>OY720369.1:0-5000000 GCA_963082945.1 Cerastis leucographa | reverse complement strand
AGGCCTCCAGCCAAGGCAGCAAAATCATCTGTATTAAGCGACAACTCGCTAAGGGCACCCCCTGCGGGGTTCGGGCCTCGGCTTAGGGTGTCGCTAGGGGAGGAAAGCAAAGGGACTGGCTGGATCTGAGTGAGCATCATTCTCTTGCTTTTTTCCCAATTCATTTAGGGTCCGCGCAGAATGTCTTCTTCTTCCATACTTCTCTATTTCTTGTTATCTCATGAGACACTTCCTTTCTTGCCATATCATCCTTCACACAGTCCATCTATCGTTTTTAGGGTTCCGTATCTCAAAAGGGAAAAACGGAACCCTTATAGGATCACTTTTTTGTCTGTCTGTCAAGAACATTTGCCAAAACACTTATATATGTCACAAATGACTAGATGTATGAACGTAAGATAACATTAAAACGCTTCTAACTTGGCTATGTTAAAACCAATTACGTCACTTTTTTTCGGTAGTTTTATAGGTTCCCTTTTTTGAACGTAAAATAAGATCTTTATGATTATTTTTTTCCCATGTCGTACGGGTTTTTCCTCTGGATCTCCAGACGTCATCAAATTAAGCCTCGCTAGTCTTTTTATTTTTTTAGGACCTCCACAACAAAAAGTAATGGGGAAAACCGATACTTGTCTTAGTTTGAACTGGCTTTTAAGCATTCTGATTTCTAAGTGCAGACAGCGTCAGTATTTGCTAACCCCACAACACTCTGGTCGAGTTGGCATGGTAAGTACTTAATGGAGCTGTCACCAAAGATATTGCAACCAATCTAGCTATACGTAACCAGTTTACGCAGATCTGTCATTGTACGGGAAATCTATATACAAAGCGAGACCATATTATACTGGAAATGTATGTTCGAAACGTGTTCTCTCTGTTGCAATCAGTTTGCAAGAGCCAACATGTTGCTGTCGGTACAAGTGTTAGACTGGAGACGCCATATGATAAAAACCCATCATCTTCTGCCTAGCCTTTTTCCAACAATGTTGGGGTCCGCTTCCAGTCTAACTGGATGCAGCTGAATATCAGTATTTTACATAGATCTAATGCCTATCTTACCTCCACAACCCAGTTAGTACTGGGTAATACAATATCCCTTGGTAACACTGGTGGTCATACTTTAGAAGCCACTACCACTGTAGCGACTGTCAATGATCTACAAATGTCAGCCGGGACCAACGGCTTACGTTCTTTCCGAGGCACGGAGGAAACTCGGTAATTCGGTATGTAATCGGACATCCATGTACGGGCCATGTTTGGCAAGCGCGCCTTATCCTGAAGATCGACCCGTGTGGCTGTTTTTATTTAGACACGAGTTCCAAAAATGTTTAAAAAAAAACACTTATTAAAAAAAATAACTATCGACCAAAATTGTCAGGTAAAAAGTCTCTAATTGGGACTTAGCGGGTTTTCGCATTGACGCACACAATCGGCGACCCGTCGACCATCATAAAAATTGCTCTCACAAAAATAAAATTTATCAAGTTATCCTCCACAACCCAATTACTGATTAGCAAAGAGGATCCCTTTTTAATACTGGTTTCAACATTTTAGACCCATTTTTTATATTTATATGGGAAATCATCAAAAGACTCCTCCTGCTCTGGGCGAAGCGGAAGGGAGTGTCAGATTTGTACTGACTAAAACCCATCCATATTCCTTCTTAGACCTTTGTGTTCCAGGGCCACGGTATCTCTTTCAAACAGTCCCGCAGCCCTGGCAGGCATCGGCCCTCTCGGACCCCTTCCGATTTGCTGTCATCTCCTTGAAGCGCGCGTGGAACACGAACGCGCCGTCGACACAGCCTGTCGTCATAAGACGGACGGACGGTGACCTAGCCCGTTACTCACCGTCCACACATTTTAGATCCCTTAATACCCGTAACGGTTGTTATGAAAAGAATAGAGTGATGGATATGAATGTTGATGGATAGAGAGGGAGAGGAAGGCCGAAGAAAGTATGACATAAAAGAGAAAGGAGTAAATAAGCCTTTTTGTCTAACAGGGGAGAAGGGAAGAAGAAAACGAGTTGCGCCGATCCCAAGGAGAATGGAACAAGGGCAGAAAAATGATGATAAAAACACGTTACGATTCTACAAATGACAGCCGATACTAACGGACGTGCTTCCCGAGGCACAGTTAATTCTTGGTATGTAACGTATGGCCTCCCATCCACAAGGCCAACCTCGGCAAACGTTGCTTGACCTTGAACATCGACCCGTTAAGCTATGATTACTTAGCTACACCAATAAACAAACAGCTAAATTTTATTCTTGAAGGATGGTCTGAATCATCATCATCATCATTAGCCTATAATGTTCCCACTGCTGGGACACAGGCCTCCTCTCTATGAGAGGGAGTGGGCTGTAATCCACCACGCGGGCCCAGTGCGGGTTGGAAGATGTCACACGTCTTCGAATTTTTAGTTCTAGGACATGCCGGTTTCCTCACGATGTTTTCCTTCACCGTTTTTGAGGGCAGCGGTAATGAAATAAATTACACAAAGTAATGCGCCTGCCTGGGTTCGTACCCATGGCTTACTGCTCGTTAGTCGGGGCTGCCACCACTGGGCCACCGCTGCTCACCGATGGTCAGAATAATCCGTCATAATAATATAGGGTGACTGGTTTTATGGGTGGTGGTTATTAGTGACTCATACTTAAACAACTGATTATACTCATGATAACAAACAACTTTCCCAAAGACACATTTTTTTATACTGATTGTATTTTATCACAAGCTGATAGACTCCAGGCGCGTGCGCGCGAATTTCATACGGCTGTTGTATTATTGTGATAAAAGTGTATAAGAAAATGTTTCTTTTGAAAAGTACTCACGTGTTTACGTATCGGTCAATATACCAGTCACCCTATATTATCATTATATTAAAGTGACAGTTATCGACGAGCTCGTGCCTAAATAATAACAGCCGCCCGGGTCGATCTTTAAGGTGAAGCCGTGCTTGCCAAAGCTGGTCCGTGGATGGGTGACCATAATTACATACCGAGTTTCCTTCGTGTCTCGGAAAGCACGTTAAACCGTTGGTCCCGGTTGTCATTTGTAGATCTTTGACAGTCGTTACGAGTAGTCATAAGCCAAAAGTCTGACAACCAGTCTTACCAAGGGGTATCGTATTACCTAGTTACTGGGTTGTGGAGGTCAGATAGGCAGTCGCTTCATGTTAAATACTGGTACTCATCTGCATCCGGTTAGACTGGAAGCCGACCCCAAGATAGTTTGGGAAAAGGCTAGGCAGATGATGGTGACAGTTATCGTCAATATGATAGTCATCATCATCATCAGCCTGTATTCGTCCACTATTGGACATAGGCCTCTCCCATGACACGCCACTGAGCACGATCCTCGGCCACTCTCATCCAGCTCTTGACAGCCGCCTTGCGAAGCTCATCGCTCCACCGAGTCGTCACCGTACGACATGACGGGTAGGACGCACTGAATATAGACTTTCGTCTTTAGACTCTGTGGAATTGGCGATGTGAAGACTCGATGCAGTTTCCCATACGCTGCCCAGCCCAGCTGTATTCTTTGGCTTTGTTGGCCTCTTTCTCGAAGTTGTTTTTACCTATCTGCATAGTTTGCCCGAGGTAAAAATATAAAGGGTGTAAAACACCTCTTAACGAAGCCGAAAGGCACTGGTTCTCCCTGTCATTGCGATCATTTTTTTGTTCAACACCATACCTGGGAACCTTCTAGTTACGGAGATATTAGGGGTCAAAGTTCCAACATTTTCACAAGTATTTTTTTAAATACAAGTTTTTAATGTAAGATTTTTACTTTAAACACCTCCACGACCCCCGTACTATTCAATCCGTCCATCAGCACAATGTTTTGATTGCGTTACATTGTGTTCTACCACAAAACATGATTTTACACCCCCAAAAAAAAGTCGTTTCCCAGCAATAATTTTTGCGTAAAGTTACGAGTACTTAGTTTCATGTAAAGAACGCTTGGTTGACGGCTTCGTGATGAGGTGATTTACACGGTGTAGGTAAATGATAGTACCTACTAGCAACAAATTTAGCAGAAACATCTATTACTATGCCACATTTTCCGATACATAAACACGTGTATATAATATATAATACTCATGTATACTCACGTGTTTAAGTATCGGTCACTACCAGTCACCCTATATAAATCCAAACCGATGGCAAACCGCAACTCTGTATATTGATTTGTTTTTAAGCAAAAACATTACATATAAGCTCTGTTAATTACGTAACCTTTAACCACAAGATCTCGTTGTTTCGAAGTTATGTTTTATTCCACTTAAACAAATACCAACTTTATTGCAATGTAAATTAAGTTAATTTTCGAATACAGTGGCAGTGGTATGATAACTAAGCCAGTACAAGCTGACCTGTATTTCTATTGATACTCCTTACTACAGCAGGTCATCTCTAAGTGTCACCACTGACAAGTGGTCTGCTGATCAATGGAAAAGAAAAGTCATAAGAATATTCAAATTTGTATCTTGTATCGCAAATTATAAAGTTCAATTTCTAAATACACACACATGTTTACATGATTGGAACATTATTATGCGCTGATTATGCTAAACATAATTATATTTATAAGCATTAATAAATGTTTGCAGTTTTGTCTATAAGGAAAGTGGTCAAAGAGGGAAAATCCCAATCTTGACATAACATTTAAAATAATTTCATCATACTTATTTCTTACGGCACTAATGGTTAGAATTTTATGTTTTGTGTTCCAAGTAGGTATGAAAAGTTGGGTTAATTTGGTTAGATTATAGAAATTAATTTAAATTAATAGTAGGGGAAAATCAAAACTTGTAACTACATATATTTTTAGTTATTGGTGTGACGTCAGATTTTCACAATTCTACTTAATATTATAAATGCGAAAGTTTGTGAGGATGGATGGATGTTTGTTACTCTTTCACGCAAAAACTACTGAATGGATTTGGATGAAATTTGGCACACGGCTAGTTTATAACTTGGATTAACACATACGATACTTTTTATCCTGATAGTATGTTCCCGTGGGACAATTATCGAACTCCATGCGTGCGAAGCCGCGGGCATAGGCTTAGTACTTGATACATATACACTGCCTCATTGGACGAGTGGAGCATGTGGACCTGGGTTCGATTCCCGGGTTGGGCAAAGTGTTATTGGGTCTATCAGGAACTTCTCAGTAGCAGCCACAGTCAGGATTTGTGTCCGGTTTATGGCAATAGGCTCGCCCCCTATTTCATGGGACTTAAAAACATAACTGGCGAAATGTGGGAGTGCTATTAAGTTCACCTCTGGCTAACGCTTCGGAGATTGCAGGCGTGATGTTATGTTATACTACAAGGTGTTGTTTTGCATTCTCGTCAAATTCAAGGAGGTAACTATGCTAATGATTCTCGTCCCGAATCAATAATAAAATCGGTAGGAAATTTTTACTTTTTTTCTCATTTACGGAAATCGGTAAGTGTGAATCTCCGGTGTTTTAAACGCGGGCCGTCTGATTTTTGGCCTATAACCGCGCTTCCACAAAAACAAACAATTTCAAACGTTTATTCGATAATTTCATATTCATTAAACCACGTAAAGGGGGTTATTCTGAAATACTGTCAAACAAAAACATTCAAAAAACTAAAGCATTTCTTAATAATTACCTAGGTACCGTAATTTTAATTGATTATTTATGTCTTGTGTGACAACCTCCTGAACTTTGACGAGGATGCAAAACAACAACTTGTATAGACACTTAAATTAAGTCTAAATGCTTTCATTTGACTCAAAACATTGTGCTGATGGATGCATTGAATAGTTCGGGGGTCATGGAGGTATTTAAAGAAAAGCTAAATAACTAAAAACATTTGACAAAAAAGAAACTACTAAAACAGTTGGAAGGAAGGAGGGGGGAAGGGGAAGGAGATATTGGGGGGTCAGGTATGGTCTAGAACAAAAAAAAAATCACAATCAAGGGGAAAATCCGCTCCCCGGCCTTTCAGTTTCGATAAGGGTATATTACCCCCATAATTTTATAATCAATTTTCTAAACTAGTCACAAAGTGTTCAGAACTATATTAGAATATTTGAAACTAAAAGTTTAAGAAAATGACGGCTGACTTACGTAATGGTTCAAAATATCTACAGTTATAATGTCAAGGTGCAAAATGCCTACGATGACATGGTGCTGCCGGTTAATAACATGGCGCGGAAGCACTGTACATTTTGTGACGGCGAGTTTTTGTAGTACCAATTTTTATTTGGGTATTTTCTTTTCTTCTTTTTAGTGTATACAAATTCACCTAAAGTTCAAGGTACATATCATTATTTGTAATAAAGCGTGGTCGACGAAGCCCCCCGGGGCTCCGACTTTTGTTTGCAGAGTTTAATGTTAACTTACAAGAAGGTGATGGCGGGGTATTAGTTCACTCGATCACTAGACTCCGCCATCCCCTTCGAACCTTTGTCCTTATTGGGGTGCCCCAAGTCCCGAGCTCGCTTCGCTCGTCTTGCATCATAAGTTTTTGTTGTTTTATTAATTAATATTATCAAGCAACACAGCAGCGAAAATTTCGTGTGATGTTTTGTTATGTCCTTGTTGAAGCTTTCTGTGCCTATTTGAGGGGGAAAGGGACTACCGTAGTGTGTTATACCTTAGCAAGATCTCCCATAGAGAAGCAGAGCGGTGTATGCGGCGGCACTTCACAAGTCTTGTACACGACCAGAGCGCGGCGCTCACTGGACCATCAAATAGCTACCATATCATAACGAATATAAGGAACTTTTTTGTGTGCGTAACCTACCTTAGTAAGATCTCCTATAGAGAAGCACAGCGGTGTATGCGGCGGCACTTCACAAGTCTTGTACACGACCAGAGCGCGGCGCTCACTGGACCATCAAATAGCTACCATATCAAAACGAATTTATGGAACTTTTTTGTGTGCGTAACCTACCTTAGTAAGATCTCCTATTGAGAAGCACAGCGGTGTATGCGGCGGAACTTCACAAGTCTTGTACACGACCAGAGCGCGGCGCTCACTGGACCATCAAATAGCTACCATATCAAAACGAATTTATGGAACTTTTTTGTGTGCGTAACCTACCTTAGTAAGATCTCCTATTGAGAAGCACAGCGGTGTATGCGGCGGAACTTCACAAGTCTTGTACACGACCAGAGCGCGGCGCTCACTGGACTGATGACCGCCGAAGTAACATAGGAGCGAAGGTTTCGTGTGACGTTTCGTTATGTCCTTGTTGACGCTTTCTGTGCCTATGTGGGCCCGGTCGCCGGTGCTGTGGGTGAAAAGATTTAAGTTAATAATTTTACATAACATCACGTTTCTAAGCCCTCACGGGTTGAAAGAGGTGTGCCTATAAGGGTTATAGGTTATTCATAAAAATTATAATATTATTTTAATTTACTATAATTTTTTTTATTTTTATTTTTTATTATTGTTAAAATGCATGTTCAATTATCACGAATGACTTTATTAGTTTTAAGAACCAAATGAATATTTTTTTAATCAAGATTACATGTAACAATATTTAATAGTATTTTTTTTTGTGAAATATAATTATTTGAATAATAATATTAGAGTTTATAGGTCATCCAATCCATTGATCGACCTCGGCTGTTACTACATAGCAAGATGATGAAGATGGCAATAGGCTGACCCCCTAGTATTATTTATTTATTTATGTACACACAAAACACTTTAACTGTACAAAAACCGTACTACTAGGTCGTAGCACTTTTTTTTTACTGTTGGGAAATCATCAAATGACTCATCCCGCTCTGGCCGGAGCGGAAGGGAATGTTAGACTTGTACTGACTAAAATCCATCCATGTTCCTTCTTAGCCCTTTGTGTTCCAGAGCCACGGTATTGGAACGAAGTTCCTTATCGCGCGTTGTGAAAGGGGGCTAGACGGAAAAAATTCTTACGAAAAGTTGTCACGACACTTTTTGCTATAGTAAGCTATTGTAAGCTTTATTTCTTTAAAATAAAGTTGAAATTTCCTTAAATTACGTACAATTGGGGTGTGTATGTGAGTAAGGATAGATATGATTATTATTTTGAGTGACCGAACTACAAAGTACAAATTCGGTTGTGCAGTTAAGTAAGACGTATTGCTTTGAATTAAGGATTAATCTTCTTTAAATTAAATATTTTATTTTTCGCACACTAACTTAAATCTAAAATGTATTGATATTATGTACGTGAAAGGAACTTCGTTCCATCCGGGTGTCCCTTGACACCTCTCAAGTTTTTTCTTTCAAACAGTCCCGCAACCGTGGCAGGTGGTCGTCAAACTTGGGTCTTAAAAAAAATCTGGAAAAATACGGCGCGTTGGTAAAGTTAGGGATCTAATAACATATCATAATATCACGCCTGTAATCCCCGAAGGGTTAGGCAGAGGTGTACTTACTAATACACCCACATTTTGCCAGTTTTGTTTTAAGTCCCAAGTAATAGGGGCAAATCAAATCAAATCAAAATCATTTATTTCAAGTAAGCCAATTACTGGCATTTTTGAATAGTCAAACAACAATAAAAATGAAGCTACAGTCCCAGTCACAAGACATAATAACTGTGAAAGTACTGTAGTTGCCCATTCCAAAGCGTAGATCTCTATGGAGAAGAATGGGCAAGAAACTCCATGGACACTCTTTTAAATCAGAATCTTGTTACAAAAACCTTGGTTACATCATTCATGTTGAGATGGTACATTATGTGAGAACGATGTAGCAAGACGTGCACGTTAAAAGTGTCCATAGTAAAATAAAAAGAAAATTAAAAAATAAAATAATAAGTTCGAAACAAGCCGTGGCAACTAAGAGATGACCAGGCACAACTGAAAGCGCCCGTTCACGAACATGTCGAATGGATCAGCCATCATTCAACTCAACCATTTTGAAGGGAACTAAATGACCCGACACACCCGCCACCATCAGCGTGACATTTAAGTGAGCATGACATACCCTCAACCGCCAGAGCACATTCAAGTCAATAAAAGATGTAGGTTTCCAGTAAATGATAGCTGAGCGGGCGAGCCTGTTGCCATCAACCGGGCACAGGTCTAGACTCCGTGGGTGCTACTGAGAGATTACAGGGGGGTTACTATGACGCTTAAAACATTATTGTTCGATTCCTATTCCAGAGTGGGAAAGAGATAGAGCTAGACGACCTGTATAGCTCCGTCTCTTTTTCACTCTGGAATAAGAATGGAACAATAATATTTAAAGACGTCATGGTACGCCACCTGATGGAAAAACCTAGTGACATTTTGCCAGACCCTGGAATCCAACCCAGGACCTCTTTCTCAGCAGTCGACGTGACCATTAGACCAACGAAGGAGTCTAGTAAATATTTTTTTTTTTATCACAGAATACACTTTTTTGTTAAAAACATTTAGGGGTCAATCGTGTAATTTGAAATTGTTCTTCTCTTTAAATATTAAGGCCCTACCAATGACCTTGAGCAAACGAGACATATTCAACATTAGCGCCGTCTACCGGACAAGGTTCGTGCGTCAAATGACGTTTCCGAAGAAAAGTAAAACATGAGCAGAACAGACACACAGTTTAGTTTTTGGCCGCTCAACTCCGTGGCAGCTGATTCGATTTTCATGACCAGATTTATTACGTTGATATTCTATCTAAAATTAAAGAATGAAACGGATACGAAAAAACAATCTAATTTTGATGTTCAAATAATTTCATGTAAGTAAGCATCGTTTTTAAAACACATATCTTATTACTATAACCAAACAAGCAGTTACCAGAATATTATTATTATAAGGACAACAGTGGTACTTAGAATATACCCATAATAATTGTTAGATGTTGGTTAATGCTGCAATGAATACTACTTTTGCGAATATGAATACGAATCAGAACAATTATTTTAACATTCGACGAATACGAATACCTACTTAGCTAATTATTGTTGTAAATTATTAGTTTAGAAAATAAAACACAATAAAACATTATTTTATAACTACTTTACTAATAACTTCTTGTACATTTTTTAATTTGAAATCATAAAGTTTAAATTCCAAACTATAATAATACCGAACATCAACAAAATAGTATGTTCCGTAACGTAACCTACTTGAATCGGGTGCTCGGTCTCTTCTGCACAGATAAATTGCTTAGTCTATGACAACGAGACAATCATGATAAACACAAAAGTCACGATAAAATTTGAACCAAGGCTCAAAATATGTAAAAAAAATATATGTAATCTACAACGATCCAATATTACACTGCTTTTAATTCAAAAAAACTAAAAAGGCAGTAAAAAATGTATTTTATTTTATTTGTCAACGCGCGTGTGGTCTGCCCGTCACGAGGTGCCGCAGCAGACTAAAATGACACTGAGACGTACTCGGCGCGAGCTTTGGCTTGCTGATGTATTTAAAATAATATAAATTATTAATAAAAAAACAAACTAAAAAAAGTTACCAAGGGAATTCTCATCTTTTTTAATTTCCTATCTTTGAGTGTAAGAATCGATTAAAACGCATTTCTTGTTATCGAGAATTTGCGGGCTAATAGACGTTTAAAAGACATTTTTTTATTCAAAATGTAGCTAATAAAATAAAATTCTTTTTTCATGTTGGTAGACCTAGTAATTTTTTCAGAATATCGAGTTGAAAAACCTGATTTGACAACTCTTAAGCCCTTAAGTATACACGGTGTCGGATTCAGGGAATCAGACAAACATCGTAATGGCGAAAATTATCTGCTGCCCCATAAAAAATGTCAATACCTATTGGACCCAAATGTATGGGGCAGCTGATATTTTTTTCTCTATTACGATGTTTGTCCGATGGAGAAACATGTTCAGTTTGATGATCTGTCGCACACCCTTAAGTATGTATATACCCTTTCCGTTACACCTTGTATCATGTAATTTATGTATTTTTGTCCCAGGTAATTTAATTAGACTTATTAATTAGTCTTTGTGGGTACGTATGAATATGAGTTAAAACGGTTAAACCAAAATTTAGGTTAATGAATACGATGATAATTAACAAACTAATATTTCTACCAAATAAATGACATTAATTGATAGTATTTTATCAACAAAAACGTCGCAGCTTAGAATTGCCAATGCGTAATTATATCAACTTCTTTATGATTTTGATAATATACGAGCTTGCAACAGAGGCATAGTCGGAGACTGCGACGTAAGTGACCTCTTTGTGCATTTTTTTCAAGGGACACTTAATAGTATTAAGTGACTGCGAACGTTGTTTATCTGCCTTGTTATTCTGCTAATTCTGCTGGGTTCGACTTGGCTTGACTTGAATGCCTGACCAGCCCCCGTATTCACAAACCCTCGGAGTCGATTTCTTTTCGGAAAGTCGTATGTCTATCTCGCTCGCTTTCGTAATGCCAAAACAAGATAGAGATACGACTTATCGAATCGAAATCGAATCCGAGCGTTTGTGAATAGGAGGCAAGGAACACTTAATAGTATAATGTGACTGCGAACGTTGTTTATCTGTCTAGTTATTCTGCTGGGTTCGACTTGGCGTATGCAAGACCAGATTCCGATAAATGAGCATGTGGTTAGCAATTATACTGTTAGCCTGTGCCGTCCCACTGCTGGGCAAATGCCTCTCTCCATGATCTCTAAATCCCTCGATCCAGGACCAATGTAGACTGGGCGTTAGTCCTGTCCAGCTCTTCCCGCAATCTTCTGCGAGTTCTACGGCGTTGCCTTCTGGCTGTGTCATGAATCCACAATTGTAGGTATTGTAAAATTGTCAAAATAAAGGGATTAACATTCTGTCTTTGGAACGAAGTAGTACGAACTGAAAGAAGTTAAAAAAAAGTAAATCCTTACCTAGTAACAACATCAACAGCAGTCTTCAACTTCCCCTTAGTCTTGACTTGCTTCCTCGTCACCAGTAAGGCGTCAGCGCCAGATATCAACACTCCAGACATCAACTCTTCAATGTCAGAGAATCGGTTCAGCTCGTCGGCTTCAGTTGTGCGCGCTATCATGCTGCATTTAAGGAGCTGTTCCAAGTGGAGTGAAGAGAGAGCTGGTGGATAAAAAGCTAGCTATAGTCAACATCTTAATGTTAAAGTAAAATTTGCTCAAAAGACATGTGGGTAAAACGACGAAAAGACTCTTGGGCAGTAAAATACTTAGGCAAAAAGACACATAGGTAAAAACACTCTTGAAAATAACATGCTTAGACGTAAAGACACGTGGGCAAAAAGACACTTAGGCGAAAATACTCTTAAATAATAAAATACTTAGACAAAAATATACGTGGGCAAAAAAAACTCTTGGACAATAAAATTACGTGGGCAAAAAGACTCATAGATAATAAAATACTTAGGCGGAAAGACACATGGGCAAAAAACAGATAAATAGACACGTGGGCAAAAATAAACATAAGCGAGACGACGCCGACGAGCTGAACTGGTTCTCTGACATTAAGGAGTTGATGTGTGCAGGGGATGTTGATGTGTAAGGGGAAGTTTCAACTTTATCTTAGTCTTGACCTGCTTCCTCGTCATCAGTAAGGCGTCAGCGCCGGATATCAACCCTGCACACATCAACTCTTTAATGTCAGAGAACCAGTTCAGCTCGTCGGCTTCAGTTGTGCGCGCTATCATGCTGCACTTGAGGAGCTGTTCCAAGTAGAGCCAAGAGAGAGCTGGTGGACAGGAAATTATTCCTGTCTGTAAATCAGCACGAAAAGACGCTAAAATCTCGGGTTGTTTGCGATTTTTTTATTGAACACACATGTTCGAAAGACACATTATTCACCATTACGAAAATATGGGCATTTGATGCGGAGGAATGAGGAAAACGTCGTGAGGAAGACCAAACAAACGATGGATGACTGTGTGAAGGATGATATGGCAAGATAGGAGGTGACTGCTGAGATGACAAGCAATAGAGAAGTATGGAAGAAGAACACATGTTGCGCCGACCCCAAATAAATTGGGATCAGGGCAAGAGAATGATGAAGAGTTTAGTTTGGTAGTA
Organism: Cerastis leucographa; assembly: GCA_963082945.1. NCBI lineage: Eukaryota > Metazoa > Arthropoda > Insecta > Lepidoptera > Noctuidae > Cerastis > Cerastis leucographa. The sequence goes on along the minus strand of OY720369.1, from coordinate 4,986,994 downwards.
TGTTTGAACGTTGACAAAGCTAAAGGAGTACGAGTATTGGACGGCACGGTTGGCGCAGTGGTTGAAGGGTTCGATCCCCGCTCGGAATAAATATTTGTATGACCTACAGATAGTTGTTCCAGGTCTGGCTGTTTGTGTGTGTGAGTTTAAATGTTGCGCCGATCCCACATGACGTGGGATAAGGTAGGAGCATAAGCCTACTAATATTATAAACGCGGAAGTTTGTAAGTATGGATGGATGTTTGTTACTCTTTCAAGCAAAAACTACTGAATGGATTTGGATGAAAGGCACACGGGTAGTTTATAACCTGGATTAACACATAGGATACTTTTTATCCCGGTAATACAATCCCGTGGGATAGTGACCGATCTCCACGCGTACGAAACCGCGGGCATAGTCTAGTATGTCATATATATCACTATACTCACATCGAACCAATCCAAGTCGATCACCTCTGAGGCCATATTTCTCGCAGTATCTATCAGACGCAGCCCGCCCCCCCTCCTGCGACTCCCTTTCGAACTCGTCCTGTATCCAGTACAGAGCCGCGTAGTCCGATGTGGGACTGTACTTGCGTTTTATTTCACGGATTTCTGCAACAGGTTTGTGAAAATTAGAAGGTGTTCCGACTCATTCGGTTTCTTCTAGGCAAGCGTGCCCCACCCTAGGCTGTAACATCGTTTCATATCAGGCGAGTTGCGGCAAAAAGGAAGCCTATTTAGTATTAAACTAAATTGAATCCATTATAATATTATCTAATACCAATAATAAAGCTGAAGAGTTTGTTTGTTTGCTTGAACGCGCTAATCTCAGGAACTACTGATCCGATTTGAAAAAATCTTTCAGTGTTAGATAGCCCATTTATCGAGGAAGGCTATAGGCTGTATATCATCATGCTACGCTCGGAGCGGAGCAGCAATGTAAGTTAAGGCTAATAATCACGATAAATAAATGTTGCGAAAACGGGGAAAATGTGTCGCAGGCGAAGTTGCTCATTAAGTATCTTCTAGAGACTTAATTATCATGCCAATTTTTTCAGCCGACTCTAGTACATCACATAATATAAATCACGCCTGTTATCCCGATAGGGTAAGGCACAGGTGTATCTTCCGCAAATGGGGTAATGAATTGTTTACGTCATTTTTTCATTAATTTTTCAAACTTGTTGATACAAGGTGTTGTTTTGTATCCTCATCAAATTCAAGCAGGTAACTTTGCTAATGATTCTCGACCCGAATCAATAATAAAATGGGTAGGTTTTTTTTTCTTCATATTTACTGTCTTCGTAAGTTTGAACCACCTGTGATTTAAAGGCGGCCCGTCTGATTTGTCGCCCTATAACCGCGCTTTCACACAAAACAATCTCAAACGTTTATACGATAATTTCTTATTCCCTAAACCACGTTAAGGGGGTTATTCCGAAATACTGACAAACTTACACAACCAAAAAAATTCAGCGTTTATTAATAATTAACTAGGCACAGTAATTAAAATTGATTATATTTACGTCTTTTGTGACAACCTCCTGAATTTTGACGAGGATGCAAAACAACATTGTTTGTATTGTATTACATCCACATTTCGCCAGTTATGTTTAAGTCCCTGTAATAGGGGATAATCCAATTTTTTTTTTCTTGGCCGTCGTGTAGTTTATTGAAAAGTATTGGACAAGTATTTTTTCTTTTTTCACGTGGTAATAAAATTACGGAGATATATTGAGTTGAAATGGCACATGACGTCACATGTAGGTAAGTTTTATACCTACTTGTGACGTAGTAAGCCCCTACTCTACAACTTTAATGAGTTTTAACTAAGTAATTTTTTGGTATTTTGATAAAACAAAAAGTACGTGTCTAATATTTTTGTATTACCTGTCTGACGGACAAAATAGAATATGGTTTTCTTTACCCAGTCCGCACCCCTATTATTATTATTATGAACGAATGCTCAGTTGACGGCTTCGTGAAGAATCCGTTTAACTCTTAATAGATTAAATACACACCATCTCTTCTCTCAGCAGCATTAGCAAACAGCTCAGTGTTAGAAGTACAATGCGCCGCCATATTGCTGACGGCGACCACGTTGCCCACGACCGCAGACCGCAGCACGCTGCACGCCACACGCGGGTGCAGCGTTAGTGTAGAGAGCAGCGAGCCGAGTCGGGTTAACTGTTCTTGAGGTGTTAGGGCGCCTGGGGAAACAAAAGAGTAGTGAATAAAAAAGTTGTGAATAAAAAAAGTTGTGAATAAAAAAGTTGTGAATAAAAAAAGTTGTGAATAAAAAAGTTGTGAATAAAAAAAGTTGTAAATAAAAAAAGGAGTGAATAAAAAAGGATTGTGTGGTTTTATGAAAGCACGGTAACAGTGAAACTTTTTTTCAAACTATAGACATTTAACTAAAAAAAATTAGAATAATATTCCATTAAGGGTATAAAACGTATAAAACGCGCGGCCGAGCGTCACGCGACATGCAACAAACAGACGAAAAAGTTTGCGGCGATGTAATAAAAGTTTCACTTTAAAAAAGTAGTGAATAAACACTAGTAAATAAAAAAGTTGTGAATAAAAAAAGGAGTGAATAAAAAAGGATTGTGTGGTTTTATGAAACCACGGTAACAGTGAAACTTTTTTTCACACTATAGACATTTAACTAAAAATTTCAAAATAGCGTGGAGCACTGGCACAAATGAGTAATAGTCTATACACTACACGGTCAGCTGCTGCGATCTATAGCCGCCGCCATATTGGCCTTGGCTGCTCTGACGAGCGCCTTTCACTTTATCCCTACTCCGCGGCCGACCGTCACGCGACATGCAACACACAGACGAAAAAGTTTGAGACGATGTTATAAAACTTTCACTTTAAAAAAGTTTAAGTAGTAAATAAAAAAGTATTGAATAAAAAAAGTTGTGAATACTGATGATTTCATCAGAATCTACATTTGATAGTAGTTTATAAGTCAAGTTCTGCTTCGTGAGTCTCGTGAACACAAGCGCAGCTCGCGGTCGGGAATTGTTGTTGGGACTTTCCATTTTCCATTTAGAATTTCTCAGCCACGAAGTAAGGATTTGTGCCCAGTTGATGACAATAGGCTCGCTCCCTATTACATGGGACTGTTAAAGGACGATGAACTACTGCCTGACAGTTGTTGTCTTTTAAATATTATTAAGTCGCGGATAACTTTAACTGCGCGATTTACGATTTTAATGTTAGTTCTTCATCTGTGTCATAGATGGCGTTGTTTCAATATTACTTTTTTTGTGACGCTACATCTCTATGGAACTCCATACTGCACCGCACACTTATAAGATACTCATAAGGTAACGGTGTCGCCGTAGATGCGGATCTGGTGGCCTACCGTGACGTCTTAAAGCAGTATTGTTTTACTCTTATTTCTGTGTGGGAAAGAGACAGAGCTATGCAGGATGTCTAGCGCCATCTCCTTCCCCCACTGGAAAAGGTTTAAAACAATATTTTTTTAGGACGTCATGGTAGGCCACCTGCTAAGCAAAATGAAGTAAGTGTTACCTATCCGATGTAGTACCTAAATGCTAAGTGTGCTAGCTTTAAGCATTAAATTTAAGTGCTTCCTAGTGTAAGTGGAAATGAGCATTAGTATCGCTAGGCTTGAGACTGTTAAAGGACGATGAACTACTGCCTGACAGTTGTTGTCTTTTAAATATTATTAAGTCGCGGATAACTTTAACTGCGCGATTTACGATTTTAATGTTAGTTCTTCAGCTGTGTCATAGATGGCGTTGTTTCAATATTACTTTTTTTGTGACGCTACATCTCTATGGAACTCCATACTGCACCGCACACTTATAAGATACTCATAAGGTAACTGTGTCGCCGTAGATGCGGATCTGGTAGCCTACCGTGACGTCTTAAAGCAGTATTGTTTTACTCTTATTCCAGTGTGGGAAAGAGACGGAGCTATACAGGATGTCTAGCGCCATCTCTTTCCCACACTGGAAAAGGTGTAAAAAAATAATGTTTAAAGACGTCATGGTAGGCTACCTGCTGGGAAAAATGTAGTAAGTGTTACCTATCCGATGTAGTACTTAAATGCTAAGTGTGCTAGCTTTAGGCATTAAATTTAAGTGCTTCCTAGTGTAAGTGGAAATGAGCATTAGTATTGCTAGGCTTACCTAATTCTATAAGATCGTTGATGGCAAAATCGATAGATTTTTCACTAGGTGGTTCAGGTAGTCGTGAAAGGAAGTTTGCTATCTTCTCGTTAGGTGCATACGACTTGCATTCTAATACTGTTTGAACGAGGGGTATCCTGAAAAACCAATATCAATGGATTACTTAAAAAAACCTACAGTAAAAAAATACCCAGTTTGATATTCCCTAACTTTTCTTCAGCCCAATTATATTGATAATAATGCTCTCTGCATTACATTGTTTCGAAAGCCCTTTACCTCTTTTGGAGACAAAGTGCTTTTTTTTATTTTACTGTTCGGAAATCATTAAATGACCCCTTCCGCTCTGAGCGGGAGGGAGTGTCAGACTTGTACTGACTAAAACCCACCCATGTTCCTTCTTAGCCCTTTGTGTTCCAGGGCCACGGTATCTCTTTCAAACAGTCCCGCAGCCCTGGCAGGCATCGGCCCTCTCGGACCCCTTCCGGTTTGCTGACATATCCTTGAGGCGCGCGTGGAACACGTACGCGCCGTCGACACGGTCTGTCGTCATAAGACGGACGGACGGTGAGCTAGCCCATTACTTACCGTCCACACATTTTAGATCCCATAATACCCGTAACGATTGTGTGCCTGTGACGCGAAAGTTCTGTACCTCGGGGTACATTCTAAATTGACAAATTGTGCTATTTTAATATGTTGTGTTTACCTCAATATTTCAGGCGTTGTATGTGGGACAAATTCAGCTTTTTTTTCTCGGGTGTACATTCTATAGCAGTGACCTGAAATAAACAGTAAAAACTAAAATTTTGAAGCGTTTTCTTCTGGAAACTTATATTTTTAATGATTTATCATCCCACCGCCTCTACCATGTGAAATGACTGAACCGATTTTTACAAAACTTAATACGTATAAGCAGGATACGTAGATCTAAAAAGTTACTAAAAACATTTTAGAAATGTCTTTTAAAAAAAAAAAGATAAGTGAAAATTTTTGTTTCTATAGATAATTTATAATCGGCCTAATTTAGCTTTAACACTATTTTTCGAAAATGTTTTTAGGGACTTTTTAGACCTATTTGTATCCTGCTTATGTGTATGAAGTTGCATTAAAATCGGTTCAGTCATTTAGGAAAATAAGGAGTGGAAAGTATGTAATAAATGCTGTAAGGCGTAAACGCTCTTAATATGAAAATATTTGTTTACCTGGTTGAACTCTCCCCGCTCGACCCGTTCTCTGTTTAGCACTGGCTTGGGATACCCAAACAGTTTCTAAACTTGCTGTGCCTGTAGTTACGAGAAAATAAAAGCGTTAATAAAGAGAACCACCTACACTAAAAAAAAAATTTTAAAACCGAAATATACAATAATAAGCGACCCTGCTGAGCCTGTGCTCTGGGTGAAGTCATGAGGTCCTGGTATCGATGATACCAAGGTCAGACTAAGTGTCGAGTCTTTCCATCAAATTGGAATCTCTTAGAAAAGTGTGGTAGTACTTTTAGGTACACCTCTGCCGTTCCCTTCAGGAATTACAGGCCTAATGTCATGTTGTGTTTACGTACCAGTGCCATCCTTGATCCGGTTCTCCTTATGTGCTCCACTGTCTATGACATGGACAACATCTGGTATAGTGATTGACGTTTCTGCTACGTTTGTTGCTAGTACTATTTTGCGAATGCCTCGGGACGGGGTTGAGAACATTTTAGCTTGGTCTGATGTTGATAGTCTGGGAAAAAATTGAGAGAAGATAAATAAAATTAGTTTTTTTTTTTAGTTTACCTGATCTGTCCCACTGGGCAAAGGCCTCCCCCCATTCCTTCCTTTTATCTCTGTTTTTTGATGAAGGTAGAACAGAATAGAATAAAATGTTATTGTACACCAAAAATGAAAAATAACGGGTTTACAAAACTGCTAATTTTATGATTACAACGGCGGTCTTATCGCTGATAACGATTTCTTTCAGACAACCTTTGAATGGACATTATGAAATAAAAAAGGGGGTAGTCAGTGGTGTACTACACAATAAATAACAAAAGTAAAGTTATCTACTTCATAAAGGGTGTAAAACACCACTTAACGAAGCCGAAAGGCACTGGTTCTCCCTGTCATTGCGATCATTTTTTTGTTCTACACCATACCTGGGAACCTTCTAGTTGCGGAGATATTAGGGGTCAAAGTTCCAACTTTTTGACAAGTACTTTTTTAAATACAAGTTTTTAATGTAAGATTTTTACTTTAAACACCTCCACGACTCCCGTACTATTCAATCCGTCCATCAGCACAATGTTTTGAGTGCGTTAAATTGAGTTCTACCACAAAACATGATTTTATACCCCCCAAAAAAAAGTCGTTTCCCAGCAATAATTTTTGCGTAAAGTTACTTAGTTTCATATACAGAATGCTTGGTTAACGGCTTCGTGATGAGGTGATTTACACGGTGTATATGTAACCTATATGTTCATATATATCTCCTTCATCACTTACCGAGAATGTACAGGCAATATCATATGCATAGCGGACTGTCCGTAGTGCTCATCAAGAAGTTGTTTGGTCAGCTTGATGTCAGACCAACCCGGGAGGAATACTAGTATGGCGCCTTCTTGTTCAGTCTTATCTATAGCTTTTATTAGGTCGGCAACCTGAAACATATTTAGACTTGTTAGTGGACACAAATGCGTTGAAAACTGGCAAGATTAGTTGAAAGCATGGTCCGTATAGGTTATCCGTATAGGAGCTTTAATCGGGTTATTTTTTAAAGGTTAGGTTAGGCGAGTCGGCTTTTTTGTATGTGAGCCCCCTTAAATATTTATTTTATTCTGTTTTTAGTATTTGTTGTTATAGCGGCAACAGAAATACATAATCTGTAGAAATTTCAATTGGCTAACTATCACGGTTCATGAGATACAGCCTGGTGACAGACGGACGGACGGACGGACAGCGAAGTCTCAGTAATAGGGTCCCGTTTGACCCTTTGGGTTCGGAACCCTAAAAATTAGCCCTTATTATTATATGGTTAATCAGCCTATAATAACCGGTTCTCACACAGATATCATTTTTGTACATAAAAAAAATATTCAAGAATGTGACGGAGCTGTCACGCCAGCTGTGTGGCCATGCACAAACTCAATTTATTTTTCTGTTTCAAAGTTGAAATATTAATTTCTTGCTTTAAGTTAAATTATTGACTAATCAATCATTATTTTTTTTTAATAACGTTACGCCGTATAATTTCGCCTGAATCGTGGGTGCGTTTACAAACATTTAAGATTTTAATGAAACTTCATACGCATAAGCAGGATACATAAGGTATAAAAAGTTCCTTACTAAAAAAAAATAGTGTTACAGGTTACTTAGACCGATTATAAATTATCTATAGAACCTGAAATTTCCAATTATCTTATTTAAAAAAAAAACCCCTTCGAAAGTGTTTGTTAGTTCTGCCTATGCAAATAAAGTTTCATTAAAATCGGTTCAGTCATTTCGGAAAATAAGGACTTGGAAGTTTGTATGAAATGCCGTAAGGTATAGACGCTCTTAACTCACATAAACAAACAGCCGGACCGGTAAAAACTACCTCTAGGCCCTACAAATATTTGTTCTGAACGCGAATGGAACCCGCGAACTCAGCGCAGCAGCCAATCGCTCAGACACTGCGCCAACCGTGTCGACATCATTAGGAATCGTTCTAGATTTTTACCAACTTTAAGGCTGATAGACAAATATTATTTATTATTAATTAACTAGCTGTCCCGCGCAACTTCGTTTGCGTCACATTTTCTCCGTTTTCGCAAAATTTTTCATTGCTGCTCCGCTCTTATTGATCGTAGCGTGATGATATATAGCCTATGTCCTTCCCCAGGTTGAAATCTATCTTCTTGCCAAATTTCATTAAGATCCGATCAGCCGTTTAGTCGTGAAAAGGTAACAAACAAACAAACAGAGTGACATTCGCATTTACAATATTAGTATGGATATAATATTAGACAAATGTCTAATAGACAAAACCAAAGTCATGTTAAATGCCCATGTAACACCCACTCCTATCAAGATCGGAGACTCTACAATCAAAGTAGTAGACGATTATGTCTACCTGGGACAAACGGTCCAGTTGGGTAGGTCTAACTTCGAGGAAGAGGTCAATCGTCGAATCCGACTCGGCTGGGCAGCGTTCGGCAAGTTGCGTAGTATCTTCTCGTCCAACTTACCGCAGTATCTCAAGACGAAAGTCTATGACCAGTGTGTATTGCCAGTGATTACATAGTGTTCTAGTACTTTGTGAAATTTATTTCATTACCGCTGCTCTCAAAACGGTGAAGGAAAACATCGTGAGGAAACCGGCATGTCCTAGAACTAAAAATTCGAACACATGTGACATCTACCAACCCGCACTGGGCCCGCGTGGTGGATTACAGCCCACTCCCTCTCATAGAGAGGAGGCCTGCGTCCCAGCAGTGGGAACAATATAGGCTGATGATGACATAGTGTTCTCAATTCTCAATTCTTTATTGCGTACCATAATGTTAATACACAGATGGAAGGGAAATAATTATATAAGTCACAATTATGAACCCTGTTGGGCACAGCAAGATCAAGTAGGAGAGAGGAGGAAGAACACTGGGTGCTTAATGTGATATATTATATTTTTAGTTACCTAGTTAATAAATTTGTGTTTTAATATTACTAAATAGAATGTTAGAATTATTGTTTTAAAGATTATATACATTTATTCAATAAATTTGTAACATTGTTAAAATCATGTATTTTTTTAATTATTCATTGTTGTTTTATTACTATTATAATTTATTGCGTATTTAATATCCATGGTAAGTAATTTAATTGGATTAAGTGTATTGCCAGTGATGATCATTTGCCTAGCCTTTTTGCCGACTAGACATGATCATCAGCCTAGCCTTTTGGCCGACTGCAAATATGGCCGGTTACTAGTCGGTACATCTCTATTCATAAGTTCAATTTCTTCAAAAAGCTTACCTCTTGACATTTGAGTTGAGGCCTTCCATCTATTTTGTTACAAACTTCTGCAGTATAAGACATGCGTAGTCTGAATTTCTTCTGTATGTCGTCTAAGTATGAGATCTCTACTGGAAACGTTCTGCCGGGGACTTCTATAACTGGACACTGGTCGAAATAGCTGTGAAAGAAAGAGAGACATTGATTATAACAAAGGATATAAAGGGTGTAAAACACCTCTTATCGAAGCCGAAAGACACTGGTTCTCCCTGTCAATGCGATCATTTTTTTTGTTCTACACCATACCTGAGAACCTTCTAGTTACGGAGATATTAGGGGTGAAAGTTCCAACTTTTTGACAGGTATTTTTTTAAATACACGGTTTTAATGTAAGATTTTTATTTTAAACACCTCCACGACCCCCGTACTATTCAATTAGTCCATCAGCACAATGTTTTGAGTGCGTTACAATGAGTTCTATCACAAAACATGATTTTACAACCCAAAAAAAAAAGTCGTTTCCCAGCAATAATTTTTGCGTAAAGTTACTTAGTATCATGTACAGAATGCTTGGTTGACGGCTTCGTGATGAGGTGATTTACACCGTGTATACATGGTGTGTAACAGAGGATATCGTTGGTGGTATGATTTTGTAATACGCTTCGGCCGATCTCTTAAAAAAAAACCGACCAAGTGCGAGTCGGACTCGCGCACGAAGGGTTCCGTAACATTGCTTATAAAATTAAATTAAAAATATATATTATCATCATCATATCAGCCGTAGGACGTCCACAACAGGACCGGTTGGAAGCGGACTGCGCCCAGCGTCTTCCGGCTACCTTGACTAGGAACTAAAATATATATAAATACATATATATAATTTTTGTTATGTGCTTGTACTCAGCGGTCTACTTAGCGGTCCCCCGACGCTAAGACACTTGGATTATTTTTGTGTCGGGCGTTTTTTAAATTTTTATCTCATGCTTTTTAAACTTATATTGTTTTATCTTAGCCTTGACTGTCCCAATACTGGGCATAGGCCTCTCCCATTGCTTCCTCTTTTCTCGGTGTTGCGTGTCATTCGCCACTTAACGAAAACAGCAAAAATTAAAAAAAAATACTTTCTGGGGGAGGGGGGAGTTAGCACCCCTCCCTGGCAATGCCCATGGTGACAAGTGACAAGATTTCAAATTTCGAATCGATCAGACCTGTGGAAATTGTTAATTTCCCTTCAACTAGAAAAGAGGTGATGGCCTTCAAACGGCTGATCAGATTTTATCGAAACATAGCTAAGAACACTCTCGATTAAAACACCTTTCAAACGAAACCAATTTCATCAAAATCGATTCATCCGTTTAGGAGCTACGATACCACAGACAGACACACAGATACACACGTCAAACTTATAATACCCCTATTTTTTGGCCGGGGGTTAAAAACGAGCAATAAAATCACTTTTTATTTTATTCTGTTTTTATTACTTATTTGTCGTTATAGCGGCAACAGAAATACATAATCTGTAGAAATTTCAACTGGCTAACTGTCACGCTTTATGAGATACAGCCTGGTGACAGACGGACAGCGAGGTCTCAGTAATAGGGTCCCGTTGTTTAACCCTTTGGGTACGGAACCCTAAAAATGGTAAGGTCCAAAGGTTTCCGACTTCATCTATAAAATTAAGGATTAATATGCAACTAAAAGTGGATTTCAATAAAGGAAGACTATATTCAACAAAAATATTACTTTATATTGTAGGTATCTAGAGAAAACTTCAGTAATTTAGTGACATGATAGTTTTGTATCTATGATTAATTTAATGTGTCTAGCGAGCTTACTGATATCGTAGTGGCACAGTACAGGTAGCGTACCATGACGTCTTAAAGCAGTATTGTATTAATCTTATTCCGAATAAGATTAAAATAATTTTGAACAAAAACAATGAATTCATTTGGTCCCATTTTGGGCGGAGCGGAAGGGAGTGTCAGATTTGCACTGACTAAAACCCATCCATGTTTCTTCTTAGCCCTTTGTGTTCCAGGGCCACGGTATCTCTTACGAGCAGTCCCGCAGCCCTGGAGTAGGTTTACCTTGGTTTGGATTTTATTTTAATCATAGCATCTTCTGCATTTGCATAATTTTGGTGCTGCATTCCACATCCGAACCTGGTTTTAGTCTTTGCGGAATAAAAGCGTACTTATTCTATAACTAATTTAAAAATACCTTGTAAATACTTCAACATCTAGCGTAGCACTCATGACAACAACTCTGAGTTCAGGATTGATATCCAGCGCCCTCTTTAGTAGCAACAATGTGACGTCAGTGTTCACGTCACGTTCGTGAGCCTCGTCTATTATAACGTGGGTACAGCCTTCGAGACCTGAAAGTAATTTTAACTTTATTTGTCTGGTGCCAAGATTTATTTTAGAATGACAAAACTAAGTCAAAGTTCGCTCTATAGATGTCAACCCGTGACCTTTGAAGAGGCATGAATACGATTTGTAACTTTTTAGACTAGTTCAGATGCAATATAAATTGATTTGTATGTTGCTATGTTAAAGCTGAAGTCCTGTTGAAATGGCGGTGATTTGCAATTGAAACTGATCTGTATGTCGTTGAACTAAGGTTTGTAATTCAGTTACGTGGATTGGTATGAAGCCTTCGCAGCTATCCTCCAGGCGGTTTGGCCATTTGGAGTGTAATCTTGCAATTTTTTACTTTATAGTCATAGTTACTCGGTTGATTTTAGAATGACAAAAAATAGAAACTATGAAAAACCCAGTTGAGTGCCAATTGAAACTGATCTGTATTTCGTTGAATTAAGGTTAATAATTCAGTTACCTGGATTGGTTTGTAGCCTTCTCAGTAAGACTCCTGACGTACAGTACAGTATGGATCCTCCAGGCGGCTTCGGCGGTTTAGAGTGTAACCTTACTTGATAACCTATTGATTCTCCTACCTGAAACGGAACAAAGTGCAAATGTTATTCACTATTATTTTTGCTAGTTTTGGCCTGAAAGCAGGATCGGCCTAGAATCTGGGATCTGCTAAACGTGTATAAGGGGTGCTGTGGTACTTCACAGCCACCTACTTCTGCCACAGAAACGTTGAATAGACTGTGTGAAAGATTGAGATGAAGAGTGATAGAGAAGTATGGAAGAAGAAGACATGCTGCTCTGACCTCATATGCATCGGATAAGGACAGGAAAATGATTATTTCCGATTTTATCCTTCAAAGAAACTTCGAGCAGAATCCGACTGCAAGTATTTACGTATCGGTATCGTATGGCATAGGAGGCGGGATTTGGATGTGGGCGGAGCACACTGGTTAAAGATCTAAGTCTTCAAAAATTGTGGAACTGGAGACGAGAAGGCAGAAGGGCAGAAGAATGATGCATGTTTGTTATTCTGACCTATCCCAAGAACTTCTAAATAAATTGGATTGACTACTCATTCTCAATAATTGCATTCGCTTTGTTTTTGGCCTTCGAAAATACGATCACGTTTCTTCCTTCCGTTCTCAGCTTAAATGGCTGCCTATCCGACTAAGGAGGTCCCTCAGGTCTTTCTGCATGCTCTTCACTATATTGAACGATCCATGTGCTCCTGATTATCTGAAAACTTATTTCAAAGTGTTGGACAGTTCTCATAGTCGTAACCTTCGAGCTTCCAAAAATCTACTTCTCCAAATTCCTTCTCACCGCACCGGTTTTTTGTCAAATTCTTATGCCATCTCAACTATAAAACTCTGGAACGCGCTACCCATTAGCATTAAAAAAGCCGAAAGTAAATTCACTTTTAAAAAGAAAGTTCGCAACCACTACTTAAGTCAGACTAAATAACTCTTAATTTAAAGTCTAGTCATAGTAATTATTATTAGGTTTCTCCTTTTTTTTTTAGTATTAGTTATAATTTAAATTAGTATATTTTATTTGTATAATGTGTATTAGTATCTATGTAAGTGTATGAATTTTCGAAAACTAGTATTTATTTGTAAATATTTTCTTTGTAACTTATCACAATGTTGTCGTATTTTACCCTATGGTTGACTGGTAGAGAATGCTTTGTGGCATTAAGTCCGCCTATGTACCACTATTGTACATGAAGTTTAAATAAATGATGACGATGAAGACCTACCTCTTCCCCCAGCTCACTGGCCACTCTCTCTGCCAGTCCCATGGCGGCCACACGGCGCGGTTCAGACACTATCGCCGACGTTTTAGCGCCGCACTCGCGCAATATGGCGGCCGGCGCTCGCGTTGACTTGCCGCAACCGGCCGCGCCAACTATGACTGTCACGCGATTTCGTTGTATGGTTGATATTATTTGGTCTCTGGAATTAAGATAGATGTAATAAAGTTTGATAGATTAAGACAAAAAAAAAACACAAAAAAATAAAAATAACTTTAGCTTCAGAAGTCGGTGACTTTTGTTGCAGTGATTTACTTTTTTTGTCTTGCCTTTTGGAATTCGGTTAAAAATAGATTAAATAAATAATTTCACAAAAACGCGAAAGTAAGTATCAGACTTCCAGTAACCTTTTCACGATGTATGTGTTTTGGCACACCATAGGTAGACTATAACCAACATAAGTTACGATGCTTTTTGCCCTGGTAACAGTTTCCAGAAGGATAATTTCCGACCACTATGCGAACGAATCCATGGTCTAAAGCTAGTCAAGCTATAATGTTCCCATTGGGAGACAGGTCTCGTCTCTGTGGGGGTGTGGACCGTAAGTTCATATAGAATAGAATAAAACTTTATTGTACACCAAAAATTATACAACGGTTTCATACAATATTTCGTAATTTAAATTTTCTGAAAATTTGAATAAAGTTGATTTTTAATTGCCCCTGCCCCTTTTTGAAATATTTTCATAAAAAAAGGTATGATCTAGATTTATAAATATAAGCGTTAGTAGAAACATGATAATACCTTTTCCAACACGCTACACCGAACGAAAGTGCAAGTATTTGAAAAGCAAAAGTGAAGACCCACTTTCGACAGCCAAAAATCTCTCGAACAGTTTTACTACTCCCAAACGTCACTTTGACGTACGCCGCGAAAGTTTGGCACAACGAACGAAATCGAGAGTGAACGGGAAAGTGTATGATGACGCGATTTACGTACTGTCCTTAAACAGTACTTGTGATTGGGCATCACTGTCAAAATGACAAAGGCCTCTATAACCGTTCCATTAAGGTGGCTGTTCGCTTGCTGTCTTAGACCAATCTGTCAAATAACAGTGATCTTTATTCGAATGGCAATAAGGTTGTTGTTACAGCTGCTGTGAGACATAAACCTTGTGAAAGGCGTGTACACTTTAACCAATTTAACAGTGCAGGTGGGAAAATAAAGAACTAAAAAAAATGTACCAAGTTTGACGTATCGTTGCATTTTTGCTTGACAATCAGCGCCACCTTAAACAGTGGTCATGCTATATATAGTTGAAAGTATATGACGCGATCTGCATTGGGCCGACGTAGTATTCGTCGCGCAGACGAAGCATACGTCTACATGACGTAGTTACAGCTGACAATCGAGAGTGAAAATTTCGATTTCATTTCGCTTTCAATTTCGTTTGCGTGACGCAGATGACGTCGGAATCATTGTTTGATTGTTCGTAGATGTGACGTTGTATCTACGTAGTAAGGTATTGTGTTCAACTTTAAAATGAGGTTTTTAGATCACTTTGAATAGGTTCTGAACTAATAATCGTTTACGTACTTATACCTACTATGATAGCACATTTCAATGTTCCAATTCTTGGTTATACATTCCTTAAAATTTCTTCTTTTTTTTTAAACGTTGACCCACTCTAAGAATTTCTCCTATATCGTAGGTGTGTTTACAAACATTTAACCTCATTTACACAAACAGCCAGACCCGGAACAACTATCTGTATGCCTCGTTTGTCGTGTCTGTTTAATTAGCTGCATGTCATTACTTCCCAGAATTGTATACCTATTAGCGACACTATCGAATGGTGTAATAAGCTCTTGATCAAAATCAATGGGTTCGATTTCAGGCTAAGAATATGTGTTTTTTTTTTTTTAAATCCAATGTTGCATTTTTAATTTTCATCAAAGTCGATCTCTAGGCTCGTCTGAGTACTTTTAGCCTCACAGATTCGGATTTGGCATCCACGCCCACTCGAAAACTTCGAGAGGAAGAAGAAATATATAGAAGTAAGTATCTAATACCGTATCTTAAATCAGCACCATTTTTTTATACCAATAAAAGCATATTTTTATTCTTCTATAATCACAAATATGTGGTTATAGAAGAAGAAAAGAATGCTTTTATAATTTATTATATTGACCCACTTTCATAATAATGAAAGTGGGTCAGTATAATAAGTTTCCAGGAAATGAGAAGAAGAAGGAAGACATCTTTATGATAGAATTTCTCCTCTATTCTTCTTCTACTAATATTAATGCGAAAGTTTGTGAGGATGGATGGATGGACATTTGTCACTCTTTCACGCAAAAACTACAATAATACAGATTTGGGTGAAATTTGGCATACAGATAGTTTATAATCTGGATTAACACATTTATTATGTACTTTTGACCCCAATAATACGATCCCGTGGGACAATAACCGAACTCCACGCAGGCGAAGCTGCAGGCATAAGCTAGTCGTACTATAAGCGTACGTCAGAATGACGTATAACAGCTGACAATCGAGAGTGAAACTCTCGTTTTCCTTTCACTTTCGATTTCGTTAGCGTGACGCAGATGACGTCAGAATCAGTGTTGTATTGGTTACAGATGTGACGTCGAAGCTACGTAGTGAGGTATAGTGTCCTACTTTGCGACTTGAGAATGAGGTTTTATGTCACTTTTAATGAGCGGTAATGGAAGTAAATAAGTAACTATAATGAAGTGGGGTGAATAGGGACACGGAAGAAGTCGGCGACATTGTTTGTTTGTAAAGATATTTTTCACTTTTTAAATAAGTCTGTTTCTAAAAACGTCTTATAATCCGACGACGTTGCCCGCTTATTTAAAAAAAAAAAACTCAAAGATTTCAAAACTAGATGATAGACCCTCAAATCTAATTACGTAGACACTGATGATATCCAAAATGATATCAAACGTCATCACTGTACTTAAAAAGACCCAGTTTCAAATGCACCGTCTCACTTTCGCGCAAAATGCATTCGTTCTCAATTCGAAAGTGACAGAGAAACTCTTTGGTCGCTCCAGTTTCTGTTGAAAGGAGGTCGCGATGTCTTCCTAATATCGAATTGAGGTGACATTGCCGCTCACTTCGGCTTTCAATAGCCTTGAGAAGAGGAAAGTTGCTAGTCGCTTTCCTGGCGGATTGACTTGAGGGCAAGACAAAATTTTGTCGTGGGATTTCAGGATTACATGGTGCACTGGGCACTGGCTGGAGCTCGTGACGTAGCGTTTATGCGAGATACTGCGACGGCAAAAGTTTGTCGCCCTATTTGTTTTTTTTTACATTTTTAGATGGATACCTATAAGAAAAATGCAGATCGAAAAGGCGCAAGGTTTGATTACAAGATGGTGGCTAGAATAAAGGAAGAATAGGAAGTGAACATAGAGGAGGATTAATTACATCATTATTTATGATTTAGGACAAACTTATATTAACTGATTGTTAATTTTATACAAGGTGTTGTTTTGCATCCTCGTCAAATTCAAAGAGTAATTATGCTAATGATTCTCGACCCGAATCAATTATAAAATTGTATCGTTTATTAATAATTAAGTAGGTGCCGTAATTTAAATTGTATATTTATGTCTTTTGTGACAACCTCCTGAATGTTGACGAGGATGCAAAACAACACCTTGTACTGAACGACTACGTGGCTAGAAGATTTTTTTGCGGAGTGAGTAGCACGCAGGGCTCCGGAAGACGGACGGCGCCGCCGACCAGCCCAGAAAGGGGTGGCTCAGACGATCTAGACGCGTACTGCGATTGCTGGTCCGGCGAGTCACGGGAAAAGAGCTCATGGAAGGAATTGGAGGAGGCCTTTGCTTTGCCCAGCCCAGGACAGTACAGGCTTGAGCAAAAGTAGCGCAGGCTTGTCTAATTAGTCAAACAATAACATGAGCTCTTGATGATTGATGATGTCTAACTCTAACTCTAGGTTAAACCTGTTAAATACAGAAACCAAACTCCAAAAAATAACTGTAAATGGGAAACATAAAGCAAAATGTTAATTGCTTTACAAACTAATGTGATACACTTAACTGTAAAGATTTAAAGTATGTCAAATGAACTACGTTTTACAGCTCGTCTTTAATTGATTTGACTTATTGACGTCTCTTTTAACGACTTCTATGTTTTGGTGGTACAACATAAGTAATTAGGTATTTACATTCAATATATTACAAACAAGAGCTCTTGGCTAAGTAATAACAGCTGCACGGGTCATCTTTAAGGTTAAGCAACTTTGGTCGTAAATAAGTAATAAAAGAAGTGTCAAATTTCCAAAACAAAGTCGGTACCGACACAGCAAAATTATCAAAGAATTCAATACATTTTACTTGTAATTGATACACGCAGTGGTTTTTTCATAAAACACTATCATCCAAAGGCCTTTTCGTATTTTTTTACGCGCGCCTTACTTTTCGGAACGCTGTGTGTGTGCGTAAAAACTAGATGTGCGTGCAGACTAGCGTCTAACTGCTCATCACTGATACTATCTGATACTATCTCTGTCGGGCACGATGCCAAGTGAGAGAGCGTGCTTTTTGGCCACGGCCACCAGTGAGTTCGAGCCCGCGACTAGTTGAACCTTAAGCCGTTGATCCCGGCTATCATTTGTAGATCTTTGACACTCGTTACGAGAGAAGCCAAAAGTCTGACATCCATTCTTACCAAGCGGTATCGTATATATATCCAGTTACTGGGTTTTGGAGGTCAGATAGGCAGTCGCTTTATGTAAAATACTGGTACTCAGCTGCATCCGATTACACTGAAGACAACCCCAAGATAGTTTGGGAAAAGGCTAGGCAGATGATGATGTTACAAACAGGGTGGAAACTTTAAGCGGGGCAGTAGGGGGAAATACCGTTGCAGGTACACGAAAATGGTGGGGGGATGAAAGAATATCCGTAATTTTTCATGAAATTCACAGATTTTCAAAACAAAAATACAGTAAGCAAGAAAATTGCCATTTTACAC
The DNA here is from genome assembly GCA_963082945.1 of Cerastis leucographa. Classification (NCBI taxonomy): domain Eukaryota; kingdom Metazoa; phylum Arthropoda; class Insecta; order Lepidoptera; family Noctuidae; genus Cerastis; species Cerastis leucographa. The sequence continues at coordinate 4,968,720 of OY720369.1, read as the reverse complement.
AAACGTTTTATTGATGTCAATTGATTCTAATACTGATCAAAAACTTCTATAGAAACAATCCAGGTGGGGGTACTAAAAAAGACAGGCGCTCTGTGGTTTCTGTCCACCCCCATGGAAAAAGGCGTGAAATTATGTAAATGCATGTGTGTATTAAATATTATCTACTTCCCCGAATGTTCGATTCTTGCGTGTTTTGAGCTACATAAAATTCAACGTTTTCCTTATCCATTAAATCAGAACAAAATTATTTAAACCTAAGTCAACATTTAAATTAGGTTACATATTATATTTACTACCTAAAACATTCCTCACATATGCTACAACCATTTTCTGATCGGCTCATTCGATTCGGCATTATTTGTCTCGAAGCAAAATCTTCCTACAAATATTCGACTAACTTCGCAAAGTTCTTTGTCGCAAAGTTACAATTTTTGTCTGTCTGTCTGTTTGTTTCGGCTAATCTCTGGAACGGCTGGACTGATTTTGACGAGACATTCACTAGCAGGTAGCTGATGTAATAAGGAGTATCTTAAGCTACTTCTTTTTTATAAACATTCTAATTCCACGCGGACGAAGTCGCGGGCACAGCTAGTGTAACATAATATACGATTTTGCCCGCCAGCTGTTCCGAACCATGACCTAAACATTTTGTAGCACCGTTTACTTAACAATTTTGCAAACGACACACTTCCCGCTCCAAACCGACCTAAATAAAACTAATCTGTACCAAATTCGTCTTTAAAGGTCACCTAACAGAATGTCAAGGTCATTTTCCGGGTTTCGGGGGCACAGTTTGAGGTCGCGGCCGCGAATCGAGGTCTCAAGGTCGTATATTGTAGGTTACGGGACGAACGAGGTTACTTTGAAAGGGAATTGGTACAAGGTTTTTGAAATTGGAACGCTTTCGGGATAGATGTTGTCAATGTGTGTGTGAGTTTGACGTCATAGACAAGGTATAGTATGAAGGTTGTGTTCGATAAGGATAAAAGTATTTTTTTTAATGAAGAAGGAAGTGTTTTGTTTTTAATTTAGTATTTGGGTTTTTTCCTTGTTTGTAAGTCTGGCTTTTCGTTGAAAATGTTATGAAGTTTGAATGTCTTTTTTACGCGACTGCGGTGGAGCCCAAGAGGAGCTGTTTCACAGAAAAGTTGAATACCTACAGTTACATAAATACACAATCAAAATACTTGGAAGAGTGGATTTTTAATCATTGGTGATAAATTTTCAACGGCTGGTTGGTGTAAAATCTCGCACGACGACAAATCAAACTTTACAAAACCAATATAGACAGATCTCTCATTGTACGGGAGAAGAGAGGATTTTTACTTTAAACACCTCCACGACTCCCGTACTATTCAATCCATCTATCAGCACAATGTTTTGAGTGCGTTACATTGAGTTCTATCACAAAACATGATTTTACACCCCCCAAAAAAAAGTCGTTTCCCTGCAATAACTTTTGCGTAAAGTTACTTAGTTTCATGTACAGAATGCTTGGTTGACGGCTTCGTGATGAGGTGATTTACACGGTGTAGACATGATATAATATTAATATTTTAACAAATTTATGTTTTGTATTAAAATTTGAACGTTTAACATGTTCAAATATTTGTATGCCATTCTACGACAAAACATGTAAGTTCATAACCCCATTTATAAGACCTAAAACTATCATGTTTTTACACAATTAAAAAATATTTTATTCTATCGAATAGAATTATTTTTATTTCTCTTTTAAACTAGGTTATCCTTCACAACAAAGTTCACTCGCGTCAATATATAGATGGCGCTATTTTAAGTTACCATTCATTACAGAATTTCCTGATGGAAAAAATAGTGCGTGGAGTCCCTCCGCGCGGAATAAGTTAAATTTCGTAATACTATACGCATGCGTTCGAGTGCCACGCATTCACTCTCGTTATTTTATTGAGCTTCTAAATAATATTTTGTTGTTTTTTTTGTTGTATTATTTTTATTACATAAGTGTATCGAGGTTATTCTACTCATGGAAATTGAGCGAAGGCTGGTCACACCGAAGAGTCGAATGCATGACTATTTGCACGCCATCTTGCGTACCTAGTAGAAATATGTAGTCACAAATCTTGTAATACTGCCATCTCTAAGTGAGTTTTAGAAAATATTCCCCCTCCATGGTAGCGTTAAACTTGTTGGAAGTCGCATAAGAAGTTTCACTTCAAAATATTAATATTTTAACAAATTCATGTTTCATATTAAAATTTGAACATTTAACATGTTCAAATTTTTGTATGTTATTCTACGGCAAAACATGTAAGTTCACAACCCTATTTATAAGACCTAAAAGTATCATGATTTTACACAAATAAAAAATATTCTATTCTGTAGAATAGAATAGAATCATTTTTATTTCTCTTCTAAACGAGGTTATCCTTCACAACAATGTTCACTCGCGTCAATAGATGGCGCTTTTATGAGTTACCATTAATTATAGAATTTTCCTGATTGAAAATCTCAATGACACTTTGCCCCAGCCTGGGAATCAAACCCACTACCTCGTGCTTAGCAGTCGCGCTTGCAACCACTGGACCAACGATGTAGTCCAACTGTAAAGGCTAGTCACTACATAGTATAAAACAAAGTCGCTTTCTCTGTCCCTATATCCCTATGTATGCTTAAATCTTTAAAACTACGCAACGGATTTTGATACGTTTTTTTTAAATTGATAGAGTGATTCGAGAGGAAGGTTTATATGTATAATAACTATATATTTTATACCCGTGCGAAGCCAGAGCGGGCCGCTATGTTTTTATATACAACGTTCACAGTTTTTCTGTAGTGTATTTAGTATCAGCATTGCACCCGTGCGAAGCCGCGGCGGGTCGCTAGTTATAAATAAAATAAACTTACCGATATTCGTCAATTGGTAGCGGTAATAATTCTTCATCGTACTGTTGAAACTTCTGATCTAAAGCACGGTTTCTTCTCTGCAGTACTGTGGCTGATGGTGGAGCTACTGTTCTACCATATACTGGATGGACGTGGTATTTCAATTCTGAATGAAAAAGGATTTAAGTCAGCATTTGAAAATATCTAACAACTATCTTATCAAAACCTCTGCCTAGCCTTTCCCAAACTATCTTAGGCTCGACTTCCAGTCTTACCGGATGCGAGATGAGTACCAGTATTTTACATGAAGCAACTGTCTATCTGACCTCCACAACCCAGTAACTGGGTAATACGATGGCCCTTGGTAAGACTACGTCTGACTACTCGTAACGACTGTCTAAGATCTACAAATGACAGCTGGGACCAACGACTTAACGTGCTTTCCGAGGCACGGAGGAAACTCTGTATGTAATAGGGATGATGACTGGGTAAAGAAAATGAAATTCAATTTTGTCCGTCAATTAGGTAATACAAAAATATTAGATACATATTTTTTGTTTTATCAAGTTAACAAAAAAATACTTAGTTAAAACGCATTAAAGTTGGAGAGTGGGGGCTCACTACGTCACAACTAGGTATAAAATGTACTGAGCCGTGACGTCATGCACCATTTCAACTCAAAATATCTCCGTAATTTTACGATTACGTGAAAAAAGAAAAATACGTGTCAAATACTTTTTAATAATCTACCCGATAGACAAATAAAAAAAAATGAGTCACCATCCCTATTATTGTTACCCATACACGGACCAACCTCGGCATGCACGGCCTAACCTGTAAGATCGACCCGAGCGGCTGTTATTATTTAGCATCGAGCTCCTCTAACAACTAGCTCATGGCTAAATAATAATAATATATCTGGTCAATTTTCTGGTTAAGCCGCGCTTTCCTAGGTTGGTCCGTGGATGGGTGACCACCCATTACATACCGAGTTTCCTCCGTGCCTCGGAAACCACGTCAAGCCGTTGGTCTCGGCTGTCATTTGTAGATCTTTGACAGTCGTTACGAGTAGTCAGAAGCCATAAGTCTGACATCCAGTCTTACCAAGAGGTATCGTATTACCCAGATACTGGGTTTTGGAAGTTGAACTTGTAGGTTTTTGACAGTCGTTGAGTAGTTAGTGGCCTGAAAGTCTGACAACGAGTCTACCAAGAAGGGGTATCGTATTACCCAGTACTAAATGGGTTGTGGAGGTCAGATAGGCAGTCGCTCCATGTAAAATACTCGTATTCAGCTGCATACGTTTAGATTGGAAGCCGACCCCAACATAGTTGGTTTTGACGGCATGGTTGGCGCAGTGGTTGAGCAATCGACTGCTACGCTGCGTGTCACGGGTTCGATCTCCGCACGGAACAAATATTTGTATGGCCTACAGACAGTTGTTTCGGATCTGGCTATTTGTGTAAGTGAGTTTAAATGTTTGTAAACGCACCCACGATACAGGAGAAATTCCTAGTGTGGGGCAATGTTAGAACAAAAAAAAAACCGGCCTAGTGCGAGTAGGACTCGCACACGAAGGGTTCCGTACCATTATTTATAAAACGAGCAAAAAAATCATTTTTCTTTTTTGTATGGAAGCCCCCTTAAATATTTATTTTATTCTGTTTTTAGTATTTCTTGTTATAGCATCAACAGAAATACATAATCTGTAGAAATTTCAACTGGCTACCTATCACGGTTCATGAGATACAGCCTGGTGAGTGACGGACGGACAGACGGACGGACAGCGAAGTCTCAGTAATAGGATCCCGTTTGACCCTTTGGGTACGGAACCCTAAAAAGGCTAGGCAGATGATGACATCTCTTTAAATTTTTGGTCATGCAGGACTTCTCATACTGTTTTCCTTCACCTTTTGACACTTTGAGAGCATTTAATTATTAAAAGCAAGTATACATAGTCAATACTTGCCTGAAGTTTCCCCCAGATTGGTTACCAAATCATCATCCTCAGAAAAATCATCTGTAACAAAAATGTTATCAAGTTAGTTTGTGTATTTCCTTTATTTATTTTCTTACATATTGACTACAATTTTATACAAGGTGTTGTTTTGCATCCTCGTCAAAATTCAGGAGGTTGTCACACATGACATAAATAATCAATTAAAATTACGGTACCTAGTTAATTATTAACAAACCCTGATTTTTTGGTTGTTTATGTTTGTCAGTATTTCAGAATCACCCCCTTAACGCGGTTTAGGGAATAAGAAATCATCGATAAACGTTTGAGATTGTTTGAATTTGTGGAAGCGCAGTTATAGGGCGAGAATAAGACGGCTCGCGTTTAAAACACCGGTAGTTCACCCTTACCGATTTCCGTAATTAAGAAAAAGAAATAAAAATTACCTACCTACCCATTTTATTATTAAATCGGGAAGAGAATCATTAGCATAGCTACCTCCTTAAATTTGATGAGGATGCAAAACAAGACCTTGTATATTATTACAAAATAAAATTAAATATATAAAAAATAGTAGCCCACCGGTATCGGGAACAGGGTCCGGGCTACCGGTGGTCAGGACTCTTGAGAGAGGAACCTCCTAACAATACGTGCTGTGTCCAGAATTACTGCTTTCTGAATCAAGCCCTTTTCAAGTTAGTTATTATTATTAGTATTTTTTATATATAATTTTGAAAAAAAAAAAATGTAAATAATATGTATAATATATGACGATGATGATATAGATGAATAAACGAAATAATAATATTATCAAGTATTATGAAATAGACACACTTATTTCTTGTTGGGAAATAATAATTTGCCACAGGTAGAATGGCTTTTCCTGTGTAAGATTTTTTACCAACTGATTTCTTTGGAATCCTTAGTAAGAACATCACGGAACTTAGTAGTTTTGACATCTACCTATTGGCGACATGTAGGTGTACTATAAATGGGTACACATCTGCCTAGCTGATCGGGGATTACCTACAAGTGGCGTACCATGACGTCTTAAAACATTATTGTTCCATTCTCATTCCAGAGTGAAAAAGAGACGGAGCTATACAGGTCGTCTAGCTCCATCTCTTTCCCACTATGGAATAGGAATGGAACAATAATGTTTTAGGCGTCATAGTACCCCCCCAGGTGTGATGTGTGATGGTATGTAATTTAGATTGCTTACCTTCATCAATAGTAGAATCTTTGGTTAAAACTGCAGGTGTCTGCAAAATTTTCTGTCTAGCTTCTTTGAATGTGGCTTCATAGATATCCTCTGAAACAAATGGGAGGAATTAGTTACCTCGTCGCATTTAATTTAATTTCTAATCGCTCTTATTCTCAAGGTCTTAGGTATGAAATTCGAACCCAAGACACGCAACTCTGATTTTCCGGATTCATGTGCGTATTGTATATTTATCACTTGCTTCGGTGAAGGAAAACGTCGTGAGGATACCAGCATGCCTGAGAGATATTTCACGACGGCATGTGAAGCCAAGTCAGAGGCCCATGGGCGGCATAAAAACTCTGACATCAGATTTGGCACTGACCACACAAAAACCAGTCCAACGGTCACAATACTAGGCTATCACTGCTTTATATCTTCTATCTACCATAATAGGAGTCTGCGCTCTTCGCATAACCGTGTTCTTCAATGTCCCTCTCACTGTACTGACTTCATTCACCGATCATTCTTCGTCCAATCTATTTCTCTGTGGAACGCGCTTCTCCAGGAAATCAAGATGGCTACGAATCGCCTATCTTTTATAATTAAAGTTCGCGAGTACATTCGGAAAAGCTAGCAGTATTGTCATAACGTTAATAATTTCCCCTTTGTTTGTCCTTTTATATTAGTATTTATATTTTGATATATATTTATAGTATTTTATATATCCTTTGTGTTTTTTTTTTGTATTATATGAATAATATTTTACAGATATACACCTACCACTGTTTGTTACCACCCAAAGGTTGACGGGTAGAAAATGCCAATGGCATTAAGTCCTTCTCAGTACTGTGTGCTTGAAGTGTTAAATAAATAAATACATCTACGACGCTAACCCGGAATAATAAATAGTCTATATGAAATGTATCTACGAACTGATTGATACTTGTTAAATTTATAAAGCTGAAGAATTTGTTTGGTTGATTGCGCTAATCTCAAGAACGAATGGTTCGAATTAAACAATTATTTTAGTATTGGAAAGCTCATTTATCGAATAACGTTACAGGCTAAATATCATCACGCTACGACCAATAGGAGCGGAGCATCAATGTAAAATGTTGCTAAAACGGGGAAAATGTGACGCAGACGAAGTTACGCGAGCCAGCTAGTATAATATAAAGACAAACCTACTTATCCCATTCTCGTAATCATTCCAAATCTTCTGCACGCGTTCCATAGACTTCTCACTAATAGAGGCATGTATTGGTTCAGTCAGCGTTTTCCTTATATCTTGTAGAACTGTCTTCTCATATACGGGGTTTCCTTTGGTGTCAATTTTGTTATTAATAAAGAGCCAATGTATGGCTTGTGTCGCGGCTTTCTCGGCAGCTTTTCGTTTTGATATTGCTGTGCTGTGGATTATAGAAATATAATAAATATATATTTTTTTTATAGTGCAATCTATCTGGCGATATTCAAAATCAAAATATTTCATTTTACATAGGCCTACAAGGGCACTTATAAAACGTCAACAAAAGGTGCATGGTTCGTGTTGGTCGTTTCCTATGGAGAAGAACCGGCAAGAAACTCCATGGTTACTCTTTTAAAATCATTTGGTTTTACAATATTTGAAGTTCTAGCTTTCAGCATTAGGTTGGTATTTTATATAATAAATATACTTAATTTATTTTTATTTCATGCTTTTATTTTTCCTTAGCCTTGACTGTCCCACTCCTGGGCATAGGCCTCCCCCCATTCCTTCAATTTTTCTTGGTGTCAAAAAGGAAACGAAAACAAGGAAAGTTATCAATTTAAAAACATCCCGAGCTTTTAAAGGGAGGGGGCAGACCCCCCCAATTTTGGCCATGCCCATGGTGATAAGTGACAAGATATCAAATTTCGAATCGACCACTCCTGTGGAAGTTGTTTATATCCCTTCATCAACTAGAAAAGAGGTGATGATATTCAAACAGCTGAGCAGAATTTTATCAAAATTTTCGCCCGTTATGTAGTTCATATTTTAAGAATAGGATTTCATTTAAAAGTCAGATTAAAAACAGCTTATTTAACTTTCTCAAGTTACAATGACTTATCCATTACCTATTTTGATGATGATTTTACAATGTTTATCTAATCTTTATTATTATTATTTTCTTTATAGCCTCCACTCCTGTATTCTTCAAGGGTTGGACAGAGATGTGACGATGTATGTTTTATACGTACACTTCTGCCACACCCTAGATTAATACAGGCATGTTTGTATTAACTTAAACAAAATATATTTACCTCTCAAACTTCGCTTTCTCGGGCCAAACAAACGCATAAGTACAAGTCCAGTCATTATTAGGTGTGTTCTTTTTCCTGCCTTTAGGAGCCACAGTGTGTTGTTTGTAGTGAATCTCAAATATCTTGCTCGGAGTCTTAGTGGACAGCTCGTACAACGTCACTCTTGGTTGCGGAAATAGATCGGTTATGTTCTTTTGTACTGAAATATAGAAAGTAGAAACATTAAGAAGGTTGTATAAGGACTGCCTCATTGATGTTACTGATGATCGTGAGGTCTTGGGTCTTTGATTTGCGGTTTGTGCAAATTGTTGATGCCTTTTCCATAAGGTTTTCAGTAGCAGCCATGGAATCTGGTTTGCATGCCAGGTTAATGGCAATAGGCTTACCCTTATTACATGTAATTTAAACATATTAACCCAGTTACTGGGTTGTGCAGGTGACATAGGCAGTCTGTCCATGTAAAATACTGGTTTCTAGCGGCATCAATTTAAATTGGAAGCAGACCCCAACATAGATGAAAAGGGCTAGGCAGATAATGATAAGTAATAATTTGCGAGAAGAAATACATATGCATGTGAAGGAACTCGTGGCTAAATAATAATAGCTGCACGGGTTGATCTTTAAGGTTTAAGCTTTGCTTGCCCACGTTGGTCCTTGGACGGGTGTCCATAATTACACACGAGTGTTCCTCCGTGCCTCGGAAAGCACGTTAAGCCGTTGGTCCCGGCTGTCATTTTTAGATCTTTGACAGTCATTACGAGTAGTCAGAAGCCAAAAGTCTGACATCCAGTCCTTCCGAGCGGTATCATATTACTTAGTTACTGGGTTGTGGAGGTCAGATAGGCAGTCGCTTCATGTAAAACACTGGTACTCAGCTGCATCTGCTTAGACTGGAAGCCGACCCCAAGATAGTTTGGGAAAAGGCTAGGCAGATGATGAAGATGAAATAAGTATGCATGTAATGAATTACCTCTTTCATGCTGAACAGTCAAATTACCAACATCACCATCCAATGTGCTTTTGGAACACCATTTTCTGTGTAAAGGTAATATATTTGCGATGTTACATCTATTCTTGTTGCACCCATGATTGAATAGATACTTGTTTTGTATACAAGCTGTTAATCCTGGAAAAGCGATGAGTATAAGTTAGGTACAGTCGGGAAAGTGGGAATATGGACACTTTTCAAACAAAATCTGTTTAACACCCTTATTACTATTGGTCCGCACAAATAGTTTGCGGACCAATAGTGGTAAAACAAAAAAATACCCGACCGAAAATTACACAACCATTTTTTTAATATGTATTGTTTTAAACACAATCTCAGGCTCTGTTAATGATCCCAGATGTCTGACCACAGTTTTTTTTATATCAGGAACTCAAACAAATAGTAAACATGGTAAATATCCTGTTTCTAGATTTATTGATAGTACTAATAACAACACTTGGGTTTATTGAAAAAAAAAAAAAATTCTCACAAATTGTTTATTTTTATGAATATTTGCATTATTATATAATTATATTTGTTAATGTAAAAATTACATAAGCATTAAAGGGCATCAAAAAAATCATCTGCGTTGCTGTCAATGGGAATGGTGTCCAGGAGGCTGGCAGCATTGCCACGTTTGATGGCAATGCTGATTCTTAGGCCTTAAAATACTCTAGTTGAATAATGATTTCATTGCAACTTTGAGATAAAGCCTTTTTCGTAATAACATGGCTTAGCGTGCTGGCTAAATAAATCAATAACAACACACTACAATGCTACAATTTTATCAGAGTCCTCATGCTGCATTATTCAGAAGTTTAAAACATTCCATAAATATTAATTTGGCAGGTCTGTCCAGAGAGAGCCCAGGCAAATTAAAGCATCGTAATCTATACGCTTCGAAGTACACCGTTTATACATCGGAGGATTCTATGCCTATGCTGTAATGTTGCGTCATGTTTCTGCACATAGATCCAAGAGAAAAATGTGTTATATTTCCAACTTACCGCTGTAACTGGCATGTGATGAAAATATATTAGATGCAGCATTATTCAATAATAATCTTCTGTACACATTTGTCCTCGCAAGGACGTTTTTACACAAAAACATTTTGAAAAAGAAAATGTTAACATTCACTGGTTTGAGGTTATGTTTTGAACTTGTATTTTAGCAATTACTTTGCACATGATAGTTTGACAGCATAGAGCTAGTAGGTAAAATAATGTTGAAGCTTCTAAAAATAGATTAACGTGGTAAGCAAGGTATCTTCATATAAAATGTTATAAATACACTCGAAAATTCTTTGCGGTAATTTCCCGACCAAATCGACTAGACAGAATTTTTAGGTTACTAAAACGTCAATCACCGTCAATGTCACTCTCAGTCAAGTGTCAAATCTGAATGTTTTCATACGGTGCGTTCTAATCTCCACCATTTGCATCTGTGTGCCTTTTATGTACACTTTCACCAACTTATCTGTGTAGGCGGGAAAACACAGAACTACAATAAATGTACCAAGTTTGACATATGGATGCATTTATTCTTTACAAGCAGCGCCAACTTCAACTGCACACTTATTAAAGTGGTCAAACTGTATCCTTTGCATGATCATTAACTTATGATATTTATCGACTATTTCCATGTCCTCCTTCATCAGTTGATGACAGAATGAGCATGTACGTGAATGTTCATCCGGTCATTGCGGTGTTAGTTTACACCATTTATCTGAAAAACTTGTGTACTTTATAAGGTTCTCCTCCTCTCTCCTTCATCATTTATGACATGAAGTCAAACATAAAATTTACACAACTTCCAAACGGGCGAACTGCCACTTGAAAAAAAACTCATACGGTCAGCAGTAGACTCCATGAATTGATCGGGGCCGGCCATTGCAAGTAACAGCAGTAGTAGGTATACCTACTAATGTCGACTAGGTCACGATTTCTTTGATAAGAGAGGTATAGGAGAGGTCAAGGCACCTTTTCCTACATTAAGATTACTCGTACTACATACATCATTTATCATTGAAAATATAAACAATAATAAAGACTAGTGACCTGCAGGGTATCAACTAAACGAAAGTCGGAAGTTCCGGAAAATGACTTCTGAATTCAGAATGTTAGTAGAAGAGTACGTGGCTAAATAATAACAGCCGCACGGGTCAATCTTTAATTAACCTTACAGATCGACCCGTGCGGTTGTTATCATTTAGCCACGCAGTGCTTACCAAGGTCGGTTCGTGGATGGGCGACCATCCATTCCATAGCGACTTTCTTCCGCGACTCGGAAAGCACGTTAAGCCGTTGGTGGTAGATCTTTGTAAGTCGTTACAGGTAGCCAGTGGCTCGAAAGTCTGATCACCAGTCCAAGGGACCAGCACCAAGGGGTATCGTAGGATCCGGTACTAACTGGGTTTTGGAGGTCTCATAGGCAAGGTTAGGCTGGAAGCCGACCCCAACATATATAGTTGGGAAAAGGACAGGCAGATGATGATGACCTAGACTAGTCTGAGAAATTCCGGTTTTTGTTTCCAGTAACACAATACCGTGTTCATTGATCCTCAATGATATGTGAGTTACCTATAATTGCCAAATATGGGAGTTCTTACTACTTTGTATAACTCTTTTGGGAAAAAAAGGTAGGGTAAGCAACAACAAAAAATAGATCAGGCCCCCTATTCACAAACGCTCGGATTCGGATTCGATTCGATAAGTCGTATGTCTATCTTGTTTTGGCATTACGAAAGCGAGCGAGATAGACATACGACTTTCCGAATCGAAATCGAATCCGAGCGTTTGTGAATACGGGGGCTGATAACTTTTTTGTTGTTGCTTACCCTACCTGTATTATATAATGATGAACCATAATTTACAAACCAGACATTTGTACGCCGGAAACGGCAGAATATTATGATCGTAATACATAATTCACATAACAGCCTTGAACAATATTCTGACAAATACATGCATTATAATCTATTCTATCTACTCCAGAAAAATAAAGTAAAAATACACTTTATTTATTTATTTATTTATTTATTTATTATCTATGGAAGACTTACAGCTAAGAAAAAACAGATAAACAAACTAGTATGTGAGACAGACAGCCAATTAAAAGTCCTCACTTCTAAAAACAGAATATAAAGATAGGGTGTGAACAATACAAAAACACAGCTAAAAAAAAAAAAATATACAGTATAAAGCTTAAGCTAAATTAACATTTTATATGCAACATTCAATACAAGAATAAAAACCTGAAGAACCAAAAAAGCTACGGCTCAGGCACTTTCTGGCCGAGGATACACTCGTTATGAATGCATCAAAATCATGCTGTTTACACATGCTATTAAAGCTTCTACTTGCACGCACTATAAATGAATTTTGCCTGTAATTCGTAGATGTAAATGGAACACGCAACGGCACGTTCCATCGCTTTGACCTTCCGGGAACGTTAAAATAAAATTTGGATAGGATATCGGAGTTGTTAATAGAATTATTGAATATTTTAAATAATGAAACACTTAACTATTAAATCATCATCATCTGCCTAGCCTTCCCAAACTATCTTGGGGTCGGCTTCCAGTCTAACCGGATGCAGCTAAGAACCAGTATCTTACATGAAGCGAGTACCTACCTATCTGAGCTCCACAACCCAGTAGCTGGGTAAAGGCGGAAACACACTTACGTGTCGTGGCGTGTCGTGACGCAATCGGTTTCATACATTTAATATGGTTGGGGACATATTTGCATGGCGTGTCGTGTCGCAACGATGTATGAAACCGAATGCTTCTGGCGCGTCCCGACACGCCACGACACGTAAGTGTGTTCCCGCCTTAATACGATACCCCTTGGAAAGACTCCCAGTTAGCTATTAAATAAAATGCTAAAAAGGAAGAATATCGAATCATTTTCAATCAATAAAAGAGCGTTTACGAGTCCTTATTTTCCGAAATGACTGAACCAATTTTAATGAAACTTCACACGCATAAGCAGGATGATTTTCGAAAAATTGTGTTACAGCTTAAGTAGACCGATTATAATTATCTATAGAAACAGAAGTTTCCAACTATCTTTTTTTTAACCGACTTCAAAAAAGGAGGAGGTTCTCAATTCGACGGTATGTTTTTTTTTTTGTGTGTATGTTACGCGATTACTCCGCCAATTGTGGACGGATTTTCAAAATTCTTTTTTTGTTCGAAAGGAGATACTTCTGAAGTGGTCCCATAGTCACCAAGTCAGGATCTGATGATTGGATCCTGAACAAATCGAGGGCAACCCTCAAATTTTATAGGAAAACGTACAGCGGTTTTGGTATTTTCTACAACAAGTGAAGCATTTGCGTTCAATAAGAATCATTCTATCATCAGATCTGATGATGAATCCTAGAGACAGGCACCGGAACTCAATAATAAGACAATGTATCTTAGCTGTGTTTGGGCTTGTTGGAATTGTAACGGTATGCACTTTCCAGGTGTATGTACAAGTAATAATTAAAAAAAAATAGAAATCTTTTTATTTTTTTATTTTAACTGACTTCTAAACGGAGAAGGTTATCAATTCGATTAGTTTTTGTTGAATGTACACCGATTACGCTGAGACTTATTACTTTACTGACTTCTTTAGTTTGATGCGGAATAGTTGCTATTAGGTCCCATAAAAAATGTTATATAGTTTGGCCCTGTAGTTTTCATTTTTTTTATTTGTAAATTTATCACGTACACCTATTTCTCCGTGATTACTGGACCGATTTACATGAATCTTCATTCATTTGGTAGAGAAAGCTTGCCCGGTGGGGGCCCATATGAATTTTATTATCTTTGCTTTGGTACTTTTTGTGTCATCCCCTTTATTATGCATTTTGTCCTTTGTCGTATGTATGGACGATGTGCTGGTGTCTAGTTACAATGTAAAAATGATACTAGACAAGAATTTAAGTGAGATACCACAACTGAAAAGGGTATAATAAAAACTTTTTACAAAAAAATATAACCGACTTCCAAAAAAAAACAAAAAAGTGCAAAATAATATTTTACTTTCGGAAGTCGGTGGCAAAAAAAAGAAAGAAACAACAACAAGATAACCGACAAGTCACCGACTGACGAAAGTAAAATATTATTTTGCACTTTTTTGTTTTTTTTTTGGAGGCGGTTATATTTTTTTTTTTAAAGACATTTCAAGTGTCAATTGACTATTTTTACTGATTTTACCTGTTATTTGGCCCATAAAGGTGCCGGTGGGTACAGAAACTCGTGGCTAAATAAAAACAGCTACTAGAGTCGATTTTCAGGTTTAACCGCGCTTGCCTAGATTGATCGGTTGGTTATTTGGTTGGTCGGAAGGTTTACCATGACCACCCATTAAATATCTTTCGTAAAGCACGTTATGCCGTTGATCCCGGCTAGGCAGTGGCCCTAAAGCCTGACAAACAGTCATAGCAAGGGGTATCTAAGCCGTAGGTCTCGGCTGTCACTTGTAGGTTTTGATAGTCGTTAAGTAGTCAGTGGCCCGAAAGTCTGACAACCAGTCTTACCAAGAACTCGGTAATCGATACCTCTTGTATTACCGAGTACTAACTGGGTTGTGGAGGTTAGATAGGCAGTCGCTCCATGTAAAATACTGGTGTTCAGTTGCATTCGGATAGACTGGAATCCCACCCCAAGATGGCTGTCGAGAAAAGGCTAATTTGCTCTATTAATGATTTGACCCATACTTACTTTTATGATTGATTGTGTTTTTGGCATAAGAAAATAGGAAGAAGTTAAACCTATAAAAACAGCCATAATCTTAGTTCTCACTAAGGTTGTTTAGTATTATGCGATTATAAATAGAATTTTATATAACAACAATGATCTAATCAAGTACTTACATAATAATAACTTAGAAGTCATAGCTAATGTTTTAACACTTCTGTTTTATTATTTTGATCTTTGACCTTTTTTGTTTCTTGAAAATAATCGTACTAAAAAGTGTTCGCAATTCGCATTATATGGTATAAAACATGAACACTAATATGTTTTTGGACAATAAGTTTCAGTGTGTCCAACAAGTTTTATCACTAATTTTCCAATAGTACCTAGTAATCATTCTAAAATCAACTCTACCAACACTTGTATAAAATTGATATTTTGTAACTAAAAATACTATCAATTGGGAAACAAGCATTTGAATAGAATTTGCACTTTTTCGGTGGCCATTAAAAATAAGTGGTCATTTAAAAAGTTTCGAATGTAACTTGTTATGAACAGAAAACTTGCTAGGTAAGGTATTAATATTTGTGGCAACAAAATGACTAATAATTAAACCAAATTGATAGCAATTAATTTGTAATTATTCACTGACGCACAATGCTGACTGTGTCTACCATAATTTTCTTTTAAAAATCATTTTCAATGTGTAATAGGAGGAAGAATAAATCACAGAAAACAATATTTTCAATTAACACTTATAATTCTTAAACAACTCACAAATGTTAAGGCTAACACACAGTGATTTATATTAACTACCTTTCAATTCCATTGCTCTTTTTGTACCAAACACATTTGTCAAAATCTACACTAAACAGTCAATGCACATCAAAATCGGACTAATATTCACTACTGTGCAAACCTTTACACGATAATAAATGCTCTTTCTTTATTTAAAAGTTCATGTTTAGCGGAACTCCTTTCTTAAAACTAAACACTTAAATATGGCCGGTATTCTAGAACGATGTTCAAACACGAATTTCGATTTGAATAATTAAGTTTTTAATCGAGTTTTGTGGTCAAGCATCGTTGTGGACTACGTGCAAAAAGTCTTTAGTTTTTTTCCTTATTAATAAACTGTGGGTTTGGAATAAATACCACTGAATATCACAGTCGTCGTAGTTTTCTCCATAATAAAGTAGACGAATGGGCGATTTGCATGGAAATAAGGCGCTGATATTCTATCAGAGAAAGTAGCTGTCGTTACAGCGGATGCCACGGTTCCTGATTCGGTGACTTCAATATCAGCCTTGTGTACGATAGCAGAAACAAAGATACTGTCCTTTGAAACACGCTGGAAACTCGCCAAGTCGGGTTGGAAAATGTCGTACACACCCATATCATTCAAAGGCTTGTTTAATACGAGATTCGTGCTTATATGGAACCTCGGTAATTTCACGTCAACATCTTCCATTCCGAACGAGTCGACATCATCTTGCAATCTCTTGAATATATCCTTCAAACTGACTTGAGAGAAGTTCTTGTACATTTCAGCTATCCTCACTGAAGGATAGGGCAAGATCACAATCATGGAGTATTTCCCATTTGTTCCGTAAGGCAGTTCCACAACGAAGGATTTCAAGGCCTGCATATTTGAGAAGGCAAACTGACCTTTTTGGAACATCATATTCACAGAACCGGCCACGTTTTTATCTTCATCGTAGAACGGTTCTAACGCTGTGTCAGATTTGTTGAAAGGTGATGCCCATAATCCTTTGAATGAAATCACGTTTGTTAAAATCATTCTCGATTCACGGAAGTCGTCCGAACGTAATACATTTGAGACACGTCCGCCTGACTTTTCGATGTATGTGTTGGCGATGCGAGCAGAATTGGGGTCGTCGAAATCGAGGACTTTCAATGAGGCTCCAAAATCGTTCTGTAGCGTTGTCCTGAACTCTTGATACACTGAGAAATCGTTGTCCAAAAACACGAAGTTTCTGCTCGCGAGGCTGACACCATTGTTTCCTTGGGCTAGGACTGCATTAGTCAAGTCCCTGTATCCTTTGATTAAGGTACTTGGGTTCTTCGGCAGAATGAACGCTCTCGCTAGTTGGTTGTAGCTGTTGCCAGTCGCACCAAGGGCAATACCGGTCATCAGAGTCCATATTCCGAACGGTGATATCACAACATGTCCGTTAGTTTCCGCCTGTGTGTAATACAATAACTCAATACTAAAGTTCCGGGGTCGTTCATTGAAGTCGATCTGACAATAACATACACCAATAAATAATAACACTAACGCGACCGACTTCATTGTGATCACGGCAAAGCCTCGCTGTACACTGAGCAATTATAATGCGAAACGGGAATGTGACTAATTTATAGACATTTATGTAGTAAGCGTACACAAACAAAATCGAACTGTATCTTCGTCACGCTAAAGTCCAATGTTGTTGTTGTTGTTACGTTTAATACTAGCGAGTTGAGTAGCTTTGTGAAGATGGTCGGAACCGGTATTCTTGTGGATTTTGTAAAATGTTTTGTATCATCAAGACTTGTAGTCCTTACTTCGGAGACGAAAAATAAAAACTGCTTTGTTGATCGTTAAATGAATTAATTTCATAATAGAATATTGAGAGGTTTAAATAACTAAACAACAAGTTTCCCTGTACTTTCGAGGTCGATTTACAGGTTTTCTTCTAAAGCCAGTTTTGTCACGAGGATAGGCTCCATATATTCAGTTAAAATTGTATCCATAAGTTTCTCAATTGGAGTTTTTTGTTACGACTTTTTTTTCTAACGTGGGTAGAGCAAGCCTTATTCAACAAAATAGGTTATATCACTTTATCTATGTCTTGGACGATGCTTGTCACCAGTTCTTTGACCTTTGTCGGCACTCCTTCATGTCTGAAAAAAAAAACTTGGGTTAATACATATTTCGGAAATTAAAATGACAACAAAACGTAGCAGAACAGGCGTGTGGGATTAGTCTTTGCCAGCTTTGGGCTTTGGCTTTGCCTGCATTGATGTCGGAAATTTTTCAACGGAATGAAACTGCCGTAACAAAAATCCTGATGTTAAGTACCCTAGATCGTAACCCGGCGGCCTAAAATCGCCGCTATAAAATTCTTAAAATGACTACAGATGCAGTTAATACTACGAATTGTTACTTTGAGACCATTTTACGAATTGAAACGTAATTCATATTAAATTATCATATTATGATTCTGATAAAGCGGCAATTTTAGGCCCCTATCTGGTCATCGTCTACGCATGTGGCAAATATAATCGAAATCAGTTCAGGTGTGAAAAGTTGACTTCTGCTTTTTCAGTCGGTCCCTCATTGCTGAGGATCGTGGTCACTGGACCAAAGTTGCCATCACCACCTGCTGAAATTTGCTTGAGGATATAGCCTCTTTTACTTGGTCTGACCATCGTGTTGGCGACCGACCTCGTGCTCTTGCCTTCGGTATTGCCCGCCCCTCCCCTTCGCATTATGTGGCCGAAATATGTCCAATACGCGCGCTGTAGGCAAACTGTAGACAATCGGACCTTGATTTGATATCACTTGATATCGGGTTGAGAAAGAATACACACATTTGTGCTGCTGTCCATGGAATTGGGAGCATCCGCCTCCAGCACCATATTTCGAAAAGTTGACAGACAAACAAAATTACTTTTTCATTTTTATATTATGGAAGTTTCTCAGCCAAGTGGGTATATTGGTTTTTCCCAGTCGCTTGGTTGTAGGATCAACCCTCTCACGATTCACGCTAACTGGCCATTGGCTTGTATCTTATTAGGTACATGGTTAAAGAAGTGTACGCACTTATAAGGAGTGGAACTTTTAAAAATGGAACTGTAAATATCATCATCATCATGCTTCGGACCAACCGTCTGTCGAAGATTGACAAATGACAGCTGACTTCAACGGATTAATGACGTACTCTCTGAGGCAGAGGTATCTCGAGAGGTTGGCCTTACTAAGATCTCCTTAGCCTTTTCCCAACTATGTTGGGGTTGACATCTAGATTAACTGGATACAGCTGAATACCAGTGTTTTATATGGAGCGACTGCCTATCTGACCTGAACTAAGTTAGTATTGTGTAATATGTTTGATACCCCTTGGTAAGAGAGCACATATGCCTTGCCCATGCTTCGCACACACAGTTCGCACGCACGGCGGCATGTCAAAATATCGAGATTGATGTGTTAAAAATATCATCATCATCATCATATCAGCCCGGTATCACCCACTGCTGGGTAAACCTATGCCTCCCCTTTTTTCCGCCACACTACCCGGTTCTGTGCGTCCCTTATCCACGTGCTTCCTGCGAATTTGTTATAAATAATCAAAGTTAAACTAAAAGTCTGAAATCCATTCTTACCAAGGGGTACCGTATTACCCATTTATTGGGTTGTGAAGGTCAGATAGGCAGTCGCTTCATGTAAAATACTGGTACTCAGCTGCATCCGGTTAAACTGGAAGCCGACCCCAAGATAGTTATGGAAAAGGCTAGGCGAATGATGAGGTAATACACTGTATATCACAGAATTGCTAAACAGTAAATGCACTGACCCTATTATCTGCTTGTGCCCCCCACAAAAAGAGATTCATAGTGATAGCTGATGGCGAAATAGTGGTGAATAATAGATATTCCAAACAAAACACAGTCAACTTCTATACAATTTTGAGGTTTTTGAACTCTAAAGTGATTTGTAATTTTTGTAACGTTGTCTAGTCGTTGCCATATTGTTTTGCGCCGCATTCAAGTTCGGGTCCTCGAAATTGCTTTGTCACTTTTGACAAAAAACATCCTACTTAATTTTAATTTCTCTAAGGTTAAAACTATGTCATTTTTACTTGGGCAAATGGACCTAGTCGAAACCTAGTTGGAACCATAAGGCCGTGGGGTCCGTATGCTCACAGACTTTTTAAGCCTGGCAGTTTCTGAACGCTTAGTTGACACGTTCCAGGAGCTGGTTTTTAACTTGGCCAGAGCCTAAGTATTGCCATACAACAACGTGGCAACGCCGCCAGTCTCTTGGGCACATTACCAGGTGACAGCGTTGAGGAGAAGTTTTTTTACACCCTTTTGTATGTAGACTTGCCTGCAGCATCACTAGACTGAAACGAGACAAAATTCGCAAAATTATAGGCATCATAACGGCCACTGTCCCATAATCAAGCACCTATTTACCATAGATGTGACGGACAGCCCTCTGTGCAGAGGATGCATGGAGGCAGATAAAACACTACAGCATGTGCTCATGGAGTGCAGAAGCGTTGCAAATTTACGGTCACGGACTCTTCAACCACTGGTGTCACTCCCAGAAGCCTGCAGCACCCTGAAAAGGCTGCTAGCTTTCTGGGAGGACTTGGGACGGTTGGAGTAGCAAGAGGATTATCAGACGTACAATTAAGAGGCTAAGTGCGGAAACAGCCCAGCTAACCTAACCTTTGTTTTTTAACGATGTGGAAGTCCTCGTTGGATGTCCCCCGCTTTAGGGAAAGCGGAGCGGTCTGTCAAACTGGTACTGGCTAAAGCCACACCGGTGTTCCTTCGCACACTTGCGTCAGGGGGCAGCGGGATTTAATGCGACTTCCGCTGCCCTGGACTAGTGCCCGCTTGATCAGTGCGGGCCTCGTCCCTGGGGGACTGAGGTGTACTCCCCCCGTTACGTCTGTGAGAGGCGCGCGTGGAACACAACGCGCCGCTGTCTCAGGTCCAGTGAGATGGGGATGGGAATCCGTCGCCTCTGCCGCTAACCTAACTTATGTAGTATAATGGTAGTTTCGTTTAGTAAATATCATTTTAAACCTTGGTATACATTATACATAAACTTACGCTTTTTTTCCCATGGGGATAGGTAAAACCTATAGAACGCCATCTGCTACAATCCTTGCATACTACTTTCGCCTCGTCCACGTTCATACACTTCATACATCATCTTAAACTTTTTGCATGGGACAAATTTGTGAAAGCAAATTGTGAACGTGTGGGAATCTTCATTACCTAATGCATCATCTGCATATCCACATTTCATCTATACAAACATACAAATAAATAAAATTGAAGTGTCTGTTTGTAATATTAAAATAACCGCTTTTTACTACATGCATATGAATGTCTAAACGGTACATATACCAAAATAACATTTTTTACAATTTTGTCTGTCTGTCTGTTTGTTCCGTCTAATCTCTGGAACGGCTGTACCGACTTTAACCGGACTTTCACTGGCAGATAGCTGATGTAATAAGGAGTAACTTAGGTGTTTTCTTTAAATTCACAGGCACAGCTGTTTGTTTATAAGAAGCGAGTCTTCTGCCATAATTAACATGTCACATAACATATCTAGACCCCAGGCTTAGTAAGAAATTTCTGATGGAAAAACCTGTTAAAACTTTATTTGAAAGGCATTATAGCAATTGTTTTAATCGTTTGGTTATACACAATTCTTTTAAAACAATCTTAGTCATAAACATCATCATCATCTGCCTAGCCTTTTCCCAAACTATCTTGGGGTCATCTTAGTCATAAACAATCGTTAAAAAATAAGGTTAATTTGTTAACAAATCAATTAAGTTGTAGCAAAAGATTATGTGAGGCCACATTGTTCATTGGACATGCTTTGATTGACAATCACATTTAATGACCTTAATGACTAATTTGTTAAGACAACTAAGATTCTATAATAAACTAGCTGCTGTCCGCGACTTCGTTGGGGTGGAAATTTTGATGGGTTTAGGGGTGTGAAAAATAGATGTTAATCAATATCAGACCTACTCGATATGCACACAAAATTTCATACAAATCGGTTCAGCCGTTTCGGAGGAGTTTGGTAACAAACACCGCGACACGAGAATTTTATAAAGGTATTAGAAGATATAATTCCGTAATCAGAATTTAACCATGAACGCTGATCAAGTTGAAGGACGTTTAAAAATCGAAAAAAGTACGGTTAAGCAAAATTAAACATTATTCCCTTCGACAGGAGGTTGGCAGAGGAACGGACATTCAAGCCGTGTCCCCGGACGGTGCAGGTATAGGTCAGCCATTTTTCGGCGCTTACAAAAAAAAAATTGGACCAAGCAAAAATATTTCCATACCCAGAAGTGGGTAAAGTCGGTCTGCGGACGACGATGATTACTTAAGTTTAAATAGCGTCAATCCCCTACAATATTTTATTGGAATTATGTTTATTTAGGATCTTTAAAAAACGCCGAGACATCAAGCTCATGTAAATTTTCATATTACTAGCAGTCAACTGCAAATAATGTCGCTGCTACAATCTCAAGGACCTGTCTGAAGCCACTATATTAACGCTGTCAAGGTGTCAGAGTTCTAGGTGAAGCTTACAATCATGGAATCCTTAAAGCACAAGAGAAAATGAAAAAAAAACTTGTTGTGGCGACCTTAATTGAAACAGGACAAGGACAGGAAGATCACGATGGTAGCAATTTAATTATAAGCGAAGACTGGAAAAGTTTTCGACAGTCGTTAAGGGTAGTATTCAGAAGTCTGATAGTCTAACAGGATTACCCAGGGTTATCATCGAAGTGTTAATCTGTAACTAGATTTTGGTGATCCGATTGGCAGTCGCTCCATGTTAAACAGTGGTATTCAGCTGATCCAAAAATCAAAAGTCATTTATTAAAATTAGGCTGATAATCAGCACTTTTTGAACGTCAAAATTACAAGAGACAGTCCCCCAAAACGCCGGCTAGACTAGAAGCCGATGCCAACATAGGTAGTTGGAAAAAACAGATTATGATGATGACACTATATTGGTCTACGGCTGTAGCACTTAAATGATGAGAGTTTAGAACGTATTAGGGTCTTTACGCAATCCAGCCTCGATTTACTCTCAACCCTTTATTTGATCATGGCCGAATTGTTTTTGCGAGTTAATCCTGTTAAAGGTTGCTGTATGTAAGGAGCTCGGTTCAGGGTGGTCGTTTCCTATGTAGAATGGAATGAGAGCTAATGGGATCTTGAATGGAATGAGAGCTAATGGGATCTGGAATGGAATGAGAGCTTACCGTCCGTCCGTCTCATGCCGACAAGCCGTGTCGACGGCGCGTACGTGTTCCACGTGCGCCTCAAGGAGATGTCAGCAAACCGGAAGGGGCCCAAGAGGGCCGATACCTGCCAGGGCTGCGGGACTGCTCGAAAGAGATACCGTGGCCCTGGAACACAAAGGGCTAACAAGGAACATGGATGGGTTTTAGTCAGTACAAGTCTGACACTCCCTTCCGCTCCGCCCAGAGTGGAGGAGGAGTGTCGGAGTCATTTGATATAATCCCAACCAAAAAAAAAGTTATTTTCGTGAGTATTTGCACTTTAAATGCCAGACATGTCCCAGTAACTTCCTATAAACCAGAAGCAGCATCCTCAGCCCTAAATTCAACTGCCGTATAACTATACCGTATGTATCAACACTTTTGTGCAAGAACCCTTTTAAACAAGTGTACAAGCTCCTTTCATACTTATCCGGTTTTCAACTCTTGGGTTTTCCTGGCTACCTTGCTCAGTCATCGACCTAACTAACTAAGGTAAAAGTGATGATATTTGTAGATTATAATAGATATACCAACGTTGTTTTTTTTTTTGCATACATATACACCGTGTAAATCACCTCATCACAAAGCCGTCAACCAAGCATTTTGTACATGAAACTAAGTAACTTTACGCAAAAATTATTGCTGGGAAACGACTTTTTTTTAGGGGGTGTAAAATCATGTTTTGTGGTAGAACTCAATGTAACGCACTCAAAACATTGTGCTGATGGACGGATTGAATAGTACGGGGGTCGTGGAGGTGTTTAAAGTAAAAATCGTACATTAAAAACTTGTATTTAAAAAAATACTTGTCAAAAAGTTGGAACTTTGACCCCTAATATCTCCGTAACTAGAAGGTTCCCAGGTATGGTGTAGAACAAAAAAATGATCGCAATGACAGGGAGAACCAGTGCCTTTCGGCTTCGTTAAGAGGTGTTTTACACCCTTTATATAAAGGCGTAATTCCCAAGCTAGCCAGTGACACTGGCACTTTTTTACCTCAAATTGTACGTATGTTAAATGTTTTGAAACAAGTATTTTCAAGCTGTTTTAAAGGAAGGAAAATATCGTGAGGAAACTGACATGACCCAGAATCAAAAAATCAAAACATGGCGTCATCTACCAACCTGCACTAGTGTACATGCAGACAGTCACGCTTTTTCCCTTGGGAGGAGAGGAGTGATACATCTGGTCTTACATGCATGCCGATAGCAAGTCCTACGTACCTGACCTTCAGTCAGAATCAGTCTATTTATTATCATAATCATTAGCAGTCTTGTGCCACTCACTACTCAGTTTAGGACTCCTATTTTTCTACCATGGTTCTGGTCAGTTCCAGTTGACCCCACGATCTTCAGTAGAAATTATCAGCTTCTTGTAAATCTTCAATTGAGTAAATACCGAAAAAGTGGCGAAAAAAGTCCGCGAGCCGATACATTAAGTTTCGTGAGTCGGGAAGAGAATAGAGTTGTGAGTGATAACGGTACCGAGCGCATAAAATCCACCCCGAATAACTTCAGTTTATTCGTGATCATGGTGCAATAGCGGTGAAATATCGGGAACTCAAAACAATACTAAACATGGTAAATATCTCGACATAGTATCCGTTTTTAGTGTTAATGATAGTCTTGAGACTAACAGAAAAAGTCAGCTGGGTTGGGTAGCATTTGGGAAGCTTCGTCGGGTCTTCCCGTCGCGTAGTGCACAGAGCTTAAAGACAAATGTCTTCTTCAATCAGAGCGTCCCGCCTGTAATGACTTACGGGGCCAAAACGTGGACACTCGCGTTACGGTTGGTTCATAAATTCAAGGTCGCTCAGTGAGCTATGGAGCGGTCTATGCTCGGAGTCTCTCTGAGGGATCGCATCCGGAACGAGGTGATTAAGTCAAGCTGAAGTGGCAATAGGCCGGACCCGGCCATATTAGCCGTAGAACCGATGACCGTTGGGGTAGACGTGTTCTTTAGTGGAAAACGTGAATCGGCAAGCGTAAAGTGGAGCGACGGTCTTCGCAGGGTGGCTGGTAGCAACTGGATGAGAGTTGCCGAGAATCGAGTTAAGTAGCGAGCAATTGAAGAGGCCTGTGTCCAGCAGTGGACTGCTGTAGGCTGATGATGATACGCTTGTAAATCCCTAAAAGGAGAGGCTTGAAGTCTCTGGTAGGACGCAAACTCGTTTAGAAGGTTGTAGGTTTACATGGCCTCATCATCTGCCTAGCCTTTTCCCAAACTATATCTTCGGGTCGGCTTCCAGTCTAACAGGATGCAGCTGAGTACCAGTATTTTACGACTGCCTATCTGAACTACACAACCCAGTAACTGGGTAATACGATACCCTTTGGTAAGACTGGATGTCAGAATTTTGGCTTCTAACTACTTGTAACGACTGTCAAAGATCTACAAATGACAGCCGCGACCAACGGCTTAACGTGCTTTCCGAGGCACGGAGGAAACTCGGTATGTAATTATGGTCACCCATCCACGGACCAACCTCGATAAACACGACTTAACGTTAAAGATCGACCCGTGCGGCTGTTATTATTTAGCCACAAGCTCCTCCACATGTAGTTTTACATGCCTTGACATTACAAAATACCGTATTTACGAATTAGGCGCTACCGAAACTGACTAACAAAAACCCATTGTAAACAGGACAAAAGCAAATCAGGTAGGTACCACCACTTTTTGCATTCTCTAATGGCGAATACAACATACATGGGTATTACCGGTGGGCTTAAATGTCATACAATGCGTATTGTATGCAAATCATGTTTGGATTAGCTGATGGTATGCATTTGGGTTTTCATACTGTTATTTTTAAAAATGAGGTTAGATGTTTGTTTTGATAATCAGTTTTATATCTCAAACTTTGTGAGGGATTACAAGAAAGAGGGTAGGCCGATTTGTCGGTTAACATTTGCCGCGTCTATCAGTTTAAAACGCTTCGATCAATAATAATGACAATTATTATAACTTTTTATTTTCGATCGATGATAGAACGTGATTATGGTGCAAGCACCTTAATCACCTTATATTTCGGCGCTGCAACAGCAAAAATGTCACACAAATATTGTGAGGATTAAACCAGTATCGGTTCAACAATTGATAATTAGGATTGACTTTTTTTATGTCGTTACAGATAACAAGTTGTTTGATTTTCAATTTTTGACAGCACGGTTGCCGCGGTGGCTGAGCGATCGACTGCTGCGCTGCGACTTGCGGGTTTCGATCCCCGCAAAGAACAAATATTTGTATAGCCTACCTTTGTGTATGTGATTTTAAATGTTTGTAAACGCACCCACGATACAAGAGAAATTCCTAGTGTGGGGCAAAGTTTATCTATTTTATTTTATTTAAAGTTTTTTTTTGTTACACGTCCTACAGGGTCCGTAATTGGCTCCCGGGTACCGTAGGCGCGGGCCTGTGGACGGTGAGTCCGTCTTATGACGACAGGCCGTATCGAAGGCGCGTTCGTGTTCCACGCGCGCATCCAGGAGATATCAACAAACCGGAAAGGGTTCGAGAGATCCGATGCCTGCCAGGGCTGCGGGAATGTTCGAAAGAGATACCGTGGCCCTGGAACACAAAGGGCTAAGAAGGAACATGGATGGGTTTTAGTCAGTATAAGTCTGAAATTTTGTGAATTTGCTGTTATCAAAATTTTTTTCAACATCGTTACGCAAAACCAGTTATCCGATTAAAAACAAATTGAAATTCAAACGTAACAGAATACTAAAGACTGAGTCCAACGCTATTCGGAAAAGTTTTAGCAGATGACCTATTGTAAAAAGATTAGTTATAACGGTCCCATGGACCAATCGACCAGGTTTAGCTACGATGTTAAGGCGTTGGTCCTGATTGTCATTCAAGAATCTTCGGACGTCGTTCCAGGTCACAGGGGGCTTTGTCAGACGATCACTCTTACCCAGCGGTATCGTGTCAGTGTCACCCAGGAATTCGGTTAAGGAGGTTAATTTAGCAGTCGCGAATGTAAAATACTGGTGTTGAGCTTCATCAGGTTAGACTGGAAGCTAAGCCCAACATAGTTGTAAAAGAAGATATAGTTTAGCAGCCCTTGCCAAGTTTGGTCCGTGGATGTCTGATCCATTAAATACCGAGTTATCACCGAGCCTCGGAATGCACGTTCAGCAGTTGGACACGCTTACAATTTGTGGATCATCGTCAGTCGGTTCGGGCCGCCCGC
The DNA here is from genome assembly GCA_963082945.1 of Cerastis leucographa. NCBI lineage: Eukaryota > Metazoa > Arthropoda > Insecta > Lepidoptera > Noctuidae > Cerastis > Cerastis leucographa. The sequence continues at coordinate 4,941,473 of OY720369.1, read as the reverse complement.
CAGTAGCCCGAAAGTCTGTTAACCAGTCTGGGTAGTGGGTCAGACAGTCAGTGGTTCCCATTAATTATTAAGTATTCAGCTGCGTCGCGGTTTTCATGCGTCATTATTTTGTAGATTTTTGACAGTCGTTACAGGCCCGAAAGTCTGACAACCAGTCTTACCAAGGGGTATCGTATTACCCAGTACTATCTAGGTGGTAGAGGTCAGATAGGCAGTCGCTCCATGTAAGATACTGATACTCAGCTGCATCCGGTTAGACTAGAAGCCGACCCCAAATATAGTTAGGCAAAGGCTAGGCAGATGACGTTGGTGACGTACGATAAAAAGATGCCAACTCATTTCCTGATACTACGTTTTCTAATAGTAAATTATCTTCAGAGGAAAACGCATTACAATGCATAATACTAAGAATGCACATAGACCATGCGATGATATCATTTAATAACAATTGATTGGATGATCATTGACCACAATTTTATGATCTTTGATAGTGTACGAAGGGCAGCAAATGTTGTGGTGTGGTCGAGGGAATTAAGATTCTTTTTCTAAGGATGTCGAATGACTAGGATACGGTAGACTTTTTTTTTGTCGAATGAGAAATCATCAAATGACTCCTCCCGGTCTGGGCGGAGCGGAAGGGAGTGTCAGACTTGTACTGACTAAAACCTATCCATGTTCTTTCTTGGCCCTTTGTGTTCTAGGTCCACGGCATCTCTTTCGAACTGTCCCGCAGCCCTGGCAGGCATCGGCCCTCTAGGTTTACTGATATCTGCTTGAGGCACGCGTGGAACAAGAACGCGCTATCGACACGGCCAGGATACGGTAGACTTGTCACAAGGTTTTAGGAGAAAATAAGTCAATAGTCTAACAGCGCTCCAAAACAAAAATAGCTGACGGAACTCAAAAGGCTGCCCAACTGAAATGGGACCGGGCTGGACAAGTATGCCGTATGCTCGCGAACGCACTCATAATTGATTGCGTGACGGTTTTCTCGGATCTCCTTTTTCTTTCATATCCTCGCAAACCCCATCCATCGTTACCATGGTCTTCCTCTCCGTCTTTATCCAGTCTGTTGACTGGATAGAGACGGAGAGGAAGACTGCTTAAAGTCGCTCCTCGCAAAATCCATCCATCGTTACCTTGGTCTTCCTCTTCGACTCTATCCAGTCCATTGACTGGATAGAGACGGAGAGGAAGACTGCTTAAAGTCGCTCCTCGCAAAATCCATCCATCATTACCTTGGTCTTCCTCTTCGACTCTATCCAGTCCATTGACTGGATAGAGACGGAGAGGAAGACTGCTTAAAGTCGCTCCTCGCAAAATCCATCCATCGTTACCTTGGTCTTCCTCTTCGACTCTATCCAGTCCATTGACTGGATAGAGACGGAGAGGAAGACTGCTTAAAGTCGCTCCTCGCAAAATCCATCCATCGTTACCTTGGTCTTCCTCTTCGACTCTATCCAGTCCATTGACTGGATAGAGACGGAGAGGAAGACTGACGGAGTGAAGACAGTTGAGTAGCGAGACGAACTACACGCGTATCATGACCGCCGTAGAAACAGGCTATGTCGATGGAAGAATCGACAAACAAACACATTGTCATTTCTATCTGTCATTATGTCGATTCTTCTGAAGCCAAAACTACAGTGGTCTGAAATCTACGAAAGTTGTATAACTAAATACGTCAGACCGATAGAAAAGTCAAACATTATAAGTGCAAGCCCTAATCTACAGTACCTACAAAGCAGCAAAACTAGTCACTTATTGCAACGGGTTTGCCCAGAAGGTATTGAAATCGTGATCTTACTCAACCAACACATCATAATGAATTTAAGTATTTCTAATGAACTAAAGACCTTAATGTAATTATAAGCATGTGAATAATACAATGATAATATTAGTTGTGGTTTTTACGCTCATTTGGCTTGGAGTTTTAAGTGTTGAAATGCACAAACAAGACAGAGTTGCTATGGTTTTTTTGTGGTTTTGTTGCAAATAGGACTTACCTTTAAGCAGTGCTTATAAGGCGTTTAACCCGCTTGTAGTTGTCAAAATAGGTGTTAGTCACTCGGGTTCTGGAACGAAAATCAAATACGTATCATTCTTCAACCAATTAAATATTACTCGCACCTAAAAATTTTTTGGCTAGTATATGAATCGATTTTAATTCCAGTAACCGGGTTTATAACTAAGATTACGTCGAGAAGATGGCCAGTAGTCTTTGCAAAAAAAACTCATAAACGCTGAAAAAAGATCCTTCCGCCTGACAACAGACTGGTGGAAAAAGTACCATCGTGCAATTGACGTGGGACAGTAAAGCAGAGCCGTAACGGAATGGTTGCCGAGAGTTGATAGAAGAAGCGGTGGCGGACCAACAGCCAGATGAGTGGGCACAGAAGATCAGGAGGAAGATACGGATCACGCAGACCACTTAAGCACGGCGCAGGGAGGCTTATACATAGGATTGGGTGTAACAAAGCTTCTTATGATGATAATCGACGATAGACCAAAAAATTTGGCAGAATTACTAAGTCATACGAAAGGTTCTGGCAATCTTCACTATCTTCATATTTTAAGAGCTTTTGTCAGCCAGAAGGCGTCGTAGAAGATCACGACCACGGCCAGTGGTCCACATTAGCCTGAACCAAAAATGTTGGAATTCATGGGAAGATGCCTAAGCCTAACAGTGGGATAATCTAGGTTAACAGTATCAGTATTTTGTCAATGATATGGCTGTAATATACTGAGATGACGAGTAATAGAAGACATGACGACCCCAAATAAATTGGGATAACGTCAGGAGAATGACGATTTCGGATATTCTCCTCCAATGAAACTGCAACAGGGGGGTGAATATGACGTCTTAAAGCAGTATTTTTTTACTCTTATTCCAGTGAGGGAAAGAGACAGATCAGGATGTCAAGCGCCATCTCTTTCCCACACTGGAAAAGGAGTCCAACAATAATGCTCCGTCATGATAAGCCTCCAGAACGGACTGTAAGTATTCACGTAGCATTATCATATAGCATCACGACATGAAAAATTTAGACTTTAAACACTAGGGGATTGGCGACGAGAAGACCTGACGAATTTGCGTATGTAAAAAAAGGTTGTACTTACGCAGAACCACACAAAATAAATTGGAAAGTCTGACCTAGTCTTACCGAGGGGTGCGTATTTCCCAGAATTTGCGTTGTGGAGGTCAGACAGGCATTAGCGCCGTGTTAAATGCTGGTATTCAGGTGCACCCTGTTAAACTAGAAGACGATTTCAACAAATTTGGGAAAAGGCTATGCAGATTATTCATCCTGACGCAAGTTAAGAATAGATTGAACCCTAAAAGCAAGTCATACAATCAAAGAGATAAGGTCTAACTTACGTCTTAATGCATGACTAAATGATGACCAATTTGTAAAATGGTCACGACGTTAAAGTCTTTTGTGTTTGTCGTTTTTAATCAGTGAGTCAGTATAAACCAGTGAGCCATTATGGTATTATGTACCTTTATAGTAAAGTCTAAATATTATTGTTCATGCTAATAAGTTATTATAATTTTTGAGTCTTATAAATGTGCCCGGTTGATGGCAATAGGCTGAACCCCTATTTCATGGGACTTAAAATAACTGGCGAAATGTGGGTGTGCTATTAGGTCCACCTCTGCCTAACCCTTCGGGGATTCTAGGCGTGATGTTATGTTTTTAAATGCGAAAGTTACTCTGTTTTGTAAGTTTGTTACGTTTTCACGGCTGAGCCGTTGCACCAATATTGTTGTTCCTAAAAAAAACAAGACATCACAATCCTGTTTTGCTCGAAAAGTAAGGTCTTCTACCGATACAAAAGCCATATTTCACCTGTCTATGTAATAGGGACCAGACTAATTCTATACACACAAATCCAGATTTCAAAATCGTACCGAAAAATTATAATGAAACCACTTTACTCGAACCCAACACCTCATTCTCAGCAGCAACTGTGGCGTCTACTAGACCACCTGCTTATACTACTAACCTAAATTACTTACTAACTCATAAACACGTAAAATGGAGCTTTGAAGATTTTTCAAGAAAATCTAGGAAGCGTAAGGCGCTTTTCACACGACACCTCTCAACCGCGCTGTTGGGCAGTGAAGCGGATCTCACGTCGCATTGGCTTCTATGAAATCATCGAGTTGCGTGAAGTGAACTTGGCTAGATGCCAAGTCACGATACGCGAGCGACAGTAGAATCTCACGATACGCTGTACAGTGGTAGGTATCGTTTTTGAATAGATAAAACCATTCGACTTTAACCATAACACATGACACATCAATCTATGTATTTCCAGTAAAACATGGCCTCGGTTTGTATATATTACCCTACAGTAAGAGATCCACATAAACTGGCTTTGTATAGCGCACACGAGCGACGCTCACCGCATCTCCGCGCGGCGCACTGCCCGTACCTACATCCACCGGCTAAACTGCGCGGACAAGCGGTGTCGTGTGTCAATCCTAAACCACTAAAAAACCGACAATAGGGATGGTGACTCATTTTTTTATTTGTCTATCGGGTAGATTATTAAAAAGTATTTGACACGTATTTTTTCTTTTTTCACGTAATCGTAAAATTACGGAGATATTTTGAGTTGAAATGGCGCATGACGTCACGGCTCAGTACATTTTATACCTAGTTGTGACGTAGTGAGCCCCCACTCTCCAACTTTAATGCGATTTAACTAAGTATTTTTTTGTTAACTTGATAAAACAACAAATACGTATCTAATATTTTTGTATTACCTGATTGACGGACAAAATAGAATTTCGTTTTCTTTACCCAGCCATCATCCCTATTGCAAGTCGGACTCATGCACGAAGGGTTCCGTATATATATTTATTTTATTCTGTTTTTAGTATTTGTTGTTATAGCATCAACAGAAATACATAATCTGTGGATGGACGGACAGTCGGACGAACGGACGGACAGCAAAGTCTCAGTAATAGGGTCCCGTTTGACCCTTTGGGTACGTAACCCTAAAAAGGGCAAGAATTTCCCTATTTTGTTCTATCCAGACCACGATGCTGAGTCTGTAGTTTTAACCCTAGAAGCCCAATCTACGTCATTTTGACGTATATCCCGGCGAAAATACGCTATCTTTTTCACACGCACCACTGGATTATCGCGACCGTTTGAACCAACCCAGTAGCTGTTAAGATCTATCCGGAGACGGCTGCGTCGCTTCTGCAAGTGCCGCCATTTTGTCGTAATAACGTTATTGTACGTATATTTGACGTATGTTTGGGCTTTACGTAACTTTCACAAAAGTTCAAGACTATGTATAAAGAAAGTTTTTCTTCTTCCTTTTTTAAATATTATTATGTAAGAAAAACTAAGAAGGATCTAATTTGTTTGTTAAATTTCTTGTGTTTTGCAAAGTTATTATTGTAAAAGTATAAATAAAAAGCAAACTTTCTTTAATTGATATTATTTTATTAGACTATATACTAAATAAATAATACAAAACCTAGTACCTATATATCCAATATAAAATGATTAAATATAATCGATTACATTATTACACGTCATTTTTACGTATAATTGGGCTTCATAGCCGTAAAAATATGATTGGGCTTCTAGGGTTAAATCAGTCCCTAAATAATAAAATCATACAGATCCAGACTGCCCTTTGCTGCCCTTCTCCAGCGACACCCTAAGCCGAGGCTCGTACCCGCAGGGTGTGCCCTAAGCGCTTTGTCGCCTAGTTTATGATACAACTCATAAGCTAGGCGACAAAGCGCGTCCTGGCTGGAGGCCTTGCACTTAAGGCATCCACAGGATAGTCCGGTTAAGCAGACGACAACATCAAAGGTTGAATTGCAATGGCATCTTGCCATTGCCAAAATAAAAGGCAAGCATTATTCTGTCAGGCAGGACAATAACCACGTAATTTTATTTAAAAAAATAGATTCTTATTTGCATGCATTACGTTTTAAAATAGACATAAAACTATTTTAAAACTGCAACGACTTAATTACCGGTAATTAACTATTTAAATGAGTAAGTAATGTAAATTATGGATGACCATGACTTAACAATAATGGATCACCTTACGTGACTAGGATGATAAAAGTCAGAATTCATTCATCACGCCTAAAATTCCTTGAATTCCTTAAATTGAGAGCAGCGGTGGCCCAGTGGTGCCAGCCCCGACTTACGAGCAGTAGGCCGTGGGTTCGAATCCAGGCAGGCGCATTATTTTGTGTAATTTATTTCAACAACGCTGCTCTCAAAAACGGTGAAGGAAAACATCGCGAGGAAACCGGCATGTCCTAGAACTAAAAATTCAAAGACATGTGAAATCTACCAACCCGCACTGGGCCCGCGTGGTGGATTACAGCCCGCTCCCTCTCATTGAGAGGAGGCCTGTGTCCCAGCAGTGGGAACATTATAGGCTGATGATGATGATGATGAAAATTCCCGAAGGGTTAGGCAGCGGTGTACCCAATAGTACACCGACATTTTGCCAGTTATCTCTTCTAATAAATAAAATTCTCGTGCCACGGTGTTTGTTATCAAACTCCTCCGAAGTGGCTGAACCTAGAGCTGTTGTATGAAATTTTGTGTGCATATCGGGTAGATCTGAGAATCGGCCAAAATCTATTTTGCATACCACTTTTTTTTTTTTTAGTTTATTTTTAAGATGGGCAATCATCAAATGACTTCTCCCGCTCTGGGCGGAGCGGAAGGGAGTGTCAGACTTGTACTGACTAAAACCCATCCATGTTCCTTCTTAGCCCTTGGTGTTCCAGGGCCACGGTATCTCTTTCGAACAACCCGCAGCCCTGGCAGGCATCGGCCCTCTCGGACCCCTTCCGGTTTGATGAAATCTCCTGGCGCGCGCGTGGAACACAAACGCGCCATCGGCACGGCCTGTCGTCATAAGACGGACGGACGGTGAATTTTTCATACCCCTAAAACCCATCAAAATTTCCAAACAAACGAAGTCGCGGGTAGCTGCTAGTTATAATATATACAAAGAACCCTAATGTTCCCTTACCCTTCAAAGTTAGAGTGAACAGGCTTCTTCTGGGTAAGCTCGCACCATCGTCGACTTTGTCTCTGTCATCTCTGACCTAGACTAGAGCCAAGAGCAGACCCACCGGAATAAACAAAAAAAAAATTAAGTGCCATGTAATAGGGGGCGAGCCAGCGAGCCTATTGCCATCAACCAGGCACAAATCCAGACTCCATGGCTGCTACTGAGAAGTTCTTGATGGAAAAACCCAATAACACTTTGCCCGACTCGGGAATAGAACACAAGACCTCATGCTCAGCAGTCGCGCTTGCGACTACTAAACCAACGAGGCAGTCTAAATATCAACACTTAGTGTAGTAGTGGTTGCAGTGGTAGTAGTACAAATACCTTTTTTTATAAAAGGTGTTGTTTTGCATCCTCGTCAAATTCAAGGACGTAACTATGTAAATGATTCTCGTCCCGAATCAATAATAAAATGGGTTAGTATTTTTTATTTTTTATTATTTACGGAAATCGGCAAGTTTGAACCTCGGGTACGTATTTGAATATCGAAGATTAAAATACCTACTGTTAAAATATCGATGTTCAAAACATCGAAAATGGAAATATCGAACGACCATAAAATCGAAAATTAAAATAACGAAAGTTCATATTATCGAATGGTTAAATAACCTACGTCCAATATATCTAAACTCGAAATATCTACAAAAGTTACATCGAAAGATCCAAATATCGAAATACAAACTATCGAACGTCCTAAATATCGATGGATACATATATTATTTGAACATCGAAAATTAATATACCTACGTGTAAAAATGGGTTAATTTTCAACAATTAATACATACACTAAAACAAAAAAATACGTACAAGTTAAAATATCGAAAAAAAAAATGATATAAGTAGTGTGAGTGGAAAAAGGTTGCTTCTGCAACGTCTCCGGCGCTACGGGAAGTGCAACCTTTTCGCCCTTGCGTAACAAAGCATAGGCACCCGTGGGAGCCGTAGCAGCTGAGGTTGGTCGCCGGAGGCGACCAGCAAGCCGAAGCTGCGGAGGTGAACACAGCGATGCAATTTTAGATGTTTTGAACGTTGGTATTTTAAGCGTAGGTATTTAATTTTCGATATTCAAATATGTACCCTTGAACCACCCGTGTTTTCAACGCGGGCCGTCTGATTCTCGCTCTATAACTGCGCTTCCACACATACCTACGAACCATCTCAAACGTTTATACGATAATTTATTATTTTTTAAACCACGTTATGGGGGTTATTCTGAAATACTGACCAACATAAACAAGCAAAAAAATCAGCGTTTTTTATATATATAGCGTTTATATATAATTAACTAGGTACCGTAATTTAAATTGATTATTTATGTATTTTGTGACAACCTCCTGAATTTTGACGAGGATGCAAAACAACACCTTGTATTATTTGAACCATGACGAGCTAAACATCGCATCGGGCTCAAGACATCAAAAATACCGGTCAGTAAAAAAAGGCGTATGAATCGCCGTGTATAAAATTAACATATCAAGCCGCTACGCTATTTAGATCAAATAAGGTACAAAAAATGAGTTTTTCCAACTCTGTAGCCCCATATGCCCTTGACCTTCACTTAGAGCATTATGCAAATATCTCAAGGTCAAACTTGATTGTTTCATACAATATAACATCCTAGATAGGTAATATACTTAAACTATGTATACTTAATTGTGTGTGTGTGTTTGTTACGTTTTTGGATATGGCCGCATGCAGTTGATCGCTCAACCACTGCGCCAATCGTGTCGTCAAATGCTGCGACCCGGTATTTTATTTTGAAGGCCCGATACCGGGTTGCGACCCACCAATTGGTAAACACTGGTCTAGTGCATCGGGCGAAGTGTTATTGGTTTATTCTATCAGGAACTACTCAGTAGCAAGCCAAAGAGTCTGGATTTGTGCTCGGTTGATGGCAATATGCTCGCCCCCTATTGCATGGGACTTAAAATAACTGGCGAAATGTGGGTGTACTAATAGGTACACCTCTGTCTAAACCTTCGGGGGAAAGAGGCGTGATGTTATGTTACATGCAGTTTTGCGATTATTACCGCTGTCCACCCCTGCTTGTCCACCCCAAGTGGACAGTGTCACAACTTTTAAAAAAAGTGCGTGGAGTCCCTCCGCGCGGAAGAAGTGAAACTTCGTAATACTACACTCATGCGTTCGAGTGCCACGCATTCACTCTCGTTATTTTATTGAGCTTATAAATAATATTTTGTTGTTTTCTTGTTGTATTATTTTTATTACATAATTATGACATAAGTTTATCGAGGATATTCTACTCATGGAAATTGAGCTAAGGCTGGTCACACTGAAGAGTCGATTGCATGACTGTTTGCACGCCATCTTGCGTACCTCACAGAACTACGTAGTCACAAATCTTGTAATACTGCCATCTCTTAGTCGGTTTTAGAAAATATTCGTCCTCCATGGTAGCGTTAAACTTGTTGGCAGTCGCATAGGAAGTTTTACTTAAAAAAAAAACGGCCAAGTGTGAGGCGGACTCGCGCACAAAGGGTTCCGTACCATTATTTATAAAAACGTTTCATGAGATACAGCCTGGTGACAAACGTACAGCGAAGCCTCAGTAATAGGGTTCCGTTTGACCAATTAAATTAAATAATACATCCCCAGGGGGTGGCCAGCGGCGAGAACCAACATTAAAATAATTCACTGTAGCCACCGCTGGTGGACACGACTACAAGATCATTGGATGACAGACACATTAATTCTTAAAAGTATGGTGTATTTTTGGGGAAAAACGCAGTTTTTTTCGTTGTGCGAAAAATGCAGCTAAGCTAAAATATTTAAATACTAACAAACGAAAGTGAAATATGTCTTTTATTTATTTTTTAACAAATTAATTACTGCCTGTGTCGACTGTCAAAGATCTGCAAATGTCAGCCGGGACGATGGGTTAACGTGCTGTCTGAAACACGGAGGAAACTCTGTATGTAATGGGTGGTCCCACGTGGTGTATCCACGGAGTAACCTACGCAAACATGGCTTAACTTAAGAGGGGACTCTAGTGGGCCTATATCCAAAAAATTGAGGTCTTATTTAAACATGCCCTTATCATTTCCTTTTTTTTAAAACATAATCACTAAAAGAATTATGACAATTTTTTTAATTGTCATAATTCTTTTCAAAAATCCCGAAAAAAAACCAGTTTTGACTGCCATGTTCAGACGACTATCAGACAAATTAGATAAGTTTTTAACAAAAAAGAAAGTAATAGAAGCATAGATATACTTTTCCTCTAAAGAACATCGGTCATATATGACCTGACCAAAATATGAAACGACCATCAATGATTGATACGTCAAAAAATAGTGACTAAGGTGTATATTATATTACGGGGTTCAGCGTATTATATTGGAGCTGGTAAAATAATTTAGCTTTGTAATAAAAACCTCATTTCCTTACTAGTTTTTATAGGTTTTGAACGCATCTAAACCCGTCCCGTTTTTATCTGTGGTACACGTTTCATCATAACACTAAAGTCACGCTACCATTTTGCGTTTACCTTTTTATGTATTAGATTTTAACATAGTTTTTTTTATTTATTTTTGTAGTGTTTTATCAGTAACATCATTTTTAGATGGAAATATGGATTAAGATTAAGAGATTATTCCGAAATTAGTTGCAAATGATATTTTGACATTTGTACTAATATGTAGAACGGAACGTATTATGACATGATAGCTGTCAAAGTGTTTCGTTCGGGTTTTAGCTGAGATTGTCATCATGGCTGCAGACTTATTTACTTACACAGTTACACAACATCATAACCTCAAAAGTGACGAAATACATAAGAGTAACGTTCCATGATCCTCGGCTTTTAAATAAAATATTTTCAATTGAGGATTGACGATTATACCTAGGGGAATAGATTAATCCATACACTAGTCATGTTCGCGATATTTTATATCCAGGTCACAGCATGTATGGGCCGTGGCCGATGTTCTTTTGATATATGAATTACTAGCAGTCCCGCGGAACTTCGTCTGCGTCACATTTTTCCCGTTTTCGCAACATTTTTCATTGCTGCTCCGCTCCTATTGGTCGTAGCGTGATGATATATAGCTTATGTCTTTCCCCTGGTTAAAATCTATCTTCTTGCTTCTTCCAAATTTCATTAAGATCCGATCAGCCGTTTAGTCGTGAAAAGTTAACAAACAAACATACAAACAAACAGAGTGACTTTCGCATTTATAATATTAGTATGGAATTAGATCAGTTTAGTTTTGAAGAAGAAAACAGCGGAATACAATTGGTCAAGATTTTGTAGGTAAAATCAGCGTGAGCGTTGTCCCTTTCGCTCTTTACGGGGTTTTGGTCGGGCGCAGCGCGACGGCAATAGTTTCTTCAAATGCCTATTCTTCAAATTCCTCAGGGCTAGTGTCCCCTCTTAAAGATCGACAAGCGGCTGTTATTGATAAGCCACGAGCTCCACCAAAAGTACCTTCATCAATGATCTAGATTATATCTTATCCTCAGATATTGGTTTTTCCCATTTAGTTGGTTTTTCCCATTTAGTTGGTTTTTCCCATTTAGTTGGTTTTTCCCAGTAGTCCGAGAACCCTGCTTGGTTCTCGGACTACTGTCCAAAAAGAATAAGAAAAACATAAACCAGATATGTAACATACCTTGCAACTTCAAAAAACCCACACTTCCACTTGATTTATAACGCGATAATACGCATGAAAACCGTTTCCATTAATGTTTTTAACGGTGCGTTTAATTTTCTAGTTACTAAGGTTCAATCGTAGTATTTTCACCCGTTAATTTAGCTATTATAATAGTGACATATGACGGCACGGTTAGCGCAGTGATGGAGCGATTGACTGCAGCGTCGCGTGTCGCGGTTTCGATGCACACGGACCAATTATTTGTTTGGCCTATAGGTAGTGGTTTTGGGTCTGGCTGTTTGCGAATGTGAGTTAAAAAGTTTGTAAACACATGCACGGTAAATTCCTAGTTTGGGGCAAAGTTTTTTAAATAAAAAAATAAAAATAAACATACCATAACAGAGATGTCTGTGCCAAATCTTCGTAAAGTGCCTCGGAAGCCGTTAGTCCCGGCTGTCATTTGCAGATCTTTGACAGTCGTTACGAGTAGTCAGAAGCCAAAAAGTCTGACATCCAGTCATACCAAGGGGTATTGTATTACCCAGTAACTGAGTTGTGGAGGTCAGATAGGCAGTCGCTTCATGTAAAAGACTGGTACTCAGCTGCATCCGGTTAGACTGGAAGCCGACCCAAAGATAGTTTGGGAAAAGGCTAGGCATATGATGATGATGATGATGAAGCGAGCTTTACACCGCCAGCTTCCAAATTCTGAGCTTGTCGGAGGGGAGTGGAGTGAGAGAGAGAAGAGAGTAGAGCCTTATATACCTCCTGCTCCGGCTCCTGTTATCCTTATAATGTACTGTGCAATTAACTTGCTGGCTTTCGTGGCAGAAATTTATGACCCAGAAGAACTCGACTTCTTCATAAAGCTGTAGAAGACAGGAATTTTTGATGTTTTTGAAGTGTAACTTCGGGAATTCCAAAAAGTTTAACGCTACTATGGAGGGGGAAAATTTTCTATCACTCACTAAGAGATGGCAGTATTACAATATTTCTGACTACGTAGTTCTACTAGGTAAGTACGCAAGATGGCCTGCAAACAGTCATGCATTCGACTCTTCGGTGTGATCAGCCTTCGTTCAATTTCCATGAGTAGAATAACCTCGATAAACTTATGAGTTATGTAATAAAAATAATACAACAAAATATAATTTAGAAGCTTAATAAAATAACGAGAGTGAATGCGTGGCACTCGAACGCATGCATGTAGTATTACAAAGTTTCACTTCTTCCGCGCGGAGGGACTCCACGCACTGTTTGTTTCTGAAAATTGTACTTGTCTTACTAAATATTATATTATTATTGTCATCCACTTTAGGGTCTCGGCCTGGACGAAGTGACAAACGAATTCAAAGCGTACAGTATTTTTATAAAGACTGTCAACAGGATTGGCTGCTGATTTTCGATAGCTGCTTATGTCACTCTCGTACGTTTTGACTTTTCCTTAATCATTTTAGCTGTTGTCACTTTATTTAAACCCTCTGGTATGCAAAAACTTCTAGTCGCTACTTCTTTAAAATATGTTATGATCTGCGTGACTCAGATTATGTGTTAACTGCTTAAATAAATTTTAACTTTTAATCGATTCATACCGTGACGTGCTACATTATAAGTTTTATATTTCCTTATACGGGTTTCGGTATTTTATTATTACCAGTATTTATGTGAATTTATGACAGAGAACATTATATTATTACATTTCAGATACTTTTTATGAGTGTAAAATCCAGCTTCAAAACCCTTTTTTGGTTTATCCTGTTCTACCTTTTGCAGTAAGCAACGACTTATTGTTGGGCCGACGCTGTCCTCCCATATTTAAGTACTAACGCTGTAACAAATTCAACAAGATTTTAAAAGAGTAACCATGGAGTTTCTTGCCAGCTCTTCTCCATACGAAACGACCAACCCGAACCGTGCACCTTATGTCGACGTTTTATAAGTGCCCATGTAGGCCTAAAATAAAATATTTTGATTTTTAAAGGCTGTGTAATTTTTCAATATACTTAAGCCCGAACTCAGCATTCGTATCCGGTTGATGGCAATAGGCACGCCCCCTATAGAGAAGAAGAATAACCTCCCATAATATGAATTGACACTTCTTCTTAAACCGTCAGGGCTGAGATGAATGACGTTTTTGTTATGTTGTAGCCAAAATTATTAAAAGCCATTTAAAACTATTTTGAATTCCTATTTTACAATTTTGAACCTCGTTTTGCTACTGAAGACGACATTTTTCAATCTTTGATCTCTATGAGGTTTTTTGAATCTGCAAAAATATTTTTATATATTAGCTTTATGCTCTACGATATTTGATTTCTGCTACTTTGACCTTCAAAATAACTTTAAACAAGTTTTGGAAACCAGATTTGATTATTCTTGCATACCTACGCTTGTTTTGCAAAAACAGTAATTTTAGGTTGGCAATTTTTAGAACGATTTTTGTATTTTGTTTCTACGGAAGAAAATATTGTTTTAGTGATCTGGGTTTCTTGTCACTTAACGATTCGATATTAACTATTTTAAAGGAATACTAAAGAGCGCTGGAGCGCAGTATTTTAAACATCAAAGTCACCGATCTAATGCACAACACCACAATACGCTCCAAGAGAGGCATCGCTGAGGTTGGCGATAATTCTACGAGGTTAAAGTGGGTGGGTCATATTTCCAGGACAAGTAATAAATAATAAAAATGTTTATTTCAATTACATGATTCTTAAACATACATGATTTGGAGATCACCTTTTAAGCAAGTAAATGTTTGTGTTTGGTGTCTCCGCTCTTCCACTTAACATTAAACAGGGTATGCAATTAAAAAAACAATATAAAAAGAAAAGAAAATATAACAAAACGAGACATAAAGGAGCGCACATTTGTGGTGTATGCAAGTGGGTATTTGAATCTGTGTGACCACTCAGGACAGGATGGCCAGACTCATCATAAAGATGGGTGCCTGAAGACGGGCGTCGTCACCGAGATAGGCCTAAAAAAACTGGCGTGGTGATTCGAACTAATTCCTGACTGATGGGCCAGAGAAGCCAAAACACCTAGAGAGTCGGAAAGGAATGGAGCAGGCTTTTGCCCAGCAGTGGCTCAGAATAGACTACAAAAAAAGAGATAAACGATAGGTCACACGAGACGCACCGTCTTAAGTGATGAACTTTAAGATTTTTAAAATATTGTACGTGACTTCTTGTCAAAATCATAGTAGCTGATCTTCAAAGGAAAACGTCACGAAAAACCCAAACATCATTTGTATCTTAGGTGCGTGGACATGACAAATGACATTGTAACAACCAGTCATGCTTGTCATCACGTTGTTAAGCAAAGAACGTGTCATGATGTCCACAAGCCATAACTGTAAGATCCTTCATCATCATCATTTCAGCCGAAAGACGTCCACTGCTAGTCATAGGCCTCCCCCAAGTGTCGCCACATTGACCGGTCCCGTGTGACTCGCATCCAGCGGATACCCGCAACCTTCACCAGGTCATCGGTCCACCTAGTGGGAGGCCTTCCACCGCAGTAAGATATACAGACGACAGCGCAACAAGCTACAACAATCCATGAAATTCTTATAATAGATTTTCAACTTTATCGTTAACGAATTAGGTTTCAAGGTTGATTAGGAAAATTTGACAGTTTCGGGTGGTTTGATGTGCTAGGGTCTCGCCAGGGCTGCGGGTTGTTCGAAAGAGATACCGTGGCCCGGGAACACAAAGGGCTAAGAAGGAACATGGATGGGTTTAGTCAGTACAAGTCTGACACTCCCTCCCACTCCGCCCAGAGCGGGAGAAGTCATTTGATGATTTCCCAACCTTAAAAAAAAAAAAAAAAGCGACTGCCTATCTGACCACCACGACAGTTTACTGGGTAATACGATACCCCATGGTAAGACTGGTTGTCAGAATTTTGGGTTCTGACTTCTCGTAATCGATCGGGTCGATCTTTAAGGTTAAGCCGTGCTTGCCGAGGTTGGTCCGTGGATAAGTTACCATAATTACATACGGAAAGCATGTTAAGCCGTTGGTCCCGGCTGTCATTTGTAGATCTTTGACAGTCGTTACGAGTAATCAGAAGCCAAAAGTCTGACATCCAGTCTTACCAAGTGGTATCGTATTACCCAGTTATTGGGTTTGTGGATGTCAGATAGGCAGTCGCTTCATGAAAATACTAGTGGTTAGCTGCATCCGGTTAGACTGGAAGCCGACCCCAAGATAGTTTGGGAAAAGACTGGGCAGATTTTGATGGAAGATATCCCGTAAGTGACCGGGTAAATTTAGTTACTATGCCGTGAAAGCTTAAAATAGTGTTTATCATTTTTGTTCAATGTACACTCCACCTTATCCAAAACCCCGTTATTTAAATAAATCAAGTATTGGGGTCATAGGGGCTGGTTTAAACGTCGAGTTGTCACCGCGGGTTTTACCTTCAAGGCTGGTCTTACAGAGTGATGTGCTATGCAAGTCATTCGCGATTTTCCTATTAGTAATTGCATTGTTTTGTTTTTAGGTTGCTATGTGTAGATTAATTATTATTATGAGTATAACGGGAAACACCTGGATAACGCACAGAACACGCACAAGCACAGCACTGAACCGGGAAGTTGGGTTTTGCGACGTCCGAGATCAGGCCCCTAATTCACAAAGCTTCGATTCGATTTAGATTCGACAAGTCGTATGTCTACCTTTTTTGGCCTTACGAAAGCGAGCGAGATAGACATACGACTTTCCGAATCGAAATCGAATCCGAGCGTATGTGAACACGGGGGCTGTATTATTCAAAATCGGTTTGTCTTCTTCGTTCTGAGAACCTCGTGGCTTAATAGAAAGAGGCCAGCAGAGGGCAGAGGGGGTTCGTGGATGGGTGACCATCATTACATACCGAGTTTCCTCCGTGCCTCAGAAAGCACGTTAAGCTGTTGGTCCCAGCTGTCATTTGTAGATCTTTGACAGTCGAGTAGTCAGAAGCCAAAAGTCTGACATCCAGTCTTACCAAAGGGTATCGTGTTACCCATTACTGGGTAGTGGAGATCAGATAGGCAGTCGCTGCATGTAAAATGCTAGTACTCAGCTGTGTCTGGTTAGACTGGAAGCCGACCCCAAGATAGTTTGGGAAAAGGCTAGGCAGATTATGATGCTTTTCCTACTTCCGAATTTGCTATATAAACGCTTATCATGCATGCAACAATGTTTGCCTTCCTTTCTCCTTAGCATCGCTTTCAGTGTAGCCTTTCATTGTGAAAGTTGCATCAAAGTGCAATGCACCGTATTATTAACCGACCCAAAAAAAACGTGTCAAATACGTGACTTTTTATGATCCATCAATATTATTTTATCTTTTAAAGGTATTAAACCAAAAGTGTCCCGATGCATGCGAAAATGATTTTACTGACAATAAAACATAACATCGCGCATACGAGGGGTTATTCAGAGGTGCCATTACTAGTGAAATAAGGGTTTACATAAGTATTATGTATTCTGCTTATGCGTATTAAGTTTCATTAAAATCGGTACAGTCGTTTCGGAAAATAAGGACTAGAAAGTTTGTGTAAAATGCCATACGGTGTAAACGCTCTAAAGTCTCATGTAATAGCGGCGAGCCTATTGGCATAAACCGGGCACAAAACCGGAACCCGTGGCTGCTACTGAGATAATCCTGATGGAAAAACCCAAAAACATTTTGCCCGACCTGGGAATGGAACCCAGGTCTACATGCTCAGCAGTCGCGCTTGCAACCACTCGACCAACGTGGAAATCACTTATTTTATTTTATTGCTTTAGAAATCTTACAGCTAGGATACATATAGTTGACAATTAGTGAAAAAAGGCCAATTAAAAGTTTTCACTGACAAAATAAGTATAGAACAAGAAACAGTAGACAGGCAAGAGAAAGTGAGAAATAAACACTCGTAGAGAATTAAGAAAATACTGACTTACTGACAATAGTGGCTGTTTATTGCGGATCTCGTGGCTAAATAATAACAGCCGCAAGTGCCGTGTCTAAGTCGATAGAGCATCGCCGCGGAGAGCACGTTAAGCCATTGGTCGCGGCTGTTATGTGTAGATATAGACAGCCATTGGTCCCGGCTGTCATCATCATCTGCCTAGCCTACTGGGTGATACGATACCCCTTGGTAAGACTGGATGTCAGACTTTTGGCTTCTGACTACTCGTAACGACTGTCAAAGATCTACAAATGACAGCCGAGACCAACGGCTTAACGTGCTTTCCGAAGCACGGAGGAATTCCGGTATGTAATTATGGTCATCCATCTACGGACCAACCTCGGCAAGCATGGCTTAACCTTAAAGATCGACCCGTGCGGCTGTTATTATTTAGCCACTAGCTCCTCCCGGCTGTCCCGGTTGGTCAGTGGCTCGAAAGTCTGACAACTAGTTTGTCTAAGGGATACGTTGTTACCCAGTGTTGACTGGGTTGTGCAGGTCAGATAGGCAGTCGTTCCATGTAAAATACTGGTATTCAGCTGCAACCGATTAGACTGGAAGCCGACCCCAAGATAGTGAGGAAAAGGCAATCCTATAGGATAATGATTTATATTGTTTGTCTCATGATTGTGAAATGGATGTACTATTAGGTACACCAACATTTTTGTTTTTAAAGTGAAACCTTTATTACATCGTCTCAAACTTTTTCGTCTGTGTGTTGCATGTCGAGTGACGCTCGGCCGCGGAGTATGGATAAAGTGAAAGGCGCTCTGACGAGCGCCTTTCACTTTATCTTCACTTTCCTTTCACTTTTTTCTTTTTTTCTTTGAAATTGCGCGGGACAGCTAGTGTAAAATAAAATACTTTGATTTTGTTTTTTATTTATTTATTTTGGTACACCCCTGCCTAACACTTCGGGATTACAGGCTTGATGTTATGTTATATATTATGTGTTATTAATTACATAAATAAACAAACACCATCATATTTTAATTGCCAATAATTCAAAACACTAATATTTTGATTGGTATTTCCTTATTGATTACTTTGGGAAAACCTGTGGCTCACCGGTGTTTGTTTATTAGGGTTTTGACACTAAATTTATATACCACTAGCTGCTGCCCAGGACTTCTACCGCGATGCTTTTTTTTTGGTTATGAAAAATAGATGTTGGCCGATTCTCAGACTTACCCGATATTACCCGATATTACTGTCCTCCCATATTTAAGTACTAACGCTGTAACTTCAAATATTGTAAAACCAAATGATTTTAAAAGAGTAACCATGGAGTTTCTTGCCGGTTCTTCTCCATAGGAAACGACCAACCCGAACCGTGCACCTTTTGTTGACGTTTTATAAGTGCCCATGTAGGCCTATGTAAAATAAAATATTTTGATTTTGATTTTGATATGCACCCAAAATTTCATAAAAATCGGTTTAGCCGTTTCGAAGGAGTATGGTAACTAACATAATCATTGTGACACGAGAATTTTATAAATAACAAGATATATAATATAATCTAAACTAATATTATCAAGTGGAAGGATTTGCTTGTATGAATATTATAAAGCTGAAGAGTTTTTTGTTTGTTTGAACTAGAATAAACTAAAGAATGAACTAATCTCAAGAAATACTGGTTAGAGTAAAAAAATATTTTAGTGTTGGATAGCCCATTCATTGAGGTAGCTATAGGCTAAAATGAGATGCCGACGGAGTTGCGCGGGTCATCTAGTTATATTATACTAGTTGTCCCGCGCAACTTCGTCTGCGTCACATTTTCCCCGTTTTCGCAACATTTTTAATTCTCGGCTCCTTTTGGTCGTAGCGTGATGATATATAGCCTATAACCTTCCTCGATTAATTGGCTATCTAACACTGAAAGAATTTTTCAAATCGGATGAGTAGTTCCTGAGATTAGCGCGTTCAAGCAAACAAACAAACTCTGGATTTTTATTATTAGTATATTAGATTGTGTAACCGTCGATAACACTTACGTACTCAAAAATACCCAAAATAAAAAAGAAAAATCGTGACGCACGATTCAGACAACTGTTTTCGAAATCCAAATATATTTGACTTCTTAGGCCCGGCGCCCACTATCAGCATCGGCACGGCTGAGGATTTTAGGTGATAAAAAGCATTATACATTAACTTCATGGCGATAAAGTAGAAATTTCCATGATATGTGATCGTATAGTAACAAAAATACCGCTTCGGTATGCTTGAGGCTACTGCATCGGCAGCTTTGAGGCTGCTTCGGGATACTTCGGAATCCTTCGGTACGCCGTTGCCCGCCGCACCGCCGGCGCCGAGGCAACACTCGGGGGTAGCTAGCAATGCGGTGCGGCATGCTTAAGGATGCCTCGTCATCCCTAAGAACGTTGCAGCATGCCAAGACATAGTTTCCGACAGTGTGCGCTTGCATGTAGGAATGCCGAAGGATCCCTTTTCTTGCCGATGCCGATAATGAGCGCCGGGCCTTAGTAAGCTTTTAAGAACAACATAACATCACGCCTATAATGACTTTTTTTTTTTTTTTTGCGGATGGGAAATCATCAAATGACTTCTCCCGCTCTGGGCGGAGCGAGTGTCAGACTTGACTGACTAAAACCCACCCATGTTCCTTCTTAGCCCTTTGTGTTCCAGGGCCGCGGTATCTCTTTCGAACAACCCGCAGCCCTGGCAGGCATCGGCCCTTTCGGACCCCTTCGGTTTGCTGACATCTCCATCATTCGCGCGGAAGAAGTGAAACTTCGTAATACTACACGCATGCGTTCGAGTGCCACGCATTCACTCTCGTTACTTTATTGAGCTTCGAAATAATATTTTGTTGTTTTCTTGTTGTATTATTTTTATTACATAAGTTTATGGAGGTTATTCTACTCATGGAAATTGAGCGAGGGCTGGACACACCGAAGAGTCGAATTCATGACTGTTTGCACGCCATCTTGCGTACCTAGTAGAACTACGTAGTCACAAATCTTGTAATACTGCCATCTCTTATTGAGTTTTAGAAAATATTCCCCTCCATGGTAGCGTTAAACTTGTTGGAAGTCGCATAAGAAGTTTCACTTAAAAAAAAAATGTCGCGACATATTCGTGAAGTTATTAAATAATAATATAATTTTATTCAAAATTTAAAATTGCCATAATCAATACAATATGCAAGCTGTTGTTTTGCATCCTCGTCAAATTCAAGGAGGTAACTATGCCAATAATTCTTGTACCGAATCAATAATAATATATATATATATATATATGTATATATAAGATATAAAATGGGTAGGTCATTTTCTTTTTTTTTTCTTTTTTACGGAAATCGGTATGTGTGAACTACCCGTGTTTTAAACGCGGCCTGTCTGATTCTCGCCCTATAAACGCGCTTCCACACATACAAACAATCTCAAACGTTTATTTCATAATTTCTTATTTCCTAAACCACATTAAGGGGGTTATTCTGAAATACTGACAAACTAAAACTAAAACCACCAAAAAAATCAGCGTTTAGCAATAATTAACTAGGTACCGTAATTTTAATTGATTATTTATGTCTTACGGGTCAACTTCCTGAATTTTGACGAGGATGCAAAACAACACCTCGTAGATCTTAGAAATAATGAAGGTTTAACAAAGTTCGATGCCTGTACAAGGTAAAACCTGTTTCAGAGGCGGCACGTTTCTAATAATTACTATTTGGACTTCAGATTTCTTAGTTATATAGTTTTAAATATATTTTTATATTTCTACCCATTCGGTTTTTCCAAGAGACATATTTATTTTCATTTTGAAACTAGAACAGCGCCATCTATCTTGTCTTATGCGAAGAATACAAGACATCGTTTTCCTCAAAATGTTCTGAGTAGCATTAGGGTACGAATTAGTTAGCTTAACGCAGTATAGATGGCGTTGAAGTAAATAATTTACTGTGACTTTTGCTTTTTATAAATTGTTGTTGACTGCCTTGTTGGTCTAGTGGTCGCAAGCGCAATTACTGCTGAGCATGAAGTCCTGCCTTCGAATCCTGGGTCGGTAAAAGTGTTATTGGGTTTTTCAACAGGAATTTCTCAGTGGCAGCCACAGAGTCTGGATTTGTGTCCTATTAATGGCAATAGGCTCGCTCCTTATTACATAGGACTAAACGAAACATAACTTACAAAATGTGGGTGTACTATAATTGGGTACACCTCTGCCTAACCCTTCAGGGTTTACAGGCGTGATGTAATGTTATGTTGAATGGTTTAATTGAAATATTGTTTTGATTTTAACTTATGGAATTGGTATTCCAGAAACTCTTTAATACTGTCATGCTTCTGAGTTTTAACTTTCCGGAACGCCTCTCAAAAACGTACCAATGACACACAAAACCAAGTTACAGGAAGGTGTCTCTGTATAAAATGGATGGTCAGCCTTAAAAATAAACAAAACGCAGTGATAGCCTCTTGGTGTGACCGTCAGAACGGCAAGTCATAGGTCTAAAGTTCGAACCCAAGACAAGTACCTCTGAATTTCGGATTCATGTGAGTATTGTATAATTATCACTAGCTTCGGTGAAGGAAAACGTCGTGAGGATACCATCAGTCCAGCATGCCTGAGAGATATTTCTCGACGGCATGTAAAGCCAAGTCAGAGGCCCATGGGCGGCATAAAAACTTTAAGAATAGGTGAGGCACTAACCACACCATAAAGAAAGAACCAATTTAAAACCTACCCTAGCAAACCTACCTTATTCTTCTGGTTAGACTGGAAGCCGACCCCAACATAGTTGGAAACAGCCTAGGCAAATGATGATGTTTGCTTGACTCATCCTACTGCTGGCTAACTTAGTGCCTGTTTTAATCAATTAGCAAGGTGGCACATCAAATTGATTCTCAATAACCGTTTCGCACATGAATAACCAAGAAGGTCCACACACGTCCCACGTAAAGTCTTACGAAACTTTAACAATTGTGTTACCTTTTTCGATCAGTAGTGTAGCTACGTGTAAGGAACATATTTCACAAACGCCTACAGTGGAAGTACACGCATTTATCGTGATTTAACAAATTGGAGCCGTTCCCTTTTCAATGGCCTTAGTGGTAACAGGTAAGTTGTGGGTTGGGAGCTAGTGTTGCAAAAACTACATCCATATTATTAATATTATAAATGCGAATGTCACTCTGTTTGTTTGTTTGTTTGTTACCTTTTCACGACTAAACGGCTGATCGGATCTTAATGAAATTTGGCAAGAAGATAGATTTCAACCTGGGGAAGGACCTAGGCTATATATCGTCACGCTACGACCAATAGGAGCAGAGCAGCGATGAAAAATGTTGCGAAAACGGGAAAAATGTGACGCAGACGAAGTTGCGCGGGACAGCTAGTTATCTTATAAAGTTGTAAGATCACGTAATTGGCAAAGCAATATTGACCAAATCTGTAAGAGTCACACAATCGGCTTTATTTTACAATTTGATGAGACAACTCCACTAAAGAGATACTTAAGTTAAAACAGATCGGGTTGTGTGGTTGCGGAGTGGTAACATACTCCGGCCAGCTCTAGTACAGGATAGCGGAAGTCGAATTAGATCCCGCTGCCTCCCGACGCATGTGTGCGAGGGAACACCGGTATCCAGGTATTAGTCAATAATATGAGTCCACCACCACCTCCACTCTCCCCAGGGCGGAGCATTCTATTGAGGATTCCAATATCGAGTGCAAAAATTGTACAGTGTCGATTGTTAATAAGTGGCGTAGGCTGTGAGTAGAAGTGGGTGCTTTTCTCGGTGTTTATTTAATCACCAGAGACACAGACATTTCGGAGACATGTGACATCCATCTATCCGAATAGGTGTGCATTCCACGTGACCTGTGGTATTATGTTTGCCAAGTAAAAAGAGATTATAAGTACAATGTGCTAAAATCAACCGATATCCGTTTTGCCTTCATAAAATTAATAATATTCTACTTAAAATTCAAATTACATTTTTTACTTTTACGTACCTACCTTTATAAGCACTTACGTAATATCATTTTCAACAGCATACCTACCTCGCCTTTTTTCCGCACAAAATAAGTACGTGCGATACTTAATATTTTTGGATGCAAGCTCCTCAACCATAACGGCTAACAATTGTAAGATAATGCCCTCGTAAAATCCCATGGCTTTTGTTCGAAGAGATATACGCGTGTATAGATAGCTTTGTTTTCCATGTACTTACTAATAAGTGGGCTCAATTTGATAGTAGGCACGGAGACCAATTAAGTAAACGAAACCAGTTTATGCGGATCTCTAAAATACGGGACTTCTACACAAAGTGAAGCCCTTTCATACTGGAAATGTATAGTTTGGTGAGTCGCCGTCTGTACTTATTAAGGTTTTAAGACGATTTGAGGCTTGATTTATTAGTGGTATCCGTTTTATTGTTCTATTATTAAAAGGGAACTATATTTTCTATCACCAAAATTTATATTTGTCATCAAGTTGTATCACCTAATAAATAGATCTATCGCCACGAAATATTTTCGTTCTCAGATAAACAAAAATTGTTCCCAGGTATGAATTATCAGTAAAATAAGAGATCGATAACCAATAAAATTATATTGCATTACATGAACATAAACTTCGTTCTTATAATAACAGTTTTGTTACTTAAATAATAGCTCTGTGCTCAGAATGGTAGATCTGTCACCAAATAAATAGATCAGTTCCTTAGAGACATAGGGCACATCAACTCGGACAGTTTAGGTTCGAAGGGGATGGCGGGGTCTAGTGAGCGAGCGGAGCGAGCGAACTAAGACCCCGACATCCCCTTCGTGTTAGGTTACTTTAAACCCTGCAGAGAGAAATAGGAGCCCCACGTAGCGGGGCTCCGTCGACTACTATTTGAACTTAATGCAATTTTCTAGTAACATAATATGATTTATTGGTGATCTCTTTAAATTAGTTTGCTTAAATACTTATTAGGACACACCTATTATAATACATACAAAAACATTTATTTGGTACTAGACCTTATATCTCAGGATTTTAGGTGATTTATTGTGGAACTGATTTTGCATTGTTTGGTGACTACATTTTGGTGACAGATCTACTATTTTGAGGACAAACCCTATTATTTAAGAAACACAAAACTAATTAAATTGGTGATAGCTTAAATGATACCCTTATTAAAATGGTGCGGATTATTGATTTGGATCGAGGCTTTACCTCTACATGGTGTTGTTTTGCATCCTCCTCAAATTCAAGGAGGTAACTATGCTAATGATTCTCGGCACGAATCAATAATAAAATGGGTAGGTTTTTTTTTTTTTTTTTTACGAAAATCTGTTAATGTGAACCACCCGTGTTTTAAACTCGCCCCATCTGATCCTCGCCCTATAACCTTGATTTCATACATTCAAACAATCTCAAACGTTTATTCGATAATTTCTTAGTCTCTAAACCACGTTAAGGGGGTTATTCTGAAATACAGACAAACTTAAACAACCATCAAAGTCAGCGTTTATTAAAAGTTGATTAGGTACCGTAATTTTAATTGATTATTTATGTCTTTTGTGACATTCTTATGAATTTTGACGAGGATGCAAAACATCACCTTGTATAAGATTTACTGTTTTGGCCATGGGACTGGGCCGTACTCCACCAAAGCGGAAACGAGTGAAGATGTGCGAAGTGGGGAGGAGAAGAGATGCGTAACAGCTAGGGTGTATCCATTGAAGCTGTGCGGAGATATGCAAAGCGGAGAGCAGAGGAGATGTTTACCGCTCACCACACGCCGCACACATAGTTCACCGCATGCCGCGAGACGAAGAGTCAAATCCTATACGAATCACAATGAGGATGTTATTAATAAAAAAAACCGGCCAAGTGCAGTCGGACTCACGCACGAAGAGTTCCGTACCATTATTTATAAAAACATGCAAAAAAACACTTTTTTATAATGGGGGCCACCCCTAAATATTTATTTTATTCTGTTTTTAGTATTTGTTGTTATAGCGGCAACAGAAATACATAATCTGTAGAAATTTCAACTTGCCAACTATCACGGTTCATGAGATACAGCCTGGTGATGGACGGACGGACGGACGGACAGCGAAGTCTCAGTAACAGGGTCCCGTTTGACCCCTTGGGTACGGAACCCTAAAAAAACAGTAGTCACAAAAACTTTCTGCTAGTCAATGAATAATCCGGTAGGCCATTCTTAGTGTTGTATGTTTTAGGTTCGGGATGTTCAGCACGCGTAGCATGACCGCTGTGGAAACGGGTTATTGTCGGCGGAAGAAACGGCAAAATGACAGATTGCCATTGACTATCTGTCATTATATCGATTCTTCCGTAGACAAAACCGTTTCTACGGTGGTCATGTTACGCGTGCTGTAAACGCATTGGTGTCCCTATTCGAATGAAGCCAAGGCTTTTGAGTATATATTTTTCCAAATTACGATTTTTTACATCGTGTATGTGTTTACATACAAACATGTGAACAAACACTGAAAACCCGGAACATGTTTTCCATCAGTAGGCCATACAAATATTTGATCAGGCGTTTTGTGAAAAATACTCACAGTCTGCATCTGATTAAATTGGAATTATGCTGAGAGCAGCGGTGGCCAAGTTGTGGCAGCCCACGATTACGAGCACTAAGCCGTGGGTCCGAACCCAGACTGGCGCATTACTTTGTGTAATTTATTTCATCACCGCTGTCCTCAAAAACGGTGAAGGAAAACATCGTGAGAAAACCGGTATGTCATAGAACTAAAAAGTCGAAGACATGTGACATCTACCAACCCGCACTGGTCCCGCGTGGTGGATTACAGCCCACTCCCTCTCATAGAGAGGAGGCCTGTGTCCTAGCAGTGGGAACATTATAGGCTGATGATGATGTTGAAGTTGTCAAAGGCATGTTTTACACGGTAAAGAAACATACATTACATAACATCACGCCTGTTATCCCCGAAGGATTAAGCAGAGGTGTACCTAGTTATGTTTAAGTCCCATCTATACTATACTATATTATATAATATTATAAAGCTGAAGAGTTTGTTTGTTTGCTTGAACGCGCTAATCTCCGGAACTAAAGGTCCGATTAGAAAAATTATTTCAATGTTAGATAGCCCATTTACAAGGAAGGCTATATGCTATATATCAACACGCTACGACTAATAGGAGCGGAGCAACAATGACAAATGTTACCAAATCGGGGAAAATGTGACGCAGACGAAGTTGCGTGGGACAGCTAGTGAGTTATAATAGGGGTGAAGATTGGGTAAAGAAAACGAAATTCTATTTTGTCCGTCACACAGGTAATACAAAAGTATTAGACACGTATTTTTTGTTTTATCAAAATATCAAAAAAAAAACTTAGTTAAAACTCATTAAAGTTGGAGAGTGGGGCCTCACTACGTCACTAGTAGGTATAAAAATTACTGTACACGTGACGTCATGCGCCATTTTAACTCAATATCAACTAGACCGGTTGAAGTTGTTTATATCCCTTCATCAACTAGAAAAGAGGTGATGAGCTTCAAACGGCTGAGCAAATTTTCTCGAAACATGGCTAAAAATACTCTCGATTAAAATACCTTTCAAATGACATCAATTTTATCAAAATCGGTTCCTCTGTTTGGGAGCTACGATGCCACAGACAGACACACAGATACACAGATACACACGTCAAACTTATAACACCCCTCTTTTTGGTCGGGAGTAAAAAACTACGTGTCCAATACTTTTATTTCAATAATCTACCCGACGGACAAAGAAAAAAAAATAGTGATTATCTCCTACTATGGGTGACGTAGTTATATCTCCGTCACCTCAACAATCACACACTTTATAATCTTATCATTCTTGTTTACATATATTATTCGTTTCTTCTTTAGTCTGCTTCTGCTTGATTTGTGCCCAGTTGATAGAAATAGGCTCGCCCCCTATTTCATGGGACGATACGCCTAAAGTGACCATGACTATTACTGGTGATCATCTGGTTTTAACCTCCATGATTTTTATAGCCGATTTAATAGATACTATTAAACTATTAACATTAAAATTGCTTGATGAGAATGTGTATGGAATTGAGGACGTAACTTGCATGATTAATAGTTTACTGTATAGTTGTTAAATTTATAATACATATTGTGTGTGTGGTGTATCTTATTGAGGAATTAATTCGTTATTTATTGTTATTTTATTGTAGTCATAGTGCTTTTTAGGGTTCCGTACCCAAAGGGTTAAACGGGACCCTACTACTGAGACTTAACCGTCCGTCCGTCCGTCCGTCTGTCACCAGGCTGTATCTCAGGTACCGTGATAGTTAGGCATTTGAAATTTCTACAGATTATGTATTTCTGTTGCCGCTACAACAACCAATACTAAAAACAGAATTATTTAAGGGGGCTCCTTTACAAAAATTGATATGATATGATTTTTTGTCGTTTTTATAAATAATGGTACGGAACCAATCGTGCGCGAGTCCGACTCGCACTTGGCCGGTTTTTGATTGTTGTTTTATTATTGTTGTCATCCGGTGAATGTTTTTTTCAAGGTTCGTAGAAAGCCACTCCAATAGGGGATCGGACTGGGTAAAGAAAACGACATTCTATTTTGTCCGTCAGACAGGTAATACAAAAATATAAGACACGTATTTTTTGTTTTATCAAAATATCAAAAAATTACTTAGTTAGAACTCATTAAAGTTGGAGAGTGGGGGCTTACTACGTCACAAGTAGGTATAAAACTTACCTACATGTGACGTCATGCGCCATTTCAACTCAATATATCTCCGTAATTTTATGACCACGTGAAAAAAGAAAAAATACGTGTTCAATACTTTTCAATAAACTACCCGGACGGACAAAGAAAAAAAATATAAGGATTATCCCCTATTATACACCAAGATTCCAAGGACCACACAGAAAGAAAATATTTCCTTTCTTGTACGAATTGATAATGTTACTGTTGCACTCTGTCATCCCACTGCTGATCCTCTCACCATGACTTCCAAATCCTGCGATCCAGGGCCAATGTGGACCACTGGTTGTTGATTCTATCCATCATCATCTGCCCAGCCTTTTCCCAAACTATCTTGGTGTTGGTTTCCAGTCTAACCGGATTCAGCTGATTACCCGTATTTTACATGAAGTGACTGCCTTATCTGACCTCCACAACCCAGTACCTGGGTAATACGACACACATTGGTAAGACTGGATGTCGTAATTTTGGCTTCTGACTCGTAACGACTGTCAAAGATCTACAAATGACAGCCGGGACCAACGGCTTAACGTGCTTTCGGAGGCACAGAAAAAATTCGGTATGTAATTATGGTCACCCATCCACGGACCAACCTCGGCAAGCACGGTTTCACCTTAAAGATCGACCCGTGCGGCTGTAATTATTTATCAACGAGCTCCTCCTTTGTTCATTCTATCCAAATAACGTTATAACTGATGAAAACGGCTAAGCTTAAGTGCGACTGGGCTGGCCATGTCTGCCGTATGGCCGAGGGGTTGATACTATTGTTTAGAAAATATTATCATTGGATATCCTATCATCCTATCATGTCATCATCATCAGCCTATAATGTTCCCACTGCTGGGACACAGGCCTCCTCTCTGTGAAAGGGAGGGGGCTGTAATCAAAAACGCGGGCCCAAAGTGGGTTGGTAGATGTCACATGTCTTCGAATAATTAGTTCTAGGATATGCCGGTTTCCTCACGATAATTTCCTTCACAGTTTTGAGAGCAAATTCCGTGTAACAAAATGTAATTTTATTTCTTACTAATCAGTTCTTTGTTGGGAGGCAAAAAAGTATTTCAGATCTGCTTCTAGTAACATCGTCATCACCTGGATACAGCAGATTACTGCTGGAAAAACTCCTCTCCGATTTCATGTCCTTCAATTCGATGGGCTTCTCTCATCCAGCTTCTTCCAGTCAACCTGCGAAGTCTGTTCTTCCGAGCGTTAGAGCGTTCTACCTTAAGTTTACTGATTACCAGACCTGCTGGCCTACCATGACGCCTTAAAGCAATATTGTTTTACCTCTTAGTCCAGTGTGGGTAAGAGACGAAGCTATACAGGATGTCTAGCACCATCTTTTTCCCATACTGGACAATGAGTAAAACAATAAAGTTTTCATCCCATCTATTCGAAAAGGACGACTTAGTTCGGCTTTAAGTGCACCCAAAGGTGGTGTTTTCTGTAAGAAAGTTTTAGCGGGCAGTAATAAGTTTTTAATCCTCTTTATTTCAATAAGTGCGCCGCAATTATCTTTGCCGCGCATTTTTTGAATTTGGAACGTCTTAGTGTTCAGCGCTAAAGAAATCGAACGCACATATTGTTTGAATAAAGACTGGCTGGTACGACCGACGGCGACGGCCCATAGTCGCGCCGCCACGCGCCAGCTGAATAACAATAAATTGTCTCAAATGTAAATATAAGTGTTTAGTTGTTTTATTATTAGATATGTACTATTTAATTTCAATTTATTTGTTACTCTATTTTTTATTAAAATATTACAATAGAATATGAGGCACATTTTGTTTTCTCAAAGTGGGTGATGAAAAGTAGAGTGTATCACTCGGGCGCAAAATATATTTTTGCTCGGGCGACGTACTTTGAATCCCTCGCTACGTTCAGGATTCTACTAAAGAATCCCTCGCTACGCTCGGAATTCTACTCTAGAATCCCTCACTTCGCTCTGGATTCAAAAAAGCGCCCTCGCCGTAAAAATATTATTTTGCTCCCTTATGATACAATCTACTGTTTAAGACGTCATGGTAGGCCAGCTGTTCTTTCAACGGTCATCGGTTTTACGGCTAATGAGAACACTTGCCATTTTGCGTACGCGCAAGAAAGTGGCGAGAGTGCAGATGCTTTAGTCGCGCAGGCGTTCTTGGTGCGAATACGAATGTGCTATCTGCACCTCGTCTTGGAAGAGGACTTTTGACGTAGGGAGTGGTGTTCCGTCGCTTTCACGGGCAAGTGCCACATAAACGTATAGAGATATAGTGCACAAGTAAAGTATGATTTAAAAAGTTTTAAGGTTCTATTCGCTATACGACAAATTGTATATTATCATATTTATGTTAGTCAGGAGGCTTATATATCTATGCTGCCAGAAAATAAATGAATGTTATGTTTACCTTTCTCATTCTCTGTAATTTAAACGCAAATTGTATAGATCGCTAGATCTATAGGCGTTAATATACGTAAAATTTAGTGAGCCATGCAATACCATAAAAAAATATTGCGTGGAGTCCCTCCGCGCGGAAGAAGTGAAACTTCGTAATACTACACGCATGCGTTCGAGTGCCACACATTCACTCTCGTTATTTTATTGAGCTTCTAAATAATATTTTGTTGTTTTCTTGTTGTATTATTTTTATTACATAATTATTACACAAGTTTATCGAGGTTATTCTACTCATGGAAATTGAGCGAAGGCTGGTCACACCGAAGAGTCGAATGCATGACTGTTTGCACGCCATCTTGCGTACCTAGTAGAACTACGTAGTCACAAATCTTGTTATACTGCCATCAACAATATTCCCTTCCATGGTAGCGTTAAACTTGTTGGAAGTCGCATAAGACGTTTCACTTTAAAAAGTGGATATATTAGTAAAACAATACGAAGATGACGCAGTAATGTTATGTCAAAATATCGCCGAAATTAATTTGTCTTCACATACCACAGCCATGTCTTAATAAGTCGTCAATTATCACGTCAAAGTCTCAACGCAAAACAAGCAAATCAATCGGAAACAACATGTATATTGTATACAGGAAGTGTACAAACCTGCTGTACATAATACGAACGTGATAAATGTTATAATCAACGATGACTCATCATGATTTTGATACAATGCTATGATATATTACATCAATATTTATTATTGCAAATATCTGAATGGACAAAAAAAAACTATAATCCCGGAAGGGCAAAAGCAGACACCCACATTTCGTCATTTATCTTTCAATCCCACGTAATAGGGGGCGTGCCTCTTGCCATCACCCGGGCCTTCATTCAGATTCTCGCCAGTACTGAATGAAGGCCCGGTTGCTGTTTTCGGTAATACTCGATGTATAAATATTCTGACACTATTACAGGATAACTAACAAAATGTATAATAATGTATATAAGTACATTATTACAATTAAAAACTATTGAATAAACTATCAACAACCTATAAAAAGCTGTCTTTAAACAGGCTCGGACCCCTTGGACCCCACAGCCCCCGAGTTTCAACCCCAATCGCTTGCACTCTTGGAATTTTAAATCTCACCCCTGAACAGAGCGTTTAAAATCCAACAAAACGTTACACTGTTAAAAATTATGTAATTTTACATTGAAAAATATTACATAATCCTGTAAAATTCCCGAAAACTCTGGGAAAATTATGAAATTTTACATAAATTTCATCAATTTTACATTTTTTCGTTAAAATCAACAGTTTTTAAGTAGATTTACATAAAATTTATGTAATTATCACTAAGCCATGGATATTTACAAAAAATCTGTAAAATTACATGGATTATTGGGATAAATACATTTTCGTATGTATTTTTTACGATGGAAAAGGGAATTTTACATAGAAATCTCGTAATTTTACCTATTTTAGTGAAAAACACATTTTTATGTAAATATACTTACGTCTTATGAAATATTCCGAAAAATGACAGTAAAATTACATAAAACATAGTGAAATTTCCCAACATTTCTTTAATTTTACATATATTCTGTTGAATTAACTGTCTAAATGGTCTTTTTACATAATTAATATGTAACAATCTCAAAGAGATGGAAGTTTACATAAAATCTGTAAAATTACATGGAACGTTTGGGACAAATACTTTTTTTAATGTGTTTTTAGCAATTAAAACGGGAATTTTACAGAAAAATCTCGTAATTTTCCCAATGTTTTCGAAAAATGCATTTTTATGTAAAATTTCTTACGTCTTATGTAATGTTCCGAAAAATAGCAGTAAAATTACAAAAAACTTATTGAAATTTCCCAACATTTCTTTAATTTTTACATATATTCTTATGAATTTACTGTTTAAATGGTCTTTTAACATAATAAATATGTAATAATCACTAAGAGATGGAGTTTACATAAAATCTGTAAAATTACATGGAATGTTTGGGACAAATACTTTTTTTAATGTGTTTTTAACACTTAAAAAAAGGGAATTTTACATAAACATCTCATAATTTTACCAATGTTTTTGAAAAATACATTTTTATGTAAATTTACTTACGTCTAATGTAATATTCCGAAAAAAACAGTAAAAATACAAACAATAATAAGAAATTTCCAAACATTTCTTAAATTTTACATATTTTCTGTATTATTTCGATTTAAATGTGTCTTTTCACATAATAAATATGTAATAATCCCTAAGAGATAAAAGTTTACATAAAATATGTAAAATTACATGGAATGTTTGGGACAAATAATTTTTTTGTATGTGTTTTTATCAATGAAAACGGGTATTTTACATAAAAATCTCATAATTTTACCTAATTTTCTGAAAATTACATTTTTATGTAAAGGTACTCACTTCTTATGTAATATTCCAAAGAATGTCAGTAAAATTACAAAAAACATTATGAAATTTCCCAGCATTTCTTTAATTTTAAATGTATTCTGTAGAATTTACTCATTAAATGGACTTTTCTCATAATTAATATGTAATAATCACTAAGTGATAGAAGTTTACATAAAATCTGTAAAATTTACATGTAATGTTTGGGACTAATACTTTTTAAATGTGTTTTTAACATTTAAAACGGGAATTTTACATAAAATTCTCGTTTTAAATTAATTTTTATGTAAATTTAATTACTTCCTATGTAATATTCCGAAAAATATCAGAAAACTTATAAAAAAACTATGAAATTTCCCAGTATTTTTTTAATTTTACAAATTATTTGTAAACATTCTGTTCAAATGTGTATATTAGCGGGTGTAAGTATAATAATAACCGGCACTGAAGTTAAAACAGTCTATTAAACTCAAACACACGGTTTACAATACACAGCAGTCCACTATACTTTAAAATGACTAAAACTATTACAATTCAAAGTTATGAAACTCGTGATCGGTCGTAGTACTCGTATCGGCCCTCTGATCTCTCGCGCAGAGCTGTTATAGCTTCCGCGCGATACAAAAATGTGGCCGCGCCGTCGCCTACTATAAATTGTCCCGCGGCTTAGTCTGTTAGGAAGCTAGCTGGGGGTTGACCTCGATTGGCTCTCTTGGGAAGACGCCCACTTCTAGGTTCTAAAGCACGCGTGGGCGTGCTGGGTACGTAATAGTCACTAAGAAATGCCCGTTTACATAAATATCTGTAAAATTACATGGAATGTTTGGGACAAGTACATTTTATTATGGATTTTCAACAATTGGAACGGGAATTTTACCTAAATATCTCGCAAATTTACCAATATTTTATACATTTTTATGTTTTACTTACGTCTTATGTAATATTCCGAAACATGTCAGTAATATTACAAACAATATTATGATATTTCCCAATAACTAATTAATTTACTACATAAAAAATCTGTAACTAAAATAACTGCTGTTTTTGCATTTTGTTTTGTTGTAAAACCGTAAAATTCGCGCCGTGATTCGCGCACGAGTGTGGAGGGCCCTTTTGAAGGAACTGTCATATTACGGATCATCATTCGCCGCAACCGCGACACGTATAGAAGTACCCTGCCTCCCCTTCTCCGCCGTACTTCCTATTTTTAACTATGCTTTTTATAAGTAGGTATTAGACTTTTTATCAGTTTTCCGAACGAAATGACATGTGCAAACGAGACAGCTCTATGAATGTGTATAGCGACGTCCCGTTTACACAGATCATTTCGTAAGGAAACCGAGTAAAAATTCCGTACATAAGTAAGTATCTGACATGGACAAGGGGGCTCAACCAAAATTAAGGTCTCTAAACCGCCTTTAGCGACGAAAGATCATACAACCACGTTACAAAACACTTAAGAGCGTTTATTCCTTACCGCTTTTCATACAAACTTTCAAGTAGTTTTTTTCCGAAATGACTGAACCGATTTAAATGAAACTTTATACGCTTATGCAGGATACATAGGTCTAAAAAGTTACTAAAAAATATTTTCAAAATGTGTTTTAAAACAAGAGATAATTGGAATTTTCTGTTTCTATAGAAAATTTAAATTTGGTCTAATTTAACTGTAACACTATTTTTCGAAAATGTTTTTTAGTAACTTTTTAGATCTGTGTATCCTGCTTATGTGTACGAAGTTTCATCAAAATCAGTTCAGTCATTTCGGAAAATAACGACTTGAAAGTTTGTATGAAATGTCGTAAGGCGTAAACGCTCTTAACACTGTGTAGCGTAAATCGGAACGTTTAGCCGTGTATTTCCTTCTCAGTCGAGTCAGTCGCAGTTGCAAGTTCAAGATATTGCATGCAAATTAAAGATATTTGAAGCAACACGAGTGGGATTAAGGTATAGAAAACGTTTGATTTCCAGCACGCGTTGCATGACCGCCGTAGAAACGGGCTATTTCTACGGAAGAATCGACAAAATTACAGATTGTAGAAAGATTTCTATCGTCCTTAACATGGTGATGTTATGAATGTAGAAAAGAAATTTTTCTATTCTTCAGTCTACATAAGTCTACGACGTCGAGCATGACGACCATATTTTCTCTACTTTTGACACTTGGGTGTAGAAACATTTCTTCTGACAAATGTCAAAATAGTCTTCATCACATCGGACCTAGACAAGATTCTTTTTGTAAAGAATCTAGCTATTAGGTATTTGTGTTTCTTGAGCTTCTGTGATTAAAAAAAAACATGTTGGGGATCTACCGTCGCCATCTCCTCAGTTTGTATGCCGAGAAGAATGAAAGGAAGGCCGAAAGGATTGCTGTACGAGCGTTAACTGGGGCTTTCGATTTCCCTTAAAAAAGAATTCCTTACCTACAAATTCGCAAAGAGATGGTGCAGTATTTGTGCCAGGCTAGCTGATCGAGCATCTGTCTCCTAGCACATCTCAGGGTCTGCCTGTTTTCGTTAAAGTTAATTCAATCTAGGTACCATAACTAGGTTCTTTGTTCGATGAAAATCCTGCTTACAGGATATTGCCAAAGATCAAGTCTATTACTTCTAGATCGCAGATGCTGAGTGCAGAATAGGTACTCAATCTGAATGCAAATTTTCCAGGCAGGGTTTCATGACCAATTTAGTTTAGTGGTTTTATCATTAAAACAGACCTACGCAGACTACATGAATCCAAAAACCAGTATTATCTACTAGGTACAAAAACACAACAAGTCATAAAAACGAAGTATGTCTGTACATCCACCCTTAACAAACGTCATGTAAGGCCGCAATACGTGATGACGTGAATGTGACGGAACCAGAAAATATATGAAAATTAATGGAACCCACAAAGACCCACAAGCATAACATTCCCTACGACCCTAAGCCCTAACCTATCATATAAATAAGTTCAGGGGGGTTACTATGACGCTTAAAACATTATTGTTCCATTCCTATTCCAGAGTGGGAAAGAGATGGAGCTAGACGACTTGTATAGGTCCCCCTCTTTTTCACTCTGGAATAAGAATGGAACAATAATGTTTTAAGACGTCATTGTACACCACCAGGATGCTTGCACCATGCGACCTAAGGTTACAGACAAATAGTAGACAGGAATACCACGTTCGGGAAGGGTACACTCACTGCCAGTCCCGCAGACTCACGAGACTGATCAGAGATGGCTAAAGTTGTCTTGGCCACAGTGAGGGGTAATGAGACAATAATATAAAATTCAAATTTAATTTATTTACAAAATGTTCTGCTTATACAGTATGTTAGTTTAAACGAGGGACATATTGAAACCCATAATAGTACATACTAACATGATACTAATAAAAATATAAACAAAAAATAAAACACTGATAAATAACAGACAGATCCATACTAAAATTTTCGCAAATGTCACGCTATGTGTATACACCCTTGTGCTAGCGACTTAATACTATCGCAGAACATGTGAGCGGGGCAATGACTCTTAGGTATAATCCATTTTCCCTTCATACTTTAAACTTACCTGGCTTAGGACAGTCCAAAATATCTAGGCACTAAACAAAACATTAAAAATTCTTCTATATACGTTACAGGTTTTTTACATATTTGGAACGAGAATCGAATACTGAATACCCTCCCTCAATATGTCCCTCGTTTAACCTAACATACTGTATACTACTTTGTCTCAACACATCTAAAAAAAACTTAAACATACTCTGTGTCCTATGCGTGTAAGATGCAACCAAATCATTCTTTTAACTGCAACATTGAACAATATCATTTAAAATAATAACAGTTATAATATATTAGTTTTTTGTTTATAATTTATATGTATTAAAAGGCCTTTGCCCAACAGTGGGACATTCAAAAGTAGTAGTTGATGTAAATAAATTCAATATTTGGGGCCCATATTTTCATTCTTCTGAATCCTCATTCGTTGTAATCTGAAACGCAAACACAAAATATAGTTAAATATTGTTAGTTGCCAACATAACATGAACAAAAAATTTATTTATCATTGATTTGCAGGGGAATTCAGCCTATGCTTTGGAGCCTTGGCTCAAGACACCAATTAGAAATGCTCATGTGCCTGAGAAGGCCTATCTACAAGCTGTAACTAATACAAGAGCTAACATTATAAGAAATTATTTTATGTAAATAAATAATTTCAGTACCTATCTGAATCGTCGGCGTCGTCTCATTTATCTGCCAGACCACTCCTTCCGACCATTCCGAAGGCTACTATTGCTTATATCCTGAAACGAATAAGACTATTATTTCAACATATTTTTAGGACAAAGCAGAGGCCTATGCCTGTATCAACTGTATTATTCTGTTGCTTTGAAAATCGCTTAAACTTATTTCACATTGTAACAAGATTAAAATGATTTAAAGACACATACTATTAGAAAAATTCACACAAGGAACCGAGTGTACGCTGACCTCTTTTTCTTGGTCTTACTGTTTATTTTTGCATTGTGAATATGCGAAAATTAACAAAACAAACAGCGTATTAAAAAGTTTACTTTGTAAACAATCCAACATGTCATCTGAGTCCGCCACAGATAAAAAACTTAATACGAGAAATACGTTTCGTGGTTGCGATGAGTTCCGTTCCGGTTGAAATGTTATGTAAAATATTTAGGTTTAATTTCGCGAAAACGATTTAGGCCTGGATCCAAGATGCAGCAACACCATCCCGCCCGCGAAAAATGAAAAACTCGTGCAATTGACAACTTTTGTTGGTTAACTAAACGTACTACTAGCGTCGTCGTGTTTTGATAACAGGACCTGGCCCCCTATTCACAAACGCTCGGATTCGATTTCGATTCGATTAGTCGTATGTCTATCTTGTTTTGGCATTAGGAAAGCGAGCGAGATAATATACGACTTTCCGAATCGAAATCGAATTCGAGTGTTTGTGAATACGGGGGCTGCATCACCTGCATGAACCTAGGTAGGTACCTATGTCATAGAATAGAAGTCTAATACCTAGGGAGATTTAGGGGTTAGGATGGCGATTCTTTCCGAAAAAGATCGATTTTTGAATCGAGTCGAATCGTGACCTAATGAATCGTTCACAAAAAAGTCGAAGCCAATAAGATCGATTTCTGAAAAATCGATCTTTTTTTCAAATTTTTGTTTATAATGTAATATAAATCTATTTTATTAAAAACAAGATACATATTATAATTTAACGATCTCTTATCAACAAAATCAGGTAATTCGATGATAAAAAATATTTTTATTACCATAACAAAACATCAGATCAGGCACCCTATTCACAAATACTCGGATTCGATAAGTCGTATGTCTATCTTGTTTTGGCATTACGAAAGCGAGCGAGATAGACATACGACTTTCCGAATCGAAATCGAATCCGAGCGTTTGTGAATACGGGGGCAGGGATAAAACAAGACATTACACAGACAAAGATGCAAAAAGTCAAAGATTACAAACAAACGTAACTTTTTTTTTTAGAGAGGCGAAGGAATCCAAATATACAGTCATCTCGCGAGTTTTAGAATAATTTACCC
Source organism: Cerastis leucographa (assembly GCA_963082945.1). Lineage (NCBI taxonomy): Eukaryota > Metazoa > Arthropoda > Insecta > Lepidoptera > Noctuidae > Cerastis > Cerastis leucographa. The sequence continues at coordinate 4,902,747 of OY720369.1, read as the reverse complement.
TTTAACCGGCAGCACTCTTATAATACGGGTACATTCAATTAATTGTAAATATTTTTTTGGTTTATACCAAAAAATTAAATAAAATCGAATGTCGATTTTCAAGGGTGAAGTATCGATTCACAGAATCGATTCAGTACTACATATCGATTTAAAAAATCGATCTTTTTGGCTCCAAAAATCGATTCTTCAATTAATCGATCTCAGATCGCCATCCCAGGTAAGTACCCTCCTACCCAAGGTTTAATAAAATTTAATAATCGGGAATTCAGGGGAGGAAAAAAATGAACAACGTTTTATTAAACTGAAACATATTATTGATCAACAAATAAAAAATATTTGTTTTTCTACATTCGTTATAATACCAATACCACCCTAGCACACTTGCTCGATGACGTGCTCGCACGTGGATCGCGCGGCGGCAAAACAATCTCAAAAATCTCTCTGTGTACTCATCCAGTACATTTCTTTTCACTGCAAACAGCTGGTATTATTATTAAGATTTTGTAGGATAATCGTCGGTATTATCACTTTTTTATTGGAGTGAAATATCTGTTACGAAGTATCTATTTAATAATCTGTCATCTGTGTAAATATTTAATAATCTGTGCCGCGGTGGTAAGGATTGGAGGATTAATTATTAAGGTTTAGTTAATTTTAGTTACGTATCCGTGTTCGGAACGCACCTTTGTTTGTATCAGTATTCAGTACCTACCACCGGAGTCCGGACTTCCGGAGTTACCCACCCCTACAACACTGGTAACATACGAGTACATTTAATAGAATAGAATAGAACACAAACCGATGCATATGAATTATGGCATATGTTTTCGATTGTAGTCAATTAGTCTAAAAACCGACTAAATCTTCCAAATACGAACACATCAGCAGTGTTACCAACTCAGTGGATTTTCCACTAAAACTGGTGGTTTCGACCCCCCTTTTAGTAGCGAAATATTGCTTTAAGTGGCTGGTGGATTTTTCTAGTGGTTTAGTAGAACTCACTTTCAATAATTACTGAAAATGCTATCACTCAACGACTAAGCCTCTAAAACGTTACGAAATATACCATATATATATACCAAAATTGTTTGGAATGAAATATTGCATTTCAAAGATGCTCAAGGGGAATCTAGGTTTGAGGAATTAGCGACTTTTGAGCTTACTCTATTAATACTGCTTCATTCTAATGCCGATTTTGAGAGGCAATTTAGCTGTATGAATGTTATAAAAAACAAGCAGAGGAACAGAATGAAGTTGAATCTTTTAACTACTATATTAAGAATACGCTGTGGTTTAAGATTGGAAGGAAAATGCTGCAAAGATTATGAAATTACAATAAAAGTTATAAAACAAATTGGGACCAAAGAATCATATAAACGTGAAACAGACTATGTGGCAGGAAAAATTCATTTTTGAATTTTAGAATATCACTTTATTTTTATAGTTATTGTTGTTATTGAATAATTTGTATGTTCCTCATCTTGACTTGTTGATTATTGACTAATAATATTGTTTGTTGATTTACTGATTTTAAATATTTTATTACGTAATAATAAAGAACTTTTTTTAGTAATATAACTACTTACTGTTTTCTTTCATAAAAACTTAGCGATTAGGAAATTTAGCGATTTTTACAAATTTTTGGAGAAAATCCGAATTTTGTTAGTGGTTTTAGAAGTTGAATCTGGTGGAGAGCTTGTTTATTTGTTGGCAACACTGAACGTCAGTGCTTAGTAGAATAGATAGAGGCGTCATGACGCGTCGCGTCTTTTAACCGATTACCATTTCGCGGCGCGGGCGCGCAGCCTCTTTCTCAACTCCAACCCAGGCTGAGGCTACTATAAACGGGTAAGTGCTCTGTGTGATTGTAATTCTTTTTGGTTCCTGATGGATCACATTCGTTACCTATGTATTTCTGTCCACGCAGTCCGGCAGCCATTTAAACTTCTCGGCAGCCTCGCTATGACTGTCGAGTGTCGAGAAAGGCTATGTACATAGTTGGCCCTTACCACTTGACCTGCCACCTTGCTCCTCACTGTGAATGCGCTCACATGCTTCGCCTTCCTGCACCATGCTTGCCTCGCCGCGCATCGCATAGATCGCTTGACCACGCGGCGAGGAACCTTTGAGAAGCTTGTGGGCATGTGCGCGCATAACCTCTAATTTTAAGCCGCCTCGATGGGGGAGTCATCCTCCATCCACCTTGCTTTGGGCTTACGGCTGGGAGACTCCCGCATCGACGGAGGCTTGCTGTGTTCTGGCACAACGCTTACGGATGCACCCGCCACGCGCTGATTCCAGGGTTCCAGTCAGTCGGCGAGCGAGTCTAACACGCGCACTATCCACGCGGCCGCTACTGCCGTCTGTGCCTCACATCACGTCACGTGGTACTTGGGTACCGAGAACCCACGCTGCCACGTGTTGAGGCTACTTGCCGCCCCAGTGCCAAGAACCTTGAACATGAACAAGTTTTAACCTGCAGTGTTTGTGCTCACACCACACCGTAGTACTACTAGGGTGAGTAACAGATATACTTTAAGTTTCTTGCATCAAAAATCTAGTGAAATCTGCTTTAGACCGTAAACCGTTACGTAATATGATTGTTTTAGAAAGAACTTGTGGATTGTGGAAGCAGCTTGCAGTTGATTCACGTTCAGTTCACGTCCAGGGTGGACGAATGATCTTGTTGAAGTTGTTTGCCATTAAATAAACGTAAGTACTTACCCGCGTACTAGATAAGTACATCTTAATTTAAAATAGTCCAAGCCGTAATTTGATTTTCGTTGGTTAATAACTTAACCGATTCGTTGCGTGTTACATTTTCAAAAACTTTTGGCTGTGGAGGGCAAACATTCGTTTCATGATACGACAGGCGTGCGAAAAAAGGCGATGATACTTTTTTTAAATTAAAACTGCTACGCAAATAATTGGTCAATAACGCTTATAAATTCTGTTATTCTTTCACAGTAAAACATGCCCGTCGTGAAAATTTGGTAGGCAGACCTAAAAGTAAAGAAAGCTGTGCCAATATTGGAATTAACTGTGGCAAATGTAATACAATCAGGTAAATCTATTTCACTTTTGGTAATGAAACCTTGCTAGTGTATATATATTGTAGAGTAGACTATAATTGGATACTGAAAAGCAATAATGTGCTGACAAACCACATATATGTTGCATTATGACGTCAATTAAAAAATTAGATGGTTACAGTTGACATAAGTATTGCAAAATTTTTGCTAAACCGTATCCAATTAGTTAGGTAGATTGTATATATATAGAAGCCCCTATTTTCTGTCACATAATTAGATGTATTTGTGCAGATAAACATCTATTTAAATACATACAAACTTAATATACCTGAATGGAAGTATTAAGCAGACATTTAATTACACTGTACCACATAGCGCTAACTTGAAAAGTCACAACTACGTACAGAAATTTGTTAAACATATTATTAGTGATCGGTAACAATGTTTGAATTCCATGGTTTCATTTAAAGGTTATTAACCATTATCAATTGATAATGGTTACCTTAGTTTAGTTTAGCTGATTTTTAATACACAGATTGCTTTCAGGGTTCTCTGTAAGCTCGGTTCTCCATACAAACTTAGTTAAACTCTCATTTTAAAACGAGTTGCTAGTTTGCTCTGAAACTTTGTACTTACAATAGGATAAGGTATATGTCTGTAAGTAGTTTAAGTAACTGCAAATACCATAATTGAAAAAAATACAGCAAGTTTAAGTTTTTCATACATCATATGTTTTTGCTCTATTTCTTTTATTCTATTAACTGGAGCAATATAAACTAATTACAGACCTATATATATCTCATGTCATTGTTTGTGCAAAGTTTCATTACAATTGAATTATTCCTCGTAGATACACTTTCCTCGTAGAGACACTTTTGAAAAAATCTCACTTCTGTTCCTTATAGATTCACTTTCGTTTACTCGTAGTACAGCAAAACAGAAAATAGTAAGTGTACATTTTGTCAGGTAAACTCAGGGTAAATTAAAGAAAAAAAGGTAACTAATTGCTTATGTTTATTACAAAAATATAACGTTACCTACTGGTAGGACACTTGCTACACCTTACAAAAAATTAACATAAATCAGATCATCAGATGAGACCAACAGAGGTAAAGGAATCTGTAAAGTAAAATTATTGATAATGGTTAATAACCTTTCTATGAACTGGACCGTCTCCTTCAAAATTGTTACTTTCCTTTACTTTCTCTCTACGATCCAGCAATGAAATTAAAACTTTGTTACCGAACACTATATTAATGCCGGTGACTAGCAAATTGACTACTGAGTTAACTCACTGGTTTTAATTGTTTATTACTAGATTAAAAAAATTGATAGAAACTTATTACTGTTTTAAATGTTGTGCAGATAAAAATGTCTGAGTTGCCATTTTTAATTGTATGTATTTACCAATAGAGGACATGAAATATAATGTGCTTTTAGTTTCTGTAGTAAGCTTGCTTTGGAACTGGAGTAGTAGACTGCAAAATTGGATGAGCTGCCTCAGGAGACAACGATGCAGCAACTTTATTGTAGTTAGTGAACTGCCACAAAATTTAGTGAGTTTGTTATACGGGGCATTTTAAATGAAAAAAATCATGTTCAAAAAAAAATTAAAAATTGCCACCGATTTCTGAAGCTAGTTATTTTTAAACTTTTTTGTTTTTTGTTTTGGGGGATACATAAATGATTTGACGGGGAAGTTCGGGCATTGTCGGGCCGCTGTCGGCGTTTCGTCGGTATCACTAGTAACTCGCAAAGCCTCAGAGTATACAGTCAATGAGCCGTTGAGCTAAATGAACTAGTGAGCTATTCCGTGAACGACTGAGCGACTAAGGAGCTAGATTGTAATTAAAGAGCTAGTTCAATTTTATCTCTCATTCGCGAGCTACCCATGTCTAGAACTTACACCCTTTTCAAACTGCGCTGCCCGAGACTTGTACTCTTAATCACTAATAGGGCCACTTATCGTAATACGATACATTTAAATTGAGACTGACATGCGTGTATAACCATTACCGGTAATATTTTATTATTTTAATTATCTAGTCTAGTGATCAGTTTTTGAGGTCCCGGTTTTTAAAGTAAGTACGTTATTATAAAATTTGGGAGCCTATATTGCCTGTTTTAATTCTGTTTTTTTGCCCACAGATAATGAAAACATATATTACTTGCTGGTAGAAAAAACGATTGTTAGCGAAACTGCGAGTCTGTCTACGTCGTTACAACTATTGATGGCGGCTTACTTCAACTTGAATATGGAATATTCAGTGGAGTGTCAAAACACATTAGAATTTATACAAAGGTATGTTTTTTAAAATAAATCCTAAAGAAGGAAGTAAAGTCCGTAAAGGACGCACGCTGAATAAAGTATTGTCATTAATGAGTAAACTTCACATTATATAAAAGACATTATGTCATTTACATGCGGTTATTGTGGCGAGAATTTCTCCTCAGTGATTTCGTACAATAACCATCAAAAAAGTCACAGGTTCTGTAAAAATGTTAAATTTCCGTGTATAGATCCTTTGTGTATTAGAGTATTTTCAATAATTATGAGTCTTTTAGAAATCACAATTTTAGATTGCATCTGCCTGGGATTAGTACTGCTAGTCCACGAGTTGACATTAATTCAACCTCTATTCTATGTGTACAGAATGTAATCATAGAATATTGTTAAAAAAATGTCAAATACCATTCAAGAACTCATAATATTCAATCTGGAAAAGCGGTAACTTGTCCATATAATCTTTCATCAGAAACAACTTCATATGGTTCGTCTACTTTTACTAGTATACCATCATTAAAAAGAGGCACAGACGCACAGTGGAACGAATGTATGGGAGCGGTTGGACGTAGACATGTCCGAAAAAAAAGAGTAAAATTATGCCAAACTAATGATGCCATCTTATTCGATTACTTAATGCCTTCATAACTTGTGGTGATGAATTTCTTCATAACTCCCATATTTCGGGAGTAATTTGAGAAAATGTGAAATTTTACTATGAAAATGAGTGTATCGAGCTCTCTCCCTCCTGATTCCGGGCTTGTTTCAAGTAGCGGTCTCTAATATCATAATGCTAATACTAAGAGCTATATTTAATACTAAGACACATAGTGCGCCAAATGTGCACTTTCTGGGATAAAGAGTGATGTTTATTTTATAACACAATTTTTTTATTTTTTGTTTATTTTGTTGATTAAAACCGTTTTTCTAAAGGTTTACCTTATTACAATAACATTTCTGAGCAGCCAATTAGAGAAGATATAAGCTAATTAGGATATATAATTAGGGACTTAAGGTTTACATATAAAACTGATGCACTAATGATTACTGATAAGAACATTGCTATTATTTAATTACTAAATGGCTCTTAATACACTAATTTAGCATGCATCATTTACTAATTATCACAATAACTAATTACCTTGCAATATTTAACAAAGGATACCTGGGATACCTGGATTTTATATAAATAGGTCACTATTAGTAACTTTAAAATCAGTGTTGATTTACACCTCGTTGTATCCAAGCTAATCTCGCAATGTATTTTCCAAATTTTAATACAAATCTTGATATTCACGTTGCTTTATGCGCACGCGCACATAAAGATTTACGCGACTTTAACTATTTGTTCAGTGTTTTAAAAGATAACAGTTGTGTTCAGTTATGTGAAAGTGCTGAAACAAGTTTAAAAGACTGGTGTCGTCGATTTTGCTACCGCATTTATGCAAAATGGACACAGTCTGGAAGAAGCACAGATAAGTTTCGGAAGAAACATGAGATTTGGCTACAGGCTGCAATTCAATGGCCGGAATTACAGAATGAAAATATGGAACCTTCTACAGAAAATATAAGTGACGTCATCGAGCCCATAATTTCTCCTGCTAAATCTAATGCTTCAACTTGTACACATCCTAGTCCTCGTAAATCTTTTGAGGACCTTAGTAACCGGCAAAAAAGAAGACGCACTGAAGATAGTCTTTCATGCAGCAGTAGCAGCGCTGAAATTATGTTTTCGGCCGAAAGGGCGCTTCAAAAGGCAGGACAAAGCGATACAGCTTATGTTATGAAATACTTGACGGAGAATCCAGAAGAGGCCTCAAAAATCAAAGCCTTCATTGAAGGTAAATCAATTCAGGTACGGGAAATATCCCCTTTGAAGGCATTGGCTCTTTATGTATCGATGAACTTATCGAAATGGCGCTATAACACTCTTCGGGATTTCAACACTCAAGAAGGAGCTCTTCAATACCCGAGTTACTACATGTTGGTTAAAGAAAAAATTAAGTGCTATCCGGCCAAAGAAGATCTCACAGTTACAGAGAGCTCTGCAAAAATCAAATTACAAGCCTTGATGGATTTAACCTCAAGAAGACTTATTAGGTCGTTAGAAACCCCTGTTGATCCCAATCAACAGCTCGTATTGACCAGCAAATGGGGTTTTGACGGATCATCTAGCCAAAGCATTTATCATCAAAGGACGAGTGAAGATGAGCAAATCGATCTTGCTAGTAATTTTATGATTAGTCTTGTACCACTGCGGCTCGTCTCAAAAGGTGTAACAATTTGGGAAAACGAGCGACCATCTTCCACTTCATTTTGCCGGCCAATATTGTTTAAGTTTATAAAGGAAACCAAAGAAAATGTGCAGAGAGAGATGGCTGAAATCGAAGCAGAGATTGAAGCCTTAACTCCATCCACCATCACTGATGGAATTAGTGTCAAACACCAACTGCTGTTGACAATGATTGATGGTAAAATTCATTCCATTATATCCAATACAGCAGCTTCAGTGTGTGACATATGCAAGGCTTGTCCTAAAGAAATGAATAATTTAGAGTTAATCAAAGATAAACACGCAAACGAGGACATGTATAAATATAGCTTAAGCACCCTTCACGCTTGGATTCGCTCAATGGAATGCTTATTACACATTTCCTACAAATTAGACATAAAATCATGGCAAGTAAGGGGTGATATAGCAAAAAGGCAAGTTGATGACAGGAAGAAAAGAGTTCAAGAGGCTGTAAGAAGAGAAACGGGCTTACTTCTCGATGTTGTGAAACAAGGCAGTGGATCCACCAACAATGGCAACTCGGCAAGGAGATTTTTTGAAAACTACACTAAATCTGCTGAACTGACCGGAATAGATGCTATGCTTTTAAGAAAAATCTGTGTGATCTTGCAGTGTATTTCATCAGGAGAGAAGATCAACGTAACTAAATTCCGAGAGTTCTGCTTTGATACTGCTAAGCTTTACGTGGAGTTATACCCATGGTATTATATGCCTTCTTCACTTCATAAAATTTTAATGCATGGGCCAGACATAGTTCAGAACATGTCAATTGTGCCCATTGGTTTTCTATCCGAAGAGGCATCTGAGGCTAGAAATAAAGATTTTAGAAAATATAGAGAGGGGCATTCTCGAAAGCATAGCAGTATCTCATGCAATGAAGATATTATGCACAATCTTTTACTGTCTTCTGATCCACTTGTTACAAGTATCCGTCCAAAAGGAAATAAGTTTGTAAAAAAATCTTCTTTTAAGGAATTTTATGAGCTTACGGATTCTGAGAAAAGTGATATCGAATTTGTTAACATAAATGATTTAGCGGACATCGATTCTGAATTTGAATTAATTGATGATGATGATGATGACGAAGATAATTAAATGATGTTATTGTTTTAAAATGTGTAACTTAGTAAATTAGAGCTTACATCTTAATTATTTATTGTACTTTTAATGAAACTAGGTAATTTATTATCAACTTACTTAAAAGTCATACTCTCATCAGTTCTTGTGAATATTTTTGTTAATATATATTTCTGTATATATATAATATATTTATAGACCTCTTAATAAGTCTGTCTGCGGTTTAAAGTAAATACAAATGGGGAAAAAACGTTTTTTTTTTTTAAATTTTCATTTCCTTTTATCCCAGAAAGTGCACATTTGGCGCACTATGTGTCTTAGTATTAAATATAGCTCTTAGTAATAGCATTATGATATTAGAGACCGCTACTTGAAACAAGCCCGGAATCAGGAGGGAGAGAGCTCGATACACTCATTTTCATAGTAAAATTTCACATTTTCTCAAATTACTCCCGAAATATGGGAGTTATGAAGAAATTCATCACCACAATTTATGAAGGCATTAAGTAATCGAATAAGATGGCATCATTAGTTTGGCATAATTTTACTCTTTTTTTTCGGACATGTCTACGTCCAACCGCTCCCATACATTCGTTCCACTGTGAGACGGCACCCGGATACCCATCAATAATACATTATTAGGCACGATATAATTTACGTGCTACTTAAAAGACTCATAATTATAGACATATTACTCATAATTATACAAATATACTGTAAGGCATATCTACGTCAAAAAAAAACAGAAATGATGTGCAGAATCGCCCTTTGGCACACATGTATGTACTTGATGAAGCCAAAACAACAGTTCTGACCTGTTAATTCCTAAAAGAAACCCTTAGAATAATGATGTCCTCATTTATTGTATGGATGGATTTGTGACAGTACACTTGTATCGTAATGTACTATTATTACTGTGCATAGGTCTCGTTCATGTACAATTCAACTTGTGATTCATTTCTCCTTTATACTACGTTACTACGAAACAGGTCAAAACCTGCACAATGCGCACCTGCCGGCCTAGCATGACCGCCGTAGAAACGGGCTATGTCTACGGAAGAATCGACAATTTGACAGATATTTCTATCGTCCCAAGCATGGCGATATTAAGAATGTAGAAAAGAAATGTTTCTTTTCTTCAGTCGACACAAGTCTACAACGTCGAGCATGACGACCATATTTTCTCTTCTTTTGACATTTGGGGCTAGAAACATTACTTCTGACAAATGTCAAACTAGTCTTATTAAAAACTAAATACGAAAAATACGTTTCGTGGTTGCGTTGAGTTACGTTCAAAAGGTTGAAATGTTATGTAAAATATTTAGGTTTAATTTCGCGAAAAAGATCCAGGCCTGGATCCAGGATGCAGCAACACCATTCCGCCCACAAAAAATGAAAAACTCGTGCAATTGGCAACTTTTTTTTGTTAACTAAACGTAATAATATTCAGGGAATATAAACATCACGTGATACGTCCCCGTTGCTATGGAAAGAATTTCTGTCTATGTCTTCATAGAAACGCGAGTCGATGGGGCGCGCCATGCTCGGCCAGAAGAAATGTCAAGTTGTATAGAAAAGATTTCTTGTCGTTTCTTGGTAGAATAGAGATAGAACGGTCATGCTAGGGGGGCTGAAAAACCGAAATGCAGGTATAATTGCACCGGCCGAATATTCGGCGGCTGGATACCGAATATTCGACCGATGGTCAGGCCAAACATCCAGTATCCGGTATCCGGCCAACCAACTATCCGTTGCATCTCTAATTTATTTCTGTAAAAAATATTTTCAAAAAAAAATTTACTTTAAATGGTATAGTTATAAGAAGTACCTACATAATATAATTTATGTACGGGATTGCTGTTAATTTTTAATTATATCGTTTTATATGTTACTGTAATAACCAAGACGGATACATTGTTGTTACATTATTCTGCAGGCCTCGTGTTCTCGTGGCCTCGTTTTTTCATTGCGTGTGTATATAATTATATTATATTATTTTAAGCAGAGGTCTAATTGCCGTACGAAATTAATGGTACAATTCCACACAATACAGGCTCATTCTTTTAAGGTGAATGCTCCAGTGTAGCCCACGAAATTCAAATTTTCTTAAGTTTCTTACAATTTGCAGGCCAGTGATAGGTTTTATGTTGATGAAAATTTAATTCGCGCCTGTAAGACGTATGTAGTTACAGGATTATAATCATCAAAATCATCGTTTTAACACTCTTTAGTTCATAAAAGTGTCAAGAATGACTATTTCATGATAAAATTCATTCTTGACACCTTTATGAACTTCACAGGTTGTATTGGTGATTTTTGATGATTATAATTCTGTTACTACATACGTTTACAGACGCGATTAATATTATTATCAACATACAATCTAGCACTGGCCTGCAAATTGCAAAAAACTGAAAAAAAAATTGAATTTCGCGGGCTACCCTGGAGCATCCACCTTAATGGAACAAACATAAAGTAAATCCTTGTCATTATTAGTATAAGAAGTCACTTCAAAAGAAGGTATAAGCTAAGCATTTAATTATTCATTCAAGCATATCCTTTACCTGTACGAAAATAAATAAATTGTTGTTTTTTAGGAATTTTGTTTTTTTATTAGATAACCTCCAAACTGTAAACTGCTTGTTGTTTGTATATAATGACTTATAAAATTAGTTCATTTTACATGTAATTAGGCGATAATATTATCTAAAGAATTCAATACAAATCTTGTACATTTACATGCTATAAGCTAAGCATTTAATTATTCATTTAAGCATATACCTGTACGAAAATAAATAAATTGTTGTTTTTTTGGAATTTTGTTTTTTTATTAGATAACCTCCAAACTGTAAACTGCTTGTTGTTTGTATATTATGACTTATAAAATTAGTTCATTTTACATGTAATTAGGCGATAATATTATCTAAAGAATTCAATGCAAATCTTGTACATTTATATGCCATCGATAATTCTCAGGATTTTGCTATTGGCAAGTTGTTTGTTTTTTCTTATGTATTTTAATAAATGAAGTCGTATTAATCAAAATACTTGTGTGAAAATCATTAGGAAACATCAGTCTAACCGATCTGGGTATAATCGCTCGTCACATCTGAATAATATAACTGTGCGCCTAATATTACAGGAGTAATATAGTATTTGTAAAATGTGTGCAGTGTGTTTAAGCAAATTATTCAATAACAATGAAGTTTTTGGTTTTTAATTTGCATTGAGCTCACACCATTTAATGAAGAATCCTAATAAATGTAATATTGGGTGGATTGTTACTAATACAGGTGCAACCAGTGTATTTAAGTTAGATCGGTTATTGACTATTTCCAAGTGATTTTTTGCTGGCTGCATTATTTAAAAAACATAAGAAAAACTATGGCTAATAACTAAATCCGAAGAATTACCGACAGCATGTAAATGTACAGAATTTATATTGAATTTTACAGAAATATATCCCATAATAACATGTAATCTTACCTAATTTTACAGGTAATAATACACAAACAACAAGTAATTTTACCGTGCCCATATTTAAAATCACAGTTTTCTTATGTAAAAACACATAAATTTTATCAGTAATATTACCGAATAAAAAGGAAAAATACTTAAAAAAACATTAAAAATACATAAATTTTGTGGTAAATTCACATACGAAATCTGTAATTAAACACAATAATTCTGTAATATTACCGAATACAATGTAAATGTACATAAAATATAATGAATAATACACAAACTTTTATGTATTATTACATAAGAAATCTGTAACAAAACACAATAATTGTGTAATATTACCCAACAAAAAGTAAAAATACTTAAAAAAACATTAATTATACATAAAGTTTGTGTAATTTTACAGAAGAAATCTGTAATAAAGCACATATTAATTCTGTAATATTACCGAATATAATGTAAGTATACATAAAATATCATTAATAATGCAAAAACTTTATGTATTTTTACATACGAAATCTGTAACAAAATACATAATAATTATGTAATATTACCGAATAAAAAGTAAAAATACTAAAAAAAACATGAATAATACAGAAAGTTTGTGTAATTTTACAGACGAAATCTGTAACAAAATACATAATAATTCGGTAATATTATTGAATAAAATGTAAATATACATAAAATATCATGAATAATACACAAACTTTATGTATTTTTACATTCGAAATTTGTAACAAAACACATAATTACTCTGTAATATTACCGAAAAAAAAAGTAAAAATACATAATTGAAAATTTACTGATTATGTAAAATTACAGAAGTGGTAATTTACAGATTATGTAAAATTACATAAGTGTGATTTTACAGATTATGTAATTTTACAAGGCGTATGTAATTTTACATATCGACCTGATTTCATTATTATGTAAAATTACATAAATTTAATTTTACATAATCGTCATTTTGTTTAATTATGTAAAATTACATAATAATGAAATCAGGTCGATATGTAAAATTACATACGCCTTGTAAAATTACATAATTATGGAAAAATACAGAGATGTTAGGGCAACGAAAGTTGCCCTAAAATTATGTAAAATTCCCTGAAAATTTTTAACAGTGTAGTAGTAACGAGGATCACAGTCAAAGGTCATATCGCAAATAATCTTGCACTTATATAACATCTAAAAACGTATTCAAGGTGCGCTGAAATTCGTTAAAAACTTGAAACATGCGGATTCGTTTTTATGTAATGATGTCATAATATAATTGGCATGTGAAGGAAAAAACAAGACAATCATATTTTTGTTGATAAAGTATTTACTAAAAATATCTTTTTTATTTTTGTTTAAGCTTTCCGGATATACAGTTTAATTTGTCTATTGAAACGTTTTGGAATAACACTACCTCGTTGGTCGAGTGGTCAAAGTGACTGCTGAGCATAAGGTTCTGGGTTTGATTCACAACACGGGAGAAACTTTTGGTCGGGCAAAATGCTGTTGGGTTTTTTATCAAGAATTTTCGGTAGAAACCACGGCGTCTGGAGTCTGAATAACTCAGAAAAATCCTAAATACAGTGCGGACCAGTCATCACGTAGAAATCGGTGAACACACATGAAATAACCAACAAACAATTTAAATTAAATTTTTAAAAACCCCCGACACAAAAAACCTATCCACCATCATCTATTTCAAACATCTAAAAAATAAACATTAATTCATCCAAGCATCGTCGTAGCTTCGGGGGACCGCTAAGTAGACTGCTTAGCAAAATCACAAAACAAAGCGGACCTCCGACGCTACGACGCTTGGATTGATTTATTTTTTGTTTTTTAGATCTTTGAAATAGATGATGGTGGAGGAGCTCGTGGCTAAATAATAACAGCCGCAAGGGTCGATCTTTAAGGTTAAGTCGTGCTTGCCGAGGTTGGTCCGTGGATGGGTGACCATAATAACATACCGAGTTTCCTCCATGCCTCGGAAAGCACGTTAAACCGTTGGTCCCGGCTGTCATTTGTAGAGCTTTGACAGTCGTTACGAGTAGTCAGAAGCCAAAAGTCTGACATTCAGTCTTACCAAGGGGTATCGTATTACCCAGTTACTGGGTTGTGGAGGTCAGATAGGCAGTCGCTTCATGTAAAATACTGATACTCAGCTGCGTCCGGCTAGACTGGAAGCCGACCCCAAGTTAGTTTGGGAAAAGGCTAGGCAGATGATGAAATAGATGATAGTGGAATACAAAACCTCCACCTTTTTAGAAGTGGGTTAAAACCATTCATTGTCATACATCAAAAACATTGGCATCATTTACTTACAAAACAAAACAAGCCATTTATGACAATAATATCATACTCGACACACTACCTTCACAATAGCAGTATGTCTACAAAACCTGTGATCTTGATCTTTTTCAATTCTGTTTATTTTTTTATTATAAAACTTGTCAGTGAAGTACTTGCGACATTTAGTTGAATGCTAACCACTTGATAAAGCTGTTAACCGCACCTAGATAAACTGGCTTAACTTTTACCGGGGAATTTTACTTTGCATCAAGCATTTCAAATTAAAGGAGATCTATTAAAAATGTTCTTCAACTTGATCTTGTTCGTAGTTTAGAGTAGCTGGACGCCCTGTATTTTGGTTTTAGCATTTTTCTAATGTCACTCCAGTGTGGAAAAGAGACGGAGCTATAGAGGATGTCGCCATCTCTTTCCCACTCTTCACGCTTAGCATGACCACTGTAGAAACGAGTTTTGTCTACGGAAGAATCGACGTAATGCCAGATAGACGGTGACAATGTGTCGATTCTTCCGTCGACATAGCCCGTTTCTACGGCGGTCATGCTACAGGTGCTGGAATACGAATAAAAAAATACTGCTTTTAGACGTCATGGTACACCAGGGCATTGTCGGTGGCAACGTAGTTGTTATACATGGCATGTTTTGGGACACGGGGACAGGATAGGAGGTGAAACATAGTTTGGGACACAGCTCACCCTTCACAGGTTCCAACCGTTTCACTATCTACATTTATATCACTATCTTCCCACCTCAGTTCGGAGAAGAATCAGTGCTCTCTAAATAAACCAAGGATGGTACTCAAAATGATGACTTATACAAGGTGTCTTTTTGCATCCTCTTCAAAATTCAGGAGGATGTCAGAAAAAAACAAATACGATTCCTAGTTAATTATTAAGAAACGCTGCTTTTTTGTTGATTAATTTTGTCAGTATTTCAGAATAACCCCCTTAACGTGGAATGTGTGAACTACTACTAATTTGTTTAAGAACATATCAAAATCAAATCAAAATCAAAATATTTTTATTTCACATAGGCCTACATGGGCACTTGTAAAACGTCGACAAAAAGGTGCTCGGTTCGGGTTGGTCGTTTCCTATGGAGAAGAACCGGCAAGAAACTCCATGGTTACTCTTTTAAAATCATTTGGCTTTACAATTTTTCTATGTTACAGCATTGGCACTTAAGTATGAGTGGACATCGTAGGCCCGACAATAAGTCGTTGCTTACTACAAAACGTAGAACAAGATAAAAAGTTACCAAGGATCTAGGAATCTATAAGGCCTACAATGTCCATACATTTACAAACAATCGGTAAATAAGAAAAAGAGTCTATACAAAAAAAAAAAAAGAAGATATTGCAAAAAGACTAGATTAAACAAGTGACACAAATGTTGTCATCCGTGCTGTAACTATTCTAAACAAAATGGTGTAATGATTAAGAAACTATTGTAAAACATCTGATTAAAAAATAATGGAAAAAAGTAAATAAAAAAAAAAAAAAAAAAAAAAAAACAAAATAAAAATAAGATTGAGAATAGTTAAAGACATCCACACATTTGTGCCGTTTTTTGAGCTACCCGGGGAAGCCGCATGTGCGTAGGGGCTCAGGCCAAACTTCTCTATCTTCAACGTAGTCCTTAATTTTGTAATATGCTTTTTTAATTAGGACACGTTTGATATAATTTTTAAACTTTCCATCGGTCAGTTCTGTAACTGACTTCGGCAACTTATTATAAAAGCGTATACTGTTTATAAGAAATGACTTGCTAGTTTTTGTTAATCTAAATTTTGGTATTACAATTTCGTGTTTACTGCGCGTGTTTATATTATGGAAGTCGCTTCTAATTTTGAAAAGTCCTCGGTTTTTGCGGACATATAAAATACATTCTAAAATATAGAGTGAAGGCAGAGTCAGTATATCGATTTCTTTAAATTTTTCTCTGAGGGACTCGCGAGGACCCATTTTATAGATGGCGCGGACTGCCCTCTTTTGCAGTATGAAAATTGATTCAACGTCTGCTGCCGATCCCCACAGCAGAATGCCATAGGACATAATACTATGGAAATAAGCGTAGTATACTAACCTAGCTGTGGCTACATCGGTTAACTGCCTTATTTTCCTAACTGCATAGGCAGCTGAGCTTAACCTTCCCGAAAGAGTTCTAATGTGGGCGCCCCACTGCAGTTTTGAATCGATAGTAATCCCCAAGAATACAGTTTCCACTATGACATCAAGTTTTTTGCCGTCAAGATTTAAATTTAGGTCACGTTGTGGTACATTTGGTAAAGAAAACTTAAGACATTTTGTTTTATTCGTATTCAGTAAAAGATTGTTGGCTGCGAACCATTTTGAGAGAATAGTTAAGCTTTCGTTGACATGTAAGACGTCCGTATCTTTTCTATGAATTTTAAAAATTAGCGAGGTGTCATCAGCAAATAGAATTATATTCGAAAATTTGGCCATCATATAAGGGAGGTCATTAATATAAACAAGAAACAGGAAAGGACCGAGACTTGAACCTTGGGGCACGCCCATCTTGACTATAGACCCGCAGGACGTCGCCCCATTTACATTTACTTTTTGTTGCCTGTTTGATAAATAAGAAAGAACAAGATCAGCAGCTTGTCCACGAATTCCGTAGTGGTGTAATTTACAGATCAGTGTGTTATGGTCGCCGCAGTCGAACGCTTTTGAGAGGTCACAGAAGATGCCAATAGCACCCTGGGACTTCTCCCAGGATTCCAAAATATAACTGATGAGTTTTACTCCCGCGTCTGTTGTCGACCTACCCTTCGTGAAACCAAACTGCTGACCATGCAGTATCTTATTAGAATTGAAGTGTGACAACATCTGGTCCAGCATGATTTTTTCATAGATTTTACACAATGCTGGAAGCACAGATATAGGTCTATAATTAGAGGGATCACTCTTACAACCTGATTTGAAAATTGGTACTACTTTACTATGTTTCATCAAGTCAGGAAACTTGCCACTGTCCAAACATTGATTGAATAGTTTGAAGGGTCATAATTATAAGGGTCAATTCTTCCTCATAGGAACCTTTGAAAATTTCGGAATAAGTATCTACAACTTTTTAAATACTCGTTGACCTTGACGTTGCCTTTTCAACGTCAAGGTCAACGAGTAAATAATTTAATTGAAATAAATGATAAAAATTTAATCTATCGCTGCAATTTTCATTTAAATTATTATGAGTTTTTTGGTCCTTCGATACAATCATAACGTGATAATAAAACTATGCCGTCGTTTCATTAGGTATAACCTTTGATCATCTTGTAAATAACTCATGATTTAGTCTGACATCTGACTGTCATTTAAGCGTTTAAATCACGATCTTGATGCTGTAATGATAAATTCGTAAATCCTTAGGATACATAGGTAATTGTTATGGCATTGAATCTTTGAATCTCAAGTTCAATAGATGATTTAATAGATAACTAGCACTTCGTCCGCGACTTCGACCACGAAAATTGTGATATAATATAGCCTATGTTACTCGGTAAAGACTCCTGGGCATTGGGATCCTCCCATTCCTTCCACTTTTCTCGGTGTTGCGCCTCTTATGGAAATGTTATACAAGGTGTTGTTTTGCATCCTCGTCAAAATTCAGGAGGTTATCACAAAAGACATAAATAATCAATTAAAATTACGTTACCTAGTTAATTAATAGTAAACTCTGATTTTTAAACTTGTTTATGTTTGTCAGTATTTCAGAATTACGTGATTTAAGGAATAAGAAATGATCGAATAAACGTTTGAGATTGTTTGTATGTGTGGAAGCGCGGTTATAGGGCGAGAATCAGACGGCCAGCTTTTTAATCACGGGTGGTTCTAACTTACTAATTTCCGTAAATGAGAAAAAAATAAAAATTACCTACCCATTTTATTATTAATTCGGGACGAGATTCATTAGCACAGTTACCTCCTTGAATTCGACGAGGATGCAAAACAACATTGTATATTTAATTAAATCCCAATAGAAGGGGTGTGCACCCCCCTCTGGCGATGCCCATGGTGAAAAGTGACAAGATTTCAAATTTCGAATCCCCCGGACCCGTAGAAGTTGTTTATATCCCTTCATCAACTAGAAAAGAGGTGATGACCTTCAAACGGCTTAGCAGACTTTCTCGAAACATACTAAAGACACTGTTGATTAAAACACCTTTCAAACGAAACCAATTTTATCAAAATCGGTTCATCTGTTTAGGAGCTACGATGCCACAGACAGACACACAGATACACACGTCAAACATAAATAACACCTCTCTTTATTGTTTGGTCGGGGGTTTAAAAGTTATTGCTTGGAACATTTTTTTTAGGAATGAAAAATCACGGTAGGCCTCGAATGTAAAGCACTTAAAACAATGTATTGGAAAACGCATTAAATAAGACAAGGGTCATAAGGTTTTTTATTAAAGTTGTATTTAACATAGAATTTGAAAAAGCTCCGAACTAAAAGGTTCCCAAGTATCGTCCACAACACAAAAAAAAATCACAATGACAGACCTACGAAGAACACCTGTTCTTCTTGAACTTGTTCTTCGTGAAAGGTCTGTTTAGAGCCATGAGTAAAACAGCATTTGAACTGACGTCCTCTTGATCCTAAATATAATAATGTATTTAATTATTCTACATACATTTTGCATACTTATTACCTATAATATGATCACATATGAAATAATGATGACAGTAAGGATTGCAATTTTGAAATTTATAGGAATTAATTTCAAATGTTAGGCCATAAATAAATGAGTCTAGGACGAATCGATTAAAATTATCGAAACTGAAAATTTGGATATAAATCATGTCTATAATTAAAAACTAAATGTAGCATTATCGGACTTACTGTTTTGCTTAATTTTGAGGTCTTCGAGTCTCATCTGACCTCCACAACTCAGTAACTGGGTACTACGATATCCAATGGTAAGACTGGATGTCAGGCTTTCGGCTTCTGACTACTCGTAACGACTGTCAAAGATCTACAAATGACAGCCGGGACCAACGGCTTAACGTGCTTTCCGTTAAGCCGTTATGTAAAGGTGGTCTATCACGGAGCAACCTCGGCAAGCACGGCTTAACCTTAAAGGTCGACCCTTGCGGCTGTTATTATTTAGCCACGAGCTCCTCTATGAAAATAAATATTACATCTATACTAATATTCTACTTTTTTAAGTCTTTAAATTGTGGGTTAGTTAGTTTGTATGTAGGGCTACATTCTTGCTACATTATTTTTAAGTGTCATGGGCTGCATTTAAAACGCTCCTGTGAGTTAATATCCGTACATAACGGGAGCAAAACCGCAGGCAAAATCAGTACTAAATAATTATACAAGGTGTTGTTTAGCATCCTCGTCAAATTCAAGGAGGTAACTATGCTAATGATTCTCGTCCCGAATCAACAATAAAATGGGTAGGTAATTTTTTTTTTCATATTTACGAAAATCGGTAAGTGTGAATCATCCGTGTTTTAAACGCGGCCCGTCTGATCCTCGCCCTATAACCACGCTTTTATTCATACAAACAATCTCAAACGTTTATTCGATAATTTATTATTCCCTAAAACAAGTTAAGGGGGTTATTCTAATATACAGACAAACTTAAACAACCAAAAAAATATTAATAATTAAATACGTAATTTTAATCGATTATTTATGTCTTATGTGACATCCTCTTGAATTTTGACGAGGATGCAAAACAACACCTTGTAGAGGTAAATTATAATTCTTAATTGCAAATAAGAAACCTAACAAATACAGTTTTTGTGACTTCACGATGGAGTCTAAAGTCAACTAATGACTTTTTAAATGCCCTTGTAGAGGTCAACAAAGCATTATGCAATTTGCTTTGTTATTTTTATTCAATGTCGTGAAGAAAAAATCTATACAAATAAATAAAATTGAAGTGTCTGTTGGTAATCTCAAAATAACATAGATTTTTACTGAATACATATCAAACTATGTGCGGTTCTTATAACAACATTTGCTTTTTTGTCTCTGTTTCTATCTGTTTGTTTCTCGGCTAATCTCCGAAACGACTGGACCAGTTTTGATGAGACTTGTTCTGACAGATAGCTGATGTTATAGGCTACTTTTATTTTGAAAAAATAATAGGGTTCCTTTAAAAAAAAACTTTTAAATTGTTAACAAAATCCGATTCAAAAAGGGAAGTAATATTTTCACAATAATTTCACGCGAACGAAGGTCGTGAGGCAAAGCTTGTCTCTGAATAAAAGTGTTAAGAGAATGTTGCAATTATTTGAAAATGTCGCGTCGTAGTTATAAAATGTTTTTGAGGTCGATTGTAACAGACTTGTAAAAGTATTCGCTATACAAACTTCTTGGGGCATGAGGACATATTATTTAGATAATTAATTTTAGATCTATTCGAAGTTTGTAATTAAATTGTAAACTGAATTCAAATAAAAATATCATAATAATCATCGCTTACCATCAGGTGAGATAGTGGTCAAGCGCGAGCCTAATAATAATAAAAACAAAAAAAAATCTCGAACAAAAAAAAATGGATGTAGTCTATCGAAAAGTCAAATCTGATTCGAAATCGCCCCATGTAATATTCTGGTGTTCAGATGCATTCGGTTAGACTTGAAACTGACCACAACATAGTTGAGTAGATTATTTGTTTACTAATATTTTAAGAAATTGTTTTACCTCTTTATACTTTTAGTTTAAAACTTTAAATATAATCACTACCAGAAAAAAAAGATAATCATCTTTAACTACATTTAAGCAAAGTCCGGTTCAAAAGACCAATTACAACAAAAACAAAAACACAAGTTTTAAATAATAAAACATTTAATAACTTAATTACATACAATTATAATTAGCTTAAATTATTATTCACAATAATTATGTCTATCGTTAAAACTGTGCAACATGGCGATTTTAATTTATGGTGATAAAATAAGTCATGGCTAGAATTTACATAGAATTGCGAAAAAGATCTTCATCTTTCTCAAATCGCGATTCACCTCATTAGCAAAATCATCGTTTGGGGTTCCGTAGCTATATGGTAAAACGGAGCCTTTACAATAACGTTATGCCCGTCCGTTCGGATTTTGGACGGCCATTTTACTCAGACACATTGGCAATATTCAAAGAAGAAAGAAGTTAAACTCTATGGAGAAGTACTATGAAATACAAAAAAAAAATGCTGTTGACAAAATCAATACTGTGTAAGCGTTAACATTAATTCTGACTACGGAACCTTTCGCGGTGCGTGGTCCGACCCACAGTTAGCCATTTTTTTATTCATAAATATAATTATTTACAAACATCAGTAGCATTGAAATTATAATTATGTTTCAATGTGACTTTGACATTAACGACTTTAGGAATGAACTTTGCGAAATTATTGAACCATAATTATTATAAAGTAGTTTTCGAACATATTGTAAATTA
Organism: Cerastis leucographa; assembly: GCA_963082945.1. Classification (NCBI taxonomy): domain Eukaryota; kingdom Metazoa; phylum Arthropoda; class Insecta; order Lepidoptera; family Noctuidae; genus Cerastis; species Cerastis leucographa. The sequence continues at coordinate 4,880,856 of OY720369.1, read as the reverse complement.
TAATTATATTTAGATTTTAATTTATATGATAATTCATATAAATTAAAATCGAAGTAATTTACAATGTGATCGAAAACAAAACACACAATTACAATTTATGAACATATTTAATTTCACAATGAATATTTCACAATATCAATTGTGAAATTATTATTTTTAAAACGCATCTCGGTGGCATAGTGGTATCATCGACTTGGATGTCGTTATTAATGGGTTGGAACTGGGGCATCTCCTGCAACCTGCACTTTGTATAATTTATACAAGGTGTTGTTTTGCATCTTCGTCAAATTCAAGGAGGTAACTATGCTAATGATTCTCGACCCGAATGAATAATAAAATGGGTAGGTAATTTTTCGATGTTACGAAATTTTACGATGTTTGTCCGATGGAAAAACATGTTCAGTTTGATTGTCTGTAGCACACCCTTAAGTATGTATATACCCTTTCCGTTACACCCTGTATAAATTAACCAATTTTCAGGAAAGGTACTCTACTCTTAAAACGGTGAAGGATAATATCGTGAGGTAACCGGTATGTCTTAGAACCACAAAATCTATTGTGTATGTGTTTTTTTTTTGCGTGACACAATACTACACAGTTTCCGAAAATATATTTTACAATGTTTTGACTACGGATAAAAATACAACGTTTTGCTAATGCAATGGTTAACACATTTTGAGTTCTAAATTAGAAGCAAAAAAAAAACCTATTGTTTCGAAAGACAAAAATTATAGAGATATTGGTTTTTGTCCACAAAGCTGGTTTGAAGTTCGTATATGTTTGTATAGCTGGTTTCAAGTTAGTATATGAAAACGTGTTTACTTAGTTTTTGATACTATTGTTAACTAAGGTTACTTTGCCAAGAAAGATATTTGGTTCTGGTTATTAATAAATTGTTCACAAGTAATGGTTTGAAAAAAAAATCTAATACGTTGTACTTTGACATCCATCTACCCGCACGGGGCCCGCATGGTAGATCTATTTCCATAAACACAGAGGAGGCCTGTATCCCAGCAACTCACGACCCACCGTAACCACTGGACCGCCGTACTGCATGATAAAAATAATTATTTCATTTAAAGGGTGAAAGGGACGACACACAAACGCATTCCGTGCATCATACTGAACCCTCGACATAGATTTTTTCATCGGTATTTTTTTTTTAATCTACTGGTACCTACAAAAGTGGCCTTGAGTTTGACCTACACTGTTAAAATGTACGGTACAACTGACTTTTTTCATTTGGGGGTGTTAAGACTGATTACGTAGTTATCCCTTTCGCCCTTATTATTTAAACATAAATCATGATAGGTTGAAAACGTCTGTGTAAATGTCTAACTGAATATGCAGATACAAACACAAAAAATGCCGATTTTTAGGTATCACTTATTCTGTCTTGCCGCTTTGTTTCATGAAGGCCACATTTCCCATTGTTTATATAATTTACATACGATTACTACACTGCATTGCACCGCGATTCCGCATTTTATATTTTAAAGACTGAATATTTTCTAAATTATTTAAGTCTCTACGTTTTATTTTTTTCACTATGTTTGAATTTTTATTAACACCTCTTTTGTACTGCACATAAATATCACAATTTTGGAAATCACTCGACAAATCATCACACAACGGACGGTTCTCCATACACTCCAGCAAACAAGATCACATTGCATCTTCTCTGCATGATTAAAAATATGAACTCCTTATTTGCCTCGAACCTTTGTCCTAGTATCCTGTCCTCTAATCCAACGACTGTTGCAGACGCCGCTACAGTACCTTCTTCTGTCACTTCAATATCAACGTTCTGGATAGAAGAAGTAACATATAAAGGATTGTCAGCAATACCTGGCAACTTCGCCTTTGTCCTGTCAAATATCGACGTTATTCCTGAATACATCAGAGGCGGTATCAAGTCCAATCTTGATGATAGTCTGAACCTTGGAATATAAGTGTCTATAGCTGGTGAACTGCCTTCTATCCTAAACTCTGTCATCCAATTCTGTGATTTAGTAGCCAGATTTTTAAGCACAGTCTTAACTGATATGCCATCGTATGGCAGCAGTATCATCATTGCGAAGTCTTCGTTTTTCCCGTAGGTCATTTCTAGAACTTGAGCACTGATTTCATCGGAGTCTCCTACGAAATGAGGAGCTTTGTGGTACATCATGTTGACAGATCCAATTGACTTTCCTTGCGAGTTGTAAAATGTTTCTACCTTGGTTTGTGTGGAGTCGAAAGGATGGGTCCAGTTTGCTTTGAAATACAAAGCGTCGACTAGCACCATTCGTAAATTTTCCAAATCTTGTGACTTCACTGCGTTCAAGATTCGTCCATCAGTAGCATAACAGATGAATAAATTAATGTCATGAGCTAGCTCAGTCGTGTTTTGAGTTTCTGATGAGTAAATCGACATATCATATCGTAAAGCAGACTCACAGAATTCATCATGCACTTTAGTTGCACATTCCGTAAACATAGCCGACTGCCCTTTCACTATGATATCCTGGTACTGCGATTTCAACACATCATTGGCCGCTGAATGCAAACACTGGGTTTTCCTCAAATCGTTTGGTAGTCTCAGTGCACTCACTAATTCAGCAAACGTTTCTTCCGTAGATCCTTCAGCTAGTAGCGAGAATATACTCCAAACAGATAGAGGTGATAATGCGATGTTTTTGGTACCGAAATTTTCTTGGAACGCGTAAGTGTTGTCTAGTAGTTGTAAAGTGAATTCGTTTACAGGTTTAAAGTCGATTGGAGACGCGGACCGCGCGGCTGCGGCGCCAACGAAGGCTAAGATCGTCCACGCAACGATCATCGTTCCGCGATCTTTAGCTCACACTGATCGTTCTCACGTGCGGTCTGCACAATGAATATAATTTAACTGGTTAGGTAACGTCTGTTTGTACCTTTATGTATAGTTTAACATGAGGCGTTCTGTAGAGGGATGGTTCGCCAGTATTTTGCGGTGTTACGTGGTATCAAATGGTCGAGGGACCTTGAAAAGATTTATGGTCAATGAACGTCGTAAAATTTTGACAGTTTATAGTTTATTGGTTTTTAGTAATTCATTCTAGTGAATTAGTTATGTGTCTTTCAACTATAAGGTTGGTAATACTCTATTTTTTAATTCGACCTTAGATAAGCAATCGTACTTCTACTTCGAGTGAATAATATATTTATTATCTTTAAATTTTAATATGGAAAAAAACTATTTCCAAATGTTTTTTTATGTATCACATATAACTGTTTACTATGCTTGGTCATGTCATTTAAATTCCGCAAATTAAATGACAGTGATTTTCCCTTCGATTTTATTATTTGTATTCTTTTCAAGGTTTTGCGGAATCAACAGCATTTGCAATTTAATTTCCTGGAGTGTGCATTGCATTATACATTTTGATAATACTTGAGTGCAAGTTATTTTGCCGTAGGCTGTTTTTTTAAACGGTTTGTTTTATTTATAATGAATAGGCTTTCGTGTGACACAACTCGCCTGATGTGAAGCAATGATGCGGCCTAGGGTGGAGCACGCTTGCCTGGAAGAACAGTTTCTTCCAGGCAAGCGTGCTCAACCCTAGGCCTCATTCACTCAAACATTGAAGAGATCCAGATTATAATGATCAGGGTACATAATCCGGCAGTGAATTCCACAGAACTGGCGATTCGAAAAATGAATGTGGAAGTATTAGCTCACGCTATGTTCAGAAATACCAAGGTGGTCTTTAGAATGCGATTAAAATCTATAAATCATTAAGATCATGACGAAATTGGTCAATATTTGTTTATCGATTGTGAATGCATTAAGATTTGATATCGATTTAATTAAGGCTTCAGTACAAATATTTGTAGGTCCTTCGGCCTCGTTTATAGATCCGGATGAGTGTGTTAATGATTTGTTTATGCATAGAATCCTCTTACAAAGTAAGGATCGACAATTACAACTACATCTTTGATACTGATAAAATAGAAACCTGCCAACTGAGTTTAATTTTGAATACTTGCAAATACAAGCATGAGGAGCTCGTGGCTAAATAATAACAGCCACCCGGGTCGATCTTTAAGGTTAAGCCGCGCTTTCCGAGGTTGGTCCGTGGATGGGTGACCATAATAACATACCGAGTTTCCTCCGTGCCTCGGAAAGCACGTTAAGCCGTTGGTCCCGGCTGTCATTTGTAGATCTTTGACAGTCGTTACGAGTAGCCAGAAGCCAAAAAGTCTGACATCCAGTCTTACCAACGGGTATCGTATTACCCAGTTACTGGGTTGTGGAGGTCAGATAGGCAGTCGCTTCATGTAAAATACTGGTACTCAGCTGCATCCGGTTAGACTGGAAGCCGACCCCAGATAGTTTGGGAAAAGGCTAGGCAGATGATGACTTGTACAAGGATGCCTGGTTCGTTGGTCTGTTGTGGTCTCAAGAGCGACTCCAGAATATGGGATTCCAATTTTTCAGGGGGACAATAGAAATTTTGCTGTAGCAGCAAGTTAACGACAATACCCTCAGCGATTTGACCCTTATAAAGAAATAGTTAACTCATCATATCGCAGTACACTGCTGAGCAAGGCTCCCAAATAAGGTCCAAAAAAAAAAACCGCAATGACAGGGCGAACAAGTGTCTTTCGGCTTTGTAAACACCCGTTATAAACGCTTATGCATATTATGTGGTATTTCTGCATAGTGTCACAATACGCGGCCAAGTTATGCCGGTCAGTGATGTGTTTATTTATTTATTTTCAAATAGAGTGCAAATACCGATTAGGGATTTGAGTAACAAACTAGGTCAAATGTATTTACTTTTATTTTTTTGCTAAACAAACATGTTATTTGTGATAAGGCTGTGGCATGTCCTCGCATTTCATTGATAATTGTCATGGTAAATATGTTGAATGAATTATTGCTGTTGTTGTTGCTACTTGTAAACGTAGACGCGATTCTCAGATCCTTTTTAGTAGGTCGTGTAAAGGTCTTGCTTTCATGCTAGGATTTTTATGCGCTTGCCAACAGGCCTTTAAATAACGGTAAAATTTTCGTAACGTTACCTTCATTTCTCAGTGTTACCGTTAATATTAAAATAACGTTAATAGATTTAACGTTATTTTTGCAAATTTTTATCGTTAATTTTTATAACCGTTAATTGCAACAAACCTTGCGAACGCCGCATTTCGTGTGTCGCTAGGTCATGGTTGAGGGAGTCAGTATATGGTTAGCAACTTAGTATCTCACATACCACACACAACCTTGAATGTGACCGGGTTTTAGCTAAATTAACGGTACAGTAACGTTATTATCGTATATTAGGTTAATTGTATTTAACGTTAAATTACTGGTATCGTTATCAATTGACGTTATATTTTTGTAAAGTTAATAAGGTTTATCACATTGGAATTAACGTTAAGTAACGGATATTTTTTTGTTAGTTGGTAACGTTAACAAGCCCTGCTTGCCAAGATTGGTCCATGGATGGGTGACAATCCATACCGAATTCCCTCCGCACCTCGGAAAGTCTTTACAGGTAATCAGTGGCCCGAAAGTCTGACATCCACTCTTACCAAGGTGTATGTTACTCAGTAAATTTATGCGTTGTAAAATACTCATATTCAGCTGGTTGGAAATCGACATTGTTAAGAAAAGGTTAGGCAGATGATGATATGTATAAGTTTTCACTTCTGCCAATTCATAGAATACCTAATAAATAACAAATATATATCATCACGCCTGTAATCTCGAAGGGTTAGCTAGAGGTGTACCCAATTATAGTACACCCATCATCATCTGCCTAGCCTTTTCCCAAACTATCTTGGGGACGGCTTCCAGTCTAACCGGATGCAGCTGAGTACCAGTATTTTACATGAAGCGACTGCCTATCTGGCCTCCACAACCTAGTACCTGGGTAATACGATACGCTTTGGTAAGACTGGATGTCAGACTTTTTGGCTTCTGACTACTCGTAACGACTGTCAAAGATCTACAAATGACAGCCGGGACCAACGGCTTAATGTGCTTTCCGAGGCACGGAGAAAACTAGGTATGTAATTATGGTCACCCATCCACGGACCAACCCCGGCAAGCACGGCTTAACCTTAAAGATCAACCTGTGCGGCTGTTATTATTTAGCCATCTAGATAGAAAAACCGTATCACATTTTGTCCAACCCGGGAATCGAACCCAATACCTCAAGCTCAGCAGTCGCGAATAGTTTAAAACAAAATGCTAATAACAAAAAAATAATATAAAAGAAATATTTAGTCCTATGGTACTTAATAAGTGCAATTAAAACAATACCGAGTCAACGCCTATTGTTTTACAGGTTATTAATTTTTTTTTAACCTTTAAAATAATCAAAAATCACTTTATTACACTTAATAGCGTCAACGCGGATCCTATTATAAACAATTACTTAATTAAAGTTTTTACTATAAGAAAAACGATTAAAATATCTTACAAAGTATCGATGATCGGTTTTTGTGAGGTAAATTGTATTCTTAGAGCAAAATATTTGGGTGAATCGTGCGCCCATCATTTTAAGTTAATCGGTGGAAAAAATGTGGCGTGTCCATATAGCTCTGTCGTTTAGTGTTCCGTATACCTAATTTCAAGATAAAATGACTGTGACTTTTCAAAATGTTACAGCACCATGCTGGAGATAGGGCCTTTTGGCCTAGGACCAATTTAGTTTATTGTATGTTCTTTTTAGCGTCCGTCCAAAGGGTCAAAGGGGACCCTATTACAGAGACTTCTCTGTCCGACCGTCTGTCACCAGGCTCTATCTCATGGACCGCGATAGTTAGCCAGTTGAAATTTCTACCGATTATGTATTTCTGTAGCCGCTTCAATATAAAAAAAAAAACAGATTAAAATAAATATTTTAGGGGGCTCAATACAAAAAAGATGATTTTTTGCTCGTTTTTATAAATTATGGTACCCTTCATGCGCGAGTCTGACTCGCACTTGGCCGGTTTTTTTTTAATAATTTCTCTTTTTATTGAATATTTGTTTATTTGTGTTGCCCTGTGCGTTTTTTTTTAATAAATATATTTTTTTTTTTTCTTTCCTTAATTTAAAGATGAAGACTTAATAATATATTTTCTCAAGGTTCTGGAGGTCTCCATACTAAAGGGTAATACGATAGGTACCCCCTTTTTAAAACTGGTTGTCACACTATCAGACTTCTGACAGTTCTGATTATTACCCCTAACGACAGACATTGTTCTACAATTTCATAGAACATTGAAAATCTTGACTGATCATCATCTGCCTAGCCTTTTCCCAAACTATCTTGGGGTCGGCTTCCAGTCTAACCGGATGCAGCTGAGTACCAGTATTTTACATGAAGCGACTGCCTATCCGACCTCCACAACCCAGTAACTGGGTAATACGATACCCCTTGGTAAGACTGGATGTCAGACTTTCTGGCTTCTGACTACTCGTAACGACTGTCAAAGATCTACTAATGACAGCCGGGACCAACGGCTAAACATGCTTTCCGAGGCACGGAGGAAACTCGGTATGTAAATATGGTCACCCATCCACGGACCAACCTCGGTAGGCACGGCTTAACCTTAATGATCGACCCGTGCGGCTGTTATTATTTAGCCTGAGCTCCTCGGGTTTTCTAATAAGTTTTTGGATAAGTTAGAATGCTTGTTGATTTAGGTCCTTTCTTAATATGGTCGACACGCAAATATTTACTAGCGATAGACGGTACTACATAAAAACTACTTACATAAAAACAAATCGTTTTGTCTTGTGTCATACGCCTGCTTGTCAGATAGCATTTCTGTGTCAAAATCGAAAACTCGTTCGGGATCAAAAAAAAATCCAATAACGGCTTTCCTCCTCCATGTAAAATATATTTTTTAATTTACTGAGATCAAACTGTCAAAATAAAAATTGTTTAATGTACGGTACCCAAATAATTACGGAACTGAGTAGAACGTTTTTTTGCAAAAAGACGCCAATTTATTGAATCAGCACTATTATAAATGCGTTTAGTCACACTTCAAAACATGTGTGTTTATTTTTACATAACAAAAAAGTATGAATCGTTATATCTGCAAAAAACTCGTCTTTTAAAGCAAAACTGCAGTAGATCATTCCGTCTAGAACAAACGGGTTTTAGGTTCACTTAGATATCTTCTTAGCGCGTCAATGATCATGCTTGCACTGACTGGACAGGTCCACTCAAATCTGTGTGGTTCTTTCTTCAAAAGACCATTTCAGATACTAATCTGCATAGTCCTCATGTAAATTGAGCAATGTCTGTCTGGACTTTAAAAGAGTAACAAGTTAACAGAGAACCTCTGAGTTTGTTTTGGCTGTTTCTTCTCAGAGTAGTCAGGTACGAAACACCGACCCCATCTAGCTTAAAAAAAAAATTACGTGTAAAAGTGTTTGTAAAAACCTACTTGCAAAATAAACATCATTTATCATTTATCATTCAAATTGAGTCAGCCCAAAATTTGCAATGTGCACTTGAAATAGCGTCCACTAGCTCTATGCACTGGCATATGTCCGCGGCTTGTTTCGCCACGCACTGCGCCGCGGCCGCACTGCGCCACGCATCGCACGAGCGATCGACTGCTGCGCTGCGTGTCGCGGGTTCGATCCCTGCACGGAAAAAATATTTGTATGTCCTACAGATAGTTGTTCCGGGTCTGGCTGTTTGTGTATGTTAGTTTAAATGTTCCCTCAGGGAAAGCCTTTAGCCACCGACTCCAGCGTCGCCATCGCCGCAGCCACAGCCACTGTCGCTTCCGCTGTCGCCACCACTTTAAAAAGGTGGTTTTCGAAAGCTGTGGTGTGCCGCTCTTTGTGCTCTTAAGTGGCTAGCCTATCCAGCTTTGGCCTAAAAACTCCGAACACAAAGCGGGTGTGTCAGATCACTATTATCTTATTTACTTTTTTCAACGGCAAATTGACTTACAAAACTTTATTTTCATGTGCGTCAAAAAACCAATAAAATGCCTAAAAAAAATTTTAACAAAGACTTTAATAAAATAAAATATAATTAAAGCAAACATTAAATGCGACATAATTTTTAAACTGACAAAAGAAACAACTCAACTACCGAAATACTTGGACCAATGACGATTCTTTTAAAAATGCTCCAAAGTATTGAGAACTAAGAACTTCCGAATCAAATCAAAATAACTTCACAAATAATAAGGAAGTTCCGTTTACTTAAATAATAAGTAATATAGAAGGTAGTCCATGACATACAAAGTTCGTATTTGATGACATTAGCGTTCCCTTTCTACATGTAACCTTGGTCACATGCATTCTGTAGGCGATGATACTATTGAGCTATTTTTAGATCTACTTATTTACTTCCATGAAGTGAAACTTCTTATGCGACTTCCAACAAGTTTAACCCTACCATGGAGGAGGAATATTTTCTAAAACTCACTAAGAGAAGGCAGTATTACAAGATTTGTGACTACGTAGTTCTACTAGGTACGCAAGATGGCTTGCAAACAGCCATGCATTCGACTCTTCGGTGTGACCAGCCTTTGTTCTATTTCCATGAGGAGAATAACCTCGATAAACTTATGTAATAAAAATAATACAACAAGAAAACAACAAAATATTATTTAGAAGCTCAATAAAATAACGAGAGTGAATGCCACTCGAACGCATGCGTGTAGTATTACGAAGTTTCACTTCTTCCGCGCGGAGGGACCTCAACGCACTATTTTTCTGAAAAGTTGTGTGGTGATCAGTTCGCTGGTATGGGCCATGTGATGCGGAGGAATGAGGAGATTGGCGTGAGAAAAGTTTTGAGAATAAATGTGGATGAGTTAAAAGAGTAGAGGCAGACCAACGAAACAATAAATGAACTGTGTGAAGGTTGATATGGCAAGCAAGGTGGTGTCTGATAAGAGGACGAGTATTAAAGAAGTATGGAATAAATTAAAATTTAAAAAACCCCCGACAGAAAAAACCAAACAAAAATAAAATTAATCCAAGCGTCGCTCGTGGCGTCGTCGTCGGGGGACCGCTAAGTAGACGCTTAGCACAAAAACTAAACAAAGCGGATCTCCGACGCTAAGACACTTGGATTAATTTTATTTTTGTTGTTTAGAGGTTTTATTTTCTTTTTTTTTTTTCTGTCGGTGGTTTTTATTGTTTTTTTTATGATTATTGTGAAAAAAATAAGGTTTTTGTGCAAAAGGTATTCTTATTCGTATAAAATTGAAAATAAAAATAGGTAATCCTATGTGTGGGCACTGACTACTTTCTTGTCAAAGAATAAATTACGTCATATAAAAGTAAAGAGGCAAGGAATTGGAAAAAAATTAAGGAATTCGAGAAATGGTTACATAAGCAGTCCTCAATGTAAACTACTGGTATTCAGCTGCATCCGGTAAGACTGGAAGCCGACCCAAAGAAAGTTGGGAGAAGGCTAGGCAGATGATGATGAAAAGCTAAAAGAAAACTAAAATGATATATTCAGGAAAAGAAGACATTACATTGCTTTGCTGTTTTTAAATATTTCGGATGATAATATTATGATCAGACTAGCTTTTGCCCGCGGTAAAAAAAATTTCATTCGAATTATAACCTCAGTACTACCGAGATCAAAAGTCGTATGTTTTAACCTACTGTGTTAAAATTTTATCGAAATCCGTTCAGCCGTTAATGCGTAAAAAGATTAGAGACAGACTAGACGGACAGATCGTCAGTCCGGCTTACTTTCGCATTTACTGTAATATATTTATTGGCTCAATCGCAACGTCAGTATTGAATTCAACGCAATCAATCAATCATGAGTCTGACAATAGAATCACAAAAGATTATTTTATATTGAATTCGGATGTTTGTCAACACTTCTCTTTTATTTATTTCTTTAAAGGTTTTATGCAACAATTGCCAAATGTTACCATGGAAACAGTTTATACATTAGCATGAAAGAAAAAAAAAAGTTATTTATTTGACTAGCACAGGACAAAGCAATACAACAAAATAAAATAAAAAGAAAACATCCCAAAGGTTAAAAAAAAACCGGGCAAGTACGAGTCGGACTAGTGAAGGGGTCCAGAACTTTTTTTTTTTTTAAACGAGCAAAAAATCATTGATTTCAATGTTTTTAGAATTTGTTGGTAAACCGGCAACAGAAATACATAATCTGTAGAAATTTCAACTGGCTAACTATCACGGTTCATGAGATACAGCCTGGTGACAGACGGACGGACAGCGAAGCCTCAGTAATAGGGTCCCGTTTGACCGCTTGGGTACGGAAACCTAAAAAGAAAATGCCTTTTAGCACAATGACTCGTCCGAACAATAATAAAATGGCGAAAACCTAAACCATTCCCAAAACCTTGTATGCATCATTGACCCCTTTATCAAAGCCTCCAGTTTTCTTGGCAAAATGTCATATGATTATTTATCCTGCCAATGCCGCAAGCAAGGTCCTTTCCTACACCCATAATTTTCCGCTTGTCATTTTCCTGCTTGATAAGTTAAATTATTCCATGGAAGCTGACATAGTGATTTATGACCAACTACTGCCTATGCCCGCGGCTTCGCACGCGTGGAGTTCGGTCACTGTCCCACGGGATTGTACCATCGGGATAAAAATTACCCTATGTGTTAATCCAGGTTATAAAATACCCCTGTGCCAAATTTCATCCAAATCCGTTCAGTAGTTTTCGCGTGAAAGAGTAACAAACATCCATCCATATTTACAAAGGGAAACGCCCAATCTTGGCCACGTTTTGCCCACCAATGTGGAAATTACAAAAAAATAACCCATTTAGTAACTAAAATATTGCTATTACTTATTTGTAATGTAACCTCCGGAATTAAAAGCAGAATTAATTAAGAAAATCAATCGTTTATTGCCTCATCTGACACTTCCGGTCGTTAATAAATCCTCTCGAAGTAGAGATGCACCTTTTCCTGATAAAAATCGATAAAGTAAAAACGGTTACCAAAAATCGATTGTCGAAAAATATTTTTTGTCTTATGTACTTAGTTGTTTCGCTTTTGTTATTTTCATTAAAGACAAAAAATGATTGTCCGTTTTTGGGCTTTTAAATACGACATAATGAACCGATGCCTCGTTTCCAGTTTTATTTAATTAAATAATCGATAATCGATTCTTCGATAAATCGATCTCATTTCGACATCCCTACAATCGTAATTGACATTTTGTTTTTGACAACTGATTGGTATTGTCATTTCACATTTCTGTTTGGTTTGTTGTTCGCTTGCGACTCGTGGTTTTTATCACCTGCGTTTTTCTATTTGATTTTCCGACGACTTTGCTTACGATTATTATTAAAAATGACGAAACTGGAATAGAAGCAATACGGCAATATTGTTGCAATTGTATATCTGGTCGGAGGACAGTAGGTTGTTGTGCCCACGTGATGACAATTGTGTGGTTCTTGGGCTGGGCAAGGTTTCAATCAAATATAAATCCCCCAGCCCAATTCTTAGATGACGTGCTTGTTATTTATTTAAACGGAACGAATAAAAAAGTCAGAAAACTATAAGTATGTTTTTTCTTTAACCTACAATTTTTATTGCTGATTTTTAATAGTCCAACCGAGTTCTATGTACAAAGTAGTGTTTTTTTCTTGATCTGTGATGTCAACCCTAATGTCTATAGTTGGTTTCTTTCATGGGCGTCACTTGGCCAAAACCTCTTCATCAAATGGGCATTTCCCTTTCGCGTTTATAATATTAGTATTAGTAGAGATGTACCCATCCGATTATAATGTCTATTACAAAAAAATACTGTTACTGTTTGTTCTTATTAGAAGTACAATTTGTAAAATATCTAATTCATTTTGTTAACAATATCATATATTTATATGTTTTGAGTATGAATGTGTCTAATGGATGGGTATAAGAGTAGAGGAAGTCCAAAGAAACGATGGATGGACTGTGTGAAGGATGATATGGCTGGAAAGGAGGTGTCTAATGAGATGATGCCTTGTATAAACGGTGTAAAACACCTCTTAACGAAGCCGAAAGGCACTGGTTCTCCCTGTCATTGCGATCATTTTTTTGTTCCACACCTTACCTGGGAACCTTCTAGTTACAGAGATATTAGGGGTCAAAGTTCCAACTTTTTGACAAGTATTTTTTTACTTACAAGTTTTTAATGTAAGATTTTTACTTTAAACACCTCCACGACCACCGTACTATTCAATCCGTCCATCAGCACAATGTTTTGAGTGCGTTACATTGAGTTCTACCACAAAACATGATTTTACACCCCCCAAAAAAAAGTCGTTCCCCAGCAATAATTTTTGCGTAAAGTTACTTAGTTTCATGTACAGAATGCTTGGTTGCAGGCTTCGTGATGAGGTGATTTACACCGTGTATATACCTAAAGCATCAAACTAAACGCCACTGGTGTGACTTGTAAAACATTTAATAATTGAAAAGGTCATCATCTGCCTAGCCTTTTCCCAAACTAGCTTGGGGTCGGCTTCCAGTCTAACCGGATGCAGCTGAGTACCAGTATTTTACATGAAGCGACTGCCTATCTGACCTCCACAATCCAGTAACTGGGTAATATGATACCCCGTGGTAAGACTGGATGTCAGACTTTTTGGCTTCTGACTACTCGTAACGACTGTCAAAGATCTATAAATGACAGCCAGGACCAACGGCTTAACGTGCTTTCCGAGGCACGGAGGAAACTCGGTATGTAATTATGGTCAGCCATCCACGGACCAACCTCGGCAAGCACGGCTTAACCTTAAAGATCGACCCGGGCGGCTGTTATTATTTTAGCCACGAGCTCCTCCTAATAATTGAAAATGTATTTATTTAATTAATAGACATTAATGTAATTATAAACATTTACGAGTATTTTCCGCCATAACCATTGACATTGATTTCCAAATGGAAGGTCTCCGGGTCAAAGTAACTGAACCTACCTACTTGTGATTAAATATGATGTCATATTCGGATAAAGGGTACATTTATACTTCTACATACTAATATTATGACTGTACTAGCTGTCCCGCGCAACTTCGTCAGCGTCACATTTTCCCCGTTTTCGCAACATTTTTCATTGCTGCTCCGCTCCTATTGGTTGTAGCGTGATGATGTATAGCCTATGTCTTTCCTCAGGTTGAAATCTATCTTTTTTGCCAAATTTCATTAAGATCCGATCAGCCGTTTAGTCGTGTAAAGGTAACAAACAAACAAACAGAGTGATATTCGCATTTATAATATTTGTATGGATTTGTCTGTTACCTTCGTGGAGCGTTTACGCCTTACGGCATTGCATAAAAACTTTCGAATCCTTATTTTCCGAAATTAGTGAACCGATTTTAATGAAACTTAATAGACATTATGCAGGATACATAGGTCTAAAAAGTTACTAAAAACGTTTTCGAATTAATGTCTTTAAAAAAAAGGATAATGGGAAATTTCTGTTTCTGTAGATAAATTATAAAATTTAGCTGTAACGCTATTTTTCAAAGTCGTAATTGCTCTTATGGTCGTCTTGCAACACGGCTATGACCACGAATTCTGAAAGAAAGAAAGAAAAAGTATTTATTTGTCTCGCACAGGACTAAGCAAATAATTAAATTTGCAATATAACAAAATTATGTAAACAGTAAACACACGTTACCTACCGTGTGTTTACCGTGTGTTTGAGTTCGTTACAACGATAGCAAGCCAGCGGAAAAAAGCTAATAATTTATAGATTTTAACATATTTGTCCTTCGAGTGTAATGACACTCGAAGGACAAATATGTTAAAATCACACACATCATTTTATACACATAATTGTTGTATCAGCAATCGCGTTTTTTGCTCGAGAATCGATTACACTTTTTTTTATTATACTTAATAGGCTTGTGTTTGGCTGCAAGTCGCCTCATGTGTAGCAATGATTCTAGGGTGACACTGTTAACACTATACAATCGAACAATCTCGAGTTTACCGATTCTGTTTTTTAGGGTTCCGTACCCAAAGGGTCAAACGGGACCCTATTACTGAGACTTCGTCCGTCCGTCCGTCTGTCACCAGGCTGTATCTCATGAACCGTGATAGTTAGCCAGTTGAAATGCCTTCAGATTATGTATTTCTGTTGCCACTATAACTACTAATACTAAAAATAGAATAAAATAAATAATAAAAACTTTAAGGTTTTTCTAAATATCCAGCTGTTCCGCGCAACTTCGTCAGCGTCACATTTGCAACATTTTTCATTGCTGCTTCGCTCCTATTGGTCGTAGCGTGATGATATATAGCGTATGCCCTTTCTCAGGTTGAAATCTATATTCTTGCCAAAGAAGGCTGGCGAAAATGGACCCAAAGAATCAAAAAATTAACTAAACTCCGTTCCAGTGTAAATATAAAATAATTATAACTACAGTTTTATGAGATATTTATTTTTAAAATATTGAATTTTTAGGACTCGGGAATCAAAAGTTATAAATATTTTCAATTTACTAAAATTAAGTAATCGTGCAATTACAAAACGCAACTTTTTTCCGATTACGTTCCAATCCAATGACATGTGTTTTTGCTCAAGGGTTTTCTTACTACAAATGGCTCTTTCTCTTAGTTTTTATACATTCTATTATGTCAAAAATTCATAAAAAATAACATGCAAACCTGATATTAAAACGCCAATTAACAATGCAAAAGCATTTAATAAAAATGGAACAATGGCGATTTTATAGTATTTCTTATAAAGGAACGGTATCAATGATGATCGATTGAGTCCCGTCACTACTGTCATTGTCAGATCTGTGATGATCTAGTCCATCGTTATGTTTGTATTTTTGTCTGGGATTTTATGTTTATCATTGCGATTTTGGAGATTCTCGACGACTTGGCCTTTACATCTTGAACTGAGATAATGCACCCTGTCATAGACTACCTACCGCATTCTTCTCTGGATATTGGACAATGAGTTGTTTTTTATTTGGACTTTGATTTTAACCACAAACATGCGTTGCGTTAATTTCTTCTTCTCTTACGACTTAAGCTCTTACGGAGGTGTCGTCTCTTTGATGGAGGTGCTCAGGGCTTTGAAAAAGTTCAGAGATGGGTGTATCCACGTGATGGAAGTATATTTGTAAAAAAACATGTATTTATATCATAAGTTAAGAACTTATTTAAGATATCTATCTGAACAACAAACTGAGATTTGTTTAGCTTTTATATGTATAAATACATACTGTTGTAATCTTATATTAGGCTCATTCTTACTGTTGCCCTATACTTTATCGGACTAAAACAGTATGCAGTAAAAGACTAGCCAAGGTAGCAGTAGTGTATTTTACTGAGATCTTTCAGTCATCAAAATAGAAGATGGGTGGCTGTCGCATTTTGTCATGAAATATTTATACCTAATATTTATAAACCCCACCACAGGTATCAGAGGTCTTCGACCTCTATATTATCTTTAGACATTTCTGTTTTTCTTTTGTTACTTATGGAACTCTTTATGTTTATTACATTATAGGTGAATTTATTTATTTTAACATAATTAATTAATTTCAGATAACAGGAGACGACTACCTTTGTCACTCATGCTGGGGGCTGATAAGCTGCGACCCTGAAAATGAAACCCGACAGCAACTTGGCCATCGTAACGTCTGTGTTGCATAAAATAAAAACTATATAAAAATACCAAAAAATAAGATTTATTACTCATACTTTTTTTATTCAACAAACCCTGCTTTTCAATAGCTGTACATAGCTAGTAAGCTCTGGCTGTTATAATTTATGTAAAACAATATTATCTTGTCTCAGCGTAATAAGAATCGTTTTACTTGACTATAATTCGCTTATAGATCAAAATCGTAACGACATAGTTTTAATAGTGATTGAACTAATTACAGGGTTGGTAATCAGTTTTTGTCTCTAGCTGCAGTCTAGCAGTTTTATGATTCATCAATTAGGTACAGGCAATGAAGTAAAAATTCTGGTTTTGGCTTATGACAAGAAGCAAAACACGTAAAGTCAGAACTAAAACTGCGAGGGAAATACAGTAGTTCGAATCTTCCTTTATCTTATGTATTATTATATTTTGATTAATCTTAATTACGGAGACATTCCACTGTTAAAAACCTTAGTCGTAAGATTTTTAGGTTATCTTGTAAATAGACGTATATCTCTTTTCTCCCAACTTTTCAGTCTTACTTTCCATTTACTTTTCTGATAGTCTTTAGTCGTTTTATAACTATGTATAAGTTGCTATAGTGAACGCTACCTCTAAGAGTGGGTCCCAAAATACATGTAGTCTCGCCCGTCTCCTTTCATTAAGATCCGAAAAGCCGTTTGGTCGTGAAAAGGTAACAAACAAACTTACTTTCGCATTTATAATATTAGGCACTTGGCCGGTTTTTTTTCATTGCTCCATTTCACTGCTTGCGTTTTGTTTAATAGAAGAAAAGACTACTAATGCCTGACTGAATTTACGCATAAAACTACAAATCTATCCTTTCCAATATTATCCCGAACAGTTGTAGTCATATGGAATTTCCTAAGTATTTGACAAATCGAAGTGACGCAGCGTAAAAACCCCACTTTCTGAAACCAGGGTCGCAAGTTCCCACATCCGTTTCTGAAGGTCCAAAATGTATTTAATGTAGCGCAAAAATTTTAGTGATCCTATTAGGGATTTACGTTGGTTAATTAATATGCGTAAGACGTTGTAAAAGTCAGTAGTTTGGTCTCAAAAATTAAATTAAAAATTTAAGAAACCGACATAAAAAGCCTTTAATAAATTAATCCAAGCGTCGTAGTGTCGGGAGACCGCTAAATACTCGTAGACCGCTTAGCACAAGCACAAAACAAAGCAGACACCCTATGCGCATTTTTATTTCATGATTTTTAAACATAAATTATTTTTTCTTAGCCTTGACTGTCCCACTCCTGGGCATAGGCTTCCCCCCATACCTTCAATCCCTTTTCTCGGTGTTGCGCTTCTTCTCGCTAATTAACGAAAACCAGGAAAGTTATAAATAATAAAAAATATATATTTGAGGGGGGAGGGGGATGCAGCCTCTCTCACCGCAATGCCCATGGTGACAAGTAATCAGATTTCAAATTTCAAATCGACTAGAACTGTGGACGTTGTTTATATCCCTTCATCAACTAGAAAAGAGTCGATGATCTTCAAACGGCTGAGCGGACTTTCTCGAAACATAGCTGACAACACTATCGATTAAAATACCTTAACGAAACCAATTTTATCATAATCGGTTCATCCGTTTAGGAACTGCCATGCCACAGACAGACACGCAGATACACACGTCAAACTTATAAAACCGTTGTTTGGTCGGGGTTAAAAATAGACTGCAAGGGATTTCCTTACATTGATTAGGTACCTACCCACATAACATCACGCCTGTAATCCCTGAAGGGTTATGCAGAGGTGTACGTTAGTAGTACACCCACATTTCACCAGTTATGTTTAGTCTCATGTAAAACACAGCGAGTCTATTACCAACAACCGGGGACAAATCTACCCTCGCACGCTTGCGTCGGAGTGGGATCTAATGCGACTTACGCTGCCACGGAGTAGGGCTGGCCCGCTTCACCTGTGAGCCTCATCTCGGGGGGGAGTGAGGTGTAAGAGTCAGCTCACACCGAGACGCGACGCGACGCGACGCTGCGCGCACCTTGAGAATAGGGGATACTCCAACTTTTTTTTTCTTTGTCCGTCGGGTAGTTTATTGAAAAGTATTGGACACGTATTTTTTCTTTTTTCCCGTGGTCATAAAATTACGGAGATATATTGAGTTGAAATGGCGTATGACGTCACATTTGGGTAAGTTTTATACCCACTTGTGACGTAGTAAGCCCCCACTCTCCAACTTTAATGAGTTTTAACTAAGTATTTTTTTGATATTTTGATAAAACAAAAAATACGTGTCTAATATTTTTGTATTACCTGTCTGACGGACAAAATAGAATGTCGTTTTCTTTACCCAGTCCGGTCCCCTATTCAGAATACGTTGCGCAACGTATTCCGAATTCTCACAATGAAATGTGTATCTTTTAGAGTAGTAAATAAAGTAATTTTTTGAATCGTTCTTTTAAAGTGTGCGCGCAGCGTCGCGTAGTGTCGCGTCTCGGTGTGAGCTGACCCGAAGGATAGACACCAGCACATTAAAAAAAACACCAGCACATTAACCTACAACAATCTGCCAAATGTCTTGAATAGATTTTCAACTTAAATGTTAAAGAATTAGGTTCAAGGTTAATTGACAGTTTCGGGTAGCTTGATTTGATGGGCTAAGTTACCACTGGGTCGACAACTCAACACTGCTCAATTGCTCTTTGGTTCGATGACTAAGGTATATTGGCGTTTCACAATACATGCCTAGTGGCGCTTATGTCGCAACGGTGAGCATATTATTCACCGAGTACTAATATTGTATTATTCGAGAGAAAATGACGTCATTGGCTTTCAAAATGTTGGCAGAGGTGTGTCTAGGTAAATAAAGTAAGGATATAAGTAAAGTGTACTTTTAAAGAAAATCTTTTCAATAGCTACTTGTAATTTATATTGTTCTTGAAGGCCACGTCTCGTCTGCCAGGGCTGCGGGACTGTTCGAAAGAGATACCGTGGCCCTGGAACACAAAGGGCTAAGAAGGAACAGATTAGAATCAGATCCCTCCTCATCTTCCTGCCCTTGTCCCATGTTACTAATGTCGACGTATGTTAGTTCTAAAGTACAGGATCTCGATGTACGCCAGATCGAAAGTTCACTGGAGCAAAGTATGCATGGCCGACGTATCGTTAGTTGGAAAGTTCCGCAAAAAGCATACGAGTGCGATGTTAGTTCAACAAACATATTAAAACTTTTTTAAGGAAAACCATCACCTAATTTACTTATATTTTCCTAAAAGCATAGACGACGTAGCCCCGCTACGCGGGGCTCCTATTTCTGTCTGCAGGGTTTACAGTAACCTAACACAAAGGGGATGTCGGGGTCTTAGTTCGCTCGCTCCGCTCACTCACTAGACCCCACCATCCCCTTCGAACCTAACCTGTCCGAGTCGGGGTGCCCCAAGTCCAGAGCTCGCTCCGCTCGCTCTTTAACAATTATGCTTTCTAACTAACGATACGTCGGCCTTGCATACTTCGCTCTAGTGAACTTTCGAACTAGCGTACATCGAGATCCTGTACTTTAGAACTAACATACGTCGACATTTCAAACTTCGACATTCAGTAGCGGAGTGCTCCTCATCACATGCCTATATCATGACAGACGATTCCCTTTTAACTTTTCTGTAACTGGCGCGACTTCTAAACTTCCTCTAATATACTCAATCCTCACTTTATCGATTCCTGTCACACCACAAATCCACCTCAACATTCTCATCTCCGCTATATGCAATCTTTTTTCATCCATCTTCTTCTCAGCCTAGCATTCCGATCCATACAAAACGACAGGTCTAATCATGGACTTGTTTATTTTCCCCTTTAACTTGATGACTTGTTCAAGGGGATGCCGAAGTAGACCGAAACGTAACGCACCGGATAAACTCATGATGGATGAAATGGTGACGGATCACTGGAGCAACCTGCGACCCACGGATGCCCCAGCCATCCTTGAATAAGAGACCCGTGGTACCGGCGGCAATCAGAACAGATCGGTATGGGCATTCTAGCAAGGTTTATGGGCACAAGACTGGAGAGACCGCCGAAATCACAAAATAAGTATTCTGTTTTGGTCCTATCTACTTAATTTTAGGTCAACATTCTCAAGTCTTTGCTACCACATCTCCAATCTGCTCTGGACCTCTAGGCCACTCTCGGCAATCAACGCAATGTCGACGGCAAACAGCATACACCAGGGAGCCTCTTCCTTGATGTCCGACGTACGAGCGTCCATAGAAGACCATACAGATACTTAAAAGATTTAAAAATGCAAAAAAAAAAAAAAAAAAATACAAACATCCGAATTGAGAACCTCCTCCTTTTTTAGAAGTCGGTTAAAAAGGAGGCAATATAGCCTCTGGTACAATTAGCATCGTTTGTTAAGTATTGTGTGGGTTTCATCAATGACACATTCTACCATTTTCGACGCGATTGCATATTCATTTCTTAATTATTTTTTATTAATTCGATATTACCAAAATCAAGTCAATCCTATCTTCTTATAGGGTTTAATTGATAGATTTGAGATAAAATGTGGGCGATAACATTGGCTGAGCTGACTAGCTGTCCCGCGCAACTTCGTCTGCGTCACATTTTCCCCGTTTGTGCAACATTTTTCATTGATGCTCCGCTCCTATTGGTCGTAGCGTGATGGTATATAGCCTGTAACCTTCCTGATTGGCTATCCAACACTAAAATATTTTTTTAATTCGAACAAGTTAGTTCATGAGATTAGTGCGTTCAACCAAGTAAACAAATAAACTCTTTTGCTTTTTTAATATTAGTTTAGATACAGATTATAGGTTAGCAGTTGTTACTATAGATAGTATTGTGAAAAGTTGTCTGTAAAATTGATTTATTTTACTGCTTGGCCATTTTCAGGTATGATGTGAAATTAAATAATGTTATTGTCATTTTATACGTCGTATGCCGACTTGTAAAATATCTACTGGTATTCTGCTACGTCCAGCAGAGAGGAGCAGGGAGGAGCTCGTGGCTAGACAATAACAGCCGCACGGGTCAAGGTCATCAAGGTTAAGCCGTGCTTGCCGAGGTCGGTCCGTGGATGGATAAACATAATTACATACCGAGTTTCCTCTGTGCCTCGGAAAGCACGTTAAGCCGTTGGTCCCGGCTGTCGTTACAAGTAGTTAGAAGCCGAAAGTCTGACATCCAGTATTACCAAGAGGTTTCGTATTACCCAGCTATTGGGTTGCGGAGGTCAGATAGACAGTCGCTTCATGTAAAATATTGGTACTCAGCTGCATCCGGTTAGACTGGAAGCCGACTCCAATATAGTTGGGAAAAGGCTAAGCAGATGATGATGATCTAAAGTTCCGACTTTAGGCAAACACCAAACGGCCATCTATAAGCCTTTAACCATATCTTGTGACTTTGGCCTGTTCCATCTGTAGCCAGCCTTATTCTATTGTCTAACAAAAATATTTAAATTAATTAATAAAATGGCTAATGTGTGCAAATCTAGAAATATTTCAATCGTCGAGTCATTTTACAATGCGTTATGCATGTCATTATAAATATGTGTCAAGGATTAGTAATGTCAACTTATAGTAAACAAAACAACTTGCAACTGTATGGATTTATGAGCTGCTTGGTACTTCGATACGGGCGAAGATTTATTGGAAAAACATATACAAGGTGTTGTTTTGCATCCTCGTCAAATTCAAGGAGGTAAAAACTATGCTAATGATTCTCGTCCCAAATCAATCATAAAATGGGTTGGTAATGTTTTTTTTTTCTTATTTACGGAAATCGGTAAGTGTGAACCACCCGTGTTTTAAACTCAGACCGTCTGGTTCTCGCCCTATAACCTCGCTAGCAGCCTAGCACACATACAAAAAATCTCAAACGTTTATTCGATAATTTCTTATTCCCTAAACCACGTTAAGAGGGTTATTCTGAAATATTGACAAACTTAAACAACCAAAAAATCAGAGGTACCGTAATTTTATTTGATTATTTATGTCTTTTGTGACCACCTCCTGAAATTTGACGAGAATGCAAAACAACACCTTGTATTTTAATTTTGGAGAAACCGAAGTTCTTCATTGCGCGTTTTAATGAAGATTTGCGCGACTGCGATGAGCTTGAGTTTCTGGGTTCGATTACCACTTCGGCAAGTGTACCTAACTGGATTTATCATGAGTCAGGATTTGTACGTGGTTGTTGATAATAGACTCGCTCCCTCTTACATGGGACTTAAACATAGCCGGCGAAATGTTGACGTACTATTTAACTAAAGGCGTAAACACACTTATGTGTCGTTTTCGGTTTCATACATTTAATATGGTTAGGGACATATTTGCATGGCGTGTCGTGTCGCAAAGATGTATGAAACCGAATGCTTCGGGCGCGTCACGACACGCCACGACACGTAAGTGTGTTTCCGCCTTAAGCCTCTTTCTAACCTGGGATTATAAGCATGATTCTTAAAAGTTTGTTTCCCAATATGAAAACTTACAAGAATTCGAACTTCACCTAATTGAGAGACGAGGTGAAGTGTTTTGCTGTGCTATCTGCACCTCGTCTTGGAAGAAAACTTTTGGGGGCAGGGAGTGGTGTTCCGTCACCGTCGCTTCCACGGGCAAGCACCGCGCTTACGCGAATTCGAATTGATACGTACCATATTACAAAAAACATTAGCCATTATACGTGAAAAAAGGAAGTGGCTCGATTTTTTTGCTCCCAAGTGGAGTTTTAAGGTTGGTTCTATTTAATAACACAAATTGTATTTCATCATGGCCGAAAGTTGCCTGAGAATAAATAAACATTATGTTATGCTAAGTTAAACACTGATACTCCTAACACAAGAATAATATGTTTATTGTCTTCGAGGCACGAAATTACACTCAAATGTTCTCAAAGTCATCTTGATGTTCAAATATTGTGCGTTCAAGCACAAAACTATTCAATACTTGACAGCGTCAACATTACTTAACTTTAGACCGATCAATCAGTGTTCATCATTTAGCAATAAGCCCCTTTAGTAGAACATTTCAATAGTTTATTTGCTAATACCTTAACCTATGCCTTTAATGCCTGAGCGACAGAATAGCAGCAATTTGTATCTGTCGCATGTCTATTAAAGATTCAAATAAAGTTGCGAAACATGTTTTTGTGTTGCTAAAACATGTTGCAAGCACACTGAATACAAAAACATGTTACATTAAAATAATGCGAAAATTTTTGCTTATTCTATGAATTTATGGTTCTGGGCCATGCTGGTTTTTCACAACTTTTCGCATAATTGTTTTTAACCACATGCCTGCTACCCAGTGGAAACCAGTGGCGGATAAGTATGACACAATATGTAATAGTTGACTGTTGGATGACGTACAGCACGTTGCAATTTCGTCAGTTTGTCGTAAGTTGGGGCTTGGGTTCCGCCATTGCTACAACTTTTGTTGTATTTTACATTTAATTAAGAGGAGCTCGTGGCTAAATAATAAAAGCCACACGGGTCGATCTTTGATAGGCCGTGCTTGTCGAGGTCGTTCCGTGGATGGGTGACCATAATTACATACCGAGTTTCCTCCGTGCCTCGGAAAGTACGTTAAGCCGTTGGTCCCGGCTGTCATTTGTTGATCTTTGATAGTCGTTACAAGTAGTCGGAAGCCGAAAGTCTGACATCCAGTCTTACCAAGTGTTATCGTATTACCAAGTTGCTGAGTTGTAGAGGTCAGATAGGCAGTCGCTTCATGTTAAATACTGGTACTCAGCTGATAGTTTGGGAAAAGGCTAGGCAGATGATGATATTTAATTAAAATGGAACAACCAAAAACGAGTCACACAAAACGACAACGAAGCGGTCGCAAGCGCGGCTGCTGAGCATGAGGTCTTGAGTTCGATTCCCGAGTCTGCCAAATTGTTATTAAGTTTTTCTGACGGACAGACTGGATTTGTTCCCGGTTGATGGGGATACGCTCGCCCCCTAAAACATGAAGCTTAAATCATAACTGGCGAAATTTGGGTGTGCCTCTTAGCAGATAACAGGGGTGATGTTATGTAACTTACTGTAGAACACTAAATTTAAGTTGTGGGTATACTTACATAATTTCACTCCTGGTATAAGTAATTCTTTCACTTCCACGCACAACACCAATTTATCTCGTCTACTCGACGTCCGTATGTCACTACAGGGATCCAGCAGAATATCAGCGTCAGGTGCATGCCTGACACATGCTGAGCTGGACTCCCATTTGGTGCCACCTTGAGACGCACACCGCACCTTGTATAACGTTATTTTATTTGAAGTATGTCATGGTGTTACTATAACTGTTTCGTAAAAATGTTTTTTCTTTGTTTTTTTTTTTTTTCTTTTTGTATATTGGCACCTTGTTTTTATATAGGTATATTTATGTAATCTGTGTCATTAATTGTGCTTCTGTGTGTTGTGCTATGTCTTTTGTGTGCACTGAATAAATGATTTATCTATCTATCTGTCTTATGATATGATTGTGTATGAAACAACCAAATAGTGACCCTAATACTAGTTTTGTAGGGTTCCATACCCAAAGGGTCAAACGGGACTCTATTACTGAGACTTCGCTGTCCGTCCGTCCGTCTGTCACCAGGCTGTATCTCGTGAAACGTGATAGTTAGCCAGTTGAAATTTCTACAGATTATGTATTTCTGTTGCCGCTATAACAACAATTACTAAAAACAAAACAAAATTAATATTTAAACGACCCAATAAATCACTTTTATTATATGGGAGCCCATACAAAAAAGTGTGGGTCGTTTTTATAAGTAATGGTACGGAACCCTTCGTGCGCGAGTCCGACTCGCACTTGGCACGTTTTTCAGTGATAGGGTTAGTGACCATGTCTCTTATAAAACTCATAACTAAATAGTGGTGATACTAAGTAACTACTACCTTAAAAAATTACCATACTTAGACACACGCAAGTTCTAAATTCTTCACAATCAAGAATTACATAGTGATAGGAAAAAAGCAGTCCGGGGCAGTGGTCCAACTGTTCTGTCCAACTAGTTGGACCATGGGTCTTAACTAGGGGCGGTAGTCCAACTTTAAAAATAGTTGGACCACAGCACCTTTTGAGAGTTCCATGGTCCAATTCATTTAAAAAATAACTTGCCAACTCTGAAAACCTCAACTGTATCTTTATGCGTGTATGAGTACCTACTGGTTTACGGTTATACTGAACCTCTTTGCAATATTATTAGCATAAATATTTCTAATACATACGGGCGTAGTTTTAAAATGCAATGATTAACATAGCTATCTGAACTTTTAGATGATTGCGGTTCTTTTTTTTAAACATTATGTCAGAATTGAATAGTGCATTCTTTAGTGATTTGGTAATGTGTAAAAAATAAAGTGATTCAATACGGATTTGATTTGTAGATGCAGCCGGTCAAGTGGGATCTGTATGTCATACCTATTTATTGTTGGAAATGATCATGGTTGGCAAGATTAAGGTAGGTAGTTATTAAGGCAGTCTGTACCGCAGAAATTAAGATACTGTAGCGATCGACAAAAAGCAACTCATGACAAATAGTACTACAGCGCCATCTATGATAAAACTGAAGAACTAATATGGTCTGAATCTCGCAAGCAAAGTTTACATCGACTTAAGAGTATTTAGAAGAACCCAACACACCAACTGTCGGCGGGCAGTTGCCCACCAGACATAACACCTGTCTGGTCGGAGCATCCCCCCTTTTCCATAGGGGATGAAGAACTTTACACCATGGTCCTCCTCATACCCCTATTGACAAGATATTAGATTTGTCGAAATGTCTTTACAAAAAAAAAACGAAAATTGATTTTTGTTTCTGGACATAATTTATAATCAGTCTTATTTAGAACACTATTTTTCAAAAATATTTTAGATTTTTTTTAGATCTATGTGTCCTGCTTATGCGTAAGAAGTTTCATTAAAATTGGTTCAGTCATTTCGGAAAATAAGGACTTGAAAGTTTCTATGAAATGCCGTAAGGGTCAGCTCACACCGAGACGCGACGCTGCGCGCACCTTGAGAATTCAGAATACGTTGCGCAACGTATTCTGAATTCTCACAACGAAATGTCTATCTTTTCGTGTAGAAAATAAATTTATATTTTGAATCGCTCTTTTTAGGTTCGACTAGTCGCGGGCTCGAACTCATTGGTGGCCGTGGCCGAAAAGCACGCTGTCTAGTGCCCGACAGAGATAGTATCAGATAGTATCAGTCAAAGAGCATAGTAATATAGGTATCAGTGATGAGCAGTTAGACGCTAGTCTGCACGCACATCTAGTTCGTACGCACGCACACACACAGCGTTCCGAAACGTAAGGCGCGCGTAAAAAAATACGAAAAGGCCTTTGGCAGATAGTGTTTTATGAAAAAACCACTGCGTGTATCAATTACAAATAAAATGTATTGAATTCTTTGATAATTGTGCTGTGTCGGTATCGACTTAGTTCTGGAAATTTGACACTTCTTTTATTACTAATTTACGACCAATGTTGCGTTAAAAATTGCAATAAAAACGAATCTTTAATAGCTCGTAACTTTTTAATGGCTTTTTATTTTCCTATTCTGTTTCCGTACAGACAAAATTAATAATGAGACAATGCCATATCATGTTTTACTTTGGATGTGCAGTGTCAAACAGTGGAGTAAAACCACCCCGAAGTTTCTATGGAAAAAATGTCAAAAAGTGTCACCTTAAAGTGTGCGCGCAGAGTCGCGTCGCGTCTCGGTGTGAGCTGACTCTTAAGGCGTAAACGCTCATAACAAAGAATATGGTGTTACCAAGTGAAAGGGTTCTTTAGTCATAAGCAGTTATTTCATGTGAAATATGTTATTAAATGCTGAAGCTAAATCGAACATAGTTGGAAAACAGGCTAGGTTAGGGTAGTGATGATCAGAGTCTATGGACGGTATACTTGAAAATTAACGATTCTGGCACGAAAAAAATATTTTTATTGCTGATCATCGAGGAGAGGAAGAAGCTCGTGGCTAGATGATTACAGCGGGACTGGTCGCTCTTCAAGGTTAAACCGTGCTTGCCGAGGTCGGTCCGTGGATGGGTGACCATAATTACATATCGATTTTCCCCCGTGCCTCGGAAAGCACGTTAAGCCGTTGGTCCCGGCTGTCATTTGCAGTTCTTTGATAGTCGTTACAAGTAGTCGGAAGCCGAAAGTCTGACATCCAGTATTACCAAGGGGTTTCGTATTACCCAGTTACTGGGTTGTGGAAGTCAGATAGGCAGTTCCTTCATGTAAAATACTGATATTCAGCTGCATCCGGTTAGACTGGAAGCCGACCCCAGCAAAGTTTGGAAAAGACTAGGCAGCTGATGATGATAATCATCATCATCATTCGCTTGCCCTTGTCCCAATTCATTTGGGGTTGACGCAGCATGTCTTCTTCTCCCATACTTCTCTATTACTGGTCATCTTATCATACACCTCCTTTCTTGCCGTATCAACCTTCACACAAGATATTTAGTCTTCATATAAAACACCATTTAAATACATTTTTATCCGTGGATACTAATTGAAGAAGAAGAAGATGAGGGCAGACCGTTGTTTCATGTTGACAAGCCTGCTTTAAGTAAACT
Organism: Cerastis leucographa; assembly: GCA_963082945.1. Taxonomy (NCBI): domain Eukaryota; kingdom Metazoa; phylum Arthropoda; class Insecta; order Lepidoptera; family Noctuidae; genus Cerastis; species Cerastis leucographa. The sequence continues at coordinate 4,852,651 of OY720369.1, read as the reverse complement.
AGCGCCATCTATGTTATTAACCAGGTTACTGCTTAACCAAGATGACAGGCTGTGGTTTCAATAGTACGAGTAATGCTTCATAGATGGCGCTGTTGTAAACTTGGGGAAGTTTACAAGTTACAATGCACGGTTTGATGAAGTTTTAAATTTTTGAGGAGATAAGCCACCTTTTCTTTATGTACTTACAGTGCTTTTCAACTGTTTGATTTTTTATGGTAGCGAGATAAGTAAGACATAAATTTATCAAAAAAGATTGAGTGATACCTACTGATATCAGTCAATGAAAAAACCAAATAGTCCAATACTCCTGTAATCCTGAAGAGTAAGGCAGAGGACTACCTATACACATGAAGGTAAAAGGAGGCGAGCCCATTACCACTACTGAGAAACTGCTAATGCTGATGAAGAAACCTAATAATTCTTGGGTTGGGAATCGAAGCGAATACTCAACATGCTCAGGTATAGCGCTTGCATAATATTATACTAAAGAAATAGTTTATCAGCGTTTATACCTTACCGCTTTTCATACAAACTTTCAAGTCGTTATTTTCCGAAATGACTGAACCGATTGATTGAAACTTTATACGCATAAGCAGGATACATAGATCTAAAAAGTTACTAAAAAATGTGTTTTAAAAAAAAGAGAAAGTTGTAATTTTCTGTTTCTACAGAAAATTTATAATCGGTCTAATTTAACTGGAATACCAATTTTCGAAAATGTTTTTTAGTAACTTTTTAGATCCGTGTATCCTGCTTATGTGTACGAAGTTTCATTTAAATCGGTTCAGTCATTTCGGAAAATAACGACTTGAAATTTTGTATGAAAAGCGGTAACGTATAAACGCTCTTAACATACATGTTGTTAAAAATTACAGACGTCAAAGCAAGCAAGTTGTCTTCATCATCTTTTAGAGCTTGTCCTGTATTGTACTGTCAGCAAAATAGTTAGGTAAACAGCCAAAAAATCCATTCAGTTTTTGAAGCAAAAAAAAATATCAGCTGCTTATACATTTGGGTCGAATAGGTATTGCAATTTTCTATGGGGCAGCAGATATTTTTTTTGCTTCAAAATTTTTTTTTTGATGAGATACATGTTCATTTTGATGTCTGTAGCACACCCTTAAGGATGTATATACCCTTTCTGTTACACCCTGTATTTCTTCATTCTTTTTGTAGAGAAAGCATGCCCGGTGGGCTCATAATTAATTTTATTATCTTTGCTTATGTACTTTTTGAGTCATCCTCTTTATTATGAATTTTGTTCTTTGTTGTACGTATGGACGATGTGCTGGTGTCTAGTTACATGGTAAAAACCGGCCAAGTGCGAGTTGGACTCGCGCACTAAGGGTTCTGTACCATTATTTATAAAAACGAGAAAAAAAAAACACTTTTTTGTATGGGAGCCCCTTTAATACCTATTTATTTTATCGTGTTTTTAATACAAAAATACATAATCTGTAAAAATATCAACTGGCTACCTATCACTGTTCATGAGATACAGCCTGGTGACAGACGAAAGGACGAAGTCTCAGTAATAGGGTTCCGTTTGATCCTTTGGGTACGGAACCCTAAAAATGATACTTAAATAGGATTTATGTGAGATAAGGGTAAAATAAAAACTTTTTACAAAAACATATAACCGACTTCCAAAAAAAACACGAGAAAATAGAATATAATTTTACTTTCAGCAGTACATCCATCGTTTCTTTAGTCTTCCTTTACCCTTATACCCATTCATTTCATACTCAAAACTTTCATCACGCTCTTTCATTTTTTCTTCAACAGGCGCCACCTACAACCTTCCACCAGAGCAAGGAAATTGTATTTATATCACAATATTGATGCTGCGTTCATATATAAGTGCTTGCAGCGTTGTTATGGTTTAATTAACGACTATATGCGGTCTGCGGGCGGTCGATACATCTATGTAATGAATATAATATGGAGGAGAATATACGGGCTGGTATTCTCACTGATCACGAACTTTTGGTTGCGGAAATTGAAAAAGAGGAGTTTAAGAGGCCTTTATAGGCATGAGATTACAGGTAAAATACTGTATTTCTATACGTTTTAATGCGCAACATGAAAGATTATTTTAATTAATATCTAATGAATTAGCTACATTTTCATGAAAACTTATATAGGGTGTAATGGAAAGGGTATATACATATTTAAGGGTGTGCTACAGACCATCAAACTGAACATGTTTCTCCATTGGACTAACGACATGATTACAGCAATATCAGATTTTTCGCGGTAAAGTGCATCGAAGTCAAGTAGTATTGCAGTGAAAATCTTTCGCGGTAACGAGCATCGCAGATAAGTAGTATCGCAGTTAAGATCTATCGCGGTAACGTGCATCGTATGTAGGGTGTAACGGATAGGGTATACATATACTTAAGGGTGTGCTACAGACCATCAAACTGAACATGTTTCTCCATCGCACTAACGACATGATTACAGCAATATTAGATATTTCGCGGTAAAGTGCATCGAAGTCAAGTAGTATTGCAGTGAAAATCTTTCGCGGTAACGTGCATCGCAGATAAGTAGTAGCGTAGTAAAGATCTATCGCGGTAACGTGCATCGAAGTGTAGTGGCTTTGCAGAGACGGTCTTTCGCAGTAGCGTGCATCGCAATTTTGTAGCATCGTATTAGCATTTATCGATATTTTGTGCGTCGAAGTTACGTAAAATTATGTACTGCCCAATACCTCTTACAATTTCAAAACCTATTTGAACCAAATTTATGGGGAAGCTATATAAAAAAAAAACTACCCATTTTATAATAGATACCGGTCGAGAAGCATTAGTAGTTAGCTCCTTCAATTTCAAGAGATTACAAAACAACAGTTTGTATGTTTAAATTTCATGTCAGCAAGTAAGGAGTCGATTGCCATCAAACTGGCACAAATCTAGCCCTCTCGGCTGGTACTGACAAATTCACACCTAGGAACCCAATACACATCTAGCTAAATCTTAGGGAATTACAGCCGTGATGTAATATACTCATCATCATCATCATTTCAGCCGAAAGACGTCTACTGCTGGACATAGGCCGCCCCCAAGTGTCGCCACATTGACCGGTCCCGTGCGACTCGCATCCAGGTGTCATGCTATTGACTTGAAATTCAATCAACAAGCTCCCCAAAACACCCCCCCGTATATCCCCCCTCGTAACTAGCTGTCGTAACCATGTAGTAGGTTTAATTAACCGTCAGTGTTATTGTATGAGGCATTGATAACAAGAAACGTGTGTGCCCGCGCATAATTTGATATGCGAGACTATCTGCCTATCTTAAGGATGGGGTAGACCGCAAGTGCGACTCACTTTAGGTCGAATGCACACTTGTGCGACAAACTGTAGCTTGACATCACCCTAGTGCGACAAACTGAAGATCGACATCATGGTAGTGCGACAAACGCTTGAGAAATTGACTAGACATTTCCGTCAAAAAGAGAATTAGAGTTAAAACATTTCCGTCTCGTCGATTCTCGCATATAAAAAAATTTAATTAAAAATTTAAAAAACCCCCGACTGAAAAAAACCTTTGTTTATTGTTTGTGCTGAGCGGTCTACTTAGCGGTCCCCCGACGCTACGACGCTTGGATTAATTTTATTTTTGGTTTTTTAGAGGTTTTTTTCAGTCAAGGGTTTTTGGAACGAAGTTCCTTATCGCGCGTTGTGAAATGGGGCTAGACGGAAAAAATTCTTACGAAAAGTTGTCACGACACTTTTTGCTATAGTAAGCTATTGTAAGCTTTATTTTTTTAAAATAAAGTTGAAATTTCCTTAAATTACGTACAATTGGGGTGTGTATGTGAGTAAGGATAGATATGATTATTATTTTGAGTGACCGAACTACAAAGTACAAATTCGGTTGTGCAGTTAAGTAAGACGTATTGCTTCGAATTAAGGATTAATCTTCCTTAAATTAAATATTTTATTTTTCGCACACTAACTTAAATCTAAAATGTATTGATATTATGTACGTGAAAGGAACTTCGTTCCATCCGGGTGTCCCTTGACACCTCTCAAGTTTTTATTTTTTATTTTTTTTATTTAATTTTTATTTCATGCTTTTTAAACTTAAATTATTTTTTCCTAGCCTTGTCTGTCCCACTCCTGGGCATAGGTCTCCTCCCATTCCTTCCACTTTTCTCGATGTTGCATCTCTTCTCGCTAATTAACGAAAACAAAGAAAGTTATAAATTAAAAAACATCTCTAGCTCTTAGGGGGAGGGGGGGTGAGCAGCCTCCTCCCCTGGCGATGCCCATTGTTACATGTGACAAGAATTCAAATTTCGAATCGATCAGACCCGTAGAAGTTGTTTATATCCCTTCATCAACTAGAAAAGAGGTGATGAGCTTTAAACGGCTGAGCAAATTTTCTCGAAACATAGCTAAGAACACTCTCGATTAAAATACCTTTCACGAACGACATCAATTTTATCAAAATCAGTTTATCCGTTTAGGAGCTACGATGCCACAGACAGACACACAGATACACAGATACACACGTCAAACTTATAACACCCCTCTTTTTTGGTCGGGGGTTAATGAAGCAATCATATACACCCCCAAACAGAAATACAAACAAGCGATTCATGTCCACTTCACCAGTAACTGGGTAATACGATACCCCTTGGTATTACTGGATGGCAGACTTCTGAAACGACTGTCAGAGATCTACAAATGACAGCCGGGACCAACGACTTAACGTGCTTTCCGAGACACGGAGGAAAGTCGGTATGTAATTATGCTCACCCATCTACGGACCAACCTCGGCAAGCACGGCTTAACCTTAAAGATCGACCCGTGCGGCTGTTATTATGTAGCCTCGAGCTCCTATAATGTACCAATTCAAATTCGATTTTGTACAAAAAGAAATGTATCTGAACTGTTACATTACTATTGCTCCATGTAACTGGTATTTAGAAGCAACCAGTTATACTGGATGACGCCCCAAGATAGTTGGGAAAAGGCTAAGCATATGATGATGATGAATGTCGAACGGCTGAAGGATTTGAATCAAATCAAAATATTTTATTTTACATAGGCCTACATGGGCACTTATAAAACAACAAAAAAAGTGCACGTCTCGGGTTGGTCGTTTCATATGGAGAAGTACCGGCAAGAAACTCCATGGTTAACTCTTTTAAAATCACTTGGTTTTACATTTTTTTAAGTTACAGCGGTATGGGAGGACAGCGTAGGCTCGACAATAAGTCGTTGCTTACTACATAAGGTAAAAAAAGAAAAAGAAAAAACAAAGCCTACAATGGCCACTCATTCACAAAAAATAGGTAAATAAAAAGAATCTATACAAAAGTGAAAATAAAACAATAAAAGAACACTAACTTAAACAATTGACACAGATGTTATCATCGGTGCTGTAACTATTCTGAACAATGAACCAATAAATGGTGCAATGATTGGAAAACTATTGGAATGGAAAAAATAATATTGGGAATAGTTAGAATGAGATTCGTCACTCGGATATACCATGATTTGGATTAGAACAAAGGATACATGTCAACCCGGGCAGTACGTTCCCGTCCAAACGATTCTAGATTTTGATGAGCTTCCAAACTCAGGTCGACCGTGACCTGGGTTAAAGCATTATTGTAGCGACCTACAAAAAGCAACTTACTACAACAAGTACTACAGCACTATCTATGACACGACGGAAGAACTATTATCAATTTCCTACATCTCGCAAGCAAAGTTTATATCGACTTAACAGGGTTTTTTGTAAAACACCGACAATCTCTCAGGACTATTTTACTAACATCATAATCAACAACTTTTGTTCTATAACTTTTAAAAATTCGCCATTATTTAATTCATCAGATTTTCATACAAAAATAAAAATAATTAAAATGAACGCTCTAAATGTTGCGAAGTCTATGCTCCCGCTATTGTACTATCGCTTTGTTTTGCTTCGCATAGACTTCGTAACATTTAGAGCGTTCAATTTAAATATTTTTATTTTTGTATGAATATCTGATGAACTAAAATATGATTATGATTGTTGATTATGATGTTAGTGACATAGTCCTGAGAGGTTGTCGGTGTTTTACAAATAACCTTGTATAGAGAAACCCGACAACAACTGTCGGGCAGTTGCCCACCAGACATAAATCCTGTCTGGCCGGAGGATCCTCCCTTTTCTAAGGAGTATCGAGGAACTTTACACCCTGTTCCTCATACCCCTAAGGCATATACTTATGATACTTTTCTTCCCGACACCACCGACGCCAACCTGCACTTGCGCGAAGCCGCAGGTAAACGCTAGTGCGTCAATAAATCGACCCAATTAACCTGTCATGTTACTTAATAACAACACTGCCAGTGACACGACGAAATTGAGTTTAGCAGTATAGCATTTAGTTGGCAGAAACTATGAAGAAGCTTATTACCAGAGAGCGGATTATATGCAACTTAAAATCTCCAAAATGTGCGTCATAAATGGTCGAAACATACAACAATAGTGCCAAAACGGGACCCTATTACTGAGACTTCGCTGTCCGTCCGTCCGTCCGTCTGTCACCAAGCTGTATCTCATGAACCGTGATAGTTATCCAGTTGAAATTTCTACAGATTATGTATTTCTATTGATGCTATAACAACAAATACAAAAAACAGAATAAAATAGGGCTACCATACAAAAGAGTGATTTTTTTGCTCGTTTTTAATATTTTTAGTTTCAAATGTAATGGTACGGAACTCTTCATGTGCAAGTCCGACTCGCACTTGGCCTTTTTTTTTTTAAGGTATCGTCTGGCACATTTTTGTATTTTTCACTTAGATACTAAATGTTAGTGTTAAAAAAACCATGCCCAAAAAATACACGATCAGCTGATTTTAGCTACTATATACATTATCTTCAAAAACAACTCTCATATGCAAATTCATATTTACTGTGCACCGAGGCACGAAGAGTACTCGGTATATAATGATGGTCACCCATCTACGGACCAACTCCGGCTTGCACTGCTTACTCTCAAACACTTAAAGCAACCCAGTTTTACTATATCAAATCCAGCCAAGTCTGTACTGTAAAACAGATGCTAAGTTACGTTACCGTTTGCGTCCCATTCTATTAATTTCGCCGACACCATAACAACTCCCGGCTCATTAAAACTGAAACGCAAACCCCGTAACACTGACACTTTAAAATTGAGAGCAATTATTTATTTTATGAACGATGGTTTGTTATGAAAATGTTGTAACAATCTATTTTATGTGAATTTATGTTATAAAATTTTGGAGCTGCTTTGTTCTTCTAGCGGGTCCAACTTTGCAAGCAACTGTTGCGAATAGGTTCCTGGTTAGCAACGATTTTGAATCAGAGACCGAGTAGCCCGGTTAAAAGGTTAACCCGTTACACTTGTATGTAACCCATAATGTTTGAATTATAAGGGTTAACATAATTATTATAAATGTAAATGGGTTAACCATTTGAATATTGCTGATTAACCCAACAAAACAAAGGTTATCCGTTTAGGGGTTTAAATCGGGTTATTTTTTAGGGTTAGCTAAGATACCCTAGATAAAAGGTTAACCTGTTTTATAGGGTTAATCTGCCTATATTAACCGGTTAACGAACAGAATCATTTTTGTAATTTAAAGAAATATGCAAGAAAGTGACGGATTTAGCTTGCCATCGGTGCTTTGTCTTTTTCATCAGTAATATTTAAATGGCCATATCTAATTAACCCATATAATTATGTTATAATCTAGAGTTAACCCGCAATCTTCCTAAACAAGGTGTTGTTTTGCAACCTCGTCAAATTCAAGGAGGTTACTATACTAATGATTCTCGTCCCGAATCAATAATAAAATGGGTATAATGTTTTTATTTTTTTTCTTATTTACGAAAATCGGTAAGTGTGAACCACCCGTTTTTTAAACACGGGGCGTCTGATTCTCACCCTATAACCGCGCTTCCACAAATACAAACAATCACAAACGTTCATTCGATAATTTCTTATTACCAAAACCATGTTAAGGGGGTTATTCTAAAATACTGACAAACTTATACAACCAAAAAAATCAGGGTTTATTAATAATTAACTAGGTATCGTAATTTTAATTGATTATTTATGTCTTGTGTGACAACCTCCTGAATTTTGACGAGGATGCAAAACAACACCTTGTATATAAAATTCTCGTGTCACAATGTTAGTTACCATACTCCTCCGAAACGGCTGGACCGATTTGTATGAAATTTTGTGTGCATATCGGGTAGGTCTGAGAATCAGCCAACATCTATTTTTCATACACAAAAAAATAAAAACCACGCAAACGAAGTCGCGGGTAGCAGCTAGTCTATGTAAATATTTTGACCCGATTAATCAGTCCTTGAATAAACGTCAAACACTCACACATTTAAAACGTCAACAAAGTATTAAAAATAGCACGTTTACGAAAAGTTCAAAGGCTTTCCTTTACAAAATATAATAATACAACAGCATTCTCGTTGTAAGTTTAATTCGTACCACACCTGAGAGTTTCACACGGGTGATAAAAGATACTCGTACTATTTGAAAAGTGTGAGTGAAACGAGAGAATTATGAGTGAGTGACGAGTGAGTTGTGAGTGAAATGTGAGATTATGGGTGAGTCGATGAGTGAAAGAAAATGTGGTGCTGTTTCACAAACGATGGGCACTTAATATCCTGCGTGTCCTGTTTTTTTTTTATTTATTCAATAATCGGTCCAGCCGTTCCAGAGATACGCCGGAATAAACAGACAGACAGAAAGACAGACACACAAAAATATTTTGGTATATGTACCGTATATCATATGCATGTATGCAAAGGTTATTTTAAAATTACAAACAGACACTTCAATTTTATTTATCTTTGTAGAGTATAGATGTATAGATAGATAGGGCTTGCGTTTTGCCGCAACTCGCCTGATATGAAGCGATGATGCGGCCTAGAGTGGAGCATGCTTACCTAGAAGATATAAGATATGGAATTCAAGCGCTTTGTTTGTTCATTGCAGTACGTCGATTCTGTAAAATTCAGACAATAACTCGCATCTCACATCGCTATCCACTGTCACTTCGCGTAAGGTTCAAAATGACCGATGACCTTACAGAATGCCACTTCTTACGTCATCTCATTTTTTATCTGACAAAATCTCCCTGTTAATTTAGTTCAACTCGCTGACACGCTCGTAAGGGTGGCTACTGTAAATTCGAATTATGAACCGGTTTTTAGAATGCCAATCAAAAAACTCACAGCGGATTCAGATTCGAAGTTCTAAGTGAGGTCTTACAGAATCACACTGCAAGAACTGATGGGCGCTGCTGAAGGCGCCAAACTAGTGGCCCAGTTCGGGCCAACACAATTTAGATTCCCATCGACACACTATGAAGAATTTACCAATGGTAGAGGATTTCGCGGGATGTTGAAACGAGTTGCTTCCTATAAAATGATAAGCGCTATTCTGAAGACAAAACGGTGAATCTTTTAATGCTCCCTACTTTGTTAATGTCTGAAGTATTATAGGAATTATAATAATTTGTGTATTTTGTTACGTTGTATTGTTTAAGGAACTTTTGTTTTCAATTTTCGTTACAGTAAGAAATTTTTGTTTTTCATTAATTTTCATGTCAACAGTTTCAAGTCATCATCTGCCTAGCCGTTTCCCAACTATGGTGGCGGCGGCTTCCAGTGTAACCTGATGGAGCTGAACACCAGTATTCTACAAGGAGCTACTGCCTATCTGACCTCCACAAGCCAGTTAGTACTGAGTAATACGATACCCCTAGGTAAGAATCTCTGACTTTCGGGCCACTGACTACATGTAACCCCCGTCAAAGACAAGACTACAATTGACAGCCAGGACCAACGGCTTAGCGTGCTTTCCGAGGCAAGGAGTAAACTGGATTTGTAATGTGTGGTCACCCATCCACAGATCAATCTAGGCAACAGCGGTATATCCTGAAGATTGATTCGAATGGCTGTTATTGAAGTGAAACTTCTTATGGGACTTCCAACAAGGTTGCGTTAAACGTTTAACGCTACCATGGAGGGGGTATGAAAGCACTGTTGCGTTAAACATTTAACGCTCCTGGGGAGGGGGAATAGAAAGAGACAGAGCGAGAGTGAATGCGTGGCACTCGAACGCAGGCGTGTAGAATTACGAAGTTTCACTTCTTCCGCGCGGAGGGAATCCACGCACATATTTTTTTTATATTTAGCCAGGAGCTTCTCTAGTTCAAGCACGTGTGCCTTATTAAAAGTCTAAAAACTCCACAGACGACGAGGTCAATAAAATAAATGTGTATCACAACAATTTCTTACTCCGTTCAGACGAGCGCGGAACGTGAGAAAGCGAACATCTGACTGCTTTTTTCTTTATCTTTCGTTTATAGTAGACTAAAGATATACAAAATGTTTATATTTTAATATCTCTATTTTTTTTAGAGCAGCGGTGGCCCAGGAGAGCAGCGGTAGCACTGTGGTGGCAGACTTACGAGCAGTAAGCCGTGGTGCTTACGCAAGTTTCTATAGTATATCCGAACGTGGTATGCATCATGCTATCATGTTTCCTAACCCGCCTCTAATATAATATTTTTGTCAAGTTGTCGACCGCTATCCATTTCTACCCCTCTGCCTCTCTCCTACTACACGCCCATGTGATAGAAAGAGAAGGAGCACCGCCACACGAGATCCAATGAAGCTCGCGACCGTCGATGATTTGGCAGAAACGAAAAATCAGTTAAACTCCACTGTTCTCATAACCTTCACCTTTTAAATCTTCTTATACATATAAAATTATTTTATATATATGTCGGAGACAGTCATTAGTACGGACATGAATCGAAAGCGCGCCAAAGGGGAACTACTCACCAGTCTACCCGCACCTAAGCGCGCTTCTACAGAGTCGTGATGTTTCGAGCTCGCGGCGAGGAGGACAGTCAGTGTCTGATCGCGGCGGAGTCAAGACGTCCCGAAACTGTAACCCGATTCATTGTGCCTAGTGTTACTGTGTTGGATTATAATTTCAAGTAATTTGTTAGTTCGATAAAAGCAGTGTACTTTGTGTACAAAATCTGGTTCTTCTAACCTAACAGACAGATGTGTTGCTGGGGAGTTTGTTCCGCCACTTCTTCTTCCCAGCTAAAACACTAGGAAGTGGCGAAGGGCGGGCGTTTTGGGGGACTGTCTCTTGTAATTTTGACATTCAAAAGGTGCTGATTATCAGCCTAGTTTGAATAAAATGACTTTTGATTTTGTAGTGTGTGTTTTCATAGCACGAAACCCATGTTCTGCCCACATGAAGACCGTGTCTAACGAAATAAAATCACCTCCCTACGACATATATAAAATTCTCGTGTCACAATGTTAGTTACCATACTCCTCCGAAACGGCAGGACCGATTTGTATGAAATTTTGTGTTCATATCGGGTAGGTCTGAGAATCAGCCAACATCTATTTTTCATACACAAAAAAAATTAAAAACACGCAAACGAAGTCGCGGGTAGCAGCTAGTCTATGTAAATACTTTGACCCGATTAATCAGTCCCTGAATAAACGTCAAACACTCACACATTTAAAACGTCAACAAAGTATTAAAAATAGCACGTTTACGAAAAGTTCAAAGGCTTTCCTTTACAAAATATAATAATACAACAGCATTCTCGTTGTAAGTTTAATTCGTACCACACCAGAGAGTTTCACACGGGTGATAAAAGATACTCGTACTATTTGAAAAGTGTGAGTGAAACGAGAGAATTATGAGTGAGTGACGAGTGAGTTGTGAGTAAAATGTGGGTGAGTTGATGAGTGAACGAAAATGTGTTGCTGTTTCACAAACGATGGGGCAATTCATTTCCTGCGTGTCCCGTATTTTGAAAATTTATATTGGACTAGCTATGCCCGCAACTTCGTCCGCGTGGAATTTAAGACGCCTAAGCTACTCCTTATTACATCAGCTATCTGCCAGTGAAAGTCCAGTTAAAATCAGTCCAGCCATTCCAGAGATTAGCCGGAACAAACAGACAGACAGAAAGACAGACAGACAAAAATGTTATTTTGGTATATGTACCGTAGGTATACATTCAAATGCATGTAGTAAAAAGCGGTTATTTTTTAATATTACAATCAGATACTTCAATTGTATTTATTTGTATATCTATTGTATAGATAGACAGGCTTGCGTTTGGCCGCAACTCACCTGATGTGAAGCGATGATGCGGCCTAGAGTGGAGTCTGCTTACCTAGAAGAAACCAATTCACTCAAACTTTGAAGAGACACAGATTACAATGATGAGGGAACAGAGAAGCCGGCAGTGAATTCCAAAGACTGACGGTTCGCACAATAAATATGGAAGTCAAGCGCTTTGTTTGTTCATTGCTGGAACTAATAAATTAAATAACTAAAATTACAATAAACTATAAAATGGCATCAAAAAACTCCTCCTCAACGTTGTCAGCTGGTACTGTGCCCAAGAAACTGGCAGCATTGCCACGTTGTATAACAATACTTAGCCTCTGGCCAAAGTAAGAACCAGCCCTTGGGTCACGGGATGCGTCAACTAGGCGTTTCAAAATTTCCTTAAAAAGGCTTTGAGTATTCGGACCCGTCGACCATTGCAGGAACTGATGACGGACGCTTCTGAAGGCGCCAAACTAGTGGCCCAGTTTGGGCCAACACAATTTAGATTCCCATCGACACGCTAAGAAGAATTTACCAATGGTAGAGGATTTCGCGGGATGTTGAAACGAGTTGCTTCCTATAAAATGATAAGCGCTATTCTGAAGACAAAACGTTGAATCTTTTAATGCTCCCTACTTTGTTAATGTCTGAAGTATTATAGGAATTATAATAATTTGTGTATTTTGTTACGTTGTATTGTTTAAGGAACTTTTGTTTTCAATTTTCGTTACAGTAAATTATGAAATTTTTGTTTTTCATTAATTTTCATGTCAACAGTTTCAAGTCATCATCTGCCTAGCCGTTTCCCAACTATGGTTGGGGCGGCTTCCAGTGTAACCTGATGGAGCTGAACACCAGTATTCTACAAGGAGCTACTGCCTATCTGACCTCCACAAGCCAGTTAGTACTGAGTAATACGATACCCCTTGGTAAGAATCTCTGACTTTCGGGCCACTGACTACCTGTAACCACTGTCAAAGACAAGACTACAATTGACAGCCGGGAGCATCGGCTTAGCGTGATTTCCGAGGCAAGGAGTAAACTGGATTTGTAATGTGTGGTCACCCATCCACAGATCAATCTAGGCAACAGCGGTATATCCTGAAGATTGATTCGAATGGCTGTTATTGAAGTGAAACTTCTTATGGGACTTCCAACAAGGTTGCGTTAAACGTTTAACGCTACCATGGAGGGGGTATGAAAGCACTGTTGCGTTAAACATTTAACGCTCCTGGTCGACGGGGGAATAGAAAGAGACAGAGCGAGAGTGAATGCGTGGCACTCGAACGCAGGCGTGTAGTATTACGAAGTTTCACTTCTTCCGCGCGGAGGGAATCCACGCACAATTTTTTTTTTTATATTTAGCCACGAGCTTCTCTAGTTCAAGCACGTGTGCCTTTTTAAAAGTCTAAAAACTCCACAGACGACGAGGTCAATAAAATAAATGTGTATCACAACAATTTCTTACTCCGTTCAGACGAGCGCGGAACGTGAGAAAGCGAACATCTGACTGCTTTTTTCTTTATCTTTCGTTTATAGTAGACTAAAGATATACAAAATGTTTATATTTTTATATCTCTATTTTTTTTAGAGCAGCGGTGGCCCAGGAGAGCAGCGGTAGCACTGTGGTGGCAGCACCGACTTACGAGCAGTAAGCCGTGGGTTGGAACCGAGGCACGCGCATTACTTTTTGTAATATATTTCATCACCGCTGCCCTAAAAAACGGTGAAGGAAAACATCGTAAGGAAATCGGCATGTTCTAGTACTAAAAATTCGAAGACATATGACATCTACCAACCCGCACTGGGCCCGCGTGGTGGATTACAGGCCACTTCCTCTCATAGAGAGGAGGCGTATGTCCTAGCAGTGGGAACATTATAGGCTGATGATGATCATGATCTCTATGTTGTGTTGTCCGTAACGTAACATAACATCACGCCTGTAATCCCCAGAGGGTTAGGCAGAGGTGTACCTAATGGACACCCACATTTCGCCAGTTATGGTTAAGTTCCATGTAATAGGGGTGAGCCTATTGCCATCAAACGGGCACAAATTCAAACTCGTGGCTGCTACTGAGAAGTTGCTGATGGAAAACTCAATAAAACTTTTCATGAACCGATATTGAACCCAGGGCCTCATGCAACCTGTGGACGGTGAGTAATGGGCTAGCTCACCGTCCGTCCGTCTCATGACGACAGGCCGTGTCGACGGCGCGTACGTGTTCCACGCGCGCCTCAAGGAGATGTCAGCAAACCGGAAGGGGTCCGAAAGGGCCGATGCCTGCCAAGGCTGCGGGTTGTTCGAAAGAGATACCGCGGCCCTGGAACACAAGGGCGAAGAAGGAACACGGGTAGGTTTTAGTCAGTACAAGTCTGACACTCCCTCCCGCTCCGCCCAGAGCGGGAGAAGTCATTTGATGGTTTCCCATCCGCAAAAAAAGGGTCTCATGCAAGAAAGCTTAGCAGTCGCACAAATAGGCCAGCGAGGCAGTTATCCGTTAGTTAAAGAGTTATCAAGTAAATAAATGAAATCAGCTGTGTTTGGTGTTTAAACTCTGGGACCGAGGGGTCCGAATACTCATAGCCTTTTTTTTTTGCCTTTTCTTTTTTAGGGTTCCGTACCCAAACGGGTCAAACGGGACCCTATTACTGAAACTTTGCTGTCCGTCTGTCACCAGGCTCTATCACATGAACCGTGATAGCCAGTTGAAATTTCTACAGATAACGTATTTATGTTGATGCTATAACAACAAATACTAAAAACAGAATAAAATAAATATTTAAGGGGGCTCCCATACAAAAAAGTGATATTTTTGCTTGTTTTTATAAATAACGGTACGGAACCCTTCGTGCGCGAGTCCGACTCGCTCTTGGCCGGTTTTTTTCTTGTTGACGCTTCTCGTGATCCAAGGGTTGACTGGCTTTTACCTTGGCTTACAGAGGGCTACAACGCGACCAGTCTTTTGGGCACATTATCAGATCAAAGCGTTTACGAGGAGTTTTCTGTTAAGGAATGACTATTTAGAATCTAAATTTTAGATAATGTCTTATGTCAGCTGATTCAAGCAATTACTTTCAAACTTTGTTTAATACCTTTTTTACCTTTATCTGTGGCGTTTCATTCCATGCATTTTTAGGGTTCCGTAGCCGAATGGCAAAAAACGGAACCCTTATAGATTCGTCATGTCTGTCTGTCTGTCTGTCCGTCCGTATTACAGCCACTTTATTCCGAAACTTTTTGGACTACACAGCTGAAACTTGGTAGGTAGATGTATTCTGTGAACCGCATTATGATTTTTGTACAAAATTTAAAAAAAAATATAGATAAGGATATCCCCCCATACATGAAATTGAAACTAAAAAAAAAAAACTATCAAACCTATAGTGAGGGGTGTCTATAGATAGGTCTTTAAAAATGACATTGAGGTTCCTGAAACCATTTTTTTTCAAAAGATTGTTTGAAAGATAGACACTTCCAAAGTGGTAAAACGAGTGTCGCCCCCCTCTAATTTCTAAAGAAACAGGAGAAAAAATCTGAAAAAAATATGGGGATGTATACCGTAAAAAAAACTTTCAACGAAAATTGGTTTGAATAAGATTTGATATGTGGTTTTTGAGATATGGGACTTTTTCACCAAACTGCAGCAGTAACTTTGTTTTTCATTAACTTACTATGAAAAACAAATTTAGTTTTGCGGTTGAGTGAAGGTTTACTAATGAATGACCGTTCAAAACATTGTCATTATATTGTTTGGGGCTATGGAACCCTGTGTGCGAGTAAGACTCGCACTTGGCCCGTTTTTTTTAATGCTTTTGCTAGGCTTAAGAGGTGTTTGATCTGCGCAAAGCCAAATAAAGCGTCAAAATAAGTTCGGACTTTGACAAAATTTATAGATACACATAAAACAACATCACACTTTCCCGAACAGTAACTTAGTACCACTGAAAACTAAACCAAACTACAATACTATGAACGATTATTATGCTCTATTTCTTATCCAGTTGTTAACCGAACCTACTTCCAGCTTACAGCCCAGCCCATCCAAGGGAAATGGTGTGAAGATACTTACGCGTTCAAAGTGAACCGAAGCATGGAGGTCCAGGATACGATTTGTGTTCACTACATTGGTTCCGCAGATCAATATGTAGGTACCTACCTATCTTATACAATGTACATTCGACAGTAACTTTTGCGGAATAGTACAAGTACTATTTTTGACTGATGACTTTTTTAAGTTCGTGGCTATAATAACAGCCGCACGGATCGGTCTTCAGGCTTCAACAGTCATCATCATCATTATCAGCCTATAATGTTCCCACTGCTGGGACATAGGCCTCCTCTCTATGAGAGGGAGTGGGTTGTGTGTTCACCACGCGAGCCCAGTGCGGGTTGGTAGATGTCACATGTCTTTGATTTTTTATTTTTAGTTGTAGGTTCTTACACAAAGTAATGCACCTGTCTGGGTTCTAACCCACGCCTTACGGCTCGTAAGTCGAGGCTGCCACCACTTGGCCACCACACTGTTCTCCCCGTTTAACAGTGCTTGCCTTGATTAGTCTTTAGATGAGTGATCATCTATTGCATGCGGAGTTTCCTTCGTACCTCGGAAAGCACGTTAAGCCGTTGGTCCCGGCTATTTTTTTTTTTTAAGGATGGGAAATCATCAAATGACCCCCCCCCCACTCTGGGCGGAGCGGGAGGAAGTGTCAGACTTGACTGACTAAAACCCACCCATGTTCCTTCTTAGCCCTTTGTGTTCCAGGGCCACGGTATCTCTTTCGAACAACCCGCAGCCCTGGGTCCCGGCTATCATTTGTAGAACTTTGACAGTCGTTAAGTAGTCAGTGGCTCGAAAGTTTGACAACCGGTCTTAACAAGGGGTATCGTATTACCCAGTATTAACTGGGTTGTGCAGGTCAGTCATTCAATCGTTTCATGTAAAATACTGGTATTTATCTGCATCCGGTCAGACTGGAACCTGACCCCAACGTAGTTGGGAAAAGGCTAGGCAGATGATGAGTACAATCATTATTTATGAGTGATGCCCTTTGAGCTTGTGGGTAAATAATAACGGCCGCTTGGGTCGATCTTCAAGATTAATCCATAGACCATACATAGACTGGTGATCATCCATCATATGCGGAGTTTCCTCCGTGCCTCGAAAAGCACCTTAAGCCGTTTATGTCCCGGCCTTACCAGTTTTACCAAGGCGTATCATATTGCCCAGGATTAAAAGAGTAATAAAGGTCAAGCAGACAATCGCGTCATGTAAAAAACCTGGTATTCAGCTGCATCCTGTTGAACTGGAAGCTAAACACAACTTTGTTAGAAAAAACTAGGCAGATGTTGACTTGTATTAATGAGATTTGTAAATATTGTTTTTTTTTACATGTATTTTTGATGCTGACTGTACGAACCAAACAGGCTTGAATGATGGTACCTATTGTATGGATTTTGGATCGGAGTTAATCGCTGAGAACGGATGGGGTAAAGATATGAATTTCGGATTAATTTTGAGAGTATATTTGGGTTGTTTACGTCATGGCTCTATTGATACATTTCTCTTAACGGAGTCCTTAATATATTGTTGTTTGCTTTCAAGTTTTATTTACCCGTGTACGGTGAACGGTCATAATTTCAGCCCGTATGTATGTTTGTTTGTCAGTCTAAGTAGAATTTCTTAACTTCTTGTCATAATTGACACATGAAGTATCGTTAAAAGCATTTTAATCGTCCGCTTAATTATAAGCCATACGACGTCACACACGACTGCCTATCTGACATCCACAACCCAGTAACTGAGTAATACGATACCCCTTGGTAAGACTGGATGTCAGACTTTTTGGCTTCTGACTACTCGAAACGACTGTCAAAGATCTACAAATGACAGCCGGGACTAACGGCTTAACGTGCTTTCCGAGGCACGGAGGAAACTCGGTAAGTAATTATGGTCACCCATCCACGGGCCAAACTCGGCAAGCACGGCTGAACTGTAAAGATCGACCCGTGGGGCTGTTATTACTTAGCCACGAGCTTCTCTAATATACTCATTCCTTACTTTATCCATTCTTGTCACTCCACACATCCATCCCAAAATTCTCATGTCCGCAACATCGTTCGCAATCGTTTTTCATCCATCTGTTCATCGAATATTATCACGAAAAGCAATGTCAACTGTCTAAAGTTAATCGATTCTTATCAATTCCCGTCACTGGTCAGTAACTACTAGGAATCCAGTACAAGACATAAAAGCACTCTTGTAATCTCTGAACGGTTAGATATAGGTATAAGAACCTCATAGTACACCCACCCACATTTTGCCAGTTAAGTTTAAGTCCCATGTAAAAGGGGGCGAGCCTATTGCCATCAACTAGGCACGTATCCAAACTCAGTGGCCATTACTCAGAAATCCTTGTTGGGAAAACGTCAATAACAGTTTGTTCGACCTGGGAATCAAAACCTCATGCTCAACAGGACAAAAAAAACGCGTTTAAAAAACACGATAAGCATTTAAGCACAAAGGTATCTATCTGCAGATGCGATAGAGTGAATTTTATTCGCTACATTAGCCTCGTTGCAATATACCAAGAGGTGCATACTACTTCGATGTTGCTAGAGGCGAGGTTTCGTAGACCGAAAACTGAGAAATTATTTGGAGGACGATGTTTTTTTCATAATTCTCAAATTTAATTCAATCATTTTAAGGGTCCCTTACCCAAAGGGTCAAACGGGCCCTATTACTGAGTCTTCGCTGTCCGTCAGTCCGTCTGTCACCAGGCTGTATCTCACGAACCGTGATAGTTAGCCAGTTGAAATTTCTACAGATTATGTTTTTCTGTTGATGCTGTAACAACAAATACTAAAAACAGAATAAAATAAATATTTAAGGGCGCTTCAATACATAAAAGTGATTTATTTGCTCGTTTTTATAAATAATGGTTCGGAATCCTTCACGCGCGAGTCCAACTCGCACTTGACCGTTTTCTTTTATAATTTTATTGGAGGTCTTTATCCTCAAAGGCAAGTCAGCCTGGTCTTAACTTAAGGTGGAAGCGACAGAATAGCCCATCATCATCGTCATCATCAGCCTGTATTCGTCCACTGCAGGACATAGGCCTCTCCCATGTCACGCCACTGAGCACGATCCTCGGCCACTCTCATCCAGCTCTTGCCAGCCGCCTTGCGAAGATCATCGCTCCACCGAGTCTGGGGACGTCCTACGCTACGTTTACCGATCCGTGGTCTCCACTCAAGAACTCGTCTCCCCCAACTGTTATCGGTTCTTCGGGTTATATGGCCGGCCCATTGCCACTTCAGCGTGCTTATGCGGTGGGCTATGTCGATAACCTTAGTTCTCTGTCGGATCACCTCGTTACGAACTCGATCTTTCAGAGAAACCCCGAGCATAGCCCTTTCCATAGCACGTTGAGCGACTTTAAATTTGTGGACCAACCCTACCGTGAGTGTCCACGTTTCGGCACCGTACGTTATGACGGGTAGGACGCACTGATTTAGCCCGCAAATTTCTAATTTCCTTGTATTTTTTGCAATTTAACGGTCAGTGTCAAGCTGCTGCGACCGTAGTACGTGTGTATTTACAGAATTATAATCATTTAAATCATCAATACAACCCTTGATGTTCATTTAATCCCATTGAATGAAATTTTCATGAAATATTCTTTCAATGGGATTAGACGAACTTAAAGGGGTTCTATTAATGGTTTCACAATATTCGACACCTCATCGTCATCATCATTCTCTTGCAATGTCACAATTTATTTGGAGTCGGCGCAGCATGTCTTCTTCTTCCATACTTTTCTATTACTTGTCATCTCATCACGCAACTCCTTTCTTGCCATTTTATCCTTCACACAGTCTATCCATCGTTTCTTTGGTCTCTCTCTAATCTTAATTCATACTCAAAACTTTCCTCACGACATTTTCCTCATTCCTCCGCATCACATGCGAATTCATAGCAAATAAAAATCTTCGTCTTCTTCTTCCATACTTCTTTATTACTTGTCATCTTATTCGATTTCATAAAATATTAGATATCTCATCATTTCGCATAAAATAGAACACACCATTATAACCCGAAATCATTTAACAGTAATTCGGCCTCGGCCTTAATTCGTCTCAAATATTAACGATACCAAGATTGTGGCACATCTCTAGTGTACCACCTTTTGTCCGCAAACTTATCCAACCGATGCTATCGGGTGGGTAATGTGTTTCAATTTATAATAAAATAGTTTATACCTACGTATTTGAAGATTTTAACTGCACTATTGAGAGCACTTAATGTTTTTCACATCTGGGAGGCCTTAAATGGCCTACATCTGTATAGATTATGATTCTGCCATTTATTATATATATTTTTTTTTAAAGATATACATTTTCTATACATCTCTAAAAATATATGAAATTGAAGTGCCTTATTGTTATATTGAAATAACCGTTTTTTTACTATATGCATATGTATGTATCTACGGTACATATTCCAAAATAACATTTTTACAACTTTTTTCAGTCTGGACCGATTTTGACGGGACTTTCACTAGCAGATAGCTGATGTAATAATGAGTCTATCTATTTTAGAAAATTCTAATTCCACGCGGACGAAGTCGCGGGCACAGCTAGTAGGATAACATGAATCAAGATTATTTTTTTTAAATGGTCACAGACGCAGTTACTATTACGAATTTCAACAAAATTCATATTGCTATCCTATTAGGATTCTGCTTAAGCGGCCATTTTAGGCTCCCAAATGTCAAAACATTAAATTCTCTCAATTGTACAGTCAGTAACTGTAGTGTCTGAACTTAGTTTGAGAGCTGTCAGTGTCATCATTATTGTGGAATATTGATATTGGGAACTCTTGTATGCGATTTAGGTGTGCTACTTTTAGGTTAAATAATAACAGCCGCACGGGTCGATCTTGCCGGTTAAGCAATGCTTGCCCAGGTTGTACCGGTTGTGAATGGTAACCCATCCAGGGTTACCATTCATTACATACCGCGTTTCCTCGGTGCCTCGGAAAGCACGTTAAACCGTTGGGCCCGGCTGTCATTTGTAGATCTTTGGCAGTTGTAACAGGTAGTAGTAGCGCTTGTGGCATGTGCCAAATAAATATGTTTTCTTTCTTTCTTTTAGTCAGTGGCCCCGAAAGTCCGACAACCAGTCTTACCAAGGGGGTACCAAGTAAAATACTGGTACTCAGCTGCATCCAGTAGAATTGAAAGCTGACCTCAGCGTAGTTGCAAAAAGGCTAGGCGGATGATGACTTTGAGGATAAATTGATGTGATTGTTTCAGTATTTTGACATCAAAAGGCTCAGTGTAACCGATGTCGAAACTAAAGCGATCGGTCGCGCGAACAGCGATCTTTGCCTTATACTTTAAAATTAAAATTAACACGAGTACTTATTGATGTAATTTTAACGAGCCCCAGTTGCTTGAAACCGTTATTTTTTATAAAGTAGGTGTAGTGGTATGTAACCCACACATGCACACACCCTGCGAAACTCACCTACTTAAGACGTTGCAATCTGTGAGTTCGAGGCAGTTCAAATACGCTCCCACACATAGC
The DNA here is from genome assembly GCA_963082945.1 of Cerastis leucographa. Classification (NCBI taxonomy): domain Eukaryota; kingdom Metazoa; phylum Arthropoda; class Insecta; order Lepidoptera; family Noctuidae; genus Cerastis; species Cerastis leucographa. Next base: position 4,830,883 of record OY720369.1, on the reverse strand, counting down.
CGGTCATAACCGCTAAACCGCGTCACCTCGCGTCAATTTATATAGCCGCTAAACCGCGTCACCTCGCGTCAATTTATATAACCGCGTTACTCGCGTCAATTTATATTAACCTATCTTAGTCATTGTTTATATACCTACCGTGTTTAGTTATAATAACTAGCATCATTAAATTCAGTGTGTTATATAAATAATTATTTCATTTCACATTATATAGATCCCATTACACACCCTAATAAAAGTTCTATATAGGTAAGCATTTCGAGAAAAATGTTCAACGTATTTAATACTATACAAACAGCTCAGAACTTAATTATAAGTTTTAACGAAAAATAAAATAAAAAATAAGTTGCACAACATTTTAAAACCAAGTCTTTTCAAATAAATCCTCGTATTTCTGAAGTATACTTCGCTAAGTTTAAATTAAAATACTGGAAAAACTTTCTGAAATGAATGAAAACTTGTGTTTTAAAAATTCTTTCCTTGCTAATTGTAAGATTTCTTATGGCTTTAATTAACTTCTTAAAACTGTGTTTGGGATAAACTAGTTTAGTATTAAAACGTCGTGCCACGAAGTCTTGTGGCCGTTTTCACTAACGATAAGCGTAACCTAAATGCCTTAATAAAATTGCATATAGCCTACAACGCGCTTTCTAGATGTTATTTTAAAATTACATTACAGACATTATTTATTTATTTATTTGTACACATTATTCAAGAATAAATTTATATATTGACCTTTTTGGTAATTATCACTTGCCTCGGTGAAGGAAAACATTGTGAGGAAATCAACATGCCTGAGAGATATTTCTCGTAGTCAGAGGCCGTGGGTGGCATAAAAACTCTAACATCAGGTGGGCAGGTAGATGGGACGCTGCAGACCTCTTAGAAGACGATGGGACGCGCTGGACCAATCCAACGAACATTAGCTCATATAAGCCCTGGTTCCAAAGAACTGGAAGAAGCGGGGATTCTTCTTTTCCCAGCAGTGGGTTGCTGAAGGCCAACATTTAGAACCAACATGTTATGTATAAAGGGTGTAAAACACCTCTTAACGAAGCCGAAAGGCACTGGTTCTCCCTGTCATTGCGATCATTTTTCAGTTCGACACCATACCTGGGAACCTTCTAGTTACGGAGATATTAGGGGTCAAAGTTCCAACTTTTTGACCAGTATTTTTTTTAATACAAGTTTTGAATGTAAGATTTTTACTTTAAACACCTCCACGACCCCCGTACTATTCAATCCGTCCATCAGCACAATGTTTTGAGTGCGTTACATTGAGTTCTACCACAAATCATGATTGACACCCCCCAAAAAAAGTCGTTTCCCAGCAATAATTTTTGCGTAAAGTTACTTAGTTTCATGTACAGAATGCTTGGTTGACGGCTTCGTGATGAGGTGATTTACACGGTGTATGTCGGATCGGTCATTAGTACGGGCAAAAAAATTAATCGGCATGCGCGCCAAAGGTGACATCACGCGATCTACTTACCAGTACCCTCACCTGAAGCGCGCATCCACAGAGTTGTGATGTTAAGAGCTCGCAGCAAGGAGGACAATGAGTATCTGATCGCGGCGGAGTCAAGACGTCCTGAAATTGTACCCGGTTCATGGTGCCTAGTGTTATTGTGTCGGATTGTAATTTCAAGTAATTTTTATTTCGATAAAAGCAGTGTACTTGTGTAGTGTGTGTTTTCATAGCACGAAACCTATGTTCTGCCCACATGATGACCGAGTCTAACGGAATAAAACCTCACAATTCGACATATAAGTAAATAACAAAAATAAATAGTGTCCCCGTTTGGAGCTGCACATTGTAACCGTTGCTCTTAATATTTCGTCATGTAAAATACGCGGCGAATTTGTTGCTGGTACAGATAAGCGCGCCTCTTCCTGTGTGCGCCATCGCTGCCGGCGGGAATATAGATTAGTGTCCCGAAACAGAGATTTCAGGAAATATTGTTGAAATAAATATTTCATTTGCCAGAATATTTTTGGGTTTTTCCATCAAGAATTTCTCAGTAGCAGCCTGGAATTGTGCCCGGTTGACGGCAATAAGCTCGCCCCCTCTTACATGGAACTTAAACATAACTGGCGAAATGGGGGTGTTCTATTAAGTACACCTCTGCTAAACCCTTCGGGGTTTACAGGCGTGATGTTATGTTATTTTGACAAACAGTTGGTTAGCTACCAAGACGTGTCGTGTTTGAGTTGTGGAGGTAATCGAGCCATGTAAAAATACCTACTGGTATTCAGTATTAACTCTTTTTGTGTATTCCCATTTGGAGCCCAAAAATAGCCAAATAACTGCAACCAACTTGGAAGCAGCTGGTCACTGCAACGGAATTGCTCACTTCGCTCGCTCGGCTTGCGCGTAGTTGGGCACAGTTTTATTTATTTAAACTTCATACACAAGAGTTGCTTCGGCGGACTTATTGCCACAAAGCATTCTTTACCAGTCAACCTTTCTCTGTACTATCTTTATCGAAGTTATTTTGATTTATTCATATTTTTGATTACCTAGCTTAAATATTTTTTTACCATATTCAGTTATGCCTTCAAGCCTTATATGTTTTCAGTAGCTGACCCGTGCAACTTCGTCTGCGTCACATTTTCCCCTTTTTGCAACATTTTTCATTGTAGCTCCGCTCCTATTAGTCGTAGCGTGATCTTATATAGCCTATAGCCTTCCTCGATAAATGGGCTATCCAACACTAATAGCTATTTATGCAACTTCTACGTTATGGACGGCCTTTTAATACGAGTGCCATTTTTCGGCTCAAGCGTAGCGCGTACCGAAATAGGTAGGGCACGAGTTATTAAAAGACCAATAACGTACAGTTGCATACAAGATTTTATCTACGAAGGAAGGAATAAAACACAGATATAGACAAATAAGTATTTTAATAGAAACTTAAAACTACACACTGACTATTGTTTATTTATATTATGTAGTCTTTATTAGGTATAAGGCAAAGATCTTGTAGCCGCAACAGCCAAATAGTATACGATACTTTTGTTCTAAACTTGTTCCATTTTTAAAAACATCATTTACATTGTCTCGATTGCGAAGTAATATTATAGGTACCTGGCTATATGTACAGAATGTCTTTGCTTGAGAATTTATGACGATTCGCATATTGCAACCCGATGTCGTTATGGGTATCATAATGAAACCGCTGTCAATTTTGTAATTCGAATATAACGAAACCGAAGTAGATAAAATATTTTTTCAATCCGAACCAGTAGGTCATGAGATTATCGCGTTCAGCATAGATTTCATAGATTTCTGCTGCTCAAACTTCGCAGTCTCTATCCCAGCCTACTCTGTACACATATACATTGTACGACTGTATATCCAGCGTGATATATTATGTCGCATAAAACGCTCCACGCTGATTATAACGCTATTCGCTTGAAGAACATGTTCTGACATGACACTTTTGCTTTATTCCTGCCGGTTTCTCTAAGATAATGTATGTCAACTTTGATCCACAATATAATTTATGCGAAAGTAAGTCTCTGTATATAATTTTGTTATCGAGACAACAACGGAGGGACTTTGTGAAAGTACTTCCTTCGTCATATTGTTTTTGTTCAGTGTTGTGCTAAAATATATATTTCTATTTCGCAAAATATTCTTATAAAAACCGGCCAAGTGCGAGTCGGACTTGCGCACGAAGTGTTCCGTACCATTATTTATAAAAACGAGCATTTTTGTATGGGGATTAAATATTTATTTTATTCTGTTTTTAGTATTTGTTGTGATAGCGGCAATAGAAATACATAATCTGTAGAAATTTCAACTGGCTAACTATCACGGTTCATGAGATACAGCCTGGTGACAGACGGACGGTCGGACGGACGGACAGCGAAGCCTCTGTAATAGGGTCCCGTTTGACCCTTTGGGTACGGAACCCTAAGAAAGGACAATTGTCATTCATCTGCCCTTACCCAAATATATTTGGGGTAATAGAGAAATGGAAAAAGAAGACATATTTTCTTACATACATGCTTTTCTATTACTCGACATGTCAGTATTGGAAAAGTAGTATCAACTTTTTGACAAGTATTTTTTTAAATACAAGTTTTTAATGTAAGATTTTTACTTTAAACACCTCCACGACCCCCGTACTATTCAATCCGTCCATCAGCACAATGTTTTGAGTGCGTTACATTGAGTTCTACCACAAAACATGGTTTTACACCCCCTAAAAAAGTCGTTTCCCAGCAATATTTTTTGCGTAAAGTTACTTAGTTTCATGTACAGAATGCTTGGTTAAGGCTTCGTGATTAGGTGATTTACACGGTGTATATACCTCCTTTCTGGCTATATCATCGTTACACCGACCAGAAAAAAACGACAAGTATAATAAAATTCAACTAAAATCCACACACATAAAAATTATACAACCTGTTTTAAAAACAAACCTTTTTTCAAATGCGAATAAACTTATGAATGCCAACGCAACTTTTAGTGTTGCCAGGTAAAAAATTCCAAACCTCTATGCAAAGTTGCCGCGTTTTTTCACAGAGCAACACCGCTTAGCGAGCAGGCGAACCGTGTGCTTGCTTATTAGAGCATTCATCCACACTCTAGTGTAGTCTCACAGGCTTTCGGTATCCTTTTTAAAACTCAGTTGAATATCATTTTTAAACGTAGATTCCTTTGCAAAGTATTGAGTTTGAGGTTGTTTTTTTGCAGTTGTAAAAGTTCTTTGTGAATGGGTTGTGCTGGACGTTTTGCGTTTAGGATATTGATTTCTGGTACCACGTTGTTTTACTCTGTTACAGTGTTTTTGATGCCAGTGAAATTACTGGTACATTTTTTGTATAAATGTGCTGCCCAGCTAATCGGTAGGGTTAGAGGCTAAAATCACTCAGTAAGAAGCTTTGTTCGACAATTAACATCAACATTATGGTCTGAGCTGGTTTTTAGTTGTAATGATATTGACATTAGACGGTTAATCAAATAAATAAATAAAAACGTTTATTTTAACAGTAGACACATACCAGGGAAGCATAAAGCCACAGGAAGGAGACATAAACCATAGTTGAAATCGAGCTACCATGAAAGAAAAATAAAGTTTTATTAGTAGTAGTAATAAAAGAAAAAAATAATAAATATATTTTTAACATTAAAAAAATAAGACCTATAAAATTGATAATATGGCCTCGGAGAATCAGGCCAAAATGTCCTATATCAGCAATGTGCGGTAAAATTTTCGATCTCGATTCAAAACTGTAGGTAACACACAAAAATAACTAGCCAAACCGAATAACAGCAGTAAAGCTTACGATAAAACAAACAAAACCAAAATCCACGGTCGTTTCACAACGAAACAATCACGGTCACAATTAGTGAGAGGCCGATCATTCGACCCGAAAACGTCAATCTTGTGAGAATTACACGCCAGTACCAGACGGCTCGTTACTAGTTACATTATAGGACCCCAGGGATACTAACTATTTGGGTAGAGCTATGTAGTTTAACTGAGGGTTAAGTCGGCCGACCAGTGCTAAGTATATTATCGTACACCTGGCTGTTCTCTGCTAATATTAGCGGATAGGTGTCAAGCGGGAGACAAGACAGGGACAGGTGCTCTCTCTCTCTGTTCCTTCGCTCTTATAGTTAAATGTCAAACGACACGGATAGAAATCATGCAGGACCAATGGCTTAGCGTGGTTTTGCAGAAGGCATGAAGGTATCATACCGTTAATTTCCAAACCTGGGGCTGCTACTGAGACTTGTTCACTTAACGTAGGATGTGCTTGGAGAGGTGGAATAACCACCATGGTGGAATACCCATATCATGATTGATTTCTTGTTGGCGCAACCCACGAAACATGTCTTCAATACTCTATTAACTCTTTTCTAGCCATATGTTCCATATCACCGGACCAATTAGGATAATAAACTTTAGATTTAAAATACACAGCAGTAAATAGAATCAGATTATGACCACATTACCAAATAGTTTGATACAGTCATTTTGTTTCCAATTCTTGAACTCTTTCCTTATTTCATACTAGCAGCTCTGGTCATCTGTTCGATAGCTGCGCATTCATGCATAGATAGCCTTGGGTTGCCCGCAAAATTTAGTACGAAACGAAGCTAAGACTGCTATGGAGTGGCACCTTTTAATCCATTAGTGTTACAAGAAAGACGCCCACTACGTAGCAAAACGAAATAATACTCACACAGAACTTAAGAACTAGAGTTGTTGATTTTTGAGCTTACCGGTTGGTAATCAGTTGATTTTGGCGCCCAACTGGGGCCACTTATTAATCGACATTAAAAGCTATATCAAAACAATCAAATCAAAATATTTTTATTTCACATAGGCATATAAAACGTCGACAATAAGGTGCTCTTAGGCTCCCAACATCAAATATCTTAGATGTCTAAATTACTTTCTTCTTCCTCTTAAAATAAAACTCACATCACAGAAACACAGGCATTATATTTTTGTTATGTACATACTTACTTCTCTTCTTCTTCTTTTATAGATTTACAAGAATAATACAAATAAGATGAAACAAAACTAAGATTATCTTTCACCTATCTAGCACAGAGTAGTGAGAAGCAGTCGACTAACTATACAGTTGTAACAACAAGACCCTAGGGAAATGATCGCTTGTACTGGTAGCTTAGTTCAGACTTCAATATAATATCTTGCGAAACAAAGCTTAGCGGTAACAAGATAGATAGCCTTGAACTTTACAGAACTCTTAAGTGCCAATCATGATGTTTGGCAGGAAGGTAGTTTGATACAAAAAGTCCCAGTTGGGCGCCAAAAAGTAACTAATTGATAAGACGATTTGAAACTCAAAACTCTTCAAAATAAAACACTTACAAGGACATGTAAGTTCTAATCATGATGTTTAGCAAAAATGTAGAACGACACAAAAAAGGGCAAGCTGGGTGCCAAGAAAAATGGTTAAGACGGTGGTGGTAGATGGTAGTGCGACAGAGAAATATTCAAAAGTATTGGTGTTCGAACACATTATGTTAGAAATCTACCAAACTGATTTGTATGTCATTATTCATCAATCATACAGGTATAAACTTATGTTGGCGCCCAAATGAGTAAAGCGGGCCCAGTTAGGCAGCAAAAAAAAATGACTAGTAGTTGAAGTGATTTTGCTTTTATCCTATTTTACACAGTATTGATTTTTATCTTTACTGTTGACAAATGTTAAATACGTAATATGCTACCTGAATCAGAAGAAAAAGGAATTCGTATCGATTTGATACACAAAGTGCAGACGGCAGCACCTAAACCTACAACAATCTGTAAATTTTCTTCAATAGATTTGTAACCTCATCGTTAAAGAATTGAGTTCAATGTTGACTGGAAAAAATTGTCAGTTTCAGGTAGCTTGATGTGCTGGCGTCTATACCAAGTATCTATTACAACCATAATACATTCACCATTCAAATCGCTTTTAACCCATACATAAATCAAACAACTTATCCCCAAAACGGGGTAAAGTGAAAAGCTTAAACACGCCATCTGCCCGTCACGTTGCCGTCAAGTCGCCGTCACGTCGCCGAAACACAAACACTTTAAAAATACTATCGTTGTATCGCAAACTAGGAAATTGAATATCGAGTCCCGCAGTCACGTTCGAGATATTTAGGGGGACCATGGGATAGAATTAAGGAGGTATTTTGAAGACAAATCATGTTTTTTTTTTCTTTCGCTTGAAAGTAAGTCATTGCAATCTTTATTGTTTTTTCAATTTAAAACATTTGATCATTTTAATTGCGGTAGTACGATAACTATCCTCTAAAAAAAAAAACTACTACACACGAAGTAACGGCGTCGTGTTAAGCTGCGAGGTGTCGCGTAACTTTCCGCGGAAACGCCGATACTGCATACCGTTCGGCCAAAACTCTTCAATCAGGAAGGCCACCACTTGGTGAGTCGGAACGCTCTCCACGATAGGTCACACCTTGGGATAGGTGCAGGCAGGTGGGACATTTTCACACAGGTTTACCCCAGTATTGAAGCAGAGGTGTACCACACAATTTTGAAAATAGGATTATCCCAAAATTAAAACAATTTCACACAAACCCTACGAAATACTGAAAATTGGTTGTTCTGAGCAACGAGACGACATAACCGCTTGTGAGGTTTTAAACTAAAGATATTGGGACGCAAGCCGCACTTCGAGATTCGATCATGTGCTCGTGCCTCTGAATATAGAAGAACTTAATGAGCTTTTGTTAGTACTACCTCCTTAACAGCGTCTTTTTAACTCTTTTACTTTAGAAATATTATATCAACAACAAATCTGTGCATTTCAATTCATTTTTATTTAAATTAAGAAAATGAGGTTCTAGCTGTTTTAGAACCCACTGCTTGGTACGCGTCTATGGGAAGAGTCCAGATGGTATTACCACAATGCCATGGAAGTTGGGTAGGCCTTTGGAGTGTGTTGCATCTTGCGTCGACACCCTTGCGCCATTCCATCTTCCTAGCACGTTAGGCTGCTCTGGGGCGACTGCTGCAGGTGCTGAAAACCTCAAACAGTGCAAATACAATAACCTTATTGGTAGCTAAGTGTTTAAGCCGTTTGGTATTGAAACATTAGGGCCATGGGGTCCGAGTGCCCACTTAGTATTTCGGGATATCGCCAAGTGGTCGGTCGACTGTTCATGTGACCAGAGGTCTTTTTTTGGCCGAAGAATCCTTCCCTCCTTCTTGTTACTTTTTCTTTCGAAAGCGATGTGAACGAATTTTTTGAAGCCCTGTAATTCTTTTCCCATTTTGATACTTGTTTATATTCATTATAAAGGGTGTAAAACACCTCTTAACGAAGCCGAAAGGCACTGGTTCTCCCTGTCATTGCGATCATTTTTTTGTTCTACACCATACCTGGGAACCTTCTAGTTACGGAGATATTAGGGGTCAAAGTTCCAACTTTTTGACAAGTATTTTTTTAAATACAAGTTTTTAATGTAAGATTTTTACTTTAAACACCTCCACGACCCCCGTACTATTCAATCCGTCCATCAGCACAATGTTTTGAGTGCGTTACATTGAGTTCTACCACAAAACATGATTTAACACCTCCCAAAAAAAAGTCGTTTCCCAGCAATAACTTTTGCGTAAAGTTACTTAGCTTCATGTACAGAATGCTTGGTTGACGGCTTCGTGATGAGGTGATTTACATTGTGTATTATTTTATATCTATTTACTTACTGAATTCAAATCAACTCTTTTTCACCACAAAAAATAAATCGAGCAAAGTAAGAATAGAAAAAATAGGTACTGTCCACCATTTACATCACCATTTTTTTCTAAGCAATTTTAAATTATTAATATTTCACGATTTCGTCAACGTATTTTCACGGTCAGATTAGAAAACTATCGAGTAAAGCTAGAAACTTCGTAAAACTACACGCATGCGTTCGAGTGCCACGCATTCACTCTCGTTATTTTATTGAGCTTCTAAACAATATTTTGTTGTTTTCTTGTTGTATTATTTTTATTACGTAATTATTACATAAGTTTATCGAGGTTATTCTACTCACGGAAATTGAGCGAAGGCTGGTCACACCGAAGTGTCGAATGCATGACTGTTTGCACGCCATCTTGCGTGTACCTAGTAGAACTACGTAGTCACAAATCTTGTAATACTGCCATTTATTCGTGAGTTTTAGAAAATATTCCCCCTCCATGGTAGCGTTAAACTTTAAACTTGTTGGAAGTCGCATAAGAAGTTTCACTTCTAAAACCTTGTCTCCTATCATTCCTATTTTCCTAAAACTCCGTAAAATAAAAACTAGTTAAATCAATGCAGGCGTAGAGAGGCTGACTGTTCAGTGAACACAGGGGCTCTATATTAAAGTCATTATCGTTATTTGTGGAGACTGCTTTCGTCCTTCCCTAGTTAGACGTTTACCTACAACTCCTTTACATCACGCCTGCTATCTCCGAAGAGTAAGGCAGAGGTGTACGTAAAATAGTACATTCACATTTAAGTAATGTTTAAGTCCCATGTAATATGGGGCGAAGAGCAGCGGTGGCCCGAGAGCAGCGGTGGCCCGAGAGGAGCGGTGGCCCGAGAGCAGCGGTGGCTCGAGAGCAGCGGTGGCCCGAGAGCAGCGGTGGCCCGAGAGGAGCGGTGGCCCGAGAGCAGCGGTGGCTCGAGAGCAGCGGTGGCCCGAGAGCAGCGGTGGTCCGAGAGCAGCGGTGGCCCGAGAGCAGCGGTGGCCCGAGAGCAGCGGTGGCCCGAGAGCAGCGGTGGCCCGAGAGCAGCGGTGGCCCGAGAGCAGCGGTGGCCCGAGAGCAGAGGTGGCCCGAGAGCAGCGGTGGCCCGAGAGCAACGGTGGCCCGAGAGCAGCGGTGGCCTGAGAGCAGCGGTGGCCCAGTGGTGGCAGCTCCGAGTTACGAGCAGTAAGCCGTGGGTTCGAACCCAGGCAGGCGCATTACTTTGTGTAATTTATTAACAACACTTGCAACGGGATATTTACCATGTGTATCCCGTTGCAAGTGTTATTAATAGTGTTAGTGACCATGTCAGTTTAAAAACTTATATTTTGTGTAATTTATTTCATTCTTGCTGCTCTAAAAAACGGTGAAAGAAAACATCGTGAGGAAACCGGCATGTCCTAGAACTAAAAATTCGAAGACATCTGTCATCTACTAACCCGCACTGGGCCCGAGAGCAGCGGTGGCCCGAGAGGAGCGGTGGCCCGAGAGCAGCGGTGGCTCGAGAGCAGGGGTGGCCCGAGAGCAGCGGTGGTCCGAGAGCAGCGGTGGCCCGAGAGCAGCGGTGGCCCGAGAGCAGCGGTGGCCCGAGAGCAGCGGTGGCCCGAGAGCAGCGGTGGCCCGAGAGCAGCGGTGGCCCGAGAGCAGAGGTGGCCCGAGAGCAGCGGTGGCCCGAGAGCAACGGTGGCCCGAGAGCAGCGGTGGCCTGAGAGCAGCGGTGGCCCAGTGGTGGCAGCTCCGAGTTACGAGCAGTAAGCCGTGGGTTCGAACCCAGGCAGGCGCATTACTTTGTGTAATTTATTAACAACACTTGCAACGGGATATTTACCATGTGTATCCCGTTGCAAGTGTTATTAATAGTGTTAGTGACCATGTCAGTTTAAAAACTTATATTTTGTGTAATTTATTTCATTCTTGCTGCTCTAAAAAACGGTGAAAGAAAACATCGTGAGGAAACCGGCATGTCCTAGAACTAAAAATTCGAAGACATCTGACATCTACTAACCCGCACTGGGCCCGCGTGGTGGATAACAGCCCACTCCCTCTTATAGAGAGGAGGCCTGTGTCCCAGCAGTGGGAACATTATAGTCTGATGATGATGATGAATATGGGGCGAGCTTATTGCCATCAATCGGATACAAATCCAGGTTCCGTAACTACTACTGGGAAACTCCTGATGGTAAAATCCAATAACACTTTGCTCGAACTGGGATTCGAACCCAAGACCTCGTTCAGCAGTTCCGCTTGCGACCATTATACCATAGAGGCAGTCGATCCTATTTCCAACAAAGTTTCACTAAAAAGCATTTCGAATGTTGTTCAAAACACAGCCAAGGACTCGGTAGTTCATTAACTTGGTTTGTATTCAGGAGCACGAGCGCATCACCTAATCTCTTTAATACCCAATTTGCGAAGAATTTAATACACTTTCAGCATGCAATGTTTTATACTGAACTGTTTTATGGAGTGAGAGCTAGGTTAAGCAAAATGGGGATGTATCTAAGTAGTCTCTCTCATACTACCTTGCTGGCTGACTTCTATTTTTAACCCCCGACCAAAAAAGAGGGGTGTTATAAGTTTGACGTGTGTATCTGTGTATCTGTGTGTCTGTCTGTGGCATCGTAGCTCCCAAACGGATGAAGCGATTTTGATAAAATTGGTGTCATTTGAAAGGTATTTTAATCGAGAGTGTTCTTAGCTATGTTTCGAGAAAATCTGCTCAGCCGTTTGAAGCTCATCACCTCTTTTCTAGTTGATGAAGGGATTAAAACAACTTCTACGGGTCTAGTTGATTGGAAATTTGAATTCTTGTCACTTTCTCACCATGGGCGTCGCCAGGGGGGTAGGCTGCACACCCCCCCTATAAGCTCAAGTTTTTTATTTTAATTCATATCTTTTACTTATACTTATGCGTAGTAGATGTATTCGAAATGCAGGGTATAGTTTTGTTTACACTATATTTATTTATTTATCACTTCAAGCACATAGTACAGAGGCCGACTTAATGCCATAGGCATTTTCTACCAGTCAACCTTTGGGTGATGCAGAGACATATAGTGGTAGGTGTAGGTAGGTATATCTAAAAAAATATTATTATTTTTATACTAAAATAAACTACAAAGGATATATAAAATACTATAAATATTAACAAAAATCTAAATACTAATATAAGAGGACAAGCAATGGGCAAAATATTAACGTTGTGACGATACTGCTACTTTTTTCCGAATGTATTCGCAAACTTTAATTTTAAAAGATAGGCGTAGCCATCCTGATTTCCTGGGGAAGCGCGTTCCACAGAGAAATAAATTAAAAGAAGAATGATCGGTGAATGAAGACAGTGCGGTGAGAGGGACATTGGTGAACACGGTTACTCGAAGAGCGCAGACTCCTATTACAAATGTACTTTATTTGAATCGTTTTAAGAAAAACAATTGAATGGAAACTTGTACCAAAAACTCGAAGTTGTAAACGATAGCTATCGCTACCCGTACTGACTGTCACTAAATATCATATCGCACGCGTATCATAATGCAGAAGTTACAGGACTTGTGTATTATGATACAAGTGTAAGGTCGGTAGGTAATGAGACCAAAAATCATCTTCATCGCAATCTTTAGGAAAAGTTGAGCTTGCCTAGGTTGGTCCGTGGATGGGTTGGAGACCACCCATTACGTACGGAGCTTACTCCGAAAGCGAGTTAAGCCGTTGATCCCCGCTGCCAAATGTAGATCTTTAACAGTTGTTACGAGTCAGTGGCTTGAAAATCTAAAAACTTGTCTTCCTAAGGGGTAACGTATTACCCAGTACTAACGTGGTTGTGGAGGTCAAATAGGCAGACGCTCCATATAAAATACTGGTATTCAGCTGCATCCAGTTAGACTGGAAGCCGACTCCAACTTAATTTGAAAAATACTAGGAAAGTGGATGATTGTCAATTTATCTCAAAGAAACAAAAAACAAAAACTTTCTTCCTTTATTCTTCAGAAGTTTCTGCAACGCGTAACCGGCCATTCCTACTAGATATTTTATACAAGGCAACATTAATCAAGCACAGTCTACCTAACAAACATGTATATCCATCAAGTAGAACAAGACAAGCATTGTACCACTGACCCGTTTTCAGGTAATCTGTGCTATACGCTGAAGCCAACGGACGGATCTCCCTCGAGAAATTATATGTGACCTACTCGACGTGTATAATGTACTATATATAGGGATATATGTATGTATGTCTACACTATACAGAGTGAGTTTTAGGGAGGTGCGGGTGAGGTTAAATAGGAACTATAAATAAATAATTATAAATGTTTTTTCATTGAAAGGAAAAGTTCTGTTTACAAAAACTCTGTGTTTGATAACACCAACATTATCGAGCACGTCGTATAAAACTTGTCGCAGTCATTATCGCTAACCTCCTCATTCAGATCCAGCCTGTCCCCATGTTGTCTTTCCCCAGCAACGCCCTAAGCCGAGGCTCGTACCCCACAGAGTGCCCTTAGCGTGTAGTCGTTTAGTTTGTAAGTTTATTTATGCCTTGGCTGGAAGCCTTACTCTCAAGGCACCCACAGTATAGTCCGATTAAGCAGACGACAACCTCTTAGGTTGAACTGCGAAATGCCATACACACACACACTCAAAGTAAAACTAAAAATGAAAAACTTGAGAGGTGTCAAGGGACACCCGGATGGAACGAAGTTCCTTTCAGTTACATAATATCAATACATTTTAGATTTAAGTTAGTGTGCGAAAAATAAAATATTTAATTTAAGGAAGATTAATCCTTAATTCGAAGCAATACGTCTTACTTAACTGCACAACCGAATTTGTACTTTGTAGTTCGGTCACTCAAAATAATAATCATATCTATCCTTACATACACACCCCTATTGTACGTAATTTAAGGAAATTTCAACTTTATTTTAAAGAAATAAAGGTTACAATAGCTTACTATAGCAAAAAGTGTCGTGACAACTTTTCGTAAGAATTTTTTCCGTCTAGCCCCCTTTCACAACGCGCGATAAGGAACTGCGTACCAAAAAAAAAAAAACAATAAGAAAACATAACATCGTGCATGTATTTCTTCTAAGGGTTAGACAGAAGTGTAATTGCACCCATATTCGACAGTTAAGGGGGCTTAATCGTGCCTGAATTAAGGCTCGAGGACTGCTACTGAGAAATTCCTGATGAAAAAAAAGTTCAATTCTGTTTCCAGTGTGGGAAAGAGATGGCGCTAGACATCCTGTATAGCTCCGTCTCTTTCCTACACTGGAATAAGAGTAAAACAATACTGCTTTAAGACGTCATGGTAGGCCAGCAGGACCTCGGAGTCTGGGTTTGTGCTCAGTAGATTACAATAGGCGTAATGTTATGATGATGGAGTTTCTCGTCCATGCTTCTGCTTAAAGAGAGCTTATTGGAGCTCGTAGCTAAATAATAACAGATGATTACATACCGAGTTTCCTCCGTGCCTCGGAAAGCACGTTAAGCCGTTGGTCCCGGCTGTCATTTGTAGATCTTTGATAGTCGTTATGAGTAGTCAGAAGCCAAAAGTCTGACATCCAGTCTTACCAAGGGCTATCGTATTAATACCCAGTTACTGGGTTGTGGAGGTCAGATAGGCAGTAGCTTCACATAAAATACTGGTACTCAGCTGCATCCGGTTAGACTGGAAGCCGACCCCAAGATAGTTTGGGAAAAGGCTAGGCAGACAATATTAGGGAGAATTTCATAGTGACAGGTTCCTACAGAAATTTTTGAACAAATCTTTAAATAGTCCAAAGTTACTTTCTATGAGCGACAGCGACGAAAGAAAGACATTAGGGACTCCCCATCAGAATCGCAATTCAATTGTTTTTCCAACTTCAATTTATAGAGCCAAATGGAACTCTTATGTAGATTCGCCCTGTCCGTCTGTCTGTCCGTATGGTTATTATACTGTTTGTTCTGTGTTCAGTAATAGGTTGCATTCTAATAACGTTATTTCGAGAAATGTTGGAGTATGACTTTATAATGCACTTCTGCCTACCTTTCGGGCAATATAAGCGTGATGATTAAAGCTATCTCCAAGTCAGTTCACTTCTTCGCTTAATGGTTGCACTAAATACACTAACCTGCAGAAAAAACAGGGGTACAGTTTTATTAGGTAGGTACCTACTAGCTGTCCCACACAACTTCGTCTGCGTCACATTTCCCCGTTTTAGCAACATTTTTCATTGCTGCTCCGCTCCTATTGCACGTAGCGTGATAATATAAAATGGGCTATCTAACACTTAAATACTTTTTAAATCGGACCAGTAAGTAGTTCCTGAGATTAGCGCTTTCAAGCAAACAAACAAACAAACTCTTCAGCTTTATAATATTAGTATAGATTAAATTTATTTCTTCCAATGTAAATCAGACTATAACCAAAAAGCACAATACATAACAAATTAGATTTATAGCTCAACCCCACACCCGGTGGTAAATAAACCCGGGGTCGCTCGTTTGATTCCCGTGCGGTGCACGCGTGATCTGAATATTATTGACGCCTCACGAATATTGTGACATGTGACGTAATAGAGGCGTATGTGAGGCGTATTCGAGGCGTATGGGACGTGGAAACAAATGGTGGGAAGATGATTTCTTTGTTGTTGTTTCGTTTGAGGTTTTGCAAAAGGAAAAATGGAGGAAATACCTACAATATCAACGTGAAACGTTTGGTATGGTCACACCTAGACTATAGCCATGACTACCTCATTGGTCGAGTAATAGCTCGACCCCGTCGCTTCCGCGGACAAGTTCCACCGGTCAGCACAAGTGAAGTGCTACTAACATACATATAAGTCATATTAAGTAATATTACATGAGATTTGTAATATTACTTATATATGTTAGTTTATAATAAAGGGTGTAAAACACCTCTTAACGAAGCCGAAAGGAACTGGTTCTCCCTGGCATTGCGATCATTTTTTTGTTCTACACCATACCTGGGAACCTTCGAGTTACGGAGATATTAGGGGTCAAAGATCCAACTTTTTGACAAGTATTTTTTTAAATATAAATTTTTAATGTAATATTTTTACTTTAAACAACTCCACGACCCCCGTACTATTCAATCCGTCCATCAGCACAATGTTTTGAATGCGTTACATTGAGTTCTACCACAAAACATGATTTTAAACCCCCCAAAAAAAAGGCGTTTCCCAGCAATAATTCTTGCGTAAAGTTACTTAGTTTCATGTACAGAATGCTTGGTTGACGGCTTCGTGATGAGGTGATTTACACGGTGTATACAAGGTGTTGTTTTACATCCTTGTCAAAATTCAGGAGGTTGTCACACAAGACATAAATAATCAATTAAAATTACGGCACCTAGTTAATTATTAATCATCACTGATTTTTTTGGTTGTTTATGTTTGTCAGTATTTCAGAATAACCCCCTTAACCTGGTTTAGGTAATAAGAAATCATCAAAAAAACGTTTGATATTGTTTGTATTTCTGGGAG
The DNA here is from genome assembly GCA_963082945.1 of Cerastis leucographa. Lineage (NCBI taxonomy): Eukaryota > Metazoa > Arthropoda > Insecta > Lepidoptera > Noctuidae > Cerastis > Cerastis leucographa. The sequence goes on along the minus strand of OY720369.1, from coordinate 4,814,172 downwards.
CGCGGTTATAGGGCGAGATTCAGACGGCCTGCGTTTAAAACACGGGTGGTTCACACTTACCGGTTTTCGTAAATAAGAAAAATAATAAAAAAAATCTATCGATTTTATAATTAGTTCGGGACGACAATCATTGGCATAGTTACCTCCTTAAATTTGACGAGGATGCAAAACAACACCTTGTATATAGCTATGGGCCATTGTAGCCTGAAATAAATGATGGTTTGTTATGTTATGTTAGTAGCAAGTGCGACTGCTGAGCATGAGGTCCTGGGTTCGATTTCCAGGTCGGGCAAAGTGTTATTGGGTTTTTTTTAGAGGAGGTCGTGTTTAAATAATAACAGCCGCACGGGTCGATCTTTAAGGTTAAGCCGTGCTTGCCGAGGTTCGTCCGTGGATGGGTGAACATAATTACATACCGATTTTCCTCGGTGCCTCAGAAAGCACGTTAAGCCGTTGGTTCCGGCTGTCATTTGTAGATCTTTGACAGTCGTTAGAGTAGTCAGAAGCCGAAAGTCTGACATCCAGTCTTACCAAGGGGTATCGTATTACCGAGTCACTGGGTTGTGGAGGTCAGATAAGCAGTCGCTTCATGTAAGTAAAATACAGATACTCAGCTGCATCAGCGGTGTGATTCTGTAAGACCTCACTTAGAACTTCGAATCTGAATCCGCTGTGAGTTTCTTGATTGGCATTCTAAAAACCCGGTTGATAATTCGATTTTACACTAGCGCCACCACTATGAGCGTGTCAGCGAGTTGAAATAAATTAACAGGGAGATTTTGACAGATAAAGTATGAGATGACGTAAGAAGTGGCATTCTGTAAGGTAATTCCCCCGTCACTTCGACGCTTCCTTGGCTACAAAATCAAGGTCATTTTGAACCTTACGCGAAGTGACAGTGGATAGCGATGTGAGATGTGAGTTGTCGTCTGAATTTTACAGAATCGACGTACTGGTATGACTAGAAGCCGATCCCAATATAGTTAGGGAAAAGGATAGCAGATCATGATCGCTCGCCCCCTAAAATGGTATTTAAACTGGTAATGGTGGTAATGTGAATGTACTCATAGGAGGGTACACCTCTGCCTAACCCTTCGGAGGTTACGTTCGTGATATTATGGATCGGTATAAAAAGGATGCTCACTAATCCATGGACCGTCCTCGACCAGCGTTGTTTAACCTTTGACTGAGTGGTTTTAACTTACCCATAGCCCCTCTTAATAGTACGTAAACAAAGAATGTACTAAACACAGAGCAAGTTTAATCTGCAGTGTTTGAGGCTAAATCGTTTAACTTATGAATTATGAATTAAGTTCGGTAATGTGCTTGAACACGGTACATGCGGGCTATTGTTTTAACTTGAGCTTTATAATAGTATACCTTCATAAGCAGGGGTGGCGAACAATTTAAGGATAGCGTTTTGAGAGAAAATCGCTCGTTTGCTACAAGAAAGAAAGAAAGTAATAAACGAAGAAATAAAGGAACAAAGAAAGGAAGAAAGAAAAAACAAAACCTGCCAAGTGCGAGTCGGACTCGCGCACCGAGGGTTCCGTACTTTTTAAACCGTAATTTTTAAAAATATTTCTTATTAAATGATGTAACTAAAAATTTACGGTTCTCACAATTTTTCCTTTATCTGTGCTATAAGACGTTGCTTCGTACCAAATTTCAAGATTCTGAGTTCACGGGAAGTACCCTGTAGGTTTTGATTCCCTTGCGAGTGTCGAACATTTGCGGAAATTTGCGGCATAAACGGCTGTATCTTTTGATTGCGTTGGCTAAGAAGTTTGATTTTTTCACAGGTCTTAGGGCCAGTAGACTTAAGTATTTGATATAAATTCCAACTTGATACATTCACGCGTTCCTGAGAAAAAGGGTCTTGACAGACAGACAGACGGACAACAAAGTGATCCTATAAGGGTTCCGTTTTTTCCTTTCGAGGTACGGAACCCTAAAAAGGAAGATAGGAAGAAAGAAAAAGTATTAATTAGTCTCGCACATGACAAACAAAAAAAAATTGTTAAAATTGACATAAAAAAAGGATGACAAAACTCGAAAATTTTGATATTTCATTGTTGTTGGTTGTCGAAACAGGGACTACCCGTTCAAGAGTATGAGAAGACCAAGAAACCGATGAATGGACTGTTTCCGTCTGTGGTGTGGCTGGATACGTGGTGGCTGCTAAGGTGACGAGTAATATAGAAGTATGCAATTTTTTAAAAGAAAGATTGAGCATGAGGATTGACCAACGAGAGAACGCGCTATGCTTGTTTAACCCGTAATTGGTCGCGCCTGAATAGGTTACGTTAAAGGACGCGTGAGGTGCGTGACATATAAATAAAACATGACATACATACAAAATAACGATAATGCTCGACACTTGATTATAAAGGACACGTGTTTTTATGAAGCCAACGAGAACTTCAGCGCGCAAAATGCAGAAATTAAAAAGTTCTAAATCTTCAAAGTTGCGATGGGGTGTGTAAAACCAGTCAAAAAAAAAAAACTAGTTTTGGAACAATAGTACATTATGGTACTAGTGTGTAATGTTGGTGATTACCGCTGAGGCGCCATTGAGACCCGAGCCGTTAGGTGAGGGTCTTAAGAGAGCCGAGGACGGTAATCACCAATACACACGTGTATCATACGACGTTTTTCAACACACTTGTGAATAAAATAACAATAAATACTCATTTTATTTAGTACATAATAGATATTTTTCCTTGGAGTTTTCAGGTACCTAGTAATACTTTCCATAACGTTAAGGGCTTTACATATCGGGTTTATATCGGGCGGTGTACAACATAAATAATTTTCTTCGTAACTAGTACCTACTTGTAGACATTTTAATAAATAAATAACTATAATTTTAACAGTGAAAACGAGTTTTGAAAAATGATTCGCTATGGTGGGAAAAATTAATCAGTTTTCCTATGCGCGCGCATTGCGATCAGCCACAAACTAAAGGAGGTTTTTTTTTATTTTCCGCGCATAGGGTTTGCGCTTATTCTGCTACGTAAAAAATGGGGAATTTTAAGTTTTCTTTTATTACAGAGAAAACAAAAGTTATATTTGAGTGAAAGTTTTATTTAAACACGAACGAGTTAAAATTATCTATTTAAATAAGAAGTTGCATGAAATGAGCAAGCAATAGATTGAACACGATCTTTTTTTTGAATAAAAACTTTTTTAAGAACAAAGAACCTCAACCAATAAAATTTAAAAAAAAATCTATAACTCACTAGTGAGTTATAGCAATGAAAAAGTCACAGTTTGATTATGGGTGTCATTCTGTGCCTAATTGCGGTGACCATAAAGCCGCTTTATGAGCAAGTGTGTTGAAAAATTAGTTTTATTGTAATGCCTCATTCAAGTAAGGTTTTAAAGACTTTATGCTTGACTTTTTATTATTGGGTTACACGAAAATATTAGCCACCCCTGGCATAAAACCTTCACAGTTGTTCCTGATGAATGTTGGAGTAGTTTCTTTGTTGGAGTATTTTAGAAAGAGTTTGCCCTTGAAAGTTGTTGCATTTATTTATATTTATTTAACATTTCAAGTACAATGTACTGAGGCAGACTTAATGCCATAGGCATTTGCTACCAGTCAACCTTTGGGTGATGCAGAGACAAACGGTGGTAAGAGTCTATCTTCATACAGGATAATTATATAAAATTACTTTAAAAAATACAAGGTGTTGTTTTGCATCCTCGTCAAAATCCAGGAGGTGGTCACAAAAGACATAAATAATCAATTTAAATTACAGTACCTAGTTGATTATTAACAAACGCCGATTTTTGTTGTTATTTAAGTTTGTCAGTATTTCAGAATAACCCCCTTAACGTGGTTTAGGGAATAAGAAATGATCGAATAAACGTTTCAGATTGTTTGAATGTGTGAAGGAGTAGTTATAGGGCGATGATCAGACGGGCTGGTTTAAAACACCGGTGGTTCACACTTACCGATTTCCGTAAATAAGAAAAAAAAAACTACCTACCAAATTAACTTATCTACCTACAAAATTAACATTTTATTTTGATTCGGGTCCAAAATCATTAGCTTAGTTATACCTCCTTGAATTTGACGAGGATGCAAAACAACACTTTGTATATCATAATACTATAAATATATAATTATATCAATATATAAAGTCTAAAATAAAAGGACAAAAAATGAGGAAAATATCAACATTCGTTGAGACGATACTGCTAGCGAACTTTAATTTTAAAATATAGACAATTAGTTGGCATCCTGATTTCCTGGGGAAGCGCGTTCCACAATTACTGTTTTATGTTGTTCAATTAGGGCCGGCGCTCACTGACGGCGTGGCACGGCATGGCACGGCAGGTTGTGCAGTGGCATCCCGCGGCGTGCAGCGGCATGCCGTGGCATCCTGCTGAAAACCCAGCCACTCTGGCATCCATCAGTTTTGCTCCGCGCGTATTCGAAGTTGGTTATAAGTTGGTTGTGTCGCATAGAGAACATTTGTTGTGTCTCTCCCTCCCTTGCCCCCACGCACCGACCGGAACGCGCTCCACAGAAATGCTGCACAAAAGTATCAACCTTATTTCAAGTAGCTAGCAATCATAATTCCTCGACCCCAAAGTGACCCATACGTCTCGCGGGATGTAATGGCGCGCCGCGGCATCCCGTGGAATGAAAAAGCAAGACACGCCATGCCGACGCATCTTGCAGCGTGTCGCGTCATGCCGCAGCATCCTGCGGCACGTCGCGGCATCGTGGTATCAAAATAAAGTAACAAAAATTCTAAACTCATTGAAATAAGATTCAAAACAACTTAATTAGTATTAAAATCCTTTGCCATGATACACCGTGCCGTGCCGGCAGTGGGCGCCGGCCCTTACTTGTGTTAAAAGTTCGACGGCACGGTTGGCGCAGTGGTTGAGCAATCGACTGCTGCGCTGCGTGTCGCGGGTTCGATCCCCGCACGGAACAAATATTTTTATGGCCTACACATAGTTGTTCCGGGTCTGGCTGTTTGTGTATGTGAGTTTAAATGTTTGTAAACGCACCCACGATACAGGAGTAATTCCTAGTGTGGGGCAATATTTAATAAAAAAAAAAAACTTGATAGCATGATAACCTTCATTCGTCATACTCTCTTGGACTATTTCCAAAAGTATTATTAAAAAAAATAAACAATTATTTAGATAGAGCATAACATAATAAACATTTTTTTTTATTATTTATGTATTAGTATATCGTTTTTACATGGAGCTACTGCCTATTTGACCTCCACAACCCAGTCAGTACTGGGTAATAAAATACCCCCTTGGTAAGACTGGCTGTCAGAATTTCATGCCACAGACTACCTGTAACGTCTGTACTACAATTGACAGCCGGGACATATCGAGTTTTTCGAGGCACGGAGAAAACTCGGTATGTGGGTGGTCAACCATCCACAGACCAACCCAGGCAAGCACAGCTTAACCATAAGATAGACCCAAACGGCTGATATAGATGAGCTACTAAAACACGAATGAAAAATGATTTCCACAATATCTAAAACAAACAGAATCATTATAACATTGATTAATACTGAGTTCGGCGCGTCGTTAAAATTAATGATATTCAAAAAGTCTTTCCGTTCCTCACCAACTTGCTAATTTATTGAGAAACAGTGGAAACTTAATAATATCGTGGAATAAGCTTGTTCTCTCTTGTTGGGATACAATTTGTAGCTTCTTATTACAGGGAATGGGTGCTAGGGATGTAGCCAATATTGAAGTTTGTAATCCTGGTTCCTTTTTTTTTCGTGTGTTTAGTGCTGGGCAGCGGAAAAAGTTGCATGCAGCAGAGATGGAGAATCTTGAGATGGATGTGTTGAGTGACTAAAATTGATAAAGTTAGAAATGAGCATATAAGAGGAAGTTTGAAAGTGGCGCCTGTTACAGAAAAGATGACATATCCATACCAAGACTGACGACTAAGGGAGTCGTCAGTCTAATCTCGTCTACCATGAGTTGTCATAGTTAGATCGCTTGACGTAACTGCAATAGTTCCGTCAATACGCCAATACTATAGTTAGCTTTTTCAATGGTACCATGAGCTGTGTTGGTGCTTATTACCAAATTCTAAGCAAATGAAGCCCAAACTTGCAGTCGCTGTAGTATAGTTTACTACACGGTGACGTAGGATAGATGACTATAGTGACTCATACTGCGCATTTTAGTACCCAACTATCCGCTAGAGGCCCTGTAAAAGTTTTCATACATTTTTTTTAACTACAGACGCTAGCGAGTATAGATTGTTAAAACTCATGGTAGACGTACTGACGTGATGGATTAGGAGGCATGGAACACATGTGACTAAAAGAGTGATGAATATAAATGGTGATGGATGGAGAGGGAGAGGAAGACCAAAGAAAGGATGGATGGATTGTGTGAAAAATTATATGAAGGAAAAAGAAGTAAATGATGCTTGACGAATGACAGAGGAGTATGAAGGAACATTCACTAAACCTAAAGTGGCATAGGAATTTAACAATTTAATTTTTAACATATTATTTTCTTGGTTCGAATTAAAAGCCCTAAAGCTGAAATTCGCAGTCAGCCGTATAAGAATGGAATTTTTGTCGCATCACTAGTAGGTAGATGTCTTAAAACTTTTTCAGTTTAAGTATAATTCGGATAATACGACTAAAGGTATTGTTTCAAATTTAAACCTTCTTCTAATTTTAGGTCTTCGAAATTGATGGAAGTCATCATTTTCTTGGCCTTATGCCAATTGATTTGGGGTCAGCGCAGCATGTCTTCTACTTCCATACTTCTCTATTACTTGTCATCTAATAATAAACCTCCTTTTTTGCCATATCATCCTTCACACAGTCCATCCATCGTTTCTTTGGTCTTCCTTTACTCTTATAACCATCCAGATTCATACTCAAAACTTTCCTCACGACATTTTCCTCATTCCTCTGCATCACATGCCCATACCACGACAATTGATTACCACACATCTTATTAGGAGTACTATTCGGTTAAAGGAGTATAGAGAACAAGATGAAAAAATTCTTCATCCCCCATACAAAAGTGAGGATCCTCCGACCAGAATGGGCTTATGTCTGGTGAGCTACTGCCCGACTGTTGTTTTCTATTTGGTCTTAAGTAGAGATTTCACCATTTAGGAATTTGATGTAAGTTCTTTATTTGTTTTGCTGTAGTACTTTTTGTAGTGCTGTTAGATGTCAATCGTCATGGAATAATTTACTCCTTTTTCTTCCAAATCATTCTTCACTCCATCTTTTCTTTGTCTTTTCTTTTCCTCTCCATTTATCAATATTTATATCCATCACTATTTAAAATGCGTTTGATCCCTCCTCAACACCATGTCCATTATACCAAGATAAACAATTAAAGCTGAAGTAAGAATTTCAGCTTTTCTTTAACACCGAAATGTGGGTGTACTATTAGATACACCACTTCCAACCTTCGGGGTGAACAGGCGGGATGTTATACTATACACGTTTTAACTCACCATTTGGTGACATTCCTCAAGGAAGAGTTTTGGCCGAAAGAGTGCTGTATCGGCGTTTCCGCGGCCGCCGTCACTTCGAGTGCAGTAGTCTTTAAGTTATTCTTGTACAAAGTATGTATTAGTTTATTGTTTTTATAATTATTTATGTATTGTGATTTATGTTGCCTGAAATAAAGGATATTAAGGTAGTATACAAGGTGTTGTTTTGCATCCTCGTCAAATTCAAGGAGGTAACTATGCTAATGATTCTCATCCCGAATCGATAATAAAATGGGTAGGTAATTTTAATTTTTTTCCTTATTTACGGAAATCGGTAAGTGTGAACCACGCGTGTTTTAAACGCGGGCCGTCTGGTTCTCGACCTATAACCTCGCTTTCATACATACAAAAAATCTCAAACGTTATTCAATCATTTCTAATTCCCTAAACCACGTTAAGGGGGTTATTCTGAAATCCTGACAAACATAAACAACCAAAAAAATCAGTGTTTATTCATTTGAATTAACTAGGTACCGTAATTTTAATTGATTATGTATGTCTTTTGTGACAAGCTGCTGAATTTTGACGAGGATGCAAAACAACACCTTGTATATGCTATCAACCGAGCACTGATTCGGCCTCGTGCTGTAACTGACAAATTTCTGATGGAATAACTACTTCGCCCGACTTGGGTATCCTATAATTTCGCCGTTATTCATCCCTCCTTTTTACGTACTCAAGTTTCGCCTTGAATGTTATTTACGACAGAAACTTAAACCTCAAAACACAACATAGTAACAGGCATGTTTCATTTATGGCACTGTACACGGACTGGGTGAACAGTTGGCAAGTTCCAACTTAACCGCGAAACTCTAACACTTGACAATAACTTAATACTAATAAGTTTGAGACCGTATGTCGTCGGTGTTGTGTTCGGTCTATGTGAGTAATAATTGCAAAGCGATATAATAATGGTAATCAGTAGATAAAATACATTATCAGTCTCTAATGTTCCCTCTGCTGGGACACAAGCCTCCTCTCTATAAGAGGGAGTGGAGTGGGCTGTCCACCATGACGACATACGATACGACCCTGTGCGGGTTGGTCGATGTATTACATGTCATTGTGACACTTCAAATCTTTAGTTTGAAGTCATATCGTTTTCTTCGTACACGATGATTTTCTGACTAAAAATCAAAAGTCATATTTTGTTGAAACTAGGCTGAAGATCAGTACGTTTTGAACATCAATTACACCAGACAGTTCCCTAAAACGCCCAACTTTCGCACTATTTTGGACCATCAGGGGAGTTACTTAACTATGACGTCTTTACTTCACTCACTTCGACGAAAACTTCTTACTCCAGCTTTCAACTTCTTATCCCAGAGTGGGAAAGAGATGGAGCTAGACGACCTGTATAGCTCCGTCTCTTTCCCACTCTGGAATATTATTGTGACCACCTCCTGAAATAGGACGAGGATGCAAAATGACACCTTGTATTGTTATTTCTAGGAGTGAAATGGAGGCTTTATCATTGACAGCGACATCTTCCAGACAATCTCAATAAGAAGTTGCATTAACTCGTTCATAAATAATGATTGGCAAACTTATCCCTTAAGTTTCTACTAGTTTTCATGTAAGCATTAACAGAATCGTCACTTTAAAATAGAAATTAGCTGTCAACACAAACTCCTAAGAGATACACTTCTTGTTGCTACCTTATGTCCTGGTATAGCTTATAAAACGATAGATATGCGAAGATTATCAAAGATACAATGATGAGGAGCTTGTGGCTAAATAATAACAGCAGCACGCGGCGATCTTCAAGGTTATGCCGCGCTACCAAGGTCGGTCTGTGGATGGGTGACTATCATTTTATACCGATTTTTGACCGTGCCTCGAAGAGCACTTTAAGCCGTTGGTCCCGGCTGTCATTTGTAGATCTTTGACAGTCGTAACAGGTAAAAGTCAAGTCAGTGGGCCAAAATTCTGACAACCAGTGTTACCAAGGGGTATCGTATTACCCAGTTACTGGGTTGTGGAGGTCAGATTGGCAGAAGCATTAATATATGCCGGCTTCCTCATGATGTTCTCCTTTACCGTCCAAAGAGCTGAAGAGGAATGATGAAATAATTCACTATACTGGGTCACCATTGCCCTCGAACGGAACAAAATATTCATCATTCTCTTGCTTTTATCCCAATTTATTTGGGGTCGGCGCAGCATGTCTTCTTCTTCCATACTTCTCTATTACTTGTCATCTCATCAGACACCCCCTTTCTTGCAATATCATTCTTCACTCAGTTCATCCATAGTTTCTTTGGTGTTCCTCTAGTCTTATACCCATCCACATTTTATACTCAAAACTTTCCTCGCGATGTTTTCCTCATTTCTCAGCATCACATCCCCATACCACGACAACCGATTTCCACACATATTTTCAGTCACCAGCGCCACTTTCAGACTTTCTCTTATATACGGAACAATGAATCTATAAAATTACGATTAATCTCAAAGATTGATTAGCCTTGTTTGTAAACATCCCCAATACATAACCTTACAAACATAAACTTACAAAGCAGATGTCATTATGCCTGCTTTGCGAAAAAAACTCGATACTACCTGAAGGGATTGAAGCCACGGTTCAAGCAAGGGGAGGGGGGGCTAGACGTCATTAGTGACACCGATACAGCTCTCCAATTAACCTGTCTGTCATCAATGGGAAGGATTTTAGGGTTCCGTACAGAGAGGACTAATTTTATCACATCTTTCACTATGGTACAGATGTAATTGTAATAAAAAACTTAGCAATATTTTTCCTCTGTGAGAACTTATGAATTATAATAGTTGTTGAAATTATTATTCTGAGCAAAAACTAGTACTAACTAAACTAGGTATCTTCTGTCTAAAGTTGCTTACTTGCAAGTAAACAACTTACTGCATACAATAACTTTAAACAAAATTTTATGAAAAAGCATTTTCTATCACTGTTTTTTAATGGTAACCTATTTCGGCACAATTTTTGTTTTAATTTACTTAAAAGCCTTTCAAAATAAATATCGAAATCATATAAAACTCAAGTGAGGCTCAGAATCAACACTTTTTGAACTTCAAAATTACATAAGATAGTCCCCCAAAATTGTCTACCCTTCACTACTTTCCAACGTTATAGCTAAGAAAAAAAAAAGCGAAACAAACTCCTCAGTAACACAAATATGTCTGTTAAGACGATTCTCACACGACACCGTTCGTCCCGTGTATTCCCGTTCGTCCCACCGACTTCGCCCCCCTAGTGGGACGAACGGGAATTCGTTATTTTTTTTCCGATCGTCCCACTAATTTTGTTGGTGGGACGAACGGGAATAATTTATTAATTATTTTTTTTATTTAGTTCTATTGGTCCCACCAAATAATTTCATACTGGTTGTATTAAAGGTAAAAAAACACAAATATTAAAATAAAAATCAGTCATTTATTAATTAAGGCATAAAAATCAAAGTTATAATCACAGAATCAAGTTTGCGTACGTAGGTTTCAAAATAATACACATACCTACGCTTAAACATTAAAACTAAATAAAATTCTCCATAAAACTAATAAATTATTTTCTACTTCTACTTTAACTAATACCAGTGCACTGATATACATTTCCAGCTAAATTTATCACAAACATCTATCAATGGTGCATTTTTCGTAATAAAAGATAAAACTAGTTCAGTTTCCGGTAGCCTTTTCTTTTTCATATTACTCTCTATATAATCTAATCGTTTCTGGCGGATAGGAGGTCACAGTCCTAACCTACCCTAACCAAACCATTTTTCTTTTAATCATTCACCCCGTCTAACTAGATCGGTTCTCGATAGCCTGCTAAAAATAATCTCTTTTTTCCATATTTTTTTTCCATTAGGTCTAGTCGTTTCGCTCGCTCGGCTCGTGCGGCAGTAGTGACGCCGGGTGTCCGGCTCCCTGTAACCTAACCTAACCTTTTTTTTATATAAGTTCCATAAATAACCTAGTAACCATAAATTTGACTTGTTCAGACAAGACTTATTCTTGCCTTTATATTTTATGTCAGCAAATCATTTGACCTAATTTTATTGTCTAAAGATTGTTTGCTGTAATAAATTATTTGATTAAAGAATAAATGCCCTAATGACATTATCTTTGGTAATATTCTGCCAAGTAAAAATTTGACCAAATGAAAAATTGCGTACTAAAATCATTCCAAATATTGCATTGGCATAAAAAAAGGTTTCTAAAATTTGTTTGGGTAGTGAAATTTTGTCAAAATCTTTTCGGAAAAACGGCAGGCTCCCATAATATTAGTATGGATATAGGCTATCTAATGATATTTATAACAAAAATGTACTTACATCAGTAGTTTTCCACAGAATTCGTGTAGAATATATATAATTACATTAACACTCGTGCAGTTTCATTATTTTGTCAACACTAAACCGACCGGTCTTATTTAAGGATACTAAAGGAAGAGAGCAGCGGTGGAGCAGTTGTGGCAGCCCCGACTTACGAGCAGTAAGTCGTAGGTGCAAAACTCAGAAAGGCGCATTACTTTGTGTAATTTATTTCATCACCGCTGCTCTCAAAACGGTGAAGGAAAACATCGTGAGGAAACCGGCATGTCCTAGAACTAAACATTCGAAGACATGTGACATCTACCAACCCGCACTGGGCTCGCGTGGTGGATTAAAAGCCCGCTCCCTCTCATAGAGAGGAGGCCTGTGTCCCAGCAGTGGGAATATTATAGGCTGATGATGATGATGTAGAAGGGAGAGAATGTCAGGTACACCAATAGGGTTCACGCAAATAACACTATGTAATCGGTACTCTTTTGTTAAATCGCGGCACCGCCGGCGCATCCCACCAGGAGCCACATAATATCCACGACTAAGAAAGTAAACGACGAAACAACGATTTAACATTTTATGCACAAAATTATTTAGTTGGACGAATTGCACTAATCTAAGAACATATTCCCACTCGTCCCACTAAAATCCTGAATGGGACGATCGGGAACAAATTTAATATTATTTTTCTCAATTCCCGTTCGTGCCACCAGGGGGACGAAGTCGGTGGGACGAACGGGAATACACGGTTCGTTCGTCCGCGCTGTTTGACGCACTGAGAGGCTGTGAGCGCCGTTCGTCCACACGGTCGGTCTGTGTACGTGTGTAAAGAATCAACAGATTTCAAAAGCCCATGCGAAGTGAGGGCCGCTTCACCGCTCGACCGCGCGGAAGAACGGTGTCGTGTGAATACCCCATTATTAATACGGAACCTAATCAAATGAGGCACAACTCAAACTAGCCCAGTTTTTATATCAAAGACTGCTCAATGAGTCTGCTTAGCTAGATCTGACGATTTGAGATCTTCACTTGAGATCATGACTTGACTTCAAATTGATAATGATTGGTTTTGAAATAATTAAAGTGACAATTAAGAAATTAATTAAAGAGGTTCATCTTTGAATTAATTGGAGCGATGATTATGTACGAGTAACTTTCAAATCAAATTATAGAATAAATGAATAAGTTTTCCTTTTGTTTCAGTTAATAATAGAGGTTGACGGTTGTTATATTGAGTGTACTGCACTCAATATTCCTCTTAAGAGCGTTTATACTCTACGGCATTTCATACAAACTTTCAAGTCGTTATTTTCTGAAATTACTGAACAGATTTTAATGAAAGTTCCTACGCATTAGCAGTCTACATAGATCTAAAAAGCTACTAAACATTTTCGAAAAATAATGTTACAGCTAAATTAGACCGATCATTAATTATCTATAGAAACAGTAATTTCCAATTATCTTCATTTTTAAAAGACATTTCGAAGAATTTTCATTAAAATCTGTTCAGTCATTTCGGAAAATAACGACTCGAAAGTTTGTACGAAATGCCGTAGGGTATAAACGCCCTTAAGAGGAGATTCTCAAAAAGTTTATGATTATAGATTATCAACAAAAACATTTTCGAAAAATAGTGTAACAGCTACATTAGACCGATTATAAATTATCCGTAGAAACTGAAATTTCCAATCTACTTTTTTTTTAAGTATTTTCGAAAAACTTTTTTTTTGTACTTTTAAGACCTATGTATCCTGCGTATGCGTATAAAGTTTCATTAAAATCGGTTCTTTCATTTCGGAAAATAAGGAATTGAAAGTCTGTATCAAATGCCGTAAGGCGTGAACGCTTTTAAGGCTCTTAATTTCACCGAACGGCCATATTGAAACCACTTTATACAATACAGGCAGCAAATAGTTAACGTTAGCGGAACCTGTACAAACGGTCACCATAACAAAAGCAAGTTTAATCACCACTGGCCTGTGTTTGACATGTTCACACTTTCAACCGCACTGAATTTGCTTACACTCACCGACGCTGCACCTCCACAGAGTAACGGGACAGAAGGTAACATGATGAGTTCGTTTATGTATAACCTGGTTTTAGCGAGCCTGTAGTAATTCTTGCGGCAACTTTTTTCCTGTAAGAGCTTTGAGCAGAAGAGTGTATCCAGGGGTATCGCATTAGAAGAAGAAAAATAAATTGATCGAATTTCCCTCCTCCTGTTGAAAGGTCTTCATCATCTACCTAGCCTCTTTCCAACTATGTTGAAGTCGGCTCCCAGTCTAACCGGATACACCTGAATACCAGTATTTTACTTGGGACAACTGGCTATCTGACCTCCGATTTACGAGTGTGATAATAATTGTAATCCATACAATACTCTGTTTGTTTTTTAACTTTTTCACGACTAAACGGCTGATCGGATCTTAATGAAATTTGGCAAGAAGATAGATTTCAATCTGGGGAAGGACATAGGCTATATATCATCACGCTACGACCAAAAGGAGCGGAGCAGCAATGAAAAATGTTGCGAAAACGGGGAAAATGTGACGCAGACGAAGTTGCGCAGGACAGCTAGTGACGTATGAATTTAAGTAGTATAACACAATTTTGTATTTAAACAATGTTTCGAAAACCAAAACAAATGAACAATGTGCCACCAATACAAAGTATGTACTTCTACCAAGGAATATCGTATTACCCAATACTAACGTGGAGATCAGATAGGCAATCGCAGATGTGTTGCTGGTGAGTTTGTTCTGCCACTTCTTCTTCCCAGCTAAAACACTAGGAAGTGGTGAAGGGCGAGCGTTTTGTGTGGCTTTCTCTTGTAATTTTGATGTTCAAAAATGGCTGATTATCAGCCTAATTTGAATGAGTTTTGATTTTGTTTCATGTAAAATACTGGAAGCGAACCCCAACATAGGAAACAGCTAGGCCGATGATGATTATACTCGGAGGAAATGCCTATCTGTCCTCCGATTTACGGGCGTGACTAAATGTAATATTATTGACGAATGAATTAAGCACACAAACACTACTATTTTGTAAAAACATTGTTTCGAAAACCAAAACAAAGGAATGTTGTGCCACCAATACAAATTATGGACACATTGTCAGTCGCACAGAGGATCTTCATGACCTATTTTCTGGCATTAATTGTCATCTACAGAGCGGACGTATCGCGCTGTGGCCAGAAATAATTATGTGTGGAATTCAACCAGACACAATATGGACGATATGTAGGGTTTCGCGGATGCGGCAGTTTGGTTATATTTTTATATCCTGTCATCCATCAAAATTCTCCTGCCCTTATTAACCGACTTCCAAAAGGAGGACGTTATCCCAATTTATTTGGGGTCGGCGCAACATGTGTTCTTCTTCCATACTTCTCTATTAGTTGCCATCTCATTATTCATCTAGCTTTTGTTTGAGCAGCTCCGCCAAATAATAAAGCCGCACGGGTTGATTTTCAAGGTAAAGCAGTGCTTGCTTAGGTTGGTCCGTGGATGGGTGACCACCCATTACATACCGAGTTTTCTCCGTGCATACAGGTTAAGCCGTTAGTCCCGGCTGTCATTTCATGTTTGACGATCATCGTTACACGTTTCACTATTGCTGCTCTTAGCAATTGTGCAATGTGCTACGATATTAGGGGATAATCCAATTTTTTTTTGTCCGTCGGGTAGTTTATTGAAAAGTATTGGACACGTATTTTTTCTTTTTTCACGTGGTCATAAAATTACAGAGATATATTGAGTTGAAATGGCATATGCCGTCACATGTAGGTAAGTTTTATACCTACTTGTGACGTAGTAAGCCCCCACTCTCCAACTTTAATGAGTTTTAACTAAGTATTTTTTTGATATTTTGATAAATTAAAATAAGTGTCTAATATTTTTGTATTACCTGTCTGACGGACAAAATAGAATGTCGTTTTCTTTACCCAGTCCGCACCCCAATTGTGTAATTAAAAACGTATTTCATAAAAAAAAACACCTTTTTTTTTATTCCACTTACCTCAAAATATAGCTAAGCTAGGCAGGCGCTCCATGTAAAATGGCTGGCTGGCGTGGCTGGAAACCAAGGCCAAGATAGTTGGGAAAAAGGCTAAGAAGATGATGATCATCATCATTAGCCTACAACAGTCTACTGCTGGACATAGGCCTCTCCAATCGCAGGCCATGCGCTGCTTAGCTCGATTCTCGGCTTGTCTCGCCCAGTTGCTGCCAGCTACTCGGTGAAGATCGTCGCTCCACCGAGCCTGATGGCGTCCCACCTTACGCTTGCCGATTCGCGGTATCCACTTAAGAACACTTCTACCCCAACGGTAATCGGTTCCACGGCTAATAAATAGATGATGCATGATGATGCTAGCAGATGATGAAAATTTACCAAAAAACACCGCTCACTGTGTAATGTCGCATCCACACACAATGGCTCTATGTAACGAAAATGTCTGCATGTGACATCACAAATTGTCCCCTATTCAGTTTGTAGATTACAGGCGGCGACGTACGCCGAACTAATTTTCAGCAAAATTTTCATCCGTGCGATGACTGGTATGTTAAGTTATTTGGTAGGAGCTGATTTTGAGGTTAGGGAAAGTGGTTTCTCGTATCGATGTGAGTTATCCTGAGATTGGTTATGCCGTACTGGAAATACGGAACCAAATAAAATTAACTATCGAAATTTCGTTTATGTGATGCGTATCAATATGTGAATATCATCATTTGCCTAGCCTTTGTCCCAAACTATCTTGGGGTCGGCTTCCAGTCTAACCGGATGCAGCTGAGTACCAGTATTTTACATGAAGTGACTGCCTATCTGACCTCCACAACCCAGTAGCTGGGTAATACGATACCCCTTTGGCAAGACTTGATGCCAGAATTTTGGCTTTTGCTTTCTGAGGCACGGATGACACTCGGTATGCAATTATGGTCACCCATCCACGGACCAACCTCGACAAGCACGGCTTAACCTTTAAGATCGACCCGTGTAGCTGATATTGTTTAGTCACGAGCTCCTCCCAATATCAATATGTGAATAAAATACAGAAAAAAAAGGATTGTTTTTTTTTTTATGATAAGCTACCAATAATAATTAAGTTTGACCGTATTGGCCGGTATTAACTGGGTTGTGGAAGTCAGATAGGCAATCACTACATTCCTTCTCTATCATGTGGTTAGTGCCCAATTCGGTGTCAGAGTTTTTTTGCTGCCCATGGGGCTCTGAATTGACTTTACATGCCGTCGAGAAATATCTCTTAGGCATTCTGGTTCCTTCACGATGTTTTCCTTCACCGAAGCAAGTGATAATCATAAAATACGCACATGAATCCGAAGAACAAACTTCTTTGCAAAAAATATAAAACCGACCTTAAAAACACAAAAAAGTGAAAAATAACCCCAAAAAAGAGAAGCCCACACTGTGTCTTGGATCTAGCGGATTCCTATGACCTTTTGCCCAACAAGGTCCATAATTGTTTCTATGTTTTTTTTTTATATACTATTATTACATTATGGATTGCATTAAAAGCTTTGAGATTTGGTCATCTCTCCACCTTGTAGGAGGTCTTTCAACGCTGCAATTTTCAGTTGATACGTGGTGGCCACTCGATGGCTAGCCGTTCTGCGAACAAAACACTCTGCCCACAGCCACTTGAGTTTGGCAATTCTTAGTACTATGTCGGTTACCTTGATTCAAAATTAAAATCAAAGCATTTATTTCAAATAGGCCAGTTACAGCTAATGAAGTGGGAGAGACGAATGTGAGTAATCAAGAGATCCGCAGATGTACGAACTACAATTCTTTCACAATAATTATGATAATTGTGGTTCATCTAGTCATCAAGTATTGTAGTTCATCTGCAAATATATATAAAATATATAATAATTGCCAAAAATTTTGTTCTTTTCATTTATGAACCAATCGCACATGAAAAGTCCAAACTTATCTTCCTCCACTGCCTTTTGAGTGACTATTATACTATTCTTAGCAACAACATACTTTATGTTTATAAAATACCACGCATCCAGGAGCTCGGGTCGACCATTAGGTTAAGCCGTGCTTGCCTAGGTTGGTCCGTAGATGGGTAATCTTTCACTAGATACTGAGTTCCCTCCTCCTGCATCGGGGCGTCGGTCCTAGCTGTCATTTATAGATCTTTTAGCGTCGTAATAGGTAGTCAGTGGTCCGAAAGTCTGACAACGAGTTCTAACAAGGGGTATCGTATTAGCCAGAACTATCTTGGTTGTGGAGGCCAGATAGGCAGCGGATGCAGCAGAATATCATTATTTTACATGGAGCGAATGTGAAAATAAAATGAAAATACTGATATTCAGCTGCATCTGCTTAGACTGAAAGCCAACCCCAACATAGTTGGGATACGGCTAGGCAGATGAGAGGGGAGGTCGGGTGGTCACATTGACTTCTATGAAATCTGTTGATGCCTAGCACACGCACAGCGCCTCTGCGCGGCGCACCGCGCCGATACATTTGCTTCACTGCCTCGCCACGTCCCGCGTCGCCGCGCGGTGATTCAGATCTGGTTTCTGTTTATGTGTTCAGGCTGTTCTTTTTAACTGACATATATACATGGAAAGGTCAAAAGTTTACGGCTTCAAGTATAAAATTAAGGAACAACAATTAAAAAAATGGGTTGAACTAAAGAGAGACTATAATATACAAAAATATTACTTTTTTTATTGTGGGTTACTAGAGAAAACTTCAGTAATTTGGTAACTTCAGTTCTGAAATTATAAGCGTAAGTTGCCAGGATTGGAAGCCATATTTTTTATGTAAGTAATATGTAGGTATAATACGCAAGCGTATTTCGAAAACATTTCGATACTCGGTTTATTACCAGTTGCCAATACATTCCTATACTCCTACCAAAACACAAAAACTTCACACCACGAACCGTTTTCCGACCGTTATCCGTAGTAGCCGACTACATAAAACTCAATACGTCAAACTCCGTGTCCCGATATTAGATAAGAGGTGGCCGCTATTTGCTGTCATTGTGACGGTTCGGCAGCCATCTTGAATCTGATTTTGTGTTTCGAATAGAATGTTTGAGGCAACAATGATAAAAGATTTTGAAGACAGTAGAATGACATTGACAGAAGCGTGCTGCTTCTGTCCTTTTTTCCCCTAACTTTGCATCACGTTCAAAATCACAGTGATCTTTACTCAAACTAAAACTCAACGCATTTATTTCAAATAGACCCCTGGGGGGGGACTTTTGCATCGTCAAATTAAGCTACCTACAGTCCAGCCACAGTCATAATAACTGTATGAACTGCATAGTTGCCCATTCCAAAATTGTTGATCTCATAGAGACGAATGGGCAAGAAATTCCGTAATCCTGGGTAAAATACTGTTGCTACTATGTGAGCACAATGTAGAAATAGAAAAACAGATGAAGATAATGATTATGATAACTACTACCATATTTATAAGGTCGCTTTTGAGTTGCTTCCTCCCACTGACAAGAACACAATGATCGAAATGAATGAAAATGAATGTATGTACTACGTGCTAAAACAATCGAGTAACGACATTTTACTTAGAAAGAGCACGAAAAAGTTTGCAATTAGCTGAATTGCATGCATTTGTGTACTATCCGTGCGTAGCGTGGCCATGTTGGGTCGCAGACGAACGATCCCACCATAAGATGATCCAACAATATGATACACTGGTCTCGCCAATAGTGCTAATAGTGCTAATCGGACTCGCAAACGAACAGTTTCTTACTATTACCATTATAAAAACGAGCAAAAATCACTACTTTGTATGGGAGCCCCCTTAAATATTTATTTTATTCTGTTTTTAGTATTTGTTGTTATAGCGGCAACAGAAATACATAATCTGTAGAAATTTCAACTGGCTAACTATCACGGTTCATGAGATACAGCCTGGTGATAGACAGACGGACGGACTGACGGACGGATGGACGGACGAACGGACGGACAGCGAAGTCTCAGTAATCGGGTACCGTTTGACCCTTTGGGTACGGGACCCTAAAAAACTAGCATCTACCGACATACCAAATATTACTTCTATGTAATTCCCACTATAACACATTTTCAAAAAACTTCCCTCCACATCGGAGCGGCCATTTTCCCGCGGCAACCATTTTGTATTCGGTTATAAAACACAATACGTCATACCGGGCCGTCGGACGTTAGATAAGAGAGGAACACTATTTTGCTGTGACATTGCAGTGTATAACTTGAGCTAAACTGTGTAGTGGATGTTTGTTGGACTATTAAGGTAGTTATAAACGTTGGATGGATAGGTTTGTTTGCGCGTCTATTCATCATCATCTGCCTTGCCTTATTCACAATATATGTTGGGGTCGGCTTTTATTTTGTTTTTTTTTTTACGGATTGGAAATCATCAAATGACGTCCCGCTCTGGGCGGAGCGGAAGAGAGTGCCAGACTTGTACTGACTAAAACCCATCCATGTTTCGTCTTAGCCCATTGTGTTCCAGGTCCACGGTATCTCTTTCGAACAGTCCCGCAGGCCTGGCAGGCACCGGACCTCTCGAATCCCTTCCGGTTTGCTGACATCTCCTTGAGGCGCGCGTGGAACACGAACGCGCCGTCGACACAGCCTGTCGTCACAAGACGGATAGACGGTGAGCTAGCCCATTACTCACCGTGCACAGGCCCGCGTGGGGTCGGCTTCCAGTCTAACCACTGTAGCTGAATGCCAGTATTTTTAATGGCCAATTTTTAATGCCTATCTGACCTCCATAACCCAGTTACTACTGGTTTATACGATAACGTGGTAAGACTGGTTGTCAGACTTTCGTGCTACTGCCTACTTGCAACGACTGTCAAAGATCTACAAATCCGAGGCACAGAGGAAACTCGATATCCAATGGGTAGTCAACCATCCAGGGACCAGCCAAGCCAAGTGCGGCTTCACCGAAAGATCAAACCGGCCGGCTGTTATTATTTTACACACGATTATAATTATTATTTTGCTATTAGGGGTCTGATCATATTTTTATTCAACATTTTTTTTTCTGACAGATTCTTTATAATGATTTTATTTAATCTGATCTTTTTGACTGCCTCGTTGGTTTTGTGGTTGCAAGCGTGACTACTGAGAATGAGGTGTTTGCTTCGATTCTCAGGTCGGCCAAAATGCTATTGGGTTTTTGCACAAGGAATTTCTAAGTAGCAGCCACGGAGTCTAGATTCATGCCCGGTGCATTGCAATAGGCTCACCCCTTATACATGGGACTTAAACATTATGTGGGTGTGCTTATAACCCTTCAGAGATTACAGGCGTGATTTTATGTTTATGTAGATCATCATCATCATCAGCCTATAATATTCCCACTGCTGGGACACAGGCCTCCTCTCTATGAGAGGGAGTGGGCTATAGTCCACGCGGGCCCAGTGCGGGTTGGTAGATGACACATGTCTTCGAATTTTTACTTCTAGGACATGCCGGTTTCCTCAAGATGTTTTCCTTCACTGTTTTGAGAGCAGCGAGTTTTATGTAGATACTTTATAATAACTCTTTAATCTCTTTGACTAAACCTCACCCTTTCAAATCTAAAATTACCCTACCGTTATCTCATAACATTCAAATATACTCCGCAAATATAGTTTGTGGAGTATCAGATGGAATCGTTCAGCAACTGGGACGGGAATCGTTCATTCGTTCGTTCGATCCGACAAGACAAGCAGACGTCTAATCTACATAATGCCGACGTTGGAGAAGGGTGGTGGACAGTGTGGTGAGCGGAGCGGGGAGGCGTGAAAGAAGGAAAGCAGAAAGAACAAGTATTTTTTAGTCTCGCAAAGGACTAAACAAAATTATGTAAAGAGTAAACACAAGAAAAAAACTGAACTGAACAGGCCTAGAGGAGTGTTGACTTGTGAAACTGTACAAAACCAATTCAATTTAGTTTAATTCATAGATCATTTAATTAAGTTTAATTCATAAGTCATTTAATTAAGTTTAATTCATAACTCATTTAATTAAATTTAATTCATAACTCATTTAATTAAATTTAATTCATAACTCATTTAATTAAGTTTAATTCATAACTCATTTAATTAAATTTAATTCATAACTCATTTAATTAAGTTTAATTCATAACTCATTTAATTCAGTTTAATTCACAACTCATTTAATAAAGTTTAATTCATAACAAAACCAATTTAATTAGGTTTAATTCATAACTCAGCATGGAGCCAGAACATAAAAAAATGTCACAGCGCAGGGAGATTTAAATGTTTAGTTTAGTGTTTGAAATGGATTGATGAGAGTACCTACCTCCTAAAAAGATCACGGACAAGAGTAAGTTAGAGATTGACTCAATAATCATGAAAAGTTACCCATCCATGATTATCTGTTACATTGATGCTTAACTAGGAACACATCTCGTAAAAAGGCAGAGACAAAAAAGCTGACCAGTGAAAATTACAAGGAAATACTGTACAGCCAGAAGTCGTCGCGGTAGTTCACATTTAAAAATAAATGGCGTGATAACCTGGACAGTGAGCAAAAAACTGTTCCACATAGCCCTGAATCAGAATAGCAGTTCAGTAAACGGTGGCCTACATGACTTATGTGAAAGAGAATAGTTAGTACAGCAAAAGTTCAAATATTTGAAACACAACCCAAACTTTCAAAATATCTCATCTGCCTAGCCTTTTTCCTACTGTGTTGGGGTTGGTTTTCAGTCTAACCGGACGCAGCTGAATACCAGTATTTACATGAAGCCACTGCCTATCTGACCTCCGCAAATCATTTAGTAATGGTTAATACTGACTACTTGTAACGACGGTCAAAGATCTACAACTGACAGCCGGGACTACCGTTATTTCCGAGACACGGAAAAAATCTCGGTATGTAATGGGTGGTCACCCATCCACGGACCAACCTAGGCAAGCGCGGCTTAACCTAAGGATCGACCCTAGTGGCTGTTAATTTTTAGCCACGAACTCCTCACCACTTTCAAAATAAATAAGAATCCTCTAGGAACCAGAGGTAACAATAATGCTGACAATGCTAAATGCAAAGTTCCCCGCGCATACAGTCTAGCGGCCAGTCGTCTTCGTCGCGCCGTAGCATTAACTTGTGTGCTAGGCTAGTTAGATTATGTAACAACCGTCACTGTAACTATTACTCCTGCTTATTATCATGAATTGGTACTTTCATTTACAACCTTCTCCAACCAATAACAAAGGTTCGAACAATTGCTGAAATTATGTAGCAAAACAAGTCTTACTTTTCCACATCTCATCATTATAAACACCAAGGGGTGTTTATAATCCCGATATCCCTTATTCACAATTCAGTCTTCACACCCTTCAAATCCCCTAACACCTTAACCCGCTTTCTCCCATCAATAGAGCCACAACCAGATCCACACAGACACCCCTAATCCTCATAATGGATGAAGATTCGAACATCTTCAGTTAAATTGTAAAAGATTTTTGTTCAAATTATCAATTGATTTGATTTGTTGACAGCGCGGCTTTGGATGTGCCAATTTATTTGCAATCATTCCTTGCTTCTTCTTTGAGAAAATTGACGTTTTATCCAATTGTGTATTGATTATTGGATAGTCGGCAGCTATTATTGATGCTTTGTTTTGAAGACGAATTGAGGGCAGATGTCGATTTGGGTCTCTCATGCTTTGGTCTCTTATAATGGATTTTCAATTCGAAACGTTTATTGTATTAGGAAAAAAAAAATTGAATTTATAATGGTTGAGATTGCTTAAGATTAAGTAATAATTTCTAGATACGATGGTCGATGAGACCGAAAGACACGGAGGCATCTCGGTATGTGGGTCACCTATCCACGGCATAACCTAGGCAAGCCTAGGCGGGTTTCGGCTGATATAATTATATTTTTTCAATACGTGTTGTCAAAACTTTTCCTAATCAACGTTTTGCGGTCGCATATGAAGTTTTTGAATTTCGATTGAGAATAAACTAAATAATTAAAATGTACACAACTTGCTCCCTCACAAAAAAACATACCAAGTGTAACTTTAAACATCCACAAGTGTATTAGTTGAGCAGATGCAATAACACAACGCAACAAATTTTAGCAACGTTCATAGGTAAGTCAGATGCTTGAGGTGAAAATCTTACAAATAATATGGCAATCGACCAACCAAATAATATAATAGAAAAACAACACGAAGAAGCAAGCAACTGAACAGAATCCCTCAGTATTCTCAATCCAGCGTGTAAATTTAATAAGAATTTAAAATCCGACGTCGTAGCGACCATTTTGGTATTCAGAATGTTGCGATCGCAGAAATGGAACACGAATATCGATGAGCGTGGAGTTTTTGTCGTAATATTTCAGATGGTATACCAACTCCTTGATTTTAACCTGCGTTCAGAGCGAACTGAGATCATTCTTTGTTTACTTTTCTCTTGTTGAATTTCCTTGACATAAATGGTAATTAAATTATTGAAGAAGACTTGCTGCGCCGACCCCAAATAAATTGGGATAGGGGCAAAAGAATGATGATGATGATCAAATGGTAATTAAATCTAATGAAAGAGGAGCTCGTGGCTAAATAATAACAGCTGCACGGGTCGATCTTTAAGGTTAAGCCGTGCTTGCCGAGGTAGGCCCGTGGGTGACTATAATTACATACCGAATTTCCTCCGTGCCTCGGAAAGCACGTTAAACCCTTGGTCCCGGCTGTCATTTGTAGATCTTTGACAGTCGTTACGAGTAGTCAGAAGCCAAAAGTCTGACATCCAGTCTTACCAAAGGGTATCGTATTACCCAGTTACTGGGTTGTGGAGGTCAGATAGGCAGTTGCTTCATGTAAAATACTGTTACTCAGCTGCATCGGGTTAGAATGGAAGCCGACCCCAAGATAGTTTGGGAAAAGGCTTGGCAGATGATGATGTGGTCTGATGAAAATAATAAATGCCTTGTTGAGCTAGTGGTCACAAGCGCGACTGCTAGCACAAGGTCTTGGGTTTGATTTCCAGGTCGGGCAAAGTGTTATTGGGTTTTTCTTTTAGCTATTTCTCAGTAGCAGCTAAGGAGTCTGGTTTTGAGCCCAGTTGATCATAATTGGCTCGACCCCTGTTGCATGGCATTATTGTATACTTAAACACGGATTATACTCATGATAACAAACAACTTTCCCAAAGAAACATTTTTTGAAGTGATTGATTAGTGATTGATCTTTAGCGGCGTTGTGCATTTTTGTGATGGGTAAAAAATTCTTAAGACGGATTGACATTAGGTTACGAAGGAATTTGAACTTTATGACATCTGTCATTGAGTTTGGGTTTCCAAAACTAGAAAATTCGAAAGACGTATTGACATTAGGTTACGAAGGAATTTGAATTTTATGTTATCTGTTATTGAGTTTGGGTTTCCAAAACTGGATTATTATCTTATGCACAAACAAAACCTTTGGTTTCTCTAAAGAGGTAAAATTCGTAAGACGGATTGTAATAGTTCTGAAGTGTTAATTTTTTAATGTAAAATAAATTGTCATGTTTGTGTACGATAGCGCAATAAATGAATATTGTATTTTACCACATAAATGATAGTACTTTTGTACTTATAATTAAAGCAATTCGTGCAAAATTATTCCCTAACGATTCCAAAATATCAAAAATGCACAACGTTAATTTTCAAGTTTTCACTTCTGCTGGTACTCCCGGAGTACGACCCGTTTTTTTAATCCATTCACTTTTATCACAATCATACAACAGCCGTATTAATTCGCGCGCACGCGCCTTTGGCCTATCAGCTTGTGATAAAAGTGAATGAGTAAAAAAATGTTTCTTTAGGAAAGTTGTTTGTTATTTTATTTTTATTTTTTTTATTTATTGGAGTCGGCTTCCAGTTTAACCGTATGCAGCTGAGTACCAGTATTTTACACGGAGCGATAGCCTATAGGACCTCCACAACGTAGTTAGTACTGGGTATATACGATAAGATAAGGTAAAGTTACTTAAGTAACAACATTCACATCAGTCTAGCAAACGTTTCCCTATCACCCTTTTGATTTTCATTTTGATGATAAGTTCGAAGTTTAATTTCTATATTTTAATTACGTCAATACAGCTTAGTAATTACTATTGTTAATTTACGTGCGAAAGCTGTTTATTTGTGGTTGCGCGAATTTCGGTGAATTTAATCATTTGGTTGCTATTTGTGGAAGTATTTTTGGTTATGTCATTTTGGTTCATGAAATATGTAATTTTCACAGTGAATCGTTTTTAACAAAATTAAATACTTAAATTATGAAAGTAAGTAGGTGAAAATAAATCAAACTAAGAAACTGTCACCAAACAAGTTTTTTTTTCAACTGAAGATGTGTAGATTACATTGTGATCATTTATTGTTTGTTTATATATTTATGTCATACTAGCTTGTAGCGACGTTGAAAAAGCAACTTACTATAAAAAGTACTACAGCGCCATCTATGACACGATGGAAGAACTAACATCAATTTCCTACAAGTTGCAAGTAAAGTTTACATCGACGTAAGACTATATAGAGAAACCCGACAACAGCTGTCGGGCAGTTGCGCACCAGACATAACACCTGTCTGGTCGGAGGATCCTGCCTTTTCTATGGAGTATTGAGGAACTTTATACCCTGTTCCTCATACTCCTAAAAGCTCATGTTTGCGACTTTTCCGGTGTGAATTGAAATAATGTTACGCAACTTAAATTGTTATTAGCAAAACGTAATAGTCAGCCATTGTGTAAAATATGTGTGTTTAGTTGTAGGTAAAAGTATCCTTGTTATTGATGGGAAAGTCAGTAATTACATGAAAATATACAAAATGGGATGGAATGTATATGGGAGCTACATCTGCCAATAAAATTTTTAACAGTTTGGCAGAAGTAATATATTTTGTAACACGGATTTTGACGGCACGGTTGGCGCAGTGGTTGAGCAATCGACTGGTGCGCTGCGTATCGAGGTTTCGATCCCCGCACGGAACAAATATTTATGACCTATATAAAGTAGTTCCGGGTCTGGCTGTTTTTGAATGTCAGTTGAAATGCTTGGAAACGCACCCACGATACGGGAGAAATTCCTAGTGAGGGGCAATGTTTTTTTTTTAATCTATACAAATAAATAAAATTAAAGTGTCAGTGCTTTTTACTTCATGCATATGAATGTATACGGTACTTATCTAGACAGACAAAAATTATAAAACATGATATTTTGGTATATGTACCATATGAATGTAGTAAAAAGCGGTTATTTTAATATTACAAACAGACACTTCAATTTTATTTATTTGTATAGACGTATAGATTCTCAACATAAATGATGTAACCAAGATTTTGTAACATAATATTTTGAATGAAAAAAGTGTCCATGGAGTTTCTTGCACAATTTTAAAAGGGTGACGTTTTATCCGCGGATGAAATATTTTGCGGATGATTTGTCACCTAAGTTTCTTCTCCATAGAGATCTACGCTTTGGAAGGGGCAACTACAGTACTTTCACAAGTTATCATGCCTTGTGACTGGGACTGTAGCTTCGCGTTTTTTTTTTGTTTTTGTCTTTCATAAGTGCCTGTAATAGTCGAATTGAAATAAATGTAACTTTTTAAGTCCTTACTTTTCCACAAGTTATATTAACACATCACTGAGCCATTATCTGTCTGTAAGGACAGAAACAACAATTTGCGTATAACTCCAAGATAATGACAGCTAACAGAGTGTGAGAATAAACAGCAATAAAGTGAAAGCATTCCGTTATTACTTGTAAGTGAACACGTAATGCGGGTAGGGTGACCAAACTTTGTACATTTATGATGACACTTTGTGGCAAGCAACTGCACAAGACAGAGGTTCGGAAAGAAACACGGGAGGCTTTGACGTATTCCATTCAAAGCACACAAAGTAAAAGCATAAGCATAAAGTAAAAGCATAAGCAAACTTTTAAGAGCACGAAAAGTAAATTGCCATAAATCCAAACTCCGTTGCTGCTGCTGAGAAATTAGATCATCTTTCGTGAGATTAGGTTTTCCTACAAAATAATATATGATGAAATCAAATGTTCGTATAATAGTATTCAATCGAATAACATCAGACTGTCTTCAATCTCATGTAGCCACATGTCTACAGAAAATTGGTTTTTTAAAGTTTGTTTGTGCATCTTTTGGGGCCTCCTACTTTGCATAAACCGTACGAATCCTCTTTTTCGAGTGCAAATCATACAGCACCACTGATTTTTCATTTTTTTTTTATATTCCTGATGATGATGCTTCATTGGTCGCACGTACGACTGCTTTGGATGAGGTCCTGAGTACGATT
The DNA here is from genome assembly GCA_963082945.1 of Cerastis leucographa. Lineage (NCBI taxonomy): Eukaryota > Metazoa > Arthropoda > Insecta > Lepidoptera > Noctuidae > Cerastis > Cerastis leucographa. Next base: position 4,786,022 of record OY720369.1, on the reverse strand, counting down.
CCCAGGTCGGGCGATTAGTTATTGGGTTTTTTCATCAAGAATTTCTCAGTAGCCGCTACGGAGTATAGATAGTGTTCGCTTGCTCAGTTGACTCATCCCCTATTACATGGGACATGTGTATGTACTTTATGGTACACGTCTGACCTGACTTACCCTTTTTTTGTTTTTTTTTTTAAGGATCGGAAATCATCAAATGGCTTCTCCCGCTCTGGGCGAGCGGGAGGGAGTGTCAGACTTGTACTGACTAAAACCCATCCATGTTCCTTCTTCGCTCTTTGTGTTCCAGGACCGCGGTATCTCTTTCGATCAGTCCCGCAGGCAGGCATCGGCCCTCACGGACCCCTTCCGATTTGCTGACATCTCCTTGAGGCGCGCGTGGAACACAAACGCGCCGTCGGCACGGCCTGTCGTCATAAGACGGACACCTGACTTACCCTCCGGCGATAACAGGCAGGATGTTATGTTCCAGATATACTTACCTATACCTATAGTTTTGGTCACCCAGACCAAGTATACCAACAAGTTACCATTATTTACTTTCCTCCAAAAATATGTGACGGCGCCTTTGCAAAAAGGCTTCATATGATTCACATTGCAAATTAAACTGTGACCACAGACGAAAGATAAATGGTCTACAATTCTCTCTGGTGGAACGTCAAGTCATTGTGGGTAGCCATATTGGTTGTCAAGGAAAGTGCCGCGAAACAAGGTGTTGACGGATCGCCAACGTCTGTTTGCTTGATTCCGATGGGGCGGGGAATCCTAGTAATTTACATTTCAATCACCCACAAAATATTCTTGAGCAAATCATCATTCCAAGAGAAAACACACTGAAAGAAAACCTAGTAATTAATGAGATTACTCTTCTATGCAGTCGAGTCTAGTCTCTCAAAACAACCCAACATGGTGTCTCTACACCTTTGAAGGCACTGCACTTCGCCACATGAAGCGAATGACCCAGAAACTGCACTCTCGATATATAAAACCACGTCTAACTCGACCAACATTACTTGAGACATCAGGGTAGCGCTGCTTGCTAAGAAAAACGTCATCGAGCTGTCAAATTCAGTACATTTCCAACGTAGTTTCAGATTCCACCGTGTTTTAAGATGTTTTGGTCAAGCAGTGTGTGTTGCGAATATATCTTAATTTTAAACTAATGTTGACTGGACCGCTAAGGAATGATATCAATTTTGTAAGTGGTCGAGAATTTTATTTTTCGGAAAGGTTTTCGATGTTGTGTAGGTTTATATGATATTTTTTGGGATTTAATAAATCGAAGATAGACATGAATTATTTTAAGATAATATTTTTGGAGATTTGACTTATTTCAGAACCTGAAATAAGATTAAACATCATTGGAATGCGCAGGATCTTATAAAAATGTGAATCTTTGAGATTCGCCCCACCAGTGTGTCTTAAAAATTTTACCCCCCTCTAATTTCTAAAGTAAGAGAAAGAAAATTTTGGATTTTAAACGTAAAAAAAAATTGTATCCACGAAAGTTGGTTTGGATAAGATTTGATATTTAGTTTTTAAGATACGGATCTTGTTTATATCTTACTACACTAGTAACTTTGAATTTCATTATCATATTATAAAAAACAAACTTAACTTTGCTGTTGAGTGTAAATTAAAATTTACATATGAATGAGTGTTAAAAATATTATTATTAAATTATTTATTGGTACGGAACCCTGTGCGTGCAAATCGCACTTGGCCGGGTTTATTATGCCATGTAACTAAGCTGGCAAATAGAATCCTTACAAACTGGCGCACAGCAACGCACCTTGGCAGCAAACATGTTATAATGTCATGTTGAAGAATTCAATTCGTTACAGTATCCATATTTTATTACGTCATTTAAAAATAATAATCCTTTATTTAAAGTCAAAGAAATCACAAAATAATTCGAAAATTAAAAACCAATCACTGTTCTAAATATTCACTATCAAAAGATTAAAAGTTATGTAAACAGATTACCAGCAAACACATCATTCTTATATATTGATAACAGTCATAGATAAAATGATAAAGAAATGTTGTTTAGTGATATTTTGTAAGTTGGTAGTGATATACGGAAAATGGGTAAAAAAGTAAAAAAGAAAGATTTGGAAAAGAAAGTTGAGGAAAAGAAAGATGGCGGAAAGAAGGAAGTGAAAGAAAATAGTAATTTAAATGTAAGTGCGTTCATTTTTATTTATCAGACTATAATATAATTGAAAGTATTGATAAACAAATTCACTCATAGTTGCACACAAAAATTTTAATCCAAAGAAATGGTTTTTTGTATCGGGACAAAATGTAAAATGTTTTTGACTGATGTTCATCCATAAGAAATTAAAACTAGCCACATTTTGTGCAAAATGCGTGAGTTAATCTTTGATAACAAACGTCGTGTGATAATATATCAAAGACTTTCATTCATTAAATAATAACCAAAATATGATTGAAACTCACTGAAATATTTTAGATTCTAACTGGCTTCTAGCCGGTTCATGAATTTAAAATTTTAAGTTGATCACTTGAAAAACTTCAACTGAACATTTTTTAAGATTTTGTTTTAGTGTTTATTTGAGACATAAAAAGAACTTCGAGTCAATGAAAGTTTACGTAATTTTTGAGTTTTTAATACGAAACGACGCTTTGTGTTGTATTGTATTCCGAGCTGCAAGCATAGCATGACCACTATAGAAACAAGTTTTGTCTACGGAAGAATCGACATAATGGCAGAAAGACATAGCCCTTTTCTTTAGCGGTCATGCTACGCGTGCTGGTGTTCGCAAATCCTCGTCCAAAGCGCGTATTTTGCTTAAGGCGTCATGTTCTATTATTGTATCAATGTATTGCAGATTCCTCGTCAATTTCAAACTTTTACTAAATGCCTGTAACCCATTTTTTTCAGTTATCATCACTCATATCAATGATAGCATTAATAGGCATATCCATATTTGCTTACAATGTGTACCAGGATATTATGACTGTACCAGAATTGCCTGAACTAGACTTGAATAAATGGTGGGGTCCAAATACTACGGAACCTCAAGATACGTCTATTAGACCGTATCGGATTGTGTTTTCAGAAGGGGTGAGTACTGCTGATTCTTCTTAGCGTCTGTTCTCCATTTACATGGTGGAATTCCGATAGAGGCCAAAACGCCAAAATTAAAAAATAAAAACTGCTGGTTCCTACAAAATTGCAATACTAACATAGTCAAACATAATTAAAAATGGCATCAAAGGCTGAATTAGCTTGCGTTTACTCCGCTCTCATCCTCATTGATGATGACGTTGCCTTGACTGGTGAGAAGATCTCCACCATTCTGAAGGCGGCCAACGTTGATGTTGAGCCCTACTGGCCTGGTCTGTTCGCAAAGGCGCTGGAAGGCATCAACGTGCGCGACCTGATCACGAACATCGGATCCGGCGTGGGAGCCGCGCCGTCTGCTGGGGCTGCACCCACCGCCGCCGCCGCGGCCCCCGCTGCCGAGGTTAAGGAGGAGAAGAAGGAGGAAGAACCTGAAGAGTCCGACGACGACATGGGCTTCGGTCTCTTTGACTAAAAAGCTTTATATCGAAGCTGTAATATTCCATTGTAAGCTTTATGAAGCTTATTTAGTTATAAGGATTAAATGACTTTATAATAATTTTTTTTTTTATAGTCAAATTATTTAAATATAAGTTTTTAAACTGACATGGTCACTAAAACTATCAATAACACGTAACGGGATATTTACCATATTTTATTATTTTTTATGAAATAAATTACACAAAGTAATGCGCCTGCCTGGGCTACATGGGCTGCTTATTTCTGACAGACCATAATGCTATTATTGATTCCACTGTCTTTGCTTTCTAGATGAACACTGAAATCCGATGGCTCTTCGAGATGTATAGACGAGCTGCCAACAAGAAGAAGAGTTTCGAGGACACGGCCTGGACGTATGGAGTACATTCCGATGCCTTTGCCAAGATCTTTAATTACTGGATATTCAAGTACAAATTTCCTGAAAGAGAGCGTTTCTTCAACCAGTATGAACAATATAGAACTAATATTCAAGGATTGGATATACATTTTATTCATGTGAAGCCGAAAGTTGATGTTAATGTCATGGTAAGTTTTAATCTATGAAAATAAATAAAATTTAAGAGCCTGCTTGCAATTTCAAAAAGCATGATACAGTAGTTTTAAAAAAAAATATTTTTTAATTTTTGTCTGCCTATTTCGGCTAATCTCCGAAACGGCTGGACTGATTTTTACTGCAGGACCAATTTTCACTAAAGGACCGAATTTTTTCTAGCAGACAGCTGATTTATAACTGATAACTAAGACTACTTTTGCTGTAGTTGTTAGAAAAAGGATTAGAATTCCATCCAAAAAAAAAAAAAACCCTAAACACTGTTACCAAAATCCGATTCAAATAAGAAAATGTCTAGAATATCTAGAAGAAAAAAAACGGTTTACCAAAAAAAAATCTTTTGTGTTTACAACAAAAATCTTTTGTGTGTCTACCGCCTTCCGAAAGAAATGTTATTTTACACATGTTTAGTGTTTTTTTTGGAGGTCACCTTTTTTTTTTCATTTTTTTTTTGCTAACTCATTTTAATTTAACCATTTTATTTGCGGTATCTCACACTAATCCTTGTCAAGTATCAGTTTTACCTTGTGACTACAACACACGACGGACGGACAGCGAAGTCTCAGTAATAAGGCCCCGCACCCAAAGGGTCAAACCATTTGGTTACGGAACCCTAAAAAAGATGTTGGTGGATAAACTTCTTCTTTTTTAGAAGTCGCTTATTAAGCTCTTGTTCTTGTTCTGGTTTAGGTCTACCCCCTTTCATTACCTTAACTATAATACATTTAATAGGGGATAATCCTATTTTTTTTTCTTTGTCCGTCGGGTAGTTTATTGAAAAGTATTGGACACGTATTTTTTCTTTTTTCACGTGGTCATAAAATTACGGAGATATATTGAGTTGAAATGGCGCATGACGTCACATGTAGGTAAGTTTTATACCCACTTGTGACGTAGTAAGCCCCCACTCTCCAACTTTAATGAGTTCTATCTAAGTAATTTTTTGATATTTTGATAAAACAAAAAATACGTGTCTAATATTTTTGTATTACCTGTCTGACGGACAAAATAGAATGTCGTTTTCTTTACCCAGTCCGATCCCCTATTGTAACGAAGCAAAAATAAAACTTATTTTTCAATCTTAAAATAATAAAAACATCACGTTCTCTATCTATTAACTTCCAATTCAATTTCAAACTTAAGATTACGTTTTAATCCGGATTCTCGTTCAGAATTTTTAAAGATAAAGTCTCCACGTACCTTCAATGAGAGCCGGTAGATAGCTAACGATTTTAGTCGCTGCAATTCCGCGCTCTATACCGGAATCCAGTCGGATTGGAACCAGCTAAAACTGATTACATATGTCGCCCAGTAACTGAAAAATATTGGCTTTTTTTGAGATTGCACACAAGTTATCTGAACCTGCAAATATTTTTCAATAGAAGCTGGTATTGATTGCTGTAGAACGAAACAGTGACATAAAGGATGTTCATTTGTTTATTGACTTTTTGAAACTTTAGCGGTACTAACATCTTCATGATTCTGCTCTCCTAGTACTTTAGAATAGAATAAAACTTTATTGTACACCAAAAATCAAACATAAGGGGTTTACAAAACTTATAATTTTATGGTTACAACGGCGTCTTATCGCTTATAGCGATATCTTCCAGACAACCGTTCTGCTCAAATCCAAAATTAAAATGAAACTAAAAGGTACGGATTTACTCCGTGACTGTACTAATAATGAAATTGGGTGGTGGGTTTAGTCGATCTATTCAAAATGTGACTCAGTTGAGTGATTCTGCGGGTCCATTTCGACTGGGTCCAGTTGAAATAAGACTCTTATGGACCGGAATCCACCGAAGCGGAGATGACACGAGAGGAGGGGAGATATGTTTTAAGCCAGCAATAGAGTTTTGTTATTTACACTAAATAAACTTCTCGTCGCCGCTTAGCTTATGTTGAAACGGTTGAGCATTGAGGAGAGGATATGTCTCGTAATTGTATAGGCCAACGGAGATGGCAACAGGCGAAAATGTTCACATACCTAATTATTTATTTAATGGTAAAATTCTCACGATAGAATTCCACACCGCGTTTCGACGCGCGTTTTATCTGTTCTTACAGCCCATTGCAGCCCACTGAATGTGTTTTGGAATTTGAACTTTTGGCTGACTCTGCCATAAAAATCACTGTAGGTAATTATGTTGCAGTTTAGTTTAGGCACTAAAAGCATCTTATGTAAGTCTCTTTTCCTATTGCTCCACGTGCATAATAACACCCCGGTAATGAAATAGACTAGAATAGAAGAACTATTTATTGTTGTTATAGGTGGGTCTCATAAAAATGTGATAAAAATTTAAAAGTTTTTTTTTTAACATTGCCCCACACTAGGAATTTCTCATGTATCGTGGGGTGCGTTTACAGACATTTAAACTCACATACACAAACAGCCAGACCCGAAACAACTATCTGTATTCCCTACAAATACCTGTGCGGGGATCGAACCCGCGACATGCAGCGCAGCTGTCGATCGGTCAACCACTACGCCGACCGTGACGTCGAATAATAGCAACTACTATTAAAAGGATTGTAGGTTTGAGTTTAATCATTAAGGAGGTTTTTCATTTTTTTTTCATTGCAGATTCTTCCAATAATTCTTCTACATGGCTGGCCGGGATCTGTCAGAGAGTTCTATGAAAGTATACCTTTACTAACAACTGAAAGATCGGGATATAACTTCGTATTCGAGGTTATTGTACCAAGCTTACCTGGATTCGGATTCTCTGACGTAAGTTATAATATTGTTGGTTGGACTGGCCTAACTTTGTACGGAGTTTCAAAAGAATAAGAGACCAGTATATTCTGGTTACCATTAGGCATTATGCGTACGAGTTTATTTATGTCGAGCCAGAGACAAAACGGTAAAGTTTTGTGGTAGTACACACATAAGCTCTCTCTTTCTTAAGTACCTATAATACTTTTTGTTTCGTTTTATCTAGGTAGTCCTAGATAAAACGAAACAAAAAGTATTATAGGTACTGGGTTGTGGAGGTCAGATAGGCAGTCGCTCCATGTAAAGTACTGGTATTCAGCTGCATCCGGACTGGAAGCCGACCCCAATATAGTTGGGAAAAGGCTAGGCAGATGATGATGAATACTTTTTGGCGAAGTGTTATAAGACGCTCTTGGTAGCTCAGAAACGTGTATGTTTGATTCAATTCAAAATAATGCCAGTTTTTGAAGTGAAACTTCTTATGCGACATCCAACAAGTTTAACTTTTCATGGAGGGGGAATATTTTCTATTACCCACTAAGAGATGGCGCTATTACAAGATTTGTGACTACGTAGTTCTACTAGGTACGCAAGATGGCATGTAAAAAGTCATGCATTCGACTCTTCGGTGTGACCAACCTTCGCTCAATTTCCATGAGTAGAATAACCTCGATAAACTTATGTAATAAAAAGTGTACAACGATAAAACATTATTTAGAAGCTCAATAAAATAACGAGAGTGAACGCGTGGCACTCGAACGCATGCGTGTAGTATTACGAAGTTTCACTTCTTCCGCGCGAAGGGACTCCACGCACTATTTTTTTTGTATTACTTAAATAACAGATTTTACTAGAAGAATAATCGTACATTTACTTTCTTTCCTTTATTTTTTCCACAACCCTTCTAACTTTCCCATTTCTTATTGTAACTGGGTGAATTTCCCAAATTACTTTTTTTTTTGTCTTCGGTGAAATTAGTATTTGAAAAAAGGAATATTGTTCAGAATTAAATTGTTTAGTATTTAATAGGTTGTTATTGGGTTGTGGCAAAAATATAATTTGCCTAGGACTATTTACAAAGGTTGAAATAAATTCATAAACCTCTATTTTTTTCAAATCGGTGCTGTCCCTCTACTTTTTTTACAAACAAAAAAGCTTATACACTAATAGAAATAAGTAAGTTAAGTATATAACTTGTTCTATTTTATAGAATATTAGTTTTGTTATTAATATATAGCATATTTTATTACATAAATAACGATTATTATTACTGAGAGGCACAAACGTACCTGTCCTGCAAAATCTTCTCATATCGCTGGACAAAAGTAATTTAAACCTAACTTTACATCGACGAGTCCGACAGCGTCCCCACCCCAATTTTATTTTCGTCGTTAGTGTGTGCTAGTGCGCAATCAGGACGGATTTGTGTCAAATCGCTGCATATTCTCGCCAATAACATAAGTGCGCCATTTCAGTTGCTCCCGGACAATTATTTTATATTATCGGTGGTTGCATTTTTCTAGTGTAATGCGTAGTTTAATTTTTGTTGTTTGGTTCTAACAGAGGTAGTAAGTAAATTAGCTTCATTGACTGTTATTGAATTTATCCTAGATATTATGCATTTTTTCTAATTTTCGAAAAAGTGTGTTATTTCTCACGTCGCTGTTCTCATATCGCTGTAATCGGTGGTCTTTATTACCACCGATGTGATAATTTACACCGAAAAAATCAATCGGTGTCTTATATCTAATATCGGTGTTTTGGTTCATGATCAACGCACAGTTTTGTCACATCGGTGGATTACTTTATCATATCGGTAGATCATTTCATCATCCCGGTGATTCTTTTTATCATATCGGTAGACCCCGTGTCATTTCGTTAAGTAAAGTTTATTACTATTACAAATACAATATTTTTTTTAGTTTTTTTTTTTTTTAATTCATAGTAACTATAGTAAATATAATAAAATAGGTACATAATTTAAAAAAAATATATTTCAACTGAATTTCTAAGAACTCAGTTCTCTAATCAAATCAAATCAAATCAAATTTATTCGTAAATGTAGGTTTCATTACAATAAGATGTTATACAGAAATGGTTAGTTCGCTACATTTTACCCGAGAGCATACAAATCATAATAGAGTTAGGTATGTCAAAACAGTAGACGCAAAATTTTAAATTAAATAACACAATTACATATTATTAATACACATTTCCTTACGTACTAACACACACAATTATTAAGTAAAAACAAATAAATAAAAATAATCATAATCAAAATGTCTTGTCCTCCATAAACTCAGCTTTGGAGTAGTAGCTTTTATGAATTAAAAAGTGTTTTAATTTTTTTTTCCTCTTTGGATGTGATCCACTTACATAAGACCCTCAGTTCAGGTCGTCAGTTCTAAGTCACCCTTGTAAAAATATATAGGTACCTACTAACTATTTCTTTTTTGATGTTCAAAGGTGGATAGATTATCATATCGCTGGATATGTACATCATTTCGGTGGATAAACTTATCATACCGGTGTACAGAAAAAATAATCGGTGACGGTTTGTCATATCGGTGGAAACCAGAATTCAAACTGAATTTTCTCCTTAGTCTTAAATGCTACGTTGATAATATTAAATTTGGGGATATTTGATATCTTAAAGATTACATTAAACCTGAAAAATATACAAAAAAAATATAAATGAAAAAGTTCACCGATATGATAAAAAAATGGCATTTGTTGAAATTCACCCAACTATAAGATGAAACAATCTCATTTCTGAGTCAAAGAACTAACGAGAACCTTTATTTTCAGGCCCCAGTTCGTCCAGGATTGTCTCCGCATCAAATAGCAATAATAATGAGGAACCTGATGCAAAAACGTGGTCACAAACACTACTACGTCCAAGGCGGCGACATTGGCCACATCATTGGCTCACATATGGCCACGATATTCCCTGATGAAGTTATTGGCTTCCATACCAACTTCCCTGTTAATTTGTCCAAGTATTCGCAACTGACTTGGCTGTTGGGTTCGCTTTGGCCAACGTTTGTGGCCAACGGATATGAAGATCGGATGTATCCGTTGGTTGATAAGATGAAGTTCTATTTGGAGGAGTTCGGATTTATGCATTTGCAGGGGACTAAGCCGGATTCTATTGGTGAGTATTTTTTTTATATTATTCATCATCAGCCTATAATGTTCCCACTGCTGGGACACAGGCCTCCTCTCTATGAGAGGGAGTGGGCTGTAATCCACCACGTGGGCCCAGTGCATGTTGGTAGATGTCACATGTCTTCGAATTTTAGTTCTAGGGCATGCCGGTTTCCTAACGAGATGTTCCTTCACCGTTTTAGAGGGCAGCGGTGATGAAATAAATTACACAAATAATGCGCCTGCCTGGGTTTGAACCCACGGCTTACTGCTCTATATCGGGGCTGCCACTGCTGGGCCACCGCTGCTCTCTCAATTTTAATAGTAAAAATTATTGACGCAATCATCATTTTGGCTGTGATTGTGCATATAACTGAGTTACACAACAGTGAACCAGATTGGTCGACATACCTCACAGAGTAGCTAAGCTGAAGGGGCCGACCTTATTAGCCGATCAGAATAACCCTTAACGTGGTTTAGGGAATAAGAAATCATTGAATAAACGTTTGAGTTTGTTTGTATGTGTGAAATCGCGGTTATAGGGCGAAGACCAGACAGACCGCGTTTAAAACACGGGTGGCTCACACTTACCAATTTCCGTAAATAACAAAAAGATAAAAATTACCTACCCATTTCATGATTGATTCGGGTCGAGAATCCTTAGCATAATTACCTCCTTGAATTTGACGAGGATGCAAAACAATACCTTGTATAAAAGGTAACTTTTGGCTCATAAAGCACCTGTAGATATTTATGAGGGTCTTTTCGAACAGTCCTAGTACTGTTATACTTGACGGTACATCTAATGATGAATGTATAGTCTAAATTCGCTCTTGGTTTTTCAAGATCAAACAAGCAAGAACTCTAGGTAACATCTGCTTAGACTTTTCCCAACTAGGTATGTTGGGGTTGCCTTCCAGTCTAACCGGATTCAGCTGAATACCAGTATTTTACATAGAGTTACAACCTATCTGACCTCCTCAACCCCGCTAGTATTGGGTTATATGATACTCCTTGGTAAGGCTGGTTCTCGGACTCACAGGCCACTGACTACCTGTAACGACTGTCAAAGATCTACAAATGATAGCCGGCATTAACTGCTTAACGTGCTTTTTGAGGCACGGAGAAAACTTTGTATATAATGGGTGGTCACCCATCCACAGACCAACCCAGGCAAACGCGGCTCAACCTGAAGATCGATCCCAGCAGCCGTTTTTATTTAGCCACGAGCTCTTCCATCCGATGGAGAGTGACTAGTTTAAATTAGTTCACCCGGTCTTTAATACCCAAAGGGTCACTCGGGAAGTCGGGACCGTATTACTGAGACTTCGCTGTCCGTCCGTCCGTCTGTAGCCAGGCTGTATCTCATGAACCATGATAGTTAGCCAGTTGATATTTCTTCAGATTATGTATTTCTGTTGCCGCTTTAACAAAAAATACTAAAAACAGAATAAAATGAATATTTAAGGGGGCTCTCATACAAAAAAGTGATTTTTTTGCTTATTTTTATAAATATCTAGCTGTCCCGCGCAACTTCGTCTGCGTCACATTTTTCCCGTTTTCGCAACATTTTTCATTGCTGCTCCGCTCCTATTGGTCGTAGCGTGATGATATATAGCCTATGTCCTTCCTCAGGTTGAAATCTATCTTCTTGCCAAATTTCATTAAGATCCGATCAGCCGTTTAGTCGTGAAAAGGTAACAAACAAACTTACTTTCGCATCCATACTAATATTATAAATGCGAATGTCACTCTGTTTGTTTGTTTGTATGTTTGTTTGTTCGTTACCTTTTCACGACTAAACGGTTGATCGGATCTTAATGAAATTTGGCAATAAGATAGATTTCAACCTGGGGAAGGACATAGGTTATATATCATCACGCTACGAAAGGAGCGGAGCAGCAATGAAAAATGTTGCGAAAACGGGGAAAATGTGACGCAGACGAAGTTGCGCGGGACAGCTAGTTTATAATAATAAATCTTCGTGCGCGAGTCTGACACGCACTTGGCCGGTTTTTAGATTAAACAAGCATAAGGCAGACAATACTAATAATATTAAAACAATATTTCACACCTAACTTAACTATGAAAACTCTTCAAAAGCTACCAAAGTCACAGTTTCATTCCCGCAATACTAAAATATCCAGGACAAACCGTACTAAACTTTGAGGATGGAAAAATGAAAAGAATGAAGAGGCAAAAAATGCTAAATGAAACAGAATTAAATTGTCTATTGTTCTCAGTTTTATAAGTGGATGCTATAAATTCATCAGAAGAGGGAATTTCGGGGAGTATATTGTTCTGGCGGTAGGTTCTGTTATTTATAGTTAGAAAGATTATTGATATATGAGTATGGCGGCTTTATGCTTTAGGCTTTATTAACGGCATTGAACATCGTTCTAGTTTCGAAAACGTATGCATTTTGAGTGAAATTATTCGAAGGAGTATAAATTTATGCAAGCATTCTTGCGAAAATTATAACTTCTATTTAGAAACAAAGACTCAGTTCTAGGTCAGTTTCTAAATTGATCATTTGTCAAACTCTAGCATTTAGAAATTTGGAATTTCAGCGACAAATGACCTTAATTAATCCTCAATTCTGAAACCAAATTTACGGCCTGCTTCCAAATCAAATCGTTAAATGCATCTAGTAACCAATTTGAAATTCTGTCTCTATTAACTTTACCTTTTGAACGCCAAAGCATAAACGCACGCGCGTGCCCTCAACGCCAAGCCACAAATTCAACGTAAATACTTACAATAAAAAAAAAATGGATTTCAAAAATATTATTACTTTATTTCTTGATAAGACATTTACTTTATAAGATATATAGATCACATTTTAAAGATAGAATAAATACACACAAAAGTAATGATTTTAATTACTTATTTCGTGTTATAGTGCACCACATTTTTTGTCACATATTTGTGTCGTTGGCGTACAGGGCACGCGTTTGCTTGTCACGTATATGCGACAATAGCGTTCAAAAGGTTAAACGATTGACAAAAATAGAAACATCTTTAAAGTTCGTTTAGGGTTAAGCGTATCAAGTGATTTTCTCTGAAAAACCACACCAGATATTTCTTCTGTATAGTGGGTGCGTTTACAAACATTTAAACTCATGACACAAACAGCCAGACCCGGAAAAACTATCTGTAGGCCTTACAAATATTTGTTCCATGCGGGGATCGAACCCTCGACACGCAGCGCAGCAGTCAATCGCTTAGCCACTGCGCCAACCACGCCGTCATCACATATGCATCCACTCACCTCGGTTGCGAGTACTAGTTAAAATATCAGCCAAATTAAACAGCAGGAATCTGTACAGGAACTATGACACTTTTCTTAAGTCAAATTACCGATTAAAATTGACATGTCTCAAAATTTCAACAACTGTTATCACATTTTTTCTGCTTCTATTTTTAATTCACTTCTTATTTCCAGGTATTGCTCTCCAAGATTCTCCTGTGGGACTTGCAACCTACATTCTGGATAGATTCATGATCTTCACCGATCCTGCCAACAAGCTAGACCCAGAAGGTGGTCTGGACAAATACTACTCTTACGATAAACTCCTAGATAACATAATGCTGTACTGGATCAGTGGTAGTATTACTACTTCTATGAGGATGTACAAGGAATATTTTGAGGATGGAGAAGTGGAGAAAAATATTGCTCTGTAAGTGTGTTCTTTTATCGTATTTGAATGGTGACAATTGCTCATGCCTTGGTTGAGGAAACCGACATGACCCTGAACCAAGCATTCAAAGTCACATTCACGTCTTTGAATTGTAACTGAAATTGTGGTAGACTTGATGTCTTCAGCAAAACACTCTGGGTAAAGAGAAAACTTTGTCTTAAAAACTATAAACGGGATTGGCTGTTATTGCTATTGTAAAAATATTAGCAAATCAGAAAAACGGTATCGCTCCTTAGCTCTAATTTATTTTTCTTTCACAATGTGTGTAAAAATACTCTTAAGGAAGGTGAAAGGCACTTGTTCTTTCGTTCCTTGCGATCATCTTTTTTTTGTTCTAGATCATACTTATGAACCCTCTAATTACGTAGTAAGTTTTAATGCATCACATATCAGGGTTTTGAGTGCGTAGCATTGAGTTTGACGGTAAAATGCGATTTTTCACCCTAGAAAAACTCGTTTCACAGCAATAATTTTTGCGTAGAGTTAGATAGTTTAATGTACAAAAAAATAGTGCGTGGAGTCCCTCCGCGCGGAAGAAGTGAAACTTCGTAATACTAAACGCATGCATTCGAGTGCCACGCATTCACTCTCGCTCTGTATCTTTCTATTCCGCCTCAATGGTAGCGTTAAACGTTTAACGCAACCTTGTTGGAAGTCGCATAAGAAATTGCACTTCAAAATGCTTGTATTACAAATCAAACCCTCCATCTTTTCTTTAGCCTTCCTCTCAATCTTCAACTATAAACAAAAAATCGTTCTTTTTGACACTACAGAAATATAAACAATTTACTAGCCTGTTAGTACGTTTTCTGGGCTTTAGAGTTAACATGATAATGTAGATCAGTGGAAACACAAGATGACGCAGACAACGTCTGTATGAAGTGTCATAAACTAAATCCTCACAAAACAGTGATATGGGTGAAACGTGACAGATGGTGTGTCATGTCTTGTCATATTGTTATACGAGATCAAACTAGTGTGTATCGTAAGATTGAAGTGAATTCTGTGTTGGTAGGAAGATTTGTACAAAGTGTAAAAGTGTAAATTCATTTAAAGTTAAAGGTCGCGATCACTTACTTAAGAAGCTGGCAAATGCATCTCATAATTATTATTTTTTTTAATTTGTCTCTCTCATTACTTTTTGTTTATATGTATGTATTTATGTAAGTATTGTTGTATTTTTTTTTTTTTTCTTACCGACTATGTTTTCTCTTTGCATCACCCTAAGGTAGACTGATAGAAAATGCCCAAGGCGTTAAGTCCGCCTTTGTACAGTGTTTTTTTTTTTAATAATTAATAATAATACTTGTGCTTAAAGTTTTAATAAATAAATTAATAATAATAATTGAGTTGTGCGGGGGTCGGGGAGGGATTTTAGGTAAAGTTATAACATTAAATACTTATGAAAAAGTTGGAACTTTTATTTCTGTTACTACAAGGTTCCCAGGTTGGGGTCTAGAATAAAAAAAAAAATATCGCAATGACGGGGAAACACTAAGCCTTTCGGCTTCGGGGGTATTAACACCCTTTATAAACCTTCTTTTGTTACTTAAAAAATTGGTTGCCTGTAAAGTCGGTATACGGGCGAAAGTTTTACGTGACAACGACTTTGAGTGGTAAAATAATTTTAATGTGAATATTCATTCGTATAGTAGGAAGAAGGATGAAATAATAGTAACAATTTAAAACATTTATTTGCGCGTGCCTTTCACTTTTTATGTCTGTCTCTCTCGCTCTTAGGCGGGCTAACCATGCCCGAGTGGAAGGGACGCGTGCCTCTCACTCGCTCTCATTGTGAGCGCATAACGTGAGCGGAGCGTAACGCAGTTTCTTGAAGTGTCACCCGGCAAACCAATTTATAAGACGTTGTCACGTCAAAAAGACTACTTGATCAAAGCAATGTATGTTAAGATATTGTTACTGGATATAAAAGTAAATCAAGGTTAAGCAACACTTGCCCTGGTCGGCCCGTAGATGGGTGACAACCCATGACCAAACTTTGTTCACAGTGGACAGTCGATTTTAATCACCTCCCATTTTCTATTCCAGAATACCAACAGCAGTGCCAACATGGGGTCTTCGGTTCAAGCACGACTTAGCTCACAGTCCAGACTTCATACTCCGTTGGAAGTACCCCAACTTACTGGGCACCTCCAATTATGACGTAGGCGGACATTTTGCAGCATTTGAGAGGCCAAAGGAATTTAGCACAACTGTTTTTAAAGCTGTAAAGGCGTTTTTGGCATTCCAGAAATAAAAGAATGTTTATAAGAGTGTTTTTTCTTTGATGCCAGTGTCTTTAGTTTGAGTCAAGTTTTTGATGGTCGGGTAAAAATGTTACGTGAAGTATTTTATTTTAATGACTTGAATATTTAACCTGCATATCTATTCTTTAAGAAGGTAAAGTTGGATCAATGGCTGAAATATTTTTATCTACACTTCTTCATCGTATCATGTGGTTAATGCCTTAGCTGGTGTGAGAGTTTTTAAGCCGTCATGGGCCTCTGATTTGAATTTATTCTTACTTGACTGGCTTTATTTCTGACGATCTGATTGGTCGCTTTTGTCACGCTTCAGTCGCGATGCAAACGCAATTTAGCATTGACACAGAAATGCGTGTTAACGCTACTGTTACAAAATGGACTCGGGTGGCATACCGTGACGTCTTAAAGTAGTATTGTTTTAATCTTATTGCCGAGTGGGAAAGAGATGGCGCTAGACGTTTTGTAAAAGATCTTTTCCACACTGGAACGACATTAAAATAATGCTGCTTAAAGACGTTATTGTCGTGCGTTTGCATCGCTTGTGTCGCGCGTTGCAAATGTGGGTAGCGCGCTCCAAAATTCGACAATAGCAAAGTCTATTATTGAAGTATTTCAGTAGAATGTTGATAATCTAAACTGCACCCCATAGTCTCGTAAAATTACGGTTAACTACTGGTGAATCAAAGACTAACACCCATATTCAAACCAAACCCATTTTTTGATGTAGTCAAACTGTATTGCTTTGACAAAAGTCAAAAACACGCACCAAATCGTAATTCTACAATTTGTTGGCAGCAATTGGCGAATCTTTGAATAAGGTGCCTCCTCCAGCTACATATCTTTGTCAAACCCATAGTTGCATCTTGCTTCAAATAATCCTAAAGATGTCATATGCCACTTTCATCAATGTTCAAGATGAATATAATTAATAGTTTTCCAGAAGGTACTTCAAATTTGACAGATGAAAAGTAGGCGTTTATACATCAATTTATAAACAAACAGGGCTGAAGCTAACGTACGCGTGGTTAGTCCGACTTAAGTTCAGTTCACTACTAAGAATACCAGTGTAAGCCAGTATAAGTATATTAAAATGTCTTCTATTTTTAAAAAACAACAGAAAGAAAAAATTGAAACTGTAAATAGGACAAGAATATGACGAAGTGGAATCAAATTGCATTTGCTCACTAAAAAACAAACCATCCAGCCCATAAGACAAAGGAAATTTAAAAATTCCCGCGCTCATTACACCATGTTTTCTAAAAAGGGGACAGTAAAAAAGTTTTTTGAAAAAAAAAAAGAAAAGCAGTCACAGGCAAAGTTGCGGACTGCCGCCGGGGACACGAATAATTCGATTTGGCGACGCTGACTCGATTGAAAACGATTACAGCGAGCATCGAGTTGAAGTTGTTTATTATTTTGTTTTGCGTTGTACCGAATTCGATGATTGAAGTGTAATGAGGTTATGTTCCGAGACGAGATTTCGTTGTGTTTTGATGTAAAGCTCTTGATCCTGATGTAGACAGTTTGGCTTGTGTTTGTAAATGGGCGTTTTCTGCGAATTTATTTGTTAAAGAAATGAACCAATAATAATGTAAGCATCACTTCACGCTAATCCCACCAGTTTGGTAGGTTTTTGGTCCAGAATAAATGATTTATTTATTTATTTATTTACGTGGGTTGTAGAGCAGCGGTGGCCCTGTGGTAGCAGCCCCGACTTACGAGCAGTAAGTCGTAGGTTCGAACCCAGGCAGGCGCATTACTTTGTGTAATTTATTTCATCACCGCTGCTCTCAAAACGGTGAAGGAAAACATCGTGAGGAAACCGGCATGTCCTAGAACTAAAAATTCCAAGACATGTGACATCTACCAACCCGCACTGGGCCCGCGTGGTGGATTACAGCCCATTCCCTCTCATAGAGAGGAGGCCTGCATCCCAGCAGTGGGAACAATATAGGCTGATGATGATGATGACGTGGGTATTATCCACAGGAAGACAGCGGATGGTAGACCCACATTTTCTCAGTTTTGTTGAATTGGTCATGAATTGGGGGCAACCACTGAATGGTGCCAAGAGTCTGGACTCTTGGTAGCTATTCTTAGATATCTTTAGGAAAACCTCAATGACACTTCTTGGGAATCGAAACCAAGACGAGAACCAGTGTCTTAGCGATCACGCTTATGACCGTGATACACGTGAAGCACATCTTAGGTAGGTAAAATAATCATAGACAGACATCATCATAGTCAAGTCTTGTGTCAACAAAACAATGTAACGGGGTGTAGAAGAATTTAAATGGGGGCTAATAGAGATGTATAAAAGAAGATCGACCTATTCGAATTAATAGGATTATGATTATAAAAGTCGAATAATATGAAAAACAAAAATAATTGTTACGGGCTTAACACCATTTATTATTACGTCCAAGGTGATGCTTTTTATGCTATAAATAATTATGCTATAAACTAACTGGAATTATATATTTTCCAAAATAGATGTAGCCTAAGTTACTCCTTATTACATCAGCTATCTGCCAGTGAAAGTCCCGTCAGAATCGGTTCAGCCATTCCAGAGATTAGCGGGAACAAACAGACAGACAGACAGACAAAAATTGAATTTTGGTATATGTGCCGTGACGATGGATGGACTGTGTGAAGGATGATATAGCAAGAAAGGAGGTGTCTCATGAGATGACAAGTAATAGAGAAGTATGGAAGAAGAAGACATGCTGCGCCGACCCCAAATAAATTGGGATAAGGGCAAGAGAATGATGATGTACCGTATATAACAACACTAAAAAATCAAAGTAATGTCATCCTTGTAGCAAACGAGCGAAATGTTTAAGCATAATAATTATGCTGCGAGTAAATTCAACATCATTTCAGAAGTAACACAAAAACAAACCTTATCTGTGGGAATAAAATTCTTGTCAAAATTTTACCATATACGTGCAATTGCCAGTATCTACTGCTGAAAAAGTTAAAACCGCAGAAACTCGTCCGTAAAGCTAGATTTCGCAGCTCTGACTGCTTCGCTGCGGTCGGCGATGGATATTTTTTTTTCTCGAAAGTTCTGGAATCCTTGGATTTTTTTTTGAAGTTGGGTCTTTGTTTCTAGTTCTTAGTTACGTTGTCCTGGAATAGTCTTCATTTTTGTTGGTAATGTAGTGATAAATAGGGTTTTAATGCTGTTTTTTTACAAACGCTTTGTAAAAATGGGATCCTACTGTAATATTGTATATCATTTTTTTAGGTATTTATAATGTTGCTAAGCATGATCAATTCGATTTTCGGGTCGAGCAAACTGTTCTTGAAATTTTCCATCAAGAGTTAGCACCCACGGAGTTTGGATTTATGCCCCCTTGAGGGCAATAGGCTCGCCCCCTATTACATGGCACTTAAACATAACTGGCGAAATGTGGGTGTACTACATATATGAAATGTGTCTATGGGATCTTACCATCATATTTATTCTGTAAGTTCATTTCTGTCCAGAAGACCCGGGGAACGTCACTCTGTTGTTATTTACCAACCAACCAATACCTACAAACATCAATCTCGAATCATCACAAACAATGATTAAACCGTGGACTATGCAGAAACACATTTACAATTCAAAAGTAGCCTCCTCCCCGCGCCCAACGCAAAACAATGCAAGCAGGGTTGGCACAAAGAGAATTAATGTGTATGCAACGCAGTTTTGAGGTTATAATGGCTGGTACATCGTGATTAATATTGTTGACTAGCTTTTGCCCGCGGTTTCGCTCGCGTTAATTTAGTATTTTACAAAACCGACTCACGCGACACCTGGCGCCATCTATTTATCATAAGAACGTTATTGTTGTTTTAATCAAGGACAGTATTTTTTTTTTTGGGATGTAGTCCGTATCTGTACACCTGACAACGTATATGCAAAATTTCAGGATAATCGGTTCAGTGGTTTAGGCGTGAAGTAACAAACAAACAAACTTACTATCGCATTTAATATTCTGCATCATCATCATCAGCCTATAATGTTCCCACTGCTATACACAGGCCTCCTCTCTATGAGAGAGAGTGGGCTGTAATCCACCAGGCGGGCCCAGTGCGGTTTGGTAGATGTCAAATGTCTTCGAATTTTTAGTTCTAGGACATTTTTCCTCACGATGTTTTCCTTGACCGTTTTTGAGGGCATCGGTAATGAAATAAATTACACAAAGTAATGCGCCTGCCTGGGTTCGAACCCACGGCTTACTGCTCATAAGTCGGGGCTGCCGCCACTGGGTCACCGTTGCTCTAATTAATATTATATACACACAATGCATTGAATAGGACAGGGGCCATAAAGGTATTTTGATTTGCATTTAAAAAGATGTGTTGGAACTTAGACCCTCGATATTTTAGTAACTAAAAAAAACCCAGGTATCCTAAGTAAGTAAGTACCTAATTAAGATTACATTATAATCCAAACTTACCTAATTTAATTTTAATTAAGGAGGAGGAGGGCGCCACCGAGCGTAAACAAAGTAGTTGCTATACGTGTTTTTAATTCATAAAAATAGTTTAAGTGATTATATACATAAAAAAAAGCATCTATTCGAATGTTCAAGTCATATGTAGTGTGTGATATTGGAGTACGCCTGAAAGACATATCCAGTGATGTAAAAACAAAACAATACAAAAAAAAAAGAAGCACTAACGGCTCCACATTTTGAAAACTTGACTTGAATAACCGCAAAAAAAAAAAGACTTACGTGTTGGACAATCTGTTAAACATAAAGTTTGAACACTCCGAGGGATAAATACTGCAAAAACTGTGAGTACATAAAGCTACAAGTGTGAAGATAAAAAATCCTAACCTAAAACCTAAACATTACACAGCATAAAAACAAAGATCGCAGCGACTTGCAGCGCCATCTATTGACAAATAACGATATCAAAAAGAAAGTTATCGCAACAAACTGAAGGAGACATTAGTAAATAATGGATTCTTGTAACGAAAACATCACGCAGAGGCGTAAACAACCTATAGGTGTTAGCAGTCATAATAGCTATATTGACAATTCCATAACCACGTCATCTAGCATATACCTTTCAGATACCGCACGTAGTTTGCCAGATATATCGAAAGTATTGCTTAACCATGAAGTAGAAGAGTTGAGAAGTGAAATAATAAAACTTAGAATGGATTTAGAAAGAACTCAGAACGAGGTAGATAATTTAAACTCTGAAAACTGTTCGCTTCAACAAGTTATTACTTCTCAGCAAAACAAAATAGATAAGTATAAATTGCTTTGTACGGATTCATGCAGGATTATTAATAACAGTACAGTATCCACAAAAAAACGCAAATCTACGAAGTCGAAACGTAACTCACATTTGAATGAAAGTTATAGCGAATTACATGTCAACCTTGAGAACACTATTGAAACTCCGATTAGTCACGTGCAACAGAATGAGAAGATTTCTACTACAAACAGGAAGCTAAATGACCTATGTATCTCAAATAATACTTCTTCAGAAAACGTCCATCAGGTTGTAAAAGAAGTATATAGTTCCCCCCCGTCAGTCTCAAGCACAGACATAATAGTAAATAAAACCCATAGTCACAGAAATAGGATTCTAATATTCTCCGACGAACGTACACATATGAGAAATACACTACAAAATCTGATAGGATCAAACTTCATCGTGTCATCTTTTAGCAAACCTGGTGCAACTACGGATAAACTACTCGAATCATCACTAGAACTGTGTAAAGACTTTAATAAGTTTGATTATGTTGTAATTGTGTGTGGAAATAATGATAAGGATCCATTAAGAATACAATCAATTCTATATTTTTACTTGGATAAACTAGCTTATACGAATGTGTTACTATGTAATCCAAAGAGAGGGCATTTCTTAAGTGAGCTTAAACTATGTAAAACATTCCATCACATCTGTTCCCAGTTTAGCCACAGCGTATTTGTTAACATCAACTATGAAGTTCCTTATTCCTCATTTTTTTTTGGTACTATGTAGGTTTGTGTTGAGAGACATATTGCACCTAAACTATAAATATAATTATAAACGGTATAGTGAGGCGAATTGTAAAGATATTAAACATAAAACTGCAGTGTCAATGTCCACACAGACAGAAATGTTATTTCAACCAGATCTAATATCAATAGAAACTCAAACAGAAAATAATTTATTTCGAGAATGAATATAATTTTACTGTACTACACACCAATATACAAGGTATAAGGTCAAAAATAAATGATTTGGAATTGCTAGTTGAGTCAAAAGACATCGACGTCCTTTGTCTGAGTGAAACTTTTTTACGTGATCAGAGGGCAGAAATACTACAGTTGCCGAATTATAAAATGGTTTCGTATTTTTCACGGAAAAATAAATCTCGAGGGGGTGTGTGTATTTATTTAAAAAACTCAGTTAACTACAAAAGAATTGAATGGTTATCTGAACTATCGGTTGAAATTCATTTCGAATGCTGTGGCATAATAATTCCTGAGACTAATTGGTATGTATTGTGTATTTATAGAACACCTAATAGCAATTTTAATCTGTTTATTGAAAAACTTGAGTTATTATTGTTTAAACTAACCATCAGATTGAGATCCATAAACAAAAAAATATTTATCCTTGGTGACTTTAACATAAACACACTTGCCTGTACAAAAAAAACTACTATATTCAAAAACACTTTAAAAAAATTCAATTTACATCTAACCTTTAACCAACCAACCCGATTAACATCTCATTCTGCTACGTGCATAGATAACATAATCACAAATCATAATAAATCCAAAGCAGAAATATGGGATCTAGGAATATCGGACCATACATGTCAAGTAATAAAGATACCGTCTAATTTAAGTTTCAGAGAAAAATACTGGTTAAAAATGCGACGTAATATTAATTATTACATCGACATATTTTTAAAATACATTTCTCAAATAAAATTTCAGGGTGTGTATCATCATCTGGATGTAAATACGGCTTACGAAGAATTTATTAGCTTATTTAAATTAATATTCGATATCTGTATACCAGTTGAGAAAGTTAAAATGCACTATAAGAAAGATACATCATGGAAAACCAAAGGCATCATAATTTCTAGTAAAAATAAACGAAAAATGTACCTACAAACAAAAAGAAGTACGTCTCAAGAACATAAAATAAAATATGTTCGCTGTTGTAAAATCTTAAAGCGTGTAATAAAACAATCAAGAAAAAATTCTAATTCTAAATTCATCTCATGCAGTACCAATAAAACTAAGGCCACATGGGCATTAATAAAACGACAAACCCAAACAGCAAATACTTTTCAACCCACAATAGACTACATTCTGCACAATAAAAATGTAATAAAATCTCCTGTAAAATTAGCTAGTACTCTTAACAATTTCTACATCAACCAAAATCTCAACACTAAGACAGCGAACAATAACAATAACAAAAATTACAAATCACAATCAACTTCTAACTCAAGCAGTATCTTCTTCTACCCAGTAGACAGAAGCGAAATAATAAATATAGTTCTAAAATTAAAAAATAAAACTAGTTGTGGACACGATAATATACCCATTAGAGTTATCAAAGAAAGCATCCCATTTATAGTTGATCCACTGGTACATATTCTAAATCTTATGTTAGAAACGGGTAAATTTCCCGATACTCTAAAGATAGCTCTAGTAAAGCCATTATATAAAAAAGGATCACGGCACGACATGAATAACTACAGACCAATCGCACTGTTGCCAAGTTTCTCGAAGATATTTGAAAAGGTTATCTATGCTAGAATCACAAACTTTTTAAACGTAAATAATATTTTAAATGTTAACCAATTTGGATTCCAAAAGAATAAAACTACATCATTGGCAATATATAAATTATTCAATACCATTTGGAATAAAATAAATGATAAAAAACAATGTGCTGCTCTTCTCATTGATATGTCAAAAG
The DNA here is from genome assembly GCA_963082945.1 of Cerastis leucographa. Classification (NCBI taxonomy): domain Eukaryota; kingdom Metazoa; phylum Arthropoda; class Insecta; order Lepidoptera; family Noctuidae; genus Cerastis; species Cerastis leucographa. The sequence continues at coordinate 4,762,111 of OY720369.1, read as the reverse complement.
CATTTGACTGTGTCAAGTATGACATTTTGATTGATAAGTTAGAAGGTATAGGAATAAGTGGTATAGCACTTAAATTAATTGAGAACTATTTATATAATAGAATGCAAGGCACTGTTATTGAGGTATATAATGAACGTACAAAAACGGTGGAGATAGTGAAATCTAAATTTGAATCTGTAATACTAGGCGTACCGCAAGGCAGTATATTGGGGCCCCCTTTGTTCTTACTGTATATTAACGAACTTCCAAATATAGTTGACCATCTTTGTGTAATGTATGCTGATGACGCAACTATATTTATTTCAAATGAGTATTCCAATGACCATATTTACGAAACTGAAATAAATAAAACATTAATAACTGTAATTGATTGGTTGAAGTCAATAAATTTAAAAGTCAATGTCTCTAAAACCAAATTGATACAATTTAGAAATTATAAAAGTAAACCTACTAAATTGAATGTAATCATGTCTGATACAGCGATTGAAGAAGTAAAAGACACAAATTTCTTAGGAGTAACAATAGATCAACATTTAAACTGGAAGGCACATATTGAAAAAATTAATAAAAGAATATCCAGCGCTTGCTACGCATTGTCAGTTCTAGCAGAAACTACAAATCCAAGTGTTACAAAAAATGCATATTTTGGAAATGTGTACCCACTGTTAAGTTATGGTGTCATATTTTGGGGAAACTCGACAAACGTACAATCCACATTTATTCTCCAGAAGAAATGTCTTAAGACAATATATAACATGTATAGTACCGAATCATTAAGAGATGTCTTCAAAACGGAGGGTTTTCTGACACTGACTGGTATTTATATACTCGAATTATGTTTATTTGTTAAAAACAATATGCAATATTTTAATTTAAAATCAGATTCTAAAAGGAACATTCGGAAACAATATAAATATGACATTAATTTACCGGTAATTAACAATATGATGTATTATAAAAGTACCTATGTTACTGCTATTCGTGTGTACAATCACTTACCGCCAGCAATTAAACAATTGAATGGAAATATGTTTAAAAATCAATTGAAAAAAATGTTAATTAATAATGTATTTTATAATCTGCATGAATTTTTTGATAAAAAATAATGTTTGTTAAATGGAAATATGTTTAAAAATCAATTTAAAAAATGTTAATTAATAATGTATTCTAAATATAATTTCTTAAAATCACTTCAAAAATACTATTGCATATCCGACTTGGGTAGACTGTTGAAACCAAAAATGTAATGTTTATTAATAACAACTTAATGTACACAGTTAAGCAATAAATATATCTTTATCTTTATCTTTATCTTTAAAAGAAAAATCTTTTCAAACAGCTAAGTGAATGCTTCTAACGCCTCAGACCTTCTCCAGATCATTACAACGTTAGCCATCTTACAATATTTTTGTCCCTTTTATAGTAACCATTTTCTTCAAAATTCTGAAGCGAGACAACCATAAGGACACCTCATTTGCTTAACAAATACTCCGGGACAAGACTTGCTACGGTTCTTGTTGAAATAACAAGAAGTTTTTTGCCGATTGATCGCTTGTAGATTCCTTTTTTTTTAGCTTGCTTTATTTCGCTTCGACGAGGATCCAATCTTCGAGTTACAGGACAACTACTTTCCCTCGTTTTGCTGACTGACTGCAGCACATCATGTTACCCGAAACTGTAAAATTTTCCCAATCAATCTTGTACCTAATACTTTTAAAAATAAAGTTGAAAATCTATTAAAGAAATTTGACAGCTGGATGTGCTGACATCTGTACATTGGAATGATTAAAAAACATCTTAAATAGCAGTCAATCAAATATCGTACAATAATTATTAATTACTAGCTGTCCCGCGCAACTTCGTCAGCGTCAAATTTTCCCCGTTTTCGCAACATTTTTCATTGCTGCTCCGATCCTATTGGTCGTAGCGTAATGATATATAGCCTATGTCCTTCCCTAGGTTTAAATCTATCTTCTTGCCAAATTTCATTAAGATGCGATCAGCCGTTTAGTCGTGAAAAGGTAAAAAACAAAGAAACATACAAACAAACTGAGTGACATTCGCATTTATAATATTAGTATGGAAGTATGGATTTCAACTACTTTATTTGCCTGTTCATAGGAAAATCACCGATAGCCTAGTGGTGTGACCGTCGGACTGACAAGTCATAGGTCCCAAGTTGGAACCCAAGACCCGCACCTTTGATTTTACGTATTCCTATGTGTATTGTATAATTATCACTTACTTCAGTGAAAGAAAACATCGTGAAATACCAGATTGTCTGAGAGATATTTCTAGACGGCATGTAAAACCAATTCAAAGGCCCATTAGCGGCATTAAAACACCTGCTGGCCTACCAAGACCTCTTAAAGCAGTATTGTTTTAGTCTTATTCCAGTGTGGGAAAGAGACGAAACTATACAGGATGTCTAGCGCCATCTCTTTCCCACACTGGAAAAGGAGTAAAACAATAACGTTTTAAGACGTCATGGTAGACTTATACTGACCTGTTTAGGCACTAACCACAGGATGAAGAAATTTAAAGTATTATAAGCAATACATACAAATTCATCTGCCTAGCCTTTTCCCAAACTATCTTGGGGTTGGCTTCCAGTCTAACCGGATGCAGCTGAGTACCAGTATTTTACATGAAGCGACTGCCTTATTTGACCTCCACATCCTAGTAACTGGGTAATACGAAACCCCTTGGTAAGACTGGATGTCAGACTTTTGGCTTCCAACTACTCATAACGAATGTCAAAGATCTACAAATGACAGTTCCGAGGCACGGAAGAAACTCGGTATGTAATTATGGTCACCCATCCACGGACCAACCTCGGCAAGCACGGTTTAACCTTAAAGATCGGCCCGCGCGGTTGTTATTATTTAGCCACGAGCTCCTTGTAATTAAGTTTGTCAGTATTTCAAAATTGTAATCACGAAAATCACGATCGATACCTACATGCAAATCCAAAACTTTCAACTAAACCGTCGCGGCACGTGTCTACTAACTAAAGCTAATTAGCTCACCTCAGGAGTGGGAACCCTCCCTGATTACTGAAACTTGCATGTCAGTAGTACAGTCGTCTAGTTTGTTTAAAGTTTAGCTGTTAATCATCACGCTATTTCGGTTTGCTATGTGAGGCAGAAGCGTTTAACTGGCGAAGATGTCGCATATTTTCATGGTAGTATTTTTCATTATGGTGAGGTATTCTGGATAGTTAAGAGCATCTATTAAATCAATGACGAATGTTTAATGTTCAACGGCTTTTCATACCTTTTAGTTCACTGGGGTGTCACATCTCTCTCACCAACCTACCGATCAACCACCTACCATCGTGCAAATCAACCACCAACTTACCAACCAACAACCACTAACCAACCAACATTTTTTTGGAACGAAGTTCCTTATCGCGCGTTGTGAAAGGGGGCTAGACGGAAAAAATTCTTACGAAAAGTTGTCACGACACTTTTTGCTATAATAAGCTTTTGTAAGCTTTATTTCTTTAAAATAAAGTTGAAATTTCCTTAAATTACGTACAATTGGGGTGTGTATGTGAGTAAGGATAGATATGATTATTATTTTGAGTGACCGAACTACAAAGTACAAATTCGGTTGTGCAGTTAAGTAAGACGTATTGCTTCGAATTAAGGATTAATCTTCCTTAAATTAAATATTTTATTTTTTTTTGTCATTAATTTAGGACATTTTACTTTCAAGTTGGGCCAGATAATTTTTGAATTGATTATCAAAACTTTTGACGGCACGGTTGGCGCAGTGGTTGAGCTATCGACTGCTGCGCTGCGTGTCGCGGATTCGATCACCGCACGGAACAAATATTTGTTTGGCCTACTGATAGTTGTTCCGGGTCTGGCTGTTTGTTTATGAGAGTTTAAATGTTTGTAAACGCACCCACGATACATGAGATATTCCTAGAGTGGGGCAAGGTGTTTAAAAAAAAACAGTATTTCTCTCTTTTGCTTTTTTCGCATCGCATGGCAACACATGTCTTTTGAGCATGTAGCTAAGTGGACATAACCATACACATTCATACAACTTTTCTATCTACTTTTCTATCTACTTTTCTATTGGTATGGTGTACATAATAAAAAACATTCTATTTATATATCAAACCAAAAAATCTATACAAATATTCAAGCTCAACATCCGTATCAGCTACAGTCAAGTTTAATTAAGTACTTAAGTTTAAGTAAATACTTATGCGAACATTTTTATGCAATAGATTTGAATTTAAACGAAGTTAGAACCGTCAAAGAAAGCAAAGCTAGGAATAATTCTTACTTTTGACACTTCTAAATTCAAGCAATTAAAATCGAAAATCATAATCAATCAAATCAATAAAAAAATCGTATCTTAAGTTATTAGTTTTACTCAAGTAAAAGTATGTCGGAGACAGTCATTAGTACGGACATGAATCGAAAGCGCGCCAAAGGCGACCTACTTACCAGTCTACCCACACCCAAGCGCGCTTACTACAGAGTCGTGATGTTTCGAGCTCGCGGCGAGGAGGACAGTCAGTGTCTGATCGCGGCGGAGTCCAGACGTCCCGAAACTGTAACCCGATTCATTGTGCCTAGTGTTACTGTGTTGGATTGTAATTTCAAGTAATTTGTTAGTTCGATAAAAGCAGTGTACTTTGTGTATAGAAAGAATCTGGTTCTTCTAACCTAACAGACAGATGTGTTGCTGGGGAGTTTGTTCCGCCACTTCTTCTTCCCAGCTAAAACACTAGGAAGTGGCGAAGGGCGGGCGTTTTGGGGGACTGTCTCTTGTAATTTTGACATTCAAAAGGTGCTGATTATCAGCCTAGTTTGAATAAATGACTTTTGATTTTGTAGTGTGTGTTTTCATAGCACGAAACCCATGTTCTGCCCACATGAAGACCGTGTCTAACGAAATAAAATCACCTCACTACGACAAGTATAACTTTCAAATACAGCTCTTAAAAGCGTTTACGCTTTACGACATTTTATACAAACTTTCTAGTCCTTATTTTCCGAAATGTCTGAACCCATTTCAATGAAACTTCATACGCATAAGCAGAATACATAGGTCTAAAAAGTTACTAAAACATTTTCGAGCTAAACTAGACCGATAAATAAATTATCTATAGAAACAGAAATTTCCAATTATCTTTTTTTTTTTAAAGACATTACCTTTTTAGACCTATGTAACCTGCTTATGCGTATTAAGTTTCATTAAAATCGGCTCAGTCATTTCAGAAAATAAGTTTTTGAAAGTTTGAATGAAATGCCGTAAGGTGTAAACCTTCAGTAAAACATTGATGAATATAAAGTTCTCAATTTAAAATTCAAATATCTATTCTTCTTTGACAGTTTCTTGAAGAAGGAAAAAGGAAAGTACACAGCAATCAAAGGAATATAATTCAAGGTACACATAAAAACTCAGAGATCGGTTACAAAAACGCTGGGAGCCATCTTACTAATACTACAAGGTGTTGTTTTGCATCCTCGTCAAAATTCAGGAGTTAAAAGACGTAAATGATCAATTTAAATTACGATACCTAGTTAATTATGAACAAATGATACTTTTTTTGTTGTTTAAGTTTGTCAATATTTCAGTATAACCCCCTTAAAATGGTTTAGGGGATGAGAAATTTTCGAATAAACGTTTAAGATTGTTTGTATGTGTGAAAGCGCGGTTCTAGAGCGAGAATCAGACGGGCCGCGTTTAAAACACGGGTGGTTACCGATTTCCGCAAAAAAAAAAAAATAATAATTACCTACCTATTTTATTATTGATTCGGGTCGAGAATCATTAGCATAGTAACCTCCTTGAATTTGACGAGGATGCAAAGCAACACAGTCTGGATGTGTGTAAGTATAAGTTTGTTATTCTTTCACGCAAAAACTACTAAATGGATCTGGATGGAATTTGGCACAGGGATAAATAATAGTCTGGATTAGCATATACGATACTTTTATCCCGGTAGTACGATCCCGTGGGATAATTACCGAACAAAATGCGGGCAAAGCCGTGGGCATAAGCTAGTGAGTACATAAAACAAACCTAGCTCTCTGTATATAAATGGTACTGTAATCCGTCCGCACTGAGTTTTGTGGCGGTATAAATAATTTTACTTGGATTGTTTAAGGTGGATATGAAACGGTTAAGAAGAAATTTATTCTCGTTTCGCGTCTGAACGTCCTTCTTGAAGTAAGTTTCTGTAATAGAATGACTTTATTTCGCTGCTGTCATGTGGGTGTTCCCTCTGCCTTAGGGAATTAAGGGGGTGATGTTATAATTATTTCTTTCTTTATAAAATAAGACATAAAACCATTTTAATGATAAAGTAATGTGAGTCTAGTACGTAAATTGACACCACGTTATGTAAATGGGAAATCAAGAACTTCTCAAGAACACTCTTCAGATATTTTAATCTCCCATGACAGCATATTCAAAAACTTCATAAACCGTCTCGTCTTATCCTGTTTCACCATGTTCCAGAACAAGTCTTCCTTCGCCGGATCCCTCGTTGAAAAATGAATAAGAATTAATTCGGGAAAATTAAAATTCTTTAACAGTCCCCCACCTTTTGGGGGATTTGGGGGTTTATACTTCGTCTTAATAGGAGAGGGGGTCCTATTTATACACAAGTAGGGTGATTGGGGGCTTTTGTTGCTGTCACCCCTCTGTGTTGTGGTGAGAATTTTGGGTGCTTCAAGTGGGTTAAGAATTTGAGGATTATGAACTCGTGTGTAATTATAAGGTTGGAGTGACGTTGAATGGAATATTGTGCGGGTCAGGAAAGATAAATTTAGAATTATGTATTTTGCATATGAGATTTTAGAGTTCATTTTTCATGGACAATTAAAGCCGCACGGGTCGATCTTCATTGTAAAGCCACGCTTGCCAAGGTCGGTCGATCTGTGGATGGGTGACCATTATTACATACCGAGTTTCCTCCGTGCCTCGGAAAGCACGTTAAGCCGGTGGTCTCGGCTGTCATTTGTAATTGTTTATAATAATAATAATAATAAATGTAACAAACTTGCTTATTTCTCGTGATGAGAGGAATAAACAGTTTTGTACATTAAAAAAGTAATTAGGGGAAAATGAATTTAATAAATGATGATATGAAAAATACAATAAATTAATAAAAAAGTGAAGGGCAGGTTAACCGGGAATGATTTGAATGTCTCCACAAATCTCTGAGTGTGATAGTAACTGAAGATAAACATCCAGTTGTAGAATGCTGGCTTGATTAAGATGAGCTTGACCACGACGAACTTGATGCAGGGCCTTAATAATAGTGGCTCGAGTGTCAAAGTGACAAGACAAATTTTTTCACACGTTTACTTTAATTCAATAAAATAATTAAGAAAACCTATAGAAATGACCAGCTTAACAACACAATGAAAAAGAAAAAAAAAAACAGTTTTATAAATAATCAAAACCAGTCGGATTCAACAAAAATTTATCAGAGAAAAGCAAAATGAAATGTCATATTTGTCACGAATGCTGACCCGAAGTCGAGCCAGAACACAAAAGGCACACCAACCATCTCCGGGCTCGTCGCTGAGCTCCGCCTCGCAGTCGCCGGGACGCGCCTCATCCGTTGGCGCTGCGTCGCCGGTCGTTGCAGTTGCGTCGAGCTCCAGCGACGAGTTTTTCTCCTCGCTGTCGACGCCATCACCACCACGACGACGAGGAAGAGGACGGCCACCAGCGGGCTTGGGACCTCGAGGCCAACAGGCCCCGAACAGGGTCCCCGCTGTCGGTGGAAATGTGTCACGCATGCGATGGACTACTGAGGGGGGAAGCAATTTGACTGCGTACCGTGGTCGGATGCTCTCTCTGTTTCAGGTGCTTGAACCAGCTATCAGCGTGTCGGCGCAGCGACTATCGGATCAGGTGCGGGTCATCCAGCGTAACCATATGTTGGATGACACTGTACTTGATCGACTACGCCTCGACTCACGGAGTCACCCAGTTACGCCTGCTTCGCCAATAATCGTGGCGCAGATGCAGAATGTATCCAGTGCTTCGCTGCGATCCGATCGCGGTGGTGAAGAGGATGTTGACGAAGTTATAACCGTGAGTACCCAGTGCAACGCACAATTGAGGAGCGCTTTGGAGGGTGCGTTCCGTGAGTACCGCTCCACACCGCCTGAACTTAGACCACGTTTACCTCGTTTGCCTATGCACAAGAGAAACAAGGCGCTGGTGTGTACTCTAGATTCGCAGCTGTCAAACTACTTTGACAACAGCGAAGACCTCGCTGATACCCACTCAATTTTGTACTGCGCAGCTGTAGCGGCATGTCGTGTAGCTCACGTCAAATTTCCTAACTGCGACCGAGCTACACGACGAAAATTAGCTGTTCCAGCTTGGCAGTGCAGGATTGAGCGGCGTATCGGTGAGGCTAGAGTACTCATCGGCAAGTTAATCTGCTTCAGGGAGGGCAATACTCGCCCTAGAGTGATGCGCTTTGTGAGGCGGGCGTTCTCGGGAACTAACATTAGTTCTCGTGATTATTTGGCCTGCGTCACAGAGCGTATCGACTTCCTGAAGCAGAAGATCTGTGCATGGGCAAGCCGTATTCGTAGGTACAAGCGGCGAGTGGAGCGATACACTCAGAATCGCACATTCCAAAGCGATGAAAGGTGGGTATAAAGGGCTTGGGAACGACCGGACCAAGGGGTGACTGACACGCGTCTGCCGGATGATGACGCTATGTGTTCGTTCTGGCACAGCATCTAGTCGGTGCCTGTCAGTCACACTGACGGCGTTTGGATCCGGGAGGTTGAACAAGTGTGTGATCCAATACCAGAAATGGGGGCAATTATCATCAGCCCCTAAGACGTAGCTCGTGCAGTCCGTCCATTACCTAACTGGAAATCTCCAGGGCCGGATGGACTGCACAACTTCTGGATCAAATGGTTTCAAAGATCGCACGCTCGTTTGGCATCCCAGTTTCAATCAGCCTTAGAGTCAGGGTCGCTGCCCCAGTTCCTGACGACAGGCATTACCCACCTGCTCCATAAATCAGGTAGTACTGCGGAGCCCAAAAATTATAGACCTATCACTTGCTTACCAACGGTCTATAAAGTTCTTACATCCATTTTGAGAGCTAAAATTAACCAACATATTGAGAGTAATTCCATCATGTCTCCCTCTCAGAATGGATGTAGGAATGGGTCCCGTGGTACTAAGGAGCTGCTCCTCATTGATATGGCCATTAGCCAACAGGTTCGCCGCTCCCGAAGGCATCTGTCTACATGTTGGATAGATTATAAGAAGGCCTATGACTCGGTTCCGCATACATGGCTCATGAGGGTGCTGGAGTTGTACAAGATAGATGCAATTCTACGCGCCTTCCTTGAGTCGTGTATGGGGCAATGGAGGACGGTCCTTCGCTATCCAGGTTGTCGACAGATGCAGGGGAACAGCGAACCGATAAGGATTGAGCGTGGTATATTCCAGGGTGATAGTCTGAGTCCATTGTGGTTTTGTCTAGCCTTGAACCCTCTAAGCACACTGCTGGAGGGTTCAGGTCTAGGCTATCGGTTGAGGAGAGGTGGTCAGGTCATATCATCATGGTCATACCTTCTTTACATGGATGATCTGAAAATCTTTGCCCCCAACAATTTGCAACTGATGAAACTACTGAAGGTAACTGAAACTTTCAGTAGCGCCATCAGGATGGAATTTGGTGTGGACAAATGTGCAGTCATGCATGTGAAGCGAGGGGAGATTACGGAATCCGTGGGAACTCAACTCTCGGATTCCGTACACCTTAGATCCCTCTCCTCAACAGAAACCTACAAGTATTTGGGTATGTCGGAAGCATTAGGTATCAATACTCTCAGGGAATACTTTCTAGAAACCGACGTGGGGATGCACCGAGATGTAGTCTCAGTCGACAAGGGACTTACCCCGCTCTTCTTGGCTAACGAGAACTGGCGCAAGCCTGTAGTATTAGACACTAATGACCGCAGGGAGGTATGGCAGAGCAAGGAGCTTCACGGACGATTTTACCGGGCCTTACATGGGCCCGATGTAGACTTCTTAGCGTCCGTATCCTGGCTCCGTTTCGGTGACCTCTTCGGGGAAACCGAAGGTTCTGTCTGTGCAATAATGGACGAAGTTATGATGACGAATAACTACCGGAAACACATTGTGAAGGATGGCACGGTTGACATATGTCGGGCATGCCACCGTCCGGGAGAATCGATCCGACACATTGTTTCTGGGTGTTCTCGTCTGGCTAACGGAGAGTACTTGCATAGACACAACCTTGTTGCCAGGATTATCCACCAGCAACTTGCTTTGAAATACAAACTTGTGGAATCAGAAGTGCCATACTATAGGTATGCGCCCGACCCAGTTCTCGAAAATGGTAATATCACGTTGTATTGGGATCGACCTATCATCACTGACAGGACTATTGTTGCCAATAAACCTGACATTGTGTTGATAGATCGATTGGAGCGTCGCGCAATGATTGTTGATATAACGGTCCCGCATGACGAGAACCTCGTGAAAGCAGAGAAAGATAAGCAATTCAAGTATCTAGATCTGGCTCGCGAGGTTGTCGACATGTGGGACGTGACTACAGCAGTCATTGTGCCGATAGTCGTGTCGGCCAATGGCTTAATGGCTAAAAGCTTCGACCAACATCTGCGGAGTCTTTCGCTTGGCAGTTGGATCAAGGGCTTGATTCAGAAAGCAGTACTTCTGGACACGGCACGTATTGTTAGGAGGTTCCTCTCTCAAGAGCCCTGACCACCGGTAGCCTGGACCCTGTTCCCGATGCCGGTGGGCTACTATTTTTTATATTTTTATATGTTTTTGTATTTAATTTTGTAAAAATATTTAAAAATGTAAAACGTATGTTTGTCAAATAAATAAAGAGAATAATAATAATAATTCTTTAATGGCATTAATTATACAAACATTTTCATGAAATTCCCTAGCTCCTGTGCTAGTGTACACTGTATTACAGGAGCTAGTGTCTTCCCCTTATTACAATGATACAATTTAAATTATTAATGACATCCAAAAAATCACAGTCAGTTTGAGAGTCATTACTTGTACGTAGTCAGTGGCCCAAAAGTCTGACAACCAGTCTCCCCAAGGGGTATGTATTACGCAGTACTGACTGTGTTGTGGAGGTCAGATAGGCAGTCACTCGATGTAAAATACTGGTATTCAGCTGACTCCTATAAAATTGGGAAAAGGCTAGGCAGATGATTTTGTTCATGTTTTTTTTTATGCCAGAATTGTTAGTAGTGGCCGGTTAGTGATTAAAACTGGACTGATGTGGACGTGTGTACACCTCTGTCTAATCCTGCAAGGTTTACAGGCGTGATGATTTATATTTATATTTTTTTAATAATGTTGCCCCACTCTAGGATTTTTTCCTGTATCGTGGGTGTGTTTACAAATATTTAAACTCACACACACGAACAGCCAGACCCGGAACAACTATCTGTAGGCCTTACAAAATTTGTTCAGTGCGAGGATCGAAACCGCAACAGGCAGCGCAGCAATCAATCGCTCAACCACTGCACCAACCGTGCCGTCAAATATTATATGTTTGTTTCTTCATTAAATTCATCATCGACAACCCTAATTAGCCCAGTGCTGGACACAGGTTTTGCTCAGGTATGCAAATTTTTACGTTTTATGCCAGCTCACAAACATCAGTCCTACCTCTCTTGTCACACCAGCAATTTAGTCCTAGTTCAGGTAAACATCGTCTAGTTCACTAGATATTAATGAAGGTGTAGTCAAAACAACACTTAAGTCTCGCTCAGAACGAGCTCATGAATAATCCGTATAATGCGCATCGCTTAATGTCGAGCCACCGTTATTCACCGAGATATAGTCGGCATGTAGTTACGCTAGGGATGACTGGTTAGGTGCTCCTGTGGTTTTCTGTCTTCTTAATCCGTGTTCACGCTAAGTTACAAAACATGTTACACGCATAAGGGCCGTACTTCACTCAAACGGAGACAACACGAGAGGAGAGGTGATGCGTTTTAAGCCACCAATAGAATTTCATAATTTTTACTCCTTGTCTCCGCTTGGTTTTTGTGGAAACGGTTGAGCAGATAGAAAAGGAGATGTCTCGCAATTGTTTAGGCAAGTGGAGACGAAAAGTGCTGTGACCTGTGTGCTGTGTTTGGCAAGCAGTGAGCAGTGTCCAGTGTGAGTGCTATGCTCGGAGTCTCCTTGCGTGATCAAATCAGAAATTTGCAATGACATTCGCAAGAGAACCAAGGTTACTGACGTAGCCCGAAGATTTGGCAAACTTAAGTGGCAGTGGGTAGGGCACATTGCTCGCAGAACGGGGGGCCGATGGTGCCGAAAAGTTCTGAAATGGCGACCGCATTCCAAAACTTTTCGGAAAACGATGCGTCGGAAGGCCTCCCACTAGATGGACCGATGACCTGGTGAAGGTTGCGGGGATCCGCTGGATGCGAATCGCACGGGACCAGTCAATGTGGCGACACTTGGGGGAGGCCTATGTCCAGTAGTGTACGTCTTTCGGCTGAAATGACAATGATGAGCGGTGTCTAGTGAGCGGCTTACCGCTTTGCACATCTCCACACAGCTTCGGTAGATACTCGCTAGCTTTTTACGCATTTCTTCTGTTGTCCGCTTCACACTTCTCCGTTTCACACTTTTCCGCTCGTTTCTGCTTTGGTGGAGTCTGCGCCGAATAGCGGCTATAAAAATTGGCCTGTAATAAAGCCTCGTATCTGCCAGTGCGTTGCGATGTGGCCCACCGCAGCCGAGTTCGAGAATCCATTATTGTTTTTAACTATCGATAATTCTAACAACTAACTATTCTTTCATTCAAGGGACTATTAGGGTAAGGTATTCCTATCAGTATATTATAGGAATACCCTACTCTAATAGTCCAATGCATCGGTGAAATGTAATTTGTAGAACCGAATGAAGACGAAGGGTATTTTCGGCGAATTGTTCATCGGTGAACTTACTTGCCCGTGTATTGAGTTTTTGCATCAGCAATTGTTCAGCAGCAGCCACGGGGTCAGGATTTGTGCCAGGTTGATGACATTAGGCTCACCGCCTATTTCATCCATACTAATACACTCATCAAAAGTGTCTAGGGATCAACATATATTTTTGCAATAACTTTTCTCCTGATTGATATTAATTAAAATTTTCTTTAAGGATTCATCAAATAAAGTGTTTTCGTTTGTCACAGTAACGATAAACCAAGTCACCTTTGCATTAATAAAGAAATTTGCCATTTTCTAATAAAGGGATTTTTGACATTTGAACCACTAACATTAAAGTTCGAAAAAAAGACTGAAATAACAGTTTTCTTTAAAATTTTATTGGGTAACTTAAACAATTAATAATCCGTGTTTCTACCGCGAACACTAACAACACAAGAACATCGGTTTGGCATACTCAAAATGAGTTCATCCAAATCACGCTGTGGAATGGCCGCCCATGTTCGTTGCAACAACAAAAAAAGGTCTTCTTGCGACTGGATACCCTCCATATTCGGCAGAGCTCTTCTCTGTAGCATATCCCATGCATGCTCAATCGGGTTCAAGTCTGGCGACTGAGCAGGCCAGGGCAGGACATTGATGTTAGCTGCGGCGAGAGTCTGTCTTACAACTCTTGCGGTGTGCGGTCGTGCATTATCATGCATTAACTGAAATAAGGGACCGATTTGCACTTGTAGAGGAACGATGACGTCTGATACAATCGTCTCAGCATAAATTTGAGCGTTGAGGTTGCCTCTGATCCAAATCAACTCAGTTCTTCCGCCGATCCAAATACCCGCCCATACCATGATGGTTCCACCACTATAAGGATGGACTTCCTGGCAGGATTTTAATCGCTGTTGGCGTCCAGGGGTTCTCCAGTGTCGTATACGTCTTGTATCCGGTCTCATACCAAAACGAGACTCATCAGAAAAGCACACGAAACGCCATTGTTCTTCTGCCCAATTTCTGTGTTCAAGAGCCCATTGATATCGAATCCTACGATTGTGCATTGCTATAGGTGGTACCCGTAGCGGTCTTCGGGAATGAAGGTTCACTTCATGCAAGCGGTTTCTGACTGTTTGGTCGCTAATTAAGTTCCCTGAAGAGTGATGAAGCCTCACGGCTAACATCATGGCGGTTATTGTTGGAGCTCTTCGAGTTAAGATTTGAATGTATCGGTCTTGTCTCCGTGTGGTGCAGCGATACCGTCCTCCATGGCGCTCAGCCACGGTACCAGTGCTTCGGTAACGTGTCCAAAGTCGACTGATAACACTCTGACTTGTATTCAGAGCTAAAGCCACAGTACGTTGCCGGGAACCAGCTTCTATCATTCCCACGGCTCTGAGCATTTCTTCCCTGCTTAAATGACGTCGCCGCTCCATAATAACGTTGGTTTTAATCAGTAGTAGGGAAACAGTAGCACTAATAATGTCTTCAATGCGTTGTATGTTTTTATAGGGAAAATATTGACAGCTGATTTTCATCTTTTACTCGAATTTGATTCACAGTTCCTGATTCAAATTATGAAATGCACCAAAAAGGATCCATATAAATTTATAAAATCATAAATTTATTACAAAGCCACATCTCAATCTCAAGAAATCCGCATAAAAATGCTTGATCCCTAGACACTTTTGATGTGTGTATTATAAATGCGAAAGTCACTCTGTTTGTTTGTATGTTTGTTTGTTTGTTACCTTTTCACAACTAAAAATGATTTATGAAATTTGGCAAGAAGATAGGGATTATAACTTAGGGAAGGAAATAGGCTATATATCATCACGCTACGACCAATAGGAGCGGAGCAGCAAAGAAAAAGGTTGCAAAAACGGGGAAAATGTGACGCAGACGAAGTTGCGCGGGACAGCTAGCATTATAAATGCGAAAGTCACTCTGTCCGTTTTTTTGTTTGTATGGTATGGAAGTATGGATGAGTTTGAATTCTTGAAATGTACCTAGTTTTGATTTGCATTTACCTAGCTTATTATTTAATATTTCAACAATGGTAGTATTGTGTGAATCAAAGTTTAATTTAAGATCTCAATGTACCATAATCAGAAATAAATAAATACAATACAATACAATACAATACAATACAATACAATACAATACAATACAATACAATACAATACAATACAATACAATACAATACAATACAATATAATACAATACAATACAATACAATACAATACAATACAATACAATACAATACAATACAATACAATACAATACAATACAATACAATACAATACAATACAATACAATACAATACAATACAATACAATACAATACAATACAATACAATACAATACAATACAATACAATACAATATTACATGGGACTAAAAAAACATAACTGTCGAAATGTGGGTGTACTGTAACCCAATTCGGGGATTGCACGCGTGTTTTAATGTTATATTGTTACTTGCCCGTAATTTAGATGCATCCTGATGTTTGCACGATGATTTCAGGCGCAGTGCTCTATAAAACTACGACGAACTATTTACCAAAACGCCAAGAAAACTCCAAAAAACTTTTCCTTCTAATATAAACTAGCGCATCAAACTCTGCCACCAGAACTCGAACTCACACCCAGTCATGACAACATCACATTACATATTCGATGTCGTTCAATATTAATGTCAATGCTTCAATATGCAAATTGATTGATAAACGGATATTACGTAAGGTATATACGGACTGTAAGCTGAACTGACTTACAAAGCCCGGATCACGTTTTTAATTATTCAGGAAAAAATGCTGAGTGCGTTTCGTTATTTATAGGGTGATGTTGCAACTCATAAATGGAGGAGCTCGTGGCTAAATATTAACAGCCGCCTGGTTCGATCTTTAAGGTTAAGCCATGCTTACCAGGTTGGTCCGTGGATGGGTGACCATAATTACATACCGAGTTTCCTCCGTGCCTCGGAAAGCAACGTTAAGCCGTTGGTCCCGGCTGTTATTTGTAGATCTTAGACAGTCGTTACGAGTAGTCAGAAGCCAAAAAGTCTGACATCCAGTCTTACTAAGGGGTATCGTATTACCCAGTTACTGGGTTGTGGAGGTCAGATAGGCAGTCGCTTCATGTAAAATACTGGTACTCAGCTGCATCCGGTTAGACTGGAAGCCGACCCCAAGATAGTTTGGGAAAAGGCTAGGCAGATGATGATGATGTTGCAACTCATAAATGTTAAGTGACTCTGTATAAGGGACCCCTCACGAAGCCGTCAAACAAGCATTTTGCACAACAAATTAAGTAACAAAGGTTTTTTTGTATTACTAACTACTAGTACTAACTAGGTTGTGGAGGTCAGATAGGCAGTGGCTCCATGTAAAAACTCTCGACAAAAAAAAACCTTTAAAAAAACAAAATTATAAACTAAAAACAATATTATAGGGACGGGGAGGGGACTGCAGTCACCAAATGACAAGTGACAAGATTTCAAATCGACCGGACCTGTGGAAGTTGTTTGGCATATAAATGGTTATCAACTAGAAAAGAGGTGATGATCTTTAAACTGAGCATTTTTTCTCAAAACATAACTAAGAACACTATCGATTACAATGCCTTTCAAACTAAACCAATTTTATCTAAATCGGTTTATCCGTTTAGGAGCTACGATGCCCACAGACAGACGCTCAGATACACACTCAAACTCATAACACCCCCTTTTTTGGTCAGGGGTTAAAAATACTATACCAACTTTATTATTCAACAGACTTTGTATTATTTTTCTACGTCACAGCTTTAATCGGAATCGAAACGAAAATATTCGCAGGTGTGAATTTTATTACGACACGTAAAGATTACAGCGTCGAAATCGGATCACCTGAAAAATAATAAATACATCTGTACTGTACTACCGTGTAAAATGCTACCTGTTATACTTTCTGACAAGAGCAAATAAAGCCTTAAATAAAGGATCCACCTGCAAATTAGTATGTTTTCATCATCATCATCATCTTATAATGTTCCCACGACTGGGACGGGACACAGGCATCCACTCCATGAGAGGGAGTGGGCTGTAATCCACCACGCGGGCCCAGTGCAGGTTGGTAGATGTCACATGTCTTCGAATTTTTAGTCCTAGGATATGCCAGTTTTCTCACGATGGTTTCCTTCACCGTTTTTGAGGGCAGCAGTGTTGAAATGAATTACACAAACTAATGTGCCTGTCTGGGGTCGGACCACGACTTACTGCTCGTAAGTTGGGGCTGCCACCACTGGGCCACCGCTGCTCTCCGTGTGTGTAGTATGTTTTAGTTGGATGATCATCATCATCATCAGCCTATAATGTTCCCACTGCTGGGAAACAAGCCTTCTCTCTATGAGAGGGAGTGGGCTGTAATCCACCACGCGGGCCCAGTGCGGGTTGATAGATGTCACTTGTCTTCGAATTTTTAGTTCTAGGATATTCCAGCTTTCTCACGATGTTTTCTTTCACCGTTTTTGAGGGCAGCAGTGTTGAAATGAATTTCACAAAGTAATGTGCCTGCCTGGGGTCGGACCCACGACTTACTGCTCGTAAGTCGGGGCTGCCACCACTGGGCTATCGCCGCTCTTCGTGTGTATAGTATGTTTTAGTTGGATGATCATTATCATCATCAGCCTATAATGTTCCCACTGCTGGGAAAAAGGCCTCCTCTCTATGAGAGGGAGTGGGCTTTAATCCACCACGCGGGCCCAGTGCGGGTTGATAGATGTCCCATGTCTTCGAATTTTTAGTCCTAGGATATGCCAGTTTTCTCACGATGGTTTCCTTCACCGTTTTTGAGGGCAGCAGTGTTGAAATGAATTACACAAAGTAATGCGCCTGCCTGGGTTCCAACCCACGGCTTACTGTTCGTAAGTCGGGGCTGCCACCACTGGGCCACCGCTGCCCTCCGTGTGTGTAGTATGTTTTAGTTGGATGATTATTGGTGATGATTGGTGGCTGGTTGGAGGTAAGAAGTAGGGTGTGGTGATGTATGTTTAAAAGTTTTTGACACCACCCGCCTACACACAAGTGTCGCCAAAAATATTTTCTTTTCATAAATGAAAACGTTGCCACTAGGAATTTCTCCTGTGCGGTGGGTGCGTTTACAAACATCAAAACTCACACACACACAAACAGTAGGAACAACTAACTGTAGGCCATAGAAATATATGTTCCGTGCAGGGATTGAACCCGCGACACGCAGCGCAGCAGTCGAACGCTCAGGCACTGCGCCACCCGTGCCGTCAAACGCACGCGTCAACATGTTGTAGTCCCATGTGATAAGGAGCGAGCTTATTGCCATCAACGGACTTTCCCGAAATGAGAATCGAACCCAGTTTCGCATATTTAGCAGTAGCGTTAGTTATATTTTTTTTTTTATATACGGTACACATTAAATACAAGTTTTCTTAAATCTATGTCATGGTCACTCATAAATATATGCAACAGACCAACAATGTTATAAATGATGTCTATTTTGCAAATAGGTTTTTACAAACACTTTTACAAGTTGTCGTTTTTTTTTTTAACTATATGAGGCCGATGTTTCATACCTGATTACTCTGAGAATTAAGGTACCTAAGGCAGTAACCTACCGAAATATTAACCCTAAACTTCAGGGAATAAAGGTTTATTTCAAAAACCTTACCTATCTTTAAATTCTATCTTCAAAAATATACGTTGAAAAGCCCCAGACTATAGTAGCATCGAGAATGGATGCAGACATCTGGATCGCAAACCTTTTATCTGGATTGAATAGCCCACTCTTTATTTGATAACTCTTTTTACTGTCCTCGCTTCAATCCTAACTGATACCATAAACTTAGATTGATTTGTTTGTTTTTTTCTTCACTCTACCTTATTGCAAAATGCAGAAGCTTTTAAAGATGTTTGGTGAAATTGAGTGAACGGATTTGTATGCGATTTGGTAAATAGATAGATGAAGTACTGTATTCACAAAAAATGATAATGTGATGGTTTTGTGGATGAGAGCAAAACCGTTTTCATATCGATAGTTTTTATTAAATTACTAGCTGCTGTCCGCTACTGTGGATGTGTGTTTTCAGGGATAAATTATACATATAAACCTCAATCTTGAATCATTCTTTATATTAATGAAAAGCACATCAAAATCTTTTAAATTACACTACAGATTTTTGATGTGGTTTCGAAAGTCGCTTTTTGTTTAGTAAGTAAAGATAAACTCTATTTAAATCTTTATTATGACGTAAAGTTTGTACGTTTTTAAGTTTGGGTGTGCAGGAGGGAACTTCTACTCATTCAATTACGAAAATGCTTGCACAAATGTGAAAGAATCAACTAAGCTATACATCATCCCAGACTATATTTTCGACGTTCCCTGGGTTAATTTCCGACCATAAGGCGGGTGAAGCCACAGGCAAAAACTCGTACCTAATTATCAGTAACAAATAGTGTAGGAAATTATGTTATCGTATTTGAAGGCCCATTATTTTGTGGAACAAAATCTGAAACTATTCTCTGGAAGCATGTCTGTTCAAAATGTCAACCTAGACAACTGATTACTTCTCAATTATCTGTCTACTCTCTACGAACTAAAATCTCTTGTTAATCAAAGATCTAGAGAACAAAAGCACAAAATCCTTACCAACTACCCTTCAAAATAATTAGAAGCTCTAAGTTTTCAACCAACTGATTGGCTCCACCGAATCTCAAGGAACGAACGCTGAACAGTATTCCACACAAGTTTAGCTCCTAACTATTCCACTCGGTGAACTGTAATATCGATACTTGTGTTCGGGAGGGTACTGGTGCAAGCAGAAGTTTGCAAACTGATCCAGGATTTTGGAGTTTATCTGAACTAGCTTGCTTAGTACATAAATATACTGGTATTAAACAAATACTCTGGTAAACAATTTGACATAATATCAAACTTATTATATTCCCAGAAGGGAGGAGCTTGTGGCTAAATAATAAGAGCCGCACAGATCCATCTTTAAGGTTAAGCCGTGCTTGCCGAGGTTGGTCCGAGGATGGGTGACCATAATTACATACCGAATTTCCTCCGTGCCTCTGAAAGCACGTTAAGCCGTTGGTTCCAACCGACATTTGTAGAAGCCAAAAGTCTGACATCCAGTCTTACGGAGAGGTATCATTTAACCCAGTTACTGGGTTGTAGAGGTCAGATAGGCAGTCGTTTCATATAAAATACTGGTACTCAGCTGCATCCGGTTAGACTGAAAGCCGACCCCAAGATAGTTTGGGAAAAGGCTAGGTAGATGATTATATAATCCCAGAAGGGGTAGACAGAGTTGTGTTTAGTACACCTGCATTGCATCAGCTATGTTCTTTAATGTCTCAAATAATAGAGAACAGATTGCCTCATTGGTCTGGTGGTCTCAATCGCGAATGAAGAATGAAGCATGAGGTCCTGGGTGCAAGTTGGGGTTCAGGCATATTGTTATTGGGTTTTTTCATCAAGGGTTTTTTTCAGTAGCAACCACAGATTCTGGTTTCTTTGCTTGGTTGCTTGCAATATACTTGCCCCTTTTATATGGAACTTTAACATAACTGGCGAAATGTGGGTGTCTATTAGATATACCTCAGCCGAAACCTTCGGGGAACTATAATTTATACAAGGTGTTGTTTTGCATCCTCGTCAAATTCAAGGAGGTAATTCTACTAATGATTCTCGACCCAAATCAACAGTAAAATCGGTAGGTTAATTTTTATATTTTTTTTCTTATTTACGGAAATCCGTAAGTGCGAACCAGCCGTATTTAAACCCGGCCCGTCTGTTGCTAGCCGTATTACCGCGCATTCACACACACAAAAAACGCTAACAATACATACACAACGCAAACTCAATGAACATTCGATAATGTCGTAGGTATTCCCTAAAACCAATGCGCAGACGCACTCTCTCACTCACGCGCCTAGCGACGCACTCTCTCGCACCGCGCGTAGCCACGCCCCCCGCGGTCCCGGACCCCAGAACCAAACCAACAGTATGTTTAATGTCGCCGACTAGTGCATGCGTCTTGCGAATTCCGCTCCTAGGTACTGCGATGTACATCGTTGAGACGTAGGTATAAACTGCAAGTGCGGTTTGGACAGAATGTGTGGGCTGGGGATAGTAGGGAAACAAGTGCTTGGACCCTACTTCATCGACGGGTACCTCAACAGCGCCCCATACCTGGAGCAGCTTTTCCACGTTGTTGAGGATATGTTGGAGGACGTTCCCCTGGCACTCCATCGCGACCTCTACTACATGCAGGACGGTGCTCCCCCTCACTACGGTCGGCAAGTACGTAGGCAAGTACGGAGGACCTGTGGCCTGGCCTCCGCGATCTCCGAACCTGACGCCTCTAGACTTTTATTTGAGGGGAGACGTTAACAGTTTAGTGTACACGGAGGAAGTGGCAAGTGTAACAGAATTACGAGTAAAGATCATTTAGTGCTTTCGACACTTTACTCGTAAAAACGAATGTGTTAGTGCTACGTAAGCTGAAGGCAAAACCAGCTATGTCGTGCTCGACTGTGCCAAGAGTGTGGTGGTAGCAACTTTGAACAATACCTCCGGGTAACTTAGGTACGTAATTTATTTATTTTTTCATACGACTATCATTTTCTAAATACGTTGTTAGCTTAATCAATTTTATTCAATAGTGTAAATAAGTTGATTTCAAATTTTTAACTACGCCAATAATACCTAACAGTCGAAAGTATCACCACATACCTACTTTAACTAGCACATCTTTCCATTTCCATCAAACATAAAAAAAACATTATTAGATACTAACTAAATTATTGACGGACCTAAGCCCGTTAAGTAGGAAGAAAAAATATCAAATCAACCAATTTAATCCACAAATGAAAACAAAATCATTACGAATACTTTAGGCTGAATTTACGTACAATGTACCGAGTGTTAGTGTATGAATTATTATTAGGTACCTAAATCCGCCCGACGCGCGACGGGTGCGCTTGTTAGGTATCTAAGCAACATTAGCGCAACATAGCCTCAGTAGTGCGCCTCAGGATCCGGAATAAAGATCCAAGATTGCCAATTTTAGGATTGTCCGTTCAGCAGGATAGCAATAAAGCAAAACTAACATTTTATTAAACATCTGATAACTACCAAACATACAGGTCAGTGAACTTTTCTTTGGTGCACTTGTATTAGGTACTGCACTGATTTCCGTATTCCAATGATGCTTAAAAATGAGTTAAGTATCAAGCGAAATTTATGACAATAATGTAGGTGATTTTCGAAATAAAATTAGAGCAAAATTATTGCTGCCGGTCGACGCGCGCCGTAGGTTATCGCACGGCCGCACGCGCCTGCGTTTCGTAGGTATGACGTAGTCACTCACACACAGAGCTCCATTGTCGCTGTGTGCGTAGTTGGGTGATTCTGTTTCAAGTGTTTTGAATTGAGGGTTGTAGTCTGAAATACTGTTAAAATTCAACAACAAAAAAAAGCAACGCTTATTAATTATAGACCGGTACCGTACTTTAAATTGATTATTTATGTGTTTTATGACAACCTCCTGAAATTTGACGAGGATGCAAAACAACACCTTGTATTATATGTGTCGGAGCCGGTCAATAGTACGGACAAAATGAATCGAAAGCGCGGCCAAAGCAGTCTACCCACACCTATGCGCGCTTACTACAGAGTCATGATGTTTCGAGCTTGCTGCGAGGAGGACAGTCAGTGTCTGATCGCGGCGGAGTCAAGACGTCCCGAAACTGTATCCCGATTCATGGTGCCTAGTTGTTATTGTCTTGGATTATAATTTCAAGTTATTTGTTAGTTCGATAAAAGCAGTGTACCCGTGTGTGTATGTTTTCATTGCACGAAACCCATTTTCTGCCCACATGATAACCGAGTCTAACGAAATAAAATCACCTCACTGCGACATATGTATAATGGCGCGCGATGATTGAGTTATAATTAATAATCGATCTAAGCTGTAATCAATTATTTTTATTCTGTTGTTCAAATTTGATTTTAGAGCGGATAATTCCGAATGGGTGGTAAGTGTCATGGCGGCGTTAACAAGAGCTTCGAAGGAAAGGCATTTGCTCTAAACTGAAGTTTAATTATTATGAAAATTTTAATTTAATCAGAAATTATTGCTGCAATTTTTAATCATTTTGTTTGAGTCTCATTGAAATATTTGTAATTAAATTAAGAGAATTATTTTGCAAGTAATATTTTCCAAAAATCTGCACGCACATGCCCACGCATGTGATGTATAAACCGCTCGAAAATTCTATAATATTATTTTCAGTTATATTTACCCTATAAACTGTGCAGCACAGTGACACAGATTTTAAAAACAAGACCGTTATAAAAACAAAACAAAAGAACATCACAACGCCCTACATGCACAAAGCTTATTAAATAATGACAAGAAAGGTTCAAAGAATAAAAAAAATAACAGTACGGTTAAAAGGGTAACTACATAAAGGTGTAGATATACAACCTCTGCTTGTATATTTGTAGCGAACAACCACAGTAGACCATCAGTCTGAACGGCCCAAAACGAACGGCCCGCGGGCCATGCGACCGTAATCAAAAATTGTTATAGATTTTAGATTTTTATTTTAAGGACATTTAATATGTTATTATTATCTTATTAGGAGACTTGTTTTTTTTTTTTTACTTTATTTTAGTCTTAACTTTTTCCTGTGACATTGTTTACTTTTTTTTATGCTACGGTCATGACTATAAAATTTGTGCCCGTCAGAGTCCAAGTGACCTTTATTATTATTTAAGACTTTGTAAAATACATGTGATTTAAAACATAATTGAATTAACAATACCCTAAAATGCCATCAAAAAACTACTCCTCAACGCTGTCAACTGGTAATGTGCCCAAGCCTAGCTGCATTGGATTACTGGTAATCTTTATACTATGACAAAGGAGGTAGGTATAAAACGGCTCCTTGTATATTTGTAGCGTACAACACTTGAATCTCTAATAAACCGTCTAATTAACGAGGTGCATTCATACTGCCGGGTTAAGGTGGCCATGTTGACGGGTAAAGTTGGGATTAGTCTTGTGACATATTTTATTTTTTGACTGGTGGAAGGTAGAGACGGAGTCCATACAAAATTCCTCAATGGTTCTGGAGGAGTCCAGGAAAACACAACATCAAATTGTTTTGTAAGCTTAGCACACATAAAAGTTCGCTGATAGCCCACCATTGCACCTGAAAACCCTTATTCGCACGGGCAACTTTTAACGCGTTTTTACATTTGATTGCAATTTGCAAGACCGTGAAAAGTAGTGCAAATCAGGTTGTCTTGATTGAAATTAAAATTATCACAATTAAGTAACTTGTTAATACTAAGATTTTATTAGAACAACAACAAAAACGACAAGTAAGTCACTCTAAGTTTATTTTCCTCAATTAATAATCAGTTTGTTCTTAAACGAAGCTTTCTATAGTTTTCAACCTGACTTAGAACAATCTTACAACGAGTTTTACATAGACATGCATTCTAACTTTTATTATTATAGGCAAACTTTTTTCCGAAGTTCCAGCATAGTTATTAGTATGCAAAGAGATAAAAGTCTCCGTTTACTTTATTCTCCTCTCATCATCTACCTAGCCATTTCAAAACTATGTTGTGGTCAGCTTGCAGTCTAACCGGATGGAGCTAAAAACTAGTATTTTATATGAAGAGACTGCCTATCTGACCTTCACAACCCAGTAACTGGGTAATACGATACCCCTTCGTAAGACTGGATGTCAGACTTTTAGTTTCTGACTACTCGTAGCTACTGTCAAAAATAATAATATATAAATGAGAGCCGAGATCAATGGGTTAGCTAGTTTTCCGATGTATGGAGGATGTTTGGTATGTAGTGGTTGATCACCCATCTGGGGAATGTCCTTAGTAAGCGCTGCTTTTCCTTGAAAATTGACTTTCGAGCCTCGAGCTCGAGGGTTGATTTTCATTAAATTAAAACTCATCACCATTCTGCTGGCTTTATCTCAATTTATTTGTCAAAGTCAAAGCATTTATTTCATTTAGACCATTACAGGCACTTTCGAAAGTCAAAAAAACAAAATAAAACGCGAAGCTACAGTCCCAGTCACAAGGCATAATAACTTGTGAAAGTACTGTAGTTGCCCATTCCGTAGCGTAGATCTCTATGGAGAAGAATGGGCAAGAAACTCCATGGACACTCTTTTAAATCAAAATATGTTACAAAATCTTGGTTACATCATTCATGTTAAGAATTAAAAATATGTGAGAACAATGTAGAAATACGGGCAAGTTAAGAGCGTCCAGAGTAAAAGATTGAATCAGTAATTAAGAAATAAAGTAATTAAAATAAACCGTGGCAGCTAAGAGATGACCAGTCACAACTGACAGCGCCCGTTCACGAACATGACGCGTGTATCAGCCATCATTCAACTCAACCATTTTGAAGGGAACTAAACAGTGGTTGTGGTCAGCATATCGTCTGCCCAGCTTTTTTACTACCCGCCACCTCAGTAGTTAACAGTTCTTTCTAGCTATACAATCTTGAATACTGGTTATCCAACTTTACTTTGGTGTTACCTTAACCAATCACATTCATGTTCAAATCTTTCTTTGCCCTTTTTTCTTATTCCTTCAATCACAAATGTCAATCCCACAACCGATTTTCGAACAAAAAAGAAAATACAAAAACCATCCGCATTTATTCAGAATTAATTGCCACCCTACGAAACAACCCGAGTGTGCAATTAGCGTGTACTTGTTGACAGATTATGAACGTGCTCCGTCTCTTTCACTCGCATGGCATGTCGCACGTTAGAGGAAGACGGAGGTATTGTTAAAGGATGCGTCATTGCATGTCTATACATTTCCCAACTCATGCAGGATGAAATTAGAGGAGTTTTCTTTTGATTATGCTTTACAAAATAAACTGTGTGCTTTTTGTAGCTACATAAACCTTTTTTTTTTATCATAAAATACGGCTTCAAAAGATTAACTTTTGAATAAATCAATCTTTAAATATATAGTTACAAACAAAGTCGCTTCGCGCCGCGCGTCTGTACGCTAAGATTTTTTAAACTACCTACTGAACGGATTTTTATGCGGTTTTCACCAATAGACTTAATGATTTAAGAGCAAGGTTTTATATGTATATTTTCTATTGCTGGTGCATCGGTACATAAATTATCAATTAATACATTATGTTTCGAAGTTCACTTTCGTAGGTACAGCTAGTTGAAAGTCGCTTCTATTCAATAGTTCTCCCGGGAGAGGATTTTGTTCAAGACCCTTCAGTTTTGAAGATTATAGTTGAACATTTTGATTTTAATGCGGCATTCTCAGACTTTTAAATACAATTAGGGATTAAGCTCGCCATTGTACACAAGCTATATTATTGCAATTTATGAGTCATGTTTTTTTTATTTTGTGTGCTATTATAATATTATAATAAAAATATTTAAATATTTTGTGTGCTATCGCACACAAGAATAAAAATAGATTTAAATTACTAGTGCCTCAGTCTGGTATTAAAATTAATGCATATTATTAGATAGTTCTATTAAGAGTTAAAGTTTTTAACCAATAAACCGTCTTATTAGAGGTAATTAATGCAAAGTTTAATATTTATTGGAACCATTCCTTTTAACGTCAGATGAATTGTAAAAGAAATATTTTTGATTATTTGCAAACTATACAAAATTTGTCAAATGTCAATGTGGCAGATTTCTATACTAAAATCAGTCCTTAGTCTGTCTTTATCTCGAAATGCAGAACCCAAGTCTTTCGTCATTATAATCATCGTTAGCTCCATCCACTTCTGAGTATTTATGGTTCTTGTCCTTTTCCAGACGTCTCCCTGCTGTGTGCTTCTCTCATCCATAGGGCCTAGACTAGTAGCAATATATTTCTTCTAAAGCGTTTCGTATTTCACCAAGGACTTTTAGCAGCTTTTGTCAACGTCATACTGTTTTTGAAGTGAAACTTCTTATGCGACTTCCAAAACGTTTAACGCTACCATGGACCCCTCCATCGCTCCTCGCTCTGTCACTTTCTATTCCCCCGAATAGAAAGAGACAGAGCGAGAGTGAATGCGTGGCACTCGAACGCATGCGTGTAGTATTACGAAGTTTCACTTCTTACGCGCGGAGGGACTCCACGCACTATTTTTTTTATTCTGTCGTCGTTATTGCTGACAGACTGTCCCTTTGTCTAAGCCGTTAGATCCTCACCACGTTGTAGGTCGTTCATTCATCTGGCTGCTGACCAGAGTTTTTAGTAGGAGAAAAAACTGTAGGATTACTGAATTTCGGAGTTTAAAATATCGATGTACCGTTTCGATAAAGTTTGAAAGTACGACTACGAATTTGTCGTAGCGTACCTTCTGACTCACGTACCTCTAGAGTCAGAAGCTACGCTACGACAAATTACTTTATTGAGAATGCTCATCATCGCGATGTACAGTACTACGAAAGCTTGTAAGTCGTCATGGCGTACCTTCTGACTCACGTAGGTCGTACTTTCAAACTTTATGTATTTTGTACATCAGTATTTTAATCTTCTAAGTTCAGAAATACAGTCGGAGGAAAACTATTGCCGCATCCACGCTTCCCACTTTGTAATCCACAAAGTCTTACAAACTCAAATCTCGTACTAGCAACAAATCGAATAAGCGGCAGACGCCTCACCCGAATACAGAGAGACGCTCCAATGCGAATTCAATTCCGATTTAAAAGCGAACTATTCAGTTTCTAGCTTTTATTGCTTAGGTTTGTGGTTAATAAGGACTAAGTTTTCTTTTATGCATTTGAGTTTGGAAGGGAGTAAGTTTGGCTTCTTGAGTGGTTGGTTTTGCATAAATTATCATCATTTACCTGGAACAAATATTTGTATGGCCTACAGATAGTTGTTCTGGGTCTGGCTGTTTGTGTGTGTGAGTTTAAATGTTTGTAAACGCACCCACGATACAGGAGAAATTCCTAGTGTGGGGACACGTGTAAAACAAAAAAAAAAAACTTATCGTTCTGTCTAGCCTTTTCCCAAGTTGGGGTCCTATGTTGGGGTCGGCTTCGAGTCTAACCGAATGGAGCTAAATACCTGTTTTTTACATGGAGGGACTGCCTATCTGACCTCCACAACCCAGTTATTACTGGGTAATAGTAATCCATACTAATAATTATTATAAATGTGAATGTAAGTTTGTTTGTTACGCTTTCACGCGAAAACTACTCAACCGATCATCATAAAACTTTGTACACATATTCTTGGAGGTATTAGAAGTAACATAGGCTATACAAGGTGTTGTTTGGCATCCTCGTCAAATTTCAGGAGGTGGCCACAAAAGAAATAAATAATCAATTAAAAGTACGGTAATAGTTAATTATTAATAAACGCTGCTATTTTTGGTTTTTTAAGTTTGACAATATTTCAGAATAACCCCCTTAACGTGGTTTAGGAAATAAGAAATTGTCGAATAAACATTTGAGATTGTTTGTATGTGCGTAAGCGAGGCTATAGGGCAAGAACCAGATGGGCTGCGTTTAAAACACGGGTAGTTCACACTTACCAATTTCCATAATAAGGAAAAAAATAAAAATTACTTATCAATTTTATTATTGAATCGGGACGAGAATCATTAGCATAGTTACCTCCTTGAATTTGACGAGGATGCAAAACAACACCTTGTATAATATCATCAAGCTACGACCAATAGGAGCGGAGCAGCAATGAAAATTGTTGCGAAAACGGGGAAAATGTGACTTTGACTTGAATGTGTGAGACGAAGTTGCGCGGTACAGCTAGTCTTTCATACATACGATTACCTGTCAGTCTTCCCTTTGCCATACTCCCTCAATACTGCAAATAAAATTCCTCAATTGCAAAACTCATTTCAAAGCAATAAACAAAAGCAAACTAGTTTTAAAAACAATAAAAAAAAAAAACAAATTTAAAACAAGTAAACAAATAAAAAAAAACAAGTGAACAGTGAATCGGGTAAAAGTTACCAAAGCAGTTTAACGTGTTCGATGTAGTTCCGCAACTATTTAAAGTTTTAAGTTGGAGTTTAAACGGCCTTTCACATTGTTTTGTAGTAAATTATCAAGTCTGTAGTGTGTTCAATGATGGGTGTACAATTTATGGGAAGAAAATTGTTTAGTGATATGAATCATTCCTAATCACACACACACCTAATAGTACACTCGCATAATTCGTTTTTTTTTAAATTAAATGTTGCCCCACACTAGGAATTTCTCCTGTACCGTGGGTGCGTTTACAAACATTAAAACTCACATACACAAACAGCCACACCCGGAACAACTATCTGTAGGCCATACAAATATTTGTTCCGTGTGGGGATCGAACCCACGACACGCAGCGCAGCAGTCGGTCGCTCAGCTTCTGCGCCAAGCATGCGTCGAAAAAGTCAAGTGAAAACTTCTTTACCGGCGTTGTGCAGTTTTGTGATGGGTAAAAAATGACAAACTCGCGTCAGGTCACATGTCCTGATCGAAAATTTGAACTTTATGACATCTGTCATTGAGTTTAGGTTTCAAAAACTGGATAATTATCTTATGCACAAACAAAACCTTCGGTTTGTCCAAAGAGGTAAAATTCGTAAGACGGATTGTAATAGTTCTGAATTGTAAAATTTTTAATGTAATATAAATTGTCATGCTTGTGTACGATAGCGCAAATGAATATTGTATTTTACCACATAAATGATAGTATTTTTATGCTGATAATTAAAGCGATTCGTGCAAAATTATTCCCTAATCATTCCAAAATATCAAAGATACACAACGTTAATATTTAAGTTTTCACTTCTACCGGCACTCCCGGAGTGTAAGCCGTAGTTTTTTTTTTTAAGTCCCATGTAATAGGGGGCGAGCCTATTTCCATAAACCGAGCACAAATCCAGACTCCGTGGCTGCTAATCAAGCATTCCTGAAAGAAAAACTCAATAACACTTTGCTCGATCCAGGAATCGAAAGCAGTACTTCATGCTGAGCAGTTGCACTTGCGATCACTCGACCAACAAAGCAGTCATCATTAATCAATATTACATTAATTGTTTTGTAAGTACTACATCTTTTTGAAGTGAAACTTCTTATGCGACTTCCAACAAGTTTAACGCTACCATGGAGGGGGAATATTTTCTAAAACTCACTAAGAGATGGCAGTATTACAAAATTTATGACTACGTAGTTCTACTAGGTACGCAAGACGGCGTGCAAACAGTCATGCATTCGACTCTTCGGTGTGACCAGCCTTCGCTCAATTTCCATGAGTTGAATAACCTAAATAAACTTATGTAACAATTATGTAATAAAAATAATACAACAAGAAAACAACAAAATATTATTTAGAAGCTCTATAAAATAACGTGAGTGAATGCGTGGCACCCAAACGTATGCGTACTATTACGAAGTTTCACTTGTTTCGCGCGGAGGGACTCCACGCACAATTCTTTTTATCTTTACATTAATACAACAACAATACAATAACTTAAGTGCCAAAATATGTTACAAACTAGGCAAATGCTGTATTTTTGGCACCAATACAGATTAAGCGTTTACGAACTATTAACATCTACAGTAGGTACTAGGAGTGAGTTCATGGACCTCAAGTAGAATTCATCACTCCTGACAACGCTGGCAAATATCAACTAACAATAAAAACGGTAATCGTTTACTATATGAAAATACAAGAATAGTCAAAATCTAAATACTTTATTTTGATACCTACATGGCCTACATGGGCACTTACAAAACGTCGACAAAAGGTGCACGGTTCGGGTTGGTCATTTCCTATGGAGAAGAACCGGCAAGAAACTCCATGGTTACTCTTTTAAAATCATTTGGTTTTTAGGGGTATGAGGAACAGGGTGTAAAGTTCCTCAATACTCCATTGAAAAGGGAGGATCCTCCGGCCAGACAGGTGTTATGTCCGGCGGGCAACTACCCGATTGATATCGGGTTTCTCTATATTATATTCTGAAGTCGATGTAAACTTTGTTTGCTACTTGTAGGAAATTGATGTTAGTTCCTCCGTCGTATCATAGATGGCGCTGTAGTACTTTTTGTAGTATGTTTCTTTTTGTAGTCGCTACAGGTTTTACAATGTTTGAATGTTATAGCGTTAGTACATACTTAAGTATGGGAGGACAGCGTAGGCCCGACAATAAGTCGTTGCTTACTACAAAAGGTAGAATAAGATAAATCTAAAAAAAATCGTCGTCATCTACCTTTCCCCAACTTTGTTGGTCTCGGCTTCCACTCTAACTGGATGCAGCTAAATACCTACTGCCTGTCTATCTGACCTCCACAACCCAGTTAGTACTGTGTAATATAATACCCCTTGGTAAGACTGGTTGTCTGACTTACGGGCCACTGACTACCTGTAACGACTGTCAAAGATCTACAAATGACAATGTAACAGCCGAGACCTACAGCTTAACGTACTTTCCAAAGCACGGAGAAAACTAGATATGAAATGGGCGGTCACCCATCACAGACCAACCTAGGCAGGCGCTGATTAACTCAAATATAATAAGTTTATTTATTTCCTTAAAAATATGACAAGTTGAACAGAATTTTAGCAGTAAGAATTAATTAATATTATTAAATTAATGAATATTGATCCAAGCAGCTGTTAATATTAAGCCACAAGCTTTCTCTCATTTCCCTTTCCATGAGGAAAATGTAACTACGTTGTTGCATTTTCATTTGTTTTTTTTGTAGTTGAATTTTCATGCTCATGAAAAATGTTTCATGTTCATGAAAATTCAACTCATGGTTTTTGACATTAGTTCCTACCTACAAACTCTTTTATGGCATTATGAGGTGTTCCCATAAGCCTAAAACTTTGGTCCCTCGAGTGTCGTTCTTGCTTCTAATGGTCTTAGCTCTAATGGACATCCGACATTCTATACACCTACTCGAGTTTTCAACATGTCATCTGCCTAGCCTGTTCCCAAATTATCTTGGGGTTGGCTTCCAGTCTAACTGGATGCAGTTGAGTAATTAAATTTTTACATGAAGCGACTGCCTATCTGACCTCCACAACCCGGTAACTGGGCAATACGATCCCCTTGGTAAGACTGGATGTCAGACTTTTGGCTTCTGACTACTCGTAACGACTGTCAAAGATCTACAAATGACAGCCGGGACCACCGGCTTAACGTGTTTTTCGAGACACGGAGGAAACTTGGTATGTAATTATGGTCACAGATCCACGGACCAACCTCGGCAAGAACGGCTTAACCTAAAAGATCGACTTGTGCGGCTGTTATTATTTAGCCACAAGCTCCTCTGAGTTTTCAACGTGTAAATTGTGAAATGCAGAATCTCGGCTTGAACCTGTCACCAAATGCAATTAGATATTATTGTGCGCACCAGCCGTCTATGAAAATCACTGCATTTAGATCTATTCAAAGCTCTAATGAATTGGATTCTTCTCGGTAAGGGATATCCATTCTAGGCCGCATCATTTCTTCACATCAGGCGATTTGCGACTTAAGCCTATTTAGTAAAAAAATACAAGAAAAAAATAAAACTTGAGAGGTGTCAAGGGACACCCGGATGGAACGAAGTTCCTTTCACGTACATAATATCAATACATTTTAGATTTAAGTTAGTGTGCGAAAAATAAAATATTTAATTTAAGGAAGATTAATCCTTAATTCGAAGCAATACTTCTTACTTAACTGCACAACCGAATTTGTACTTTGTAGTTCGGTCACTCAAAATAATAATCATAACTATCCTTACTCACATACACACCCCAATTGTACGTAATTTAAGGAAATTTCAACTTTATTTTAAAGACATAAAGCTTACAATAGCTTACTATAGCAAAAAGTGTCGTGACAACTTTTCGTAAGAATTTTTTCCGTCTAGCCCCCTTTCACAACGCGCGATAAGGAACTTCGTTCCAAAAATTGTTTACGATGGTGATCTTGTTGCTGATATCTACTTTGATCACAATTTCTACCAAACAAGTTTTGTTTGAACAGAGAGACAATATTTTATGCATTTTTAGGGTTCCGTACCTCAAAAGGAAAAAACGGAACCCTTATAGGATCACTTTGTTGTCCGTCTGTCTGTCTGTCAAGACCTTTTTTCTCAGGAACATGTCGAGGTATCAAGCTGGAATTTATATCACATACTCAAGTCTACTGCCACTTAGAGCTGTAAAAAAATCAAACTTCTAAGCCAAAGCAAACAAAAGATACAGCCGTTGATGCCGCAAATTTAAACACTCTCAAAGGAATCAAAACCTACAAGGTTGAACCGTGAACTCAGAATCTTAAAATTTGGTACGAAGTAACGTCTTATAGCACAGATAAAGGAAAAATTCCGAAAACCTTAAATTTTTGAATCACATACTTTCATTTATTCTCTTCAGTAATTTTGGTTTGTACGGAACCCTCAGTGCGCGAATCCGACTCGCACTTGCCCGGTTTTTTTTTTTCAATATCAAAGGGAAACTTGTTATTGTCATCATGATCAGAGGCATTGGTGATCGACGATGGAGAACTTTTTTCATAATCTACGATGGATGGAACCAAGATAAGATAGTCATCTGTTTTAAATTTTTATTCGGTTCGAGGTTCGAGGACTGGACCTTGTCGCTAAAGTTATAAAAAAATACGCCGAAGCTCATGAACAAAGACTTCATAAACATGTGTGACCACGGACATAGTAAGGAGACTGAAAAAGACTAATGCATGGCGTGTCGTGTCGCATGTATGAAACCGTATGCTTCTGGCGCGTCACGACACGCCACGACACGTAAGTGTATTTCCGCCTTTAAGCCTTTTGAATTAGTTTAGTGATTGTTACGGAGTGCAGTGAGTGCTACCTTTTAAAAACACAAGAACTAAGTGTCCTTCCGTCATAATAGAGACAATAGGAAAAGTGCCAATGGACACATTCTTTAGTATAAATTTGCTAGGAAATTAAGTTAAATTTAAATTACTTATTAGCCTCAAGGCTAGATTGTAATTTCTATGTGGTAACCATTCGGTTACAAAAAAAAATGAGAAGAAAAAAAAATTTGGTTCGAACGTACCATTTTCCAAGTCTTTTATTAAGTCTGTTGCATCAATGAAAATCTTTTATTGAAAAAGGTTTTTTTTACCAAAAATATTTTCTTTGTACCAGGCTTTCAGAAAACAAAGATACTATCTCTCCTACACAAAAATCTTAATCGCATGGAAATATCTCAAAGGAAAAAGTGTAGACTCCTCACAAATACATATTCTTTCATCTTCCGAACTTTAGCTTTCAATGGCGACATTTGTATGGTGACGGCGACATTTGTATGGTGACGGCGTCATCTCCCATCCTTTTTTCGCTTACACATCTTCTATATTTCTGTTTCATCTCACGTTTCGTTTGTCCCACGTGACTTTGCCCTTAAATCTACTGATTCACAACTAGTTTTTCTAAATGTACTTCGGGAGGGTCGTGTTGATTTTTGCCTTTTTCTCTTCGTAAAGTAAATTGTTAACAGTTTGTAAAATGTTTGTGAGTTGAGTTGGCTGGATTTAAGTTGGGAATAGTATTATTTATTTAATCAAATCATTTACACAGGTAATTAGTAACTGCCTCTTTGATTTAGTGGTCGACTGCTGAGCATCATCATCATCAGCCTATAATGTTCCTACTGTTGGACACAGGCCTTATCTCTATGAGAGGGAGTGGGCTGTAATCCACCACGAGGGCCCAGTGCGGGTTGGTAGATGCCACATGTCTTCGAATTTTTAGTTCTAGGACATGCCGGTTTCCTCACGATGTTTTCCTTCACCGTTTTTTAGAGCAGCGGTTATGAAATAAATTACACAATGTAATGGGCCTGCCTGTGTTTGAACCCACGGCTTACTGCCACCACTGGGCCACCGCTGATCTCGCTGAGCATGGCCCTGGGTTATATTCCCGGGTCGGAAAATTGTTATTAGGTTTTTTCATCAAGAATTTCTCAGTATCAGCCACGGAGTCTAGACTTGTGGTTTGGCCTGTCCTGCTAACATAACTGGCTAAAATGTCGGTGTACTATTAGGTACAACCTCTGCCTAACTCTTCGGGGATTACAGGCGTGATGTTATGTGATTTACACAAGCTGGCAACGACGCTTTATTGGATGAATAAAATATTATAGTTAAAAAATCACGCTTTACAGTGACGTCATTTTATTTTTCGAATTTTTCTCAGCAAATACTATCAGATACCTATATCATGAAAATACATTTAAAATAACTAGTCTGTCATTTTTAGAAATCCGTCATATTGAATTTAGAATTACGCTATTTAGCTAACCATGCATTGTCATCCATATTAAACATGTATGCAAATTTTCGGCTCAATCGGAATCGGGGAAGTGGGCCAAATTGTAGTTCTAAGATTTTATTTCATAGTTAGTAACAGGTAAAGCTAGTAATAAAAAAACCGGCTAAGTGCGAGAGATTCGCGCAAGGGTTCCGTACAATTTATAATTTACGCACACATTTATAAATTTTATAAAAACGAGCAAAATATCACTTTTTTGTATGGGAGCCCCCTTGAATATCAATTTTATTCTGTTTATAGTATTTGTTGTTATAGCAGCAACAGAAATACATAATCTGTAGAAATTTCCACTGGCTAACTATCACGGTTCATGAGATACAGCCTGGTGACAGCCGGACGGACGGACACCGATGTCTCAGTAATAGGGTCCCGTTTGACCCTTTGGGTACGTAACCCTAAAAAAGCGTGTTAAAAATAGGTAATTTATTCATGCTCATTTATGTGTTGTATATACAAGGTGTTGTTTTGCATCCTCGTCAAATTCAAGGAGGTAACTATGCTAATGATTCTCGTCCCGAATCAATCATAAAATAGGTAGGTAATTTTTATTTTTTTTCATATTTACGGAAATCGGTAAGTGTGAAACACCCGTGTTTTAAACGCAGCCCGTCTGGTTCTTGCCCTATAACCTCGCTTACGCACATACAAACAATCTCAAACGTTTATTTGATCATTTCTTATTCCCTAAACCACGTTAAGGGGGTTATTCGGAAAAGTTGTGAAACTTAAAAAACGAAAAAATCAGCGTTTATTAATAATTAACTTGGTACCGTAATTTTAATTGATTATTTAAGTCTTTTGTGACCACCTCCTGAAATTTGACGAGTATGCAAAACAACACCTTGTATTTATTATTACCAGACTATTACTGCCGGGTAAGAAAGCACAGGCTGTTTGCCGTGCCTTCATGTCGTACTGTTGCACGTGCTAAGTCGCCAATTCCTCGCACTCTCGCCGCGCTTAATGATCTCTTAGAGTCTAATCTAACTTGCGATCTGTTTGCGGATGGATGGATGAAGATTTTATTGGTATGTCAGAAGTACTGCGAGAGGAATTTATGAAAGTGTTGTTAACCTTCTTTTATATGTCATGTTTTTTCTTATTAATGTTTCTACTTAATTTGATTTACTTGTTTGTATATGTGTTAATCTTAGTTACTGTAATTGGTTGTAAAAGCAACCGTTGTAATTAATTAAATAAATAAATTTATAGTCAAGGAAGTCTGAATGCGGCGCATATACTTCGTATCGCTGGATATCAAAACTTTGTCTAACTTTGGCTGAAAGGTATGTTGAAATGAGTTATGCTGGTATTGGCATATCATGCGGAGGAATGAGGAAAATTTCGAAGGTTTTTGGTATGAATGTGGATAGATGGAAAAATAAGAGAAGACCAAACAAACGATGAATCTAACGAACCGATGACGGGGGGTGGCTGTTTGTGTATGTAAGTTTAAATGCTTGTAAACACACCCACGATACAAGAAAAAATCAACGATGAAGTTTTTTTAAGACCAGAAAAAAATTAAGAAAATTTTGAGGAATTAGTAAAAATGTAAGGATCAAAATCAAAATCAATCAAAATAAAAATCATTTATTTCAAGTAGGCCAGTTACAGGCACTTTTGAATTGTCGAAAAACAATAAAAATGAAGCTACAGTCCCAGTCACAAGACATAATAACTGTGAAAGTACTGTAGTTGCCCATTCCAAAGCGTCGATCTCTATGGAGAAGAATGGGCAAGAAACTCCATGGACACTCTTTTAAATCAGAATCTTGTTACAAAACCTTGGTTACATCATTCATTTAGAGATGGTACATTACTTGAGAACGATGTAGCAAGACGTGCACGTTAAAAGTGTCCATAGTAAAAACGAAAAGAACAATTAAAAGATGAAATAATTAGTTCAAAATGAGCCGTGGCAGCTAAGAGACGACTAGGCACAACTGGCAGCGCCCGTTCACGAACATGACCGGACCATTCACGAACATGATCGTAGGAGAATTAAAGGTCTGTGGTTTTGGTCTACCCCCATGGGGAGAAGGCGCGAGTTTATATAAGTATTTTCTTAAATACTGAACTCAGCGTGTACTTTGGGCTAGGATTGTAGGTACAGACAGCATCATTATGTGCTAACCCCACAACTGTGGTCGAGTAGACCAGAGGGTAACTACTTAATGGCGCTGTGTCTACCTCTCCGAAAGAAGCCCATGACAAGCTCTTATTAAATCTAATTCCTTTTTAGTTATTCCATGTAATTCCTAATTAATAAAAGCTTAATTATGGCATGACATAATTGTCAACATAATTTGCAAAACTTGCGCCGCAGAAACTTGGTGCAACACAAGTTTGGGATGAGCCCAACTTTATAAGTGTCAATTTAGGCAAAGCTTAAGTTTGTCGACAAAATCTGTTAGTAGTTTTACCTACTTTAATATTTAAAGCTACGTACAGAGTAAGCTGGGTTTAATTTCTGATTCGAGTAGTTGTATTGGGTTTTAACTAGTTATTTCGTAGTTAAATGTTGATCTAGTGGTCACAATCTGACGACAAACAGTTACACTGACAAACAGTTAACAGTTATTCAGTACATAATTCCAATCGCACTCCTGCGGCGCGGCGGTGAAAAGTCGTATATAGGTCGCGGTGCGAAGAGACGCGTGCGCACGATATGTAGGCGAAGGACGAACTGAGCGATCGAATGACCGCGGCGCGCGAATGTATGGCGCACTCACAAGTTCACAACACAAGTTATTCGATTAGTGCTACGGAACGATTGTCGCAGTAGCGGGACCTCGAACTTATTTATTATGAAAGTAAAAAATAAATGACAAAATGTTTTCTATACGTAACACCTGCATACACTTTCTTTCATCTGTATTTCTTTAAATAAATTTCTGTTTCCTAGAAAAGTGTCAAGTGTCAAGGTCAAAATGTAAGAAACGGCTCATTTTTTTCAGGATTCAGAATGATGCACCTACTGAATGCGTGGTAAGCGTTTGTGCGTCGGAGATCGGAGTGTCATCCACTTTTTTTTTATTTACTGATGGGATATCATCTAATGACCCCTCCTGCTCTGGGCGGAGCGGAAGGGAGTGTCAAACATGTACTGACCGATCCATGTTCCTACTTAGCCCTTCGTGTTCCTGGGCCACGGTATCTCTTTCGAACAGTCGCGCAGCTCTAGCAGGCATCGGGTCTCTCGGACCCCTTCCGATTTGCTGACATCTCCTTGAGGCGCGCGTGGAACTTGAACTCGCCGCCAACA
The DNA here is from genome assembly GCA_963082945.1 of Cerastis leucographa. Classification (NCBI taxonomy): domain Eukaryota; kingdom Metazoa; phylum Arthropoda; class Insecta; order Lepidoptera; family Noctuidae; genus Cerastis; species Cerastis leucographa. The sequence continues at coordinate 4,723,515 of OY720369.1, read as the reverse complement.
CGGATCGTCATAAGAAGGACGGACGGTGAGCTAGCCCATTACTCACCGTCCACTGGCCCGCGGTCCCTTCAACCCTGAGGACTTAATTAGAGGGTGACCACTGAAACGACGAGTTAGGAAGTATGGAAGAAGAAAACGTGGTACGCCTACCCCAAATAAATTGGGATAAGGGCAGGAGCATAATTGTGAATGATGATGTGTGAGAGCAGCGGTGGCCCAGTGACGTGCAGTAAGCCGTGGGTTCGAACTCAGGCAAGCGCATCACTTTGTGTGATTTATTTCTTCACCGCTGCTCTCAAAAACGGTGAAGGAAAACATCGTGAGGAAACCGGCATGTCCTAGAACTAAAAATTCGAAGACATCTACCTACCAACCCGCACTGAGCAAGCGTGGTGGATAACAGCCCACTCCCTCTCACAGAGAAGAGGCCTGTGTCCCAGCAGTGGGAACAGCGGGATGATGATGATGTATATCGCAGAAATATTAAAACTGGTTCTAAATAACACTAAAATAACAAGGCAGGTCCTAGTTTCCCAACATAATCACTACAAATCGTGTCCTCTCTCCTCCAGTTCTGCCTACCCGCCAGCAACAACAGTAGCCATTGTCTCATCTCTGATACCTCTTATTATATCTAGGTACTGTGATAAAGCGTGCGACTTCAGGAGATGCAGTGTTTTGTTTATTTTTGATACCATTTTAGCGATGAAGATGTTCCTCGTCGAAAGTTGAGAGTATGAATGTGGATAGGAATAAGAGTAGAGTCATCTGCTTAGCCTTTTCCCAAACTATCTTAGGGAGGGACGGCTTCCAGTCTAACCGGATGCAGCTGAGTACCAGTATTTTACATGAAGCGACTGCCTATCTGACCTCCACAACCCAGTAACTGGGTAATACGATACCCCTTGGAAAGACTGGATGTCAGACTTCCGGCTTCTGACTACGCCTAACGGCTGTCAAAGATCTACAAAATGACAGCCGGGACCAACGGCTCAACGTGCTTTCCGAGGCATGTACGAAACTCGGTATGTAATTATGGTCACCGATCCACGGGCCAACCTTGGCAAGCACGGCTTAACCTTAAGATCGACCCATGCAGCTGTTATTATCTAGCCACACGCTCCTCTTATTTGATAAAGAATACAAGTTGTTGTTTTGCATCCTTGTCAAATTCAAGGAGGTAACTATGCTAAAGATTCTCGACCCGAATCAATAATAAAATGGGTAGGTAATTTTTATTTTTTTTCTTATTTACGAAAATCGGTAATTGTGAACCACTCGTGCTTTACACGCGGCCCGTGTGATCCTCGCTCGATAACCGCGCTTTCATACATACAAACAATGTCAAACGTTTATTCTATAAATTCTTATTCCCTAAACCACGTTAAGAGGGTTATTCTGAAATACTGACAAACTTAAACAACCAAAAAAATCAGCGTTTATTAATTAATAACTAGGTACTGTAGTTTTAATTGATTATTTATGCCTTTTGTGACATGCTCTTGAATTTTGACGAGGATGCAAAACAACACCTTGTATAATATTCTATTCTAATTCATTAAACTGTGCAATTACGGCAAACGTTCATAAATAAATGACGAACTCTCTCGCAACAAAAATCTTAATTACGAAACACTTTCCAACAACATAATTATAAACGAGAAACAAAAACGAAAAACAATTCACTCTTATTTCGCGAACGAACAATAAAGCTTACCGCTAAGGGGGTTGAATGAATGAGTGAACGAACGAACGAACGCAGTAAGAGCTATATTGTGTAAGGGATGAAACTTGGGCTTGCAAACAAATAACTATTGTTTTTCACCCCCCTTGTTCGGCTAATAGAAGAGTGCTAAGGAAAATAGTATGAAAATGACCGCGTTTAAAAAATAAGGTTTTCTGTTCTAGGATTTAAAAGGAATGCAGTCGTTTGAAGGGTTATTCTTTTGTTTTTTTTTTGCGTGTACTGTGCAGTGCAAAAGTTTGTGATGAATGCTTTTAGTTTTTGAGTGTTTTTATTAATGAGGTTTTGTTAGTTATGATATGTTGTTATAAATAAAATATATGCCTTTTAAATGTTGAACAGTTTTATTACCACGATGTAGTTTTCTTACAAGAGAGCACAGAGTGTTGCACACAAAAAAAAATAGTATATCCACATTTAAGTGTTACCAGCTTATTTACTAACAAATTAAGTATTAAATGAACTAAAAAGTATTACATTGTATTTCAACGTAATACTTTGTGAATAATTGTGTGGCGAGGTTTATGGATAGTCAAAAGTATATCGACTTTTTCGCAGACTATGTAGGTACTTCAATATAGTAGGTGAAAATATAACATAACATCACGCCTGTAATCCCCGAAGGGTTGGGCAGATGTGTTCCTAATAGTACACCCACATTTGGCCATGGAATGTAGAGCGAGCCTATTGCCACCAATCGGGCGAAAATCCAGGCTTCGAGGTTGGTTACTGAGAAATACTTGAAACCAAATAGCAACATTCCGGATCTGCATATTTGTGTGTGAGTATAAAGGTTTCTTAAAAAAAAAAAAAAATTTTAATTTACATGTAATAGGAAGCAAGCCTTTATTACAATACAAATAAATAATTTATTTATTACCATTAACAGGCCATAAATCAAGACTTTAAGCTGCATGAGATATGGTATGTGCTGTTTCACAAGTCATACAAAATAATTCGTGTCACTGACGACTTAGACACTAAAAACTCGGACAAAGTGACCGAGTTGATATTTTTTTCACTGACGGCTAAAGACGCCACCTTAAAGCCATCCTAAAATACATACTTTCAGCTTAAGATGCCACCTTAAAGCCATCCTAAAATAGTTTTACCCGAGTTGTCTGTGAAAAAAAAAGGATATTAAAAAGTGTCAACACGGACACTTTGTCCGAGTTTTTAGTGTACGAGTCGTCAGTGACTTAATAATTCAATATAATAACTTCTATAATGTTTTGTAACCTAACAAAAGCGGAACCAAAACATCTAACAAACGCCTCAAACATTAGAAAACATTCTATCCGACTCAAACGACACGATATTCCTCTTAAATGCAAAGACTCAGTTAGACTTCGGGAAGCCACACCATCTTGTATTCAAATCCAATCCAAAACACACCCTAATCTTTTATAAATACAGTTGCAATTCGTTCAAACTGTGTTCATGCCAAAATAACAACGTAAACCACACTATTTTGTATCTAAACCATTAAAATTACAACCCTAACTCTTCACATACAGGGTTGAATTTCACTTGCAGTGACATTACACCATCATAATGTGGAAACCACAGTATCTTCTCTCCTAACTCATTCAAAAATACACCCTAAAATTGGTACTACAGGGTTGAAATTCTACTGAAGTGTTGGCATGCCATCATAAACGGTTACATTCGGCCTGTGAATGCGTCCAGTTCGTCCTACTTAGTGCAAATCGCACGCAATTTAGGTAAGAAGGATCTACGCTTTTGTCTTTAGTCCCTTTCTTTAAATTGTTGGTTTATGGTGCCTTCTCTGACCTCGGTAGGTACTTCTAATTCGAATTTATAGTTAACGTGGTATTTCGGAGGTTTTATGGCAAGACAATTGACAAAAAATCTTTCTTTGTGAGAGTTGACTTTAACTATTTGAATAAATAAAAGCTTTCCACTAGCGTAACTCGCTTTATTATTACAACCATTGCTTCATATATTTTTATTTGAAAAAATCGTAGCTTGACAACGTGAAAAACGCATTGAAACGAAAATGTTTTGAGCCAACCTACACGAATACTGACAAATGCTCGCACTGGCTGCACAGATCCACTAAAATCTGTGTGCGTTCTTTCTTCAAAAGAAAGTCTCAGAATTGGCCAAGATTATATTATTAGTTAGTTTCGGCTGTTTCTTCTCAGAGTAGTCAGGACATTTTTTTTTATTTCTTTGACTTTGCTCTTAGACTCTAGTCTAGGTCAGAGATGACATAGACACAAAGTCGACGATGGTATGAGCTTACCCAGAAGAAGCCTGTTCACTTATAGTTCAAAAAAAGCGACGTGTAAAACTGTTTGCAAAAACATCATTTACCAATAAAGTTTGATGAATTTGTAAAACACATTGCAAACCTGTCACGCAATAGGGGTGAAGACTGGGTAAAGAAAACGAAATTCTATTTTGTCCGTCAGACAGGTAATACAAAAATATTAGACACGTATTTTTTGTTTTATCAAAATATGACTTAGTTAAAACTCATTAAAGTTGGAGAGTGGGGGCTTACTACGTCACAAGTAGGTATAAAAATTACCTACAAGTGACGTCATGCGCCATTTCAACTCAATATATCTCCGTAATTTTATGACCACGTGTTAGTCAATACTTTTCAATAATGTTCCCGACAGACAAATAAAAAATAAAAAAAGATTATCTCCTATTAAACATTACACGATGAACAAAACTAGTGGCTTAGTTCTGCGCCGATACCTACAATTTAGATTGCCATAGACACGCTAAGAACATTAAATGTTATCTTGTGAGAACCACGTATATGCTTTTTTACCAATACTTGATTGTTGTAATTGAGCAATTAAGACACTCTTCATGATTTATTATACAAATGAAAATGTCAGACGTTGAACTAATTATTTTAATGAAATGTAAAAATATTCATTAGGTATTCACTGACTCGTTACTTATATTTTTGCTGATAAATGCTGAAAGAATTCAGCTCTCATCACATCACTACGGAGCATTCAATAATAAACAAAATAAAAACTCTCTCATCAAAGTAAGTTGTACAAACAAAACTAACCGATGAACATTTTCAAATCCTATCAATGATACTGGCCATGGAGTAAGTTTAGACAGTTGAAAACGTGCAGATAAGTCGAACGACAGGCTTCAAAGCAAGGCTTTATCTTTCTATTATGCTGTAGACCTAGTTGACGATAGTTTACTGAGAACTCAATCATTATTCATTCATTTCAGTTGTCCATGTTGATGTCATCGTTTAGAATCTGCGATAAAAAGTTGCCATACATGACGATTTTATAAGCTAATGGGTGTGAAAATACCCAAGCCAAAAGGCTCCCCATCATTGCGATATTTTTTTTGTACTAGACCATACTTGGGAAGAGATATAGTCCCCACTATCTCTCCAACGCTCACGCGTCAACGCTCCATCTTTTTCACAAGTTTGTTTTAAATACTTGCAAGTTTTTAATGTTGGCGCCTGGTTCTTGGACAGCTGTAAACCCATATTTAAAAACCTCCACATCTTACTTTACCCTGCAAGTTACATCAAAGAACTATGCATGCTAGTAAAGCAAAACCCGCACTATTTTCGCATGCAATCAGATGTGAGCCACAAAAAAGCTTCTGCTAGAAATAAGTACAAACATGAATTAAATGTACCTCAATGTAGACTGCAAATATTTAGGAGAAATGTATATGTAAATGCCATTCAGGTATTTAACAAGTTACCTAACTCATTTAAGGAACTTCCCATCCCCATGTTCAAGAAAAAGCTGACAAGATGGTTGTTGGACAATTGCTTTTATGACATTGGTGAATATATGGAATACTGTAACAATCCAAGTCAACATGTACCTACTTAATTGTGAAATTGGTCTTATAATAACGATTACCTTTTTAATTTTAATAATATTATTAATTCATATTGGACTTATTGTATCAAAAATCTTAAAATGTATTGGACTGTAAATGACATTTGAATATTTGTACACCATATTATTATCTTGTGGTAGAATGTATTGAACTGAACAAAATACTAACACCATACTATGTAAAACTACACTCTCACAAATAAATAAATTCTAATTCTAATGTTATATATTTTTCTTAAATATATCCACGACTATTATTATATCCCCGTACTATTCACTGCATCTACCAGCACACTATTTTGAGTGCGTTACCAAAGTAACGCGCTCAAAAAATTTTTAAAATTTTCTCCCAAAAAAAGTCGTTTCCCAGCAATATTTTTTTCGTAGCTTTACTTCATTTGATGTCCAGAACGCTTGGTTGACGGCTTTGTGAGGGGTTCGTTTATACTTTGTATACTTCTAAATTCCACGATTTATTTCCTGACCAAGTCTAGAATTAAACTTACGTGTGTTGTTTCGTTTTATTATGTCAACTAGCTTTTGCCCGCGACTTTGCCCGCATGGAGTTCGGTAATTGCCCACATGACGTGCGTTGCCCCTGCAAAATAATGTCAAAAATAGTCATTTAAATGTTAGTTTAGTTGTGTAAAAGTCAGTCATTTTCAAAGTAAGAAGCCGGAGAATTCATACTGGTTAGAAAATAGTACATAAAAGCTTTTTTTGAAGTGAAACTTCATAAGCAACTTCCAACAAGTTTAACGCTACCATTTCTAAAACTCACAAAGAGATGGCAGTTTTAAAAGATTTGTGACTAGGTAGTTCTACTAGGTACGCAAGATGGTGTGCAAATAGTCATGCATTTCCATGAGTAGAATAACCTCGATAAACTTATGTAATAAAAATAATAAAACAAGAAAACAACAAATATTATTTAGAAGCTCAATAAAATAACGAGAGTGAATGCGTGGCACTCGAACGCATACGTGTAGTATTACGAAGTTTCACTTCTTCCGCGCGGAGGGACTCCACGCACTATTTTTTTTTATTGTAGATCATTAGTAATCTAAAAGGGTTGAAACAGAATTTATTTTATACATGTCTTCCGAGCAACGATGCTGTAGCTCAAATGCCCCGGTCATCCATCCGCGCCTTTCGATATAGCTAATGGTGACACCCCCTTTTGTCGTGTGAGGGGTGGAATTTCCAAAAACGTTGAAATACGTGTTTATCAATTATTTATTCAAGATATACAAATAGTAATTTTTAAACTTATCAGCGCATATAAGTTTTCAAACTGACATGGTCACTGACACTATCAATAACACTTGTAACGGGATATTTACCATGTTTATTATTTATTTTGAGTCCCCGATATTTCGGCGCTGTTGTGTATGTTGCCGGAACAGCGCCAAAATATCGGGTACTCAGTCAGGACTTTGAATTTTATATTTATAGATATAGATGGGCCGATGCCTGCAATGAATTATCACACAACCCAGTAATCACCAAAACATTAAATTCCGTTTTATTCAAACACATAATATTTGAACACGGAACAATTGAAATTGTTGCACCAGAACCTACAAAATGGCGAACCATTAATTTTCAATTTGCACTTCAGTGGAACACAGATGTATTACTGTCGGAAGTGATTTATTTTCGAAAATTTTCAGCTCTTGTTTGTTAAACTCTCCATACTGTTGCATTGGCCTTTCCAGTTTATTATTAATTGATTTAAGATAACATTGCATATGTCTTTCACTGGATTTAATATCATGTATTTTTGGGCAGGAGATGAACTTTTCTAAATACATTTCTTCAACTAACAAAGAAGCCGAATGGATTGATTGATCAATCGACTGGCCTAAAGCAGTCCATTTCTGAACGAGTCACTCTAAAGCTCCAATTCCCAGTTCTCTGGCTTAACATCCAGTCTGTCCCAGCCGGCTTTTTGGTCCATCTATCTGGAGGGCGTCCAAAGCTACGCTTCCGATACGCGCCCTACAGTTCAGAACTCTCAACCTTTTTTTTTTATACGGATGGGAAATCATCAAATGACTCCTCCCGCTCTGGGCGGAGCGGAAGGGAGTGTCAGACTTGTACTGACTGAAACCCATCCATGTTCCTTCTTAGCCCTCTGTGTTCCAGAAACACGGTATCTCTTTTTTTGCTGACATCTCCTTGAGGCGCGCATGGTGTTCAGCATGCCTGAGAGATATTTCTCAACGGCATGAAAAGCCAAGAGAGAGGCCTATGGGTGGCATTACAACTATGACACCGTGTTAGCCACTTACCACACGATAAAGAAATAATTATCATGATTACTAAGTTTTGATTTATTCTTCCAATCACCAACCATGACTTGAGATTAATCAGCTAAAGGGTGTTCCTTGAGGAATTATATGGATAAATAACATATATTTATCCATATAATTATTTATTGAAGTGAAACTTCTTATGCGACTTCCAACAAGTTTAACGTTTAACGCTACTATGGAGGGGGAATAGAAAGAGACAAAGCGAGAGTGAATGCGTGATACTCGAACGCATGCGTGTAGTATTACGAAGTTTCACTTCTTCCGCGCGGAGGGACAATTTTTAACGCACTATTTTTTTATCAATACAATAGTTTTCAGAAAACAGCAACTGCAGTATCGGAATTAAAACAATAAGCCGAAGAAAATTATTAACGCCACAATAACGGAGCAAAATACTGTTTCCGTTTTAAAGTACAAGTTAGCACCAAGGCGTCGTAACAGAGCAATTTATATTTTGTACGTCAGGCTAATTATTATGCTTGCCGTGATTCAGTTTTCTCTCTAACTTTGCCGCAACCAAGGTAAACTTAGAGCTTAAACCAGTAGCTACTAGGTACACTAGTGATAAATGACTTGTATGAGCTGAATTTTTAGTTACTGCTGGCCGAAGAGACAGGGGAAATTGAACCTTAAGATTGTGGTGTAAGAATTGGTGTTAAAGACAGAAAAGGATGGAGAGATGTGTAGGTGAATGAGGTGTTGTTAGTTTTTAGGGTTCCGTACCCAAAGGGTCAAACGGGACCCTATTACTGAGACGTCGCTGTCCGTCCGTCTGTCTGTCACCAGGCTGTATCTCATGAACCGTGATAGTTAGCCAGTTGAAATTTCTACAGATTATGTATTTCGGTTGCCGCTATAACAACAAATACTAAAAACAGAATAAAGTAAATATTTGAGGGGGCTGTATGGGATAAAAGTTATGTCAGGCATCCTGGACGACTCTGCCTCAGTTGTTATGGTTGGAAACGAGCGTCTGGAGATGGTTGATCGTTGTTTTTATCTGGGACATGTTCTATCTTTTGACAAGGAGCATTCTGACAAGGAAATCTCTAGAAGAGTACAGCTCGGATGGGCCGCCTTTGGTAAACTGGAACATATTTTTCGGTCCAAAAAGATCCCTCAGTGCCTAAAAATCAGCCTTTTCAGCTAATATTATGTACTGCCAACAATAGCTTAAGGTGCCGATGAGTGGCACAAAAGGCCATGGAGCGAGCCATGCTCGGCATAACCCTCTTCAATCGAGTGCGTAACACTGAAATCCGCCGTCGGGGACCGAGCGGTGCGCCACCAATCGACCTAGGCTGGACCACTGGCTAGGCGCGGAGATCGCCGATAGAACAAGGCTTTGACCGAGTGGTGGTCAAGGTTATGCCAAAGAATCCAGGGTCGTCCTAAAGCTCGTTGGGCCGACGATATCTTCAAAGCGCGGGAAACAAATGACAGCCGGACCTACGGCATAACGTGCTTTCCAAGGAAAGGAGGAAACTCAGCATAAAAAAAAAGCATATCATGGGTGACCACCCATCCACAGACCAGCCTAGGTAAGCGCAACTTAGGTTAAGCCGCGCTTACCTAGGTTAGTCCGAGCAGCTGTTATTAATAAGCCACGAGCTCTTAAAGAGAAAGATATAAAAATATCAGTCTGATTTGATCTATCACATCCAGCAATTCAGTCTCCCTGTGCATTCGAAATAACTGTAATCGTCATAATTTGCGTCGCGAATCGGAATTTCGAGTAAATAGGCGAGTGCACAACATCCAGTAATTCAATGGTAAATCGAGACAATTTATCCCAATTTCTATTAGTTCGGTATTGAAAATTGGTGATTTATTCCACCATAGTGTTCCGTGGTGAGCGCGGTGCTAATTGTGGTTTTTAGGGTTCCGAACCAAAAGGGTCAAACGGGACCCTATTACTGAGACTTCGCTGTCAGTCCGTCCGTCTGTCACCAGACTGTATCTCATGAACCATGATAGTTAGCCAGTTGAAATTTCTAAAGATTATGTATTTCTGTTGCCGCTATAACAACAAATGGTAAAAGCAAAATAAAATAAATATTTAACAAAAAACGTGATTTTTTTGCTCGTTTTTATAAATAATGGTACGGAACCCTTTGTGCGGGAGTCCGACTCGCACTTGGCCGGTTTTTTTTTTCAGTCGTCATGTATTTAATTATGGTTAACATTATACAACTCTACTCTGCACTCCATAACATCATGCCTGTAATCTCAGAAGGGATAGGTAGGTGCGTATCATCATTATTATAGTCCAGTCATCTAAAGTTTTAAACACAGTTTTTTTTTTTTTTAATTTGCATAGGCCTACATGGGCACTTAAAAAACGTCGACAAGTTGCACGGTTCGTTTCGATTCTTTCGTATGGAGAAGAACCAGCAAGAAACTCCATGGTTACTCTTTTAAAATAATTTGGTTTTACAATTATATTTGAATGTTACAGCGTTAGTACTTAAGAATGGGAGGACAGCGTAGGCCCGACAATAAGTCGTTGCTTGCTACAAAAAGTAGAACAAGATAAATCAAAAAACAAATGAAACGGAAGAAGATTGTACAAACTTTTATTTTGGCATTCTAAATTCTCAAAAGTCTCACAAGGTCACGTGAGAGCGTCTTGAGAAACTCAAGGTCATCTTTATTGTAGGAGCCGGGCTAATCGTTAACAACTGGTCACAAATCTAGACACCGTCATGCTGCTGAGAAGTTCATCATAACAGGACATCATAACTTTAAATGATAAATGATGTTTATTTTGCAAGTAGATTTTTAAAAAAACACTTTTACACGTCATTTTTTTAAGCTAGATTGGGCCGGTGTTTCCTACCTGACTACTCTGAGAAGAAATAGCCGAAAAAAACTCAGAGGTTCTCTGTTAACTTGTTACTCTTTTAAAGTCCAGACATTGCTCAATTTACATGAGGACTATGCAGATTAATATCTGAAATGGTCTTTTGAAGAAAGAACCACACAGATTTGAGTGGACCTGTCCAGTCAGTGCAAGCATTTGTCAGTTATCGTGTAGCTCGACTTGTAACTCAAGGACTTATAACTCAAACTCACTCACTCCATTACGCTTGTGATCCGCGAAGGGTCATGCTTAAGTGTATCTAATAGTATACCCAAATTTCGTCAGTTATTTTTAAGAATAAGTGAGCGAGCCTATAATTGCCATCCACCGGGCATTAGTCCAGACTCCGTGGCTGCTTTTGAGAAATTCCTGAAAGAAAAACCCAGTAGCGCTTTGCCCATACCACGAATCGAACCCAGGACCTCATAATCAGCAGTCACGATTGCGACCACTAGACCAACAAGGCAGTCAACGTCATTATGAACAAAAATAATAATTTTAATTACACTGCACCACTTGTGTCAATGTTAATAAAATTGACACAAGTGGTGCAGTGTAATTAAAATTAAAAACTATAATAATATATGACTATAAAGGGTGTAAAACACCTCTTAACGAAGCCGAAAGGCACTGGTTCTCCCTGTCATTGCGATCATTTTTTTGTTCTACACCATACCTGGGAACCTTCTAGTTATGGAGATATTAGGGGTCAAAGTTCCAACTTTTTGACAAGTAATTTTTTAAATACGAGTTTTTAATGTAAGTTTTTTTTTTGTATTTCTTTAAACACCTCCACGACCCCCGTACTATTCAATCCGTCCATCAGCACAATGTTTTGAGTGCGTTACATTGAGTTCTACCACAAAACATGATTTTACACCCCCCAAAAAAAGTCGTTTCCCAGCAATAATTTTTGCGTAAAGTTACTTAGTTTCATGTACAGAATGCTTGGTTGACGGCTTCGTGATGAGGTGACTTACACGGTGTATATATATTTAGTTACAATGAACAATTATTAAACACCCCTCGTATAATCTTCTTCTTCAATCGGTCCCTCATTACTGAGGATCGTGGTCTCAGGATCCCTTTAAACGGACAATCTGCCTCCATCGACTCCGGTCCAAAGTTGCCATCACCACCTGCTGAAATTTGCTTGAGGATATAGCCTCTTTTACTTGGTCGGACCATCGTGTTGGCGACCGGCCTCGTGCTGTCTTGCCTTCGGTATTGCCAACAATGACCAGCTTTTCAAGGCTGCTATCTCCCCTTCGCATTATGTGGCCGAAATATGTCAATATACGCTGTAGGCAAACTGTAGACTATCGGGCCTTGATATCGAGTTGGGAAAGGATAGAAACGTTTGTGCGTTTGGATGTCCATGGAATTTGGAGCATCCGCCTCGTATAATAATGTCCCGCTAAATAATAAATTCTATATATTAAATTTGAATTGCAGTATTCCACCATTTTCAAATTACTCCCTGATTTGTTTTTATTAATGTGTCAATTATTTCTGTACCCATTATAAATTGACTGCAATACTTCCTAGAACAGACGCAATATTGATTTTATTAATTTTGTACTATGGAAGATATCTCAAGTTGCGTTGCTGTGAATCCCCTCAAGAATTGTTTACAACCAGCTTTCAGCCGGTCTGGCGGCGGCGCCGGCCTGGCCAACGGTCGCGTATGAAGCACTACGGAGGCTTGTTCACAATGCCGATGCTAGTCCCGGATAACCTGCTTCGTCCGACATTTGAAGCGATGTTTTAGTTTCTCTCACTCTTTACGCTGTCTATTTTGTATCCATCAGTGGTTTTAATCACACAGAAGCAGGCTAAAGCAAGTCCCCAACCTGTTACTCGACTATAGACCTTTAAACGGGAGCAAGAATCACATGAAAAGCTCCTCTGACTTTCCAGGATATACTCGTTGCTAGCTGAGGAGCTCAAAAATATTTTCGACAAATAGTGTTACGCAGCTAAATTAGACCGATTATAAATTATCTATAGAAACAGAAATTTCCGATTATCTTTTTTTTTAACACATTTTGAAAATGTTTTTTTAGTAACTTTCTAATCCTACGTATCCTGCTTATGCGTATTAAGTTTATATAAAATCGGTTCAGTAATTTCAAAAAATAAGAACTTGAAAGTTTGTATGAAATGCCGTAAGGTGTAAACGCTCTTAATACTTTTACATTCGTTCAATTAACCGCAATACTGTACTGAAATTAATATTGCCTCTAAATACGCTCTAGTATAAAAACGCAAGAACGCGTCTGATTGCAAATTTAGGGCGAATTCGGGACAAACCAGAACGTTGAAATTAGAAAACTAGTGATAAAAACTTATTACTAAACGACATTGATGTGTGGTTATCGGTTGTCGTGGTATGGGCATGTGATGCGGAGGAATGAGGAATACGTCGCGTCGTCAGGAAAGTTTTGAGTATGAATGTGGATGGTTATAGGAGTAGAGGAAGACCAAAGAAACGATGAATGGACTGTGTGAAGGATGATATGGCAAGAAAGGAGGTGTCTCATGAGATGACAAGCAATAGAGAAGTATGGAAGACGAAGACATGCTGCACCGACCACAAATAAATTGGGACAAGGGCAAGAGAATGATGATTTGGTTTGACATCCTGATTAGAAGAAGAAAGACATGCTGAAAAGTCTGCCAACCGGTCTTACCTGGGGGTGTAGCATTGCCTACAACCCAGTGACTGGGTTGTGGAGGTCAAAAAGGCAATCGCTCCATATAAAATGCTGGTATTCAGCTGCACCCGGTTAGACTTTTGCTGAGCATGGGGACCTGAGTGCGATTCCCAGGTTCAGTAAAATGTTATTGGGTTTTTCTTCAGGAATTTCTCAGTAGCTGCCACGGAGCCTGGAGTGAATTAGCGCCTGGTTAATGGCAAAAGACTAGCTCCCTATTACATGGGATTTAGATCATATTGACAAAATGTGTTGTGTATACCTCGGCCTGACCAGTATAGTCGTGATGTTAAATTTAGCATAATATTTGCTGAATTTAGCAGAGAGAGCAGCAGCGGCCTAGTGCTGGCAGCCCTGACTTATGAACAGTAAGCCGTGGGTGCAGGTGCATTACTTTGTGTAATATATTTCATCACCACTGCTCTCAAAAACGGTGAAAGAAAACATCGTGAGGAAACCGGCATGTCCTTGAACGAAAAATTCGAAGACATGTGACATGTGACATCTACCAACCCGCACTGGGCCCGCATGGTGGATTACAACCCACTCCCTCTTATAGAGAGGAGGCCTCTGTCTCAGCAGTGGGAACATTATAGGCTGATGATGATGATGACGCTAAATTTACACTTCAACAAATCTTCCTGCCCGTTCCGTTTTACAAAACTCCGTAATCATCATCAGACATCAACAAAAAATAAAACAATTCTGAGAATATTTATTTCGATTACTTGTTAATGACGTGAGGAACAGGTTTTTTTATTATCGAATAAACAGATGAACATCGTATGTACCCTAAATTACATTCGAAGTTTTAAAATAAACCGTTAACATTACTTGACATGTCACATCGATCTTCATAAAAAGAACATGGAACAAGTACACACACACGACACATCAAGCATTTCCAGCATTTCATGGCCTTGCTTTGTATAGGTTTTCCGTACAATGGGAGATCAGCATAAACTGGTTTTGTATGGCTTGGTTGGTTGCTGTGCGTGCCGCCAACCATATCTTATACTGTTTATGCCTGCGGTTTTGTCCGCATGGGTTTCGGTAACTGTTCCTCGAGATCGTACTACCACAATAAAAATAATGCGATAAACCCGGTTATATACTATCTGTTGGCCAAATTTTATCAAAATATGTTGAGTAGTTTTCGGGCAAAAGAGTGAGATTTTTTTTGTATTTATAAATGTAGTAGTCAGATAAGATGTGGGAAAGAGACGGAGCTATACATACACGACCCTTAGCTTGCATACATATTTCGCACGCGGCTTCATTCCCATCATGTACGCAAATCAACCCACGGGAACTCTTTAAATGTAGCCAGTGACACTCGGGGATAAAGTAGCTTCCCATAAGTGAAAAAAAAAATGGAGTCGGATCAAAAGATCCGAAGATTTAACCCCCCACATAAAAATTTACAAACAATTTTTAACTCTGTATAATGTATGAGTATACTCGTAGATAATACAGCAACAAATAACAGGTTACCAATGCTCCCAGTATTTAAACGAAAAACGAAGAAAACAAAATTAAACACGTTTTGTATGATTCATAATAATATCTCATTCAATGTCATGGTTTTAGGTATGCACTTGTGTACAATTTATACTTTTAATTTAATTCGTTGGATTATTGTTTGGGTTCAGTAGGTATTTGCAACGTTTAAAACTGGGTTTTGAGTTTCTTTTGCCTCAAATCATAGTTGGCCTATCACGGCTAAAGATCGGGGATCACCAATGGCGACTTGATACCGCTCTAGGAGGTGCCAGCGGGCGATAGATCGAGGAGCCTATCGCCGTCGCGAGTGGTGGTGATTTTTCAGGTGAGCCCGGACCGAAAGGAGTTGGTGCCCGGAGGCGGGCTGCGCTGGATTGGTCGCGAATGTCATGCGTAGCAGTTCTTGCGGCCTATCCACCAAGGCGACAGTAGGTTCACGGCGGTTTTTAGGGTTTCATAGCCGAATGGCAAAAACGAAACCCTTATAGATTCTGTCAGTCTGTCTGTCCGTCCATATATCACAGTCACTTTATTCAGAAATTTCCGAAACTATTAAGACTACACAGCTGAATCTTGGTAGGTAGATGTATTCTGTGAACCGCTTTATGAGTTTTGTACAAAAATAAAAAATAAATATAGATAAGGATATCCCCCCCTATATGGAACTGAAACTAAAAAAAAAAACTATCAAAACTATACGTGTGGGGTGTCTATAGATAGGTTTTTAAAAATGACATAGAGGTTTCTATAACCATTTTTTTTCAAAGTCATCTTTTGACAGATAGACACTTTCAAAGTGGTAAAACGTGCCCCCCCCCTCTAATTTCTAAAGTAAGAGTAGAAAAAATCTGTAAAAAATATGGAAATGTAGAACGTAAAAAAAACTTTCAACAAAAATTGGTTTGAATTAGATTTGAATTTAGTTTTTGAGATAAGGGACTTTTTCACCAAACTGCAGCAGTAACTTTGTTTTTCATAAACGTACTATGAAAAACAGTTAGTTTTGCGGTTGAGTTAAGGTTTACTAATGAATGACCGTTCAAAACATTGTTATTATATTGTTTGGGGCTATGGAACCGTGTGTGCGAGTAAAAACCTGCACTTGGCCCGTTTTTTAAGTGTGTGCAAGTAAAAGCGTAGACAAACCGTATCCCCGAATGGTGCGGTATGCCGTTAGCCGTTTTTCTTAGCTCATAAAAAAAACCGGCCAAGTGCGAGTCGGACTCGCGCACGAAGGGTTCCGTACCATTATTTATAAAAACGAGCAAAAAACCAATTTATTATTTCTATTATTTTTTTTTTGTATGAGAGCCCCCTTATTTTTTTACTGATGGGAAATCATCAAATAACCCCCCCCCCCCACTCTGGATGGAGTGGGAGGGAGTGTCAGACTAATACTGACTAAAACCCATCAATGTTCCTTCTTAGCCCTTTGTGTTCCAGGGCCACGACATCTGTTTCGAACAGTCCCGCAATCCTGGCAGGCATCGGCCCTCTAGGACCCCTTCCGGTTTGCTGACATCTCGCGCGCCTCAAGAGGCGCGCGTGGAACACGAATGCGCCGTCGACACGGCCAGTCGTCATGAGACGGACGGACGGTGAGCTAGTTATGGGAGCCTGCTTAAATATTTATTTTATTCGGTTTTTAGTATTTGTTATTATAGAATCAACAGAAATACATAATTTGTGGAAATTTCAACTGGTTAATTAGCACGATTCATAAGATACAATCGGAATTCGTGGGAGTTTACCTGGAGTTCTTTATTCACTGCCTGCTTCGACTTCCTCCTTGTTGCAAGCGCGACTACCGAGAACAAGATCCTGAGTTCGATTCCAAGATAGGGCAAAGTGATAATATTGGTTTTTCAATCAGGAATTTCTCAGTAGCGGCCTCGGAGTCTAAATTTGTGCCCGGTTGATGGCAATATAGACTCGCCCATGTAATAGGGCAATATAAGCTCGCCCCTAGAACATTACCTGGGACTTAACTGGTGATGTGCGTTTACTATTACTTACGCCTCTGCCTACCATTCAGGGATTACAGGCGTGATGTTATGTATGTTCATAATTGACCAACATTCCCGAATGTTGTTATTTTAGGCTATCATTAGATCTTTAGGACAATGATAGCTGTTAAACTGTCTAAAACGGTTTTCAATCTATGCGTTGACACTGTTGACAGAGACAGAGAGAGGATGCGATGTACGGTTTTAAGTAACGTAAAGAGGACCCCTAAAAAGAACCATCTTACTTGTTATAAAGCATTGATGTTACACAATAATATTCATTACTTAGTTTGTTAAAACAAGAAGCACTTAGTGCTTAAATAAATTTATTTAAAGAATAATATATAAAAAAAAATAGTGTTACCTAGTAAAACTAAAACAATTAGTCTATTAACGTTATAAAAATTTGTGAGAAAACAACAACAAATATACTGGGTTGTCATAACAACCAAGTTTAAAATTTCATTTTTAATCGTTTTGGTTATTTATGTACGTTTTAAGTTTTGATATCGATACTGGATTCGTTTTAATTACCGCTTAGTCATATCATGTTGGCGTCGGAAAACATATAATAACCATTCATAATTATTTATTTTATTAAAACCATTATGCGGAGCTTGTTATATGCTGTGTGAAAAAAAAAGTAAACGGGAAAACGTAAACAGTGTAGATACATAATACTGAAGTTAAACATTTATACAGTTTCGTTATAAATTCCTGCGGATTTATTGGAGCTTCAACCATGAACTTTTCACCTTTCGTCAAGCAAGTAAGTGCTTAAATGTTTTTATTTTTACCACACACTATGTCATTGCATTTTTTTGTTTTAGTGCGTACTTACGGAACCTTTTAGTTGCGGATGAATTGGGGTCAAAGTTCCAACTTTTCACAAGTTTTTTTTTAATACCAAAACTTTATTTTATTTATTATAAATGTAAAATGAAAATAAAAATAGCCTTTATATTCTACTACAAGTTTTTGCTGAAACATTATACATACACCGTGTAAATCACCTCATCACGAAGCCGTCAACCAAGCAATCTGTACATGACACTAAGTAACTTTATGCAAAAATTATTGCTGGGAAACGACTTTTTTTTTGAGGGTGTAAAATCATGTTTTGTGGTAGAACTCAATGTAACGCACTCAAAACATTGTGCTGATGGACGGATTGAATAGTACGGGGGTCGTGGAGGTGTTTAAAGTAAAAATCTTACATTAAAAACTTGAATTTAAAAAAATACTTGTCAAAAAGTTGGAACTTTGACCCCTAATATCTCCGTAACTAGAAGGTTCCCAGGTATGGTGTAGAACAAAAAAATGATCGCAATGACAGGGAGAACCAGTGCCTTTCGGCTTCGTTAAGAGGTGTTTTACACCCTTTATATTATACATTATATTATAGGTAGGTATAAATAATTTTAATGTTTGCATGCAATCTTAAATTAAGTTATAATTATTCAACTTTGTTTGTAAATTAAATTAAACTTTATTTGTAGTAGTCGCCTCCGCGGCGTAGGCTTCTCCTAAACTTTTCCATATAACTCTTTCACGCGTCAGTCCAATCCAATACAAGCCACATCTCTGTTTAAAGATGTCTCTCCATCTTTTAATAGGGGATAATCCAATTTTTTTTTCTTTGTCCGTCGGGTAGTTTATTGAAAAGTATTGGCCACGTATTTTTTCTTTTTTCACGTGGTCATAAAATTACGGAGATAATATTGAGTTGAAATGGCGCATGACGTCACATGTAGGTAAGTTTTATACCTACTTGTGACGTAGTAAGCCCCCACTCTCCAACTTTAATGAATTTTAACTAAGTAATTTTTTGATATTTTGATAAAACAAAAAATACGTGTCTAATATTTTTGTATTACCTGTCTGACGGACAAAATAGAATGTCGTTTTCTTTACCCAGTCCGGTCCCCTATTGGTCTCCCTTTTTTTCCTTCTATTTTATTTATTAGGGACAAATAAAAAGTTACATGTTCAAGTTTAAAATTATATGTCGTTAGAAAAATATGTAAACATATAACCCACACCACTGTCCACGAGTTAATAAATGAACAAATAAGGAACGGAAGTGTGTTAAAAAAATTGAGTATCAGTTATTTAATTGATTTTAGTTTAAGATTGTGTTGAAAAAATATTTATAGCCAGTGTTATATTTTTTTTACTAGAAAGAGAGAAGATATCTATGTCCATGATTTACTTTAAATACCTCTACGACTCTATATTTTGCAATGCATCCATCAGTACAATGTTTTAAGTGCGTTACATTGGTGTATTTCCGTAAAACGACATTTTTCACTCCTAAAAATAGTCGTTTCCCAGAAATATTTTTTGCGTAGTATACAGTATGTTAGGTTAAACGAGGGACATATTGAGGGAGGGTATTCAGTATTCGATTCTCGTCCCAAATATGTAAAAAACCTATAACGTATATAGAAGAATTTTTAATGTTTAGTTGTTTGGACCATGCATGTATAAAAATTGACAAAGTTTCGAGCACGGCATTTGTGGGTGTTATTAATACCACAATCACAGACCACTCAATGGTATTAACAAATATTACCCGATCACTAAAAATTAAAAAGTCAGCCAAAACCAAAACTGTAATTGATTTTGATAGTGCCTACACTTACTTGATAGGTACTGACATGTCATTTTTTAATACGTGTAATGACCCTGAGATCATAGCTTATACATTTATAGAGGTTATAAAAATTGCACTACTATCAAATACTACAACTAAGTCAGTCCCAAGCGGTAGGCGGGTTATCAAGCCTTGGATGACTGCTGGTGTACTTCGATGTATTAATCTCCGTAATAAAATGCAAGTGCAAATTAAGAAAGATTCCTATAATATAATACTACAAATTACTTTCAGACGTTTTCGTAACTTTTGCACTAACTTAATAAAAAAACTAAAAAGAAAATCACAAAGAGAACAAATAACTAAGTCAATAAACAATCCGAAGCAGCTCTGGCTAAAAATTAACGAAATTACACAATTCAAAACTCCTAAATCAGACAATTCTAATCTTCTTAAAATCACACCACACCCTCTCGATTCTCTAAACCGTATTAACCAGTTTTTTGTAACAATTGGTCAAACATTGGCGGAAGAGATAATTAAAAAAACTAACCTCTCTAACCCCAGTTTTTCTCACCAGATGAGTGAACAGCATACCACATCTTTCGTACTGTTTGACACGGACCCGCAGGAAGTGGATAATATACTTATGGGTCTCGATTCTGAAGGCTCACCTGGCTGGGACGGTATACCTACTAAATTTTTGAAAATGTCTAGGGACTTCTTGATCCCTCTAATAAGTCAACTGGCTAACCAGTGCTTTAAAACCGGGATATTTCCAGAGGCTTTTAAGCGGTCAATGGTTACGCCTGTGCACAAGGGGGGGGACCGGAACGATATCAATAACTATCGCCCTATATCAGTTATATCAAGCATCGCAAAAATTCTAGAAAAATTACTAAATAGCAGACTAATCAATTACCTTAATAAACATAATATTTTATCTTCCTCGCAATATGGTTTCAGAAAAGGTCTATCTACACAAGACGCTGCAAAGGCATTAACTGGCGATATAGTCAATAATGTAGATAAAGGAATGAAATGCCTTACAGTATTCTTAGACCTAAAAAAGGCATTTGACACCGTTTCTGTCCCCATCCTTCTGCACAGGCTTGAAACAATCGGCATAAGAGGTACGGCTCTTTCTCTTTTTGGTAGTTACCTATCAAACCGAAAACAGCAGGTTAGGGTTGGAAATCTAACTAGTGGGGAAAAAATGGTATGTTTCGGAGTGCCTCAGGGAAGTGTGCTCGCGCCGACGCTATTCCTGATTTACATAAATGAGTTGTGTAATATCGGGAGTAGTGGCGTACGAGTCTTTTCATACGCAGATGACACAGCAGTAGTTTTTGCCGGTGACTCCTGGGCTACCGTGCGTGCTGCTGCTGAACGTGGATTAGCGGAAATAGCAAATTGGCTAAATGCTAACCTTTTAACCCTAAACATATCAAAAACTAACTTCATCTGCTTTACTCCAAATCAGAGAACACAGCCAGGTGCTGAGTTTGGGATCGTGATCCATGAGTGTGCCTCTCAGTATCCTTGTAACTGTCAAAGCATACAGAGAGTTACTTTAACTAAATACCTTGGAATAACAGTTGATCAAAGACTGTCCTGGCACACCCATATTGAAAATACCATGACCAGGGTCAGAAAACTTATATGGATTTTTAAAACGTTACGACATGTGATGCCACCGTTGCTACTCAATCAAATCTATATTGCTCTGGCACAATCGGTCATCACATACTGTATACCGATCTGGGGAGGGGCTACTAAGACCAAATTCCTAGACCTAGAAAGGGCTCAAAGGTCTCTCATCAAAGTTATGTACTTTAAACCCTTTCGTTACTCTACAGACAACCTTTACAAGGTTAGTAACCTTCTCTCTGTAAGAAAATTATACGTGTTGAACATAACCTTAAATCTACACAAGACCCTTTCATTTGATTCAACTAAGCTAGATAAAAGGCGTAAAGATATTGTGGCCCACTCCCCCCGGGTCCGTACGGTTTTTGCCAGGCGTCAGTATAACACTCAATCTACTTATATTTATAATAAATTGAACCTCATATTGAATATTTACCCCATGTTGCGGTATGACTGCAAAAATACTCTATCGGAATGGTTAAAATCACAAACATACGATAAAATTGAACTTTTACTAACCAGAATTTGCTAAAGTAGAACCAGTAACCAAGCTTAACATACATCAACCGATCAATCATAAACACACACACACTTACCTACTCACACCCACACACCCTGCACATCCACCTTCCATACAATCACACACCACACACACACATAAACACTACACATGACCATCATTACCTGAACTTGCTATAATAATTTTGTATCATCCTTGAACCTTGATTTTATTTTTATTTTACTTTTCTTTTTTAATTATATCTTAACATTGTAAACTGTAACCCATGGGAAGTTGCGAGGTAACCCCATCACAAGTATTCTTATAACTTAACGGGGCTGCCTCAATTTTGTGCTGTAGAACAATTGTATGAGAAAGAATAAAAACTTTATTATTATTATTATTAGTGCCTAGATATTTTGGACTGTCCTAAGCCAGGTAAGTTTAAAGTATGAAGGGAAAATGGTTTATACCTAAGAGTCATTGACCCGCTCACATGTTCTGCGATAGTATTAAGTCGCTAGCGCAAGGGTGTATACAAGTTGCGTGACATTTGCGAAAATTTTGGTATGGTTCTGTCTGTTATTTATCAGTGTTTTTTTTTGTTTATATTTTTATTAGTATCATGTTAGCATGTACTATCATGGGTTTGAATATGTCCCTCGTTTAAACTAACATACTGTATAGTTACTTAGTTTGCTGTGCAGATTGCTTGGTTGACGGCTTTGTGAAGTCCGTTTACATCTTGTTAAATGAAAAATCTGAACATATTTCACGACTAAAGTTCTCCAAATTTTAACCAAGATTATTCACAACTAGCTGTGCCCGCGACTTCGTCTGCGTGGAATTTAACAAAAAAGTTATTTTCATTTTTGCATTTCTACAAGGTGTTGTTTTGCATCGTCAAAATTCAGGAGGTTGTCACAAAAGATTTCAATAATCAATTAAAAATAGGGTACCTAGTTAATTATTAAAAAACGCTGTGATTTTTGGTCGTTTGAGCTTGTCAGTATTTCAGAATAACCCCCTTAACGTGGTTTGGAAATAAGAAATTTATCGAATAAAAGTTTGAGATTGTTTGTATATGTGGAAGCGCAGTTATAGGGCGTGAAACAGACGGCCCGCGTTTAAAACACTGGTGGTTCATACTTACCGATTTCCGTAAACAAGAAAAAAACTAAAAATTACCTACCCTCTTTATTATTGATTCGGGACGAAAATAATTAGCATAGTTACCTCCTTGATTTTAACGAGGATGCAAAACAACACCTTGTATTTTAATTATTATTTATTTTTCCAAAATAAATAATAATAAAATAGAAATGCCTAATAAAGGAGCCTAAGTTACTCCTTATTACATCAGCTATCTACCAATGAAAGTCGGGTTGAAATCGGTCCAGCCGTTCCAGAGATCAGCCGGAACAAACAGACAGACAGACAGACAAAAATTGTAAAATTGTTATTTTGGTATCCGCACCGTATATACAATCATATGCATTTAGTAAAAAGCGGTTATTTTAATATTACAAACAGACACTTCGATTTTATTTTTTTGGTGTATAGATTCAATACTAAGATACCAAATCAAACAGAATATAACCAAAACCACTGATGTTTGACAAGATATCCCCGAGATTAATAATCCATGGTATTTAATATTTCCCGTGAATATTGTATGGCTTTGACCAAGTCCCGCTCCAATAGCGGGATAAATTCGTGAATACATTTCCTAGTAAACTCCGACTAGGCATTTCAGAAATTATTGGACAACGTTATTTTGAACTAGTTTGTATTTGAAAGGAGTGAAGTAAGTGAAATTAACAGGTATTTTAACATCATAAGATTGTGAATTTAAACTATAGTATAAGTTGTTGCTACAAAATATTAAAAAAAAAATAAGTTACACAGTTTCGTTATTCTAAATAGATTTATTGGAGTTCGAATCATGAAATTGTTGTCTTTCTTTTTAACCGACTTCTAAAAATGTAGATGGCATGTATGGACACCGATGTCTCCGTGATTACTGATCCGATTTAAGTGACTCTTTTTTTTATTATACAGGGTGTAACGGAAAGGGTATATACATACTTAAGGATGTGCTACAGACCATCAAACTGAACCTGTTTCTCATCATAAAACATGTTTTTCAGCGAGAAAAATAATTAGATGCCCCATAAAAATTGCAATACATATTCGATCCAAATGTATGGGGCAGCTGATATTTTTTTTGCTATTACGATGTTTTTCCGATAAAGAAACATGTCCAGTTTGGTCGTCTGTAGCACACCCTTAAGTATGTGTATACCTTTTCCGTTATTCTCTGTATAGAAGGAGCTTGCGCAGTGGTTCCATATTAATTTTATTAATTTTGTTTCGGTACTTAATGAGGTAAACTTTAAAACATGTTTTTTTTTTTTCGTCTCTGCGGAATTGTGGATGATGCGCTTATAGGTTCTAGTTACAATGTTAAATTGATATTTGACATGAATTTGAGTAAAATACCACAACATTAACGGGTTAGCTTAGTAAAAACTTTTTTTTGCAAAAAAATATCATCGTCTGCCTAGCCTTTTCCCAAACTATCTTGGGGTCGTTATTAATAAGTACCAAGTGTCAGTGTGCAGATTACTTGAGATGAAAAATTGAAGGCTTTTTATTTATTAATTATTTATCTTGGGGTCGGCTTCCAGTCTAACCGGATGGAGCTGAGTACCAGTATTTAACATGAAGCGACTGCCTATCTCACCTCCAGACGCCTCCCGCTGCCGCAGCCCCCGCGCCTAGTACGAGCGCGGGCGCAGCGGCCAATAACAAGAAGCGGGACCAGCCACGGTACCCTCCGCTGGTGGTGGAGAGGTTACCCAACTGGGCGCTTCATTTCAAGGCTGTGCGGACCATTCTGGGTCACCCACCGAATGCTCGTCCTTATCAGGGTGGAATTCGCTTTCTGCCCGAAACTGAGGACGAGTATAGGGTGATCCAGAGGTACCTCACAGACCTGGAGAGATCGGAGGGCCTAAGTTGGTTCTCCTACTCACTGCCGGCGGAGCGTAGTATCAAGGTGGCCATCAGGGGCCTGCCAGCGGACACGGACCCTGAGGACATCCTAGAGGAGCTGAGGTCACGTGGATACGAGCCGGAGTACGTCCGCAATATAAAAGCGCGCGGCGGACGACCTGGCTGTCTCTTCTACGTGACACTCAGACGGCAAACTGACATTCGATCCATATACGACACCACCGAGCTACTAAGCATGCGGGGTGTTCGTATCGTTGCCTGGCGGAGCAAACAAGGGCCCGCCCAGTGCCACCGGTGCCAGCTGTTTCGACACAGCTCGCACCGGTGCCACCGCCCGCTCGCATGCGTGCGCTGCGGGGACAACCACGCCGCCCAAGACTGCCCACGCCCTAAGACCGAGAAGGCCACCTGCGTGAACTGCGCGGGTGGGTGACCATCCGGCCAACAGCGGCGGGTGCCCTGTATTCCGGAGGGAGCTCCGGAATAAACGAGCGGGCACTGTCGCCATCACTCGGCAGCGCCGAGAGACGGCGACTGTAGCCATACAAGTAGAGGCCCACGAGGCCCCGAGTTCATCGCTGATGGCGACAGCGAACGGGCCCTCAAACGAACAAGATGCTCCCGCCAAGAGGCGGAGAAAGAAAAGGCCGCGCGGGGGGAAGAATAGGAGGGGGAAAAAACCCCAACCTCCCGCGGTGCAATCCAGACGGGACCCCGGCCCTGTCCCTGCGCAGGCGTCGACCGAGGCGCTCGCGGCATCCACCGCCATCACAGCCGCCATCCAAACTGCCGATGCCGCTACAGGCGCCGGCAGGAAGAAGGGGAAGAGGGCGGGGAAACCCGCCCCACCCACAGACACGGCTACGGCCGCCGCTCACCTAGTAGCGGCGCCGAGCACACGCCAGCCGCTAGCCGGCGTCCCAGCGCAACAGCGCCAGTCCCAGTCCTCGTCGGACTTCACCGCCTGCGCCATAAGGCTCCTAATGGACCTTATAAGGGCCATTAAAGAGGGCCAAGACGCAGACTTGGTCATCCTCGACGGGCTCACCGAGCTACTACGGCTCTATTATGCCAGCCCGTCGAGAAACAATTCTGGATTGCTGCGACCTTAAGAATAAGGCCGCCCCTCTCCGCCTCCTCCTCTAGGTTGTAGGACTAACCCCGGATCGACAGGAGCCGGCGTCGCACGGTTGCCCCAGGTAATGCACCGAGGGAGCACCTGCGACCGCCGACTCACGATGGCATGTCACGTCCGCGGCACCTCGCCAACCGCAGGAGCGCCCGCTTCCTGCCTTGTCGCCTTAGCGACCTGGTGCCAGCGGATGCGACGTAGCCGTCGTCATTCCTCGGATTTGACCCACCCGGGTAGACCGCTCCAGTCTACACGCGATCTACCCAACCATTGAGACTCCACAATCATTACATACACTCGAAGCGCGTCATGACCTAGGTTAATATAGGCATAACGCGCATCGAACATGCATTCATTACTCCACATGCATCCAAACTCACGCGATGAATGTGCGGCGCGGGCTCGCTATTCATTCGCTTACAAGAGCGGCGTTACACAATACAATGCCGCTCTAACTCATACACCACGACCCCTTAGTCTGGAACGCAATCGGCTAGATCTGAGAGCGCAACGGACGGGGGTCAACGCCTTAGCGGTAGGGTGCGCCATCAGAGTCGCCTCTGGCAGGTCTGCATCTGCTGGGCCTCCTCCGGGTAACCGGAGGTCTCACCTGGCGATGACAAGCCGCCGAGGCGGCGTGAAGAAAGCGGCGCTCGCTACGGTAACGTTGTACCGTAGCTAAGCGCGCAGCGCTAGCGCCGCTGGCGCCTCCTACCGGACAATAATGACAACCACACACAGGCGAGTTGCGCTTTTTACACGCACTCGCCAATTATCACGCCTATAAGGCAATCAAATTAAGGTGCCCGTCGTAACGGGCACTGTGTTGACCCCGCGGGGAAAGGGCTTGCCCACATCCCGCCCGCCACGCCCCCATGTCGGGGACGTAGCGATTGCCCAACCGAAATCTCACCTCCACTCGCCGCCTGACCGCCGTCGCGTACGGACGTGCCGCTACCTGCTCGCATTCCCGCTCGCTATCAGTGTGTGTCATCGGTTCGTCGCTTCCCAGTGTCGTGACGTCATCAGTTGTCTTTCGACTACACCCCCGAACAATTGCTGTCTTTTTATTAAGACAGCACTTGCTCATTTGCTTCGGATATTATTCCGATTTAACTTCCTTTGCCCCATCAGGGAAAAATCCTCAATTTCGAGGTTCTTGGTGGGAAACCTAACGGTGCCAACGAAACCGAGAGAGGGTGGTGACCCAACCCGCCCGCCTAACCCCTTCAGGGTCTAGGTGAAAAATTGGGCTCCGTCGCGTTCGCATGCGCCGCCGATATACTGTGCTAGTGTTTCCCGTTTGAACAAGTTCCTGAAAGCAAAGTTCCCTGGACTGGAGTTGGAGTTGCTACCAAGCCAGGACCCTCGGACTGTGCCTGCGGGAAGGTTGAAGCGGGTGAGTCACTGATTCAGTAAATTCCCTAAATAATTGGTCAAGAAATTAGGTTGTTAGGCGCGCTGAGCTTCACTCAAATGTCCGCTAACTTTTAGCCGATAAAATGTCGTCCCTCGACGACACAGATAAAGCGCTTTTGCGCTTTTTCTTGCGCGTCTTCACGACCGACCCATATTTACAAAAATATGGGTCAGAAATTGCTGCCATTCAGCAAACCACCGATACCGTCACTGACTTCAGTGACGCGCTCGAGAGCCCCTTGTCACCGCCACCTGCCGACAGAGGCTTACCGCCAGCCGTCGCCGCCGCGATTAAGGCAACTCCAAGACCCATTGTAGTGAAACCCATTGTTTCGCAAACAAAGGTCCAGTCCGCACCTGCGTCCATTGTTCCCGTTTCTGAGAACATGGACAAAGGCTCACCGCCAGCCGTCGCCGCCGCGATTCCGGCTAACCCCGGACCCATTGTTAAGCAAACAATGGATCAGTCCGCACCTGCGTTCATTGTTCCCATTTCGGAGAAAATGGACACAACTGTGCCAGTCTCCGACTCGGAATCGGTTATAGATTCCTGCTCTGCTTCCTCGTCCTCTGAAGACGACTATCAAGTCGTCGGAAAGGGCAAGAGGAAAAAGGGCAAAAACTCTCAGGCCACCATGGCCAAAAAATTAGTCGCGCTCCCTCTCATCCCCTCTCCCGAGGCCTCCCGCCCCACCTCCCCGGCCCCCGCACCAAAGTCCGCCGCTGCTCATACCAGCAGACCATCCAGCCCTAATGCTAACTCTTCAGCCGCTTCTTCAAAGAAGCTGAAGCCCCCTCCCCCGTTGTTCATTCAGGACAAAGGGAAATGGACAGACGTGTCCAAAATGTGTGTTGAGCGCCGCATTCAATACACTAGCGCAAAAAGCACCCAGCAGGGTATCAAAGTGGTAGTCCCTACGACCACCGACTTCAGGGAACTAACCCGTCAGCTGATCGGAAGGCACATAGCCTTCCATACATACTCCCTTCCAGAGGAGAAGCCCACCCGCGTGGTGATCAGGCGGATCCCGAAAGAAATCCCCACGGAGGACATCCTAAACGACCTCCAAGGCCAGGACATCCCGGTCGCAGCCGTCCACCGCCTTCATAAGGCGAGAGGTGGAGACCAGTACGATATGGTACTGGTCATCTGTGACCCAGTAGAAGGACACCACCCGATCTTCAAAGTGAAGTCGGTATGCTCCCTCACAGGCATCTCAATAGAGAAGCCTTACCGCTCAACCGTAGTAGGGCAGTGCCACCGCTGCCAGCTGTACGGACACAGCCAAGCCAACTGCCATGCGCCGCAAAGATGCGTAAAGTGTCTAGGCGACCATGGTACGGCAGACTGTCCCCGTCCCAAAGACAAATCGCTATGCACGGAGCCACCGAGCTGTGTGCTTTGCGGCCAGTCAGGCCACCCGGCTAACTACCGCGGCTGCCCGAAAGCCCCCAAAGGCTCCTCCTCTAAACTGGCGAAGCGTGCAAACGCCCGCCAGCAGAGAGAAAGCCCATCGGTGAGGCTACCAACTGCACAGATGCCGGAGAGACTCAGCCCTCAGAGGCCCTCTCCCTGGACCTCGCTGAACCACCAGAGAGCCTTCCCGGCACTCGGCAAAGCAAAGTCCAGCCCCATTCCCGGGCTATTAGATGCCCCTGTCCCCACTCCCGTGGCCCAAGCGAGCGCACCGGCGCCCGCTCGTCCCGCGCCTCCTGGCCCCGCGGCCGCGGTCTCCTCTCCTAACGTAACTTTAGAAACGTTAGCAAAGTTAGTCACCTGCGAAGCAGACCGCATGGCGGCAGATCTCAGGGAGGCTAACACTGACGGTGATAAGCTTAAAATTATCCTCAAGTCCCTAATCAAGTTAGGCGAAGCCTTCAGCGGCATTAATCTTTAATTTCAATGGATAATACGAGATTAACGTGTACCAAACCCCGATCCCTTAAATTAGGGTACTTTAATGCCAATGGCATTAGAGGCCAGCGTGATGAAATCGCCACCTTCCTCCGTGACCATCAAATTGATATCCTCCTCATACAGGAGACCTTCCTCAAGCCCAGTCACCGCGATCCGAGAATTGCCAACTATCGCATAGTTCGCAACGATCGGTCACGTTGCCACAAGGGCGGTACTCTAATCTATTATAGAAAGGAACTGCACTGCATCCCCTTAGATCCCCCTCCCATGGAGTCTCTGCTCGAGACTTCAGTTTGTCGACTAGGCATGACCGGTCATCAATCGATCACTATCGCCTCTGCGTACATCCCTCCCGGCGGCACGTCCGAGGAGCACACTCTGTTCACCAAAGACCTTGCCGTCCTCTTCGGCTTGAGTGACTCCGTTATCATAGCGGGCGACCTCAACGCCAAACACCCCGCCTGGAACAGCACGACGACCTCTGCCAGAGGACGTCACGTGTATAACCTGGGTGAGTCCCTCAACTTCGATCCCATCGCTCCTATGGAGCACACTCACTATCCCCATGACCATGACCAACGTCCGGACGTTCTCGACATAGCGCTTCTCAAGAATGTCAACCTTAAGTTGCATTCCATCGAGACTTTACATGAGCTTAACTCAGACCATCGACCAGTGCTCATGCACTTAGTTTCCCGCTCGGGTCCCTCTGAACCCAGCCAGCCCCCGCCGACCCAAGTGATAACCGACTGGAGGAAAGTCAGCGAAAAGCTGAAATCCACCACGTCGCCTCACCTGGAGGCCATCCCCGACCACATTGTCTCAGTCGCAGACACGACGGCCGCCATCAACTCGTTTACAGAACACGTGCAATCCGTACTAAAGGATTGCTCACGGGAAGTTCCAGCAAGGAGCGATCAACGCTGGATTCTACCCGCTGACGTACGTGAACTGATAACCGAGAAGAACGCGGCCATCCGTGCCTACAGCAACTTTCCCTGCGACGCGAACAAAGCTCACATGCGTTATTTACAGCATGCTGTAAAGAAGCGCACTAGTGAGCATCGTTCAGATCAATGGGACAAGACGCTTAGCGAGCTCGAGCCTACCCACCTAGCCTTCTGGCAGCTCCAACGCAAGTTGCGCTCCACCGAAGAGGCTTCGATGCCTCCCCTCACCCGACCCGATAAGAGCGTCGCATTCGACGACTCTGAGAAGGCCGAATGCCTAGCCGACAGCCTGGAGTCCCAGTGCTCCCCCAGCTCTCAACCAGTAGACAAGCGACATCTCGATGAGGTGAACGCATTCGTCGAACGTAAAGCCGCCCTCCCTCCCGTAGAAGACCCTGATGATCCTCTGCCTTCGGTCACAGCTGACGAAGTGCAAGACATCATTAATAAGCTTCAACCGCGGAAAGCACCCGGCTCCGACGGAATCACCAATAGGGTGTTAAAACTCCTCCCCGCTCAGCTCGTCGTGTTAATGGCGGCCATCTTCAATGGCGCCCTGAGCAACAACGCCTTTCCCCAAATATGGAAAGAGGCCACTGTCATCGGTTTCGCCAAGCCAGGCAAACCCAAGTCTGAGCCCTCAAGCTACAGACCTATCAGTCTCCTGAACGCACTCGGCAAAATCTACGAGAGACTTATTTATAAGCGACTCAAAGACTTCGCCGAGGCTAAGAGTCTCATCCCCAACGAGCAGTTCGGCTTCAGGACCGGACACTCCTGCATTCAACAGGCCCATCGCATCGTAGAACACTTGAGCGCTGGCTTCCAGCGTGGAGCGATGACGGGTGTGTTGTACTTCGACATAGCAAAGGCTTTCGACAAAGTCTGGCACAACGGCTTATTATATAAGCTGTGGAAAGAGGCCACTGTCATCGGTTTCGCCAAGCCAGGCAAACCCAAGTCTGAGCCCTCAAGCTACAGACCTATCAGTCTCCTGAACGCACTCGGCAAAATCTACGAGAGACTTATTTATAAGCGACTCAAAGACTTCGCCGAGGCTAAGAGTCTCATCCCCAACGAGCAGTTCGGCTTCAGGACCGGACACTCCTGCATTCAACAGGCCCATCGCATCGTAGAACACTTGAGCGCTGGCTTCCAGCGTGGAGCGATGACGGGTGTGTTGTACTTCGACATAGCAAAGGCTTTCGACAAAGTCTGGCACAACGGCTTATTATATAAGCTGGGAGTGCCGGACCGTCTCGTGCTCATCTTACGAGACTTTCTGTCGGATCGCACCTTCCGCTATCGCATCGGGAAGGCACTGTCTTCCCCCCACCCCATTAGAGCCGGAGTCCCTCAGGGCTCCGTCGTCTCTCCCCTTATCTTTACTCTGTTCACCAGTGACATCCCCAAGAGCAAGAAGGCTCAGTTAGCCCTGTTCGCGGACGACACGGCCATTTATTACACTGGCCGCAGTCACGACGCTATCTATAGCACCCTCCAAACCTCAGCCAACGTCTTAGGCGCTTGGTTCCGGAAATGGAGAATCGAGGTGAACCCCGACAAGAGCCAGGCAGTTCTTTTCTCTAAACAGCGTAAAATTAAGCCACCCGCGCTCAGCCCGATCACTATGTACGGTAAGCCTATCCCTTGGGAGAAGCAAGCCAAGTACTTAGGAGTCATACTTGACAACCACTTGTCTTTCGCGGCGCACATCAAAGCAGCTCGCGACCGAGCTGCGTTTGCTATGGGTAGGCTTCATTTCATGATTTCGGCAAAAAGCAAGTTGTCACTCAAGTGCAAGTTGCGCCTTTATACCGCGGTGATCCGCCCCATTATGACGTACGCTTGCGTCGTGTACGCTCACACCAAGCCTAAGTACATCCATAGGATGCAAGTTTTACAGAACCGGTTCTTACGTAGAGTCACGGGAGCCCCTTTTTATGTCCGTAATGACCGTCTACACGTAGACCTTAGAATGCCCACCGTCCTTCAGTTTATGAAACGTCTTTCGAAGCGTTTCTTCGATAACGCCATTAAACACCGTAATCCCCTGATCGCAGCGGCCGCCCGTTACGAACCCTCGCGCATTAGTACAGTACGCCGTCCTAGGCATACCCTTGTCACTCCAGATGATGCTATCACCCTCCTCCAGGAGAGTAGCAAAGAGACTAGCACTCTTAAAAAGTTCCGACTCAAACCGCCGTCTTTCCGACCTCACCGTCGAGGTCCGTCCCGACGTCCCGGTCCATGCCCTCCCCGACCCTCGCTCGAGCCAGCCCGCGATGCTGTGCCAGTAGTTTTAAATCAGCCCCTAAATAATGATACCATTCAAATCCAGCCTGTCCCCATGCAGTCTTCCCCCAGCGACGCCCTAAGCCGAGGTTCGTACCCCACAGGGGGTGCCCTTAGCGTGCAGTCGCTTAGTTTGTAAGTTTTTATGCCCTGGCTGGAGGCCTTCCTCTAAAGGCACCCACAGGATAGTCCGGTTAAGCAGACGACAACCTCATAGGTTGAACTGCGAGATGCCATTCAAAAAAAAAAAAAAAAACTATCTCACCTCCACAAACAAGTAACTGGGTAATAAGATACCCCTAGGTCGGACTGGATGTCAGACTTTTTTGCCTCTGACTTACTCGTAACGACTGTCAAAGATCTACATATGACAGCTGGGACCAACGTCTTAACGTGCTTTCCGAGGCACGGAGGAATCTCGGTATATAATTATGGTCACCCATCCACGGACCAACCTTGGCAAGAACGGCTTAACCTTAAAGATCGACCCGGGCGGCAGTTATTAGCCACGAGCTCCTCCTTTTTTTGCAAAAATATAACAGACTTAAAAAAAACACTTTTACAATGGAATATTACTTTATTTTCGGAAGTTGGTGGCAAAACAGTCACCGAAACAAACAAAAGTCACCGACTTCCGAAAGAAAACTTACGTTTCACTTTTAAAGTGTTTTGCAAAAACAAACATATTTTCTCAACGGGTGTGATCCAACTGTACTTGAAGTGCCACGGACATTATCGATGCCATCTGCTGGCCTACCATGAAGTCTTAAAGCAGTATTGTTTTACTCTTATTTCAGTGTGGGACAGAGACGGAGCTATACAGGATGTCCAGCGCCATCTCTTTCCCGCACTGAAAAACGAACAAAACAATAATGTTTTAAGACGGCATAGTAGGCCAGCTGCTGAAGTCTATCGAAATGATCATGATCGGCATGGCTGACTAGTTTACCGACTAATCGGTCACTTTTGCCAAAGTCAGCCAAAGTCACAGTCGGCCCATCTCTAGTACCGAACGATAGCATTTACTTACAACATTTGTTGGTAAATAATTATCTTGTAATCAAGGGTTCTGCTGTAATTACGATGCTGTGTATACAACTGTTTATAGAAATTCAGAACAATGAACACTTAACGAGAATGTTTGTTTTGTATCTTCAAGCTATTTCATTTGAGTTTTTAAGGTGCTCGTTGGCTAAATACTATTTGCCAGACGGACCGTTCCTCAAGGTTAAACAAAGCTTGCCTGGGTCGGTCCGTGGATGGGTGATCCATGACGTACCGAGTTTCCAACGTACATACAAAATACATATTTTTTGTGTCTCATTCCTTACTTTATCCATTTTAGTCATTCCAAAGATCATCATCTGCCTAGCCTTTTCCCAACTCGGTTGGGGTCGGCTTCCAGTCTAACCGGATGCAGCTGACTACCAGTATTTCACATGAAGTGACTGCCTATCTAAACTCCACAATTTAGTTATTACTCGGTAATACGATACCCTCTGGTAAGACTGGTTGTCGGACTTTCAGCCCACTGACTACGTGTAACGAGTGTCAAAGATCTACAAATGACAGCCGGGACCAACGGCTTAACATGCTTTCCGAGGCACGGAGGAAACTCGGTATGTAATTATGGTCACCCATCCACGGACCAACCTCGGCAAGCACGGCTTAACCTTATAGATCGACCCATACGGCTTTGTTATTATTTCGTCAAGAGCTCCTCCTACAAGACCAACAAAGCAGTAAAAGTTTTGGAATAAACAAAATTTTATTATCTTCAGATGTTCGTGGCGACGGCACCACAGCTGGCAGCTATATCTATGGGTGGGTCCTTAGGATACCCATGCGTTTTGCTACAGCAATTCCAGTCCAATGATACCACAATACATACAGATCTGAATACACTAACTTGGATCGGTAAGTAATTCAAAATGTCACACTGAGGTATTACTACTACGTATAGAGAAGACAACGCGTTGCATGATTTTGCGCCACGCTTTGCGGTGAACTGTACTGCAACCATCCAGTGAGTATCCAACGCCCGCAGAGACATGTCGTGTTTGGTTCGCATAAATAACAATATCAAAATGCCTGGTTGTATACTTAAAGACTGCCGTAAACACTCCAGAACATCAAAAAAAGTGATGGTATAACATATCATCAATCAGTAGACATTTAAACATTTAAAACTCTGATTTAAAGTTTTTCACGATGTAACAATGCTCACGAGAATCGGGTTGCCGGGCGCCGCCATTTTGCAATACAACATACGACTTGCAGTTACACTACGTTGAACGAAACGCGTAAGCACCATGAAATTCCTGGCGCTTAAGACGTTTTGGTCGCGAGAAAACTATTCCCTCTTTGCGATCTAGCGCTGCATGTTGTAATAGTTTGGTTAGACGACATAACTATTGTTTTAGCGCTGCAGCGAACTTTAATTCTAACTCTTACCAAAATGAAGCAAATCTTTGGTTCGGCGTGTCTGTTCTATACGCTAGTAATATAGTTCAATGAAATTTCAAGCGTCTTTTGTTTTATTAGCTCGGAGGAGTTAAGGAGCTCGTGACTAAATTATAACAGTCGCTAAGATCAATCTTCAGGTTAAAGCCGCGCTTGCCAAGGTTGGACTGTGGATGGGTACTCAGTGGCCCGAAAGTCTAACAACCAGTCTCACCAATGGGTATTGTATTACCCAGTACTAACTGGGTTGTGGAGGTCAGATATGCAGTCGCAGCCATGTAAAGTACTGATATTCTGCTGCATATGTTAGACTGGAAGCCGATGCCAACATAGTTGGTCAAAAGCTAGGCAGAAGATGATGACCTCGTTCGGCCAATCTCAGTGCAGACTTGCCATCGACATTCGAAATATGATCTTCAAAAGTGTGTGCATATACACAAGTGCACCCTCTCTTTCTTCACTCCTATATAACCACAACTTTTTGTACGATAGCCCTTACTTGTTGATTGTTGTTCCTCTCGTACTAAATGAGGTTTTCTTTCTTTTCAGCATCAATGCATGGAGCCGCTGGCATTGGGGCAACGCTGATGCCAACTATAATGCAATGGAAAGGACGAAAATACACCTTCATTGGCAGTTCGATTCTTCTCCTAATTGGATGGATCCTAGCATTTGCTGCAAAAGATGTGTTTATGGTCCTACTGTCAGCAATATTTCATGGTTTATCCAGCAATTGTATAACAATAATCAACCTTGTGACAGTCAGTGAAATGTTAGCTCCAAAGTATAGATCAGCATCAATGGTACTCCTAAGCATTAACCAAACTGTGGGTCAGGTACTGGTCACTACATTAGGGACTGTTTTTAACTGGCAAACGGTTGCTATGGTCTTATGTGGTCCTGTAATCATAGCCTTATTGATGGTAATCATTTGGCCGGAATCGCCATCTTGGTTGGCTTTTAAAGGGAAATTTGAAGCTAGTGAAAAAGCTTTTGTATGGCTTAGAGGGACAGATGATGATGAAGCAACGCAAGAGTTAAAGGCAATGATAGCAGCCCAGAAAGAGACCAGGAGAAGCAATTCTAATACGACGAAAATTCAAGAAACTTTGCAGAGAATGAAGAGGAGAGACTTTTATCTGCCAAGCCTGTACATGTTACTTATACTTGTGAACTTTTACATAAGTGGAGCATTACCTTTGTTTATATATAGCAAAGATATATTAGAAACAGCCTTAGGAGATCCTAAAGTAGCTGTTATAGGATATGTAACATCGGTTTGTTCTTTACTATCTGGGTCTTTGATTTCTTTAATATTAATAAGGTATTTTAAAACTAAAACTGTGTTGTCCACGTCATTGGGATGTATTGTATCTTTACTAGGGTGTTCTTTGGTTTCGTACTTGAAAAGTACTGGTGTACTATCAAAAGATTCGATTTTGTTCCTTTATTGTTTTTTGGGCTATATGGTGTTCTGCAGTTCCGGATTCAACCCCATCACTTATGCATTAGCTATTGATTTGATGCCAGTGAAGAACAGAGGGATTGGTGGAGCATTATTCAATATATTAACATGCTTATTCTATGTCGTAACAGTGAAGTCTTTCCCATATATTATTCTATGTACTAGCATTACATGGACGTTCTTTTTATTAGGTGTGTCTTGCTTGATTTTTACTATACTAATTTGGATATTTGTGCCAGAGACTAAAAACAGGACTTTGCAAGAAATTGAAAATTTTTATAATTATGGTACTTTTGTAAGGATTGGCGATTTGGAGAATGCAGAAGTTACTTTACCAATCATTAAAAGTATAGAATGAATAAGTAGTGAATATCTTAATTACAATTCTAGCTTAATAAATTATGAATAAAAAATTATATTATGTTCTTAAATTACTGTTTTCCGTTCAATATCAGATAGTATAAATCTGCACTACAAGTATGCTGTTTTATTTTGGCGATTACCTACGAGTACTTAGGAACTGGCGTAATTGTTGATCTGAGGACACCATATCAACACTTCATTACCAAACTATTCAGTTCCATTAAAAAAAAAACCGGCCAAGTGCGAGTCGGACTCGCGCACCGAGGGTTCCGTACAAACCAAAATTACTGAAAAGAATAAATAAAAATATGTGATGTAACTAAAAATTTATGGTTTTCGGAATTTTTCCTTTATATGTGCTATGAAACATTGCTTCATGCCAAATTTCAAGATTCTAGGTCGACTGGAAGTACCCTTTAGGTTTTGATTCCCTTGCGAGTAGTTGCGAGTTTGAAAATATGCGGCTTAAATTGCTGTTTCTTTTGATTGCGTTGACATAGAAGTTTGATTTTGTTACAGCTTAAAGGTATTATAGACCTGAGTATTTGATATGAATTTCAATTTAATACGTCTAGGTGTTCATGAGGAAAAGGGTAGTAAGTTTAAAATTATTCAAAATATTTTTATTATATGATGTAACTAAAAAAATACGGTTTTCGCAATTGTTCCTTTATTTGTGTTATAAGACGTTGCTTCGCACCGAATTTCATGATTCTGAGATCTCGGGAAGTACCCTGTAGGTTTTGATTCCCTTGGAAGTGTTGAAAATTTGCGGCCTAGACGGCTGTGTCTTTTGATTGCGTTGGCTTAGATTTTTGATTTTTTCACAGGTTCAAGAGACAGTATTTATATTAAATACTCAAGTCAGAGTATTTGATATAAATTCCAGCTTGATACCTCCACGCGTTCCTGAGAAAAAGGGTCTTGACAGACAGACAGACGGACAACAAAGTGATCCTATAAGGGTTTCGTCTTTTTCCTTTCGAGGTACGGAACCCTAATTAAAAAAAAGTCGGTGATTCAAAATAAGAGATGTGGGCTTTTGAAATCTGAAGGTTCAATTCTAATATGGCATTTATCATATGCCTTACCTTTTCCCCAACTATGTTGGAGCCAACTTCTAGTTCAACCAGATGCAGATGAATATCAGCATTTTATACCTGACTTTCTCGATCCAATCACTGGTTTCTCGGTGTCAAATGGATCACCAATCCACAGATCAACATCGGCAAACGTAGCTTCACCACCGTTTGAACATTTTTTTAATGTTTGAATTTAGAATGTAGACGTGAAAGACGGTTTCTTCATGACGTTTTCCTTCA
Source organism: Cerastis leucographa (assembly GCA_963082945.1). Classification (NCBI taxonomy): domain Eukaryota; kingdom Metazoa; phylum Arthropoda; class Insecta; order Lepidoptera; family Noctuidae; genus Cerastis; species Cerastis leucographa. Next base: position 4,685,399 of record OY720369.1, on the reverse strand, counting down.
CCGTTTTAAAAAGCGAGTTGATCAAAACATACTTACAAAGTAAAATAAAGTGCTTAGGTACTTGAGTTTGAAATCTATACCTTAAAAACTCAATAAAAAAACTCAAAGCATATATTTCAATTAGACCTATTACAGGCACTTATGAAAGTCAAAAACAAAAAAAAAACGAAGCTACAGTCCCAGTCATAAGGCATAATAACTTGTGAAAGTACTGTAGTTGCCCATTCAAAAGGGTAGATCTCTATGATGAAGAATGGGCAAGAAACTACATTGATACTCTTTTAAATCAAAATATGTTACAAAATCTTGGTTACATCATTCATGTTGAGAATAACAAATATTTGAGAACGATGTAGAAATACGGGCAAGTTAAGAGCGTCCAGAGTAAAAGATTACAATTTGGAAGTCAGCTTCGTTACCAATGCACTATGAAGGCATAAAACTCCTTTGTTAATATAAAATACCACATCCAATACCACATCTCCTTAACTTCCAACATCTCAGTATAAGAAGCATATCCGTCGGCCGATTGGTGAGATAATCTGGAAGCGTTTGCTTAATACCCTCTGATACCGTTTGAGATATCCGAATTATTCTGAGATTTGCTCCCAATACTGTTATAGCATTATCGATATGTCTGTCTGTTAGTCTGTTACATAGGACTTTATATCGTGATTGTGTTCTATTGGGAAGCTCACAATATTGGCTTCAGTAAATATCATTTTATTTATTTATAACAATTATAATTATAACAAAATCACGTTTGTAATCCGCGAAGGATTAGGCAGAGTATACCTAATAGTACACCCATGACACCCATATTATGTCAGTTATGTTTTAAGGCCCACAGAGGGCGAGCCAATTGCCATCAACCGGACACAGATCCCGTGGCTGCTACTGAGAACTTCCTAATAGAAAAACCCAATAACATTTTGCCCGACCCGGGAATTTAAGCCAGGAACTCTTACTCAGCAGTCGCGCGACCACCAAAGCAACGAGACAGTGATATTTGTAGGTAATGAGATTTAGGTGCAGGGAACAGTTAAATTCGCGCCATGCAAAACGCTGGTATTCAGTTGAATCGTTGCGTGATCAAATCAGAAATGAGGATATCCGCAAGAAAATCAAGGTTACCGACGAAACCCGAAGAATTGCCAAACTTAAGTGGCAGTGGGCATGGCACATTGCTCGCAGAACTGATGGCCGATGGGGCTGAAAATTTCTGGAATGGCGACCGTGAACCACAAGACGATGCGTTGGAAGGCCTCCCACTAGGTGGACCGATGACGGTGAAGGTGGCGGGGATCCGCTGGATGCGAGTCGCACGGGACCGGTCAATCTGGCGACACTTGAAGAGGCCTTTGTCCAGCAGTGGACGTCTTTCGGCTGAAATGGTGATGATGATGGACTGTAAGTAGATCTCAAGATAATATAGTTGGAAAAAGGCTAGACAGATGATGACATAAAAAGTGGCGTATAATATTTCGTATTTTATTCAAATCCTACTCGCCAAACAACACGAACTTGAACAAAAGAGTCATATTTAAACAGAAGAATAATGATGAAATATTGAACATAATATAATATAGGTATTTCACCACAACCGCACATAAAGAGGAATCATTGCGGCTTTAAAATGCGCCTCACTGAACCATTGGTTGCATAATGTGGCTTCCGATATTGAAATAAGATTAATTTTTAATTAATATCCGAGGTTGGAGCTGCCATAATAGTGTTAAATACAATGTGTTGTTTTGCATCCTCGTCAAATTCAAGGAGGTAACTATGCTAATGATTCTCGACCCGAATCAATAATAAAATGGGTAGTTATTTTTTTTTCTTATTTCCGGAAATCGGTAAGTGGGAGTGAACCACCCGAGTTTTAAACGCGGCCCGTCTGATACTCGCTCTATAACATTGCTTTCACACAGTCGCGCTTGTGACCACTAAGCCAAAGAGGCCATTAACAACAATATTACAAAAAAGGAAATAAAAATGCATTAAAAACACGGATTTTATGAAACAAAATCAAAAAGTCATTTGCTTTAATATTCTGAAGAAGAAAATAATGATAGCACTAAATCTGGACCTGGCTCACGAGGTTGTCGACATGTGGGATGTGGACTCTGCAATCATTGTGCCAGCCGTGTTAGTCGTGTCAGCCAATGGCTTAATTGCCAAGAGTCTCGACCAGTATCTGATGAGGCTCTCGTTAGGCAGCTGGATCAAGGGCTTGATTCAGAAAGCGGTACTCCTGGCTCGTATTGTTAGGAGGATCCTTTCTCTGGAGCCCTGACCGCCGGTAGCTTGGACCCTGTTCCCGATACCGGTGGGCTTTTTATATTTCTAAATGTTTTTTTTTTATAAGGAATATTTAAAAATGTATCAAATTTGTATATGTATAAATGAATAAAGGAAATAATGATAGCACTAATACAATTATACTACAACAAAGGGAAATGATAAAAGTTCTCCTGTAACAAAAAGCTTTTCAGATTGTCCATTAACTTGGATTTGCTTTCATTAAAAGATTATAAGAAATCGCGCAATGGTTCTTTTATTTGAATTAAGTAAATAATTTTTCGTTTTCTTTGTTGGACAATATTTCTTTTACAATATTATCTAAGGTTTGATGACCGAGGATCTTCAAATGAGAGCCGAGACCAACGGCTTATCGAGCTTTTCGGGGCATGGAGGAAACTCGGTATGTAATGGTTGGTTACCCATCCACAGACCAACCTTGGCAAGCACGGCTTAGCCTTGAAGATCATTATTATTGAGCCACAAGCTCCATAAGGAAGTCTGAATGGATAATTCACTTGTACTTTTTACTTACCTCGTAAACTGCGTTGTAAAAAATTCCATTATAAAATATTTCCTACGTTGCGAATGAGGAAATGCAAAGTATTCGTGGAAACCAGGTTAATAATATCTACGTTAGCTTTAACCCGCATCGCGCTATTTCCTTTTATTTTTGTTTCAGAAGTAGTCAATTTGAAATCTTATTACATATGTACATTATTTACAAACTACAAATACAGGGTGTAAATCACCTCATCACGAAGCCGTCAACCAAGCATTCTGTACATGAAACTAAGTAACTTTACGCAAAAATTATTGCTGGGAAACGACTTTTTTTTGGAGGGTGTAAAATCATGTTTTGTGGTAGAACTCAATGTAACGCACTCAAAACATTGTGCTGATGGACGGATTGAATAGTAAGGGGGTCGTGGAGGTGTTTAAAGTAAAAATCTTACATTATAAACTTGTATTTAAAAAAATACTTGTCAAAAAGTTGGAACTTTGACCCCTAATATCTCCGTAACTAGAAGGTTCCCAGGTATGGTGTAGAACAAAAAAATGATCGCAATGACAGGGAGAACCAGTGCCTTTCGGCTTCGTTAAGAGGTGTTTTACACCCTTTATATTTAAAATTGAAATAAAGTATGTATGTACGAGTATCAAAATTACAGGCCGTCAAAAAATTCGTCCACATCGCTGTCAACAAGAAAAGTGCCCAGAATGCTGGCCGCCACGTTGGATGGCAATGCTGATTCTTTGGCCAAAAAAAATATTCTTGGGCCAGCCCTCTGGTCACGTGAAGAGGCGACAAACCGCTTGGCGATATCCCAAAACATAAGGTTGGCACTCGGGCCCCATGGCCCTATTGTTTCAACCCCAAACAGCTAATTAAATGGAAGCAATTAAATGGAAGGTAGGATTAGGAAGATGGGATGGCGCAAGGATGCCGAGTCGGCATCCTTGCGCCATCCCATTGCGTCGGCATTGCCGACGCAAGTTGCATTTGAAATCTAGAATATCTATTTTACGTAATATCTTCTTTAACTTACTGTAAACATTATTATAATTAAAATTATTGCATAAACTAACAATAAACAACATAAGGGCATCAAAACAACGCTCCTCAACGCTGTCAGCTGGTAATGTGCTCAAGAGACTGGCAGCGTTGCCACGTTGTAACCTTAACCTCTGACCAAGGTAAAAGCCAGCCCTTGGGTCACCAGAAGTGTCAACTAGGCGTTTTAAAATCTCGTTTAACTGAGCACTCGGTCCCCACGGCCCTAGAGTTTCAAGCAAAAACTGATCAAAAACATATTTCCACAGAAGTTACTATATTTCCGTCGGTTGAGTCTCTTTGCAGCTGCATTGGCAGCGCCAGCACAGCACAATGAGCTGGGAAAATGTGATGGCGTAAGAGTATTGCCAGGCCTACCCATCTTCCAAGGAATCAAATACATGTCGTCCGGACTTTTCCCACATTAAGTGTCCTATTATTGAAAACGTTATTTTTTTTTTTTGAGAAAGGGCTTTACGTGAAGTAACACCTGTATCAATAAATAATAATAATAATAACGTGACAATGCTGCTAGTCTCTTGGGCATTTAGGAGTATGAGGAACAGGGTGTAAAGTTCCTCGATAGTCCTTAGAAAAGGGAGGATCCTCCGACCAAACATTGTTATGTCTGGCGGGCAACTGCCCCATAGCTGTTTTTTTTTTTTTTGTTAATGGCATCTCGCCGTTCAACCTATGTGGTTGTCGTCTGCTTAACCGGACTATCCTGTGGGTGCCTTAAGAGTAAGGCCTCCAGGCAGGGCATAAAAACTTACAAAAGCGACTGCTCGCTAAGGGCACCCCCTGTGGGCTACGAACCTCGGCTTAGGGCGTCGCTGGGGGAGGACTCCATGGCAGGCTGGATCTGAATGGTATCATTATTTAGGGGCTGATTTAAAACTACTGGCACAGCATCGCGGACTGGCTCGGCGAGGGTCGGGGAGGGCATGGACCGGGACGCCGCAACGGACCTCGACGGTGAAGTCGGAAAGACGGCGGTTTGAGTCGGAACTTTTTAAGAGTGCTAGTCTCTTTGCTACTCTCCTGGAGGAGGGTGATAGCATCATCTGGAGTGACGAGGGTATGCCTAGGACGGCGTACTGTACCAATGCGCGAGGGTTCGTAACGGGCGGCCGCTGCGATCAGGGGATTATGGTGTTTAATGGCGTTATCGTAGAAACGCTTCGAAAGACGTTTCATAAACTGAAGGACGGTGGGCATTCTAAGGTCTACGTGTAGACGGTCATTACGGACATAAAAAAGGGCTCCCGTGACTCTACGTAAGAACCGGTTCTGTAAGATTTACATCCTATGGATGTACTTAGGCTTGGTGTGAGCGTACACGACGCAAGCATACGTCATAATGGGACGGATCACCGCGGTATAAAGGCGCAACTTGCACTAGAGCGACAACTTGCTTTTTGCCGAAATCATGAAATTAAGCCTACCCATAGCAAAAGCGGCTCGGTCGCGAGCTGCTTTGATGTGCGCCCCGAAAGACAGGTGGTTGTCAAGTAAGACTCCGAAGTGCTTGGCTTGCTTCTCCCAAGGGATAGGCTTACCGTACATAGTGATCGGGCTGAGCGCGGGTGGCTTATTTTTACGCTGTTTAGAGAAAAGAACTGCCTGGCTCTTGTCGGGGTTCACCTCGATTCTCCATTTCCGGAACCAAGGGCCTACCCCATAGCTGTTATCGGGTTTCTCTATATATACTGAAGTCGATGTAAACTTTGCTTGCGACTTGTAGGAAATTGATGTTAGTTCCTCCGTCGTGTCATAGATGGCGCTGTATTAAGTTTTGTAGTATGTTGCTTTTTGTGGTAGCTACAGGCACATTACCAGCTGACAGCGTCTAGGCGGAGTTTTTTGACGCTCCTTTACAGTTTATTGTTATTTTAGTTATTTGATTTATTAGTTTGTTTATCGTTAGTTAGATCCCTTTTATGAAATAAATGTTATAAACTTTAAAAAAAAAAAAAAAATTGTCAAAGGGGTTAGTTCAGTAAAAGTCAATGTTTAATATACAACTTTTATACTGTCAGGCACTTGTTCTTTTCGTCATTACGATAACTTTTTCGTTCTAGACCATACCTGGAAAACTTTCTTGGAACGGAGATATTGGGGGTGAAAGTTCTAACTTTCACACAAGTTGTCTTTTAAATACAAGTTTTAATGTTATAACTTTACTTAATATACCTCCATGACCATGACCCTCAAAATATTCAATACATCCATTAGCACAATGTTTGTATGCGTTTCGTTGAGTCCACTACTGTTAAAAGTGATAATATTGCCCCAAAAAGAAGTCGTTTCCTAGTAGTATTTTTATAAAATCTATACCTTTTTCAAAGACTTCTGTAGAACATATTTTAATTAAAAATACCAACGTTAAATTCTTAATTAGTAACAGCGTAAAGCCTTGCACATCCTTTTCTTTCTATTCCGCAGTAAAAAAACATCCACAGCCAGACCCAGGGAAGCGGCACAAATGCAAAAGATTTCATACCGGACATCTAGTAATAAGCTACGAGAAAACTCAATTTAACTTTGCCATGATCTTGTTAATAAAATTCATGAATTACAAATCAAAGTTTGTTTCGTTGGGGAGATAAAAAATAAGTGCCTACTCGGACTTGGGCCGCGGTTTCGGAATCCCATGGCCCCTTAATTTCGTCATTTGATTCACTTCTTTTGATCGTCTTTTGTTATTTAACTTGTATCTATGTACAATCTGATGCCTTCAGGCTAGGTGGAGCGAGGATCTTCTCAAGATGGCTAGTAGCTGGATGAGAGTTGGCGAGAATAGATATGAATGGCATGCATTTGAACTTGCCTATCCTTTCCACTAATATAATAAACGTGAAAGTTTGTAAGTATGGATGGATGGATGGATGTTTGTTACTCTTTCACGCCTCAATGACTGACCGTATTTGAATGAAATTTGGTATGAAGATAGCTTATACCCTGGATTCACACACAGGCTACTTTTTATCTCGGTCTGCGCGCGTGAAACCTCGGAGCGCAGCTAGTACAAGATGTAAACGGATTCTTCATGAAACCATCAACCAAGCATTCTGTACGTCAAACTAAGTACACTGCCGCAAAAATAAGCACTTGGGAGAGACTTATTAGGATTCCATACCCAAAGGGTCAAACGGGACCCTATTACTGAGACTTCGCTGTCCGTCCGTCTGTCACCAGGCTGTATCTCATGAACCGTGATAGTTAGCCAGTTGAAATTTCTACAGATTTTTATTTTTGTTGATGCTTTAACAACAAATACTAAAAACAGAACAAAATAAATATTTAAGGGGGCTCCCACACAAAAGAGTGATTTTTTTACTCGTTTTTATAAATAATGGCACGGAACCGTTCGTGCGCGAGTCCGACTCGCACTTGGCCGGTTTTTGGGGTGAAAAATCTCGTTTTACGGTAAAATGCAAATTCATTGTGTTGGTGGATGCACGGTGAACGAAAACATCGTGAGGAAACCGACATGTCCTAGAACTAAAAATTCGAAGACATGTGACATCTACCAGCCCGCACTGGGCCCGCGTTGAGGATTACTGGCCCACCCCCTTTCTTAGAGAGGAGGCCAGCATTATAGGCTGATGATGATAATGATGATGATGGATGCATCGAATAATAAACGGGTTTTGGAGGTATTTGAAGTAAAGCTATACAGGGTTATTTGTAAAACACCGGCAACCTCTTAAGAGGTCATTCTACTCATCATTATGAACAACTTTTACTATGAGACCAAACCTGAAATCGCGAAAAAAAATCAGCTGTTCCGTACTTTATGTTCACATAACTCGTCAAAATGTAGGGAAGAGCAGATTATTTTTTTCACGATATCGGATTTGGTCTCATAGTAAAAGTTGTTCATAATGATGAGTAGAATGACCTCTTAAGAGGTTGTCGGTGTTTTACAAATAACCCTGTATAACCTTTAGAAGCGAGTCGTTTGTTAACTTGTGAAAATGATGGTACTTTGACCTCCGTAACTAGCAATGACGGGGCGAACAAGTGTCTTTCGGCTTTTTAAAAGTATTTTTACTCCCATAGTACCTTAAACTACCCGGAGGAGGTCGTGGCTAAATAATAACAGCCGCACGGGTCAATCTTCAAGGTAAAGCCTTGCCGAGGTCGGTCTGTGGATGGGTGACCATAATTATATACCAATTTGCTCCCGTGCCTCGGAAAGCACGTCAAGCCGTTGGTCCCGGCTGTCATTTGTAGATCTTTGGCAGTCGTTACAAGAAGTCACAAGCGGAAGTCTGACATCCAGTCTAACCAAGGGGTTTCGTATTACCCAGTTGCTGGGTTGTGGAGGTCAGATAGGCAGTCGCTTTATGTAAAATACTGATACTCAGCTGCATCTGGTTAGATTGGAAGCCGACCCCAACAAAGTTTGGAAAATATGATGAACACCTTACTCTACACAAGAAATTCAGTCTTGATGATTATGTAAGCGCTTACCACTAACTCCTTATAACTTTTTTTGGAACGAAGTTCCTTATCGCGCGTTGTGAAAGGGGGCTAGACGGAAAAAATTCTTACGAAAAGTTGTCACGACACTTTTTGCTATAGTAAGCTATTGTAAGCTGTGCGGCGTCGCATGTTTCTCTGTCTGTCTCTCTCTCTCTTATAGAAAGCAAGCCAGATATTTTCATTTCTATTTCGCATTGAACAGTGTGGTGTCGCGACGATTATTTTTGGAACTTCGTTCCATCCGGGTGTCCCTTGACACCTCTCAAGTTTTTTTTTTTTACGGATGGGAAATCATCAAATGACTTCTCCCGCTCTGGGCGGAGCGGGAGGGAGTGTCAGACTTGACTGACTAAAACCCACCCATGTTCCTTTTTAGCCCTTTGTGTTCCAGGGCCGCGGTATCTCTTTCGAACAACCCGCAGCAACTCCTTATACAAAATTTCCATCAGAATTAATCTTCCCCAATTCTCCCACAATATTCTCTACCAATATATTGCAATATCCCCTTCACAAATTGCAGATATATTGTATTTAATAACGTATATCGTGTAAATTAACCAGTCGTAAGCAAATCAAACTAAAATCTGTCGTATCTCGATCTGCTAAAATTGGAAATGTAATAATATTACGTCTACACTCGCTGATAAGGGAGCATGCAGACTTATCTGAGGATTGAAATTAACGCTGCAAATTACGTTTGGGATGTCGAAGGAATGCGGTTTTAAACTGAAGGCACGTTTGGCGCAGTGGTTGAGCGATTGACTGCTGCGCCACGTGTCACGGGTTCGATACCCGGACGGAACAAATATTTGTATGGCCTACAGATAGTTGTTCCGGGTCTGGCTGTTTGTGTATGTGAGTTTAAATGTTTGTAAACGCACCCACGATACAGGAGAAATTCCTAGTGTGGGTAAAATTAAAAAATATATATATATATGTATTATGCAGTTTGCCGATTCCGAATTGAAATCAATAACAATAGCAACGCTATAGTCCAATATTATGGGTGCTAAGCAGTGATAGTGGTGTGATCGTCGGACTACCAAGTCAATAGGTCTCAAGATCGAACCCAACATGCACCTCTGATTTTTTGGATTCATGTGCGTATTGAATAATTATCACTGAAGGTGAACGGTGAAGGAAATCATCGTGAGGAAACCAGCATGCCTGAGAGATATTTCTCGCCGTCATATAAACCCAAGTCAGAGAATCATATTGTGAGGCATAAAAACTCTGAAACCAGGTTAAGGATTAGCAGTAGTAAGAATATTTTTTAGTAAGAATATTTTGGGTCGGTATTTAATCTAAAAAGTAAAAAAAAAAAACAATTTATTTATTTATTTCTGTAAGTACACACAAAGTTCTATAGAGTTAATTGTTAATCATTTTTTTATACGGAAAACATCATCATCTGCCTAGCCTTTTCCAAAACTAACTTGGGGTTGGCTTCCAGTCTAACCGGATGCAGCTGAGTACCAGTATTTTACATGAAGCGACTGCCTATCTGACTTCCACAACCCAGTAACTGCAATGGGTAATACAATACCCCTTGGTAAGACTGGATGTCAGACTTCGGCTTCTGACTACTCGTAACGACTGTCAAAGATCTACAAATGACAGCCGGGACCAACGGCTTAACGTGCTTTCCGAGGAACGGAGGAAACTCGGTATGTCATTATAGTCACCCATCCACAGACCAACCTCGGCAAGCACGGCTTAACCATAAAAATCGACCCGTGTGGCTGTTATTATTTAGCCACGAGCTTCTCTACGAGTTTTATACGGAAAAGAATCAGCAAAAAACTCCGTAGTTTCATACACTTACTGGTATATACAGTAAAACATGTTAGTAGGTACACAAACATTTCGGCATATTAGGTACAGGTTCAGAGTACAAAGATGCTATAAGTATTTTTGAGACTATTGATCAAACTTTAATCTTTCAACCAGTAGAATCCCAAATCTAAATTCAAATAAAATTAAAAAAAAAAAACATTAATTATATCATGTACTACACAACCCATAAAAAATCTTTAAATTCTATAAAATAATTCTGACAAAATAATTTTCACCAAACCTGCACACCCTCTTACCCTACACATGGTGTGTACCAGACTCTAATAATTCGAGAGCGAGTTAAATCTCATCTCGACGCAAATCAAATATTTAGCCAAGACGGATCTCAACGTACAGACAGACATACAAACAGACAAACAGACATAGTTGGGTGAAATATTACGACGTGTAGTTTGTAAATAGATGTCGAATGTTGGTGGTGATTTTAGTAAGGCTGAGTGCAGACTTGAGTCAGATAGACTTTCCTCACATAGACAAGTCTGCCTAAAAACTAAAACGAAATTGTTTTGTCTACGACACGTCCGTACCTGAAACGAAACAGTTTTGTCTACTGCGACGACGCGGCGCACACCGTCTCTCTCAATTATTTTTCAGTATAATATCGTAGGACTTAATTGATACTGTAGTATTAAGCAACCCAGTTACGAATGCTCCTGCAAAACGACGTAACTATTGGTTGCATCCGATATATTTATTGTGAAAGACTGATTAAAGTTTTTTTTTGTCGTCTTTGTCGTCGTTTTTGCCGGCACATGAAGCTACAACAATCTGTCGAATTTCTTCAATAGAGTTTTAACCTTATCTTTAATGTATACGGTACAAGGTTGATCGGGACAATTAGTCAGTTTCGGGTAGTTTGACGCTAGCTTGTTTTGTCGTTAATGGAGCCTGTAATCGTTAGTCAGACCCCGTAGAAGACCCTGATGAGTTTCATTCCCAACGAACATTTCGAAACTGAACGATAGAAGCGAAACATCATGACCGCAAAAAGATTCGCACCAACGGATACCGCCTCTTTGGAGAAACAGATTCCAGCTTTGGTTCCTGCAATTTGAAGCGATCGTATCGGCTGGAAAACTAAGCAACAAGGAACTTACTATCAGAGCTGCGCATCCGCCACTTGACCTACAAGATCTAGACGAAACTCAAGACATCATGTTCGATGCCAAAAATGCAACAGAAACTAATCGATACGCCACTAAGAAGATGAGGCTCATTCATCCTAAGACGAGAGCGACCACACTAAACTCGAGCGGCTACTGGAACTTAGAAATTTGAAGCCATCGCAACTGCTACGCCGCATGCAAAATTAAAGCGTGTTACGACCGGTCTTCAGCGCACGCGGCCGTCGTCAGCTTCGCCCTGAAAAAGGCTTTACTTCTATCAAAAATCAGTACTTTGACCTTGAATCTACACTACTAGGTCCATTATACAACTGAAGAGGATATACAATTTTTGTTCCTGCATCTGGTCATCTTTAGCAAATAAATGTATTATGGTCCTGACTTACTAGAAGTCGCGGTTTCAAAACTATACTTTATTTAAGAGCGTTTACGCCTTGCGACATTTCAAACAAATTTTTAAGTCTTTATTTTCCGAAATGACCGAATCGATTTTAATGAAACTTCGTACCTATAAGCAGCATACATACATGGGTCTAAAAATTTACTAAAAATCATATTTGAAAAATAGTGTTACAGCTCAATTAGACCGATTATAAATTTTCCATAGAAACAGAAATTTCCAAGTATCATTTTTTTTAAACATTTCAGAAATGTTTTTAGGAACTTTTCGGACCTGTGTATCCTACTTATGCGTATGAAGTTTCATTAATCGGTTCTGTCATTTCGGAAAATAAGGACTTAATGCCGTAAGGTGTAAACGCTCTTAACACATTTGCTCCCGGCTTCGCTCCAGTTATGTAGGGATATTAACCCACGGGAACGTTTTAAATGTAGCCTATGAAAATCGGGGTTAACGTAGCTTTGGGAAGCTACGCTATCCCGAGTATTAATTTTTTTATGGAATCGTATCAAAAGTTCCGAAGATTTCATCCTACATACAAAATTACTCTACAAACTTACAAACAAATCTTCTTAATAAATTATTAGAATAGATTTCATCACTGCTGCTCTTAAAACGGTGAAGGAAAACAAGGTAGCTCAAACGAAGGACAGAACTCTCTCCCCAAAATCTTCTTTTGGAAGGAAGTTCCTTATCGCGCGTTGCAAAAGGGGGCTAGACGGAAAAAATTAAGACCAAAAGTTGTAACCACACTTTTTGCTATAGTTGTAAGCCGTGCGGCGTGCGCGTGTTTCCCTGTCTGTCTCTCTCTCTCTCTCTCATAGAAAGCAAGCCAGCTATACTCGTTTCGTCTTTCTATTTCGCATTGAACAGTGTGGTGTCGCGACGATTATTTTTGTTGAGTGTATACGGGGTTTATGTACATAATAAATAATAAAATTATTATTATTTATTATTATTATAACTTAAAAAAACCTTCACTAAATTAATCCAAAGGAACTTCGTTCCATCCGGGTGTCCCTTGACACCTCTAAGTTTTTGTTTCTGAGCAGAAACAAAAAGAAGATTTTGGGTCACCGTAGGATAATGATAAAATGTCAAAACTAAAGCTTAGACGGTTTTCACACAGCACCGAGGGTCCACGCGGGCGAGTTTCATTCACTGATTCTCCGCGCGTCGCACGGCCTTAAAAACTTCGCCGACTCCTCCGCCTGAACGAGCGGTGTTGTCTGAGAATCGCTATACTCAACAATAGTACCTATCCTTGTATCTTTATCCTCAAAAATGGTGAAGGAAAACATCGTAGGGAAATTGGCATGTTCTAGAGCTAAAAATTCGAAGACATGTGACATCTACCAATCCGCACCGGGCCCGCGTGGTGGTTTACAGCCCACTCCCTCTCATAGAGAGGAGGCCTGTGTCCCAGCAGTGGGAACATTATAGGCTGATGATTATGGTGATAATCTTTATAGATCCACATAAAACTGCCTACTAATATTATGACTGATATTTGCTACTACCTTTACGACATAACAGCCTATCACGTGTATCGATCGCAGAGATCACAAAAAACAAAAAATACGAGAGTGTCAAACTTTACAAGCGAAAGAAACTCAATATAAATCTAAAGCTAGCAAGAGACATGTCACTAAAACGTTGCGCCCTCAACTTTGATTTGTAATTCATGAAATCATTATGAACTTGCCGCCAAACTTAAATCGACTTCCCTTGTAGTTCCGCGCAAACTTCTCTTTACAGCTCAGCAAATATTTGCACACTCGAATTTGAGTTCTACGACGTCTCGCATAGAGTCTAACTCATTTATAATTGAGGCTTAATGACGCAGTGGTAATTTTGTTTGTTATCTGACATCTACCAAGTTTGGGACCAATGACAATTTGTTAAACGTCTTTTAAGTTATTTTTTTGTCTGCTTTTTAAGTGAGAAGATTTATTGGCCACAACGCGGAAAGAAAATTCTTTTTTCTTTTTAAAGGTACTTACTTAAAAGTCTATCAGGTGTTTTTTTTTGCCAAAGTTTTTGTATTAAGGAGTTATTATAATCTTATTGGTGATATTCTTCAGAGAGGTCAAATGGCATGTTTTTGTTTTGTGAATGGCATCTTCTAAGTCAAAAGAAGTGGTTGGCTGCTTAACCGGGTGATCCGTTGGGTGCTCTTTACGGTCTGAGCCCCAACACGAGACGGCTTGCGTTTATTCTGTTACAGCCTTTATTTGAACGTGGGTATGAAATATCAGTAGTCAGTATAAGAGTATCTAAGGATCACTTCACTCATTAAAAAAAAACGGGTTGCTCTCCGGGAGTGCCGGCAGCAGTGAAAATTAACGTTATGCAATTTTGATATTTTGGTATAGTTAGGGAATAATTTTGCTCGAATTGCTTCAATTATCAGTACAAAAGTACTATCATTTATGTGGTAAATTACAATATTTATTTATTGCGCTAACTTACACAAACATGTCAACTTATATTACATTAACAATTTAACACTTCAGAACTATTACAATCCGTCATACGAATTTTACCTCTTTGGAGAAACCGAAGGTTTTGTTTGTGCATAAGATAATGTATAATTATCTTATGCACAAACAAAACCGTTTTCGAAACCCAAACTCAATGACAGATATCATAAAGATCAAATTCCTTCGTAACCTACCCGTGATCTGACGCGAGTTTAACATTTTTTACCCATCACAAAAGTGCACAACGCCGCTAAAGAAGTTTTCACTTAAAAAAACATTGACTGTATGTATTTTCTGTTTTATTGTTTCAACCTATATCCTATCTACCTATGGCACATTTTGGAATGTGTCCCTGTAAAGCTGTATGGTGAAAATGCTATGTCATCATTTCTTCATCAATCTTCTTGGTGTGATATGGTTATGTCAACATTGTTCTGCGGTCTCGAAGGTCATGACACTGAGGTACCTATGCTCATAATTAATTAATAACGTCAATCCTGTGTTAAGATGTGTGGACAGATTAATTTGTAGAAAATAATACGACCAGACTGCTTTAATATAATACGTGTATTCGCCTCGGATGGGTGGACATAGACGACCAAAGACAATCATATCAGTGAGACCAGTGGTGCAAACCACAGATAACTAGGATAACTAAATACGTAACATCCTGGAGTTTGTAGGCGGTGCTAAGGCGGTGATAGTTAAATATACGCACGAGCTAAGCAAATGCACGAGTCGATGTTGGTTAAGTACCGCTTGCCAAGGTCGGCCCGTGGATGGTAGCTCAACTACTCGTAACGACTGTCAAAGATCTACAAATGACAGCCAGGACCAACGGCTTAAAGTGCTTTCCGAGACACGGAGGAAACTCGGTATGTAATTATGGTCATCCATCCACGGATCAACCTCGGCAACCACGGCTTAACCTTAAAGATCTACCCGTGTGGCTGTTATTGTTTAGCCACGAGCTCCTCGTATCGTATTATCCAGTATTAACTGGGTTGTGGAAGTCAGATCGGCAGTCACTTTATGTAATTCAGCTGCATCCAGTAGACTAGTAGCAGACCTCAATTTTATTAATATACATAGTTTTCGAAAAGGCTAGGCAGAAGATGAATCCTGGTAGTGCAGAGTTTTACTATTTTTAGTAAAAGACATTAATACGCACACATTCTTTTTAAACGTAAAAGGGACTTGAGTATGAATGCGGAGGAGTACAATAGTAGAATAAAAAAAAGAACATATTTTTTTAAACTTTTTTTTAGAACGCGATACTAGGAATTTCTACTGTATCGTGGGTGCGTTTACAAATATTTAAACTCAGATACACAAACAGCCAGACCCGGAACAACTACCTGTAGGTCATACAAATATTTGTTCCATGCTGGGATCGAACTCGTGACACGCAGCGCAGCAGCCAATCGTTTAGCCACTGCGCCAACTGTGCCGTAGAAAGTACGACCCCTCAAAACGATGGATAGACTGTGTGAAGAATGATATGGCAAGAAAGGAGGTGTCTGATGAGATGACTAGTAATGGAGATATGTTGCGCCAACCCCAATTAAATTGGGATAAGAGCAAGAAAATGATGATGATGACGAGAAATTATTATGGTTTTTCATATAAAGAGTATGGCCACTTACCCAATCGGAAGATGGTGAAAGCCTTAATAACTCCATTCCGAGCTATCGTAACATAAATATTAACGACGAAGAACAGCACATAATGCATGAAGCACTTATTAGAAGATAAACTAGCAACCCGTCTATTTTATACAGAATTGTTATTGTAGCACCATTCACGTTATCTTGAAGTCAAGCAGAAGATACATACAGAAGATCGGGTCCATACAGCGAGCGGAGACAGGCTCACGCACACATAGACGCGTACGCATGGCGATCTCGATCAAATGACAGTTGCGAATGCGCTTGCACTCGCGACTGTCATTTGTTTCTCGGGGTTCAAAATCAAAATCAAATCAAATCAAAATAGCTTTATTAATTCAGCGCATGATCACAAAAGTAAATTTTAAAGTAGATATTCAATTAATGAATCACAATAATTAAAATAAAAAATCAACAGTAAGTAATCAAAAACCTAATAAAAAAATAATCAATCGTAAATAATCATAAAAATCAAAATCAAGATAAAAATAATTAATTGTGAAATAAACTAAAATCCATTTTCACATGCCTTATATAATAAACTAGCTGTCCCGCGCAACTTCGTTTGCGTCACAGCTTCCCCGTTTCTGCAACATTTTTCATTGCTGCTCCGCTCCTATTGATCGTAGCGTGATGATATATAGCCTATGTTACTTCTAATACCTCCAAGAATATGTGTGAAAAGTTTCATGATGATCGGTTGAGTAGTTTTTGCGTGAAAGCGTAACAAACAAACTTACATTCACATTTATAATATTAGTAGGGATTAACAGCCACAAAGGTTGTACTATGATACAAACAAGGAAATTTAATGAAAAAAAAAAAAACAAAATAACTATTATATATTTATTTTTTGTTTGGATTCCCTTTGGTTTATCGATTGTTCCGGCATTTTGAGTACTATAGGCGACCTACACAAAAATGTCCATTTTTGGGTTTGTTCGTCGTGTCGATAAGCTGCTGGAGTTGAGAGTCGAGCTACACGATCACTGAAGAATGCTTGCACTGGCTAAATAGATCCATTCAAATCTGTTTGGTTCTTTCTTTAGTCACTCCATGTAAAATACTAGTATTCAGCTGCAAATAGTTAGTATTTCAGCTGGAAATAGAAGGCAGACGATGTCTGGAGCTGAACTTCTTTACTTACTTGTCTATTTTGTGTTGAAGTATAGCCCAGAGCTCGGAGCGCGTCACTTCATACATATGCATCTTGTGGTAATACGGCAAGGAGATCCGCTACGTAAGACGAAAAGTCTTCAGTGTTCCAATGATCCTGATAATATTCTCCTTCATCGTTTAAAGGTTACTTTTCTTCGAATCTTGCATCAGTGCCAAAATTACAGTGATCCTTATTTTCATTACGATAGGGTTGTATCTATGTAGCTATCTGTGGTAAAATAACTGAAAGGACAGTCCTTTCTTCTTTGTTCATTTGTTTTTTATAAAAAACTATTTTGTAAAATCTTCGACTTGTTGAAAGAACACATAGTCTAAGATCCCTCAGTTCAAACCGTCACTCATCTGCTTACCGAATGATAACATATTTATATATCAATAGGTTGTCTGATGATATTCAGTAAAAACTATTTACGAGAGCTCACTTTAAAGAGAGCGAGCTTTTAAGAGAGCAGCGGTGGCCCAGTGGTGGCAGCCCCGACTTATGAACAGTAAGGCTGCAGTTCCACTGAGGCGGAGTGGAGCGGTGCGTAGCGGGGCTAAGTTGTAAAGTGAAGTGGAGAAGAGATGTGGATTTCAAGCCATGTGATTGGTGAATGGTGGCACAGCTCGTCTCCGCTTTGCTCCGCTCCGCCTCAGTGGAACCTCAGCCGAAGCCGTGGGTTCAAACCCAGACAGGTGCATTATTTTTTTTAATTTATTTCATCACCGCTGCCTTCAAAAACGGTGATGGAAAACATTGTGAAGAAACCGGCATGTCCTAGAACTATAAATTCGATGACATGTGACATCTACCGACCCGTACTAGGCCCGCGGGTGGATTACAGCCCACTCCCTCTCATAGAGTTGAGGCCTGTGTTCCAGCAGCGGGAACATTATAGGCTAATGATGATGAAAAACTATTTTTCATTACTCATACTCTGAAAGTGGGTCTGAAGTTGCCTGAGGAGCGGGAAGAAAGTAATACTTTTCTTCCCTAGGGAGAATCGCTTTCAACTGACAGATGTCAAATTATAAAAAAAAATACTAGTTCTATTTTCACATTTTTATTGAACCATGTTCCAACTTTCTATGCAGCCACGATGTAAAATTGAAATAACTTAAGTTAAGTATTGATTAAAGGATATATATTTTTAAAACACTTTATTATAATTTAGTTTCAACAGTTTGAACAACATTGATTTGGGCAAAATATTTACCATTTTTTCAATGATGAAAATGAAAAATAAAGGCTGAATATGTGACTGGCCACAGAAAAAAAAAACAAAACAGGCGGGAACGCGGCAAACGGTTTTACTCATTTTTTCTTTAGCTAATTCATGTTTTTATTTTTACTTTCCTTGTACTATTCGTAATGAAAAGCACAGTGTTTACCTCGGGTTAAAGACTTATTTAGTCCCTCGAACTATTAGCGCCCGCACTTCGTTCGGGCGCCAAACCCCGTCTCGGGACTAAATAAGTTACTTTCACCCCTAGGGTAACAATGTACTATAACATGCGACAACTGTGAGTCTTGACTATTTGTTGCAACAAACGCCAACAACTTATTCAGTACATCCTTCCGAGCCTAAACGTAAAAATCAGCTGTTTCCTACAAAATATGTGCACACGGTCAAAATGTATGAAACGGCATATTTTCTTTAAAAATTACCTATTAAAAATGCGGATTTCAGAATGATGCACTGAATCCGTAATAAGCGTTTGGTCTTCGGTGCCCCTTAAACCCTGTATACACAAACCCAAGTATTATAACTTGATTTTCCATTTCATTATTTTCTTTCATCATCATCTGCCTAGCCTCTTCCCAAACTATCTTAGAGTCGGCATCAAGTCTAACCGGATGCAGCTGAGTACCAGTATTTTACATGAAGCGACTGCCTATCTGACCTCCACAACCCAGTAACTGGGTAATACGATACCCCTTGGTAAGTCTGGATGTCAGACTTTTGGCTTCCGTAACGACTGTCAAAGATCTACAAATGACAGCTGGGACCAACGGCTTAACGTGCTTTCCGAGGCACGGAGGAAACTCGGTATGTAATTATGGTCACCCATCCACGGCCAACCTCGGCAAACACGGCTAAACCTTGAAGATCGACCCGTGCGGCTGTTACCATTTAGCCACAAGCTCCTCCATTTCATTATTTTCTTTATTGTACTTTAAAGAATACCTCCAACATCTGCAGGTCCTTTACACAAACAAAAACCCTTCAGTATCTATTAAAGTCCCAACACACAACACCATCTACGGTGTACCTACACAAGTTTCTAACTCCGGTACCAAGTTTGCCCGCATGAAACTTGCATTTCTAACTTCACTGATAGAATTATCACTGCTTTGATAACTAAGTTATGTTCTGTTCGTGTTTAGTTATATTCTCAATAAGTGAAGGTGTTGCTTAAGACCTTGTTAGGATTGGAAATTGTTTTAACCCTAGAAAGATAATCTACGCCCCAAAGGCGCACGTGAAAACAATAATTATCTCGCCATCGTTTTTTATTCCGTGCATGTATCAACTTATGCTTTCAACCAACTCAGACGTCGGTCTACTCTACCGCGGGACGGCTGTTTCTATGCGGTAAATACAATACTTTAGTAGCCATGAAGAGTTAAAGCGCTCGAGAGGCGAGCACAAGAATGGCGTTTGGCGTTTGTCATGACTGTCGATAAACCTATTAAGTATGATGGTGATTATTATTTTCAGACTGATTGTATTAAAAATGACTAGATAAAATGAAAAAACTGTTGATTTTTATAATAATATAACCAGAAAAACTGTTGAATTTTGTCATTTTTATTAGAGGTCCACTCATTTAGTAATAAATAACTTATAATAGCACTGACTGTAATATAATCGTATTTTTATTTTAACTCTAATAGTAAACCTTTAAAACGATGAAGTTATTAAAAATCTACCTAACATATTTTCTGAAATAGACACATTTGAAAAGCGCATGGTTATCTTTTATGTAACTCGCAGTATGGTTATCTAGGGTTAAGGTCTATTTCATCATCATCATCTTCCTGCCCTTGTCCCATTTTATTTGGGGTCGGCGCAACACGTCTCTTTCCTCCATTCTCCTCTGTCATTCGTCATGCTATCATTTACTCCTTTTTCCTTTATATAATTTTTCACACAATCCATCCATCTTTTCTTTGGTCTTCCTCTCCCTCTCCCTCCTTCCACATTTATATTCAAGTTTTAAGGTATATTTCAAACATACATATTATACAGGGTAGGTACACCAACGCAAAAACGGTCACGTATTGCATCGGTTATATAACCCACTGTCTCCCAAGCCACAGGTCAAAATATAGTTTGGAAGCCAGAGAACCTATCTGTGAGACATAATCTTGTATGTCGTATCTTAAGGATTCTGTAACAGTGTTGTCACTATATTGTAATACATAATTTAATTATTAATTATTAACAAAAAAAAAAGCTGTATAGAAAAGTGCTGTTATTAAGTCTGGGGATTTCCAAAAAAATGTTCCACAAAGTCCTCATACTTCAAACAGCACTTTGTATGTCCCCCGACTTCGTTGAGAATGTTGGTTTTCAGTTTTTCCTTTTTAGACACAATCGCGGCGCCATTCAAAATTCAACTTGTTTTTCATTTTTTAGTTCACCTCAGTTTAAAATGGCAGGACTGATGTTTATTTTTCTCGCCTGTAAGTTTTTTAAATACTAGTTTTTAATATTATAACTTTACTTTTAACTACTACTACTTTTAACTTTTATTATAACTGTACTCTTTACTGCATCCATCAGCTCAGTGTTTTGAGTACGTTAGATTAAGTTCTACAGTAAACCGTATTTTTCACCCCAAAGAAAAATGTTCAGGGCTCCTATTCCTATTCCTATCTGCAGGTTTTAAAGTGACCGGGGCGCCGCAGGTCCCGATCTTGCTTCGGTCGCTCTTGCATCCCGTGTTCTTCCTCTCGAGTCCGCGACCACAAGTTACAACGTCATACAAACGTGCATTAGCGCACCCGAACTCACGCGCTGCACACCGTTGTTCTTGCTTCGTCAATCTGTCCCCTGAATTTGTACAATCCGAAAAAATCTTGGGTGCTATTTTCAGAAGAATAATAATGCTAGAATAGAAAAAAATACTTACTCAAATAGTATTACAGTATGTAAAGATATTATTACCGGTTTAGTATTAAAGCATCTCAGAAACAGTCGGTCATATATTATTTAATCGCTCGGTTTATTATTTTCCTATTAAAATTCACAAAAGAAACGTAAAGTTACACTGAATAAAAACAACAAGTATTTATGTAGTGCCCAGAATCTGTAAACCCATTTTTTTTACTCGTTTATCCGTGAATTGTTGAAACAATAATATATTTTTTGTGTAACATTTAAATATTCTGATTTTAACACTGAAAATTTCCATTTTCCCGTCCATTTTATACCAAATTATTTGGGGTCGACGCAGTATGCTTTCTTTTTCCATACTTTTTTATTAGTCATCATGTAAGGAGCCAGCTACTTTCTAAATATATTATTTGCTTTTGCCCATGACTTCACTCGCGTTATTATCAGATATCATCATCAGGGAACATTTTTAATATATCCTGTGACATTCAAGGATAATGTAGCTTCCCATTAGTGAAATTCTTGGTTCATCTTTTCTGCACATCCATTACATTTTTAATTATTTAATAAAAACTGTTAAAAAAATGTGGTCCCGCGGTGACGGGAGCAGGGTCCAAGCTACCAGTTCACTGGTTAGGGCTCCACAGACAGGAAACTCATCACAATGCGAGCCGTATTGAAGAGTACCAAATGCCTTTTGAATCATGCCCTAGATCCAACCGCAAACCGAGAGCCTCTTTTATTATTGATATTGAAAAATACTGAAAACCTTTAAATTACGAATAATTTCAGTTTTTCAGGGTGCACACGCTTGCAAATTCACAAATGTTCATTAATATTTAATTTTATGTCCAATAATGAACAGGATCGCGTATAAATTGTGTCCGAAATTCGTAACTCAATGAGCGATCGCGCGCGCGAGAATGCGGTCACGTGGTATAAGGAATGTGACACTGTGGAGAACGCGGAGCGGGATGAAATATTCCTGTATTTTTTTTAAAGTTCAAAGTGGGACATTTTTGTAAATAACTTTATAATAGGAAGCTTTATAATAGGAATTTCCGAATTCTTCGTCGTCTTACAAAACAAGTTTCGGTTCGAAACTCAAATCCGATTCGTGAGAAAAAGTACACACTTACAATAGACACTTCATATAGTATGAAAAGCATTTTTTTAAATGGGGTTTGAGTTCCATGGCGAAATTTTTTCAGTATGAATCACCCACTTGACCGATACAGGTGACTTTTTTGCCTTCTTGTATTGATAGGACAAAGGTAAGGCTGACTGATTTAATCTTCAGTTCCTTTTGGTAAGTTTAAAATATACTAAAGAAATAATGGTATGAAATAAATAGACAAGAGATGGGGAATGATTTAACAGCTGGCAAAGAAAGATTTTATCAGTCTTAGAGAGCTGAAATGTTTTTAACCCCAAATTACAGAACAATCCACCAAAACCATAAAACTGACATCACATAAAAAACATTGATAAAACCCATAAAAGGGAAGTCAAATCTTATAAAAAGTCAAAAACATTACAAAATCATGTCTTTTGTCTTTCATCTGACTTTTTACCCTGTAAATAGCATTGTAAAGTTCACTTTGATCTCGATAAGTGAAAAAATATACCCCCAATTTCGCTAAACCACCCTCGACCCCTCAACAAGAAGGACCTACCCTAACTTTTCAAACTCCGAACATCATTTGCAGCGCCCAACCGCACAGCCAGTAGCTCTCAAACAACGGAAGGGGGAGGCCGCGTCCTCTCCTTGATTTTCGCGGGAAAATTGTGTCACTTCTTTTTTCGAACGTCCGAAAAAAGTATTTTCGTTTTCAGAGTGTTTTATTTTCTGTATCGGACTTTTTGTGTTTCTGCCTCATTGTTGGTGATGCTACGCTGAGTGTTTAACCTTTTTGGTAAGTATTTAAGGGGTAATTTAAGTTTGTTGAGTAGCAATCTAAGTTTCTGACGGATTCCTGAGTTCTTCCTGTTTGTCAAAACTTTTGTTTGTGCGGTATTAATTACTTGATAACTATCTGTTTTGAATTTTAAAGGGAAAGCGGATTTTAGGGTCGTTTTAGGTTTGAATTATTAAACTTGGATCTGTTTTTGGAACTGTCTTCTTAAGTTAAGTCAAGTTTGATCCGGGTAAGTGTCAAGATAGACACTTATCATTCAGAATTATGTACACAAAGTCTGTAGCCAATATCGTAAAACGACAATATATCACGTAGGTCCAAAAGCTTCTGGCCTACACACATTAAATTAATCAAAGATTCAATAATTTTAATGTCACTAAATTACTAAAGTTTTCACTAGTAAATAAAACGGGTAATATTTTTATTCATTATAATCTCCTTTTTTTTTTATCAATTTTTGTTTGGATATTAATCTTTAATTTTATTTTTCAAGCCGAAAACTTTTGGACTGAACTTCGAAGTTTCGAGTACAAAAATATACTGTATATTTCTGAAGATATTGTAAACAGATACGGAATAATTAAATACGGAAGTGAATTTGTACGAAATTATCTGTCAATTAAAATTAATTAGAACCTATTTGAAGAAAACAAATTACGCTAGCCCTCTAGTGTGGTTTATGCTTATTATATAGAACAGATAAATAACTTACGTTCTTGTCTTCCTAGAGTTGATAACTTGTCGATAACATAGTTGGTAGTTCGCTGCGAACTCGTGTTCGAAGTTATAGTAAATATGCATATTTTTCTAGGTGTAGTTATGTTTATAAATACACCAGCTTCTGCCCGCGGCTTCGCCCGTGTTCATAAATGTTATAGATAATAGTTGTTGGCCGCGGCTTTGTATATGTAGTATAAGATAAATATAAAAAAAAAGTTGTGTAAAAGTCTATGATTTTTAAAGTAAGAAGCCGGAGAATTCATTCTGGTTAGAAAAAAGTACATTACGGCGTTTTTTTATTTTACATTGTAAGTGATCGACCAATCACGCCTTTCCATATAATTAATGGTGTAAATGAGCTACCTTACCTTTTCCTAAATTCAAAAATACTCAAACTAAACAAAACTATTTAAGTCCCGGAAAACTAAATGAATTATCCTAGCACCTTTTTCTAAATGACGTTAGTGAAACATTTCTCACTTAAATCAATGCCAGCCATAGCCTAGGGGAGGATATTGAGACTTTGTTATTTTTAATTTCATTAGTTGCACGTAGAAAATGAGGTCAAAATGCAAATCAAATATGGCGCTGAAGAAGAAAAACCACGAAAACGACACCCATAAAGAAAAAACAGAAAATTTTCATGAAATTGGTGAAAGAAGAAGGCTCCTCCTTAATGTGTAGACACTCCTAACATCTAGTTAATCTGCCTTTTTTTTTTTTTGCGGATGGGAAATCATCAAATGAGTTAGGGAGGGAGTGTCAGACTTGTACTGACTAAAACCCATCTATGTTCCTTCTTAGCCCTTTGTGTTCCAGGGCCGCGGTATCTCTTTCGAACAACCCGCAGCCCTGGCAGGCATCGGCCCTTTCGGACCCCTTCCGGTTTGCTGACATCTCCTTGAGGCGCGCGTGGAACACGTACGCGCCGTTGACACGGCCTGTCGTCATGAGACGGATGGACGGTGAGCTAGCCCATTACTCACCGTCCACAGGCTCGCGCCTACGGTGGCCGGGGGCCACTGGTTGCCCCCCGACGCCCGGGGCGTCTCCCGCGGCGGCTGGGACGTGAGGTTCTCTCCCTCTCACGTTCCGCCACCTCCTTCGCTAGCATGACTGCTTCGCAGAAGGAGGCGACGGCTTCCCATTCCCTCTCGCTCCGGACCATGGATTGAACCAGGGCCGGACGCGAGAGGTCGCCGCCGCCAATCGCTGCTACGAGGACACGGCGGTGCTCAGTCCAAGCGGGGCAGAGCTCCACGGTGTGCTCCACCGTGTCCTCCGGCCGATCCTCGCAGTGGTAACACCCGGGCGTTTCCTCCCGCCCGATTCGGTGCAGGAACCTCCCGAAACAACCGTGTCCGGTGAGGACCTGCGTCAGGCGAAAGGTGAGGGCGCCGTGGCGCCTCTCTAGCCACTCCTCAAAGAGGGGACTTATCGCCACTATTGTGGCGTGCCCTGCACGTGGTTGCGACAGTCACTATCTCCATGTCGCCATGAGATCACGCCGGAGGTCTGTCCGCTGAGCGACAATTTGCCGCGGCAGCGGAGTTTCCCCCCGGCGTAGTGCCTCCGCGCGCCATTCGTGCAGGCGTGCGAGGACTATCGCCTCCAGATCCCATGGCGGCAATCCGGCCAAGAGGCTCGCCGCCTCGCCGGAGATCGTACGGTACCCCCGGACCAGCCTTACGGCTACCACCTTCTGGGGCGCGTTCAGGTAATGGGCGGCTCGCCGCCTCAAAGTACGCGCCCACACCGGGGCCCCGTAAAGGGCCATGGACCGCACGACCCCCGCATAGAGCCTCCAGCAGGAGGCGTTTGGACCCCCTAGGTTGGGCAAGAGCCGCTTGAATGCAGCCCCTGCCCGTTCCAGTTTGGGAGCCAAACGTCGGAAGTGCTCCACGAAGTTCCACCGGCTGTCGAGGACAAGCCCTAGGTACTTCAGCGTCGACTCGACGCCGATGGGAACCCCTCCTACCGTCAGTATGGATCCCGACGGTGGCGCATTCCGAGGCCCATGAAAGCACATGGCCTCGGACTTGTGCAATGCCACCTCGAGACCCAGTTGCCGGATTCTCTCCACGACTATCGCAACCCCGCGTGTCATTAATTCGGCCACCGCCTCGTGCGACCTGCCCTGTGCCACACAACACAAACTACGCGTTATCTTGAATTTTCATTTTGACGTCATTTTCATTGTCAGCGACCCCGAAAACTACGAAAACGACACGCAGGAAGAATAAACAACAAATTTTCTTCGGCACCATCTTGCATTTTCATTTTGACCTCATTTCGTTATCAGTGTATCCTAAGAGAGATAGATAAATAAATTGGTCTCGTACAAAAGAAAAAAAATCTAAATGAACTGACTTCGTCATGAATAATCTTCCCAAAATTAAATGTGTTGGGGTGAATAGAATAAAATAGGATAGAATAATATTTATTTCGAATAATTTTATTTTTATTTAGACAAAGATAGCTAGTGTGAGGAGGTACCTTATTCGAAGATCCGCCAATTGCGGCCCCGAAAATTTAGGAATGCGAGTACGATTTCTTGGATGTTTTCAACTGTTATCATGACAACAACGGTCGACTTAGTTCAAAAATGGATTTAGGAAGTCTTATAGAATATGGTTGATAGGTTATATTTACAATGTTTTTATTGTATAGTTTCTGACCAAAACGCGAGCAAAGTCGCGGTAAAAAGCTAGTCAAAAAATAAAGGAGAGGTAATTTGATACAAATTACAAACTTCCTTGTTTTCCTTTTCTTTTCCAAACAAGTAACACAATTGTGTTAAAATGCATCCCTGAAGTAAATATTGTAACAAGCATGCCCAAAAGGAAAAAAAAGTGTTTTAAAAAAAAAACGCGTATTCACGTTCACATTTTACATGAAATGTATTTTCATGCAAAAGTTTTAACAAGGACCTGAAACCCAGCTTTTATTTTTCTAGTAATTCATTATTTTTAACTAAACCATGGCTTCCCGGAATATTAGATTAACTACGGGCAGATATTATATTTGTTATTTTTTTAATACTCCAACAGTTATATATACAAAATCATTAATAGGAAACTATGTTTTAAAACCTGCAGTCTCTCACACAAAGAGTTCCGTAGTGTAGCGAATTATTGATAGAAAAACCCAATAACACTGACCCAACCTGGGAATCGAAACCAAGAAATCATGCTCACCGTCGACCAAAACATAATTATTGGGATGACTACAAAGGAAGAATTGATTAAAACAATATTATTGAAACTATAGAATAGAATAAAACTTTATTGTACACCAAAAATCAGACATAACAAAATTGCTAATTTTATGGTTACAGCGGCGGTCTTCCAGCCCCCCTAGCATGACCGTTCTATCTCTTTTCTACCAAGAAACGACAAGAAATCTTTTCTATACAACTTGACATTTCTTCTGGCCGAGCATGGCGCGCCCCGTCGACTCGCGTTTCTACGAAGACATATACAGAAATTCTTTCCATAGCAACGGGCACGTATCACGTGATGTTTATATTCTCTGAATATTATTACGTTTAGTTAACAAAAAAAAGTTGCCAATTGCACGAGTTTTTAATTTTTCGTGGACGGGATGGTGTTGCCGCATCCTGGATTTAGGCCTGGATCTTTTTCGCCAAATTAAACCTAAATATTTTACATAACATTTCAACCTTTTGAACGTAACTCAACGCAACCACGAAACGTATTTCTCGTATTTAGTTTTTAATAAGACTAGTTTGACATTTGTCAGAAGTAATGTTTCTACCCCAAATGTCAAAAGAAGAGAAAATATGGTCGTCATGCTCAATATCTGTTAATATCTGTTAAATTGTCGATTCTTCCGTAGACATAGCCCGTTTCTACGGCGGTCATGCTAGGCCGGCTGACAACCTTTGTATGGACATTATGGAATTAAAATAAAAATTAACTTAAAACTATTTTTATTCTAACTTATTATTTATTTATTAAAATTAGTATTGTGTATTGACATTCGTTTTGTATATCATCATTGACATAGTATTATCATTTGTTTTTAGTCTGTTCCTTAACATGCACGGTATTGACATTTTGTTTTTATATTACTGTTATTTTCTATTGCTATGTATTATTAATTAATTTATATTATGGTATTCTTTATAATTGATTTTGTTTTGTCCAGGCTTATTTTTATTATTGAGACTTCTAAAAAAAAAACAAAGCCATGATTTGTTTAATTTCTTACAAACATTTGTACGCCCTCTGGCATAACATAGCGCACTCTTCATTGCATTTAAATACTATTATTATTGTACCTATATTAAATAAATGAATAAATGACTTATGACTTATCAGACTTAATAAATGGTACATCAACAGCCTCATCTTTATCTCCATCCCTAAAACTACCATACAAATAATACTCCTCAATTTCTTGCAGCGTCCGATTCCTGGTTTCAGGCACATACTTCCAAATGAATAAAATTGACAACGTTGCGTAGACAGCGTAAAGCAAAAACACATTCCACACATTCACATACACGCTCAAATACGGATATGCTTTCAACGACGAAGAATGGAGTACACATGTCAAAATAACATATAGACAACCACCTACGCCCCTGTGTTTAACAGGCATTATCTCGCTTGATATAGAAAACCCTATACAACTCGACCCCAAACTCAAGAACGCTACAAAACCTACTAAACAATACACCCCTAAATCCTTTTCTACGGTCCCGACACTTTGTAAATATGACATAACGGTTGTAGCTGTCATAAAAACAGCAGACCCGGACATACTGAATAGCATAACCTTTTTGCTACTGCAGTACCGGACCAAAATTGTAGCTATGTTGTAGCCAATGAAAAGTAAAACGTCCATAGCTAATTTTGCATGTTCGTTGAACCTGCCAGATATTTTGATAATCATGTCCGTGGAGTATATTATGACGGGCATACCTCCACCCCAATACAATACATTGATTAAGGCGAAAGTGTGCAACGATGGCAAATAGAAGTCTCTACTCGATACTGTCTCCCAAAACGTTGTTGATTTATTTTTAGAATTCTCTTTCTGCGAATTGACAAGCGCCTTTAATTCCTTCTTTGATTCTTCATCAGTCCCTCTCAGTCTAACAAAATTCTGATCACATTCTCTAAATCTTCCCTTACAAGCCAACCAAGAAGGTGATTCAGGCCAAGCAAATCCTAAAGGCAATGCTATAAAAACTGGACAACACATGATTAATCCAACTGTCTTCCAATGCAGATACCTCCCTATTATTCCTACTGAGGAAATGCCTAATGCTTGAACCGTCCCATACAGCAGTAAGCAAGTATTTCGATATTTAGGTTGAACCATTTCGGAGACGCTTAAGAAGCTAACAGTTAGAAGACTGTTGGTTCCAAGACCATGGAAGCACTCCCCGATTATAAGCGTCGTGATGTTTTGTGCTAGGTACGTTAACATCCAACCAGTGATCAGGAAGATACAGCTAAGGATAAAGGCAAATCTCCTGCCTCGGTACTGCATGATGATTGGTAGAAAAATACTTGGAATACCAGCTATGCCATGAACGGAACCTGAAAAAGACAGAGATAGGTTTGAATTTTGAAAAACGGGCCTACTATGTCCTCCCATACTTAAGTACTAACGCTGTAACATAGAAATATTGTTAAAGCCAAATGATTTTAAAGAGTAACCATGGAGTTTCTTGCCGGTTCTTCTCCATAGGAAACGACCAACCCAAACCGAGCACCCTTTTGTCGACGTTTTATAAGTACCCATCTGAAATAAAAATAGTTTGATCTGATTTGATTGATTTGAAAACTCATTCTCTGTAGGCAGAGGATGAGTTTTCAAACTGTGTTGGGAACGGCTTCCAGTCTAACTGAATGCAGCTGAATACTAGTATTTTACATAATTTACATGGAGTGATTGCCTATTCAAACTCCACAATCCAGTTGGTACTGGGTTATTGAAACCCATAGGTAAGACTGGTTGTCAGACTGGGTCACTAACGTCTTGTAACGACTGTCTAGAAATGACAGCCGGGACCAACGGCTTTACGTGCTTTCCGAGGCACGGAGGAAACTCAGTATGCAATGGGTAGCTAACCATGCACGGATCAACCTAGGCAAGCGCGGCGTGACGTGAATATCGACCCAAGCGGCTGTTATTATTTTAGCCATGAACTTTGAAATTGAAAACTTAAGTATAAAATCCTTACATAGCAACTCGATACAAAAAAAATACTTATCTATACGTATGTACACAAGGTGTTGTTATGCATCCTCGTCAAAATTCAGGAGGTTGTCACAAAAGACATAAATAATCAAATAAAATTACGGTACCTAGTTAATTATTAATGGACGCTGATTTTTTTGGTTGTTTCTGTTTGTCAGTATTTCAGAATAACCCCCATAACGTGCTTTAGGGAAAAAGAAAGTATCGAATAAACGTTTGAGATGGTTTGTATGTGTAGAAGCGCGATTATAAGGCGAGGATCAGACAGCCCGCGTTTAGAACACAGGTGATTCGCACTTACCGATTTCCGTAAATAAGAAAAAAAATAAAAATGACCTCCCTATTTCATTATTGACGAGATTCCTTAACATAGTTTCTTCCTTGAATTTGACGAGGATGCAAAACAACACCTAGTATAATAGATAGCAGAGGCCTACCCAGCAGTGGGACTAAAGAGGCTAACATGAAAAAAAATAGTAGGCAGTAATTGCTCTACGTAAAATAGTGGTTAGAATGGAAGTCGGCCTCAACATGGTTGAGAAAAAGTTACGCTAGAGAGGAGTTTTCTTAAATTGCTAGGTATTTTCTACGACTATAAATTACCGCAGATTTAAATGCCCCTTGAGAAAACTCCTTAATACTGTGAAGGCCATGGTTATTTCTCCAGGTACTTTTGAAGTACTCGAATATTTATCTTCTCTTAATAAAATAAATAAACTTTCCATCTAGTATTTCTATTTTACATAAATAATCAGAAATTGTCTTCCGAAATATTTCATTATATATTCAACCCCCCTGGGGGTTATCATGACGTATTAAAACATTATTGTTTTATGATGATAATAAGATGACTTTATCGTCAATGAGTGAGGTTCGGGTAGCTGAGTTTTGAATCTCACTTTTTTTTTTTTGCCATCGGCACCATAAGTAGAAGAAAATTACACCATCATTTTTATTCAGACCTCGCCGTCAAGGTCCGTCGTGACGTCCCGGTTCTTGCCCTCCCCGACCCTCGCTCGAGCCAGCCCGCGATGCTGTGCCAGTAGTTTTAAATCAGTCCCTAAATAATGATATCATTCAGATCCAGCCTGTCCCCATGCAGTCCTCCCCCAGCGACGCCCTAAGCCGAGGCTCGTACCCCACAGAGGGTGCCCTTAGCGTCTAGTCGCTTAGTTTGTAAGTTATTATGCCCTGGCTGGAGGCCTTACTCTCAAGGCATCCACAGGATAGTCCGGTTTAGCAGACTACAACCTCATGGGTTGAACTGCGAGATGCCATTCATAAAAAAACATCATATTTAGCGCATTTTTTTTTTTTTGTTTTCATAATTCAAGTTCATGTTCTTAATAAAGACTTATAGGTGGAAACCATTGCATAATCATCCTGTAAAGTTCCCACTGTGCACTGCTGGGGTACAGGAGCCCTCTCGATAGGAAACATCGTTTACCAAAAGAGGACCCCAGTGCGGGGTGGGTTGGCGTCCGGTGTGCTAGCAACGGAGAACATTGTCCACTGGATGAGTGACGGTGCTGATAAAATATACTATACTAGCACTTCACCGGCGACTCGAAATTGGGATATAATTAAAAATAGCCTATGTTAGTCGGTAAAGATGTAGCTTTCTAGTGGTATAAGAATTTTTTTAAATCGGTCGAGCTGTTTTTGAGTTAAACCGTAACAAACAAATACTCGAATCTTTCCTCCTTGTAATATTAGTATTTTTTTTAAGAAGCTTTGCCCCACATTAGGAATTTATTCTATATCGTGGGTGCGTTTACAAACATTTAAAGTCACATACACAAACAGCCAGACCCGGAACAACTATCTGTAGGCCATACAAATATTTGTTCCGTGCGGGGATCGAAACCGCGACACGCAGCGCAGCAGTCGATCGCTCAGCTACAGCGCCGACCGTGCCGTCGTTTTTAAAATCGGTCCGAGTAGTTTTTGAGTTAAATCGTAACAAACAATCAAATCTAAGTAAACTAACCTCCTGGGTTCGAAAACACAACCAATAACGCGCTAAGTCATTTCTGCTACTACTGCTCTCAAAGGTGCTTTAATCAGCAATTTTTTACATGGTATCAAAATGCAACGTACCAATCCATGACCCTTTATGCAAGTCAATTTGTATGATGGTGTCATTTGACTTGAGCTGCTGGAGCAACACGCTGGGGTAAGCTATAACCCCACCAGCTGACAGTGCTGCCAAGTGCGTTGAACCGGCCACCAGAAACTATAAATAAAAACATATAAAGTGCGTGTATGACCAGATTCATAAAGGTGTATGATGCAAAAAGAATATGTAAAGATCGTAGGAGACGGCGTGCTGTGGTTTCTGCCTACTCCCATGGCAAAAAAGAGTCAGTATACACTGTGTAAATCACCTCATCACGAAGCCGTCAACCAAGCATTCTGTACATGAAACTAAGTAACTTTACGCAAAAATTATTGCTGAGAAACAACTTTTTTTTGGGGGGTGTAAAATCATGTTTTGCGGTAGAACTCAATGTAACGCACTCAAAACATGTGCTGATGGACGGATTGAATAGTACGGGGGTCGTGGAGGTATTTCAAGTAAAAATCTTACATTAAAAACTTGTATTTAAAAAAATACTTGTCCAAAAGTTGGAACTTTGACCCCTTATATCTCCGTAACTAGAAGGTTCCCAGGTATGGTGTAGAATAAAAAAAATATCGCAATGACAGGGAGAACCAGTGCCTTTCAGCTTCGTTAAGAGGTGTTTTATATCCTTTTTGGTACGTATAGAAGTCAAAGAATTTGGTCGTTTGACTATTAATTTTTGATGATGATGACAAAAATGAGTGCCATTGAGAGAGGTAGTCATTCGTATTTTTTTTTTGTGGAGCTCGTGGCTAAATAATAACAGCCTCAAGGGTCGATCTTTAAGGTTAAGCCGTACTTGGCGAGCTCGATCCGTGGATAGGTGACCACAATTACATACCGAGTTTCCTCCGTGCTTTGGAAAGCACGGTAAGCTGTTGGTCCCGCCTGTCATTTGTAGATCTTTGACAGTCATTACAAGAGTAATCAGAAGCCGAAAGTCTGACATCCAGTCTAACCAAGGGGTTTCGAATTACCCAGTTACTGGGTTGTCGAGGTCAGATACGCAGTCGCTTCATGTAAAATACTGATACTTAGCTGCATACGGTTAGACTGGAAGCCGACCCCAACAAAGTTTGGGAAAAGGCTAGGCAGACTGATGGATGACTATTAATTTCTGGAATGTTTCTTGTACCGCCTTTTCCATTTTGAGTATTGGTTACATTTTTATTTTAAATTTTAAAAATATTGGTCTATGGTATTTCTTTACCCATTTTTCTTCATACGGAAAAAACTCTGAGAATAGGTAGCACGAATTATTTATATGTCATTATAAAGTTTTACTTTTACTAGTTATTGCGAAATAGAAATTAATGTTTTGAATATGAAATGAAAAAAAAAAAGAAGTTTTATCAGGCATTTTCTTTTTAAAACACGTTAGCAGTTTACATTAATTCAATTCACCAAAATGGTCAAAAAGCATCTCCTAGGCATAGGAATCTCCCATTCCTTCAATTTTTCTCGGTGTTTCGCCTCTATTCGCTAATTTAAAAAAAGGCAAAAGTAAAAAAAAACCTGAGCTTTTCGGTTGCGTTCCGCAACAGCTAGAAAAGAGGTGATGATCTTCAAACGGCTGAGCAGATTTTTGTCGAAACAAAACTAAGAACACTCTCGATTAAAACACCTTTCAAAAAACCAATTTTTTCAAAATCGGTTCATCCGTTTAAGAGCTACGATGCCTCAGACAGACACACAGATACACACGTCAAACTTATAACACCCCTCTTTTTTGGTCGGGGGTTAAAAGGGAGTTGGTACAATAAAAACAAACGGTCTTGATAAAGTACAACATCGAGGTATGCATTACCACTACGACTTGGCCTCGCTTTGTTTAGATTTGCCATACAAAGAGAGATCCGCTTATACTAGTTTAGTATAACTTGATTGGTCGTCGTCCATACAGTAATCTTGATCGCAATAGAATTGTTGTTTATCTAAGTGGAAAGATTCCTGATGCAAGATAGGATCTGTTACGACGGCTATAAGAAACAGTGGCCCTATTTACAGAGTAATAGGCAGGTAATACCTTCTTGTCTAGTTTAAAAATTTAACAGAAGTAAGTAATTAAGTTAAAGTGACACTTTTATTAAAAACAAAAGCCTCGGCCGTTTTTGTTAACGTTGCTCCTCACTAGTAATTTCTCCAGTATCGTGGGTACGTACTGCTTTCATTAACATTGGTTGCAAAACAACACCTTGTATAATAAATTTATGTACAATAATAACAAATAAAACTACATATTCATACAAATCGAAATTCAAAAAGCAGATAGGTAGGATAGATGGCTTTGACCGCCACTTCACTCAAACGGTAAAAATTTTAATTTAATTTTTATTTCATGCTTTTTAAACTTTCATTGTTTTATCTTAGCCTTGACTGTCCCAATACTGGGCATAGGCCTCCCCCATTGCTTCACTTTTCTCGGTGTTGCGTGTCATCTCGCCAATTAACGAAAACAGCAAAATTTAAAAAAAAAAAACTTTCTGGGGGGAGGGGGGGTAGCACCCATCCCCCTGGCAATGCCCATGGTGACAAGTGACAAGATTTCAAATTTCGAATCGTGGTCGATTGTCGACCTGAAATTGTTAATTTCCCTTCAACTAGAAAAGTGGTGATGGCCTTCAAACGGCTGATCAGATTTTATCGAAACATAGCTAAGAACACTCTCGATTAAAACACCTTTCAAACAAAACCAATTTCATCAAAATCGGTTCATCCGTTTAGGAGCTACGATACCACAGACAGACACACAGATACACAGATACACACGTCAAACTTTTAACACCCCTCTTTTTTGGTCGGGGGTTAAAAATAAACACATTGAGAAAACTTTACATGACGTTAAAGATTGATTTTGTGTTAGTTCAAATAATTGATCAGTACTTACTTGTCTAGCCAACGGTGAAAGACTCATGATAACTGTTTATTTCTTCAGCTGTAACAAATCAATCACAACAAACAAATTTTCATTATCCTTTAAGATGTCTTGTTCACAATCCTGTTTCTATGCTGAATCCATCATTACTGTCGACAATACCTGTTGGTAAAGAAAATTCATATTACAGCTGAGTTACATATGGCTGGGCGCGGAGATGTCCGATGAAGTAAAGTTCTTATCTAATCAAAATATAAATGAAAAAAACACATCATCATCATCTGCCTAGCCTCTTCCCAAACTATCTTGGGGTCGGCTTCCAGTCTAACCGGATGTAGCTGAGTACCAGTATTTTACATGAAGCGACTGCCTATCTGACCTCCACAACCCAGTAACTGGGAATACGATACCCCTTGGTAAGACTGAATGTCCGACTTTCGGCTTCTGACTTCGCGTAACGACAGTCTACAAATGACAGCCGGGACCAACGGCTTAACGTGCTTTCAGAGACACGGATGAAACTCGGTTTTAGTATTAATGAATAGCTATTTAAGAGTAGAGGAAGACCAAAGAAAGGATGACGTGAGGAGCGATATACAGGCTGTAACGGAAAGCGTCGTAATAGCGAAAAAAATATAATCTGCCCCATACAAAAAAGTGCAATACCTATTCGACCCAAATGTATGGGGCAGCTTATATTTTCTCGCTATTACGATGTTTTACTGATGGAGAAACATGTTCAGTTTGATGGTCGTAGCACACCCTTAAGGCGGAAACACACTTACGTGTCGTGGCGTGTCGTGACGGTTCCATACATCGTTGCAACACGACACGCCATGCAAATATGTCCCTAACCATATTAAATGTATGAAACCGATTTGCTACTGGCGCGTCACGACACGTAAGTATGTTTCCGCCTTTACGGTTGACAGGGGAGAATGGAGGAAAAATTGTGTTGCACCGCCCCCGAGTAATAAAGGACAAGGGCAGGAAGATGAAGTTCATGGAAGAAGAAGACGTGGTGCAGTGGCACAAAATGAGTTTGGATCGAAACAAGAGCATGATGAAATGATTATTCTGTATATTGTCTGTTCGCTATTTCTATGCTATTGCAGAGAATACCTGTAGG
Organism: Cerastis leucographa; assembly: GCA_963082945.1. Taxonomy (NCBI): domain Eukaryota; kingdom Metazoa; phylum Arthropoda; class Insecta; order Lepidoptera; family Noctuidae; genus Cerastis; species Cerastis leucographa. The sequence goes on along the minus strand of OY720369.1, from coordinate 4,649,234 downwards.
TAAATTATCACGTTATTGTTGTCATAATAGAGTGGGGTTTGGGTCGTCCCGGGCTTGCCCTAATTCTGAATCAAAAGGCGTCCGGGTGTCTCTTTTGTTGTTAATTTGAAACAAGGCCGCTCCGAGATCTATTGATGATTAATTAAATCTTTGAACTTGATATTGTTATATTCTCCTTTGGTTTTGTGTTTAAGTTATTTAAATTAGGTAAGTTTAGGCTTTTGGTAGGGGAAAGTTTTGGTTTTGATTTATTTATTTAGAAGCTTTTATTAAACTTGCAATGTTAGTATATTTGTTTAGGTCAAATCTTGCAACTGAATTAAAACGGTTGTCACCAACCGATTGAGCTGAAATTTTGCATACACGTTTAATTTGGATGACAATTCATCGCTAGTGAAGTGACGTCCTTCTAAATACAATATGGCAGACAGCCAAAGATGATGGACTGGACCCATTATATGGATATAAATTAATAGGGTTTGCTGAGAAGAATATTTATGTACGTACGTATGTTTTGTCCTGTTAAGTGTTTTGTGTGTACAAAATAAAATAAATAATACGAAAAAAAATGACGTCGAGTCAGATGCAGATAAATACAGTTCTGTTAAAAATCTCTATAAATAAATTTTACATAACTAGAAGCACATAAAATAACACTCACAAATTCCAAATGGGCACTTAAGTTTTAATTTATAAAATAAACACGAAAAATATGGAGACGGTTGTTGATTTTACGTTCGGTAAATTATTGTTTTTGTCATGTAATTTCTTCCTATTTTAATTATCGAAATAGTTCAAACTTACAAATCGTATATCTTATTTTAAACTACATATTTTTTATAAGTCACCGCACATACGTGAAGCACTAACATGCACTAATGATTTCAATGAAAACACACCTGTTTATATAAACGTACAAACGATACTAAATTAAATTTACACTTTTTTTGTTTTCTTAGCTTAATGAGTGTCCCACAGTTCTTACGCGATCTGTACCCTAACACCTCTTATGCTGCGCTCCATTGCTTGTTGGCAAATCTTGAGTTTGGCAAACTTTGCGCACCGTAGGTTAGGACGGGCAGGATGCACATGTCGATGAGTTTTCTTTTGAGCGTTATTGGAAGGCTTTCCTTCATGTGTTGAAGACCTCCTGCACTAAGCAGGAGGTCTTCTAAGCATTTTGGATTCGCCTTTCGACTTTGGGCTGCCTATTTTTAAAAGACACTATCTAGCCTTATAAAAATACTCATCGACATATTGCAACACATGCCCGTCTACCTCGTCCCTAGGTTTCGTGCCGTTGGCTAACACATGTTATTTAGTAAACATAACCGGTTGACTAGAGCCACAGTTAAAACAATAAGGCGTTAATTACCGACATGAGTAGAATTACTCTTAAACAATAAGGCGTTAATTACACAACAAAGAAAAAAACATTTATTTACTATCTTAAAAATAAATAAAAGAAACAATAACGCCTTTTATTAAAATATTCAAAAACTATTTGTATCACTTCCAATATTAACACTGCGGTAAATGAACGGTTACCAAGCTTATATAATATAATAAACTCGTTTTGGACGTAATTATTTTTTTATAATTATGTACACTCGGTAAATGTTCCGTTTCCAGTGATATTAATACGACAATATTCTTTTATTTTTTGTGTGGGTAATATTTTTCTACTAGCTTTTGCCCGCGGCGTCGCCCGCGTGGAGTTCGATAATTGTACCACGGGAACAAACTATCGGTATAAAAAGTATCCTATGTGTTAATCCAGGTTACAATCTACCCGTGTGCCAAATTTCATCCGAATCCATTCAAAAGTTTTTGCGTGAAAGAGTAACAAATATCCATCCATCCTCACAAACTTTCGCATTTAAAATATTAGTAGGATTTATCTTAAAATGAATTTAAGACTGATTTAAAAGATTTGGGTTTTTATTGGTTCGAAGTACAAGAGCCTTTGACCAGGGCTATGAGACTAGTACCAACAGTACGTCGATTCTATAAAATTCAGGCGACAACTCACATCTCACATCGCAATCCACTGTCACTTCGCGTAAGGTTCAAAATGACCTTGATTTTGTAGCCAAGGGAATTACCTTACAAAATGCCACTTCTTACGCATCTCATACTTTATCTGTCAAAATCTCCCTGATAATTTAGTTCAACTCGCTGACACGCTCGTAGTGGTGGCGCTAGTGTGAATTCGAATTATCAACCGGATTTTTAGAATGCCAATCAAGAAAACTCACAGCGGATTCAGATTCGAAGTTCTAAGTGAGGTCTTACAGAATCACACCGCAGAACGAAAACTACATCTCAAATAGGTCATACTAAGTTTTCGAATTCATACTATTGCAACAAGTACCATAGTTGCATGGAGACCAGAGGTAGGGAAAATTCAAAACGTGTAACTGGACTCTTCACGAAGCCGTCAACCAAGCATTCTGTACATCAAACTAAGTACCCTACGCAAAAATGATTGCTGGGAAACGATGTTTTTTTTTAGGGTGATAATTTGATAAATCAGTGAACTAAAACCGAATACATGTTCTGCGATTTCGCTATGACTCCAGCCCTGGTGTCATAGCGCTAGATGGCGCGCTTTTTCCTGTCTGCTCCGAATTTCGGTATCTCGGTTCACTTGTCCAAAGCGATGACGAAATAGATCATAGTGTAAAGCACAGAATAAACATTGGAAGGATGATATGGCGGTAGGTCACGGGAACTATCTGCGACTCCCGCATTCCTCTTAAACTTAAGGGGAAGATTTATAAAACAATGGTTAGACCTGCTGTCTTGTATGGATCAGAATGTTGGACCACAAAAGGGATGAATGAAAGGCATTTGCATTTGGCTGAGATGAGAATGCTAAGGGGGATGTGTGGTGTTACGCGAATGGGTAAAGTAAGAAATGAGTACATAAAAAAATATGTGTGGTAATCGGTCGTCGTGGCATGGGCATGTGATGCGGAGGAATGAGGAAAACGTCGTGAGGAAAGTTTTGAGTATGAATGTGGATGGTTATAGGAGTAGAAGAAGACCCAAGAAACGATGGAGGGACTGTGTGAAGGATGATATAGCAAGACAGGAGGTGTCTCATGAGATGACAAGCAATAGAGAAGTATGGAAGAAGAAGACATACTGCGCCGACCCCAAATAAATTGGGACAAGGGCAAGAGAATGATGATGATGATGAATTTGATAAATCAGTTTTGTTTTTATTTAGCTTTAACCTTGAAAACTAATAAGTATTTTTTTTTAAGTTTCAGTTTTGAGCCCATCTTCGTAACCAAAAGTTTCCCAGGTATGGTCTAGGACAAAAAAAAAAGGCAATGACGGGGAGAGCAAGTGCCTTTCAGCTTCTTCAAGGGCTTACACCCATTATAATGAATTTTGTCCAAGTTTGACTACAACAGTAATTTGTTTTTTTTAAGTAAATCGTACTGGAAACATTATCTAGTTTGAATATAAGGTCAAATCATTGGCAACACACATAAAATGAAAGTTTTTTTTTTAACCTTACCTGGGATTTCTAGAAATTTCTCCTGTATCGTGGGTGCGTTTACAAACATTTAAAGTCACATACACAAACAGCCAGACCCGGAAAAAATATCTGTAGGTCATACAAATATTTGTTCCGTGTGGGTATTTCATGTGGCTTTATTTATATTCGGCCGTCAGGCGCTTGTGGTTATAGAATAAAGTATTTTCAATTATGTTGGTCTCACGCTCAGATTTCATGAAAAATAGCCCATGATTAGTCAAATTTGCGGGAAAAACCTAGATAAAAGAATAGAACTGAGAGGAAGTAAAGCAGAAGAAAGGTAAGCCCCACTAGTGTGTGAATTTAGGCTAAAAACTTAAGGTGCGTGCACAGCAATCTTTTTTTCAACTGCACACTTACATATTACTGTCACACAAAAGTGTCGGTCAATAATTGCCTGCCATGCGTAAGAATTATTATCAAGAAAACGGTATAATTTCAACCGGTTTATATCTTCAAAAACGGTGTCACCTTGTTTTGGCAGACAGAAATTTTTAGGTACACGTATGACACCTAATTGCTTTCGTATGTAACATAGGTGAACGGGTTTATCTACGTCAAAATCTAAAAATCATCATCAGCCTATAATGTTCACACTGCTGGGACACAGGCCTCCTCTCTATGAGAGGGAGTGGGCTGCAATCCACTACGCGGGCCCAATGAGGATTAGTAGATGTCGGATGTCTTCGAATTTTCAGTTCTAGGAAATGTCGGTTTCCTCACGATGTTTTCCTTCACCGTTTTTGAGAGCAGCGGTGATGAAATAAATTACACAAAGTAATGCGCCAGGGCTGCCACCACTGGGCCACCACTGCTCTAAAATTAGATACTATTTTTCAAAGGCCAGAATTAATAATGTAGACTTAAAACCGAAGGTACCTCCCTTTAGGGAGGAACAGGAATATTCCTGTTCTCTCTAAACAAAGGATATACTTTTATATTCATCATCTGCCTTGCCTTTTCCCACCTATATTGGGGTCGGCTTCCAGTGTAACCGGGTGCAGCTGGATACCACTACATGTACCGATTGCTTATCTGATTTCCACAACCCAGTTTTTGCTGGGTAATACGACCTTAGGGGGGGTGGGTCCTTAGTATGACTTGTTGTCTGAATTTCGGGCCACTGATTACCGGTAACTGAAGATCGAGTGGAGCTGCTGTTATTATTTTAATCACGAGATCCTCGATACCCTTATACATGTGTGACAGGGAATAATATCCATCCATTCTCTTGTCGCAATAATTATTCGACACTTAGACAGTTTTCTTGGTCACTAAGAGCCATCAAAATTATGAAAAACTACTTTAAATGCATTTTATTACTTATTTATTCAAATTCCATGGTATATCACCAATAAAAATACACGACCAACTAGAGATGATTAGTGTGAAGGAGGAGATCTCAAAGACAAGAGAGCAATGTCAAAATAGACTGAAAAACCATCCTAACTTTCTGGCAACAAAGCTACTGACACCCAGCTACAACAAGCGCCTCAAGAGAAAGGATGTTATCTCTTGATTTAAATAAGGAGTTGATGTCTTCGCTGGAAGACACACTTTAAGAAGCGAGAACCTACACCACATCCGCTAAAAGCATGAAGGTGATCGCAGATACTAAATGGAAAAAAAATATATATTTAAATTAATTATTATAAAAAAACTGACTTCCAAAAGTGACAAAAAATGTCTAAAATCACTATATTTTCGGAAGTCGGGGACTTAGTTTGTTTCATTAACTTTTTTGCCTCAGACTTTTCAAAGTAAAGTTATTTTAGACTTTGTAGTTGGTTTTTTGAATGAATCTAAAAAAGATATAAAAATATGATGGTACATAAATAGTAACAATCTAATTCATTAAGTTTTTATAACAGATTTAAACATGAGATAAATTCTAATTATATGCCAGGAAAGAAGTATAAATATATTGCTGCAAACGAAAATAACGTGAGAAAAACGAAACAAAATCTAAAACAATCATTTTATTGTAGACGAATGTTTTAGGTATAATAAATCTTATAAGATTAAAATAAAAGATCTAGAATTAAGTCAAGAGTTTTACAAACTAAACTATTTCTGTAAACATAGTTAAATTATTAATAGCAGTTTCAACCGCTTTAAAAAAAAAACTGTTTTTAGGGTTATAACTTTACATTACACACCTTCATTATTCATTATTAAGGCAGGGGGTTACTATGACGCTTAAAACATTATTGTTCCATTCCTATTCCAGAGTGGGAAAGAGATGGAGCTAGACGACCTGTATAGCTCCGTCTCTTTTTCACTCTGGAATAAGAATGGAACAATTATGTTTTAAAATGTCATGGTACGCCACCTGGTATTGTGTCTGGTAGTCTACTAGTACTTGTAGTTAGTGCTTGTTAATACGAAAACCCTTGGTAAGACTAGATGTCAGACTTTCGGGCCTATAACGCCAATCAAAGATCTACAAAAATTTAATGACAGTCGGCACAATTAAAATTTAAAAAAAAAAGACCAAGCCTTTACCGAGAGATTCACACTGCAAGAGACCGTATGGCTTGGAGACGTATCACTATTTGATGCATCCATCACCACAATCTTTCAATCTTCAATCTTTTTTATTTAAGGGATTTTTGTACACAAAAGCGACGACGTTAATTCCATCGTACTTTTACAGATATCAACTTACTTCCTAAACTAATTTAGCTTATTAAAATTATACAAAACTTAATGAACTCGTGAAAAAAAAAAACGTGATTTTTCACACCAAAACACAATGTAGTTTCCCGGAAAAAAAATTTGCGTGGGGTAACTTAATTTGATGCACAGAATGCTTGGTTGACAGCTTCTTTTTTTTTGCGATGGTTTTGCTCTTGACTCTAGTCTAGGTCAGAGATGACAGAGACAAAGTCAACGATGGTACGAGCTTACCCAGAAGAAGCCTGTTCACTGTAAATTTGAAGAGTTATAAGAGTTGTAAGCGTTCGGAAACAAAAACGCAGGTAGATAGTTCCTCTCCTTTGCTGTGTGCATTATGAAAGACGTTTGAAAACGCTTAGTGCGAATTGGTCGAATAGCAATAAGGTAGGGATGGTAACTTGCAGTGCGTCTAGATGTCTGATGGTAGAAAACTTCGTGAAGGGACTGTTTACAATTTATATTAAACTACTAGCTGATCCCGGCATGCGTTGCAATGCACTTTTTCCTACCCACTACCACCTACCTACTACTACCACCTACCTACTACTACCACCACCTACCTACTACTACCTACCTACTACTACTACCTACCTACTACTACCTACCTACTACTACCTACCTACTACTACCTACCTACTACTACCTACCTACTACTACCTACTTACTACTACTACTACTACCTACCTACCTACTACTACTTACCTACTACTACCTACCTACTACTACCTACCTACTACTACCTACCTACTACTACTACCTACCTACTACTACCACCTACCTACTACTAACACCTACCTACTACTACCCTTACCTACTACTACCTACCTACTACTACCTACCTACTACTACTACCTACCTACTACTACCTACCTACTACTACCTACCTACTACTACCTACCTACTACTACCTACCTACTACTACCTACCTACTACTACCTACCTACTACTACCTACCTACTACTACCTACCTACTACTACCTACCTACTACTACCTACCTACTACTACCTACCTACTACTACCTACCTACTACTACCTACCTACTACTACCTACCTACTACTACCTACCTACTACTACCTACCTACCTACTACTACCTACCTACTACTACCTACCACTACCTACCTACTACTACCTACCTACTACTACCTACCTACTACTACCTACCTACTACCTACCTACCAAAGAACCTTCTCCTGACAATAACAAACAAAACAAAAAAAGAATTATCGAAATCGGTCTAGCCGTTCCCGCGTGATGCCGTGACCAAGGGAAATAGGGATTCATTTTTATATATATAGATCAAATGAAAAAAGTTATGGTTTTTAGTCCGACTGGACGTTTTGCGAAAGTGACGTTCTGCGTTAAGATCGTTCCGGTGATTGTTCCGTTCGAACAAACAAGCAAACATTTTTTGTAAATACATATAATTATGTAAATAATTCGTTTCAGTTACCTATTCGTACTTAAATCTTAAAACACGAGTGCCCACTTATGTTTCGAGATATCGCCAAACGGTTGGTTGACTCTTCATGTGAACAGACGGCTGGCCTTTTTTTTGACTTCCTGTAATTTTTATATTTTTTTCATTTTAAACCATATTAATTACATTTTTAAATAATTTTACAAAGGTAATATAAAAAAAAAAACATTTAAAAATATAAAAAATAGTAGTCCACCGTCATCGGGAACAGGGTCCGGGCTACCGGTGGTCAGGGCTCTTGAGAGAGGAACCTTCTAACAATACGCGCCGTTTCCAGAAGTACTGCTTTCTGAATGCCAAGCGAAAGCCTACTCAAAGTACATATTTTATTATTATTTTAGTTAATATTTGCAGTTTGTAAATAATTAATATACAATTTTTTTTTGCAACATTGCCCCACTCTAGTAATTTCTCATGTATTGTGGGTGCGTTTACAACCATTTAAACTCACATACATAAACAGCCAGACCCGGAACAACTGTCTGTAGGCCATAAAAATATTTGTGCCATGCGGGAATCGAACCCGCGACAGCGCAGCAGTCGATTGCTCAACCACTAACCGCGCTAACCGTGCCGTATATACTTAAATCTATCATGTTAGTAATATACTAAATTTTAATAGTAACCATGGAGTTTCTTGCCGGTTCTTCTCCTTAAGAAACGAACAACCCGAACTGTGCACCTTTTGTTGACGTTTTATAAGTGCCCATGTAGGCCTATGTAAATAAAATATTTTGATTTTGATGAATAAGATAAGATAAGATAAAGATTTATTTTCTCACCACAATACATAATTACATTATTAGTTTTCGTGAACAATACATGGCTTTTATAATACTGTGGGAGATTGGTGCCTAAGCTAGACGAAAAGCCTGTATTTCAGGACACCAGGTCTCCACCCCTTCGGAAGCACATTTAAACATTAAATTATGCACTCGTACACAAATGCGGTAACAGATATTGAGAAAACAATTACAAAATATTATGTGTTTATAACTAATTCATGGGTTAGTATGTGTGTGTATGTGTGTGGTGTGTGTGTGCGGGTATGTGTGTGGTGTGTGTGAATAATTGTATAAGTGGCTGGAAGCACAGAACTATGATATATATTTACATGTTTGGTGAATTCCACGACAAGCAAGTTATTTTGGGGCAGCAAGAAGTTTTTCCGTAGCATCATAACTCAATTCCAGAAGCCAGGTCCTAATTTTTGTTCTACACTTAGTTTTTGTAAGATCATAGATAGAGAGCGTCCTATTAATTTTATTGTAGAGAAAACGACCAAGGTAACCGAAGAATCGTTTGGAGAACACCGTTGTTAGTCGTAAACCATGACGATGTACTGGGTCATAACGTCTTTTACTTAGCAGTGAGGAGTTGAATGTAACTAGTTGATGCTGTTTTAGGGCCGTTTGTAAAACAAACAGTTGACGGACAGTTAGGACATTAGTCTCTTTATATAGGTTTGCAGTAGGATATCTAAATGGTAAAAAGGAAGATACCTTCAAAATAGCTCTCTGCGCTCTTTCGAGCTGCAGGATTGTGTATTTAGGTGCACCGCCCCAGGACGTTATACAGTAAGTTAATAAGGACTGGGCGAGGGCAAGATAGATTGATTTCATCAGCCTGGCGTGAGCCACATGTCTGAGGGTCAAATATGAGTTTACGTAGTCTATTGCTGAGGATGTTGATGTGGTCGTTAAATCTCAAGTTGCAATCTATTATAATTCCTAGGTACTTTAGACTGGTTGTTTTTTCTAGGCGGGTGCAGTTACAAGTGTTTTCGTGAGGATTGGAGCATACAGTTATTTGGTTAGTTAAATTTATTCATGCAAGTTAGACTTTTTTCATGCGCGTTTATCAGCTTCACCTGTCAGTAGCCTTATGTACGAAAATCCTAGAAGTTAAATGAACCACGTTTCGGTTTCGAAATGTTATACATATACATCTTTAATTTGGATGACATTGCATGGTAAGCTAGGCAACGTCATTGTAACACTATTTATCGAAAATGTTTTTTTTCTAAATTTTTAGACCTATGTATCCCGCTTATGCGTATGAAGTTTCATTAAAATCGGTTGAGTCATTTCGGATAAGCAGTATAGGTCTAAAAAGTTACTAAAAAAACATTTTCGAAAAATAATGTTACAGCTAAATTAGACCGATTATTAATTATCTATAGAAACATAAATTTCCAATTATCTTCATTTTTAAAAGACATTTCGAAAATAATTTTTAGTAACTTTTTAGATCTATGTATACTGCTTATGCGTAGGATGTTTCATTAAAATCTGTTCAGTCATTTCGGAAAATAACGACTTGAAAGTTTGTATGAAATGCCGTAGGGTATTTATAAACGCTCTTATCATCAATATGCCTATAATAAATATTTTTTTAAATTGATACATCAGCCTGTGGCTTCATATTAATGCTTCTTGGCGAACAGAGAGCGTTTCATTTATTAAATCGGATGGGTCATCTGTGAAACGAAACAGATGAATAATTATTAATTACAATAATAAATAATGGCTGACCGACGGTCTGTCATTGGTGGTTGACTGGGGAATGTAATTTTAATTGTTTGTTTGAGATTTTTAGGTCAAACCATTTTATTTTTCTGTTGCAAGTCTGATAAAAAAAAAATGTATTGAAATTGACTGCCTAGATTGTCGAGTAGGCGCGAGCATGACTGCTGAGCATAAGGTCCGGAGCTCGATTCACGGGTCTGGCAAAATGGTATTGGCTTTTTCCGTCAGGTCTATCAATAATATTAATCTATCTATATCGCTATTTGTCTCGCTAAAACTCGAGAACGGCTGAACCGATTTGGCTGATTTTGGTTTTAAAATGTTTGTCGTAGTCCAGGGAAGGTTTAAAAGGTGAGAAAGGTAGGGTAGGGTAGGTAGGTAGGGTACGGTAGGTAGGTAGATAGGTAGGGTAGGGAAGGTAGGTAGGGTAGGGTAGGGTATGGTAGGTAGTTAGATAGGGTAGGTAAAAAGTGCATTGCAACGCATGCCGGGGACAGCTAGTAATATAATAATAATAATCCATTTATTATCAGGTTACAAAGACCCATAAATACCTTAACCTAAATATACATACTACTATAACAACAATAGGGGATAATCTATTTTTTTTTCTTTGTCCGTCTGGTAGTTTATTGAAAAGTATTGGACACGTATTTTTTCTTTTTTCACGTGGTCAAAAAATTACGGAGATATATTGAGTTGAAATGGCGCATGACGTCACATGTAGGTAAGTTTTATACCTACTTGTGACGTAGTAAGCCACCACTCTCCAACTTTAATGAGTTTTAACTAAGTAATTTTTTGATATTTTGATAAAACAAAAAATACGTGTCTAATATTTTTGTATTACCTGTCTGACGGACAAAATAGAATGTCGTTTTCTTTACCCAGTCCGGTCCCCTATTCTGGTTAGTATATGAAACTTAAAACACGATGTTTTGTGTATATTGCATTGGGGGAACATGTTGTCATAAGGTTCAAGGCTCTGTGGCTGCTAAGTTTGTATTAGAAAACCTATTTTGGCCTATTATCAAACCCAAGATCCCTCGCGCTGTAATCCCGCTCAGGGCCACGAGACCATCGAAGCCGTCTAAAAACTTAATTAAAATGTCTACTGGAATTTTCGCAAACAATTTTGAAACCGGAAACGCCGGGAGGAGACTGCTTTGAAAGACGTTTACTCACAGCAATTTTGTTTAAAACATCCTTAAAAAAGGTAAGGTATAAGTTTCCCACAGAATAGTACATAAAATTAGCTACATCATTATATGAGCAAAAATCGCACGCACATATAGACACGCTTTACATACAGCGAGTGCTAGCGTACTCGCGACTTTCGAATGTCAGATCGCCGTACGTACGCGTCCTATATACAAGGTGCTGTTTTGCATCCTCGTCAAAATTCAGGAGATTGTAACACAAGACATAAATAATCAATTAAAATTATGGTACCAAATTTATATTAATAAACGCTGATCTTTTTGGTTTTTTTAATGTTTGTCAGCATTTCAGAATAACCCCCTTAACGTGATTTAAGGAATAAGAAATTATCGAATAAACGTTTGAGATTGTTTGTATGTGTGGAAGCGCGGTTATAGGGATGAGGATTAGACGGGCCTGCGTTTAAAACACGGGTGGTTCACATTTACCGATTTCCATTAATAAGAAAAAAAAATAAAAAATACTTACCCATTTTATTATTGATTCGGGTCGAGAATCGTTAGCATAGTTACCTCCTTGAATTTGACGAGGATGCAAAACAACACCTTGTATAGATACGCTTTACGTACAGCGAGTGCTAGCGTACTCGCGACTTTCGATTGTCAGAGATCGCCGTACGTACGTGTCCTATATATGTTTAAGTCCCATGTCATAGGGGACGAACCTAATGCCATCAACCAGGTACAAATCCCAATTCCGTGGCTGGTGCTGACGAATTCCTGATAGAAAACCTATTAGCAATTTCCCCAATCCAGGAATCATGGCTATGCCAATCCTGTTGAAAGTTAAATACAAGGTGTTGTTTTGCATCCTCGTCAAAATTTAAGAGGATGTCACAAAAGACATAAATAATCAATTAAAATTACGGTCCCTAGCTAATTATTAATAAACGCTGATTTTTTTGGTTGTTTAAGTTTGTCAGTATTTCAGAATAACCCCCTTAGCGTGGATTAGGGAATAAAAAATATCGAATAAACGTTTGGGATTGTTTTGTATGTGTGAAAGCGCTGTTATAAGGCGAAAATCAGACGAGCCGCGTTTAAATCACGGGTGGTTCACACTTACTGGTTTTCAAATTCAAATTCGAATATGTTTATTTGTGACACATAGATAAAAGTATGTATATGGTGTTATCAAAAAAAGTTTTCTCACTATGTGCTGCCATGCAAGGCGTAAATTACAATTAATGTTTACACATCAAGTAATGCAGGTTGTAGTTTTTTGATTTTAAAAACTACTGATATTGCAGCTAAATACCTAATATTAAATCTTTAATAAAATATACAATAAACAAAAAAAAAAAAAAACAATACAAAATAAGTAAACAATAAAATTAGTAACAATCTTACGAACTAATAATCACGGAATAAAAATAAGAATAAAATAAAAATTACCTACCCATTTATTATTGATTCGGGATGAGAATCTTTAGCATAGTTAACTCCTTGAATTTGACGAGGATGCCAAACAACATCTTGTATTATTGCTATGCTGCCAGTCTCTTGGGCACATTACCAGCTGACAGCGTTTAGGAGCAGTTTTTGACGCCCTTTTATAGTTTATTGTTATTTTAGTTATTTAATATAGTAATCGTTGTAATGTACATAGTAGTTATCTATACAAATAAATAAAATTGAAGTGTATGTTCGTAATATTAAAATAACCGCTTTTTATTACATGCATAAAAATAAAATAAAAATCTGATTCCACGCGGACGAAGTCGCGGACACAGCTAGTTCAAAAATAAATCCTTTTTATGATTTAGAAATATAAAAAAATTCATAAGCTACTATCATACTTTATGACTGTTGCTTCATCATTTTCGCTTATACACGCGGTGATGGCCGATGGAGCAAAGCTTTGACCGCGTAGTGGACAAGGTTGGTCCAAAGAAACGGGCCGTTCTAGAACGGCCGTGTTGGCTATACCTGTCTATTTTTTATAGTGCATTGTGGTAAATAATAATTGTGGTAGTAAAGAGGAGCTCGTGGCTAAATAATAACAGCCGCACGGGTTCCATCTTTAAGGTGAAACCGTGCTTTCACCTTAAAGATCGAACCCGTGCTTGCCGAGGTTGGTCCGTGGATGGTTGACCATAATTACATACCGAGTTTCCTCCGTGTCTCGGAAAGCACGTTAAGATGGTCCCGGCTGCCATTTGTAAATCTTCGACAGTCGTTACGAGTAGTCAGAAGCCAAAAGTCTGGCATCGAGTCTTACCAAAGGGTATCGTATTACCCAGTTACTGGGTTGTGGAGGTCAGATAGGCAGTCGCTTCGTGTAAAATACTGGTACTCAGATGCATCTGGTTAGACTGAAAAGGCTAGGCAGATGATTTAAGTAGGTAATTCAGTGTTTTTTTATGGCAATTATTATTATTTTATTATTAATTTATGGCAAAGGTATGTTTAAAACAAAATTGTCATCCACGCCGACCGGTTTTTGTGTTGCTATGAATGTTGACGAATCAAAAGAAGTCGGCCAATAAGAGTCGTGGCACGCGCCGATCCCTGATTTCTTCCTACTCCCAAGGGAAAGAGTGATTGAGGGAGGAATATTATGTATTTTGAACCGGATTTCCTCATGAAAACTTTCACCTTAAGGATATTTTTATCGTGGAGACATTTATAATGAATGTATCTCGCACAAACAACAACAATTCTGCTTCTTTAAATAATGGGTTATGGAAGTACCCTTAACGAAGCAGAAAGGCACTTGTTCTCACTGTCATAGCGATCATTTTCTATGTTCTAGACCAGCGTTTCCCAATTGTTGGGTCGCGACCCGGTACCGGGCCAACATTTCTGCGTTGTTTAAAAATATTAATTAATTTATTAAAACTTAATGCACTAGTAAAAACTGTATAAAGGCGGGCTTATTGCCTTGGGCATTTTCTCCCACTCTAACTTAGAAAAAATTGCTCCATTCGCACAAAATAGGCGATATCGATCTATTTTACTTAATGTAATCAGGCAGCGGGGGAAGAGATATTTAAGTTTTGAGTGCGTGACTAAGGGCCAGTGCGACATTTACCAGGCCATGGCAGAATATTTTTTGGGTCGTTCTAGACCATAATCTGGAAACCTTCTAGATACGGAGATATTGGGGGTAAAAAATTTTGATAGTATTTCCCGAGAAGCTGTTGATAAAACAAGAATGTTCTGAAAACTTGGTAATGATAAAACTACTCATGGAAGACGATTTGTTATCTTAAGATGCAAACTATATATATGCAAGGAAGTACCTACTTGTGTTTACATTCTTTGATGTCGTTATTCAGGAAACTTTAAAACGTACTTCAGAAGGCCTTAAATTCGTTTCCTTACTGGTATTAGCCGCTGTAACACGGCAACTTGACACAGACGTGTTTTATTACCTACCCGTGCTATAGTGAATTTGTAGGGTATATAAAAATAAGGGAAAGATTCAATTAAACGAGTACCTTGCTACACAATACATAGTTTATTGGTAATAATACAATGCACGTACTTACATGCAATACAGAAGATACAATCTTCCCTATAACCCTGTAAAATCACGTCACTACACGCTCACCCTATCTCCGTACCAAGGTGAACGTGTAATCGACATGAGACATAAAAAGTATACGAACTCAGGGACGTTTGTAATGGGAACGTGAGGTGAACCGCCAATAACTTGCTCAATCGTTTAAGTTAATTAAATAAATATTAGTTGTGCGAAACGTAACATACACGGTAAGTTATACCAACCCCTCAAGTACACGGTCTTTCTACCAATAAGTGACCAGTGAGGTTCTCTCTCTCTCTCTATCAGTGACTTAAACTCAACACGTAATATACGCTAACCAACGGTCAATCAGAGTCCTAAATAGCGTCTTAAATAGCGTGATTAGCCCTTTTCAGCGGCGGGTCAATAACCCCTTGGCATCGGTTCTGTGAGACACAGAACCACGCGCCCAGCACGTCCTACGGGGAGATATCAGGAACCGACAGGGATGTACGACGTATGTACCTGGATGGCTTCCACGAACGACGTTGAATGTGCGTGGTCTACCTCTAAATGGGTCGGCCACGCTATCCGCACACTCGCCGGATCGATGTCAGCACGCTCCAAAACGTGTTATCTGCGTCCCTCTACAGGCTAGCATCTAAAAGCCAGAACCTGCAACAATATCCCCCTAATAAGATACCAGAACTCAAACTTCGAGAGGAAATATAAAGAGGCCACGTGCGTGGGTCTTACCAGCAAATTCCGTAGCAAGGCCTAGCAATCAATAGGCTGCGACTCCATCGGTCTTCTCAGGCTGCGAGCAAAAGGATCTCGACTCTGCGACTCCCTCCAAGACACACCATTTGGTTTATAAAACTCAAGGGAGCGCGATCCATGCCAAAGTCGTCTGTCTTGCAGTCTTGGAAAAAATGCCTCGACTCCCATCACGGAAACGCAATTCCAAAGTCCTCTAGAGTCTCTGACCATAAACGAATCATCGACTAAAAGTTACAATGAACCGGAATATCTTACTATTGTATCGACAACCAATTAGAACTGAAATAATTACTTGAGTTTAATTTTCTTTAATTGTGGTTTTAATTTTAATTGTCACAATTAAGAAACTTTTAATCTTATACTAAAGTTCATACGTCTTTGGCGCCATCTCTTTACTGAGGCTGAACTAACGAGAATGTCAATAGTAACAATCCGATAGATGTCGCCAAAAGTCGACGTTAAGATTTTGCAACGTCACAATGCCCCCTTTCCCACAGAAAAGGTTTTGCGAATACGGAAAACCGTACACCGCCCTTGGTGTGAAACAACCAGAAAAAGTGAGCAAAATCGCAAGAAAAAACCCCATGGGAAAGTGCCAACCTTCTTCTAAACTGAAGGTTTAAAGGAAATTGTCCAACCAAAAGTGAAAACCAAACCTAATAAATCCAAACTGCCAGGAAACATCTTCTACCTACATACTTCCTACTATCCGGGCATAACCCTCCCCAATCTTTTATTCAAATTAATTAATAATTGCGGACAATTATTCAGCATTCATACTTCCCTTACAGTCTGTAGCAATCTGCATACATATCGCAGAAATCCACTCCATGCAGTTCCCCCGAATTCCTCCTGTATACCAGTGGAACTCTTTTTGTTTTAAACATTTTCAAAACGATTCTCCTGGTGAATATGTTCAGCGAGCTGAAACATAATACATCGGACCACAGAGTCCATACCACCCACCAGGAGAACGTACAAGTTCCTCAGAAACAGACGTTCTGAAAAACATAATGGTGAGTAGGCTTATTTTAAGAGTCACCAGCCGCTCTATACCAGACAATCAACGAGTGATTGCTGAAAACAGTGAATAGGCTTATTTTAAGAGTCACCAGCCGCTCTATAACCAGATAATCAACTTGTGATTGCGGAAAACAGTGAATAGGCTTATTTTAAGAGTCACCAGCCGCTCTATAACCAGATAATCAACTTGTGATTACTGAAAACAATTTAATCTCCCGAAGCAATAATGCTATCTCGGCAAAGAGATAAATAAAGATAATCAACCAACAAATTTGTTGAATACCATCGTGAAGGCCTATTTTAGAAGTCACTACCCGCTTCAAAACATAACATGGACTTAACGACAAAAGGAACAACCCATAACATGCATAATTGCATCCTTCGCCTTGCCATCGTTGTTGGAATTAACTCCAAACAACACGTGTAAACACGGACTACGGCCACAAACCCTGGCTAGAACGACTGCAAGGAACGATTTGCTTCAATGAATAATCTTAATATCTTTAATATGCCAGGAGCCTAATGGTTTACCATTTAAACCTACCAGCTCATAAACTAGTGGCGAAAGCACTTTCTTCACTATGCACTGCTCGTATTTAGGAGCCAATTTAATATTAATTTTTTCCGCAACGCTTTGGATATAAGTTTTACGCCAAACTTGCTGACCTTCGCGTAAGGTGACGTGGCGTCTACGCAAGTTATAATATTTCGTGTTGGTGGCATGAGCTTTCACAATATTAGAACGCACCTTTTCGAAAATATCCTTAAGGACTCCTAATTCGCCTGCATACTCTTCCCGAGGCATAGTTACTTCATAATCGCAGTCGTCCGCGTCTTTATAAAACGTGCCATTAATAATGGGTTCACGGCCATGGGCCAAGAAAAATGGAGTAAAACCATTTGTTTCGTTCACTGCACTATTTAATGCGAATTGTATTTTTGCTATATTAAGATCCCATGTTCTATGATCTTCTTTTACATAAGACGATACTGCTGTCATTACCGTTTTATTGTACCTTTCTACCATGTTAACTTGTGGAGCGTACCTAGGCCCGTAATGCACTCGTGGTATGTTATACTTCTTAAGTAGGCTACGAAATTCCGATCCCGTGAATTGAACCCCATTGTCGGTAATTACGGTTTCAGGTATCCCGTGAGCGAGATGAACATAATTTTCGAAGTTTTTAGCTACTAGTGCGCTAGTTGCTCGGCGAAGTGGAAACAATAACGTGTATTTTGAAAAACAGCAAGTAACTACAAATAAATGTACGAAACCAGAACGTGACTTTGGAAGAGGACCAACTAAATCTAATGATACAACTTGAAATGGTCTATAACATTGCTTAGGTTGACCCATGAGACCTGGTGTAGGAGTTGTCTTATGTTTGTAGGCCATACAAACACTACAGTCCTTAACAAAATCGACTACGTCACGGTACATTCCCGGCCAATAATACCTCAGACTTAACCTTCGGTGTGTTTTAAAAACTTACATGTGTCCTGAAGTAGGAGGCTCATGGTTGTCGGAAATGATCTGGGAACGCAGTGACTTGGGAACTACCTCCTTCCAGTCAAACTCTTGTGTCAACGCATATTTTCCTTTGCTGTATCTATATAGAGTACCTTTGTCTACGCGATAGTTAGGGAAATTTTTCGAAGATGACGAAACACCGGCAAATACTTTGTCATACCATTCGTCACCAGTCGGTTGCGGAGTATTAATAGCCTCAACTTTGAGTAACCTTGATAAGGCGTCTGGTACCACATTGTCCTTTCCCTTCCTATGCTCGATGGTATAGTTATACTGAGATAATCGACACCCCCAACGGGCTAAGCGACCAGTTGGATTCTCCAAATTCCTGAAGAAAAAAAAAAAAAACTTCAATGAAGCATGGTCAGTTATGACCGTAAAATGTCTGCTTCCCAAATATGGTTCAAACTTTTCAACTGCATAAATTACTGCTAACGCTTCTCTTTCAGTGGCACTATAATTACGTTCGGTTTTACTAAGGGATCTACTAATGTAAGCAATTGGATGGTCATTCCCATCAATATTCTGGGTTAGCATACCACCTATGCCATAACTTGATGCATCGCAGTGAACAGAAAACGGTTTTTCAAAATCTGGACAAGCTAAAACTGGAGCAGAAACCAATGTATTTTTCAATTCATTAAATGAGTTATCTGCTTCCTGGTTCCATTTAAACTTTACTTTAGTACTGGTAAGTGCATTTAAAGGTGCTGCGATGGTGGAAAAATTTCTAATGAACCTGCGGTACCAAGAGCAAGTTCCCAAGAACATTTTAACCTCTTTTGAAGTCTTTGGTACCGGAAAGTCTAGAATAGCTCGAACCTTATCTGGATCAGTTCTAAGACCACACTCATCAACTACATAACCTAAGAATTTTAAGGATTTTCTAAAGAATTTACTTTTTTCAAAATTTATTGTTAAATTGGCGCTTTTAATTCGTTCCTGTAACCTTTGTAACAATAGGATATGTGTATCGAAGTCTTCTGATGCTATACAAATGTCATCAACGTATCAGAATATTAAACCTTTTGTGGTATCACTACAAAACGGATGACCAAACAACATATCCATTAACCTCTGCTGACGAGCAGGAGCTCCGCAAAGACCAAAAGGCATAACTTTAAATTTAAACAGTCCTCGACCAGGAACAGTGAAGCTAGTTTTCTCCTGCGAGGTTTCTTCTAGTGGAATTTGCCAAAAACTTGATTTAAAATCTACTGAACTAATATATTTCACGTTTTTGAGACTATCTAAAATTTGAGGTATGTATGGTATTGCATATGCATCCCCTTTTGTAACTGCATTTAACTTACGGCAGTCAAGACAGAACCGCAATGTACCATCAGACTTCGGTACCATAAGGACTGGATTATTCCATGGACTCTCACTTGGTACTACCACATCGAGCTTCAACATGTTGTCCAATTCCCTATGTAGTTCTTTTAATTTCTCTGGTGACATTGGATAAGGTCTGCACTTTATAGGTAATGCATCGCCTGTGTCTATGACATGTTGGGATAAATGTGTTCTACCTAAACCTTTACTCTCAAATGATATGTCACGAAATTTTTGTACTATTAATTCTGCTATCGTTTTATGTTCTGGCCTCATTTTTTCAAATGACTCAATTGAGTTTACTTGATTTCCACTAGTAATTGAATTATTCATAAATTGTAATGGAGTCTTTACATAATTTATTTTGTTAAATATTTGTGGGAACAAATTAAATGCTATCAAAAATCTACCCCTAATATCACATTGGATGTTATAGTAGGTATGACATAAAAATTAATAACCCTAGTTACCCCATTATAGGTGATTGGTAACCTTAAAATTCCTATAGCACTACTTTCGGAACCATTAGCTACTTGAATCTTGTCCATAAATTCACTTGAGGTATCTATCGAATAACCCAAGCTAATAAACTTTTCATGGGCTCCATTACCTACAATTGAAATGGCTGCCCCTGAATCTAACAAACCATATATTGTTATATCATATAAGTTAACATTTAAATATGGTCGAATATCATTTTCTGGATCTGGCTTAAACAGTGCTGACACTATTGTGTTATATTTAAAAAAAATTGACACAAATTCTATCCATGACTTCCATTCACCTGGATCGACCCGTTCAGGTGGTTGGTGACAGACTGTTGAAACTAGTTTTTTGATTCATTTGGTTTATTTTTACAATCTGGGCACTTCTTACTTGTGAATCCCAGTTTACCACACTTGAAACATTTAATATCTTTAGGTTCTATCTTACAATCGGGACATGTTCTTTTGGTAAAACCTACTTTCCCGCATTTAAAGCACTTAATAGCTTTCTTAGTGGGTTGCGACTTTCCCTTGGTCTTGGTTTGATCTACGCTGGCTACTTTTGGTCGTTGTCGATATGAGTTTAACTTGATGTCTTCCGCCTCTAATAGACGGCAAACATCCTACATTTACATTCAGTTCCGCAACTGATTCCGGCCTAACTAGCACCAGTCCCCTAGAGTCTCTGACCATAAACGAATCATCGACTAAAAGTTACAATGAACCGGAATATCTTACTATTGTATCGAAAACCAATTAGAACTGAAATAATTACTTGAGTTTAATTTTAGAATATTTTATTTCTTTAATTGTGTTGTTAATTTTAATTGTCACAATTAAGAAACTTTTAATCTTATACTAAAGTTCATACGTCTTTGGCGCCATCTCTTTACTGAGGCTGAACTAACGAGAATGTCAATAGTAACAATCCGATAGATGTCGCCAAAAGTCGACGTTAAGATTTTGCAACGTCACACCGCACGAAAAACCCGCTCTTATACCGGCAATACAAAGATTATCTAAGTACGCTAAAGACCTGTGCTTCCTGGCGGACACTTACAAGAGTTTGCAAGAGCGCAACTTTGAAAGCGAGCCAAAGTCCTTGGCATATAGGCCTGGTTGAGGAGACGCCAGCTAAGTTTGGGTACGTCTCAATAATTCACGATGTCTCTCATCGTACCTTTAAGCTTCAAGCATGTTCAGAATTCTTCTTCCAATTACTGAAGGTTAGCCTTTTATTTGTGCTTCTCGTGTACGAGGCGGAACAGCTCAGCAGCAGATTCTGATTCCGGTCCATTCGAAAATGTTTCTAAGTCAAAAACTTTTTTCCTCCGATTGACATTACGATTCTTTACTAGTTTTCCCACTTCTGGTGCCGAAAAACTTGTCCGAGGTTAGAAACCCTTGTTCGATTAACGGTCTGCATGACTGGGGGTCTCTTTTCGTCTTAAGATTTCGTTATGTATAACTTTCTTCGTCCAGCTCACTTTCAAAGTTAAAAATAGATACTTACTAAAAAATGTGGGTACGAAATGGGCCTTAATTTCGACGTCATGAGCAGCGGCAAATTACATAAAACGTGATGACCTTAAAGCTAGACCACCAACAGCTATTACTTACAATGGCTTCAATGGTGAAAAAAATCATAGATGTCCGCTTTGAACTCAAAGTTTTTCGCCCAAAGATAGATATGCTAATAACTTGAAAGAGCATCACACCAAAACACCTACAAAAACGTCGAACAAAGTCGCTGTGGCCGAAATCGGCTGGACGGCATCATCATCAATTCACCATCAGTAGGTATGCTAGAATGTATTTGAAATTCTTAGAGTTTGATATTGATGATTTAGGATGTTTATTCATCCATCACACCTCAACGTCAGATCGGATTTCATAGAAATTCGGCACATTGGTAGAATATGATCTGGAATAAGACATAGAATACCGAACCGTAAACGAAGCGCGAGAGTCGGAAAACTGCCTTTTAGCTAAGTAAGCCAAGCATAATTAACTTTTTTCCACAGTTTTCATCAAATAGGCAAGAATTATTTACAACCAAAGTATTTAATACTTAACTAAAACGCCGTTAAGGGCGGATAACTGCATCTAATCTAGCTTTTCACAACTTGTGCATAAGAAAATACTGAATTACAAAGTAGTTATAGTCCCTTAGCGTCTTTATAGTCAAGAAAAATCAGATAACGTTTTTGTAGTTAAGTAAAAGACCAGAAAATAAACGACAGATCCGGCAGTTAAGGTATTTTAAAGTACATGTAGCGAAGAAATGTGGGTTAGACGCTTTCAAGTGATGGAATCGTCACAAATTCTGTTACTTAACGGCTTACATTTTTTTATATCTCTGGAACTGATTACATTATAAAAATGTTTCATAAACAGAAAGATAGAGAATTTTGAACTATATATATCAGGTAGCAACAAAAAGTGAAAATTGACCATTTGAGGGTTAACGGCTTTTTAGTGATAGGACGGCAGCGAGATAGTTCACACACACAACACACAACAGTAAGAAGGATAGACAGATAGTGAGATAGGGTACAGTCACGGTAAACACAATATATAGTTAATAGGCGAAACACGTAAACAATAATCGAGAAGAAGTAGCAGAACAAATCTGTGCACACATACCAGATCTACGTCACGATGACGTAAATAGCGCGATGTGCGATTCCAGTGTACTATGCTAATGGCCCGACATCATCCGACATTATATTGATGTTAATAATATAAGATGCCGGTGATGTGTAATAATTATTATAAATAAATGTAAATATAATGTTACGTATAAATGTGTCGTATTATAATAGTTTGCTTATCATTTATATTGCATACCAAATATTAAACCACCTATAATTCAGAGACACAGACCTCCTGTCTCTAGTCAAGCAATTTATATAGCAGAACTTCCATTATTATAATGTATCTGGTTTATATCCACTAAGCGTTATTCCGGAAATTGCTGGACATGCCCATAATATTCCATGTGGGAATTGGGCACGCAACCCAAAGCTCTGGCTAATACTGCTTACCGATCGACTAAATTCGTAGGAATAGAATAGCATAAATATCAAAAGGAGCTTTTGGGTGTAAATACTAACAGCTACACGGGTCGATCTTAGAAAGAATGAATGAATGAAAAAAGAATTATCGCATGACGTGGTTTTCACTGATTACCCGAGAAAAAACGTACGGAAGCCAAGACTGCATATGTATGTGTTTACTTGTATCCTAACTAATATTATAAAAAAATATGCGAAAGTAAGTTTGTTTGTTAACTTTTCACGACTAAACGGCTGATCGCATTATAATGAAATTTGGCAACAAGATAGATTTCAACCTGAGGAAGGACATAGGCTATATATCATTACGCTACGAGCAAAAGGAGCGGAGCAGCAATGAAAAATGTTGCGAAAACGGGAAAAATGTGACGCAGACGAAGTTGCGCGGGACAGCTAGTACGAAAATAAACTAAAATTATAACATAATACAACCATAAAAAAGATATACACATCATGTGAAAAAAAAACAATTAATAGTTACACTGCGTTTCACTAAGAATTCCCAAAAGATTACAAATTGATAAGGAAATACTGACGTTGGTTTGTAATTGAATCAGTTCTAAGAAAAGACTAATAAATTTTAACTGCTTTCCGGGTTAACTTGACTTGTAGCTGTTAGCCGTAAATTATAAGGAACATATTGTGTCATTTCAATTTTAACTACAAGGTCTAAAATGCATCGGTGAACCACTTTTATTCAAGAGCAAAGTGCATGTTTCTTTACGTTGACCTTCATCGTTTCCAGAACAGTCTCAAGCTAATGAAACAACCAAACTAAATATGAACATAGCATGACGCCTGTAATTTTCGAAGATGCAGACAGAGGTGTATCTAATATCATCACCATGATTCTCTTGCCCAAAACAAAAGAAAAACAGGCCAAGTGCGGGTAGGGTTGCCAGGTCTTAAAACCGAAAAGCCGGACCGTCCAGCTAGTTTAGCCTGCCATTTGGGTAAATAAGCCAGACACCTTTAATTTTTTAGTCAGTTAGCATAACGACAATATAAAAAAAAAAAAAAGTTGAATTCTCATGAAACAACAAAAAAATAAATTAATCAGTCTTCTTTATAATTAATCAAATTTAAACAATCATGACAAATGTAACAAATTGCCCAAATTTAAAAAGCCTTACAAAAGCTGGACACCATGTAATTTGGCCGGACACACAACCAAAAATATCCCGACGCTTAGCAACACTTAGTGCGAGTCGGACTCGCGCACGAAGGGTTCATCATCATCATCATCATTAGCCTATAATGTTCCTACTGCTGGCACACAGGCCTCCTCTACTATGAGAGGGAGTGGGCTGAAATCCACCACACGGGCCCAGTGCGGGTTGGTAGATGTCACATGACTTCGAATTTTTGGTTCTAGGACATGCCAGTTTCCTCACGATGTTTTCCTTCCCCGTTTTTGAGAGCAGCGATGATGAAATAAATTACACAAAGTAATGCGCCGGCCTGGGTTCGAACCCACGGCTTACTGGTCGTAAGTCGGGGCTGCCACCACTGGGCCACCGCCGCTCTCAGACGAGAACGTTTAAATTGTAGCACTCAGAGATAATGTAGCTTTCCGTTAGTGAAAGAATTTTCGGAATCGGGTCACAGTTCCGCATTTTTTTTTTAATATTCATACTGATTATTAGCTTCAAGTATTCATGAAAACAATTACTCAAAACATCCAAACCAAGACTAAAACACGCAACAACCCTAAAAATGCCGTACCTAACCGTAAAATGTAACCAAAGAAAGAAAAAAATCCAAAAATTTCTATTTGTCCCTTCGTATTTTATTCAGCACTTTTATAGGCCCTACCGGAAGGGTCCGGGTCCAGAGGTCCGAGTTCTATAATTACATCCTAAAGGTCCAAGCCCATAGGCTCCTCTCTTTACATATTTATAGGGGAAATTGACTTCCGTTTTTGGGTACAAAGAAGTCGGTCAAGTGGATTTCAACACGGTATAAAAAAATAACTGAATCTGATTAACACATTCTCGCAAAAAGAAACTCATTGAGTGAAAGTTTTCTAACCTTTTGTGTTTTAAGAGTAGCTAGTATTTGATATTTTAATTTTATTTTTTGATACTGTGATTAGATCTACTTCAATATTTATTTAATCATTTAGTCCTGCCAATGGCCCAATAAAGAGGCTAAGTGCGGAAACAGCCCCGCTAACCTAACCTAACCTAGTCCTGCCATTTTAGAGTGTAGTTTAATAGCGTGTTTTTAGGGTTCCGTACCCAAAGGGTCAAACCCTATTACTGAGACTTCGCTGTCTGTCCGTCCGTCTGTCACCAGGCTGTATCTCATGAACCGTGATAATTGTCCAGTTGAAATTTCTACAGATTATGTATTTATGTTGCTGCTGTAACAAAAAATACTAAAAACAGAATAAATAATTAAGGGGTAAGTGATTTTTTTGCTCGTTTTTTATAAATAATGGTGTGGAACCCTTCGTGCGCGAGTCCGACTCGCACTAAGTGTTGCTAGGCGTCGGGATAAAGCCGGACACAGTCAGGCTTTTTGGTTGTGTCCGGCCAAATTAGTCCAGCTTTTGTAATGCTTTTTAAATTTAGCCAATTTTGTTACATTTGTCATGTATTTAAAATTGATTAGTTATAAAGAAGACTGATTTATTTATTTTTTTGTTGTTTCATGAGAATTCAACTTTTTTTTTTTTTTAATATTGTCGTTATGCTAACTGACTAAAAAATTAAAGGTGTCTGGCTTATTTACCCAAATGGCAGGCTAAACTAGCTGGACGGTCCGGCTTTTCGGTTTTAAGACCTGGCAACCCTACCCGCACTTGGCCTGTTTTTCTTTTGTTTTGGGCAAGAGAATCATGGTGATGATATTAGATACACCTCTGTCTGCATCTTCGAAAATTACAGGCGTCATGCTATGTTCATATTTAGTTTGGTTGTTTCATTAGCTTGAGACTGTTCTGGAAACGATGAAGGTCAACGTAAAGAAACATGCACTTTGCTCTTGAATAAAAGTGGTTCACCGATGCATTTTAGACCTTGTAGTTAAAATTGAAATGTCACAATATGTTCCTTATAACATATATTACGGTTAACAGCTACAAGTCAAGTTAACCCGGAAAGCAGTTAAAATTTATTAGTCTTTTCTTAGAACTGATTCAATTATAAACCAACGTCAGTATTTCCTTATCAATTTGTAATCTTTTGGGAATTCTTAGTGAAACGCAGTGTAACTATTAATTGTTTTTTTTTCACATGATGTGTATATCTTTTTTATGGTTGTATTATGTTATAATTTTAGTTTATTTTCGTACTAGCTGTCCCGCGCAATTTCGTCTGCGTCACATTTTTCCCGTTTTCGCAACATTTTTCATTGCTGCTCCGCTCCTATTGGTATATAGCCAATGTCCTTCCTCAGGTTGAAATCTATCTTGTTACCAAATTTCATTAAGATGCGATCAGCCGTTTAGTCGTGAAAAGGTAACAAACAAACTTACTTTCGCATATTTTTTTATAATATTAGTTAGGATACAAGTAAACACATACATATGCAGTCTTGGCTTCCGTACGTTTTTTCTCGGGTAATCAGTGAAAACCACGTCATGCGATAATTCTTTTTTCATTCATTCATTCTTTCTAAGATCGACCCGTGTGGCTGTTAATATTTACACCCAAAAGCTCCTTTTGATATTTATGCTATTCTATTCCTACGAATTTAGTCGATCGGTAAGCAGTATTAGCCAGAGCTTTGGGTTGCGTGCCCGATTCCCACATGGAATATTATGGGCCTGTCCAGCAATTTCCGGGATAACACTAAGTGGGTATAAACCAAATATCTACATTATAATAATGAAAGTTCTGCTATATAAATTGACTTGACTAGAGACAGGAGGTCTGTGTCTCTGAATTATAGGTGGTTTAATATTTGGTATGCAATATAAATGATAAGCAAACTATTATAATACGACACATTTATACACAAACACATTATATTTACATTTATTTATAATAATTACTAGCTGTTACCCGCGACTTCGTACGCGTTAGGTTCGCGATTTTCCTAGAATAAGTTTTTTAGTGAGGAGGTTCTTGATTCCAAATTTTTGTTTTGAATTCGTTACCTGATGTCTTCAGTATTAATACACTATCATCTGGCTAGTCTTTTTCCATCTATGTTGGGGTCGGCATTAAGTCCAACCGGATGCAGCTGAATACTTGGATTTTATATGGAAACGACTGCTTATCTGACTTCCACAACCCAGTTAGTACTGGGTTATACGACTGTCATCTTCATCTTCCTGCCCTTGTCCCATGTTACTTGGGGTCGGCGCAACACTTTTTGTTCTTCCATGCTCCTCTGTCATTCGTCAAGCTATCATTTACTCCTTTTTCTTTCATATTATTTCTCACACAATCCATTCATTGTTTTCTAGGTCTTCCTCTCAGTCTCTATCCATCAACATTTATGTTCATCACTTTTTTGTTTACATTATAATCATCTCTGATACACGCAATCTTTTTTCCTTCTTCTTCACAGCCCTGCATTCTAATCCCCTCCTTCCCTTTTACACTACTAAACCGCACCACTGGTGGTGTCGTGATCCATACAATACGACAGGTCTAATCACAGACTTGTATATTTTACCCTTTAACTTGAAGGGCATCCGTGGGTCGCAAGTTATACGACTGTCAAAGATCTACAAATGACAGCCGGTACGAATTAACGAATTAGCGTGCTTTCCGTGGCACAATGGAAACTCGGTACGTAATCGGTGGTCTCCATCCATGGACCAACCTAGGCAAACGCAACTTAACCTGAAGATCGACCCTAGCGATCTAAATTGATATAACATGATTATTTTTCATTTGAAAGAACTTCTTTCATGTGTAATCCATCTCAATGTTTACAAACCCCTTTTCATTCAGATGGAAAATCATCAAATGACCCCTCCCGCTCTGGGCGGAGCGGAAGGGAGTGTCAGACGACTTGTACTGACTAAAACCCTTCCATGTTCCTTCTTAGACATTTGTGTTCCAGGGCCACGGTATCTCTTTCGAACAATCCCGCAGCCCCGGCAGGCATCGGCCCTTGGCTTGCCTTGACCTCTTCCGATTTGCTGACATCTCTTTTAGGCGCGCGTGGAACACGAACGTCTCGTCGCCACGGCCTGTCGTCGTAAGACGGACGGATTATGAGCAAGCCCTTACTCACCATCTACAGACCCGCGTCTACAATGGCCGACGCCCGGGACGTCTCCCGTGGCGAAGCAAGGCTCTCTCCCTCTCACGTTTCGCCACCGCAGAATGAGGTAACGGCTTCCCATTGCCTCTCGCTCCGCACCTTGGATTGAACCAGGGCCGGACGCGAGAGGTCGCCGCCGCCAATCGCCGCTAAGAGAACACGGCCGCGCTCCGCCCAAGCAGAGGAGTCCTCTACGTTGTGCTACACCGTGTCCTCTGGGCGATCCTCACAGTGGTAACACCCGGGCGTTTCCTCCCGCCCGGTTCGGTGCAGGAACTTCCCGAAACAACCGGGCCCGGTGAGGACCTGTGGCAGGTGGAACGTGAGGGCGCCGTGGCGCCTCTCCAGCCACTTCTTAAAGAGGGGACTTATTACCACTATTATGGCGTGCCCTGACCCCAACAAAAATAAGGGTAGAATTTTCAAAGATAGTAAACATTCATGTGAAAATTACAAATAGCCCACTAAACTCAACATTAAACCCACTTGGGGGTGGAATTTCCAAAAATACCTTTCTACCGTACTAAGCACTGGCGAGATTTAAAGTTAAATAATTCAAAAGTAGAAGTAGTTCCTGAGTGATTAATCAGTGAGTAAATAGTATTGCGGTGTCATGTATAAATGAAACTAATATTATGTCCTAATCCAGATCATGACCTGTCTCTCTTGTGGCTTTGATCCAAATCCGTTTAGCTGTGTATGCGTGAAAAGTTAAAACAGACTGATATATAGAGACCGTTTATACTGTATCGTTGGTCTAGTGGTCGGAAACGCTACTACTGTGTATAAGGTCCTTGGTTCGATACACAACGCCGGGCGGTGTTTTATTTGTTTTTTATTTTTCGTTTGATTACAATAAGCTCGGCCCTTATTACATGGCACTTAAACATAACTGGCGAAATGTGGGTGTACTAAATGGACACACCTCTGCCAAACCCTTAAGCGATTACAGGCGTGATCTTACGTGACTGCCGTTATTATCTGGTGCTTGCATGGCACCTGTATCTTTGCCAGTTTTCAGCAGAGCTGTCGCACGGGTCGCACCATTGACCAAGTAATACCTACTTATTCACATGTTAGCGAAGTCATTCTAAGATTGTATTTCTGTGATTTAAAATTTAACGCTGGCGCGACGATATTTATAGGCGTTTGTGAGAGATTGGCTGGTGAAAACATGCGGGGAACCTCAAGCAGCGTTAATAAAGTTTTAGGGGTATGAGGAATAGGGTGTAAAGTCCCTCGATACTCCTTAGAAAAGGGAGGATCCTCCGACCAGGCAGGTGTTATGTCTGGTGGGCAACAGCCCGATAGTTGTTATCGGGTTTCTCTATATATACTGAAGTCGATGTAAACTTTGCTTGTAGGAAATTGATGTTAGTTCCTCCGTAGTGTCATAGATGACGCTGTAGTACTTTTTGTATTATGTTGCTGTTTGTGGTCGCTACAAAGTAAACTTATCGGTAACCATATGATCGAGTCGTTTGGGATTGAAACTTTGGGACCGTGTGGTCCGAGTACTCATTGCTCACAGCCTTTTTAACGAAATTGCTACACATAGCTTATGATTTTTGAGAACCAAGATCTGGCTTTTAAATTGGCCAGAGGCTAAGTATTACTATACATCACCCAGGTAATGTGCCAGCCCATGTTCACTCTTGGGCACATTAGGTACCAGATTTTTTAAAAGTTTGTAAATTTACATTTATAGTTTAATTTGGAATGAAATAGATGATTGTTTAACGATTGTTTACATGGGTCAAAATAACTAAAAGGATGTATAAAACTATTTGGTAATGATTAGAAAATCTTAAAACATTTAAAAAAAAAATACAAAATACTTTACGAATTTACGTTACAAAAAAAAACCAGTTGGGGCTCGAACCATGGTCATTTTTGGAAATCATACAGTATTAAAAACAAAATAAAATACAAAAAGTGAATTTCATACTGGCTCAGGTTTGATCCTGGAACATGCGATTCGAGCGGCCGCTAAACCATCGGACTACTTACTTCAGTGACAATTGTTTTAAAATAGCCGTTCTATTCTAATGCTTGTCATGACAATTGTCAGTTGTCAAACAATTAAGGAGTGCGGACATAATGCAATATTGCTCACCTCCTAAAGTTATTAGCGTGATAATATATAGCCTATGTCCTTCCCCAGGTTTAAATCTATCTCCTTGCCAAATTCCATTAAGATCCGATCACCCGTTTAGTCGTGAAAAGGTAACAAACAAACAAACTAACAAACAAACAAACAGAGTGACTTTCGCATTTATAATATTAGTATGGATTACACATCACCGGCATCTTATATTATTAACATCAATATAATGTCGGATGATGTCGGGCCATTAGCATAGTACACTGGAATCGCACATCGCGCTATTTACGTCATCGTGACGTAGAGCTGGTATGTGTGCACAGATTTGTTCTGCTACTTCTTCTCGATTATTGTTTACGTGTTTCGCGTATTAACTATATATTGTGTTTACCGTGACTGTACCCTATCTCACTATCTGTCTATCCTTCTTACTGTTGTGTGTTGTGTGTGTGAACTATCTCCGCTACCAACCCGCACCGGGCCCGCGTAGTGGATTACAGCCCTTTCCCTCTCCTAGAGATGAGGCCTGTGTTTTACCAGTGGGAACATTATAGGCTGATTATGATGATGATGAATAATCACGCTACCTCTTTAAAGTATGAATATTTTAAAGAGGTACAGTTTGCGGAACTTCTGACTCGGTTCCGAAAATTATTTCATTAACGAAAAGCTACATTATCTCTGAGTGTTATATGCTACAATTAAAACGTTCTCATCGGTTAATTTACGCACATAAAAGGCGTGAAGCTGCGATTAAAAGCTAGTGAAATATATACGAATACAATATAAATATGAATAGGTATTTCTGGTCAGAAACCTCAAAATACACCTCTTTTATAACACAAACTAACTGTTCGACAGGTTTTCGCGGGTTGAACTTTTAAATACTATACAGGGTGTAACGGAAAGGGTATATACATCCTTAAGGGTGTGCTACAGACCTTCAAACTGAACATGGTTCTCATCATAAAACATGTTTTTCAGCAAAAAAAAAATCTGCTGCCCCATAGAAAATTACAATACCTATTCGACCCAAATGTATAGGCAGCTAATTTAATTTTTTGCTGCAAAAATTTTTTACGTTGAGAAACATGTTCAATTTGATGGTCTGTAGCACACCCTTAAGGATGTATATACCCTTTCCGTTACACCCTGTATAAGAAATAAAGAGGTCTTAAAGACAAAAGATAAAGACAGGTTCCGTCAGAACTGGAAAGAGGACGCGCGGGTTCGCGAGAAATGGAAAATGTGGATGTAGGCCCTTGCCCAACAGTGGGACAGAGCAGGCTAGGAAAAAAAGAGGTCTTACGCAAATTCTTTCAAGAATTAATCAGTAACACTGGTATCAAAGTTTTTATGCCGCCCATGGGCCTCTGATTTGACCTTACACGAAAGAATACAGTTTAATAATACCTATGTACCAGATATTATGCGGTTATGTCTTCGAAAAACCTAATCTAAGTAAACCACTTTTATGTTCCTATGACTTGCCTCTCAGGGGCCGAATTCACAAAACGTAAATCGCGTTCCCATTAAAACTGGGCCAGCATAATTCAGTTTACAAAGTAGGTTAGATCGGTTTCAAGTTTTCAGCATGTTTTTGCATTATATTGAAACTCAATTGAATAGTTTTGAACTTATCAAGACATCTGAAAATTATTAATAGAGCCATCATGAACTTATCGAGAGAGGAGCTCGTGGCTAAATAATAACTGTCACACCGGTCGATCTTTAAGGTTAAGCCGTGCTTGCCGAGGTTGGTCCATGGATGGGTGCTCATAATTACATACCGAGTTTCCTCCATGCCTCGGAAAGCATGTTAAGCCTTTGGTCCCGGCTGTCAATTGAAGATCTTTGACAGTCGTTACGAGTAGTCAAAAGCCAAAAGTCTGCCATCCAGTCTTACCAAGGGGTATCGTATTACCCAGTTACTGGGTTGTAGAGATCACATAGGTAGTCACTTTGTAAAATACTGATACTCAGCTGCATCCGGTTAGACTGGAAGCCGACCCCAAGATAGTTTGGAAAAAGGCAGACAGATGATGAATTTATCAAGACGTCTGAAAAGTAATATAGACATCAAAGTATCCACGAGAAAACTTCAAGCCTTATCTTTACGGAAAATTATAATACCAAATCAGTATCTGTTATTCTAACCTTGGAATAACCTTTAACTAGAATAACTCCAGAAAGACTACCTCGATGGTCTAGTGGTCGCAACCGCGACTAGTAAGCATGAGGTGTTGGGTTCGATTCCCAGGTTATGCAAAATATTAGAAGTATAGAATAGAATAATACTTTATTGTACACCAAAAATCAAACATAACGGGTTTACAAAACTACTAATTTTATGTTACAACGGCGGTTTCGCTCATAGCGATGTCTTGACAACCTTTGGATGGACATTACGGGATTAAAATTAAAAGGGGGTAGTCAGTGGTGTACTGTACTACACAATTTTTTTAACAAAACAACAACATAACACACACAATAGTGTTATTGTGTTTTTTTATTAGGAATTCCTCAGTAGCAGCCACGGAGTCTGGATCTGTGCCCGTTTTATGGCAAAAGGCTCGCCCCCAATTACAATTTTAAAACACAGTTTGAAAATATTTTTTTGTAACTTTTTGACCTATGCAACCTATGACTCCTGCTTATGCGTATAAAGTTTCATTTAAATCGGTTCAGTAATTTCGGAAAATAACGACTTGAAAGTTTGTATGAAAAGCGGTAAGGTATAAACGCTCTTAAGCCTTATCTTTACCGAAAATTATAATACCAAATCAGTAACTGTTATTCCAACCTTGAAATAACCTTTACCACGAATAAGTCCCAAAAGGGCGATATAATTTTACAGCAGACAGTAAACAGATATCTACATCAAAATTGAAGCTCGCTTTACACGAACGAATTGACTTGAAATATTAAACTTTTGTCTAAGAAGTCTCGTGGCTTAGCAATCTTAATTATTTAATAATTCTTTTATTTTCAGGCGACTTTGGCCAATATATAAAAAAAAAAAGTTAAACGACATTGTTTTTTGATGTGAAACTTCTTATGCGACTTCCAAAAAGGTTGCGTTAAACGTTTAACGCTACCATGGAGGGGGAATAGAAAGAGACAGAGTGAGAGTGAATGCGTGGTACTCGAACGCATGCGTGTAGTACATATTACGAAGTTTCACTTATTCTGCGCGGAGGGACTCCATGCACTATTTTTAAGTTTTTTTGTTTTGTTCCTGGCCATACCTGGGAACCTTCTAGTTACGGAGATATTGAAGGTCAAAGTTATTAACACTGTGAGTTTTACCGTAAGGGTCAGCTCACACCGAGACGCGACGCTGCGCGCACATTTTAAATAGCGATTCAAAATTTTACTTTATTTTCTACACGAAAAGATACACATTTCGTTGTGAGAATACGTTGCGCCACGCAGCGCTGCGCCGCGTGACGCCTGTAAAGAAACGTGTATCTTTTCGTGTAGAAAATAAAGTTAAATTTTGAATCGCTCTTTAAAAGTGTGCGCGCAGCGTCGCGTCGCGTCGCGTCTCGGTGTGAGCTGACGCTAAGACGTGATTTTTCACCCAAAAAATGTCGTTTCCTAGCAATGTTTTTTGCGTAGGGTTACCTACTTAGGTTGATGTACAGAATGCTTGGTGAGGGTTTCGTACACCTGCCAGGGCTGCGGGTTGTTCGAAAGAGATACCGCGGCCCTGGAACACAAAGGGCTAAGAAGGAACATGGATGGGTTTAAGTCAGTCAAGTCTGACACTCTCTCCCGCTCCGCCCAGAGC
Organism: Cerastis leucographa; assembly: GCA_963082945.1. Taxonomy (NCBI): domain Eukaryota; kingdom Metazoa; phylum Arthropoda; class Insecta; order Lepidoptera; family Noctuidae; genus Cerastis; species Cerastis leucographa. The sequence goes on along the minus strand of OY720369.1, from coordinate 4,614,951 downwards.
GGGAGAAGTCATTTGATGATTACCCATCCGTAAAAAAAAAAAAAAAAACAAAGGGGAAGAAAATACTAAGAATATTTTTAAAATACTAAGAAATAAATAATATTACTTACTTTAAAAAAAAAGGGGTTCGTACACCTTGGTATACAGCTGTAATTCTATAAGCGCAATACTTCTCAGGTGGCCAAGACGTCTTAAAACATTACTGTTTTACTCCTTTTCCAGTGTGGGAAAGAGATGGCGCTAGAAATCTTGTATAGCTCCGCCTCTTTCCCACACTGGAATAAGAGTCAAAAAATACTGCTTTAAGACGTTACAATAGGCCAGCAGGTGTTGATTTAAATCATGAGACTTTAAAAGAGTAACAAGTTAACAGAGAACCTCTGAGTTTGTTTCGGCTGTTTCTTGTCAGAGTAGTCAGGTAGGAAACACCGGCCGCGAATTTACAAAGGCTATACTATTTGAGTCACGAGCCAGACTCTAATAGATGAGCTTTTGTTTGTGCACATTACTCGCCAAAACCTAATCTATCTCAGTAAAAAAAATGACTCAAATAGATTAGCTTTTGGCCTGGATATTTTCAAAGAAAATGCACGGACAAAACCTAGTACTGTATCATACGTATCCAGGAGAATTTGGACTTGGGGCACCCCGACCCGGACAGTAATACAGACAGCTTATAAAGCATAGTCGACGTAGCATAGTCGACGTAGGGGAAGTCGGGGTCTTAGTTCGCTCGCTCCGCTCGCTCACTAGACCCCGCCATCCCCTTCGAACCTAACCTGTCCGGGTCGGGGTGCCCCAAGTCCAAATTCTCCTGGATACGTATGATACAGTACTAGGTTTTGTCCGTGCATTTTCTTTGAAAATATCCAGGCCAAAAGCTAATCTATTTGAGTCATTTTTTTTACTGAGATAGATTAGGTTTTGGCGAGTAATGTGCACAAACAAAAGCTCATCTATTAGAGTCTGGCTCGTGACTCAAATAGTATAGCCTTTGTAAATTCGCACACCGGCCCCATCTAGCTTAAAAAAAATGACGTGTAAAAGTGTTTGTAAAAACCTACTTGCAAAATAAACATCATTTATCATTATCATTTATCATCTAACTGGACAACTTTCACTAAGGAACCAAAATAAAATTGTTCTTCCCTTACAAAATAAAACATTGGCTGGTGCAATTAGTATCATCTGCCTAGCCTTTTCCCAAACTATCTTCGGGTTGGCTTCTATTCTAACCGGATGCAGCTGAGTACCAGTATTTTACATGAAGCGACTGCCTATCTGACCTCCACTGGGTAATACGATACCCCTTACGGTAAGGCTGGATGTCAGACTTTTGGGTTCTGACTACTCGTAACGACTGTCAAAGACTTACAATTGCCTATCTGACCTCTACAACAAGGTTAGTACTGGGTAATACGATGCCACTTGGTAAGACTTGTTGTCAGACTTTCAGGCCACCGACTAGGTAGTCGGTGGCCTGAAAGTCTCTCAGATCTTTGACAGTCGGTACAGGTGTACCGAATGTCAAAGATCCACAAATGACAGCTGGGACCTACGGCTTAACGTGCTTTCCGAGGCACAGAGTAAAATCGCTATGTAATTATGGTCACCCATTCACGGACCTACCTCGGCAAGCACGGCTTAATCTTAATGATCGACCCGTGCGGTAGTTATTTTTTAGGCACGAGCTCCTCAGTAAATATGAATGCGCGCATTCAATTAATATAAATGCGCAATTAGTATGAAGAATACAATTTTTATTCGACAACTGTTCCTTGGAAATAGTGTTTCCATTTGACGGTCTGAAATTCTGAATCACTCGGTCATAAAGGTAGTCTTCCTAGCGTGTCGATAGCAATCTAAATTCTGTCGGCCCAGAACTGAGCCGCTAGTTTGGTGCCTTTTGTAGCGTCCAAAAAAAGATAATAAGATACTAGTATTCAGCTTATAGTTGAAAAAATATACAGGTGAGGAAAAATATTTCCACTAATAAATATAGATTAGGTACTTATCAACTCTGCTTTCATTAGTTTTGTGATTAAGTTGTCTAGGACGTACATAATGACAGTTAATGAAGTAATTAATAATCAAGATTAACTAATTAATGTTATTAGAAAAAGTACTAGTTATAGCGTTCACCATAGCTTAATCAGGTTATTACTTGCCTAGGTCGGACGGTGAATGGGTGATCAGCCATTAAATACGTACTTTCCTCTATGCTTCGGAAAGCACGTTAAGCCGTTGAACCCAGCTGTCATTTGCAGATCTTAGACAGTCGTTACAGGTAATCAGTGGCACGAAAGGCTGACAACTAGTCTTACCAAAGAATATTGTATCGTCGGTGGCCCCCGGTCACCGTAGGCGCGGGCCTTTTTTTTTTTTTTTTTTTTTTTTTTTTTTTTTTTTTTTTTTCGGGATGGGAAATCATCAAATGACTTCTCCCGCTCTGGGCGGAGCGGGAGGGAGTGTCAGACTTGTACTGACTAAAACCCACCCATGTTCCTTCTTCGCCCTTTTTGTTCCAGGGCCGCGGTATCTCTTTCGAACAACCCGCAGCCCTGGCAGGCATCGGCCCTCTCGGGCCCCATCCGGTTTGCTGACATCTCCTTGAGGCGCGCGTGGAACACGTACGCGCCGTCGACACGGCCTGTCGTCATGAGACGGACGGACGGTGAGCTAGCCCATTACTCACCGTCCACAGGCTCGCGCCTACGGTGGCCGGGGGCCACTGGTTGCCCCCCGACGCCCGGGGCGTCTCCCGCGGCGGCTGGGACGTGAGGTTCTCTCCCTCTCACGTTCCGCCACCTCCTTCGCTAGCATGACTGCTTCGCAGAAGGAGGCGACGGCATCCCATTCCCTCTCGCTCCGGACCATGGATTGAATCAGGGCCGGACGCGAGAGGTCGCCGCCGCCAATCGCCGCTACGAGGACACGGCGGTACTCAGCCCAAGCGGGGCAGAGCTCCACGGTGTGCTCCACCGTGTCCTCCGGCCGATCCTCGCAATGGTAACACCCGGGCGTTTCCTCCCGCCCGATTCGGTGCAGGAACCTCCCGAAACAACCGTGTCCGGTGAGGACCTGCGTCAGGCGGAAGGTGAGGGCGCCGTGCCGCCTCTCTAGCCACTCCTCAAAGAGGGGACTTATCGCCACTATTGTGGCGTGCCCTGCACGTGGTTGCGATAGTCGCTGTCTCCATGCCACCATGAGATCGCGCCGGAGGTCTGTCCGCTGAGCGACAATTTGCCGCGGCAGCGGAGTTTCCCCCCGGCGTAGTGCCTCCGCGCGCCATTCATGCAGGCGCGCGAGGACCATCGCCTCCAGATCCCATGGTGGCAATCCGGCCAAGAGGCTCGCCGCCTCGCCGGAGATCGTGCGGTACCCCCGGATCAGCCTTACGGCTACCACCCTCTGGGGCGCGTTCAGGTAACGTAGGGGCGTAGGCGCGGGCCTGTGAACGGTGAGTAATGGGCTAGCTCACCATCCGTCCGTCTTATGACGACAGGCCGTGTCGACGGCGCGTTCGTGTGCCACACGCGCCTCAAGGAGATGTCAGCAAACCGGAAGGGGTCCGAGAGGGCCGATGCCTGCCAAGGCTGCTGGACTGTTCCAAAGAGATACCATGGCCCTGGAACACAAAGGGCTAAGAAGGAACATGGATGGGTTTTAGTCAGTACATGTCTGACAGTCTCTTCCGCTCCGCCCAGAGCGGGAGGAGTCATTTGATGATTTCCCATCCGAAAAGAAACAAAAACAAAAAGGCAGTCGTAACAGGTAATCGGTGGCCCGAAAGTTTGAAAACAAGTCTTACCAAGTGGCATTGTATTACCCAGTACTAACCGGGTTGTGGAGGTCAGATAGGCAATCGTTTCATGTACAATACTGGTATTCAGCTGTATCCAGTGAGACTAGAAGACGACCCCGGCATAATTGGTAAAAAAACAAGGCAGATGATGATAGTCGAAAAACCAGCACATTTGGCACCCAATTTATTACACTTTCAGTAACCAAACCATAATGTGCCTTCCAAAATATTCGCACAATGAAATTTAAACAGAATTAAGGCTATCACATACTATAAATCATGCGCCATATTTTAGTGCGCAGCCAATAATTTCCCTAGGGCTGGCTTCCAATACCAGCCTCGTATGAACCTTTGTGTTCATGGCTTTAACTGTATAATGAATGTAAGTGCGCTAATGGGAAAGCAGGAGTCTAGGTTATCCTCAGTATGTGGGCTTCGATTTTCTGCATTATTAATAATATTGCTGATTAATTAGCCACGAGCTCCTCGCTCGTGGCTAGCACGTTAAACCCGTTAAGCACGTTAAGCCGTTGGTCCCGGCTGTCATTTGTAGATCTATGACAGTCGTTACGAATAGTCAGAAGCCAAAAGTCTGACATCCAGTCTTACAAAGGGGTATTGTATTACCCAGTTACTGGGTTGTAGAGGTCAGATAAGCAGTCGCTTCATGTAAAATACTGGTACTCAGCTGCATACATTTAGACTGGAAGCCGACCCCAAGAGAATAGATGGTGGATGATAATAATATTGCTGAAAGTCTTCTTCCATTCCAGTCGCTAGTCGGGTTAGGCAGAGGTGTACCTAATACATAGGACACCCCCATTTCGCCAATTATGTTTAAGTCCTATGTAATAGAGGCCGAGCCTATAGCCATCAACTGGCTACAAATCCAGAATTCATGGCTGCTACTCAGAAATTCTTAATGGAAAACCCGATATTCTGTTTACACGACCTGGGACTCGAACCCAGAACCACGTGCTCAGCAGTTGCAGTTGCACCTACAAGACCAATGAGAAAGTCGAGGATGAATGGCATGTTAAGAGGGACTCTAGCCCCGAGGAATTTGAAGAATAGGTATATGAAGAAACTATTACCGTCGCGCTGCGCCTTACCAAGCCCCCGTAAAGTGCGAAAGGGACAACTGCAGCTAAGGCTGATTTTACCTACAAAAATCTTGACCAAAAGACGTTTTGTATTCCGCTTTTGTCTTCTTCAAAACTAAACTGGATTTTCGGATTGTCATAATTCTTTTAGTGATTATGTTTTGAAAAAAAAGGAAATGATAGAGGCATGTTTTAATAAGACCTAGATTTATTGGAAAAATATCATTGCTATAGACGCATTATCTAGATTTTATTACAACATGAAATCATAAATAAATATTGCTCAGACCAATAAAACAGGAGACATTCTCTTTCTCGACAGATTCAGAATAATATCACGAGTTATATTTGTGACAGTTAATTATTTCAGTGGATTGTCAGCCGTCAAGATTCAAGAGTACATCCGAACTTTTTAGGATTCCGTATTTAACATTGTTATGTTCGTATACCTATGTTTGTGTAACAATGAACCCTTGTCATTTCGTCATGTCAGTCTGTCTGTCACAGGAGCCAGTTGGGGACGAGTGTCCAGCGTGTGTGTTTGGGTATTTGTGTCAGGGTAAGGTTGTGTGCGGAATGGAGGCCAATTCTAATGTCAATCTTGTTATAAGCTCTGAGCAAATAAATATAGACAAGAATGCGATATTTTCTTAAAAATACTAGAATAGCATCTATTAGTACATGCATAGCATAACATCACGCCTGTAATCCCAGAACAGTTAGGCAGCGGTGTACCTAAAAGAACAATACAAAAAAAAAAGTTAATACATAAAGTATAACGTACATTCTATTCTATTCCACACACTCTTTTTGCCAGTTATGTTTAAGTCCCATAAAAATGTCCCATGTAATTGGGGCTGGCCCTATTGCCATCAACTCGGCACAGAGACAAGCTCCGTAGCTGCATTCTTTGATTTTTAACGCTTATAAAAAATACTTTCTTTTTGTTAGCGATGGTTTTGCTCTTGACTCTAGTCTATGTCAGAGATGACAGAGACAAAGTCGACGATGGTACGAGCTTACCCAGAAGAAGCCTGTTCACTCTAACTTTGAAGAGATTATGGTTGCTACTGAGACATTCCTTAAAAAAAAACAATAATACTATGCCTGACTCGGGAAAGAAACAAAACTTCATACTCGGCAGACGCGCTTTGGACTACTAAACCAATGAGTCAATTATCAGTACTTACTACAATATTCATCGTCATTATCAGCCTATAATGTTCCCACTGCTGGGACACAGGCCTCTTCTCTAAGAGAGGGAGTGGGCTGTAATCCACCACGGGGGCCCAGTGCGGGTTGGTAGATGTCACATGTCTTCGAATTTTTAGTTCTAGGACATGCCGGTTTCCTCACAATGTTTTCCTTCACCGTTTTAGAAGGCAGCAGAGATGAAATAAATTACACAAAGTAATGCGCCTGCCTGGGTTCGAACCCACGGCTTACTGCTCATAATTATGTCGGGGTTGCCACCACCGGGCCGCGTATTGCCAAACTGTATACCAGACCGGGGTTGCTCTGAGTTTGATCGCAGTTTGCCTTTTTAGTTGAAGAGCAAACTGTATACCTATTCAGAGAGTGTCTGAATCAATACACATTTTGCTTTAAAATACTAGAGCGAAATACATACGTGTCCAGACGGCGAATTTACAAAGGCTATTTGAGTCACGAGCCAGACTCTAATAGATGAGCTTTTGTTTATGCATATTACTCGCCAAAACCTGATCTATCTCAGTAAAAAAATTGACTCAAATGGACTAGCTTTTTGCCTGGATATTTTCAAAGAAAATGCACGGACAAAACCTACTGCCGTATTATAATCCTAGGAGAATTTGGATGCAAGAGCGAGCGAAACGAGCTCTGGACTTGGGGCACCCCAACTCGGTCTGGTTAGGTTCGAAGGGGATGGCGGGGTCTAGTGAGCGAGCGGAGCGAGCGAACTAAGAGTCCGACTTCCTCTTCGTGTTAGGTTACTGTAAACCCTGCGGCCAGAAATAGGAGCCCCGCGTAGCGGGGCTACGTCGACTATGCTTTATAAGCGAATTATATACAAGCGAGCAAAATGCATACATTATCAGATTGCTTTGAGCTCGTATGTACTTTGCTCCAATTTGTTGCGAGCAAAATGCATACTTTCTCAGATTACTCTGAGCTCGTATGCACTTTGCTCCAATTTATTTGTGATTTTAATGAGCACGATGTAGTTCAGTACAGACTACGGGTGTCTGGGTCAGTATACAGTTTGGCAATACGCCACCGGGCCGCCGCTGCTCTATACTATAATATTAATTACGCCGTATAGCATTTCATACAAACTTTCATGTCTTTATTTTCCGAAATGACTAAATCGATTTTAATGAAACTTCATAAGCTTAAGCAGGATAAAGAGATCTAAAACGTTATTAAAAAATATTATCAAAATGTCTTTAAAAAAAAACATAATTTGTTATTTCTGTTTCTGTAGATAATTTATAAACAGTCTAATTAAGATGCAAAACTATTTTTCGAAAATGTTTGGGACTTTTTAGACCTATGTTTCCTGCTTATGTGTATGAAGTTTCATTGAAATCGGTTCAGTAATTTCTGAAAATAAGGACTTGAAAGTTTGTATGAAATGTCGTAATGCGTAAACGCTCTTAAATGATGGCAAATTCACTAGAAATTTAGTTTTAGCAAAACATTTAAACTTCTTTTCTTCGGATGTCCAATGTTTTGAGATAAATCATATCCTTTGCTACAATACAAAAATTGTTAAAAAAAGTCAAACCAATGAGTTTGTCACCGTCCAACATCATTAAAATGATGAAGCACCGATCCTCATGTTAAAAGTCATAGCAAAAACATTTCAAAGAAAAACACGTTGCTATGATTTTTTGTCAGGCGCCATATCGTTACACTGACAGAATACGAATAATAAGAACAGTGACAGACTATTATTTTGCAGAATGTTACTTGTCAACATTTTTGACGTGGGTAAAGTCGGTTGTTATACGATGTCTCAAGAAGCTTTCTTGTTCCTGCGTTATGAATGTATGAATATTGCGTTTTCGGAGTGAATTTGTTAAATTCCCAAGAGCGAACTATACATGGCATTATTCTTGCTTCAATATTTATGTGGAGTCTTGTATGCATTTAGGTGTTGTTAGTGAGTTTATTATGAAGAACTTGGTTATTGAAACGTTTGTTTTAGTGAATGATGACTGTATTCTTTCTCTTTCAAATTATCATATAGCGGAGCAATTTTTAATCATAGGTGCTGATTATACATATTGCTTTTATAACTTGATTTTAGCCAAAGGTACCCAGGGTAAAAACGGACACTTCACGAAACCGTTAACCAAGAATTCTGTACATCAAAGTAACACTGTGGTTTTTTTCTGTTGTATTGTATAATCTAGGGGTCATGGAAGTATTAAAAGTAAAGAAATATCATTTTAAAAGTTGGAACTTTGACCTCCAATATCTCCGTAACTAGAAGGTTCCCTTATCCGATCCTTATCCAAAACAAATGACTTGGTTATGGGTAATTTACAGCCGTTATACAGGTTATAGTGACAAGGGTATATACACACAAAAGGGTGTGCTACAGACCATCAAACTGAACATGTTTCTTCATCGGAATATCGTAAATAACAAAACATCGTAATAGACAGAGTGTTTTGGTTTAAAATAGTCGCTGTGGAAAGCGACTATTTTAAACCAAAACACCCTATTCCCCTTAAATCTTCGACAAACGAAACGCTCGATGATCTCAATAAAATTATTCCTCTTGCAATTAGGATAGCTATAATTAATGCTTTAATGTCGTTAATCGAATTCTGGACGCACATAATTGGATATACTAGCCTTACAGCGTAAATTAACTTCGTTACGGTACATTTGAATTCGATGATGGCGTCTTGTATGTTCTAATAAGGGGATGAGGTCAGCTTTGCTTTGGGAAGAAACTGGCGGGGAAACTTTCGGGTTTAGAATGTTAGGTACGTTAACTTCATCACCTTATGCTGAGGACTGGTTAGTGCCTTGCTATGCGTTGCGTCGTAGCTGCGTCGTTTTACGTGTATTTTAGTGACATGCCACATTATGCGTTGCGTCGTCGACGATTCACCGGATCGACGGACGAGAGACGAAGCGTTGTGAGGGTGATGCACTGCACTATCGGAGCTCCGCTGCGGTGATGGACAGTGTTTCACTGCTAGAGGGCAAATAAAATCTAACAGTAATTGGTTGTAAGAAAAGTATCTAACAAAGCTGAGACTTCATTAGTGCACTGCGATACGTCGCCCTCTAGCGTTAGTGCCGCAGCACACGATACGGTGCCGCGCCGCACCGCAAAGATTTCACCGTATTGGTGGGCACACGAGCGGTGCGGCGCTGCGACGTTGTTATGTAGCAGCGGCAGCGCCTGTGCCCCAGTAGCGTAAAACATAACGTGCGAGCGTGTGCCCTTCCTAGTCAATCAATCAATCAAATCAAAATCATTTATTTCAAGTAGGCCAGTTACAGGCACCTTTGAATAGTCAAACCGTTGAATAGCGGTGACTGATATAGTATGACCACTTATAGTGTGCTGTTCAAGGTGGCACTGTTGCTTGTCAAGAAAATGCCAATAGGTCAGACTTGGTACATTTTTTTTAGTTCGGGGTTTTTCCGCCAGCACAGATAAGTTGGTTGAAGTGTAGCATGCTCAAAACAGGTTCTTTCATTAATGTCCTCGTCGCAGTCACTGACGCACGCTTGTTGCTTGCGCATGTAGCTAGTTGGTATGAGGTTTTATTACCCATCTCATCGGTTTAGTGATCTGAAAGTCTGATAACCAGTCTTATCAATGGATGTTGTGTTATAGTGTTCGACGGCATGGTTAGCGCAGTCGTTAAGCGATTGTCTGCTGCGCTGCGTTTCACGGGTTCGATTCCCGCACGGAACAGAAATGTTTGTATGGCCTACAGATAGTTGTTCCGGGTCTGGCTGTTTGAGTATGTGAGTTTTAATGTTTTTAAATGTTCCTCGATGTTCATGGTTTGATGCATCAAGATAGAAAAGAAAACCGACCCCAAGATACTTGGGAAAATGATACGCAGATGGCTGTGATGCATTGGTCTTGTGGCAAATGGTGAACGGGGCATGCGGAGTCAGTTTCGATCTCATAGTAGCCTGAAACACAGGATTACCTAGTTCAGGCACAAACCATTAGTGAACATGACATAGATTTTAAGAAAACTTGTATTTAATGTACACCTTATAAAGGGTGTAAAACACCACTTAACGAAGCCGAAAGGCACTGGTTCTCCCTGTCATTGCGATCATTTTTTTGTTCTACACCATACCTGGGAACCATCTAGTTACGGAGATATTAGGGGTCAAAGTTCGAACTTTTTGACAAGTATTTTTTTACATACAAGTTTTTAATGTAAGATTTTTACTTTTAACACCTCCACGACCCCCGTTCTATCATAACTGTCCATCAGCACAATTTTTTGAGTGCTTTACATTGAGTTCTACCACAAAACATGATTTTACACCCCCCAAAAAAAAGTCGTTTCCCAGCAATAATTTTTGTGTAAAGTTACTTAGTTTCATGTACAGAATGTTTGGTTGACGGCTTCGTGATGAGGTAATTTACACGGTGTATTTTTTGAATAAAATTTATTATTTATAGTAAAACTAAAAAAAAAAACAGGAAAAACGGGGGTTTAGGCGCATTAGGGCTAATTCTCATTTTGGCAACTGACTCCCTAATGGACTACTTCTCATTATGGCCACTTGTCATTTTGGCTACTTCTGATTAGGGCTACTTCTCACTTGGGCTATTTGTCACTTGGGCTAATTCTCACTTGGGCTACTTCTCACTTGGGCTACTTCTCATTAGGGCTATTACTCATTAGGGCTACTTCTCAAAATTTGGGAATGTTTATTGAAATAAGTACTGTCTTTATGTAGCTGCTCAGCTTGTATCAACCTGCCTAAACCTGAATGTTTGTTTGACGAGGATGCAAAACTACACCTTGTATACTACTTGGTGAAATGTATGTATATAACTTCCTCAGCTCACCACATTGGCGAAGACCGACGTGATTTATCACACGTAATCTCTTCAACACCTTCAAAAGATAACAACAGCAATTTATCCTTTACCGTTTCATAAACACGCATATCGCAACATTAAAACGCTCCACCACATAATGGCATAAAAAACGGGCGCTCCCAGCAACCTATAACTAAAGTATGTCTTAAAAAGTGGCCGGGCAAGTGCGAGTTAGACTCGCATACGAAAGGTTCCGTACTACCATACTATATTGAACGCTATTTAGTTTGAAGTGAAACTTCTTATGCGATTTCCAACAAGTTTAACGCTACCATGGAGGGGGAATATTTTCTAAAACTCACTAAGAGATGGCAGTATTACAAGATTTGTGACTACGTAGTTCTACTAGGTACGCAAGATGGCGTGCAAACAGTCATGCATTCGACTCTTCGGTGTGATCAGCCTTCGCTCAATTTCCATGAGTAGAATAACCTCGATAAACTTAAGTAATAATTATGTAATAAAAATAATACAACAAGAAAACAACAAAATATTATTTCGAACCTCAATAAAATAACGAGAGTGAATGCGTGGCACTCGAACGCATGCGTGTAGTATTACGAAGTTTCACTTCTTCCGCCGGAGGGATTCCACGCACAGATTTTTTTTTATATTTCTTATCTTACTACTATTATAAATGCGGAAGTTTGTGAGAATGGATAGATGCCCTGTGTGTTACTCTTTCACGCAAAAACTATATAACGGATTTTGATGAAATCTTGCACACAGATAGTTTAAAACTTAGATTAAGGCTTGTTTCACTCGTTCCACAACAAAAAAACGTGGAAGGGCACTAATTTGTACGAAAATTAATAACTCCAAACGGGCGAAACTGCGGGCATAAGCTAGTAAAGTAAACAAAAATTGAGCAATAAGCGACGAAAAACGCGTTATCTGTATTTTTTTTAACTTCACTAGAATTTTATTATTTTTTGTTACGGCCAAAGTAATACACACTCTGTGTTTTTTTTTTAACCTATTACGATTCAAAAGATACAGCCCCATGACAGACGACCAGACAGTGGACCTCTACTAATAGGGTATCGCTAGCACCCTTTGGCTACGGAACCCTAAAAAAGTGGCATAAATTTATTCATGAGCCGCTGATCGCGTTCCAGATAGGTCCCTTGTGGTTTTATTATCGTGTTTACTGCGGGAACGCGCCGACGACGCTGCTGTGGGCACTAAAATGGACCGCCAGTGTAATTGTAGATTTTGTGGCAGTACTTGAACGTTTTTCGTTGATTCAAGTGTTGGAGTGAGTTAAAAGATTTATGTTTGGTGTTTGTGACATTTGGGTGACCAGACCAACCAATTTCAAATGTCGTATCGAATCTAATACTAATAATAAAGTGGAAGAGTTTTTTTTGTTTGCTTGAACGCGCTAATCTCAGGAACTACAAGTCCGATTTGAAATATTTTTTCATTGTTAGATAGCGCATTTATCGAGGAAGGCTATAGGTTATATATCATCAGGCTACAACTAATAGGAGCGGAGCAGCAATGAAAAATATTGCGAAAACGGGGAAATTGTGACGCAGACGAAGTTGCGCGGGACATATAATTTAAATGTCGCTTACGACATTGGATTCAAATGTCCCTTACGACATTGAATTGATATGTACCATACGTTATTGGATTTATTGTCGCTTACGCCACTGGATTGAAATGTCGTAAGGGACATTTAAATCCAGTGTCGTAAGCGCATTTGACTATCTTTGATTACCTGAGTTAATTATATTTGAAAATATGCTTTTCCCTGCAAAGTCAGAAGACATATAAATTTAAAGAGAGGTCCTACAGATCTTAGTCCACAAAAACAAAGATGGAAGTGATGAACAGGAATCGAACATTTTTTTTTTTGTAGGTTGATGATTTTAAGCCAGTTCTCGTCAGCTCGTGGCTAAAAAATAACAACCGCACGCGTCGATCGCCAAGGCTAAGCCGTGCTTTCCAAGGTCGGTCTGTGGATGGGTGACCATAATTACATACCGAGTTTTCTCAATGCCTCGGAAAGCACGTAAAGCCGTTGGTCTCAACTATCATTAAGTAGATCCTTGACAGTCGTTACAGATAGTGGCCCTAAAGTCTGACAACCAGTACTTACCATTACTTACATTACCCAGTACTAACTGGGTTGTGGAGGTCAGATAAGCAGTCGCTCCACGTAAAATACTGGTAGGAAAAGGCTAGGCAGATGATGTAATTGATGGTGTTTTAAATCCACCTCGCTTCTCCTGTATGGTTCGGAATTGGTTGATTTCTGCGTATCTCCGCTCCGTTATAGTTCAATGAAAAAAACTCGAATTTTCCCCGACCATAATCAAAATGACTGGTAATGATTGTGTTCTATGAACGACTAACTTAAGCCCGCGGCTTCACTCGAATTCGACAATAACCGTCTCGTACACGTGGCTCCATCTATTATCATAAGAACGTTATTGTTGTTTTCCTCAGGAACAGTTTTTTCGGAATAAAAGGTACCCTATGTCCGTTTCTATACACCTGACAAGGTATATGCAAAATTTCAGGATGATCGCTTCAGAGATAACAAACAACCAAACTTTCTTCACATTTATTATATTAGTTAGGATTCCTTACAACGAATTCACGCGATTCTAAGAAAATCGAAGGAAGGTGATAATGCACCGACGGAGACGGTACACTCACAAAGGAAACGGGTGACGCACGCGCTTAACGAAAATGGCATCATTTGAAGTCGTAAACGTAACAAGATCAACTGAAAAAAGAACAGAAGAAGCCTTGGAACACACGAAAAAAAAACTTGTAAAACGTAATTTTAAAAACGATTTCAAAATAAATCTAAACAATGTGAAAGAAACGACGCACATCCCAACAGCCTGTTTATCTTCATTGCAATGATAATGTCATTTACGCCATAAAGTCGTACCACAAATAAATTGTTCGTTTAATGTTTTTTCAACCAATAAAATCGATAAAAGGTTCACCAAGTTTATGACACGAGGTAGCATTTGTATACGAATGCCCTTTTCAAAAGTTTGCAAATATGGGCCTTAATGTATGTTAAATAATGTATGAAGTTGACAACGAAGTACGAAAACCAATACCGACTAAAGTTGCGCAAATTGTTGTGAATGATTCGTGATTATGTGAAAGCATCGTAGATTTTAACGTTCAGTTAATGTTTTTAACGATTTTTTTTCTCCAACTGCGGAACATGGGGTTCTGGGTTCGATTCCCGGGTCGGGCAAATTGTTATTGGGTTTTTATTTATATGGAAATCATTTTGACGACACGGTTAGCGCATTGGTTGAGCGATCGATTGCTGCGCTGCGTATCGCGGGTTCGATCCCCGCACGGAACAAATATTTGTATGGCCTACAGATAGTTGTTCCGGGTCTGGCTGTTTGTGTATGTGAGTTTAAATTTTTGTAAACGCACCCACGATACAGGAGAAAATCCTAGAGTGGGGCAACGTTTTTTTTAAAAAAAAAATACCGGCCAAGAGCGAGTCGGACTCGCGCACGAAGGGTTCCGTACCATTATTTACAAAACCGAGCAAATATTCACTTTTTTATATAGGAGCCCTCCTTAAATATTTATTTTATTCGGTTTTTAGTATTTGTTGTTATAGCATCAACAAAAATACATAATCTGTAGAAACTTCAACTGGCTAACTATCACGGTTCATGAGATACAGCCTGGTGACAGACGCACAGCGAACCCTCAGTAATAGGGTTTTGGCTCTTTTTTGGCGTTTGCCCCTTTGAGTACGGAACCCTAAAAAGTGCATAATAAGTTTAACTTCAGAAGTCGGTGATAAAAAGAGTAAATCAAACTAACGTAGGTCACTGATTTCTGAAGCTATAGTTATTTAAAACTGTTTGTGATTCCATATTTTATGACTTATCCCTAATCGTTAAGGACTCGAGTTTGACGGGCTCAAGTTGGCGGCCGCCGATCCAGTTTGGCTAGATGGGGTAATAATCGACCCAATTCGTATAAAATGCGAGTGTGGACCCGCAACACAGGATATCACACCTTCTTTCCTGAACGTAGTGCACAATTACTTGCACCATCCAGTACTTGGACGAGGCAAACGTTTACCTCATTCTCGTCGAACAAAATCTTATTCATTGATTCGGGAAGAAGATTAAGAACCGTTTAGGAGTGCCGTGGCTTTCATCATCAGTTAAGCATCATGATAATGTTGATGACTCCTAGACCTGAATACCTTAATGATGTACTGGCTTTGCAACGTAACCGGTCCCAATAGAAAATAACTCAAAACATGTTTGAATTATTTCAATCCGTTGAGGAGTTGCACTTTTCATCTCCAGGATAAAGAATCCAACCCTGAAATGATCGATGACGTGCAGACTTTGCAATGCATCTGGTAAAAATAAAAAAAATATCTGGAAATACAGTAAAATGATTTTCATCTGTTGAAGAGTTGCATTTATCGTCTCTAAGAGATATCGTCAGACCCTCAGATGATCAATAATGAATGATGGAATAGCTTTGCAATATTATGGTGACCAGCAGCACAACAAATTAAACGCAGTACTATTTTTTCCATCTATTTAGCAGTTCCTATCCTCACTTCAACAGACCGTATAGAGAATGTGGAGAAATTACAACTAAAAAAATATCATCAAAACCGTTTTATAAACAACAGAACTATAGCTGGTAAGATTCTTCATTGTTGGTCGCAGCAAGGGAAAGGTGGAGATTAATTCATGATTCTGCCTTGGAGTACAAATGTGGTGCTGTTCTACAAACGATGGGGCACTTAATATCGTGTCCTGCGTTTCCTGCTGTTTGTTGACTACATGAACTGATGGACGCTACTGAGGCCGCCAAACTATTGGCTTAGTTCTGGGCCGACACAATTTAGATTACCATCGACAGGCTAAGAAGCAGAAGATTCTTTATTTAGGTTTCATTTCGAAAATAGTTAACCTAGAACACATTTATTCGTACTTGGGAGAAAACCGAGAAGACGCTGGCACAGGAGTGTGGAGTGGAACAAAAGAAATCACAATAAATCGGCAATTGGGTGAATTGAGGCTGCCAATGATGCTGATGCATGATTCAGACCCCCATTTAAGGTCAACGGTAAAACTAAATGAGGGCGTCCCAAGGCACTTGAAAAACTTGTTCCCAAACAACAAAAAATCTATTTTAATAGTAATAGGTATTTTAGATATTAGTTTATGTTGTTTTGGCTTTGAAGGTCAAGAAAGAATTCGATAAAAACTAGTTTATTATATATTATTATTATATAAAGAGTAAGTATAAGATTTTTTTTTTCGATTCTACGTATTCTTTTCGTCATCATTCTTCCGTTATCCTTATCAATTTGTGGTTAAGAGTATCCTGTCTTCTTCCACTCATTAACTTTGTGAGTCAATTGTTTTAATTGATGCTAGCTACCCCCTAGTGGCTATACTTGCATCAATTATATTTTTTTCTAGCTGTTGCCCGCGATGATTCGCAGTAATACAGGGTGGAAAAGACTTCACTTTTTCAGTACATAATCCAAACAATCCCCCTATATAGAAAAAAAAAAACAATAATTTTTTAAAAAAAAACGCCGCAAAGTAAAACTTTACCCTATTACCTTGTATGGATTTGAAAAACTTACACCTAGGCATAATATGATATTTTATGATTCGTAAAACTGGGTTAGGAGCACCACCCTGCGGCCCATAACTCAAGTAGCTGGCTGATGTTGGAGAAAAAACAGCCAGGCTGAAATGGGAGTCGGCAGGCCAACGTAGCACGGATGCACCCGGAGAGATGGGCAAAAATGGTAACACATGCCTGAGGTAGGACAGCGCCGTAGAGGTCGACCACGGTGAAGGTTGCGTGATGATCTGATCCTGTTTGCGGGGCTAACATGGCCAGAGATCGCACAGGATAGAGAGGTATGGAAGGGGAAGGCGAGGCCTTTGCTCAGCAGTGGGACACTATGTAGCTACCAAAAAAAAATATTATTCTGTTTTTAGTATTTGTTGTTATATCATCTACTGGCTAACTATCACGGTTCATGAGATAAAGCCTGGTGACAGACGGACAGCGAAGTCTCAGTAATAGGGTCCCGTTTGACCCTTTGGGTACGGAACCCTAAAATCAAAAATAAAATCAATAAAAAAAATCACAACGACGAGAGCCTGCTGCTTTTTCTCACCGATTTGATAAATTGTTGGTAAAATAAACGAAATAAAAGTTCACAAATAAAATAACCATAACTTTTATTTTATATGACCATGACTTGTTAAATAATAATTTTATTATTAAATAACCAATGTATATTATGATAAAATACAAATAGTCGCGTTTCGTGTCTGTCTGTTTGACGGCTTAGACCTTCAAATCAAATCAAGAAAAACATTTATTTCTTTGCAAACATGGGTAATAGGTACATAGATGTTCAATTGAAACAACACTTCAAACTATAGAATGGATTTCAATTAAATCACCATTATTAGAGATTTTATTTCGTAAAGTTCATGCACATTATACATTTATAATAAACTTAGATAATATGTCAGAGAAATTACGATGTTTTGACTTGTCGCGACATTAGTACGACAGCATTATTATGTGCTAACCCCTCAACACTCCAGCCGAGTAGGGCGGGGGGTAACTACTTAAAAATGCTGTGTGTACATTGTACTCTTACGAATGAGTCAGGTTCATTAATGTTTTGTGAAAAGACTTACAAGTGTAAATAAATAAATAAAAAACTTGAGAGGTGTCAAGGGACACCCGGATGGAACGAAGTTCCTTTCACGTACATAATATCAATACATTTGAGATTTAAGTTAGTGTGCGAAAAATAAAATATTTAATTTAAGGAAGATTAATCCTTAATTCGAAGCAATACGTCTTACTTAACTGCACAACCGAATTTGTACTTTGTAGTTCGGTCACTCAAAATAATAATCATATCTATCCTTACTCCCATACACACCCCAATTGTACGTAATTTAAGGAAATTTCAACTTTATTTTAAAGAAATAAAGCTTACAATAGCTTACTATAGCAAAAAGTGTCGTGACAACTTTTCGTAAGAATTTTTTCCGTCTAGCCCCCTTTCACAACGCGCGATAAGGAACTTCGTTCCAATAAATATAATATAAATTAGTCCTGAACATCAATAACGGACACTTGACAGACCGCAGTATTAACTCTTTTTTCGATTTCACGATTAATTCTCCATTCATTTAATTTCTTTGCATAAAATTCATACCAAATTTCTAGATTGGGCTTCGAAAAAACTAAATGAAGGATTAGGATCAGTGGGTTTATAAATAGATTTAATACAGCTGCTAGAAGTATTGTTAAGTTAGAGGTTTTAATAAACCATGAAATATGAGAAGTGAATATTAACCCATCGCTCAAAATAAATATCAAAGTGGAGATGTACAAACGATGCCATTTGCCTGGTTTACTTGGGTTTACACTTGCGGTGGAACTACAAAAGAGTTTACATACAATTACAATATTTTTAGCGACCAGAAGTGAAACACAAATAAAAAGAAATAGCTTGAAATAAACTAAAACTAATTTATTATAAAATGACTCAATTTTAACAATAACTCAATAAATCATCATAACTCGAGCAATCACAAACAACCGTTAATTTTAAACACACAAAGTAATATTCAATGTAAGAAGCAATTAACAATGAAGACCACCATGGTAAAATATGGAACGAACTTACTGCAAAATAGCGCTGGTACTGACAACCTTACCGTCCGAAGACTGACAAGCAAAAAGAACGAGCTTCTATGGAGCACTCGTGTTTATTTTTTTATGAGAACCGGCCAGTACCACCACTACTCACAAGAAGTTTGTCTTATACGGCCTCTCCTGATCGTGCACCGTCCTCGGCTGCACCTGGGACTTCTTCACCCGAAGCACTGGCAGGTACGGCGAGAGTCTGATCGCCGTTTCTGTCGGACTTAGTCCTATCCGTACTCGAAGCACCAGTAGAACTAGCAGGAGCACCTGAAGGCTCGCCAACATCGTCAGGGTCGTCATCATTATAATCTGTATGAGAAACAAGTGGTTAATTATACGTGACGACGTACACCGTTGCCTATTCTGTTATCCATCACACATACAAGGCCCTCATACAAAGATACACTTTCACAACTGAAATTAAAACACTTCGCTTTCAGGAGTATACATACGTCCCGTACATCAAATCTCACTCATACTCGTACTTGAACTTATACAAGTTCACCAGGACTGCGCCTGCCAGGACAACACCTGATGCGTGTTCAGAGAACACGACTTCCGGGACAACACCCGATGCGTATTCAGAGAACACGACTTCCGGGACAACACCCGATGCGTGTTCAGAGAACACGACTTCCGGGACAGCACCCGATGCGCATACATAGTACGCGACTTCCGGGACAGCACCCGATGCGCATACATAGTACGCGACTTCCGGGACAGCACCCGATGCGCATACATAGTACGCGACTTCCGGGACAGCACCCGATGCGCATACACAGTACACGACTTCCGAAGCCAGGCACTCCAGGCAGCTGGCACACCAGGCCGCTGGCACTCCAGGCCGCTGGCACTCCAGGCCGCTGGCACATGTTCCAAGCCAGGCACTCCAGGCCGCTGGCACATGTTCCAAGCCAGGCACTCCAGGCCGCTGGCACACGT
This sequence comes from Cerastis leucographa, assembly GCA_963082945.1. Taxonomy (NCBI): domain Eukaryota; kingdom Metazoa; phylum Arthropoda; class Insecta; order Lepidoptera; family Noctuidae; genus Cerastis; species Cerastis leucographa. The sequence goes on along the minus strand of OY720369.1, from coordinate 4,595,282 downwards.
TCCAATCAGTGGGCACCTGCCTCACCTCCACACGCACGCATGCGTAATACACGTGACACTGGAACATACAAAGAAAATAACGGTTCAGTTGAAACTATTTCAAAATATGCAGCACAATTCTCAGGACACCACTCGCCTTTCCAGGCTACCATGTACTGAGCTGCGGCCTGAGTTGTGTTGCCTCTAGCTCCACTTAATAATTTCAGCTCGTAACGATCACTTGGTAACACTTTAGTTACGCGGTATGGACCCCTCATGCCAGGGTCTAGTTTCCCAGCAGACTGAGAGTACTTTATGGCAAAAACTTGATCGTTAACCTGAAAAACTCTTGGCGGGTGTCTTTGACGATTTACCCTCACGTCTTGGCTATCGATATAGACGATTTTTGTCAAGAGATTCTTTAGCATGGCTTCTGCTGAGTTCCCTTATGGCTTCTCGATTTCGACTGGAGTTTTCGGCTTCATCGTCCCAGATCAGCGCACGAATCACAGTAGTGGTCGCACTAGTACCTATTAACAGGTACAAAGCGGAATACCCAGTGGTTTTTTGCTTCGTAATATTTAAAACTAACTGAATTTTTCATAAACAATCAGACGGACGCCCTTCTTTGTGAAACGCGAGATACATGCGGTTTTTGTTGCGTAACTTCCGATATAACACCGACAGTAACCCGCAAGGCCCAAGAATTGGCGTACTTGTTTGACATTACTGAGAATTTGTGTATTAACTGGTGCATCGATCTTGTGCGGACTCGGCCTAACCTGACCGTGACTAATAACACGACCTAGGTACTCTTCATTGGTGGTAAGGAAAGAACACTTGCGCATGTTAATTGAGAACCCGGCCTCCGTCACAGTCTTCAAGACATCGCGTAACAAGGTGATACCGTCATCGACTGTTCTTACCTTGAGACTCAGTCCGAGCCTTAGCGAAACAGTCACTCTCTTTATGCCCTGACTTCTTACAGAAAGAACAGATAGGTTTAGTATTGTTACCACTACCGTCCTTATCATTAACATTATTCTTCGTGGGGCACTTGTCTTTATAATGCCCTGTTTGACCACAAAGGAAATATTTGTTTTCAGACCTACTATAGCCGTAAGAATTAGGTTTTTTGGTCATATTACAGGATGACGCAGATTTTTCTGGGTTACGATTATCAAACTTGCAAATAGGCTTTATATAGGTAGCTAAAAAGGAAACTAGGTTTTCTGACGTTAGGTCAGCATTGATAGCTGCTGCGCGTACCTGTACATCACTGATACCGTGAACCTCTATTTGAACCATAAGTTCTTCGCTTATTCCTTTTACTAAACGTAATCTTAATAACGAACGACGCGCATACTCTGCGTATGTCGAAAACTTATCGGATGCCGTGTTTATTACTTCTGAAGGGTTTGAGCATAATTCATCTTTTACGGACACAATGATTTGAACTCCTTAACAAAATTGGACCACGAACGATAATTTGTAGCCCACTCGTTTAACCAGGTTTTCGCATCACCTTTCAAACAATGAGCCACGCGCGAGAAACACTCGAGATCGTCCCAATGGTTTACATGTTTAGCCCTGTCCACTTCGTTACACCACACCTCAAAATTGTTCACAGCTGGATCAAAATTCGAAACATAATAACTGTTAGACTTGTTTCTTGTTAATACCCCCAATGCATCAACAAACGCTTGGGTCGTGGAAACTTGACTTTTATCCAGTGGGGTGTGCTGTCACAAACTGACGGCGTAACACGTGAACCACTAGCAGCGTTTTCCTCAATAGCGGTCAATCGCGACATAAATAGTGCCCAACACATTTTTCATAGAAACATCAAGAGAGCGGGATCGCGATCTACGGCGACGATGATGTGTACGTAACCTGGACCTTTCTCGCGAACTATTACTGACACTATTATGTGAGCGACTGCGATGTGATCGTGAACGTAAGCGAGTCCTCTCACGACTCGAACGCGAGCGATTTCTACTATGGCGTACTCGTGAACGAGTAGTACCACGGCACAAATGTGGTCTATCGAGAGGCGATCGCGAACCATGCCTGTGATCTAGTCGCGACTCACCGCGACTGCTACGCTTAGCCCCAGAGCGAGGCGGCGTCCTAACTAGCTTGTCACATGGCATTTTATATTTGAAATCAACGGTTGTTTGTGTAGGTATCAAGGCTAATAATTGTGAGCAAATGAGCCGAATCCCACTTCTGATTTTAGCGACCAGAAGTGAAACACAAATAAAAAGAAATAGCTTGAAATAAACTAAAACTAATTTATTATAAAATGACTCAATTTTAACAATAACTCAATAAATCATCATAACTCGAGCAATCACAAACAACCGTTAATTTTAAACACACAAAGTAATATTCAATGTAAGAAGCAATTAACAATGAAGACCACCATGGTAAAATATGGAACGAACTTACTGCAAAATAGCGCTGGTACTGACAACCTTACCGTCCGAAGACTGACAAGCAAAAAGAACGAGCTTCTATGGAGCACTCGTGTTTATTTTTTTATGAGAACCGGCCAGTACCACCACTACTCACAAGAAGTTTGTCTTATAATATAAAGTAAACTGTTTAATATCATAGGAAAAACAAATGAATAAAATATCACATCACTGGCATTTAAATTGGGGGCAGCGACGATGACAAAAGGATAAATCAGGTTACCTAACAAAGGTACGCCCCAACCAAAGAGGCTGCATTTCAAATACCTCCTACGGAAATATCCATTAAAAACTCTTACTAGATCTACGTAAAACAGGTAACTTATAACTATTAGCCAATAGAGTTTCACTGTTCCTAAGTACAAAGTTAGAAAAAGAGTTAGTATAACAAACAGCTGATACGGCAAGTTTTCACTTGGCAAACTATTGTGGGTTATATATCTTAAGCACAATAACATTAGAAATAGTAGGTAGTTCGCTAAAATTGCGTTCAGAAACACACTGTTTCGATAGTTCCGAAATTTTTTGATGGCACACCAAGAAATCACTCCGTATATCAAAGTTGCTGTTGTTAGTGCGAACGAAGTGTACACTATCAAACTGAACGCGAAGATTTGTAAGAAATTCTCAGTCTCATCTGAAATAAGAGTATGATTAAAAGAAATTTGCATTCTTGTGACGTTGTCAGACATGTTGCACACCATCTTTTCAATCAATTCACTTTCAGGTTCTAAAGAAATTTTTGTGTAATTCTTCTCATTCGCTTCACTCTCGATAGGTCGTGGTTGGCACTTCACTCTTGGTAAGTCGTAGTTGGCACTTCAATCTTGATAGTTCGTGGTTGGCATTTCACTCTCGATAGGTTTTGGGTGGCCCTTCACTCTTGATAGTTCGTGGTTGGCACTTCACTCTTGGTAGGTCATGGTTGGCACTTCAGAGCACGCATCACAATCTTCTCCTTGCATTTATGTCTTCCTAGTAAATTCGTTTAGGGGTCCGTTCCGTCCGTTCTTCCTGTATTCGTCCTGGTTTTCTGCCGTAGGCTCTTGTACCATCAACAATTTCTTGTACTGAAAGATGTTCCACAGATGCGTCCTCTTGAACAGCTTGACCTAAACTGATGACTTGATAATATCCTTTGCCGCCCGCAGGTTTAAGTACAATAATCAATAGTATCGAAATATTCAACGCTTTTATGCTAAGGTTGAAAAACGAAGAGAACAATTTCACTGAATTCAAAACTTGCCTCCTTGCGGATTTGGAGACACAAATCGACGGTGGAATTTAAAATGCCGTAAGATACATCGAGCACGCTTGGATTTGAACGTTCGGCTTAGTGCTGAAGGTTAAAAATCCATCGGTCAGTTTAACTTACATTAAGTTACTTTACTTAATATTTTTCCTCTAGTGAGACACCGGATGATGATTCATTCTGTTATTAATTAATTTCTTACGTTAGACTACATAAAACAGAAATACGATGTTACGAATGCGTCATACATATTTGATATCAATAAGTAGAACCTTAATATCTTTGTAGTAAAGGTGGTTTTGGTTCTTCAACAATTACTTATCACGTGAGTTGTGTCGCATTTACATACAAATATCCTAAATGCAGAATTCTTTACGATCTTAGATTGAAAACTGGTTGAACCGAGCTGACCGGCCCCCCGTATACATAAACACTTGGTACAAGATTATGATTTGAAAATTCTATGTCTATCTCTTTTTGGTATGATGAAAGCGACCGTGATAAACATAGACTTTTCGAATCGAAATCTCGGAGCGCGCGTTTGTGGATACGGAGGGGCACGTTTGCATCCACTTGACATTTATCCATAATTATCAAAAAGATTTGTATCGTGACGTTTGTCAAAATCACATGACCTTAATAACGTTATATTACCCGACTTTAAAACATAAGGGGTTTCTGAATCGATATTATATTTATGTATTAGAATCGCCCATTATTCGGATAAGTTAGTGCAGATTGGCTTTGTAAATGTTTGTATGAATGCTTGGCCACGTATATCTCAGAAATTAGAAATCGATTTTTTTTTTTTTTTTTTTTTAATTTGGCCCCCTTTTAGAATATTTTCCTGTATTGTGACTGCGTTCACAAACATTTAAACTCACATACACAAACAGCCAGACCAGGAATAACTACCGGTAGGCTATACAAATATTTGATGGGGATCGAACCCGCGACACGCAGCACAGCAGGCAATCGTTGAGCCAATGGGCCAACGTTTACGTATTATGTATGTTGTATATTTATTGCTAGTTCCATTTGTGGTTTTTGAAATTAAAATACAAATACAAAACTAGAAATAAAATTTAAATAAAAGACTAGAAATAAAATAAACCTTCTTACAAAAAAAAACTTTCTTCCCAAAAACAATTGCAAAGTGCAATTTTTCTTGGGTGAAAAATCTTGGCTTACGATAGGGGTTAATGTAAAGCATTCAAAACATTGTGTTGATGGATGCATTGAATAGTAGACATGGAGGTATGCAAATAAAAGTACTAACATTTAAAATTAAAAAATAAACTTGTTTAAAAAAAAACCTTATATGTATAGGAGAAACATGGACTTCTCCAAACAATTTCCTTTTGGCTTCGTTATTAGTCTTTTTACATTCATTTCGTATAAATCATACTTGATTTAACTTAAAAAAAAATATTAGATAGGTACAACAACTTTAATTAAAAAAGTTCGGTTTTCTATAAAAAGCGTGTTTTTTAGTTTTTTTTTAACTATTATTTATTTTCTACTTTTTAGCGTGTTTTTTTTTAGTTTATTAAAACTATTATTTGATCTGCTGAATTAAAAATTCTCTTTGGTATTCGAAAATTTCCAAATATTAGATAAATCGGTTAAAGATAATGGTTGAAATTTAAAATCAACATCAATTCCTGCCTTATCGACTATAGATGAAAATTATATAAATTAACAAAAAACTTATTTTGAAAATTGAAAAATAGAATAATTTTATTATATATATTTTATATTTAAATTAATGTGTTGTTATCGGTCCTTGATAAATCTACAAAGTTTGAAAGAAATCTGGCCGTTTAAAGTGGGTCAAAATCGCGCCCAAAGGGACACCTTTGGGCGCGATTCTGACCCACTTTAAACGGCCGGTTACAAACAAACATACAGGTGAAGCTAATAACAAGCTTGTAAAAAAAATGACCACCAACATCACACAATTTGTGTAAGATATCACAAGTAAAAAAAGGGAAATAAAAAACTTTTCCAAATAAAAACGAAACAGCAAATTCTTTGAGTCAAAGGCAAACATAATAATTAAGGCATCCGTCACTACACCACATTCCTTTATTAAAAAAATAAACACCAAAAACTTTTAGCTTCGTAGAAATCACATCACAGATGCATTCCAACACCAAAATGTACAACTGGAAAAGCCAGAATTCCACGAAATCCACCCGCGAATATTTTTCACAAAGCAGTTTTGAAATAATCTAGGAAACTGCCTTCTACCGTTCGAATACAAAAAAAAACATAGTGTACGAGTAGGGTCCAGAAAAAACACTCGACCAAAGAATTTTGATTGAAAACTCTACAGAGTTCGGAGTTTCAATTCAAATTGATTCCCGAGGCCTTAGCACGACCGCGCTGTGTATACGTTACGTAAATACACTGATTTTTATAACAAAAATCTTGCATGCAAAACAAACCAACTTCCTTACAAAACCTGACAAGTGCGAGTCGGACTCGCCCACCGAGGGTTTCGCACAAATTAATTTTTTAATATGCGCGTTATTTAAATCATAAAAATAATATTTTAAAAATATGTTTTTTTTTTTTTATGATAATTAAAAAAAAAAACATATTTTAACATATAAATGTATAGTTTTCACCCCGACAAGAGCCAGGCAGTTATTTTCTCTAAACAGCGTAAAAATAAGCCACCCGCGCTCAGCCCGATCACTTGTACGGTAAGCCTATCCCTTGGGAGAAGCAAGCCAAGTACTTAGAAGTCTTACTTGACAACCACCTATCTTTCGCGGCGCACATCAAAGCAGCTCTCGCGACCGAGTTGCCTTTGCTATGGTAGGCTTCATTTCATGATTTCGGCAAAAAGCAAGTTGTCACTCAAGTGCAAGTTGCGCCTTTATACCGCGGTGATCCGCCCCATTATGACGTACGCTTGCGTCGTGTACGCTCACACCAAGCCTAAGTACATCCATAGGATGCAAACTTTGCAGAACCGGTTCTTACGTAGAGTCACGGGAGCCCCTTTTTATGTCCGCAATGACCGTCTACACGTAGACCTTAGAATGCCCACCGTCTTTCAGTTTATGAAACGTCTTTCGAAGCGTTTCTTCGATAACGCCACTAAGCACCGTAATCCCCTGATCGCAGCGGCCGCCCGTTACGAACCCTCGCACATTAGTACAGTACGCCGTCCTAGGCATACTCTCGTCACTCCAGATGATGCTATCACCCTCCTCCAGGAGAGTAGCAAAGAGACTAGCACTCTTAAAAAGTTCCGACTCAAACCGCCGTCTTTCCGACCTCGCCGTCGCCAATTCTCTTTAGCCATGGACAGCGGGGTGAGTGCCTTGTCCACTGCGACCACATCTCGGTGCATACCCACCTCTGCTTTTAAAAATATTCTCTGAGGCTGCACACCTCGTGGTTGTGGAGGGTCTTCGCATTTTAAAAGCCTCGACCCCCACACTTCCGCGGGATGTACAGTCCCATCACCGATGATCGAGGCTGATGCATCCGATTTGCGGTCAGCAGTGTACGAACTCTCCTATCCAGGGCGTCCAGTTCAGTCTGAGTCCATTTGACTATGCCGAAAGAGTACATTAAAACCGGCATGACCCAAACGTTGAAGGCGCGCACTTTGTTTCCGCCCGAAAGAAGGCTATTTAGTACCTTCTTCAGGCGACCAAAGAAGCGCTCCATCAACGATTGCTTCATGTCAGCTACGTTAATGCCTAACGCTTCTGACATACCCAAATACTTCTAGTTTTCGGATGAGGAAAGGGATCTTAGGTGTATGGAATCAGAGAGCTGAAGTCCTTCGGGTTCCATAATCTCCCCTCGCTTTACATACATGACTGCACATTTGTCCAAACCAAATTCCATCCTAATGGCGCTACCAAAATTTTCAGTTACTTTCAGTAGCTCCATCAGTTGCAACTTGCTGGGGGCAAAGAGTTTCAGATCATCCATGTAAAGAAGGTGAGATATGACTTGACCACCTCTCCTCAACCGGTAGCCTAGACCTGAATCCTCCAGCAATGTGCTTAGAGGATTCAGGGCAAGACAGAACCAAAGAGGACTCAGACTGTCGCCCTGAAATATTCCCCGTTTAATCCATAAAGGGTCATCGTTCTCCTAGATCTGTCGACATCCTGGATATCGAAGGACCGTCCTCCATTGCCTCATGTACACGACTCAAGGAAGGCGCGTAGAGTTGCATCAATCTTGTACAACTCCAGCACCCCCATGAGCCATGTATGTGGCACAGAGTCGTAGGCCTTCTTGTATTCTATCTAACATGTCGACAGATCCTTGCGGGATCGACGAACCTGTTGGCTAATGGCTATGTCGATGCGGAGTAGCTCCTTAGTACCACGGGACCCGTTCCTACATCCATTTTGAGAGGCCGACATAATGGAATTACTATCGATGTGCTTGTTAATTTTCACTCTCAAAATGGATTAAGAAGTTTATAAACCGTCACCAAACACGTGATCGGTCTACAATTCTTGGGTTCCGCAGGACTACCTGACTTATGAAGAAGGTGGGTAACACCCGTTGTAAGAAACTCTGGTAGTGACCCAGACTCTAAGCATGACTGGAATTGAGATGCCAGGCGAGTGTGTAAACTACTCAGCCATTTAAGCCAGATGTTGTGCAGTCCGTCCGGTCCCGGAGATTTCCAGTTCGGTAACGGACGAACTGCTCTGGCAACATCTAATGGCGTTATTATAATTTCATCCATTTCTGGTATAGATTCACACACTCGCCTGGCATCTCAATTCCAGTCAGCCTCAGTATGACAGACGGGCACCGACCAGATGTTGCGCTAGAATGAACTAGTGGCGGCATCATCTGGACGGCATACGTCTGTCACATTTTGTTTGGGTCGCTCTCAAGCTCTGTATACCCACCTCTCATCGCTCCGGAACATGCGATTCTGCGAGTACCGATCAACCCTACGCTTATACCGCCGAATACGGTTCGCCCATGCATAAAATTTCTGCTTCAGGAAGTCGATGCGCTCTGTGACACGGGACATGTATTCTTGAGGACTAATTCCAGTCCCCGAGAATGCCCGCCTCACAAAGCGCATCACACGTGGTCGTGTGTTGCCCTCCCTGAAGCAGTATAGTTTGCCGATGAGTACCCTGGCCCCGTCGATACGGCACTCGATCCTGCGTTGCCAAGCTGGTACGGCTAGTTTTGGTCGAGTAGCTACGTCATAATTTGGGAATTTGACGTTAGCTAAACGACAAGCCACTACAGTCCCACAATACAAGATCGAGTGTGTATCAACGAGGTTCTCACTACACTCAAAAATATTTTTGAGTTGCAAGTACAAGGCACACACCAGCGCCCTATTTTTCTTATGCATGGGTAACCGTGGTAAACGGAGTCCGATCCGTATCGATCCACTCCTACCGAACTTAGTTAAAACTATAAGTATTTGGGTATGTCAGAAGCGTTAGGCATTAATGTAGCTGACATGAAGCAATCGTTGATGGAGCGCTTCTTTGGTCGCCTGAAGAAGGTACTAAATAGCCTTCTTTCGGGCGGAAACAAGGCCTTCAACGGTTGGGTCATGCCGGTTTTAATGTACTCTTTCGGCATACTCAAATGGACTCAGACTGAACTGGACGATAAGGAGCCAGTATTTATTTAGTGGGTCAAGTAATATTATTTATTTCTTAGTATTTTAAAAATACTCTTAGTATTTTCTTCCCCTTTTTTTTCGGATGGGAAATCATCAAATGACTTCTCCCGCTCTGGGCGGAGCTAGGGAGTGTCAGACTTGACTGACTAAAACCCACCCATGTTCCTTCTTAGCCCTTTGTGTTCCAGGGCCGCGGTATCTCTTTCGAACAACCCGCAGCCCTGGGTATTTTCTTCCCCTTGAAATAGCTTTCATAAAGCCGTTAGATGATTCTCTGAAAATGTAACATAGTTAGACCTTGCAAGTCGGAAGCGCACAAAGGGTTCCGTACCATGATTTAAAAACACGCAAATCACTTTTTTGAGCCTGCTTTAATATTTATTTTATTCTGTTTTTAGTATTTGTTGTTATAACGGCAACAGAAATACATAATCTGTAGAAATTTCAACTGGCTTACTATCACGGACGGACAGCGAAGACTCAGTAATAGGGTCCCGTTTGACCCTTTGGGTACGGAACCCTAAAAAATGGCATTCAGCTGCATCAATTAAATGACACAGATTACATAAATACACCGTGTAAATCACCTCATCACGAAGTCGTCAACCAAGCATTCTGTACATGAAACTAAGTAACTTTACGCAAAAATTATTGCTGGGAAACGACTTTTTTTAGGGGGTGTAAAATCATGTTTTGTGGTAGAACTCAATGTAACGCACTCAAAACATTGTGCTGATGGACGGATTGAATAGTACGGGGGTCGTGGAGGTGTTTAAAGTTAAAAATCTTACATAAAAATCTTGTATTTAAAAAAGTACTTGTCAAAAAGTTGGAACTTTGACCCCTAATATCTCCGTAACTAGAAGGTTCCCAGGTATGGTGTAGAACAAAAAAATGATTGCAATGAGAGGGAGAACCAGTGCCTTTCGGCTTCGTTAAGAGGTGTTTTACACCCTTTATACTTATATAAAAACAAGGTGCCAATAAACAAAAAGAAAAAAACATATTTACGAAACAGTTTAGTAACACCATGACATACTTCAAATAAAATAACGAGTATACAAAGTGCGGTGCTCTCAAAAACGGTGAAGGAAAACATCGTGAGGAAACCGGCATGTCCTAGAACAAAAAATTCGAAGACATGTGACATCTACCAACCCGCACTGGGCCCGCGTGGTGGATTACAGCCCAATCCCTCTCATAGGAGAGGAGGCCTGTGTCCCAGCAGTGGGAACATTATAGGCTAATGATGATGATGATGATGAAAGTGCGGTGTGCGTCTCAAGGTTGCACCAAATGGGAGTCCAGCTCAGCATGTGTCAGGCATGCACCTGACGCTGATATACTGCTGGATCCCTGTAGTGACATACGGACGTCGAGCAGACGAGATAAATTGGTGTTGTGTGTGTTATTTATACGCGGATTGAAATTATGTAAGTATACCCTCAACTTAAATTTAGTGTTCTACAGTAAGTTTCGTTTACTGTATTGTAAACATTCTTGTTCTTTGGTGAGTGTATGATTACTTATGCATGAGTATATGTGTGTATGTGTACAACTTAGAGATATCTCCTAAAATTGTGTGTATGAGTGTGTGCATCTGTATGTGTGTGTACGTGTATGTATGTACAAGAACAATTTTGTTTGGGAAAAGGCCCGGTCCGGAGATGACGTGATTTGATTTGAGGAAAACACATTTATGAACTATTACACATTTCCTTATCCTCAACAACATTCCATTGGATACCGTTATAAAAAGAATCGGCTATTATAAGCAGGCCGTGTCCTTATACTTAAATATAATATAAGAGTGCGAACACACGATTGTCGTGATTCGTTCTACTCTCATACAAATTCTTCGGAAAGTTACAAGACGCCCTCTGTCAGCGCGACGATGCGTTTGGGTTCGCCGAACAATATCAACGCAACGATCGCATATTCACGCGACATTTGCTTACTAGCGCGACTTTTGCGATTCTCAGACCGCACCGCTCATCCGCGGGGTCGGTCGGATTTTGAGGGGGCTTGTCGCGCGGAGATGCGGCAAGCCGGCTGACCGCGCGGCTGGTTTTTGATCAGTCATGCAGTCCGGTCACAGGTGTTGAAAGGAATGGACGCTGAAGTGGTAGCAGGAATTTGGTTTCAATTCAGGATATTAAATAATAAGTGAGTCGTGTTAGTGGACGGTGAATGATGGGCTAGCTCACCGTCCGTCCGTCTTATGACGAGCGGCCGTCCGTGGATCCGCCTTACCACCCGGCCGCGCGGTCAAGCGGTGTCGTGTGAGAATCGCCTTAGTACACGGAATACTTCTTATTTTGCTACCTTATTATTATTTTCCGCATACCTATGTTTTCTAAAGCGAAAAAAAAAACTAAAACCGGCTAGACCTAGTAGAAACATTGGGGAAACTAACAAACAACAAGTTTGTGGCTATAATATAATAGCGGATCGGGGCGAGTATCAGTGGGAACCTATGCTATTTATACTAATACAAGGTGTGGTTTTGCATCCATGTCAACATTCAGGAGGTTGTCACAAAAGACATAAATAATCAATTTAAATTACGGTTCCTAGTTAATTATTAATAAACGCTGCTTTTTTGTTGTTGTTTAAGTTTGTCAGTAGGTATATCAGAATAACCCCCTTAACGTGGTTTAGGGAATAAGAAATTACCGAATAAACGTTTGAGATTGTTTGTATGTGTGAAAATGTGGTAATCAGACGGGCAGTGTTTAAAACACAGGTGGTTTACACTTACCAAAGTCATTATGATGATTAAAAAAAATATATAACTACCCATTTTATTATTGATTCAGGATGAGAATCATTAGCATAGTTACCTTTTGAATTTGGCGAGGATGCAAAACAACAGTATGATGATATATTAAGTCTACTGCCTTACTGGTCTAGTGGCCAATTCCCAGATCGAGCAAAGTGTTATTGTATTTTTCAATGAAAAAGTCTGGACTTGTGGCAATGCCCTCTGTTATATGGAACTTAAACATAACTGCCGAAATGTGAGTGTACTATTACAACTCTGCCTAACCCTTATGGAATTAAACGCGTGATGTTATATTATTCTACATTATTATCATCAAAAAACCTTGCCTTCTCGGCTAATTTCACCCTATTATTACAGTAAACAAAATGCTTTTAAAAATATAAGTTAATTTTTCGCAACCTTGGTACCACCTATTAGCTGGCTCTTTGATCAGTGATCTGAACGGATATTTGATGCTATATTTAGCTACCCTTTAGAACAAGGATATTTAATTAATGTTTTTTAATGTCGCCTTTTAGTAGAAAAAGGTTTTGAGCTAAAAGGATTCGTCAATGATGTTTCATTTTTCATCATTGGAGAAAGCTCTTGGACCACATTTATTGTACACCCCAGTGGTAGCTACTACGTACAGACGAACTCGTTTATGGGATCGAGTTGTATGTACAACACAAGCTGCCAAGAAGCTGAGATCGACATTCTCTATACTAGTTTTAATAAATTTAAGAAAATTTTATGTGATTGCTTCTTCAAGCGTAGATAGTAATTTTACTGTTTGATGTTATATACACATATTATATATTGTCATAGGTTCGTTTATTTTACTGAATTTGTTAGTTTATTTTTTACGTTAGAAAAAATCTGCATTTATTTAGTAAAAGAGGTGACCGGCACCACTATAATACTAGAAACAGAGACCAACTAGTTCAGCCAGGTTTCAGGTTAGCTAAAGTAGACTCATCTTTCATGGGGTACTGTTTAAAATGTTATAATAAAATACCTCCCCACATTCTACAACTGAATGAAACGTAATTTAAATCTTGCATAAAACGCACACTATGTAGGCAAGCATATTATAAGTTGGGGGATTATATTGATGATAAAAATGCTTGGCTCAATGCTGGTCCTGCTCCACAACCATAGGGGCAATCGGAATCATCAGAATTAGAAAGTGAAGTTATTGTGAAAGCTGCAGAAGATTGTAAAAATATATTTGCATTGTATAGATTCAATCTCTTAGTATTATATAATTGCATAGCACATGTGTGAGTACCATGTACTGTAAAGCCACCATTTAATGAGTACCTAAATCTTTCATTGACGCGAAATTACCCTGGTGGTTGAGTGAATGTCATGCTCACTTAAATGTCACGCTGATGGTGGCGGGTGTGTCGGGTCGTTTAGTTCCCTTCAAAATGGTTGAGTTGAATGATGGCTGATACATGCGTCATGTTCGTGAACGGGCGCTGTCAGTTGTGACTGGTCATCTCTTAGCTGCCACGGTTTATTTTAATTACTTTATTTTTTAACCCGTGAGAAGGCGCGCTATGAGCAATTTACTCACACAAAAATTTAAAGCAAAAATTTTTGGCGATACCGACGCCCTAACGTCTCGAGCGCCTAGGTACCTTCCTAACTATTCATCCCCTCCTCCGTGACGCAACTCTCGTGCCGGTCAGTTCTGTTGCGACCGCGCAGCTAAGTGTTTGTGGAGGCCGCGTACCATCGTGCGGCAATTTGCTCATCACGCGCCCATCCGTGTAAGTATTTATTTTTCCAATAAAAAAAGTATAATTGTGTTTTCTAGATTATATTATTTTATTTATTTATATTAAATTGGTTAATTATTACGTAAATACTCTATATTAATATTTTAATAATAATATTTTTTGTTTTTAGCTACAACACACATGTAAAATGTGTTCCATTTTTGGTTTCGGTGAAGATATGATGATCTTATCATATGTACCAAAGAAGAAAACCAAGAAAATTGTCCTTATGCTATCATCTCTTCACGATGACGATAAAATAGACCAAGAAACTGGAAATGAAGCTAAACCCGAGATTGTAACATTTTACAATTCCACAAAAGGAGGAGTGGATGTAGTAGACCAAAAGAAAGAGGATTATTCCGTTGCCAGAATCACTTCTCGATGGCCAATGCGCTTATTTTTTTCCATTTTGAACATAACTGGAATCAATGCCCAAATAATATATAAAGCTAACACCAAAACTTTGATTGAAAGACGTACATTCCTAAAAGAAGTGGCGCTTGAGCTGGTAAAACCACATATTTCACGCCGAATTTGCATGGAGAACATATCTTCAGATCTCAAGTTTCTAATGAAGCGATTTGTGTCGGCTCCTAGACCTATTTCAGAGCCTAGGCCAAGCGGATTCTGTTCTATATGTCCTAGACGTAAGAATAGACGGTCAAAAAAAGCTTGCACTTTGTGCAAGCAATTACTCTGCACCGAACATATTACATATAATGTGTTTAATGTGTTTCGAGAGGCACACTTGTCCAGATCTCATGGAAGAGTAATTTTTTAAAGTTTTTGTTATGTAAGATTTTTTATTGTGATTTATATGAAGACTGTCATAATTAGAAAATAAAAATTTGTTGATTTCTTGTTTGTTTTAGAAGTTGCATTTATGTTTCATATTTTTAATAAAAATACTTATTTTCTTACTTATTAAACCTTGTTTTATTCTTATAAATCCATTATAAGTCAATAAGTACTATAGAAGTAGAAATATGAGCATTTAAAGTAGTGTGAGTAATTTGCTCGCGCGCGCCTCTCCATGTAACAAACAGAGGCGCGCCTTCTCACGGGTTAATTACTGATTTAATCTTTTACTCTGGACGCTCTTAACTTGCCCGTATTTCTACATTGTTCTCACATATTTGTAATTCTTAACATGAATGATGTAACCAAGATTTTGTAACATATTTTGATTTAAAAGAGTGTCCATGGAGTTTCTTGCCCGTTCTTCTCCATAGAGATCTACGCTACGGAATGGGCAACTACAGTACTTTCACAAGTTATTATGCCTTGTGACTGGGACTGTAGCTTCGCGTTATATTTTGTTTTTTTTTGACTTTCAAAAGTGCCTGTAATGGTCTAATTGAAATAAATGCTTTGACTTTGACTTTGACTTTATACAGCCAAAAATTGTTTGGCAAATACCTATTTGTATTTTTTTTATAGTAAATACAAATTAAAGCAGTCAATTATTCAATTTAGAAATGAAACTTGTTTGACCACAATATTATGGCATAATGACATTTAGTATATCATTATATTGAGATATAAAACATTATACAACATATTGTGGTTATTATTGGAAGTCATTACTTCCAATTATGGGCGCACAATAAAATAAAATACTTGTCATGTTAACATACTTGCATTTCTGCAATGGTATTTAAGAAACAGGCCTACTCTAGACCTGAACCTGAAAAACGAGACAAAAGAAAAGCCCCATACTGTTTTTCTCGATCTCTTTTTGCGAAACGGTCGAATTGCAGAAGGACGCTGCGGAAACGGAGAAAGAGATGACGAACTCCCCACCCATCCCATAGCAGCCTATGGTTCTGATGATGCCATTTTATTATGCGTATTAAATCATCACCTGCCTAGGCTTTACCCAACTGTGTTAGGGTCGGCTTCAGTCTAAACGGATGCAGCTGAATACAAGTATTTTACATGAAGCGACTGCCTATCTGATCTCCACAACCCAGTTATTACTGGCTAAAATGTTCCCCTCGTTGCCACTGGTTGTCAGACTTTCAGGCCACTGATTACCTGTAACGACTGTTAAAGATCTGCATCTGCCAAGGCACTGAGAAAACTCTATACATATGTATTGGGTGTTAACCCATCCACGGACCAACCTAGGCAAACACCTCTCAACCTGAAGATCGGAGCGACTGTTATTATTTAACCATGAGTTCCTAGTTTACTTTAAAAGTATTAAACAATAAAATATCTTATTCAGAATGCTACTTATTCCAGTCCGGGAACAGTATAGCCATAATTATAAGTAACTAGCTGTCCCGCGCAACTTCGTTTGCGTCACATTTTCCCCGTTTTCGTAACATTTTTATTTCTGCTCCGCTCCTATTGGTCGTAGCGTGATGATATGTAGCCTATGTCCTTCCCTAGGTTGAAATCTTTCTTCTTGCCAAATTTCATTAAGATCCGATCAGCCGTTTAGTTGTGAAAAAGTAACAAACAAACAGAGTGACTTTCGTATTTATAATATTAGTATGGATTTGGAACAGCCCGAAATCCTGCAAAAAGCCACGTTGTATTGCAGAGGATTCTGGGAAATAAACTGTGCTTTTCAATTCATGCAACAAGGCTATCGTACGAGCTATTATTTACATTTACAACGCTCACTGTTTTAGCCAGTTTTGGAGGAAAATAAATTGTTTGTTATAAAGGCTATTAGTTTGGTTCACACTCATTTTTAGGTTTCTGTAACCAAAAGGTCAAACGGGACCCTATTACTGAGACTTCGCTGTCCGTCTATCCGTCCGTCCGTGTGACACCAGGCTGTATCTTATGAACCGAGATGGTAAGCCAGTTGAAATTTCTACAGATATAAAATAAATATTCAAGGGGCTCCCATACGTTCGAAAGAGATACCGCGGCCCTGGAACACAAAGGGCGAAGAAGGAACATGGGTGGGTTTTAGTCAGTACAAGTCTGACACTCCCTCCCGCTCCGCCCAGAGCGGGAGAAGTCATTTGATGATTTCCCATCCGCAAAAAAAAGGGGCTCCCATACAAAAAAAGTGATTTAAAAGAAGCCATACTAATGTAAATACGAAATTTCCTCACTTTGTCTGTTCATCTGTAAGTACATATAACTAAAAGTTGGGTGGTTTGCACACGAGATTAATTTTCATGTTCAGCATTTTCTACATTATGTACTCGTAGATGAATAGGCAAGCACCGATAGTTTAGGGATAACTCGCTACTTCGAAACCTTTGCCAAATTCGTTGCTTTAATTTTATTTTCAGGCGCGAATCAGTTCAAATATTATAACTAAGATTAGTAAACCAATATTTTTTGTAAAAGGTGTTGTATTCCGTTAACAGTTTTATTTCATCATCATCATTAGCCTATAATGTTCCCACTGCTGGGACACAGGCCTCCTCTCCTACGAGAGGGAGTGGGCTGTAATCCACCACGCGGGCCCAGTGCGGGTTGGTAGATGTCACATGTCATCGAATTTTTGGTTCTAGGACATGCCGGTTTCCTCACGATGTTTTCCTTCACCGTTTTTGAGAGCAGCGGTGATGAAATAAATTACACAAAGTAATACGCTTGCCTGGGTTCGAACCCCCCGGCTTACTGCTCGTAATTCGGGGCTGCCACCACTGGGCCACCGCCGCTCTCACTGGGCCACCGCCGCTCTCTATGCTATTAATATTTTTTGAAAAATATATTTTTTTTTTAGATGTTAGGATTTTATATGACAGTTTAGTTGACAAAACTTCCTACGAACTAGTATTACCAGTCTTTTAATTAATGGGCGTTTTTACGGAGCCACCCTGCATATTTATAAATACATTATTTACATTTATAACATAGCTTAAGTTTATCAAAAGTGCTGTATATCAGTTTTTCTAAAATAAAATTCTTTGTTTCAGGTCCCTAAAGATGTATCTTCTATGGATTTTGTTCGTTTCTGCAGTCTCAATTAATTGTTGTAAGTAATTCTTGTAATAGCTTTGAGGATTATTGTTTACTATCTCGAATACTCTTGTTTACTCATGTGCCCCTTATTTCTGTTTATTAGATTTCAGACCGTCCTATGTTTAACCCAAGGTTTTATTTGGTACAGAAATCTTTTCTTTAATATTGATGAGCGATATTTTTATTGAGTACTTGAAAATGTTTATCGGATGTTGATGATTTTATCAAAATAATGACGGTTTTTTTTTAACTCAACGTCTATAGTAAATAAAATTCAAAGTCCTGACTGACTGACTGAGATATCAACGCACAGCCTAAGCCGCTGGTTACACTCCAAATTGCATGTATCTACATGCAATTTGGAGTGTGTGTTATTACGCATACATATTACAGTTTTTTCGAAATTCACTCCAAACGGGAGACATACCTTACAATTATTATGCAGAAAAAAATGATTGTCTGATCTGCTTGAGTATTTATGTTTCTTGATTGGATTAATAAACACTTATTTCAACAGTTCTGGTAATTCCACCCCTCAGGCGGCACAATGGGGGTTATTATTTTTAATTTTGTACTTGCGCAACAGGCACTTGCGCAACTGGACACTTGTACGATTCAATGGCTTCATGGGTGTCGTTTTATTTATTTATTTTTATTTATTTATTTAGGTTAACCAACAATTGTTTACACGATGTACATTTCAGACTTAATGACTAGAGTAACATTTACAAGTGCAACAATTAATTACAGGTTAACACCACATGCACAAAAACGGTTTAACATAACATATTTATATATTATTGCCATTAGAACTTATACATACAAAAAATAAATTAAAACAATAATAAAGAAAAACTATCAAGTCATTCATTCAATAGGTACTGTATACAACTTAAAGAAAAAGACATTGGGATGTAAAATTACTGAATAAAATTATAATTGATTCAATTGTGATTGATTGATTAGATTATGAATAAATATAACGACCTTAAATTGATAATAAACTACAATTAAAAGATTAAAAAAACCCAAAGAATAAACTAAGAAATCGAAAACGGGTGAAAAAAAAATTAAATTAAATTAAAATTAAATTAAATTGCCATTGAATTATATACAAAAACTCGTAGGAATTTATTTATGCTATCATGATGTACATCTACTAAGTCACTGCGATCATTAAGGATCTTACACAATCTAGGTATCGGAGAATTCGCACCAAGCACAGACTTTCGAAGTGGCGGACACAGGGGTGTTATCTTATTCCTAGGATATCTAGAAGGCGCACGGAATCTAATAAGCTTCAGTAAGCCAGGGCTATCGATCTTATTGCGCAACAGTTTGTAAAGAAACAAAACATCGTTTATTTCTCTACGCATAGACAAAGACTGCATCTTAAAATGGCATAGACGGACTTTATAAGAGGGCAGACGCTTGGATTTCCCTTCACTGAAGGCTAGATGCCACACAAAACGTTTCTGAACCCTTTCCAGACGCAACATGTGAGTGGCATAGTGAGGTTTTCGTGGTGTTTGGGGTCGCTGATAACTGAAATGAGCTCAAAATGAAATTCCAAGATGGCGCCGATGAAAAATTTCGGGTTTTCCTTCATGGGTGTCTATTTCGTGAATTTCGGGTTTGGTGGTAACGAAAGTGAGGTCAAAATGAAAATGAAAGATGGAACCAACGAAAATTTTCCGTTTGACATCATGGGGGTCGTTTCGTGGTTTTCGGGGTCGCTGACAAAGGAAATGAGGTTGAAATAAAAATTAAGTTCTCTAAATAGTTTTATTTAATCTGAGTGTTTATGAATAAAAAAAAAAATAAGCTAGCATTTACATCATTAACTATATCCAAAAGCCTGGATGGATGACCGGGGCATTTGAGCTACAGCATCGTAGCTCGGAATACATGTACGAAATAAAATAATACATTCTGGTTCAACGCATTTACGTCACTAACAATCTAAAAAAAACTATACTTACACTTACGCGCGAGGAAAGCACCGGGCAACAATGTCTATAACATTTAAATGACTATTTTCGACATTATTTTGCTGGGGTAACGCCCACGCGGGTGAAGCCACGGGCAGAAGCTAATAATAAATTCCAACCATATTCAGTCTCAATTATTATTAAATGTGACGTTTTCACTTCAGAAATTTTAAATCGAATAATTGTATTTAAAAGTCGCGGGCAGCTATATATAAGATACTAGCTGACCCGCGTAACTTCATTTCCGTCTCATTTTCCCCGTTTTTGCAACATTTTTCATTGATCATCCGCTCCTTTTGGCCAAAACGTAATGTTATCTTATATGTATAAAAATCAATTGCTGTTCGTTAGTCTCGCTAAAACTCAAGAACGGCTGGGCAGATTTAGCTGATTTTGTTTTTAAAATGTTTGTCGTAGTCCAGGGAAGGTTTAAAAGGTAGGGTAGGGTAGGTAGGTAGGTAGATAGGGTAGGTAAAAAGTGCATTGCAACGCATGCCGGGGACAGCTAGTAATATAGTAAAAATAAATTCTTCCTTGATAAATGGCCTATTCAACACTACAACATTGTATCAATTTAAACCATTAGTTCCCGAGATTAGCAATTTTAACCAAACAAACGAACTCTTCAGATTTATAATATTAATTATATATTAAGATTTAATGCACACACTTCCCTTAAAATTTAAAAATATCCCTATATTTATTCTTATACACATTAATTACCTTTTGAAAGTTTCCTAGATAACGTGCAGTTTTGTTTAATGTCATAACTTTAATTTAAAATATATGCACGACCCCTTAACATTCAATGCATCCACCAGTACAATGTTTTGAGTGCATTATATTAAACCCAACCTTAAAGGTGATTTTTTCCAAAAAAAATAAGTCGTTTCTCAGAAATATTTTTTGCGTAAAATAGTTAGTAGTAGTAAGTAGTAGTTTGATGTACAGAATGCTTGGTTGACGACTTCGTGATTTGTCCCATTATACCTTGTATAAGTCCCGTCACTGTCAATAAAACCGTGACATGGTATTACGGTAAACTCATTCACAAACATTCACGCATCCACACTCAGTTTAAAACAATTCACGCTGCACCCGACAAACGTCATCAAACTGAACACAAACAGAATTTCCGAACACCAAAACAAAGCTTTGCAATTGTTTTTATTTTTTCTACACACAACCTCACGAAATAATCACCGAGTCACGCTCCGTTACTCCCATTCATTAATTCACTCATTCAGTCGGTCTTCCATTCACTCTTTGAGTTCAGCTCGCATAAAAATGTTGTAATGAGAACGAAATTTTTGTAACATAGCGTCGAGGTTAAGAATTTGTGCTATGTTTGGGATTTGGGTGACCCTAAAAGGGTAGGGTTGTATAACGTACATATTTTATAGGGTACTGGTATTTTGATGCACAAGTACCTTGATTTATAAAGTGATAAATATTGGTCGATGAATAAGATTGTTTAGTAGCAAACGATAATTTATCGGTAATGATATGAGAGAGGAATAGGCAGAGAAATTTTACCTCTCGCTGATTGAACAGCTTTATTTCGGCACTTAACAATCATTCCGTGATTTTAGGTGGAGGTATTATCCACATGTTACTTATCTCCTTGAAGTTTAGGCAAATATATTCTGCCTATTTCAATCTCTGGTAATGATGGAAGGAATTTTGGAGTCTGCTGCTGAATCTTTTTTAGTTGTACCAATATTTAATTTTGCAACTTAAAAAGTCAGTAATTGTAAGAATAATCTTATGACAAAGAAAATTATCACGTTTATCAAAAATATCACTTTACATTTTGTGTCGATAATTAAATCAACGCTACGCCAATATTCAGATTTGCTCTATAAAATACTTTACGATTTTTACTCGTATTAAATTATTACTGCCTTTACTCTATATGTCTGTATTATGAATTTCTCGGGTTTAGCCTAAATACTGACCCGAGCGGCTGTTATCATTTAGCCATGAACTACTAAAATAAAAAATAAAAAACTCATTTATTTCAGGTCATTGACTCATATGAGACACGAAACAATACAACACTTTATACACTTTTGACAATTTTACTGGCGACACCATTCTTGTAATAAATAAATAAAAGTGAATTTTTTTTCACATTAAAGACATATATCTAAAAAAAATTGGAATAATATTCCATTAAGGGTATAAAACGCGGAGTAGGGATAAAGTGAAAGGCGCTCGTCAGAGCGCCTTTCACCTACCCTACCTACTCCGCGGCCGATCGTCACGCGACATGCAACACACAGACGAAAAAGTTTGAGACGATGTAATAAAAATTTCACTTTAATAAAACCTTTATTCGGTGTTTTCAGTATCTATTACAATATTGTCCCAGGCGCTGGCTGGCCCAACGAAATTCTCTAAACGCCTTCCAATCCCAAAGTATCACACGATACTGACGACATGTGCGCAGGCACCAACTGTCCTCATACCCGTCAATCATGAAAATACTAATTAAGTAAATACTAATTGATTAAAAAATAACAAAAAGGTAATTAAATGACGTAAAAAATGACAAACAAATAATTCAGGGGCACAGAGCATAAAATATATTAAATAAAGATTTCAGTAACGTCCTTACAAAAGTTTTATTTTGTCTTGTTACTAGTTAGCCAACCCTAATGCCAACAGCAAATTCAGTAAGGAATTGAAACTAGTAAAGAAATTCTGGTTCTTATACTGATCGTCTGGGATGGACATCCAATTAAGAGAAAATGCCTTTATTTTGAGAAAAAAATTGTTTTGTATACACTTGTAGTTTATTTAATATTTTAATTTGGTCCTCTTCAAAAAACCGGTCAAATGCGAGTCGGACTAGTGCACGAAGGGTTCCGTATCATTATTTATAAAAACGAGCAAAAAAAATCATTCAAACTTTCTTGTAGGAGCCCCCTTAAATATTTATTTTATTCTGTTTTTAGTATTTGTTGTTTTAGCGGCAACAGAAATACATAAACTTTAGAAATTTCAATTGGCTAACTATCACGGTTCATGAGATACAGTCTGGTGACAGCCGGATGGACGGACGGACAGCGAAGTCTCAGTAATAGGGTCCCATTTGACCCTTTGGGTACGGAACCCTCAAAAATGAAAAGAACCAACCAGGCACAAATCCAGACTCCGTGGCTGATACTGAAAAAAATCTGATGGAAAAACTCAATAAAACTTTGCCTTACCCGGAAATCGAGCCCAGGACCTCATGCTCCGAAGTCGCGCCTGCAAGCACTAGACCTATGAGGTAGTCCCAACAGAGGAGGATTATAGATGAATAATGTTAAAAGACTGAACACACATACACAAACCTGTCACCCAGCATTACACTGCTGGGCAAACGCATCTTTCCATGACTTCCAGTTTTTTGGATCAAGGGCTAATGTGAACTTTTGTTCTTTTTAGGGTTCCGTACCCAAAGGTTCAAACGGGCTCCTATTACTGATACTTCGCTGTCCGTTCGTTTGTCACCAGGCTGTATCTCATGAACCGTGAGAGGTAGTTAAAATTTCTACAGATTATGTATTTCTGTTGCCGCTTTAACAATAAATACTAAAAACAGAATAAAATAAATATTTAAGGGAGCTCCTATACCAACATTTTTTTTGCTCGTTTTCATTATAAATAATGGTACGGATCCCTTCGTGCGCGAGACTGATTCGCACTTGGCCGGGTTTTTTTGTCCATCGCGTCCCGCCATCTACTAAGTTAAAAACACAACCAATTAAAAATAAGCAGCACAAAACAGCCAGTTTAATACAATTTGAACAACACAAATACTTCAAAACCAGTAGCTTCTCGTCATCGTAAATACGCAACAAATTGATTCCGTTATGAAGTGATACGCACCCGATAATTGAGTTCAGCTCCAAAGGCTACAAACAATTCTGAATGTTCCTACGAAAACAGCGGAGATTGAATTTTAAACCCGATTGACTGGGGTAAAATTGAATGAAGCAGTACTTTTTATGAATCATCAATCATCAGCCTGTAATGTTCCTACTGCTAGGACACAGGCCTCCTCTCTATGGGAGGAAGTGTGTAGTATCCACCACGCGGGCCCATTGCGTGTTGGCAGCTGTCACATGTCTTCGAATTTTTATTTCTAGGACATGCCGGTTTCCTCACAATGTTTTCCTTCACCGTTTTGAGAGCGGCGGTGATGAAATAAACTACACAAAGTAATGCGCCTGCCTGGGTTTGAACACACGGCTTACTGCTCGTAAGTGGGAGCTACCACCATTGGACCACCGCTGCTCTCTTTTTATGAATAGTCATTTATAAAAAGTTCTGCTTGTTGACCCGCACCACTTAGTCTGCGTACGCAACGGAAAGGAATAAATTTTCCCCATTTTTGCACATTTTCTGCTCCTATTGTTCGTAGCGTGCTAATATCGCCTTATAGTCTTCCTCGATAAATGGCCTATACAACACTAAAGATTTTTCCTTTTGAACCAGTAGTTCCTGAGATGAGCGCGTACAACAAAAAAAAACCGCCCAAGTGCGAGTCGGACTCGCGCATCGAAAATATTTTTTACTATATGATGTAACTAAAAATTTACTGTTTTCACAATTTTTCCTTTATCTGTGCTATAAGACATTGCTTCGTACCAAATTTCAAGATTCTGAGTTCACGGGAAGTACTCTGTAGGTTTTGATTCCCTTGCGAGTATCGAACATTTGCGGAAATTTGCGGCATAAGCGGCTGTATCTTTTGAATGCGTTGGCTTAGAAGTTTGATTTTTTCACAGCTCCAAGGAACAGTAGACTTGAGTATTTGATATAAATTCCAGCTTGATACCTTTACGCATTCCTGAGAAAAAGGGTCTTGACAGACAGACAGACGGACGGACGACAAAGTTATCCTATAAGGGTTCCGTTTTTTCCTTTCGAGGTACGAAACCCTAAAAACAGAGAAACTTTTCATATTTTTAATATTAAGTAAATCTACTTCGTAAATATCTTAAATTTAGTTTACAAATGTTTCACCAAAACTCCTTTGAAAAACTAGTTTACCACCAACGTTTCTTAAACTTTTTTATTTCAGAAACAACTTATCCCGCAGATGTTTTCTTTTGCCTGCTTGCTACCTCGTTAGTTGAATAGTCGCAAGAGCGACTGCTGAGCATGAGGTCCTGGGTTCAATTCTTGCAAAGTGTCATCATCTGCCTAGCCTTTTCCCAAACTATCTTGGGGTCGGCTACCAGTGTAACCGGATGTAGCTGAGTACCAGTATTTTACATGAAGGGACTAAACCCAGTAACTGGGTAATACGATACCCCTTGGTACGACTGGATGTCAGACTTTTGGCTTCTGACTACTCGTAACGACTGCCAAAGATCTACAAATGACAGCTGGGACCAACGGCTAAACGAGGCACGGAGGAAACTCGGTATTTAATTATGGTCACCCATCCACGGACCAACCTCGGCAAGCATGGCTTAACCTTAAAGTTCGACCCGTGTAGCTGTTATTATTTAGCCACGAGCTCTTCAAAGTCTGGCAAAGTGTGACCAATCATATTTTAACCAATCGTTCCAACGTTTTTTTAGTCAGCATTAAAAAACAACGTTAACTTAAATACGGGCGTATTAAGGCACCCACTGTGTGACCAAGTTAGATCTGTGGCCGGTAAAGTCTGATTTCAACCTCTAGCACCCTATTACTAGCAAATTCATGATAAGTTTCGTTACCTTTGAAACACGTATTTTCACAAATAGCTGAATAATATCTAGTATAATATTTTATGACTAGCTTCAGAATAAATTCTTTGGACAAAGTAATTTTCTGTAAATCAATACTAAAAAAATACATTCCGTGAATGTATTTTATCGCTTCCTCTATGTCCATAACCAAGGAATGGAAATGTCAATTCTCGAACAAATTACTTTTGAATTTAAAATAAGAATTGAACTCTTACATTGATTGCAAGACTCATTAATTCCATTCGTTCTTCCAATCTTCATTCGTTCTATCGGAGTTAATTTAGTTCAGCTAATATTGTCTGTGCAGCCGTTTTTAATTAATACCATTTTTAGGATTCCGTAGCCTTTAAACGGGAACCTATTACTGAGACTTCGCTGTCCGTCCGTCCATTCGTCCGTCCATACATCCGTCTGTCACCAGGCTGTATCTCATGAATAGTGATAGTAAGCCAGTTAAAATTTCTGCAAATTATGTATTTCTGTTGCCGCTATAACAACAAATACTAAAAACAGAATAAAATTAATATTTAAGGGCTCCCATACAAAAAAGTGATTTCATAAATAGTGGTACGGAACCCTTCCTGCGCGAGTCCGACCTGCACTTGGCCGATTTTTTTTTTTTTAATTGTTTCTTTTTTTTATAAAGTCAGTATTGGAGAAATTCTTGTTCCAATTTTTCTTTAGAATTGAATGTGAAATTATTTTACTGGATAATGAAAACTTGACGATATTGTTGCAGAATGAAATGAGTTTTGATTTGTATAAGAATTTTATTTCATAGAAATGAGTTATTAGATTTGCTGTTTGCTCCATAGAATCAATACTAACTAAATCAGATGTATGGCATTGAGGTTTCGGACAGATTCGGTACACAAGCTTCAGAAGCAACCACAGTGTGTACTTGCGAACGTATACATAGTAATGTATGCCTACATGTGCCTATATGTGTACATTGAATACTCATGTTTTGTAACCGCACATACAAGGTGTTGTTTTGCATCCTCATCAAAATTCAAGGGGATGTCACAAAAGATATAAATAATCAATTAAAATTAAATTAATTAATCAAGTACCTTATTATTAATGATTAACTATTAATAAACGCTGATTGTTTTGGTTGTTTAAGTTTGTCAGTATTTCAGAATAACTTTTAACCTGGTTTAGGGAATTAGAAATTATCTAATAAACGTTTAAGATTTTTTGTATGTATGAAAGCGCGGTTATAGGGCGAGGATCTACGGGCCGCGTTTAAAACACGGGTGGTACACTAACTGATTTTCGTAAATAAGAAAAAAAAATACCTACCTATTTTATTATTGATTCAGATTGAGCATAGTTACCTCCTTGAATTTGACGATGATGCAAAACAACACCTTATGTAAGGACCAAATAAGACATTTACTGTAGCAATACTAAATATTAATAGAAGGTTTGTTAATGCGTTTTCACTGTTCATGATAAGTCGACGGGTTATAATGAATCAGTATTTCTTAAGGCGGAAACACACCTACGTGTCGTGGCGTGTCGTGACGCGCCAGAAGCTATCGGTTTCATACATCGTTGCGACACGATACGCCATGCAAATATGTCCCTAACCATATTAAATGTATGAAACCGATTGCGTCACGACACGCCACGACACGTAAATGTGTTTCCGCCTTAAGTCTTAAATTGTTTAAGAAATATTAAAGGAACTTTGTAAATCCGTTATCTTATAATTATTTAATATTGTTTAGGGGTATGAGGAACAGGGTGGAAAGTTCCTCGATACTCCATAGAAAAGGAAGGATCCTCCGGCCAGACAGGTGTTATGTCTGGCGGGCAACTGCCCGATAGTTGCTATCGGGTTTCTGTATATATACTGAAGTCGATGTAAATTTTGCTTGTGACTTGTAGGAAATTGATGTTAGTTCCTCCGTCGTATCATAGATGGCGCTGTAGACTTTTTGTAGTATGTTGCTTTTTTGTGGTCGCTACATCACTCCCCCCCGGAGACCGGAGGTCGATAGTTGAATGAGTCTACTCTTTTTAGTATTTAGCCGTGCCAGTTGAAAGCTCGTTGCCGCATTGTTCGCGGTGAGTCGGAACAGTCTGCGGTGGTGATGCGAACCCCAGTGAGTCGGGGCCGGCGCTGCGTTTGCTCCGGTGTGTCGGACGTGGTACAGCGCCGCGATGTGGCAGACAGCTAGAGAGGTGTCGACCGGGAGGTAGAAGCTCTCGACCGGCCGAAAGTGCAGTATGCTGTGCCATGGTCGCTTGATGAGAGGCTGAGGGTGCTGGCCAGGAATGCGCTTCCGCTGCATGCTGGTGGTCAGGAATACCCAGTTGAAGCTGGCTGGCTGTGAGACTCGCTGCTCGAAAGCTGGAGGAAGTGATGCTGATGTTGATGACGTCACGTTGCTCGAAGGCTGCGCTGACGTCCATTTCGGGGTCACCAGTTTAGGGGTATGAGGAACAGGGTGGAAAGTTCCTCGATACTCCATAGAAAAGGGAGGATCCTCCGGCCAGACAGGTGTTATGTCTGGCGGGCAACTGCCCGATAGTTGTTATCGGGTTTCTGTATATATACTGAAGTCGATGTAAATTTTGCTTGTGACTTGTAGGAAATTGATGTTAGTTCCTCCGTCGTATCATAGATGGCGCTGTAGACTTTTTGTAGTATGTTGCTTTTTTGTGGTCGCTACAATTGAAAACACGCCAAAAGTAAAAAAAAAACGATTCAGCTTCAATAGTCTCTGGCCAAAATTCTGAATGAAACAAACAAAAGTCACCGAATTGTTGCTGTTTTTTTTTATTGAAACACGTACTTAACAGTTTTTTTTTAAGTCGGTTTTATTTTGTTTAATATATTTTTAGTTGACGGAGACATACAGTTGCATACGAATTGATAACCTCAGCTGGATCCGGTAAGACTGGAAGCTAACCCTAATATAGTTGGGAAAAGGCTAGGCAGATGATGATATGTTTGCTCAGGCGTTACACAACTGGGGGTCTACTCTCTAAGCACGAAATGCGTAATTTCGGCCGAAGTCACGGTCGTTTCCTACTCCTTATCACTTACGGACACAAGATTCGTTAGGGGCCCGTACTAAAAATGTATGACAATACGATTGGACAGTTTTCCTTACTCCCGATGTGTTTTCAAAACTCATGAATCTGAAAATATTAGGGAGTAGGGTTCATTTCGAAGTATAAAGCTAGTTACGAACAGATCCGTATTTTTGTTGACGGACTTAGAGAGTAGGCCCCCTGACGATGTGCGGCGCATCATCCGTCAATTCTGAGTCCACCCTTGATCTCATCCCATTTTTAGGGTTGCGTATCCAAAAGGTCAAACGGGACCCTATTACTGAGACTTCGCTGTCCATCCGTCCGTCCGTCCATCCGTCTGTCACCAGGCTGTATCTCATGAACCGTGATAGTTAGCCAGTTGAAATTTCTACAGATTATGTATTTCTGTTGCCGCTATAACAACAAATACTAAAAACAGAATAAAATAAATATTTAAGGGGGCTCCCATACAAAAAAGTGATTTTTTTGCTTGTTTTTAAAAATAATGGTACGAACCCATCGAGCGCACTCGCACTTGGCCGGTTTTTGTGTCCATAAAACCCATTTGAACACCCGAAAGACTGACTCCTATTTAACAAACCAAGGGAATAAAGGGTGTGTCTTTATCCAAGCCAAAGGCAAAACACATGAACTATAACCCCCACTTCAAACATACGGCCACAACTCACAAAACTTACATTATTAAGGCACTAGAATGGAAGCCCGTGTTTCGCCCGAGGGTTGTACCCGATATGGAACATATTCTGCTTATTATAATACACGTTGTATTCTGAATGTACGGGTTGCGTTGTCAATGTAAAGGGGTGAAGGGGTTGTAAGTAAGGGGTGATTTGGATTTGACTTTTCGTGCTGTGTTATTTAGTGACTCTACCTTAACCAGAACCATTTGTACATTGAGTACTTTTTTTTATTTTATTTTTTATTTACTCAAAATCAGTATAGCAAAAACATACAAAAGGTCTGCCAAACTGCAAAACAGTTTGTCGGCAGTTGTTCTCATTTCACAATATTAAAATACTAACAAAATTTGAATTTTACTAATTAATAGCAACCCACATGGTTATATGCTTTGTTTGAGCTTAGATGACTGCCTCCTTGGCCTAGTGCACGAAGGCGCGACGGCTGAGAAAGAGTTCCTTAGTTCGATTCTCGAGTCGGGCCAAGTATCAATGGCTTTTCCCATTAGTAAAGTCTCAGTGGCAGAAACGGAGTCTGGATCTGTGATCTGTTGACGGCAATAGGCTCGCCCCCCTTTTACATGGGAGTTTAACATAACTGGCGAAATGTGGGTATGCTACACCTCTGCTTAATCATTCGGAGATACAGACGTGATTTTATGTTTTATGTTTGTGAGCTTAGATGCACTGTTTTTTTAATTGGTGTTAGTAAATTTTGGTCCGAAGCAACAGTTGCATGGTGTCGGACGTAAAGAAAAACACCATCCCATATCTTCCCGTGGGTGTCGTAAGAGGCGACTAAGGGACTTTCCAGAGACTAGGCAGCAGCGTTCTCTGTGCTTTTGTAACAACCGCACTGCGATCGCCAACCCCCTGCCAAGCGTGGCGATTATGGCAAAACCCCCCTTATGTAGTGTGAGGCCTATGTCCAGCAGTGGACGTCTTTCGGCTGAAATGATGATGATGATGAACAGTATGGAATAAATTATAGCCATAGTTAAGAAATAAAACCCCAAAACAAAAAAAAAGGTATAAACAAAAACGTAAAAGGTATGAGAAAAAAAAATACAATAAAAAAGCAATACTTACCGAGTATTGAGAAAAATAAATAATCAACGTTATATCCAGAATTTATATTATTAGATTTCAGAATATCCCCTCACTCACCCAATTTAATAAAACACACAATTTAATAAAAAACACACTGTATATAACAAAATATTACAATAGTTCATTATTATAATGTCTTGTTGTTATTGTTTTTCCTTGGTAATGTAAGGCCTGATGTCATATTGAAATTCAAGGCGAGTTATTTGGAAATTATGCATGAGTATGTCTGGTTCAAGAAAGAAAAGAAAGTAATAGAAATAAAGCTGTAATGGTTTGTATTTACATTTTTCTCCGGGGACTAGGAATTCTTTATTCAAAATGTACTGTTTGAAACAACTGACTGTCTTTAGGTCTTAGTTTGATTTAAAAAGTTGTTATATTCCAAATTTCATCATCGCTATTCAGTATGCTGGGACGCAGGCCTCCTCTCTATGGCTGTAATCCACCACGCGGGCCCAGTGCGGGTTGGTAGATGTCACATGTCTTCGAATTTTTAGTTCTAGGACATGCTGGTTTCCTCACAATGTTTTCCTTCACCGTTTTGAGAGCAGCGGTGATGAAATAAATTACACAAAGTAATGCGCCAGCCTGGGTCGAACCTACTACTTACTGCTCGTAAGTCGGGGCTGCTACCACTGGGCCACCGCTGCTCTTTCCATATTTGTTTCATACCATATCATCATGCCTGAAATCCTCGAAGAAATAAGCTGAGGTTGCTTCGGAGATTACATGTGTGATGTTTTGAAATTAATTTCATGAATCTGACCTTTGTGGTAAAGTTCTGCGTTCTCTGCCAGTGACTTAGATTTTTATTAAGTAAATAATATAGCAGATAAGTAAATAATGAGAGCAGGTGGTGGCCCAGTGTTAGCAGCCCCGACTTACGAGCAGTAACCCGTGGGTTCGAAACCAGGCAGGCGCATTACTTTGTGTAACTTATTTCATCACCATCATCTGCCTAGCCTTTTCCCAAACTTTGTTGGGGTCGGATGCAACTGAGTATTAGTATTTTACATGAAGCGACTGCCTATCTGACCTTCACAACCCAGTGACAGGGTAATACGATACTCCTTGGTAAGAGTGGATGTCAGACTTTTGGCTTCTGACTACTCGTAACGACTGTCAAAGATCTACAAATGACAGCCGGGACCAACGGCTTAACGTGATGGTCACCCATCCACAACCAACCTCGGCCAGCACGGCTTAACCTTGAAGATCGACCCATGCGGCTGTTAATATTTAGCCACGAGCTGAATTTATTTCATCACCGCTCCACTCAAAAACTGTGAAGGAAAACATCGTGAGGAAATCGGCATGTCCTAGAACTAAAAATTCAAAGACATGTGACATCTACCAACCCGCACTGGGCCCGCGTGGTGGAAAACAGCCCATTCCCTCTCGTAAGGAGAAGGCCTGTGTCCCAGGAGTGGGAACATTATAGGCTGATGATGAAGATTAACTTTGTGGTAAAGCTTTGCGTTCTCTGTCAGTGACTTAGATTTTTATTAAGTAAATATAAAGGGTGTAAAACACCTCTTAACGAAGCCGAAAGGCACTGGTTCTCCCTGTCATTGCGATATTTTTTTTGTTCTACGCCATACCTGGGAACCTTCTAGTTACGGAGATATTAAGGGTCAAAGTTCCAACGTTTTGAGAAGTACTTTTTTAAAATACAAGTTTTTAATATAAGATTTTTACTTTAAACATCTCCACGACTCCCGTACTATTCAATCCGTCCATCAGCACAATGTTTTGAGTGCGTTCCATTGACTAGTTCTACCACAAAACATGATTTTACACCCTCCAAAAAAAATTGGTTTCTAGCAATAATTTTTGCGTAAAGTTACTTAGTTTCAAGCATTCTGTATGATTGATTGACGGCTTCGTAATGAGGTGATTTACACGGTGTATAGAGCTACTGGACACGTTCACTCAAAAATGTGTTTTTTTCTTCAAAAGACCATTTCAGTCACAAATCTGCATAGTCCTCATGTGATTAGATCAAGGCTATGTCTGGACCTTACAAGACACCATGACCTCTGATATTGTTTCGGCTGTTTCTTCTCAGAGTAGTCGGGTAAGAACCACCAACCCAATCTATTTATTTTTTCAAATTACGTGTAAATGTGTTTGTAAAAACCAATTTTCAAAATAAAATACATTTATGGAATAAATGATGTTTATTTTGAAAATAGTTTAGCTATGCGATATATTACCAAAACACTATATTCTTGAATTGATGCATGGGAAATGTAAGTTCGTAAATAATACGTATGTGAAACGTTACTTTTCTATGTTTACTTATTTTATGAAAGGGAGCTTCACAGTCAGATAGTACATAAACAAACATACACACACACGTACAAACATCAAGCTACAAAAATTTGTAAAAAAAAATAGACTTTCAACCTTATCGTTTACAAATAGGGTTCAAGGATGATTGGGAAAATTAAACAGTTTCGGGTAGGTTGACGAACCATCATAAAACGAATAGAGTATAATGATACAACTTCATGAATATAATTATTAACCATATACATAATTTAATTTACACGTGCCGAAAGTTTTCATCACAACACAACCAAACTTTGTGGTCCTTTGTGTTAGATACTAGTTTTAATGTTACTAGTATTACGTGTGGTCTAAATTAATTATAAATCTGTCGCACCAAGGAGTTTCGTATTATCCAGCACTAAATGGTTTGTGGAAGTCAGATAGGCAGTCGCTACATGTAAAATACTGGTATTCAGCTGCAGCCAGAACAAGAAACACCCACAGCCAACCCCAACAAAGTTGGGAAAACGCTCTGCAGATTTATTTATTTATTAGATACACCAACAGCAATATACAACCTGTTTTTTTTTATATCTCATAACTGTAGGTTTTTATTCTGTACGTAAAAATAATACTTAAACTCCTAGAATAGGTGGTCCAAAAATGCATAGTTTCGGAGATATCATCATTCATAATTTACTTAGGTCAAACATTGTCACCAGTATGACAAATCTTTACTTTTGCGAGGTTGCCAAACTTCGCAGTAGTATAGTAAAATAGTAGTAGTTTCATTGATAAATACGAGTAATTATTTTCATTCAAATCAATCATTCGACTCAGTGATCAACTGGGCGGCAATAAACTGGGCCACGTGGACCAGTTGTACATAATTAATTATGCCTACTATTTTTGTGGCCAACTGGGCCGAACGCGCTTTGATCTTGCGGACGTGATTTTATTATTTAATTTGCTGTGGTTAAGTGGGCCGAAAGTATACAGTACAGTCAGATACAGATTGTTTCAGTAATTTCAAATAGAATAAATATTTACCTTGTAGGTACCATTTTGTTTTTACTTAAATACAGTATCTACAGCCGTTACGAAAGTAGAGTGCGCTTTCTTTGAAAATAAACAAAGCTACTACAAGACTCTCAGATTACAATGAAAGAAGTAAGACGGCAACAAGGTCCCGATATATTTGTCTCTTTCTACTATTGTATCATGGGACGCGCGCGCCTGCGCTGCCCTTTGCCGGCAGTCTGGTTCATGTTCCTGTGGCGTGAATGTGTTTTTGATAATTTTATATATCATTGATGCTATTCAACGTGGAGAGTGTAAATAATGGAACATAGTGGAGGTAAGATTTATATAATTACATATTCTTAGCATAAAAAAATATCACAAACTTCATTCATTACGTTAAAGAAATTTCAATAAGAAGCTATATCTGCTCTTATTGGCGGCCGCCATTTTGTGGCGTCGTTATTACATTGTCATTACATTTTTAAGAATTACTAAGAATGTTTTACGGTTATAATTTTAGTAATTTCACAGTTTTACTATCCAAGTATATTTTACATTATTTGTGCTTATGTGTTATGCTTGGTTAAAAACTTACGTTTGAGTTTGTTATCGGTTTACCCACATTTTCGTTTTTATTTTTATATTTTTGTTCGTGCTAATATAAGTACCTCTGTGCACTCCAATTGTTAATTTTAGTTTCTAAATTGTTTCTCAGTAAGTGAATTTATGTATTCTTTATGAGAAATAAAGTTGTTCTTAAACCTTAAAAATATATGCTTAACTTATAGCGCTTAATTGATTACTCTAAATTTACTGTTTCTTTTTTTTGGATAACTAGATTTATACAATAATTGCGATAACATATTTTTGATTTGTGCAATACTCTACAATACGACCTTTTTGATGAAGAATATACTTCTGCTTTGCTTAACATTACTTTTAATATAAAAGTTTTGTTGCACATAGTATGCGCTATAGTATGCACATATTTTAAGATTACTAGCAATTTAGATTTCAAATTACTAGAATTATTTTAATCATCCAGCAAAACTCAAAGGCTTTTATTAGAAATGGGTTCATATTAGTAGCGTAATGTGTAATTAGGCTGCCGCCGCTGATGCATATATATATAGATGCCATGAAAATATTTACAGGTGAACCAGGGCCATCAAATTCACAAAATTGTATCCAGTGGCAAATAGTAACATCGCAACGAGGCAAACGAGTGCTTCTTCGTGCAGGCCATAGATACCATGAGAAAAGGCGAAATAAAGATGGTTCCTGTGTTTGGAATTGCACTAAAAGAAAAAAATGTAAAGCTAAATTAATTATTGCCAATAATAATACCATTACACGGGATGACAAACATGACTGCGAGCCGGATTTTGCTTCAAACGAATTAGAAATACAATTTAACAAGTGCTGTGAACAAATCAAGTCTGATTATACTATTTCAATTCCAAGAGCTTATCGGGAAACTGTTGCGGGACTCGTGGATAGTGGCATTAATTTCATTAAAAAAATACCTACATTGGAAAATATTAAGCATAAGCTCCATCGTAAAAGAAATAAATCACTTGGTGTACAAAAAATATGTTTTAATTCTATCAAAGAAATAATTGTGCCCGAAAGATATCAACATTTTTTATTAGCTGATTACAGTAATGGACCCAGTAGAATTATAATTTTCGCTAATCGAGATTGTAAAAAAATATTAACTTATCCAAATTTAACAATTTTATGTGATGGGACGTTCAAATTTTGTTTAAAACCATTTAATCAATTATATAGTTTACATGTAGATTTAGGTAGTAATGACACATACAATAATATTATACCAATTATTTATGCCTTACTGCCGAACAAAAACAAAAATACGTACATAACTATGTTTAAATTAATAAAAAGTCAAATTCCCCAATTTTCACCCCAATTATTTATACTTGACTTTGAACAAGCAGCTATGTCTGCTATTAAACATGTTTTCCCTAAGACTAAAATCAATGGCTGCTATTTTCATTTTGCGCAAAGCTTGTGGCGAAAAGCCGATGAGTTAAATATCACAAAATCAAAATTAGCCAGAAAACATGTTAAACGATGCACTGTTATGGCTCATTTGCCTAGAGAGGCTATAGACAATGCTTGGCTATATATAATGGCACAATGTCCTACAAACAAAAATGTCGTGCTATTTAACGATTACTTTGTGCAAACGTGGTTGAATGATAAGTCATTCTTTGCAGACAAATGGTGTAGTAATCATTTGCATCGAACAACAAATATGATTGAAAATTGGCATTCGATTTTAAATAAAAAAAATTCAAGTAAACCAAAAAACATTGCGCATTTTTTAACAACACTTGAAAAGGAAAACAATTACTATGAAGTTTTATATACCAACGGAACTAGTATTAGAAAAAAACTTCCAGAAACCCAAGAAATAGACCAACATATATCGCAGACGATTGAGGAATTTATTAGAGGGGACATTAATATTGATTTATGCATAGAGCGCCTTGTTTTATGATTTTATTTTAAAATTGGAAATTACTTAAACTGTGATTTTTTTTTATTAATTATAAGATTTTAATAATTACTGTTGTACAAAACCGATCTGTGATTTTAAATATTTTTATTAAAAAATCAATGTTGTATCCTGTTATGCTCATAATTTTTGAATTGAGACTTAAATTATATTAAGCTAAGGTAGTTCTATTAAAATTATACTGAACTGATCTGTGATTTTTAGGATTAACCAATTTTATTTGTATTGTGTTATATGAATGTTTATCGTGTATATGTCAATTTGTGATTGCAGTACTGTTTTTTAAAAATTATATTCCTTATTTTAAAACTTAGATTAATAAGAAAAATTATTTACATGTTATATAAAACATTTTATTGTAAGCTAAGCTTTGTCTATACAACTACATTTTGTTGATTTTTGAAATATATACATTGATTGATGATGTTTTGTTTTCCTCTCAAAGTCCCAACACAATTTACCTTTTGACAAATTTATTTTGATACACTTGTGTTCGTAACTATACCAAACTGCCTTAAATTTTTATTGTCGGCCCACTTAACCACAGCAAATTAAATAATAAAATCACGTCCGCAAGATCAAAGCGCGTTCGGCCCAGTTGGCCACAAAAATAGTAGGCATAATTAATTATGTACAAATGGTCCACGTGGCCCAGTTTATTGCCGCCCAGTTGATCACTGAGTCAATCATTCATATTTAAAGCTAAGAAAATGCGAAAAAATAAAAAAGTATGATTGAAACATAATTCATATGCCAGTTGATTCTTTGATATGGTCTCAATCATATCCTAGAGTTATGGGATATAAAAAAAACAGGTTGTAAGAAACCCACCACAAGCTGTAAAGCATTGAGATTCCCTAGTTTTTTTGCTATACAGCATCGATATTGTATCTACCTAGTGGGACGGCGAACAATTCGTACCTGTGCCAATACTATATCAATAATATGGTACTTAGCATGGGCCTGGTTTCTATCCAACAGGTATACAGTATGTTAGGTTAAACGAGGGACATATTGAGGGAGGGTATTCAGTATTCGATTCTCGTCCCAAATACGTAAAAACCTATAACGTATATAGAAGAATTTTTAATGTTTTGTTTAGTGCCTAGATATTTTGAACTGTCCTAAGCCAGGTAAGTTTAAAGTATGAAGGGAAAATGGATTATACCTAAGAGTCATTGACCCGCTCACATGTTCTGCGATAGTATTAAGTCGCTAGCGCAAGGGTGTATACACGTTGCGTGACATTTGCGAAAATTTTGGTATCGTTCTGTCTGTTATTTTTCAGGTTTTTTTTTTTGTTTATATTTTTATTAGTATCATGTTAGCATGTACTATTATGGGTTTGAATATGTCCCTCGTTTAAACTAACATACTGTATATCTATCCACTTGCACAGTTTCTTGGTGATATTTTAGTTTATTTTAAATCAAGAATAAAACATTTAAAAGCCTTTTTGTTGTTTTATTATTGCATATCCTTAACCTAGATTCAACTTATATTTCTGAAAAAATGTTTGTAAGTTACTTCCACCAAGTTTTTTGATAAATATTGAAATTGTAATGGAAAACAAAGATTTTTGGTTTTTGGCGTATATTTCATTGTCGTTCATTTCAGGCATTTTTTAAATGGCTGATGGGCATGTCCCTTTTGCTTAAAACTGATTTTATATTAATTATGATGATATAAGTATAATGGATATGATATCTAAAGATTCGAATGTATATTTTGTTAGCTAGATGCGCAGTTGGAAAAGAAAAAGTCAATTGAGAGAGATTAGTTGTTTCACGGAAAATTTGTGCGCTCCCGTACCTCGGAAACTGATCTTCATGAACTTGTTGAAAGAAACACTAAATATATTGGTTGCCTGTGGCGTGCAGGAGTTATTGTCGTTTCTACATATTATTCAAAGCAAGGGAGCGTTGAGACCATGGTTTGGTTTGAGGATAGGAATATTATAGAACAGTTGATATCTGGGAGGTTTTAAAAAGACTAAAAATGGAATACGCTCCACTAAATCAGATGATGGTGATCCAACATTTTTCCAACTCCAAAAATATCGTAAGTTTTAAATCTTGCCCGAAACTTTTCACATCCTATCAAAGTCAACACAATCAATGTTTTCATCAAACTTGAATCTGACAAATTCAATATAAATCCGCGTCAAAGAGTAAACAAGTTTTGAAGTGAGTTAGTACCGACAAACGCCAGGTGATCAATTCTCGTATGTATATTCGTGTTGTGCTCTGCAGGAGAATAGTAGAGCGAAGAGCGTTTGCAAAATGTTTAAGTTAGTTGATTTGTATTGTAAGCAATGATATTCGAACTACTACTAGTTATATTTATCTTTTTCGTGTGGTTAAGTAACCTGGTGTCAAAGTATTTATGCTACCCATGGGCTTCTGACTGCTTTACATGCCGTCAAGATATTTTTCACAGGCATGCTTGTTTCCTCACGATGTTTTCCATCATCGAAGTAAGTGATAATTAACTCTTAATTGATGACATTTTTGTTAGTTACTTGATACATATATCTAGAACAAAAATATAATAGGTAATTGATAAGCGTAGGCTGCGTATCAACGCGGTACACGGTTGTTCATGCGATAACATGAACCATCCGTCGACACGAAGCGGCCAATGCCACACTATTTGATACATTCAAAAACCGCGACAAAGCGTAACAAGTTTTCAAGTAGGTTTGGCGACAAACGCCCCCGATCAATATGTATGTCTGTGTTAAGTTGTAGTGTAGACATTACTGACTTTGACAAGTTTACTGGTGAAGAGAATAGTTGTAGCGAGGGAAGTTTTAACTTATATTAATTGTATGGATTTGTCTGAGATGAGAGAATCTAGTGGCTCAATAATTAAACAGCCGCTCGGGGTCGATTTTCAGGCTAAACCGCACTTGCCTAGGTTGTTCCGTAGATGGGGACCATGCAGTCTTGATTTGTCTGAGACGTGAGGAGCTAGTGGCTAACAGCCGCTCGGGTTTGATCTTTAGATTAGAAAGCGCTTGCCTAGGTTGGTCTATGGATGGGTGGCCCATTATAAACAGAGTTTCCTCCGTGCCACCTCGGAAAGTACGATGAGCCGTTGCTCCCAGCTGTCATTTGTAGATCTTTGGCAGTCGTTACAGTTAGTCAGTGGCCTGAAATTTTGACAAGCAGTCTTACCAAGGGATATCGTATTGCTCAGTTCTAACTGGGTTGTGGAGGTCAGATAGACAGTTGCTCCGTGTAAAAATCTGGTATTCAGCTGCATTTGGTAAGAATGGAAAGCTGACCCCAATAAAGTTGAGAAAAGACCCACGAATTAAGAGAGACAGTCTGCTCCGAAATTGTTTTTTTCTTCTCAGAGTGGTTGGGTGGGAAATAGCTCAAAACAAAAGCCAATTTATTGTTTCGTTTTTAGATATGATATTCAATCAAGCATATCAATTTAACAATGTCTAAATCATACACACGTAATACACACATCCTCTCCTCATCCTAAACAAAAACAAACCTTCGTATTTGACGAACTCAATACGAAACCACATCAAAGAGTAGCAAGTTTCCCGAACAGACGTTAATGAAGTGTACATACCAGTGACTGTTAATTATCTCAATTGGGCAGGACGCACTGAATATGTTAGAACAAGAAACTGACTGAGAATAGGGATGATGACTGGGTTCATAATCATCATTAGCCTATAATGTTCCCACTGCTGGGACACAGGCCTCCTCTCCTATGAGAGGGAGTGGGCTGTAATCCACCACGCGGGCCCAGTGCGGGTTGGTAGATGTCACATGTCTTCGAATTTTTGGTTCTAGGACATGCCGGTTTCCTCACGATGTTTTCCTTCACCGTTTTTGAGAGCAGCGATGATGAAATAAATTACACAAAGTAATGCGTCTGCCTGGGTTCGAACCCACGGCTTACTGCTCGTAAGTCGGGGCTGCCACCACTGGGCCACCGCCACCGCGCGATGACAGGTTTAAAAAAAACGAAATTCTATTTAGTCCGTCAGTCAGGTAATACAAAAGAATTAGACACGAATTTTTTGTTTTATCAAATTAACATTGAATGACTTAGTTATAATGCATTAAAGTTGGAGAGTGGGGGTTTACTATGTCACAAGTAGGTATAAAATTTACTTACCCGTAACGTCGTGTGCCATTTTAACTCAATATATCTCTGTTATTTTATGATTACGTGAGAAAAGAACAAATACGTGTCCAATACTTTTTAATAATCTACCAGAAAGATAAAGAAAAAAAATTGTCATCACCCCTATATTAGGACAGTTCGTTGCGAGAAGAAATTTGATGGAATGTGTTTCTTTGTGGTTAGTGCCTATCCTGGCCCCCTATTCACAAACGCTCGGATTATCTTGTTTTGGCATTACGTAGCGAGCGAGATAGACATACGACTTTCCGAATCGAAATCGAATCCGAGCGTTTGTGAATACGGGGGCTGGTGTCAGAGTTTTTATGCCACCCATGGGCCTCTGAGTTGGCTTAACTGTATGCCGTCGAGAAATATCTCTCAGGCATGCTGGTTTCCTCACGATGTTTTCCTTCACCAAAGCTAGTGATAATTATACAATACGCACATGAATCCGAAGCATCAGAGGTGCGTGTTTTGTTTTCGAACATGAGATCTATGACTTGGCAGTCTGACGGTATCACCACTGGGCCCTCACTGCTTGTAATCTTATAGGATTAAGTTTAGACGTTTGTTACAAGAGGAAGTTTCGCTGTACTTTTATTGCTACTTACAATCTGTTCGCCCAAACTTTCTCTAAAACTGTCACCAGAGCGTATTCGCCGGTGTGTCGTATTCTCGAGAAGCTCAACGCCCTTCTGACTGCCAACTCTGAATGTGATGAGTTTTCCGATGAATGGAATAGAGCTAGTAATGCTTATATGTCTGGTGTTCTGTGAGAAAAAGTATGCAAGAGTGTCTACTGTTCCATGTTAGTTTTAGTTTAAGTTATTGAATGTCGTCAACTTTATGTTCTACCTTTTTCTGTTTATTACTGTAATTGGTGTTATACCGTTTTAATTAACTATAAGTAAATTAATAAAAAAATGTTAATAATTTCTAATGGGTTTTGTAATTCTTTAGCGACATATTATATGACGTGAATCCTGCTTTGACTAAAACATTTAGCAGATGTGTACCTACATTTAGCATACCCACATTTTGCCAGTTATGTTTAAGTCCAATGTAATTGAGCACGAGCCTATTGCTATCACCCAGGAGCAAATCCAGACTCCTGGACTCCTCCTCCTCCGCCGTGTCGACGGTACGTTCGTGTTCCACGCGCGCCTCAAGGAGATGTCAGCTAATCGGAAGGGGCCCGAGAGGGCCGATGCCTGCCAGGGCTGCGGGACTGTTCGAAAGAGTTTCCGTGGCCCTGGAACTCAAAGGGCTAAGAAGGAACATAGATGGGTTTTAGTCAGTACAATTCTGACACTCCCTTAGGCTCCGCCCAGAGCGGGAGGAGTAATTTGATGATTTCCCAACAGAAAAAAAACGGCTGATTCTGAAATTCCTAAAAGTTAATAAAAAAACACTGCCCAATCCGGGAACCGAAACCAGGACCTCATGCTCAACAGTCGTGCATGCGGCCACTGGACCAACAAGGGAAGATGCCAATAAAGTACCGTGTTCAAGTAATTGGGTAATTATTTCGGTCGGCAGCCACGGGACATAATAAAGGGTGTAAAACACCTCTTAACGAAGCCGAAAGGCACTGGTTCTCCTTGTCATTGCGATCATTTTTTTGTTCTACACCATACCTGGGAACCTTCTCGTTACGGAGATATTAGGGGTCAAAGTTCCAACTTTTTGACAAGTATTTTTAAAAAAAAGTTTTTAATGTAAGATTTTTACTTTAAACACCTCCACGACCCCCGTACTATTCAATCCGTCCATCAGCACAATGTTTTGAGTGCGTTACATTGAGTTCTACCACAAAACATGATTTTACACCCCCCAAAAAAAAGTCGTTTCCCAGCAATAATTTTTGCGTAAAGTTACTTAGTATCATGTACAGAATGCTTGGTTGACGGCTTCGTGATGAGGTGATTTACACCTTGTATGTTAGTACAAGGAACTGAGTTCACACCGCAAACGGATTGGAACAGTTTCTCGAAGGAAGGTATTTGATGGTTTGTTTGAGATTAGGAGCTCGTGGCTAAATAGTCACAGGCGCTCGGGTCGATCTTAATTTTAAGCTGTGCTTGCCTAGGCCGTCGATGGGTGGCGTATTACATACCGAGTTTCCTCCGTGCCTCGGAAAGCACGTAAATCCATTGGTTCCGGCTGTCATCTGTAGATCTTTGACAGTGGCCTAAAAGTCTGAAAACTAGTTTTACTACGGGTTTCTTCTTTTTTTTTTTTTTTGTTGCGGATGGGAAATCATCAAATGACTTCTCCCGCTCTGGGCGGAGCGGGAGGGAAAACCCACCCATGTTCCTTCTTCGCCCTTTGTGTTCCAGGGCCGCGGTATTTCTTTCGAACAACCCGCAGCCAGATAGTCAGTCTAACCATGTAAAATACTGGTATTCAGCTGTATCTAGTAAGACTGACTGGCAGATGACTACTACTGGCTGTCTCTTTAAAATAATATTTGCAAAGTCATATGAGGACTATGCAGAATAATACAAGGTGTTGTTTTTTATCCTAGTCAAAATTGAGGAGGTTGTCACAAAGGGATAACTAATCAATTTATATTACCGTATCTAGTTAATTATGATGGCAATAGGCTCGCCTCCTATTACATGGGATTTAGACATAACTAGCAAAATGTGGGTGTATTATTAGGCGCACCTCTGCCTTTCGAGGATCACAGGCGTGATGTTAAGGTCCATCACATGAGCTATCGACCAACACAATAATTATTATCTGTCAAGTCACGTCCAAGACCAATCAACCTACATTCAAAACCTTAATAACAAATGACT
Source organism: Cerastis leucographa (assembly GCA_963082945.1). Classification (NCBI taxonomy): domain Eukaryota; kingdom Metazoa; phylum Arthropoda; class Insecta; order Lepidoptera; family Noctuidae; genus Cerastis; species Cerastis leucographa. Next base: position 4,552,048 of record OY720369.1, on the reverse strand, counting down.
GCCGAAATAAATGAACCACAGAAAAGCAAATTCGACACCGAATACTAATACGGGTATCATGATGATTGCTTAACCCTCCCCCCTTCCATGTTACGTGTATAGAACTGCAATTTGTCGGAACCACGCGGCAGGCGACGGGTTGGTAACAAAGGCCCTAACGAAGCTGGCGCCATCTATGACGCGTTTCACAAATTATTTGTACGTGGTCACAGATTTATCTATGATTTTGATTATGTGTGTTTGGTTTCTTTTTTAGGTTGTAATGAATCACCATTGAAGGGTAGATTATACCCAGGTACTTTCAGGTACCTACTGTGGCCGGTTTCGCTAAAACTAAGCGATACCTAAATACTTCACGAAGCTGTCAAATATGCATTCTGTACATAGAAATAAGAAAAACTGTGCAAAAATTAGATTATATAATAATACTTAATAATACTACTTAATTTTTGAGTATGTACACCTATCATGGTTTATTACGGCAAAGCTCACTGCTAAGTACTTGTAACATTGTGCTGATCGATGCATTGAATAGGACAGGGGTCATGGAGATATTCAAAATAAAGATATTAAAACATGTATTTGAAAAAAAATGTGACAATGTTAAAGAAAGACAGAAAAAGTATATTAGGAGTAGCTTATTTATTAGTCTCACACATGACAAATGAAATGGGTTGAATCAACAAAAAAATAAAATATTAAAAAAAAAACATGAAAGACAAATTAAACTGGTAACAAAACTTTGACCTTCAATATCTTTGTAACTCGAAGATTGCCAGGTACCTACGGTCCAAAACAAAAAAAATACCAGCCACGTGCTAGTCGTAAGAGTAATCACACACATAAGATTCCGAAGCACCAAACAATATAACCCATATCTCGAAAACTAATCATTAAATCTTATTCAAACCATTTTCATTGAAAGATTTTTTCAGAATTTTCCTCCTCTTACTTAAGAAATTAGAGGCGGGGGACGGACACTCATTTTTTTATCTTTCAAACGATTGACTTTGAAATAAAATACTAATAAAAACCTCAATGTCATTTTTAAAGACCTATCTACAAACAATCCGGCACAGTCCCAGTCCCCCAGTATCGGCAGGTTTGTTATTTTAAGTTTTTTTTTAAGTTTCAATTCTCTTTTATTTTTGTATAAAAATCGTAAAGCGGTTCACAGAATACATTTATCTACCGAGTTTCAACTGTGTGGTCCTAATAGTTTCGGAATAAAGAGGCTGTGACATACGGACGGACAGACAGACAGACATGACGAATCTATAAGGGTTCCGTTTTTTGCCTTTCGGCTACGGAACCCTAAAAATGATAACATTAACGGGAAAAACAATTAGTTTTTACATCCTTTATAATTAAATAAATAATATATTTATTTATAATTATGATTGTCAATTATATTTAAAGTCTCGTCACTACGCCCAGTGTTGGAATTCAACAATGTGCTATTAATTACGAGTCTTTTATTATCAGTGCAAACGGGCATTATTCTTCTGTAAACAGTTCAGCGAACTTACTACTTAGAAATGCTTTGTTTGCCAAGAAACTTTACGAGATTGAAATTACAGATACTTTGCATCTCGAGTGGTTCTTCAATCAATTAGAAGTTCGACGTATCTGAGCAAAATAATTTGCCTGTTTCGATAAATAAAATCCATCAGCAGACGAAACAAAATAATAGTTTAAATGAGTATTTACCTAACACCAATGTGAAACGTCAACCTCAAGCGGCGTAAGTATATAAAGCGGCTAACTATATTTTTGAGCTGTTTGGGGTTCAAACTCTCAAGTCGTGTTGTCCCAGTGAGTGAGTCACAGCCTTCAAAAAAATATAATTATACTTATATTATAAAGCTGAAGAGTTTGTTTGCTACGGTGCTAATCTCAGGAACTATACGTTCGAATTGAAAAAATATTTTAGGGTTGGATAGCATTTGTCGAGGAAGGCTACGACCGGAGCAATGAAAAATATTGCAAAAACGGGGATAATTTTATCCCTCTTTCTCTCTTAATGTGACGCAGACGAAGTTCCGCGGATCCGCTAGTATTATTATACATCCTAAATTATTCGGACGGGTAACACTGAGGGGCAAGGCTCGTGTTAAAATAACGTGAAGTCCATGACAGTTTGAAGTCTGTCTGCCATCCTGCCGCAAAAGCTTTGTATCAATCATGATTAGTTGATTTTCGAGTATTTTATAATAACAGACAGCTTTGTTCATTATTGTTTTAAGTCCTGGCATGATAAAACGTTTTGAAGTATTAAATTAACAAAATATTGAGTAATTTTATGTGCGGCATTAACAACGTAGGATTAAAAACAACATTACGCCTGGAATACCCGAAAGGTTTTGCAGAGGTGTACCTAATAGCACATCTACTTTGAAGTCGAATGTTATGAGGGGCGCGCCTATTGCCATCAACCGAAATATCTAAGATCTAGAACTGTTTAATAAGTCCTGCTTTGTAGATCCCCGCTGCTATCCCAAAGGCACGGAACATATGAACAATGAGGTCTAACGAGACCTCGGAACTACATTTGTGTTGTAGCCGGCGATTACAGCTCTATTGAGAACTTTAGCTTGATATTCTGGACGTAGGAATTCTACGAATTTAGGATCTTGTACTGATGAATCAGTTTTGTCTATTATATGTTCCAGTTTGTTTGTTCTAGTTACCAACCCGCACTGGGACCGCGTGGTAGATTACAGCCCACTACCTCTCATAGAGAGGAGGCCTGTGTCCCAGCAGTGGGAACATTATAGGCTGATGATGATGATGTTTTAGTTTATAAAACGTAACATCACCCTTGTAATCACCATAAGGTTTGGCAGAGGTGTACCTAATAATACACAAAAAATCCCCAGTTATAATATGTTTTATTCCCTTGTAATAGGGTGAGTCTTTTGCCATCAGCCGGGCACAAATTCTAACTCCGCTGCTACTGAGACATTGCTGATGGAATAACCCAATAACACCATTTCCGACTTGAGAATCTTTGGCCAATCCCTATTTGACTTAATAACTTGTACATGTTTGTAAAAGTTATGTGTTTCATATTGCCCGTAAATGGCATTATAAGAAATAATTTCGAGTTTGATTTCGATTTTGACGTTTTTAACCCCCGACCAAAAAAGAGGGGTGTTATAAGTTTGACGTGTGTATCTGTGTATATTTGTATCTGTGTATCTGTGTATCTGTGTGTTTGTCTGTGGCATCGTAGCTCCCAAACGGATGAAGCGATTTTGATAAAATTGGTGTCATTTGAAAGGTATTTTAATCGAGAGTGTTCTTAGCTATGTTTCGAGAAAATTTGCTCAGCCGTTTGAAGCTCATCACCTCTTTTCTAGTTGATGAAGGGATTTAAACAACTTCTACGGGTCTAGTTGATTGGAAATTTGAATTCTTGTCACTTTCTCACCATGGGCATCGCCAGGGGGTAAACTACACACCCCTTCTTCCCCCTATAAGCCCAAGTTTTTTTTTTTAATTCATATCTTTCCTTGTTTTCGTTAATAAGCGAGAAGAGGCGCAACACCAAGAAAAGTGGAAGGAATGGGAGTAGACCTATGCCCAGGAGTGGGACAGTCAAGGCTAAGAAAAAATAATTTAAGTTTAAAAAGCATGAAATAAAATTTAAATTAAAAATTTAAAAAACCCCCGACGGACAAAACCTCTAAAAAACCAAAAATAAAATTAATCCAAGCGTCGTAGCGTCGGGGGTCCGCTTTGTTTGTATATATATTTTTATGTACTAAGCGGTCTACTTAGCGGTTTTGTCCGTCGGGGGTTTTTTTATTTAAACTTTAGGACTGCATGCAACTTTAATTCCGCAGTCAACATTTGGGTTGAATAGAAACATATTTTGATAGGGGCCAAAATAAATCGTTTCAGTGTGAAATGTGTGTATACTCTGGTAATGCATTCTTAAAGCTATGTCCAAACATAACATGTTTACAAATATTAATTGTATTTTTAATAACACATATTTTGTACAAAATCCTTTAAAATATATCCACACAGTTCATAAAATTTTCAACTGTAGGTACTAGCCATTCCAAAGCCAACTTAATTAACACTAAATTACTTAATCAAATATCAACAAATAAACATAGATACTACCCCATAACGTTGATATTTGTTTGCGCTGAAACAACCTTAATTGGATACAAGGTATACAAACATTATGTCGACTTAGGTTACTCAAAGCAAACTACACAATCCCTTGAACTAACAATAAGCAACTTTGTAGAAGTCAATAATGCAATTTCGAGTACAATGTGTAACTGGTATTTTCCTTGAAATCAGCTGTTACGTAACAAGAGTAAAATGAGTAGGTACAGTAATGGGCACAAATATGTATGCAATGTGGAATTACTATTGCAGATTTACAAGGTATCTTCAGGTATAGTTAAGGGAAAAAAAATCGTCTTAGAACGCGACATAATCCTAATAATATTATAAACGCGAAAGTTTGTAAGTATGGATGGATGTTTGTTACTCTTTCACGCGAAAACTACAGAACGAATTTGGATGAAATTTGGCACAGGGGTAGTTTATAACCCGGATTAACACATAGGATAATTTTTATCCCGATAGTACAATCCCGTGGGACAGTGATCAACACCACGCGTGCGATGCCGCGGGCATGGGCTAGTTATTTGATAAGAGATTGAAAAAAATAACAAAGAAATAGAATACAAAAAGAAAAAATCATCAACTCTCTGACATCAATAATATTTTTTAATGTATTTAATAAGGTTCCCTATCCATTTGCATAAAATTTTAAGACCTAATATAACTAGCATAATTTTGTTTGCCATAATTATATTTTCGCATAATATAATTACGCATAACAGCTTACGCATAATTTTTTAAGCATAATTTCTGTAACCATAATAATGATTAAGCATAATATTCTAAAGCATAAATTTATTAAGCATAAAGTTCTAAAGCATAACTTTTTATAAGCATGCATACAATATGCAAGCAAGCATGCAAGCAAGCATGCAAGCAAGCATGCAAGCAAGCATGCAAGCAAGCATGCAAGCAAGCATGCAAGCAAGCATGCAAGCAAGCATGCAAGCAAGCATGCAAGCAAGCATGCAAGCAAGCATGCAGCAAACAAGCAAGCATGCAGCATGCAGCAATCAAACAAGCATGCAACATGCAGCAGGCAGGGTTTCTGTCACGGCTCCGGCGCTGCGGGCCTCCGGCGGCGCCACGCGTGCAAATCGTCGCAGACGGCTTTCGCTCACCACCTGCTCCTCAGCCCGCGGGCCGCCTCGCCCCTACGCGCCTACGCGATTTTTAATTACACACTAGGGGTAGGACATACAAGACTACGTTGAGTCGGTTTTGCAGCAATTCGGTTCTGTCACTAACTTTTGTTGCACAGCATATTATTTTTTTAACCTAGTTAGTTTAATTTTTAGGCCTACTAACGTTATGCGAATCAAATGTATGCCGAAACAAATAAGTCTTTAAGATGATTATACCAACATAAAATGTATGCCTAAAAAAAATATGCCGAAATATTATTATGCCAAAACAAATTGTGCCAAAATCGTTATGCCGAAATATATTTTTATTATAGGACAAAGAACATTATGCGAAAAGAAGGGATCCCATTTAATAATATTGCTACTCAATTTTAATTTTAATTAGAACTATAAATATTACAATATGACTAAGTATAAACCCAAATGTTTGCATTTCATAGTATTATAACTAAGTTTTCTTGATTTATATTGATTTATTATGTTGAGAACGAAATTGTACCAACACTTATCGCAAATAAACCGATTTGATTTGAGGTACAGTAACATTTACGCGAAAAAAAACAAGTGATTTAAAAAAAATACATTTTATTTTACCTTTTTGGTTGTGGTATCTGACACAAATCCTTGTCAAGTATCAATTTTACATTGTGAGTAGAAAAAAATACTCAAATCGCTTCAATTTTTTGGAGAGTTTCCTCAATTTTTCCAGGATCCCATCATCAGATCCTGGCTTGATGATGAATTGAGAACCTTCTTTCTTTTAAGTCGTTTAACAACAAAGTATTACAAAAAAATGGATAACTAAGAAATGAGTATGTGCGAGAAAGTTTGAAACTGCTGGCTTACCATGACGTCTTAAAGCAGTATTGTTTGACTCTTATCACAGTGTGGGAAAGAGATGGAGCTATACAGGATGTCTAGCGCCATCTCTTTCACACACTGGAAAAGGAGTTAAACAATTATGTTTTATGACGTCATGGTAGGCCAAGTGTTGCTCCCAAATTAACATAAGACAAGGGCATAAATAAAGATGACGAACAACACAAAATTACAATCTTACACTTTTTTGACGACACGGTTGGCGCAGTGGTTGAGCGATTGACTGCTGCTCTGCGTGTCGCAGGTTCGATCCCCGCACGGAACAAATATTTGTATGGCCTACAGATAGTTGTTCCGGGTCTGGCTGTTTGTGTATGTCAGTTTAAATGTTTGTAAACGCACCTACGATACAGGAGAAATTCCTAGATAGGGATAGGGGCAATGATTTTTTCAAATAAAAAAAAAATGTTGCCTCGTCAAAACATTTACTGCTCGTGACTGTACAGTAACGAAGCTAGATTTCTATGTAGCTTGTGTACGTGTAGGTAGGTGATTACTAGTTACTCAAAGTACATGAGTTTGTTGGAGTAGCATTTCGAATTTCGACCTTAGAGACCACATTTTGTCTTCATTGAGATTTTGATTTCGGTTAATGTCAACTTTGACATCTACCGTGACAATTTATCCAACCTAAAAATTGCAAATGGCGTGATATTTTCCTATTTGTATAGAAACTTTAAACAATTATATATCGTAAACCGTGAAGCTGCGCCGTTTGATAATTTGTGAAAACCTTTCTATTTATGAGTACTATCTACAAAAAAAAATATGAATTTCCAAATCAGTGGACTACAATGGAAATTTTATCCTTGATTTCGATGTCAGTAGTGCCAGTTACAATAAAATAGTAAGTCACAAGAAACAACAAATTGGAAATAGAAAAGAAAGTCGAAAAGGCACTGATTGCTATCAAAGACGAAGAGTCTGTTGCTAGTTTGTTATAGTAAGGACATAGCTTAATTGCAAAGAGATTGAAGGTTTTTTAGAGAGACTACTAAGAGAAAGAAGCAATATCGGGAACTCAAATCAAATAGTAATCATGGTAAATATCCCGTCATCATCATCATCATCATCATCAAATCAGCCGAAAGACGTCCACTGCTGGACATAGGCCTCCCCCAAGTGACGCCACATTGACCAGTCCCGTGCGCTTCGCATCCAGCGGATCCCCGCAACCTTCACCATGTCATCGGTCCACCTAGTGGGAGGCCTTCCAACGCTTCGTCTTCCGGTTCGCGGTCGCCATTCCAAAACTTTTCGGCCCCATCGCTCATCCGTTCTGCGAGCAATGTGCCCTGCCCACTGCCACTTAAGTTTGGCAATTCTTCGGTTCTCTTGCGGATGTCCTCATTTCTGATTCGATCACGCAAGGAAACTCCGAGCATAGCCCCCTCCATTGCCCTTTGGGTGACTTTAAGCCTTCTGATGAGGCCCATTGTGAGCGACCACGTTTCGGTTCCGTATGTAATCACTGGCAATACACACTGGTAAGATGGACGGTAAGTTGGACGAGAAAAATAATAAAATAAATATCCCGTATTCAATGTTAATGGTAGTAGTAGATGAAATTTTACAGAAAACCGGCCAAGTACGAGTCGGACTCGCGCACGAAGGCTTCCGTACCATTATTTATAAAACTGAGCAAAAAAAAAACTTTTTTGTATGGGAGCTCCCTTAAATATTTATTTTATTCTGTTTTTAGTATTTGTTGTTTTAGCAGCAACATTATACCTAATCTGTAGAAGTTTCAACTGGCTAACTATCACGGTTCATGATATACAGCCTGGTGACAAACGGACGGACGGACGGACGGACAGCGAAGTCTCAGTAATAGGGCCCCGTTTGACTCTCTGGGTACGGAACCCTAAAAATGGTGATCCCATGTCAACCTTCACAACCAAGTTACCACCAAAACGTCCATGTCACCTAAGCCTTGAAGTAAAATAACATAACTACCAAGACACGTTTATACATTTATATCGACACTTAACTAGCAAGTTTGTTATTGATTTCAGTGTCTCATATTGTCCTATCTAACTTAAGTATTTACAAATATCTTTGTTTAGAAACTAACACAAAAGTCTTTGGTAAAGTTGAAGACGTTAAAAGCTTTTAAAGATGGTGATGATGTCGTCCTTCCGTCTGTAACATGACATCACGCGCGTTATCCGCGAGGGGTTAGTTAGAAGTGTACACCCATACCCCTGCCAACCTGCCGTGTACTGGCCTATACAAGGTGTTGTTTTGAATTCTCGTCAAATTCAAGGAGGTAACTATGCCAATGAGTCTCGTCCCGAATCAAAAATAAAATAGGCTGTTTTTTTTATTTTTATTAAACGCGGCCCGTCTGATTCTCGCCCTAAAACCTCTCTTCCACACATACATACAACATGTTTTCGATAACTTCTTATTCCCTAAACCATATTAAGGGGGTTATTCTGAAATACTGACAAAAATAAACAACCAAAAAAATCAGCGTTTATTAATCAATTAACTAGGTACCGTAATTTTAATAGATTATTTTTGTTTTTCAGGACAACCTCCTGAATTTTGACGAGGATGCAAAACAACAACTTGTATAAGTGTGCACATAAATAAATTGTTAAACTAAAACATTATCATTATTTTTTGTTGTCGGTTCTATCAACTCCCAATTTCTCCCAAAAAAAGCTATACAATAAAACCAGGTGGAAACCGAACATAAGAAAACTATATACGCAACATCGTGTCGTATTTCCCGTAGCCGGTAACTCAATATCGCAGCGCACAATATAGGTCTAATGAACGGAGCGGTAACTAGCTGTATTCAGAACCTTGTTATGTGTGGAATACAGAGCGAGATGTCTTTTAGTTTAGCTTTAGTTTTAGCGTTAGTTTTGCGACCTAAATGGGGTGTAAAAGACTACCTAACGTAGTACGTTTGGTTCATAAATGTGTCAGAAATTGAGTAAATAATGCTTTTTCGTTAAATAAAATTTAAGTTTGTGTTTTAATTTTCATTTTGTTTTCAAATGAAACCTTTTGGTTTCCAATGGTAGTGGACAGTTACTACACACATCAAAAGTGTCTAGGGATCAACATATATTTTTGCAATAACTTTTCTCCTGATTGATATTAATTAAAATTTTCTTTAAGGATTCATCAAATAAAGTGTTTTCGTTTGTCACAGTAACGATAAACCAAGTCACCTTTGCATTAATAAAGAAATTTGCCATTTTCTAATAAAGGGATTTTTGACATTTGAACCACTAACATTAAAGTTCGAAAAAAAGACTGAAATAACAGTTTTCTTTAAAATTTTATTGGGTAACTTAAACAATTAATAATCCGTGTTTCTACCGCGAACACTAACAACACAAGAACATCGGTTTGGCATACTCAAAATGAGTTCATCCAAATCACGCTGTGGAATGGCCGCCCATGTTCGTTGCAACAACAAAAAAAGGTCTTCTTGCGACTGGATACCCTCCATATTCGGCAGAGCTCTTCTCTGTAGCATATCCCATGCATGCTCAATCGGGTTAAAGTCTGGCGACTGAGCAGGCCAGGGCAGGACAAGATGTTAGCTGCGGCGAGAGTCTGTCTTACAACTCTTGCGGTGTGCGGTCGTGCATTATCATGCATTAACTGAAATAAGGGACCGATTTGCACTTGTAGAGGAACGATGACGTCTGATACAATCGTCTCAGCATAAATTTGAGCGTTGAGGTTGCCTCTGATCCAAATCAACTCAGTTCTTCCGCCGATCCAAATACCCGCCCATACCATGATGGTTCCACCACTATAAGGATGGACTTCCTGGCAGGATTTTAATCGCTGTTGGCGTCCAGGGGTTCTCCAGTGTCGTATACGTCTTGTATCCGGTCTCATACCAAAACGAGACTCATCAGAAAAGCACACGAAACGCCATTGTTCTTCTGCCCAATTTCTGTGTTCAAGAGCCCATTGATATCGAATCCTACGATTGTGCATTGCTATAGGTGGTACCCGTAGCGGTCTTCGGGAATGAAGGTTCACTTCATGCAAGCGGTTTCTGACTGTTTGGTCGCTAATTAAGTTCCCTGAAGAGTGATGAAGCCTCACGGCTAACATCATGGCGGTTATTGTTGGAGCTCTTCGAGTTAAGATTTGAATGTATCGGTCTTGTCTCCGTGTGGTGCAGCGATACCGTCCTCCATGGCGCTCAGCCACGGTACCAGTGCTTCGGTAACGTGTCCAAAGTCGACTGATAACACTCTGACTTGTATTCAGAGCTAAAGCCACAGTACGTTGCCGGGAACCAGCTTCTATCATTCCCACGGCTCTGAGCATTTCTTCCCTGCTTAAATGACGTCGCCGCTCCATAATAACGTTGGTTTTAATCAGTAGTAGGGAAACAGTAGCACTAATAATGTCTTCAATGCGTTGTATGTTTTTATAGGGAAAATATTGACAGCTGATTTTCATCTTTTACTCGAATTTGATTCACAGTTCCTGATTCAAATTATGAAACTGCACCAAAAAGGATCCATATAAATTTATAAAATCATAAATTTATTACAAAGCCACATCTCAATCTCAAGAAATCCGCATAAAAATGCTTGATCCCTAGACACTTTTGATGTGTGTATATTATGTTTAATGATCGGAACGGTATCAAGCTATACTGTGTGTGTTAAATAATGGCGTGATATGTTTTAGCTTAGTTTTAGTTTAGCGACCTGAATCGGGTTTGAAAGATTAGTAGTGTGTTGCCTTTATAAATAAGTAATTTTACTGCCGCTTTTACCGCCGACAGCAATATTTTTCATCCAACCTTAGAATGGACTGTACGAACATTCTGCCGACAAACTGTTTTGCAGTTTGGCAGACCTTTTGTATGTTGTAGCTATATTGATTTTGAGTAAAAAAAAAAAAAAAACATAAAATATAAGTTTTATGAATTGGACAAGGATTAATGAAACCGGACGAATGATAGAGGAGAATTGAAGAAAAAAGCGTGTTGCGACGATCACAAATAATATGGGACTAAGCCAGGAGTATGGTGATGATGAATTAAACGTGAGCAGCGGTAGCCCAGCGGTGGCAGCCCCAACATACGATCAGTAAGCAATGGTTTCGAACCCAGGCAGGCACATTACTTTGTGTAATTTATTTCATCACCGCTGCTCTCAAAGATAGTGAAGGAAAACATCGTGAGGAAACCGGCGTGTCCTAGAACTAAAAATTTGAAGACATGTGACATCTACCACTGGCACTGGGCCATTATAGGCTGATGATGAATTAAACAAAAAAATATTGACCTAACAACAACACACTTAAATAAATTGCTTAACTCAATAGCAAAAACAGACCAAATAAACAAATTACCCCACAATATAATTCTTAAAAATCCCAAAGCGGACCAACCGCAAATTCTAGTTGATAAGTAAACCAAGTTTTAAGTAGGAAACCCTTATCCTCCTTGGATTTCGGTTTTACAAAAAAAGTAACTAAAGAGGTTGTATACATTTTTGTTTGTTTCGAAATTCCGTACTGGTGAAATCATTTGCCCAGTTTTTTTTTTCATACAGTAGGTAATTATTCGGTTCATCGGACCCATATAAACTTCATCATAACATCACGCCTGTAATCCCTGAAGGGTGAAGGCAGAGGTGTTCCGAATAAGACCCACATTTCGCCAATTATGTTTAAGCCCCAATGATCCGTGGGGTAAAATAACCACATTCTGGAGCCGTGCCACAGCCAGAAGGCGTCACGGTAGACCTCGTAGAAGATGGTGGGATGAGTTAGACAAGACCAGCGACCAGTAGTCCACATTGACCCTGGATCGAAACATTTGGAAGTCATGGGGGTAGGCCTTTGCCCAGCAGTGGGATGACGCAGTCTTACAGGATCAGTAGATTTAAACCCCATGTAATAGGGTTCGTGATTATTGCCATTAACTGGGCATAAATCCAAACTCCGTGGCTGCTGTTGAGAAACTCGAAATGAGAATCCTAATAACACTTTGCCCAACCTGGGAATCAAACTCAGGACCTTATACGCAGCAGTCACGCTTGGGACCACTAGACTAACGAGCCAAAAATGTCTATAGTCATCATCTGCCTAGCCTTTTTTCAACTATGTTTGGGTAGGCTTTTAGTATATCTAGACGCAGCTGAATACCAGTATTTTACATGAAGCGACTGCCTATCTGACCTCCACAACTCAATTAATACTAGGCAATACGATACCCCTCGGTACTACTGGTTGTCAGACTTTCGACTACGACTTTCGGACTATCTGTAACGTGTGTCACAGATCTACAATCGACAAATCAAATCAAATCCATTTATTTGCCAGAATGTAGGTTTACACGGTGGTGTGATCTTAAAACTAATAGTGGCCCCTTTACATTCTACCATTGCATATGGTGTGCAAATATTTAATTTTAAACTTGGCCCTTTTATTATTATACTGAGGTATGTCCGTTGGTGTTATAATAATTGTAAAAAATAATCATAAACTATACTAACAAATCCTCAGCAGCATTAAGAAATTAAAATCTCATGCATTCATGCTATTAGAAATAAATTCATTAATTAATATTGGTGTCAAAGCTATACCTATGTCAGTTCAAGTGATAAAGTTAAGTAAAATGTCAGATTTGAACTAACAGCTTAGCAACTGACAGCCGGGACTAATAGCTTAACGTGCTTTCCAAGACACGTAGGAAACTCGGACTGTAGCAATCATCCTCGAATCAACTTAGACAAGCATGGCTTTAGCCTAAAGAACGATCCGAGCGTCTGTTATTATTTAGCCATGATCTCCAATAGTGCCTTTTTTTTTTGCGGATGGGAAATCATCAAATGACTTCTCCCGCTCTGGGCGGAGCGGGAGGGAGTGTCAGACTTGACTGACTAAAACCCACCCATGTTCCTTTTTAGCCCTTTGTGTTCCAGGGCCGCGGTATCTCTTTCGAACAAACTCCAATAATGCCTAAAGTAGCACAACCCTTTTAAATCCTCCTTGGATTTAAATTTCACAAAATAACGAAGCAAGGTGGTTGTGTACATCTTCTTTTGTTTTTAAAATAAAAACTTTTTGTAACATAAACAGCTTGGAGTTTAGGAATGCGGGCCCCAGTTGTGTAAGATTATCATAACACGACAAGGCTGAATAAGATGTGGCCTTTGCATATCTTGCGGCTCAGAGGTTTAAGTTTTTGTTTTTATTTAATTTTGGAATGTTTTGAAATTGTTTTCTTTTTCTTTATCCTAGAGTTTTATTTTCAGCTTGACTTACTTTGAAATGGTAAGTTTTACATATAAAAAGCAAAGTATAATTTTGTTTTTGGTTTTCATAAGGAGAAAGGAGACTTTAAAAAACTATCGAGTCGCCTCTGCTTTGCTTGCCATGGTTTTTACGATTTGACAAAACATCGAGATTTCTTTATCGTATTTATAATATGTAATAGTATATTAAATATAAATGAACCCTCGGGAAGGGGTTGTAGGAAAATTAACCACGACGACATACAGGCACGGAAATCAACTTTATTAGATTCTGTTAAATCTATACAAATATTATAAAGCTGAAGAGTTTGTTTGCTTGTTGGCTTGAACGCGCTAATCTCAGGAACTACTGGTCCGATTTGAAAAATTCTTTCAGTGTTAGATAGCCCATTTATCGAGGAAGTCTATATCATAGCAGCTACATATCATCACGCTACGACCAATACGAGTGGAGCAGCAATGAAAAATGTTGCGAAAACGGGGAAAATGTGACGCAGACGAAGTTGCGCGGGACAGTTATTATGAAATAATTAATATGAAAGCATCTGAGAGAAGCTTGTGGCTGAATCATAACAGCCGTTCTGATAAATTTCCAGGTTAGCCTCGCTAACCTAGGTTGGTCTGTGTATAACCCAATACATACCAATTTGCCTCCCTTCCTCGAAAAACACGTTAAGCCGTTATAGGTAGTCAATGGCCCGAAAGACTGACAAGTAGTCTTATTAAGGGGTATCGTATTACCCAGTACTAACTGGGTTGTGGAGGTCAGGTGGATCGTGGATGGGTGACCATAATTAAATACCGAGTTTCCTCCGTGCCTCGTAAAGCACGTTAAGCCGTTGGTCCCGGCTGTCATTTGAGGATCTTTGACAGTCGTTACGAGTAGTCAGAAGCCAAAAGTCTGACATCCAGTCTTACCAATGGGTATTACCCAGTTACTGGGTTGTGGAGGTCAGATAGGCAGTCGATTCATGTAAAATAATGGCATTCAGCTGCATCTGGTTAGACTGGAAGACGACCGCAACATCGTTGGGAAAGGGCTTGGCAGATGATGAGATAATTTAAAAGCGTCGATGCACTTCGAATCTAAAAAAAGAAATTACGTAAGTTTATACTCAATTTCGTAAATTTATACATCTTCTATACATCTATACAAATAAATAAAATTGAAGTTTCTGTTTGTAATATTAAAATAACTGCAGTAATGCATGCATGTGCATGTACATACATATACACGGTACATATACCAAAAAAAAAAAACATTTTTTTACAATTTTTGTCTGATTGTCTATCTGTTTGTTCCGGCTAATCTCTGGAACGGCTGGACCGATTTTCACTGACAGATAGCTGATGTAATAAGGAGTAACTTAGGCTACTTCTATTTTAGAAAAAAATCTAATTCCGCGCTGGTGAAGTCGCGGGCACAGCTAGTTACTTAATAAGAAACCCATGTTAAGCTAGTCCCTATTGCTTTTTTCTACCTACGGACCATTATTGACTTTTGCTTCCAAAGATAAACGGACTGATTATAGCATATACTGGCCATGCATTATATATCGGAATTTCAGTCATAATTTGTGTACACAGCTGCTCTTAATCATTCCCTATCATAACGTATTACTGATCGAACCACAGGAATGGCAAGCTACCGGTTTATAATTATGCAACTTAAAATCGTCGAAATATGCATAATAAATGCTTGAAATATGCAAAAAAAGATACCAAAATATGCAAATAAATATTGAAAATCAAATACGAGTAAATACTGCGAAGGGAATGCGTTTTTGTTTTTCTTACTTAATTTTCGAAGAAACGTCATTTTTTTTTGTTTTTTAAAACCTACTGCTGGTATGGGCATGAGATGCGAAGGAAAGAGAAAAACGTCGTGAAGAAAGTTTAGGGTTTGCCAAAGAAACGATAGATGGACTGTGTGAAGGATGATAACAAGGTTTTGTAACAAGATTCTAATTTAGAAGAGTGTCCATGGAGTTTCTTGCCCATTCTTCTCCATAGAGATCTTCGCTTTGGAATGGGCAACTACAGTACTTTCACAGTTATTGGAACGAAGTTCCTTATCGCGCGTTGTGAAAGGGGGCTAGACGGAAAAAATTCTTACGAAAAGTTGTCACGACACTTTTTGCTATAGTAAGCTATTGTAAGCTTTATTTCTTTAAAATAAAGTTGAAATTTCCTTAAATTATGTACAATTGGGGTGTGTATGTGAGTAAGGATAGATATGATTATTATTTTGAGTGACCGAACTACAAAGTACAAATTCGGTTGTGCAGTTAAGTAAGACGTATTGCTTCGAATTAAGGATTAATCTTCCTTAAATTAAATATTTTATTTTTCGCACATGTAACTTAAATCTAAAATGTATTGATATTATGTACGTGAAAGGAACTACGTTCCACCCGGGTGTCCCTTGACACGTCTCAAGTTTTTTATGCCTTGTGACTGGGACTGTAGCTTCATTTTTATTGTTTTTCAACTATTCAAAAGTGCCTGTAACTGGCCTACTTGCAAGAAAGAAGGTGTCTGATGAGATGATGAGTAATAGAGAAGTATGAAAGAAAAAGACATGCTGCGCCGACCCCAAATAAATTGGGATAAAGAGGATGATTACGATTGAACATATTTCTGCATTCAATTTCGTCACTATTGGAATTAAGGTTCTTTTTTGCGTGTATCATCTCTGGCACATTCTTCCAGTTAGACACAGTTCAAATTAAAGGAAACATGCTGAAAAATTGCAACATATACTCACCAATTTAAGCTTCAATGTGCATTATCTTCAAAAAACAGCCACAATTTGCAAATGCATATACAAAAATATTCATTCGCAAATACTCCGGTCTCTAGTAAATGATGATCCGACGAAAATAATTCAATGTTTACACAATTATAATGCTTACAACATCACTGTGTTGTAGCAATACGATATTGTAAATATTATTCCAATATATGTTGTTTGGCGAAATTGTAATAATTTGATTCTATGCAGTTTTGATTTAATTTTGATGTCGTATTCGATTTCCGGGTTAAATTGGGCTTTGTTATCACATTTACATAATGTTTTGTGTTTTGGTTTAGTGTAGTTACTTGCTGGTTTGGGCCTATTTGGCGTAGCCATAAGAAATACAAATATGCAATAGCTTTTTTGTTTTTTTATTCTTTTATCAATTTCGTTTTATACTGTGGTATGTGCCAAACAAATGTATTTTATTTGGTGTCACCTTGTTTCGCAGACAGAAATTTCACAGAATTTCGTTTCCCAGAAAATGTTTCACATACTATTTAGTCCCTGTATTTTTATTTCGAATATTTTTGTTTCGACTACCATTTACTTGAATGAAACATATTATACAGAAACACAATTCAAAGAATTTTACAATCACATTTTTTTATCTGACAAACTTATCAAACAGCAGAATTATTTTTCAGCGAATATTGTTTGTTCGATGTATGTTTCCATGGTATTTTATTTTAACGAAATTATTAACTAAAAATTAAAATATTGTCTTTAAAAGCCAATATGTTGTACTACAAAAGTTAGTGACAGAAACGAATGGCTGCAAAACAGACCTTACGTAGTCTTGTTTGCCCTACCCCTAGAGTGTAATTTAAGCCCGCGTAGGCGCGGAGGGATGAGGCGGCCCGCAAAAAACTCGCGTGGGGCCGCCGGAGCCCCGCAGCGCCGGAGCCGTGACAGAAACCATGCCTGTTGCATGCTTGCTTGCTTGGATGCTTGCTTGCTACATGCTTGCATGCATGCTGCAAGTTGTATGCTTGCTTGCATGCTGCACGCAACAGGCATGGACACCATTAGGGAGAATTGAATAACAAGATTGTTTTCCTGCTTGACAAGAATTTACCCGCATTATTTTTGTGAACCCGGTGTTGTAATTTTATAGGAGGTTTGAATTTTAGAAACTGTCAGTCGATTAAAATGTTATTCTTCGAAATAAGTTTTATGTGAAACAAACAATATGTGGATAAAGAATATTTGATTTGTTATTCTATGATATGAATATTCTAACATTAAACTTTATTTGAAACAAAAATCGATGATTTAAATTTCTTCAAAGTAAGTATTCTGGGTATTGATTATTCTATGAAATGATAATATGAGAAAAAAAGTATGTGAAACGAAATTCGGTTAAACAATTAGCGATGAAACAACGCACAACCATTTTATTTCTTTCTGCATAACATTACATTATGCCTGTAATTCCCAAAGAGTTAGGCAGCGGTGTAGTACCCAATAGTACACCCACATCTCGCCATTTATGCTATACTACCTGTGCCCGCGACTACGTCCGCGTGGAATAAGATATTTTCAAAAATAGTAGTAGCCCTGGTTACTCCTTATTACATCAGCAATCTGCCGGTGAAAGTCCCGTCAAAACCAGTCTAGCCGTTCTAGAGATTAACCGGAACAAACAGACAGACAAAAATTGTAAAAATGTTATTTTGGTATATGTACCGTATAAACATTCATAACATACCGTGTAAAAAGCGTTTATTTTAATAATACAAGCAGACACTTCAATTTTATTTATTTGTGGAGATATAGATGTATAAATATAGATGTATAGAAGATTCATCCCATTTAATAAGGATTTTTTTTTCTTCGGTGAGTGTGCCCAAGAACTCCACGACCTCATCCGAGAGGCCGCCTTCTACCATCAGAAATCTAGACGCACTGCAAGTTACCAACCCTATCTTATTGCTATTCCACCATTTCGCACTAAGCGTTTTCAAACATCTTTCATAATGCGCTCAGCAAAGGAGTGGAACTCTCTGCCTGCGTCTGTGTTTCCAAACGCTTACAACCCTAATCTCTTCAAAGTTAGAGTGAACAGGGTTCTTCTGGGTAAGCTCGTACCATCGTCGACTTTGTCTCTGTCATCTCTGATCTAGACTACAGTCAACAGCAAAACAATCGCAAAAAAAAAAAAACTTATTCAGTTAAATGCTCATCAATGAAAACACTTTGAATTATTCACAGCATTGTAGCGACGCAGACTTCCTCTATCCACGAAGGAGAGGGCCATTATCCATCACGTGGGCTCAGTAATGTAATAATAATAAATAAATATCTTTATTTAATAATACAGATAGTTGTATTTAAAGACTCTTACCCGCCTCATTGGAATCACATATGATATGTAGCACCAGATTTAATTAGATTAAGAAAACAGACGTCGGCGATCCGTCAACGCCTTGTTACGCGGCACCTTCCTTGACAACCGCACAAGTCAATATGGCTACCCGCAACGACTTGACGTTCCACCAGAGAGAATTATAGACCGCTTCTCTCTCTGCCTAGTCTCTTCTAGACTGGTCACAGTTTAGTTTGCAATGTGAATCATATGAAGCCTTTTTGCAAAGGCACCGTCATACTTTAAGTTTACAATTTTGAAATAATACAGTTACATTAAACATTTAGATGCCTCAGAAATCCTGTACACTATAGATTAAACTCTGTCTCTGAAACTAGGTTATCCTGCATCTCAAGAGATAGTTCGGTGAGGGTAGATACAAAGTGGAAAGGACACCAACGCTAAATCGGTTACCAAGCAGGTTCAATACGTCATTTTGATTCCTCCCCCAAAAAAGTATATTTTTTAAAATATCTTGATCAAGTTTTCATAACACCAATAGCAATATAAGAATTCCATTACAAAATCTTTCCTAACGACTACAACAAAAATCCATGTTTATAACAAGTTTAAAAACTAAACAACAGTTTAAAATATGATAATGAAAAGCAGTTTACAAAGTACTTGAGAAGCCCGCGACGTCTGGGTGTCGGGTGTTGCCAACCTCATAAATATTTAACAGGAGACAACACTTGCATATCAAATTGCACGGAAAAGCTTAGCAGTCTTGTGGAAATTTTAAGTTTTTTTTTTGGAGATTTTTCGTGTTGCTGTTGGAGGAAGTTTTTGGTTGCTTTCGTTTCGGTTTATGGTAAAACTAAAAGTAACGTACTCAACACATTGTGCTGATTGATGCATTGAATAGTAGGCGGGTCATAGAGGAATGTAAAATAAAGTTATAACCTAAAAAAAATACATAGTCGAATATAGAAACACCTCCTTTACTCCTCCTTACCTTCGGAAGTCGGTGGCAAAAAAGTAAATGAAACAAACAAGTCACCGACTGCCGAAACCACTTTTTATGTTTTTTTGGAAGTCGGTTATATTTTATTGCAAAAAAGTTTTACTTATTTTTTTTTAACCACTACCGCCTACGGGATCATCACCTACGTTACACACCCTTAAAACCTTTTGTCGAAATATTCTTTGTTTCTATACCCTTAACTACGTACCATCTCGAATCTTTCACAAAAAAAAACCCACAATTTCTAATTCCCCTCCTTTTCTTCCTCATACAATCGCTCACTCTTATCTCTCCGACCATTTATTCCATACAACAGACGATAAAACCTCACCCTTCTTTCATTCTTTCACTTAGTACTACCAAACATTGTTTTGGCGTTATCAAAAAAACATGGACACGATACATGGTATAGTGACCATGAATTGGTGTCTACAAAGCGATTCGCCCGAAGCTATTTACGCTATTACGCGATAGGAGCGCGCTCATACATTTTGCAATGCCTACCAAGATGGGGTGGCTATCCGTGCTGTATTTGTAGGACATCTCAGGAACTATTTTCTGTTAAGTGAAGTGGGAATAGGAGCCAGGTAATGGTAAATGTGTGCAATGGTTTTAGATTATGTCTTGTGTTGGTTGAATACAGATGGCAGAATTGTTTTGGTACCTGCGTATTATTGTGATAAGATTTTCGATATTTAACCTTTTCATGAACAGTAAATTCATATATAAGTAGGTATATTTTTTTTTCAACTCATGACAATCTTTATTGATTAATCTCAGTAAACGGCTTACTCATCTGCCTAGCCTTTTCCCAACTTTTTTGCTGTCGGCTTGCAGTCTAAACAGATGCAGCTGAATACCAGTATTTTACATGGAGTGACTACATTTCTTTTTGAGAGGAGCGGTGGCCCAGTGGTGGCAGCTCCAACTTACGAGAGAAAAGCCGTGGGTTCGAACCCAGGCAGGCGCATTACTTTGTGTAATTTATTTTATTACCGCTGCTCTCAAAAACGGTGAAGGAAATATCCTAGAACTAAAATTCGAAGACGTGACATCTACCAACCCGCACTGGGCCCGCGTGGTTACAGCTCACTCCCTCTCATAGAGAGGAGGTCTGTGTCCCAGCAGTGGGAACATTATAAGCTACTGCTGATGATGATGATGATGATGATGACTACATTTCTGAACTCTACAGTCCAGTTAGTACTATATAACAATTATGGTATCCCTTGGTTAGTCTGGCTGTCAAAATTTCGGGCCGCTGACTACCTGTAACGACTGTCAAAGATCTACGAATGACAGCCGGAGCAACGGCTCGTTTTAATGTGCTTTCCGCGGCTCCTCCTGTGTGACTTTGGCAAGCATTGATTTAATATATCCATGCTGCTGTTAGTACTTAGCCACTGTCCCCTATGAATACACCATCGTATTACGTATTCATATGTATTTTCATGAACCAAACAACTTTAGTATTCGAATAATGATACTTTCAAGAACCATACGAGTCTACAATAGTACGTACTCCGACCGTGTTAATATTGATGGTAGTGTGAATCAATTATTGTGGTTGGTGGTTGCAGTGCCTTGCCTTAGATACTTCTGTGTATTGGTGCATTTAGTGTCCCACAAGGGTTGTGCAGAGGCGCACTTAAAAGTCTACCCACTTTTTGTTTGGTTGTTTAAGTTTGTCAGTATATTAAAATAACCCCCTTAACGGGGTTTAGGGAATAGAAAAATATCGAATAAACGGTTGAGATTGTTTGTATGTGGGAAAGAGCGTTTATAGGGCAAGAATCAGACGGGGCGCGTTTAAAACACAGGTGGTTCACGCTTACCGATTTTGTTAAATATGAAAAGAAAAAAATACCTACCTAATTGAATAATGAAATATGAATTTGACGAGCACGCAAAACAACACCTTGTATAGACACTTGCAAGAAATATCATTTCATAGCTGTATGCACAGCAAAAGAGCTCCCAAAAACGTTTTTTTGCGTTCGAATGCGTTGTCTACCATGTAGCAGTGGTATATGGTCATACATTAAAAAGAAAACCTACTGTCATGTTCTTACCTTGATCCGCTAAAATCAAACCTCCCCTAAACTATCCACCGACATGGTCACAGCACACTACCCATTGGCCGTCACTCACCCTTTATCAGGCAAAGCTCACGGACCCGAACATTCATTCTTCCCCTTTTGTTCTAAGACTTAAGGATTTCCGCGAAACTCCAAGAATCGACGGAAAAGATATAAAAGTTTCCTGTTATACAGTATCTCTTTTCTAGTTGTAACTGCTTGGCCACGATGTAAACTACAACCAATTTATCTGTGCAGGTGGCAAAACACGGAACTAAAATAAATTTACTAAGTTTGACATATCGATGCAAATCTTCTTAACAAGCAGCGCCACCTTGAACGGCATACGTAAAGTGGTCATACTGTACACGGTCGAGCGACATGTGTCATGACAGCAACTGCGGATTGAAGACATTATTTAGCAGCATGCAGTCACTATAGCAATGACATTTGCTGAAAGAAAACCCAATTTTGATTTTATCTTGCACTTGGACATAAGCTGTTTTTTGCCTTTTTTTTGTGTAATTAAAGTATTAAAAAAACTCTTGATATGTTACGACACTAATTGCGACTAGATACGCGGAGCACGCGCGTGACGCTAGACGCA
The DNA here is from genome assembly GCA_963082945.1 of Cerastis leucographa. Classification (NCBI taxonomy): domain Eukaryota; kingdom Metazoa; phylum Arthropoda; class Insecta; order Lepidoptera; family Noctuidae; genus Cerastis; species Cerastis leucographa. The sequence continues at coordinate 4,529,802 of OY720369.1, read as the reverse complement.
AGTTGCATCACCTGAGGACGTGAACGAGGCAGTAACGGGAGTGTTTGGCTGTTCTATTTACAGTATCTATACGTGCACATAAGGGGGCTTTTATACATGCGTACCGTGTTTAATACGGGAGTATTGGATCCATCAATGCGACCGGACTTTATTGAAGTGAAAACTTCTTTAGCGGCGTTGTGCACTTTTGTGATGGGTAAATAATGTTAATTTCGCGTCAGGTCTCGCGTCAGGACACGTGACCGTCAGGTCTCGTAGGTTGCGAAGGAATTTGAACTTTATGATGTCTGTCATCAAATTCATAAGACGGATTGACATTAAGTTACGAAGGAATTTGTCAGGAATTTTTCATAAATAGTGCTTTTATACTGGTAATTAAAGCAATTCGTGCAAAATTATTCCCTAACTATTCCAAAATATCAAAAATGACCAACGTTAATATTTAAGTTTTCACTTCTGCCGGAACTCCCGGAGTGCAACCCGTTTTTTTAATGATGTGAAGCTATGATCTGCCTCTTTGTTCCAGTAGTCGCAAGCGCGACTACTGAGCATGGAGTCCTGGTTTGATTCCCGGGCCGGGCAAAGGCTATTGGGTTTTTCCATCAGAAATTTCTCAGTAGCAGCCACGGAGAATTCGTGCCCGAGTGATGGCATTAGGCTCTCCCTTATTACATGGGACTCAAACATAACTGGCGAAATATGGGGGTACTATTAGGTACACCTCTATCTAACCCTGTGGGATTACAGGCGTTATGTTATATTTTATGTTATGTGAAGCTATGATGATTGTGGCCTAGGGTAACAGCATGCTTGCTTAGAAGAAACTGATTCACTCGATCCTTGAAGAGATGTAGATTATAATGATCGAGGAACAGAGAAGCCGGCAGTGAATTCCTCAGACTGGGGGTTCACTCATTTTTTTTATTATTAAGTTTTCTTAAATAATACTAATAATACAAGTATTTTTTTACAGTTTTTACTCGCCTAATTTTACAGTTTGATGGCGAGAAGCTCTCATTTATCATACATAACTTAAAATTATAAACTTGACTAAAATTAAATAAAACCCAATATCACACAACAACGCATTTGTTCGCTGATAAAATTACGTTTGCGTAAATATGGAAGCATAGCGCAACAGTGATGTTCCGCCGTATCTTTGCTCGGATGATGGGACCAACACGGAATACTCCGAAATACTTAGTACTCGAGATTTGACTTGCTCTGTTAAATATCCAGCCAGCATCGTTGCTAATACAACGTTGCCAGTTTTATCCGGACATAATTATATAAGATACAGGCAAATAAGCAAACTATAACCTAATCTTAATTTAAGATGTTTTACACTGGGAAACAACTATTGATGCCGCAAAGTTTTGATACTTTACTTAAACCGTTTAATTGTGACAAAAAGTTTGTATGGTTACTAGGGAATTATGTATTAATGAAATCATTTCCGGAATAAGACCAGTAGCGCTGAAAATTACCCCTACATCTTTAAAAACAAACAAACGTAACCTCTTTATAATATTAGTATAGATTTTTTTACTGTCTACCGCGACAAGCGACAAGACCTTGTAGAAGATGATGAGCTAGACAAGATCAGCAACGAGTGGTCCACATTGGCCCTAGATCAAACAAATGAAAGTCGTTGGGAGAGGCTTTTGCCCAGCAGTGGGCTAACGCAGGCAAACAGTATCAGTATCACTTGAAACAAGATCTATAATGTTGATTTTACTTAGCTAAAGACTTAGTGAACGATTTCGAAGATACGGAACAAACATTTCAGGTGGCGTGCCATGACGTCTTAAAACATTATTGTTCCATTCTATTACAGAGTGAAAAAGAGACGGAGCTATATAGGTCGTCTAGCTCCAACTCTTTCCCACTCTGGAATAGGAATGGAACAATAATGTTATAAGCGTCATAGTAACCCCCCAGATATTGTTTTTCCCAGTTTGTAGAGCAACAGTTTTTATCGACAGATGCAAACATTCTTCTCTGAGGAACTTTTCAGTATGAATGTACATAAAACGTGCATCCTATGCTTGTATAAAAAATGCGTAGTTGCAAAAACACTCTTTGGTTATAACAATTACGTATTACGCGTATTTTCAGCACCCGTAAGCTCGTTTTTATATACCCAAATGTGATGCGCGTGTGATTAAAAAAGACGCGTTTAAACTAGTAAATGTGGATAAATCATATAACATAGCAGCATAACATTCTAGTAGCTTCTCTAAAAGTTTAATTTAAAAGTAGCGAAAAGGAAGCATCATCTGCCTAGCCTTGTCCCAATATATATGTCGTGGTCCCTATGTCGTCTATGGAGTCGGCTACCAATTTTACTGGATGCTGCTGAATACCAATATTTTACATGGATCGACTTGAATTGGGAGCCCTTGCAAGTTAACTCTTTCTTCAATAATTATGTTTTCCTTATTGCTTATTGCATTCTCGTCAAAATTCAGGAGGTTGTCACAAAAGACATAAATAATCAATTAAAATTACGGTACCTAGTTAATTATTAATAATTGCAGATTTTTTTGGTTGTTTAAGTTTGTGAGTATTTTGGAATAACCCCCTTAACGTGGTTTAGGGAATAAGAAATTATCGAATAAACGTTTGAGATTTTTTGTTTGTGTGTAAGCGAGGTTATAAGTCGAGGATCAGACGGGCTATGTTTAAAACACGGGTGATTCACAATTTCCGATTTCCGCAAAAAAGAAAAAAAAAACCTACTAATTTTATTAGTGTTTCGGGACGAGATTCATTAGCATAGTTACCTCCTTGAATTTGACGAGGATGCAAAACAACACCTTGTATATCAAATCTCTGCTCTTTGACATCTATACTTATATACTTATAATATTATAAAGCTGAAGTGTTTGTTTGTTTGCTTGAACGCGCTAATCTCAGGAACTACTGGTCCGATTTAAAAAAAATATTTCAGTGTTAGATAGCTTATTTATCAAGAAAGGTTAAAAGCTATAATCATCACGCTACAACCAACAGGAGCGGCGCAGCAATGAAAAATGTTCCAAAAACGGGGAAATTGTGACGCAGGCGAAGTTGCGCGGTACAGCTAGTCTTACATAAATTATTTTGATTAATTTTACTCAATTATTTCTCAGGCATTAATTCATTATTAAAAAATTATGACATCCTACAGTAAACGATTTTTCAAACCAGTGGATTAGAAATTGCCTACCATACTGTGAATTCCGATAGGAATTGTATAATGCAATTGAGGTCCTGGGTAAAACTTACACTAGTATCCAACCCAACTCCGAAACCAGGCTTCCACATCAACTTTTAAAAACCCCTAACCTATAAACAGCAAAGAGCTCACAAGAAAAATGCAGCTCACCTACCGATCGGGCTCTAAAATATGCACGAGCAATAAGCGAGGCATCCAATATGAATGGAATGAATACTGGACTAGTGCACCATACGTACAGTTTGTTCTATAAATATTTTATCGAAGTTCAACAAGTGGGTCAGTGAAGGCCGATCGGTTTTTGTTTTTCAATTAGTTTTCTGTTGGTAGGCTGTAGCCATCTTCTTCACGTGCCTTTTCCCAAGCATGTTCGGGTTGGCCTCCAGTCGAACCGGTTGCAGCCAAATACCAGTATTTTTTATGGAGCGAGTGCCTATTTGACCTCCAAAACCCAGTTAGAACTGAGTAATACGAAACCCATTGGTAAGACTAGGTGTCAGACTTTCGGGCCACTGAGTTGTAGTAGCTTCTAGGTAATCTATAATAATATTATAAAACTAAGAGAGTTTGTTTGTTTGTTTGCTTGAACGCGCTAATCTCAGGAACTTCTGGTCCGATTTGAAAAATTCTACGACCAATAGGAGCTTCACGCTACGACCAATAGGAGCGTAGCAGCAATGAAAAATCTTGCGAAAACGGGGAAAATGTGACGCAGACAAAGTTGCGCAGGACAGCAAGTTACAAAAATAAATGTAAAAACCTAAAAAACAGTGTGTGATTGCAAAAAAATGCTCACTGTTTCAAAGTTTGTTGTTAATTTGCGCACAGGAGACTTTATTCGGCGAATTCAATTTATATAAAGAGGTGGCTGCGAAAACACATAGTTTCTAAGTATAAAACAATATCATTGCCAAATAACACACAATCTTTGTTGAAAACACACATGATAATTGGCAAGAAACACACTATCACTGTCGAAAACTCACGACCACTGCCGAAAAAATACGAGCATTTCCGAAAAGTTCACTGCAAAAAAATCATGTCCAACTCCAATTAGTTGGACAGTTTAGTTGAAAACGTTAACAAGTACGGAGAAAAAATTAACCCACTCGCTTTCCATATCGCGGGCGAGTACGCTAGAATATTAAGTGAACATACATTTATGATTTTACTCCGTGTAAGTTAGATAATTTGCCGTCTCGAGAGAACTATCCGAGCTTTTATTAACAAGATTGGCTTACATTTTAATTTTCTGGCTTATATGGAAATTTAGTTACATGCAAGTACCGTAGTGTAGGTTTTATTCCCTTATGATTTCTGTGTAGTGATCGAATAGATTGTGTTTGGCAGTTTTTTCCTGTTTCTATTTTGTGTAAGAATTCAGTTCAACTAAATATATAATGGTATCTTGCAACCACCTCCAGTGATTGAGGAAGAAAATTTTGATAGTGAGATTTTTAAACAGTATTCTTATCAACATTTTTATTTACATTCTTGCTTATCTAATCTAATACTAATAGTAAAGCTGAAGAGTTTTTTTGTTTGCTTGAACGAGCTAATCTCAGGAACTAGATACTAGTCTGATTTAGAAAATTCTTTCAATGTTAGATAGCCCATTTGTCGAGGAAGGCTATAGGCTATATATTTTATTTTATTTTATTGTGTTTGGGTGGCTTACAGCGAACAATACAGAACTTATAGTGATGAAACAACGACAAGACATTCACAAGCCTCCACAAGTCCACATATATCATCACGCTACGACCAATAGGGACGGAGCAGCAATGAAAAATGTTGCGAAAACGGGGAAAATGTGAAGCAGACGAAGTTGTGCGGGGCAGCTAGTTTTGAAATATAAGTATTTCGATATCGCAATTTGAATGTCTAAAAAGAAAACCCTGTCTTTGCTTTCGCTCAGACGGCTAAAATATTTCAAGACAGAATCAACGATTTTTCAAATTCTGTATTAAAAGCCTCAATAAAGTTCTTAGATACAATCCCAAATAATGAAATATCCTTTGAATACGAACACGAATGCTTTCTATAAAACAAAGTACTATTATCCTCTAGCTCTTCTACTAAAGCACTAATGAATTCTGAAAATATATCTCTAAATGACCGCCTCTTTTGTGTAGCCATAAATTATGTACTAAATAGTGCCACGGAATAGATCTGTACAGAAAGCCAGCTCTATACAATGAACGAAAGCGCACGCACATTTTACCGCACAAGCCTATGCCCACGGCACCGCCCTCGTTCTGTTCGGCAATCATCCAACAGAGACAAAAAGTATCCTATGTGCTATTCCAGACTATTTTCTATCCTATTGCAAAATTTCATCCAGATCCATTCAGTGTTTTTTGCGTGAAAGAGTATCAAACATCCATAAATCCTCACTTTCCCATTTATAAAATAAGTACGATAGGATACACTTCACGTACAGCGAATGCAAGCGCATTTGCGACTCATTGCTTGTCATTTGTGTTAGATCGCTACACGTACGCGTCTACAGTCATTTAAAAGTGATCTTTATTTTCATTCCAAAAAATCTGCCATGGAGTTGCTGCCACTAGCAAGTCTCTCAAAATAAAGATCTTTATCGTCTTTAAAATAAAGTTGCTATTCGGGTTTCACTATCAAAGACAAAATAATTGTGAAAGTACACGTGTTGTGCACCCTTTTTCGCTTTTAATGCAGGGCCTTCTGCGTTTATTTTGTCATGATAGTCCTTTGTAGATGTTGCTTTGTTTTGTATTAGCACGCATTCGATGCTCGTTTTTGTTGCATTTGATGTGTTAAGTGAGTTTGAATTTATTTATTAGAGAATGCTAATTTAATAATGCGGGTCTTTTATTATAATCTACGTTGGCTGCGATATTTCACTTGGTCGATCAACAGATACAGTAGGACTGAAATAAAAAAATCGAAGTCTTCTGATCAGACCCTCGTACTATTCAATAAGTACATTGAGTCCTGCCGCATAAGGTGTTTTTTCACTCCAAAAAAACTCGTTTCCCAGGAATATATTTCTGCAGAGTTACTTAGTTTGGTTGTACAGAATGCTTGCTTATCGGCTTCGTGAAGACTCCATTTACACCTATATGCTTTGCTTTGCTTTGTAGCCTCATTGGCCACTTTCAGCAACGAATTTCGATGATTTGCGATTTCATGAATACTGCTTCGTGTTTGGCCGATTCAGTTTGTTAGTTCGCGAAACCAAACTGACTCATTTTGCTTCAACGTTGCGTTGCTCCATTTGACTGCTGATTTTAAGTCGCTGCTATGCCATCTGCTTAACCTTTTCCCAACTACTGGGGTCGGCTTCCAGTCTAACCAGATGAAGCTAAATACTAGTATTTTACAAGGACCGACTGCCTATCTGACCTCAACAGCCCAGTTGGTACTCGATAATAATATACTCCTTGGTAAGACACTTGGGACACTGTTATGGATGCCTTCAAAAATGGGACTTTTCTAATCGAAGATTGCTACATCTGTTGAAAGATTTATGGCAAACTCTGACAACTTCCAAACAGTAACGTAACTGATTACCGTTACTCAAGAGTATCGTAAAGAGCGGTATTGCCTTTTGTGCCCCCGTTTATATGTGTGCGTGGAGATCTCAAACAAATGACAGTCGCGAGTGCACTTGCACTCAGTGTATATGAATCGTGTCTATGTGTGTGTGCGTTGTATGGATCCGTCCTTCTGTACAGCAATCTTCACAAGTAATGAGACTTGATTACGTCCGGCGCGCTCTAAGTGCTTAGCCTTGCCACTATCCTTGAATGTTTAATCTTGTAGCTAACCACGAGGGATATAGATCGTGCTGAAACTTAAATAAAGTACTCATTCTGTTTTGTGGCCAATGAGCAATATTACTACGGATTCTGTCTAGGCCTAATCAACCTTATGTCCTTCTCTTCGTTCGAATTTCAACATTCAGATCAGCGGTGAGAGTTGAAATTCCATTAAAACAATAATCTATAGGTATTTATTTAAATTTCTCTTAGGTATAGTAACTAATTCATTAGATAAATAGCTCAATTCTATCATTAGATAAATAGCATACATTTCACAAGTTATGTTTAAGTCTTCTGTGATAGGAGCAAGCCTATTATTATTCCGGCCTTCAATTGAGGAATCCGTGACAGAAAACCAGGTATTGACAGAATTAAGAATTAAGTGGTCTCTGATATATTTTTTTGACATAAAAGTTGGAAAGAAAACAAAAATATTTGTAATCAATCTCCATTGGATCTAAACTTGTTTCAAAACCCTTCAAAACAGTTATAAATAAACATCACAATCATTCAACTCCAAAAACCCGTCTCCATTTCAAACTTTCCTGACAGATCGCAAACATGGCCTCCGGCAACTCATTTGCCGAACTGTCAGTCCAAAATGATAGCCAGATGAAGTCTCATAAATAAAAAAATAAACCGATATTACGATGCAATATAATAGCAATTCACGAAAAACAATTGCCGCCGGGGCTTTCATTGTTGAATAATTAACGCTTGGTTCCTGCTGAGCTTGGTAGTAATTAAAATTTTGGAAACTGAAAACGCCACAGAGTAAATAGTTTCAGAAGGCCGACTTTTTATGGCGGGTGAAACGGACGCACAAATACACACACTTGACACATCTTAATCAAATACCAGTCGTGATAAATGTTTATTTTACATAGAGCGACAGCCTATCTACTGGCCTACCATGACGTCTTCTCATGCAGTATTGTTTTACTCTTATTCCAGTGTGGGAAAGAGACAGAGCTATACAGGATGTCTAGCGCCATCTCTTTCCCACGGGTGCGCCAAAGTTCACCTAAATTTTCAACTCCGATAATTGGAAATCCGAAAATATTCTTCCTAACATTTTTCATCCTAACAATCGCAATTCCTAACTACTCTGTCTCTAATGTTCTAATTCCGAAGCATTCAACTTCATAATGTCAGTAGCAATAATCATCTATTATACTTTTATTTGTTTTCCTATATTTTCTAAACATAACCATCTTTTACACTATTATTCAAAGTCATATCTTTTTTGTTTAGATTTATTTTTTATTAATTAAAGCGTCTTCTTTAATTTTATTTAAAGCGGTGTGTACCCGCAAAGATATCCATAGGTTAGGTTAGGTTAGAACTGTGACCAACTACGCGCGAGCCGAGCGAGCGATACCTCGAAATTGGTCGCGAAATTTTTCTAAGTATTTTTTTCATGGTCATTGTCACTATAAATATCAGTTTCTACTCACATATATTATTTATTACACTTGGTAAATGTTTCTTTCTGAGTATGAGTGAAAATATTATAGTAATTATGTTTAGGGATAATAGCGTTATGATAAAAAACAGTAGGAGTTGAAATATATTTACAATAATGATATTATTAATTACAATTTTCGGAAATATGAGTGTTATGAACATCGCCGGTAGCACTACAAATAGTATGAATGAAAACTTTAGGATGAAAAATTTTAGGAAGAGTGATCATTCGGATTACAAATCATTAGGAAGAACAATTTCGGGTAAAGAACTTTAGGTGAGCCAATATGGACCCCTTTCCCACACTGGAAATGGAGTAAAACAATAATGTTTTAAGACGTCATGGAAGGCCACCTGATCTCCACAAGCCTACTACAGACATGAATGAAATGAATAAATACAATTTATAAATAATTATAATTATAATAATATTATTATATAATATTATAATTATATGGAAGATAAAAACCGCGTTGCGCCAACTCCGAGCAACATAGGTCAAGGGCAAAAGATGATGACGAACATGATAGTTCTCACAATGTTTCCTTTACCGTTTTGACAGCTGAGGTGATGTAATAAATTACATTAAGTAAAGCGCTTTCTTCTTTTTTTCGTATCAATTATACACCCATATTAGTTGGGTGTATTAGTTGAGGAGCTCGTGGCTAAATAATAACAGCCGCACGAGTCGATCTTTAATGTTATGCTGTGCTTGCCGAGGTTGGTCCGTGGATGGGTGACGATGATTACTTACCGAGTTTCCTCCGTGCCTCGGAAAGCACGTTAAGCCGTTGGTCCCGGCTGTCATTTGTAGACCTTTGATTGTCGTTACGAGTAGTCAGAAGTCAAAAATCTGACATCCAGTCTTACCAAGGGGTATCGTATTACCCAGTTACTGGGCTGTGGAGGTCAGATAGGCAGTCGCTTCACGTAAAATACTGATAATCAGCTGCATCTGGTTAGACTGGAAGCCGACCCCAAGATAGTTTGGGAAAAGGCTAGGCAGATGATGATGATGCACCCATATTAGTTGCTTTGCGCCCAGTGGCGGCTACGTTCATTGCAGCGTCAGAGGCTTTATTCAGGTCGTCGAGAGTGCAGGTAAATGGACACCTGGGACACTTCAGCAGGTGGGGCATAATTTGATCCGGATCGCTGCACTCGCACTCGGTGTTGGAGGAAATAATATTACTAAAGCGCCTGCTAGGCTTCGATCCAACAACCCCGACACCTAGCCAATGCTTACTTTCAATTCTCTTCTCTTTTTAGTCGTTCACTGATAACAGAGGGGCCGTTATCATGGGGGTCATCCTCAACTTCGGTTGCTGCCTTGGCGATCCTTTTCTATCGGTCTCTATTGACTGCATAGCGAGTACATTCTGCCAAAAGGATCTTGGTGACAGACTACTACTTTTTGTTCGTACTCACCTAACCTAAACTTGAAGGAAGTAAGTAACGTGTGAACTCAAACTCAAAGCATTTGTTTCAATTAGACCATTACAGGTACTTTTGAAAGTCAAAAAAAAAAAAAACGCGAAGCTACAGTCCCAGTCACAAGGCATAATAACTTGTGAAAGTACCATAGTTGCCCATTCCAAAGCGTAGATCTCTATGGAGAAGAATGGGCAAGAAACTCCATGGACACTCTTTTAAATCAAAATATGTTCCAAAATCTTGGTTACATCATTCATGTTAAAAATTACAAATATGTGAGAACTATGTAGAAATACGGGCAAGTTAAGAGCGTCCAGAGTAAAATATTAAATCAGTAATTAAAAAATAAAGTAATTAAAATAAACCGAGGCAGCTAAGAGATGACCAGTCACAACTGACAGCGCCCGTTCACGAACATGATGCATGTATCAGCCATCATTCAACTCAACCATATTGTGGATAATACATCCCTACCTCTGAAATAACAGCTATATTTCGGCACTCTTCATTCCATTATTATATGCGGATGTATAATCCACATGTTACTTACGTCCTTGAAGTTTGAGCAAATATACTCAGCCTATCACGATCTCTGTAAATGACAAATAAAAACGTAAAGTTTTGCAAAATCTGAAAGAAAGTACATGACATAAAAAACAGCCGATCTAAATCTTTTACTCAACAAATAAAAAGAGCCATTAAAGCACTCACACACAAACATTAACAACGCAGCGTTTTCCATACAAAAATATGTTTCCTTTCTATTCGTTGTGGGTATCATTACGCTATCTGTTACATCGGAAGCGGGCATACGCCTTCCCGTCATTACAACATGTCGTTTGTGCGAACCCTTCTCTATATAAAGTTGAGGGAGTTTCACACTGGATGAGTGCGGTCCGTTTTTAGAAATCAGTTTGGGCCGGGTTTTTTCATGTTGTAGTTTCTTACATATTAACGAAATATTTGCATGTTTTTACTGTAATGTTTGTTTCTATTTTGGTTATTACCCAAGTGCGGCGTCAAAAGAACAGTTATAATAAATCATTTTATATACGACTATATAGGTATATACGATTATATATACGACCACATTTTTACGGTACCTTGGGTAATTTTACAAAAATTGACAGATCTCAAAATAAATTTTTTATATTATTATGTATGCCAACAGCCTTATCTATAAATGTGTTACACGGACCACATTATGTATTTTTTTCCTATCGTGTCTTAATCTACAAACCTGGTTATTTGAGTAGTCAACCCAAGACAAAGTGAGAGCAAGAACACTGAGACGAGGGGTCACAATAACAATAATATTGCCATCTTTTACTCTTATGTGATCATAAATCATTCAGTAAGATCCGTTGTAAAGATCTGTCTGAAAACCGAGAACAAAGTTTTGCAACCCATCCGGCCCGTTCCGTCAAGTCTAAACCCTCCTTTATCCCACAAAATACGGATCCTGTCTTTAGCACGTCATAATTGCGCGTTATTTCGTTCTATAGAGGGTAGGCACAGTTAGTGCCGACGTCAAATGAAACGGTTTGGGGCTCTAATTACAATGTAAGGTTCGTAATAATTGCGAGCACAGAATGAGAATTTTCGCCAGATTTTAATGGGAATGAGGTGGTATTGTTTAAGTTTATAAATTACTGTGACAATGAAAGTCACATTTTGGTTTTCATTTTTGGCGCGAAGTTAGTAAGAAAACGAAAAGAAAAAGAATTTATTTAGCTTCGCACGGGACATAAACAATGGGTTATCCAAAATTAAATAAAAAGAAAAAACTTGAGAGGTGTCAAGGGACACCCGGATGGAACGAAGTTCCTTTCACGTACATAATATCAATACATTTTAGATTTAAGTTAGTGTGCGAAAAATAAAATATTTAATTAAAGGAAGATTAATCCTTAATTCGAAGCAATACGTCTTACTTAACTGCACAACCGAATTTGTACTTTGTAGTTCGGTCACTCAAAATAATAATCATATCTATCCTTACTCACATACACACCCCAATTGTACGTAATTTAAGGAAATTTCAACTTTATTTTAAAGAAATAAAGCTGACAATAGCTTACTATAGCAAAAAGTGTCGTGACAACTTTTCGTAAGAATTTTTTCCGCCTAGTCCCCTTTCACAACGCACGATAAGGAACTTCGTTCCAAAAACCACCGAAGAGACCTAACCTACCTGAACTGGTCCTGTACGAAGCAAAAAGCTCATATCTCGGAAAGGATAACGTCAAAAACTTTCTTCATTTGCTTGAAAACTTTAAGAAACCGTCGAAACTACTGATCGTCTAGCGTTCCATCATCCCCTAGTCTCTTTCCAACTATGAGGCTTCCAGTGTAACTGGATCCCATAGCAATATTTTTCATGAAGTCATTATCTCACCTCCACAACCCAGTCAGCTGTTAGAACTTTTAGAAAACTGAACAGCTACCTTCTAACTAAACAAACATTCCTCCTTTTTAACCCCCGACCAAAAAAGAGGTGTTATTAGTTTGACGTGTGTATCTGTGGATCTGTGTGTCTGTCTCAGTTCATCCGTTTAAGAGCGACGATGCCACGTAGCTCATAAACAGATGAACTATATAATAGTAATAACATCCCTCTTTTTTGGTCGGGATTTAAAAAATAATACACCTATTGTACGTATATTGTACATACTGTTTAATAACTAAATATTTTTTTGGCAAATTAATGAATCTCTATTTTATATTTATCTTAATTAATTTAAAAAGCATGAAATAAAAATTACATTAAAAATACAAAAAAAACGTCAAAAAAAAAACAAAAAAAAATTAATCCAAACGCCGTAGCGTCGGGGGACCGCTTAGCAGAATCACAAAACAAAGTCGGGGTTTTTTAAATTTTTAATTATGTTTCTACTTTCTGCTGGCCGTTGACTGAGCGCGCAGTTTTATCGCTTTTCCATATATATTTAAGTTCTGGTGCACACAGAACCGACTATAAGCAATTAAGTAGTGCGTTGTCGCCAGTGAGCATACTCACAGTGGACGGCAGACAATAAGTTTTGTCAGAACAATGCCTAAAAGTTAAACATCAAGGGGTAGGCTAATATACAATTCTATTTCAGTTGTAGTACCAATATCATGCAATAACCATTTCTTGATTATACGTAATATACACCCTGTTTTTTTTTTATATTCCATAACTCTAGGGTTATATTCTGTAGGTAAAAATAATACTAAAACTCCTAGAATGGGTGGTCCAAAAATGCATAGTTTCGGACATATCATCAATCATAATTAAATTAGGTCAAAAATTGTCACCAGTATGACAAATCTTTACTCTTGCGAGGTTGCCAAACTTATAAACACGAGTAATTATTTTTTATTATTTAAAGCTAAAGAAAATGCGAAAAACAAAAAAGTATGATTGAAACATAATTCATATGTCAGTTGATTCTTTGATATGGTTTCAATCATATCCTAAAAAAAAAAACAGGTTGTATAGACATATGTATCTACGTAGCCTATCAAATAGGCAGCCTATATGTTTATAGCAAATTGACGATTACACGGGTATAACAGATGGATGGCTATTAATTTGCTATCTAGCGCTCGCACTCAATCTCAAAGGCACATAAATTATGGCTACGTTTGATGGCATGACGTCTAATTGTCTAATCTTGTTATTTCAAAGGCAATCAGCTTGGTCATTTACTTAACACAACGTAAACAATACATAGCACACTATGTATTTAGAGCGTTTACGCCTCACGACATATACAAACTTTCAAGTGCCTATTTTCCGAAATAACTGAACCGATTTTAATGAAACTTCATACGCATAAGCACGATACATAGGTCTAAAAAGTTACAAAAAAAATATAAATTTTACGAAAAATAGTGTAACTGCTAAATTAGATCAATTATAAATTTTCTATAGAAACATAAATTTCCTTTTTTTATATTTTGGAAATGTTTTTTGGTAAGTTTTTAGACATACACCGTGTAAATCACCTCATCACGAAGCCGTCAACCAAGCATTCTGTACATGAAACTAAGTTACTTTACGCAAAAAATATTGCTGGGAAACGACTTTTTTTTGGGGGGTGTAAAATCATGTTTTGTGGTAGAACTCAATGTAACGCACTCAAAACATTGTGCTGATGGACGGATTGAATAGTACGGGGGTCGTGGAGGTGTTTAAAGTAAAAATCTTACATTAAAAACTTGTATTTAAAAAAATACTTGTCAAAAAGTTGGTTCTTTGACCCCTAATATCTCCGTTACTAGAAGGTTCCCAGGTATGGTGTAGAACAAAAAAATGATCGCAATGACAGGGAGAACCAGTGTCTTTCGGCTTCGTTAAGAGGTGTTTTACACCCTTTATGTATCCTGCTTATGCGTATTAAGTTTCATTGAAATCGGTTCAGTCAGATAGAAAGTAAGTTTGTTTGTTACCACACCACACCCTAAACCACTGAACCGATCATCCTGAAATTTTACATATGGTAATCAAATCAGATTTTTTCCATTTTAAATGGTTCTGTTATGTACTGTAATACTAATATTTTTTGTAACAAATCTACTGCGAACCTTTTAATCCATTTTCGTTGAACCGGTTATGCAAAATAAACGATCATTATTTCAGATTGAAAAGGATTTTAAAAACACGAAAATGCAGCAAAAATGAATGAACTTTGCAAAGCCGTAATGATGGCTACGATTTCGGTCGCAGAAAAGTACAAACTTACGCTTACAACTCTATCTATCCTTAACTTAAAGTGATAGTGTTGAAATTACAATAGCACAGCTTACAAAATTAGTCGATGCTGAAATACATGACGATTGAAATTTAAACTTTATATTCCCAAAAATAAAGTTGAAATTGAAATGTTACGGTGTGTTCGATGGGGTTATTAAGGTTATATTTTGAAGGGTATCAAAGTGATAAAGGCGGACCTTTATTGTAAGGAGGTTTCGTTGGGAACTGCTTGTTAACTCTGCCACTATTAGGCTGAATAGGGACCTTTGCCAATCCCAGATGATGGTTTGATGAAGGTTTGAATAAACACAATGTTTAAGAAAAAAATGATTACAAATATTTGCTGGTTGGGATTTAAAGAACTTCAGAAAAAATTTGGGTAACCAATACAGCTTTAGGAGATTCTTGTTTTTAGGGTTCCTTACTCAAAGGGTCAAACGGGACCATATTACTGAGACTTCGCTGTCCGTCCGACCGTCACCAGGCTGTATCTCATGAACCGTGATAGTTATCCCGTTGAAATTTCTACAGATTATGTATTTCTGATGCCGCTATAACAACAAATACTAAAAACAGAATAAAATAAATATTTAAGGGGGCTCTCATACAAAAAAGTGTTTTTGTGTTCGTTTTTATAAATAATGGTACGGAACCCTTCGTGCGCAAGTCCGACTGGCACTTTCTCGGTTTTTTGTTCTTTTTTTAATCTTTTCATCGGCGATATTTTAGCTAAAAATAAAGGAAAACATTTTGCGTAAAAAAATCACTGTTTTTATTTTTTAGTTTTCGTAAAACACAAATTTATACCGTTTTGTAGATGACAGACAATCAACCAAGCAGTATACTCTACACGATATTTGAATTTAATACTGTTGAAAATGTTAAATTTTTGAGGAGAAATAAAAACAAACACATATCACATATTTTTCTCAGAATAAACTCAGAATAAAAAAAGTGCGTGGAGTACGAAGTTTCTCTTCTTCCGCGTGGTCCCTCCACGCGGAAGAAGAGAAATTTCGTAATACTACACGCATGCGTTCGAAAGCCACGCATTC
The DNA here is from genome assembly GCA_963082945.1 of Cerastis leucographa. Taxonomy (NCBI): domain Eukaryota; kingdom Metazoa; phylum Arthropoda; class Insecta; order Lepidoptera; family Noctuidae; genus Cerastis; species Cerastis leucographa. Next base: position 4,514,082 of record OY720369.1, on the reverse strand, counting down.
ACTCTCGTTATTTTAATGAGCTTCTAAATAATATTTTGTTGTTTTCTTGTTGTATTATTTTTATTACATAATTATTACATAAGTTTAACATTTTTGTATTGGAGCCCCCTTAAATATTTATTTTATTCTATTTTTAGTATTTGTTCTATTGTATTGCATCAACAGAAATACATAATCTGTAGAAATTGCTACTGGCTAACTATCACGGTTCTTGAGATACAGCCTGGTGACAGACGGACGGACGGACGGACAGCGGAGTCTCAGTAACAGGATCCCGTTTAACCCTTTGGGTACGGAACCCTAAAAAAACAATGAAACAGTCACTAACCTCTCTGCTGTCACCCGCAAACAAAAGCTATTCAAAACAATCAAACATCACATAAATCGGTTGACAGTTGCCGCTAATTACAAGCAACCTGTATATGACAGCAAACGCGTGTGACTGAAATTCAATTACCAAATAGTAATTACCGTCATACGGCCTTGTTTCGACTATGTATAGAATTGTAATGGATTTTAAACGGTTTCGGTAAATTAGACTTGAATTTGTTACACCAGTTAAAACCCGTGGTTTTTGTCTATTTTTTGAAGAATTATTGTGTATATTTTGAAGAAACTATATGCACGGGGATAAAAAGTATCTCAAATTTGAATATAGGTTTTCTATCTAACTTTCTTCTAAAGAGAAGAGAAGAGGAGCTCGTGGCTAAATAATAACAGCCGCCCGGGTCGATCTTTAAGGTTAAGCCGTGCTTGCCGAGGTTGGTCCGTGGATGGGTGACCATAATTACATACCGAGTTTCCTCCGTGCCTCAGAAAGCACGTTAAGCCGTTGGTCCCGGCTGTCAATTGTAGATCTTTGACAGTCGTTGCAAGTAGTCAGAAGCCAAAAAGTCTGACATCCAGTCTTACCAAGGGGTTTCATATTACCCAGCTACTGGGTTGTGGAGGTCAGATAGGCAGTCGCTTCATGTAAAATACTGGTACTCAGCTGCATCCGGTTAGACTGGAAGCTGACCCCAAGATAGTTTGGGAAAAGGCTAGGCAGATGATGATCTAACTTTCTTCTAAATCTGTTAAGCGGCTAAAGTATTATAGAGTGGCATACATCATCATCTGCCTAGGCTTTTCCCATCTACGTTGGTATCAATTTCCAATCAAACCGGCTGCAGCTATGTACCAGTATTTTACATGAAGCGACTGCCAATCTGACCTCCACAACTCCTAACTGAGTGATACGATACTCTTAGGAAGACTGGTTTTCTGGCTTTTGGGCCACAGACTAAACGTAGTAATAACGACTATCAAAGATCTACAGATGACAGCCGGGACCAACGGCTTAGGGTGCTTTCCGAGGCACGGAGGAAACTCGGTTTGTAAAGGGGGGTTACCCATCCACAGACTAACCTAGATAAGCGCAGCTTCAGCTAAAGATCGCTGTTATTATTTTGCAACTACTATATGCATGCACTTGGATAAAAAGTTTTGAATGTAGGCCTTAGTTTACTTATATGCAAATTTCCATATAAATTTGTTAAGCTGTTTGAGTGTAATGGTGTAACATACATTTATTATGTACAGTCACGGACTTTAATTGATAAGCCACTTTAGAACTTTCCAATTTTGCAGTATTATCCATTCACGAAATTACACGATGAAACCCAAACTCAAACCGCATGCTCGTAAACAAGATGTCATGTTAGTAATAATCGGAAATAGTTTTATCAATAGAGGTTGAATCAATAAAAAAATCATAAAATGTTACATACGTTTATCCAATCTATTTCTTACTGACCTCCTTTGAATTAGAGCTCATTAAATACTCTTTTTTTCTGAAAACCTTGGATTGGTTTTCATACAGTTGAAATGTCGATGTCAGAGACGATTATTTTGAATTTTGGTGAATCGAATAATTGTCATGAACGTCATCTTGGACGCCAAGCGTTCGGGGAAAATTGTGGGTGCAAGTTATTCCAATGTCAAAATTACCATTCATAATTTCTCCGTACGCTATGCGTTACTATGGCTACGCTAAAACAAATTGTCGCTACGTAACGGTTGCTAGATCTGCAATTGGATGACATCGGGTAGTCACTTTGTACTATTTACGAATATAGCCGACTAAACCCGATTTGCTTTACACGGCTAAAATACAAACAGTGGCAAGTGGCTCATCAATTAAAGTCCGTGACTGTACATATACACATTTTGTAATTTTGGCAGGATTTTATGTTCCATGTTAATTAACGTTATGTGTACGATAATTAGGCTTTAATAGCACGTTGTTAACGAAGCTGAGTCGAAATTAAGTGTTTTGTGTACTTACTATGTCATTAAGGCAGTTTATTTTAAGGAAACCTTCAACAGACAGGTTTAGTCGAATAAGCATTTTAATCAGTAAACTTAGCTTATTTGCCATGAAGTGTCTTTCCCATTCTTCTCCATAGAGATCTACGCTTTGGAATCGACAACTTTCACCGTTATCATGCCTCGTAACTGGCTTCATTTTATTCTTATCTTTAAGTCGACAATAAATTCAAAGGGTAACTGGTTGACTTGAAAAAAAATCTTAAATTGATTTTGATTTCTAGTCCATTTATAGACATTTAAAATCCAATGTGTCTGTTGGATAGTGCTATTGCAGTCTGCCACTATAGTGTAGACAGAATCATGGTTTATTAATTTATTTCCCAGAATTACATGAGAAAATGCTAACATACAAATAATTTCACTTTCATTGCAAACGTGGAACGTGAAAGGTAAATGCAATGAAAAGGGTATTTTATACGAAAACAAGTTTGCAGATGGACGGAAAACTAATCCTTTTGTCCATTATTCTGATGCAACGCGCAGGATAAAAAACAAAGTTGAACTCTATTTTATTTTACTATGAATATATAATATATTCATATTCCGGTAAGTTGATTCAATAATACCACCCATTTACAACTAATAAAACATTTTACGGGATATTTACCGTGTTTAGTATTTGTTTTGAAAAAGTATAATTTAATAAGCGTCCTCCGACGCGCATGATTTTATTATTATCTAAAAAAACACGTTGAATTGTACGAGGACGCTTTAATAAGGCAACTTCTTAGTATTCATGAGAAATTAAAAGCTTTTTTCATACTCAGGAAAAGACTCAATTTGGTTTCTAATTATAATTGCATTTAATGCTTCCTGCAACACGACTTGTAATAGAAAACAATTATTTGACTTTCGGGCTATATTTTATATTTAAAGAAAATTTTACCAGTTAGAAAAATGTAAGCAAAAATGGGCTTATCGTCCAGTTTTCAAAGCTATGTTATTGCTAACAAGGTGTTTTCCTACGCTTTTCTGGAAGATTAGATGCTGAATGTTTAATGGAAAAGCAAGGAGCTCTATCTACCAAGAACTAAAACGGTTATGTTTGTAAGAATGTTGTTGTTGAAAACTTTTTGGGTAAACCTCTTCCTGGAAAGGAAATTTGGAATATTTGTTTTTCGTGTAAAGGTATCGTGTGAATATCGTATTTTTATTGTTTACTAGCTTCTGACCGTGACTTCGTCCACGTGGAAGAAACATTTACTATGGCAATCAGTAATTTACTTTAGGAAATCGGATGAATAGTTACGAAGATTTTCCCCCTACATCAAAACTTTACCTTTTCATAATAATATTGGTATAGAAGAATGAAAATGTGAAAATGATCAAATTGTTTCTCTGTGTTTATGTTCTGAATACCATTGATTTAAAAACAGTGCAATTTTAATTCCCGGTCAGTCTATAAAGGCTTTAATTTTATTTATTTTTTACATTTCAGACAGCACACAGTCGTTACAGGTAGTCAAAGAACCGAAAGTCTGACAACCATTCTCACCAAGGGGTTTCGTATTACCCAGTACTAATTGGGTTGTGGAGGTCAGATAGGCAGTAATTCCATGTAAAATACTGGTATTCTGCTGCATCTGGTTAAACTGGAAGCCGACCCCAACGAAGGAAAAAGGCTAGGCAGATGATGCTTTCAGACCAGCGCTTAGACTAAAGATTTCCCGTAGGTGTTCTTAGACAATGTAATAATAAGAAACATGTTCTAATTGACACACATTAAATAGGTACCAAAAAAAAACTACAAAAACCTGTCATGAATACTATGTAAACTTTTTTTAATACTGCGTTGTTTGTTTTTAATCTTTCCCAAAAAAAAGATGCAATGCACGATCCTTTTGCATTTTTACTATATTTAACAAAAAAAAAATTCACAAACAGTTTTCAGCTCTTGAAAACGTAAGCCTCCAGTCATTTGTGTGTATTTCATGTATTTGTGTGTACTATGCTGTTTGACTTTGCGTTCATCCATATTTCTATTTGTATTATTAGTTTCGTTTTGTGTTGCAAACGTGGATGCTTGCTATGTGAGTTAGGTTAGGTACAGAAGTGGATATATATTTTTTTGTATTCAAATAAAATTTGGTGAATAAAATTTACTTACCTATTTTGAAAGCTTGACTGTTAAGTGTCTATTAGTGGTCTCATTGAAATTAATGCTTTCACTTGACTTGGCCCTTGTAAGCAATTCATCATCATCATCATCATATCAGCCGTAGGACGTCCACTGCTGGACATAGGCCTTCCCCATGGATTTCCAACAAGTAAGCAATTACATTTGTAATATTAAAATACTTCTGGTTGATTGATGTTTTAATGAGAGCTTATCAACGTACCATTATCTTATCTAACTAAATGCACAAAAAACAGTATACGCAGTCAATGTCTTTGTGTAACTCAAAACTATGTGCAGTAGCTTTCATTGTCAGTGAGCGCAGTACATGTAAACGTAAACAAGTAGTTACAACCTTTAATCTATTCTTGGTTGATTGCATTTCTTAAGAGGGCGTCTTGATGTAGGAGTTTAATTTGTATCTCCTTTAAATAGATTTTTAATTATTAATTTCATTTCGACGGCACGATTGACGCAGTGGTTGAGCAATCGACTGCTGCGCGGTGTGTCGCGGGTTCAATCCCCGCCCGAAATAAATATAGAGATAGTTGTTCCGGGTCTGGCTTTTTTGTATGTCAGTTTAAATGTTTGTAAGCGCACCCACGATACAGGGGAAATTCCTAGTATGGGGCAATGTTTAAAAAAAAATATATATAGTACAAAGCATGCCGAATCTTAATAAGTATGCGCAAATCGAAAGTAGCTCTGTCTGTTGTCTTCTCATAGCTGTAAAGATATATGACTTAAAATACTTTTACGACAGTGGTACGTTTCCGGTTTTTAAATAATATCAGACGCGGACACGAGCATGTAATAAAATATAAGACCAATAACAGAGAGCAAAACTTAGATATCTCTAAAACCCAACTTGCAGACTAAAACCGGAAACAGCAAGTTCTTGTACAAACACATAAAATACAAGAAGGTTTCTTAAACGTCGTAATAAATCGGAAAGTGTAAACCAAACTTTACCACGCGGCCTCCGTGCTACGGCGTAGCAACTTGCTACGGCATAGCAACTTGCTACGCGGCTACAAGGTTCGTAGCAAAATATTTTGATCAAGAACTTGGTACAAGTTTTTTTGTTTTTGCAATGTAAATTACTGTACAAAGAAAATTTGTTAGAGCAGTTTTCTTCAATAATATTTTCTGATTGTTTCTTACGAAGTTTAATGTTGTTTTTGATTTGGTTTATATTTATTGCTTTTAATGGTAATGGTGAAGTTTCATTGATTTTGATTTTGTTGTTGTATTAATAAAATAAACATAGCATCACGCCCGTAATTCCCTAAGGATTAGGCAGAGGTGAACCTGATAGTACACCCACATTATGCCAGTCCCATGTGATAGAGGGCGTGCGTATTGCCATCAACTGGGCACAAATACAGACTCCGTGGCTGTTAAAGAGAAATTCCTGATGGAAAACCCCAATAACACTTTGCCCGATCCAGGAATTGAACCTACATGACCTCATGCCCAGCAGGGGCGTTTGCGGCCACTAAACCTAAAAGGTAGTAAAAAAAAACACAAAATATTTATAAGTTAAATATGCTGTTGTTGATATTAACATAGTTTTTTTGATAAAGATAAGTTACCCGATTGTTTATAAATGTGTGACATTGTAGGTATGAATTATATATTCCAAGATCCTTGATAACTTTTTATCTTGTTCTACGTTTTGTAGTAAGCAACGACTCATTGTTGGCCGTACGCTGTCCTCCCATACTTAAGTACTAACGCTGTAACATTCAAAATAATATTGTAAAACCAAATGATTTTAAAAGAGTAACCATGGAGTTTCTTGCCGGTTCTTCTCTATAGAAAACGACCAACCCGAACCGTGCACCTTTTGTCGACGTTTCATAAGTGCCAATTGTAGGCCTTTGTGAAATTGATTTTGATTTTATCATTATATTGGAAATCTATACAAAGAGAAGGCCATGTTATATTGTAAATGTATGTATGTCATCATCTGCCTAGCCTTTTCCCAAACTATCTTGGGGTCGGCTTCCAGTCTAACCGGATGCAGCTGAGTACCAGTATTTTATATGAAGCGACTGCCTATCTGACCTCCACAACCCAGTAACTGGGTAATACGATACCCCTTGGTAAGATTGGATGTCAGACTTTTTGGCTTCTGACTACTCGTAACGACTGTCAAAGATCCAGAAATGACAGCCGGGACCAACGGCTTAACGTGCTTTCTGAGGCACGGAGGAAACTCGGTATGTAATTATGGTCACCCATCCACGGACCAACCTCGGCAAGCTCGGCTTAACCTTAAAGATCGACCCGGGCGGCTGTTATTATTTAGCCACGAGCTCCTCAAATGTAAATGTATGTATGTATGGGCACAAATAATACTATTACAATGTAACAGTCATGTTTGGTTGTGTAATTTAAAATTAACGTTCCATTAATTTTAATTAATTAATAATGCAAAGTACATTCGCCTCATTAACATGCTTAATTATTATACAGGGTGTCCAGTAAATAGTACGACGTACTGCAGGGGGTGATAGCTTGGGTCAATATCAACCAAAACAACGCAATACAAGGTGTTGTTTTGCATTTCCGAAATCCAGGCGATGGTCACAAAAGACATAAATAATCAATTTAAATTACGCTACCTAGTTAATTATTAATAAACGCTGCTATTTATTGTTGCTTAAATTTGTCTTGTATTTCAGAAACGTCACGTGGCTTAGGGAATAAGAAATTATCGAATAAACGTTTGAGGTTGTTTGTATGTGTGAAAACGCGGTTATAAGGCGAGGATCAGACGTGTATAGGAAGGGGCCCGAGAGAGCCGATGCCTGCCAGGGCTGCGGGTTGTTCGAAAGAGATACCGCGGCCCTGGAACACAAAGGACTTAGAAGGAACATGGGTGGGTTTTAGTCAGTCAAGTCTGACACTCCCTCCCGCTCCAGAGCGGGAGAAGTCATTTGATGATTTCCCATCCGCAAAAAAAAAAAAAAAAAAGGATCACACGTCGTGTTTAAAACACGGGTGGTTCACACTTACCGAGTTCCGTAGATAAGAAAACAAAATATTTACCCATTTTATTATTGATTCGGGTCGAGAATCATAAGCATAGTTACCTTCTTGAATTTGACGAGGAGGATGCAAAACAACAGCTTGCTGCAATGTTACGGTTTTACAGTTAGTTATAGACGAATATCGCTGACATTAGTTTACTAAATTGTTTTAGAATTATAAACAACCTACAACATTCCCACTGCTGGGAAAAAGACGTCTTCTCTATTCAAGTGTGTGGACCGTAATCCACCTGGCAGGCCTATATGTAATAGTTTAATGGTAATTTAAAAAAAAACAGCTATTTGATCGTCACTAACATTTTCATCATCATCATCAGCCTATATTATTCCCACTGCTGGGATAAGGCCTCCTCTCTATAAGAGGGAGTGGGCTGTTATCCACCCCGCGATTACAGTGCGGGTTGGTAGATGTCACACGTCTTCGAATTTTTAGTTCTATGACATGCCGGTTTCCTCACGATGTTTTCTTTCACCGTTTTTGAGGGCAGCGGTGATGAAATAAATTACACAAAGTAATGCGCCTGCCTGGGTTCGAACCCACGGCTTACTGCTCGTAAGTCGGGGCTACCACCACTTGGCCACCGCTGCTCTCCAACATTACCACTAACATTTTTTGATGTGTATGAATTGCACTTTTATAGAAAACAGCTGTTTTTTTTTTTCAATTACCAAAATCATGAACGTACTGAATACGTGCGGCAGACATTGCCTGCCCAGTCTCGTTTGGTTTTTTTTTAGTTGTGTAGCTTAATTAGCTAAGTTAACAATGTGAATACTGACTGATTTAATAAAAACAATACATTTTTACTTAACATAATCAAAACACAACCAACTTTGAAACAAGAGACTACCATCTAAACTTTAATTTACAGCATTTTCTGAGAAAAAGGAACTCATTACACTTAATAGAAGAAAAGCGTTATGCGCCTTAATGCCTCGAATTCCTTTGCAAAGTGGTTTTGGCAATAAAAAGAGACTATTACCCTATTGCTATCTCCTTTAAGGGGGAGAAGAGGGGTTAATGGGGTTGGATCATTTAGAATTAATTCAAGTTCTTGTCCGCTATTGATTTTGTTCTAACTTACATTATTGCATAAATATCAAAGCTATAGCTAAAGCTAAATTATATTGATTATTTCTCGAGATGGGTAGATGTCTATAATTTGGATGTTTCGTGAGTTTCTGTGGGAGGATGAAAGATGATGACTTTTCTTGTGCTTGTTCTGTGAGAGAATGCGTAAAAAATGACTTTTTTTTGTAATTTTCAGTACTTAATTTAATATTTATATCGTTTTTTATTTTAAATAATGTCTCTTTTCCCAGTGCAATTCTTTGGATTTATCTGTTATACGTTTTGGTGAAAGGTTGTCCGTTTGTTTGATTTTCTTTAGGAATGTCTGATAGTAATTTATTGTCATTAGAACACCACTTAAGTCATCATCAAGCATTACTAATTTTGTCCGTTTAATTTTTATTGTTTTTGTCCGATGCGTTGAACGCTTGGAAAACGGTTGGAATGGCTTGTTCTAATACGGATTTGCCCGACAACCTGTCCTCCCAGAGACGCTGGGACGAGCTGATTTGCAGTACTATACGGAATAATCTGTTAAATACGTCTATTAATACTGCGGAGCGTGCCCGTCTCCTGGCCGTGGCGGAATGGGAGTCAGGTTTATGGCTTCAGGCACTCCCGTCATCCACCATAGGCACCATGATGGATGATATGTCATTTCGGCTCGCTCCAAGCCTTCTTTAGACGCACCACCTTTTGCTTCACATCGTTGTCACTGCAGTGAAGTTGTCGACAATCTCGGGCACCATGACCTGTCCTGCTACAGGAGCGCAGGTCGCATAGCACGGCACGCCAGCATCAACGACATTATTCGTCGAGCTCTTGTCACCGCCGGCGTACTAGCGGTTTTAGAACCTAACGGTTTGGTACGTGACGATGGAAAGAGACCAGATGGTATGACGCTGATGCCTTGGAAGGTGGGTAGGCCTTTGGTGTGGGACGCAACTTGCGTCGATACCCTTGCGCCATCTCATGTTGCAAGTACGGCGGGCTGTGCTGCAGCTGCTGCTGCGGTTGATGAGGGCCTCAAACGGCGTAAATACTGTAACCTAAATGGTAGTTACAGTTTTGAGCCGTTTTGGATCGAAACGCTCGGCTCATGGGGCCCAAGTGCGCATTCTCTTTTTAAGGAAATATCTCGTCGACTGGTTGACACTTCACGAGACCAGAGGGCTGGCTATTTCTTTGGGCAAAGAATTAGCATTGCCATTCAACGTGGCAATGCCGCCAGTCCTCTGGGCACGTTTCCGGATGACAGCGATGTGGAGTAGTATTTTGACGCCTTAACGTCCTGTTGTTTTTAATTTAGTTAGATAGTTTACGTTAATACTTTTATTAAAAAATGATGATTTCAGAATGACAGAAAAAAAAAACATAAAATTTGTTTAAGTTGCAGTGCAAGTCGAACCTTATAGGTGTAATATTATTTTACATTGTTTGTTTACAGTTTTGGAAACTAAGTTGCGAATATAAAGGGTGTAAAACACCTCTTAACGAAGCCGAAAGGTACTGGTTCTCCCTGTCATTGCGATCATTTTTTTGTTCTACACCATACCTGGGAACCTTCTCGTTTCGGAGATATTAGAGGTCAAAGTTCCAACTTCTTGACAAGTATTTTTTTAAATACAAATTTTTAACGTAAGATTTTTACTTTAAACACCTCCACGACCCCCGTACTATTCAATCCGTCCATCAGCACAATGTTTTGAATGCGTTACATTAAGTTCTACCACAAAACATGATTTTAAACCCCCCAAAAAAAAGTCGTTTCCCAGCAATAATTTTTGCGTAAAGTTACTTAGCTTTATGGACAGAATGCTTGGTTGACGGCTTCGTGATGAGGTGATTTACACCTTGTAGGATTTATTTGTTTCATTAAGTGAATGGCTTTCTGTGATACTGATAAGGAAAGATTGTTTTTTTTTTTGTTTAGTTAGGCATGTCAAACCAATAGACCTAAATAAACTTTAAATTAAATAACACAATTACATAAATATTAACACACAATTTCTTACGTAACAAACAATTACTAATGTTATATTTCAAAATATAGAAAAATAATTATTGTACCTTAGTATTTTTTTTTGTTTTCCTTTTTAATATCGATTTATTTCATAAAAGGAACCTATCAATATACACTACAACGATTAACAAACTAATAAATTAATTACTAACACACATTAATTACTAACAAACTAATAAATTAATTACTATTCTGTGCCTCGGAAAGCACGTTAAGCCGTTGGTCCCGGCTGTCATTTGTAGATCTTTGACAGTCGTTACGAGTAGTCAGAAGCCGAAAAGTCTGACATCCAGTCTGACCAAGGGGTATCGTATTGACCAGTTACTGGGTTGTGGAGGTCAGATAGGCAGTCGTTTCATGTAAAATACTGGTACTCAGCTGCATCCGGTTAGACTGAAAGCCGACCCCAAGATAGTTTGGGAAAAGGCTAGGCATATGATGAAATTAATTACTAACGTCACTATAAGCTACTGATACAAAGTTTCGAGTGCAACACTCGGATTCTAGGTCAGACTCAAGTTTAATGGAAACGTTTCAGGATCGGAATTGTCGACGATAAATCGTGGCACGTGTAGTACAAGACCTAATTTCGTCACTGGTTACCTGCATGTTCCTTCACATAGATACGTAGAGAATATGGAGTGATAAGGTGCATTGTTGGAATTGGATGAACGACAGTTCCAGTAAGGGTTGGTAGATTTCATACGTCTTCGAATTTACATTATTCACAATATTTTGATATGGAGAGAGACCAATCACAACTTAAAGGTCAGTTAAGTCAATAAAGACTTACGACACGCCCGACTAACATACAAACTAAATCAATCAAAATCATTTATTACAAGTAGGCCAGTTGCAGGCACTTTTGAATAGTCGAACAACAATAAAAATGAAGCCACAGTCCCAGTCACAAGACATAATAACTGTGAAACTACTGTAGTTGCCCATTCCAAAGCGTAGATCTCTATGGAGAAGAATGGGCAAGAAACTCCATGGACACTCTTTTAAATCAGAATCTTGTTACAAAAACCTTTGTTACATCATTCCTGTTGAAATGGTACATAATGTGAGAATGATGCAGCAAGACGTGCACATCCATGTCCATAGTAAAAACAAAAAGACAATTAAAAGATAAAATAAGTAGTTCTAAATGAGCCGTGGCAGCTAAGAGATGACCAGGCACAACTGACAGCGCCCGTTCACGAACATGACGCATGGATCAGCCATCATTCAACTCAACCATTTTGAAGGGAACTAAATGACCCGACACACGCGCCACCATCAGCGTAACATTTGAGTGAGCATGACATACTCTCAACCGCCAGGGCACATTCAAGTCAATAAACTATAAGACTTTAACTCCCATAAAGTGTTCTAATCTTTCTAAGCCCGTATCCGGCGACAAACTTCCGATTGCTAGATGCGATTTCTAGTTCAGGCTGAAGTTTAATTGAAAAGTTTCAGGATCGGAAATGTAGCCGATAAATGGGGACGCTTCTAATACAGGACTTAACACTGTCACCGGTAAACTGCATGTTCGTTCATGTCGGTATACTCGTATACGTATTGAAGGTAGGTTATTTTGGAGTGTTATTTTCAAAACCACGAAGTCTGAGAATCAGTCTTATCAATGGGTATCGTATTACCCAATAATAACTGGGTTGTGGAGGTTAGATAGGCATTCGATCCATGTAAAATACTGGTATTGCATCGATCATTTTCAAATTCACTAGAAAATACATTTACAAGGGTAGATCTTACAGCCTTAAAGTCATTGTAATCTGCCTGCAGCAAGCGTGTAATTCATAATTAAATTATCACAATTATTATAATTATATAAAAATTCAAATATCACAAAGAGTTTCAATTATTAGTACGTATTATTTCATCACATATCATTTTTAGTATTAAATTATTGTCACAATATTATTACGCATTTTTATTACGTACAAATGTCCTTAATTAATTTTAAATCAAATCAAAATATTTTTATTTTACGTAGGCCTACATGGGCACTTATAAAACGTCAACAAAAGGTGCACGGTTCGGGCTGTAATTTACAATAAATTCCTTAACCAGTAATCTATCAAATATTTTTATGTTATAAAAATTATTTTATGCTGTAGAAACACTTTCTAGTACCCACTCTGACAATTTTGTTTTAAAAACATTACCCTGCAACAATTTAAATTTATTTGGTAGGGGATTATAAAAAAATATACACATATTGGACACATTTTTCTTCTAAATATCTTTATGACCAGCAGTATAACATAAGAGGTTACGAACATCCATAGTCTTGTGGTCGAAAGTCTACTGCTGAGCAAGTGGTCCTTGACTTGATTCTAGGGGTGATCAAGTATTGTTGAGTTTACCAGGAATCTGTAATAAGCAGCTCGTTGTCAGGATTTGTGCCAGGGTATAGCAATTATTCAGGGTGTAACGGAAAGGGTATATACATACTTAAGGGTGTGCTACAGAATATCAAACTGAACATGTTTCTCATCATAAAACATGTTTTTCAGCAAAAAAAATATCTGCTGCCCCATAGAAAATTGCAATACCTATTCGACCCAAATGTATAGACAGCTGATATTTTTTTTGCTGCAATTTTTTTTTTTATGATGGGAAACATGTTCTGTTTGATGGTCTGTAGCACACCCTTAAGGATGTATATACCCTTTCCGTTACACCCTGTATAGTGGTCAAATTTGTAGGTCATATTGGAGTTTTATGTTCAAAATGACTTTTCGGTGGATCATGAGGTCTTTGGGATCAATGTTCATCTCCGGTAAAGTGTTTGAGTTTTTTTAACCAGGAATTTCTAGTACGTAGCCCGAAGTAGTATTTGTGCCTGGTCTGGCAATATGCTCGCCTTCTATTGCATGAGACTAAAATTTTATATTTTATCCTTACTTTTCAACTACCTGAACTGTGCTTGCTGATGAAGTCATTAGATCCACAAGATCACAGACGGCATACCGTGCAAGATTGTAGGTGGGCAATTGAATTTGCAATGAATTAATCATTATACTTTCTTATCATTAACTTTAGGTTACTAGGAATATTTTCTGCTTCATAAACATATTGAGACGACATATTTCACACTTTCGAATTCAAAATTGTATTTATAGCAGAAACACAAAAAATGAATTTACATTACACTCGTGAGTATAAACGAGCAAATCTTGTTGCATGGGGAAAGGCTTTCGTCCAGCAATGGGATGACATAGGCTAACAGTAACAGTGAAGTATTTGTTAAGCATTGTATTTACTGTTTTTTTTTGTCATTTTATATGCACGTCATCTCCCAGCGACAAATAAATGTTTTTTCTTTCCTTTTGGTAACTTGAAAGTCTTACATAATGTATGTTTACCAAGCAACAACAACTGAACCAAAACCTATTAATATTTCCTACACTCACATAAAACGCAATTAGCAGCTCCTAACGTAAAATTAATTATAGCAAAAGGCTTCACGCAAGAGCTTTAACAAAGACTTGATACAGAATAGAGAATTATTATAAACGTATTAAGTTTAAATTTCCATTTCGACTGCATGCTCAACGCTTGGGGAGCTTTTGTCTGTGGTCGGTTGTAACACCGTAGTGTGTATGATTAATATTTAGCGGTTTGTAAAATTGGAAGCATTGTACAGGGGGTCTACTCTCTAAGTCCGTCCACGAAAACACGAATATGTCCGTAATTAGCTTTATACTTCGAAATGAACCCTACCCTACTCCCTAATATTTTCGGATTAATCATTAAATCATTTTACTATTGAGCAACTAAACCCCTTACATAAAATACACAAAACAAAAAAAAATGTCTTATATACAATAAAAATAAACTAATCATCATCATCATTAGCCTATAATGTTCCCACTGCTGGGACACAGGCCTCCTCTCTATGAAAGGGGGTGGGCTGTAATCCACCACGCGGGCCCAGTGCGAGTTGGTAGATGTCACATGTCTTTTTTAGTTCTAGGACACGTCGGTTTCCTCACGATGTTTTCCTTCACCGTTTTTGAGAGCAGCGGTGATGAAATAAATTACACAAAGTAATGCGCCTACCTGGGTTCGAACCCACGGCTTATTGCTCGTAAGTCGGGGCTGCCACAACTGGGCCACCGCTGCTCTCAAAAAAAAATGTCTTATATACAATAAAAATAAACTAATACAAATTTACTAGAACTAAACACTTAATGCTCTCGGCGTCGTGTTTCGCTGCGTGGTGTCACTGAACCGTCCTCAAAAACATCGATATACGACACCGTTCGGCCAAAAGTCCTCTCTCAAGCAGGTCTGCAGGTGGTGGGTTGGAACTCGCACCACGAACGACTTAAATTTGATGTTGTGACGCGATTACAATCTTTCAACCCTTTTTTTTTTATAGGATGGGAAATCATTAAATGACCCCCCCCCCACTCTGGGCGGAGCGGGAGGGAGTGTCAGACTTGACTGACTAAAATCCATCCATGTTCCTTCTTAGCCCTTTGTGTTCCAGGGCCACGGTATCTCTTTCGAACAACCCGCAGCCCTGGCAGGCATCGGCCCTCTCGGACCCCTTCCGATTTGCTGACATCTCCTTGAAACCTTTCAACCCTCAGAGCCCAGTTGGTCTTTACTTTCAAATACTGCACGACTTTTTTTCAATCGTCTTGGAGTGATGCAGACGTGAAACGTACAGCTGTGTCGTAGGCACAGCAGGGTGCAGCTTGTTACATTATGGTAGTCAGATGCATCCAAACCCCAATATTTAGTAAGGAATATGCTATCAAGTTGATGAGGTTTCAGAATTTCAAAAATATTCCTAGCTTCCAAGTTACAGCTTGGTGTAACAGTGTCCCCACCTCACCCGCGAACTCAGTATATCGTGAGATCTGACCGACACGACGTGTCGGGGTAATGGGAAACACGGACAAGGCTTATCTTCATGCCCTGCCTCTTAGGTGTGCGGTAGGCAAGTATAGGGGCTTGGGGACGAGTGATTGTTGAGTTAGATAAGGTGAAGAGTTGAAGTTTTGGTATAAAGCTCTTTGTGTTGGTAGTAAAACGTGGAATCATCTTAAATTTTATTCATAAGATTTCTACCGCTTCAGAAAGTCTGTTTTGTTGGCAATTACATTTGAATATTATTGTATCGCGAGGTGTTAATTTGTGTAAGCTTATTGTTCTTACTGAAAATACTATGGGTATCATTTAAGCTATCACCAATTTAATTAGTTTTGTGTTTCTTAAATAATAGGGTTTGTCCTCAAAATAGTAGATCTGTCACCTAAATGGAATCATCAAATAATATCAAAACGCTTACCTAAATATTATTTAAGAATTACTTGGAAATAATATCAATCATCAAGTAATTTTATTAGGTTTCAAAATAATAGAAGTGTCACGAAAATTGAATCATCAAACAATGTAAAAATGTTTACATAAAACTCCAAACCACAGGTCCAAACTAAGGCGTAGTCGACGGAGCCCCGCTACGCGGGGCTCCTATTTCTCTCTGCAGGGTTTAAAGTAACCTAACACGAAGGGGATGTCGGGGTCTTAGTTCGCTCGCTCCGCTCGCTCACTAGACCCCGCCATCCCCTTCGAACCTAACCTGTCCGATTTGATGTGCCCTATGTCTCTAAGGAACTGATCTATTTATTTGGTGACAGATCTACCATTCTGAGCACAGAGCTATTATTTAAGTAACAAAACTGTTATTATAAGAACGAAGTTTATATTCATGTAATGCAATATAATTTTATTGGTTATCGATCTCTTATTTTACACATATATTAACATTAATTTGATAATTCATACCTGGGAACAATTTTTGTTTATCTGAGAACGAAAATATTTCGTGGCGATAGATCTATTTATTAGGTGATACAACTTGATGACAAATATAAATTTTGGTGACAAGAAATATAGTTCCCAAATACTATTTCCCGTGACTTTAGTATGGTGAGGACTAAAACATTTTTAACGATTTTAAACTATAGAGATTTTTTAAGTTCACAATTGTATGTAAGTTATAAGTAGGATTTTAAAGTTTACAATACATAAAAAGACATTTTATTTTTGAAGAAAAATTTAATTAAAAACCACGATTTCCCTGTCCAATTAGTTCTTGATGATCAAGGTAATTGCTTAATTATTGAATAAAAATTGTCGACAGAAGTTAGACTTTAGTAGGCCTTTAACCTTTACATGATCTATTTATGAAAATAACGATACCTTAATGTCTAAGGAATCATGAAAAATCTTCCACATTCTAACATTGAGACAACTTTGTAGCAACAAACTAGAACAAGCTACGGCGTAGCTCGCTACGCTTGCTACGCGGTCGTAGCAGACCACTGGACCGCTACGCCTCACTGCTACGCCTCGCTGCTACGCCGTAGCTGCAATTAATCAACTCAGTAGCATCGCGTCAGAGTGAGATGAACGTGTTTATTCGTTTCAGTGATTTATTATTATTTTTCTTTGTAGGATAAATTGTTTCCGATGTACTTGAAATTGTTTACAATATATGAAAAGCTGTGTGGTAATCGGTTGGCTTGGTATGGACATGTGATGCGGAGGAATGAGGAAAGTTTTGAGTATTAATGTGGATCTAAGAGTTAGGAGTATGTGTGGATATCAGAGTAGAGGTAGAGCAAAGAAACGAGGAAAGTAATGTGTGAAGGATGATATGGCAAGAAAGAATACCTTCTTTTTTGCCATATCATCTCATGAGCTGATAAGTAAAAGAAAAGTATGGAAGAAGAAGACCTCATCATCATCATCATCATTAGCCTATTATGTTCCCACTGCTGGGACACAGGCCTCCTCTCTATGAGAGGGAGTGGGCTGTAATCCACCACGCGGGCCCAGTGCGGGTTGAAGAAGACATGCTGCGCCGATACTAAATAAATTGGGTTAAGAGTAGGAGGATGAAAATAAGTCACCGTACAGTAAAGTAAGTGTCGTCGTACGTGATTTCCGAGGAACTCCGATTTTCCGTAACTATAAACAGATAAATCCGGAACAATCTGATTCCACACTAGTGACCACTAACAATGGTGTAATCCGAATGCATCACATTTGCTGACTGTACTCGCTCATTGTCGAACGTGTAATTTTGTTGCCAATCGTACTTTGACGCATTATTAACGGTTGCAATGTCTGGTTGTATTTGTCTATTATAGATGAGATCGTAAAGATAAATTCTGGTTCAATTAACTGCGAAGTCGTTTGTCTATTAGTTAACATAACAAACATTCCATTCATTTCTCAAGATTTGACTTTATGACAAACTAGCACTTCGCCCGCAACTTAGCCTATGATACTCGGTAAAGATGTAGCTTTCTAGTGCTAAAAGAATTTTTCAAATCGGTCGAGTAGTTTTGGATTTAAATCGTAACAAACAACAAACAATCAAATCTTTCCTCTTTATTATAATATAATATATAATACTAGCTGTCCCGCGCAACTTCGTCTGCGTCACATTTTCCCCGTTTTTGCAACATTTTTCATTGCTGCTCCGCTCCTATTAATCGTAGCGTGATGATATATAGCCTATGTCCTTCCCCAGGTTGTTGATCTATCTTCTTACCAAATTTCATTAAGATCTGATCAGCCGTTTAGTCGTGAAAAGGTAACAAACAAACAAACAAACAGAGTGACTTTCGCATTTATAATATTAGTATGGAAGTATGAATTAGTTTAGAAAAAATCTATTGAATCTAGTTGCATTCTGCTAAACAGAAATCTGAGTAAACTAGTCAATAACTGTAAACCTAAAACAGTGGGAAAAGTAAAACATAACTTCACGCCTCGCTATCCCGGAAGGGTTAGGCAGAGGTGTACCTAACAAGACCACCTCTGCCTAACGATAACTAACCCACAAGTAACAAGTTTGCCAGTTATGTTTAAGTCCCATGGTCGTAATAGGGGCCAGTCTATTGCCATCAACATTGCTCAGACACTGCTACTGAGAGATATGAAAACCCCATTACACTTTGAGCAACCCGGGAATCAGACCGAAGACCTCTTGCTTAGCAGTCGTCACCAATGAAGCAAGCAGTGGAAACATGTGTTTTTGAAGTGAAAACTTCTTTAGCGGCATTGTGCACTTTTGTGATGGGTAAAAATGTTAAACTCGCGTCAGGTCACGTGTCCTGATCGAAAATTCGTAAGATGGATTGACATTAGGTTACGAAGGAATATGAACTTTATGACATCTGTCATTGAGTTCGGGTTTCCGAAACTGGATAATTATCTTATGCACAAACAAAACCTTCGGTTTCTCCAAAGAGGTAAAATTTGTAAGACGGATTGTAATAGTTCTGAAGTGTAAAATGTTTAATGAACAATAAATTGTCATGTTTGTGTACGATAGAGCAATAAATGAATATTGCATTTTACCACATAAATGATAGTACTTTTATACTGATAATTAAAGCAATTCGTGCAAAATTATTCCCTAATCATTCCAAAATATCAAAAATGCACAACGTTAATATTCAAGTTTTCACTTCTGAAGAGCAACCTGTATTTTTTTTACTTTTATCAAAATTACCTGGAAAATGGACGTAGTTACTCAAAATCCCTAACTTCACACTTTTCGATAGAACATCTCACCCAATCACGCCACCGGAACCTCAATTCTGAACAATCCAGAAGTTTCCAGAAAGCCAAGTAATAAATGTAACAAATTGAAGCAAACTGATATCACTGAACCCTTTGTTAGTGCGGAAACCGACACGTTGGCTAATGGGGTACTCTTTTACATCGGGTTCTGTTACTGCGATAAGAAATATGTGTTCGGGTAGGAGATAGGGAATTCATGGATGAGTAAGATCGGGATGAATCATAAAATGTTTTAATTAGTTTCTGGAATTTAATCACTTATCAGTGAACATAATTTTGAATACGGGAACTTAATCAAAATAAATAATAGCATGTTGGTGTCAACTGTCTAAAGGAGCTCGTTGCTAAATAATAACAGTGGCACGGGTCGATCTCTAAGAGTAAGACGTGCTAGCCGAGATTGGTCCGTGGATGGGTGACCATAATTATAATAACTGGGTAATACGATACCCCTTGATAAGACTGTCTAAAGACTGTCAAAGATCTACAAATGACAGTCAGGACCAACGGCTTAACGTGTTTTCCGAGGCACGAAGGAAACTCGTTTTGTAATGGGCCATCCATCTTTGGACAAGCTCTTCCGACTCCGGCTTAACCCGCGTAGTGGTCGGAAATAATTTCACCAGAATGGTCTAATCATCAGCGTATATTGTTCCCACTGCTGGGACGCAGGCCTCCTCTCTATGAGAGGGAATGGGCTGTAATCTACCACGCGGGCCCAGTGCGGGTTGGTAGATGTCACATGTCTTCAAATTTTTAGTTCTAGGACATGCCGGTTTCTTCACGATGTTTTCGTTCACCGTTTTGAGAGCAGCGGTGATGAAATAAAATTACACAAAGTAATGCACCTGCCTGGGTTCGAACCTACGACTTACTGCTCGTACGTCGGGGCTGCTACCACTGGGCCACCGCTGCTCCTCAGAATGGTCTACCAGGATAATAATTATCCTTAGTCAAAATCATTCCATTGTATCCAAATCTGGAATGGTGTGAGAAAGATACGCTAAAGGGAGACAGATAGAATTACGTCATCATCTGCCTAGCCTTTTCCCAAACTCCTGGCGTCGGCTTCCAGTCTAACTGGATGCAGCTGAGTACCAGTATTTTACATCCACACAAACCAGTAACTGGGTAATACGATAGCCCTTGGTATGACTACATGACTTTTGGCTTCTGACTACTCGTAACGAGTGTCAACGACAGCCGGGACCAACGGCTTAACGTGCTTTCCGATGCAAGGAGGAAACTCGGTATGTAATTATGGTCACCCATTTACGGACCAACCTCGGCAAGCTCTGCTTAACCTTAAAGATCGACCCGTGTTATTATTTAGCCACTACTTCCTCAACAGACAGAATAACGTATGCATTTATAATATTAGTATGGATGAATGCAACACTGACTATGTAACTTCGGTTGCAAATATGGAAATGTATGAAATTGCAACAGTACGTAACGTAGATACAAATTCGCATTGTTATTCATACGAGTTTCCAATGATAATGCTCGTGAATTTAGTTTGGTTTGAGAGATTGTATTCCGTAGACTCATGATTAGTTGTAATTTAGAATTTAGGAGACTTGCTCGGCAGTGATAATTATTGAATGTCAAATTCACATCCACGTCAATTTATCGTGTCATACGTCTGTTGCCTGCCATTTCATAAATTATTTCAAAGAATGTCAGTTTTGATTTAAATATAAGTTGGTAGTCAATCTGTAACATATAATATTACGCCTGTATCCCCGAAGGGTTAGGCAGACTTGTACCTACATCCACATTATGTCTCATGTTATAATGGGTGAGCCTATTGCCTATTGCTTATTCAATCGGGCACAAAAGTCTCCGAACCCTCAGCTTCCCCTCCAAACGGTTAATGCCCTATGTCGCCATGTCTCAAGTTCCCCAAAATGATTTTTCATACATTCATTCCCAAGTTCCCCAAAATTCATTTATAAATTTGAGAGACTTTTCCGTGCCACTACCAATCTTACTACCGCAGTTGAAAGTAGTACACGGGAAATTAATAATTGCCCGTTACGTTACGAGCGGTTGCAAACAGAAAAAGCCAAAAAAGCTTAACAAATAGTGATTTTAAAACATTACAAAGAAAAATGGAAAAATAATAATAAAAAAAAAATAACCCAGCAAAAGTACAAGGCTAGCATCAATTTAAGGCAGTATAAATATGAGTTCTGGGTTGGTCAGTAGAACTTAAATGACATCATCAAACGATGCTCTTGTCAACGTCAGCGTTTCAGCTGTTTAAGAATCAAATGGCTTGGCATGCGACGATGGCAAAAGACCGGACGGTATGTCTTTGTTTCCTTGGATTATGGGTTCAATGTGGGATGAAATACATATTACCCCATCGATTCTCTAAAGTAATAAGAAATATCATTACACAATACGTACGTAAGCATTGATTCGGCGACTGTACCATTCTAGATTTCGGTCAAGACAGAGTCGTACAATTTTGTTTTTCGTTTTGTTTAATCATGGAACTTGGGGAAATAGGGCATCAGCCATCCAAACGGCGTAAATTCTTTCGCTGTTTTGATGAAGTAATTATGAAATATTGCTCTGTGTTGCACTAAAATGTTTTAATTCCAATAATAACATTAGATTGGTGTCAGAGAATGCAGCGCAAGATGGTTCACTTTCCATCTTGCGCTGTATGCTCTGACACCATCGACCTGACGATCTTAAACTTTATCATTGCTTCACATCAAGCGAGTTGCGGTCAAACACAACTCTTATCATCTGCCTAGCCTTTCCCCAAGGCTTCCAGTCTAACCGGAGGCAGCTGAATACCAGTATTTTATATGAAGTGACTGCCTATCTGACCTCCACAACCCAGTACCTGGAAAATACTATACCCCTTGGTAAGACTGGATGTCTGCAAATGACAGCCGGGACCAACGGCTTAACGTGCATTCCGAGGCACTGAGGAAACTCGGTATGTAATTATGTTCACACATCCACGGACCAACCTCGACAAGCACGGCTTAATCTTAAAGATCGACCCGTGCGGCGTTAATATTTATCCAAGATCTCCTCCACAAACACAAGTCTATTTAGTGAAATAAAAAAAAACATCAAGTTTAGTTTGCTTTGTTTCAACTATCATCCATATTAAGAACACAGAAATTCTTTGCTTCACCAAGATTTTAAAACTTAACTAAAACCAAAAAAATACTGTTCAATTCATAAATTCTCAAAAAGAAATAAATCCTTTTCAAGATACGCCAAAATTTATTTATTTCGCAGAAAAAGTTTATTCAGTACCAAACTTCACTTTTCCACAGGAACGCAAGGAAAACTTTAATTAAGAGTTTCATATTTCATATTAACTAGCTTCTGCCGTGACTTTCCCACTTTTCAATTCTCTTAATTAAATAGTTTGACAATTTGGTAGAAGTTTCTTTAGCAAAAATAGTTTTCTTTTATTTTCCTTCAAGGAACGAATGTCTAAAGAGGTTTTAAAAGTTCGATGATTTGTTTTTGAAACTATATTCATAATGAGAAAGTTTATGATAGTACTTATGAATAAAAGAATGACAAAGATTACGATAATACTATACAAGGTATTGTTTTGCATCCTCGTCAAAATTCAGGAGGATGTCACAAAACACATAAATAATCAATTAAAATTACGGTACCTAGTTAATAATTAAAAAACGCTGATTTTTTTGTTTAAGTTTGTCAGTATTTCAGAATAACCCCCTTAACGTGGTTTAGGGAATAATAAAGTATCGAATAAACGTTTGAGATTTTTTGTATGTGTGGAAGCGCGGTTATAGGGCGAGAATCTGACGGCCCGCGTGTAAAACACGTGTGGTTCACACTTACTGATTTTCGTAAATAAGAAAAAAAAAATTACCTACGCACTTTATTATTGATTCGGGACGAGAATCAGTAGCATAGTTACCACCTTGAATTTGACGAGGATACAAAACAACACTTTGTATAAACACACACTAACACTTATGGGAAATCTTTAGTGATTATTGTTTGTTTTGAGTTTTAAGAAACTTCGACCCTATTGCAAGCGCCATAATCACGAGACTTTTGAATAGTCGAACAACAATAAAAATTAAACTACAGTCCCTGTAGCTGCCCATTCCAAAGCGTAGATCTCTATCGGGAAGAATGGACAACAAACTCTATGGAAAGGACGTGACCCATAAGATGACGACTAACAGAGAAGTTTGAAAGAAGAAAACATGCTGCGCTGAACGCAAATAAATTGGGATTAGGGCAGGAGTATGAATTTCTTGCCATACCATCCTTCATACAGTCTATCCATCGTTTCTTTGGTATTCTGTAGTACTGTACTGTTTTACCAATCCACATTCACACTCATAACTTTCCTCACGACATTATCCACGTGTTTTATTATTCAATTTTTTTTTAAACAAAATAACGTAAGATTCTCACATTAAGATTGAAAACTGGCAAAAAGTGCTTATACTATAATTTTATTGTCCTTGTTATACATACAAGGTGTTGTTTTGCATCTACGACAAATTCACAGAGGTAACTATGCTAATGATTCTTGACTCGAATCGATAATAAAATGGGTAGGTATTTTTTTTTTGTAAGAATTACCCGATTTTTAAACGTGGCGTGTCTGATTCTCGCCCTTTTTTTACGTATGGGAAAATCATCAAATGACTTCTCCCGCGGTCTCCGGCGGTCTCCGCGGTTTCAGGAAGTACTATCGGGGACACTTCCGCCTGACCACCACTAGATTCATTTTTGCTTGCACTCAATAAATATAAGCGCTCTCTAGCCCCGCCCCATTGAACTTGAGTGACGAATGAAAGACAAGAACGGCGGCCGGCCGAGCGCACAGTTTACGACACGGCGGCGCACGCGCCGAACGAGATTTATTGTTATTTTCAAGCTACTGCTATTACTTATTATATTATGAATAGATCTGGGAAAAAATCGTTGTCAGTTATATTTTGTTCTGAGAAGAGCTAGGTATTTTACTTAAACTGCTTATTCTTACTATTAAAGGAAGTATTTATTCTAACTAGAACTTTGATTTGATAAATCCCATTATAATTATCGGTTAGGCATTAATTAAAAAGTAAAATACTATTTTTAAAGGTTTATTAGTTTTATCAACTTAATAAAATAAACAAAGAAGTAGAAGAAGAAGTAGTGGCTTCATTAACAGAAAAACTGACTCATATCTAAAAAGCTGATCGCAAAAAACGATAAAACAGTTCTAAAAAAGCTTTCAAGCAGTCTGATTTTGATGCAGTTGGTAGTATCAAATCTGAGATTGAGCTAAAATAAATATTTTAGTTGATTACATTGTTGGAATCGTCTCCTCAAACCCTTTATTACCTTTTATAAACAACCAACAAACTATTTAAATCCATTGATTACCAATTTATTGTTCCTCATTAGATTTAAGCATATGACTTTTATATATTTATGTTTGTAATCTCCTTATAATTTCCTTCATTTTGATACCCTATTGAATGGGTTTGGTTTAAGTATTAATTTTATTAACCGCTTACAATTTAGCACTTTGTTTTATTTTTAAAACACCTATCTAAAGACACTTGGGTTTTAATACGTATCTAACAATACTTACCTTAACTGTCGCAATATATCCAGCCGTTTGGAAGATACGAGTTAAAGAAATTTACAAACATACAGCCCTCGCCAAACTTTGTGACCGCCCCGAAACTAGCCGCTTAGCATTGCGCGCAATGCAAAGCGGCTAGACAAAGTTTGGCGAGGGCTGTACAAGATTACTACGCGCGAAATACCTAAACATTTTCTTGGCAGACGGGTAAAAAGATTGTCTTTTATTATAAGCCAACAAAATACTTTAAGGCGACATTACGTGCCCGCGACCTTGAGCGAGTAAAAGGAGCATGCGTAACGCTTCAACGCGCACCAAGATTATTCGAAAAACAACCCACCTTGATTTATCAAGCACAATATAAATAAAAGCCGTATACTAAAATATGGGTTTTTAAATTGTCTTTCAGATGGTCAAAGTTTCATGCAAAAACGTCCGATAGTTTTTGCGTTATTGTCGTTTTTTCGTCCGCGTTAGACATGAATTTACAAATTAATTACACTATGTTATAAAAATATAATTTCATACTCACATATCAATTTATAAAGAAAATTGTCAAGTGTAACATATATTTTTTTCAAAGAAATAAGACAAGAAGTATTGACGTGATCTTCAATTTAAAATCATTAAAAGTCGTATATCTGCGCCTTAAAAATGGTAAGCATATTTTTTCTTTAAAACTAACTAACGAAATTGAAACAGATAGTGCGTGTGTGAGCGAGAAAGTACTCCGAGTTCGCACGTGACATCAAAGCAGTACTTAAGAGCCCTCTTATATTTCGGCTTTACGGTAATTTAGGTATTTTACGAACAACTTCTCCTTGGGGGTCGACCAGTCCTCAAACAACTGCAAGTACTCTATAATAAAGTGCTATTCGGGGGGACAACTCCAGAATTATGGAAAAATGCGGTCGTCATACTTTTACATAAGAAGGGGGACAACACCAAGCTGAGCAACTACCGACCCATTTCATTACTTAGCCACATATACAAACTTTTCACCAAAGTCTTCACAAACCGTCTTACCACCAGACTAGACTCAGCACAACCAGTGGAACAGGCAGGTTTCAGGAGTGGGTTCTCAACAGTAGACCACATCTTCACAGTACGACAAATAATTGAGAAGTGCAACGAGTATAACCGACCTATAGTGTTAGCGTTCATCGACTACGAAAAAGCGTTTGACTCGGTTGAACACTGGGCAGTCATTCACTCGCTGAAACGATGTCAGGTAGACACCAGATATGTAGACGCAATTAAGGAAGTATACCGTGCGGCTACCTTACAAGTCAAACTCCAGGAGCTCAAGAACCTAGTACGCGTTAAAAGAGGGGTGAGACAAGGAGATACAATATCACCTAAACTCTTCACAGCCTGCTTGGAAGATGTATTTAAGCTTCTCGACTGGTCTAATAGAGGCTTAAACATTAATGGTGAGAGGTTGACCCATCTGCGCTTTGCCGACGATATTGTCGTTTTTGCCAGCAACGTGCAGGATCTGCAGGCCATGGTGCAAGAACTGTATGAATTGTCACTCAATGTCGGTCTAAAAATGAACGCCGCAAAAACAAAAATCATGGGCTATGACGACGACATTGATAATATTCTTGTGAATGGCCAGCAAATAGGAAAACTGAAGGAGTACGTATACTTAGGACAGACTTTGAGTATAGCGATGAACGGACAAGACCGCGAAATCAAGCGCCGTATTTAACTAGGGTGGGGTGCTTTCGGTAAGCTGTTCGACGTACTCAAGTAGAAGCGGGTGCCCATAAATTTAAAGCGTCTCATGTTCGAGCAGTGTGTCCTCCCAGTCATGAAATATAGGGCTGAAACTTGGACGCTCACCAAACACACTATCCAACGCATGCAAGTCACGCAGAGAGCTAGGAACGAGGCATGTTCGGCATCTCCCTCTATGATCGGGTGAAAAATACCGAAATACGGAGACGAACGAGACTCACGGACATAGCGGAAGTGATAGCAAAAGGAAAGTGGAAGTGGGCGGGCCATATATGCCGTAGACTGGATGGAAGATGGGGGAAGAAAATGCTGGAGTGGAGACCACGGACGGGACGGAGGAATGTGGGAAGACAACCGACTAGGTGGACAGATAATCTCATTAAAGTGGCCGGAAGAAACTGGATAGCCATAACACATAACCGCCAAAAGTGGAGAGATTTGGAAGAGACCTTCACTCAGCATTGGGTGGTCAAAGGTTGAAGAAGAGAGAATGTTGATTTAAATATACATAGATATTTTAATTGTTACGCAGTAATCGATTGTTAACCTTCATCGGTAGTATAGAAATCGAAATATGGTACTATAGACAACAATATGAAAGTGCTTTTGTGAGATGTTTAACAGAATATAATAAAATCAGCGCTGTACGTATTAATTTAAAATTCGTTCAAGTCATCTTGGACATCACTTTCCTAACGCGGTCAAAAACGAACGCACGTGTTTTACAACCCAGGTCCAAGACTCACTTCTACCTGCGCGCAAACAATAAAGGTTCACGGACAATTAATTAGCACTAATTGTTCACTCTAGTATTTATGATTTCAGGAGTGTGTCTCAAGTGTAAAACAATGTATACCAGCGCATTTATTAATGATGATTACTAGAAAGTAAAAGCCGACCACATAAAACACAAGCATTCAGGTGTGCTTGAACAAATTTCTATGAAAAATAAACAATACATACCAATACATACCACGCTCATAAAAGGTATATGTAAGTAATAGCTTAGTCAAGTTTAAAAACTAAGAATATTTTTTCTGCTGCTTCCTCGTTTAGTTATGTTTATTTCCATTATGTTTTTTTTTATATTTATTTTTTATTCGTTTATATTTTTTAATGTTATTTTTATTGTGGTAAAACAAACTATACCCTACTCGCTGGACCAAAAAATAAAAGGTAAACAAACGTCAAACGGTTATAATCCGACTAATTTTAATAAAACAACCCCCATACCGCTTAATGGTTATTTTTGTAGCACTCTTTATCATATTTACTTTTATGATAATAAATTTAATTAATATATTTAATTTATTATCATAATTACCTTTATGATAATAAATTAAAGAGTGAGAGTGCCATTACAGAGGGTATATAGAGTAATTACTTACTTATACAAAATAACACTTGGATGCTAAACTTTGCACTTTGTCGTTAATAAAGTTTTATTTTTAAATTAAGGTATTTTAAAACAGCAAAATTTACCATAACATTAAATATAATAATTTACTACTTACGCTCATATGCAGTTGCTCAGCGATTTGACTAATATTAAATCCTTGTCCATGCAAAATTATTATTTGATTACGTTCTTCGCGTACGAGATTTCTGAACGACATTATGCACAAAAATGTTCCAGCACAGGTCGGTGTCCAATATTCGCGCACAGGTCAACGTTTAGGCAATCAAGGGTCAGGTAAACAGAGCAATGGTCAATATGCAAAAGGTCCGGTAAGCGCGCCAAAGTCAAATAGTTCGTACGTAAAATTCACAAAAACATTACACGTGATGCGTCACTAAGCTGCGCAGTGCAGGTTGCAACTAATTGCGATAGCGCTTTCCTAATAGGCGAAAAAGTGTAAGGGGGCGTGGTTTGCCGCCGACGCACGATTTATGCGAAAAAAATTTTAAATGGTCAGGCGGCAATGGCCGTGATAGTACATGCGGATTATTTTGTTACGTATTAATTTCTAAAGAAGCCTTTTCTTTCATCAAAACAATTTGTATACCTACCTACCCTAAACCAGGTATAACATTGTACGCTCAAATTTTACATTCTCCTATTTTTATATAAAGCCATGATAAAAGGAAGGCTCTGGAAGAAAATACGTTCATTCTTCTGGCTTTATGACGTTATCGTCAATTTTTAATTTTCTTGTTAGTAAATGTTGTAATGTATGGAAGATTTCAACCTGTAATAACAACCTTAAGGCAAGGAGAATAAAGGTGCTGTAATGCAAAATAGAGTTAAATAACTTTGTAAGGACTGTTGCTTTGCTTTTGCTTTTTAAAAAAACGTTGCCCCACACTAGGAATTTTTCCTGTATCGTGGATGCGTTTACAAACATTTAAACTCACATACACAAACAGCCAGACCCGGAACTATCTGTAGGGCTTACAAATATTTGTTCCGTGCGGGGATCGAACCCGCGACACGCAGCGCTGCAGTCGATCGCTCAACCACTGCGCCAACCGTGTCGTCAAATGTGTGTACTGCGTACCTAGTACACTATTTTGTATCTTATTAACGACAAATGCCTCGATGGTCTAGTGGTAAGTGTGACTGTTGAGCCTGCGGTCCTGAGCTACCCAGGTCGGGCAAAGTGGTATTGGATTTTTCCAACAGGAATTTTTCAGTATGGAGCTCGTGCCTAAATACGAACAGCCGCACGGGTCGATCTTTAAAGTTAAGCCGTGCTTGCCGAGGTTAGTCCGTGGATGGGTGACCATAATCACATACCGAGTTGCCTCCGTGCTTTGGAAAGCACGTTAAGCCGTTGATCCCGGCTGTTATTTGTAGACAGAAGAGTAGTCAGAAGCCAAAAGTCTGACATCCAGTCTTACCAAGGGGTATCGTTTTACCCAGTTACTGGGTTGTGGAGGTCAGATAGGCAGTCTCTTCATTTAAAATACTGGTACTCAGCTGCATCCGGTTAGACTGGAAGCCGACCCCAAGATAGTTTGGGAAAAGGCTAGGCAGATGATGATGATGATGAATTTTTCAGTAACAACCACGGAGCCTGGATATGTGCCCGTTGGTTGGCAATTAGCTCGCCCCTATTACAGGGGACTAAAAGATAACTGGCGGAATGTGGGTGTACTATTAGGTACACCTCTGCCTAACCCTTCGGGGATTACAGGCGACATGTTATAAGTGATTAACAACAACATTAATATGTATATCAAGACATGTTTTCAACCATTTATATAAAGGGTGTAAAACACCTCTTAACGAAGCCGAAAGGCACTGGTTCTCCCTGTCATTGCGATCATTTTTTTGCTCTGCACCATACCTGGGAACCTTCTAGTTACGGAGATATTAGGGGTCAAAGTTCCAAATTTTGTCAAGTATTTTTTGAAATACAAGTTTTTAAGGTAAGATTTTTATTTTAAACACCTCCACGACCCCCGTACTATACAATCCGTCCGATTTTTTTTGCTAAATGAATGTTAATTTAACTTTATTTTACATTACATATATACATTATTTACAAACTATAAATACATCAGAAATAATAGTAAAACATGTACAAGTATCTAAATCACAGGGCGTCAAAAATTCGTCTATATCGCTGTCAACAGGAAACGTGCCCAAAACGCTGGCCGCAATGCTGATTCTTTGTGCAAAAAAAGGCCAGCCCTCTGTTCACTATCATAAATATTCCGGAATTGAATCTCTTAATGATGATGAATACCGCTTCAAAATAATCAATAAGTGTGTTATACTTATTAAAAAAAGAGTTAAGGAGAAAAACACGGATTTACAAAGAGTCCGAAAAGTGACTTTATTTTAAAGGTGGTTTTAAATCAGCGTACTTTCTGCGCGTATAAGCTGGTTTGTTACACGTGTATTTGTAACTTGTTTTGCTACATGCGCAACTTGTACGAGCGTTGACACGCCTCTATGACCGAGTTCACCTGTTTGAGCGAATGTACGTGCGTTCGATTTTTTTAAGTCCAAAGTACGGTACTTGCGTACGCGTGTAGGCCAATACATGCTTATATGCTCCAAAAAATACGGTAGTCTGAAACCGCTCTTATTGCTTGTCAAATTAGATATCTTGAAATCAAGAGCCTAAACCAATACCAAAAACGATTCAAGGAGAATTCCTTGAAATGATAAATTTCACAATAAATTTAAAACAGCCCAGAAGACAACAATAGGACTCGATCAATCAACGGCTAAACCCATCAAGTATGGTGATTAGGGCAATACTGTCTTGACATTGTTTGTTGAGGTCCACCGAGCTTTATTAAGCCCAACGGCCATATAATGATTAATTTGCTAAATAAACAGGACATGGACCTACACTGTTTTCGGGTAGCGTGGTGCGGGTGAAATAGAAATTGTTTATTTGCCAATAATGTAGGTATACAGAATATGATGGTCATTTTGATAAGCGTCCCGATAAATTTTGCTTTACGGCATGCAAAATTATTAAATGTCAATAAATTAAATCGAACATGGCAAAAAAAACAAATACAAAATGTCAATAAATTAAATTAGAGAACATGTGACATTAGATGAACCGTTCCTTTTCAAATCTAGAACGTTACTGCGATTTACAATCATAACTGAATATTTAAGCTTCATCCTTAATAAGTTCCATAGTCTTAAAGTACGGAATCAATCCATCAAAGTACGGAATCGCAATCAATTTAAAATAAAATTTAATATTATTTTATTTTAATTTAAAAAAAATTGTTAATTAAAAATTAATAAAATTAGTTTAAAAACTAACATTTTTTAGGGTCAGCTGGCAAACAACGACGTTATTCAGATTATCCTGATTCTTATTTTTCTTGAAATATTATTCCATCTTTAGAATCTTATATTTCTTTATTAGCTATTATATTTATTTTAATTATTATTTGAGAATCTTTAATTAATCAACGAATTGCCTTATTTACTTTAAATTTATCATCTGCAATTGAATGATATCAAAATCTACCTTCTCTATTATGTATGTTTTAGTCCCATGCGAGCGTATTGCCATCAAACGGTTGCAAATCTAGACACTGTGGCTACTAGTCTGGGAAATTCCTGATGTAAAAATCCAATTTTTCCGACCCGGCAGTCGCACCCAGGACCTCCTGCTCAGAAGTCACGCTTGCGACCACTTGACCAACGAGACTATCACTACAGACTTCTTATAGACAGAATGTGAGTGTGTATCTCTGCTTATTATTTCTGAGAATAGACAGAAAGAGATGTAAGTTTTTTTTTTTAACTTTTGAACGAAAAAAATACATTTTTAGACATTGCCACAGGCAGGTAAAGCTTCCAGTTTAATATAAGACGAAAAAAATCTAATTACGTTGAAAAAAAATATCTTAGTAAAAAAAAAGATTTCGTCGCCTTAGACGATATAATTGAAACGTTAGAAGAAAACAAACGCAGTTTATTCCTACCTCCTCAACTAGGAGTATGAAGATTTTGATAAGGCGTTTGGGATGTTAGAATGAGCTCAGAATTGAAGAGGTATTGAACTTCTTTGTAACCGACTTCTAAAAAAGGAGGAGATTATGTATTCCACAATAACGCGGTTAACGGTTGTTCTTAGCTTTAAGCCTTTTATAACACCTGTATAACATTGTGGAACGCAATTAAATGAATATGAATATGTTTACCGATTTATCAATGATTGCTGTCTGATTTAAGTGAGTCTATAATATGCATTTTTTTTATTCTACATCTATGTAGATGATATGCTTATAACTTCTATTTACAATATCAAATTGATACTTGACAAGGATTTGAGTGATGACCGACTTCCAAAAAAAATATTCTTCATTTTTATTCTTTAATTTTTGTGTCGGGTCGTTTAGTTCCCTTCAAAATGGTTGAATTGAATGATGGCTGATACATGCGTCATGTTCGTGAACGGGTGCTGTCAGTTGTGACTGGTCATCTCTTAGCTGCCACGGTTTATTTTAATTACTTTATTTTTAATTACTGATTTAATCTTTTACTCTGGACGCTCTTAACTTGCCCGTATTTCTACATTGTTCTCACATATTTGTAATTCATAACATGAATGATGTAACCAAGATTTTGTAACATATTTTGATTTAAAAGAGTGTCCATGGAGTTTCTTGCCCGTTCTTCTCCATAGAGATCTACGCTACGGAATGGGCAACTACAGTACTTTCATAAGTTATTATGCCTTGTGACTGGGACTGTAGCTTCGCGTATTATTTTGTTTTTTTTTTTTACTTTCAAAAGTGCCTGTAATGGTCTCATTGAAATAAATGCTTTGACTTTGACTTTGACTTTTACTTTGAAATTATACTACACTATGAATGATGGATGGGTTTTAGTCAGTTCAAGTCTGACACTCCCTTCCGTTCCGCCCAGAGCGGGAGGGAATCATCAAATGACCCCAATAATTGAAACAGAAGGTGCACTTGTGTTAGCGCACACAATAGGGATGATGACTGGGTAAAGAAAACGAAATTATATTTAGTCCGTCAATCAGGTAATACAAAAATATTAGATACGTATTTTTTGTTTTATCAAGTTAACAAAAAATGCTTAGTTAAAACGCATTAAAGTTGGAGAGTGGGGGCTCACTACGTCAAAACTAGGTATAAAATGTACTGAGCCGTGACGTCATGCGCCATTTCAACTCAAAATATCTCCGTAATTTTACGATTACGTGAAAAAAGAAAAAATACGTGTCAAATATTTTTTAATAATCTACCCGATAGACAAATAAAAAAAAATGAGTCACCATCCCTATTGCGCACTAAAATATATCCTCTGTAAACTTGGCTAATCTCCGTTTGGATTGACCGTCTAGGCCGCAAATCCCTCCTTTGATTAGGAATTTGCCAAGAAACATGATACCACATCCAAAACACCACTAAGAGACATTACAGACACCCCACTGGCTAAGATTGCGGCCAAATCCAGGCCGGCTATATTGCTCACAATCTGGTTTTATCCAGTTAATTCCAGTTAATACCAGTTCATGCCGGTTCACTGGTAGCTCATAATTACACGGACGAGCTAAGCTAAGCAATGTCAGTTTGTTCTATACTGTCGGCTTAATCCTGGTTCTAATACGGTTTTAGTAATCGAGGTTTTCTTGTCGAAGTTTTGTTAGTTTTCTTTAATTAAATTTGAATGGGTTAATTATAGTCAAGTTAAAAACAAAAACACTACAATGTTTTTATTTTTAGCAGACTTTTCATGAGTGTATACCGATTCCTACATGATTACTGGCGCGATTTAAGTGATTTTATTGTATCAAGCAAATGAAGGGGAAAATTCTTACTTATATATTTCATAAATAATTTATAAATTTCATAAATAATATATGAATTTCATAATTCTTAATTATAACCTACACCTTTGCCGAACCTTTAGAGAATTAAGGGCGTGAAGTTATGTATTTATATAAATAAGGCGTAAAAAACATCATAATTTTATTATTATTCTAATGTTCCAATAGTATTTCTCTATCACAAAAATCAATATCTTTAAGCTATTGTCAATCTCCAAACATCTTCAATTTGCAAAAGAAAATCATGAAATATTCATGATTCCTCTCATTTTCGCCGTTTCGTGTGAAAAAATACTTATTTTTTTAGCATTTTTCGATAAACAAATGCAAATTCCTTCGACAACGCTCAACTTGTAATACCGGAAATTAGTATTTTTTTTTATTAAAATGGAGATTTATTTTTTAAGGTTAGGTTTGTTGTTTTTTCTTATTTTCAAGATTTCAAGAAGTTTTAGAGCTTATTCGTAAACTTCTTTCGCTATTATTAGTAAAAGTTACAGGAATTTCGGGTTTATGTGAGAAATGCAGTGTAAACGACGCAAAAAGTTTTTTTTAAGTTCTTCCTGATGTAAATTCCATATATATTTGTTACGTTTACATAAAAAATATAAATAAATAAATATATCCTTTACCATTGTCGTTATATGTATAAATAAGTTTTTTTATTTTTTATATAGTTTGTTAATATATTAAAGTTAATAAAACTACGTACATAATACTATACATAAAAACATAGAATATAAGTCTTTTTTGTTAATTATCAAGTTATTTGACTATTACACGCTTGATAGGGTGTGCTGCAATTTTGGAACTACCTTTGTGTAGCAGTGAACGTATTATAGCGGGCATAGTGATATTTAGCATAATCAGCTTATAATGTTCCCAGTGCTGGGACACAGGCCTTCTCCCGTATGAGAGGGACGGAGTAGGCTGTAATCTACGGAGTAGGGCCCAGTGCGGGTTAGTAGATGTCACATGTCTTAGAATATTTATTTTTACGACATGCCGATTTCCTCACGATGTTTTTCTTCACCGTTTTGAAAGCAAACCTGATGAAATAAATAACACAAAGTAATGCGCCTGCCTGGGTTCGTACCCACGCCACGACTTACTGCTCGTAAGTCGGGGCTGCCACCACTTGGCCACTGCTACTGCAAAGATCTTTATCGTAAGAGAATCATCCGTGGATTAAAAGGCCCAGTACTTTTACTATAAACGTTTGATATAACATATATCAAGCAAAACCTATGTTAAAAACTGTTATAAAATTTTAGTAAAAATGGCTTTTTGAAATAAGTTGTATACACTATGTTTAGAAATTAGGCTTACTTTGGCATCTAGTGTAACCAGATGCAACAGAATTTAATATTTTATTATCTGTCCCAATAATAATATTTTACGCACACACTGTCAATTCAATAGTCAAATAAAGGTAAAAAAAAATGGTCCAATTTTTTAAATTGCCGTGTAATATCGAGAGTGGCCTATAATGTGACAGTTGAAACGACGCCATATTGACTTGCTTCACGTGAGCCGTTATTTTGCAATGACGTGTATCTACCAACAGTAATTTTGTGCGGGTGGAGTATTTTTGGCTCGAACTGAAGGGGCGTTTGTAAATTGAAACTGACATTTCGGATCAGGTGTTGCATAATCAAATGGAATTGGGATTCAGGGTATGGCAGATTTTTTTCGGTAATATAGGTAGCCGTGTGCTATACACCGTGTAAATCACCTCATCACGAAGCCGTCAACCAAGCATTCTGTACATGAAACTAAGTAGCTTTACGCAAAAATTATTTCTGGGAAACGAGTTTTTTTTGGGGGCTGTAAAATCATGTGTTGTGGTATCAATGTAACGCACTCAAAACATTGTGCTGATGGACGGATTTAATAGTACGGGGGTCGTGGTGGTGTTTAAAGTAAAAATCTTACATTAAAAACTTGTATTTAAAAAAATACTTGTCAAAAAGTTGGAACTTTGACCCCTAATATCTCCGTAACTAGAAGGTTCCCAGGTATGGTGCAGAACAAAAAAATGATCGCAATGACAGGGAGATCCAGTGCCTTTTAACTTCGTTAAGAGGTGTTTTACACCCTTTATAAAATTAACATTACGCTTACAACCCTAATCTCTTCAAAGTAAGAGTGAACAGGCTTCTTCTGGGTAAGCTCGTACAATCGTCGACTTTTTCTCTGTCATTTCTGATTTATACTAGAGTCAAGAGAAAAGTAAACACATAGAAAATAAAAAAATAAAAACGACTTGCAGTCCGGGAGTGCCGGCAGAAGTGAAAACTTGAATATTAACGTTGTGCATTTGTGACATTTTGGAATCGTTAGGGAATAATTTTGCGCGACTTGATTTAATTATCAGTATAAAAGTACTATCATTTATGTGGTAAACTACAATATTCATTTCTTGCGCTATCGTACACAAACATGACACTTTATCTTATTACATTAAACATTTAACACTTCAATACTATTTTAATCCGTCTTAAGAATTTTACCTCTTTGGAGAAACCGAAGGTTTTGTTTGTGCATAAGAAAGTTATCCAGTTTTGGAAACCCAAACTCAAAAAAGCAGGTGCCATAAAGTTCAAATTCCTTCGTAACCTAATATCAATCCGTCTTACGAATTTTCCAATTTTGGAGACCCAAACTCTAATGACAGTGTCATAAAGTTCAAATTTCTTCGCAACCTATGTGACCTGACTATCACGTGTTCTAACGCGAGACCTGACGCGAGTTTAACATTTTTTACCCATTACAAAAGTGCAGTGAAGTTTTCAATTTAAAAAATAAAAAATTTAAGAAGATGGACAGTCAGTTCTCCTTTCATACTAGTCTATTATTCATCATCTCAGGTCGTCTCCTTTCTAATATAATCCTTCAGGCAGTCCATCCATCGTTTTTAGGGTTCCGTAGCCGAATGGCAAAAAACGGAACCCTTATAAAACCATTTTTTTTCAAAGTCAATTGTTTGATCTTTCAAACAATTGACTTTGAAAAAAAATGGTTTCAGGAACCTCAATGTCATTTTTAACACGTATAGGTTTGATAGTTTTTTTTTTTTAGTTTCAATTTCATGGATATCCTTATCTATATTTTTTTTTAAATTTTGTACAAAAATCATAATGTGGTTCACAGAATACATCTACCTACCAAGTTTCAGCTGTATAGTCCTAATAGTTTCAGAATAAAGTGGCTGTGATACGTACGGACAGACAGACAGACAGACAGACATGACGAATCTATAAGGGTTCCGACACTTCCAAAGTGGTAAAACGGTGGTGTCCCCCCCCCTCTAATTTCTAAAGAAACAGGAGAAAAAATCTGAAAAAATTATGGGGATGTAGACCGTAAAAAAAACTTTCAACGAAAGTTGGTTTGAATAAGATTTGATATGTAGTTTTTGAGATATGGGCCTTTTTCACCAAACTGCAGCAGTAACTTTGTTTTTCATTAACTTACTATGAAAAACAAATTTAGTTTTGCGGTTGAGTGAAGGTTTACTAATGAAATATAATAATGACCGTTCAAAACATTGTCATTATATTGTTTGGGGCTATGGAACCCTGTGTGCGAGTAAGACTCGCACTTGGCCCGTTTTTTTATAAATGTGCTTTACTGTCGACCAAATTTTCGCTTACCGTTAGGTGAGTTGGCGAGCCTATCATCGAGCTTCGTAGCTTTTGTTACACCTGTTTTTGTTTCTAATCGAAATAGTATACAAGATGTAACAGACCTTTCACGAAATCGTCAACCATGCATTTTTACATAAAACTAAGTAACTCTACGCAAAAAATGTTGCTAGGAAATCGCTGCAAAACGACTTTATTTTAGTTGAAAAATCACTTCTTAGGGTAAGACTCGACGGGCTGCGGGTTGTTCGAAAGAGATACCGCGGCCCTGGAACAGAAAGGGCTAAGAAGGAACATGGGTGGGTTTTAGTCAGTCAAGTCTGACACTCCCTCCCGCTCCGCCCAGAGCGGGAGAAGTCATTTGATGATTCCCCATCCGCAAAAAAAAAAAAAAAAATGGTAAGACTCGACGCACTCAAAACATTGTGTTGGTGGATACATTAAAAAGTACAGTGGTAGTGGAGGTATTTAAAGTTAAATCAGAATTTAAAAGACGCCCTAAGCCGAGGCTCGTACCCCACAGGGGGTTCCCTTAGCGTCTACTCGCTCAGTTTGTAAGTTTAATTACGGCCTAGCTGGAGGCCTTACACTCAAGGCACCACAGGATAGTCCGGTAAAGCAGACGACAACTTCCTAGGTTGAACTGCATAAATACAAAAACTAATCTTTAAATATAACATCTATAATACTTATGTCATCATAATCCATATTACCTTTTTAGATTTATGTAAAATTATATTATATTCAGATTGTAATGATTTATTATTAGTATTCTAGAATTTTATGTTGTTATCACTATGGTGAATGCTGCGTATTTATTTTTATTTTATTGTTTTTTTTTTGTAAAAAATAGTATGTATTGCTGTTGGTGTACCTAATAAATAAATAAACTGCGAGAAGCTAATCACAAGAAAAGAAAAAGACTTGTGAAAAGGTGTAGGTAGTAATTTTGACCCCCAATATCGCCTGTGATCTCAGTCCACAGTCTAGAACAAAACAATATCGCAATAAAGGTTACCAGTGCCTTTTAATGTGTTTTTACATTCAGTATTTCTGTCAACCAATGAAATCTCTATCCAATACATAACACCATCTGTTCAAAACGAAATTTTAATTAGTCATTTAGCACTCAGAACTTTACTACTGTATACACAAGCTCTATTTAATGTATGTAATCACAAGTAGATTACACAGCGCCTGTGTTTGAGAAGGGTTTGGCAGAGGTGTCTACGGTCCTCTGTCACCTACATTTTAAAGTTATAAGGTTCGTTCCCATTGTTATTTAGTGAACCCAATTGTGAACTTTGAGCTGCAACTAAAATGTTTTTAAAAAGGGAAAAGAATTCACTGCCGGCTTTTCTGTTCTTTGATCATTTCAAAGTTTGAGTGAATCCGTTTCTTTTAGGCAAGCGTGCTCCATTCTAAGCCGCATCATCGCTTCTCATCAGGTGTGTTACGGCCAAATGCAAGCCTATTTTGGTATTTTTTTTATATTAAATTACATTGAGGAACAAAACCAACTTTTTCGGTAGAACTTTTACTGATAACATCAAGCTCTTTAAAAACTTTATTTATGAAATTTTCCATGAATAAATACTTTCTTATACAGGGTTATTTGTAAAACACCGGCAACCTCCCAGAACTATGTTAATAACATCATTATCAACAACTTTTGTTCTATGACTTTTAAAAAAGCGTCATATTTTAGTTCATAAGATTTTCATACAAAAATAATAATACTTAAATTGAACACTCTAAATGTTACGACTATGCTCCCCTCGCTATTGTACTATCGCTTTCTTTTGCTTAGCTTAGACTTCGTACACAATTAATAGCTAACGTACCATCATACAAAATGGACATTAATATTAAAACAACATGTACAACCCACAAGAGAATTGCCCTACCCTGCCCGTACCTCTCACTAGAAATCAAAACGTCTTATAGCGAACATTATATTCTTGCCCTGGGCTGTGCAATTAGTGGTGGGTGTACAAGTTACGGGCAAGATACACGGGCCATAAGGCTAATGGAGCAGAAACGTCCGTTACGTGGTACAACATTTTGGGGAAGGGAGTGACGCACACTACGCGAAATGTGCGTTTTGTTTTAGATAACTTTATTGGCAGTTTTTTAAATGTAGAGCTCGGGCTCAATAATAACAGCCGAATTAATCTCATTTATCTTTCAGTCTTAATGGATGCAGTTAAATACTTGTATATTAAATGGAACGACTGCCTATCTGACCATCACAACCCAGTTAGTACTGCGTAATACGACACCCCTTGGTAAGACCTTGTCAGAATTTCGGGCCACTGACTACCTGTAACGACTATCAAAGATCTACAAAAGACAGCGGGGACCACCGGCTTTTCGAGGCACGTAGGAGACTCGGTATGTAGTGAGTTGTCACCCATCCACAGGCCAACCTACGCTAGCGTGGCTTTAACCTTTGATCTTAGTAGCTGTTATGATTTAGCCACGAGCTCCTCTAGCTCACTTTTTGTTATTAAATATAAATACCTAAAAATAAAAAATATAAGCACCAAAAATAATGATGCATTTCATGTAATTGAATGCTTTGTATATATTAAATGTACCAAGTATTTTAGTTAGGTAAAAGAAAATTCTTAGGACACATTTTTAAATCCATTGAGTCAACTTGCCAAAATAAATAAAACTAGACAAGACTGATCCTAAAAGATTTTAAGTGTGTTTTTACTGATCCTAGATTGTCTTTTGTTTTAAGCTATCTATTTTATTTCCAGTCACGTAATGGCTTCTTAAAAACCTCAGACGGTGTCTTGGATATCACTTTAAGTTGTTTTTAAAACTTCTTTCCAACAAATAGATTGGTGGACTTACACCCGTATTAGAAGAGAGCAGCGGTGGCCCAGTGGACTTACGAGCAGTAAGTCGTGGGTTCGAACCCAGGCAGGCGCATTACTTTGTGTAATTTATTTTATCACCGCTGCCCTCAAAAATGGTGAACGAAAACATCGTGAGGAAACCGGCATGTCCTAGAACTAAAAATTCGAAGACATGTGACATCTACCAACCCGCACTGGGCCCGCATGGTGGATTACAGCCCATTCCCTCTCATTGAGACGAGGCCTGCGTCCCAGCAGTGGGAACAATATAGGCTGATAATTATGATGATGACGCCCGTATTCTTAGAGCCTTCCCAAATCCATTTTTGAACTAAGTCGACTGTTGTTCCCATGACAACAGTGTTGAAAACATCCACCAAATTATTTTCTTAGAATTTCTTGGCCGCAATTGGCGGATCTTCGATTATGGACCTTCTCACATTTGACTATCTATCTTTGTCAAACCCATAGTTGCATTCTGGTTCAATTAATGCTGAAGGTGTAATATGTAACTTTAATCTTTGTAAAGATGTATAAAGGGTGTAAAACACCTCTTAACGAAGCCGAAAGGCACTGGTTCTCCCTGTCATTGCGATTATTTTTTTGTTCTACACCATACCTGGGAACCTTCTAGTTACGAAGATATTAGGGATCAAAGTTCCAACTTTTTGTCAAGTATTTTTTTAAATACAAGTTTTTAATGTAAGATTTTTATTTTAAACACCTCCACGACCCCCGTACTATCCAATCCGTCCATCAGCACAATGTTCTGAGTGCGTTACATTGAGTTCTACCACAAAACATTATTTTACACCCCCCAAAAAAAAGTCGTTTCCCAGCAATATGTTTTGCGTAAAGTTACTTAGTTTCATGTACAGAATGCTTGGTTGACGGCTTCGTGATGAGGTGATTTACACGGTGTATAGGGTGACTGGATTAGTGACCGATACTTAAACACGTGATTATACTCATTATAACAAACAACTTTCCCAAAGAAACATTTTTATACTCATTTACTTTTATCACTATAACACAACAGCCGTATGAAATTCGCGCGCGCGCGCTTGTGGCATATCAGCTTGTGATAAAAGTGAATGAGTTTAAAAAAAATGTTTCTTTGGGAAAGTTGTTTGTTATCATGAGTATAATCACGTGTTTAAGTATCAGTCACTAATTACCAGTCACCCTTTATAATTATTAGTTTTTCGGTACTTCAAATTTGACAGACGAAAAGTAGGAGTTTATATGTCAATTTATAAACAAACATGGCAGAATGTAGGCGTGGTTAGTCCGACTTAAGTTCAGTTCATGACTAAGAATACCAGTGTTAGAGTTTCTAATAACGAATAGTGGATTTTTTGCTAGAAACAAAAAGAGACGCTTAAAAAGTTACTGAAAATAATTTAATTAAGGCAGCGGGCGGTGCCTAATTACTTCAGTATTATTTTTTGTTAATTAAAATTTGTGTTCATCTTTTTTTGTAAAGGTATTTTATTTGACCTTGGTTTTGTGCCAGTACATTTCATGGAGCGTTTGCCTATCTGACCTCCAAAACCCAAAAACTGACAAGGTTGGTTGTCAGACCTTCGGGCTTTTGACGAAAATCAACAAATGATAGCTAAGTACACTAAACATGCTTTCCGAGGCAGGAGGTCTTAATATCAAAATCAAAATATTTTACTTTACAAAGGCTTACATGAGCACTTATAAAACGTCGACAAAAGGTGCACGGTTCGGATTGGTCGTTTCCTATGGAGAAGAACCAGCAAAAAACTCCATGGTTACTCTTTCATTTGTATTTACAATTTTAATGTAACAGCGTTAGTACTTAAGTATGGGAGGACAGCGGACAGCTTACTACAAAAGGTAGAACAAAAAAAAAACTATGTGTTTACAAAGCTTACAATGTCCACACATTTACAAAAAAAATATGTAAATGAAAAAGAAACTATACAAAAGTAAAAATAAAACATTATAAGAACACTAATTTAAACAATTGACACAAATGTTGTCATCAGTGCTGTAATACGTGATGAATGGTCACCCATCTACAGTTCAACCTCAGCTTAATCTTGAAGATAAACCTTTACAGTTATTTTTATTTTGGCATCAGCCACTCAAATACTTAAATATTTTAGCCCCAAAAATCACTAAAAACGCGTCATAAATTCAGTGAGTCCACAGCAGATTACAGGCTTAACTCAGTAAGTAATCAGTTGACAAAGTTTTGCGCAATATTTGGGACAGAAGCGAGACACAATCAGCTTGTTAAGGATTCTATTTGCGAACCACTCGACGGTCTGTTGTACACAGTTGGTAGTATAGTAAGTAGTTATACATCATAGCGAAAAGTATTTACTGTCAAAGTAAAGACAGATTAAATACAGAATACATCTTGAAAAAGGATATTGATGACATAAACTTTTACCATTTACCACATACAATCTGGAATCAGTAGCGGAGATGGTTTCGGCAGTTATTAAAAAAAAAGCAATTGTTCCAAAACAAAATGTACATGCACAGCAGTTTTTTTTGAATCGACGCTTAGCAGAATGTTTTAGAAGCATGTTCTAATGATTCGTCTGTCTGTCACAGATGTTTATTTAAAAAATTACTTTACGTAGGCCTTTGATAGGCTTGCTTAAGCGCAAATTATTCGCTAAAACTCATAAGCCCTTTCAATTGTACCACATCAGCATTGTAACCTTAACCTATACTAATCCATACTTCCATACTAATATTATAAATGCAAAAGTCACTCTGTTTGTTAGTTTGTATGTTTGTTTGTTACCTTTTCACGACAAAACGACTGATCGGATCCTAATGAAATTTGGCAAGAAGATAGATTTCAACCTAGGGAAGGACATCGGCTATATATCATCACGCTACGACCAATAAGAGCGGAGCAGCCATGAAAAATTTTGCGAAAACGGGGAAAATGTGTCGCAGACGAAGTTGCGCGGGACAGCTAGTGATCAATATATTAGTTCAAAGTGCTATCCCAGGCTATCTTCTAAGCCATACCATAAATTATAACAAACAAGCTAAAGTAGACCCATTACTAATTAGCATACTTTTCCAATCCAATTACCATTATCACTGCATACATATTTAAATACAAACTCGTGTACTGTTGGAGAAAAAAGATAGTTAGTGCTGTTCGAACAAAAGAGATTAATGAATGGAAAATTTGCTAATTGTATTTTTGTGTGTTTTGTTATTGGGAAGCAGCGAATGCATGAAAGGACCATACTTACTACGAGAATTTGTTGCGAATGCATTTATTACGCAA
Organism: Cerastis leucographa; assembly: GCA_963082945.1. Lineage (NCBI taxonomy): Eukaryota > Metazoa > Arthropoda > Insecta > Lepidoptera > Noctuidae > Cerastis > Cerastis leucographa. The sequence continues at coordinate 4,470,371 of OY720369.1, read as the reverse complement.
TGAATGTTCAGTCGTGAAACAGTCAGAATGGAAAAATAAACATTACATAAGTTTTATGGAAACCGGTAAACCGTTTTAGGTCTTTTGTTTATTATTGATTGTAAAATTTATGACTAACGGATTTAGGGCATATTGTTTTTAGGGATTTAAATTTTATGGCGTGTGATATTATTATTTGACATTAAATTCGGGCAAGTTATCATTCAGACAAAATAATAATGATTAAGACATAAAGTATTATGGCACTTTAGATTATGGATAAACAGTAAGGAAAACAATAGAAAACCGATGCTCACGTATGACCCTTGGTCTAACAGAAGCTCGAATAACAAATAGAATAGAATAGCATTTATTTGCAAATATGGGTAATACATAAGTAGGTAGTAGTAGGTATACATCAGAATTCTGACATATTTCACCATTGCATGCACATTTTCATTTTTACAAAATTGTTAAAATTAAAATTCTCAGTAAAACATTTCATTAATTGTTACATTCAATAAATAAAATTATTAAAATTCAAATTGTCACTAAAAATATTAACTGAATTATAACAATATACGTACATTAATTAAAATTGTAAAAAAAAAAAACAATTGTTATTAACAGTATAATCATATAACAATAAAACGAATGTTCGCAAAACAAATTCGAGATACGAATGCTCGCGTAAGTTCGTTCGTGAATTTCATTAGGCTACTGTTTAGCTCTTTTTGAAACGTTTTTTTATGTGAAATAGTACCTTTACTATACTGCCAATGTATTTTTAACCGTCTTCAAAAAAAAGAGAAGGTTCTCAGTTCGGTTGCTTTTTTATATTTGTTACTTCATAACTCCGTAATTAATGAACCGATTTGAAAAAAAAAAGAATATTAAAGGATATACTTATAATTGAGCCCATAGAAATTTCATCAAAATCGGTTTAGTAGTTTGGTTTTTAAATCAAAATAGCTGGAAAAAATAATGTCATACAAGTAAACGAAATTGCGTATTTACGACTTACTTCTAGTTACAATGCAAAATTTATAAAAAAAAAAAAAACGACTTAAAAACACTCAACAATTGTTCTGGTCAGCTGTACGCGAGTCCTATAAGAACATTTGTTTGTAACGATGCTCCTTACATTAGTAATATTATCGTTGTTGCAGTACCGCTGTTTTATATAGTTAATTAACTGTTTGTTTATGTATGTTGTGTTTGTTTTGGTACGTGGGAGCAGGGTTGGGCAACCTTTGGAGGGGGCATTTTACAGGCAAAGTTTGGTTCTAGGTTTGTTTTGTAGCTTTAAAACTTAGGGTAGAATCAGTGGGCATAGACAAGAGGAAATCACGTTTAAAGTATTTCATATTTTCGTAGCTAAATAATAGCAGCCACTCTGGTCGAAACTGTCTTTCGTCTTTAGATTAAGACTCACTTACCTAGGTTGGTCCGTGGATGGTCAATCATCCATTACATACCGAGTTTCCTCCGTACCTCGGAAAGCACGTTGTGCCGTTGATCCCGGCTGTCATTTGTAAATCTTGACAGTCGTTACAAGTACTCAGTCAGTGGCCTAAAGTCTGACAACCCAGTCTTAGCAAGGGGTATCGTATTACCCAGTAGTAATAATTGACATGGGCACAAATTAATCACGTTACCCATCTCGTTTATCTGCTCAGATATTCTGTCTGTTCCCATATTGCACCAAATTAAGTAAGCTAGCACAACTCTTCAGACGTGATGGATGTTGATATATAAAAAAAAAACTGTTTATAGTGCACAGAGCACTATAAACAGTTTTTTTTATTTTTTATTGTCTTATATTTTTGTGGAATCCCTAGGCCGGTGCTTTATCCTGCATCCAAGCCCGGATCTTTTTCGCGGAATTAAAACGAAATATCTTGCATAACATTAAATACAAAAATTATGTACAAAAATCCGTAACTATGTTTTACTTCGCCAGTGCTGATAAAAAGGTTGAGCATCCCTGCACTACTACTGAGGTACCTATGTTTTGGTAACAGGAGATTGTTTGCTGTAAATTGGATTATATTTTTCCTGTTAGTGGCCATTTTCTTTTATATTAAAGCTGACCTACAAACGACTTAATTTAATTTAACGTTAAGCACAATATAGTACTTGTTAGATTCAGTCCTAATTGAGAATTTATGTGTTTGAAGTTTGAGATTAAAATTGCGTGATTTGTAAAATGCTTCGGTTTCATGAAAAATAATGACGGACTAAATATTATGTGATCAATTTTCTACACGAAGAAGGGAGGTCGAAGCCTGACCTGAGAGCCTAGACAAGTGGAGTCCGAGGCAGTGAGAAAACCCGGTAATTAATGAGTAATCACCCATTACAAATCTCGGTAATATTTAATGGGTACACCGCACTTGCCTGAGATAGTCGGTGGATGGGTGATCACCCATTTCATGCCAAGTTTCCTCCGTGCCTCGGAAAGCACGTTAAGCCATTGGTCCCGGCTGTCATTTGCAGATTTTTGACAGTCGTTACAGTTAATCTGAGTGGCCCGAAAATTTGACAACCAGTCTTACCAAGGGGTATCGTATTACCTAATACTAACTGGGTTGTGGAGGTCAGATTGGTAGTCGCTCTATGTAAAATACTGGTATTCAGCTGCATCCGATTAGACTGGAGGCTGACCCCAACATAGCTGAGAGAAGGCTAGGCATATGTTGATATGAAAATACATGATTTTAACAATGATACAAATTGATTGAATAAATGTATAATTATTATCTATAAAAGAATAATTCTAACATTATATTATTATGTAGTAATATTAAAACACTAACTAAAAATATAATATATCAAATTAAGCACCCAGTGTTCTTCCTCCTCACTCCTACTTGATCTTACTGTGCCCGACAGGGTCCATAATTGTGACTTATATAATTGGGATGATGACTGGGTAAAGAAAACGAAATTCTATTTTGTCCGTCAATCAGGTAATACAAAAATATTTGATACGTATTTTTTGTTTTATCAATTTAACAAATAAATACTTAGGCAGAACGCATTAAAGTTGGAGAGTGGGGGCTCACTACGTCACAACTAGGTATACTGAGCCGTGACGTCATGCGCCATTTCAAATCAAAATATCTCCGTAATTTAACGATTACGTGAAAAAAGAAAAAATACGTGTCAAATACTTTTTAATAATCTAGCCCATAGACAAATAAAAAAAAAATTGTCACCATCCCTATTATTTCCTTTCCAACTATGTATTTACATTATGGTACGCAATAAAGAATTGAGAATTTAGAATTGGATTATGGAATTATTTATTACATTGTACCTACCTACCTACCTAAAAATATGTTGTCTTTAGGGCAGCGTAAACCTGCTATGGCTTTGTTTACTTGAAAGGACTTTCCAGACGTCGCTCTACATTGTTGTACACATACAAATCTGATAAATTATGTATGGACTGGGAAATGAGTCCTTGACCCCTTGGCTTTAGGCTTGTTTTGGAAGTTATGATGTGCGTATAGAACAACAGTTTTCGTTCCCAGGAGACAAAAAGTTTTGACACGATCGCTCGAGTGGTGAGATTGAGGTATACTGTTCGATTTTCAAATCGGATTAAATGTATCCAGAACCACTATCACTACAATCTGTTAAAGAGAATGCCTACTGTCACATACGAACAAAACATAACAAGAAATTTTGGGATAGTTATTATAGGCACAGCTCTGCTTATGCTTAACATCTGTAAGTGTTCTGACATTAAGTTTATTTTTTTTTGTGAATGGAATCTCTCAGTTCAACCTAGGAGGTTGTCGTCTGCTTAACCGGACTATCCTGTGGGTGCCTTTAGTTTAAGGCCTCCAGCCAGGGCATAAAAATCTTTCAAACTAAGCGAAAGCAAAAAAAAAAAAATTCACATAGGCCTACATGGGCACTTGTAAAACGTCGACAAAAAGGTGCTCGGTTCGGGTTGGTCGTTTCCTATGGAGAAGAACCGGCAAGAAACTCCATAATTACTCTTTTAAAATCATTTGGCTTTACAATATTTCATTTATTTTATTTAAAATGGATAGCAAGGGGACAGGCTGGATCTGAATGATATCATTATTTAAAAGCTGATTTATAACTACTGGCACACTATCGCGGGCTGATTTGAGCGAGGGTCGGAGTGGGCACTGGACAAGGACTGGAACTTCACGAAGGACCTCGACGGCGAGGTCGAAAAGACGGCGGTTTCTGTCTGAACTTTTTAAGAGTGCTAGTCTTTTGCTCTCTCCTGGAGGAGGGTGATAGCATCATCGGAAGTGACGATGGTGTACCTCGGACGGCGTACTGAACTAATGCGCGAGGGTTCGTAACGGGCAGCCGCTGCGATCAGCGGATTACGGTGCTCAATGGCATTATCGAACAGTGACAATAAGACGACTTACGTGAGTTAGATATTGATTTTTATTTGTGATCACTTCGAAAAATTTCATCATCGTGTGCCTAGTCTTTGTCCCAACTATGTTGAGATTGGCTCCTAGTCTGACCACTGACTACCTGTAACGACTGTCAAAGACTTAAAAATTACATATGGGACCAACGGTTTAACGTGCTTTCCGAAGCACGAAACAAAGTCGGTATGAAATGGATGGTCCAATTAGATGAACAACCTAGGCAAGTGTGGTTTATTCTAAAGAATGACCTGACTGGCTGGTATTTTTTAGCCACGAGCCCTAAGAACCACAAGAACCCTTTATCCTAAGAACTAAGAAATTATTCTAGAAAAAAAAAACGCCGGTTGTAACGGTGCCTCTGCAAGGAGGCTCCATATGATTTATGTTGCAAACTAAACTGTGACCACAGACGAGAAATAACACCCCTCTTTTTTGGTCGGGGGTTAGGGGATCGGACTGGGTAAAGAAAACGACATTCTATTTTGTCCGTCAGACGGATAATACAAAAATATTAGACACGTATTTTTTGTTTTATCAAAATATCAAAAAATTACTTAGTTAAAACTCATTAAAGTTGGAGAGTGGGGGCTTACTACGTCACAAGTAGGTATAAAACTTACCTACATGTGACGTCATGCGCCATTTCAACTCAATATATCTCCGTAATTTTATGACCACGTGAAAAAATAAAAAATACGTGTCCAATACTTTTCAATAAACTACCCGACGGACAAAGAAAAAAAAATTGGATTATCCCCTATTTAACGGTGCCTCTGCAAGGAGGCTCCATATGATTTATGTTGAAAACTAAACTGTGACCACAGACGAGAAAAAAGTGGTCTACAATTCTCTGTGGCGGAACGTTACCTCGTTGCGGGCAGCCATATTAATTAAATCTAGTGCCACATATCATATGTGATTCCGATGGGGCTAGTAACAGCCTTTAAATTTATTAACTACAGTTTGAACAGTCCCTAAAAATGAAATTAGCATCTGGATAAAAAATCATCATTACACCATACAACTCAAAAACCAATTACATTGTTTTCAAGCAAAAAAAGCGCTGAAAGCAGACAAAGTCGTTACTATTGTGTTTCATGTAGTACCCTCACATAATTACTCAGTTCAGTAATCAGCTGGAAAAAGCCTTCATCCCGCTAACTAGCTGCCGAAGTATAAAACTGTACGTAGGTATTGTTTGAATTGTGAATAAGTGACATGTGGTTCTGTAGGTTTTTTTTTGTAAGCTTTTTGTTGTATGTGTACATCTTGTTTATGTTAATTTGTAGTATGCATACCAAAGTAAATGCAAATGATTTGTACGGTGCTTTAAAATTATCGTTTTTCTCAACTGTTCTTCCATCAAGTAAAGCGAATAGAAAAGCGATAGAAAATCCAATCACATTTTTGGTAGATCAAGACACAATTTCTGAAAAATAAAAGATACAGGTTGCATATTTATACAGTTACTTTAAATCAATTTAGCTATACTAATATATTATTGTTATTAAAATGTTATTAGACTGTAAACTATCCTAAAATGTAAAAAAAAAAATACAAAAAAGGGTGGAAGTTCATCGGTAATCGTCAAGGGGGATATGATACCCCTATTTTTGCTGCAAAGCGACATACTTAAATGTTAAATTGTTAAGTTTAAATGTTTGTAAACGCATCCACGATACAGGAGAAATTCCTAGAGTGGGGCAACGTTTAAAAAAAAAAATGTATGTTTTATGATGTTTTATGATTCTCTGCAATGTCTAATGTTAGAGAGAGGAATGCAAAGACTATCGTTACTATACAGGTTATCTGCGAAAAGCAACCTTTTTTTTTTTTTTTTTTTTTTTTTTTTTTTTCGGGATGGGAAATCATCAAATGACTTCTCCCGCTCTGGGCGGAGCGGGAGGGAGTGTCAGACTTGTACTGACTAAAACCCACCCATGTTCCTTCTTCGCCCTTTTTGTTCCAGGGCCGCGGTATCTCTTTCGAACAACCCGCAGCCCTGGCAGGCATCGGCCCTCTCGGGCCCCATCCGGTTTGCTGACATCTCCTTGAGGCGCGCGTGGAACACGTACGCGCCGTCGACACGGCCTGTCGTCATGAGACGGACGGACGGTGAGCTAGCCCATTACTCACCGTCCACAGGCTCGCGCCTACGGTGGCCGGGGGCCACTGGTTGCCCCCCGACGCCCGAGGCGTCTCCCGCGGCGGCTGGGACGTGAGGTTCTCTCCCTCTCACGTTCCGCCACCTCCTTCGCTAGCATGACTGCTTCGCAGAAGGAGGCGACGGCATCCCATTCCCTCTCGCTCCGGACCATGGATTGAATCAGGGCCGGACGCGAGAGGTCGCCGCCGCCAATCGCCGCTACGAGGACACGGCGGTACTCAGCCCAAGCGGGGCAGAGCTCCACGGTGTGCTCCACCGTGTCCTCCGGCCGATCCTCGCAATGGTAACACCCGGGCGTTTCCTCCCGCCCGATTCGGTGCAGGAACCTCCCGAAACAACCGTGTCCGGTGAGGACCTGCGTCAGGCGGAAGGTGAGGGCGCCGTGCCGCCTCTCTAGCCACTCCTCAAAGAGGGGACTTATCGCCACTATTGTGGCGTGCCCTGCACGTGGTTGCGATAGTCGCTGTCTCCATGCCACCATGAGATCGCGCCGGAGGTCTGTCCGCTGAGCGACAATTTGCCGCGGCAGCGGAGTTTCCCCCCGGCGTAGTGCCTCCGCGCGCCATTCATGCAGGCGCGCGAGGACCATCGCCTCCAGATCCCATGGTGGCAATCCGGCCAAGAGGCTCGCCGCCTCGCCGGAGATCGTGCGGTACCCCCGGATCAGCCTTACGGCTACCACCCTCTGGGGCGCGTTCAGGTAATGGGCGGCTCGCCGCCTCAAAGAACGCGCCCATACCGGGGCCCCATAAAGGGCCATGGACCGCACGACCCCCGCGTAGAGCCTCCGGCAGGAGGCGTTTGGACCCCCCAGGTTGGGCAAGAGCCGCTTGAATGCAGCTCCTGCCCGTTCCAGTTTTGGGGCCAAACGTCGGAAGTGCTCCACGAAGTTCCACCGGCTGTCGAGGACAAGCCCTAGGTACTTCAGCGTCGACTCGACGCCGATGGGAACTCCTCCTACCGTCAGTATGGATCCCGACGGTGGCGCATTCCGAGGCCCATGAAAGCACATGGCCTCGGACTTGTGCAATGCCACCTCGAGACCCAGTTGCCGGATTCTCTCCACGACTATCGCAACCCCGCGTGTCATTAATTCGGCCGCCGCCTCGTGCGACCTCCCCTGTGCCAGCACCAGCGTGTCGTCAGCGTAGCAAACTACGCTGACACCACTAGGGAGGTCAGCGCGCAGCACCCAGTCGTAGCCGATGTTCCACAAGGGCGGCCCCAAAACCGATCCCTGTGGAACACCGCACGACACCTCTCGCCGATTCCATTCTCCGGTGTGACCGGGGTAGATGACGGCCCTATCCGTCAGGTAGTCCCCGACCACACGACGAAGGTAGGTCGGCACCCGATGATACCGAAGTGCCTCCCTTATGCAGCTCCAGGGCATGGTGTTGAAGGCGTTGGCGATGTCAAGAGACACCGCCAAGACGACCCCACCCCGAGACACTGCATCCCCCGTCGTGAGAGCCCTCACGCGCATGATGGCGTCCACCGTCGAGCGCCCCCTGCGGAAACCAAATTGGTGTTCCGCAAGGTCCGGCCCCATCCCCATAAGGTGCCCGGCGAGGCGGTTCGCAATGACTCTTTCAAAGAGCTTGCCCACCTCGTCGAGCAACACAATGGGCCGGTATGCGGACGGAGAGTCCGCAGGGCGCCCCGGCTTCCGGATGAGGACCAGCTTCCCCGTCTTCCAACGAAGCGGGAACTGGCCTCTCTCCAAGCATGCGCTTAAGAGCCCTTCCAGTCGGGGCCCGAGAGCCTCCGAGGCCAGGACCCAGGCTTTGCCAGGCAAGCCATCGGGTCCCGGGGCGGTATTTTTGGCTTTAAGCCTGCCTACCGCCACTCTCAGGTCTACCCCGGTCACTTCCGGAATGTCGTCATCGTCCTCGATGTGGTCCACATCTGGCACCGCAAGCGGCGGAGCCATAGGCGGGGGAGGATGTTCCCCTCGCAGAGGGAACAGAGCGCTCACCACGTCCTCCACGAGCTGAGGGCGGAGACTCTGCGTCAGCGGGGGGGCCCAGGTGCGGAGTTTGTCCCGCACCATCTTGTAAGGGCGCCCCCACGGATCTCTGTCGAGAGTCCCCAGCATCTCCTCGCGGCCCAGGTCCCTGGCCCGCTGGACAGCCTCTTGGAGGGCGGTCTTCGCTGCTCTGTATCCCTCGTACAGCTCCGCCTCAATGGCTGCCGCATCCGTAGGGCGGATGCGGAGCCTGCGATGCCTGGCGTACTGGTGCCGCGCGGCGACGCACGCCTCGCGCAGAGACTTCAGCTCTCGCGACCACCAGTACACCTGACGCCGGGCGCGTCCTGGCCGAACTCGGGGCATTGCCACGTCGCATATGTCGGACATGGCCTCCTGGAACCACCCTGCCTCGTTGTTGATGTCGGCAGGCCTGTTCGGTGATGTCACCCAGGCCTGCACTATCGAGGCTTCCAGGAGGAGCTCCCGGTCCAGCTGCTTCAGCGCCCAACGCGGACCACTCGGGGCCTGTGAGACCGGCGCGCTTGAGTCCTGGGCGGAGACATCGAACCGGATGTACCGGTGGTCGGAATAGGTCTCCACCCCCTCCATAACGCGCCAGTCAACGACACGCGGTGACAGAGCGGGGCTAGCGAACGAGATGTCCACCACCGACTCGCCCCGCATCCGCACACACGTGGGGACAGAACCCCGATTTAGGACGACCAGGCCCACCTCCAGAGCCCAGTCCTCCACCATCCTACCCCGCACATCTGTGCAACGAGAACCCCAAGCCAAGTTTTTGGCATTGAAGTCCCCGAGCACAAGCACTGGGAGAGAATAGCTTCGGATGACGACACTCAACTCCATGAGGGAGTTGTGGAACTCGGCGAGAGTTCGGCTCGGGGAGAAGTAGACTCCCGCTACGACGATCTCCCCGAACCGTGCTGCTACGCAACCCTGACCCTTCCTGACACTCTCAAGGGTCGGGGTACCGGCGGCGGCCGACGAAATTATGGCCACTGAGCCGCTCAGGTCCTCCACCCAGTCTTCCCTGGGTGGGACAAAGTACGGCTCAGCGACCACGGCGACGTTAATCAACCACTCCGCCATGCTCTGGAGCAACAGATCCTGAGCACAGCGGCAGTGGTTGATGTTCGCCTGGAGGAGGCGTAATGGGGCCATTATTAGCACTCCATTTCAGCCCCCTCCCGGGCCCCCTGTGAGGGCCCCGCAGCAGTTGTTGCGGCGGCGGTGCTGACGGCAGCAGTGGGCGCAACAGTGGCGGCGGCTGCGGCGGTGGCGACGGTGGAGGCGGTGGCTGAAGGCCTTCCCTTGCCCCTGGTCTTGGTGGGTGGTGCGCAGGCCCTGCCCCCTGCCCGGTGATCGGCCGGTTTGCCCGCTGCCGCACATGCAGTGCAGTGCGGTGGGGCAGAGCAGGCCGCGGCCATATGACCGGGAAGCGAAAAGCAACCTTACATGTTGCAGACTGGCAGAAATCATAATATGTTACTGTTGGATTCGACCTATGAGTTCCTGGGATCGATTCCCGGTCGGGCAAAGCGTTATTGGGTTTTTAAAACAGGAAATTTCTCAATAGCAGCCACGATGTCTGGATTTGTGCACAGTTGATGGCTATTGGCTCGCCCCTTTTACATGAGACTTAAACATAACTAGAGAAATGAGGGTGTACTGTAAGGTACTCCTCTGCCTATCCTTGCAGGGATATCGACCTTAATGTTACGTTAGGTAACAGGTACGTGTAGTAGGTTTAAATTTGTTTTGGTCACGCTTCAGTAAACAAGACGCGTTTACTGAAACTTTACTTGAAAATAAATAGGTAAAATTCAACAAAACCTTTTTTTATAGACAGCTGCTTCCATTCGTATCGGTACCATTACATAATGTTATTATTTTAATACTAGCTTTTGCTCGTGGATCCGTTCCCGCTATGTACTGAAACCCATCGTAATGTTTTAATTGTTATACTTGGGGATAATTTCGCTTCCCGTTAGTGGAAGAATTTTCGGAATCGGATTAGAAGTTCCGTAGATTATACATACAAACTTAAAAACAAAACCTCTTTATAATATTAGTATAGATTACAGTAGGTATTCCTTTTTCAGATGAAACGTCAGATTGTTTTACCAACAAACAAAAAAACGTCCGGAATATAAAACAAAACAATACCTCTCTTGATTTAAATAAAGAATGCCTCTAAAAAGGCTTTTTATAGAACGACCCTTTTAAAACATTTCTTCACAAATATAAATAAATAGTGCTTCATCTATAACTTAAAGTACTTTGTAGTTCCTTTTATAAAAACAACAAGCAATATAACTGAGCCTTTAGTGTGTTGTCTTTCGAATATTTGATGACAATTTTACTAAATACCTACTCTCTACGTCTCGGTGGTGCTCATAGCTAAATAATAACAGCCGCTTGAAACAATCTTCAGGTATAAGCCGCCCTTGCCTAGATTGGCCTGCGGATGGGTGACCACCTATTACATTTTGAGCGCCCTCCGTGCCTTGGAAAGCACGTTAAGCCGTTGGACCCGGCTGTCATTTGTAGATCTTTGACAGTCGTTACAGGTAATCAGTGGCCTGAAAGTCTGACCACCAGTCTTACTAATAACCAATAAAATTGTTTCGTTTGAACAGTGCTTTAATTGAGAGTGTTCTTAGCTATGTTCTGATAAAATCTGCTCAGCCGTTTGAAGATCTTCCACAGGTCTGATCCTTTCGAAATTGGAAATCTTTTTTCACTTATCACCATTGGTATAGCAGCCACCATTGGTATGGCTAGAGGGGGAGGGGTGATTCCCCACCTCCCACTTAAAGCTCACAAATTTTTGTTTTCGTGAATTAGCGAGAAGAGGCGCAACACGGAGAAAAATGGAAGGGACAGGCCTATCACCAGAAGTGGGACTGTCAAGGCTTAGAAAAAATAATATAAGTTTAAAAAGGATGAAATGAAAATTACATTAAAAATTTTAAAAAACCCCCGGCACAAAAATTCATTTAAAAAAATTAATCCAAGCGTCGCTCGTTGCGTCGGGGCTCCGCTTTGGTTTGTGCTTGTGCTAAGCGACCTTCTTAGCGTTCCTCCGACGCTACGACGCTTGGATTAATGTATATTTGATTTTTCTTTATGTTATTTGGGGTCGGTGCAACATGTTTCCTTCTTCCGTTCTCTTCTGTCAATCGTCATGCTCTCATGTACTGCTTTTTCGTTCAAATCATTCCTCATGCAATCCATCCATCTTTGTTTTTGGTCTTCCTCTCCCGCTCCATCCATATATATTTATATTTATTACTTTAACAGTCACACGTGTTCTATCCCTCCTCATAAAAATGTCCATACCAAGACAGACTACTTCTTTTCATATTTTCAGTAACAGGTGCCACTTTCAAACTTCATCTTATAATATGCTCATTTCTCTCTCATCCATTGTAATCAGTCGACACATCCATTTTATTTTGTCTTATTGACAGTTTAATGCCATTAAAACGCAACAAAACAAACGCACAAACAAAAACTTTCGACTTAAATTAGGGATATCTACACAACGAAGGTTCAACTTGCTACGGAACCCTCTTCACGCTGCTACCGCAAAAAGGAACATTACCGGTGTACATGGATACCTACTACATCGACCGTGCTAATAAGTGTGCGTCATTAGTCTAATGGTGGAGAATATTTGGAGTCACGGTAGATTAAATTAATGATTTAGGAGTATAGGAAGAAGATATCCGGTTCTTATGAACCATAATCTCAGAAAGAAGATTTTGGTTACATTTTTTTAGGTAACTTTATGAAAGACAAAACTGGCAGCCTAACGAAGACATGGGAAACTCGAACCCATATTAAGTACATTTAAATTTTAAATAAACGTCGGTTGTTACAATTTGACAATACTAGCGTCTATATCGAAGTAGTAAGGGCGATTTTTGAAGTGCAAGTGGTGTTGCTACTGATTTGTTGTTGACCGTAATACCTATCTATAATGGCATCATCATCATTTCAACCCGGAATCACCCACTGCTAGGTATAGATGTTCCCTTTTTTCTACCACACTTCCCAGTTGGCGTCGACTGTGCTAAAACCGATAAAATACCTATAGTATGTAGGTGAAAAACAACTCAAATGGGACTGGGCAGGACATGTCTGCGGCATGCGAGACAAGCTGTGGGCCAAAATAGCGGGAAATTGGTGCCATAACACAGTGAGGCGGGGTCGCGACAGGCCACGAAGGAGATGGTGGGACGAACTGGACAGGTTCCGTCAGAACTGGGAAGAGGACGCGCGGGAGTGGGACACAACAGGCTAGAGAAAACAAAAATGATAATTTAATACAGTTATAGGTTTGTCAATGCTTCCTTTTTTATCTCTTAGTAGGTTTCTCCGTCAGCACACAATATATTTTTGTTAATCACCCAAACAACGCTACATATCAAAAAGGTTTTGCTACTCACGGACCCCTAAAAAAACTGCGTAACTATCTACCACAAAAACTTGGTAGATACGCTACAACGAGCTTGCTAATAAGTACGGATCATTAGCTTAATGGCAAGACATGTACAGTTTGAGCCTTTTTTCATTCACTCTTACACATTCGTTCATTTACTCGTTCATTCAGCCATTCGTTCGCGTTGAGTGGAAAGTTGCATGACGCGTAAATGGTTCAAAATTGATAGGCTTCGTGAAAGTATTACTAAATGGATAAATGTGCCTTTTTGGAAAATAATAGGTATTGAGAATTTTTAAATAAAATACTTTCATTATACAAGGTGTTGTTTTGCATCCTCGTCAAATTCAAGGAGTTGACTATGCTAATGACTGTCCTCCCGAATCAATAATAAAAAGTGTAACTAATTTTTATTATTTCTTCTTATTTACGAAAATCGGTAAGTGTGAAACACCCGTGTTTTAAACGCGGCCCGTCTGATCCTCGCCCTATAACCGCGCATTCATACATACAAACAATCCCAAACGTTTATTCGATCATTTCTTATTCCCTAAACCACGTTAAGGGGGTTATTCTGAAATAATGCCAAACTTAAACAACCAAAAAAATCAGCGTTTATTATTAATTAACTGGGTACCGCAATTTTAATTGATTATTTGTGTCTTTTTTGACATCCTCTTGAATTTTGACGAGGATGCAAAACAAAGTGTTGTTTGAAAAAGGCCGGTATTTACTATATTTTGTACGGATAATTACTGTTTACGGTAGCACTTCATATAACGCATTTAAAACATGGTGGCGATTTCAAAAGAGACAATATTTTGTCGGCCCACTTTATATTACGTATAATATTCATATTAGGTACACCAAAAGAAAATCATATTACACCAAAATTTAACCAATTTAAACAAACCACGCACCAAATAAACGAAAGATTACATAGAAATCAAACCGGAATCTTGAAATCATAATAAATCATGATATTTTTTTAGTGAGTTTATATTTTATTCCTGTTGTTTTATGTTAATTTGACAAAATATGCGTGAATAGGGGCGTTTTTTTAACTTGATACAAAAAATACGGTACCTAGTGCCTAGTGGTAATCATATCTGCCTACATATATAAAAAGAAATAGTATAAAACTGTCAACTTTTTTTAATGCTATTTTTAAAGGTTTTCAGTAAAATCGCGTAGACAGTTAAAAAACATTAAAGCATGTTGACAAACTACTTCATTTGACATTTACTCTTTGACACGTTTAACTGACTTTGTTTTATACTATTTTTGATATTGAATAGTTTACTATTTTATGTTAATTTCTCAATATTTCCATTGGACAAGGCTTAGCTAATATAACCACTGTAAACTGGCAATTATAAGAAAGAATTAAATACACGTTTTATTATTACACGCTACAATTTATGTAGAGGGACTATCCTCTAAACAAAAAACATTCTCTCCTTTCGTTATAACATTTTAAAATTGTATTTAAAAATAAAAGTTGAAACTTTGACCTTCAATATCTAACAATTTACAATAATAACTAGAAGTTCCCAGGTACGGACTAGTCGCGGGACGGCGAGTAATGGGCTAAGCTCACCGTCCGTCCGTCTTAAGACGACAGGCCGTGTCGACGGCGCGTTCGTGTTCCAAGCGCGCCTCAAGGAGATGTCAGCAAATCGGAAGGGGTCCGTGAGGGCCAATGCCTACCAGGACTACGGGACTGTTCGAAAGAGATACCGTGGCTCTGGAACACAAAGGGCTAAGAAGGAACATGGATGGGTTTTAGTCAGTACAAGTCTGACACTCCCTTCCGCTCCGGCCAGAGCGGAAGAGTCATTCGATGATTTCCCATCCGAAAAAAAAAAACTTGAGAGGTGTCAAGGCACACCCGGATGGAACGAAGTTCCTTTCACGTACATATTATCAATACATTTTAGATTTAAGTTAGTGTGCGAAAAATAAAATATTTAATTTAAGGAAGATTAATCCTTAATTCGAAGCAATACGTCTTACTTAACTGCACAACCGAATTTGTACTTTGTAGTTCGATCACTCAAAATAATAATCATATCTATCCTTACTCACATACACACCCCAATTGTACGTAATTTCAGGAAATTTCAACTTTATTTTAAAGAAATAAAGCTTAAAATAGCTTACTATAGCAAAAAGTGTCGTGACAACTTTTCGTAAGAATTTTTTCCGTCTAGCCCCCTTTCACAACGCGCGATAAGGAACTTCGTTCCAAAAATAAGGTACCTATGGACTAGTGTAAATAAATGCAGTCTTGGGACGAACAAGTACCTCTCAGCTTTGTTAAGTTTGTTTTTTCACCCTTTAAAAATTCAATCGAGATTTCAAATCGTCCTTTTTCCTTTGATATTTTTAACAATATATCAATCGCTATTTTAGAAGTAAATCGTGACTATACCCGTCCTGAATTTCTATCGGCAAAAAGTAAAATGTGTTAATAGGACCATTTGTAAGCAAAACGACATTTCAGACATTTATTTCTTTCAATCTGATTATGTGAATGTTGGAACTAAAGTCTGGACCCTTTTTTTTCATTGACCAAAACTGTAATTTCACTGAAATCGACCTTTTTACTGAGGCGGAATGGACTCTAGACTGATTACATTTGAATTTGTTTTGAAAAAGGAATGCATCTGTCATTCTTATAAAAGCAAAACAAACTACGGTATGACCACTTTACAGTACTGTACAGACAGCTTCAGTATGTGCTAAACCCTTTTTTTTTTTGCGGATGGGAAATCATCAAATGACTTCTCCCGCTCTGGGCGGAGCGGGAGGGAGTGTCAGACTTGACTGACTAAAACCCACCCATGTTCCTTCTAAGCCCTTTGTGTTCCAGGGCCGCGGTATCTCTTTCGAACAACCCGCAGCCCATGTGCTAACCCCTCAAGTTTTAAAATGTTACACTGCTGCAACAATGAATTCGTTTCGGATAATCTTAAGAATACATTCAAAAATAACTCAATGTTTCGACCCGGATTCGAACAATCCCTTCATCGAGCTGCATCTTACAAAAACAAATTAGCCAACGAGCGTTTTGAAAATTGTGATGAAATTGGTATCTAGTATCGTCCGAGTCACTTTATCTTTAGGGCTCTGTCCCTGTTTTTAAAAGCTTTTATTTTTAAGAGTTATGTCATTTTTGTCACAAAAAAAAAAAAAAACAAATTACTACTACAACTACAATAATTATCGTCACATTATACATCCTTGTCGAGAAAAATATGAACTAAACCAAAATTAATGCCCATAAAAACAGTAAACCAAAATTAATGCCCATAAAAACAGTAAACCAAAATACTAACGATAATTGAAGTCAGTGCCCCGAAATTGGGGCAAAGGCACTCTTTTCATACGTCTCTGAATACAACTTGTTAACTGTTAACTGGATGGCACAAAATTGAAAATTTTCAGTGTGAAATTTCATCTCTGGCCTGAATGAGGCCTCATTAAATGGCTGTGAGGCCGCAAATTGCAATTTATTGTCCTAGAAACGACATAAATTTGTTATGTTAAAGCTGTTATTTTCGCTATATTTTTTAGAGTTTAAAATCGCTTGTGCTTGTTTTATTGGTGCGTTATTTTTTATGTGTTTTGCGTTGGTAGTGTATCGTGATTTTAGGTTATGTGAGTTCTATTTGTTGGAATTAAAAACGTTAATGAAATAAAGTTTGATGTGTCCTGTTTCAAGGAATATCCGATTCATTCACGAATCATTGTAGTACCTTGTTTTTATGAGTTCATACTTACTCTGTTGTGTACGAGTCACGAGCATCGATAGATAATATGTATCATCATCATCCTATAATGTACCCACTGCTGGGACACAGGCCTTCTCTCCATGAAAGGGAATGGGCTGTAATCCACCACGCGGGCCCAGTGCGGGTTGGCAGATGTTACATGTCTTCAAATTTTTAGTTCTAGGACATGCCGGTTTCCTCACGATGTTTTCCTTCGCCGTTTTTGAGGGCAGCGGTGATGAAATAAATTAAACAAAGTAATGCGCCTGCCTGGGTTCGGGAGTCGAACCCACGGCTTACTGCTTGTAAGTCGGGGCTACCACCACTGGGCAACCGCTGATCTCGATAATATGTATACGTAATAGTAGTTTCGCCTACTGTACCCATTTTGATTTTGATGTTGTTACGGATATAATACTGTACTTTGGGATTCGTGCTATTTTGTAATAGATCTCATCTCAAAGTTGCAATCGATATTTTCTCAAGAAAACCGCTTTTGAATTTGGCTAATTGTATACGTATTAGTGCGTATGTGCGTACATGACATAAATACATTGACTGTATGATATGTATAACGCTTTCGTATTGCTTTGCCGCAGAAGATAAAAAAAAACCACATACATCCTCCGCTTTAATTGATATTCGAATGCGCCCTTAAGTTGTATTACTTATCAACGAAATCTATGACAATTTACTTTGTTTATGTTATATTTAGGTGGCTGCGGTGGCTGGGTGGCCAGGGGCCACTGGGTGGTCCCCGGCCACCGTAGACACGGGCCTTTGGTTGGTGAGTAATGGGTTAGCTCACCGTCCGTTCGTCTTATGACGACAGGCCGTGTCGACGGCGCGTTCCTGTTCCACGTGCTCCTCAAGGAGATGTCAGCAAATCAGAAGGGGTCCGCGAGGGCTGATGGCTGTGGGACTGTTCGAAAGAGTGTCCGTGGCCCTGGAACACAAAGGGATAAGAAGGAACATGGATGAGTTTTAGTCAGTACAAGTCTGACACTCCCTTCCGCTCCACCCAGAGCGGGAGAAGTCATTTGATAATTTCCCATACGAAAAAAAAAAAAGGTGGCTGCGCTTGGCTTATTCGTAAGTCGCCTCTGTGATACAAATTCCTAACTAAAATCGAGTTTAGACAGGAGAGTCAGTTCGGCTTCTAAATAACAAATGCTTTTCAGTTTCAAAACAAATGAAAGTCTAATAGTTCAAAGCCCCTTTCCAGACGTTTTTGTTTTGCGATAACTGCAAAAACCACTAATAAAATGAATACCTCTTAACTAACTATCTTGCTTCGCCTTTTCATAAACAGTTATTACAAAGACCGGAACAAAGAAAGTTGCTGCATTTTTCTTCATTCTCTCCACTGAGCTAAGTAATTATAATTTATCTGTATTAAGTAAAGTAATCACAACATTTTGCTGAGACTCATAACTTGCAATCATTTTCTCATTCTTCCTATTAAAATAACATAACATTATTTTATTTTCATTACGTTATAGTATACCTAGTTTTCACTTGTTATATTTAAGTCACATGTAATAGAGGGCAATTCTATTGTCATCAACCAGCACGCGTAGCATGACCACCGTAGACACGGGCTATGTCGACGTAAGAATCGACAAACTGGCACACTGTCTATCTGTCATTAAGTCGATTCATCTGTAGATATAACTCGTTTCTACAGTGGTCATGCTACGCGTGCAGGCACGGGAATTCTATCGCTTCTCTTTTCTTTTACATGTAAACGACAAGGACAGCTAGTGTTTTAAAACGTCTATTAAATGTATATTTTAATAAATGGGTTTGATTGTGTAATTCATCATCATCACTTCAGCCGAAAGACGTCCACTGCTGGATATAGGCTTCCCTATAAGTATCGCCACATTGACCGGTCCCGTGCGACGCGCATACAGTGGATCCCCGCAACCTTCACCAGGTCATCGGTTCACCTATTGGGAGGCTTTCCAACGCTTCGTCTTCCGGTTTGCGGTCGCCATTTTAGAACTTTTCGGCCCCATCGGCAATCCGTTCTGCGAGCAATGTGCCCTGCCCACTGCCACTTAAGTTAGGCAATTCTTCGGGCTACGTCGGTAACCTTGGTTATCTTGCGGATGTCCTCATTTCTGAATTGATCACGCAAGAAAACTCCGAGCATAGCCCTCTCCATTGCCCTTTGGGTGTGAAGTAATTGTCGGCAATGTTAACGTTCACATTTTTAGTTTCAGGCTATAGAAAAAATACAAATAAATATGCCAATGTAAAAATAGATATTTTATACAACTAGCTGTGCCTGCGACTTCGTCTGCGTGGAATTTAGATTTTTTCTAAAATAGAAGTAGCCTAAGTTACTCCTTATTACATCAGCTATCTGCCAGTGAAAGTCCCGTCAAAAGCGGTCCAGCCGTTCCAGAGATTAGCTGGAACAAACAGACAGACAGACAGACAAAAAATTGAAAAAATGTTATTTTGGTATTAGGTACCGTATACAATATGTAACTTAATTAACGCACATCCTGGAAATAGTTTGTTCAGAATCGTTTACTGAATCGATTTCTATCATTTTTAATATAGATAATTTTTTATCCCAAAAATAATTAAAACTACGGAAATTATTGTCATAATATTAACCCTGTACAGTCAAAACAAATTGAAATGACGTAGTTTCGTTGTGTCGAGCGGCGCGATAACTGCTTGTGCGAATGTGTGCGTTGCGTGCGTAGTAGTATGACCATAACGTTCTCCAAGAATTGGTATAACTAATTTTATAAATAGCAATGCATATACATGTTAAATTAAAAAATCAGTGTATGTATTATGATTATAACATAATATTCTAATTGGGGTGTTTGAGGGTATGCGTTAATTAAGTTACAATATGTTGTATACGCATGTAGCATATTCAGAATATGCATGTAGTAAAAAGTAGTTAATTTACAATTACAAACAGACACTTCAATTTTATTTATTTGTATGTATAGATGTGTAAATGGGCTCTTTACGAAGCCGTCAATCAAGCAAGCACTAAATTATTGCTGGGAAACATTTTTTTCTCGGTGTGAAAACGCATGTTTTACGGTAAAACTCAAATAACTGAGCATATGCATTAAATAAATCTAAGTGAATTAGTTGGAACTTTGATTTCTAATATTGTCGCAACCAGGAGAACCCCAGGAGGTGAACAAAAAAAATCACATGACTGGGAGAACAAAACAACCAAAAATCACAACTCCCCAAAATAATGAGGCATCAAACCTCACTCCAAACATCCCCGAGACCACTAGACCAATAACTTATAATCTCAAGTGTAACGTAATTAAAGTTTATTATGCGTAAAACAAATTAAACCTTTACGACTGGGCGTAAAACAAACGGCGCCCTTATATTCAAATTGTTTTGAATTCTAATTCAGATCGTTAATTGCGACACATAAAGCTACCTTTCTGTTTTATTTGTCTTCTTAAAAAGGACACTGAATCTTGGACACAGAGTAGATAGCCACAGAAGTCGTAGAAGCCATCCACACCATACCTAACGACACCTGAAAGCCCGAATCAACATTAATGACCACCAGAAAAGTACCGAGGCATATGAAGCTCGACGGTTCCTTAATCAAAGATTCAACAGTTTTGGATCCCACAATAAACTTAATCAGAAAAGAACAAGCAGTAAGAAAAATTACAATAAAACCCACTTCTCTCTCGCAAAACAAGCAGAAGACTGAACAAGGCTAGGCCAAAAGGCACAGCTGGCATAAGCCCAGTTGCAGTTGCAGAAGTAATACAACTAACGAAAACGCACGCACACCTGAATGTCATTTGCTTGACATCACCGTACATCATCATTCTCTTGCCCTTATCCCAGTTTATTTGGGGTCTGCGCAGCATGTTTTCTTCTTCCATACTTCTCTATTACTTGTCATCTCATGAGACACCTCCTTTCTGGTCATATCATCCTTCACTCAGTCCATCCATCGTTTCTTTGGTCTTCTTCTACTCCTATAACCATCCACATTCATACTCAAAACTTTCCTCACGACTTTTTCCTCATTCCTCCATATCACATGCCCATACCACGACAACCGATTACCACACATTGCTTGACATCGCCGTACGTACATGTCGATGCGCCTGTTTTCGCTCATTGTATGTAGCGAGCCTTCTGTACCTTCTTACTCTGTGTCTTGTTTCTATTTTTATGAGCTTGACAAAATAAATACTCCGTGTAATAATATAAATTTTAATTGATTTTGTAAGTAATTGACAATCCATTAATTTAATTTCAAACAAGTCGGCTGTTAGGGTAAATCCGTTGTGTTTTTAATTTCAATTGTTAAAATCTGGTTTTAACTTGGAATTACTCGTGTCATTTGCCTAGCGTTTTCATCACCGGGTCGGCTGTTAGTATGAACAAATGCAGTCTAGACTAAACCTGGTTTTAACATGGAGATCCACAAACCACAGCATACACTGACCTTAGAGGTGAAGTTCTTCAGAAAAATCAGGTGCGTAATTCTCGCATTCGTCGATTTTCCCGACATGTCGTAAAGTTACAAAAAAAAAAATGAGTGCACCATGCAAGCACGATTTTTTTTTTGATTTTTCAGTTTCACCTTGTAAATAAAAATGGTCTAGAAATCAAAATGTTTTAACTGAACAATGTGTGCACAGGCGGGTTTTTATTCGGCTTGTGTAATAGCTGTAATTTTTTTTTGTTGTTTCAGGTACCGCTATAACTATCAATGTGCATCGAAGAGAAGATCACACTCACATACTTCGTCAGTACCAACGGTAAATATTTATATTAATTGCTTTTGTCTAACGTCATGCACAACTTACAATCACAGAAATCAGGCGTCGTCCTTTTGGTTTTTTATTATCATTATACAAGGTGTTGTTTTGCATCCTCGTGAAAATTCAAGAGGATGTCACAAAACACATAAATAATCAATTAAAATTACGTTACGTAGTAAATTATTAATAAATGCTGTTTTTATTTTGGTTGTTTAAGTTTGTCAGTATTTTAGAATAACCCCCTTAACGTGGTTTAGGGAATAAGAAATTATCGAATAAACGTTTGAGATTGTTTGTATTTAAGAAAGCGCAGTTATTGGGTTATAGGATCAGACGGTCCGCGTTTAAAACACGGGTGGTTCACACTTACCGAGTTTCGTAATTACGAAAAATAAAATAAAAAAAACCTACCCATTTTATTATTGATTTAGGACGAGAATCATTAGCATAGTTACCTTCTTGAATTTGACGAGGATGCAAAACAACTCCTTGTATTACTGACTGCCTCGTTGGTTTACTAGTCGCAATCGTGACTACTGAGCAAAAGGTCCTGTGTTCGATTCCCGGGTCGGGCAGATCGTTATTGGGGTTTTCCATTAGAAGCATTCACATCATCAAGATTTGTGCGAGAAATTTAACCTCTCCAGCCTTGCGGCTAAACGGTAAAACACCCAGCCGGCCTCACAATGACGTCATCGAGCGTGTCAAGTGTCCTGCGCTCATAAAAAGCTTATCGCGCGAGTTCTATTAACTCTTATCTCAAGCGGTAAACAGTTTCGGGTTCTTGATTAACGAGACCATGTATTACAATATAAACAACTGTTTTATAACTACTTGAGAATTATAAACATCGCATAGAATTCAGAGAGCTCGCCGCAAACATACTGTTGTCGTAGTTTGTTTTTTTTTGGTAAAACTACTGAATCAATTTACACGAAACTTTAGATCTAACATAACAAATATACAAGTAATCTAATGACAGTGTTTTTTAGGAGTCCTACATAAATTATTATTGCAAGATTCCAATTCAAACGTCTTATTAGAATCGGCCATTTTCTAACTGCGCAGTTCAATGCATGAAAATACTTGAAATATCAATAAATATGAATAAATATGCCTCGAATGCATGAAATTATGAATTATCACTATTTTTTCGCTTATTACTAATGTTTCCAAGACCATATTTCATTGTAAAAGAGTCAAATTCATATTTTCAATTTCGACTGACGAACTTCACAACAAAGGAATTTTTGGAGAAATTTTTGGGTCAAAAACATAAATTTAAGATATTTTTTCCAGCAAATGACTATCTAAAAAGTTACATTATACACTTATAACATACTATACATTTACTTACCAAAGTTTAACAACACAAAACACAAAAATTTCACTGCATTCCAAAACAAAACACCACCGTTCCACACTGGCCGCCATGACTCATTTTGACAGTCGACAAAGACGCGTTTCTTTATTTTTTTAATAATTTTGTGCAGTTGTTAGGTTGGTATGATTGGTTTCATTTTAATCGAACTCTAGTTGGCCAGAGACGTAAATTTTTACAAACGAATTAGACCCTTACTGTACGTACGATAAGGGTTTAAGTTTGCTTGTACGAGGCGTTCCCATATGGGAACCTCGGGGTTCAACCGAATTGTTCGGCGTTCCCATATGGGAACCACGGGGCTGGAGAGGTTAAGCAGTGGTGAGTCTGTCGCCCAGGACTGAGTAAGAGCAGGTTAGGCAAACAAAAGGCTTATTCTGCAATAACCTAGTTCCCCAAAACAGCTCGAACTAAACTCAACCCGTTAAAAACTGTAGCAATATAAGTATAAAACTTTTCCAGTAGATACAGTTCGGATATTCACTTTGCAGTATATATCGGTTGAGCGACTCAAATGCCTAGGTTTTTCCAAACTATGTTGGGGTCGGCTTTCAATCTAACAGAATGCAGCTAAAACCTCCACAACTCAGTTAGCAGTAACAGAACTGTTTGGGCGTAGAACATCAGAAACGCAAAATGACAGATTAGCGAATTGTTAGAAACGGATAATGCCAGGTGTCGCAAAATGACAATATCTGATAACGACAGATACGCGTAATGACAGATTCGCATAAAGACAGATCAAACTCGAAAAATCATAATGTAATGGTTTTTAACAAAATTCTTTATTATTCAGTATAAATCAATATTTTTCAAATACTCAAATTTTAAATAACAGATGTTAAGGGTTTCCCTTTAAATATATACATAATCGTCAATTAACCTTGCGAAAGTTTTTGTTTTTTTTTGTTTTACTGTGGTAAAAAAAAAGAGTTCGAGGAAGGAGGAGCTCGTGGCTAAATAATAACAGCCGCCCGGGTCGATCTTTAAGGTTAAGCCGTGCTTGCCCAGGTTGGCCCGTGGATGGGTGACCATTATTACATACCGAGGTTCCTCCGTGCCTCGGAAAGCACGTTAAGCCGTTGGTCCCGGCTGTCATTTGTAGATCTTTTACAGTCGTTACGAGTAGTCAGAAGCCAAAAAGACTGACATCCAGTCTTACCAAGGGGTATTGTATTACCCAGTTACTGGGTTGTGGAGGTCAGATAGGCAGTCGCTTCATGTAAAATACTGGTACTCAGCTGCATCCGATTAGACTGGAAGCCGACCCCAAGATAGTTTGGGAAAAAGGCTAGGCAGATGAGGATGTGGTAAAAAAAAACTGAAAATCAGACTTTTCAGGTTTTCAGACTCACCTAATATACTTCGTTGATCTGGTTACAAGCGCGATGGCTGAGCATAAAGTCTTCTCTCAAGTCGGGCGCTGTGATTGGGTTTTTCCGTCACGCATTTCTCAGTAGTAGCCACGGAGTTTAGATTTCTGTCTGGTAGATAGCAATACACTCACCACCTATTACATGAGTCTTAAACATAACTGGCGAAATATGGATGTATTATTAGGCACATCTCTGAGGAGCTCGTGGCTAAATAATAACAGCCGCAAGGATCGATCTTTAAGGTAAAGCCGTGCTTGCTGAGGTTGGTCCGTGGATGAGTGACCATAATTAAAAGCACGTTAAGCCGTTGGTCCCGGCTGTCATTAATTTGTACATCTTTGCCAGTCATTACGAGTAGTCAGAAGCCAGAAGTCTGACATTCATTGTTACCAAGGGGTATCGTATTACCCAGTTACTGGGTTGTAGAAGTCAGATAGGCAGTCGCTTCATGTAAAATATTGGTACTCAGCTGCATCCGGTTACACTGAAAGCCGACACCAAGATGGATATCCCCAAGAAATTACTGATTGAAAAATCTAATAACAATTTGACCGACCACGGAATTTAACCCAGGACCTCATGATCAGCAGTCACGATTGCGACCACTAGAGAAGCGAGGCAGTTATTACACAAAAACCTAGTTTCCCAAAACGGTTCGAAAAAAACTGAACCAAAAGTATAAAAACTTTCCACTACAGACACTCCGGATATTCACTTTGCAGTATATCGGTTGAGCGGTACAGTTAAATAAAAAAGTGCTTATCAGCCATGTTGGAGATGGTACCCATTTTATTGGCTTTAAAGTTTTATGTTCGAGACTGTACTTCTGTTAAGTTGGTGGTGCTACGGGTGTAGAGAAATTCTGCCGGATTTTATTTGGGGGGAGGAAATTATACGGGAAGGTACGTGGGATTAATGTACGGTGTTTGATAGTAGCTATGTATATTAATTACCAAAGCAACGGGAACTCTTGGGAGTCTCAAAACCATAGACCAGTAAGGTTCAGCTAAAAAGACTTTATTAGTAAATCTTGACATTGCTGTAAACTACAGGCCTTTTGCTTAACTTGGATATATACAAGGTGTTGTTTTGCAAACTCGTCAAATTTCAGGAGGTGGTCACGAAAGACATAAATAATCAATTAAAATTACGGTACCTAGTTAACTATTAATAAACAATGATTTTTTTGGTTGTTTAAGTTTGTCAGTATTTCAGAATAACCCCCTTAACGTGGTTTAGGGACTAAGAAATTATCGAATAAACGTTTGAGATTGTTTGTACGTGTGTAAGCGAGGTTATAAGGCCACAACCAGACGGGCCGCGTTTAAAACAAGGGTGGTTCACACTTACCGAATTCCGTTAAAAAAGAAAAATAAAATACCTACCCATTTTATTATTGATTCGGGACGAGAATCATTAGCATAGTTACCTTCTTGAATTTGACGAGGATGCAAAACAACACCATGTATTTTTTTCAATAATACATTGTCACTGGCCACCGCACGCCTTTGTCGTCGGCCCTAGTCCCCGAGCGTTCAGTGTGGGAGTCCACACTGAACGCACACTTAGTCAGAGAACCTCTATTACTTGGGTCAAAATTCTACAGTAATACGATGCCACGCTTACCGTCATTTATAAGCTCTTAAAATCCAAAGTTAGTAAAGTAAATCTATAAAGATTAAACACAATTTCACAATCTTTTAAATTATTTGCTGACCGTATGTCACAGACATCACTACTTCTTCGTGAAACGGCTCCCAAGAGAGTAAAATGTTGGAAAACTTTTCCGCCTCAAGGTTTTTGGAGAGTTGTATGTGACATATTTTCAATTCCCACACGTGGTAAGCACTTATAATCATTCGTGTACATGGTATATGACACAAAATCACCTCGCTTATGAAAAATTGGCATTACCGAGACTGGGCGACGAAATACTGACGTGACGATTTGGACTCGTTCCTGACTCATAGACTAAAGAAGGCATAACACAGAGTTGGAAATGAATGGGAGAGGTCTTTGCCGAGCAGTGGGACAGAACAGGCGAAATAAAAAAAAAATCAGCCAAGTGCGGACGAATCGGAATCGTGCACGAAGGGTTCTGTACCATTATTTTTTGTATGGGAGCCCGCTTAAATATTTATTTTATTCTGTTTTTAGTATTTCTTGTTATAGCGGCAACAGAAATACATAATCTGTAGAAATTTCAATTGGCTAACTATCACGGTTCATGTGATATAGCCTGGTGACAGACGGCCGGACGAACAGACAGACAGCGAAGTCTCAGTAATAGGGTCCCGTTTGACCGTTTGGGTACGGAACCCTAAAAAATACAAATTGTTGACATTGTTGCTAGCTTTTGTAATCCCGATTTTGAAATTAAAACAAAAATGCTGTATCATTTACTTGACGAGGATAATGATATGCTTGGAACAGAATTGGAATCGCAGGTTCTGTGATCATTCTTATTACTCAATCAATCATTTCATTACCAGGCACCTAAGGCCCATGGATAAAATACACAAATTATCAAACAACAATAATAAACACTTGCAACGGGATATTTACCATGTGTTTTATTTGTTTCGAGTTCCCGTATCCGTGATCATGGCGTTTGCAACAGCGCCGAAATATCGGGAACTCGAAACAAATAATACACATGTTAAATATTCCGTTGCAAGTGTTATTTATAGTGTTAGTGACAATGTCAGTTTAAAAACTTATATAACAGTAGTACTTGCCTTTCCACACTCTTTATACGCGAATTTAAAAGCAAAAGCAGAAACAAAAATCTCCATCTGACAACACTAAACGTCATTGCCAATATTTCAGAACCCCCAAAGAGGGAAAATTAATTTAAATAAGGAAAATTAAATTAATTATGGGAGGGCGGGATGTTCTATCTCGGACTAAGTAGGTACTTCATATAATCAGGATTGAACTTCACTTCAGGTAAGTTCGTTTAATCCTATCATTATATTAAACTATTACATATAAAAAATCTAAATAATAATACAACTTATAAACGTTACGTGTTTAGCGTCGTGTTTTGCTGCGTGGTGTCGCATAACCGTCCTCAGAAACGTCGATAGTCTCCTCGGCCTCCTACGTTTAGTCGAGATATATCGCCAGAGGACTTTTGGCCGAGAGACACCACTCGGCCAAAAGTCCTCTTTTAAACAGGTCTAAAGACGGTGGGTTGGAACTCTTACAAGAACGATTTAAAGTTGACTTATTCATCATCTTCCTGCCTTTGTCCTACCCATCATCATCATCATCATATCAGCCCGGAATCACCCACTGCTGCATTTGTGCCATCCCTTTTTTCTGCCACACTTCCAGGTTCTGTACGTCCCTTAACCAGGTATTTCCAGCAACTATGACGATATTGACGGGCCTGGTTTACCATCCCTCAACCGCGCACAAATCCAGACTAAAATAGACCTTATTTTAGGACAGCAGTAGGTGACTTTTGTTTGCTTGGTATATTTTTATGTCACTGAATTCAGAAACGACGGTTATTTTGCGTATTTCCGGCCAGTTATGTTTAAGTCTCATGTACTCGTAATAGAGCTTATAATAATGGTATATCCAATTATTATTTTACAGATAGACACCACTGTTTGTCTCTGCATCACCCAAAGGTTGACTGGTAGAAAATGCCTATGGCACTAAGTCCACCACTGTATATTGTAATCGAAGTGTTAAATAAATTAATAATGGAGACAAGCCGTTTGCCATCAATCGGGCCAAAATCCTGACTCCAGCCTGCTATTGAGAAACTCCTTATAGAAAAAACTTAATTTTCCGCAGTATCATCAATATATTTCTTGTCAAATCGACGAACAAACAATCCTACCCACCCACTACATCCCTAACACAATTATTGAACGCGCCAACTGACAAAGTAACAACACTAAAGCGTTGAGATGTTAAATTGGGAGTGAGGTATTAAATTCCACTAACTTTCCCAACGTCTGTTCATGGCAGATACGAACGAGAGTATAATGTTTTGTAGTTAAAAGGATACGGGATACGGATGTATGAGGGTTTTTGTGTTGATGGTAAAAGTAAAATTTTATCTAGCACGATATAAAAGTTCACTTGGAACTTCATTTGAACTGAAATGACGTTTATTGAGTACGTACAATTTTTGTTTTTTATTCTACCGCGTAGTCTAATCTTGGCTTCGTTCGAATTTTTGAATAAATTTATATATATTATTTTTTTATAATATATAAATTTATATCCATACTAATATTATAAATGCGAATGTCACTCTGTTTGTTTGTTTGTTTGTATGTTTGTTTGTTACCTTTTCACGACTAAACGGCTGATCGGATCTTAATGAAATTTGGCAAAAAGATAGATTTTAACCTGGGGAAGGACATAGGCTACATATCATCACGCTACGACCAATACGAGCGGAGCAGCAATGAATAATGTTGTGAAAACGGGGAAAATGAGTCGCAGACGAAGTTGCGCGGGACCAGCTAGTAATCTATATATTATAAATGTAGGTACGCACAGTGAATCCCAATCAAGCTAAACAGTTTATGCAGATCGCACATTGTGTAGGAAATCCATAAATCTATCAAAATAATATTTTTGCAACCAATACCAAAACAATAAATATAAATTTTGTTTGCTGCTGTTACTACAAAACATCATTACGTAAAATTACAAGTCAATTAACCCCGTGTTAACATGACTTTATTGCAATTTTAGCCGCAATACGAAATTATATAATTAGCCTATGCAAATTATTTTGTGTAACCGTATTATGCTCACTATATTCATTAAAATTTAATTGACTATTAGCGGTAATTGTTCTAAATAAGGATTTTTGAATATTTATGTAAATTTAATAAATGTGTTGGTATGTTCTGGTATCCCAGAATATTGAACGATTATAATAATAGTCGAACCAAATGCAGCATGCCATGCGAGCAAGGAAACATATTAACTTATGGTAATACAAGGTGTTGTTTTGCAACCTCGTCAAATTTCAGGAGGTGGTCACGAAAGACATAAATAATCAATTAAAATTACGGTACCTAGTTAATTATTAATAAACGCTGGTTTTTTTGGTTGTTTAAATTTGTTAGTATTTCAGAATAACCCCCTTAACGTGGTTAAGGGACTAAAAAATTATTATCAAATAAACATTTGAAATTGTTTGTATGTGTATAAGCGAGGTTATAAGGCAAGAACCAGACGGGCCGCGTTTAAAACAAGGGTGGTTCACACTTACCGATTTCCGTAAAAAAGAAAAAAAAAATACCTACTTATTTTATTATTGATTCGGGACGAGAATCATTAGCATAGTTACCTCCTTGAATTTGACGAGGATGCAAAACAACACCTTGTATATTTGTAAGACCGGTTGTCAGACATTCGGGACACTGGCTACCTGTAACTGTCAACTGTTTTTGGCTTGTGACTACTCGTAAGGACTGTCAAAGATCTACAAATGACAGCCGGGACCATCAGCTTAACGTGCTTTCCGAGGCACGGAGGAAACTCCACATGTGGGTGTCACCCATCCAAGAACTTAAAGATCGACCCGAGTTGCTTTTATTATTAAGCCACGAGCTCCTCCACTGTTCTAATCTTACTAATGGCTTTAAATTGCCTCAAAATTTTATCACATTTAAATACTAAAGACAAAAATACTATTAAAATCACAATCAAACTCGTGAATCACACGAAAATCTGAATAAATTCGTATCAGAGTTTCGACGAGTATAAAAAAAAATTGTTAAAAAAATATTTTGTCCATTTGCTTTTCGGCGATTAAACTCGAACAAACTGCGCAAATATTGTACGTATTCAATATAATGCATGTACCTATATGTAAATCTAGGTTTATCCGTTTGACAGGTAGCTTTTAGACTAACAAGTGAACCAACCCGATTTCAGTCTATATTTTTTAAATTAAATAAGCATTTATCTTGTTAAAGAATCCGCGAAATATATACTATAAACATCCTAAAATAAATATACAAACTTACTATTTTTTTACAAAAAAAAAAGACAAAATAATAAGACTGAAACTAAGCACCGACAAAATATGCAACGAAGACAATAGGACACAAAGGCGACAAAGTATTACATCCGAGAACTAGAAAGCTGTTTATGAATTGCCTTAATCACATCAGCCGGCCTAGCATGACCGCCGTAGAAATGAGCTATGTCTACGGAAGAATCGACAATTTGACAGATATTTCTATCGTCCCAAGCATGGCGATATTAAGAATGTAGAAAAGAAATGTTTCTTTTCTTCAATCGACACAAGTCTACAACGTCGAGCATGACGACCATATTTTCTCTTCTTTTGACATTTGGGGGTAGAAACATTACTTCTGACAAATGTCAAACTACTCTAAATAAAAACTAAATACGAGAAATACGTTTCGTGGTTGCGTTGAGTTACGTTCAAAAGGTTGAAATGTTATGTAAAATATTTAGGTTTAATTTCGCGAAAAAGATCCAGGCCTGGATGCAGGATGCAGCAACACCATCCCGCCCACGAAAAATGAAAAACTCGTGCAATTGGCAACTTTTTTTTGTTAACTAGACGTAACCTTTTAACTTTCCATAGCAACGTCCCCGTTGCTATGGAAAGAATTTCTGTCTATGTCTTCGTAGAAACGCGAGTCGACGGTGCGCGCCATGCTCGGGCAGAAGAAATGACAAGTTGTAAAGAAAAGATTTCTTGTCGTTTCTTGGTAGAATAGAGATAGAACGGTCATGCTAGGGGGGCAGGTGTTGTTTTGCATCATCGTCAAATTCAAGGGGGTAACTATGCTAATGATTCTCGTCCCGAATCAATAATAAAATGGGTAGGTAATTTTTCTTTTATTTCTTTTTTACGGAAATCGGCAAGTGTGAAATACCCGTGTTTTGAACGCGGCCCGTCTGGTTCTTGCCTTATAACCTCGCTTACACACATACAAACAATCTCAAACATTTATTCGATAATTTCCTAGTGCCTAAACCACGTTAAGGGGGTTATTCTGAAATACTGACAAACTTAAATAACTAAAAAAATCTGCGTTAATTAATAATTAACTAGGTACCGTAATTTTAATTGATTATTTATGTCGTTCTTGACCACCTCCTGAAATATGACGAGGATGCAAAACAACATTGTATTGTATAAAACTAGCTTCGTCCCGCGGTTTCAACCACGCAGACCCAGGATAAAAGGTTGCCTATGTGTTAATCCAGGGCATAAGCTATCTACATGCCAAATTCAATCCAAATCCGTTCAGCCATTGAGGCGTGAAGGAGTGACAAACACACACATACACACTCACTCACAAACTATAGTCTTTAAAATATTAGTGTGTTTCTCTTGCGATAGACCAATCAGCCACTGTGATACAATAAAACATAACATGTCATCAGTATCCCACCAAAAACATTCTGTAAAAAACTAGCGAAGTCTCGGTGGAGCTCCTTGTTTATCTCTAAAAAGTAATGAAATCTAGACAAAGTTGCGCCAAGTCTAAGGTTACTTACTGCGATTTCTTTATTATTATAGTTAATGTTGTGTGACTTGGCCGTTGAAGGGTACACAAGGGTACAAAACCAGGTGCTCCATGACACCATTGCACCAATCTGTCGCCTGGGGGTCTACTCTCTAAGCACGAAATCCGTAGTTTCGGCCGAAGTTACGGTCGTTTCCTACTCCGTATCACTTACGGACATAAGATTCGTTAGGAGCTCGAACTAAAAATGAATGACAACACGATTGGAAACTTGTCCTTACTCTCGATGTATTTTCAAAACTCATGAATCCGAAAATATTAGGGAGTAGGGTTCATTTCGAAGTATAAAGCTAGTTACGGAAGGACCCGGATTTTCGTTGACGGTCTTAGAGAGTAGACCCCCAGAACCGCGAACCCATTGACGATGAAAAATTGCCACTTGGAAAACGTTGATTTAATAACCAGTCAATTGTAGGCTTGATAAAGCTGCGTATTTCAATAGTACTTATGTATAGGCGAGCCTGAAACAAACAATATAAAAAAACCAGTACAGACGGATTTCTAATCAGACGTATACTTATATACAACACCCACATATCACCGCTATTCCCATGTATTAGGGGCCGAAACTATTGCCAACTAATATAAATCCAAGCTCCATAGCTAACACTAAAATAATTCTGGCAGAAAAAAAACCAATAACACTTTGTTTGATCTATTAACGCGTTTCTAGTGAGAATGAGGTCCTACGTTCGAAACCAGCAGAAGCGCTTACTACAACTAGATCCCAAACGACAAAAGGCAGTGATCGATGGTAAAGGAGTCTGCTCACTACACCGTAACATACCATGCACGTATCAGGGGGTCTACTCTCTAAGCACGAAATCCGTAGTTTCGGCCGAAGTTACGGTCGTTTCCTACTCCGTATCACTTACGGACATAAGATTCGTTAGGACCCCGAACTAAAAATGAATGACACCACGATTGGACAGCTCTCCTTACTCCCGATTTGTTTTCAAAACTTAAAAATCTGAAAATGTTAGGGAGTAGGGTTAATTTCGAAGTATAAAGCGAGTTACGGACGAACTCGTACTCGTATTATCGCTGACGGACTTAGAGAGTAGACCCCCAGGCACGGAAAAACACGGATTACTATGCCCACTAGGACGTACCAACGGCGTATCATACCCCCTTTTGTAACGGTGGTTTAGAACGGTCATCATTAACGGTGTCGAGAATATCACGCGACGCCGGGAGCATGTCGAGAAAATCACGCTACGCCGGGTGACCGCAGGCGGAGATCTGAGACGCGGCGGGGGGACTCGAGCTGCGACCACGCACCGGTCGGCTCGGCCACTGCGTCATCGTCTACATTACTGACTTACCATTTTTCGTTCTTGCCGATTCAATCTTTCGACCGTTTGTTTCTTCTTTGTTAAACTTACTGTAATATACAGTCCATTAATTAAAGCCATCAAGTTTTAGTCCCCCCACCACCTGGAGAATATACCCATTCTTGTTTAGCGGTTAAATCCTATATTCTTTGTATTGAAAAGTATGAGACGTCGGCACGGAGCGTTAACAATGGTCGGTGAGAATATTTTGGCGGTGGCGAGCTACGTGCATTGCACGCGACGGTATTGGTCGAGGAAAGAACGGTCCAGTGGGCATAGTCTCTTACTTTTCAATACAAAGAATATTTTTTGACTGATATATATGGTATAATAAGACGGTGTAATAGGCAGAATCCTTAAAAAAAATACTGGAAATTAATCTTCAAGATGTGATGCATTCCCACCCGCTAATTAGTACCACCAAAACCCCCTAATACCTAATACAAGACATTAATATAACTACTCCAGCTTAATTAACCATCAAATGTAATTCATATCTAATTAACGTACCATTGTTCCAGTGATGCGACACCGTGGTCCCGGGCTCGCGGGATTAGCGCCGACACCCCGGACTACCCCGGGAATTACGGTGAGTAATGGACGGAGTTATTAATGCGGCCCCCGGGATGGAGATATCCCGGAGTGGCGATTAGTAAGGAGTGTTGTCGGGTTATTTTTATTGTTTTGTGCTTGTGAAAGGGATTTTGAATTATTAATTATAGAGCAGCTTGTAAATGTTCCACTGTAAAGGTCTTTTCAGCTGCTCTCAAAACGGTGAAGGAAAACATCGTGAGGAAACCGGCATGTCCTAGAACTAAAAATTCGAAGACATGTGACATCTACCAACCCGCACTGGGCCCGCGTGGTGGATTACAGCCCATTCCCTCTCATAGAGAGGAGGCCTGCGTCCCAGCAGTGGGAACAATATAGGATGATGATGAAAGGTCTTTTGTTGCTGTTTGCTCACTGTTTGTTTGGTACATGGTAAGGACCAAAAATTTCCGTCATCATCTTCAAATAAAGAATTAATATCCAAACAAAAATGGAATGAAATAAAGTAAGATTATCGTCTACCTAGCCTATTTCCAAACTATCTTGAGGTCGGCTTCCAGTCTAACCAGGTGCAGCTAAGTACCAGTATTTAACATGAAGCGACTGCCTTAAATATGACCTCCACAACCCAGTAACTGGATAATACGATACCCCTTGGTAAAACTGGATGTCAGACTTTTGGCTTCTCGTAACGACTGTCAAAGGTCTACAAATGACAGCCAGGACCAACGGATTAACGTGATTTCCGAGGCACGGAGGAAACTTGGTATGTAATTATGGTCACCCATCCACGGACCAACCTCGGCAAGCACGGCTTAACCTTAAAGATCGACTCTTGTGGCTGTTATTATTAAGCCTCGAGCTCCTTTATATTGAGCAAAAAATACTTTTTTTCCGTGGGTAACTAGAGAAAACTTAAATAATTTATTGACATGATAGTGTTGAGTATGAATGTGGATGGATAGGAGTAGAGGAAGACCAAAGAAACGATGGATGGACTGTGTGAAGAATGATATGGCAAGAATGATGAAATAGAGAAAAATGGAACAAGAAGACATGCTGCGCCGACCCCAATTAAATTGGGACAAGGGCAAGAGAAAAAAAAAAGGTTTTGTATCTGATTAATTTAATGTGTGTAGGCTGGAAACTTTTAGACAATCATGATTCTACGTGTACAAAGATAAACTATTCCATATTTAAAAAGATGTTTCTTATTGATTTTATTTCCATTTTCACAAATTTCAACTTTGCGTGGTTGTAAATTAATTTACTTTCGAATGAATTTGAATATAAATATCTGTAATAACGAAAAGTGCCAAAAAAAAAATGATATTTTGGTGGGTACTAAAAGTTTTGGTCGTGAAATACTTTTTCAAAATCACCGGTTCATTTCGGTTTTTTAACAATAACACTGGTAGTTTTAGTCATGAACTGAAATTAATTCGGACCAACCACGCCTCCATCCGCTCTGTTTTTGTTTATAAATTGACATATAAACGCCTACTTTGAATCTGTCAAATTTGCAGTACCAGAAAACTTTTAATTATACATCTTTATCATTGATTAAAGTGACATGACCTTTAAGTATTGATTTTAGCAGAAAGCAACTATGGGTTTGACAAAGATAGCTAGCTAGAGGAAGTACCTTATTCGAAGATTTGCCAATTGCTGCCTAGAAAGTCTAGAAATACGATTTAGTGGGTGTTTTCAACTATTGTCATGGCAACAAAAGATCGAATTAGTTCAAAAATGGATTTGGGAAGGCTCTTAGAATATGGGTATTAGTCACAACTAAATTGCGAAGATACACTATATTTATTAACTTAAAGCCAATCTTATGACAACTAGATAATTGACATAAGATAAGTACCTTATGATTTATTGCCATTGATTTATCGGACCATCAGATAATTAGTCCCTGATAAATCTTAATGGCTATCATGTGATTAGACGGCAGATTTTCATATCAAAGACTTTGTCAAGCTCTCAGTTGACAAAGTCTTTGATATGAAAATCTGTCTTTCTTTATTGTGGTTAGTGCCTATCCTGGTGTCAGAGTTTTTGTGCCGCCAGTGGGCCTCTAACTTGGCTTTACATGCCTTCGACATCGACATCTATCAACATGCTGGTTTCTTCACGATGTTTTCTTTCAGCGAAGCAAGTGATAATTATACAGTATGTTAGGTTAAACGAGGGACATATTGAGGGAGGGTATTCAGTATTCGATTCTCGTCCCAAATATGTAAAAAAACCTATAACGTATATAGAAGAATTTTTAATGTTTTGTTTAGTGCCTAGATATTTTGGACTGTCCTAAGCCAGGTAAGTTTAAAGTATGAAGGGAAAATGGATTATACCTAAGAGTCATTGACCCGCTCACATGTTCTGCGATAGTATTAAGTCGCTAGCGCAAGGGTGTATACACGTTGCGTGACAGTTGCGAAAATTTTGGTGTGGTTCTGTCTGTTATTTATCAGTGTTTTTTTTTTGTTTATATTTTTATTAGTATCATGTTAGCATGTACTATTGTGGGTTTGAATATTTATGTCCCTCGTTTAAACTAACATACTGTATAATACGCACATGAATTAGATAAATCAGAGGTGCGTGTCTCGAGACCTATGACTTGGCAGTCCGACGTTTACACCACTAGGCTAACAATCAAACTGCTTACTTTATATTACTTTATTCAGAGAGTTAGTGAAAAAACCCGTAAAATAAAATCCGTTATCTTATGAAGTTAAGATAGGTATTTCGCGAACCATAAGGTGGATTTATAGCATCTTGAATTTTTTATGAGAATTTTACTGGAGTTGTACCAATAAGAGTAAGAAGAAGCTTATTTTAAAACTGTCTAGGAAGTTTCTTCAACCATTGGTAACTAACTGGCCATGATGAGATATCAGGGCTGCGTTTTGGGTTAGTTTTGTATTCTGAAGACCTGTTTATTCTTTATTCAGTAAACGGCGATAATCTGTATTCAGAAAAGATATTTCGAATGATTTATTTGTTTACTAGCTGTGCCCGCAACTCTGTCCGCGTAGAATTTAAAAAGTAGCCTTAGTTACTGCTTATTACATCAGCTATCTGCCAGAGAAAATTTTCGTCAAAATCGGTCCAGCCGTTACAGAGATAAGCCGGAACAAACGGACAGACAGACAAAAATTGTAAAAAAAAATATTTTGTTATATGTACCGTATATACATTCATATGCATGTAGTAAAAAGCGGTTATTTTAACATTACAAACAGACGCTATTCATTTGTAAAGATGTGTGTAAGTGTAGATTTTAGGGTCTCCGACAAAATATATTATAGTTACGCAAAACATTATTTGATAATAGACAACAAAAGGTATTAGGTAGGTGTGCCCCTCCACTTATATGAGACCACAGCATGCACAATAAACTAAAACAACAAACAAATTGAGCCCCAAATAACTTAATTTAATTTTGGAGGTTCAAAAATCTTAAAACACAAACAATTGTAATATAGAAAAGTAAAATAAAATTATTAACAGTGAAAAAAGTTCTTTAAAAAAAAACCGGCCAAGTGCGTGTCGTACTCACACGCACACAGGGTTACCACAAAGCAATAAAATCAAAAATATTTTTAATATTATTAAATTATTTTTATATGTAACAGCAAAACTTAATTTGTTTTTCATAGTATGTTAATGAAAAACAAAGTTACTGCTGCAGTTTGATGAAAAAGTCCTATATCTCAAAAACTGAACATCATATCTTATTCAAACCAATTTTCGCTGAAAGTTTTTTTTACGTTCTATAATCCTAAATATTTTCAGAATTTTCATCCTCATACTTTAGAAATTAAAGGGGGGGACACATTTTACCACTTAGGAAGTGTCTCTCGCGCAAACTATTCACTTTAGAAAAAAATGATATCAAAAACCTCTTTATCATTTTTAAAGACCTATCCATAGATACCCCACACGTATAGCTTGATAATTTTTTTTTTTTGAGTTTCAGTTCTAAGTATGGGGAACCCCCAAATATTTTTTTTTCTATTTTTGTGTAAAAATCTTAATGCGGTTCACAGAATACATCTACTTACCAAGTTTCAACAGTATAGTTCTTATAGTTTCGGAATAAAGTGGCTGTGACATACGGACGGACAGACAGACAGACAGACATGACGAATCTATAAGGGTTCCGTTTTTTGCCATTCGGCTACGGAACCCTAATAAAACGTAACTTTACTATCGACATAAATTGTTACAAATACAATATGTAACATCATCTGCTGAGCCTTTTCCCAAAGTAACTTAGGGTCGGCTTCCAGTCTAACCGGATGCATCTGAGTACCAGTATTTTACATGAAGCGACTGCTTATCTGACCTCCATAACCCAGAATTCGTAACACTAACATAAATTCACACTGAAAGATGCTTTCCTAATTTTTAGGAAAGCATCTTTGATTCACAATTGTCTTTTTGTTTATTTACTAGCTCTTGCCCGCGGTTTCATTCTTACCTTAACTTACCGAGAATTACATAACATCACGCCTGCAATCCCCGAAGGGTTAGGCAGAGATGTATCTAATAGTACATCCACATTTCGCCAATTATGTTTATGTTCCATATAATAGGGGGCGAGCCAATTGCCATCAACCGGGCACAAATCTAGACTCCGTGGCTGCTACTGA
This sequence comes from Cerastis leucographa, assembly GCA_963082945.1. NCBI lineage: Eukaryota > Metazoa > Arthropoda > Insecta > Lepidoptera > Noctuidae > Cerastis > Cerastis leucographa. The sequence goes on along the minus strand of OY720369.1, from coordinate 4,431,923 downwards.
GATACTCTTGATGGAAAACTTGACCACCAATTTTCCCGACCCAGGAATTGAACTCATGCTCAGCAAGTTACGATTGCGACCACAAGACCAACGAGACAGTCTTCAAGAAGAAAAAAAAAAAAAAAAAAAAAAAAAAAAAAAGATGCCTCTAGAGGCGTATGTCTAGATGTAAAGAAAATCACTAAGAAAAAACCCTGTGAAAACATTACTTGGTAATGTTTATTACTCTTGCAGCTGTACCGACCCGAATAGACTAACGTATTCAAAGTGTTATTTGTACGTACTCAACCAAATTCACTGACGGTCGACCACTTTTCACCCTTATGCCACGAGTAATACGGTTGAAAATTTGTCAACCGTCACCGTCAGTGAGCGCGGTACACTGTACACTGCTATCAGAATGTCGGGAACAGTTTGCTGGCCCGTATTTTGCGTTATCGAACATACTTTAGTCCTTAATTACAGTTGGTTGCAAAAATATGGTAAATGATAATTTGCGAACAGAAATGTAACTAAAAAGGTCAGAGTTTGAAAAAGGAATGAATTCTCGATGTTTTCAATTTTCTTGAAATCTTTTGAAACGTTTTTTTTTATCCGATTACTTTTTAAATATTATTGATTTAGTATCCTACTGCTGCACGGCAAACGCCTTCCCTTTCTCCTTCCAAACCTTTCTTTCTTGTGCGATCTCTGGCCATGTTCACCCCGCAAAAAAAATCAGCTGGCCTACCATGACGTCTTAAAGCAGTATTGTTTTACTCTTATTCCAGTGTGGGAAAGAGACGGAGCTATACAGGTCGTCTAGCTCCATCTCTTTCCCACTCTGGAATAATGAAACAATAATGTTTTAAGACGTCACAGTACCCCTCTGATCGCCACACCACCTTCACCGCAGCCTACCTCGATGGTTATCTCTTTTGGCAGGCATTCAGTGGAAACTATTCCTTCGAATAAATATTTATCATGTCTGTTTTTTTTTTTTGACGTGACAACGTCTTATAAATTGGTTTGCCGGGTGACACTTGAAGAAACTGCGTTACGCTCCGCTCACGTTATGCGCTCACAATGAGAGCGAGTGAGAGGCACGCGTCCCTATAGCGTTGTCACGTTCAACTATCGTCAGTAAACCGACTTTACAGACAACCAATTTTTTGATAAATCTATTGTATTATTTTATTTGAATTGAATATTAAGTACATTATTTACAGATTTAAAGTAATAGTAAAAATATGTTCAGGTAACAAAATGAGAAGAGTTACAGAGCTTCGAACTGTGAACATGTCAAAAAAGAGCATTCTTTGGCAAAAAAAAATTCTATTTTTTTTTTAAGTCGATGGAAAATATGTGAATAAATAAAGATTGAGTTAGTAAAAATCTTATAAAAAAAGTACAAGGATCGTACCCTGCTTCTTTTAGAAACAACATAAAAAGTGTTATACAGGTTGGTCAATTTCAATTTAATATCTTGAACTTTATTTCAATATTTGAAAAGTACAATATCGATAGCTTCATTCAGAATTATCTACAGCCTGAAGTAGACTTTGCAGGAACAAGTTACGTTTGGCTAACACAAGTTGGAGAGCATCAGCTTGCAAGCTCGTGATATCGAACATTATAGGTACACTACACTGGCTTGCAAGGAAATTGTACGTTGTTTCATTAATACGATTTAACGATGTTATTTTTAAACTAAATCTCCGTGTTGCTAATTCTGTTCTAAAGTGCATTTTTTCAAATTGTTTGTCACATTATAGATCTCCATTCCTTCCGATGGTCACGACTCTGTGCTACTTCTTTTCAATTCTCAAGGAAGACATCCAGTTTGTCCCGCCATCATCTGAAACAGTGACACGGGGTCGCGGTAGACCACGCCAATCCTGAGCTTTGTCTACAGCTTGTTAATTATTTGTTATTAATTAAAAAAATACCTGTCCTATAAACATAAGCTTAATTAGGACTACTGCTGGGACAAGGGACTCCTTTCAATGAGAGGGATTGGGCTATAGTTACCACGTAGGGCCTATGCGTATTGGTAGTTTAAAAACTATAGTTCAAAAACTATAGTTTAAAAACATATGTTTAATATTTTATTTAACGATGAAAAATAGACGTAGAATCGGGACCGTGGAAATTTCTTCTTAAAATTTATTAAAATAAAATTCCGTCTTTTCAACAACAACTGCCGTCGTCAATGCTCCTGTCAATTCTCATTTGTTCTCTTCTCCTTCCCTTTCAAACTATCTTTTCTCTCACTCTTACCGCAACGTTTCATTCCACACACTTTCATACGTTCCGTTTGAAATCACATCCTACATAGATATGATGCCGGGCAAAAATGACAGTAGAATAGTCTAAAATCAATATATCAACTAACTGAGTTTTTTTGCTATGTCTTAAAGAGAGGAACAGATGACATTCGTTCCGCCCAAATATTATGACCTTGTTTTGTGACTTTCTAGGGACAAAAATAGCTATGTGAAGGAAAATTAATAACCACGTTTGCAGTACTATCGCAGGTAGTATCTACTCTAGTGGCTGAATAAAGTTTCAGCACGCTTCACTCGCCCGTGTTTCGTGCTACCAAATATTCTGTTAGTACACTTGCTTGCAGAATAATTGGGAGAGAAGTAACATAAAGCGATTTTAAAAGCTGTATTAAAAAAAAATGTTATGAATGATGTTTTTTTTTGTTTAGAAACCACAATTATTGACCCTAGCTAAATCAAATAAGCAATTGATACGAATCACTGTGTATTTATTTAGATATTGAATATGAAGATAATCGAAGTGAGACAAACAGGTAAAGACAAGTTAAATTATTAACCACTCACGTACGCACAAATTTTAATTCGACTCACTTATAGTGTCTACGTTATCGCGATGTTCTTAGAAAATATCCAACTTATTTTCATATCGTTTTCACCTTTCGTTCCTTTATCATTCGTTCATGGTTTAGAGAAATTAATCTTCTTAACTATTATTGATAATACAACATGTTTTCTTTTTCTGTTCTCCTCTGCCAGACGTCATGGCATCAGTTACTTCTTCCTCTTTCATATTATTCTTCACACAATCCATCCATCTTTTCTTTGGTTTATGAAAATTGATGATTTAAAAAATTAACCCTATTTGTCAAGTCATAAAAACCGCGTAAAGCAGAAGCGAGAGAATAGTACAAAAAAAAAATACAAACATCCGAATTGAGAACCTCCTCCTTTTTTAGAAGTCGGTTAAAAAAACGTCTACAACAAATTCAGTTAGTGATATATACAAAAACACGTCTCACTCGGGTTACTAAAAACAAAAATATGTTTACGCAAAGCACGGTACATAAATAGCTTCGTATATAAATTACGGAAGATAGAAATTTCAACATTCAACAGTTGTAAATCATTTCTTAATGGGTACTCGGAGACAATAAATATTAAAATAATATATACGTATAGTAGTTACGCGATAAATTTAGGGAACTTTCTTTAGTTGTGTGTAGTCGGTTTCATATCACTGAGGTTTCGGTAGTTAAAAAAGCTGGTCCGAGATAGTGCCGTTTCTATTTTTAAATACTCTACAGGGTGTAACGGAAAGGGTATATACATCCTTAAGGGTGTGCTACAGACCATCAAACTAAAAATGTTTCTCATCATAAAAAAATTTTTGCAGCAAAAAAAAATATCAGCTGCCGATACATTTGGGTCGAATAGGTATTGCAATTTTCTATGGGGCAGCAGATTTTTTTTTTGCTGCAATTTTTTTTTTATGATGAGAAACATGTTCAGTTTGATGGTCTGTAGCACACCCTTAAGGATGTATATACCCTTTCCGTTACACCCTGTATAATAGGCTTGCGTTCGGCCGCAACTCGCTTGATGTGAAACGATGATGCGGCATAGGGTCCAAAACACGTTTGCATAGAAGAAACCGATTCACTCGAACTTTGAAAATATCCACATTATAATGATCAGGAAACTTGCCTGGTACGTTCATTTCTAATTATTTTTTATGAATTACACTAGATGAAAATTACATAAAAGAAAAACATCCAGTATTGGCTGCACTTAAGTCGCACTTTGCGCACAATGCAAAGCACAATTTACAAAACTATTACTCCACCCACAGATTAGTATAGGGTTCGTCCACCAATCTTTTTCTTTCTATCAAAAATTAATTACCTACTTATGAATGTGTCTCCATTAATATTTTCACAAAAACCTGAATCCAAAATGTAGAACCGGTCAATTTCTCAATGCACCCAATGAATCTGTCCTCAAGTGCACGAAACTTATCCAGCTCATCTCTACTAAAACTGTAGAGGAGAGTGTCCGGAAACACTCCACAGAGCGAGTTCGCGATTTCCTACACTTCCCCTTTTTTTAGTTAATTAATTGATCTCTCCCGGGTATTGTCTGCTCTCTAATTGATGCATAGTTCCTCTCTCTGAACGATCTGATTGGATTTTTGCTATTAAACCATTTGGGATGGCTGGCGTGTTTTGTTTTTTTTTGAGTTGTTGACTGCTTGTGATTGATTTTGAAGTATCGCTGTGATATGGAAGAGAAAAAACGTAGTAACTTAACGAGTAGTACAACAAAATTCCCACAGTTATGCTTAATTCTGGCTATTGACATCAATCGGGCAAATACAGATTATGTGGTTACTACTGAGAAATATCTCATTTAAAAATCAAACAACACTTTGACCGACCTGGGAATCTAACCCAGGACTGGCTGAGCAGTTACGCTTGCAACCACTAGATCAAAAAGGCAGTGGTACTTACAAGTGCAGTCATAATTTAACATTAGTATCCCGGTCCAAAATTATTGTGGCGAAATATGTCGAATGCAAACATATAAGTCGTATCATAAATACGACATAAATTCTTGCATTCGAGTTCGTGGTTCGTACAGTCTCATGTACCTACATGCATTATTAGAGACACTTTAAGAGACACTGCACACAGACTTTTTTTTTATCTTTATTTATTTACAGGGTTTTTTCTATAAAGAATATGTCACCCCGATGATTACAAACAATTAAATTACAAACTTAAACTAAACTAGCCTACCCGCAACCTTATAGCTAAAATAATAATATAATATGCACACAGACTTGTGAACCATAATTTTTCCTGCGACAATAACTAAGTATACAAAATGTTTTTATTGATATTTATTTTTATACAAAATAATTCGACAAAGACACGATACACTACTACGTAAAATATGACATCATCGCATTTGTAAGCTTTAAATAATATGAATGATTGGTTTGAATGAAATGAATTATTAGTATTTATCAATGAAACTTAGATACCTATCCACATCGATTTATTTCATTATGATTGATGATATCTTCGAAACTATGCATTTTTGGACCGCCTATTCTTGGACGTTTTGTTTTGTTTTTACTAATGGAATATAACCCTAGAGTGAAGGGTTATAAAAAAATACACCTTGTATAGTCTGCACTTAGATTAGTCGCTAAGACCGAAATCGGCCTGCCAACTCAAACAACATTGCTAGCTTGACGCTTGAAACGACTATTGTGAGCTGCCAGACAAACTCGTTCATAAAAAGCCATAACTAGACGACACCAAACAGCTACTTACTACAAATTCTACATAAAACTGCACCGCTCAGTCCATTAGATTGTCAGGTACAGCGAGCAAACTCGCTGTGAATGAGGACAATGCATGGAAAACTTTTGAACGTAACTGTCTGTTGGTGACGGTAAGAGTTATTGCTCAGGGCTGGTAGTGGACCTGGTGTAGTTCACACCTTCGTTATTTGAAATATTTCTGTAGGGTAGTTGCGTAACACGCTCACAATCTCTTTGACATTGATTTTTGACAGTTCAACGCTATTCATTGCGTAGTTTACACGAGGCTGTTGAGCAGGTGTTTTTTTTTTTTTCAAACAAATATAGTATTATGATCACATTTTTTTTTTCTTTGTCCGTCGGTTAGTTTATTGAAAAGTATTGGACACGTATTTTTTTCTTTTTTCACGTGGTCATAAAATTACGGAGATATATTGAGTTAAAATGGCGCATGACGTCACATGTAGGTAAGTTCTATACCTACTTGTGACGTAGTGAGCCCCCACTCTCCAACTTTAATGAGTTTTAACTAAGTATTTTTTTGATATTTTGATGAAACAAAAAATACATGTCTAATATTTTTGTATTACCTGTCTGACGGATAAAATAGAATGTAGTTTTCTTTACCCAGTCCGCACCCCTATTACCTTCAGAACCCTTTAGGGATAGCCTTGCCCCTTATCCGGATCAATCTTAGTCCAACCAGTAGCACTTTGAATGTTCACAATTTTATTAGGGCAGTGGAGGCCCAGTGGTGGCAGCCCCGACTTACCAGCAATAAGGTTCAAACCCAGGCAGGCGCATTATTTTATGTAATTTATTTCATCACCACTGCCCTCAAAAACGGTGAAGGAGAACATCGCGAGGAAACCGGCATGTCATAGAACTAAAAATTCGAAGACATCTGACATAGATGTCGGGTTGGTAGACCAACCCGCACTGGGCCCGGGTGGTGGATTACTGCCCACTCGAGATCCTTCTCATAGAGAAGAGGCCTGTTTCCCAGCAGTGGGAACATTATATAGGCTGAAGGCTGACTGACTGACTGAATTAAGGCATACGAAACGGGTTTTCGATTCCATACGAAACGGATTTTCCCGGTTTTACTATGGAACCGAAAACCCGTTTCGTATGCTATTCATAATGGTCATCATGGGTTTCAAAATACCTTTGACGAAGCCGAAAGGTCCTTCTTTTGTTTGTCTCCCCGTCATCGCGATTTCTTTTTGTTCTAGACCTTACCTGGGAAGTTTCTAGTTACGGTGTTATTGGAGGTCAAAGTTCCAACTTGTTCACCAGTATTTTTTTCAAATACATGTTTTAAATGGTCTTTAATAATTCTGCTTTAAATCTAATATATAAAATTCTCGTGCCGCGATGTTTGTTACCAAACTCATCCGAAACGGTTGAACCGATTTGTATGAAATTTTGTGTGCATACCGGGTAGGTCTGAGAATTGGCCAGCATCTATTTTTCATACCCCTAAAACTCATCAAAATTTCCACGACAGCGAAGTCGCGGGCAGCAGCTAGTCCTTGTATACTATTTAATGCATCCATCAGCACACAATAGTTTAAGTTCGCTACATTGACTCCTACCGTGAAACGCAATTTTCGACCCAAAAAAAAAACGGTTCCCAGCTATAATTTTTGCGAAGAGTTACTTAGATTGATGTACAGAATGCTAACTTAACAGCTTCGAAAAGGGTCCGTTTAAAACTTGCATAAAAGTATATTTATTATTTACGAATTCAATGATTTCGTAATCAGCGGTGTAATTCTGTAAGACCTCACTTAGAACTTCGAATCTGAAACCACTGTGAGTTTCTTGATTGGCATTCTAAAAATCCGGTTGATAATTCGAATTTACACCAGCGCCACCATCACGAGCGTGTCAGTGAGTTGAACTAAATTAACAGGGAGATTTTGACAGATGAAGTATGAGATGACGTAAGAAGTGGCATTCTGTAATGTAATTTCCCCGTTACTTCGATACTCCCTTGTCTACAAAATCAAGATCATTTTGAACCTTACGTGAAGTGACAGTGAAAAGCGATGTGAGATGTAAGTTGTCGTCTGAATTTTACAGAATCGACGTACAGTATTAAACAAAATTGGCGAGTTAAAAAAATACGGTTAGATTTTCATTATAAAGCCTGAACAACTCACTTAGTCTGAAACCATTCACAAATAATTTCGCGGAAAAATCCCAAAATAATCCTTCAAAAACCCCTTTTCACTAAAACACAACACAAAAAAATCTGTTCAAAAAACTCGTAAAAAGCGAATCAGAAAATATTTAATCCCCACTTATTAAGGAGCCTGAACAATTCGTTTCGAAACTTCAACGAAACGCAACGGCAAAAGTTTTTTCACCAATTTTTATTTTACTTCCTCAAAACTCCTTATTGCTATGTACATAAAGTCTAAATTGGCGTAGTTATTAACAAAGTTTAGTATGGATTAGCGGTCCGGAAGGGGGAAACTTTACCGGGAGGAAATAGTGTTGCGGACGGTCGAATCGAAAATTCAATTTAGTCGAATAATTTATTATTTTGGTAGTGATATATTTTGTCATGTTTATGGCCCGTAAATTCATGGTACAATAATTTATCATTTATTTGCTTAGCGGAAATCGATGTTGTAGTTACGGTAGGCTGTCGTGTGTGCTTATCATTACTTATTTAATTTATAATGTTTGCAGTTATTGATTTTAGCAAAACGGAAATGTTAGGTTTTGTAAACTGATCAGTGTCTATGGTTAAATATCCATCAGTGAATTCAATGTACCTTTATATTAATTTTATTATCGTTTATTCATCTTCTTACAGATTATTTACATTTTTAAATATTTTTAGTAAAAAAAAAAAAAAATTGTTGCCCGCCGGCATCGGGAACAGGGTCAGATATTATAACTAGCCCATATTGTCCCACTGCTGTGCATAGGCCAAACCTCCCAACGTTACCAGCTACTTCTTTCCAATTCTCAAGGAAGACATCCAGTTCGTCCCGCCATCACCTTTGTGGTCCGCCGCGACCCCGTGTCACTGTTTTAGGGTACCAATCCTGAGGTATACGGTCCCACAGCTCGTTCGGCATGCGACAGACATGTTCTGCCCATTTAAGTTGGGCAGCCTTAAGTGCCAAGTCAACAATTTGCGTTTTGGAGCGCTGTGTTTCGAACACGATCTGTTAATTTTATTCCTAAGATTCTGCGCTCTATTGCTCCCTTAAGTCCCTTTTTCCATCTAAATATTTTACCATCGAACAACGGAATGACAAGATAATGTGTTGGGACGACCCAAGTAGTATGCATGGGAAGAGGGATTGTGATGATGACAACTTAAAACTAAATTAGTAAGAAAAGCACGTTATTTTAAAAGCCAATCTTCTTTTTTCCGCAAAAAAAAGTGGTGTTTTGCATCCTCCTCAAAATTCAGGAGGTTGCCACACAAGAAAAAAATAAATCAATCAAATGTGAACTAACCATGTTTTAAACGCGGGCCGTCTGATTCTCGCCTCATAACCGCGCTTCCATACATACAAACAATCTCAAACGTTTATTTAATAATTTCTTATTCCCTAAACCACGTTAAGGGGGTTATTGTGAGATACTGAAAAACATAAACAACAAAAAAAAACGGCTTTCATTAATAATTAACTAGGTACCGTAATTTTAATTGATTATTTATGTCTTTTGTGACAACCTCCTGAATGTTGACGAGTATGCAAAACAACACCTTGTATAAGATAAAAAATAAAAATTACCTACTCATTTTATAATTGATTCGGGACGAGAATCATTAGCATAGTTACCTCCATGAAATTACTGAGATTGCAAAACAACAACTTGTATATGGCAGAAAAACATACTTACGAAAGCAAATAATACAAAACAAATCAAACTTTGCCAGTAATCCTTTGATACACTTTGAACTGTCCGCTCCATTTCTCCTGCAAAGTTAAAACTAGTTTACTCGAATCGAATAAAAATCGAGTACCACTCGAATAATTTCGCACATCACTATTAGCAACCACAGGCAACGGAAAGTTTGTAGTGCATCGGGAGTTAGTTCACTAGTGGGTACTTTTAAACTAAACCGTTTGGAAATTGCAGGATCCCAGTTTTTAGTTAACTCGTTTTTTTTTTCATTTACTTTTTATTCTAAAGCCGGTTACGGCTGCCGTTTTATGATGAAGAGTTTGGAACTACAAGATGGTCGGGTTGAAAAACAGTTTAGTGGTGTTCTTTTTTTAAATAGTATGAGTTTCAGTAGAAGTAAAAATGGCCATGAGGTGTCAATCTGTTCATAGATGTTTATATTCTAATTATGAAAATTGAGAGTTTTACATAGCATAGAATATAGTAGATCAGGGGGGGTTACTATGACGTCATAAATAGTAGATTGTATCATAAGGGAGCAAAATAATATTTTTACGGCGAGGGCGCTTTTTTGAATCCAGAGCGAAGTGAGGGATTCTAGAGTAGAAGCCCGAGCGTAGCGAGGGATTCTTTAGTTGAACCCTGAACGTAGCGAGGGATTCAAAGTACATCGCCCGAGCCAAAAATATATTTTGCGCCCGAGTGATACACTCTACTTTTCATCACCCACTATAAGAAAATAAAAGACGCCTCATATTTTATTGAAATACTATTATTTAGTTAAACATAGAGTAACAACTTAATTGAAATTAAATAGTATCTAATAATAAAACGACTAAAAACTTCTATTTAAATTTGAGACATTTTCGCAATTATGAAAATTTATTATTCAGCTGGCGATGGCGGTGCGACTATGGGCCGTCGTACCAGCCAGTCTTTATTCAAACAATATTTGCGTTCGATTTCTTTGGCGCTGAACACTAAGATGTTCCAGATTCAAAAAGTGCGCGGCAAAGTAAATTGCGGCGCACTTTTTGAAATAAAGAGGATTAAAAACTCATTACTGCCCGCTAAAAGTTTCTTATAGAAAACACCACCTTTGGGTGCACTTAAAGGCGAACCAATTCGTCCTTTTCGAATAGATGGGATGAAAACATTATTGTATCATTCTTATTCCAGAGTGGGAAAGAGACGGACCTATACAGGTCGTCTAGCTCCGTCTCTTTCCCACTCTCACTGTATGTCATGGTAGGCCACCTGATCGTTTTTTTCTTAAATTTTCTTTATGTTTTAATTAATTATTATACGCGGCGTTGGTCTAGTGGACTCAATTGTGACTGCTAAGCATGAGGCCCTGCATTAGATTCCAGTCCCATCAAGAATTTCTTAGTAGCAGCCACAGAGTCGGATTTGTGTCCGTTTGGTTGCAATGGTCATTACATGGTACTTAAACATAACTAGCGAAATGTACATTAGGTACACCTCTGCCCAACCCTTTATGGAATACAGGCGTTATGTTATATTAAATATTCTAAAACTTCTTTTCTACGGAGGAACTGTTATCTATTATATTATATCCTTGGGAGTCGTAAAAAGTTTAAAGTTTTGAAGTCAATCGGCTTACATGAATATCCATATGGATTCTCCTGAGGGTCGTGAAAGTGATTTGAGGTTTATCTAGGAAGTGGAAGATATTCCTAGGTTCCTTGAGGTACTATTTTATGGTTTTAATATTGCCGTAATTTTTTGCAAGTTGTGTAATCTGTTATCGAGGAGCTCGTGGCTAAATAATAACAGCCGCCCGGGTCGATCTTTAAGGTTTAAGGTAGGTAGGTTTAAGCCGTGCTTGCCGAGGTTGGTCCGTGGATGGGTGACCATCATTACATACCGAGTTTCCTCCGTGCCTCGGAAAGCACGTTAAGTCGTTGGTCCCGGCTGTGTTTGTAGATCTTTGACAGTCGTTACGAGTAGTCAGAAGCCAAAAAAAGTCTGACATCCAGTCTTACCAAGGGGTATCGTATTACCCAGTTACTGGGTTGTGGAGGTCAGATAGGCAGTCGCTTCATGTAAAATACTGGTACTCAGCTGCATCCGGTTAGACTGGAAGCCGACCCCAAGAGAGTTTGGGAAAAGGCTAGGCAGATGAGGCAGATGATGTGTAATCTGTTATCGTGGTACGGGACATGTGTTGCGGAGGAATGAGGACAATGTAGAGAGTAAAATATTGAGTATGATGTAGATGGCTGAGTGAGTGAGTGAGCGAGTGAGTGAGTGTGTGTGAGTATGATGTAGATGGCCATAGTCCATTGAAAACGATGATGTCAAACGATGGATGGACTGTGTGAAGGATGATATGGCTGGAAAGGAGGTGAGGATTGCTGAGATGACGGGAAGAAGAGGACAAGCTGCACCAACCCCAAATAAATTGGGATAAAGGAAGAGAATGAATGACGATGTGTGTGATTTGAGACATAACAGGAATTAGATAAAATGACTGAATGCAGTTTTTTTTTTTTCTTTTTTTTTTTAAGACGTTGCCCCACACTAGGAATTTCTCCTGTATCGTGGGTGCGTTTACAAACATTTAAACTCACATACACAAACAGCCAGACCCGGAACAACTATATGTAGGTCATACAAATATTTGTTCCGTGCGGGGATCGAACCCATGACACGCAGCGTAGCAGTCGATCGCTCAGCCACTGTGCCAACCGTGCCGTCAGTTTATTATGTCATCAGATATTTTAAATATCTAAAGGCTCTTACCCGCCCCATAGGAATCACATATGACAATATGTGGCACCAAATTAAATTAGATTTAGAAAACAGACGTCGGCGATCCGTCAACGTCTTGTTACGCGGCACCTCCCTTGACAATCAATATGGCTGCCCGCAACGACTTGATGTTCCGCCAGAGAGAATGGAAGACCGCTTCTCTCTCGTCTGTGGTCACAGTTTAGCTTACAACGTGAATCATAATAAACCCTCCTTGTAGAGGCACCGTCACATTTATTTTTTGCATCGTTGTTTAATTTTATCAGGATATATGTTGTGACGTTTTCATTTTATTCATCATCATCGTCTTTCTGTCCTAGTCCCATGTTACCTTAAAAAAAAATAACCGACTTTCAGAAAAACACTAAAAAGGTAAAAAATCTTTACTTTCGGAAGTGGATTTGTTCGTTTCATTGACTTTATTGCCACCGACTTAAAAGTTTCCATAAAAAGGCTGTGAACGCTCTGATCCCACGGCACGGCCCCAAAGTTTCAACTCCAAATGGCTCGAAAATAATTACAGTTACCAGTAAAGTCACAAGAATCGGTTACTAAATCGCTCCTTTTCTGTTTTCCCTTTTTTCTTCTTGTCCAAAAATCACTGTCATAAAATCTCGCACATGACAGTCTAACACAAATATTACCAATGATTTATTTACAATACCAGAGGGGAGCCAATCTGTTACGAATATTTTATATATTTAGAGATATTTTTTGTTAATAAAAAAAGAGAGATAGGTTCAGAATAACTTACTAACGTTGCACATTTTATTTACAGGTATCACCAGAAAAGAACACGACAAAAAGAATATCCACATATCAAAGTAAGTAAAAAGAAATATCCTCGAGTTTATCATCCATTGAAGACATCAGATGGCTTACCATGACGTCTTAAAACATTGTTGTTTTACTCCTTTTCCAGTGTGGGGAAGAGATGGCGCTAGACATCCTGTATAGCTACGTCTCTTTCCCACATTGGAATAAGAGTGAAGCAATACTGCTTTAAGACGTCATGGTAGGCCAGCAGGTGGTTACCATGACGACTTATAGCAGTATTGTTTTTATAGTTACTCCAATATGGGAAAGAGATGGAGCTATAGAGGATGTCTAGCGCCATATCTTTCCTACTCTGGAATAAGATCAAATCAATACATCACTCGGACAGGCCAGGGCTATTTTTTTTTTTGTGAATGGCATCTCGCAGTTCAACCTATGAGGTTGTCGTCTGCTTAACCGGACTATCCTGTGGGTGCCTTTAGAGTAAGACCTCCAGCCAGGGCATAAAAACTTACAAACTAAGCGACTGCACGCTAAGGGCACCCCCTGTGGGGTACGAACCTCGGCTTAGGCCGTCGCTGGGGAGGACTGCATAGGGACAGGCTGGATCTGAATGGTATCATTATTTAGGGGCTGATTTAAAACTACTGGCACAGCATCACGGGCTGGCTCGAGCGAGGGTGGGGGAAGGCGTGGACCGGGACGTCGCGACGGACCTCGACGGCGAGGTCGGAAAGACGGCGGTTTGAGTCGGAACTTTTTAAGAGTGATAGTCTCTTTGCTACTCTCCTGGAGGAGGGTGATAGCATCATCTGGAGTGACGAGGGTATGCCTAGGACGGCGTACTGTACTAATGCGCGAGGTTTCGTAACGGGCGGCCGCTACGATCAGGGGATTACGGTGTTTAATGGCGTTATCGAAGAAACGCTTCGAAAGACGTTTCATAAACTGAAGGACGGTGGGCATTCTAAGGTCTACGTGTAGACGGTCATTACGGACATGAAAAGGGGCTCCCGTGACTCTACGTAAGAACCGATTCTGACAGACCAGGGCTAGCGCATAGGATACTTTTTATACCGGTAACAAGATACCGTGGGATAATTTCCGACCTCATCGTCTGCCTAGCCTTTTTCCAAACTAACTTGGGGTCGGCTTCCAGTCGAACCGGATGCAGCTGAGTACCAGTATTTTTCATGAAGCGACTGCCTATCTGATCTCCACAACCCAATACCTGGGTAATACGATACCCCTTGGTATGACTAGAAGTCAGAGTTTTGGCTACTGACTACTCGTAACGACTGTCAAAGATCTAGAAATGACAGCAAGGACCAACAGCTTAACGTAGTTTACGAGGCACAGAGGAAACTCGGTTTGTAATTTTGGTATTACCCATCCACGGACCAACCTCGGCAAGCACGGCTTAACCTTAAAAATCGACTTGTGCGGCTGTTATTATTTAGCTACGAGCTCCTCACGAGCGCGCAGGCAAAGTCGCGGTCAAAAGCCAAAACAAGGACTATAAAGTTTTTCATGAAACAGGGACTATAGGAACAAATATACCTACGAGTACTTCACCAAATTAAACTACAACAAACCAAACAAGTGCCAGGATAAGTCAACACGTTATTTTCCTTTCAATTTGTTATTATACACACATACAAACTCATACAGCAAAACGTTTACTTCTAGTTTTCAACTAAGTACACTCATCAAAATTTTGCATCGTCCAACTTAAACACATCAGTAGCAGTTAGGAAACTGTTCACAGTTGTTTTTACAGAAGACTAGTGGCCAGATAAAAGTTGCAGCTTCGCAACTTAAAGTGGTTCGGTTTAGTTGCGTCACTTTTACTTTTAGAGTTTTCTATAACGACTAGAAAGTGTATGAGTCTGTACTTTTTAATCATGGCATGCAAGTATTTTGCATGGAACGATTTATTTTTATTTAGTAGCCAGTAGTGGTAATGAAATAAATTATACCAGTTAAGTGCTTACCTGCACGTAAGTTGGAAGCCGATGCCACTGCGGCATAACTGCTCTTGAAATGGATTGGCTTTGAAATATTTTTGGTAGTAGAGAGAAAAAACACACATGGGACTTAAACGCAAATGGGGAAATATGGATGTACTATAGATACAGCACTGCCTAATATTTTGTTTAATCCAACAACTGTTTGTAAATTTTATAAATTATGAATTTTTGTCATAATAGTTATGCATTTTTAATCATAGATAAAAATAAAAAAGCCTTTTAATGCCAGGAATTTAAGAGCTAATAAATAAATAATCATAGATGGCACTGTATAATTACGTCATAATACTGAATTGTAGTGTTAAGATTCTCTGCCAAATAACGACCTTTTTTAACGGAACAAACAAAGTGTTGTCTTTTTTTGTTTTGCTCTGCAGTTATTGTTTGATTTCGACGTATTGAGAGAGTTCTTTGGTAATTGTACACTTTTCTATTATTACTTGCGTAATGTAATGATTAAAAAGAAAACACTACCAACTAGATACTAGACTCTATAACACAACTTATATCTTCTTTCATTGTCATAATGAAAACTACAATTAATAAAATATGAGCATCTCCCAGCCACTTTATAGTGGCTAAGCTGTGGTCTCGAGTGGCCCGCCTGCAACCACGCAACATGTTAGTTCTGCAACTGAGCCGTTGAAGTCGGCATTACTATGCATTGGCACGACCGCCCATATCGTTGCTTGTGATATTGAAGTGCATACGAAATTACATTAGAAGGAAATATAGATTGGAATTATTTTGCCTTCTCTGTTGCGTAAATTTGGTAGGTATGGTGGACAGGAAAATTATTGTTTGTTGGCTGTTTCCTTTGATATTGCGACAGAGTATCAGATCCTATATCGAAATAGGCGAGAAGGGTAACTTGAGTAACACACTCGTATTCCCAAAGCTGCTCGTTTTGATAATTCAACAATGATATGCATTACGTGATTAACACTGTTGAGCAGACTAATTTTCAGAACACATGAAGCAATGGATCACGAATAAATCACACGATCACGTAGTTTTACTTTGAAAGTCCTACACTATTTTAATATTAGTATGACTGCTTGTTCCCCATAGCTATATGCCATGCGTCCATACATTACTTTATAGACAGCCATTTTACTGCCGTCTGTCAGCTGTCATTACGTCAGATGAGCCAGTACATGCTTCGGGCTTTGCAGTATATTTTTTTTTCTTTAGTCCATTTTGTGTTCCGGGTTTAAGTGGAAAGATGTATGAGATGTAACTCAAACCTCGTCAAGCGGTTATCTCTTGACCTATGACTGTTTCACCATTGAGTGATATAGCTACAGCAATTTCTATTTTATTCTTGCTGGATTTAGAGCTGATTTCACCATGCGATACGTTATCGAGTGTCAGTTGAACTCGGTGGACGCATGACAGTTGATTTGTTCCTGTCCCGTCATTTACATAACATAACGCCTGTAATCCCTGAAAGTTTAGGCAGAGGTGTAGCTAACGGTACACCCTCATTTTGCCAGTTATGTATAAGTCCTATGTAATAGGGGGTGAACTTATTGCCATCAACCGGTCACAAATTCAGATTCCGTGGCTGTTACTGGGACATCCCTGATGGAAAAAATCAAATAATACTTCGCCCGACCTGGGAATCGAACTTAATACGTCATGCTCTGCAGTCACGATTGTGACTACTAGACCTACGATGCAGTCGACCAATGACCGCTCCAGCAGAGAGATACAATTTATATTTTATTCTTGCTGGATTTAGAGCTGATTTTACCGTGCGATACGTAATCGAGTGTCAGTTGAACTCGGTGGACGCGTGACAGGCGATTTGTTCCTGTCCCGTCGTTTAATGTGAAAAATACCTGCTTGATTAATCTGAAATGACGGGAGGAATTTGTTGTTGATCGTCTTGTGAAGTCTTCGATAGATTGATGTGATCTCGTCGATCGGGATGGTAATGTCTATTAAAATCGCCTAGGTTTTTTTCACTTTAATTATAATTATTAATCTTTAATGGTTGTTCGCAACTTTTTAAAAATTAATCTATCCAACTTCTAGGCAAAGGCATTCCTTCCCAACTCCGTCGGAGTTCTGCCTCCTGGCCAGTCAGTTAGCAACGAATCCAAATCGTCACGCCAGCGTTTCTTGGGCGTTATGACGTTTATGCTTTACCAACTGCGTCCAATATTGTTTTACGATTCAAAGGAAGAAAGAATGTTTCGTTATTAATTACGCTTTACTTGTCAGGCAAGAATTGCCCAACTTAAGTGGCAGTGGGCAGGGACATTGCTCGCAGAACGGATGGGCGATGGGGCCGAAAAGTTTTGGAATGGCGACCGCGAACCGGAAGACGAAGCGTTGGAACCGATGACCTGGTCAAAGGTTGCGGGGATCCGCTGGATGCGAGGCGCACGGGACCGGTCAATGTGTTGACACTTGGGGGAGGCCTATGTCCAGCAGTGGACGTCTTTCGGCTGAAATGATGATGATGATAACTTGTCAAGCTGTAAAACCATGAAATAGAGGTTTAATGTGTTTGTAAGTGGCCCGATACCATGTAATGATTTTGAAATAGAAATCATGGCTAAGATATTTGGTTAATAATTAGGACAGACAGTCACACCATCCTAGAATTGTAACCCGACCAATTCCATTTTAATCTCGCAAACTTATCGTCAGCATCGGCTACAATGACAACGTATCCTATTTTGTTATATTTTCTTTATTTTCGTATACGTAAAATATTGTAGCTACGAGCGAGCGTAAAGCAATTACATGAACAAGATCACCCTTCATTAGGAAGTAATTACCTTTGGTAAAGAAGCACGATAATTGTATTGAGGTTTCAAGCTTCTTGTAAGATATTAGACTATTCGAACAGTCTCAACAGCCTGATTTTTTAAATTTATGTTTTAAACGTTACCCCACACTTGTTTTGTGGGTTGTGGGTGCGTTTACAAACATTTAAACTCACATACACAAACAGCCAGACCCGGAACAACTATCTGTAGGCGTTACAAATATTTGTTCCGTGCGGGGATCAAACCAGCGACTCGCAGCGCAGCAGTCTATCGCTCAGCCACTGCGCCAACAGTGACATCGTGTGTTTGGAGCCGACATTATAAGGGTGCTGTTGTTTATACTTTTTTTAACAACATAACATAACATCACACCTTTAAGCCCTGAAGGGTTAGGCAGAGGTGAATTAATAGTAGACATTTCACCAGTTAGTATGGTTACAGTCCCATGTAAAAGGCCGCGAGCCTATTGCCATCAACTGGGCACAAATCCAGACTCCGCGGCAGCTACTGAGAAATTCCTGATGGGAAAACCCAATAACAAAGTTCCCGATCCGAGAATCGAACCCAGGACCTCATGCAGCGCGGGCCTGTGGACGGTGAGTAATGGGCTAGCTCACCGTCCGCCCGTCTTATGACGACAGGCCGTGCCGACGGCGCGTTTGTGTTCCACGCGCGCCTCAAGGAGATGTCAGCAAATCGGAAGGGGTCCGAGAGGGCCGATGCCTGCCAGGGCTGCGGGTTGTTCGAAAGAGATACCGTGGCCCTGGAACACAAAGGGCTAAGAAGGAACATGGCTGGGTTTTAGTCAGTACAAGTCTGACACTCCCTCCCGCTCCGCCCAGAGCGGGAGAAGTCATTTGATGATTTCCCATCCGTAAAAAAAAAAGGACCTCATGCAGTCAGCATCGTACTTGCAACCACTAGACCTATGAGGCACTTTTTAACTACCACAAAGTGTATAAGAAATTATCTTCTACCCAAGCATAAAACTCTTATCTTCAACTACTTTTGCCCCCAAAATCTCACACCTTTTACCCAAAAACCCTAATTTACCGAAAATCTACCACAAACAAAATAAACCTTAACAAATTATAATTACTAACCGGCACAGTTTAACAGCAGTTAAGTTAACTATGCATAAATTAAACTTAGATTAATGAAATTACCGTACATGGTGAGGTCGTGCTGCTGCATAATTTGCTCTCAATTTGAATTTATAGTCAGGAGCTCGTAACATATTGTTTTGTTTAGTATTCTGGGAACTACTTGATTACCTAGCCTAGTTTTGCTGTTGTTTAGGCGGAATTGTGTGTTTTTAACATTATATTTTCAACAAACTACATATTTTTGAATGTAGAATAGAATACTCGTGGCTCAGTTAAAATATTCGCACGAGTCTATTAAAGGTTAAACTATGTTTGATGTCGTCGATCCGCGGATGGGTGAGCATGCGGTACATACCCTCTGTGCCTCGGAAATCACATTGATCCTTTGATTCTGGCCGTCACTCGCAGATCTTTGACGTTACGAGTAGTTAGGAGTTCGGAAGTCCATCATCAAAAACATGCCATAGGCACTATTCAGAATAAGTAATCAACCAAACTATAAAATACTTAAAAGACTACGAAATCGTATTTTTAATTCAAATACCGTATAAACTACAAGGTTAAAATTTCATTGGCAAACCGTGAAGATTAGAACAGGGCCAAATAAGTGCTTATTTAGGCAATATGGTTGCTTGACATTATAGGTAAACCGAAATTATATATTACTAGCTGCTGCCCGCGACTTCGTTCGCGTGGAAATTTTGATGGGTTTTAGGTGTATGAAAAATAAATTTTGGCCGATTCTCAGACCTACTCGAAATGCACACAAAATTTCATACAAATCGGTTCAACGGTTCGGAGGACTTTGGTAACAAACACCGCGACACGAGAATTTTATAATTATATTAGATATAATTTTGTTTTACCTATAATGTCAGCGTTAACGACAACTGTAAATTAAATAGGTATTGTATTGACAGAAGCTACCAAAAAGCTTCATTAGTTGTGGAAATACAAAACACTTTAAAAGTTATTGCTCCTGTCTGAGGGCTTATTTACAGAGACGTTTTTTTCGTTTACGGAGACACACGCATGTCACACGCTCAAAACAAAATTATGACAATGTACGATATTGTTTACGGAGATGCGGGGCGTGAAACGGTGCGTGCGACGCGGCTTGCGACATCGCGTGCTCCGTCGTGGGTATCATCACCATCATTTCAGCCGATAGGCGTCCACTGCTGGACATAGGCCTCCCCCAAGTGACGCCACACTGACCGGTCCCGTGCGCTTCGCATCCAGCGGATCCCCGCAACCTTCACCAGGTCATCGGTCCACCTAGTGGGAGGCCTTCCAACGCTTCGTCTTCCGGTTCGCGATCGCTATTCCGGAACTTTTCGGCCCCATCGCCCATCCGTTCTGCGAGCAATGTGCCCTGCCCACTGCCACTTAAGTTTGGCAATTCTTCGGGCTACGCCAGTAACCTTGGTTCTCTTGCGGATGTCCTCATTTCTGATTCGATCACGCAAGGAAACTCCGAGCCTAGCCCTCTCCATTGCCCTTTGGGTGACTTTAAGTCTTCTGATGAGGCCCATTGTGAGCGACCACGTTTCGGTTCCGTATGTAATCGTGGGTATCGCTACGTTTCAATCGCCGCCCTCCGTGAACAAATTATTAAAGGAATTGTGTGGCCGAAACGCTGTATGCTCCGCCACGTTGAAAGCCGCGTGCGACGTGCCGATGTCTTCTGAGCCTCCGACGCAATTAACGCTGCATTTCAAGCAAACGCGCGTAAAATCGCTTCTCCGTAAACGCTCTCATACATCGTCTTATGTTTGAATGTACTGCGGACCGCGCCGCACAACACGAATGAGCTCCAAGCCACTTTGCGTATAACGTCAACAGAAAGCATTATTTTGAATTAAGTCTTTTTCTTTCGCAGACCAACCAAACATTGGAAGACGGATAGAAGACAACACGATTCTGATGGATTTGAAAGTTATCGTAAGTATTGAAAAGCTTGAATTGAATTTATTGATTTTATTATTTTACTAAATAAAACCTTTTCCAGTGAAATATTTTAAAATCCTAATCATTGTAATAGAAGAGTTTACTAGTACTAACTTGTATTCGTCAAAACATTTCATTGCTTTGCACTAAAACTCGAAGCCAGAATTCCCCGAAGACAAAATCAACAAAATTCAACTTTATTTCGACTTTGATGAAAACAATAGAACTTTGGGAGTTTAATGAATTTTGTTATGTTTTACAGAAGTCCAGTTTATTAGACACAAAAGGGATCTAGGATCCGGCAATATAATTATCACTCAACATTTTAGTGAGAAAATTGTTACTCCTGGTGAAGAGGTAAGGAATAAAACTTATTGTATAATGTACTCGAACTAACAAGAAGGCGGTTGGCGCAGTGTCTCAGCGTTTGGCTGCTGCGCTGCGTGTTGCGGGTTCGATCCCCGCACTGAACAAATATTTGTATGACGTAGGTCATACACATATTTGTTCAGTGCGCTACAGGTAGTTTTTCTGGGTCTGGCTGTTTGTGTATGTGAGTTTTAATGTTTGTAATCGTACCCTCGATACAAAAGAACAACCTAGTGTGGGAAAAAGTTAAAAAAAAATGGTGGCAGAGGCAGAATTTTGTTCTTGGGCGAATTTTTCAGCTGAAGAAACAGAACGCGATTAGTTCATCTTAATTCAAAACCTAACAGTGTCATTCTTGTATCGGATTATTACTCTTGCATGCGGTTCGGATTGATCGCTTTCAATTTAATTGGAGGCATCATTACTAAACGTGTTTGTGGTACAAATGACCGTCAGTCCGCCTCTTGGCTAATAACAATAAATTGTGGTCAGCAATCCAGACGGCAATTCGCAACATAATGGATTTGCAAACGCAATGGCCAGACCATAACGTCTTCCGTCTTCATGACAGCCATGAAAAGGTATTCCGCATTGGGCTCCCCTTGCCTTTGCCCAGCAGCGAGACAAAATAGGCTAAATAAAAAATATCAAAACTATCCGCGTCTTTAATTATTTAACAGTCTTTGTGGCGTTAAACTAAAGCTAACATTAAGAGCATTTACGCCTTATTGAACTAAAGCTAACATTTACGCTTTACGACATTTCATACAAACTTTCAAGTCCTTATTTCCCGAAATGATTGAACCGATTTTAATGAAACTTCATGCTCATAAGCAGGATACATTGATCAAAAAAAAATCGAAAAATAGTTTTTACAGTTAAATTCAGAAATCAGAAATGTTTGCGGTAGCCCATACTGATGGCTTTCATGCTATCATCCGCAAGAAAACAGCCTCGCTCCTGAGTAGAATAAGAGGCAGTCACAATAGCATCCTGAAAGCTGTGGCGGCCGATACTTCCTCCACCATAGTAAGGCAATTGGTGAGAAGACATATGCCTTAGTATCTCGTTAAAGCAGATGTTTCTCTCATTAATTTGTCTGTAGTTAAGTTACTAACAATAGTGTTTAAGTTCAAATCTGTTACTAACAATTTATGGATCACATAGTTGTCCGAAATAAAATGATTTATTATTACCTCCTTTATTCATTTTAAAAACATACATTTTACATTTTTAAATATTTTTACAAAATTATATACAAAAACATTTAAAAATATAAAAATAGTAGCCCACTGGCATCGGGAACAGGGTCCGGGCTACCGGTGGTCAGGGCTCTTGAGAGAGGAACCTCCTAACAATACGTGCCGTGTCCAGAAGTACTGCTTTCTGAATCAAGCCCTTGATCCAACTGCCAAGCGAAAGACTCCGTAGATGTTGGTCGAAGCTTTTGGCTATTAAGCCATTGGCCGACACGACTATCGGCACAATGACTGCTGTACTCACGTCCCACATGTCGACAACCTCGCGAGCCAGATCTAGATACTTGAATTGTTTATCTTTCTCTGCTTTCACGAGGTTCTCGTCATGCGGGACCGTTATATCAACAATCATTGCGCGACGCTCCAATCGATCTATCAACACAATGTCAGGCTTATTGGCAACAATAGTCCTGTCAGTGATGATAGGTCGATCCCAATACAACGTGATATTACCATTATCGAGAACTGGGTCGGGCGCATACTTATAGTATGGTACTTCTGATTCCACAAGGTTGTATTTCAAAGCAAGTTGCTGGTGGATAATCCTGGCAACAAGGTTGTGTCTATGCAAGTACTCTCCGTTAGCCAGACGAGAACACCCAGAAACAATGTGTCGGATCGATTCTCCCGGACGGTGGCATGCCCGACATATGTCAACCGTGCCATCCTTTACAATGTGTTTCCGGTAGTTATTCGTCATCATAACTTCGTCCATTATTGCACAGACAAAACCTTCGGTTTCCCCGAAGAGGTCACCAAAACGGAGCCAGGATACGGACGCTAAGAAGTCTACATCGGGCCCATGTAGGGCCTTGTAAAAGCGTCCGTGAAGCTCCTTGCTCTGCCATACCTCCTTGCGATCATTAGTGTCTAATACTACAGGCTTGCGCCAGTTCTCGTTACCCAAGAAGAGCGGGGTAAGGCCCTTGTCCACTGATGCCACATCTCGGTGCATCCCCGCGTCGGCTTCTAGGAAGTATTCCCTGAGACTGCATACCTCACGGTTGTGCAGGGTCTTAGCATTTAAGAAGCCACGACCCCCACACTTCCGCGGGATATACAGTCTCATCATCGACGACCGTGGGTGATGCATCCGATTTGCGGTCAGCAGTACGCGGACTCTCCTATCCAGGGCATCAAGTTCTGTCTGAGTCCATTTGAGTATGCCAAAAGAATACATCAAAACCGGCATGACCCAACCGTTGAAGGCGCGCACCTTGTTTCCACCTGACAGAAGACTGCTTAGCACCTTATTCAGGCGGCCAAAGAAACGTTCCTTCAACGATTGTTTCATGTCAGTAGTATTGATGCCTAATGCTTCCGACATACCCAAATACTTGCAGGTTTCTGTTGAGGAAAGGGATCTAAGGTGTATGGAATCCGAGAGGTGAGTTCCCACGGATTCCATAATCTTCCCTCGCTTCACATGCATGACTGCACATTTGTCCACACCAAATTCCATCCTGATGGCGCTACTGAAATTAAGTTTCTGTTACCTTCAGTAGCTTCATCAGTTGCAAATTGTTGGGGGCAAAGAGTTTCAGATCATCCATGTAAAGAAGGTGAGAAATGACCTGACCACCTCTCCTCAACCGATAACCTAGACCTGAACCCTCTAGCAGTGTGCTGAGAGGATTCAAGGCCAGGCAAAACCACAATGGACTCAAACTATCACCCTGGAATATACCACGCTCGATCTTTATTGGTTCGCTGTTTCCTTGTATCTGTCGACATCCTGGATAGCGAAGGACAGTTCTCCAGCGCCCCATACATGACATCAAGAAGGTACGCAAAGTTGCATCTACTTTGTACAATTCCAGCACCCTCATGAGCCATGTATGAGGCACCGAATCATAGGCCTTCGTATAGTCTATCCAACATGTAGACAGATCCTTTCGGGAGCGGCGAACTTGTTGGGTAATGGCCATATCAATGAGGAGCAGCTCCTTAGTACCACGGGACCCGTTCCTACATCCATTCTGAGAGGGAGACATGATGGAATTGCTCTCAATATGTTGGTTAATTTTAGCTCTCAAAATGGATGTAAGAACTTTATAGACCGTTGGTAAACAAGTGATAGGTCTATAATTTTTGGGTTCCGCAGTACTACCTGATTTATGGAGCAGGTGGGTAATGCCTGTCGTCAGGAACTGGGGCAGCGACCCTGACTCTAAGGCTGATTGAAACTGGGACGCCAAGCGAGCGTGCGATCTTTGAAACCATTTGATCCAGAAGTTGTGCAGTCCGTCCGGCCCTGGAGATTTCCAGTTAGGTAACGGACGGACTGCACGAGCTACGTCTTGGGGGCTGATGATAATTGCCCCCATTTCTGGTATTGGATCACACGCTTGTTCAACCTCCCGGGTCCAATCGCCCTCAGTGTGACTGACAGGCACCGACCAGATGCTGCGCCAGAACGAACACATGGCGTCATCATCCGGTAGACGCGTGTCAGTCACCCCTTGGTCTGGTCGTTCCCAAGCCCTATATACCCACCTTTCATCGCTTTTGAATGTGCGATTCTGAGTGTATCGCTCCACTCGCCGCTTGTACCTACGAATACGGCTTGCCCATGCACAGATCTTCTGCTTCAGAAAGTCGATACGCTCTGTGACGCAGGCTAAATAATCACGAGAACTAATGTCAGTTCCCGAGAACGCCCGCCTCACAAAGCGCATCACTCTAGGACGAGTATTGCCCTCCCTGAAGCAGATTAACTTGCCGATGAGTACTCTAGCCTCACCGATACGCCGCTCAATCCTGCATTGCCAAGCTGGAACAGCTAATTTTGGTCGTGTAGCTCGGTCACAGTTAGGAAATTTGACGTGAGCTACACGACATGCCGCTACAGCTGCGCAGTACAACATTGAGTGGGTATCAGCAAGGTCTTCGCTGTTGTCAAAGCAGTTTGACAGCAGCGAATCTAGAGTACACACCAGCGCCTTGTTTTTCTTGTGCATAGGCAAACGAGGTAACCGCGGTCTAAGTTCAGGCGGTGTGGAGCGGTATTCCCGGAACGCACCCTCCAAAGCGCTCCTCAATTGTGCGTTGCACTGGCTACTCACGGTTATAACTTCGTCATCATCCTCTTCACCACCGCGATCCGATCGCGTCGAAGCACTGGATTCATTTGGTAACAGCGCCGTGATCAGTGGCGAAGCAGGCATAACTGGGTTACTCCGTGAGTCGAGGCGTAGTCGATCAAGTACATTGTCATCCAACATATGGTTACGCTGGATGACCCGCACCTGATCCGATAGTCGCTGCGCCGACACGCTGACAGCTGGCTCAAGCACCTGAAACAGAGACAGCATCCGACCACGATACGCAGTCAAGTTACTTCCTCCCTCAGTAGCCCCATAATATGCGCGCATGACGTTTTCATTAATGGATTCAGTCCATCGCATGCGCGACACATTTCCACCGGCAGCGGGGACCCTGTTCGGGGCCTGTTGGCCTCGAGGTCCCAGGCCCGCTGGTGGCCGTCCTCTTCCACGTCGTCGTGGTGGTGATGGCGTCGACGGTGGGGAGAAAAACTCGTCGCTGGAGCTCGACGCAACTGCAGCGACCGACGATGCAGCGCCCACGGATGTGGCGCGTCCCGGCGGCTGCGAGACGGAGCTCAGCGACGAGCCCGGAGATGGTGGTTGTGCCGTTTGCGTTCTGGCTCGAAGTCGGGTCAGCATCGGTGACGTTTAGAACTATTTCATTTTCTATCTTCTCTCAATGTTTGTTTGAGTCTTGTCCAGTTTTTATTATTATTATTATTAAATTAGACCGATTACAAATTATCTATAGAAACAGAAATTTCCAATTATATTTTTTTAATAACATTTCGAAAATTTTTGTTACTTTTTAGACCCATGTATCCTGCTTATGCGTATTAAGTTTCATTAAAATCGGTTCAGTCATTTCGGAAAATAAGGACTTGAAAGTTTGTATGAAATGCCGTAAGGTGTAAACGCTCTTAATATCTAACTAAATGAGTATTACCCTTCAAAACAAAAAAGAAAAAGCAAAATCTTAATTATATTAAAAATTTCAGATCAGTCTACAATGTACGGCGACTGCTGACAGACCACCAAGGTTTATTTGGGAAAGAGATGGTGTAGTTATATCGTCTAACACCGATCAAAGGTAAGATTGAGAAGAGATTTGATAAACATCATTCAATAGGGGATAATCCTATTTTTTTTTTCTTTGTCCGTCGGGTAGTTTATTGAAAAGTATTGGACACGTATTTTTTCTTTTTTCACGTGGTCATAAAATTACGGAGATATATTGAGTTGAAATGGCGCATGACGTCACATGTAGGTAAGTTTTATACCTACTTGTGACGTAGTAAGCCCCCACTCTCCAACTTTAATGAGTTCTAACTAAGTAATTTGTTGATAAAACAAAAAATACGTGTCTATTATTTTTGTATTACTTGTCTGACGGACAAAATAGAATGTCGTTTTCTTTACCCAGTCCGATCCCCTATTGTTTTTGAAAAAATCACGTTCACAGTTTGGGTTCCGAACCAAACTTTATTTAGAAGTCCGTGGAACGGTCACTTTCCTGCCGTGCCGTAGCTGATGGTAATCTATACCAGGTGAATTTTTCAAATCGGCGTGGACGGCCAAATCCAAAACTATGAGGAATAGCGAAAAATGGTCAAACGAGTTTCGAGCCCGATTTTGATGAAAACTAAAACTGCATCATTAGATTTTTGAAATAAAAAAAATAATAAGGAAAGGAATCAAACCTATTGATGTCAAAAAAAAAACGAAATGGATTACTGTATTCGTGATCCGCGACACTGGTGGCTAATAAGAATCATATTTTAGGAAGTATTAACATACGGCAAACTATCCTCATCTGACATATTACACCGGATTCAACTTATATTATAATTATGAAATGTGATTAAAATACAAGGTGTTGTTTTGCAACCTCGTCAAATTTCAGGAGGTGGGCACGAAAGACATAAATAATCAATTAAAATTACGGTACCTAGTTAATTATTAATAAACGCTGATTTTTTTGGTTGTTTAAGTTTGTCAGCCTATTTCAGAATAACCCCCTTAACGTGGTTTAGGGACTAAGAAATTATCGAATAAACGTTTGAGATTGTATGTACGTGTGTAAGCGAGGTTATAAGGCAAGAACCAGACGGGCCGCGTTTAAAACAAGGGTGGTTCACACTTACCGATTTCCGTAAAAAGAAAAAAAAGAAAAATTACCTACCCATTTTATTATTGGTTTGGGACGAGAATCATTAGCATAGTTACCTCCTTGAATTTGACGAGGTTGCAAAACAACACCTTGTATTTGTATTTCCTTCCCCATTTATAGTTTGCTGCATCACTAACATTTTAGCCATTGCAAACAAAGGCAGTTTTCCTATTCGAACAACAGAACTGTCCATCCATCCAATTCCCAATAGATCCACCTCTCGAACCGTCAGTCAATCAAATCAGTCCGTTTGTAACACAAGAGAAAGGCCTTTACAAAGCTAGCTACACTCTAGGCACATTTCAATAGGTCACAGTCATGTCACAAACTAGAGAAGCTCGTGGCTAAATAAAAACAGCCACTCGGGTCAATCTTACGGATGATTTCTAGGTTAGACTATGGATGGGTGAGTCTTTACATACAGAGTTTCCTCCATGCCTCGGAAAGCACGTTAAGCCGTTTGTCCCGGCTGTCATTTGATGAAAAGTTTTGATAGTCAAAATCAAAATCAAAATATTTTATTTTACATAGGCCTACATGGGCACTTATAAAACGTCAACAAAAGGTGCACGGTTCGGGTTGGTCGTTTCCTATTGAGAAGAACCGGAAAGAAACTCCATGGTTACTCTTTTAAAATCATTTGGTTTACAATATTTGAAGTTACAGCGTTAGTACTTAAGTATGGGAGGACAGCGTAGGCCCGACAATAAGTCGATTGCTTACTACAGAAAGTAGTAATAGGAAAAAAAATTACAAAGCCTACAATGTCCTCACATTCACAAAAAATAGGTAAATAAAAGGAATCTATACAAAAGTAAAAATAAAACAATAAAATAACACTAACTTAAACAATAGTCGTTGCAGGACCCAGGGGTTTTTTATTACCCAGTACTAACTTGGTTGTGGAGGTCAGATAGGCAGTCGCTCTATGTAAAATACTGGTATTCAATTGCATCTGGTTAGATTGGAAGCTGACCCTGACATAGCAGGGAAAAGGCTAGGCAGATGATGAACGCCTCAGTTATTATTACCCCAACAAAGTTTTATTTATTCACTAGCTGTCCCCGGCATGCGTTGCAATGCACTTTTTACCTGCCCTATCTACCTACCATACCTTACCCTACCCTACCTACCTACCCTACTTTTCTCACCTTTTTAACCTTCCCTGGACTTCTACAAATAATTCATGACCAAAATCAGCCAAATCGGTTCAGCCGCAGCAGTTCTCGAGTTTTAGCGAGACTAACGAACAAAAATTGATTTTTATTTATATAGATAGATAGATTTCGCCGTTATTTGCCTTAACATTACATTTCTTACAATACTCGCAACACAATCCATTTACCATTAATTTCGTTTAGCATTAATTAAACCTTAAATTTAACATTTCTTTTAACAGTACCTTTAATATTTAATTAAACATTACATTAAACTTTAAATTCAACAATACAATTAATATTTCATCTGACTAAACTATAAAGTTAGTATTTCTTTTTTTTTGTATTTACATTTCATCAATCACCAAAAATTAGTCATTAAATTTTAGAATAACAGTTAACAAAATATTTAACATTTCATAAAACTTTAAAAACACGTTAGATGAAACAGAAATTTTAATACCTATTTTATCAAACTTTGGTACGTTCTTTAAATCTAATATTTCATTTCATACTTAAACATATATAGCATTTAATCAAATAAATATTAGTGTAACCCACATAACATTCCATTTCATTTATTTTTTAACAATGTTACGTTAGCTAATTTTATTTGACTTTATGAAAAATTTTCAGTACAAAATTCTATGCTAACAAATAAACAGAATATATAGAAACATAGTTTCGCCCGGCCACGCGTACCTGTATAAACAAAACATTTTAAATATTAGGGTCAGCTCACACCGAGACGCGACGCTGCGCGCATATTTAAAAGACCGATTCAAAATTTAACTTTATTTTCTACATGAAAAGATACGCATTTCCTTGTGAGAATACGTTGCGCCACGCAGCGCTGCGCCGCGTGACGCCTGTAAAGAATTATGTATCCTTTCGCGTAGAAAATAAAGTTATATTTTGAATCGCTCTTTAAAAGAGTGCGCGCAGCGTCGCGTCGCGTCGCGTCTCGGTGTGAACTGACCCTTAGGCTCAAAACTTTTTATGCTCCAATTTAAACATCAGTTTGAATCAATTTTTAGTTTGTTGGTAGCTACTAAACAAATAAATAATTAACTGCCCGACTGAGTTTTAAACGATTTTTAGGCCCTGCTAACAGTTTTGTTTTATTAAGTACGCTTTACAAGTGACATTCATAAAAGAAAACATTTCACATAGGGTCAAATCAACTTTTGGCATCTGCTTTACCAAATATTTTGGAGTAGGCTTTCAGTCTAATCTTATTTTACATCGAGTCAATGCCTGTCTAATCTCCACAGCTCAGTAACTATAAGACTCGATATTAAGTATTTACTAGGTACATCAACAAAATCAAAATCAAAATATTTTTATTTCACATAGGCCTACATGGGCACTTGTAAAACGTCAACAAAAAAGGTGCACGGTTCGGGTTGGTCGTTTCCTATGGAGAAGAACCGGCAAAAAACTCCATGGTTACCCTTTTAAAATCATTTGGTTTAACAATATTTTTTTTTTTAATTTACAGCGTTAGTACATAAGTTCGGGAGGATATCGTAGGCCCGACAATAAGGCTTAACAGTTTTTCAACAGCAATACATACTATGAATTACAGAAAATAATAAAATTAAAATAAAAGCGCTGGTATGTACGCCTTTTATAGGTATACAGCATTCACCATAGCGAAAACAACATAAAATTCTAGAATACTAATAATAAATCATACAATACGAAAATAAGATAAATTTTGAGATCTCTACTACCAGCAACGACTGACAAAGATCTTTTTCGAATAAGACTCTTCTTCTTATTTTTCCTCTCCGTATCTCTTTGCTGTTGTGCTCTGGGTCGGCTTTCTTAATCCTGCGGCGCCATTCACTAATCATTGTCATATGTAAGGCCAAGCTTTTGCGGGTCTATCACTCCCTGTCTTTTCAGGGTTCCGTACATCAAAAGTAAAAAAAACGAAACCCTTATAGGATCACTTTGTTGTCCGTCTGTCTGTCAAGACCCTTTATCTCGGGATCGCTTGGAGGTATCGATTTGAAATTTAAATCATATTATTGTTATTGTTTATTTATCAAGTCTACAATCTCTTGAAATTGTAAATAAACACACTTTTAAGAAGAAGGTACAGGCGTTTATGCCGCAAAAAACGTATATTTTGACACTTTCAAGGGAATCAAAGTACGTCATCAGAGTACTTTTCGTTGACCTAGAACTATAAAATTTGGCAAGTAATATAGTCTATATACTACAAGTAAAGGAAAAAGTCTGAAAACTATACATTTGTAATTAGATTATGAAAAATATAGTCTTTACGATATAAAAAAAGATTGCGGAACCCTCGGTGGGCAAGTCCGACTTGCATTTGTCCAACATTTTTTGGCGCCATGAAAACGCACTTGTCACGATATGGTCCCAGGGTCTACTGCATAACATGCCCGTACCATCTTAGTCTGGACTTTATACACTTACACCTTCACAGTATTAGGCGTTGCTTCTCTTTTCTTATAAAACTGGTTTTCAATTTTTCAGATACACACTAGGTCAAATGATGTCACCGTCAGGCGTTGGTGTGGTGTCCCAGCTGAATATATCCAGGTCTCGAGTTGAAGATGGAGGCTTGTACACATGCTTAGCTTTTGAAGGAGAATCTAGTACTGGACATTCGTCTAGGATTGATGTTTTTGGTAAGTTTATTTTAGAATGTTTCAGTGCTACTTATACAAGGTCTTTTTTTGCATCCTCGTAAAATTAAAGCAGGTAACTATGCTAATGATTCTCGTCCCGAATCAATAATAAAATGGATGGGCATTTTTTTTTCTTATTTTCTAAAATCGTAAGTGTGAACCTCACGTGTTTTAAACGCGGCCCATCTGGTCCTCACCCTTTTTTTTTACGGATGGGAAATCATCAAATGACTTCTCCCGCTCTGGGCGGAGCGGGAGGGAGTGTCAGACTTGTACTGACTAAAACCCATCCATGTTCCTTCTTCGCCCTTTGTGTTCCAGGGCCGCGGTATCTCTTTCGAACAACCCGCAGCCCTGGCAGGCATCGGCCCTCTCAGACCCCTTCCAATTTGCTGACATCTCCTTGAGGCGCGCGTGGAACACAAACGCGCCGTCGGCACGGCCTGTCGTCATAAGACGGACGGACGGTGAGCTGGCCCATTACTCACCGTCCACAGGCCCGCGCCAACGGTGGCCGGCTGGGACGTGAGGTTCTCTCCCTCTCACGTTCCGCCACCTCCTTCGCTAGCATGACTGCTTCGCAGAAGGAGGCGACGGCATCCCATTCCCTCTCGCTTCTGGTCCTCACCCTATAACCGCGCTTTCATACATATAAACAATCTCAAACGTTTATTAGACAATTTCTTATTTCATAAACCATGTTAAAGGGGTTATTCTGAAATACTGACAAACTTAAACAACCAAAAAAATTAAAAACCAGCATTTATTAATAATTAACTAGGTATCGTAATTTAATCGATTATTTATGTATTCTGTGAATTTTGACGAGGATGCAAAACAACAAAAAATACTAATTTATTTAACATAAAATAAATTCAATAGCTAAATAAACAACAGAACGCTTAAGCGTCTAAGTACTTCTCCATATTGCTGTCATCCGGAAACGTGCCCAGAAGACTTGCAGCTTAGCCATGTTGAATGACAATGCTACCAAGTTAAAAAAACATAGTTCAATTAAATGAAATTCATACAACAGAAATTTAAAAGTCAGTTCCCGCTTTTTGCTCTCCCTTCAAACACTCTTTGAATCAACGATGTTTCTATGAAAATTGCACTCAAAATAATATATAATCGTTTTACGAAGAAAGTGGCTTCTAACAGGCTATCGCTTGGTAAGATAGTACTCCTAAAATTTATGATCAGCAATTATAATTTTCTAAGAAATGCCGTTTAAGAACGTAAGGCCAGGGATTTACCATGACCCTTAAAAACAGTATTGTTTTAATGGTAACTCCAGTGTGGGAAAGAAACGGAGCTATAGAGGACGTCTAGCGCGATCTCTTTCCCACGCTCAAATAAAATTAAAACATTACTGCTTTAAGACGTCATGGAAGGCCAATAGTTCTGCACTAGCCGAGCCAAACATGGTATATTCCCCACTCACGTTTGGCACAAGAGTTCACTTGACGGGACTGCTCGCTCGAGCCTTCCAAGTCCAAAACTGAGTTCCGCTATTATTTGTTCGCCTAGCGTATACACAGCTTTAGAAACCTTGTTGTCATTCCAGGTTACTTTAGTTGTTAGTATTAAATGTGATTTTTTACAGGTCCACCCTACATCAGATCACTGCCACCAATAAAAGTTCAGAGTGGAGAATCATTAAAGCTAAGGTGTCCTTACTATGGATACCCAATCAGGTACATATAATGTTGTCTATAGTTGGTGTTGTATTCAAATTTCGGTCATGATAGCCTAGTCGTTTTGCGTAAAAGTGCATGAGCAAAACACAAATGCACTACCTTTCTTCATTTTTACCGTTCGATTGGACGGCATTAAAATACGACCGAGGAAAAATCAGCCACATGTGCTTTTCGAAGCACGGACATATCACAGCACCGACTACGTATTACATAATTTTAGTACTTCGCATTTTAGGTAAGCCAGAATGACAACACAAAATGGCCTGCCAATCTAAAATCGATGACCCTATTGTTTTGATCTGTCCATCTGTTCGGGGAATACGTTAATCCTATATCATATTATTTGTTGACGCATTTAGTATTTATTTATGTTCATGTATTACAAGTAAAACATGTTTCCACTCCCACTTTGGAACAACACTTGATATCCAGGTTATTAGGCTTTTCTTTATAGCTGTCCGGCTCATATTTATGCTCGATTAATGCCAACACACGGGCTCCGTATTACACGGACATTATTGGCGAAATGAGTTAATTTATAACCTTGGCTTTTATCTATTTTGTATAATTAAATACTGAATTCATAGTAGTCATTTACGTGTAGTAGCTATATCCGTGTCGGTCACGGATAAAGAATCTGATCAGGACCTCCTATCTCGTCCCGTGGGTGTCGTAAGATGCGACTAAGGGAGCTAAAGACCCGGTGCATTTTATACAGCACTCTGGGTCACCCGCGCCCGGTGGCGGGTAAACCACCAGAAACCGCATTCCCAAAGAGGGTTAGTAAATTATAGCTTACTTATACAGATGACGGAGGAGAATGGAAGAAAATAGTGCGTGGAGTCCCTCCGCGCGGAAGAAGTGAAACTTCGTAAAGTGGAAATGAAAATAAAAATCTATAACGAAATATGAAGTAAAAGAAAGAAGAAAATTTGAACGTGGAACTTTCAAAAACAAAACAAGATCAACAATGATTCCAAAACAAATTTTATTTCAATGGGAAAAGGTTGATTTTACCAATTCTATGGTAGCGTTAAGCGTTTAACGCAAACTTGTTAAAAGTCCCATTAGAAGTTTCACTTCAAAAAATCGTTTTGCGCCGACCCCAAATAATACGGGGAAAGGGCAGGAAGGTGATACCATTTACGTGGTAGTGTGTCTAGGTTTTCTACTACTATTCCGAAATCAGCAAGTGTGAATACAACCTTTTCAATTTCAGTAAACTAGAATGGGAACACAAAGGCAAGAAGATCATCAGCTCAACACTTCCCCAGCACTCAAGATACAAACGAACATACTCCACAACTTCAAATAACAGTAAGAATACCAGAAGAAAACGTAAGAAAAGACAGCTCTTTGAATCGGGAGCTGATGGTATTTTGAATTTGGCCAAAGTTGTTAAAGAGGATAGTGGAGATACTTATACGTGTATACTTCATAGTCCATCGGGAGAAATGGCTAAAAGGTAAGAAGGATTATCTACCTTGTGGGTAAATGAAGAGTGTTCAATTTAAATCCAATTTTTAGTACACTAAGGGCGCATTCAACGAAACATGAGTAACTTTTATTTACGAATAAAATCATAAGATAAGTAATTCTCGGTGGTCGAATGACTGCCTTGTTGGTTTAATGGTCCCAAGCACAACTGTTGAGCGTGAAGTCATAGGTTCAAGTCCCAGATCAGAAAAAGTGTTATTGGGTTTCTCAATCAGGAATCTTTCAGTAGCAGCCACAGAGAGTGGATTAGTACCCGGTTGATGGCAATAGGCTCGCCCCCTATTACATGGGACTGAAATATGCCGAAATATGGGTGTATTATTAGGTATATCTCTGCCTACCCATTGGGGATTATAGGTGTGAAATTATAAAGTTCTGGGTAAATTTTTAGGGCAGATAAGTAAAACATAATGTTATCAGCACATTCTATTGAAATCAATTCTAACTTACCCAGAACACTACATAATATGACGATTTCAAAGAAAATGATTACTTAATTTTTTCAGGTCATTTGAGATCCAAGTTGTGGAAGCACCAGAGTTAGATGAACTCAGAGTTGGTACTGGACTGAAAGAAGGTCAGATAGTCCAAATAACTTGCAATATTGTTGGAGGAGATCCGCCTATTTATTTCTCATGGCTAAAGGATGGAAAGAAACTTCCTGCTAGTTTGAAGGTAAGAACTATTCTTTTTTTTTTTTTGTAAAATACTGTTTTACTATGTATTTACTAAACTTACTTACTATAAGCTAATGAAATCCAAATAGTTTCTTCCATTTTACCATCACACATCACAGGACCCAGTATGATACCTTGAGTAACCCCACCTTTTTATTACAGATAACAGAAAGAAGTTCAGAGTTATTCAGCGTTTTGATAATAAAACGTGTTTCTCTAGAACATTGTGGAAAATATACGTGCATAGCAACCAACCACGTCGGCAAAGTCAACCAAACTGCAGACCTTTATATTAATGGTATGTAATTCAAAAACCTGGCTTTAATCATAATCTGAACACAAAGGCACTAAACAAAATTACATTGATGAATGCTGGTTATCATTCAATACCACAAACTCAAACTCGAAGCATTTATTTCAATTATACCATTTGACTTTTAATGTCTAAAAAACATAAAAAAACGCGAAGCTAGTCGCAGTCACAGATAATAATCTGTGAAAGTACTGTAGCATGGGGGACTGTCTCTTGTAATTTTGACGTTCAAAAAGTACTGATTATAAGCCTAATTTAATAAATGACTTTTGATTTTCGTTTTATTATGAGGATCCCATGTAGTTTTAAAATACTAAGGCTTTGTTTAGAGACACAGTAAAAACCTCAGTACAGACCCTTTAAAAGACAGGAGATTCATTTAAAAAAACAATCCATTTCACAGTCGCACCAAAATGGATAGAAGAACCAACAAATACCTCGTTACTATTGGGACAACGAGGCGTAGTGTATTGCAACGCAAACGGTTACCCGACGCCGCAGATACACTGGATGAAAAGGGACGGTACGTGAAATATTTACGCACGATCAATTGAATACACTCTCGGTACACGGTCGATTTTGTCTGTAGCCATAAGCAAATTGGAGTTATAGGTAGGTACTATTAGATTCTAATGTTTAAATTCTAAACTTCTTCGATAGTTTACAGGATTTCACTTCCTTTTCTTTCGCCGCCCACTTTCACTTTCTTTGTAATCGCTTCTGCTAAGTTCCTTATTTTAGTGTTAAAATATTCCTACCTACCCAATCTCAAATGATCTTTTATTCATCATCATCTGACTAGCCTTTTCCCAACTATGTTGGGGTGACCTTCCTGTCTTACCGGACGCAGCTGGATACCATTATTTTACATGGAGCGACTACCTATCTGACCTCCACAACCCAGTTAGTACTAGCTGATACGATACCCTCGGTAGTACTGGTTGTCAGACTTTCGGGCCACTGAATACTTTAACAACTGATCTGATCTGATCAGCTGGCCTACCATGACGTCTTAAAACATTATTGTTTTACTCCTTTTCCAGTGTGGGAAAGAGATGGTGATAGACATTCTGCATAGCTCCATCTCTTTCACACACGTGAATAAGAGTAAAACAATACTGCTTTAAGACGTCATGGTAGACCAGCTGGCGTTTTATACATAAATATTTATTATCTCAATTTTCCAGCTACCCTAGGCATTTGGCGTCCAGTCCTCGACTTAGCTGGTGGTGGGGTCATTAGCTACCCCAACGGTACCCTTGTTATTGAAGTGGTATCGTTATCCGATGAAGGGATGTACGCTTGCAACGTTGAGAACGGAGTGGGAGATGCAATGAATAAGAATGTATGGATCAGTGTTAATAGTAAGTATAACACAAATGTCGAAAAAAAAAGATATTTTTTTTTAAATTTTGTCATTTCACTAGTTGGAAAGAGATTTTACGCTTGGAAAAATAGAAGAAATCCTCGTCTGAATTGTAAATATATGAAATGGTTAATATGTAGGTAACAATATTATCACACCTGTATTCGCCGAAGGATTGCAGCTTAATGTTACTCATAGCATATAAAAAAAAAGTCTTTGCCCGACCTTGGTATCTTGGTAACCCAGGACATCATGCTCGCTGGTTACGACCACCAGACCAACGGAGCAATCCAAATGGGTAATAACGAACGAACGAAAATGTGCGTGGTTAAATATTTGGTCAATCAATCAAGTTGATCGATTTGTAGGTCCAATTAAAGTGTATGGGGGTTGAAACATGAGACTTGTTTACTGTTCTCCTCTTTCATATGTTATTATGGTATAATTAGCCTGTTTTAATACGAGTTTGTTTTTCACGATAAAATCAAGCGATAGTAAAAATAATAATAAACATCTGCCGAGGCTCTCAGTAGGCAATTGGATCAAGGGCATGATTCAGAAGGCGGCACTCATCGATACGGACCGTATGGTGAGGAGGTTCCGGTCTCTGGAGCCCTAACCACTGGTAGCTTAGATGCTCCCGACACCAGCTCGCGGCGGACCATTTCTTTTTAGGGTTCCGTACCCAAAGGGTCAAACGGGACCCTATTACTGAGACCTCGCTGTCCGTCCGTCTGTCACCAAGCTGTATGTCATGAACTGTGATAGTTAGCCAGTTGAAATTTCACGTATTATATATTTCTATTGCCGCTATAACAACAAATAAAACAGACTAAAAACAGAATAAAATAAATATTTAATACTCTGGCTCTCATACAACAAAAGTGATTTTTTTGCTCGTTTTTAGAAATAATGGTACGGAACCCTTCGTGCGCGAGTCCGACTTGAACTTGGCCGGTATTTTTTAAGAGATATTTAAATATTTGCAAAAATTATGAACACAGAAATAATTAATAAGAAGAAGACTTGTTTTTGTCTAATATTGTTTGTGGTATCACTCTTGTGTAATAATGACGACACAACTTGTCCAATTTTTTTTCGTATGTTTTTTTTTTTTAGTTTTTTCTTTTTAAAAGAATGTTCGCGAATAATAAACCTACAAATTATTTCTAGAGCCAGTGCATTTCGAGTCAGTCGGTGCTAATCTGACAACCAAAATGGGTCTACCAGTGACTTTGACCTGCCGACCTTTAGGAGACAATCCTATCAGAGTCAAATGGTCTCTGGATGGAAAGCCTGTTGATTTTACTTCATCAAGGTAATTTGAACTTTAATAAATTAAATGTAAAATTAGGCATGTTTTGCATAGTATGACGAAGGAAAAGGAACTCTAATGACATACAAGATAGGCCAAAAACCGCTTTCAGCTTCTTTCAGATTATAAACGGTAGCGCCATCTAGTCGTTGTCGGCTGAACTTAATAGAACCCTCCACTCGACTAACACTTTGTAGTGGAATCGCTCTAGCATATAACCATGGAAAATTCTTTAGCCAACTTTGCCACCTGCAATCTCTGTAGTAAACCAGCCTTTCGAAAGATGGCGCTGAATTAAATGAAGCTGAAGTAAACATACTTCTTCAACAAAGCTTTATAGTATTACGATGACTATGACGTGCCGTGCATGAGTCAGGTATAGTCCAACACTTCATCGCAAGCTAAACCACTGAAGAGGGGACTCTAGTAGGCCTTTCTCCATACAAACGTATTCCACTGTTTTCTACGTGGATAATGCGTCTAGAGCAATAATTTTTTTCCAAAAAATCAAGGTCTAATTAATACATGCCTCTATCATTTCCTTTTTTTTAAAACATAATCGCTAAAAGAATAACGACAATCCAAAAACCCCAAAAAAAGCCCGTTTTTATCGCCATGTTCAGACGACTATCAGACAAATTTAATAAGTTTTTAACAAAAAAGAAAATAATAGGAGCACTTTTCCTCTAAATTTTGATGTTAAAATTATTTAGATCAGTACACTGATCTAAATAATTTAATAAATTTTTAATTTTTTAATTTAAAACTACAGTTTTGAAGAAGAAAACAGCGGAATACAAAACGTCTTTTGGTCAAGCTTTTTGTAGGTAAAATCAGCCTGAGCTGCAGTTGTCCCTTTCGCTCTTTACGGGGGCTTGGTCTAGCGCAGCGCGTCGGCAATAGTTTCTTCAAATATCTATTCTTCAAATTCCTTGGGGCTAGAGTCCCCTCTTAACTACCCACAAAAAGTTACAATTGCTATTTGTGTTAGCGGTAAATACTAAATACGTGTTTAAGATTTCACACCAGGATGAGACGTCATGATAAACAAAACTCCTTTAAGACGTTAAAGCAGAATTATTTTTATTCTTATTCCAGAGTGGGAAAGAGATGGCGCTGGACATTGTCTATAGCTCCGTCTCTTCCACACACTGCGGTGACATTAAAACAATACTGGTATAAGACATCACGGTAGCCTCCAGTGCTGGAATAAAAAAAAGATGTTGTCCCTTTTGTTTCGGTTCCTGCATTTCTCTTATTTTATTTCAGGCTCACAATATCAGAGACGATGACACACAGCGGTCTAAACAGTTTGATCAACATCAATTACGTGGAGGGCAGAGATGGTGGTACTTACGAGTGCCGGGCGAGTAATCCTTATGGAGTGGCCGCTTTTAATGTGCATTTGGATATTCTCGGTAAATGGAAACTTTGCCCTATTTGCATAAGCATAATCAGCCTGTGTTCCCACTCCTGGGACACAGACCTCCTCTCTATGAGAGGGAGTGGGCTGTAATCCACCACGCGGGCCCAGTGTGGGTTGGTAGATGTCACATGTCTTAAATTTGGGTCCATATTGGCTCACCTAAAGTTCTTTACCCGAAATTGTTCTTCCTAATGATTTGTAATCTTAATGATCACTCTTCCTAAAATTTTTCATCCTAAAGTTTTCATTCATACTATTTGTAGTGCTACCGGCGATGTTCATAACACTCATGTTTCCGAAAATTGTAATTATTAATATCATTATTGTAAATATATTTCAACTCCTACTGTTTTTTATCATAACGCTATTATCCCTAAACATAATTACCATAATATTTTCACTCATACTCAGAAAGAAACATTTACCAAGTGTAATAAATAATATATGTGAGTAGAAGTTGATATTTATAGTGCCCCCACCATGAAAAAAATACTTAGAAAAATTTCGCGACCAATTTCGAGGTAGCGCTCGCCGGCCGCTGCCGCGGCACCGCTCGCTTCGCTCGCTCGGCTCGCGCGTAGTTGGTCACAGTTCTAACCTAACCTAACCTATGGATATCTTTACGGGTATACGCCGTTTTAAATAAAATTAAAGAAGACGCTTTAATAAATAAATATAAACAAAAACTTGAGAGGTGTCAAGGGACACCCGGATGGAACGAAGTTCCTTTCACGTACATAATATCAATACATTTTAGATTTAAGTTAGTGTGCGAAAAATAAAATATTTAATTTAAGGAAGATTAATCCTTAATTCGAAGCAATACGTCTTACTTAACTGCACAACCGAATTTGTACTTTGTAGTTCGGTCATTCAAAATAATAATCATATCTATCCTTACTCACATACACACCCCAATTGTACGTAATTTAAGGAAATTTCAACTTTATTTTAAGGAAATAAAGCTTACAATAGCTTACTATAGCAAAAAGTGTCGTGACAACTTTTCGTAAGATTTTTTTCCGTCTAGCCCCCTTTCACAACGCGCGATAAGGAACTTCGTTCCAAAAGATATGACTTTGAATAATAGTGTAAAAGATGGTTATGTTGAGAAAATATAGGAAAACAAATAAAAGTATAATAGATGATTATTGCTACTGACATTATGAAGTTGAATGCTTCGAAATTAGAACATTAGAGACAGAGTAGTTAGGAATTGCGATTGTTAGGATGAAAAATGTTAGGAAGAACATTTTCGGATTTCCAATTATCGGAGTTGAAAATTTAGGTGAACTTTGGCGCACCCCTTAAATTTTTAGTTCTAAGACATGCCAGTTTCCTCACGATGTCTTCCTTCACCGTTCTGAGAGCAGCGGTGATGAAATAAATTACACAAAGTTTTGCGCCTGCTTGGGTTCGAACCCACAGCTTACTGCTCGTAAGTTGGGGCTGCCTGCAATGGGCCACCACGGCTCTCCCTTATTTGCATACTAGCTGTGAATAGTTATATATGGTCTTTATATGGTGCACGTGTGATGCGAAAGAATGAAGAAATTTCACTAGAAAAGCTTTCAATATG
Organism: Cerastis leucographa; assembly: GCA_963082945.1. Taxonomy (NCBI): domain Eukaryota; kingdom Metazoa; phylum Arthropoda; class Insecta; order Lepidoptera; family Noctuidae; genus Cerastis; species Cerastis leucographa. Next base: position 4,390,484 of record OY720369.1, on the reverse strand, counting down.
AATGTGGTTGGGTTTAGGGCCAGAAATTTTGTTTGGAGAGCCTTAAATTACAGCGATGATCGCTTTTTATTCACACAGACAGATAGATGGATTGTGTGAAAAATGTAACGGCTAGAATATTGAGATGGTAGGCGACAGAGGATTATCAGGTAGCTTGGAAGAAAAAGACATGCTAAAACGACCCCAAGCACATTGGCATAAGAGAGAGACGTGTGAAAGCGTGATTTATGGATTTAAAATTTTATCATCGTCCAATCCGTAGCTGACAATAATTTATTCCATTACAGAGCCACCAACGCCTCCCCTAGACCTGCAAGTAGACTCAGTAACCAGTAACTCAGTGAAGCTATCCTGGCGCGACACCATCAGTACCCATGTACAATACTACACCATGCAATATACTACTAACGATTTCATGATGTGGGACAGCGCTAAGAGCATCAATATTACCAGGTAAGGAGAAAAGAAGAGAGGGTGCCTTCTCGTGAATCTACCCGACGGATTTTTTTTGGGTTTAACATCTCGCAGTTCAACCTAAGAAGTTGTCGTCTGCTTAACCGGACTATCCTGTGGGTGCCTTGAGAGTAAGGCGTCCAGCCAGGGCAGAAAACTGATTACAAACTAAGCGACTACACGCTACGGGCAACCCCTGTGGGGTACGAGCCTCGGCTTAGGGCGTCGCTGGGGGAGGACTGCATGGGGACAGGCTGGATCTGAATGATATCGTTATTTAGGGACTGATTTAAGACTACTGTCACAGCATCGCGGGCTGGCTTATACCAGGGTCGGGGAGGGCCCGACGGGAGCAGTCTCGTTCTAATTAAAAAACTTAAGACTACTTACCGACTAGTTAGAGCGATGATCTCCGTATGGAAGGTGGTAATAGTTGATAGAAGTTGTTATTTTGATTGTTGAGTGGTGTATTCACCACTCAACAATCAAAATAACTTCAACTATATTTAGTTGAAGTAGGTAAGTAACATGATGAGCTATATACGATGGCAAAGTCTGCTGGATGAGGACAGCATGTCACCGGCCGTTGTGCAGTGATAATACTCGTAGTTAGGGCAGGCCTATGCTCAGCAGTAATGGTACAAATGTCTCAGAAATCAGCAACTCTGTGAAGATATTCTGGACACCACCATGACCAATATATCTAAAGTAGGTACCTAAACGCTAGTGGTTTCGCTGTGAAAGAAATTTTATTTTTCTTCTTTAAATAAAAATTATACATAACAAAAAAATGTCGGTGAAATTGTTGTCCTTTTAGCAGTACAGAAGAAAAAAAATTTACACCCTTGTCACTTGTATAACCCACCTTGTTTGTTTACTTTAGACAAGACAGCGACGTTCGTCAGAATATAGAACTTAGAGATCTACAGCCAGCGATGGACTACCGAGTGAGGATCGCATCAGGCAACCAAGTGGACCTGAGTCCATACACACAGCCTGTACATTTTAGTACACAGCAAGAAGGTACGTAGTGACTATAAACTTTTTTGTTTGCACAAAAAATCCGACCTCTCCAATAATTGTAAAGTTGATAAAAAAAAAATCCCGGAATAAAAAGTTTTCTGTGTCGGTCTCCATCCTATCAAATACACCATTGAAGAAGATACCTGATTCCACTTACTGTACTTTTGGAGTACTTGTAATTTGGGACGAAGCAGGAATTCAATAGTGATATGGGACAAACGAAGAATTTTTTGGAATGTGGGACAAAGCTTTGGTTCTTTGCTATGTTGAAAGAATAACAAAAAAAACATGCATTATCAGGAGCATATTGAATTTGAATTAAAAAAATAAAATAGGTGTATTACATTAGTTATACATTCAAGCTCAAACTCATAGCATTTATTTCAATTAGACCATTACAGGCACTTTTGAAAGTAAAAACAAAAGGCTCCCAGTCACAAGGCATAATAACTTGTGAAAGTACTGTTTCCCATTTCAATTTATTTTTGGATTGAACTCGGCACGGACTTCGTTGATATTAAAATAATAAATAGAAAACCTACCCTGAGAAATAGACTGGGAAAACTCCCTAATGTTCATACGTAACTTTTCCAGCGCCATCATCAACGCCACTTGGTGTACAAGTCCAACAAACTGAAAGCCCTGGAGAATTAATCGTGTCGTGGCTCCCACCGCCAAGAGAGAGCCACAATGGTCTATTACAAGGGTATCATGTGAAGGCTGTCCCCAGAATTAGTGGCGATCCTGGTAAGGAAATTACCCTCAAGAGTGATAGCTAAGTTCAAGGCCTGTAAACAGGCGTAAGAAATCTTGTTGGAAATAAAATCCATATTTTTATAATACAGTATCAGTCTTTCTGTCAACTCATTACAAATTTCAACGGCTGACCTTGGATCCGTGGGTTCTGCACAAGTGGTCATGCTACGCGTGCAGTGAGTTGGTTCCAATTTCTATCTCAAAAAGCATTATGTTTGATTATTGAGAATGCCTACATGGACACTCATAAAACGTCGAAAAAAGGTGCTCAGTTCGGCTTGGACGTTTCTTATGGAGAAGAACCGGCAAGGAACCTCTATGGTTACTCTTTTAAAATCATTTTGTTTTCCAATTTTTGAATGTTACAGCGTTAGTACTTAAGTATGGGAGATCAGCGTAGGCCCGAGAATAAGTCCTTGTTTACTACAAAAGGTAGAAAAGGATAAAAAAAACCTGATAATATATCGTTTTGCAAAGCCCCATCACTAGATGTTAATGATGATGATCATTCTTATTTTACAGTACCCAATGACACTCAAACTAAAATGGTGAAGGTTATGTCAAGAAAAGGTAAACAAGAGACGACTCTCAGTGGACTGCTCAAAAATATGAGGTGAGGATGACATTCAACCAGGGCTGCGGGACTCCAGGGCTGCAGGACTGTTCGAAAGAGATACCGTGGCCCTGGAACACAAAGGGCTAAGAAGGAAGATGGATGGGTTTAGTCAGTACAAGGCTGACACTCCCTTCCGCTCCGCTCAGAACGGGAGGAGTCATTATTTTGATGATTTCTCGTCCGAAAAAAAAAAGGATGATGTTCAAATATCAAGTTTGATTAATTAATCAAATATATGGAGCACTATTAAGGATTTATTTGTATTTTTTAGGTACGCTGTATCTGTGAGTGCTTTCAATTCAGCTGGTAATGGACCATTCTCCTTGCCGATCTACCAAACGACCAGAGAAGGAGGTAAAATGCACCGCAGAACATAATAAATAGTTAATTTTGAAAAATATTGTGGTTCCTTGAATCTTAGAACTTAAGTGATTACTCCTGCGTGTATGATCTTGACTACAAATCAACTACATAGTTGGTTGGTTTGTTGTTTGTGTTTGGCTTTTCGTGACTATTTCACAGATAAGTGCTTCTAATTTCTGCGTTATGCATTTCAGCGCCCGAATTACCACCATCAGGAGTGGAATGTAGAGGAGTATCATCATCATCTCTGAGAGTTGCGTGGCAGCCAATCACCTCACATGGAACATCATTGCTTGGATACTCTGTATACTATAGTACTGAAGGTAAATCAAGTCAGGGGGGTTACTATGACGCTTAAAACATTATTGTTCCATTCCTATTCCAGAGTGGGAAAGAGATGGAGCTAGACGACCTGTATAGCTCCGTCTCTTTTTCACTCTGGAATAAGAATGGAACAACAATGTTTTAAGATGTCATGGTACTCCGCCTGACCATTTTTTGCTCATTCCACCTTCAACCATTAGAAACCGTTGCAAAGTCAGGAATTTTTAGACCGATCTCACGGAGTCATAATGAGTTATTTTAAAACCACTACATTTTAACCAAGGATTGTTATCTCAAATTAATACGAAAAAGTCTTAACAGTCGTCTTTGATTTTTATTCGGGTTCCGTACCCGATTACCTACTAAGACTTCGCTGTCCGTCTGTCAACAGGCTGTATCTCATGAACTGTGATAGTTAGCCAGTTGAAATTTCTACAGATTATTTATTTCTGTTGATGCTACAAATACTAAAAACAAATACTAAAATAAGAACAAATACTAAAAACAGAATAAAATAAATATTTAAGGGGTTCCCATACAAAAAAGTGCTCTTTTTTAGGGTTCCGTACCCAAAGGGTCAAACGGGACCCTATTACTGAGACTTCGCTGTCCGTCCGTCCGTCCGTCCGTCTATCACCAGGCTGTATCTCATGAACCGTGATAGATAGCCAGTTGAAATTTCTACAGATTATGTATTTCTGTTGATGCTATATATGCGAGTCCGACTCGCACTTGGCCGGTTTTATATAAATAATGATACGGAACCCTTTGTGCGCGAGTCCGACTCGCACTTAGCCGGTTTTTTCCTACCAATTTAGCACCAAAAAGTTTTGTCTATTTGTTGCATTTGTAACACAAAATTGCAAAAATCTTTCAAAATTCTTCTGAGCTCTTTCAAAGAAGGTATACTATTACCAAATAACTATTCCATTTTATTATTTATATTTCAGATGGTCCCTGGCAGAACATAAGTTCTCCACACACGGAGCTGTACCTCCAAGCACTACTAAAGTACACCAACTATACAGTGAAGGTCGGTGGCTTCTCTAACTACGGACTAGGACCTTTTTCTTATCCCATCGTTTGTACTACATTGCAGGATGGTAAGTTGAAACAATATTTTTATTGGATACTAGCTTCTGCCCACCGCTTCGCCCGAGTTTTTTTTGGTAATTTTCCCGCGGGATCACACTACCAGGATAATAAAAAGGTGTCTTATGTGCTATTCCACATATTATCTATCCCTGTGCCAAATTTCATCCAGATTCATTCAGTAGTTTTTACGTGAAAGAGTAACAAACATCTATCCATCCATCCATCCATACTTACAAACTTTCGCTTTTATAATAAACTAGCTGTCCCGCGCAACTTCGTCTGCGTCACATTTTCCCCGTTTTCGCAACATTTTTCATTGCTGCTCCGCTCCTATTGGTCGTAGCGTAATGATATATAGCCTATGTCCTTCCCCAGGTTGAAATCTATCTTTTTGCTAAATTTCATTAAGATCCGATCAGCCGTTTAGTCGTGAAAAGGTAACAAACAAACAAACAAACATACAAACAAACAGAGTGACATTCGCATTTATAATATTAGTATGGAAGTATGGATTAGTAAGAATCTTTCTTTCTTCACCGTGTGGTTAGAGTCTAACCTCGTGTCAAAGTTTTTATGCCGGCCATAGGCCTCTGATTTGGCTGGAATGAATGGATATTAGGTACTATTAAGTTGTGGCCTTTTGAATGACCGCAAAAAAAACTCTCTGAATTAAGTTAACTTATATGTAGTTGACTACTGTCTTACCAAGGGGTATCGTATTACCCAGTTACTGGGTTGTGGAGGTCAGATAGGCAGTCGCTTTATGTAAAATACTGGTACTCAGCTGCATCCCGTTAGACTGGAAGCCGACCCCAAGATAGTTTGGGAAAAGGCTAGGCAGATGATATGTAGTTGACTACTCTTACCATACTCTTTTCATAATGAAAAATTTCGTTGTTTACAAAACTTGGTTGCTTAATGAAGGATCCTATCAATTTAAAATTGGTCTTCTCTAACGATTGCTGTTAATTCCATAATCTGTAACTGCGGTTATACGTATCCTGTCCGTATGTGTCTCGGGTGACCACTGAAAACCAGCGCTGTACTGTGGGCCTCCCATAACACAGCATTATGCTGAGTGGTAACGGTCTAGTTGTAATTATAAATATTTGTTATGCGTTGTATGTTCATTGTTATTTTTTTTATCATTGTGTTTTGGATGCACGCCATGCCCCTGCGACAATTATTTTTTTCTTTCTTTGGTCGTTTTACAAGATTGTGCCAGAGAAGTTTAGTTCTAGTCTAAACTAATATTATAAAGAGGAAAGATTTGATTGTTTTTTGTTACGATTCAACTCAAAAACTACTCGACCGATTTTAAAAGTTCTTTCGCCATTAGAAAGCTACATCTTTACCAAGTAACATAGGCTATACAAGGTGTTGTTTTGCATCATCGTCAAAATTCAGTAGGTTGTCACAAAAGACTTAAATAATCAATTAAAATTACGATACCTAGTCAATTATTAATAAACGCTGATTTTTTTGTTTTTCTAAGTTTGTCATTATTTCAGGATAACCCCGCTATCGTGGTTTAGGGAATAAGAAAATATCGAATAAACATTTGAGATTGTTCGTATGTGTGAAGCGTGGTTATAGGGCGAGAATCAGACGGGCCGCGTTTAAAACACGAGTGTTTCACACTTACTGACTTTCGTAAATAAGAAAAAAAAAAAAAATACTTACCCATTGAATTTGACGAGAATGCAGAACAACACCTTGTATAATATTACAATTTTCGGGGATGAAGTCGCAGGCGAATTGGTAATAAAATAAAGATCGATCTAATCTTCTCATTTCAGTGCCCGGTCCGCCGTCAGCAATAAAAGTGTTAGTATCGTCACCGACCTCTCTTCTTGTCAGTTGGAAGAGACCAGAACAAGCCAACGGAGATATTTCCCACTACACTGTTTATGTGAAACCCGTTTCTAGGTAAGTTTTGCTCGAACAATACCTATTGAACATAGAGTTCAGTGCTGAAGATGGACCTTTCCTAAAAAGGGTTAGGACTACCCCAGGTTCAGTCAAAAATGGAGGCGTCATGGCGGGATGTCTTTATATGTTAAGGTACTGTGTTCACGTGTCCTTTAATGATTTTAATTTACGAAGAATAGCCATAATTAACACTTTTGTTTGATAGACTAGTTTCGCGGGTTCGATCTTCACACGGCACAAATATTTGCATGGCCTACAGATAGTTGTTCCGTTCTCAGGTGGCCTACCAAGACGTCTTAAAACATTATTGTTTTATAACTTTTCCAGTGTGGGAAAGAGATGGCGCTAGAAATCTTGTATAGCTCCGTCTCTTTCCCACATTGCAATAAGAGTCAAACAATACTGCTTTAAGACGTCATGGTGGGCCAGCTGGTCCCCATTGTGTGACCAACTTCGCCCATTGATTGTGGATGTGAGTTTAAATGTTTGTAAACGCTCCCACGATACATGTGAAATCCTATCCTGTGGTGCAACGTTTAAAAAAAACGTTAATAAGTGGATATTTCATTTCTTATTTTTTGACATCATGCTTTAAAATGTTACTTCAATTTGTCATTGTGTCGTTCTTGCATTATGTTCCATCGAGTCAAGCTTTGCCTGCTGCATAGTTGAAGGTCATAATCTTATTTACTTTACGATACCAACTTCCGAACAAACTTCACGAACTGTGTCACTTTCGAGAATTCTATACTTCTGGCTTACCATGACGTGAAGCAGTATTGTTTTAGTCTTATTCCAGCCGGCCTAGCATGACCGCCGTAGAAACGAGCTATGTCTACGGAAGAATCGACAATTTGACAGATATTTCTATCGTCCCAAGCATGGCGATATTAAGAATGTAGAAAAGAAATGTTTCTTTTCTTCAGTCGACACAAGTCTACAACGTCGAGCATGACGACCATATTTTCTCTTCTTTTGACATTTGGGGGTAGAAACATTACTTCTGACAAATGTCAAACTAGTCTTAATAAAAACTAAATACGAGAAATACGTTTCGTGGTTGCGTTGAATTACGTTCAAAAGGTTGAAATGTTATGTAAAATATTTAGCATTAATTTCGCGAAAAAGATCCAGGCCTGGATCCAGGATGCAGCAACACCATCCCGCCCACGAAAAATGAAAAACTCGTGCAATTGGCAATTTTTTGACGTGACAACGTCTTATAAATTGGTTTGCTGGGTGACACTTCAAGAAACTGCGTTACGCTCCGCTCACGTTATGCGCTCACAATGAGAGCGAGTGAGAGGCACGCGTCCCTATAGCGTTGTCACGTTCAACTATCGTCAGTAAACCGACTTTACAGACAACCAATTTTTTTGTTAACTAAACGTAACCTTTTAACTTTCCATAGCAACGTCCCCGTTGCTATGGAAAGAATTTCTGTCTATGTCTTCGTAGAAACGCGAGTCGACGGTGTGCGCCATGCTCGGGAAGAAGAAATGACAAGTTGTAAAGAAAAGATTTCTTGTCGTTTCTTGGTAGAATAGAGATAGAACGGTCATGCTAGGGGGACAGAGTGGGAAAGAGATAGCGCTAGACGTTGGAATTGGAATGACAAAGAAGTTGTTGCATTTGTCGTTTTGCTGGCAGTTTTAAATTATTCTTCACTTTTTCCAGCACGAGTTCACCACAGAGCTACAGAGTAGAAGCAACTCTAGAGACACCACTCCGACATCTCACGTTTCCAGTATCGGGCTTATCAACCGGCAGACAGTATGAAGTGTTTGTAAGAGCTCATACGGCAGTCGGGGAAGGTACTCCGAGTAACAGGGTCCATATTGATCTGATTTCTAAAGGTTGGTTTTCGAAATTCTTGTATTTTTAACCAATGTGCAATGAAGTAGCAGCCACGGAATCTGAATTTATACCCGATTGATGGTGAAAGGCTCGCCTTTATTACAAATCACTGGCGCATTGTGGGTGTATTATTATGTACTTGTAATCCTTGAAGGGTAAGGCAGAGCTGTACACCTCTGCCTAACCCTTCAAGATTACAAGCTTTCGTTGAACATGTCTCCAATTATTTTTAATTTTTCCAGTTGTGGCTGGTGTAGCATCTCTAGGAGGTACTGTGTCAGTAGGCGTGGGCAGTTCCCTCCTGCTAGTCTGTCAGTGTGTGGGATCCCCTCCGCCTCGCACCGTGTGGTACCACAAACATAACATCATCACTCATCATCCTAGGTTCACGAGGAACCATGATGATAGCCTGCTGATTAATAGTGAGTATTTATAATGATATGTTTTTGAATTTTTCATTTATTCATTTAGAGCAACTCGTGGCTAACAAGCGCACAGGTCGATCTTCAAGGTTAAGCCGTGCTTGCGAAGTTTGTTCTGTGGATGGGTGACCATAATTACATACTGAGTTTCCTCCGTGCCTCGAAAAGCACGTTAAGCCGTTGGTCCCGGCTGCCATTTTGTAGACCTTTGACAGTCGTTACGAGTAATCGGAAGCCAAAAGTCCAGTCTTACCAAGGGGTATCGTATTACCCAGTTACTGGGTTGTGGAGGTCACATAGACAGTCACTTCTAGTAAAGTAGTGGTACTCAGCTGCATCCGGTTAGACTGGAAGCCGATCCCAAGATAGTTTGGGAAAAAGCTAGGCAGATGATGATTTACTAGATTCAATATTCAAAAAATGTATGAAATCACGACCTTGAAGTCACTGGCTGGGTCTCCGGCCACTTTGTATGAGCCGTCCTATATAAGATGAAGTAATGTACCATATCCAAATATCAGTTATCATTTATCTAAGGCAAAAGAGTCTAGATTTAAAAATAACAAAAATATTTTCTCAACTTTCCAGACATAGATCCATCCCTAAGCGGCAACTACACCTGCTTAGCTAAGAACCTGTACGGTTCAGACTCTGTATCATACGAAGTGTCAGTTCTGCCTACCCCAGAGCCACCGAGCATGAGGGTCACTTCACATAAGAACGCCATTCACCTGCAGTGGGATTTACCAAGGAAGATTGGTGGCAAGACGCAGAAGATAAGTGAGGCAATTTGAATTTTATTGTGAAGCAAACTTTGTTTTTAGGGTTCCGTACCTAAAGAGTCAAACGGGACCCTTTTACTGAGACTTCGCTGTCCGTCCGTCCGTCTTTCGGGAACACCCAAATACTCCGAAATATTTTATTCCGAATTACAATAATCCGAGTGCCAAAAGTCCGAATTTCATAATACCTAAGAATCATAATGTCTGTTATTAAAAATCACGAAATTTATTTTACCGAAAGTCGTAAATGCGATTTGTTAGTTTTCCGATTTTCATACGTTCGAAGAATCAAATGCTCGAAGGATTCTCGGTCCGAAAAACGACATTCCGATTTTCAATTGTTCGAATAAACTAAAAGTCAACATGTTGTGCTACAAAATTTAGAGATAGAAACAAATCGTTGCAAAACCGACTTCACGCAATCTTTTCTGCCCTACCCCTAGAGTGTAATTTAAGCCCGCGTAGGCGCGGAGGGGTGGAGCGGCCCGCGGGCTGAGGAGCAGGTGGTTTGAAGGCCCGCCGCCGCGGCTGAGGCTGCAGGAAGCTGCGGTAGTGAGCGTTAAAACCATCTGCAACGATAAGCACGCGTGGGGCCGCCCAAACCCCGCAGTGCCGGAGCCGTGACAGAAATAATGCTTGCTGCTTATTGCATGCCTGCTTGCTTGCTGCTTACCTGCTTGCATGCTGCATGCCTGCTTGTATGCTGCATTTCTACTTGCATGCTTGCTTGCATGCCTGCTTGCATGTTGCATGCCTGCTTACATGTTGCGTGCTTGCTTGCTGCAAATCCCCTGTTTTATTGATGAATCACTTCGGTTAGGTTATAATTGTGACCAGGGAAACAAAATATTTTTATTCGAAACAAAATATTTTTATTCGAAACTAAACAATTATAGTTTAAAAGAGAACAAGGAGTTTTTATTTCGGATTTGTATTAATCGGTATTTTAATAATCGGAATTCGTATTTTTGATGTTTCGAATTATCATTAAGTCGGACCTTTTGTTATTTGATCTATTAAAACTCGGTGTTTTGAGAATATTAATTATAAACGTTAGGAATATTGAAATTTAGTAATTATAAAAATAGGAGTAATGATAAGTCGGAGTTGTTATATTAGGAATTTTGAACCATTCGGAATTATGACAATCGGCATTTTGAAATTCGAACTTGTGACTATCGGAATAAAGTTTTTTCGTATTTATGTAGTGTACCCCCGTCTTTCACCAGGCTTCTCATGAACCGTGATAGGTAGCCAGTTGAAATTTCTACAATTTATGTATTTCTGTTGATGCTATAACAACAAATACTAAAAACAGAATAAAAGAAATATTTAAGGGGGCTCCCATACAAAAATGTGTCTTTTTTCCTCTTTTTAATAAATAATGGCACAGAACCCATCGTGCGTGAGTCCAGCTCGCACTTGGCTGGTTTTTTTTATTTATTGGCCTGGTAGTAACAAATATTGATCATAACTTCGCTAGAAATAATTGTAGTAATAAAATCTAGACCTACTCCAGCTAGTTATCTACTTCGTAGAACAGAAACAAAAGCATTTATGCAGCCCGTGATGAAGATTAAAGAGAAAAAAAAAATTCTAATTTACATTTTCATCAAGAAAATCTGAGTTTTGGACTTTTGTTAAAGTTAGTTTATTTTATGTTTTACCTCTTTTGGTTTTGAATAAAGATTAATATTAAAGCTTTTTTTAAGTTTTTTCCTGAATTTAAGAAAATACGTTTATTATACGTATCGGACCTGACATCACTTTGTGCCCTATCAGAATCAGAATTTTACAACACCATGCTGAGTTCTTTTGGTATTGTACCTACAAGGGGCTGGTTTAATTCGTCTTATTTTTAATTTATTCATGTTTTATTTCGTGATATAATTTTGTCTTATCGTTTATTTATTTTTTTGTCTTTTGCGAGACTGATATATACTTTTTAATTCTTTTTTTTTCAAATTGTAAATATTGCTGAAATGCGTTAAAAAACAATTAGCACCATCTCGCGGCAAAAATTTAAGCTAAGAAAATTAATTAAAATAATTTTCCTATAATTTTATGGTTTTCCCATTACTCTTAAAATACCATAAACCAAAATGCCTTCAACCTATTTCAGTTTACAATCTAACATGGAAAGAAGCAAATGGTTCCTGGCAAGACGCGTGGTCTAGCAAAGGCACCTCTCTTCAAGGAATCCAGGAGTACACTCTGCAAGGTCTGAAGTGCGGCACCAAGTATTCTCTGAGGATGACTGCAGCCAACAGCGTGGGGTCCTCGCAGCCGACTTATGTTGATGCTACTACTTTGGGAGGAGGTAAGCTGTGATCAAGGAAGGATGGAAGATGATAAGGGTAGAATGGGGTCATATAATCATCATCATCATCAGCCTATAATGTTCCCACTGCTGGGACACAGGGCTCATCTCTATGAGAGGGAGTGGGCTGTAATCCACCACGCAGGCCCAGTGCGGGTTGATAGATGTCACATGTCTTCGAATTTTTAGTTCTAGGACATGCCGGTTTCCTCACGATGTTTTCCTTCACCGTTTTTGAGTGCAGAGCGGTGATAAAATAAATTACACAAAGAAATTGTCATAAAATATAATGATAGAATAAATGAAGGAGAAGACGTTTTGTGGTACCCTTAAATAAATTAGGCCGAGGGTAGGACAATGCTGAAATTATTGAGTCTTATTATTGAGTGTTTACCAGAGAAAGGTTCAAAGTTACCTAATTAAAACAAGTATTCTGGCGTGGTAACCCACAGAACTCAGAATCGTTCTGCGCGCTGGCAGTGATTATTGACGCCATTTATGAAGTTATGAGTTTTAGTTCCTATAATTAAACAATGATGCTCACAGATATTAAGATTGTTTGCTTGTTCCAAAAATATTGACAATAACGTCTGTAACAATCGCCGAGGCGTCTCCGTGGTTTATGAAGTATCTAAAAATACCTATTTAATTTTGAATAAGCATAGTAACTTTTCCGACCATTGAGAAACAGCTGGCTACCATGACGTCTTAAAACAGAATTTTTTTACTCTTATTCCAGTGTGGGAAAGAGACGGAGCTATACAGGATGTCTAGCGCCATCTCTTTCCTACAATGAAAAAGGAGTAAAACAATAATGTTTTAAGACGTCATGGTAGGCCAGCTGGTCTCTTCTAAGACCTCAGGACTGAGTTAAAGTAAGCCGTGCTACACTGTAATAAAATAGTTATTTCATCGGTTTCCAGTTCCTATGTCGCCAACCAGCACTGAATGGTTCTGGAGCAACGCTACGCATATCTACATACAGTTAAGCGGCTGGGATGATAATGGGTGTGAGATCACCAGGTTTGAAGTGGATTACAAGGAGTATGGTGGCAAGGCGTGGAAGAAGGCTGAGAATAGGCTGGTGAGAAAAGTCTTTTATTTAAATCATCTATTGCTAATTTTGCCAAAACTAAAATCATCATCATCTGCCTAGCTTTTTCCCAAACTATCTTGGGATCGGCTTCCAGTCTAAGCGTATGCAGCTGAGTATCTGTATATTACATGAAGCGACTGCCTATCTGACCTCCATAACCCAGTAAATTGGTAATACGATACCCCTTGGTAAGACTAGATGCCAGACTTTTGGCTTCTGACTACTCGTAACAACTGTCAAACATCTACAATTGACAGCCGGGACTAACGGCTTAACGTGTTATTCGAGGCACGGAGGAAACTCGGTATGTAATTATGGTCACCCATCCACGGACCAACCTCGGCAAGTACGGCTTAACCTTAAGGATCGGTCCGTGTGGCTGTTAATATTTAGCCACGAGCTTCACTACCACTTAAATCAATGCGGCAATAAAAACTATACCAGAGAAAATGAGAGCAGTTCTTTTATTCGTCTCAAAATAATAGTGTGTGTCCAAATGCTGACAAATAATATTGCAATTTTAGTGGATGTATTGTGTTAAATAATGTTGCATGCCGTAAGGTAAAAAATGGGTCTAGTCTTTCCTTATAATTACCAACATATAAGTTTCTTAAATTTAAATGATTTCCTTATTTCTTTTTGTTTCTGACTAGAAAACAAAAATCTGGAATAGATAATAAGAATCTTACGTTACCGAGTACCTATAAGAAGGATTGATTCCTGTACGCCTACCATTACGTCTACCATGAGTTGTCATAGGTGTTCCCTTTCTTCTCCTAAAATTGTTTGTCCGAAAATTATTATCCATAACACGTTTGCTATAAACTTCAGTAACCATAATGTTCAAAATCCGAAATTTTGTTTAACATAATTACCTTGAGTTCTAAAAGTATTCTGTCATAATATCGAGTACTATAATACTTGAATCTCCTAATTTTACATGACCTAAAGTCATATGTCCTAAGTATTGTGTTAAATAATGTGTATTATTCCAAATATTCATTTATAATAAATTTTGTAGTCCTAAAACATTTGCTAAAAATTAGGTTTTAGAGACAGAAACGAATCGCTGTAAATCCGACTCCACGCAGTCTTGTCTGCTCTACCCCTAGAGTGTAATTTAAAATCGCGTAGGCGCGGAGGGGCGAGGCGGCCCGCGAGCTGAGGAGCAGGTGGTTGTAACACTCGCCGCCGCGGCTGAGGCTGGCCGGCTATTAGCCGGCCAGCAAGCCGAAGCTGCGATGGTGAGCGTTAAACCCATCTGCGACGATAAATTCGCGTGGGACCGCCGGAGCCCCGCAGCGCCGGAACCGTGACAGAAACCATGCCTGCTGCATGTTGCATGCTTGCATGCTTGCTTGCTTGCTTTCTTGCTTGCATGCTGCATGCTGCGTGCTTGCTTGCATGATGCATGCTGCGTGCCTGCTTGCATGCTGTTTGCTTGCTTGCATGTTGCATGCTTGCTTACATGCTGCATGCTTGCTTGCATGCTGCTTGCCTGCTTGCCTGCTTGCTTACTAAAACCACATGTTCACAATCAACTGCTTTATTGAGTACATGTATAATATATTTATTTATGTGTAATAAAAAAAGAATATTATTATTATAAATAAACATTATGTTTTGTAATTTGAATTTAGGACTTATAACTTTTATAGAAAAGGTTTTTGTCTTTGGTATATTATTGATTGTAATATTTATGACAAACGGATTTAGGACATATTATATTTAGGGGTTTCAATTTTATGGCATGTGATATAATGTGATATTAAGTTCGGGTAAATTATCATTCGGACAAATGATGATTAGGACAAAAAAAGTTATGGCACTTTAAATTATGGATAAAAAAGTTAGGTGACACAATAGAGAACCGTTGTCATAGTTAGATCGCTTGACGTAACTGCAATAGTTCCGTCAGTACGCAAATACTACAGTTAGCTTTTTCAAAGGTACCATGAGCTGTGTTGGTGCTAAGCTACCAAATTCTAAGCAAATGAAGCCCAAACTACAGTCGCTGTAGTTTAGTTTACTACACGATGACTTAGGATAGATAACTACAGTGACTCATACTACCGAATTTTGTGCATTTTAGTAGACAACTATGCGCTAGAGGCGCTGTAAAAGTATTCACACATTTTTTTAACCACAGACGCTAGCGAGTATAGATTGTTAAAACTCATGGTAGACGTACTGACCATTCGTAGTTTGTCATTAAGATTAGAATAGGAATTGACGACAAAATATTAAAGTATCAGCATTCGTCAAAACAGGCAATGATTGAATTAGTAAAAATGATTGATAATTTGTTTACAATTTAGTAAAAGACAGTGTGTTCTTGTTTTAACGGTTTTTTTATAACGGCCAATTATATATTTTCTTTCCAGCCCCAATTGGACCAGGCTTGGGGCCACTACGTGCCCACATCAGTCCTCGCTCAGCCAAACTCCTTCGTTTTGGCAGAATTGTCACCCGCTCAGTGGTATCATGTCAGAGTGACTGCAGAGAATGCAGCCGGGATATCTACGTCTTTGTATAGTTATGCTACTACAACTGTGCAAGGAGGTAAATCATCTTCTTTGTTTTTTTTTCTTTGCTTTCCCTAATTGTAGTTTCTGGACGTCTACTGCTGGACATAGGCCTCCCCCAAGTGTCGCCACATTGACCGGTCCCGTACGACTCGCAACTAGCGTCCACCTAGTGGGAGGCCTTCCAACGCATCGTCTCCGATTAATTCGCGGTCGCCATTACAGAACTTTTCTGAACTCTGTAGAATGAAGCTTTTGAATTCCAAGGATGATTTAACTTTTATTAAACTAATGGCATTGTTTCTTTACTTCTTTCTTTCTTTTCTGGCCTCGTCCGTCAGCAACCTATATCTTTCGTAGTTGGTATTAGTAAGTTGTGAATCTTTCGTTTCAGATTCAGTGGGACCACCATCAGAGTTCTTTGATTTGAACATGTTGGTCATAATCTGCAGTTCAATACTTCTAATGATTTGCTCGTTGACGTGCGTTTACATACTCGTCAAAAGGCATAAGTAAGTATTATTAATAACATTTACTACGGGATATTTACCATGTGTATTATTTGTTTCGAGTTCCCGATATTTTGGCGCTGTTGCAAACGCCATGATCACGGATAAACTGAAGTTACTGCGAGTGGGTCCCCCGTCCCGTAGTAAATGTTATTAATAGTGTTAGTGACCATGTCAGTTTAAAAACTTATATAAGTAAGTATTGCATATTTAGTAATATCTTATTTGTCAGGCAGCAGAAATCATAAACAAAATCTTTTTTTTTTTTTTTGTGCTTTGTGTTTGCTCTTGACTCTAGTCTAGGTCAGAGATGACAGAGACAAAGTCGACGATGACATTTATTTAAAACAAATATAAAATATCGCAACAATTGCTTTTTTTTTTTAATTTTTGGGATAATATATCCATTTTCGGGATCACCCCATTACACCTTAACAAGTGTTAAGTTAAAATTATGAAAAGTAGTTATTATGACTCAGACGCTTTCCGCAAATTGGCAAAAGCCTAGGTTGAATTTTTACCAAAGAGGATACAAATTTGGAAGATATTAATGGTATCATTATGATCTGGAGCTCTTCAAATGTTGAGTGAATCGGTTTATTCGAAGCAATCATGCTCCACCTTAGGCCGCATCGTCGCTTCGCATCAGGCGAGTTGCTGCCAAACGTAAACCTACTTTGTATATTAAAAAATAAAACTTTTCTTTCCAGCCATCAACATCTGACAGAATACAGAAACTCATTGACAGCTGAGTGCAAGTCAGAGCGAAGTAACGTGACAGTGAATACACCGCAAAGTGTTCCATCAGATATGAACAATAGAGTTTATAGTACACCAGTGCATCTTACTGCTGAGAATAAACATGGTGAGTAGAATGATTCAGAAGTTGGTGTAATGGAACAAAACGATGGAATATTTTCTCAAAAGGAATGTGATGAGAAGGGATGGAGCAAATGTGACTAAAAGAGTCAAGATATAAATGGTTATGGAAGGATAATTAGGAGAGGAAGACTAAAGAAAAGATGGATGGATTTTGTTAGAAATGATATGAAGGAAAAACGAGTAAATGATAGTGTGAAAAAAACGTGTTGTGCCGATCCCAAATAACAAGACACAAGGGTAGAAAGATGATGATTTTCTCAAAAGAAATCTTTATCTAATTGTGACGTCTACTAGTGACGGCACGGTTGGCGCAGTGGCTAAGCGATTGGCTGCTGCGGTGCATGTCGCAGGTTCGATCCCTGCACGGAACAAATATTTGTATGACCTACAGGTAGTTGCTCCGGATCTCGCTGTTTGTGTATGTGAGTTTAAATGTTTGTTAACGCACCCACGATACAGGAGAAATTCTTAGTGTGGGGCAAAGAAAAAAAAATATCCCCCGTTTTTGTAAGCAAGTTCTCTAAAGTAGAATTAAGAAGAGGAATGTCTCTAGATATTTTAATGAAACGTAATCGCAACAGCAGACGATAATTAAAAGACCCCTGCAGTAGTCCGGTTAAGCAGAAGCCAGCCTCATAGTTAAGATGCCTGCTAGGGCTGCGGACTGTTCGAAAGAGATACCGTGGCCCTGGAACACAAAGGGCTAAGAAGGAACATGGATGAGTTTTAGGCAGAACTGACTTGTTCTGACGGAGTGTCAGACTTGACACTCCGTACCGCTACGCTCAGAGCGGGAGAGGTCATTTGATGATTTTCCATTCGTAAAAAAAAAGAAAAAGCCTCATAGGTTGACCTGAGAGATGCCAGTAACAAAACAAAAACAGACCTTTCGCTTACAGAAACAAAGAGTACTCGTTAAGATTATTTTGTCTGTTACAATTATTTTTTACATCTGGAAAATAGATTTTTAATAAAAATGAATTTGAACGTTCCTCTTATTCACAGAATTATACGAGATAAGTCCATACGCGCAGTTTGCGATAGGTTTCCGAACCTTTGGACATGTCGACAATCAAGAAGTGCCCAACAGGGTTCACCTGCCGGGTAACAGCAAATCGAGATACGAAAGTGGTTAGTATGGCTAATGACTATCATTTCTAGTTAAAGTTTCCGGTTTTAACTTAATTAAGGACCAAACAAAAAAAAATTGAAATTTTAAGCGTTTACGCCTTTTGGCATTTCATATAAACTTTCAAGTGCGTATTTTCCGAAATGACTGAACCGATTTTAGTGAAACTTAATTCGCATAAGCAGGATACATAGGTCTGAAAAATTACATAAAAACATTTTCAAAATGTCTTTAAAAAAAAAAGAAATTTGGAAATTTCTGTTCTTAAAGATAATTTATTATCGGTGTAATTTAACTATAAAATTATTTTTCTAAAATGTTTTAGTAACATTTGAGACCTTTGTATTTTGCTTATGCGTATGAAGTTTCATTAAAATCGGTTCAGTAATTTCGGAAAATAAGGACTTGAAAATTTGTAAGGCGTAAACGCTCTTAAGGGAGACAATATTGAACAAAATTCTTACTTTAATACTGTGGGTAACTAGAAAAAACTTTAGTAATTTATTGACATGATATACTGTGTATAGGCCGGAACCTTTTAAAACTTACCTTGTATTTTTGGGCGTATTAAAGCAATTTGAGACACCAGCTAGCGTACGAACGATTATAAAAACAAAAGTTGTGTTCTTAAAGCTTTCGTTTACCTAGATGATACTGTGTTACTGAATTTGTTTTTTTTTTCAGAAACAAGTTTTCAAATGCGATCGGAGTCTGAAGAGAGTGACTGCGTATCGCGCACAACGACATTAAAAAGTGTGCCAAGAAGTAAGTAGTGTAAAAATTTTTCATTGTTATCCCGATTTATTTGGGGTAGCCGCAGCATGTTTCTAAACAAGCACGATTGTCGCAGTGGCTAAGTAAAAAAGGAGAATACATTTGTATGATGAATCGCAGTGCCTGTTCCCTCTTAATGGACGGGCATCCCGCTATCTATGAATTTTATCGTAACTTCGATCCAATAATAATTTTGCTGCCAATCAGCGGATAAATGTGGTTTTATACAAGGTGTTGTGTTGCATCCTCGTCAAAATTCAGGAGGTTATCACACAAGACATAAACAATCAATGAAAATTACGGTACCTAGTTAATTATTAATAAATGCTAATTTTTTTTGGTTGACTAGTTTATCAGTATTTAACGTGGTTTACGTAATAAGAATTTTTCGAATATAAGTTTGAGATTGTTTGTATTTGTGGAAGCGCGAGTAGGGCGAGAATCAGACGGCCCGCGTTTAAAACACTGGTGTTTCACATTTACCGATTTCCGTAAAAAGAAAAAAAAATACATACCCATTTTATTATTGATACGGGACGAGAATCATTAGAATAGTAACCTCTTTGAATTTGACGAGGATGCAAAACAACACCTTGTAATTTACAATTTTACTTTTTTTTGCAGAAGCATGCAGAATACCACATCATAGGTAGCTGACACAGTCATGACTTGGATTTTAGCAAACAATTTTAAAATGGTTGTGTTCAAATCAACTGGTCGATTCCATTTTGTGTCATCAAACTTTAAATGCTAAGGATATACCGATTTAATTTATATATCTTTGTAATAATGGAGTTTATACTAGTCTTTATTATTATTAATTATTGTATTAACTTAGTTAGCAGTTTGTAATTCAATAGATTTTTACGGATACATAATTGTTTTGTTACTACCGGTTTAGATTTGAAGTTTTCTTTCAGCATATCTGACGGAAGGTGCGACACGTTTCATTGGTCACGTTACTCCAGAACAGAGCAATAGATACTGTCTATACACCGTGTAAATCACCTCATCACGAAGCCGTCACCAAGCATTCTGTACATGAAACTAAGTAACTTTACGCAAAAAATATTGCTGGGAAACGACTTTTTTTTGGGGGGTGTTAAATCATGTTTTGTGGTAGAACTCAATGTAACGCACTCAAAACATTGTGCTGGTGGACGGATTGAATAGTAGTTGACGGGGGTCGTGGAGGTGTTTAAAGTAAAAATCTTACATTAAAAACTTATATTTAAAAAAAGACTTGTCAAAAAGTTGGAACTTTGACCCCTAATATCTCCGTAACTCTCTCAGGTATGGTGTAGAACAAAAAAATGATCGCAATGACAGGGAGAACCAGTGCCTTTCGGCTTCGTTAAGAGGTGTTTTACACCCTTTATGAGTTAGTTATTAGATAGTCAATAATGAAACCTAACACACATAACCGATGATGCGTTAGTGCGCACGACGACCAAACAAGCTATGCATAACTAGCACAAGCGGAACTATCATAGTACGGGACTATACAAAGCGAGGCCATGGTATAGTGTAAATAAATGTATTGCTTGTAATGTACCCGAGTGTGCGTCGATTGTACTAACGACGCCAAGCTCACCTTGCGTCAGATGTGCAACCACCCTTAGCCTAACCTTTTAATAAAAACGGGCGTGATGTAACGTATGTATAATTTACGTTTAAAAAAAAATATATGTCAGTATTTGTATACTTATAATTTCTTTAACATGTATTATTATTATTTTTTGTAAAACTAGCCAAATTTTTATCTCATCAGCATCATATTTTGTTAGGGTCTGTTCACACCGAGACGCGACGCGTCGCGACGATACTTGAAGAGGCCAGTGATTTCGCGCTGCGTCGCTCTACGCCGCGAGGCGCAACGTATTCTGAATTCTCACAACGAAATGTGTATCTTTTCGTGTAGAAAATAAAGTTATATTTTGAATCGCTCTTTAAAAGTGTGCGCGCAGCGTCACGTCGCGTCGCGTCTCGGTGTGAACTGACCCTTAGACTACTCAATTTACTTATCTGTTAGTAATATGTAAGTTTTTTATAAATAAAATAATGTTCATAATTAATTGTATAAATTAGGAAAGATTTTAATGTAAACCTTATAGCATAATTTATAGTTTTTATCAAAATTAAAATCAGAAAATAATATAAAATAAAAGAAAATACCGAAACTTTAAAGTAAAACAAATCACAGATTTTACTTGATAGTCAAAAAGCCTCTCTCTGAAATATTTTTTTCATGAAAAGGGCCAAACTATAGGTTGCCAAAGCATTATTTAATTTTCTATAGTTTTAATTTTCACCCTATACATAAATCTGTATTTAAAATCTTTGAACAGGCGGTTACTATGACGTCTTAAAATATTATTGTTTCATTCTTATTCTAGAGTGGGAGAGAGATGGAGCTAGATGACCTTTATCAATTAATCAATCAATCAAATCATTTAATTCGGATAACAAAGACCCATAGCATAAATACCTTACAAACTATCATACATATTATAAAAACTAGGAAAGTATTATAAAACTATTGTACACGAAGTGACGGCGTCGTGTTGCACTGCGTGGTGTCGCGTAGCCTTCCGCGGAAGCCCCGATATATGACACCCTTCGGCCAAAACTCCTCCTTGAGGAAGGTCTCGATATAATGAGTTGGAACTCGCACCACGAATGACTTGAAATTCGTGTTGTGGCGCGACTCCAACTTCTCGACCCTCAAGGTCCAGCTGGTCTTTACTCGAACATACTCCATGATGTCCTCAACCTTCGTGGTGTGATGTAGCCGAGAGACATAGAGCTGCGTCGTGGGTGTTGCCGGACGCAGCATCATATTGGGTCCTGCCGGCGCGGTCCCGCACATGTTCCGACTGGAAGGCTTCTTCTTCTTCTTCCTCTCCACCTTCACGAAGCCATCCTGGTCACATGTTCCTGAAGCTGGTCTTTGCTGTTTCAAACTCCTGTTGCCAGGTTCACAGCATTTCTTCTCATCCCCGTTCTTGTTCTTGTTTTCTTTATAGCTCCGTCTCTTTCCCACTCTGGAATAAGAATGAAAAATAACTTTTTATGACGTCATGGCAGGCCACCTGTACAGAACTAAGTTTAACATAAGTAGCTATTCTAATGTAACCCAGTTTCGAAGTCTTCAGACAGAAGCTTTTTAAACCTATTTTGGGAGTAGACAGCTCAAATTGACGTAGAATCAGTTTTGCCCGGTCACTTACGTAGTAATTTGTCGCATTCAAAGGTATAAATAAGAAAAAAGCCTTTATTCTACCACAAATATTTCTCCCTAATACTTACATAAAAACTGAATACTAGAGTTAAAATTGACTTTTATTTCATAAATCCATGCATTTTTTTTTAAATAATTGTAACTAAAAATCACAATACATGGTAAATAAATTTTAAATAAAAAAAAAGGAAAGATAGGGAAAAAGATCTAGTCGGAGGATCATCCCTTTTCAATGGGGGACGAGGAATTTAACACCCTATTTCTCATACTCCTAAAGTATCAAATTGCGTGAATGACATCTTTTTGGCTTTTATTGAATTTAAGCTCTTTTTGATCAGCTCAAGCCGATTACGCGAACATTAAGTATGACTAATGTGGTCACTCTTTTAAAAATATTAAAATGCATCGTTTCTCCAGGGAGTGAACGCAGACCTCTCGTGTGGTAGGTAACTCAGCAGGTAAAGCTGTTGTAATACGGAACAACTTTTGCTCTAGTTTTGGAAATTCCAAAATTTAAACCTACTTTAAAAAAAAAAAAAAACGAAGGAGGTCCTCAATTCGGTAGACTTTTTTCTTAATGTTTGTTACCTCATAACTCCGTCATGTTAGGTCAATTTCTAAAGTATTTTTTTAATGTCCATTTTTTTTATTGCAAGTATCAGGAACACGTAGAACAAATAAATAATAATTGTTCAGTTTCATGTTTCGAGACACCACACACGAGGTTTTGCGTTTATATCGTTCCACCTTGTATAATTTACTTTTAGCACAAAATGTCTGAAGCCAAAGAAACAGGAATAATGTAGTAAAAAAATAAAGTAAATTGAAAATTAATTATCTTCAAAAAGACTGATTGTTTAACGTTTATTTTTTAATATGTAAATCCTCGATTTACTATAGAAATAAAATTTCGAAAATATTAAATGTTAGAATACTATGATTTGTTTCATTTATATCCACTAGACAATACATAAAAATATGAAGCAAGCGTGCCACGTCATCGCTTCACGTTATGCCAGTTGCTGCCGAATGCAAGCCTATTAGGTGTAAAAAAAAACGGGTTGCACTCCGGGAGTGCCAGCAGAAGTGAAACTTGAATATTGTTGTGCATTTTTGATATTTTGGAATGGTTAGCAAATAATTTTGCACGCATTGCTTTAATAATAAATATAAAAGTACTATCATTTATGTGATAAAATACAATATTCATTTATTGAGCTATCGTACACAAACATGACAATTTAATTTACATTAAAAATTTAACACTTCAGAACTATTACAATCCGTCTTACGAATTTTACCTTTTTGGAGAAACCGCTGGTTTTTTTTTTGTGCATAAGATAATCATCCAGTTTTGGAAACCCAAACCCAATGACAGATGGCATAAAGTTCAATTTCCTTCGTAACCTAATGTCAATCCGTCTTACGAATTTCAAATCAGGACACGTGACCTGACGGTAGTTTAACATTTCTTTACCCATCACAAAAGTGCACAACGCTGCTAAAGAAGTTTTCACTTCAAAAAGAAAATATCACTGAACTCATACGGGGTATTAGGGACGGCACGCTAAAACGCTTACTGCGTACTCAGTACCTACATCATTTTGTATTATACATTATATATAAAATATCTGGATTAATAAATTTTCCATCGGTAATTTAAAAAAAAAAAAAAAACAGCTTTTCTCCACGTTTTGACCGTGTAGGTATTGCACTTTTGTAGAAAACAGCAGATTTTTATATTGTGGTAGCTGTGCCCGCGACTTCGTCCGCGTGGAATTTAACAATTTAAATTTTTGCGTTTTTTGATTTTTTATTCTTATTATTATTTACTTTTCTAAAATAAAAGTAGCCTAAGTTACTCCTTATTTCAGCTATCTGCCATTGAAAGGCCTGTCAAAATCAGCCCAGTCATTCCAGAGATTAGCCGGAACAAACAGACAGACAAAAATTGTAAGAAATGTTATTTTGGTAAATGTACCGGATATACAGTCATATGCATGTAGTAAAAAGCGGTTATTTTAATATTACAAACAGACACTTCAATTTTATTTTATTGTATAGATTGAGTACTTAGTAAGCATTTTCGAGTCGATTTCCTTTACAACCTGTCTAAGTATGTACGTAATCGAAAAAGTATTTTGGGAATAACAGTACAAAATTCTAAGCAAAAGTTCTAAAGCTATGTAGGTACTGTACTGGTACTCGTCGTAACAATTAGCGTGAAAATGTACCTTACTTTGCTTGCATAACGTGTATAACGTATCATAAATCATCATCATCAACATCTTCCGCACGCAAAATACGCGCCTTATGGTGCGTACAAACTATGTAACATTGTTGTATAATAATAATAATAATGCCAGGATTATCCACCAGCAACTTGCTTTGAAATACAAACTTGTGGAATCAGAAGTGCCATACTATAAGTATGCGCCCGACCCAGTTCTCGAAAATGGTAATATCACGTTGTATTGGGATCGACCTATCATCACTGACAGGACTATTGTTGCCAATAAACCTGACATTGTGTTGATAGATCGATTGGAGCGTCGCGCAATGATTGTTGATATAACGGTCCCGCATGACGAGAACCTCGTGAAAGCAGAGAAAGATAAGCAATTCAAGTATCTAGATCTGGCTCGCGAGGTTGTCGACATGTGGGACGTGACAACAGCAGTCATTGTGCCGATAGTCGTGTCGGCCAATGGCTTAATAGCCAAAAGCTTCGACCAACATCTGCGGAGTCTTTCGCTTGGCAGTTGGATCAAGGGCTTGATTCAGAAAGCAGTACTTCTGGACACGGCACGTATTGTTAGGAGGTCTGACCACCGGTAGCCCGGACCCTGTTCCCGATGCCGGTGGGTTACTATTTTTTATATTTTTAAATGTTTTCGTATATAATTTTGTAAAAATATTTAAAAATGTAAAACGTATGTTTGTTAAATAAATAAAGGGAATAATAATAATCCATTTATTTCAGGCAACTAAGGCCCATAGATAAATACACAATATAATCTTATACAATAATAAACTAATACATACAAAAACGGGCCAAGTGCGAGTCTTACTCGCACACAGGGTTCCATAGCCCCAAACAATATAACAACAATGTTTTGAACGGTCATTCATTAGTAAACCTTCACTCAACCGCAAAACTAAATTTGTTTTTCATAGTAAGTTAATGAAAAACAAAGTTACTGCTGCAGTTTGGTGAAAAAGTCCCATATCTCAAAAACTACATATCAAATCTTATTCAAACTAATTTTCGTTGAAAGTTTTTTTTACGTCCCCATATTTTTTTCAGAATTTTCATCCTCTCACTTTAGAAATTAGAGGGGGGGACACACACTTTTTACTACTTTGGAACTGTCTATCTTTCAAAAGATTGACTTTGAATAAAAATGGTTTTAGAAACCTCAATGTCATTTTTAAAGTCCTATCTACAGACACCCCTTACGTATAGGTTTGATCGTTTTTTTTTTTTTTAGTTTTAGTTCCATGTATGGGAGGATATCCTTACCTATATATTTTTTTTAAATTTTGTACAAAAATCATAATGCGGTTCACAGAATACATCTACCTACCAAGTTTCAGCTGTGTAGTCCTAATAGTTTCGGAATAAAGTGGCTGTGATACGGACGGACAGACAGACAGACAGACAGACATGACGAATCTATAAGGGTTCCGTTTTTTGCCATTCGGCTACGGAACCCTAAAAAAGACCTTATTCTACAAATTAACTACGTTGAGTCGGCGACGTGTTGCGTTGGGTCGAGGTGTCATGTAGCCTTCCGCGAAAACGACGATACACGACACCCTTCGGCCAAAATTCCACCTTCATGAAAATCTCCAGATGGTGAGTCGGAACCCGCACCACAAAAGACTTGAAGTTAATCTTGTGGCGTGACTCCAACTTCTCGACTCTCAAGATGAACTTGGTCTTGATCTTTATATACTCTACGACATCCTCTGTCGTCGTAGAGTGATGTAGACGGGACACGTACAGCTGCGTCGATGGAATAGCGGGACGCAGCAACATGTTCGGACCAGTCAATGCGCTACCGCACTGATTGCGAAGAGTAGGCTTCTTCTTCTTCTTTTTCTCAACACGAATTAAGCCTTCTTCATCTGCCTGTCTTTGGCTTGTTACTGGTGGTAACAGGCTTCGGACTCGTTCGGAGGGCCCCTGGGCAGTCCCAACTATAACTTGTGTTATATAAGACCTCCACAGTATGGAGTGTTGTTATTCAACATTGCATTTTGACTGAGAAATGTTATATAACATGTTTTGTTACATAGTGTGTACGCACCATT
The DNA here is from genome assembly GCA_963082945.1 of Cerastis leucographa. Classification (NCBI taxonomy): domain Eukaryota; kingdom Metazoa; phylum Arthropoda; class Insecta; order Lepidoptera; family Noctuidae; genus Cerastis; species Cerastis leucographa. Next base: position 4,364,068 of record OY720369.1, on the reverse strand, counting down.
AGACGTAGAGTTGCGGAAACCAGCCCGCTATACAATACTATACAACGTGTACGTATAAAAAAAATATAGTTTCGCTGTACACATCTAATAGGAGCAGGTAAAAATAAGCAACAAAACTGCCAAAACTAGAACAAAATAAAACAATTTTCATAAATCCGGAAACACGTTCTTCAGAGATAGCTTCTATAATGAAAAGTAACTTTGAAACAACAGAAGGCCTTGACAAAGTTACATTTGTCGACGACACGAAAACAATATTTGATTAAAATAAGCTACCGAAGACTTTATGGCAACACTGTTGAAAGACGTTGTATTGTAGATAAAATACTTGTCTCAGCCATTACAAGATTTTTCACGAGGTCATTTAAACTTTTAGAGGTCATCATCAGCGTTGGGACACAGGCCTCCTCTCAATGAGAGGGAGTGGGCTGTAATACACCACGCGGGCCCAGTGCGGGTTGGTAGATATCACATGTCTTCAAATATTTAGTTCTAGGACATGCCGGTTTCCTCACGATGTTTTCCTTCACCGTTTTTAAGGGCAGCGGTGATGAAATTAATAAATTACACAAAGTAATGCGCCTGCCTGGGTTCGAACCCACAGCTTACTGCTCGTAAGTCGGGGCTGCCACCACTGGGCCACCGCTGCTCTCCTTTAGAAGAGAAAGAAACTTTTACAGGTTAAATAACATAACAATGACCTCTCATCACGCTGAGGTCGAGGGTTCGAATCCCAGGTCAGGCAAATTAGACTTTCCATCAGGAATTTCTCAGTAGCGGCCACGGAGTCTGGATTTGTGATCGGTTGATGGCAATAGGCTCGCCCCTTATTATATGGAACTTAAGCATAACTAACGAAATGTGAGTGTACTTTTAGATGCGCCTTTACCTTACCCTTTCGGGATTACAGGCTTGAAGGTAATGTTATTTAAAGCAATCAATCAATCAAAATATTTTTATTTCACATAGGCCTACATGGGCACTTTTAAAACGTCGACAAAAAGGTGCACGGTTCGGGTTGGTCGTTTCCTATGGAGAAGAACCGGCAAGAAACTCCATGGTTACTCTTTTAAAATCATTTGGCTTTACAATGTTACAGCGTTGGCACTTAAGTATGAGAGGACAACGTAGGCCCGAAAATAAGTCGTTGCCTACTACAAAAGGTAGAACAAGATAAAAAGTTACCAAGGATCTAGGAATCTATAAGACCTACAATGTCCACACATTTACAAACAAGCGACACAAATGTTGTCATCCGTGCTGCAACTATTCTAAACAAAAGGGTGTAATGATTTAGAAACTATTATAATATTATGTAAATTCTTTAACATCCGAGGTCATCGAACTTAAAAACAAATATGGACGCCATACAAAATATTACGAATATTTCAACTGATGAAAGTAAAGTAGCTGTTTGTGTATGTGAGTTTAAATGTGTGTAAACGCACCCACAATACAGGGGAAATTCCTAGAGTGGGGAAAAGCTCTAAAAAAAAAAAACCAGCCAAGTGCGAATTGGACTCGCGCAGGAGGGGTTCCGTTCCTACCATTATTTATAAAAACGAGCAAAAAAATCCTCAATCTTTTTTATATGGGAAAATATTTATTTTATTATGTTTTTAGTATTTGTTGTTATAGCGGCAACAGAAATAAGAATCTGTAGAAATTTCAACTTGCTAACTATCACGGTTCATGAGATACAGCCTGGTTACAGACGGATGGACGGACGGACGGACGGACAGCGAAGTCTGAGTAATAGGGTCCTTTTACCCTTTGGGTACGGAATCCCAAAAAAAATAGAAAAAAAAAAACAACAAATTCGAAATACCACTGACCGATGCAAAAACAAAAAAGGATCAGACTATTTTCAACACAGCAAAGGAACCCAATGAAGCTTACACTACCGAAAAGAAAGTGAATTAAGTTATTGGAAATAATACTAAAGAAGCAAACTAAAGTCCATTAAACTAACAAAACGCTAGAAAGTTTCACCGTAAAAGTTTTCGTATAAAATCCGTTCAAACAACGATTTACTTTGAGTGTGCAGTCAACCGAAAAATTGGTGCGGAACTCTAAGAAAGGATGAAGAAGTTTTTGTATTACGTAGGTGTCTGAACTTGACAAGCTTTGAGTATAAGACATAGTAACAACTGATTTATTTTAAGAAACTCATTTTGTAGAAATTAAGGAGGAGTTTGTGGCTGAAAAATAACAGCAGCTTGGATCAATCATTAGGTTGGTCTGTAGAGTTTTACTTGTTTTACCAAAACCAATTAATTATAAAAAATCTACTCTTTTCTTTTTTTAAAGTGAAACTTTTATTACATCGTCTCAAAAATTTTCGTCTGTGTGTTGCATGTCGAGTGACGGTCGGCCGCGGAGTAGGGATAAAGTGAAAGGCACTCGTCAGAGCAGCCAAGGCCAATAGTTCGCAGCAGCTGACCGTGTAGTGTATAGACTATTATTCATTTGTGCCACTGCTCCACGCTATTTTGTTTTTAATATGAGTATATTATCTAAATAATTGTTAAGTATTATGTAAGTCGTACTCTATATGACACAGAGTTCAATAAAAATATTAGTTGGAGACATAGTCTACTTTTATTATTTCCGATTATCATTAAAATTTTTCAAGTATAAAATTAAGATTGATAAAGCGATTTTTATACCCTTAATGGAATATTATTCCAAAACTTTTTAGTTAAATGTCTATAGTGTGAAAAAAAGTTCACTTTTACCGTGGTTTCATAAAACTACACAATCCTTTTTTTTATTTGCGTTTGGTTTGCTCTTCACTCTAGTCTAGGTCAGAGATGACAGAGACAAAGTCGACGATGGTACGAGCTTACCCAGAAGAAGCCTGTTCACTCTAACTTTGAAGATTAGGGTTGTAAGCGTTCGGAAACATAGACGCTGGCAGAGAGTTCCACTCCTGTGCGCATTAAGAAAGACGTTTGAAAACGCTTAGTGCGAATTAATGGAATAGCAATAAGGTAGGGAAGGTAACTTGCAGTGCACTCCACACTAAACTTTTAATTGATACTATTCTGATAGTTTAAGGAATTAATTCTTTTAAAAACCATTTTTTTTTAAAAAGTCTATATGCCTTTGGAAGTTAAAAGCCATAAAGGTGATGAAATGTATTTTTTTCTTTTTTCATGTTTTTGAGGCAGTATTCTCAAAATAAATGTATAAGGGTGCTTACATAAAGAAGCAGGTTTCCGGTACAGACAAATCTGTGGGGGTCGGTACTGATCGGTGCAGAGGTAACTTGCTTATAAAATTTACATAATTTGACCTGTTGCGTTTTAAGTGAGCGCATAAGATAACATAGAAATTTATACCTGCACCGATCGGTACTGGCCCGCCCGTACCGGAAACCTGCTTCTTTATGTAAACACCCTTACACTTGTCTCGTGCAAATTACAGAAACGTCTTCCTTGTCTCATTAGCTGTCTAAAATAGTGCCACAATACCCTCTTTTAGTAAGCGAATGACAAAACAGCGGTTGTTCCTGACAAGGTAGTTTTTTCATGAAACTCTGTAGTACAGTTTTTTCGATGCAGGTCTTCCTTGTTGCAAATTTTCCTTTTCCTTTGAAGAAATCTAGATTATAATGATCAGGGAACAGAGAAGCCGGCAGAGAACTCCACAGATGGCACAGAAACAAATCCTCACAAATCCCTAAAACACAGCAGACATATCACTGCCTCATTCGAATTCAATTCCAAACTTGATTGATACACACTCCATGAGGGATGTAACAACAAAAAAAAAAACCGTATCTTTCCACCGTTGTAAATTAGGTCATCGATTTAAACAGGCCGGGGCTATCCAATTTTACGGTTCGTGTGTTCCGACCTCGCGGGACTAAAAGACTTAAGTTCGGTTCGTACATGTTTCATTGAAAGTTTCTTCATGTTATCATGGGTATTTTGGGATGATTTGTTGGTTTAGGATGGTTGGAAAGCGTTATGTGATGAGGAAGAGAAAATATAGAAATTTTAGTCGATGCAAAGAAGGATTTTGCAAAGAAGGAACGGTGAAGGAAAACATCGTGAGGAAACCAGCAGGTCGTAAAACTAAAATTTCGAAGACATGTGACATCTACCAACCAGCACTGGGCCCGCGTGGTGGATTACAGCCCACTCCCTCTCATAGACAGGAGGCCTGTGTTCCAGCAGTGGGAACATGATAGGCTGATGATGATGATTATGAAAGAAGGTTTTCATCATACTCGCTGTTACATTATCAACTACCAAGGAAGGTCAAAAACCAAACAGCAGAAAGTTGGACGCAGTTTTAACTGAACATAGTAAGGATCTAATTACCTTAGGAACTCAGGATCGCCGCAAAGCTGTAAGCCTATCGGTTTTTTTTTATCGTTTACATTTTCGAGTGTGTGCTTTCGAATGACAAAATCTAATTCCCCCATTCCCATGCTAACATCGGACAAACTATATATGGTAGAAGTTCCTGGACCCGAATAAAACGCTTCGCATTTATTTCCCGACCATTTTTGTTTTCTAAACTTTGCCTCACACTAGAAATTTCTCCTGTATTGTGGCAGCGTTGACAAACATTTAAAGTCACAAACACAAACAGCCAGACTCGGAACAACTATCTGTAGGCTAATATTTGTTCCGTGCGGGAATCGAGCCCCTGACACGCAGCGCAGCAGTCGATCGCTCAGCCACTGCGCCGACCGTGCCGACAATCATCGTCATCATCATTATAATGGATCTCTTCAAAGTTCGGGTGAATCTGTTTCTTAGGCAAGCGTGCTCCACCCTAGTTCGCATCATCGCTTCACATCAGGCAAGTTGCAACCAAACACAAGCCAAAAAGGTATTAAAAAAAACCCTGAAAGTTAAGCCAAAAATAAAATTGAGATAAGACAAAATTACATTTAATCAGTGAAAACGCTGATGAAAAAGTCAAACCCCTATTAGAATGACATTAGCCACCGATAAACTTATTTCACACGTCAGGTTTGTTTTTTTTTTTTTTATGAATGGCATCTTGCAGTTTCATATAAGAGGTTATCGTCTGCTTTACCGGACTATCCTGTAGGAGCTTTGAGTGTAATGCCTGCAGCCAGGGCATAAAAACTTACAAACTTAGCGACTAGGTACACGCTAAGGGCACCCACGTCAGCTCTGTTGGACGGTGTAGTAGAAATCAATATGAAACGCTTTGAAAGTGATTGCTGCTTATCGCTCTAGATAAAATAATCTCAACTTAAAGTCAAGTATGATTTAATTCCCATATCTAGGGGCCTTAAAATGGCAGATTTAGCAGTACATAATAAGATAATAATATGAATCACGTTAAAGTTCTTAAAATGGTCATAGACCAAGGTAATATTTTTATAAATTGTCACTTATTGACCATTTTACGAATTATAACGTAATTTATAATATTGTACAAGGGGGTACTGCTGAGATGACAAGTAATAGAGAAGTATGGAAGAAGAAGACTTGCTGCGCCGACCCCAAATAAATTGGGATAAGGGCAAGAGAATGATGATGTTTTTTTTTTTTTTATTTGCGATGGGTTTGTTCTTGACTCTAGTCTAGGTCAGAGATGACAGAGACAAAGTCGACGATGGTACGAGCTTACCCAGAAGAAGCCTGTTCACTCTTACTTTGAAGATATTATGGTTGTTAGCGTTCGGAAACAGGCAGAGAGTTCCACTCCTTTGCTGTGCGCATTATGAAAGACGTTTGAAAACGCTTAGTGCGAATTGGTAGAATAGCAATAAGGTAAGGATGGTAACTTGCAGTGCGTCTAGATGACCGATGGTAGAAGAGAGCCGGTGGGATGAGGTCGTGGAGTTCTTGGGTACACTCACCGAAGTACAGCCTGTAGAAGACCGAAAAGCAGGCAACCTCATGGCGATGAGCAAAGCTGTGAAGCTTGGCATCCACCAATTTTACATCGTCAATCAGCCTCTTTGCTCTACGATTCTGATGCTGCTAAAGCAGACGTTTTAGGCCGTTTAGGACGTTTTAAGATGATTTCAATATCAGTCGATGTTCAAGTGGGTACCAACAACACAATAAGCCTCTTTATTACTACTGTTATTAGAACTTTTGTAATAACCATGAGTTTTGAAATTGTAAGTAAGTTCTGGAGCAGGTGGCTGGAAGCAACTGGATGAGACTTGGCGAGAACACACACACACTTGTAGCCGAAAAGTTAGGCAGAGTTGATCCTAATAGTACATCTTCGTCAGTTATGTTGAAGTCTCATGTAATTGGGGGGAGCCTATTGCCATCAATTGGGCACAAATTCAGACGTCATGTCTGATAACGAAAAAATCCTAATGAAAAAACCTAACAACGCTGACCGGCTCAGCACTCGCGTTTGCATCCACTAGAGTAACAAGGGCTATTTAACATTTAATTCTCATTAAGTTTACTTATCATGGAATAGACATGGTTTTGTTTAAGCTTTTTATGGTTGGACATAATATGAACAGTAATTTAATTGTCACTTAATTCTCAGTTGATTTACGTATGTTTTTGATTGACGGCATACTATCATTTTTTTAAATTATTTTTGTTTGTTTCATATTTGATTAATGCTTCTGTTCTGGAGAGAAGCGGTGGCCCAGTGGTGACAGGCCCGACTTACGAGCAGTAAACCGTGGGTTCGAACCTAGGTAGGCGCATTACTTTGTGTAATTTATGTCATCACCGCTGCTCTCAAAACGGTGAATGAAAAACATCGTGAGGAAACCGGCATGTCCTAAAACTAAAAATTCAAAGACATGTGACATCTACCAATCCGCAATGGGCCCGCGTGTTGGATTACAGCTCACTCCCTCTTATAGAGAGGAGGCCTGTGTCCTAGCAGTTCAGCTGATGATGATAATTATACAATAACTCTTGGAAAGACTGGTTGTCAGCCTTCAAATAGGGAACTCATATTTTTACATTAATTTTCCGGCAACGATGATCACGGACAATTAGAAGTTGAAAAATATAAAATTGATACATAGACAACTTATTACACAGCCAAGCACAAACTTTCATTATAAACATTTGCCAATAACTAACAATATAATTCCCTCCTAAATTATTGTGCAAACTAACTGATTGCTGCTCACATAACTATCCAACACTTTCGTTGGTACCACGACAACTTGGGAACTTCGATAATATAAAGTTGGAGCTTGAAATTGTACGAGCCCGTACCACTGGTTTTCATAACTCGAAATTATTGGGTGAGATTTTACGATTATGTGCTTTCGATGTTTTGTTATTGACTATTAGTATTTAATATATACAAATATCTATACATTCATACATTCATACAAATAAATAAAATTCAAAAAAAAGTTTGTAATAAATAACTGCTGTTTACTACATGCATATGAATGTATATACGGTACATATACCAAAATAACATTTTTTGGCTGTTTGTTTCAGCTAATCTCTGGAACGGCTGGACCGATTTTGACGGGACTTTCACTCGCAGATAGCTGATGTAATAAGTAGAAAGTTTACTTCTAATTTAGAGAAATTCTAAAATTATCTTAAAAAGTGAAATAAAAATGGTATGTCGACAAAAGGTGCACGGTTCGGGTTGGTCGTTTCCTATGGAGAAGAACCGGCAAGAAACTCCATGGTTACTGTTTTAAAATCATTTGGTTCTACAATATTTGAATGTTACAGTGTTAGTACTTAAGTATGGGAGGACAGCGTAGGCCCGACAATAAGTCGTTGCTTACTACAAAAGGTAGAAACAGGATAAAAGAAAAAAAAACCAGGCAAGTGCGAAGGGTTCCGTACCATTATTTATAAAAACGAGCAAAAAAATCATGTCTTTTTTGTATGGGAGCCCACTTAAATATTTATTTTATTCTGTTTTTAGTATTTGTTGTCATAGCGGCAACAGAAATACATAATCTGTAGAAATTTCAACTGGCTAACTATCACGGTTTATGAGATGCAACCTGGTGACAGATGGAAAGCGAAGTCTCAGTAATAGGGTCCCGTTTGACGCTTTGGGTACGGAACCCTAAAAAATATTAATTCATTCAAATCAAATCAAATCAAATAATCTTTATTTGTGAACACAGGTATTAAAATAAAGGTCTTATTCATACATTTTAGTTGAACTCCATGTCCTACCAATGAAATTGGTGTACAAATATTTTTTTTTTCTTTGTAATGTGTCTAGTTTTATACAATTCAAAGTCAGTTTCAAGATAACGAGAATTCAATGTATTATTAATCATTAATGAATCAATTATAATTTATTTTCCATGCATGTCAACGATAAATTATATAAAATGCTAATTCATTCATCTCATTTTTCTCATTTTCTTTATTTTCCATCACCTCTGTTTACACGTCCTTTGCACCCTTTTCATTATTAACAGCACTCATTCTACAAATTCCAACTTCTATGCACTATATTTTACTACCATCTGCACTCATTTACAATCTCGAACGAAACTCGATCCTCACCAACGCCAGTTGCCAAAACAGTCTCAGCACTCAACCCACACCGTGGTAGACCGCAACAATCCAGCACAGTTTGTCGGCCAAACAAATAATTAATCTACAGTGGCTAGAGTTTAATTACTTGTTTTAGTTTGTCTTGTTCGACGTGAACTCACACAAATACAGGACGATGGTTTCTAGTTGTTGGTTGTAAATGCTGTGTTCAATATTGGTGATTAGGGTTCGTTTTTCAGTGTTTTGATTTTTTGATGTGGCAAGTATTCTAATGGTAAGGTAAGGTGGTCTTTACTGTCAATGGTTCTAGTGGAAAATATCTGACAGGGTTTTGCGTTGAGAGCCTTTTTGTTGGATATAATGTTTTATATACCGCCTGTCGCATCAGGATTGGGTGAAAATATCCATGGATTGGGTTCCAAACAACCGGATTCGGCAACGCGGCAGGCCCAGAAGGAGATGGCGTGATGTGCTGTACTGCTACTAGGATTCAGCTCAATTAGCTCCAGAGAGAGAATAATGGACAAAAGGAAGATAGGCATTTGCCATGCAGTGAAGGCTAATAATAATAAAAAAACTTGAGAGGTGTCACGGGACGAACGAAGTTATTTAATTAAATTAAATAAATAAATTAATTAAATTTTAATATGCGAAATAGAAAGACGAAACGAAAATAACTGGCTTGCTTTCTATGAGAGAGAGAGAGAAAGACAGACAGAGAAGCACGCGCACGCCGCACGGCTTACAACTATAGCAAAAAGTGTCGTTACAACTTTTGGTCTTAATTTTTTCCGTCTAGCCCCTTCGCAACGCGCGTTTAGAAACTTCGTTCCAATAACACAGACGTCCAAGGCATCAGTTAGATGTGTGTAACGCAAGACAGGTCGTTAATGGCGACAATGACGAATAGAATATTCTTTATAGTTGTAATGGATGCTTTATTTATATATTTATACAAGCTGTTGTTTTGCATTCTCGTCAAATTCAAGGAAATAACTATGCTAATGATTTAGATGGCTGAAAAACGCACCTACGATACATGAGGAATACCTAGTGTGAGGCAAAGTTATAAAAAAAAAAATTGATTCTCCACCCTAATCAATAATAAAATGGGTAGGTATTTTTTTTAAATTTAGTAAGTAAGTAGTAAAATCGGTAAGTGCGAACCACCCGTCTTTTCCGGGCCCGTCTGATCCTCGCCCTATAACCACTTTTTCACACATACAATTTATTTTGATTATTTATGACTTTTGTGACAACCTCCTGAAGTTTTACGAGGATACAAAACTTTGTATTAGGGAGTGTTGTATCATTAGAATCATCATCTGCCTAGCCTTTTCCCAACTATATTGGGGTCCAGTCTTACCTGATGCAGCTGAATACCAGTTTTATACATGGAGCGACTGCCTATCTGACCTCCACAACCCAGTCACTACTGGAAAATACGATTCGTCTTGTCTCTCCTTACCATCGATTTAATTTGGTAATCAAATTAAGTTCCTTCCTGAGGGCTACATATGACAATATTTTAGGTAAATTAAGATATTATAATTAACTAGCTGTCCAGCGCAACTTCGTCTGCGTCAAATTTTCCCCATTATCGCAACATTTTTCATTTCTGCTACGCTCCTATTGGTCGTAGCGTGATGATATATAGTCTTCCTCGATAAATGGGCTATCTAACACTGAAAGAATTTTTCAAATCGGACCAATAGTAGTTCCTGAGATTAGCGCGTTCAAGCAAACAAAGAAACAAACAAACTCTTCACCTCTATAATATTAGTATAGATATATTTGGCATCATCAATTGCTTGATCAAAGTTGATTTATATTATTCAGGGCACGTGAAACGTATTATAACAGAAAATCAAGATGGCTTGGAATTGACAATTCATTTTTCTAGCCTGAATCAATTTAGTCAAAGAGAGCTTTGATTGCTTTTGCGTTTGGAGTCTGATAATAACACACAAAACATTCATGTACAGAATAATCAAATTATGGGTAAGTACTTGAAAAGATGGATGGATTGAGCCATTGTCTCAACAGTGGGAAAATTATTGACTGATTATGCTTATAATACTTTGGCTGTCAAAATATTCAGTTCTGTAACCATAACTCCATATTCCATAACTTGTGGTATAAGAATAAATTGTTTGCAAGTAGACAAAAATGCGCATAATGACGTTTTATTGTGTACAGTCCCACGCAATTTCATCTAAGTCACATTTTCCCCGTTTTCGCAACATTTTTTCATTGATGCTCCGCTTCTATTGTTCGTAGAGTGTTGATATATAGTCTATAGCCTTTCTGGATAAATGGGCTATCTAACACTGAAAGAATTTTTCAAATCAGATCAGGAGTTCCTGAGATTAGCGCGTTTAAGCAAACAAACAAACTCTTCGGATTTACAATATTAGTATAGATTAGATTTACGCTAGCCAATGTGATTGGTAATAACGCAAATCTTTTTTATACAGGTTCGAATTGCTCATGCAAAAACCAATGCAGTTCCTGGTCCATACTCAGATCAAGAATGCGGTCCGCAGCGAGGATCAGGAGACTGGGCAGGTGTCGGTGTAGAAGACCCCGCTGTTTGAAGATTAGGAGAAAGAATGAGAATGTTAGTTTTTTTTTCTATGAGTCTTGTGTGTCCCACTGCAAGTCAGAGGCCACCCTTCCCTCTTTCCATTTTTGTCTTTCTTTAGCTATTAGGGCCCAATCTTACGTAAGTATCTTTTAATCAAATGCTTAGAAAGTAATTATAAAACCGCATCTGCATATTCCCCGAAAGGTTGGCAAAGAAAAAATAAGAAAAGTCTTCATAAAGTTTTGGGTGCCTCTGGGTGATGACCCTGGGTTAACAAAATATAAACTATGTTGACAGTTGGGAATCCGCCACTTCCACTGCATCGTGGGTGGCAGGGCTGACGTTACTTAGGCAGAATGCTTTGGGGTTAAAAGGGCAGGGTACAAGGTGGTGCATAGTTCAAGTTCAAGTCACAGCTCCAGACCCACACCCAGTTGCTGTTCGGTTGAGGTAACCCCATATAATGAGTTTACAACTACCGGGCGTGCGTAAATCATGCTACGCCTGCTGATATAGCAATCAGTACAAAATATTCTCTTTTGTTACAGAAATGTCCATGTACAAGAGTGACTCACAGATGTAATTGCTCAGAAACATCGTCGAATAAAAACGTATCCCCGCGCATCAAGAATCTTTGTCGCTTCACCGTTGACGCTTACTTTACTTAAATACATGCACTTACTAAGTTTAATAATGCCGGTTTCATTACACAATTTTAACACAATGTCACGTAACATCCACGAATCCAAACAGGACCCGCACAATAGACAATTTTGAGCCCAGTGCCTGAGCGCTGCGTGTCGCGATTTCGATTTCCGTACTTAACAAAGGAGATGTTTCATTTTTGTATGGGACTCCGGCCATGGCTACAGGCCAATAATTGAAAAACTATTACTTTTTGTGCACAGCAAATCAGGCTTAAATTCACGAAAGAATATTTTTCCTAAGTACGTTGTATTTTTTCCTCTTTTTCAATAAATGTACATGTTATGGCCGAAAATAAAACATCTCCTTTGTATGCTTACAGGTAGTAGTTCCGGGTCTGTCCGTTAAAAAAGTATTCTTTGTAGTATCCGCTTTCATACTACATTTTCCTTTTTCTTTATTACGAAAATATTTTTTAATTACAATTAATAAAAATTAAATCGTTTTAATTGATTCGCAACAGGAGAATTTATTGAAATTCTTAATTAATAGCTTTTGAAGCATCCTTGCTACCTGTCAAGGGTTAAAGATATCACCTTTACTTTACTCAGTTGGATTGCCTCGTTGGGCTTTTAGTAAAAAGGCGCTGTTACTGAGCATGAGATATTGAGTTCGTTTGTACGGTTGTGTAAAGGATTATTCGGTTCTTCTATCAGGGATTTCCCAGAAGCGTCCCGGAATCAAGATGCGTGCTCGCTCAACAGCAATGTGCTTACCCTTATTGTTCTTCTCCTCAGCCGTTCACTCTTGGCTGAGTACGTGGTTGTGATCAAGGCGCTGGCTTCGCGATCTTTTTCTACCGGTCTCTATTCGCTGCATGGCGAGCATATTCTGCCACAGGGTATTTGATAGAGTATGTCCATCGGGTTGGTGATCGCCCACGTGGTCTTAAGCTTTCGAGTCTTTCCTGAATCACCAAGCGCTCCATGGAATCATTGTTGAGGGTAACGAGTCCAAAGATTATCCTTACCCTTATTACATGTGACTTAATGAGAACTGGTGAGATGGGCAGAAGACTTTTTTTCCACCGTGGGAATAACAGTAACTAATACTGAATATCCACACGTCGCATTCTACAAGCTGTTGTTTTGCATCCTCGTCAAATTCAAGGAGGTAACTTTGCTAATGAGGAGGTAAATTTTGGTCCCGAATCAACAATAAAATGGGTAGTTTTTTTTTTTTACGTAATTCGGTAATTGTTGTAACCACTCGTGTTTTAAACGCGGTCCGTCTGATCCTCGCCTTATTACCTCGCTTACACAATATATACAAAAAAAAAAAAACGATTCAAATTCGATAATTTCTTATTCCCGAACCCCACGTTAATGGGGGGTTATTCTGACATACTGGCAAACTTAAACAACCAAAGAAATCAGCGTTTGTTAAAAATTAACTAGGCACCGTAATTTATATTGATTATTTTTGTCTTTTGTGACAACATCCCGAATTTTGACGAGGATGCAAAACAACATCTTGTATAGGGGCAGTACTTTGGAAGTGAGACCAAAAAAAAAACCCTTAATACACTTACGTTATGTCAAATTGCAAGCAAGACAGTATCAATGAAAAAAAATAAAACATATTTTGATACATCCAATCCCAATTTCCCTTACCAAGAACTTAAGAAGTAATTTATGAAAGTTCCTCTCGGTATTAAAGTTAGCGCCAATGTTTACTCATCAATAGTTTACTCATTTGCAAGGACATGATTAAGGGCTCTGAAGACTTATCAAAACCCAAGTAAGGAGAGAAAGAGATGGGAGATGTAAGGGCGGTTTTACCTTGCATTATCTGCTTCAAACCTAACAGGGTGCAGCTGTATATCAGTATAATGCAAGAATTGTCTCCCTATTAAAGGACCTGTGCGTCTTTTTAAAATATAGCACCGAGCCGGCTGAATATTTTGAAAAAAAAAGTTGTCTTTACATAATATTCTTATTTTAAACTTGGTCATTTAAATTTATGGCCTAACTCAGACATGGATGGGATCACAGTTTTTCCATGATTTTTTTCTTATAGTTTCTCACAAGTATCTTAGTTGAGTATCATCTGGCGGCACGGAATCACACTTTGACATATTTCAATCTTTTTCTGTCGCTCAGAATCGCCATCTGCTAGAGCATACTGCACCCGAATGGACTGTCGATGCTGCCGTGTGCAATAGCATTCCCACTTCTGAGGAGGTTCAACCCCAATATCTCTTTGAGTGGTAGGAACGAACTTTGATCGCCAATCAAGTACCTAACAAGCGTGTGCCAATCAAATCAAATCAAAATATTTTTATTTTACATAGGCCTACACGAGCACTTATAAAAAGTCGACAAAAAGGTGCTCGGTTCGGGTTGGTCATTTCCTATGGAGAAGAACCGACAAGAAACTCCGTGGTTACTCTTTTAAAAACATTTGGTTTTATCATATTTCTGTTACAGCGCTAGTGCTTAAGTGTGGGAGGACATCATAGGCCCAACAATAAGTTGTTGCTTACTACAAAACGTAGAACGAGATAAAAATATTCATTAAGCTAATGACAAACTAATACTAGGTACATTATTACAAAACGCCAGAATCAGTCCCCTTTATTAGGACATTAGGACTTGGTGGCTACGGCCTTACAAGCCGTTAGCGTCGGTTCTGATCCAACTTAGATTAGTTGTTCGTTGCGTCTTCCGCGGTAATTACCGACGCGCGACGCGACGTCCGAACTGGCTGGTGTTGATATTACTTCTTGTTTAATGAGAGCCTAGTACTTTTGGTGGAGCGGCACATGCTTATACTCGTATACAACTTTCGTTTTATGAAAATTTGGTAGATATCAAAACTAAATCAGGTTAAAAGTATAACTAAAAGACACGCTTTAATGGAAAAGCAAACTTAAAAGTAGAAAACAATTTTCGATATATTTAAATTAAGATTAAGAAAAAATTACAAAAAAAAACTTTCATTGTAGAAAACCGAGGGGACATAGATGTCAATTGTTATAATATTTTTATGACAGATATTGTTAAAAGAATAGACATTTTGGAAATATCATAAAAAGCGCTCCACACTTTTCTTCAATGATATTTTTTTTGTTTGTTAATCACACTATTCTCAATATAAATTTATCGAAAATTATTTTCTACTTTTTAGTTTGCTTTTCTATTAAATACTGTTTTTTATTTAAACTATCATTTGTTTGATAGTTCAGGATTCAAGGCCTATCAATTACGGTTTAGTATAAGTACTTGCATAAAATGAAAAACTCCTTGCCAGTTGAAACAACAATCCTTGACATAACAAAAACGTTCCTAACTTACTGTTTCACATTAGCGTTATTAAGGTGTCCTCTCACGATTCAACACAACGTTTTGTGCAACACGCTCGTATTCCCAGAAGAAAAGAGTACCGTTTTACACAGCTCATGTTGCGAAGGTTATTAAATTTCATGTCTTAGAAACTGTTATGTTTGTTTGTTGAGGTACGAAGTTGTAAAATTATTTTCATTTTTTGGAAACTTTTCCCGTTTTGTTATTTTAGAAAGGGGTATTTCCTCGTTAAAATTGTATGTTTTAGTTCGTTGCTTGAAATGATAACTTGTTACAAATAGTTGGTTTTCTTTACTTCAATGATCGTACTAATATTATAAACGCGAAAGTTTGTAAGTATGGATGGATGGATGTTTGTTACTCTTTCACGCAAAAACACGGTAGTTTATATCCTAGATTAACACAAAGGATAGTTTTTATCCCGATAGTACAATCCCGTGGGATAGTGATCGAACTCCACGCGTGCGAAGCCGCGGGCATAGGCTAGTAACTAAATAAATAAACAAAGCGGATTTTAGATAAATTATTTATTTATTTAGCAATTATCCTTCTCATCTTTATATTTGCTATCCCGCTGTCAAGTCAAAACACAAAAATTCATGATTCTTTATTTGCATGAAATATTGTACATTATGGTCTTATTAACTATAAGGTTTCACATATTTCGCTGACTTATTTCAACAAACTTAAAATTAAATTGAAATACTCAAGTTCAAGTTCAATGTAGTCGTAATTTAGGTATCAAACTTTTATACCTAGTTACAAATTTTACAAAACATTAAATTTCATCCTGGATGATAATATTCTTTTAGGAACATCTAACATAATGCTTTGCAAAAATTACTAAGTTATGATTATCCACGTAAAAAAACCAACTTACTTTTGAATTTATTTATTTAAACAAACTATTTGAATCTGGGGGCCTACTCTCTAAGTCCGTCAACGAAAGTACGGGTCCGTCCGTAACTAGCTGTATAAATAGAAATGAACCCTACTCTCTAATATTTTCAGATTCATGAGTTTTGAAAACACATCGGGAGTAAGGACTACTGTCCAATCGTATTGTCATTCATTTTTAATTCGGGCCCCTAACGAATCTTATGTCCGTAAGTGATGAAGAGTAGAAAACGACCGTAACTTCGGCCAAAAGTACGGATTTCGTGCTTAGAGAGTAGACCTCCAGATACAAAGAAAACTTCAACAAAAAACTACGTTATACGTCAACGTGGAATCCCCCCAAGAAGATTTGACTGCCTCGACGGGTCTAGTGGTTGAAATCACAACTGCTGAGCATGAGGTCCAGGGTTCGATTCTCAGGTCGAGCAAAGCGTTATTGGATTATTACTCACTACACTACTTCAGAAATTTCTCAGTAGCATCCTTAGAGTCTGGATTCGTGGAATCTGGTTGATTGCAATAGGCTCGCCCCCTATTATATTTAACTTACAACATAACTGGCGAAATGTGGGTGTACTAAGACACCTCTGCATAACCCTTCAGGGAATAAAGGCGTGATGTTATTTTTTATTTATTTATGTACACACATAACACTTAACAGGACAATACATTAGGATACAAGAGCACAAAGGTACTGCTTATTTCAAAAGAAATTTCTTCCAGCAGACCTGCGAGAGGAAAGTTGGATTAGAAATGTAGACACAGTGTGTAGAAAAGATAGAACAGGAAAAAAAATTAGAGCTTAAAACAAACTTAATACCTATACAAGGTGTAAATCACCTCATCACGAAGCCGTCAACCAAGCATTCTGTACATGAAACTAAGTAACTTTACGCAAAAATTATTGCTGGGAAACGACTTTTTTTTGGGGGGTGTAAAATCATGTTTTGTGACAGAACTCAATGTAACGCACTCAAAAACATTGTACTGATAGACGGATTGAATAGTACGGGGATCGTGGAGGTGTTTAAAGTAAAAATCTTACATTAAAAACTTGTATTTAAAAAAATACTTGTCAAAAACTTGGAACTTTGATCCCTAATATCTCCGTAACTAGAAGGTTCCCAGGTATGGTGTAGAACAAAAAAATGATCGCAATGACAGGGAGAACCAGTGCCTTTTAGCTTCGTTAAGAGGTGTTTTACACCCTTTATATAATAAACATACATACAAATAAATACAAAAATAAAAATAGACGTAAAAATATACCTATAATATATATCAGAATATTACAGTATACAGGAAAGGTAATGTTCTTTGACTTGCTTTTTGAAGAGAAATAAAGTTTTAGATTCTCGAATTTTAGGCGGAAGTGAGTTCCATAGACGTACTGCGTGAACGGAGAAGGAGTAGGAATATAATTCAGTTTAATGAGATGGTTATATTACTTCATGGTTATGTTATGCGTATGATTACTATTTTCTGAAATAAACACCTCCTAAAATGCTTTGAAGTTTATTACACGCGTTTCACTTTTCTCAATAGAAAAAGCAATATTTCACTACGATGCACACTGGCTTGAAATTTGACGTGGTACATAAAGTCTTATGACTTATGTAATAAAACCTGCGCCCCGTGGAGCAATAAACTGTTAGAATGAGTAATTAAATTAATTTGCATAAAGAAATAATGAAGATGGTAATTTTACACGTCATTTTGCCTTCTTAAATTATACTTTGTCTGTTTTATTTCTGGAGGCTAAGTCAAGTGGTTTATGTCGTGTTTACAGTAGACGAAAAATAAGAAATACAAGATGTTGTTTTGCATCCTCGTCAAATTAAAGGAGGTAACTATGCTAATGATTCTCGCCCCGAATCAATAAAAAAATGGATAGGTAATTATTATTATTTTTCTTATTTACGGAAATCGGTAAGTGTGAACCACTCGTGTTTTAAACGCGGGCTGTCTGATTCTCGCCCTGTAACCGCGCTTCCACACATAAAAGCAATCCCAAACGTTTATTCGATAATGTCTTATTCCCTAAACCACGTTAAGGAGGTTATTCTGAAATACTGACAAATATAAAAGTTTTATATTTGTCAGTATTTCAGAATAACCTCGCGGTTACAGGGCGAGAATCAGACAGCCCGCGTTTAAAACACGAGTATTATTAATTAATAATAAACGCTGTTTTTTTTATTTGTTTGGTTGTAGTAGTAGTAGTTTAGTATTTAGTTTTATTAGTAAATTAACTAGGTACCGTAATTTTAATTGATTATTTATGTCTTTTGTGACAACCTCCTGAATTTTGACGAGGATGCAAAACAACACCTTGTATTAAAATAACGTAGTAGGTGGTATTTGATGTTCTGTCGTTTGTGCTTACCCCCATGAGAAAAAGGCGTAAGTTTATGGATTTGTTTAGGATAATTTGGCAAAATTAAAACAATATTTACATCATCATCTGCCTAGCCTTTTCCCAAACTGTGTTGAAGTCGGCTTTCAGTCTAATCGGATGCAGCGGAGGACCAGTTTTTTAAATGAAGTGACTGCCTATCTGACCTCCACAACCCAGTAACTGGGTAATACGATACCCCTTGGTAAGACTGGATGTCAGACTTTTGGCTTCTGACTAGTCGTAACGACTGCCAAAGATCCACAAATGACAGCCAGGACCAGGCTTAACGAGCTTTCCGAAGCACGGAGGAAACTCGGTATGTAATTATGGTAGCCCATCCACGGACTAACCTTGGCAAGCACGGCTTAACCTTAAAGATCGACCCGTGCGGCTGTTATTATTTAGCCACGAGCTCCTCGAAAAACAAAAATAAAATTTATAACTCGTGGCTAAATAATAACAGCTGCTAGGACAAATCTTTAGCTTAAGACACTCTTGCCTAGGTTGGTCTGTGGATTGGTGACCTGACCACCCATTAGGTATATTAAGAGTTTCCTTCATGCCTCGCAAAGCACGTTAAGCCGTTGCTCTCTGATCTCATTTGTAGATCTTTGACAGTCATTACTTAGTTTGGTAGTCAGTGGCCTGAAAGTCTGACAACCAGTCTTACCAAAGGGTATCGTATTACCCACTACTAGCTGGGTTGTGGACGGAACGGTTGGCGCAGTGGTTGAGCGATTGACTGCTGCGCTACGTGTCGCGGGTTCAATCCCCGCACGGAAAAAATATTTTTATGGCCTACAGATAATTGTTCCGGGTTTGGCTGTTTCTGTATGTGATTTTGAATGTTTGTAAACGCACTCACGATACAGGAGAAATTCCTAGTGGGGGGCAAAGTTAAAAAAAAAAATAGTGCGTGGAGTCCCTCCGCACGGAAGAAGTGAAACTTCGTAATACTACACGCATGCGTTCGAATGTCACGCATTCACTCTCGTTATTTTATTGAGCTTCTAAATAATATTTTATTGTTGCACACTTTTTATTACATAAGTTTATTCTTATTCTACTCATGGAAATTGAGCGAAGGCTGGTCACACTGAAGAGTCGAATGCATGACTGTTTGCACGCCATCTCGCGTACCTAGTAGAACTACGTAGTCACAAATCTTGTAATAGCGCCATCTCTTAGTGGGTAATAGAAAATATTCCCCCTCCATTAGAACGTTAAACTTGTTGGAAGTCGCATAAGAAGTTTCACTTCAAAAAAATAGATTAGCATTCCCTCCAAGTAAAATACTGGTATTCAGCTGAATTTGGTTAGACTGGAAGCCAACCCCAACATAGATAGGAAAAGTATATAAATAATATGATGATTTATAACTTAAACTTTTATCTATTCCAAAACATAAATCACATTATCATTTTGGCAATCAAAACAATAAATCACTTATTGTTTGAAAACAAAAACTACTCACTGATGTTAGATACAAATAATTAATTGTGAAAACGTACTTCTACAGTGACCTCCTACTAAAATAATAATATTGTTATTATAAGCAGAAAGTGTATAGGAGGAGCTTGTGGCTAAATAATAACAGCCGGCCGGGTCGTTCTTTTAGGGTAAGCCGTAATTGCCGAGGTTGGTCCGCGGATGGGTGACCATAATTACATACCGAGTTTCCTCCGTGCCTCGGAAAGCACGATAAGCCGTTGGTCCCGGCTGTCATTTGTAGATCTTTGACAGTCGTTACGAGTAGTCAGAAGCCAAAAAGTCTGATATCCAGTCTTACCAAGGGGTATCGTATTACCCAGTTACTGGGTTGTGGAGGTGAGATAGGCAGTCGCTTCATGTAAAATACTGGTACTCAGCTGCATCCGGTTAGACTGGAAGCCGACCCCAAGATAGTTTGGGAAAAGGCTAGGCAGATGATGAAGCAGAAAGTATATGCATGGGCAAACCGTATTCGTAGGTATAAGCGGCGGGTGGAACGATACACTTTGAATCGCACATTCCAAAGAGATGAAAAGTCAAAGTCAAAGTCAAAGCATTTATTTCAATTAGACCATTACAGGCACTTTTGAAAGTCAACAAAACAAAATAAAACGCGAAGCTACAGTCCCAGTCACAAGGCATAATAACTTGTGAAAGTACTGTAGTTGCCCATTCCGTAGCGTAGATCTCTATGGAGAAGAACGGGCAAGAAACTCCATGGACACTCTTTTAAATCAAAATATGTTACAAAATCTTGGTTACATCATTCATGTTAAGAATTACAAATATGTGAGAACAATGTAGAAATACGGGCAAGTTAAGAGCGTCCAGAGTAAAAGATTAAATCAGTAATTAAAAAATAAAGTAATTAAAATAAACCGTGGCAGCTAAGAGATGACCAGTCACAACTGACAGCGCCCGTTCACGAACATGACGCATGTATCAGCCATCATTCAACTCAACCATTTTGAAGGGAACTAAATGAAAGGTGGGTTTATTGACCAAGGTGTGGCTGACAGGTACCTACTTAATAATCTTGCCATGTGTTAGTTCTGGCACAGCATCTGGTCGGTGCCTGTCAGCCATACTGAACGTGAATGGACTCGGGAAGTCGAGCGAGCGTGCGATCCAGTATCAGATATAAGGGGCAATTACTATTATCCCCCAAAACGTAGCTCGTGCAGTTCACCTGTTGCCTAACTGGAAATCTCCAGGGCCGGACCGGCTGCACAACTTCTGGATTAAATGGTTTGTGAGGTTGCACGCTCGCCTGGCGATCTTGTTCCTGTCAGCCATTGAGCTAGTTTCGCTGACTTAGGTTAGGGTCGCTGCTCGAGTTCCTGACTACTGGAATAACCCACCAGCTGCTCCATAAATCGGGTAGTATTGCGAAACCCAAAAAATATAGAACTATTACCTGTCTTCCGACAGTGTATAAAGTTCTTACATCCATTTTGAGAGCTAAAATTTCCAAACACATTGATGACAATTCGGCTATGTCCGCTTCTCAAAATGGATGTAGGAACGGGTCTCGCGGTACTGAGGAGCTGCTCCTCATTAATATGGCCATTATAATAACCAACCAGGTTAGACGTTCCCGAAGGGATACGTCAACATGTTGGATAGATTATGAGAAGTTCTGACCTCTATGATCTAGGCCTCGGTCTCAATGACGCAATCAGTTCTGTTTCGCGGTCATGGTGGAGTTATGTAGAACTTTGGGCCTCTGTCTCAATAAAGCGGTAAGTTCCGTTTTGCGGTCATTGGGGAGACATGCAGAAACTAGAGCCTCTGTCTCAATGATGCGATCAGTTTCACGTCTCAAGGTAAATTTGACACAGGGATAGATAATCTGAAAGATAGTCTGAAATAGCACATAGGAGACTTTTTATCCCGGTAGTACGATCCCGTGGGACAATTACCGAACAAAACGCGGGCGAAGCCATGAGCATAGGCTAGTACTACTATATTTTTTTTATTCTCTATATGTGTATGTGCCTGAAGGTACTTATAGTGAATGTACGTTTTATGCAGTAAAACTCATTGTAAAAGAGTTTCCCTAAGGAGCTCCTTCTCATATCCTGTCTGTGTGGAAATTATTTATCTTGCAAGTTCTTTGCTACAACGCGCTTCCTTGAAGTTCTTTTGCTTGTTTATTGCACTTTATCTTCACTGACAAGCAGCTCGAAAGCGAACTGGTTTGAAAGATATTAGTGCCGGTAAAATCATTTACACGTCTTTTTTTTAAGAATTTTGCCTCTCGCTAGGAATTTCTCCTGAATCGCGGGTGCGTTTACAAACATTTAAACTCACATACTCAAACAGCACGACCCGGAACAGCTATCTGTAGGCCATAAAAATATTCGTTCCGAGCGGGATCGAATCTGCGACACGCAGCGCAGCAGTCGATTGCTCAACCACTGCGCCAACCGTGCCGTCGAACTCCCTGTAAACCATCGTCGAGAACCCGTCGTCAACTTTAGCTTATTTATCTTTAACCCCCGACCAAAAAAGAGGGGTGTTATAAGTTTGACGTGTGTATCTGTGTGTCTGTCTGTGGCATCGTAGCTCCCAAACGAATGAACCGATTTTGATAAAATTGGTATCGTTTAAAAGGTGTTTTAATCGAAAGTGGTCTTAGCTATGTTTCGAAAAAATCTACTCAGCCGTTTGATGGTAAACGCCTCTTTTCTAGTTGAAGGGAAATTAACAACTTCCACAGGTCTGGTCGATTCGAAGAAATCTTGTCACTAGTCAACATGGGCAAAGCTAGGGGGGGGCTCAACATTTATATTCGTCACTTTTTGTGTCACATGCGATTCGTCTCTACTCATCACATGCCCATACCATGACAGACGATTACCTTTTAACTTTTCTGTAACTGCTGCTACTTTTAAACTTCCTCTAATATGTGAGCCTATTAGAGGAAGTTATTCTCACTTTATCCATTCCTGTCACACCACACATCCACCTCAACATTCTCATCTCCACTACATGCAATCTTTTTTCATCCTTGTTCACAGCCCAGCAATTTTGTAACAAAGGATTTCACAAAAAATCACGCCTATAATCACTGAAGAGTTAGATAGATGTATACCTTCAATATATTGAAGGTATACATCTATCTACCACATTCCGTGAGTTATATTTATGTTCCATGTAAAAGGAAGCGATCTTATTGCCACGGAACGGATACCATTCAAATATCCCGCTCCTTCTGATAAATTCTTAATAGCAAAACTCAATAACACTATGCTCGCCCTGAGAGTGGAGTTCAGGGCCTGATTATCAGGGGCGCTTACGACCATTAGATGAACGAAGCAGCTTAAACATATATACTTAATATTATAAAGCTGCAGAGTTTGTTTGTCTGTTTGCTTGAACGCGCTAATCTCAGGAACTACTGGTCGGATTTGAAAAAGTTATTTCAGTGTTAGATAGCCCATTTATTGAGAAAGGCTATATGCTATATATCATCACCAATAAGAGCGGAGCAGCAAAGAAAAATGTTGAAAAAACGGGGAAAATGTGACGCAGACAAAGTTGCGCGGGACAAATGAACTTGGGGTCGGCGAACGATGTCTTCTTCCTTATTTCTCTATTACATTTCATCTCAGCAGTCACCACTTTCCAGCCACATTATCCACACAGTCCATCCATTAAACAATGTCACACTGATTAAAAATCCAACATGTTGGTGCATGGACCCCAGCCCTAACAGTGTGTAGTGAATCTCATATGCACATCACATGCAGATCTTTTGTGTGGACGTACAATGGCCATCAGAAGCAAACTTTTTAGCTTGTTTTATATGAAAACAAAACACCATTGTTCGTTGGTTTTTATTTTTAAAATATGTTTTTTTTTGTGTTTAAATTGTTCTCTCGTTGTTCGTCGTTTAGTTTTTGATGTTTGAATTTTGACGTGAGTTTTTGTTAATGAGGACATAGTATCATAGCATAACATCACGCCTTTTATCCTCGAAGGATTAGCAGAAGAGTGTACTTAATAGTTAGTATCCCCACGAGAGCGGCGGTGGCCCAGTGATGGCAGCCCCGACTTACGAGCAGTAACGTGGCCGCCGTGGGTTCGAACCCAGGCAGGCGCATTACTTTGTGTAATTTATTTCATCAATGCTGCTCTCAAAAACGGTAAAGGAAAACATCGTGAGGAAACCGGCATGTCCTAGAACCAAAAATTCGAAGACATGTGACATCTACCAACTCGCACTGGGCCCCCGTGGTGGATTACAGCCCACTCCCTCTCATAGGAGAGGAGGCCTGTGTCCCAGCAGTGGGAACATTATAGGCTAATGTTTAAGTCACATGAAATAGAACCGCCTGAGCCTATTTCTATCAACCGGGCATGAATCCAGACTCTGTGGCTGCTACTGAGGAATTCGAAATGGAAAACCCAATAACACCGACCTGGACGGAAACCACTGACCTGGGAATCAAAGGTAGGACCTCATGCTCAGCAGTCGGTTGCAACCACTAGACTAATGAGGCAGTCAAATGAGGAGTATCAAATAATTACAGAAAGTCTTTTCTTTAATTTTGTTGTTACTTAAAAGTAACTAAAAGGGTTTGTTCTAGCTATTTACAGAATAAACATATATATATATATATCTCATATAAATTATAATAAATCTCAGTACCCATTAATAGCGCGGAGTCTTGAATTAAATATGGGACATAAAAGCTTACTATACAAGGTGTTGTTTTGCATTCTCGTCAAATTCAAGGAGTTAACTGTGCTAATGATTTTCGTCCCGAATCAATAATAAAATGGTTAGGTAATTTTATTTTTTTTACTTATTTACGGAAATCAGCAAGTGTGAACCACCCGTGTTTTAAACGCGGGCCGTTTAGTTCTCGCCCTACAAACGCTCTTCCACACATACAAACAATCTCAAACGTTCATTCGATATTTTTTTTATTCCCTAAACCACGTTACGGGGTTATTCTGAAATACTGACAAACATAAACAACCAAAAAAACCAGCATTTATTAATAATTAACTAGGGGCACCTAGTAATCTTAATTGATTATTTATGTCATTTGTGACAATCTCCTGAATTTTGACGAGGATGCAAAACAACACCTTGTATATATACTTTCTGAAGGGAGTAGGTATTTAAGTCACGTCCTTTCTGTAGCAAGTCTTGCACTATACTTCACTACAGTGGGCAATCACTCGCATATGAACACACACATATTTACAGGTTTTATTATTTACCAAACACATTTCATATTTTTTATTTTGGGGCCTGTGAGCCACCAAAACCTTAGCTACTGTTATTTTGACACTATATTTTTCCACTCACATCCAAAAACATTTCCCTAGCGGCCAAGTTCAGTCAATATTTAACATTGGCTACGCTTTCATTAGCTACGGAACCCAAAAAGAACAAAGTAACAAGAACATTACCAATATGACGCAATATAAAGTTGGTTAATAACGCTATTTGTGGTTGTAAATGAACTCGTTTCGAGATTGCGTCGGCGAATTAAATTTAATATGTGGTGGAACAAAGTATTATTTGCTGAATTTACTGGTGTTGTTCAAAATGTGGGTTAATATAGGAGCGCCTCTCGCCATCAAACGTAAAAGTTAGGCGAGTTTAGTCTTAAGTAACACCTCTGTAACTAATCGAATACTAATAATAAAGCTGAATAATTTGTTTGTTTGTATGTTTGATCGCGCTAATTTCAGGGATTAGTAATTATACACGGTGTAAATCACCTCATCACGAAGCCGTCAACCAAGCATACTGTACATGAAACTAAGTAACTTTACGCAAAAATTATTGCTGGGAAACGACTTTTTTTTGGGGGGTGTAAAATCATGTTTTGTGGTAGAACTCAAAGTAACGCACTCAAAACATTGTGCTGATGGACGGCTTGAATAGTAAGAGGGTCGTGGAGGTGTTTAAAGTAAAAATCTTACATTAAAAACTTGTATTTAAAAAAAGACTTGTCAAAAAGTTGGAACTTTGACCCCTAATATCTCCGTAACTAGAAGGTTCCCAGGTATGGTGTAGAACAAAAAAAATATCGCAATGACAGGGAGAACCAGTGCCTTTCGGCTTCGTTAAGAGGTGTTTTACACCTTTTATTATTAATATCGGGGGACCGCTAAGCACTAGCACAAAACAAAGCGGATCCCCGACGGAGATAACGACGTAGATTAATTTATAAAAGGTTTTTTAGAGATTTTTGTGTCGGGAGTTTCTTAAATTTTTAATTTTTCTCTTATAATTCCTCAAACAATCCATCTATAATTTCCTTTCTTAAAATAAATGAATCTTTATCACTCTTATAGTCACATGCGATTCGTCCCTTCTAATCACATGCCTATACCATAACAGTCCAGTCAGTTCGCAAACATCTAAAACACAGCACTGTAAGACTGTATGTCAGACTTTTTAGCTTTTGACTACTCATAACGAATGTAAAAGATCTACAAATGACAGTCGAAATCTACAGCTTAACGTGCTTTCCGAGGCACGGAGGAAAATCGGTATATTATTATGGTCAGCCATCTACAGACCATCCTCGGCAAGCACGGCTTAACCTTTAAGATCGACCCGTGCGGCTGTTATTATTTAGCTACGAGCTCCTCCACTCCAGAAGCTATCCATACTAATATTGTAAATGCGAAAGTCACTCTGTTTGTTTGTTTGTTACCTTTTCACGACTAAACGGCTGATCGGATCATAATGAAATTTGGCAAGAAGATAGATTTCAACCAGGGGAAGGACATAGGCTAAATATCATCACGCTGCGACCAATAGGAGCGGAGCAGCGATGAAAAATGTTGTGAAAACGGGGACAATGTGACGCAGACGAAGTTGCGCGGGACAGCTAGTTCCGAATAAATTATTTTGCAGCGAGCTCTATCGCTTTAAGAACTTCTACCCCAAAAAACGCGGACACCGTCTTTTCGTCAACTGCAATGTAGGAAAAGCGCTGCCTTAAAGAAGATTAGAAAAGCAATTTCTAAGCAAAGTTAGTGACTACTTAAAAACCTCTTTTGCCTACTCTAAAGTGAAACTATATTTGACACAAAAATCTGCAAGATTTTTTCTTGAATGCATCTAGATTGCTGCTTATTTGCATTCTGAAGTGTTTTAAGTTAAGTGGCAAAGATATCTATGCGGTCACGATAATCTTTATGTACTGAAACATTAGGTGTCTTTTTGTAAAATTAGTGGGGGCATTGTGGCAGTTTCATTCACTTTGAGCCTTCTTAGCAATGCTTGAAATAGTGCTGAGCTTGTTCTTGATTTTAGTTTAAAATTTTGCTGGGAAATACAATGTGGTGGGATTGTTTTTTTTGGGAAAGCTGGCATTGTAAATACCTTTAAAAACTGAAATTGTTTACTGCTAATTTTTTACATGCCTGTCTATTTCTTTGAGAGGAGTGTGAGAAAATGGGAGTCACCCTATGTGTAGTGTCTTTAAAGTGTAGGTACATTAATATTTCCTGAGACTAGGGAATATTAAAGACACCGAGACTTCTAGCAATAACCGAAAACCGTCAGGCGAACTGCCAAAAATTCATTTTTAAGGAAAGGAAATTAGAAATTGATTTTAAATGTAAATATACAGCTGAATATTCCCTTACTTATATAAGATAAATGTCAAAAACAGGTTATACTTTAGGTTAACCTCTGCCTAACCCTGTGCAGAAGAACAGCGTGATATTGTCTTCCTAAAATTATCGTAACAAAAATAACTTAATTTCGAAAAGAGCCTCACAAAATTAGTAATCATATAAAAAAGGAAATACCACTTAGCGTTCATACCCTAAAACATAAGCAAATTCGATGTGACATTAAGGCAATATCAGACGCTTCACTAAAATAAACGGTTCACTCGAGTTACTTTTCGTCTTTGTTTTATTTTATTTATTCATCTAAAGCTTACGAACAAAAGTGGTGCAAAGCTAATAAAGGTGGACTTAATGATTAAGGTATTCTCAACAAAGTATGGTGGAGAAATGAGTGAGAAACATGTGGAATTGTTGGGTGCAAGTATTCCTTATTCACATGAAACCGATAAAATAACATGCCCTTATCCCAATTTATTTGGCAGCATGTCTTCTTACATACTTCTCTGTTGCTAGTCATCTCATCGGACACCTCCTTTCTTGCCATATCAATCTTAACACAGTCCATCCATCGCTTCTTTGGTTTCCCTCTACTGTAATAACCATCCACAATCATTATCATACAAGCTTATGCCCGCGGCGTCGCCCGCGTGGCGTTCGATAATTGTCCCACGGGAACATGCTGTCGGGTTAAAAAGTATCCTATGTGTTAATCCAGGTTATAAACTACCCGTGTGCCAAATTTCATCCAAATCCATTCAGTAGTTTTTGCGTGAAAGAGTAACAAACATCCATCCACCCTCACAAACTTTCAAAGAAGGCTGGCGAAAATGGACCCAAAGAATCTAAAAATTAACTAAACTCCGTTCCAGTGTAAATATAAAATAATTATAACTACAGTTTTATGAGATATTTATTTTTAAAATATTGAATTTTTAGGACTCGGGAATCAAAAGTTATAAATATTTTCAATTTACTAAAATTAAGTAATCGTGCAGTTACAAAACGCAACTTTTTTCCGATTACGTTCCAATCCAATGACATGTGTTTTTGCTCAAGGGTTTTCTTACTACAAATGGCTCTTTCTCTTAGTTTTTATACATTCTATTATGTCAAAAATTCATAAAAAATAACATGCAAACCTGATATTAAAACGCCAATTAACAATGCAAAAGCATTTAATAAAAATGGAACAATGGCGATTTTATAGTATTTCTTATAAAGGAACGGTATCAATGATGATCGATTGAGTCCCGTCACTACTGTCATTGTCAGATCTGTGATGATCTAGTCCATCGTTATGTTTGTATTTTTGTCTGGGATTTTATGTTTATCATTGCGATTTTGTAGATTCTCGACGACTTGGCCTTTACATCTTGAACTGAAGATAATGCACCCTGTCATAGACTACCTACCGCATTCTTCTCTGGATATTGGACAATGAGTTGTTTTTGATTTGGACTTTGATTTTAACCACAAACATGCGTTGCGTTAATTTCTTCTTCTCTTACGACTTAAGCTCTTACGGAGGTGTCGTCTCTTTGATGGAGGTGCTCAGGGCTTTGAAAAAGTTCAGAGATGGGTGTATCCACGTGATGTAAGTATATTTGTAAAAAAACATGTATTTATATCATAAGTTAAGAACTTATTTAAGATATCTATCTGAACAACAAACTAAGATTCGTTTAGCTTTTATATGTATAAATACATACTGTTGTAATCTTATATTAGGCTCATTCTTACTGTTGCCCTATACTTTATCGGACTAAAACAGTATGCAGTAAAAGACTGCCCGAGGTAGCAGTAGTGTATTTTACTGAGATCTTTCAGTCATCAAAATAGAAGATGGGTGGCTGTCGCATTTTTTCATGAAATATTTATACCTAATATTTATAAACCCCTCCACAGGTATCAGAGGTCTTCGACCTCTATATTATCTTTAGACATTTCTGTTTTTCTTTTGTTACTTATGGAACTCTTTATGTTTATTACATTATAGGTGAATTAATTTATTTTAACATAATTAATTAATTTCAGATAACAGGAGATGACTACCTTTGTCACTCATGCTGGGGGCTGATAAGCTGCGACCCTGAAAATGAAACCCGACAGCAACTTGGCCATCGTAACGTCTGTGTTGCATAAAATAAAAACTATGTAAAAATACCAAAAAATAAGATTTATTACTCATACTTTTTTTATTCAACAAACCCTGCTTTTCAATAGCTGTACATAGCTAGTCAGCTCTGGCTGTTATAATTTATGTAAAACAATATTATCTTGTCTCAGCGTAATAAGAATCGTTTTACTTGACTATAATTCGCTTAAAGATCAAAATCGTAACGACATAGTTTTAATAGTGATTGAACTAATTACAGGGTTGGTAATCAGTTTAGTCTCTAGCTGCAGTCTAGCAGTTTTATGATTCATCAATTAGGTACAGGCAATGAAGTAAAAATTCTGGTTTTGGCTTATGACAAGAAGCAAAACACATAAAGTCAGAACTAAAACTGCGAGGGAAATACAGTAGTTCGAATCTTCCTTTATCTTATGTATTATTATATTTTGATTAATCTTAATTACGGAGACATTCCACTGTTAAAAACCTTAGTCGTAAGATTTTTAGGTTATCTTGTAAATAGACGTATATCTCTTTTCTCCCAACTTTTCAGTCTTACTTTCCATTTACTTTTCTGATAGTCTTTAGTCGTTTTATAACTATGTATAAGTTGCTATAGTGAACGCTACCTCTAAGAGTGGGTCCCAAAATACATGTAGTCTCGCCCGTGTCCTTTATAATATTAGTAGGATATTTCGATCGTAGTATGGGCCACACAGCCTTGCCTTCCTCTCATGTTTTCAAAATATATTTTTACTTCGGACTAATTTTGTTTTCAGACTTTAAATTCCGAGTGAAAAGACTTTAGCTAATGTGCATCTTTTGTGCAGAATAAGCAGTTAATCTTTTTTCTTTATCGTGTGTTTAGTACCTACATAACCTGGTGCCAGTTTTTATGCGTCTGACTTGGCTTTACATGCCGTCGAGAAATATATCTCAAGTATGCTGATTATCTCACGATGTTTTCCTTCAGTAAGTGATAATTATACTACACGCAAATTAATCTGAAAAATCAGAGGTGCGTGTATTGAGAACAGTTAATGTTTTTTTTTTTCCTTTCTTTTAAAGATAGTCAAAAATAAATATCAACTGAAGCGTCTGATATGAGTTCAAGAAAACAGACTGTCGTTATGGGGGCTATTTCGCGCACCTGTTTCACCTAGATTGAAACAAGTCGACGGAATTTTAAGCGAAACGGAAGGGATATCGGATGCCATGGCTGTAATACTGATGGGTAATTGACCCCCTTGTGAATATGTATTAGGTAGTTTGGGATTACTTGGTATGTGTAGTTAGTCGTAGTGTTTCTTATTGGTTATGTTCTTTAGAAAGGTGCATAGTATTTGTAACTGGTGTGCGTGTATACTCGAAATTAGATTAAAATTCATTTAATATTAGCTAACACAACAGAGTATAGACAAGATTAACAGCAGGTCCCAAACAAGGCACAGCCTGTATCTTGGTGACCCCGATTATTCCCAATAGTCCCCTCTAGCCCTGTCCTCTGGGCTGACAGCTGGGAATTGTCTTCCCAGTTGTCACCGGGGAGACAATTTGTGCCGACTGTTCCCTTTGAAAACTGACTAGATGGGACAACGATTATTCCCAATAGTCCCGTCTAGCCATGTCCTCCAGGGTGACAGCTGGGAATTGTCTTCACAGTTGTCACCGGGGTGACAATTTGTGCCGACTGTTCCCTTTGAAAACTGACTAGAGGGGACAAACAGACACTACACAAAGTTCAAACAATTTCACAGTGTTCTGCTAGCGCAATAAAAACATAACTTAAATCAATAACCAAAATGTGATTACATCAAGAGAGAACAATTAATAATATATAAAAAAAAGGATTGTGTGGTTTTATGAAACCACGGTAAAAGTGAAACTTTTTTTCACACTATAGATATTTAACTAAAAATTTTTGGAATAATATTCCATTAAGGGTATAAAAATCGCTTTATCAATCATAATTTTATACTTGGAAAATTGGAATGATAATGGGAAATAATAAAAGTAGACTAAGTCTCCAACTGTAATAAAAGTTTCACTTTAAAAAGATTATCGAAAAAAAGGAGCAAACAAAAGGAGTATTTAGTGGTATTTTGTAGTTTTTTTTTCGCCTAACTCCATAGAAAAAGGTGAAAGTTTTCCTTCAGACGTAGGGTATATTTTAGTCTTCTATTTCGTGTGGTTGGTTTCAAAGCTGGTGTTAGAGTTTGTAGCGACCTACAAAAAGCAACTTACTACAAAAAGTACTACATCGCCATCTATGACACAACGGAAGAACTAAGATAAATTTCCCACATCTCGCAAGCAAAGTTTACATCGACTTAAGAATATAATATAGTGAAATACGACTACAACTGTCGGGCAGTTGCCCACCAGACATAGAACCTGTCTGGTCGGAGGATCCTCCCTTTCCTAAGATTATCGAGGAACTTTACACCCTGTTCCTCATACCCTTATTAGTTTTATGTCGCCCTCTGACCTGGTCTTACCTGGTGCCGGGCCTCTGACATGGCATTACATGCCGGCGAGACATATCTGTCTGTCATGCTGTTTTCTTCATCTACGCAAGTGAGTTGTCACGGCTCAGTCGACTGACACTTTTACCTTAGTAAGCAGATGTATAACTTCAAAAAATT
Organism: Cerastis leucographa; assembly: GCA_963082945.1. Classification (NCBI taxonomy): domain Eukaryota; kingdom Metazoa; phylum Arthropoda; class Insecta; order Lepidoptera; family Noctuidae; genus Cerastis; species Cerastis leucographa. The sequence continues at coordinate 4,331,836 of OY720369.1, read as the reverse complement.
TGCCAGGAGGTTACCGTACGTAGCTTAAAACGGATGTTTCTCTTAATATTTAGATTGGAATCGATTTGTAATCTAGTCTTATTAGGACTCAGATTCAACATCCCTGTTAATAATGGTCACCAGTTCACGCGTCGGCTATGCGTAGCCTTAATAATTAAGACTATTGGCAAACAAATTTTTTGATCACAGAATATTAGTATTAACACATTAAAGGGTCCTGTTTTAATTAAATCTATATAATACTTACTTAATTACAAATACATAATAGTTTAATTTTTTACTAGCTTTTAATTGTCGATTGTGCACGGCACGGTTGACGCGGTGGCTAGCGATTGGCTGCTGTGCTGCATGTCGCGAGTTCGATCCCCGTCCGGAATAAATATTTGTATGGAAGTTGTTATAGTTATTTTAGGAATTTCATCGAAATTTATTCAGGCGATAAGAAAGGCAAAAGATAAGCAGAAAGATCAATACCTGGACTGATAAACAGAACTGTTAGTATCGCAATAAAATTATAACACTAGTATGAATATGGACTCTATTTAGGTCAAGCTAAGAAAACTACAAATAAGAATTTCTTTTTGAAGTCGGTTTTCCTCTAAAAGAATAGCATTTTCATGCAAACTGTCCTTTTAAGATTATGCCAGCAGTAACATTGCAAGCTGTTACTAAAAGAATTTGAGTACAGCGGTACTTACCATTTAGAAGTAAATAAAATAGTAGGTACTGTTCAAAAACTCTGTTTTGTATGGTTTTGTAGTACTTAAGTTTCATGTACTGTGGAATGGATGATAATATTTTTCAAAGTAGGTTATAACAGAAAATTAAAACTTAAGAGTATTACGATGCCCTTGGGTAGTTTATATCCGTTCATACACTCACTTACTACAAGCTTTTATATAAATACCTGTTTGTTAAAAAAATACATCACACCTTTAGTTAAAAGCTTGTTAATTTTTTTTTTTCATTTATTAGTCTATACAGGATGTAACGGAAAGGATATATACATACTTAAGGGTGTGCTACAGACCATCAAACTGAACATGTTTCTCCATCGGACAAACGTCGTATAGCGACAAACTTGTATGCTGCCCCATACAAAATTTCAATACCTATTTATTATTTTTACCCAAATGTATGGGCAGCTGATATTTTTTTCGCAATTTCGATGTTTTTCTGAAGGAGAAACATAATATTATTATTTAGTTTCTGGTGGTCTGTAGCACACCCTTAAGTATGTATATACCCTTTCCGTTACACCCTGTATACATATTATTTACATTTTTTAAATAGTTTTACAAAATTATTAAAAAAAAAAAATGTAGCCCACCGGCATCAGGAACAGGGTCCGGGTTAGCGGTGGTCAGAGATCTTGAGAGAGGAATCTCCTAACAATACGTGCCGTGTCCAGAAGTACTGTTTTCTGAATTAAGCCCTTGATCCAACTGATCAAGGGCTTAATTCAGAAAGCGAAGCGAAAGACTCCTCAGATGTTGGTCAAAGCTTTTGGCTATTAAGCCATTGGCCGACACGACTATCGGTACAATGACTGCCGTACTCACGGCCCACATGTCGACAACCTGGCGAGCCAGATATATACTTGAATAGCTTATCTTTCTCTGCTTTCACGACGTTCTCGTCATGCGGGACCGTTATATCAACAATTAATGCGCGACGCTCCAATCGATCTATCAACACAATTTTTAGGCTTATTGGCAACAATAGTTCAGTGAAGATTTTTTATTATTAGCTTGTTTTATTTGTGTAATTTGCTACCCTAACTCCTGTGTCAGAACACGCTTTCTAATAGCTGACAACGTCGCAATTAATCGTAAAATATGTACCTGTTTAAATTATTTGCATAATAATTTTGTAAGTAAAGTAGATCTTTGACTGTCGTTTCGAGTGCTCAAAAGCCAGAAAGTCGACAACTAGTCTTGCGTAGGGGTGTTAACCAGCAACTGGGTTGTGGAGGTCAGGTAGACAGTTTCACCATTTAAAATAATGATATTCTACTATATACGGTAATTCTTCTACTAAGTTGGAAAAGGCTGTGACCACAGCTATTCTTTGACCATTAATATGACTATTTATTAAATACATTATTAAAATATATAACGTTGAAGTTTTTTTTTAAAGACGAAAAATATTGAATGGTTTGTAGCTACATAACAATTTCAGATGAGAATATTTTCTTTATTATTAGTTGAGTTTTAGTTTTTGAACTAATTTTTTTTTAAAGACAGCCAAATAGAGCATTTTTTCAAAGCAGACTTTCTCCAGCCGTCTCTAAGCCGCTTCTTGTCTCCCTAAATTCGCAACTTAAAACTAATGCCTCTAAGAATAGCAGATTATTCGTTACACCCTTCTCTACCGTGTAAGGCTGCTTGGTAGTCAATTTGTTACTTTAATTGGGTACTAATGACTGAAGTGAGGTCGAAAACAAGGATAATGAGCTTTGTGTTCTTTGGGGATGAAGGTGCTTAGGGCTCTTAGACACCACGTTTTTTTCAGGAACCGTCGACGCGCTTCGCTCGCAAATGTAACGCGCTGCAAACGCGATAATATCGCAAGCAATTTACCTATTTACACGTTCATAAAACTGTAGTACGCAGACGACGACCTTTTCGCGTGCTGTCGACGCGCTACTAGCGCGGAGTTACATTGATACAGACGAGCTGGCACCTGGCACAGCACGTATGAAGTACGGGGCAGTGTGCGCTGCTGGCCTCTCCCGCGCGTGCCCTATTCCAGCGCTATACACGCTCGTTCGCGTGCGTTTTTCGCGTGTTTTACTTTACAAGGATCGAGGATATTTGCAAGGAGGAAGCAGGAGGATTGCAATGCAATCGCAAGTAAGCTGCTTTTTTCAAGTTCAAGCGCTGACAATGCGCGATAGCAAAACGCGCGTAGAGCTTTTATTGAGAAATTCATGGTGCAATTAAAATTTTACAGTTTGTCTGATTTAGGAACCTAACCCAACGAGTCAGTCAAACGAGTAGCTGCGTCTAGTACATCCCAAGCATTCATTAGTTCCACATTTACTTCACTTGAGAATTTTAGCAAGCCTTATTAGTAATTCCCTCTTTTTCCTGATAACTCCATTTTTTTTCCTTGTATAATTAATTACCCTTATAACAAAAGGCTTGGTAGATAGTTTCACTCAGCTCCAAATCCTAAGACGCTTGAGCTTTGAACGGTAAATCCCGTTACAATCGGAATAAGGAATCATGTTATCTCTCTATACTTTGTCACTGTATAAAGATTACCAGTAACCCAACTATGTCGTTATTAATGCGCACAGCAAAGGAGTGCAACTCTCTGCTGTCTGTGTTTCGGAACGCTTACAACACTAATCTCTTCAAAGTTAGAGTGAACAGGTTTCTTCTGGGTAAGCTCGTATCATCGTCGACTTTGTCTCTGTCATCTCTGACCTAGACTAGAGCCAAGAGCAAACCAATCGCAAATAAAAAAATAAAAAAAAATTTTTTTTCAGTTACATTGCGAGAAAAGATGGCTATAACCTAAATCAGTGTTATTGGGTTTTTCCATCAGCAGTCACAGAGTCTGCATTCCACTACGATTTCGATAACTGCTTACGGGGCAAAACTAACTAGCTTGGTCTCATATCTGCAAAAATACGTTTTCTCTATTTTCACTTGCACAGAGCTCAGTCGCCTAGGTACTAGTTACGTCAACCACATAGAGCGTACATAACGTTCATGTGTGTGAGTCAAATCCGAAAACTTGTTCCTAGTTGAAATACTGTATGTTAATACTAATATAATATCTACTTCTACTATGTACCATTTGGTATTCCCTTTGTCGCTAATGCTCGTACAGTTTGTGTTTCTCGAGTAATTAACTGTGAATTTTCTTTAAGTCTTTGTTAGTAAGATGGTTTCTTTGAAGTTTTGGTATTTGTGAAGATGAAAGGCGAATGAAGGGATTAAGCTACTTAGGATATTGTTAGTAGGATTATGCTTTTGAATAAGAATTTGTATCGGGGCTGCACTAGGCCAGCGTAGTGGACACAGCCCTCTCCCACTCATAGAGAGAAGGCTAGTGTGTCAGCAGTGGGAACACTTAATTATTATGCTAAGAGCAGATGATTATGCAAAAAGCCTATGAAATACATATGTTACTATACTAAACTAGTTTGCCCTAGGCCAAACTAGGGCTCATAATAACAGGATCATATAGAGCTACTGGGTTATATTAGGTTAGAACTGTGATCATAAGCGCGCGAGCCAAGCGAGCGTAACGAGCATTGCCGCATCCAAGTTGGGCGAATTGTAGATGTTTTGTTTGGGTCAGTCAGTGTATATGTTGACACGATAAGCCACTAAACCGGTTTGGCCTAGGACAAACTAAATTGGCCTGAAATCGGGTTTGGTCGGTAACACATATATAAATTCAGTTCCAGCTTCCCTAAGTCTCTTCCCATTATTTTCCATAGAGATCTACAATACTTTCACAGTTATTATGCCTTGTGACTCGGACTTTTGTTTCATTTTCATTTTTGTCTTTTTTTCGATAGTTCGGAAGTGCCGCCAGTAACTGGCCTACTCGAAATAAATGCTTTTGATTTTGATATGAACCCTACATTTCTCGATATAGAAATAAGCAGTTACTATAGGAGCTAAAACTTTAACTAATAATGCTTAAAATAAATATTGACTTACTTTGATCAGTTTTCTGATCAAGGTTCGTTTTATAATTATTTACAAACCAATAACGGAGCCAAACTTTACTATCAAATATTTGACTGAGAATTTAATTTAGTTGCATATGTTGCCACAAAATAAGGCTTTCATGTAAGTACTAGCCAATACCCACGGCTTCGCCCTTGTTTGTTTCGGTAATTGTCCTTTGGGTTCATAGTACCGGGGTTAAAAGTATCAATTTGTGTTATTCCAGACCTCTGTGCCAAATTTCATCCAGATCCATTTTTTTTATTTGTCTTTGGAATAGTGTATACAGTACATTCAGTATACAGTATAGTCATTAGTACAGGGTATAGAGAGTGCAGCTGCTTGAGTCGCGCCGCAACGTCAACTTTGAGGCGTTCGTGGTGTGAATACCAACTTGTCATCTGCACCTCGTCTTGGAAGAGGACTTTTGGCCGCAGGGAGTGGTGTTCCGTCACTTCCGCGGGCAAGTGCCACATGATCGCACAGTGACGTAGTGTGCAAGTGAAGTGTTACTAACATATGTAGTTGTATGGTTTTATTTACTAATACAAATTGTATTTTATCATCTGTATGTTATACTGTAAGGTATACAACTATATATAGCTATCTTCTTGAATTTGACGAGGATGCAAAACAACACCTTGTATAACGACTAAGCTATTCAAACACCAGATCAGGCAAAGCGTTATTGGGTTTTTCCATAAAGATTTTGTCAGAGGACTGCCTCGTTGGTCGAGTGATTGCAAGCGCGACTGCAGCATGAGATCCTGGGTTCGTTACCCGGGACGGGCAAACTATTATCGAGTGTTTTCATTAGCAATTTCACAGTAGCAGCCACGGAGTATGGATTTATACCCGGTTGATGGCAATAGACTCGCCCCCTGTTCCATGGGGCTTAAACATGACTGGCGAAATGTGGATGCACTATTATGTACACCTCTCCCAACCTTTTTGGAGGTTCAGGCGTGTCGTTATGTTATTTTGTTAGGTTTTATTAGTAGCTTCTGTAGTCAAGATTTGTCTCTGTGTGTAACGTGGGGTTCTATATTTTTGTAACATTTTCGGTAGGTACGGTCAGCAGCAAAAGTCACTTTACATAACCAAAATTATAAGACGTCTTAGTTTTAGAACGATCCATATTAACAGACTGGAGTAAAAGACATAACAATATGTTCATCAATGGTTACACAAATTCGCAAAACAATATAAGTTCAGATCACACTGACCAACACAAAACTTGGAGTAATATGTATAAGTGTTAACCGACTTTTGATGCTGACTGTACCAAGCAATTCCAAGCAAATGCTTTCCTCCATTCCTTCCATCTTTTGCTATTCGACGCTGCCTTCTTATGCCTATAGTTTTTGCATTCTCAAGCGCGCTATTATGTATCATCATCAGACAATAATGTTCCCACTGCTGGGACACAGGCCTCCTCTCTATGAGAGGGAGTGGACTGTAATCTACCACGCGGGCCCAGTGCGGGTTGGTAGATGTCACATGTCTTCGAATTTTTAGTTCTAGGACATGCAGGTTTCCTCACGATGTTTTCCTTCACCATTTTTGAGAGCAGCAGTGTTTAAAAAATTACACAAAGTAATGCGTCTGTTCCCTCTCATAGAGAGGAGGCCTGCATCCCAGCAGTGGGAACAATATAGGCTGATGATGATGATGATGAATGCGTCTGCGGGTTCGAACCCGCGGCTTACTACTCGAAAGTCGGGGCTGCCACTGGGCCACCGGTGCTCTCTGTTATGTATACACGACCCCAAAGCTTTCAAACTTCAAATCAAATATTAGTCAGAATCCAATTTCTCTACATACATAGCCACAAAATTATATAAATCTGTTCAAAGTCAGAACTCAAACCTGGTTGGGATCGCAGGTAGAATAAATTAACGCTGCGACACCGTGAAAATGCGCTGTATGTTGGAGTAGGTAACTTGGATATGATATGACAGTTTAATTTCGTGTTTGGTGAAACATTTGGGGGGGGGGGGGCAGAAGTTTGTTTTTGAATTGTGAGGACAGTGATTGAGATATTGTTTTGTTTTTGAAATTATTTTTTATGATGGTTCATTGGGAAATTGCGACAGTTCTTATTTCGTTAACCACACAGGAAAATTTTGATTTTAACCGGTATGTTTGTTCATCTGTCCCTTCATAACTTCTGAATAAATTTATTCAGATATTATGAAGAGACAGAGAGGGAGAGAGAGAGAGATATCATCTGCCAAGCCTTTTCCCAAACTATCTTGGGGTCGGCTCTCAGTCTAACCGGATGCAGCTGAGTACCGGTATTTTACATGAAGCGACTGCCTATCTGACCTTCACAACCCAGGGACTAGGTAATACGATACCCCTTGGTAAGTCACGATGTCAGACTTTTGGCTTCCGACTACTCGTAACGACTATCAAAGATCTACAAATGACAGCCGGGATCAACGGCTTAACGTTCCGAGGCGTGGGGGAAACTCGGTATATAGTTATGGTCACCCATCCACGGACCAACCTCGGCAAGCACGGCTCAACCTTAAAGATCGTCCCTGGCGGCTGTTATTATTTAGCCACGAGCTTCTCTTGACTAATGAGTTATTGTTGGAAGCATTGATCTTTCGCCCGTTAATGGCAATGTGACGTCCCATTTGTCAAATTGACGCCGTCTAGAGAACAAAGTCATTAGTCACGTCCATATTTTTTTGCGGTTTGTTTCGCTGTGTCATAAAATTATTTTTGTAAATTCCCGTTCGACCCACTAGGGGGGACGAATTCGGTGGGACGAACGGGAATACACCATTTTACGTGAAGAGGAACCTACCTCAGCAGTATGTATGTCAAAAATCAAAAAGACACATTAAAACTCGCAGCTTTTTTCGCCCATCCTCCACATATTCTAATTTCACACACCATCTTACACAAAATTACCGCCTCCTATTTTCTGTCATCTATTTCTCCCAGCCCTGTCTCCATATTGCGGGCTTAATCTGCATGTCGTTACGAGCCCTGTCTCGACTCATCCATAATTCACATAATGAGGACAAGCAGAATGCTGTAGAGACGAATAAGTAATTCAGCGAGCAAGTTGTTTAGATTTTAGGTGGTTGTTATGAGCTTAATATTGAGGAATGAGAAAAGAAAGAATGGGTTTCCAATACAAATTGGATTGTAATTTTTATGATGGCATATTTTTGACTATGACAAATGATGAATTTGAAGGGAAAGGAAATACAAAGATAAGAAAAAACTTGAGAGGTGTCAAGGGACACCCGGATGGAACGAAGTTCCTTTCACGTACATAATATCAATACATTTTAGATTTAAGTTAGTGTGCGAAAAATAAAATATTTAATTTAAGGAAGATTAATCCTTAATTCGAAGCAATACGTCTTACTTAACTGCACAACCGAATTTGTACTTTGTAGTTCGGTCACTCAAAATAATAATCATATCTATCCTTACTCACATACACACCCCAATTGTACGTAATTTAAGGAAATTTCAACTTTATTTTAAAGAAGTAAAGCTTACAATAGCTTACTATAGCAAAAAGTGTCGTGACAACTTTTCGTAAGAATTTTTTCCGTCTAGGCCCCTTTCACAACGCGCGATAAGGAACTTCGTTCCAATAGGTTTAGGTGATCATGATGAACGTAATTTGGAGGACTGAGAGGATAAAAAATGGGTTTCGAAGAAAATAAAAGCTTTTGTCTTTAACTCTAGTCAAAGGGTTGGAATAAAGTCTGATCTTCTAAACTAAACTCAAACACTATTTTACTTTTAGGAATTATTTACAAAGTCTTGTTTAATTAATACCTTTTTGTACTGATAGAATATTTTAAACCTCAAATTCTTCATTATAAATCTTTGAGTGATATAGGATATCTCTGAACCCCTTTAAAGGTCAATGGCAATACGGGTATCACGGTTTCGAATTTCTCATATAATTCATCCTGCTAAATAAATACCCGTAACCGAATAAGTGGTGCTAATGAAGCCAATTTCCACTGAAAAGTTAATGAAGAATTAAAAATCTTCAATTTTTACGTACAAATGTTCAGAGGTCTTGTTTCTGAAAACTACTCGTCCGTTTTAGGGTACTGATGAGGCTGCCCCGATTTTGTAGCGCATCAGGGATGTTTGCCGGGTCGCAAGTTGACTGTTTAAACACGACTGTTTTATGCAAGTTCGCAAGTTGACTGTTTTAGGCGAAAACGCGGTGCACATCCCTGGTTCGCAAGGTTCGGGCAAGCTCCAGCGGCTCCCTGAGGGTATTCGCGCTGTGGTTTGATTGCCAGTACATTAACCTTTGCTGTATAGTTCATTTGCTGAGTAATCTAAATATTTAGTGAGGTACTCGTAATAATATTCATATCTATCTTTATTATTGCTACTATTTTATTATTTTTTAATTAATTAACTAACCATTTATGACATTTATTTAGAGATCAAATAATTATTTGAGTTAGGATTTATTATAATTATTTTGTTAAATTAAATTATGAAATATTTTATATTAATAGTTTATTATTTATTTGTGTGTTTGTAGTTTAAGATGTGTTGCTGTTTGTTAAATTGTATGATCCTTTACAATTGAAATAAATTATTCTATTCTGTTCTATTCCATTATCATTTGCACAGCCTTTCTTATATAAACATGTGTCAGAAAACAAAAATATTCAACTGACATCACCTGCCTAACCTTTTTCAAACTATGTTGGGTCAGGCTTGCAGCCTAAGCACGGCTCCCTGAAGTTTCGGGCGACGCAGGTGCTCTCGGGGCATGGTTGCTTCGGGAAGTACCTGTGTCGCATAAGCAGGGAGCCGGACGCTCGGTGCCATCACTGCATCCATTGTCCGGAGGATACGGCGCGGCATACGCTGGCAGAATGTCCCACGTGGGACGAGCCGCGCCGTGCCCTCGTCACAGAGATAGTCGGAGACCTGTCGCTGCCGACCGTTGCTCACGCGATGGTCGACAGCACAGAGTCCTGGGACGCGGTGGTGTCCTTCTGCGAAACCGTCATGTCGCAGTAGGAAGCTGCGGAGAGGGAGAGGGAGATCTCGAGTCCCTTCCCATCCCGCAGCAGACGCACCGGGCGTCGGCAGAGGGCGGATAACGCCCTCTTCCAGCCCCACTAAACAGGTCCAGGGGCGACGACCATCATAATGGACCCGAGACGGCGGCGTAGTAGTGTTCCACGCGCGCCTCTCACAGACGTAACGGTGGGAGTACACCTCACTCCCCCCAGGGACGAGGCCCGCACTGGTCGAGGGGGCCGGCACTAGTCCGGGGCAGTGGAAGTCACATTCGTTCCCGCTGCCCCCAGACGCAAGTGTGCGAGGGAACACCGGGGTGGTTTTTAGTCAGTTGGAGCCTGACAGACCCCTCCGCCCTCCCCAGGCGGAGGACATCCGTTTCCGGATTTTCCCCGTCGCAAAAAAAAAAAAAAAAAAAAGGCTTGCAGTAACCAGATGCAGATGAATACCAGTATTTTACATAGAACGAGTGCCAATCTGACCTCTAAAACCCAGTTATTACTGGGTAATACGATACCCCTTACTGACTGGACTAGGCTGGCTGTCAGAGTTTTGAGCCTGACTGCTTGTAACGACTGTTAAAGATCTTTAAATGACAGCCGGTACAAATGGCTTAATGTGCTTTCTGAGGCACGGGGGAAACTCGGTAAGTAGTGAGTCACCCATCCATGGACCAACCTAGGCAAGTGCGGCTTTATGTGAAGACTTATAGATATTTAGCCACGAGCTCCTCGGAGTTTTCATTGAAACATTCTGTATTTAGGTCTCACTCCAGTCTGAAAAACTAGTACTGAATTCTAGGATAAAACATGTGGTGACTAATTTTGAAAGCCAATCAAATTTCAAAATGGCGTCATCAGAAATTTGAACGTGGAATTAAGTTAAGACCGCTCACACGCTTCCCCTATTCCCTTAGAAACAGGAGACAAATCAAAGGCGTTTGTATTGCGGCGAGGCTGCATACATTATTAAGCAGAGCCCTGATAAACCGACAAATTCGTATAACACCACCGACTAAACTTTACACTTCTCAAATTGGCTTCAAACAATTTGCAACCTTATCTTAACTAGACAAGATTCCAGTTTGATGAATGTGCAATTTATCGGGTGCAGACATAAATATGTCGACTTCAATTTCGTTCACAATTATTTTGCCGTTAACAAACTATTTAATTCCTTCTTATCACTGAGCCATAAGGTTGAAATTTGTCTGTCAAATAAATCTTGTAATGGTATTGTAAAGAAGCCACGAAGAGAATTCATCAAGTTTGCTTAAAATGTTGATATTTCAAATTCCAAGTCTTTAATGGAGCGAATGTTTGTATTGTAAGGATTGTTGGTATTAGGCGCGTTATTAAAACAAAGTTTAAACGTTGTTTCTGCTCCTTGATTCAATTTCTAACCAACTTGTTAGAGATTTTCAAATTAAAATAGACTTTGAGAGGATACTGAATTTTGTTTTGATGTTTCTCTTAAATGTTGTGTAGAACCCAATACCGGAAGTTGATGGAGCGGTTTGGAATAATAGATTCATATTTTCCTTGTTTTTAGGGTTTCGTACCTCGAAAGGAAAAAACGGAACCCTTATAGTATCACTTTGTTGTCCGTCCGTCTGTCTGTCTGTCAAGACCCTTTTTCTCAGGAACGTGTCAAGGTATCAAGTCGGAATTCATATCGAGTATTCAAGTCTACTGTCCCTTGGAGCTGTGAAAAAACCAAACTTCTTAGCTAACGTTATCAAAAGATACAGCCGTTTATGCCACAAATTTCCGTAAATGTTCGACACTCGCACGGGAATCAAAACCTACAGGGTACTTCCCGTGAGCTCAGAATCTTGAAATTTGGTACGAAGCAACTTCTTATAGCACAAATAAAGGGAAAATTGCGGAAACCGTAAATTTTTAGTTACATCACATATTTTTATTTATTTTCTTCAGTAATTTTGGTTTTTACGGAACCCTCGGTGCGCGAGTCCGACGCGCCCATGGACGGTTTTTTTTTTCTTAAATTTATTTTTATGATTATTTATTTATTTATTTCCAAAATGCTTAATATACAGGGTGTAACGGAAAGGGTATATACATCCTTAAGGGTGTGCTACAGACCATCAAACTGAACATGTTTCTCATCATAAAACATGTTTTTCAGCAAAAAAAAATATCTGCTGCCCCATAGAAAATTACAATACCTATTCGACCCAAATGTATAGGCAGCTGATATTTTTTTTTGCTGCAAAAATTTTTTTACGTTGAGAAAGATGTTCAGTTTGATGGTCTGTAGCACACTCTTAAGGATGTATATACCCTTTCCGTTACACCCTGTCTATAATAACAGTTGATTTTTACACACAACGCAAACCTCTCAGGGTTTAAATAAAATTGCCTAGGAGATAGTTTAGAAGGCGGATATTTTTATTAACCTCTGTAACATTTAATATTCTCATCTTCGCTACATGCAACCTTTTTTCAACCACCTTCTTCACAGACCAGCATTTCGATCCATACAGTACGACAGGTCTAATCACGGACTTAACCAACCAAATAATGAAAAAAGCTTACACGAAAAAGTTAACTTCAACAATTTTGCTTACTGGATTCACTGACTTCCAAACTTGGAAACCTCTTAGTATTCTGCGGGCTTAGTACGGTATAGTGTGTGCTTAGCATAAATTCTGGGGTTTAAGTGAGGATGCAAGCATGCACTTATAGCCAGAAACTATCCTGTTTGTGCCGTCATAGCTTGCTAGCTATTGTTAAGGACTACGTGGTTTGCTACGCCGTAGCTGTGTTGCTACGCCGTAGCAAAACTGCTACGAGAGAAACGATCTTTAGAATTTTGGCTTATCTAGCAGGCCGCTATTTGTTTTGTTATTGTATTATTGCCTTTTTAATGTAGATTAGTTTAGAACTAACAGTGTCAGGGCAACTTCCCTTGTAAATAATTACTAGCTGGTATTTTCTGCCCAAAAGCTTTCGCCACGGAAAGGTAAATACTAAAGTAAGTAGGTAGTTTAAATTACAAAAGTACTTTAATCTATTTCAAAATTCTCTTTGTTCTTTTTTTAACACAATGGGTACGAAGAATTTTCCAGACATAATATATGAGTATTGACAATGTATAACAAGTGAAAAAAAAGTGGCATTATTCTACACTAACTTTTGCCTAGGCTTCGCCCATGTTGAAGTTTCAGCTTTTATAAAATGACGTAGGTCTGATGCTCTTCCTCCTGAAGAACAAGCATGAAAATCGTTTTCCATTTTACCCCATCATACCGAATATGGAAACGTGAGTAGATTAGAACCTCCTCCGACAATTACTATGGAGCGAGGAGGAACGGAGCTGGAACGTTGTGAAGTAATGGCTTCAAAGGGAATATTGAGATGGACTTATTTAAACTTAGGACATGGTTCTGATGGTACTTACGGTTGAAAAAGTTAGCAGAATTTAACAGAAATTGCAGGTATCGTGGGTGCGTTTACAAACATTTAAACTCACATACACAAGCAGCCAGACCCGGAACACCTATCTGTAGGCCATACAAATATGTTTTCTGTGCGGGGATCGAAACCACGACAGGCTGCGGAGCAGTCTATCGCTCACTCACTGCGCCAAGCGTGTTCAAAAATATTGATTTTTTCATCGTTTCTGCGAAAAAAACGTCCTAAATGCAAGACAGCGACCGGCCAATCTGGCGAATTTTACTGAATCTGAAAAATCTGACGTTTCGTATATAGCATAATATATCGCTACCGGGGATAGCGAGCACTTTCAATTCCGACCTCGCCGCCGAGGGCCGTCGCGACATCCCGGTCCATGCCCTCCCCGATCCTCGCTCGAACCAGCCCGCGGTGCTGTGCCAGTAGATTTAAATCTGCCCCTAAATATTATCATTCAAATCCTGCCTGTCCTCCTCCAGCGACGCCCTAAGCTAAGGCTCGTACCCCACAGGGGATGCCTTTAGCGTGTAGTCCCTTAGTTTGTAAGTTTTTCTGCCCTGGCTGGAGGCCTTACTCTCAAGGCTCCCGCAGGATAGTCCGGTTAAGTAGACGACATCTTTCTAGGTTGAATTGCAAGATTCCATTCCTAAAAAAAGAGAACTTTCAAAGTGAATAAAGCCTTATTTGTGCTTTTACTCAAAATCAGATTTTTGAATTTAGTGGAACGCCATAATTTTGAGCAGTTTTGGCTTTAGCGACGACATGAAGAAAGTGAAGTTGAAAAATTCAAAGAGAGCAGAGTTGAAAATTCTCAAATTCTACACATACCTAAAATTATTTTGGAATTTGAACCGTTGTGCTAAAGGTCAACCAACACAATTATAATTATTCACAAGCTAATCACTGCTACGCTTAATCAGCGAGACGAAATCGAGGATTCATTTATTTAATACCTACTTTTAATTTTCTGGCCAAAATTCATGTAGGTTATTCTCAAACTTTTCAGACAGTATGTCCCAAACAATTCAATGAAACTAGGGCGTTTTTGTCCACGCTCAGTTTCGCGCTTAGCATGGTTTTTTTTTCGGTACAAGCTTTCGAATACCCTCTGTTTTTACCGTACCTTCCGAATTTGAAATTGTAAGGCCTCTTACACAAGGAGGAGCTCGGGGCTAAATAACAACAGCCGTTCGAACCAATCTTCAGGTTAAGTAGCGCTTCCCAAGGTTGGTCTGTGGATGGGTCATCATCATTTCAGCCGAAAGACGTCCACTGCTGGACATAGGCCTCCCCCAAGTGACGCCACAATGACCGGTCCCGTGCGACTCGCATCCAGCGGATCCCCGCAACCTTCACCAGGTCATCGGTCCACCTAGTGGGAGGCCTTCTAACGCATCGTCTTCCGGTTTGCGGTCGCCATTCCAAAACTTTTCGGCCCCATCGCCCATCCGTTCTGCGAGCAATGTGCCCTGCCCACTGCCACTTAAGTTTGGCAATTCTTCGGGCTACGCCGGTAACCCTGGTTCTCTTGCGGATGTCCTCATTTCTGATTCGATCACGCAAGGACCACCCATAACATACCAAGGTTCATCCGTGCCTCGGAAAACACGTTAAGCGGTTTGTCTTAGAAGTCATTTGTAGATCTTAGACAGGCGGTACAGGTAGTCATTGGCCCGAAAGTCTGACAACCAGTCTTACCAAGGGGTATCGTATTACCTAGTACAAACTGGGTTGTGGAGGTCTGATAGACAGTCATGTCATGTCAAATATTAGTATGCAGCTGTTTTCGGTTAGACTGAAAGCCTCGAGGTTTCATAAACAATCTCAAGCGTGCGACTTGCGACGCGACTGGTGGCAAACGACATGCGAGCTCGTCATTTGTTTCACTCACATGAGTACCGACGCATCGCAGTGACTTGTAATTATGTTCTAAACCACTTGTTTCATTTGTTTTATCTGCAAGAGTGGTCGCAATACGCGAGTCGCTTAATAATATAGCTCGTGGCCCAGACGTAAGGGTATCGGCTCTTTTTTTGTTGCTACTCAAGTGAATATAATGTGTAAATGTACTGTTTTAAAAGTATTGGTTCGTTGGAGAGCGACCATTAAAAAGAACGCGCGAGAATGTTTCTTTAAGATTGAATTTTTGTAAGGAAACGTTACTTTTTTTTTGTTTTGAGAAGGTTTTAGCTTCAAACATTTACCGTATTAGCTGTTTTGATATTAAGCTAAGTGCAAAATAACCTTAGCTGGTGAAAAAATAAGCAAATTTTTTTAAAAGATTATTTCAGGCCAATTTTAAATTTAGATCATTGAACTAACATTTACTTAATACAGTTCTTAACATCTAACATTTTTAGGCGTTTTTTAGGCATATGCAGTCTCTTCTTTTCTTGAGTGTTGATGGCTATCTTGGGTCGGCGCTGGCTCCGTGGTTGGTGTTTTCAGTAGCGTCCATCAGTCGCTGTAACGAGCAAGCAGACTATGTACATGGTCATTAAACTTAAAGAGGGATATTTATCATGTTTATTGTTTTAAGTTTCTGATATTTCGGCAATGTTACAAACACCATGATATCCAATAAACTGAATTTTTATGAACAATTAAGCAACAAGCATTTTTTTCCAATCTCGGTCTTAAATCACGTTATCTATTTACTCAATCAATTTTAATGCTGTCACTATACACACAACATAACATGGTACTTGTAATCCTGGAAGGGGTAAAGCTGAGGTGTTCTTCTTACCGTGTCGATGACAACAAATTGAGTCAGTCCAAAATTTGGTGATGAGTTGGCACTTTTAGTAGCGTCCAACAGCTCCTGTGATGTGCGAACAAAAGGACAGGCAGGAAATGATATCAATTATCCCATTGTTTGTGGGGCAGCACCGCATTCATACTCCAGGGCAGAGTTATCTATGCATCTCCACCTGAACAGATTTTCCTTGCTTCGGCCAACCTGTGTCCGGAGTCTATTTAAAGACTTCCAGGAAGTAAATAGCATGTCGTGTCCAGGTGGGATTTTCAGCAAATGGCACAAATGGGATGGGTAGCGAAATTTTTGCTCGCCACAGCTTCAGTCTTTCCTTAGAGCGTTCGCCAGTGAGCGGGGGGGGCTGAAAAACTATAACCAGTTTGCAGCCTTTGTGGCACGAAGATTTTATTATGGGTATCTAGCTGAGGTGTACAGTACACGCACATTTCGCCAGTTAAGTTTAAGTACAATTTAATAGGGGGCGAATATACAACCTCCGGTCACAAATACAAACTCCATGCCACTTACAAACACCATGACTCCTAAGACACAGGCACATACACCTAGTTTAGGAGTCAGAGCATTAACATTATTATGACCTAGTTATAAGCCTTTTATGCTCTTAGTCTGTGGATCTTTGTACCGAGATGGCTTTTGGTGAAATAAAGAATTTATTATTTATTATTATTACTAGCTGTACCCAGCATGCGTTGCAATGCACTTTTTACTACCCACCTACCCTATCCGACCTACCTACCCTATCTTACCTACCCTACCCGACGCTACCTACCTACCTACTCTACCCTACCCTACCTACCTACTCTACCCTACCCTACCCTACCCTTACTACCTACCTACCCTACCCTACCTACCTACCCTACCCTACCCTACCTACCTACCCTACCTACCTACCCTACCTACCTACCCTACCCTACCTACCTACCCTACCCTACCTACCTACCTACCCTACCCTACCTACCTACCCTACCTACCTACCTACCCTACCTACCTACCCTACCCTACCTACCTACCCTACCCTACCTACCTACCCTACCCTACCCTACCTAACCTACCCTACCCTACCTACCTACCCTACCCTACCTACCTACCCTACCCTACCTACCTACCCTACCCTACCTACCTACCCTATCCTACCTACCTACCCTACCCTACCCTACCGTATCCTATGTCCTTCTCCTGGCTCTAAACTACCTCCCTGCCAATTTTCAGCTAAATCGGTTCAGCCGTTCTTGAGTTATAAGTGAAGTAACTAACACGACTTTCTTTTATATATATAGATTACATCCATCTGCTCCATCACATTCGGTCCACCCAGCCCTAATTAGTAATTTACACAAATAAAAAACCACCACAACCGATCTCGAACCACAAACGAAACTATACACTTAAACAATGATTACCATCCAATATAAATACGCATTCAAAAACCGAAGCTAATGGACAGTTAAAATTCCATTGCGCCCTTTGATAGGAAAAGCAATAAAATTGGCTTTTAGAAGTCAAACGATATGGTAATGTAAGGAGTACTGCTTTTATATTCGCGGCACGCTGCCGATATTTCACGGCGAGATCTGTTCGGATTCAGATAAAAGGGGATGGATGTGTGGAAATAGATTCTGGATTTTCATTCATTTTGTTTTTTTTTTCAGAAAGAAAGAAAGAGAATGTCTATTTGACACAGAAGAAATTAACACATTTAAAACAACACAAAAAACATTTTATGAGTGAAAATTACGATGGAAAATTTGTATGGCGGAAAAAATAGTGTATTAATTTGATTTTGAATTTTACTGTCATACTACGGCCTGGGGGAGCTCGTAGCTGAATAATAACAGCGGCAAGGGTACGATCTTTAATGACCATGATTACATATCGAGTTTCCTCCGTGCCTCGGAAAGCAAGTTAAGTCGTTGGTCCCAGCTGTCATTTGTAGATCTTTGACAGTCGTTACGAGTAGTCAGAAGCCAAAAGTCTGACATTCATTCTTACCAATGGTTATCGTATAACCCCGTTACTGGATTGTGAAGGTCAGATAAGCAGTCGCTTCATGTAAAATACTGGTACTCAGCTGGATCCGGTTAGCCTGGAAGCCGACCCCAAGATAGTTTGGGAAAAGGCTAGGCAGATGACGACTACCTAAAAGCGAGTTAAACCTGTTGAAGGTTGCTGCGTACAATACGAAACATTTAAAAAGCTACTCGCTAATCTACGCCCTCTAATTTTTATCTTAAGTAGTAAAAAATCACAGTCCTCGGTCTTAAGCGTATTTATTGTTTTAATTCCATCCAAACACACGTTTTCCACATATTCCAAAACGAACAACTAAAACTTTGAACATTCAAGTAAAACTAAACACATTTTCATTTTAATACAAAAGCCGTTTCCACAAAAATAACCATTTGAAGCACCTGAGCAGATTGCGGGCACCGACTTTACCAAAAACGCTCAGTTCCAATCCAGCTTAGTACTGAACTAAGCTCAATTTCTATGGCACTAAGATCCTTAATGGCATAAATTGAAATTCTACGCACTTTCGTTCCCAAAACTTGAGGGATTATGACATTTATTTATGTCAAAATAAAGGTGAAAATTGCGTGTGATTTTTTAGCGTTTGGTATTGAAATGTTGGGGGTTATTGAAAATTATGATTTGACGACATGATTTTTTAGGGAAAAGGTGAAAATGTTGAAAAGTTTTATTACGAGTTTTGCATACGGAATTGAATGTTTTATGGATTATAATGGATGTTGGAACGAAGTTCCTTATCGCGCGTTGTGAAAGGGGGCTAGACGGCTTGGGGTGTGTATGTGAGTAAGGATAGATAATGATTATTATTTTGAGTGACCGAACTACAAAGTACAAATTCGGTTGTGCAGTTAAGTAAGACGTATTGCTTCGAATTAAGGATTAATATTCCTTAAATTAAATATTTTATTTTTCGCACACTAACTTAAATCTAAAATGTATTGATATTATGTACGTGAAAGGAACTTCGTTCCATCCGGGTGTCCCTTGACACCTCTCAAGATATTTTTTGCCTTTTGTCGAAAACATTTAGAATATAATGGAATGTCTTTTTGTTTCAGTGGTTGTAACGTCGACTGCTGAGCTGGGATCCCGAGCTCAATTCTAGGGTCGGGCAAAGCGTATTGGGTTTTTGTTTGCTATGACTCGACCAACGAGACAGCTGGTGATGGTGTTGCCACATGATGACATGACATATACCCGTCTGACTGCCAACCCTGAATCTGATATGTTTACGGATAAAATATTGAAGTAATTATGATTTAATCCATTTATATATAAAGTATCTACATTATTGATTTTGAATTGATTCTCATTTTGTTTTTGATAAGGATTTTAACTTAGTTTTTTGATTAGGATTATGATTTTGTTCTTTATTTTTCATCGGACTGTATGAATCAAGTTATCTGAAATAAATGAATTTTATTTATTATTTACAGATATAAAATAATAATACTAAAATATATAAACAATACGGATGATGACTGGGTCAAGAAAACGAAATTCTATTTTGTCCGTCAATCAGGTAATACAAAAATATTAGATACGTATTTTTTGTTTTATCAAGTTTACAAAAAAATACTTAGTTAAAACGCATTAAAGTTGGAGAGTGGGGGCTCACTACGTCACTACTAGGTATAAAATGTACTGAGCCGTGACGTCATGCGCCATTTCAACTCAAAATATCTCCGTAATTTTAAGATTACGTAAAAAAAGAAAAAATACGTGTCAAATACTTTTTAATAATCTACCCGATAGACAAATAAAAAAAAATGAGTCACCATCCCTATTATCAAAATGGGAAAAGAGTTTTACGGCGTCAAAAAATGATATGATTAATCTTACTCATCATCATCATCACTTCGCCCTAAGTGCTTCAGCGACTGTCGATAGTGACAGACAGCGACGAATGACACGAATGAAAAAGTCACATTGATACTTGCCCGGATTGATTTGATTCCTTGCCGGATTTCAACCAAACTCATAACCATTAGGTCATAAACGACCTTCTAACCTTAAACATGTTTAATTTCATTTTTAATTCTGCAGAGACACCCTCGACTGCCTCATTGCACTAGAGATGCGGCTGCAGAGCACAAGGTACTGGTTTCGATTTCCAGTTCAGTACAGAGCAGCCTCGTAGTCTGGATTTGTACCCAGTTGATGGCAATAGGACAACTCATGGAACTTTAACATAACTGGCGAAATATGGGTGTACTATAAGGTACACCTCTGCCTAACCCTTCGGGGATTACAGACGTGATGTGAAAATCAAAAAATTTTTTTTTATATAGGCCTTCATGGGCACTTCTAAAACGTCGACAAAAAGGTGCTCGGTTCGAGTCAGTCGTTTCCGATGGAGAAGAACCGGCAAGAAACTCCATGGTTACTCTTTTAAAATCATTTAGTTTTACAATTTTCTATGTTACAGCGTTAGTACTTAAGTATGGGAGGACATCGTAGGCCCGACAATAAGTCTGTTCATCATCATCATCATCAGCCTATAATGTTCCCACTGCTGGGACACAGGCCTCCTCTCTATGAGAGGGAATGGGCTGTAATCCAACACGCGGGCCCAGTGCGGGTTGGTAGATGTCACATGTGATATGATGTATTTTTAGTTCTACGACATGCCGGTTTCCTCACGGTGTTTTCCTTCTCCGTTTTTGAGAGCAGCGATGATGAAATAAATTACACAAAGTACTGGGTTCGAACCCACGGCTCACTGCTCGTAAGTCGGGGCTGCCATGCACCACTGGCCCACCGCTGCTCTCATAATAAGTCGTTGCCTACTACAAAACGTAGAACAAGATGAAAAGTTACCTAGGATCTAGGAATTTATAAAGCCTACAATGTTATGTTATAATCTCTAGAGACAAATAACTAAACAAAAGCAAATAGACAATAAAAGAACAACAGTAAAACAACACATTTCTTCAGTGATGTATGTTGTGAGCTAATCGGTGTACAGCATTTAGAATTCATTGAAGCCAGCTCGTTTTCTCCTCGGGGAGCCATGTAATCAGTGCTCTGATTACATAGTATAGTTTTCTAACGTGGTTTGTGTTTGTAGAGGGGGGGGGGGTGTTGTAGTAGAGTGAGATTTATGGAATGGTCGATTGAAGTACTTGTGAGTGAGGAACGGATGGATTTTAAATGTCAATTTGTTAAAAAACCGGCCAAGTGCGAGTCGGACTCGCGCACCGAGGGTTCCGTTCAAACCAAAATTACTGAAGAGAATAAATAAAAATATGTGATGTAACTAAATTTTAAGGTTTTCCGAATTTTCCCTTTGTATGTGCTGTTAAACTATGTTTTGTGCCAAATTTCAAGATTCTAGGGCGACTGGAAGTATCCTTTAGGTTTTGATTCCCCTGGGAGTAGTTGCGAGTTTGAAAATTTGCGGCTTAAATTGCTGTTTCTTTTGATTGCGTTGACATAGAAGTTTGATTATGTTACAGCTTAAAGGTATTATAGACTTGAGTATTTGGTATGAATTTCAATTTAATACCTCTAAGCGTTCATGAGGAAAGCGGTAGTAATTTGACATTTTTTTAAATATTTTTAATTATATGATGTAACTAAAATTTACGGGGTTCTCAATTTTTCCTTTATTTGTGCTATAAGACGTTGCTTCGTACCAAATTTCAAGATTCTATGTTCACGGGAAGTACCCTGTAGGTTTTGATTCCCTTGCGAGTGTCGAAAATTTGCGGCATATATAAACGACTGTAACTTTTGATTGCGTTGGCTTAGAAGTTTGAATTTTTCACAGCTCCAAGGGACAGTAGATTTGAGTATTTGATATTAATTCCAGCTTGATACCTCCACGCGTTCTTGAGAAAAATGGTCTTGACAGACAGAAAGACGGAAAACAAAGTGATCCTATAAGGGTTCCGTTTTTTCCTTTCGAGGTACGGAACCCTAAAAAAGGTACTTTATTTCGTGCCCGTGGTTCTTGAATTTTTTTTTTTCAAAAAAGTTTTTTTCACTTGTAATGTCATATGTCATCCATTAAAATTCTAGTGGCTGATGTTTGAAAGGTGTACTAAAATAAAATTATTATTTAACAAAGTGATGGAGACCATGCATCCATTACATACCAAGTTTCCTCCGTGCCTCGGAAAGCTCGTTATGCCATCAAGGGTCGTTGAGGTAAGATAGGCAGTCGCTCTAGGGAAGATATTGGTACTCCGCTGCAACCGGTTAGACTGGAATCCGACCCTAGCATTGTGGGTAAAAGGCTAGGCAGATGATGATTTTAATTTTATTTATTTACTATTTGTACCACGACTTACTTTCACAACACGAAAATAGAGATCTACGTTTCACAGTAACGTGTTTCCCGCTAACCAACCAGTAAATTGACAAATGCTTGCAAATTCGCTCGCAGGACGCTGTTGGCTGTAACAAATCCTTTATAAAATTTGTCGATGTCGAGACGATATCAGTTAAATTCTATTCTTATTCTTTTTGGTTTTTAGAGGTTTTTTATGTCGGGGGTATTTCAAATTTTTTATTAATTTTTTATACTTAAAGATGTAAGCGCAGATGCACGTCAGGCCCACACATTTTTGATTTTTCCATCATCTTGATCAATCATACACTTTGACTTTATAGACCCTCAGGTGCTCAGCAATTCGCTGAACTGAGCCTATTTGGCGCAGGTGTGAGACACACAATAATATTATTTTTTTTAAAGTTGCGACTTTACTTCATAACCTTTGTCTGATTTTCGTCCTAATAGACTGCTTTTAAAAAAAAATACTATTTTTTTAATATCCCATGAAAATCCACTCTTATAAAACCACTTTCTAAAGTAAATACTAACTGGATACAATTTATCTCCCCCATAAAATAGAGTCAGCACGGGGTTCCGACAGCCACTCTCTCCATGTCGCTATGAGATCACGCCAGAGGTCTGTCCGCTGAGCGGCAATTTGCCAAAACCTGATAACGCTTTGCCCGACATGTGAATCAAACCCAGGGCCAGCAGGCTCAGTGACCAAGCTTTCAACTTCTAGACTGACGAATAATTTTCAATTTAGTAGTAGTTCTCGACAAAAGTGTTATAGCAGAGAAAAATCGTCGACTTTACTTCATAACATTTGACTGATTTTCATCCTCTTAGACTGCTTTTCAAATCAAAAATACTATTATTTTTAATATCTCATAACATCCACTCTTATGGAACCACTTTTTAAAGTAAATACTAACTGGATACAATTTATCCCACCCATTAAATAGTGTCTGCATTCTAACTCGCCCATGAATTTACTATCACCAACGTACGTAAAACGGATTTTTAGACACGTAGTGAAATTGAGGAAAAACGTCCGCCCTAAAAATGTTTTGTTACCAGCTGATGCCCGCGGTTCCACTCGCATTCGAGGGTAACCTATTCACGAAGCGAAATATATAATACTTTTATATAATGTGTATGTAGTATAAGAGTAAGGAAGACCAAAGAAACGATGGATGGACTGTGTAAAGGATGATATGACAAGAAAGAAGGTGTCTGATGAGATGACGAATAATAGAGAAGTTGGAAGGAAGAAGACATGCTGCGCCGATCCCAAAATGAATGGGTACGGGATAAGGGAAAGAGAATGATTACGTACCCCTGTTTGTGTGTAGGTGTCTATCTGTCACATTTTCATGCATTACCGCTGAATGGATTTGGATCAATACACACTTAGACCATGACCTGGGTTAGGATATGGGGTAATTGTTATCCCTGTACATTTCCGAGGGTTTTTCAGACCTCCGTTTTCTCTATCGATATTACAAATTTAACTCATGATTCTTCGTGATTAAGTAACAAACGTACTCAAGATCTTCCACATTTATTTTTAGTATAGATAATTTTTCACAAGATTTTTTTTACAAGATAAAACGAAATTCACCCCACAAGTGTAGGTATAACACTGAGTGGGGTGTTTTAAAATGCAATGATGTTACATTATGTCAGCTTTCATCCGGACATTTTTGGAGTATGTTATAAATATTTATATTTTCATGTAACATTACTGCTCATTGGGCTAATGGTTACGTTGGTACAAGGGTCTTCGTGAAAGGTCTTTAATTTTATCCCTTAAGTTGGTAATATGTTTTGGTTTTACAAACGAGTTTAAATTAAAAGGAGTTTGTCCATTCGTTTTTACGGTATAAATTAGGTTTCATAGAATACTAACTGGGTTTTGGATGTTAGATAGGCAGTCTCTTCATGTCAAATACTTGTATTCAGCTGGATTCGGTTAGGTTAGACTGGGAGCCGCACCCAATATTATTGAGAAAATACTAGGCAGATGATGATGGCTCAACCCAAAAAGCTTAGAATGAGATTCACAAAGAGAACCAACGATCTGACGAATCAGGATTCCACTTAGCTATATGCAGCATTGGAAGTCTTTCGGCCAGCCATGTTAGCCTTAGAACCAAGGTTACCGCCGTAGCCCGAAGAATTGCCAAACTTAAGTGGCAGTGGACAGGGCACATTGCTCGCAGAACGGATGGTATTATTTTAGAAAAAATAATACCATACGAGTTGAAGAACTTCTTCAACAAAAACTCTACTGCAGCCAAAACGGAGCACCCACCCATTCAGAGCTTTTGCACAAACCGCACATTTCTTAGATTCCAAACTTAATGGCCCACAAGTACTTCTATTTCCCTAATTGCTAAGATAACAAAATGGCTGAAGCTAGCAGTTTCCCTACTATTCACTAGTTACACATTAATTTCTAGCAACCCTCAACGTTTCGCGTTTGGCCGCAAGCCAAATAGCATTGGTTTTTAAATTTTTAACTCATCCGAGGTGAAACTCGCTGAATTGATGGCAACATTAATATTTCATTCGTGTGTTCGTTGGAAAGTGTGTTGCCATTTTTTCTGCCTCCCGATTTTTTGGGGGAATTCAATTTGTTCCATTTGAATTTTGGAGGATATTCAAATATTTTGGTTTACAGGCATTGCTGTGTTTGGCGACGAGATTGGATAGTTTACAAAATGTATACGTTCTTATTTATATTTATAAATATTTTAAATGACAATGCCAGTTCCTGCCCTAACTTTCATTAGCCTACAAGAAATGTAAATTAATCAAAATTATGCAATGAAAATAAGACCCTTGGTTATTAAACTGTTATTCTGTTACACTTGCGGATAAAAAGTTAAAAATAAAAGGAATTTAAAAAACCGAAGTCCTATTTCCTGTTTTTATCGCGACCATCTGCGTTACTTAGTACGCATACACGCGGAACAAGACGAGCTATGTTAAAAAAAATACATCTACGTACGTATTACGTACGGATTTTAATATGTATTCGGAATAAATACACATTACTTAATAAAAATAATGTTTTTTTAACATATATTTTTATGAATGTATACTCTAATAATTATTTCGCAATTGAGTGATAGTGATTAGGTGATTAAGGGTAACGGACCGTCATTGACGCGCTAATTGTCATGTCAAAAAGTCATTCATTGACATTCAATGTAATTTCAATGTAAATAATTGTTCTTAGTTTTAAACAGAAACCGCAAGTTCTAAAGGCATTTAAACATGTTATTACTTATCACTAATAAAGCAGCAATAGAATGCTACATTTGGCATGCCTGTAGACCAACTTTTATTTGATAGGTCAAAGCTCTATAGAGGTTCTGGCATTGTCCTTTAAATCTAAAATTGGTATACGTTTTCGTGTACCAACACGAAATTCAGTGTTTACAGCACTGAATAACATGATTACAACGTTTTTATATTGATGAGAGACAAAATTAATGTAAAGATAGGATTTTCTGGCCTAGTCTGAGGCTAAGGTGCATAATAAGACCTCTTACCGAATTTTAGGGTTTAAAAAATGGCAACCTTGTAGATTCGTCCCGTCCTCCGTCTGTCTGTCTGTTTTTACAAGTCCTCCGTTGCAAAATAAATACATGAACACATGCCCTTTTCTCATGGAGTCGGTAGAACTTCAGAACGCCACCATACTACGATCATAACATGTACGAGTATATTCTTTTCACCTCGATGGAAGATCTAATTATGACACCTAAACAATTAACTGTTAGAGTCCAAAGAGCTACCGCGTTAATCTGGTAGTCGCTGTGGTGGTGGTCTAGTGGCCGCAAGCGCGACTGCTGAGCATTAAGTACTGAGTTCGATTCCCAAGTCGGGCAACTTGTTATTGGCTTCATCCATTAAAAATATCTCAGTAGGTGGCTGCTGCCACCAACTGTGTTTTGTGCCCGGTTGACGGCTATAAGCTCGCCCCTTTTAACATGTAACTTAAGGATAACGGGCAAAATGTGGGTGTACTAATGGGTTCATCATCATCATCATTTCAGCCGAAACACGTCCACTGCTGGACATAGGCCTCCCCCAAGTGTCGCCACATTGACAGGTCTCGTGCGACTCGCATCGAGCGGATGCTCGCAACCTTCACCAGGTCATCGGTCCACCTAATGTGAAGCCTTCCATCGCATCTAATGGGTTCACGTCAGCTTAATCGTTCAGGGATTGGCTTCAGTAATTTTATACAACCAGCTAAAATAATTTGACAAATTACTAAAAATATATCAATATATTTAACAGTAACCAATAAACCATCGACAAAAACTTGCCAAGTTTCAAAGAAAAACTTTCGGGAAAACACTTCTGTTTTTCTAACAAAGTAGTTGGTTTCCAGCTTTTCCAAGATACTCTCGATTTCACTTGTTTTTAACGGCAAATTTATTTTCAAGTCGAACTTGGCTTCCTAACAGAAACAGTTTTGATTTAGAGCTTCGATTCTTTAAGAACTAAGAAATTAAATCGATTATAGTAACGTGGACTTTTGTTAGTTTATTTGGTAAAGCTTTACTTCAGCAATTCCATCTGTAAGTTAAGAAGAGAGGGTATTTTCTTAACATAACATCACGCCTGTAATTTGTGAAGGGTGAGGCAGAGGTGTGCCTAATATTACACCCAGTTAGGTCCGAGTCCCATGTAATATTGAACGAGTCTATTGCCACCAACCGGGCATAAATCTTGACTCCGTGGCTACTTCCATCTGCGCCATCACAGTGTGCCCATCCAGCCCTAATTGGTAATTTCCCCATTTTTGTTTATTTTTAACCCCCGACCAAAAAAAAAGGGGTGTTATAAGTTTGACGTGTGTATCTGTGTATCTGTTCTTAGTTATATTTCAAGAAAATCAGCACAGCCGTTTGAAGATCATCACCTATTTTCTAGTTGATGAAGAGATTAACTCAACTTCCACAGGTCTGGTTCATTTGAAATTTGAAATCCTGTCACTTGTCACCGTGCCCCCTAGAGTCTTATTTTTTTTTTAAGTTTTAATTTAAATTGGGTTTTCCTTAATTGGCGAGAAGAGGCTCAACACCGAAAAATGTTTAAGGAGGGAGGCCTGTGCCCAGGAGTGGGACAGTCAAGGCTTAAGTTCAAAAAGCATGAACTAAAAAATAAATAAAAAATTTAAAAACCGCTAAGTTATCGGCTTAGTACAAGCACAAACCAAAGCGAACACCCGACGCTACGACGCTTGGATCAATTTATTTATAGTTTTTTAGAGGTTTTTTTCTGTCGGAGGTATTTTTACATTTTTAATTTAATTCTTAATTCATGATGAAAAACTCAATAAAAATTTACCTGACCCGGGATTCGATCACAGTACCTCTGCTATGCTCAGCAGTCACGAATGCGGTTGCCACTAGACCACCGAGGCCCTCCATAACAACGAGCAACGAGGTATTAGACAGGCTAGAAGGAAATTTCTTCTGCTTGTAAATAGTTCATAAACATAACTCAGATACATAATTTCCTATATCTTTGGAACTCTTCGGAGGAGCTCATGGCTAAATAATAATAGCAGCATGGGTCGATCTTTAAGGTTCAGCCGTTCTTGGGAGGTTGGTGACCAGAGGATGGGTGACCATAATTACATACAGAGTTTCCTCCGTGCCAAGGTAAGCCGTTGGTCTCGGCTGTCATGTCTAGATCTTTGACAGTCGTTACGAGTAGTCAGAAGCCAAAAGTCTGATATTCAGTCTTACCAAGGGGTATGGTACTACCCAGCTACTGAGTTGTGGAGGTCAGATAGGCAGTCGTTTTATGTAAAATACTGGTACTCAGCTGCATCCGGTTAGACTGAAAGCCGACCCCAACATAGTTGGGAAAAGGCTAGGCAGATGATGATGCTCTCGAAATGATGAAAGAAAATACCATGAGGAAACCAAAAATTCGAAAACATATTACGTTATTGTATAGAATCTGGTTCTTCTAACCTAACAGACAGATGTGTTGCTGGGGAGTTTGTTCCGCCACTTCTTCTTCCCAGCTGAAACACTAGGAAGTGGCGAAGGGCGGGCGTTTTGGGGGATTGTCTCTTGTAATTTTGACGTTCAAAAAGTGCTGATTATCAGCCTAGTTTGAATAAATGACTTTTGATTTTGATTTTATGAGCCCGTTTCATGAATTATGGCACACTTATTCAAAAGGAACTGGCTGGTAATGCTAATAATTAATTTTGAGGAAAACAGACGCAAGATTATATTTATTTAAAAACCATATCGACAAGGATTCACAATTGGTCAACACAACTAATTACTATGAAAAAAACTCGGGAAAGCATCACGAAACGAGTTTACAATCTAATAACAAAATGTTAAGCTCAAACTTCAGCTTAATAAGATAAACTCTACAAAGCCTTGCAAAAATATTTGGACGCAAAAATATTCCGAGTAAAGGAATTAACAAAAACTCGCGCAGTAGTTTGTAGGCGACCGAATCTAGTATTCAGTGCAATATAAAAGAGTCTTTTGTGCACCGAAAAAGTGGGTCATCCTATTCCCCTATTACACTGCCGTGCATGAAAATGGAGATCGGTATTAAAATATTTTTGAATGAGATTAGTTTCGCATTTGTATGCGCATGCTTGTGGGGTAGTAAAATATTTAATTCTTGGAGGTTATTGGTTGTTTGCAATAAAATTTGGTTTATGATTTTGTTTGGATAATTTCTTTGAGCTCGTGGCTAAATAATAATAACAGCCGCACGGGTGGATCTTTAACCTGAAGCCGTGTTTGCCGAGGTTGGCCCGTAAATGGGTGACCATAATTACAAACCGAGTTTCCTCCATGCCTCGGAAAGCACGTTAAGCCATTGGTCCCGGCTGTCATTTATAGATCTTTGATTATGATTAGATTGTATTTTACTCCCTAACAATCTAAAAGTACCGGGACATAATAAACGCGAGGCGGCTATTTCTGTCCTACACTGTGTGTCAGTTGTGTTGACCATCCGTTTGGTGTTGCACAGTTTCCAATTAGTGGCGTTGCTTTGTGTCCTGCCCGATTGTCGCCTTGCTACTGCATTCATGAATGGTATGACCCTGTTCGTTTCTGGGTATACTCGTATGTAGGCGTATGAATAGAGTGTCTGGAAAATTGGGTGGGTAATGTTTTTTAGAGGCCATATATTTTTTTTTAGGGTTCCTTACCCAAAGGGTCAAACGGGACCCTATTACTGAGACTTCGCTGTCCGTCCGTCCGTCTGTCTGACACCAGGTTGTGTCTCATGAACCAGTTGAAATTACTACAAATTATTTATTTCTGTTGCCGCTATTACAACAAATACTGAAAACAGAATAAAATAAATATTTAGGGGGATTCCCATACAAAAAGTGTTTTTTTGCTCGCTTTTATAAATAATGGTACGGAACCCTTCGTGCGCGAGTCCGACACGCACTTGGCCGGTTTTTTTTTAATGTTGATGGATGTAGAGGTACAGGAAGACCAAAGTAAAGACGGATGGGTTGTGTGAGTTATTATATGAAAGAGAAAGGACGAAATGATGTTGTGACGTCTGCTAGGGGAGAATGGAAAAATACAACGTGTTGCACCGACCCCAAGTAGAATAGGACAGACAGGAAGAATGATGAATCTTTAATAGAGGCTTAAGTTTTTATAGTGAAACTTTTATTACATCGTCTCAAACTTCTTCGTCTGTGTGTTGCATGTCGCGTGACACTCGGCCGCGGAGTAGGGATAAAGTGAAAGGCGCTCGTCAAAGCGCCTTTCACTTTATCCCTACTCCGCGTTTTATACCCTTAATGGAATATTATTCCAAAAAGTTTTTAGTTAAATTTCACTTTACCGTGGTTTTATAAAACCACACAATACTTTTTTATTCCTGTGCCACGCAATAAATTAATTTGACAGTACATAGAACTCGTGGCTAAATAATAACAGCCGCACGGGTCCATATTTAAGGTTGTTTCCGAGTTTGGTCCGGGGATGAGTGACCATGATTACATACCGAGTTTCCCCCGTGCCTCGGAGAGCACGTTAAACCGTTGGTCCCGGCTGTCATTTGTAGATCTTTGACAGTCGTTATGAGTAGTCAGATGCCAAAAAGTCTGACATCCAGTCTTACCAAAGGGTATCGTATTATCCAGTTACTGGGTTGTGGAGGTCAGAGAGGCAGTCGCTTCATGTAAAACAGGTAGTTAATAATACTCAGCTGCATCCGGTTAGACTGGAAGCCGACCCCAAGATAGTTTGGTAAAAGGCTAGGCAGATGAGAACTTCGTGAAAAATCCAGAGGAAGAGAAATCTTTTTCTGGATTTGATAACCAATATCATAGTTATGGCAATAAATAAAAACAAACTCTTGACCCTTACGATCGATAGTTAATTGCTTTTGCCGCGTTGTCTTTTAAAAAAAAAAAATGTAATAACTCTTGGTCTTATTTTCTATTGTAGACTTCTTCATCTTTTTACGGCTATAAGTGAACAATATTTCCCGTTGAGTAGAGGATTACTCCATAAATGCTCCAAAAGCGTTCAGTATTATTTCTTGTATTAAATTATGCATTTCAGTCGGTCACAAAACTTGACATCATGCTTGTAAACTCCCACAGGTGAAGTAAAAGGTGTACATATGGTTTATCTGCATCGTGTCTGTCTGCCTGGCAATGAGACTAAGCAAATAGATTATGACGTCATGTCGCATTTCGGTCCCCATCTTTCATATCATATGGATCTGTTTACTGACTGAATTGTTTTACATTAGCTTCTAATATTTTTTTGAAGTGAAAACTTTTTTAGCGTTGTGCACTTTTGTGACGGGCAAAAAAATTTTAAACTCGCGTCAGGTCACGTGTCCTGATCGAAATTTCGTAAGACGGTTTTTTTCGATTGCCTCGTTGTAATTGTGGTCGCAACCACGACTGCTGAGCATGAGGTCCTGCGTTCGATTCAAGGGTCGCTCAAAATGTTATTGGGTTTTTATATAAGGAATTTCTCAATAGCAGCAACGGAGTCTGGATTTGTGCCCGGTTGGTGGCAAAAGGCGCGACCCCTATTACAAAGAGAGTCCTTTTTGGATAACAAGTAAAAAAACCCCTCAAAAAAATATGAGGAAACTGACATGGCAACACAGGACAACTCTCCGGTCGCTTCTGAGGTAGTGAAGAAGAACGTACCTTTTTGGTAAGGTTCTTTCAGAAAGGTCGGGTTTGCTATACTATGCAACCAGCGTGCGTGTATGATCAAATGTAAAAACGTAAACGAAGCAACACGTAAAAAAAGTATGTAAAGATCGTAGTTAAATAACATTCTCCTCCCCTTATCGCAATTAATTTGGGTTCAGCGCAGCATATCTTCTTCTTCCATACTTTTCTATTTCTTGTCATCTCATCAAACACCTCCTTTCCAGCCATATCATTCTTCACACAGACCATCCATCGTTTCTTTGGTCTTCTTCTACTCGTATACCCATCCACATTCATACTCAAAACTTTCCTCACGATATTTTCCTCATTGCAAATTCAAAGATCATACCAAGTTGCATGTTATAATTTCTGCTTACCCCCAGGGCAAAAGGTGTATGTATGCATGTATGTAACTTCGAATACATATATCGTTGTGCTAGTTACTATGTCAAGCCGTAAACCATGAAGGCCTGCATTGTGATTACAGCAATGCATAGATGATGACGTGTTGGCATCGTCTAAGGATCCCGCACCATAGTAATCTACATACATTACCGGTTTATGGTACAAGATGGCGGGGAAATTATAATTAGAATCTGAGGTGTTGAAGGAGAGGAGCTCGTGGCTAAATAAAGGCAGCCGCACGGGTCGATCTTTAAGGTTAAGCCGTGCTTGCCGAGGTTGGTCCGTAGATGGGAGACCATAATTACATACCGAGTTTCCTCCGTGCCTCGGAAAGCACGTTAAGCCGTTGGTCCCGGCTGTCATTTGTACAACTCTGACAGTCGTTACAAGTAGTCTGAAGCCAAAAAGTCTGACATCCAGTCTTACCAAGGGGTATCGTATTACCCAGTTACTGGGTTGTGGAGGTCAGATAGGCAGTCGCTTCATGTAAAATACTGGTACTCAGCTGGATCCAGCTAGACTGGAAGCCGACCACAAGATAGTTTGGGAAAAGGCTAGGCAGATGATGGGGATGAGCTGTTGAAGGTGTAGAGTTGGTTGTCAAGGATTTGGACAATAGGTTGACGTATGTAGGTATTTAGACGAGAGTACTTATAAATAGTTGACCGTGGATGGGTGACCCATACTTAAGTGACAGTGGGCAGGGCACATTGCTCGCAGAACGGATGGCCGACGGGGACGAAAAGTTCTGGAATGGCGACCACGAACCGCAAGATGATGCGTTGGAATGCCTCCCACTAGGTGGACCGACGACCTTGTGAAGATTGCGGGGATCCGCTGGACGCGAGTCAAACGGAACCGGTCAATGTGGCGACACTTGGGGGAGGCAATGTCCAGCAGTGTACGTCTTTCTGCTGAAATGATGATGATGATTCTACAGATATACACATTTTATTTCCCTGTTCAGTGTCTTTCGACTGAAATGATGGGTGACCACCCCACATACTGAGTTTCCTTTGTGCTTCTGAAAGCACGTTCGAATCCAGACTCCGTAGATGCTACTGAGAAATTCGTGATGGAAAAACCCAATAACACTTGGCCTGGCCTGGGAATCAAACCCAGGATCTCATGCTCAGCAGTCTGATAAATGATAAATGATGTTTATTTTGCAAGTAGGTTTTTACAAACACTTTTACACGTCATTTTTTTTTAAGCTAGATGGGGCCGGTGTTTCGTACCTGACTACTCTGAGAAGAAACAGCCGAAACAAACTCAGAGGAATAGAGAACTGTTAACTTGTTACTCTTTTAAAGTCCAGACATTGCTCAATTTACATGAGGACTATGCAGATTAGTGTCTGAAATGGTCTTTCGAAGAAAGAACCACACAGATTCGAGTGGACCTGTCCAGTCAGTGCAAGCATTTGTCAGTTATGTGTAAGACTATTAGAGCAACAAGACAGTCAAATTTCATTTCATATCAGTACCCTCGCGATGTTTCCCCACATCCTTGTGTCACGAAATAGTAATAAAAAGAAAATAATTTTATTTATAAGAAATTCGTATTTATTTTTAAACTTTTATTACAATTTACTCTTATTACAAGCATTTCCACAAAGATTTTATTTCCCAACACGTATATTATAACAACAAACACTTTTGTTTCTCAAAAATTTAATCTATAATTTAGCCAACACGTTCATAAATTGCGAGCTTGTTTCATTGCAAAAATTCTGCGAAGCTACAGCTAAGCTCAAGCTGCTGGTGGAAATTCATTCCGCTGTGAACGCTTGACCGCGTCGGGTAGATAACATGTTGTTACAGCGGCCGTGCTGCGTTTAGACTGGCTAGTTGGGAGGAGAGTGGGGGTCAATGTACGTTTTATTTCTGGTACGTTGTCATGATTATTAATCATGGGAATTATGGGCTTCAACTTAATAATGAAAAAATATTTTTAGTCGATTTTCTTAATTCGATACAAACCCATCAAGTTCATACCCTTTGCAAGTAAAACTCCACTATTAACACAACCATCACTGAAACCGTAGAGATCGGTTATAAAACTATGCTGTCAGAGATTTGTTTTTGTTATTAAAAGGTAACGAACTGAATTGCGGATTCGATCAAGTAGACCGGAAAAAGAAACGAAACTTGTGCTTTTGAAATAAATATAATTATTACCGATTTGTTTGCGGCAATGCCATACGTTACTATAATAATCGACATGTCGCAATAGACACTTGACAGGCACTTGAATAATTGATAGGCACTATAACAAAAACAAAGGTTTATTTAATTAAAAACAATTGTTTATTTTTAACGTTTTTTTTTTTTCAATACTTTTGACAGCCTACTATAATCCAAAGCCGGTTAGCAGCTGCTTTTCTTTCTTATTGCTGTGGAGACCATTGCTTGTTCGTTTTATCTAGCCCATACGGTAATTGTTGTCTCATGTTACTATTATCCTTTCTTGTCTGGGTCTGAATTATATTTAGAAAAAATACTAATTCGTACCAGTTAACTTGCCCGTTCAAACAAGCCTTGGGCGCAAGCCATATCATTGGGAATATCGGTCGGCCCGCATGGCAGAGCCGTGCGATAGCAACGCCAATTCTGTTACCGAAATTACTACGGATTGGTACAAACGCTCCTATTTTATTGGACGTTCTATTTTTCGAGTGTTTAGGGTGTAGTTGTGTACTATCGTGAAAAGGTTAACGATACCTACGATTACGAGGACAAAATGACTTGAAGAAATCGGTACCGACTTGGGTTTCTTTGAGACTTTTAAATCTATTTTATGAACAAGACCAAAACAGACAGCATCCCACTTCTGAGTTAAGGCCTCCCCAAATTCCTTCCATGAGTTCTTTTACCGTGCCTCTTGAAACCAGCTCTCGCCGTACGCGTCCATATTGTCTCGATTTTACATAATCTATACATATACTATATCTATACAAATAATGAATTTGAAGTGTCTGTTTGTAATATTAAAATAACCGCTTTTTACTACATGCATATTAATGTATATACAACTTTTGCCTGTCGGTCTGTCTGTCCGGCTTATCTCTGGAAGGGCTAGACCGATTTTGACGGGACTTTCACTGGCAGATAGCTGATGTTATAAGGAGTAACTAAGGCTACTTCTGTTTTAGAAAAAATCTAATTTTAGGCGGACGAAGTCGCGGGCACCGCTAGTTTATTATAAATCTGTCAGTCTGACGCCTTGTCACGCTTTTTGTCACCAATTTTGGATGCGCACAGAGATATACCATGACCGTACCATGATTTAGGACACATGATACATTTTTTATCAAGATTCTTCCGTGTCTTACACCACACCAGATAACAGTACTATTCCTGTAATACTCGTAGACGGAGGTGTACTTAATAGTACACCCAAATTACAATTAATTTTCACCAGTTATGTTTAAGTCCTATGTGTGAAGGCGAGTCTATTATCATCATAAAACAGCAATGAAAATCATACATCATAAGCTTTTCCTCCCTCATAAAACTCTCTTTTATTCAAGTCAAAGTGCTTTTCAAACTAGAAAAGGTTCGACACTCTTCCTTGCATAATGTTCGCTTTGTCCCTCGCAAGGCGATTGTCTAGCAAGATCTAATTAATGTCTTTTATTCTTTATGCAAATGATTTTAATTTTCTTCCTTGTTTTTCATTGGTTCATCATATTTTTAATGCTGTGAAAAAATGGAGGTCTTTAATTTTTATTTGATTTTATGGAGATCATCTGCCTAGCCTTTTCCCAAACTATCTTGGGGTTGGCTTCCAGTCTAACCGGACGCAGCTGAGTACCAGTATTTTACATGAAGCGACTGCCTATCTGACCTCCACAACCCAGTAACTAGGTAATACGATACCCCTTGGTAAGACTGGATGTCAGACTTTTTGGCTTCTGACTACTCGTAACGACTGTCAAAGATCTACAAATGACAGCCGGGACCAACGGCTTAACGTGCTTTCCGAGGCACGGAGGAAACTCGGTATGTAATTATGGTCACCCATCCACGGACCAACCTCGGCAAGCACGGCTTAACCTTAAAGATCGACCCGGGCGGCTGTTATTATTTAGCCACGAGCTCCTCTCATTTGATTTTATGGAGATATGACATTTAAATATACTTTCAGTAAATCGCGCGTTATTTATGTACTTGTTAGTTTCAACCTTATTTGCTGTAGGTTCCTATGTAACATGGTAAACTTGGTAATAATATCTTAATCTTGAAACTTTGTTGGGGTCGGCTATCATCTCGGGTTGGCTTGATCGGATATTATCATTATTTCATATGGCGCAACTGCCTGCCTGACTGCCTCTACAACTTAGTTACTGGTCATCACGACAACCTATGGTAAGACTGGTTGTCAGACTTTCGGGCGCCTGACTATCTGTAACAACTGTGTAAGTGTTTAAGACCTATATTTGGCATTAGAGACCAACTGTTTAACACGCTCTCTGAGTCACGGAAAGGTCATCGGTATGTAATGGTTCATAACCCATCCAAGGATTTACCTCGGCAATTGTTGTTTGACTTTGAAGATGGACACGTGTGGCTGTATTAATTTAGCCACGGGCCCCTACAGACTTAAACATATCAGCATTAAGCTACTTGTAATTTTATTGTTGTTGAAGGCCATTGAAGTCTCGTCTGCCAGGGCTGCGGTTGGAAAGAGCCCTGAACATGGATGGATTTTAGTCAGTACAAGTCTGACACTCCCTTCCGCTTTGCCCAGAGCGGGAGAAGTCCTTTCATGATATCATATCCGAAAAAAAAAAAAGAAATAATCATCGATTCAGTATTTGTTACGATGCTTCCCACGGTGATGTTATTTACCACTCTATTTTAAACTCAATTTCCACTACAATAAACAACATTTCCAAGGAACCCGTACGTCCAATTCAGTTAAAATTACACGCCACTTACAGCCGATACATAGTGCAATCCTATATACATGCAAATTGCGGGCAGCTGCGTTGTGCCGCATCTGAGCCACTGTAACGGTTCGCCCTAATACGTATGTGCTATACAGGAGCGTAGAGAAGGATTGAAATGTATTTGTTTTTATTTGTATGTGAGGTGAAAAGCCTGGCTTTGGAAGGATTTTTAATATTTTATTCATGGCTGGCAAAATGCGTTAGACTACAAAGAAAAAAAAAATTGTGCGTGGAGTCTCTCCGCGAGTAAGAAGTGAAACTTCGTAATATTACACGTATGCGTTCGAGTGCCACGCATTCACTCTCGGTATTTTATTTAGCTTCTAAATAATATGTTGTTGTTTTCTTGTTGTATTATTTTTATTACATAACTATTACAATTAAGTTTATCGAGGTTATTCTTCTCATGGAAATTGAGCGAAGGCTGATCACACCGAAGAGTCGAATGCATGACTGTTTGCACACCATCTTGCGTACCTAGTAGTACTACGTAGTCACAAATCTTGTAATACTGCCGAGATGGCAGTTGTTAGTGAGTTCTAGAAAATATTCCCTCTCCATGGTAGCGTTAAACTTGTTGGAAGTCGCATAAGAAGTTTCACTTCAAAAAAATACAAGGAAAATGCAAATGACAGAGGTTTGTGCCCGGTTTATAGCAAAAGGCTAAGCAGTGATAGCCTAGTGGTGTGATCGTCGGACTGCCAAATCATAGGTATCGAGTTAGAATCTTAGACACGCACCTCTGCTTTTTCGGATTCATGTGCGTGTTGTATAATTATCACTTGCTTCGGTAAAGGAAAACATCGTGAGGAAACCAGCATGCCTGAGAGATATTTCTCGACGGAATGTAAAACCAAGTCAGAGGCCCGATGGCGTTTTAACTACACGATAAAGAAGAAGATAAGAATAACCTCGCCTCGTTATTACAAGACATAACTGGCGAAATGTAAATCTCCTACAATTACACTTCTGCCTAACCCTGTGTGGACAAATAAGCGAGATGTTATATATTTTGTACATCCAGTATTTACATGTAACACTAAAATGCCGTATGTTGAACGAGGGCCAACGTGACCACAACAGCGAAGTATTTCGAGTGATACCGCGGTTAACACCACGTTTGGCAGCGATTGGCGATTGCAATGAAATGTTTATGTTTTTGGTGTAGGTATGAAATTAATAACGATGGTTTATACAAGGTGTTGTTTTGCATCCTCGTCAAGTTTCAGGAGGTGACTATGCTAATGATTCGCGTCCCGAATCAATAATAAAATGGGTAGGTAATTTTTATTTTATTTTCTTATTTACGGAAATCCGAAAGTGTGAACCACTCGTGATTTAAACGCGGCCCGTCCGATCCTCGCCCTATAAACGCGCTTTCACACAAACAAACAATCTCAAACGTTTATTTGATAATTTCTTATTCCTTAAACCACGTTATTCTGTCATACTGACAAACTTAAGCCACCAAAAAAATAAGCGTTTATTAATAATTAACTAGGTACCGTACTTTTAATTGATTATTTATCTCTTTTGTGACAACCTCTTGAATTTCGACGAGGATGCAAAACAACACCTTGTTTTATAATTTTATAATTTGAAATGCTTCGTTCGTCTAATGGTTGCAAGTGCGACTGCTGGAAATGAAGGCCTGGAAAGAAAAAAAAAAGAAAGAAAATACGTTTATTTAGCACAAGCCACAAAAACACACAGCTTTAAAAAATAAAATTAAAACTTAAACCTCTAAAAAATTTAAATTAAAAAAAAAAACTCTCAATAGTAATTAATTCGCCAAAGTTCTCCTTCATCATACAATTTGTGAAGATTTTTAACAAAAAAGTGTTATCAAATAATTTTCACTACGCAAACAACTGTACCAAAGATTTGGAACCTTACCCCAAACAGAATTACTAAATAAAAACCAAACGCAAAACTAGAGCAAAGTTCAAAAAGCGCAACAAAAGCAGAGCGAGATAACAACACTAAACACATACACACGAAAGAGATAGAAACAACCTCTCTAGAAGCTTCACAAAAATTACTCTAAATGTACATCAACAAATTGAACTCGAAAGCTAAACAACGTCACGAAAAAGCTTTTCATAACTCCGCATACGAATTTAAAACGGATCTTTTGAAAAACACGGGTGTACGAAAAAGGGGCTAAAAAAGCCTTAACACATTAATTCCACAGCGAATCGCCGGTCGTGACAGTCGGTGGCCAACAATATGAGCGGTGCATGGTGCATGTGAATTTCAGTTTAGGTTGAAGGAGCGTTTAGACTTGGGTGGTTTTACTGGCATGGTGTGGAATAGGGATGATGACTGGGTAAAGAAAACGAAATTCTATTTTGTCCGTCAATCAGGTAATACAAAAATATTAGATACGTATTTTTTGTTTTATCAAGTTAACAAAAAAATACTTAGTTGAAACGCATTAAAGTTGGAGAGTGGGGGCTCACTACGTCACAACTAGGTATAAAATGTACTGAGCCGTGACGTCATGCGCCATTTCAACACAAAATATCTCCGTAATTTTACGATTACGTGAAAAAAGAAAAAATACGTGTCAAATACTTTTTAATAATCTACCAGATAGAAAAATAAAAAAAAATGAGTCACCATCCCTATTAACCTTTTTTTTTTTCATCATTTTTATTTTCTACATACAACTTTATTTTCGTGGCTGACTGATCCATGAGAGGAAATATCCAAAAAACTAAGACCCAGCCTTTAAAGTGTGATTTCGATATTATATGAGTCCAAAAGAACTTTTTGAAGAAAGAGCCATTGCAGAATTGAGCTGACCTGTCCCGACATGGCATGCCTCAGCCAACGTGTAGCTGAACCCTATTTTAGGGAGGTCGCTTTGATTTCGAGCTGGTTTAGTCTATAAAATAGGCCAGCTCAAACTCCCTCCCTTCATTGTTTCAACAGAATACTGAAGTGCCACCAATTTTGCATGTTTCCATTTCCATAAAACAACAAAATAATCAAGAAATATTTCACAAAAAAACCCATCGATCTACAGCGCCGAAAATATTTCCAAATGAAATTGATACCTACATATCCGGCTAAGCCTCGATGCCCGTTCAAACACGCCAGTGGTATTACTAAAGAATACATAAGTGAGCGCGCCCATCTATTACGGATACGGATAGCTACTGGCGCGAGTGTGGGCTACCGAAGGATTGAGGACCGTTCGTTGTGGCTTGCGGCTGGGTAGATGTTCACGTGTGAATTTCAGCCTGGTTTTGAGGAGCGTTTTGATTGGATAGTTGACTTGCTGCAGATTTTTTTGGAATCTTGCCATTGAAAGATTGAAAGAAACAGTGATTATGGGTATCAATTGTCTATTTCAGTATTGATCATCTCCATATTTAATTAAGTAGCTTGATCAAACAAGTCGCTTTCTTGTTTGATTTCTAGGTCAAAGAGGTTTTTAATGGAAAATTGCTGTAGTATTTTTGTAACCGTCTTTGCGTCGGTTAACTTCAATTCAACTTGCTCTTGTCCGACAAGTGTATGAGTTCTGTCGTAACGTTTAAGTTAGTGTTCCTTTATTGTTTTACTTTTACTTTTGTATAGATTCTTTTATTTACCTATTTTTTGTGAATGTGTGGACACTGTAGGCTTGTAATTTTTTTTTTTTTCTTTCTTTTACCACCTTCTGTAGTAAGCAATCGACTTATTGTCGGGCCTACGCTGTCCTCCCATACTTAAGTACTAACGCTGTAACATTTAAATATTGTAAAACCAAATGATTTTAAAAGAGTAACCATGGAGTTTCTTGCCGGTTCTTCTCTATAGGAAACGACCAACCCGAACCGTGCACCTTTTGTTGGCGTTTTATAAGTGCCCATGTAGGCCTATGTAAAATAAAATATTTTGATTTTGATTTTGATTTTGAATGGTCTGCACTTTTTCAGCATTTTCCTTATTTTTGTAAATCGTATATTATGTTATTGTTTCTGCTGTCAATTGATTTGGTGGTCAATTGCTACTCTAATTTCAAGAATTGTTGATCCAGTACACTTTAAAAAAAACGCTATACTAACTAACACAATAATATGGAATTATTATACCCATGTTAAGTGAATTGCATTCTTTTTTGTAAAGTTAATATCATAAACCGAAAACTAATTATCCCGTTCAAACGCGCCTCAAACAGCAGTCATATCGAATTTAGGGCTACACGCTACTCGCCACCCATCCGAGATGTTGCTCCGATTGTTCTATCAAATCTATAAGCGATTCGACTGTACCTAGGTATAATTGCCTTCATTTGTAAGCAAGTTAGGAAATTGAAATGCTTTGCGATAGAGTGTTTGGAAAATTGATTCGTAATTGGTTATTGAAAAACTTATGTATGTACGGAAAAAACTTTGCTGGCGTTGAGTTAGGAATAATGTAGGCCTAGCGGCTTCCAGTCTAACTGGATGCAGCTGAATACCAGTATTTTACAAAAAAGATCAGATTTCAGTTTTTTTATACTTTTTGGACAGCAAGTAATTTACAGAAAAGTAGATGTTACGTAGGAGAATTTAAAGTTTAAATTGATTTGAATCAAACTCTGCTTTTCTACTTCGTGTCGCTGGCATAACAGTATTATTGTCCTTTGACTAACTAGTCAGCGGCCCCAAAATCTGACGACCAGCCTAACAAGGGGTATCGTATTACCCAGTACTGACTGGGTTGTGGAGGTCAGATAGGAGCGATTTTTCCTAGATCTGAGCTTTTTAATGATTTTAATAGGATAACAGTATTTACTGAATTAAGAGAAAACAACATAGCGCACAGAAAAATAACTCTTTTATAATAGATAAGACCAACGGTTATTTGCGACAAAAAATATTTATAGTAATTACTGTTCTCACCTAGATACTTCAACAAATTATTACTGAAAGCTATTATAAAATCTCCTAGCGTTTACAAAGTTAATTTTGCGGTCCCCAAACACGTTTCTCTTTGGAAAATACTTAGGATATCTACTTTGAGAGCTGTAAAATTAATTTGGTTATCAACCCTTGTTTATTTTAACCTTTTGTAATTAAGGTGGAGGTATAGAATTCCGAATTAAGTAATGCGACACTTATTAGGGGGTTTCAAATATATCTTAGGGAGAGAACAAAGGTATTTGATTTCTTTTTAAGTTTTGATTTTTAACGATGAATCAGGATTATGGGTTATGCCCCTTTTACTACGAAACTTGGAAGAAAACAAGACACCGTTTCCTGTAAGTTTGGTTTCCAGCACACCACGGTTTAAATATGTAACATTTTTATCCAAAACTCGAGGTTGATCATTATCTGTCTAGCCTTTTTCCAACTTTATACACCGTGTAAATCACCTCATCGCGAAGCCGTCAACCAAGCATTCTGTACATGAAACATAGTAACTTTACGCAAAAAATATTGCTGGGAAACGACTTTTTTTTGGGGGGTGTAAAATCATGTTTTGTGGTAGAACTCAATGTAACGCACTCAAAACATTGTGCTGATGGACGAATTGAATAGTACGGGGGTCGAGGAGGTGTTTAAAGTAAAAATCTTACATTAAAAACTTGTATTAAAAAAAATACTTGTCAAAAACTTGGAACTTTGACCCCTAATATCTCCGTAACTAGAAGGTTCCCAGGTATGGTGTAGAACAAAAAAATGATCGCAATGACAGGGAGAACCTGTGCCTTTCGGCTTCGTTAAGAGGTGTTTTACACCCTTTAAGTTTCAGTTTTCAGTCTTAATACCGGATCCAACTGAATATCAGTATTTTACAAGGAGCGACTGACTATCGTCCTTCTAAGCGCCCTTTTAAATGAAATTATAATTACGAAAAACTATTAATTGATGACTTTTTTTAATGATGATTCACTGACTAATTGATATACTTCCTGTTTCGCTATACACCTATTGTTATTGTCTGATGAATAATATATAAAGCAAATCATTTTGTTCAAATATGGCAGTTACAGGCACTTTTGAATAGTCGAGCAAAAACAACAACAATGAAGCTAAAATCCCAGACACAAGACAGTTATTAAACTGTGAAAGTACTGTAGTTGCCCATTCCAATGCGTAGATCTCTTATGGAGAAGAATGGGCAAGAAACTCCATGGACACTCTTTTAAATCAGAATACTGCTACAAAAACCTTGGTTACATCATTCATGTTGAGAAAGTAAATAAAGTGATAACGATGTAGCAAGACGTGCACGTTAAGTGTCCATGGCATTAACAAAAAGACAATTCAAAAATAAAAGACTTAGTTCCAAATAAGCCGAGGCTATGAAGAGATGACCATGTATACCGACACTTACTCTAATTCATTTCTTTTGCCAAAGCGCAATGGAGAGGGCTATGCTCGGAGTTTCCTTGCGTGATCAAATTAGAAATGAGAACATTCGCAAGAGAACCAAAGTTAACAACGTAGTCAGAAGAATTGGCAAACATAAGTGGCAGTGGGTAGGGCACATTGCTCGCAGAACCGATGGCTGATGGGGCTGAAAAGTTCTGGAATGGCGACCGCGAACCGAAAGACGTTGCATTGGAAGGCCTCCCACTAAGTGGACCGATTACTTGGCGAAGGTTGCGGGAATCCGCTGGATGCGA
This sequence comes from Cerastis leucographa, assembly GCA_963082945.1. Classification (NCBI taxonomy): domain Eukaryota; kingdom Metazoa; phylum Arthropoda; class Insecta; order Lepidoptera; family Noctuidae; genus Cerastis; species Cerastis leucographa. The sequence continues at coordinate 4,288,402 of OY720369.1, read as the reverse complement.
GACACACGGGACCGGTCAATGTGGCGACACTTGGAGGAGGCCTATGTCCAGCAGTGGACGTCTTTCGGCTGAAATGATGATGATGATGATGATATCTTTTGCATATCGAAAGAGCTTAAAACAGACAATTACAATTCTCGTGCAAGCTCATTGATCACTAATGACCAATAATCACGCTTGGGTGAAAATCGGTAATTGAAATTTATTGTTATTAGCACAGTACACTACTGCCCATTCTCTTGGCACAATCCGTTATTAGTGGGTTTTCATGACATAATATGTAGAGAGACAGCCTTCAAATTTTTGGCCTGAAATTAATGACCACGCAAAAGTTGATCATCATCATCCTTCTTGCCCTTATCCAAAGAAATGATTCCAATGGCGGGGAAAACAAGTGCCTTTTGATTTCGTGATGGATTCAAATAGTTTTGTAGCGCATGGGAATTAGCCCTTTTTAAGCCCATAATACGTCTTTGTTTTTAGGGTTCCATACCCAAAGGGACAAACGGGACCCTATTACTGAGACTTCGGTGTCCGTCCGTCCGTCTGTCTGTCACCAGGCTGTATCTCATGAACCGTGATAGTTAGCCAGTTGAAATTTCTACAGATTATGTATTGCTGTTGATGCTATAACAGCAAATACTAAAAACAGAATAAAATGAATATTTAAGGGGGCTCCCATACAAAAATGTGATTTTTGCTCGTTTTTATAAATAATGGTACGGAACCCTTCGTGCGCGAGTCCAACTCGCACTTGGCCGGTTTTTTTGTGTTCTTGTATGTCGGTTTGGTCACTATGACGGTAGGCAGTTACTACTTAAAAATACTAGTATCCAGCTGCGCTTGGTTAGCCTGGAAGCCTAACATAGCATAGTTATCTTTATTTCAAGTTAACTTTTACATAATGACGATACGGTTGGCGCAGTGGTTGAGCGATCGACTGCTGCGCTGCGTGTCGCGGGTTCGATCCCCGCACGGAACAAATATTTGTATGGCCTACAGATAGTTGTTCCGGGTCTGGCTGTTTGTGTATGTGAATTTAAATGTTTGTTAACTCACCCACGACGCAGGAGAAATTCCTAGTGTGGGGCTACGCTTTCTTTTAAAAAAAAAAAAAGTTTATAGTTGACTAGCTGATCCCAGCATGCGTTGCAATGTAATTGTTCCAACCCACTACTTACCTACCTACCTACCTAAAAACCTTCAACAAAGTATTAGAAAACGTTTAAAAAAAGATGAATTTAATCGGTTAAGTAGTTCTCAAGTTTTGGCGAGACCAAGGGAAATAGGGATTTATATATATACACATTTAGATTAAACTACTTTATTTAGTTCCTTGTAAGACAAATAAATACTTTTTCTTTCTTTTTCATCGAATTAATGAGCATCGTAACACAAATCGATATTTTTTCCGTAACCACAATTAAACTGAAGTTGGGCACACAACTGCAACAATTACAAGCGTTCAGTGAGTGTGTTGGCGAGATCCCAAAGTGTGGTCACCGGAATACGCGTTCGTATTCGGGTACCTTTTCAGAGTTCAATAGAATAAAACTTTATTGTACAACAAAAATTAAACATAACGGTTTTACAAAACTGCAAATTTATATTCTTATCGTTATATGAATATCTTCTAGACAACTTTTGGATGGACATTATGGACAAAAAATAAAAAGGGGGGTGGTCAGTGATGTACCTAATACACATTTTTTAAGTAACACTCATTTATGTACATATACATGTAATATAAATACAGTAAATAATTAAATACATTGAAGATATTTGTGTGCTTTATAAAATTAAATGGTAAAAAAAAATAAAAAAACCTAAGCTAAGTAGACCGCTTAGTACATAAAAATATATACACAAACAAAGCGGACCCCCGACGCTACGACGCTTGGATTAATTTTATTTTTGTTTTTTTAGAGGTTTTGTCCGTCGGGGGTTTTTTAAATTTTTAATTTAATTTTTATTTCATGCTTTTGAAACTTAAATTATTTTTTCTTAGCCTTGACTGTCCCACTCCTGGGCATAGGTCTACTCCCATTCCTTCCACTTTTCTTGGTGTTGCGCCTTTTCTCGCTTATTAACGAAAACAAGGAACGATATGAATTAAAAAAAAAAACTTGAGCTTATAGGAGGGAGGGGGGGGGGGTGCAGCCTACCCCCCTGGCGATGCCCATGGTGAGAAAGTGACAAGAATTCAAATTTCCAATCAACTAGACCCGTAGAAGTTGTTTAAATCCCTTCATCAACTAGAAAAGAGGTGATGAGCTTCAAACTGCTGAGCAGATTTTCTCGAAACATAACTAAGAACACTCTCTGTACGGGCAATAGCTCCGCACACTGAGATGTAGATGTAGATGGACGAATCACACGGGATGTGTACAGGAAATAAAATCACTGTTATGTGTCCGTTAATGATTGACAGTTTATTACGTAAAACATTAAAATATATAATACCTAAAGTAGGTGAGTTGTGGCGGGCGTAATAGCCTAGTCAGCGAATGTACATAAATAATCGGTGAATTAGCGACTGCTTGTTCAGGTAAAAACTAAAACGAGTTATATCATGTGGCGATGCTCGTACATCCTGCCAACTATAAAAGTACAAAATATAACAAGTAAAATGGATTATCAAAAGTAAGTAAAGTCTGTAAAGAAAGTTATTAGACGGTTCTACGTTCGCCGCTAACTGATATTGGCGACGTTTCGCGATCCACCTTGTTGCTTATAGAACGATGCTCGATGACCTCTCCTAGTGTCTGTGGATCTGCCTTTGTTTGTCTTTCCCTAGGGATATGGCTTGGCACCATCTCAATCTCTTCCTTGTGCGCCTGCGTTACACTTCTGTTTCCTTGAGGTAAATGGACGCAGCTTGCTTTTATTTGAAAGTATACCCATATGCTGAATATTGTTGCACAGGTTATCATAACACCGTACAGGACGTAGTGATGCTGCTCCGCCTCCACGGAATTGACCATTTGGATGTTCTGTTGTTCTTTAACCAGCTCAATTTTTCTCTTAAGATCCTTTAGTTGTTCTTCATGTGTTTCCATTTCCATGTTAGTTATGTTTGTAATTTGACTATTGCTTGTTAATAGTTCGTTAAGGTTTATCTCTGGAATGTAGATCTCTTGCTCATTGCCTAATTCCATTGTGCTTTGCATATTGTAGTGCGAATGAATTACGTGTCTATCGCCGCGCATTATGCAACCTGTCGCTAAGGTGATTATGCCTGTATTTTGTAGTGTCTGTGACGTAATTCCAGCTGGACAGAAAATGCGCATAGCGCATTCCTCGCAACACGTAAATAGCCAAGCCCCCTTACTGTGTAGCTTTTTCCATTCATTGCTGCAACTTGATACCTCAGTGCGGCAGTTTGATATACCTCGATTGTTAACTATGTCTGCTTCGCACATTTTTGTGGCTGTTTTTATTCCATATATAGGTAAATCAAGGTTACATAGCAACAGCTGATTTGTGTTTACTTGTGTGCATGATGAAAGATGTTGTTGATTTAGTGGTATCATCATGTCCATTTTCAAGTTAACGGCTATGTATTTAGTTGTTGGTATTATGTTAATCATGGAGACTCCCTTTATGTTGCGGATTGGAATGACTTCGGTTAGTTCATATAGTTCGTCTGCTACTAATGGGATTTTTACTTCAAAAAGAATAAAATCTTCGGTTAGTTTTCCTTGTACACTTGCTAGTTTATACATTTCCCAGATACACTTGAACTTGTTTGAACAGGGTAGGGATAATCCTTTTGGTACTTGTCCTGATTATGATGTTCAACTGTTTTTCGAATGCCTCGGGTTTCAGCAAGTGAGTGTCGACTTTGCCGTGGCGAAGATCTGTAACTAGGTTGATCAACATATCTTGTATTCTCCGCAAGTTGGCCACCATCATGTTTGCGGCAAGTGCAGTAGCAGTAAGGAAAGTAGTTTGATCTTGTTCGGTTTTCAGTTGTTGCAGCGAGTCTCTGAGGCTTTTGTTGATGACGATGAACTGACGGTTCATTACTTGTTCGTTCCTTTTCAGGAGGTTGTATTCCCCTTCGATTATTGAAGTGTGTTGTTTATACAGATTGAACAAGTGGTCTTCATTGCTGTGCAGTAGTTTGATGTCGTTGTTGTATTTTTCGGCAAATTTGTCATCGAGGACACCAAAGAGAGAGTTGGCAATGTTCCCAATTCCGTTTATGAGACCTCGCTTACTGCGTCTTCCATGGTCTGATTGTAGTACTTCGTTGTAGTGTTTGAGCTCGTTTAGTTCGTGTTCGAGTTGTGTGGATATAGTCAAGTAGGCTATATTTCGTTGACAAAGTCCGTGTAGTTGCTGGACGTATTGTTCAACGGCAGAAACGCTTTTCCAGTAAGTCGACATATTGTAGTGCACCACCAGTCTCCATTCGTCTTGTATTATCTGTAAGTCGGTGGCTTTATCAAAGTATACAAGACGGGTAGGTTCTAGGGTTGTTACATTGACGAGTTGTTGTGTGGACGGTGTCACACTCGTAACCATGAGAACTAGTAACGTGCTTAGGTACTTGAGGACGTTACAGCTGGAAACACCCTTCTGTTCCTGTTTAGGGCTCCCCCGACGTTGTCGTTGTAATGTTGACGAAGTCGCCTCTGGTTGTTTATTATCCGAGGGTTGCATTGATTTGTTTTCGGTATTGTTCCCTGTTTCAATGGGTAACCGGGACAATTTTGTTACGGGTCTCTTCATTATGTTGGATTTAGTTTTGAACGTAACGACTCGTACTAAATTATCTGGTCCAGGGTGCGTCTCTATAACTCGCCCTAATAACCATCGGGCTGGAGCTACTTGTTCTTCCTTTATAAGGACGACATCATCCACTGCAATGTTGTGTGTTGGGGTTTGCCATTTTCCTCGTAATTGTAATGTCTGTAGGTAATCGTTGGACCATTTCCTCCAAAATTCCTTGTACATGTTTTCTGTCAAGCGCCATCGTAACGTTAACTGGCTGTTATCACCCTCTGATGTCATCGGAGGGGCCAGTACCGGTCCACCGACTAAAAAGTGGCCTGGTGTCAGGTAATCGATGTCGTCGAGGTCATTTGTTAGTGCGACTAATGGCCTTGAGTTGAGGCAGGCTTCAATTTGTACTAGCAATGTAGTAAACTCTTCGTACGTAAGCTTTTGTTCCCCAAGCACGCGTTTAAGGTGGTGTTTCATGCTCTTTACTGCAGCTTCCCATAATCCTCCCGCTGTTGGCCAAGATGGTGCGTTAAAGTGCCACTCAATGCCACTCTCGGAAGTGCTGTTGATCAGGTCGTCGTTGACGAGAAGTTGCATTGCCTCCTGGCGTTCTTTGGCTAGTGCTCTTGCTGCTCCGACAAAGTTCGTTCCGTTGTCACTATAGATATGTTTCGGCGTTCCTCGTCGAGCGCATAGCCGCTTCAATGCTGCGAGGAATGTTGCAGTGCTGAGATCGGACACCAGTTCAAGATGGATGGCTTTTGTGCATAGGCAAATGAAGATCGCGATGTAGGCCTTAACTGTTTTAATGCCACGACCTTTGTTAGCCTTTATTTCAACGTGTTCCGTAAAATCCACGCCTGTGTGTGTGAATGGCCGTGAAGGTGTAACTCTAGGTCAACACCTAAGTAAGTCTGTCATTTGCTGATTGCTGCGTTGCGCTTTATAGCGATGACAGGTGACACATTTGTTTAGTTGCTTCTTGATTGTTTTCATGCCGCCTAGTATCCAATATTTGTTACGAAGGTGTCCCAATGTAAGCCTGGCACCGCCGTGGAGAGTATTCTTGTGGGCTTGGTCAATCAAGAGTTCTGATAGCTTATGGTTGTTTGGTAAAATTATTGGATGTTTTTGTGCGTCGTTTAACTTGGCATGTTCAAGTCTTCCTCTCACTCGAAGAATACCGTGGTCGTCTAGCATTGGGCTCAAACTCAACAGTTTGCTTGTGGCCCGTACTTTGTTATGTTTGTGTAGGTGCGCTATTTCATCGCCAAAGGTATTGTTCTGTACAGTTTTCACAAGCAGGTTCTGAGTTTGCACTATGTCTTCTGTAGTTAAGTGTGACCTACGGTTGGCTCTTGTTGCGTCACGCGAGTTATTTATAAATCGTATCAGCCAGCTGATGACTCGGGTTGCATAAGTCATTGAGCTGTATTTTTGCAGTAGTTGCTCGATGAGTGGCGCGTGTTTTGTTTGGATTGCGCAAGTTTGACCTCGTTTCCTTTTCTCTTCGTTCGTTGTAAAAATACCTTGTTGGGGTATGTTGTTGTTTTGAAGCCAAGAAGGGCCTTTCCACCACAGTTCGTGACCTATTAAGTTTGATGGTGAGATCCCTCTGCTTGCGCAGTCCGCAGGGTTATCTTCGGACTTGACATGTTTCCAGGAGTTGGATGGAGTTATTTTCGTTATCTGTGTGACTCTGTTGGCTACGAAACTCTTCCACCGACCCACGTCACCATTTAGCCAGACAAGTACCACCATGGAGTCTGTCCAGCAATGTATGGTGACTGTCTGCGAGTTCATCGAGGTTTCCACTTTTTCGATCAGTCGTGCTAGTAGTACTGCACCACATAACTCCAGTCGTGGCAAGGAACTTGGGTTTTTCTGTGGGGCTAATTTTGTTTTAGCTGCTACTAGCCTAATCACCTGTTAACCTTCTTTGCCAGTGGACTTGCAATATATGACGCATCCGTAGGCTCTTTCAGATGCATCACAGAAGCCATGTAGTTCGAAGGGTTGTTGAGTGTCGCCGACCCAGCGTGGTATGGATATGTCGTGAATGTGTGCGAGCTGATTGCTGAATTGCTCCCATTCTTGCTGTACATTTGTTGGGAGTTGCTCATCCCAGCTCGTTGTTGTCGACCATGCATGTTGAAAGATTAGCTTGGCTTTCACTGTAACTGGTGATAGCCAGCCAAGTGGATCATACAGTTTTGATATATCTGACAGTTGTGTGCGTTTTGTGTTGACATCACGTTTGTTGCAGAGTGATATTTGTTGGTATGTAAATTGATCCGTGCGCGGGTTCCAAGTGATGCCTAGCGTTTTGTTTGTGTCTGCGTCCTTGAAGTCGAACATTTTCTGGCTTAGCAATTCATCTGACAAGCCTTCGAGTAGGCGCGTTTTGTTGCTAGCCCACTTTCTTAAGTTGAACCCACCACCTTTCAGCATTGTTATTAGTTCATGTTGAGCTTTCTGTGCTGTTATGAAGTCGTGACATCCGCCTAGTAAGTCGTCCATGTATAGTTGGTTGGAAAGAATAACCGCCGCCAAAGGGTACTGCGCGCCGTCATCCTTGATCAATTGCTTTATGGTTCGCATTGCAAGGAAGGGTGCGGACTTGGTGCCATATGTTACTGTTGTCAGTTGTAACTCTTGTAGCGTTTCTGTGACTGAATCCCTCCACACGATTCTTTGCAAGTGTTGGTCTTTTTCCTGAATACGTATTTGTCGGTAAAATTTCTCAATATCCGCTGTGTACACGTATTCAAACGCCCTCCATCGTAGAATCATCGCTTGTAAGTCTTGTTGTAAGTTTGGCCCGCATTCCATTAATTGGTTTAGACTGTGTCCCGTGCTGGTGGTTGCTGATGCATTGAAAACCACTCGGAGCTTGGTTGTCGTTGAGTCTGGTCTCATTACTCCATGATGGGGCAGGAAACAGCTCGGTGTGCCCGGCTCTGTGCACTTTTTCATATGTTGTAAAGCTTTGTATTCGTCGATGAAAGCCTTGTAACTTGCAGCGAGGTTTTCGTCTTTAGCCCAACGTTTTTCCAACTGCTTGAATTGCGCTACTGCTTGGGGCTTTGATCGTCCCAAATTTTGTTCGAAGTTGGTCTTCATGGGGATTCTAACTTCATATCGCCCGTCTTCAAGTCTTTTTGTTGTGTCAGTATACAGCCTCTCACAGTACTCCTCCTTAACACTCGTGGACTTGTCGTCTGACGTTATGTCTTCAATTTCCCAAAATCGAGAGATATCGTTAGTATCTACCACGACATGACAGTTGAAGGTATTTGTGTTTCCAACTAATACCCAGCCGAGTTTAGTTTGTTGTGCTATAGGTGCGTATATGTTTCCTCGAATGATGCTACTCATCACTATATCGCCGTATACTCCGGCATCAAGTAGAATGTCAATCGGCCTTGATAAGTTGAATTGTGGGTCAGCCAGGTTAATATTTTCTATGTGAGGCCAATCCTGTTTTTCGAAGGAGTAGTTAGGTAGGTTGTTGAGTAGTTTGGCCATTACTAGTGCCGGCGTTGAAAACTCGTAATCTCCGTAAAGGGACTTACAATCCAACTGAACGGTTCCGTTGCTCTGGCTGGCAAATGTTCCGATTCCCGACACGGTTGAGTTGTGGTTGCGTCGCGGAAGGCCAAGTCGTTGCACAGCTGATTCTGTTATAAGGTTCAGTTGGGAACCTTGGTCTAGTAGACATCGGAGTACGATGTAGGTTCCATCTGCGGCCTTGACTTTAAGTTGTACGGTCGCTAGAAGAACTTCGTTAAAATTTCCTGACACGTGATTAGTTTTCCGCTGCGAGTTGCGGTCAGTCCCGTTGTCGGTCAGTTGACTTGACGACAGTGTCGCTGACGTAGTATCACGTGTTAGGTCATGTAGCGTTGTGTGGTGTGCGCCGTTACACACCTTGCATCTTTTTTGCGAGTTGCATTTCTTTCCGTTGTGCGGATACATGCAGTTTTTGCAAATGTTCAATTGCTCAATTGTCCTAATTTTCATGTCTGGCGTCATCTCTTGAAACGCTTTACAGTGGAGCAAAATGTGACTTGCTTTGCAAACAGGACAATTCCTGTCGGAGCTTGTATGGTTTGCTTTGGGGTAGCGTCTGTATCTGTTGTACGCATCCCTTTGTGCTGCTGTAGTCGAGCTCCCTGTGTTTGGGGAGACGTCGGCTTCTGCTTGCTTATTTGGTTTGCTTGTTTTCTTCACTACTGATTCTAGCGCCGTGAACTTCCCTTCGATGAACTGGATGAATTCTTTGAAATCGGGAAGCCCTCTTGGACTTTTCCTCGCCTCCATGTAGTCAGAGTAGGTCTGAGTGTCCAGTTTTCCGGTCAGAATGTGCACCAAAATCGGGTCCCATGATGTCGTGTCGATGCCCAAGTTACGCAAAGCGTGCACGGTTTCAAGACTGGTGTCGTGTAGGCGCTTCAAGTCGTGAGCGTTTTGATGTTGAATCGTATGTTGACTCATTAAAACTTGCATTTGTTTGGTGAAGAGAAGCTGTAAGTTATTGTACCTATGGTGGAGGATTTCCCAGCAGGATTCGTAGTTGCTTTCGGAAACAGGCAAATGTTGCACAAGGCGTTCAGCCTCCCCTTTCAGCTTCCCTTTCAGGTGCTGCATCTTCTGCCCCTTCAAGAGGGACGGGTTGTTGTGAATGGCCGCCACATATAGATCGAGGAATGTCGGCCATTGTGTGTAATTACCAGAGAATGTTGGTATTTCGATCCTCGGTGCATTGTCCCGTTGTTGGACAGCGAGGTTGAGCTTGCGGTTAAGATCTCGCTTTGTGCACTCGTACGTTTCTTCATACTGCGAAAACTCAAGCTCATAGTTAACGTCGCTACCGACGAGAATGTTGTCAAGCTGCCAGTGTACTTCGTCAATCACCCTCCATCGAGATTCGAGGGTCCGGAGCTTGTCTTCTATATCCCATTTCTCAATAATGTCAGCAGTGCACAAGTTGCTGGTGAACCGAGAGAAGGCTCTGAAGTTTGTAGCTTGTTGAGTTTTGAGCTCGTCTGATTTTGAAAGGACTCCAGTGTTTTTGCTCTCTTCACCTTGGTAACACGTGGGTTCCGCAGTGCTGGTAGACCATGCTTGCAGTTTATGTTGTATACTTGAGTATTCCGCCTTGACTCTGTCGTACACCTTTGTACTGTAGTATACGTCGGTCCGGTCCGTGGCGCCCTGTAACACGCCATGGTTCATCTCGAACTCGTTCCAGTGCGCCCGGAGGGTATCCAGTCTACCCCGGATGTATGTTGCCGTTTTGCGGTCAGGGCCATCTTTTCCGAAGTTGACACCAATTTTCCGAATGCCCTTTGCGATGATACCTTGCCGCTTGAGGAGTTCTTTTTGTCTAGCGTCCATAATTGTTATACGGGTATGTATGCGTATTGTTGACGGACGTTAGACCTGTTGACTTCTCTGTTGAATTTGTTGTATGTTGTTCCCGAACCACCAAATGTTGATGTTTCCTGTGGCAATCGCCGTCCGAAGGAATCTCTGTACGATATTGTGCGCCTTCTCAATCTGACTGGGGCGATCCGCTTGTGGAAGACCAGTCAAACCGATTCGCTATCGTAAGTAGAAACACTTCGTACCTGTGCGACTTGCAGGACTGTTTGCTCCAGTAGTGGCGATCCGGCTCGAAGGACCAAAAATGTACGGGCAATAGCTCCGCACACTGAGATGTAGATGTAGATGGACGAATCACACGGGATGTGTACAGGAAATAAAATCACTGTTATGTGTCCGTTAATGATTGACAGTTTATTACGTAAAACATTAAAATATATAATACCTAAAGTAGGTGAGTTGTGGCGGGCGTAATAGCCTAGTCAGCGAATGTACATAAATAATCGGTGAATTAGCGACTGCTTGTTCAGGTAAAAACTAAAACAAGTTATATCATGTGGCGATGCTCGTACACTCTCGATTAAAATACCTTTCAAATGACACCAATTTTATCAAAATCGGTTCATCCGTTTGGGAGCTACGATGCCACAGACAGACACACAGATACACACGTCAAACTTATAACACCCCTCTTTTTTGGTCGGGGGTTAAAAATAGAGTAAAACTGAAGGATATAATGTAATTACAGAGAGTGAAAATGGTTTGCAACTAAGCTTTTAAAAGCAACGAGTATCTGAGCTTCTCTTACCGACACTGGCAATTCGTTCCATAAACGGAAAGCTTGGATTTAATTTCTTTTTAAAAAGAAAATAAACTCAAAACAGTTGAGTATGTTAAGAATGTTTTTGTAAAGTTATGTGGTTGATTTAGCTTAGGCTTACAAGTATTCGATATGGGGCTTATAGCATAAAGACTTTATCGCATGTCTTGACTCATCATCTGCCTGACTTACCCCAACTAAGTTGGGGTCAACTTATAGTCTGACCGGATACAACTGAATAAAGTTAAAGGTACAATTAAAGTTACTCTAAAAGTCCCTATTTTGCAGTTCTATAAGACTTTTAACTACTAACGAAGAAAAAAAATTGTTATTTTTGTGCTCCATCGCAATGGTGTGTAATGGTGTGATAATTATTTTATTTATTAGAGCCAAGAGTTGAAATTGTATGTACAATTTAATGCCACAAAGCATTCTTTAGGCGGCATACAACTATTGTATCTGAAGCTTTAATAAATAAAATAAAATATGACAATTGGCATCCCAATATGAACGCTCAGAAAGACGAGTGTAATTGAAATTGCAAATGCCAAATGGTAAGTTTGTGGTTTTAAAGACGTCTGCATTATCGTTAACGTACAAGAATAATAAAACGTTTTGGAGGTTGTTACAACTTTATTTTATGTTTGGGAAATACATTAAAAAATAATCGTCAAAACACGCCATGGTTCTTTTCTTTTCAGTTTGTTTTAATATCTCGTGAAATAGTGCAATTCTCTGTGTAAAATACGTTGTAAAGGTTACCATATTATATCAGTCTATTACTGTCCCACTGCTGGGCGATTAATGCTCGTGCCTTCTCGTACATAGAAGGCACGAGCATTTATCACCACGCATGCTCAAGACAGGTTGGCGATACCTGAATTATGTATATAGGGTGTATATAGACCCTTATCCTATACTGTCGGGCCAACACCGTCCTACCATACTTAAGTACTGACGCTGTAACATTCAATTGTAAAACCAAATGATTTTAAAAGAGTAACCATGGAGTTTCTTGCCGGTTCTTCTCCATAGGAAACGACCAACTTGGACCATGCACCTTTTGTCGACGTTTTATAAGTGCCCATGTAAGCCTATGTAAAATAAGAATATTCTGATTGATTGATTGCTTAACGAAGCCGAAAGGCACTTATTTTCCCCGTCATTGCAATATTTTTTTTGTTCTGGACAATACCCAGGAACCTTCTAGTTACAGAGATATTGTAGATCAAATTTCCAAGTTTTTTACAACTTTTTTTTTATAACAACTAGTTTTGAAGGTAGCAAATTTACTTGAAATACCTCTATTACCCGTTTACTATTCGACGCGTCCATCAGCACAATTAATTAGTTAATTAATTTCATTTATTTATTAAAGTGACAAGGACTCATCATTCAATACATAAAAATACACAAAAATTCAATAATAACAAATAATACACGACACACAATTTATTAACCATACAAAATACAAACTAAAATAAGAAATAAACATTACACCTGTCACAATTTATGTAGACAGCCGACGACTGCAGGTGACGTGCAAGTCAATGTTTTGACATTAAGTTTTACCGTAAAACAAGATTTTCGTTGTGTCGTTTTCCAGCAATAATTTTTGCCTAGGGTTACTCAATTTGATGTTTTTTTTAAAACTAGATAACTAAAACTAAAATAACAAAAAATTATAAAAGGTCGTCAAATAACTCCTCCTCAGCGCTGTCAGCTGGTAACGTGCCCAAGAGACTGGCGGCGTTGCCACGTTGTATGGCAATACTTAGCCTCTGGCCAAAGTAAAACCCAGTCCTTGGGTCACGGGAAGTGTCTACTAGGCGTTTAGAAATTTCCTTGAAAAGACTGTGAGCACTCGGACCCCACGGCCCCAGAGTTTCAACCCCAAACGGCTCGAAAATATAGTTACCATAAAGGTTTCTATATTTACGCCGCGTGAGGTTCTCCACAGCCGCAGCGGCGCCTGTACTGCACGATGAGCTTGGAAGATGTGATGGCGCAAGAGTATCGACGCAAGTTGCGTCCCACACTAAAGGCCTACCCATCTTCCAAGTTTGATGTACACAATTCTTGATTGACGGCTTACTGAAGGAACTGTTGTATTGATAAGTCCAGGTTTCCTCACGATAGATTTCATTGATGTCCAGGATCTTTTAGTGTAATTCCTATTCAGCAGTCTGAAGTCAAAGGACGAATAAAGGATGTAAAAATACTCTTGACGAAGCCAAAGGGCATTTTTCTCCCCATCATAGTGATATTTTTTTTGTTTTTGACACTTTCTAGTTATGGAGAAATTGGTGGTCAAAGTTTAACCCTAAAAATCGACCTGTGTGGCTGTTATTATTTAGCCACAAGCTCCTCAAGCGGTCAGAACTACATATGTACAAACTTATAAGGGTTGATAATCATGAGAGCAGCGGAAAGCAGCGGTGGCCCAGTGGTGACAGCCCCGACTTACGAGCAGTAAACCGTGGTTTCGAACCCAGGCAGGCGCATTACTTTGTGTAATTTATTTCATCACCGCTGCCCTCAAAAACGGTGAAGGAAAACATCGTGAGGAAACCGGCATGTCCTAGAACTAAAATTTCGAAGACATGTGACATCTACCAACCCGCACTGGGCCCGCGTGGTGGATTACAGCCCACTTCCTCTCATAGAGAGGAGGCCTGTGTCCCAGCAGTGGAAACATAATAGGCTAATGATGAAATCATGAACATTCGTTTAAAATGGAATGAAAACTAGTTTTGAAGTAATTGGTTCTGATGAGAAATCCCATCCACAAGGCTTGTTCTATTAGAAAAAGTAAAATAATTAAACTAAACGACTTAACAACTGTTACACCTAAGAAACTAGACTAGAATTCCTTTGTATTATTCAGATCTTAATGAACATCCCTCTACAAAGACAGACAAACGATTTTCTCTAAAGCACTTCGCTCACGGCGACTTTTTGGAGCAATGCTGTCGTTTCGTGCATTATTTATTTTTATACTGGTTCACCACCAGTTTCTATGTACAGTATATCTTAAGTACCGGCTTTTACAGTCCTGGACACACACAGCATCCGGAACGAGGTGATCCGACAGAGAACCAGAGAGTCGACATAGCCGGATACGTAAGCCGAAGTGGCAATGGGCCGGCCATATTAGCCGTAGAACCGATGACCGTTGGGGTAGACGTGTTCTTGAGTGGAGACCACGAATCGGCAAGCGTAAGGTGGGACGCCCTCAGGCTCGGTGGAGCGACGATCTTCGCAGGGTAGCTGGTAGCAACTGGATGAGAGTTGCCGAGAATCGGGTTAAGTGGCGAGCGATTGAAGAGGCCTATGTCCAGCAGTGGACTGCGGTAGGCTGATGATGATGACTCACACAGTCGCCAATTACTGGTCAACCAGCATTCAAAAAAATAAAAGTAAACATAAAAAAATGGCTCTAGAAATTAAATACGTAACTCCTTAAATTATAAGTTAACTTTAGCTTACGAAATATACGCATTTGCATCGCGTACAGTAAGTGATGTTCCACACGAAGCGTTGCGGCCCGCACCTCAAAGATTTCGCCACACAGTGGCTCCACACGGGTGGTGCGGCATCATAATGTGGTAACCGCTACCAACACGCGCCCGACACGCGCCCAACACGCACCCTACACGTGCCCGACACGCACCCGACACGCGCCCGTACCCAGCCTGCGTTTCGGGTGTTTTGAACTGAAAGGCGTATTGGTTTATTATAAAAATTATTTGTCTTAACTCATATTTTCACATGTCACACATTAGTAGCTGTCCTACCTTTATATCCTTCTTCTTCTTAAATAACCGCAAAGGTCACACATCACTACAATGCACAGCCAGCAACAGCGCGATATTTTTATGTATATCGTGGCCGTTTTGCGTTCGCATCCCTGCAAACAATCTCAGTAAGCGACGGCCCTAAAGTATCGAATAAGTCATTAAGCCTGTTACCTGAGAGTCTGAACGTAAACTTAATAGTTTAGCGTTACCAAACTGCAGTAATCACTAAGATGTAATTTAATTATAGTTTAAATGGTTTAACCTCATTCAGAAGTGGTTTAGTTATCTAAACTTTGAAGTGGTTTTGAGTGTAGTTTTGATCGATTTCGAATAGTTAAGAGTTAAATCTAACTTTAGGCCTTAGTACGCACGGTAACCAATCTATCTATACAAAACCAGTTTATGCAAATCTGTCATTGTACGGGAAATCTAAAAAAATGCCTATTCTGATAGTTTGATGTGTCATGTGTTTTCAGTGTCATTTTACATTTATTTGGCGAATTTTACATGTGAAAAAAAAAAAATGAAAGCAATTGGTACATTTTTAAACGGTAAAATACTAAAGCCAAAAGCCCAGAGTTCTGAAGAAAAATTTAAAATGACAGATTTTAAAGCAGAAAATACAATTGTCTACTTACTGCAACTGACTGTTTTATTGACTTGGCTTTGCTTTTTAATGGTGACTTTCTCAAGTATATGGTAATCCCAGGACACAGTCTGAAGCAAGAAGTATTATGATGACATCTACTTTGAGAAGTTCTAAATGTGACTTAACACGTGCTACGAATCAGAGCATAACCAATTGACACACCGCTACGACGGCGTAGCGGGCGTGACGTCAAAGCTACGGCGTAGATACTGCGTAGCATAATTCATATTCTATGCTTCCTTGGTTACTAATAGACTGTTCTATAATGACATAATAATTTGGTAGTATTCGATGAATGAAATGAGTTACGGGAATGGATAAAAGAAATGGCGACCGCGAACCGGAGAGGATGCGTTGGAAGGCCTCTCACTAGATGGACCGATGACCTGGTGAATGTTGCAGGGATCCGATGGATGCGAGTCGCACGGGACGGGTCAATGTGGCGACTGTTGGGGGAGGCCTATGTCCAGTAGTGGACGTCTTTCTTGCCAGCTGCAGCAGTGGACATTTTTATCTCGGACACGTGCCGACATCCTATTATCATAAAACGTTACTGTTGTTTTCCTGGCGAACAGTACCTTTTTTTGGGATAAAAGGTGTGTCCAAATTTCAGCAGTTCAGTGGTTTAGGCGTGAAGAGGTAACAAACAAACTTACAATCGCATTTATAATATTAGTTAGGATTAGGGTTTAATAAACTCGTATCGTCTTACTTTAAACGCCCAAATACATATAAACTATACTAAATAGATAAATACACGACTTTTCCCATGGCAATAGACTGCATAATCCATACTCCATACTTACTTACTTACTAATATTATAAATGCGAATGTCACTCTGTTTGTTTGTTTGTTACCTTTTCACGATTAAACGGCTGATCGGATCTTAATGAAATTTGGCAAAAAGATAGATTTCAACCTGGGGAAGGACATAGGCTATATATCATTACGCTACGACTAATAGGAGCGGAGCAGCAATGAAAAATGTTGCAAAAACGGGGAAAATGTGACGCAGACGAAGTTACGCGGGACAGCTAGCATGCACATAAATGATGCTTGTTTTGAAAATAAGTTTTTAAAAACACTTTTACATGTCTTTTTTTAAACTATACGAGGCCGGTGTTTTGTACCTCTGACTCCCCTCAGAAGTAACGGCCGAAACAAACTCAGAGGCCACAGTCTCTTGCCAAGTCTAGACATAGGCCAAGAACCCACAAGGACTAAGCAGATTAGTTTCTGAGATGAGCTAGGAAAGAACCTCACAGATTTGAGTGGACCCGTCCAGTCAGTGGAAGCATTTGTCAGTGATTGCGCAGCTTGTACCCATAACCCATGGAGCTCAGCGACACGACGTAAAATAGCCTCAGAATTTGCATTATTCCAACTACAACCATTAATAAAGTTAAATATTCCCTCTAAGTATTAACACGAAATCGATTCGTAACGATTTACAGAAGTGTCGAATCGCACTCGATACCTCGATTAATCGTCTTATCGGCACCGAATCGATTACTTCTGGCAAGTCTAAAGCAAATTGAATAAGTTTGCACAAGATGGCAGTGTGATTTGATGCTTGGCACCATTTTGGTGTTTACTTGAGTTGATGTGATTGGAAAGTTTTTAAGAAAACAGTTTTTTTATTTTTCATTTCGGTACGATGCACTTAGGCTTCTTGGAGACGCGGATTTAGTACTTAGAGTAATGGTTGTTTTTTGTGGCCTTAAGATAAATTATTATCGCAAGTGAAAAAAAATCGGAAAACAACTGCGTAAAAACATTTTGTAATAGATTGCTTGGGAAGAAGTTTTCTGAGCTGTTCTATAGATTTTGGCTGAATCAATTGATGCACTTTTAATAGAAGAAGTTTAGAACTGCCGATAAGTATAGAGAAAAAAAAACGAAATCGTTTTTCTTGGTACGATTACGTCATAAGGATTCGCCTCATAATGTGCCTCTAAAATAACACCCTTTACCTTTTAGCCAACAAAAGTACAGGCAGTCAATATGCTTAAATACAATCTGATTTACTGCGAAGGATGATTGCAATGTGGACTTCCAGGTACGTGCCAATCACGGTGGCCACATGCCCAGTTCAAACACAAAATAACAACAAATGAATGTTTAAATGACGCCATGAAGAATGAATTTCATGGATGTTAAAATATTTTTTCTGTGTAGGTACCACCACCATTGTCTTACTCTTATCCCAATTTATTTGGCGTCGGCGCACCCAAAATCACGCAGACAATCGAGCAGACAGCAAAATCATGTTTCTGTGTATTAGTTAAATTTAAAGTACCGTGCCTCGAAAAAAACACACCCGTTACATAGAACTAAAAAAAGAGACGTCCTTCCTTTATAATTATGTTGAAAAAATAACTTTTATAAAGCAGTATTTTTACCCCTTTATGTTTAGTAAATTTCTTACAGTGGGCTTAAAAAACCCGAACAAAAACATTTTTGCAACAACACAATTTGCGACGAGTATTTTACAAAGTGATCTTTCTCTACTACATTGTACGTCCAATTTGCCAAAATCTCGAAACCCGAGTGTATTCGAGGAAATTGGTATTTCAGGTCATAGAATATAATACGTATTCCATATATTTCCGCATGACTCTAGCAGCTAACTTCAGGAAATAGGTCATTATGGAGCTCAATGATTCAGTGGCAACCTGTGGAGTATGCTGCTAGTGGCGTACTATTGAGTTACTAAATGTTCGAGGATACGCTAGAATAGATGCCACTTTGGGTGTATGAGTATGCAGCTTCTTTTATTTTAAAAGAGAAGGCATAGTAATATTTGGCAACATTTGGGAAGCTTCGTCAGGTCTTCTCGTCACGTATTCCACAGAGCCTAAAGACTAAGGTCTTCAATCAGTGCGTCCTACTGGTTATGACTTACGGGGCCGAAACGTGTACACTCACGGTACTGTTGGTCCGTAAATTCATGGTCACTCAGCGAGCTATGGAGCGGGTTATGCTTGGAGTCTCTCTGAGACATCCCATACGGAACGAGCTGATCCGACAGGGAAGAACAAAGTTGTCGACATAACTTACAGAATAGGTAAGCTTAAGTGGCAATGTTCCAGCTATATTAGCCGTAGAATCGATGACCGTTGGGGTAAACGTGTTCTTGAGTGGAGACCGCAACTCCCCTCAGGCTTGGTGGAGCGACGATCTACGCAGGGTAGGTTCAGTCCAGGCTGGTAGCAACTGGATGAGTTTTGCCGAGGAATCGAGTTAGTGGCGTGCGATTGGAGAGGCCTATGTCTCGCAGTGGACTGTTGCAGGCTGATGATAAGTAATATTATGGAATTTTTAATTGAGTTTATTACTTTTATTCCTGCGCAGTCTTGCAATGCCAACCATCATCGTCATCAGCCTATAATGTTCCCACTGTTGGGACCAGGCCTCCTCTCTATGAGAGGGATTGGGCGTAATCCACCACGCGGGCCCAATGCGGGTTGGTAGATGTCACATGTCTGCGTTTTTTTTTTTTAATTCTAGTACATGCCGGTTTCCTCACGATACTTTTCATCGTCGTTTTTGAGAGCAGCGGTGATGGAATAAATTACACAAAGTAATGCACCTGCCTGGGTTCGAACCCACGGCATACTGCTTGTAAGTCAGCGCTGCCACCGCTGGGCCACCACTGCTCTCTAACCAATGCCAACCAAAGTAAGACAAAACGTGGTATTAGGTTTTATTGCAAGGAATCTCTCTATTACCGTCAAATCATAATCTAACACAAACTAACCAAAACGAACGTATCATCTTCATCTTCATGGGGTTTTTGGTTTCCGCACTTAGTCCCTTAAGTGGACCATTGTGCGTGAAAAAAAAAAACGAACGTATTACATTCTCGTAATACCGTTTGCACTTAACAGCCTACTGACCTTCACACAGTGGTTTATGTACAACATATTTTTCTTTTTACCCCGAATCGAAACAAAAATTAAGTACAGAACAACATTACAACTTCTTTCTGAACAAACAAAAAACAATTAGGACGCGTCCTGTGTGAGTGATTGAAAGCTAACAACGCGACTGCTGATTAGTATGACTTGGGTCCGATTCCCAGGTCGGGCAATGTGTTATTGGGGTTTTCCATCGGGATTTTTTCAGTGCCAGCTACGGAGTTTGGATTTGTGCCCAGTTGGTCAATAGAATAAAGTAGAATATAATTTATTTCTGAGTGAATGGTACATTAGGATCTTAATACAGTTCTTAGTACAGTTTCACATACACTACCGTTGGCGGTGTAGAAATATTAAAATTAGCTAAAAAGGCAAAGTGACCAAGTTCTAGGCCCCAACAATATAATGGCAATAGGCTCGCCCCCTATTACATGGAACTTAAACATAACTGGCAAAATGTGGGAGTATTATTTATTTATTAAAACTTTATGCACAAGTAAAAAAATACTGCACAAAGGTGGACTTAATGCCTTAGGCATTTTCTACCTTAGGGTGATGCAGAGAGAAAACATAGTAGGTGTAGCAAAACAAATGGTAAAAAAACAGTTACAAATAAAATATAACGATACATACATAAACAAAAAGTAAAGAGAGAGAGACAAACTAACAACAATTTAATTATGAGATGAATGTGCCAGTTTCTTAAGTAAGTGTTCGCGAGCTTTAACTTTAAGTGTGAACCGACTATTAGCTATACTTCTGCCTAACCCTTCGGGGATTACAGGCGTCATGTTATGTTCATCATCATGTTCCCACTGCTGGGACACAGGCCTCCTCTCTATGAGAGGGAGTGGGCTGTAATCCACCACGCGGGCCCAGTGCGGGTTGGTAGATGCCAATTTTCTTGGAATTTTTAGTTCTAGGACATGCCGGTTTCCTCGCGATGTTTTCCTTCACCGTTTTTGAGGGCAGCGGTGATGAAATAAATTCCACAAAGTAATGCGCATGTCTGGGTTAGAACCCACGGCTTACTGCTCGTAAGTCGGGGCTGCCAACACTGGGCCACCGCTGCTCTCATGTTATGTTATGACCTCCAAAAAATCAGAAAAAAAATACAGATGTCATAAAGTTCAAATTCCTTTGTATCCTAATGTCAATCCGTCTTACGAATTTTCGATCGACGCGAGTTTAATATTTTTTACCCATCACAAAAGTGCACAACGCCGCTAAAGAAGTTTTCACTTCAAAAAAATCTGTTGCTTCGCTTCGCTTCGTTAATACAACACGACACAAGCCTAGAAGGAAATCGCGCGTTAAACAGAGGTATTTGAGTGGTACCGGAAACTGGCACAAAACCGGGCACAAAACCGGGTTATAATATAATATGGCATTATTTTTCCTTTCATTGGGCGGACAATACGGTTCATAAAGTTTTATCGTAGAAGGCTGATTCTACCGCGCGTTTGACGATGAAGAGGTTTGGTTTAAGAATTTGTAAGACTCTTGGAGTACATTGGGCATATTGTTTATATTCTATTTAAGTGTGAACTATTGTTTGCTTTCATCATTTATCATTTCAGCCAAAAGACGTCCACTGCTGGACATAGGCCTCCCCCAAGTTTCACCACATTGACCGGTCCCGTGCGCCTCGCATCCAGCGGATCCCCGCAACACCAGGTCATCGGTCCACCTAGTAGGAGGCCTTCCAACGTTTCGTCTTCCGGTTCTTCCGTCCGGTGGTTCAGTCTTTCCGTTTGCTTTAGAATCTACTATTTTATAGTACGTAAATTCCTTTTTTATTACTCAAGTTTATGAAATAAAAGAAAGCCAGTAAAGCCAGTTTATTTTATTCAACAATTAACGTTTAGGCATGATTTTGACTTACAAACCTATTTGTAATTGTTAACTAGCTTATGTGCCTATTTCACTAAGTTAATGTTATTGATTTAATCTTGTCTTTGTTATTCGGTTTAATTTTATTACTTTATCGTAGTAAATATGACAACTACACACAGGTATTTTAAATCCTGAAAGAATATTATTGACAATATTATATTTATCTTAAATAATTACTCCCTTTATTCATTTATATATACAACTTTAATACATTTTTAAATATTCCTTATAAATAATTTAAAAAAAAAACATTTAAAAATATAAAAAATACCCCACCCCACCGGTATTGGGAACTGGGTCCAAGCTACCGGCGGTCAGGGCTACAGAGAAAGGAACCTCCTAACAATACGAGCCGTGTCCAGGAGTACCGCTTTCTGAATCAAGCCCTTGATCCAGCTGCCTAACGAGAGCCTCATCAGATGTTGGTCGAGGCTCTTGGCAACTAGGCCATTGGCTGATACGACTATCGGCACAATGATCGCTGAATCAACATCCCACATGTCGACAACCTCGCGAGCCAAGTAAAGATACTTGATTTGCTTATCTTTCTCGGCTTTCACGAGGTTCTAGTCATCTGGAACCGTTATGTCAACAATAATTGCGCGCCACTCTGATCGATCCACCACCACTATATCAGGCTTATTGGCTACAATAGTCCTGTCAGTGATGATGGATTGATCCCAATACATTGTGATATTGCCATTTTCGAGAACTGGGTCGGGCACATACCTATAGTACGGCACTTCCGCTTCCACAAGGCTGTATTTCAGAGCAAGTTGCTGATAGATAATCCTGGCTACAAGGTTGTGTCTATGCAAGTATTCTCCGTTAGCTAGACGAGAACACCCGGAGATAATGTGACGGATCGATTCGCCTGGACGGTGGCATGCCCGACATATGTCAACCGTGCCATCCTTCACAATAAATTTCCGGTAGTTATTCGTCATCATAACTTCATCCACAATTGCACAAACAAAACCTTCGGTTTCTCCAAAGAGTTCCCCGGAACGTAACCAGGCTACGGACGCTGCATGGTCTACATCAGGTCCATGCAGGGCACTGAAGTAGCGTCCGTGAAGCTCCTTACTCTGCCATACTTCCCTGCGGTCATTATTGTCAAGCACTGCAGGTTTGCGCCAGCAGCCAAGGAGAGCGGGGTGAGGGCCTTGTCCATCACGACCACATCTCGATGCATCCCCACGTCGGCTTCTAGGAAATATTCCCTGAGACTGCATATCTCGCGATTGTGGAGTCTTGGCGTTTAAAAAGCCTCGACCTCCACAACTCCGCGGGATATACAGTCTCATAACCGAGGAACGTGGGTGATTCATTCGATATGCCGTCAACAATGTACGGACCTTCCTATCCAAGGCGTCTAGTTTTGTTTGAGTCCATTTGAGTACGTCAAAAGAGTACATCAAAACCGGCATGACCCAACCATTGAAGGCACGCACCTTATTAAATAATTATTTATTATTATAAAGAGCAAAGATTTAATTGTTTGTTTGTTACGATTTAACTCAAAAACTTGACCGAATTTAAAAATTCTCTCACCATTAGTAAGCTGCATCTTTACCGAGTCACTTATGCAATATTATATCATAATTTTCGCGGATAAAGTTGCGGGCAAAGTGCGAGTCTTAAATATTTTGTTACAATCACGAGTACATTGTGTTAGGTATTTTAATTTTACATAAGTTTGCAAGCTAAATGAAGTTAGCAAAACAGGTGAAACCTTTTATTTATAAGACCATAATGAACCATATTTCATGGAAATAAACAATCTCACTAAAACCTTTATATTAAACGACTGTTAACCTTAAACTCTCTGTTAATCTCAAGTCCAGTGACACCGACCACGGTACCCCAGTTCGTTCCCTTTCTCGGATTAGCGGGGGGAGCACTTAAGATTTTATTTTTCGTCGTCTCTCTTACGTCGTAAAACTTGTACGTGGCTCCTATATTCAGAAATGAGTGAAAAGTGTACGTATATGTAAAATTTTTAGATGGATATAGCGCATTTTTATGGGAAAATTTTGCATTTACTTAATTGTTTTTTCTTGAAGTGCGCTTGAATTTTGTGAAAAGTTAAAGATATTTAGTTTTGCTACAAAAACAAAACATACAAGAGGCTTAAAAGACAAATCCCACAAGACCTGATACTATAACAGCTGGCAAACCGTAAAACAGATTGATGGGGATGCACCACTGGTCGGGGTTGAACGACATTGGTCGAATTTGACATTCGTTAAATCGGCAATTCGTAGCATAACTAAACAACAGAAAGATACTGACGGAGAGTAAAAAGACACGTCGCATCATAAACAAGGGGTGTTACAAATGATGTGCTGAACACTCGTGGTGTCTGTGAGTCGGTGTCCCATCCACGCTGTATTAATGCACGTGACTGTACCTAAAATCATTGACTATTAAAATCTAGTCTCTCGATAAGAAACAAACCCAATTTCTGGTCCTCCAGCCAACCACGCTTATTACTTGCATACATTACCAGATAAAATCGCATATTGGGCGCATAAACTTTAATGCTATACCAAAAAGCAATCATGACGATATTATTATAAGCAAACAGTTCGAATACCGTACGACACAATTTATGTTGTAGTTCGATAGCAATTTTCGAACTGATTTAACTTTAGTGAACGTTTGAACAATGCACGTGCTTTTCGTATCTAGTGAATTACTGGGGGTTTTAGTAAGTTCTGGTATGTTTGATTTTAGTTGCTATTGTCTGTAAATTCAACCTTAATAGCATAGCATCACGCCTGCATT
Organism: Cerastis leucographa; assembly: GCA_963082945.1. Taxonomy (NCBI): domain Eukaryota; kingdom Metazoa; phylum Arthropoda; class Insecta; order Lepidoptera; family Noctuidae; genus Cerastis; species Cerastis leucographa. The sequence goes on along the minus strand of OY720369.1, from coordinate 4,264,407 downwards.
TCCTCAAAAGGATAAAGCAGGTGTGTACCACCTACATTTAGGCAATTATGTTCGTTTAAGTCCAATGTAGAGAGCAGCGTTGGCCCAGTGGTGGCAGCCCCGACTTACGAGCCGACTTGATGACTTACGCTGTGGCCGCGTGGGTTCGAACCCAGGCAGGCACATTACTTTGTGTAATTTATTTCATCACCGCTGCCCTCAAAAACGGTGAAGGAAACCGGCATGTCCTAGAACTAAAAATCCGAATATATGTGACATCTACCAACCCGCACTGGGGCCGCGTGGTAGATTACAGCCCACTCCTTCTCACAGAGAGGAGGCCTGTGTCCCAGCAGTGGGAACATTATAGGCTCATAATGATGAAGTATGTAAGTATTAGTAAAACTGTGTCAGTAAAGTCAACGCAAGGTCGCCAGCAATTTGTGAACCAATCTAAGCTGACGTGAAACAATGCAATCGATGCTGAAACGGGAAGGACTCCGGGGGAGTTCCAACTCGACATCACTCTTTGTGAGCCAAAGAGCAGAGTTTCTTTGAAGGACGATCCGAAATCCGAATTTGAAATAAAATTCTGATAACAACTATGGCTACCAAAGTTCTAGAAGAACATACAGGCTTTTTTTTTTACGGATTGGAAATCATAAATGACTTCCATGTTCCTTTTCAGCCCTTTGTGTTCCAGGGCCACGGTCTCTTTCGAACAACCCACAGCCCTGGCAAGAACATTCAGGCTTATGGGTGAAAATGTCAGGTTAGTGGCACTCGCAACCAGCGTCCAAACACGCACGTGGAACCAGATGCATGTAAGTAAACCACCTTTTTTTTTTTTTTTTTTACGGATGGGAAATCATCAAATGACTTCTCCCGCTCTGGGCGGAGCGGGAGGGAGTGTCAGACTTGTACTGACTAAAACCCACCCATGTTCCTTCTTCGCCCTTTTTGTTCCAGGGCCGCGGTATCTCTTTCGAACAACCCGCAGCCCTGGCAGGCATCGGCCCTCTCGGGCCCCATCCGGTTTGCTGACATCTCCTTGAGGCGCGCGTGGAACACGTACGCGCCGTCGACACGGCCTGTCGTCATAAGACGGACGGACGGTGAGCTAGCCCATTACTCACCGTCCACAGGCTCGCGCCTATGGTGGCCGGGGGCCACTGGTTGCCCCCCGACGCCCGGGGCGTCTCCCGCGGCGGCTGGGACGTGAGGTTCTCTCCCTCTCACGTTCCGCCACCTCCTTCGCTAGCATGACTGCTTCGCAGAAGGAGGCGACGGCTTCCCATTCCCTCTCGCTCCGGACCATGGATTGAACCAGGGCCGGTCGCGAGAGGTCACCGCCGCCAATCGCCGCTACGAGGACACGGCGGTGCTCAGCCCAAGCAGGGCAGAGCTCCACGGTGTGCTCCACCGTGTCCTCCGGTAAGTAAACCACCTAAGTTCGCATTTAGCCATCATCATCATCAGCCTATAATGTTCCCGCTGCTGGGACACAGGCCTCCTCTCTATGAGAAGGAGTGGGCTGAAATCCACCACGCGGGCCCAATGCGGGTTGGTAGATGTCACATGTCTTGGAATTTTTAGTTCTAGGACATGCCGGTTTCCTCACGATGTTTTCTTTCATCGTTTTTTAGGGCAGCGGTGATGAAATAAATTACACAGAGTAATGGGCCTACCTGGGTTTGAACCCACGGCTTACTGTTCGTAAGTCGGAGCTGCCACCACTGGGCCACCGCTGCTCTCCCCACTGGACCACCACTGCTCTCGATTTGTAATTCAATAAAAATATTTAGTAACGTTGATAGTCCTCTCGAAGGAGGCAGAGATGTTCTTACTCGCCCTTCCTCTTTTTCAGGATGCCTTCACCTTTTCGATTTATTTTTTCTGATGGAAAAACCCAATAAGTTTTTGCCCGACCTGTATAGCTCCGTCTCTTTTTCACTCTGGAATAAGAATGGAACAATAATGTTGTAAGACGTTATGGTACGCCACCTGGAGCTTTATTGGGACTCAAACTCAGAACCTCATACTACAGACCAGTCGAAAACAGTTCAATTGAAAAGCACTTAGCTTGGTATACAAACCCACTGGGAAAATATCAACTAAACATTAATTTGACCCAATAAAGCTCGAAACAGGAACATACCAAGTAATTCCCAGAGAGATAGCTATTCGATTGTACAAATACCTTTAGAAGGATTTGTCAAATGTTTGATCAAATAGTTGTTCGTGGAATCTTTGGAAGTTGTTTGGCCAATGTTTGAGCCAAGCTCTTCACTTTGATGTGAGTTGAATGAATGTTCTATGAAGCGATGAACGTGCATTGATGGTATGTTTTCGAAGATATATGTATGAGAACTGTTTTAGTCAAAGCCGATTTGGTACACGTAAAGTTTTATGACTATTCATTCTGTCATATTACTCTCTTCTCAAATTTTCGTTGGTCACGAGCGCTTTGGCTGAACATGACGTCACGGGTTCAATTCCCAACTCAGGGAATGTAACAATACGTTTTAAAATGTTTACGTTTGACCTTGAATTACACCCTGTAAAGACAGCAGTGTCGCTTAAGAGTCAGTCGGACTGAGGTAGTGTCGAGCTCCAGTTTGTTGCACTTGCGTCCATGGAATTCGAACTGTGGTGTGTCGCAGTTCAGTTTTGTCACACAAGCGTAATCGCACACCCGTTTGCCGACCTCACGTGGTGCACTCGAAAAGATTATATTATTGTCGACAACATTGACGGATCTGACTATAAAAGTAAACAACAAACGTGCTAGTACTCTGTAACCATATTCCGTAACATGCACGACTCATGCTTTTATTTATTTTTTTAAACCATAGTCAATTCGATAGTCGTTTTTGAAATCAAATAGACGAATCCTTACAATAATTTTATTTTTGGCTGTAATTTAAATGGGCACGAATATTCAGTCACTGGACACCTGATAGAGGAAATGGACACCGAGGTAGACCGGAGCAAAGATGGTGTCACGATCTGATTTTGTTTGCAAACATTGCCAGAATTCGCACTAGACACAGAGGTTTGAAAGGTGAAAGGGGATACGTTTTTACCAGCAGTGCGACACTTGACAGGCAAATAAAAACAAACTAAAATCCGGCCAAGTGCGAGTCGGACTCGCGCACGATGGGTTCCGTACCATTATTTAAAAAAACACTTTTTTGTATGGGAGCCCCTTTAAATATTTAATGTTATTCTGATTTTTTAGTATTTGTTTGTTCATGAGATACAGCATGGTGACAGACAGATGGACGGACGGACGGACAGCGAAGTCTCAGTAATAGGGTCCCGTTTGACCCTTTGTGTGCGGAACCCTTAAAAGGTTAAAATAAAAAGGGATGAACTATTTTGCTACTCATGATTTTAATTCTTAAGATGGCTACACACTTACGTGTCGTGACGCGCCAGAAGCATTCGTATTCACACATCGTTGCGACATGACACGCCATGCAAATATGTCCCTAACCATATTAAATGTATGAAACCGATTTGCTTCTGGCGCGTCACGACACGACACGACACGTAAGTATATTTCCGCCCTTTACGGTAATGGAAGTGGATCTAGTTGGCATTATTAGCCTGTCAGTGTCTTAAATGAAGCACGTGGTACCTTAAAATGACCGCCACAAGAAAAATTGCTTAGAAGATTGATTGATTTCCAAACCTTATTATTAGCAGCTTAAGTCTTCTTTTACAACACCGTCTTTTGACCATTTGATTGATTGCGGGCGTCAATTTACTTGGAAACTATCCAACATTGAAAACCCGGACGGTTACTTAAAAGTTTCTGTTACAAAAACGTAATAAAACCGACTCTCTGTAACATGAAATAGATGAGATTTACATTAGTTTCGGGATTTTGTCTTGCAGTACTATCTCAAATTCAGCCTGTATAAACAGATTGAACACTATCTGGACTGGTTTTATGCGTTGTTCGTTTGTTTTGGTAACAATGTAATACAAGGCTAGTGGGCAGCTTTTAAAAGCTTAGCCTTTTTCTAGCAGCTTAGCCTTTCTATATTTAAAAAGTTTGAATAAAAGCTATTTATGCAACTGTTACGTTATGGACGGTCTTTTAATACGAGTGCCATTTTTCGGTACAAGCGTAGCGCGTACCGAAATAGGTGAGCACGAGTTATTAAAATACCAATAAAGTACAGTTGCATACAAGATTTTATCTACGAAGGAAGGAATGAAACACAGATATAGACAAAAAAGTATTTTTAATACAAACTTAACTACACACTGACTATTGTCTTCATAACATTTCTCATATACATGTCTTGATTTCTGGTAGTAAATTATTTGAAGCCCCAACTGCTCTATTTGTTATATCTGGTGGAGTATTTTCCATATCACTTGATGTTGAAGACATTTATAATAAAATTTGGAATAAAATTTCACTAAGATTTTTTTTCCCGCGTCCACTTCTTTTTTATTTAGTCTTTAATAAGTATAAGGCAAATATGTTGTAGCCGCAACAGCCAAATAGTATACGATACTTTTGTTCTAAACTTGTTCCATTGTTCACAAAAACATCATTTACATTGTCTCGATTTCGAAGTAATATTATAGGTACGAGGCTGTATGTTCAGAATGTCTTTGCTTGTGTTTTAGAATAATTTATGACGATTCGCATAATGCAACTTGTGTCGTTATGGGTATCATAATGAAACCGCAGTCAATTTCGTAATTCGAATTAACGAAACCGAAGTAGATAAAAATATTTTCCAAAGTAAAAAAACCTAATTAATGTGACAGCTATCAATTATAACGTGCCAGTGCCGTGTCACCCCCAATTATAATAAACCGTCTGTCAAATAGAGATTTTTTTCTCCTCTTAGTCCAGAAATTAGAGTGGACATAATTTTCGCCATTTTTTACGACTTTGGAAGTTTATATTATATCATCATCATCATGACTTAAGTAAAAAGTTTCTAAAAAAACTTCGACATCATTTTAGCTATTGATAGTCACCGTTAAATTGGTAAAAATAATAGATTTTTTGCTAAGGGAGCAAACAACTATTTTTAAGGCGAGAGTGTTTCTTTGAATCCAGAGCGGAGCGAAGGATTCTAGAGTAGAATCCCGATCGTAGCGAGGGATTCTAAAGTAGAATCCTGAGCGCAGCGAGGGATTCAAAGTACATCACTCGAGCTTAAAATAGTGTTGCTCCCGAGGTGAACACTCAATTTTTTTATCACCCTCTATAGGAAAATAAGTAAGTGCAAGTTATGAATAAGAATAGTACGTTTATTTATTTCATTCTCACTACTTGAGGAAAATACACTCATTTTTTATTTAAATAAAATAATGTTAAATCCGAGTATGAATAAACAATTGCGCACAAAGACGGAATGAATTTGGGGCGTTTTTATTTTTTCATAAACTTATTTTTCTATTTCGTTTACGCGCGGTTTACTTTTTTATCATACAGCCTGGGTCCAGATATGTATCATTGGCCCGATCCGATCACCGTATCTTACAAAAACCGACTCGACATGGATCGGGTCGTATCGAGTACCGTATCAGAGCGGCGTATCGAGACTGCATATTAGTGCGTATCATGATCGCGTATCATCACCCGTCCACATAGGCGACCGGGCGGATGGCGGATCGGGCAATTGATACATGTCTGGACCCGGCTTTACTTGTTCATACAATTGATTGATACATTGTGATTGATCTCTTTGGAACTTTTACTAACAATATTCACATTCCAAATTCAAATCACTTTTAGGCCCTAGGTACCCTGGTATGGTCGACGGGGAAGTGCTTTAGGTACGGAAATTTGGAGGTCAACGTTTAAAGAGCGATTTTAGTCCCTGTTTACGAAGAACAAACTAGCTAGCGGAATAGATGTGATAAAAAAATATTAACCCTCAGTTACATGTATGAAGGGCCAACCGTACGGACAGACAAACAGACAGACCGAATCCATAAGGATACAGTTTTCCATTTGGCAACGAAACCCAAAAAATACGGAGTTTAAAAATAAAAGGTTCGTTAGCTCCGTGATGCAAACCAGAATCATTCTAAATTCTATCTAGAACACTTACTGTGTCAGTGAGTATGTGAAAATTAGCCATCTTCGCTGAATTACATCTACGGCTTAATGTTCCAGGCCGTCTAAGTATGAATAGAAATATAGAAAGAAATTCCAGGCCGTCTAAGTATGAATAGAAATATAGAAAGTATAATATGGGTTTTAATCATTATAATCGTTAATACGTGTATAGAGCGCTTATTAATGATCAGCTTGTATCAGACATGTGAGTACAGACCATCAAAATGAACTACTTTCTGTGTGTATATAAAAAAAAATCGAGCTAATCCACTCTATGCAAAAATAATTGCTGGGAATCATTAAGTACAGCTGGGGCTATGGTAGTGTTTTAAGAAATAGTTGAAAGTTTGACGTCCAGTTTCTCCATGAATAGAAAATGTCCAGAACAAAAAAAAAATGTCAGTATGATGGGGAGAAAAATGCTCTTTGGCTTCGTCAAGAGTATTTTACATCCTTTATATTAAGTCGATTTATTATTTATTTATTTATTAAAACTTTATACACAAGTTTAAAACACTGTACGAAGGCGGACTAAATGCCTTAGGCATTTTCTACCAGTCTACCTTAGGGTGATGCAGAAAGAATGTGGGGAGGACCACATTCTTTCCAATTTTCTCTATGTTGGCTTGTGTATTACCAAAATAATAAACTTTTTTTTTTTATCCTAGTTGTCCTTGGTAACGTGACCATTGTAGTTCAATATCAAACAATTTGTTCAAGTGAGCTTCCGCTGTGGCAGCAGTCATTGCCCAATACAAATAAAAATACAAGCTAGTCTTATACATACCCTAAGTACGAAACTCATTTTGCCAAGTAAACAGAGTCGGCACAATTTTCGTATATGCAGTCTGAGCTCAAGACCATTTATTTGTTAAGAATGGGGGTCCGCGAGCAAATGTATCGCTTCACCCCCTAATTTAAGGGGGTGAGTAGTGGACTTAGTTGTGTCAAGGGTTTCTTGAAGTAATTAAATGGTGTTTGCGGGTTGCTGAAGGGGTGTAACCGTCGGGTCTTAAATTGTTGGGTATGGTACATTTTTGTGGGCAACTATGCTAGAAAGGGTATAGTTGGACGGTGTGAAATGCCAGTTTTGTTTAAGAGCGTATACACCTTACGGCATTTCAAACAAAATTTCAAGTCGTTATTTTCCGAAATGACTGCACTGATTTTAAGGAAATTTAATACACATAAGCAGGATATACAGGTTTAAAAAGTTAGTAAAAAACATTTTCGAAATGTCTTTTGAAAAAAAAGTTAATTGGAAAGGACACTATTTTTTTTCGGCCCACTAGAAATGTTGCGTCTAATTACATCTAATTTTGATATTACACCTAAAAAAAAGAGACAAATTTAGTATAATAAACAAACGAAAGATTACATAAATATCTAACCGGAATCTCGAAATCATATTAAAAAACTGTTATTATGAATATTTTTTTGCGAGTCAATTTATTCCCGTGACGGTCAATGTCATTTGCCAAAAAATGCGTGAAAAGGGGCGTTTTAACGTTTAAAGAATACGGTTAATTAAAGCAGATATTATTACTATCAGGTGTGTTAATAATATCTGCTTAATTTATGTAAAAGAAACAATATTGAAACTGTAAAATGGTTTTAATGCTATTTTAAACATTATCACTAACATCGCGGAGGTAGTTTTAAAAATCATAGTGGTACGGAACGTATTAAATCCACTTTTTCGGTTGCTGACAGGCAACATCATTATTTTGACATTTACTGGTTTATTTTAGATTTCGTTAAACGGTTTTTTTTTTTTAGATTTTCCGTCTCAATTGAAAAGATTTTATGAAATTGGAATCTGAAAGTACGCTTATCCACTAAGCCGTTGTATTATTGTCCAGTAAGAAAAGTAATTTCGCAAAGTACGAAGATAATTACTGTCAAAGACGTAGGTACGCCAACTTGTACAATAAATTTCTTGCGAGGTGAGTGATACAGCTTTGAAAGTGTGAACTTGATTATACAGGCTGTAAGGGTAAACACCGTTGTCACTAAAACTATAGGTAGTTGACTTTGACTTAATTATAACAATGTTTATCTGAATTTAAAAATAAATAAACGAATTTTTCTTTCAAAAATTCAAAAAAGTTTCTGTCCGACACCGTCCGTAAATTCATGGATACTATGCACCCGAGTTACGTAATCACTGCAAAGGGCGTGGACGTGGACCTGCTGCACTGGCCGTCCGTTATAACTACCTACATAAGTTTTAACTTACTACATTGTAATAAAAACACAATACACCAATACACGACCCTGAGCATAGGCCGGCACGGTGAACTGGCCTTAGGTACGTAACCTTTGAGTAGCCGCCAACATCGTTTCTCGGTTTGGCACAGGTTGTCCAGGGAATAACTCTGCGTGCATTTTTCGAGACTCGGTTAGGTTATCACCAGACGCGGCGTAAACCCGAACCATTTCGGTCCACTGTACGTTTGTGTACGACATAATCACAACACAATACTAACTACACACTTGCGCGACAATTAATGAGCGGTGGTGCGATGGCGGCGCGGGCGCGAGCGCTGCGCAGCGAGCAAGCGTGACGTGACGCGCGATCGATAGCGAGGCTGCGGACAGACTGATGGGTTCAAAATCCGTTCTGCGAGCAATGTGCCCTGCCCACTGCCACTTAAGTTTGGCAATTATTAATTCTTATACAAAGACATAATACACAGAAAAATACACCAACAAACCAATCCTTTTACAATACAAAATTCAACAATACCCACACAAAATTCGACCACCTTATTGTTTTCCAACAACACAAACGAGAATTACAGTTCAAAAACAATCCCAAAGTCCACTAAATCAGTCCAATCCATTACTTGCCTGAAATATTTGAAACATTCCTTCAGTACACCGCTCTACTTTCAGCGAGTTTCCCTGAAGAGGAACTTCGTCCCTCCGGACCTCGGAGGTCAAACGGCAACCGTCGTAAAATCAGAGCCTCAAAGGATAGTGGGGAACTGGGTTGTTGTGTAATCGATCTAGTAATAACTGGCAATAGGTTTAAGTTGTTAGTTTTGTTTTTACTAGCTTATGCCCGCGACTTCGCCCGCGTGTAGTTTGATATCACGGGATCGTACTTCCGGTATAAAATATATTATTACGTGTTTATCCAAGTTTTAGACTACCTGTGTACCAAATTTGATCCAAATCCGTTCAGTAGTTCCTGCGTGAAAGAGTACGAAACATCCATCCAGGAGGGATGACAAACCTTCGTTTAAGCGGACCCCCGACGCCACGACGGCGACGCTTGAATTAATTTTTATTTGTTGTTTTAGACGTTGCTGTGTCGGGGGTTTTTTAGTTTTCTCATTTAATTTTTATTTGATGCTTTTTAAAGTTATTATTTTTTCTCAACCTTGACTGTCCCATTCCTGGGAATAGGCCTCCCCCATTCCTAAAAACCCAAGCTTTTAGGGGGGACGGGGGTGCAGCCCACCCCCCCAGCGATGCACATGGTGACAAGTGACAAGATTTCAAATCGACCAGACCTGTGGAAGTTGTTTATATCTCTTCATCAAGTATAAAAGATGTGATCTTCAAAGACGGCTGAGCAGATTTTCTCAAAACATAGCTAAGAACACTCTCGTTTCATCCATTTAGGAGCTACGATGCCACAGACAGATACACAGATCCATAGATACACACGTCAAACTTATAACACCCCTCTTTTTTGGTCGAGGGTTATAAATAGATGGATGGATGAATACTCAGAAGTCATTATTTATAATAAGAACAATAATGTACACTTGTATGTGACATTAATTTGATGTAATGGATTCCTTGTATAAACTTGTTGAACACTATTGTATAGAATCTGGTTCTTCTAACCTAACAGACAGATGTGTTGCTGGGGAGTTTGTTCCGCCACTTCTTCTTCCCAGCTAAAACACTAGGAAGTGGCGAAGGGCGGGCGTTTTGGGCGACTGTCTCTTGAGATTTTGACGTTCAAAAAGTGCTGATTATCAGCCTAGTTTGAATAAATGACTTTTGATATTGATTTTGATTTTGTACAGTCGAGCAATAGCCAAATGGTATACACGTATACTGCAACTAAGTACTGTTTAAATTATTTGGTAAGTGTTCTCAATTGTCAATAATTATTTAACAATAACAATGCTTAAGAGCATTCCATAAGCTCAAAAAGTTAAAGCAAGCAAGCTCAAAATCATAATGCATCGAACGTTGAAGAAGTTTGATCGGCTTTTTTGTGTTACATTTCATGTTACCTTTCAACAATCTGCGCCCGGCAAAAGGTGTTCAAGTAAAACAAAAGACTACCAGCCCCCCTGAAATCCTGCCCGCTCTTTTTCAGGACACAGGGGTGAAAATATATCAATCCAATCCATTTATCCCACTGAAATATTCTAAGCGTTCTCCCCCGCTTGGCTGGCCCACTTCCCCGCTTACGCCGTGGGGACAAAGAGAAAAGTTTTACGAGAACAAAACTTTTAAAATAAGCCTTTTGAAAACGAGAAAATATGAAAGTATCAATATTATTGCGAAAGTCATATTTTTGGTGAAGATGGAATCGCAAATGAAGTAGAAATTTTGTTGAGTACGTTTGGTTCTTGTGAAAGAGAGAGATTTAAAGTTGAAGTATACTTTTTAAATCCGTTCGCCAACTCAGTTATTTTGTTTTTGATTGTATTAAAATATTTATATTGTGATATTTTATAATTTTTGTTTTTATTTTTTTTTATCATCAGATTGTTAATTTTTGACATACCTACCAAATAATTTGTTTATATTTTTCTTATGTCGCATGCAACTAAATATTTGTACGCCTTTTGGCATAACATAGCGACCTATGATCTTTAATTTAAGAACTGTATTCACTACCTATGTTACACAAATAAAATAGATTTTGATTTTGAAAAGACTTGCCTTTCACTTAAGTGTGAGTTTTAGAAAAAGAGTTTATAGTACTTCAAACTAAATAAATAACATAACATCACGCCTGTAATCTCCAAATGGTTCAGCAGAGGTGTGCGGTGTCGTACACCCACATTTCGACGGCGGCGTATTAGGCCGTACGACACGCATCGAAAATAGCATTTTAAAGTATTCCATTCACTTTTATAGCCCTACACTAAATTCACTAATAGCTATTGCAAAAAACGCAGATCTACAAAAAAAACTGCAGACTTCAGATCACAAAAATATGCAAAGTTCTGATCATGCAGAGATTTAAAATGCAAATCACGGCCACGTGACCCAAAGTTCTTTTGATGTCACGCAAAAAAAATCAGGTCACATCGGCAAATTTTAAAAGTCTTTAAAATGCACATAAAATGCATTTCATTTCGAGCATTTACATATATATTTGTGCCCGAGTTTAAAAACTTGGACGAAATTTTAAGCAGCGATGAGCTTTCTGCTTTTATACATACACAATATATTAGACTGCCTCGTTCGTCTTTTGGTCCAAAGTGTGACTGCTGAGTCTGCTAAGCATGGTTGGTTCGTATTTTAGTTCGGGCAGTTCTGTTAAGCTTTTCCATCATAAATTTCATCATCATAGAGAGCAGCGGTGGCCCAGTGGTGGCAGCCCCGACTTACGAGCAGTAAGCCGGGGGTTCGAACCCAGGCAGGCGCATTATGTTGGGTAATTTATTTCATCACCGCTGCCCTCAAAAACGGTGAAGGAAAACATCGTGAGGAAACCGGCATGTCCTAGGACTAAAAATTCGAAGACATGTGACATCTACCAACCCGCACTGGGCCCGTGTGGTTGATTACAGCCCACTCCCTCTCATAGAGAAGAGGCCTGTGTCCCAGCAGTGGAAACATTATAAGTAGGCTGATGATGATGATGATGATCATAAATTTCTCAGTAGCAACCATGGAGTTTGTGCCCGGTTGATGGGAATAAACTTGCCCCATATTTTATGGGACTTAAACATAACAGGCGCAACGTGGGTGTACCTACTATTAATTAGTTTCACCTTCGCCTAACATAACACCACGCCAAATAAGCATAACGTTATTAATGTTTTGTTCGAAATTCGTATGAAAAAGCAGCCAAGTTCGAGATTTCTGTTCACAGACATACATAAATTTATTCTGTGTGAAACCAAACATAACGTACTTACAAGAGTGAAACTTTCCGGCAACGTTCAAATCTCTGACATTATCACAATAATACACAGAATGTTTCTAACAAACTTCTGTAAGCTTCCAGTACATTTAACACAGTACTGGCAACATTAAAATTCCATGCGTTTTCTTCCAGACTTCCATTCGTACACAAATTACTGTATGTCCATATAAAGATATCGTTATAACGCCAAAATTTACTGCCAAATTCCAAAACAGCTGATAAAGTTCAGGGACGTTCGAAAGCAGCCCTTCAGCTGTTGAAATAAGAACGCAATCAAATCAAATTGAACTAAACCAACGGTAAACGCTATCTTGGTACAGCTTGACAAGGATGATTCGCCTCAGTACGTTGGCGGACGTTCTCCCGTTCGGACGCGTGTCGGCTTTTTGCGGTCCTCGCGAAATAAAGTTCGGAATTTAAAAAGTTTCGCTCGCGATGTTGGTTATATTGGATTTTTCGTGAAAACTTTCGTGTGCTGACATTGATTAGTTGCTCTTTTTTGTTTTGAAATGTGGAAAATGTGATTCAGCCTTTTGTGGATTTTGCAGGTAAGGCCATTGTTTACATAAAAGGATTTTAGGATTAGCTTGATAAACGCATGTTTGCGTTACGATGTTAAATTTTCATTAGGTTTTAGTACTAAATTTTTGATACCAGAATTAAGGTATTTAAAAAAAAGAAACATTTTAAAATTAGTCATGACTTTGAAAAAGGATCAACGTTTTTTGTTTTTAAATATCAGTTGTTAACATACCTAAACTCAGAAAATAATTACAGTTCCGCAAAAGAAATTATAATTCTGAATTTGAATTACAAAGAACAAAAGACGAACGATATTTTACAATTTGCTCTTTGAGATCAAACGGTTTCCTTATTAACTACTCACCTAGATTGTTCATTAATTTTGTTACAAAAATTTGTTTCGTACCTATTTAATATTAAAATATCTTTTTGTTGACTGTGTTCAATGAAATGATAATGTTTTTTTCATTAGAGAATTACCAACCAAAATATGTAGATTCTTATACTAAAATAAAAGGTCTCTGCTGGGCGCCAATATAAGTATTGGTGCCCAACGAAGACCTTTGAATTTACTAGACCATACCAGTTGGTTGGTAATTTTCATTAAAAAGAACATTATCTCTTCACTTGGATGAATTATATTAAATTAAATATTAAAAAAAAAACCATTAACACACGGAAAGCTTAAATTATGGGTTTTAAAGGAAATACATCGTCATGAAAGTACTTACCAATATTTCAGCATTCGACAAAAGTATTCTGATGCCCAAGTTGAATTTTGTCACAACGTTGTGAAAAGCTTCTGTTCAACTTTGTGCTCCTTAATAAAACACAAAACCAAGTAATTTTTCTACATAAAAAAGATCTGCTTTACCCCTGAATTAAAAAAAAACACAAAATCATAGGCCACCTTAATGATCATGCACGCTTACCTAACAGCAACCTACTTACTCGTAACTTCAATATACCTAGATAACACCTATTTCCAAACAAAGACCACTGTTATATCCGTTACCATGGTAACCAATCATTCTCTGTCATATCAGGCTAGATGTGGTCGAATTTCACCCTTATTTACAGGCAGATATTGCCACCCGAACGCCGAAAAACCAATTACGATGCCCATACCTACACTTTGTTTGACCCTGTTTTTCATAGTTTTTATTCCAGTATAGGACTGTTCTTTTTTACCGACTTCAAAAAGGAGGAGATTTTCAATTCGATGGGTATTTTTTTATGTATGTAGGTACACCGATTACGCTGAGATTTATGATCCGATTTGCGTGATTCTCTTCTTCAGGCTGATGCGGATTAGTTGCCATTTGGTCCCATAATATAGTTTGGCCCAGTATTTTTCAAACTATGAACACTTTTTTTATTTTTTTATCTACTTTTTCACGTATGTACACCTATTTTTCCGTGATTACTGTACCGATTTAGATAATTCTTCATTCATTTTTGGGGGTGAAAAATCTCGTTCTACGGAGCGAATCAATGTAACGCACTCTGAACATTGTGCTGATCAATGCATTGCACAGTACAGGAGCCGTGGAGGTAATTAAAAGTAACCTAAATTTATTTTACCAAACCAAACTTAACTTTGTACCCTCGAGAATTAATGTCAGTCAACACTACTTTTTTGGGCAGTCGTGTAAAATGATGTGACCAAACCAAAAGATCTTCTTAGCCTTTTCCCACTTATGTTGGGATCGGCTCTTAGTCTGATCAAATGCAGCTGTATACCAGTATTTTACATGGAGTGACTGCCTATCTGACCTCCACAACCCAGTTAGTACTGCAGATAGTCTCTAATGTTAAGTGTCTTAGCAAGGGGTATCATATTACCCATAATACGACACCCCTTGCTAAGACACTTAACATTAGAGACTTTTAGGGGTATGAGGAACAGGGTGTAAAGTTCATCAATACTCCATTGAAAAGGGAGGATCCTCCGACCAGGCACGTGTTATGTCTGGCGGGCAACTGCCCGATAGTTGTTATCGGGTTTCTCTATAATATATACTGAAGTCGATGTAAACTTTGCTTGCGACTTGTAGGAAATTTGATGTTAGTTCCTCCGTCGCATCATAGATGGCGCTGTAGTACTTTTTGTAGTATGTTGCTTTTTGTGGTCGCTACATCACTCCCCCCTGGAGACCGGAGGTCGATAGTCGAATGAGTCATCTTTTTTATTTTTTTTATTAGGTATTTAGCCGTGCCAGTTGGAAGCTCGTTGCCGCATTGTTCACGGTGAGTCGGAACAGTCTGCGGTGGTGAGGCGAACTCCAGTGAGTCGGGGCCGGCGCTGCGTTTGCTCCGGTGTGTCGGACGTGGTACAGCGCCGCGATGTGGCAGACAGCTAGAGAGGTGTCGACCGGGAGGTAGAAGCTCTCGACCGGCCGAAAGTGCAGTGTGCTGTGCCATGGTCGCTTGATGAGAGGCTGAGGGTGCTGGCCAGGAATGCGCTTCCGCTGCATGCTGGTGGTCAGGAATACCCATTTGAAGCTGGCTGGCTGTGAGACTCGCTGCTCGAAAGCTGGAGGAAGTGATGATGATGATGATGACGTCACATTGCTCGAAGGCTGCGCTGACGTCCATTTCGAGGTCACCAGTTTAGGGGAATGAGGAACAGGGTGTAAAGTTCTTCATACCCTTTAGTAAAGGGAGGATCCTCCGGCTAGACAGGTGTTATGTCTGGCGGGCAACTGCCCGATAGTTGTTTTTTTTTTTGAATGGCATGTCGCAGTTCAACCTATGAGGTTGTCGTCTGCTTAACCGGACTATCCTGTGGGTGCCTTTAGAGTAAGGCCTCCAGCCAGGGCATAAAAACTTACAAACTAAGCGACTGCACGCTAAGGGCACCCCCTGTGGGGTACGAACCTCGGCTTAGGGCGTCGCTGGGGGAGGACTGCATGGGGACAGGCTGGATCTGAATGGAATCATTATTTAGGGGCTGATTTAAAACTACTGGCACAGCATCGCGGGCTGGCTCGAGCGAGGGTCGGGGAGGGCATGGACCGGGACGTCGCGACGGACCTCGACGGCGAGGTCGGAAAGACGGCGGTTTGAGTCGGAACTTTTTAAGAGTGCTAGTCTCTTTGCTACTCTCCTGGAGGAGGGTGATAGCATCATCTGGAGTGACAAGGGTATGCCTAGGACGGCGTACTGTACTAATGCGCGAGGGTTCGTAACGGGCGGCCGCTGCGATCAGGGGATTACGGTGTTTAATGGCGTTATCGAAGAAACGCTTCGAAAGGCATTCATAAACTGAAGGACGGTGGGCATTCTAAGGTCTACGTGTAGACGGTCATTACGGACATAGAAAGGGGCTCCCGTGACTCTACGTAAGAACCGGTTCTGTAAAATTTGCATCCTATGGATGTACTTAGGCTTGGTGTGAGCGTACACGACGCAAGCGTACGTCATAATGGGGCGGATCACCGCGGTATAAAGGCGCAACTTGCACTTGAGTGACAACTTGCTTTTTGCCGAAATCATGAAATGAAGCCTACCCATAGCAAACGCAGCTCGGTCGCGAGCTGCTTTGATGTGCGCCGCGAAAGACAAGTGGTTGTCAAGTATGACTCCTAAGTACTTGGCTTGCTTCTCCCAAGGGATAGGCTTACCGTACATAGTGATCGGGCTGAGCGCGGGTGGCTTAATTTTACGCTGCTTAGAGTAAAGAACTGCCCGGCTCTTGTCGGGGTTCACCTCGATTCTCCATTTCCGGAACCAAGCGCCTAAGACGTTGGCTGAGGTTTGGAGGGTGCTATAGATAGCGTCGTGACTGCGGCCAGTGTAATAAATGGCCGTGTCGTCCGCGAACAGGGCTAACTGAGCCTTCTTGCTCTTGGGGATGTCACTGGTGAACAGAGTAAAGATAAGGGGAGAGACGACGGAGCCCTGAGGGACTCCGGCTCTAATGGGGTGGGGGGAAGACAGTGCCTTCTCGATGCGATAGCGGAAGGTGCGATCCGACAGAAAGTCTCGTAAGATGAGCACGAGACGGTCCGGCACTCCCAGTTTGTACAGCTTATATAATAAGCCGTTGTGCCAGACTTTGTCGAAAGCCTTTGCTATGTCGAAGAACAACACACCCGTCATCGCTCCACGCTGGAAGCCAGCGCTCAAGTGCTCTACGATGCGATGGACCTGTTGAATGCAAGAGTGTCCGGTTCTGAAGCCGAACTGCTCGTTGGGGATGAGACTCTTAGCCTCGGCGAAGTCTTTGAGTCGCTTATGAATGAGTCTCTCGTAGATTTTGCCGAGTGCGTTCAGGAGACTGATAGGTCTGTAGCTCGAGGGCTCAGACTTGGGTTTGCCTGGCTTGGCGAAACCGATGACAGTGGCCTCTTTCCATATTTGGGGAAAAGCGTTGTTGCTCAGGGCGCCATTGAAGATGGCCGCCATTAACACGACGAGCTGAGCGGGGAGGAGTTTAAACACCCTATTGGTGATTCCGTCGGAGCCGGGTGCTTTGCGCGGTTGAAGCTTATTAATGATGTCTTGCACTTCGTCAGCTGTGACCGGAGGCAGAGGATCATCTGGGTCTTCTACAGGGGGGAGGGCGGCTTTACGTTCGACGAATGCGTTCACCTCATCGAGATGTCACTTGTCTACTGGTTGAGAGCTGGGGGAGCACTAGGACTCTAGGCTGTCGGCTAGGCATTCGGCCTTCTCAGAGTCGTCGAATGCAACGCTCTTATCGGGTCGCGTGAGGGGAGGCATCGAAGCCTCTTCGGTGGAGCGCAACTTGCGTTGCAGCTGCCAGAAGGCTAGGTGGGTAGGCTCAAGCCCGCTAAGCGTCTTGTCCCATTGATCTGAACGATGCTCACTAGTGCGCTTCTTTACAGCACGCTGTAAATGACGCATGTGAGCTTTGTTCGCGTCGCAGGGAAAGTTGCTGTAGGCACGGATGGCCGCGTTCTTCTCGGTTATCAGTTCACGTACGTCAGCGGGTAGTATCCAGCGTTGATCGCTCAATGCTGGAACTTCTCGTGAGCAATCCTTCAGTACGGATTGCACGTGTTCTGTAAACGAGTTGATGGCGGCCGTCGTGTCTGCGACTGAGACTATGTGGCCGGGGATGGACTCCAGGTGAGACGACGTGGTGGATTTCAGCTTTTCGCTGACTTTCCTCCAGTCGGTTATCACTTGGGTCGGCGGGGGCTGGCTGGGGTCAGAGGGACCCGAGCGGGGAACTAAGTGTATGAGCACTGGTCGATGGTCTGAGTTAAGCTCATGTAAAGTCTCGATGGAATGCAACTTAAGGTTGACATTCTTGAGTAGCGCTATGTCGAGAACGTCCGGACGTTGGTCGGGGTCGTGGGGATAGTGAGTGTGCCCGATAGTTGTTATCGGGTTTCTCTATATATACTGAAGTCGATGTAAACTTTGCTTGCGACTTGTAGGAAATTTGATGTTAGTTCCTCCGTCGCATCATAGATGGCGCTGTAGTACTTTTTGTAGTATGTTGCTTTTTGTGGTCGCTACAGACTCAATGAACAAAGAAAACATAAAGCGTAAGCTGAAAGAATATTACATCACTTTGGTTAAAACTTAACTGTTAGTAGCGTGTTGAACAACCATCTCAGGCCATGGCATGCTAAGACAGACCCCAGGGGTCTAATTGTGTGCGTTGTTTAAGTTTACGTTAAAACCTTACGTGTGAATAAAAAAAAATATATGAACTGGTTTCCAAACCTTAATTGGGCCACTGACTAACCACCAACCAATGGCCACCGTAACCACTGTCAATGAACTACAATTGACAGCCGGAACCAACGGCTTAACGTGCTTTCTGAGGCACGGAGGAAACTCGGTATGTAATGGGTCACCCATCAGACCAACCTAGGCAAGCGTACTTTACCTGAAGATGGACACAAGCAACTGTTATTATTTAGCCACGAGTTTCTCCACAAACCAAATAGTACAGTACGCCGTCCTAGGCATACCCTCGTCACTCCAGATGATGCTATCACCCTCCTCTAGGAGAGTAGTAAAGAGACTAGCACTCTTAAAAAGTTCCGACTCAAACCGCCGTCTTTGCGACCTCGCCGTCGAGGTCCGTCGCGACGTCCCGGTCCATGCCCTCCCCGACCCTTGCTTGAGCCAGCCCGCGATGCTGTGCCAGTAGTTTAAATCAGCCCCTAAATAATGATTCCATTCAGATCCAGCCTGTCCCCATGCAGTCCTCCCCCAGCGACGCCCTAAGCCGAGGTTCGTACCCCACAGGGGGTGCCCTTAGCGTGCAGTCGCTTAGTTTGTAAGTTTTTATGCCCTGGCTGGAGGCCTTACTCTAAAGGCACCCACAGGATAGTCCGGTTAAGCAGACGACAACCTCATAGGTTGAACTGCGAGATGCCATTCATAACAAAAAAAAAAAACCACATACCAAAACATTGACTTTAAAATAATGCCATGTAAATTCCCTTACGGAAAACACAGTGTAAAAGTACCAAAGTTTCAAGTGTCAAAGAAACTTCTCAAGGTCGTAAGGAACCCACATTTTAACTTATTAGAAGAGTGTGAAAATCTTTAGGGATTTAAAGTAAAATTTCCTTCTTTGTTCCAAAATGTCATGGGGTTTTACGGCAGAAGTTGGAAAATGTGGTTTTTAATCTGTTACTTATCAAATATACTTTTTAGCAGTCTAAAGTTGTATAAAAATGGATTTTTTAAAAAGGTTTTTTTAATCATCTGAACTGAAGTCAAGCGTGCACTTCTTTCAAGGTTTAGTCAAACTAATACAAAGAAGTTAAGTCGCGCTTGCCTAGGTAGTTCCGTGGTTGGGTGATCACCCATTACGTGCCACAGAACACACATTGAGTTTGCGTGCCACAGAAAACTCGTTAAGCCGTTGGACCCGCCTCTCTATTGTACATCTTTGACAGTCGCTACAGGTAGTCAGTGGCCCATAAGGCTAACAACCAGACTTACCAAGGGTTATTGAACTGGGTTGTGGAGGTCAGATAGGCAAACGCGCCATGTAAAATACTGATATTCAGCTGAATCCGGTTAGATTGCTCCACTACCCAGTACGTATACTTGCTAATCCGATACAAACTTAGTGATAACGTCAATTAAGTCGATTTCAGTATGACTATTGTAAAATTCACAAAACTATTTTAAGTTGTATCCCAAACTGAATTCGACCTGTGAGCAATACCATTTTTACTCCAAAAACATACACCATTAATCTACAATCTTATTTCTTACTTAAGACATTTTAGATTTAAATAATACGTAGCCCATATTCTGTCATAATTAATAACCATACAAAAAAAAATCCTGTTACGCAAAATGAGCTGCCATGAAAAAGAAATAAAATATTATACAGGATCTTCCCCTAAAGTGAACCTCACTTGCAGACGGACAGGCGGACATGGCGTCACAGCGGGATTCTGACAGCTATGGCATGCGCCAAGATGGCAGGTGACAGTACTTAGCCGTATTACTTTGTACAGTTCTGCGAGGTGCTGTTGGCGCGAACCCGTAGTCGGAACTAACGCTGCCATCTTGATTTAACAATTTTCAAAGACAATTTCACAATTTTTTACTAAAAGCGCCTCCCAGATAATGCCATAGAAATTGTCATTCAACGGGATGAACTATAAAAATGGGTTGTGTCGATTATTTTCATGGTTAAAATTCTATAAATACAGACTTTTACAGCTGACCGGGAATTCACCCACAAATTCACTGCCCGGGTTTCCTGAAAACAGAGAAGCCGGCAGTGAATTCCACAGGCTGGCGGTTTTCAAAATAAATGTGAAAGCAAAGCGCTTTGCTCGAGTCCTTGGAACTTCAACCATTAACCAACTTACAAAAAATATAATTTTTGAGGCTTATATGTCTGCCTGGACGGTGAGTAGTGGGCTAGCTCACCGTCTGTCCGTCTCATGACGACAGGCCATGTCGACGGCGCGTACGTGTTCCACGCGCGCCTCAAGGAGATGTCAGCAAACCGGAAGGGGTCCGAAAGGGCCGATGCCTGCCAGGGCTGCGGGTTGTTCGAAAGAGATACCGCGGCCCTGGAACACAAAGGGCTAAGAAGGAACATGGGTTGGTTTTAGTCTAATAAGTCTGAAACTCCCTCCCGCTCCGCCCAGAGCGGGAGAAGTCATTTGATGATTTCCCATCCGCAAAAAAAAAAAAACAAAAAAAGGCTTATATGTCTAAATCTGATAAATTAATCTGTCTAGAAGTAGTTTTACATCAAACGGGTGATTTATGGATGACGGATTAACAAAGTTAAAGATTCATTTTATGTTGTATGTTTTGCGTTTTAGTATTTACTTTATAAGGCTCGGCTACATAGAACGCGGGTTAACGAGCGGGTGCGGTAGCGATTTAATGACTCGTTTTTTGGAACTTTGTATGAAAACTGACAAATTATTCTCAAATTACTCACGACTAAGAGCTTGTATACACAACTGCGATGATTAAAAATCGTGCGTAAAAATCTACGAGCTCCCATGACGCATCGCAAGAACTTGCAAATTGATTCGCATTGCGAATTCCTGCGATGTTACGTCTATTTTTACGATCCATGACATGGCCTAGTTTACAAAATACGTTAAAAACGGTTGACGGTCGTCGAAGGAATGGTCACACGAATCGTGCGAGGCGTCTCGCCTTGCCGCACGAAATCGCTTTGCAGCAATTTGTATCGCAGTGTCCTGCGATGCGAAGAAGCAATTGAATACCATTATTTGTCATGGAGTTTTTTCTGAGATACGGAGAGAACTCAGTTTGTAATGTGTGGTCACCCATCCACGAACAAACTTAGGCAAGCACGGCTACTTCTACTGCAAATAGATGTTTTAGGTATAACCTCGACAAGCTTCAT
Organism: Cerastis leucographa; assembly: GCA_963082945.1. Taxonomy (NCBI): domain Eukaryota; kingdom Metazoa; phylum Arthropoda; class Insecta; order Lepidoptera; family Noctuidae; genus Cerastis; species Cerastis leucographa. The sequence goes on along the minus strand of OY720369.1, from coordinate 4,242,822 downwards.
GTTAGCAAAAAATAAAGACGAGTAATCAAAGAAATATTTTAAACCACTATTATAAAATACCACGCAGAAGAGGTCGCGGTAACAGCTCTTATTACTATAAATTGGACTCATGTGAAACGAAAAAGGGTTAGTAGCACTCTATAATATTACTTACAACCCGCTTGCGCCTAAAGCACTCCGCTTTCTATATAGCATGTCTCAGATAATTTCGTATCAAAACAGTTGTGTATTTAAGATGTTTATTCAGTATCTCGTTCAGGATTTGATTCTCTTTAGGGATTTAAAGGTTGACTTAGATTAACACAGATATAACGTTCTGTTAAATTGTAGCGTGTTTATCCTATTTTCAACTTTAATGGAGAATTTAATAGAGTTTATTTTCTGTCGTACTTACCAAGCGGACATATTGTCACCCATATCACCTAGTACTAACTGGGTTGCAGAGGTCAGAAAGGAAATCAATCTCTTGAAAAATACTGGTATTTAGCTGCATCGGATTAGAAAAGAAAGCCGATCCCAATTTTCTGACGAACATAATTCTATGAAACGTACATTTAATTCTTTTAATAAATGAAATAAAAGGAGAAAAAAACGCTATCAAATGCCTTGACTACATTACCTACGTGCATGTTTTATAAAATTAGAACCGTTATTATTCAAAGAATATGGTAAAGCAAAGCAGCAAAAAAGCAAGCCGCTAAGAAAATATCTGAACATAACTCTTGCCTGCTTGTCTGCTACTTTTATAAGCTTTAATTACCACTTTTTTATTAGCTTCATTTGTAACTTACTATGTTAAAAAAAAAAACAGGTTGCACTCCAGGAGTGCCGGCAGAAGTGAAAACTTGAATATTATCGTCGTGCATTTTTGATATTTTGGAGGTGAGGGAATAATTTAGCACGAATTGCTTTAATTATCAGTATAAAAGTACTATCATTTATCTGGTGAAATACAATATTCATTTATTGCGCTATCGTACACAAACATGACAATTAATATTACTTTAAAAATTTAACACTTCAGAACTATTACAATCCATCTTATGAATTTTACCTCTTTGGAGAAACCAAAGGTTTTGTTTGTGCATAAGATAATTATCCAGTTTTGGAAACCCAAACTCAATTACAGATGTCATAAAGTTCAAATTCTTCCGTAACCTAATGTCAATCCGTCTTACGAATTTTCCAGCTTTAGAAACCCAACGTCCTGACGCGAGTTGAACATTGTTTAACCACCACAAAAATGCACAACGCCGCTAAAGAAGTTTTTTTTTACTTCAAAAAATCTTACAACTTTAATTTGACCCACTGCCCGGTTTCCGATTGAGCTGAAATTTTGCACGTGATGATTTTATCGTTAATTATGTAACGTTTAATTTTACTCACAATGATATCAGTTGAAAGAAAGCAACACACAGAAATACGACATCGATACGAAATAATAACCAAAAATGCTTTCAGACAGCAAGTCCTTTATTTCAAAGGATTTAATTCGATTCCGGCTATTTTCAATACGTAATCTGGAAAACATTTTATTTTTCACAATGAAATGAAATGAAACACCATAAAAAGGGTTCTCCTGAGGGAGAGCGTCGATAATTTAGCATTCACGCTTGTATAAAAGTTCATTGGCGTACTCTTGGTGAGGTTTTTCTTGTTAGCATTGTGTTCATTTTCATTTACAACAGAACATCTTTTATTTCAGGCTACAAAGTCTAGATATATACCATAAACTAAACCAATATGAAGTAAATACAAAATTTGTGTATTATAATTGGGGATTTAGCCTCAACAGACACGGACCGACGGTTTTTTTTTTTTAACAAAAAGTTTTTTTGGATCGACACTTTCGTATGCATTCATTAAAAAGCTATTATTTGAAAATGACAAACAGACACTTCAATTTCATTCATTTGCACGTAATTTTGTCACACACATGGTCAATATACTTAGGAAGAACCGTGTCTAATTTATGTTTCTTTAGGAATTCGAATTTAAATTTTCACTTATAACTTCTAAGCTGGGTTGATAAATTGACCCACATTTTCACACAGATGAAACTGCACAAAGTCAGCCTCGACAAATAATGCAAATTTTCCCATCCAACCCCATCGTAAAAACAGAATTAACATCAATGATAATAAAATTTAATTCAAATTAAAATATGAAGCCATAAAATTTTATGGGGGCTTAAAACAGCTGTAACTTTGATAGGGACTAATAAAATAGGGGTATTATTTAGTTTTATTGTACCCCAAGCGTTTATTAGGGGTAAAAGAGTTAAATATCAAGTACATGCATAAATAATACGGTTAATTAAATAAGATATTGTTCCCAAGGCGACAGTCGCAAATTTAATTTTTGGGCTGCGCTCGAAATAAAACTTCTCCTTTCACCCTTTGTATCTGTAGTCATAATGGCGAGTTTCACTACGCGAAACTAAATTCACATAAACACTAATGTCAGATCAATTGATTGGGACTGTTTTAAAATTCATTTGCAAGATTTAACGTAAACAAACAAACAAACAGTGCAAGTAACATAAAATCTGGTATTAAAAAAAAACACAACACGCTGAGCGTCGGAAAGATCTTTAGTAACTATTTTTCTGAATTTATTGATTAATAAATCTGTTACGATATGATTGACAGAAATGGCAAATGCCAATAAAATCAATTTACTAAGTAATTGTTTTTATATCATTCATTAACATAAAATAAATATAAATAAAATAAAATAGCTTTATATTTCTTGCAAAAAAATAAGTTTACAAAATAACAAAATCAATTATTGCATGCAATCGTAAATAAAATAACTAATACATTTCATTCATAGATAGTTTTACATAATATATTATTATAATCCATTCAAATTAAAAATATTTGGGTACATTTCCATTATAGTCTATGTATTTAATTCTTTTCTCGTTTCTTAAAAATATGCAAAATAATTATTCTATTATATTTAATTCATAGCAAGAACCCCTCTTATTTGAGGGTGAAGGCCTCCTCCAGAGATGACCAGCGGTCTCTATCTTCTGCTGTAGACATCCAGTGAGTGCCGGCGACCTTTACTATTTCGTCAACCCATCGGGCTATGGGCCTTCCTTTCTTTCTTTTGCCAGATGGGCCAGGCCAAGACGTCACTCTTTTAGTCCACCGGTCGTCACTAAGTCTGGCTATGTGTCCAGCATTCATTAACATAACGCTACGCATGTAATCCTAAGGGTTGGGCAGTGCTGGGCTGCGGGTTGTTCGAAAGAGATACCGCGGCCCTGGAACACAAAGGGCTAAGAAGCAACATGGGTGGGTTTTAGTTAGTCAAGGCTGACACTCCTCCCGCTCCGCCCAGAGCGTGAGAAGTCATTTGATGATTTCCCATCAGTAAAAAAAAATGGTTGGGAAGTGCTGTTTCTCCTGTATACCCACATTTTGCTAGTAACCGTGAAGTCTCATATACTTGGGGTGAGCCTATATTCAGCAACCAGGCACAAATCCAGACGCCAGGATTCTAATATTAGAACCACTTTCACCAAACGCAAACTATCAAAAACAACTTAGAGATCCAATACAAAATCAAAGACAATTTAACCCCAAAAGAATACTAAGAACCTATCTAATACAATCTCCCCACATTCACTACATTTACGATCAAATAGTGATCGAATTCACTTCACAATACATTGAGAGTTTAAACGCGCACGTGCCTACGAAAACCACGTACAAAACAAGTGATGGACGATTATCATCGCGATCGTATCTAGATAGGGTTGTAGTGAACACAGAACACAATGAAAGTTGTAACGTGGAACATTTCGAGAAATCGGAGATTTGGTGAAGCTTTAACTTTGAATTTCGGGGTAGACTATTTGTGTTTTGACCTTTCGATCGAAGTGATTCTTGATTTTCAATTTGATGGAGGTACGTATGTAGTGAGTACTTGTCTACACGAGGGTCCACAAAGGATATAAATACAAGTTGACATTAGTAGACAACATAACTTAACATCGCGAGATTTATCCTGTCCGTCCGTCTGAGTGTCTGTCTGTCCTTACGTCACAGTATTTTTACTCCGAGACTATTGGCACAAAACATTTGAAATTTGAAGAGACCGCTACACAAACATGATTTGAAATTGAAAAAAAAATAAAAATGCCCCATGTGTGGCCCAATAAGTACCTAACTGAGCGTTGAAAATAAATCGATGTATATAACTGTGTGGGGTGTCTATCGCAATTCTTGAAAAATATTATCAAGGGTTCTTAAATACTGTTATTCTACCTTTTCAGAGAATTATTATTTAAAACCTGTACTTCTCACTTCAAGTAAAAGGTTTCTTCCTCTCAGAAAATAAAACCTAATTTAAATTCAACATTCCCCATACAGGTCATAGAATGACATCCAAAACACTACTTCAATTGGCACCGACGTAAATGGCGCGATCTGTCCCCGTTTTAACACATTACCCGATTTAAAGCGCTTTTATCTTGAATGCGGAAGATTTCTGCACTGTTTTCCTTAAGCGCTTTGAAGTGCTGTAACAAAAATATTGTATTATGTTAGGGGAGCCCAGAGGGTTTTTCAACAAGCATATATTCAGCATTAAAACGTTACTTTCATTTGCTCTTTGCACACACTGAAGTTTGTTTGGAAAATTACATGAAGAAAGTTTTTAGTATGAATGTGCAAAGGTATAACACTGGAGGAAGACCAAAGAAACGATGGATGGACTATGTAAAAGGATGATATGGCAAGAAAGGACGTGTCTGAGGAGATGACGGGTAATAGAGAAGTGGAATGGAAGAAGAAGACATGCTGCGCCGATCCTAAATAAATTGTGATAAGGGCAAGAGAATGTGACGATGAAGATTCAGCATGACGACTGATAGCTGACTCGGTAGTGCATGACAAGAGAACGCCAAAACTACATATAATAAAAACCACTTTCAGATTTCAAAAAAGGCTAAAAACTAACACTTATTCTCATCATAGGCGTTTTGCGATAGTGAATCTAGAGAAAACAAATTGAATAAGTTATTTAGAGCATGCTACCAGGATTTTGGAGTGACGATAAGGGTATTTGGGCAATTGAAACAAGAGACGGGCTCGGATTTTGCTGACGCAAATCAAATTGAAAAAGACTTTTAGCATTTTGAATTTTTACCCTGTTAATGGCAATAGGCTCGCCTCTTATTACTTGGGACTTAAACATAACATCATTTATTTCAGGTTACAATTGCCCATAGATATACAAGGTGTTCTTTTGCATCCTCGTCAAATTCAAGGAGGTAACTATACTAATGATCCTCGTCCCGCATCAATAATAAAATGGCTAGGTAATTTTTTTCCTTATTACGGATATCGGTAAGTGTGAACCACCCATGTTTTCAACGCAGCCAGTCTGATTCTCGCCCTATAACCGCGCTTTATTTATTTATTTATTATCTACATAATATTAAGTATCATATAATATATAATACACTATCATCAGAGTCATAAGGGTTTTTTTTTTTTTAAATAAAACACAATGATACCCCATTCTATATTGTATTGATTCATCAAACTAGCTGATCCATCAGCATGCGTGCAAGGCATTTGCAGCTACTTATCTACCCACTACCAGCCAACTACCTGTCTACTACCTACCTACTTCCTGCCTACTACCACCTACACCTACCTCTACCTACATAATCTGTGTCTAATATGATCTCATTTAAAAATTAGGCTGGTCCTACAAATCCCTCATAATATTGATAATATAACACAGGGAGTGTTAAGTAAAAACGTATCGCCGATAAATCAATATGCTATAAAAGATAACAACATTAGAAAATAAACTAAGGTTAACAAATTACAGTGCCAACCAAAATAATCAAAGATTAGGCAAAAGTGTGTTAGTACACCTACATTTCACAAGTTAAGTCATAATACCCGAATGTCAGAGGTCAGGATTTAGGATACTGCCCTTAATCGAGAAGAAATCCAAACCCCGGGCGAATTTATAGGTGAAATAACTAATTTATCCGACCTAGTGACCAAAATCTGAACCTAACGCTCAGTATTCACTCTTGCAAATAAACAGGACCAAAAAAACAGTATTTTGAAGATTTTACTTAACACAACAATCACGCCTTTAATGCTCGAAGGGTTTAGCAGAGGTGTACTTAATAGTACACCCACGGTTCGCCAGGTATGTTTAAGTCCCTTGTAATAGGGGGCACAAATCCAGATTCTGTGTCTGCTACTGAGAAATTCTTAATGGAAAAACCCAATAACACAACTCATGCTCAGCTATTGCGCTTGTGACCAACCAACGGGGAAGTCAAAAGAAGATGAGTTTGAAGATTATACAAGTATTGCTTTGCATTCTCATCAAATTCAAAGAGGTAACTATGTTAATGATTCTCGTCCCGAATCAATAATAAAATCATCATCATCATCATATCAGCCGTAGGACGTCCACTGCTGGACATAGGCCTCCCCCATGGATTTCCAACAGGACCGGTTGGAAGCGGCCTGCGCCCAGCGTCTTCCGGCTACCTTGACTAGGTCAATAATAAAATGGGTAGGTAATTTTTATTTTCTTCCTTATTTACGGAAATCGGTAAGTTTGTACCACCTATGTTTTAAACGCGGCCTTTTATTATTATTATGTATGACATCTCGCAGTTCAACCTATGAGGTTGTCATCTGCTTAACCGGACTATCCCGTGGGTGCCTTTAGAGTAAGGCCTCCAGCCAGGGCATAAAAACTTACAAACTAAGCGACTACACGCTAAGGGCACCCGCTGTGGGGTACGAGCTTCGGCTTAAACGCGGCCTGTCTGATCCTCGCCCTATAACGACGCTTTCATACATACAAACAATCTCAAACGTTTATTCAATCATTTCTAATTCCCTAAACCACGTTAAGGGGGTTATTCTAAAATACTATCAAACATAAACAACCAAAAAATCAGTATTTATTTATAATTAACTGGGTACCGTAATTTTAATTGATTATTTATGTCTTTTGTGACAAACTTCTGAATATTTGACGAGGATGCAAAACAACACCTTGTATTTTATATCGATAACTTGAATATTATCTAGAATATTTTAATTAAGTATTGATTAATGATGAAACCATTGAATACGGCTCAGTAGCTTGTCATTTCCATCGATACACGAAAAAAAACTGTCATTGTATTACATCCTTATTTATTATCATAATTTTGCAACAGAAAAATATTATTTTATACTGTCAACCCGTTTTTCTGTAACAAGGGAAATTAGGAGGTCTACTTATCGGGACATTTTTTGAAATGTGACAACTAGGAAAAGCTTTCAAGAGCATGGACTGATTTATAAATAATAAAAATCGGCCAAGTACGAGTCAGACTCGCGCACGAAGGGTTCCGTTTGCCATTATTTATAAAAACGAGCAAAAAAAATCACTTATTTGTATGGGAGGTCCCTTAAATATTTATTTTATCCTGTTTTTAGTATTTGTTATCATAACATCAACAGAAATACATAATCTGTAGAAATTTCAACTGCTTACCTATCACGGTTCATGAGATACAGCCTGGTGACAGACGGACGGACAGCAAGTCTCAGTAACAGGGTCCCGTTTGACCCTTAGGGTACGGAACCCTAAAAAGTACCTAAAAATGAGATACTCACCTAAACCAACATCACGCTTGTAATCCCGGAGGGTTGGGCAGAAGTGTACCTAAGTACACCCACATTCCACCAGTTATGTTTAAATCCCATGTAATAGGGTATATAATAGTCAGCAAAAATTGTTTTATAAAGTAAGCAGCATCATGGAATCATATAATTTATAGCATAATCCTACTTCCTTCTAATATTATAAATGCGAAAGTTTGTGAGGATGGATGGATGGATGTTTGTTACTCTTACACGCAAAAACTGCTGAATAGATTTGGATGAAATTTGGTAGTTTATAACTTGGATTAACACATAGGATACTTTTTATCCCAATAGTATGTTCACGTGGGACAATTATAGGACTCCACGCGGGCGACGCCGCGGGCATACGCTAGTAGTATTATAAAGAGTGTCCAAGGAGTTTCTAGCCCATTGTCCTTTACAGAGATCTACTGTTTGGAATGGGCAACTAATTCAAAAGTGCCTGTTGTGGTCTAATTGACATGAATGCTTTGAGTTTTTTTTTGACGTTTATCCTGTTGGAATAATTTGGAACAGCAACGTGGTAAAATTGAATAAAATAACACGTAGCAGACAAACGTTGTTTGGCTAAAAAACAGACAGGCTCGAATTTAGCCGAACCGATCCAACATAAAACCGAACTGAATCAGCTGATTGTCAGAAGTCAAATGACAGCCGTATTATGTAGTTTTTTTCTGTAAACTTCATTTCAAATGTCACCAATGTGGCCCCACAATATTCGAAAGAAAACCCATTTGTTTTAAAAGTATCATCGTGAATTCACTTCTTGATACGGTTTGAATTTTCTTTGCGGCAGTCCTATTTTTTTCATCCTCTTAATCCGGATTATCAGTTGCTTTAAGTAATGATTTCACAGGTATCTCCTACCATTCCTTCAATGACCTTAACGTGTCATAATATACGCAGAAACGTTGAACGACACGCTAAATTTGCTTAAAACACACCCACATTATAAAGCTCAAATTCCCATGACCAATTACGCCAAACCACATTGCTTCCCCGCCTAAAATCTAAAGTCGTGCATGCAATTTTGACCCAAATTCCACCTTCCATGCTCCTTAGTTGATAAGGGAACGATCGAGAGTCATTTGCATAGATGAAGTCCTTAATTAGCAGAATAAGGGGCTCAAGACGACATCCAACGTCGGTTTCAGATTAAAGCCTGTAAAATCTACAATTCAAATCCCGCAATGGAATTCAAATGAGAGACTTTAGGGCAAGGTCTCATTGAGGGCGAATTACTAATAGCTTTTTTGCAGCTCAAGAAAACCGTTGCTAAACAGCTTTTTTTTTTTAAGTATGGGAAATCATCAAATGAATTCTCCCGCTCTGGGCGGAGTTGGAGGGAGTGTCAGACTTGTACATACTAAAACCCATCCATGTTCCTTCTTAGCCCTTTGTGTTCCAGGGCCACGGTATCTCTTTCGAACAACCTGCAGCCCTGGCAGGCATCGGCCCTCTCGGACTCCTTCCGATTTGCTGACATCTCCTTGAGGCGCGCGTGGAACACAAACGCGCCGTCGGCATGGCCTGTCGTCATAAGACGGACGGACGGTGATCTAGCCCATTACTCACCGTCCACAGGCCCGCGCCTACGGTGGCCGGGGGCCACTGGTTGCCCCCCGACACCCGGGGCGTCTCCCGCGGTGGCTGGGACGTGAGGTTCTCTCCCTCTCACGTTCCGCCACCTTCTTCGCTAGCATGACTGCTTCGCAGAAGAGGCGACGGCTTCCCATTCGCTCTAGCTCCGGACCATGGATTAAACCAGGGCCGGACGCGAGAGGTCGCCGCCGCCAATTGCTAAACAGCCTCACTGGTCGATCTTCAAGGTTAAGTAATGGTTACCAAGGTCAATCCAAAAATGTGTGACCATCTATTTATTACATACCGAGTTTCGTTTGTCGCTCGGAAAGCACGCTAACCATCAGCGCTGGCTGTCATTTGTAGATCTTTGAGAGTCGTTACTTGTAGTCAGAAGCCTGTAACTTTGAAAACAAGTTTCACCAAGGAGTATCGTATTATCCCACAAATGGTTTATGGAGCAGTCAATCCATATAACATACTGGTTTCCAGCTGCGACCTATTTGGCGCAAACAGCTCTCAATAGTACCGCATCCTTAAAATAACTTCACTTTAATATAACGAGTAGGTATAGTCTGAGGAATGTTGAACGTATTGCTGCAATGCAAGTTGTCCGTGCGAAACTAATTTCACGTAGTATAGAATTGGACTTTTGAAATGGCTTTGAGTTTGAAACAAACCCTTGGGAGTTTACGCTAGAAGTTCTCGTCGCATTCATGGAACTAATTCACCAATAATGTCAATAAGCTATTAACCAGCTTCTCGATTTTAACAGGTTTACACACTCTGTTCTGTTACTGCTATGGTTATATGCTCTCCCAAAAGTTTACCATAATCACGAACAGTAGTGGCGAAAACGTCCAATTCCCAGTTTCTATGTATGAAACTTTCCATGAAAACGTAGTATTGACTATGAATACAGCAAAAACAAAACCACTAACATACTCAAAAAGAACAACTGTTAAAGTCGGTGCTCACTCAGTTGAATACGTAGACACATATTTGGGTCAGCTCATATTATCTCCTAAAGTTCAAACAACCTAAGACATTAACACAAGAATATCCAGTGAATTAAAGGCAAGTCATCATCTGCCTAGCCTTTTCCCAATCTATGTTGGGGTCGGCTTCCAGTCTAACCCAATGCAGCTGAGTACCAGTATTTTACATGAAGTGACTGCCTATCTGACCTCCGCAACCCAGTAAATGGGTAATACGATACCCCTTGGTAAGACTGGATGTCAGACTTTTGACTTCTGACTAGTCGTAGCGACTGTCAGAGGTCCTCAAATCACAGCCGGGACCAACGGCTTAACGTGCTTTCCGTGGCACGGAGGAAACTCGGTATGTAATTATGGTCACCCATTCATGGACCAACCTCAGCAAGCACGGCTTAGCCTTAAAGATCGACCCGTGAGGCTGTTATTGTTTAGCCGCGAGCTTCCAGTGAATTAAAGGCAAGTATTATCCAAAAACTCGAAAATGCTATTGCTTAAATTTCAATGGGAAGATCCTATGTAGTCTTACAAAAAATAGTATTCAGCTGCATGCGGTTAGCCTGGATGCCACCCCCACATATTTGGGAAAAAGCTAAGCAGATGATGAATATAGATCCTGTGTCTTTGAAATTTTGTGAGAAATAAATTAGACTAGTCTCTCGCTTTCCATTCCAAAGACAAAGGCCCCTTTATATGCAAAGAAGAACAGAAGCTCAGTGATTAACCACGCCTGTTTACAGCGTGTTTACGATTGATTTCCCCTTAGTTTTCTTTCACCATCTTTTCGTACTCTCATATGTTAACTTAAAAAACAAATCATTATAATCCTCTTTTACTCCAGCTTTTTCGGAATGTGTGAAGCACGATTTTATCGCCCATGTTTCTACATTCTATTTGCCAAAGCTCATCAATTTGAAACAACAATTTTTAAACACAACAGTTATTCGAGGTATCATGTTACCCAGTAAGTTGTTTGAGATAAGCGCTCATCATCATCAGCCTATAATTTTCCCACTGCTGGGTCACACGCCTCCTCTCCTCAAGGAGTGGGCTGTAATCCACCACGAGGGCCCAGTGCGGGTTGGTAAACGTCACATGACATCGAATTTTTAGTTTTAGGACATGCTGGATTCCTCACGATGTTTTCCTGTGCCGTTTTTGTGGGCTGCGGTGATGAAATAAATTAAACAATGTAATGTGCCTGCCTGGGTTCGAACCCACGGCTTACTACTCGTTAGTCGGGGCTGCTACCACCACTGCTCTCCCACTGGGCCACCGCTACTATCACTCCACGATAAGCGCTCACTCCATGAATATACTGGTATTTAGTTGCATCTGGAGAAACTGGAAGCTGGCTCTAAGGTAGTTGGAAAAAGGCTAGGTTAGTGCCTAACATGGTGTAAGAGTGTTTATGCCTTCCATGGTTCTATGACTTGGTTGAACATGCCTTCGAGAAATATCTCTCAGGCATTTTCTACGAAGCAAGTGATTAATTTATTTATTTAAGGTTCACCCACAGCACATATATGGACATAGATACATTGAGTCTTATGGTAATATTCTAATATATATACCAATTACGGGCAAACACAACATTGACAAAAGTACGCCAGATTATTTATAAACTACTACAAAAAGACACGATGTAAAAACAATGACATACAATACATCCAATACATACAATAAAACGGAAAAAATAACAGTAGTAGACCAGTGAATACAGACACAAGTGATTAAAATTACACAATACGCACATGAATCTTAAAAATCAGATGTACGCGTGTTGGGTTTCAACTTGAGACCAGACTTGGCAGTCTTGATGATGATGATTAAAAAATCTCAATCTCACCTTGGTACCGGGATCACTAAGCCAGCTGAAGTTATAAATCTTACTCTTTCCGAGGCACTAAACGATCTTCCATGCACGAAACGGAACCAAATAGTCACTATCGCAACTTTTTTTTAAACCTTACAATAGAAATTTTACCTGTGTCGTGAGTGCGTTTTCAAACATTTAAACTCACATACACAAAGCCAATACAAATATATTTTTCATTACTCATACTCTGAAAGTAGGTCTGAAGTTGCCTGAGGAGCGGGTTGAAAGTAATACTTTTCATCCCTAGGGAGAATCGCTTTCAAGTGACAGATGCCAAATTATAAAAAAAGTAAAAGGTAAATAGGTAAAAAAAAGTAAGTAGTAAGCATTGATTAAAGTTTTTTTTTTTTTTTTAATAACTTTATTATAATTTAGTTTAAAGAATTTCTTTAAAATAACATAGGTTTGGGTAAAATATTTACAATATTTTAAATGATGAAAATGAAAAATAATGGCTGAATAGCTGGCTGGCCACAGAAAAAAAAAACAAAATAGGCGTGAAAAGTTGTTGATTTAATTTAAATAAAATTTACTCCTTCCTTTCTCTGTAACCCCTTGTCCCTTCGTATTCCTTTTCCTACCTCAATACTTTCTTTACTTTGTACAAATAGCTTTGGAAAAATTCAATACTTCCTACATGTAAACCAACACCATCACCCAGATTCGGTTAAAACCTCATTCGTTAAAGGCACCGTCTACCTAGATGAAGCCCTTAATTAGTACGATAACGGCTACCGTTCGGGACATCCAGCGTCGGTTTTAGATTAAGGCCTGTAAAATCTCCAATTCAAATGCTGCCATAGAATTCAAATGAACGGGACCCTTACTAAGTGTCGTATTTGGGGCGAGAATATCGGTTCACGTCGTTTTGTTTTATGGAAAGATTGTTTCCTTTAAACTTTGTAAAGGAATATTTTAAAGCTTGAAAATTGTAGAAAAGTTAGAGTCTTGCAAACTTACTTGAGTTAAGGCTGTTATTTATTATACACAAAGATAAAACTGATTTTCTTTTAGTACTTATTGATCCTAAATTGGCATTTTTTGCCAGTCGTTATTACTACTTATTGATTCAAAAATGACATTTTTTGACGGTAGTCAGTGTCCCAAAATTCTGACAACCAGTTTTACCACGGGGTATCGTATTACCCAGTACTAAATGGGTTGTGGAGGCCAGATAAGCAGTCGCTCCATGTAAAATACTGGTACTCAGCTGCATCTGATTAGACTGGAAACCGACCTCAAAATAGTTGGTAAAAGCATTCCAAATTGGTTTACTTTGCATCCAAAATAAGTCTCAACTCAAAGTTATATTGGAATCAAGAACGTACAATATCACATGGCTACATGGCCTTGTTCTTGCCTGGAGGGTCAAAAAAATAAATGCGGAAACTTCTAACACCGTAAAAAATCATCAATGTCAGAATTTCAAGCTCAAATTTTCAATAATGTCAAGGCCACTTAATACTCCCAAATCGAATTTCATAAAAGCTTTGAGATTCAACAATTTGGAACTGATATGGGGAGTATTGGACCAAGATTAGCATATTTGGGTGTTTTGTTGGCACTTCGCCAAGCATCGGTCGGCTTAGTTCAATCTTAGGTGTCTAGGCTATTTGGTATACCTACCATGGTTATTGGTGAAGGCTTAACGCTCTGTTGTATTGCTTAAAAGTGCTTGAAAATGAATATTATTAACAAAGGTCAGACAAAGACAGAAAATACAAGTTGTAAACGGACTCTGGCCGGATTTTGTAGATCAAACTAAGTAACTCTACGCAAAAAATATTTAGAGGAAACGAGTTTTATTATTTGGGTGAAAAATCATGGTTTACGTTAGCACTCAATGTAACGTACTCAAAACATTGTACCATGGAGATGTCAAAAGTAAATTTGCAACATAAAAAAAAAAAAAATTTGAACTTCAGGGAAATAAAACTTGATCGTTGAATAGGAACGTCGTAATCCTTTTTTATGTAGTCATTCTGACTCGGATCACGTATCCTATAAGATCCTTTAACGACTATTCGTAAAAGCTTTTATTGAAAAGGTCATTGATTTAAAAATCACAAAGAATCTTTTAGATAACATCTCATAAACATACTTGAAACATGTTTAAACGATCTACGAAATTTGAAGCAGTCCGTTCGCTGCCACTACTAACTTGCCTATATTTTTACTACGACAACCCTGAGAAGAAATGATGAAACAAAAAAACAAACCAACAACAACAAACTCAGGGGTCAAGGTCACCCCGGGCGTCGGGGAGCAACCAGTGGCCCCCGGCCACCGTAGGCGCGAGCCTGTGGACGGTGAGTAATGGGCTAGCTCACCGTCCGTCCGTCTCATGACGACAGGCCGTGTCGACGGCGCGTACGTGTTCCACGCGCGCCTCAAGGAGATGTCAGCAAACCGGAAGGGGTCCGAAAGGGCCGATGCCTGCCAGGGCTGCGGGTTGTTCGAAAGAGATACCGCGGCCCTGGAACACAAAGGGCTAAAAAGGAACATGGGTGGGTTTTATTCAGTCAAGTCTGACACTCCCTCCCGCTCCGCCCAGAGCGGGAGAAGTCATTTGATGATTTCCCATCCGCAAAAAAAAAAAAAACGGGGTCAAGGCCACATTTTATACGTCCACACATTAAACAAAAAAAAAAGTCTAACAAATGGAGGCTCGTATCCGGATTGGCCTTATGAGGAAGTCTGACAACCATTCATACTGTTTGATCATATTACGTTTTTAAGTTGCCTCAATACAGAGCTACGAAACAGTCGTGTCATTTTTATTAAAATCGCAAAAATAAAGCCTAAAACCTTACGTCGTCACCACATACTAAGAAAGGTATCCTGTTGCACTGTATTTGGCACGAGGAGGTCAGATAGAACCTCGCTGCATGTAAAATCGGTATTGACCTGTATCCAGGTCAGAATGGGAGCCGACTAGGACAAAGTAAAGAAAGGGCTAGATAAAAGAGAGGCTAAATAGCTACGGTCAAAACCAAGTTTGACTACAAATCAGAAAAGAAGGTTGCATATGTTACTCGAATTCCAGTGGGATCTTAACGAAGAAAGAATTTAGCATACCATTAATCTAATCAAAAGCCGTTTAGTCCCTTAAATTATCTTAATGTGAGCAATAAAACCGTTTTAACACGAAATCCAATCGTGAACAGTTAGTAGGGGTACAAATTCAACCCGAGTAACGTTCGAGGTTGAATTTTAAGCGAGCCCCCTGGAATCGGTTCACCGTCTTGCTGAGAGAATTTATTTCTGGTTTTTGCATCAACCTCTCGTTTGTAATAGGTAAGGAGATAGCTATGTTGGTATTTTTTTTGGTTTGAAATTAGGTTATGGTTCTTGTGAAGGAGTTGTATTGAGGTTTCAGTTGTTTTCAGCCTCAAGGAGATGTCAGCAAACCGGAAGGGGCCCGAGAGGGCCGATGCCTGCCAGGGCTGCGGGTTGTTCGAAAGAGATACCGCGGCCCTGGAACACAAAGGGCGAAGAAGGAACATGGGTGGGTTTTAGTCAGTACAAGTCTGACACTCCCTCCCGTTCCGCCCAGAGCGGGAAAAGTCATTTGATTATTTCCCATCCGCAAAAAAAAAAAAAAAAGGTTTCAGTTGTAAATTAATATCAGTAAATACTGGTTAAGTTTAGTTTTACTTCGGTGAAGTGAGAGATTTTAAAGCAGTTGTACCGCCAAAGACGTGGTTATTATAACCTATACACCTACTTGGTGCGTATTATTTCTTCACTACTGCTTTCAAACTAGGTAAGGAAACTGTCATGTTGTGGAATCAAACATGTCTTCTTTATCCATACCTTCTCTCATCATCATCTGCCTAGCCCAAACTATCTTGGGTTCATCTTCCAGTCTAACTTGATGCAGCTGAAGTACCAGTATTTTACATGAAGCGACTGCCTATCTGACTTCCACAACCCAGTAACTGGTTAATACGATAGCCAATGGTAAGACTGGATGTCAGACTTTTGGTTTCTGATTACTCGTAACGACTGTCAAAGATCTACAAATGACAGCCGGGACCAACGGGTAAACGTGTTTTCCGAGGCACGGAGGAAACTTGGTATGTAATTATGGTCACCCATCCACGGACTAACCTCGGCAAGCACAGTTTAACCTTAAAGATCGACCCGTGCGGCTACCTTCTCTATTAGTCTTTATCTTAAACAGTCACACCCTTGTCCATATTATCTTTCACTCAGTCCACACACATAATTCCCAGCTACTACAATTAACCTCATCCCTATCTCAATAATAAAATATCCGGCTACAATCCCAGTGCGGCGATTAGACCAATAAAAACGCGATTTAAAATGTTCTACTAAGATTTAAACTTAATGTTCCGCCGAAAATTTTATTATTCCCTCTTGGCAACTTTATTACTTTTTGGGAACAAAGCTTTTTGATTTTATCGCTACTCCTTGACTTGAACAAGGGATTTAGGTACCTACTGATATAAATTACAATACAAAAGCAAAGATTTTAATCGTTCGATATGAAAGAAATACTTCAGTGAGGAGACTTTTTTATTGCAGCCGAGGCGAAATTCACGCCCGAGCCTGCAAAAACTGCAGTAATAAATGCCCACTAGTGTGAAATAATAATAATTGCTCATTTTTAGGGTTCCGTACCCAAAGGGTCAAACAGCCGCATCTCATAGCATAGCATAGCAGGCTGTATCTCCTGAACCGTGATAGTTAGCCAGTTGACATATTTTCTACATACATTTTCGACACGATATTTCTGTTAATGCTATAACAACAAATACTAAAAACAGAATAAAATAAATATTTAAGGGGGCTCCATACAAAAAAGTGATTTTTTTGCTCGTTTTTACAAATAATGGTACGGAACCTTTCGAGAGTCCGATTCGCACTTGCCCGGTTTTTTTTTGCGGTATTGCTGACATAGTAACGACCTCTTGTACTGACACAGGACAATATCGAAACAAAAACAGTCCCTATCTCAGCACGGTATGGTATGCATAAATGTCATAGCGCTGGTACCCTGACGGGCCCTAATGATGACACGGGTAAATACCGAAAATAAAAATTATAAAGAAGACCTTCTTATTCATCGTTTCAGTCTCAAATCACTTACTGCTGGGTGCTTCCCTTTTTTCTTCCGACCATAGTTCCTTGGTTTTGTGCGTTCCTCATCTATGTGTTTAAATCAACCAAACGCGCTTTTGGACGGCTCTTAATTGGACTAACCTAGACCACTAAAAAGTTAGCTCACACATCTCCCGTGGCACGATAGATCATCTATTCAAATTCGAAAATCAAATTCTTTTTCAGAATGAGTCAGCGAAACCATGACGTAGGTACATTTTTTTGTCACTGTACAGCGGTATCTAACGATTCAAATCTTAATGCAAAAGACGATTTTACTATAATTATCAGATTTCAAGGTTTTGGGAAGTAAGGGAGCATGATTGGTAAAGTGATTCTTATCGATTTGGGGGCTTGTTATGGAGTGTTAAAGCTGGTATTGTTCCCATGCTAAGGAGAGAGGACACTTTTACAGCACGCGTAGCGAGGTTTTTCTACGGAAGAATCGACATAATGACAAAGACAATAACAAACTGTCATTTTGTGGACACTTCCGTCGGCATAACTCGTTTCTTCACGAGTGCAGCCCCCCTAGCATGACCGTTCTATCTCTATTCTACCAAGAAACGACAAGAAATCTTTTCTTTACAACTTGTCATTTCTTCTGCCCGAGCATGGCGCGCACCGTCGACTCGCGTTTCTACGAAGACATAGACAGAAATTATTTCCATAGCAACGGGGACGTTGCTATGGAAAGTTAAAAGGTTACGTTTAGTTAACAAAAAAAAGTTGCCAATTGCACGAGTTTTTCATGTTTCGTGGGCGGGATGGTGTTGCTGCATCCTGGATCCAGGCCTGGATCTTTTTCGCGAAATTAAACATTTGTTTTCTACATTCTTAATATCGCCATGCTTGGGACGATAGAAATATCTGTCAAATTGTCGATTCTTCCGTAGACATAGCTCGTTTCTACGGCGGTCATGCTAGGCCGGCTGGATAACTCTGTATCTTTCTTGCACTGTAACATTGATTGATATAATCAAATCAAAACAAAATCATTTATTTCAAGTAGGACAGTTACAGGTACTTCTGAATAGCCGAACAACAATAAAAATGAAGCTACAGTTCTAGTCACAAGACATAATAACTGTGAAAGTACTGTAGTTGCCCATTCCAAAGCTTAGATCTCTATGGAAAACAATGGGCAAGAAACTCCATGGACACTCTTTTAAATCAGAATTTTACTTACTATTATAAATGCGAAAGTTTGATAGGATGTTTGTTTCACTTGCACGCAAAAACTGCTAAATGAATCTGAACGAAATTTGGCACTGGGATAGATTATCGTCTGGAATAGCATATAGGATTGTTTTTATCCCGGTAGTACGATTCCGTGGGACAAATACAGAACAAAACGCAGGAAAAGACGTGGGCATCGATTCCAGAGAGGGTTCAGTTGCATGTGGACGTACAATTACTTCTAGATTTTAGCCTATAAAATCTAGAAGGAAATAAATAAATGGCTTTGAATTAAAAAAAAAATTCGAGTCGACAAGATTTGGCGCAGCCGGACAGCAGAATCAAAAATTGTATACCTAACAAAATAGATCGCAAAAAGTCAGTCGGCTTAGCTCAAATTTTGCCAAACTGACCCGAATGCGATTCAGCAAATGAAAACCGTAACTGTATAGATTGCTTTCGGTCGGTTTTTTAAGTAAGCATTGCCGAATGAATGTGCCGAACCGAACAATAGTCTTAGGACCCCCGACCTTCGATGAGAAGTTTGAAACTTTACAAAACAGCGTTTCTGCTCCTTTAACACACGACAAGACAAGACCCTAGATTTATTACTACCAAAAACATTCCAAAGGAAATCATTAAATTCTGTAATAAGAGAAACAAGGAACACTCCGAATTTATAGGACGTTAGAAAGACATTTATTTCAGTCAATTGTCCGGTTTGTTTTATTTGAACACTTTTGGGAATAAACAATACTTCGGCAGTCAATAAGGAAGTTCTCTTTACACTTTTTGTTTATCCTTATCCACCCAGCTTCCTTTATTGTTGTTCGAAATATGCTCCGAATAAGGCTTCGTTCACAAGTGAACAATATGACATTTTAAGGTATATTTTTTATGAATTTATGTTTTTGTATTTACTTATAACCGTGTGTGGGATGTGTGTTTATTTTATTTTATTGTAAAATATCGTACTGGTCATCACCGTGTGTGCGAGACCTAAGGCTGCATTTTGACCAGAGATTAGCTAAACTGCAAAGCGTTAAAAATCTAATGTCGTTATTCTCGTTTACGCAATGGATTAAGAACGGTTTTCGCCATCATAATAATAGTATACTAGCTGCACGCCGCGGTTCACCCGCGTAGACCGGGATAAACAGTAGTCTATGTGTTAATCCAGGGTATAAGCTATCTACATACCAAATTTCATACAAATCTGTTCAGCCATTGAGGCGTGAAGGAGTGACAAACACACAAACACACACACTCACAAACTATCACCTTTAGAATATTAGTGTGACTAGCTGCGCCCAACGATATCTCTCGCGCAAACCGGGATAAAAAGTAGCCTATATGTTAATCAAGGGTTTAAGCTATCTACATACCATATTTCATACAAATCCGTTCTGCCGTTGAGGCGTGAAGGAGTGACAAACACACACACACACTCACAAACTATCGCCTTTAGAATATTAGTGTGACTAGCTGCGCCCAACGATATCACTCGCGCAGACCGGGATAAAAAGTAGCCTATATGTTAATCAAGGGTTTAAGCAATCTACATACCAAATTTCATACAAATCCGTTCTGCCGTTGAGGCGTGAAGGAGTGACAAACACACACACACACACACACTCACTCACAAAATTTCGCCTTTATAATATTAGTATGATTACTTTATTTCGAAAGCTTTGTGCTTTCCCGGTTCAGTCAGGCGATTATTTAAAAATCTTTAAATGCAGTTCAAGTTGTTTTTAAAATCGAAATGAAGTCTTCTTTCAGTAAAACTCCCTATGTACAATATTTAAGGTACTTTCCTTCCGTGTGGCATAGTCTTGGGACACCCTGTATACCAAGCTCATTACTGAGCCCATCTCGATTCGAAAGGTGGCTTAACGCACCTTTTATTTCCTTTAAGAAATATCCTAAGAACAAAACGTAAACTGGTCGCTTGATTTTTCTTATGAATTTTTCTTTTGTTTCGAATAAATGTCTGTTTTGATTTAAAGGTTGTTTATAAAACTTCGGTGTCCTTTGTTTTGAGTGTTTGGAAGATTATTGCGTACTTTGTTTTTAAGTGCTTTCCTTTAAGGAGTTCTTGTTTTGTTTTATCCAGTGTCAGATTTATTTTATTTTCCGGCTTCATCTTGCATTGTACGAGACTTTTGGTAACGTTATGTTATTTTATAATGTAACATAACATAACAGTTTTGTGGGGCTTAGTTTTTAAATGAAAGTTTGTATAAAAATTGTTTAATAAATAAATAATAATAATAAATAATAAATCGAAGGGTTAGGCAGAGGTGTGCCTTATAGTACATCCACATTTCGCCTGTTACGTTTAACTCCCATGTAGTATGGGCCGAGCCTTTTGCCGTCAACCGGGCTCAAAACCTCATCATCCAAAAAAAAAGCTTCTTTTTGCAACACCTAAAGGTTGACTGGTAGAAAAAGCCTATGGCATTAAGTCTATCTTTGTACTGTGTGCTTGATGTGTTAAATAAATAAATAAACCCAGACTCCGTGGTTGCTATTGAAAAATTTCGAACCAAGGACCAAATGCTCATTAACCAGGGAAAGGTTTATAAGAGTTATTGGACAATAACTCTTATAATGTTATTATTTTTATATGTTATTTTTATTTAAAAAAAAAACAATAGTTTATATAGATTTTCTTTCTTCGTCAAAAAAACCCCTCAGCTCCTCATATCCCCCCCTCATCTCCTGTGACTCAACTACAACGACAGTGGCTATATAAAAAATAATAATTTAAAAAACTTTTTGCATTTTTCATAAATTTCCACGACACGAAAAAGGGAACAAAAAAATATCTATAATTAACTCAGTGAATCCCCATGCCTTGTACCTTCAATTTTTCCATGAAAAACATAGCGCTCTTGATCTACCTGACAACTTTTGTAAAAGTAACAGGCGGTTACAAAAACAACCCAATACGAGTACTCAATGATTCCATGAAATGAAAGTTCCAGTTTTTCACTTGTATTTTCAAAACGAGTTCCTCGAATTTTGGGCTCCCAATTTTTTTCATTCCTGTATCTAGGAAATGTTTTATACGATATCGAATTCGATATGACCTAGATTGGGATTGACTGTTATTTTTTTTGTAAGAACATAATATTATAATATTTGTTAAAAAGACACTATCCGAAATTCTCTTGTTTTTCCCGTGTTTGCATTTTTTTTATAAGAAGTCTACGTACTGGATATTTTTGTATTATAAAAGTGTGTTTTTGCAAATAATACGGTAAAAAAAAATTGTGTATGTGATTGTGAAAATTGGTCAAAAGTATTATGAGCTCGATTTCGTAGAACGTACTTTTTGAGTTGCAGCTAAAATGAGATGTCACTGTAACAATATACTACTTCACTAGGTAGTCAGTGTCCAAAATGTCTGACAACCAAGAAAGACTTTGAAAGACTTACCAAAGGGTACAGTATAACCCAGCACTAATTTAGTTAGACTGGAAGCTAGGCAGATGACGCCTACACCACAAGATACAGCTTCTGTTTGTCGCACGAGCGTGATGCCGAGCTTTCGTTTGTCGCACTTGCGTGCTTTCTATGGGGAGTTGCAGTAAATTTTTGTTGCACATCCGTTTATCGGCTTTTTTTTTTGGATTGGAAATTTCTAATGACTCCTCCCGCTCTAAGCGGAGCGGAAGGGAGTGTCAGACTTGTACTGACTAAAACGCATCCATGTTCCTTCTTAGCCCTTAGTGTTCCAGGGCCACGGTATCTCTTTCGAACAGTCCCGCAGCCCTGGCAGGCATCGGCCCTCTCGGACCGCTTCTGATTTGCTGACATCTCCTTGAGGCGCGCGTGGTACACGAATGCGCCGTCGACACGGCCTGTCGTCATGAGACGGACGGACGGTGAGCTAGCCCATTACTCACGGACGGACTCCACCTTAGTATTCTAAGTCACAAACAAACTTAATCACACACAACCTACCTTTATTCTCTTTTCATTCTCATTGTTGTCATCAAAAACCACCAAGTAATTACCCAATTTTTCATCCAATTCAGATTAATTTCCTACACTAAAATTTTGCTATATAGTACCATACGTTTGACATTTCCCAATTCCTTTTGGCATTTAAAACTTTCTGCAATTTATTTATGTTATGTACCTGTTTCTTATGACTTTGGTACTTTGTTGAAAGGTCAATGAACACTTGGGTTCTGTTGTAAACATTATTGTTTCAATACTAAGAACTACAAGAAGATTTTAGTAAGAAGGTTTTAGTTACACATCTAACTTAGTTGATAAATTCTCAGGAATATTTTATAAGGTTAACCTGGTTTAGGCGTAAATCGATAAAGTATGTTGTAATGAAAGGAATAACTAAAGAAACGAGAAATTCAACAAAAGTATTTAAAAAAAAGGTAGAATAGGACATGTAATCAAATTCCAAATATTTACTTATTTATTTTATTCATTAACACTTACTTTTGTTTTTACAGGCTTACCTGTAAAAACAAAAGTAAGTGTTACTTTTGTTAGCTTGGGTCTTAACCCAAGCTAACAAAAGTAGTCATAAATTAGCAATAGGGATGATGACTGGGTAAAGAAAACGAAATTCTATTTTGTCCGTCAATCAGGTAATACAAAAATATTAGATACGTATTTTTTGTTTTATCAAAATATCAAAAGAATACTTAGTTACTTAGTTAAAACGCATTAAAGTTGGAGAGTGGGGGCTCACTACGTCACGACTAGGTATAAAATGTACTGAGCCGTGACGTCATGCGCCATTTCAACTCAAAATATCTCCGTAATTTTATGATTACGTGAAAAAAGAAAAAATACGTGTTCAATACTTTTCAATAAACTAACCGACGGACAAATAAAAAAATATGAGTCACCATCCCTATTGTCCAGTCCCAAGTAACGGGTCTGGATAGAAGCACAAGTTACACAGTGGACAACATACTAAGTGTCACCCTCTGGAATTCCGCCAAAGAGCATGAAAATATGTCCAAACGCCTAGAGACACTATTGAGTACTCTTACTGCCCGAATCAATGGTGCAAACTTTAATAAATTCGTACGGGTTGCTGGAACTTTAAAAAGCCCCTCCCTCGGACCCAACTGTAGCCTCCTGTCTGGAACGAGCAATGCCAAAGATTCCAATAGCATACCACGAAAGACCATAAAAACATATTTTACCAGAGCGAGGTTGCGCCTTACTTCCAACTTATAGTACCCAACCATCCCTATAACAAAGAGAGTTGGATACATAAGTGGATAGAAAGGGTAGACACCAAACTGCTTCCAGTACAGGTATCGGGTAAATTTGTTCTGCATTTTTTCCAGCATCAATATGAAATAGATTCTCACAAAATAATCTTACAACACTAATTGGTGAGATGTGAGCTCAATTGCAATGAGGCACTGGTCAAGTCTAAGCTCTAGAGCCTTGAACTTCGTCGCCAATAGGGGACCAGACTGGGTAAAGAAAACGACATTCTATTTTGTCCGTCAGACAGGTAATACAAAAATATTAGACACGTATTTTTTGTTTTATCAAAATATCAAAAAAATACTTAGTTAAAACTCATTAAATCATCAAGTTGGAGAGTGGGCGCTTACTACGTCACAAGTAGGTATAAAACTTACCCACATGTGACGTCATGCGCCATTTCAACTCAATATATCTTCGTAATTTTATGACCACGTGAAAAAAGAAAAAATACGTGTCCAATTTATTTTCAATAAACTACCCGACGGACAAAGAAAAAAAAAGTTGGATTATCCCCTATTTGCCAGCTTATCGGTTTTTTATCGGTTCCATTTGGGGAGTTTGCGATTGAATTGCATGATCTAATTCCAGCTAGCCCGTTTCATCATCGGACTACCAGACGTACGGCGATGTGCCATCGGTACATGGTGGACATCCCGCCGATACGTACTAAGCGTTTTGGGAATACTTCTATTATGCGTACCGCTAAGGAGGACGCAAGACTGGGGATTCACTGGGTTAGTTATAGTATTTTTTTTTTTCCTTTTTTCGTATCTTGAAAACTGATGCAAAATTAAACAATTTTTTAAATCTAAATTTTCGATATAGTCACTATTGTGTCACAGGAGATGAAGGGGGGACATGAGGGTTTGACGAAGAAAGAAAATCTATAAAATCCTTTGTTTTTTTTTTATAAACTAGCTTATGCTCGCGGTGTCGCCCGCGTGGAGTTCTATATTTGTCCCACGGGAACATACTATCGGGATAAAAAGTATTTTATGTGTTAATCTAGGTTATAAACTATCTGTGTTCCAAATTTTATTCAAATCCGTTCTGTAGTTCTTGCGTGAAAGAGTAACGAACATCCATCCATCCATTCATACTCGTAAACTTTCGCATTTATAATATTACTCGTAGTACGATTGTTTCAATACTAAGAACTACAACAAGATTATAGAAAGAAGGTTTTAGTTACACATCTAACTTCGTATATTAGTTCTCAGAAATAATAAGGTTAACCTGGGTGAGGCTTGAAACGATAAAGTATGCTGTAATCAAAGGAATAACTAAAGAAACGAGTAATTCAACAAAATATTTAAAAGAAAGTACTATAGGACATGTAATCAAATTCCAACAAAGAAACAGATTCTCACAATAGTATATTGTGTATTAAGGGCGGTAAGTAAGGAATTACGATTACGACTTCGAAGTCGACGACGAAGTCGAAGACTGAGGGCTTTCTGAGTTGAGGTTCGTAATTCCCGTACCGCCCGTGAAACATACAATGTTTTTCATCACATTTGCGAGCTAATAATTATGAATATACACAAGTCAGCACATATTATTACGAAATACGTGAACTGATTTGCGGATAGCGGGCTGTTTGCCCACACTACAGATTATACAAATGTTTTGTTCAGAAACGTTAAAGGCAAATACTTACCTAGGTATACAGCCATGACGGAGTATAAAAAAATAATAAAAAATTCGACGTTTTGATACAAAAAACTATCGATTATTTAGATTTTAGAACATTAGTTGAGTAATTAAATAACATGTAGCGAGATTGAATGAAATTCCTGTTTAATAACATTTTAAGTCAATTTTTCAATTGCGTGTAAACTCCTTGCTTGAACTTGCATGACCTGTGTGCTGTCACGCTGTACTGTAAATTAAAAAAAAAATACTTACCGCCCTAGGGTTTTATATGGGGCATTACAGCCAAGTTAACCTGTATGTTATGACACTGTTTACGTGCAAGTGTGATGAATAGTATATTGTGTATTAAGGGCGGTAAGTAGGGAATTACGATCGAGGCTCTAGTAGAAGCCCGAAGTCGAAGACTGAGGGCTTTATGAGTCGAGGTTCGTAATTCCCGTACCGCCCGTGAAACATACAATGTTTTTCATCACACTTGCGAGTTAATAATTATGAATATACACAAGTCTCCACACATATTATTACGAAATACGTGAACTGATTTGCGGATGGCGGGCTGTTTGGCCACACCACAGATTATACAAATGTTTTGTTCATAAACTATAAAGGCAAAATACTTACCTAGGTATATACAGCCATGACGGAGTGTAAAAAATTAAAAATTTCGACGTTTGGATACAAAAAACTATCGATTATTTAGATTTTAGAACATTAGTTGAGTAGCTAAATAACATGTAGCGAGATTGAATGAAATTCCTGTTTGAATAAAATTTTAAGACAATTTTTCAATTGCGTGTAAACTCCTTGCTTGATGAACTTGCATGACCTGTGTGCTGTCAAGCGGTGCTGTAAATTAAAAAAAAATTACTTACCGCCCTAGGGTTTCATATGGGGCATTACAGCCAAGTTCACCTGTATGTTATGACACTGTTTACGTGCAAGTGTGATGAAAATTAAAAAAATAATAGGTCTTTACCTATGAAATTGCCGTATTGCAGTACAGACTTTTTCAAACAAAAAAAAGTTTTGATTGGCTATGAGTTCTAAATTCAAATTAATTTTGTTTTAAAAATATGACATTCTATTTACAAAATCAGTCTTTTGTTTATTCATTAGCGTTGTATTTTCATTACATTTCAACATTTTTCCTCATAATGGATACTTTGAAATTTCGTGTAATTATGGAATATGAGTTCCGTCGTGGCACCAACGCGGCACAAACGACCCGTAACATCAACGACGTTTACGGAGAGAACTGTACAAACGAACGCACAACCCGTTATTGGTTTGCTCGGTTTCGTTCTGGGAATTTTGACTTGAAAAATGAACCTCGTGGTCGTCCGGAAACTTTGGTCAACAATGATGAATTAAAGGTGATTGTTGAAGCTGATGAAACTCAATCTACAGCTGAGCTGGCAGCAGCTTTTGATGTTAGCATTAAAACAATATTGGTCCATTTGCGACAGATTGGCAAGATAAAAAAGCTTGATAGATGGGTGCCCCACGAACTTAACGATCGCCAGCGCAACGTACGCGTCGAGACTTGCCTTGCGCTGCTTAACAGGCACAGAAATGAAGGAATTTTGAACCGAATTGTTACGTGCGACGAAAAATGGATTCTTTTTGACAATCGAAAGCGCTCAGCAAGTTGGTTAGATCCTGGTTCGGTACCAAAGCAATGTGCAAAACGAAAAATGACCCCTAGAAAGGTGATGGTCACAGTTTGGTGGTCTAGTGCTGGTGTGATTCATCATAGCTTTTTACAAAACGGCGAGAGCATTACTGCAGATGTGTACATTGAAGAACTGACCACAATGATGGCGAAACTCGCACGTCTGCAACCAGCTTTGGTCAATCGGTCGTCTCCACTGCTACTTCACGACAACGCGCGGCCCCATACTGCACAACAGACCGTCTCTAAGCTGCATGAGTTGGGTTTGGAAGCTCTCCCTCATCCGCCATACTCACCAGATCTTGCGCCTTCCGACTATTACTTTTTCCAAAATTTGGACAACTTTTTAGCGGGAAAAAAATTCAATTCCCGAGAGGCAGTACAAAACGCCTTTGAAGAGTTTGTTGTCTCCCGTCCAGCTGATTTTTTCAAGAAGGGCATCCATAAACTGCCACAGCGTTGGCAAAGATGCATTGATTGCAGGGGTGATTACTTTGAATAAAAGAAATAAACAAGTTCGAAAAAAAAAATACTTTAACTTTTTTCAAACAAAACGGCAATTTCATAGGTAAAGACCTAATATATACTTACCGCCCTAGGGTTTTATATGGGGCATTACAGCCAAGTTAACCTGTATGTTATGACACTGTTTACGTGCAAGTGTGATGAAAAAATTCTTACAACACTAATAGGTGACAAGTTGAGAGTAACTGTTTTGTATGTGAGTTTAAATGTTTGTAAACGCACCCACGAAACAGTAGAAATTACAATCTCATTGTGGGGTCAATTTTTGTTGGCGGTATGTTTTTTGTTTAGGAGCTCGTGGCTAAATAATAACAGCCGCGTGGCCGATCTTTAAGGTTACGCCGTGCATGCCAAGGTTGGTCCGTGGATGTGTGACCATAATTACATACTGATTTTCCTCTGTGCCTCGGAAAGCACGTTAAGCCGTTGGTTCCGGCTGTCATTTGTAGATCTTTGACAGTCGTTACGAGTAGTAAGAAGCCATAAGTCTGACATCCAGTCTTACCGAGGGGTATTGTATTACCCACTTACTGAATTGTGTAGGTCAGATAGGCAGTCGTTTCTTTTAAAATACTGGTATCCAGCTGCATCCGGTTAGACTGGAAGCCGACCCCAAGATAGTTTGGGAAAAGGCTAGGCAGATATTGATGGTATGTTTTTTGTTTGTTAGCCTCTTGTACCACTACAGAGCAAAGGCCACCTGTTTCTCCTTCCAAACCTCTCTATCTTGTGCGATAACTGTATTATAAAAAAGTAGGTTAAGTTTGTATAAAAAATATGTTTAAGTAATTTATAGTAAAAAAAATAGGAACAATAATTGGTTAAGTTTAAAGATATTTTACTGGAGTAGTGAAAAAAAAAGACAACAACATATATTTTAAAAGTCGACCTTTCCGCGCCAGACATATAACTTAGAACTCATAACGACACTCACATGTTATACGGTTCCTTTATTTTACTGCCGAACCCTAAAAAGGTCAAAAGGTTCAGGTGTTTATAAAAAAGTTTCGTTTCACTTAAGAGTTCACTTAGGCTTTTTGCCAACGGCGACTTTTTATAGCGATGCTGTCGCGTGCTTCGTAAACGCGCTCTTGTCTTTACAAAGTTGCATTTTTAACGCGCGACAGAAGCGATGTAGACGCGCGTCAGCATCAATACAAAATCCAACGGTTTTTTGACGGCATCGAGGTTGCGAACAAGCATTTCGATTTTATATATAGTTATGAAAGGGAGGAGCTCGTGGCAAAACAATAACAGCCGCACGGGTCGATATTTAAGGTTAAGCCGTGCTTGCCGAGGTTGGTCCGTGCCTCGGAAAGCACGTTAAGCCGTTGGTCCCGGCTGTCATTTATAGATCTTTGACAGTCGTTACGACTAGTCAGAAGCCAAAAGTCTGACATCCAGTCTTACCAAGGAGTATCGTATTACCCAGTTACTGGGTTGTGGAGGTCAGATAGGCAGTCGCTTCATGTAAAATACTGGTACTCAGCTGCATTCGGTTAGACTGGAAGACGATCCCAAGATACTTTGGGAAAAGGCTAGGCAGATGATGATGATATAGTTATGATACATCGTTTTCATAGCATAACATCACGCCTGTAATTCCAAAAGGGTTATGCAGAGGTGTACCTAATAGTACGCCCACATTTCACCAGTTATGTTAAGTACCATATAATAGGGGGGAGGGGCTGTTGCCATCAACTGGGCACAAATCTATACTCCGTGGCTGCTACTGAGAAATTTCTGATGGTCAAAAAGTCACAAGTCAAAAAAAGTCAAAGCATTATTTCAATTAGACCATTACAGGCACTTTTGAAAGTCAAAAAAAAAACGCGAAGCTACAGTCCCAGTCACAAGGCATAATAACTTATGAAAGTACTGTAGTTGCCCATTCCGTAGCGTAGATCTCTATGGAGAAGAATGGGCAAGAAACTCCATGGACACTCTTTTAAATCAAAATATGTTACAAAATCTTGGTTACATCATTCATGTTAAGAATTACAAATATGTGAGAACAATGTAGAAATTCGGGCAAGTTAAGAGCGTCCAGAGTAAAAGATTAAATCAGCAATTAAAAATAAAGTAATTAAAATAAACCGTGGCAGCTAAGAGATGACCAGTCACAACTGACAGCACCCGTTCACGAACATGACCATTTTGAAGGGAACTAAACGACCCGGATGGAGAAACCCAATACCAATTTTCCCGACCTGGGAAAAAATGAAGACACGGTTGGCGCAGTGGTTGAACAATCGACTTCTGCGCTGCATGTCGCAGGTTCGATCCCCGCACGGAACAATTATTTGTATGGCCTACAGATAGTTGTTCCGGGTCCGGCTGTTTGTGTAAGTGAGTTTAAATGTTTGTAAACGCACCCACGATACAGAAGAAATTTCTAGTGTCGGGTAAAGTAAAAAAAAACCCCAAGACCTTATTTTCAGCAGTCGCACATGTGACCACTAGACCAATGAGACAGTCATCGATTTCATGGTGACTTTATTTGCGAAAGCATTACGACAGAAACGATAAAAAATCGTGGATCCGTGGTCCGAACGTAGGTACACATCCAGCGACAACATTCCGTCTATAATGCGACTGCTTTGCGTTTGCATCGCTGCAAAAACTCAGGTTGGACGAGGGCCTTTAGAAGCGTGGGTGTATCGATCAGCCTTTATTGGGGGCCACTCAGGTTTTTTCACGTGCGATATTGTTCTCAGAATTGCTAAGAACAGCATCAGGACGAAAGAGAAATATCGTCGGACTTAGTTCGCATACAAACTTTGGTTCCTAAGTTAGGTTCGGGAGTTTAATTTCGAAAACTTCTTTATCAGTGCACTATGAAAAAAAACCGGCCAAGTGCGAGTTGGAGTCGCGCACGAAGGGTTCCGTACCATTATTTATAAAAAACGAGCAAAAAATCCTTTTTTTGTATGGGAGCCCCCTTAGAATATTTATTTTATTCTGTTTTTAGTATTTGTTGCTATAGCATCAACAGAGATACATAATCTGTAGAAATTTCAACTGGCTACCTATCACGGTTAATAAGATACAGCCTGGTGACAGACGGACGAACGGACGGACAGCGAAGTCTCAGTAATAGGGTCCAGTTTGACGCTTTGGGTACGGGACCCTAAAAAACACGTTTAATCGTGTAATGGAAACTTTTGTGTGATAATATTTATAGAAACCTGTGAACCTTAAAGTTTTAATCATTAGGAGATCATGCGAAAAAGTTGTTACACTAAGAGGTGAGTGAGTTGAGTTAGAAGTGAGGAGCTTATGGCTAAATAACAACGGCCGCTCGGATAGATGTTCAGGATAAGTCGCGCTTGCCTGGAATGTTCCATGGATGGGTGACCACACATTACATAACGAGTTTCATCTCTACATCGGAAAGCACATCATCATCATCACCATCAGCCTATTATGTTCCCACTGCTGGGACACAGGCCAGGAGGTTTGTATCTCTCATAAAGAGGACTCTATGAGAGATATTGGGGCTGTAATACAACACGCGAACTCAGTGCGGTTTGGTAGATGTTACATGTCTTCGAATTTTCAGTTCTAGGACATGCCGGTTTCCTCACAATGTTTTCCTTCACCGTTTTTGAGGGCAGCGGTGATGAAATAAATTACACAAAGTATGCGCCTGCCTGCGTCGAACCCACGACTTACTGCTCGTAAATCGGGGCTGCCACCACTGCGCCACCGATGTTCTCACGGAAAACACGTTAAGCCGTTATTCTCGGCTGTCATTTATAGATCTTTTGGCAAAACAAAAAAGGCTATTTGTTTTGAAATATAATCATAATTCCTACCGTTGTCCCGTGTTACTTGGGGTACGCAACACGTTTTATCTTCCATTATCTTCTGTCAACTATCACTACGTTATCATTTACTCCTTTTTCTTACATATCATTCCTCTCACAGCCCATACATCGTTTCCTTGGACTTCCTCTCCCTCTCCATCCTCTTCATCACTCTTGTAGTCATATGCGATTCGTCCCTCCTCATCATGCCCATACCATGACAGTCAATTCTCTTTAACTTTTCTGTAACTCATTTTTTCGAATACTATAATGATTAATAAATCCTGCATTAAGTTCATCAGCATAAAACTATCAAATAAGATACCAAGGATAAGTGAATATTTTACTATTCTACTGAATATCTTAGTAGACGTCGTACAAACTTTATGTTAGCCTAGTCTTTTTCTTGAGACCTAGGTAGGTGTGTCCAGAAAATGTTCATTTTGGGGAACGTGGAACTTGCGGATATAGGAGGCGGAGGACATCGTGGAGTACGTGCGCCAGAAGACCAACTACGTGGCGAGAGTGTAGCTGCTTGAGTCGCGCCGCAACGTCAACTTTAAGGCGTTCGTGGTGCGAATACCAACTTGTTATCTGCACCTCGTCTTGCAAGAGGACTTTTGGCCGCAGGGAGTGGTGTTCCGTCGCTTCCGCGGGCAAGTGCCACATGAACGCACAGTGACGTAGTGTGCAAGTGAAGTGCTACTAACACATGTAGTTTTATGGTTTTATTTACTAACACAAATTGTATTTTATCATAATATGATAAAATACAATTTGTCATACAACATGGTATAATATGAATATAATATATAATATGGTAATAATATATATGGGCCAAAGTTGCCTGAAAATAAATAAATATTATTATTATTATAGGGCATCAGCCAAATATGATAGCAAATGTTAAATAAGTAAAAGGATAGAACCACGCCTTTGACTTGTTTAGAATTTGACTTGGTATAGTTGGCGAATCGAGAAAGGTTCCAATCGGGATGTTTTATCTAATCTATACAAATATTATAAAGCTGAAGAGTCTGTTTGTTTATTTGCTTGAACGCGCTAATCTCAGGAACCACTCATCCGATTTGAAAAATCCTTAAGTGTTAGATAGCCCATTTATCAAGGTGGGCTGTAGGCTATATATCATCATGCTTCGAACAAAAGGAGCGGAGCAGCAATAAAAAATGTTACGAAAATGGGGAAAATGTGACGCAGACGAAGTTGCGCGGGACAGCTAGTAATAATATATTTCGCTATTCTATTGTTTGAAGAACTAAACAAAAGCAAAACGATTGCATAACGCGGAGGGATGTTACCGTGGGCTTAAGACTAAGGTACAATATTGGTCCCTGTAGGGCAAAGCAAAATGTATAAAATTATTGTTTCTAATAAATACTAATAATACTTAATCAATTAATAATAATTTGAAAACATGCCCACAATTATAATATTAACTTACCATTTATGGCATTTATTTAGAAATCAATTAATTATTTGAGTTAGGAAATTATAATATATTATAAGCCAAACTTCTTGTGAGTAGTGGTGGTACTGGCCGGTTCTCATAAAAAAAAGCTCCATATAAGCTCGTTCTTTTGCTTGTCAGTCTTCGGACGGTAAGGTTGTCAGTACCAACGCTATTTTGCAGTAAGTTCGTTCCATATTTTACCACAGTGGTCTTCATTGTTAATTGCTTCTTACTCTGAATATTACTTTGTGTGTTGAAAATTAACGGTTGTTTGTGATTTCTCGAGTTATGATGATTTATTGAGTTATTGTTAAAATTGAGTCCATTTTATAATAAATTAGTTTTAGGTTATTTCAAATTGTTTCTTTTTATTTTTGTTTCACTTCTGGTCGCTAAAAATATACATATTTGATAATCCTTTGCGATTGAAATAAATGATTCTATTCTATTCTAAACGTCCGTACATATATTCAGGAACACCATTGGTAGGTAGCTCTTACTTACTTTTGACTCAACAATCAAATTCATCCTTCATTTGTCATCAGATCATGCCCCAGTAATCAAAAGTTTGCTCATCATTATGATTACCAGTGAACCTTTGAAAATCTTTCTTTGACTGTATAAAAAAATGCTATAGGAAGCAAGAAAATTTCGCCTTACTCCGTAATTTGTGGGGCAAAAGAAATATTTTGTTGGAATTTTATTTTGCATGCTGATTTTTTTTCGAAGTTTTTGTTCGTTTTTGGGGTGCGAAAGTTAAAGAAGTTGCTTTGGGCAAAAGAAAAGTGGGTAAGTAGATGAATGGGTACGTTTTATAGGCCAGAAAACTTTTTAAATTACCATTTTATCCTTCCTCGATGCAGCTGCTCATTTTATAATGTGAAAACACGAACTTGTTAAAAAATAATTGTTTTGTGTTTTTCTTATGTAAATAAAATCTGCAAAAAAAAATGTCGTAAGGAAAGTTTTGAGTATGTTTGGATGGCTTCAAGATTCGTCATAGAATTCGTTAGTGTTCTTTTTTTGCCAACCTTTTTTGTCTTTTTCCGCTACATTATGTCGGTCAAACTCCAGTCGTGTTTAGCATATAGCGTACTATGAAAGTGAGAAAAGAGAGAGTTTTTTTTCGCACACCATTGTTCGAAATAAGTTTTTAAGAGTTTTTACGACAAAAGACAGCAGTAGAAAACATTTACGGAATCATAAAAAAAAAAAAAACATCTTAAGAAAACTTAAGCACTAACTTTCAAAGCCCGTTTATAACTTGAGCTACTATAAAAACAGTAGCAATAAACACTGGGTTTTGCAACTTATGCAATTAATACCTACTTGTGTTCTTAATTTCTACCACAAAAGAAATAAGATCAGAAGGTTCGTCTGTCTTCCATTCCACAACGGTCATTATGTAGGTGTTTCGAGCGAGTTTGGCGAGCTTTCGGACGGCCTTTTGATTGGGCCAAAGGAACCAATCTTTGTGCCGACGTTAAGCTTTGGTCCATTGCACTCTCTGCGTATAGGCAAATGTCCTACAAATTTAACTTGAGGAGACTTTATTACTTAAATATACTATTATTGGAGAGCAGCGGTGGCCCAGTGGTGGCAGCCCCGACTTACGAGCAGTAAGCCGTGGGTTCGAACCCAGGCAGGCGCATTACTTTGTGTAATTTATTTCATCACCACTGCCCTCAAAAACGGTGAAGGAAAATCATCGTGAGGAAACCGGCATGTCCTAGAACTAAAAATTCAAAGACATGTGACATCTACCAACCCGCACTGGGCCCGCGTGGTGGATTACAGCCCACTCCCTCTCATAGAGAGGAGGCCTGTGTCCCAGCAGTGGGAACATAATAGGCTAATGATGATGATGATGATGATGATGATGATGATACTATTATTAGCAAAACACACGCCCATATCGTCACGCTTCACGAGTGTCTTAATAATAACAGCTTATGTAAAACTAACTGGTGAGTTCGTAAATAGGAGACTAACCTAAAACTGTAATTTATAGATCTTTGGCAGTCGTTTCGACGACCATTCTAACTAAAGGGGATTTTTGAATTGCATCGCGGCCGTTCCCAGCATAATTATGTACGCGTCTATGTATGTATGTGTATTATTTCTCCAATCTATCCTAAGGTTATCTTGAAGAGATTGTTTTTAGTGCTGTGACCGCCCATTGTATCACGCGATGTAAAATGTTTTCTTTTTATGTAAATTTAAATTTGTTTGGTCCATAATAAAGAATATTCTATCAATCTATAAATTTATGTGCCTGTTTTCGTTCGTTGTATGGAGTTGGTTTTCTGTACTCTATCTTTCTGGTACACTTAAGTTCTACTGAGGTTTGCCACGAACGCCGCCGCCGGCAAAAAAATATAACTTGGACGTGGTTTGAACGCTGTGGGAAAAATGTTGTTCTTTTTTATTTGAAAGTAAAAATTAACCTTTAGAGTTGAGGGTTTAGGGGCTAATGGTCAAGTAGCAACACGGTCCTATCAAACAAGGAGTTACGTTTGCTGAGGTCAGCCCGTGGATTAGTGATTAAATGAAATGAAATCATTTATTTGCTAAGAATGTAGGTACAAAAATATGGTGTTAAGTAAGAGAAGGATCCAATACATACTCATCATCATCATCATCATTAGCCTATAATGTTCCCACTGCTGGGACACAGGCCTCCTCTCCTATGAGAGGGAGTGGGCTGTAATCCACCACGCGGGCCCAGTGCGGGTTGGTAGATGTCACATGTCTTCGAATTTTTGGTTCTAGGACATGCTGGTTTCCTCACGATGTTTTCCTTCACCGTTTTTGAGAGCAGCGATGATGAAATAAATTACACAAAGTAATGCGCCTGCCTGAGTTCGAACCCACGGCTTACTGCTCGTAAGTCGGGGCTGCCACCACTGGGCCACCGCCGCTGTCCCACTGGGCCACCGCCGCTCAATACATTCTACTGATGATTTATTTCATACCAAGACTCGGCATTGGCTGCAGTCTTTTGTAAAGGTTTAGCTTAGTTAGTCATTAGTACAATATGACTGTGTTTACTAGCATATACATTTGGTTTGAAAATTTATTTATAAAAAAAAACCGTCAGTTTGACAAACCATCTTACCAAGTGGTATCATGTCACCTAGTAGCTGGGTTGTGAAGATAAGATAGGCAGTTCTTCCACGTAAAATCTAGTATTAAGTTAAGTGGGAAGATGATTCTAATAAAATATTAAGATAAATATTAACCTTTTCAAAACATTACACCTAAGCCTAAAAAACTTAAATGATTATCAGGCATTATATTTCTCACAATTTAACAAGATTTTCGAAACAGCAATCAATCAAGTAGAAAAATCCTATTTATTTCAGCACACGCACGAAATATTCCGAAAATTCCATTTTACCTTATATTAACGTTTATGAACTGACGTCGTAGGCCCCTCGTAGCGGCGTAGACTGCTACGAGCTACGAGGTGCTACGCGGCTACGAATATCTATCTATATATATAAAAGAAAGTCGTGTTAGTTACTTCACTTATAACTCAAGAACGGCTGAACCGATTTAGCTGAAAATTGGCAGGGAGGTAGTTTAGAGCCAGGAGAAGGACATAGGATACGGTAGGGTAGGGTAGGGTAGGGTAGGTAGGTAGGATAGGGTAGGTAGGTAGGGTAGGGTAGGTAGGTAGGGTAGGGTAGGTAGGTAGGGTAGGTTAGGTAGGGTAGGTAGGTAGGGTAGGGTAGGTAGGTAGGGTAGGGTAGGTAGGTAGGTAGGGTAGGTAGGGTAGGTAGGTAGGGTAGGGTAGGTAGGTGGGTAGGGTAGGTAGGTAGGGTAGGGTAGGTAGGTAGGGTAGGGTAGGTAGGTAGGGTAGGGTAGGGTAGGTAGGTAGGGTAGGTAGGTAGTAAGGGTAGGGTAGGGTAGGGTAGAGTAGGTAGGTAGGGTAGGGTAGAGTAGGTAGGTAGGTAGCGTCGGGTAGGGTAGGTAGGATAGGGTAGGTAGGTCGGATAGGGTAGGTGGGTAGTAAAAAGTGCATTGCAACGCATGCTGGGTACAGCTAGTGTTATTATAATATTAAGATTATTTTGATTAACATTTTAACCTTGTGTGTTTCAAAGAGTGTTTAATAAAGTTGAGGAATATTCATGAATTAATTTACTTTACAAAGTAAAAAGAGAATAGCAATCTAACAGCGAGACAAAGGATTCCTCTCGAAGTAAAAGAGAATCAAAATCAACATCTGCATTAAACATAATCATCTGCCTAGCCTTTTTCCAACAATGTTGGAATCTGTAGTCTAAACCATAAAGCTTGAGGAGCAGGAGCTCGTGGCTCAATAATAACAGCCGCTCGAATAAATTTTCAGGTTAAGATGCGCTTGCCTAAGTTAGCCTGTGGATGGGTGACCCACCCATTATACAACGAGTTTCCTCCGTGCCTCGGAAAGCACGTTAAGCCGTTGGTGCCGGCTGCATTTGTAGATCTTTGACAGTCGTTACGAGTAGTCAGAAGCCAAAAATCTGACATCCAGTCTTACCAAGGGCTATCGTATTACCCAGTTACTGGGTTGTGGAGGTCAGATAGGCAGTCGCTTTATGTAAAATACTGATATTCAGCTGCATTCAGTTAGACTGGAAGCTGACCCTAACATAGTTGGGAAAAGGTTAGACAGATGATGATGAAGTGACGTTGAAAATATTCCTAACAACAATCTGAACCTTAAGGCTCTGGTGAAACAGAGGTGAATTCTGCGTGACAAAAAAAAACCAGCCAATTGCGAGTCGGACTCGCGCACGAAGGGTTACTAAACCATACCATTATTAATAAAAACGAGTAAAATATTTTTTTCACTTTTTGTATGGGAGCCCACTTAAATATTTATTTTATTCTGTTTTTAGTATTTTTAATATAGCAGCAACAGAAATACATAAGCTGTAGAAATTTCAACTGGCTAACTATCATGGTTCATGAGATACAGCCTGGTGACAGACGGACAGCGAAGTCTCAGTAATAGGGTCCCATTTGACCCTTTGAGTACGGAACCCTAAAAACTGAACTCAAACCGTTGAAGAGAAACTCACATCAACAAACAAAAACATATAATCATAAGACAAACTTTCCTGCTTACGCTACAAATCTCACGTTGGCTTAATTAGTTGGCTAACTGACGTCACAAGGTGAGCTGAACTAGGCTAATGAGTTTGTGGAACTTTTAGATGCATCTGCTAGTCTTTTATGGGATTAGTCTTCTGTGAAATAAATCACCCTAACTTTCGTAGTGGGGGAGGTGTTAACACGAAGAGGTTTTCACTGAGGACACCTGGTGGCCTACCATGCATGACGTCTTAAGACGGGAAAAGGATGGCGCTAGACGTTCTCTATAGCTTCGTCTCTTTCCCACACTGGAATAAGAATAGAACAATACTGCTTTAAGATATCATAGTAACCCCCTGTACAGTACAAAAGCTTGCTATATAGGCATACGTTGTCATTGTATTGTAATTTTTATTTTACGTAACATCCTACTATCCTTACTAATATTATAAATGCGAAAGTAAGTTTGTTTGTTACGCTTTCACGCGAAAACTACTCAACCAATCATCATGAAACATTGTACACATATTCTTGGAGAAGTAGTGTAATCACGCCCTAACTGCCCCAGTTTAACTTTGCTGATGACGCAAGCAACGGTGTTACTTGCCTAATTAGCCAACTTGAAACTTTATCGTAAGAGGAGTAACATGCAAAGTACTAGGACGACAGGAGATGTTCGTAGTTCTTCAATGTTTGGCGCAGGTGTATCTAAGTTTTTTGAATTTTAAGTTCTCCGAAAATTACTAGACGCAATTTTTAAACATAGGATAACATCACGCCTTGTAATCGTCCATGGGTTAGGCATCTTCTCTTGGGTCGGTCCCTCAGGTCTGAGGATCGTGGTCAGCCTGAGGGTGGCATCGGGAGCGGATGATCTGCTTCCATCGGTTTCTGTCCATCGCGTCTCTTACGACCGTGTAGAATTTGGAGGACGACGACTCTTTGACTTGATCGGTCCATCTTGTTGGTGAGCGACCGCGCGATCTCTTGCCTTCGGTGTTTCCAACCACTATCAATTTCTCCAGACTTTCGTTGCCTCTACGCACCGTGTGGCCGAAATATGACAGGATGCGTTGCTGGCATATGGTGGACAAGCGAGTTTTAATTTGAAGCTGGGCTAAAATGGATGCATTGGTCCGTTTCGCTGTCCAGGGTACTCTCAGCATTCGTCTCCAGCACCAGGGTTAGGCATAGGTGTACGTAAAAGTACATTCACCATTTAAGTTTAAGTAGCATACAAGGTGTTGTTTTGCATCCTCGTCAAAATTCAGAAGGATGTCACAAAAGACATAAGTAATCAATTACGGTACCTATTTAATCATTAATAAACGCTATTTTTTTTGTTGTTTATGTTTGTCAGTATTTCAGAATAACCCCCATAACGTGCTTAAGAGAATAAGAAATTATTGAATGAACATTTGAGATTATTTGTATGTGTGGAAGCGTGGTTATAGGGCGAGAAACAGACGGCCCGCGTTTAAAACACGAGTAGTTGACACTTACCGATTTCAGTAAATAAGAAAAAAAATAAAAAAATACTTATCCATTTTATTATTGATTTGGGACGAGAATCATTAGCATAGTTACTTCCTTTAATTTGACGAGGATGCAAAACAACAGCTTGTATAATGGGGCAGCCTATTCTCATCAATCGGGCACAAATACAGGCTCCATGGCTGTTACTGCGAAATTATTGAAGGAAAAACCCAAAAACACTATGCCCGGCCCAGGAATCGAACCCAGAACCTCTTGCCCAGCAGTCACAATTTCAGCCACTAGACCAATGAGGCAGAGGAAGATTTCTCTCATATAAAAGTTATTCATAATTTAACTGGAATCCGTTCTAGCCCGATCACTATGTACGGTAAGCCTATCCCTTGGGGGAAGCAAGCCAAATACTTAGGAGTCCTACTCGACAACCACCTGTCCTTCGCGGCGCACATCAAAGCACCTCGCGACCGAGCTGCTTCTGCTATGGGTAGGCTTCATTTCATGACTTCGGCCAAAAGCAAGTTGTCACTCAAGTGCAAGTTGCGCCTCTACACCGCGGTGATTCACCCCATTATGACGTACGCTTGCGTCGTGTACGCTCACACCAAGCCTAAGTACATCCATAGGATGCAAACTTTGCAGAACCGGTTCTTACGTAGAGTCACGGGAGCCCCTTTTTATGTCCGTAATGACCGTCTACACGTAGACCTTAGAATGCCCACTATACTCCAGTTTATGAAACGGCTTTCGGTTCTTCGATAACGCCATTAAACACCGTAATCCCCTGATCGCAGCGGCCGCCCGTTACGAACCCTCGCGCATTAGTTC
Organism: Cerastis leucographa; assembly: GCA_963082945.1. Lineage (NCBI taxonomy): Eukaryota > Metazoa > Arthropoda > Insecta > Lepidoptera > Noctuidae > Cerastis > Cerastis leucographa. Next base: position 4,202,565 of record OY720369.1, on the reverse strand, counting down.
AGTACGCCGTCCGAGGCATACTCTCGTCACCCCCGATGATGCTATAACCCTCCTCCAGGAAAGTAGCAAAGAGACTAGTACTCTCAAAAATTTTAGACACAAACCGCCGTCTTTCCGACCTCGCCGTCGAGGCCCGTCGCGACGTCCCGGTCTTTGCCCTCCCCGACCCTCGCTCGAGCCAGCCCGCGATGCTGTGCCAGTAGTTTTAAATCAGTCCCAAAATAATGATATCATTCAGATCCAGCCTGTCCCCATGCAGTCCTCCCCCAGCGACGCCCTAAGCCGAGGCTCGTACCCCACAGGGGGTGCCCTTAGCGTGTAGTCGCTTAGTTTGTAAGTTTTTATGCCCTGGCTGGAGGCCTTACACTAAAGGCACCCACGGGATAGTCCGGTTAAGCAGACGACAACTGCATAGGTTGAACTGCGAGATGCCATTCACAAAAAAACTGGAATCCGTTCAAGCTATCTGTCAAACCACTTAACAAATAACTATGCTAAGTAGATAATTACTTCTGAACTTTTAAAGTTAGTCGTGAAGGTTAGTCTTAAAACCTTAAGTTACCTAATTAGCGGACTAACGGTGTTAGTTTTGGACTAACATGAATAATGAGTTTAAACAGTTCCAGTCATTCAGTTATTTTGTTGGTAGACGTAGCATTTCGTTTTAAAAAGTTTTATGTACATTTTCACTCGCACTAGGCGAGTCCTGGCCAAAGAAATCCGTAAACAATTTTACCTCGCTTGATTTCGAAAATCCTACATTGCTTTTTTTAATGCAAAATAGGATTTTTTTAACCATCAATAACACTTGTAACGGGATATCTACCATGTTTTTTATTTTTTTTGAGATCCCGATACATCATCGGTGTTTTTTTTTTTTCAGTATCAGAATCTTTATTTGTTAAACATAGGTATTTACATAAGCTGCGGGTTGTTCGAAAGAGATACCGCGGCCCTGGAACACAAAGGGCTAAGAAGGAACATGGGTGGGTTTTAGTCAGTCAAGTCTGACACTCCCTCCCGCTCCGCCCAGATCGGGAGAAGTCATTTGATGATTTCCCATCCGTAAAAAAAAATAAAAAGTATTTATATAAAGGTGTTAGGTTAACATATTTGAGCGCTATGTTTTGCCGGGAAGGCATACAAATTTTAAATAAAATGTAAAGTTGCAAACGCTATGATCACGGATAAACATCCCGGTAAATATCCCGTTACAATTGTTATTGGTAGTGTTAGGTTAGGTTTTTTTAAGTCTAGCCAACGGTCTCGCACTCCTGTGCAAAGACGTAGTAGTATTTCATGAAAAAGTCAATAAATGGAATGAAAAAAACTTAAAAGGTTGTGATGATGATGATGTCCTCCCAGACGTATCCGTCGACGGCGACACCCTTAGCTCGTCTTCGCCTGGGCTCTTGCATGAGCGCGAGCATGACTCGCAAAACCAAATTTTGTTTTGAAGGTCCTATTGCAAGAAGCGTAGTAAAGAGACCCACTTGAATTGCGAGTTTAGTTGTAGGAGGGCTTGGGGTTAAAAGGTTGTATTGACGGTTTAAATAGACGGTTTTATAGTTAGATATAATTTTTTAATCAACAAACAACCTAACGCTGACCAGCAAATTTCGCTTGCTACCTTAGCGCATCCTCCATAAAACTAAAAGCATGTAATTTTAAAGTACTAAATCATAAACATAGACCTAATTTATTATTTAAATGAGCCTATTTGATTGAACGATTAATACTATAAATCGTCAATCAGGAACCTAGCTTTTTTTTAAACTTATTGGGCCAGCGTATAGTGTCTTCATAAAACAATACTTACATCAAAATTAAGGCATGTTTGTTTTTGAAACGATAAGCCCTCTCTCTTATTACCTCTCCCGGGCCGTATTCCATGAACTTAAACATACCTATGGTTATATTGGTAGGTGTAAAAATACCCCTAACGAAGCCGAAATGCAGTTGATCTGTCCATTATTGCGATAATTTTTAGGATTTCGCACCTCAAAAGGAAAAACGGAACATTTCTATGATCACTTTGTAGCACGTCTGTCTGTCTGTCAAGACCCTTTATCACGGGATCGCGCGGAGGTATCGAAATGAAATTAAAAGCATATACTCTGGTCTACCGTAGTAGTTTGAAGCTGAAGTTGTGAAAAAAACAAAATTCTAAGCTAATATAAAAAAAAAGATACGGGCGTTTATGCAAAAAACTTATATTTCGACACTCTCAAAGGAATCAAAATGTATGGAGTACTTCCCGTTGACCAAGAACTATGACATTGACAAAAAAAATCGTCTTATAGGTACTGCAAGTTTAGGGAAAACTGAACATTTGTAGTTTGGTAAGTTGTAATTAAATAAAAAAAAACATAGCTTTTACAAAAAACAAATTTGTACGGAACCCTCGGTGGGCAAGTCCGACTCGCTCTTGTTCTGTTTTTTTTTTGTTCAAGACCACACCTGGGAATCTTCTAGCTACGAGGGTACGGAGATATTGGGGTGAATGTTCTAACTTTTTCACGAGTTTTTATTATATGTTTTTAATGTTATAAGTTTACTTTAAATACCTCCATGACCCCGTTACTTACTATTCAGTGCATCCTTAAGCACATTATTTTAATGTGTTATATTGAGTCCTCCAAAAAATAAAGTCGGTCTCAGTAATAATTTTTGAGTAGTGTAACTTAATTTGATGTACAAAATGCTTGGTTGACGGCTTCGGGAAGGGTGTCCATTTACACCTTGTATAAAGTACACTTCTGGCTTACCCTTTAAGTAATACAAGCTTGTTTTATGTTATGAAAACATAACACTTCAACTTCGTAGTACATACCGACCATAATATTAGTTTCATCTTACTTAATTATTAGGCTAACAATCTTTCCCTCTCCGACTAAACTAGGCTAATGACTTGGAAAGTTCTCGGATGCATCAGCAAGGCGCTATGAAACCTGATAGGTAAGAGGCATGTGTGTTTTAATTATGGAAGAGTTTTTAATGGTTTGTGGCGATTGGGAAATAAAAAGGAATATAAAAGGTGTTGTTTTGCATCCTCGTCAAAATCCAGGAGGTTGTCACAAAAGAGATAAATAATCAATTTAAATTACGATACCCAGTTAATTATTATTAAAGTCTGATTTTCTTGGTTGTTTAAGCTTGTCAGTATATCTGAATAAGGTGGCTCTTATCAGAGTAAGGTGGTAGTTGGCTAATCAGGTGGTTTAGGGAATAAGAAACGTTTGAGATTGTTTCTATGTGTGAAAGCGAGTTTATAGGGCGAGAATCAGACGGGCTGCGTTAAAAACACGGGTGGTCCACACTTACCGATTTCCGTTAATAAGAAAAAAAAACTTACCTATCCATTTTATTATTGATTCGGGTCGAGAATCATTACCATAGTTACCTTCTTGAATTTGACGCAGATGCAAAACAACATCTTGTAGAAAGAAAGAAAAAACAAAGAAAAATATATTTGTTTGTCAAAGGGATATATATGGAGGTGCACGCAAAAAAAAAAAAAACATACAACGTATGACAAATAATTATAAGGACAACAGGACGGAACCAAAAAAATGTTTTTGACAGCTTGCTTGTCGTGACTGCGACAAGCAGGTTACTCTCAACGTAATGCGCGAATAGCGTTTGTTAACATAACAACATACACGGTGTATACAAAACTTTCACAAAGCCGTCAACCATGCATTCTATACACCGTGTAAATCACCTCATCGCGAAGCCGTCAACCAAACATTCTGTACATGAAACTAAGTAACTTTACGCAAAAAATATTGCTGGGAAACGACTTTTTTTTGGGGGGTGTAAAATTATGTTTTGTGGTAGAACTCAATGTAACGCACTCAAACCATTGTGCTGATGGACGGATTGAATAGTACGGTGGTCGTGGAGGTGTTTAAAGTAAAAATCTTGCATTAAAAACTTGTATATAAAAAAATACTTGTCAAAAAGTTGGAACTTTGACCCCTAATATCTCCGAAACTAGAAGGTTTTCAGGTATGGTGTAGAACAAAAAAAATATTGCAATGACAGGGAGAACCAGTGCCTTTTGGCTTCGTTAAGAGGTGTTTTACACCCTTTATATCAAACTAAGTGACTCTTCGCAAAAAAACATTGCTGAAACGACTTTCTTTTTGGAAGAAACATCGCTGTTTACGGTAGTAATCAAAGTAACGCACTCCAAAAATTGTGCTGATCGGTGTATTGAAGAGAACAGTATGTCATAATTACATAAAAACTTGTGAAAAAGTTTGATTAAGGTCTCCTTTAGCTCCATAACTAGAAGGTAAAGAATAAATAAAAAAAATTGCAATGAGGCAGACGGTTAGAACAAGTGCTTTTCGTATTTTACGGTTGAAATACCTTCGGAACTTCAAGTGGACAAAGACGTGAACACGTAGTTTTCGAATTTACACTCTGAATAATCCAAAAAAAAATTGCTACAAACCCAGATGTTTCAAAAAACATCAGAAGGTAAAACGTATTAAAATAAAAGTTAAAAAGGTAAAAGATAAATATTGGCTTGGGTTTAACGGAGGTCCATCAGGAGGTTTCCCAGAAATATGATATTTATTAATTAAATGTAAATATTAAAACCAGAACCTATTCATTGCGGTACTTTTGCCTCGATTTTGTGGGGTTGGACGGGGTCTTCATCCGAGTCATACCAAGCGATATCGTATTACCCGGTACTAACTGGGTAGTGGAATTCAGATAGGCAACTGCCTATTTACTGCTCCATGTAAAAATACTAGTACTTACCTCAACTGATACAACTGTAAAACAGACCTAACATAGTATTTTTTTAATTCGCTCAGCCACTGCGCCAACTATGCCATGAAAAAGCTAGACAGGTGGTGGCAATAATTCGTGACTATTACTTAGTAGTTTGACCTCTAAGTGGAGCTTTAATACTGTCAAAAGGAGGAAGGACATACCATATTATTAAAGATTGCCATTGTCTTCTTCTGCAGGGTGGTTGAGACACCGATGCTAAAACGGTTACCGCGAACATAATAGTAACTATTCATCGGTAATTTAAAAAAAAACAGCTGTTTCTTACAAAACTGTAATACTTACACGGCCAAAATGTATGAAAACGCTGTTTTTTTTAAAATTACCTATGAATAATTTCTATGTGCCGTTCAGAATGATGTACTCACTTAAATGTCACGCTGATGGTGGTGGGTGTGTCGGGTCATTTAGTTCCCTTCAGTATGGTTGAGTTGAATGATGGCTGATACTTGTGTCATGTTCGTGAACGGGCGGGCACTCTCAGTTGTGACTGGTCATCTCTTTAATGCCACGGTTTATTTTTATTACTTTTTTTTTTTTTTTAATTATTGATACAATCTTTTACTCTGGACGCTCTTTATTTGCACGTATTTCTAAATCGTTGTCACATATTTGAAATTCTCATCATGAATGATGTTACCAAGATTTTGTGACATATTTTGATATAAAAGAGTGTCCATGGAGTTTCTTGCCCATTTTTCTCCATAGAGATCTTCTTTTTTTACTTTCAAAAGTGCCTGTAATGGTCTAATTGAAATATTTATTTGAATTAGACCATTACAGGCACTTTTGAGTTTGCACTGAATACGTAACCGTTTTAGCGTCGGTGACCTTTCTACCCTGTACAACATCTTCTAGATAACATGATCTTCATTCATCTCCTTGGTTTGAGAAGAAGCTAGTACAGACAGTGGTTCAGGATGGGCTAACCCCTCTACAGTACCGCCGAGTACGCCAGGGGGGTAACTACTTAAAGACAATGCTGTCTGTACAATCATCAACTCGTTTGCCTATCAAAACCAAACTCAACTACCCCTCAGAGACGAATGTCAGCAACATTTTCAGGAAACCGTATATGAAACTGAAGCTGTGGCAGTTGATCCAACTTCGCTAATTAACGAACTTACTAAGAACAGTTTGTGGGGCTTCAACTGCCGGATGAAACTGAGACCTTGCGTTTATTTTGAGGTCATTTAGTTGTGCTATAATTATGTTTAATTTGAGCTATGGGACCAAGTAAGCATAAAGGAAAAGTAGACCAGAAAATAATTTAATCTATCATCATCATCATCAACTTATAATATTGCCACTGCTGGGACACAGGCCTCCTTTCAAAGAGAGGGAGTGGGCTTTAATCCACCACGCGGGCTCTGTGCGGGTTGGTAGATGTCACATGTCTTCGAATTTTTAGTTCTAGGACATGCCGGTTTCCTCACAATGTTCTTCTTCACCGTTTTGAGAGCAGCGGTGATGAAATAAATTAAACAAAGTAATGCGCCAGCCTGGTTTCGAACCTACGACTTACAGCTCGTAAGTCGGAGCTGCCACCACTGGGCCAACGCTCCTATCGGATCAAATTAAATCTGCAAACGTGATATTTACCAATAACATTATGCCTGAAATCGAAGGGTTAGAAACAGGTTAATAGTGCACAGACATTTCGCCAATTATGTATGTTTAAATGTCATGTAATAGGGGGCGAGCCTTTAACCATCAGCCGATTTTTTTATTTTTCAATTAGCAGTTTATCAGGTGTGCTAAGTTACGTCATACCCCGAAGTGTAATTTTTTTTATCCATACTTCCATACTAATATTATAAAGGGATTAAATATAATGAGCACCAAAAAATACTTTGAGATCCTAAGCTACGTTACCCAAAAAAAAATACTAAACACCAAAAAAATTGTATTCAAAGACCAAATATAGTAAATGATCACCAAATTTTGTGGCAAGAAGAACTTAGGAAGCAAGTGCGAGCAAAGCGAGCTCGGGATATTGGGCACCCCGACTCGGACAGGTTAGGTTCGGGGTCTTAGTTCGCTCGCTCCACTCGCTCACTAGACCCCCCCCATCCCCTTCGTGTTAGGTTACTTTAAACCCTGCAGAGAGAAATAGGAGCCCCGCGTAGCGGGGCTCCGTCGACTACGCCTTAGTTCGGAGCTGTGATTTTCAGGTTTTTAATTCTGGTGATCATTTACTATTTCTGGTGATCATTTACTATTTTAGGCAGTATAAAAATGTTTTTTAAGGTTATATTTACTTTATCTGGTGTTATGTTAAACATAAGCCTATTATAAATGCGAATGTCACTCTATTTGTTTGTTTGTTTGTTACGTTTTCACGACTAAACGGCTGATCAGATCTTAATGAAATTTGGCAATAAGATAGATTTCAACCTGGGGAAGGACATAGGCTGTATATCATCACGCTACGACCTATAGGAGCGGAGCAGCAATGAAAAATGTGGCGAAAACGGGAAAAATATGACGCAGACGAAGCTGCGCAGGACAGCTAGTTGTTAATACATTGTATTTCATAAAAAGATTTAAAACATGTGTAAATCTATCGTAAAAGCTCAAGACTTAAAAATAAAATGGCCACTTGTTCAGACTCTCAGTACGCTCAATAGACTCGACTTCATGTTCTATGAAAAATAAATTCACATTATTATAAGAACCCAGATTATAAATCAAGTTACTATTATATAAGTTAATATACATTCTGAACCTAAAAGAGATGGAATAAGAGCCAGTTTTTGAGTTTGTTTAAAAATATCTCAACATTGTTTACCCAACTATGTTGGGGTCGACTTCCAATTTAACTGGATGCAGCTGAATACCAGTATTTTACCAGTTAGTACTGGTGTTTAAAAATATCTACTTTATCAAATATTTGACTTAGTATTAACCTAAAAAATCCATTTATTTCCATCAGATATACTTTTACTTATTTAATTACTTGTTAATGAGCGAAAAGTTTACAAAGTTGTGAAAAATAAATATAAGATATTTTGTATAGCCCATAAAATAAATCAAAACATCATACCACTACTCGAGAAAGCCGTAAAGGTAACTACTAGGACTAGTGCAAAAGCGTATTTACGAGAATAAGGTGTATAGGTGTATAGAACCCGTCTTCATTTCGATGTTGTTGCTGGACATACCTAGACAGTGAAGGTGTTCCTACTTTTCCACAAGTTTTTTTTTAACCAGGATTTTTTAATTATGCAAGTTGTTGTTTTGCATCTTCCTCAAATTCAAGGAGGTAACTATGCTAATGATTCTCGTCCCGAATCAATAATAAAATGGGTAGGTAATTTTTTTTTTTTTCTTATTTACGGAAATCGGTAAGTGTGAACCACCCGTGTTTTAAACGCGACCCCTCTGATTCTCGCTCTATAACCGCGCCTCCACACATACAAACAATCTTAAACGTTTTTTCAATAATTTCTTATTCTCTAAAGTTTAGAGTCTAAACCATGTTAAGGGGGTTATTCTGAAATACTGACAAACTTAAACGAACAAAAAAATCAGCATTTATTAAAAATTAACTAGGAACCGTAATTTACATTGATTATTTATGTCCTTTCTGACAACCTCCTGAATTTTGACGAGGATGCAAAACAACACCTTGTATAATAATATCTTTACTTTAAATACCTTCATGACTTGTTTACTATTCAATCAGCACAATGTTTTGAGTGCGTTACATTGAGTTTTACCGTAAAACGTGCGTTTTACACCCAAAAAAAAAGTCACTTCGAAGCAATATTATTTGCGTAGGGTTGATCAGTTTGATGTACACAATGTTTGGTTGACGGCTTCATGAAGGGTCCATTTCCATCTTGTATATGAGCGCTTATCTAGCTTCGGTGTTCCTCGCTTGACTGTACACTCTCGCACTTGTCCTGCTTCGTGTCACAGCGACAGTGTACAGTCACTATAACCCCCTACCAACTATTATTCACAGATGCTCCACGGATACCACACAGAGTTCCCTAATTAAGGAAGTTTTGATCCAAATATCGGGCGTGTGCCCCAACTTGTTACCATGCAAACGAATGCCATTTAGTTCAGGTATTAAAGCTTTAGGATTTATTATAAAGTTTTGGATTTGTGATAAGTTTTGGGCAAGTTCGTGTTTATAAATCACTAGCTGTACCCAGCATGCGTTGCAATGCACTTTTTACTACCCACCTACCCTATCCGACCTACCTACCCTACCCGACGCTACCTACCTACCTACTCTACCCTACCCTACCTACCTACTCTACCCTACCCTACCCTACCCTTACTACCTACCTACCCTACCTACCTACCCTACCCTACCTACCTACCCTACCCTACCCTACCTACCTACCCTACCTACCTACCCTACCTACCTACCCTACCCTACCTACCTACCTACCCTACCCTACCTACCTACCCTACCTACCTACCTACCCTACCTACCTACCCTACCCTACCTACCTACCCTACCCTACCTAACCTACCCTACCCTACCTACCTACCCTACCCTACCTACCTACCCTACCCTACCTACCTACCCTACCCTACCCTACCGTATCCTATGTCCTTCTCCTGGCTCTAAACTACCTCCCTGCCAATTTTCAGCTAAATCGGTTCAGCCGTTCTTGAGTTATAAGTGAAGTAACTAACACGACTTTCTTTTATTTATATAGATTTGCTTAGCTGTTTGCAAACTATGTTGAGTTCAGCTTCCAGTCTAGCTAGATACAGCTGGTATTTTACTTGGAGCAACCACGTCGGAGCAGCGGTTGCCCAGTGATGGCAGCCTCTACTTACGAGCAGTAAGTCATAGGTCTAAACCCAGGCAGGCGCATTACTTTCTGTAATTTATTTCAACACCGCTGCTCTCAAAAACGGTGAAATAAAAATTCTAAGACATGTGACATCTACCAACTCGCACTGGGGCCGCGTGGTGGATTAAAGCCCGCTTCCTCTCTTTGAGAGGAGACCTGTGTCCCAGCAGTGGGAACATTATAGGCTGATGGTGAACCACAACTATCAGACCCCTCAAGCCTAGTTGTGTGCCGGAGTATAGCCGTGATGCTACCACAAAGCTGTTCCAGACCACTTCTAACTTGTCTCCAGGGTCGACACTTCCACCCAAGGCGCTGCGCAAACGTGTGTCTTGTGTCGGATCAAACTAGCAATTAATTTTTTAATCAGCCATTCCTTAGCCCTCTCCGACCCTCGCTCGAGCCAGACCGCGATGCTGTGCCAGTAGTTTAAAATCAGGTCCTAAATGATTATATTATTCAGATCCAGCGTCTCCCCATGCTGTCCTCCATGCTGTGCTCGTACCCTTAGCGTCGCTTAGTTTGTTAGTTTCTTTATGCCCTGGCTGGAGGCCTTACACTCATGGCACCCACAGGGTAGTCCAGTTATGCTGACGACAACCTCCTAGTTTGAACTGCGAGGTACCATTCACAAACAAAAAAGCCAGACGTGTGCCAACCTGCGTCCGGTCGCCGTTACAGGACACAGCAACTACGGTTTCCTGTGACGGTGTGCCGTGTCGGTAACAAAATGTTTCTACGTTTGAGCAGCCCCTAATATTCTCTTTATATTAAACTACAGGATGACATATCAAGCAATACGATCCAGTATAATCTGACATCTCATTCAACCGCAAGCGTCTACAATGCGAGGTCAGCTGACACTGGGATCGTGTAGTTACGAAACATGATCAAGAACTTTCAGATATCATTCCAACTCTAATTATCAAAGTTTCATTGCGTGGTTGGAATGTAATATTACATTTAGGTACTTCTGACTGCGTAAACAAGTATTGTATTTGACACTAGCTTCTGGTCGCAGCTTCGCTCTCGTTATGTACGGAAATTAACCGGAAACGTTTTAAATGTATTTTTGGTACGTGGCCACCGTGCCTGGCGCTCTTACTCTAACGAACCATCTAGGTTTAAAGAAACTTTATTCTCAATAAAGACATAATAATTTGTTACTCACTAGAGAACAATACCAGAACATATATACATAAATTACACAGAGCTCGTCTTTAGAATGCCTTCATCATCTGCCTAGCCTTTTCCCAAACTATCTTGGGGTCGGCTTCCAGTCTAACCGGATGCAGCTGAGTACCAGTATTTTACATGAAGCGACTGCCTATCTGACCTCCACAACCCAGTAACTGGGTAATACGATTCATTGCGTGGTTGGAATGTAATATTACATTTAGGTACTGGTCGCAGCTTCGCTCTCGTTATGTCTTTAGAATGCCTTCATTTCTCCAAAAATAATCGATCCGTAATTACGTACTGACTAAGTTGAGTTTTGAATACATTGAAAGAGCGTAGATTTTTGATAATTGAGGGTATTATATTATATTGTAGTGCTCCTTCAAAAGTAAGCATATTTTTACCATAACGAGATCTAGTTTTGGCCAAAATTTACAGCCAACACAACACCAAAATCCTCCATCTTTCCTAGATTAACGTAGAAACAAGCCCCCGTATAGATGTGGCGCCATCTATCGCTAATCGTCAGCCGTTGACAACGTTATTGATGAGCGAGCAATTAATCATGATCACTTGTCCAAACGGGTTCGGTTTCACTTAGCGTCTGTTTGCTTTTTGCGATTTATTTTCGGGAAAGACTTTTTTGAGTGAAGCTGGGAAGGTTTTAGGCTTTAGATTATTCTAGAAAACATACGCCTTTAATTATCGAAGGTTTAAGCAGTTTCTAACAGTACATATCTGGTTGTCTGGAAGATATCGCGCTATAAGCGATAAGACCATTGTAACCATAAAATTTGCTTGTTTTGTAAACCTGTAATGTTTGATTTTTGGCGTACAATAAAGTTTTATTCTATTCTATTCAACATAACACATTTTGCCAGTTATGTTTAAGTTCCATGCCATCAACCGGGTACAAAAAAATACCAGACTACGTGGCTGTTATTGAAAAATTCTTAACACTTTGAAAAACCCAATAACCCTTTTCCCGACCTAGGAATCGAACACCTCATGCTCTGTGGTCGCGCTTGCCACCACTAGACCATCGAGGCACTCATTATTCTAGAACGAGTACTGATAGTTTTTTTTTTTTAACTTTTCCCCACTCTAGGAATTTCTCCTGTATCGTGGGTGCGTTTAAAAACATTTGTACTAACACACACAAACAGCCAGAACCGGAACAACTATCTGTAGGCCATACAAATATTTGTTCTGTGCGGGAATCGAACCCGCGACACAGAAAGCAGCAGTCGATCGCTCAATCATTGCGCCAACCGTGCCGTCAAAGTTTGTTTGAATAGGAAGGTGATGATAACAAGGAAGAGGTTTTTTTTTGGTTAGGTCTTAGAGTTTTTCTACAGAAAAATCATCTCTACAGAAAAACATCCAAAACCCCCGAGTATAAATGGCAAACAAATCCAAACATATTAACACACTACTCAGGAAAATTAATACGCAAACATTTCCCACAGGACCCTGCATATGACACAACATCCGTTATTAATCTGAACAGGAACGGAACCAGTACGCAGTGGCTTTTTTTTCTCTTTTCACCGTGACGAATTTTTTGTTACAGTATTTTTTTTTTAACCACAAATGTATGGTTAAATTTGAGTGAGAATTTTTATATTGATTAATTTTGTATAGGGGACAGTGGCCGGTTATGATACCTATGATCTTGCGAATTTTGTCCCGTTTCAGTCTAGTGATGCTGCGGGGTAGTCTTGTTGAAGCTTCCGGAATTGCACTCTTTGTTTGCCTGCAGGTTACACTGTTTTTGTGCCAGATGCCAGGGAAATCTTCAGCGTCCGCTTTGAGTCGGATATCGTATATTCGATCGAAGACGTGGTGACATGGAGTTCTGTCCGTGGGTGCATCCAGGAGTGGTATTTCCTTTAGAATCCCTTGCAGAACTTTTGAGTGTGTTGTGTCTGCGTTTAGTTTCCACAATCCGTTCAATCTTAATCTTAAGGTTTGCTGTCATCGCTCAGTATATAATAGATGCATAATATGGGTAATACATCTACAGACCAACCTCGAGAAGCATTGCGCAGCCTTAAAAACCGACCTTGACGACTGTCATTACCCGCAAAATATAAAATACCCGCTCTTATGTCACCAAAATATAGGACCTGCCAAACGGAAATATAGACCACAAAAAGACAAGCCTAGATGAAGCAATAAAAGTAACAACATACGCAAAAATATAACCTACATACATACCTAATGTTAATACAACCCACACATCAAAATTGCGAGCTATATAAAGACAAAAATTCATAGCCGTCATGAAAGTCTAATATAAGTATGACATCGTAAAATCAACCCAAGTTGACCCGTCTTATATCGTCTAGTTTTATATGCGTTATGATATCTTATAGTTTTATGTTTTGGGGCTGTTTTAAAGGACGGGCGGGGTCGGGATGGTTACTTAGTTTCGCATGTTTCTTGGAAGCTAGAATAGGGGATGATAACATTTTTTTTTTCTTTGTCCGTCGGTTAGTTAATTGTAAATTATTGGACACGTATTTTTTTTTCACGTGGTCATAAAATTACGGATATATATTGAGTTGAAATGGCGCATGACGTCACACGTAGGTAAGTTTTATACCTACTTGTGACGTAGTGAGCCCCCACTCTCCAACTTTAATGAGTTTTAACTAAGTAATTTTTTGATATTTTGATAAACCAAAAAATACGTGTCATATATTTTTGTATTACCTGACTGACGGACAAAATAGAATGTCGTTTTCTTTACCCAGTCCGCACCCCTACGTTGTCTAGAATATTCATAGCTATAAGCACCTTCTTAATGACTTTGGCATTGACAATACTACAATGAAAACAATCCAATGCAGAACCTTTCTTGTTCCTAATGCCAGGAATGTGGCCTTATTTCTATGAGAAAAAGTGCACGATAATACACCACAATAATTCGTTATACTTTAAATCTAATCATCTGCAGATTTTATTAATTTGGGGTCGGCTTCCAGTCGAACCGGAGTTAGCTGAGTATCAGTATTTTACATAAAGCGTCTGCCTATCTGACCTCCACAGCCTAGTTAGTACTAGGTTTTACAATAACCTTTGGTAAGACTGGTTGTCAGTCTTTCCACTGACTACCTGTAACTAATGCCATAGATTAACAATTAACAGTCGGAACCAATGGCTTAACGTGCTTTCCGAAGCACGGGGAAAGCTCGGTATACATGCATGGGTGGTCACCCATCCACCATCCCAGGCAAGCGCGTCTTACCTTGAAGATTGATCTGAGCAGCTGTTATTAAAAGCCACGAGCTCCTCTCTATCCCTTAGCTGTTACTGTTATAAATAAATGTCAATTATTTTTAATTTCATCTACTAACATTCGTTTTTATGGTTTCGTACCCATAGGGTCAAACGGAACCCTATTACTAAAACTTCGCGGTCCGTTCGTCTGTCCGCCCGTCCGCCTGTCACCAGGCTGTATCTCATGAACCGTGATTATGTATTTCTGTTGCCGCTGTAACATTTTATCATTTAAGCTCCAGACATAATCTTGGGCAACTCACATTAGAACTATGCAGATTAGGTGTCTGAGATGGTCTTTTGAAGAAATAACCACACAGATTTGAGTGGATCTGTCCAGCCAGTGCAAGCATTTGTTAGTTATCGTGTAGCTCAATTAGCCGTTGAAAGTCCATAAATGAAGAAAAAGGTGACCATAAGTTTATCAAACCCTAGATCTAGATCTAGAAATGGCTGCAGCAATTTCTGAGAAATTGCTGCAGCCATATCTAGAATAGAAAAAGAACTAGATATAGATTGAAAAAAGAATTGCCGTTTTGATTTGGACTTTCCAGGAACAACACTGATTTTACTGTGGGTAATAAAGTTGCAAAACCATATTATCCCGCTTTAAAACATTTCATTTCATCTTAGTACTTCCGTAATTCCAAGAGCTAAGCTTAACATCATAATATTCGTTCTAACATTTTTCCCTTTATTTCTCCCGGTAGCTTTTCTATTTGTAGATTTTAATGTCAATCTAGTTTTCTCAAGAAATTCTTTGCCCTCCATTATGAGGATAAAAGATGTGAATACTACTTTATTTATAATGCTGAACCAGTTGATTAGAAATCACCACAATTCTAGACTAAAAAACTAGTTGAGAACAATTGATGATTGTCAATTAACGACCGGTTCTTAAAAGCGAAGTCTATCCTGAAAGTAGGCCCAAAAAACTTTGCTTTGTTCGAAAATCACTTTATGTCATCATGAAGACGGTTTTGGTTTAAGTTAGTATCTAAAGTTTGCCATTCTGAAATATATGATTTATACACATCAGGGAAAAATGTTTTCTTAATAAAAGTAAAAAGTTATGAAAATATTTAGTTTTTTAATTACGCAAAACATATCTAGACTAATGACCTCTCAAAACGGTGAAGGAAAACAACGTAGGAAACCGGCAGTGCGGCATGTGGCATCTATTAAACCGCACCGAATGGAGCATAAAAACAAATACTAAAAACAGAATAAAATGAATATTTAAGGGGGCTCCCAAAGAAAAAATGATTTTTTTTCTCGTTTTTATAAATAATGGTACGGAACCCTTCGTGCGCGAGTCCGACTCGCACTTGGCCGGTTTTTTTTGTAATAACAAACCGGGTAATTTACGTGTTTTTGTACCTTTTAAAATCGAGCAGTCACCTCAGATTACAACACTGAATTTCGCAAAAACGGGGTACAATAACAGGGTACGGGATAAAACGTTGCAAATGAAACCTGTCGTACCGAAACTGAATATCGTTACAATGCTGTTGCGAAGCTTGGAATACCAGAACAATCCGAAATTTTGTTAGTTTTTTTTTTAAACTGCCCCCCCACATTTTCTCCTGCATCGTGGGTGCGTTTACAAACATTTAAACTCACATACAGAATCAGCCAGACCCGGAACAACTATATGTAAGCCATACAAATATTTGATCCGTGCGGGGATCCAACCCGCGACACGCAGCGCAGCAGTCGATCGCTGAGCCATTGCGCCAACCGTCCGGCCATCAAGTATGAACGTGAATGGAGCAAAAAGAGTTAGCATCGATGGCGTTCTGTTTTTTCTTAACAACTGTACATGCAATCACGCCTCTTTTTCCCGAAACAATAGCTAAAAGTGTACATATTAATACACCCTTATATCACTAGATAAGTTTATTTCGCTTGGGTGAGTTTGCCCAAGAACTCCACGACCTCATTCCACCGCCCCCCTTCTACCATCGGACATCTAGACACGCTGCAAGTTACCATCCCTTATACCTTGTTGCTATTCCACCAATTCGCACTAAGCGTTTTCAAACGTCTTTCATAATGCGCACAGCAAAGGAGTGGAACTCTGTCTGCGTCTGTGTTTCCGAACGCTTACAATCCTAATATCTTCAAAGTTAGAGTGAACAGGCTTCTTCTAAGTAAGCTCGTACCATCGTCGACTTTGTCTCTGTCATCTCTGACCTAGACTAGAGTCAAGAGCAAACACACAGCAAATAAAAATAAAAAAAATACGAGAACAGCTATAAACCTATGGAAAACAATTGTAATTGTACAGAGCGAATTAATTAATTTAAATTATTAATTAATTGGTTTCTGTAAAAAGTATCACCTGCTTCCACTGGTAGAACGACGTAAAATTGCTGACTATATATTCTTGTTAAAAATCCTCAATTACAAAATTGATAACCCTGAATTATTGTCTAAGTTTTATTTTAATGTGCCAAATAAAACATTTCGGTTTAATCCATCCATACGTGTACATACATCTTCGAATTAAAGGCAGAACAGTTATATTGTGCGTGCAAGCAAACATTTCAATGATATATACAAGGAATTTGATTTAGATCCATTCACAATTAGTGTGAATTCGGCCAGAAGGTGCTTAAGCCTCAAATTTTTCAAGTAGCGATAGGTTATATTGTATGCTTTTGTTTTTATTATTTTCTCAATATATACATTTTTTTTATATGTGTAATTTCAAACCAAGTATGTATAGTGCTTGTAACTTTACTTTAATAAAAGCGGTGTGTTTTTTGTTTCTGTGCTCACACCACAAAGTATTATATTATGTCTATACGTGAGGATTTGTCATTGGCTCTCTGGTGACTATTGTTCCCTTTTTGTTTGTTTTTATTAGCTGTAAGTCCTTCATGTTCTAAATAAATAAATTACAGTACTCACGAGTAATAAACAGAAAAAGTAATAGAAATCTTAGGATCACTGAGAAACTGATCTTTGAAGGACATTGAAATGCAGTACATGCATGAGATCTGGTGGCCTACCATGACGTCTTAAAACATTATTGTTTTACTCCTTTTTCAGTGTAGGAAAGAGATGGCGCTAGACATCCTGTATAGCTCCGTCTCTTTCCAACACTGGAAGAGTAAAACAATACTGGTTCAAGACGTCATGGCAGGGCACTCAAAGTCCCATGGAACAGGGATTGAACCCATTATCATCAACGTAGCTCAAAAACAGCATCTGTTACTGCTATAGATGAATTCCCAATGTTAAAACCCAATAAAGAAACAAACATAGAACAAAAGTTTCTAAAAGAATGTCTTTTGTGATTTAGACCAACCCTTATCTACTTTTAAATAAGTGCACTGAATAATATATGAGCAATAATAAACAAGATAGCAGATAAACATTTTGTATATATGCATTATAAAGTTTATAGCGAGATGTTTTTTGATTACTTTAATAATATCACATTTGGAGCACACATAAAATTAGCAGTAATAAAGCGTTGAAAATATTTTTGAAACGAGTTGGTAATGAATTGCAGGGTCATATGACGGTTGGCGCAGTGGTTGAGCGATCGACTGCTGCGCTGCGTGTCGCGGGTTCGATCCCCGCACGGAACAAATATTTATATGACCTACAGTTAGTTGTTCCGGGTCTGGCTGTTTGTGTATGTGAATTTAAATGTCCACGATACAGGAGAAATTCCTAGTGTGGGGCAAAGTTTAAAATAAAAACATACTTATATATAAGGGTGACTGGTAATCAGTGACTGATACTTAAACACATGATTATACTCATGATAACAAACAACTTTCATAAAGAAACATTTTTTTATACTCTTTCGCTTTTATCACAATAATAGAATAGCCGTATGAGCGCGCGCCTGTGGCCTATCAGCTTGTGATAAAATTGAAATAGTATAAAAAAATGTTTTTTTTGGGAAAGTTGTTTATCATGACTTTAATCACGTGTTTAAGTATCGGTCACTAATTACCAGACACCCTATATATATATTTACTGATATACTTATTATAGATGCAAAAGTAACACAGTTTGTTTTTTTGTTTTATGCACAACAAAATGGCTGATAGGATCGTTATGAAATTTGGCAAAAAGATAGATCAAGTCTTGAGGAAGGACTAGGATCTTTTTTTTTCATACACTCACGTCAAAATTTCCACGTGAACGAAGTCGCGGGCTAGGACAGCTAGCAATCATATAAGCACCACAATATCGGGACAAAATAATTATAATACCCGGACTAATGATTTTGAAGTTGAATTAGTTTTCTATATTACTAGCTGTGCCCGCCGCGACTTCCTATTTAGTTTATTTAGCTTTTTTTTCGGTTTTGCATTTTTATTTTGATTGTTATTTATTTTTCTAAAATAGAGTATCCTAAGTTACTTCTTATTACATCAGCTATTTGCCAGTGACAGTCTCGTCCAAATCGGTCCAGGCGTTCCAGAGATTAGCCTGAACAAACAGACAGACAGACAAAATTTGTTAAAAATGTTATTTTGGTATATGTACCGTATATATATGCATGTAGTAAAAAGCAGTTATTTTAATATTAAAAACAGACACTTCAATTTTATCTATTTGTATAGATGAGAATCGCCATAACATAGTAACAAAACAACATTGAAAACACCGTACTTTGTAAATATTCTACACGCTTTTCCATAAAATAACAAACGAACAAAAGAATAACAATAAAACTTTGAAATAAGACCAATCCGAAATATCATACCTTGCGTCATCATAAAATTTCCAAAAACTATTCATATTTTTGTAACTCACAAAAGTTATTCAACTTTGTAATAGATATTCGGATGGAACCCTAAAAACTTAGACAGGCGGAGGCCACCACTAAAATGCTATAGCAACCCATCCATCATAAGTTGGTCTATCAAACGCGTTAGATGAAACGGAAAATATTAAGACAGAGATGAATTTGAGGGGTCACGGCAGCTGGTCACATCTGCTCTTGAAACTTATATCTGCACATAATGTTTTATTTGACGCAACAGCCGGGAGGGATATAAAGTAAGGAATTGGGGAGCTTGCTACGAGCGTAAAAGAACCGAAGTTAGGACCATGTATGACGTAATCTTTGTGAAAAATCGCTCGGTAAAAAGATTTTGTTCTACTAAATTCTTGTAGTTGAAATTGTCATCATCTGCCTAGCCTTTTTCCCAAACTATCTTGGGATCGGCTTTACGTATAAAAATGAGCGCTATCAATAAAAAAGTACCAAAATTATGCAATAGCGCTATAAAAATACCACTATACCTATATATAATCTGATGTCTTGTAATGATATAAGAGAATTGACATTGACCGCTATGAAACAAATAAATAATACCTACTCTAGATTTCACCGACAAACTATTAGTAGGAAAATAATTAAATCGATAAACTAAAACCATCTACTTAATTAAGCACAATGTTTTAATATTGCTGAATACAGGGTAAATTCCTAAAATTATTCAACAGCCACTTACAAGTAAGTGATAATTAGTTAGAAGCTATTTTTGAGCAGCAAGAAAGAAAACTGAAATAAAGGGTGTAAAACACCTCTTACCGAAGCCGAAAGGCACTGGTTCTCCCTGTCATTGCGATCATTTTTTTGTTCTACACCATACCTGGGAACCTTCTAGTTACGGAGATATTAGGGGTCAAAGTTCCAACTTTTTGACAAGTATTTTTTTAAATACAAGTTTTTAATGTAAGATGTTTACTTTAAACAACTCCACGACCCCGTACTATTCAATCCATCCATCAGCACAATGTTTTGAGTGCGTTACATTAAGTTTTACCACAAAACATGATTTTACACCCCCCAAAAAAAAGTCGTTTTCCAGCAATAATTTTTGCGTAAAGTTACTTAGCTTCATGTACAGAATGCTTGGTTGACGGCTTCGTGATGAGGTGATTTACACGGTGTATAGTAGTTACTCGCGCTGATGTCGAAGAGCTAAACAAATAATTTCTCACCAAAATTACTCCTAATAATCACTTTAACATCATCATCATCTGCGTAGCCTTTTCCCAAACTATCTTGGGGTCGGCTTCCAGTCTAACCGCATGCAGCTGTGTACCAGTATTTTACATGAAGCAACTGCCTATCTGACTTCCACAACCCAGTAACTGGATAATACGATACCCCTTAGTTAGACTGGATGTCAGACATTTGACTTTTTCTACTCATAACGACTGTCAAAGATCTACAAATGACAGCCGGAACCAAAGGCTTAACGTTCATTCCGAGGCACGGAGAAAACTCGGTATGTAATTATGGTCACCCAGCCATGGACAAACCTCGGCAAGCACGGCTTAACCTAAAAATCGACCTGTGCGGCTTTTATTATATAGCCACGACCTCCTCTGCTGAAATTGTGTAATTGCTTATTCATATTTTTATAGATGTCATTATTATTATTGAGTGTAATTTTCTATCATTAGTAGGTAAATTAAGGACCTCGTTATAATATGTGATGTATCATTAAATTCACTATGTAATTATTGCCTATCACTCAAACTGAAGGCTTCGGTAACGTATTTGATTAAGTAATTCAGCCCATATCTGTAATATTACTTTATAGATAAAAGTAAGGTATATCAAATTCACTGATTACAATACAAGGTGTTGTTTTGCATCCTCGTTAAATTCAAGGAGGTAACTATGCTAATGATTCTCGTGCCGAATCAATAATAAAATGGGTAGGTATTTTTTATTTATTTTAACAAAATTAAAAATACGTAGATAATTCTACTCGAGAAGTAATTTTGCTATATATTTTATATTCAGCTACTAAAAGTTGGATACGAACATGAAAACATCTAACATTATTGAAAAAGTTACACACGTGAACATGTATGGACGAAATACTTTTAATTAAATACCTATCACAAATGTTTGCAAAAATATTATTAATAAACGTCTAGCGAGAATGTTATTCACACTTTTATTAAAAACTTTTTCAAGATAACATGTTTTTCCCTTCACACAAGAATTACCAGAACTGACTCAAATATATTTTCCTTTGTGTCAAAGAACTTTGCAGATATCTCATTTCTGAGCCACGGAAACATTCCTAGATTTTCTTTGCCATCAGAGTAAAAAGTCCTGTTGCCATTAACTCGAGTAACATCAAGTGTTGAACCAACTTACCATGATGTCTTGCGAAAAAGACCCTTAAGTGCGTGTTAAGTATTACTTGAGAAGCTTAAGACGTGCTCAAACTTTTTAAGAACAAGATTTTTTACTGTTAGATTTGTTTACTTTGATATCCAACGTTATATTGGAAAAGTTAAGCTTTACGATATGAATGTATGAACGGTTTTGAAAATCTTCGGGTTTCGAAGGCAAGGAATTTGCAAGGTATCGTCTTTTAATCTTTGAATTTTGAGAGTCGTTTTGGGGTATTAAATACTTGCAGATGGGTCATTGTATAAAAGATTCTTACCAGTATAGCTTCGTAAAGCAGATCTTGGAGTGGTATTAGCAAAAGCATTTTGTACAAAGAAGTTGAAGATTTTTCGGTTCAAGATTAGGTCAGACACGTTGTTCGAACAGTATTTATGATCACGTAGAGAAATAAACGGGATTCTAAAGTATTTTACAGATAATAGGAAATGACCAACCCGAACCCAGCACCGTTTTGTCGACGTTTTAAGTGCCTTTGTAGGCCTATGTGTTTTTAGGGTTCCGTACCCAATGGGTCAAACGGGACCCTATTACTGAGACTTCGCTGTCTGTCCGTCAGTCCGTCCATCCGTCCGTCTGTCACCAGGCTGTATCTCATGGACCGTGACAGTTAGCCAGTTGAAAATTCTACAGATTATGTATTTACATTGCCGCTATAACAACAAATACTAAAAACAGAATAAAATAAATATTTTAGGGGGGCTCTCATACAAGAAATGTTTTTTTTTACTCTTTTTTATAAATAATGGTACGGAACCCTTCGCGCGAGAGTCCGCACTTGGCCGGTTTTTTAAACTAGATGAGGTCGATTTTTCGTATCTGTCTAGTTTGAGAAAAAACAGCTAAAACTTACTTACTTAGACGGATCTTTCAAAATGGGGTGTCCTATTTTGCCAGTTGCGTCTAAGTATAACTATTAGATACACATCTGCCCTACTCTTCGTGGATAACAGGTGTGATATTATGTTTTGCTATTTTTTCACCGAAAACCGAGTAGAGCAAGTAACTATAAACGAGTTATTTGTTAGTCCTAGCGGCCTAATTAAAATAAATGGCGTGACTTTGACAACAATACACCATTGTGGACCTTCAAGTTTAGTCATCCCACACGTGCTATCCATTTCCAGGAGAAAGTTTATTTTCGCGTCCTTCCTACATTCATAGATTATTGTATATGTCGGATCCGGTCATTAGTACGGACAGAAAATGAATCGAAAGCGCGCCAAAGGTGTCGTCACGCGACCTACTTACCAGTCTACCCCCACCTAAACGCGCTTTTACAGAGTCGTGATGTTTCTTGGGCTCGCTGCAGGAGAGTGAGTGTCTGACAGCGGCGGAGTCAAGACGTCCCGAAACTGTACTCCAATTCATGGTGCTTAGTATTATTGTGTTGGATATTAATTTCAAGTAATTTGTTAGTTCGTTAAAAGCAGTGTACCGTGTGTAGTGTGTGTTCTCATAGAACAAAACCCGTGTTCTGCCCACATTGACCGAGTCTAACGAAATAAATCACATCTAACTACGACATATATTTTCGTATCTAAACAAGGTGTTGTTTTGCATCCTCGTCAAAATCCAGAAGTTTAAAACACAAGACATAAATAATCAATATAAATTACGGTACCTAGTTAATTATTAAAAAACACTGCTTTTTTTGTTTATATTTGTCAGTAATTAGAATAACCCCCTTAACGTGGTTTAGGGAATAACAAATTATCGAAACCCCGTTTGAGATTTTCTGTATGTGTGTAGGGGAGATTATTAAGGATCAGACGGGCCACGTTTAAAACACTTAATTTTTTTTTTTTAATGGAGTCTACCTAACCTACAAGTGGTACTTTTAGCGCCATCAGTTATAGAATCTCTCAGTATCTTAGAAATTTGAAAAAAAAAACTTTTTTACGGATTGGTTATCATCAAATTACCTCCACCGCTCTGAGCGGAGCGGAAGGAAGTGTCAGACTTGTACTGACTAAAACCCATCCATGTTCCTTGTTAGCCCTTTGTGTTCCAGAGCCACGGTATCTCTTTTGAACAGTCCCCGGTCCCCTCGGACCCCTTTTGATTTGCTGAGATCTCCTTTAGGTGCACGTGAAACACGAACGCGCCGTCGACAGGGCCTGTCGTCATAAAAAAAATATTTCTCATGCAATACTAAAGGCGGAAACACGCTTACGTGTCGTGGCGTGTCGTGTCGCGCCAGAAGCAAATCGGTTTCATACATTTAATATGGTTAGGGACATATTTGCATGGCGTGTCGTGTCGCAACGATGTATGAAACCGAATGCTTCTGGCGCGTCACGACACGTAAGTGTGTTTCCGTCTTAACTCGTTTGTACTGATTCTAGTTAATGATTACTTATACAAGTTTTAAGCGAAGCCGCTATCTTGAAATTCAATAAAATGTATGAAAGTAAGGTAGGACAAAATTTCAAAACTATATTCTTGAAGAGAAATCTTAAAAATTGCTTATAAGAGATTTATTTGTAAACATTGTCAGACAGACAAAATACTCGTGAATAAAACGATCGTTTTTCTTTTGTTTCAGAATCATCCACCATGGTTGGAAAGGTGTTAATTTTGCTCGCATCAGTATCAGCCTTGAATATTGGTAAGTAGCTCAGTCATGTCTAAATTATATGATAGAAGATATATGGATAAAACTCCGATTTCATGAGTTGCTAGAGAAAAAGAGTTTGAGAAGCGTTGATTTTTTTTACGGATACGGATACGGAGTCGTCAAATGAGCCTTCCCGCTCTGAGTGGAGCGGAAGGGAGTGTCAGACTTGTACTGACTAAAACCCATCAATGTTCCTTTTTAGCCCATTGTGTTCCAGGGCCACGGTATCTCTTTCGAATAGCCCTGCAGCCCTGGCAGAGCTGCATTGCCCTGGAGTTACATTTTATTTGCAGTGTTTTGAGTTTGAAATTCTTCATCATTCATCAGCTATTTTAGGATAAAAATCCAAATAAATTGGTATCCAGTCCAGTCCAGAGACTATTGTCTTTAAATGTACATACGGTATAGGTAATATTAAATGTTTCCATCTAATATTTGTTACCATCATGGTCCATTTCAAAACTGACACAATTGACAAAAGAGAAAGAGTGTCCATGGAGTTTCTTTCCCATTCTGCTCCATAGAGATCTACGCTTTGGAATGGTACAGTCAGCATCAAAAGTCGGTTAACACTTATAAATATTACACCAAGTTTTGTGCTGGTCAGTGTGATCTGATGTTACATTGTTTTGCGAATTTGTGTAACCATTGATGAAAATATTGTTATGTCTTTTACTCCAGTCTGTTAATATGGATCGTTCTAAAACTAAGACGTCTTATAATTTTGGTTATGTAAAGCGGCTTTTGCTGCTGACCGTACCACAGTTATTTCACAAGTTGTAATGCCTTGTGACAGGGACTGTAGCATCCTTTTGTTTTTGACATTCAAAAGTGGCTGCAATTTTCTAATGGAAGTAAATGCATTGATTTGAGCTTAAAAATAAAAATCCTTCAAATTGGAGCTCTCGTGCATGCATTCTGATTAATATGGTAATTTTTCATTACCCTACTCAAAAACCGTAATTTTTGTACGCCGCAGAACAAAAGTCAGGTAAACAAACCTAAATTATTATTCACAAAATAATTTCCATACAACAGCCCAGTACAGGAATGACAGCGTTTCAATTTTGGAAGCCAGTCCGAAGTTTTAATTATGCCGCGAAATTAATTCGGGATCAAGTTTGGTGCCCCAATTTGTGTTTGCTGCCTTTCATAAAGTTTCATTTTAAATGATTTTTCGTATATGACGTCATGTGCAAATACTCGCACAATTGGTTTAATTAATTTTTGTGATTGCGTTTTTCAAAATTGTTTTTACTTAACCGATTTAAATAAAACGCAAATGTACGCATAAGCAGGATACATTTGGAAATTTCCGTTTCTATAGATAATTTATAATCTGTATAATTTAGCTGTAACACTATTTTTCGAAAATGTTTTTTTTTTGTAACATTTTAGACCTATATATCCTGTTTACGAAGTTTTATTAGAATCGGTTCAGTCATTTCGGAAAATAAGAACTTGAAAGTTTGTACCGAATGTCGTAAGGCGTAGACGCTCTTAACCTGCTTTTGGGCAGTGGTAGTTCCAGATCGTGGGTTCTAACCCAGGCAGGAGTTTTACTTTGTGTAAATTATTTCATCACCACTGCTCTCAAAACATCGTGAGGAAACTGGCATGCTCCAGAACTAAAATCTTTTTTCTTCCACATTTGAAACCA
The DNA here is from genome assembly GCA_963082945.1 of Cerastis leucographa. NCBI lineage: Eukaryota > Metazoa > Arthropoda > Insecta > Lepidoptera > Noctuidae > Cerastis > Cerastis leucographa. Next base: position 4,176,994 of record OY720369.1, on the reverse strand, counting down.
GCACAACTGCCAGTCTGTGGATATACAAGGTGTTGTTTTGCATCCTCGTCAAAATTCAGGAAGTTGTCACAAAATACATAAATAATCAATTTAAATAACGGTACAAGTTAATTATGAATAAACGCTGACGTTCAAAACACACCTGGTTCACACTTACCGATTTCCGTGAATATGAAAAAATAAATACCTACCCATTTTATTATTTTTTCGGGACGAGAATCATTAGCATAGTTACCTCCATGAATTTGACGAGGATGCAAAACAACACCTTGTATATAATAATTATATAATCTGAATAAATTCAAACGGCCAAATGCAAGGTTATTAAGTGTACAAAAAAATTCGAGGACATGTGATTTTCGCCAATTAGCATCAGGGCTCGCGTAAATAATCAACATCTAGCCATCACCAATGAATCGAGGCTTGTGTTCCAACAGTAGGAACTTTATAAGCTGATAATGTTTACTTACCTTCTCCAGGGAAGATATTAATAACAAAGGCAATGGTTTCTAGAATAGATCCCAAGAGACTCATTACTTTTTATCTTAATTCGAGAGGTTAATTCGTCGTAGCCTGAGACGAATCTTTTAACACTGAATTTTATTACTCAAAATATACAGTATGTTAGGTTAAACGAGGGACATATTGAGGGAGGGTATTCAGTATTCGATTCTCGTCCCAAATATGTAAAAAACCTATAAACTAGTACTAAACCTAGTGCCTAGATATTTTGGACTGTCCTAAGCCAGATAAGTTTAAAGTATGAAGGGAAAATGGATTATACCTAAGAGTCATTGACCCGCTCACATGTTCTGCGATAGTATTAAGTCGCTAGCGCAAGGGTGTATACACGTTGCGTGACATTTGCGAAAATTTTGGTATGGTTCTGTCTGTTATTTAACAGTGTTTTTTTTTTTGTTTATATTTTTATTAGTATCATGTTAGCATGTACTATTATGTGTTTGAATATGTCCCTCGTTTAAACTAACATACTGTATTTTTTCAACATACACGGTGTAATCTGATCCTTCACGAAACTGTCAACCAAACATTTTGTTCATCAACCTAAGTAACTCTACGCTAAAATTATTGCTGGGAAACGACATTTTTTGGGGTGAATAATCACGTTTCACGGTTGGACTCCATGTGTCGCTCTCAAATCATTGTGCTGATGGGTATGCTAAATAAAGAATAGGTAGAAAGTTATAACATTAAAACCTTGTTATCATCTGCTTAGCCTTTTTCCAAACAATCTTGGGGTCGGCTTTCATTCCAAACGGATACAGCTGAATGCCAGTATTTTACATGAAGCGACTGCCTATCTGACCTCCACAACCCAGTAACTGGGTCATACGATACCCCTTAGTAAGACTCGATGTCAGACTTTTGGCTTCTGACTACGTAACGACTGTCAAAGATCTACGAATGACAGCCGGGACCATCGGCTTAACGAGCTTTCCGAGGCACGGAGGAAACTCGATATGTAATTTATGGTCACCCATCCATGGACCAAGCTCGGCAAGCACGGCTTAACCTTAAAGATCGAACCGTGCGGCTGTTAGCCACGAGCTCCTCATTAAAACCTAGTATCTAAAAAAAAATGGAATTTGGTCAAAGTTCTAGAACAAAAATAATATCATAATGACGATGACGGGGAGCAGAATTTACTAATTACTAATCCTTAAAGAAGCCGAAAGGTACTCCTTTCGGCTTCTTTAAGGATACACTAAACCGTCATTCATCCATACAAACGTAGTATGGTGATTACTCGTTTGTTTGACGGTGTAGGTTCAAAACTAAAAATTGTATCAATTGGTCATGTCTTTATCTAGCCCTGTATGGAAGCAGAATTGGAAAAAAATATTGGTTTGGTAGTTATAAGTGTCGAAACTTCCATATTTCAACACTAATTTTAACTCAAATTTGGGCGTAAATAAATGACCTATGTAGTATAAAAATGGAAAAAGTGAAACCATACAGGGATAGATAATTTATTCATAAAGTTCAAATAATTTATTTTGAGTAAATACATCCAATTGTTTTTTCATAATATCTATGCCAAAACACAATTTATGAAATTTCACGCGCTCATTTTCGTTATAAATCGTCGTATAGTAAACTAAATAAAAACTAGATAAATGATTACCAAATAAATTAAACAAAATAAATTAAGAACTTTACTAAATGCATACATATTAGCCACGCCCGTCAACGAGTTCGAGCCGTCGACTTGTGCACCGGTAAGGGTGAATTTATACAGAACTCATAACAAACACACAGTAGCCGCATTTAAAAACACTAACACCGCAACAAAACCGACCAACTTTCCTCGCAATCATAACGAACTCAATTAGGCGAAGTAAGAAAGTCAACCCGGTTTCACTTCCCTTGGCAAAACGAGAGACAAAAAGGAAAATATGGCGGCTTTAGCTTAAGAAAACAAAGGCTTAACCGGTTGTCATCTCGGGCAAATTGGAAGAGTTAAAAGGAAGCTTTTATGCTTTCTGAGTGATGAGTTAGTACATGACGCAGTTTAAGAAGATTGTTAGGGAATCAAAGCTTTTGTGAAAGTGTTTAGAGTTTATCATAACGTGACATTTTCTTTCTTCATATCTTTACGTATGATAGAAATTCTTTTGCTTGAACTTCTATAGAGATTGTTACTTCATTACATAAAGATTTCTGTAGAAGAAATATCGGCATTATGATTGGCCAAAGGTGTTTGGACGGCAAAACTTCAATTCAATTCAATTCAATCATTTATTGCATATCACATGTGTTTAACAAGATCTTCAATAATAATATAGTTCACATGGACCCTGTCGGGCACAACAACAACTTCATTATAGGAACACCTATAAGGACCAGATTATTTTATCAGGAATCAGATCATTTATCACGAACCAGATAATTATTGATCAGGAACCTTTTAATACTATTAAATATATTATTTTACAGAAAGATCATGGGACCTGCTGACACTGGGTTCGTTCAAAACGACTTAAAAAATATTGAAAATTGGTGCATAGCAAACAATATGGCCCTAAACATCCAAAAATGCTTTTTCATTCGTTTTTCCAAAAAAAAAACATCTCTCCCCACTTCTTACACATTGTACAATACTACATTATCAAAGGTACACCAAATACGTGACCTTGGTGTTCTATTCGACGATGAGCTGAGTTTTAAACCACACATCAACGATATTGTCAAGAAGTCAGCACAAATGCTGGGTTTCGTAAAACGAAATACTCGGGGCTTTCAATTTCCAAAGACCAGAATAGTTTTGTTCAACACTCTTGTGCGTAGTCGGTTAGAATATGCAAGCGTTGCATGGAATCCGTTCTACGCTGTTCATTCGCAAAGAGTTGAGAGAATTCAACGAGCTTTCACCAAACATCTTGCCTTATTATCTAGAAAAATAAGCCATCGGAGTCCGTACGAGCAACGCCTAATTTTTTTTAATATAAAGACGCTGCGAGACCGTCGCCGTTCACGCGATCTTATTTTCCTTTACAAAATCGTCAATGGAATTGTAAAATGCAGCGATTTAATTGAGCGTATTCCCTATTCAGTCCCTTCAAAACCTCCCAGATATCCTACCACCAGACTGTTCTATACTCCTTTCCGAAATTCTAACCTTGGTCTCAACGCTCCCTTGCTACGAATATGTAGAAACTACAATAGTTCCTGCAAATCTTTGGAAACCGATTTATTCGGTGTTTCCCTCAACAAGTTTAGAAGATCAGTTTCTGAGGTACGGGAGTGCACTAAGTTTCCGTTAAAAAACTGACTTCACTTCTTCACGTGCCACTGCGGTACTAGTTAACAAAAATTTAAAACAAATCTTTACATGTCACATGTATAATATTTATGTCATCATAATCCATATTACCTTTTTAGATTTAAGTAAAATTTATATTATATTCAGATTTTATGATTTATTAATAATATACTAGAATTTTATGTTGTTGTCACTATGGTGAACGCTGCGTATACCTATAATAGGCGTACATACCAGCACTTTAATTTTAATTTTATTGTTTTTTGTAATAAATTGTATGTATTGCTGTTGGTGTACCTAATAAATAAATAAATAAATAAATAAATACTATCTTCAAGATTTATGAGGAACTAGCTTTTGCCTGCGGTTTCGCTCGCGGTTATTTAGAATTTGGCATTACCCGGCTGGGACACGTGGCGTAGGCCTATGTAATTTTTTTTTTTTTTGATTGTGTGTGTGTGTTTTTTTGAGAACAGTACTTTTATTTAGGATAAAAGGTACCCCATGTCCGTTTCGGTACATCTGGCAAGGTATATGCAAAATTTTAGAATGATCGGTTCAATTGTTTAGGTATGAAGAGGTAACAAACAAACTTACTTTCGCATTTATAATATAAAAAAAAATATACTAGGTGTTGTTTTGCATCCTCGTCAAAATTCAGGAGGTTGTCACAAAATACATAAATAATCAATTTTAATTACGGTACCTAGTTATTTATTAATAAACGCTGATTTTATTTGTTGTTTAAGTTTGTCAGAATTTCAGAAAAACCTCCTTAACGTTGTTTAGGGAGTAAGAAATTGTCGAATAAACATTTGCGATTGTTTGTATGTGTGAAAGCGTGGTTATAGGGCGAGGATCAGACTGGCCGCGTTTAAAACACGGGTGATTCACACTTATCGATTTCCGTAAATAAATAAATTTAAAATTATTATTGATTCGGGTCGACAATCATTAGCATAGTTACCTCCTTGAATTTGACGAGAATGCAAAACAACACCTTGTATATAGTTAGGATAGTGACTATACTTAACTGCCTCGTTGGTCCAGTGGTTGCAAGCGCGACTTCTGACCTGGGTTCGATTCCCGGGTCGCACAAAGTGTTATTGGTTTTTTCCATCAGTAATTTCTTAGTAACAGCCACGGAGTCTGGATTTGCGCAAAGTTGATGGCAATAGGCTCGCCCTCTATAACATGGAACTTAAACATAACTGGCGAAATCTGCCTAACTCTTCGGGAATTACAGGCGTGATGTAAAAATAAGCACTATTATTATAAAACGATTAAGCTACCAATTCACTCTGATGCAATTGAATCAAAAACCAATTAAAATTAAATTGCATTGAAATTGAGAAAGGTATTGATGATAGTATGAATGGACATTTTCAGGATTCCATTTGGAATTACGGGTATTGATTGTAATTGCTATTGAAAATCTCTTAGTGGCACTTATGATTAATAACGGAATACTATCATTTCTCGAGGAGCTAAATAATAACAGTCGTACGGGTCGATCTTTAAAGTTAAGCCGTGCTTGCCAAGGTTGGTCCGTGGATGGGTGATGATAATTACATACCGAGTTTCCTCCGTGCCTCGGAAAGCATGTAAGCCGTTGGTCCCGGCTATCAGCAATTTTAAGATCAACAAGTATTGTACACACATTTTGTGCAAAACTCCAGTCTGTGGTTGATTCACTGCCGGCTTCTCTGTTTCTCGATCATTATAATCTATTTCTCTTCAAAGTTTGAGAGAATCGGTTTCTTCTAGGCAAGCATGCTCCACCCTAGGCCGCGTCATCGCTTCACATCAGGCGAGTTGCGGCCAAACACAAGCCTATTTAGTAAAAAAAAAACGGGTTGCACTCCGGGAGTGCCGGCAGAAGTGATAACTTGAATATTAACGTTGTGCATTTTTGATATTTTGGAATAATTTTGCACTAATTGCTTTAATCATCAGTATAAAAGTACTATCATTTATGTGGTAAAATACAATATTCATTTATTGCGCTATCGTACACAAAAATGACAATTTATATTGCATTAAAAATTTAACACTTCAGAGCTATTACAATCCGTCTTCCGAATTTTACATCTTTGGAGAAACCGAAGGTTTTGTTTGTGCATAAGATAATTATCCAGTTTTGGAAACCCAAACTCAATGACAGATGTCATAAAGTTCGAATTCATTTGTAACCTGATGTCAATCTGTCTTACGAATTTTCGATCAGCACACGTGTCCTGACGTGAGTTTAACATTTTTTACCCATGACAAAAAATGCACAACACCGCTAAAGAAGTTTTCACTTCATTATAGGGAAGACCACATCTGAATCCATTAGGTACTTTCTTATGAAAAACAAACAAAAACAACTTTGTTTTATTTTATTCATAGAAAGCTACAGAAGCCACAGACTATCAAATTATTTTATCAACTTTCGTGAACTACACAAACAACATTATTTCTCAAAACAACATTCTTCATCACAAATTGAATTTGGATTTCAATTTGGGGACGTCCAGACAACAATTGTAGCTGATTTGTTGCGAGCAAGACAAATTGTTGACAAAGTAATAGAAAAAAATGTTCTATTTATGGAGGTACTTATTACCTCTTTGGTTACTCGTGGAGAAGAAAAAATAAATGAAAAGATGAACATTTTGCGGGTTTATAAGTTCTAAGTCCGCGTTCCGTTCTCATTATGTCGTGACGACCAATTATCGTGTCGTTTAAAGCGTCGTAGCATGTGTGTTTAAGCAGAGGTGTTCACATATAGGGTGACTGGTAATTATTGACCGATACTTTAACACAAACCGGCATGTCCTAGAACTAAAAATTCGAAGATATGTGACACCTACCAACCCGCACTGGGCTCGCATGGTGGATTACAGCCCACTCCTTCTCATAGAGAGGCTTGTGTCCCAAAAGTGGGAACGTTATGGGCTGATGATGATGAACAAAATATTTTCATTCACTACATTCAAGGTTCCAATCTATCTTCTATCTGAATCTGAAGTGTATCTTTAGGGTGCCTTGTGACATTCTTCTTTCTGTACCGTGTGGTTGGTGCCTAACTTGGTGTAAGAGTTTTATGCCGCCCATGGGCCTCTGACTTGGCTTTGCATGCCCTAGAAAAATATCTCTCAGGCTTTTTTGTGATATTAAGTTCGCCTGTTACCTAAATAGTACCCATTTTTTTTTTTTTTTGCGTATGTGAAATCATCAAATGACTTCTCCCGCTCTGGGCGGAGCGGGAGGGAGTGTCAGACTTGTACTGACTAAAACCCACCCATGTTCCTTCTTCGCCCTTTGTGTTCCAGGGCCGCGGTATCTCTTTCGAACAACCCGCAGCCCTGGCAGGCATCGGCCCTTTCGGACCCCTTCCGGTTTGCTGACATCTCCTTGAGGCGCGCGTGGAACACGTACGCGCCGTCGACACGGCCTGTCGTCATGAGACGGACGGACGGTGAGCTAGCCCATTACTCACCGTCCACAGGCTCGCGCCTACGGTGGCCGGGGCCACTGGTTGCCCACCGACGCCCGGGGCGTCTCTCGCGGCGGCTGGGACGTGAGGTTCTCTCCCTCTCACGTTCCGCCACCTCCTTCGCTAGCATGACTGCTTCGCAGAAGGAGGCGACGGCATCCCAAAATAGTACCCATCATCATTCATCATTCTCTTGGCACTATCCCAATTTTTTTGGGGTCGGCGCAGCGAGTCTTCTTCTTTCATACTTTTCTTTTACTTGTCATCTCATGAGATACCTCCTTTCTTGCCATATCATCCTTCACACAGTCCATCCATCGTTTCTTTGGTCTTCCTCTACTCTTATACCCATCCACATTCATACTTCAAACTTTCCTCACGACATTTTCCCTATTCCTACGCATCACATGATACCACGACAACCGATTACCACACATTTGTAATCTTAATAGTGTCCATGAAGTCAATATAAATAAATAAATTTTAGTTAAATGATCTACTTCATCTAGATTTCTTTTATAACAAATTGTGCTCTATTTAATCATCAGGCAATTAGTGCTAACTAGAGATAATTTAAGAGTCCTGGTTGAATAAACAAGTTGTTTACTTCAAACAGAAACTGTAGGTGCTTTTTCCATTATTGAAATTCTTTATTATTCATAAAACTGTGAGAAGATGATATAAACATTTATTTCTTCTGTAAGTATTTTTATACACTTTTATGGCGTCACTTAAAGAATTCCGTTTTTTTTATAACATGAGGTCGGTGTCCTATCTGCGGGTTGTTCGAAAGAGATACCGCGGCCCTGGAACACAAAGGACGAATAAGGAACATGGGTGGGTTTTAGTCAGTACAAGTCTGACACTCCCTCCCGCTCCACCCAGAGCGGGAGAAGTCATTTGATGATTTCCCATCCGTAAAAAAAAAAAAAGGTCGGTGTCCTATGCGGGGCTGTGAGTAATGGGTTAGCTCACCGTCCGTCCGTCTTTTGACGACAGGCCCTGTCGACGGCGCGTTCGTGTTCAACGCGCGCCTCGCAATCGGAAGGGATCCGAGAGGGCCGATGCCTGCCAGGGCTGCGGGACTGTTCGAAAGAGATACCTTGGCCCTGGAACACAAAGGGTTAATGGATGAGTTTTAGTCAGTACACATTAGGAACACCGCAACACATTCACCCTGCTGTATATACAAGGTGTTGTTTTGCATCCTCGTCAAATTTCAGGAGGTGGTCACAAAAGACATAAATAATCAATTAAAATTACAATACCTAGTTAATTATTATTAAACGCCGATTTTTTTGGTTGTTTAAGTCTGTAAATATTTCAGAATAACCCCCTTAACGTGGTTTAGGGAATAGGAAATTATCAATTAAACGTTTGAGATTGTTTGTATGTGTGTAAGCGAGGTTATAGGGCAAGAACCTGACGGGCTGCGTTTAAAACACGGGTGGTAAAAACTTACCGTTTTCCGTAAATAAGGAAAAAAATAAAAATTACCTACCCATTTTATTATTGATTCGGGACGAGAATCATTAGCATAGTTACCTCCTTGAATTTGACGAGGATGCAAAACAACACCTTGTATAATATGACTATAAAGTCAAGTTAAAGTAATAACTACAAAAAAGAAAGCAACAAGGTATTTACAGACATAAAACCCATAAAATTTCAACCAAAAACAAAACACAAATTGACATCCAATTACCATGACACCATAATAATTTGCCTTCAAAACAAATTGTAACCTCCCATAATGACGGATGGAAACGTCAAAAATTCAAAATGAGATGAAAAAAAAAACATTTTTTTTTTCTACTAACCATAAACCTGGCTTTGTTTTCAACGATACTCATAAACGCATCGGTCTGTACAAATTTTAATGAGTCCAACCACTACATTTTGCTGTATTTTTTCCGTACAACATTATTATTGCAATGAGAATATTGCAATATTTTGGTTTCATCCTTTGATATGCGCGTTTGTAAAATGCGAGGGATTAATTAATCTTAATTGAAGTTCTTTGTGTTATGGAATTTATGTTTTATTTTTGCTGTGTTCTTTTTTTAATGGTGTTGATGAGTGCAATGAGTTAAGAAAAATTATGGTTGCTTTCGTGTCTTGTATTTGCGCCCTTAATAGCGTTTATACCATACGGTATTTCATCGAAAACTTTAAAAAATTGGTTCAGTCCTTTCGGAAAATAAGGACTTCAAAGTTTGTGTGAAATTTCTAAAAAACGCTCTTAAACTTCAATGCGACGCCCTAAGCCGAGGCTCGTACCCCACAGAGGGTGCACTTAGCGTGTAGTTGCTTAGTTTGTATGTAGTTTTATGCATTGGCTGGAGGCCTTATACTCAAGGCAACCTCAGAATACTCCTAGGTTGAACTGCAAGATGGCACAAAAAAAAAAGTTAAAGTGCGTGTTTATAATTCCAAAATGACATCTTTTTACTGAATGCATTTGAAAGTATTTAAGTAACTTGTAACAAAACTATCTGTCTGTTTGACCAATTTGACGGATTTTTTCTGGCAGATAGCCTTGTGTTTTAAGGAGTACCTTTACTAAAGTAAAAGTAGCCTAAGTTAAGGTTCTGTGCAAAAAAAAAAACAATACCCATGGAATTTTAAAAAAAATCCGATTCTAAGGAAAGTCATATTTTTTATAATAACTTCATGTGGACGAAGATTGCTGGCAACAGCAAGTAAATCGTTTCATATTGTGAATTTAAAAGCGATTCACATGTAGACACATTCTAACTTGAAGCATCGCATTATGGTGGCATAATGCCGTCGTAAGTAGTTACGACGGCACAAAAAACCAGCAATCTGTTCCCAGTCAAGACCAAACGCTTCTCCCCTTCTCCTTAACCCAATGTCATTAATTATTATGTATAACATACACATAAGGCTTGTGGAGTTCGTGGGTAAATATTAACAGCCACACAGGTCGATATTTAAGGTTAAGCCGTGCTTGCAGAGGTTGGTCCGTGGATGGGTGTCGTAGATGGGTGCCTCGGAAAGCACGTTAAGCCGTTGGTCCCGGCTGTCATTTGTAGATCTTTGACAGTCTTTAAGAGTAATCAGAAGCAAAAAGTATGACATCCAGTGTTACCAAGGGGTATCGTATTACCCAGTTACTGGGTTGTGGAGGTCAGATAGGCAGTCGCTCCTTATAAAATACTGGTACTCAACTGCATCCAGTTAGACTGGAAGCCGACCCATAGATAGTTTGGGAAAAGGCTAGGCAGATTTTTAGAGGATGAGTATTAATGACTTGACTTGATTGACTGTCTCGTTGGTCTAGTGGCCTTTAGCGTGACTGCTGAGCATGGTGTCCTGGGTTCCATTTCCAGGTTGGGCAATATGGTTTTTCCATTTTTTCAGTAGCAGCCACGGAGTCTTTGGGCCCGGTTGATGGCAATGGGCTCGCCATTACATGGGACTTAAACATAATAGGCAAAAAGTGCGTACAAGAACCGACGAAAGACACTTGCGCGAAGGACACTTGCGCGAAGCCATTTGCGCGAAAAGACATTTGCGCGCAGGGACTTTTGCGCGAAAACACATTTGCGGGCTGAGACTTTTGCGCGAAAGGACTTTTGCGTGAACGGAAATTTGCACAACTTAATGTCTTCATGGGTGTCGTGTGTCGTTTTCATGGTTTTAGGGGTAAAGAAAATGAGGTCATAATGAAAATCCAAGATGACGCCGAGGCAAATTTTCGTATTTTCCTTCATGGGTGTCGTTTTCGTAGTTCTAGTTCTTGCCTAGTTCATGATTTTGGTACCACAAACGGTAAGTCGCCACAGCGAATCAATGGAATGTATTTGAGCGTCAATCAGATTTAATATAATCTACATAGTACTAAACACATAGCGATTATATATCCACATAAGCACATTGATTATAATTATCGGATTCATGCGTCAAATTAGGCTAATTGGATTGATTAGAGGGAAGACTAAGAGGATACCAAGCGTTTTTGCCTAAATTATAGATCTTCAAGGTCAAGCAGCGTTTGCCAAGGTCGGTCCGTGGATGGGCGACCTACTACATACTCACTTTCTTCAATGCCTCGAGTAGCACGTTAAGCCGTTGGTCCCGGCTATCATTTGTAGATATTTGACAGTCGTTACGAGTAGTCAGAAGCCAAAAGTCTGACATCCAGTCTTACCAAGGTTATCGTATGACCCAGTTACTGGGTTATGGAGGTCAGATAGACAGCCGCTTCATGTAAAATACTGGTACTCAACTGCATCCAGTTAGACTGGAAGCCGACCCATAGATAGTTTGGGAAATGGCTCGGCAGATGATAAAAATGTTGTGAAAAAGTTGGAACATTGACCTCCAATATCTCCTGAACTAAAAGGTTCCCAGGTAAGGTTAGGAAAAAGGTAGCTTAGGAAAAGGCTAGGCAGATGATAATATTGTCGTAGTGAAAAACGAACACAACTCTTTATTACCGACCAGTACGTCTACCATGAGTTGTCATAGTTAGATCGCTTGACGTAACTGCAATAGTTCCGTCAATACGCAAATACTACAGTTAGCTTTTTCAATGGTACCCTGAGCTGTGTTGGTGCTTACTACCAAATTCTAAGCAAATGAAGCCCAAACTTGCAGTCGCTGTAGTTTAGTTTACTACACGGTGACGTAGGATAGATAACTATAGTGACTCATACTGCGCATTTTAGTACCCAACTATCCGCTAGAGGCGCTGTAAAAAATTTCATACATTTTTTTAACTACAGAAGCTAGCGAGTATAGATTGTTAAAACTCATGGTAGACGTACAGAAACATATAGCAACCCGTTACTCTTCATCCAACACATCATACACAGGTGGTCCTAAAAACGTGTTATTATATTTTCCCTCTATGATAAAATACTAGTCATTTTTCACGTCGATTCCTTCATACTTTTCTTACGGCCAGTGACGCTGATGTATGGAGACGATATATTTCAGTAACACGCTGTATACGAAGCCTTAATCGAATACAAATAGACGAAATTGGTTCCGGAATTTCCAATTGGGTATGTGATTAAAGATGTCTTGCTTATTCCGGTTTTATTTATCTTCGATTTTAAATAAAGGTTTTGGGATATTGTTTCTGAAAAAAAAAACCGTTCTAGTGCGATTCAGACTCGCACACGAAGGGTTCCGTACCATTATTTATAAAAGCGAGCAAAAAAATCTTTTTTGTATGGTAGCCCCCTGTTTTTTTTTTTTTTTTGGGATGGGAAATCATCAAATGACTTCTCCCGCTCTGGGCGGAGCGGGAGGGAGTGTCAGACTTGTACTGACTAAAACCCACCCATTTTCCTTCTTCGCCCTTTTTGTTCCAGGGCCGCGGTATCTCTTTCGAACAACCCGCAGCCCTGGCAGGCATCGGCCCTCTCGGGCCCCTTCCGGTTCACTGACATCTCCTTGAGGCGCGCGTGGAACACGTACGCGCCGTCGACACGACCTGTCGTCATAAGACGGACGGATGGTGAGCTAGCCCATTACTCACCGTCCACAGGCTCGCGCCTACGGTGGCCGGGGGCCACTGGTTGCCCCCCGACGCCCGGGGCGTCTCCCGCGGCGGCTGGGACGTGAGGTTCTCTCCCTCTCACGTTCCGCCACCTCCTTCGCTAGCATGACTGCTTCGCAGAAGGAGGCGACGGCATCCCATTCCCTCTCGCTCCGGACCATGGATTGAACCAGGGCCGGACGCGAGAGGTCGCCGCCGCCAATCGCCGCTACGAGGACACGGCGGTGCTCAGCCCAAGCGGGGCAGAGCTCCACGGTGTGCTCCACCGTGTCCTCCGGCCGATCCTCGCAATGGTAACACCCGGGCGTTTCCTCCCGCCCGATTCGGTGCAGGAACCTCCCGAAACAACCGTGTCCGGTGAGGACCTGCGTCAGGCGGAAGGTGAGGGCGCCGTGCCGCCTCTCTAGCCACTCCTCAAAGAGGGGACTTATCGCCACTATTGTGGCGTGCCCTGCACGTGGTTGCGACAGTCGCTGTCTCCATGTCGCCATGAGATCGTGCCGGAGGTCTGTCCGCTGAGCGACAATTTGCCGCGGCAGCGGAGTTTCCCCCCGGCGTAGTGCCTCCGCGCGCCATTCGTGCAGGCGCGCGAGGACTATCGCCTCCAGATCCCATGGCGGCAATCCGGCCAAGAGGCTCGCCGCCTCGCCGGAGATCGTGCGGTACCCCCGGATCAGCCTTACGGCTACCACCTTCTGGGGCGCGTTCAGGTAATGGGCGGCTCGCCGCCTCAAAGAACGCGCCCACACCGGGGCCCTATAAAGGGCCATGGACCGCACGACCCCCGCGTAGAGCCTCCGACAGGAGGCGTTTGGACCCCCCAGGTTGGGTAAGAGCCGCTTGAATGCAGCTCCTGCCCGTTCCAGTTTTGGGGCTAAACGTCGGAAGTGCTCCACGAAGTTCCACCGGCTGTCGAGGACAAGCCCTAGGTACTTCAGCGTCGACTCGACGCCGATGGGAACCCCTCCTACCGTCAGTATGGATCCCGACGGTGGCGCATTCCGAGGCCCATGAAAGCACATGGCCTCGGACTTGTGCAATGCCACCTCGAGACCCAGTTGCCGGATTCTCTCCACGACTATCGCAACCCCGCGTGTCATTAATTCGGCCGCCGCCTCGTGCGACCTCCCCTGTGCCAGCACCAGCGTGTCGTCAGCGTAGCAAACTACGCTGACACCACTAGGGAGGTCAGCGCGCAGCACCCAGTCGTAGCCGATGTTCCACAAGGGCGGCCCCAGAACCGATCCCTGTGGAACACCGCACGACACCTCTCGCCGATTCCATTCTCCGGTGCGACCGGGGTAGATGACGGCCCTATCCGTCAGGTAGTCCCCGACCACACGACGAAGGTAGGTCGGCACCCGATGATACCGAAGTGCCTCCCTTATGCAGCTCCAGGGCATGGTGTTGAAGGCGTTGGCGATGTCAAGAGACACCGCCAAGACGACCCTACCCCGAGACACTGCATCCCCCGTCGTGAGAGCCCTCACGCGCATGATGGCGTCCACCGTCGAGCGCCCCCTGCGGAAACCAAATTGGTGTTCCGCAAGGTCCGGCCCCATCCCCACAAGGTGCCCGGCGAGGCGGTTGTATGGTAGCCCCCTTAAATATTAATTGTATTCTGTTTTTAGTCTTTGTTGTTATAGCGGCAACATAAATACATAATCTATAGAAATTTCAACTAGCTAACTATCACGGATCATGAGATACAACCTGGTGACAAACTGGCGGACAGCGAAGTAATAGGCAGTATATAAACAGGACTGTTTGACCATTTAGGTACGGAACCCTAAAAAATGGTTTTACGAGTACGAAGTAATCGAGAAACAATCATACTCAACCCTTGGTCTACCCTTCTCCCAACTATGTGATGGTTGTCTTTCAGTCTAATCGAATGCAGCTTTATACCAGTATTTTACATGGACCAACTTCCTATCTGACCTCCAAAACCCAGTATTTTATTAGGTAATACGATACCCTGTAGTAAGACTAGTTGTCAGAATTTAGGCCACTGACTACTTGCAACGACTGTGAAAGATCTACAAATGGCATCTGTACTTTTTTTTTTTTTTTGCGGATGGGAAATCATCAAATGACTTCTCCCGCTCTGGGCGGAGCGGGAGGGAGTGTCAGACTTGTACTGACTAAAACCCACCCATGTTCCTTCTTCGCCCTTTGTGTTCCAGGGCCGCGGTATCTCTTTCGAACAACCCGCAGCCCTGGATTGCATCTGTACCTTAAGTTGATAAGCACTTAGTAGGTTGGCTTGTTAATATAGTGATGTTTTTGGTAGGTATAGCAACCCTCGTTATTGGTTAAATACTTTTGAACACATAAGGTCACGCCTGTAATTCCCGAAGGGTTGCGTGCCTAATAGTACACCCACATTTTGCCAGTTATGTTTAAGTCCCAAGTAATAGGGGGCGAGCCTATTGCCATCAACCTGGCACAAGTCCAGACTCCGATGGAAAAACCCAATAACACTTTGCTGAACCTGGGATTTGAACCCAGGACTTCATGGTCAGCAATCGCGTTTGCGCTAGTAGTCGCAACGAGGTAGTCGTTGGTTGGCAGTTTATACAAATAAGAACCAAATAATCCCCAAAAAGCGATTAAAGAAAAAACAGAGAGAATAGGGGTGCGGACTGGGTAAAGAAAACGACATTCTATTTTGTCCGTCAGACAGGTAATACAAAAATATTAGACACGTATTTTTTGTTTTATCAAAATACCAAAAAAAATACTTAGTTAGAACTCATTAAAGTTGGAGAGTGGGGGCTTACTACGTCACAAGTAGGTATAAAACTTACCTACATGTGACGTCATGCGGCATTTCAACTCAATATATCTCCGTAATTATATGACCACGTGAAAAAAGAAAAATACGTGTCCAATACTTTTCAATAAACTACCCGACGGACAAAGAAAAAAAAAAATGATATCATCCTCTATTCACATCGAATTTCACCCCCGAAGCTATCGAAAAACATTTCACCCGAAAAAACACATTGACACACTCATTCGTAATTCATTAAAATATTCACATATACTCCGCTTTATGTGAGACAGCATACGGAAACCATTTCAACTAAAAAGTGCTGTTTTTTTGTTCACCGACTTGTTTTTATTACACATCGTAAAAGAATCTCTCTTAGCTAGTGATAAAAGCGCAGTAGACAAAGATTGGAAGGGGAATAGATAATACATCCGTATCTATAGACGATTTAAAGTCTTTACTTGAGGTTATTTAATTACTCCATGCCAGGGCTGCGGGTTGTTCGAAAGAGATACCGTGGCCCTGGAACACAAAGGGCTAAGAAAGAACATGGATGGGTTTTAGTCAGTCAAGTCTGACACTCCTTCCCGCTCCGCCCGAGCGGCAGAAGTCACTTGATGACTTCGCATCCGTAAAAAAAAAAGTTTATTTAATTACTTATGCAAACATTTTAATGCAGTAGCAAAGAATTTTAACAAAGAAAGAACCGACAAAGAAAGAAAAGCCAAGAATTCTAACTTTTGACCCGGCATCATTTTACTCCTTTCTCTTTCATAATCATTCTTCACAACATCCATCCATCTTTTTTTGGCCTTCCTCTCCCTCTCCATCCATCTACATTTATATCACTCTTTTCGTCACATGCGTTGAGACATTACCAAAGTACAGAATGAAAATCGCATCTTAAACAATTATTTTTTATTAAGTTTGACTTTGACTTGTTTATAGATATGGATGATAGTGTTTTGCTTTTATGTAGGCGTTGGCTGCTTCATCATGGTTGCAAACAAGATAGCGGAGTTCCTAGATTCGCGTTGCAGGTCGGGCAAAGCGGGGGAAGTTTGTTCCGCCCCTTTTTTTTCCCAGTTAAAATACTAGGAAGTGGCGAAGGGCGTCCCTTATGGCGGAGTGTCTCTTGTTAATTTTGACGTCAAAAAGTGTGCTAATAATCAGCCAAATTTGAATAAAATACTTTTGGTTTTGTTATTTGATTTTTCCATTACGAACATTTTTCAGTACTCGTAGTTAGGAATTTACGTTCGTTTTAAACTGCCGTCCCATAGGATTATGACAGTAAAAATTAGGAGTGCATCTGCATAGTGTTTTACAGCACAAATGTGCCTCTCCTTCTCACACGCCTCACTGAGCCACGCTCCACATAGGTACAAATACACCGGAACCACTAGTCTATGTCCGGATGACGTCACTTCATGCATTTTAATGAACACAGAGCATCGCCCGTATGCAAACAGACTGAATACGTTGCCCTACTGTTTTATGTGGTCGGGAACTTTTTTACTCTGTGTGTATGGTTTTTTTTCGACAGCCAGTATTATTTGTGTAGGGGATTCACGCCTTTATTAACATGTCAATGAGGGTTGTTTTAGTGTACGAGTTTTATTGAAAGGAAGTTTCAAGTCGTCGTAGTTTGCTTACATCTCTTTAATTACGTTAAGAAGAAGTTAGATCTTTTTCCTATTCATGTAATGTGATTTCCTTTATTTTAAAAGGTATGATGACAGCTAAGAGGCTGTGAGGTTGCAAGAAATATAATTATGTAATGTGAAATATAGTGTCATTAATTAAAAAGTAATTATGTTACCGGCCAAACCCTATTTCAGGCGAAACTTGTTTGTTCTAGGCAAACTAAGGCTAGAACTTAATGGGCCACATTTGACAACTAAGCCATAATTGACACGTAGGCCATAATTGACACCTAGGCCATAATTGACATCTAGGCCAGAATTGAAACCTAGGCCAGATTTGACACATCGCCCACATAAGACGCGTGCCAATATTTAAAACCTAGACCTTATTAGACACCTAGGCCTTATTTCACAACGGGGCCACTTATGACACATAGATCATATTAGACACCTATGAGGCCTTATTGAACACGTAGGACTTATTATACACCTAGGCCTGACATGAAACCTTGGCCTTATTTCACTTCTGAACCACTTATGATACCTAGGCCATAATAGCCATCTAGGCTTTATTTTACAACTGGGTTATAAGACACGTGGGCCAAACATGACATCTGTGCTATTTATGACACCTAAGCCATAATTGAAATCTAGACCACAATTGACACCTAGGCCACATATGACACCAAGGCCATATTTAACATCTGGCCTGTAATTGACACCTAGGCCACATTTGACAACTAGGCCATAATTGACACCAAGGCGACATTTGACACCTGAGCCACATATGACACCTAGACATCTGGGCCAGCCACATTATCATCTCGTTGTTTTAGTGTTCACAATTTTTATTGAGTTTCTCCACCAAGAACTTTTCATCTGGGCCACTTATGACAATTAGGCCAAATTAGACACCTAGGCCTTATTAGACTCCTAGGCCTTATTAGATACCTAGGCCATATTTCACATCTGGGGCACTTTTACACCCAAGTTATATTTGATACATGGGCCACAGAAGATACCTGTGCTACATAATGACACCTGGGGCATTTATGACACCTAGGCCATAATTGACACCTGGGCCACGTTTGACACTTGTAGCGTGTTTGACACCTGGGCCATATTTAAAACCTTGGCCATAATTGACACCTTGTCCACATAAAACACCTTGGCCACATATGACATCTAGGCCATATTTGACACCTATACCACACCTGGCACCTAGGCCTTATTACACTCCTAAGCCTTACTAGGCCTTATTACATCCATTTGGCACACTGGACTATTTATGACACCTAGGCCACATCTGGCACCTAGTCCTTATTTCATATCTGGACCACTTATGACAATTTGGCCAAATTTGACACCTAGGCCGTATTAGACTCCTAGGCCTTATTAGATACCTAGGCCTTATTTCACATCTGGGCCACTTATTACACCCAGGTTATATTTGATACATGGGCCACAGAAGATACCTGTGCTACATATGACACCTGGGCCACATTTGACACCTGCAGCGTGTTTGACACCGGGGCCATATTTAGAACCTTGGCCATAATTAACACCTTGTCCACATAAAACACCTTGTACACCCATATGTGGCCATATGACATCTATGCCATATTTGACATTTGGCCCAGCCACATTAGACATCTGGGCCAAACTTTGTTTGTTAGGCTCATCTCGTTGGTCTAGTTGTTCACAATTTTTATTGAGTTTCTGTACCGAGAACTTTTCGGTACCATCTGAAGTGTGGATTTGTGACCGGTTTATGGCAATATGCTGCCCCCCCCTATTAAAAACTGTAGGTGAAATATGGATGCAGTATTAGGTACACCTCTGCCAAACCCTTCGAGGATTACAGGCGCGACATCAAGTTTTATTATTAATATTTACATTGACAAGACGTGTTTTGATACGTGTATGATTACTATAAGCATCAAAAAGTCGACAACCTTCACATTTCTTGGGTTTTTCGTAACAAATTCCCTGAAACACTTTACTTGTCATGTTATATTTGTATCTTTACAAGGTAAGATGTATACTTCTGACGCTTCCAGGAATTATACGTCTGACTTACTATTTCAACCAAAACTTTGGACTAAGACATCGTAGTAGAAATTGCTCGCTCATGTTTTAGGCTTTCAAATAAATTAAGTATTCTTTTACTAGCTTCGGTCGCGTTAATTTAAAATTTGACAATAACCGGCTTGAACGCGTAGCGCTATCTATTATCATAAGATCGTTACTTTTGTTTTCCGTGAGAACAGTACTTATTTTCTGGACGAAAGGTGTGTTTCTGAACACCTGACAACGTATATGCAAAATTTCAGGATGATCAGTTCAGTGGTTTAGCCATGAAATGGTAACAAACAAACAAACTTACTTTCGCATTTACAATATAAGTAGAATAGGATTAGGATTTTACTTTTCATTTACACACAGTGAACAACACAGAAACACATTGTTTTGGAGGAGTCTTGATATTTAATAAAAGGTCACCCATTACTGACTCGACTATGGTAATCGTCGGTAATCCTTCAGGAAACCCGTGCTGCTCTTATTATTTAGCCACCAGCTCCCTCCGATTCTTTGCTGACCTGAAACCTGAGTTAACCTCTTAAAAACATATAACACACTATAAAAAAATCTTTATCATTATAAAAAACAAACATGATGACAAGATGGCATGAAGTTTCTATCATTTTTTTTTGTTGCTTTGTATGTTCCTCTGCTGGACCAAGCCCTCTCCCAAATCCTTCCAGAGACTCTTCTCCTGTGCCACCTCTAACCAGCCTTCGTGATGCGTTCGTTCAGCTCCGTCTATCCTGAGGCACCTATCGTGTTGCGACCTTTTCCTAGCGGTCATCATGCATACGGCTCATGTGACCTGACCAATCTCATTTCAACCTGGCAGCCTAGTGTTTCGTTCAAATCATTACACACTGATTTTTTTTTTCCCGAAGCTTTTCCCGAACTTAGACGAACCTCACGAAAATAGCTCCCGAAACTTTCCGCGAACAACAATGAGTAAGTAACTTAGTAAAGAGCCCTTTAATTCGGATTATAACAACTTTGCTTGTTACGACTTTTCGGTTTTGAGGTAATCAAATACCCAAGACCTTCGAATGAGATTTCAGAAACTCTGTCTTTCGGAGTTTTTAGGAAAACGGTAACAATGTTTTTTTCATCCTAAGGAGTCACATTATTTTGCAGATCGGCATTGGCAAGATTGTCGCTCCACCTAACCTGACAGTGTCTGAACTTACGTTTGCCGATTTTCGAAAATATAGGTATCTTTATACAGGGTAGACAACTTTACCTAAGAAACATGACCTACGCTCATCAGGATACTTTGTCCAGTTAAATGGTTGAAGGCTATGAGGAACAGAGTTTAAAAATCCTCAATACTCCATGGAAAAGGGAAGATCCTCCGACCAAACGGGAGTTGAGTCTGGTGAGAACCGGGCAGTTGTTTTCGGGCTTTCTATCCGTCATAAGTCGTGGATAACTATAACTGCACGATTTAGAATTTTCTAATTAGTTCTTTATTTGTAGCGTAGATGGCGCTGTAGTTTTTTTTTTTTTACTATGATGCTCTAGTACTTTTTATAGTGCCGCTACAATGGTCTAGATAACCACCTAAGCATTGGCATTTGTTTTTTTTTTTAAAAAAAAAAAACGTTACCCCGCTCTAGGAATTCCTCCTGTATCGTGGGTACATTTACAAACATTTAACCTCACATACACAAACAGCCAGACCCGGAACAAAGACCTGTTAGTAGGACATACAAGTATTTGTTCCGTGCGGGGATCGAACCCGCGACACGTAGCGCAGCAGTCGATCGCTCAACCACTGCGCCAACCGTGCCGCATAGCACTTATTCTGTTACACCATACCATGTATATTCCATTTTCACGATTATGCCAAGTCATGCCGACCCAAACTTAAAATTATGTGTGTCACCCCTAAAGAAGAAAAAGTTTTGCGACATCAGCTTCTTATTCTTAATAGAAAATGTTTTTATTTTATATTATAACTTTCTGGAGTCCTAACGATCTTTCTTAGTTGTTAGAGAATTTCGCGGATTTATTTTGGGTTTGCCCTTAGGCGGCTTATTGTAGGTGTCACCTACAATAAGTTGCCGTGTCAAATAAATATTTTTTCTTTCTTTAACTTTAAGAAGTCTTAACAACCTTTGTGACACAAACTTTTACCAAGGATTCAAAGGTTTCGGCTAAACTCGCCTCTTGGATCTTACCCCTTTCGATTCATTTATTATTTATTTAACAATTTATGTACACACTAAATAAAAACAAAGAAGATTTCTATAGAAATCTCTTCCAGCATACCTGTGATAGGATGATTACTATTTACTAAAATGACAAGATATTTATTCAAAGAAGATCAAAGATCAGCGCCCACTCTTCGTTTTTACATGAATCTAAACCGCTCAGCGTTGTAATGTTTGTAAAAATCATTTTTTTTTAAGAACTTAGAACTTTATGTTTAGCAAAACTAATCATAAATTCGCACCAAAATTTTTATTCTATAGTTCCTTCAAAATATAGAGTAGAGGAAGACCAAAGAAACGATGGATGGACTGTGTGAAGGATGATTATGGCAAGAAAGGAGGTGCCTGATGAGATGAGAAGTAATAGAGAAGTATGGAAGAAGAAGACATGCTGCACCGACCCCAAATAAATAAAATGGAATAAGGGCAAGCCGATGATGAGTTCCTTCAAAATATGTTAAGAAAACTTCAAACTTCATCCAACGTCACCAAAGAAAATATCTCAGAAAACTTGGTGATGCAATGTTCACTGTATCTAATAATCGTCAGTTTTTGAAGGAACCTAACAACAGAATACATACAACATAAAAAAAAAAACTCTCTATGAAATTCTTAACGTTTTCTATTTAACATCATCTGCACGCGTAGCATGACCACTGTAGAAACGAGTTTTGTTTACGGAAGAGTCGACATAATAGATTTTAGACGATGAAAATGTGTCATTTTGTCAATTCTTCTTTAGACAAAACTCGTTTCTACAGTTAGTCTTACCAAGGGGTATAGTCAGATAGGCGACGTTTCATACCAGATGTGTCTGCATCCAATTGGGATGGAAGCCTACCCCGACATAGTTTGAAAAAAAAGGTAGCCAGCACGCGTAGCATGACCACTGTAGAAATGAGTTTTTTCTACGGAAGAATCGACATAATGATAGATAGACGATGGATGGATGGATGCAGATACATCCGGAATCAAACGACGCCTATCTGACTATACCCCTTGGTAAGACTGATTGTCAGACTTTCGGGACCACTCGTAACGGCGGTCAAAGATCTACAAAAATCAGGCCGGACTAAAAGCATAACAGAAACTCGTCACCCATCCATGGACCGATCTCGGCAAGCACTGTTTAACCCGTCAGATCCACCCTTGCAACTATTATTTTATAAGCCATATGCTCCCTTACCGATAGAAAATACACAGCATAAAAAATACGCTACAAAACTCAACATATCCAGTTCTAGGAAATAATACATTTGTACTCTGTGTTTTTTTGTTCATCCAAGCTCAGGATGCTAGAGTAACGTAAATCCTATTCTATATCTATATACATATAAGAGTATTTTGTTTGTTTGCAGATGCGTTGCTTGTCCACAACACACATGACTTGGCCAATGTTGACGCAGCGGCTACGAAATATCGTCTCGACACGTAAGTTGGATTTTGAATCTTACCTTTTGACGTAGAAGATATATTTTAGAGTGGCTACCAGCAGAATCAGCCCTCGGCTTCCTATTTTCTTTGCAACAAACTCTCAGTCGATTTTCAACTTTACTTATTAAAGTTAAAGGTTCTATTTCATGTGAGTGACAATGTTGTGCCCTGTTTGTTTCTGCACGGTCTAAAAAAAGCAAAATTGAAAGTTACTACCATTATTTTAAAGTCGTTTTTTGTGTGACGAATGAAGTAGTAGTTTTAATATTATAATGAGAATCTGAAGTGAAATAAAAAGTAATGGACTTTCATGTGAACGGTTTTGTATGAATTTTAAAACGCATCCGATATTTTTTCCGGACGGAGGTAAATTATTTCGTCACTGATAAAATTTCGCTATAGAGTTGATACCTAGAAATTAATTCATAATGCATTATAAGTTTCCAGTGTCAAATTAATTGGGATTGGAAGAACTCATGGCTAAATAATAACAGCCGCTCGGATCAATCTTTAGGTTAAGCCATGCTTGCCTAGGTTGGTCCGTGGATGGGTGACCACCCGTTACGTACGAGTTTCCTCCGTGCCTCGGAATGCACGCTTAGCCGGTCGTCCCGGCTGTCATTTGTAAATTTTTGACAGTCGTTACAGTGGCCCGACAGTCTGACAACCAGTCTTACCAAGGGGTATCCGTACTAGTACAAAAATAACAAACTCTAAATGTATAAAAATAAACAATTCACGGACGGATTGTGTCGTTGGTCAAGTGGCCGCAAACGAGACTGCTAAGCATAAAGCCCTCGGTTCAATTCCCACATGAGCAAGGCTGGTGTTATTGGGTTTTTCCATCAGGAATTTCTCAGCAGCCACGGAGACTAAATTTGTGCCCGATTGATGGCAATGGGCTAGCTTCCTATTACACGGGATTTAAAAATAACTCGCGAAATTCGGGTTTACTAATGGCACACCTCTACCTAACCTATCCGGGCTTACAGGCGTTAAGTTATGCAAACAATTCTCTTTTACAGCAAGACAATACGTAGCTTTTATTGTAACCCCAAAACTTTCACTTCTATTCTACTCAAAGATAAATAAAAAACTTATTACAAAGAAAACCCTTTGTAAGCAGAACTTTTTGAAGATCTCCAACACTAGAAATATAAAGGGAATTATTTTCTTGAAGTAGACTTAGTTGTTTGTTGGTGAAAATAGAATTATCTTGTACCTGCGACTCCAACGGCATTATGAATGAAATGACATAATTATCATACACAAATTATATTGAATTGAATTAAAGTGGGTGTTAAAGTTCTCTTAACGAAGCCAAAGGTGGTTCTGCCCGTCAATGCAATATTTTTTTGTTCTTGACCATGCCTTGGAACCTTCTAGTTACGGATATATTGGGAGTCGAAGTTTCAACTTTTATAAACACAAGTTTTTAATGCTATAATCCTTAATTTAAATACCTCGATCCCTGTATTATTCAACGCATTCATTAGCACAATGTTTGGAGTGCGTTACATTGAGTAAAACGTGATTTTTCACCCCAAAAAGAGAGTCCTTTTTAATTTTTGCGTAGTTAGCTATTTTTATGTACAGTATGTTTGGTAGACAGGTTCGTGAAGGGTCTTTGCACCCTTTACATTAACTAAAACTACCCTAACCTACCCTATCTACCCTACCTTTCTCATCTTTCAAACCTTCCATGGAGTACGACAAACGTTTAAAAACCAAAATCAGCTAAATCGGCCCAGCCGTTCTCGAGTTTTAGCGAGGAATAAAAGTATTGTATTATGTTGGTTACGGATCAGATAACCATCGAGAAACACGGCGAAGCACTTGATGTATCGCTTGATATATCGAAGGCCTTTGACAAGATCTGGCACGCAAGTCTACTCAGCAAGCTTCCTGCTTATGGCATCCTAGCTTGAATTTTGCAGACTGATATCAGACTTCCTAAATGAACGGTCGATCCGAGAAGTCGTTAACGGCTGCTATTTTGAACTCATAGCTTTTGATACTGGAGTTCCTCAGGGGTCTGTTCTCTCTGCAACTCTTTTCCTGCTGCACATCAATGAGTTACTTCAACCTGGTCTTGTTGGGTACGCAGATAACAGTACGTTTTCAGAGAAACACTTGTCCAGCGCGTTAAACCTTGTCTTCCAGTGGGGTGATGACAATCTGGTCTCTTTCAACGCCACCAAAAGCAATTTTTACCGCAAAATTAGTCGTTTCGACCAAAACCCTACTTTTCGGGGTACATCTGTTCCTGTGACTGATCGGCTTGAGCTCCTAGGCAAGGCGTCCAGTCTCAACTTCTGTGCCACCATTGAGTATAAAACCCAAGGTGCTGGGCATCCTAAATAGAGCGAAGAGATACTTCAGGTCTGGACATCTTTTAACAATATAAAGCACAAGTGCGATCCTGCATGGAGTATTGCAGCCACACACCATTTGGGCTGGCTCAGCTAAATACCAGCTTACCGCGCTTGACTCGGTAGAACGCACAGCTAAGAGGCTAATTGGCGACCTAAAATTGGTGGATCCCAAGCTTCACAGCTTGGCTCATCGCCACAAGGTTGCCTGCTTGTCGGTCTTTTGCAGGTTTCACTTCGGTGAGTGTGCCAAAAACTCCACGACCTCATTCCACCGCCCCCCTTCTACCATCGGACATCTAGACGCACTGCAAGTTACCATCCCTACCTTGTTGCTATTCCACCAATTCGCACAGCAAAGAAGTGGAACTCTCTGCCTACGTCTGTGTTTCCGGACGCTTACTACCCAAATCTCTTCAAAAGAGTGAACAGGTTTTTTCTGGGTAAGCTCGTACCATCGTTGACTTTGTCTTTGTCATCTCTGACCTAGACTAGAGTCAAATGTTAACGCAAAGAAATAAAAAAAAAATTGAACTGTCGCTCCATGTAACGTACGGGTATTCGCGTGCTGTATTTGCTTAGACTGGAATCCTACCGGTTCGACCGGTGGGGATAAACGGGAATAAAGCCATTCGTAGGTACTCAAAACTTTCCTTAAGACATTCCATGTCAACTTTGTAGTCACCAGTGGCATTTTAGACCGGATAAAATATCCCCTCTGCAATTATAGATTCTATTCGAAAAGTAATAGTATAGCCAAAGAATCGGTAACAAAAGCAGTTCGATACTTGGTCTATGTAAAGATTTAAACAGGACGCGCTAGCGAGCGCGCGGTGTCGAGACGTACTGTTGTGGAGGAAAGTGGTAGAAGAATGGCATTTTATTTACCTTGCCTGTGATCAACCGGGGTACTAGGAGGAAGGGAGAGTCTATGGCGGATATTCTTCTTCATCATCATCTACCTAGCTTTTTTCTAACTACATATGTTGGAGTCGGGTTCCAGTCTAACCGGATGCAGCTGAATACTAGTATTTTACATGGAGTGACTGCCTATCTGACCTCCACAACCCAATTAGTACTGGGCAATACGATAGTAAATCCAAATTAAACAAGTTATGTTTAAGTCCCAGGCAATATGGGGCGAGCCTATTTCCAACAAAACGGCACAGATCCAGCTGTAGGCTGCTACTGAGAAAATCCTGATGGAAAAGCTCAATAACACTTTACCCGAGTCGGGAATCGAACCCAAGATCACACGCTCAGTAGTCAAGCTTGCAACCACTAGACCAACGAGGCTGTCTTTTAGACTGAAGAGCCTGATATCCTCTTTACTAATAAATACTCAATTTGAAAAGTAGTAAGCTAGACAAAGAAACAAAGGCAGTTCGACACTCGTCTATGTAAAGATTTAAACTAGATGCGCTAGCGAGCGCGCGGTGTGGAGAAATGTACTGTTGTGGAGAAAAGTGGTACAACAATGGCACTTTATTTACCTTGCCTCTGATCTGGCGGGGTACTAGGAAGAGAGAGTAGAGGACATTCTTCTTCTTCTTCGTTAGGAAAAATATTTATTTGCGTAAATATGATACAGAAGGTTCTTAAAGATATAATTATTTTATGTCCAAATTTTAAATTTTGATAATAATTTAGTATCTAAAGAAAGATTAATCGGGTGTCCGTGAATTTATAGTTTCACTGATGGACCTAAAAATTACGGTCCTATAATCGTAATTTTCTCCTCCTAAAATTGTTTGTTCGAAAATTATTATCCATAACACGTTTGCTATAAGCTTCAGTAACCATAATGTTCAAAAATTGGGACCGCCGGAGCCCCCCCCCCCCAGCGCGGGAGCCTTGGTAGAAGGTTCATGAGATACAGCCTGGTGACAGACGGACGGACGGACGGACGGACAGCGAAGTCTCAATAATTGGGTCCCGTTTGACCGTTTGGGTACGGAACCCTAAAAACTATGGCACTCTAGATAATGGATAAAAAAGTTAGGGAACACAATAGAGATCCAAAATTTATACCTGGAACAAAATTTTACTTTAAAAATTGATTATTTTATAGATTTTTTTGGATTGAATATACATTGAAATAATAGGTAATTGTCGCAAGGCAGAATCAGCTACCTAGCATACAAGATGTCCTTACTAAAGTTCCATCACTCACACTGACCTATTGTCAAAAGTACAAAAAGCTTAAACCCCACTCAAAATCGGCCACTAAAAGAAACACATTTCCAATAATACCGTCTTTAAACTATCTAGCAAAACATTTAAAGCGTGCGATGGGCCATAAAACGGAGCACAAAATAAAATCCTTTTCCGAACGGTGACAGTTTTCCGCACAACGGTACCAGCCAGTAAGCCGATTAGAAAAAGTTGCAAACTCGACTTTGCCGGGTAATAGGATTTACGTAGGTTCCAGCTCAAATATTGTGATTCTTTGCTGTTTGTTCAGACTTAGAACTTACGTTTTTTAAACTGACTTGGTCCCTAACACTATCATCATCTCATCATCTGCCTAGCCTTTTCCCAATTATTTTGGGGTCAGCTTCGAATGTAACCGGATCCAGCTAAATACTAGTATTTTAGATGGAACGACTGCCTGTCTGGGCTTTAAACCCAGTGAGTACTAGGTAATACGAAACTCCTTGGTAAGGTTGGTTGTCGGAGTTTTGAGCCACTAACTACCGACGACGGTCAAAGATCTACAAGTGACAATGGGACTCACGGCTTTACGTGCTTTCCGAGGCACGGAGAAAACTAAGAATGCAATGAGCTATCACCCATTGACGGCGACTTGGGCAAACGCAACTTTACCTGAAAATCAAGCCGAGCAGCTGTTATAATTTAGCCGCGAGCTCCTTCCGAGATAAATGTGTTAAATAAGAAGGATGTATTATCCACGTGTTACTTCCTTGATTTTAACGCATGTAAACTTTAACTAATAATGATCTATGGTATCTCTACTCAAGAGAAGACACAATGATATTATAACGGTATTATAAAAACCGTTGTTAATTCACTAATCGCAGCGTCATAGCTTCAGAAAAGTCTAGCTGGCAAAACAGAATTTAAAATACCTAAGTATTTTTATTAAAAATGTGTTGATCATTTTCTAACAAATGTTTTTCTGTTTTCAGATTAAAAAGTCGAAGATTTGAACACAATGGTAAGTCTTTCCACTCAAATTAAATTGTTTTTTGTTGATAGTTTTATTATTTTATCCCCAGGTTCAAAATAATCTATACATCTATACATACACACAAAGAAATAAAATTGAAGTGTCTGTTTGTAATATTAAAATAACGGCTTTTTACTACATGCATATGAATGTATATACGGTACATAACCCAATTTTTTTTACAATTTTTGTCTTTCTGTCGGTCTGTCTGTTTGTTCTGGCTAATCTCTGGAACAGCTAGACCGGTTTTGACGGGACTTTCACTGGTAGATAGCTGATATAATAAGGAGTAACTGAGGCTACTACTATTTTAGAAAAAATCTAGAACCACGCGAATGAAGTCGCGGGCACAAATAGTTGAAAATAAAATCGAAAGCTACGATCCTTACACAATCCTTTTGCATCATCTACGTTTATACATACATCTGGTCATACACGCACGCTGGTTGCGAGTACTACGCACCTGGAGGTCTACTCTCTTTCTCCGAAACGTAATTTCGGCAACGAACGAAATTTAAACGTAGTTACGTTTGTGACCCCACTCTATATCATTTGCGGACGCACACAATAGCATTCGTTTAATTTTCGTTCGTTGCCGAAGTTACGTTTCGGAGAAAAAGAGAAGAGCTCCTGACCTTTCTGAAGAACCTCAACAATAAGGTCAGTGTATGTCCTTCTAGGTTGCCCCATGCCGGCGTTGCCACTCACATCTGCCTTGAAATACCTTTTTTTAGTCGCAGTCTGAGAGCAGCGGTAGCCCAATGGTAGCAGCCCCGACTTACGAGCAGTAAGCCGTGGGCTCGACCCCAGGCGCATTACTTTGTGTAATTTATTTCATGACCGCTACCCTCAAAAACGGTGAAGGAAAACATCGTGAGGAAACCGGCATATCCTAGAACTAAAAATTCGAAGACATGTGACATCTATCAACCTGCAATGGACCCTCGTGGTGGATTACAGCTCAATCCCTCTCATAGAGAGGAGGCCTGTGTCCCAGCAGTGGGAACATTATAGGTTGATGATGATGAGTCGCAGACTCATCCACATGACCAAATCTAGAGGGTTTGGTCATGTGGGATCAGCATGGGAAAAAAACTGCTTATGTTCAGGTTTTGGATTTCGACGTCACCCACAAATTAATTTATCTAAATTATTTATTTAAACTTTACTCAAATAGGTTAAAAGGTGGACTCAATTCCTAAAGTCTTCTCTACTAGTAATCCAAGGGTAGTAAAAAACAAATAAAATTCTAAATTAACCCCAAACTAAGCTAAAATGTGAGCGGATTTCAAGTATTTGTCTCAAAAAGAAAAAAAACAGACTGGTCCTAACGCTAAGTCGGAGTTACAACCTAAGTAATTTTGTTCAAAGCCAAAAGAAAAAAACTTTGAAGTATTCATAAAAAAACCCTTTGTCAAAAGTTTAGAAGATCTCTTTCACGTGAAGTATATAAAAGAAGATTTTTGAAAAAATATCCTTGAATTATATGAAGCATTGTTTTTCTGAAGAACTTTAGTTGAAGTTTGATTGCTGGAACAAAATAACCGATTCATTTTGTGGATAAGAAAGTTTTTATTAATGTTTTGGCTTGGCTTGGTTGAGCCAAGTGGAAAATACGCTAATAGTCTCGTTTAAACGCATTACCTGCGATGCTAGGATACATAATCATTCATCTTGTACACTCTGGACAGCCCCAATACCTACCCAACGAGTTATTAAACATTGATCCGGCTCGAAGGACCAATGTAAAAAATAAAAGTGGACTGTATATAGATAGGTTTGGCGTATTGCCGATTAAATTTACGATATTGAACTGTCCCGGGCAAACATAAAATAATTTAGTAAGGCGTTTGAGAGGGTCGTCCGTCAAGGTGGTGTCCGCAGGCCGGCCGGCGACGCCCGCAGGTCCCTCGCTCGCCAATGGAGTTGACGATGACGCGTAGGTCGGTCACGTCGCGTGAAGACTGCGTGTTTGTTGGTTGCGATCCTCAACACTGACTAGCATTTAAATTTATTCTATGGTATAGCATATAAAGTATAAACGGACCTTTCAGGAAACTGCCAACCAAGAATCCTGAGCATCATACTAAGTAACTCTACGCAAAAATTTACAACAAAGGTATCCATCACAAAAAAGGTATGGTCTGCAACAAAAAAATATCTCAATGACGGGAAGAACAAGTGCCTTTCGGCTTCTTTACGGATAATTTTACACCTTTTATAGGCACCTAACTCATAATTCCAGCTTCGATGAAAAAGAAAAGCTATCATGGATATGAACTCTTAAGTTTATCATCTTTACTAGGCCTAGCCTTTTCCAAACTATCTTGGGGTCGGCTTCCAGTCTAACCGGATGCAGCTGAGTACTAGTATTTTACATGAAGCGACTGCCTATCTGACCTCCACATTCCACAACCTAGTAACTGGGTAATACGATACCCCTTGGATGTCAGACTTTTGGCTTCTGACTACTGTCAAATATCTACAAATGACAGCCGGGACCAACGGTTAACGTGCTTTCCAAGGCACGGAGGAAACTCGGTATGTAATTATGGTCACCCATCCACGGACCAACCTCGGCAAGCACGGCTTAACCTTAAAGATCAATCCGTGCGGTTGTCATTATTTAGCCATATATTATCAGTGCGGCTGTTATTATTTAGCCACAAGCTCCTCATATATCATGGCTAAGAGTTATTAGGCATAAATCCAGAATCCAGACCTTCCTGATTAAAAAACCCAATAACATTTTGCGCGGCACGGGAATCGAACCCAGGACTTCATGCTCAGCAGTTGCGCTTAGGACTACAAGACCACTGAGACAGTCACTAACGAATTCAGTCCATAAAATTCCATTGTCTCTTGAACTACAAAACTTTTGCAATCTCGGATAGGAATATATAAGTTTTTGGTTTTAGCACACAGAATTTGGTCTAGGTCGAACCTATAAAGAGTGTAATATCATATATGTAATAAAGTTTTTATCGTTTCGTCGGTCCAATAACCTTTGTTAAGTGCTGGTCTTGTGAGTATGTATATACATGGCCACATAATATATATTTTCACCCTTGAGAGTGTAGAAAGCCAAATTAAAAAAATAAAATAATGAATTCAGTTTAATAAACGATAGAAAGAGGGCTCGTTGTAGGGACGCACGGGTCGATCATAAAGGTTAAGCAAAGCTTGCCGATGTCAGTCCGAGGATGGGTCACCAATTACTTACAACACCTGGATCAAAGTCCCTTCTTGTCCCGAAAAGCATGTTTAGTAGTTTTTCCTGGCTGTCATCTTTGTAATTTTTTATGAGGAATCAGAGGCCCGAAAGTCTGGCAACCAGTCTTGCAGAGGGGTAACGAGTTAACTGGTAACTGGATTGTGAAGGACGGATAGGCAGTCGTTAGATGTAAAAATATTGTTATTCAGCTGAATGTGATTGGGCTACAGCTGGAGTCGCATTACATCCCGCTGCCCCCCCCCCTGCTGGAACACGGGTGAGGCTTAAGTCAGCACGCGTTTGACAGACTCCCCAGGGTGGAGGACAGCCATTGAGGATTTCAACATAAAGAAAAAAAAGGAGGCCAACGCCAACAAAACTGGAAAAATGTGGTGAAGCACAGGCTCTATATCTAGCCAGTTATAAAAGATATTGCCCTCAGCAACAGGATGATTGAGCAAATATGGCACCTGGTGGCGTACCATTGTTCCATTCTTATTCCAGAGTGAAAAAGAGACGGAGCTATACAGGTCGTCTAGCTCCATCTCTTTCCCACTCTGGAATAGGAATGGAACAATAATGTTTTAAGTGTCATAGTAACCCCCGTTCCTTCGACGACAAGAAAGCGTTTTTTTTTCGCTTAGGAAAAGAACAAAATATCCGTCTCTTGTCAGTAAAAGAGATTTACTATTATTAATTTTAATTATTCCTTTACAAATTCCATACATTTTTAAATTTTCTTTAAAAAAAAACGTTATTAAAAATGGTAGCACACCAATATCGGGAATAGGGTACGACACGCTACTAACCTAACAATATACTAGCTGTACCCAGGGGTACCGCTTTCTGAATCAAGCCCTTGATTCAGTTGCCCAACGAAAGCCTCTTTGGGTGTATTTTCAAAATCACATTGGTACGTGTTATGTTTAGAAGCTTGTGAACTTATAAATAAAATAGACTTCGTTGCACTAAGAAATCTAGAATCAATATTTCTGTCTAGCTGCAAAAATAAAAACAACTTAAACCAAAAAAAAAAACCTAAAAAAGATGAGCATTACGGAGATCAACATAAAACTTCAACAATTCCGTCGTTGATCTACCTTTAAATCCGTATTTGCATTTCCTCCGTCGCAAGTCTGAAGCCAGTTTGAACTGCATAAATCTGGTTAGATCCAGCGGGAGCGGGATTTTGGCGGTCGTTACCGAATCAACGTACGAATGACGAACTTTATGGAGTCTTGAAAGGAGTTGATTTTCAATTGTTTGTGGTTTTATGAGACGTAAAACAAATGCAAGTGGTTTAGGGTTTGTTAATTTGGGGAGGAAAATTAAAAGTTTGCGAAGGAAGGAAATGAATGAAGTAGGAAAGGTAAAAAAAGTCAAAGAATATGGCCGTAAACTTTGTTGGCCGTTGAGTACGTCTTGATATGTAAACTTCCTTGGAACAAAGTTTTACACCCCGTTCCCAAACGCAAGCGATACGGCATGCGTTAAACAACATGGGCATACGTCACTTGTTTCCTTCGCGTTGCAAGTCGCGTCTCCACGATTCGTGGCATGTTCCAGGCAATTTCTTCTAATTGCTGTTTCTGCAGTCGGGGTCACAGCTTGTAGCCCGTGGCTTGTGGCTCGTCAATATTTGAATGAAAAATGTCCCAAAAAAACCACTTACTCAACTAATTAAATAGACTACTACAGATTTGACTGAAACTTATTACAAAAGTTTAAAAAGCTTTTGAGCAAAAGCTCATCCTTGGAACGTAAAACCTAAGTCGTCTTAACGACATCTACAAAAAGAGGTGACATTTTCTTTACTGAGATTCAAAAGACTTTAATACCGCTTCTTCAAATCTACAAAAAAGGCGAACCAATTAGCTTAGGAAATAAAAAATCTCACCCTTTTCATTCTATTAAAAATATGAGTCTGATAAAAACACGAGACTTCATAAAAAGCAAAGCCATCGGAAAACTGTTTTAACAAAAAACACAAAAAATTACGTGAAAACGGTATTCATAAAATGCATTGAAGCGTTAAAAAAACGTTCACGAAATATTCAACATGGCACAACAATCGATACAACAATTATGTGTACGAAATTACAAACACAGCTAAGGCCCGAATTTATGTAGAACTGCATATATCTGGATTAAACGGCTTCGGACCGGATTTCGGTGCTCGCTACCGGTAACGGCCAATCAGAGCACGCTAATCTCAGTTAGTTGGGATAAGCCTTATGTTATTGTCGGAAACACTTATCATTTAATCAAACAATGTTAATTCCGGGATCATAATGAATTTAGATTATTTTTTACGTTAATTAGGTTAAGAGTACACTTGAAATGGTACGAAATAAAAGTATTTTCCGGCTTTAGAGTAATTAAATAATTAATTATTTATTTTATTACGCTTTTGGCTTAATGCTTTATTTTCCGGTAGCCGCTTTAAGGGTAAAATATTTTTTTAAACCAGCTTAAAGTACAAGAAAAAGTCATAATTCTTTTTTAATTAATCATTTTATGAACATTTTGGCTATTAACTTCTTTTTTAAGAACCTCGATTAGCTTTTTAAAGTGCTCATAATGCTTCAGAATAACTTTCCAAAAGCATTACTCTTGTTTTGGCGTAGTCAGATAAAACATGGCGCCCAGAACGTACTACGAAAAACATTATTCTAGTCCGTCATTCCAAACCACAGGCCTTACACATCTAGCATAAATAAGTACAACCAATTTGTTCAGTAAACGTCACTGTGTTCTAAATTTATGCGTGGACACAATTACTACGCAAACGAAATTAGACAGCGTACTGTCGTACTGGCGTAGTGGCGAGCTGGCGTAGTATAGGTTGGCGCACACTAAACATTTTAATGTGCGTTTAATAAATCACTTGAAATGTAATTCTGGTGATGGCAATGCCTCAACGACTGCTCATGAAACTGTTGAAATCGGGTGAGCAGTTATGTTGCAAATGACCTAAGACTAGTTTTTGCCCACGTATTCGTTAGCGTGATAGCCAAAATGTATCCCATGGGAACGTACTGCATGGACAAAACTATCCTAAATCAAATTATAACAGTAGAAAAAGACCTAAGAAACAATTAATGGACTGTGTAAAGGATCAAGTCAAAAATGAAGGTGAGTGAGGAAAATGTCGTGACGAAAGTTTTGAGTATGAATGTGGATGGGAATAAGAGTAGAGGCAGATCATAGAAACTATGGATGGACTATGTGAAGGATGATATAGCAAGAAAGGAGGACTAGGTGTCTGATTGATGACGAGTAATAGAGAAATATGGAAGGAGAAAACATGCTGAGCCGACCCCAAATAAATTACGTTATGGGCGGGACAATTATTCGACTTTACCGTAATCATATAAAAACACTTTTCAAACAAAGAACACTATGCTTTTCACAGATACGTTATTATCGCTATCCCTAAAATAGAAACAAAGGAGGGACAAACTAGAATATACAGAAGTTAACAAAGCAAACCATCCGAATACAAACGTGAGGTCGTAAATTCCTGGTTCAGCGATCGTCAGCGCCATTGATCGTGTTCTAAAACCTCTGTGTGCTGTTTGTGCGGCCAGCCTAATGGTTTCACCCGAGGTGCAACATTGCATATTTCTCGCAAGGCAAATGAAATGAGACATTCACGTACAGTGTCGTACGTATTCGAATAAGAAGTCATAACAATATTCAAACGAAATTTGTATTGTATTCTGAAATGCTTTTAGGAACTTTTTTGACCTATGTATGCTGCTTATGCGTTTGAAGTTTCATTAAAATCGGTTCAGTCATTTCGGAAAATAAGGTCTTTCTTCCAGCCGTTCTGGTGTGATTAAGTTATAAACATCCATCCATTCAAACTTTCGCATTTATTATAGTAGAAAGATTAGTTTAAAATAAAAGATTTAAATGCAACTCATCCGCTTGTTAGTATAACCACCACCAACACCACATACCCCCCTATCACCCCTGCACGCGTAGCATGACCACTGTAGAAACGAGTTTTGTCTATGGAAGAATCGTCATAATGACAGATAGACAATGAAAATAAAGGGTGTAAACCACCTCTTAACGAAGCCGAAAGGCACTGGTTCTCCCTGTCATTGCGATCATTTTTTTGTTCTACACCATACCTGGGAACCTTCTAGTTACGAAGATATTAGGGGTCAAAGTTCCAACTTTTTGATAAGTTTTTTTTTAAATACAAGTTTTTAATGTAAGATTTTTACTTTAAACACCTCCACGACCCCTGTACTATTCAATCCGTCCATCAGCACAATGTTTTGAGTGCGTTACATTGAGTTCTACCACAAAACATGATTTTACACCCCCCAAAAAAAAGTCGTTTCCCAGCAATAATTTTTGCGTAAAGTTACTTAGTTTCATGTACAGAATGCTTGGTTGACGGCTTCGTGATGAGGTGATTTACACGGTGTATGTCAGTTTATCAATTTAGTTTCTACGGCGGTCATTCTACGCGTGCTGGCATAACCATATCATAACTGGCAAATTGTGGGTGTATTAATAGGTATACCTCTGCCTAACTTAAAACGGATTACAGGCGTGATGTTATGCATGTTTCAACCGCTTGTTAAACTCCAAGGACCCTTGTCTTAAAACATCTCTCAGCCCGCCAAGACCTCAACATCCTTACTATTCAAATTGGCAATTTGCCACCTGGCTTTTGTCAGTATCTCCACAAATTGTTCATTGTAATGGTCTGTGGAACGCCCTTATTCAGCTTTTGGCGTTGGCATGCAATGTTTGTCTGTGATACACACGGTTTGTCTAGGAATTGTATGACACAAGCTTTTGAATGGAAATTTGTAGCATTTCAGTTCTATGTCAAAGTTATTTGTTAATAGAAAAATGAATAATAAAAAAACATTTGGTAAATCAAACCATAATCTGCTTAGTCTTTTTCCAACAATGTTGGGTTCGGCATCCAAACTGAGCGAAATTAGCCATCCTTACTCACATTTTAATCGCTTCAGCAGCTCATCATCTGCCTAGTCTTTTCCCAAACTATCTTGGGGTCGGCTTCCAGTCGAACCGGATGCAGGTGAGTACTAGTATTTTACATGAAGCGTCAGCCTTTCTGACCTCCACAACCCAGCAACTGAGTAATACGATACCCCTCCGTAAGACTGGATGTCAGACTTCTGGCTTCTGACTACTCGTAACGACTGTCAAAGATCTACAAATGACAGCCGGGACCAACGGCTTAACGTGCTTTCCGAGGCACGGAGGAAACTCGGTATGTAATTATGGTCACTTATCCACGGACCAACCTCGGCAAGCACGGCTTAACCTTAAAGATCGACCTGTGCGGCTGTTAATATTTAGCAACAAGCTTCAGTAGTTAAGGAGTCGAAACAAACGGACAGAGTTACTTTTGGAGTGACCAGGATGACATACGTGAACACGAACCTTTTTCGCAGAAACGATCGAACACTACCTGCATACTCCATTCACCTCGTCTATGTTCAAACATCTGGCCATGCACGGACGCCATTTGCGAGTAACACGCACCAGCCTTTTACAAGAGATTTTTTTTTTGTCAGCCCCACTCCAGGGCAAAGGAATTCCACATTCCTTCCACTTCTCACGATGATATGCTTCTTTTCGCCAATTAGCGAGGTAGCCATCCAAGGTTCCGCGCTGTCTTCTCCTCGGTCTGCCGTGACCCCGTCTGGCTCAGCTGTCTCAGGGCTCCTACACTTGATATCATGTCCTGTTGCTTGCACATCACAGAATCTGATGCTACTGGAAGTGCCAAACTCGTCGCCAAATTTGGACTGATTAAATTAAATTTGTATAAATCGATACGCTATAAAGAAGAAGGGCTACAGTCTTGCGATATTCGGGCCGTCAGCTGTGCGTCCGAGAGATATGACCTGCCAAGTTCCATTTTAGTCTCGTAGTTTGTAATTGCAGGTCTGGAACGCAGTGTGGTGTTTCGTATCAAGTCAGTTATTCTACGATCCATCGCTCGTAGGCAATCCTTGAAAAAAATTGATAATACAAAAAAAACGTTGCCCGTCACGGGACGCCTGAAATAAAAAATTGACAATAAAAAAAAAAGTTGCCCGTCACGGGACGCCTGAAATATGTAAAACATCTACGTCTAATTAGAATTAATCATTAATAAAAACCTATAAAGAAATATGGAGACAAGAAAGAAAATAAATTTGAACGTGGAACTTTCAAAAACAAAACAAAAACAATCAATTCAAAAGAAACATTACTTTAATGAGAAAAGGTTGATTTTACGTTGGATGGAGGCAGCGAAACACCATTTCCCGTCACCGCATACGAGTCGATTTTACTGCCTAGTCGCGCAAATAGATGTTTCACGTCAAAAAAACGTGAAACATTGTAATCCTGAACAGATACACAAAGAAGCACACAATCACTCAACTCCATACATTTCCCTGGTTCAGCTACCGAGTCAGCGGGATACTAACATCAATCTCGCAGTCAGTGAAGCGTATCGACACGGGTACCTGTCGCTATATACGAGCCATTACACCGACTACAATATTGTAATGGCAATGACGATACAATCATGTATAGCAGTTGTTGAGGAAATAGTTTTAACATTTTATTATGCATGAAGATATATGGGGCCGTTACCAAAAATTCGCACGCTGAAATGCTCGACCGCGTCAAAGAACTAAGTTACGTTTATCATCATCTGCCTGCCCTTTCCCGACTATATTGGGGTCAGCTTCCAGTCTTACCGAGTGTAACTGCATTCAAGTACAGAGTTACGGCAGCTTCCAGCCTTACCGAGTGTAACTGAACGCAAGTATTTTATACAGAGTAATTGCTTATCTGATCTCCACAACCCAGTTAGTACTGGTTAATACGATATCTTTGGTAAGACTGGTGTCAAAGATCTACAAATGAGGAACCAAAGGCTTAGCGTGGTTTCTGAGGCACAGAGGAACCTACGTAAGTATTAGGGGGTCACCCATCCACGGACCAACATAAGCAAGCGTAGCTTAATCTGAGTTTTTATTCAGCCAGGAGCTCCTGCTCTTTCACTGTACGCACTGGCTTTTTATAGCACGGTTGCAAAGCCAACAACAAAATTACTATTTCCAACCTTACTCTCTCAGACATAGCATCCACATTTATAAATTGACAGCTTCACGTTCCCATTAGCTCCGCATATTATGTTAATATAATTCGTCAGCACACAAGCCGTCACGGTATGTAAAGCTCCACGGACTAAAGCGGCATCAGCGATGCACTGACGAGCATTAATTTGTTTAATAGTTATATTATTGTGTTATTGGTTTATATGAAATGAAATGATGTTTATTTTTGTAAATACTTTTTTACAATGACTTTACACGTCATCTTTTTTTTAACCAAGATGAGGCCGATGTTTCGCATCTGCCTACTCTGAGAAGAAACAGCCGAAACAAACTCAGAGGTCAATGCCTCTTTTAAAGTACAGACATTGTTCAAGTCATATGAGAACCATGCAGATGCAGATTAGTCTTTCGAAGAAACAACCACACAGATTTTGAGAGCAGCTGTCCAGTCAGTGCAAGCATTGGTCAGTGATCGTGTAGCTCGACATAAACCAAAGAGCTCAACGACATGACGAACAATATCAAAGAAAGGACATTTGGGTAGGCCGCAAAAAGAACTTAAAC
Organism: Cerastis leucographa; assembly: GCA_963082945.1. Classification (NCBI taxonomy): domain Eukaryota; kingdom Metazoa; phylum Arthropoda; class Insecta; order Lepidoptera; family Noctuidae; genus Cerastis; species Cerastis leucographa. Next base: position 4,137,590 of record OY720369.1, on the reverse strand, counting down.
TAACTAAACTAAGAAAAAAAATATGACCCAAACAGTCCTCTTATTCTCAGTAATAAAATTAAATAATAATAAAATACTAAATCTAAAAAAGTGCAAAAAAAATAGTGAAATACAATAAGTACCTACTTGTAAAAGTAAATAATTTTAGTTAATTCTAGAATAAGAATATTAAAAAAATAAAACTAAATGTCATGGTGTTTATAAAAGTTAATAATGTCATTGTGTATGCCGGCGCCTCTGCAAGGAGGCTTCATTATGATTCACGTTGCAAACTAAACTGTGACCACAAACGAAAGTGAAGCGGTCTACATTTCTCTCTGGCAGAACATCATGTCGTTGCGCCCGCAATATGGCTGCCCAGCCATATTGCCTTGAGTGGTTGTCAAGGAAGGTGCCGCGTAACAAGGCGTCGACGGATCGCCGACGTTTGTTTTCAATCTGGTGCCATATATCATAATATATTATTCCAATGGAGTGGGTAAGAGCCTTATTTTAATTTTATATACATAAAGATGTATATAAAATTAAAGTGTCAAACTAATAAAAAAAATTGGAAACATAAAACATATAATACGATGTAATTACTTATTGTGGTACGTACGTATTTAAGCACCTAATATCGCGCCTATAATCCCCGAAATGTTAGGCAGAGGTGCTAAAATTGTGCTAGTTATGTTGAAGTCCCGTATTATAGGAGCGAGCTTATTGCCACCAACCGGGAGCAAATCCAGACTCAGTGGCTGCCACTGATAAATTCCTTATGGAAAAACACTTTGCTCGACCTGGGCATCGAACCTAGGACTTCCTGCTCAGCAGTCGCGTTTGTGACGACAAGACCACCCGGGGCAATCAGTCTTGGCGTACGCTGAGTACAAACTGATTGCCTTGACAAAAGTTATCGAGAAGAAGATGGAGGAGATGGACTTTGTTATATGGTATTAGAAAGCACGGATGTTTAAACGGAAATTAAGATCGATTGTTGCGGAAAAAACATCAAGAACTACATAGGCACAATATTATTTTGTGATAGATATCAAATATCGTGTGCTGATGAAAATGCTTTATTGTACATACGTACGATAAAGAAGAAGACTACTGTAATATTTTAATTCAGGGTCTATCAATTCGTCTTTCATGCAAATCCGTTCAGCTGTTAAGACGTCAAAAAAGTAGGTAATAAATTAAGGTATAAAATAAACTGTTGAATAAGATATCCTTTGTTTACGGATGAGAAATCATCAAATGACTCCTCCCGCTCTGGGCGGAGCGGAAGGTACTGTCAGATTTGTACTGATTAAAACCCATCCATGTTCTTTCTTAGCCCTTTGTGTTCCAGGGCCACGGTATCTCTTTCGAACAGTCCCGCAGCCCTAGCAGGTATCGGCACTCTTAAACCCCTTCCTATTTGCTGGCATCGCCTTGAGGCGCGCGTGGAACACGAACTCGCCGTCGACACGGCCTGTCGTCATGAGACGGACGGACGGTGTGCTAGCCCATTACTCACCGTCAACAGGCCCGCAATAATGCGAGATCCTTGGGTTAGACTGGTTGTCAGGATTTCGGCCACTGTTAAGACTGTATAAGATTTAAAAATTACAGCCGGGACCATCGTGCCGTCCGTGCCTCGGAAGGCGCTACATGCTTTCCAGGAATCATCCAGGAATATCAGTATTTAATGGGCGGTCACCCATCCACGGACAAACGTGGGTTAACCTAAGGATCGACACAAGCGACTGGTATTATTTAGCCACGCGCTCCGCCTTCATAAGCTTCTTTTTTTACAATTCCACCCCAAAACATTCCAAAATCAATTCAAAATACAACCGAACTCGACTGCACCGAAAACTATGCATTTAGCTGCAGAATTTGTACAATGCAAGGCCATTACGTGGCACGAGGGATTATTCTAAATCTGGCTTGCAAGGCACTAAGCCTTGAATTTATTGTTGGGAACGCGAACGCCGCAAAACCTTTCTTACGAGTTCCACTTTTTGCAGTTTTGTTTTTGCTAGATTACATTTTTTTTGGACTTCTGGTTCTTGATGATTATGATTTTATCAGAACCTTGAGTGCTGCTGAGCTGATCTACCTTGCACTCTATCCATATGAGCCGTAGAACCGATGACCGTTGGAGTAGACGTGTTCTTAAGTGGAGTCCGCGAATTGGCAAGCGTAAGGTGGGACGCCCTCAGGCTCGGTGGAGCGACGATCTTCGCAGGGTGGCTGGTGGCAACTGGATGAGCGTTGCTGAGAATTGATCTAAGTGGCGTGTGATTGCAGAGGCCTATGTTCTAGAGTGGACTTCTGTTGGCTGATGACAATGATGATAAATTATCTGTGTGCCAAATTTCATCCAAACTTTTCATCCAAGTTTTTGAGAGAAAGAGTATCTAACAAACATCCGTCCATCCATTCATATACATCCATCGAGGCTCGCTAATTTTATGATAATAGTAAGAGAAGATGTATTTGTTTTTTAGGTTGATCTAGAACACGTCATAACCACAGTGAAGGAAAACATTGCAGCATAACAAAAAGACAATATGGTGACAAAGACCAACACTATGTTCTCAAAAACATTATGTATGCGAGAGCAAACCTTACTTTTCCAAGAACATTATGACTGCTCATGAAGTTAATAAATATTCTTAGAGAGCTACGTGCCACTGGTCAGGAACAAAACAGAAAATCTGCTATTTCTAAAGCAGACTTGGGAACCATTAGCGATGTTGTTTTGATATTGACTGGAGATTCCTTGTCGTCATCGGTGTGCTTAGTGGAATCAAATAATTATCTGCTGACCCATCTAATTTGGGAAAAAATTGTCCTCAACAGATTTTGATGTCTCTTTGTAGATGCATGGGTTATAATGAGGTAGGTATCCTTACAAAAATATCGAAACTTTAACACATTCCTTATTTACAAGTAGGGACTACCAATCTGACCTCCACTCCTCCTCCTGCTTACTACAACAAAGCTTTCATCTTCCATAAATTTAAACGCCTTTTGTAGCATTTGAATAACTCACGTAATTTATTTAACTGTCGTTCTCAGAATCACGAGCTCCTATAATGCAGTAATACATTAGGAGGAGCTCGTGGCTAAATATTAGCCGCACGGGTCGATCTTTAAGGTTAAGCAGTGCTTGCCGAGGTTGGTCCGTGGATGGGTGACCATAATTAGATACCAAGTTTCCTCCGTGCTTGGTCCTGGCTGTCATTTGTAGATCTTTGACAGTCGTTACGAGTAGACAGTGAGGTCAAAAGTCTGACATCCAGTCTTACCAAGGGGTATCGTATTATCCAGTTACTGGGTTGTAAAGGTCAGATAGGCAGTCGCTTCATGTAAAATACTAGTACTCAGCTGCATCCGGTTAGATTGGAAGCCGACTCCAAGATAGTTTGGGAAAAAGGCTAGGCAGATGATGATGTTCTTTACTACACTTGTTGACTCAATTTTTTTGTAGAAAATTAACCTTCTGCATCATATGTGTGTCAGATTCGGTGCGGAAGTTCATATGACCTACAAACGGACGTCATAAACTTGTTTTCTACCGCTTTTTGTTGACGGATGAAAGAAAAAAACTGAGCTTATGTTAGTAGCGATGTGTACAAAAAAAATCCTCTTTTTCTTTCTGCACAAAAAAAGTAGAATAAAAATGTTTTGATTGTAGCTGATGAAGACACTTGCATGGTAACGCTGTGCGGTATGACTTTTGTCACGGGACACGCTCGTGTGTCAATTCTCTTACGGCACGGTTGGCGCAGTGGTGAGCGTTGCTGCGCTGCGTGGCGACCTACAGATAGTTGTACCAGGTCTGGCTGTTTGTGTATGTGAGTTTAAATGTTTGTAAACGCACCCACGATACAGAAGAAATGCCTAGTGTGGGATAAAGTATAAAAAAAATTTGTTTTGTCTCGTCTGAACGCCGTCACGACCCACGTTTACTCCATCCAAGGCATCATCTGCCAAGCCTTTTCCCAAGTATAGTGGAGTCGTCTTTCATTCTCATCGGATACTGCTGAATACCAGTATTTTACATGGAGCAACTGCCTAGCTGACCTCCACCACCCAGTTAGTAATGGGTAATAAGATACCTTGCCTTGGAAAGACTGAATGTCAGACTTTCAGGCCACTGACTACCTGTAACGATTGTCAAAGAACTTTCAATGGCAGCTGGGACAAAAGGCTTGATATGCTTTCCAAAGCACAGGAAAATCTCTGTACGCAATGGGTCACCCATCCACGATGACTTGTAGCATGTATTATTTTTAGGGTTCCGAGGCTGTATCTCATCAACCATGATAGTTAGCCAGTTGAAATTTCTACAGATTATGTATTTCTGTTGCCGCTATAACAAACAGAACATATAAAAAACAGAATAAAATAAATATTTAAGGGGGCTCCCATACAAAAAAGTGATTTTTTTGCTCGTTTTTATAAATAATGGTACGGAACCCTTCGTGCGCGAGTCCGATTCCCACTTGGTCGGTTTTTATTTTTTATGTTCTAATAAACAGTTTTCGATCAGAATGGCTACTACCATGCTTGGCAGGAAACATAGTGAGCAGCTTATGATGCTAGCGTAGGTACGTCTTTTTGACGTAATCCTCTTTTGCTATTTTCTACACTAAAAAACAACCTTCATGTCTTTGTTGAGAAAATGCCAAGCAAATTGCTCACCATGTAATGTTACCACTAAATTGTCTTAATCCGGTGTTTTCCCCAAGTTATTACCCTTAAAACTGAGTTATTTTGTAAATTCGGCTGTAAGTGTTAAGTGCAACGCATAGGATGAAAGAAATAAACATATTTTAAAAAAGGAGCTTTTTATTGTTGCAACATTTAGCTAAGGTTTACATTTTTATCTTTACAATGATTAACTACTGTAGTTACCAATCCGATATTCGAACGATATCGATATTTCATTGAAATGTTGAAACTAAAAGATGTTGAAAACTGCCTTAAAATTGACTGACACAGTGAGACATGAAAAGCGACCTTATTTTATATAAAATTCCCGACAAAAAATATAAAAAAAAAAAAAAAAATCCATGCGTCGCGTCGTAGCGTCGGGGGACCGCTAAGTAGATTGTTTAGCACTAACACAAAACAAAGCGGACCTTGGATGCTACGACGCTTGGATTAATTAATTTTTAGGTTTTTAGAGGTTTTCTGTGCAGTGGTTTTTTTAAGCTTTTTAGATTTATATTATTTTTTCTTAGCCTTGACTGTCTAACTCTTAAGCATAGGCCTCCCCCCATTCTTTCCACTTTTCTCAGTGAAGCACATCTTTTCGCCAATTAACGAAAACAGGTAAAGAAATAAATTTATGATGATGCCACAGACAGACACACAAACAAATACAGACGTCAAACTTATAACAACCCTCTTTTTTGGTCGGGGGTTAAAAATGTAATGTATGTTGATAGTTTTCCCAATACAGCTGATGATAAAATAAGCCAATATTCAAATATTTTAGCTACAATTTACAACTAATTATAATCATCAAAACCGTCTGTTAGCCATGATCCTCACTATTTTCCACGCCCCAGCTTTGACCGTCAATTTAATATTATAATACCCGGCTGTATACATACGTATGTCACATATGTTTATATACCTGCATATGGAAAGGGAATTAGGCAAATACAATCGGATTTAGTCGGCCAAATCTGTTCGCTGCAGCTGCGCACCTGGGTACATAACTATACATATGTACAGCTTGGAAGATTTACATGTGTGTATAGATAGAGAGTGTTGGCTTAACGTCAGTGTCTAGTGTTTACAAGGTGGTTCGTTACATCATCTGCCTTGCCTTTCCCAACTTTATTGGGGTCGGCTTCCAGTCTGACCACTTGCGTTTGTTTACTAGTATTTTACATGGAGCGACTGCTATCTGACATCCACAACCCAGTAACTGGGTAAAACAATCCTCCATGAAGACACTGGTTGTCAGACTTTCAGGGACTTGTTGTACTTGTGAGGACTGTCAAAGGTCTACAAATGACAGCTGGAATCAACAGCTTAACGTGCTTTCTGAAGCACGGATGAAAATCTGTATGTAATGATCGTCATCAATCAACGGACCAACCTCAGAGAGTACTGCTTGAAGACCCATGCGGCTTTTATTATTTAGCCACGAGCTCCTGCAATAGCATAATTAAGTCCATCCAACACAATTTTTATCGCTGCTATCATATATCTTTGTGTAGTTCGTGTTTGAGTAGTTCGTAGTAAACAGAGAGACGAAGCTCTTTAAATTTGCAAAATGAGCCCATGACTACACCAACAATCTGGAAGCCATACCCTTTTAAAAAAAACTTGAGAGGTGTCAAGGGACACCCGGATGGAACGAAGTTCCTTTCACGTACATAATATCAATACATTTTAGATTTAAGTTAGTGTGCGAAAAATAAAATATTTAATTTAAGGAAGATTAATCCTTAATTCGAAGCAATACGTCTTACTTAACTGCACAACCGAATTTGTACTTTGTAGTTCGGTCACTCAAAATAATAATCATATCTATCCTTACTCACATACACACCCCAATTGTACGTAATTTAAGGAAATTTCAACTTTATTTTAAAGAAATAAAGCTTACAATAGCTTACTATAGCAAAAAGTGTCGTGACAACTTTTCGTAAGAATTTTTTCCGTCTAGCCCCCTTTCACAACGCGCGATAAGTAACTTCGTTCCAATAACAGAAAACCTTGCTCAGTGGCAAAATAAGGGGGCCCAAGTCTGCTGATGCAAGCGTTGATGCCTTAATTAATTTTGACAGTTTTATCTCCCAATTGAAAGATGCCATTTCGATTAACCAATGGCATTCCACTGACACTCCATTGGAAAAATTATTCGATTTCTGAAGTCTCTCGTAATCTCCTATTATTTTGAGATTTCTGTTGACAACTTACACACAATTATGAGTTTTGGAGATTATGAACTTTTGGCAAAAGGATAGTCTGTGAGAAAGATGATGATACAGAATGGGTGGACTCATAAGATACCAATAGAGAAGTCATCCTCATCTGCTCGACCTTTTCCCACCTATGTCGGAACTGCTTCCAGTCTAACCAGAAGCAGCTGCTGCTAAATACCAGTATTTTACGTGCACGGACTCTCTATCTGCCTATCTCATCACAACCAAGTTAGTTCTGGGTAATACCATACCCCTTACTAAGAATGGTAGACAGATTTTTGGGCCACTAACTACCTGTAACGACTGTCAAATATCTACAAATGACTGCCAGGACCAACTTGACGTGGTTTTCGGAGCACAGAAGAAACTCTGTAAGCAATGGGTGGTCACCCATCCCCGGACCAAGCTAGGTCAGCGTGGCTTATGGGAGCGTTCAAGTATTACTTAACGAATTTGGGGGGAGGGGGGGTCTTCGGAAACGTTACGATGCGTTACAGGGGCGGGAGGGGAAATTTGAACTACGCGTTACGTAACATTGTTTTAACCCTTCAGAACGGTCGCGTAGAGATTTTTTTCTCGCGGTGCGTTTTCTGGGGTGAGGGAGGGTACAAATAGACGTTACGGCGCGTTACATGAATGGGGGTAGGGCAGATCGAAAATCTCCAAAAATTGCGTTACGTAATACTTGAACGCTGTAACGGCTGTCAAAGATGTACAAATGACAGCAGGGACCAACGGCTTAACGTGCTTGCCGAGGCATGGAGGTATCTCGGTATGTAATTATAGTCACCCATCCACGGACCAACCTCAGCAAGCACGGTATAACCTTAAAGATCGACCCGTGGGGCTGTTATCATTAAGCCACGAGCTCCTATAAGCCAAAGTATGTATGTTGTATTCTATAACAGACTTGGACCCCGATTATGATCACAGTGCTTTCCAGACCAATTTTCTTTTCAAAGAGCTCGACTACTTACAACTTCATTTCTAATTCATATCTAAATTCCTCTTCGTATTTCGTGTAGGTACGAGTAATATTAAGACGCCACTCCTGAGTGACAGCATACATTTCGTTGTTTTAGCATTAAATGTTTGTAATCCAAGCTAAGTTCACTTTGTTAAATTAGTACTATGACAGAATGAGCTAATTGTAGCGTGGAATATTTTAGACTAATTCATTGCAGGCTGCAAAGTTTTAAGCAACGTAATCTATACAGGGTGTAACGGATGTATACATCCTTAAGGGTGTGCTACAGACCATCAAACTGAACATGTTTTTCATCATAAAACATGTTTTTTAGCAAAAAAAAATCTGCTGCCCCATAGGAAATTACAATACCTATTCGACCCAAACTTATAGGCAGCTGATATTTTTTTTTTTGCTGCAAAAAAAAATTGTCTTGAGAAACATGTTCAGTTTGATGGTCTGTAGCACACCCTTAAGGATGTACATACCCTTTCCATTGCACCCTGTATACGCGCATACAGCAAATGTGTCATGTTTTTGTGCCTGTTTCGCCCTTATTATCTCGTTTATTCATCTATATACATAACTAGCTGTGCCCGCGACTTCATCCGAGTGGAATTTAAGATATAGCCTAAGTTACACCTTATTACATCAGCTATCTGCGATCTGTCTGTTTGTTCCAGAGATTAGCCGGAACAAACAGACAGACAGACAAAAATTTAAAAAAATTATATTTTGGTATATGTACCTACCGTAAATGCAATCATATGCATGTACCAAAAAACGGTTATTTTAATATTACAAACTCACACTTCAATTTTATTTATTTGTATAGATATAGATGAGAAGATTATTATTTACACTTTGAAATATTTTTACAAAATAATATCAATATTAGAAAATATAAAAAAAATTGTAGCCCACTGGCATCGGGAACAGGGTCCGGATTACCGGTGGTCAGGGCTCTTGATAGTAGAAACCTCCTAACAATACGCGCCGTGTCCAGTAGTACTACTTTCTGAATCAAGCCCTTGATCCAGCTGCCAAAGAAAGAAAGACTCCTCAGATGTTGGTCGATGCTTTTGGCTATTAAGCCATTGGCCGACACGACTATTGGCACAATAACTGCTATACTCACGTCCCACATGTCAACGACCTCGCGAGCTAGATATTTGAATTGCTTATCTTTCTTTGCTTTCACGAGGTTCTCGTCATGCGGGACTGTCATATCAACAATCATTGTGCGACGCTCCAGTCTTTAAACACAATGTCAGGATTATTGGCAACAATAGTCCTGTCAGTGACAATCGGTCAATCCCAATACAACGTAATATTACCATCATCAAGAACTGATTCTTATTATTATTATATGCGGAATAAAGTAATGCTCAACTTATTTCTTGAAGAAACGTACGCTTAATAAGAACGTTTTCATAAACGGTTGTAACTGATGGACACAAAAACGACTACTGGTTCGAAACCAGGATGTCATGTTGAGCAGTCGTGTTTGACCCGGATCAAGAAATATGTTTTGAACTTCTATTTTCTTTCCCCGCACGGAACAAATATCTGTATCGTCTACAGATAGTTGTTCCGGGTCTGGCTGTTTGTGTATGTGAGTTTAAATGTTTGTAAACGCACCCACGATAAAGGAGAAATTCCACAATAGGAATTTTTCCCTCCGCGCGGAAGAAGTGAATCTTCGTAATACTACACGCAAGCGTTCGAGGGCCAAGCATTCACTCTCGTTATTTTATTGAGCTTCAAAATAATATTTTGTTGTTTTCTTGTTGTATTATTTTTATTACATAATTATTACATAAGTTTATCGAGGTTATTCTACTCATGGAAATTGAGCGTAGGCTGGTCACACCGAAGAGTCGAATGTGCATGACTGTTTGCACGCCATCTTGCGTACCTAGTAGAACTACGTAGTCACAAATCTTGAAATGCTGCCATCTCTTAGTGAGTTTTAGAAAATATTCCGCCTCCATGGTAGCGTTAAACTTGTTGGAAGTCGCATAAGAAGTTTTACTTAAAAAAAACAAACTACTCAGTAGAAGCAAAGAAGTTAAGACCCATGCCCAATTTAAAAGGAGTGAGTGTATTACTATGTGTGTGAACGAAGACGAAGCAAATAGAGTATGTCATGTTAGCAGGTGAAGTTCTGTAGTTTTTGAAATGTATGATATTATGGCAATGGGTTCACATCAAATAACATACGACTTAAAACATAACTGGCAAATAAAGAGAACATAATAATATTAGGTACACCTCTCGTTTAATACTGAAGTGATGCTATATCATACCTGAAAGATGTTTTGCGACAAATTTCCCGGCAAGTACCTACACGTATAGTGAGTGTTGAATAAAAGTTTTTATTATAATTAGTTAAAGCAGCTTTTCCTTAAAACCGACACTCCAACAAGTAGCAGCATAAAATTATAAAGCATCTGTCACCCACTTCGCACTGAACTCCACCGAAACTTATCTTTTGTTCAACAAGACATTGTCTTATCGCGAGATGTTTACACCAAGTTTCAGAACTTGGTAACTTGACATTCTTAGCTCTGCGTTGTTTGGCACGTTCTATTGTTTGTGTGGTGAAAATGTTGGACTTGCACAGGTATGTGCTAGAAGACGTACTACTACAATCGCGATTTATCACTCATAGCTCACGCTGTAGTCCATGAAGGGTTAGGCAGAGGTGTACAAAAATGGTGTATATACATGAGCTGCACTTATAAAACGTCGACAAAAGGTGCACGGTTCGGGTTGGTCGTTTCCTATGGAGAAGAACCGCCAAGAAACTCCATGGTTACTCTTTTAAAATCATTTGGTTTTACAATATTTGAAGTTACAGCGTTAGTACTTAAGTATGGGAGGACAGCGTAGGCCCGACAATAAGTCGTTGCTTACTACAAAAGGTAGAAAAAGATAAAAAAAAAAACATTGTCCACACATTCCCAAAAAATAGGTAAATATAAAGAATTTATGTAAATGTTAAAATAAAACAATATACATACCTAATGGTACACCCACATTCGCCGGTTATGTTGTCAGCATGTGGAATGTAAACTCAGCCATCATTGTGCCTATTGTCATTAAGGCCAATGGACCGACGGCCAAGAGCCTCCACGAACATCTACCGAGGGTCTCACTAGTTGGGTTGGTCCATTTTTCGTGGCCCATCCACCAAGGTGACAGTAGGCTCATGGTGGTCTTTTTTAGTGGGTGCAAGCCCCAGTTAACCAAACCGTGTCCCCGGACGGCGCGGTATGTGCTAGGCATTTTTCAAGCCTGATAAAAAAAAGAAGTGCTCTTCGATACGGCTCGCATTATGAGGAGTTTCTTGTCCCTGAAGTTCTAACCACTGGTATCTTGAAACCTGCTTCCGACACCTGCGGAACACTATTTTTAACCATCTTCCAAAAGGAGAAGGTCTTAAAAATGTGTATAAAGATGAGAAAACGAAATAAAAATAATGAAACGTATTTTTATTTACATTTGAGAATAAAGGATTACTATAAGGCCACTTATTCAAATGGATAAAACGAATAAAAAAAAAACAAGTCTGCAGCTGAAACAACTCAACTGTAGCATTTATTTTTGATACATTCTTTTAGCGCAACTTTATTTAGTTATGAAGCAAATAATTCAGTTCATTTGCAAGTACTAATTAAGAGCGTTTACTCCTTGCGACATTTCATACAAACTTTCAAGTCCTTTTTTTCCGAAACGACTGAACCGATTTTAATGAAACTTCATAAACAATAAGGAGGATACATAGGTTAAAAAAAATACTAAAAAATAGTGTTACTGCTAAATTAGACCCATTATAAATTTTCTTTACAAACAGAAATTTCTAATATCTTTTTTTTTTAAAGGTATTTCGAAAATGTTTTTTGGTAACTTTTTAGACCTATTTATCCTGCTTATGCGTATTAAGTTTAATTAAAATCAGCGGTGTGATTCTGTAAGACCTCACTTAGAACTTCGAATCTGAATCCGCTGTGAGTTTCTTGATTGTCATTCTAAAAACCCGGTTGATACTTCGAATTTACACTAGTGCCACTAAGAGCGTGTCAGCGAGTTGAACTAAATTAACAAGGAGATTTTGACAGATAAAGTATGAGATGACGTAAGAAGTGGCATTCTGTAAGGTAATTCCCTTGGCTACAAAATCAAGGTCATTTTGAACCTCACGCGAAGTGACAGTGGATAGCGATGTGAGATGTGAGTTGTCGTCTGAATTTTACAGAATTGACGTACAGTTCAGTCATTTCGGAAAATAAGAACTTGAAAATTTGTATGAAATGTCGTAAAGTCGTAAGGCGTAAACGCTCTAAGTGCATACTGGTAAAGGAATTATTCAAATGAAAATATTCCCTATGTCCGCTCTATAAGTATTTTTTAATCTCTTTGATTGTGACGAACTAAATAGTAATAGTAAGTTAAAAATAATAGATAAACTAAAACCATGTAAGCACAATGTTTTGATATTTCTGAACCCACGGTAAAATCCTAAAATTAATAAACAGCCACTTACAATCATATTAATAACAATTATAACGTAAGTTACAATTGTTAATTTGATTAAATTTAAATTATTTAACTTTTAATGTTAATAGTGGACAGTTTACATTGTATTAAACATGGAACATTATTGTGTTAATAATTTTTTAATATATTATTTTGATTCTAAATCTATACAAATAAATAAAATTTAAGTGTCTGTTTGTAATATTAAAATAACCGCTTTTTACTACATGCACATGAATGTATATACAGTACTTCTACCAATATTTTTTTTTACAATTTTTGCCTGTCTGTCTGTCAGTCTGTTTTTTCCAGCTAATCTCTGGAATGGCTGGACCGATTTTGACGGGACTGGCACTGGCAGATAACTGATGTAATAAGAAGTAACTTAGGTTTCTATTTTAGAAAAAATCCAGTTCCACGCGGATGAAGTCGCGGGCACAGCTAGTTTAAAATAATAGTATTGTGTTGTATTTATTTATTATCTCTGTTTTTTTAATTACTAACATATTTTTTAAGTGTCCTAACAAAATTATGGATCATTGTGTCTGAAAAATAAATGAATTATCATTAACATTTTAATTTATTAGAAGCTATTTTTAGAGCAGCAAGAACGAAAACTGAAATAAAGTAGTTAAAAACAATAATTTCTCACTCATCACTTGAACAAGCACTACAGATAAACAAAACATTACCAAACACACACATCTACAAAATAATTCCAACAAATTGCCCTGAATAAATCATGAACACAACTTTATCCACAATTATTCCAGTGCACTAAAATTCATTAGCAGATTGGCGGATCACATATAAATATTTAGCAATGGTTCTAATACATTAGGCGGTAGACGTTCTACTGAATTATGTATCAGTAGGTGTGTGTGAGAAGCGGCCTGCTCTGGAGCAATTGTTTTAGTGGGGGTTGAAGTTAGGAGAGACTTTGTTGTTTAATGTATTGAGTTAAGACACCTTTAAAAACGGGTTACCTATGTTTGACCGAAAAGAAATTGACAAATTATCACTTCCCAAACAATTTTCCGCATAATTTCAGTTGCCAAATTATTACTTAGCAAAAAATCTCTTCACAAATAATTGTAACGCAAACCTAATGTTTGGCAAGTGAACGTTTAAACAATAACTTGTTTACAAACAAGTACTTTTACCAATTTTCATGTAGTCAAATATTTCAGTTGGAATAACACATATTACACAAAATAAAATAAGGCAAATACACACATCAAAAGTGTCTAGGGATCAAGCATTTTTATGCGGATTTCTTGAGATTGAGATGTGGCTTTGTAATAAATTTATGATTTTATAAATTTATATGGATCCTTTTTGGTGCATTTCATAATTTGAATCAGGAACTGTGAATCAAATTCGAGTAAAAGATGAAAATCAGCTGTCAATATTTTCCCTATAAAAACATACAACGCATTGAAGACATTATTAGTGCTACTGTTTCCCTACTACTGATTAAAACCAACGTTATTATGGAGCGGCGACGTCATTTAAGCAGGGAAGAAATGCTCAGAGCCGTGGGAATGATAGAAGCTGGTTCCCGGCAACGTACTGTGGCTTTAGCTCTGAATACAAGTCAGAGTGTTATCAGTCGACTTTGGACACGTTACCGAAGCACTGGTACCGTGGCTGAGCGCCATGGAGGACGGTATCGCTGCACCACACGGAGAAAAGACCGATACATTCAAATCTTAACTCGAAGAGCTCCAACAATAACCGCCATGATGTTAGCCGTGAGGCTTCATCACTCTTCAGGGAACTTAATTAGCGACCAAACAGTCAGAAACCGCTTGCATGAAGTGAACCTTCATTCCCGAAGACCGCTACGGGTACCACCTATAGCAATGCACAATCGTAGGATTCGATATCAATGGGCTCTTGAACACAGAAATTGGGCAGAAGAACAATGGCGTTTCGTGTGCTTTTCTGATGAGTCTCGTTTTGGTATGAGACCGGATACAAGACGTATACGACACTGGAGAACCCCTGGACGCCAACAGCAATTAAAATCCTGCCAGGAAGTCCATCCTTATAGTGGTGGAACCATCATGGTATGGGCGGGTATTTGGATCGGCGGAAGAACTGAGTTGATTTGGATCAGAGGCAACCTCAACGCTCAAATTTATGCTGAGACGATTGTATCAGACGTCATCGTTCCTCTACAAGTGCAAATCGGTCCCTTATTTCAGTTAATGCATGATAATGCACGACCGCACACCGCAAGAGTTGTAAGACAGACTCTCGCCGCAGCTAACATCAATGTCCTGCCCTGGCCTGCTCAGTCGCCAGACTTGAACCCGATTGAGCATGCATGGGATATGCTACAGAGAAGAGCTCTGACGAATATGGAGGGTATCCAGTCGCAAGAAGACCTTTTTTTGTTGTTGCAACGAACATGGGCGGCCATTTCACAGCGTGATTTGGATGAACTCATTTTGAGTATGCCAAACCGATGTTCTTGTGTTGTTAGTGTTCGCGGTAGAAACACGGATTATTAATTGTTTAAGTTACCCAATAAAATTTTAAAGAAAACTGTTATTTCAGTCTTTTTTTCGAACTTTAATGTTAGTGGTTCAAATGTCAAAAATCCCTTTATTAGAAAATGGCAAATTTCTTTATTAATGCAAAGGTGACTTGGTTTATCGTTACTGTGACAAACGAAAACACTTTATTTGATGAATCCTTAAAGAAAATTTTAATTAATATCAATCAGGAGAAAAGTTATTGCAAAAATATATGTTGATCCCTAGACACTTTTGATGTGTGTATTTAGTATCGTCAGTTTTCAATTTACCATTTCTATTCAGTCCACTGCTTAGTTAATGAAAAAAAAAATGCATGTATGGCTGTTGCACAGAATATACGAATTAAATTACAATGTGTACTGTTAAGTGGGTAGATGGTAAATCATAAATGTCGCTCAATGTGGGTTAGTCATGCATAACACTATCACTGTGTTTTCCATATTTCTTTCTATATAATCTAGTAGTTTCTGTTACTCGCTCGGCTTGTGCGGCAGTGGTGACACCGGGCGTCAGGCTCCCTGTAACCTAACCTAACTTTTTTTTATATAAGTTCCTTAAATAACCTAGTAACCATTGTTTCAGACAAATTCAATCTTATGTTTGCCTTTATATCTTTTGTCATAGCAAATCTTTTGACCTAACGTTTATTGTCTAAAGATTGGTTGCTGTAATAAATAATTTGATTAAAGACTAAATGCTATAATGAAATTATCTTTGGTAATATTCTGCCAAGTAGAAATTTTACCAAATGAAAAAGTGCGTTCTAAAATCATTCCAAACATTGCATTGGTATAAAAAAAAGGTTGCTAAAATTTGTTTGGGTAGTGAAATTTTGTCAAAATCTTTTCGGCAAAACGGCAGGCTCCCTTTAAAAACATATGAGGTCGATCTTTAGCTTAAAACGCACTTGCCTAGGTTGGTCCGTGGAAGAGTAACCCCCACTACATTCCAAGTTTCCTTGGTGCTTAGAAAACCACGTTCAGCCGTTGGTCCCGGCTGTCATTTGGAAACCTTAGACTGTCGTTACAGGTTGCCAGTGCCTTAAAAATCTGACATCGGGTAGTGGAGGAAAGATAGGCGGTCGCTCCGTGTAAAATACTGGAATTCAGCTACATGCGGTTTGACTGGAACCTGACCTCTACATACTTAGGAAAAGGCTAGGCAGGTGAATGTGGACTGTCAATTAATATTTAGCGCTACCTCAAATGAAGTGGTCGCTTTTACCCGCGGTTTTAATGAAAGCACATGTGACTGTGTCTACCGAAAGAAAAACATAAATTAAAAAAACCCTAGACAGAAAAAAACTCTAAAAAAACCAAAATAAATTAATCCAAACGTCGTAACGTCGGTGGTCCGCTTTGTTTTGTGCTTGTTTATTTCATACTTTTTAAACTTATTTAATTTTTTCTTAGCTATGACTGTCCCACTCCTGGGCATAGGTCTCCTCCATTCCTTCCACTTTTCTGGGTGTTGTGCTTCTTATCGCTACTTAACAAAAACAATGAAAACCAATTAGTACTGGGTGTAGCGACCACAAAAAGCAACATACTACAAAAAGTACTACAGCGCCATCTATGATACGGCGGAGGAACTAACATTAATTTCCTACAAGTCGCAAACAAAGTTTACATCGACTTAAGTATATATAGAGAAACCCGATAACAACTATCGGGCAGTTGCCCGCCAGGGGGCCTACTCTTTAAGTCCGTCAACGAAAGTACGGGTCCGTCCGTACCTAGCTTTATACTTCGAAATGAACCCTACTCTCTAATATTTTCAGATTCATGAGTTTTGAAAACACATCGGGAGTAAGGACAACTGTCCAATCGTATTGTCATTCATTTTTACTTCGGGCCCCTAACGAATCTTATGTCCGTAAGTGATAAGGAGTAGGAAACGACCGTAACTTCGGCCGAAACTACGGACTTCGTGCTTAGAGAGTAGACCCCCTGGCATAACACCTGTCTGGTCGGAGGATCCTCCCTTTTCAATAGGGTATGAAGAACTTAACACCCTGTTCCTCATACTCCTAAACTGGGTATAACGATACCCCTTGGTAAGATTTGTTGTCAGACTTTCGGGCCACTGACTACTGGTAAGGACTGTCAAAGATCTACAAATGACAGCCGGGACCAAGCAGCAAGCATGAAAGTAACTCGGTCTCGATAATGCACACCAGCACGCGTAGCATGACCTCTGTAGAAACGAGTTTTGTCTACGGAAGAATCGACGTAATGACAGACAGACAATGAAAATGTGTCATTTTGTCGATTCTATCGCATAACTCGTTTCTACAGTGGTCATGCTACGCGTGTTGAAAGAAAAACTTCGTCGCTTGTAGCTTACACCACACTTCACTCACTGACTTTTACATATGGTGAATAACATATACGTTTATTTCCCAGTAAATAAAACAAGCTGCCTGATTGTGATTGAGAGGGATTTACAAGGGATCCCGCGGGCATTCCATATAGTTACAAATACATACAAATATGTACTTGTGAGACCATCTTAATATTCGTAAGTAGTTTTTTGTTTGATCTCCCTTTTGTGTTTGATAGGGTATTCAGGATGGGTTTAGTAAGTGGGTCTTTTTATTTCAGTTTAAGTGATTGTTTTTTGTACGAAAATGGAGTGAAATGTGAAGAGATGCTTTTGTGATTGTATTTTGTATTTATTTTACTTTGGAAGGGACCTCGTGATTCTGTCCATTAAAATTTACAATAAGTTACCGGAATACATCAAAAATATTAATAAAACTAATATGTTTATCAATAAATTAAAACAATTTCTAATAACCAAAAGCTACTACACTATTGACGAATATTTTAACGATAAATTTCAACAACAATAAAAACTATTTTTACACAATACCTAAAATACATAAATAGTATTATAGCTTATTGTCATTGTTAATAATGTAATTCGTGTAATATCATCATCATCATCTGCCTAGCCTTTTCCCAAACTAAAATTCGTGCAATATATAATATAAAAATACATAAATATAACTTTAAACCAAATATATAAATAAATAACATGAAAGCAAATAATGCAACTATTTTAATGATACTATTTTAATTTAATAATTATTTATTCTTTCCTAACAAAAAACGCCTTCATCCTCTCTCCTATTAACATACCAACTGTTACATGTACACATTATGGAATGCAATAAAGTATTGAGTATTGAGTATTCTTAGTACTTAATAATTAAGTACAATCAATCATTCCGATTGTTGCGGTTGCAAAAAAGTCAATGAAACAAACAAAAGTCACAGACTGAAAAAAGATTTTACTAAATTCAAATTCCGAGTCTCTAAAAGACAAGAGTTTAATAATTTTATTGAAATTCAAGTTATGACCGTACCAATAATCTGTCTTACAGCAGATAAAGCAAGTAATAAGAAAATCAAGAGGTTTATATATTTTAAATATATAAATCTCTTGATTTTCGCCAATTCAAATGCAAAATGCTGAAATAGTTTTCATTATTTGAATTTAATATACGACTTTTCACTTAACAAAATTATCTACATTATAATTTTCCAGCATATTAATAACAACAAGCTGTAAATTAAAAAAAAATAATATCGACATTTTTATAAACCCTTTCTCCGTTTTACTCAGGAATAAAATTAAGAATTTTCTTTAAAACAGTCTTTCATACAACACCCGCTTGCATCTTCAAATTTTCATAAAGCATTTTTCTTAAAATAAGTAGCGTCTACGAACCAGCTACGAAAGTGCTACGCTGTTACGAAGCTACAAAGTGCTACGATTTTGATGACCAAAAATAGTGTTATTACATTTTTATGAATATTTTACATAACATAACGTCATGACTCTGACTGCCATGAAGGGTGAGCAGAGGTGCACCTAATAGTATACCCACCATCCGCCTGCTAAGTTTAAGTTCCATACAATAGGGAGTTAGCCTACTGCCATCAACCAGTCAAAATCCAGACTACGTGACGGTTTTTTTTTTATTTATTTATTAAACAATTTTAATACAAACTATAATTTAAAAACTAAACCCCAAAAAACCGTTTTCACAGTTTGTCTGTGGGAACGGAACGATATTTTAAAAAAACAATGTTAATATACTAATATTACTTGACAATCAATAAATCTTAGAAACTACTTATTTACCCTCTCCCAGCAATCTGCAAACCACCTTCCTAAAAAAATATGGTTTACAGACTCCTGAGAAAGAATAGTTTAAGCGATTTTGCAAACTTACTTTTCATTTTCTGACTTCTTATATCAGCAGGCAATAGTAGTGCGGACTGGGGAGGAAAACGACATTCTATTTAGTCCGTCAGACAGGTAATACAAAAATATTAAATACATATTTTTTGTTTTATTAAAATATCAAAAAAATACTTAGTTAAAACTCATTAAAGTTGAAGAGTGGGGGCTTACTACGTCACAAGTAGGTATAAAACTTACCTACATGTGACGTCATGCGCTATTTCAACTCAATATATCTCCGTAATTTTATGACCACGTGAAAAAAGAAAAAATACGTGTCCAATACTTTTCAATAAACTACCCGACGGACAAAGAAAAAAAAATGTGATCATCCCCTATTGGTTGAGAAGTTAGAGTACTCATCTTTTTTTCTTTTTTGCAACGAGGAAGGACCACTGCAAACAAACTTTTAACATTTTCTTAAACTTCTTCTTTTCGTATCGATGATACTTCCATATTACACGGTTTGAGCCGAGTTCGAGCCGAGGAGGCCACATTTATTGTTTCTTAAACTATACAGCGACTACAAACCTTTTTCGGAAGCGCTACGAATATCAAAAAAAAAGTTCACGATTTTTATGAGCAAAATATAGTGTTAAAACATTTTTGTGAATATTTTTATTTTATATTTAAATACAAAATTAATTGAATGTCTAAATGATTGATCGTTGTTTTTGAAAGAGTGTGAGGAATGGGTTCTATCCATCATTTGCAGGGCTAACCTTAGAGTTAGGTTTTTTCTGAGTTTTAGATAACTGTAAGCCGAAGGGGCTTTGGAAATTGATGTTTTATGTTTAGGATAAAACGGTCATAGGGGAAAAGAATCTTGGACGAGACTTTTTCTATTACTACTATTAGTCTACACAAGGTGTTGCTTTGCATCCTCGTCAAAATACTGGAGGTTGTCACAAAATACATAAATAATCATTAAAAATTACGGAACCTAGTTAATTATTTTGCATCCTCGTGAAATTCAAGGAGGTAACGATGCTAATGATTCTCGACCCGAATCAATAATAAAATGAGTAGGTATTTCTTATTTATTTTTCTTATTTACGGAAATCGGTAAGTGTGAACCAACCGTGTTTTAAACGCAGGCTGTCTGATTCTAGCCCTATAACCGCGCTTTCACACATACAAGCAATCTCAAACGTTTATTCGATCATTTCTTATTCCCTAAAACACGTTAAGGGGTCATTCTGATATACTGACAAACTTATACAACCAAAAAAAAACAGCGTTTATTAATAATTAACTAGGCACCGTAATTTAAATTGATTATTTACGTCTTTTGTGACAACCTCCTAAATTTTGACGAGGATGCAAGCCAACACCTTTTATATTCTATCTCACAAACTGCGAAACCGTTTGTCAACCAACTAAACTATTTACCAATAATAAGCCATAATTATTTTCATCACATCTCACCCAAATTGACACATGTCACAATACCTCCATTTCAAAACTGACACGGGGTAAACCGGCTGTCAAAGTAAACTGATATATCGGACTGGTGCGGAATTACCCGGATTATACTGTCAATACTGTACGCCGATATGTTTTATTGCTTCCCCGGGATTCGGACTAAGTACGCCTGATTAATGCCTCTGGGAATGTTGCTCCGGGAAAATTCTTTTTCTTGTACGCAACTAGGATTGGTGGAAATTCTTTTTCGTATGTTATGATTGGTTGGTTGCGCGAAATTGAGTTAGTTTTATACGTTGCTGTCGGTTTTGTGGTTATGTTTTATTTTTCCGTTGATTTGTTGGCGATGATGTTGATTTTAGATATTGTTTTTTTTTATGGTGTTTTTGTTTTATTATCAAATGATATTTTAAAACAAAGAAAGTGTGCTTATTTAGTCCTTGAAAATAAATTCTATAGTAAAATTTGTACATAAATGCGCGTTGTATTTTTTTTTTTAAATCTAATTTTCTGATCAAAAACACAGCCATTTTATATGTAGGTTTTAGTTCAACATTTTCAACAAGCAGAATTAGTATCAGTAATAGATATGAATAGAATCTTATCTTAATACCAAATAATTTAATTATATAAAGAAATTACAATTATCTATTTTAAAATCATTTATACCAATACGTGCACTTTTCGTGTTCGTGGCTACAATAGGTAATATTTTTCTTGAACGACTTAAAAAAAGAAACATTTTGATACGTTGAAAACATTAAAACAACTTTTTTCTGGACTCCTAAGTTTCGTCATGCCTTTTTCAAGACTTCGGCTATAAAATGCAATAGAATTTTTTGTTAAGCCTAGTGCGCCAAAAAAAAAAGAAACAAATCTCTTCAACTTTATTAATTTGCACATAAATAAATTTCACTTTGATTAATTTTAAAGAAATTTCTAAATATAACAATCACGCTACCTACCCCTTCGTATATTTCCCGTGTAAGTGCTAAGCCAGGATCACGTCTTGACCGACATACCGATGTCTGCCCACCCTGACGAGGGTTCGTGATGATATTCTGACAGGAGAGCTGTCGAAATATTCTGTGTTAATGAATTGGAGAAATTTTTTGTTTTATTTCCGTTTCGTTTTAACAAAGTTAAAGAATTCTGCCGTCCTATCACTAAAAAGCCGTTAACCCTCAAATGGTCAATTTTCACTTTTTGATGCTACCTGATAGAGTTCAAAATTCTCTATCTTTCTGTCTAAGAAACATTTTTATAATGTGAACAGTTCCAGAGATATAAAAAAAAATGTAGGCCGTTAAGTAACAGAATTTGTGACGATTCCATCACTTGAAAGCGTCTAACCCACATTTCTTCGCTAAATGTACGTTAAAATACCTTAACTGCCGGATCTGTCGATTATTTTCTGGTCTTTTACTTAACTACAAATACGTTATCTGATTTTTCTTGACTATGAAGACGCTAAGGGATTATGAACTACTTTATAATTCAGTATTTTCTTATGCACAAGTTTTGAAAAGCTAGATTAGATGCAGTTATCCGCCCGTAACGGCGTTTTAGTTAAGTATCTAATACTTTGGTTAAATTATGCTTAGCTACAAAGCAGCTAAGCAGCATTACTTAGCTAAAAGGCAGTTTTCCGACTCTTGCGCTTCGTTTACGGTTCGGTATTCTATGACTTATTCCAGATCATGTTCTACCAATGTGCCGAATTTCTATGAAATCCGATCAGACGTTGAGGTGTGATGGATGAATAAACGTCCTAAGTCATCAATAGCAAACTCTAATTATATATACTAGCATACTGACCGTGAATTGATGATGATGCCGTCCAGCCGACTTCGGCCACAGCGACTTTGTTCGACGTTTTTGTAGGTGTTTTGGTGTGATGCTCTTTCATGTGCTCTCAAGTTATTAGCATATCTAACTTTGGGCGAAAAACTATGAGTTCAAAGCGCGTGTCAGAACACCATTGAAGACATTGTAAGTTATAGCTGTTGGTGGTCTAGCTTTAAGGTCATCACGTTTAATGCAACTTGCCGCTGTTCATGACGTCGAAATTAAGGTCCATTTCGTACCCACATTTTTTTAGTAAGTATCTATTTTTAACTTTGAAAGTGAGCTGGACGAAGAAAGTCATACATAACGAAATCTTAAGACGAAAAGAGACCCCCACTCATGCAGACCGTTAATCGAACAAGGGTTTCTAACCTCGAACAAGTTTTTCGGCACCAGAAGTGGGAAAACTAATAAGGAATCATAATGTCGGTCGGAGAAAAAAAGTTTTGACTTAAAAACATTTTCGAATGGACCGAAATCAGGAGCTGCTGCTGAGCTGTTCCACCTCGCACACAAGAAGCAGAAATAAATGGCTAACCTTCAGTAATTGGAAGCATTCTGAACAAGCTTGAAGTTTGTTCAGAATTCTGAGCAAGCTTAGAAGAAGAACCCAAACTTAGCTGGCGTCTCCTCAACCAGGCCTTTATGCCAAGGACTTTGGCTCTCTTTAAGAGTTGCGCTCTTGCAAACTCTTGTAAGTGTTCGCCAGGAAGCACAGGTCATTAGCGTACTTAGATAATCTTTGTATTGCCGGTATAAGAGCGGGTTTTTCGTGCGGCTAATACCAGTAAGGAAACGAATTCAAAGGCCTTCTGAAGTACGTTTTAAAGTTTCCTGAATGACGACAGCAAAGAGTGTAAACACAAGTTTTTAGAACATTCTTGTTTTATCAACAGCTTCTCGGGAAATACTATCAAAAGATTTTTCAAGATCGACAAAACAGAGGTACCAACAGAAGGCGACTTTGTCCTTTTCTTTACATTTGAAGCTGGCGAATAGAGAATATAGCTTCAAAAGTTCCGCTTCCAAGACATAAACCAAAGTGGGTCTCTGGAAGGATTGATTCTGAATAGGGCGGTTGAGATGGATTTTCGCTTAATTCCACGATTAGAGTAACACTCTGATCGGTCGCGTTAGTTCATAATATATAATGCGTTTATTGGAGGTGCTATTAAAGTATGCGGTGCTCCACATGGGCCTTCGTTCCACATGGCCACGAAGAGATTCCTGATGACTTCATAAAATCTCTCACCTTGGTACTTAAGTAGTTCCTTTGGGATGTCATCTATACTAACCAATTTTATTATAAGTTACATCTTTGTTTTCTTTCAAAGTACTTTTGTCTAGCCCTGTGGCTGTGGTAGTGGCAGCGTGGGCATAAAAATAACGTAATATCATATTTATTTAAACTAACTTTGCATTTACCTTTAAAATTTTGATTCATATTTAAGATTTTAACAAGAACTTGTCAATAAATCTCACATTTTCCTTATTATTGCTAAACTAAAAAGACGTTAACTTACAAACGAAATACGTTTAGCCACCTTTTAGTTAAGTAAGTTTGGTAAGATTTTACAAAACTTCCATATAAAATTGGCATTGGCAAGAAGTTACGGGGTTTTAGCTGCTTTTAAGCTAATTGCTTAAAAGCAGCTAAAACCCCGTAACCTCTCTTAAGGAAAGTTATTGTTACTTTAATCTGAGCGAATTCCATGGCTATAAAGCAGTTAAGATCACCTAACAACTTTTTTGTTAAGTATTTCTGCAAAAATATTAGCAAATATTATAAACGTTAAAATTTTAAATAAATACTTCACTAAAACGCCGCTAAGGTATAGTTAACGGCCTTTTAGTACAGAAATAAGGTGCAATAACTAAATTTTATCCTTAACTAAAAAACAAAAAATAATTTTAAAAGTAATAAGAGTTTCTGGACAGACATAATTCTTAACGACAAGCAGAAAGAAATACCAATCGATGTGTCCAACAATCATTAACCTAGGTATCATAGTTTTTAAGAAGCAACGATTCGCACCTTTTTTGCCATTATCTCGAAAACTACTTTTTGGGCTTAACGGCTTTTTAGTCATAGGACGGCAGAATTAAATAAAGCGGCCAGGTGCAAATATAATAGCAATATTGTTAATGGTCTTTCTTAGGGACATTAATTTATTACCAACAGCGAACCTGCAATTTAATGTCATTGTGTCTAAGTATGTCACCGTCAAAACTGATAATCAGTCAAAACTACTTTTGACCGGTTGAAAACAATTCTAACCATTACTTAGAAACTCCTTAGTTTATTAGGTTTCGTAGTGACCCTTTCAAAAACATCGTGTTGTAGTAATTCTAGGTAAGTTGACTGAGGCTTTCTAAAAAAATAAATTTTATAGAGAAAACGCCTTTAAAAAAAACTTATAACTAAAAGTGACGATCCGGATGTGATGTGTTGCTGAGCAGCATACACGAAAAAAATACACCTGATCATTTCAACGAAGTATCTTTTTGACAAAAATTATCTTTAACGAAATTCAACGATCATCTCCGTGTATCTGCTCCCAATAAAATTGGGGTCGTCTACCATTTTATTCAGTCCAGCTGAATATTTTACAGAACGACTGCCATCTCACCGCCAGAGTCCAATTACTAAACCACCTCATAAGGAGAAACCAGTACTACCATTCTGTTAGAATTATACCTATATGTTATACTTTTTCCGGCACGTTCGATTAGCCAGTTAGGTATAATTGAATCACAAAACCAAAGCAATTATCATCTACCCTGTGAGAATTAGCATTTAGGTACCCTTTTTAAGTCTTTGCTCACCTGATTAAAAGTTCATTTCAAACGTCACTCAAGGTACCGCACACACCTGCCAGGGCTGCGGGACTGTTCGAAAGAGATACCGTGGCCCGTGTGGTGGAACACAAAGGGCTACGAAGGAACATGGATGGGTTTTAGTCAGTACAAGTCTGACACTCCTTTCCACTCCACCCAGAGCGGGAGGAGTCATCAGAAGATTTCCCAACCGAAAAAAAGGGTACCGCACACAAAAATTAACTATACCACTATTTAAAACCGTTCAAACGTAATGTTGACTGTATAGCAAGTAGGTTTGAAAAAATCGTATATGCGTAAAATCAGCTTCTCCATACATTTTGACCGTATAGATATTACACTTTTGTAGAGAACGGCAGATTTTTCAAATTAATAATTTAAAAAAATCAGTGCGTGGAGTCCCTCCGCGCGGAAGAAGTGAAACTTCGTAATACTACACGCATGCGTTCGAGCGCTCGTTATTTTATTAAGTTTCAAGTAAATTTTGTTGTTTTTTTGTTGTATTATTTTATCACATAATTATTACATAAGTTTATCGAGGTTATTCTACTCATGGAAATTGAGCGAAGGCTGGTCACACCGAAGAGTCGAATGCATGACTGTTTGCACGCCATCTTGCGTACCTAGTAGAACTACGTAGTCACAAATCTTGTTATACTGCCATCTCTCAGTGAGTAATAGAAAATATTCCCCCTCCATGGTAGCGTTAAACTTGTTGGAAGTCGCATAAGAAGTTTCACTTAAAAAAAAATAACATTTGTGGGGGCGTTCGGATAATGTTCCAAATACCTGGTGGCCTACCATGACGTCTTAAAACATTATTGTTATACTCCTTTTCCAGTATGGGAAAGAGATGGCGCTAGACATCCTGTATAGCTCCGTTTCTTTCCCACACTGTAAGAGTAAAAAAATACTGCCTTAAGAGGTCATGGTAGGCCAGTTGGTAATCGTTTGTGCGTCGCTGTCTCTCCATTTTGTATGAATCCTCCTGGAATTCGCTGTAGAAATATGAAGCTGTTGTCACTGTGTTTTTACCTTCTGATTACTCATTACAGCTGTAATAGAAATTCGATTAGGACCGACGACTGTCTTCCAGGCTCAATATTTGTATGACAGTTGAGACCGCCAGCGGTCTTAGAGGCTGAATCATCATGCCTAGCATTCTCCTAACTATATGTATTGGGGTCGGCTTTCACTCTAACCGGATGGCGCTGAACGCCAATATTTTACGGAGCGACTGCCTATCTGGCCTCCACAACCTAGTCAGTACTGGGTAATACAATACCCCTTAGTAAGACTGATAAATGATTTTTATTTTGCGAATAGGTTTTTACAAACACTTTTACACGTCATTTTTTTAAAACTAGGGCCGGTGTTTTGTACCTGACTACTCTGAGAAGAAACAGCCGAAACAAACTCAGAGGTTCTCTGTTAACTTGTTACTATTTTAAAGTCCAGACATTGCTCAATTTACATGAGGACTATGCAGATTAGTGTCTGAGATGGTCTTTTGAACGACTGGTTCACGATTGGTTGTCAGACTTTGGGGCCACTGACCTGTAAAGACACTTCATCATCTGCATAGCCTTTTCTCAAACTATCTTGGGGTCGGCTTCCAGTCTAACTGGATGCAGCTGAATACCAGTATTTTACATGAAGCGACTGCCTATCTGACCTCCACAACCCAATAACTAAGTAATATGAAATCACTTGGTAAGACTGGATGTCAGACTTTTGACTACTCGTAACGACTGTCAAAGATCTACAAATGACAGCCGGGACCAACGGCTTAACGTGCTTTCCGAGGCACGGAGGACACTCGGTACCTATGTTATTATGGTCACCCATCCATGGACCCACGGCAAGCACAGCTTAACCTTAAAGATCGACCCGTGCGGCTGTTTTTATTAGGACAGTTGAAGGTCTACTAATGACAGACTGGACGAACGGTTTAACATGGTATTCAAAGAACATTAGACGCTATTGAGAACCTAAGGTTGCATCATAGTCGAACACGGCATAAAGATAGACTTCAACTGCCACAAATAAAATTAAAATTATTTAAGAAAAATGTATACTGCATGTCGATTATTGTTTACAATCATCTACCAAATAGTTTGCAAGATTTACCTCTGACAATGTTTAAAAAAACACTCTTCAAACTATTGCTTGTTAAAAGATACTATAACATTAAGGAATATTAGAAGACAAATTAATAGAATCTGTTATTTGTACTGGTTAAAGTTTTTTTTTTTAATTATAAATTTTGACATTATATTTTTATCAATACTTTGTGTGTGATTGTGTATGTATACCTATTGACATTGTGTTAGTATTATTTTT
Source organism: Cerastis leucographa (assembly GCA_963082945.1). NCBI lineage: Eukaryota > Metazoa > Arthropoda > Insecta > Lepidoptera > Noctuidae > Cerastis > Cerastis leucographa. The sequence continues at coordinate 4,109,901 of OY720369.1, read as the reverse complement.
TGTTTTGTTTAATCGTTTGACATTATATAATTAGTAAACTTTGACTTTTCAGTCTACTTTCCAACTTGACATTGTATTAAAATCATATTATGGTTTTATTAATGGGGACATAACTTTATTTAGCGTTTTTGATGACAAACTATTATAATTATATTGTTGTGGCCTAGAAGTTTGGCTTTTTATGCTAATTTTAATATTTCTACACCGGCAACGGTAGTGTATGTGAAACTGTTCCTAGATTAAGATCCTTATGTACCATTCACTCATAAATAACTATTATTCTTCTTCTTCTTCTTCATCATGTGAAGTAAGTTATGTCTGATCTCTCTGGGATCTTAATTTATAGTGAGTTCCTCACCTAGAGGCCGAATATAACCACTTAGCCTATTGAATAGTTTATCAAACGGGCACAGTCGTAAATGCGTCTTTGTTGATAATTGTGGTGAATACATCTCTAGATACATAACCAGATACATAGGTAACTATCTACATTATAGTCACAATAGAAGGGTTAAGCGGATTTTGTTTGATGCTTCTAACTTAATCCTCTCTGTTTTGAATATTAGTTGTATATACACCGTGTAAATCAGCTCATCACGAAGCCGTCAACCAAGCATTCTGTACATGAAACTAAGTAACTTGACGCAAAAATTATTGCTGGGAAACGACTTTTTTTTCGGGGGTGTAATATCATGTTTTGTGGTAGAACTCAATGTCACGCACTCAAAACATTCTGCTGATGGACAGATTGAATAGTACGGGGGTCGTGGAGGTGTTTTAAGTAAAAATCTTACACTAAAAACTTGTATTTAAAAAAATACTTGTCAAAAAGTTGGACCTTTGACCCCTAATATCTCCGTAACTAGAAGGTTCCCAGGTATGGTGTAGAAGAAAAAAATGATCGCAATGACAGGGAGAACCAGTGCCTTTCGGCTTCGTTAAGAGGTGTTTTACACCCTTTATAGACTATGGCTTTTGCCCGCGGCTTCCCCCGCTTTATGGTTAGAAATTATCGCACGGGAACTAGTGTAACATGGCGTCAAAAATCAAAATATTTTTATTTCACATATGATTGGCCTAAAAGGTGCACGGTTCGTGTTGGTCGTTTCCTATGGAGAAGAACCGGCAAGAAAGTCCATGGTTACTCTTTTAAAATCATTTGGTTTTACAATTCTTTTATGTTACAGCGTTAGTACTTAAGTATGGGTGGACAACGTAGGCCCGACAATAAGTCGTTACTTACTACAACACGTAGAACAAGATAAAAAGTAACTAAGGATCTAGGAATCTATAACGCCTACAATGTCCACACATTTACAAACAAGAGACTAGATTGAAAATGTTATAGTCTGTACGCACCTTGCGTACAGACTATATAACATAACATGTCACACAACATTGCTATATAACATGTTTCAGATAATGTGGACACTGAATGTTATAAAACATGTTATAATAACATGTTATTGATATGTACAACAATGTTATATAACTCAAAATTGTGGATAGCACTGAAGAACGACAAACAACAATGGTTATATAATATTGTTATATTGCATTTATTTATTCGGCATTATTCGGAATCGGATCTCTAGTACCGCAGATTACAACAGGCTACATACTAAGTACAACTTTATTTTTTTATCAAATCGTAATCAAAACATACACACTCACATACTTACGGCCCATTTGGGACGACTTGCAGAAATCAAATTAAATATTATATCCATTATGCAACTTGTCCCATGTTTTTTTTTGTTTGGAACTTTAACTTTTATTAACGTTTGGTACAGTTAGTAAGACAAGTTATAACATATTTTTTTTAAGAATTTTTAGTTTCTGCTATCGTTTTGTTCGTAGATTACAAGCTTTAGTGCTATCCGAAATTAATACGAATGATAGACATGTATGACTTTCTGTTATTATCAGGTAAGTAAACAATGGTGGTAACTTCTGAAGTAGGACGGAACTATGAAAAGAATGAAGTTACTTCTTCTTCTTAGTCGTAACGCTCTTGACAGAGCGGTCGTGGTCGTCATGAAGTGTTGCTACTACTTGCGGCAGATGTAATACGCCTCACGATGTCCCGCCACCTCGCCCGATCAGAAGTCATCCGGGTACATTCGTGCACGGGACCGCCCACAGCAGACTTGAATGAAGTTACAGTCAGCCTCAAAATGTATTTACACGGTACAGTCAAAACTGCTTATCTATCAAAACTACTTTTAGTTAGGTAGGTTAAAACCATTTCAACATTTATTTAGAAACGTGTTTAGCTAGGTTTTATTTGGGACCCTTTGAAAAACACCGTGTTGTAGTAATTCTAGCTAATTATGACTGGGCCATCTTGAAACAATATACATATTTTCTAATAGAGAAAACCCTTTTTAACTTGATAATGGGTTTGAATCACACCATTTCAACGTGATCTCTGCCGTTTAAGTTCAACCCAGACCGAATCATTGTTGTTATCATTCGGTTGCGCATGATTCACTGGCGGCGCTGTAATGTTTACGCTCTCAAGTTGTGACATTTCTGACGGCAGCGATGGAGTCGGTAGGAGGACAGCTACCACACGATGACGCATCCCGTTCGAGCACATCTGGGTGGGCCCGTGAGTGGGATAGGCGATGCGTTACGCCCTTTAGTTTACGAGCGCCCACGGAGATTCCCGGCTCAGCCCGAACACGAGCACCAGGCTGGGTCTGTTGCACGACGTTAAACGTGCTTTTACCCACATTTGCTCCAATTTTTGAAGATATGGCCACAGAACTGGAATCATCACTTTTACCGATAAGTTTTTGTATTAACTTAGTTTGTTGAAATACGACCTTTTCGAGTGAATTTGTTCTGTTTCCCAGTAAGTGCACAGTTTTTGTGAATTCGCAAATTATAGTTTCCAACGATTTGCCTGACATTATTGATACTTTATAATAATTTGTACCGAGCACTTAGTGAACGACCTCCGGCCTCGGCGGTGGCGGGGGGAATTAATATTATATTTACACAAGAACATTACCTACCTTTGAAGCATAATAAAAGATTGTTTGTTAACTAAATAAATATAATTTTCTGAAACACGTTTCTTTCAAAAGAATGCTCGGGAGTTCGTTTGATATTGTCGGTATTTATAAACGTACTTTTTGTCATGTGTAAACCAATTTTTCGGTTTCTTTATTCTCTGTTATAAGGTGAAAACATAGCTTCTGACGACAAAAAATACGGCTGGGAGTCTGTCTGGGAGAATGTCCCTTTCGGTGACACTGCCTTTACTGTTTCGTGAATTCGAATGTAAAAGGGAATTTCCTGTGTGTACTTTCAGACGCTGCTAGGCCACGTCTACGCTCATTAGCGTCACCTATTCCTTAATTCTCCGTTTGGGCTTATATGCCTAATATGAACACACAACTCCTGTCCCGGTATCTATTCTATCTTTCGAGATAGAAAGCTCGCAGAGTACAGCCAAAACGCATTTCTGACATGCATTCCCTGTTCACTGCAAATAAACGTTCATACAAATTCACGTCAAAATTAACTCTCGTTGTTGAAATTGACTTTGACTTTGATATTCCGAAATATGCTTATGTTTCGGAATAACAAAATCAAAATCATTTTTTTTAACGAACTAAGTATTCAATGTTCGTGTTAATTTATGTTGGTACTTAAGACTAAGCAGCCTTTTAAAAGCATTGCATTATATCATTCACTTGGCCTTATCGTTCTAAATTGTCATGCATTTAAATATTATTATTACTTAATTATTTCCTTTATATTAATACAATTAAATTGAGAAATCAGCTATTCAATGATGTTGCGACTTCTCCTGCTCTACACAAACTTCTTTTTTTCTTCGTGGTTACTGTGGATGACCAAGTGGAAGCAGTATTCTAATAAAACGTTTAATTTTATCCACTTTTTTAACAAAACAAAGCAAGAAACGAGGTTTATTTGGTACATGCCACATTCCAGTACACACAATTTTAAATAACAATAACGGGAACACTAACCTTAACACAAAAAAAAAAACGGTTTGCACTCCGTGAGTCCGGCAGAACAGAAAACTTGAATATTAATAATTAAACTAAATACATTTTAGTTTAGTTATTAATATTCAATCATATTTTAATTTATTAATTAATTAACGTTGTGCATTTTTGATATTTTGGAATGGTTAGGCAATAATTTTGCACGTAATCAGTATAAAAGTACTATCATTTATGTGGTGGGATACAGTATTCATTTGTTGCGCTATCGTATACAAACATGACAATTAATATTACATTAAAAATTTAACACTTGAGAACTATTACAATCCGTCTTACGAATTTTACCACTTTGAAGAAACCGAAGGTTTTGTTTGTGCATAACATAATTATGCAGTTTTGGAAACCGAAACTCAAAAAGACAGATATAAAGTTCAAATTCCTTCGTAACCTAATTAATCTCAATCCGTCTTACGTATTTTCCAGTTTTGGAAACCCAAACTCAATGACAGACGTCATAAAGTTCAAATTCCTTCGCAACCTACGTGACCTCACGGTCACGTGTCCTGACGCGAGACCTGACGCGAGTTTAACATTTTTTACCCATCACAAAAGTGCACAACACCGCTAAAGATACTTTCACTTAAAAAAAAAAACAGATATTTTTTTGTGTCTCACGGCTGCGCTAAATAGGCGCTGATCAGCAAAATGGGGCAGTTAGACTGCCCGTCGCTGGTAAGCTGTATTAACTTCACCGTGACCAAAACAAATCTACCTCAAATCAAAGGAACAAGACGTTCGACATTTTTTTAAATTCGCTTGAGTGAGAGATCGAAAACGACCAGAATATTTTTCTTACCAGCCAGGAACGTTGTCTTTTGAAAACAACCTTTCCAATACACCCTCCTCATGCCTGTCATAACCACGCAATCCTGTTCTATATAGTCTTACATTTTAACCATTGCAGTCAAGTTATTACTATCTTTAAGTGCTTGTAATAAAGTACTTTTTAATATTGTTTCAGGTACAACATTGTCACGCAGTGAAGATGCAACGGGAATGGCAACGCAGCATATAGAAAGGTGAGTTGAAAGTCTTTCTAATTTGAGCCTTTATAATACCCTAAAACGTGCCGAAAGGCACTTTTTCTCTCCGTCATTGCAATTTCTTTTTCTGCACCGAGAACATTTAGTTACTGAGATATTGGAGGTCATGGTTCCAAGTTTTTCACAATTTCTTTTTTTTTTACAAATGTTTAATGTTTATTTATTTATTTTACTATTTATGTACACACAGTAGATAACACATAAAAATTGAGTACAAAGGTACTGCTTATACAAAATTTCTGCCATAACAATACTTTCATAACCTCTATGACCCCCGTACTATTTAATACATCCATCAGTACTATGTTTTGATTGCGTACATTGAGTTTTACCGTTAAAACATAAAAAAAAACGTTCCCATAGTTTTTGCGAAGAGTTGTCTAACTCTATGTACAGATCAAATTAAGTAACTCTATTTGTGTAGTTGCTCCTTATAAAATATTAGTATTCAGCTGCATTCGGTAGGACTGGAGACCGACACCAATAAAGTTGAGAAAAGGCTATGCAGATGATGAGCTGTTAATGTGTCTTATGGGGTGGCTTTGAGGCGTGAGCATAGTTGATTAAAAGACTAAGTAGACCATGATCAGACTTGACTATTCAATGAAATGACTTTAAAACCTGACAATCCCAATTTCATATCATACTAGCTTATGCCCGCGGCGTCGCCCGCGTGGAGTTCGATAATTGTCCCACGGGAACATACTATCGAGATAAAAAGTATCCTATGTGTTAATCCAGGTTATAAACTACCCGTGTGCCAAATTTCATCTAAATCCATTCAGCGGTTTTTGCGTGAAAGAGTAACAAACATCCATCCATCCTCACAAAATTTCGCATTTATAATATTAGTAGGACAAGCTGCTGCTGGCGACTTCGTTCGCGTGGAAATTTTAAAGTTTAATTCAGGAATAAAAAGTAACATATTATTATGTCCTTCTTGAAGATATAATCTATCTCCCTGCCAAATTTCATAACGATCAAATGAGCCGTTTAGTCGTGAAAAAGTAACAAACAAACAGAGTTACTTTCGCATTTATAATATTAGTACCTATTAGTACCTATGGATTCCTACAAGTACTTATAATTAATTCCCACTCCTTCAACATTCATAAGTCACACACCAAAATTGCATTCTCCTCTTCAAAATATATCACTTTCCATCAATACGGAGTGCTTCAAAGGTTCGCCTCCCGTCTTGCGACAGACTTGTCAATATGCATTTACGGCATATGCCTTTACAGAATACTGAGGGGAACTAAGTGCTAAGGCGCTAGGTGACAGACGATAGGTAGACTATATTATACAGTATGTTAGTTTAAACGAGGGACATATTCAAACCCATAATAGTACATGCTAACATGATACTAATAAAAATATAAACAAAAAAAAGAGACTGATAAATAACAGAGAACCATACCAAAATTTTCGCATATAACACGCAACATGTATACACACTTGCGCTAGCGACTTAATACTATCGCAGAACATGTGAGCGGGGCAATGACTCTTAGGTATAATCCATTTTCCCTTCATACTTTAAACTTACCCGGCTTAGGACAGTCCAAAATATCTAGGCACTAAACAAAACATTAAAAAATCTTCTATATAGGTTTTTTACATATTTGGGACGAGAATCGAATACTGAATACCCTCCCTCAATATGTCCCTCGTTTAACCTAACATACTGTATATAGTTAGTTTTCTTAAAAGAATTTGGGCTTTCTGTTTTAGCCGTGTAGTAGATGATTTTCACATTGGATATTGATGCCGATTTGATTCAATAAAGATGGCAACATGGTATCAGTTTGTTCATAACATACGGCCTATAATCCTCAAAGAGTAATGAAAAAATTAAGAGTGGAAAAGCCTGACCTAGGCTTCGAACCCGGGACCTCGCAGTGGCTTTTGGATCGTTGACAAAACATAACCCACAACTTAAGTGTTGTAGCTGATTAATACAATTGAAAATTCTGAGGAAAAGACATAGAACTAGTGACCTCATTTTATTAGATGCCTTAATTATAACCTACTCTATAATACCTGTTTTGGGGCGCAGCTTTAGTTCTATTTACACCTTTTTTTTTTGTTGTTTTTTTTACGGATGGGAATTCATCAAATGACTTCTCCCGCTCTGGGCGGAGCGGGAGGGAGTGTCAGACTTGTACTGACTAAAACCCATCCATGTTCCTTCTTCGCCTTTTGTGTTCCAGGGCCGCGGTATCTCTTTCGAATAACCCGCAGCCCAGGAGTTCTATTTACACCTTGAATAAAGAAACAAGCTCTATACACTACTAAAACACACAGGCTGATCAATTAATTCCTATCTATAACACCTATTCAAAACATCTCCCAAACATCCATTTAACACCAAACTATTACAGTATACACTGAAACCCTAATCAACACCATATACGTGTTATCTAGATTAACTAACTAAATGTTCCGAACGGCTATTGAAACTGTTTTGAAAGACACCCTTTCAATAAGGGCGAAGGGCGAGTAAATTGATGAAGGGACAACTCGGATAGTGATCGGTTTTCTTATACAGGGTGGCTGAGTAAACGAGGGATATGGGATAACTTTATGTTCACATGTTACTATGTTTTGTAACACTCACACACAAGCTGGACTGGAAGCAGAAGTGTTGATCGTCCGGCAGCGAGATGGGCAGACGAAATAGTTGAACATCGCTGGTAAATCCTGAATGAGGCTGGTACTGGTCCTAGAGGTAAAGGCAATGGCGTGCCCATGGAACAATTTTACGGCAAGCTCAAACAAGCAGACTGCTCAAAAACCTTAAATCATGAAGCGTAGTTTTCCAGTGCAAGCCAAGATTTTTTTCTTCTTCTTAGTCGACACTCTTGTCAGAGTGGTCGTGGTTGCGCAGACGGGGTACACTGAGTGATGTTCGGTGGGTCGTTGACTTCCCCGAAGATTGCTCTTTCAGCGATGTGCTTCCATTTCTGTCGGTTGGAGACGTTGCGAGTACACTGGACCTTGGTGGACTCAGTAGCTTTCTTGATCAGGTCAGTCCAGCGAGTTGGTGATCGGCCGCGTGATCTCTTGCCCTCCATCTGGCCCTGAACTACCAGTCTTTCCATTTCTAGTGATGTGACCAAAGAACTTTAATATTCGTAGTTGCACAGTAGACGAAAGCCGGTCCTTAATATGAAGTTCTTTTAGGATAGAAACATTGGTGTGAAACAATGTCCACGAATTCTTTAGGAGGCGTTTCCAGCACCACACCTCCAGTAGTTTTAACCTTGTATGAAAGAACCACCACTATATAATTATAGTCTGCATATACACTTGGGAGCAAATAAATCGAAGCACTTCCTTTTTTTTTTAAATACAATGTTTAATATTTTTGGCAATATGCAACGTATGAATTCGAACCATACATCGCCTAAAAGTTTATTTAAAGAACCTTTACTCAGAGGGTAATTTATTTAATAAGTTCCAAATTATCAAAAATAGTAACCATTATACGTGAAAAAAGGCAGTGGCTCAATTTATTTGCTTCCAAGTATATTTGAATGTCTTTGTCAGCATAGAACAAGTTCATGTGAGTCCGGTGATTGGACATCAATAAGGAGGATGAGGCGACAGCAACCGCTGATTTTTTTCGCTATGTCCCTCGTTTAATAAGTCACACTGACTGTATAGTAGGCATGTGTAGTCGGGGTACTATTAATTGTGTAAGGCACCTTTTGTAAAGGAAAGTGGTTGCTGGGGTGAAGGAAGGTTTTTTGCTGCGCGCGTCAATGTGTTTGGTATGCCAAATTCGTGTGAGCAATGCTTTTTCATTAAAATATCTAATTTCCAACAAAAACTAGTATTGCCAATGCCTTTTCAAAGTAAAGTTATTTTCCACTTTTTAGACCTTGTTGAAGTCGATGTTATAGACGATGACTAAAAACAATGGGAACACCGCGCGAGCTTCTTCAATCTTCCAAATGAAAAAAATAATCATTTAAATCGGCTCAGTAATCACGGAGAAATCGGTGAACATACATGAAAACAAAAGATGCTGGCGAAATACATAACCTCCTTCTTTTTTATAAATCGGATGAAAAAGAATCTGGCTGTTGTCTATAAAAATATATTCAATATATTTATAGACAACAACCAGATTCTTTACATAAATTTTATGTTTTACTTTTACTTAAATTTTATGTTGTGGTAAAAAGATTCACAGGTTAGGAAAAACCCACTGCTCTGAATCATTCCGGATTAACTCTTGGTCGCCTAATGCTTAAAACTACGAATTTAAAAATGCATGTGTTTAAACATTAGGTGAACAGGAGGAGCTCGTGGCTAAATAATTACAGCCGCACAGGTCGATCTTTAAGGTTAAGCCATGCTTGCCGAGGTTGGCCGTGGATGGGTGACCTTATGGTATATACCAAGTTTCCTCCGTGCCTCGGAAAGCACGTTAAGTCGTTGGTCCCGGCTGTCATTTGTAGATCTTTGACGGTCGTTACGAGTAGTCAGAAGCCAAAAGTCTGACATCCAGTCTTACCAAGGGGATCGTATTACCCAGTAACTCGGTTGTGGAGGTCAGATAGGCAGTCGCTTCTTGTAAAATACTGGTACTCAGCTGCATCAGGTTAGACTGGAAGCCGACCCCAAGATAGTTTGGGAGAAGGCAGGCAGATGATGATGAAACAATAGGCGATACAGAAACGACTGCATGATAAAAGAGTGCTGATGAATTTAAGCTTTCTGGGCCAAGCCGTGCGTTAAAATTTACAGCACCAGATCAATAACGCTACACTTTAGGTACCTACCTACTTTTATAGATTTTACTTAGATTTAGAGAAAACGGGCAATCTAGTTCTTCTTAGTTTCTCGAAGATAATATATTTACATTAAATTGAGTCAACCGAGAGCGGCGGTGGCCCAGTGGTGGCAGCCCCGACTTACGAGCAGTAAGCCGGGAGTTCGAACCCAGGCAGGCGCATTACTTTGTGTAATTTATTTCATCACCGCTGCTCTTAAAAACGGTGAAGGAAAACATCGTGAGGAAACCGGCATGTCCTAGAACCAAAAATTCGAAGACATGTGACATCTACCAACCCGCACTGGGCCCGCGTGGTGGATTACAGCCCACTCCCTCTCATAGGAGAGGAGGCCTGTGTCCCAGCAGTGGGAACATTATAGGCTAATGATGATGATGAGTCAACCTTAAATTTGGCGACGAGTTTGGCATTTTCAGTAGCGAACATCAGCTCCTGTGATGCGCAAGCAACAGGACAGGCAGGAGACGACATCAATCTAGTTTATTTCGGTAGACAATTTAGTACATTTTCATTACTCTCATACACCAAGACCCGATAAAAACACGCGACATAGCCTAGATGTTCCTAAAACGATTACAGGGATCGATATAAAACGAATATTCGATGGAATCGGGCTATCCGACACGGTAGGACGTGTTTACTGTACCGATATGTTTACGTTTCGCTTCGACTCGAGCCAAGTTTTAGGATCGGTACAAGTGTTGCTGTTTAAACCGTGGTGTGTCGGGTGCAACTAACGTGCAAATATTATCAACAATACTGGTTAACTGACTGATGATGATGCCGTGACGTTTGACAGGGGAGAATGGAATAAGAAAACATGTTGTGCCGACCCCAAATAAAATGGGACAAGGGAAGATGATAATAATGACTGGTGATCTGACTGAAACAAAAAAAAGGCTAGAACAACATAAGATATAAACTTGAAAGAAAATGATAAAAAAGCAGAAACTGCCTAGAAGTAAAAGTGTCATCAGGTTTTGTCATCATCATTCTCAGTTGCAGCTCGGAGTCAGGGTTGCAGATTTGATAATAACCTCAACCTTTATTATAGGAGTCTGAAACATAACTGTCAAAATGTGGGTGTACTATACACCCCTCAGAGACTACAAGCGTGATAATATGCTTAGCCTTTTTCCAACTTTGTTGGGAAACCAACAGCTTAACGTTCTTTCTGAGGCACGATGGAAACTTGCACCCATATTCAAAAAGCCTTCCCAAATCCATTTTTGAACTAAATCGACCATTGTTGCCATGACAACAGGTGAAAAAGTCCACCAAATCGTATACATAGAATTTTTTGGCCGCAATTTGGGGGATCTTCGAATAAGGTACCTCCTCACACTAGCTATGTTTGTCAAACACATAGTTGCATTCTGCTTCAATAAATGTTATAGATGTCATATGTCACTTTAATCAATGTTAAAGATGTATACACCGTGTAAATCACCTCATCACCAAGCATTCTGTACATGAAACTAAGTAACTTTACGCAAAAATTATTGCTAGGAAACGACTTTTTTTTGGGGGGTGTAAAATCATGTTTTGTGGTAGAACTCAATGTAACGCACCCAAAACATTGTGCTGATGGACGTATTGAATAGTACGGGGGTCGTGGAGGTGTTTAAAGTAAAAAACTTACATTAAAAACTTGTATTTAAAAAAATACTTGTCAAAAAGTTGGAACTTCGACCCCTAATATGTCCGTAACTAGAAGGTTCCCAGGTATGGTGTCGAACAAAAAAATGATCGCAATAACAGTGAGAACCAGTGCCTTTCGGCTTCGTTAAGAGGTGTTTTACACCCTTTATAATTAATAGTTTTCCGGTACTTCAAATTTGACAGATCAAAAGAAGGCGTTTATTTGACAATTTATAAACAAACAGGATGGAATGTAAGCGTGGGTGATGAGTCCGACTTAAATTCAGTTCATGACTAAGAATACCAGTGTGAGTATGTTATGGTGTGATCACCCATCGACGGACCAACCTAGGCAAGCACGGCTTACTTTAGGGTGGACCAGAGGGGCTGATTATTTAGCCACGAGTTCCAAAACTGACACAGAATTTGTTTTAAGTATTTAAGCAAGTAGACACATCTGAGAGGATTGTTACGCCACGGTGTAAGACACTGCCCCAAAGGTTCATACTTTTAAAGAAGGCACATAAATTGTGTTCAGAGCAAACGTAAAAGACAGTGTTTGTTTCCAATTTTAATATCTATATTTTACATCGCTTTCCAGTGTTTGTGTCGTATCTCGACTTCTGTACAATTAGAATATTTACTGTTGAAATAGAAGTCGAGTCTGAAGTCAAAAGAATATACACTGTACATACAATTTATCTTTGTCAAAAATGTGAGTAAAACAGTACACCTACATTTTTATGATTTTTATTATAAAATATAAATGTTTATGTACATTATTTACAAAACATCTAAATTGATAAAAAATCTTTGAAGTTAAATACCCACTTCAGTTTCTGATTGGGCTGAAATCCATACTAATATTATAAATGCGAATGTCACTCTGTTTGTTTGTTTGTATGTTTGTTTGTTACCTTTTCACGACTAAACGGCTGATCGGATCTTAATGAAATTTGGCAAGAAGATAGATTTCAACCTGAGGAAGGACATAGGCTATATATCATTACGCTACGACCAATAGGAGTGGAGCAGCAATATAAAATGTTGCGAAAACGGGGAAAATGTGACGCAGACGAAGTTGCGCGGGACAGCTACTTTTTACTATAAATATTTAGTTTTGATGACACTGCATGATGGTGGACTCCCAAAGATGGCGGCCAAGTTATTTTTTATGTATTGCCAAGTAATCGGTTTCAAATGAAAGGGTTTGCTGAGAAGAATACGAGAAAAGGTGTTTATTAATAATAAAAAGCTTTTATTTAACTTGCAATCTATGTATGTTTGTATGTTTGTTACGGTGGAATCTTGGAAGCTAAATTAGAACCACTTTCCGATTTCCGATTGAGCTGAAGTTTTGCACACACCTTTGGTTCTGGTGACAATACATTTTTATGACAGACATAACTTAATCCTGCAGCCATTCTCATGAGAGAACTCCTCAACGGTTAATAGCACAGACACGAAAATTTGTATGCACGTTCAAATTTGATGGATGAACATGAATTCTATTATGATCTCATCCTACAGTCAGGATCGTTTTCTCACGAGGGAATTCCTCAACGGTAAATAAATAGCATGAAATGAAAAAAGTGTTGAGATTATGATAATTATGTGTCTTCAGAAAAGATTACGGCAAAACTAAAAATGTTAAAATAAAATTAAGTTAAAAAACCTTGTTAAAAAAAGCTTTTATTTAAATTCTCTAAAAAGAAGAAAATAAAATTTTCTTTTAAAATTTTAACTATCAACTTATAACCTCATTATAAACAATGTATATGATCATAAAAGCTTGTCGTGAAGTTTGCGTAAGTACCTATAAGTAAATAATTAAACCGAAATTAAAAAAAAAAAACTTTGCAGATTAAGTTACTCAATTAAATAGGTACTAGTTTATTTACACAATTAATAACATTTACTACGGGATATTTACCATGTGTATTATCATGGCGTTTGCAACAGCGCCGAAATATCGGGAACTCGAAACAAATAATACACATGGTAAATATCCCGTAGTAAATGTTATTATTAGTGTTAGTGACCATGTCAGTTTAAAAACTTATATTATTTACACAAGTAATATTTTTTTTTTTTTAAAAGGTGTTTTAACTTAATTTTATAGTTTTTTTATTAAACTATTCTTTTTATTATTAACTGCCTTGTTGGTGTACTGCTGAGCATGAGGTGCTGAGTTCGATTCCCGGTTCGAGCAAAGGTGTTATTGGGTTTTCCATCAGGAATTTCTCAGTAGCAGCCACGGAGTCTGGATTTGTGCCCGATTGATGGCAATAGGCTCGCCCCCTATTACATGGGACTTAAACATAACTGGCAAAATGTGAGTGTACTATTAGGTATACACCTCTGCCTAATCTTTGGAGACCGTAGCGGTATAACCAAAGCTTTTCAAAATACAGGTGTGATTAAACGCAATACAGCAGCTTTCAGAGGCAGTTTTCGCTATGCAGCTCCGGCCCCCAAGATACAGGCACAGACTAGTTTGGGGTCCACTGTTATCTAAATTTGTTAAAATAAAACTTGTTACCGATATCCTTAATGATGTTCGACTAAGAAAATTACTGTAACTATGGTTTAATAAATTTATTCAAAATTATTCTAATTTTAGGAGACGTTTACGGCAGTATCAAGTGGAAGCGCAACGTAAACTGGATATGGTCGCAGTAAACGTATCAATTATATTACGCATGAACATACTACCTTCCTTACTTACCTTCCTTACCTTGCACATTATCGTATTTAGGTCGACAAATTACAGAAAAAAGCATCAACAGCCAATATTAAATTAAGCTACTCCGTCCAGCCCATTTGTTTACCTTTTTTTTTTGCTCTTATCGCAGTATTATTGTGTAGTTTATTTGTTATTATTAGTGCTGTACCTACAAATTTTACTTTTATTTTATTTAAGTATTTGTTCACATATACACTTTGACAAAGTACGAAACTGTCCAACCAGCGTCGGACACTAGTTGTCCGGCATTTTGCTGAACTGGGCCTATTTGGCACAGTCGTGAGACACACATAAAATATCTTTTTTTTCTGTTTTAGGTTTAAGTTTTTTTTTTTTTTTTTAAACTGTGTGTTCTTGTGGCTTGTGCTAAATAAACGTATTTTCTTTCTTTCTTTCAATAATTTTTTTCCCCAAAATTCCGTTGAACTAATAGATTTCCAATCTATCGTAACACAATTATGGTTGGATACGGTTTGGAAACCGTCATATAAATCATGACACGTTAGCTATGCTGTCGCTAACCGATATTTATATTAAGGTTTTTACGGTTTTTTGGCTAATCCTTGTTATGTTACGTGAAATTTTAATCGAAAACCACATGTTTGAACGAATTTCATTGTCATGCGTGTTTGCGTTCGCGTGCGGGCCAGGCCCGCAACCTATCGTATCATACATGTTTTCATTGTCATACGAGCCACACGCACGCCGGCGTGGTGAAAATTAATCTGCTCTGCGTGCGGCCCGCAACAAGCATGGCCGCCTAGCCCGCACGCGGGCGCAAACACCAAGACAATGAAAGGGCCCTAAGAAGATTGTCATAGTAGATAGTTTTATGTGTAATTAATTTTACATTGCTACTTAGGAAACATCACGTCATCAACATAAGTCAAGAAGAAAAGATACGTATTAAGGGGAGCTATCTCAAACTACTCATGCAAACTTAATAAAATTAAAATTGGACAGGCGCGCGTGATTTTTCTACCAAACGAAAAAAAAAACGCAAAAATTGGCCCCATAGCCACGGAATAATCGGTGTAGATACATACAGGCAAAAAAAATAGATTCGATTTTTGAAGGCGGTTAATTTATTTCCTTTGTGACACTTAGCCCTTGCAGGAGGGTTGTCAGCAGATAGGTAGGTAGGGGTTTTATAAATAATAAGATGTGGATGATGAAGAACACTTATTATTTATTTGCCTGAATACTTCCGTGGCCGCCTCACGTCCTGATTACAGAGGTTGGTAGAAAAAGGGTAGGGAACACTGGCCTGAACCGTCTCCAAGGCGATGTTAGTCCGTCAGCTTTTGCCTGCAACCAACGGCTCCAGCTCCAGGTTCTGTATCTCACAGGTAGGTTCAGCACAGGTAGGTATGCGAACAATTTGCAGCAGAGAATCTTCCCAAGCGTTCACGACGCCGGAACCCCGAAGTGTAGAAAGATTGAAGGTAGACTAGAAACCTGGAAGTCCAGACAGAAATGGAAGCGTAAGCAAGCTGTCGGAACCACGTTTCGTAGGTCCAAAGGTCACAGTGTCCCAGATAGGAAGATAGGAAGAAATACAGCAGAAAAATAGTTTAAAAGAAGTTCTAGGAACACCTTACAGTTGTCATGCTAATATAATATTATAATTATGGAAACTTACCCTAGAGGGATTTCGCGAAGTATTTAGAAATATTAGGTAGAACCGGAGCGAGTGACACAGCCGTCACCTCAGTGCTCTTAAAACGACTGGTCATCGACCCTACCGAGCCTAACCGAATCGCCACTCCTCGGCAGCTTGGAGACGCTCGGCAATCATCGTTTTAGCGTTGCGCGGGCGCATAGAAACGAGGACCTTTTAAGATAATTAACGCTCGTAGGTTCCGTACAGTTTTATTTAATTTTTAATGCTTTAATTTAGTGTTAGGTTTATTTAAAGGATTATAATAGGATATTTTTTAAAGTTTTATGTAAGAAAGATAATGTTAAGTGTAACTTGCAAGTTTCAACGTTACAGTACCCCGCCAAAAAGCGAAGGATTTTGCGTACTAGTTGCAAAATCCGGCTATCACTACTAAACTAACTAAACTGACTAATACACACAGACTAAACTTTCATACCTCACGCAAGTATTCACCTTTCATAAAATCATCTAGTCTAATAATACAGACTTGAGACTATAGTAAACAGAGTTATAACTAAATTATTAAATAATTATACTCAATTAGTAAGTTTAAATGTATTAAAATAGCAATAATTATTTAACACATTAGAGTTTAAGTAGTAGGTTGTAGTATAAAGTAAGGCTAGGTTAGGTACTATTATAAGTTAAGTTATGAGTTTAAACTTTATAGTTGATAAGTTTGATATCTTTAATATGCCAAGAACCTAGTGGTTTTCCGGACATATCAGCAAGTTCATAAACAAGGGGAGACTTTTTACCAATAACTTTACATTTTATGAATTTAGCAGCTAATTTCTTATTAAAATACTTGTCCTTATCACTCTGATAAAAAGTCCTTCTCCAAACAACGTCACCAATATTAAATTCAGCAGGTCTTCTGCGTAAATTATAATGTTGACAATTCCTACTATGAGCCTGCAGTAATAGTGCTTGAACCTTATTAAATATATTAGATAACACACCCAAGTTCTCAGCGTAAGAATCGCGAGGTTGAAAAATAAGATCTTCATCGTATTCCGTATCAACGTAGTGTGATCCGCAAGCAATTAGTTCACGCCCGTACACTAGAAACGAAGGAGTAAAACCGGTTACCTCGTTAACAGAGCTATTCACGGCGAATTGTATTTTAGGTATCAGCTGATCCCAAACACGTTGATCGGTAGTGATAAACGTTGAGATAGCCGTCATTATTGTTTTGTTATAGCGCTCGACTGTATTGACATGTGGTGAGTATTTAGGAGTGAAATGTAATTTAGGTACCTTATATTTTTCAAACATTTGTCTTAACGTAGCACTCACGAATTGTTTACCATTATCAAGTATCACTGTAGAAGGTATGCCATGTATTAGAAATACTTGTTCCTCTAGGATCTTAGTAACAATTTGGGCTGTCGCGCGTTTAATTGGAAATAATAAGCAATACTTACTAAAACAACAAGTCACGACTAGGATATAGGAGTTCTGTTTTCTAGTAGTCGGTAGTGGTCCTACTAGATCTACGCTAATCATTTGGAAAGGTCTAGAACATTGCTTAGGTCTACCCATTTCACCTAAGGGAGAATGAGTTTGATGCTTATGTGCAATACAGATATCACATGAAGTAACCGCCTTTACGACATCGGCATGCATTCCAGGCCAGTAGTATCTGAGACTTACCCGCTTGTAGGTTTTAAATATACCAAAATGACCAGCGGTTGGTTCAGAGTGGTTTTTTAAAATGATTTGTGTTCTAGACTCAGCAGGAATCACCTCTTTCCACTCAAACTCTTTATTAAGGGGATGATTAGTTTGCATGTATCGGAATAAGCGATTATTTTTTACTAAATAATTAGGAAATGATGTAGGAGAATTTTGACAACCGTTAAATATATTTAAGTACCATTGGTCACTAGAAACTGTAGGGTTTGGATTAGTGTCTATAGCAGAAACTTGGCATGCGCGAGACAGTGCATCAGGAATGACATTATCCACGCCACGGCGGTGTTTAATTTCAAAATTGAACGCTGAGAGACGAACTCCCCAACGAGCTAGGCGTCCAGTAGGGTTGTTTAGGTTAAGGAACCACTTGAGAGCTGAATGGTCTGTATACACGATAAACTTTTGGCCATTATCAAGGTAGCATCTCCAGTGTTCTAAGGCTACAAGTACAGCGAGAGCTTCCCTTTCGGTGATGCTGTAATTCCTCTCTGACCCAGTCAAGGTTCTACTTGTGTAGGCTATAGGATGCTCGACTCCGTCTATAGTCTGAGTTAATAAACCTCCAACACCATAATCACTGGCGTCAGTGTGGACTTCAAACGGTAGATCAAAGTTAGGGCATGAAAGAATCGGAGCAGAGACAAGGAGTTCTTTTAATTGTGTGAAAGAGTTCTCAGCTTCTGAAGACCAAAGGAAGGGGTTAGACTTTTTACTAGTGGAAGTAAGTTTATTTAATGGACCAGCAATAGAACTAAATTTAGGTACAAATTTACGATACCAGGACGCGATTCCTAGAAATCTCTTGACGTCTTTTTTGTTTGTAGGTGTAGGGTAATTTAAAATAGTATCGATTTTATCTGAATCGACATGAAGACCTTTGGAGTCAATGACGTAACCTAAATATTTGAGTTGGTTGCGAAAGAAAACAGATTTTTCAAAATTTATGGTTAGATTAGCCATAGTTAATTTCTTGTGGACTTTTAGAAGAAGAGAAATATGATTTTCGAAATTAGAGCTTATTATAATAATATCATCGATGTAGACGAAGACAGAGTTTTCAAACTCAGGGCCATAAAATAATGTATCAACGAGCCTTTGTTGAGTAGCAGGTGAATTTGTCAATCCGAAGGGCATAGTAACAAATCTGTAAGTACCGCGATGTGGAATATAGAAAGCAGTCTTGTTTCTATCGTTTTCAGAAATAGGAATTTGCCAGAAAGCTTTGGATAAATCGATGCTACTTAAATACTTAGCATTATTTAAATTATCCAAAATCTCTGATATATAAGGCAACTTGTAGGCGTCTTTTTTAGTAACCGAATTCAATTTACGACTGTCTAGGCAAAATCTAAGTTTCCCGTCCTTTTTAGGCGTCAAGAGAACAGGTGAAGACCATGGACTCTCACACTCTTCAACAACACCCAAAGATAACATTTCATCTAGTTGCTCAGATAAAATACGTTGTTTCTCAGGAGAAACCCTGTAGTATCTTTGCCTAATAGGTAAGGAATCACCAGTATCAATGTGGTGTGTTACTAAATTAGTTCTACCCAAGCCACATTTTTCTGATGAAATATTTTTAAACTGTTCTATAATGTTATCAGCAGTTACACGCTGAGCATCAGTTAATTCATTATAGGAATGTACTACACTAGTAGGTTCAGACACTGTAGTTACCTCACTATTATTGTTAGTGGCATCATGAATAGAAATTGAATTATAAAATTTAGGAAATAGATTAAATTTAGTCCAATAATCAATGCCCAGTATTAAAGTTGATTTTATAGAAGGTACGAAGTATGCTTTCAATATATGGAATTGCTTTTCGAAAGTTGTGGGTAGATTAATAAATCCAATTGATGCTAAGTTCTGTCCACCGGCAGCTGTAAAAGTTTTAGCAGTGTCCCTGTGAAGTTCAAGGCCTAATGAAATAAAATGTAGATGAGAGTTATTTCCTAAAATAGTTACTGTAGAACCGGAATCAAGTAAACCACAAAAACTTTCGTCACGTACTTGGATAGTCGCGTACGGTCGTAGATCGTCTTTAGGTTTTTTGTCGAAGATTGTTGTAATGAAATAGCTAGAAAAGAAAGTTTTTACTGTCAAAAGCCAGTCCTTCCAATCTTTTTCATCAAAATTATTATTTTTATTAGAATTTATAGTATTAATATTAGGCTTTACAGTCCTTTCACTACAGCAATCTTCACAAGCTAGTTTTTTGCTTTTGACTTTGGATGACATTTAGGGCAATTAGGGTATTTGACATCCTTTGTTCCACACTTAAAGCAAATTAGAAACCTATCCACTTTACACTGGTTCAAGGAATGTTCGGAATTACGACAGCGAGGACAATAAACCGGTTTAGTATTAGAATCGGAAGTAGTAATGGCAGCTACATCTGGGTTGTTTTTGGGCTTATAAGAAGTATTTGAATTATGTTTAGAGTAATTATTATTCCTATTTTGATTGTAATAGTTCGATTTACCAGTGCTTTGTTCAGAAAATTTAGAAAATGCTAGGTCAGGAGCCAAAGTGTCAGTCGACACTCTTGGTGGTTCTCTAAATTGAGAAGTCAGAGACTGTATTTTCTCGAAGTTTCTACAAAGTGTTATCAAGTTTGCCATAGTATTGATAGATGACGTATTTGAAGCCAATACACTAGAATAACAAGGCCTAATGTTATGCATTAAGATGTCTAGTTTCTCCTGTTCAGATATATTCTTAGTTAATCTAGAAAACAATTCAGACATTTTAGCAAAATAAATGGTAATGTTCTCCGTATCACCCTGTGTTCTGTTACGTATCTCAGTCAATAAACGGTAGTCGTAATCGAACTGACTAAAATCCTCTATTAGCAAAACAATCAACTCATCCCAAGTAGTAACAGAATCCTTAATACTACGGTACCAATGTAACGCATCGCCTGTGAATATTTCGGTAGCATAAATTAACAATTTATTAGAGGGTATATTACGCGCAGTACTATACTCATTTACTCTCTGCACGAAAGCGTGTACGCAAGATTTACCGTTATATTTTAGTTTTTGTAGTTCGCCAATGTGCGAGCGGTCACAATACATCGATACGTTAGGTACGGCATCCATAGAAGTTTGAACACTCACAACGGGCTCACAGTTAGGGTTAGCAGATTTATTAAGTGCGTTTATTTTATTCATTAGAGAAGTTAAATGTTTCGACAGAGATTTAACTTTTTCCGAGTGTTTGGAATCAGTGCAATCAATTCTTTTAATGCGGTGGTACAAATGATTACATAACGCTTTAGTACGTTCGTAAAGATTAATATCAAACTTATCCTCCAATGATTTTACTCGTGATGTAAGTTCGGTCATAGAAACACCAACGCCAGAAATATCGACATCAGGTTCGATTCCAGACTCACAAATATCAGCGGTAGGTATAATAGGTGTTAGTTTATTTATTTGTTTACGAAGTCCGAGTACGGTTGATGCAGGTTCCTCGCCTCTAATGAGCACTTCATACGTTAATTCGTTTTTGTTGAGAACAAAAAATTTAATAGGTATGTTTCCATGATTACCAGATGATCGAATGAAATGAATGAATACAATAAAAGGATAGATTAACAATAGATGTATAAATATGGTGTTCTTACAAATATGCAAGTATACTAGCTACTTTTTACGATAGGTGACAATCGGAAATGAGAGAAATTAATGAAATGAAAGAAATTAATGAAATGAAAAGAAATGAACACTAGCTGTGCGAACTGTTACGTATAACAAAATTGCTGTTTAACTTGTAATTTTTACACACTTTTTTTTTCCAAATTAGTGTAGGTACTTTGTGAAATTAAATTAACAACTTTTCCACAATAATTAATAGGACCAATACGTAACTGTTAACAATAACCAGACACTAATAGGTATAGAAATGGAAAAGAGTAAGCAGAAAACAGTTATAATAGGAAAAGTACGTACCAGGTCGCTTTGCTGTAGATTGTCACCTTCACGTTCACAGCAACAATGTAGGTAGGTCGACTTAACAGCTGTATTTCGGAAAAACGGAATCAAGACATGATTAGGCCACTGGAAACCACGTTGAGAGCGCCACTGTGACACTTAGCCCTTGCAGGAGGGTTGTCAGCAGATAGGTAGGTAGGGGTTTTATAAATAATAAGATGTGGATGATGAAGAACACTTATTATTTATTTGCCTGAATACTTCCGTGGCCGCCTCACGTCCTGATTACAGAGGTTGGTAGAAAAAGGGTAGGGAACACTGGCCTGAACCGTCTCCAAGGCGATGTTAGTCCGTCAGCTTTTGCCTGCAACCAACGGTTCCAGCTCCAGGTTCTGTATCTCACAGGTAGGTTCAGCACAGGTAGGTATGCGAACAATTTGCAGCAGAGAATCTTCCCAAGCGTTCACGACGCCGGAACCCCGAAGTGTAGAAAGATTGAAGGTAGACTAGAAACCTGGAAGTCCAGACAGAAATGGAAGCGTAAGCAAGCTGTCGGAACCACGTTTCGTAGGTCCAAAGGTCACAGTGTCCCAGATAGGAAGATAGGAAGAAATACAGCAGAAAAATAGTTTAAAAGAAGTTCTAGGAACACCTTACAGTTGTCATGCTAATATAATATTATAATTATGGAAACTTACCCTAGAGGGATTTCGCGAAGTATTTAGAAATATTAGGTAGAACCGGAGCGAGTGACACAGCCGTCACCTCAGTGCTCTTAAAACGACTGGTCATCGACCCTACCGAGCCTAACCGAATCGCCACTCCTCGGCAGCTCGGAGACGCTCGGCAATCATCGTTTTAGCGTTGCGCGGGCGCATAGAAACGAGGACCTTTTAAGATAATTAACGCTCGTAGGTTCCGTACAGTTTTATTTAATTTTTAATGCTTTAATTTAGTGTTAGGTTTATTTAAAGGATTATAATAGGATATTTTTTAAAGTTTTATGTAAGAAAGATAATGTTAAGTGTAACTTGCAAGTTGCAACGTTACACCTTGCATAATTTTTTCTCAATCTATATATATATATAAAAGAAAGTCGTGTTAGTTACTTCACTTATAACTCAAGAACGGCTGAACCGATTTAGCTGAAAATTGGCAGGGAGGTAGTTTAGAGCCAGGAGAAGGACATAGGATACGGTAGGGTAGGGTAGGGTAGGTAGGTAGGATAGGGTAGGTAGGTAGGGTAGGGTAGGTAGGTAGGGTAGGGTAGGTAGGTAGGGTAGGGTAGGTAGGTAGGGTAGGGTAGGTTAGGTAGGGTAGGGTAGGTAGGTAGGGTAGGGTAGGTAGGTAGGGTAGGTAGGTAGGTAGGGTAGGTAGGTAGGGTAGGGTAGGTAGGTAGGTAGGGTAGGGTAGGTAGGTAGGGTAGGGTAGGTAGGTAGGGTAGGTAGGTAGGGTAGGGTAGGGTAGGTAGGTAGGGTAGGGTAGGTAGGTAGGGTAGGTAGGTAGTAAGGGTAGGGTAGGGTAGGGTAGAGTAGGTAGGTAGGGTAGGGTAGAGTAGGTAGGTAGGTAGCGTCGGGTAGGGTAGGTAGGATAGGGTAGGTAGGTCGGATAGGGTAGGTGGGTAGTAAAAAGTGCATTGCAACGCATGCTGGGTACAGCTAGTATCAAATAATTGTGATTTAACCGTGACGATAACGACACTTTGATGTCTCATTTCGCACCCTGTATTGTTCCTCATCCAAAGCAATGATTCCTGATGTCCACCACCGGCTAGTCTACCAGTTATAGTGAACAGCGGAACAATTTCATAAAACTTAAAAAAAGCCGAATCCCAAAAAATTATATAAACACTTAAAAGTGGAAAATAACTTTGCTTTCGGAAGTCGGGGACTTTTGTTTGTTTTATTGACTTATTTGCAACCGACTTCCGAGAGCAAAATTATTTTCCACTTTTTAGTGTTATATGGAAGTTATTTTTATGTAAATGAGTTTTTATTTTACCCTTTTTAGTTGTCATTATCTCACATAAATCCTAGCCAAGTATTAATTTCGTCTATACACACGAAAGAGAAACAAATTTTGATGAAATTTCTATGGGACCAATCGGGAAATATGTATATCCTTTCAAATAAAAGTCGAATTGAAAACCTCCTGTTTTTGAAGTAGGTTAAAAATAACATCCCCCATAACTAATCTTCAAACCAAGAGAAAGCTTCAAACCTAATTTATAGGACGCCGCAGACTAAACTCCAAGCTCAGTGGTCATAATCTAGATTTATTTGACTACCTGCACAAATAGCGCTTCGCTGAGTAAATGTAGTTTTACGAAGCGCATTCACACTACATGAATATCTACTTAGCTCTATTACTGAAGAAAAATATTTGCGGGCGAGGGAGTTGGAGCTTTGTGCTTTTGTTTGTAGTATTTTTTCAGTGTTACGAAGAATACATCGTTTTTTATTAGACTCTTAATTTTTTTTGTAACCCTCCACCAAATAAGAAGGCTGTTATAAGTTTCACGTGGTTATCTGTCTATGCCATCGTAGCTCATAAACGGATGAATCGATTTTGATAAAAAGGGGTTCGTTTGAAAGGTATTTTACATGGGCGGTTGCACCCCTTACTCCCTCCTAAAAGCTCTGGTTTTGTTTTTTTAATTTATAACTTTCCTTGTTTTTGTTAATTAGCGAGAAGAGGCGCAACACCGAGAAAATTGGAAGGAATGGTGGGAAGCCTATGCCCAGGAGTGGGACAGTCAAGGCTAAGAAAAAATAATATAAGTTTAAAAAGCATGAAATAAAAATTAAATTAAACATTAAAGAAACCCTGCTTAGCACAAGCACAAAACAAAGCGGATTCCCAACGCTACGATGCTTGGATTAATTTATTTAAGGTTTTTTGTGAGTGATAGTTTATGAGATAATTTCAATGCTTTTTATTCTTAAAAATAACTTAACATCACTTCTGTAATCCTCTAAGATTTAGAAAAGAAGAAATAATATATTTATTTGTCGCAGGGACATGACGTGCATACAAAATAACAAAAACTGACTGCAGACTGCTGAGCATGAGGTACTTGATTACGATTCCCAGGTCTTGCAAAGTGTTATTGGGTTTTTCATCAGAAATTTCTCAGTAGCAGCCTCGGAGTCTGGATTCCTGCCCAGTTGTTGTATCCGCCTATTACATGGGACTAACAACATAACTGGCGCGAAATGTACGTGTTCTATTAGTACTTTTGCCTAACTGTTCGGATATTACATGCGTCATGTTATTTGCTGTAGTAAGGGTCGTCAACAGTGCCTGCCAGGATTGCGGGACTGTTCGAAAGAGATACCGTGGCCCTGGCACACAAAGGGCGAAGAAGGAACATGGATGGGTTTTAGTCAGTACAAGTCTGACACTCGCTCCCGCTCCGCCCAGAGCTGGAGAAGACATTTGATGATAACCCATGCGTAAAAAAAAAAATGGTCGTCAACAGTAATTCTGTTTATGAATCAGTAAGTAAACAGTTCCCAAAATAGCCAGCAGAGAGCTCAGTTGAGTGATGTGCACATGATTAAAATATGAGAAGAGTTAAATTCAGTATGTCGAGACTGCGTGATTGTATTGCGTACTGTGATATTTTAGCGTGAATAATTAATGAATGGTTGTGACATTGAAAAGTAAACATTGTTATTAGTCTGTCTGAATCTCCGTTAGCCCTTTTAGCTCGATAGTACATACATAGAAAATAAAATCACGATTTTTTCCATGGAGGTAGGCAGAAACCACAGAACGCCACCTGCTACCATCCTTTCATACTCGTTTGTAATCCCCGAGCAAATAACACCCCTCTTTTTTGGTCGGGGGTTTAAAAGAGGGGTGTTTTAAGTTTGACGTGTGTATCTGTGTGTCTGTCTGTGGCATCGTAGCTCCTAAACGGATAAACCAATTTTGATAAAATTAATGTCGTTTGAAAGGGGTTTTAATCGAGTGTTCTTAGCTATGTTTCGAGAAAATCTGCTCAGCCATTTGAAGGTCATCACCTCTTTCCTAGTTAATGAAGGGATATAAACAACTTCTACGGGTTTGGTCGATTCGAAATTTAAATTCTCGTCGCTAGTCACCATGGGCAACACCAGGGGGAGGCTGCATACCCTGCCTCCCCCCTATAAAACCAGTTTTTTTTTTTTTAAGTTATAACTTTCCTGGTTATCGCTAAGTAGCGAGAAGAGTCGCAACACCGAGAAAAGTGGAAGGAATTGTAGGAGACCTAAAAAAAAATAAATTTAAAAAGCATGAAATAAAAATTCAATTCAGCTCAGTCGACCGCTTAGCACAAGCACAAAATAAAGCGGAACTTCGACGCTACGACGCTTGGATTAATTTATTTTTGGTTTTTTAGAGGTTTTTGTGTCGGGGGCTTTTTATTTTTTTTGTTTCATTTTTGTTTATTCCACGTTCATATACCTACCTGGCCATATACGCACCGCCAGTTGCGATTGCTACGCACCTGATCTATCTGAAAAACTCTCTGAAGAAATCGGTAGGTAGTAATGATTCTTCAAATAATTTATATATATTATGAACAGTCAGTAACAAAAGTTTAAATTAACACTAAACTCAAAACTCAAAGCATTTATTTCAATTAGACCATTACAGGCATTTTTGAAAGTCAAAAAAAAAAACATAAAACGCGAAGCTACAGTCCCAGTCATAAGACATAATAACTTGTGAAAGTACTGTAGTTGCCCATTCCAAAGCGTAAATCTCTATGGAGAAGAATGGGCAAGAAACTCCATGGACACTCTTTTAAATCAAAAATATGTTACAAAATCTTGGTTACATCATTCATGTTAAGAATTAAAAATATATGAGAACGATGTAGAAATATGAACAAGTTACGTGCGTCCAGAGTAAAAGATTAAATCAGTAATTAAAAATTAAGTAATTAAAATAAACCGTGGCAGCTAAGAGATTCATAACACCAAGTGTAAGTTTTACAGTAAAATGATACATTTAAAGATTCGATTACTTTCCTTTTGTATGAGTATTTCATTTAAAATATCTTTTTTTATTTTTTATTAGCGTTGCCCCACATTAGGGATTTCTCCTGTATAGTGGGTGCGTTTACAAACATTTAAACTCACATACACAAACAGCCATAATGAGTAAATTCTTACAATTTAGTTCTAAATTTATAAATATTTTCTCTAAGCAATCAAGATTACAAAAAAAACTATTATAATAACAATTTTTTTACCTTCTTCAAAAAACAACAATTTATTTATGTCTTTTTGGATTTAGTATTATATTATGTATTCTACTATTAGCGGAGCCAAGTGCACAGTTAGTTTTCAAAAGAACGACCGGCCAGGACCCATTTGACCGGCAAACAGGTTAAATCGGTCTTGAACGTTTACAGGACAGTATTTTTTTATCTTTCCTGGTTGTAAAATAAAATAAAACCTCTTTTGTTCTTTTCAGATTTGTGTCGGGAGACCTAAAGGAGAAAGATCTAGGTAAGTACGTAGAATAAGAAAAACAGGATAGAAGCGACAATCTTAAATGCACACACTCTGGTCGCATATCGTCGCAGTTAACAATGGACTTTCTATTTATGTTTAGTATCAAATTTTACATTGTAATTAAAAGGTATAAAAACATCATCGATATACAAAGAAGAAAAAAAGCATACTACAGAGGATAACCCGTAATTACCAAGGCAAAGTAAAAAAATAAAAATAAGGGACCACTGCGCAATCTTTTTCTACGAAATGAAAAAGAAACACTTAAATCGAACTTGGAATTACAGAGAAATAGGTGAACATACATGAAAAAAACCACCACTACCTTTTTTATAATTATAAGTCGGTTATAAATAGGTTATCTCGGGGGGTGTTGGGATCTTGGAAAATAGGGGATAATCCAATTTTTTTTTTTCTTTGTCCTTCGGGTAGTTTATTGAAAAGTATTGGACACGTATTTTTTCTTTTTTCACGTGGTCATAAAATTACGGAGATATATTGAGTTGAAATGGCGCATGACGTCACATGTAGGTAAGTTTTATACCTACTTGTGACGTAGTAAGCCCCCACTCTCCAACTTTAATGAGTTTTAACTAAGTAATTTTTTGATATTTTCATAAAACAAAAAATACGTGTCTAATATTTTTGTATTACCTGTCTGACGGACAAAATAGAATGTCGTTTTCTTTACCCAGTCCGGTCCCCTATAATTATTGATATTGTCAAACGTTTCTACTACCCGTGAAAGTGCGTCTCTAAAACGCTATGGAACAGAAGTCTCGTTTCTGCATATTCTTAGTCTATGGTAAGTACTAGACAATTCTTTAAAATATTCATATGCACACTGTGAGCTTAGCTTCCTCTCATACTATAATGGATACGAATATGACATGGAATGGAAAAGCGGAATACGTTTTTAGGCTGTTTTCTCGACGTTGCTTTTTGTAGTATGCACAAAGGAATAATCTATTGAATTTGTTAAGAAGGTAGGGTCTCTATCACATTAAGTGAATCAGATAGCTTCTATTTTTTTTAATTCATCAGCATCTAAAGGATCTAAAAAGAAAAGACCCTTAACGAAGCCAAAACTTGTTCACAAGCACTTGTTCTGAATAAATAATCGCAATAGCTAATATTGCGATCATTTATTTCTTCTAGACTATATACCTGGGAACTTTCTAGTTACGGAGATATTGAAGGTCAAAGTTCCACTTTTTCCCACATTTTTTTAATAAAAGTTTTAAACGTTATAACTACCTTCATGACCCTTGTACTATTCAAAGCATCCATCAGCATAATGTTTTGAGTGCTTTACATTGAGCTCTATCGTAAACCGTGATTCATCATCTGCCTAGCCTTTTCCCAATCTATCTTGGGGTCAGCTTCCAGTCTAACCGGATGCAGCTGAGTACCAGTATTTTACATGAAGCGACTGCCTATCTGACCTCCACAACCCAGTAACTGGGTAATACGATACCCCTTGGTAAGACTGGATGTCACTGGCTTCTGACTACTCGTAACGACTGTCAAAGATCTACAAATGACAGCCGGGACCAACGGCTTAATGTGCTTTCCGAGGCACAGAGGAAACTTGGTATGTAATTATGGTCACCCATCCACGGACCAACCTCGGCAAGCACGGCTTAACCTTAGATATCGATCCGTGCGGCTGTTATTATTTAGCTACGAGCTCCTTCGTGTCGTAAATCGTGCTTGGTCTGATTACCATAAATAAAAGTTGTTTCCCAGCAATAGTTTGATGCATGGAATGCTTGGTTGACGGCTTTGTGAACGGTCCATTTACAGCTTGTATAGACTTAACCCACTTCAGGGTATAGGTGGCGTACCATGACGTCTTAAAACATTATTGTTCCATTCTTATTTCAGAGAGAAAAAGAGACGGAGCTATACACGGACGGTCGTCTAGCTCCATCTCTTTCCCACTCTGGAATAGGAATGGAACAATAATGTTTTATGCGTCATATTAACCCCCAGACGTCACTTTGGTTTTGCCAATCCCCACGTTCCTGGGCCAGTGTTGCAGACTGTACTCTGCAAGATCGTCTATCCACCTTACTCATAGTTAAATAATACCAGCCACTTGGGTCGATCATCAGGTAAAGCCGCACTTGCCTAGGTTGGTCCGTAGATTGGTGACCACCTATTACATACCGAGTTTCCTCCGTGCCTTGAAAAGTACGCTAAACAGTTGAGGCCGTCATTTGTAGATCTTAGAAGTCGTTACAGGTAGTCAGTTGCCAGAAAGTCTGACAACAAGGCTGGTTGTCAGACTTTCGGGGGCGACTTTCGACCTAGGGTTATCGTATTACACAGTACTAACTGGGTTGTGGAGGTCAGTTAGGCAGTCGCTAAATGTAAAATACTGGTATTCAGCTGCATCCGGTAAGACTGGAAGCCGATCCCAACATAGTTTGGAAAAGGCTAGGCAGATTATGATGGTTGTCTGCCTCCTTCACCCCCGACGACATTTGCTTGTATTTCCAGTCGTACGTTTTTAATTAAAAAGTCCCAATGACAAACATTAATCGCTTTCCAACCAGCAAACCCTCTCACATCTAACCGAATTTTGTCTCAAGATCCTAGTAACCAAACCCAATTGTTCTTCAATTCCGAACTAACTCTTAAACACATCTTGACAAGATCCAAAGTCGATAGCAAAAAGTAATTGTTTCTGAGATAAAACAAACATCCTAAATTGTTCTAGAGCTGAAGGAGTTTCGGAAACACTTCGATGGTACCCTCCGTTTAAGGTCCTGTTCACGGTATCGGGCGATACGATTTGCGACACGAATTATGACCCGACTTGTGACACGATTTATGACGTGACTTGCGACACGACTTGCAACACGGCTTGTGACGCGACTTGCTACACGACTTTCTACACGACTTGCGACATGACTTGCTACACGACTTGCCATACGACTTGCCATACGACTTGCCATACGACTTGTTACACGACTTGCAGCATGGCTTGTGACGCAACTTGCTACACGACCTGATACACGACAGACTTGCTACATGAATTGCGACACCAATTTCTACACAACTTGCTACACAACTTGGGACACCACTTGCGACATGACTTGCTACACGACTTGCTACACGACTTGTGACACGACTAGCGACAAGACTTGCCACACTACTTATGGCCAGAAAAATATGCGCCTTTTTTTGTTTCCGTCGCGTCAGTTCTATCGCGATTTTGTGGCATGCTCTTAACTACTCCTTTCATTAATTTTATCTGCAGTCGCTGTCGCAAGCGTGTAACCCATGGGCAAGAGATAAACACTTCGGGACGTTACCGAAGACCGTTCAAACACTTCGGGACACTAGTCCGCTTAGTTTTGTTAAATGCACTTTGGGTTCCGAAGTTTTACTTCGTGTTGTGTTCGGGTTTCGTCGATTTTTGTTTGAGTTTGAAGAAAGATGTTCCTATTTGAATTGGATTTGTAAGACACATCGTAGGAAACTTTTGTTGGTGAAATTCGTGGTTGTAGAGTATTTGCGGCTTTCTGTTTTCTTGTGCAGTTGATCGGATCCCCGTTTTTGCTACATGTTTAATTGATTCTTCGCTTCTATTGGTCTTAGCGTGATGTTATATAGTATATAGCCTTGCTCGATAAATCGGCTGTCCAACACTAAAAGATTTTTTCAATTCAAACCCGTAGTTCCCGAGATAAGCGCATTCAACTAAACAAGTTACTAATAACTAATACCCTCCAGGGAAAGAAGAAAACTAAGTAATCAATTGCAATGGAATTGAGGACGAAGAATCTCATTTCACTCCTGTTGACCTTCCAAAGATAAACGCTATCTATAAGCATGGTATTAAGAACAAAAGAGTCTAGTTTACAACGAGAAAAATACCGTTCGATTTTGAGAACTGATTGTGTTAACGAAAGATGGGCTGTGTGAAGGCTGATATGGCAAGAAAGCAGTTGTCTAATAAAATGTCGAATAATAGAGAAGTATGGAAGAAGAAGACATGCTGCGCCGACCCCAAATGAATTTTGGGGTAAGGACAAACTCTCTTCCCCTCTTTTGGAAGTCGGTCCGTTGTTCGCGGAAATATTCGAATTCTGCGAAAAAAACTCCACATAAAACAGTGCTGATCGTTTTCTCAGAAACTGTTAACAAGCCCATTGTGTGACACAATAGAACCCTTCTTGTCTGCTGAAGCTTAAAGCCTGCCACGTCGCAAAGTGATTTGTGTGAAACTGGCCATGTATACTGCGTTTAAAATATACGTTTCCAACAAACATGCAGTACATTAACTAACGCCCCTTTTCCATTGAGGTAGACAGAAACTACAGAACCCGACCTGCTAAGTTTTAAGAAAGACGATGATGCAAAAGGAGCGCCTATGTAAGCATAGGCGCTCCTTTTGCATTATCGTCTGCCTAGCTTTTTCCCAACCTCTTGGGGCCGGTTTCCAATCTTACTGGATGCACCTGAACAGGTACCATTATTTTACAAGTAGCGACTGCCTACCTGACATACACAACCCAGTTAGTACTGGGTAATACGGTACCACCTGATAAGACTGGTTGCCAGACTTTCGGGCCACCTGTTACGGCTGACAAATAACCTCTGAAATGTCCAGAGTAACTATAGTTACCCGTTGCGCGTGTCCCCGCCCACTCGGAAACTTTTGCTGCGCAAGCGCTCCCGTGCAGCTTCCCATTTAAAGCGTATTATCTCGTAAACTACTGCAGCTACACCAATATAAAAAATACGGTGTAAAGACAGCCGAGACCAACAGATTTACGTGCTTTCCAAGGGACGGAGGAAACTAGGTACCTATGTAATAGGTGGTCACTTTTCCACGGAACGACCTACGCAAAGACAGCTTGGCCTTGAATTAAGTGCGGCTGTTCATATTTATCCACGTTTGGAGAAACGTGCCTCTTTGAATTAACTTAAGGAAACTTACATCTAATCTAATCTATACTAATATTATAAAGCTGAAGAGTTTGTTTGTTTGTTTGCTTGCTTGAACGCGCTAATCACAGGATCTGCTGGTCCGATTTGAAAAAATATTTCAGTGTCAGATAGCCCATTTATCGAGGAAGGCTATAGATTATGTATCATCACGCTACGACTAATAGGCGCTGAGCAGCAATGAAACGGGGAAAGTGTAGCGCAGACGAAGTTGCGCGGGACAGCTAGTAAAGTATATACAGATATTGAATATGGAATACGAAGGTCGCACGTGTAAAAAAAAAGTTGGCTTTCGGTCCTAAAGACTTTTGGTTTACGATTAGGGTCGTCTCTTTGACTATTTTTAGGGTTCCGTACCTCGAAAGGAAAAAAACGGAACCCTTATAGGATCACTTTGTTGTCCGTCTGTCTGTCTGTCAAGACCCTTTTTCTCAGGAACGCGTAGAGGTATCGAACTGGAATTTATATCAAATACTCAAGTCTACTGTCTCTTGGAGCTATGAAAAAATCAAGTCAATCAACTTCTAAGCCAACGCAATCAAAAGATACAGCCGTTTATGCCGCAAATTTCCGCAAATTTTCGACACTCGCAAGAGAATCAAAACCTACAGGGTACTTCCCGTGAACTCAGAATCTTGAAATTTGGTACGAAGAAACGTCTTATAGCACAGATAAAGGAAAAATTGCGAAAACCGTAAATTTTTAGTTACATCATATAATAAAAATATCTTTAATAATTACGTTTTTAAAAGCACGGAACCCTCGGTGCGCGAGTCCTACTCGCACTTGACCGGTTTTTTTGTAATCATAGTGTTATAGCTACGTTAATTCAAAGCATACTCTGCATCATCAGCCTGGCATTATAACCGGATGGAGCTGGATACTGGTATTTTACATAAAACTTATTCTTATCTGACCTCCTCAGCTCAGTTACTGAGTAAAACGATAGCCCTTGGTAAGACTGCTTATTAGTTTAAGGCTCTCTGATAGCCCACGACGACAGTCAAAAATCTACGACTGACGGTTGAGACCAACGGCTTTACTAACCTTTTTTTTGTTATAGGGAACTCCTCGTGGACCATTTTTCCTTTCCTCCATCTTTGGGTAGAACAGGCCATTATGTCGGTCTTTTTGCTACTAAAAAACCCACTGTTCCTATTAATACCACACCACCAGTCTTACTTTCGCACCTAGGTAAGTAATGCTCAAGCCCCCCAATGAGCATTAGTTACTTTAAAAGTATTTTACGATGTTCACTATTGGGGGCAACAAGGAGGTGAACATCGGGAATCACTAGATTTTTGGCCCCACATTAATGCACGGTTGCTATCGGGAGCTTCGTTGAAACCGCGGAGATAACCATAGATGATATTTAAAAAAATATACATATATACAAGGTGTTGTTTTGCACCCTCGTCAAAATTAAGGAGGTTGTCACGAAAGTCATAAATAATCAATTAAAATTACAGTACCTAGTTTATTATTAATAAACGTGGACTTCTTGGTTGTTTCTGTTTGTCAAAATTTCAGAATAACCCCCTTAACGTGGTTTAGAAAATAAGAAATTATCGAAAAAACGTTTGAGATTGTTTGTATGTTTGTAAGCGCGGTTATAGGGCAAGAATCAGACGGGCCGCGTTTAAGACACGGGTGGTTCACACTTACCGATGTCTGTAAATAAAAAATAAAAATTACCTACATATTTTATTATTCATTTGGGACGAGAATCATTAGCATAGTAACCCCCTTGAATTTGACGAGAATGCAAAACAACACCTTGTATATACAACCTGTTTTTTTTATATCCCATAACTCTAGAATATGATTGAGACCATATCAAAGAATCAACTGGCATAATTATGAATTATGTTTCAATCATATTTTTTTTTTCGCATTTTCTTAGCTTTAAATATGAATTATTGGTTTGAATCAAAATAATTACTTGTATTTATCAATGAAACTACTACTATTTTACTACACTTCTGCGAAGCTTGGCAACCTCGCAAAAGTAAAGATTCGTCATACTGGTGAAAATTTTTGACCTAAGTAAATTAAGATTGATGATATCTCCGAAACTATGCATTTTTGGACCACCTATTTTCGGAGTTTTAATATTATTTTTACCTACAGAATATAACCCTAGAGTTATGGGATATACAAAAAAACAGGATGTATACAAAGGCTCACATTTAGGTGACTGTAGGTAGATGTATTGTAAAGACAAAGTTTCTTGTCACGAAGTAAGCGTAACATTAACATAGCTTTTTATAACTACTCATTAGTAGTTAATATGTAACTGAAGCCGCTTATGTGCTTACTGTTATGTGGTCGAGAATGTGAAGCCCGATATGACTATAAAGGGATGGCGGCAAACTTTAAACGACCTTGAATGGTTAACACTTCAAAGGGTAATTAATATCCCTTTATACCTATATCAAAAACTGTGAGAATAGAGAATAATATCATAGAATTGAATATACTTTATTGTACACCAAAATTTTAAAAAAGTAAACAGAAGCAGACTTATGGGCTGCCGACAGATGTGAAAACTCAAAACAATGGAATTACCGTGTTCTTTTTTTATTTTAAATCTGTAGACAGTACACAGGCCGCTATGCTAAGCGTCGCCAGTCTGGCGCAATACGTCGCGAGCATGTCGACATCATCGTTGACGCGTTTTTGCCCCTACCAAAAATCGCTGAACGTGGCTAAAAAGTTTTCACTTAAAAAAACTGTTGTACATTATCGCTAATTCTATGTTTACAACGGCGCGGTCTTATCGCTGATAGTGATGTCTATTAACATTATCATCACTAACGTTATCCATGCTTAAATGTAAAATAATTTCTCAATACCTGCAAAAACTTTTGGAATACGGTATTTTCTTTCATTCTTTGTTTCAATACTACCATTATAGCCAAACAAACTCAACATGGTCCTCATTACATTTTCCTCAATCCTCATATCGAATCGAATTCTACACTGTCACTGTCTATAAAATGGCATTACCATCAAACCTACAAAAAACTCTTAACTTGTTACGATCACGTTTTGTCGTAAAAACACTCAACAACAGTGAACGCTCAAATTCCCCGAAATTAAGGGAATTTGAGCCCCCGAACTTTTCTCACAGTATCCAAGCAAATGAAAATTTGAGAAGGGCCCCGAAAACTTTTCGGGACCCATTGTCACCTTTGATACTCCTATCTTGATAGCAGAATGAAATTCGAAGGCAAGATCAAAAGGAGTTTAAGGATAAATTCTCGAAATACTTGCTCCCGAGAATGCCTTTGACGTAAATCAGAAACACCTGTAAAAAACTGTCGTTTTATAAGACTTTATGGCAGCAAAAAATCTTTGGAATGTTAGAGCAAGGAAAGTTTAGGATATTTTCCGAACGACCAAAGTGTTTTGTAGATACAAAACGAGATGGTTTGAATTTTTCAACGCGGCCATTTTTTTACCTACACAATTTGAATTGTTTAATAATTCTGTTTATAAACTTTTGTGTTTAAACATTGTTATGGACATTTGGAGTCTATAATTTTACAAGCAACAGTTTTAATTCTGCCTCGTTGGTCTTGGTCGAGTGATCGTAAGCGCGACTGCTAACCATGACGTCCTGGGTTCGATTCGGGGGACTGGAAAAGTGTTATTGGTTTTTTTCGTCACGAATTTCTCATAAGCAGCCACAGATTCTGGATTTATGCCCGGTTTATGGCAATAGGCTCGCCACGTTTTACATGGGACTTAAAACATAACTGGCGAAATGTAGGTGAACTATTAGAAACACCTCTGCCTAACCCTTCGGGGGTTACAGGCGTGATGTTATGATGTTAGTTTTAATACTAAGCTAACATTTAAAATCAAAATATTTTTATTTCAACACACGTCGACAAAAAGGTGCTCGGTTCGGGTTGGTCGATCGTTTCCTATGCAGAAGAACCGGCAAGAAACTCCATGGTTACTCTTTTAAAATCATTTGGCTTTACAATTTTTCTATGTTACAGCGTTGGCACTTAAGTATGAGAGGACATCGTAGGCCCGACAATAAGTCGTTGCTTACTACAAAACGTAGAACAAGATAAAAAGTTACCAAGGATCTAGGAATCTATAATGGCTACAATATCCACACATTTACAAACAATCGGTAAATAAGAAAAATAGTCTATACAAAAAAAAAAGAAGATATTGCAAAAAGACTAGATTAAATAAAATAAAAAAAAGTAATAAAAAAAAAAGGTTTATTGCAGAAACTTGTACAACTTTTACAGTAAATCTTACATAGGGACCTCCTTTTAAGTAAATTATATACCTGTGCTAGAAGGCCCCGCTCTTCAATTACAAATAAAAAAACTGGTAAAAGCGGTGTACAAAAATAAAATAAAATTTAAACAAGAAATTATAAGATATCTAAAATTAAAAAATAAAAGAACTTTGAA
The DNA here is from genome assembly GCA_963082945.1 of Cerastis leucographa. NCBI lineage: Eukaryota > Metazoa > Arthropoda > Insecta > Lepidoptera > Noctuidae > Cerastis > Cerastis leucographa. The sequence continues at coordinate 4,073,407 of OY720369.1, read as the reverse complement.
AACACTCCTAAAATAGTGTGTGTGAGTTTTTTTTTTTTTTTTTTTTTTATTTATTTAAAGTAATTACATTAAAGAGGTGTTACTTAAGACTAAACTCGCCAAACTTTTACGTTTGATGGCGAGTGTGTGCATGTGTGTATGTGTGTGAGAGCGTGTGTGTGCATGCGTGTGTGTATGTATTTGAGTGCGTGTGTGTTTCTTTTCAAGTCATATTGACGATACTTGCAGCAATATTTTCAATGTCATCATAGGTCTTCAGTTTTAGCCATTGAACTAATGCCTTTTTGCAGTCTTTAGTAGTCATGGGATAGATGTTAACTATTTTATTTATTTTATTAGATAGGGTAGCGGAATTTGTATTGAATTGTCTTTTTGCATAACTAGTTTTAGCGAATTCTACTTCTAAATAAGTGACACAAATGTTGTCATCCATGCTGTAACTGTACTATGGAGCGGCGTCTTAATATGAATATTCCCATGGTTTTTCGTACTTTCAGATTCTTTCAATGTCTAAAATATTCAGAGAGTAACCTTGTAGGTACAAAAATCTCTGTACTAGATAAAAATATTATTTTTTGCAAAAAACAACCCGAGTAGGAATTAACCGTCAAAGGATAACATTCTAAATTATTCCTAGATCAGCAAAAATCCAGCCAAAGATCGTGTGTACTGCCACATTACCATAAATAAGAAAGTATAATAAATTATAAGTTATTTGCTCTGGGTTAAGCCTTAACTAAGCTTATACAAAGCTGAATAAACAAATCTTCTTAGCAAGAAGCACTGGAGATTGTATTTTTATGTCCAAAAATTTTTATTTCTGTTTATGAAAACCATCATCATTATCTACCTTTTCAAAAGATCATTTGTTGAGGTCCGCTTCCAGTCTTACTGGATTCAGCTAAGCACCAGTGTTTTACAAGAAGAAGAATCTGCTTATCTGACCTCCACAACCTAGGTAGTACGTCGTCGTTCATCAGACTTACGGGCCACTGGCTACCTGTAAAAGATCTACAAATGGCCGCCGGGACCAACGGCTTAACGTGCTTTCCGAGGCATGGAGGAAACCCGATATGTAATGGGTGGTCACCTATCCACGGACCAACCTAGGCAAGCGCGGCTTAACCTAAAGATCGAACCTAGGGGCTGTTATTATTTAGCCATGAGCTCCTCAATTCACTCACAATCACTACTCCTTCCTTCAATCCGCAAGTGTAGATACTTTTCAGACTCTGTGAAAAAAGCAAACGCAATTTAGGACCCTAAAACAAATATGCAAACGACTCAATATCCATTGTGACGTAACACGTCCCTAAAAAAGCGAAAACAATAAATAAAGTAGGCTAACTTTTGGAGGTCCTACCCTAAACTTGTAATGTACTATCACAAAAAGTATACAAGGTGTTGTTTTGCATCCTCGTCGAATTCAAGGAGGTAACTATGCTAAAGATTCTCGTCCCGAATCAATAATAAAAATGGTAGGTGTTTTTTTTTCATATCAAAATCGGTAATTGTGAACTACTCGTGTTTTAAACGCGGCCCGTCTTATCCTAGCCATATAAACGCGCTTTCAAACATAGAAACAATCTTAAACGTGTATTACATAATTTCTTATTCCCTAAACCACAATAAGAGGGTTATTCTGAAATACTGACAAACTCTAACAACCAAAAAAGTCAGCGTTTATTAATAATTAACTAGGTACCGTAATTTTAATTGATTATTTCTGAAAAAAATCTGAGGTGCGTGTCTTGGATACGAACTCAAGACCTATTACTTGGCAGTCTGATTGACACACCACTGGGCTAATGTCCTGGTAACATTTGCATTGTATCGTTCCTCACATATCGTTTCTCACCTAGGACTCCGCACGCAACGATGCTCCAAACTACACCTTTTGTTACTGGCACAACACTACCAAGTCAATTCTGTAGTTCAAACTTAGCTTATTTCCTAAGGGAATGCGCAGTAGACGCGTAGATACAGGTAAATTGATTCTCGGGAAGACGAGACGGTGTCTATGTGAAGTTTGATGTTGATTTTCTTTTTTTTTTTGTATTTCGGAGATGGTTTATCGCTTAAGGCGTTTTTGTATACACCGTGTAAATCACCTCATCACGAAGCCGTCAACCAAGCATTCTGTACATGAAACTAAGTAACTAAGCAAAAATTATTGCTGGGAAACGACTTCTTTTTGGGGGGTGTAAAATCATGTTTTGTGGTAGAACTCAATGTAACGCACTCAAAACATTGTGCTGATGGACGGATTGAATAGTACGGGGGTCGTGGAGGTGTTTAAAGTAAAAATCATACATTAAAAACTTTTTTTTAAAATACTTGTCAAAAAGTTGGAACTTTGACCCCTAATATCTCCGTAACTAGAAGGTGCTCAGGTATGGTATGGTATATGATCGCAATGACAGGGAGACCCAGTGCTTTTCGGCTTCGTTAAGAGGTGTTTTACACCCTTTATTTTTGCGGTTCTAATTTAACTGACTGCGGTTATACAAGATGTAAATGGATCTTTCACGAAGCTGTCAACCGCATTCTGGATATCAAAGTTAGTAACAACAAAATTATTGCTGTGAAACGACTTTTTTTTGGCTGATTTTACGTTTTGTGCTTGGACGCATGCAAAACATTGTGCTGTGATGGATGCAATGATGGATGAAAAAAAACCTCTGTATTTTTTTGCAACGGCAATATTGGCAGCGTTCAGTTTGCCCCGCTACAAAATATTATATTTTAACATAGAAATTACCAACACGATATAAGCATTTTTTTTGCACTGGTATAACTAGCCATAAAAATTTACAGGGTATGAAAGTTAAGATTACTTTGAGCAAGAATAATTTCTAGGACACAACTTTTATTTTTCGCATGCAACACGCAAATTATTTCATTCCGGACCCAAGGCACCCCTGCAAGATATCCCTGGGGGTGCTACGGGAACTTGGATTCGGCTCCGTGGCACTCCCAGGTCAATTAGTGCACTGCTTGGTACTAGCCACTAAAACAATCACAAGTAATAATATCATGATTTAATTTTTATCTCAAACTAGCTTCTGCCCGCGGCTTCGCCCGCGTGGAGTTCGGCAATTGCCCACGTGTGCGTTACCCCCGCAAAATAATTTTGAAAAAAGTCATTGAAATGTTATAGATAAAGTGTAAGTATAGGATACATAGTTGAGTAAAAGTCAGGGATTTTTAAAGTGAAAAGCCAGAGTATTAATTCCGATTAGAATAAAAGAGGCATGATACCTACGAAACCATAACCAAAATTAATTTCGTCTCTGCTCCCATATTTGCCATAACTCCGAACTCTAGGCAATTAATTTATCGAAAACTCTAAACCCGTGTACACCGAGCCACACAAGTTTCTCAACATATTGTACGTATGTAACGTTAATTAACAGACACTGAGTGGTGTTGGGTACTCTTAATTAGTAAAGTTTTGGGCAGCGGTCACCTAATCTCGCGAAGGGTCAGACAGTATAGATATGCTAGTAGGTAGTCACAGAAGGTCGTTTCCATACAAACGAAATAGACATATTATATTATACAGGGTGTAACGGAAAGGGTATATACATCCTTAAGGGTGTGCTACAGACCATCAAACTGAACATGTTTCTCATCATAAAAAAATTTTTGCAGCAAAAAAAAATATTAGCTGCCTATACATTTGGGTCGAATAGGTATTGCAATTTTCTATGGGGCAGCAGATATTTTTTTTGCTGCAAAAATTTTTTTATGATGAGAAACATGTTCAGTTTGATGGTCTGTAGCACACCCTTAAGGATGTATATACCCTTTCCGTTACACCCTGTATAGCGGACCGCTAAGTAGACCGCTTAGCACAAGCTCAAAAGTGCCTTGACTGTCCCACTCCTAGGCATAAGCCTCCCTCCATTTCTTCCACTTTAAAAAAATAAATAAAAGGATCGAGTCGTTTATCAACGTAACAGTATATTTTATTTACATTTATCATTCATTTTCCGTCAAACGATTGGCATTTTTTTTAACTTTTTTTTTTCGTAAGGCTCTCGATGTTTTTTCCAACTAAACTTCTGTAAACCCCAACAATTTTTTTTTTTTTTAACTTTCCCCCACATTAGGAATTTCTCCTGTATCGTGGGTGCGTTTACAAACATTTAAACTCACATACACAAACAGCCAGACCCGGAACAACTATCTGTAGGCCATACAAATATATGTTCCATGCGGGGATCGAACCCGCGACACGCAGCGCAGCAGTCGATCGCTCAGCGACTGCGCCAACCGTGTCGTCAAACATGTGTGTCGACAATGACTGGGTTATATGGGCTGGGTACTACCCAGCACCAACAGGGTTGTGGAGGTCAGTTATGCAGACACTTCTTTCAAAAACTGGTATTCAAGACCAAAAGCCAACACCGACAGAGCTGGGCGAAGACTAGGTAGGTGATGATTATTAGAATGCAACCAATTCGAGAGGGTTTCAAAACTGTTTTGCAAAAAATAAAACCGACTTCAAAAAGACACCAAAAACTGGAAAATAACGAGTTTCAGAAATCGGTGCCTTTTGTTTTTTTTGCCACTGAATTCTGAAGCTAAAGTTAATTTTCACTTTTTTTTTTTATGTTTTTTGGACTCGATTTTATATTTTCCATCACAAAAAAAAATTACAACTAATAAGTTGTAATTTTGTCACCTCCTCTTTTTGGAAGTCGTTTAAAAATACAACAAGCTTGTTTATCGCTAGTCTCTTCGCTAGGTTTCGTCAATCATCAATATTGCTAGACATTTTTCAAACTTTTGTTAGTTTTACCAAAAAATTAATAAAGTTGGAGCAATTACTAAGAATGCGCAATGATTAGGTTTTATAAAAGCTTTGTTACAAAAGTATTCTTTGAAAGAGAATTTATAATATTACTGGAAAAATGCTTTAATTCTAGTTCGAAATCTGAAATCTGCTTTGTTTCTACACGTCTAAAGCATATTTAAGCAAATTCATATTCATTTTATGAATTAATTTTTCATGAAGGTAGAAAACCTTTTTTGCTTTTTCATGCCAAACTTTTTTTTTAAAGGATGCATCGCTACAAAATGTACTACAGCATCATAGGACAAAAAGTACTACAGCGCCATCTATGACACACATGAAGAACTCACATCAAATTCCAAAATCGGTTGAGGAAGCAAAGATATCCGCGACTTAGGGAACGTCCATTAATCACGTGAGGCTTAAAAGGGGGGGGGAGGGGGTTTAGCGAAAATCACGAAATATCACAAGGGAGGGGGGGGTGTAGTAAGATATCACGTGTATTTATTTTTTCGTCAAACGCGCGATTCTAAACCGAAATGCGGCTTGTAGTGTGACCTTGACTCGCCGTTGCCAGGCAACGAACGAAGTACCTGTATTTAAAGACTAGCCTATGCCCGCTTCGCACGCGTGGAGTTCGATCACTGTCCCACGGGATTGTACTATCGGGATTAAAATTATCTTATGTGTTAATCCAAGTTATAAACTACCCCTGTGCTAAATTTCATCAAAATCTGTTCAAATAGTAACAAACATCCATCCATCCATACTTACAATCTTTCGCGTTTATAATATTACTCGTAGTAGGATAATGATCTAAAAATTTTAAGATTCTGTGTAGGTACTAAAAATATACACGTGATTTTGGGTGGGGGCGGGGGGTTAGTCTTAAACCTCACCACGTATCACCTAGGAGGAGGGGGGTTAAAGAATGCTAAAAAAAACATCACGTTATTAATGGACGGTTCCTTAAAACTTTATATTAAATCCCAACAACAACTGTCGGGCAGTAGCCCACCAGACAAGACCCGTCTGGTCGGAGGATCCTCTTGATTCCGCAACCGTTCTCCGAAGACCGATTCATCATTGGACTCCTCGTCAACAGGACAATTCATTTATTTGAATCCGAATCCTCTCTTTTCATAAAGAAAGAAAGAAAAAACGTTTATTGGTACTAAAAGTACACTCAATACAAAAAAAGGAAATAATAAAAAACTTAAAACTAAACAAGAAATACTGTGTGACTCACGGCAGCGCTAAATAGGCCCAGATGACAACTAGTGCCAGACGCTGGTTTTCAACTGAACCTAAATGTTGAGTGTACGGATGTCAGTAAATACAGTAATTATATAAATAATGTGTACGATGCGATAATATTAAGTAGTGTATTATAAAAATTAAATAATATAATGGTAAAAATAAACTATTTTAAAACCGGGATCAGGTAGTTTCGGGTAGTTTATGAATAAAATTTCTTGTAGCTTCTGGTATACTAATAAATGTATGAATGATAAAAGGTATTTTGTGAGTTAGAAACGAACATATTTCTGATTCCGAATCCGCTCTTTTCATATAATATGAAGAACTTCACACCCTGTTCTTCACACTGCAAACTGCATTTCAATTGGCCTATGCAGTCCTACTGCTGGGCCAAGACCTCCCCAAAATCCTTCCAGAAGTTTTTATTCCACCACCTGGAACCAACCCTCAGGATACGCGTCCTAGTCTAGATTGCTCAATAATACTAGTTGCACGGGTCAATATTCAAGGTTAAGCAACGAATGTCAAGGTCAGTCCAGCAATTACAAGCTGCTACCGTTCCGTGCCTCAGAAAACACGTGAAGCCGTTGGTCCCGGCTGTCATTTATAGATCTTTGACAGTCGTTATGGATAGTTAGTCTGCCGCCCTAAAGTCTGACAACTGTCTTGCCAAGAGGTATCGTGTTACTCATATACAAGGTGTTGTTTTGCATCCTCATCAAATTCAAGGAAGTAACTATGCTAATGATTCTCGTCCCGAATCAATAATAAAATGGACGGGTAATTTTTTTTTTTCTTATTTACGGAAATCGGTAAGTGTGAACCACCCGTGTTTTAAACGCGGCCCGTCTGGTTCTTGCCCTATAACCTCGCTAACACACATACAAACAACCTCAAACGTTTAAATGATAATTTCTAATTCTCTAAACCAAGTTAAGGGGGTTATTCTGAAATATTGACAAACTTAAACAACCAAAAAATTCAGCGTTTATTAAAATTAACTAGGTACCGTAATTTTAATTGATTACGTATGTCTTTTGGGACCACCTCCTGAAATTTGACGAGGATGCAAAACAACACCTTGTGTTGTGAGGTTACAGATGCAATTGCTCCTTGTGAACACTGGGACTCAGCTGCATTCAGCTAAACTAGAAGCCGATCCCAACATAGTTCGAAAAACGCTAGGCACCTGCCTATAAACGCCAATTTTGTTAATGAAGAGTTTTTGCATGCGCACTTTGCATACCAGACGATCAATTTATTATTGAAATGTCTCTTTTTATTATTGTTCAACTATAGTAATTTCACAATCCATCAATTAATTTGTGTTATTAATGAAATATTTCTTGTTTAAAATGTTGTACATTAAAATGTATTCATCATTCTCTTGCCGTTATCCCAATTTGTTTGGGGTCGGCGCAGCATTTTTTCTGTCTTCTTCTTCCATACTTCTCTATTACTTGTCATCTCATAGGATACCTCCTTTCTTGCCATGTCATCCTTCACACAGTCCATCCATCGTTTCTTTGGTCTTTGGTGTATGAAAAATATACTGACCAAAAATTAAATTACATTCTCAAAACCTCAACAACAAATAAAGGTGCCGAGTAATGTAAGTAATTATTTTTGTTTTTTGGCTGAGAAAGTTTTATTCTGAGTTCGATACCAGGAAAGCACACTTAATTGGGTTTTTTCATTAGGCGTTTCTTAGAAGTAGTAACTCAAGAACTGTATTTGTGTGGTCGCTTAAAAATAATGGACGGCACGGATGGCGCAGTGGTTGAGAGATCGACTGCTGCGCTGCGTGTCGCGGGTTCGATCCCCGCACGGAACAAATATTTGTATGGCCTACAGATAGTTGTTCCGGGTCTGGCTGTTTGTGTATGTGAGTTTTAAATGTTTGTAAACGCACCCACGATACTGGAGAAATTCCTAGTGTGGGGCAACTTTTTCAAAAAAAAAAAAAAAAAAGATTCTCACCTTTTTTTTTTGTGCCAGACACCTCTGATTAAAGCCGTTTCCTAGACAGGAGGGATATCTAAGTATAAAAAAAAACGGATGAAACCCTGTATTTTTTTTTAAATTATTCTCATTGTGATATTTAAATTTTATAATTATTTTAGCTCGATTTGTAATTTGTAAATATTTTACATAATGATAAATGTGTTAATCCAGTATTGTTTTAATAAAAGATGAGTACGACGTTAACATTTTAACAATTTTTGTCTGTCTGTCTGTTTGTGCCGGCTGATCTCTGGAACGGCTGAACCGATTTTGACGTGACTTTCACTGGTAGATGCTGATGAGCTGATGTAATATGGAGTAACTTAGGCTACTTCTAGTTTAGTATAAAAAAACTCCCTTTCTTGCCACATTATCTTTTACACAGTCCATCTATCATTTCTATAAAAACTCTTCCTTCACATTCCCTTTAATAACTTTCCACAAATAAACCTAATCCTCAGTTACTTAGGAACTTTAAGTGGTTTACTTTGATTTAATTCTAATCTTACAGGATTCCAGTTTTTAAGTACTGTTGACTCTAAAGTTCTGGTTTCTGAACGATACTGTTGAAAATCAAATACATAGTCCTAAGGGATTGGACCATAAATCTGGGAAGGTTGTATTAGGGTAGGCTTTGCTTAAGATTATAATGTGTGAAGAAACTTGTGTATTAGGCGAGTAATTTATAGATGAACAAGGAAAATTTAAGCTTGAAAGTTTCAGAACAGTGTGCATTCCGAAAGTTGAATAAATAGTACGTGGAGTCCCTCCGCGCGGAAGAAGTGAAACTTCGTAATACTACACGCATGCGTTCGAGTGCCACGCATTCATTCTCGTTATTTTATTGAGCTTCTAAATAATATTTTGTTGTATTATTTTTATTACAAAATTATTACTTATGTTTATCGAGGTCATTCTACTCATGGAAATTGCGCGAAGACTGGTCACACCGAAGAGTCGAATGCATGACTGTTTGCACGCCATCTTGCGTACTTAGTAGAACTACGTAATTACAAATCTTTTAATACTGCCATCTCTTGGTGAGTTTTAGAAATGGTATCGTTAAACGTTAAACTTGTTGGAAGTCGCATAAGAAGTTTCACGTCAATAATATTAATTAGAAATAGTTTAATTTTTTTGATAATGTATTCAATTAATTAACTAGCATTATGTAAACCGTACCTATAACTTTCATTTCCTGTCAGTAAAAGCTTTTACTTTGAATGCAAACAGACACATCAATTTTTTATATTTGTATAGATCACTATACAAAATGTATGTGTGTTGATGGTGTCAGATTTGTATTGTTTACTTTTTTCACTTTTTTGTATACTGTCTAGTCGATACTCCTTTCAACGACTGTCAAATATTTTCAAATAACATCCTGGTCCAACAGCTTAACGTGATTTCCGAGGTGCGGATGGGTCTCGTTATATAATGAATGGTCACCCATCCACAGACCGACCTCCAAAACGTGGTTATGGTTAAGTCACGACCCCAAAGTTCTATTAGGTAGTCTATACAAGGCTTAATCTATGCTCCTTCTTTCGGAAGGATGGATGTATGTTTGGTACTAGCCACGCCAGAACGGCTGTACGGATCTGGATGAAATTCGGTACAGAGATAGATTATACTTTAGAATAGCACATAGGATATATGGAAATTTATTTTCTCACCCTTACACACAACCACCCGAACGAAGTCGCGAACAACAGCTAGTAAAATCATAAAGCCAAGCAGGTATAATATTAAAACAAATGAACATAAAACTATACATTCATGGGTTTTAAAAGCACCTAACTCGAATGATGTTTACTTCCATATGAACACAGTAGGCATAGAGTTTGTAGACAAAACTTTTTAAATATGAGTCGAGAACAATACTGTTGCGAACGAAAAACGCGTCGAAACAGGCTTTAACAGAGAATACAATATGCTGTGAAAAATTCGCGAATGAATAGGATTTTTCAGTGTATTTCGAATATGGAATGATTCAATGAGTTTTTAGAACTATAGAAATATTCTCCGAATCTTATTAGGGTTCTTTAGTAACATGGATAAAACTATACTATTATTTCGTCTAAACTGTCTGTCTGAATGTTACGTAGCCATTCAATAAAATGGCGACTATTTGCATTGTTTCGCTGAAAATTACAAAGGAGGTGTTTTTTTTTGTGATGAAATTACTAAATTATACTCAGGAGCCCATCATTGTGTATGGTATTTTGGGCGTAAAGAACAGGGTGTAAAGTTCTTCATTCCCTATAGAAAAAGGAGGATCCTCCAAACAGATGGGTTGTATCTGGTGAGCAACTTCCCGACAGTAGTATACTCTTAGCTTAAGTCGCGATAACATTAACTGCGCGATTTAGGAATATTATGTTTGTTCTTCATCATCATCATCATCATCAGCCTATATTGTTCCCACTGCTGGGACGCAGGCCTCCTCTCTATGAGAGGGAATGGGCTGTAATCCACCACGCGGGCCCAGTGCGGGTTGGTAGATGTCACATGTCTTCGAATTTTTAGTTCTAGGACATGCCGGTTTCCTCACGATGTTTTTCTTCACCGTTGTGAGAGCAGCGGTGATGAAATAAATTACACAAAGTAATGCGCCTGCCTGGGTTCGAACCTACGACCTACTGCTCGTAAGTCGGGGCTGCTACCACTGGGCCACCGCTGCTCACTCGCTGCTGTTTGTTCTTAATGTGTGTATAATAATGGCGCTGTAGTACTTTTTGTTCTGTTGCCGCAGTACTTTTTGTACTTTTTGTTATAATAGATGGCCCTGTAGTACTTTTTGTTCTATGTTGCTGCAGTACTTTTTATAGTGCCGCTACAGGTCGATACGCACCTCACTGAATAGAAAACTTTCCGCGGCTTTACATCAGCCTAACTGATGTAAAGTTGGTCACTGCTGCCTATGAGTATTTGCAATAAAAATATACACAATCTCCCCTGTAAGCCGCATTTTTTTACGCAGACATTTTTCAAGCGCCAATTTTTATCGACATTATGTTTCAACCGACGTCTAAAAAAGCGAGGGTTATGTATTCCACTAGCATCTTATTGTTTTTTTCATGTTTGGTCTGCGATTTCTCCGTGATTATTGGTCCGATTATTAACTTTGGTAAGGTAGCAGGTAGACGATGTGCTAATATTATCTTGTTAATATGTAAAATTGATACTTGACAAGGGTTTTTGTGGGATAACTACAATTAAAAAGGGTAGTTTAATTTTTTTTTTGTTGCAAAAATATAACCGACTACCAAAAAACAACACAAAAAGTGGGAAATAACTTTAATTTCGGAAGTATGTGGCAAAAAAGTCAACCGACTTCTGGAAGTAAAGCTAAAGCAGTCCTATTTTCCAACTTTTAGTATTTTATTTTTTTTGGAAGTGTGTACAAAGGCAGACTTAATGCCACATACATTTTCTACCAGTGATCCTTTGGGTGATGCAGACACAAACAGTGGTAGTTTTACATCTGAAAATTATTAAATTAGAATTTCGTGATCTATTCTTCGCTTCTATATCTAATTATGAATCGCTCGTTCGTATTTCCGAAGACACACGAAGATTACCGAGGCGCATACTTTTTTTGAGACATCTCTACCTAATATCCTTTGATTGTGCAGTACAGTGACCTTTATTCCCATGGTAATAAGGTTTGCGTTACTGGCTGAGAGGTTTGGTCGCAACTCGCCAGATCTAAAGCGAGTATGCGGCCTTGGATGGAGCACGCTTCTCTAGAAGAAACCGATTCTCTCGAGCTTTGAATAGATCCAGAACTACTACTAAGGGCATTAAAACTTCGACTTACATTAATCCAGGAAACACATGCATCCCTAATATTTCTGCAGTGCTTGAATTTGTTGGAGCACCATCGAATGTCATACTATCTTTACGCGTACTTTGTGGCGCAAACTTAAAAATTGTTTAACGTGCGGTTGTGGATCTCTACGACAGCAACCCCGTGCCGCTTTGTATCACTAGTGAAGGTATCCGCTCTTGCGGGTGACGCGCTCGCGCCCGACGTGCACGTGTGTGCGCGAGCGAACACCAAACTCCTTCATTACACCAATTAAAAAGTAATCAAAACAAATTATATTCCGTAATCAACGTCTCCCAATAAATCTGTTGGGATCTCTGTTATACAACTTGAAAGTACTCTGGTGACTTAATAATTGCTTAAGTTTAGTGCCTAAGCTTAAGGTCGGGGCGTTTACTGGCATAGTTTGAGTTTACATGAGTTTATGTTAAGTAAGGGTAAAAGGGATTAGGAAAATAGAAGTTGTGTTAAGTGTAGTAGGTTCAATATCAAAGTCCGAAGATGAAGTACTATTCTGTATGTGCACAGATGTTCGGGTTCCTGAAAGATTTTTCCCTGGTAGCTCATAACGGCACAAATGTGTGGATGTCTCTAACTATTATATCTTTTTAATCAGATGTTTTACAATAGTTTTTTAAATCATTACTCATTTATTTGTTTAGACCAGTTACATCACGGATGACAAAATTTGTGTCACTTGTTAAATCTAGTCTTTTTGTAATATCTTTTTTTTATTTTATTTTGTGTAGTCTTTTTTCTTATGTACCGATTGTTTGTAAATGTGTGGACATTGAAGGCCCTATAGATTCCTAGATCTTTGGTAACTTTTTATCTTGTTCTATGTTTTGTAGTCGGACCTACGATGTCCTCCCATACTTAAGTACTAACGCTATAACATAGAAATATAGTAAAAGCAAATGCTTTTAGAGTTTCTCGCCGGTTCTTCTCCATAGGAAACGACCAACCCGAACCGAGCACCTTTTTGTCGACGTTTATAAGTGTCAATGTAGGCCTATGTAAAATTAAAATATATTGATTTTTGATTTTGATTCAGAACAGTGTGGGTACATTCGAGCGTTTGATGTACGGTCGGGAAAAAGCCGCTCGAAATAAGCCAACTTCATCATGATTCAGTGATGAAAGATGTCGAACGGAGTTTACCGTTTGACACGAGCCGAATGAAAGCCGAATATCATCCATCAACTGCCTCGTCTTTTCCCAATTGTCTTTGGATCGGCTTTCAGTCTTACAAGATTCAAAATCAAAATATTTTATTTTACATAGGCCGACATGAGCGCGGTGCACGGTTCGGGTTGGTCATTTCCTTTGGAGAAGAACCGGCAAGAAACTCCATGGTTACACCATCAGCTAAATACAAGTATTTTACAAGAAACAACTGCCTACCTGACCTCCAAAACCCAGTTAGTACTGGGTAATACAATTCCCATTGAAAACACTGGTTTTCAGACAAATTTAAAACACGTAAGACGGAAATCTAACCCGCATTAACCACATGGTCCCTTTAATCTTCCCTCCCTTTGAACGAAAAGGGAGAAAAAGATCGCTGAATCCACACATAAGATATCCTTTAAATGATAAAAGTCTAAAATGCGGTCCTCGTTAAGGTAAAGCTAGGAACAATGAGTATAAAGTATAGTCATTAGTGAACAAAAAATGTCTATGTACTCGTATTGTCGGTTATAATGAGCATGCGTGTCGGGTGCAGACTCAATTGAAATTGGAATGGGATTTTGTGATTTCTATGTGCGTATAGAAGGCGTGGTTTTGAATGGATAGGGGTTGGAACTTTTTTTTTTAGTTCAAATGTGATGTGGGTGTTTCCGTGCGTGATATTTAAGCAGTTTGGATTCTTGGTTATCAAACTATAACGTGCAATGGCAACGAAGCCTAATTTTTTTAAATGTCATCGCCAAATAGCAAAAAAAACCGACCAAGTGCGAGTCGGACTCGCGCACAAAGGGTTCCATACCATTATTTATACAAACGAGCAAAAAAATCACCTTTTTATATGGGAACCCCCTAAATAGTTATTTTATCCTCTTTTTAGTATTTTTTGTTGTAATGGCAACAGAAGTACATAATCTGTAGAAATTTCAACAGGCTAACTATCGCGGTTCATGAGATACAGCCTGGTGAGAGACAGACGGACGGACAGCGAAGTCTCAGTAATAGGGTCCCGTTCGACCCTTTGGGTACGGAACCCTAAAAAACGGAACCGTCTTTCCGTCTGTCTGTGTGTCCGCCCGTATGTCACAGCGTTTGTTTATACTAACTTATACACTTGTATACAATCCGGTACTTCTAACCTAACAACAAACAGCTGTGGAGTTTGTTTCGCCACTTCTTCTTCCCAGCTAAAACACTAGGAAGTGGCGCAAGGCGGGTGTTTTGGGAAAATGTCTCTTATAAACTTTGACGTTCAAAAAGTGCCGGTTATTAGCCTTAATTTGATTTTGATTGACAGCCATTTTACTACGAGACTGTTACGATAACGTTGCTGTGGTACTTTTTGTAGTGCCGCTACAAACAAAGAGACTTGATATTCTATGAAAATAATCCTAAGCTGATAAAATAATCCATTTCTCGCAGAACGGATGGCCGATGGGCCGAAAAGTTTTGTAATGCCTTCCACTAGGTAGACTGAAGACCTGGTGAAGGTTCCGGGGATCTGCTGGATGCGAGTGCGGCGCACGGGACCGGTCAATGAGGCGACACTTGGGGGAGGCCTATGTCCAGCAGTAGACGTCTTTCGTCTGAAATGATTATGATGATGATGAATCCTAAGGTTACGTTTTACTGATTCATCTACCCCATAATGTTACTATTTGACAGCGATACGAAAGTGTTGGAAATACATATCTGTGTCTCCAATTATTTAGTTTCCGCGCAGCGCTACAATTGCGACGCAAAAAGTGCCGCGGGCGACTCGATAACAATCGTACCACTATTTTGATAAAGGTTGTAGCTGTGCGTACAGCTGTTTTTAACCCCCGACCAAAAAGAGGGGTGTTATAAGTTTGACGTGTGTATCTGTGTGTCTGTGTATATTTGTATCTGTGTGTCTGTGTCTGTGGCACCGTAGCTCCTAAACGGATGTACCGATTTTGATTAAATTGGTTTCGTTTGAAAGGTGTTTTAATCGAGAGTGTTCAATTCGAAATTGTCACCATGGGCATCGCCAGGGGCATCGCTGCCCCAAAAACGTTTTTTTTTTTTTTAATTTAGCTGTTTCGTTTATTTCCGAGAAGTCGCGCAACACCGAGAAAAGTGGAAGCAATGGGGAGACCTATGCCCAAGATTGGGACAGTCAAGGCTAAGATAAAATAATAAGAGTTTAAAAGGCACGTTTTTTTTTTTTTTTTTAATTTTATTTTAGGTTCTGTGATGTGTTTTTGTTTTATGATAATGACATGAGTACATCATGTTTTATGGGTTGGTCAAGATGAGGCGATGTATGAAAGGCTTCTCACAAAAGGTATTTCATTCATCTTATCATCATGACCATCATATAAAAAGTTAGTGTAAACGTTGTTTTATTTTTGTAATGTTTTAAATAATCATCATCACACAGGCCTCCTCTCAATGAGAGGTAGGGAGCTGTAATCCACCACGCGGGCCCAGTACGGGTTGGTAGACGTCAGATTCTTCGAATTTTTAGTTCTAGGACATGACGGTTTTCTCACGATGTTTTCCTTCACCGTTTTTGAGAGCAGCGATGATTAAATAAATTACACAAAGAACTTACCTGGCCTAGTCTACCTGGGTTTGCCCACGGCTTACTGCTCGTAAGTCGGGGCTGCCACCACTGGGCCACCGCTGCTTTCTTATAAATAATACTGGTTATGTTGGGATAGTATGAACGTAGCAAAAGGAGTATGCTAGGATCATGGCAGGTGGAAGATTCTGCCTATCCTAAAATGTGTGTATGCTCATGTTTTAGACAAATAACAAATTATGTAATCCCATCTTCATCTCTCTCTCCGTTCATCAACATTTATATTCATCACTCTTTTAGTCACATGCGATTCATCGATTGCATGCACAAATCTAATTTTTCATTCCAAAAAAGCCCACCACAGATCCCTTACTTTATTTACATCAAAGGAAAAATCATATTTCCATGCAAATATCTTTTATGGAAGCGAACTTAACATTTCATTACAGGCCTGTCATAGTCGCATTGAGCGTTTTTCAATTTCCCCTCTATTTCCTTCTAGTTGTTCCAGTTATAGGAAACCAATACCTAGAGAAATGAGCCTTCTGGCTAGGCTTTGAAAGTCTAGCCAATTTTCTTAACCGACTTCCAAAAGGAGGAGGTTGTCAATTCGGATTTTTGTATCTTTACCGATTTGTCTGCGAATTATGGACCAATTTTCAAAATTTTATATTAGTACTAGCTGTCATGCGTTGCAATGCATTGCGTTGCAAATTTTTATCTACCCTACCCTATCCCTATCCTATTTACCTACCTACCCAACCTTTTAAACCTTCCCTGGACTACGACAAACATTTATAACCAAAATCAGCTAAATCGGCCCAGCCGTTCTCGAGTTTTAGCGAGACTAACGAACAGCAATTGATTTTTATATATATAGATAGATAGATTGATAAATAGATTGATAGATTGATAGATTGATAGATTGATAGATTGATAGATTGATAGATTGATAGATTGATAGATTTATAGATTGATACATTGATACATTGATACATTGATACATTGATACATTGATAGATTAATACATTGATAGATTGATAGATTGATAGATTGATAGATTGATAGATTGATACATTGATAGATTGATACATTGATACATTGATAGATTGATTTATAATAGTAGCACTTCGCCCGCGACTTCGTCCGCAAAAATTGTAGTATAATATAGCCATATAATATAGCATATGTGCCTAAGTAAAGATGTGGCTTTCTAATGGTGACAGAATTCTTAAAATCGGTCGGGTAGTTTTGGAGTGAAATCGTAACAAACAAACAATCTAATCTTTCCTCTTTATAATATCAGTTAAGATTTTATTCGAAAGCCTATACTCCTGGGGTAGTCCATTTGTCACCAAGTAAAAATCAAAAATGATAAGATGAGAGATCGAGGCTAACCCTCAAAATTATAGGCACATGCCATGTTTTTCATACACTTTGTAACGCGATTTAGATATTTGTGCCTGGTAATCATTATCTCATGTTGCTAAGCTGATTATGGAAGGTATAAGTTTATGTCTGGAGGCTTTATTTATTCTTGAGTATATTTTTTAATATTTTATTTTATTATTGGTGTGTGCTAGCTGACATGTGACATTAATTTGATATAATGGATTCCTTGTTTATATAAACTTGAACACTTTTGTATTGAATCTGGTTCTTCTAACATAAAATCCATTCGGTTTGCTTATGTCATTCCAACATAGTTTTGACTTTTCTGTAATCATTAATTTATATACATAACATCACACTTATTATCCCCAAAGGGAGAAATGAAGAAAGGAAAAAACGTTTATTGGCGCAATTGTCACAAGTAAAAACAATTAAAAAAAAACAAAAGTGTAAAAATACAAACTTAAAACTAAACAAGTGTTAGGGTCTTAACTTGGACTTTAAATTAAAGGCGGTGGACTGTATAAACTGAGAAATATATCCAAAATTATGTTCAGAATTAGAAATAAGACGCACGTGTATCGTCGATTGCTCTCGCTAATGAAGTGCCGCTCGGCTCCTGTAGCCCCGCGCAGCTGCCCGTTCCGCCGCCCGCGCTGCCGCCCGAGGTCTGACGAAGATAGCCGACGGCGCGGGCGCCCGAACACAAACTTAAAACTAAAAAATAAATACCTACTGTGTGACTTACGGCAGCGCCAAATAGGCCCAGTTCAGCATAATGCCGGACAACTAGTGCCCGACGCTGGTTTTCAACTGGGCCTAAATGTTGAGTGTACGGATGTCAGTAAATACAGTAATAATATTTAAAATAATTTCTACGATATGATAATATTATGTAGTATAATATTATAAAAATAAAATAAACTATTTTAAAACCGGGATCAGGTAGTCCCAAACACTATCGTTAGTCCGTAGCAAAAAATGAATGAAACGAATGTGGGTGTACCTAATAGTACATCACATTTTTCCAGTTATTTTTAAGTCCCATGTAATAGAGGGCAAGCCTATTGCCATCAACTGTACAAATCACAACTCCGTGGCTGCTAGTGAGAAATTTCTGATGGTAAAACCCAATAACACTATGCCCGACCCGGGAATCAAAGTCAGAACCGCATGCTCAGTAGTCGCGCTTGCGACCTCTAGACCAACGAGGCATGAGTGCCTCGTACTTGCCTCGTTGTCGTTAAAGGGTTTGTCAAGACTCTAAGATCTTGTGGTAGATCGATAAGATGTTAAGAACACATATGAAACAAATTGCTTAGAGTTGAGAATGTTGTGATGTATGTGTGCCTAAAGCAGGAAATGAGTACAGTCACGTCTAATAATAGGGGATCGGACTGGGTAAAGAAAACGACATTCTATTTTGTCCGTCAGACAGGTAATACAAAAATATTAGACACGTATTTTTTGTTTTATCAAAATATCAAAAAAATACTTAGTTAAAACTCATTAAAGTTGGAGAGTGGGGGCTTACTACGTCACAAGTAGGTATAAAACTTACCTACATGTGACGTCATGCGCCATTTCAACTCAATATATCTCCGTAATTTAATGACCATGTGAAAAAAGAAAAAATACGTGTCCAATACTTTTCAATAAACTACCCGACGGACAAAGAAAAAAAATAGGATTATCCCTTTTGCTAAGTGTATACATATTATTAGAAGTGACTGTACATAAGGGATGTTGAAAGTTTGTATGGTAAAAACTTTGTATGGGTATGCGATGGCAAGGTATGAAAAATATCTGACTAAAAAAGTGGTTTTCTAGAAGAACAGTTCAGCTGCACATGTGTCCTTTTGTCTATCGGACAAATTTCTAAAATATCGAAAGCTTAAAGTAGTAGGTCCTTAGAAAAGAACACCCCTTTTTCTCATCCGTATCAAAACATTTTTATCCTGCTACCTCTTTACTCTATTGCACTCCTCTTATGCCGTCCCCTAATCAGTAAAGTCTCCTAATAATAGCGTATAGGGTTGGCACAAAGGCAACTTAAATTGAGATCTCTAAGAAAAACGGGGGCCCTTGTGTTTGCAGGGCTCTCGTGATGTAACGAGCCCATTACACTTTGTGCCAAATTTAAGGGGAACAGTGTGTGTGCGTTTTTTTTTTTGCAAAAGAAGTTAAGGGATAAAATAAAAATAGGAAAAATACGACGAGATAAATCTGTTATCTGGTACAAAACGCGAAAACGCGAAAGTTTGTGAGGATGGATGTTATTTTTTTTTCCGATTTTTGCTCACGACTCTTGTCTAGGTGAGAGATGACAGAGACAAAGTCGACGGTGGTACGGTCAGCAGCAAAAGTCGCTGTACATACCCAAAATTATAAGACGTCTTAGTTTTAGAACGATCCATATTAACAGACTGGAGTAAAAGACATAACAGTATTTTCATCAATGGTTAAACAAATTCGCAAAACAATATAACATCAGATCACACTGACCAGCACAAAACTTGGTGTAATATTTAGAAGTGTTAACCGACTTTTGATGCTGACTGTACGAGCTTACCCAGGTGAAGCCAGTTCACTCTAACTTTGAAGAGAATAAGGTTGTAAGCGTTAGGAAACAGACGCAAGCAGAGAGTTCCACTGCTTTTCTGTGCGCATTATGAAAGACGTTTGAAAACGCTGAGTGCGAATTGGTGAAATAGCAACAAGGTACGGATGGTAACTTGCAGTGCGTCTAGACCATTACTGAACACCAACACCGGCAAAACCGTAGCCACAGGCTAGTCTAAAATATAATGATTATAGCAATAAAGCATTCATGTGACGTCAAGTGTAGTTCTCAAAGGAGGTATATGATGCCTTAACACCTTATCTATACTTCGATACTAATAATATAAATGCGAAGGATGGATGGATATTTGTTACTCAATCTCGCCAGAACGCCTGGACGGATCTGGATGAAATTTGGAATTGAGATAAATTTTTGTCTAGAGCAACACATAACATGTTTGTTTTTTTCTCACACCTACACACCGATAGTAATTTATAATATGTGGAATAATTATTAAATACAAAACAAATAATAAATAGTATGGTGAGACGTTATTTCTTCAAGATATTTAACAATTAAACCTAAGGGATAGAAAGAAACAGTAAAAAATGATTGCAATCACGATCGAAATTCTTGGGTACAGATTAAGAGCGAATTCCCTTGAGATCGTTGATTGTCGCGGTTGGATTAAAGGCTTTGCAGAGTAGTGAAGATCTTCATCGTTAGTCGAGTGGTTGCAGGACCCTGCCAGGGCTGCGGGACTGTTCGAAAAAGATACCGCGGCCCTGGAACACAAAGGGCTAAGAAGGAACATGGATGGATTTTAGTCAGTACAAGTCTGACACTCCCTTCACCTCCACCCAGAGGCCTCCTGCATTTGATGATTTCCAGTCCGAAAAAAAAAAGTGGTTGCAGGACTGCGTAGCATAAGGTCCTGGGTTGGATTCCCGGGTCTGGCAAAGTGTTACTGGCTTCATCCATAATAAATTTTGTCAGTAGTAGCCATAAATGTTTGATTTGTGCCCTGTTGATGGAAATAGGATCGTCTATTACATGGGATTTTCGCCGTTCATGTTTAAGTCCCATGATTAAACATTACTGGCGAAATGTTCATGTGCTATTATGCTTCATCGTCTCCGTCGAGTTTTATTGTTTCGGTGCTTTTCTGGTTGTCGCCACTGTGGACTTTGGGTTCTACTTCAGTGGTTTGGGAATAGTGCGGCCGGCTTGTCCCAAGTAAAACAATACTGTCCTGAATGGTGTCCATGTCTTAATGCATGTCATGGTCTTCTTTCCTCAAATTCAGTTCAGACGATATAGCGTGAAACAGACAGACAAAGGTCTTTGCCCAGTAAACATTATCACAATTTCTTTTTGAGAAATTCACATCAAAACACCAAGAAAATCCACCTTTCCTATTTGCTACACGCCCTAATTGCCAACTCACAATACAATAGAGCATACAAAATTGATCCACATCCTTTACAAACTCCCTATACCTCTACCTTTTCACAGTAACGTTGCAAAACAAATAAACGACCCACATTCTATGCACGCCATTGTACGAGCTTGTTAAGGTACAGTTGTAAAGTGACAATTTGCGAGAAGTGGCGAATGGGAGGCCGTTTGGGACAAAGAGATGTAGTAACAGCGCCTTAAGTAATATTGCTTTTTATTTTAGGAGTAAAGCTGCTTAATGATGTTGTTGTGTTAAGCTGTTTGGTTGGAGTTTTATTGTTGCGTTTGATTGTGGTTTTTTTAACTACCTAACATTTTAGTTGACACTCGAAAAGAATACCCAGTTATTGGATTGTGGAGGTTAGAAAACCTAGTACGAGCGCGCGATGTAAGAGTCAGCTCACACCGAGACGCGACGCGACGCGATGCTTCGCGCACACTTTAAAAGAGCGATTCAAAATATAACTTTATTCTACACGAAAAGATACACATTTCATTGTGAGAATTCAAAATACGTTTCGCAACGTATTCTGAATTCTCAAGGTGCGCGCAGCGTCGCGTCGCGTCGTTCTCGGTGTGTGAAAAAAAAACTTTTTTTTTATTATTTGAATTTCATTCGCATAATCTTTTCATCTTAATGTTTAAAAAAAAAACATTTCGAAATTGTTTTTTAGTAACTTTTTAGACCTATGTATCTTGCTTATGCGTATGTAGTTTTATTAAAATCGTCATTTTGGAAATTATGGACTTGAAACTTTGTATGAAATGCCGTAATAAGGTGTTAACGCTCTTAAGATAGTTATACTTTAGGACTTGTTTAGCCTTGATTTGTTAATGTGTAAGGTACTTATTTTTCTTTAGCAAAATCTATATGAAATAAAGTCTTTATAAACTGTCAATCTTGGCGGTTCCGGTTCGCGCAATTCAATGTCGGCGACAGGAGATCAAGGAAGTTTCATTTTCAATAATTCTGAGAAACCGCTCTTTTAAATAACATTGCGAAAAGCTAATAATGCTATAAGTATTAGTAGATGATCTCTTTGTGTCTTTTATTGGTACTAATTTCTTTTTTTTTGAATGGCCTCTCGCTGTTTAAACTAGCAGGTTGTCGTCTGCTTTACCGGACAATCCTATGGGTGCCTTGAGTGTAAGGCCTCTAGCCAGGGCATAAAACTACTAACAAACTAAGCGACTATATGGCACAAAGTACTTACAACTAGTGCCACACCAAAAAAAAAAACTAAGCGACTACACGCTAAGGGCACCCGCTGTGGTGTACGAGCCTCGGCTTAGGGCGTCGCTGGGGGAGGACAGCATGGGGACAGACTGGATCTGAATGATATAAATTATTTAGAGGCCGATTTTAAACTACTGGCACAGCATCGCGAGCTGCATCTGCTGATCGAGCGAGGGTTGGGGAGGGCAAGGACCAGGACGTCGCGAAGGACCCCTTTCGATTTGCTGACATCGCCTTGAGGCGCGCGTGGAACACGAACGCGCCATCGACACGGCCTGTCGTCATCAGACGGACGGTGAGCTAGCCCATTACTCACCGTCCACATGACCACCTCTGCCCAACCCTTCGGGGATTAAAGGCTTTATGTTATGTTATGTGTGTTATTGCCATTCTTACAGTTTTTTTATATAATAATAACTCGAGCATACGATCTACTTCAACTGCTGAACCACTAACCTATATTTAAGTGAAGCTAAACTTTTAATAGCTAAGTTAAACACATTTCGCAACATTTTAATGCTCCGGAATTTTCTGAAAAGGAATTTGAAGTGATATGGATTGTAAGAGTAAGGGTACAAGATAAGTAAGATTACAAATTCAGACTCCGTGGTTCATCATCATCATCATTAGCCTAAAATGTTCCCACTGCTGGGACACAGGCCTCCTCTCCTATGAGAGGGAGTGGGCTGTAATCCACCACGCGGGCCCAGTGCGGGTCGGTAGATGTCACATGTCTTCGAATTTTTGGTTCTAGGACATGCCGGTTTCCTCACGGTGTTTTCCTTCACCGTTACCTCCGTGGTTGCAATTGAGAAATTCCTGCAATGAAAAACACAATAACACTTTGCCCGACCCCGGAATCGAACCCATGACAAAAACGAGTGTCCATGAAGTTTCTTGCCCATTCTTCTCCATAGAGATCTACGCTTTTGAATGGGCAACTACAGTACTTTCACAGTTATTATGCCTTGTGACTGGGACTGTAGCTTCATTTTTATTATTGTTCGACTATTCTTAATACAGGTCATTCTAAAACCTAGCTAGGAAAGCAGAACTCCACCCACCAGATTGTGGTTGACATGGTAAAAATTTATAATATGGAATGGTATAACTTTGTGTCATCATCATTTCAGCCGAAAGACGTCCACTGCTAGACATAGGCCTCCCCCAAGTGACGCCACATTGACTAGTCCGTGCGCCTCGCATCCACCGGATCCCCGCAACCTTCACCAGGTCATCGGTCCACCTAGTGGGAGGCCTTCCAACGCTTCGTCTTCCCGTTCGCGGTCGCCATTCCAGAAGTTTTCGGCCTTAACTTTGTGTATGCCTCATTACTACAATCTCCTTTTTTATGAAATAAATTTACTATTTACTATTCCATGCCCCTGTAACTGGCATACTTGAAATAAATGATTTTGATTTTATTTGATTTGATTCTTTCCCACACTGGAATAAGAGTAAAACTATACTTCTTTAAGAGGTCATGGAAAGCCAGCAGGTGAATATTATGTGTTAGAAGGTAAGAAGTATCAATATCATGTCACGTAAAACAGCACCAGTTAACATAAACCTACAGCTACCATATCAAAGACATAACTAACATACGTTGCCAAATTTTAATTATACAGGGTGATATTGAACAGATGCGACAAATTCAAATATACAATAATACGTGTTGTCAACAAAATTTAGAACATATCAAACGTAAAATTAAAAAAGAATTGCGGTCGCCGGGAAGGGATGTCGGCGCTGGCGCTCATGCGAGGTTTGGCAACGTCGCGCGATACTTACACTAGAAAATAGGCAAAATTAGGTAAATGACCGCTATGAACGGCAACGGGATTATTGTGCACTGCGATGAGTAGGACGAGATTTTTTGATACTTTAATTTTTCTTATTTATTTTGCATATTAATTTATTTTGCTGAGTACCGATAATTCGTACTTAAATAAAGATAATAACATCAATGGACCATTTTAAAGCGATAATCACGTAATTTTTTTTTACGATTTAGATTGTAGAAAAAACAGTTTATAATTACTCTGTTACTGTAACTGAAGCATTTATTAAAAGTCAGCCTGTATACTCTAGAAACTGAATTAACACAATAAAACCTGGCTGGTTCAATCGATGCGACCCTTCCTTTACAAATATATACGATATTAAATTTTACCTCAATCGGTTTCCGACTATTACACCGTTAGTCAACCTAAAGTACGTTCTTGTATTATTTTTATGCTTTAGTCAAAAAATATATATATAAAAGAAAATATCCAGTCTTACCGAGGGGTATCGTATAACCCAGTTACTGTGTTTTGTACGTCAGATAGGCAGTCGCTCCATGTAAAATACTGATACTCAGCTGCAACCGGTTAGACTGGAAGCCGACCCCAAGATAGTTTGGGAAAAGGTTAGGCTGATGATGAGGCAGATGATGATTCAAAAAAAATATATGAATTTCGTCAAAATGGCTGTCTCGTTGGTCTAGAAGTCGCAATCGTGACTGCTGGTGCTGAGCATGAGGTCATGAGTTTGATGCCCGAGTCGTAAATTAATAGGTTTTTTCATTAGGAATTTCTCAGTAACAGCCCCGGAGTCCGGCTGATGGCAATAGGCTCGCCACTATTACATCGGACTTAATCATAACTGGCGAAATGTGGGTGTGATATTAGCTCTGCTGCCACCTCTTGGTTTATATGCGTGATGTTTATGTTTCATATAATATATGATGGTTCTTGAATTTTATCTCCTTTGTCACCTTGGTAGTAAACCCTTTTGTAGCCACATTTTTAGGGTTCCGTACCCAAAGGGTCAAACGGGACCCTATTACTGAGACTTCGCTGTCCGTCCGTCTATCACCAGGCTGTATCTCATGAACCGTGATAGGTAGCCAGTTGAAATTTCTACAGATTATGTATTTCTGTTTCCGCTATAACAACAAATACTAAAACCAAATAAAATAAATATTTAAGGAGGCTCCATACAAAAAAAGGAAATTTTTTTGCTCATTTTTATAAATAATGGTACGGAACCCTTCGTGCGCGAGTCCGACTCGCACTTGGCCGGTTTTTTCTCTTCTCCTACTCCTACAGCCATCCGCTTTCATACTCAAAACTTTTCTTCGACAAATTACTCATTTCTCTACATCGCATGCATATAGGTACTATGACGGAGACGAATTCCTCACAACTTTTAAGTTACTGTTGTGAATTTCAGACTTCCTTAGTTATACTCTATCTCATCTATGGCCATGCTGAGGTCAGATTTCAGTCTTGCCAAAAGCAGCTCAATCTCAGTATTTTACTCTATAGCGTATTCCCGCGGCTTTGCCCGCGTTTCGTTCGGAAATTGTCCCACGCGATCTTACTACCGGAACAAAATGTATCTTATGTGTTAATCCAAGTTATAAACTGTCTGTGTGCCAAATTTCATCGAGATCCGTTCAGTAGTTTTTGCGAGAATGAGTAACAAACAGACATCCACATATCTTCACAAACTTTCGCAATTATAATATTTGTAGGATGGAGAAAGTGCTAAACAATTCGTCTAAAAACTGTACGGTGTAACAGTCAGACTCATTCAAAGCAATTTGTTTATCTCAACCTGTTAAAATTCCTCCATAGCCCATGAGAAGGGTCTTTAAATTTTATCGACGCGACAAGGCGTTACATTTACCAACAATAAACGTTGGAACTTGGAACTCGGCAAGACTGTTATTATTGAAAATGATGGCTTCAAACGATTGAATATAATAATAAAAGAAGATTTGTGCCAGACGGAGCGCATTGGGGTGGACGATTTGGAGAAGAGAGTTGACTATGCTACCTGGCTGTTAAAATGGCGACAGGTCGTTAGTTATAGTTTGGCTTTGTAGACAGTTGTCTCTTTCATTAATAGGTTTGTGGTAGTGTCTTTGTAAAGTGTTGTGTGTATGTAAATCTAAGGCCACGTTAAGAACTTCAAACGACGCGGCTTGCGACGCAATTTGCGACAAGCAACCTGGCAGAACTCCTACCAAGATCGGAGACTCTACTATCGAAGTTGTAGACGATTATATCTACCTGGGACAAACGGTCCAGTTGGGTAGATCTAACTTCGAGAAAGAGGTCAATCGTCGAATCCGACTCGGCTGGGCAGCGTTCGGAAAGCTGCGTGGTATCTTCTCGTCCAACTTACCGCAGTGCCTCAAGACGAAAGTCTATGACCAGTGTGTGCTGCCAGTGATTACATACGGGACCGAAACGTGGTGGCTCACAATGGGCCTCATCAGAAGGCTCAAAGTCACCCAAAGGGCAATGGAGAGAGCTATGCTCGGAGTTTCCTTGCGTGATAAAATCAGAAATGAGGACATCCGCAAGAGAACCAAGGTTACCGACGTAGCCCGAAGAATTGCCAAACTTAAGTGGCAATTGCCAAACTTAGTGGCCTGGGCACATTGCTCGCAGAACAGATGGCCGATGGGGCCGAAAAGTTCTGGAATGGCGACCGCGAACCGGGAGACGATGCGTTGGAAGGCCTCCCACTAGGTGGACCAATGACCTGGTGAAGGTTGCGGGGATCCACTGGATGCGCGTCGCACGGGACCGGTCTATATGGCGACACTTGGGGGAGGCCTATGTCCAGCAGTGGACGTCTCTCGGCTGAAATGATGATGATGATGATGAACCTGGCAGACCGCCCTTGCCAGTCGCAAGTCGTCTCTTTCATTCATAGGTTTGTGGTAGTGTTTATGTAAAGTGTTGTGTGTATGCAAATCTAGGCCACGATCAGAACTTCAAACGACGCCGCTTGCGACGCAATTTGCGACAAGCAACTTGGCAGGCCGTGCTAGCCAGTCGCACCAGTTCTGTTTGCTAGAACGCTTCAATCGCATGAGTAGTGCGAGCTACACCATGGCTCGTTAATCTGCTCACGGTAACGCGTATCGCTTTAGCGTGTAAGGTTACATGACCAGGGGTTAACTGTCTTTGACCTGGAACTATTCATTATTTATTTATACCACAAAACATGTGTTTAACAGACGTAAATAAAAAACGACAATAAAAAAAACTTAAAATGCAACCATAACATCCTTAGCGAAAGCTGTGATTAGATTTGGTATAAAACAGTGGACATGTGTTTTCTCCCCATCCTGACATTATGGTGCACATACTTGGTCTTTGACTTACGTCCAGAAGTTTAAACTCAATGTGTGCCAACGAGCAATGGAACACAGCTTGCTGAATGAAAAAATAACAGTCTGGATCGCCACACGGCGTTCCAGAACGTAAAACACGCAAGCACACTATCGTGAGAAGTGGAAGGAAAGGTGGGAAGCCTTTGCCCAGGAGTGGTCCAATACAAGCCTGTATTAGAGCACTCTTGGGCAAAGGCCTGACTGAACTGAACTGAACGAAATAAAAAATAGTAGACCTCAATGTCAAAGGTCAGATCTAGATAAATACTACCTACATAGTACGTAAATGTGTCTGCCGTATGATGTGCTTTTATTTCAAGAGCACATCACACGGCACAGTTTCAAGTTTCAAAATGGTTGAGTTGAATGATGGTTGATACATGCGTTATGTTCGTGAACGGGCGCTGTCAGTTGTGACTGGTCATCTCTTAGCTGCCACGGTTTATTTTAATTACTTAATTTTTTTAAATACTGATTTAATCTTTTACTCTGGACGCTCTTAACTTGCCCATATTTCTACATCGTTCTCACATATTTGTAATTCTTAACATGAATGATGTAACCAAGATTTTGTAACATATTTTGATTTAATAGAGTGCCCATGGAGTTTGTTGCCCATTCTTCTCCATAGAGATCTACGCTACGTTATGGGCAACTACAGTACTTTCACAAGTTATTATGCCTTGCGTTTTTTTTTTTTTTTATTACTTTCAAAAGTGCCTGTAATGGTCTAATTGAAATAAATGCTTTGAGTTTTTAGAGTAGAAAGATGACATTATTTTAAGTTCGACGAAGTATGGTTTGATGAAGTATCACGTCGAGTTTCCTCCCTTTTATGATTAAGTAATCTGAAAATCCCAGCCACTGATTGAACAACCGAAAAACATGATAACAAAAAACCCAACTTCAATTTAAAATATAAAATGACATCAAAAAAGTCAACCAAGACAGTGTCGCCGAAAAAGCCAATATTGTTGGATCGGAACTCCAAAAATGTCGGGCCCAAAAATCACTTTTAATTACGGACCGCAACTGTCAAACGTCAAGCGGAGCCGAACCCGCGGAAGTTGGCGGGAAATTTCAATATTCACTGTTATGTCAACGTAAGAATTTTGCTGGATAAGGTTGATAGTATAAATACTTTTTGAATTTAATTTATGGAATGTCTCGTTTTCATGTTTTTTACGGCCAGTATGTTTTTTTATTCAGTTGAAGTAATTGATCGGGATGTATCCGATTGAACTGTTTTTGTTTCTGGTGACAATACGTTGTTATGTCAGAAATGACTTGATTCTGCAGCCAGGATCGCCTCCTTACTAGAGAACTACTCAACAGTTAAAAGTACGGACACGAAACTTTGTATACGCGTTCAAGGTTAATAGATAACGCTAATTGTCTTTTTTTCATTTAAAATAGATTGTTATGTTAAAAAAAAAAACGTTTTTTTTTAGTTGTCTCAAGAGAAGTTTGAAAGAATCTCAAACGATAAAACATTAAACAGTAAATTTTAGGACTAATTTATGTAATTTAGCAAAGAATTAAATGAGTTCAGGACTGGATAGGACAAATAACGAGGAACTTAAGAAACCTATTAAAAAACAATTACATGTGACTTAAACATACTAACGTAAAGTGGGATGCTCGGTGATTTTACGTTTACGCCAACAAACACGCACAACGCTCAGAGGCGTAACGTAAAGTAATTTTAAAAAAATATTGGGTCAGAAAATAATTAGCAAAATTTTTCATTTTCGCTCTGTTAGGAGTCTTACGAATGACTCAAGACAGTGAGGAAAATTACGTGACGAAAGTTTTGACTATGAATGTGGATGGGTATAAGAGTAGAGGAAGACCAAAGAAGGGATGGATGGACAGTGTGAAGGATGATATGACAAAAAAAGAGGTGTCTGATGAGATAACAAATACATCGGACACCGTCAGAGCCGCCGGCACAATCTGTTTGCCAAACCTTTCTCCAAAACTGTCGCCAGAGCGAATTCGCCGGTGTGTCGTATTCTCGAGATGCTCAACGCCCTTCTGACTACCAACCCTGAATGTGATGTGTTTGCGGATGAATGGAATAAAGTTATGCTTATATGTCTGGTGTTCTGTGAGAAAAAGTATGCAAGAGTGTCCACTGTTCCATGTTAGTTTTAGTTTAACTTATTGAATGTCGTCAACTTTATGTACTACCTTTTTTTATGTTTCCATGTTAATTACTGTAATTGGTGTTATTCCGTTTTAATTAACTTTAAATAAATTTAAAAAAATATAAACAAGTAATAGAGAAGTAGACGAAGACATGCTTTGCCAACACTGCCAACCCCGAATAAATTGGAACAAGGTCAGAAGAACTTACGGCACGTTGGCGCAGTGGTTGCACAATCGACTGCTGCGCTGCGTGTCGCGGGGTCGACCCGCACGGAACAAATATTTGTATGGCCTACAGATAGTTGTTCCGGGTCTGGCTGTTTGTGTATGTGAGTTTAAATGTTTGTAAACGCTCCCACGACACAGGAGAAAATCCTAGTGTGGAGCAACGTTTTTAAAAAAAATGATAACGAAATCCGCGCGTCTCTTGAGCATTTAGCTCATGGCGAAGTAGTAATAATGTTCTAGAAGTAACTTGACAAACATTTACAATCAAACTTCGACAATAAATGCAAAAGAAACAATAAAAAGTACATAAAAAACTTTACGATCACTTACCCCTTCCAGAATTACTCCAAATCTTTGACGTACTTCAAAAGTGACTCCTACTGAATAGCCTTTAAAGCTTCACGACATTAATTTTATGAATTAAACATTTTTCTAATTTATTTCCATCTTTTTCGATGAAAACCGACGGTAGTCGGCTTATAAAGGGGACTGTATAAGTTTTGGGGGAGATTTCTTAAGTTTTCCTTCAATTTTGTAGAAGTTTTACCATTTGCGGGTCGTAAAATTAAGGGGTAAAAGTGTGGGGATTGGAAACTTGGAATCTATTTAAGTGTGATGGATGGTCTATCTGTGATTTTAACCGTAATTAAGGTGGTGATTGATGTTTCCGAAAATTATAACAGTATTGTAAGATGGGCCGAAGATTTAATGATATGGCTTGTAGAAAGAATCAGTAGAAACTCTCTTGTGCAAGTTTTGCCATAAAACTCAAACTCAAAGCATTTATTTCAAATAGACCACAAGCACTTTTGAAAGTCTAAAAACAGAACCAAACGCAAAGCTACAGTCCCAGACATAAGGCATGATAACTTGTGAAAGTACTGTAGTTGCCCATTCCAAAGCGTAGATCTCTATGGAGAAGAAATGGACAAGAAATTTCATGGACACTCTTTTAAATCCAAATATTGTTACAAAATATCCATACTAATATCCATACTAATATTATAAATGCGAATATCACTCAGTTTGTTTGTTTGTTTGTTACCTTTTCACGACTAAACGGCTGATCGGATCTTAATGTTTGGCAAGAAGATAGATTTCAACCTGGGGAAGGACATGGGCTATATATCATTACGCTACGACCAATAGGAGCGGAGCAGCAATGAAAAATGTTGCGAAAACGGGGAAAATGTGACGCAGACGAAGTTGCGCGGGACAGCTAGTAAGTAAATAAATAAAGTCACGCCGTTTTCCCATACGGAGAGACCAGAAATGACTGCTACCTACCACGATTCATACTAGCTCATTTTGCTTCACCCACTTTCATACATCTGCTGGCTTACCATGACGTCTTAAAGCATATTGTTTTACTCCTTTTCCAGTGTGGGAAAGAGATGGCACTAGACATCCTGTATAGCTCCGTCTCTTTTTAACACTGGAATAAGAGTAAAATAATACTGGTTTAAGACATCATGGTAGGCCAGCTGATCATAGCACATACGACGACACATCAAACTATACATTTCCAGTCAATTCCAGTCTAACATGGCCTCGCTTAGTATACATTTCTAATATAATGAGAGATCCGCATAAACTGGTTTTGTATATCTTGATTGGTCGCCGTGCGTACATGTATTACATAATTATGTCTTTTCAGGGCGGCCCATCCCTAAGTTTTAATATATTACAAAATCATAATTAAACCAATTCGCACTAAGCGTTTTCAAACGTCTTTTATAATGCGCACAGCAAAGGGGTGGAACTCTCTGCCTGCGTCTGTGTTTCCGAACGCTTACAACCCTAACCTCTTCAAATTTAGAGTGAACAGGCTTCCTCTGGGTAAGTTCGTTCCATCGTTGACTTTGTCTCTGTCTTCTCTGACCTCGACTAGAGATGAGCAATAGCATTGCAAAAAAAAAACATCAATTCCAATATTCTTTTACATAAAATATAAAAGACATTATAAGACAAAAGTAATTACGGAAACAATATCCGAATACATTTTAATTAAAATGCCAACATTCATCTCATATCATTATGTCCCCATTCCTACAAAAATAAGTAGCTAAGTATACAGAAATAACAAAAATCCGGCTCGAGGGCGAAATCGCAATTATTTTCACAATAACAGTAATTTTTACTGAGATCATGTTTCAATGATATCGGTAAATTATAATTACTGTTTTGTACTATGACCTATTGAGGAAAGCCAGTAATTAAGATCATTTGCGTTGGTGTAGATGTTATTACAAGATGAGAAGGTTATTTTTAGACAATTTGTTTGAAGGTTTTGCTAAAATATTTGTAAAATTGGATGGTTCTAAAGATCTGCCTCGTTGGCTTAGTGAAGAGGACAAGACCGACTGCTAAGTTTATGAAAATTTCTCAGTATCAGCCACGGATTCTGGATTCTTGCCTAGTTAGTGGTAGTGGCAATAGCCTAATACTTTATTTCTGAATTACTGATTAATCTTTTACTCTAGACGCTCTTGACTTGCCCGTATTTCTACATCGTTCTCACATATTTGTTATTCTTAACATTAATGTTTTGTAACATATTTTGACTTAAAAGAGTGTCCATGGAGTTTCTTGCCCATTCTTCTCTATAGAGAACTACGCATTGGAATGGGCAACTACAGCACTTTCACAAGTTTTTATGCCTTGTGACTGGAACTGTAGCTTCGCGTTCTTTTTGTTTTTGACTTTCAAAAGTGCCTGTAATGGTATAATTGAAATAAATGGTTTGAGTTTGACCTCCCCCCTCCCTTCGAGTTTCCTCCGTGCATCGGAAAGCACGTTAAGGCGTTGGACCCGGCTTTCATTTGTAGATCTGTGACAGTTGTTACAGGACGTGGTCAGTGGCCTGAAAGTCTCACAACCAGTCTTACAAAGGGTATCGTATTACCCAGTACTAATTGAGTTGTGGAGGTAAGATAGCCAAGCGCAGTTTTTGTTCACTATCACTATCGTGAGAAGTAGAAGGAATGGAGGAAGGCCTTTGCCCAGGAGTGGGAGAACATTAACAAAAAAAAATGTTTGCTACCAGTATCTTTGTTACGTTTATTTCTTGCTAGGTACTGTTCGTGATGACACAAAATTTAGAAGTCTTTTTTCATGCCAACATGATGTAAGCAAGTATGGTAATAAAGACACATTCATCACCACTTTAGCTCAAAGCGTCTTTACATGAGAAAGAGGCATTTGCCATGCCATAACACAAACACATGCTAATATTATTATTACAAGAAGCTAAGTAATTGCACCTACACGCTCAGACGTATAATTTTACGCACGGGAACAAGAGACTTGCGATAAAACACAACATAAACGAAGATTGGTAACAGCGCCATCTAGCGAACGTTACAGGTGTACGGCGACATTCGCCGGTGTCGCGGTGTGTCATACATTTATCACTCACGCCGATGTTGGTAGGGTGACTATGTTTTGGGTTCCACATTTTTAGGGCAAAAAAGAATTTGCTTACTCTTATGTTTTTTTACCTTTAGAATTTTTGTTTTTTTTTTGTCGTGCGATACTATTAATACTTTTTCTTTATTTCTTCTTTTAATTCGAATTAATGTCAGTTTAAAAGTCAATTCAAACAAAAGTCAATGTGATCAATTTTAATTTGATTCCGAACTTGAAGATAACGAGGGTAAGCCAGCTACTGAAATTAAATTTTATAAGTGTCAAACTCCGTTCAGTATAGCCTGTAACGTTCGCACTGTCAAAGATTGGGAGACATAATCCAACCAGACACTTTGGGGTTTACAGGCGTTGTTAGGTTACTTTTATTCAGATTTGATTCACAATAGAACTATTTAATATATCACAGCAACGTTTTCAAGCAACCTTAAAAACACAATTCCGAATAATAGACAAAAAGTCCCAAATCATCTCATTCTTCTCCCCTTATCCCAATTTATTTGGGGTCGCCGCAGCATGTCTTCTTCTTTCATACGTCTCTATTACTCGTCATCTGATCAGACACGTCTTGTCTTGCCATTCATCCTTAACACAGGCCATCAACCGACAAAGATCAGTCCCAAACACCTGACACTATTCACAGACACTCTACAGCGCCACAGAAAAAGCACTTTGGCAGATTGCAACTTTGACATCTTCGATATGCCACTGAAAGCATCCTGTAGTTTACAATGTATCCTGCACAGGGAATCATATGGGAGGCCATCATGCCAGACACCTAGCATTGTTCTGCTAAGTTGGGTAGAGTGTAGCTTCACGCATAGATTTTTTACTTTATTTTTTTTATTTTCCTTTTTTATGTTTTAATTCATTTTATTTTTCGTCTGTATGTACGTGTAAGCGAGCACGCCCTTTATGTCTGGAGGCTTTATTTATTCTTGAGTATATTTTTTAATATTTTTTTTTTATTATTGGTGTGTGCTAGCAAGGTGCTAGCTGACATGTGTCAATAATTAGATGTAATGTATGCTTTCTTTATATAAACTTAAAAACTATTGCATAGAATCTGGTTCTTCTAACCTTACAGACAGACGTGTTACTGGGTAGTTTGTTCCGCCTCTTCTTTTTCCCAGCTAAAACTCTAGGAAATGGCGAAGGGCGGGCGTTTTGGGGGACTGTCTCTTGTAATATGACGTCTAAAAAGTGCTGATTAACAGCCTAATTTGAATAAATGACATTTGATTTTGATTTTTGTAATATACTGATTTAAGAATCAATCTTTTCATTCATTCATTCATATTTATTTATTTGCGTAAAACATGGTATACAGAGGTGTTACATGAGTTAAAGATAAGTTCATACATGTTTTGCTTAAGACTAAAGCATGCAAATTGGTTAACACAACTTATGTTCAAGGTATTCCTTAATGCTATAAAAATTATTATCATTTAGCCATTTAAACAAGTGAATTTTAAACAGTCTGCCATTTAATAATTTAAGTTTACATGGTAATTTGTTATATATACGTACAGACATGGCTAAACAGCTTTTACTATATTTTGTTGATCGAGGGAATTCATCTAAAACAAGTCTAAATTTGTCACGCCGATTTCTAGAACTTACATCTGCTGCTGTTCTGAATAGGTATTTGTGTTTGCGTACAAACATACATGTTTCATAAACATATAGTGAGGGTAGTGGTAGCAGACCGAGTTTTTTAAATAATGGTCGACAAGATACGTCTGGTGGAATGCCCTGAATGGCTCGAACACATTTTTTTGAAGTCTCGAGTGTTTTTGGAATAGTGTATCATCTACTGAGTTTTGACATTTGTTTCTGTTTTGTATTATAACTAAAACTGTTACTTAGCAGTTATTTAAAATTCCTCTCACTGAAATACAACAAATATTTCCCTTTTAAAGCAAGGAAGAATTTTGACTTTCAGAAAGAAAAGAACTAACTGAAGTCGAAAGTTCGAATAACAGATCAACATTTTTGAATTCAATAAATATGGAAATTTTAACATTGAATTCTGTTTTTAGTAAAAGTTATTTATATCATCATCATCTGCCTAGCCTTTTCCCAAACTATCTTGAGGTCGGCTTCCAGTCTAACCGGATGCAGCTGAGTAACAGTATTTTACATGAAGCGACTGCCTATCTGACCTCCACAACCCAGGAACTGGGTAATACGATACCCCTTGGTAAGACTGGATGTCAGACTTTTTGGCTTCTGACTAGAAAGAAGAAAGAAAGAAAACGTATTTATTTGGCACATGCCACAAGTGCACACAAAAAAAAAAAAAAAAATTAAAACTTAAAGCTAAACTGAAAAAGATAAGATGTGTGTCTCACGGCTGCGCCAAAAAGGACCAGTTCAGCAAACTGCCGAACAGCTAGTGCCCGACGCTGGTTTTCAACTGGACCCGATATAATGACGTGACGGACGAAAAACAGTTAAGTAGGTATGTAGGTACTTTGTGTTATGAATTAATGTGTATGAATAATGAATATGTATGTTCTTATACTTAAACAATAAATATCTGTGCAATAATAACAAATAAAACTACATATTAATAAAAAATCAAGAAAAAGTGCAAAAACAAAACAAAAACCGCTAGGTACAAAAGCAAATGGGACGGACGAACGTAAACAAACCTGTTTCACACGTTTCGTTTCTAACTCCTAGACGACGCACAACATTTAATTAATCCGTGCAGTTCGTCAATACGCTGCAAGCAGCCGAGCGCGATGGACTAATTGTAAAAATTGTAAGAAATAACGGAAAATTTTGCAGATGCGATGGCAATTGTGTGGGTACATAAAACGTTATAATATTATATTTGACGGAAGTGGAACTAAATTATGCAACCGTAGACAAACAAAGCATATAAAATAAAAAGAAAAAAGGTAAGCTAGTTTAAACGTCGACTACTCGTAACGACTGTCAAAGATCTACAAATGACAGCCGGGACCAACGGCTTAACGTGCTTTCCGAGGCACGGAGGAAACTCGGTATGTTATTATGGTCACCCATCCACGGACCAACCTCGGCAAGCACGGCTTAACCTTAAAGATCGACCCGGGCGGCTGTTATTATTTAGCCACGTGCTCACTGAGCTTATTTATATCATCACTGTTTGAAAATCGGTCGACTCGTGAATTAAATAATATTCTATTCAATGCAATCAAATATGGAATTTCATAGTTAAGGTCTACTTGTGCAAAACTTGTAAAGTCGCAGCAAAAACAATAACTGAGAGTGTGTGCGGGTAAAAAAATAATATCTCGTCTAAAAAAAACTTTTTCGAAGAGTTATATTGAAATTCATGATCACTAGTTTTCCTACATTTTTAAATTATAATTATATAACAAACATTATGTTGAACTAAAAATAATTGCAATTCATTAATAACTTTATAGTAAAAAAAACTTGTAAACCTGAGCGAATATTTTGACGAGCTCAAACGACTCAAGTCTATTAGAATGGGCCCTTAATCTAAATCAACATTGATAAATACATATTCGCATTCAAACTCGACACCGTCTCTTTGGTCTTGTGGTCTCACTCGGAACTGCTAATCAAGAGGTCCTGGATTCGATTTCACGGTCGGGCAAATTGTTATTGGGTATTTCCATCAGGATTTTCTCTCTTTCAGTAGCAGCCACGGAGTTTAGATTTAAGCCGGCTTGATGGCAATAGGCTCGCCCCCTATTCCACGAGACTGAAACAACATAACTGGCGAAATGTGAAAGTACTATTTGGTACATCATCATCAGCCTATAATGTTCCCACTGCTGGGAAACAGGCCTCCTGTCGAGAGAGGGAGTGGGCTTTAATCCACCATGCGGACCCAGTGCGGGTTGATAGATGTCACATGTCTTCGAATGTTTAGTTCTAAGACATGCCGATTTCCTCACGATGTTTTCCTTCACCGTTTTGAGAGCAGCGGTGATGAAATAAATTACACAAAGTAACGCGCCTGCCTGGGTTCGAACCCACGGCTTACAGCTCGTAAGTCGGGGCTATCACCAATAGGCCACCGCTGCTCTCACCTCATCTCTGCCTATTATAGATTATTTCAGTTTTACGTTAGTACTGCACTATTGTCTATCACACCCGCCTATAGCCACTACTGGGCCACCGCTGCTCTCTATTTGGTACACTTCTGCCTAACCCTTCAGGAATTACAGGCGTGATGATACGTTATATTTGCATCGAAGCCTTTGTCCTTCTTCATGATAATTACGAACACAAATGATCAAACTACAACCTAACCGACATACATTGTCCGCCATATTGAATTTAACGTCACTTCATCGACTTAGTATAATGTCAGGAGTAATTACAAAACGTAATGCCACCTCATTTGCCTAAATCGGTTGGACCGTTTAAGCTGTGGGTGACCTACTTTGAGGCTAACTTTGCCGCTTTTTGGCTTTGGTGCGGTAAGAATTTAAATTAGTACTAATTATAATCACGGTTTTTTGTCTGAATCATGTTAAATAGAGGTGTATGCATCATCTGCGTAGTCTCTTCCCAAACTATCTTGGGGACGGCTTCTAGTCTAACTGGATGCAGCTGGGTATTTTACATGAAGCGACTGCCTATCTGACCTTCAAAACCCAGTAACTGGGTTATACGATACCTCTTGGTAAGACTGGATGTCAGACTTTTGGCTTCTGACTACTCGTAACGACTGTCAAAGATCTACAAAAACAGCCGGGACCAACGGCTTAACGTGCTTTCCGATGCACGGAGGAAACTTGGTATGTAATTACGGTCACCCATCCACGGACTAACCTCGGCAAGCACGGCTTAACCTTAAAAATTGACCCGTGCGGCTTATTATTTATCCACGAGCTCCTCCATTGGTGGATGTAAGAAAAATGTTGGTCGAAAGTTATGAACATAAATCATCGATAAACGAAACCATAAAAAATCACTCATATTTCTTTCCCTGCACACAGACTCTTAGTGCAATACAATAAAATAAAGTGCTTATCATCACTTTTCAAATAATAAATGCCACAATTAGATACAGCTCAGGAGACGAATCCTAAGCATCCCTAATCAAAAGCGCCCATTCTCTTTTGAAAAGTCGCAAATTATAAAGCTTCATGGATAACTAGTCCTACTGCTGAACACACATTTTTTTTGTTTTTTTTTTTGTGCCAGGGCATGCCGTGTTCTGCACGATGTTTCCCTTCACCTTTTTGAGAGCAGCGATGATGAAAACAACACAAACTATAAACAAAGACTTTTCCTAGAAGAGGATTCTTCTAGAAAAAGTCTTCCTCCATTTTCATGTTATTTTTCGAGTTTTCACGAAAAACACAAAGAAGATCTTTTCTGTCAGTACGACGTGCGACTTCTTATTCATTGGCAAAGAAACAAAACACTTTTAGAAAACAACATACCTACGGCTAAATTTGTACCAGAAAAGAGACAATCAGCTAATTACTCCCAACCGCAAAACAAACACATTGAAATTAACAACACGAGTTCCCAAGTTTTCTCAACGCGGCGTGGTCACACTATAACAACGTAGAAAGCACTTTGCTTGATTGTGACTCTGACCTTATATTTTGAAGCTGGAAGCTCTAGGTTTTATAATACACACCTTATTACCTCTGGGAATTTTCCTGACTGACTGAATTATAATTTTAGCAGGTTTTAGATTTTTAAATAAACTTACACTGTCACTTATGGCATATCTTCCGTGATTATTAATTATTGAGAACTCCCGATATTTCGACACTGTTCTTAGCTATGTTTCGAGAAGATCTGCTCAGCCGTTTGAAGATCATAACCTCGTTTGTAGTTGATGAAGGGATATAAAAATCTTCCATAGGTCTGGTCGATTCGAAATTTGAAATCTAGTCACTTGTCACCATATGCACCATGTTAATCTCCAGGGGGGGGGTAGGCTACACCCCCCTCCCCTCGACACAAATAACCTCTCAAAGAACAAAAATAAATTAATCTAAGCGTTGTAGCGTCGGGGGTCTGCTATGTAGACCGTTTAACATAAGCACAAAACAAAACAGACCCCCCTCGCTCAACGTTCGCAACGCTCAACACTTCAATCGGCTACAAAAATTCAAAGCAAGCACAAAAAAAAATCTACTTTGACTTCCAAAAAAAAGCCAAAAGAAAATCCGTGGAATCTTCAGCGCTTCTAGCGCTTTTTTCCCAAGATCCGGGTTTACGACAGCTGTTTCTCCGCGGTTCTGAGTAGTCACTGAAATATTGAACACGCTAAGTAGTCTCTGAAATTTTAAACCGCTACCCCAATTTTTCTTTGGTAATATTAGGTGGGTCATAATTTTTGGGTAAGAAAAGGTGTTTCGTGAAGTCTTGCGTTTTTTCCTCGTGTTAATCTGTTAAAAGGTTGTGAAATATGGTGATGGGATCTTTATGGATGGTTTTGTGAGGTTGGTAAAAGAATATGGCGGAGTTGCACCTGTGGGTCTCGTAGGTAAGTGATTGTCTCAAGATCTTCAGACATAAAACATCACGTTTGTTGTACCTGAAGAGAAGATAGAGGTATCTAATGAATAAAAAAACCTGTTGCACTCCGGGACTGCAGGCAGTAGTGAAAACTTGAATATTAACGTTGAGTATTTTTGATATTTTGGAATAGTTAGGGAATAATTTTGCACGAATTGCTTTAATTATCAGTATAAAAGTACTATCATTTATGTGGTAAAATACAATATTCATTTTATTGCGCTATCGTACACAAACATGACAATTTATATAACATAAAAAATTTAACACTTCAAAACTATTACAATCCGTCTTACGAATTTTACCTCTTTGGAGAAACCGAAGGTTTTGTTTGTGCATAAGATAATAATTAGTTTTGGAAACCCAAACTCAATGATAGATGTCATAAAGTTCAAATTCCTTTGCAACCTACGTGACCTAACGGTCACTTGTCCTGACGCGAGACCTGACGCGAGTTTAACTTTTTTTACCCATCACAAAAGTGCACAACGCCGCTAAAGAAGTTTTCGCTTCAAAAAAAAAATGGAAAAGCGTTTATTCGCGGTTACATCCGTGTTATACACTATATTACTTCTACCAAACTGCAAAACAGTTTGTTGGCAAACATAGCTCCCAAATACAATTTCATATTTTAATTTTTGAGGTTTTGACAAAAGGTATCAAAAAGAAACTTCCCCATTTTTTTTTAAAGACATTTTTGTGGTACAGCTATTTTCTAGTAAACCAACATTTCGCCAGTATATTTAAGTCCCATGTAATGGGGGTCAACCTATTGCCATCAACCGGGCACAAATCCAGCCTTCGGCTGCGACTGAGAAATTCCTGATGAAAAAATTCCAATGATGATGCCCGACCTGGAAATCGAACCCGGGACCTT
This sequence comes from Cerastis leucographa, assembly GCA_963082945.1. Classification (NCBI taxonomy): domain Eukaryota; kingdom Metazoa; phylum Arthropoda; class Insecta; order Lepidoptera; family Noctuidae; genus Cerastis; species Cerastis leucographa. The sequence continues at coordinate 4,032,753 of OY720369.1, read as the reverse complement.
ATGCTCAGCAGTCGCGATGGGACCACTAAACCAACGAGGTAGTCCCAAATTTTGCGCAATATGGTAATATTAACTGCACTTATGTAAGTGGTTTATCAATAACCACTTCTAGGAGGTCGTGGCTAAATAATAACAGCCGCACGGGTCGATCTTTAATGTTAAGCTGTGCTTGCCGAGGTTGGTCCGTGGATTGTTGACCATAATTACATACCGAGTTTCCTCCGTGCCTTGGAAAGCACGTTAAGCCGTGGGTCCCGGCTGTCATTTGTAGATCTTTGACAGTCGTTACGAGTAGTCAGAAGCCAAAAGTCTGACATCCAGTCTTACCAAGGGGTATTGTATTACCCAGTTACTGAGTTGTGGAGATCAGATAGGCAGTCGCTTAATGTAACATACGGGTACTCAGCTGCATCCGATTAGACCGGAAGCCGACCTCAAGATAGTATGAGAAAAGGCTAGGCAGATGATGATCAATAACCACTTCTCCGTTCTCTTTAATCCGTAGTTCTATAAGTTTGCTGAATATAACACAGCCGCCGGCCAAAAACATCAGCTGGAATAAAAATCTAATCAATCTCTTGTGTAACTGGCAGTTCTGAAAATTATTTCCTGCAAAATTGGTTAAAAAAAATACCGAACTTCAATATTTCATAGCAAGGAACATAAATTACTATCAAACTGAAAAATATAATATGACATACTTATCTACTTAGTTATGTCTTATTATATTTGAGACCAGCTGTGCCCGCGTCTTGGTCCGCGTGGAATTTAGCAAAAAAGTTATTTAGTGTCATTAGCTTTTTTTCTTGTTTTGCATTTTTATTTTAATCCTTATTATTTTTTCTAAAATAGAAGTAGCCTAAGTTACTCTTTATTACATCAGCTATCTGCCCGTGAAAATCCCGTCAAAATCGGTCCAGCCGTTCCAGAGATTTTTCGGAACAAACAAACAGACAGACAGATAAAACTTGTGAAAAATGTTATGTATATCAACCGTATATACATTAATATGCATGTAGTAAAAAGCGGTTATTTTAATATTACAAACAGACACTTCAATTTTATTTATTTGTATGTATAGAAAAGAAAAAGATTTCAATTAAAATCCTCTTTCTGCTATACCTAGGTAAGTAAGGACCTAAGTATTGCTTTCGTAAGTATTTCAGGGGCCGATTAATTGGTTTTAAAAATAAAACACAATAATTATTATGTTTGATGAACCATGATACGGGTTATCACTTATTATATGAATTAAAGATTTAAATATTGCTGACTAACCAGAATGAAAAACTTATGTAGCACCAAGAGCGGGCTAACTAAGTCACTTTATTGTATTTTTTAAGTTAATAAATTAATTATGTGCGTGAAACTACGGGTAAACTTTTACTCTAGGGCAGGGGTGGCCAAGGCTTTAGGGATCAATGTGCCATATTTTCTAAAGAAATGTTTGATGAGGCCATAGATGTGCTGAAATAATTTTGATTTGGTGATTGTTAGGAAAACTAAAGTCTCAATTCTCAAAACTCTTTATTTACTACCAAAAAATAACTTTTGGCATTGCATAGTATTAAAATTTCTGATATAAGTGTAACTTAAATGAAAGTATCATAGTATGACTTCCGTGTTGCAGATTAGATGACAAATAAGTTGAATTAGGGTTATAAGAGGTTACTTTTAGTAGAATGCATGGTAGCTAAGTGAATCCATAATGTTAATCATCTCTGAAAATAATGACCGCGGGCCATAGGTAGATGAAAATATGGTTAATATCAATGGCGTGCCCAAAATATTGTGTCGCGTGCCATCCCTGCTCTGGTGTTTTTGACCTAACCCTAAAAATTACCCAATTAAAACCTCTGCACGGGTAACCTTTTCAGCCCCTGATTTTAATATGATCGGAGCAAAACTGCAATTCCCCAATAACAATGCTTGAGTGAAAGCAATAGGCATTATAAAGAACACACGCAAAAAACGTACTTTCCATGCCCCGTTCTTTATCACTTATCTCTGAAGATATGTTATTTACCAATAAATTACTTTTATTGGACGTTACCCAAATGTGAACACGTCTGCTGGGAAATTAAGATGTTATCTCTTAATGTTTCGTACTAGCTGCATCATAATATGCCTACATTATGTTTATTTTGTAAAAGAGGGGTATAGGTAATGAGAAAAATTTAAATCTGAAGAATAATCTATACTAAGTAATATTTTAAAGCTGAAGACTTTGTTTGCTTGAACGCGCTAATTTCAGGAACTACTTGTCCGATTTAAAAAATCATTTCAGTGTTAGATAGCCCATTTATCGAGAAAGGCTATAGGCTATATCATCACGGTACGACCAATAGGAGCAGATCAGCAATGAAAAATGTTGCGAAAACGGGGAAAATGTGACGCAGACAAAGTTGCGCGGGCCAGCTAGTATAAACAATATAAGAATAATGCGTCATGTTCGTGAACGGGCGCTGTCGGTTGTGACTGGTCATCTCTTAGCTAACTCGGTTTATTTTAATAACTTTATTTTTGAATTACTGATTTCATATTTTACTGTGGTCGCTCTTAACTTGCCCGTATTTCCACATAGTTCTCGCATAATTGTAATTCTTAACATGAATGATGTAACCAAGATTTAGTAACATATTTTGATTTAAAATAGTGTCCATGGAGTTCCTTGCCCATTCTACTCCATAGAGGTCTACGCTTTAGAATGCGCAACTACAGTACTTTCACAAGTTATTATGCCTGTGACTGGAACTGGTAGCTTCTCGTTTTTTTTTTGTTTATTGACTTCCAAAAGTGCCTATAATGATCTAATTGAAATAAATGTTTGAGTTTGATAAAAAAACTTGATTGCGATTGTGAGAATCGGTTATCGGTAATCTGCGTGTCTCTTTTTCAAGAAATTTTCCTTTTCATCCATATTTTTCCATTAAGTAAGGTAAATCTACTGGCAAAATATGGGTTATGTAATCATTAAAATCAGCAAAACAACCCTCTTAGTTCATTTAAAACCATAAATTTTGAAGGTACATTTTACAAATTAATATTATTTTTAAAACTAGATAAAAAAAAAAAAAAAAAAAAAAAAACTTTAAACTTTAAACTTTCTTTTAAAACCATTGAATTACTATAACATGAAAAGCTTGAACATCGATTTTGTACACCTCCACCATGTGCGAAGCAAACATAAGTCTAGAAAGTTACTTAAAACATTTTCGAAAGGTCTTTTAAAACAAAGATGATTGGGAATTTCTGTTTCTATGGATAGTTTACAATCGGTCTAATTGAGCTCTAACACTATTTTTCTAAAATGTTTTTAGTAACTTTTTAGACATTATGTAGGTATGCTGCTTATGCGAATGAAGTTTCATTTAAATCGGTTTGGTCATTTCGGAAAGACCTTGAAAGTTTGTATGAAATGCCATAACATCATCTGCCTAGCCTTTTCCCAAACTATCTTGAGGTCGGCTTCCAGTCTAACCGGATGCAGCTGAGTACCAGTATTTAACATGAAGCGACTGCCTATCTGACCTCCACAACCCAGTAACTGGGTAATACGATACCCCTTGGCTTACCAAGGGGTATCGTATTACCCAGTTACTCCACAGTCTGACATCCAGTCTTAACTGGATGTCAGACTTTTTGGCTTCTGACTACTCGTAAAGACTGTCAAAGATCTACAAATGACAGCCGGGACCAACGGCTTAACGTGCTTTCCGAGGCACGGAGGAAACTCGGTATGTAATTATGGTCACCCATCCATGGACCAACCTCGGCAAGCACGGCTTAACCTTAAAGATCGACCCAGGCGGCTGTTATTATTTAGCCACGAGCTCCTTCCATCGAGTATGAAATGCCATAACGTAAGGCGTAAACGCTCTTACCACACAATCACTATAATAAAAGCTCAGTTAAACCGCTTGTAATAGAATGCAGACATCAGAATATACTCTCAGATACTTAAGTAAGTTATCTCTCAGAGTTTTGAGTCCTGATCCACGTCCACAATTTATCTGGATAACCAAACATCACAAGAAATTCAACTCTCGCATTCCTCGAAACTACACGCCATACTCTTTTCAAAATGGCGGCCAACGTTCCAAAAACCGTTGCAATATGAATTGACAGCAACCCTTTTCCATTTTACCCGCTTGATAGCACAGCCTCAAGATCCCTGCCTACCCATCAAAATGAAACGGGATGATTTCTCATTGAATTAAATTTACGCCAACCTTACACTCTTGATGGTATATTTGAAAGTTTATATTCAAGGTAATGCTGTTCTTTGTTATAGGGCTGTCGAAAATCCGTCTTTTGTTCCAAATGTGTGAATTTTTGGTTTGGGAAAATCTTAGAAAAGTAAAGGTTCTAGTCAAACCAAACACTGAGAGATATTATTGAGGTGCATCATGCATGAGGTTATGGGTTCTTTAATTCATAAGCGTGTACGTTCTAAGTTTATCTTAGACATCACAGACATTGTGAACGAACACATCGTGAGGAAACCTGGACTTATCTATACATAAATACACACATACATACAAATAAATAAATTGAAGTGTGTGTTTGTAATATTAAAATAACCGCTTTTTACTAAATGCATGTGAATGTATATACGGTATATATACCAAAATAACGTTTTTTACCATTTTTGTCTGTCTGTCTGTTTGTTCCGGCTAATCTCTGGAACGGCTGGACAGATTTTGATAGGACTTTCACTGCCAGATAGCTGATGTAATAAAAAGTAACATAAGCTACTTCTTAAATTCCACGCGGACGAAGTCGCGGGCACAGCTAGTAATTAATATAAGTATTAAATTGCCAACCTGTCTTAAGCAAGCATGGTGATCAGTACTTATAGTTTCTTTTCTACACGAGAACAGGCTTTTGCCCAGCAGTGTGACAGTAATAGGCTGCTTTGTAATGCTTTATCCTTATCCTACTTTATCTTTAAAGTTCACAACACATAGAAAACCTGCATATAACATGTGCCCAAAGGCAGACACACACTTTACACCAAAGGCAACGGTGTCAGCCATTTTTTCACCAAAAAAAAACACGTTTCCAACAATTTGAAACGTCGATATTGACATCACACGTTACACCGTCCGTAATACAGGACGTTATTGCTTTCCATACAGCTAGATTTTCGGTTGAAAAATACTCTCTAGCCGCTTCCCTCAAATCATCTGCCTAGTCTAGTTCACAGATACCAATTGTTGTGTTTGGGTTGGCTTCCTAGTATCTATATTGGAAATAATAATCATTATTTTAATAAAGGCAACTGAGGCAGAGAGATGAAACACACAAAATAATTTTAAAAAATAACAAAATTATACGTTTTTAAGAGCATTTACGCCTTACGATATTTTAAACAAATTTTCAAGTCTTTATTTTCCTAAATGACTGAACCAATTTTAATGAAACTTCATACGCATAAGCAGGATTCATAGGACTATAAAATAACAATAAACATTTTCGAAAAATAGTGTTTGAGCTAAATTAGACCTATAAATTATCTATAGTAAAAGAAACTTCCAATCATCTTTTTTTAAGATATTTCGTCAATGTTTTTAGTAACTTTTTAGATCTATGTATCCTGCTTATGCATAAAAAAAGTTTCATTTAAATCGGTTCAGTAATTTCAGAAAATAAGGACTTGAAATTTTATATGAAATGCTGGTAAGGAACCTTATTGAACTAATCTATACGCGTACCGTTGCCGTTGGTATCGCGTAACCGTAAATTCCTCCAATTCCAGGTCCTCCCAAATATCGATATACGACACCTTTCGGCTAAAAGTCCTCTTACAAGAACGTCTGTAGATAGTGTGTTGGAACTCGTACCACGAACGAAATGATATAAAACGGAACCACTGTCTATTTCACCAAAACACGGTTACTGGCGAACACAATACTAGTAACTCTTAATAAGACTTATAGTTGTCAGACTCAGGTTTCCGAGCTGTACTCGTAACGACTGTCAAAGAATTACTATATGACACAGTAAATGATATCGTGGCGGTTGACAGAGGAGAATGGAAGGGAAAAAACATGTTGCGCCAACCCCAAGTAATATGGCAGAAGGGCAGGAAGAAATACAAACGGATAGGTCTTGGTAAATCAAAATCAAAATATTTTTATTTAACATAGGCCTACATGGGCACTTGTAAAACGTCGACAAAAAGGTGCTCGGTTCGAGTTGGTCGTTTCCTATGGAGAAGAACCGGCAAGAAACACCATGGTTACTCTTTTAAAATCATTTGGCTTTACAATTTTTCTATGTTACAGCGATGGCACTCAAGTATGAATGGACATCGTAGGCCCGACATTAAGTCGCTGCTTACTACAAAACGTATGTATGTAGTCATGGTGACCCATCCACGGACTAACTTCGGCCAGCGTTGCTTAACCTGGCACATCGACCCGTGTGACCGTGTTTTTCTTTATTTGGCAAGCCCCTATTGCCCTATACATACCCCTATTATTCCCTGTTGAAAAATACCAACCTCTATTCCTGACAAAAATAAAATAAAAATCCACGCCAACCCTGAACACGCTACCGTATATTTGGGCAACAAACAACAGAGCTGTCTTCTCATATTTAGCTAGCAATATTTCTCCTAGCCTTTGTGTACGGAACGAAATCTCGAAACAAAATCCCCGTCAGACGTAGTGAAACGTCTTCTTGTGAATTACACGGTAATTTAATCTTTGTATCTCACATTATAGAGATCATTTTTGTTTGTATTTTTTGGAGAAAAAACAGTTTAAATGAAATTGGACTTTATACGACAGTGTTAAGTATGGTTTTGGGTTTAAAGGGTATTTGGCTGTAATGTGTTTACGGCAAATTGCAGTGGCTACTTGAAAGTTATAGCAAATCTTACCTGAATTTGTCAGTGTTAATAATGGTCTTTGCTTTATTTCCATATAAACTGTTAAAGTTTTTTAAAGCAAATTCTGAAATAAAAGTGAAACATTTTACCCACCATACTTACTGATTTTTGGAAATGAGTCATCATCATCTGCTTAGCCTTTTGCCAAACCATCTTAGGGTCGGATTCCAGTCTAACCGGATGCAGCAGAGTACCAGTATTTTACATGAAGCGACTGCCTATCTGACCTCCACAACCCAGTAACTGGGTAGTACGATACCCCTTGGTAAGACTGGATGTCAGACTTTTTGGCTTCTGACTACTCGTAACGACTGTCAAAGATCTACGAATGACAGCCAGGAACAACGGCTTAATGTGCTTTCCGAGGCAAGGAGGAAACTCGGTATGTAATTATGGTCACCCATCCACGACCAACCTCGGCAAGCACGGCTTAACCTTAAAGAACTACCCATGCGGCTGTTATTATTTAGCCACGAGGTCCTCGGAAATGAGTATACACTATGAAATACGGTAAAATTATACATCCACTCGGCGAAAGAAAACGTCAACAGACATATAAATCTCTGTATGTTTTGACATTTATTTATTCACTTACTTGAGGAACTCGTGGCTTAATAACTTCAGCCACTCGGGTCGGTGTTCAGGTTAAGCCGTGTTTGCCTAGGTTGGTTCAAGGATGGGTGACCATAAAAAAAATCTTTATGTATACTAAACATTTCCAGTTTCGAACGACACCAGCAGAGTGACGCTTCCAAATAGATTTAGCTAAAAAAGATCATCATCTGCCTAGCCTTTTCCCAAACTATCTTGGGGTCGGCTTCCAGTCTAACCGGATGCAGCTGAGTACCAGTATTTTACATGAAGCGACTGCCTATCTGACCTCCACAACCCAGTAACTGGGTAATACGATACCCCTTGGTAAAACTGGATGTCAGACTTTTTGGCTTCTGACTACTCGTAACGATTGTCAAAGATATAAAAATGACAGCCGGGACCAACGGCTTAACGTGCTTTCCGAGGCACGGAGGAAACTCGGTATTATTTAGCTAAAAAAGATGATGGTCGAATATTATAACCACCAGCTTTTTTAGAAGTAGGTTAAACAGTTCTTAATATAGGAAAGAATAGGAAGGAAAACAAAACAGTGCCTTATTAAAAACGGATTAGAACCTCACAAAAACTTCTCTATAAAATTCTTCTTAGTTTCGATACGATTTTCAGAAATTGGCTCTCAACTGGGGTAGGATGACGTAAGATTACGAAGATTTTTACGGACATAGAATCAATTATTGTTTTTAAAGATATATTTATACAAAAAAATAATGATCTGTATTTTCCGGATTGCAATAATTATAGCAACTGTTTATTTACAAAACCAGCATGCATCAGCTTACTACAGCTTTTTACTGGATCTATAATAATAATGAGAAAGTTTAAACGGTAATTATAACATTTTTTTTTTAATTTCGCTGTGTCTGTATCACGTTATATTAATGATCTGTATTACACGGATTACAATAATTATAGCAACTTTTAATAGGTATAAAAAACAAGCATAAATAACAGCTTTTTTCTGAACGTATAATAATAATATCAATGTACTACTATCACTACTATCATGGTACTTTTAGCGACCAGAAGTGAAAAACCAATAAAAAGAAACAATTTGAAATAACCTAAAACTAATTTATTATAAAATGGACTCAATTTTAACAACAACTCAATAAATCATCATAACTCGAGCAATCACAAACAACAGTTAATTTTCAACACACAAAGTAATATTCAGAGTAAGAAGCAATTAACAATGAAGACCACTGTGGTAATATATGGAACGAACTTACTGCAAAATAGCGTTGGTACTGACAACCTTACCGTCCGAAGACTAACAAGCAGAAGAACGAGCTTATACGGAGCACTCGTGTTTATTTTTTTATGAGAACCGGCCACTACCACCACTACTCACAAGAAGTTTGGCTTATAGTACTTATAGCATTTTTGGAACGAAGTTCCTTATCGCGCGTTGTGAAAGGGGGCTAGACGGAAAAAAATCTTACGAAAAGTTGTCACGACACTTTTTGCTATAGTAAGCTATTGTAAGCTTTATTTCTTTAAAATAAAGTTGAAATTTCCTTAAATTACGTACTATTGGGGTGTGTATGTGAGTAAGGATAGATATGATTATTATTTTGAGTGACCGAACTACAAAGTACAAATTCGGTTGTGCAGTTAAGTAAGACGTATTGCTTCGAATTAAGGATTAATCTTCCTTAAATTAAATATTTTCTTTTTCGCACACACAATGTATTGATATTATGTACGTGAAAGGAACTTCGTTCCATCCGGGTGTCCCTTGACACCTCTCAAGTTTTTTTTTTTTTAATATTTGTATGTCTGTCTGTATCATGTCATAAAGAGTAACTCAGGCTACTCGATAAACTACTCCAAAACTCCTCCACCTCTAGACTACTCTAAAACTTTGTGTATTACACCACTGACCACCCCTTTTTATTTTTTATCTGTAACTAGCTGTCCCGCGCAACTTCGTCTGCGTCGCATTTTCCCCGTTTTTGCAACATTTTTCATTGCTGCTCCGCTCCTATTTATCGTAGCGTGATGATATATAGCCTATGTCCTTCCCCAGGTTGAAATCTATCTTTTTGCCAAATTTCATTAAGATAGATCAGCCGTTTAGTCGTGAAAAGGTAAAAAACAAACATACAAACAAACAAACAGAGTGACTTTCGCATTTATAATATTAGTATGGATGTCCATCCAAAGGTTGTCTGAAAGCTATCGCTATCAGCGATAAGACCTCCATTGATACCACATTATTATAAGCAGTATTGTAAATCCATTAAGAGCAGCGGTGGCCCAGTGGTGGCAGCCCTGACTTACGAGCAGTAAGCCGTGGGTTCGAACCCAGGCAGGCGCATTACTTTGTGTAATTTATTTCATCACCGCTGCCCTCAAAAACGGTGAAGGAAAACATCGTAAAGAAACCGGCATCTCCTAGAACTAAAAATTCGAAGACATGTGACATCTACCAACCCGCACTGGGCCCGCGTGGTGGATTACAGCCCACTCCCTCTCATAGAGAGGAGGCCTGTGTCCCAGCAGTGGGAATATTATAGGCTGATGATGATGTAAACCCGTTATGTATAATTTTTGGTGTACAATGAAGATTTATTCTATTCTCATCACCATGTGTTATATTTCAGCAACCTTATTGAATCACAGATTGAAAAGAAAGGAGATGTGGTTATTGATCATCATCTGCCTAGTCGTTTCCCAAACTATCTTAAGGTCGGCTTCCAGTCTAACCGGATGCAGCCGAGTACCAGTATTTTACATGAAGCAACTGCCTATCTGACCTCTACAACCCAGTTTTTATTACGGATGGGAAATCATCAAATGACTTCTCCCGCTCTGGGCGGAGCGGGAGGGAGTGACAGACTTGTACTGACTAAAACCCACCCATGTTCCTTCTTCGCCCTTTGTCTTCCAGGGCCGCGGTATCTCTTTCGAACAACCCGCAGCATACGATACCCCTTAGTAAGACTTATTTATTATACTATATTATATTCTACTTTTATTTTAGAAAAAGGATTAAAGTTCCGTTCAGAAAATTAAAACCCAAGAATTTGTTACCATAATCCAATTCAAATAGGGAACTAACTTTTTAATAATAATCACGAGGACGAAGGTCGCGGCCAATAGCTCACAAAGGGAGAGTTGTCGTCAACACTATATTAATTTAGGTATACTTACAGTACCAAGTATTTATGTATTTGTACTGTTAAGTAATATGGCTAATAACATGCAATAGTATGAGACATCTGAAGAACGACATATTAGGGAATGGTCTCGTAGACAGGACTTAAAACAAAATATAACGAATGCGAATTTTAGAATTGTTAAACACAGTCCGCGATACCAAGCTGTGAAATTATTTAACAGGATGCCTTTAGAAATAAAAAGCATTATTTACACTAGCGCTTTTAAAAGTAACTTGAAAAAATTTCTATTGAACAAGTGTCTCTATGATATCGAAGAACTATGATGTTTATGGTGTTTTTTTCTTTTTTTTTAATTATTGATCAATTTGTCTAATTTATTGTACTTATAATGATGCTGATGTAATCTAAATTTTATTGATGCCAAAATGTTAATTATTATATTTAATCATTATCTTTAACTTCATAATTACTATTTTATTATAACATTATTATAAAACTGTGTAAATTCATGCTAATGAATAAATGACTAAGACTATCACTATGACTATGAGCTATATAAATGTTAAAATGTTATAATCATGTAACATTTATTTCCCTTTACAAAGAATGTTATAAAACCCAGTATCAGCAAAATCCAATCCCAAAACCCATACAAATCCAATCCCAAAATTAAACTCCACCAAAACACATTACAGAAACACACAAACATAAAAATATCTTACCAAATATCCATCAGAGAATCTAAATATTTATCAAACCTATACTTTACGATATCATACACAAATTATGTTGCTTATTTATATCGGGATGCTGTCATTTGAGTAGATAAATAAATAACATTACGCGACTCAGTGGAGCTGAAAATTGTTGTGTATACAACGTCCCCGGTGGTTTCATTTGCAAAATAATCTTTTTGCCTCGTGGTACTTTGTATACCGTACCTATTTGCGGGTGGGTTGTATCTAAGAACAGTGAAATGTTTTGATAAAGAAGGGTTTTTGCGATTTTGTGAGAAGTTTTTTGATGGCTGTTATCTGTTGTGGGTTTTTTGGGGTATATTTCAAGTAAATTTGAAACGGTTTAAAAAGCCATTTCCAAAAGAAAATTTTGAACTGTGATATAAAAACTGTGATTGAAAATAGAAATTCGAGAATAGAAGATATACTCAGGTTTTGTGACGGTCTAATAGATGTACAAACTTTTAAAAAATCGGCCAAGTGCGAGTCGGACTCGCGCACGAAGGACTTCCGTACCAATGTTATAAATCACCATAATATATGATCTGCAAATGAGACTCGTTTTTAGTACAACTGACGCTTAGCGCCATCTATCGATATATCTATGTAGTTTTACTAAATTTTCGTGTCAAATACAATTGGTCGACTATTACTCGTATAATTGTAAAGCCCACATATGTGTTAGTTTTCCTTTAAACTTCGTTATATATAGGTACTACTGCCGTGACATTTGAATTTCTAACTACAACCGTTTAGTCGGTAAAGAGTGGGACACTTGACTCTAACGAAAATTGGTACTTTAAAGCTTGATAAGTCACGAACGGTTTACTTTATCAAAAAACGGTCTTCCCAAACCCCTAATATTTTTAAAAGACCTATCTAACAATATCCCACAGTATGGGAAGGACCAAAAAAAATAAATATTTTCCCCACTTTACATGTAGGGGAGGTACCTTAAATAATGTTTTTTCGGCGTCATTAACGTGTATATTCATGCCGAATTACAAATTTCTAGTACCAATAGTTTTTGAGCTAAACCGCGGACAGACAGACAGACAAACGGACATACCGAAACTATAAGGGTTCCTTGTTGACTACGAAACAATACTACCTAAAAATCATTCCGACCTCCAAAGTAAGGACAATACCTATACGCATACCTACTATACAAGAAAAATACTGCTAACGAAAATAGGTACATTAAAATTTTTGATATTTTATTATTAAGGTCAAAATAAAATCACTGACATCGGTGTTTTACGTGTTGTTATTTTGTTTGGGTGTCTTTGGTGAGAACGCTGTGTTAAATAAAATAGTTCCATCTATTTTAATGGGACCTTAGATATTATTGTGACTGTTTAAGACAACTTCTATGATACTTTATTCATCAATCAAAATCATATTACCTATACCGTAACGTCACAACACCCACAGCAAGTCAACCTTACCAATCTATACAAATAATTATCCATACTAATATTATAAATGCGAATGCCACTCTGTTTGTTTGTATGTTTGTTTGTTACCTTTTCACGACTAAACGGCTGATCGGATCTTAATGAAATTTGCCAAGAAGATAGATGTCAACCTGGGAAAGGACATAGGCTCTATATCATCACGCTACGACCAATAGGAGCGGAGCAGCAATGAAAAATGTTGCGAAAACGGGGAAAATGTGACGCAGACGAAGTTGCGCGGACAATACTAATCTACACATATAAATAAATAAAATTGAAGTGTCTGTTTGTTAAAATAACCGCTTTTTATGAAAGTGTATTCGGTACATATACCAAAATATATATATTTTTTTAATTTTTGTCTTTTTGTCAGTCTATCTGTCTGTCTGTTTGTTCCCGCTAATCTCTGAAACGGCTGGACCGATTTCACAGGCAGATAGCTGATGTAATAAGGAGTAACGTAAGCTACTTCTATTTTAGAATTAAAAAAAAATGCAAAAGTGAAAAATAAACCAAATAACTTTTTTGTTAAATTCCACGCGGACGAAGTCGCGGGCACAGCTGCAATATAAAATGGCAAATAAGATATTATTCCACACTCGCAAAACTCTCTCACAAACAAACAGCAAAAGCAAAAACAGACAAAACACAAAAATTGAAACTCCACGTGAAGTGAAATGGATGCAGGAAACGTACTCAGTGATAATGGAATATCAACAAACGGATCAAAGGATTGAGTTCATCACAATTAATTGAATTTATTTACGATGAAATGGCGCCGTAAAATGGAAGTAGCGCAAAAGAGATAGGGAATAAGGTACGCCAGGAAATTTATACTAAAATAAAAAAAGATAAAGATTTATGATTATGATTATACACGGTGTAAATCACTTTATCACGAAGCCGTCAATCAAGCATTCTGTACATGAAACTAAGTAACTTTACGCAAAAAATATTACTGGGAAACGACTTTTTTTTGGGGGGTGTAAAATCATATTTTGTGGTAGAACTCAATGTAACGCACTCAAAACATTGTGCTGATGTGATTGAATAGTACGGGGGTCGTAGAGGTGTTAAAAGTAAAAATCTTACATTAAAAACTTGTATTTAAAAAAATACTAGTCAAAAAGTTGGAACTTTGACCCCTAATGTCTCCGTAACTAGAAGGTTCCCAGGTATGGTGTAGAACAAAAAAATGATCGCAATGACAGGGAGAACCAGTGCCTTTCGGCTTCGTTAAGAGGTGATTTACACCCTTTATTTTAAAGCTGAAGAGTTTTTTTGTATGTTTATTTGAACGCGCTTATCTCAGAAACTACTGGTTCGAATTGAAATAACATTTCAGTGTTAGACAGCACTTATCGAGGGAGGGTATCCTATCCTAACGTATATTATAAATGTTACGACGTTTTCACGCCTTATCCACTGAACTGATCATGCTGAAATTTTTTACAGTTGTACAGAAACGGACATACGATACCTTTCATTGTGAAAAAAAAGTACTGTTCCTGAAGAAAACAACAATAACGTTCTTATGATAATAGATGGCGCCACGTGTCCGAGCCGGTTATTGTCAAATTCTAAGTTAACCCGTTCGAAGCCGCGGGCAAAAGCTAATAGGCTATATAACAGGGCGGAGCAACCTAGTCTTCTTATCATCATCATCATCATCATCATCATCAGCCTATAATGCTCCCACTCCTGGACACAGGCCTCCTCTCAATGAGAGGGAGTGGGCTGTAATCCACCACGCGGGCCCAGTGCGGGTTGGTAGATGTCACATGTCTTCGAATTTTTAGTTCTAGGACATGCCGGTTTCCTCACGATGTTTTCCTTCACCGTTTTGAGAGCAGCGGTGATGAAATAAATTACATAAAGTAATGCGCCTGCCTGGGTTCGAACCCTCGGCTTACTGCTCGCAAGTCGGGGCTGCCACCACTGGGCAACCGCTGCATATATCTATAATCAAGTTAAAATAATTACTTGAGTTTAAATTATATTTTATTATTATTATTAATTCATTTATTTCAGACAAGGTCCATACATTTTACTAGTTAAAAATTAAAATTCAATAAAACACAACAATCCACAAAAGTAAAAAAAAATACAATCATACACATTAGAATTACAATCAATGTCACAATTAAATTAAATATATAAATTAAATTCAAACATTACACATAAAAAACAATCAACAACAAAATTAGACATACACAATACAATAATAATCGCATGTCAAATAAAACGAGGAGAGGCGCTAACATATTTAATTTTATACAATCGGCAAGAATTTGAACGAAGTAAGTACTGACAAAGAAAGCAAAGCTAAGAATATTAACTTTTGACATTTCTAACTACAGCTTACGACATTTCATACTAGAAGTTTCAAGCCCTTATTTTCCGAAATGACTGAACCGATTTTAATGAAACCAAATACGCATAATCAGGATACATAGGTCTAAAAAGTTATTAAAAAACATTTTCGAAAAGTAGTGTTACAGTTAAATTAGACCGCTTATAAATTATCTATAGAAACAGAAATTTACAATTACCTTTTTTTAAAGACATTTCTAAAATGTTTTTAGTAACTTTGTAGAACTATGTATCTTGCTTATGGGCATACAGTTTCATTAAAATCGGTTCAGTCATTTCGGAAAGTAAGGACTTCAGAGTTTGCATGAAATGCCGTAATGACGAAACTGCAGCAAAAAAATCGTTTCTTAACTTATTACTTTCACTCAAGTACACTTGTTTACAGATACTGGGGGTCTACTTTCTAAGCACAAAGTCCGTAATTTCAGCCGAAGTTACGGTCGTTTCCTACTCCTTATCACTTACGGACATAAGATTCGGTAGGGGCCCGAACTGAAAATGAATTACAGTACGTTTGGACAGTTGTCCTCACTCCCGATGTGTTTTCAATACTCATGAATCTGAATATATTAGGGAGTAGGTTTTATTTCGAGGTATAAAGCTAGTTACGGACGGACCCGTACAATCGTTGACGGACTTAGAGAGTAGGCCCCCTGGTTTTAAACTTCTACGGATACACACATCGGCTTCCACCAAATTAAAATCATTTCCCTAAACAAAAACATCGTCAGATACAACTGCGATTTGCTTGTAAACACACCTTCATGTTTTTGCTTAGCCCATATAACAATGAAGCCTAACCCTCAGTCGCTAACGAACCTTAACAAAATACTGCTGCAACGAAAGCTGGAACGATAATTTACATCGATGATACAGCAATAGCAACCACAAAGCAGGAAAATGCGGTAGCTCCAAAACAGAATGTCAAAAACTTTGAAAACTTATTTTGGTCGATCGAACTTCAAGATAAGCCGCCCTTGCTAAAGCACTCTATTGATGGGTGATCATCATTACACACCGAGTTTCATCCGTGCCTCGGAAAGCACGTTAAGCCGTTGGTCCCGGCTGTCACATACACATCTTTGACAGTATTTGCGGGTAGTCACTGCCCACTAGAGCGAAAATCTGACAACCAGTATCACTAAGGGGGTACCGTATACCCAATACTAACTGGGTTTTTGGAGGTCAGATAGGCAGTCGCTGTATGTAAAGTACTAGTGTTCAACTGGACCTAGTAAGACTGGAAGCTAACCACAATAAAGTTTGGAAAACGCAAGGTAGATGATGAATTTATGCAGCAAAAACTAATCTACCCTGTCATGTGTTAATTTCTAATCTCTTATTTCGAAGTGAACCTTTTGTTCCAATATCATCTTGTGGCAATAACAACAGCCGATGATTTATGAAGCATCTTTGTTTCAGGCCAGCGCCTGCTTGTCAATCAGTATTATTAACGAATTTACTGAAGGAAAAATTGCTGGTTGGCGATGTAACTAAATATTTTGTTATTGGACCTCTTTCTAGCTAGATCATTTTCTTTCTAACAATGTTGATATTCAGACTGTATCGTATAGTATCTGCTTACTACAGATACTTTATACTCACACTTATCATCCATATTCATACTTTTATTGGTTTTACATTAGCATTTTACGAATCGTTTAGTTTTTATAAATATTTTCTGATCCTCCGTTTCTTTTCTTCAAATTTCTTTCTCAGATTCAAAACTGCTGCGCTCTAGTAAGACGCAACCTGCCAGTATTCAAAGCAGCCAGTAACAATTGGTCAAAAACCTTGCGCATAATATTTTTATAAATATAACTCAGAATATCTTTACACAGAACTCACGAATTGATGATAATAATTTTTAGTAATATATAATCTAGTAATAAGAATACTAAGAAAATATTTATAAAAACTAAACGATTCGTAAAATGCTAATGTAAAACCAATAAAAGTATGAATATGGATGATAAGTGTGAGTATAAAGTGTCTGTAGTAGGCAGATACTATAATCGTTGGTCTCTTGTGGTGTCAATTGCGACTTATGAGCATGAGGTCTTGGGTTCGACACCTAGGTCGTGCAAAGTGTTATTGAGTTTTTCTTTCAGGAATTTCTCAGTATCAGCACGGATTCTGGATTTTTTTCCGGTTGAGGGCAATAGGCCAGCCCCCTTTTACATGGGACTAAAATGTAACTGGCATAAGGTGACGTAAAATAGGGAGCAAGTTATTGCCATAGGGCAAAAATATTCAGTCAAATAGTAGTCATGGAGTCTGTATTTGTGCCCTACAAATCCAGACTCCACACTTTGTACGACCTGGGAATTGAACTCAGAACCTCATGGTTCGGGCTTGCGACCACTACACCAAAGAGGCTTTGGATATGAGTATAAATTCAAATAATAATGATAGCCTTTTTATTTCCACGTCAAAGTATTTTACATTTCGAAATGTTTTTTAGTTGTGTTAGTATATTTAAATCATTAAAATCTAGAGTGAGAGCGGCGGTGGCCCAGTGGTGGCAGCCCCGACTTACGAGCAGTAAGCCGTGGGTTCGAACCCAGGCAGGCGCATTACTTTGTGTAATTTATTTCATCACCGCTGCACTCAAAAACGGTGAAGGAAAACATCGTGAGGAAACCGGCATGTCCTAGAACCAAAAATTCGAAGACATGTGACATCTACCAACCCGCACTGGGCCCGCGTGGTGGATTACAGCCCATTCCCTCTCATAGGAGAGTAGGCCTGTGTCCCAGCAGTGGGAACATTATAGGCTAATGATGAAAATCTAGAGTTAGTATTGTTAGTTTCTTCATCTGTATTTGATGTGGATCCAGATTGGATGAAGGCGTCCTCTTTGTCCTTCAAAAATACTCTATCTTTGTCGAGGGTTATCCAATCTCGGTCTGTTTAATGATATAGATATATGGAAAGAGACATGTCGGTACCCCACCTTTTTGCTCTTTCTTAGTGTGTTCCATAATGTAGTTTTTATGGTCCATCTTTTATCTTAATACCACGAGATGTGACCGACCAAGCCATTTTAATTTTAAGGCCTGTGTTAATTTTTGTTTTCGGCCTAAAAATAAAATCAAATAACTAACTTAAATTCACTATCCACATTTCAAAAGCAACTCAAACTCAAAGCATTCATTTCAATTAGAACATCACAGACACTTTTGAAAGTCACAAGGCATAAGAACTTGTGAAAGTACCGTAGTTGCCCATTCCAAAGCGTAGATCTCTATGGAGAAGAATGGGCGAGAAACTCCATGGACAGTCTTTTAAATCAAAATATGTTACAAAATCTTGGTTACATCATTCATGTTAAGAATTACAAATATGCGAGAACTATGTGGAAATACGGGCAAGTAAAGAGCGTACAGAGTAATAGTACATTGTTACCCTAGGGGTGAAAGTAACTTATTTAGTCCCGAGACGGGGTTTGGTGCCCGAACGAAGTGAGGGCGCCAATAGTTCGAGGGACTAAATAAGTCTTTAACCCGAGGTAAACACTGTGCTTTTCATTACGAATAGCACAAGGAAAGTAAAAATAAAAACATCAATTAGCTAAAGAAAAAATGAGTAAAACCGTTTGCCGCGTTCCCGCCTGTTTTTTTTTGTTTTTTCTGTGTCCTGCCAGCTATTTAGCCTTTATTATTCATTTTCATCATTGAAAAAATGGTAAACATTTTGCCCAAATCAATGTTGTTTAAAAAAAACTGTTGAAACTAAATTATAATAAAGTGTTTTAAAAATATATATCCTTTAATCAATACTTAACTTAAGTTATTTCAATTTTACATCGTGGCTGCATAGAAAGTTGGAACATGGTTCAATAAAAATGTGAAAATAGAACAAGTTTTTTTTTATAATTTGACATCTGTCAGTTGAAAGCGATTCTCCCTAGGGCTGAAAAGTAGTACTTTCAACCCGCTCTTCAGGCAACTTCAGATCTACTTTCAGAGTATGAGTAATGAAAAATATTAAATCAGTAATTCAAAAATAAAGTATTTAAAATAAACCGTGGATAAAATTTGAACCTTATCACAGAGTAATTCTGTACAATAGACTGATAAAATTTTCGACTGTTTACATTTTCTACTCGCTTGCACGTTTCAAGATTTCTTAACTAGCCTCTGGCATAAATGTTACTTCTGTAAATGAGGTCATTTAGAGGCACAGTAGCGAATTTAACTGTCAGATTAAACTGTTTTTGTTACTAGAGAAAGCTCGGAACTTCATTTCTAGCCTGTTTTAAATAAACGAGCCCTGAATTTGGTTTAAGTCTAGTGACTTAGACAGAATTACTTAGTATTTTAAGTGTACCTACTAGACTTTGCTGTGTCTACGGATATTGCCTATCATTTACTATGTAGGTCTCAAGTTCGAAACCAAGACATGTACCTCTGATTTTTCGCATTCATCTACGAATTCAATAATAGGGGTGAAGAGTGGGTAAAGAAAACGAAATTCTATTTTGTCCGTCAGACTGGTAATACAAAAATATTAGATACGTTTTTTTTGTTTTATCAAAATATCTTTAGTTTTATCAAAATTCTTTATCAAAATATACTTAGTTAAAACTCATTAAAATTGGAGAATGGGGAATACGTCACAAGTAGGTATAAAAATTACCTACACGTGACGTCATGCGCCATTTCAACTCAATATGTATATCTCCGTAATTTTATGACCACGTGAAAAAAGAAAAAATACGTGTCCAATACTTTTCAATAATCTACCCGGCCCTGGAACAAAAAGGGCTAAGAACATGGTATTAGTCAGTACAAGTCTGACACTCCCTTCCGCTCCGCCCACAGCGAGAGGGTTCATTTGAAGATTTCCAATCCGTAAAAAAAAAGGCCAGAGTTTCGTTTTTTCAATACCTCTCTCAAAAGCACGAATTTTCACCATCAGTTTTTCTCTGTCAATGTCATTGAAAGGCCAAAAGTTCCTTGTACCCTTGTAACCTATATTACTTTTTGATGTAAAATCAAAAACAACCAAAATTTAATCCCTATTGCATCAATGTAAGCCTACCAAAGCCGATAAAACATGAGTCCTATTTAATAATAAATCTGCAATCACTTACAGCCTACAGCCCAGCCCACCTGTATAAATACATGCAAAAGCTACATGAATACAGCCCACGTTACAGTTAGTACACTGCATATTTTATAAGTCCATCCATCTGCTCAAACGGAATACTAAATGTAGGTAATGAAACCGACAAAGTGATATTTGAAAGCCATCCCGGATTTCACGTGTTCGTATTTGAAAATTTTAATGTAATTGCGCTAGAGGGTTTTAATGGAATAGGTTTATTTGTTAGTGCCGATTAACGTGTAGCGGAAAGTACAACAACATAGTTCAAAAATATACTACAGCGCCATCTATGCCACAAAGGAAGAACTAACCTCAAACACTGTACATCAAACTCAGCACTTAACCCAAGGAAAAAAAAGGCGTTTTGGGGTTAAAACAATCACGTTTTACGGTAAAACTCAATGTAAAGCATATCAAAATATTGAGCTGATGAATGCATTGAATAGTAAACGGATAATGGAGTTAATCTAGAACGAAAAAAAAACGCAATGACGGGGAGAACAAGAAGTGCCTTTCAGCTTCTGAACCACTTTCTGCAAACCTGCAAAGGTTGGTTCTTGGATGGGTAACCTTACATTACACTTGGAAAATATGATAAAGTGTTGGTCCCGGCTGTCGTTCTTAGGTCTTTGACAGTCGTCACAGGTAGTGCGAAGCCTGAAAGTCTGACAACCAGTGTTTGCCAAGGGGTATGTTTTGTCGAGGTCAGGTAGAAATTAGCTCCATTTAAAGTACTGGTATTCAGCTGAGTCCTATCAGACAACACACCGACCCTATATTCGTTCAGTAGCAGATAGTGATAAGGGGACGGGTAGCAGCGTTCTTGTGTTGAATGATAAATACTTGATAAAGATCTAAAAAGAACAACCGTTGCCAACGGCGTAGCGTGCTTTCCGAAGCATACAAGAGATTCAAATGGAGGCAAACCCATCCAAAAAACGACCTCAGCAGATGTAACCTTCATCATCATCATTTAAGCCAAAAGACGTCCACTGCTGGACATAGGCCTCCCACGAGTGTCACCACATTTACCAGTCCCGTGCGACTCGCATCCTGTGGATCCCCGCAACCTTCACCAGGTCATCGATCCACCTAGTGGGAGGCCTTCCAACGCAACGTCTTCTGGTTCGCGGTCGCCATTCTAGAACTTTTCGGCCCCATCGGCCATTCATTCTGCGAGCAATGTGCCCTGCCCACTGCCACTTAAGTTTGGCAATTGTTTTGGCTAAGTCGGCAACCTTAGTTCTGTTCCGGATGTCCTCATTTACTATTTTTGACGTAACCTTTCCTTCATTTTATACAGCCATTTATACGACCTCCTGTAAACGCATAATAAACTATGGCATTAAAGTTAAATACAGAACTTCCGTGTTTTCCATTCCGCGGTTCGCTTCAATATTACCTGAATAAACTACGCTACTAACTTGAATTTGCGGTATCCTGTTTCTGTTGCTTAAGACCTTTTAGATGATTAATAAAGAGCAGACGTCGTGGCTAAATATCAACAACTGCACGTTGCAACGGTTGCCGGGGTCGATCCGGGGGATCGGTTACTTTTACTTTACATGTCTGTCGGCCCTTCGTTACCTCAAAAAAAAAAATAATAAGCCGTTGCTCCCGGCTGTCATTTGCAGATCTTTGACAGTCGTTAAAGGTAGTCAAAAGTCGAAATCTAATACCAAGTCGGCTCTTTCTTACCTCAGAAAACATTTTGTTAAGCCGTTGGTCCCGGCTGTCATTTGTAGATCTTTGACAGTCGTGAAAGGTAGTCAAAAGTCCGAAATCTAGTACCCACAAAGTCGGCAATGGTACAAGCTTATCCAGAAGAAGCCTGTTCACTCTAACTTTGAAGAGATTAGGG
Organism: Cerastis leucographa; assembly: GCA_963082945.1. Lineage (NCBI taxonomy): Eukaryota > Metazoa > Arthropoda > Insecta > Lepidoptera > Noctuidae > Cerastis > Cerastis leucographa. The sequence goes on along the minus strand of OY720369.1, from coordinate 4,010,575 downwards.
TTGTAAGCGTTCGGAAACACAGACGCAGGCAGAGAAGATGAGACCAAACGCCAGCCTATTTAGCATAAAAAATCAGTCCATGTAAAGTACTAGTATTTAACTGCATCCAGTTATATTGTAAGCCGACCCCAACTTAGTTTGGAAAAGGCAAGTCAGTTGTGATCATTACGAGGGATCTCTAGTGGGCCTTTCTCCATACAATCGTATTTCGCTGTTTTCTTTGTGGATAATGCGTCTAGAGCAACGCAAAAAAAAAAAATGATAGGGGCATGTATTAATGAGACCTAGATTTTTACCAAAAATCGGTAAAAATCTAGGTCTCATTAATACATGCCCCTATAATTTCCTTTTTTTTTCAAAACATAATCACTAAAAGTATTATGACAATCCAAAAACCCGAAAAAAAAAACCCGCCATGTTCAGATGACTATCAGACAAATTACATAAGTTTTTAACAAAAAAGAAAATAATAGCAGTATACATATACTTTTCCTCTAAATTTTCATATAAGAATTATTTAGATCAGTTTAGTTTGGAAGAAGAAAACAGCGGAATACAAAACGTCTTTTGGTCAAGATGTTTGTAGGTAAAATCTACCTGAGCTGCAGTTGTCCCTTTCGCACTGTACACCTTACGGTCGGGCGCAGCGCGACGGCAATAGTTTCGTCAAATACCTATTCTTCAAATTCCTCGGGACTAGGGTCCTAAGACGCACAACATCACTTACCCTACAATACAAATCCACAATAAGCTCTTAAAAACCTTTAATTCAACTTATTCCAAAATTACTTTCACCATTATCCAACTTCATAACAAAGAAAAACTTACCTACACCACCCCCTATAAAACACAAAACACATTGTACTCCCAAAACACGAGTAAAACTCCATTCTCAGCGAAAATAAAACAACTTTTTATATTCAAAAAACACTTTAACTTCTGAAGTACTGTTACCGAACTTGGTTGTCAAAATAGGTGTTTCACATAATGAGCCTCGGACCACGGTAGGTATGTCTATTAAAACTTTTCTTGTTAAAGCTGCATTGTGTATACAGACCTGATAGGTGGAAGTTTGAGCACCTGGACGGTTGAGAGGTCGATTGTCTGAGTGTGTTTTGTCTGAGTACTAGAGTTCCATGTAGATTTATTCTTTGTGTTGATAAATAATAATTCATCATCTGCCTAGCCTTTTTCCCAAACTATCTTGGGGTCGGCTTCCAGTCTAACCGGATGCAGCTGAGTACCAGTATTTTACATGAAGCGACTGCCTAACGACTGTCAAAGATCTACAAATGACAGCCGGGACCAACGGCTTAACGTGCTTTCCGAGGCACGGAGGAAACTCGGTATGTAATAATGGTCATCCATCCACGGACCAACCTGGGCAAGCACGGCTTAACCTTAAAGATCGACCCGGGCGGCTGTTATTATTTAGCCACGAGCTCCTCAAAATAAAATCCTTGATAAATAATAATTACAGCTCCTTGATATATATGTCGTGGATTGATGGCGCCATGGTGCAACAGACAGCGCCATCTAACAATTCGTTTTGGAATTAACAATATTGTCACTTGAAACGCAAGCGCGCCAAACGCTTGGACACGATCGTCGGTAGAGGGGATGCAGTGAACCCTAGCAGAGGGACGGGGTGTTGCGACTTGCGACAGTCGAACTCCAACAGTCATGGCAGACGCTCAGTACCAACGCACGTGTTTGTTTCTTGTACAACCGTTAGTTTAAATAAAGTTATTGAGATTTGAATTTAAAAGTTCTTTCGTTCGAGTACCCAAGTCAGTGCCCACATTTACCTAAAACTATGTCGGATCGTGAAGAAGACCCGATGCTTCGCATCTCGGCCAACCAATGCGACATCAGAAGTCGGATTCACTCGAGCTGAAGAAAAATACGGAACAGGAGCGATGACGTCATGACGCGATGATAATTCACTTGGCTTGCTACGAAATGACCACGAAGCGGTGGAGGTGGACAAGCAGTTCCGGAGCAGCGCCTGCAGCAGCGCTTGCAGCAGCGCCTGCAGCAGCGCTTGCAGCAGTGCCTGCAGCAGCGCCTGCAGTAGCGCCTGCACCAGCACCTGCAGCAGCGCCTGCAGCAGCGGCGAGCAGTAAGCGATGCGTTGACGTTTGTTATGTCGGCAATCCCAGCGGTATGCTGATGAAAACTGGTGAGTCGTACCCATTTTATTAAGATTCTGGTGCCGAATGCTCTCTCATCAGGGATAATGTTGCGTCACAGTTCAGTGGCAAGTGTGTAAATAACATTGTCGGGATTGGTCATGGTAGTATGCAAAGTACCCTACAAATTTTATCTGAGGTTATGATTAACGATCTAAGATTAGACATTATTTCATGTTGTAACGGATAGTTAGTCTTAAAAATGGTATTTTAAGTGGCCGCGAGATTTTAGATCAGGTATTTAACGTTAGTATGACGTGTGATAGTGTTTTTCTTGTGTTGTGATGAGGTTGTTAGGTTTTGTGATTTTTCAAATATGCTCAAGAAAGATTCTAACTGTCAAATCGATTTCGATAAAGTGGATACAGACATTCCGTCAGAATTTCGTTTCCAATTAATTGATATTTTGACACAATATTCACCTGTTTTTCTAGTGGTGTTTCTAGATCTCGTGTTACAACAGGACAGTTGCAAATTCGGTTTGTAGATCCTATTCTTACGGTTAATCGTCGCCTTTATAAGCTTAGTGCTAGTGAACGCGAAGTTATTACGGATAAAGTTCGTTAATTAGAGGAAGCAGGTATTATTAGGCCAAGTTATTCGCATTTTTCTTGTCCAGTGTTGCTCGTTAAGGAAGATAGTTCAGATCGCATGTGTCGATTACAGGCAACTGAACGACAACAGTGTCCGATAGCTTTCCACTGCCATTGATAGAGGATCTTGGATCTAGGTTAGGTAGTGCCAATGGTTCACGTGTCTTGATATTTTATCAGGCTACCATCAGATACCAGTGCACCCTGAATCAATAGAGCGCACTGGATTCGTCACACCTGACGGTCGGTGGGAATATTTGACCATGGCGCGTGGTTTGCAGAATGCAAGTTCGATTTATAAGCGTACAATGATGAGAGTATTAGGTGTCCTTGCATAGCTATGCTGTCACATACGTTGATGCCATTTTAGTTATAGGATCATCTTGAACGAGATGAGTTTAGTCCATCACTCAGCTGAGACAGTTTATTAGGCTGGCCACTTATTTTAGACAAGTTTGTGCCACAGTTCTCAAAAACGATGGCTCTGTTTCGTTTAACGAGTGGCAAGAATAATTGCATTGGTTGGGAACCTAGCCATGAGGTCATTCGTCAGAAAATAATTTCTTATTTAACCAGTGAGCCAGTTTAAAAAAATGTTTAATCCTGCACTTTCGATCGAGTTACATACCGATGCCAGTGCTGAAGGATATGGTGCCATTTTTATTCAAAAAGATTCACGGGAAACAACATGTGGTTGCTTATTACAGTCGTTGCACTTCCCCAGCTGAATCAAAGTTCCATTCTTTTGAATTAGAGACATTAGCTGTCTTTAATGCCGTAAAGCATTTTCGGCATTATTTACTAGGTCATAAGTTTACCGTTGTGACAGACTGCAGTTCTGTTAAAGCCTGTAGACTAGTCGTGACGTCTGGTAGGACGCATTAAGAGTGGTTCAGTTGGCTATGAACTCTACTGTTAATGTGGCTAAATCTACATAGTCCTCTCGAGTTGATGATTGGAAGGTTAGCGAGACCGCTTAGTTTAGTAACCGCTGATGATGTGACTTACGTTAATTTAGATGAGATCAGAGAGCATGCGACACAGAATATTGTTAAGAATGCAAATCACGAAAAAAAACTATTTGAACAAAATAAGGTTCAGGTTTCAAAGTTGGCTATTAATGATTGTTTTAGTTGAAAATGGGGAAAGGAATCAGACGAAATTAGATCCTAAATTCAAAGGCCCATTTAAAATTATTGGTGTGTTAGACGGGGATAGATACTTACTAAAGGCGCTTGACTCTAAGCGAACTTACAAATACCCCCATGATCGTGTGAGGAAGATCCCCGATCACCAAGTTCCTCGAGAATTAGATGTGTCATAGTTGATGACAGTGGTAGTGAGACCAAATCTGATTAAGAATGGCTTGCACACTCATACTCTAAACTTTAGACCGCACCTCATGAGTAACATGTGGCGATGGGTCTACAAGGAATCGTTGGTGCGATTCGTGTCTGTGTTGGTGCACAGAGCGCTTCATGTGTTGTAGCACATATTGCGCTAGATTTTTGAGGATCGTTGGTGCGATTCGTGTCTGTGTTGGTGCACAGAGCGCTTCATGTGTTGTAGCACATATTGCGCTAGATTTTTGAGGATCGTTGGTGCGATTCGTGTCTGTGTTGGTGCACAGAGCCCCTCATGTGTTGTAGCATATGTGGTGGCAGATTTGTAAGGAATCGTTGGTGCGATTCTGGACAGATTACCATGAAAGTATGACGAGTTGAGTATGCATTGCTTATGAGTTATGATAAACAGTGAGAGAATTGTTAGAATTACTTCGTTGTAAACTTGTTGATCGGATCTTTTCCAACTAATCGTGTAGTGTAGGGAGCACTGTGTATGAAGCCTTAAAAACAGGGCATTGTAAATCATGGCAGTTGATTATTGTACTTAGATTTAGAAAAAAATGAAGTACCATGGTGAATCAACCTTCTTTTGATTGGCAGGATAGCCGAGCTAGATTATTCTCTGAGCACATTTTGTCCACAGGTATTACACCCGAGGACGGGTGCTAGTCAGGGATGGCCGTGTCGTGGATTGATGGCGCCATGGTGCAACAGACAGCGCCATCTAACAATTCGTTTTGGAATTAACAATATTGTCACTTGAAACGCAAGCGCGCCAAACGCTTGGACACGATCGTCGGTAGAGGGGATGCAGTGAACCCTAGCAGAGGGACGGGGTGTTGCGACTTGCGACAGTCGAACTCCAACAGTCATGGCAGACGCTCAGTACCAACGCACGTGTTTGTTTCTTGTACAACCGTTAGTTTAAATAAAGTTATTGAGATTTGAATTTAAAAGTTCTTTCGTTCGAGTACCCAAGTCAGTGCCCACATTTACCTAAAACTATGTCGGATCGTGAAGAAGACCCGATGCTTCGCATCTCGGCCAACCAATGCGACATATATAATAATTACAGCTTATTATTTTCTCGCTCAAAGAGGAACTTTGAAAGTGGCACCCGTTACAGATGAAAGGGAGTCGTTTGTCTTGGTATGGACATGTGGTGAGGAAGGATGGAATATTTATGTGACTAAAAAACGTGGTTTTTAATTTTTTTTCTTTTTTTTTTTTGGACGTAGGACCAACACTAGGAATTTCTCTTGTGTCGTGGGTGAGTTTACAAACATTTAAACTCACATACACAAACAGCCAGACCCGGAACAACTATTTTTTTTTTTTGAATGGCATCTCGCAGTTCAACCTATGAGGTTGTCGTCTGCTTAACCGGACTATCCTGTGGGTGCCTTTAGAGTAAGGCCTCCAGCCAGGGCATAAAAACTTACAAACTAAGCGACTGCACGCTAAGGGCACCCCCTGTGGGGTACGAACCTCGGCTTAGGGCGTCGCTGGGGGAGGACTGCATGGGGACAGGCTGGATCTGAATGGTATCATTATTTAGGGGCTGATTTAAAACTACTGGCACAGCATGGCGGGCTGGCTCGAGCGAGGGTCGGGGAGGGCATGGACCGGGACGTCGCGACGGACCTCGACGGCGAGGTCGGAAAGACGGCGGTTTGAGTCGGAACTTTTTAAGAGTGCTAGTCTCTTTGCTCCTCTCCTGGAGGAGGGTGATAGCATCATCTGGAGTGACAAGGGTATGCCTAGGACGGCGTACTGTACTAATGCGCGAGGGTTCGTAACGGGCGGCCGCTGCGATCAGGGGATTACGGTGTTTAATGGCGTTATCGAAGAAACGCTTCGAAAGACGTTTCATAAACTGAAGGACGGTGGGCATTCTAAGGTCTACGTGTAGACGGTCATTACGGACATAAAAAGGGGCTCCCGTGACTCTACGTAAGAACCGGTTCTGTAAGATTTGCATTCTATGGATGTACTTAGGCTTGGTGTGAGCGTACACGACGCAAGCGTACGTTATAATGGGGCGGATCACCGCGGTATAAAGGCGCAACTTGCACTTGAGTGACAACTTGCTTTTTGCCGAAATCATGAAATGAAGCCTACCCATAGCAAACGCAGCTCGGTCGCGAGCTGCTTTGATGTGCGCCGCGAAAGACAAGTGGTTGTCAAGTATGACTCCTAAGTACTTGGCTTGCTTCTCCCAAGGGATAGGCTTACCGTACATAGTGATCGGGCTGAGCGCGGGTGGCTTAATTTTACGCTGTTTAGAGAAAAGAACTGCCTGGCTCTTGTCGGGGTTCACCTCGATTCTCCATTTCCGGAACCAAGCGCCTAAGACGTTGGCTGAGGTTTGGAGGGTGCTATAGATAGCGTCGTGACTGCGGCCAGTGTAATAAATGGCCGTGTCGTCCGCGAACAGGGCTAACTGAGCCTTCTTGCTCTTGGGGATGTCACTGGTGAACAGAGTAGAGATAAGGGGAGAGACGACGGAGCCCTGAGGGACTCCGGCTCCAACTATCTGTAGGCTATACAAATATTTGTTCCGTGCGGGGATCGAACCCGCGACACGCAGCACAGCAGTCGATCGCTCAACCACTGCGCCAGCCGTGCCATGATGAATAAGAATAACAGCCTATTATTTTCTCGCTCGTAGTTATGTAATGTAAGCCACTCAATCAGTCGATCAAAGGACCGAAAGATGAGCCTCGAAAAGCTTATTAAACTGTTTGTCCTGGCTGTCAATAGTTAGTAGATCTTTGGCAGTCGTAGAGCGTTTACGCCTTACGACATTTCATACAAACTTTCAAACTTTCGTTATTTTCCGAAATGACTGAACTGATTTTGATGAAACTTCGTACACATAAGCAGGATACACAGATCTAAAAAGTTACTAAAAAACATTTTCGAAAAATAGTGTTACAGTTAAATTAGACCAAATTTGTATTTTCTATAGAAACAGAAAATTCCAATTATCTCTTGTTTTAAAACACATTTTGAAAATATTTTTTAGTAACTTTTTAGACCTATGTATCCTGCTTATGCGCATAAAGTTTCATTTAAATCGGTTTAGTCATTTCGGAAAAAAACTACTTGAAAGTTTGTATGAAAAGCGGTAAGGAATAAACGCTCTTAAGGTACTCAAACTCCCGAAAGTCTGAAACCAGTCTTACAAAGGGGTATCGTAATATGCAGTAGCTAGATTGTGGAGGTCAGATCAGTACACAATGATGTAAAATACTGGTATACAGCTAGATCCAGTTGGATTGGAAGCCGACACACCAAAATAATTGGGCAAATGGCTTACAAATTGAAGACATATTTATGTCTAGAATAGATCAAACTTAATACCACTTACAGTTTTTTATTCCAAATATCATTGACATACATACATGACATCACACTTTGTAATCCATGAAGGGTTAGGCAGAGATGTAACAAATGTAAGTGTTAATGAATAAAATAAATAAATGTACCTAATAAGAATACCCACATTTAGCCAGTTGTGTTTATTTATTTATTTAACGCTTCAAGTACAATATACAGAGGCGGACTTAATGCCACAGCCATTTTCTACCAGTCAGCCTTTGGGTGATGCAAAGACAAACAATGTTTAAGTCTCATGTAATAGGAGGCGAGCCTATTGCCATCAACCGGACACATACCCACACTCCGTGGCTGCTTATGAGAAATTCTTGATGGAAAAACCCGGGAATCGAATCCAGAACCTTATGCTCAGCAGCCTTATGCGACCACTAGAGCAACAGACAATATCGTTATTTTCCCATAAAAATTAAAATCCCACAATATATAACATCAAATAAAACAATTTCCCAGCACACTCTACATTCCAATTTTCAGTTCCGTTCATAGAAAAACTGCTTTTACGATTTATATCCCAAATAAAGTCACGAAAAGTTAAAGATATATTTTTGTTAAAACATTTTGTTCAGTGACTGGAAACGTCGGAGCAATTCTTCCGCACGTCTTATCCCGAAACACGGAATAGTATTGACAGAAGGTTGGCTTTATACAAAGAGGGAAAACGGGTATATGCACACATAGATAGTGAAACTTTTGTTTACTCAGTTTGCCACCATCAGCCTACTAATTGCACCACTCAGGACATGAATGAGGCAAACGACAGAGACAGCTCTGTCGTTTGCCGGCAAGCAGGTCGCTATACGTACTGGTTGGACGAAATGTGAGTCATCGATTAAAAAAAAGGAGGCTATAATATTTCCAGTGCTAGGAAAAAAGATCTCCTTCCTGGGGGGTTACTATGACGCTTAAAACATTATTGTTCCATTCCTATTCCAGAGTGGGAAAGAGATGGAGCTAGACGACCTGTATAGCTCCGTCTCTTTTTCACTCTGGAATAAGAATGGAACAATAATGTTTTAAGACGTTATGGTACGCCACCAGAACGAGTGTGACGAAACTCGCAAGTCGAGTACGGGATGATGGATTAAGCAAATGAATTTTTGGCCTAGGGTTCTAGGATATTGCCTGTTTCCAAGGATGATTTCATTCACTGATTTGAAGGTAGTGGTGATAAAATAAAATACACAAAGTGTAAAGTGGCTACGTGACTTTTTAAAACTTTTATAAATCCTGATTTTGAACCTTCTATCACGAGTGCGCGTGGACGCGTACGTGAAACGTGTCTATGTGTGCGTGCTTTTTCGCTCGTTGTACATATTTATGTACCGAATATCTGTACTATACTCTTTGCCTGAACGCATTAGGAAAACCCCGGCAAACCCGGCAGAGATAATGTGGAAACGATTTTCAAAAACACCTACATGTTTTTACTTGGTCGCGTTGATGAAGATGGTTTTAAAAGTATTTCTGTTTGTGTGAGATATAAATAGTATGTGTGTGGCAGGAGAGATTTTAAGGTAGATGGAAGGATGGATGCGGGTAATGGGAGAAAAAGTAATTTTTATTTATTTTTAAAGTGAAACTTTTATTACATCGTCTCAAACTTTTTCGTCTGTGTGTTGAATGTCGCGTGACGCTCGGCCACGGAGTAGGGATAAAGTGAAAGGCGCTCGTCAGGGTGCCTCTCACTTTATCCCTACTCCGCGTTTTTTACGTTTTATACCAATGGAATATTATTCCAAAATTTTTTAGTTAAATGTCTATAGTGTGAAAAAAAGTTTCACTTTTACCGTGCTTTCATAAAACCACACAATCTTTTTTTATTTGAGGTGGGTTTGCTCTTGACTCTAGTTTAGGTCAGAGATGACAGAGACAAAGTCGACGATGGTACGCGCATTATGAAAGGCGTTTAAAAACGCTTAGTAATCTAACATTTAAAAATCCAAGCATAGCCAAAAGCGATTATGTTTTGTTTGATGTGATGCGGAGGAATGAGGAAAATGTTGATTATGAATGTAGATGGCTATAGGAGTAGAGGAAGACCAAAGGAACGATGGATGGACTGTGTGAAGGATGATATGGCAAGAAAGGTGGTGACTGCTGAGATGACAAGTAATAGAGAAGTATGAAGGAATAAGACATGCGGTGCTGACCCCAAATAAATTGGGCTAAAGGCAGGGGAATGATGATTATGTTAGGTTTTTAAGTGGGAAAGAAGGACAGAAAATGAAGAAATATGAGTACGCCTGATAAACCAAAGATTGAGGCCAATAAAATAGCCTCCTAACACATGGTCCCAAGTTAAACAAAACATAAAAAAACTGGGTGTAAGTACTATTAGGTACACCTCTGCCTCGTCATCAGCTTATAATATTCCCACTGTTGGGACACAGGCCTCCTCTCTATGAGAGGGAGTGGGCTGTTATCCACCACGCGGGCCCAGTGCGGGTTGATACGTAGATGTCACATGTCATCGAATTTTTTAGTTCTAGGTCATACCGGTTTCCTCGCGATGTTTTTCTTCACCGTTTTTAAGAGCAGCGGTGATGAAATAAATTACACAAAGTAATGCGCCTGCCTGGGTTCGAACACACGGCTTACTGCTAGTAAGTCAGTGCTGCCACCACTGTGCCACCGCTGCTTTCACCTCACCACTGTTTATTATACATTAATTCAGTTTTACGTTAGTAGTGCACTATTGTCTATTCTATTGGTACTGCTGAGTGACCTGGCATAGTCTACCAAGCTGGCCCCATGCGTGTTACTGGGTAAACATAGCTGAGAATTTATTTGTTCTATCCCAACCCATGGATTGAGATCAAAATCAAGAATTGCCTTATGCCACGCCTACGCATTATCCTTTAGGCTATTGCCACTTTCATTGGCAATAAAATAGCCCAGCAGACTTTTGCTAAAACATTCACTATCTCGATGCCTTTTAGTTTGACAAATTGCATTGCGTTATTGACATCGTTAAGTTGACAGTTTCGGACTTAAGAAGCAATCAGTCTACGCAGGTTATTAGAAAATAATGATATTTATGAAACGTGAAAATATTGGGTATATATGGATTGGTCGTTTCCCACGTAGAGGAACTGGCAAGAATGTATTAGAACCCGCTGTTTTTTTCTTTTAAATTACCTCAAAAGTGATTTTCGTTAGGCGATTCCAACAGGGCACCGCTCGTCCGCGCGATCGGGTGGTGTGCGTGTGATAACTGCAACTAACAACATATATTTATTTTATTTATTAATTAAAAATTTAAAAAACCCCCGACACAAATAACCTCTAAAAAACAAAAAATAAAATAATCCAATCGTCTTAGCGTCGGGGGTCGCTTTGTTATGTGCTTGTACTAAGTCGGTCTACTTAGCGGTCCCCCGACGCTAAGACGCTTGGATTATTTTATTTTTTGTTTTTTTAGAGGTTATTTGTGTCGGGGGTTTTTTAAATTTTTAATTTAATTTTTATTTCATGTTTTTTAAACTTATATTGTTTTATCTTAGCCTTGACGCTCCCAATACTGGGCATAGGCCTCCCCCATTGCTTCCACTTTTCTCGGTGTTGCGTGTCATCTCGCCAATTAACGAAAACAGCAAAAATTTAAAAAAATACTTTTTGGGGGGAGGGGGAGGTTTAGCAACCACCCCCCCTGGCAATGCCCAAGGTGACAAGTGACAAGATTTCAAATTTCGAATCGATCAGACCTGTGGAAGTTGTTAATTTCCCTTCAACTGGAAAAGAGGTGATGGCCTTCAAACGACTGATCAGATTATATCGAAACATAGCTAAGAACACTCTCGATTAAAACACCTTTCAAACGAAACCAATTTCATCAAAATCGGTTCATCCGTTTAGGAGCTACGATACTGTGGTATCGTCGTCGTTCGTGTGGTGTCTGTGGACAGACACACAGATACACAGATACACATGTCAAACTTATAACACCCCTCTTTTTTGGTCGGGGGTTAAAAACAAGGTTCATATTTGTATGAAAAAACGAAACGGAAACGAAACGGTTTTGTGGGGCATAGTTCTTAAGTAAAGATTTGTCTTTACGTAAAAACTATGCCCCACAAAACCGTTTTCACGGTTTGTCTGTGGGAACGGAACAAACGGTACATGTTTAAAGAATATATTAATACTGCGGACACTTAATTAATACTAATATTACTCGTTAATAACAATCAATTAATCTTAGAAACTACTTATTTACCCTCCCCCAACAATCTGAAAACCACATTCCTAAAAAATATGGCTTACAAACTCCTGAGAATCAGTTTAAGCGCTTTGGCAAACTTACTTTTACTTTTCTGACTTCTTATATCAGTAGGCAATCGGTTGAGAAGGTATGGTACGGTTTTATCAAGATTTCGGTCGCCAAAATAATTACTGATTTTAGCTACATCAAACTTGCCTGCTGATACTATTAATAACACTTGCAACGGGATATGTACCATGTTTATTATTTGTTTCGAGTTCCCGATATTTCGGCGCTGTTGCAAACGCCATGATCACGGATAAACTGAAGTTATTGCGGGTAGGTGTTTCGTGTGTCGGGAACAGAATCGAGTTGTGAGTGACAGTGGTAGTGGTACGGAGCACAAAAAACAAACAAGGAAGAGGGTAGACCGATTTGTCTGCACATAAACACCCACCCGCAATAACTTCAGTTTATCCGTGATCATGGCGTTTGCAACAGCGCCGAATTATCGGGAACTGGAAACAAGTAATAAACATGGTAAATATTCCGTTGCAAGTGTTATTAATAGTGTTAGTGACCATGTCAGTTTAAAAACTTATATTGCCTGCTGATATTGACCTAGTTGCATGGTTATGGGTAACTAGCGAGTGACGCCCCCAGCTGCCATGAATCTAGCTAGAAGTAGGATCCTTGAAGGCCTTGGATGTGCAGCGGCACTACAAAAAGTACTAAGCAACATAGGACATAAAGTACCACAGCGTTATCTATGACACAAATTAAGAACTAAATCCTTAATCATGCTATTAAAGTAATCCGTGGCTTATAACCGAAAAACAACTGTCGGGCAATAGCCCACCAAAGATAACAGCCGTCTGGTCGAAGGATCCTCCCTTTTCTACGAGTATGAGGGGTGAAGAACCTTACACCCTGTTCTTCATACTCCTATAGATGATACGACAAGAAGCTTTTATAACTATGTAAATGCTTTGAGTTTAGGTTTCACTTAAAAAAAATAGTATTCAGTTGAGTTCGGTTGCAGGGTATAATACCTTGTGCTGTGGGTGCCTGTAGTTGTATCCGGTGGACTGGGTTCCGTACCCGGGACCCTATTACTGAGTCTTCGCTGTCCGTCTGTCCATCCGTATATTATATTTTTTTAGGGTTACGTACCTCAAAAGGAAAAAACGGAACCCTTATAGAATCACTTTGTTGGCCGTCTGTCTGTTTGTCCAGGTCCTTTATCTCGGTAAAGCGTGGAGGTAACGAGTTGAAATTTAAACTATATGATTATGTAAAATCAAAATTCCAAGTTAACGTAATAAATATACGGCCGTTTATGCCGCAAAAAAACGTATATTTCTACACTTTTCAAAAATAATATGATTTAATTAATGCGCTTAACAAAAGTGAATTAGTACGGGACCCTCAGTGGGCGAGTCCGACTCGCACTTGTCCGGTTTTTTGCTTTATGCCTCTCTCATGTTACCTTTTCATGTCTGAAGGGAATTCAATCAAACTTGACATACAGGTAGCCCATGACTTGGGGTTTACCCCAAGCTATGCATTCCGGCAGTCCAACCCCCCTGCGGGCAAAACCGCGGGCAAAAGTTAGTTTTCAATGAATTACTGTGCTTTATGAACAAAAACGTATTAAAAAACTATCTAACGCTTACATTCAAGCCTGTAAAAATAAACATAAATATGAAAGCCTACTTAAAACCATATAAAAACACGACAGCCTGTCCCCAACACGCGTCAACTAACTTCCAACCGAAAATGTTTGGTCAAACCATAATTTGGCAAACGCGGTACGTTTTCCATTTTAAAATTAGCATCTAAATTCGTACAGGCATCAGATCCGCTTGCATAAACTCCAAACAACTTGTTATGTAGCAAAAATACGGTGCTCCCAATTATTTTGCACCACATCCCACGAATTCGTTTGCTTGAGTTTTAAATTGCGTTCATTAGTTTTTGGGAGTACTACACAATTGTTTGGGCACAAAATTTGTTTTTTCATTTTAACGATATTTTTATTTTATTACATTTTACAAATTAATATTATTTTTAAAACTAGATAACTAAAATAACAACAAATTATAAAAGGGCGTCAAAAAACTCCTCCTCAACGCTGTCAACTGGTAACGTGCCCAAGAGACTGGCGGCGTTGCCACGTTGTATGGCAATACTTAGCCTCTGGCCAAAGTAAAACCCAGCCCTTGGGTCACGGGAAGTGTCAACTAGGCGTTTAGAAATTTCCTTGAAAAGGCTGTGAGCACTCGGACCCCACGGCCCCAGAGTTTCAATTTTTTCAAAATTTGTTAACTTGTCTTTGCCAAGAGGGATTAGGGTACCTGTTATGAGGTTGTTTAGGTCGAATAGACGGTAATTTGGTGATAAAAAGGTAGTACTAAAGAAACATAGTTCATAGTTTCATTCAAATTGATGATTGGACTAAAAGCCGACTCGAGCTAGCCTAATAACCACTTGATAATAGCCGCATGGATTAATTTATCTTTTGTTTTCTAGAGATTTTTGTCGGGGGTTTTTAAAAAAAAATATTATTTTTTGGAAACAGATTTTCTTTTTTTAAATTTTGCCTCACACTGTGAATTTCTCCTGTATCGTGGGTGCGTTTACAAACATTTAAACTCACATACACAAACAGCCAGACCCGGAACAACTATCTGTAGGCCATACAAATATTTGTTCCGTGCGGGGATCGAACCCGCGACACGCAGTGCAGCAGTCGATCGCTCAGCCACTGCGCCAACCGTGTCGTCAAAATTACGTATTATGCTTTCCTGTTGGTTTTTAAATAGTTTATTTTTGAGTGTGGTCTTTGCTGTCCTGGGTTTTAAATTAACTAACGGACGCTGAATAAAATACAGGTCAATGTTTTTTGTTTAATTTTTGTGGACGTTAATGGATATGCGCTGCTGGTTTATCGCACGCTCGCACCACAAATGACTGCACAAATGCATGCGTTTAGCATCAAACACAATTATACTGATGATGACATCAGATCTCTGTAAACTTCAAGCCTTTGAAATCAGCTTAACGTTTTCGTTCCCAGGTCTGACAAGACGGACAGACGATTATTGAAAATTTCCTCATAAATTCCTCGGTAGCAGCAACAAAACACAGCACAGTTTATGATATAGATATATATATGATTAGGTTCAACCCCAACTACATATATAACAGGTATTCTTTTTAGCTTATCGATGGCAAAAAGTTCAAATACGTTTTGCCCAAAACTCAGCCACTCAAACTCCTGGCTCCCGGCAGATGATATATGCGGTGCGATAGAAGAAGATGGGCCATTGTCTGTGGGGAGGCGCTGCATACGCACTCGAGGTCTAAGCCGTCCATGAACCTCCATCTGCAAAGATTGTCTTTGCTCCGGCCGCCATGGGCTCGAAGTCTGTTTAGAGATTTTTAAGTTAGCCACGACAACGCGTGTCTGAAGGTTTCTAATGGATCGTTACTGAAAAAAAACGAAAAAATAACAGGTGAGATGTGGGTGTAATATAAGACGGTGTATACAAGGTGTTGTTTTGAATCCTCGTCAAATTCAAAGAGGTAACTATGCTATTGAGTCTTGTCCCAAATCAATAATAAAATTGGTAGGTAATTTTTTTTTCTTATTTACGGAAATCGGTAAGTGGAACCACTCTTGTTTAAAACGCGGGCCCTCTGATTATTGCCTTACCATTCCACACATACAAACAACCTCAAACGTTTTTTTCGATAATTTCTTATTTCCCAAGCCACGGGGGGTTATTCTGAAATACTGACAAACATAAACAAAACTTTATTTCAATTACATGGTTCTTCAACAAACATGATTTGGAGATCACCTTTTAAGCAAGGAGATGCTTGTGTTAGGTGTCTCCGCTCTTCCACTTAACATTATACAGGGTATGCAATTGAAAAATATAAAAAGAAAATAAAATATTACAAAACGAAACATTAAGGCGTAAAGGAGCGCGCATGTGTGGTGTATTGGAGTGGGTATATGTATGGGAGTGGGTATTTGAGTTAGTGTGCGTTTGTGTGAACAACCAAAAACAAAAAACAAAAACCAAAGAAATCAGCGTTTATTTATAATTAACCAGGTACCGTAATTTTAATTGATTATTTATGGCTTTTGTGTCAAACTCCTGAATTTTGACAAGGATGCAAAACAACATCTTGTATACACGTCTGCTTAACCCGTCGGGTATTACAAACGTGACGTTATATAATGTAAAGTTAAATAATTTTGAAGCTGTTCTAAAATATCTAAAAGCATGAATAAACTCAGAAGTGGGCAGGGTAACAAGTGCGTGCCTGCGAGCCACTGGCGCGTAATGTACGACAGAAACAGATGCGAGAGATTAACACAGATTTTGGAATGAATTTGTTTTAGCAAAATAACTCTTTTGGGAATATGAAAAAACGGGCTAAGTGCGAGTCTTACTCGCACACAGGGTTGCATAGCCCCAAACAATATAATCACAAAACAAATATTGAACGGTCATTCATTAGTAAACTTCCACTCAACCGCAATACTATATTTGTTTTTCATAGTAAGTTAATGAAAAACAAAGTTACTGCTGCAGTTTGGTGAAAAAGTCCCATATCTCAAAAACTAAATATCAAATCTTATTCAAACCAATTTTCGTTGAAAGATTTTTTTAACGTTCTACATGTATCGCAATATTTTTTTCAGAATTTTTCTCCTCTTACTTTAGAAATTAGATATGTTATGGAATTAGGTTAGTTTACACACGTTTTACCACTTTGGAAGCGTCTATCTTTCAAACGATTGACTTTGAAAAAAAATGGTTTCAGGATCAACCTCAATCATCATCTGCGTAGCCTTTTCCCAAACCATCTTGGGGTCGGCTTCCAGTCTAACCGGATGCAGCTGAGTACCAGTATTTTACATGAAGCGACTGCCTATCTGACCTCCACAACCCAGTGAGTGGGTAATCCGATACCCCTTGGTAAGACTGGATGTCAGACTTTCGGCTTCTGACTACTCGTAACGACTGTCAAAGATCTACAAATGACAGCCGGGACCAACGGCTTAACGTGCTTTCCGGGGCATGGAGGAAACTCGGTATGTAATGATGGTCACCCATCCACGACCAACCTCGGCAGGCACGGCTTAACCTTGAAGATTGACCCATGCGGCTGTTAATATTTAGCCACGAGCTCCTCAATTTCAGGAACCTCAATGTCATTTTTAAAGACCTATCTATAGACACCCCACAAGTATAGGTTTGATGGTTTTTTTTCTTTTTTAGTTTCATTTACGTGTGGGGGGGTATCTTTATCTATTTTTTTTTTATGGTCAAAAATCATAAAGCGGTTCACAGAATACATTTACCTACCAAGTTTCAGCTGTGTAGTCCTAATAGTTTCGGAATAAAGTTGGTTAAGTTTGTTGCTGTGACATACGGTCGGACAGACAGACAGACAGACATGACGAATCTATAAGGGTTCCGTTTTTTGCCATTCGGCTACGGAACCCTGAAAATTGGAACAAGTGTTTTTTTGGGGGAAAGTACTGGAGACTTTGTTTTCAGTTTTGTTTTTAAACTTACGTCGAAAAGTTCGTGGCTAAATAATAAAATCCGCTTGGATCAATCTGCAGGTTAAGCCACACTTACCTGGGTTGGTCTGTGGATGGCTGACCATCATACACGTGATTATGAGCAGACAAATCTGCTCATAAACACCCACCCACAATAACTTCAGTTTATCAGTGATCATGGTGCTTGGAACAGTGCAGAAATATCGGGAACTCAAAGTCAAGTAAAGTAAAATTTATTTGCATAGATTATAGGTACCTAAAATAAGGTTTAACAATAAAATGGGTGAGCCTTGTACAATTTATCAATGTCATCATCTGCCTAGCCTTTTCCCAAACTCTCTTGGGGTCGGCTTCCAGTCTAACCGGATGCAGCTGAGTACCAGTATTTTACATGAAGCGACTGCCTATCTGACCTCCACAATCCAGTAACTGGGTAATACGATACCCCTTGGTAAGACTGGATGTCAGACTTTTTTTGGCTTCTGACTACTCGTAACGACTGTCAAAGATCTACAAATGACAGCCGGGACCAACGGCTTAACGTGCTTTCCGAGGCACGGAGGAAACTCGGTATGTAATGATGGTCACCCATCCACGGACCAACCTCGGCAAGCACGGCTTAACCTTAAAGATCGACCCGGGCGGCTGTTATTATTTAGCCACGAGCTCCTCCAACAACAATAACACACAACTTATCAATAATAACTTATAATGGGTGAGCCTTGTACAATTTATCAATGTACCTACCATAAATTAGGTATGCAAACATTACAAAAAAATTATAACTAAATTGAAATAATGTTTTCCAGTTAAACTAACAGGCGGTTAATATTGCATTCAACATAAAAGAAAACATACTTTTAAAATCTACATAATTGGAATAAAATCGTACAAATTTAAATAGTGAGATCATCAGGTATGTTACAAAATCCGTTAAATTAAAACAAAGACATAATTTAGGTACGTCAGTGAAAAAAAAATTATATATAAAATCAGAATAAATGAAGAGAAAAAGATTGAGTAATGTTAATTAAATCTCAAAACAAATAGTTATATCATGGTAAATATCCCCATTTCAGCTTGAATGATAGTTTTAGTGACAATGTCAGTTTAAAAACGTATAACGATAGTTTATAAACAACTAGCTGTCCCGCGCAACTTCGTCCGCGTCACATTTTCCCCGTTTTCACAACATTATTCATTGCTGCTCCGCTCCTATTGGTCGTAGCGTGATGATAAATAGCCTATGTCCTTCCCCAGGTTGAAATCTATCTTTTTGCCAAATTTCATTAAGATCCGATCAGCCGTTTAGTCGTGAAAAGGTAACAAACAAGCAAACAGAGTGACATTCGCATTTATAATATAAGTATGGATGTAAACAGAAATGAAAAAAAAAATGTTTTCTAAATTCAATTCAAACACCACCCTGTCTCAATACAATCTTTCAAAACAAAACCCTCAAAAGGCATATGAAATAGTTATTACCGTCCCTCCTATGTTATTTTCCACATCACCGCCTCCCTATATCTGCTTTGTCCGTCTGTCCGCACAACGGGAGCCAACAGGCTTGTAAATTGGATATCACTTTCTGACCGCCGCATCGCTTGGTAATGTGAGCATCGATATATTGAATGTGTGAAATCTGGTATTGTTGAAGTAGGGAAGTGGAAAATTGAAAATATTTACGATTTGGGGATAATGGGAATGTGGATTTGTTATACGACTCTTTTACTTCTTGCTGCGGAGTGAAGCGCGACACGCGCGACTAGTCGCGCTCTCTAAGAAACCCAGAAACGCGTCGCGTCGCACCTGTGTGACCAGTCGCGCGTTTTTATAGAAATTGTACTATGTTGCTTTTGCCGCGTCCGCCTGTTTGAAGGAGCCCTATGTAGAACTGATTTGCTGCGGGTTGTTCGAAAGAGATACCGTGGCCCTGGAACACAAAGGGCCAAGAAGGAACATGGGTGGGTTTTAGTAAGTACAAGTCTGACACTCCCTCCCGCTCCGCCCCGAGCGGGAGAAGTAATTTGTTGATTACCCATCCGTAATATTAAAGCTGGGAGGTAGAGATTTATCCCAATGATGATACAAATAGTCACCGTACTCTGGATCAGTTATTTTGGTAGTTTACAGTCAAAAAGATTAGGTAATGAATACTGATAATTGTTATTGTTGAAAGTGGACTTTGTCAAAACGATACCTTATCGCAAACAAGATATAAATACATAAGACGGAGATGAAAGGGTTCTTTCAGATCCACCTACAGCAAAGACCTATAACCCTTACCGACCGGGCGACCTACGAATGAAGTAACGTGTCCATTCTCCGTAAACCGAACGCCATCTTAACCGCAAGAGCCACGTTTCTGAACGTCAACAGCACTGTGGTAACGTGTGCGACGGAAACAAGCCACTGGAGCGATGTGACGTAAGTTGTGACGTCAGAGCTTAATACAGAATTAGTAGGGTTATTCTGCTGATTATAATCCTAACACTTAAAGAACAAAATAGAAGCGTTTTGTTTTATTAATTTTCGGCCATTTTCACATCCAACCTGACTCTGACCTGCAAATTGCGAAAAACGTAAGAAAAATTGAACTACGTGACCTACCCTGGCGCTTTTACACAAGAGTGAGCGCTATGAGTATTTTGCTGCCCTCACCAAAAAACGTTAATAATTCGTAAAACAATTGCCCGTTAAGTTTGCGCTTTTTAGTATCTGCCCCCATTTTCGTTCGCAACTCGTGCTGAAAAGCTAGACGCCATTAATGCGCGAGGAGCCTCTAGAGGAAGAGGTTTTTACTATCGGTCCTCGCCAGGCGGCGATTTGCTCACAGCGCACATAAGCAAAAATTGTGTCATATATATTTTTTGCTAAATTAAATTGTAGACTATATTTTATGGTGCAAAAACGTTTATAATTAATTCAGGATTTAAAAGTATAACGTGATTAAAACGAAAAATTAACAAGGTCAAAGGAAATGTCAGATTTTCTTCTACTGAGATATTAAATATTTCTATGAGGAACCAAATTGCCATAGAACAAGCATTATCTTCATAGCAGGAGGGTAAATGCAGCATAATAATGAACCAAAGAAAAACAAGCGCACGAAAAAAGGATGTTGCAGATGCTCAAAATTACAGTGCAATGAACATTGCACATACAAGTATGTTACGACAGTTTTGCTAAATCATATCCTAAATATAATCCCTAAATATAATATCCTAAATATGTAAAAAAAATACTCAAAATGTTACGTTTTCGAAAACCTTTTATAAACCTGTAGCGACGTACAAAAAGCAACTTACAACAAAAAGCACTACAGCGCCACCTATGAGAAAACATAAGAAATATGGTCTAAATCTCGCAAGCAAAGTTTACATCGTCTTAAGAGTATATAGTAAAACCCGCCATCAACTGTCGAGCAGTTGCCCACCAGACCTAACACCTGTCTAGTCGGAGGATCCTCCCTTTTCTATGGAGTATCGAACAACTTTACACCCTGTTCCTCATACCCCTAAAAACCAAAGTTACTAAAGCCTAGTTACTGTAAATATGTTGATTTGTAATTACTTATTTGTGTTTTACTAAAATGCTGAGAAAATAAAGTAAACCAAATGCTGCATTCCTGCTTACAATGGTCAATGAAAAGGAGCGGGAAGGAAGAGGAGGAAGGGAGGAAGGGAGGAAGGGAGGAAACCTGCTAAGTAGTACAGTTGTAGTTGAGTTGTTCTACTGATTATAACATTAACTCTAAAGAACACCGCAACACAGGCAGTCTTACAGAGGTTACAAGTTTTACTTCTAACAAAATTTGTATCTATTATTTCTATAATACTTGACAAGTAGTTGTGTGAGATACACTCAACTCCTTTTCCTTTACAACTAAAAAGGGTTAAGTAAATAAAAACATTTTTACAAAAAAAAAAAAATACCGACTTCCAAAAAAAAAACTAATAAGTAAAAAATAATTTTACTTTCGGAAGACAAAAAACGTCAATGAAACAAACAAAAGTCCAGTCATTTTAATTTTAGAAACTTAAAATGAACTGCTTCAAAACATTTTGATAACGATCATGTTTCCAATTAAAGGGGGCGGGGGAGGCGTCGAGTTTTAAACATCACGGAAATAAAAAAATGTTTGAATATATATAGGGTGTAACGGAAAGGGTATATACATCCTTAAGGGTGTGCTACAGACCATCAAACTGAACATGTTTATCATCAAAAAACATGCTTTTCAGCAAAAAAAATATCTGCTGCCCCATAGAAAATTACAATACCTATTCGACCCAAATGTATAGGGAGCTGATATTTTTTTTTGCTGCAAAATTTTTTTTATTTTGAGAAACATGTTCAGTTTGATGGTCTGTAGCATACCCTTAAGAATGTATATACCCTTTCCGTTACACCCTGTATGGATATGGAAAAAACAGGCCGATACGCCCTGCAGTTTCCGCTCTATTGAACCAGATGCGCTCAGTTCATATCCGTCGACACTAACCGGGAAATGCATAACCCAGAATTTAATAAAAACCTATTGGATTCAGCTTTTTGCAAAAAAAAGATGGCGATTTTTATTTGTAGTTTGGTCGGATGGAATACTTATAGTATAGTGCCAATTCGTTTGATGGTGATAAGTGAGGTTGAATAATGTTTCCATTATCATCATAATATCATTGCCGCGTAGGTTTTGTGGTCGCAAGCGCGACTGCTCAGCAAGAGGTCCTGAGTTCTATTCCCAGGTCGAGCAAAAGTGCTATTTGTTTTTTCTATCAAGAATTTTATTTTAATGTAACAGTGTTATAGCGCACCTCTTTCTGGGGCGGCTTCGGCGGTGCCATCCATCTGTGGCCAACGGCTTAAAATGCTTTCTGAGGTACGGAGGAAACTCTTTATGGTGGTCTGGTCTGGCTGATGGGTATCCAGACCGACCCTGGCAAGTGCAGCTTAACCTTGAAGATCGAAAGTATAATACTTCCTCTAAAAACTTAATTCCGACCACTAGAGCTACAACTTTCCTTGAATTCCATTATCAACATTCTCCTGCCGTTATCCCAATTTATTTGGGGTCGGCGCATCATGTCTTCTTCTTCCATACTTCTCCATTACTTGATATCTTATCAGACACCTCCTTTCTTGCCACATCATCTTTTCACACAATCCATCCAAGTTCCCTTGAATATACAAGGTGTTGTTTTGCATCCTCGTCAAAATTCAGGAGGCTGTCACGAAAGACATAATTAACCAATTAAAATTACAGTACCTGGTTTATTATTAATAAACGCGGATTTTTTTGGTTGTTTCTGTTTGTCAACATTTCAGAATAACCCCCTTAACGTGGTTTAGGGAATAAGAAACTATCGAAAAAACGTTTCAGATTGTTTGTATGTTTGTAAGCGCGGTTATAGGACCAGAATTAGACGTTCCGCGTTTAAAACACGGGTGGTTCACACTTACCAATTTCCGTAAATAAATGAAAAAATAAAAATTGATTTGGGACGAGAATCATTAGCATAGTAACCTCCTTGAATTTAACGAGAATGCAAAGCAACACCTTGTATGTACAAACTAGCTGTCCCGCGCAACTTCGTTTGCGTCACATTTTCCCCGTTTTCGCAACATTTTTCATTGCTGCTCCGCTCCTATTGGTCGTGGCGTGATGCTTTATAGCCTATGTCTTTCCCCAGGATGAAATCTATCTTCTTGCCAAATTTCATTAAGATCCGATCAGCCGTTTAGTCGTGAAAAGGTAACAAATAAACAAACAGAGTGACTTTGGTGTGGATTCAAAAAGCCACGCAAATATAACCTTAAAATACTCCTCTGCATAAGATAAAATATTAATATTCCGACTTACTCCTCGACATTTAAGGCTGTGTTGCACTTATAGCTCGCATAAAGCCGAAGATGCAGTGAATTATGAATTATTCAGGCGACTGGCCGTGTGGCGCCCTCCTGCGGCGACCGGCGGTATCTAACATAATTTTGGTCCTTTCAAGACTTGCGTATATGAAATGGGTGCTTATTTCGAAATTATGTGATGGTATTTTGTGGGGGAAATGTTAGTTTTATTTGTGTTAGATTGTGTTTGATTGGTTTGTAGTTCAATGATTGATTAATATTTTACATACTTACACCATCATCATCATCATCAGCCTTTTAATGTTCCCACTGCTGGGACACAAGCCTCCTCTCTATGAGAGGAAGTGGGCTGTAATCCACCACGCGGGCCCAGTGCGGGTTGGTAGATGTCACATGAATTCGAATTTTTAGTTCTAGGACATGCCTGTTTCCTCACGATGTTTTCCTTCACCGTTTATGAGAGGAGCGGTGATGAAATAAATTACACAAAGTTATGCGCCTGCCTGGGTTCGAACCCACGGCTTACAGCTCGTAAAGGCGGAAACACACCTACGTGTCGTGGCGTGTCGTGACGCGCCAGAAGCTATCGGTTTCATACATCGTTGCGACACGACACGCCATGCTGCAAATATGTCCCATATTAAATGTATGAAACCGATTGCGTCACGACACGCCACGACTCGTAAGTGTGTTTCCGCCTTAAGTCGGGGCTGCCACCACTGGGCCACCGCTGCTCAGGGCTACCGCTGCTCAGATCTGCCGCTGCATCTCATTGATAATAATATATTAAATATAATTACGTAGAAATATTTTTCGACGGCATTTAAATCCAAGTCAGAAGACCGGGCATTAAACTCTGACGTTAGACTAAGCACTAACGAAAAAAAAAAAAAAAACAAAGTTCTTTTCTTTAGTCACATCAGAAAGTGTTTTCGATACATCATACTTAAGAATAATTCGAACTTACACCAACCACATAGAATTGTTTTTTTAACAGTAATGTAATGCCACTCTCGTAATGGGATCAATATAATTAATAAAAAAACTTGAGAGGTGTCAAGGGTCATCCGGATGGAACGAAGTTATTTTATTTAATTAAATAAATAAATACATTAAATTAAAATATGCGAAATACATAGAAAGACGAAACGAAAATAACTAGCTTGCTTTCTATGAGAGAGAGAGAGACAGACAGAGAAACACGCGCACGCCGCACGGCTTAATTTTTTCCGTCTAGCCCCCTTTAGCAACGCGCGTTATGGAACTTCGTTCCAAAAAAAATACATTCATATTTTGACTGGAAGCCGACCCCAGCATAGTTGGAAAAAAGCCTAGGTAGATGATGATTTTCACGAGGCCGTTCGTAAAAACTCGTCAGTATTCGGGAAACGTACGCTGTTCAAATACAATGTATGCAAAGATTTTCTGTTCACAGTTCGTGCATGACCGATTATGTGTGGATTGACTTTTAAGGTTCAACTAGTAGCGGGCTCGAACTCACTGGTGGCCGTGGTCGAAAAGCACGCTGTCTCACTTGGCATCGTGCCCGACAGAGATAGTATCAGTAGAGAGTATCAGTGATGAGCAGTTAGACACTAGTCTTCACGCACTTGACGCACATCTAGTTCGTACGCACACACATAGCGTTCCGAAACGTAAGGCGCGAGTAAAAAAATACGAAAAGGCCTTTGGAAGATAGTGTTATAAGAAAAAACCACTGCGTGTATTTGTGAATTCTTTGATAATTGTGCAGTGGTACCGACTTTGTTTTGGAAATTTGACACTTCTTTTATTACTAATTTACGACCTAAGTTGCGTTAAAATTTGCAATAAAAATGAATCTTTGATAGTTCGTAACTTTTTAATGGCTTTTTATTTTCTTATTCTGTTTCCGTACAGACAAAATTAATAATGAGACAATATCATGTTTTACTTTGGATGTGCAGTGTCAAACAGTGGAGTAATACCCCCCCGAAGTTTCTAAAGTCAAAAATTTCGAAAAGTGTCACCTTAAGCCTCGTTCACGACATGAGTCAATTCAACTTGCGTCTAGCGACATGCGCGTACTCAGATTTTTTTACACTTACACAACTCACAAAATACGATCATCCTTTTATACCCAACAACATCCTTTTGTGATGTCCTAAATAATATATCTTGAGCCAACGGCGCAAATTCAATTCAATTCAATTCATTTTATTTGAGATAAATTACAAAATACCCATCCATACACATTTTTGAAATAATATAAATACGACCAAACAAAAAAAAAACACAACAATGAAAACAAATACTCAAAAAATTGAATTTTAAGGGAGGCCTGATTTAAATTGGACTTTCACATTTCACGTTTTCAATAATTATTTTGACAATTCAATGGTTTGAAATATTGGATACTGAGTTTCCTGATATGAACAGAAAAATATAAATAAGATATACCTCTGTGGTTTCATTTTAATTAATTATCCCATAAAGAGATCTGAATATGAATTATTTGAGAGAATACTTCGTTGACTTTACTTTAACTAACTTTGGGATATTTTTTATGTGATATTTTTGTGGTATATTCATTTTCTTTGTTCGTCTGTGCTATATTTTGTTATTGCATGTGTCTTGTAAATGCGTAAAGAATCTTATCTTCTTGCCTCGTTGATCAAAATCTAGATAAGGACAAAAGCGTTGTTTAAAAAGATGATTGCTACCAGACCGGACTGTCCCTTCCAGAGACAATGGGTGGCGACAGTAATAGGTCTTGATCCAACTAATATTATAAACGCGAAAGTTTGTAAGAATGTATGTTTGTTACTCTTTCCCGCCTCAATGGCTAAACGGATTTGCATGAAATTTGGTTTGTAGATAGCTTATACCCTGGATTCACACATAGGCTACTTTTTATCCTGGTCTGCGCGTGTGAAACCGCGGGGCACATCTAGTAAATAATAAATTGTTAATACTAACAATACTAAACTAGTTATTTAAGCACCATTGTTGCTAACAATAAAATACTAACAAAGCTATGGACTGTAGTCTGAAATAAACTTTAATTTATTTATTTATTAATAGCTGTCCCGCGCAACTTCGTCTGCGTAACTTTTTCCCGCAACATTTTTAATTGCTGCTCCGCTCCTTTTGGTTGTAGCGTGATGATATATAGCCTATGTCCTTCCCCAGGTTGAAATCTATCTTCTTGCCAAATTTCATTAAGATCCGATCAGCCGTTTAGTCGTGAAAAGGTAACAAACAAACAAACAGAGTGACATTCGCATTTATAATATTAGTATGGATTTAAAGAAGGCAAGATATATAGATTGTAATAAATAAATAAATAAATTAAAGTTTATTTCAGACTACAGTCCATAGCTTTGTTAGTATTTTATTGTTAGTAACAATGGTGCTTAAATAAGTAGTTTAGTATTGTTAGTGTTTACAATGGTAATTATTTACTAAGACCTAATACTATCTCCACCCAGTGTCTCTGGAAGGGACAGTCCGGTCTGGCAGCAATCATCTTCAAAATGCTGTTGTCACTACCATGCAGACGCTGTAGTAAGGAGGCTGCTTTCTTTCGAAAGATAGCGTGGAAGCCATCTGTGCGAGACTCCGTGAACATTCCTGACGCGCTACAGCGCCATGGCAGTCCCAACAACATCCTGAAGGCATTATTATATTGGACGCGCAGGACATTGTAGGCTCGTCGAGTGTATGACACCCACAGGCCACTCGAGTAGAACGATTGACAGAACGCCTTAAAGAGGGTTAGTTTTACATCTGTACTACAACGTGCGAACCTGCGGGCAAGCATATTGCTCCTCACAGACAACGCCCTGCGCTCCCTCTCAATATCTCCATCGTCCCTTAGGTCGCTCGTGATAATGTGACCAAGATACTTAAAACTATCGACAATTTTGAGTGCTACGCCGTTAAGACTTATGGGCGGAACACAGCGTGACTGTTGCTTCGGGGCTTTAAAAACAAGAAGTTCACTTTTTTTAGAGTTGTATATCAAGCCGTGCTCCCCCGCATAGGCCTCACAGGTCGAAAGCAACTTCTTCAACCCACCTATCGATGGACTGAGGAGCACCATATCGTCTGCATA
This sequence comes from Cerastis leucographa, assembly GCA_963082945.1. Classification (NCBI taxonomy): domain Eukaryota; kingdom Metazoa; phylum Arthropoda; class Insecta; order Lepidoptera; family Noctuidae; genus Cerastis; species Cerastis leucographa. The sequence continues at coordinate 3,983,293 of OY720369.1, read as the reverse complement.
ACTTATGTTATTGACACACACTCCATCAATGTGGCAGCCGACATGTGTACTGCTCAGTCGCTCGATAAGCCGGTTGATGTACAAATTAAATAGCAGAGGCGAGCTTAACCCTCCCTGTCTAACTCCGCATTCCAGCCTGTACTCGTCCGACATAGTACCTACCCACCTCACTCGGTTTTTTTGCATGGCGTACCAGTATTTGAGGAGGGCGGTGTACGCCGCCGACACACCCGCGTCCCTCAACTTGTCCCACAGTATATCATATGATACCAGATCAAAAGCTTTTGACAAGTCGAGGAAACACGCGTATACCGGCGTCCTCCTCGCCGTGTAGTACCTGACAGTTCGCTTCAGACTCAGGATAGCGCTCTCAGTTGAGACTCCTGCTTTGAACCCGAACTGTGCATCGTGCAATTCAACCTGTGCCGTGAGGCGACTATTCAGCAGACTGTCAAGCAACTTGGCTGTTGTGGTAGCGAGTGAGATAGGCCGATAATTATTGATATCAGACGTATCACCCGTCTTATTTTTAACTATAGGAACGACTATTGTCCGCATCAGCGGCTCCGGCAAGTACGAATGACCTAAGCACAGGCTGAAAAACATGGACAGTACCCTCGGCAAGTGCACCCCCGCATATTTAAAATGCTCGATACTGAGCCCATCGTGACCAGGCGATTTTCCACGCTGCATTTTACTTATTACATTAGCAACAGTCTTCGCAGGTATCTTGACATTCTTCCCCGTCACAATGAGCTCACCATCGCTCGTCCCACCAGACGAAGGACCTAAGGGCGACTTTACAGTAAAATGCCGTCTAAAACCCTCAGCAATGCTCTTGTGGTCAGCAGAACCACCGACACTCATCGGGAGACTAGGCCTAACGTTCAGCTTTTTTGTGTTCTTCCAGAAGTTTTTAAAATCTTTAGAGGCGTGGTCGGTTGCAAGGATATCCATTTTAAATTGTTCCTGACTCACTTGACACCATCTTAATTTGGCTTTAAAATGTTTTCTTGCCTTCGACATCTCCTCAAAGATTCGACCATTAGCTGGTCGCCCAGCTAAATTCCACACTTGAAATTTAAGCCGCGCATCCCGATGTGAGCCCGCTACGTGCTTATTCCACCCAAAGATATAACCTCCTTTCTTGCGACACTTTTTTCTGTAGGTCTGAATGGCCGCTCGTGATAGCGTGCCAGTAATTTGCACATAAAGTTCATCAAGAATCGAGTAATGTTCTTTGTTATTACAAAAACTATCACAGCACTCACTCAACTCCTGCGGAAAATCTATCCACCGTAATTTGGAGTTACAAATTTCATGGTATTTATTAATTTGTTGTTCCTGCCTCTCACCCCATACGACACTGTTTACAGGTTTTTCCGCTACCAAATCAATAACTTTAGGCTTGAGCTTATGGAGGTTACATTCCACTACAAGTGGATAGTGGTCCGACCAATACACGTCGTAGCGCACAGTCACACTAACGACTGAATCCCGTGCCGACTCTGTGACGATGCAGTGGTCCAACCATCTAGTACAGCCGTGAGCATCACTAAAATAGGTATAAGTAGTTTTAGGGCACATATTTAAATCTATACAAAGCCAATCAAGATCCCTACAAAAGTCTTACATTTCATTGCAAAACAACTCATTAGGGTGGGCATTAAAATCTCCTAATATATAATAAGCCTCAACTCCATTACTCTCCTCCACTTCAATTACCGACCGAATTGCACCAAAACATTCGGTAAACTCAGGCAAATTGTCGTTCGAGTTTGTAGGCATATATACACTAAAAGGTACTGCTGACCTACCACACACAGTTATCTTTATCGCACAGACCCGCACGTTGTCACACTCTATCACGGACACAGACTCGAAGGCACTCTTACGCCACAAAAGCGCCACGCCGCCATAGGGCCTCCCGCTGAGTACACCCGCCGCAGTGTCGACCGCAGACGTGCCGGTACACCCGAACTGGTCGTCGATCGTGTTCAGCAACGACAGGTCATGGGGCAGCAGCCAGGTCTCCTGGAGGGCTACCACATCGGCTGTTTGGCATAACGCTCTGATGCCTTCTAAAGATCTCTTTAGAGATTTACAATTAAAACTTATTATATTGCTGTAGTTATCCATTAAATTTTATAAATTGTTTTTTCTCTATTGGCTTCAAGGCCCTTGCTCTTTTCAACATCACTCCGGTATTCCCCGAAGGGTCAGGCAGCGGTGTACCTAAATAGTACACCCACATTTCGCCAGTTAAAGAGGTACCATGTATTAGGGGCGGACCTAATGCCATCAAATGGGCACAAATCCAGATTCTGTGACTGCTACTGAGAAATTCCTGATGGAAAGAAAACCCAATGACAAATTGCCCGACCTGAGAACCGAACCAACGACCAACGACGCAGTCTAACAACATCATCATCATCTGCCTAGCTTTTTCCCAAACTATCTTGGGGTCGGCTTCCAGTCTAACAGGATGCAGCTGAGTACCAGTATTTTACATGAAGCGACTGCCTCTCTAACCTCCACAACCCAGTAACTGGGTTATATGATACCCCCTAGTAAGACTGGATGTCAGGCTTTTGGCTTCTGACTTCGCAGTCTAACAATACGACCTTAATGATTTCTAAAAAAAACCGACTACCAGCTTGCACAAAATAATATTCACTACTTTTTTGACTTATTGCTGAGCATGAAAACTTAAACCAAGTGTTATTGGACTTTTCAATCTGGAGTTTCCTCTTCTGCCCTCTCTCTGCTTAGTTCTATTTCATGTAAAAAATAAATACTTTCTCTAATACCTAAATTGTACGCGGTCGTACAGTAACTAGGATGCATAAATATACAGGTTTATTTGTAAAACACCGACAACCTCTCAGGACTATGTATAGAACGCTCTAAATGTTACGAAGTCTATGCTCCCGCTATTGTAATATCGCTTTCTTTTGCCTCGCATAGACTTCAGAACATTTAGAGCGTTCAATTTAAATATTTTTATTTTTGTATTAAAATTTGATGAACTAATAATATGATGAACTTTTAAAAGTCACAGAACAAAAGTTGTTGATTATGGTGTTAGTAACATAGTCCTGGTTGTCGGTGTTTTACAAATAACCTCGTATAACACCACCGTAAGTTATGATATGACGTACTTCGTGGGTTGGATTGTGGAGATCAGATAGGCAGTAGCTCCATGTAAAATACCGGTATTCACCTGCACTTGGTTAGAATAGAAGCTTGGTCAGCTAGGCGCATGATGACATGGTCGTCACTCTTCTCAGTCATTGATATTCGGATAACATTAAAGGTTTATCTAATCATTATTTTTTATTTATTTAATATCAGCTGATGTGTTTTTAATTTTTATAAATTTAATTCTCTTAAACTTTTTAAATATATAAAAATGGTATTATAAATTTTGTTAGCTTAGATGCATATTCCGTTATGCATGCTGTGGTCTCCTGTAATTGAAGGAGTTCACCTACGTGATACTTTTGAAGACAAATTTATTTCACATGATATGTGTACACCCTTTGTTGGAGATCCTAAATACAACAATCACCAATCACAGACTGACCTCACCAAGCTCTCGTAACTGCTGTGACTAATTTTCCACTCCACCACATTACTTCAGAGCAAATAGTTTTATCCCACCCCCAAAATATATCAATACAGCCTCATATCGCAGTATAATTCTGCTACGTCTACCATGCAAACACAATATCCTCGTATTTATGCGTCCAACTATACGACCGTGTGCAATCGGTTGCAAAGTTATGAGCTTTGACATTTGAGTCCGCCACTGAGAAAGTTATAGCAGAAATCCCACTTAAAAATAAACGAGTTTATTCACACCTTTGAGATTTGTGATGTGTGTGAATATTCTTTCCATAGTAGAATATCACCATAGTGATGTTCTACTATGGAAAGAATAGTTTTACAAATATTTATCTTAGTCTGCGTCACATTTTCCCCATTTGCAAATTTTTCATTGATGCTCTGCTCGTATTGGTTGTAGCGTATCTAAAGATGCATATGAACTCACGCTACAACCGATAGCCTATTGCCTTCTTTGATAAAGTCTATCCAAGAATATATTAACATTTTTAATACATTTTTTAAATTCCAACCAGTTGTCCCTCACATTGAGAGATAAGAACTCTTCAGTCTTTTATTACTAAACCATGATTCAAACCCAGGACTTGTCCGCCGTCGAGCGTCAGCTCCATCGAGACTTGGCTAGTTTTTTACAGAATGTTTTTGGTACGATGAGGTATACCTCTGCCTAATTTTTTGGGGATTGTTATGTTATAAAAGCGTAGCGACCTACAAAAAGCAATTTACAGCGTACAACGCCATCTATGAACAAACTGAAGAATTAATATGGTCTGAATCGCGCAAGCAAAGTTTACATCGACTTAAGACTATTTATAAACCCGACAAAAACTTTCGAGCAAATGCCCACTAGACCTAACACCTGTCTGGTCGGAGGGTTCTCCATTTCTATGGGGGATGAGGAACTATACACCCTGTTCCTCATACTCCTAAATAAGTATGTAATACTAAACCTTCTTGTACCCACCTGTTTACTGACCTAGCAGTTCCTTTGTCAAACGTCACAAGAAAAACACGTTCTATTCTGATCCTAATATTACATTCCTGACATATTCCTGTATCTACACGATGGGCTGTAGGGAATCAATGGATAAGAAAGGAAAATTGGATATTCATCAATACGGATCACGGATGTCATTTTATTTATTCATATGGTTTGTCTAGATAGTTACTGAAGTGGAAAATAGAACTGGAATGTTTTGTAGGTCCTGTGCAATATTATGTACCGTGTGTAAGAATGGGTATAATTATATTAAAAAGGGGTTTCTAGTCCCGAGAAATTTTAAGAGTAGGTTTTGAAGACACTATTGCCGTCGCGCTGCGCCCGACCAAGCCTCCGTAAAGTGCGAAAAGGACAACTGCAACTCAGGTTGATTCCATCTACAAAAATCTTGACCAAAAGACGTTTTGTATTCCACTGTTTTCTTCTTCAAAACTAAACTGATCTGCTGCTGATGCTTCTATATCTTTTTAGTTAAAAACTTACCTAATTTGTGTGATAGTCGTCTGAACATGGCGGTAAAAACGGGCTTTTTTTCGGGTTTTTGGATTGTCATAATTCTTTTAGTGATAATGATTTGAAAAAAAAAGGAAATGATAGTGGCATGTATTAATTAGACCTACATTTTTTGGAAAAATATCATTGCTTTAGACGCATTATCCACGAGGAAAACAGCGGAATACGTTTGTATGGAGAAAGGCCCACTAGAGATCCCCCTTAAGGGGAAACTGTGATAGCCGACCGTCAGACTGCCAAGTCATAGTCATTCCGAACGCAAGACCCCTCTGATTTTTCGGATTCAGGTGCGTATTGTATAATTATCACTCACTTTCGGTGATGGTAAAACTTCGTTAGGAAACCAGCATGCCTGAGAGATATTTCTAGACGGCATGTAAAGCCAAGTCAGAGGCCCATGGACGGCACATAAACTTTGACACCAGATGGCCTACCATCCCGATGGCTTGCCTGGCAAAGCCTGGGTCCTGGCCTCGGAGGCTCTCGGGCCCCGACTGGAAGGGCTCTTAAGCGCATGCTTGGAGAGAGGCCAGTTCCCGCTTCGTTGGAAGACGGGGAAGCTGGTCCTCATCCGGAAGCCGGGGCGCCCTGCGGACTCTCCGTCTGCATACCGGCCCATTGTGTTGCTCGACGAGGTGGGCAAGCTCTTTGAAAGAGTCATTGCGAACCGCCTCGCCGGGCACCTTGTGGGGATGGGGCCGGACCTTGTGGAACACCAATTTGGTTTCCGCAGGGGGCGCTCGACGGTGGACGCCATCATGCGCGTGAGGGCCCTCACGACGGGGGATGCAGTGTCTCGGGGTGGGGTCGTCTTGGCGGTGTCTCTTGACATCGCCAACGCCTTCAACACCATGCCCTGGAGCTGCATAAGGGAGGCACTTCGGTATCATCGGGTGCCGACCTACCTTCGTCGTGTGGTCGGGGACTACCTGACGGATAGGGCCGTCATCTACCCCGGTCGCACCGGAGAATGGAATCGGCGAGAGGTGTCGTGCGGTGTTCCACAGGGATCGGTTCTGGGGCCGCCCTTGTGGAACATCGGCTACGACTGGGTGCTGCGCGCTGACCTCCCTAGTGGTGTCAGCGTAGTTTGCTACGCTGACGACACGCTGGTGCTGGCACAGGGGAGGTCGCACGAGGCGGCGGCCGAATTAATGACACGCGGGGTTGCGATAGTCGTGGAGAGAATCCGGCAACTGGGTCTCGAGGTGGCATTGCACAAGTCCGAGGCCATGTGCTTTCATGGGCCTCGGAATGCGCCACCGTCGGGATCCATACTGACGGTAGGAGGGGTTCCCATCGGCGTCGAGTCGACGCCGAAGTACCTAGGGCTTGTCCTCGACAGCCGGTGGAACTTCGTGGAGCACTTCCGACGTTTGGCCCCAAAACTGGAACGGGCAGGAGCTGCATTCAAGCGGCTCTTGCCCAACCTGGGGGGTCCAAACGCCTCCTGCCGGAGGCTCTACGCGGGGGTCGTGCGGTCCATGGCCCTTTATGGGGCCCCGGTGTGGGCGCGTTCTTTGAGGCGGCGAGCCGCCCATTACCTGAACGCGCCCCAGAGGGTGGTAGCCGTAAGGCTGATCCGGGGGTACCGCACGATCTCCGGCGAGGCGGCGAGCCTCTTGGCCGGATTGCCACCATGGGATCTGGAGGCGATGGTCCTCGCGCGCCTGCATGAATGGCGCGCGGAGGCACTACGCCGGGGGGAAACTCCGCTGCTGCGGCAAATTGTCGCTCAGCGGACAGACCTCCGGCGCGATCTCATGGTGGCATGGAGACAGCGACTATCGCAACCACGTGCAGGGCACGCCACAATAGTGGCGATAAGTCCCCTCTTTGAGGAGTGGCTAGAGAGGCGGCACGGCGCCCTCATCTTCCGCCTGACGCAGGTCCTCACCGGACACGGTTGTTTCGGGAGGTTCCTGCACCGAATTGGGCGGGAGGAAACGCCCGGGTGTTACCATTGTGAGGATCGGCCGGAGGACACGGTGGAGCACACCGTGGAGCTCTGCCCCGCTTGGGCTGAGCACCGCCGTGTCCTCGTAGCGGCGATTGGCGGCGGTGACCTCTCGCGACCGGCCCTGGTTCAATCCATGGTCCGGAGCGAGAGGGAATGGGAAGCCGTCGCCTCCTTCTGCGAAGCAGTCATGCTAGCGAAGGAGGTGGCGGAACGTGAGAGGGAGAGAACCTCACGTCCCAGCCGCCGCGGGAGACGCCCCGGGCGTCGGGGGGCAACCAGTGGCCCCCGGCCACCGTAGGCGCGAGCCTGTGGACGGTGAGTAATGGGCTAGCTCACCGTCCGTCCGTCTCATGACGACAGGCCGTGTCGACGGCGCGTACGTGTTCCACGCGCGCCTCAAGGAGATGTCAGCAAACCGGAAGGGGTCCGAGAGGGCCGATGCCTGCCAGGGCTGCAGGTTGTTCGAAAGAGATACCGCGGCCCTGGAACACAAAGGGCGAAGAAGCAACATGGATGGGTTTTAGTCAGAACAAGTCTGACACTCCCTCCCGCTCCGCCCTGAGCGGGGGGGGGACGGGTTATTTGATGAGTTCCCATCCGTAGAAAAAAGGCCTCCAGGTTAGTCACTTACCACACGAAAGGAAGAAGAAGGATATTTTAGGATATGCTATATAGTATACCGGGTGTAAAAAGCCTCTTAAAGAAACCGAAAGACACTGTTCTACCCGACATTGTGATCACTTTCTTGTTCTGGACCATACCTGGGAACCTTCTAGGTCTAAGTTCCAACTTTTTCTCTATTTTTTTTTAATGGTAGTTTTATGGTTATAACTTTACCACTTTAAATTTCTCCATAAGGTGAAAATGCCAGGGTTCCCTGCGAAATTCAAATATTCTAACGTTTTTTGAAATTTGCAGGTCAGGTGGCCTACCATGACGTCTTAAAACATTATTGTTTTACTCGTTTTCCAGTGTGGGAAGGAGATGGCGCTAGACATCCTGTATAGCTCCGTCCCTTTCCCACACTGAAATAAGAGTAAAATAATACTGCTTTAAGAGGTCATGGAAGGCCAGCAGGTTGTACTTTTTCATGAAATAGTCATTCAATGGGATTGAATGAACTAAGAGGGTTATATTGATGATTTTAATGAATATAAATCGCTTAAACCATGTTGGTTATGGCTACTACTCATGTTAGTTATGGCTACTACTCTTTTAGTCAACGATCTGACACTAACCTGCTGGCCTACCATGACGTCTTAAAGCAGTATTGTTGTACTCTTATTCCAGGGTGGGAAAGAGATGGAGCTATACAGGATGTCTAGCGTCATCTCTTTCCCACACTAGAAAAGGAGTAAAACAATAATGTATTATGACGTCGTAATAGGCCACCCTCCAATTGAAACAACAAAAGTAAAGTTGAATTTCGCAGGCTTACCTGGCGCTTCCTCAACTTCCTCCCTTAAATTTTCAAATTACCTCAAAGCTTGACTCTCCAGATTCCTTTCAAAATACTGGCCATAAAAAATTCTGACAAGTACCAAAAAGGTTTAGATTAATTCAAAACGTCCTCATCAAACCACATCAGGGGATGAACAATGGCCCAAAGCAGAGTGAATTACAACAACTCAGAGAGCGTTGGAGCGTATGCCGTGAATCATTACCGTTCGTACGTAAAACAAAACAAACGACCATCTGCCGACCAACAAAACAAAAGGCGTTCCAATAAATAGGAGGTGCTATTACACCGAAGTGAGCTAGTGAACACATAAATGTTTGAAAGTGAATATCTTTCCTTATCCTGTGATTAGTGTTTTACCCGGTATCAGAGTTTTTATGCCGCCCATAGGCCTCTGACTTGCATGCAGGCAAACGAAGAGTGCAGTTCCGGAAGCATCAAAGAGATTTGCCCGCATCATCACTAGACTGAAACAGGACAAAATTCGCAAGATTATTGGTATTATAACCAGCCACTGTCCCCTAACAAACACCTATTTACTATAGGTGTGACGGACAGCCCTCTGTACAGAGGATGCATGGAGGCGGAAGAAACACCACAGGACGTGCTCATAGAGTGCAGAAGCGTGGTAGATCAACGGGAACGGACTCTTCAATCGCCGGCATCACTCCCGGAAGCCTGCAGCAGCCTGAAAAGGCTGCTAGCTTTCTGGGAGGACCTGGGATGGTTGGAGTAACCAGAGGATTTTCATACGTACAATGGCCCAATAAAGAAGCTAATTGCGGAAACAGCCCGGCTAACCTAACCTAACTTACGCCTCTGACTTGGGTTTACATGCCGTCGAGAAATATTTCTCAGGCATGTCTCCTCACGATGTTTTCCTTTACCAAAGCAAGTGATAATTATGCAATACGCACATGTATTCAGAAAATCAGAGTGTCTTGGGTTCGAACTCAAGACCCCTCAGTCCGACGGTCTTACCTTAACTAGGCTATCACTGCTTAGGCCCATAGGCGGCATAAAACCTCTGATACCAGGTTTTGGTTTCAGGGATTGGTTTTTTTACAGTTAGACACCTACCACTGTTTGTCTCTGCATCACCCAAAGGTTGACTGATAGAAAATGCCTAAGGCATTAAGTCCGCCTCTGTACATTGTACTTGAAGTGTTAAATAATAAATGAATAAATAAACCACGTGTGGTTAGAAAGAAAGCATCATAGAAAAATAACATAAATATTATGGGAACCCAAATGTATTCCGAAAATAAAAACAGAATATTTTCAGCCACCGTGTAATAAGCAGCCACTCACAATCGGTGACGCAAAGTAAAGCCCACTCCACACGGCCGGTGTCACGGCCAGATTATTTATTGCCATTATTTATCTCTAGAGCGCCGACTCAAATGTCTGAATTGAGTGTGAACGTGTGAAGCCCGCCTAACTCTTGTATAGTTTGTATTTAGAATGAGTTTTGTTCAGGAGTTTTTTTTTTTCTTTTTCTGTTTGCAATATGGTTTTTTAGGGTTCCGTAGCCAAAGGTTCAAACGGGACCCTATTACTGAGACTTCGCTTTCCGTCCGTCCGTCTGTCACCGGGCTGTATCTCATGAACCGTGATTGTTATCCAGTTGAAATTTCTACAGATTATGTATTTCTGTTGATGCTATAACAACAAATACTAAAAACACAATAAAACAAATATTTAAGGGGGCTCCCATACAAAAAAAGTGATTTTTTTGCTCGTTTTTATAAATAATGGTACGGAACCCTTTGTGCGCGAGTCCGACTCGCACTTGGCCGGTTTTTTTTCTATTGGAAAATGTTGCACGTGTATATTGACTCTTAACAAAATTTTAATATGGATCACAAATTGAACATCTTACGATTACGAGTTATAATCATCGTCATCCACAGCCTTTATTTGACCAACTACTGGGTATAGGCCTCTGTTTCTTTGTGCCAATCCCTTCGTTCCTGTTCCAACCTCATCTAGATTTCCTCCCCGATGGCAACAATATCGTCTGCCCATCTCGCCGCCGGACTACCAACATTATTTTTCCCAGTCCATGGAGATATGATAGTAATCTAGTGATAGCTTGAACATAAGCCCATTATATTCGCACTGCTGGGATACAGGCCATCTTTTCTTTGAGAGGGAGTGACCGTAATCCACCGCGCAAACCGAGGTCCTAGATCATGCTGCTTTCCTTACGTTTTGCTTCACCATTGCTGCAGGCTCTTTTATGTTTTATTATGAATCAAAAAGTGATTTTAAGATTGATTGCATTATGCCCAGTTTCGTTCAGTGGGTTGTAAATATATAATTAAACATTTATTCAGGTATTTCCTTTCATACAACGCAGCACTCGTCATTCGAAATTTAAAACGTAAGTCAGTCGTTCACATCAATCCAGCTAAAAAACACAAGCAAGCCCCAAAAGTCGGGCGTTTTGGGTATTTCTGTTATTCAAAATGACTGATTCACTGCTTAATTTGAGTGATGGAATTGAAAGAATTTACTAACAACTCTTGAAACCATCTTCTACTTCGTTTAATTAATACAAGGTGTTGTTTTGCATCCTAGTCAAATTAGGAAGTTTAAATTGTTCTGGTCCCGAGTCTTCTATCTATAGATACATATAATTATAAAAATCAATGAGAGCAGCGGTGGCCCAGTGGTAGCAGCCCCGACTTACGAGCAGTAAATCGTAGGTTCGAACCCAGGCAGGCGCATTACTTTGTGTAATTTATTTCATTACCGCTGCTCTCAAACGGTGAAGGAAAACATCGTGAGGAAACCGGCATGTCCTAGAACTAAAAATTCGAAGACATGTGACATCTGCCAACCCGCACTAGGCCCGCGTGGTGGATTACAGCCCATTCCCTCTCATAGAGAGGAGGCCTGCGTCCCAGCTGTGGGAACAATATAGGCTGATGATGATGATGATGATAAAAATCAATGCCACTTTTCGTTGTAATTTTATAACTCAGGCTGGCCGATTTAGCTGATTTTGGTTTTAAATGTTTGTCGTAGTCTAGGGAAGGTTTAGGGTAGGGTAGGGTAGGTAGGATATGTAAGTTAAGATATGTAGGTTAGATGGGCAGGGTAGGGTAGGTAGGGTAGGGTAGGGTAGGGTATGGTAGGTAGGTAGGGTAGGTAAAAAGTGCATTGCAACGCATGCCGGGGACAGCTGGTGAATAATAAAATGGGTAGGTTTTTTTTTTTTTTTTTTTCGAAAATCGGTAATTGTGAACCACCTGTATTTGAAACCCGTCTGATCCTCGCCCTATAACTGCGCTTTCATACATACAAACAATCTCAAACGTTTTTCGATAATTTCTTATTCCCTAAACCACGTTGAGGGGGTTATTCTGAAATACTGACAACTAAAACAACCAAAAAAATCGGCGTTTTTTTTATATTTAACTAGGTACCGTAATTTTAATTGATTACTTATGCCTTTTGTGACATCCTCTTGAATTTTGACGAGGATGCAAAGCAACATACCTTGTATAGGAACTGCAACCAACGACGACAAAATACAGACGTTACCAATATTCACAGCACGAACGCTATTTTCCGCCTGCATATTCGGCAGACATATTAGCATTTAGCTAGAGGAGTCACACCGTTACCGACAGGTAGGCAATCGTTTACGATAATTGAAGTTTGCGGTCCAGCGACCGAACGTACGGCACCGGCTCAAATGTGGCTAGGTATGTCGGAAATGTCGTGTGCTGTCGGTTAGAAATGTGGATTGGACTATTTATGGTTTGAAGTTAGGTTAGGTTAGGTGACGAAAAAAATACTCGAATAACAGACGCTGGTGAAAAATACTTCAATAGGGATGATGACTGGGTAAAGAAAACGAAATTCTATTTTGTCCGTCAATCAGGTAATACAAAAACATAAGATACGTATTTTTTGTTTTATCAAGTTAACAAAAAAATACTTAGTTAAAACGCATTAAAGTTGGAGAGTGGGGGCTCACTACGTCACAACTAGGTATAAAATGTACTGAGCCGTGACGTCATGCGCCATTTCAACTCAAAATATCTCCGTAATTTTACGATTAAGTTAAAAAAGAAAAAATACGTGTCAAATAGATTTTAATCATCTAACCGACGGACAAATAAAAAAAAATGAGTCCCCCAACCTATTTTTTTTTTTTTTTTTTGCGGATGGGAAATCATCAAATGACTTCTCCCGCTCTGGGCGGAGCGGGAGGGAGTGTCAGACTTGTACTGACTAAAACCCACCCATGTTCCTTCTTCGCCCTTTGTGTTCCAGGGCCGCGGTATCTCTTTCGAACAACCCGCAGCCTGAGTCACCATCCCTAATGCTCCGTTTTTTGTTTCGGTCGGACCCCTTAACAAAGTGTTTGGCAACCCGAAAGTTTATGGTTCGAGAATTGGTTAGTCTAGTAACCTAGTGATAGCTTAAACATAATCAGCCCATAATATTTCCACTGCTGGGATACAGGCCCACTTTTCTTTGAGAGGGAGTGACCGTCATCCACCGCGAAAACCGGTCGGACCCTAAACAAAATGTTTGGTAGCCCGAATTTTTTTGGTCCGAGTATTGGTTAGTCTGTTTGAGAGACATTGTAACTAGATAGCGTTGCTAGTTTTGTTTGATAAAAATGGATAATTTTAACTAATACTACAGTCGTAGGTTCTTACTCGTTTATCAGCCCCTACGTTTTAGGTGAAAGCGAAAGGGTGGGCCACGAAATTCTACTCTACAAGGTGTTGTTTTGCATCCTCGTCAAATTTCAGGAGGTGGTCACGAAAGACATAAATAATCAATTAAAATTACGGAACCTAGTTAATTATTAATAAACGCTGATTTTTTTGGTTGTTTATGTTTGTCGGTATTTCAGAATAACCCCCTTAACGTGGTTTAGGGACTAAGAAATTATCGAATAAACGTTTGAGATAGTTTGTATGTGTTTAAGCGAGGTTATAAGGCAAGAACCAGACGGGCCGCGTTTAAAACAAGGGTGGTTCACACTTACCGATTTCCGTAAAAAAGTAAAAAAAAAAAACCTACCAATTTTATTATTGATTCGGGACGAGAATCATTAGCATAGTTACCTCCTTGAATTTGACGAGGATGCAAAACAACACCTTGTATAATTATCAAAGCTTTTACTTGAAATAGTCAATCAATGGGATTATAAATGAACTAAGAGGGTTAAACGGATGATTTTAATAAATTTTATAGTCTTGTTAAGCCATATTTGTCACGGTCGCGAGTCACGCGTGACACTGAACAGCAAATTATAAAAAGTTAGAACACGTGAATGTCGCGGGCTACCTTAGCGTTTTCTCCTTACCTTTTAAAAAAGAGCAAGGGTGAACCGTGCTCACACTCTTTGAGGAGGTTTAGTCCACGCCATCAAATGTTTTAAAAGAGTGTGCGTGCTTCCGATTTCATGATATATGACAGCACACAAATTCAAGTCGATGGTCCACGAGCGCCGCGAATGACAGAAGCGTCCAAACATACCACCATTATTATTGATTGATGGAACTTCGCTTACATCACGAAAATTGCATGCATTTTTGGTGAAAAAACACAGTTCGCGGTTTAAGTCCAGTGCATATATTCATCGCCTGTTTTTTTTTGGGATGAACCTACTATACTATTCCCAAACCACTGCAACACCTGTAAGCCAGAATCAACAGTGACGACCACCAGAAAAGCGCCGAGACAATGAAGCTCGACGAAGTACCAGAGAAACAATTTAACTGTCTTGGATCCCGCAATGAAAAGAAAAGAATAGCGGAGGCTAGCCTGGTTGCAAATATATTCGCATTGGCTTTCAGTCTTACCACATACATAATAATATAAAAATAAACGGAAATACATATAAAATAATTAATAGGACATAAAATAATTCGAAATTATCCGCTATGTAGTCTTAATAGTTTCGGAATAAAGCAGCTGTGACATACGGACGGACAGACAGACATGACGAATTTAGAGTTCCGTTTTTTGCCATTCGGCTACGGAACCCTGAAAACAGGCGATGATGTTATGCCCTGGACTCAAACCAAGAAACTGCGTTTTTCCACCAAAAATGCATGCAATTTCCGTGCTGTGAGCGAAGATCCATCAATCAATAATAATGGTGGTATGTTTGAACGTTTCTGTCATTCGCGGCGCTCATGGAACATCGACTTAAATTTGTGTGCTTTCATATATCATGAAATAGGAAGCACGCACACTCTTCTAAAACATTCGATTATAAAATAATTCGAAATTATAATAACTGTAATTTTTCTTCTTTTTATTACAATAAAAATTTAGAGAAGCGCTCTTCCTCTCTCTACTTATTTAAAACTTGCTGTGCCCGACAGGGTCCAATAACTGTGTCAATTTTTTTTTATTTGACAACCTGTTAATTGTACATTATGGATGCAATAAATGTTTTGTTTTTTTTACATAATACTAGTATTTTACGAAGAGCAACAGTATATCTAACTGCTACAACCCAGTTACTGGATAACACGTTACTCTTTGGTAAGACTGGGTAGGTAGTCAGTCAGACGAGGAGGCAGGTAGTCAGACGCTTAAAAATCTGACATTTTTGAGCGTCTTACTACCTGTAAAAACCGTGAAAGATCCAAGAATGGCTGCTGGGACCAAATGGAAGAGCTTTTCAAGGCACGGAATGGTGTCGATATTAATGGATTGGCACCCATCCACTAACGGACCTTGGCAAGCGTTGCTTACCCTAGGTTTGTAAGACGGCTCTAAGATTAATAAGGCGTTCTAATAAGAAGCATTTGTCAGCACTTCAGCATAATCAGCATATTACGTTCCCACTAGGGTACTTATTCATTTTCTCTTGCACACGATACAAGACATGAACAAAAAATAAAACCCTATCAGAAATAATTATCATCCTTTCAACTCGCCAATAGCCTTATTAATTAAAATCCTATCAGTTTCCACTCCGAGTGCCCTCATCAAAGGCTCTTGGCTTCCGAAATTGCAATACGCATGTAGATCAGTACAGAAAGTCCAGTTACTTGAAGGGTCTCGTACGCAAAGGGTCAAACTGGACCCAATTACTGAGACCTCGCTGTCCGTCCGTCTGTCACCAGGCTGTATCTTATGAACCGTGATACTTAGCAAGTTGAAGTTTCTACAGAATATGTATTTCTGTTGCCGGTTTAACAACAAATAATAAAACCAGAATAAAATAAATATTTTAAAATCACTTTTTTGTATGATGATTTTTTTGTTCGTTTTTATGAATAATGGTACGGAAAACTTCGTGCGCGAGTCCGACTCGCACTTGGACAGTTTTTTTTATATACATTTAATCATCTGTTCAAACAAAAAAAAACCACGTAGGCCGACTTATTAAATGTTGACAAAAGGTGCTCGGTTCGGGTTGGTTGTTTCCTATGGAGAAAAACTGGCAAGAAACTCCATGGTTACTCTTTTAAAATCATTTGGTTTTACAATATTTGTATGTTACAGCGAACAAACAACAAACAATGTTGTTGATTTTGCGCAATAACAAATAACATTACGCCTGTAAAACACGATGGGTTAGGCAGACTTCCACAAAACCCATAAACCCTCATTTTGCCAGTTATGTTTTAAGTCTCATGTAATACGGCGAGCCTATTGCCATCAACCGGGCACAAATGCAGACTCCGTGGCTGTTACTGAGAAATTACTGATTGAAAACCCCATTAAAATCTTGCTCGACCCGGGAATCGCACCCAGGGCTTCTTTTTTATTAATGCATGTTTTGAATCTTATAACTTTGCTTTAAATAACTGCATGATCATTGACCATGAACGTGCATTCAGTACAATGTTTTGAGTGCATAACTTTGAGCGCGAGACTTACCTATCTAAACTTTTTGGTGGCAATGAGAAAACTTTAAACCATTTCGGTTCGATAGGTGCACTACTGCAAAACGTGGCAACACAAATCTTAGCTTTGCCTCTGTAGGGGGGGTCATTCGGTAGCAAAAAGTTTGTGTTAATTCGGGAACCAAGATTAACGAAGCGCATACATTTTCTAGTTTAACTGTACGGATTCGTCTATAGGTGCGTGCGCCTATTTTCGCACGTTTTGTCCTGAACTGACCTTCTGTTCTTATCCATTTGTGTTATAGCACTCCATTCTCCAATACTTGGCTGGATAGCTTGAGAATTGTACTATTGGGCAGTTAAGTATGTGCTAATTGATTGGACTACAGTACTAAAGGTTATTGTCTTGTCTTCATTGTGAGAAGACCATAATAGAGATACATAGGTATCTGAGATTCGGGGTATAAAAATAGACTAGTGCATATGCAAACTGTGCTGAACACCTCAAACAGCGCAAATACAATTACTTACTCGGTAGGTAGTGTTTTTCCCATTTTGTGTTGAAATAATAGGGTGTCCACCTAGTATTTTGGGATTTCACCATGCCGTTGGTCAATTTATCAGGTGACCAAATGGGCTGGCCCTTTTTATCTAAAGAATCAGCATTGTCATTCTATGTCACAATGCAAAACACTTTGAAATCGCTGACTGCTTCTTTTACAGCGTTCGAAATTTTAAGAACATTAGAGGAACCTTGAATTATCATTCCAATAATTTAATTTAAGTTATTTAATAAAATACTATCATCATCTTATTTAATTTAATTTATATTCTATTTTAATCTCACAATCTAATTTAATTTATCTGTATATTTTAAAATATTTTATTCTAATCATTAATTGCACGATTGTATGTATTCCTAATTTTAATTTTATTTAAAAGCATGTGCACTCGATAATGTGTAAGATGTGGTTACCTATAATTGAGTATGCGTTACATGACCATAATAATATATTGTACTAGATTTAATTTTATATTTTTAAGAAATTGTGACAAAAACTCGTTGGTAATCCAAAATAAATAAATAAATAAAGATTGCCCTTTTTAATTCAGAGGTAAGTTTCTTTAGAGTTTCTAACAGTTCACGTAATACAGGGTGCGACAAACTCCGATGCTAAAACGTTTACCACGTATTATACATACATCATTGTGAACACACTAGGGGTAGTGTGTAGAAGGGATTCTACCCTGTATAATTTGATCTCCTTCCCAGTCTGAAGCAGGACCTTTGAATGCTCCAGTCTACAAAGAGCCGGCTTTAACCGTCACTGGCTGGATTTTCGGTGTAGCGACTACTTTTATGACAGAATGGGCAGTGTTGCTACTATACAATTTATACAAGATGTTGTTTTGTATCCTCGTCAAAATTCAAGAGGATGTCACAAAAGACATAATTAATCAATTGAAATTACGGTACCTAGTTAATTATTAAAAAACGTAGATTTTTTTGGGTTCTTTAAATGTGTAAGGTGGTTACTCTGAGATACTGGTCAGAATAACCCCCTTACGTGCTTTAGGGAATAAGAAATTATCGAATAAAAGTTTCAGATTGTTAGTATGTATGAAAGCGCGGTTATAGGCCGAGGATCAGACGGGTTTAAAAAACGGGTGATTCACACTTACCGATATTCAAAAATAAGAAAAAATTAAAAAAAAGCCTGCCCATTTTATTATTGATTCGGGTCGAGAATTATTTGCATAGTTACCTCCTAAAATTTGACGAGGATGCAAAACAACACCTTGTATTTCTTTTATTATTGTAATCGTTTAAATTTTATTCATTAAATGGAAGCAAGTTGGAGCTTGTCCTCGTAGTTCATATTATGTAACACTAGCTGACCCACGCCACTTTGTCTGCATCACATAGGGAATTAGAAAAACTGTATTTGAAACATTTTTAATTGATGCTCCGCTCCTATTGGTCGTAGCGTGATGTTATATAGCCTATGGCCTATGTATAGAGCCTACCTCGATAATCGGCTATCCAACACTAAAACATATCCTCTAAAAGAGAAAAATTGATTCCTGAGATTAGCGCTTTCAACCCAACTCTTCAGCTTTATAATATTATTATAGTATACAAGGTGATGTTTTGCATTCTCGTCAAATTCAATGAGGCTACTATGCTAATGATACTCTTTCCGAAATAATAATAAAATGGGTATGATGTAATTTTTTTTATTTTTATTAACGGAAATTGGTAAGTGTGAACCACCCGTGTTTTAAACGTAGGCCGTCAGATTCTCGCCCTATGACCGCGCTTCCACAAATACAAACAATCTCAAACGTTTATTCGATAATTTCTTATTTCCTTGTCCATGTTAAGGGGGTTATTCTGAAATTCTGACAAACATAAACAACTGAAAAAATCAGGGTTTATTAATAATTAATTAGGTACCGTAATTTTTATTGATTATTTATGTCTTGTGTGAAAACCTCCTGAATTTTGACGAGGATGCAAAACAACACCTTGTATAGATCAAATAACGCATATAATCTAAGGGTAAGGCAGCGATTCTAATAATACACCCAAAGTTTGCCAGTTATGTTTTAGTCCCATATTATAAGGAGTGAGCTTATTGCCATCAAACGAGCACAGTTGAACCACTGGATTCCAAGCTCTTGACAGTTGAAACCCATCCTCCCGGTTGAAGTTCTATATTTAGTAATTTCAATAGCTTCTCTTACCAGCCTGGGTAGGTATACAACATGTAACGTAATTAACGCACACCCTCAGACACCTCAATTAGAATATTATGTTATAATCATAATACATACACTGATTTTTTAATTTAACATGTATATGCATTGTATTTATTAAATTAGTTATACCAATTCTTGGAGAACGTTATGGTCATACTACTACGCAAGCAACGCACACATTCGCACAAGCGGTTATCGCGCCGCTCGACACAACATAACGAAACTACGTCCATTTCAATTAGTTTTGACTGTACAGGGTTAATATGACAATAATTTCCGTAGTTTTAATTATTTTTGGTATAAAAAATTATCTATACTAAAAATGATAGAAATCGATTCAGTAAACGATTCTGAACAAACTATTTTCAGGATGTGCGTTAATTAAGTTACATGTTGTATAGTGGCGTTCTGTCGAGATAACATTATCCGTGATCATGGTGTTTGCAACAGCGCCGAAATATCGGGAACTCAAAACAAATAATAAACATGTTAAATATTCCGTTACAAGTGTTATCACTACCAGTATTAGTGACCATGTCAGCTTAAAAACTTATACTTCGTGTTTATTCATTTGTTAAGGTGTTTTTATCAGTTTAGCAGGAAGGTCAATAAAATTGCCCTTGCCTTTGTCATTGTAAACTGATCCAAATCCTTCAAGATCTCATCAGACATTGAATCGATGATAGCAAATTCTATCTTTCCCAAATTCCTGTAACACGGAGAGGGTGCGCCACACCCAACTGATTTGATATTGGAGTGTTCACTTCCACGTATCATTTGACTTGGCCACAAGCTACGCGTTCAAGCAACACGCGTGTACACTCTGCGACGAGTATATAGCGTGAGGTCAACACACGGAAGCGCGATTAACGCTTGTGCGACAAAACTGTACTGCGACTCACTATAGGTCGAATGCACGCTTGTGCGACAAACTGTAGCTTGACATCCCCCTAGTGCGACAAACTGAAGATCGACATCACGGTGGTGTTACATGGATCTAGTGATAACTAAATCAAAGTCAGCTAGAGTGGAAGCGTGGGCAAATGAATAACAAAATGCTGCTTTCTTCTTCTTCATCGTGTCGTCAGTCAGGCCTCACCCGGTGTCAGAGTTTTCATGCCGCCCATAGGCCTCTGAGTTGACTTCACAAGCCGTTGAGAAATATCTCGCAGGCGTGCTCACTATGTTTTTCTTAGCCCTTACGATGTTTTTCTTCACCGAAGCAAGTAATAATTGAAAATGTTGCTAAGAGCATGCGAGGAGTCAACATAACGTGACAGAATGCCTGACATAAGTCATCCATGTAAACCGCATCATATGAGGTCGTAAATAGAGCCTAACAATTAAGTATTGACGAAGTGTCCATTAAAAAAAATAGTTTAATTATTTAAATAGGAAGAAATAATGTAATAACCAAAACATTAAAATACCTCTACAAATAAAAAATTTACAACGTTAAAGTTCTATTGCGCTTGCAATAAGATAAAGTGACGGCATTTTACATCGTGTAGCAAGACTTGTCACAAGTCGCAAATCAAAACGCATCGCTAGTGGCATCACAAGACGTTTCGCCTACGCAACCGTTAAGTGTTCTACACCCAAAGCGATTTGATACTTGCCTATCGCTGTCGGCGCCGTTCATATCCGCGTTTGATTAGTTCTAGACACGTTTGATGCCAATTAATGTTCACGGAACTATATTTAGGTACAGTTTGGGTTCAAGTTAGTTGGGGGCGTGATTGGAGAGACGTAGGGATGTAAATTTTAGTGCAAACGGATTAGGATTATGATATTTTTAAATGACTTCTAAAAATGGAGGGGCTTACCCGTAATTCATTTAATGTTCACTGAGTACTCCGTCATTACCGGGCCGATTTACGTGTTGTAAAAGTCAATGAAATAAACAAGGCTGGCGACTTCTGAAAGTAAAGTTATTTTAGACTTTGTGTTTTTTTCGAAATCGGTATTTTTTTTTTTCCAAAAAAAAACGTTTTTATTATTTGCTTAATTTTTTGGATTGCTAAAACCTATGTATTTTTTTTAAACCTTGTCCCTCTCGATGAATTTTTCCTGTATCCTGGGTGCGTTTACAAACAATTAAAGTTATATTTATTGTTGTTCCGAGTCTGGCTTTTTGTGTATGTGACAAACAGCCAGACCCGGAACAACTATCTATAGGCCAAACAAATATATGTTCCGTGCGGGGATTGAACCCGCGACACGCAGCCCAGTAGTCGATCGCTCAGCCACTGAGCCAATGATGTTTTACCAGTAGTCTAAGATTTAATAGTCTAAGAAGGGACGGAAAATGTAGTGCTAATATGTATATTAACAGGCACCAACAATCTACTTTACACATATAAAAGCGAACAAGAATCAAACAAAGAAAGAAAAAGTATTTATTGGTATCGCACAAGACAAGAAAATAATGATATATTAGAAAAAATAATGACGACTATATACGATATAGCTAAATGGGGGTTCAACGTAGAAGTTTATTTAAAGCAACGTTTGTTTAAAGTAACTTTTAGTCATATTTCATATTAAAACATAAAACCCTATAAACTAAGTACCAATCCAATAATCCTATCCTGCAGTGTACATTTCACTATGCTAATTACTAGAGGAAGAGCTTCTAATCAACGTTTTACGACTATCCTGTATCAGTGCCATATTGATGACGTAACCGTTGCCTAGCAACGCCTAAACTAGACACCAATTTATGTAAATTAGCTAGTTCGTGACGTCACTAAATGCCTATTAACGCCCCTACCCTTTGGGGTTTCCAATTTACTAGGAAGATAATTGGTGTTTTCACCCTGGTAGGAATTTTGGGGAAATCTATTTCGTTTCAAGTTGGAATTAGTTTTAAAGACGAAACCTTTTTCGTATATCAAAAAATAATGAGCACAAGATTTTTGTGGCGCGTTTCCAAAATTAGAGCTAAAAGAAAGAAAATTAAGGCTTATTTTTTGACAATTTTATAAAACTTCACCAATAGTTTATTTGTGTAAATAAACTAGTACCTATGTATTTAATTGAGTAACGTAATCTGCTAAGTACAAAGATTTTTTTTTTATTTCAGCTTAATTAAATACTTATGGGCACTTACGCAAACCTCGCGACAAGCTTTTATGATCATATAAATTGTGTATAATGAGGTTATACGTTGATAGTTAAAATTTTAAAAGAAAAAAATATTTTCTTCTTTTTAGAGCATTTAAATAAAAGCTGTTTTTTTAAAGGTTTTTTTATTTTTTTAATTGTCTTCTAATTTTCTGCTAAATACGGTAATTGAATGTATATTTTTTTTTGTTATTTACCTAAACGTTTAATTAGCACAACTACAAATGTATGTTTTTAATTTAAAGTTATCGCAACTCCGGCCCCCAAGATACAGGCGCAGCCTAGTTTGACGACCACTGTCATCTAATTTGGTCAAAATTAAACTTGTTACCGGTATCCTTAATTATGATAGACTAAGTAAATGACTGTAACTATGGTTTAATAAATTTATTCTTATTCTTATTTTTCAACGCCTTTCAAGGGCCTAAAATTCTTTGTATTGAATCACTATTGAACACATTTCAAACGGCTAAATGCAGACGATGCCAATTCATCACCTCCTTAGCCTTTTCCTACCTTTTGTTTTTTTTTACGGATGGAAAATCATCAAATGACTTCTCCCGCTCTGAGCGGAGCGGGAGCGAGTGTCAGACTTGTACTGACTAAAACCCATCCATGTTCCTTCTTCGCCCTTTGTGTTCCAGGGCCACGGTATCTCTTTCGAACAGTCCTGCAACCCTGGCAGTCCCGCAACTCTAGCAGATCCTTTTCCTACCTATGTTGGGGTTTTGTTCATCCGTCTCATGTAATTTTCTCTTTGTTGCAGGTCTGGACAGAAGAAAAAGGCTAGCAGATATGCGGGTGGTCATCACACAGCACTTCACGGAAAGGATAGTTACGCCAGGTGGTGATGTAAGTGTGGCCATTTTTTTGTGATATAAGTTCTGTGTATTGTAGATCCGAGCGATGTGCATTCGATGTAGAACCCAAGTACGGCCAACTGCAAGCACTACCGGCAGCATCAGGCTTACCTCTTCCTGGGAAGACCTTACCTCTTCCTGGTGATAATGGACCCTCTTAACGCCGGCCATCCAGGAAGAGGCTTCCTAGTGTACGCTGTTTGCCAATGACATTATTCTAGGTTCCGAGTGTGGCCTAGAGGTCCAGAGCAGATTGGGGGTGTGGTGGCAAAGACTTGAGAATGTTGGCCTGAAATTAAGTGGAACCAAAACGGAATACTTGTTTTGTGATTTCCCTTGCTGGAACGCCTATACAGTATGTTAGGTTAAACGAGGGACATATTGAGGGAGGGTATTCAGTATTCGATTCTCGTCCCAAATATGTAAAAAACCTATAACGTATATAGAAGAATTTTTAATGTTTTGTTTAGTGCCTAGATATTTCAGACTGTCCTAAGCCAGGTAAGTTTAAAGTATGAAGGGAAAATGGATTATACCTAAGAGTCATTGACCCGCTCACATGTTCTGCGATAGTATTAAGTCGCTAGCGCAAGGGTGTATACACGTTGCATGACATTTGCGAAAATTTTGGTATGGTTCTGTCTGTTATTTATCAGTGTTCTTTTTTTGTTTATATTTTTATTAGTATCATGTTAGCATGTATTATTATGGGTTTGAATATGTCCCTCGTTTAAACTAACATACTGTATACCGAGCTGCTCTGATTTTCAACCTAGGGTCGCTTGTTTAAGTGGATGGCAAATTAGACCGGGACGTAATGCATCGAATCAACTCAGTTTGGGTTAAATGTCGACGGGTAACTGGAACAACTTGCAACCCACGGGTGCCCCTCAAGTTAAAGGAGAAAATATAAGTCCGTGATTCGACCTGTGTGTATTATATTTTCACCTTTAATGCATACGGGTTGGAATGATAGACAGTGAAAAAAATGGATGAAAAAAGATTTCACGCAGCTGAGATGAGCATTTTGAAATGGATGTGAGCATATAAGAGTAATTTTGAAAGTGGCGCCTGTTACATAACAGATTAAAGGAAGTCGTCTGTCTTGGTATGGACATGTGATGAAGAGGGATGGAACACACTAGGTTAGGTTAGCTGGGCTGTTCCCGCACTTAGCCTCTTTATTGGGCCATTGTAATCCTGAAAATCCTCTTTATACTCCAGCTATCCCAGGTCCTCCCAGAAAGCTAGCAGCTAGCCTGAAAGGGCTGCTGCAGGCTTCCGGGAGTGATAACGGCGATTGAAAAGTCCGTGCCTGTTGATCTGCCACGCTTCTGCACTACATGAGCACGTGCTGTGGTGTTTCATCTGCCTCCATGTGACCTCTCCAAAGAGGGCTGTCTGTCACACCTATGATAAATATGTGTTTGTTTAGGGGACAGTGGCGCCTGTTACAGAAAAGATGAAAGGGAGTCGTATGTCTTGGTATGGACATTGTGATGAGAAGGAATGGAACACACTTGTGAACGAACTTAATTTATCCCGACCACAGTACTCTTTATCGTGACTGGGATGACACACACTTGAATAGATTTTTGTGATTTTTTCCATCAATTGAATGCTTCTTGGTACCTAATTGAATCAGCGTTAAACTGTGACATAACGCTGATTCGAGGACCAAAAGAAAAATTAATTAGTGTTTTCATAACTTTTCAGATCAGCATGCAATGTGCAGCGAGCGGTGACAGACCTCCACAGTTCGTGTGGGAGAGAGACGGCATTATTGTCTCGAGTAATACTGATCCAAGGTAATTTTAATTAGAAATAGTCAATTACGATTAAGTTAAAAAAAACTGGACAAATACGAGTCGGACTTGCCCACCGAGGGTTCCGTACAAATTTGTGGGAACATATTAATTGTTTATAGGTATATATTAAAATGTTTCCCCTGTCGTTGACGTGACATGCCGTGTTCAATAAAAGTTGATGTCGTAAAGAAGTCAGGAGATATCTTTGTGTTCATTACGACATCATTTTCTAAAAAACTCCATCCTCACTTGTTTTAGCTAGTATTTTGTAAAGGTATTTGATATCCACCAACACTATACACCGTGTAAATCACCTTATCACGAAGCCGTCAACCAAGCATTCTGTACATGAAAATAAGTAACTTTACGCAAAAAATATTGCTGGGAAACGACTTTTTTTTTGAGGTGTAAAATCATGTTTTGTGGTAGAACTCAATGTAACGCACTCAAAACATTGTGCTGGACGGATTGAATAGTACGGGGGTCGTGGAGGTGTTTAAAGTAAAAATCTTACATTAAAAATATGTATTTAAAAATATTTTTGTCAAGAAGTTGGAACTTTGACCACTATTATCTCCGTAACTAGAAGGTACGGTGTAGAACAAAAAAATGTTCGCAATGATTGGGAAAACCAGTGCCTTTCGGCTTCGTTAAGAGGTGTTTTACACCCTTTATATTTCTCCACTTTTTTGCCAGATACGCGCTCGGTCAATTGATGACATCAGACAACTCAGTGGCATCACAACTGAATATCACCCGAGTGAGGGTGGAGGACGGAGGACTGTACTCTTGCACCGCCAGAGAAGGTGACCATGTGGCTTCACATGAGAACAGACTGGATGTTTATGGTAAGTTCCAAGAATAAGACAAGACAACATACGAGTATCAGAGACAAGACTTGACCACGCCATGACAAGACAGACAGACAAAGCGACAAACGTAGTAATTCTAGATGGACAAGACATCAATCAAGCAGTGACAAAAATCAGAAGTGTTTAAAGATCAACAACGGCCAAGTGCGAGTCGGACTCGCGCACGAATAGTTCCGTATCATTATTTATAAAAACGAGCCAAAACATTACTTTTTGTATGCGAGCCCCTTTAAATATTTATTTTATTCTGCTTTTAGTATTTGTTTTTATAGCATCACAAATACATAATAAAAAACAACAACAACAAAAATACATAATCTGTAGAATTTTCAACTGGCTTTCTATCACGGCTCATGAGATACAGCCTGGTGACAGACGGACAGCGAAGTCTCAGTAGTAGGGTCCCGTTTGCTTTTGGGTACGGAACCCTAAAAAATAAAAGTGGTGAAAGAAGAAGGCTCCTCCTTAATGTGTAGACACTCCTAACATCTAGATAATCTGCCTTTTTTTTTTTTTGCGGATGGGAAATCATCAAATGAGTTCTCCCGCTCTGGGCGGAGCGGGAGGGAGTGTCAGACTTGTACTGACTAAAACCCATCTATGTTCCTTCTTAGCCCTTTGTGTTCCAGGGCCGCGGTATCTCTTTCGAACAACCCGCAGCCCTGGCAGGCATTGGCCCTTTCGGACCCCTTCCGGTTTGCTGACATCTCCTTGAGGCGCGCGTGGAACACGTACGCGCCGTCGACACGGCCTGTAGTTAATCTGCCTAGTGTTTATAATTTGTCTCTATTTTTTTTTTCTTAGCCTTTCGTGTCCCACAGCTGTGCAAAGGCCTCCTCCATAGCCTTCCACTTTTCTCTCCGTGCGGTTTTCTCCGGCAATCTCACACAACGCCTCTAAATGGTTACGTCAGCGTTTTCTAGGCCTGCCTCGGTGACGAGACGCCCGTTTTCTGGCAACTACTGCGTGACGACTCTAGCCCATTGGTCCTAATGCATTCAACAGACATCGCCCTATTATACAATTTAATCTTTAGTTATTAATAGGGGATAATCCAATTTTTTTTTCTTTGTTCGTCGGGTAGTTTATTGAAAAGTATTGGACGCGTATTTTTTCTTTTTTCACGTGGTCATAAAATTACGGAGATATATTGAGTTGAAATGGCGCATGACGTCACATGTAGGTAAGTTTTATACCTACTTGTGACGTAGTAAGCCCCCACTATCCAACTTTAATGAGTTCTAACTAAGTAATTTTTTGATATTTTGATAAAACAAAAAATACGTGTCTAATATTTTTGTATTACCTGTCTGACGGACAAAATAGAATGTCGTTTTCTTTACCCAGTCCGATCCCCTATTGTTTAATTTGGGTTGGCTAAATAATTATAGAGAAGTCTTTTAACTTTAGTGTTAAGAAACATTATTGGAAGAGTTCGTGGGTAAATAATAACAGGCGCACGGGACGATCTTTAAGGTTAAGCCATGCTTGCCGAGGTTGATCCGTGGATGGGTGACTATAATTACATACGGAGTTTCCTCCGTGCCTCGGAAAGCACGTTAAGCCTTTGGTCCCGGCTGTCATTTGTTGTCATTTGCTGTAATAAGCCAATAGTCTGACATCCAGTCTTACTAGCCTATCACCCACTTACTGGGTTGTGGAGGGTAAATAGGCAGTCGCTTCATTTAAAATACTGGTACTCAGCTGCATCCGGTTAGACTGGAAGCGGACCCCAAAATAGTTTGGGAAAAGGCTAGCCAGGTGATGATAAAGAAGCATTTGCAGCTATTGCTGTCTTTTCAAATGGTTAATTCTTCGAACGTTTTGTCTTTCAGGACCTCCATACATAAGATCTTTGCCGCCTGTGAAAGTACAAAGTGGAGAATCCATTAATTTGAGGTGTCCGTTTTATGGATACCCAATAAGGTATGCATAATTTAATTAATGTTCACTTCTAGTTTTATTTACACCTAGGAATGACGCAATAACGTGACGCATTAAGCCTCAGTATCCGCCGGACATATATACCGCTTTAATGTATACATAAAGGTGTGTTTCACATAGCTCCTGCAACTTTCAATAAATTACCTAAAGAAATAAGGGCAATAAATACTGCCTTATTTAAGAAAAATCTAAAAAGCCTTTTAATTAATAAATGTTACTACAACTTGAATGACTTCTTAAACGTTAATTTTTCCAAACTTAAGACAATGCAAAATATCTTGGTTGGTTCGACTCGGTTGGCTTTTTGACTTTTATAAATGAAAACTATTGAAAGTATTTGAGAGCATAAATTGCACATTTCTGCGCTAGTCTTGGCCACACTCTTCTTTATTTTCTTTTCTTTTTTTTTTAACGTTGCTCCTACACTAGGAATTTCTCTTGTATCGTGAGTGCGTTTATACAGATTTAAACTCACATATACAAACAGCCAAATATTTGTTCCGTGCGGGGATCGAATTCGCGGCACGCAGCGCAGAAGTCGATCGCTCAGCCACTGTGCCAACCGTGCCGTCAAATTTCGAAAAAAAAATGATGACTGCATATACGTATAACGCTAAAACCACTGAAAATTCGATTAGAAAGAACTTCTTAATGTTTTAGTATTATTCAGAATAACCAACGATCAACTGCAAAATATCCATCATTCCTTAAAAACATCCGGTAACAAAACCTCTTTTCATTCCAGCAAAATCGACTGGGAATTCCAAGGCAAGCTGCTAACTTCAAACGCGATCTTCCAGTCCAGGTACAAGAGATCACACCAGAAACGCAAGACCAGACGGAATGCACCAAGCGTCAACCTGAATGGAATCCTCTCCATACCTGAAATATCTAAAGAATCCAACGGCGCAGGTATGATTGCAATATTTATTTTAACATCACAAAATTCATAATTTTATTCTCAGACAACTTTTGCTCTTAGATAAATACCTTACAGACTAACATATATATCGTAAAAATACAACTCGTGTTAGTAAATAGAAACTTATAAACTATGTTAGTAGCACTTCACTGCACTATGATACTGTGCGTTCATGTGGCACTTGCCCGTGGAAGCGTCGCAACACCACTCCCTGCGGCCAAAACTCCTCTTCCAAGGCAAGGTGCAGATAGCACGTTGGTATTCGCACCACAAACGCCTTAAAGTTGACGTTGCGATGCGTCTCTAGCAGCTGCACTCTCGCCACGTACTTGAGCTTCTGGCGCACGTACTCCACGATATCCTCCGCCGTAGTGGTGTAATGTAGGCGGGAGATGTACACCGAAATGTTCGGCTTCGCGGCTCTAATAGTCACACTGGACCCCGATGGAGCCGTTCCGCAGCGGTTCTTGTTCGTTGACGGTGCTTCCTCCTCAGCACCGTCACGAAAGGACACCATCGCGTCCCAGGACTCTGTGCTGCCGACCATCGAGCGAACAATGGTCGGCAGCGACAGGTCTCATCCTACCTCTGTAACGAGAGCAAGGCGCGGCTCGACCAACGCGGCATATTCCGCCAGCCATTTAGCCTCTGGGCCAAGGTAAAAGCAAGCACTTGGGTCACGGGAACCGTCAACTAGGCGTTTCGAAATTTCCTTAAACAGGCTGTGAGCATTGTTGCAACCCCAAACGGCTCGAAAACATAAAATAAAATACCTTTATTTACGCAGCTTGAGGTTCTCTCAGCACCAGCACAGCACAGCACAACATTCCTTGTACAATTTCTACACCCAAAAGTGCTTATATGTACATGACTGTATTGAAATAAATAGTTAAACTTTGACTTTTTCAGTATACACTTGCATAGTGACGAGTCCCTCAGGAGAGATGGCGAGAAGAGCCTTCGAGATACAGGTCATAGAAGCTCCAGTCCTAGATGATCTGTTGTTGGGAACGAATCTTCAGGAGGGGCAGATTGTAAATATCTATTGTAATGTGAGGACTGGGGATCTGCCGATCCATTTCGAGTGGTTGAAGGACGGGAAGAGGATTCCTAGCGGTTTGAAGGTGAGTTAGAAATTTTTTTAAGCACACAAAACGGAATGTATGAAACCAAAACCAAGTACCAAGTTACCTGTCTCAAATACCAAGTTCATTGATATTTTGTAAAACATATTGTGTAGCAATCTGTTATTTTATTTGAGAATCACGCTTTCGTTTAAGTATTTAAATAGGTCGCTTAGAGTAAAACCAAGCATACAACTCAATCAAAATAAATATGAAAACATGTCAAACCTAGAGATTGCCTAAAAACCACTAAATTAAATTACCTACTCTTAAAAGTGGCGTTACTTACTTAAGTTTGGCCTTATAATCTACGACTACCAAAATTGTACAAAAAAGACGTTTTAATTCTTTACAGGTTGTAGAAAGAAACTCCGAACTGTTCAGCGCACTAGTGATCAAGAAAGTATCTTTAGAACATTGTGGTACCTACACATGCGTCGCTTCCAACCACGTGGCGAAAGTCAATAGATCTACTGAGCTGTACATTAAAGGTAATTTCAACTCTACGGCCATGTTAACTTAGTCCAAATTTCTCCAATAGGTCGTCAACAGGCCCATGATCTAGCTGAAGCAAAAGAAAAATTCAACTGTAAATAATTCGCTCATAATGCATGGTCGACCCTTGAAGAATATTGGAAAGCCTGAAGTTCTACCTGTAATTTTTACCAGAGCTCGTACAAATTCAAACCAAAATACAAAAAAGCTTCTGGACTCATTAATAATCTTTCCAACTTCTTCTATTTAGCGTGTCGATAGTAATCTAAATTGAGCTGTAGCGACTTACAAAAAGCAACTTATAACAAAAACTACTACAGCAACATCTATGCACAAACTGAAGAATTAATATGGTCTGAATCTCGCAAGCAAAGCTTATATCGACTTAAGACTATAACAGAAAAATAAAAGCTTTTAAAAACAGTTGAAAAACAGAAAAGCAATTGTTTACCAGACATAACACCTATCTGGTAGGAGGATCCTCCCTTTCCTATGGTGTATCGAGGAACTTTACACCCTGTACCTCATACACCTAAAGAGCTATGAGTGTAAATTCAACAACAACAAGTTCAAATTCAAATCTTAACCTTTAAAAAAAGAGCTACCAAAAAAACGATTTTTTCTTACCTTAATTAAATTATAGTTCATTAGCGTGATGTATAAGTCTATTGCAGTTGCACCAAAATGGCTAGAGGAACCGAACAACTCTTCGCTACTCCTTGGCAGAAGAGGGACTGTATCATGCAGTGCAAGCGGTTACCCACAGCCTCAAGTGCACTGGATGAAGAAAGATGGTAAGCACCCATGACATTTAATTTTAAATGATGTTTTTTTGAAGTGAAACTTCTTACGCGACTTCCAACAAGTTTAACGCTACCATGGAGGGGGAATATTTTCTATTACTCACTAAGAGATGGCAGTGTTACAAGATTTGTGACTACGTAGTTCTAATAGGTTCGCAAGATGGCGTGCAAACAGTCATGCATTCGACTCTTCGGTGTGACCAGCCTTCGCTGATTTTCCATGAGTAGAATAACCTCGATAAACATATGTAATAAAAATAAAACAACAAAATATTATTTAGAAGCTCAATAAAATAACGAGAGTGAATGCGTGGCACTCGAACGCATGCGTGTAGTATTACGAAGTTTCACTTCTTCCAAGTGGAGGGACTCCACGCACTGATTTTTTTTTAAATTCGTTTTTACACACACTTTTGAATGTGGCATTTTAAAAACAAGATTAGTCCGGTGTTTCGTACCAGACTACTCTGAGAAGAAACAGCCGAAACAAACTTAGAGGTCATAGTTTCTTTTAAGGTCCAGCACGCGTAGCATGGACACTGTAGAAACGAGTTTTGTCTACGGAAGAATCGACATAATGACAGATAGACGATGACAATGTGTCATATTGTCGATTCTTCCGTAGAAAAATCTCGTTTCTACTATCATGCTACGCGTGCAGACATTATCTTGGTCAACTAACATGAGGATTATGCAGATAAGCGTTTGACATAGTATTTTGAAAAAAGAACAACACAGATGTTTGCAAGTCCAGCCAGTGCAAGCATTGGTCGGGACACTGCAAACATTATCAACTGGTTGCTAGCAGTATAAGTCTAGCATGTCAAGCTTGAGATACATTACCTGACTACCTACCTGACCCCTACAGCCCAGTTAATGGGTAAAACGATACGCCTTGGAAAGACTGGTTGACAGACTTTTAGGTTCTAACTACTCATAACGACTGCGACAAGCGTCATAACAAAGTCAAAGTCAAAGTCAAAGCATTTATTTCAATTAGACCATTACAGGCACTTTTGAAAGTCAACAAAAACAAAATAAAACGCGAAGCTACAGTCCCAGTCACAAGGCATAATAACTTGTGAAAGTACTGTAGTTGCCCATTCCGTAGCGTAGATCTCTATGGAGAAGAACGGGCAAGAAACTCCATGGACACTCTTTTAAATCAAAATATGTTACAAAATCTTGGTTACATCATTCATGTCAAGAATTACAAATATGTGAGAACAATGTAGAAATACGGGCAAGTTAAGAGCGTCCAGAGTAAAAGATTAAATCAGTAATAAAAAAATAAAGTAACTAAAATAAACCGTGGCAGCTAAGAGATGACCAGTCACAACTGACAGCGCCCGTTCACGAACATGACGCATGTATCAGCCATCATTCAACTCAACCATTTTGAAGGGAACTAAACGACCCGACACACCCGCCACCATCAGCGTGACATTTAAGTGAGCATGACATTCACTCAACCACCAGGGTAATTTCGCGTCAATGAAAGATTTAGTTACTCATTAAATAGTGGCTTTACAGTACATGGTACTCACACATGTGCTATGATATTATATAATACTAAGAGATTGAATCTATACAATGCAAATATATTTTTACAATCTTCTGCAGTTCACAATAACTTCACTTTCTAATTCTGATGATTCCGATTGCCCCTATGGTTGTGGAGCAGGACCAGCATTGAGCCAAGCATTTTTATCATCAATATAATCCCCCAACTTATAATATGCTTGCCTACATAGTGTGCGTTTTATGCAAGATTTAAATTTCGTTTCATTCAGTTGTAGAATGTGGGGAGGTATTTTATTGTAACATTTTAAACAGTACCCCATGAAAGATGAGTCTACTTTAGCTAACCTGAAACCTGGCTGAACTAGTTGGTCTCTGTTTCTAGTATTATAGTGGTGCCGGTCACCTCTTTTACTAAATAAATGCAGATTTTTTCTAACGTACATGATGTTTTCATAGATGTATTGACAAGGTACCGTCATGATGTTAATTTCCTTGAACAGTTCTCTTAGAGAATCGCGCCTACGTAGATTATATATGGCTCTGATAGCTCTTTTCTGCAGAATAAATATAGACTCGATGTCTGCAGCCCGTCCCCATAGTAAAATACCATACGACATAATACTATGAAAATAACTAAAATACACTATCCTCGCGGTATCTACATCAGTAAATTGACGGATTTTTCTGACAGCATATGCTGCTGAACTTAGCCGTCCTGCAAGAGATGTTAAATGAGGACCCCATTGTAGCCTTGAGTCGAGCGTGATCCCCAAGAAAACAGTTTCATCGACAAATTCAAGTTTCTCTTGATTCAATACTATGTCACAGTCACTGCTTTTGACATTTGGTAGAGAAAATCTTATGCACTTAGTTTTTTTCCCATTTAATACTAAATTATTTGCGGTAAACCATTTATGGACCTGCATTAGAGCGTTATTTACATCGTCAAGGTTTGTTGCACGTCTGTTTATCTTAAATATTAACGAAGTATCGTCCGCAAACAACACCATTTGTGGTTGGTTTTTAAATAAATGGGGAAGGTCATTAATATATACTAAAAAGAGGAAAGGACCCAATATCGAACCTTGTGGTACACCCATTTTTACTTTCAGAGCCATTGAATTTACACCATTTACCTGTACTTGCTGCTGTCTATCATTTAAATACGATTTTACTAAACTGAGCGCAAGTTTACCTAAGCCGTAATGCTCAAGTTTCAAGAGCAAGGTTTGGTGATTTACGCAATCAAATGCCTTCGAGAGGTCACAGAAGATTCCTATGGCATCTTGTGCCTCTTCCCACGCAGTATATATGTGTTTTAATAAAGTGACACCGGCGTCAGTTGTACAACGTCCCTTGGTGAAACCATACTGTTTCTCGTGTAAGATTTTGTTGGTGTTAAAGTGGGTGAGCATTTGATTAAGCATTACCTTTTCAAACACCTTGCTGAAAACCGGCAGCACGGATACGGGTCTATAATTATTCGTATCTTTACTGTCCCCAGATTTGAAAAGTGGTATTACCTTGCTGTATTTCATAAGGTCTGGGAAGACCCCTTGGTCCACACACAAATTAAAAATTAAAGCCAAGTACGGTGCTATAGTGTCAATAATAGCTTGACACACTTTAATAGACAATCCCCATAGATCTTCTGTTAATTTGATTTTGATTTCCTTAAAAGCTTTAATGACTGCTATGGGGTTTATATGCTTAAATTGAAACTCAACCGGGCATGCTGAAACGTTCGCTTTTAATAAATCAATAGAAAGCAAGGGTGAGGAATTTAAGGTTTCGGTAGTTGTCTAATTAGATAGATATAAGTACATACAAATCCCTTAGTTAATAGCAAACCGTTCACGCACACATACATACTATACTCACACATTCAACATACGTTTATACAGTCCACTCATTTAGCTATTAAGTTAGTTCAAAATAAAAATTCTACGAGATCAGACGTTGTCAGTGTTTCATTCACCAAACAAACGGATAAAGACCTTATTGCCCTGAACATATGGTCCATATCGAACCGGATTTATTGAGTAACATCGGGCGATCGTCGTCGTCACCGTGAGAACAAAAGCATTCCTGAGCGGATTATCTTTGCTAACATCGAGAGTTAAAACCAGTCATTAGCGAAAATAATCATTCAATTCATTATCTATTTTGTTTGGATTTCGAGTTTCAACGTCTTATACACATTTGAACACAATGGAGGTGCTTCTGGCCTATCAAAAAGAGGTACTGGAAAACTTGAGGAAAGCAGAGAGAAACTACAAGAAAACACCTAAAGAACGAATTAAAAAACCCTACTTAGAAACCAGATTGGACAATTTGGAGGAGTTATGGAAAGTTTTCAAAGAAGGACATAAATCGATCATCGGTAAAGTGAGCCAAAAGGAGAAGCAAGACTCATATTTTACTGAAGATATGTACGAGGAGTTCGAGGAATTGTATGTAGCATACAAGACTCAACTGAAGGAAGCCCTGCAGCCCTATCTCGCGTCATCAAACGGATCATCAACGATTATAACGAAACCAAATGCAAGTGCTGGACACGTGGTTAGTGAATGTGAAGTTAAGTTACCGCGCATACAATTACCTACGTTTAGTGGTAAATATAGTGAGTGGCAAACGTTCTACGATATATTTAATACTCTTATTCATACTAACAAGAATCTATCGCCAGAGCAAAAGTTACACTATTTAAAAGGTAACTTGTCAGGTGAACCAGACTGTTTGTTACGTAACTACTCAACTACCGATGCGAACTATGAGGACGCGTGGAAACAATTAGTTAAACGTTACGATAATAAACGTTATAATTGTAATGCAATTTTAAGATCATTGTTTACGCAAAAACCAATTATGGGTGAGTCGGCTAGTGCCATTAAACTTTTATTAGATACAACAACTTCGTGTTTACAATCTTTGCGTAATATGAACATTGATACTACTAACTGCGATGTGTTTATTATTTATTTAGTGGTTTCTAAATTAGATCCTGAATCCATGAAGCAGTGGGAATACCAACTTGGCATAATTAATGATGAGTTACCGTCATGGACACAATTATCTGAGTTTTTAGAGTCCAGATTTAGATCGTTAGAGATGATAGATACAAACAAGGTACCTACACAAATAAAGTATACCAACACAAAAACTAAATCTCATCATGGGTCTATTGATAGTAAAAAGAGTAATTCTAACGTACCTGCCAAGTGTTATTTGTGTAAAGGTGAACACAATTTGTACCACTGTAAAGAGTTTAGTCAACTTAGTGTTAAAGATCGGCAAGATTATGTTCAAAAAAATAACTTATGTTTTAATTGTTTTTCTTCATCTCATCCAGTTGTGAAATGTCGGAATTCCGTGAGTTGTAGGCGATGTGGGAGGAGGCATCATTCATTATTGCATTTTGAGAAGGAGTCGAGCAACATAGCAAAACCTGACGACGTTTCTACGCAGAGTGAGTCAGATAAAACCGTGAGTATACCTATTTCAACTAATTTCTCGAGTGGAGGATTAGAACCGAGTCGTGTTTTGTTAGCTACCGTGTCCGTTTGGGCATACAATGAGCACGGTTATAAACAACAATTGAGGGGATTATTAGATCAAGGATCGCAGGCGTCGTTTATTAGCGAGTCTGTTGTACAATTACTTAGACTTCCACGTAAACGTGTCAGTGGTATGGTTTCTGGTATAGGTGATGGTGGTCATACGAGTATTAAGCATATGGTTTCTCTTGCGGTGCAATCACGGCATAGCCCTGATTCTTTGATCCAAGTTAACGCGTATGTCTTGCGATCTGTTACGTCATTACTCCCATCAACCAAGTTAAACACGCCTGATTGGCTTTCTTTGAGTAAAATTCCGCTAGCCGACCCAGGTTACGCCACACCAGGAAAAATTGATATTCGTTTTGGAGCTGAATTCTACAGTGAGATTTTATTGGATGGTATTATACGACACAATGAAATATTGGCACAAAACACTACCTTAGGGTGGGTATTATCAGGGAGGGTGTCAAGAGAATTAACTTCAGCTGTTGGCCGAGTAATCAACATGCATTTACATTTAAGGACAGATGATATTCTTAAAAGGTTTTGGGAGATTGAAAATGAGCCTAACTTGGTACAGAAAAGGATGACAAAGAATGAAGAAAGATGCGAAGAATTTTACGATAGGACAACTACTCGCGATGAGGAAGGGAGGTTCGTGGTTAAATTACCTTTTGACAAGGAAGATCCAGAATGTCAATATGGAAAATCAGTAGTTATAGCTACAAAAAGATGGGATTTATTAGAGAAGAGATTAGAGAAGAATCCTACTTTAAAAGAAGAGTATAACAAAGTTTTACATGAATATATTGAGATGGATCACATGACACCGGTGAAGGAAGTCGATATAAACAATCCCAAGGCAGTTTATCTCCCTCATCATGCTGTGGTGAGAGAGGATAAAGACACCACAAAAGTGAGAGTGGTTTTCGATGGTTCATGTAAAGGTCTTAACGACTTTTCACTTAATGATAATCTCTTGGTAGGTCCTAAGTTACAACAGGACTTAAGACATATCTTGATGAGGTGGCGATGTCACAAGATTTGTATGGTCGCAGATATTGTTAAAATGTTTAGGATGATTAAGGTAAATTCTGAGGATACAGACTTCCAAAGAATTGTATGGAGATCACAGTTAGACGAGCCACTACGACATTATAAATTATTACGAGTGACCTTTGGTACTGCTTGCGCGCCATATTTGGCAGTTAAATCACTTCAAAAGTTAGCTGATGAAGAATGTGCAACTTTTCCTGTGGCTTCATCAATAACCAAGAGCGATTTTTACATGGATGACCTTCTTACAGGTTGTGACACCATACAAGAAGCTTTACACATTTATAGTGACATTAACAAATTAATGAGCTGTGGTGGATTCGAACTGCAAAAGTGGAGTAGCAACAATCAAGAATTATTGACACACATACAAGGGGACAAACACAGAAACAGTGATTCGTTAAGAATAAAGACATCCACCTTATTGAAGATTCTTGGATTGGTATGGAATAGAGAGATGGACGCTTTTCAGTATACAATTAACTTGCCAGATTTAAAGGAGCCTATTACTAAACGGCAAGTTTTATCCGATGTAGCCCGGCTATATGACCCGTTAGGTTGGATTGCGCCCGTAGTAATCATTGCAAAAATATTTATTCAAAAACTATGGAAGTCTAAGCTTGATTGGGACGATGCGCTGACTACTGATTTGAGACATGATTGGCTACAGTTTAGAACGAGTTTGGTACATTTGAAAGGGATAAACATACCACGATGGTATTATTTTAGTTCAAGGTCAAAGGTCGAATTACATGCATTTGCTGATGCTTCTAAGTTAGCTTACGGTGCTGCTGTATATATTCGTGTTGTCAATGAGGATGGCAACATCTATGTGAGTTTGGTATCAGCAAAGAGCAAGGTTGCTCCTTTAGAGAAAGAGGTATCTATACCACGACTCGAACTTTGTGGTGCAGTTTTAGCAGCAAAATTGGTTTTTGAGATATCGCAAATAATGAACATACCGAAAGAAAATCTGTACGCTTGGTCGGATTCTACAATAGTTTTAGCTTGGCTGAGAGGAGGGTCCAGCCGCTGGACTACTTTTGTGAGCAATCGTGTGTCTGAAATTCTTAATATTTTAGACCACGAACAATGGAGACATGTTAGCACTGACATGAATCCCACTGATTGTGTTTCTAGAGGGTTACCTGCGCAAGATTTACTTGAACATTCGTTATGGTGGTCGGGACCGTCTTGGCTTTCACAATCAATTGTACCGTTTGACAACCCTGAAATTATCCAGGATACTCATGAAGAAGAAAGATCTACAACTTTAACTGCTTTACCGGTATTAAAAAATGAATTTATTTGGACTATGTTTTCGTCATTATCTAAAACCTTAAAAGCAATTTCTTACTGGAGAAGAGTTCTACACAATTTGAAATTACCAAAGGACAAACGTATTCAATATTCAAACGTAATTACACCTTCAGAAATGAATGAGAGTTTAGTAATATGCATCAAACAGGTTCAAGAAGATAATTTCAGCGAAGAACTAAATTGGTTAAAGAAGAAGAAATTCGTCCCCAAGAAAAGTAAACTCCGCACTCTTTGTCCTATTTTAGATAGAAATGGGTTGCTAAGGGTTGGTGGTCGTATAGATGAGTCAGAAGTTATATACGACACAAAACATCCTATACTTATGCCCGCTAAGAGTCACCTTACCGAGCTTATAATTAAGGATGCACATGTTAGAACTTTTCATGGCGGACCACAAGCTATGTTGTGCTATTTAAAAACCAAATATTGGATATTGCGAGCAAAAGAGAGGGTAAAAAGTCATTACAGAGCATGCGTTATATACAAGGTAATCGGAGACAGCACTCTTACCTATGAAGAGTTGTCTACTGTTTTGGTACAGGTCGAGGCCTGTCTTAATTCCCGTCCAATCACTGTAATGAGTGATGACCCTAGCGACCCTCAGGCTTTGACACCCGGTCATTTTCTTATAGGTGAACCACTGATCAGCATTCCTGAGGCAAATTATGCTGAAAGTCACGTTACAGGTATAGACAGGTGGAGATTGACACAAAAAATGGTACATAACTTCTGGAAACGTTGGTATAAAGAATACTTAGTTAACCTTAATCAACGGTACAAATGGAATACTAAAAAATCTGAGCCAGAAGTAGGTGATATAGTAATTATAAAAGACGATAATATTCCCCCGGCTAAATGGATTCTAGGAAGAATAACCAATAAATATTTAGGGCCTGATAATGTAGCACGTGTTGTATCTATTAAATGTAAGAATGGGGAATTTAAACGTCCCATTAGTAAAATATGTGTTTTACCTAAATGAATTTATTGTTTTTTTTCACTATTGTGTAAACTTATTAATACTACTTACCCATTAAGATTGAAGCTGTAGGATACAGTTATAGAATACTTGTGACGATAACTAATTTATTCCCTTCATAACAATATCATTATTTACTTTAAGGAGTTATTGTTATAGTTGATAACACGGTTAAAATGACCGAGCTATAATGTTTGTCAAATTAGAATCAACATGTTTTACCATATACCTATTTGTGTTTACAATTTATGTATCTAACTATAGCCCTCCTAGCACCTATGCACTTAGGTAGGTATGGTTTTCTGAGGTGTACTTGCTTAGTATATAGGAATAAAAATTGTAATGAATTGTTAAGTTACCTAGTATCACGGTGGGCGGTAAAGGTTAGCCTAGCCTATTATTGTATAAATATTAGTTTTAAATTTGGTGTTTTAAGAATGAATGAACTTGATATGTGGCTCTAAGTATAATCACATGTACTGTTATAACTAGGTACCAAGAAAGATACATGAACAGTGACACTTATTCACAATGTTAAGTTTACTCTAATTTTACAAGATTTTGTTTTGTATCCTATTTCTAGAGGTTGATATTTCGTTTAAACTTACACGATTTAGAAAGTACGTTAATGCACTACGTACTTTGGTGGGCGGTATGTCTAATTAGATAGATATAAGTACATACAAATCCCTTAGTTAATAGCAAACCGTTCACGCACACATACATACTATACTCACACATTCAACATACGTTTATACAGTCCACTCATTTAGCTATTAAGTTAGTTCAAAATAAAAATTCTACGAGATCAGACGTTGTCAGTGTTTCATTCACCAAACAAACGGATAAAGACCTTATTGCCCTGAACAATAGTTTTAAGTGGGATATTGGTAAAGAAATCTACAAATTCTTGAGCTACTTCGTTTTAGAGCTTAGAAGACCACGTGAAGTCTCTAGTCTGATATCATTATTATATTTTTTATTTCTATTGGATTCACTATTGATAATTTTCCAAACCGTCTTTATTTTGTTATCGGCGGACTTAATCTTGTTGCTAATGAATAGGGCTTTGGCTACTTTGCAAGTGTTTTTAAAGATTTTTGAATAGGTTGCAACATATTTATTAAAAGTTTCCGAGTTGATGTAAGGCTTAAGGCCGTACAACTCAAACAATCGCTCCCTACTTATCCTAATACCCTTAGTGGCCCAGTCACTGAACATAAACTTAGGGTAAATAGATTTTGTTTTCATTTTTAATATATTATTGAACTCTACGTGAACTACCGAAAAGAATTCCTCATAAAATTGATTTGCATTTTCAATTATATGGCCCGGAATGCCTAAATTACTAATTAAGTTATTATTAAATTTATTCAAATTGCTGGGCGTTATTTGTCTAGAGTTTATCTGGATTTTTTGTAATGGTGTGTAGGACTCGAAAACAACGGTTTGCCCACTGTGATCAGAAGGGAGGTAATTTACAATTGATTTATCTAAGTAGTCGCAACAACAAAAAACATTATCAATACATGTAGCAGTATTCGTAGTAATTCGGGTTGGTTCCGAAAACACGTTTAACAAATTAAATGATTTAAAAAGGTGTAATAATCTACTAGTATTAGAATTTTTGTCTAAAATATTAATATTAAAGTCACCACAGATAACCAGAGATTTTTTACCTGTTGCAAGTTTTGCTAAAGCATCTTCCATTACTGACTCAAATAAGGAGTAGTTTTGATAATTTGGGGGTCTGTATACGCACACTATTATATGCTTATCCAGCTCAACACAAGACAGTTCAATATTATGCTCAACCGATAGATCAACAATATCGCTTCGACACTTAAATTTAATACAATTTTTAACTAAGATTAATGAACCCCCACGCATTTTCGATTTTCGGTTAAAGCAACTGCCCACACTGTAATTTTCGTAATTAATTAGCATTTCATAGTCTCTTAACCAGTGTTCAGTGAAACAAACCATTTCAAACTTTGTTTTTTCTAAAAATAATTCAATCTCTAATTGCTTTGAAGAGAAACCTTGAATGTTTTGATGGAATAATTGCAAGGAATTCTGCTTAGCCCCTTTTTTACATTTAGCTATTTGATAGCGAGAAGGTATAGTGCTACTGGTATCTTCTTTTGTCTTATTAACTAGTTTAAATGAACATCCGGAGTGAGCCCCAAGACTCCTGTGCCACCAGATAACAAGCTCCTATCACTAATACACCCTAATTGAGAATTTTCCATGCTCACACATGGAACCTCCTCAGCATAAAAATTGTAAACAGAGAAAAAATCTATATTAGTATGATTACTAATAGTCGCAGTGTTAATAATACAACTAAACTTAGACATACTACTTATGTCTGTGTGAATATTATAAGCTAATAGCCTAGCTATTTTGTGTCTACATCCAATAGGTAGATACACATTACCCCGTGTCGACCTAAGTTTACCTAGAAAAGTATTAGTGTCCAAATAAATAAGTTTGTCACTATAGTGACCTACTAAAAAGTGCAAATGTTTATTTAACATGTGTATATAATTGTTCTTTCTATCACTTAAATTTTCAAAATATGGAAAAGCACATAATATTATTCTACGACAATTCAACTTTAACAACTCAGTAACACTGTCTGTGATGTCTTCTTTTTTAATTTTTGAACTATTTCCCACAAATATAGTTATATCAGTATTAATATTATAAACATTTCTAGTTACCGTTGCCATGATCTGTTTGTATGTTGACCCTGGCATGCAATGATTTTGATTGGAACAACTCAGGTTATTACTAACTAATTTACCTACACAACAGCTACAAAAACTGTCAAATTAAATTGTTAAGAGGGATCTCTAGTGGGCCTTTTTCCATACAAACGTATTCCGCTGTTTTCTTCGTGATAATGCGTCTAGAGCAATATTTTTTTTTTCCAAAAAATCTAGGTCTTATTAATACATGCCCTTATCATTTCTTTTTTTTTTTCAAAACATAATCACTAAAAGAATTATGACAATCCAAAAACCCGAAAAAAAGCCCGCTATTACCGCAATGTTCAGACGACTATCAGACAATTTAGATAAGTTTTTAACAAAAAAAAAAGTAATAGAAGCATAATAGACTCATGCATAATTTTCCTCTAAATTTTGATATAAGAATTATTTAGATCAGTTTAGTTTTGAAGAAGAAAACAGCGGAATGCAAAACGTCTTTTGGTCAAGATTTTTGTAGGTAAAATCAGCCTGAGCTGCAGTTGTCCCTTTCGCACTTTACGCTCGCTTGGCCGGCCGCAGCGCCACGGCAATAGTTTCTTCAAATACCTATTCTTCAAATTCCTCGGGACTAGAGTCCCCTCTTAACGTAGACATTCGTATTAACGAATGGTACGTCAAATATTATAAGATTCTTCAAAATTTTCCAGCTCTTCTCGGCACATGGCAACCAGTCTTAGAACTGGCTGGCGGTGGGATCCTTAGTCTACCAAACGGGACCCTCATCATTGAGGAAGTGTCTCTTACTGATGAGGGGTTGTACTCCTGTAACGTGGAAAATGGTGTGGGACAACCTTTGAGCAAGACTGTGTGGATGAGTGTAAATAGTAAGTACTAGCTTACGCCCGCGGCGTCGCCTGCGTGGAGTTCGATAATTGTCCCACGGTAACATATTATCGGGATAAAAAGTATCCTGTGTTAATCCAGGTTATAAACCACCCGTGTGCCAAATCCATTCAGTAGATTTTGCGTAAAAGAGTAACAAACATCCATCCATCCTCACAAACTTTCGCATTAATAATTTTAGTAGGATGTAATCAATGTCAGTGCATCATCACCAGTTGTAATAACGTGAGCGACGAACAACGCGCAACGCGAAGATAAGATTGCAACATTTGCATCTCCAAATTTTAATTCTTCCTTTGAAAAGCCATGTTTCCTATAACGTTACACAAACAACTCTGCTACATCATTGTATCCTGCATCGAGCATTGTATCCTTAGCGACCTTGCCTGCTTCTGTTTGCTTGGTCGGCCATGTGTTCCTTTAAGAATAGAACTTAGATCAATCACATTCGCAACCCCTCGAGTACATTTCCTTACCAATCTTGCGGCCCTTGGAAGGCCAAGGGCCGCAAGTACCGCGTATTAATGCATTTGCCGTGTATAAAAAACATATTTTTCGCATTCCAGAGCCTGTCCACTTCGAATCCTCCTCCACGAACGTGACATCACGGCTCGGTCACCCAGTCACGTTAGAATGTCGACCACTCGGTGACGAGCCTATCAGAGTCACATGGACGCATGATGGAAATGCCTTGGATTTTATAAGTCAGAGGTCAGTATTACTGTTGCAGATGGTTGTTTGTAGGTTAAATCTTGATGGAGAGGGAGAGGAAGGCCAAAGAAAAGATGGATGAATTTTGTGAGGAACGATAATATGAAAAAAAAACCGGCCAAGTGCCAGTCGGACTCGCCTACGAAGGGTTCCGTAGGTACCATTATTTATAAAATCGAGAAAAAAAAAACACTTTTTTGTATGGCCGCCCCTTAAATATTAATTTTATTCTGTTTTAAGTATTTATTGTTATAGCAGCAACAGAGATACATAATCTGTAGAAATTTCAACTGGCTAACTATCACGGTTCATGAGATACAGCCTCGTGACAGACGGACGGACAGCGAAGTCTCAGTAATAGGGTCCCGTTTGGCCCTTTGGGTACGGAACCCTAAAAAGGAGTAAATGATGCACTGACGTCTGACAGGGGAGAATGGAAGAAAAATACGTGTTGCGCCGACCCCAAGGAGAATGATACAAGTTCGGGAAGATAATGATATTGATTGTTTGTTTGTAAAAGGATGTTTTTGGATGTTTTTTTTTTTTCTAAATACAGAAATAAAGGGTGTAAAACACCTCTTAACGAAGCCAAAAGACACTGGTTCTCCCTATCATTGTGATCATTTTTTTGTTCTACACCATACCTGGGAACCTTCTAGTTACGGAGATATTAGGGGTCAAAGTATCAACTTTTTGACAAGTATTTTTTTTAAATACAAGTTTTTAATGTAAGATTTTAAACACCTCCACGACCCCCGTACTATTCAATCCGTCCATCAGCACAATGTTTTGAGTGCGTTACATTGAGTTATACCACAAAACATGATTTTACACCCCCCAAAAAAATATATTTTCCCAGCAATAATTTTCGCGTGAAGTTACTTAGTTTCATGTATAAAATGCTTGGTTGACGGCTTCGTGATGAGGTGATTTACACGGTGTATATG
Organism: Cerastis leucographa; assembly: GCA_963082945.1. Lineage (NCBI taxonomy): Eukaryota > Metazoa > Arthropoda > Insecta > Lepidoptera > Noctuidae > Cerastis > Cerastis leucographa. The sequence continues at coordinate 3,938,459 of OY720369.1, read as the reverse complement.
ACTTAAAGAAAGCAGTGATACGAAAAAATTAAGTGTTTGTGAGTAAATGTAATATTTCAAGTAAAACCTCACACAATCGATGATGTCGACCATCATCGTCATCTTCCGAGCCTTTTCCCATCTATGTTGGTATCGGCTTCCAGTCTAACCGGATGCAGCTGAATACCAGTATTTTACGTGGAGCGACTGCCTATCTGACCTCCACAACAAATACTGGGAAATACGATACTCTTCGCTATGACTAGTTGTCAGACTATCAAAGAACCACAATTGACAACCGGGCCGAACAGTTTGACGTACTTTCCGAAGCACAAAGGAAACTCGATCTTGTAATTATTTAGCCATGAGCTCAATTTAGCAAGATATCGATTAATCTGTAGTTCATTTCACTATTGTCCTTTTTAACGTGCGAAAAATAAAATAAAAAGGTGTTTCTCAATTAATTTTTATGTATGTCGTATAACTTTTTCTAATTAATCTTCTTGTTACAGAGCAAAGATATCGGAATCAAAGACAGGCCTCGGAGTGGTGAGCACCATCAACCTGCAGTACTCGGAGACCGGTGACGCAGGACTGTATCAGTGCAGAGCTACCAATCCTTATGGAACTGCTAGCTTTAGTGTGTATCTTACTATATTAGGTGAGTCTTTAGTAACTGATGCCGGCGAACACATATTTATTATGTCCCTATTTTATTCGGATTTTGTCAAAAAAAATTGGGTCTTACTTTAATTTTTTTTGCACGGAACTCTATTTTTTCTAAAATAAACCATCAGCCTCTTGATAACATCAGCTGCCAGTAAAAGTACTGTCAAAATCTGTCCAGCTGTTTCGGAGATTACCCAGATCCAACAGACAGACAAAAATGAAAAACCATGTTATCACATTAACAACATACCTATTTTGTACAATAGCAAAGTGAAATAAAATATTTCGACTCTTAATTAATTAAATGTAATAAAATAACAACAGCAAAAAAATGATTTATGTGCCCATTATTAAATAACCCCTCCTTTAGTCGGGTATAAAGGATAAAATATACTAATACTAAATATTGATTTATAAGTCTTACTTAAAATGACTTTGATTGATATTTTAGACCTGGCCACTAAACAAAACATGTTGCCATCACTTACAGAGCCCCCCACTCCCCCCTCGGACCTGCGCATCGAGTCCGTCCGCTCGCGCACGGCCACAGTGTCGTGGCGCGACACGCTGCGAGCGCACGCGCGACACTACACGCTGCAGTACTCACACGTGCACTACAGCGACGCCGTGTGGGAACACGCTAATACTATCAATGTTACCAGGTACGTTAACATTATCTGCCTAGACTTTTTCCTATTAAAAACAGAAGCAGTCGTAAGGACTGCCGACAGAAGTACAAACTCAAAACGATGGAATTACTATGTTCTTTTTTTAATATCTAAATCAATTAGGCCACTACGCGTCGCTAATCTGGCGCAATACGTCACGAGCATGTCGAGGTCATCAGTCACGGAAACCAGGTTTTACCATTACCAAAAAACGCTCAACGCGGCTAATGAAGTTTTCACTTCAAAATATATTTGAGTCTGTCCGCTCGCGCACGGCCGCAGTGTCGTGGCGCGACACGCTGCGAGTGCACGCACGTCACTACACGCTGCAGTACTCATACGTGCACTATATCGATGCCGTATGGGAATACGCGAATGGCCTCTCGCCGTTCAACCTATGAGGCTGGCTTCTGCTTAAAGGACTTCCCTGTGGGTGTGATCTCACGCTAAGAGCACCCGCTGCGGGAAATACGCCTCGGGTTAGGGCTTCGGTGGGGGGCTATGGTGGGGAGGGCAGCAAAGGAACAGGCTGGATCTGAATGAGTCTCTCGTCATCTGCATAACCTTTATCCTTCTATATTGGAATTGGCATTCAGTCTAATTGAATACAGTTGAATACCTGTATTAAAGTGAAGCTTTTATTACATCATCTCAAACTTTTTCGTCTGTGTGTTGCATGTCGCGTGACGCTCGGCCACGGAGTAGGGATACAGTGAAGGGCGCTCGTCAGGGCGCCTTTCACTTTATCCCTACTCCGCATTTTATACCCTTAATGGAATATTATTCCAATTTTTTTTAGTTAAATGTCTATAGTGTAAAAAAAAAGTTTCACTTTTACCGTGGTTTCATAAAACCACACAATCCTTTTTTTTTAAATGGAGTGCATTTCTATCTGGCCTCCGCAATCTAGTTCCTGGGTATACCCCCTAGGAACAACCAGTCCCAGCCGATGATTTTAAAACGTGTGTAAAATGAACATTTCGTAAATTTCAGCAGGTCTTATCCTCCTTTAACGACAGTATTTATTGTCAGTCTTCTCTTATTCCAGGAAAGAGCAAGAGCTCCGTCAAACCGTAGAGCTACAAAATCTTCGGCCAGCCACGCCGTATGCCGTTCGCGTGGCGACGGGCAACCAAGTCGGCGTCTCCCTGTATACAGCGCCCGTGCATTTTACTACGCATGAAGAAGGTATTAGCAGATATAGGCATGCTTTTATATGGCCGCTACTCGCGATGATGCGGCCTCGGGGGAGCAAGCTTATTCATAGAAGAAACCGATTTACTCGAACTTTGAAGAGATCCAGATTTTAATGATAAGGGGGTTTACTATTTAGTACACTTCTGCCTAACCCTTTGCGGATTAATGGCGTGGTGTAATGTATGTAAATTAGAAATCTTTAATTAATTAGTTTTATTTATTTATTTATATATCGCAAAAACTACTAACATTACAGGGAATCCCTAATTTGTTAGCATGGTCCTTTAATTAAACTATCTTATATAGTTATTATCGTATATACTATCTTAAATAACATTACACATACAATATTGTTTTTGTGAATTCATTCAGAGAACAGGAAAAATAAATCAATCCTGTCAGCAGTGTCATTTAGTGTGTCAGTGGCGTGGGTCCGTGCGCGAGGAACTGCTAGTATCCGTAGCTTCCGCGATACATAATTGTCAGGCAAATCTAGATCGGAATCACAGGTCTTACCACGTAATAATTTGAATAAATATGTGGTTATCGCTAGGTCGCTTGTCCCTTGTGTCGAGTTTGTTGTACCCGACCATACCGATAACAAATAAGGTTGGGTACATCAACGGAAAGAAGGGATAGACACCGTAAAGTTTCAACTACAGAAATCTGGTAAATTTGTTTTGTATGTATTGAACTATTCCAGCTCCGTCATCAGCGCCAGTGAGCGTACAAGTGCAACAGACAGAGAACCCGGGAGAGCTGCTCGTGTCGTGGTCGGCGCCGCTCAAGGAAACTCATAATGGAGTCATTGTGGGGTACCATGTGAAGGCGGTGGCTCAGAGTGTTGGGACCGGTAAGTTGATAAAAGGAAAATTTGGAAGTCACGACGGTTTCTTTATCACTTCTTATCGCGTATCACCGCATCATGACATAGTAGGTAGTTTAAAGCAAACCGCAAAGCAGCACTACAAAAAATACTACAGCAACTTAGAACTAACTAACTTAGGAAGTCGTAGGTTCAAACCGAGGCAGGCATTACTTTGTGTAATTTATTGCATCACCGCTGCTCTCAAAACGGTGAAGGAAAACATCGTGGGGAAACCGGCATGTCTTAGAATTAAAAATTCGAAGACATGTGACATCTACCAACCCGCACTGGGCCTGCGTGGTGGATTAAAGCCCGCTTCCTTTCATTGAGAGGAGGCCCGTGTCACAGCAGTGGGAACATTATAGGCTGATGATGATGATGATGATGACGATGATGAACTTAGAACAAAAAGTACTACAGCCCCATCTATGCCACACATGATGAACTAACATGAAATTCCTACATCGCGCAGAGTTATTTTTGTTTTTTTTTTTAAAGGAATCTCGTAGTTCAGACTCTGAGGCTGGCTTCTGCTTAACCGGACTATCCTGTGGATACCTTGAATTTAAGGCCTCCAGCCAGGCCAAAAAACTAATAAACTAAGCAACAACTCACTAAGAGCACCTCCTGCGGGGTACGGGCCTCGGAATAAAGTTATCTGCGACTGAGAAATATATAGGAAAATCCGACAACAACCGTTGGGCAGTAGTCCACCAGGCATAACTTGTCTTGTCAGAAGATCCTACCTTTTCTATGGAGTATTTATATGCAACTATAAAACCCTGTTCCTCATACTCCTACATCTTATACCAATTTATTTGGGGTCAGCGCAGTTTGTCTTCTTCTTTCATACCTCTCTTTTACTCGACACCTCATCACACTCTTCCTTTCTTGCAATTCCATCCATCCATCGTTTCTTTGGTCTTCCTTTACTCTTACACCCATCCACATTCATACTCAAAACTTTCCTCACGACATTTTCCTCATTACTCCGCATCACATGCCCGTACCAAGCCAATCACACAACTTTTCAATCACCTGCACCACTTTCAGACTTCCTCTTGTATGCTAATTTCTTTTTTTATCCATTCCCCTGAGCATTCGCATCTCAGTTTAACCCAAACCAAACTAAAAATTGACGGGCTTTCAAACTAACCAATAATACCAAGATCAGATCTCAGTTAAAAATTCATAATAAAACAATTTAGTTTCAGATGAAGCTGACACGCGAACGATTAAAATATCACAATTATCAGGCAAGCAGGAAACTTTGCTCAGTGGATTACTGAAGAACACAAGGTATTTGATAGAGCATTATCTTCATCTACTGGCTGGCGTTAACATGAAGGTCAATTTATGTCTAACTCGAACAAATATTTCTAGATACGCTGTATCAGTATCTGCCTTCACAAATGCCGGTTCCGGTCCATTCTCGTTGCCCGTATTTCAAGATACAAGGGAGGGAGGTAAGAATAATCATTGCCTAAAGATACTGAACCCTTTAGCAGCTGATATGTACATTTATTTTATAGTAGGTCAGACAGTCCCATATTTTGACGATGTTGCAAGCGCCATGATCACGGGATGGCTTGGCTCACAATAAATAATAATAAGAAAAACACTTTTTTTTTCGATTGGTTTGCTCTTGACTTTTGTTTAGGTCAGAGACGACAGAGACAAAGTAGACGATGGTACGAGCTTACTCAGAAGAAGCCTGATATCCCCTAAGTGGCAGTGTAAGTTTAGTTTAAAACCGTGAAAGCTTAAATCATTTTTTTTTTTTTTTAATTTGCCCCACACTAGGAATTTCTCCTGTATCGTGGGTGCGTATACAAACATTTTAACTCACATACACAAACAGCCAGACCCGGAACAACTTCTGTTTCTGAACCGTCTGCTTGCCTTATGAGCTTGCCGTATTATTGGCCCCTAGGCACGCCACTGTTGTTGTGGTCTTTACTGATTCAGGAAGTATACAAGATAATGACTCTGCTGCTCTTATCCAAATTTATTTTGGGTCGACGCAGAATATCATCTTCTTCCATAATTATATTAGTTTTGCCCTAATTTAGGAATTTCTCCTGTATCGTGGGTTCGTTTTAAAAACATTTATACTTACATACACAAACAGCCAGACCCGGAACAACTATCTGTAGGCCATGCAAATATTTGTTCCGTGTGGGGATCAATCATGCGCAACGCAGCGCAGCAGTCGATTGTTCAACCACTGCGCCAACCGTGCCGTCAAATTGGTTTAATAAAACCATTTCCACTCCCCAGCTCCAGAACAAGCGCCATCATCAGTCGAATGTACTGCAGTATCGTCAACGTCTCTTCGTATCGGCTGGCAACCCATTAGTCTGCCCGGACAGGGCAGCTCGCTTGTGGGGTACACTGTGCTGTTTGCTACTGACGGTAAGTGGTCTTTTCAAAGTTTGTAGAAATAAAAAGATGTTGAATATGAACTGTCAAATAGCCTAACAAGTCATCTGTACAGCCGTTTCCAGCGTTTCGTTTAGCCCAATTATAATGGGTGTAAAAATACCCTAAACGAAGCTGAAAGGCACTTGTTCTCCTCGTCATTGTGATTTTTTTTGAAGTGAAAACTTCTTTAGCGGCGTTGTGCACTTTTGTGATGGGTAAAAAATGTTAAACTCGCGTCAGGTCTCGCGTGTGACACGTGACCGTCAGGTCACATAGCTTGCGAAGGAATTTGAACTTTATGACATCTGTCATTGAGTTTAGGTTTCCAAAACTGGATAATTATCTTATGCACAAACAAAACCTTCGGTTTCTTCAAAGAGGTAAAATTCGTGAGACGGATTGTAATAGTTCTGAAGTGTTAAATTTTGTAATAAAAATTGTCATGTTTGTGTACGATAGCGCAATAAATTAATATTATATTATACCACATAAATGATAGTACTTTTATACTGATAATTAAAGCAATTCGTGCAAAATTGTACCTTTCCAAAATATCAAAAATGCACAACGTTAATATTCAAGTTTTCACTTCTGCCGGTACTCTCGGAGTGCAACTCGTTTCTTTTTTTCAACTAGACCACGCCTGGGAACCTTCAAGTTAGGTAGATATTGGGGGACAAAGTTCCAAAGTTTATACAAGTTTTTATTGTGTTAACTTCACTTTAAATACCTCCACGACCGTCGTACTGTTCAATGCATCCAGCAGCACAATGTTTTGAGTGCGTAACATTGAGTCCTACCGCAAAACGTGATTATTCATCCAAAAAAAAAATCGTTTTCCCAGCAATAATTTTTACGTAGAGTTACTTATTTTGATGTACACAAAGCTTGGTTGACGGCTTTCTAAAGGGTCCGCTCCGTTTACACTTTGTTTTTGGGCCGGCTTTTAGCCATCGAGTGATAACTGGATGCTAAATACATGGAACGAATTGTACTCTACAATCCAATTACTAGGTCATACAACCCCTTACTAAGACTAGCTGTCAAAGATCTACAAATGACAGCCAGGACCAACGGCTTAACGTGCTTTCCGAGGCACGGAGGAAACTCGGTATGTAATGGGTGGTCACCCATCCACCAACCAACCTCAGGTTAACCTAACGATCGACTGAGCAGTACAACTCACTTGATGTTAGGATTTATTAACAAAATCATTATTTAAAATTCCAGAAGCAGCATGGCAGAATCAGACCTCCTTACACTCGGAGCTTTACCTGCAAGGTCTACTAAAGTACACAAACTACACAGTCAAGGTCGCTGGGTTCTCAAACTTTGGAGCTGGACCATACTCCTATCCTATTGTTTGTGCTACGTTGCAAGATGGTGAGTGATGTGCCAAGTAATAAATTCTCATCTAAGACCCGCGGTTCCAAACACAGGAAATAATCGTTCTTAGTCTTTCTTAATCTTTCTTAATCTTTCTTAATCTTTCTTAATCTTTCTTAATCTTTCTTAATCTTTCTTAATCTTTCTTAATCTTTCTTAATCTTTCTTAATCTTTCTTAATCTTTCTTAATCTTTCTTAATCTTTCTTAATCTTTCTTAATCTTTCTTAATCTTTCTTAATCTTTCTTAATCTTTCTTAATCTTTCTTAATCTTTCTTAATCTTTCTTAATCTTTCTTAATCTTTCTTAATCTTTCTTAATCTTTCTTAATCTTTCTTAATCTTTCTTAATCTTTCTTAATCTTTCTTAATCTTTCTTAATCTTTCTTAATCTTTCTTAATCTTTCTTAATCTTTCTTAATCTTTCTTAATCTTTCTTAATCTTTCTTAATCTTTCTTAATCTTTCTTAATCTTTCTTAATCTTTCTTCATATTTCTTAATCATTCTTAATATTTCTTAATCTTTCTTTCTTAATCTTTCTTAATCTTTGGTGTCATAACATGACATCAAGCCTGATATCGCCAAAGCGTTAATCAGAGCTAATTAAATGCCAACGCCTGTTATGATTAAATCCCATGTTATAGCGATCCTTTACGGGACTACTACAGAGAAATAACTGATGTAAAAATCCAATAACACTTTGCCCGACCTGGGATTTGAACCCAGGACCTAATGCTCAGCAGTCACGCTTGCGACCCCTCGGCAAAGAACAAAAGAAGAAGCAGTCTGTCACGTCAAGACAACACAATCTCACGTGATATTAAACTTCTTTCCTAAACGATACTCTTCTTCCCCAGTACCTGGTCCACCAGCCGACATCAAAGTCCTGATACTATCTTCATCATCTCTTCTCATCAGCTGGAAGAAACCTCTCCATCCTAACGGAGAACTGCTGCACTACACTGTCTATGTGAAGCCTACGTCCAGGTCAGTTTTAATTAATATAACATCACGCCTCTAATCTCCGACATGTTTGGCAGAGATGTAAGTACCTAATAGTAAATCCATATTTTGCCATCATGTTTATGTCCCATGTAATAGGGATGAACCTAATGAAACTTTACCAAGAGGGCATTTTTTCACTTTCAATTCAGTCAGCCCCCGTATTCACAAACGCTCGGATTCGATTTCTATTTTGAAACTCGTATGTCTATCTCGCTCGCTTTCGTAATGCCAAAACAAGATACACATACGAATTACCGAATCGAAATCGAATCTGAGGGTTTGTGAATAGGGGCCAGTGGTATTCTAATAAACGTAGCGGTGAGCTTTAGGGTTGCGTGCCAACCAGTCCATACTTAACTCGGGCAGCGAGAGCACGCAGGCCTAAAGTCATTCATTTACTTACTGATAATTTGGTGGCTTTATTCTAAACCCTAACTAGTGTAACTAGTGAACACAACTTAAGTGGTGTTCACTAAGATCACTTGTTTGGCTTTAGGGGTCCAGATTAAAATCACAGAATTTACAGTAAGTAGTGTGCAACTCGAAGGGACCGCCTAGTCGCCAGGCGGGTTGGTTTCGGACCAGATCAGTCAGTACAATGTCACGTTGATGGTGTTCTTAATGATCAAAATAATGTAAATTTAGAAGGAGTAAGGAATTCTTCTTGGTTAAGTATGACGGCACAGTATGGCTGAGCGGTCCCATGTTCGATCCCCGAACGGACCAAATATTTGTATGACCTACAGATAGTTGTTTCGAGTCTGGCTGTTTGTGTATTTGAGTTTAATTTTTTGTAAATGCACACGATACAGGAGAAATTCCTAGTGTGGATAAACGTATTTAAAAACAAAAAGTCTAACGGGTACTCTGAACCGCTACCCGACACTTATGTACGACTATAGCATATTCGCGCGTGTTCGCACGCGTGGAGTTCGGTAATTATCCCACGGAATTTTACTACTAGGATAAAAATTATCCTGTGTGTTAATCCAGGTTATCAAGTACCCGTGTGCCAAATTTCATCAAAATACGTTCTGTGTAACAAACATTCATCGATCCTCACAAACTTTAGAATTTATAAAATTAGTACGAAGTTCTGGCAACTACATTTACAGCAGTAAAACTTTACCGCAGCAATGGTCCGCCACAGACGTTCCGCATTGACTCGGAAGGTCGCACCACGGCGGAGGTCAAGGAGCTGGTCGCCGGGCGCACGTACGAGGCGTGGGTCACCGCCAGCACTGCGGGCGGGGAGGGAGCTGCCACAAGGAGGGTGTCGCATACGCCGACGCATAGAGGTAACTTTGAATTGTTTTTTTATTCGAACATCTTTCACTTGTATGTCAAAGAAGTTAAATGTTCAGATAATATTGATAAATCATCTTTAATAGTCTGTTTAATAAGGTTCTGTACCAAAAGGGTCAAACGGGCCCCTTTTACTGAGACTTCGCTGTCCGTCCGTCTGTCACCAGGCTGTATCTCATGAACCATAGGTAGCCAGTTGAAATTTCTACAGATTATGTATTTCTGTTGATGCTATAACAACAAATACTAAGAACAGAATAAAAAAATACCTATTTAAGGCGGGCTCCCATACAAAACAGTGATTTTTTGTGCTCGTTTTTATAAATAATGGTACGGAACCCGTCGTGCGCGTGTCGAACTCGCATTTGGTCGGTTTTTAATAATTAACTAGGTATCATAATTTGTATTGTTTATTTATGTGTTTTGTGACAACATCCTTATTTTTGTGGAGGATGCAAAACAACACCTTGTATTTGTGTTATAGCGCAGTAGTATTTATACCAGTCTTCTTGCGTCTTGAGTAAACTTCGGCCAGCGTTATAAACTGGATATCTTTAAAATCAATAGAAGATACTTTTTCATGTACCAATACTACTATTTACCTACTCATCTATCAAAAGATTCAGTATAACATAAAGGGTGTAAAACACCTCTTAGCGAAGCCGAAAGGCACTGGAGGCCTACTCTCTTTCTCTGAAACGTAACTTCGGCAACGAATAACATTCAATACATTCGTTCACGTTAATTGTCTGTGAATTCGAACATCTTGTGTGCGTCCGCAAATTATATAGAGTAGGGTGACAAACGTAACTACGTTTTATTTTCGTTTGTTGCCGAAGTTACGTTTCGGAGAAATAGAGTAGGCCTCCTGGTTCTCTCTGTCATTGCGATATTTTTTTTGTTCTACACCATACCTGGGAACCTTCTAATTACGGAGATATTAGGGGTCAAAGTTCCAACTTTTTGACAACTATTTTTTTAAATACAAGTTTTTAATGTAAGATTTTTACTTTAAACACCTCCACGACCCCCGTACTATTAAATCCGTCCATCAGCACAATGTTTTGAGTGCGTTACATTGAGTTCCACCACAAAACATGATTTTACACCCCCCAAAAAAAGTCGTTTCCCAGCAATAATTTTTGCGTAAAATCTAAGTAAGATTCATGTACAGAATGCTTGGTTGACGGCTTCGTGATGAGGTGATTTACACGGTGTATTTTAATATGTCTAATATTCTATCTTGTTTTCTTCCAGTTGTAGCAGGAGTAGCATCTCTAGGAGGGACTGTATCAGTAGGCGTGGGTAGTTCCCTCCTGCTTGTGTGTCAGTGTGTGGGATCCCCTCCACCTCGCACCGTGTGGTACCACAAACATAACATCATCACTCATCATCCTAGGTTCACGAGGAACCATGATGATAGTCTGCTGATTAACAGTAAGTATGTGCTTACAACAAAGTTTAAACCACTGACGGAGATGGCAGTGAAACTGTACATCTCAATGTTTGAAATATTCCAGAGTCGGTAGTTGAAACAGAAAGAAGAAAGACTCAAAAAAGGCTTTTTGCCTGATAGTAGTAGCTGCTCCATTGTTGGTAAAACGGGCCACCCAATGAATCATTTTAAATTCTCTTAGTTTTTAGGGTTCCGTAGTCAACAAGAAACCCTTATAGTTTCGGTATGTCCGTCTGTCTGTATGTCTGTCCGCGGTTTAGCTCAAAAACTATTGGTACTAGAAAGTTGTAATTCAGCATAAGTATACACGTTAATGACGCCAAAAAAGTGGTAAAATAAAATTGTGAAAAAAACAATTATTTAGGGTACCTCCCCTGTGGCCCCCGGCCACCGTAGGCGCGAGCCTGTGGACGGTGAGTAATGGGCTAGCTCACCGTCCGTCCGTCCGTCTCATGACAACAGGCCGTGTCGACGGCGCGTACGTGTTCCACGCGCGCCTCAAGGAGATGTCAGCAAACCGGAAGGGGTCCGAAAGGGCCGATGCCTGCCAGGGCGGCGGGTTGTTCGAAAGAGATACCGCGGCCCTGGAACACAAAGGGCTAAGAAGGAACATGGGTTGGTTTTAGTCAGTCAAGTCTGACACTGACGCGGGAGAAGTCATTTGATGATTTCCCAACCGCAAAAAGAAAAAAAAAAAAGGGTACCTCCCCTACATGTACAGTGGGGATAATATTTTTTTTTTCGTCCTTCCCATTGTGTGGGATATCGTTGGATAGGTCTTTCAAAAAAATATTAGGGGTTTGCGAACATCGTTTTTTGATTATGTAAACCGTTTGTGACTTATCAAGCTTTAAAGTACCAATTTTCGTTAGAGTCAAGTGTCCCCCCCCTTTACCGACTAAACGGTTGTAGTTAGAAATTCAAATGTCACGCAGTAGTACCTATATATAACGAAGTTTAAAGGAAAACTATCACACATAAGTGGGCTTTACAAATATAGGAGTAATAGTCGACCAATTGTATTTGACTCGAAAATTTCGAAAAACTACATAGAAATATCGATAGATGGTGCTAAGCGTCAGTTGTACCAAAAACCAGTCTCATTTGCAGATCATATGGTGGTTTTTATAAATATTGGTACGGAACCCTTCGTGCGCGAGTCCGACTCGCACTTGGCCGGTTTTTTTAAGAGAATTTAATAGTATGGATATTTTGTTCGAGCCAGTACGCCTATCGAGTTAGAGTACAATAATGTACGGTTTTATGCTTCTGAAGATCATCGACCCAATGTTTACTGCTGTTGGTTAGGATAGTACTTTGATCAATAATACTATTATTGATCGAAGGTATAGTACAACGAGCCGGTGTCCACAACTCCACGTCTAAAGCGCGTATTTTGCGTACGGGTGGGAACATTATTCCATCCACGCTAGTTTCCCGAGAAAGGCTAGCAGCTCCTTGGTGTTGCTGTCTCGTGGAGAGTACCTTGGTTACCGAAGTACATTGCCTTGTATGGTCGCTGTTGTAGATTCCATTCGATCTCTATGCTACAATAACTTGCACCATTCTGGCAGATGTTCACAAAATTATCTCCATCTAATGGGTCTTGAAACTCTCAAGATCTCTGACGTATATTTATATATCATCTAGTACCAGTAAGTAGGAAGTTTATATAAAAACGACAAAATATACTTTCTATATTTCGTTTTCTCCTTTGGGGCTCAGTGAGAAGCTCGTGGCTAAATAATAAAAGCCGCTCGTGTCGGTCTTTAGGTTAAGCCGTGCTTGCCTAGGTTGGTCTGTGGATGGGTGACCACCCATACATACCGAGTTTCCTCCGTGCCTCGGAAAGCACGTTAAGCCGTTGGTCTCGGCTGTCATTCATAGATCTTTGACAGTCGTTACGAGTAGTCAGAAACCAAAAGTCTGACATCCAGTCTTACTAAGGAGTATCGTTTTACCCAATTACTGGAATTTGGAGGTCAGATAGGCAGTCGCTTCATGTAAAATTCTAGTACTCAGCTGCATACAGTTAGACTGCAAGCCGACCCCAAGATAGTTTGGGAAAAGGCTAGGCAGATGATGATGATTTCCTTTTCTCCTTTGTCAAACGACTTTACAACCAATTAATTTCAAACTCCCATTTCCAGATATCGACCAATCCCTAAGCGGCAACTACACCTGCCTAGCCAAGAACCTGTACGGTTCCGACCAGGTGGAATACACAGTTATAGTGCTACCGCTGCCGGAGGCGCCTATACTTCGAGCGACGCCGTACAAGGACTCTATACTGGTGGAGTGGGAGCAGCCTTATTATACAGTCGGCAATAGGAGTGCGGGGCAGAAGATTAGTAAGTTGAATACAATGGCGTAACTAGGGGCGATTGGCAGCGGTGACCTCTCGCGTCCGGCCATTGTTCAATCCATGGTCCAGAGCGAAAGGGAAAGGGAAGCCGTCGCCTCCTTCTGCGGAGCAGTCATGCTAACGAAGGAGGTGGTGGACGACGTGAGAGGGAGAGAGCCCCACGTGCCAGCCGCTGCGGGAGATGCCCCGGTTTAGGCCTACGTAGGCGCGGGTCTGTGGACGGTAAGTAATGGGCTAGCTCACCGTCCGTCCAAATAGCATCATTTATCAGTGTAGAATGTACCCTGAGGCACAGAACTTTCGCGGGCCTTTGGGCGGTGAGTACTGGCTAGCTCACCGTCCGTCCGTCTCATGACGACAGGCCGTGCCGACGGCGCGTACGTGTTCCACGCGCGCCTCAAGGAGATGTCAGCAAACCGGAAGGGGTCCGAGAGGGCCGATGCCTGCCAGGGCTGCGGGTTGTTCGAAAGAGATACCGTGGCCCTGGAACACAAAGGGCTAAGAAGGAATATGCAAGTGTTTTAGTCAGTACAAGTCTAACACTCCCTTCCGCTCCGCCCAGAGCGGGAGGGGTCATTTGAAGATTTCCCATCCGTAAAAAAAGGCTTGTAGGCCTGTACAAAAGAAGTAGTTGAATTCGTTGTCTTTCTTTGTTTCTCTCTTAGATAAGACCTTTACCCGCCGGTTTGTTTGCGTGGAGGTTGAAAATCATTCCACAAGAAGTACCTTCCACGGGGAAAAAAATGTTAATTCGTATTCCAGGACATGATTTACCCAATGACATTTTTCAAGAAGCCGTTATGATTAAAAAGGGATTCCGATATTTGGAAAATACGTCCTTGCAACCAACAACATCTTTGAAATAGTGCTTTTTAGACGGATTTTAGTACTGTTCGACTGGAAGCCGACCCGAACATAGTTTGGAAAAAGCTAGGCTGATGATGATTTCTATTACTATGTTTTCAAAACCAGATTCTGTTTTGTACTAATCAACCTTCTCTACAGGTTACAGCCTCACCTGGAAAGAAGCCAACAACCCGTGGAGGGAAGCTTGGCCAGCGAATAAGCTGCCCAACTTATCGGGAGTCCAGAAGCATGCCCTCACAGGTCTGAAGTGTGGCACCAAGTACTCTCTGCGGATCACTGCTACAAACAAAGTGGGGACCTCGCAACCTGCTTATTTGGATGTCAGTACTTTGGGTGGATGTAAGTAACTTTGTTAAGATTTCTCTACATTAGGTAAAGATTCGGTCTAACATATGCGTGTCTGCAATTTGTCGATTTGACCGAATCTTAATGACTGACTCCATTTTTCAAGTCGCTTTATAAAGGTGCTCTGTGCTGCGTCAGAAATTTGTGGACATAGTATAAGCCGGTCATGAACAAATTTAGAACAACATAGGACTTCTTCTTATTATTATATCTTCTGTTAAGAAGATATAATAAAAATAGAATAAAAAAAAACTTATTGAGACGCAAACAGTGTTGCCCACTAATAAATTAAGGATAAAAAAAATTAATGGCTTTTAGACAACTGTTTGTTATCCAGACGATGAATTTTTAAAGTATAAATTTTGACATTATATTTTTATCAATACTTTTTGTGTGTGAATGTATACCTATTGACATGTTTTATAATTTTTATTTATTTTTTTAAATCGTTTGACAATTTTTTATCTCTCTCTATACTCTACTTTTCAACTTGACATTGTATAAAAATCATATTATAATTATATTAATTAATTGATATATCTTTAGTTAACGTTTTTGATGACAAAATGTAATTATATTGTTGCGGCCTAGAACTTGGCCACTTTGGCTTTTTATGCAAATTTTAAAATTTAGAAATATAAAAAAAAAAAAAATGCAATTAGCATAAAAATCCAAAGTCCACCGGCAATGGCAGTGTATGTGAAACTGTTTAATACTAAGATCCTAATGTACCATTCACTCAGAATAATAATAATTATATTCTAAACATAAAGTGATCAAAGTAACGATTTTGTAGAACTCCATTGCCTCGAAGCTTTTAATCTTCTTTTTTCCAACCTATTCAGTACCAATACCACCAGTGACGAACGAGTGGTTGTGGAGCAACGCGTCCCACTTGTACGTACAGCTAGCGGGGTGGCAACATGGCGGCTGTCCACTCACTGTACTCGATGTCGAGTATAAGCAGCTCGGGGCTAGGGCATGGATCAGAGCGCATAATAATATGGTAAGAGTTCAATGAGGAACAGGGTATTGAGGCCTAGAACTAGTTATATTCTTGTAGCGGCACTGCAAAAGTACTACAGCAACATCATCATCATCTACCTAGCCTTTTCACAAACTATCTTGGGGTTGGCTTTCAGTCTAACTGGATGCAGCTGAGTATTAGTATTTTAAATGAAACGACTGCTTATCTGACCTCCACAACCCAGTAACTGGGTAATACGATACCCCTTGGTAAGACTGGATGTCAGACTTTGGCCTCTGTCTACTAATGAAAACGACTGCCAAAGATGTACAAATGACAGCCGGGGCCAACGGCTTAGTGTGCTTTCCGAGGAACGGAGGAAACTCGGTATGTAATTATGGTCACCCACCCATGGACCAACCTCGGCAAGCACGGCTTAACCTCAAAGGTCGACCCGTGCGACTGATATTATTTAGCCACGAGCGCCTCCAAAAAAAGTACTACAGCAACATAGAACAAAATTTTCTAGAGCGCCATCTATGACACAGCTGAAAAACTAACATCAATTTCCTACATCGCGCAAGCAAAGTTATCCGCGTCTCAAGAGTATAAGAAAACCCGACAACAATTGTCGGGCAGTTGCCCACCAGACCACACCCTTCTGGTCGGAGGATCCTCCTTTTTCAACCCCCGACCAAAAAAGAGGGGTGTTATAAGATTGATGTGTGTATCTGTCTGTGGCATCGTAGAGCTTCTAAACGGATGAACGGATTTTGATGAAATTGGTTTCGTTTGAAAGGTATTTTAATCGAGAGTGTTTTTAGCTATGTTTCGAGAAAATCCGCTCAGCCATTTGAAGATCCTCACCTCTTTTCTAGTAGATGAAGAGACTTCAGCAACAAATAACTTCCACAGTTCTAGTCGATTTTTGAAATCTAGTCACTTGTCTTGTATAATATAAGTTTAAAAAGTTTGATATAAATAAAGTAGACCGCATAGCACAAGCACAAAACAAAGTGGACCCCCGACGCTACGACGCGCGACGCTTGGATTAATTTATTAAAAGTTTTTTGAGGATTTTTGTGTCGGGGCTTTCTTAATTATAATTCTTTATTTTTAATATTTTTTTATGGGGTATCGAGGAACTTTACATCCTGCTCTTCATACTCCTAAACTTTAATGACCAGTTCTAGGTCTAAACATCCTGTCCCATAGGCAGACGACGAGTCAGGTGAACGGACGGCCTAGTCACAGTGGCAAGTAGAAGTCGATGAGAGGCTCTAAATTGGGAAACGTTGCGTGTGCAAATCCCTGGCAGCTACTGGAAAATCCCAAGAACATTTTGCCGCACCCGGGAATCGAACCCCAGACCTCACACTCAGCAGACTTGTAACTACTAGACCAGGCAGTCGAGGCAGTCAGTATAACCTTCTGGAGTTAGTCTACTCTCTTGACCGAAAAAATGTGTTCAAAGTAACATAATATACAATTCTCGAGCTCTTAGGACTAAGCAAGTATCATGACAAGGTCCACAGTAATCTAAAATTATAATAAAAATAAATTCGGGGCATTTTTTTTTTATTTCATGCTTCTTAAACTTAAATTATTTTTTCTTAGCCTTGGCTGTCCCAATCCTGGGCATAGGTCTCCTCCCATTCCTTCCACTTTTCTCGGTGTTGCACCTCTTCTCACTAATTAACGAAAACAAGGAAGTTATAAATTAAAATAAGCCCGAGCTTTTAGGGGGCTTTTTGAAGGGGGGGCGTGCCACAGACAGACACACAGATACACACGTCAAACTTATAACACCCCTCCTTTTTGGTCGGGGGTTAAAAACACCTATAAATGTGATCGGTCTTCTTCTCCTACAGCCGTACTCCGACCTCTCATCCTGGAGCCTTCCATCGCTCTACCAGACGAAGATCCCGACGTACGCGATATCAGACCTGTCCCCTGGCACCTGGTACCAGCTGCGAGTGACTGCTACCAATGAAGCTGGCAGTATTACCACGACGTATAGCTATGCTACTAAGAACGAGGATGGCAGTAAGTTTATTGCCTGTTTTTTATACTGTGGCTGAATCTTTTTAAGCTGGCAAAACAAGTGAATGAGAACTTGTAGCAAAAACTCGCAATAGGGGTGCGGACTGGGTAAAGAAAACGACATTCTATTATGTCCGTCAGACAGGTAATACAAAAATATTAGACACGTATTTTTTGTTTTATCAAAATATCAAAAAAATTACTTAGTTAAAACTCATAAAAGTTGGAGAGCGGGGGCTTACTACGTCACAAGTAGGCATAAAACTTACCTACATGTGACGTCATGCGCCATTTCAAATCAATATATCTCCGTAATTTTATGACTACGTGAAAAAAGAAAAAATACGTGTCCAATACTTTTCAATAACCTAACCGACGGACAAAGAAAAAAAAAATGTGATCATCCCCTATTGCAAACGATATTTATCGTTTCCCGTACCTACTGTCGCTAAATGTCATATCTCACCCGTATCAAGCAGGACTTGAGGACTTATGTATGTACAACAAATATTCGCTCTTAAGAGCGTTTATTCCTAACCGCTTTTCATACAAACTTTCAAGTAGTTTTTTTCCGAAATGACTGAACCGATTTAAATGAAACTTTATACGCATAAGCAGGATACATAGGTCTAAAAAGTTACTAAAAAATATTTTCAAAATTTGTTTTAAAACAAGAGATAATTGGAATTTTCTGTTTCTATAGAAAATTTAAATTTGGTCTAATTTAACTGTAACACTATTCTTCGAAAATGTTTTTTAGTAACTTTTTAGATCTGTGTATCTTGCTTATGTGTACGAAGTTTCATCAAAATCAGTTCAGTCATTTCGGAAAATAACGACTTGAAAGTTTGTATGAAATGTCGTAAGGCGTAAACGCTCTTAAATATTTGAATGTAAAGTTGTTTAAGTAGCCCAGTGACTGACTACTGTTGATTAGTCGAACAACAATAAAAATGAAGCTACAGTCCCAGTCACAAGACATAATAACTGTGAAAGTACTGTATTTGCCCATTCCAAAGCTTAGATCTCTATGGAGAAAAATGGGCAAGAAACTCCATGGACACTCTTTTAAATCAGTAGTTTGCTACAAAAACCTTGGTGACATCATTCATGTTGAGATGGTACATTATGTGAGAACGATGTAGAAGGACGTGCACGTTAAAAGTGCACATAGAAAAAAAAAAAAGATAAAATAATTAGTTCGAAATCAGCCGTAGCAGCCAAGAGATAATCATCAATACAACCCGATTAAATCAAGAGAGAGAGGGTTTTAGGGATGATTCGAATGCTTTTAATAATTCTATATCTACGTACCTACGTGTTACGGTCGAAAATCATATTTTCATAAACGTCGGACCAGACACTGAACTGCTAATTGCAAATGCAACGACACGGTTGGCGCAGTGGTAGAGCGATCGACTGCAGCGCTGCTTGTCGCGGGTTGGATCCCCGGACGGAAAAAAATATATATATGGCCTACAGATAGGCGTTCCGGATCTGGCTGTTTGTGTATGTGAGTTTTTAAATGTTTGTAGACGCACCCACGATACAGAAAAAAATCCTAGGGTGGCTACCAAGCGTAAAAATGCTTTATCTGTTTTGCCTTGAAAGCCAATTAAACTAACTGTGATCAAGAAATCTAAAATAATTGAAAAAAAAAAAAAATGGTTCCTAATTGTTCTTCCTATTCCAGGTGAAGTTGGTCCACCATCAGAGCTGTTCGATCTGAACATGCTAGTGATAATCTGCAGCTCAATTCTGCTTACTATCTGCCTGCTAAGCTGCATCTACATACTTGTTAAAAGACACAGGTATGTCCAAATTTAACCTGCAGACGTATCAAAACCCAGTTGTCTATCCTCAAAGCAGCTTGATTGTTTTGTGCAAAAAAAAACCCGTATTATGTCCAGGATTTGGATCGAGTTATAGGTATTGAAGTTTTGTAGGTACTGGACAGCTGTTTTATTTTCGCGATTTCTATCTTGGTCCCATCGAGAAAGTTGATTAGTTTGATGTTCTAAATCACCCTGAAATACGACTACACCTTTTTGGAACAAACCGTATCATCATCTGCCTAGCCTTTTCACACAATCAAACCTGTGGTGCCAAGGGGGATGTGTGGTGTTAGGCGAATGGATAGAATAAGGAATGAGTACATTAGAGCAAGCCTGAAAGTGGCGCCGGTGACTGAAAAGATGTGTGGTAATCGGTTGTCGTGGTATGGGCATGAGATGCGGAGGAATGAGGAAAATGTCGTGAGGAAAGTTTTGAGTATGAATGTGGATGGGTGGGTATAAGAGTAGAGGAAGACCAAAGAAATGATGGATGGACTGTCTGAACGATGATATGGCAAGAAAGGGGGCATCTCTTGAGATGACAAGTAATAGAGAAATATGGAAGAAGAAGACATGCTGCGCCGTCCCCAAATAAATTGGGGTAAGGGAATGATGAACTGATTCGCTCGTAAATCATTAGCGTTTAATACCTGTTAACTAAAGTCGACCAAAGCTACGTCTGTTCATTTCAAACAAAATTCCTTGGACACGATGACCACATCTGCTTACCGCCCGTTTTTTGCGGACTAATAGTAGTAAAACAATACAAGACCTAAAAATATGCGAGCTTTTTAATGTTTTAACATATTGTTTTAAAAAAAAGTAAGGCTCTCTTAATGATCAGTGATCACAGATATTAAAATACCCTTTTTCCACCATTAGGAATGAAACAAAAAAAAAAACCAAGGAAGAGATAGTTTTTAAGTGTTTTTAGCAGCCGGGCGCTGCAAGAAAGAATAGTCCTTACAATGGTCAAACGCAAGTTTTGATGACTGCCTGTATTTCTTTATTTTAACTTTACATAATCTTTTTGATTCCAGAACCGGCAACTTAACAGAATACCGCGACTCAATAACCGTAGACAACAAGTCAGAGAGCGGCAACCTTACAGCGAACACCTCTCATACCAACCTCGCTAACGTAAAGGAGAACGCCATGAACGCACAGAACAGGATATACAGCGCTCCTATACATATGAGGAATAATAGTAAGCATGGTAAGATGCTTTGTTTACTCAATCACTATGACTTTTCTAGCTATATTGCTTGTCGGCAAATTCCCTACATGATCATCAGCCAACAGCAGTCCACTGCTGGACATAGGCCTCTTGAATCATCATCATTATCAGCCAATAAAACCAACAACCTGTGCTGGGACACAAGCCTCCTCTCTGTGAGAGGGAGTGGGCTGTAATCCACCACGCGGGCCCAGTGTGGGTTGATAGATGTCAGATGTCTTCGAATTTTTAGTTCTAGAACGTGCCGGTTTTCTCACGATGTTTTCTTCACCGTTTTCGAGGGCAGCGGTGATGAAATAAATCATCATCTGCCTAGCCTTTTCCCAAACTATCTTGGGGTCGACTTCCAGTCTAACCGGATGCAGCTGAGTACCAGTATTTTACATGAAGCGACTGCCTATCTGACCTCCACAACCCAGTAACTGGGTAATAAGATACCCCTTGGTAAGACTGGATGTCAGACTTTCTGGCTTCTGAATACTCGCAACGACTGTCAAAGATCTACACATGACAGCCGGGACCAACGGCTTAACGTGCTTTCCGAGGCACGGAGGAAACTCGGTATGTAATTATGGTCACCCATCCACGGACCAACCTCGGCAAGCACGACTTAACCTTTAAGATCGACCCGGGCGGCTGTTATTATTTAGCCACGAGCTCCTCGGTGATGAAATAAATAACATAAAGTAATGCACCTGTCTGGGTTCGAACCCACTTACTGCTCATAAGTCGGGGCTGCCACCACTGGACCACCGTTGCTCTCACAAGTCACTCACATAGGCCTCTTCAATCGCTCGCCACTAAACTCGATTCTTGGAAACTCTCGTCCAGTAGTTAGTACCCACCCTGCGAAGACCGTCGCTCCACCGATTTATTAGTATTCTATTCCGAAATTACTTAGTTAAAACTCATTAAAGTTGGAGAGTGGGGCTCTCTACGTCACAAGTAGGTAAAAAAATTACCTACATGTGACGTCATGCGCCATTTCAACTCAATTTATCTCCGTAATTTTATGACCACGTGAAAAAAGAAAAATACGTGTCTCTACTTGACAGACAAAGAAAAAAAATAGTGATCATCCCCTATTATCTCTCAGGCATGCTGGTTTCCTCACGATGTTTTCCTTCCGAAGCAAGTGAAACAATACGCACATGAATTCGAATCGAGTAGTACACATCACATCATAAATGAAGTTATAAACACCGCCCACGGACACACCCACAACGCTCCAATGTCTTATGCGCACAAATATCTTTCAAAACGGAACACAATAACGCTACTTAAAAATAAAATAAAATAAAAATAGCTTTATTGATTCCTTACATTGTTTGATATCTTAATCAGTTGATTACATTATTTGTTTTTTGGTAATCCAATTTTTCCTTCACGCTAATCATAGAATTTACTATTAATAACAATTGAGCTAATTTAGAATAACATATTATATTTACTTCTTCATGCTTCCTAAACATTATTTTATAACTATTCATGCAATTTTATTTTTTATTAACAATTGACATTCATGAGTAAGATTTTCATCCTTTGAAATTATTATTAACATAATTCTAATATTATTAAAATGATTGATATTATTTTGTTTCCTTCATGCAAAATTGACTTAAATAATTCTTTAAATGTAAGGACCGCCTATAGCGGTAAAAGCCTCCTCCATCATTTTCCATCTCTCTCTGTCTCTGGCCAGCCTGCTCCATATTTTTCCTGCTACTTTGGCTATGTCATCGTCCCACCGCTTACATGGTCTACCTCGGCGGCGTTTTTTGTTTATCGGGTACCAGTTTGTGGTTATTTTTGTCCATTTCTCGTCATTCATTCTTTGGATGTGTCCAGCCCATTTCCATTTTAGCTTAAGAGCTTGCTTAACTACGTCCTTGGCTTTAGTCTTCTCTCTAATTAACGTGTTTTTAACTTTATCCCTTAGTTTTATTCCCATGTAGCTCCTTTCTATAGCTCTCTGACAAACTCTTATCTTTTGTAATGATTCTTTTGTTAAAGACCACGTTTGGCATGCATATGTGAGGCACGGCATTAAGCAGGTTTCCATAGCATTTGTTTTTATTTTGGCAGGCAGTTCACTTTTAAATATTTCTTTCATGGACCAATATTTGTTCCAGGTGTTCTTTATTCTGCGGTTTATTTCTTTCTTTGAACAGTCTTTTATAGAAATTAAGTGTCCCAAATAAACGTACTCGTCAACCCATTCTAAGGGTTCCCCGTTCAAGGTTAAATTTGTTTCTTCTCTATTGGTCATAGCTTTTGTTTTGCTTTGGTTCACCTCAAGCCCTACGGTCTTGCTTTGGTCATTTAGTGTTTGTAGCATATATTGTAGTTCTGCGGGGTCTTCAGATAATAGCACCAGGTCATCTGCAAATCGAAGGTGTGATAAGTACTGTCCATGTAATTTGAGGCCAACTCTATTCCAGTCCAGTGATCTAAATATTTGTTCTAAGACTGCTATGAAGATCTTGGGTGAGAGTGGGTCACCTTGTCGCACACCGCGTTGTATATTAAAGACTGGTCCGTAAGATTCAAGTTTGATTCTTGCTTTACTGTTCTTATATATTTCTCTGATTATGTTTATGTATTCTGCGTTCAATCCTTGCTCCGCCAGCGCCTTCCACATCGAGTTGTGCGAAATAGAGTCAAAGGCCTTTGAATAGTCGATAAAACTAATGTAAAGTGGCTTGTCATATTCGTTGTATTTTTCAATAATCATTTTGAGAGTGTGAATGTGGTCCACCGTTGATCGAGTTTTCATAAACCCTGCTTGCTCTACTGCTTGATTCTCGTCTATTATTCTGGTTATACGGCGTAGAAGAGTTGACGAAAATACTTTATAGAGACATGGCATAAGACTTATGGGTCGGTAGTTCGATATTTTTGTTGGGTCTCCTTTTTTATAGAGAAGGATAATGTCTGTACATGTCCATTGACTAGGAAGTTGGTTTTCCATTAAGATTTGATTGAACAAAGTCGTGAGCGGTTTGATTAAGTTGTCTTTGCCTGCTTTTATGAATTCATTCTTTATTCCATCTGATCCGGGGCTTTTTTCTACTTTTAATTTATCTATTGAAAGCTCTATTTCATTTTCATTAAAAAATGGAACAGGATCGTAATTAATTATCATGTATGTGCTATCTTCTGTGTTGTTATTAGAATATAAAGTTTCATAGAATTGAGTAGCTATTCCCAGTAAGTCTTGTCTGTTAGTGACCTTCGTTCCAGAAATATTTTGCAGTTGAGTCATAAGTTGTCTTGAAATATTTAGCTTCTTGTAGGCTTTTTTTACTGCTCCAGATTTTTGTATATGTTCTTCTATCGTAGTAAGTATAAAGGTTCGAATATTCAGAGTAATCTTTTTATTTATAATTCGATATAATTTGCTTAAATATTGTTTTTCCGATCTTGTTTTGTTTTCCTTATTTTTAAGGGTATGTCTCTTCTCTATGAGTTCTTCGACCTCATTTGTTATAATTAATTGTTTTTTTAAGGTTTTTCTTGCCAAAGTTGAGATTTCCTTGCAGTTTGTTATTGACTTTTCTAGAATATCGTACTTCTCTTGAACTGACATGGTAGAGTCTGGTGTTGGTCCATTAGATAGATGAGATTGGAATTTTTTGTAATCCACGCCTTGAATTTTGTTTCTAAATTGTGTTCGCTTAAGTTTTACTTTTTCTAGGTTTAAGGTTATTCTCACTAGGCGGTGGTCGGTTGAATGTTTAAAGTTGCTCAGTACACTGATATTATCTAACAATGAATCTGGAATGTTTGTAGCAATGTAGTCTATTTCATTTTTAGTTTTACCATCCGGCGATTTCCACGTCCACCTCAGTTTTGGGGATTTTTTGAACATAGTATTTACTATCTTTAATTTGTACTGAAAGCAAAACTCCACAAACATTTCTCCTCTTTTGTTTCTGTGTCCGTAACCATACTTGCCCATTATAAGCTTATCGTCTGGCATTGGATTTCCAATTTTTGCGTTTAAATCACCCATGAATATTATATTTTTTGTGCTGTTATCCATGGCCTTTTTGAGATAGTCATAAAATGTTTGCATATCTTTATCATCAACGCCTTCTGTGGGCGCATAAACTTGAATGATTGTATAAAGTTTGTTTTGTATTTTTACGTGAATAAGGGCAACTCTTTCCGAAAATCCCATGAAGTTTTCAACCGCTACATTTTTTTGTTTTCTGATAAGAAATCCAATTCCTTTCTCTCCTTTTGTTTCTCCGAAATAGTATAGCGTGTAGTAGTGTCTGTCCTCTATTATGTATCCTGAGCGTCGTACTTCTGAAATTCCTAGTATGTCCCATTTTATATCTGAAGAGCATGTTCGAGTTCAATGATTCTTGATTCGCTAGTTAATGATCGTACATTAAAGGTCGCTATGTAGTATTGGATTTGTTTTGGAGGGTTGCAGTCTACTGCCCCCGCGGTGACCGGCCGTTCTGGGGGAGATGTGTGTGGGAGGGGCGTCTTTGGTTGCTAGATTTCTTCTTTATCTATTGTCTCGTTAGAGTTATTTTTGTTCGTAAAAGACAATAAGGTATTTTGTGCATATTTGGGTCTACCATTTTCTTTTTGTGGGGTAGGTTTTATTGGTTTCGCGTTGTACATATAGGAGGTAATATTGTTCGCTTTATTTTTCTTCGGTATCTGTTCGACAATGCCTTCGCTGACTACAGTGGATTGGTGGTCAGGGGATTCTGACAGATTCCGTTTTTGTTTTCGTGTGTCTCCTACATAGTTCTCATTTTTGGGGTTACCTGGTAGTGTTACTATTTTGTCGTATCGAAGTACTAAATTTTTTCCGAGTTTGTGTTCTTTTTCTACTTCTTCTTGAAGTTCCTTACGCTTCAACAGAACTTCATGTGGAAAGTCTTCCTTGATGTTAATGAGTGAGCCCTTCAATGTTCCTTTGTTCTTTATAATTTCAATTTTCCGCCCCATTGTTGTAAATGTTACTAATAAGGGTCTTGCCTTATTCCCTTTTTTGCCAAGTCTTCTCACTAGTTCTATTTCAAATTTCTCGATGTGAATCTCCATGTTGTCTTTTAGGCAACCCAATAATAAATTTTGTAATTCTTCGTATCCGTGCTCGGTCTCTTCTACTCCATAGAATATAAGATTTTTCTTTCTAGCCTGTCTTTCTAAGTAGTTTATTGTTTTTTGCTGTTGATTTATTTTTATTTCTAGATTGTTCGTTCTATTTTCCATAATTGTAAATTTTTTATTTATATTGTCGTTTATAGCTTTGGTAATATTTTCTTGCATGTTTTTCATTTCCTGTTTTTGGTTGTTTAGATCGCTTTGAATTTCTTTCAGAACTTTCATAACATGTTCTATGTTTTGGTACTTGTAGTGTCCTCTAGTGGTGAATAGTGGTACTACAATCTAAGTGCAGACGTTTCCTGGCGCTGTCAAGCTGATGCGCGTACGCAGCTTGTGGCACATCTAGTTAGTTCGATCCGTTGTCACTAGATGGCGTGAAATTCAATAAATATTTGTGTGATGATTAGTATTTGCACTTTTATTCGTAGGATAAAATCATAGTAATTTCACAGTCCACTTTTTACTAGTTTCTTTCTTCTTTGCACTAGTATTTCCCGGGGTGGCCTTCTGAGGTTTCGATAGTTTGATTTTCACTTTAATCTGATTTGTAGGTACTAGCACAATATTATACAGTTCTTGTTTTTATGTATATCTTGTCTATTTAGTGCACTGATCTTTGAAAATTTATAATGTTCACTGTTGT
This sequence comes from Cerastis leucographa, assembly GCA_963082945.1. NCBI lineage: Eukaryota > Metazoa > Arthropoda > Insecta > Lepidoptera > Noctuidae > Cerastis > Cerastis leucographa. The sequence continues at coordinate 3,912,064 of OY720369.1, read as the reverse complement.
TTAAGTTTTTAGCACTGAGTTTAGCACTTATATTGTGTAATTATTCACTTTGTATATTTTTTAACTTGAAAAATACTACGGAGCCAAAGTAAACACGAGCACAGTAGCGCCACCTAACAATAAAAATAACGCTACTTGAAGATGGAAAAAGACGTGATACCTCTGTGGACGACTGCCTTCACAATACAAATGCCACTCCCTTAATAAAATTATAAGTATTCCTAAAAGTTATCAGTTTTAAAGTCAGGACAAATCAAGTGAAATCATCATCTATCTGGCCATTTCCCAACTACAGGTACGTTGGAGTCGGCTTCCAGTCTAACCGGATACAGCTGAGTACCAGTATTTTACATGAAGCGACTGCCTATATGACCTGCACAACCCAGTTAGTACTGGATAATACGATACCCTTGGTAATACTGCTTGTCAGACTTTTGGTCCACTGACTACCTGTAACGACTGTCAAAGATCTACAAATGACAGCCGGGACCAACGGTTTAACTTGCATTCGGAGGCACGGACGAAACTCGGTATGTAATGGGTGGTTACCCATCCACAGACCAACCTAGGCAAGCGTCGCTTCACCTGAAGATTGACCCGAGCTTCTGTTATTAGCCACTCAAACTCCTGGCTGGCAGGTGATATATGCGGTGCGTTACAAGAAGGTGGGCCATTGTCTGTGGGGAGGCGCTGCATACGCACTCGAGGTCTAAGCCGTCCATGAACCTCCATCTGCAAAGATTGTCTTTGCTCCGGCCGCCATGGGCTCGAAGTCTGTTTAGAGATTTTTAAGTCAGCCACGACAACGCGTGTCTGAAGGTTTCTGATGGATCGTTAATGAAAAAAAACGAAAAAATAACAGGTAAAATGTGGGTGTATTATAAGACGGTGTATACAAGGTGTTGTTTTGCATCCTCGTCAAATTCAAGGAGGTAACTATGCTTATGATTCTCGACCCAAATCAATAATAAAATGGGTAGCATTTTTTTATTATTTACGGATTTAAATCGGTAAGTGTGAACCACCCGTGTTTTAAACGCGGCCCGTCTGATCCTCGTCTTATAACCGCGCTTTCACACATACAAACAATCTCAAACGTTTATTCGATAATTTCTTATTCCCTAAAGCACGTTAGGGGGAAACTTAAACAACCAAGAAAATCAGCGTTTATTAATAATTAACTTGGTACCGTAATTTAAATTGATTATTTATGTCTTTTGTGACAACCTCCTGAATTTTGAAGTGGATGCAAAACAACACCTTGTTCCTTCTAGCAACAAAGTAACATTCATGTGTTTTGCCTCAAAACTCTCACCGGAAGCTTAAGGTCATAAATAAGCATAGTGTTACAGGAAAATCTTAATTAACCATTATAGTACAAATCATTCATTGATGAATACTTGTGGTCCAGTACCCGCTACATTGCACTACATTGTTTGAAGGAAAACGATTGATTAATTCAATTAAATGCAATTGATAAATTATGACGTATAACACGTGCAGGTTAAGTTAAATAATTCTGTTGCCATGTGTTTTAACCACGACCAAAAAGAGGGGTGTTATAAGTTTGACGTGTGTAACTGTGTGTATGTCTGTGGCATCGTAGCTCCTAAACGGATGAACCGATTTTGATAAAATTGGTTTCGTTTGAAAGGTATTTTAATCGAGAGTGTTCTTAGCTATGTTTTAAAAAAATCTGCTCAGCCATTTAGGGAAATAAACAACTTACACAGGTCTGGTCTATTCGAAATTTGAAGTCTTGTTACTTGTCACCATGGGCATCGCCAGAGGGTGGTGGCTGCACCCCCTCCCCCATCCCGCTTAAAGATCGTTTTTTTTAAGGTTTATTCAAGAATCGAACCCAAAACTTTATTCAGGAGTACCAGTTGGTAACAAGATCAGTTAGTAACAATAGACCACACAGATAAATAAAATGATCTCATTAGAACCGGATACTACACAGAAACGCGATATAACTAATTTGAAGGAAAACCTGAAGCAGATATAACAATCAATTATTTAATAATTACAAACCAATACTGACGTATTTAGGTATAAATTAGGATGACTGAAATACTGATTACTGAAATTAATTTTGAATCATTGAATTATGTTTCATTGATGGATACTAAATACAAAGAGTACGTCAAAAAGGATAAAGTACCTATTCTGGAGGCATTGTTTCTATGCCAATGATTTTACCTACATAGGTAATTATAGAAAAACGATTTTGATAATTTATTATTGAATTGCTTGTTAAACCATTAGAGTTAGAGCATTTTTAGCTACATGAAATGAGACGGATGTGTTAGGTTTTCGTTTACAGAAGAGCTTAGCTAGGCAGGATTTAAGAGCGAGCGGAGCGAGCTCGAAAAATTTTAGCACTTGATCGAAATTGGAAGGAGAAGGAAATTGGGAGGTTTTCTTTCTTTAACAAATATAGTAATTGTGATAAACTATCAGAAAAATATCAGCTTAACATTCTGAACAGCGTAGATTTCTCACAATCAAAAACTTTAAAGTTAAATTTTTATAAAACAACCCAGTTTGGACCCCAAGTTTCTCCTCCTCCTCAAGTTGTGCTCCTCATTACTGAAGGTCGTGATCCACCCTTGCAAAAATCTTTTTCATGACAATGTTTCGCCATCTGTGGCTATTCTTGGCCAAGTGAAGCGCATCATGGAATTTCGTGTCAAGAGCAGAGCTTATCAGGTCGGACCATCGCAAAGGGCTGCGACCTCTTGGTCGTTTACCATCCACCTTGCCGGTAACCATCAGTTGTTTAAGGACCTCCAGTTATCAGGTCAAAAATGTTGATAATTAGGTCTAGTATCACCCATTTGAAGGAATGCACCCAATTACCGAGCACCCCGAATACCTATTTAACATCACGCCCAGTGTCATTGCGTCAGGCAAACGCATACCTATGGTGAAACCACATTTTGCCAGTTAAAGTCAAGTCCAATGTGAAGATGCAGACTACGGGCACGAATTTCTGATGATGATTATAATTTACTTGCAGAGCTGTACGAGATAAGTCCTTACGCGCAATTTGCAGTGGGCTTCAGGACTTTCGGCCATGTCGAGAACCAGGACATGCCGAGTCGGCATGCAAAACATAGATATGACACAGGTAATACTGACTTACGTATATACAAGATGTACCATAATAAACCAAAGACCTCCCGTGTGGTCACTTGGACTATAAAACTGACCAACTTTTGCTTTAAGATATCCTGAAATTCCCAAAAACAACATGGATTCTCTATGCCATAGTCAGTTCCCATAAAGTCTATATTGGCGTAAGTACCGTCACTCCGCAAGACGCGTCTCTGACCAATGGAATTTTTTTTTATTTATTTTATCCGCAGTCGCGATGGCTGAGAGATGAGATGGATGAGAGAGCAGCGGTGGCCCAATGGTGGCAGGCCTGACTTACGAGCAGTAAGCCGTGGGTTCGCACCCAGGCAGGCGCATTACATTGTGTAATTTATTTCATCACCGCTGCTCTCAATAAAGGTGAAGGAAAACATCGTCAGGAAACCGGCATGTCCTAGAAATAAAAATCATAGAGTCTATGAGAACTGACGCGATCAGCTGATCAAAATTTATGGTAAAAAAAAAAGTAATGAATTTCCAAAAGTCATAGAACAAAAGTGGTTCAGTTTCATGGTCTGAAAAACTTGACGACGAACTGATGAGCTCAGGCAATGCTGATCGAAAGCATTGCATATGTGTCACACTTATATGCAATGCGGAATGCATTCAGCATACGCGATGGATAACACATCTATATAAAGGCTGTTTGTGTATGTGAGTTTAAATGTTTGTGAACGCACCCACGATACAGGAGAAATTCCTAGTGTGGGGCAACGTTTTTAAAAAAAAAAAAAAATGTTCACGAACTATTTTTTTTTCAGAAACGAGTTTCCAAGTGTGTTCAGAATCTGAAGATAGTGACAGCATATCAAAATCTACACTAAAAAGTGTTCCAAGAAGTAAGTATCATACTATAATGACATCTGTTAAATATTTTTTGCGTGGTAGTGTTTTCATTTTAATTCATCATCATCAGCCTTTTACTGTTCCCACTGCTGGGACACAGGCCTCTTGTCTATGAGAGGGAGTGGGCTGTAATCCACCACGCGGGCCCAGTGTGGGTTGGTAGATGTCACATGTCTTCGAATTTTTAGTTCTAGGACATGCCGGTTTCCTCACAATGTTTTCCTTCACCGTTTTTGAGGGCAGCGGTTATGAAATAAATTACAGAAAGTGATGCTCCTGCCTGGGTTCAAACCCACGGCTTACAGCTCGTAAGCCAGCGCTTCCACCACTGGGCCACCGCTGCTCTTTAATTTTAATTGAATATTGAAATTAATCCTTTTCTTCTTTTCCAGAAGTCTGCAGAACCCCACACCATAGATAACTAGACAAAGAAGAACTTTCGTTTTAAAACTAAAACGTCTCTTAAGGACTGGACTTCTGCAACCACCTATAAAAAGTTTTTTAATTTAATTGAAACAAAACATCTGTGCCACTGCCAAAGCCGAATTGAAAACAAAAGTGTGATTCCATTTTTAAGTTTTTTTTTTTGTTTTATTCGAAAATTGCAAAACAGTTGTCGAACCGCAATACTTTCAAAGAGTAATTTGATCGTTGAAAAATCTGTCGTTCATAATTTGTAACGGCACTAAACTTAAATGATTCCTATTTTCACGAATGCTAAGCACAACTAGGCATAAGCTCGGCTCATCGCTTCAATTTTCAAAAGTGCAAACATTTTTATTATGTATTCATTTAGTAGTTATTAAGGGCATAAGTTATTAAGGTGCACTGGGGTAATCCCAAAAATGGCTATTTTACGGAAGTTATAAAAATCTACCAATCGTAGCGTTATTTTCCTAATGACCATTAGGAAAAAGTTATAATCTAAAAGTTGAAAAATCTACCAATCATAGTAATATTTTCCTAAATGGCATTAGAAAAATGGTTATATTCCGAAAGTTAAAAAAAAAATCTACCAATCGTATGAATATTTTCCTAATTGATTGATCGTTATATTCTGAAACTTAAAAAAAACTACCAATCGTAGCAATATTTTTTTAATTGACTCAATGGTGCTTGCCGCGGATGTGAACTTGTAAACTTAAAGGTGGAGGACGTTGAAAATCATTCCAATGCATTAGGAAAATGGTTAGGACGACGTGTAAAAGTGTTTGTGAAAACCTATCTGCAAAATAAACATTTGAATTTGACTATATTCTGAAAATAAAAAAAAAAACTCAAGAAATAAGAGAGAAAGAAGAAAAAAATAAAACATATTTATTTGGCACATGCCACAAGTGCACACTTAAAAAAAAACTTTAAACTAAACAGAAAAAGATAATATATTGTTTGCTCACGGCTGCGCCAAAAAGGCCCAGTTCAGCAAACTGCCGAACAGCTAGTGCCCGACGCTGATTTTCAACTGGTCCCGGAGAACTCGATCTACCAATCAATCAAGGTAGATTTTTTTAACTTTCGGAAAATAAACATTATCGGGATTTCCCCATTGAACCTTATTCATAATAAAAGGCACGTTCAGTATGACGTCTAACAAATTGTTATTAAGTATAAATTATTTGACAATGAATCATTTGACAGATACCTACTTATGTATAGTAAACAAACGTAAGTCTGATGCAATGACAAATTCACGATTTCCTCCAATCAAAATCCCGGAATTGACACATTTAACAATATGCCCAAAAAAGGTAAAAAAACACCGCAATTCTAATTAAACGATAATGATTTTAGGTAAATTATTACTTAAATTTTCATCGATTTCGTCCTAGTAAATGAAATCTATTGTTTAGCTTGTGGTTGGGCTTGTTCATTTTGATAATTTGTCATCAAAAACTTTGTTTTATACAATAGCGATACCTTTCATATTATTACACAGACCCTAAATGTTTTTAAGTAACTTTTTTGACCTATGTATCCTGCTTAAGCGTATTCAGTTTCATTAAAATCGGTTCAGTCATTTCGAAAAATAAGGACTTGAAAATCTGTATGAAATGCTGTAAGAAAAGTAATAGGGGATCGGACTGGGTAAAGAAAACGACATTCTATTTTGTCCGTCAGACAGGTAATACAAAAATATTAGACACGTATTTTTTGTTTTATCAAAATATCAAAAATTACTTAGTTAAAACTACACATTAAAGTTGGAGAGTGGGGGCTTACTACGTCACAAGTAGGTATAAAACTTGCCTACATGTGACGTCATGCGCCATTTCAACTCAATATATCTCCGTAATTTTATGACCACGTGAAAAAAGAAAAAATACGTGTCCAATACTTTTCAATAAACTACCCGACGGACAAAGAAAAAAAAAATTGGATTATCCCCTATTCTACTGGAAGTCAATGTAGAAAAACAAAACTCAGAGTAATTTTACAGCTCTTGAAAAGTACGGGGCAAAGACCAATCTTTGATAGCGTGTTTACAGGAAAATCAGTAGACACGGAAATTACTTCATTGCGTCATACTTTCGTAATGCTAACGTCACTTTCATTACAAAACAGGAAAAGCATGTGCCAAAACAAATTCGTATTTTTTAAACTTGTTTTCAATAATTTTAGATACCCACTGACCTACCTACCTATACGGTAGTATTATTTGTTTTATAATTTTAATATACGAAGTTAAATAAGTAGCTCGTGAAATTCTAATTTCCTTACGTTGTTTTGCTATTTGCATGTGAATGTAAGTCTGTATGTTGAACAAAATATAATTCGCGACTGTGTCACGTGTGTACCTAAAATATTATGAACATTAAAATCATCAATCTCTCTAAGTTTATTTAATCCCATGGAATGACTATTAATTAATTATTTAATTAATTATTAGAATTAAATGAACTAAGAGGGTTATATTGATGATTTTAAAGATTAGAACTCTGTTAAGCTATATTCGTTACGGTCCCAAATTATATTTTAATCAACATAAAACATGACACCGACTTGTAAATTCCAAAAAAAGTGAGAAAATGTTGATCTCACCTTGTCATGTAAAATACTGCCTAAAATGAATTCCGCTACCAAATACCTACGGCCTAAAATTTATTCCACTGAACCAAGAATTTTTGACTCAGTCAATATAAACTAAACGTAGTCATCTCAGCATAAAGGGGATTTCACCCATTCGAAAAAGCGTTTTATGGATCTTATAATAAGATGTTTATTAACATTAAGTCCCTGTTGAGTTTTGTTAAATATTTATCAATTGTTTATTTTATAGAACGTAGTTTTTAAGAATTTGTTGTACCTATGCCTAGAAATATTTTAAGGTTGAAATTTTTATTTTGTAATTTTTTTTTAAGTATCCCATTGTTGTAATTGGAATGAAATCATGCCAAAAAAATACCAAAAATGATGCCAAAATAGGAGAAATCTTGAAATGAAAAAAAATGGAGAGAATTTTTGCATTCTTACAAAATTGAATGCCTTGGAATGTAAAAAGAAGTCTAAGTTTCACTTACAGACAAAATTTACTAGATACGATTTTTTTATCCACATTCGTCAGCTTAATCAATAATATAGCTTCATTAGTTTAGTTTAGCTTGAAACGAATACATAGTATAAATAAATTACAACGAGCCACTTTGCTTAGTATATAACTTTGGGTAATGTACATACTAACTGCATTATATAGTCAAATGTCTGGTGGATTTTGTCTGTCAGTTACGTTTTGTTCACCACCGCAAATCATTGATGAAGAATTTATAGCGAACATCACCAATGAAACTGATGATTTAAACGGCTTTCAAAAACTGTCGAGACTGAATATTTCATAGCGATTCAGATACTTACAGCTTTTTAAACGTCATTTACATGTGCTGATTTCAGTACCATTGGTGAAATTAATGTCTTTCATTACTTAAAAAAAAAACGCGGTGGTGTGCAAATAGATTTAAGTTTGGATTTTATGAAAGTGTGGTGATAAGGTCTATTGGTACGTTTAAATGTTTGACAGCCGCGTTGGTTTAGTGGTTGTAAGAGCAACTGCTGAGCATGAGGTCCTGGGTTGGATTCCCCGGTTGGGCAAAGTGTTATTGGATTTTTCCATCAGGAATTTACCAGTAAAACGGGGTCTGGATTAATGCCTGGCACTTAAACATCAGCAAGCAGCAGCAGTAAGTCGTAGGTTCGAACCCAGGCAGGCACATTACTTTGTGTAATTTATTTCATCACCGCTGCTCTCAAAACAGTGAAGGAAAACATCGTGATGAAACCGGCATGTCCTAGAACTAAAAATTCGAAGACATGTGACATCTACCAACCCGCACTGGGCCCGCGTGGTGGATAACAGCCCATTCCCTCTCATAGAGAGGAGGCCTGCGTCCCAGCAGTGGGAACAATATAGGCTGATGATGATGATGATGATAATGACTTAAACATAACCCGCGAAATGTAGGTGTACTATTAGATACACTTCTGCCTGATTATAGGCGTGATCTGTTGTGTACTTTTGGTCATATCAGAACATACCACATTTAACAACATTTAAGACACATCTAGCCTTTTTAAGACAGTCTTATTTTAAGCCAACCAACCACCGCTTTCTCAAAAAAACCCAAACTTAAAAAAAAAATTGTAAAAAATTGTTAATAATATAGTCTTAATAAAACTGTATCTAGTCACGTATTAACTATTTATGATCGTTCGCATAAGAAGTGACTACTCGACCGCTACCAATGACGTACTTAAGTTAACCAGCAAATGCTTAAAACATTCCTATTTCTGATAATATGGGAAATAATCATTGCCGACTCGTAGTCACACCAGATTATCACACCAGTGTGACTAACAGGATTTTTTTTCTCGTTTGTCACACCACTGATTTTTCCACACCATGTATACGATAACTACTAGTGCAGTACCTTTATATTGTAATAAAGTCGCTCTGCTGATCGGTGTTTGCCGACTGTTCATATTTTTCTACTTTAAGTAATATTAATTGTCGTTTATTTATTTATTTACATACTTATTACATTTTTAAAAATTTTATTTAAAAAAAATACTCATTTTAATGACTTTTCCATAGCACATGCCTACGTTCCAATGAATTTTATTTTGTCTGTAATCCGTTGCCCTCGAGCTATGCGTAGAAGCGTCATACAACTTGCGTTGAAAAAAAAAAATAACAAAACAAAACAAGTCTTTATTAATATGCACTAAAAGAGAATATTAGGTTAATCTATCAAAATTTAACGCGTATACAAAGTATCGTACCCGTGCTTTTAGGGTCAGTTCACACCGAGACGCGACGCGACGCGACGATACTTGAAGAGGCCAGTGATTTCGCGCTGCGTCGCTCTACGCCGCGAGGCGCCGCGCGGCGCAGTGCTGCATGGCGCAACGTATTCTGATTTCTACTGAAATCTACCTCACGAGGCCGCTCGACGCAGCGCGACTACGCGCTGCGTAGCTCTACGCCGCGTGGCGTCGCGCGGCGCAGCGCTGCATGGCACAACGTATTCTGAATTCTCACAACGAAATGTGTATCTTTTCGTGTAGAAAATAAAGTTATATTTTGAATCGCTCCGCTCTTTAAAAGTATGCGCACAGAGTCACGTCGCGTCGCGTCTCGGAGTGAACTGACCCTTAGATGTCGAGGAGTTCTCTCGTGAGAAAACGATCTTAGCTGCAGGAACGGATATTAAAACAAAAAAGTTTCTAGAACAAAAACTTATTAAAATAGCTTTGACAACGTTTCACTTATCAATTTTCACTACATCGTGAGTTCTGTTTGTTCTATGGACTTAATTCTTTTTGTATGTTTAGTTTTCTAACTTTATATTAACAAAAATCATGAATAGTTCAAAAAGAAAAAGTCGATTTTCAAGTTACAAAAATTATTTTTTAAAGTTTTTTGCTTACGCCGCAGATGTAATTGGGATTCCGTCGCCGACAACAATAGTTCTAACAATAGTCCAAATATTGTTCATTAACTCCGAACAGCTACATATTAATGTATGATAATAGTTATCAATACAATTTCAATAAAAACAGTCGTTCATTGGCGTTCGTTTTAAAGAACTAACATTTGCCTTTTGCCACTACTTGACAGTGACATTGCAATGATGTCATGTGTCAAAAAACATCCCCACGATTTTTAGGGGTAATTACGACGTTTGCGTTTTTGACCTTAAGTTTAGCTGATACTTGGATGAAGAAACACATTTGCTATAATATCAGTAATGGACAAGTAAAAGTTAATACTTTTATCGTTTGACAAGCTTATGCCCGCGGCGTTGCCCGCGTGGAGTTCGACAATTGTCCCACGGGAACATATTATTGGAATAAAAAGTATCCTATGTGTTAATCCAGGTTATAAACTACCCGTGTGCCAAATTTCATCCAAATCCATTTAGTCGTTTTTGCGTGAAAGAGTAACAAACATCCATCCATCCTAACAAACTTTCGCATTTATAATATTATAGTAGGATTTAGCTGTTGATAAATTAACTAGCTGTTATTATATAATGCGAACAGATGCATAGTTTGAAAAACCCAGATTATAATAACTAAATAAGGCGATTTTAATTTTACCTTGATATCTGGCGTATTTGGCAGAGTAAGATAATAACTAAGAGGAAATGCCATAGGTGGTATATTTTACTCCGAGACTGTTGGCACCACACCTTAACTAAAATTTGGATTTTGGTCTTCTTTGAAATGACTAAGCGTTAAAAATATTATTACTATTTTATTAGGTGCTAGCTCTGCGCGCGCACTCGACTCGACTGCGACTCGCTTTTTTTTTTTTTTTGAATGGCATCTCGCAGTTCAACCTATGAGGTTGTCGTCTGCTTAACCGGACTATCCTGTGGGTGCCTTTAGAGTAAGGCCTCCAGCCAGGGCATAAAAACTTACAAACTAAGCGACTGCACGCTAAGGGCACCCCCTGTGGGGTACGAACCTCGGCTTAGGGCGTCGCTGGGGGAGGACTGCATGGGGACAGGCTGGATCTGAATGTTATCATTATTTAGGGGCTGATTTAAAACTACTGGCACAGCATCGCGGGCTGGCTCGAACTGCGACTCGCACTTGGCCCGTTTAACTTATATTAAGAGCGTTTATCCCTTACCGCTTTTCATACAAACTTTCAAGTAGTTTTTTTCCGAAATGACTAAACCGATTTAAATGAAACTTTATACGCATAAGCAGGATATATAGGTCTAAAAAGTTACTAAAAAATATTTTCAAAATGTGTTTTAAAACAAGAGATAATTGGAATTTTCTGTTTCTATAGAAAATTTAAATTTGGTCTAATTTAACTGCAACACTATTTTTCGAAAATGTTTTTCAGTAACTTTTTAGATCTGTGTATCCTGCTTATGTGTACGAAGTTTCATCAAAATCAGTTCAGTCATTTCGGAAAATAATGACTTGAAAGTTTGTATGAAATGTCGTAAGGCGTAAACGCTCTTAACAAGCTTTTATTTATCTTGTCAGTTATGGATGGGTCAAATCTAGCAACTGAATTTCAAACTAGTTCCTTCAAACCGATTGAGAAAGAAATTTTGCATCACCCTTGGTTCTGGTGACAGTTAATTTTTATGCAGCAGTGTGACCAGGTCCTGCAGCTAAGATCATTATCTCACGAGATAACTCCTCAATGGATACTATAACGGACTATTACTTTACTTTGTATACGCGTACAATTTTGATAAATACACGTGATTTTCTTCTTTTAATACATTTTAATAAGAGGCAGTTTTTTTTAAAAAAAAAAACGTTGCCTCACACTAGGAATTTCTCCTATATCGTGGGTGCGTTTACAAACATTTAAACTCAGATACACAAACAGCCAGACCCGGAACAATTACCTGTAGGTCATACAAATATTTGTTCCGTGCGGGGATCGAACCCGCGACACGCAGCGCAGCAATCGATCGCTCAGCCACTGCGCCAACCGTACGGTCGAAAAAAAAAAATACTTTTCAACAACTATAAATATAAAGGTAATCAGTTACCTAGGCATGTTTTTTTTCCTCGTATTATCCCACTGGCTGGGCAAAGGCCTCCCCCAATTCCTTCCATGAGCTCTTTTCCTGTGCCTCCTTAAACCAGCCCTCGCGGTACGCGTCCAGGTCATCTCGCCACCTCTTTCTGGACCAGCCTCGACTGCGCCGTCTGCCTTACGGCAACCATCGTGTGGAGACTTTTGCCCAGCGTTCATCGTGCGTGCGACTGATGTGACCCACCAAATCCCATTTCAGCCTAGCAGCCTTCTTTCCAACGTACACTATACCCATTTTGGAACGCAGCGTGGTGTTTCGAACAATTCGATCCCTGTGTTGTCTTTTGACACCCTGAATGCTGCGTTCCACTGCCCTTTGGCAAACTCCAAGGCGGAACTTCTGAGTCTCGGTGAGTGACTAGGTCTGAGCACCGTAGGTTAGGGCAGAATGCACATATCGATGAGTTTGCGCTTCAGGGAGATCGGAAGATCATCCTTCAATAGCGTCGCATGGACCAGTAGCTTTTCCAGGCAGTTTTGACTCAACGATCGACGAATTATTTCGTTATAATTAAACATTTTCCTATGATCTCATTGTTCTTTCGTATGAACATAATATTATTACAAATATTACACAATATGACAAAGTGTCAAAACATACAACTTTTTACGCAGATTGATCGCCAAAATATTGGAAAGAAAATGGTTTAAGTCCCATGTAAAAGGGGGGGAGCCCATCGCCATCACCCGGGCAACGATTAGAAAACATAATTCATTTGTTTTTTATTCGGTACAAAACGCTTGAAATCACTAAAACTAGGCGGGAATTTAAATATTATTCCAAATATCATAATATTTGGAATAATATTTAAATTCCCGCCGTTTTTTAATTAACGCTACGAATACGAATTTGATTATGTTTTATACTATATAATATACTACCAATTTAGGAATGATTTTTGGAAATACCGCGTTACATAATATGTAATTTGGCTCCACCAGTAGGAATGTGCATTCCATTCGCAATTTTTACCTGCTAGCTCATGAAGGTATGATTTTAACTTGCGTACACCATACCTACACCACCTACACCATATATACATTAGTTGGTCATCATCTGCCTAGCCATTTCCCAAACTTTGTTGGGGTCGGCTTCCAGTCTAACCGAATACAGCTGAGTATCAGTATTTTACATGAAGCGACTGCCTATCTGACATCCACAACCCAGTAATACGAAACCCTTTGGTAAGACTGGATGTCAGACTTTTTGGCTTCTGACTACTTGTTAAGAAGTCAAAGATTACAAACAAATTCTGACTGCAGGATCAAGTCATGTGTATTATATTAAAGTATTGTCACCAGGACCAATGGTATTGGCAATATTTCAGCTAAATCTGTTTAGGGTACTGGTTTTAAATTCATTTGCAAGATTTAGACTCTTACATACTGCCAACACTAACAAGGCAAGTTAAATAAAAGCTTGAAATAAAAACCGGCTTAGTGCGAATCGCACTCGCACAAAAAGGGTGGCACCAAACGATATAGAAACAATATTTTTAACGCTTATTCGGTTCATAGAAGACTAAAACCAATTTTCAAAACAGAGTTTCCTCTTAACTATTATATTACACTATCTTGTATGTCCAAAACTAAGGTTAAATTCAAATTGCCTTATATAACTAAATTTGATCTGGGTTTTTCAAACTATACCTGTTCGTATTAAATAGGTACTAATTAACAACTGTGGACTACCATTTTTTTTACGGATGGGAAATCATCAAAGGCCCGCTTTCCGGTCTCTGGTGACGTAAGTTACGTCAAATGAAACATGCCATCAGCACTTGTTTCTCTTGTAATTACCTTCGCTTACTGTCGTCCGCCTTTAGAAAGAAGACAGGTACAGCCGGCCTAGCATGACCGCCGTAGAAACGGGCTATGTCTACGGAAGAATGGACAAATTGACAGATATTTCTATCGTCCCAAACATGGCGATATTAAGAATGTAGGAATGTTTCTTTTCTTCAGTCGACACAAGTCTACAACGTCGAGCAAGACAACCATATTTTCTCTTCTTTTGTCATTTGGGGGTAGACATTTCTTCTGACAAATGTCAAACTAGTCTTCATCACATTGGACCTAGACAAGATTCTTTTTGTAGCTATTATTAGTGTTTCTTGTTCTTTCGTGATTTTTTAAAAATATGTCTGGGTCCTACCGTTGCCAATGTTTCACTATTATTTTAATCATTCATCCAAAATAGTTTAATTTGTTTGTAAACAATCCAACATGTAACCTGAGTCCGCCACAGATTAAAAACAAAATACGAGAAATACGTTTCGTGGTTGCGTTGAGTTACGTTCAAAAGGTTGAAATGTTGTGTAAAATATTTAGGTTTAAGTTAGCGAAAAAGATCCAGGCCTGGATTCAGGATGCAGCAACACCATCCCGCCCACGAAAAATGAAAAACTCGTGCAATTGGCAACTTTTTTGTTGTTAACTAAACGTAATAATATTCAGGGAATATAAACATCACGTGATATGTCCCCGTTGCTATGGAAAGGATTTCTGTCTATTTAAGGTTGATGGGACTGCGTTAAGTAGAATAGACTAATAATGCACACGTGTTGTTGTAATCTACGTTTTATTGCGACTGGCTTGAATCTTACACGGCGGGCGCAGCCGCCTCTACACACATACACATGTATGCCGTAACTTAATACCCTACAGTCTATGTCTTCGTAGAAACGCGAGTCGACGGGGCGCGCCATGCTCGGGCAGAAGAAATGTCAAGTTGTATAGAAAAGATATTTTCTTGTCGTTTCTTGGTAGAATAGAGATAGAACGGTCATGCTAGGGGGGCAGACCCCAGCACATCAAGTTACCCGAAACTGTCAAATTTCCCAATCAACCTTGAACCTAATTCTTTCTAGATAAAGTTGGAAATCTATTTAAGAGCTTTGACAGATTGTTTATACTACAATTCTCACAAATAATTTCAGTTGTGTTTCTTAAGGATTGCTGTCACTTGTGACTGGTCATCTCTTAGCTGCCACGGTTTATTTTAATTAAGTACTTTTTTATTTTTTATTACTGATTTAATCTTTTAATACTCTGGACGCTCTTAACCTGCCCGTATTTCTACATCGTTCTCACATATTTATAATTCTTAACATGAATAATGTAACCAAGATTTTGTAACATATTTTGATTTAAAAGAGTGTCCATGGAGTTTCTTGCCCATTCTTCTCCATAGAGACCTACGCTACGGAATGGGCAACTACAGTACTTTCACAAGTTATTATGCCTTGTGACTGGGACTGTAGCTTCGCGTTTTATTTTGTTTTTCGACTTTCAAAAGTGCCTGTAATGGTCTAATTGAAATAAATGCTTTGACTTTGACTTTATGCAAATGACTCAGAGGCAGGAGTATTATTAGTCATTTATCATCTGCCATCATTAATTGTAATTTTATTTATATAAGTTAATTAATTATTTTTAATAAATACCTATTTAATTTGATTGAAATTTTATTTTTTATAGATGTTAATTTTATTAATTTTGATTTTTTTAACTTTTAATGTTAGTAGTGAACAGTTTACATTTCATTAGACATGGAAAATTATTGTGTTAATATTTTTTAATTTGGATTCTAAATTTACAATAATAGTAATGTGTTGTGTGTACTTATTGACTCTGATATTTGGATTACTAACATTATTTTTAAGTGTACCTTCTAACAAAATTATGGACAATAGGGATGATGACTGGGTAAAGAAAACGAAATTCTATTTTGTCCGTCAATCAGATAATACAAAAATATTAGATACGTATTTTTTGTTTTATCAAGATAACAAAAAAATACTTAGTTAAAACGCATTAAAGTTGGAGAGTGGGGGCTCACTACGTCAGAACTAGGTATAAAATGTACTAAGCCGTGACGTCATGCGCCATTTCAACTCAAAATATCTCCGTAATTTTACGATTACGTGAAAAAAGAAAAAATACGTGTCAAATACTTTTTAATAATCTACCCGATACACAAATAAAAAAAAATGAGTCACCATCCCTATTGTGTCTGATAAATAAATGAATTATTATTATTATTGTATAAAAAACTTAGTCCCAATGATTGCTTGGTCACGAATAGTCGACACTTCTTAAGCGAACCGCCCCTATTTAAGTCGAATTTTATAAAATTGTAGCGATAACTGCTAAGAATATATCTACAAAAAGACTGATTATAATATTCATTTTAAACGAAATATTGTTCCGTTTCTATACAATTTTGATCTAAATATGAAACGAATAAATGTTAGATAAATAGTGTTGTTTTTTATTAACTATTACAGTCTTATATTTTTTCTTTTAATGAAACCCCTTCCACTTTTTTTTTTACAGAAAACTTCTTCTAAAATAAGATTTTCAAATACAATCGAACTTTGATTTATTCCGTTAAATACACTAAAAACAAATACAGGTATTAGTTTTTGGTATTAACCAAACGCTAATACCGCTGGTATTTGTTTCAAATACCAGTGTTTAAAACAAATTGGTATTTGTGGTATTCGTGGTTAGTATTAGGACGGAATAAATTCGAATTTTATGTAGGTATAGTGTAAGAGTAGGTACTAAGAATATGACTGCCAGGAATGACAATTTTCAATTTTTATTTAATACACACATCAAAAGTGTCTAGGGATCAACATATATTTTTGCAATAACTTTTCTCCTGATTGATATTAATTAAAATTTTCTTTAAGGATTCATCAAATAAAGTGTTTTTGTTTGTCACAGTAACGATAAACCAAGTCACCTTTGCATTAATAAAGAAATTTGCCATTTTCTAATAAAGGGATTTTTGACATTTGAACCACTAACATTCAAGTTCGAAAAAAAGACTGAAATAACAGTTTTATTTAAAATTTTATTGGGTAACTTAAACAATTAATAATCCGTGTTTCTACCGCGAACACTAACAACACAAGAACATCGGTTTGGCATACTCAAAATGAGTTCATCCAAATCACGCTGTGGAATGGCCGCCCATGTTCGATGCAACAACAAAAAAAGGTCTTCTTGCGACTGGATACCCTCCATATTCGGCAGAGCTCTTCTCTGTAGCATATCCCATGCATGCTCAATCGGGTTCAAGTCTGGCGACTGAGCAGGCCTGGGCAGGACATTGATGTTAGCTGCGGCGAGAGTCTGTCTTACAACTCTTGCGGTGTGCGGTCGTGCATTATTATGCATTAACTGAAATAAGGGACCGATTTGCACTTGTAGAGGAACGATGACGTCTGATACAATCGTCTCAGCATAAATTTGAGCGTTGAGGTTGCCTCTGATCCAAATCAACTCAGTTCTTCCGCCGATCCAAATACCCGCCCATACCATGATGGTTCCACCACTATAAGGATGGACTTCCTGGCAGGATTTTAATCGCTGTTGGCGTCCAGGGGTTCTCCAGTGTCGTATACGTCTTGTATCCGGTCTCATACCAAAACGAGACTCATCAGAAAAGCACACGAACCGCCATTGTTCTTCTGCCCAATTTCTGTGTTCAAGAGCCCATTGATATCGAATCCTACGATTGTGCATTGCTATAGGTGGTACCCGTAGCGGTCTTCGGGAATGAAGGTTCACTTCACGCAAGCGGTTTCTGACTGTTTGGTCGCTAATTAAGTTCCCTGAAGAGTGATGAAGCCTCACGGCTAACATCATGGCGGTTATTGTTGGAGCTCTTCGAGTTAAGATTTGAATGTATCGGTCTTGTCTCCGTGTGGTGCAGCGATACCGTCCTTCATGGCGCTCAGCCACGGTACCAGGGCTTCGGTAACGTGTCCAAAGTCGACTGATAACACTCTGACTTGTATTCAGAGCTAAAGCCACAGTACGTTGCCGGGAACCAGCTTCTATCATTCCCACGGCTCTGAGCATTTCTTCCCTGCTTAAATGACGTCGCCGCTCCATAATAACGCTGGTTTTAATCAGTAGTAGGGAAACAGTAGCACTAATAATGTCTTCAATGCGTTGTATGTTTTTATAGGGAAAATATTGACAGCTGGTTTTCATCTTTTACTCGAATTTGATTCACAGTTCCTGATTCAAATTATGAAATGCACCAAAAAGGATCCATATAAATTTATAAAATCATAAATTTATTACAAAGCCACATCTCAATCTCAAGAAATCCGCATAAAAATGCTTGATCCCTAGACACTTTTGATGTGTGTAGTTTCAGCAAATTCCTAAAGATGTCATAAAGAACTCATTTTCCTTATTATGATGCCTTACATACAGGGTTATTTGTAAAACACCGATAACCTCTCAGGACTATGTTACTAACATCATGATCAACAACTTTTGTTCTATGACTTTTAAAAAATCATCATATTCTAGTTCATCAGATTTTCATACAAAAATAAAAACATTTAAATTGAACGCTCTAATTGTTACTTAATGTTGTGAACTAAAATATGACGAATTTTTAAAAGTCATAGATCAAAAGTTGCTGATTATGATGTTAGTAACATAGTCCTGGGCCTCAAGTCTCCTATTACAATAGTGTCAGAATGGCCTGTCATTGATTTCATAATGGTTAATTTTGACAAGTTTGATAATCTACAAATATAATGGCGTCATTATGACTTCACAATGGTCAACCACTGACACTCCATTGAAAGAAATGGCATAGAATTTGACAGACCATTTTGATTTGAGCAGATTAGGGACTTTTAGCAAAAGACAATGGGATCGTGTTGGAATGACGATGTTTATAAAAATAGCAGACTTGAGGCCCAAGGAGAGGTTGTCGATGTTTTACAAATAACCCTGTATAACTACAGCGACAGCAAAAGTGTGATCACTTGATATTTTGAATGTTTCTTTTTGTGTAGCGGGAAATTTAAAAAAAAAAAAAAAAAACAAAACATCGTGTTTAAAAAGTTTTATTTAAGTCAAACTTTTTTTCTTCTTTTCAATAAATAACTTATAATAATATCACTATAGGAACATCATTTTTACAACGTTTTTTGGCACATTTAAAGAACTCACGCAGTGAGCTAAAAATAGGAACATTTTCGAGCTCTTATCATAAAATCAAACTTAAATTAATTTAATTAAATTAATTTTCGGGGTATAAACATAGATAAAACGTGAGTTTTACACATTTTATTTTTTGAAGTTTAGCCCAAAATTACCAGAATTTTTCTGACTTATCCTCCTTACATTTACCTCCTTACCTTTTTTTGATAAAAGCTGTGGAGGTAACGTACTCTCCTTTTATTATACATCTTTATTGTTTTTGTTCTTACTTCTTGTTTTTAAATTAATCTTTAAGTGGCGTTTTTACATTTATTACTTTTTTGTTTTCTTAAAGCTTTTTTTGTTTTTTTTTTTCACTTAATCCTATTTTTCTTTTGTTTCAGACTTATTTTTCTTTTTTTACAAGGTACAATAAAATAAACCTTAATAAATATATACAAAGACAACAATAAGACACCAAGACACTTAGGCATTAAAGTGCTCCTGAAAACGTGCCGGTGTGCCGTTCTTTGGCCAATGAAAGAGTCAGCCCTTGGTCACGAGAAGTGTCGACTAGTTGAGCTCGGCCGAACTTCATAAATAACTTAAAGCACATCAAACTCATCGTATTCAGGCTTCTCATAGTTCCCTGAAAGGATATCTTCGACCCATTGCAGATGGTCAGCCACATTGGTGTAAATTCCAGGCGAGTTTTTCGTCCCGCAACGGCTGTTCCCTGCACTCGTCACGCCCCACAACTCTGCCCTTTTCTTGACCCACACTAAGGGGCCTCCGGAATCACCCCTGCAGGTATCCATGCCTGCTTCACCCCCAGCACAGATGGCATTATCAGGCACTTTCAAGTGTTTGTATGAAGCCTCGCACTCAACTCTTCCCCAAAGTGGTAAGGGGATGATTTTCTTAGTACTGCTGTAGTACCCCACCAGGGGAATTTCCCCCCATCCCGTTGCAGCAAAAACGGTGTTCTGTTCGAGTTCTCCAGATGGCAAGCAGATTGGACGAATGAAATCTGTGGGAAACGAAATAGAGACATAAACCACACTGTATTTTTTAAAACAGAAGTTAAATTGCTTTTTTTAATATTAAAGGATCAATTTTCTCTTATCAAAAGTCCTTGGCGGTCAACATACATTTTGATGGATGGAAAGTGAGAAATAGATTGTGTGAGGAATGATATATTAAAGAAAAAAGAATGAATGACTGTGGAGAATGGCAAAAGAAAACGTGCCGAGTCAACTCAAAGTCACATAGGAGAAGGTCAGGAAGATGATAATGGTCCTTTGCCAAATTCTGATAAAAGCTATAGAAATTAAAAGCTATTCTTACCAGTATAAGGTACATCTTCCGCCAGCCTCAGAACAGCAATATCATGGCTCTTCCCATCATAATCAGGGTGGACGATGATCTGTTCCACATCTAGTCTGACAATCGGATCTGAACACACGCCATCGATGCAATCTTCACGGCTTGATAAATCGTATTCTCCAAGACGGGCTACTAACCTGCAAAGAAGAAAGATCACGTTAAATATAAAACTTAGGAAGAATATCTAAACGAAAGGATGCAGGTAATTTCCAAAACTGACAGAAATCTGACGCTGATATCTATAAATATCATGCACGAAAACTTTCAACACTAATAAAGTTCTGAGGCCAATATCTAAAAACGTAGCGCATGTCTTTTGGTCAAACTTTTTCCTGTCACTGCTCAATTGATATCTACTGCTGTCATTATAGGACTGCAAGATACAAAGAAGCGTTTATTAATATCTGCTTTATTAGAGATGATTTTGTAAGTTACAAGAGAAAAGAATGATAGAGATAAAAAGAAAATTTGGTATGTCAAAACGAAAATATACATAAAGACACAGTGTGCAAGAAAGAAACAAAATAGTACAAATAACACGCACTTGATCAAAAATACCCAAAATACCAAAGCCAGTTCAAATTAAAAAGAAGAGCTTAACAAAGACTGCTTATCAACAGTGTCCTTAATAAAAACGGTAAAAATCATTTTTGTAAAGGTAACACGGAATTCCCTAAACCTAGATAATTTTATAAATAAAATACGTATTGTATAACAGTTGACCACATGATTCAATAATAACCTGATATTAATAATGAGGGAATTCCTAGTGATGTAATATTACGGTAGGTGATGCTGTGACGTATTTTCCGAAGATGATTGCATAGAGTAAAAGTAATAAATAAAAGCTTATTAAGCGTAAGGTACCGTCAGGATGTGAGTCAAGAAATTGACAACAGTGAGTAATAAAAACAAGACGAAATTTAAAGAAATCTCATTACCAACAAATAAAAAATGATGTAGTAATTTTGATATTACAGTTAGGATTAAGAAAGTCACTACATTTTCAAGCATTTCCATTTTTAAAATAGATCTTAAAGATTATAATTATTTTGGTTCTAAATGCTGTATAATATTTGTCTTAAGAAATTTATAAAATGCTTTCTCTCATGTTTTTTATAACTATAATTAATTTCACACTTAATTGAAAACTGTTTTATTTCCCGGAAAGTCTCGTGCATTAACCGCAGATATCGGCTTATCAAACAATTATTAATTCTTTTTAAGCTATCATTATTATAAATTTTTCCTTAGGATTTCCCCTTGATAGGACCTGATTTTTTTTATAGAAATACGAGATCAGAAAGACCAGAAAATTAAAAAAAGGACCAATTTTCTCTTTCATATTCTGACTTCAACAAATAATGAGGGATAAAGAAAGATAAAAAAGAAAAAAGGAGAAGAAAGCAAGTCTTTTCCTTTTTTCTTTCAAAAGAAGTCTTTCTTTCTTTCTAAGAAAGTCCTTCTTTTTTTCAATGGAAGTCCTATTTCTTTTTAAGACATACCTGGTAAACTTAGGAGTTCTGATGCAATGGGCTGCCGTGATGAGATGCCTGCTATCCACCAGGGTAGCAGCGCATCTGATGTCGGTTCGGTGGTTCCCGCGCCAGAATTCAATGTACACCAACCACGGGTTTTGATGGATCAGGTTGGAACTTGCTTCTACGCCACAGGTAGGGCCTAAAAAATAAAACAATATTATAGTGAAATAAAATGGGGAGGGAGAAAAAGAGAAGGGGCCGAGGGAAAACTCTGTTTGAGCGTTTTAGAGGTTTTAGAGATTGGCCTGAGAAAACTGCACGGAGAGAAGATTGGAAAGCTAAAGGGTAGGCCTTTGCCCAGCTGTGGGACAATGTAGGCAAGGCAGGCAGGCTACAATTAATAAAAATTAGACTAAAATAAATCGACTACTAATTTAAAAAAAAAAAAACAGTTTAAAATGAAAATAAATCAACTTCGCATCGTATGAAAGCACTGAGAAAAAATACCTTACACAATATTTAAAAAAAAAAACTTACCGTGCACCAATTTAAAAGCCAAAACGTCTACAAGACATGATACCAGCAATAATAAACGAATCATAGGTGAATTTAAAATCACAACACAAATAAAAATATTTTTAAAAATCAATATCGCTCATAACGTTATTTTCAGTCAATTTTACCTCTAGGAATGATTCGCATTGTCGTTTGGAACGGGCTTATATATCCCAGTGGCGTATACAGGGAAAATACGGGTTCTTCATAGCCTAAGCCACATTCACACGTTTCGAGGAGGTTTGACGGCAATGCAAGCATGATTGAGGGGCAAGGAAGGGCAGGAGAAAAAAAAAACAAAATATAAGGAAACAAATATATACAGGTTGTAACGGAAAGGGTATATACATCCTTAAGGGACCATCAATCTGAACATGTTTATCATCATAAAAAAAAAATTGCAGCAAAAAAAAATATCAGCTGCCTATACATTTGGGTCGGATAGGTATTGCAATTTTTTATGGGGCAGCAGATATTTTTTTTGCTGAAAAACATATTTTATGATGAGAAACATGGTCAGTTTGATAGTCTGTAGCACACCCTTAAGTATGTATTTACCCTTTCCGTTACACCCTGTATATATAGGCATAGGCACCTATGGAAACAAATTTTAGTCTGGCAAAAAAAGAAAAAAAAGAATTTATCTGATTCGGACGTAGAAGTATTTATAATCAGGACAAAAAATGGTAAAAACTACTTTGTTAGTTTTTACTATAAAAATAAAACATCAGAAAAAGTTAAATAAGAAAAAATAAACTGGTCCTTTACGAAACCAAAATGCCCTATCTCGGCATGGTGCTGTAACTTTTTTTTTTCTTTGGATATTTCCAAAGGTAAAGCTATCTTAAATTAGTAATAATTAAAGTAATCAATGATTACTTTAATTATTACTAATTTAAGATAGCTTTAGCGTCCCACCTTCCACTATGTCCCCGTTTTTTTTCTATTTAGTAAGGGGGGGGGGGAAGGGTTGATCCACCCTTAAAAGCTTGTAACCGACTCCTTAGTCTATCTATCTCTCATCTAGTATGGCAACGTTATGCTTCTGGCAAGGTTAAAGACAGCCATTGGGTCAAGGGAAGCGTCAACTACGTGATTAGAAGTTTCCTTAAGAGGGATCTCTAGTGGGCCTTTCTCCATACAAACGTATTCCACTGTTTTCTTCGTATATAATGCGTCTAGAGCAATGTTTTTTTTCCAAAATATCTAGGTCTTATTAATACATGCCCTTATCATTTCTTTTTTTTTTCAAAACATAATCACTAAAAGAATTATGACAATCAAAAAACCCGAAAAAAAAACCACCATGTTCAGACGACTATCAGACAAATCAGATAAGTTTTAACAAAAAAAAAAAAAAAAGAAGCATAGATATACTTTTCCTCTAAATTTTGATATGATAATTATTTGGATTTATTTAGTTCAGTTTAGTTTTAAAGAAGAAAACAGCGTAATACAAAACGTCTTTTGGTCCAGATTTTTGGAGGTAAAATCAGCCTGAGCTGCAGTTGTCCCTTTCGCACTTTACGGGGAGGGGGGAGGTCAGGCGCAGCGCGACGGCAATAGTTTCTTCAAATACCTATTCTTCAAATTCTTTGGAGCTAGAGTCCCCTCTTAAAAAGGCACGTACTCGGACCCCACGGCCAAAAACTTTCAACCCTAAACGGCTCCAAGTTTCAATTAAATAGTTTCAATTCAATTCAATTCTTTTATTGCAGCAAAAAAAATAACCTTTCTTAATCGAAACTGAAAAATTATTAAATTTAATCACTTTTGTACAAAACACAAAAATGTTTTGTTGATCATGAAATTTCTTTAAATTTCTTAGCTTTCCTAGGTACTGTTATCAATCTTTTGACTCACACCCTTAAGGTACCTAACCTATTAATTACTTTTAAACACACAATCCACAAAGGTATTTATTTACGCAGCTTGAGCTTCTCCGCAGCGGCAGCGCCAGCACAGCACGATGAGCTTGGGAGATATTTTTATGACGCAAGAGTAACGACACATGTTGCAACCCATACTACAGGAGTATGGGTTGCAACATGTGTCGTTACTCTCGGTGGGATTTGGGTAGATCAATTGTTACCAGATTTGCGTTATCTATATACTTAAGGACAATGCTGAAAAAAAAACGTAGACTTTGCGCAACCGGTTTTTTTTTTCATTAAATGTTTTTTTTTTTCATTACATGTTTTGTTTTTCATTCTTTCTTCTTTTTAATCAGATGTTTTACAATACTTTTTAAATCATTACACCTTCTGTTTAGAATCGTTGCAGCACTGATGACAACATTTGTGTCACCAAACAATCTCAAACGTTTATTCGATCATTTCTTTATACCACGTTTGGAGGTTATTTTGAAATACTGACAAATTTAATCAACAAAAAAGCAGCGTATTAATTGTTAATTAGGAACCGCAATTTATATTGATTATTTATGTCTTTTCTGTCTACCTCCTGAATTTTGACAAGTATGCAAAACAACACCTTGTATATAAGTTCTCGCTCACAGGTCTTTGTCTGGTCGACATAAGTTCTCGCTCACAGGTCTTTGTCTGGTCGACATCCATTCTCGTCTGGTGCTGCTAAATACCA
This sequence comes from Cerastis leucographa, assembly GCA_963082945.1. NCBI lineage: Eukaryota > Metazoa > Arthropoda > Insecta > Lepidoptera > Noctuidae > Cerastis > Cerastis leucographa. The sequence goes on along the minus strand of OY720369.1, from coordinate 3,887,008 downwards.
GTTTTTATTATGGAGTGACTGCCTATGTGACTTCCACAGCCCAGTTACTGTGTAACTCGATACACAATGCATTGCAATGTATCGGTGAACTTCCAACAAGTGTTGTTTTGTGTTGTACAATCTTTCCTCCACAATTTGATTCTTATGAACACAGGTAGGTATGCAGACCACAAAAGATCTGAAATGGTCAGTCTACTCGACATTAAATCGTCATAGAAAGACTCACCTTTTCATATGAAAACTACCTACCATCATCTGTACGCCTACCATGAGTTTTAACAATCTATACCCGCTAGCGTCTGTAGTTAAAAAAATGTATGAAAACTTTTACAGCACCTCTAGCGGATAGTTGGGTACTAAAATGCGCAGTATGAGTCACTATAGCTATCTATCCTACGTCACCGTGTAGTAAACTTTACTACAGCGACTGCAAGTTTGGGCTTCATTTGCTTAGAATTTGGTAGTAAGCACCAACACAGCTCATCGTACCATTGAAAAAGCTAACTATAGTATTTGCGTATTGACGGCACTATTGCAGTTACGTCAAGCGATCTAACTATGACAACTCATGGTAGACGTACAGCCTAGCATTTTCCCTGTATGGTATGTGGATTCGATTCCAGGGTCGAGCAAAATGTTATTGGGTTTTTCCATCAGGAATTTTTCAGCAGCAGCCACGGAGTCTGTGATTTGTGCCTAGTTGATGGCAATAGGCTCGCTCCGTTTTACATGAGTGTTAAACATAATTGGCGAAAAATGTGGTTATATTATTATGTACACCTCAGTCCGCGTTTAGCCCCTCGGGGATTACAAGCGTGATGTTATGTTATGCTAGTTATTTACACTTCCATAAAAAATATTTACCTCCTTAATAATTTTCCGGGTGACATTTGAGTACATTCATTTGAGTTCATCAGCCGTACGTCACCGGTAACACTTAAAATACAAAACCTATTCTTTTTTTTTGTAGGAAAGACTAATCATCTGCCTAGCCTTTTCCCAAACTATCTTGGGGTCGGCTTCCAGTCTAACCGGATGCAGCTGAGTACCAGTATTTTACATGAAGCGACTGCCTATCTGACCTCCACAACCCAGTAACTGGGTAATACTGGGCTTCTGAATACTCGTAACGACTGTCAAAGATCTACAAATGACAGCCGGGACCAACGGCTTAACGTGCTTTCCGAGGCACGGAGGAAACTCGGTATGTAATTATGGTCACCCATCCACGGACCAACCTCGGCATGCAAGGCTAAACCTTAAAGATCGACCCGGGCGGCTGTTATTATTTAGCCACGAGCTCCTCCCACGAGTATGAACACGAAATAATACAAAGGTACGTTAATTCATAACCTCACACCTTGTTTTTAACCGACTTCTAAAAAAGGAGAAGGTTCTCAATTCGGATGTTTGTATTTTTTTTTGTTTTTTTTTTTTTTTATGTTTGTTCGCGCATTACTTACTCCGTTGCTTGCCAACCGATTTGGAAAATTATTTTTTTGTTGGAAAGGGTATACTTCCCAAATGGTCCCATAGTCAGCAAGTCGGGATCTGATGATGGAATCTTGGCGAAATCGAGGGAACTCTTCAAATTTTATAGGAAAACGTACAGTGATTTTGGTATTTTCTACAACAAGTGAAGCATTTGCGTCCAATAAGAACCATTCTACCATCAGATCTGATGATGAATCCAAGAGACAGGCTTCGGAACTCCATAACAAGGCAATGAATCTTAGCTGTGTTTGGGCTTGATGGAATTGTAACGGTATGCACTTTCCAGGTGTATACACCGATTACGCTGAGATATATGATCCGATTTGCGTGATTTTTCTTTAGTTTGATGTGGAATACCTGCCATTTGGTCCCATAAAAAATTAATATAGTTTGGCCATATAGTTTTCATTTTATTAAAATTGTTGTTATATGTAAATTTTTCACGTATGTATACTTGACTAGGATTAAAGTGAGATACCACAACTGAAAAGGCTAAAATAAAAACTTTTTTACAAAAAAAAAAAGTCGGTTTTTTTTTTTTGTAAATAAGTTTTTTAATTGGTAAGGCAAAATTGTGAAATCTGAAAACAAAATTCTTATTCTTATTATTTATTGCACATTAAACTACAAGATATACAAACAAATAATATATAGCTTATGTACAACGGCGAGCTTAACCCAGAATTGGGTTTTCTTACAGCAAACCTTATTTTAAAAGGAAAATTTGCCAAAGAGGATAGAGCTTTGTGCACGAACAATACTATAAAACTTAAGTAATACATACGATATAATAAACGTAATACATACTATACATCAACATACACATAAAATACTATAATATACTTACATACTATAATCATGTTGACAGGAAATGTTCTCTAATTCTTCTCTTAAACACGTCTAACGAAGGGCTATCCCGCAAGGAGTGTGGAAGTGAATTCCAAAGGTGCACAGCATGAACAGTAAATGATCCATCATAACGACTTGAGGAGTGGGGAGGGAAGCGAAGGAGAAGAGATGAAGATGAGCGACAGAGTTTACCTCGAGGAACAAGATATTCGAAGCGTTCCCGAAGATATGAAGGAGCTTTAGGGTTATGAAGAACAGAAAAAAGAAAAGAAAGAGTGTGAGAATCTCGACGCTGACGAATAGGTAACCACTTTAGCTGTTTCCGAAATTCCGACACATGGTCGTACTTTCGAAGCCCGAAAATGAAGCGGATACACAAATTCTGCAGACGTTCGAGCTTATCAAGAAGTTCTTCAGTTGCATCAAGAAAACAGACATCAGCATAGTCTAGGAAAGGTAGAAGAAGAGATTGGGCAAGGGTAATTTAAAAAGTAATCTGTAGTAAAAAAAAAAATACATAAGTGAATCAAAAATAAAATTCGTTTATTTCAGGTCATTGACCCATGTTATTTACACAACAATTTAAATAAATTTTGGTCAATATTCATGCAATATTAATATTAATTGATTGTTTGATTAATAAATAAATCAAGTTAATCAAATGACGTAAAATTTGAAATACAAATTAATTAAAGTCAAATCAAATCAATTAATGTCAAAGTCACAGAACAAAATAAAACAAAACAAAATGAAATATGACAATGAATTAAATTTAAGAAAATGAAGTTATGTCATAAGCAAAAATTATGACATGAAATCAATTAATGTCAAAAGAAACAGAGCAAAAAAAAAAACAAAAAAAAATAATCAATCCATGGTTGACGTCATTAACTCGCGCTCTAAAGGTCCAAAATATAGTGGACGATGTACTATAGCATTGCATTGATAAAAAAATCCGAAGGGCGGAGAAGAGAATTTACATTTAGTAACCCAGAATCGTTTAGTCCACTCTCGACCCCTCAACCCCTAAAAAAAGTAGGGTGAAATAGCGATTACATGCACGGATCAGCGATTTTAAGGACGATTCGAAGGACAGAGTCTAAGGAAATCACAATTTGCTAGACCGAGAAGCCCAGTCGCATTTATTCGCATCGGAATCGGAAGCCTCTTTAACGCGCGTCTAGACCTCTCTTTCTGATGAATTACAATAGGGGTGAAGACTGGGTAAAGAAAACGACATTCTATTTTGTCCGTCAGATAGGTAGTACAAAAATATTAGACACGTATTTTTTGTTTTATCAAAATATCAAAAAAATACTTAGTTAAAACTCATTAAAGTTGAAGAGTGGGGGCTTACTACGTCACAAGTAGGTATAAAACTTACCTACATGTGACGTCATGTGCCATTTCAACTCAATATATCTCCGTAATTTTATGACCACGTGAAAAAAGAAAAAAATACGTGTCCAACACTTTTCAAAAATCTACCCGAAAGATAATGAAAAAAAAATGTGATCATCCCCTATTCTGTATGATTAGCACGCGTAGCATGACCGCCATAGAAACGGGCTACGTCGACGAAAGAAACGACAAACTGACACAATATTGTCATTGTCTATCTGTCAAGAATCGACATATTCTTCGTAGACAAAACTCGTTTTTACAGTGGTCATGCTACACGTGCTGTTACAGAAAGATGCAAGAATATGCTGGTCTGTGATACCCTTAGCCAGTTATATCTTAAAGTACACGAAGCAGCGCCAGCCTCTCACATTAACTGAAATCAGCCAGATTATTAGTCAGCCACGAGCCCCTTAGTCGCCGATGTCAGTGATGCATGTTAAAGTCAAAGTCAAAGTCAAAGCATTTATTTCAATTAGACCATTACAGGCACTTTTGAAAGTCAAAAAAAAAAAACAATATAAAACGCGAAGCTACAGTCCCAGTCACAAGGCATAATAACTTATGAAAGAACTGTAGTTGCCCATTCCGTAGCGTAGATCTCTATGGAGAAGAACGGGCAAGAAACTCCATGGACACTCTTTTAAATCAAAATATGTTACAAAATCTTGGTTACATCATTCATGTTAAAAAATAAAGGGAAAACCAAGATCCCTTAGTAGCTTTAATGACTAGATTGAACGCTAGACCAGTCTAGCCGTCCGAGTCATGACTATAAAATTAGGTCGGTTCTAGGGACTGTCCGGCTGTCTCTACGTCATTCAACGCAAGGAAGGGACATTCCATTGAGTTCTTACTGGACTTTCTGAATCACTGGGCAAAGGTGAATAAATTGATGTCGGCGTTAAGGCCGTGAATCGCTTGGCATGGGTGACGTATTGGCATACGTTGAACGAGGTAAAGGTGGAAGCCACAGGGTAGACCGCAAAATTCATTTTTTAATTTTCCAGTCAGTGTTATGCTGTTTGTTGAACAAAATATGATTTGCGACCGTTATACGCATGTATTTACAGAATTATAATAATTAAAATCATCAATACAACCTCTTTAAGTTCACGAAAAGGTCATTAAATGGGATTGCATGATCTTAAGAGTGTTGCATTGATGATTTTAATTATTAAGATTTAGTAAAGCCAACCAACCCTTTTTTTACGGATGGCAAGTCATCAAATGACCCCCCTCTCGCTCGAGGCGGATCGGAAGGGAGTGTTAGACTTGTACTGACTAAAACCCATCCATATTCCTTCTTAGCCCCTTGTGTTCCAGGGCAACGGTATCTCTTTCGAACAGTCCCGCAGCCCTGGCAGGCATCGGCCCTCTCAGACCCCTTCCGATTTGCTGACCTCCTTGAGGCACGCGTGGAACACGAACGAGCCAACCACCAACCTGACACTGCCTTGTAAATTGCAAAAAACTTAAGAAAGTTTGAATTTCGTGGTAACCGTTACCTCAGCTTCTAAAAGCATAATTAGAATAACAACAATGACGTTGATATTACCACAAAAAACATGCCTATTCTTATAAAATAATGTTACGTTATTGTGGTCAGTTCGTTTTTCCTTTCACCATGACGCCATATATGGCTGTTACCTGTCAATTAAAATGAAAGTATTACTATTGTTTAGCTTTTGTTTTTTTTTTATCGTGTAATATTTTTAACTGAGTAACAAATAGCCGGTGCTTCACAGAATGCGTAATATAAAGAGTTTACCTACACTAAAGAGGAGCTAAAAGACATAACTAAATTTCGAAAATGTTTTTAGTTTCGTTTTAGACCTATGTATCCTGCTTATGTGTATTAAAATGTCACGCTGATGGTGGCGGGTGTGTCGGGTCGTTTAGTTCCCTTCAAAATGGTTGAGTTGAATGATGTCATGTTCGTGAACGGGCGCTGTCAGTTGTGACTGGTCATCTCTTAGCTGCCATGGTTTATTTTAGTTACTTTATTTTTAATTACTGATTTAATCTTTTACTCTGGACGCTCTTAACTTGCCCATATTTCTACATTGTTCTCACATATTTGTAATTCTTAACATGAATGATGTAACTAAGATTTTGTAACATATTTTGATTTAAAAGAGTGTCCATGGAGTTTCTTGCCCGTTCTTCTCCATAGAGATCTACGCTACGGAATGGGCAACTACAGTACTTTCATAAGTTATTATGCCTTGTGGCTGGGACTGTAGCTTCGCGTTTTATATTGTTTTTTTTTTGACTTTCAAAAGTGCCAGTAATGGTCTAATTGAAATAAATGCTTTGACTTTGACTTTGACTTTAAGTTTAATTAAAATCGGTTCAGTCATTTCGGAAATTACGGAGTTGAAAATTTTTATGAAATGCCGTAAGGTGTGGTGAAAGTGACAGAACCCTACCCTAGGCTTATATATTATGACACACTCGGTTAAGGTTTTTTTTTATATTTAATGTTCTGCCAGTTTATTTTTTGTACTAGGCTAAGCTAAGCTAATGTAAAAAACAATATCCCACCAAAAACATTTCATGTAAAATGTTGCCAAGACGACCACATAAGGTTTGCTCTGTAAAAAAGATTTCGCTACGAAACTATTGATTCGGGTCGAGAATAATCAGCATAGTTACCTCCTTGAATTTGATGAGGATGCAAAACAATAGCTTGTTTAAAAGTATTCGAGTCATCCGATTATTTTCCTTAAAATAGGTAATACTTCAGATTCGCAATGTTGTGCAATATTTTAAAAGATTAATCATAGACATACTCGTAGCTATGGAAAACCTTAATAATTCGAGATGTACTCGTGTGCAAAAATTAAACAATAAAAATACATTTTGCTGAAAAACAAAGATCCATAGAAAGAGTGTGAGCAATAAAGGTCACAAGTAAACAGATAAAATAAAAAATACTAGAGAGATCAGTACCCTCAATAGCGGAAAACAGGACAGAAAAATATTTTAATTAATAATTTGTGCAAAAGGGCAATTGGATCGAGCCAAAAGACAGGACAGAGTTCGAAACACCACGCTGCGTGCCAAAACGTGCATAGTGGACGTTGGAAAGAAGGCTGCTAGGCTAAAATGGGATTGGGCGGGTCACATCAGCCACATGCATGATGACCGCTGGGGAAAAGTCTCCACACGATTGGCCCTGGAAGACGGACGGAACCGCCGAGTCCGGCCAAGAAAGACGTGGCGAGACAATTTGGACGCGTAAGTCAGGATGCAAGGGAAAAGAGGTCATGAAAGGCTTTTGCCCAGAACTAAGACAGTCAGGTAAAAAAAAAAACATTGAATTACTTATTGGAACGAAGTTCTTTATCGCGCGTTGCAAAAGGGGGCTAGACGGAAAAAATTAAGACCAAAAGTTGTAACGACACTTTTTGCTATTGTTACTTTTTGTTGTAGTTGTTACGGTGGAATCTTGGAAGCTAAATTAGAACCACTTCCCGATGTTCGATTGAGCTGAAATTTGGTACACACCTTTGTTTCTAGTGACAATAGATTTTTATGACAGACATAACTTAATCCTGCAGCCAGGATCGTCTACTCACGAGGGAACTCCTCAACGGTTAATAGCACAGACACGAAAATTTGCGTACGAGTTCATATTTGATGGATAATCACGATTTATATCATGAACTTATCCTGCAGCCAGGATCGTCTTCTCATGAGGGAACTCCTCAACGGTTAATAGCACAGACACGATAATTTGTATGCACGTTCATATTTGATGGTTAATCACGATTTGTATCCTGAACTTATCCTGCAGCCAGGATCGTTTTCTCACGAGGGAACTCCTCAACGTTACGTTTAATAGCACAGACACGAAAATTTGTATGCACGGTCATATTTGATGGATAAACATGAATTTTATCATGATCTCATCCTGCAGCCAGGATCGTCTTCTCACGAGGGAACTCGCCAACGGTAAATAAATAGGATGGAATGAAAAAAGTGTTGAGATTGTGATAATAACGTGTGGTCAGGTCACGACACGAAACGATTACGGCAAAACTAAAAATGTTAAAATATTTTTTTAAGTTAAAAAACCTTTCTAAAAAAAAGCTTTTATTTAGATGCTCTAAAAAGAAGAAAATAAAATTTTCTTTTAAAATTTTAACTATCAACTTATAACCTCATTATATACAATTTATATTATGATCATAAAAGCTTGTCGCGAGGTTTACTTGTGTAAATAAACTAGTACCTATGTATTTAATTGAGTAACGTAATCTGCTAAGAGCTAAGTTTTTTTTTTAATTTTAGCATTAAATACTTATAGGCACTTACGCAAACCTCGCGTAAAGCTCTCAACAAACAATCTGATATAGAGGAAGGTGTATGAAGTAGCAAGGCCCTGAGGTAGGCACAGATCACCTCTCCGGCTTAGATATAACATTTTATTTATAGCAAAAATTTAAATCTAAAAATATTTCCCTGTTCGAACGCACATGGTCAAGAAACGTCTTTTTGACAACCATGTCATTGGCCATGTCACGTTTACCAAAACGTCATTTTGACATGGTAAACGTCATTTGCGATAAGATTACCTCTTGTGCCTGCCTCACGATACTATATATTAATAATTAAGGAAAACGTGGCTATTCCTGTGGTCGCGTGTGTCCTCGTTCTAAGAACATATTAATAAATACGATAACGGTTAGTAATCGTTGCCATGGTAACCTAGAAGATAAAAAGTGAACATGTGAATGCTGAATGGATCTTTTAAGCTAAAGACATTCAAATATTTAAAATATTTACGAGCGATAGATGGGACAGTACGCAGATAATCGTAATCCAATGTTGTGTCAAACTTGTTAGCATTCGTGTGTCAAAATCGAAAATCTTCGTGGTCAACAATTTTGGATGCAAATATTCCCTATGTGCGCTCTATAATTCCTTTGAACCTCTTTTTAGGGTTCCGTACCTAAAGGGTCAAACGGGACCCTATAATGGAGATTTCGCTGTCCGTACGTCCGTCCGTCCATCCGTGCGTCGGTCTGTCACCTGTATCTCACGAACCGTGATAGTTAGCCAGTTGAAATTTCTACAGATTATGTATTTCTGTTGCCGCTATAACAACAAATACTACAAACAGAATAAAATAAATATTAAACGGGGCATCCATGCAAAAAACTGATTTTTATAAATAATGGTACGAACCCTTCGTCCTACAGTCATACAGGCCTTAATTTAGTGACATCAAAAATGTGCGCGAGGATTTTTCCGCTTGGTGAAAACTGACACTAAGGCGAAACTCTGACCAAAGTTTTATTTAAATCGTGTGCAAGAGTGAATTTTTTGCGTCAGTCAATTTCTGCCCAATCTCATACGTCATCTATTGCTCTGCTAATAAGTCATCAACAACTAGGTTCCTTGAAATGGCAAAAGTAGATAGTGGCATTGTGTAATAGATAGTCAGAAAGATAGGTTAGTAGCGAGACTGAATGATCGCCAAACGAGGCTGAGGCAAATTTCGATTTATCTCTGTCATCTCTGACCTAGACTAGACTACAGCCAAGAGCAAACACAAAAAAAAATACAAAAATATTCCTCATCATCATCATCAACCTACCGCAGTCCACTGCTGGACATAGGCCTCTTCAATCGCTCGCCACTTAACCCGATTCTCGGCAACTCTCATCCAGTTGCTACCAGCTACCCTGCGAAGATCATCGCTCCACCGAGCCTGAGGGCGTCCTGCCTTACGCTTGCCGATTCGCGGTCTCCACTCAAGAACACGTCGACCCCAACGGTCATCGGTTCTACGGCTAATATGGCCGGCCTATTGCCACTTCAGCTTACTGATTCTGTGGGCTATGTCGACTACTCTGGTTCTCTGTCGGATCACCTCGTTCCGGATGCGATCCCTCAAAGAGACTCCAAGCATATTCATACAAAAATATACAAAAATATTCCTACCTACATCAATTCCATCGTAAGCTCGGCGCTTTTTAGGGTTCCGTAGCCGAATGGCAAAAAACGGAACCCTTATAGATTCGTCATGTCTGTCTGTCTGTCTGTCTGTCCGTCCGTATCACAGCCACTTTATTCCTAAACTATTAGGACTACACAGCTGAAACTTGGTAGGTAGATGTATTCTGTGAACCGCATTATGATTTTTGTACAAAATTTAAAAAAATATATAGATAAGGATATCCCCCCATACATGAAATTGAAACTAAAAAACTATCAAACCTATACGTGGTGTCTATAGATAGGTCTTTAAAAATGACATTGAGGTTCCTGAAACCATTTTTTTTTCAAAGTCAATTGTTTGAAAGATAGACACTTCCAAAGTGGTAAAACGAGTGTCCCCTAATTTCTAAAATAACAGGAGAAAAAATCTGAAAAAAATAAGGGAATGTAGACCGTAAAAAAACTTTCAACGAAAATTGGTTTGAATAAGATTTGATATGTAGTTTTTGAGATATGGGACTTTTTCACCAAACTGCAGCAGTAACTTTGTTTTTCATTAACTTATTATGAAAGACAAATTTAGTTTTGCGGTTTACTAATGAATGACCGTTCAAAACATTGTCATTATATTGTTTGGGGCTATGGAACCCTGTGTGCGAGTAAGACTCGCACTTGGCCCGTTTTTTTCTTATTTCTTGACTTCTTATTTTGTAAATTTTTGTATGTATGTGCGAAACTCTACGGCCCAGTGTGGTTGTTATACATTATAGAGGATGCATTAATTTAATCAATTTAAAATTTGGGCGATCACTGTCTCCTTGGCTAGGATATAACCCAACTCAATCTGTAACCCAATTTTGGGTTAAGCTCGCCATTGTACATAAGTTTTAGTATTGCGATTTGTATGTATATTTTTTTTTAAATTTTGTTTAAGACACAGGGTTCATTTTTTTTGTATGCATTTTCATTTTTGGTAGACCTAAATCTTTTGTGCACAAGTTAAATTTTTATGTTTATTTTATTTCAACCACTTTGCTTTGAACTGCGTCTGTGTTTATTATTTGTTTTTTTTTTTATCATTTTCATCATCTTTAGCCTATAATATTTCCACTGCTGGGAAACAGGCCCCTCTATTAGAGGGAGTGGGCTGTAATTCACCAGCGGATGAAGTTGCGGGTAAAAGCTAGTTTAATAAAAGATAAAAGTTTGTCACATTCGCAGTTTATTGTCAATGGTCGGACTTTTTTGAGTATTGAATTTTTTTTTTTCTATTTAAACGTTCACTATTTTCTATGACAAAAAAGGCACTTTTTTTAAATATTTAAAAACAATTCCCATCTGACAAGAATATTTTAAATTCCCTTTTTACAACTACAAATAAATAATTTATTAAAGGTAATCTAAATCTGGTGGATAGGAATCAATTTTTTACATCGTAATTCTTAAATAATAAAATAAATAAGTATAAATTACATTATAACAGATTGACAAAGTGTTGGCAAAGGCAATACATGAATTTTGTTATTCACAACTGTCAATTACAAACCAAGCAATTTGAAAGTACAGTCAAAAACAGAGTTTGGTATACAGGCAACGGATTTCACCAACTGCATGACACTACATAATTATATAACACTCACAAAATAAATTGGTGATCTCAAAAATACTACTCAACACACCCAGAAGGCTTTAAAAGAATTGTAGCAAATCTGCTAGCACACATTTTTCTTTTGTTAACTGTACTTTTTACGAATAATACTTAAAAGTATGTACATATGCCAGCACATCAATTTACCCGAAGCTGTCAAATTTTCTTAGTCAACCATAAACCTAATTCTTTAACGATAAAGTTGAAAATCTATTAAAGAAGTTTTACAAATTGTTGTTGCTTGATGTACTAGCGTATGTTCTTAAATATTATAATAATGATTTTATGGCAGTGTTAGTACACAATTTTAAGCAATAAAATCACTAGCTGTCTATATTTTGAAAGGTTTATAATCATATTCACGCCTGTATTCCACGATAGGGTAGACAGAGGAATAGGATACCCATATTTCGGCAGTGATTTGGTTTAAAAACCTTAACAAATAAATTACAGTTATTTTACAACATGTATAAGTGGTATGTATCAGTGAGAACATTTAAAGGCATCGAACATTGGAAATACTGAATTTCAGACTTTCTGAACAGCGGAATAAATACTATTTTTGCAAGTACCTACCTACTACAGTCTTTAGTCAAAGTACATAATTATTATGTGAAAGCAAAGTCAATTATAATTTACTTTTAAAACAAAAGGTAACCGAAACAATGTTTTTAGCATTCATTTCTTAAATGTAATTTGCAAAACAAACTTTGACATTTAAAAAACTAAACTACATTTGGCGTGGAATGTCATTTTGTAAATAAATGAAAATACTTCATTTAAATTAAAATTTAGCTACATTCAAATGTATTATTTAAAATATAATTCAAATATTTTTTTTTATATTTTTAAAATTAAGAGATCATTGGTCAGTTTTTAAAATCTTTAAAATTTAAAACTTTTTTTTTACATTTTATCGCATTGCCGTCATAAAGCATATACATGCAAAGAGCCATTGAAGTAAAGCCTAGGTCAATTATATTCCACTAAGATTCTAGAACAGCCTGAATCCAGTCCATATGTTCAGCTACATTAGTATAGATGCCAGGGGAATCTTTAGTTCCGCAGTGGACATTACCATGACTGGTAACTCCCCATAATTCGATGGTATCCTTCACCAAGGTCAATGGACCACCGGAGTCACCCCTGCAGGTATCAATGCCTTCTTCTCCACCAGCACAGATCACATGTTTCGGGATGTGGTTGTGCTGATATGCATTCTGGCATTCTTCCCTGGACCAGTAGGGTAGACGAATCATTTTCTTCACATGTGCGTAGTAACCTTTGTTGGGGATTTCCCCCCAACCAGCTGCGTAGAATTCAGTGTCTTCTTGGAGGTCTCCGGATGGTAGGCAGATCGGGCGGATGAAGTCTGTAAATAATAAATATTGGTTTATTAGTACTTGAATTCTTAAAGAATAGTTTCTGTGATGATGGTGTCATCTTTTAAGAAATTCACTTTAAGATCCATTTTAGTAAAGTCTTTTTAAAAAACCAGCCAAGTGCGAGTCGGACTCACGCACGAAGGGTTCCGTACCACTATTTATAAAAACGAGCAAAAAAAAACACTTTTTTGTATGGGAGCCCCTTAAATATTTATATTATTCTGTTTTTAGGATTTGTTGTTATAGCATCAACAGAAATACATAATCTGTAGAAATTTCAACTGGCTGACTATCACGGTTCATGAGATACAGCCCGGTGACAGACGGACGGTCGGGCGGACGGACAGCGATAGGGTCCTCAGTAATAGGGTCCCGTTTGACCCTTTGGGTACGGAACCCTAAAAATAATAGTTAGAGCCAGTCAGTAAGTATTTTTATCGTATAGTAAGTGAGTTAACCTGATGCCAGAGATTTCATGCCACCCATTGGCCTCCAACTTGGCTTTACAGGGCGTGAAGAGTCTCTGTCATGAGTCTCTCAGGCAAGCTGGATTCCTCACTATGTAATTTTCTAATGCCTCTTAACTTCAACAAGTTCTTAAAAGTATTTCTGTCACTACAATATACTTCGAAATGACAAAGGTGGCTCAAGATTTAACACTGGCTGTAAAAAGAAGAAGATTCTAACGAAATGTATTCGATTTTAGACTTAAAATACATACCGGTATAAGGAGCATCTTCCTCCAACGTCAGGATAGCGATATCGTGGGTCTTGTCACCATAACCAGGATGCACCATGATATTAGCCACATTGATCCTGACGATCGGGTCAGCGCACACTCCACGAACGCAGTCCTCTTTAGAATATAAGTCGTATTCGCCAAGACGGGCAACTAAACTGGAATGAGAGAAGAAAAGAAAACATTAGCATTTTATGTCATCTCAAACGATTATTCGATAATTTCTTATTCCCTTAACCAAGGGTGTTATTCTGAAATACTGACCAATGTAAACAACACCAATGTAAACAATATCAGCATTTTTTTTAATAATTAACTAGGTATCGTAATTTAAGTTGATTATTTATGTCTTTTGTGACAACCTCCTGAATTTTAACGAGGATGCAAACAACTACTTGTACAATTATCGATCCAATGTCACAAGATGCTTACCGGCTGAACTTCAGAGTCCTAACGCAGTGGGCAGCGGTGATGATATGCTTGCTGTCAATCAAAGTACCGGCGCATCTGATTTCGGTATCAGTATCTCCACGCCAATACTCAATGTAGACTAGCCAGGGGTTGTGGTGGACCAGATTCGTGCTGGCTTCAACACCGCACTTGGCATCAGCTGTAACAAAGAATTTTTTTATAAGTAAAACGTAAACAAGTAGAACAATGGAGGACTTCACTGACTTGGCAAGCTTCGCAGGAGTGAAATATGCATTTATATTTTGTGTCTAAACTTTTTTCTATAAATTCTTTAAACGATGATGCCTATAATACAAGAATATTGTGATTTTGTTTTCAATAAGCATGAAATGTTGGATAAAACTATATTCCTTGTTTAAAAGTAATACACTAAGGAATGAATATAAATTATAACAAGCGTTTTAAATGACATAAGATTTTCCACCAACGTCATAACTGTTGACATGAATTAAATAAACAAGCATCATTGTTTTCAGAGAATAATTATTTGAAATAATGTGAATTATTGAAATTGTAAGATTTAAAACCACACTCGTACAAACATTGTGTAATTTTTAGAGACATTGCGAATAATTACATAACGTTCCCAAACATTAAGTTACTGATTCTGTATACTGGATTTCTCTAGTTTGTCAAAGTTAAGTTTCGTTTTCGCGTTGCTGTCCTTTACACTCTGTATACAATAAGAAAGATTTTCGCAATAAGGAGACGGTCTGACAAAACTATTAATATCAAGAATTATTTGGGCATTTGCATAAAATAATATGAAATGAAAATTAAAATTTATAAATCACAAAATGTAATTATAACTCGCGGTTTATGTAATGTGACAAGAATGGATAAATTAAGGAATATCAGAAGAAGTTTGAAAGTAGCGATAGTTATAAGAAAGTTGGTAGCAATCGACTGTCATGGACACTGGAGGGCTGGAAGATGATATTGTAATTATAACTCGTATAAAATTTGATTTTGCAATGGCGTCGGTAAATTAATGAATAAATGGGTCAATCATTTGGAGTAAGCAACTCCATATTATCAAAATTGCCAAATTAGCCGGTTCGGTTTTACAACTTGAGACCAGTGATTAATTAAAATTTTATTGTTTTAATTATATTTCCTTCCTTCCCGTTAATTTCGTCCTTGACGTATAAACGTAGATAAATAGGTACCTATTTATCATGATGCTTGTTCAATAATATAACTTATTACCTATTAGTTAATGACATAATTATGTCATTAAATTATTTGACATACACACCTACATTTTTTTTTGGTTTTTGATAAGCCACCGTTTTGCAAATTATAAAGCTTAGTTTTTTCAAGCTTCCACATATGATATTAGTAGTGAAAAGACATATGTTTTAACCTAAAACATATTCATTTATTTATTAAACTTTACTTTTTTTGAAAACGGTTAAGCTTTTTCGGTGATTTCAAACTACCTCGTTATAATATTAATGTAGACAGATGTGACCTTAAATCGAAACCTCCCTGGTTTCGATTTAAGGTCACATTTTACTCATAAATGCAAATGAAACGCCTTTATATCTTACTCAATGGTTTTTCTTTTCTCGAAACCAATTACTGTACTAGCGATGCATTAGGACCAAATACAGGAAAACGCGTGCCACACAATTTAAATAATGACGCGCCTGCGTCACTGGGACAGGAAATATTGAGAAAAATTGATGTGGGAATTTACAATATATTTATGTCATTTACCTACTCTTTATTCTGATTTGTTTTGCGAGCTCTTGGGAATATAGATGATATTCTCGTACCTATGTTTGTCTATAATGCTCACATGGAACACATGTGACCAAAACAGTGATGAATATAGATGTTAATAGATGGAGAGGGAGCTGAGGAAGACCTAAGAAAAGATGCTGGAAGCTTGTGTGAGAAATGATTTGAAGGAATAATGAGTAACTGATAGCGTTACGAATTACAAGGGAATATGGAATGATGAAACGATTTTTATTTTTGCAAATAGATTTTTACAAACACTTCTCCACGTATTCCTTTTTTTAAAACAATATGAGGCCGGTGTTTCGTTCCTGACTAATCTGAGAAGAAACAGCCGAAACAAACTCAGAGATCATTGTCTCTTTTAAAGTCCTGACATTGGGACCATGCAGATTAGCGTCTGAGATGGTATTTTGAAGAAAGAACCACACAAAGATTGAGAGCAGCTGTCCAGTCAGTGCAAGCATCTGGTACCTATTCTATTGTTTAATTTTATCAAGGGTGTGGTTTCACAATCGTTTACGAAAACAAGACGCGATTGGCTATCATTGGTCCAATCAGCGTTAGAGTTGAATTGCGTCATAAAACTGCAAGTTTTCATTGGCTGCTTGAGTGTTTACCGTTTTTTTTTTTGATGATGAAAATAAAGTTTTCGATTAAGTTCCTAATCTCAATAGAACGATGAGACTGATAGATACCATTTGCCTCTTTCACACTTATCTATTAGTTTAGTGACATTATAGCGCTTTCTCTTTGAATGAGCTAGAATGTAGCATGGACACTCTTTTAAACCAAAGTTTTTTTACAAGATTTCGGTGACATAATTCATGTTAAGACTATACAAATATAATAGTTTATTGTCACAAAGAAGCATACATTATTGCATTGGTTAACAAGATGCAAACTATGCTGCAGAAGTCTGTATACAGATATTGTGAGCCCTGCCTCTTAAACTAGGATACCCTGTATCTTCAGAGACAGTGTTCAGCTGTGGTTACTTAAAATTAGAACAATATACGATATCGAACGATATACGAATATATTAGAACGATGTAGAAAAATATGCACATTAATAGTGTCCAGAGTAAATAATTAAACTACTATATTACTTATAATAAAAACAAATAACACAAACCTTTATTCCACCACGATTTAAAATTGATACTTTTTACTCCAGTAATCAGAGCACATGATAGCACAAAACACAACAAAAACACAGCGGACGCCATTTTAAAAAAATCTTACAAAATTTCTACTTCATTTAAAATGTAGGAACTTTTAGTATCCTGGACCTTAAAAAAAAGTCTAAAGGATTGATGGAGATTGCCGGTTCAACTGCAAGGTGGTAACCTTGTATAAGTTGACCGCACAATCTGAGGTGCGAACAGCGAATGAGCACTGTACCCTATTACACTGGGTATTTAAAGTGCGCCCGCGCATTAATGAATTGATTTTTCCTTATGTCAACACAATACGTTCACAAAAAACGCGTGTGCGATTTATCCTTACGAGTAATTTTATTATCAATAAACAATTATTACGTAATCTAATCTCATTAATTTAAAATAGTTTTTTTTTTATTTAAAAGTTTTAAAATGCAATGAAAATAATTTATATAATAACTAGTTAAAGTGAAATTTTAACTAGTGATTACAAATATAGAGTCAGTTATAAAAACACTCACAAAAATCCTTCAAAGTTTTTAAAAAACACTGTCACTTTTGTCCAAATTATTAAGCATTTTTTCAATTCAACAAAAAAAATCCGTCGGCAATAATTTTCAAGATACACCCACAAAATACTGTTGTAACGTCCTTATTAATACTGAGACGTTAAAACCTTAACCCGAGTTTAAATAGTCGACGAAAGTAGGTATACCTATTACAAGATATTTTATATCATGCGATGCGACTCTAAAGGCCTTACAATAAAACAAAGTATTATATATCATGATATAAAATAAATAAATGATGTAATCGGTATCTTGTCGGGTACTATTCTATTAAATTGTTTTGATAAGAGGGAATCAACAACAATTTCACCTCACATCTCAAATTTGATCTCAATTGTATTATTTTGCTTTAACTAAGTCATAATTTAGTAAAATAATACCAATATTGTAAGTTTATTAAGCTGAGTAAAACTCATAATTTTAGGAGTTTATTTAATTTCTGTTGTGTCTTATTTTTGTGAATTCTGGTTGACCAGTAATTGGCGACTGTGTAAGTCGACAGTAAAAACTTTATCAATAACACTTAATTACTTCAGTTTATCCGTGATGATGCAGGCGTTTGCAACAGCAACGAAATATCGGGAACTCAAAACATTATGTAATAAACATGGTAAATATCCCGTTACAAGTATTATTGATAGTGTTAGTGACCATCTCAGTTTAAAAACATATATAGTAAAAACTTTTATTTAAAATAATGTTGTACATAGAAGCTGTTGGTAAACCTTTATTATTAAATAAATTTAAAGTCTAATGTCCGCCACATCGGAATTACTAAGGATATGTGGCACCAGATTTAATTAGATTAGGAAAACAGACATCGGCGATCCGTCAACGCCTTGTTACCGGCACCTTCCTTGACAACCTCACAAGTCAATATGGCTGCCCGCAACAACTTGACGTTCCGCCAGAGAGAATTGTAGACCGCTTCTCTCGCGTTTGGTCACAGTTTAGTTTGCAACGTGAATCATATGAAGCGTTTTTGTAAAGGCGCCGACAAATTAATATATCCTCATTTTAGAAAACATACCTAAGAGGCACGTGATGTCTCACAGGGGAGAATGGACAAAGGAAACGTGTTGCGCCGACCTCAAATAAAATTGGACAAGGGCATGAAGATAATGAGGTGTAAGAAGTACGACTCTCTCCCTTTTAGAGAGCTATCACAAAGGCAGACAGCAAATGGTAAAGATTAGTAACTTTGGAGTATCGAGGGGGACGTATATTACGGTGTTCCACAGGGTACTGTTCTGGGTCCGACATTGTTTTTAATTTATATTAACAACCCTTGTAGTATGCTGATTTTATTTGTTTTTCCCCAAACCAAAGATCACACTTGAAACTGACTCTGGCATTACTCTGGCATCCACAAAATATTTAGGCATAATTGTTGACCAAAGACTGTCGTGGCACCCTCACATATAGATCCTCATGAAAGGGATCTTTTGGGTCTTCAAAACTTTACGTCCTGTTATTTCCGCCCAACTTATAAACAAGGTGGAAGGAAACAAGGTATTTTTTTAAATCAGCTGTCTGCTTAAAAGTGCAATGCCTACACCGTCAAACAGCAGTTTTTTTTTTAAGGGCGGTCCAGAATGATGTACGTACTGTATACATCGTAACCGTTTTCGCGTCGGTGCCCCTTCAACCCTATATAATTATCTTTGGCGCAATCTGAAATAACTTACTGCATTCTGATATGGGATGGAGCTTCCAAAAGAAATTCCTCGACCTAAAAAAGAGCTCAACAATAATTGTATTTTAAACCATTTAGGTTCCGTACAACAGACCTCTGTAAAGTCAGCAACTTGCTTTCGATTAGAAATCTCTATGATCTCTCA
Organism: Cerastis leucographa; assembly: GCA_963082945.1. Taxonomy (NCBI): domain Eukaryota; kingdom Metazoa; phylum Arthropoda; class Insecta; order Lepidoptera; family Noctuidae; genus Cerastis; species Cerastis leucographa. The sequence goes on along the minus strand of OY720369.1, from coordinate 3,867,750 downwards.
CCTTTTATATCCCACGCTGTTTTATTATTCATTGGTAAGATACCACATAAAGAAAGAGTGAGATAGCTACGACACAAGTACTATTGTAACTTATATACAATGATATGATACAATGTTTAAGGAAAAATAAATATTTTTTGTATTGTATTTTTATAAAGTCATGCGAGATTTAATAAAATAAGCACATAATCATTTGCATTAGCAATTTTAATCCGTGCTGGAAAATGGGCTTGTCCCAGTTGTGATTCTATTAGGTTAGGCGCAACTCGTCCTACTTCTATACTGAGATGAGGGACCAATGACAAGGAGGAAAGCTTTCTTATTCGTTTTCTTTGTTATCGATAGTAAGTGGCGTGCCTGGGGTCCTACAATACGGCAAGCAGCGACAAGCAGACGGTTCAAAAACAGTGGCTCGGCTTTTTTTCTGGCGGTCGTCACTATCGTAAGAACGTGGATGAAGTATAAGGACTATTTAAGGATCGTATCGTAGCAGTTAGCCGCATCGTTTGTGGGACAGCACCACATTTACACTCCAGGGCAGAATCACTAATGAATCTCCACCTGAACAGGTTTTCCTCGCTGCCACCAACCTGGGTCCGAAGTCTATTATTCTCTATATCTATTATAAAGACTTCCAGGTCAGCCATGTCCAGGCGGGAGACTCTCAGCAGGTGGAACGAATGGGTTAGGTAATGATGCACTACCACGCCACAGAGTTAGTCGCACAAACGATGCGGCACTTAATATTGTGTCCTGCGTGTCCTGCTATTTGTTCATTACAGGAACTGTTGGACGCTACAGAGGGCGCCAAACTAGTGGCTCAGTTCTGGACCGACACAATTTAGATTGCCATCGACACGCTAAGAACAAGAAGAAGAAGTTAGCGGTCCTTCCTGCCCCCATGTAAAAAATTGCATGAGTTTCACCGACACAGGCATTAGTATTCATGTGGTTAATTGAGTATCTTTAAGCAGGTGACCACCGGCCATTTTGCGAAAATGAGTTCTAATGGCCATGGTTTTAGGTATTTTTTTTCTTCGAATGAAAGTCATAATGTTACAAACAATCCAACCTGCACACGTAGCATGACCATTGTAGTAACAAGTTTTGTCTACGCAAGAATTGACATAATGACACATAGACAATGACAATGAGTCAGTTTGTCGATTCTTCCGTCGACATAGCCCATTTTTACGGCGGTCATGTTTGCGTGCAATTACCATTATCGCCCATTTTGGATGCTAAAAGAAACCAACTCCAGCCACTAGTCTAGCTAAAAGATTAAATATTGTATGAAATTGCCCTGATTGGTTAATTTACAGAAAACGACCATTAAAATCGCTCGCACTGCGGTCGCTTTCAGTAAAATAATAATGGACTTTCCTGAAATTTAACCGCAAGTCAGTCGTAGTAATCTATTTACTTCAAAGTAAAATGAAAAAAGAAGGTTCTGTAGCCACATGGCGCAAATGGAACCCTTATAGATTAGCCAAGTACCAGCTATAAGTGTTGGAAGCTATTGAGCGTCGTGCCAAGAAGCTCATTGACAACGACTCCCTTGTCGAAGCCAATCTCCAAAGCCTTGAACATCGATGCAAAGTTACCAGCCTATCAGTTACATTACGGAGTATGCTTCGGAGTGGATCTCGTGGCTACATAATAACAGCCACACAAGGCGATCTTCAAGTTTAAGCCGTGCTTGCCAAGGTCGGTCTGTGGATGGGTGACCATCATTACATACTGAGTTTCCTCCGTGCCTTGAAAAGCACGGGAACCCGTTGGTCCCGCCTGTCTATTGTAGATCTTCGGCAGTCGTTACAGGTAGTCAGTGGACCGAAAGTCTGACCTTGATGAGTTTCCCTGTGATACATACAACTAGACCAGTGTTTCCCAAACATTATTCTGCCACGGCCCGGAAAATGTCACACTGGACCTTAGTGACTTACTCAATACTTTAAAACATCTTCCCCCGTTGATTACGTTGAGCAATTTTTTCTAAGGTGGACTGGGAGAAAATGCCCAAGGCAATACGCCCGCTTTTATACAGTTTTTTATTAGTGCATTACATTAAGTTTTAAAATAAATAAATTAATATTTTTTTTAAACAAGGCAGTAATGCTGCGATTTTTTATTTTGATGGCCCGGCACCGGGTCGCGACCCATCAATTGGGAAACGCTGAACTAGACTTTAATTATATACTAACTATCTTTATTTACATTCTATTTTTATTTTTTTGACATTGTTATTTTTGTCATATTTATGGGTATTTGTAATGTAATACTTTTAACTTGAAATTATTATTTTTGATATTTGTAATGGATGATTCTGTTTTTTTTTTTAACATTATTTATTTGTTTACTTTTTTATCACTGAATGTATTGTAATTCTTTCATTTTAATTTTACATTTTTGTGTCGATACAATGTAAAAATTGTTACCGAAATAAGTGAAATGAAATAAAGTTGGGAAAAGCAAATTACCAGCAAATTACAAACATACACAGATGGCCAATAACTTGTAAAAACTGTAGTGGGTCAACCACTTGTTGTGTCTACGTCATACATCATGATGACCACAGTGCAGTCTTGATGCATACGTCAGAAAACTAGTTTTACTCCGTAGACGGCATACCTTTATCTATTAATAGATATCTCGTACGAGTACTTAATGAGTTGGGTATTTAATAGCTTCATAAGTGACGACTGTACGTAGGTACGTCTGACGTATTCTAGCAAGACATGACAGGAATTAGGATTGTTGGAGTCATAGCAGGAATGTTCTCATCGTCTTATTCTTATCCTTAATCGTACACAAATTAGCGAGGAACTCGTGGCTAAAGAATAGCAGACGCTCGGATCGATTTACAAGTTAGACCGCGCTTGCTTAGGTTCTTCCATAGATGGGTGACTAATGACCTCCCATTACATACCGAGTTTCTTCCATGCCTCGGAAAGCACGTTAAGCCGTTGGTCCCGAATGTCATTTGTAGATCTTTGACAGTTGTCACTGGTAGCCTTGGCCCGAAAGTCTGACAACCAGTGTTACCAAGGGGTATCGTATTACCCAGTACTAACTGGGTTGTGGAGGGCAGATAGGCAGTCGCACCATGTGAAACACTGGTATTCAGCTGCATTCGGTTAGACGGGAAGCCGACCCCAAGATAGTTGGGACAAGGGTAGTCAGAAATTGAATCGTACACAAAAAAAAAATGCGTATCGTATGTTGTGTCTATGGCAAAACTTGAATAAGGCTAAGTAATTAAAAAAAACTTAAGGAAAGGTTTAAAACAACATCAATTTACAAAATTATTGATGGAAAGAAAAACGTTGCGCCACATTAGACACCATGCCATATTTGACTCCTAGACCATGTTTGACACCTGGGCCATATTTGACACCTGGGCCAGCCATATTTGACAACTGGGCCACATTTAATACCTAGGCCATGTTTGACTCCTAGGCCGTGTTTGACACCCAGTCCATCTTTGACGTCTAGGCCATGTTAGATACCTAGGCCATTTTAGACACTTGGGCCACATTTGACTCCTGGTCCACATTGGACGCCAGGCCATATTTGACACCTAGGCCGTGTTTGACACCTAGGCCATGTTTAACACCTGGACAAGCTATATTTGACAACTGGGCAACTTATGAAACCTAGGCCACATTAGACACCTCAGACACATGGGCCACATTAGACTCTTGGGCACCTTATGACTCCTAGGGCACTTTTGACACCAGACCGTATTTGACAACTAGGTCATGTTTGACATCTGAGCAAGGCAGTATAAGGCTCCTAGGCCATGTTTGACTCCTGGGCCATATTTGACACCTAGGCCAGCTATATTTGACACCTGGGCATGTTATGACACCTACGCCACATTAGACACTTATGGCATATAAGACCCCTGGGCCAGATTTGACACCTAGCCCAAATTAGACACGTGTGCCTCATTGGACACCAGGCAATATTTGACACCAGGCCATATTTGACACCTAGGCCATGTGTGACTTCTGGGCCATATTTGACACTTAGGCCGCTTTAGACTTCTGGGCCACATTTGACACCTGGCAACTTATGACACCTAGGCCACATTAGACACCTAGGATACATTAGACACCTAGGTCACATTAGACACCAGATACATGTGTCTCTGGTGACACCTCAGACACATGGGCCACATTAGACTCCTGCGCCACTTGTGACTCCTAGGCCACTTTTGATTCCAGACCGTATTCGACAACTAGGCCATGTTTGACTCCTGGGCCATATTTGACACCTAGCCCACATTTGACACGAGTGCCTCATTGGACGCCAGGCAATATTTGACACCAGGCCATATTTGACACCTAGACCATGTGTGCCACCAGTGCCATTGACACCTAGGCCGCTTTAGACTTTTGGGCCACAATTGACACCAGGCCGTATTTGAAAACTAGGCCATGTTTGGCACTATTTCCAGGCCATTTTTGACACCTGGGCCATATTTGACACCTGGGCCAGCTATATTTGACACCTAGGCCATGTTTAACACCTAGATCATATTAAACATGTGGCCTAGGTGTCATAAGTATGACACCTAGGCCACATTAGACACCTGCACCATATTTGACACATGGGCCGCATTAGACACCTGGGCCACATTTGACACCTTGGCGTTAGACTAAATTAAACAATTGATACAAATGTTGTCATCAGTGCTGTAACTATTCTGAACAAAGAATGAAAGATGCAATGATTAGAAAACTATTGTAAAACATCTGAATATAATAAAGAAAGGAAAAATTAAAATTGGGAAAAGTTAGAGCCATCCACACATTTGTGTTGAATAAAATGTGACGTCACATAGTAGTTTTGAAGTAATGCGGGGACAGATGATATGGGCAGAAATCATAACCCCTCGCCGTAGTTGGGTAATAAATAACGTCATTCTGACGGTGAAAGTTGAATGAGTAAATATACACACGCAAACTGACGCCTTTTTCCCAAGCCAATTAGCAAGGACTACAGAATACCATCTGCGACAATCCTTACATAAATACCTACACATAACATCGAACAATAACAGAAGCGAGTAGCTAAATAATAACAGCCACCCGGGTCGATCTTCAAGGTTAAGCCGTGCTTGCCGAGGTTGGTCCGTGGATGGGTGACCATAATTACATACCGAGTTTCCTCCGTGCCTCGGAAAGCACGTTAAGCCCTTGGTCCCGGCTGTCATTTGTAGATCTTTGACAGTCGTTACGAGTAGTCAGCAGCCAGAAAGTCTGACATCCAGTCTTACCAAGGGGTATCGTGTTATCAGCAACTGGGTTGTGGGGGTCAAATAGGCAGTCGCTTCATGTAAAATACTGGTACTTAGCTGCATCTTCATTCTCGGTTAGACTGGAAGCCAACCCCAAGATAGTTTGGGAAAAGGCTAGGCAGATAAATATCGCACAATAACAATAGACAGAGGAATACAGTACAAACGTGTATGAGCTACGTAGCCCAAAGCCAAAAATTACAGGATGTGACCACATTCTTATCAAAGCGTCACTGAACATCACGCCTGTAATCCCCGAAGGGCTAAGCAGGTGTTTACCTAATAGTACACACATTTCGCCAGTTTATATGTTTAAGTTCAATGTAAAACCCAATAACGATTTGCCCGACCCCGAATTGAACCTAGGACCTCACGCTCAGCAGGGGCGATTGCGACGACGATGCAGTCCAATCAAAGCATATAAATAAATAAATAAAAAAAGCTTTTTATTTCCAGTTTAAAAATTAACATAAAGAAGAAAAGACAATTTACCTACCTCTAGTATCAAATTTTTATAAATAACAAATAAAAAAAACTCTAATCCACAGATTACACATAAACAACTACACGTAGTTTAATTAATTTATACAAAAATTTATATTTTTAGCAGTTAGGTACTAATTTATTTCCCCTGGAACCCCTCTCAGGTAAAGGCCTCCTCCAAAGCTTTCCATTTTTCTCTGTCTTGGGCTATTTTATGCAATCAAAGCATAATCAACTCTTAAAACCTTTGCTTAAGAGCGTTTATACCTTACTGCATTTCATACAAGCTTTCAAGTCCTTATTTTCCGAAATGACTAAACCGATTTCAATGAGACTTAATACGCTTAAGCAGGATACATAGGTCTAAAACGTTACTAAAATACATTTACGAAATGTCTTAAAAAAAAAAAGATAATTGGAAATTTATGTTTCTATAGATCATTTATAATCGGTCTAATTTAGCTGTAAGACTATTTTTCGAAAATGTTTTTAGTATCTTTCAAGACCTATGGATCCTGCTTATGTGTATGCAGTTTCATTAAAATCGGTTCAGTCATTTTGGAAAATAAAGACTTGAATTTTGTATTCTCTTAACACATTCGGTGCTAAGCACCTAGCATATGGGTCGAACAATAATTCGTTTGTGTCCGTCCGCCTACCAAATCGTCGTTAAACGTAGCTGTACGATGACTTGTGATTTTTGAGTATATACAAGTAAAAAAATGATTATTTGAACTTAGCAGCGAAAGCGTTAGACAAACGAAAAATTGGTACAGCCAACAGCATATAATTAGGGAAACCCATCACGTTCCGAGCCGTGCTTACAATATACGTCATTAATTAAAAAACAATTAATTCCCCATATTAATGTGCAATTGTATAATACTAACATAACAAGCCGTTTTATATGTTGTGCATCCTCATCATCATTCGTTCATTGCTGGTGATAGGCCTCACCCAAATATTGTCATATCAAGCGAATCTACGTAACACAAACAAAACAAACACACAAATATCTATATATTTCACTACAGGGTAATATCACCCAGGTGAACATAGTAGAATAAACCAAATAAAAAATTATATATTTTAAGTGGTGAGCGGGTTAAGTCTGCGGTACATACATTTCCATAATTACCAAATCCATAAATAATAAACGTACAAAAACAATACGTAAACAAGTATAAATAAAGTCCATTGATACGCCAAATATGTACGGTGAAAGAATTTTCCTTTTCTTTCATTTAATACCCATATTTATTAACATAAATACTACTTATAAAAATACATACTGTCATTTACAGTGTATTATCCGCAAGCTGGCTAACTTGAAGTTGGTGTAAAAAAATATGTTCTACACTTAGGAGCGTTTACGCCTTACATTTCATACAAACCTTCAAGTCGTTATCTTCCGAAATGACTGAACCGATTTTAATGAAACTTCATACGCATAAGCAGGAAATATAGGTCTAAAAAGTTACTTAAAAACATTTTCAAAAAATTATGTTACAGCTAAATAAGACCGATTATAAATCATCTATAGAAACAGAAATTTCCAATTAAGATAATTGCTTTGTTTATTATGTTTGTGCTGAGTGGTCTACTTAGCGGTCCCCCGACGCTACGACGCTTGGATTAATTTTATTTTTCTTTTTTTACAGGTTTTTTCAGTCGGGGGCTATTTAAATTTAAAATTTAATTTTTATTTCATGCTTTTTAAACTTAAATATATTTTTTCTTAGCCTTGACTGTCCCACTCCTGGGCATAGGTGTCCTCCCATTCCTTCACTTTTCTCGGTGTTGCGTCTCTTCGCGCTAATTAACAAAAACAAAGAAAGTTATAAATTAAAAAAAAAACTCTAGCTCTTAGGGGGGGGGGGTGCAGCCTCCCCCCCCCTGGCAATGCCTATGGTGACAAGTGACAGGAATTCAAATTTCGAATCGATCAGACCCGTAGAAGTTGTTTACATCACTTCATCAACTAGAAAGGAGGTGAAGCTTCAAACGGCTGCGCAGATTTTCTTGAAACATAGCTAAGAACACTCTCGATTAAAATACCTTTCAAACGACACCAATTTTATCAAAATCGGTTCATCCGTTTAGGAGCTACGATGCCACAGACAGACACACAGACACACAGATACACAGACACACAGATACACAGACACACAGATACACACGTCAAACTTATATCACCCCTCTTTTTTGGTCGGGGGTTAATAAAAAAAAGGTGTTTTAGGGGGGAAGAGGGTGCAGCTGCCCCCTCACCAGCAATGCCCATGGTGACAAGTGACCAGATTTCAAATCGACGCGAACTGTGGATGTTGCTTATATCATTTCATCAACTAGAAAAGAGGTGATGATCTTCAAACGGCTAAGCGGATTTTCTCGAAACATAGCTAAGAACACTCTCGATTAAAATACCTTTCAAACGAACCAATTTTATCAAAATCGGTTTATCCGTTTAGGACCTACGATGCCACAGACAGACACACAGATAACAGATACACACGTCAAACTTATAACAACCCTCTTTTTTAGTCGAGGGTTAAAAAACACTATCGCATTCGCCCTGAGTGGGAGTGTCTCGCCACAACATTAACTAGAAATAGCAAGGACAACATTTGCGCATGACACGATGGGATTTCCCTGACAAAATTATTAACTTATATTAAAACTTTGAACCCCATTAATTCTCAAAAATCTCTCCACGTTACCCTTTTTCGGTATACGAATAAAAATATCCTGATTTTATTGACTAAAATAATTTGAGTGAACAAAATATTATTAGTAATATTTACCTATTTCACGTTGACGCGCCTTTTATGGCCTTATATGGAGTTCCTGTTTTATTTAATTATTTCCCAGTAGCCTACAAGTAATTGATGTGGTCAGTATTAATTACACAATGGGCTTATTGTATAGAGAGTTTCTAAGGAAAAATCAATTAGCGCCTATTATTTCTTTTTCTGCTGGTCTTGGAAAGGTATTGTCCATACAAGGTGTGTGGAACATCGCTTTACCAAGAGCAATGTTACATAGTAACAGGGCTGTGAAGATCAGATGAGCAGTCACTTGAGATAAAATACTGATATTAATCTGGGTAGACTAGAGCCGACTCCAATAGCTCATCATCTGCCTAGCCTTTTCCCAAACTATCTTGGGGTCGGCTTCCAGTCTAACCGGATGCAGCTGAGCACCAGTATTTTACACGAAGCGACTGCCTATCAGACCTCCACAACCCAGTAACTGGGTAATACGATATACCCCTTGGTAAGACTAGATGTCAGACTTTTGGCTTCTGACTACTCGTAACGACTGTCAAAGATCTACAAATGAAAGCCGAGACCAACGGCTTAACGTGCTTTCCGGGGCTCGGAGGAAACTCGGTATGTAATTATGGTCACACATCCACGGACCGACCTCGGCAAGCACGGCTTAACCTTAAAGATTGACCCGTGTGGCTGTTATTATTTAGCCACGAGCTCCTCCGGCTCCAATAGCCCATAGTTGAGAAAAGGGTAGGCAGATGATGCAAGGAACTTCGTCATCATTCTAATCATTCTCCTGTCACACAGTGGGCTGAAAATCGACTTTCATAGATAATTATGTAAAACATTTTCTCAAATTAATGTCCACTTTTATGACTTGAATACGTTTTGGGAGACCTACATACATACCTAAAATCAAAATACACCGTGTAAATCACCTCATCACGAAGCCGTCAACCAAGCATTCTGTACATGAAACTAAGTAACTTTACGCAAAAAAAATTGCTGGGAAACGACTTTTTTGGGGGGTGTAAAATCATGTTTTGTGATAGAACTCAATGTAACGCACTCAAAACATTGTGCTGATGGACGGATTGAATAGTACGGGGGTCGTGGAGGTGTTTAAAGTAAAAATCTTACATGAAAAACTTGAATTAAAAAAAATACTTGTCAAAAAGTTGGAACTTTGACCCCTAATATCTCCGTAACTAGAAGGTTCCCAGGTATGGTGTAGAACAAAAAAATGATCGCAAGGACAGGGAGAACCAGTGCCTTTCGGCTTCGTTAAGAGGTGTTTTACACCCTTTATGTTACAAAATCTAGGTTACATCATTCATGTTAAGAATTACAAATATGTGAGAACGACGTAGAAATACGAGCAAGTTAAGAGCGTTAATTGTTTTACTCTGTCTTTGAACTACTGATTTAATCTTTTACTCTGGATAAGATTAAAATAGAGTAATATAAATAAACCGTGGCAGCTAAGTGTTTTCCGACTTATTGTTTCAACTTTATAATTTTCCTCTTTTACAAAGTCCTGGCCCCTTATTCACAAACGCTCGGATTCGACATCGATTCGATGTCGTATGTCTATCTTGTTTTGGCATTACGAAAGCGAGCGAGATAAACATACGATTTTCCTAATCGAAATCGAATCGGAGCGTTTGTGAATACGGGGGCAGGTCTTTGTAAAAGAGGAAAATTATAAAGTTGAAACAATAAGTCGCAAAACACTTAGCTGCCACGGTTTATTTAAATTACTATATTTTAATCTTATCCAGAGTAAAAGATTAAATCAGTAGTTCAAAGACAGAGTAAAACAATTAGCGCTCTTAACTTGCTCGTATTGTGGTAGTGTTGTGTATTTGATCTAACTAATGATAGGAAAAATGTCATAATAATTATGGGATTTTTTGAGGATGTTATAGTTAACCTACATAACTTTAGATAAATAGGTCCATAATAATATATTATTATGTGATCACGGTTGTGACATCATTTATTACCTCACTAGCTGACCCGTACAACTTTGTATGCGATAAATTTTCCCTGTTTTTGCAACATTTTTCATTGATGCTGTTAAATACAAGGTGTTGTTTTGCATCCTCGTCAAAATTCAGGAGGTTGTTACAAAATACATAAATAATCAATTAAAATTACGGTACCTAGTTAATTTAAACGCTGATTTTTTCGGTTGTTTAAGTTTGTCAGTATATCAGAAGAACCCCTTTAACGTGGTTTAGGGAATAAGAAATTATCAAATAAACGTTTGAGATTGTTTGTATGTGTGAAAGCGTTTAAAACACGGATGGTTCAAATTTACCGATTTCCGTAAATAACAAAAAAAAAACCTGCCCATTTTATTATTGACTAGCTGTGCCCGCGACTTCGTCCGCGTGGAATTAGAATTTTTCTAAAATAGAAGTAGCCTAAGTTACTCCTTATTACATCAGCTATCTGCCAGTCAAAGTCCCGTCAGAATCGGTCCAGCCGTTCCAGAGATTAGCCAAAAAAATGTTATTGTGGTATATGTACCGTATATACATTCATATGTATTCATGTGTAGTAAAAAGCGGTTATATTAATATTTTAAAAAGACACTTCAATTTTATTTATTTGTATGTACTATATATTATTTATGTATGTATAGATTCAGATAGAGAATCACTAGCATAGTTAAATCCTTGAATTTGACGAGTATCCAAAACAACAGCTTGTATAGTTTTTTATAATTCCTAGATAAATAGGCTATACAACACTAAAATAATTTTTCAATTCGAACCAGCAGCAGTTCCTGAGATTTGCGCATTCAACAATTCAAACAGACAAACTCTTCAGCTTTATAAATATAATATAAGCCTAGATTCACAACTAATCTCTAAGTATTTGACCACTGGAAACAATCAAAAAATCTTAATCTAACTTAGCGCTATGAGTAACCGTAACAAGTTATATTTTATACAGGGTGTAACGGAAAGGGTATATACATCTTTAAGGGTGTGCTACAGACCATCAAACTGAACATGTTTCTCATCATATTTTTTTTTTGCAGCAATAAAAAATATCAGCTATCTATACATTTGGGTCGAATAGGTATTGTAATTTTCTATGGGGCAGCAGATTTTTTTTTTCTGAAAAACATGTTTTATGATGAGAAACATGTTCAGTTTGATAGTCTGTACAGTAGCACACCCTTAAGTATGTATATACCCTTTCCGTTACACCCTGTATAGTAAAAAAACAGAGGAACCCAAACTAGGCTGCGACTGTATCTTGGGGGCCGGAGTTGCAATACCTTAAAGTTAAAACACATATTTGTTGATGTGATAGTTAACAAGGCATAAGTAGGAAATTGTTGATTTAAAAAAAAATACTCGAAAGTTTAATTATGTTGGGTGAGTGTTGACCATTTGAGTTCTCAATATACAAGCTGTTGTTTTGCATCCTCGTCAAATTCAAGGAGGTAACTATGCTAATGATTCTCGACCCGAATCAATAATAAAAAGGGTAAGTGTAACCGCACGCGTTTTAAACACGGCCCGTCTGATCCTCGCCCTATAATCACGTTTTCACACATACAAACAATCGCAAACGTTTATTCTATAAATTCTTATTCCCTAAACCACGTTAAGGTGGTTTTTCTGAAATACTGACAAACTTAAACAAAAAAAACAGCGTTTATTAATAATGAATAATTACCGTAATTTAAATTGATTATATTATTTATGTATTTTGTGACAACCTCTTCAATTTTGACGAGGATGCAAAACATCATCTTGTATAACCACTCTTTTGCATTTCTTCATTTTCGACAAATACATGTACATAAATATTTTTTTTAAGTAAAGCCAGTAATCGGGATCCATTTTCGTTTCCCACTTTCGCGCTTGCATTTGCACTTATTCAGATCGTCGTGACGTCAAAAGAAATATCATGGTATTTCCCAAGTCATTGGCGGGTGTATCATCAGTAGTCTAGGTTTAGTCGTCGTAATATAACTACTATGTCGTTGGTATAGGGTTAAAATTACAATGATTTGATTTGTTTATGAAAAGCAACCACTTGTCATATTTGTCTGAATTGATGTCTAAGTTAGGTATCCAGAAGAGTCTTGGTATAATTATCGAGATTTGAGTTTTATGTCGTTGGCATTGAGTTTAAATTACATTGAAAAATACCTTAACAATAATTGTAAAGTTAGGTGTTAAAGGAGTCTAAGTACAGTTATCGTCATGTAAATTTTATGTCGTTGGCGTAAGGTTTAAAATGCAATGATTGATGTTTGCTTTTGAAACGCAAATGACTCGTCGCGATGCGGAACGGGAAAAAAATATAACAGTTGTGCAGTCAATTGTATATGGAATTTCGAATAAACATTGATTATTAGGTACGGATTTGCTTGTCCATACTAGGCCAATGTACCAAGATGGTACAAAATAAAGAAGGGAAGTGTCATGATCAAAGTAGTTATTGCTAATCTCCGAAACGGCTGAGGAACCGATTTTAACCTGACTTTTACTAGCAAATTAATATGGTATAAATATAGCGAATGTTATATGCATTAACTTAGGTCAAGGATTAGGACATCGAAATATTGCGGGCTAACAGACGTTTGAAAAACTTTTTAATTCAAAATGTAGCAAATAAAATAAAATTCTGCTAACACAAAATAATTAACATGAATCCTCTTATGAGTAACTAGCTTATGCCCGCGGCGTCGCCCGCGTGAGTTTCGATGATTGTCCCACGGGAACTTACTATCGGGATAAAAAGTATCATATGTGTTAATCCAGGTTATAAACTACCCGTGTGTCAAATTTCATCCAAATCCATTCAGTAGTTTTTGCGTGAAAGAGTAACAAACATCCATCCATCCATCCTCACAAACTTTCGCATGTATAATATTAGTAGGTTTTTTTTTCATGTTGATAGACTTTGTAAGTTTTTCAGTATTTGACAACTCTTATTAAGCCTTTAAATACTAAGACTCTTATTTGGTACCCAGAGGACGTATGCTAACCATTCCTGGGGTCGATCCATAGGTGTTATTTTTCCATTACGATTTTTTTTCCAGCAGCGGAATGTCCTTAATTAACCTGGCGATTTCATATATTAGGTATTTGTTATTAGGCAAGCTATCACGAGCCTCGGCTACTTCACAAGACGGTACATCTTAACAAGACACGCGGTGAAAATCGGAACTACGTTTCAAATGTAAGGAATTTGTGAGATGGATGACATTTTTCTTAGCAGGCAACGCCGCCATGACGTCTCAAGTTATGCTGGTCAAGTAATACTACGTCACGATGGGTTTGTCCAACGTTGGTAGGTATGTCAGTGGGATGCGCCCGCGCGTGTGCGTCGTGCGCCTTTTAATAGGTTTTTAACATTCATAGCAGTCGTGTGCTCATGTAGTTAGTCACTTCATGGGCAGGTGAACTTACTTAAATGTCTATACAAGGTGTTGTTTTGCATCCTCGTCAAAACTCAGGAGGATGTTGTCCCAAAAAACATAAATAATCAATTAAAATTACGGTACCTAGTTACTTATTAATAAACGCAGATTTTTTGGATGTTTATCTTTGTCAGCATTTCCGAATAACCCCCTTAACGTGGTTCAGGGAATAAGAAATTAGGAAATAAATGTTTGAGATTGTTTGTATGTGTGGAAGCGCGGTTATAGGGCGAGAATCAGACCGCCAGCGTTGAAAACAAGGCTGGTTTAAAGAAAGAAAATAAAATTAAAAAGAAAGAAAATAAAAATTACCTACCTATTTTATAATGGATTCGGGGCCAGAATCATTAGCATAGTTACCTCCGTGAATTTCATGAAGATGCAAAACAACACATTGTATATTTACAAACTTTTGTCCGCTGTTTTGCTCGCGTTTTAGTCGAGTTATTATTATCCGACTAAAACGCATTTGAGCCTCGGGAACATTTTAAATATCACCTCGGTAATAATATGATACTCGGGGATACTGTAGCTTCCTATTTGTGAAACAACTCTCGGAATTGGATCAGTTGTTCCAGAGACTACCCCCTACATACAAACTTACAAACTTCAAGTCTTTATAATATTATTACATAGTGTTGACTAGCGTCCCTGCTTTGCATTAGTAACGGGTGCAGCACTGACGTCAAAATTTGGGGAATTCCAATGTCCAAATAAATAAACTAAATTATAGTAAACCGCATCAAAATTAATTGTGCAGTTTAGGAGAACTAAGCGGGCACACGGACAGGTACGATATGCAGATTGAATTAGTTTTAAATTGAGTCATACTCATACTCGTCAAAAATAGGACATAAAAGGAATTAACGTACATTGCTATTGCAATTTAATGATTAAGTGATATTTATTTTTGCGTCATTTCCTTGTTTTTTCTAAGTCGGTTTTATTTAACAATGTCCATAAAGATCCTCATAGAGTGTGTTTTTGGTTTTTTTGATCAGGAATTTCTCAGAAGCAGTCACGTAGACTGTAATTGTGCCTGGTTTGTTGCCAATAGGCTCCCCTCCCATCTCATGGACTTAAACATAATTTGCGAAGTAGGGGTGTACTTATGGGTACACCTCTGCTTAAGCCTTCAGAAATTGCAGGTGTGATGTTATGTGTCCACTAGCGACGTATAAATTTACGTTGGTTATACAATGTGTTGTTTTGTATCCTCGTCAAAATTCAAGATGTTGTAACACAAGACATAAATAATCAATTAAAATTACGTAGTTAATTATTAATGATCGCTGATTTTTTTAGTTGTTTATGTTTGTCAGTATTTCAGAATAACCCCCATAACGTGATTTAGGGATTAAGAAATTATCGAATAAATGTTTGAGATTGTTTGTATGTGTGCAAGCGCGGGTTATAGGGCGAGAATCAGATGGTCCGCGTTTAAAACGGCTCATGTTTAACATAACAAGATAAAGTAAATATAACCTTAAAAAACAATGATCACCAGAATTAAAAACCTGAAAATCACAGCTCCGAACTAAGGCGTAGTCGACGGAGCCCCGCTACGCGGGGCTCCTATTTCTCTCTGCAGGGTTTAAAGTAACCTAACACGAAGGGGATGTCGGGGTCTTAGTTCGCTCGCTCCGCTCGCTCACTAGACCCCGCCATCCCCTTCGAACCTAACCTGTCCGAGTCGGGGTGCCCAATATCCCGAGCTCGCTTTGCTCGCACTTGCTTCCTAAGTTCTTCTTGCCACAAAATTTGGTGATCATTTACTATTTTGGTCTTTGAATACAATTTTTTTGGTGTTTAGTATTTTTTTTGGGTAACGTAGCTTAGGATCTCAAAGTATTTTTTGGTGCTCATTATATTTAATCCCGTTTAAAACACGGGTGGTTCCTTCACACTTACAGATTTCAGTAAATAAGAAAAAAAAAATTGCCTACCCATTTTATTATTGATTTGAGACGAAAATCATTAGCATAGTTACCTCCTTGAATTTGACGTGGATGCAAAACAACACCTTGTAGATAAAATGCTCTGCCGTTCCGTCCCCGTCCTTTATTATGCCACTGCAAATAAATATGTGAAATACGAATAACCTACGTATACTACTCGATAATTAAAAACCGCAGCAAGCCTCCGAATCATCACAGAACTGCGCGTCAACACATGTTTTTATTTACTCGAAGACACGACGTCATTGAACAGAATTTCATCCTCAACTTATTGCTGATGAAAACATTACTCACTCCGATGTCCTATGACCTCGTTATAAGCGTCTTTTTTCAGTGCAAGTGCTCTTATTTCATACTGAGGAAGTAAGCAGATAAATACATACACAAAACTTAAATATTCGCACATACACAAATATTCTATTTTTCATTGTATTTGTACATATATTATACCATGAAATTTAAATACGGTAATCTAATCTATCATAATGTTTTTTTTATTTACCAAAATGTCTAATTAGTACAACTACTAATGTATGTTTTTAATTTAAAGTTATCGCAACTGCGGCCCCCAAGATACAGGTGCAGCCTAGTTTTGGGACCACTGTTATCTAATTTTGTCAAAATAAAACTTTTTACCGATATCCTTTATGATGTTATACTTAGAAAATGACTGTAACTATGGTTTAGTAAATTTATTCTTATATAAAAAAAACATATAAGTAAATAGAATCAAAATCGCGCCCAAAGGAGTCGGTTACAAACAAACATACAGGTGAAGCTAATAAAAAGCTTGTAAAAAGAAGCAAATGCATTTTTTTTTTAATTAAACGCCTCTCGTTGTTCACCCTAGGAGGTTGTCGTCTGCTTAAACTGGGCTATCCTGTGGGTGCCATGAGTGAATGGCCACGAGCCAGGGCAAAAGAAACTTACAATCTAAGCGACTACACGCTAAGGGCACCCCGTGGCCTGCCAGAGCTGCGAGACTATTCGAAAGAGATACCGTGACCCTGGAACACAAAGGGCTAAGAAGGAACATGAATGGGTTTTAGTCAGTACAAGTCTGACCCTCCTTCCGCTCCGCCTAGAACGGGAGGACACCGGGACCAACGGCTTAACGTGCTTTCCGAGGCACGGAGGAAACTCGGTATGTAATTATGGTCACCCATCCACGGACTAACCACGGCAAGCACGGCTTAGCTTTAATGATCGACCCGTGCGGCTGCTATTATTTTGCTACGAGCTCATTTGGTTGTGCTAAATTATGCTGCTCTAAATATGTCAGTAAGCACCGGGGTAACGAACAATTTCCCATTGACTGAAAATACCGTGTAATAACGTCAAAGATTCTTCAGTCGCACGTGCGAGCAAAACCAAGCGTTAATTGACGTAGGTTGAAGAACTAAAAGATGGGCTTTGCTCCCGCGGGAAATAATTGTGTCGTGTGCGGTCTTTTTGAATTATTGGTTTAATTGCTTTATGGTGTGATTCTGTCCGCGATTTGTACCTGTATTAGTATGAGCTTTAGGTCATGTTAAATGTACCTATACGCCTTTCGGTAAGGTGGTCAGGCCGAAACCAGAGGATTCAACTTCTGTTAAAGACTCGCTGCAATATTATAGGACAAAATAAATATTATATTTTACAAATTAATATTATTTTTAAAACTAGATAACTAAAATAACAAAAAATTATAAAAGGGCGTCAAAAAGCTCCTCCTTAACGCTGTCAACTGGTAACGTGCCCAAGAGACTGGCGGCGTTGCCACGTTGTATGGCAATACTTAGCCTCTGGCCAAAGTAAAACCCAGCCCTTGGGTCACGGGAAGTGTCACCTAGGCGTTTAGATATTTCCTTGAAAAGGCTGTGAGCACTCGGACCCCGGGTTATGTACTCTCTAGTTTTAAGCCCAGCTTGTAACTATGATTATGTTCATTTTGCATTTAATAATTATGGTAAATATATTTATTTTTTGGTCATTCATTCGGCATCTTTCATTTCGCGGTAGAGGAGTCAGAAAGGGAAGAAAAAGTGTCTGATTTCTATAGATTGGATTACACGTAACTTTAAATCGACGATAAATATGCATGCAAATATGAATCATAAACGTTCAAAATATGCAACAGAAGTGTTAGATATGCAACAAATACAAGAGATATGCATGGAAATAAGTACTTCAAATTTTTTTTTTCTTTTCTACAAGATGTTGTTTTGCAACCTCGTCAAATTTCAGGAGATGGTCAAGAACGACATAAATAATCAATTAAAATTACGGTACCTAGTTAATTATTAATTAACGTTTATTTTTTAGTTATTTAAGTTTGTCAGTATTTCAGGATAACCCCCTTAACGTGGTTTAGGCACTAGGAAATTATCGAATAAATGTTTGAGATTGTTTGTATGTGTGTAAGCGAGGTTATAAAGCAAGAACCAGACGGGCCTCGTTTAAAACACGGGTGTTTCACACTTGCCGATTTCCGTAAGAAAGAAAAAAAGAAAAATTACCTACCCATTTTATTATTGATTTGGGACGAGAATCATTAGCATAGTTACTCCCTTGAATTTGACGAGGATGCAAAACAACACCTTGTGTTTGCTACATTTTCGAAAAACGAAATTATTTGTAGTAAGATAGGAGCGTTCTCTTAATTAAAATGTTTTTGTAACATGAAAACAATGCATCCACACTTTGCGGCTTTCTTGCAGGTATGGCCTCTGGCATATTTTTGCCATTTTTAGGGTTCCGTACTCAAAGGGTCAAACGGGACCCGATTACTGAGACTTGGCTGTCCGTCTGTCCGTCCGTCTGTTACCAGGCTGTATCTCTTGAACCGTGATAGTTAGCCAGTTGAAATTTCTACAGATTACCTATTTCTGTTGCCGCTATAACAACAAATAATAAAAACAGAATGTTTAAAATAAAAATTTAAGGGTGCTGCCATACAAAAAAGTGATTTTTTTTTGCTTGTTTTTATAAATTAACTCGCACTTGGCAGAATTTTTTTTCAGTTAGATACAGTTAAAATTTTGACTACAATATGCATTACCTACCGAACATAGACCTCCTGCTAAGCGGTTGGGATACCGACCTCTAGACCATCGAGACAGACAAAAAAGATTATTAGGGGCAAATGGGCCATGGAAGTCAAATTCTTCGTACAACTGAATATCAGACAAATTCAGAATATGAGAGAGCAGCGGTGGCCCAGTGGTGGCAGCCCCGACTTACGAGCAGTAAGCCGTGGGTTCGAACCCAGGCAGGCGCATTACTTTGTGTAATTTATTTCATCACCGCTGCCCTCAAAAACGGTGAAGGAAAACATCGTGAGGAAACCGGCATGTCCTAGAACTAAAAATTCGAAGACATGTGACATCTACCAACCCGCACTGCCACGTGGTAGATTACAGCCCATTCCCTCTCATAGAGAGGAGGCCTGTGTCCCAGCAGTGGGAACATAATAGGCTAATGATGGGCCATGGAAGTCAAATTCTTCGTACAACTGAATATCAGACAAATTTCTTGGAATTCCGATGCCTTTACAAGGAAAACTAGCCTAACGCATGCATTTATATGTCATTGTAGGTTTCCAACAAGATTCATATGTCCAACGAGTATTACACATACCTACGCTTACACACAAGATTAAACAACTGCCAGTTTATAATATTAGCAATATTTCTTTGGAAATATACACGATGGAAGTTTAATCAGAAACTAGTTTAATTAGCCTCCTGTCTGTTAAAATACGTGTCATAAATCGACATAGGGTCACAAACTTTATCTAGGATTTAATACATAATTCTAGCTAGACCCAATGTCGACGGAGCGTTCGTGTTCCCCGCGCGCCTCAAGGAGATGTCAGCGAATCGGAAGGGGTCCGAGAGGAACGATGCCTGCCAGGGCTGCGGGACTGTTCGAAAGAGATACCGCGGCCCTGGAACACAAAGGGCTAAGAAGGAACATGGATGAGTTTTAGTCAGTACAAGTCTGACACTCCCTTTCGCCCCGCCCAGAGTAGGAGGGGTCTGATGAGGGGATTTGATGATTACACATCCAAAAAAAAAAAATTGTGCATGGAGTCCCTCCGAAGAAGTGAAACTTCGTAATACTACACGCATGCGTTCGAGTGCCACGCATTCACTCTTGCTCTGTCTCTTTCTATTCCCTCTCCATGGTAGCGTTAAACGTTTAACGCAACCTTGTTGGAAGTCGCATAAGAAGTTTCACTTCAAAAAAAGCTAGACCCAATTAAGTGGATCTTCGTCGATTTTTTGAAAAATATAAAGGTTTTGACAGTCACTAACTCAAACTTACACACAAACATATACCGCGAATACAGCACATGATGGATTCATGTATCTTGCCCTCCTTAACATATGGAAGTCAGACTTGGACTTTCAATAACAAGTCTAAAAATAAAAAACTCTCGTGCCAGCACGCCATGGAAAGAAGTATCAAGTACATCTACCATGAGTTTTAACAATCTATACTCGCTAGCGTCTGTAGAAAATGAAATATAATATATGTACTTTTACAGCGCTTCTAGCGGATAGTTGGGTACTAAAATGCGCAGTATGAGTCACTATACAGGAAGAATTTTTAGTCACCGTCCAAATTTTTTCTAGGCATTATGTTTGTATCATACACTAACTCCATTTTTGAAAAAAAAACGTTACGTAAAATTTTCATATTAAATCATTTTCTCGAAATAATTATCCGCTCTGCCTGGTCACTAAGTTAAACGTTAAAATACTACACTTGCCGCGCAAACATTCAATGAAAAATGCAGCGCGCACCCCGCTTGCCCCCCGCCCCGCTACACCTGCGCGACACATAATTATTTATCGTCATCCCAAGTCGGCATCAACTTTTTATAGATAACTTTGTGATGTGATATCTCAATATTTTTGTATTGAGTGATACTAAAAGAAAAAACACGTATTCAATGGTTTTCGCCAAAGATTAATATAACAGAATTTGGATGGTGACTAAAAATTCTTCCTGTAGTTATCTATCCTACGTCACCGCGTACCTAGTAAACTTAACTACAGCGACTGCAAGTTTGGACTTCATTTGCTTAGAATTTGGTAGTAAGCACGTAAGTGAAAAAGCTAACTATAGTATTTGCTTATTGACGGAACTATTGCAGTTACGTCAAGCGATCTAACTATGACAACTCATGGTAGACGTACTGAAACTAAAAAGAATAGACAAAACACGAAATGCTGACATACGCAATTAAACAAAACTCACGGATGCACTGAAACAAGCCATGACACTGAAGTGGAAGTGGGCAGGCCATATAGCTAGGTACTAGGACAACAGATGGACAGCAAACAACAAAGTGGCTTGGCCCCACTGGAATAAGACAAAGAGGTCGGCAAAAGAAACGATGGGTTGATGATATCGTAAAAACGGCGGGGAAAAACTGGATGTATACAGCTCAAGACAAACAAAAATGGAAAACATGGAGGAGGCTTTTTACCCTAAGGGCCCATACAATAAAATATTTTTTTATGTAATTTTTTTAGTAACTTAGTTAGTTATAGTATGGATAAATAAGCTAAATGTAACAAACTTGCTTGTTCCTATAGATAGAAAATAAGCAGACTTGTACACATTAAAAAAGTTAGAAGGGGAAAATGAATTTAATAAATGATGATATGAAAAATACAATAAATTATTAAAAAAAAGTGAAGGGCAGGTTAACCGGGAACGTTTTGAATGTCTCCGAAATAAATATACAAGGTGTTGTTTTGCATCCTCGTCAAATTTCAGGGGGTGGTCACGAAAAACATAAATAATCAATGAAAATTACGGTACCTAGTTAATTATTAATAAACGCTGATTTTTTTGGTTGTTTATGTTTGTCAGTATTTCAGAATAACCCCCTTAACGTGGTTTAGGGACTAAGAAATTATCAAACAAACGTTTAACATTGTTTGTATTTGTGTAAGCAAGGTTATAAGGCAAGAACCAGAGGGGCCGCGTTTAAAACACGGATGGATCACACTTACCGATTTCCGTAAAAAAGAAAAAAAAAAAAACCTACCCATTTTATTATTGACTCGGGACGAGAATCATTAGCATAGTTACCTCCTTGAATTTGACGAGAATGCAAAACAACACCTTGTACTCATGATTCTAGTCTGTCGAGTGGTCGCAAGCGGGACCGCTGAGCATGAGGGGTTCGATTCCCGATACGGGCAAAGTGTTTTTGGGTTTTTCGATCAGGCATTTCTCAATAGCAGCCACTTGTGCCCTTTAATAGTAGGTGATTTCCCTACTAAAACTGAGTACAGGCTTGCTACAGTCTTTAATTCCTTTATTTACAATGACTAAACTAACGACTAAATATGCAGTTGCAAGAGACTGCAATATGAGTCGGGAATTAACCTTATGACTAATTCAGTTGACTTGTTAGTCAATTGTCTTTTAGTTTTGCTCATTGTGTGATGACGTTTTGAGTGGTGGCGTGGCGGGACTTCGGTGCATTCATACAGACCATACTATAACGCCTCTTATGCCCAAAGGGTTTAGCAGAGGTTTACCTAATAGAACAATCACATTTCACCAGTTTTTTTTAAGTCTCATATATTATTGTGTGTTGATAAAGCTGTAGCTTTATCACCATTTACTGATTATCTTTCATTGACTCTAATATGCCCTGGCGATTATGAGAATGTCGTGTTCACTGAAATTTCTCACTGATGGTGGCGCGTGTGTCGGATCATTTAGTTCCCTTCAATATGGTTAAGATGAATGGTGCTGATCCATGTGTCATGTTTGTAAACGGGCGCTGTCCGTTGGATTGGTCATCTCTTAACCGCCACGGTTTATTTTAACTACTTTCCAAAGTATTTATTTCTATTACTCTGGACGCTCTTAACTTGCACGTATTTCTACATCGTTCTCATATATTTGTGTAATCTCAACATGAATGATGTAAGATTTTGTAGCAATATTTTGATTTTAAATACCTAGTGTCCATGCAGTTTCTTGCCCATTCTTCTCCATAGAGATCTACGCTTTCGAATGGGCAACTACATCAAGGGTGTAAAACACCTCTTAACGAAGCCGGAAGGCACTGGTTCTCCCTGTCATTGCGATATTTTTTTGTTCTACACCATACCTGGGAACCTTATAGTTACTATATTAGGGGTCAAAGTTCCAACTTTTTGACAAGTATTTTTTTAAATACAAGTTTTCAATGTAAGATTTTTACTTGAAACACCTCCACGACCCCCGTACTATTCAATCCGTCCATCAGCACAATGTTTTGAGTGTTCTACCACAAAACATGATTTTCCACCCCCCAAATAAAAGTCGTTTCCCAGCAATAATTTTTGCGTAAAGTTACTTAGTTTCATGTACAGAATGCTTGGTTGACGGCTTCGTGATGAGGTGATTTACACGGTGTATAATACGATAATGACTTTATACTATGCCTTGTGACGGGAACTGCAGCTTCGTTTTTTTTTACATATTCAAAAGTGCCTGTAATGGTCTAATTGAAACAAACGCTTTGAGTTTGAGTTTGAGTGTGTTTGTTCTTTTCTATTTTATTTTTATTAGTTGGAACGACGAACAATTTTTTTTTTAATTAATCGGAATTATGGAACTAATCTAGCATTGCATAGTAAGTTTTTCATTTGTTTTTGTATGTTAGATTTATGCAACAATTGACTGTATTTATGTAACCTAATAAGTAAAACTGTTTTTCTGCTTTCATACTCCTATGTTAAATAAATGCATGCCGTGGCAGCCTTTAAATAAGGCTACACTATAAATTGTAAAAATAGTATGAGTAGTTTAACATGTATTTTTGGTGTAAGCTTTGTTGATTGTTCTTAAATAAATAAATAAATGAACATTGACATATTAATAGTATTAGGTACTACATCCCGAAGCTTCAATCGCAGGTTTTGCCAAGTCCTTGTACAATCTAGATAATACTTTGTATAAATAGAATATTTATAATTAATAACCTTTATTCCTTAATTGATAAGTATAGGTATAGACTGTGGTTCGTACTGACCACATTTGGTTGTACCTTATGTAGGTACTTTACAGGTAAAGAGGATTCATATGTCAAATGAGTAACAAATGAAACAAAGGTAAATCTAAACGATGGCGTGCATGATTTCCAGTATAACATGGCCCCGCTATGATTAGATTTCCAAAACAATGAGAGATCCGCATAAACTGGTTCCGTAAAGCTTGATTGGCCGACGTGCGTAGCTGATCTAAGTACTGCCAACATATCACGTAATGGAAAATCCAATGCTAGGGAAAGAACCTTTCATAAGAAGAAGTTCACTTTTACTTAGGAGGAAAATTTCTAATTTCTCTGCCTCTTGTGGTCGTTATGATGTCGCGTGACTACGGGCCGTGTCACGTAGCCCAGTGTTGGCAGCCCCGACTTACGAACAGTAAGCCGCAGCTTAGACCCAAGATAGGCGAATTACTTTCTGTAATTTATTTCATCAGCCTCTGCTGTCAAACGGTGAGAGAAAATATCGTTAGGAAACCGGCATGTCGTAGAACTAAAAATTCGAAGACATGTGACATCTAACAATCCGCGCTGGGTGGTACTACCCGCGTGGTAGACTACAGCTCACTCCCACTGATAGAGAGGAGGCGTGAGTCCCAGCAGTGGGAACATTATAGGCAGATGATGATGGAAAAATTGTTTCAAATATCATCATCATCATATCAGCCTCGAATCACCAATTTTGATTTCAAATACTGCTCATACACATCAGACTCTTTAAGAAAAAACTTTTTTAACCCCCGACCGAAAAAGAGGGGTGTTATAAGTTTGACGTGTGTATCTGTGTATCTGTGTGTCTGTCTGTGGTATCGTAGCTCCTAAATGGATGAACCGATTTTGATGAAATTGGTTTTGTTTGAAAGGTGTTTTAATCGAGAGTGTTCTTAGCTATGTTTCGATAAAATCTGATCAGCCGTTTGAAGGCCATCACCTCTTTTCTAGTTGAAGGGAAATTAACAATTTCCACAGGTCTGGTCGATTCGAAATTTGAAATCTTGTCACTTGTCACCATTGACATTGCCAGGGTGGGTGGGTGCTAACCCCCCCCCCCTCCCACCATTTTTTTTTTTTAATTTTTGCTGTTTTCGTTAATTGGAGAGATGACACGCAACACCGAGAAAAGTGGAAGCAATGGGGGAGCCCTATGCCCAGTATTGGGACAGTCAAGGCTAAGACAACAATAAAACAATATAAGTTTAAAAAGCATGAAATAAAAATTAAATTAAAAATTTAAAAAAGGCGTCTTAGCGTCGGGGGACCGCTAAGTAGACCGCTTAGTACAAGCACATAACAAAGCGGACCCCCGACGCTAAGACGCTTGGATTATTTTATTTTTGGGTTTTTAGAGGTTTTTTGTGTCGGGGGTTTTTTTAATTTTTAATTTAATTTTTTATCTTGCCCATTCATCTCCATCAAGATCTACGCTTAAGAATGGGCAACTAGAACTCTTTCAATTTTAGTATGCTACAAGGCTACAAGCTTCATGTTTTTGTTTTTTGTCAATTATCTGCGCTACGGTTTATACTTTTGCAGCTACCACCGTTTTACTTATTAAACCTAGTCATGTGTTTTTGTTCCGAAATAAACTTTTATTTATTATTATTTATTTATTTAATTCAAAAGTACCATAACTGGTATATTTGAAATAAATGCTTTACATTTCAGTTAGAAGTCTGTAATTTCAGAATTTCAGGAACCTACCTTCCAAGAACATAATATAACAACAAAGGCATTACGTAGTTACTTTATTGGTAAAATATTATCCAGAAATTGTATAAAGACTTTCCTTATATTCCCATCGTGGACGTATTTCACATATGGTTAATTGATGCACTGTAAACACACACAGTGTAATAAAAATATTTAATTCGTTCGTAACAATTACGTATTTCGTTCTTATACTAAAATTATTATTTAAAATTACTTGGATGGTGTTACTCAGGAATCCGTTTACGTTCGAACTTCCAACGACACTTTATTGATCTTTGTGTAGGAGTTTCTAAAATGAAAGAAGAATTTCAGTTTAAGAAAGAAAGGAAAAAAGAAAAACACTATTTATTAGTCTCGCACAAGACAAAAAAAAAATCTAAATTGATCAGCTATTTACCAGTAAACAGGATTGACTCCTGCTTGATATAGTAAAGTGAAAAAAAATACCTACATAGGAACATACATAGCTAGCTGGTAGCTAAAATCATTACTCTTCTTTTGGCTTTGCAACAGTCCGGTAATAAGCAGAGGTCGGAATTAGGTAGAGTTATTTAAGTACTTGTATCGAAATGTTGATAGTAATATAGATCTTCGTTATGATGTGCGAACTACAAATGTGGCAACATCGTGCGTGTGCGCATTGAAATTTTGCAACTTCGGACATCCGATCGGATGGTTTAAATTGTGCAAAAGTAAATAACTTTTTTATTTAATAAGTCACGGGATTTGAGGCATATCCACTTTATTTTTTCGCTGTATGAAATCAGTATAAGTACATAAATAACTCTACCTAATTCCGACCTCTGGTAATAAGCAGATCGCTAGTTACGTGTGAGGCTCGTTATATTTGAATGTCTTTGTGTTTGAGTCTCATTGCCATCAACTGGGCACAATAGGGGATCGGACTGGGTAAAGAAAACGACATTCTATTTTGTCCGTCAGACAGGTAATACAAAAATATTAGACACGTATTTTTTGTTTTATCAAAATATCAAAAAATTACTTAGTTAGAACTCATTAAAGTTAGAGAGTGGGGGCTTACTACGTCACAAGTGGGTATAAAACTTACCTACATGTGACGTCATGCGCCATTTCAACTCAATATATCTCCGTAATTTTATGACCACGTGAAAAAAGAAAAAATACGTGTCCAATACTTTTCAATAAACTACCCGACGGACAAAGAAAAAAAAATAGGATTATCCCCTATTCCAGAATCCGTGTCTACTAGTAAGAAAATCCTGATAGAAAACCCAATAACACTTTTTCGACCTGGGAATCAAACCGGGGACCTTATGCTCAGCAGTCGTGATTGCGACCACTGGACCAACGAGGCGGAGTCACAAACAAACAAAACATCTCATTTTTTTAAAACTTGATTGCCAACAGTACAAAAGTTTCATTTGTTAATGATAGACACTACCCATGTACCAAACCTACGTAATTAATCCATGTTTATTATTATTACATATTATTAAACAAACATTATTTAATATAATAACATTATTACTTTCTGATAACACTGATGACCGCATACAACGTCACTATTTAGGGTCAGTTTAAGGATAAAATAGTAAAATAATCGTGACGAAATAACATGACGTGATATGACGACAGAGTGATGCGTCGCGTCGTCAAGGAGTACGTGACTCTAGACATGTTTGTAAAAGGGCTTTTACTGTTTGGGGTCATCCATAAATTAAATCACACGAATTTCATGATTTTTTGCCTCTCCCCCCGTCCTTGTCACAGCTGGTCACATTTGTGAGACTCCCCCGTATATAGTGTGACGTCACATATTTTGAAAAAATACATTTAGAAATTATTGATTGAAAACAGCGGTTCCGAAATCAGTTTTCCATTTTAATGATTTTTTAATTTTTATTAAAATTATATATCTTTGTAAATATAAGATACCAATTGTTTTGCCGACCACTCGCTCTACTAGTGTTACGCGCCGACCGCCAAGGCGCCCTTTGATAAATGCCGCCAAACGCATGTAGTTGTATTATATTATAATATAGTTGTATATGTTTTTGAGGTTTACGTAAAGTAATATTTTAAAGTGCATGTTTTAACACTTAGATTATAATAGATTTTGAAATAAGACGTCACGTTTATTTATTTTTTTATTTCTTGGCACACAATGTCACACTTCGTCGACCCCCTTCCGCCCCTTAACGTGTGACGTAATTTATGGATGGCCCCTTTCTTCGAAGGGCGAGTCGGGTGGCAATGATCCAAGATTTGTCAGACAACCTTATAAGGGTTCGATTCGGATATATGAGTTGAAAAAAACCAACCTGAAAGAATGACTACATATTAGGCGATTTTCACACGACACCATTCGTCCGTGCGGTCGAACGGAGGCGGTTTAATAAATACTTGGCGGTAGCCTAGTGTTGTGACGTCGGACTGCCAAGTCATAAGTCTCAATTACGAACCCAAAACACGCACCTCTGATTTTCCTGACTCATGTGCGTATAATTATCACTTGTATCTGTGAAGGAAAACATCGTGTGGAAACCAGCATGCCTGATAGACGGCAACAGCATGTAAAGCCAAGTCAGAGGCCCATGAGCGGCATGAAATTTCTGACACCAGGTTAGGTAGGTACGTTCATGTGGGCAGTGTTCATGTGTTAGGCATCAATATATGTATTTCATACAAGCCAATGCGACATGAGATCCCGTCAGGTTTTCTATTCCGCTCGTATCGATCAGCGGTAGTCTACTTTAGGAATCTATCATCTCTGAATCATGTTCTTTACAATACGAGCTGAGCCAAACTGCAGCTTTTTCCTGTATTTGTAGGTAATTTTCAGTACGTCTACCATGAGTTTTAACAATCTATACTCGCTAGCGTCTGTAGCTAAAAAAATGTATGAAAACTTTTACAGCGCCTCTAGCGGATAGTTGGGGACTAAAAAGCGCAGTATGAGTCACTATAGTTATCTATCCTACGTCACCATGTAGTAAACTTAACTACACCGACTGCAAGTTTGGGCTTCATTTGCTTAGAATTTGGTAGTAAGCATCAGCACAGCTCATGGTACCATTGAAAAAGCTAACTATAGTATTTGCGTATTGACGGAACTATTGCAGTTACGTCAAGCGATCTAACTATGACAACTCATGGTAGATGTAATCGTTGACAATTGCTGTCGGAAGATACGAAGTCAGCGGCCCGGAAGTCAGACAACCAGTCTCAACAAGGGAAAAAGAAAGAAAATTGTTTTTATTTGGCATTAATAACACTTTAAAAATTACACAAAATAAATAAAGAAACAGGACTAATAATGCCAAAAGGGCCTCAGCTCAAGAAGAAAGGTGTAGGGGAGTGAGACTTGATAACTCCAAAGAGTAGGGTCGCCAGATGCAGCTTACGTCTAGCTTTCATTTTTATAATCTTATGCTCATTTAAGAAGGGTGTAACATGTCCCCTAAAAGGAACTTCTAGGGGTAAAGGGAAGGGGTATCTTATTATACAGTACTAACTGGATTGTGGAGGTCAGATAGGCAGTCGCTCCATGTAAAATACTGGTACTCAGCTGCATCAGGTTAGACTGGAAGCCGACCCCAACATAGTTGGGAAAAGGCTAGGCAGATGAAGATTTATGTAGGTATGTACATAAATAATTTAAGTTTTTGCTGCTTTGTTGACCCTAACATGTATGTCGGCGCCTTTGCAAAAAGGCTTCATATTTTTCACGTTGCAAACTAAACTGTGACCACAGACGAGAGAGAAGCGGTCTACAATTCTCTCTGGCGGAACGTCAAGTCGTTGCGGGTAGCCATATTGACTTGTGAGGTTGTCAAGGAAGGTGCCGGTAACAAGACGTTGACGGATCACCGACGTCTGTTTTTCTTAATATAATTAAATCTGGTGCCACATATCATAAGTAATTCCGATGTCGCGGACCTTAGCCTTTATGTATGTAGCGTCCTTCACTTACCTATCTTTTGATGTAAAACTTGTTGTGGTCAGTACCTTTCATGTACCTACTTATTTACTCGTTTGTTGACGTTTGTATTCTTTGACGTCTGAGGGCGCCGGCCATCGACTCATCGTGAGGAAATCGGCATGTCCTAAAGCCAAACATTTGAACACATGTGACATAGCTGCCAACCCGCTCTGGGGTTGCGAGGAGGATCAGGGCCAACTGGTTCTTTAAGAGAGGAGGCCTATGTCCCAGCAGTGGGAACGATAAAGTCTGATCTTGTTGTTATGTTTGTGACGTCATGTTGATGTAGGTTGTTTATATAAGGGACCCGCTCGTTCTGACTCAGTTTGTGGTTGTTTGTGATGATTAAGGGAAAAACTGCCAAAGCGATGTCACCTTTCTCATACTTTCGACTATATCCCAATATATTAAATTAATGAGCAATATTTATTTAAACAAGGGGGCGCCGACAATACGTCAATAACTTAGGTACAACAGCGAATCCTCATGACGTTGCCAGTCTGCACAAAAATTCAATCGAATATATCCATATTTTGTAAACACGTTCTCGAAAACAGCTCTGACGATTTTGATAAAAGTTGCAATGTAGCGTTCTCGGGGGCGAAAAATCGATCTAGGTGCCTCGACTACTGGGGGCCTAAGCCACGGACTCTTATATCATCGAAAATTTGTTTTTTCTTTTTTCTCCCGAACAAAGCTCGATCGTCCAGATACTGTGTGCCTACTTAAATGCACAGTGACATAGTGCGCACGTGAGGTGTTACTAACATAGCTAAAAGGTTCTACATATTTACTAACACATAATATTATGTTATCCTAGAAGTCTGTAAGGTTACGGTTGTATAGGACAGATTTTTTTTCACTCATAGTCTGGAGGCTGGATTCGTGCCCGTTTAAGAGGGGACTCTAGCCCCGAGGAATTTGAAGAATAGGTATTT
Organism: Cerastis leucographa; assembly: GCA_963082945.1. NCBI lineage: Eukaryota > Metazoa > Arthropoda > Insecta > Lepidoptera > Noctuidae > Cerastis > Cerastis leucographa. The sequence goes on along the minus strand of OY720369.1, from coordinate 3,837,116 downwards.
GAAGAAACTATTGCCGTCGCGCTGCGCCCGACAAGCCCCCGTAAAGTGCAAAAGGGACAACTGCAGCTCAGGCTGATTTTACCTACAAAAATCTTGACCAAAAGACGTTTTGTATTGCGCTGTTTTCTTCTTCAAAACTAAAAAAAACTAACCTAAATAATTAAACTAAAAAAACTAATCTAAATAATTCTTATATCAAAATTTAGAGGAAAAATATATCTATGCTTCTATCATTTTCTTTTTTGGTAAAAAGTTATCTAATTTGTCTGATAGTAGTCTGAGCATGGCGGTAAAAACTAGGCTATTTTTGGGGTTTTTGGATTGTCATAATTCTTTTAGTGATTATGTTTTGAAAAAAAGGAAATGATAGGGGCATGTATTAATAAAACCTAGATTTTTTGGAAAAAAAATCATTGCTCTAGACGCATTATCCACGAAGAAAACAGCGGAATACGTTTGTATGGAGAAAGGCCCACTAGAGTCCCCTCTTAATAGCATTAGGCTGGTTTTCCATTAAATTTACTAAACTAGACTTAAACATAACTGGCGAAATATAGGTGGACGATAGGGTAGGTACACTTCTGCTTTACCTTTTGAGGATTACAGGAATGATGTTATACATATGGTAATGATGAAGAAAGAAAGAAATAAAAAATATGTATTTGTCGCAGGGACATGACGTGAATACAAAATAACAATAAACATACAAAGCATAACAAACATTTGTAAGTACAATAAGATAAAATATACAACAATAAGATTAAAAAAATAACATAAAAATAAGTAAAAAAGTTGACAGCTTGCTTGATGACGTTCCCTGTAACTCGTGCTGACACAAATAGCAATTCTTCTTAGTCATTGTTAATGAGTATTTGTAAACACCTGTGAGTGGTATCAGTCACTCTTAAACTTTCGGCCAGTTAGTTACTAATTACAAGTTGGTACTTATGTGGGACTTGTGGTCGAGTGAATCGTTTGATCGTTAGGTACTACCGCAGTTACTGACAGTCGAACACTTTTCAACGATTACTCAGGGCATGGTGAAAAGTGGTTTACTGTCAGTGAACTCGGTAGTACCTACTATGTTTCATGGATTATTGGCGCTTAAATAATTTTGACAGGGAGCGCTACTGATATTCTTCACATTTGTAAAAACGTAGCTGAAAGGCTGTTATTTAGCCACGAGCTCCTGATGCAGCTAGCAGAAGCCTTATCCATACTAATATTATAAATGCGAATGTCACTCTGTTTGTTTGTTTGTTACCTTTTCACGACTAAACGGCTGATCGGATCTTAATGAAATTTGGCAAGAAGATAGATTTCAACCTGGGGGAGGACATAGGCTATAGCATTACGCTACAACCAGTAGGAGCGGAGCAGCAATGAAAAATGTTGCCAAAACGGGGAAAATGTGTCGCAGACGAAGTTGCGCGGGACAGCTAGTTATTAATAATAGCTTGATAAACAGTCGCTCCATGTAAAATACTGGTACTCAGCTGCATCCGGTTAGACTGGAAGCTGACCCCAACATAGTTGGGTAAAGGTTAGGCAGATGATGACCACGCTAGTTTCTAATACCATTAGGTTTGATTAACGGAACAAAATTATAAGCAAACAAGTTATTTTTATCTTCCTAGATCTCATAAGCACGCAATAAGTAGTATCAAGGGCCTCGCTAGCTTTTGTTAGGGGAGGGGGCAGCAAGATGAGAGGAAAAAATAGCTGAAACTCTTCTAAGAATCTAAAATTAATGTAATTAGCCACCTTAAACCTGTTAGCACCTCGTATGACATAAGGTTCGAAGAGCAAACGAAGCGAGCTCGAAAATTTCAACACCGTACCCCACAGGTAAGAATTATTTGACCCTTCATACAGTTTTATTTCTACACCCTGTCTATTTCAGGTTAAAATAGTGTCGATCCTTCATTCAGCAGTTACTTGGGAGACTTTTAACTTTTGCAAGAGCGAGAGAAGCGAGCTCAAAAAAGAGCACATGAAAGAGCAGTACACCAAAGTACTCGACAACCACCCTAGAAAGCAATCGAAGGCAGTCGCTGTGGCCGAAATTAAAATCGGACTATTAGACCTAGACTTAAGAGGAAGAGGAAGTAAGGAATAAGCGAGCGAAGCGAGCTCGAATATTTTTTTACGATCGGTCTTGGACAGGTTAGAATTATTCGATCTTTCATACAGGAGAGACTTTGACTTGACTTTTAGAATTAACAATATCAAGAGGAAGTAAAATGCAAGAGCGATCGATGCCAGCGAAATACGATGAATGGATGGACTGTATGAAGGATGAAATGGCAAGAAAGGAGGTATCTCATGAGATGAAAAGTAACAGGAAAGTATGGAAGACATGCTGCGCGAAATGAATTTGGAGAAGGTCAACAGAATGATGATGACTACTTTGGACAGGTTAGAATTGTTTCGACCCTCCATACAAAAGTTACATGGTCGACTTATTATAGACAAAGATAAGATTCAAGAGAAAGTAGGCAGCAGGTCGAGCGAAGCGACCACGAAAATCTTTATGAAGGCCTCCGGGTAAGGGGTCCTAATTTATTAAAGCTTTTGTCTCCTGTATTCCCGTTGTCCCCGTAGGCCATGTCCCCGTTAACGGGGACAAGGGAATTTAATAAAATAATTAAAATTACTTCCCGTTGTCCCCGTTAATTTCTTGTAATATATGCTTTTTAAATTATGGTCTATAACGGTCAATCATGCGAAAATTCAATAAGAGTGCTAATCCAGAGGCAGAAAAAAGAAGTTTCTGTGTTAAAAATTTTTTCACTGGGTTAAAATCGCGCGTTAGTTTACCGAAAATGTGTTACTATTTAAAAGTAGGAAGATTACTCCGAGGCCCATTTTTTTTGTCTTGAAAAATATAAAGGGTGTAAAACACCTCTTAATGAAGCCGAAAGACACTGGTTCTCCCTGTCATTGCGATCATTTTTTTGTTCTACACCATACCTGGGAACCTTCTAGTTACGGAGATGTTAGGGGTCAAAGTTCCAACTTTTTGACAAGTATTTTTATAAATACAAGTTTTTAATGTAAGATTTTACTTTAAACACCTGCACGACCCCCGTACTATTCAATCCGTCCATCAGCACAATGTTTTGAGTGCATTACATTGAGTTCTACCACAAAACATGATTTTACACCCCCCAAAAAAAAGTCATTTCCTAGCAATAATTTTTGTGTAAAGTTACTTAGTTTCATGAACAGAATGCTTGGTTGACGGCTTCGTGATGAGGTGATTTACACCGTGTATAATAGTGAGAGTGTGGTTCTACCCTCAACTACAATTAATTACATACTTACTAATTCTGCGGCATCAGGTAGGAAAAGTTTACTTAAAAATAATCTCGAATATATGAACAATGACAAAATATGAACAACAATACATGAATAAGAACATGTGTTCATGACATAACCTAACATCACGATTCACGTCTATGTTCCGCGAATGTCATAAGTACGTAATAGGTAATTCAGACTATACGTCAGAAGGCTGCAACCAAGGTAGGTAATACAAGGCGAAGATCATTTCGCCACCTAAGAATAGACCTATAGATCCCGACCCTTGTCCCTCTAGACTTCTATTATGTCCTTACCTACCTATCAGATTCATCATCATCATCATCATTTCAGCCGAAAGACGTCCACTGCTGGGACAAAGGCCTCCACTCTATGAGAAATCGTGCGCTTACTATGGATTGACGGCATTGCGTGTTTGTCGTTATTTTTGACGTCACAGGAATGTCAATATGGCGGTGAAAACTACTCATATTAAGTAGCACTCAATTTCAGTCCGGATTCTCCGTATTGTTGTTTTATTTAATTGATTGAGTCCTTGCCTAAAATCCACGTAATAAATATGTTACCAACTGGGCACAATTCCAAGTTTGCTGGCTGCTACTGAGCAATACCTGATCCAATACTCAGGGAATCGAACCCAGGACTTCATGCTCACAACGCTTGGGACCACTAGACCAACGAGGCACAAGGAAATATTTAATACGTGTGTATTAAGTAGATTCTCATTGAGAGGGGGTTTGTATCGCAGCAGTGAAAGAAAAAGTGTTTGTCTCGCACTGGACAAAACAAAATGATTACCTAAATTAACAATAAAACAAAATTATTTAAAAAGTAAACATTAAAAAAAAAAAAAAAAACGTGATCTTTTTTGGGGCAGTCGTGTAGCAACAAAAACTAGTCTTAAAACGTTTAACTTTAAACTTATAATAACTTGCCAGTCAGTTTCAAGACTGACCGATAGAAAGTTCAAAAATTGCATCAAACGTTTCCTTATTAAAAAGCACATTACAAAATTGAACACATACAACGTTGAAGTTAAAGAAGTTTGGCTGTAGTTCCTTCTGCTCATGCGGCTTCCCTGGTAGCTCATAAACGACACAAATGTGTGGATGTCTCTTAACTATTCCCAATTTTACTTTTTCCATTCTTTTTATTCAGATATTTTACAATAGGTAGTTTTGAAATCGCATCGCATCGTTCATTCATTGTTCAGAATAGTTACAGCACTGATGACAACATTTGTGTCAATTGTTTATTAATTTAGTCTTGTTCTAATAATTTATTTTTACTTTTGTATAGATTATTTTTAATTTACGTTTTTTTTTTGAATGAGTGGACATTGTAGACTTTGTAAATTACTAGTTTGTTTTTTTGCTTTATCCTGTTCTAGCTTTTGTAGTAAGCAACGACTTATTGTCGGGCCTACGGTTTCCTCCCATACTTAAGTACTATACTAACGCTGTAACATTCAAGTATTGAAAAACCAAATGATTTTAAAAGAGTAAGTATGGAGTTTCTTGCCGGTTCTTCCAAAACCGACCAACCCGAACCGAGCACCTTTTGTCGACGTTTTATAAGTGCCCATACTGCCCATGTAGGCCTATGTTTTTACATAGGCCTACAAAACATCTTCTTCATTCAATCATATTAAAAACATCTTCGAAATGTCTTTAAAAAAAAACGAAAATCTTTTTAGTAACTTTTTAGACCTATGTATCCTGCTTATGAGTATGAAGTTTTATTAAAATCGGTTCAGTCATTTCGGCAAATAAGGACTTGAAAGTTTGTATGAAATGTCGAAAGGCGTAAACACTCTTAACACTTAACATTACATACGTTTATATTGGTCCCGGCTGTCATTTGTAGGACTTTGACAGTCGTTCCGAGTAGTTAGAACTCTATAGTTTGCCAATCACCAACCAGACTTACCAAGTAGTATCGTTTTACCCAGTACTAACTGGGTTGTGGGTCAGATAGGCAGTACTGTAAAGTTGCTCCATGTAAAATACTGGTATTCCGCTGCGTCCGTTTAGACTGGAACCAATTATTAAGAAACAGATAAGGCAGATGAATCTTATATTTATAACTAGCTGTGCCCGCGACTTCGTTCGCGTGGAATTTAACAAAAAAGTTATTTAGTATTTATTTTTCGTTTTGCATTTTTAATATTTTAGATTTTAAAGTGAAACTTTTATTACATCGTCTCAAACTTTTTCGTCTGTGTGTTGCATGTCGCGTGACGCTCGGCTGTGGAGTAAGGATAAAGTGAAAGGCGCTCTAACAAGCGCCTTTCACTTTATCCCTACTCCGCGTTTTATACCCTTAATGGAATATTATTCCAATTTTTTTTTTTTTAATGTCTATAGTGTGATAAAAAGTTTCACTTTTACCGTGGTTTCATAAAACCACACAATCCTTTTTTTTACTATATTATATTATTATCACATCAGCTATCTGCCAGTGAAAGTCCCGTCAAATTCGGTCCAGCCGTTCCAGAGATTAGCCGGGACAAACAAACAGACAGACAGACAAAAATAGTAAAAAATTATATTTTGGTATATGTACCGTATATACATTCATATGCATGTAGTAAAAAGCGGTTATTTTATTATTACAAACAGACACTTCAATTTTATTTATTTGTACAGATGTATAGATAGCAGTATTATAAATGCGAAAGTTTATGAGGATGTTTGTTAGGTACTCTTTCACGCAAAAACTACTAAACGGGTTTGGATAAAATTTCGCTAGTTACGCCTGTATTATTACTAAGAATACTTTTTAGTCCCCCCCTACGATCCCGTGATACAATAAGTGGACTCCTATAAGACGAAGCCGCGGGCCAAGTAGGTACTTACCATAAAAATATCAACATGTGTGGTTGGGACCATGTTTAGATAGGTAATATATCATCTTATCCGCTTTATAAGTACATTGGGCTTCCCATAACAGCTCAGTAACAAAACACATCAATTATAATGTTGTTTCCTTAAATTTATATTTTCCTCTGAATAGATTGATCACAATATTTGTATCTATGTAGGTAAGTAAATAAATGTTTTATGATATAATTTATCCCAGGGGATATTTAATGATGTAATCTGTACCCAGCTTATTGTTTTCGTAGAATTAATTAATAAATAAAATAATTTTATCGTCAGCATTTTTTTCCGTTGTTAGAATAATGGCTTCTTATAATATACTAGCTGTGCCCGCGACTTCGTCCGCGTGGTATTTAAGAAGAAGCCTTTGTTACTCCTTGTCACATCAGCTATCTGCCAGTGAAAGTTCCGTTAAAATCGGTCCAGCCGTTCCAGATTTACCGGAACAAACAGACAGACAGATGCAGATAAAAATTGAAAAAAATGATATTTTGGTATATGTACCGTATATACACCGTGTAAATCACCTCATCACGAAGCCGTCAACCAAGCATTCTGTACATGAAACTAAGTAACTTTACGCAAAAATTATTGCTGGGAAACGACGTTTTTTTGGGGGTGTAAAATCATGTTTTGTGGTAGAACTCAATGTAACGCACTCAAAACATTGTGCTGATGGACGGATGGAATAGTACGGGGGTCGTGGAGGTGTTTAAAGTAAAAATCTTACATTAAAAACTTGTATTTAAAAAAATACTTGTAAAAAAAGTTGGAGCTTTGACCCCTAATATCTCCGTAACTAGAAGGTTCCCAGGTATGGTGTAGATGATGAAAGAAAAAAAAAAGAAATGATCGCAATACAGGGAGAACCAGTGCCTTTCGGATTCGTTAAGAGGTGTTTTACACCCTTTATACATTCATATGCGTATAGTAAAAAAATGATTATTTTAATATTACAAACAGACACTTTAATTTTATTTAATGTATGTATAGATCTAATTCCTTCATTTTTGAATAGTAATAAATACTTAGGTATAAATAATTAACCACAGAAAATGATACTGTGAAAATCTCGTAAACACAAGTATTTTATCATAATTATATTATGTAGGTCATATAATATGGGCCGAAGTTGCCTGAAAATAAATGTATGTTGTTGAGGTTTTGTTTTTGTTGTAAAGCAAATAAAAATGCAATTTTTATTGTGTTTTTTTGGGTCTAGTATATAAATATAATCTTATTCCAGAGTGAGAAATAGATGACGCTAGACGTCCTCTATAGCTTCGTCTGTCTCCCACACTGGAGTGACATTAAAACAATATTGCTTTGAGACTGGTCGTAATGACCAGTCTCAAAGTCTTTCTGGGCCGGCCTCAGCGGCGACGTGCATCCTCAGACACCCATTGCGTGGAGACTTGTCCAGCAGTCGTTATGCATGCGACTCGCGTGACCCACCCAATCCCTTTTGAGGTTTTGCGGTTGGGAGCCATCCATAAATTACTATACAAATTTCATAATCTAATATTATATCTGTGACAGTCAAAACTGTGTACTTTTCAATCGGGCAAAACCACTTTTGACCGGTGGTGTCAATCAATACCCCTATTAAATTAAATGGCGTTTTCTCTATTAAAAATATTTTTTTTGGGAACGCTTCAGTTACAAAAACAACCTCATCAGTTTTAAGTAATGTAAAAAGTAAATGTTGGTTATTGTTAAATACGCACCCACGATTTAGGAGAAATACCAAGTGCGGGGAAAAGTAAAAAAAATTAAATAAATAGATAAAACAGGTCAAAAGTAGTTTTGACTAATTAACAGTTTTGGCTGTGACATATCTTAGTATTAAAACACAAAATTTGAACTATTAACGAAAAACTTAAACTAATTTCCAACACTATCTGTATGATCATATAAAATTGCAAAATATGTGTCTTTACACTAGTGGGATCCTTATAAACGTAACCAGCTGTGAAAAGGACGGGGGTTCAAAAAACATGAAATTCGTGTGACGTAATTTATGGATGGCCCCTTATTGTTGTTAAATAAAACACACGTTTGGGGGACATAATATTGTTATAATTTTCACCATTTTATAATCAATTACATACATAATATTCTCTTAATTAATAGTTTAGTAAGTCAGAAGTCTCTAATAGATCTGTTCTAGTGGAAATTACCTTTATATCAACACAAAATATCAGAGAACTTTGTTTTTAATGGGTGATTTTGATATTGTCTTAACTGTGATTCGCTGTTTTTTTATTTCTCTTAAATATTGGTTACTAGATCATAAGTTCACTGATATTTATATACAAATAAATATAAATAGGTAATAATGTGTCTCAAGATCAAAATACTAAGTTTTATATTACACTAGTTTACCTGCGCAAATTCGTTTGCATCACATTTTAGCAACATGTTTCATTGATGCTACACTCCTATTGGTCTTATCGAGATGTTATATTACCTACAGCCTTCGTCAATAAATGGGCTATCCAACAATAAAATATTTTTTTCAATTCAAAACAGTAGTTCCCGAGATTACGCGCTCAAACAAACAAACAAACTCTTCCGTTTTATAATATTAAGTATAGATTATTGAACTTTCTTGGAGAACTTAAAGCCCTTTTTCACTACATCAAGATAAGTGTGTCACTTGAAATTATCTAAAATATAATGTTAAAAATCTGAGCTATTATTGAGTTCATATTTTGATGGTTATTGCTTATCTGAAAATTGTGAAAGAGGCTTGTGTATGCATTTTTACTTAAACCAGAATTGTAACCAGAGTATACCCCTCAAATAAAATGTGTTTCCAATTCTTGCTTGAACTTAATAACTGATATTATTATCAACAAAAAAAAAAGTTACAAAGGTAACGCATACGGAAGTTTCATTGGAAGTACATTGAATCAATAGACTAAATATTTATTTAAGTTGATGGGAATTCATATTTAGACTCTTAAATCTGGTCAGAATCCCAAAAAGATAACCCATGCCATGTCTCTCCACTCTATGTATCTATAATAGGGGTGCGGCCTGGGTAAAGAAAACGACATTCTATTTTGTCCGTCAGACAGGTAATACAAAAATATTAGACACGTACTTTTTGTTTTATCAAAATATCAAAAAGTTACTTAGTTAAAACTCATTAAAGTTGGAGAGTGGGGGCTCACTACGTCACAAGTAGGTATAAACTTACCTACATGTGACGTCATGCGCCATTTCAACTCAATATATCTCCGTAATATTATGACCACGTGAAAAAAGAAAAAATACGTGTCCAATACTTTTCAATAACTACCAGACGGACGAAGAAAAAAAAATGTGATCATCCCCTATTTATATATATTATATAATTTATATAAAACACATCAAAATTTCCACGAAAACGAATCCGCGGGCAGCAACTAGTAAGATATATGATTGAGTTTGAAAGTGGTCGACCGTTAGTGAACACAGTAGTATTTTTGCTTAATTTTAAGAACTGCTGGCCTTAAGATGTCGTGGTATGACGTCTTAACGCAGTATTGTTTGACTCTTATTCCAGTGTGGGAAAGAGACGGAGCTATACAGGATATCTAGCGCCATCTCTTTCCCACACTGGAAAAGGAGTAAAACAATTATTTTTTAAGACGTCATGGTACCTGCCACCTGATTTCATAGCTTTGTTTACCAGAAATATTGTTCTAGAAAGAACATGTAGTATATGAATGTGAGTAATTTCACCTGTCTAACAAGTAATGCGTCATTTCTAACCTATGAAATATGTCTCGTTTCTCTCTATCATAAAAGGACAAATCATAAGACCACATGACAAACCACAATTTAGCATTTTCCTTGAACCTACGTAGTATTCATTAAAGAGTAATTAATTAAATTTTTAATTTTTCAACAGTACTTGTCTACAAGGTGTTGTTTTGCATCCTCGTCAAATTCAAGGAGGTAACTATGCTAATGATTCTCGGCCCGAATCAGTAATAAAATGCAAAACAACACCTTGTATAATAATAATGAAATGAAATTGCACCCAATATATGTGACTAATATTTTAATAATTAAGAAGTATTGAGTCTTTGGAAACTCCGGTAAAGGTTTTAAATTGTGTGACAGGTCGCATGACTCGACATGTATGACGGCTTGAAGTTTAAAGTGGCGCTGCTTGTCAAGCAAACTGCATCGATATGTCAAACATGGTAGATTTTTTTTTAGTTCTGTTTTTTGCCGCCTGCACAGATAAGTTGGTTGAAGTGTACGTTTCGTTATACTGTTTGGTCGATACCTAGCGTGCCTGTATGACTGTATACGAAGTAAAAGGAGTACGTAAGGACCACAGCCTCTGTAGTTTTAGCCCACACCTATGAGGAAATGTCGCAAGTTCCTTTAAAATCGGATTTGAGGTCTAATTGCCCTTAGAGTCGAATTTTCTACAAAAAGATGGCATAGCAACCTAGTTCCTCGCTGAAACTTACATGTTGACAAGTTAATTTTATCTTTATAATAATCGAAAAACCAATTTTTATTTATATATATTTGACCGTTTTCCATGGGATTAATGTAAATCATCAAATAAAATAACGAGTGTTACAAGTAGTTGCGAAATGCAATACTTTTAACTCGCAATTATTGCAATATTAATAATACGCAGTTGTTTTTGTATCATACTTTATTTCAAACGCAATTAAACGAAAGCTGGCGGTTTTGATTCCCAGAGTATAGTCAGCTAGTTTTGTTGACAATGTTAAGAATACATGGGATGTACTACTTACTTTCATAAGAAGGTAAAATCTTTTACGACATGTACGCACCACGACTAGTCAAGCTACACAAAACCAATTTATACGGAACTGTACTGAAAATCTAGACAAAGCAAGGCCATGTTATACTAGAAAAGTATAACTTGTTGTGTCACCTTGTATACAAAACAAAAGTAGTTACAATTTTTCAGAGTAACATTTAGAAAAAGTAGCTTATATCCTGACCTGAAAATATTAAATAAAAAAAATAGTGCATCCCTCCGCGCGGAAGAAGTAAAACTTCGTAATACTTTACGCATGCGTTTGAGTGCCACGCATTCACTCTCGTTATTTTATTGAGCTTCTAAATAATATTTTGGTGTATTATTTTTATTACATAAGTTTATCAAGGTTGTTCTACTCATGGAAATTGAGCGAAAAATGGTCACACCGAAGAGTCGAATGCATGACTGTTTGCACGCCATCTTGCGTACCTAGTAGAACTACGTCACCAATCTTGTAATACTGCCATCTCTTAGTGAGTTTTAGAAAATATTCCCCCTCCATGGTAGCGTTAAACTTGTTGGAAGTCGCATAAGAAGTTTCACTTCAATAAAGTTAAAGGCTAATAAATAATTTAGTTTCTAAATCAAATGTATTTGATAGGCCATTTAGAGAACCCAAAATATTGTAGCGTAATTAAAAGTCATCAATAAATAGCTACAGCGATTGGTCGACTGAATCAACCAATCATAAAGGATCATCAGATGTTTAGTATTCGAGATGCGAAACAAATTCAGTAACCGGCGGTTATTTTTCAAGCAATGATGGAAGAGACACATATTAAAAAGTTATAATTTTTAGTAATTTCCACTAAATCAAACATTTACAACAGGAGGAAGTTAATTCGGTGACATTAAAAATGGACGTTCATTACAATTCAACTCAGATATGTGAACATCTACCCTACACAGCTATAAACACGCTTACACTATATTACATATAAACTAGCATTCAGTACTGCTCGTTGCAAAGTATAGAAAAGAGATAAAAATCAAACGAGCGAATAGTTTCTAAGATATATATAAAACTATGTTTTTTTTTCATTAATGAAAAGTTAGCCTCCTGCCGTTACACATTCACACTGTTAAAGTCCGATTTAAACGCCTATTTAGGCCTTAAAGTCGGTCCAAAATCGGCTTTGAGGGCTAATTGCCCTTAAAGTCGAATTTTCTGCTAACAGGTAGCATATAAGCAACCTATGTTCCTCGCTGAAACTTACATGTCGACAAGCTATTTTTACCTTTACATGCAGCGGGAAAACATTGTCTACCTAAAAAACTACAATATTAATCTATAAAACGCTATATTTAAATATATATGTATAGTATATTATAAACATTGTGACATATGTATAGTATATTAATGTATGCAAAGATATTAATTTTACAGACACTCAATTTTAAAGGGTGATTTCATTAATGCGATTATGTGAACTTAGCTCGATTTTCAGACTAAACGAGTTGTTAAGGATATGCGTCTCAGAGTTCTGTTTTTATCTTAAAATACTAAGGTTTAAACTAAGATTAAACTTTATAAAATATAACAGAATAATTATTGTAATATAAATAGTAAATAAAATTGTGCTCAACACAATTGTATCAAAATTGTTTGTAAATTATTCAAAAACACACAAATATGTCGCAGTTTTCAGTCGCAAAATCGCATTAGTGAAATTCCTTACTAAGAAGAGATATTTTCAAGTCATTAGATATGTTGTTAGTGTATATTCCTCAAAGAATTCTCACATTAGATAATATGCTACAAAAGTTAGAAAACACGAACATTGATAGATTTGGGAACGATCAATTGCGATTGAAAATAAACAATTTTTCAACTAAATTATCTCAAAGCAATTTTTCAACTGAATTATTTCAAAGCAATTTTAATTAAATGAATTCAAGTGATTTTAATTGAATGAATTAATCAATTTTTAACTTAATCAATTAAAAGCAATTTTTAAATTGAATTATATTGAAGCAACTTTTCAATTTAAATTATTTGTCAATTGCAATTGACGCTACCATTCCATTACATTTTACGGACAACAGTAAAGTCTATCAAATCGGTAGAATACAATTATTAATTATAAAATATTTTAATAGCAAAACAAAAATGAATCATTTGAATACAATGTTAACAATTGATATTATTTTTTTCCTTAGAATCTATTAATTTATAATTCGAAAATCTTATACACTATTGTCCTGAGCCCTTTTGTTTTTAGGGATATGTTTTTAACTATGAAAATAAGGAATACGAATTTTTGTATTCTAAAATAGCGGCCAACATAACTGGCGAATTATTGGTATACGTACTAAAAGTACATTTCTGCCCTTCGGGGAAAATAAAATTGATGTTACATGCCATGGGCTTAGCCTGCCCTTGGATCAATTTGAAAGCATTATTGGCCGTAACATAAATTATTTTGAAAATCACCACCAACAAAAATGTTGCCATATTATATTGTTTTTTCAACTGGCAACTTATTGCTTTTTCTACGCGTAGCTTACTATTTACAATTCAGCCCATGAAAACATCGTAGAAACAAACAAACTTACAATCATTCTTGACTAAGAATGACTGTAAGTTTTTTAATTGGTGAACGACTGTTAACCAATAAAAAAAATTGTAATATCATAAAAAGTTGCACGAAATTATCATCATTATAATGCAAAAAGAAAATACACTTTTCATCATGTAATTACGGAAAATTGAGATTAACCAGCCCGTGTTAGAAACAGACATTCGAGCACGACTGTGCTGTTACGGCTCACTCTCTCAATCAAAGTCAAAGTCAAAATGTCTCTCTGACTAAGTCTGTGTTTCTTATAGAGAGGAGGCTTGTGTCCCAGCAGTGGGAACGTTATAGGCTCGTTACACAAAAAAAGTTTACCCTACTTATCAAAAAATCCGTATTCCATTTTTCATAGAAAATCTTTTTCATGTCTTATATTTTTCGTTATGTCGAAAACTCGTTATGCTTACTTGTTATGTCCGGTGAAAATTATATGCCATTGACTTATGTTGCGGTTTTCTGCAATGTCTCATTCATCCTGTCAACAAAAAATATGTTTTTATTAGTAAACCAAAATAATGATGAAAAATAATTTTGATAGAAAAAGGGTCGGGTTTCTCAGAGGGGATGTAAGAGGAGAGAAACATAACTAGCGAAATCTGGGTATTACATCTTTGACCAGTGCCTTTCGGGGAATACAGGTCTAATGTTATATTCTTCTTCTTCTCGAATAGATTACTCAGATTTTGTCCGAACAGTACATAGTGACCTACACAGCTATGTCGTGTGCCTAATTCAAGTGCTGGAGGGGGTGCAATTATGTGCCTGACGGGCAGGAGAGGTGTGGCATATCCTGTGTCTGTGTCGAGCCCCACTCCACACTCGCATTGCGTCCGAAATGGGGCGATTATAACCCATCTAGCCAAATCGCAAATACTTAGGTATCGATCGAAGTTTCGCCAAAAAGATGCGTATATTCGACACGGCGGAATTAGCGTTCTTCACTTCTTTTGTCCGTATTGCAGAACGTCACTCAAGACTCTAGAGTAAGTAATGCTTGCATTACTTAAAATTAGTTTCAAATGAAACGATCAAGGCTTGATTCTGGTTTTAAGTAAAGCTTGAGTTCTGTAATACGAACCTTAGTTACACAATTATATCGCTCCTGTGTACTGTATCTAATATTTCTTCATTTTTTCATCCTCTCCAAGGAAGAAATAATGTTGCAATATTAACCTAGGCTACCTATTATCGCTTTAATTTAATGTACCTACCTTACTATTGACTGTTGATATAAACCACAAATACTCGTATACTATCTAACAAAACTAAATTAATATGTAACTTAATATTGTGCAATAAAGAAAGAAAGTATTGAAATTGTTTAATTAGGTCTGTGTATACTAAGTGAAGAACGGACATGTGATGAGGAGGGATGGAACACATGTGACTAAAAGAGTGATGAATATAAATTGGCATGGATGGAGAGGGAGAGGAGGACGAAAGAAAAGATGGATGGATTGTGTGAAAAATGATATGAAGGAAAAAGTAGTAAATGATAGCATGACGAATGAGAGAGGAGAATGGAGGGAAGATACGTGTTGCGCCAACCCCAAATAAAATGGGACAAGGGCAGGAAGATGAAGATGACGAAGTGAAGAAGTCGTGGCAAAACAAAGTCATTTCTTGGGCTAGACAACCTCTCACTAACAGACAATTTAATGGCTTTTCACCGCTTCTGTCTGAACAACGCAAGAGTCGTTTGGCAATAATAATAATAGTTGTACATGGATCATATAGCGCGTGCCCATAATTGGTACCCGCAATCTAGTTTTTATACAATTTCCACAGACAGTTTCACAAATGTTTACCAACGGCACCCTTCCAGCCATGTTATTCAACCGCGAAAAGAATCATGCACATTATACAGCTCCAAAAGAAAGGGTATAGTCAATACTCAAATGAAAAGATGTGCTACAAACTAAAAATTGGACAACTTTCTTCATCATCATCAGCCTAGCCTTTTCCCAAACTATCTTGGGGTCGGCTTCCAGTCTAACCGGATGCAGCTGAGTACCAGTATTTTACATGAAGCGACTGCCTCTCTGACCTCCACAACCCTACCTACGGCTTAACGTGCTTTCCGAGGCACGGAGGAAACTCGGTATGTAATTATGGTTACGCATCCACGGACCAACCTCGGCAAGCACGGCTTAATCTTAAAGATCGACCCGAGCGGCTGTATTTATTTTGCCACGAGGTCCTCTGGACAACTTTCTCCATTAAACCTAAAAGGTAATCGCAAACATAAAATCCTGTATGGGGCAGCCACCTCCAATGACTATACCCTTTCAGTTACACGCTTATAGATAGATAGGTAGGTGTCAAACTGGCCGTCACCGCCTGTTGCAACAACACAGGTAAATGACTACGTAATCATTTTACAAACTGACATCATAACATTAGTGACATCATTTATTATCTTCACTAATATTAATAAATAATAGTAAAAAGAAAACTAAATAACACACTTTTTGTAGAAAAGTTTTCTATAAAAAGCGTGTTTTTTTAAAAACTATTATTTGTTCTAATCTACTATTAATTCCGTGATTACTATAAGTAACTGTATTTATTTACCAAATTATTCATGTGTACAGCTGTATTAATAGTAAAATCTCAATTTAAAAGCCTGTCTTTTTAGTTGCCCTGCTGAATTAAAAATTCTCTTTGGTTTTCGAAAATTTCCTAATATTAGATAAATCGGTTAAAGATAATGGTTGAAATTTAAAATTAACAAAAAACTTATTTTGCAAATTGAAAAATGGAATAATTGTATCAAATTAATGTATTGTCATCGGTCCTCGATAAATCTACAAAGTTTGAACGAAATCTGGCCGTTTAAAGTGGGTCAAAATCGTGCCCAAAGGATTCGGTTACAAACAAACATACATACTGGTGAAGCTAATAAAAAGCTTGTAAAAAAAGGTACAATTTTTTGGTATGTACTGATCGGATTCCTAAAATTCTTTCACTAGCGGGAAGCTACACACTGCTAGGCAAAGGCCTCCCCCATAGCCTTCCACTCTTCTTTGCGTGCGGTTTTCTCCGGCCAATCTCCCATAAACGCCTCTTAGTCGTCACGCCAGCGTTTTCTAAGCCTTCCTCGGCGACGACGCCAGTCTTCTGGCACTCACTGCGTAACGACTCTGGCACATCGGTCCTTACGCATTCAACAGACATGGCCCGCCCAATCCCACCAAAAACATAATCGCAAAAAAAAATGAGCTGTCCCGTACATTTGGGTTAAGTAGTACTGAAATTTCGTATGGGGCAGAGCAGCCTTTTTATGAATTTCAGTTACACGCTGTAGATAGGTAAGTGTCAATAACATACTAGGTAAATGAATACGTTATCATTTTTCAGTGACATCATAACATTAGTGACATCATTTATTATGTTTTATACGTAGTGATTATGATGTTATACGTGCCCTACTTTACAGTTCGAGGAAAAATTGGATGTTTCGATTGTTCGATTTTAAAGGTATCGTTTTTATTTAACAATTAGGTTTATTGATAGTATTCTCGGAAATGTTAAATCAGTGGGTTTTTGTAAAGCCTTTCAGTACTATTTTATATTTATATAGGCAGCTTTTCAGAAATTATTGTTTTTTTTAATTTGCTACTAACCTTTCGTTTTGTTGTTGATCAACATAGTTCATAATTTAAATAGTTTTTAGCTGAAAACTGTTTTTTTATCATCTGTCTAGTCTTTTTCCCAACTTTGTCGAGGTAAGAGATATAGTTTCAAGAATGTTAACTGACTAGTTAATTTATGTTCTATCAATGATAAAAGCTAGCATGATTTAACTTTCAAAATCGATTCTAGAATCCGTTAGCAAGCTTAGTGACACTATCTGTAGTAGCATGACCACTGTAGAAACGGATTATGTCGACGGTAGAACCGATAAAATGACACATTGTCATTGTCTATCTGTCATTATGTCGATTCTTCCGTAGACGAAACTCGTTTCTACAGTGGTCATGCTACGCTTGCAGGTTAGTCACTAAACACAAGAAATTGCAAAACTTTTATATATCTTACGTTGAAAGAAGAATGGCAAGAACAGTGGTATGCTCGTGTAAAAACTAGGTACAGAAAAATGTATAGGCAACTTCCTTCACCACAAATACGTATTTACGAGTACAATACAAAAACATCTCAACTTCCTTACTCGGATATTACACCAGTCAGTACAAGGAACTGTAATAATGTGGTCAATTTGTTAGCAATAATTAGTTTGCGGTGTACTTTCTACTGAATGAGACTGATACTGTTAGCCTGCGTCATCCCACTGCTGGGCAAAGGCCCTCTCGCCATGACTTCCAATTGTCTCGATCCAGGGCCAATGCGGACCACTGGTCGCTGGTCTTCTAACTCGTCCCGCCATCTTTTCTGAGATCTACCGCGACGCCTTCTCGCTGTGTCAGGGCTCCTGAAAGTGGTTATTTTGGCCCCACATATCATTGGGCATGCGGCAGACGTGGCCAGTCCAGTCCTAAGCGGCTTTTTGAGCAACATCAGTAATTTGTGTTTTGGAGCGCAGTGTGGTATTGCGTACACGGTCGATGAATGATATGAAAGAGGAATGATTTAATGATGCCATGACGTCCGACAGGGGACTTCAAGTAGAATGGGACAAGGACAGGAAGATGCAGATGATACTTCCCTCTGTTAGGTTTAATATAGCGATAGAAATCTAATATTTAAAATTCTCGTGTCGCGGTGTTTGATACCAAACTCCTCCAAAACGGCTGAACCGATTTGTATTTATGTGATTTTTCTTTATATTTGTATGAAATTTTGTGTGCATATCGGGTAGGTCTGAGAATCGGCCAACATCTATTTTTTATACCCCTAAAACCCATTAAAATTTCCACGCGAACGAACTCGCGGGCAGCAGCTAGTCTTATATATAAAATTCTAGTGTCGCGGTGTTTGTAACTAAACACCTCTGAAACGGCTGAACTGATTTGTTTGAAATTTTGAGTTCATATCGGGTAGGTCTGAAAATCGGCCAACATCTATTTTTCATACCCCTAAGTTATAGTAATAATATAGATAGTTTGGGAAAGGGCTAGACAGATGACTATAGTTGTTTTTTTTTTAAGTTTTCCATAAGTAGTTCAAATTCCGTGTTTTAATACTTAGATACTATAAGATTTTGAAATATGACGTCATCAAATTTAGGACCCCTCTCACCCCTTGTCACACTACGTCGTCCCCCTACCCCCTTAAAGTGTGACAAAATTTATGGAGAATTTTTAGTAGGCCCGTTTTTTCTGTTAGGTACCTAGAAATCGCTGAATGCTTTGAGTTTGAGTAGGTTAGCATGATGCATGCGATTACGCGTGACGTCACGTATGCAACGTAGTTCGTACATGGAGAATAGATAACTTCACAGTGTATGTCACATATTTCCGAATTATTTATTGGTTCTAGAACATGCCTTTTGATTTACCTTAAAACCTTAGTTATTATTATTGAGAACCTAAACATACATTCTGAGTTCATTTTCTACGTAATAACAGGTGAACTAATGTATTTGTTACGTCGCTATTACGTATAGCTCTGATAAATCTGATGAAAACCTGGGTTCTTATAGAAAACAAATATAATTTTGATGAGCAAATTTCGATTTTAAAAACTTGTTTACTAAGTTTATTTTTATGTGCAGTCTTATTAGAATTGTTTTTGAATTTCGAATATCGGCCTTAACTGTTTGAAAATACAATTAATTATAGATTGGACTTATCCGCTGAGAATGACCTGGTTCAGTTTCAACTTCAAGCAAGCAAAAATGATCTATGAGTAAATGCAATAAAGTTCTTATTCGTAGTATTTCTTTTCTGGTTGAATATATTACAGTGACGTTTCTATAGAACAGGTAATAATATGACAATAATCATTTTCAGAACGTGTTTTTTTTACTAGGTAAGTATTTCTATCTAAAATGTCGTTTGTATTGTGTCAGAAGAAATAGGTACGCAGTACGCAGGCAATTTAGGTAGGAATTTTATAATCTGACTTATTTTCATTGGAATGTTCAATTAAATTTAATTTAAAATCCTACTAATCCATACTAATATTATAAATGCGAATGTCACTCTGTTTGTAAGTTTGTTTGTTTGTTACCTTTTCACGACTAAACGGCTGATCGTATCTTAATGAAATTTGGCAAGTAGATAGATTTCCATGTTGAAATCTATCTTCTTGACAACTTCGTTTGCGTCACATTTTCCCCGCTTTCGCAACATTTTTCATTGCTGCTCCGCTCCTATTGGTCGTAGCGTGATGATATAAAGGGTGTAAAACACCTCTTAACGAAACCGAAAGCCACTGGTTCTCCCTGTCATTGCGATTTTTTTTTTCATGCTATTTAAACTTAAACGATTTATTCTTAGCCTTGACTGTCCCACTCCTGGGCATAGATCTCCTCCCATTCCTTCCACATTTCTCGGTGTGGCGCCTCTTCTTACTAATTAACGAAAACAAGAATAGATATAAATTTTTAATAATCCCGAGCTTTTAGGGGGTACGGGGGGTGTGAAGCTACTCTCCCCCTAGCGATGTCCATGGTGACAAGTGACAAGATTTCAAAACGACCAGACCCGTAGAAGTTTTATATCCCTTCATCAACTAGGAAAGAGGTGATGACCTTCAAACGGCTAAGCAGATTTTCTCGAAACATAGCTAAGAACACTCTCGCTTAAAACACCATTCAACAACCAATTTTATCAAAATCGGTGCATCCGTTAAGGAGCTACATGATGCCACAGACAGACACACAGATACATACGTCAAACTTGAAACACCCCTCTTTTTTGGTCGGGGGTTAAAAATACTGGTATTCAGCTGCATCCGCTACATAGTTGTAAAAGGCTAGGCAGATGAATAAAGATTGTATGTTGACTTTTAGGAGTAATCTTGCGAACTACTGATCCGATTCTTTCACTCATGCGAAGCCATTATCCCCGAGTTTCATAGGTTATTTTAAGAGATACCCGTGGGATCATTTCCGAAAAAAAATGCGAGCGAAGCCGCGGGTAAAACCTAGACTAAAAATGGTATTTGTACCGATTTTATTCCCTACGAATTATGATCAATTTAATTAGTGGAAATACTGGGTTTTGTTTTAACTACTGAACTATTTCAATAATTTTAATTTTAGTTCAATTCAAAGCCTTATCGCCCCGACTAATATGGTATCCACAGTGGAATTTTTATTATTTCCATATCCTCTTAAATTCCTGGAATATCTCTACGGTACCGATACGTTGGTCTAGTGGTCGCAATCATGACTGCTGAGCATGAGGTACTAGGTTCGATTCCCGGGTCCAGCAAAATGATATTGGGCTTTTTCATCAGGAATTTCTCAGTAGCAGCTACTGGGCCTGGATTACTGCCCGGTTGATGGCAATAGGCTCGCTCCCAATAACATGGGAATTTAATATAACTGGCGCGAAATGTGGACGTCCTAGTTTACCTCTGCTTATACCTTCGCTTATAACAGGCGTTATGTTATGTAAAATGATTACGAGCTTGATTATACTAACTTTTCTTTTAAACACACTAAGGTACGCACAGAAAAAATAAAATTCTTGACGTAAATCGCTATCCAAGTTATAGGTCATACCAACAGATTTGTATACTATACTATCTATACTTAATATTATAAAGCTGAAGAGTTTGTTTGCTTGAACGAGCTTATCTCAGGAACAACTGGTCCGGATTGACAAAATCTTTCAGTGTTAGATAGCCTATTTATCCAGGAAGGCTATCCTAACTAATATTATAAATGCGAAAGTAACTTTGTTTGTTACCTGTTCACGACTAAACGGCTGATCGGATCTTAATGAAATTTGGCAAGAAGATAGATTTCAACCTGAGAAAGGACATAGGCTCTATATCATCACGCTACGACCACTAGGAGCGGAGCAGCAATGAAAAATGTTGCGAAAACGGGGAAAAAGTGACGCAGACGAAGTTGCGTGGGACAGCTAGTTGAATATAACATCACGCCTGCAATCCCCGAAGGGTTAGGCAGAGGCGTACCCAATTATATTAAAACCACATAGACTATTATTATTTAGTACTAGCTGTGCCCGCGACTTCGTCCGCGTGTAATAAGATTTTTTCTAAAATAGTGTAGCCTAAGTGACTCATTATTACATGAGCTATCTGCCAGTGAAAGTCCCGTCAAAATCGGCCCAGCCGTTCCAGAGATGAGAAATTGAAATTAAGGATATATTGGTATATGTATCGTATATACATTCATATGCATGTAGTGAAAAGTGGTTATTTTAATATTACAAACAGACACTCCAATTGTCCAATTGCGGATTGGCAAGTTAAAATGGCAGTGGGCTGGCCACATAGTGCGCAGGACCGATGGCCGATGGGGCCGGAAGGTCCTGGAGTGGAGACCGCGGACCGGCAAGCGCAGCGTAGGACGTCCACCAGCTAGGTGGACCGACGACCTAGTCAAGGTAGCCGGAAGACGCTGGGCGCAGGCCGCTTCCAACCGGTCCTGTTGGAAATCCATGGGGGAGGCCTATGTCCAGCAGTGGACGTCCTACGGCTGATATGATGATGACTCCAATTGTATTTATTTGTATGTATAGATTATTTATTGTAATATGCTAAATGTATATAAATAATAAACTTTGGATAAACCTTTAGTTAATAGGTAAGGCTATTGACAATAGGCTATATTCATAGAACAATATAATTAGTACTTTGTATTGGTAACAATTAAAATTGTCCCAGTGAGAATAAAACTTCCATTTTTTTTTTTTCGGTTCACATGAAATTTGTATTGGCTCGTAGCTCAATATGAACAGCCAGTACGTCTACCATGAGTTTTAACAATCTAGACTCGCTAGCGTCTGTAGTTAAAAAAATGTATGAAAACTTTTACAGCGCCTCTAGCGGATAGTTGGGTACCAAAATGCGCAGTATGAGTCACATAGTTATCTATCCTACGTCACCGTGTAGTAAACTATACTACAGCGACTGTAGATTTGGCTTAATTTGCTTAGAATTTGGTAGTAAGCACCAACACAGCAGCTCATGGTACCATTGAAAAAGCTAACTATAGTATTTGTGTATTGACGGAACTTTTGCAGTTACGTCAAGCGATCTAACTATGACAACTCATGGTAGACGTACAGGGCTGCCAAGGTCGCTCCATAGATGGGTGACCGTCCATTATATACCGACTTTCCACCGTGCCTCGGAAAACACGGTAAACCGTTGTTCCAGCTGTGTTATTTTTAGATTTTATATTTTTAGTCTCTACAGGTAGTCAGTGGATCGAAAATTCTGCCAACCAGTCTTACCACGGGGTATCGTATTACCCAGTACTAAGGGTTGTGGAGGTCAGATATGCAGGCGCTCCATGTAAAATTCTGGTATTCAGCCGCGCCCGGTTAGACTGGAAGCTGTCTCCAACATATTTGGGAAACGGCTAGGCAAATAAACAAGTCTGCAAGACGCCTCAAAGTCTTAAGAGGGGACTCTAGCTCCAAAGAATTTGAAGAATAGGTATTTGAAGAAACTATTGCCGTCGCGCTGCGCCCGACCAAGGCCCCGTAAAGTGCGAAAGGGACAACTGCAGCTTAGGCTGATTTTACTTACAAAAATCTTGACCAAAAGACGTTTTGTATTCCGCTGTTTTCTTCTTCAAAACTAAACTGATCTAAATAATTCTTATATCAAAATTTAGAGGAAAAGTATATCTATGCGTCTATTATTTTCTTTTTTGTTAAAATTAGTTTTTCTTATCTAAAATTAGTCCTTCTTTTTTAGTAAAATTAGTAATTAGTATCTGATTAGTCTGATAGTCGTCTGAACATGGCGGTAAAAATGGGCTTTTTTGGGGTTTTTGGATTGTCATAATTCTTTTAGTTATTATGTTTTGAAAAAAAGGAAATGATAGGGGCAAGTATTAATAAGACTTAATTTTTTTTAGAAAAAATCATTGCTCTAGACGCATTATCCACGAAGAAAACAGTGGAATACGTTTGTATGGAGAAAGGCCCACTACAGTCCCCTCTAAATATACTTTTGATTCAGAACTTTTAAATAACAAAGCGAATTGATGACCTCAACTATGCTGGGTCGGCTTCCAATCCAACCGGATGCAGCTGAACTGGACTAAACAGATAACGTTATAAATTGTTATGGCTAAAAACAAGGTGTTGTTTTGCATCCTTCTCAAAATTCAGGAGCGATTTTTGATGTGAAACTTCTTATGCGACTTCCAAAAAGTTTGCGTTAAACGTTTAACGCTAACATGGAGGGGGAATACGAAGAAATCAAAATCATTTATTTCAAGTTTCAAGGCCAGTTACAGGCACTTTTGAATAGTCGAAAAACAATAAAAATGAAGCTACAGTCCCAGTCACAAGACATAATAACTGTGAAAGTACTGTAGTTGCCCATTCCAGAGCGTAGATCTCTATGGTGGAGCATGGGTAAGAATCTCCATGGACACTCTTTTAAATCAGAATCTTGTTACAAAACCTTGGTTACATCATTCATTTAGAGATGGTACATTATGTGCGAACGATGTAGCAAGACGTGCACGTTAAAAGTGTCCATAGTAAAAACGAAACGAACAATTAAAAGATGAAATAATTAGAGACAGAGCAAGAGTGAATGCGTGGTACTCGAACGCATGTGTGTAGTATTACGAAGTTTCACTTCTTCAGCGCGGAGGGACTCAACGCATTATTATTATTTTTCGGATGGGTACTCATCAAATGACCCCTCCCGCTCTGGGTGGAGCGGAAGAATGTGTCAGACTTGTACTGACTAAAACCCATCCATGTTCCTTCTTAGCCCTTTGTGTTCCAAGGCCGCGGTATCTCTTTCGAGCATTCCCCTAGCCCTGGCAGGCATCGGTCCTCTCGGACCCCTTCCGATTCACTGACATCTCCTTCAACGCGCGTGGACTTCCTCCGCGCGGAGGGACTCCACAAACTATTTTGTCACAAAAGACAGAAATAATCAATTTAAATTACCGTACCTTGTCAATTATTAAAAAAACGCAGAGTTTTTGTTGTTGTCATATTTCAGAATAACTCGTTTAAGATGGTTTGAATAATAAATTAACGAATCAACTTTTGAAATTGTTTTTATGTGTGAAAGCGCGGTTATAGGGCGAGGATCAGACGGGCCGCGTTTAAAATATCCTACCCATTTTATTATTGATTCGGATCGAGAATCATTAGCATAGTTGCCTCTTTGAATTTGACGAGGATGCAAAACAACACCCTGTAAATTGATGAGTATTTTTGCCTTGCAATTTATTATTTACGCATTGACGTCAATTTTGATTCGAACACAGGAAAGACTGAAAAATAAAGTGCCTATTGTAAATTAAAAGTAAGTGACATACTCGGTGATTAACAAATCGGAAAACACAAATGTTTTTTTTTTTTAATTAATGTAACAATTTAATGAGATCATTACGTTTTGGGCCCATTGTTACTTTGGGGTTCTAAAAATTAAAATAGGGATGGTGACTCATTTTTTTTATTTGTCTATCGGGTAGATTATTAAAAAGTATTTGACACGTATTTTTTCTTTTTTCACGTAATCGTAAAATTACGATATTTTGAGTTGAAATGGCGCATGACGTCACGGCTCAGTACATTTTATACCTAGTCGTGACGTAGTGAGCCCCCACTCTCCAACTTTAATGCGTTTTAACTAAGTATTCTTTTGTTAACTTGATAAAACAAAAAATACGTATCTAATATTTTTGTATTACCTGATTGACGGACAAAATAGAATTTCGTTTTCTTTACCCAGTCATCATCCCTATTCTACTAGATGTTGCCCGCGCCTTGGTTCACGTGGAAATTTTGACATGTACGTATTAGAAGGCCTCGTAAAAAATAGCCTACGACCTATTCTCAGACCCACCAAATAAACACAAAAAAGTCACAAAAATCGGTCAAGCCGTTTCGGAGGAGTTCGATAACAAACACTGTGACACGAGATTTTTATATAAATTAGAAGATTAATGCATTTGTATCAGATAACTGCCTCGTTGGCAAAGTGGTCGAAAGCACGACTGCCGAGCATCGGGTCCCGGGTTCAATTTCCAGGTTGGGCAAGGTGTTATTAGGTGTTTCCATAAGGAATTTCTCAGTAGCAGCCGCAGAGTCTGAATTTGTGCCCGACTGATGGTAATAGGCTCGCTAACATGGGACTTATAAAAAGGGGGAGCTCGTGGCTAAATAATAACACCCGCACGGATCGATCTTTAAGGTTAAGCCGTGGTAGCCGAGGGTGGTCCATGGATGGGTGACCATAATTACATACCGAGTTTCCTCCGTGCCTCGGAAAGCACGTTAAGCCGCTGGTACCGGCTGTCATTTGCATATCTTTGACAGTCGTTACGAGTAGTCAGAAGCCAAAAGTCTGACATCCAGTCTTACCAAGGGGTATCGTATTTCCCAAAAAACATTTTCAAAATGTCTTTTAAAAATGAAGATAATTGGGAATTTCTGTTTTAATAATCGGTCTAATTTAGCCATAACATTATTTTTCGAAAATGTTTTTAAGTAAATTTTTAGACCTATGTATACTGCTTATTCGTAGGAAGTTTCATTAAAATCTGTTCAGTCATTTCGGAAAATAACGACTTGAAAGTTTGTATGAAATTCCGTATGGTGTAAACGCTCTTAAGGAAACAACATTTATGACTTAGTCAAACCCCGTACATGAGTTTCACGTACTCAGATTTCTATATAGGGAAGATCCTTGTTTACATATTATATAGAACTTATGACGTACACACTATATTAGTCAACCAAGTCCGCATCAATATGTGACGTTTATTTATAAGACAAACTTGTGTTCAGTGAAAACCTCTATGATATAATTATAGTGTCAATGTTTTGGTACAGGTAATGCCTGAGCTATTTATTATTCACTAGCTGTGCCTGCGACTTCGTCTGCGTGGAATTAGTTTTTTTCTAAAAATAGAAGTAGTCTAAGTTACTCCTTATTATATCGGCTATCTGCCAGTGAAAGTCCCGTCAAAATCGGTCGAGCCGTTCCAGAGATTAGCCGGAACAAACAGACAGACAAAAATAGTAAAAAAAAAATGGTATATGTACCGTATATACATTCATGCATGTAGTAAAAAGCGGTTATTTTTCAAACAGACACCTTAATTTTATTTATTTGTATACACCGTGTAAATCACCTCATCACGAAGCCGTCAACCAAGCATTCTGTACATGAAACTAAGTAGCTTTACGCATAAATTATTGCTGGGAAACGACTTTTTTTTGGGCGGTGGAAAATCTTTTTTTTTGGTAGAACTCAATGTAACGCACTCAAAACATTGTGCTGATGGACGGATTGAATAGTACGGGGGTCGTGGAGGTGTTTCAAGTAAAAATCTTACATTAAAAACTTGTTTTTAAAAAAATACTTGTCTAAAAGTTGGAACTTTGACCCCTAATATCTCCGTAACTATAAGGTTCCCAGGTATGGTGTAGAACAAAAAAATGTTCGCAATGACAGGGAGAACCAGTGCCTTTCGGCTTCGTTAAGAGGTGTTTTACACCCTTTAGAGTATATATTTGTTTTTGTGCGTGTTTTTCAGTATTCTTTGTGACTAGTTGTTACAGTTCGGAAGCATATCGTGAGCGTCATATTTCTAATCAAAGTTGAAAAGCTTTACCTGTATAGGTGAGTTGTGTCGTCAGAAAATGTTTCTAGAACAAAGTCGACGACACAGTATGTTTCTGACTCAGGCAGGAGCTTGTAGCTAAATAATAACAGCCCTTCTGACCTTCTAAATAAGGCTCAGTGACTGAGAAGATAACATTTTAAACTAAGCTTTTCATCATCAGTGTATAATGTTCCCACTGCTGGGACACAGGCCTCCTCTCTATGAGAGGGAGTGGGCTGTAATCCATCACGCAGGCTCAGTGCGGGTTGGTAGATGTCCCATGTCTTCGAATTTTTAGTTCTAGGAACATGCCGGTTTCTTCACAATGTTTTCCTTCACCGTTTTGAGAGCAGCGGTGATGAAATAAATTACACAAAGTAATGCGTCTGCCTGTGTTCGAACCCACGGATTACTGCTCGTAAGTCTGATCTGCCACCACTGCTCTCAATGGGTATGTGTGTACTATTGAATAAACAAAACTAATAGGATAAAAGGCCAATTTAAGCCCCCGACCGCGCCTCCGCAGGTGGGCGCAATGCGAATTGATAACGTTATATTATTGTCATGGCTTAATATATTGATGAGTATAATTGTTACCTGTCCATGATGTAATAATTCATACGCATTATGACGTCAAATTAAAATACTTTTGCCATTCGTAAAATAACGGAAGGCTAGGTTAAATGTCCATTGTTAGTTAAAATACGTTAAAATAACTTAACTGACAAAATATGTAAAATGTAATTAATTTATGTATTTATTTTATTTATTGATAAAGGTATAAAATCCCAATCTAAATACATAATTATTTAAAATCAAAACAATACAAAATAACATTACAAATTGAGCAGGTACAAATTTTGTACCTGCTCAACCCAAATGCACGAGACCGCTGATTTTTGCAACTGTAAGAAAAACTCGACCATCTAGATACAATTCTAGCAAATAAATTATTTCGATTTGTAATGTTATTTTGTATTGTTTTGATTTTAAATAATTATGTATTTAGATTGGGATTTTATACCTTTATCAATAAATAAAATAAATACATAAATTAATTACATTTTACATATTTTGTCAGTTAAGTTATTTTAACGTATTTTAACTAACAATGGACATTTAACCTAGCCTTCCGTTATTTTACGAATGGCAAAAGTATTTTAATTTGACGTCATAATGCGTATGAATTATTACATCATGGACAGGTAACAATTATACTCATCAATATATTAAGCCATGACAATAATATAACGTTATCAATTCGCATTGCGCCCACCTGCGGAGGCGCGGTCGGGGGCTTAAATTGGCCTTTTATCCTATTAGTTTTGTTTATTCAATAGTACACACATACCCATTGAGAGCAGTGGTGGCAGATCAGACTTACGAGCAGTAATCCGTGGGTTCGAACGCAGGCAGACGCATTACTTTGTGTAATTTATTTCATCACCGCTGCTCTCAAAACGGTGAAGGAAAACATTGTGAAGAAACCGGCATGTTCCTAGAACTAAAAATTCGAAGACATGGGACATCTACCAACCCGCACTGAGCCTGCGTGGTGGATTACAGCCCACTCCCTCTCATAGAGAGGAGGCCTGTGTCCCAGCAGTGGGAACATTATACACTGATGATGAAAAGCTTAGTTTAAAATGTTATCTTCTCAGTCACTGAGCCTTATTTAGAAGGTCAGAAGGGCTGTTATTATTTAGCTACAAGCTCCTGCCTGAGTCAGAAACATACTGTGTCGTCGACTTTGTTCTAGAAACATTTTCTGACGACACAACTCACCTATACAGGTAAAGCTTTTCAACTTTGATTAGAAATATGACGCTCACGATATGCTTCCGAACTGTAACAACTAGTCACAAAGAATACTAAAAAACACGCACAAAAACAAATATATACTCTAAAGGGTGTAAAACACCTCTTAACGAAGCCGAAAGGCACTGGTTCTCCCTGTCATTGCGAACATTTTTTTGTTCTACACCATACCTGGGAACCTTATAGTTACGGAGATATTAGGGGTCAAAGTTCCAACTTTTAGACAAGTATTTTTTTAAATAAAAGTTTTTAATGTAAGATTTTTACTTGAAACACCTCCACGACCCCCGTACTATTCAATCCGTCCATCAGCACAATGTTTTGAGTGCGTTACATTGAGTTCTACCAAAAAAAATGATTTTCCACCGCCCAAAAAAAAGTCGTTTCCCAGCAATAATTTATGCGTAAAGCTACTTAGTTTCATGTACAGAATGCTTGGTTGACGGCTTCGTGATGAGGTGATTTACACGGTGTATACAAATAAATAAAATTAAGGTGTCTGTTTGAAAAATAACCGCTTTTTACTACATGCATGAATGTATATACGGTATATATACTATTTTTTTTTAATTTTTGTCTGTCTGTCTGTTTGTTCCGGCTAATCTCTGGAACGGCTTGACCGATTTTGACGGGACTTTAGCTGGCAGATAGCCGATATAATAAGGAGTAACTTAGACTACTTCTATTTTAGAAAAAAACTAATTCCACGCAGACGAAGTCGCAGGCACAGCTAGTGAATAATAAATAGCTCAGGCATTACCTGTACCAAAACATTGACACTATAATTATATCATAGAGGTTTTCACTAAACACAAGTTTGTCTTATAAATAAACGTCACATATTGATGCGGACTTGGTTGACTAATATAGTGTGTACGTCATAAGTTCTATATAATATGTAAACAAGGATCTTCCCTATATAGAAATCTGAGTACGCGAAACTCATGTACGGGGTTTGACTAAGTCATAAGTGTTGTTTCCCTAAGAGAGTTTACACCTTACGGAATTTCATACGAACTTTCAAGTCGTTATTTTCCGAAATTACTGAACAGATTTTAATGAAACTTCCTACGAATAAGCAGTATACATTTTCTAAAAATAATGTTATGGCTAAATTAGACCGATTATGAATTATCTATAGAAACAGAAATTTCCAATTATCTTCATTTTTAAAAGACATTTTGAAAATGTTTTTTTAGTAACTTTTTAGACCTATGTATGCGTAGGAAGTTTCATTAAAATCTGTTCAGTCATTTCGGAAAATAACGACTTGAAAGTTTGTATGAAATGCCAAGGTATAAACGCTCTTAAACTTTTCAATTCTGCAATTCTTCGTATTGCTGTGTTTTATTTACCATGCATAGCATAAAATCACACACATCCATATTTCGCAAGTTATGTTTTTAAGTCCCATATCATCACCAGCCTAGCCTTTTCCCAAACTATCTTGGGGTCGGCTTCCAGTCTAACCGGATGCAGCTGAGTACCAGTATTTTACATAAAGCGACTGCCTGTCTGACCTCCACAACCCAGTAACTGGGAAATACGATACCCCTTGGTAAGATTGGATGTCAGACTTTTGGCTTCTGACTACTCGTAACGACTGTCAAAGATATGCAAATGACAGCCGGTACCAGCGGCTTAACGTGCTTTCCGAGGCACGGAGGAAACCCGGTATGTAATTATGGTCACCCATCCATGGACCACCCTCGGCTAGCACGGCTTAACCTGAAAGATTGACCCGTGTGGCTGTTTTTTAGCCACGAGCTCCTCCTGTTTATAAGTCCCATGTTAATGAGCCTATTACCATCAGTCGGGCACAAATTCAGACTCTGCGGCTGCTATTGAGAAATTCCTTATGGAAACACCCAATAACACCTTGCCCAACCTGGAAATTGAACCCGGGACCCGATGCTCGGCAGTCGTGCTTACGACCACTTTGCCAACGAGGCAGTTATCTGATACAAATGCATTAATCTTCTAATTTATATAAAAATCTCGTGTCACAGTGTTTGTTATCGAACTCCTCCGAAACGGCTTGACCGATTTTTGTGACTTTTTTGTGTTTATTTGGTGGGTCTGAGAATAGGTCGTAGGCTATTTTTTACGAGGCCGTCTAATACGTACACGTCAAAATTTCCACGTGAACCAAGTCGCGGGCAATATTTAGTAGAATTATAATTTTTGGAACCACAAGGTAACAATGGGCCCTAAACGTAATGATCTCATTAAATTGTTACATTAATTTAAAAAAAAAACATTTGTGTTTTCCGATTTGTTAATCACCGTGTATGTCACTTACTTTTAATTTACAATAGGCATTTTATTTTTCAGTCTTTCCTGTGTTCGAATCAAAATTGACGTCAATGCGTAAATAATAAATTGCAAGGCAAAAATACTCATCAATTTACGGGGTGTTGTTTTGCATCCTCGTCAAATTCAAGGAGGCAACTATGCTAATGATTCTCGATCCGAATCAATAATAAAATGGGTAGGATATTTTAAACGCGGCCCGTCTGATCCTCGCCCTATAACCGCGCTTTTACACATACAAACAATTTCAAAAGTTGATTCGTTCTGAAATACTGACAACAAAAAAATCAGCGTTTATTAATAATTGACAAGGTACGGTAATTTAAATTGATTATTTCTGTCTTTTGTGACAAAATAGTTTGTGGAGTCCCTCCGCGCGGAGGAAGTCCACGCGCGTTGAAGGAGATGTCAGTGAATCGGAAGGGGTCCGAGAGGACCGATGCCTGCCAGGGCTAGGGGAATGCTCGAAAGAGATACCGCGGCCTTGGAACACAAAGGGCTAAGAAGGAAAATGGATGGGTTTTAGTCAGTAACAGTCTGACACTTTCTTCCGCTCCACCCAGAGCGGGGAACGAAAAATAATAATAATGCGTTGAGTCCCTCCGCGCTGAAGAAGTGAAACTTCGTAATACTACACGCATGCGTTCGAGTACCACGCATTCACTCTTGCTCTGTCTCTTTCTATTCCCCCTCCATGCTAGCGTTAAACGTTTAACGCCACCTTGTTGGAAGTCGCATAAGAAGTTTCACTTCAAAAATCGTTCCTGAATTTTGAGAAGGATGCAAAACAACACCTTGTTTTTAGCCATAACAATTTATAACGTTATCTGTTAAGTCCAGTTCAGCTGCATCCGGTTGGATTGGAAGCCGACCCAGCATAGTTGAGGTCATCAATTCGCTTTGTTATTTAAAAGTTCTGAATCAAAAGCATATTAAGAGGGGACTCTAGTGGGCCTTTCTCCATACAAACGTATTCCACTGTTTTCTTCGTGGATAATCACTGGTCTACAGCTTTTTTGCGCATGGGACATATATACCTTATTTTTATTGCATTTATAGCTAGATATAAGAATAAGAACAAAAAATTGCTCTGTATTTGATTTTGTGCGAAAAAAATGCAAAAAACCAATTCAATAAAATACACAAATTTTTTACACAGAAATGATTTGTTAAAAGATAATGAACGTCCATTTATGATTTATTTGTCTTAAAGTAGGGTCCAAATGTTTAAAAATTAATTGTTTTGGTTTTCCTGTCATGTTCAACAGAAGTTTCTCTGATCAGCCCCCAAATATAATCACCCATCACGCTTTCAGTGTACTTGCTTTGGTAACCTCTGTCATTCAAATTTCATTATGTCTTGATGGAAGCGTTCCCCTTGTTCTTCCGAATAAGCTCCCATGTTTTCCTTAAATTTATCCAAATGAGAATGTAACATGTGCATTTCGAGGCATTCTACCGTATGTTCTTGCCGAGGTTGGTCCGTGGATGGGTGATCATAATTACATACCGAGTTTCCTCCGTGCCTCGGAAAGCACGTTAAGCCGTTGGTCCCGGCTGTCATTTGTAGATCTTTGACAGTCGTTACGAGTAGTCAGAAGCCAAAAGTCTGACATCCAGTCTTACCAAGGGGTATAGTATTACCCAGTTACTGGGTTGTGGAGGTCAGATAGGCAGTCGCTTCATGTAAAATACTGGTCCTCAGCTACATCCGGTTAGACTGGAAGCCAGCCCGAAGATAGTTTGGGCAAAGGCTAGGATGATGATGATTGAAGTATGTAAGCTTGATAGGCTTCGCAAATCTTTCATACTTTTTGTCTCGAACTTTGATAAATTCGCCACAAATATAGCAAAACGAATCAGCGTCTCGTGTATCAACCTATCTGGTTGATACACGTAAGAAATGCGTAAAAGACGTTTTACCTCAGTAATATGCAAACACACACTGTTTGTTGTAAACGTATTGGCGATGCGTAATGCAAGAAACGATACTGCGCGCCCCTTACGCGATCTTTCGACAGCGACAGCGCGCAATCACCGACATTACTGGGCGCGAAAATCAAAAATGGTCAAATCGCTATAACTTTTTTAAAAGCAAATATTTTCGATGTCCAATCGCACTTTTTTATATATTTTCACTTTTTTTTTTTTTTTTTTTATTTTGAAATTTTAATTTTTTTGTTGACCGGTGTAATGCGTCTAGAGCAATGATTTTTTCCAAAAATTTTTAGGTCTTATTAATACTTGCCCCTAATAGTTACACCCTGTATAGGTCAGCTGTTCTAAGTATGGGGAACCCCCAAAATTTATTGTTTTTTTTTTTCTATTTTTGTGTGAAAATCTTAATGCGGTTCACAGAATACATCTACTTACCAAGTTTCAACCCTATAGTTCTTATAGTTTCGGAATAAAATGGCTGTGACATACGGACGGACAGACAGACATGACGAATCTATAAGGGTTCCGTTTTTTGCCATTTGGCTACAGAACCCTAAAAAATGACGTGTAAAAGTGTTTGTAAAAACCTACTTGCAAAATAAACATTTATCATTTAAAATGTATCGGAACTGTAAGCACGATTTTGGAGGAATTTTCAAGTAAATTCCTTAGAGTAGTAGTTACAGCCCTGATGACAACATTTGTGTCAATTTTTTAATTTAGTCTTCTTATAATATTTTATTTTTGCATAGATTATTTTTTATTTACCGATTGTTTGTGTAATGTGTGCGCCTTGTAAATTACGAGATGCTTTTTTTTTTTACAGCGTTAGTACTTTATCATGGGAGGACAGCGTAGACCCGACAATAAGTCGTTGCTTACTACAAAACGTAGAACAAGTTAAAAAAAAAAACGCATCTCGTAATTTACAAGGCCTACAATGTCCACACATTCACAAACAATCGCTAAATAAAAAAGAATCCATGCAAAAATTAAATATTATAAGAAGACTCAGTGCCTATGCTATTAAAAAACGTCGACGAAAGGTGCTCGGTTCGGGTTGGTCGTTTCCTATGGAGAAAAACCGGCAAGAAACTCCATGGTTACTCTTTTTCAATAATTTGTTTGAAAAATGTTTTTAGTAATTTTTTAGGCCTAAGTATCCTGATGCGTATCATCGTAAATTATAAACGCTCGATCAACCCGTGCGGCTCACCGTTGATGACGTTTTACAAAATTTCGTACTTTGGGGAGGCCCAATTACCAGGACATTCGTACGTCCCTAACGATAAGAAGGGATGAGTGTTATGCCACACGTCATTATAAATAAACATAGAAATTCTTCTGTACAGCTTTAATAATACTGGTAATACCGCGGCGTACGAAAATAGTACATAATTGAGGATAAAGAGGAAGTTGCTGGAATTGTTTATTTTGTATTGTTGACATTGACGTTGTTTTAATAGGATCCTCTGTGAATAACGAATGGTTTTACAATAACATAAACCATCACGCCTGTAATCCCTGAAGTGTTAGGCAAAAGTGTACCTATAACATAAAGGGTGTAAAACACCTCTTAACGAAGCCGAAAGGCACTGGTTCTCCCTGTCACTGCCATCATTTTTTTGTTTTACACCATACCTGGGAACCTTCTAGTTACGGAGATATTAGGGGTCAAAGTTCCAACTTTTCGACAAGTATTTTTTTAAATACAAGTTTTTAATGTAAGATTTTTACTTTAAACACCTCCACGACCCCCGTACTATTCAATCCGTCCATCAGCACAATGTTTTGAGTGCGTTTCATTGAGTTCTACCACAAAACATGATTTTACACCCCCCAAAAAAAAGTCGTTTCCCAGCAATAATTTTTGCGTAAAGTTACTTAGTTTCATGTACAGAATGCTTGGTTGACGGCTTCGTGATGAGGTGATTTACACCGTGTATACAGGATGTAACGGAAAGGGTATATACATCCTTAAGGGTGTGCAGACCATCAAACTGAACATGTTTATCACGATAAAAAAAATTGCAGCAAAAAAAAATCAGCTGCCTATACATTTGGGTCGAATAGGTATTGCAATTTTCTATGGGGCAGCAGATATTTTTTTTTGCTGAAAAACATGTTTTGTGATGAGAAACATGTTTAGTTTGGTAGTCTGTAGCACACCCTTAAGTATGTATAAAGGGTGTAAAACACCTCTTAACGAAGCCGAAAGGCACTGGTTCTCTCTGTCATTGCGATCATTTTTTTGTTCTACACCATACCTGGGAACCTTCTAGTTACGGAGATATTAGGGGTCAAAGTTCCAACTTTTCGACAAGTATTTTTTTAAATACAAGTTTTTAATGTAAGATTTTTACTTTAAACACCTCCACGACCCCCGTACTATTCAATCCGTCCATCAGCACAATGTTTTGAGTGCGTTTCATTGAGTTCTACCACAAAACATGATTTTACACCCCTAATTTTTGCGTAAAGTTACTTAGTTTCATGTACAGAATGCTTGGTTGACGGCTTCGTGATGAGGTGATTTACACCGTGTATACAGGGTGTAACGGAAAGGGTATATACATCCTTAAGGGTGTGCTACATACCATCAAACTGAACATGTTTATCACGATAAAAAAAATTTGCAGCAAAAAAAAAATTCTGCTACCTATACATTTGGGTCAAATAGGTATTGCAATTTTCTATGGGGCAGCAGATATTTTTTTTGCTGAAAAACATGTTTTGTGATGAGAAACATGTTTAGTTTGGTAGTCAGTAGCACACCCTTAAGTATGTATATACCCTTTTCGTTACACACTGTAGACTACTAGCCTATGCTTGCAGCTTCGCACGCGTGCAGTTCGATCACCGATACAGTTTTAGTTTACATCAAAATCCGGCTCGAGACTCCTTTGAGTGTTTTTCGCTATTCCTCATACATAGTCTCGGATGAGGCCATCCACGCACACTTGAAAAATTCATCCTGTATCCTACTAATATTATAAACGTGAAAGTTTGTAAGTATGGATGGATGGATGTTTGTTACTCTTTCACGCAAAACCACGGAACGGATTTTAATGAAATTTGGCACACAGATAGTTTATAACCTGGATTAACACTTTTTATCCCGATAGTACGATCTCGTGGGGCAATTACCGAAGACCACGCGATGCCACGGGTATTAGCTAGTGTAGCATTCAAGTTTAAAGGTAATGTAGCATCTTCATAAGCTATATTAGTTATTTTAGTAAATTATATTTTATGTGTAGTTTAGTTTAGAATAGGTTAAGTTATGATGAGGCTGACTTGCCTTTGAGGATAAAAGCCTCCCATAAGATTTAAAAAAAAAGTACAATAGGGGATGATCACATTTTTTTTCTTTGTCGGGTATATTATTGAAAAGTATTGGACACGTATTTTTTCTTTTTTCACGTGGTCATAAAATTACGGAGATATATTGAGTTGAAATGGCGCATGACGTCACATGTCGGTAATTTTTATACCTACTTGTGACGCAGTGAGCACCCACTCTCCAACTTTAATGAGTTTTAACTAAGTATTTTTTTGATAAAACAAAAAAACCTGTGTCTAATATTTTTGTATTACCTGTCTGACGGACAAAATAGAATGTCGTTTTCTTTACCCAGTCCGCACCCCTATTATAGCAAATAATAATAAAGTATAGTTACCTAACGTATCTTAGGCGCAGATCTGTCGTTGCAATGCTTGTTGCGACGTAACGTTGCGCCGCGTTTTATTTGTTCCATCAGAGATGTGTGACAGATTCGGGGGTCGGGCTGGAAACAAATAATAAACCATTTAAATCTCTTAAATTAGGGCAAATAGAGTCGGGGAGTTCATCGCCGACGCAATGCACGACCCTTGCGAGTGGATCCAAAGGAGTTTGGTACCCGGAGGCGGGCTGTTCTGGGTGGGTCGCGAATGTCATGCTTAGCAGTTCCCGTGGGCCATCCGCCAAGGCGATAGTAGGCTCATGGCGATGTTTTTTAGTGGGTGCAAGCCTCACAAAACTAAACCGTCTCCCCGGACGATGAGTTAGGCATTTTTCACCGCTAATTATTGACGTCACGGTTGGCGCAGTAGTTGAGCGATCGACTGCTGCGCTGCGTATCGCGGTTTCGATCCCCGCACGGAACAAATATTTGTATGGCCTACAGATAGTTGTCCCGGGTCTGGCTGTTTGTGTATGTGAGTTTAAATGTTTGTAAACGCACCCACGATACAGGAATTCCTGTGGAGTGTGGAGCAACGTTTTTTAAAGAAAAGAAAAAATAATAAAAAAAACTTAAATAAATTGATTAAATTATCAAGCGTTCTTACGCGGTCGGCTTTCTTTTCTGCTTGTGTTTAGGCCTTCCCCCATTCTTTCAATTTTTCCTAGAAAAGTTGAAAGAAGCCTCTCAAGGCTCTGAAGAGGGCCTCTTCCTGCCACTTTACGAAAACAGGGAAATTTATAAATTTAAAAAAAACCCGAACCTTTAGGTCCCCCTATGCCCACTATGTTATATGCTCGGTGGAAAATTTTAAATTTCTACGGTTCAAAGAGCAGAAAGACAGCGGACCCTTAGTGATAATATGGAACCCTGAAAATTATAAAGGGTGTAAGGGACTTTTGTTACTACTAATATCAAAATCAAAAGTCATTTATTCAAACTAGGCTGATAATCAGCACTTTTTGAACGTCAAAATCACAAGAGACAGTCCCCCAAAACGCCCGCCCTTCGCCACTTCCTAGTGTTTTAGCTGGGAAGAAGAAGTGGCGGAACAAACTCCCCAGCAACACATCTGTCTGTTAGGTTAGAAGAACCAGATTCATGTCACATGTCAGCTAGCACACACCAATAATGAAATAAATATTAAAAAATATACTCAAGAATAAATAAAGCCTCCAGACATAAAGGGCGTGCCCGCTTACACGTGCATATCGTTTTGTGGGGAAAACCATTTGTTGTGACTAAAGTACGTGGCGCTCTATACTTGTATGAGTCAAATTATAGTGAGGCGATTGTGTCAGTGATCTAGGTCAGTTATAGGTAGACTGAGTTGGTACATAGGTAGTTTACATACACAGTCACACAATAACGTCATTTTTAGGGTTCCGTACCCAAAGGGTCAAACGGGACCCTATTACTGAGACTTCGTTGTCCGTCCGTCCGTCAGTCTGTCACCAGGCTGTATCTCATGAACCGTGATAGTTAGCCAGTTGAAATGTCTGCAGATTATGTATTTCTTTTGCCGCTATAACAACAACAAATACTTAACACAGAATAAAATAAATATTTAAGAGGGCTCCTATACAAAAAAGTGATATTTTTGCTCGTTTTTATAAATAATGTTACGGAACCCTTCGTGCGCGAGTACGACTCGCACTTGGGCGGTTTATTTTTCTGTTTGTAATTTTGTTGTTTTGAGCGACCTCTATCCATTTCGTGCCTGCGATACATTCTACTTCGTCCTTCCACCTTTGCGTGGCATTCTCTGGAGGAGGCCTCTACTCGAAAGTACCAGGGGCCTGTAGCTTACTGTATTATTTTATCATTGTCATAAATGTAGGAAAACAACAATAAAGTTCTTTCGATAATAGATGGCGCCACGTGTCCGAGCCGGTTATTGTCAAATTCTAAATGAACGGGGGAAAAGCTAGTAATATAAGTGGGACATTACCTGTGCGTGTTGGTTGATCATCTCGCGCACACTCTTAGCGCGCGTGGTCTCAAGCTGACGTCGTTGTTGCTGTATCGTCGCTGAGAGCTTGTCTAGGAACGCGGGCTGCACTGGGATTGTACCTGATGAACAAAAATATACAAGATGTTGATTTGCATCCTCGTCAAAATTCAGGAGGTTGTCACAAAAGACATAAACAATTAATTAAAATTACGGTACCCAGTTCATTATTAATAAACGCTGATTTTTTTGGTTGTTTAAGTTTGTCGGTATTTCAGAATAACCCCCTTAACGTGGTTTAGGGAATAAGAAATGATCGAATAAACGTTTGAGATTTTTTGGTTGTGTGTAAGCGAGGTTATAAGGCGAGGATCAGACGGGCTATGTTTAAAACACGGGTGGTTAACAATTACCGATATACAAAAAAAAAAAAAAAACCTACTAATTTTAGGCTTATGTTTAACATAACACCAGATAAAGTAAATATAACCTTAAAAAACATTTTTATACTGCCTAAAATAGTAAATGATCATTTACTATATTTGGTCTTTGAATACAATTTTTTTGGTGTTTAGTATTTTTTTTTTGGTAATGTAGCTTAGGATCTCAAAGTATTTTTTGGTGCTCATTATATTTAATCCCCTAATTTTATAATTGATTCGGGACGAGAATCATTAGCATAGTTACCTCCTTGAATTTGACAAGGATGCAAAACAACACCTTGTATAGGTAAGTATAAAATATTGTATTTTTAAATTCTCAAGAGAGGAGCATGGACGTAGTTCTATGATTACCAGACCTAGACCCTTCATCATGTAGAAGTATCTTACTGGAAGCAAGAACAATTGCATATGATGAAAAGTTGGTTGAAGTGGCTTTGGCAGATATTAAGTAACGAAGGTGTGCTAAATAGCTGCCGAGCTCTAAAAAGCACCCTAGGGGTGGGACAGACCAAGACCACGGCGTTTCGGGTTTGACAAAGAGGGTTCTGAATTCACAAATAATTCGTTTTACGGTCACATTTATTTTTATTTCATTTCCTTTTTTTTTTAATAATATGATGTGTGCTTTGCTCACTGAAAATTCCACACGTACATTATACTCTATGTCAAAATAGTCTATGGTACGAAATGTCGTCTTTTTCAATACAATGCCATCAATAATTCTACAGTTTATATCTCCGAAACTATACATTTCTGATGGGTGAAATTTGACAAATCGTTTTCTTATATTAGTAGGAATCTAAAATAAAAATTACAACATCCTAGGTTAATGTACAGATATAAGTGACTAGACGCAGATTTGTTTCACAAAAATCGACAAGATGTATGTATGAATCTTTTCGATTTTTGTAAAAACAGAATGTATGGGACTGCTGTTGTTTATATTCTTTCTTTCTCCAAATTAGCTTACTGATATTATATAACCTCAAGCATAGATTTTTTTTACTTTAGTTTTTATTTAATTTTACTTTATTTTATTCGTATGTATGCATGTGTAAGCGGGCACGCCCTGTATGTCTGGAGGCTTTATTTATTCTTGAGTATATTTTTTAATATTTATTTCATTATTGGTGTGTGCTAGCTGACATGTGACATTAATTTGATGTAAGGATTCCTTTTTTATATAAACTTGAACACTATTGTATAGAATCTGGTTTATTTAACCTAACAGACAGATGTGTTGCTGGGGAGTTTGTTCCGCCACTTCTTCTTCCCAGCTAAAACACTAGGAAGTGGCGAAGGGCGGGCGTTTTGGGGGACTGTCTCTTGTGATTTTGACGTTCAAAAAGTGCTGATTATCAGCCTAGTTTGAATAAATGAGTTTTGCTTTAGTTACCTTTCCCCTTGCTAGGAGGGTCAGCAGCAGTGATGGTGGAGAT
Source organism: Cerastis leucographa (assembly GCA_963082945.1). Lineage (NCBI taxonomy): Eukaryota > Metazoa > Arthropoda > Insecta > Lepidoptera > Noctuidae > Cerastis > Cerastis leucographa. The sequence continues at coordinate 3,796,207 of OY720369.1, read as the reverse complement.
GGCGCGGCGCGACGTGCGCGGCGACAGCGCGGGCGCCAGCTTCGCGCTCAGCGACGCTATGAGACCGCCTTCTGGAACGTACCACGGACTTACTACAAGGGACTGGCCCATGGGCGACATAAAACTCTGATACCGAGTTAAACACACGAAAAGATAACAAAAGATTTTTTTCTTGTTGAAGTGAAAACTTCTGTAGCCGCGTTGAGTGATTTTTGGTAGGGAAAAAAACTATGGGTTCGCGTCACCGATGATCTCGATATGCTCGTGACGTATTGCGCCAGACTAGCGACGCATAGTATAGCCGCCTGTGTACTGTGTATAGATTTGAAAATTCAAAAAAAGAACAGTTATTCCATTGTTTTGATATTTCACTTTAGCCTCTTTTGTTTTTTTTTTTAAAACAAAATAGGCTGCGTTTGGCCGCATCTCGCCTGATGTGAATGAAGCGATGATGTTTAAAGAAAAGGACTACTAAGTACATAGGTAACAATGTTAAGTGAAACGCCTGATGAAAAAGCAAACAAGTTTCATATCGCACTATTTGCCTGTTTATTTATATTAGAAAACTAGGTGTCTTGCGCAACTTCGTCTGCGTCACATTTTCCCCGTTTTCCTAACATTTTTCATTGCTGCTACGCTCCTTTTGGTCATAGCGTGATGATCTAGCCTTTAGCCTTCCTCGATTAATGGGCTATCTAACACTGAAAGAAGTTTTGAAATCGGACCAGGAGTTCCTGAGTTTAGCGCTTTCAAGCAAATAAACAAACTCTTCAGCTTTATAATATTAGTATTGATAATAGGTTTTTTATAAACGAACTACTAGACTTATTACATTTTAAGGTTTTCCATACTTGCAATAATAACATGTTTTATTTGCGTGATAGTAGCCTTAATGCAATAAGAATCGTGAGTTTGGCCTTGGATTAAAATAATGCCAATTACTTCAATTGCACCCTGTATAGTCCTAAATCGAGAATAACTTTGTTTACGCAATGTAGAACATGTTAGTTCATCAGTTGTGTCATAGATGGCGCTGTAGTACTTTTTGTGTCGCTACAACGTTATAAACTAGACTCACGTTCGAGGTTATGCCTGTCAGCGCTGTGGGACCTGGCCGCGATGTTCTTCCTCATGGCTAGAGGACTGAGCGTATCGTGTCGCGACATGTTGTTGAATCCGGCTATGATCTCTGATGGTTGCGCGTAGATCGTGTTCTGGCCGTATTTCTTGTCTTGTTGCTGCTGCATTTTGAAGCCTGTGTCAAAGTATTTAAGGTTATATTACGTCGCAAATTAGCGTAGTCACTACGCTAGTCGTAGTGAAGTAGTCACTAGAAACAGGATCAAGTCTTTCATCAGCTTTAGCATGTTCTTATGTCAAAGCATAGCTATTAACATTCTCGATTAAAACAACTTTCAAACAATACCAATTTTATCAAAATCGGTTTATCCATTTAGGAGCTCCTATACGAATGAACCGATTTTGATAAAATTGACGATTTATTACGATGCCACAGACAGACTCACAGATACGCACGTCAAACTTATAACTCCCCTCTTTTTTGATCGGGGGTTAAAAAGGAGTAAATGATAGTTTTACGGACTAACGGTGGTCAGAGGAAATTGAAAGAAGGGCTGGAAGATGATGATGAATGATGTCTCACCAGTCTGTCCGTAATGCGACTCGTTGGACACTCTGGGTCCGAAGCTGGAGAATGAGTTGTTGTCTCCGTAGGAGGGCGTGGAGGGAGATGAGCCGTGCGGGGAGCCGCGACCCTCCGCGTATATACCTGCGGATAGTTTGTTTATATTATTATAGCTCTCAGAAAATTTTAGTGTGGTTTTATGAATATTTTCTATTTTACTCTTAAAACGATATTGGGTTCCCAAATGTTTAAAACTATTGAGGATTTATTAATATCTAGAATAATTAATTTTTCAGAATTTTCAAGTGTTTGAATTCTCTTGAGGAGCTCGTGGCTAAATAATAACAGTCACCTGGTTCGATCTTTAAAGTTAAGCCGTGCTTGCCGAGGTTGGTCCGTGGATGGGCGACCATAATTACATACCGAGTTTCCTCCGTGCCTCGGAAAGCACGTTAAGCCGTTGGTCCCGGCTGTTATTTGTAGATCTTTGACAGTCGTTACGAGTAATCAGAAGCCAAAAAGTCTGACATCCAGTCTTACCAAGGTGTATCGTATTACCCAGTTACTGGGTTGTGGAGGTCAGATAGGCAGTCGCTTCATGTAAAATACTGCTAGTCAGCTGCATCCGGTTAGACTGGAAGCCGACCCCAAGATAGTTTGGGAAAAGGCTAGGCAGATGATGATGAATTCTCTTGATTTTTTAACCGACTTCAAAAAAGGAGGAGGTTCTCAATTCGACGGTATGTTTTTTTTTTTGTGTGTATGTTACGCGATTACTCCGCCAATTGTGGACGGATTTTCAAAATTCTTTTTTTGTTCGAAAGGAGATACTTCTGAAGTGGTCCCATAGTCACCAAGTCAGGATCTGATGATTGGATCCTGGAGAAATCGAGGGCAACCCTCAAATTTTATAGGAAAACGTACAGCGGTTTTGGTATTTTCTACAACAAGTGAAGCATTTGCGTTCAATAAGAATCATTCTATCATCAGATCTGATGATGAATCCTAGAGACAGGCACCGGAACTCAATAATAAGACAATGTATCTTAGCTGTGTTTGGGCTTGTTGGAATTGTAACGGTATGCACTTTCCAGGTGTATGTACAAGTAATAATTAAAAAAAAATAGAAATCTTTTTATTTTTTTATTTTAACTGACTTCTAAAAGGAGAAGGTTATCAATTCGATTAGTTTTTGTTGAATGTACACCGATTACGCTGAGACTTATTACTTTACTAACTTCTTTAGTTTGATGCGGAATAGTTGCTATTTGGTCCCATAAAAAATGTTATATAGTTTTGCCCTGTAGTTTTCATTTTATTTTATTTGTAAATTTATCACGTACACCTATTTCTCCGTGATTACTGGACCGATTTACATGAATCTTCATTCATTTGGTAGAGAAAGCTTGCCCGGTGGGGGCCCATATGAATTTTATTATCTTTGCTTTGGTACTTTTTGAGTCATCCCCTTTATTATGCATTTTGTCCTTTGTCGTATGTATGGACGATGTGCTGGTGTCTAGTTACAATGTAAAAATGATACTAGACAAGAATTTAAGTGAGATACCACAACTGAAAAGGGTATAATAAAAACTTTTTACAAAAAAATATAACCGACTTCCAAAAAAAAACAAAAAAGTGCAAAATAATATTTTACTTTCGGAAGTCGGTGGCAAAAAAAAGAAAGAAACAACAACAAGATAACCGACAAGTCACCGACTGACGAAAGTAAAATATTATTTTGCACTTTTTTGTTTTTTTTTGGAAGTCGGTTATATTTTTGTATCATACGCGGTGACGAGCCTACAATGTCCTGCACGTTCAATTTAAGGTGGAAGCGGTAACAGGGTGTCTCGCGAAATTCAAATTTACTTACGTTGTTTGCAATTTGCCGGTAATATGGCTTTACTGAGTTATAATATTAAAGTCATCAATACAACCCCTTTAAGTTCATTTAACCCCATAAAATCACTTTTTCATGAAATTTTCAGTCATTGGGATGAACTAAGGGGTTGTATTGATGATTTTAATGACTAAAATCATGTAAAAACGTACGTTTTACGGCCACGTTTCATATTTTATTAAACATAAAACCTGACACTGACCGGCAAATTGCAAGAAACATTTGAAAATTTGAGTTTCGCGGGCGAACCTGTCGCTTACACCTTAATACACCACACCGACGGCTTTTGACGACACGGTTGGCGCAGTGGTTGAGCGATCGACTGCAGCGCTGCGTGTCGCGAGTTCGATCCCATGCACGGAACAAATATTTGTATGGCCTACAGATAGTTGTTCCGGGTCTGGCTGTTTGTGTATGTGAGTTTATATGTTTGTAAATGCACCCACGATACAGGAGAAATTCCTAGTGCGGGGCAAGGTTTAAAAAAAAAAAAAACTTTTGGATGCTGTTTAGTATGTCGGGAATGTTTGCAAAGGGTCGCACAGATGGCTTCAACGCTATCATGCGAAACAAAGCAACTTCTTTACTACAGCGCCTGCATGCTAGTGGGAAAAGCGTTTTGAAGATAATTGCTGCCAGACCGGACTGCCGCATCCAGAGGCACTGAGTTGAGATAAACATAGCTGTCTGAATAAATAATAAAATTATAAAAAAAAACTGACAATACTAACTTAATTACTTAATGAAAGTTATTTGCGGAGAATTTTTTGCTAGGCGTTCAAAAGACGCCAAGCAAAAAATTCTCCGCAAATACTTTCAAATGAAAATAGGGACCCAAAACTTTTATTTACTGTTTCTTGATAAAACATTTAATATTTATAAATGTTTTGAGTTATTTAGATAAATACACACAAAAGTAAAGATTTAAATTGTTTATTTCGTGTTATAGTGCACCCCATTTTTTGTCACATATTAGTGTCGTTGGCATACAGGACATGCGCTTGCTTGTCACGTATATGTGACAATGGCGTTCAAAAGGTTGAGCACCAATGTTACTACCACCAAAATACTAGTAAAACTATGGAGTGTAGTCTGAAATAAAGTTTATTTTATTAATTAACTAATGAATTAAAAGACGATACTCACCAGCATTAATCAAATCCGAATTGGAGCTATTTAAACTATTCTTCCTCACATACATGGAATTCTCCACGTACGCCATGATTCTGTGCCCTGTCTGCCCGTATATAGGATTCAAATTCCCTGTACTGTTCAAACTCGTTGACGAAGAAAAGTTACTCTTTGCTTGTTGGAATGTACTTAGCGATGGGGTTGTTGGTGATTGCGGTTGTTGTTGTTGTTGGTTGGAGTTGTTTGTGTTGTTGGGCAGTTGTTGTTGATTGCGGCGTACGATGCCGGGGGATGCGGGCATGTGTTTTAGTTCTGTTAGTTGTTTTACTGTCTCTGCTACGTTGATATGCGCTGGAAGAAAAGGGTTTAAATTGGGTTTTAAACTAATCATACACTGGTTTTCACTTAGATAAAAAAATACACCACTACATTGCCTTAAAAGAGCAAGGTGTATTGTGCTTTGTTTTTATTAAGTCGTCTCAAAAGGGTGGTCCACACAATATATCTGACATAAAACTCCCCTGCACGAGTTTTTTTACGGATATAGGTATAAAAAAATACGGATCGCGCATTCAAATTTCGGAACAGTGTGTAAGTACGTCATGCGTCATAATGATAAATAATATTTTTAAATTATTCAAATCGGTCTTGAAGCTTATTAAAAAATACAGGAATCTCGTAGGAATCGAACCTACGATTTTTAGAGCACCAAGCAATCGCTCGATGTAAACCTCAACAACCATGTAGATTGGAAGCCGACCCTAACTAAGTTGAAGTCGGCTGCCAGTCTAACGGGATGCAGTTGAATACCAGTATTTTACATAGAGCGACTGCCTATCTGATCTCCACAACCCATTTAGTACTGGATAATACGATACCCCTCGGTAAGACTGGTGGTCAGACTTTCGGTCCACTGACTATTTGATGTCTTGATGGTAAAGGATAAAATTGTTGTAACATGTAAGTATCGTATTTTCCTACATTAATAAAAAGTAGGTGTGCTTCAAGCTGGCTGGCTTGTGACTTGCATTGGTGTTTTTAAGCTTTTACGCAGTGCACGCAATTACAATTTAATGTGCGACGTAGCTTTGATATTTTATAAGATAAACACAAATTAATGTCTTTTTCAGTTATTGGTTTTACTCTTAAATACTTACTGTTTTAAACTTTCACGTTTTTTATCTGAACTTATACATAATTTTCATGTTTTGCTTCGCAGTAAAATAGTGAAAACTAGAAGTTTTTTTTGTTTGAATGGCTTCTCGCTGTTCAACCGGACTATCCTGTGGTTGCCTTGAGTGTAAGGCCTCCAGCCAGGGCATAAAACTACTTACAAACAGCGCGACTGCACGCTCGCGCCCCCCCCCCGCCCTTGTGGGGGACGAACCTCGGCTTAGCGCGGCGCTGCGGGTGGGAAGCATGGGGACACGCTGGATCTGAGTGATATCATTATTTAGGGACTGATTTAAAACTACTGGCACATCGCGGGCTGGCTCGAGCGAGGGTCGGGGAGGGCATGGACCGGGACGTCGCGACGGACCTCGACGGCGAGGTCGGAAAGACGGCGGTTTGCGTCTGAACTTTTTAAGAGTGCTACTCTCTTTGCTGCTCTCCTGGAGGAGGGTGATAGCGTCATCGGCGTATGGAACTAATGCGCGAAGGTTCGTAACGGACGGCCAAAGTTGTATCGTAAACCCATCATAATTTGTTATAAACTAACTTTACCAAAAACTCCACAAACATGAAAAACAAGGATTTCATCTTTTTTTGGAATCAACGACTTAATTTTTTAAGTATCAAGACTACAATAATTGGCCCTTGACACCTGTATCAAGTAACTACATTTTGGGGTTTTTTCATAAACACTGCCCAAAACTGCGTAATGATTAAGGATTTCCTAAACACAAATGCTATGTCGTTTAACCGTCTCCCAACGGGAACCACCCTTTATGAATTAATCCCTCAATATTAATTATTGTTTTTATATATTTAAAGTAATTACAACTTTTTTCAGCTAATTCAAGTTGACCCTGTATACAAGGTGTTGTTTTGCATCCTCGTCAAATTCAAGGAGGTAACTATGCTAATGATTCTCGGCACGAATTAATAATAAAATGGGTAGGAAATTTTTATTTTTTGTCTTATTTACGAAAATCGGTAAGTATGAACCACGCGTGTTTTAATCGCGGCCCGCCTGATCCTCGCGCTATAACCTCGCTTTGATACATACAAACAATCTCAAACGTTTATTCGATAATTTATTATTCCCTAAACCACGTTAAAGGGGTTATTCTGAAATACTGACAAACTTTAACAACCAAAAAATCGGCATTTATTAATAATTAACTAGGTACCGTAATTTTAATTGATTATTTATGTCATTTGTGACATCCTCTTGAATTTTGACGAGGATGCAAAACAACATCTTGTATATACAGGATAGCGCCGACAACACGACACTGAGTATGACGTTCGTCAATTTCAATGAGTGAATCAGAGATTAATTGATTGAAACTATTCGTATGAACTAGTATTACCAGTGTTTTCATTTATTGTAGTATTGTCTGCACCATCCTGTATAGTAAACAAAATACTAGTAACAGTGCATAAAGGTGCAATACAGTCATAATCACCGGCCGCGTCCCCGTCGGGCGCCAGTAGGAAGGCGGGCGGAGGCGGCAGGTTGTCTGCGTCCGCGCCGCTTAGCATAGGGTTTTGTAGATTCTGCAGACAAAGAGTTGACATGAATCAATTCAAATCAAATTTATTCGTAACTGTAGGTTTCATTACAATTAGATGTTATACAGAAATGGTTAGTTCGCTACATGTTACTCAAGAGCATACAAATCATAACTTTAATAGATTTTCAACTTTATCTTTAAAGAATTAGGTTCAAGGTTGATTAAATAAATTTGACAGTTTCGGGTGGCTTGAATTCCTGGCGTCAGAACAAAAATTTAAAATTACAAACAAAGAAATAAGTAGACAACAGATTAAATATCAGATACAAACTAAACTTAAGGGATATAAAGCTAATTAAATATCCTATTAAATAATAGACTCACCTGCACATAGGGCGGTCGCTGCGGCCTCGATATAGACGAGGAGCGTCGCACCGGCGGCGGCGGCTTGCCCAGCGAACTCGAAGAGCCGCGACGAGACCATACTGTAGCTGCGGACCAGATGAACGAGGTTTCATAAATAAATATTTGAGGCATATTGTATGAGATGACATTTTGGTATTAAAAATCGTTCCGGAAGAATAACACTAGTTTTTTTTTCCTTTATGATTTATGAAAAAAAGAGTTCTCCACACAGTGATTAAGTTCAATATCTGCCATCTCTTCGACAACATGACATAGTACTTACACCAGAAAATAAACATGGCCTTTTCAAAAATCTAAATCAAAAGTCATTTTTTCAAATTAAGCTGACAATCAGTACTTTCTGAACGTCAAAGTTTACAAGAGACAGTCTCCCAAAACGCCTGCCCTTTGACGCTTCCTAATTTTTTAACTGGGAAGAAGTAGCAGAACAAACTCCCTAACAACACATCTGTTTGTTATAGGTGTTTAAGTTAAAATAACCAAACAATCCATTACATTAAATTATTGTCACAGTGAAGGTATGTGTGAGAGGTATTGGCAAGTAGCTTATATTAATTGATGATGATTCTATTAATATACGTCATCAGTAAACTGAACACAAAAGATAAAGCTTGCAAAAAAAACAATTCAAACAAAATTCATGCATATCAAAATTCAAATATCACCTTACCTGCCCTAATTTTGTTGCCAGACTTCTCCTATTGGTAACCTTACCGCTCAAAGACAGAATACTCGAATGAGTTAAAGCTCACAAATGCACGGCAACAAATGTTGCAATACATTGTTGCGGAAACATTTTGCGTTGTTGGCAACATGTTTCTGCAACACAAAAACATGTTGCAGCAACATTGCTTTGCAATTTTTGTTTGCTTATCTTGGAAGATTTTCGCAGCAGATTCTAGACAGTATTCTAAAGACTAACAAGAATACCTGAATGATTTATAGCTTCTATCACGAATTCCCGGCAGCAAAAGTTGCAAAACATTGTTGCGGTTACATTAAGTGTTGTTGGCAACATGTTTCTGCAACACAAAAACATGTTGCAGCAACATTGCTTTGCAATTTTTGTTTGCTTATCTTGGAAGATTTTCGCAGCAGATTCTAGACAGTATTCTAAAGACTGACAAGAATACCTGAATGATTTATAGCTTCTATCACGAATTCCCGGCAGCAAAAGTTGCAAAACATTGTTGCGGTTACATTAAGTGTTGTTGGCAACATGTTTTTGCAACACAAAAACACGTTGCATCGACACTGCTTCGTGGTTTTTGTTGACTTACCTTACAAGATTTTCTCGAACTTTTTAGAAAGTATTCTGTGGCTATTTTGCTCTGTAAAACTGACCCTTATTTTTCAACCTCCACCTATTTAGAACTGGTTTGTTTATCCTCACCGCTCATAGACACAGGTCTACGCTTAGGCACAGCAGGCTTCTTGCCGATGGTCGCGAAGGCCGGGGTCTCGCTTGCCTCGTCCAACGACCTCACAGCTTCCTCCAAGGACCCGAGAGAGATGGAGAATGATTCCCGAGCGGCGGCGACCGAAGCTTCGCTGTCGCGCCGAAGAGTTACGATCTCGGATTCGACTAGTGGGGTGGCATGCGAAGCGGTATTACAACACAAAGAAAATGATAAAGGTGATGTATCACCTTTATCATTTTCTTTATTCTTTTATACAACAAAAAAAGAATTGAAAACTAAATGTATAGTTTTGAGCACTAATATGCAAACACATCATCATCTGCCTAGCCTTTTCCCAAACTATCTTGGGGTCGGCTTCCAGTCTAACCGGATGCAGCTGAGTACCCGTATTTAACATGAAGCGACTGCCTATCTGCCCTCCACAACCCAGTAACTGGGTAGTACGATACTCATTGGTAAGACTGGATGTCAGACTTTTGGCTTCTGACTACTCGTAACGACTGTCAAATATCTACAAATGACAGCCGGGACCAACGGCTTAACGTGCTTTCCGAGGCACGGAGGAAACTTGGTATGTAATTATGGTCACCCATCCACGGACCAACATCGGCAAGCACGGCTTAACCTTAAAGATCGACCCGTGCGGCTGTTATTATTGAGCCACGAGTTTGTTTATATGCAAACACATATGATTTTTATTAACGGTTGTCTCTTTCTGCATGGAGTTTAATTTTATGCAGTACCCAGATTATTGTGTGGGGACCCATGCCCATCTTTCTTTAACGTGAGGTTAATGCCAAACCTGGTGGCGCACCATGACGTCTTAAAACATTATTGTTCCATTCTTATTCCAGAGTGAAAAAGAGACGGAGCTATACAGGTCGTCTAGCTCCATCTCTTTTCCACTCTGGAATAGGAATGGAACAATGATGTTTTAAGCGTCATAGTAACCCCCCTGGTGTCAGAGTTTTTATGCCGCTCATGGGCTTGGACTTTGCTTTCTTTACATGCCGTCGAGAAATATCTCTCACGCATGTTTGGTTTCCTCACGTTTTCCTTCACCGAAGCTAGTGATAATTATACAAAACGTACTGGGGGTTTACTATGACGTCTTAAAGCTGTATTGTTTTACTCTTATTTCAGTGTGGGAAAGAGACGGAGCTATACAGGACGTCTAGCGCCATCTCTTTCCCACACTGGAAAAGGAGTAAAACAATGTTTTCTGACGTCAGGGTGGGTTCAACAACCTTGTTATGGAATAGGTATTTATATTTAAAAGTTACAATCGTTATTCTGCGAGAAAATCGCCTTTGACTTTTGTTAAATCTATACTAATATTATAAAGCTGATGAGCTTGTTCGTTTGTTTGTTTGCTTGAACGCGCTAATCTCAGGAACTACTGGTCCTTTCTTCTTTCAATGTTAGATAGCCCATTTATCGAGGAAGGCTATAGGCTATATATCATCACGCTACGACCAAAAGGAGCGGAGCAGCAATGAAAAATGTTGCGAAAACGGAGAAACAGTGACGCAGACGAAGTTGCGCTGGACAGCTAGTGTATCAATATTAGTGCTCATGACTGTACAATTTGGGATTTTATGCAATAATTAAAATCGGTGAATTTATGCTTCAAAATTTGTACTTGTGTGAAAATTAAGAATTAAAAAAAAAAAAAAAAACATTGATGAAAGCATAGTGAATAATCTACTCAAGGCATAGACAAACATCTAATCAACAAAATTCACACAGCATACTGCTAAATTATAATAAACAACAACATTGAAAAAAACAATAAAAAACTCTAAAGATGGACTGCACTATGACAACAGAATATTTAACATCATATTTGAGTATTTTTAATCCTTGTTCTAAAAGCATAGAACATGCAGACGTACCATATTTTATCAGATAGTATTTTTTTTTAATTCAGTAATCAACAAAACTGTTACTGGAACGCTGAGGTTGCGTTGTCTGACGGTACATTTTATTTTTAGGGTTCCGTACCCAAAGGGTCAAACGGGACCCTATTGCTGAGACATCGCTGTCCGTCCGTCAACAGGCTGTATCTCATAAACCATGATAGTTAGCCAGTTGTTTACTACATGTGGAAACTTGTAATTGGCCATATTCTGTTTAAACTATTGCTAAATGTCTGCTTAGCTGTAAGTTTTCCTAAAAATTCAATAAATAAATAATTATTTAAGGGGAGGCCCCCTTAAATATTTATTTTATTCTGTTTTTCCCATACAAAAAAAGTGATATTTTTGCTCATTTTTATAAATAATGGTACGGAACCCTTCGTGCGCGAGTCCGACTCGCACTTGGCCGGTTTTTATTTTCCTTATGCAGTGTTATATATTTACTCAACCTAAGATTTCAGATTTTTTCAGATCCATAATTTGTATGCGTTCTTAAAAATTTGTAAAAGTCTGTCATATTAATTTACTCTAACTTCTCTCGCATCATATTTCACCATAATGCAGTCCATAAACACACAACTAACAAAACATTGCTACTTTAAACACAGCCCTACACTACACACGTAAGGTCGACATTCGCTCACCATCCGCGTGTTGGACCTGATGCTGCAAAGCATGGTCTTCCGCTGCAAAGGCTCCTTGACTGCCGTAACCGCTTGAAGATTCTAGGGACGATTCGCTGGCACTGCTTTCTGAGCAGACCTGGAATTAAAGAGAAATATAAAATAAATAAGAGTTTTCTTTATCATATGGTTCCTAACCTGATGTCAGAGATTTTATGCCCCTCATGGGCCTCTGACTTGGCGTGACATGCCGTCGAGAAATATCTCTCAGGCATGCTGGTTTCCTCACGATCTTTTCCTTCACCAAAGCAAGTGATAATTTTACAATACGCACATGAATCCGAAAAATCAGAGGTGCGTGTCTTGGGTTCGAACTTCGCAGTCCGACGGTCACACCTCAAGGCTATCACTGCTTGAGAATGAGAGTTTTATTTATTTAACACTTCAAGTACAATGTACGGAGGCGGACTTAATGCCATAGGCATTTTCTACCAGTCAACCTTTGGGTGATGCAGAGACAAACAGTGGTAGGTGTCTAACTGCAAAAAAAATAAATAATAAGACATACTAAAAAGACATATAAAATACTATAAATATAAATCAATATATAAATTATGAAATAAATGGACAAACAATGAGGAAAATATCAACGTTGTGACGATACTGCTAGCTTCTTCCGAATGTGCTCGCGAACTTTTATTTTAAAAGACAGACGATTTGTTACCATCCTGATTTCCTGGGGAAGCGTGTTCCACAGAGTAGGTAATAGACTGGACGAAGAATGATCGGTGAATGAAGTCTGTGCGGTGAGAGGGACAATGAAGAACACGGTTTTGCGAAGAACGCAGACTCCTGTTGTGGTTGGAACACAAGTATTGAAAGTGGGGAGCAAGGTAACTACTACTGGTACTAGTTTTTATAGGGAATCTCCGGAACGCAGACCATTCTGGCATTACCACAGAGCCTATGTCTTAGCAATTAAAAACATTATTATAGAAAGACTAACTGCTGCCCGCGACTTCTTTCGCGTGGAAATTTTGATGGGTTTTAGGGGCGGTACACATCTGACGGAAGATACGTCGGGCGTATCGTCGTTAGTACGATCGACGCACTAACGTATCATCGGTTGAGTGTGAACGGTCAAGTGTTTTTCTATACATTTGTCAGTTCTCTGACGTTACGCGACCGATAATACGAGACGCATGTTCCGCCAGATATGAACCTTCCCTTAGGGGTATTAAAAATAGATGTTTGCCGATTCTCAGACCTACCCGACCCGATATGCACACAAAATTTCATACAAATCGGTTCAGCCGTTTCTGAGGAGTATGTTAACTAACATTGTGACACGAGAATTTGATATAAGAAAATTATGCTTTTTTCGGGATAAAACAGCGCAGAAAAAACCTGGCTCGCAAACGTCATGCAATGCAGTACTCGGGAAAAAAACGGAAATATGGCGCAAAGACTTAAGACGGTTGAGTTTAAGTGAAAAACTGTTGTCACATATTCTACATGCGTTGTCTGTGAGTAAATAAACGTAAATATTTTTGAAGTATTATTTCACACTCACAACTATGAATAGGGGATAATCCAATTTTTTTTTCTTTGTCCGTCTGGTAGTTTATTGAAAAGTATTGGACACGTATTTTTTCTTTTTTCACGTGGTCATAAAATTACGGAGATATATTGAGTTGAAATGGCGCATGACGTCACATGTAGGTAAGTTTTATACCTACTTGTGACGTAGTAAGCCCCCACTCTCCAACTTTAATGAGTTTTAACTAAGTTTTTTTTTGATATTTTGATAAAACACACAATACGTGTCTAATATTTTTGTATTACCTGTCTGACGGACAATATAGAATGTCGTTTTCTTTACCCAGTCCGCACCCCTATTGTACTACTAGATAATTTTTTAGATGACTAGATTTTGGTACAGCGTTTAGTCCTAAGTAAACTTGGCTAGCTGAACAGTTTGTTTGAGAACCAAAAGGAAAATATTTGATTCCCAAGTACCATAATGCTCCCAAGCCAAAAACGAGAAGGTATATTAGTACACAATTGTCATTGTCGCAAAGTATACAAACAAGACCTATGTTTTGTGCGGCGCATAGGTACTCTGTGTTGTTTACGGAGGTATTTAATCAAAGTTTTCATGCTTCGAACAATGATATGTACAGTAACGTGTAGTAAATAGTTGGATGGAATGGTTTTGATCATTGGTAGTATCTACTAGAATTTGAGTCCTTCAAATGTCTATTTTAGGGTTTTGTACCCAAAGGGTCAAACGGGACCCTAGTAATGAGACTTCGCTGTCCGTCCGTCCGTCAGTCACTAGGCTTTATCTCATAAACCGTGATAGTTAGCCAGTTGAAATTTCTACAGATTATGTATTTCTGTTGCTGCAACAAAAAACACAGAAAAAAAAAATAAGGGGGGCTTCCATACAAAAAAGTGTTTTTTTGCTCTTTTGTGTAAATAATGGTACGGAACCCTTCGTGCGCGAGTCAGACTCGCACTTAGCCGGTTTTTTTTATTGTTGCCTGTAATGTACAAAAGAGAAGGAATGTGGTTGATCATCACGCTTGCTCAATGAGGGTTGGCGATTTCAGAGCGAAGTCCAGGGTTTCCACACGATGTTTCCCATCACCGTTAGTCAACGGTGTCTAAGTGTAGAAACTACCAAAAAAGTACGTATGACTTTGAAAAAGTCACATTTATTGGGTTTGAACTTGCAACTTTAGGCTATAAGCAGAAATATGTTCATTGTAAAATTAGTAAAAAAATGTAAAAGCCTCTTTAAAGGCCTTCAAGATATTAATTTTAAAACAATACTAATACCCACTTGCACCATAAATCACCGAGTACGTTAATCGCTGAACACATCGCAACCGTTTTCGCGTCAGTGTTCCTTCTAAGCTGTATATTTTAGTGAGAAAAGTAGAAATTGATTTTACCATATAAGGCAATAAGTAATCTCAAGTCAGATAGCCCTTCATGACATTTTAAAACATTATTGTTTTACTCCTTTTCCAGTGTGGGAAAGTGATGGCGCTAGACATCCTGTATGGCTCCGTCTCTTTCTCACACTGGAATGTGAGTAAAACAATACTGCTTTTAGACGTCATGATAGCGATGCGAGAAACTGCGAGATCCGTTATGTAGAAGATACTATTACTGGTTGTACTTTAATAAATCATATTTCCCATTAAAGGCGAAACGCAAACTTGGTTAGGTATTCAATAAAATGGCAATATTCTAAATTTGAGTATATCTATAAAAGATTTGAAAGTATGATATACAAGATGTTGTTTTGCATCCTCGTCAAAATTCAGGAGGTTGCCACAAAAGACTTCAATAATCAATTAAAATTATGATACCTAGTCAATTATTAATAAACGCTGATTTTTTTGGATGTTTAAGTTTGTCATTTTTTCAGAATAACCCCGTTAACGTGGTTTAGGGAATGAGAAATTATCGAATAAACATTTGAGATTATTTTTTTTTTTTTTCATTTGAGGTTATAGTGCGAGGATCAGACGGGCCGCGTTTAAAACACGGGTGTTTCAAACTTACCGATTTTCGTAAATAAGAAATAAATAAAAATTACATACCCATTTTTATGATTGATTCGGGTCGAGAATCATTAGCATAGTTACCTCCTTGAATTTAACGAGGATGCAAAACAACACCTTGTATAGATAGGTCTTTTTGCTTCAAGAGAAAAATAAAATCTGGGAGCTCCCGCATCAAAATTTAAATTATTAAGCAACCGTTACCTGAACCATACGAACCAAAATTATTGTGAGTTTTGGAAGTTTTTATTACAATTTTTATTTTGTCGATTCAAAACTAAATCCGACACAACCGAACAGAATTTGCCTATAAACCCAGAACTCTGAATTCAATCATGCATCGCCATATTTTTTCACAAGTATCAAGATGCTTCAATCCTTCCACACGCACCGATTTCATTAAAGGCTAAGTAATATAACTCAGTGTTGCGCATTAAACGTCACGTAACAAATCGTTGGTCAGTCAGTCGATTGCTATCGTGCAGTGTAACGTAACGCGTTAATTTCAGTTCAAGATGGTGACTACGGCGTTTAAATTCCTGGTTAATTTCTTGTGAGTATTTATTTTACAGTTTTTATTGAGTATTAGTATGGAAGAAGACATGCTGCTCCCACCCAGAATACATTGGGATAAGGGGCAGGAGAATGCTGAAGTTAAATGATTTATTTTAAAGTTTTTTTTAGGTGATTTATAGGGAACGTTCCAGTTTCTTAACTTTGAAAATATGGTCTTTATTAATGTAATAAAGAATGGTAAAACAAAACCGCAAACTCAAATTATATTTACCACAGCAAGTAATCAATAGTAAATTAAAACTCAATTGAAAATTTAACCTTATTTAAAACAAAGATAGGAGGCATACGTTTAGGATTGTTGATTTTTAAGAAATAAACGAATTATCCTACAAACTTCACTGAGTCACAAGAGTAAGTCTTTTTATCGAATAACCAATTCCCCTATATATTCTACCGAGTTAACTGACGGTCGACCACTTTTCAAACTTATTACTGAGGGCATAAGGGTGAAAGGAGGACTCGGTCGCCCGTCAGTGAACTCAGTAGTACAACACTGTTTGAGACAGTACCTCAAGGATTATTTCTCGGTTTCTTCGGTTGGTTCAAAAAAAATCTCTATTTCTTAACGAGGCAGCCTGGTGACATACTACGGCTGTCTTGGATTTGGTAGACTCATCATCTGCCCAATCTTTTCTCAACTATCTTGGGGTCGGCTTCAGTCTAGCCAGAATACCAGTACTTGACGTGGAACGACTGCCTTATAATTAAGGCAGTAAGAGGTAATCCTCTTCTACCTAGTTACTGGACAGAACGACAACCGTTGGTAAGACCGGTAATCAGACTTTTGCGCTTCTGATACTTGTGATGACTGACAAAAATCTGTAAATGACAGATAGAAGCGACTGCTTAACTTTCCGGGGGGCAGGAGTCATCATCTGTCCAGCCTTTTTCCAACTATATTGGGGTCGGCTTCCAGTCTAACCGGATGCAACTACATACCCGTGTTTTATATGGAGCGAGTGCCTATCTGAGCTCCACAGCCCAGTTAGTACTAAGCTATACGATACACCTAGGGAAGACTGGCTGTCAGACTTACGATATGAAATGCATGGTTTTCCTAAGTACTTTTCTTGTTCAATAGATCTTTGCAGCTGTAACTAAGCCACAAGTTCTCAGCATTTGGTAGACAAAACAAACGTGTGTTTGTTTGTGTGTTTGCTTGAACGCGCTAATCTCAGGAACTACTGGTCCGATTTGAAAAATTATTTCAATGTTAGATAGCCCATTTATCGAGGAAGACTATAGGCTATATTATATATCATCATGCTACGACCAATAGGAGGAGAGCAGCAATGAAACAAATGTTGCGAAAATGGGGAACATGTGACGCAGACGAATTTGCGCGGGACAGCTAGTTCTTGAATAAAACTAAAATAAATGCCTCGTTGGTCTAGCGATCGCAAGCGCGACTGCTGAGGATGAGGTCATGGGTTCGATTCCGGGGCTGGGCAAAAAGTTATTGAGTTTTTTCCATCAGAAATTTCTCAGTAGCAGCAACGGACTCTGGCCCGGTTGATGGCAATAGGCTCGCCCTCTATTTAATTTTTTTTAAAACGTTGCCCCACACTAGGAATTTCTACTGCATCGTGGGTGCGTTTACAAACATTTAAAGTCACATACACAAACAGCCAGACCCGGAACAACTACCTGTAGGCCATACAAATATTAGTTCTGTGCGGGGATCGAACCCACGACAAGCAGCGCAGCAGTCAATCGCTCAGCCACTGCGCCAACCGTGTTAAACATAACTGGAGAAATCTGGGTGTACTATTAGATACCCACCTCTGCCTAACCCTTCGGGGATTGCAAGGCGTGATGTTATAATTGATTCTCGAGAGGTTCCTGTATTTAATGTGAGAAAACGAGAAGAATACTGGGAATACAAAGTGTTTCCTTGTGAAAACGATTCGACGACGATCATCCGAATTTATAAACAAATCCTCATTGTTGAAACCATTGTTGCTCGTTCACATCCATTCATTAATTGTTACTACGGAAAATGTAAACTGCTTATTCTCACAACACTTGAGAAGAATTACATCGTCGAAGACTTTCTTTTCGGGTTTCTGAAAAGAAAGTCTTCGACGATTCAAAATAATAATAGGCAAGCGATTGGCTGAATTTTGGTAATTCATTAATAGTACATTGTTACCCTAGGGGTGAAAGTGACTTATTTAGTCCCGAGACGGGGTTTGGAGCCAATAGTTCGAGGGACTAAATAAGTCTTTAACCCGAGGTAAACACTGTGCTTTTCATTACGAATAGTACAAGGAAAGTAAAAATAAAAACATGAATTAGCTAAAGAAAAAATTTGTAAAACCGTTTGCCGCTTTCCCGCCTGTTTTGTTTTTTTTTTCTGTGGCCAGCCAGCTATTCAGCCTTAATTTTTCATTTTCATCATTGAAAAAATGGTAAACATTTTGCCCAAATAATTTGTTGTTTAAAAAAAAAAACTGTTGAAACTAAATTATAATAAAGTGTTTTATAAATATATATCCTTTAATCAATACTTAGCTTAAGTTATTTCAATTTTACAACGTGGCTGCATAGAAAGTTGGAGCATGGTTCAATAAAAATGTGAAAATAGAACTAGTTTTTTTTTTTATAATTTGACATCTGTCAGTTGAAAGCGATTCTCCCTAGGGCTGAAAAGTATTACTTTCAACCCGCTCTTCAGGCAACTTCAGATCTACTTTCAGAGTATGAGTAATGAAATAGTACATTGTTACCCTAGGGGTGAAAGTAACTTATTTAGTCCCGAGACGGAGTTTACGGCCAATAGTTCGAGGGACTAAATAAGTCTTTAACCCAAGGTAAACACTGTGCTTTTCATTACAGATACAAGGAAAGTAAAAATAAAAACATGAATTAGCTAAAGGAAAGGAAAAATTAATAAATTCTATTTTACATAACAACAACTTTTCCCGCCTATTTTGTTTTATTTTCTGTGGCCAGCCGGCCAGCTATTCAGCCATTATTTTTCATTTTCATCATTGAAAAAATGGTAAATATTTTGCCCAAATCTATGTTATTTTAAAGAAATTGTTTAAACTAAATTATAATAAAGTTATTAAAAAAATATAGATTCTTTAATCAATACTTAACTTTAAGTTATTTCAATTTTACATCGTGGCTACATAGAAAGTTGGAACATGGTTCAGTAAAAATGTGAAAATAGAACTAGTTTTTTTTTATAATTTGGCATCTGTCAGTTGAAAGCGATTCTCCCTAGGGACGAAAAGTATTACTTTCAACCCACTCCTCAGGCAACTTCAGACCTACTTTCAGAGTATGAGTAATGAAAAATCTATTACAGTTTGCAGTTTACGCGCCTTTGACAAACTGTCAGCTAGTATCGTTTAGTTTTAACCGACCTCAAAGAAAGGAGGAGGTTTTGTATTCGGCCAATTTTTCCGCCGTTTTTTATCACTCGGTGTACTTACTATTTAATAAGGCAGTACTTCTGGACACGACACGTATTGTTAAGAGGTTCCTCTCTCAAGAGCCCTGACTTCTTAAAGTTATAAAAAAACTTGCCTCAAGTCTAAGTAGGTCAGAACCACTTTCTTATCTTTCCGCTAAATTTAATAAAATAAATATCAAAATTATTGTGTTTCCTAGTACCGAATATAGCTGGTTACAGAAAAAAAAACTTTTTTTTTTATTTTATTGTTTTTTTAAATTGGTCCTTCTCCAGCCACGCTGGTCTTGTGGTTGCAAGCGCGACCACAAGACCCAATTTGCACCAATTATAAGTCTTTGAAATTGGTTGAAGCATAGCAACGACCAGAAGTGGACAGTTTCTGAGGGGGCTTAACTGGTATTATTATATTTTAATCTGACCTGATAACAGATAACTAGGGTATTCAAACGGAATAAAATATTTAAATTTATTTGTGATAATGTAACAAACGTGCTTGCTTCTCGTGATAGAAAGGAATAAGCAGGCTTGTATACATTAAAAAATGTTATAAAGGGAAAATGAATTTAATAATTTATTTATTTATAATCATTTATTTCAGGCAAACATAACCCATATACATAAAACTACATTGGCATAAAATTAAACATAAATTATACAATATATTCATTAAAAAATTACAAAAATAAAATTACAATAATCAGATAACAAAAATAAAATTACAATAATAGAATTACAAATTTGCACCGGCATTAAATTATACATTACACAAAATTAAAATAATATCCTATGATTAGTCTGTACGTGAACCATACAGCAGTGGTTCACATACTGACAGTCGAAACGTTCAGCAAAAGCGTTCAGGATACTGTTGCGGCTGCCCCGCACCCTAGACACCAGGGATGTGCACCGCTTGCGCATGATTGTGTGGAAACAATCCACACGCGCCTCGGCAAACATCCCTGACGCACTGCAGAAGCGAGGCAGCCTCAAGAGCATCCTGAACGCGTTATTGTACTGGACGCGTAGAGCGCTGTACTGCTTCTGCGAGTAATCCACCCACAGACTGCCAGTATAAAAGGACGTACAAAATGCTCTAAATAAGGCTATTTTGACGCCCCTCGAACACCGAGCAAATCTGCGGGCTATCATATTCGCACGAACAGACAGCGCCCTACGTTCCCTTTCAATATCTGCATCGTCTTCTAGGTCAGAGTTTAATAAATGTCCAAGATATTTGAAAGTATCAACTTGCTTTAGTGGGCAACCGTTGAGCTTTATTGCCGGTGAGTAATTAGGACACTTCCTCTTGGCCCGAAAGACCATGCACTCGCTCTTGTTCGTGTTATACAACAAACCATGTTCTTCAGCATACTTCTCACAGATACCAATCAGCCTTGACACGCCACAGACAGAGGCACTCAGCAGCACCATGTCGTCAGCGTAACTTAGATTGTTTAGGCACACACCTCCAATATGGCAACCGACATGCGTGCTGCTGAGCCTCTCTATCAACGCATTAACATACAGGTTGAAGAGCTTCGGTGAGGTTAGCCCCCCCTGCCTTACACCACACTCCAACCTGTATGGGGTCGAGTAAGCCCCCGACCATCGAACAACATTGACCTGATTGTTGTACCAGTATTGAAATATACGGATCAGTTCATCTGGCACAGACGCTTGCTGTAGTTTTTGCCATAGCAGATCATAGCGAACCAAGTCAAATGCCTTCGATAAGTCGAGGAAGCACGCAAATATAGGTGTACTTCTATCAGTGTAGTACTTGACAGTCTGCTTTAAACACAGTATAGCTGTTTCAGTAGAGAGACCGGCTTTGAAACCAAATTGGTTATCATGTAAATTCAAATATTTGTCCAGCCGAGTGTTAAGCAAACTGTCAAGCACTTTCGAGATAACAGTGGCCAATGAAATGGGCCTATAGTTATTCTTATCGCTAACATCACCGGTTTTATTCTTAATAATTGGCACCACCACAGTTTTCATCATCCGTTCAGGCAGATACGAATGTCCCACACACAAGGAGTAGAACATCGCTAAGACCCTGGGCAGATGACGACCAGCATGCTTAAGGTGTTCAATGCTTAAATCATCGTGGCCAGGAGACTTGCCCCTCGACATAGACATAATGACATGTCTAACCTCCTTTGCCGTAAACCGGGCAATGACCTCCTGACCACTAGAACCAGCACTGCCTGTAAACCTTGGCGGTCCCAAATGTCGCGCCACAGCGAAGTGCTGCTTAAATAATTCTGCAATCTCTGTGACATCAGCAGCGCCGCTGACACTCACCGGCAGGCCGGGCTTACTGTTGAATTTATTGGTGGACTTCCAAAAACTCCGAAAGTCGCCCTTGGAATGATGCGTCGCCAGCATGTCCATTTTAATTTGGTCACTATTGTTCTGGCACCATCGTAAGCGCGACTTAAAAATGTTTCGACTTGTTTGCATGTCACCCCAAACACGACCCTCGCGCGGTTTGCCACAAGACACCCACAGCTCAAACTTTAGCCTGGCCTGCCTGTGAGCATCACTCACGTGCTTATTCCACCCCATTACTGGTTTTTTATTTCGCACATGATTTATTTCGCAACCTTGAGAAGCTGCTTGGCATAAAATATTGACAATGTCATTATACATTTTATCAATTATAATTCTGTGGTCCAAATTATCACAAACATAATCACAACATGTACTTAATTCTATCGGAAAATCAATATATTTTAAATTATCATTACAAAATTTCGCATAAATGTCAATTTGCTTAGGTTTTCTATCACCCCATTTTATTTTATTACATGGAAGATTTTTATTATTATTAGAATTGTACAATTTTGGTTTGATTTCATTCAAGTTGCATTGAATTATAAGAGGGAAGTGGTCTGACCAAAGTATATCATATTTAACATTTACATTAATAATAGTGCTCATGGCGGCTTTCGTAGCAACACAGTGATCTAGCCAACGTCTCGAGCCATTCGCCTCGCTTACAAAAGTATAAGTGGCAGAGTTTACTCCCAACAGTTCAACATCGGCACATAATAAATCAGTTTCTCGACAGAAAGAAACCAATTCCGTATAAAATTGTTCATTAGGGTGCGAATTAAAGTCTCCAAGCACAAATACACTTTCGATATTGTTATTACTAATTATAGCACTCACCAGGCTTAGGCAGTCCGTAAAATCCGTTAAGTTGGCACTATTATCCGTCGGCATGTATACACTGAACACTATAAATGACCTTGATTTCATGCATACTTTAATGGCACACAATCGCGGGTTGTCGCACTGCACTACCGACACGTTATCAAAAACACTTTTCCGCCACAGCAGTGCAACTCCGCCGTAGGGCCGTCCTCGTAGCATGCCGGCCGTTGTGTCCACCGCCGACGTCCCGGTGCACCCGAAATCAGCGTCTATTTCGCTCAGGAACGAGATATCGTGGGGCAGCAACCATGTTTCCTGCAAGGCAATTATGTCTGACGTGTTGCATAGTTGCCTGACACTTTCCACCGAGCGTTTTACACTCTTACAATTGTAACATACTAGGTTATACATTATTATTTATTTCTGTCCGTTTACAGTACCACTGGTTGCACCGTTCGTGTAATTTCTCATCTGAAAATTTACGAATTTCCTGAAAATAATTCCCTCGGGCCATAGTTTGCTATCAAGATACATCTCCCTTTTAGTTTCCGGAACAAAGAATTTGTACGCGTTATGTTCCTTAGGATATTTAAATGATACACTTTCAAGCGTGATCACCTCGCCCGTTTTACGATAGACATAATCAGTAATATCTTTCTCCGTCGTGTCTTTATGCACTTTAGTAATGTAGATAGGAACAGTTTTTAGTGCCGCTTTGAATTTGCATTCATTCTCCCTGGCGGTACCAGCGGTGCCCAGGTATCGGTAGCCCGTATTACGCTTTCTGCGGTATGATACTTTTTCCCATCCGTCATTGTTAGTGTTTTGCCCCGGCTCATGTACAACAGGCACAGTAGTTTCCACCGTCGTATGCGCCACTGTTCGCCGCTGCGGTGACGTCACGGCTTTCTGCCTCATAGTAGCTAAGCTAGCGGCGTAGGAGCGGGCGCCTGCGGCGGCGGTTGCGCGGTGAGGGGAGGGGCCGCACTCGGCCGCTCGCTGCGACGAAACAGCTGACTGAATACCACGGTCGGAAGTTTCTGCGTCTACCTCCTTTATTTTTCTAAACAATGGTTCGTTATTTTCTAGTATTTGTAATGATGATTCATCAATACTCTTATTGCAGTCATCTGTAACTGATGAATTATAGACATGCGATAATCCAATGGGACCGCTTTCCATAAGCCATCCGCCTCGTTTCATGTTCACTTTACACACAGATGGTACCGGTATTAATGAGTCATTTTGTAACTTTAAAATCTCCATTTTAAAATCTTTCAATTGAGTCTGCGTCACACATTCTTCTTTAATTTCTTTGACTTCATTCTGAATTCGAAGCAAATCCTTTAGAAGTTTTGTGCAATCGAGGTGGTCAAAGAGTATTGGAGGTAGCTTTTCCAAGTCCCTTGCTACGAAAATTGGGAATTGATCCGGCTCCACTGACTTAAAGACATTAATTATGTCCACGAGATCTCGTTGTTCCTTGCCTTTGTTTTTTCTTTTTATTCTCGCCTTCTCCACAGGAACCGATTCGTACAGCAATGTTTTAGATTTTTCAATATCTTCACTCGTAAACGTAGACGTACATAACCGCACTAATGTGTCTTCATCGATCACTGATATTTTGTTCTGAATATACGACAACAACTCATCAATAACTACGTTACAAGAAACGCATTTTAACATCGTCGTCATTTTTACAAACACTTCAAGTTTCGTTGATTAGAAACACATCCTCACGGAAGGGACGCGAACGCGCGACTGTATAATGATGATATGAAAAATACAATAAATTAATAAAAAAGTGAAGGGCAGGTTAACCGGGAACGTTTTAAATGTCTCTGCAAATCTCTGAGCGTGATAGTAACTGAAGACAAACATCCAGTTGTAGAAAGCTGGCTTGATTAAGATGAGCTTGACCACGACGAATTTGATGCAGGGCGGTTTGGCAGGACCCACCAGCAGACACGTACCGCACCCTGCACGGTGTATAAGACCGGAATAGAAAGTATTATAAAATAAAGCTGATCCCCAAGGGGATCAAATACGGGGTTTCCGAATGGGTTGTGGAGGTCAGATAGACACTCAATCTATGTAAAGTACTGTAATTCATCTGCATCTGGTTAGACTGCAAGCTGACCCCAACATACTTGGTAAAAAGGCCAGGCAGAGGTAGCAGCAGATAATAAGTTGTGCGCTACTTCGATTATTCTTTGTATAACCCAGAAATAACCAGTATAGCTACCATTACCAAACATAAACAAATCTGATTAAATCTCTCTTTTCAGAATCGCAGTAAACATACAACACATTGGGTCATGGTGAGTCAAACAAATTATTTTTATAGTAAATCGATTGATACGGTGAAAATACGTGTTTAATCGAATTAATTTACGACCTTACAAAACGAGAATAATAATCTGAACTACAGTGATTCATACAAGTTAATAAGTCGCATGAATTTTCGCAGTAAAGGTTTTTGGGCTAAAACAGTAAAACGAAGAGCTTCTTTAGGGAGAAACTGTACCTACCTATATACGCGGATCTGCTCGTGCTGGTTTAAAGAGAACTTTAAATCTCCCTGCCATACAATCCAAAATGACGTCATATGCTTCGTTTTGGTCCGGAAGACATGACTGAACTATTGGCTATCATTAAATACACATACATCATATCGGTAAAGGATAAAATCGTGAGGAAACCGGCATGTTCTAGAGCTAAAAATTTGAAGACATGTGATATCTACCAACCCGCAGTGGGCCCGCGTGGTGGGTTACAGCCCACTCCCTCTTATAGAGAGGAGGCCTGTGTCCAGCAGTGGGAACATAATAGGTTCCTAGGTTTGTAACTTACAATCCTAGAATAATCAGCTGTAATCAGTTTTCTTTTACTTTCAAAGAACAAAAGCCTGGATAATTTAATCAGAAAATTAATAGTGGTTTACGACGCTTTACCTTCTTAGTAATCATGACGCTATCGGTTTTTATTACTGAAAAACTGAGTGTACGAAAAACCCCAGTAATGCTGCGAACATTACGTAAGGCCGCATTACGCTTATATATACGCATTACTTTTAACTGTAAACAGCTAAAGTATGTAAATACCTATACCACAAGTATAAAATAAAGCGAACATTGACCTGAAACCAGAGATAATAAGGAATAGACAAGCTCCTTACTTCTAATCAGTACATCTCTTTATCTCTTCAGAATAGCGCTCTCGTATGAAACTGTTTTTTTTTTTAAGTTTAGTCTTCTATAATAATGTGCTGAATTTTTGGTAACAGTTTGCTTCTCAAAGTCCCTTACACCATGTATATTGGAACGAAGTTCCTTATCGCGCGTTGTGAAAGGGGGCTAGACGGAAAAAAAATCTTACGAAAAGTTGTCACGACACTTTTTGCTATAGTAAGCTATTGTAAGCTGTGCGGCGTCGCATGTTTCTCTGTCTGTCTCTCTCTCTCTTATAGAAAGCAAGCCAGATATTTTCATTTCTATTTCGCATTGAACAGCGTGGTGTCGCGACGATTATTTTTGGAACTTCGTTCCATCCGGGTGTCCCTTGACACCTCTCAAGTTTTTTTAATAGTTTTATTATAAATACACAGAGCAGCGGTGGCCCAGTGGTGGCCGCCCCGACTTACGAGCAGTAAGCCGTGGGTTCGAACCCAGGCAGGCGCATTACTTTCTGTAATTTATTTCATAACCACTGCCCTCAAAAACGGTGAAGGAAAACATCGTGAGGAAACCGACATGTCCTAGAACTAAAAATTCGAAGACATGTAACATCATACCAACCCGCACTGGGCCCGCGTGGTAGATTGCAGTCCACTCCCTCTCATAGAGAGGAGGCCTGTGTCCCCGCAGCGGGAACATTATAGGCTTATGTTGATTATAAATACCGCCAATATTAAAAACACGACAGTAATCGAAACCTTCTCTAATTCCAGTCCCCTAGAAGACCTCCTCCAAACAGGATTGAAGGCCGCCTACAAATCCGGCGAAATCTACGACGGTCAGGAACCGCCAATCACGTTACAGAAAATAAAGACCAAGTTGAAAGACAGCAAGATCTTTAACTGGGAGGACCGCAGTCTCAGTGATAGGGAGAAGAAAGAGATGAGCAAGCTGTTTGATGCTGTTGAAATTATGGTAAAAATTTAATCTTAAGTATGCTGGCTTACAGTGGCGAAGGGTCATAATTTTGTAAAGGGAAGCCGAAGAAAAAAAATGTGAATATTAATTTTGTTTTCCGTCAGCGCATTTTTCAGTTTCATTGTCAGCTAACCCAAAAACCCAGAAAATGAAACCCATGACAAAAAAAAGAGAAATTTGTGTTGTGCGGTAGCGCCATTTTTAATTTTGGCGTAAGTATCGTTATCAGCGATCTCGGAAACCACGAAAATATCACCCATGATAAAGATACCAAAAAGGACCCAACTTGATCTTTTTACATAACTTATTCATTGTAAAGATTAAATGCACAGGAACTATAAGACAAAAAATATATAAGCTAAAAAACCTTTTTAAAAGAAGCATATAGAAAGATTCATTGAAAAGAAGAAAATAAATCTTTGAGTACCTAAATGAAAACAATATAATATAATTTTCACAAAAGCTTGTCGCGTTTTGCTTTTATAGCATTTAACATTCACGCGACAAGCTTTAGGTAACTATAGGAATTATGATTATTCATAAAAGTAAAAGCGTATATATACAAAGTTTCATGTCTGTGCTATAAGCCGTTGAGGAGTTCCCTCGTGAGGAGACGGTCCTGGCGGTAGGATGAGATCGTGATAAAAATCGTGATCATCCATCAAATATGAACTCGTAATCTCGTATGCAAAGTTTCGTGTCTGTGCTATTAAACGTTGAGGAGTTCCCTCGTGAGAAGACGATCTAGGCTGCAGGATGAGTTCATGATACAAATCGTATTATCCATCAAATATGAACTCGTATGCAAAGTTTCGTGTCTGTGCTATTAAACGTTGAGGAGTTCCCTCGTGAGAAGACGATCTTGGCTGCAGGATGAGTTCATGATACAAATCGTGATTATCCATCGAATATGAACTCGTATGCAAAGTTTCGTGTCTGTGATATTAAACGTTGAGGAGTTCCCTCGTGAGAAGACGATCCTGGATGCAGGATGAGTTCATGATACAAATCGTGATTATCCATCGAATATAAACTCGTATGCAAAGTTTCGTGTCTGTGCTATTAAACGTTGAGGATTTCCCTCGTGAGAAGACGATCCTGGCTGCAGGATGAGATCGTGATACAAATCGTGATCATCCATCATATATGAACTCGAAACTTTCAACGAAAATTGTTTTGAATAAGATTTGATATTTAGTTTTTGAGATACGGGACTTTTTCACTAAACTGCAGCAGTAACTTTGTTTTTCATTAACTTACTATGAAAAATTAATTTTGCGGTTGAGTGGAAGTTTACTAATGAATGATCGTTCAATATATTGTTATTATATTGTTTGGGGCTATGGAACCCTGTGTGCGAGTAAGACTCGCACTTGGCCCGTTTTTTATAAATAATTGTACGGAACCCTTCGTGCGCAAGTCCTACTCGCACTTGGCCGGTTTTTATTTATTGTGAGCTCCCGATATTTAGACGTTTCGACGCAAAGTAAACGAATGTTTATGCAAACATTACAGGTAAGTTCCCGCAACCGTCAGCCGTCTTCAGTCCAGAACATGTTCTCATCCCTACGTATGGTCGAGAGGGTGGTGAAGAAGCAACTAAAAGAAGGACAGATATCCGAGGCTCTCGCTGCTAAATTCAACTGGGAAAAATTGTAAGTACTCGGACAGAACTGCAAAAAATTACTGATGTTGCTCAAAAAGCCGCTAAGCTGTAGTGGACCTGGACTGGCCTCGTCTGCCGCATGCCCAATGATTTGTGGGCCAAAATAACTACTTTCTGCAGATCTGACACAGCCAGAAAGCGTCGCGGTAGACCTCGTAAAAGATGGCGGGACGAGCTAGACAAGACCAGCGACCAGTGGTCCACATTGGCCCTGGATCGAGACAATTCGAAGTCATGGGTAGAGGCCTTTGCCCAGCAGTGGGCAAAGTGTTTTTAGCTGTGCTGCGCCTATCTAGTCTAGCCAATAGCGAGGCTGCTGCAAGGACCATCTGCGAGCCTTTAACCTGGGCGTTGCCGTGGCCGACTCGAAAATCTCTAAATTGACTTCGAACCAAAGTCAGTCGGAGGAAAGGCAATCTCCACAGATATGAGGTCATGAAAGGGTCAGATCTCACATGTACTTGCGACGTCTTCTCATAGACAATAGCCTACCTTCCATATTTCACCGTATGGTCTGTCACCTTTGCACTTGATGTTCTTTTTAATATGCATCAGTGAGTGAAGTTAGCCTAGGTGATAAACACTTTTGATCTTTTTACCACTGATTGGCTCTAAGAAAACTAAGAGCCCGGGCTGTGCAAAAAAACTATGAACAATAACAAAAGAGAGGGGTCTTATAAACAGCCAACAGGCCTTAATGCTAAGCGAAAATATAATTCTGAAATAACCAATAACTTTTTGGTGTCCGCTTTGGAAAATTAGCTAGCATAGGATAAACAAAGATTTTCTTTAATATACACGTTGTCATTAATCTACGGATAGAAAGACGGTGACTGCTGCTGAGATGACGAGTAATAGAGATGACAGAAGAAAACATGGTGCGGGCGCAAAAAAGTTGAAAAAAAAATGATGTTGTCTTTGATACGAAGGTATATTGGTTATATTAGTTATGCATTGGAGGCGGTTATGGAAACTATGCCTTATGATCTTATTACCTAAAGCTCAAAACTGCGAGTTGATATCTAAATTATACTAGTTCGATCTGAGCCTTATTTATAGTTATGTGTTTGAGCTGTTTGAGGTCGAGTGCACATCTAGGGTTGAACCTCCCCTGGCAGAAACAAAGCGGGTATGCTATCGCTTCAACGATGCGTTCGGCAGCACACTCTTTTTCTTGCTCTAGCAAATGACGTTTCCGAGCGACAGAAAAGGATAGGAGCATAGACAAATGCAATTCCTTGCTGCCAGATGAGGTTAACCTTAGTTAGTCTTTCGAGACATCGCCGAGTGGTTGATCGACTCTTCCCGTGACCTGAGGGCTTGCCTATATTTACCCGACCAGCCAAAAGGACGGGTTATTTGGTCAAAGTTGGCAATGCTGCCAGCCTTCTGGGCACTTTTTCCCTTGACAGCGATTCGGACGAAATTGTTGACGCTCTTTAATTATTTTTTTCTTTTGATACATGTGCCTATTTTTACTTAAAGTTTGTAAATAATGTAAATATATAGGTTGACTGGTAATTGGTGACCGATACTTAAACACATGATTGTAATCATGATAACAAACAACTTTCCCAGAGAAACATTTTTTTTTATACTAATTCACTTTTATCACAATAACACAACAGCCATATAAAATTAGCGCGCGCGTGCGTCTCTGACCTATCAGCTGTCAGCCGCGTGACGCTATTCTGTTTCATGACTTTCGTACTTCGCAACCCCGAATTTTATATGGCTGTTGTGTTATTGTAATAAAAGTAAATGAGTATAAAAATGTTTCTTTTGGAAAGTTAATTGTTATCATGAGTACAATCATGTCATGTCGTCAACCAAACATTCTGTATATCAAACTAAGTAACGGTACGAAAAATTAATGCTGACAAACGACTTTATTTTTGGGGTGATCAATCACGGTTTACGGTAGCACACTGATGTCTCCGTAACTAGAAGATTCCCAGGTCCAGAAAAATAAAATGATCTCAATGATGAAAGATGAGAACAATTAGCTTTCGGTTTCGTTAAGGATCTTTTTCAAAATCAAAATCAATCAAAAATCAAAATATTTTTATTTCACATAGGCCTACATGGGCACTTGTAAAACGTCGACAAAATGCTCGGTTCGGGTTGGTCGTTTCCTATGGAGAAGAACCGGCAAGAAACTCCATGGTTACTCTTTTACACCAATTATATCCATTAAAGATTTCGGTTTAAAAAACATCAATGCAAAACGGTAGGGTTCAACTCTCGGGCATCAAAAATTCGTGCCGTATTCACCAGAAGCCATTTATCGATTTAGATTCGGAAAGTCGTATGTCTGTCTCGCTCGCTTTCGTAAAGCCAAAACAAGATAGACATACGACTTATTGAATCGAAATCGGATCCGAGCGTTTGTGAATAGGGGGCCTGGTATCACAGAATGAATGACGAAACTTCTTGTTCCCAGAGCGAACCGACAGCGGCGGGAGAAACCGACCTTCACAGTGGACAAAACTACCAAGATGAGAGTGCTTCATTTGGATAATTTTAATTAAATTAATATTTATACCGTTTAAGATATTGTAGCGATAGTTGTCAAAAGTCAAAGTCAAAGCATTTATTTCAATTAGACCATTACAGGCACTTTTGAAAGTCAAAAAACAAAATAAAACGCGAAGCTACAGTCCCAGTCACAAGGCATAATAATTTGTGAAAGTACTGTAGTTGCCCATTCCGTAGCGTAGATCTCTATGGAGAAGAATGGGCAAGAAACTCCATGGGCACTCTTTTAAATCAAAATATGTTACAAAATCTTGGTTACATCATTCATGTTAAGAATTAAAAATATGTGAGAACAATGTAGAAATACGGGCAAGTTAAGAGCGTCCAGAGTAAAAGATTAAATCAGTAATTAAAATAAACCGTGGCAGCTAAGAGATGACCAGTCACAACTGACAGCGCCCGTTCACGAACATGACGCATGTTGTAAGGTAATATCTCGGTGTTGCATCGAGAACTATTTACAGCAGACCGCAAGCTTTGGTAGCAAAACAGTTAAGAGGGAACAGGGGCTGCGCTCCTCCATACAAAATGAATTCCCCTTTTTTCTTCTTGATTAATAGCTCTAACTAGAGCAATCTTTTTTCTAAACTAATAATATCATAAAGATTTCATTGTTTGTTTGTTACGATTTAACTCAAAAACCACTCGGCCGATTTAAAAAATTCTTTCAACATTAGAAAGCTACATCTTTACCGAGTAACATAGGTTATACACGGTGTAAATCACCTCATCACGAAGCCGTCAACCAAGCATTCTGTACATGAAACTAAGTAACTTTACTAAAATTATTGCTGGGAAACGACTTTTTTTTGGGGGGTGTAAAATCATGTTTTGTGGTAGAACTCAATGTAACGCACTCAAAACATTGTGCTGATGGACGGATTGAATAGTACGGGGGTCGTGGAGGTGTTAAAAGTAAAAATCTTACATTAAAAACATGTATTTAAAAAAATACTTGTCAGAAAGTTGGAACTTTGACCCCTAATATCTCCGTAACTAGAAGGTTCCCAGGTATGGTGTTGAACAAAAAAATGATCGCAATGACAGGGAAAACCAGTGCCTTTCGGCTTCGTTAAGAGGTGTTTTACACCCTTTATAATATCACTATTTTTGCGGCGAAGTCGCGGGCGAATGCTACTTTTTCAAAAAATCCAAGGTCTGCTGGAGACCCGGAAATTAATAATTTTGTTACTGAACAATAACATTACTACTGTGAGTCTCCCTTTATTTCAATGCATTTTTTGTTTGGTTATTATTACTTATTTTAGTTCAAGCCGGAAGGTCATACGATTCGATGTTGATCTGTGTGATCATGACCTTATTTTATTGCCCGATCATAATGGACGTGCTGTCGATTGTACCTTACTATTGGTCGAAACACCGTATTGGTTGGCTGTTTTGTACTAAATTATTTATTACATTATTTAATTTAAATATTTAAAAATCGATAACACATATTTTTTTAGTGTTTGAGGAATTGTTTGAAATAAACGAATATGATTATTACGTTTAGACTCAAAAAATACTCGTGGAGTATTTACTTACTACAAGACGGAAGCCACACCGACGCGAAAACAGTTACCACAGATCAAATTCGCGTGTCTGTATTATTATTGTATTTGTTCATCGAGTCCTCGTGCACTTGTCTGATAAGCTCATATAAATTGAATAATCTTTAATGTTACAGGTAGAGGGTCCAAATTCGTTTGTTTTTAGGGTGGTTAGATAATGTTGACAACAGACTGTACTCCGTACTTCATTCTAAACCCACATCAAAATTTTTCAATGTTATTTTTTTTTATAACATCTCTTCCAGACATTTACACAGTGTAAGTATTGCATTTTTGGAGGAAAAAGCAGTTTTTTTTAAATTACTGATGAATAAAGCCTATAACCCTGGGGAGGGTTATAGGAATTATTGCTGCCACTGAATTTTTATTAGGTTTGCGTCGGTGTCCCTTCTCCTCTGTATGACTGTTCGGTAGCTTTACTGCAATACACATTTTTTTGTTCTACTATGTTATTATTTTACATAATTTATTAAGCAATATTGGCCTCTGAAACATGAGGCATAAAAACTATAAAAAAAAAAATGCATAAACGAATTACTAAGCAGATAAAAAATGACGGCTTGATAAGCTTGGCTTGGGATGATAAGAAATGACGGCTTCGGGACGAAATGCCGATCATGATTGATGAACGGTGATTGGTGCAAATCGGTGACATAATTTTATATTTTGACTGATGTATGATATTTTTTACACACAAATAAAGTATATTAAAATTTATTCATGATTATATTTCATAAGTCACGTGATTTGACCCCCACTCCTTCCCCTGACAGAATTGGAACTATCACACAGATAGACTATACAGACTTTCCGAAGCACGGAGGTCACTCGGTATGTAATGGGAGGTCACCCATCCACGGACCTACCTAGGCAAGTACAGCTTAACCTGAAGATCGACCCGAGCGGCTGTTATTATTTAGAACTTATAACACAAAGTAGCAGTAATGCCTGGGTTCTAAACCATGATTTCTGAATTTAGACCTTATAACTATGATCCGAGCGGCTATAATTATTTTCGTCACGTTTTTTTAGGAAGCTCTTAAGAGCTTCCTAAAAAAAAATGAATAAACGAATTCAATAATAATGAACACTCAGCGATCATTGCGCTAATAATCAGCCAATGGCTTAACTGCCAAGAGCCTCGACCAATACCTGATGAGGCTCTCGTTAGGCAGTTGGATCAAGGGCTTGATTCAGAAAGCGGTACTCTTGGACACGACTTGTATTGTTTGGAGGTTCCTTTCTCTGGAGCCCTGACCGTCGGTAGCTTGGAACCTGTTCCTGATAACGGTGGGCTAATTTTATTTTTATATTTTAAATGTTTTTTTTTTTTTTAAGCAATATTTAAAATTACAAGTATAGAATTTTTATATTTAAAATAAATGAATATAAAAACTTACCTTCTCTTGTTGTGGATGTTCAGCGTTGTGTTGTTGCTGTTGCTGTTGTTGTTGTTGTTGTTGCGCGCGCGACGCCGCTAGTGTCGCCAGCTCTGACATGTTCACGTACAAGGCTTGAGGCATTTCTGTGGGCAAAGAATATAGATATTATATTTAAAACAAGGAAAAGGCGTGAATTTATGTGTGTATGTAATTTTTTTTGCACACAACCCTAATTCTTTTCTAAACTAAAACCAAGCCTAAGTGGCTCCTATCTAACGTGCATAAAAAAAAACAACAACAAAAATCCCGTCAAATTCGGTACCGCCGTTTCGGAGATAGACCGGAAAAAACAGAGAGACAAACGTACAGACAGACAAAAATTAAGAAAACGGCTTTTCTCAACAAGTACCGTTTACAGAAATAAAATCAGCTGTTTCATTCATTTTGACCGTGTAGATATTGCACTTTTGTAGGAAACACCTGTTTTTTTTTTTTATACTACCGATGAAAAATTTCTATCATCCACTAATATTATAAAGTAGCTTATGCCCGCGGCGCCGCCCGCGTGAAGTTCGATAATTGTCCCACGGGAACATACTATCGGGATAAAAAGTATCCTATGTGTTAATCCAGGTTATAAACTACCCGTATGCCAAATTTCATCCAAATCCATTCAGTAGTTTTGTGTGAAAGAGTAACAAACATCCATCCATCCATCCGTCCTCACAAACTTTCGCATTTATAATATTAGTAGGATGAAATTTGGCACACGGGTAGATTATAACCTGGATTAACACATAGGATACTTTTTATCCCGATAGTATGTTCCCGTGGGACAATTATCGAACTCCACGCGGGCGGCGCCGCGGGCATAAGCTAGTTATTTCGTATATGGGGTTCAGTATGACGTACTGAGTACGTGGTAAGTGTTTTCGCGTCGATATCCCTTACAATATGTATCCATTCATGATAATTATGTAGCTTCATATTTATTGTTTTTCGACTATTCAAAAGTGCCTGTAACTGGCCTACTTGAAATAAATAATTTTGATTTGATCTCATCAGATAATGTTGAACTTAACTGGCAAGATGTGGGGTACACCTCTGCCTAACTCTTCGAGGATTACAGGCTGTTATGTTACGTAATAATAACGTTACCTTTAGTAAGATGCGGCGGCAAAGACGAAGGCTTGGTCGGCTTGAACTCTTGCACGCAAGTGTTGGCGTTGCCGGACTTGTTCGGTACTGCGGGACGCTCCAGTGACGAACATCTCTGTGGGATAAATATTGGTTATAGTAGTTTTATACACCGTGACTTTCTTTTGCTCAATATACAAGCTGTTGTTTTGCATCCTCGTCAAAATTCAGTAGGTTGCCACAAAAGACATAAATAAATCAATTTAAATTACGGTACCTAGTTAATTATTAATGAACGCTGAACGCTTGGTGATAGGGTGACTGATACTTAAACACGTGATTGTACTCATGATAACAAACAAATTTCCCATAGATTTTTTTTTATACTCCTTCGCTTTTATCACAATAACACAACAGCCACATGAAATTCGCGCGCGCGTACGCCTGTGACCTATCAGCTGTTAGCCGCGTGACGCTGTTCTGTCTCATTATTGTCGTACCGTCCCACAGTGGGAAAGCAGAGCACAGGTCGCAAGCACAATTTCATATGACTGTTGTGTTAACAATAACACAACAGTCATATGAAATTGGGCCCAAAGATAAATTTTTTATCATGAATACAATCACGTGTTTAAGTATCGGTCACTAATTACCAGTTACCCTAAATAATTTTTAAAGTGAAACTTTTATTACAACGTCTCAAGCTTTTTCGTCGGTGTGTTGCATGTCACGTGACGCTAACGGTCGGCCGCGGAGCAGACACTTTCACTTTATCCCTAATTCGCGCTTAGTGTGAAAAAAAGTTTCACTTTTACCGTGGTTTCATAAAACCACACAATCCTTTTTTTCGTCTTAGCATCAGTATACTCACGGTAGGTAAGGGCGGGCGCGCGTAGATCTGCGCGTCACGCTCGAGCTCGTGCGAGAACGTGTGCACGCTCAGTGCCGCCCGAGGGTGGCCGCGCTCGTAACCTGCACGGGATTCAATATTATTCATTAAAAATATATTCTCTTATGGCCCTGAGAACTAAATATACAGGCTGTAACGGAAAGGGTATATACATACTTAACGGTGTGCTACAGACCATCAAAATGAACATGATTCTCAATCGGACAAACATCGTTATTGCGAAAAAATTATCTGCCGCCTCATTCAAAATTTCAATACCTATTCGACCCAGATGTATGCGGCAGATGATATTATTTTCGCTATTGTGATGTTGGTTCGATAGAGAAACATGTTCTGTTTGATGGCAGATGGCCCTTAAGTATGTATATACCCTTTCCGTAACAGCCTGTATAGTCAAAGTGAGCTCTGCTCTGCCACCGACGACGCAGTGGATGTGACAAAGTTTTAAGCTAACATAATATAAAGTGCCACCGACACGAAGCATTTTCAGCATATTCTATCATGTCTGCATAAACAGAATAATAAAATCTCTATCTGCCGGGATCCGGAATAACTATCTGTGGGCCTTGCAAATATTTGTTCCGTGCCACTGCACAGAATAAATATTTGTATAACGATCCGTATCGAACTAGCGACACGCAGTGCAGCAGTCAATCGTTTAGCCACTGCGCCAACCGTGCCGTCATTGATTATATACGTTAAATTTTTATACAGTGTAAAAGAGGTCGCAGTCTATATAATATAAAAATCAATGCCACTTTTCGTTGTAATTTTATAACTCAAGAACGGCTGGGCCGATTTAGCTGATTTTGGTTTCAAAATGTTTGCGTAGTCCAGGGAAGGTTTAGGGTAGAGTAGGGTCGGGTAGGTAGGTAGGGTATGTAGGGTAGGGTAGGTAGGTAGATAGGGCAGGTAAAAAGTGCATTGCAACGCATGCCGGGGATAGCTAGTTTATTGATAAATAGTGTGGCTAAGTAGTATTTATTCATATAGTATTTATTTTTTCTAAATGTACCTGCAGATATAGTGTGAGGTCTGCCACCCATGATGGCGGAAGCTGCTCTCTCGAATTGTGCTGTGTCCTTTAGATCTGGCCAAGTTGCCGATGCTGGGAAATTAAAAATAATACTCAATAATTAATTGTTTTTATTTTGTGGAAAATGTTGTGAGGAAAATTTGAGTATGAATGTGGATGCGTATAATAGTAGAGGAAGATCAAAGAAACGATGGATGGACTTTGAGAAGGATGATATGGCAAGAAACTCCTTTCTTGCCATATCATCCTTCTGAGATTACGGACTATCGGATCACGATCACGTCGCCGGATTATTCCTTCTGTCTCATGAGATGAGGAGTCCTAGAGAATTATGGAACGCCATTGTCACATATAAGTGACAACTTGTCACTTATATGTGACAATGGCGTTCAAAAGTCACTGACAAGCAAGCGCGTGCCCTGTACGCCAACGACACAAATATGTGACAAAAAATGTGGTGCACTATAACACGAAATAAGCCATTTAAATCGTTACTTTTGTTTGTGTTTATTTATATATCTTTAAAATGTGATCTATATATCTTAAATATCAAATGTCTTATCAAGGAATAAGTTGAAAATACTTTTGACATCCTTTTTTTTTGTTTGTAAGTATTTGTGGTGATTTTATGGCTTGGCGTGGCGGGCACGCGCATGCTTTTATGCTCTGGCGTTCAAAAGGTTAAAAGATCATTATTGATTATTTCTATGATTGATTATTATCCTACTAATATTATAAATGCGAAAGTTTGTGAGGATGGATGGATGTTTGTTACTCTTTCACGCAAAAACTGCTGAATGGATTTGGATGAAATTTGGCACACGGGTAGTTTATAACCTGGATTAACACATAGGACTTTTTATCCCGACAGTATGTTCCAGTGGGACAATTATCGAAATCCACGCGGGCGACGCCGCGGGCATAAGCTAGTCAAAAATAAATTATTCCGATGCTTCCGATTCTCACCTGCATTGCTGATGTCATGCACGTCGTCGGCGTGGTCGTCTTCGTTGTGACTCTTCGCCTGAGTTATACATTCGCTGCTAACGCTCTGATTGTCTGAACCCTGGAAATTATCGGTTACATCATATAAGTAACTTAATTATGGTTATTTTTTCCTTTGTTAGTAGGGGAAGAACAACTTTACCATTGACAGTT
The DNA here is from genome assembly GCA_963082945.1 of Cerastis leucographa. Taxonomy (NCBI): domain Eukaryota; kingdom Metazoa; phylum Arthropoda; class Insecta; order Lepidoptera; family Noctuidae; genus Cerastis; species Cerastis leucographa. The sequence continues at coordinate 3,758,166 of OY720369.1, read as the reverse complement.
TTTAAAATAACACAATTACATCACGGCTGTAATCCCCAAAGGGTTGAGCAGAGATGTGCCCAATGGTATACCTATATTTCGCCATTATGTTTTAAGTCCCATGTAAAAGAGCCGAGCCTATTGCCATCAACCGGGCACAATTCCAGACTCCGTAGCTGCTACTGAGAAATTCCTGATGGAAAAATCTATTAACATTTTGCCCGACCGGGGAATCGAACCCAAGACATGCTCAGCAAAATGCGCTTCGCACTCGACCAAAGAAGCAGTAATTTTTTTTTTTTTTAAACTCAAGGTAAATTCGATATTTGGACTTGTTCTAGGATTAAACACTATTATTTTAAAGGAAGATTAAATAACAATTAAAAAAAGACAGTCATCACTCAATCAACTCTACAACTACAATTTAATATAAATACTATGGAGACTAAAAATGCAAAATAATATAAGTTGGGGCTATCAAAATTGTGCAACCTCACCTTTATTACACCTGCCCCCCTATTCACAAACGCTCGGATTCGATTTCGATTCGACAAGTCGTATGTCTATCTTGTTTTGGCATTAAGAAGAGATAGACATACGACTTTCCGAATCGAAATCGAATCCGAGCGTTTGTGAATACGGGGGCTAGTGGCCTACCATGACGTCGTAAAACATTCTTGTTTTACTCCTTTTCCAGTGTGGGAAAGAGATGGCGCTAGACATCCTGTATAGCTCCGTCTCTTTCCCACACTGGAATAAGAGTAAAATAAGTCCCAATAGGGGATCGGACTGGGTAAAGAAAACGACATTCTATTTTGTCCGTCAGACAGGTAATACAAAAATATTAGACACGTATTTTTTGTTTTATCAAAATATCAAAAAATTACTTAGTTAGAAATCATTAAAGTTGGAGAGTGGGGGCTTACTACGTCACAAGTGGGTATAAAACTTACCTACATGAGACGTCATGCGCCATTTCAACTCAATATATCTCCGTAATTTTATGACCACGTGAAAAAAGAAAAAATACGTGTCCAATACTTTTCAATAAACTACCCGACGGACAAAGAAAAAAAAAATAGGATTATCCCCTATTGTGGACATCACTTCTGAACTACGGAACAGTTCGTTCACTGGAGGAGATTGTGTATTTATGAAGTTAAGTGTCTCTGTTAAAAAATGTACCTCGAGACCGCAGGTACTCAGTTTATCTTTGCAACAACTGACAGCGCAGTTACTGTTTGCGCAGACAATTAACGGCCATGCATGCTAGTAACTTTAATAGAGCGATTCAGTATGAACATCGGACCTCGCTGGCATACCTAAGACGTCCGCCATTTTGAAAAAAAATAGTTCGGTCGCCAGTGACAAAACATATGTTAATCGACAAAGTAAGTGATTACAAACAAAATGTATTCAGTGATGAATCTCGTAAGTGATACGGTTTCCGAGATATTTTAATTGAAAGACGTGAAAAATAAAGCTTTTTTTTTATTTATTGGACCACAAAGATTGCGGTGCGCAGCGAACATCCCTGTGCCCCACCATCCACCATATTGTTTGAATTTTGTCATTCGTATTTCCTCACGCGAATTTTAACGTTAAACTAAATTTTAAAAAAAGCTTTATTTTTCACGGTTTTAAACTCAAATATCTCAGAAACCGTATCACTTACGAGTTTAATCACTGTTTTTTTTTGTTTTTAATCGCTTTTTCTCTCGATTGACATCGTTTTATGGCTGGCGGCCATAACTAGTTTTTTTTTCAAAACCCATGGTCCCATCCAAAAATGTCAGAACCCCTTTGATGTTAGTTCTTCAAATGTATCATAGATGGCGGTGTAGTTCTTTTTGTAATGCCACTATAACGCGGACAGCTCTTGACGGGGTTTAATAGTTAAATTTCCTTAATAATGTAATTTTGATACGTTTAGTCGGCACCGCCTGCCAAAACATACTGAGCAGACTGTACCATACAGCTGATTATCGTGCGCCTAAAATCACTCCGGTACTAGCACTGAGGACTAAGAGAGTGAGGCAAAAAAGAGTGCACCTGTACTGGCGTACAGGTGCACTCTTTTTTTTTGGTCATTTCCTTGAAACAGCCCTTTTGGAATCCCACATTACATTACAATAACTCCTAAACCGATGACCCAATTTTCATGAAGGCTTTTATTTAATCTGTACTTGATTTTGATAATGTATTTACATTATCAACGTAGAGCGAGCGTCGGAGAAGCGCGTCCTGTGATCGGAAGCCGGAGTCCGCGCTGCATACACTCGAAAGCCGGAACGGGAGCTAGCAGAGGAGTAACAGAACATAATAGCAACGTAATATTGTGTACAAGCCAAAATAAAATGTGGAATAAGCAAAATAAAAAATATCTACGCAATGAGTTGACGGTTGGAAATTCTCAAAACAAAGAGTGAGGTAGCTTTTTAATTTTTTTGTGGGGTTTGTGCCTGGTTTCAGAGCTTTTATGCCGCCCATGAGCCACTGACTTGAGTTTACGTCGAGAAATATCTCTCAAGAATACTGTACGTCTACCATGAGTTGTCATAGTTAGATCGCTTGACGTAACTACAATAGTTCCGTCAATACGCAAATACTATAGCTAGCTTTTTCAATGGTGCCATGAGCTGTGTTGGTGCTTACTACCAAATTCTAAGCAAATGAAGCCCAAACTACAGTCACTGTAGTATAGTTTACTACACGGTCACGTAGGATAGATAACTATAGTGACACATACTGCGCATTTTAGTACCCAACTATCCGCTAGAGGCGCTGTAAAAGTTTTCATACATTTTTTTAACTACAGACGCTAGCGAGTATATTTTGTTAAAACTCATGGTAGACGTACTGGTTTCCTTCACCGAAGCAAGTGATATTATTATAGTATACGCACATAGATCCGAAAAATCAGAGGTGCGTCTTGTGTTCGAACTTAAAACCTTTGACTTGGCGTTTTTTATTGTTTCAGGTTACGTTTTGGTTTTAATACTTGTGATTTTTTTAGGCATTGTGTTACTGAAACAAATCTTTAAAGATAATTTAAAAGACTTTTAATAATAGGGATGGTGACTATTTTTTTTTTATTTCTCTATCGGGTAGATAATTAAAAAGTATTTGACACGTATTTTTTCTTTTTTCACGTAATCGTAAAATTACGGAGATATTTTGAGTTGAAATGGCGCATGACGTCACGGCTCAGTATATTTTATACCTAGTAGTGACGTAGTTAGCCTCCACACTCCAACTTTAATGCGTTTTAACTAAGTATTTTTTTGGGTACTCCATTTCTTCTCCTAAAATTGTTTGTCCGAAAATCATTATCCATAACACGTTTGCTATAAACTTCAATAACCATAATGTTGAAAATCCCGAAATTTTGTTTAACATAATTAATTTTAGTTCTAAAAGTATTCTGTCATAATATCGAGTACTATAATAATTGAATCTCCTAATTTTACAAGACCTAAAGTCATATGTCCTAATTATTGTGTTAAATAATGTGTATTATTCCGAATGTTCATTTATAATAATTATTTTAGTCCTAAAACATTTTCTAAAATTAGGTTTTAGTGACAGTAACGAATCGCTGTAAATCCGACTCCACGCAGTCTTGTCTGCTCTACCCCTAGAGTGTAATTTAAAATCGCGTAGGCGCAGAGGGGCGAGGCGGCCCGCGAGTTGAGGAGCAGGTGGTTGTAACACTCGCCGCCGCGGCTGAGGCTGGCCGGACAAGCCGGCCAGCAAGCCGAAGCTGCGGTGGTGAGCGTTAAACTCATCTGCGACGATAAACTCGCGTGGGACCGCCGGAGCCCCGCAGCGCCGGAGCCGTGACAGAAACCATGCCTGCTGCATGTTGCATGCTTGCATGATTGCTTGCCTGCTGCATGTTGCATGCTTGCATGATTGCTTGCATGCTGCATGCTGCGTGCTTGCTTGCATGCTGCGTGCCTGCTTGCATGCTGCATGATTGCTTGCATGCTGCATGCTTGCTTGCATGCTGCATGCTTGCTTGCATCCTGCACGCTTGCCTGCCTGCTTACAAAAACCACATGTTCACAATCAACTGCTTTATTGAGTAGATGTATAATATATTTATCTATGTACAATTTTTTTTTTTATTTAATTTGTTCTAAGAATATTATTATTATAAATAAACATTATGTAATTTGAATTTAGGACTTATAACTTTTATAGAAAACGTTTTTATGTCTTTTGTATATTATTGATTGTAATATTTATGACAAACGGATTTAGGGCATATTGTATTTAGGGATTTCAATTTTATGGCATGTGATATTATGTGATATTAAGTTCGGGTAAATTTTCATTCGGACAAATGATAATTAGGACAAAAAAAGTTATGGCACTTTAAATTATGGATAAAAAAGTTAGGTGACACAATAGAGAACCATTTTTTTGTTAACTTAATAAAACAAAAAATACGTATCTAACATTTTTGTATTACCTGATTGACGGACAAAATAGAATTTCGTTTTCTTTACCCAGTCATCATCCCTATTATAAAAGTAATATTTTTGTTCACTATAGTCTCCCTTTATTTCAATCTATTTTCATTTGGATGAAAACTTTTCGACCTTACTGAAACATTAAATGCACACCAAAAACTGCTTTTTGTTGCTGATAACAAAGTTCAAAATAAAAATAAAACCAACCGCCAAACCACTACTAATTTCAAACATTCTAACAAATTTACTTCTACGCATCTAACACAGCCACTACTGTTCACGCTAGTGTATACCTGGGACAGGCAGTGTTGTGAGTCGCTGTTGGGCGCGGGGATGGTGCCGGCCGATGATGCGTTCGATATCGGAGTGGAACAGCTCAATGTAGAACTTGAGACACCTGGAAGAGGGGTATAGTATTATGAACGTAAACGTAATAGATAAAATTAAACCATATGACTAGCTCGGGAATCACAGTCACTAAGGGCGAGGATCAGACGACCCACGTTTAAAACACGTTTGGTTCCCACTTACTGAATTTCGAAAATAAGAAAAAACATTACCTATCCATTTTATTATTGATTCGGGACGAGAATCATTAGTATAGTTACCTCCTTCAATTTGGCGAGGAGGCAAAAAAACACCTTCATCATTAGCCTAGCCTTTTCCCAAACTATGTTGCGGTCGGCTTCCAGTCTAACCGGATGCAGCTGAGTACTAGTATTTTACATGGAGCGACTGCCTATCTGACCTCCACAACCCAGTAACTGGGTAATACGATACCCCTTGGTAAGACTGGATGTCAGACTTTTGACCTCTGACTACTCGTAACGACTGTCAAAGATCTACAAATGACAGCTGGGACCAACGGCTTAACGTGCTTTCCGAGGCACGGAGGAAACTCGGTATGTAGTTATGGTCACCCATCCACGGACCAACCTCGGCAAGCACGGCTTAACCTTAAAGATCGACCCGTGCGGCTGTTATTATTTAGCCACAAGCTCCTCAAAAAAACACTTTGTATATTGGAAATAGTAATGTTCGTAAAAACAAATCCACATTTGTTTTCTCTTTTGACCGACAAATTTCCAAGAAATAGACGTGATTATAGCAAACTATGTGGACATATATCAAAAACTGCTTTTGCGCTAGTGTTTTTTGCATGGCACCAACTATCTATAAAAAGAAAAAACGGGCCAAGTGCGAGTCTTACTCGCACAGAGGGCTCCATAGCCCCAAACAATATAATAACAATGTTTTGAACCGTCATTCATTAGTAAACCTTCACTCAACCGCAAAACTAAATTTGATTTTCATAATAAGTTAATGAAAAACAAAGTTACTGCTTGTTTGGTGAAAAAGTCCCATATTTCAAAAACTACATATCAAATCTTATTCAAACCAATTTTCGTTGAAAGTTTTTTTTTACGTTCTACATCCCCATATTTTTTTCAGAATTTTCCTCCTCTTACTTTAGAAATTAGAGGGGGGGGGACACACTTTTTACTACTTTGGAAGTGTCTATCTTTCAAAAGATTGACTTAAAAAATGGTTTTTGGAACCACAATGTCATTTTTAAAGACCTATCTATAGACACCACACGTATAGGTTTGATAGTTTTTTTTTTTTTAGTTTCAGTTCCATGTATGGGGGGATATCCTTATCTATATATTTTTTTTTTAATTTTGTACAAAAATCGTAATGTGGTTCACAGAATACATCTACCTACCAAGTTTCAGCTGTGTAGTCCTAATAGTTTCGGAATAAAGTGGCTGTGACATACGGACGGACAGACAGACAGACATGACGAATCTATAAAGGTTCTGTTTTTTGCCATTCGGCTACGGAACCCTAAAAATTGCCCAAAATTTGGAAAGAGCAAACTATACCTAAACTTAAACAGACAATGAAATTATTTTTAGCACAAAAAGCATATTACAGTACTACAGAATTTTTAAACGACTCATGGTGATTATTAAAAATATATAAATACAAGTAACAGTGTAGTGATTATGGTCATGTAGTAGAGGAAAACATAAATATGCCTTTATTATAAATGTTATTATATTTGAATTTGTGAATAATAATGATGAATATGAATTGAAATCTGGACAAGGAAAATAAATTAAAATGTAAATGATTGAATCTGAGGTTTAACTGTAACTGATATTTTGTGTTAAGGTGTAATTTTTTTTTAGATACCGTGGCCGTGGAACACAAAGGGCTAAGAAGGAAAATGGATGGGTTTTAGTCAGTCAGTACAAGTCTGACACTCCCTCCCGCTCTGCCCAGAGCGGGAGAAGTCATTTGATGATTTCCCATACGTAAAGAAAAAAAAAAGGTGTTAAATTTTTAGATCTTGCATGCATGTATTATTTTAATTCTGTATGTATATGTTACCGGCTAAACCCGATCTCGGGCTAAACTAGTTTGTGCTAGGCCAAATTAAGACTCATCATAACAGCCCCCCTAGCATGACCGTTCTATCTCTATTCTACCAAGAAACGACAAGAAATCTTTTCTTTACAACTTGTCATTTCTTCTGCCCGAGCATGGCGCGCACCGTCGACTCGCGTTTCTACGAAGACATAGACAGAAATTCTTTTTTCTTTAAATTTTATTCTTTTTCTTAAATTTCTTTCCATAGCAACGGGGACGTTGCTATGGAAAGTTAAAAGTTTACGTTTAGTTAACAAAAAAAAGTTGCCAATTGCACGAGTTTTTCATTTTTCGTTAGCGGGATGGTGTTGCTGCATCTTGGATCCAGGCCTGGATCTTTTTCGCGAAATTAAACCTAAATATTTTACATAACATTTCAACCTTTTGAACGTAACTCAACGCAACCACGAAACGTATTTCTCGTATTTAGTTTTTATTAAGACTAATTTGACAGTTGTCAGAAGTAATGTTTCTACCTCCAAATGTCAAAAGAAGAGAAAATATGGTCGTCATGCTCGACGTTGTAGACTTGTGTCGACTGAAGAAAAGAAACATTTCTTTTCTACATTCTTAATATCGCCATGCTTGGGAAGATAGAAATATCTGTCAAATTGTCGATTCTTCCGTAGACATAGCTCATTTCTACGGCGGTCATGCTAGGCCGGCAGGATCATATAGAGCAACCCAACTAAATTGGTTAGGTTAGGTTAGAACTGTGACCATATACGTGCGAGCCGACCGAGCGTAACGAGCGGTGCCACATCCAAGTTAGGCGCATTGTAAATGTTTTGTTTGGGTCAATATATCCTGACACGATAAGCCACTAAACCAGTTTGGCCTAGGACAAACTAGTTTGGCCTGAAATCGGGTTTGGCCGGTAACATATACACATGTTTGAGCAAATAAAATTTCTTATTCTTAACGTTATCATTCTCTTGTCGTTATCCCAATTTGTTTGGGGTCGGCAGCATGTCTGCTTCTTCCATACTTCTTTATTACTTGTCATCTCATGAGATATCTCCTTTCTTGCCATATCATCCTTCACACAGCCAATTCATCGTTTCTTTGTTATGAACGTTTTGTTTATATGAAAATAATGAAGATCTGTCATCTGCCTAAACTTCGCACATTGGGGGACGGGGTCGGCTTCCATTTTTATCGGATGCAGCTGAATACCAATATTTTACATGGAGCGCCTGCCTATCTGACCTCCAGAACCCAGTTAGTACTGGGCAATACGGTACCCCTTCGTAAGACTGGTTGTCCGACTTTCAGGCCACTGACTATTGTCAATGTCCAACCGGACAGCCGGGTCCAACGGTTTAATGTGCTTTTCGAGGCATGGAGGAAACTCGGCTTGTAACGGGTGATCACTATCTACGGACCAACGAAGGCAAGCACGGCTTATACTAAAGATCGAGCGGCTGTTATGGTATTCTTTAGCCACAAGCACCTCATGCTTTGCCTTTGACAGTACTTACGGGTAGTTAGATGCCCCAAAGTCTGACAACCAGTTTTGCCAAGGGGTATTGTAATGCAGTAGAACTGTACTGCATTACAATACCCCTTGGTTCCAAAACCAGTTGAGTTATAAGTTTAGGTGTAGGGGGGCTTAGTCTCTCTTTATGTGTGTCTTACCGTGCTGCTGGTCGGAGCACTGCGAGTTGAGCGAGGAGATGGACGTGAGCGAGGACTTGCGGCTGCCGAGGCGCGACGACGCGGACGGCGAGTGCGGCGCGGAGCCGCTCTCGGCCCAGCCGGAGTAGCACGACTTGATGTCACATATCACCTGAAAGTGTTAATTTCTAGGTAAGTTTGGGAACTAGGAGCTATTTTCTAAATTGTGTTACATACAGGGGTTGAAGGGACACCAACGCGCATTATCTTGCAGCTAACAACTACAATATAAACCAAAAACAAAAAAACAAAAAATGAAATAAACCATGTATTATCAATATCATCATCATCATTTCAGCCGAAAGACGTCCACTGCTGGACATAGGCCTCCCCCAAGTGTCGCCACATTGATCGGTCCCGTGCGACTCGCATCCAGCGGATCCCCGCAACCTTCACCAGGTCATCGGTCCACCTAGTGGGAGGCCTTCCAACGCATAGTCTTCCGGTTCGCGGTCGCCATTCCAGAACCATTTATCATCTGCATCAAACTCATTTTAACTCCGAAAACACTCTGTTTTTGTTGGCTCCGCTTTGGAACACGAGGCGCTGAACACATTTTTTTAAATCGATAACAATTTCGATAAAAAATATACCGAGTTACTCGTATCTAAACCAAAGACCAGTCCACTGTAACAATGCAGAATCATAGTGATGTACGAAAATACTCCCACTACTTGCGAACCGTACGAGAATACTGTTCAACAACAATGATTTGTATAAGCCAGAATTATGAATTACCCTTGATATGTATTGCTTAAAAAATGGTCGAATACATAAGCATCTCATTTTTTTGAAGTAGTTTAAAAACGTTATAATTATAGTATAACTGGGTGGTGCTCGCGACTTCGTTCGCGTGGAAATATTGATGGGATTTATGAAAAATAGATGTGTGCCGATTCTCAGACCTACCCGATATGCACACAAAGGCCATTGCCCATTTCAGGCCCTCAGTGGACATTAAGCCACAGAAAAAATACTTTTCACCACTCCCGCACGAAAGAAGTGTCTTTCCTCTACGAAAACAGTGAGGAAAATTGGTTTTTCCTCACTGTTTGAACAGTGAGGAAAGTAATGATCCCGTTCAGAAATTAACTTTGCTTGATATTTTTATGTTAAGTTTTAAAGATATTTTCAAAAATAAATAATTTTATGCTTAGAATAGAAATATTTATAAGTTAAGATTAATGTTTTTTTTATAAAATTTATCAAATTATTGTAAGTGTATAAGTTCAGAAACATTAAAAAAGTTTGATAAAATATTGAAATTTAGGATTATAATTTTTGAACGCACTCAAAGAAAGAAGCCTGTGAAAGAAGGACATTAGAAGCAAAAATTCGAAAAAAGAATTATTTTGATTTGCTTTGTGACTATTTAATTTATTTACCTATGATGACTGAATACTTTCTTGCTGGGAGTGGTGAAAAGTTTTGTATGCAACTTGTGAGCAAGTTCATTTGCTATTCGTTTTGTTGAGTCTTTCGCTTACTCAGGATTGAAATTTATAATCACTCGCTGCGCTCGTGATTCTATTTTTCAATCCTTCGTTCGCTCAAGACTCAAAATCAAAACTCATAGGAAAAACGAACTTTCCTCACATGTTGGATAAATAACTATTATTCATTAATTTTGCCATAAAAAAAATGTATTTAAGTACTTTCTTCCAAATTACCACCACTACAACCTACAAAATTTCGTAAACAAAAAGTTACTCAATTGAAAAATACATAAAGTTTTTTGATTTTGACGCTGGCCAAATATTGCTCACTTTATGCAAGATTTTGCCTGATGCTGCACAGTTATTATCAATAATTAATCAAAGAATGTATATCCATAATACTTTATCAGATTATGTAAATGAATATTATTTAAATCGCAGGAGGGCTCAATTTGTTAATATTACCGTTGGCTCTGACAATTTAAATGACTTGTAGGCTAGCTGCCTACACTACCAACATTACAGTTCAGTCATTACTATACCTACTCTATGTGCTTTGCCTATGTGTATTCGCTATATCCGAACATAGACGAAGTTAAGCCGAACAGCGCGACTAGCGGCTCGACGCGCCGCCGCCAGCGCAGTCGCCCTCGCCAGTCCGCGCCAACCAACACAACGTAACGTACGAATTCGCGCCGCGCACCAGTGTTCAAACTTGTAACTTTTTTTTTTTATCTTATACTAATAAACTTTATTTATTGTTAGGGTTGTGTTTATTTGAAGAGACCCGTTATCCACAAATACACACATAGACTCTACAGACTTCCCTCAATTAACAATGAATTAATTAATATTAATTTCACGTGGTACCTATTAAATAAAACAAGTTAGATCATATTAAGGAAAACATATTAGAGCTATCGGTATGTATTGAAATATGTAGAGAACAAAATAGCAACCTACCAAGCGAATTAATTAATGAAAACTGCTGGCTTTTGCGTGCCAAAACACAGAGCAGACATATAAGCCGTAAAGTATATTTTGTGTACATTAAAATAAATCATAAAATTGCTCACGGTAGGTTGTTGTACAACACATATCATGACTGCGCTTTGGTACAGTCATGGTACATGGTCTTGGTTGAGCAAGATACGAATAAAATATATGCCCTCCTGCGCCATTTTTAGATGACTTGCTAATTATACAGGGTTATTGGAAAAATACCAACAACCTACTAAGAGGTCATTCTACTCATCATTATGAACAACTTTTACTATGAGACACAAACCCGAAACCGTGAAAAAGATATCAATTGCTCCCTACATTTTGATGAGTTATGTGAACATAAAGTACGGAACAGCTGTTTTTGTTTTCGCGATTTCAGGTTTTGTCCCGTAGTAAATGTTGTACATAATGATGAGTACAACGACCTCTTTAGAGGTTGTTGGTGTTTTATCAATAACCATGTACATGAGAATGCCAAAAATATAGATGTTTAAAATAGTAAATGTGTTTATTTTATACCTTAATGACTACAATAGGGGATCGGACTGGGTAAAGAAAACGACATTCTATTTTGTCCGTCAGACAGGTAATACAAACATATTAGACACGTATTTTTTGTTTTATCAAAATATCAAAAAATTACTTATTTAAAACTCATTAAAGTTGTAGAGTGGGGGCTTACTACGTCACAAGTAGGTATAAAACTTACCTACATGTGACGTCATGAGCCATTTCAACTCAATATATCTCCGTAATTTTATGACCACGTGAAAAAAGAAAAAATACGTGTCCAATACTTTTCAATAAACTACCCGACGGACAAGGAATAAAAAAAAATTGATTATCCCCTATTGGATAAAAATATATGAGGAACAGATGCCCAATCATAATCAATAATAAAGCATTGAAAAAAGTTTTTTTTTTTTTAATTATGCCACAGTCCCACAATTTTTCATATAGAAAATTAACCTAAAAATGTATTTTTTTTTTCTAAAGTAATGGCGTCAATTTGAATATATTTTTTAGATATCCAATACTATTAAGATTTTAAAACACTCATTTTTAAAGAAATACTAGCTGGCCCGTGCAACTTCGTCTGCGTCACATTTTCCCCGTTTTTCATTGCTGCTCCGCTCCTATTGGTCGTAACGTGATGATATATAGCCTAAGTCCCTCCTCAGGTTGAAATCTATCTTCTTGCCAAATTTCACTAAGATCCGATCAGCCGTTTAGTCGTGAAAAGGTAACAAACAAACTGACTTTCGCATTTATAATATTAGTTAGTGGACACTATGGAGGGTGGGCATTCCCCTTTCATACAAATCGGTTCGGAGGAGTTTTGGTAACAAACAACGCGACACGAGTTTTTTTATAAACTCGTATTAGAGATAGATATTTGCGACCGTATCCTATTGTTACCTGTAAACTGGCAGCAGGTAATGTCCTGGGTTCGGCTGTATGTCTGATGAGCTGCTCGGTACCTTCCTGTAGGTGACCAACCTCCGCTAGCATTGCCACTTCAGATTCCTGGAAACATATTTCATAGATATTTTAAATTTCGGTGAAGAAATATAGCAGATTCTCTATTCCCGTGGGTAACGAACAAATGGAAGGAGTGTTCCAGGGCGCTACAACCTAGAATGATCTAAAAATAGAACAGAACATAAGTATAGCGCCTGCTAAGGTTCTAAGCCACCATTGTTCTGTATTACCTTATCAATTCTAAAATGCAGTCTACATAACATGAAGGTCCTCACCACTACGGGGTTCAGCAACGATACGAAGTGACAGAAGCGGCTTCGTTCCTCGATAAGCGCGGCCTTCACCGCTTTTTCCTCCATTTCTTCCAACTGCTGCTTACGTTCCTGTATATCCTGGAAGAATAAAGGTTCTAGGTTACTGAACTTTACGTGATGAAGTTAGGACTACAATCATTATATAATGCATGTCAGAATCGGAAAAGTCTAGAGGAAGTAAGAAGCAAGGGCGAGCAGAGCAAGCTCAAAGAACTAATCACCCCGTCTCGGATATGTAACATTTTCTATCTAGAATTCATACAGATCGAATTGAAGCGACTTGGTCGATTTAGCATAAAAGTTTGAGAACAATCCAGAGACCTAAAGATGCAAGAGCGAGCGGAGCGAGCTCGGATAAATTTAAGCACCCTCCTCGGATAGGTTAGAATTTCTTTTGACTTTGTGAGATGGAATGGGCCGTAAGCCAACAACTTGACCCAGTGCAGATTAGATTGAGACAGATAAGCGCACTTCTCTGTTCATTTTAATCTGGATAAAGTTAGAGTGAATCGATTTCCCCTAGGCAAGCGTGCTCCACCCTAGGCCGCAACATTGCTTCACATCAGGCGAGTTGCAGCCAAACGCAGACTATTAAGAATTACACAAAAAATTGATAAGTTATCAATCTCTTACCTGCATGCACACATCAGCTCGTCGCTTGGCATCAGGCGGGGCTCGCCTCGCCTTCCTCGCGTGCCGCTGCGCTTCAGTGACACGACGCCTGAGTTCCGCACGAGCGCGCTTGCATTCTCGAGCATGCTCGCGGCTTAGAGCGCCGGTTGAGCAGGAGCCGCGACGCCACTCGTCTGCTCGCTCCGATAGAGGTGTTATTAGCGTGTCCATTAGGGCGCTGGAAAGGAGACGTACAAGTTAGAATTCTTATTATAATTTTATTGTTTCATTTGTTGTTTATTACAGATGATGTAAGCCGGGAGCTCGACCGAATGGTGGAAATCCTCAGGGAGGAAGGGAAGCGGTTTTGCAAAATGCAGCGTACGGCGGTACGGTGGGTCGACTTCAGGTTACGGTCTTCGCAGGGTGGCTGGTGGCAACTGGATGAGAGTTGCCGAAAATCAAGTTAGGTGGCTTGCGGTTGAAGAGGCCTATGTCCAGCAGTGGGCTGATGATGATAATATTATTTTCATTAGCGGTCTTTTATACAGTTCAGACATTGGCGTCCCCAAGTCCCCAATGGCATTTAATACGATCATCGGCTACTCTCATGCAGCAACCTGTACAAATTGTCCCACCTCGTCATGTCAACTCTAATAGCCAGTCCATTGTCGCTTCAGCTTATTTCCTATAGCATATTCTTGCATAAGTATACGTCAAATTTTTTGGGTTTGATCATCACTACATAGGTATAAGGAAAACCGTCAAAATTTTGAAAGGACCAATTAAAATATCGAAGGTGGAGGGAGGTAGGTGTGTATAGATATTATACATTTTAAAAGGATTTCTACAGACAGCACAAGACACAGGCTTAGATGGCTCATCTTACTTCTATTATAAGTGCGAAGTATGGATGGATGATTTTGATTCAATCACGCCAGAACGGCTGAACGGATCTGCATGAAATTAGGCGCAGAGATGTATTAGTCTGCATGCTTTTTTCTCACAAACGAAAATTTCCACGCGAAGGAAGTCACAGGCAAGACCCAGTATTAGTATCAACTTATTTATACTAATATTATAAAGCTGAAGAGTTTGTTTGTTTGTTTGCTTGCTTGAACGCGCTAATCTCAGGAACCACTGGTACGATTTGAAAAATTCTTTCCGTGTTAGATAGCCCATTTATCGAGGAATGCTATAGGATATATCATCACGCTACGACCAACAGAAGCGGAGTAGCAATGAAAAATGTTGCGAAAACGGGGAAAATGTGGACGCAGATGAAGTTGCGCAGGACAGCTAGTTTTGAATAAAAGAAAAATCTACTCTTTAAATTGATCTCCCTCTACGATGTATGTACATAATTACTCCATCAGTGTTCAAGCTTAAAATATATTTATTAACAGGTTTTGCTCGCGTTCATTTAGAATTTGACCGGCTCGGCCACGTGGCCCCATCTCTTATCATAAGAACGTTGTTGATTTCCTCGGGATCAGTACTTTTTTTCGGGATGAAAGGTACTATATGTCCGTTTCTGTACACCTGACAACGTTTATGCAAAATTTTAGGATAATCGGTTCAGGAGTTAGGCGTAATAAGGTAACAAACTTATTTTCGGATTTATAATATTATTTGAGATTAGGATGACAACCCATACGTTTTCCTCTACTACCAACTTCTATAAATAACCTTCAGTTTCCCTAAACGTAGGAAAACCATAAGCGAGTTTTATTCGAGCTTTGAAATTCCATTTAGTTAATATTTTGAACGCCATTGTCACATAGGGTCAGCTCACACCGAGACGCGACGCTGCGCGCACACTTTTAAAGAGCAATTCAAAATTTAACTTTATTTTCTACACGAAAAGATACACATTTCGTTGTAAGAATTCAGAATACGTTGCGCCAGGCAGCGCTGCGCCGCGTGACGCCTGTAAGGAAATGTGTATCTTTGGTATTATTTTTACCTACAGAATATAACCCTAGAATTGTGGGTTATAAAAAAACAGGTTTTATAGAAATCAAAATATTCATTAGGCTCAGTTCACACCGAGACGCGACGCGACGCGACGCTGCGCGCACACTTTTAAAGAGCTATTCAAAATATAACTTTATTTTCTACACGAAAAGATACACATTTCGTTGTGAGAATTCAGTATACGTTGCGCCAGGCAGCGCTGCGCCGCGTGACGCCTGTAAGGAAATGTGTATCTTTGGTATTATTTTTACCTACAGAATATAACCCTAGAGTGATGGGATATAAAAAAACAGGTTTTATAGAAATCAAATATTCATTAGGCTCAGTTGACACGGAGACGCGACGCGACGCGACGCTGCGCGCACACTTTTAAAGAGCGATTCAAAATATAACTTTATTTTCTACACGAAAAGATACACATTTCGTTGTGAGAATTCAGAAAACGTTGCGCATTGTATTCTGAATTCTCAAGGTGCACGCAGCGTCGCGTCACGTCGCGTCTCGGTGTGAGCTGACCCTAACAGAGAAGTGCATTCCTTTGTGTTGATAAATAAAGTGGTACCTAAGTACTTATTAGGAGGAAAATGCAATGGACTGGTAAAACTTGCATATCTTAATTACGGTGGTACCGGTTTCCATTAACCGTTATCTTTTCCCTATTATTGCGGTTTTACGGGTTATTTATAAATGCAGTTTTAAGGGCTACCGACGACCACGCTACTTACACAAGAGTAACGTATAACAGTGGCTGATGGGATCCACACCTTTGTAGCGGTGGGAGAAAAAGTACGACAGCAACATAGTAAAAAAACCGGCCAAGTGCGAGTCGGACTCGCGCACGAAGAGTTATGTACCATTATTTATAAAAACGAGCAAAACCGTGATAGTTGGCCACTTGAAATTTCTACAGATTATGTATTTCTGTTGCCGCAACAAAAATACTAAAAACAGAATAAAATAAATATTTATATCTCCCATACAAAAAAGGTATTTTTGCTAGTTTTTATAAATACTAGTACGGAACCCTTCGTGCGCGAGTCCGGCTCGCACTTGGGTGGTTTCTCTTATCCGACTGTCGATGCCCAAAGGCAGGGTAATTAATCCTCATTAAGTCTTAATGCCGAATCGGATACGATTATGACGAGTTTTAAGGTTAAATCGAGAAGAAGAACAGCATCTGTACTGTAGGTACCTACCAGCAATTAAGTTTTACGACATCCATACTAATCCATACTAATATTATAAATGCGAATGTCACTCTGTTTGTTTGTTTGTTACCTTTTCACGACTAAACGGCTGATCGGATCTTAATGAAATTTGGAAAGAAGATAGATTTCAACCTGGGGAAGGACATAGGGTATAATATATCATCACGCTACGACCTATAGGAGCGGAGCAGCTATGAAAAATGTTGCGGGGAAAATGTGACGCAGACGAAGTTGCGCGGGACAGCTAGTATATAATAAAGGTAAAATGGTGGTTCGCGGAACGACTCCTGAGCATGCAGGCAGTCTTTCTTAAAATTGCAATTAAACGAAATCGGTCAGACCGATTTGTTTAGGCATGTAATAAAGTACCTAGTGTAATCTTCAAATTTATAAAATTCTCGTGTCGTGGTGTTTGTTACCAAACTCTTTCTTAACCGATTTGTATGAAATTTTGTGTTTGTGTGCATATCGGGTAGGTCTGAGAATCGGCCAACATCTATTTTTCGTAACCCTAAAACCCATCAAAATTTCCACGTGAACGAAGTCGCGGGCAGCAGCTAGAATAATAATAAGTTTCACATTCTGTGAGTATAAACCGGCATTGAAACTCTCCAAGACAGTCATCTCTTAGTTAAATTATATATATTACTAGCTGTCCCGCACAACTTCGTCTGCATCACATTTTCCCCGTTTTCGTTCATTTTTCATTGCTGCTCCACTCCTTTTGGTCGTAGCGTGATGACATATAGCCTATGTCCTTCCCCAGGTTGAAATCTATCTTCTTGCCAAATTTCATTAAGATCCGATCAGCCGTTTAGTCGTGAAAAGGTAACAAACAAGCTAACAAACAGAGTGACTTTCGCATTTATAATATTATAGTATGGATTATGTAGTTTATTAAATGTTGCCCGCGACAGCGTTCGCGTGAAAATTTTGAAGTGTATGTGTAAGAAAAAATGTAGCCTAGAGCTCTTGTCGTATTCATTTATGTACCTAGATTGATTACAGTGTTATTTCAAAATTTTTGCAAGGACAACCGCAGACCGAGTGAGGGCAAAGTATAAAGGGTGTAAAACACCTCTTAACGAAGCCGAAAGGCACTGGTTTTCCCTGTCATTGCGATCATTTTTTTGTTCTACACCATACCTGGGAACCTTCTAGTTACGGAGATATTAGGGGTCAAAGTTACAACTTTTTGACAAGTATTTTTCTAAATACAAGTTTTTAATGTAACATTTTTACTTTAAACACCTCCACGACCCCCGTACTATTCAATCCGTCCATCAGCACAATGTTTTCAGTGCGTCACATTGAGTTCTACCACAAAACATGATTTTACACCCCCCAAAAAAAAGTCGTTTCCCAGCAATAATTTTTGCATAAAGTTACTAAGTTTCATGTACAGAATGCTTGGTTGACGGTTTCGTGATGAGCTGATTTACACGGTGTATATTATAGTATAGCTCCCGTGTGTGGTAGCTTGCTATACTGTAAAATATATATCTTGATATATTAATATATATATATTATAGCTACGTCTGTGACGGGCCTTAATTCGATTTAGTTTTCCCTGTTTGTTTGATACTTCAACTGCTTAGTTTCTGAAGTCACGACACGTAACAGTTTTTTGTCAGTGTTCAACTCTTAAGCATCGACACATACTTCAATAAAAATAACACTTCATAAAAATACTAGGTAGCTTTTGTTCGCGGCTTAGCTCCATTATGTACTGAAATTAACCTACGAGAACGTTTCAAATGCGGCTATAGCACTCGGGGAGAATGTAGCTTCCCGTTAGTGAAAGAAGGGAATCGGATCAGTAGTCCCAAAGATTACCCCCTACAAACTTACAAACAAATTTTCTTCCTCTCTTTTTTTTTAAAAACGTAGCCCCACGCTATAGTAATTTCTCCTGTATCGTGGGTGCGTTTACAAACATTTAAACTCACATACACAAGCAGCCAGTCCCGAAACAACTATCTGTAGGCCATACAAATATTTGTTCCGTGCGGGGATCGAACCCGCGACACGCGGCGTTGCAGTCGATCGCTCAACCACAGCGCCAATCGTGTCGTCAAACACTCATCATCTACACCACATCTTTATACAATTAAGTAAAGTTTTTTTTTTTTTTTTATATTGTATCTGCGATCAGCATCAGCTACAAGCAGATGTGTTGTAGGATGTGGCAGTTTGAGTGTGTCCTCCAGTGAGGTCATCTCCTCATCAGTAGACCATTGCAGTGGATTATATGATCAATATGTCTTTCCGCTTTAGCCGTTTTTTATAGCTTCTAGTTGTTTACTTCTAACAACTAGAAGTATAGATGTAAAGATTATTTTAATGACGTCGTGGCATGTATAAATATAGCCTACCTTATAAACGTCTTCATCCTGGTTTCGATGGCTCTGTGACGTAGGCATACGCGCGTCAAAGCCGTGCCGATCTCCTTAGTAGCACCTGTTAACAAGGACATTCTTTGGTTAATTCTACATCATTTGCACAACATTTCCCAACGATGAAGGAAGGGTTCGGGCATAAGGTTTGTTTTTTTTTAAAGTGAAACTTTGATTACATCGTCTCAAACTTTTTCGTCTGTGTGTTGCATGTCGCGTGACGGTCGGCCGCGGAGTAGGGATAAAGTGAAAGGCGCTCCCAAAAATTTTTAGGTAAATGTCTATAGTGTGAAAAAAAGTTTCACTTTAACCGTGGTTTCATAGAACCACACAATCCTTTTTTTTTCAGTGTTGCTAGATTGTGAACTTTAAAAGTTGATTATAATGGGTATACAAAAGATTAAAATACCCTTAACGAAGCTGAAGGGCACTCGTTCTTCACGTCATTGCGATCATTTTTTTATTTTATTGCGGATCATACATGGGAAACTTAACGGAGATATTTAATTACTAAAAAAGTAAATAGGCAAGCGTGCTCTACCGTAGGCCGCATCATCGCTTCACATCAGCCGAATTGCAAGCCAAACGCAAGCCATTTAGAAAAAAAAATAAAAAATAATTGTTAACCTCAAATTATCGAGTAAAACCCAAACATTTTGGGCCAATCTTTTCACTGAGAACCTTAAAACAACGTGACCGCATAAAACCCAATTCAGTTTACCTATTACAGTCAAAACGCATTCTGTGATACATATGACAATACCACATAATTATAATGAGCTTGGAAGAATCAAAAGGAGTATACAAGGGTGGTAGGAGTAGGCGTACTACAATGTACAAGGAACTACTGGAATTCAACAGACATCTGACCAGCACGCGTAGTATGACCACTGTATACAGGGTGTAACGGAAAGGGTATATACATCCTTAAGGGTGTGCTACAGACCACCAAACTGAACATGTTTCTCATCATAAAACATGTTTTTCAGCAAAAAAAATATCTGCTGCCCCATACAAAATTACAATACCTATTCGACCCAAATGTATAGGCAGCTGATATTTTTTTTGCTGCAAAAATTTTTTTATGTTGAGAAACATGTTCAGTTTTATGGTCTGTAGCACACCCTTAAGGATGTTCTATCACCTAACTGGGTATCGGACCACGGTAAGGACTATCATTACTTGCAGCGTTAAAACAGTTAAAAACTTTCTATTCCTTGGTCCCTTTTTTTTCTTATTCCTATTGGTCGAAAAACGGTGGTCAAACATCTGGTATCATTAACAGAGCATAAGAATTTTTTAAAACAAAACATTTTAGAAAAGGGTCACATTTTTTTTGTTTTTGTTTTACTACTATTGGTCTCAATCTATTTGCGCGGACCAATAGGAGTAAGGGTATTAAACAGATGTGGTCATCGGGTGCACGGGATTTTGTTTGAAAAGTGTGCCTATTGCCACATTCCCGATAGTATATACCCTTTCCGTTACACCCTGTATAGAAACGGGTTTTGTCTACGGAAGAATCGACAGACAGACAATGACAATGAGTGCGTTTCTACGGCAGTCATGCTACGCGTGCTGCGTAGGCAATATTTTTTTCAGCTAGAAACAGGATGGTCGCTCCATTAAAAATACTGGTATCCGGTTGCCTCTGGTTAGACTAAAAGATAGTTGTAGATTAGACCATAACATAGTTGGAAAAAAGTTAGGCAGTTCTGACGAGCTTCCAATGGAGAATAAAACTATCGATCTTCCAAGATCATGCGATAGATTTATAAAATATGCTTCATTGTACACAAAAATTGTATTAATTTTGTGTTGAGCACGTGTTCATACTTAATTATAGCCAAATTGCCAAAGTTGTCAGGATGTCGGCGACAACACAACAGTTTCACTGCTACAGAAAATTAAATTATTCACAGTTACATTGCGTTATATCTTCTATCTTCTATTTAAATAAAAATCAATTGCTGTTCGTTAGTCTCGCTAAAACTCGAGAACGGCTGGGCCGATTTAGCTGATTTTGGTGTTAAAATGTTTGTCGTAGTCCAGGAAAGGTTTAAAAGGTGAGAAAAGTAGGGTAGGGTAGGGTAGGTAGGTAGGTAGGTTAGGGATAGGTAGGGTAGGGAGGTAGGTAGGGTAGGGTAGGGTAGGGTAGGGTAGGATAGGTAGGTAGGTAGGTAGGGTAGGGTAGGGTAGGTAGATTATGTAGCGTAGGTAGGTAGGTAGGGTAGGGTAGGGTAGGGTAAGGTAGGTAGGTAGGGTATGGTAGGCAGTAGATAGGGTAGGTAAAAATTGCATTGCAACGCATGCCGGGGACAGCTAGTTGTCAATACAAATATTTTGTATTGTTTAGTAATAACTACAATACAATAACGAAAGGAGGAATAATTAAAAGAGACGAGTAACGTTACTATCTGAAGGAATTGCTATTCGCAGTGACCCCTCAGACCTGCTACTAACCAGCTCAAACTCATTCTAAACCCTAAGTCCACAATGCTGTTTCATCTGCCTAGCCTTTTCTCAACTTGGGGACGGCTTCCAGTCACACCGTATGCAGCTAAATACCAGTATTTTGGCATGGAGCGACTGCGTATCTGACCTCGACAACCTAGTTACTAGGCAATAAAATAACAGTTGGTCAGTCTGGTTGTCAGTGTTTCGGGCCACTGACTAACTGAACGATTGTCAAAGATCTACAAATGACAGCCGGCACAAACAGCTTAACATGCTTTTCGAGGACACTCGGTATGTAATGCATGGTCACCCAAGATAAAGAGGAGGAGGGTCGGCACATTGGGTAAACATATCTCATGTGCCAACTGCGTGTTAATTTTCCATAATTTATTTTGACTTTTTTTCATTATCATAGTAAATGGTCAACGGCGGACCTTTGCAATTATAGGGGTCTACACTGACGATCTTAAGACTGCTGGGCTGCAGTTGTGAGCAGAAATAAAACTACGGTACAAAGGCCAAGCCTCAGAATAAATTAGCTGGACGAATCGAAGCGAATGATTCACAAAGATGGGGAAATACTTTTTCGATTGCAGTAACCAACAATACAGCAGTAACAAGATATAATCATCAAGGATAGCAAGTATTATAGAGGCGTAACTGGTGAATCAGACGAAAAGGAAAATACACTTAATGGCCACAAATTAAATCTTTCCTTTCTATTTAAAGATTGCTATGGCATTAAGGAAAATGTACACAGTAAAGTTATTTTTAAGATATTTCAATATATATATATATATATTTATATATAATGAAGATATTTAAATATATTATTTAGATATTGGTTGTAATAAAAGATATAAGCCAGCATAAGGAACCGGGTCTAAGTTAACGGTAGTCAGGGCTCCAGATAGAGGAACCTCAAAACAATGCGCGCCGTGTCAAGACGTACCGCTTTCTAAATCACTGATTCAACTGCCTATTATTAATTGGACTTCATTAAGATGTTAAAGACTGTGGTACTATACACACTACATCAATCCTTTTCTTTAGTATTTTACCACTAGCTAACCCGCAAAACTTCATCTGCGTCACATTTCCCCGTATTTGCAACATTTTTCATTGTTGCTCTGCTCCGTTTGGTTGTGGCGTGATGTTATATAGCCTATAGCTGTCCTCGATAAATGGGCTATCCAACACTAAAATATTTTTTCAATTCGAACCAGTCCTTCCCGAGATTAGCGTGTTAAACCAAACCAACAAACTCTTCAGATAGATTTTTTCATTTATCCACGTTTAAACTTAACATTTTCATGTCTTTTCTCATTCCCACATGTCCTTCCTTCCCTGTTGAAACTGTTTACTAAATATGAGATAATACCTATACTACTCCTAGTATTTAATACTGCACTTCATTTGCTTTTATGAAGTTTCGCAATCAAAACAGTTTGTCTTCTTATCTGAACATGATACGATTGCTTTCCTGTTCAGATTGTGGGGGCATGGGTTAAGCTGTGATATCAGTCGTTAATCTTTGATGTTCAAATTAGTGTTACGCTTTTGAAAATTCCTATTGGAACGAAGTTCCTTATCGCGCGTTGTGAAAGGGGGCTAGACGGAAAAAATTCTTACGAAAAGTTGTCACGACACTTTTTGCTATAGTAAGCTATTGTAAGCTTTATTTCTTTAAAATAAAGTTGAAATTTCCTTAAATTACGTACAATTGGGGTGTGTATGTGAGTAAGGATAGATATGATTATTATTTTGAGTGACCGAACTACAAAGTACAAATTCGGTTGTGCAGTTAAGTAAGACGTATTGCTTCGAATTAAGGATTAATCTTCCTTAAATTAAATATTTTATTTTTTGCACACTAACTTAAATCTAAAATGTATTGATATTATGTACGTGAAAGGAACTTCGTTCCATCCGGGTGTCCCTTGACACCTCTCAAGTTTTTTTTTTTTTTTTATATTAATAATTTTCGGAATTATGGAAAATTGTTCTAGGTATACCTATCAGTAAAGCTATCTCCTAGCGCAAAGATCTTCAAAAAATACCAGATTTAATTTCCGGTTGAAACTTTTACTCGAACTCGTTTTTCAAAAATGTAAATAAATTATTGTGTATAAAACAGAAACAACCACTGGTCTGGCCCTTGACGGTTGGCCTGTTGTTCAAGGTTCAAAGTAGACCATGGAGTGTTTTTCTAAAAATCATCCCGTACAAACACTCATAAAAACAGGGATAAATCGCTAACTAGCATACAAAAACGATACCAAGATCTGAAAAGAGGTTGAAATACAGCAAAGCTTGCAAAAGCAGTAAAAATACCTTCGCAAAGGTCACCAAGACTGGCAAAGAAAAACCCAAAAATGAAACTACTGAAATGAAACAACGCACCTAAGAAATTAAATACTACCCGAAATAAAAGAAAACGATCAATATAATAAATCCACTAAACCGTAGACAAACGTAATTAATATTGGAATGGGACATTCCAAGAAACTGTATGAAGTCACAGTTTACTACCAGTTTTGCGCACAAGTTCATCATCAATACTGAGTTTGTACACGCAATTAACGAATGTCTCTTTAAAGATGTAAAGACGAGAATTGCTTGAAGGTTTATTACAAGCTTTTTATTGTGCTTCGATGACCGTGCGAGATTGTCAGTAGGTAAACCATAATGGGCTTTGGTTGGATTCTCCGTTCGGCGTTCACAGTTCAGCTGACCACGGTCTGGCACGGTCGGGTCTTAGTGTTTGTGAAATAATGCTGTGATATTTTCAATTAAAATTACAAAAATGAATAATATAATATTTTTTGCTGTTCTCGCGGCGTGCGCTTGCTTCGTAAATGGACGTAAGTTGCTATTTTTTTTCTTTGTTTTGTTGTTATTAAAAGTTTTAAACATAAGGTTTAGTTTAAGGAAAACTGTGATAAAAACGGTTTTTATCTAGACATTCATATATTATAATTATGGCTTTAAAATTGTGTGTGCGGACACAATTCTTGCGAAATTTTAATATAAATACAGGTTTTTGAACATTATAAAATCTTCGTCCTACCTAAGATAACATTAAAAGTTTCTTTCTGTTTGGCATTTTTAAGTCTTTTTTCAAATAGTAAGTACTAAGTGGATATAATCGTTTTTGATGTGCTTTAGACATGTTGTAACTTTAAAAGTGAATTAACTAATGGCATTTTAACAGGTAACTTGATTTTAATGAACAGTTCAATTAATTCTTCTGTTCTGTTATATTTAATTGAGTATGTCTTTAAAGGTTACTTACAATACCATTATACACGGTGTAAATCACCTCATCACGAAGCCGTCAACCAAGCATTCTGTACATGAAACTAAGTAACTTTACGCAAAAATTATTGCTGGGAAACGACTTTTTTTTAAGGGGTGTAAAATCTTGTTTTGTGGTAAAACTCAATGTAACGCACTCAAAACATTGTGCTGATGGACGGATTGAATAGTACGGGGGTCGTGGAGGTGTTTAAAGTAAAAATCTTACATTAAAAACTTGTATTTAAAAAAATACTTGTCAAAAAGTTGTAACTTTGACCCCTAATATCTCCGTAACTAGAAGGTTCCCAGGTATGGTGTAGAACAAAAAAATGATCGCAATGACAGGTAGAACCAGTGCCTTTCGGCTTCGTTAAGAGGTGTTTTACACCCTTTATACTAGGTTGTATACAAAGATGTTATCATGAACTTTATTACCAATACATTATGTACTTAATGGACTATATTATGAAGATTTTCACACATATATTAAGTATTATTACTTACATTTATATGATGTTTCTGGACTATTAAATGCATTACTTATAAAAAACTTTTAGTAACAAATTACTTCGTAGGTATAG
Source organism: Cerastis leucographa (assembly GCA_963082945.1). NCBI lineage: Eukaryota > Metazoa > Arthropoda > Insecta > Lepidoptera > Noctuidae > Cerastis > Cerastis leucographa. The sequence continues at coordinate 3,732,828 of OY720369.1, read as the reverse complement.
CTTCTATCACTTTTACAATAGCAAAACAAACATCACGCCTGTAATCCCGGAAGGGTTAGGCAGAAGTGTACCTAATGGTAAAGCCACATTTCGCCAGTTAGAGTCAGCTCACACCGAGACGCGACGCGACGCGACGCTGCGCGCACTTGAGAATTCAGAATACGTTGCGCAACGTATTCTGAATTCTCACAACGAAATGTGTATCTTTTCGTGTAGCAAATAAAGATATACAAGGTGTTGTTTTGCATCCTCGTCAAATTCAAGGGGGTAACTAAGCTAAAGATTCTCGTCCCGAATAAATAATAAAATGGTTAGGTAATTTTTCTTTTTTTTCTTTTTTACGGAAAGCGGTAAGTGTAAACCACCCGCGTTTTAAACGCGGCCCGTCTGTTTCTTGCCTTATAACCACGCTTACACACATACAAACAATCTCAAATGTTTATTCGATAATTTCCTAGTCCCTAAGCCACGTTAAGGGGGTTATTCTGAAATACTGACAAACTTAAATAACCAAAAAAATCAGGGTTATTTAATAATTAACTAGGTACTTACCGTAATTTTAATTGATTATTTATGTCTTTCGTGACCACCTCCTGAAATTTGACGAGGTTGCAAAACAACACCTAGTATTTTGAATCGGTCTTCAAAAGTGTGCGCGCAGCGTCGCGTCTCGGTGTGAGTTGACCCTTGTGTTTAAATCCCATGTAATAGGGCGCGAGCGCGTAATAAATAGTTATTGCTTTTGTTTTACGATAACCTGATGTGATAATTGTTATAACTTTCAGTGATCTTTTATTTATGAACTTTATACATAGCTATACCTTCCAGCACGCGTAGCATGACCACTGTACAAACGAGTTTTGTCTACGGAAGAATCGATAAAATGACAGATTGACAATGTGTTAGTTCGTCGATTCTTCCGTCGACATAGCCCGTTTTTACGGCGGTCATGCTATGCGTGCAGGGATACTGACGCGATGACGATTCACCCGAGCCCTTAGTTCGGTATGATGGACTGACTAATTTGGTAATCATGGATCATGTAAAATACTAGTACTCAGCTGCATCTGGTTAGACTGGAAGCCGACCCCAACATAGTTTAAGAAAGGCTAGGCAGATGATGATGATGTATTCCATCATTCATTAGAAATATATTATCGGTTGAAAAAAAAAACAGCTTTTCCATACATTTTGACCATGTAGGTATTCACTTTATTAGGAAACAACTGTTTATTTTAACAAGCTAAAAACTTTTCTATGTGAAAGGGTTTAGAATGATGTACTTTCCATCTTGTATAATTTTATCGTCATCCAAAAAACCAGAAGCGGCTTGGACGGACAAGCCATTTAGAAATTCCATACCTAGGATATTAAACATTTTGATCGTGATGTTATTTTGTTTTTCTGACAACCAATGAGAAGTAAAATCTACAAAACCACATCAAAATTTGAAACGGACAAACTAACTTTGATACAGACAAATTTTTGTTCTTGGAGAAGTACAAAATTCGTAATTATCCAATCAGAACATCACAAATAAAAGATGAAACTAAAAAGGCATAAAGACAGGTACCTAGACTTTTTAAACCGGTTTACAGTCTGTTATCCTATCCTTTTCGACAAACGAAGCTCTTAATCCATATCATCATCTGCCTAGCCTTTTCCCAACTGTGTTGAGATCGACTTCCAGTCTAACCGGATCCAGCTGAATACCAGTATTTTCCATGAAGCGACTGCCTATCTGACCTCCACAACCCAGTTAGTACTGGGTATTACGATACCCGATCATAATTTAAACAATGTTGATTTCATATTTCTATTGGATTCATTTCATCACTAATATGATATTCTATATATTTAATTATATTTATACTTATATTATAAAGCTGAAGAGTTTGTTTGTTTGCTTAAACGCGCTAATCTCAGGAACTAATGCCCGGTTTTTAAAAATTATCGAAGAAGGCTATAGACTATATATCATCACGCTACCACCAATAGGAGCGGAGCAGCAATGAAAAAGTTGCGAAAACCGGGAAAATAGATGTGACGCAGACGAAATTGCGCGGGACAGCTAGTACAAATATAAAATCCACATTGTATAACGAGAAAACATTAACAAACCCATCACCTTCATTAAGACAGGTTATAATGACCACAAACATGATATCAGAGACTATCAGAAACCGGCTCAATTAAATGCATATTACAGTCGCTAATTGAGTAAACATCTACAGAGTATTTATCTTCAAGCGGTTACTACCCGATGAAGGTCCTTTTACGATGAGTGAACATACGATATTAAGTCAAGAGGAAGTCCTTCTTGACGACGATGCGTCATTCTTTGCACATTTTGATGGTCAGACTAAAAACATTAAGTACAGACGCCAAGCACATCAAGCCACAACAATCTCAATTTAATAGATTTTCAACTTTATCGTTAAACAATCAAGGTTCAAGCTTGATCTGCTGGCGGCGTCTGTGTGTCTGAGTTTAATTTTTCAGCATTTTTGGATTGATAATAGATTTTCAACTTTATCGTTAAACAATCAAGGTTCAAGCTTGATCTGCTGGCGGCGTCTGTGTGTCTGAGTTTAATTTTTCAGCATTTTTGGATTGATAGTAGATTTTCAACTTTATCGTTAAACAATCAAGGTTCAAGCTTGATCTGCTGGCGGCGTCTGTGTGTCTGAGTTTAATTTTTCAGCATTTTTGGATTGATAGACACCAAAACGTCACGATATGATAAGCAGGAATGAAGATGGATATAAAAGTAGCCTGTGATTGAAAACTGGCAACCAGCTTCAGTGGCAAAATACTATGAACGCCGATAAAAACAAAATTAAATCCGCAATATAATAGGAAAAAAGCTAAAATGATCAAGCATAAGCGAATACAGAAAATAATAGCAATAGAATCAAAAAGGTTTGGTAGCGAATCACAGGGATAGGACAATCAAAGACGTGTTATAGAATAAACAGATATACTTGAAGTTGTATCGGGTCAATGTAACTTGCAACCTTGCCATCGTTTTATGACAAATCTTATCTCGTTGAATGATACTCCTAATTAGAAGTGACTTTACCAGATCCTGCATGCAGATTTGATGTCATATGTTAACCTCACTGACCGCCATATCATCTTTATCATCTGCACAGCTGATATGAAAATATCATATCAGCGTCAGGAGGTATCTGAGGTATCTGACGCTGATATGAAAATATCATATCAGCGTCAGGAGGTATCTGAGGTATCTGACGCTGATATGAAAATATAATATCAGCGTCAGGTGGTAGTAACTAATGTTCTCATCTGACATTATGTTGAGCCCAGACCCTTTTGGTAAAAGTATTATCAATGACCGCGTCATCATAGAGAAACAAACAATCTTGATAACTTAACATAATAAACTGTATACAGCGAATCTGTGGTAGAAACGCATCTCATGCACGTAAATCTTGCTATATTTACTAACAAACTAAACACGGACGCTTCTTATTAAGATTAAGATAAGAATGTGGTCTCACATTGTGTATGCTAGTTAGTTAGAGTTTTTACAATTTGCCATGAAAACTCTAAAGTAACACAAACCATTTAAGGTAAAGGTGATGTAGGGAATCTTTTTATCTTTGCTATCATTAGAGAAGTAATAGCAATAAAATATATTATCTTAGAAGACCCGTCCTTCTATGATTCAATTGATGATGCGGTCAGTGGTCTTTAAACTATGTCATCAGCTGCTTAATAATTGCTTGATTTACTTTCATATACCTAGCACACTTTATGTTCAGCCGAAAAATATTTTAGAAGGTCCCAGAGAAATTACTTTCGATGTGTTTCTGAAAATCAAGACAGTCGTACTGGCTGTCATTTGTGATTTTATAACAGTCATTAATAGAAGTCATAAACTCCGACAACAGGTTTTACCAAAGGGTATCACCCAGTAACTGGGTTGTGGAGGTCAGATAGGCAGTCGCCTCATGTAAAATACTGGTATTCAGCAGCATCTGGTTACACTAGAAGCGACCTCAACATGTTTGATAAAAGGCTAGGCAGATGATGCTACGAATACCTCAATAACAAAATGTCTATTTTAATAAACGCATGACAACAATATAAGCAGAAGCCACTTATAACAAAAACAGGTTATATGACTTTGATACAAACTAATCGAAGACCGGTCCATACGACGTTATTAAAAGGCAATTTTACGCGCGATTATGGTATGAATCAATGCATGAATTAATATTAGCGTGACATTATTAAAATATGTGTATCGAAGTCAGAGCATTGCTTAAAGGAGGTAACTAATTTAATTGGTGTATCAAACATAACAGTAAAAAAATTGACGCTAGATTTGATGATAAAGTTTTAAATTGTTCATTCTATTGTATTCAAATTGTTTGCGGTGAAAATATTCCATTTATGCATACCCAAAGAGGACGAGTAAATTAAAGAAAATTGTGAATGGAAACACTAAAGCGAAAAACATTGAATCAATAAACTTTTTCAAAGTACCGTTAGAAGTAGTCACCATTTTATTTACCAACAATCATCAATTATTGACAACGGGCCAAGTGCGAGTCTTACTCGCACGCAGGGTTCCATAGTCCCAAAAAATAAAATTAAAATATTTTGAACGGTCATTCATTAGTAAACAAAAACTCAACCGTAAAACTAAATTTGTTTTTCATAGTAAGTTAATGAAAAACAATGTTACTGCTGCAGTTTGGTGAAAAAGCCCCATATCTCAAAAACTAAATATCAAATCTTATTCAAAACAATTTTCGTTAAAAGTTTTTTTTACGTTCTACATCCCAATACGCTTTTCAGAGATGACTGCTGAGATGACGAGTGATAGAGAAGTGTGGAAGAAGAAGACATGCTGCGCCAATCACAAATAAATTGGGATAAGGGTAAAATAATGATGATGATGAGGCTTGAGAAGTAGCCGTGTAGTTGGATAAGTCAGCAATTTTCATTGTCATCACAAATATCCTCATGTCTTAAAGAAAATCTACGATACGGTCAAAATGCAGTTACATAAAGCAACATATTTTTCTACAAATCACTATTATTAGCTGCGAATATAGGTTTTCATTAAATCGTACCAAATCTTAAACCACTAAGAACAAAAATTGATTATTGCATACTATTTTTATTGTGTTCACACTTAGACGATAAAATGAATACCACGAATAAAAATTAAAATATCGCATGAACTCGTCAAGGGTATAAAGAACTTGTTACCCTTTAAAACAGGACTGTTTGCAATTCGATATAAGGAACAGGTTACAGATAGACATAATTATGTAATAACTAGAGGATAGGTGTGATGGAAAAGAGTAGATAAGAAATATAAGAAAATAGACAGACAGGTGCAACTGCTGCAGAGACATACCTAAAGATATTTAAAGATGCACAAGCTAAAACAGGGTTGAAAGTAGAAATGGATAGTAAAGACCATTAGAGCAATCACATTGACACATTTCTAGACGCAATGGAAAACATAGTTGAAGAAGAATATAATTTTGATAGTATGTACTTCTTAAATATGGCCTTTCTTTCACCCAACATTGCCTCGTAAACAAAAGTCCCATGGCACTAATAACATTTGACAGATTTAGTACACATAGACAGAATTTTCTACCCGCTAGATGACCTGAAAGATGTACCTCCAACTCCATAACTACACATGTTAGTAAAACATGGTTTTTGAAAATGTAATAACCTTGAACTTGTATTACAACCGGATCTTCCAAAAGCAACACGCAACCAACAAGATGAAATTACCTTACATCATTGGCCAACACCCGTTGCCTTTTTGAGGCGAAAAGGTCAAATGAAAACATAGGCATCAGTAATAATTAAACATCAATTATTTAGTCAGCGAACTTTGAAAATTGTATGCAATTTGAACATTCATTTAAAAGGCTGAGTTATAAACGATAAGATCTTGATAAGATTTGTTATATAGATTTGTTATTAAATAATGATGTTAAAAAGTTTTTTAACTGACATGGGAATAACACTTGTAACGGGAATAATTACAATGTTTATATTATTTTTTTTGAGTTCCCGATATTTCGGTGCTGTTGCAAACGCGATGATCACGGATAAACTGAAGTTATTGCGGGTGGGTGTTTATGAGCAGTCAAATTGGTCTTCCCCTTTTTCTGTTACGTTTTTTGCGCTCCGTACCACTCTGCCACTCACAACTCGATTCTGTTCCCGACACACAAAACTGACTGTGTCCACTAGCGAACTTTTTACGGCACTTTTACGGTTTTTACACAGTTGAATCACTCGATTCCAGAAACAAATAATAAACATGGTAATTATCCCGATACAAGTGTTATTCATAATAGTGTTAAAACAGCTATAAAACTGATTGCTGACGAAAATAATATGCTAGTGCTAACTGTAATAGCTAAAGTCAAGCTAAAAGTCTGAATTGTCAACCAATGTTAAACCAAGACAGGTGTAAATGAAGCAGCAATTAAGGTCAATGACAACACAGAAAGCATTATTCAATAAGCCAGACGATTTACACATAATGCAAAAAAAACCCGGTTAGGACCCAAAAAGCTCAGTTTTGCAACGAATGAATAGGCACAGTCCACTAAGGTAAAGCATAAATCATTAATTATAATTATGGGAAATATTATGTTCGAAGAAATATGAACAGATGATTGTTCAACAATTCAATAACCTCTACTCTTAGAGATGTGAGTCATTCTAAATGAAATATGTGGTTTAGTTTTTATGCTCAAGCAAGCAAATGCATAAGAAACAGTTGCTAAGCTCCTCTTTACTACATGACAACTGAGTATTTAAATCGAAGTAGACGATCTTAAGGATAAAATCTGCAACATAAAATGAATTTCAAATCACCTTTGAACCATGTACAGACGCCAGCACTTCCAAGCTATCCGAATCTGTCAGATTTTCCCAAACTACCTTAGACCGTATCCTTTAACGATAAGGTTTTCATTTCAACCGTATCATCTATTAAAGAAATTTGACAGCTTGTTGTAGCTTGATGTGCCAGTTAATAGACTAACGAACGCGTACCAACAAACTTTTTACGAAAACAAAAAAAAAAGTACAAAGCTAATTCAATAAACCATTTTCTTTTTTACAACAATCTACGGAGTCTAAAGAAAAGAATATCAATCGATCAAAATTGTATCCTGCAAATCACGATAACCATTAATCAGTACAAACATAATCTTTGCAAATCACGACCAGTGTCGATCTTTCGTCTACACATCGCAACTGACGAGGCCGCAAGATACAAGATATACGACAATACCAAAACAGTCGTAAAAAAAACAACGAAGGCCAAACATCGACGCCTTTTATCTGCTGAGGTTACAGACAGTTCAAAGATTTCTGTAGGAAATACATCATTAATTGAACTTCGATATCTTTTGTTTTCATTCGAAGATATGCTATGCATTTTCAGTTTAACCTGACCTCGAATTGTACAGGCTTTGCGTACAGTGCAAGGTCAGGGAATACTGGAAAATTGTTCGTGTGTTCAAAATAAATAGCGTCAACTGCGTTTTCATCCCTTATTATCATCGTCAGAAGTCCACTGCAGTACATAGGACGTTACCTCTATATTGACTTGTTATTCATCTTGAGGTCTCTCGTTTAAATGCATAAAAATCCATCTTATTTGTAAACAGACACTTCAATTAGTGTATAATTTATTTCTGATATGACCTTTGGAAAATCCGATAAAAATCGACAAAAATCGGAACGTGACAGAAACCTCAACACCCGCCAACGAAAACGCGGTCCTTCAAGATAAGTCTCTATTAGGAAATCCGAAAAATATCTTCAATAGAGTTAATAAAAGCAGTAACTAATTAGGTATTTTGATGTATTATGATAATGATAAAGTAAAACTTTCTAAAGATAAAGCAAGAGATAGCAAAGAACTGCTCCAAACTAAAGCGGAAAAGCATAAAGAACTTCTGGCTCAAGACTAAGTTGGACAAGACAAGGAAGTATAAGTAGAATATACAGGGTGTAACGGAAAGGGTATATACATCCTTAAAGGTGTGCTATAGACCATCAAACTGAACATGTTTCTCATCATAAAACATGTTTTTCAGCAAAAAAAATATCTGCTGCCCCATAGAAAATTACAATACCTATTCGACCCAAATGTATAGACAGCAGATTTTTTTTTTATGAATGCCGGGGCTGCATGCACGAAAAAGGATGACTCATTGTCCCATTACGCTGATTGTCCCGTTACGCTAATTGTACGCTTGCGCCGCATCAATGTTTTGTTATGACGTTGTCACTTTAAACTATCGTCCGTAAACCAACTTCACAGACAACCAATTTTTATTTCTTAACTCTTACAGCACCGTGCTGAGATAGGGGTCTTTTGGCCTCCAATTTAGTTAATGTCTTTGAATTTAGTTAAATGGGTTTTTTTCTTATTTCGTTTTGTTCAGTGCGAGACAAAGAAATATTTTTTCTTTCTTTGAACACATTTCGATTGCAAATACTTTACATCGCTCTCCAAAAATAATTTAAAATAATTTCTAATTGAGCTTTGACTTCATGAATGCGTTCAAGTCTTTTGTATCTCGAGGTTTTCTTTTCTCTTCGAAGATACCAGAATCTAGAAGAAAGAAGAAGAAGAAGAAGAAAGAAAATAAGTTTATTTGGCTCATGCCACAAGTACACACAACATTAAACAAAAATTAACCAGAACTTCATAAATTTAAACAAAAGTAAAAAGGGGAAATTATTGTGTATCTAACTAATAACAATAAAAAAATAAAAAATAAAACAACAATAAAAAAAGGAATAATTATTGTGTGCCTCACGGCAGCGCCAAATAGGGCCAGTTCAGCAAAATGCCGGGCAGCTAGGCTGCCTGACGCTGGTTTTCAACTGGACCTGCGAATGTGATGTGACGGACGTAAAACAGTTTTATATATTGTGTCAGAGTGTATGTGCGTGTGAGACGGGTGCTTATATAAAATAAGATCGTGTAAGATCTACTGGAAAACCTTCTCGAAACAGTCTTCTTTCGATTTTACTCTTGCTTGTCCTAGACCTGTTTGCTGCCAGAGTTGTCTCTTCGAAAACATCTGCGGTTCAATGACACTTGCCTTTATAATTTTTAAATTTATTTTTACAGTGAATCGGCCTATGCTGTTCAATATAGGCGAGTCGTTACTTGATTTTTGTTTGATTAATTGGAGTATTATCAGTTACGAGTAGTTTCAGTTTATTTCTCCCTTAGAGTTAACATTTTTTTGTTTTCTTGGCAGCGAATATACTTCCTAATGTTAACATGTTCGGTGGTAAATTTTTCATTAACATTGGTTTCGACTTATTGATATTATACACTTTTCTAACCGTTCATGGTTTTTAATTGAACTTGAAATATATCTTATGACATTCTTCCATGATTTTCAATCATATCCCAATCATTGAAAATCACTGAAGATATCCCATCCCGTACTTTACTTCCCACAGTCGGTGACTTTTGCCTGTTTCGCTGTCTTTTTTGCCACAGACTTCCTGACTTCAAGTTATTTTCCACTTTTTAGTTTTTTTTGTGTCTGTATTTTGTTTGTATCTACTTACACTTGCTCCGTCATTTATTTAATGTTTACTATCCTTACTTTAGAATTGCCATACATTGAGCATAGTACGCGGTAAGCTAATATTGATTTTATGTTCTTCTACTTCATCCCATATTAAATATTACAAAGTGGCGAAAGGCGAGCGTTTTGGGGGACTGTCTCGTGAAATCGCATAATTGAAAGAATTACGATACCCCTTGTTAAGACTAGTTTCCAGACTTTCGACCCACTGACTACCTGGTACGACTGACAAAGATCTACAATTGGCAGCCGAGTATCAAATTATCAATCTACTCTCCTCATTAATTTTCATGTTTTATCCGCACTTTAGAATCACCGTATACTGAAGCTAGTCCTGGTAAGCTCTTGAACTATTCTTGTTAAATGTATAAGTACCGACGTTTTATTCTTGGTCTACGTTTTCTATGTATAAATTTAACCTCCTCTGGTTATTATCATCATTAATGTATCTGTACGTTAGAATTGCCGTGAAACTACAATGAAACTAGTACTGGTAAGCTTTTCACTAAACTTATTCTTATTGAATTTATTCGTACATTGGTATTATTCTACGAGCAATTTTACTCGCATCAACTGTTTCCTCACCATTTATATTGGTGATATTTTAATTTACTGTACAAACTCCAGAATCGCCAGATAGATATCAAACCAAGTACAGGTAAGCTAATTAGATTCTTATTATTGCATAGTGCTTCAATTAGGACATGTTTCACAGTATTCTGATACACAAATAAAGAAATAAAAATAGAATTCGAACAGTAATGTCTACCACTTACAACTTAATTTAAATGTAGTAGACAGTGTATCAATCAAAGCCTAGATAAAAAGAAAACTAGATTATTTGCTGGTCTGATCATGATCATGACAAAATGCTAATATTAATGATATAATAACTTTCTAATCGAAATAAACTGCGATACATCATGATTCGCGTTGCTTGTAGTAAAGTTATTGTATTAGCAGTATTAGCACGGCAGTTTTATTCTGCCGAAATTTTTATTTTACGTAAAGCCGTAGAGTTTTTAAAGGAAGGTAGAAACGAAAGCCAAGAAATATTATTACATTATTGGCGTTTACCAAATGGCTAATAATATTATGTCGTCACAATATGCAAAATTATAAATAGCAAAGAGCGACCTACTACTTATTGAATGTTTTCACTGGCGTTTGCGATTTTGCATATGTAAATAACAGTTCGAACTTGGTCGACGATTGACGAATCGTATTCATGAGTTGGCCTAGAGACAACTGCACTCAAGACGGTTATTAAAATTGACGTGACGCCAAAACCTGATTTTCATCTATACCCTTGAGTACTCCATTAATGTCTTCGGATATTGGAGACTTTCTGCAAAATTAACAAACTTATAACCTTCAATTGTTGTCCACTATGTTTATATTGTCGTTTTAATATTTCATGATGATGCTATTTATGGATACAAAAAAGGGTGACAAGTGTTTGACCTCTGAGCATTGTGTGACTTTACTGTTTAGCCAATTCTTTAATTAATATCATTGTGGAGGTGCCCCTGCATCTATCATTGTCACAATAAAACTACGGAGACGTCGCGTCAGTGGTCACACTGTGACCTTTAAGCTGAAATTACGGAGTTTCAATAACAGATCAGCTTTTAATCAGCTTATGTTGTCACTGACGTGTGTACCGTACCAAGATAGTGAGTCTAAACTTATATGGCGTTGTCGTGTTGTCTGTTATTTCCTTTATCCTTAAAAAACTATTTACGACCACTATTAATTACTATCACACTCTTCAAAGGCCCTGTAATTTCACAAGGACCAATATTTGGCCCCACTTTGATTGCACAAACTGGACTTTTTTTTGTTTGTTCCGAAGCATCGGCGTGCTTTGACGGTAATTTTTAAGATCGACTCTTATACCGTCATGAGTTCCCTCCGATGCTGCTCTCTAATATTTCGGTGTTTCACATCTGCCTGAAGTCCTACGAAGCTCACATAACAAAGGGCGCATACTAGACAAGCCTGTATCTTGGGCACTAATACAGATATTCTATAAAACCCTTTTAATTTGACCAAGGCAAATACTGGATCCACCTTCCATGAAAGATTTTTGCAACTAATAAAGACTCCTTTTCTTTTTGTGTTACAGAATCAGGATGCAAAACTCCTAGCGGTGGCAGTGGCGAGTGCATATCAGTCTACAACTGTCAAGTGCTGTTAGACTTGGTGAACAAACAGGATCGCACCAGCCAGGACCTAGATTTGCTGAGGAAATCGTCATGCGGATACCAGGGAAACTCACCAGCTGTAAGTATCTGCATCTATAAATAATCCTCATCTGCATTGATAATCCTACTAATATTATAAATGCGAAAGTTTTTGTGGATGTATGGATGTTTGTTGCTCGTGCACGCAAAAAACTACTGAATGGATCTGAATGGAATTTGGCACGGGGATACATAATATTGTGGATTAGAACATAGGATACTTCGTATCCCGATAGTACGATCCCGTGGGTCATTTACCGAAGAAAACGCGGGCGAAGCCGGAGGCATAAGCTAGTCTGATGATTATTTGATGATCATCTTAATGTTGAGAGTCCTCTTAAAGTAGTATCGATAGTTTCATTTTTCAGTATCTTCTTTTAATTCAAGAATAATTACTTGCATTGCCACTTGGCTCAAAACAATTCTTTGATTTTCGTTATCGTTAAGTAAACTTGTTTAGTGATTTGTGATGCAAATGGAAGAACCTTTTACACCACAAATCACTAAACAAGAGTAATTCCCAAAGAAAATAAACGTTAAGCCACTTTTATTTCTAACTTCACGTTTTGAAGTTACAAGTATTTTACTGGACCTATTGTAATTCTACTGAAAACCACAGCAAAATTACAATAGGTATGTAGGTAAAAAGGCGTCATCATCTGTATGTATGTTTGAATGTAGTAGTTTAATTTAACTACATAAATTATTCCAGTTAAAATTAACCACATATTACAGTTAGATAATTCGTTATTCCAGTTAAGAGGAAAAACCGCACACATAACCAATCATGTAGGAAAAGTAATGAATATCAAATACATTTACAAATAAATTACTCATTATGTAAACAGTATTTGAAATAATAATAATATTTTTGTGGTTAATGTAGTCATGTGTAAATACCATACTTAGTTTGTCCTACATTACCATAAGTAGCTTTTGAATATACAAGCTGTTGTTTTGCATCCTCGTCAAATTCAAGAAAGTAACTATTCTAATGATTCTCGACCTGAATCAGTAATAAAATGGGTAAGTAATTTTTTTTTTTTAATTATTTACTGAAACCGGTAATTGTGAACCACTCGTGTTTTAAACGCGGCCCGACTGATCCTCTCCCAATAACCACGCTTTCACACATACAAACAATCGCAAACATTTATTCGATAATTTCTTATTCCCTAAACCACGTTAAACCCTTTTTTCTTAAATACAAACAAACTTAAACAACAAAAAAAGCAGCGTTTATTAATAATTACTACTAGGTATTACTAGGTAACTACTAGGTATTGTAATTTGAATTGATTAATCATGTCTTTTGTGACAACCTCCTGAAATTTGACGAGGATACGAAACAACACCTTGTAGTAACACTGCACGTTTTTTAACATTACTGGCATAGTAAATCATCTACACTCTACAGGGCAATTTCTATACAAATAAATAAAATTGCAGTGTCTGTTTGTAATTTAAAATAACAATTTTTAACTAACTACGTATACGATACTTATAACAAAAAAAATTTCTTTTTAATTTTGTCTGTCTGTTTGTTCCGGCTAATCTCCGAAACAGCTGGACCAATTATAAAGGGACTTTTACTGGCAGATAGCAGATGTTGTAAGGAGTCACTTAGGCTTACTTTTATGTTAGAGAAAGGATTAAGGACTGAACCCTAGTACTTTTTCTAACAAAAGCTAAAAAATGTATTTTTTTTCAAAATCCGATTAAAATACAGGCAACACAGTTCAGAGAAGAAACTTTTTTATAATTATTTGACGCGGACGAAGGTCGCGAGTCATAGCGAGTGTTTTAATATAATACAAAAATCCTAAAGAAATCTTTCAACATTGATATCAATGGTATCCTCAAAGAGACACCAATCAATTTACTGGCTGTCTACAAAATGCCACGTCTCTCGAGGGTAAGGCCGAATGAATAGAGCATTATCGATTACTTCCTTCTTTGATTCCCCATTCAAAGATTTCTCAAATAAAAATCACTTTGAGAAGCTTTTGAGTGATTTTATATACGCTTGAGTTTAAATTTGTTTGTTTTTCGTCAATATTGGTTGGTTGGTGGAGTTCTGATTTGTATGAGATGAAGAAATCAGATTCACGTGTCCTGAGTCCTGATCGAAAATTCGTAAGACGGATTGACATTAGGTTACGAAAGAATTTGAACTTTATGACATCTGTCATTGAGTTTAGGTTTCCAAAACTGGATAATTATCTTATGCACAAACAAAACCTTCGGTTCCTTCAAAGGGGTAAAATTCTCAAGACAGATTGTAATAGTTATGAAGCGTTACATTTTTAATGTAATATAAATTGTCATGTTTGTGTAGGATAGCGCAATAAATGAATATTGCATTTTACCACATAAATGATAGTACTTTTATACTGAAAATTAAAGCAATGTAAAATTATTCCCTAACCATTCCAAAATATCAAAAATGCACAACGTTAATATTCATGTTTTCACTTCTGTCGGCACTCCCGGAGTACAAACCGTTTTATTCTTCCATTCTCCTCTGTCAATCGTCACGCCATCATTTAAAAGGATTTTTTTTTGTCCTATCGTAATCTGTTGGTAAAGTATAGCATAATGTTCTAATTCACCACTAGAGGTTAGGCCTTTTTTTTTTTTTTTGGTGATGGGAAATCATCAAATGACTTCTACCGCTCTGGGCGGAGCGGGAGGGAGTGTCAGACTTGTACTGACTAAAACCCACCCATGTTCCTTCTTCGCCCTTTGTGTTCCAGGGCCGCGGTATCTCTTTCGAACAACCCGCAGCTAGAGGTTAGGCCTTAGATCCCATATAGAATAAGTAAACTCTAGTGACACCTTACATAACCAGAATTGAAATAAGTTGAAAAATAATTTTCACTTTGAAGGAATTAAAACCTTACATTATTTTTTTTTTAAATTAGAGCTTAGAGACCAAAATTGCAAAAGTTAATCATGGACCTCTCTTCTTCCAGGTATGCTGTCCCAAGGAGGCTCCGGCCCCGCAACCACAAGGAAACTGCTACACTCCTGAAGGGAAGGTCGGACAGTGCATCAGTTTGTACTCCTGCCAACATCTCGCGAATATGCTCAAACCACCTGTGCCAAGCGAAAACATCGCCTATGTGCAGAAGTCCAAGTAAGTAGATATTTGAAGTTTTCATCATCAACATTCAAAGTACCGTAGTAAGTGAACCGAAGTGGTCTTTACACTGCCACCGACGACACGGTAGAAGTAGCGAAGTTCTGGGCTAACAAAATACAAGGTGTTTATTTGCATCCTCGTCAAAATTCAAGAGGATGTCACAAAAGACATAAATAATCAATTAAAATTACGGTACCTAGTTAATTATTAATAAACGCTCAGTATATCATAATAAACCCCTTTACATGGTTTAGGGAATAGGAAATGATCGAATAAACGTTTAAGATTGTTTGTATGTATGAAAGCGCGGTTATAGGGCGAGGATCAGACAGCCCGCGATTAAAACAAGTAAGGGTGGTTCACACTTACCGAATTTCGTAAATAAGAAAAAAAATAAAAATTACCTACCTATTTTATTATTGATTCGGGTCGAGAATCATTAGCATAGTTACCTCCTCTAATTTGACGAGGTTGCAAAACAACACCTTGTATGTATCTAAATTTATACGGGGTCGGCGCAGCATGTCTTTAACCATTCTTCTCTATTTCTCGTCATCTCACCTCCTATCAAGCCCGCACATTACATAATGTCCCTAATGTACATAATGTAATTGACATGGGATCACGGCTACCAAGCCATGATCCCATGACCATAAGTGTTCGCACGAAAGGTCACAATCTTGACCACAAAAGCGAACATGTATTCATATTCATATTCATATTCATTTATTTTGCATTCCATATTGTGAAAAAGATGTTACAAAGGGCTTAAAGCTAGGTACATAAATATGGACCCTGTAAGGGCACAGCAAAGTAGGAGACTGGGAGAGGGCTATTACTAGTCTGGCGAATAAACTACTCCAGAATCCTTAAGCCGGCCAGAATATAAAAATACAAGCAAAACCCAAAAAGTTGATAGAGATTATACAAGGTGTTGTTTTGCATCCTCGTCAAAATTCTGGAGGTTGTCACAAAATACATAAATAATCAATTTAATTTACGGTAGGTACCTAGTTAATTATTAATAAACGCTGCCCTTTTTTTGTTGTTTAAGTTTGTCAGTATTTCAGACAAACCCCTTTAACGTGGTTTAGGGAACAAGAAATTATCGAATAAACGTGTGCGATTGTTTGTATGTGTGAAAGCGTGGTTATATGTGTTGTGTGGGCGAGGATCAGACGGGCCGCATTTAAAACGCGGGTGGTTCACACATACCGATTTCCGTAAATAATTAAAAAATAACCTATGCATTTCATTATTGATTCGGGTCGAGAATCATAGAATTAGAATAGTTACCTCCTTGAATTTGACGAGTATGCAAAACAATCCTTGTATTACCAAATTGAGATCTTACTTAATGGATGCCAAGTTAGTGAATGTGACTGGAAGTTTATTGTTTCTGAATAAGTTACCTCTAAGAACTCGTCAAAGCTAAAGACAACAGTTCTTTTCTTTGTCGTGTGATTAGTGCATTACCCGTAGTCAGAGTTTTCATGCCGCCCATGGTCCTCTGACTTGGCTTTACATGTCGAGAAATGTTTCTCAGATATGCTGGGTTTCTCACGACGTTTTCCTTCACCGAACCAAGTGATAATTCTATTAATAACACTTGCAACGGGATATTTAAATTATTATTATATTATTTGTTTCACCATACCATTCATTCACTTATTATTCCATTACCATTCATTTGTTTGACCATGTCAGTTTGAAAACTTTTAAGTGATAATTATACAACTACAAAACATAAAACAATTATCTCTTATGGTTATGTATGAATCATACATGACTTTGCTAATATAATTATCTTGTCTCATCTCATCTCATCAATAACAATCTTGTGGAAGTCCAATCAAGATCACCTTAGCAGCAGGGGAATCCTAGGTACATACCTGATCTCGAATGACGTCATCGCAGATGATAATATTACACTACATAGACACAAATAAACACTGCAATAACAATTAGGAAACCTGCTGGTTTAGTGTAGGAATGTCAAGGATTTTTATCGTCATTTATAAAAGATGATGACTTGTAAACAGTTTAGAAGGTAGCTAGACTATTTCAAGAGATTGTATCGTCGTACAAGCATAATAATTGGTATGGACATGCGATGCGGAGGAATGAGGAAAATGTCGTGAGCAAAGTTTTGAGTGTGAATGTGGATGGGTATAAAAGTAGAGGAAGACCAAAGAAACGATGGATGGACTGTGTGAAGGATGATATCGGAATGGGCAACTACAGTACTTTCATAAGTTATTATGCCTTGTGACTGGGACTGTAGCTTCGCGTTTTATTTTATTTTGTTTTTTTTTTTTTTTTTTTTTCAAAAATGCCTGTAATGGTCTAATTGAAATAAATGCTTTGACTTGACTTGACTTGATATGGCAAGAAAAGATGTATCTGATGAGATGACGAGTAATTGGAAAAAATGGAAGAAGAAGACATGCAGCGCCGGTCCCAATGAATTGGTATAATGGCAAGAGAATGATGATGTGGCGTACAAGCATAAAGACCTTACATGTGCCTGTAATCCTCCTATTCATCTCAATTTACTTATCGCTGAAGTAGGTCCCCTTCTTCTTCCATTTTACTTCATAAAGCCAGTTCCTCGACACCCACCTTTTTGAAGTGAAAACTTCTTTAGCGGCGTTGTGCACTTTTGTGATGGGTAAAAAATTATAAACTCGCGTCAGGGCACGTGACCGTCAGATTGATTAGGTTACGAAGGAATTTGAACTTTATGACATCTGTGATTGAGTATGGGTTTCCAAAACTGGATAATTATCCTATGCACAAACAAAACCTTCGGTTTCTCCAAAGAGGTAAATTCGTAAGACGGATTGTAATAGTTCTGAAGTGTTACATTTTTTAAGTAATATAAATTGTCATGTTTGTGTACGACAGCACAATAAATGAATATTGTATTTTACCACATAAATGATAGTACTTTTATACTGATAATTAAACCAATTCGTGCTAAATTATTCCCTAACCATTCCAAAATATAAAAAATGCGAATCAACTTTAATATTCAAGTTTTCACTTCTGCCGGCACTCCCGGAGTGCAACCCGTTTTTTTTTTCTATTTCCTTTCTTATAATCTATGTATAAAACTTTCTTTTACTCTCCCACACTCTAATAGCCATCCATATTTACACTCTAAGTTTTCTAAAAATGTCTCAGAAATATACCGCTATGATAATATTCGGCTAACTTTCTTAGAATCTCTCGAGTTATTTCGCGCGTTCAACGCTCTAAACGATAAGATCTACTATAAAACTAGACAAGGTTATAAATGCGTAAATAATTAAGATATCAATCTATTGATGAATACCAACTGCTAACTAATATTATAAATGCGAAAGTAAGTTTGTTTGTTACCTTTTCACGCCTAAACCACTGAACCAATCATCCTGAAATTTTACATATACGTTGTCACTGTCAGGTATACAGAAACGGACTTAGGTACAGAACTTTTTTCGGGATGAAAGGTACCACCCTCAAAAATGTTCTGTACCTACAGAACTTTTTTCGGGATGAAAGGTACCATCCTGAAAAATGTTCTGTACCTTTCATCCCGAAAAAAGTACTGTTCCCGAGGAAAACAATAATAACATTCTTATGATAATAGATGGCGCCACGTGCCCGAGCCGGTTATTGTCAAATTCTAAATTAATGCGAGCGAAGCCGCGCGCCAAAGCTAGTAACTTAATAAATTCGTTGACGAATAACACATTATGTTCTAACTAACCTGTTTGGACGCGATGAGACAATTGAGGAAAAACGCACATAAATTGTCTGTATAATGTACGCCTTTAAATTACCATAAATTATGCATTACGTAGTAAGATGCTTTGGATAAAAAATATGTACAATACAATTACGCTAGAGTTTGAAGTTCAATTATATTGATTCATGTTATGATTTCATAGCCTAAGTTCTTGTACGGTTTTTAGGGTTCCGTCCGTCCGTCCGTCCTTCTGTCACCAGGCCAGGCCAGGTTCTGATGAACCGTGATAGTTAGCCAGTTGAAATTTCTACAGATTATAATGTATTTTTGTTGATGCTATAACAACAAATACCAAAAAAGTGATTTTTTTGCTCGATTTTATAAATAATGGTACGGAACACTTGGCCGGTTTTATTTTAATGTGAGCACACACATCTTTCATGATTTTATCATTATCATCATCTTTCTAACCTCGTCCCATGTTACGGGTCAACCCGCTGTTTTCTTTCTTTCGCCCCTGTCAACCGTCACGCGATCATTTACTCCGTCAAACCTTAAATACATCGTATATTTATGTATAAAGATATCAAGCGAACTTTATCTAATTCACGATGGCCACCAATAAAAAATCAAAATTATAGTGTCATAACTTTATAAGAACTTTATTAAAACACATATCTACAATACCAGTCTAAGCTCCAACTACAAATTTGCCTTGTATTTTCTATCTAATGTTCCTATCATCAATAAGACTTAGAACCCGCCAATTACCTGGTCTTTTGCAATAACAAACATGTGTAATAAATGTCATACGTTTTGACATTTACTGAATCGAAACATATTTTGATCAAATTACATCCTCTATTAGCTCCACAAAGAAACATAATACTTAAACAGAGATGACATAGTGGCGAAACTTGTATAACATTAGCAAATCGAGACACAGAATCTAACAAAATAAATTCATCAATTCCAGATGCGAAGGAAAAGAACAGTACAGCGTCTGCTGCGGACCACCACCGGATCGCAACCACGATACCACGGTGGTTCCATCAGGGAACTGCAATGCTCTAATGACTTCATTCCCGCCTGACCCTCGCACGGAGTGCTGTGGTGTGGACAGCAGAGTCGGCAATAAGATTGTTGGTCAGTATGTTTAGATTGTTAATGTAATGTTACTACGCCATTGGTCGTGTGGTCACGACTACTGAGCTTGAGCTTAGAGTCCTGGGATTCCCGGGACGGGCAAAAGTGCTATTGGATTGTTCCATTAGAAATTTCGCAGTCGAGGCCAGCAGTTTGGAAGTAGGCGGTAATACCCCCGTGCCTCGGCAGGCACAAGGCACGTTAAGCCGTTGGTCCTGCGCCTGATCTCTGTCCGGTCGTGTCTGATTGCCATCCCATCGGACTATGAGACCAAAGGAATAGAGAGTGTGCCTTTGCACCTGTGCCTGCACACACACTTGAGCACATATCTCCCGCGCCGGTGGCTAATCTCCACCGAGATTGGCCCCCGTGACCTAAAACGGTCCGGAGGACTATGGAATAGACCCCTTCGGCCGCCTATATATATATATATCCGTCAATATTAATTCTTTATTTTATAGTTGAACAAAAATAAGTTTAAAAAAAAAAATTTGGACCTTAACATGTATGTGATGTTTGTTCCAAATCTTGAACTGTAATGTTCGTTTCTAGGTGGTAACGCAACAACAGTCGACCAGTACCCTTGGCTGGTGATGATCGAATACGTGCAAGCTGGTGTCACGAAGCTTCTCTGTGGAGGTGTCCTCATCAGTGGCAGATACGTCTTAACTGCAGGGCATTGTGTAGCTGGACAAGTACTGACTATTGGCACACCGTAAGTATTCTTTGCATTCTTTAAGAAATTTTCTGTTCCCTGATCATTATAATCTGGATTTCTTCAAAGTTCGAGAGAATCGGTTGCTTCTAGGCAAGCGTGCCCCACCCACCCTAGGCCGCATAATCGCTATGAAGGCTTGCGTTTAGATATGAATCAGGCGAGTTGCGGCAAAACGCAAGCCTTTTTAGTATGAAATAAAAACTTTTTACAAAAAAATATAACCGACTTCCAAAAAAAAAACAAAAAGTGCAAAATAATATTTTACTTTCGTCAGTCGGTGACTTGTCGGTTATCTTGTTGTTGTTTCTTTCTTTTTTTTGCCACCGACTTCCGAAAGTAAAATATTATTTTGCACTTTTTGTTTTTTTTTTGGAAGTCGGTTATATTTTTTTGTAAAAAGTTTTTATTATACCCTTTTCAGTTGTGGTATCTCACTTAAATTCTTGTCTAGTATCATTTTTACATTGTAACTAGACACCAGCACATCGTCCATACATACGACAAAGGACAAAATGCATAATAAAGGGGATGACTCAAAAAGTACCAAAGCAAAGATAATAAAATTCATATGGGCCCCCACCGGGCAAGCTTTCTCTACCAAATGAATGAAGATTCATGTAAATCGGTCCAGTAATCACGGAGAAATAGGTGTACGTGATAAATTTACAAATAAAATAAAATGAAAACTACAGGGCCAAACTATATAACATTTTTTATGGGACCGAATAGCAACTATTCCGCATCAAACTAAAGAAGTTAGTAAAGTAATAAGTCTCAGCGTAATCGGTGTACATTCAACAAAAACTAATCGAATTGATAACCTTCTCCTTTTAGAAGTCAGTTAAAATAAAAAAAATAAAAAGATATCTATTTTTTTAAATTATTACTTGTACATACACCTGGAAAGTGCATACCGTTACAATTCCAACAAGCCCAAACACAGCTAAGATACATTGTCTTATTATTGAGTTCCGGTGCCTGTCTCTAGGATTCATCATCAGATCTGATGATAGAATGATTCTTATTGAACGCAAATGCTTCACTTGTTGTAGAAAATACCAAAACCGCTGTACGTTTTCCTATAAAATTTGAGGGTTGCCCTCGATTTCTCCAGGATCCAATCATCAGATCCTGACTTGGTGACTATGGGACCACTTCAGAAGTATCTCCTTTCGAACAAAAAAAGAATTTTGAAAATCCGTCCACAATTGGCGGAGTAATCGCGTAACATACACACAAAAAAAAAAACATACCGTCGAATTGAGAACCTCCTCCTTTTTTGAAGTCGGTTAAAAAAAAATAGTTTGGCGTTTGGCTGTTAGCTACTTGGCTTGAGATCACGAATCCACAACCGAGTTAATGAAAGTTCATCTTAAATCAACCAGAAATAGTGTACTTAGTACAGAGAGACCCAGTTTAGAAATATATTGACTTTAGAACCATTTTTCTGACCTGTGCATAACCTTATTTTATTTTTTTTGCAGTAAGAGAGTACGTTTAGGAGAATACGACATTTCTCACGAAGGCCCAGACTGTGCGGCAGTCGAAGCTGGCGGCGAGGACTGTACTGAAGGAGTCACAAGGATCCTCATTGAGAAGGTCATTCCCCATCCACAGTACAATCCTGTCAGTCCATTGAAGAGGAATGATATTGCTCTGTTGAGGTTAAAGGAGACGGCACCGTTCACAGGTTGGTTTTTTAAACTTAAATAATTTAAAAGAGAAAAAAAAGTCTGTTTGCGCAACCCCAAACTGCAACCGCAACTTCGCTCAGTGGCCTAAAGTTGAATTCAAGATATCTTTGCAGACCGTCATTTTCTGAGCGTGAATTACAATATTTTAGCTAACCCACTAACTAAAACAACCTGTTAACTTGTTATTTTGTTTACAAGGACAATAGATCTGTTAATAATGTTTTTTTTTTATAACTAAACTTTTTTCAGACTTCATCCGCCCGATTTGCTTGCCAACCAAAGACCTGACCAACCCAGCCAACACTCCTAACAACTTCTCGCTGTACGCTGCCGGCTGGGGCGCTGTGAGCGATAAGAAATCCTACAGCAATGTCAAACTGCATGTGGAGTTGCCATACGTGACCCAAGAAGTAAGTATTTAAATAGGTATACAAATACAGGTGAAATTTTTCTACCCAACTTAAGAGAAAGTTCTCCTTTATTTTTAAAAAGAAACAAATCTGCATTCATAGATTTTCAAAAATTCACTCGCCATCGAATCGAACCAGATAGAGTCAATCATAACGATCGAATCTCTCAAACAAACATAATAAATTAAATGAAATATAATTATACTATTTATAAAATAACTGAAATATAACTCGGTACCAATCCCTAACACCCTGATCTTTCCCACAGAAGTGCCAACCAGTCTACAGCTTCCCCGGCCGCAGCGTCACATTATGGAAAGGTCAGTTGTGTGCCGGAGGCGTTACTGGCAAGGACTCTTGCAAGGGAGACTCCGGAGGTCCTCTCATGTACGAAGACGGAAGGACATATGAGGTTATAGGAATCGTCAGCTTCGGCCCAGTTCCTTGCGGCATGGAAGGCGTTCCTGGAGTCTACAGTAAAGTGTGGGAGTATCTTGACTGGATTAGGAGTACCATTGTCCCTTAAATTATTTTCTTTTACCGTTGAGTGATCTAAGTTGATTTTTAGCACAAATCTGCGATTTTTGGCCACCTTCAATTTTAGTTTGATAGTAAGGAAAAGTGAAGGTCAAAGCATAATAATTAGTATTAAGTTCATATCTATTCGAATAAGATCACTTTCAACGTTTATTGTTGTCGTATTAAAAAGACTTGTCCATGACACAATTTCATACTTCGACTAAAAATATATTATCAATCACCTTATTCGAAAACTATCTCAATGTTACTGTCTCTCTATTGAATTTTGTATGATTATATTCAACTTTTGCTCAATATTTTCTTGTCACAGTAGAAATTAGCTTCATGTCAGCAGTAAAATTAAGATAAACATAGATTTAATGTTCGGTAACGCTTATTGAAAAAACTTCAATATTGCAAGCCATAATACTGTTAAGATGCTTGCTGTTGAAAACGTCGGGATTGACGATTGATAGTTTAGTTATTGTATTAATTCACTAACAGAAATTCTATTATTTTGAACGTGGTATTTGCATTACTGTTGTTTCACATTTAGTTTACTTCTTATTGGCCATCAATGTTTACATGACGCTGATCTTTATTGTCATTAAGTTAAGGTTGCTGTTTGGCCGCCACTGTCAAGTCAGTCAAATAAGAGTGATCTCTATTCTCATTCCCATAAAGTTATTGTTGGGTTGCTACTGTCAGATGTTAACAAACTGAGAAAGGACTGTAGTTGGTTAAAGTACGCAAATTTGTACGAGATCGGTATCTAATAACGTCTGTAAAGTTTTGTTGATCACTAATTAAACAAGATCTTAAAAGCTGTCTGCAGATAAATGTTGACAACGAACCAGACGTGAAGAGGACTAAATGCTACTTCTCAACAAGACCATGTTATGTTAATATTTTGTCTATTATCAGTACAATTCTATGATTGGTAATTGGGTGCATTCTTTGATACTAATGATACTAGGCCTACTTTGCAACAATTTTGACCCCTATAACTTGGGTCTAAACTGGGTTGTACTGGAGAAATTTATCGGGTAACGAAGTTATCGTGGTCAAAATTGTTGCTAATTAGGTTTAATATCGCCTATTTCTAGGAATGAACCCAATTATCAATCACCCTGTATAGGATTACAAACTATTGCTGTCAATCTCTTTCCCGCTTTGTATTACAACACAAGTGATATAAAGATCTCAAGGCTGTTAAGCTGGTAAAGATCTGAATAGCTCGTAAGTCAAAACATCGACTATTAAGATTATTTTGAAAATAAATAATTGTGATGATTTTTCACAATAAAATGTTGTTTTTGTTATTTTCATGATCATCGTAGTGTTCCTGCCCTTGTCCCATGTCACTTAGGGTCATGGCAACGAGTTTTTTTTCTTCCATTTTGCTCTGTCAATCATTAGTGCGATGATTACTCCATTTCCTTTTCCTTTACTCCATTTTCTTTTATTTCCTTCTCCACACACACTCATCGTTTCCTTGGTCTTCCTGTCTCTCTTTTTTGTTATTTCCATCAAGGTGGGTAAATACTTCAGCTATCAGTAGCTAAGACTGTGGTAAATGATCTTAATAGTAATAACCATCATGATCATTTTAGTCACACATGATCTACGGGTTAGGAAAAGGCGTTTCTTTGTTTATGCCTATCTCCACACTTCTGTTCCTTCATTTGGTGCCGTCAAAAGATCATCCACATTTCTAATCACAATATTTTCAACCAAAATCAACTATGGATTAATGGATTCTTTGTTAAATATTAACTGGAACACTATTGTATAGAATCTGAATCTCATCGGTTCCTAACAGACAGATGTATTGCTAGGGAGTTTGTTCCGCCACTTCTTCTTCCCAGATAAAACACTGGGAATTGGCGAAGGGCTGTCGTTTTGGGGGACTGTCTCGTGTAACTTTGACGTTCAACAAGTGCTGATTATCAGCCTGATTCGAATAAATGAGTTTTTGATTTTGAACACTTAACCGCCTTAATGTCCAGGTGACTACAGTTACCCGTTCGGAGTGCGTTCGAATTGTTCCAAAAAAACGTTCTAAAAAATGTCAGCTGTCGAGAATATCAGGACAAATTTATTCTCTGTGTTGCTCTATTAAATTACGCGTCAAACGCTCAAAACCCCAGTGTCCAAGTCGGCATATTTGTTGAGAAATAAAATGTCAAACTTCAATTTCTCAGTGTCAAATTTTATTGCTCCGACTCAAAGTGATCGCCGACTTTAAAATGTAAGTATAATTTTATTTGTAACCCAATACATATAGTGTATTATATCAAAATAAACCTCAATATCCAAGCTTTACAATTAACTATAAATATCGTAGGTTCAAAGTATGTTGAAACGATAATATTAAAATGAAAATGTGAAAAAAATCCGCCATGTTGACCGTGGTGATTTTCGTAAAGTTTTTTATTTGTTTTTAATGGATTTATTGCGAAAATCGTTAATATAATGCTCGTAATATGGAAATTAGTTCATAATTAGTATTGACACACAATAAAACAGTAAAATACAACGAAATTTTGCAATATTTTATGTGTTAAAAATTTTGTTCCCCAAGCAATTTTTAAAACATTTTTAAAAACCAGATTTAACGGTTTTAAACTGTGTATTTACACAAATACGATAAATAAGGCTGTTTTACTACTCATAAAAAACTGCGTTTTGGTTTGCCTAACTACGGCGAACGAAAAAGGAAGGTTATGATTTTTGTTCTTGTATTTGGTGTTTTGTTATCCTCTGTATTGTCTGGGTAGCCACAGCTACCCAATAATAATAATTTCAATGATTTTCGAAATGGAATTACAGACTCCAGCAGGTCAGGCTACCTGAAACTCAAATTTTCTTTCAGTTCTTCAGACTTGTGTGTGGCCCTGTGTGTGTGCATGTGTATCTTTAAAAATAAACTATAGAATCTATGTCTATGTTTTAGGTCTCATGATGAAAGCCGTGATTTGGGGCAGGCGTTAGATGAAGCACCAGCCCGGGGACCGGGGCGTTGTAGAAAGAGTGGTGAGGGAGAGGCATAGGTGGATGCGCAGCCGTATGTATCTTATTCAGTGTGTTTTTAAGATAATTAATATGTGCAAGTTAGTATGTTTAATGTTGTTATGTTTTAATGTTGCATATAATTTTTGGCAGTGCCGTTCTGGAGGATCCGCTCGCTCCAGTTAGGGCTTCTTACACCGGGTGAATGCACTCTCAGCTGAAGCCTGGCAGGAGCTTAAGGAGTGGAAGCAGCGCGCTCAGCTTGAGCTGATGCTTATGCCCGATGTCAAACCGCGCAAGCGGGCAACATGGTAATTTATTTTTTTCTTTATTGTCCAGCTATTCGCTGAATCCTAGCTGCAAAGAAGTTTGTCAGTTGTTTTTTGTTTAATGGACAACCATCTCCTGAACGGTAGCCATGTATTATGGCTGCTGCTAGCCCTCCGGTAGCCGAAGGTATACTTTAGACGCCCAGGCTGTCCCATTCTTCTAGTAAAATAGTTTTTTAATCGTATCATCCTTAGTAACTTACGTCTTGATTGTTATAGATCTCCCCGCCATCGCCAACATAGAGTTTGTGCCATAATAAGACTTTGTAAGAATGAGGTTATAATACAAGTTTGTTTGTTACAGCTGATGAAGCTGGAGCTCCAGTTACAGCAGATGAGCCAGCCCCAGGCTGCTCTCACTGGCCTAGCCAGGTGTCTCAAAGCGGTCAAGTCTCAACCTACCTACCATATAGGGTACCCTACCTACCTACCTATCCTACCCTACCTACCTACACTACCATACCCTACCTACCTACACTACCCTACCCTACCATACCATACCCTACCCTACCCTACCCTACCCTACCTACCTACCTACCTACCCTACATACCAATTGAAATTGAAATGCAATCTTTGTCTACCTGGACGTTTCGGTGTAAAATTATTGGGTAGCCGTGGTTACCCGGACATTTAAGCGGAAAAAATATTGGGTAACCATGGTTACGCGGACATTACAGCATTCCATTTTCAATACCTACTTTGTTGTAAAATATTAAATAAATACAATATCCCATCAGTGTCTCATTTCAACACAAATCACAACATGAAATTCAATCCCTTTGTAAACTAGCCTTAGGCGGCCATCTTTCACGCACACATACACACGCTCACGCACACATACGCAGGCCGCCGCCGGCATCGAATCAATGAGGGAAAGGGTCTATTGTTTTGGTTCATTGTGCTACTCAGAACATTCCAAGTAAGGGCATATGGGTATCAAAAAAAAGGTTATATAGTCTAGTTTCATTATAAATAGGTTTTATTGACACAAACTACAAAATTATTGGTAAAAACTTAGTAAGAACAAATATTTTACTGATATTCAACACATATTCTCAAGTTTACATTTTTTTCTAAGTAATTCTCTCGAGTTGTTGGATATAGTTTTAGCATATGTAGATTCCGTATAGTTTCAGCTATACACCGTATTTTTTATATTGGTGTAGCTGCAGTAGTTTACGAGATAATAAGCTTTAAATGGGAAGCTGCCCGGGGGCGCTTGCGCAGCAAAGTTTCCGAGTGGGCGTGGACACGCGCAACGGGTAACTATAGTCACCTGGACATTACAGCGGTTAATAGTATTTCTCTCTAACAACACCACACTAGAGTAAACATAACAATCACGCCAAAAACACTAAAACAAAATGGACGATAACACCTCGCCAAAAATGTTAAAACAAAATTTTGACATTACCATCAGTCTGTATAAAATAATGAAAGAATAAAAATATAAGTTTACTCACCCCGAGCGTTGGTGGCTGCGTCTGCTATCTTCTGGAATGCATCCAGGAAAGCGGCAATCGCTACCAGGGCTGACCTGCCAAATAGGAAAACGTATTCAAGATTGATGTTTTTGCTGCACTAGATTTTGAGAATAAATACAAGTAGCATATTTTAAAAAAAGTGGGGAAACCATGTTATTGCCGGCGATTCAGAATTGATTCAATAATTCAATTCGATGTTAAAGAGCCAAGAGCTGCAGTAACAAATACCCACGTGTAAAAATCGGCGTTTTTCAGTACTATTTTGTGGACATCAAATAATAGAACGTAAAGTAATTTTGTCATGAATAATTAGGAAACTATAATTAAAATTGGCCGCACTTCTATTTCGCCAGATTTGATAAACACAAACACGACAGCGCCATCTATGACACACATGAAGAATTAACATCAAATTCCTACATCACGCATTCAAAGTTATCCGCGACTTAAGACTATAGGCAAAACCCGACAACAACTGTCGGGCAATAGCCCACCAGACACAACACCCGTCTGGTCGGAGGACCCTCCCCTAAAAGTTTCTCAATACTGCATTGTATTGAGAAACTTTACACCATGTTCGCCATACTCCTACAATAATTTCAGTAGACAAAAAATTAGTTTTTTTCTTTTTATTTGCGATGGGTTTGCTCTTGACTCTAGTCTAGGTCTGTGATGATTCAGACAAAGTCGACGATGGTACGAGCTTACCCAGAAGAAGCCTGGAAGTTGTAGGTTGTAAGTTAAATCAAATTGATCTCACATTCTCGACTGCAGCCATGACCTCTACGAACGAAATATTTACAACACGACACATCATATTATAACACAATACACCGTTATTGCTAGTTTTACAAGTAGCAGTATCATTGTCAATTTGCGAGTCAACGGCCACTCAATTGTGGCTAATGGCTGACTGTAGTCGAGTTACGATGCATCGTATCAAGGTTAACTTTTCGTATTGAACATGATATTATGCATTTGAATAAGAGTCAGTAATTTTAAGTGCTGAAGATCATATTTATGGCTTGGGTTAATTGAAAGGGGCTAAGGATTGATTGAAGGTTCAATCGAGTGCATTCCGCAAATCACCAGACATGTGTCATATTAGGAAATACCCATAATCAGTTGTTCATGGTTCCAAAATCTGGAAATCTCTTCACCGGTTGCGGGTCCAGGTTGGCTGCTGTAGAAATAATCTGGCCAAATGGGGTATCATCCACCGTTCCAAAGACAATACCAGTGCGGATCCCCTTTGCAAGATATGCCCCACCTCCTTTCTTGCCCATCCTGCATAACCACCGGCACCTAGCAGGGTTTAACGAAGCCAACAAAAGAGCTATGCAAGTTGCTATTACTGGTCGGGTATTATTTTCCATCGACACGCAAAGAAGAAGATGGTCCCTTTGCTGGGACAACGGCCTCCTCTCTACGAGAGGGAATGGGTTCAAATTCACTACAAACTCACGCAGGTAGGCGATTGATAAATTTCTAATATCTTCGAATTTCTGTTTATAGGATACGTTGGGTTTTCTCAAGATGGTTTCTCATCAGGGTCAGAACTAGAAACTGTTAACCGACGAACAAGGAGACGATGGTGAAGTGAAAAGATAAGTATTTGGTAAGTTCGATAGCGAGAATGACTCCATAGTACCTATTGCCGAAATTGCACCGGATGTAAGTACTTACTCAAAGCATCGACACTCGTGGAGGCGTTATTACCGTGTACTAAGAAACTGTTAGGTAATCTGTGTTGTTAGTATTACTTACTTCAATGCCGAGTGGAGTTTCGTCGCTTTTGATATGAACTCCTCCCACATTGGCGCGCTGTTCTGTTGGCAAAGAGAAGAAAATAGATTAATTTCATGTAACAATATTAAGGTTTTTACTACTAAATCAATCATCATTGATTTGAGAATCAAGATTCCTCTTCTACTTCTTTTGTATTGGCACCATATTATAAAGAATCATCTGCCTAGACTTTTTCAACTATATTAGCTACAGCTTCCAGTCTAACTGGATGCAGCTGAATACTTGTATTTTACATGGAGTTAATGCTTATTTGAACTCTAGAACCCAGTTAGTACTGGGTAATACGATATCCCTTGGTAAGACTGGTTCTCAGAATTTCTGGCCACTGACTACCGGTAACGACTGTCAAAGATCTACAAATGACAGCCGGGACCGGCTTATCGTGCTTTCCGAAACACAGAGGAGAATCGGTATGCAATCAGCGGTCACCCATCCTGATGAAAATCGACCCGAGCGGCTGTTATTATTTAGCCACGAGCTTCTCCAATTATGATAAAGATTAAGACATACAAACCAATAATCATACCAAAATCAAATACGACTTAAAAGTCTTCAATGAATTCGCACTCCAATTAATAAATTCAAAAAATGACAATACAGTACACTATAACTACAGGCTACCGAAAACATTCCCAATAGCAATCAACATTTATCTCCAATAACGAAAGCATACCCGAATCGTATCGAAATCAGAGCGCCACTGAAACTACAGTTTTGCATGAGTGTCAAAAGTACATTAATCTTTATTTTTATAGCAAAAAAGTTCATGTTGGATTGCAGCTGCCAGATAATATAACTGTATACAGGATGAGATCATATTCTGATTGA
This sequence comes from Cerastis leucographa, assembly GCA_963082945.1. Classification (NCBI taxonomy): domain Eukaryota; kingdom Metazoa; phylum Arthropoda; class Insecta; order Lepidoptera; family Noctuidae; genus Cerastis; species Cerastis leucographa. The sequence continues at coordinate 3,702,113 of OY720369.1, read as the reverse complement.
TGCTTCAATTTTGCGTAATTTGTACATCAGTTCGTGAAATCCAATACATTAGTGCCTGACGATAATATGAGAGCAATCAATCAGGGTGATGCAATTTTGCGATGATGAATAGTTTGCTGGTGTGAGAAGTATCAAATAAAAAACATTTTTGCAAAATAAAACCGACTTCAAAAACACTAAATTATGAAAATAACTTTCGGTGACTTGTTTCATTGATTCAGTTTTTTGTGTTTTTGAAGTCGGTTATATTTTTTTCTGCTATTTTTTGAAGTGCAAACTTCTTTAGCGGCGTTGTGCACTTTTGTGATGAGTAAAAAATGAAATCAAATCGGTGGCGTCGGCCACAGGTGCTTCGACCACTGGGGGCCGAAGCCACGGACCCGAATAGAAGACTAGAATAGATAACCTCTCCTTTAGGAAGTCAGTTAAAAATGATAAAAATGCAGATAATTTTTATGATTTTTTAGCAAAATAGCAACAAATGTTCATGAATATCATAACGTCGTTGAAATTCTAACACCATTCTAACACGTAACTAATATTTTGGCAGTTTTGACATTTTGATGCCGTTTGCTAGAGAAACGGAATAGGAGTTGTTTCAGCTAATCAGAAATAGGTATAAGTATGCAGTGACTGCATTGCAGCGGGTAGTGATAACAACAGTAAACAGCAGACATTACAAATCCAAAATCTTACATAAATTTTCACAAACACGACAATTACATATCTACCTTATCATCTAACCACCAAAATTCATATTCCTTCCACACATTCCGCCATCCAAAAATCTTCACAGGTAACTTCATTTTCAACTTAGCCACTTAGAGCTTAAAATTCAAATTCTCATAAACAAACCCGAATAAATCTCAAGGTAGAAGTTTGAATGGACGGACGGGAGCAATTTGTCAGTACAGGTGAACGGATAGACGGTAATTGTTCGGTTGTACATATGAAGGATGGAGTCGTTTACTTGCTTTAAACGTTACTTTAGAAGATAATATTTCATACCAGCAGGCGTAGCATGACCACTGTAGAAACGAGTTTTGTTTACAGAAGAATCGACGTGACGACAGATAGATATTAGATAGTGACAACGTGACAGTTTGTGGATTCTTCCGTCGTCATAGCCCGTTTGTACGGCGGTCATGCTACGCGTGCTGGTGTGGAATTAGATATACAATATCATCATTCTTCTTCTTCTTAGCATGTCGATGGCAATCTAAAATGTGTCGGCCCAGAACTGAGCCACTAGTTTGGCGTCTTCTGTAGCGTCCATCAGTACCTGTAATGAACAAACAGCAGGACACGCAGGACGCGAAATGTAATAAAAAAAATAAAAAATATCATCATTAAGAGACTGCGTCGTTGGTCTAGTGGTAACAACGCGATTGCTGAGCATGAGGACCTGGGTTCGATGGCGAAGTGTTATTGGGTTTTTCGAAGTGAAACTTCCTATGCGACTTCTAACAAGTTTAACGCTACTATGGAGGGGGAATATTTTATAAAACTCACCAAGAGATGGCAGTATTACAAGATTTGTGACTACGTAGTTCTACAAGCTACGCAAGTTGGCGTGCAAACAGTCATGCATTCGACTCTTCGGTGTGACTAGCCTTCGCTCAATTTCCATGAGTAGAATAACCTCTATAAACTTATGTAATAATTATGTAATAAAAATAATACAACAAGAAAACAACAAAATATTATTTATAAGCTCAATAAAATAACGAGAGTGAATGCGTGGCACTCGAACGCATGCGTGTAGTATTACGAAGTTTCACATCTTCCGCGCGGAGGGACTCCACGCACAGTTTTTTTTTTTATCAGGAATATCACAGTAGCAGCCACAGAGTCTGGATTTGTGCCCAGTTGATGGCAAAAGGATCGCCCATTATTACATGAGACTTAAACAGCTACACCTCTGCTTTACCTTTCGGCTATTAAAGGCATCATGTTGTCACTGTTGTCATCAGAGAAGATATCCCGTAAGTATAAGTTCATTTGAAGGATAGCTATCATAACCAGCGTCAGATAGCGATTTGAGGGATGATATTAGGATGCCATTAATTTGCTAGCTACAGCCAGTTCTTTGTCTATGATTGGAACGAATCCAATCATTCTATCTTTATCTGTTTCATATTCTATTATTTTAGTCTTTCATTATGTTTTTGTTTCAATTTCACATTATCTTCGTTATCTTGACCTCATCATTATCTATCATCCACAGCCCGACTTCACCCACTGAAAAAGCCTCTCTTTGCTTGTGCCAAGCTCCAAGTTCTTGTGCCAGCCTCATACAGTATATTCCCGCGATGGCAACAATGTCATTTGCACATCTCGCCGCCGGACGACTAACACTTCTGTTTCCAGTCTTTGGACGCTACTCGAACACAGCTTTAATTCACCTGCCATCAAGTTTTGCTGATTGTCCTGCATGGAAATGTCCATTAGAGTTCTATAACGCGATTTTCAATATCGAAAACCTTCGTACGTCTCCGGATTTCGACATCTTGACCTCATCGCAACTTAATGCAGGACGGCACAGAGACTCTCATTTGTACCTAGTACCTACACCTACCATCTTCGAAAAACCATCCAAAGTCACTTATTTTCATATAAAACTTCTTAAAACTGAGACCATTTAAGACAAACGCAGTCGTATAAGAGGTAAATACATATCCGAATCCATTCCAAGACTTACATTGTTAGACAAAAAGACAATCATTTGAAAGATTGCCATAATAACTGCGCCAGACAACGGTTAGAGAGACTACATTAGGATGTCATTAATTTTAAAACAGTAGCAGTTCGTTGTTATTATCTCTAATTTGGGACTTGGGTATAACAATTTGGCAATCATTAGTGTGATAGGTAATGCAATCATTCTATCATTATCTGTTTCATTTCCTACTACTTTGATCATTCATTATGTTTTTGTTTTTATAACTGCTTTCTGAGGAAACTGATAAAAAATACCACCACTTCTGAATTTACAAATTAAACCAGCTTTTGGTTAATTTAGACTTTACGTGATCTTTTAGATAGTAATCAAAAAAAAGTAACCAAAACATCCCAAGGTTTCCTCTAATATATCTGGCTTGACTTTAACGCCCTTAATATTATAATTAATGTTTGACTCACACTCATCAAAACAGAATGCCAAATGCTTTTCAACAGCGTCCATGAACCGACCTATAAATTCATTAATGACGATTTCATTAATTACATTAACCGAAATCATGGATGACGTGACGACTAAAGCATTCATTGAACTAATCAAATTGTTTGCGAAACAAAAAGTGGCAGCAATCAGATTCGCATATATCTTAAAGAGGACGTTGAAACAATACGGTCATCGTTAATAGTAACTAATGAAGTCATGATTTTAATGACTGAAGGCTGTTAAGAGATGCTAGGCATAGACTACACTACTTTGTTTTATATTCGTTGAGACCACTTGCATGTTCCGTCTTCATCATCATCTGCCTAGCCTTGTGCCAACTATTTTGGTGTCGGCTTCCATTATAACCGAATACCAGTATTTCAAATCGAGCGATTACTTATCTGATCTCCACAAACCAGTTAGAACGGTTAAGACTGGTTTTCAGACTTTCGGGCCACTGACTTCCTGTAACGACTGTCAAAGATCTACAAACGACTGCCGGCACCAACGGTTTAACGTGATTTCCGATGTAATGGGTGGTCACCCATCCACAGACCAAACTAGGCAAGCGCAGTTTAGCCTGAAGCTAAACGTGAGCGGCTGTTATTATTTAGCCACGAGCTCCTCTCCTCTTGAATTATTCAGTTGAATAGAAATAGACAAAACGCCAAAAAACTCAAAAATTCAATCACTACCACGCATTTCACGGTTGCTTTCATGAATACATTAAAACAGGTACTCAACGAAATCAGATTCCGGTCCCAAGTTAAAATAGACGTTAACATCCTTACTGAATTATTATGATGAATAAAATCAGCTACCCACATAATGATATTTATATCTACGTTAAAAATAGAAGCAACGTGGGCAGAGAACCCAAAAACAACCGCCCACTTCTTCCAACTTTTCTGTTATGAACCAACTTCGTCTGAACCTGTGGTTGTCAGGAAAGACATACAAGAAGTATTAGAATATAAAATTGTGCACGTGTAGGATCAAACACATTAAAATGTTTACCTAGTTCGTTACTAAGGGGTTGTCCTTTAATCTCGTCAGATTTAAAGACGGGGAGACGAGGTCAGAAAATACAGGAGATGCTGGGAGGGGTGAGGAGGGGAAGCCTAAAACCTCACGACGTCTCTAAGGAGGGGGGAGGTAAAAAGCTGGCTTAAGAAACTTCATGTGAGTAAAGAATGGCCCTTAACGGATGAAGATGTCGGGATAAGCTAGACAAACCAACGATTATGGTATTTTTTTGTGAAGGATCTAAAGAAGTCATGGGGTGAGGAACATGAGGTGGAGGTAACATGTTTTCAGTTCCGCATAATGCCCACAGTTTTGTCTTGGTAGAAACAAAACAAGAATCTGATTTGATATGTTACTTATGCACATTGCAAAGGCATCATTAACTACTACCACAACAAAAATAGTGCGTGGAGTCCCTCCGCGCGGAAGAAGTGAAACTTCGTAATACTACACGCATGCGTTTGAGTGTCACGCATTCACTCTCGTTATTTTATTGAGCTTCTAAATAATATTTTATTGTTTTATTTTTGTTTTTATTACATAAGTTTATCGAGTTTATTCTACTCATGGAAATTGAGCGAAGGCTGGTCACACCGAAGAGTCGAATGCATCACTGTTTGCACGCCATCTTGCGTACTTAGTAGAACTACGTAGTCACAAATCTTGTAATAGCGCCATCTCTTAGTGGGTAATACAAAATATTCCCCTCCATGAAAACGTTAAACTTGTTGGAAGTCGCATAAGAAGTTTCACTTCAATAACAATTACCGCCCTGTGGAAAAAAAACATCCATCTGGCATGTAGACAAAAAGTAACAAAAAAGTCTAAGCATGATGGCCATAGATACAATCCCTAAAAAACGTCAACACAGAAGCTTAAAACAACACGTAACGCAATGATGTAACCTAACCTTAACCAGGCAAATATAATAATACAATTCACTTGGTAACGGTTATTGAATTACTGTTTCTACGAACGAATATACTAACTTTTTGCACGTATTCAATATATTTGTTAACCTTTATACGTTTTAATATAATGGAGCCTTTATACTGAAGTTAAGCCGGTGTGAATTGGCGACGGGAAAGCCGTTGGATTTGTCGATGTTATGCCGCTGGCGAATTTCGATTGTAAGAATTTTTTAATTGCTTAAATGTCTTTGTTGTGGAGTGACAATACTTTCATACAAGCCTGAAACCTTGATTTGCCTAATTTACCTACTACTCTTCATGATGTTAGGGTTTCTAAACCGTCTATTCATTATTGGTAGGAACTAATATTAGTAGTTTTTTACTTTTGGGTTTAAATTCATCTATAGTTCTAGGTTCATGGTAAACATCAATATTTTGTGACAGGCTTAGTCGACGTTTCCTTCGACTCCTATTTCTGTCTGCAGGGTCTAAAGTAACCTACAAACCTAACCTATCCGAGTCGGGTGCTGTAGGTCCCGAGCTCTCTTCGCTCGCTCTTGCATCCTATGTTCTCCATGCCACAAAATTTACCATTTTGGACCAACCGAGAATTTGACCAATTGCGAATTTGACAAGCTGCGAATCGGACCAACTGTTTTTTTTAAATTGTCCGACCTGTCGTACTGTATGGATCGGAATGCCGGGCAGTGAATAAGACGGATGAAAAAAGATTGCATGCAGCATTGATGAAAATGTTGAGATGGATGTGTGGAGTGACTAAAATGGATAAAGTTAGAAATGAGTAAATGAAGTTTGAAAATGGCGCCTGTTACAGAAAAGATGAAAGGGAGTCGTCTGTCTTGGTATGGACATGTGATGAGGAGGTTTGGAACAAATGTAACTAAAAGAGTGATGAACATAAATGTGGATGGATTAAGAGGCAGAGGAAGACCAAAGAAAAGTAGGATAGATTATGAAGGCATGACGGACGAATAGAAGAAAAAAATGTGTTGCGCCGACCCCAAATAATGTGGAACAAGGGCAAGAATATGATGATGAACAAATAATTCGAAATGAGTGGAACTCTTTGCCTGCGTCTGTTTCCGAACGCTTACAACTCTAATCTCTTCAAAGTTAAGAGTGAACAGGCTTCTCCTGGGTAAGCTCGTACCATCGTCGACTTTGTCTCTGTCATCGCTGACCTAGACTAGAGTGAAGAGCAAACCCATCGCAAATAAAAAAAATACCACATTTAACCGAAACATTTTCAGTTAAAATACAGTTACGGTTCACATACGGTATCACGGAACGATAAATAAGCTTACTGAACTGTTTATTTTACCTACAACCGGAGGCGAACGTACGGATAATTGTTAAGCGCTGAACGTACCGTGTCGGTGTGTAGACCCCATTATGAATTCAATAAAAACGCAGTGCAATCTTATAAGTAATTTTGGCATTTATTTTTTCTTGTTAATGCTTGATGAAATATTTGAGTAATGAATTGGAAACAATGACCTTAGACATGAAAATCTGTCATCATTTCAATACAATTATATCTATCTACTTCGCAATTTATGTACGCATGTTACAATGCATACTAATATTATATATTCAAACACAATGCAAATTGTTATGTGAATAAATAAATATAAATGCGAAAGTCACTCTGTTTGTTTGTTTGTATGTTTGTTTGTTACCTTTTCACGACTAAACGGCTGATCGGATTTTAATGAAATTTGGCAAGAAGATAGATTTTAACCTGGGGAAGGACATAGGTATCATCACGCTCCGACCAATAGGAGCGGAGCAGCAATGAAAAATGTTGCGAAAACGGGGAAAATGTGACGCAGACGAAGTTGCGCGGGACAGCTAGTTCTAAATTAAATTATTGATATTCAGGAATTTCTCAGTAGCAGCCACGGAGTCTGGATTTGTGCGCGGATGGTGGCAATAGGCTCGCCCCTATTACATGGTTCTTAAACGTAACCGGCTGTGGGTGTTCTATTAGATACACCTCGGCCTAGATTCAAATTTAAACAGATCTTTTTCAGAATCCCATTAAGAGCGTTTATACCTTCCCGCTTTTTTATACAAACTTTCAAGTCGTTATTTTCCGAAATGACAGAACCGATTTAAATGAAACTTAATATGCATAAGCAGAATACATAAATCTAAAAAGTTACTAAAAAATATTTTTAAAATGTGTTCTAAAAAAGAGATAATTGGAAATTTCTATAGAAAATTTATAATCGGTCTAATTTAACTGTAATACTATTTTTCGAAAATGTCTTTTTAGATCTATGTATCATGCTTATGTGTACGAAGTTTCATTCAAATCGGTTCAGTCATTTCGGAAAATAACGACTTGAAAGTTTGTATGAAAAGCGGTAAGGTATAAACGCTCTTAAGTATTTTTTAAGCTTCCCATAAGCACTCGATTCATTGACATATTGCTCTCCACATGTCTCCTTCACACCTGATGGGCATATCACCTGAGGCCTATAAACTGACAGTTTGACATCAAGCATGACATTTGTCAAACAACCCACGGTTCGTGAGAAATATCAACAAGGTTGTATATGTTTTATTATCTGTTCTTTTTTTTTCGGTTATCTGTTGACCATAACCCAAGTTTAAGGAGGGTATCGATAGCGGAAAAACAGGCGTCGCTTTGTTAAGAGAACGGATTAGTCGTTTAGATTAAAAGTGACCTGAATATAAAACACAAAATCTCAACTAAATATTAATTTGATGTGCCGAAAAGTATCAAAGTGTTTCCTAGTCCTTATTGTACTGTAGGATTAATCGAACAGGACATAGACAAATTTCGGGTTGGCTGCGGAAACCGGGTACCGTATTGTATTGAATAAGAGGCTGATGTCCGCCTCATGTCCCAGGCGCGAATTTTGTGTTTGGACAGATACTCCAGTCAAGTATTTTTGAAGTGAAAACTTCTTTAGCGCCGTTATGCACTTTCGTGATGGGTAAACAATGTTAAACTCGCGTCAGGTCACATGTCCTGATCGAAAATTCGTAGGACGGATTGACATTAGGTTACGAAGGAATTTGAACTTTATGACATCTGTCATTGAGTTTGGGTTTCCATAACTGGATAATTATTTTATGTAGGTACAAACAAAACCTTCGGTTTCCCAAAAGAGATAAAATTCGTAAGACGGATTGTAATAGTTCTGAAATGTTAAATTTTTAATGTTTTATAAATTAGCATGTTTGTGTACGATAGCGCAATAAATTAATATTGTATTTTACCACATAAATTATATTACTTTTATACTGATAATTAAAGCAATTCGTGCAAAGTTATTCCCTAACCATTCCAAAATGTCAAAAATGCACAACGTTAACATTCAAGTTTTCGCTTCTGCCGGCATTCCCGGAGTGTAACCCGTTTTTTCAGTGTCCGAAAACGCGTCCACAATTTTCCGGCACTATTTAATGTAGTAGACGAAGAGCTCGTGGCTAAATAATAACAGCTACTCGAATCGATCGGTAGTTCAAGCCGCGCTTGCCTAGGTTGGCCCGTGTATACGTGACCACCCATAACATACCGAGTTTCCTCCGTGCCTCGGAAAGCACGATAAGCCGTTGGTCCTGGCTGTCATTTGAATGTAGCGACGCCGACGTTCAAAAAGCAACTTACTACAAAACGTACTACAGCGCCATCTATAACACGACGGAAGAACTAACATCAATTTCCTACATCTAGCAAGCAAAATTCATCGACTTAAGAGTATACACGACAACAATTGTCGGGCAGTTGCACACCAGACATAACACCTGTCTGGTCGGAGGATCCTCCCTTTTCTATAGGGTATAAAGAACTTTACACCCTGTTCCTCATACCCCTAAAGATATTTGACAGTCGATACAGGTAGTCAGTGGCCCGATAATCTGACAACAAGTCTTACCAAGGGGTTCCGTATTACACAGTAGTAACTGGATTTTGAAAGACTGGTCTGTGGAGGCAGTCGCTGCATATAAAATACTGGTATTCAGCTACAATCGGTTAGATTGGAAGCCGACCCTAACCTATTTGGGAAAAAGCTGGGCAGAATGATGCTTTAATGAAGACGAAACTTTAATTGACATTGACTATCGCTGATAATCATGCGAAACTTTGCAAGTTCTCAAGTATCTACTTCTAAATAAATAAAAAAACAAACGTACGACTCTCAACAACCCACAAGTACGCAATATACTCAAAGTCAAAGTCAAAGATCTTTATTGTGAGACAGTGGTTACAGAGTTGTTATTGTGTTTTAGATGTGCGGTTGCACTGCTCCGCCATGTTAGGCATACAATTTTTTGAACAATTTGTTTAATTTATATATATTCAAAACATACATTTTATTTTGGTAAAACATAATACTTTGCATCAAAACATAAAAACATAAAAACAGTTTGGCACTCAACTCAACTCATCACGAATCTGTCGGACAAAAATTCATGTATTGTATAATATGGTCTATTTACCAAGAAGTCATTCAATTTTTTCTTAAATTCATAAATGTTTTCAATTTCTCTTAATTGCTTAGGAAGCTTATTATAAATTCGTGAAGACATTCCGAAGAAACTTTTAGATAGTAGGGCTGTTTTTGAGGGCATGTTATTTACTATTTTGTCGGCATGTCGACGGGAGTGCAGGCTACCAAACTTTCCCCTATTGGTTTTTACGAATACAGCGACTTCATAGATATAGAGGGCAGGAAGGGTTAAAATCTTAAGCTTTTTAAAATGTGGCATACAGCTATCTGGGGCACGTATGCCACAAATAGCTCTAAGGCATTTCTTTTGCGCCCTAAAAGCGAGTTCCCTGTCTGTAGCATTCCCCCAATAAATTAGTCCATATCTAAGCGTAGACGTTACATAGGCATGATAGGCGGTTAGTACTGCTGCTTGATTTACAATCTTAGTCAGTCTGTATAAAGCGTAGGAAAATTTATTTAGTTTTTTACACACCGTATCAATTTGCGTCTTCCATGACATATTTTTTACCAATATTTATTACTCAATTTCAATACCCCAATCATAAAATCCATAAAATGTAATAAGCCCACCCGTAAATCTTCAACATTCATTCCATTTCACTCTTAATAGCTTCCAAATCGCTCATAAAACTGTTTATAATTGATTTGATCCCTAATCGCTGTTGATTTAGGATTTGTGACGTAATTAGGGGTGTCCTGATCAACCATGAGGGTTCACGTTTGATTAATCATTCGAAGCATATGTAAAAAGGTTGAGAGCAACTGTGTAAAGGGAGGTCTGTAAAAGACTAGCATAAGCACACGGCTTCGCCCGTGTAGGTTTCGGAAATTATCACAAGGTAACGTAGAACCGGGAGAAAAAGCATCCCTTAGGATTTAATCTATCTTTTTTTCTTACACATCAAAATTTTCACGCGGGCAAAGTCTCGGGCAACAGCTAGTTTAAAATAAACCTGTAAGATAGTTAGAACTTTGATCATCAATATGTTCGTATCTAGAGGGATCCCAGGTATGGTCTGGAACAAAAAATATATCGCAATGACGGGGTGAGACCAGTGCCGAGTCTTCAGTTATTGTAAATTTGCAACAACGATGTGATGAATTGAATTGATTTGACCCGACTTTCCGTCACTGAAAACAGGAAAACGTACCAAACAACCAAATTACGTTAAGAGCATTAATTACTCCAAACAGCAAAGCCAAAATCACAAAAATACTCCAGAAGCGGACACCGACAAAAACCACGGAACAAAATTCTATTTTTAATCCATCCAAACAATTAACCCTCTCAAAGTGAGGGTGTGTTACCCTTCAATATCCCGTAACCCACTCGCCCCGATCTGGACTGTCCGTTGATACTTGAAGCGGCATAATGTCTGTGACACATGCTACTGGGCTTATAACGTACGTCACGAGTACGATACGACGACGTGAAGAGTTTCATGAAGAACATTGTTACGTCCAAAAATTGCCGGCTTCAACTACAAAATAAGGATTTAAATCCAAACAAAAATGTATTGAAATAAAGGGACGCTAAATTGAACACAAATATTACTTTTTTACTGTGGATAACTAGAAAAAAAATCAGTAATTTAGTGACATGACAGTTTTGTCATCGTCATCAGCCTATAATGTTCCCACTGCTGGGACACAGGCCCCCTCTCTATGAGAGGGAGTAGGCTGTAATCCACCACGCGGGCCCAGTGCGGGTTGGTAGATGTCACATGTCTTCGATTTTTAGTTCTAGGACATGCCGGTTTCCTCACGATGTTTTCCTACACCATTTTTGACAGCAGCGGTGATGAAATATGACAGTTTTGTATCTCTGATTAATCTGATAAGTGTTGGCTAGAAACTTTGGACCTTCGCTACACATTTTGCGATTTGAGGAAACGTACTCTGTTGTTATGTTTTGTATCAAAATGAAAATAAGTTATGCCATCGTCGATATTTTTAATAAGCATCAATACATTTTATTGCATAACTATTTAAAACTTTAACTGTTCCACCATACCATTAGGATTCATTATCTGTAGGCAATAGGGCAGATATAATAGGGGGCGAGCCTAATGCCATCAATAGGGCACAAATCCTGGTTTCATGACAGCTACTGAAAGTTGCCATAAAAACACTGGCCTGGACCTAGGAATCGAAGCCAGGATCAAGAGCTGTCGTGCTTGCGACCAATAAACCTTCATTATAAAGCCTTGAAAGACATTGTGCATCTGCTTAAGTATCCGTGTTGTCTCTGTAACACAAAACTTTCATTACAACTCTCGAGACGAGGCCGACACGATCTCACATCAAACATTTACTAAGTCCAACTAACTTGCTAATAAACTACAAATGTTACTGTCACATTAAGTAGTTGTCAAGGACGAAGGAGGAGAAAACTAAAAGGGTGGGATCATCCCTTGTGTATCCCAGTTTTGAGAGCCTCGGGCCACATTGGGAGAAGCTCTTTCAGACGTAATAATATGGGGGGGGCACGCAACTGTCATTAGAGTTTACGATACGACTGCGTGACGAAACGCGATGCCGCTTTCGTTCTGTGAAAGTCCTTGGAGATATTATGTAGGGCAGTAATGATCCTTGTAGGAAGGTGTTTGTAGAAAAAAGGTTCTGTATAAAAGACACATTTACCTAAGTAATGCGAATAAGGCTGAGGAACTAACAATCAGAGACAATATTATGATATCCAATTCAGGGCAGAAAACTGTAAATATGTACAATGGGAACATCCATAGAGGTTCTTGCCCGTTAGGAACCTACTGCGTTATGAATTGGGAATTCATCTTTCTGACTAACCGACTCCTTGCCTACTACAAAAGACTTTAAATGTTTTTATTTTATAGCCTATATTGTATCCCCCTGTTGGGCAAAGGCCTCTCCTTTTTCCTTACAAACCTCTGTGTTTCGTAAAATTTCAATAAATTGTTTTATCGAAATAAATATAATGAGTTTGAGAAAGAGTACAACAGTGAAGAGAGAACTCAACAGAAAGTTAAAATTTATTCAGATTTTTTTTTTTGCATACAAAGGTGTATGCAAAAAAAAATCTGGATAAATTTTAACTTTAAACTAATTGAAATAATAAATAATAAAGTACCAAACAGCAAAACCCATCATTAAAGAGAAACCGCCAACCAACAATACAAAGCAACAACTGACAATAACGATGATTTGTTTACCTCACCATATGCCTGACCTAGTTGTTATGAAAATCGCGCATCGCATCGCCACCGTAGCGTATAAGTGAGGCTATAAAAGTCAACGACCCGGCCGTACCTTGTTAGGGAAATCAACGTAGCTAGCGTTGGCTCAAACGGGGTACCTTAACAAGGCCTTGATGTGAGGGCAAAGCTTTTTGCGATTGGAGAAAGATTTAGAGGTCATTTTGAAGCGGAGATTGTGATAGCAACTTCCTTATTTTTACTATGGTAAAAACGACAGCTTACGACGACGACACCGTATGGCAAGTAGTTGCTACTAGTGTCACATGTAAAGACGTTATCGGTAAAACGATAAACAGTGCATTGCTAATTATAAACATCGATTTGGTAACGTGACAATACAGACATGTACACCTGTGATTGTCAAATTCAGGGATTAAGATTTTCATGTTACTTCAATCACTCAGAGAATTTTTTTACCAAGTTGCGTTTTAACTTTGGACGTGTATTTTCTTCTAGAGATTGGATTAAAATGTGATCAAGAAATGACCTAACTCCTACTACTCTTCACATTAGTATAAGCAATGACTATGATAGTGCAAGTTGAAATGCATTCATTCCAAAAACAGACCCGTTTCAAATCATTCATACATAAAGCTGAGTCTAAGGGAATGATACCACCATAAACACCACAGCCAACTGCCAGTATTAATGGTGCAATATAACATTATACTGCCGCCTGCAGTTAAGATATTATCTCTTCTTTATTACTGCTTACGACACACGGAAGAACAGGTGGTGACCTATATTTAACTGGGTATCAGCTCGATCTGTTCCCATAAAGTAACGAATGACAATGCAAAGAGTTTTGAGGGAATATTGATAGAATCGATTTGGAAATGAATGAAATTGAATTTGGAATTTTACTTGAAGCAATGGTTGCATAATCAGCCTATAATTTTCCGCTTAGTTTTATTCTGCAATTGGGTTTAATCCGTCAAGCGCGCTCAATTCAAATTGGTGGAAGTCACATCATTATCAAATTTCATGTTCTTGGACATCTTCCCATATTACCAAAAGCATTTTTTGGCAGTGGTAATGGTATAATTCAAGCTAAGTTAAGTACATGCCATGATATAGCAAGGAAAGTGGTGTCTGTTGAGATGACAACTTGTCATTTCAACAGACACCAACAGACAAGTAATGGAGAAGTATGGACGAAGAAGACATGCTGCGCCGACCCCAAATAGAATGATGAAGTTAAGTGCATGCCAGTCTGGGTTCGTAACTTCGTACCAGTTCAAACCCACCACGGTCTAACTGAAGTCGGGGTCGTAGCGATAAAGCCTCCACCACCAAACAATGATAGTGATATAGTATTAACATACGACCTGGGAGGAGCAGTGGCCCAGTAGTGGCAGCCTCGACTTACGAGCAGTAAGCCGTGGGTTCGAACCCAGGCAGGCGCATTACTTTGTGTAATTTATTGCATCACCGCTTCTCTCAAAAACGGTGAAGGAAAACATCGTGAGGAAACCGGCATGTCCTAGAACTATAAATTCGAAGACGTGTGACATCTAATAACCCGCACTGGGCCCGCGTGGTGGATTACAGCCCACTCTCTCTCATAGAGAGGAGGCCTGTGTTCCAGCAGTGGGAACATTATAGGCTGATGATGATGATACGACCTGTAGTAGCAATACGTGTTTAAAATCGCAAATAAAAAATCATCTGCAACCGAAATGATCAAAAAGTTTACATATTCCGCAACCACAGTTTAAATTCACATCACAGCCACAAATATGACCCGGTCATAATTTCATAAAATCTAAACAACCCTAAATAAAACCATTTGAACGATACGAGAACCGCGCCAATATAAACTGTCTGGTCGTAACGTAAACTTGTAAGTCCGCAAACGTAAAATTGTGTAACCGAGGTTCTGTAAATATTTGATGAGGTGTATGCACAAAGCGTTAAAGTAATTGTGACTGTCTAATGGGCTGGTGTATTTGAGCTTTGTGTTAGGACGGTTCGTCTGTAATTGAACTACTAAATAACTATTAAGTATATGCGAAAGTTAAATATTGGCTTCCAGGTACGTATCCAGAAAGCATTGCAAATTTTGCGATTCAAAGATAAAAAAAAACAGCCAAGTGCGAGTCGGGCTCGTGGCGCAGTGGAAGGTGATGGTGACGTTATGTACGTCACCAGGGAGGATGGGCAGGTCAGAATATTCAATAAGTTGAATTTATCAAGCAGAAAGTCATACCAGAGCTGTCGATGAGAGATGTCGACGACGTTTTTTTAACCCTCAGTTACCCGTATGAAGAGCCACCCTTATTTTTTTCTTCATCATTTCACATTACTTTTGTTTAGCGGTTCATAGAAGACACCTACTCTGCAAATTTCACCTGTGTGGTGCTAATAGTCTCGGAGTAAAATGGCTGTGACATACGGTGGGACAGACATATGGATAGGGCGAATAACGTTTGGCTACGGAAGCCTAAAAAAGTATTACACAGAGTTTGTATTAAAAATACTAACCGCGCAACAACTTAAAATCACGAACTATGTAATCACAAGATGTAGGCTCCTCTCTTCAAATATAAGCGTCCATTGACCTTGGCCAAATTATAAATCAACACACCTTCAAAAATGGCAGATGAATAGCCAAAACACATTCGCTAGACTTTTGTCTGAGTGTAGTATGCTTAGCTGATCTCATTCTATGTTTAATGAGCGTTTAGACTTGCCCACTTTATGCCATCTGCAAAAAGTATCTAATCGACACGCCTCTGATTCTTTGGAGGATAAGGAATAATAGTCTTTTGTTTTTGTTGGGACTTGGGACGTTCCTATTCTTGACTCTCGAGAAGTAGTAAACGTGAACTTTAGATCTCGTAGTCATCAGTAGAAGAACGGGGAGGTCTATACCTAGGAATAGACTTCCCTGTTCTTCTACCACAATTCCTGGTTCTGTGTGTTCATTATCCAGGTGTTTCCTACGCCATCGTCAAAACGACGAAGATTTAGGTCAGCTCGAGTTTTTTTGGCCATATCTTAGCCACCTTTCAGTTAAAGCCTTGCGCCATCGACCATGTCCTCGTATAGCCAGATGTCCTGCCCAAGTTCACTTGAGGCGCACCTCCCGGCCCCAACGTCGTAGTCTTTCGTTCGATGGCAGATATCGGTGTTACGCTACCGGAAAGTTAAGTTACGTTGTGGGCCCAATTAATTTAAAATCTACTATGCTGATAGAAAATGACTGCTCATTATTAAAACAAATTCCCGTGGACACGAAGATCACATTTGTTTGTAAGCATAGCGGTCTGGCGCTGCAGGCAAGAATAGTCCGTACGGTTATCAGAATATTTTTTTGGCGTCGTCGATTCGAAAAGAAGAAAAAGACTCTTACTCCTATTCGAAAATCCTCATTTTGCCGAACAAAACCACGATAAACACCATCTATCTACAAAAGCCATGTAAAACTAAGCAGACACGTTATAAAAACGTATTACACGGGCGCTGACAGCAGGATACAAGATTAGGTGCGCGTGCGACTGTTTACTTTAAAACACGCGTACAATTGAACTGGTCGAGTTTGTTGAACTACATAGCACGTGGTTGAAGCAAGAATAGATGGTGTTGAGATTTTAATTGAGCTGGAAGCTGCTAAAGACTATTTAATTCATGGGAATCAATCAATAGATTAAGAGTTATCGAAACGACGAAGAAGAATGACATGGACAAAAAGTTTTTAAGTAACAATAGATTCTATTTGCCCGTAAGGACATCCAACATTCTTCAACAAAATTTAAATTTTACATACTGACACTACTACATAAAACACAAAATTAACATTATTATACTAAATAAAATTATGATATTAAAGTGAAACTTTTATTATATCGTCTCAAACTTTTTCGTCTGTGTGTTGCATGTCGCGTGACGCTCGGCCGCGGAGTAGACTACTCCGCGTTTTATACGTTTTACACGCTTAATGGAATATTATTCCAAAAATGTATATATATAATATTGTGAAAAAAAGTTTCACTTTTACCGTGGTTTCATAAAAGCACACAATCCTTTTTTTTTAAACCGTTAAGTTAGATTCGACGGACATGTGATAATATTTATAATCGAAAACATCAAACAATAAATATATCTAATTTCGGTACCGCAATGAGCCCACCTGTCTTTCATAAACAAAACAGACAGGTTACACCACATATTTCATTTCAATACCACAACATACAAATGTCCAAATACAAAATTAGCTCCCCTACCAATTAAAGGAAAGGCGGGTACGAACATTTTACTCCCCTAATAGACATGACTTGTAAAGCTTGGCTATACAGAAAGCGGGCGATAGGTGAGGTAGCACTGTGAGTGACGCGGATGCTGTGTGTGGTGTTTACTAGAAACACTAGTTTAGATACCAACAAAGATCAACCTTCGTAATATCGTGATGCAATACGTATACTAGGTTTTTATTTTGAAAACACTTTACCCCCACACTAGGAATTTCTCCTGAATCAAAGGTGCATTTGCAAAATGTAAACCCACATACACAAACAATCAGATCCGGAACAACTACAAATATTTGTTCCGTGCGGAGTTCGAAGCCGCGAGTCACAGTGTAGCAGCCAACCGTTTAGCCACTGCGCCAACCGTGCCGTCAAAAAAAATAGCAACGGTGTACGTAAGGGTCATGACAACTTTGCTCACACATGGATATAGGCGTCCTCTCAATTTTGACAAGCCGTTTTAATCCGTGCTTTTAGATTCTTTCTGCCAGCAATTCATTAGGCCTGATGGCGATCCCAAATGGGCTCTCTGTACCCATTCGGTTTGCAAGTTAGTTTAGCTTCCTCATTTGCATTTGCGCGATGGATGGACTAAGTGAAGGATGATATGGCCAGAAAGGAGGTGTCTGATGAGATGACGAGTAATAGAGAAGTATGGAAGTAGAAGTCATGCTGCGCCGACCCCAAATGAATCGGGATAAGAGCAAGAGAATGATGATGAAACCTCATTTCCACCTCGTGACGCGTTGCTGGTACACATTCCAGTTTTCGAAGGCTTAGCGACTGGTAAATCGTTCGAAAACTGGACTGGACTAGTTAGTCTGCTTGAACTCTGGTTAGGTTAGCTAACGTTTTGTTCATGTCATGGCATGAACGTTCAAAGGAAAGTCGTCCTGAATTTTTAACAACTAAAATTATGTCATAAACAGGACATCGACACAAGCGTGACTATATGCAGTTAAAACATATCTGATTTGGGTGCAGCGGTATCCATATAATTGTTAAGGATAGGGCGGTTTTTGGGGCACATATAAATTGCGTATAATGTAGGACGTAATTGGAAAGGAAATGATATTTGGGGTCGGAGGGAAGGACTACAATAAGAGATGAAAAATTTCGAGACTTATTCGGGTTTGATGAAATGCGAGGTTCTATTAAAGATAGGGTTCAATTTCACTGTATAATAGCAAAGGCAACATTTTAATCAAATTCAGAAAATTATGTATACCAAGCTGCAAAATGAATCAACACAAATATAATTATAGAGCTGAAGAGTTATTTTGATTGAAAGCGCTAATCTCAGGACTTACTGGTTCGAATTTATAAAATATTTATAAAATATTCGCAGATGAAGTTGGGTCAGCTAGTTCATAGATATAGCTCTAGCTAGAGACATTATTACTGCAAGATTTATTAAAAGGAGTAGATACAATCAAAATCGTTACAAAGTATTTCAAATCTACACAAAACCCAACTTACGTTTCGTTACCACCACTTGAAAGAAAACTTTTTAGACAAAAAACAGACTCTTCCCATGAGTATTTAAAGAACATAATTAGTTCAGACGCCGATCATGGGGACGCAATCAAAGATTCTTAAAATAGACACGAAATTAAGGGAACAGGAAGGAAATATCAACACATAAACAAGTTTATTTTTTCTACATCGTTGGGGCGGGTGTGAAAAGAGTAGAGTAGCTGTTAGAATATGCAGTTTTAATTTCAAAGCAAATTATGAAAAGAGGAACGAAATCTTTTTAAATTTTAATAAGGTTAATTTTGCTGCATTCGTTACTTTAATTAATGAGTTACTAAAATATTCCGATTTGCACTTAGATGAAAGAGAAACACATTTTTTTATTACTCATAAAATATTACATTGAAGAAAGGTCATCTTTTGAGCCGTCTTGTCAAAGGTGACTGGTAATCTACAGATCTCACAGGAGTAAAGACAAATAGAAGAAGGAGTCACTTTCAAGAATCAGTAGCTTCGTTAGTCGTTACATAAAGCTAAAATTCTCAAGAGCATTGTCCGGCAAATATCTGTTCCCTGATCGTTATTATCTGGATCTTTTCGGCAATCGGTTTCTTTTAGGCAAGCGTACTCCAGCCTAGGCGTCATCATCGCTTCACATCAGGGGAGTTGTGGCCAAACGCAAAAAAAAAACAGGTTTCAAAAGGTTTGCACATAAACTAGTAGTCGAAGCAAAGATACAATCTCAAGATAATCCGATATCCAGTAAAATAGGACAAAACAGTGTTCCATCACCTACGTCTACAAGATAACAGGTGGAACTGGGTCAATTGCTTAGTTGCACCTATAATTAAAGTAGGTGAAACTTCACATGCACTAGGTAATGGAAATAAAAGTATTTAAATCCTGTTATTTTAACAATCGAAGATAAAAACTAAATAGTGTTTAATGTAATATTGAAATAATAACAGTCAAAAAAAGAATGACAAGACGGTAAGTTAAAACACAATCAGTATCGGATGTGATGGTCTTTCACTACTTAATGTTGAAATAATTTGAGGTAACAAGCTTATTTTAATATCATAGATAGATACGTAGATAGAATTACCTAAGGACTAAGACATACTCCAGATCGTTGATCATTACAAAAATAAACAGGAGGGTTCAGTTAGACTATTATGAAACAGACAATATCAGCAAGTATTCAAAAAATCAAAAGAAACAAAGACAAAGCAGAAATAAATCAATGAAGCAAACAAAATATTCAGACAGACAAACAGAAACGAACTGAGTAAACTGCTAGGAAATCGAAAAGTAAAACAATATTAGATTTAGTAGTAGGGGAGCCACCGAAATAGAATTATGGGTGCAAAGTGAGGAAACACGGAAAATGTATTGCGAATACTTCATGCTTTATTGCATACGTTTAGTAAAGGAAAAGTAGTTGTGTGCCAGGAAAGATGAAAAAGATTTACTCCAAAAACATGAAAAAAATCACAGCACAGTCAATCACAGACAAATTCAATAAATTGTCTGCTTCAAAGTAAAAACAGTAGACTATTGCAAAATCTATGGACAACAATTTTTTAACAATACCATGTCTTCACTCCAAGCAAAAAAGACTCTTTAAACTCCCTAAAATATCAACACAAAGCCTCTAAATAACAAATTTCATAAAGATGAAGAAGCTAATAATAGGTTAAAATGCATCAAAAATGTAAAGATAGCGTCACGAAACGAGCTCAGTGATAATATCGAGACATAACTCGATTTAGAAGACGAAGGGTGCACTAAGAGCTCCTTAAATGCGTTTAAGCTGGCAATATTCTATAATAGACGAGGAAAACTTGCAGGAAATTTAAATAAAAAATCTTCGAGTCCGCTTTTTTGCCCACGTTTTTGTTTGCGTTGAAAAGATTTTAACAGCTGCAGAAACTGATTTGAGAATTCTCGCAACCGGCGTGCGTGTTTAATAACCAAATGTATAAATGTGGACATGTCCTGTTGTTTGTTCATTACAGGAACTGATGACTAGTGGCCGAGTTCTGGGCCGACAGAATTAGATTGCCATCGACACGCTAAGAAGAAGAACGTGGACGCCGCAAAAGGAATATGTGGTGTGTGGTGGCGTTCTAGTTTCTGTCTACCCTCACGGGTAAAATGCGTGAGTTAAGGCATGTATGATTCGTTCGAAACGACTTTGTAATCTGGTTTCAAAACCACACATCTTTAAACCAGAGCTAGATACATTCACCAATTAACCTACATCATTTTATAGCTGAAGAATACTTTCCAGGTGGTCTAAGCTCAAAAGTATTTAAAGAAATCTCAAAAAACTACGCAGCCAACCCGCCAACGTTTAAAGGCTATTAAGCAGAGCTAAAACACACAAAACTTCGGAGCCAGCGAACCGTAAACACTTCGACACACCTCAAACAGGCCTAACACATACAATATTCACACATCACTCTAAAAATTCTCTGCTGACGATGGCTTAAAGTTAAGGACGTTACGTTTAATCCCCTGCCGCTCTCATTTCATACCGAGAGCCTCTCCACGTAGACGCAACTACCACTTGTGGCAATTAAAAATAAAAACACGGGTAGAAATAGGGCTGCTAGATATGGAATATGATTCTAGAGCACATGGATTTTTGTCAACAGAAAAATATAGTCAGTATTTAAATAGATAAAAAAGTCTCAAGGAAGAGTGTTCTTAAACGAACAGTCATTGCAAATGACGACAATGACCTAGCTGACATCGAAGCAACCAAACTAGAAGATCAATCTGTTAAAGTACTAAAAGGTTACTGTGAATCTATCGAAAAAAAATAAGCATACGTGGATCTAATCCAATAAAAGTTCCCTAGAACATTATAGTAATTCCTCATAATTAAATGACAAAGATATCCCAACCTAACGTCGAAGCGACTAACAGACAAATTGATAACCGTAAATGGAAATTGTCATAACTAGTAAACAATAAGCATACACTCTAATTAATTTCTCAATTGGGTCTCATGACACCCGAGACAAGAGATGTTGAGTTATTTTTATCCCGAAACCAAACCGAGTTCTACGAGTATTCACCCTCGAATAAACATATGTCTGTACTATTCTAGCCATTTGTCAACCCTACTAGCCAGCTCAGGCCTGACCTATATCGTTTGTAGTATTTAAAGGGTCTTAAAAGGTAGACCGAAATTAATGAATAGGCTTGAAACTGGAGCACTATAGAACGTTTATAAGCAAAATGTAGAACAAAACATTGATGGAAGTGAAATTAAAAAGAATTTTGCTGTTGAAGACTGGAATCCAACGCATTCGGCTGAAAAGCATGGACGGTGTTACAAAATGTAAAATGAAAAAGGTTTTGTTGAACTACAAACGAGAGATTTTTTGCTACTGACAGTTTAATTAACGGAAAACAAAGAGTACGGTCTATTGGTTTTTTGAAGTTCTATTTTTGTGATGCTGAACTCAGTGTATAATATGGAAGGATAAAAATTACGTGTATTACGTGTTTGTTGGGTCTATATTAATGTGTACTGCCCTGTTCCCTCTCTCAATATGGAAAGTATGGACTTCTTTTATCTGTTTACGAATAATAGCGTAAAATATTAACAACGAAAATGAAATAGGGGTGCGGACTGGGTAAAGAAAACGACATTCTATTTTGTCTGTCAGACAGGTAATACAAAAATATTAGACACGTATTTTTTGTTTTTTATCAAAATATCAAACAATTACTTAGTTAAAACTCATTAAAGTTGGAGAGTGGGGGCTCACTACGTCACAAGTAGGTATAAAACTTACCTACATGTGACGTCATGCGCCATTTCAACTCAATATATCTCCGTAATTTTATGACCACGTGAAAAAAAAAAATACGTGTCCAATACTTTTCAATAAACTACCCGACGGACAAAGAAAAAAAAATGTGATCATCCCCTATTTGATAGTTCCAATTGCTTGTTCTTGAGCACACGAATTAAAAAAAAAACATTTATGGGTTTTGCAACGGATGGAGGAGAAATTTCTTGCAAAATCCTTCGGACTGAGATTGAAAGTTTTTACGGGACTGTGCTGATCAATGAAACAAAAAAAACAGCAGTTAATGGCAGGTCTTATTACAGACGTTATCAGCTCTTCGAGAATTTAAAGCCTTTAAAAGATTACAAATGTCATCCTTACAAAAATGAATTTTCTAGAACATCTTGTTCATAAGAGGGTAAATGATAATAAAACGAAGAGCACAAACATGCATACAAGAATAGATTAATGACTCCAACAACAAAGGAGTGACAATGACAGAGAAAAATGGATGTCTATTGTTTACGATTTACATGAAGACCTGAAAATTAAGCTTCTTCAAGCAAATGTGAAGTTTTTGACGTGCACGGATGGGGCCTATAAATTTGCCGAGGTTTGTTTACAGTGACCTATTTCAAAATAAATGTTGCTGGATGTTCACGCAGAGGAAGACAGAGGAAACGATGGATGGATTATGTGAGAGATGATCTTAATGACGTTCTTACACGCACATAGGGTTCCGTGGCACCAAATAATATAATTAAAAAAAAAATGAAGGCTTATTCATATGTTGTCTTGTGTTCAACAACAAAACTAAATTTGTTTTTCATAGTATGTTAATGAAAAACAAAGTTACTGCTGCAGTTTCGTGAAAGTCCCATATCCCAAAAACTAAATATCAAATCTTATTAAAACCAATTTTCGTTGAAAGATTTTTTTACGAGCTACAAAACAAAAAAATCCAAATACAAAAAGCCTACATTTCTTCAGAATTATCTCCTCTTACTTTAGAAATTAGAGGGGGGGACACATCGCCACTTTGGAAGTGTCTATCTTTCAAACATTTTCGAAAAATAGTGTTAAGTACAGCTAAATTAAACCGATTATAAATGCATACAAATATTATAAATGTGAAAGTAACTCTGTTTGTTTGTTGTTTACCTTTTCACGACTAAACGGCTGATCGGATCGTAATGTAATTTGGCACGGAGTTAGATTAATTCAACAGCTAGTTCTATATAAAAACAGAAATTTCCAACTATATTTTTTTATAAAAGACATTTCGAAATGTTTTGTAGTAACTTTTTTGACCCATGTATCCTGCTTATGCGTATTATGATTCATTGAAATCGGTTCAGTCATTTCGGGAAATAAGGACTTGAAAATTTTATGAAATGCCGTAAGGTGTAAACGCTCTTAACATCTATGTATCTAACTAAATCCTTGAGGCATGTCTAGTTGAATATTGAACATTCCTATCTATACTTATTTGTTAAATGCGAAAGTAACTCTGTCTGTATATCTGTAAAGGTTTAATTTGCCTAACGGATTTCGACGACATTTGGCACACATAAGGGACCATAATATTGCTGTTTTTTTTTTTTGGGATAATTTTCTACTTTCAAGCGGTCAAAACCGTGGACAAAAGTTAGTATTGAATAAGTGTTTTTATTCAATACTAACTTTACTTTCTTAACCACGAAAACTCTGTTAGCTTTTGTTTCACTACTCAAAAATCTCTAATGATGATTTCCCGCTATTAGTAAGTTTTTCACTTTCCAAACTAATTAAAAGTCTATTATTGCACATAAGACTTTCCACGTGTTCCGAATCGAAATCATATTAGTGGGCGATGTAAACCAGTATCCGATCGTTACACTCCACACAAATCATCTTTATTTTGCTCTAGTGAAGGTTCTAAATCGATTGGCAAGAGCCTTGTTTTATCACTCAAAATAAAAGCAATCTTTAAAGGTAATAGTTAAAGTTCAATATTGTTTGTCTTATTACCAGAGTGAATGTATCGTAGGCAGACGTAGTGATGTGAACGTGACTGGAATATCGATACAATTATTCGACATTCTTATATCTTGACACGTATTTCGTGTGTAGAATGCAGGATTTTCTTATTATTGAGATAAATGGGTTTTGCAGTAGGTTTCTAAGTCAGCTATCGTAGGCTTTATAATTGAAGAACTCGGTTCAATATTATTAATAGGAATCACTTTCTTTTTCTCTTGATAGGACTTTTTTTTACTGTGCTTCAGTCTCATTTGTTTTGTCTACTTTATTACATATAAACATAAAATTACGTCTGCAATATCCGAAGGGTTAGGCAGAGTGCACTTCGTAGTACACCAACATTTCGCTAGTTATATTTGAGTCCCATGTAATAGGGGGCACATATTCAGACTCCGTGACTACTACTGAGAAATTCGTAAAAAATATTTACTTTATCAACTCGAAACTTACAACAACACATCAATAAAAATTATCGATAAATCTTTACAAGAGATTTTGCACAACCCTAAACATCCTACAAGAAGGGCGTAGGTCGCCATTGTGAAATTCGGGCCGTACCTCACAGATCAGACGATAGTCCCTTATTAAGAAACCGCTGAACAAACGCTAAATATTTCTCCGGCAGACTGTTCAAAGGCTTCAACATTGAAATTGAATAGTATTGTGCAGACGTTCACTGAAGGTCTTGAATAATGGATTTAAAAATATACAGATCTTTATCTGAGGAAGGAATCGGGAAGGAACAGGTTAAATTGGATTTTTATTTTCATGTTGTACGTCAATTAAGGAACTAAGGAGATCAGGGATATGAATACAAATTCGGTAGAAGGAGTGATACTAAAACTTGACCGTATAGCAAATACCAATAGACTTTCCTATAACGCTGTGAAGATTTATTTTACTTTGGGTGCAAAACCGCATCTTTAATAACAGATCTTGCGCTCATTAATATTTTATTAACAACAACTGAAATTATACAGGTAATAAAACGTGGTTGGCTCAACTTATAACCACATAATCAAGCTACTCTTTCTGCTACTGGTATAAACACTCACAAGCCTCTTTCAATTAGAGACGGAGGGCCGTAGACTTACAATACAAGTTCTAACTGCGACGCTAAAGGTGATCTTAAATTATTCTAGATACACCGTATCAGACCAGGAAAGGGAGAAACCTACATTTAGCAGTCTGTGGACAAAGGAGCATAAATTAGCATACTTGTAAATGACGATGGTGATGATACCACGTAGCTTCACTAATGCAGCAAGGATCACCGATACGATCACCAACAAATGCACTGACTGGACAGGTCCACTCAAAACTGTGTGGTTGTTTCTGCAAAAGATCTTAGGATTCTTAGGCAGTAATCTGCATGGTCCTCATAAGATTTGACCAATGACTGGACTTTAAAAGAGACAGTGACCCCTGAGTTTATTATTTATAATTTTAATACCGGTCTCATCTAGTTTAAAAAAAACGACGCCGTGTGAAGGTGTTTGTAAAAGCCTTTTGCTAAATAAACATAATTTATTACAAAGCTACTGAATTTCTGACTCGTAGAGAGAAGGGCTGTGTCCCAGCAGTGAGAACATTATAGGCTGCTTATGCTGTTACGCTGCTACTGAATTTATTATTCCTCCCACCTACATCACGTTAACACCCAAACAAAACGCTCATTAGCCGTATCGGAGTTATGAAACAAGTTGTTACGCTCTGACCCACTTTCATTCACATCTGATTCGACCTTGAAAGAGACGAGACTTGCTCTATAGATCGTGGTTGCTTGACATTTCTATTGTGACACTGCAGCTTGAGCGATAGTTTGAGTTAGATCGTAAATTAATTTTAGTATTGTACCGGTGCGGAAACCGTGTCGCAAACTATGCTCTCTGAGCCCCAAAACATGTGTCTAAATAGACCTAAGCGCTGCCACCGACGAAAGCCGGAGTGCCAGCGACACGAAAAACAAGAAGTATTGCATCCAAATTTGCGGTACTTTAAATTTAGAGAGGCGTGATCTTTCAAGGAGGCATGACATCAGCTCGTAAAAGTTGTTACAAATCAATGGCCTCCTAAAAATTGCCAATAAGAACGGCCATAATAGATTTTTGAAATATTCAGCACTTTAGGATCAAAATAAAATTATGAAAAGAGTATTTCCCTGCTTTGAAGAGCTACGGAGACGAAAACCCAACTAAAAAAGAAGATATAGAAAAGGCTTATTTTCTGTTACCTTTTATTTGAATAGTCTTATTGAGTTTGAGTATGAATGTGTAGGTTTTTTTGTAGTAGAGGAAGACCAAAGAAACGATGGATGGACTGTGTGAAGAATGATATGGCAAGAAAGGAGGTGTCTCATGAGATGACAAGTAATAGAGAAGTATGGAAGAAGAAGACATGCTGCGCCGACCCCAAATAAATTGGGATAAGGGCAAGAGAATGATGAGTCTTAAGACTATTAAAAATAACGCAATGGGTAAGCCAACAACAGAAACTCTGCAAACAACACTCAAAGAAGTATTGCAATTTCTTTCCATTATTAAAGTAGATTCATTTGTAAACCAACCTATTATTAAAGATAACATAGCAGCAGACCGTAACAAAAACACACAAAGGAGAATCAAAGAACACACAAGAAGGCACATCAAAATCACCCGACGAAGATCATCATTGGGGTCAAGTGTCCAAAATGATTCTTCCTCTAGGAGACCTTGTGTTGGACAGTTTTGGCCGAAAGCCAGAACAAACTGGAGACGGTAACAGTGTTATATTTAGAAAGTTGCGTAATAAAGACAGCGAGTTTTTTTATTTCGCACATCAGCTGTTTAGTTTCCTCGCCTTTGTACAATTTGAGCATGAACCAAAGACTTACAATAAAACCTAAAACTAACTTATATAATATGAAAACTGATTGATGTATACAGTTGACAGCACTTTAAGCTTCACAGTACTTACGAAGCGAAAATCGTCGCTGTAACAAACGTTTGGGGGGGGGTTATGAGTATTGTCTGTAGATTTGTTTCTAATGTAATGTATTTAAACGCAAAACTTTTTTTTTTTATTTAATCGTCTATTATTATAGTCCCGCTGCTAGTAGCTCATTTTATGAATTTTAATCATTCATAATTTATCGCTAGTTAAGTACATTTTTCGCAAACATAATTTACCGCCGCTCGGTTTAGTATTAAAGTTTCCATTAACAGTCGCCCATGTAACTCGTATTATTTATTGGCTCGGTTTATTATTTTCCTAATATATAATTGTTAGTTATTTTAAAAATAGTTTTAACCAGTCAAATGTAGTTTTGACTAATGAACAGTTTTGACTGTCACCATATTATACAACCCTTTTCAGTTTGAATCCTTTGACCTTATTCTGTTTATACCAAAAACCGTAAGGTTTCCACCAACAAAACTTTCGACAATATGATACAATCTCTAGCACTACTGACTCCAGGTCCTTTGGGCACGATTTTATTAAGATCCCTCGAACCACGATCTGAATACTAAAATTTTCCATTTCTGGAACAAAACCGACTAAAATTGTTTGAGTCAAACGTATGGTAAGTGGATTCAGGGATATGTCTGTGTTTTATGAAGCTGGGTCCTTTGGGACGATTCTTGGGTAATCTGGAGATCTGGATTGTTGCCAACGTAAGCTTTATTTAATGCTGCAGTTTGTACGATTATCACTTTTTCATTTTGATGATCGCTTTTATGTTGAGTTTTGTGGTTTTTGTAACATGTGTTTTTTGGAATGGTTTTGTAGGGTTAGAAAAGTAGTGTATTATAAGAATGCACTAGAATCTTGAACCGAAAATAATCGGCCTGGTTTTCAAGCTGATAAAAACTCTTACTAGCTTCTTTGAAAGAAATAAAGGATGCAATCTGCATTAATAGTACATTTTATTAATTAGATGAATACTTGGTTTTGTATTTTATTTTTCTATCTTATACCATAGACGTGCAGTCTACAACACCATTTTTTTTAACATTTCTCCGCACTGGGAATTTATCCTGTATCGTGGGTGCGTTTACAAACATTTAAATGCACGAACAGCCAGACCCGGAACAACTACCTGCAGGTCATACAAATATTTGTTCCGTGCGGGGGGGGATCGAACCCGCGACGCGCTGCGCAACAGTCAATCACTCAGCCACTGGGCCAACCGTGTCGTGTACTTAGTTATCTATAGTGAAAGTTGCACCAACTAATTCTTATCGAAGACCACCCAGCAAAATATCAAATAACAACTTTTATTGTTCGTTACCCTCTTTCTCTTTAATGTTTGTGGGTCAGAACGTAACTCAAGAAGCTTTGATATTGATACAACTGAGAGACGCATTAATAGCATCGTTCCTAGGAAATAATAGCGTCTTTGGACAATTAATATAATGATTTTAGGTATGGTGGACTTTTCTTCATCGTCTTGTTCGGTCAGACCGACAGTCGTTCCATGTAAAATACTGGTTAGTGTCCGAACGAAACTTGTTTTTACGACCGAAACCGAAACCGAATTTCGGCAACAGTCTCAGTTTCGGCTGAAACCGAAACCGAAACCGAAACTTCCCTACAAGGACCATGTTTTGAGGGAAAAGTTAAGAAAACGTTATTATAATCAGTCAGTCGTTATTTTTTTATCTCACACACATATTTTTTGATCACATGGCTATGCAGTCTTCGGCATAGGTACTTAATATTTAAGTAATAAACAAAAAACTAAACAAAATAAATCTCTTTTATCTTGACTCAACGCACCGACCATGACCGATCGCAGCGCGAGAACTCCCGATAGCAGTTTCGGTCGTAGTTTCGTCAGGTTTGCCGCCGAAACCGAAACTTAACCGAAACTCGACCGAAACTGAACATTCGGTCGGACACTAATACTGGTATTCAGCAGCATTCGGTTAGAATGGAAGGCGACCCCAATGCAGTTAGGTGTAGCGCAGTGGTTCCTTCTCGTCTTCATCGAGAACGTGTGCGCTTGGTGATGGGGCCCGCCAACAATAGCGAGCTGATACCAGTCGAGGATGCCGCGAATGTACTTGAAACTAAACCCGGGCCCCCGACACATAGGTAAGGTTAGGTTAGGTTAGCGGGGCTGTTTCCGCACTTAGCCTCTTTATTGGGCCATTTTTGCCCCCGACACATGTGGATTTTTAATTGGTTATAATCCGACATAACCGACCGCTCGTCCCAGACGGTACCCTACCTATCCATGAGAATTCTATCACTCTAAAAAAAAGGAAAATGCTATGTAGATTTAGATTACGGTCGGCTAACGAAACCTTAATAAATATACTGAGAACCTTGTCCCATTTACCGACATCAAAAATGTGACGTTGGCATTAAATTGACTTACAACGAGGTAAATTAGATGTTTGCAACCATCTTTATATTCTAAAAAAGAAAAAAAAAAATAACGATATTTAATCAAACAATTAGAATCATATAAAAATGTACCTACAGCAAAACTTTAAAAAAAATAAAGAACATGTTAACAAAACAGAAGTAACATGTAAATGCATATAAAAAGGTCTCTGACCACGTCAGGGGGACACTTGCAGAGCAGGAGTGGTTTTTAGCCGGTTCGAGTCCGGCACTACTTCGACTGTCTCACAAGTCGTGAGATAGATAATATATAGATCCCCTGGCTTCTAAACTAGGTTTTCATCTGTGACTTGGAAGGACAGTGTGTCAAAGTTCAGAGATCAACGTTTTCGTAAGGATCGCACAGCTGACAAAACGGTGTCTCTATGACCTCCAATTGACCCTTGAATACTTTAAAACTTGTTTAATATCTGTAATGATTTTTGATCTACAGAATGATAAGCCAGTATTTCGCCTTCACAAAATTCTTGCACTCAAATTTCTAACTTAAGGTAAGAAGTTTTTTAAGCTATATTAAGGTGGTGGGCCGACTAAATGCAACGATCTAAGAAGTTCAACCACATATTTCTCGTGTATTCTATCAGATCACCTTGAACACACTAGCTCTACACTATATTATCCTAGCACACTGCATACCTGATTGGACACGGTCATCACGAGGACATACATTTGGTCCGGTTGTGTTTAGAACAAAGAGTAGTTTGAATATGACGTCAGTAAGTGATTTTTAATATTCAGTCATAAGGAATTCATGTAGCTGGAATAGTTTCATTACAAGCAGATTTAAATAATGTTGAAATGAAATATTGCATTTTTTAAACTCCGTTATGTACAATTTTCAAGTCTTAAGAGCGCTAAGACTTACAAGTTCGAAATCCTATAAAAGTATTACCCAATCAATTAAAAGTTTTACAACTGTTGAGGCCCAGGACTAGCCTTTGCAAAAGTATTACTAAACAGAATTTAATTAACCTCAAGTGTCTAACAATATAACCTACTATTTTCGTAAACTCATCAATAAAATCCGAGTCTACCATATCAAGATCAATAATTTGTCTTGTAGCAGTGGATTTCATTATTGCTTACTACTAGGCAGAAAACACTATGTGCTTTTTAATCTGTAGTAAATAATTGTCTATTCTCTTTCTTTACTACGCTTCACAGCGAGACAGCATATCTTATATATTTCTACTCCTATTTTAATCTCGCAATAAAAATAACAGAGGGTGTCAACTATCATCATGTACCGTGAGACCAACAAAAGGAAACTGTTCGTTAAAACGCTCGTAAGTCAAGGGCCTAGCTGGTGCTACTTAGGACCAATCATCTTTAAACTAGCTCAGATCATGGGGTCTTCAAGTGACACTAATGCTGCGGTACTTTATCTTCCAGTTTTATTTTGGCTCAATTTCAAATAGACCAGTTGGATACAGTCACTTTAAAATTTTCAAAAGAAAAAGATGAAGCTACAGTTCAGAGTTAATTTAAAAGACATAGTAGCTATGAAAAGGCTGTAGTTGCCCTTTCATCAAGCGTGGATCTCTATGAAGAATAATGAGCAAGATCTTCATGATCACTCCTGGCTAAAACTATAAAGTCCCAGAGGATCTAGACAAGTAGCCATTGTTTTCAAAGCTTTTCGCATTTTTACAACGACTTTCGACGGAGTTAATATGATCTTTTCGGAAACCTAAGTCAGCCTCATACTATTTAGGCCCACAGTTTAGATTCAGTTAGAGATAGAGATCAAACCCTTACCGAATCGAAGCTTCACAAATTCCGTCAAGGTAGTTGGTCCGGTAAAAGCAGATTTAACTCTTTAGTCCAATTCAACCCTCGAAGTCCGGGATAAAGAAGATTACAGGTATTTGCCGGCCAAATTTAAATCCCCATTGATTTAGAATTTTGGGATCAGCTTTCCCGATTCATGTTATATGTAGATTGTCTTTACATCTTTGGTAAAATTCTTCCCGAAAAAGTCTCGTAGGGTCACAAAACCAACCTCTTCTTTTAGTATATTTTTAGAAATACCAAAGACATTCTCAAAAAAGTTCAAGACGCTAGAACAAATGGCCCTCAGCATTGTTGCCACACAATAGGCCCAAAAACTCGTACAACAAAGTCAACAGAATGTATGAATATGCAATGGCATGCCACGGGTAAGTTTAGAATGGAAAACTATTATTTAGATAAAGACGACACGAGTACGACACGATGTTGAGCAAAATAGGAAAAACTCAAACAGAACAGAAGCCAGACAAACGGAGTTAATTTTGGTAAGGTTATAATCTCTAAGAGAAAACTGCTAGTTTTCTAATAATATAAGACGATTTAAACATAAAACCGAAATAGAAGAAAGACCTTGACACTAATAAGAAAATTAAATAAACGTTTGTTTAGAAAAACTTGGTCAGTTACAAATGTATCTAGAAGAGTTTTTTTGACAGTTCAATATATTATTACAGAGGTTTATAATCATACAAACATGACTGAATCATTCATAGCATCACATTTACACGCATACATTAATTCTACGGATTCATGCAATTTCTATTCATATCAAAATTTGATTTAAGAAAAGAGATTCAGAGAATCAGGATCGCTAACACATTTAACATTATTCGTATCGTAAACTATAAAGACCTCAAACAACACACTCAAGCCACCTTCAAAAACAAAGTTGTGAACATCGCAGTCATAATTATTGATACAGATGTTCAAAGGAACGTCTACAAAATTGAAGGCTTCGCAGCTCGCAGACGTATTCCAGCCAGACTTAGAAATTGATATAACTTTGTTGTTGGTGATGAAAAACTTTGTTTTATCGTAAGGCGAGAACTGGCAGGTACGGTTATGAATACTTAATACTCGGCAGTATCGATCGACGATAGGGCCTTAATTAAACCTTTCAATGTGTCGAGATAACGAAGGTTTCTGAAAAGTTGTGTACTTATAGGTAGATAGAAAAAAGCACTTTGTATTTTTTCCGATGGTCTCATATAAAATGTAACAGTGAAATGAAAGAAAATAAATATCTTAACTAAGAGAATAAATAGCTTGCACCGTTGAAAATATTGAAACCTAAGTTGATTTTGTTAAACTAGAAGGCGACCTGAAAGTTATGACAGCATAAGCTCAGACAGGGTTTGGGAACTTTATAGTAACTGAAATGTGTATGTCACAAACAACATGTCGTCATCATCTACCTAGCCTTTCCCCAAACTATCTTGGGGTCGGCTTCCAGTCTAACCGGATGCAGCTGAGTACCAGTATTTTACATGAAAGGACTGCCTATCTGACCTCCACAGCCCAGTAAATGGGTAATACTATACCCCTTGGTAAGACGCGATGTCGGAATTTTGGCTTCTGACTACTCGTAACGACAGTCAAAGATCTACAAAAGACAGCCGGGACCAACGGCTTAACGTTTTTTCCGAGGCACGGAGGAAACTCAGTATGGTAATTATGGTCACCCATTCACGGACCAACCTCGGCAAGCACGGCTTAACCTTAAAGATCGACCCGTGCGGCTGTTATTATTTAGTCACGAATAACCTGTAAAACTTGAAATACAATATTTCTAGTAGAATACTGCATAAACAACAATCGATACTTTTATAAACTCAAAACGTAAACTCAACAGAACGAGGACCTAGGTACAATCGAGCTCGTTTACAATCAAGCTAATATTTATTTTATTCGGAACGCGTGGCGTTGTTGACACAAGTGGTATTGTTACGAACGAAGTGTTAGAGTCGCTTTTAAAGACTATGTATAGGTATTAGGTACGTGGCGAATGTGAACAAAGTACAATGATGAATGAAACAGGTATGAGAAATACCTATAGAAAATCAAGTCAGTCTAGTAAATAAGCAAAGTATGACAACTACCTATACAATACAATACAATACAATATCTTTATTTTCTCTCTTCACAAAGGTTCACATAGTAACAGTAAGTATAAATGTAACAAAATTTATTAAATATGTTCCTTTGTGAGAGACTGGCGTCCATACTAGGATACCCTGTGTGACGGATCCCCAGGCTCTCACCTCGAATTAAATCTAGATTACATACAGTATAATAGCTAATTTGCATACTCAAACAAATAATTTATTGCAGTAGGGAAAAAGCAGACATATTAAAAAGAAAAAAAAAACGTAAAAAATAAAATTAAGCTAAGGTATCGTGTTAAGTAAAGTGTGAAATAAAATGTGCCGTGAGGTGTGTGGTGGTGAAGTGTATAGGTGAGGTGTGTGGTGGTGAAGTGTATAGGTGATGTGTGTGAGTGAAATGTGTGAGCAGAAGTAGGATGATGGTGTGGGCATACGTCTAAAGGGTGATACAGTCATAAACCAGAATATGATTTTTAAATATTACGAGGGTACAAGGAGTAACTGCTCTGTAGTGTCATAGTCTAGTTTTTGCAACCAGTTTGAGACCTCTATTTTACAATCTTTTTTTGGTAAGGAATAAATTGACAAAATTCTGTTAATTTTGTTGTACAAATAGTTGCCAAGAAAACCATAATGTCGACGGGAGAAAGCGGTGTGGAACAGAGTAGTAGGACAAACTGCGTGTTTACGTCGCTTACCTTCAAAGAGACTATGATCGTAGGTAAGAGAAGAATGCTTGCGCAATATGGTATTTAAAATGAAGAGTTGCCGTGTAGTTAATACTCCAATTCGCTCATAAAGTTCTTTGGTAGGAAATAGGAAAGGTAAAAAATTACTAACTTTTAAAACGGCCCTTTGTGAACGTTCGATCCGGAGCATCGATGTTTTTGTCGCACCACCCCATACCGTTATGCAGTAAGAGATCAGTGATTGGCATAACGCAAAATAAACTGTTCCCATTACGCCAGTATCCGCAACATGGCGAAGATTTTTAAAAACAAAAATTAATTTTCGGATTCTAGAGGAAAGAGCATTTATGTGGTGGTGAAAGCTGAGAGTACTGTCTAGAATGACTCCGAGATACTTGATAGACTCTGTTCGCTGGAGGTGGGGACACAAGCAGCGAGCACCATGAGACGAAATGCACGACGATGAATGTGCAGTAATTTTGAAATTATCAAGTGAACAAGTAGGTTTTTTTATGTAGAAAGAAATATACTTCGTCTTATCAACATTGAGAGCGAGTTTATTCCCAGCCAGCCAAGACAACACTAAATTGAAACCCTTTTGTGCATGACTATATACTTCGGGCCAGGAATCAGCCTCAAACAAAAGGGCTGTGTCATCAGCGAAAGTTATGATCCTACCGTTGGGCATCTTGAGCTCACAAAGGTCGTTGATGAAGGTCAAAAATAATGGAGGACCGAGGATGCTGCCCTGTGGCACGCCATGCACGATGGGAAGGTCGCTACTTGTCCATTCATCGACCCTAACTCTCTGGAATCTGTTGGTGAGGTAATCAGAAAAAAGCTCAAGCTGCGTATCCCTTACACCAATGTTCTCCAATTTCTTCAACAAAAGTGGGACGGAGACCGTGTCAAAGGCTTTGGCAAGGTCCATGAAAATCACAATAACTTTTTTGTGAACATCGAGTTTATCCGAAACAAACTTAGTTAAACCGTGCATGGCGTCGCTGGTCGACAGGCCAGCTCGAAAGCCGTACTGAGAAGCAGATAGAAGTGAATTTTTTTCCAGATAGTCGACCAGGCGCTTTTTCATGATCCTCTCCAGAATCTTAGACAAAGCTGGAAGGATAGAAATCGGTCTATAGTTGTTGACACAGGCTCCGTCACCACTTTTGAAGATGGGGCGAATCTCCGCAATTTTCCAGGCATTTGGGAATTTGCCGGAGTCGATGGCCAAATTGCATATAAATAAGATTGGAGAAATGAGGACATGACTATATCTCTTCAATATGCTGGTGGAAATGTTGTCATATCCAATAGCGCAATTAGATTTCAGACTATGAATGATATTTGCGATCTCTTCAAAGTCTGTGGGGAAAAACACCATCGAGTTGGAATGAGACAAGCGCGGAAGTGACGGGATACCGTTACCAGAATAGCAGCGGTCAGCAATATTTTTGCCGATGTTAACAAAAAATTCGTTGATGTTATTAGTCGAAGAAATTGGATCATGAGTATTGATAAGCTGTGTGGCTTCGTTTTTAGATTTTTTTGTGTGAGTAATGTCTTTTATTTTGTTCCATAGTTCTTTGTTATTAGTTTTAGCCGCAGTCTGAAGTTCTGATTTGTCATATTCCCTTTTTATCTTTTTTAAAAGTTCGTTGCAAAAATTTCTATATCTTTTATAGGTTATCATTATATTTTGGTCGTTAGGATACTTTTTTGCTTTTTGGTGCAATTTGTCACGATTCCTCATACATCGCAATAATCCGGTCGTTATCCAAGGCTTGGTAATGTTTTTACGGTTTGAAGTTTTAATAATTTGCGTGTTAGATTTTATAATACAATTAATTGAGTTAACAAAGTACTGAACAGCAAGATCAACATCCTTCATTAAATACAAATCATGAAAACTGGCATTCGTAATGTCAGTGTCCATATTTTCGTAATTTAGGCGTTTAATTATTTTATTTGTTTTGTTTTGACGTTTACTTAAATCCAAAACAAGGAAAGTCGCAGCATGATCAGTGATGGAGGTTTCTGCTACGTAACATGAAGCTGGGAGTCGAGTTTTTAATATAATGTGATCTAAGCATGTTTTATTATGCGTAGGGAAGGTATAAGCTGGCAACATACCATGGGATGCTAGAAGGTTTAGATAAAAAGCGGAATTAGAGTCCAAGTTGGTCTCTGTTATGTCTACATTAAGGTCCCCTATTAGAATAAGATTTTTTATATTGGAGGTAGTAGATAGAAAATGGTCGAGAGAGTTAAAAAAGTTATTCAGGTTTTTGTAACCAGCAGGTCGGTAAACTGCTAGCATGGCCGTGTTTTGATTAATTTTGATCATTAGACAGTTACAATCAGAGATAATAGGCTCTTCTATGCATACGCCAATGTTATTTTTGCAGTAAATAACGACCCCCTCGTTTTGAGTTATGATATTATTAGTTTTATAGTAATTATAACCTTCTAGCAGCGGAATGTTGTGTGCACAAGATAACCAGCATTCCGTCAACACAATGAAGTCCCAATCTATTTGCGATCTTTGTAATAATGTGAGTAAACCTGGTGTGTTCCGCGTAATGCTTCTAATATTTTGGTGTATGACTTTCAAACACCGCTCAGCGTCTACAACTATGTTTTGACAATTGTCAATATCACAGGTGAACGAGCGTGCGATGGAAATACGATCTAAGTCCGAGATTAAGTCCTTGGTACTATTGAACTTGAATGTTAGTGAATAGTGACATAATAAATATGTTGGTGCTCCATGGAAATGTACATAAAAATATTAAAGACCAGTATTGAGCAAGTGAAAGACCGTTGTTTGACAATACATGAGAAAATGACAATATTTTGTACATTGTCAGTACACACTCGTGCGGTGTAGTGTGAAAGAGTATTATGATACCAAGCAATAAGGTATTAATTGCATTGACGTTGTCGTTATGGATTAAATCACATGCGAAGGTAGGCAATCTTAATTGCAGGGTATATGGAGAAAATGTCACCGCAATAAGCCTGTTATGCTGTTGTACAAGTACAACTCGTGAATCGGAATTACGTTGTTGAGATAGTAAACAAATATAGTTATGTTCGATGAATGACATTATATACACATTTGTGCTATGTTGAATAATGCTTTTAAGTTTAGTTAAGACTGTAATCCTGTATGCGTAATATGCCTCAAGTGTTATGTATAGTATTCGTGTGATGTACGTGATAAAGTGTTTATTTGTGTAGTGTAAGGGACAAATGTTTTTGATGATGTTGTTATGAAGAACACAGAAAAAGGGATAACAAATATGATAGTTGGTAAGTGTAAGTTTCAGTCATTCAGGCTTTAATTTAAGTAGATCCTCCTCGCTGTCAATTCGAATTGGACGGGATGTTTCTTTTTCTTTCATGTATATTTTGCCATATGAATTCCAGAAGCTGTGAAACTTATTCTCAGTTTTGAAGTTTTTCACAACGTAGCGAAGTTTTTTGGCTGCAGGTGTCAAGAATTCATCAATATAAATTGGCTGAGACTGAGATGTTGTGGCCAGTTGAATGTGCGAAGTATTTAACTTGTTGTTTTGGTTTTCCTTATTGAACGTTCTACATTTTTTGATCATATTGTTCTTCGTGAACGTCGTAGTGAATTGAATTACAATTGGGTGTTTATTTTCGAGTTTGGTTTTGATTCGAAAGGCATCGTAGACATCGGAGTCATTGATTGGCTGACCTATAATTTTACCAATGTTTTTTACAATGGTGCGTAAAGTTTCCTTATTTTCATTGCGGTCTTTAGGGATATTATGGATTTCAACCGAAGCCGCTCGAGAATTGCGTTCCAGCAACTCAATTTTCGATTCCAAATCAGCAATGGTTTTTTTATTTTTGGAATTTTCTTGTTCTAATCTTCCCACACGTTCCAGGAAAGTGTCGTATTTATCAGAAACAAATTGGAGGTCTTTCTTGATGTCGTTCGATTGATCCTGTATAGTAGTCATTGCCGAGTTGAGTTGGTCTAACTTGAGATTTTGTTGTTGCTGAAAACTTTCGAACATAGCCCTGATTTCCGCAACAGATGCTTGGAAAACATTTGTTTCATAGATTTTTCGTTTAAAAGATCTGGATGTGATGTTCGTGGACCCGTCGGATTTTTCACATCGGTTTGAAGAAAATTCTAATTGAGTGTCAGACCCATAGCCACCACATTCTACATTTGCCAAATTCGGAAACGACGACGAGGATTGCATAGGCGCTGGTTTCGGCGTTGACGGCGGTGTGCGTTGAGTAGCAGCCATCATAGCGGATAGCGTAGTGCAATACAAGGGACGACGTCTGCGCAGTGGAGGTGGCAGCTGGGCGGAGCCAAGTGTTACTGGTGTGCTGTTGAGACGCGGTATGTGTGTGTGCTGTCTACACTACTCACGCAGATTGTACTTTCCACTGGTTCTGGGCGCCTGGTACTTTTAGTTCGTTCACAGTTTATTATTTAAGTTTAAATTGAATAAATACAGTATTTTAAATAAAAAACAAAAATACAATGGTAACCGAATACACGTCCGAACTCATCGGCGATCCGAGGAAAGAGGCCTATGGCCAATCAGTGAGTATTAGTCATTAATAAAGCTGACAAATAAGTAAAGAATTAACATCGCAAATAAATGGGTCAATAACGGAACAACTAGGCAATGATGAGCACTTGTCTTCAAATATATTTTCTGTAGAGAAACCAATATTTTGTACGATATTGATAACATGTCTTTATAATGGTATAGGTCTGGAATTCTTCACATTTAACAATCCTCTGGTTTACATCCCAATTTATATTGGGGCTTGTCATCTTCTTCCATTTATTTCCCTTTTATCACCTATAACCGCTTTTACATCCTCTTGACTAGTAACATGTTTTTCTGACATTTATCCCAAGTCCTGTAGCAGCTCAGAATGTCATAAAAAAATCAAAATTTCATTTCTTTTATTTCAAGTAGGCCAGTTCCAGGCAATTTTGAGTTGTCGAAAAAAACAGCAATAGAAATTAAGCTAAAGTCCCAGTCACAAGACATAATCACTGCGAAAGTACTGTAGTTGCCCATTCCAAAGCGTAGATGTCTATGGAGAAGAACGAGCAAGAAACTTCATGGACACTCTTTTAATTTAGAATTTTTTCACAAAAACCTTGGTTACATGATTCATGTTGAGATGGTACATCTTCTCCGGTACATCTCTATTAACTGCAGTTTTGGCATTTACATCATGGTCTATGGAGAAGAACGGGCAAGAAATTCATGGACACTCTTTTTAATTAGAAAATTGTCACAAAAACCTTGGTTACATGATTCATGTTGAGATGGTACAGCTTATTCGGTACATCTCTATTAACTGCAGTTTTGGTATTTACATCCTTTCTAGCTATATCATCCTCACCTTCAAAATTTCAACAATCGTCTTTACCAATTTCACTCGCCTCAACTGAATCCATTATAGTTACTCCGAACATGTCCTCTTCAGATAGACGAAGTAATTGCGTCAAAATTGCGTAGTTTCGCTCGAACACATACAACTGTCTACTGTGACAGATGGCAGTGTTATGCTCAATTATTTGCACATCAAACATGTGTCAGGTTTATTGTCTACACTTCTACAGAGTTTCCTTACTCTTTGATGTTTGGTGGATAAAGTTGGAACGTTTTGTGGGTTTTACACGGTCTTAAATTCTTCACTTTCGATGGCAATTTTTTTTTAATGACTTTATTTTTAATTGCCATTGTACCCAACAACGCAAATAACATACTTCAATTATTTTTAAAGAAAGAATGTCTTATTTTATCTTATATCGAGATTTCTTTAACTATCAGCCAGTGTTTTCAGTTAACTAATATTTATCTGTATTTAGTTCAAAAAAAGACACTGACTCTTGAGAAAGTCTTTCAGGATCCAGACATACTACCATCAAATTTATCTCAATCTAGATTAATCAGACTTTAGTTATTTTCATAATTGTTTCGTGTGTCCCCAATCGGTAATCGGCTTTCCGAAGACCCAGACTATGTAGTTAGGTAGTACATTATGAAGCGTCGAAAAATACTATATCAAGAAACGTGTTGCTACAGACACTACTAGAAGCGATAAACAATCTCACACAAATTACTATTGAATAAGGCCCTATCTGTAAGCTACACAACCCCTAAGACTTCATTTTCCTCCTTTTAATTATTCCCTTTATCTCTTACACGTGTCCCGACATTGTAACCTTGTGTTTCCGATTAATGCCAACGCTGTGAGCAAAATTTCTCATTTCTCTATCCGCTATTTATGTAATCATAAGAAATGTTCAGGTAACATTTACTGTCCTTTTTAGGGTCGACCCTTTCATAAAGTAACGGAAATATGGGTATTTTCCGAAAGTTCCGTTCGAGGAATAATAAAACAGGATCGAAAATTGTAGTGGCTAGTCAAGTCCTTTCGATAGTTCAAAGGAAATTCTAGGTAGTTTTAGCTTTGATGTATAGATTTAGAGAATTCTAGTTTTAGGAAGCCAGGATTGTAGGCTTCCTAAACGTAGAATTTTGCTAATAATGAGGCTACGGCGTAGTTGTGAATAGATAACGAAATGGGGAATCCCGACAAATGTCAAAACAAATACGTAAAAGGAATTCAGGATTCTGATAAAATCCATCAAAGGCAGCAGCTATTGGTAGCCTTCAGTCAGTTGACTTCAGTTAACGGATTCAGATAAACTCCTTCAAAGGTAGCTTGTTAAAAATATATTCTACGTCTCGGGAAACTTACTGTACAAACAGGCGTTCCTCAAACATAAGTTTGTTTGTAATATTGGAAAGACGCAGAATATTAATAATGATAATGAACAAGATCCTTTGCTCTCTGCATCAAATAAGAGGTTCTTGCAATATCTTAATATGTTTGTAGAGCATTGCCATTTCAGAAACCAATATTAAATGAATCAAAATTCGCACAGGCGTTTGATGGCAGAATTACTGTCATCACAAGGCCACGAGAACAAGCTAGTTTGTATTATAAGGGTTCGTATAACTACAGCTAAAATCCCTTACACTGGCGTATACATTTCGTAATATTTCGGCAAGCCAGTGCGGCGTAACGAAGTGGAACGGACATACGATTGCCATTGCAC
This sequence comes from Cerastis leucographa, assembly GCA_963082945.1. Taxonomy (NCBI): domain Eukaryota; kingdom Metazoa; phylum Arthropoda; class Insecta; order Lepidoptera; family Noctuidae; genus Cerastis; species Cerastis leucographa. The sequence goes on along the minus strand of OY720369.1, from coordinate 3,660,592 downwards.
ACAGCAGCTACCTAAGTGCTCTGCCACACTACTGATATTTCAGTAATTAGTATTGTATAAGATAAGGTTCCTGCTTACTAATGAGAGCATGTCATTGTTTCCCGAATTGTCGTAAGCGCTCGTGTAAGTACATGCAAATTTTAAGTGTAGGTTTTCATTGCTGTTATTGTGTTCACGTGAGCTGAAATGTGAGGCAACAAGTACATACATAGTAAAGACTTTCGAAACAGCTGGTTCAAAGAAAACCACAAGTACTTAAGTTTATAATTTTTCTCCTTTTTAGGGTTCCGTACCCAAAGGGTCAAACGGGACCCTATTACTGAGACCTCGCTGTCCGTCCGTCCGTCTGTCACCAGGAAGTATCTCATGAACTGTGATAGGTAGCCAGTTGAAATTTCTACAGATTAGGCATTTCTATTGATGCTATAACAACAAATCTTACTAAAAACAATGAAATAAATATTTAAGGGGGCTCCCGATTATTTTTGCTCGTTTTTATAAATAATGGTACGGAACCCTTCGTGCGCGAGTCCGACTCGCACTTGGCCGGTTTTTCTCTTTTGCGTATCATCATCTGCCTTTTCCGAAACTTTGATAGGGTCGGCTTTCAGTCTATCCGGATGCAGCTGAGTATCAGTATTCTACATGAAGCGAATGCCTATCTGACCACCAAAACCCAGTAACTGGGTAATACGAAACCTCTTGGTAAGACTGGATGTCAGACTTTCAGCTTCTGAGTACTTGTAACGACTGTCAAAAATCTACAAATGACAGCTTTTCTTTAGCGTATCGATGGCAACTAAATTGTGTCGATCTAGAATTTGGCGACAACCTACTTATGTTAGGTACCACTACTGTGACACATGTAATTCTCTTTGATAGGGTAACTAGAGATTTGCATCAAAGTGTTAAGCATTAGACATGGAAACACAAATGACATAGGACCGTGAATGAATAGACATATATCGAGAGTTGTGTATGGAGCACTGAAACGTATTCAGAAAATTGCATCCAATCTGGCAAGCAAGTAAATCGATATTGAATAAAATGTTAGTGCATTCATCCATGAATGGATCATTACAGATAAGCTTTAAGGAAACTCCATCTGATTTAAAAGTCGATATTATAAGACCCACTTGCACCGCCGATCACCACAAGTCACTGAATGTATTAAAAGCTGAACATAATTAAACCATTTTTATGTCACTGTGACCTTCAAACGATTGACAACTATGGGATGCTTTAAAATCTTATAGCACTAAATGCATGTACCGATTGCTGGTACAAAGAAAAATCAGAATAATATTAATGCACAACAAAGTGCACAAGAGCTGTGTGTTAACGCCCTTAGTGAAACTCCATTAGCACTACCAAACGCCTCATCCTGTATGATGAAATTGATATATTCAAGGGAAACCAGCTGGGAAGCGTTGTGTAATTATATTCATAATACACTCGGTCACGGTACTGACTGACAGTTCCTTTAAATTTCTTGTAAGGACGAACGTAGTTTTTACACGACAACGGGAAGGGAACAATTCTAAATAAATAATACCGTTTCTACCTTTTGCGGGTGCAGACACGCAATGTCAGTTTCGTGGTTTAAGTTACGACACGGAACACTGACATCCTGAGCCGGAATCAATTTCGTTTATAGGTCACAGCGCTATTCTCATGACATAGAGACGATTCGTTAATAATAAATAGTAGTAATATCGACTTAGTTACACAATGTAGGGCCAAGTATGGTGCCCTGAAAGATCCCTTAAAATAGGATTTCAATAATTTGTTCTATTGTTCGATTTGAACGCATGAATATGCTTCACACGAATAGATAAAAAAAGCCCTATATTTCTGTGGCGCATCATTAATTTACTATTAATTCAAACCGTTATACCAAAATCGATACTGGAACTGTGTCAAATGCTCTTTACAGAGCTAAAAAAGTTAGGTATATACATTTTCAGGGAAATATCCGTTATTCCGTTACATTATTACATCCGTGATGATTAAAAACTTTTTAACCAGCGATACAAAAGCTTAACTTACCAAAGCGCCGAAAAAACTTAACCATTAAGGAGACAACAAGTATCACCTTTCATCACAATTTACCTGCAACAAAAAGTGAAAACATTAATTTTATGCTCATCTCATCGTTAATAAAAACAACAAAGTAGCGAGAGTGTTGAATTCTTACACAAGATATAAAATGGAAGGGAATCAGGTCAATCTGTTAGTCATAGACGATACAGTAGCAACGTGGTTTTATTTATTAGCTGAATTATGGGATATCTGTTACAGCAGTTAATTCCGGTAATTTTACAGAAGACCCGTAACATAAACTAACAGAAAGTTTAATCAAAGAAGCTCAAAGATATTAGAAACAATAGTGAAACAATAAACTAACAGAAAGTTTAATCAAAGAAGCTCAAAGATATTAGAAACAATAGTGAAACATGGCTAAAAGGAAATAACAGGAAGATTTTTGGTAAACTGAATCTAAATTTTGGCGATGGTCCTTCTGCTGATATCTGCTTAGTGAGCAGAATTTAAAGTCGTTCGAAGCATTCAGTAATCTGATAACTAACTATTGTTATAGCATGCAATCTAACACGCTATCGAAACTACTCTGATATCGACAAAATTTTAATGTTTCGACACTAACACTGCCAATGGCAGTATAATTTGCATACCGATAATAACCTGTATAATATCACAGTCTAACACTGTACAAGTAGTACTAATAAGAACGAAAGATGCGAAACCGCCCAAATACATTCACGCTTTTATTAACACAAATATGACTTTCCTGAACTATAAAGGCACTCGCAAGGAGCTGGTAATAAGAATACTGGAATTTGGAATACAAATCCAATCAAATTCAGGTTTTAATAAATGTGTGATAACAAGAACGTAAAACCAAACTGGAAAAAAGAGGGGGCGTTTGGAACATCTTCACTTAATCTTTAGGGGACACTGGCGTTACGTTAGTATGATGATGATAAACAATAAAATTGAAGCACGGAAATAAATTTAAAACTAAAGAAGGGTTTTAAAACGTGACGTGACAGTTATATCCAAAAGATAAGCACACCACACAATTATAAACTAATCTGCATTAAGTAGCGGTCCCCGTACATGCGGGAAGCATTAAAATAAAATAAGCGATGCTCGTGAACGTCAAATTGTGTACAATTATATCTCTCGCTGTGGCTGAAGTGTTAAGTTGACTGCGATCGTGTGAGTTTTTAATTAAACGCGGGAGACAATCTAGATCGATTGACAAAATGCTGTGAATCTTGGCTGTGGGTATGCTCAAAAAGTATGAACTGAAAGTATTGATATTTTTAGAGCATAATGCTAATTACTTTGAATAGTCCAAAGTTCCTCGAACCGGAGTTTGACCAAATGAACTACAGTAAAATGATTAAAAATTTACAAGGTTGACATTTTACATCAACATTACGTGTTACTAACACGTAATACGACAAGTATAATAATGATATAAAAACCAGCACTTTAAGGAATCGGACTTGCACTTCAAAAGAAACTGGAAGATACATTGACATTTGGCAGTGCAGACAACTAGTGCTCATCGAGTCAATTTGATGAACCATTTATACTATAAGAATCTTCCCGATCAATTTGGGCATTGCAAATCCCGCTCCCTTCTACAACTTGGACGTACTTGCAAAAGGGTCACAGCACCGCTATGCCAGCCTCGTCGGCGCCAAAGCGTCTGTTCGACCGCGTACTACCGTTATTTGTATTACGTCACAGTCGGATTGTCAACTTCAGTGACCGATATAAGGGTTTTATTCGCGAAGGTTTTATTACGAGCAGAACCGGTGAATGAGATAAAAAATTGCAGAATGTTCTCAATGAGGATAATGTTGTGGCTTACTGCTAAAAAGCATAATTCAAATCATGAATAGACATAAGAAATTTACCTATAAAGGAGGTGATTCATGAGATGACGACTAATAGAGGAGAACGCTAATTAGGATAAAATCAGGTGAATGATGATTTTTATACATACGATAAAACACCACAAGAGGACAACTGCGCAAAATTCCAGACGGAACGACCTATTTATTGTCAGGCTGAGATGGCAAAGAAATAAAAAAGGTCTAGTTATTCATAAGCAATCCCAGTGACAAAATTGAAAGAGGAATATTTATTTCTTGAAACATACAGATGTCAGATACACAATTAACATGACTCACAGGAATCCATGCATCGTGTTTCACTTTCACGGCTACAACAAATAGATATTCAGTTTAACATGCAAAAACATTTCTCGAAAGAGTTTCGAAACTTTGTGTTTCAATATTTGTGCATGCAGAACACGTATTCCACTTTAGAATTTTCAACACGAAACACAGGAACAAGGCAAACAAACCTATAAAGAAAACATTTAATTAAATCCTCGCGTGCAAAGCCCTATTGATACAACAAACAAATATTTCCGATAACTGCCAACGAATATTTAGTACATCCGATAATAATTTATGCGAATTCTATTGGCTATAAAGTGGGCTCACTCGTTAGTGTACCCAATACTTGCGCCACTGTATGCCTGCGATATATCTTAGTCCCGAGAACAGATGGTACGATCGACGTTGTAAATCTGTTTTTAATCGCGTAATAGGTTTCAAGAGCAAAATATTATGGAGTTACAACCGCATATTAATGCAAAATGAGTTACAAATAAATTACTCGGCAACCAAATCGTTGGTTTGACATAATTTTAGTTCGATTTTATGGATTTCGGTCCACTCCATCTAACAGATAGGTAGCCTGTGTCCCAGCAATGGGTCTACTATAGGCTGGTGATGCTATTTGCACCAACCTGCAGACATAAAGCACTTGCATCTCTATAAAGACGAACAAGATGGCCACGGTAAAAGAGAGTAAAGTAAAATTATCTCCCAAGATGAAAAAAATAATTAAGAACCACAAAGCAAGATGAAACGCAGCTAAAAAAAAAACTACATTGATCTCACGCGAAACAAGAAAGCCACTGTTACCGAGAATAATAATATTCCAACAATTTAATATCCCCGCGATCCTCCAACAGAACCAAACAAAATTTAAACAAAAAATAAACTACCAGATAAGGAACTTACAATTCCGTTACAAGACAACCGTAGAGTTCCGAATATGGATACCGAATGTGGACTAGCAATTAAATGCATTGGTTCACACGCGGTATTCCCATATGAGGGTAGGTAGAATGTCAGTAGACCTGAACGTAGAGCTACAAGCCGTATGCGAAGCTAGTTTATTGAGCTGCAAAGAGGACGGTGCAATTAGGTTCTAGATTTATAGAAGTTGAATGTTGTGTGGCAAAAGGTTGAGAATTTGTGCAAATTGCGGCCTGCGATGTGAATCCTGAGACTTCGTGACAAGTCATTTACTTGAAGTTACGATTAAAAAGGTAGATACAACTTTCGGTCGTAGAGATGTTAAAGATTGCAGCGACATCTAATAAATAGACACACATGACGATTAAACTATCGAAGAAGCTCGCATAACCCTTATAAACCATGTTAATACTTAAAAGCATTCTGCTACATCTAAATCAGTTACTGCCAAAACAATACCAGGCAATTTTGAACAAACAAGAGACATTCAATATTGCATGTATGAAAGCTATACCTGGGGTCATTCACCTGCCATCTCTATTGGCCGAAGTGACAAGGTAAGCCTCAAAACTAGCCGGGACGTGTCCAGGTTTCAATTTTGAGGCTTTAGTCACAAACAATATGACAGGGACTCCTAATCTGCTTTCTAATAAAGCTGGAATAGACTTTGAATCAACTGCTACTTATAATTTTAATTTTGCCTCTGTTATTGACGTTGTGCAATTTGCCGTGCAAAATACAAGGCTCAAAATTGAATAGATCATAACAACGATGTTTTTTTGTGAAATCAAGATGATTATTGCTCCAGAATCATGCAGGCAGAAAAAAGTCAACGGTAAAGAGATTATCAAAAAGCGCATCGGGATTCTGCCTAAAATGCGAGGCTATAAAACTGAATCGATGTCAATGACACAGTGACTTTTGTTGGAAAAACAAGCTCATAAGTCATGAAATTATGCAGGCTTAACTAGAAATGCCGACGGTAGGGAGGGTCATCAAGAATTGAAGAAGCTTACTACCGCAAATGATGACATAGCAGTCTCACAAAGGGTTTGTACCGAGGACCGTAAAGGACCACAACAGGTAGAATGATGTACTTTCCAAATAACATACCATCGCAACATAATTAGAAGCAAAGCAACAAAACAAAGGCGGCTTGTTTTTTTCAACACCATTTACAACCCAATTTGGTGTAACACCATCAGACACACAAAGGGTTACCGCGGCCGGCACGGGCCGCGAGTCCCAGACGGGTGACATTTATTATTCAACGCGCGTCACTTACATTTGTTTGGCATCCATATTTCTAAGAATATTGTTATTGTTTTCGTATGTACCGTAACGGGAGCTAGCTAGCTGGAGATTCGATGGAGTTTTGGGACAGAGGGATCTAAGTCGGGCTCACAGATAGTATATCTCCGTGTCAGCCCGGATGACGGAAACCGAACATAGTTACGATAAAGTAATCTTTGATTAGACTCTTAGTCGTAACTATACGCAGGTAATCCCCGAAAGGCAAGGCAAAGGTGAGTACCTACCGTACACCCACGTTTCACCAATTACGTCTAAGTTCCATCGAATAGGGTGCGAGCCAATCAATCGGACAGAGGTTTGATTTTAGTATCGTATTAGTCTATCATTAGGGAGTTGAACGAATCAAAGATGATCAAAAGTTTTTATTTTGAGCTTTGATTTAAACACCATATTCATAACTATTTTAGTCCTCCATTGAGAGATTTCAACTAAAATCGGATCCAGATTTCTGAATAGAGCCCCTATTCGCCTATTTCTGTAGCCCCCATCCCCAACTACAGTATAACTCGTTTAACTAAAACTAAAGACTAGTTCTATGGTCAGCCTCGTTTCAGTTAGTTCTAGTTTATAAGTCCCTGTTTCAGTACAAGCACTGAAGTTTAAATTGGAACATCACTGTTGATTCTCGAGGTCCCACCGAGACTCCGAGTGTTGCTAAGCTTTGAAGGTATTCTATTGAAGGCATACCTATTCATTCGCCATCTGAGTATTGGAATCAACTTTGTCTGTATAGGTTTTGTTACTTTGTACCTACTAATCCTTGAGAGTGATTTTTTTCATTGGTTACCTAAACTGGATTTTCTTCCTTCCTTCCTTTAAAACCCTCCAGTTCAGTACTAAGCTGTTTATAGATTCGTCTTACGTGTTTTTTGCTCCTGTAGAGTAGTGGAAGCTGCGTGCTCAGTATAGTACTACGGAGCGTACTCTCGACATATTTGTCATGTTGCCAAGTTTATCTGTAGATAGATATATAGGGAGATGTCCATTCATCTTATGCAATACTGGAACATATTATGATCAGTTTTGCCAAGAAGTACCTATTGATTAAGTTTATTTTTGGTTTAAGGGATCTTTATACAACCAATAATTTTAAATGTATACCTGAAAGCTCCCAAGCTAAGCATAATCAGCCCAACGGTATCAATGCTGACACAAGACTCCTAGTAAGACGGAGTGGCCCATCATCTACCACGCGATTCCAATGCCGTAGATGTCACGCAACTTAATTTTTTTGGTATTAAGGCTCGCCAGTTTTTCAAGATGTGTTCCTCAACAGCGTATGTTCGTCATATTATCAAGAGGTCCAAAAATATACTCCTAATTCGCTCTTGTAATGGTTTCGTCAATAAAAACTGTCTGACAAAAATAAACTGCACTTGCGCGCTAGCCATATTGAGTGCATTGTATCCACACCGGATGCGAGCTGTCACCAATAAATGCCCCACACAGAGTTTAGTGTAGAACATATAACAACAATTCTGTTAGTATATGAAACTTAAAACTACGTTAGAAGCACTTCACTTGCACTATGAAACTCCTTCGTTTGTCTGTTAATTGGATGGAAGATCGTTATGTAATGATACGGAGACGTGAGGTTTCGGAACCACGCACACTATGCGGCCACGTCCACGACTTTTGGCCGCAGAAGTGACTTGTCGAAACTATGAAGAAAGTTTGGGCGCACGACCGGGCGTCCCACCAGTTTTATTCGAGCTAGCAGCCGGTCATGCGACAAGTCGTGTGGTGGCCGCGTAGTTCACGAGATCACCTTACTCTACCAGCTTTGCCCGCATAGAAGTAGAAGAAGATAAAGATTGCGATTGACCAGTGTAACTGTTTGAAGGACTAGACCATAATATCTGATATGGGAAGACAGCCGGCCACTGTCCCCTAAACAAACATCTATGCGGAAGCGAAAGAAACAGCACAGCACGTGCTCATGGAGTGCAGAAGCGTGGCAGATCAACGGGCACGGACTCTTCAATAGCCGGTATCGCTCCCGAAAGCCTGCAGCAGCCTGAAAAGGCTGCTAGCTTTCTGGCAGGACCTGGGATGATTGGAGTAACAAGAGGATTTTTCATACGTACAATGGCCCAATAAAGAGGCTAAGTGCAGAAACAGCCCAGCTAACCTAACCTATGGGAAGACAGGAGTGTCATCTCCCTAGAAGGCTTGAAGGATAACATATTGAGACAGGACTATCAGCGACATTCACACATCTTCAAAATTCAAGGGAGAGGAAGACCAAAGAAAATGTGGTTAAATTGTGTGAGGAATGATATGAAAGAGAAAGGAATAGATTATGCCGTGACGTCTGATTGGGAAGAATGGAAGAAGAAAACGCGTTGCACAGACCCCAACTGGAATAGGACAAGGGCAAGGAAGATGTTGATGATACACCATCTTCAAAATGAGTTTTAAAGTTGACCACGACAAAAGAATCTCGTTGTCCTTTTACATAACGTTACGAATGCAGTAAGCTGGCACAATATCAGCAACAGCACCTGTGCCAGACATGATTTCATTCAAGTAGGTAGTTGCTGTTAGGTTTGGCACTAATTGTAAGTGCTTGGACCGTTAAGTTTTTATGTATTTAGCACAGTGTTGAACATACGGTACTCCATAAAAATGAAGCAAAGCTCTGCTAATGTATTGTAGTAAGTATTGTAAGGTATTCCCCTGGCCGAAGAGTTAAATCGCAGTCATTTTTATCATTGGAAAGGAAACCGCTGCAGTTGTCATTCCTCTTGCTTTCACAATTAGGAACTTTGTTATCATAAACACTAAAAACTAGTTTTTGTTATTTGTCTGCTCATAATCACCCACCTGCAATAACTTCAGTTTATCCATGACCATAATGCATGCAACAGCACCGCAATATGAAGAACTCAAAACAAATGGTAAACATTGTAAATATCCCGATTTTTGTGTTAGTGACCATGTCAGTTAAAACTTATACGCACTTTGTTCTCTTCGCTTTTGGGCGATACTGGACTATCGAACCATTTCTCAGAATACCACAGTCCAATAACACAATGCCAATAAACGAACATCAACCCACTTGTAACGAAACATAAGCACGCGCACTACAAAGCCATTACGAGCGTAGCCGATACAATAGTAACAACTTAAACGCGTCTGGCAGAGTGTCAAGTGTAAGTGTCGAATGTACTGTTGTAGCGGAACACGTAACTTGTGTCGAGGGCTAAGAGTTTAGCTCTGTTTGGAGCTCTTACATGAACACAGAATCACGCCTGTAATTCCCGAAGGGTTAAACAGTGGTGTAGCTGATAGTACACACAGTTTATGTTTATGAGGTGAGTCTTATAATCAACCAGACTCGTCGCTGCTACTGAAGAATTTGTAGCTACGTATATTTGATCGCTGACAGACCTCACCACCAACCGCACCAGCGGGAATTCCAGTTGTTTTCGTTGCTACCTCTACTTGCTTTTCTCCAATTATCAGCGCTAACTCCAGTCCAGCGGAGCGCACTGAACATACATTTAGGTATCTTCCATCATCATCTACCTGGTCTTTTCCCAACTATGTTTGGTTCGGCTTCCAGTATGAAGCTGAATACCAGTATTTTACATGGAGCAACTGCCTATCTGAACTCGACAACCCATTTAGGTATCTTTATTGAGTACTACCTGTCCCGCGCAACTTCGTCTGCGTCACATTTTCCCGTTTTCGCAATATTTTTCATTGCTGCTCCGCTCCTATTGGTCGTAGCGTGATGATATATAACCTATGTCCTTCCCCAGGTTGCAATCTATCTTCTTGCCAAATTTCCTTAAGATCCGATCAGCCGTTAGTCGTGAAAAGGAAACATACAAACAAACAGAGTGACTTTCGCATTTATAATATTAGTATGGATATTTCAAAGTGACGTCACAATAATATCATATCTTCATAATAAAGACCCTCTAACATCCCATCAGACCAACACATTACCACACAACAGAAGCTCAGTGTTCTAATGAATTATGTCATTCATGCGAGCTCGTAGATAAGCGTTCATTAATGGGCGCTTCAATTTAGGTTAATAACACCCAGCGTTAAAGGTCAACTCTGAATTGATTCGTGGGCTAAACCTTGTTAGGGACGGGCTGGCTTGTTAAGTGGGATATAAGAGTATTTTGGTAGTCGCAGGTCAGGATCGAATTAAAATGCAGTAGAAGAAGGAAGTTTTAAGTTAGACAAGTGCAGTCCTTTTGATGCTGCTGCGTGCGATAGCATTCCTGCTGTTTCTCGCTCTGGCAGATGTGGTTCAACCCCCACTGGGTTTACTATCGCACAATATAAAGACCTGAAGACGTATCATTTCTTCTAAGCTTTTCTTAAAAACTATCCCTTACTGTTACGGTACCATTGCGCAGTTGTGGGCTTAGATCAGGACATTCACAGCTGCTGCTCAATGACATAGGTCTTATCATTGTTGATGGTTTACCGAAGCCGTATGCCTTTCCAGGTATTTTTTTTTAATGATGATGCAGATGAAATATTGTGGGATAAAACACATCAATTTCGAACACAAATTATAATCTCTAGGTTGCAAGAGTTATTTATTTACGAACTCCATACCAATGCCGACAGACATCTGATATTCGAAACCCATTCCACTTCGCGTCTCAGGGCATCTATTGAAGACACAACAACGCATACACACGGATCGAATGGTACGTATAAACATTGCGATGAAAAACTCGAAAAACAAAATACTCTCGATATATATTTTCGGAAACAAAAGCGTCCACAGGCCAATGCTCGGGCACAAAGCGCACTCTCTCTCATACATCCATGCTATTGTGTCACCCTCCGCCAGGACCATGGAAGAGGGGGACACTCCTACTGAACATACATATTGTGAAATGGTAGGGTATAGGAAATGATTGGAACAAATAGCCATGACTGTTTTTTTTTGTTGTAAATTGGGATGTTTCGCGTGAGCAGGTATGTACGAACATGATCAACCAATACCACATCACCATTACTTGGAATTTTATGAAACAGCCGACACAAGAGAGGTACCAGAGATACTTAACTACGTAGGTGGGTATAACTGCAAACGTTCGAAAGTCACTTTTGCTCGTAAAATTGTGTGAATCCCTAAAAGAAAGGATACGAATTTCTTTTCAATAGATGGTATCGACATGATAGTAAACTTTGATATATCGCAAATAGGTTGCCTAGGAGAGCATCATTCTTTTGAAAGCGAGAATGAAAAGTAAGGGTAGGTATCAGAAAAAAAAGTGACCAAGCCAAGAATCAAGATACTGAAGTAGAACTTAAGGATCTATGAACCATTTAAATACAGGAATGATTTATGAGTAAATCACACAATAGCAATGTTTTTGAAGCTGAAAAAAATATTGTGGGAAAATACTTTTATTCGTCCGTTGGAAGGTAACACTGTTAGATGTACTTGTTATGGCAACAAGGGCAAATCAAACCGATTCAGACATTCCATTCCATATAGCGGATAAATCAGTACATGCCATCGATACGATACAAGAAGTAAGTATCATAAACATCTAAATTGTAGAACTGCACCAATTAGCGCTCAAGAAAGACGATTACCATTAAAATAACAAACAAATCACTCAAATAATAACAGTTTACTAGGCCATGTAATATAGCTGCGTGTATAGTGTATACGCAGGTGATCTACATTCTTTTTTTACTCCTGATTATTTCAGAAGCGTGTTGGATCCGTATTAAATCATCAATTAAGCAACATAAACATTGTAGGAGCAACTGGACTAGACACAGTCCGATAAGTTGTGGCAAGGATTAGAGAAACGCAGAAGGTGAACTTAGCAAACTTAGGTGGACTTCGTAAAAATATTGACCAGACCATCAGGTCTTAGTTAAGCAGTGATAGCATAATGGAGTGAACGTCGGACTGCGACGAACCCCTGATTTATCGAATGCATGTGCGTATTGTATAATTATCACTTGCTTCGGTGAAAACATCGTGAGGAAACCAGCATGCCTGAGAGATATTTCTAAACGGCATGTGAACCCAAGTCAGAGACCAATGATCGGACCATATGCAATCACGAGTACCATAGGTTCGGAAATCTCCAAAAAGCCCGGTACATAGTTAATGATTGCTATCATTTATTTAATCCAAGTTCCTTGTCCAGTGTTCCATTACTGCTAAGAGTTGCCTTTCTGCAACATGTTATATTGTGGTTTTGATCGTGATGCACGCTGTCACGCACCGACCACAATAGTGATGCTACGCTACGATACCGTTACAAAATATAACACGGAGATTAAATTATAGCGCGATGTTTAGACATAAATTCATTAGAAAGGATAAGAGTCGTAACCACCTAATGTACAGACGACAGACGCCAGCACAAAAATATGTCAATTTTTAAAAATACATATTCAACTTTATCGTAAAAGGATTAGGTTCAAGGTTGATTGGGAAAATTTGACAGTTTCAGGTACCTTGATGTGCTGGCGTCTGTACTAATGAGTTCACTGACGGCCAACCAGTTTTCAACCTTATTACTTTAATTAGGGCAGAACGGTGAAAAGTGGCAGGCCGTCAGTGAACTCCGTAGTAAATACATGTAATCGCAAGAGGCAAGCCTGCCAGCAAAACCAAGGGATTACCCGAAGTTTTACCCATTCTTGGTGAGAGCATAACCAAACTATGTTCCCACCGCTGGGATCCTGGGCCTTTTCTCTATGCGCGGGACAGGTGGGGCATAATCCTCTGCGTTTGCGTTGGTGCATGTGTCAGGCGCCATCTTGGATTTTTTGGTTAAAATGATAGGTCAGTCCAATTTGCCATTACTTTGACAACAGTGCACTCCGGTGTTAGGAACTGACTAAACATCAAGATTTCTAAAGTAAATGTTAGTTAAATATTAGTGTTATACACATAAAGCTACCGTAATAAATTATGAAGCTAAGTCATGGTGAAGAGCACATCAAAATCTGATAAGCAGTTTAGAAGAAAAACACGGTCACAGAGGTAAACAAAAGTGATTTCAAATTTTGATACATAATCATTATTTTGCCCTTATCCTCATGCATTTGGAGTCGGCGCAGCATGTCTTCTTCTTCCACACATTTCATCAGACACCTCCTTTCTTGCCATATCATCCATCACACAGTCCATCCATCGTTTCTTTGGTTTTCCTCAACTCTAATCATCCATCCACATTCATACTCAAAACTGATACGAATGGATTAAATAAAGGTATAATCAGAAACATCGAAATCAAACAATCGAATCCCCCACATCACTATCAGGTCGTCGACACGGCACACGGCTCAGTTTTTGCTTCGCGTACACGCGCTTCCGTCAAGACGCAGCATCCTACATCTTTATCGACAGTTATTAGATCGTTCGGCGACTTCCTGCTGACCGGATAAAAACAATACCGTTATGGGCATTAATGATAGGCTGTAGACATCCCATGCTAGGTGTAATCATGAACAATTATGGGAATGTAGCCCTTATTACAGTTGGCTCGTGGATTAAACAAAAACCGCACGGGTTGATCGATCAGGCTAAGCGACGATCGCCAAGGATTTACATACCGTGTCTTCCGTACCTCTTTATTTACAACCGCTTTGGTGGTCGATGTCTAGGTTAAGCCGCGCAAGTCTAGTTTGGTCCGTGGATGGTTGATTACCCATTGCTTACCGCGTTTCCTCCGTGCCTCAGAAAGCACGTTAAGCCGTTGGTCTCAGCTGTCATTTGTAATTCTTTGACAGACGTTACTGGTAGTGAGTGGCCCGAAAGCCTGACAACCAGTAACCTACCAAGGGGTATCGTATTACTCGGTACCGACTGGGTTGTGGAGGTCAGATAGTCGCTGCATGTAAAATACTACATATATCGAGTAGGTACAGTTTTTTTTAAATTTTGTAAAATTTTGCCACCTACTCGTGTTCTCTTATCATCGTTCAATATTATGATTTTCCAATGTCGACGGGAAGTGGATTTTATCGGGTTATTGTTTTATTTTATTTATGAGAGATCATCACGTCACTTCCTGTTGTATGGATAAAACCGCAAAGAAGTGGGCGTTTAACTAACCTAAGAAACTTAAAATAAATTTCTTGTCAAAAAATTTCACTGTCTAAAAGTTTGACATTTCTATCTGTACCATTACCGTCACTTACAACAAGTTTACACGCTTGACCGACCAATAGAGTTATCACCCTACATGTATGTGTGTCAAGACGATCTATAACTGGACTTAAGTGGTTCAACTGAGGAAGGGCAATTACGTTCTGTTGAGCGTAGCATGACCTTCAAAGAGTATGTTTGGTTAGAGTGTAATATTAGATATGACATGAAAATTGAACTTGTAGGGATATTAAAGAAAAATAAACTTAAACAAAAGTGGGCAGTGGGCAGGACATGTCGCATTCCGAAAGAACTATGGGCGTTCAACTGGCTGGATTGGTGCCCTGAAATAGTGGCACGTTTGCGGCAGACCACGAAGGTGACGGCGCGGCGGGACGAACTGAATGTCTTCCTTGAGAATTGGAAAGAAGTAGCACAGAATAGTTACCGTTGGAAGGAATGAAAGGAGACCTTTGCCCAGCCTGGGACATATTATGGGCTAACTATAAAAATAATAATAAGTGGGACTTTTATCTAAACATGGAATGGTGAAGTGTCAGTGGACTGGTTGTTGCTGGCATGTTTGTTCAGGGCAGATTGGATGCGGAGGGTAGAAGACAAAGTGTTGTAGCGCAGCTTGGGAGAAGCCTATGTGTAGCAGTCAATCAACTCAGCCTAACGCAGTCCGCGTTAGGCTGAGTTGATTGATGGAAAGGTGAATGTTCAAACAAGATTGAGTAAGATTAGGTGCAGGGTAGTGCTAATAACTAAGCTAGCTATTGACGATATGATGAAGTTGTATAGTAAAGCTTATAAACAATATGTTGTGAATTTTCACGAACGGAACATCCACATAAACACGGAAAATGAATTTAACCTCACAAGCCTCAAACATGATATTGTTTTTCAGGCTTCGGCTTAACGAGTCGCTGATCAAAATTAACAAGCTACCCTGCCCGCAGACACGGACAAAAAATAAAAGCATCCCAAAAAAGTAAAACAGAAACAGCTCATGTTTTCAGCAAAAAGTGGAGACCCGAGCAATATATTTTTGAAAGCGGTAATATATAGGTTTTCAATAAATACGAAAAACTATTGGACGGATGGACATCGGTGGCAAAGTCGGAATTGAAATTGGAACCGGTCTCAAAGTATAAAAGCTTTACAAGAATCTACAATGAAACGCTTCTGAGATTTTTATTAGCAATACCTTTGTTGAGGGAGTATTCAACAATGTGTTCTTCTGCTGAGAATTTTAAAGGAACTGTATTTTTTAATGGAATTTTTTTGTGTATAGGTTTTTTAAAGGCTTGATTCTTCTTCACATTAATCTTCCGGATGAAATGTGAAGGACAACCCTTTATGTTAAGGATTCTTTGCCGGTAGGTATATTAACATGTGTTTATGATAAACGAATGTAATGTGTTCATCGCAGACCAGTACACCACGGACCACCCTAGTAAATTTATTGATTGATTATCAAAATGCTATCTAGTAGACATCGCTATGATCGTTAGCACCACCGATATAACTTGATTATCATGGTTGTGTAAATAAGCTTTTTAAACGACTTTTATAATACGCACAGCAAAGGAGTGGAGGTCTCCGCCTGCGTCTGTGTTTCCGAAATTCAAATTTAGAGTGAACAGACTTGTTCTGGGAAGCTCGTCCCATCGTTGACTTTGTCTCTGTCATCTCTGACCTAGACCAGAGTCAAGAACAAACCAATCTCAATTAAAATTAAAAATCTGGATTTGAAGGGATATGTAAGCGACGACTGAAGCTATTCCCGATTTTAACCACCTCATGATATAGCGAAAAAAAGCATAACATCGAGAGTAGTGGACGGAACGAGAGCATCGAGAAAAAGTTGCTTGTTGAATTATGCATAAAGACGTAGGATAAAAACTCCAGGAAGGACTTAAGGGAGGCGTTTGCTTAGGAGTGGGTCAGCATAAGCCATTAACAAACATAATGAGATTTTCTATACAACAGCATATATCTATTCTTTTCCGCCCCGCTACGACAAGGGTGCAACAACACTAGGTACATTGGCACCACTTGAACTCACGTCTAATTCCAACTTGCTGGTGGAAGATCACATCTAACGGAATAATATAATAACATTACACAACTATTCTTTGCTTTTTATTATTGCTTTTGGCATGCTTCACTCGTTCATCGTCTGCGGTTTTCAAAGGGAAAACTTCTGTAATTTGAGTCTCCGAATTTTATTACTGAGGGGTATTGTAAGGAGGTGGCCAAAGTTCGGCGGTTTCGGAGTCCAATTAGATAAGACGAGACGACGTCTCTATTTTGGTATTAGTTTAAATTGACAGAGATATTGGCTATAACAGAGGCTATTTTAGGAATATAAAAAATATCGTAAGTACATCATTGCTTTGTATGTTTAAAAAATTCGTCTACTCAACAACGTAAACAACGTAAAAATAACCCCCCAGAAATCTAGTTAGTATTTGGCGACAAAACTAGGACAGCAAAATTCTTGATTGCTTTTAAAAGCAGGAATCCAAAAACTTTGCCACCCGAAGCCGACCTTTGTTTTCTTACCAGAAGATTTGTTGCCATCAATCTAAAACCAAATCCCTAATCCTTGTCTCAGTGACAAAACCGCCCAATATCTCAAACAAATCCAAGGCATGTCACGACAGACTTTCCCTGGCATTCGTGATCCAAAACAACAATGGAACCGAAAGTCACGTAAGCAATCGACAAGAAATTGATGCATAGGCACAAAATATATAGGTGATACAGAAGGTACAGCCACATAGATGCACCGACACTCAGTATGCACACGGTGCTAGCCCAAGTGCGAGCCTAAGTGCCCGATTTTTTCCTACAATTGCACATAAGAAGACTTAAAAACACTAGTGACGCCGCGATTAACGTGACCCTGATTATTACAACTTTAGGGGTATGAGGAACAGGGTGGAAAGTTCCTCGATACTCCTTAGAAAAGGGAGGATCCTCCGACCGGACAGGTGTTATGTCTAGCGGGCAACTGCCCGATAGTTGTTATCGGGTTTCTCTATATATACTAAAGTCGATGTAAACTTTGCTTGCGACTTGTAGGGTTAGTTCCTCCGTCGCATCATAGATGGCGCTGTAGTCGTTTTTGTAGTATGTTGCTTTTTGTGGTCGCTACATCACTCCCCCCCGGAGACCGGAGGTCGATAGTCGAATGAGTCATCTTTTAGGTATTTACCCGTGCCAGTTGGAAGCTCGTTGCCGCATTGTTCACGGTGAGTCGGAACAGTCTGCTGTGGTGAGGCGAACCCCAGTGCGTCGGGGCCGGCGCTGCATTTGCTCCGGTGTGTCGGACGTGGTACAGCGCCGCGATGTGGCAGACAGCTAGAGAGGTGTCGACCGGGAGGTAGAAGCTCTCGACCGGCCGAAAGTGCAGTATGCTGTGCCATAGTCGCTTGATGAGAGGCTGAGGGTGCTGACCAGGAATGCGCTTTCGCTGCATGCTGGTGGTCAGGTTTACCCAGTAGAAGCTGGCTGGCTGTAAGACTCGCTGCTCGAAGGCTGCGCTGACGTCCATTTCGGGGTCACTAGTTTAGGGGTATGAGGAACAGGGTGGAAAGTTCCTCGATACTCCTTAGAAAAGGGAGGATCCTCCGACCGGACAGGTGTTATGTCTAGCGGGCAACTGCCCGATAGTTGTTATCGGGTTTCTCTATATATACTAAAGTCGATGTAAACTTTGCTTGCGACTTGTAGGGTTAGTTCCTCCGTCGCATCATAGATGGCGCTGTAGTCGTTTTTGTAGTATGTTGCTTTTTGTGGTCGCTACACAACCATCTTCAAGGAGAAGCAAGGTAACACGAGATAAGCACGCCCCACGTACAGCGAGTGCAAGTTAGTGCACTCACAAATGCCATGTGTTTGAGATCGCTGTTCGTACGCGTCTGTGTATGCGTCTGTTTTCACTCGTTGCATGGACCTAGCCTTCTGAACCTATATATTCACCGGCATAGACATCGAACGCTTTACATTGCCGACGATTTACGAGCAATACGGCGTTGTCTATTCCTGGGAGACCGTGGATCGTGATCTGTTTTAAATTGTCGCTTGAAAGGTAAATGGACGCGAACTTATGGAAGTTTATGGTGACATAGAATTATGGCACTTTCGTCCCAACATTCGTGGAATATTTTATGGCAAATAAAATTGTGGGTTTTCGTAATTTCAAAAGTTGTGGGGATTTACTTCCGGCAGGTGTTTTTACTTCCTATGCTAGTAAAAAAAATAGTTTGACAAATGTGCCAATAAAATCAAATGGGAAATAAAATATCAACAATCATAAAGCAAAATTAAACTTTTATAGAGTTTGACCAAATATGACAGCAGAAATTTTCACTTCCGCATATATTTTGATGATTCTTTAGATTTTACGGGCGTTAGTTCAGTATTAGTATGAGCCTTATTTGGCCTCCCTTCCCTCTTTCCGTTTTTTCTCTCTTATGCTATTTGGGCCAATCCTTTTGGTAAGAGTCCAGCTCGTCACGCCATCGCTTGTAGGCCTACCGCGTCGCCCGATTAGTTCTATTATTTGGAACCCAATATGTTATCACTTGTTAGTTCATTAAGAAATTCTAAATAATTTAGTTGACTTATCGGTGTTTTAAATGACATTAAACCAACATAATTTACTAATGTAATGTAAAACAATATCTTTCGTTAGTCCATTCTCTTAATCCAAACTGTAGTTAAATTGATAATGATAAAATTCAGCTTCACAAAAAACATCATTAAAGTTTTAAACTATAACATTTCAATGCTCATTAGCATAGAAAACATCTTCCCACAAAATATAAAACAAAATTCAGAAAAACAGACAATGCTTAGAATCGCGATATAAAAGAAATTAATGAGTTCGATGCTCCTAATATATCGGGTTTAACGTACCCGAAAACACTTGAAGATAACGCAAAATATTTTCGGATAACCCTTCGAAACACCTTCTGAGGAAATTGTATTACTTTGTTTTGAACGCAATTTGAAGAAGATGACACATAAGTATTAGAGTTTATGTTTTGCCCCGACTCTTCGCTTTGTTTGGCAAAGAGGCGACAGTAGAACACTGTTAAGGAAATTGTGGGGCAACTCGCGAAATTGTAACAGCAAATTATTCAGATAAAAATAGCTAATAACTTTTATCCGGATTCCAAAATTTTTAAGTACAAATAATCATGCTTAAACAAAAAAAGGAAAAGTTCACCCTTGTAGTGATTTAAATGACGAAGATCTAAGACAGATTCTCAACAGTAAGGCAAATAACAACAGCAATGATTTTCGTGAAGAAACAAATCATACAGAAGCCGTTACAATACAATCAAATCACAATACATTTATTTTAATCGGGCTGAGAATGTGCAATTTTATCAACCTCTGTCTGCTAAGTTAGAAGATTTTTATCAACAAACGAAACAAAAAAGTTCTTTAGCACAATATAGATTTAAAACCAATGAGTAAACAAGTAAACAAACAGGATTGTTTTCATCAAGATTCCTCCTCGTAACCCGACCTACATAAACCTTACAAAATCAATGTTTTTCTTCCATCAGACCGTTTGGATCTGAAGAAAGCATACGTTTGTTTAGACAGAGGGACTGTTTTCTACGAATTTTACTGCTCCACGGCAAAGCGTGGTTTTTTATAGATATTTTCCTATTCTTGGATTTGTGTGGCTTTTTAATGATTGGTTCTATTAAAGATTTACTCTGATTTAAGAGGCTTATACCAACAAAGTAGTTGACTTCGGACTGATTTGATTTACAAATTATATTATTTTCAAGGTTTGTAAGCAGCCTACAGCTAGGTTACAAAGTGTTACTTGTGTTTTGATACATGCGTCACGTTCGTGAACGGGCGCTGTCAGTTGTGACTGGTCATCACTTAGCTGCCACGGTTTTTTTTTTAAATTACTGATTTAATCTTTAAGTCTGGAGTCTGGACGCTCTTAACTTGCCCGTATTTCTACATCGTTTTCACATATTTGTAATTCCTAACATGAATGATGTCACCAAGATTTTGTAGCATATTTTGATTTAAAAGAGTGTCCATGGAGTTTCTTGCCCATTCTTCTCCATAGAGACCTACGCTACGGAATGGGCAGCTACAGTACTTTCACAAGTTATTATGCCTTGTGACTGGGACTATAGCTTCGCGTTTTTTTTTTATTTTTTGTATGTTGACTTTCAAAAGTGTCTGTAATGGTCTTATTGAAATAAATGGTTTGAGTTTGATAACATGCAAGGGGCAATTCGTAAAATGGTCGCACAAGCATTTAAAGACGTACATTTTACGAACTGTAACGGGATTGATGTTATTATTTTATTATGATTCTGCTACAGCAGCCTTTTTAAGCTACCTTATAATAATGTAAGATCTACTCAGTTTGGTTCCAGATACTAAAAGCCAATTTTTTAATTAAGTGAAACCTTTTCGTTAACTGTCTTTCCCAAGAAATTCTTTATCTATTTCATCGCAGTCGTTCCTCTTAACTTTTCACTTTACTCATTATAAGTGTCCGTTTTGATCTTGATTAAAGTTTTAGAAATATCCGAGTCTACGCATCATCTTGCTTCCTGCTTCCCAATACGTTTCTATTAAACAAGTATAAGTGATGTCCTTTCCAGATATCAATGGAAATATCATCACATACACAAAATTGTCAAGCCGAAACATCCTCAACTTTCTATACAAATTAATTCAAAATTCTACCTCCTCTAAGAGCCCATAAAAGGAAGAACGTCCGTGAAAAATTACAGGCTTATTTGTTGCGAACTCCAATTGAATGGGATTGCCTTGACTGAGCCTGATTGATTTCAGCCTAAACGTTGTTTTGGGAGCAATTGATAAATTATATTAAGAATAAGGGCTTCCTTTTGGTGAGGTTATTTAATCAACATCGATCACACGTAGAACGAAAAAACCTTTAAGTAAATTATAGGGAAAAAATATCGTATATTATATCTAAAAGAAATTACATTTTGCTTTTGTAGCTTCATTGATTTATAATTTGTTGCTATCACCCTCAATAAACTTCGTTATGTATCTCATTTTTATTTTCTCTATGTTATTTATCAAATAGTGTTATATGGTAACTATCTTCCTGCCCTTGTTCCATGTTTTTTGGGCTCGGCACAACACATTTTCTTCTTCCATTTTCCCCTGTCTACCGTCACTGCTGTTCATTATTTTCTTCAGTTCATATCGAATGAAATGACTTTGAAATGATTCACACAACCATTTTTTGTCTACTTTTCCCTCTTCATATTATAGCATTGAGCATTAGCTAAGGTTTAATACTAAAACAATTTCAAAACATCTAAATGGACATGAATAATACAGACAGATATGACATGAAGAAATTCTCATCTAGCATGATTTTGATTACACATAATATACGCATGGAGAGTTGAATAATATGCCGTGCCACAAGCATGCATGCAAATGCCCACAAAGACAATGGAAAAGCGAAAGGACACAAAAGAATAGAAACTCATCCATTTAATACTGCTATTTGTATTGAAACACAAAGCTGCAATTTTGTTTGGATAAAACGTGAATCGGTTTTAATGTAGGATTTTACTGGGGCATATTGACATTGTGGTATAGAAGAGGTGGGTTTAATCACTTTTATATGTATGTATCTCTACTAACACTAGCATTTAAGACCATTGTTACTAACACTATGGGCATAGCCTGAAATAAATGAAATAATAATAAAAAATAAATACGTAAGATACATTGAATGCGATGCTTTCTGCATCCTCTTTTTATCAAAACATGGTAGCAACCTAGGCAATTAAGACAATTTCAATCTTATTTAGGTTAGGTATATGAATATTGATTCGTAATTACGACTAGGCCCAAAACAACTCCCTGTGGCATCCTAGAAGAAAACATTTATCTACATTCTACACTAATATTATAAACGGGTACAGTTTATAAGTTCGCATGTAGAAGGTTATCTCCGATACTTCTCATCCGATTTCAACAGTTCTTTCTTTGATGTAAAGCAAAACTATTACTGAGTGTCATGGGTATGAGTGTCGAAGGCAGAAGCTGGTTTGTTATACATACAATAACTTCATTTTGGAGATATGCTTCTATACTATCCTCCCAAATTCCTAAACCTATTACTAAAATGGTTTCAGGCAATTTTTAATCGTCTTAATTGGCCGTTCAAGTTTCAAGGCCTTAAGCAAGAACGATCCTAACTTTTTGATTGGTCCATTAATCAATCAAGCGGATCCCGGCCCAAACAGATGCAGTTTATATTTCTTTTTTTTTTAAAGACAACATTGTAAAATTCTCTAGGCGAAGCTTGTAGCTAGTAAATAATAACAGCCGCACGTGCAAAATTCAAGATTAAGCAGCGCTTGCAAGGTCGGTTTGTGGATAAGTGAACAATCAAACATCCTCGGAACTACGTAATCCTGTGACCCCGATATCAATTGTAGATCTTTGACAGTCGTTACAGGTAGTCAGTGGCCCACAAGCCTGACAATCAGTCTTACCAAGGGAATCTTATTAAGTCAAAGTCAAAGTCAAAGCATTTATTACAATTAGACCATTACAGGCACTTTTGAAAGTCAACAAAACAAAATAAAACGCGAAGCTACAGTCCCAGTCACAAGGCATAATAACTTGTGAAAGTACTGTAGTTGTCCATTCCGTAGCGTAGATCTCTATGGAGAAGAACGGGCAAGAAACTCCATGGACACTCTTTTAAATCAAAATATGTTACAAAATCTTGGTTACATCATTCATGTTAAGAATTAAAAATATGTGAGAACAATGTAGAAATACGGGTAAGTTAAGAACGTCCAGAGTAAAAGATTAAATCAGTAATTAAAAAATAAAGTAATTAAAATAAACCTTGGCAGCTAAGAGATGACCAGTCACAACTGACAGCGCCCGTTCACGAACATGACGCATGTATCAGCCATCATTCAACTCAACCATTTTGAAGGGAACTAAACGACCCGACACACCCGCCACCATCAGCGTGACATTTAAGTGAGCATGACATTCACTCAACCACCAGGGTAATTTCGCGTCAATGAAAGATTTAGGTACTCATTAAATGGTGGCTTTACAGTACATGGTACTCACACATGTGTTATGCAATTATGGTGTTGTGCAGGGTGTTGTATGATGCTTTGGTAAGGAGTCACTTGGAACACAGTGCGGTGATTTGGGCACCTCATGAAGCGAAATACAATGTCATGCTGGAGCGTGTACAGAATAAATTTACAAGATATTTGTATTTTAAACTTTATGGGGTGTACCCATTTTACCCGCTGATGTATCCAACACTGTTTGTACTGGGTATGGTGGGGTACAACGAACTCAGAGTGCGCCGGGAATTTACACTTGCGGCGTATGCGCTAAAGCTCCTGCGTGGAGTAGCTAATAACCCGGGTGTGCTGTGTCAACTGAAGCTATGCGTGCCAGATCGGTACGTGTGGAGGCGGCGGCGACCACCACTGCTGGCCGTGCCTGTGGCCAGAACCAACCTGCTGTCAAAAACACCCCTCACTCGCACAATATGTGTGCTAAACGAAGTGCATGAGAGACTTGACCTATTCTCTTGCAATCTGAGTGAATTCGCAAAAGTTTTGTTGAATTATGTTAGTTACATTTAAATATTAATATTCTGTTTTGATTTTTAATTTTTAAGTATTAGTATTTTGTTTTGATTTTTAAGTATTAGCCGTAAGTTTATTTTTTCAATTTATTTGGTGTGTGTTTGCAAACCACTATTGTATTGGGGTTATCCTGTAATGATAGTGTGTAAGATAAATAAATAAATAAATAAATATAATACTAAGAGATTGAATCTATACAATGCAAATATATTTTTACAATCTTCTGCAGCTTTCACAATAACTTCACTTTCTAATTCTGATGATTCCGATATTGTAACATTTTAAACAGTACCCCATGAAAGATGAGTCTACTTTAGCTAACCTGAAACCTGGCTGAACTAGTTGGTCTCTGTTTCTAGAAACAGAGACCAACTAGTAGACCACTAGTTAAAGTTATTATAGTGGTGCCGGTCACCTCTTTTACTAAATAAATGCAGATTTTTCCTAACGTACATGATGTTTTCATAGATGTATTGACAAGGTACCGTCATGATGTTAATTTCCTTGAACAGTTCTCTTAGAGAATCGCGCCTACGTAGATTAAATATGGCTCTGATAGCTCTTTTCTGCAGAATAAATATAGACTCGATGTCTGCAGCCCGTCCCCATAGTAAAATACCATATGACATAATACTATGAAAATAACTTAAATACACTATCCTCGCGGCATCTACATCAGTAAATTGACGGATTTTTCTGACAGCATATGCTGCTGAACTCAGCCGTCCTGCCAGAGATGTTAAATGAGGACCCTATTGTAGCCTTGAGTCGAGCGTGATCCCCAAGAAAACAGTTTCATCGACAAATTCAAGTTTCTCTTGATTCAATACTATGTCACAGTCACTACTTTTGACATTTGGTAGAGAAAATCTTATGCACTTAGTTTTTTTCCCATTTAATAATACGTGGGACACTCAGAAAGTTTTGCGAAACTAAAAAAAATTGTTCTATACGTACATATATTTTTATTAAATCTTTTCAAAGTACTTTCCACCAGCCTCTATACAAAGATTCATGCGCCTAAACCAGTTTTCAAAACACTTTTTCCAGTCCGCCGCAGACACCTCGTTTACAGCCTGCTCGAACCCAGCCAGCGCATCTTCCGGCGACGAAAATTGTATCCCTTTGAGCTGATTTTTTATTTTTGGGAATAAAAAGAAGTCACACGGTGCTAGATCAGGGCTGTAAGGAGGGTGACCCAGGAGTTTGACTGGCGTGCTGTCCAGGAAGTCCCTCGTTTTGAGTGCGGTGTGCGCAGGTGCATTGTCGTGGTGGAGCAGTAGCCCGCGGAGCCCTGTGTTTGGTCGCTTGTTGCTTATAACAGAGAAAACTTCTGGCAAACATTTGGAAGTATACCATTCGGCATTAATGCTTCTTTGATCCCGTAAGGGAATTGATACCAAGTGGCCAGTCAAATTAAAAAAGCTAGCGATCAAAATCTTACCCCCGCTTCTAGATCGCTTCACTTTGGTAGGCGTTGGCTCATTTTGAAACACCCAAACAGTCGACTGGCGCTTGGTTTCTGGGTCGTATTGATAAATCCAGGACTCATCACCTGTAACGATGTCGTAAACACGCCGAGACGAGCCTGCTTCAAATTTGTTAAGCATATCACGGCACCATTCCACCCGGGCCTGCTTCTGAGCATCGGTGAGGTTGTGCGGCACCCAGCGTGATACTATCCTCCTCACGCGAAGATGGCTGTGTAGAATCTCGTGAACGCTTCCCGATCCAATCTTCAATATGTGTTGAATCTCCTGATATGTAATTCGCCTATTGTCTTGGATTAAATTTTTCACTGCTAGCACGTTTTCTTCGGTAACAGCCGTCAAAGGGCGACCGCTTCTTTCGTCATCCCCCAAAGTTGGTCGACCGCGCTTGAATTCGTTATACCAACGATACACGGTTGCCTTGGAAGGGCCTTCATCCATGAATGCCATTTGAAGTCTATCGTACGATTCATCCGGTTTCAGGCGACACTTGAAATCGTATAAAATCATAGCTCTAAAATGTTCCCGGCGCAGATCCATATTTCAGTGAGACACAATACTTTGAATTAACTCGCAAAAAATGTGGAGGGAAATTTTGAAATTGGAACTTACTTATTTTTACTTATAAATAATCATATTTTCGAAAAACATAATAACTGGCCAGTCTCCCATATATAAAAACTTTTTTTCGCAATACTTTCTGAGGGGCCTGGTAAATTATTTGCGGTAAACCATTTATGGACCTGCATTAGAGCGTTATTTAAATTGTCAAGGTTTGTGGCACGTCTGTTTATCTTAAATATTAACGAAGTATCGTCCGCAAACAACACCATTTGTGGTTGCTTTTTAAATAAATGGGGAAGGTCATTAATATATACTAAAAAGAGGAAAGGACCCAATATCGAACCTTGTGGTACACCCATTTTTACTTTCAAAGCCATTGAATTTACACCATTTACCTGTACTTGCCGCTGTCTATCATTTAAATACGATTTTACTAAACTGAGCGCAAGTTTACCTAAGCCGTAATGCTCAAGTTTCAAGAGCAAGGTTTGGTGATTTACGCAATCAAATGCCTTCGAGAGGTCACAGAAGATTCCTATGGCATCTTGTGCCTCTTCCCACGCAGTATATATGTGTTTTAATAAAGTGACACCGGCGTCAGTTGTACAACGTCCCTTGGTGAAACCATACTGTTTCTCGTGTAAGATTTTGTTGGTGTTAAAGTGGGTGAGCATTTGATTAAGCATTACCTTTTCAAACACCTTGCTGAAAACCGGTAGCACGGATACGGGTCTATAATTATTCGTATCTTTACTGTCCCCAGATTTGAAAAGTGGTATTACCTTGCTGTATTTCATAAGGTCTGGGAAGACCCCTTGGCCCACACACAAATTAAAAATTAAAGCCAAGTACGGTGCTATAGTGTCAATAAAGCCTCGTATCCACTAGGCAACATTTGACGCGCGACATGTTGCTCGACATGTTTCGCAACTTGTTGAATGTTGACGCGGAACATTTGTTTAACAACGTTGTCTGTCCACACATTCTCAGTCGTCGACAACATGTCGCCAGAGGAACTTGTGTTGATTTCAGCGGCAGTGGTATAATTTTATCGAAATCAAAAAGAAGAAAACCACCACGTTGGTGGGTTAGAAAATACCTACAAAATAAAGAAAATGTATTCAGTGATCTCAGTGTGGTTGATGGATCTTTTACGAATTTTACCCGAATGAACAAAACAGACTTCGAGATACTGTTACAAAATGTTGTTGTTGTTTCACCTTTTATCAAAAACAGCAAAGGTTCATATGCAAACCATTTACTGCTAAAAAGATCTTCACTGCCACTTCCTGTTTTTTTTGAACATTTAAATTTCTTCCTCTCGCGAGTGAATTGCGATCGAAGAGTATGTACCTTGCTTTCAACCTCTTTCACAGACACATCTAGTGTTTTCGCTATTGAATCCCATGCATCTAGTTTTTTTTTATTTATTTTTATAGTCTCTGTGAGCAGTATCCCATAAACATTAATAGTTTTGGTACAGTTCGATTAATTTGAGCACTCGTTCGTTACACCACACTACGGACATTGTTGTGCGTCACGTCTCCACTCGACAACAATTGATGCTCAACTAACGATGCACTTTAAACAAACAACAAGCCGCGCGTCATGTTGCGCGGCAGCTGGCAACGTCGCGCGCTGTTGTGCAGCGTTGCCGTACATGTTGAGATTCACGTGTCGCGCGCCAAATGTTGCCTAGTGGATACGAGGCTTTATAGCTTGACACACTTTAATAGACAATCCCCATAGATCTTCTGTTAATTTGATTTTGATTTCCTTAAAAGCTTTAATGACTGCTATGGGGTTTATATGCCTAAATTGAAACTCAACCGGGACCTAGTACCTGGGTTGTGGGAGTCAAAAAGGCATTCGCTCCAAGTAAGATACTATTACTGGTATTCGCCCAGGACCCTAACATAGTTGCGAAAAGGCAAGGCATCTGCCTTGCCTTTTGAACTGATGAACATAGAAAAAGTCTTAAAGTTTCTATGAATTTTAAAACCACATGCGAAATGGATCTTGCCGTCGAGGTCACTACAGTACAGTTGCAATATCTTTGCATGAGAATGACCCATAAAAATGTATTAAACGAACAGCGACTAGAAATACATCGTGCTGATACTGAAAGCCTTGAGTCTATGTTAGTTTT
The DNA here is from genome assembly GCA_963082945.1 of Cerastis leucographa. Taxonomy (NCBI): domain Eukaryota; kingdom Metazoa; phylum Arthropoda; class Insecta; order Lepidoptera; family Noctuidae; genus Cerastis; species Cerastis leucographa. The sequence continues at coordinate 3,632,138 of OY720369.1, read as the reverse complement.
AAATTTTATTTGAATCGTTACGGTACATTATTGCTTGCGCTAGACAGGTTGCAGAGGTCAAACGGCTGTCATTTCTTGTAAAATAATAAACCACCTTTCGACGAGTCTAGAAGTAGAAACGTTTGGGAAATATCAAGTGATCAAGTTCATAATTGCACGATTTGACTGAAAGAAAATAATTAGACAAAAGTTTACCGTACGGTGACCATCGATCAACCTGGCGTTTTATTAAATTAAATTCTTGACCTTGCATCAAGGACACCATATTGATCAAGCAATGTCAGACTGAGACAACATATCGTCAATATAATTTAAGTTCAAAGAAAACACTTGAACAAACTTTTCCAAAACACACAAATACTTGAGGGGAGTGTAGTACTGATGTAAATGAACCACTTTTACTGTGGGATCCATCAAGAAATCGCGAAAAAAATATTAGCAGCTCCATTTTGATCGCCGTAAAGTATTGCCCATGATTAACCAATCATGCTGTATATGCGAGCGAAATCCGCACTATCAAATATCATACACCCGTTAGAATGGTATCATTCTCGTGGTTTGCGGCCAGACGTGGCTCCATTGACTCCTTCTATTGTTACCGTTATGACTTCCTTGCCTATGCATTTGGAACGAGAGTTGGCGATTTGTAGATCGAGAAAGTGTATCAAATAGTACTAGTGTTAGTTAGCTGTTGATATGTGTATTGTTTTCTGTGATATTTTATAAACGTTTTTATAACGGTTTTCTTTTTAGGTCATAGCCAGGTTCAATTTAAAATTCTATCAGTCTGAATCAACTGAATAATTCTGAATGTTGCGTTATTGGTTCTTTTCGCTTCACTTGATACATTATTCACATTTGTTTCAGCTGTTTCAATAAACACCGCATAGAAATTTTAAGCCCATAAAAATGCATCACCAAATCTTATAAAAAGTCAATTTTATTTCGCCCTTTTAGTTCTGCAAATTGAATCCGACCGCATTTGAATATTGGCAGCCCTATTACGTCACCCTCGAAAATGTCCCCTTGACACCGTAGACCAAGATATGAGGTTCATCGCCTTCATATCCTGCACTTTCCCTACTCGCCGATCGAATTACCAATCAAGGAAAGTGGATTCACATCCCAAGTATCTTTTACTGTATTTTTTATGGGAATTTAAGCCGTATTTCCTGCGTTTTAAGGCGAAGTGTTGCATGGAATTGTATTTTTTGAAGCGGCGTGATTTGCATCATTTGGGTCCGTATGCACGATCGAGTGTTGACGTACATGAGACCATGTTTGAAGTACGTAATCACACGGATCATGAAAGCACGGATTGCTTGTTCAGATTTGTCGATAAATTTGACAAACGATGTTGACATTTAGGACACAAATCGGGAATACAGTGAGGCAAACGATATGGAAAAAGAAGATTACAGGGAGAAATAGTTAAAAACCGATCATTGTTTGTATGAGGGTTAATAACAATAAAATAGTCTCACCATCCACTATAACAAATGGAATGCGTAGTCCAGACATTACGTACAAAACTATTTAAAAGCTTGTGGAAATGGTACGATATATGGACATTAAACCACGGAAGTTATAATCGCGAGGAAATTGAGACAGTTCGTATAACATAAAATAGTGCTAGGAACATTGGAAAATTATTGTTTTCTGATACTTGTGAGGCTATTATGTTAGCGAGCGAATTGAAATATAGTTCTTAAACGAAGAGGCGTACTGTAGTGCCATAAACTCTGTTGTTGTTGTTTACTGACTTATTAAAAATGTGGTATTGCTTTTTCTCTAGAAGTGTTTAAAATAGTTAACTGCTATTTATGAGAAAGAGAGCTTTTTGAATTTTGATAAAGCGAAAGAGAAAAAGACCTTAAACGAGATTCTCACATTGTAATCGATATCACGGAATAAACGGATTATATGCATAAGTAAGAAAAGGATATGGGTTAGACAATGCCAAAGAAGACAGTGACAGAGAAGTAAAAGTGAAATATATAATATACAAAGTGCATAATTTGGTAAAATCAAAATTCAACAGCAGTTCTTTCTTACGCAACTAGCCGGATTGCAATATTCTCACACGATGAGATGTTAAATAAAATAAAACAGTTTGCTTAAACATGCATAACACGACTACAACAGCTAATCCAGAATATTGCATGCATCTCGGGCTTATAAGAAGCGAAGCTATACTGTACCGCAGGATTAACAAAGGAGACTGGATGAGGACGCCTGCCAGTCTAGAGAGCTACACGCATCTAGCCGAGCATAAACCTACAGATCAAAGCCAAGATCGAATTTCAGATGCATTAATACGAATTACTGTGCCATGTAGTTTCAGAGCGGTACTGTAATGCGTTCCAGGAACTACGAAATCTGCTCCTACTGCAGTAGACTGCATACCAATTGACTGCGAAAACCGCTCTTACTGCTACGGTATAAAGGCGCTGTGAATGTCAAACTGTTGCTACGGATAAGCGGTGGCCTGTCCAACTAGTATAAGGTTAAAGACTCCGTGAACACTTTGGTATTCTCCGGACTGACCGCTTGATTTGGTTACTACGTTCGACAGGCTGTGATGCTAAGCGCTTTGGTTAGTTCCCACAATCCTGGAATGTTTGTTTTTGAAGATAGGTATTGACTTTGAATCGTTCGATATACTTTCTATGACTTCAGCAGTACACGCAGACAATACTGGTAACAAACAGTTACTAGGTTCAAAATAATTGGCGAAATATGGGTATACTATAGAAACACCTCTGCTTAACACATCGAGAAAAACATTCTTGATGTTATATTATGTTATGTTGTACACGTAAAGATCAAATCCGCTACCAGTAGCGTAATAGCCAAGAAGGAAGTCGCGTCAACTTACATGAAATTATCCACCATTACTAACATTATATGCTTTGCTTTAAACCGAACGAAACGCAAAGAAAGAGACTTTAATTTCTAAAACGTGCATTCATGACCAGTGACCGTAGTTTCACAAAGACGACGTAACAGAATAATTTAGAACGATTAGAGAATAGGAGATGCGTGGGAAACTGTCATTGACATTGATTTAACTGACGCACGCGAGGAGATAGACGGATTGATGTAATCTCACTTTAATTGTTTTGGTTGAATAACAATAGATGCTGGGGAATATTGATCGATCGATTTGTCATTTCTGTGAATGTTCTGCTATTATAATTCGCTAATTGCGATAGCTTCATTAAAAACTATTATATTATTAATATCTAAACGTCAAAAATAAGAAAGTCTGGAACAGTTGTAAATGGAAATTATTATATGGTATGAGGATAACTGAAACTTCGAAAAAAAAAACGGGCTGCACTCCGGGAGTGCCGACAGAAGTGACAACTTGAATATTAACGTTGTGCATTTTTGATGTTTCGGAATGGTTAGGGAATAATTTTGCACGAATTGCTTTAATTATCAGTATAAAAGTACTATCATTTATGTGGTAAAATACAATATTAATTTATTGCGCTATCGTACACAAACATGAAAATTTATATAACATTAAAATTTAACGCTTCAGAACAATTACAATCCGTCTTAAGAATTTTATCTCTTTGGAGGAACAAGGTTTTGTTTGTGCATAAGATAATTATCCAGTTTTGGAAACTCAAACTCAATAACAGATGTCATAAAGTTCAAATTCCTTCATAACCTAATGTAAATCCGTCTTACGATTTTTCGATCGGGACATGTGACCTGACGCGAGTTAAACATTTTTTACCTATCCCAAAAGTGCACAACGCCGCTAAAGGAAGTGTTCACTTCAAACATCTATCGAATAAAATCGTGTTAAAAACTTTGAAAGGAGTAGGTACCACTTATAAATTGTCTGGAGATGTAGCAGTATTGGAAAGTGCATTACCTGAAACAAGAAAAAGAAACATTATTAGAATTCAATATTTAATGTATGAAGTGTTCTTTGTGCATCATATTGATAAAAAAGTCTAGAGAATTAGGACCATAAAATTGAAAACCCGTGTATGACCAGAAGAAAGTTCATCTGATCATAGTTCGGCGTAGCACATTCGGTGCACACAAACATTATTAGAATTCAATATTTAATGTATGAAGTGTTCTTTGTGCATCACATTGATAAAAAAGTCTAGAGAATTATGACCATAAAATTCAAAATTCGTGTATGACCAGAAGAAAGTTCATCTGATCATAGTTTGGCGTAGCACATTCGGTGCATAGGAGTAGGTCGTGAACTGGCGTGAAAAATCACAATTTATAAGAGACTCAGGAACGCTCCTTGTGAAAACCCATGGCCGGTCGATAACAATGATAAAGCAACACATACAATAAATCTCATATCGTGTTTACTTAACTATAGACCGATCATAAGCGTGAGTTTCCGAATGGGGTGTAAATAATCGTGGACGCCGCGACCAGCAAACAAGGAAAACTCATAAAAATTTACAAAGACACCTCATATTTCACGTTGAGACGATAAAAATCTCGAGGAAAATATACGTAGGGAAAATGTTTCAGCTACGATTTGTTATCTAGACACCTGTTTAGTTTCGTGTTGTAAAACGGAATTTAAAGATAGTTCAGCCGATTTGTAACGTTTTAGAATTTATAGGAGCGGTATTATTCAAAGTTTTGGTGTATTTAGGTACCGGTTGTTTCGTTTTAATTTAAATGATATCTGTAACAGTTTGACTGAAAATTTGTGTAGTTGTGCAGGTATGTTAGAGAGCGGAATAATAATATAAATCGGTTGTCGTGGCATGGGCATATGATGTGGAGAACTGCGGAAAATGTTGTGAGGAAAGTTTTGAGAATGGATGTGGATGGGTATAAGAGTAGAGGATGGCCGAAGAAACGATGGATGGACTGTGTGAAGGATGATATAGCTAGAAGAGGTGTCTGATGAGATGACGACTAATAGAGAAGTATGAAAGTAGAAGAAATGATGCGCCGACCCCAAATGAATTGGGATAAGGGCAAGATAATAATGATCTGTAACAAATTTAGTATTCCTGAACTAGAAATGCTTAGACACCAAGAAGAATAAGACATATCTAGTCAAGATTATAAAATTTTAAAAGGAAAATCTTGGTAACCTAAGGTTGCCAAGAATCTACAGTTATGAACAGACATCAGAAACAGTATTCATTTTCATCTTCCTGCCCTTGTCTCATATTATTTGGGGTCGGTGTAAAACGTTTTTTTACTTCCATTCTCCCCAGTAATTCTTCACGCTATCATTTACTGCTTTTTCCTTCATATTATTCCTCACACAATCTATCCACCTTTTCTTCGGACTTCATATTGCAGCTATTTTAATGGACGAGTTCCTGCTACTGAGTGTTACCTGATGTGGAAAATAGCTAATTAATACGCCATCACTATAATACAGCGGTGCAGCGGTGGCCCAGTGGTGGCAGCCCCGACTTACGAGCAGTAAGCCGTGGGTTCGAACCTAGACAGACGCAATACTTTATGTAATTTATTTCATCACCACTGCTCCCAAAAACGGTGAAGGAAAACATCGTGAGGAAACCGGCATGTCCTAGAACTAAAAATTCGAAGACATGTGACATCTACCCCGCACTGGGCCCGCGTGGTGGATTACAGCCCACTCCCTCTCATAGAGAGGAGGCCTGCGTCCCAGCAGTGGGAACATTATAGGCTGATAATGATGATGATGACTATAATACTTCCTAAAATACTCGATACTCCATCCATATAATTATTTCCTCCCGAATCGATCTCGACCTTCCATAATATCCTCCCCTTACGATAAGCGATATTTTTGCCTAAATTGACTTGACTTAATTACTTTGAATTTCTTATTCACAAAGTGGTATGGAACAAAGTGGCAATTTGGGTGTAATTAAGGCGATATTAAAGGTACGTTGGGCTTTCGGAGGATGAATAGCTACATGAAGACATAATGAAATAGGCGAAGATTCGAAGGATACGATGATGTTGTTTCTGGTCCGTTCTTCTCTACATATAAAGGTTTAGGTTTTAGAATGGGCAACTAGCTTTAACTTTCTTATTAACTTACCGACTCCTAGACCATTCGAAACTTGTTGCGTGTAAATGGTTTATTTGAAATTCTTTGGGTTTGGTGCATTAAGGATCACAGCACTTTCCTCTTTGTTTATAGGTTCACCATTAAGTTCATGTTGATGGTAGCAAGTACTGAAGAGCCTTTAATGAAGGTTCTGTTGATTCCCCAAGGAACCCCCGCAGAGAAACTGCATTACTCGGAAAGCACGTTAACCCGTTGGACTCCGGCTGTCATCTGTAGATCTTTGACAGTCGTTACAATTAGTCAGTAGCCCGAACGTGATAATAAGCCTTACCAAGATATATCGTATTACCCAGTAACTGGGTTGTGGAGGCCAGATAGTAGTCGTTCCATTTAAAATACTGGTTTTCCGCTGCATGCAGTTGAGCTTGTCAATGAATATTTTTTATTACGTATGTATGTAATACACATATTTATAATAAACCGACCTACAAATGTCTTAGAAACGAAAGAAGAGCTTGCGAGATAAGGAGATACATAAATGTAGGACACAGAAACCGCAGAACGTCATCTGGTTTGAGCCTAACATACTACTTTTGTTTCAGCCACCCACGCTAGTTGCGAATTACGCACTTAATGAAAAACTGAATGTTCTCCTAGGGCGTTTCCAGGAGATGCCGTCGTTATTTCAATTTTAAACAAGGCTTTAAACGCTTCAAGGCTTTGAGCTGGAGTCGATCTTTAGGTTAAGCCGCTCTTGCCTAGGTTGGTCCACAAGTTATACCGAGTTTCCTCCGTGTCTCGGAAAGCACGTTAAGCCATTGGTCCCGGCTGTCATTTGAAGATTTTTGACAGTCGTTAAGGTAGTCAGTGGCATGAAAGTCTGACAATAGGCCTTACCAGGGGGTATCATATTACCCGATATTAATTGGGTTGTGGAGGTCAGATAGGCACTCGATCCATTTAAAATACTGGCTTTCTGCAGCATCCTGTTTGACTTGAAGCCGACCCCAACAAAGGGAAAGGCTAGCAGATGATGACAAGGCTTTGAACATATAATTAACATTCGAAAGAGAATAACTAACGATTAAACTACTGCATACCTATACAACATAACAAGTACCGGGAATCACATACCAAAGGCCATCGCTCAAAAGGCAAATTCACTGAAATTCTCGCTCCAAACTAATTAATACCAGGGCTAGCTTACAATGACAGCTGTTTATTAAATAAATAATTAATTTGCCAAACGATTTTCACCGTTAGCAACTAGGAAACTACAGAGAAGCCTTTGAAAAGCCCTGGGTTCCGCAGTATGATGTAATCAGCGCTACGCTAAAGCCCACGCGGCATTCTTAATCCCTTAATCGGTTCTTACGAAACATCCAGCAATAGATTAAGTACTATTTTTAGTTGGAAACCAAAGACATTTACACAGAGTTAGTATACACACGACTGTCGCGTTGGTCAAGTGGCCATAAGCGCGACTGCTGAGCACAAGGTCCCGGATTAGATTACCAGGCCGCGCAGTGTTACATCAAGAATTTTTCAGTACCAGCCACGGACTCTGGATATGTGCCCGGTTGATGGCCAAAGGCTCCATCCCTATTACATGGGACTTAGACGTAACTGGCGAAATTTGAGTGTACTATTAGGGACACCTCTGCCTAACATTACAGGGCTGAACCGCGTGATGTTATGTTATTAATAAGTCACCGACTCACTCCATACTTTCCCTCCCTGGTTACCATGGCAACAATACAAATATTATAACAAAGTCTAACCCACTCTCGCAGAGAAGGAACACTGACCAGACGCCATTACTCGTAAAATAATTCATACAATTTATGGCAACACCGGAAGTTTTCTGTTTACAAATCTTGGACGCTATCCAGAAATAGTAAAGACTGTTTTCAACTGCGTCTGAATAGTCTGGGTTTTTTCGAGTAGTAGGATTTATTTACGCGTAGGTAATTATGTGGTTGTATTGCATGTAGATATGTGTGGGCATCAGATGTCGTGGTATGGGCATGTGAAGCGGAGGAATGAGGAAAATGTATAGAAGAGTAGAGGAATACCAAAGAAACGATGGATGGACTTTGTGAAGGATGATATGGCAAGAAAGGAGGTATCTGATGTGGTGACAAGTAATAGAGAATTATGGAGGAAGAAGACAAGCTGCACCGACGCCAAATAAATTGGGATAAGGGCATGAAAATGTTGATGATACATGTTTGTATGTGTGAGAAGATTGGTCAGCTATGCGAGAAATGTATCAAATGTGTTTGGGTTTCCAAGCTCAATACACTGATAGTGGATAAAAAGATTTAGTGTGTAAGACAGATAGTGTGGCAGCTGTTAGTTTTCTAAATACTGACGTAAAACGTAGTAATGCTACGGATTTGGTGGCCAGTATATGTATGACATGAACGTGTTCGAGGCGCAAAGAGTATGTTAAGAGGGTTTCTGCTTACTGCCATAGTTTTTTTAGTTATAGTTTATGAGACATTATTAGCCATTGATCCTAAATGTGTCAACAGACATCCTATTGCTGTTAGAATTTTGACAACGTCTACTCAATCGTTGGTATCTTCATCAAAAATATCATCATTATTGTTGCAATATTTTATGGTCTACTTGCCTTTTAACCAAGTATTGCATTTGGGTAATTGCAGTGACGTACATAATTATCTAATGGCGGTACTTTGATACAAATCTAAAACCTTGGCTTGCCATTATAACTATTTATAACGTCTTCATATTGAGATTGAGGTTGAAGTTTTTGATGTCCTGAACAGTCTGCTTGCCTTATGGGCTAGCCGTATTGTTGGCCCCTAGGAAAGCCACTTACTATTACTTATAGCCTTTAATATTCCACTGCAGTGCGAAAACGGTGATAGATGGAGGATGCATGAGGTGGTTTGGGTAGACCATCATCGGAATACCCATATCCCAGTTAATTAGGGGTCGACGCGTATGATTTTTCCAATATTTTTTAACTATCCTTTTTTTTCTGTGGCTAGGTCATATTTCAATTACGGCCAATTTCAAAATTTCCGAATAGCCACTACTTACCGAATGAGTTCAAAAATGAAAATTGGAGATTGGAGAATTTGTATGAAATTATTTATCAAGTAAGATCGGGAACTAATTCATAGGTGGTGAAACAGGCCCTTAAATTACTTTATCTATGTTAGTAAAGTTAGGGAAATAGTGCAACAAAATAGTTACGAACTGCAAACGGTTACAAACATGCCACCACGCTCCACAATCTATTTACCGACTAACTGATGGGTAGGGCGTCTCCACGGAAACGAGCAGGAAACTATTTCCTTCGATATTAGTTTGTTTGTATTAGAAGACAAATGTAAAGGGAATGGAGATATTATTGTTGATAGAGATAACTTTAGTATCGAATAATTTCAAATGTGAGTGATCGCAAATGGAAAAAAAAACTTGGATAACAACTCATCAAATAGAAAAAAGCCAACTAATAATTGTGACATTAGGTAAGCACAAAATAAGTCTCAAAAAAGGACCACAATCAGACGCATTTGCTAACTCTGATATTTACTACATTTTTAGAGAATCTTATCATTTTTTACAAACACTTTTAGACGTCTTGTTATTTTTTGTCTTTTGTACCTGACTACTCTAAGAAGAAACAGCTGGAACATACTCAGAGGTCTCTTTTAAGGTCCAGACATAAACTTGGTCAACTCATATGAGGACTGAAGAAAGAACCACACAGATTTGAGAGGACATGTCCAGTCATTGCAAGCATATTTCAGTTATGGAGATATCATTTTAGCTTGAGTCGTCAATCAAGAAGAAGAAAACCAAATGCAGTTTTCACTTCACAACTCACGAGACGACGAAAGTAAATACAGGAGAGTAAGGCAGAACGCAAATTATTAAAACCCCTATCCCACCTAAAGCGTGGTGTCATGAAACCATCTCCCTGCGGAACTAATGCAATAATAAAGCAATTCCGAGCTCGCTGGCAACGCTACCCGATGACAAACATGCACCCAGTTATAGAGCTATTAACGCTAAGATATTTTGACCTACTAACTTTGTGGGAATGATTTTAACTCGTTTTAAGGTGAAGATTTTTAAATGCAAGTGAAATGACTAGAAGATCTAACTTTATAATATACAGCAAACACATTATGCAGGTATTTAACTCATATTAAACTAAAGATCATTTTAAAATTTAGGCTAAAGAAATGGAAGAAGACAGATTTATTGCAAATAAAGGAATTAATAAAAACTTACCTGAATGAAAGGTTTAGGAAAGTTTAATTTAAAATTACTGAAATGGAAGAAGATAGATTTCTAACATCCAATAAAAGACACATGGAAGAAAAACTAAACTTTGAAATTATTATTATTAGACGATAACTCTCAACGTGTGTTCCGAGTAGTACTCACAACCGGTGTGCAGGCATGACCATATGCATGGACGCGGATGCAGAAAAAGGAATCTGTAAGGATCAGGTGAGCTGGTCATTCGTTCGTGGTTCTGTAGTTTCTGGTAAAACCCACATTCACTCATCAAGTGCTGAAGAATGCTTCTTTCTTCTCCGTGTGGTTAGTGCCTGAGCTGATGGAGTTTTTATGCAAGCCATGGGCCTCTTACTCGACTTACATGCCGTCGAGAAATATATGTCAACAGTGCTGAAGTTACGTTTTAAATATCATTCAAAGACATTCACGAAGACAAAGATATGGTAATATTAACACATTTTAGACCAGAAACTAGTCGCATCTTCGATTAAGACGCATGTTTTGCATTTGCTAATGAGCGCACAAGCCGTTAGTTTCTTGCGGCCCGGAACGGGGCAACTGGCCGCAAAAACTCTACGATAATGAAGTTTGAATTATCTTCTTAGCATAATCTTGAGAATGTTGTGGTTGTATAACAGAAATATCGCTAGACGCGGCTCCATTTATTTGTTTCAAAATATAAAAAAATAGTAGTCCACCGGTATCGGGAACAGGGTCCAAACACCTTATTTCCGCCTGATAAAAGACTATTAAATACATTTCTCAGGCGGCCAAAGAACTGCTCCTTCAAAGATTGCTTCATGTCATCACCGTTGATGCCCAGCGCTTTCGACATATCCAAATACTTACCAACAGGTAAAGTTTGTGTTTTTGGGGTGATCCCTACATTATCCCCGAGTGTCATAGGCTTTATTTTAAAACATTCCCGTGGGATAATTTCAAACCATTTCGGAGCGAAGCGGCGGGCAAAAACTAGATGAAGGTGCATCTATACTGTACTAGACGCAGCTCCATCTAAAAAAAAAGTAATATCTCGAAATTTTCAATAACCTATAATCATTTAGTCTTATTCGTTTTGTTCAATCTGCACTCCAATAAGGGATAATCCTATTTTTTTTTTTTGTCCCTCGGGTAGTTTATTGAAAAGTATTGGACACGTATTTTTTCTTTTTTCACGTGGTCATAAAATTACGGAGATGTATTGAGTTGAAATGGCGCATGACGTCACATGTAGGTAAGTTTTATACCTACTTGTGACGTAGTAAGCCCCCACTCTCCAACTTTAATGAGTTCTAACTAATTAATTTTTTGATATTTTGATAAAACAAAAAATACGTGTCTAATATTTTTGTATTACCTTTCTGACGGACAAAATAGAATGTCGTTTTATTTACCCAGTCCGATCCCCTATTGCGTAAGACACTTTCAATCACAATCTAAAGGATTTTGAAGAAAATATCTATTTTAAAAATCCGCTTGCTCAACGACGTAAATAACGTGTTGAATGTTGTTCGAACTGTCAAAATCAAAGACATCGCCTTCATAAGTATTACGAGACTACCCAGCAGCAGTTTCGAACCCTTAAATTTCAAGACTCCAAAATTACCTAAATCACGTAACATCGCTTTTGTACCAAAACCCTCACCCAAGTTTGGGTCGCCACACTCTCAATCCCGTTTAACCAAACGCTACTGAACATCAATACGTGCCTACACGGCTGAATAGCTTTTAAAGAAACAATTAGTTGAGAACGAGGCATACAGTGTCAGGTAGCCGACTTCCGTAAGGGATGTGAACTGACCCACTTTAAGTTCATGACTCCGTTATATATTTTACATTCTGAAAGGTTTCAAAGAAAATATGTCATGTACGCTTGTACCAGCTGCGGTAATTTCGTTTTATCGAAAAGAGCATTGGCTATGCTTAATGGGTGTTATCAGATCGGCATTTAAACTGTTTAAAAAACCTGTTTGGACGATGGTTTAGTTTGGATATTTAACCAAAAGCTAATAATGGCGTCCATGTCTTGTCTTTTGATTTGCATATGTCCGAATACTGCTTCTGCGCCATTTTCTTCGGTTAGTCTGAGTCTGTATTTGCTTCACACAAAAGAGAAAATAGCTTCCAAAAATTATTCTTCTATCTTCATTATTTTTGGTTTATCCGAGTTAAAATCTCTACGGTATAAGACTTAAACCGACGTATTCGTCCTCATGTGTCACCACAAAACCAGCCAGTGGTTTTCACACATCGCAAAAAAGTCACGTCCATTACGTCACTAAGCTGAGCGTTTCCTGTCCCCCAATCAGCTGTAGTCGCCCCCATCCCTCGCCGCTCGACCGACATGCAGGGCGCCGACCCGGGCCGTTATTGAACCGGATCGCGGAACACGATAACGTTTCTAATATCCTACGACAAACACATATTAGTAGTCATGGAGGTGTTTGTGAGACAAAAAGACTGGGTGTCCGGAAAATACTGCCGCGTCACTCATTTTTGCCACAGAACCAATCGGCTGTTGTAGTTTGAAGGTTGCGGGTACCAAGTACTTATGTAGATACCGGATTACATGCAACATAAAAACGTCGAAACATGCATCATAAATGCATAAAATATGCAACAAAAGTGCCAAAAGCGATGCGGGGAGCAAAACAGCACCAAAACGTACTGGGCTTGTGTGAATTACAGTACAGCGTATTTCTTCTCACCAAGATGAGGTCTTTGTCCCGACCAGTGGGAATAATCACAACTATGCTAAAGCGGCATGAAAAGACTATTAAGTCATAAGGGTTCTCTCTTTATTGTCATCCCATGAAAAAATACTATTGTAAGACCCAAGAGAAATCTTTACATTCCTGTTTAAAGTCGTCAACAACTTTAAATGTTCCACTGTTCCACAATTGGCAGCAGCCATATTGTAATTAGGTCAAAAGGGAACGCTATAAGCAGTTCCCGTTACTCCCTCAGGAATAGAACCCGTCGACGCGAGCTAAGCAGTAACCTTATTAACGGGGTAATGAGAATATTTCCAGCCTCTAGTAAGATGCTGAGCAGCTTCAATATCGATCAAAACGAACGCTGCTAAATAACAAACATAACATACGCCTGTAGTCTCGAAAGGGTTAGGCGTAGGTGATCCTAATAGTAGAACCACATTTTGCCAGGACTTGTGTTGTTTTAAGGCCCATGTAATAGAGGTCGAGCCTATTCCCATCAACCGGGCACAAATCAAGACTCCGTCGCTGCTACTGAGAAATTCCTGATGAAAAAACTTAATAACACTTCCCCACCCCGACCCACTTGAACCCAGGACCTCACTCGACCAACGACGCAGTCAAAATAACAAGGACTATTTTTTTTTTTTATTATTTGTGGCATCTCGCAGTTCAGCCTCTGAGGCTGGCTTCTGCTTAACCGGTCAATCCTGTGGATGCCTTGAATTTAAGTCCTCCAGCCAGGGCAAAACTTATAAACTAAGCGACAACACGCTAAGGGCACCCCCTGCGGGGTACGGGCCTCGGCTTAGGGCGTCGCTAGGGGAAGGTAGCAAAGGGACTGGCTGGATCTGAGTGATACAAGGACTATAAAAAAATACGCTGTTAAATAAGAAAGGAATTTTCATGATTTAAGACGTAGGTATAATAGTTCTAGTAGGTAACAATAGTTCTAGTGTCAATATCGAGGTAGAGTATTGTCTATTGTATTGTTGGGTATCGTGTATGGACCTAAAGAATGATCATTGATCTATGCAGTGGGGTAAATGCGTAACACATTCATAATGACAATGCGTTCAGTATTCATTTAGACGATTTAATAACGGATGAGGAGGTCTTTGTCCAGCAGAAAAAAAAACAATATATGAAAAAAAATAAAAAACATACGATGCAACGGCTTACGAATACCCTTCAAAATCCAATGAATTGTGATAAAAAAACGTGTGTTAGACTAAGACAGAAGGTATACAGATTTGTCTGCACCTAATAATTTATTTACCATCCACCTGCATTGTCCAGTCATCCCGCGATCGTGGCACTTGCAACAGCGTCGAAAAATCCGGATCTCAGAATAAAAATCACGGAACATATCACGCAGTAAGAGAAAGAGGGAGAGGTAGACTGTCAACTATCTGGACGACAAATGTCAGAAACGACATGCAAAAGCTTGGCCTTACGGATGACGATGCTTACCAGCGAAGTGAATGGCGCCGCAGGATCAAGAAAGCCGAACCCGCGTAACGGAAAGACGCGAGGGCAAAGAAGAAGAAGACGGAAGTTATCCGTATAAGTGAAGTGTAAGTGTCTCAAAAGGTTTAAGTTTTTAAAATCACATGGTCACTAACACTACCAATAACACTTGTAACGGGATATTTACCATGTGTATTATTTGTTTTAAGTTCCCGATATTTCGGCGCTGTTGCAAACGCCATGTCACGGATAAACTGAAGTTATTGCGGTTGGGTGTGTATGAGCAGACAAATCGGTCTACCCTTTCTCTTGTTCGTTTTTTGCGCTCCGTACCACTACCACTGTCACTCACAACTCGATTCTGTTTCCGACACATGAAACTCTCTGTGTCCACTCTCAATAAACATGGTAAATATCCCGTTACAAGAGTTATTATTAGTCTCAAAAGGTTCTTTCGCAATTTTTCTCACAAGCTGATCACAAACGGGATATTATTATGAATTACTAATCACGGTACGGAAGTAGTAAAATGAGCTAAGAGAACTGGGCCGTCGTGTAACACACTTGGCACGGAACACAAGTTACAAGACTTTATTAAAATCTTCATAAACGCACACGACGAATGCGTCCTCCTTAGAATAACAATATTCTGCTTGAAAAATGGCTCCAGGATCTACATAATGTAGGACTTACATAATTTTACCATCATATTTGCAAGGAAATGAAGTTTGCCTTGGAGTATTTACATTAATTGACGCGACGTTTTACAGAAATAAATCCTCGCAAATATGTGTAAAGTGAACATTTGTTAAAAAGCCCATTTTGCTCGTTTCAAAAGTCTGTCTAATTGCGTAACACACTCGCATTCCCAATGTCATTCAATATTTGACGATTCAATAATATTCTTAACGATACATATTACTCTCTCGGCCAATGAAATTTTTTAAATGTATTTACTATTGGCGTACCTATTTTAAATAAAAATTAGCGCTGGGGGACCGCTTAGCACAAGCACAAAACAAATCGGACCCCCGACGCAACGACGCTTGGATATTTTAGATTTTCTTGAAGTTTTTTCGGTAGGGATTTTTTTTTCTATTGAATCCTTTTTAACTTATATTATTTTTCTTAGCCTTGAGTATCCCACTCCTGGGCATAGGCCTCCCCCATTCCTTCCGTTTTCTCGTTGTTGCGCCTCTTCTCCCTAATTAACGAAAACAATGAAAGTTATAAATTAAGGAAAAAACGAGCTTTTAGGGGGAGGCGGAGTAAGGTCTAATCGATTCGAAATTTGAAATTGGTGTTTATTTCCCCTTATCAACTAGAAAAGAGGATATGATCTTCAAACGGTTTAGCAGATTTTCTCGAAACATAGCTAAGAACACTCGTTTTTTGTAAAATTTTAGACTATGTATGTATGACTTGAAAGTTTGTATCATGAAATGTCATAAGACGTAAACGCTCTTAACCATCTGAATATTTGCCTTCAATAAGCCCAAACATCTCATAATTACAATTGATACACTGACCCTCTTAACTGCACTGTTGTTGAAACACGTCACCAAATTAGATTAAGCTGTTTAATCGTCGACTGTAGGAACCGATTTAATAATCCTCTGATTGTAGGTCAGTCGTTTTAAGGTTGAGTCATCCGTAGGGCTTGTTCCGTATCGAAGCAGTAAAACTGGTTCGTAACTGAACTTTTTCATTCTTTTAGTGTGAGCCAAATGTGGCTTAAACCTGGATCTCATCAGATACGTCCTTTCTTGTCAAAAAATCAATATAACCATCATTCTCTTGCTCTTATCCCAATTCATTTGGGGTCCGCGCAGCATATCTTCTTCTTCCATACTTTTCTTTTACGCGTCATCTCATCAGTCAGATACGTCCTTTCTTGCCAAAAAATCAACCTAACCATATTCGGCCTTATTTTTTGCGTGTCTAGATTCGCTCTCAAGGACTTCCATTAGAATCTCGTAGGAATAGTCTGATACTTTCCTCCTTTCACCAGAGGGTCTGTCAGACTATTACTGATTAAAACTACACACGACAATTTCAAGCAGTTTGAGTCTTTCGGAAGAAACACTGACACCTGTATCTATAGTCTATAGTAACTAGACTACAGATACAGGTGTCATACACACTGACACCTGTAATTACTTTAACTAGACTCTAGTTAAAGTAATTACCTACTTATGTTACAGTAATTACTTGTTTCAGTAATTAATTATGTTTCAGTAATTACTTATGTATCAGTAATTACTTTTATTTCAGTATTTACTTATGTGTCAGTAATTACTTGTGTGCCAGTAATTACTTATATTTCAGTAATTACGTATGCAACAGTTTTTATGCTATAGACAAAAATTTGAATGAAGTAAGAACCCTCAAAGAAAGCAAAGCTAAGAACTTCAACCTTAACAGTTCCAACTTCAAGCAATTACTAAACCTTACAAGCATCTAAAATAATTACTCGTACCCGAGTAATCACTTTGACTTATTTATAGATATGGGTGTCGGTCAACGAACTATTGGATTAGGTACTAATAATGATCAGTTGACGAAATTTTTCAAGACATTCCAACCACATTTATCCTAATCTCAAAGACAAATTAAAAAAAAAAAACTAGCGACCCACATACAACTAGATCGACAACTTGTTAAAGTCGAAACATACAGTTTTATTGTTTTCTGATACCGTTTGACGTCCGTTCCTCGTTCATAATACAGTTATGCTACATCCTCAACCACTCGATGCAGATAGTGGTAATATTAATTAATTAAATTATAAAATGCGGGCGTTCTGTAATGCAGAGTTCCACCTCATTTTGCCGGCGGTAATCTTCATGTTTTTATTGCAATTTGTAGTCGAAATTTTAGTCAAATAATTCTGGTTTGTAATAACATTTAGACATGAAACTAATGGAGCCCGATGTAATTTTTCAGTGAAACCTTGTCCGCCGCTATCTCCAGTTATGTAAGCCTAGTCTTTTTTCCTGTACTTTTGTGCAGTCCGATTTGTCGATGTGCTCGGCTAATCGGGGGACTTATTGTAAGCGGTACTTTTAGTCCATCATTGTGTGCGTTATTCAATGCAGTCTTAAGTGATCTATTTGGGACTTCGAAGGCGAAAGGCCATCGTCTGCACATGACTTAGTACGCCGGCATCAGAAGTCGGTTAACACCTATCAATATTACACCAAGTGTTGTGCTGATCAGTGAGCTCTTATGTTATATTGTTTCTGTTAATATGGATCGTTTTAAATCTAAGACGTCTTATAATTTTGTATATGTATAGCGACTTTCATTGCTGACCGTATCTACTGATAAACATAGACATAATATAAACATACATACATACTATAAACTTACGCAGGAAACTACAGAAGGCTATCTATGTACGGTCCTTAACACTCCAAGCGCCTCGTCCACGAGTCGTTCATACAAAAGGTCATACACACCAGCTAGTTGCGAGTACTACACACCTGGCCTATTACTGATAAACTCATAAATGATCTCTATCGGAACTGTTCTAAATCTAGACGATACACCGCTATAATTTCCACTAAAAGCGTCAAGGTGCTAAATGTCATATTACAAAACAAACATACTAGATTCAGTTAACAAGTCAATGATTACGGTGAATGAGTATCACAGACCGGCTAAACCAGTTAGACAACTAAGAGAAACGAGACGATGTGTCTACGCAAGGTGTCTAGGGTTTTAGATATCGCAAGTATGTTGGCGCAATCCGAGGGATAAGTTGGGTCAGATCGCGTAGACGGAGACACCTACATTCCTGGTATTGCTGGTAGATTTGTACTATAGCAAATACGGTTGTACTGGACGTTGGCGATATTGTTGTGGAGTTCTAAAGTGTTGGGGTTACACATTTTGTTTTTTTCTTTAACAGGAATGGCATCTCGCCGGTGCAAAATCTGCATCTATCGGTGCATCTAGGAGCTGCTGACGATGCCTTAGAAATAAAGCTGCGGTCATCGGCGAAACATTGGTGCAAATGTACTAAGTTTATACGAAGGCATTCATTCGCTAGGTCAGTCGATCGATCAAACAGTAGCCTGCCAGAAAATTTTAAAGAAGATTCTTCGGATGTTATTCAGGCAAGAAAGGAGGTGTCTGATGAGATGATAAGTAATAGAGAAAAATGATGATGATGTGTTGTTATTAGGGCCCTTATGTTGAACCTGCAAGCCAAGAATCAAAAGGCAAGAACACAAAATACGCGTCTTGGACTTGCAGTTGCGAACACCACCCTAATATTAAATACAATACAGTACAAGTCGAGTATTCTATGTTGGAGCTCATAGTCCATAAAGTTAGCTAACACAGCATGATTGAAAACCATAGCATACAATTTTGCAGTAACAAAAACGAATTATAGAAGTTAACAACAATGTCACACACATCATTCGCCTTAATCCCAATGCGTCAAAATGCTTTACATACAAAATTAAACCGAGCAAAGCGCTACTAGGCACGATCGGTTACGATTTCGCGAATAACATACAAAGTAGGTTAGGAACATTGTAAAACGGACTTCGTTTGATTGGGTGTTGTTTTATGGGTATGCCAATTTTGTTCGCACGTTTGCTGTAACACATTTATTGGGTGATGGTAACCCGAATACCGAAGACCACACAGGCGTATCGGTACAATGTACTTACATACAGCAAGAAACATAATTTGAATAGATAATATATCTAGCTGCTATGTGCTAGCGACACGAAGAAGTAGACTGAAGACTATGTAAGTAGGATACAGAAGCGATAGGGAGGCTATTATAGAATTGAAGTAAACATTTTAGTTTTCAAAACATTGTAATAGCATCTACGCAACTAAGGAATCAATTGGTGTGTGTGGATTTAAAAGATACATCAAGATAGGAGAGTGTCTGGCGTTACTTTGCGGTTGCAAATGCAAATGCAAAACATTAGTTTTAATTCCGCAAAAAAGATCTAGGCTTAGATCCAGGACGATGTTCGACAAAGCTAAGAGGGTCAAAGCTTATTAATCGAAGACTGACTTGGCAATAGAGGAAGCAAAATGTAAATAAACTTTCTTTCCAAACAAGGATTGCAGGCTCAGTGGGGACTGAGCCTGCGTGGCGGATTACAACTCACTTCCTCTCATGGAAAGGACGCCTGTTTACCAAAAATAGGAACTATAAGCTGATTAAGTTATTAGTCAATTCCGACTCATGATTAATTTTCAAATAAACAGTTAGCTAATCCTCAACCCGACCATTCGCTGCAAACTGTTTGCCTAGCGGTTTTATCGTATAATTCTTGCCAACTAGACTAAAACTAGATCAATCGAGATTGATATCGTAAAGCAAACTGTGCATTAACATAAAACTTGGGAAGACTGTCTTACATAAATATTTTATGATTATAATCATAGTATTTCTCGTCCGCGTGATACGGTTATCACTTCCCGTCAAGCCGTAAAGGGGAGACGTAATATGAGGGTAATATTCTTTTAAGATGGTTTTTGCGGAGATCAGATTGATAACCTAATACGTATTAATAACATTTACTACGGGATATTTACCATGTGTATTATTTGTTTCGAGTTCCCGATATTTCGGCGCTGTTGCAAACGCCATGATCACGGATAGTAAATGTTATTAATAGTGTTAGTGACCATGTCAGTTTAAAAACTTATAACCTAATACGTTAGTAAAAAAGGATGTATAGATATGAGAATCAGAGTGAAAAATTTATCAAAAAGGCAGGATCCTCCGATCAGAAGGGTATTGTAGTGGTTATTTCGATACAGGAGATTTTGCGTGTTGCTATAGCTCCTACGCGGCATTGTTATCCTACAATTTTTCAACACGCTTGTACTAAATTTTTCGACTACAGGAAAATTATAAAAAATTGATCCCACGGATCCGAAATGAGCAGGATCAGTTGACTAAAGAACCATCATGCGATGTATGTAAAAGCTATGCAATATTTGAAGTCTGCTTTTGTTAAATTAACGTCACGATTTTGCTAGGAATTCTATGGAGGCTTGTTCCGTCGCTTCTTCACCCTAGTCAAAAGACCAGGAAAAGATCATGGGTGATGGGTGAGGACTATCTATATTCGTAATAAAGTCGGTAAAAAGCATCTAATTTTCAGCATAATTTAAATACATGATTCGAGTATCTGTAGAATGGTACAATAAAGCAATATAAGAAAAAAGATAATTCAAGCGTCTAACATTAATTTCTACATAAAAATCCAGTTCCGACCGGAATAGTAGACAACCGAAAAATATATTCAAAGATATTCAAATCCAAAGACCAGAAAAAATAAAGGAAACCAAACTCAGTACAAACATTGTCTGAAACAATTTTAAGTAAGAATCGACGTTGTAAACGAAATCGTTCAATATTTGTTCAATGTTAAGTGGATAACCGATAACCATAATTCTGAAGGGAGTCTTTTGTAATGGATTCTCAAGGTTTGTCTTAAGTATCGAAACAATGTTTCTCCAAATTATGGAATACTTTGTGATTATATGGCTACCAGCTACTAGCTTCGTCGGGTCTTCTCGTCGCGTATTCCACAGAACCTAAAGACTAAAGTCTTCAATCAGTGCGTCCTGCCTGTAATGACTTACGGGGCCGAAACGTGGACACTCACGGTACAGTTGGTCCATTAACTCAAGGTCGCTCAGCGAGCTATCGAGTGGGCTATGCTTGGAGTCTTTCTGAGGGATCGCATCCGGAGCGAGGTTATCCGACAGAGATAGTCGACATAGCCCACAGAATAAGTAAGCTGAAGTGGCAATGAGCTGTAGAATCGATGACCGTTGGAGTAGACGTATTCTTGAGTGGAGACCGCGAATCGGCAAGCATAAGGTAGGACGCCCTCAGGCTCGGTGGAGCGACGATCTTCGCAGGGTGGCTGGTGGCAACTGGATGAGAGTTGCCGAGAAACAGTAGACGAAAAAACCCAAAAAATTACGTAACCCTGGAACGTGAAATACCACTGAGTAAAATCTCAGTGCTGACTTTTGACAGCTCACCGGAAATTGCGGGGCAAAAGAACATAGGTTTTTTTGTTCTTGCTACCACGATTTTTGACCCAACCCTGGCTTGTATTATAGGCAAGAACTACTACAATTTGTACTGGCGACCTGAGGGCCTAGACAAACTTACATATCAGCGATTTGACATTAGCTACGTCAAACTCCTGATGAACGTCACTGTATACAAAACGCTTTGAAAGCGACTTTCACTTGTCCTTCCCCTCTGGTGAACGTTAACTGTATCAGCAAGATTCAGAAGGCTTAGGACCAGTCACTATGGCTATCACTTATGTCCAACAATAGACGTGTTTCGGCTACAATGACACTGTCTGTTGGAAGACCGATGCTCGATAAAGCAATAGACTTCTGGAGTAGAATGCGTACAGGCAGTTGGGCACATGGTTGGGATTCCTCCCAGCTAGATGGACCGATAATCTCAAAAAGGTGGCTGGGTCAGTAGATGTGGATGGCGAAGGACAGAATGTTATAGAGATTCTTGGGAGAGGCCTGTGTCCCGTAGTAGACAGCGTCCTTTCTGACCCGTGGAACACCAGAGTGTTTCACCTAGGTGTTCCACGTAAGGCTGAGTTGAATGATGATGTAGTATGACCTAGTGGCGAACGATTTAGTAATACTTCATACCATATTTACTGTTTGTGCCCAGTTTATCCGTGATCATGGTACTTGCAACAGCGCCGAAATATCTAAATATCCCGTTTTCAGTGTTAATGATAGTCTTACTGACCAGATCAAATCAGATTAAAAAGGCACAGTAATGTTATGCAGATTCAATATTGAAAATATTTTACATGTAAAATTCATAATGCAATATTACGAATTCCATTCGTTCAGGGACTGTGAGCTCGGAAAGATTAAATTAACTTTAATTAATAATGAAATCTGCTGTAGCACGTAGCGTTAAGGTTTTTACGTGCGATGTAATCATTATAATTATTCGTTTATTATTTAATGCATTATTTGAATAATTGAATTATTTAATAAATGATGAAGCTGAGTTTTCATTGCATACTTACTGTAATAAAGATTGAGTAATAAAATTAGGAAAATTCTTGCCAAAAAAACAGACCCAGACTATATTTTCTGAGCAAGTTCTCATGGGTTCGATTACCAGGTCGAGTAAAGTGTTGCTGCCGTAACTGGGTTTTCTACCAGCCGGCCTAGCATGACCGCCGTAGAAACGGGCTATGTCTACGGAAGAATCGACAATTTGACAGATATTTCTATCGTCCCAAGCATGGCGATATTAAGAATGTAGAAAAGAAATGTTTCTTTTCTTCAGTCGTCACAAGTCTACAACGTCGAGCATGACGACCATATTTTCTCTTCTTTTGACATTTGGGGGTAGAAACATTACTTCTGACAAATGCCAAACTAGTCTTAATAAAAACTAAATATGAGAAATACACTAGTCTTAATAAAAACTAAATATGAGAAATACGTTTCGTGGTTGCGTTGAGTTACATTCAAAAGGATGAAATGTTATGTAAAATATTTAGGTTTAATTTCGCGAAAAAGATCCAGGCCTGGATCCCGGATGCAGCAACACCATCCCGCCCACGAAAAATGAAAAACTCGTGCAATTGGCAACTTTTTTTTGTTAACTAAACGTAACCTTTTAGCTTTCTGTAGCAACGTCCCCGTTGCTATGGAAAGAATTTCTGTCTATGTCTTCGTAGAAACGCGAGTCGACGGTGCGCGCCATGCTCGGGCAGAAGAAATGACAAGTTGTAAAGAAAAGATTTCTTGTCGTTTCTTGGTAGAATAGAAATAAAACGGTCATGCTAGGGGGGCAGGAATATCTGAGTAACAGTCTGGTATCTGGATTTAAGCCCTGTTGATGCAATTTATCACATGGGAATTAAACATAACTGGAAAAATGTAGATGTACTAAATGCATACTTCTGCCCAATGATGTTATGTTATTTTAGACACAAAAATTAACTGAGATTCGCAACTTTCATCTCAATGTCCAAAAAATCCTAACACACAAGAAGAATAAAATCCTAACACAGAACTTTCAACTCTAAGGGTAACACGGAAATAATCTCTAAACACATCTAAAAAGATCTAAAGCGATCCATACGTTGAGACCATCTCCAAAAATAAGCAAGGACATCCTGGAAACGATTGATGAACGTTCATAGATTATCGATGCTATCTTTTACTGCGACTATCGGATAGAAATAAACTTTGCTCTTGAAAGAAACCGAGATTTTGTCCGAATTTTGTCTGCAATGTACAAAATACATTTTTTTTTACAAAAAATTTGAAAAATAACTTTAATTTCGGAAGTCGACGGCAACCGCCTATGTACCACCAATGTAGGTACCTGAAGTTTAAATAAATAAATAAAAGTCAGTTTTTTTTTTTGCAAAAAAGTTTTTATTTTACCCTTTTTAGTTGTATCTTTCATAAATCCTAGTTGAGTATTAATTTTACATTGTAACTAAACACCAGCATCGTTAAAATTCATTTGGGACCACCGCGCGAATTTCCTCTAGCAAATGATAAAGAATCCCTAAATTGGACAAGTAATAATAATAAGTAATAAACGGATTTAGACATCAAATAGCTAGGCTATTAAGTTTTAATATTCACTCTGACATAAGTAGTATGTCGATGTTTAGTTCTATAATTAACACTGCCACTATTAGTAATTATACTAATATAGATTTATACAATTATTGTTCTGAGGAGGATCCATGTGTCACCGTGGAAAATTCTCAGTTAGCTTATAAGATTAGTGATAGGATCTTGCTGTCTGGTGATGGCACTGGTGTCTCGGGGCTCACTCCGGATACTAATATTAATTTAAACTAGGAAGTGAGACAACAGAAGGTACGGTTAACAATATAGTTAAACCTAACAACAACATGGTATCTTCTTGCACTCAATTAGTTAAATATAAGAAAGGGCCTCAGCAGAATACCTTGAAATTATTCCACCAAAACATTCAAGGTATTTCTTCCAAATTATTAGAAATTGAATTGTTTTTAGAAAGGACTTTATTTGACATTATTTGCTTTACTGAACATTGGCTAAAGGATTACCAAATACTCATTAATTATGAGAACTATACGGTGGGTAGTTGTTTTAACCGTAAATCTATGCTGCGTGGAGGTTCCCTAATATTAATTAAAAATTGTTTTAAATTTAAGCAACGTAATGACATAGTAGGTCTCTCGGTTGAACATTGCGTCGAACTGTCCTGTGTTGAGCTAGATAGGCATGTAATTGTGTGTGTGTACAGACCCCCAAACTATCAAAACTTTTCTTTATTCGAATCAATAATGGAAGATGTCCTGGCAAAACTTACAGCCAGTAATAAATCTGCAATTATCTGTGGTGATTTTAACATCAATATTTTGGAAGAAAATTCTAATAGCAGCAGGCTATTAAATCTCTTTAAGTCATTTCATTTAGCCAACATTTTTATAGAACCAACTAGAGTCACTCCATCGTCTGCTACTTGTATTGATAATGTTTTCTGCGATTGTGATTACTTAGATAAAGCCATAGTTAGTAGTCTGCCTTCGGATCATAGCGGACAATCGGTAACTTTTAGTTGTAACACACCAGAGCAAAAAGTTCAGATTAGATTTAGACCTATAACAACTAGCAAATTAAATAGATATAATAATTCCCTACAGAACAAGTTAAGTATTATGAGCCATCATATGGGCGATTGTAATGTAAATCAGTTGTATGATCATTTCTTTTCAATAGTTCACACTCAATTCAATAAAACATTTGAAAAGAAGATGAAAAGCATCTGCCCTAAATTTATATTTAGTGATTGGGCAACTACAGGGATAAGAAAAAGTAGGGAACGACTATTTGAGCTGTATGGCCTAAAGCCTTTCATAAACACTGAAACTTTTAACAAGTATGTTGCTAATTATTCGAAAATTTTTAGAAATACATGCAAGGCTGCTAAAGCCTTGCATATTAGCAACAAGATCAAAAACGCAGATAATAAAATAAAGGCAGTTTGGAAAATTATAAATAATGAGACTAATAGGAAAAAAATACTTAACACTAACTATACATTAGATACTAAATGTGGTCCTAAAAGCTCTGATCAGGAAGTAGCTCAAGAATTTGTAAACTTCTTTACCGATATACCGTTTAAAACTACGGAGGCTCTAAATTCCTCATCCGAAGTCTCACTAGCTTTGTTAAAGGCGAACGTGTCTGGCTGCCCGGCTGAATTTAAATTTAAACACATAAACCCTATGACAGTTATTGAAACTTTCCGGCAAATAAAAATCAAACTGACCGAAGATCTATGGGGAATGTCAATCAAAGTTTGTACATCCATAGTTGAGACTATAGCACCATACCTAGCTTTAATTTTTAATTTGTGTGTGGACCAAGGAGTTTTCCCTGATTTAATGAAATATAGTAAAGTTATCCCTCTTTTCAAATCCGGAGACAGTAAAGATACAAATAATTATAGACCTGTATCCGTGTTGCCAGTTTTTAGCAAGGTGTTTGAAAAGGTAATGCTGAATCAAATGCTTAATCATTTTAACACCAACAAAATGTTTCACGATCAACAGTATGGTTTCACCAAGGGACGTTGTACGACAGACGCCGGTGTAACCTTATTAAAGCACATATTTACAGCGTGGGAAGAGTCCCAAGACGCCATAGGAATTTTTTGTGACCTCTCTAAAGCATTTGATTGCGTTAGTCACGACACATTGCTTTTGAAACTTGAGCATTACGGACTCGGTAAACTTGCACTTAGTTTGGTTAAATCCTATTTGAGTGACAGGAAACAGCAAGTTCAAATAAATGGTGTTAATTCACAGGGTTTAAAAGTAAAAATGGGGGTTCCACAAGGCTCAATATTGGGTCCTTTCCTCTTTCTAGTATACATTAACGATCTACCCTATTTATTGAAAAACCAACCTCAAAATATGGTGTTATTTGCTGATGACACTTCTTTAATTTTTAAGATTAATAGACGGGCCCAAAATCTAGATGACGTTAATTTTGCCCTACTTCAGGTTCTTAATTGGTTCACAGCAAACAATTTAGTATTAAATGGAAAAAAGACTAAATGCATAAGATTTTCATTACCGAATGTTAAAAGTAGTGATTGTGATATAATATTGAATAAAGAGAAACTAGAATTTGTCGATAAAACGGTTTTCCTGGGGATTACGCTTGATTCAAGGCTGCAATGGGGTTCTCATTTAACATCTCTTGCGGGGCGGCTCAGTTCGGCAGCATATGCTGTAAGAAAAATCCGTCAATATACCGATGTAGATACCGCAAGATTAGTCTATTTTAGTTACTTTCATAGTATAATGTCTTACGGCATTTTGTTATGGGGACGGGCTGCAGACATCGAGTCTATTTTTATTCTGCAAAAAAGAGCCATCAGAGCCATTTATAATCTCCGTAGGCGCGATTCTCTACGGGAACTGTTTAAGGACATTAAAATCATGACGGTACATTGTCAATACATTTATGAAAACATTATGTACGTAAGGAAAAATCTGCATCTTTTTAGTAAAAGAGGTGACAGACACAATTACAATACTAGAAATAGGGACCAGTTAGTTCAGCCAGGCTTCAGACTCGCTAAAGTAGACTCATCTTTCATGGGGTACTGTTTAAGATGCTATAATAAAATTCCACAAAGTATTCTTGAACTGAGTGAGACGAAATTTAAAACATGCATTAAACGCACACTATGTAAGCAAGCTTATTACAAATTGGACGATTATATCGCTGATAATAATGCTTGGCTCAATGCCGGTCCTGCTCCACAAGGACAGGGACGCATAAAATGATAGCATTAAAAAGTATTGTTGGAGCTGCTGAAGATTGTACAACTATCCTTGCATTGTATAAATTCAATTTAGTATTATATAACTGCATAGCCCATATTGTGTGAGTACTATGTACTAGCTATCATTTACTGGAAACCTGCGTCTTTTATTGACTTGAATGTGCCCTGGCGGTTGAGAGTATGTCATGCTCACTTAAATGTCACGCTGATGGTGGCGGGTGTGTCGGGTCATTTAGTTCCCTTCAAAATGGTTGAGTTGAATGATGGCTGATCCATTCGTCATGTTCGTGAACGGGCGCTATCAGTTGTGCCTGGTCATCTCTTAGTTGCCACGGCTTATTTCGAACTAATTATTTTATTTTTTAATTGTCTTTTTTATTTTACTATGGACACTTTTATCGTGCACGTCATGCTACATCGTTCTCACATAATGTACCATCTCAACATGAATGATGTAACCAAAGTTTTGTAACAAGATTCTGATTTAAAAGAGTGTCCATGGAGTTTCTTGCCCATTCTTCTCCATAGAGATCTACGCTTTGGAATGGGCAACTACAGTACTTTCACAAGTTATTATGTCTTGTGACTGGGACTGTAGCTTCATTTTTATTGTTGTTTGACTATTCAAAAGTGCCTGTAATTGGCTTACTTGAAATAAATGATTTTGATTTGATTTGATTTGATTTGATTTGATTTGATTTGAATCACGGGGAAATTGTTGTACATACATGAAAAAAAAATCCTGGTCGAATATATTTCCACCTTTTTTTAAGAAGTCAGTTTATTATTCTTATTTTTACCATGTTTTAACTGAAAAAAAAGTATCCGGATCGAAGGACCAAAATCAATGATTTCATTTTTTTTCTTTAAATGGTAATAAGTATAAATCTATTCTAAATTAAACTTTACACAATTTAAAAAATAATCTTAAATTCACAGACGCTGGTTCTAGCTGGGTAGTAAGTGAGGGCCGTCACACTTTCGGGTCACCTGTAACGACTGTCAAAGATCTACAAGTGGCAGCCGGAACTAACGGCTAAGCCTGCTTTGTAAGTAGAGAACCCGGTATGTAATGGTCATCCATCTAAAGACCGACCTTGGCAAGCGCTGCTTATACTTGAAGATCGATTCGTGCGGCTATTATTATTTACCCACTAGCTACTCCTATTTATAAATAACTTATACATACATAAATGTCAAGTGCATGTGTGCGTTCATCCTCACACGAGCGTGACTAATTACCACTAGGAGACGTAACGGCACCGCTGCGTATGACCGATCGTATCTATGGGCTTTGTAAACTTGTTGATTTTGATAGAAATTTTGCTATGGAGTACGGATTAAATCATCATTCTCCTGTACTATATAGCAATTTATTTACGGTCGGCGCAGCAAGTCTTCATCTTCCACACTTCTTTATTACTTGTCATATTGTCAGACACCTACTGTTTTATCATCCTTCACACAGTCTATCCATCGTTTCTTTGGAGAAAAGTGTAAATGAAAAGTTATCGTAATAGCTTTTCTCGTATGCTTTTATCTTTTGCTTGTTACGTTTGTCTGTCTATTTGCAAAGTTATGTGTCCTGCTATTAACCGTTGAGGAGTTCTCCCGTGAGGAGACGATCCTAGCTGCAGGAATAGGTCATGTCTGTCTTAAAAATGTATTGTCAACCGAACTAAAAAATGTGTAAAAATTTCGGCTCAATCGGTTGGAGGGAGTTTAAAATTTAGTTGCATGATTTAACCCATACAAAAGCCTCTATAAATAGGGTCTGTTAAGTATGTTTATGGATTTGTAAGAGCGGAATAGTATTGCCGCAGCAGCGTGGCTAATTACCACTAGGAGACGTAACGGCACCGCTGCGTATGACCGATTGTATCTATGGTCTTTGTAAACGTGTTGATTTTGATGGTATTTTGTTATGTAAGAAAATAAGGTCTGCAACTTAGGCAAATGTGTAGTGTGGTTAAATAATCTAAGTCAAACGTCAATTAATCAAATTAGGTTAAAAATCAACACTTTCTGACCTTTGCAGTTTCCTAGAGTTTTAGATAGAGAGAACAAGTAGCGGAACAAATCCCCAACACAGCATACGAATCAATAAGCCCGCACATTCGTAAACCAACCTCATTTCCTTTTAATTACATCTTCACTATCACCCGGATCTGACCTTAACACCGTATTACCGCGGAAATACAATCAACAATTTACAGTCCCACATCAGTTGCACTGCTAAAATGACCCTTACAAGAACGACTTTAAGACCTGCTGTGAATGCCAAATTGTTACCAGAGTGATGAGCTTCGAATAGACACCATTGTATGCCAGTAACGGTGTGGTTGATATCCCACGGTGGTAGTTTACAATGAACATATTAAAAGTGAGTTAAGACTACCGTGTCTATTTATATTAGGTGACCTTGATTTTTGGTACAGTGGAGTTGAAGAATCAGTTATCTGCAGTGAAAGAGAATGTACAGAAAATCTTTAAACATCTACACTGGTTACCAATGGCTAGAGACAGTGGGAGTGCCGATAGGAGAAGTCTACCAAGGAAAATTTAATGACTTTAGTAGGTAGTCGATGTCTAAAGCACATCAAGCCGTTGGTCCAGGCTGTGATTTGTAGATTTCACAGTCATTACAGGTAGTCAATGGCCCGGAATACTGACAAACAGTATTACCAAGGGACATCGTATTATCCTAAACTAATTGGTCTGTGAAAGTCACATAGGAAAGTCACTCAATGTAAAATACGGGTGTTCAGCTGTATCCGGTTAGACTGGAAGCCGACCCCAACATAGTTGCGAGAAGGCGAGTCGATGTCTAAAGGATCTAACACTAATATGACATATATCCATTATTTTGGTCTTTGTATAAGAAATGGACGTAATTCTACAAAAGATTAATTAAACCCATTATCAAATTTTTCCTGCCCTTACCCCAATTCATTTGGGATCGGCGCAACATATCTTCTTCCATACTTCTCTATTACTCGTCATCTCATCAGTCACCTCATTTCTAGCCATATCATCCTTCACACAGTCCATCCATCGTTTCTATTTCTAGCTGTTGAAGGGATTTGAACTAGAAAGGAGGTGATGACCTTCAAACAGCTGACCAGATTTTCTCAAAACAGCTAACAAACACTCTCGATTGAAACACCTTTCAAACGACACCAATTTTATCAAAATCGGTTCATCCGCTTAGGAGCTACGATGCAACAGACAGACACACAGATACACACGTCAAACTTATAACATCCCTCTTTTTTGGTCGGGGGTTAAAAAGTGCAATCAATTGGACAAAGAGTGACATGTATAATTTATATGGGCATGTATTGCACATAAAGGGTGTAAACCACCTCTTAACGAAGCCGAAAGACACTGGTTCTCCCTGTCATTGCGATCATTTTTTTGTTCTACACCATACCTGGGAACCTTCTAGTTACGGAGATATTAGGGGTCAAAGTTCCAACTTTTTGACAAGTATTTTTTTAAATACAAGTTTTTAATGTAAGATTTTTAAAAATGATTTTACACCCCCCAAAAAAAAGTCGTTTCCCGGAAATATTTTTTGCGTAAAGTTACTTAGTTTCATGTACAGAATGCTTGGTTGACGGCTTCGTGATGAGGTGATTTACACCCTGTATAAGTTATACATGTGACTGTCCCCATCGCATGTAAACACCCCTTGAACAGACAGTAATAGGATCGGAAGATTAGCAAAAGTGCATAGTTGTCGAAGTGTCAGGCACAAGTTGTGAACTAACGATATCTTGTTATAAAAGTTGAGCTGACATATTTTATGTTTGCGATGGCTTTCTAAGTGTGTAGTAAAAAAGTTGAAGAGGACAGGTATTATTCTGATGGGTCATCGAAGATTCGCCATGGTATGTTTGAAATAATCGCTTTATAATTTAGAATTCACATACCCATAATAGCTGTTATCTCGAAGGATTTAGCAAGAGTGTATTCCTATACACGGTGGAAATCACCTCATCACAAAGCCGTCAACCAAGCATTTTGTACATGAAACTAAGTAACTTTACGCAAAAAATATTGCTGGGAAACGAATTTTTTTGGGGGGTGTAAAATCATGTTTTGTGGTAGAGATCTCAATGTAACGCACTCAAAACATTGTGCTGATGGACGGATTGAATAGTACGGGGGTCGTGGAGGTGTTTTAAGTAAAAATCTAACATAAAAACTTGTTTTAAAAAAAATACTTGTCAAAATGTTGGAACTTTGACCCCTAATATCTCCGTAACTAGAAGGTCGCAATGACAGGGAGAACCAGTGCCTTTCGGCTTCGTTAAGAGGTGTTTTACACCCTTTATAAGGGGGCGAGCTTATTAATATCAAACGGGCACATCTTCTTTTTTTGTAGAAAATTTGAAATTTCTCGCGTATCGTGGGTGCGTTTACAAACATTTAAACTCTCATACACGTTTGTGTATGAGACCAGACGCAGGACACCTAATTGAAGGTCACACAAATTCAGACTTGAGCGGCCAGATAAATCCTAACTATCTGTAGGTCATACAAATTCAAGACTTGAGCAAAAAGATAAATCCTTGATGGAAAAATCAAATAACACTTTTTTCCGACCCGGGTAATCGAACACAGGACCAGCGTTTAGTATCATATGCACATCACACACTTTTGTAGATCGTCTTAACATTTGCCTTGTCTTTTCCCAACTATAAAGATGTTGTTTTGCATCCTCGTCAAAACTCAGGAGGTTGTCACAAAAGAAATAAATAATCAATGGAAATTACGGTACCCAGTTAATTTTTAATAAAAGCTAAGCTTATTTTGGTTGCTTAAGTCTGTCAGTATAACAGAACAGAATAACCCCCTTAACGTGGTTAAGGGAATAAGAAATTATCGAATAAACGTTTAAGATTGTTTTTATTTTATTTATTTAAGGGATATTAAACAACTACAACATATATAAAATATAGAGTTAACAAAACTAAGTAGTAATGTTGCAGTCCACTGCATTATCCGCAGATAGACATATTTAAAGAACAGTGCTTGCCACTAGACGAGCATTACCACAGAAAACAAATATTATAAATATGTTTATGTGTGAAATCGCGGTTATAGGGCCAGAATCAGACGGGCCGTATTTAAAACACGGCTGGTTGACACTTACCGATATTCGCAAATAAGAAATAAACCGGCCAAGTGCGTGTCATACTCACACGCACACAGGGTTCCGTACCACCAAACAATAAAATATTTTTAATATTATTAAATTATTTTCATATGTAACAGCAAAACTAAATTTGTTTTTCATAGTATGTTAATGAAAAACAAAGTTACTGCTGCAGTTTGATGAACAAGGCCTAAATCTCAAAAACTAAACATCATAATATCTTATTCAAACCAATTTTCGTTGAAAGTTTTTTTTACGTTCTATTATCTTAAATATTTTCAGAATATTCATCCTCTTACTTTAGAAATAAGAGGGGGGGGACACGCATTTTACCACTTTGGAAGTGTCTCTCGCGCAAATTATTCACTTTAGAAAAAAATTCTATTAGAAACCTCAATATCATTTTTGAAGACCTATCCATAGATACCCCCACACGTATGAGTTTGATAAAAAAAAAGAGTTTCAGTTCTAAGTATGAGGAACCCCCAAATTTTTTTTATGTGAAAATCATAATGCGGTTCACAGAATACATCTACTTACCAAGTTTAAACAGTATAGTTCTTATAGTTTCGCAATAAAGTGGCTGTGACATACGGACGGACAGATCTATAAGGGTTCCGTTTTTTGCCATTCGGCTACGGAACCCTAAAAAAAGAATTACCTACCAATTTTATTATTCGAGACGACGAGAATCATTAGCATAGTTACCTCCTTGAATTTGACGAGGATGCGTAACAACACCTTGTAAAAGGGACTTCCACTTTAACCAGTATTCTAAATGGAGCGAGTACGCACGGCGACCAATATTAAGGTACAAAAAAAAATTGTAGATCTCTCATTGCCCGGGATCTCTATACAAAGTAAGACCATGTTATAGTGGAAATTTATGGCTTGTATGTGTTGCCCCTCCCTCCTTGTGCAGACCCTCCAAACCGTATACCTTTACAGTACACAACACCATGTAAAGGGCACGTACCTGAAATCAAAAAGAAAGACAACATTAAAAACACAACCAATAGAATTAACTTAGAAGAAGTCAATGAGAAGTGGGTATGAAAACATAGCAACCGAATCTTCATTCAAAATACCAGAACGAATCCATGCCAAACTGAAAAAGTAATCGAGATACAATAGGGGTGAAGACTGGGTAAAGAAAACGTCATTATATGTTCTCCGTCAGACAGGTAATACAAAAATATTAGACACGTATTTTTTGTTTTATCAAAATATAAAAAAAATACTTAGTTAAAACTCATTAAAGCTGGAGAGTGGGGGCTCACTACGTCACAAGTAGGTATAAAAATTACCTACATGTGACGTCATGCGCCATTTCAACTCAATATATCTCCGTAATTTTATGACCACGTGAAAAAAGAAAAAATACGTGTCCAATACTTTTCAATAATCTACCCGACGGACAAAGAAAAAAAATGTGATCATCCCCTATTGGATGATTGAATTGAAGTCTAGAGGTAATTGATTAATGGATGTACAGTTGAATGAAATTCTGCAGGCTAAATGCTTTGAAGATATCTTGTAAGAACTGTTTGTTATGCAATAAAAACAACTTTATGACAAACAGAATCAATGGGCAAC
This sequence comes from Cerastis leucographa, assembly GCA_963082945.1. Classification (NCBI taxonomy): domain Eukaryota; kingdom Metazoa; phylum Arthropoda; class Insecta; order Lepidoptera; family Noctuidae; genus Cerastis; species Cerastis leucographa. The sequence continues at coordinate 3,598,020 of OY720369.1, read as the reverse complement.
TAGCAAAATTGCTGTACATGATCGTAAAAACTCCTTTCATCGTCTGCCTGGTCTTTAACCAAAAATGTTGGGTTCGGCTTCCAGTCTAACCGGATGCAGCTGCATACCAGTATTTTACATGTATCGACTGCCTATCTACCTCCACAACCCAGTTAGTACTGGGTAAAACGATACCCCTTGGTAAGTAACTTATAGGTAACTACTAGTCTTAGTTGTCAGTGACTACTTATAACGAATGTCTACAATTGACAGCCGGGAGCAACGGTTTAACATGCTTTCCGAGGAACAACCTAGGCAAGCACGGCTTAACCTGGATATCGATCCGAACGGCTGTTATTATTTAGCCATGAGCTCCTAAGCTGCTTGCTTTAACTTGCATACAACCGAAACGTGATAAAATACTGAACGAAAACAAATTCTCCCTAAAAGTAATATTCCGACTCTATTTATTTTGTAAAAATATTCACGAGAACAAAAAAAGGCGAATCCTTAAAGAACAGTACCAATAGGACCAATAAATAAAACACGGAAAAAATTAAACTAAACATCAGAAATAGGACCTTCATACTGAAATTACAAAGACAAAATTATTTCAATATCTTCTGAATCAAAATACAACTTTCTTAATTTAATTACCAAGTTTCGTAATTAGTATCTCCGAGGTCTGTACCAACATTTAGTATCAATTTTCAAAACATTAAATTAAATTGGAGTCCAGTTATCATTGGCCCAAAAAGGGGCCAGAATCATTCGTCTTAAGTGACTCGTCAAAATTCATTATGTACAACGGCAACGTTTTAAATAAATCAATTCAGGACTTATGAATTAATCGTTCGTTGGAAGTATTAGAAAAGAAAGAAAGAAAGAAAATAAGTTTATTTGGCACATACCACAAGTACACACAACATTAAACAAAAATGAACACAAAAAATACTTAATTATAAACAAAAGAAAAAAAGGGTTAATAATTGTGTAGCTAAATAAAACAAAAAGAAAAGAGGGATAATTATTGTGTGCCTCACGGCTGCGCCAAAAAGGGCCAGTTCAGCAAAAGGCAGCTAGGCTGCCTGACGCTGGTTTTCAACTGGACCTGCGAATGTGATGTGACGGACGTAAAACAGCTTCATATTTTGTGTCAGAGTGTATGTGTATGTGAGATGGGTACTTAGATAAAATAAGATTGTGTACAGCAATAATAATAATAACAAATAAAAAATAAAAAACTACGCAATAAGATTACCAAAATAAGTGCCGAGTAAAATAAGAAGGTAAACAAATGGGATGAACGCATGACAACAAACTAAGGATCTAGAAACCTGTTTCGCACGTTGCCAGATTTCTAACGCACACTACATTTCATTACTTACGCTGCGAGCAGCCAAGCACCACGGACTTATAATTAATACGGATAGCGTTTTATCATTTTTAAGTGTGGGTTGCATTGTCAATTATTTTATTTGTCATGCCAATCGATACATATGGTAGTTATGTAAGCGGAATATAACGACGTCAATGTAAAATTAAGACAGAAGAGGAACTGGATAGTCAAAACTATTATTGGGAGGATTGGCTTTGTAGTCGAGATGTTAAAAGCGTTTTTGGGAGACGTATTTTAATGTCGATGCTTATATTTACTAACAGCGTTTTGTTGTAAAGAATAATAGGCAAAATTTAAAATGTTTGGATCCTGAAATGAAACTTGGATAGAATTTTATTTTTGTCAAGTAAAGGGTGTAAAACACCTCTTAACGAAGCCGAAAGGCACTGGTTCTCCCTGTCCTTGCGATCATTTTTTTGTTCTACACCATACCTGGGAACCTTCTAGTTACGGAGATATTAGGGGTCAAAGTTCCAACTTTTTGACAAGTATTTTTTTAAATACAAGTTTTTAATGTAAGATTTTTACTTTAAACGCCTCCACGACCTCCTTACTATTCAATCCGTCCATCAGCACAATGTTTTGAGTGCGTTACATTGAGTTCTACCACAAAACATGATTTTACACCCCCCAAAAAAAAGTCGTTTCCCAACAATAATTTTTGCGTAAAGTTACTTAGTTTCATGTACAGAATGCTTGGTTGACGGCTTGGTGATGAGGTGATTTACACCGTGTATACATCCTGCAGGACATGCTTTATGATTGCTCTTATGGAACTATCAAATGGAGCATATTCAGCTGTTCAATTCTTAGAATTAATACCGTCATTGATATTTAATATCATCAAAATTGGACGTCTACCAGCATTTAAATTGCAATTTACGTAATCAAAATTAAAACCAACACTGCTTTAATCTTATCCAATCACAAAAAGCATTTCAAATTCGTAATTGACTGATTACGCTCTATACGGCCGTAAAATTTTACACAATAACGTTATAAAATTTGGAGAATGGTAGCATGATTTTATTTAACTTTATTGCTTCTTCCTTATTACCGGTTGCTATAGTATTTCGTTTAGCACAGTTATGGGTAAAGATAAGATTTACAATTTAATGTATGTCTGGCTATGGCGCAACAGTTGCCAGGCTAATTAATTCTTTCTGGCACACACTTTTCATGTAGAGCATTAGTATCGAAAACATTGTGAAAAAAGGCTTGCTCTAGAACAGAAATTTCAAAGACACTTGACATTTACGAACCCGCACTGGGTCCTCGTGGTGGATTGCAGACCTCTCCCTCTTTGTGAGAGGGGGCAGCAGTGGGAACATCCACAATGTTCCCACTGCTGGGACACTGGCCTGTCTTCGTTGATTATGATATAAAGCCCATTATTTACGTAAAATAATGTCAAACAAAATAGTTAAAGATTTATGGCCTGCAATAAAATATATGTTTATCTTTATTTACCAGTCAATGTGCATATCAGTCTACATCCTCAAACTATAAACGGATAGGCCTCGCACATAAAACATTTTATGCGTACTTTTTCTTCCCAAAAGCTCGCAACATCCACAGCATCGTCGTTTATCATAATCATATGTCATCAACTCACGCCTTTATCCCACAGAAAGAAACCACAGAAAGCCAACTGCTACGACCCTTTTACGGATGGGAAATCATCAAATGACTTCTCCCGCTCTGGGCGGAGCGGGAGGGAGTGTCAGACTTGTACTGACTAAAACCCATATATGTTCCTTCTTAGCCCTTTGTGTTCCAGGGCCACGGTCTCTCTTTCGAACAACCCGCAGCCCTGGCAGAACTGCTACGACCCTCACATACGCCTTTTGTCTCATCTACGTTCATACACGCATACCGGTTGCGAGAACTACCTGACCTTTCTGAAGAACCTCACCAATAAGGACAGTGTATGTCCTTATAGCTAGAGCGTCCCCTCCCGGCATTGCCAGTCAGACGTAGTTTTACACATCATCTGCATAGCCTTTTCCCAAACTATCTCGGGGTCGGCTTCCAGTCTAACCGGATGCAGTTGAGTACCAGCCATTTTACATGAAGCGACTGCCTATCTGACCTCCACAACCCAGTAACTGGGTAATACGATACCCCTTGTTAAGACTGGATGTCAGACTTTGGGCTTCTGACTACTCGTAGCGACTGTCAAAGATCTACATGACAGCCGGGACCTACAGCTTAATGTGCTTTCCGAGGTACGGAGGAAACTCGGTATGTAATTATGGTCACCCATCCATGGACCAACCTCGGCCAGCACGGCTTAACCGGTAACCCGTGCGGCTGTTATTATTTAGCCACGAGCTCCTCCTCGTTTTTCACATTATTCTAAAACGTTTAATCAAAATGTTTAAGAAAGATCCCTTCAATATCCCGATAACAGAACGTCTTCATAGAATCCTTCATGGAAACAGTCCTCTATTCTTCAATACCGTTCCTCAAACAGCCTCCCCATTATACTCTTATCTTAAACACAATGATATGATTATAATGCTATTATCTCAAAGTCGTTGCTGCGTAAATATAATTAATGATTAAACGAACTTACCTGTACGTGAAGTTCTATCATAATTATACGAGCGCCGAGTCCGAAGAGATTAGTAATTTACACATGTAGTTACGCTAGTTGTCACCACTCATGCACTTAGTTGAGAAAATAATATTATATTATATTTTTCTTTAACCATGGCAATTAAATTGACATACCCACAAAACTTTAGATTTTTTGATTTTCTTCTAATGTGGGTACTTTGTCCAGTTCCGCTCTCAGACGATTATCGCCTATCATTTAGTTTAGAGTAAAAAATCTTATGGTACATTGATATATTCCCGAGACACTATTGATAATTTGGGGAGTGCACTGTGTGTATACAGTACTGGGAGGGTGGGATTACTAATCTCTTCGGACTCGGCGCTCGTATAATTATGATAGAACTTCACGTACAGGTAAGTTCGTTTAATCATTAATTATACTCGCGCCTCGTCCTCGAGATTAGTAATTTACACATGTAGACTTTGAGAGTATTTTGGGAATATCATCAATGAATAATAATATTTACAAATATCAATACTGTTTAATAATTGTTTGTTACAATCAAATCAGATAATAGAGAAACAAAAAACAACTTATACTTCTAGGATTTACAATAATTTGAATGTTTTTTTGAGTATTTACAAAGGGCAAAATTAATCACCAATGAATGAAAATACTTAATTAACTATGGATTGACTATTCTTATAATAGCTATCACAGTTACTAATTATAATTGTATAAAATCTGAACTGTGTCCGATTTTAACTGGTATCTATTGAATGTTGATTAATTATTGATTCTGCTAAGGTAGTACTGTCATCATCAACAACAACTCTCTGATAGAATTTTGCAAAAGTTGTGGAATTCCTACTCCAGCCTGCCGTTTTACGGATGGTATCTATGCTGACGCCCAGTGAGTGCGCGCGCGACGACGCTGCATGTCTTGTGCTGTGTGCACTGAACATGTTCGTGTCGACCCCACACTCACCAAGTGTATGCTTTATCCAGCGGCTAAGCGTTTGCGTTCCTACTGGTTTATGAGGTTTCCTAATTCCAATAAATAAATCGTCAGATATTCTTAATAATGAGGTGCGTTCTATGTAACACAGTAATGTAGTGGCTGGGCAAATAGCTGTTTTTTCAATAAAGAAGGGTAAATGAATAATAGGTTGTTGAAATCCCGGTCTAGAAGTCTTAATAAAATCAGGTATTTTTATTGTTATACGGTGGGAAAGGTTTTGAACGTTGCTAACTTTAATCTTCGAGAGAGTTTGAGCTCTGTGTGCGGTCGACAGGGCCAGTAAAGTAATAGTTTTATTTGTTAGCTTATCTAAGGTTAATTCCTCATTAGGATGCCATAAAATTAATTTATCCAACACTAAGTTGGTATCCCAGGTAACTTCATATTTTGGTTTTGGTGGCTTTAGTCTAAAAACCCCTTTAAGGAATCTTTTTATTCTGTCATCACTAACTAGTACTGGACTCAGCACCAGGGAAAGAGCAGACCTGCATGAATTGAGCGTACCATATTGGCAACCGTCATTAAAGAGTTGTGTTAAAAATGAGATTATGGTGGGTACAGAGGCGTCACAAACATTTAACGAATTCATTTTACAGAAATCCCACCATTTCTTCAAGTAAACGTCGTAGTTTCATTGAGTTAGGCGCTAATGATGCTAACATTATATCTAGTGATGATTCTGGTATGTTTTTCCTTGAAAATGCGTCCCGGATAATATGCCTGCCACCAGGGTAATCGACTCGTGGATCCGACGAGAGCTGGAATGAGATAGTAAGGCATGGCTTTTAGGTGGAAATGTAACAGTCTCCGAAATAAGGAGGGATCTAAACACGGGGTACCATGGCTGTGTTGGCCAAAGGGGTACAACCATGATACCCTGTGCCTTGTCTGTTATTATTTTTCTGAGGGTTTTTAATATGACTGAAAATGGCGGGAACGCATAGAAATCATAATTTGCCCATGAAACTGTAAACGAGTCTATCGCGAATGCGTCTGGATCTCGGTGCCAGGATATGTAAGTGGTACATTTGTTATTTATGCGACTAGCAAACAAATCAATTTTTGGATGACCGAATGCTTGGGTGAGACTGTCAAACGCCCAATCGGACAGCTCCCATTCTATGTCCGGATGAGTTCTTCGTGATTCAAAATCTGCAATTACATTATCACTAGATTTTATATAAGAGGCATAGACGAAAAGCTTTTTGCTCTCGCACCAGTTCCAAATATCACGAGTGATTTGTGTAAGATGGGGGTATTGTATACCCCCCATTTTATTTATATATGCTACTGCTGTCGAATTGTCAACGCGAAGTAATATCTGGCAATTATAAAGGTTTTTAGCAAAAACTTTTAAAGCAATAAACGCTGCAAGCAGTTCTAAATAATTTATGTGTCGTTCTCGTTCGGTATTCGACCATTGCCCGCTCGCAGAGCTTCCTTCACACGCGGCCCCCCACCCCGTCGTTGAGGCGTCAGAAAATATCTCAACTTGGTAAACATCAATTTTAATTCGGTGGACAGAATGTTCTACTTTACTTAGCCACCAGTCGAAGTCAGGTTGTAGTGATTCAGGTAGGTCCATACATTTGTTATAATCATCATGACCTTTCAAGTTGAGATATTTACATCTTTCCATTTCTTTAGTGTGTAGCCATCCGTATTCGATCGCTGGACAACAAGAAACTAATAAACCTAATAGCTGGGCAAAACTCCTAATTTTACAACGCTTTAATTTTGAAAACATTAAAAGTTGCGCTTTAATACGAAACCTTTTATCTGCTGGTAAACTAATCTGAAACTCTTTTGAATCTATAATCATGCCTAAGAATCTGCATTTGGTTGAAGGAAAAAGTGCACTTTTTTCCACATTAATAATAAAACCAAGTGAAGTTAATAATCTGTTAGTCAAATCTAAGTTAGTTAGGCAATCCAAGCGGGAATATCCGAATAACAGCCAATCGTCTAAATAAACTGTGGACAGAAGGCCTGCAGAGCGTAATAATTTTGCTATAGGTTTACATATTTTTGTGAAAATGTATGGTGCTGTACTTAATCCAAATGGCAAAACATTAAATTCGTACAATTTACCCTCAAACCAAAATCTTAGATATTTTCGTGATTCTTTATGCATTTTAATTAAGAAATATGCGTCTTTCAGGTCAATTGACGCCATTTGACAATTATACGTAACCATTTTTAAAGCCGTTCTTAAATCCTCTAACTTAAAATGATCGGTTTTAACGAATTTATTTAGATTTTTTAAGTTTAAAATAAAGCGCATCTTGCCATTTGGTTTGGGTACTAAGAAAATGCTTGAAACAAATTGGTTTTCACATGGAGAACATTCTGAAACTGCACCTATTTTGAGTAGGTTATTAATCGCTTCTAAGTAATGCGGTCTTTCATTAGCTGAATAAGTTGGTCTAGCAGGGAGCGTATGCTGTACAACGGGTGATGTTAATGGTATTTTATAACCTTTTATCCAAGATAGTATAGACTGATCGTTCGTAATTGTAGCCCATTGTTGATAGAATTTGGATAAGCGGCCTGCGTACTTAACTGTATCTAGAAGCGACGACGGGGGTACGTCGACTGGTGGCCCCGCGATGACGTCTTCGATGAGTGCGCGTGCGGTGGTATGTACTGTGTCTGCGGCGGAGGATAGGGCACGCGCGGCGCGGCAGGCTCGCGGCTCCTCGGCGCTGGCGCCGGCCCCGCAGGCGGCCTGCGCGCCTGGGGGGGAGCTCTGCGGTTTAAAGCTCTCGGTGCTGGTCCTTTATAATTGGTATTTGCAGTTTTGTTGCTAGATTCGGCTTTCAGTTCAATACCTGATTTATTTACAGCCTTCGCTGACCTTAAAGTCTCTGCTAAATTTTCACCGAACAAACACGTGTCTATCTTGGTGTTTTTAAGGTGTTCCTTCAAGTCATTTTTGAGGGCAAATAAAATGAAATTCCTGCGTGTGATGGAATCTGCATGTTGTAAATCGCATAAAATTCTGCTTATATCCATTAATTTCTGCAACTCGTCATTCGTTAATGTTTTTGAATTTATTTGGGAATTAATGATGTTGGCCAAACAAGCAATTGAGCTAGACATTTGTTTCTGTTTGTTTTCTATGCCCTTATCGCGTTTAGCTGCGGTATCAGTAATTGCTGCTTTAATTTCCAAATTTATTTTAGGTGCATCAAGCTGGATACAATTTTTAGGTAGCAGATATTTTGATATCAAGTTCTTACGATTGTCCTTAGACAGGCCATCTTTAACAATGTGTAACAAACGATTTGCAAGTTCGTTGCGTATTTCAGGTCCGTATTTGTCAGTGTTATTAGGATCATCGCCTAGGATTTCTAGAATTTCCGTATCCAGTTCAGTAATATTAGCAACATGAGCAATGGGCTCTTCGGTGGGTATATCCGTGGAATTACCAGGGCCTGGCTGAGGTTCAGAGGTTTTATTTGAATCCTGAACCGTTTCATATTCAGGAGGCCATTCCAATAACCAATCATCTGGTCGCAATGCGGGGGTATCTGGAAATTATCATAGACATGATATTTCTTTTCTTGTTAAGTTAAATAACTTAAAAGCTTTAAAAGGTGGACTTAAATAAGTCCATGACTATTTCATATGTATAAAAATGTAAGGTAAGTACATAATTATTGTTCGTAGATTAGTCATAGTCATAATAATTAGGTTAGGTTACAATCCCCAGCGGAAGGAACGCCAACCGTATTTTAAATGCGTTGAAACAGCCCCAGTGACAGTTCAGGTTGCATTTATGGTAACTTAAATACCAGGCCCGAAGGCTCCTAAGAAGCCGATTCCTGCCGGCTTCCCTTTGGGAACAAGGCACAATACGTAGTGTCTAGTGTCTACTGTAGTCAAATAGTAAATTATGTACACATCTGAGGTTATCACATCACAGTACAGACATTAAATACATCATAGGATTGAAAACATTACATAAATGCCAGCATTTTTCATGTCAACAAAGAAAGCAACATGTGGCGCCAGTAAGCCGACGCTCGGGTGTCAGAATTCTGAACTAAATTCGTATGAACGCGGACACGTGACTTCGCAGCTATCAGCAGCGTTTTGTAAGGACTAGGTAAGCCGAAGATTTTCGAGTTACGACAGGGAACTTTCAATGTTTGTATGTATAGGAAGCTAAATTAGAACCACTTCCCGATGCCCGATTGAGCTGAAATTTGGCGCACATCTTTGGTTCTAAGAACAATACATTTTTATGACAGACATAACTTAATCCTGCAGCCAGGATCGTCTCCTCACGAGGGAACTCCTCAACGTTTAATAGCACAGACATGAAAATTTGTATATAAGTTCATATTTGATGGATAAACATGAATTCTATCATGATCTTATCCTGCAGCCAGGATTGTCTTCTCACGAGGGAACTCCTCAACGGTAAATAGCACGGACACGAAAATTTGTATGCACGTTCATATTTGATGAATAAACACGAATTCTATCATGATCTCATCCTGCAGCCAGGATTGTCTTCTCACGAAGGAACTCCTCAACGTTTAATAGCACAGACACGAAACTTTGCATTCGAGTTTATATTTGATGGATACACATGAATTATATCATGATCTCATCCTGCAGCCAGGATTGTCTTCTCACGAGGGAACTCCTCAACGGTAAATAGCACGGACACGAAAATTTGTATGCACATTCATATTTGATGGATAAACACAAATTCTATCATGATCTTATCCTCCAGCCAGGATCGCCTTCTCACGAGGGAACTCCTCAGCGTTTAATAGCACAGACACGAAACTTTGCATACGAGTTCATATTTGATGGATGATCATGTTTTGTATCATGAACTTATCCTGCAGCCAGGATCGTCTTTGCACGAAGGAACTCCTCAACGTTTAATAGCACAGACACAAAACTTTGCATACGAGTTCATATGTGATGGATACACATGAATTCTATCATGATCTCATCCTGCAGCCAGGATTGTCTTCTCACGAGGGAACTCCTCAACGTTTAATAGCACAGACTCGAAACTTTGCATACGTGTTCATATTTGATGGATAATGACGATTTGTATCATGAATTCATCCTACAGCCAGGGTCCTCTTTTCATGAGGGAACTCCTCAACGGTTAATAGCATAGACATGAAACATTGTATTTATACGCGTTCACTTTTATGAATAAACATATTTTCTATAGTTCCTGTGCATTTAATCGTTACAATACATAACTTATGAAAAAAAGATCAAGTTGGGTCCTTCGAAAATGTTTGTGTATACTGATCATGGGTGACATTTTCGTGGTTTTCGGGGTCGCTGACAATCAAAATGAAATTTAAAAAATGTGATGTCGAATAAAAGGATTGTGTGGTTTTATGAAACCACGGTAAAAGTGAAACTTTTTTTCACACTATAGCGCGGAGTAGACCGCGGGGTATCCCTACTCCGTGGCCGATCGTCACGCGACATGCAACACACAGATGAAAAAGTTTGAGACGATGTAATAAAAGTTACACTTTAAAAACAAAATTAATTATCTCATTTTTTTCGTCGGCTTCCCCTTACAAAATTTTGACCCTTCGCCACTGTTAAATACGTAGATACGTAAACAGGTCGGTGACAAAATAGTTGGCACTTTAAAATAAGTAGGTAAATACCTGCACCAATGTCCTCATCGTGTAGAACAATAGCTTCCTGCGATTCTGATACACTTTCCGAAGCACTAATTTGTCTTTCACGAATTTTGCGTTCTAATTTTCTTATTTTATGTTTGTAATGATTAATGTCTTCTTCAAGAGACTCAAAATTCTTACGTTTCGGCATTTGTAAAATAAACTGTGCGAAGACGCTTAATAGATGTTGAGTGGTTGAGCACTAGAATGCGAATGATAGGCGATAATCGTCTGAGAGCGGAACTGGACAAAGTACCCACATTAGAAGAAAATCAAAAAATCTAAAGTTTTGTGGGTATGTCAATTTAATTGCCATGGTTAAAGAAAAATATAATATAATATTATTTTCTCAACTAAGTGCATGAGTGGTGACAACTAGCGTAACTACATGTGTAAATTACTAATCTCGAGGACGAGGCGCGAGTATAATGGCACTTTCTTTGCAACTCACTTGTTTGTACACTTTCTAGCACTAGAGCGTAAATTAGCGACAGAGATTGCGAAATTACTGGTTAAACTGTTTTACTGTTCTGGGTATACATACAGGTTTATCTGCTCCTAACTATTTGACACGAAATTACCCGCTAATTTGGAGCCAGAGTATTGAAATCATTACTATTTTGGCTGTCTGGCATGACCTCATATGACATTCTCGAAATCACATGCTATATGGTTGTGCTTACATCAACAATTAAGTGAGATGCAACTACCAAAGCACCAGTTTTTTCCAATGATCTTTATCTTCTACTGATACTGATGGTGATGATGCCATCTAGCTGATTTCAACTACAGCAACTGCATTCAATGACTTTGAAGGGTGCTTGAGAACTTGATAGTATAATATGTACTATTACAACAACTTTGAAAACATAAGACACGCACATTATCAAAAAAGACTACCCATAAAACTAACTAGTAGCTGTTCAAAAATTCCCGATATGAAAGACACCGACAACACTAGACGAGATAGTCCGTTATCAGTTAAGTCACGTAGACCGTACGTGTAAGCATCGGGACTTTGAAAGTACCGCTTGTGGAAGACTAAGAAGTAAAGAAGAAAAAAAACGGGCTGCACTCTGGGAGTGCCGGCAGAAGTGAAAACTTGAATATTAACGTTGTGTGCATTTTTGATATGTTGGAATGGTTAGGGAATAATTTTGCACGTATTGCTTAAAAGGATGATCATTCATGTGATAAAATACAATAATCATTTATTACGCTATCGTACACAAACATGACAATTTATATTACATACAAAATTTAACACTTCAGAACTATTACAATCCGTCTTACGAATTTTACCTCTTTGGATAAACCGAAGGTTTTGTTGGTGCATAAGATAATTATCCAGTTTACGAAACGCAAACTCAATGATAGGCGTCATAAAGTTAAAATTCCTTCGTAACATAATGTCAATCCGTCTTACGAATTTTCGATCCGGACACGTGACCTGACGGGAGTTTAACATTTGTAACCCATCACAAAAGTGCAGCTAAAGAAGTTGTCACTTCAAAAAAATAAATTATAAAATAAAATAAATAAAATGTTATGGCTGCAGACAGAAGCCCGAAAATCTGTCAATCCGTTTTATCGATCGGGTTACCGAATAATTGGGATGTGGATTTTGTTAATGGCAGCTCAACCTAGGAGGTTGTTGTCTGCTAACCGGACCCACAGGATAGTTAACCGGTCTATCCTGTGGGTGCCTTGAGTGTAAAGCCTCCAGCCACTAGGGGGCATAAAACTTATAAACAAAGCAACTACACGCTAAGGGCGGACACCCCCTGTGAGGTACGAGCCTCGGCTTAGGGCGTCGCCGGTTGAGGACAGCAAGGGACAGGCTGGATCTGAACGAACTGGGATGTCAAATTCTGGTACTCCGGTGAATCTAGGTACACTGTAAGCCGATTCTGAAATATCTGGGAAAATCCTAGGCAGTTGTGTGGAAAAAAGGCGAGCTGCACTGACTCCAAGTGACAAAGCAAAAAGAAGAGGTGATGCGCTCAAAAGTTTGTGTTGAAAGACACCGGCGGAACTAGACGGTGTAATCCATTTATCAGTCAGGTCACGTAGATTGTACGTGTTTACGGTAATATAGAGTAACCGTCAAAAATAATGTATTAGCTTCTGTACATACATGAGCTTCATTAAGAATATTTTTTTAAGATATTACCTGCGACAGATTCTCTAGCTTATTTTGTTAGGTAAGTCACGTTTTTGCCACTTTGGCTCGTGCATGGTGTAAAACCCAAAGAGAGAAGATCCGGGCCTGAGATCCCAGAACATTTACTCAGTGATCACAACCACTTTGTTGCGACCAGCAGACCAACAGCAGCCAATTTGGCTTTTGCTCTACGTTGCGAGACTGCTTCGTTGGTCTAGTGGTAGCCATCGCAAATGTTGGGCATGAGATCCTGGGTTCAATTTCTGGCTCGGGCCAATTGTTATTGGGTTTTTCAATCAGGAATTTCTCAGTAGCAGCCACGGTATCTGGATTTGTGCTCAGTTGATGGCAAAAGGCTCGCCCCTATTACATGGGGCTTAAGGATAACTGGCGTGAGTGTACTATACACATGCAAGACATAGTTTCCAACCTTCTAACAGGCTCTATTGCTACCTTTATTTTTTTATAAATGAAAACTGTTAGAAAACTTAGGTAGGTACTTCAGCGCCATATTCACCAGACCGAATAAATAAAAATTACCATATGGAAAGAGTTGTATGAAAACATGAGTTTTCCGTTCCGAAAGCTTTCATAACTGTGTCAAAAAGGCGTATTTAATATTAATATTAAATGTAAAAGTATTTGCTTTGAAGAGTAAACTTTTCCTTTCTCTGCTTACTTCACATGCATTACATAATTTTTCAACCATTATCTGTGTATATCTTGATGGTACGGAATCCAGAGTGGTTTCGGATACCAGACTTAGACGGATATTTCAATGCATTTTCTGTCGAAGTCCGATGCCAATCAGAACGCCAGTTAATGGCAAAAAGCTCTGCCAGCCTATAACTTTCCCCACACCAGAGATTTCTCCTGTATCGTGGGAGCGTTTGAGTACAAACATTTAAACTCACATACACAATCAGCCAGACCCGAAACCACTACCTGCAGATTATACAAAGATTTGTTCTGTGCGGGGATCGAACCTGCGACACGCAGCGCAGCATCCAATCGCTCAGCCACTGCGCCAACCGTGCAGTCAGATGTGTGTGTGCATTCACACTGGTATTAGAATAAGTATGTTCGCTACAACTTCCATTTGCTAAGCCATTATTTATAGCACCAACACCAAGACCTACAGTTCCGTATCTATTTCTAGAATAATCTATTGCATTCTAGAAACATCTTATTCACAATCGATTATAATTTAATTAGATTAATCCGAATATTCACGCTTTCTGAGCTCAATGTTACGCATTCAATAGCGAAAGATTATAAAAAAAAAATACTTGTGGGCGAAAAATTATTCTTGCAAAAAATAGGTATACGAAAAAATTTAATTAAAAATTTAAAAAACCCCCGACACAAAAAACCTCTAAAAAAACATAAATAAAATAATCCAAGCGTCGCAGCGTCGGGTGTCCGCTTTGTTTTATGCTTGTACTAAGCGATCTACTTAGCGACGCTACGACGCTTGGATTATTTTATGTTTTTTAGAGGTTTTCTGTGTCGGTGGTTTTTTAAATTCTTAATTTAATTTTTATTTCATGCTTTTTAAACTTATATTATTTTATCTTAGCCTTGAATGACTTGTTCTCGGTGTTGCGCCTCTTCTCGCTAATTAAAGAAAACAACGAAAGTTATAGGTTAAAAAAACCCGAGCTTTTAAGGGGGAGCGGGGGGGATGCAGTCCCCCCCCTCGGCGATGTACATGGCTACAAGTAATAAGATTTCAAATTTCGAATCGACCAGACCTGTGGAAGTTGTTTATTTCCCTTCAACTAGAAAAGAGAGGATAACCTCCAAATGGCTGAGCAGATTTTCTCGAAACATAGCTAAGAACACTGTCGATTAAAACACCTTTCAAACGAAACCAATTCTATCATAATCGGTTCATCCGTTTAGGAGCTACGATACCACAGACAGACACACGGATACACAGATACACAGACACACAGATACACACGTCAAACTTATAACACCCCTCTTTTTTGGTCGGGGGTTAAAAATGATCAAAGGAGATTAATCATTTCCTTGGTTCTTTGGTCTTTTAGAAGAAGGACCAGTTAGTTAATTAATCACGACTTCTGTGAAATAGCAAGACATTAGAGAGTCATGACAGTATTACCAAAGAAGGTGCTAAAAACAAAAGTATAAACATAAAGGATCAAACTGTCTATACAGTTTGAAAAACGCTAGGCAGATGACGATCTAAAGAAGAAACTGTGCCTCCAATTACAGGAATCTCAAGATAAATATGAGAAATTTCCTACTATACAGGATGTAACGGAAAGGGTATATACATCCTTTAGGGTGTGCTACAGACCATCAAACTGAACATGTTCCTCACATTAAAAAAAAAATTGCAGCAAAAAAAATATATCAGCTGCCTATACATTTGGATCGAATAGGTATTGCAATTTTCTATGGGGCGGTAGATATTTTTTTTGCTGAAAAACATGTTTTATGATAAGAAACATGTTCAGTTTGATAGTCTGTAGCACACCCTTAAGTATGTATATACCCTTTCCGTTACACCCTGTATACAGGGTGTAACGGAAAGGGTATATACATCCTTAAGGGTGTGCTACAGACCATCAAACTGAACATGTTTCACATCATAAAAAAAATTTTGCTGCAAAAAAAAATATCAGCTGCCTATACATTTGGGTCGAATAGGTATTGCAATTTTCTATGGGGCAGCAGATATTTTTTTTGCTTCAAAAAAAAATTTATGATGAGAAACCTGTTCAGTTTGATGGTCTGTAGCACACCCTTAAGGATGTATATACCCTTTCCGTTACACCCTGTATAAAGTTAGTAAGTATGGATCATCATCATCATCATCATCATTTCAGCCGAAAGACGTCCACTGCTGGACATAGGCCTCCCCCAAGTGTCGCCAGATTGACCGGTCCCGTGCGACGCGCATCCAGCGGATCCCCGCAACCTTCACCAGGTCATCGGTCCACCTAGTGGGAGGCCTTCCAACGCATCGTCTCCCGGTTCGCGGTCGCCATTCCAGAACTTTTCGGCCCCATCGGCCATCAGTTCTGCGAGCAATGTGCCCTGCCCACTGCCACTTAAGTTTGGCAATTCTTCGGGCTACGTCGGTAACCTTGGTTCTCTTGCGGATGTCCTCATTTCTGATTTGATCACGCAAGGAAACTCCGAGCATAGCTCTCTCCATTGCCCTTTGGGTGACTTTGAGCCTTCTGATGAGGCCCATTGTGAGCGACCACGTTTCGGTCCCGTATGTAATCACTGGCAGCACACACTGGTCATAGACTTTCGTCTTGAGGCACTGCGGTAAGTTGGACGAGAAGATACCACGCAGCTTTCCGAACGCTGCCCAGCCGAGTCGGATTCGACGATTGACCTCTTTCTCGAAGTTAGACCTACCCAACTGGACCGTTTGTCCCAGGTAGACATAATCGTCTACAACTTCGATAGTAGAGTCTCCGATCTTGATAGGAGTGGGTGTTACATGGGCATTCAACATGACCTTGGTTTTGTCCATGTTCATTTTAAGACCCACTCTTTCGGAAACTCTACTGAGGTCATCGAGCATTGTACTGAGGTCCTCCATGGTCTCAGCCATGACCACTATATCGTCGGCAAATCGAAGGTGAGAGATGTACTCGCCATTAACGTTGATGCCTAGCCCTCTCCAGTCCAGAACCTTGAAGACATCTTCCAGTGCAGCGGTGAACAGTTTCGGAGATATGACGTCTCCTTGTCTCACACCTCGCTGCAGAGGGATAGGTTCCGAGGTCTGGTCCTGAAGTCGGACTGACATGGTGGCGTTTTTGTACAAACACTTCAACACCTCGATGTACCGATAATCAATTTGGCACCGTTGGAGAGACTGCAGTACAGCCCAAGTCTCGATCGAATCGAAGGCTTTCTCGTAGTCCACAAACGCTAAACAGAGAGGCAGGTTGTACTCTTCGGTCTTCTGTATAACCTGTCGCAGCGTATGTATGTGGTCTACGGTGCTAAAACCTTTTCGGAATCCGGCTTGTTCGGGAGGCTGAAAATCGTCAAACCTGCGCGCGAGACGATTCGTGATGACTCTTGAAAACAACTTGTAGACATGGCTCAGAAGTGAGATGGGCCTATAGTTCTTCAACCGGGCGTTGTCGCCCTTTTTGAAGAAGAGTACCACCACACCCCTGCACCATGCCTGTGGCGTTTTCCCCTCGAGTATGACGGAATCAAACAGCTTCTGAAGGGCCTTAAGAACCGGTTTTCCACCCGCCTTCAGAAATTCGCCCGTAATTCCATCATCACCCGGTGCTTTGTTGTTTTTAAGCTGTTTCAGAGCCATCCTAATCTCATACAGGCTGAGGTCCGGGATGTCTTCGGTGTAGTGTCGGGTCAGTCTAGCTCTTGGGTCATTCGCTAGATTTACAACGGGTTTCCTGGTTGACGTGTACAACTGCCCATAGAATCTCTCGATCTCCCTCAGTAGCTCCGGTTTGGCGGATACGATTCTGCCATCGTCGGTCTTCAGTTTCGTGAGCTGGCTCTGCCCAATAGCCAGATCTCATAAGCCAGATCAGATAAGTATGGATGGATGGATGTTTTTTACTCTTTCACTTAAAAACTACTGAATGCATCTGGATGAAATTTGGCACATGAATAGATAACAGTCTGGAATAGTACATAGGATACTTTTTATCCCGGTAGTGTGATCCCGCGGGACAATTACCGAACAAACGCGGGTGAAGCCGTGGGCAGAAGCTAATTATAAATAATGCAAAGGTTTGTCAAGATGTATGGATGTTCAAGTTACTCTTTCACGTAAAAATTACTGAACGGGTATGGATGAAATTTGGCACACAGATAGTTTATGACCTGGAATAACACTATACCCCGACGAACTATCCGGGTAGTACGATCCCGTGGTACAATTACCGAAGAAAACGCGGATGAAGCCGCGGGCATAAGCTAGTAAGAAATAAATCATAGCGAAATACCTTGATCATTAACTGTAATTCGCAATCATTATGCAAATTCACCAAAATTATCGATAAAATATTTCAATATTATAGCACCAATCAAAACGATAATGGTCACGTGACCGAATCAGTTTCGTGTCGCATAAATCGATTACAAAGAATACGGTTGAGTTTTGCAGCGAAACGGTTGTATTGTACAATTTTCTGCGAATTTCGATTCATTGATACGCCAAGTTGGGCAATAAGAAGATGGCACAATGGTCGCTGACAAAAACTGATGATACCTGAAGAAATTATTGAGGAAAAAATTTAGTAATGGATCACCGTTCTGGCGCAAGTAAACACAGCAAAAGTGCGCAAAGTGACCTATCATCAGTATGAAATACTCATACTGACAAGATGGATGATATCTGTTTGTAATTTCAAAATAACCTGTTTTTACTGAATGTATACGAAACTATACATACACCGTGTAAATCACCTCATCAAGAAGCCGTCAACCAAGCATTCTGTACATGAAACTAAGTAACTTTACGCAAAAATTATTGCTGGGAAACGACTTTTTTTTTGGGGGTGTAAAATCATGTTTTGTGGTAGAACTCAATGTAAAGCACTCAAAACATTGTGCTGATGGACGGATTGAATAGTACGGGGGTCGTGGAGGTGTTTAAAGTAAAAATGTTACATTAAAAACTTGTATTTTTAAAAATACTTCTCAAAAAGTTGGAACTTTGACCCCTAATATCTCCGTACCTAGAAGGTTCCCAGGTATGGTGTAGAACAAAAAAATGATCGCAATGACAGGGAGAACCAGTGCCTTTCGGCTTCGTTAAGAGGTGTTTTACACCCTTTATATACGGTACTTACTTCAAAACCAAAAAAAAAAAAGTTTTTTTACTTCGGCTGTCTGTTGTTTGTTCCGGCTAATCTCCGAAACGATTAGACGGATTTTGACGGGACTTTTATTAGATAGCTGATATTAACTAGGCTACTTTTATTTTGAGAAAAAAAAAAGGATAAGGGTTCCGTGCAAAAGAATAAATACCCTTGAAATTGTTAACAAAATCCGATTGTTAAAAAAAATACTTCCTTATTTGAGAAGTATTTTTTTGTAATAATTTAACTTGGACGATGTTCGCGGGGCACAGCTAGTCACTAATAATACTAGCTGATAAGTTCTACTAAATACAGTCGTCAAGAAATCTCTAAGTTCAAAATTTAAACTCGCCATTACTAATTGTCTAAGAACACTTAGAAAAGGTAACCTATTAATTTCTAACATAGCTTAACCACCATTTAACTACCAGTTTATTGTATACAGACATAAAGGGTGACAAACATGTCGAGTTAAAATTTTAGTTTAGATCTTGCTTAAAATATCGAACGACAAGCTATACTCATCATCTGCCAAGCCATATCCAAATTTGTTTCGGGTCGACGCAGCATCATCATCTTCCATACTTCTTTATTAGACGTCATCCTCTTTCTGGCCATATCATCTTTCATTCAGTCCATCCATCATCATCATCATCATCTGCCTATAGCCTTTTCCCAAACTATCTTTGGGTCGGCTTCCATTCTAACCAGATGCAGCTGAGTACCAGTATTTAAAAAGAAGCGACTGTCTATCTGACCTCCACAACCTAGTAAATAGGTAATGCGATACCCCTTAGTAAGACTGAATGTCAGACTTTTAGCTTCTGACTACTTGTATAACAACTGTCAAAGATCTACAAACGACAGCCGGAACGTACGGCTTAATCTGCTTTCCGGGGCCCGGAGAAAACTCGGTATGTAATTATGGTCACCCATCCACGGACCAACCTCGGCAATCACGGCTTAACCTTAAAGATCGACCCGTGCGGATGTTATTATTAAGCCACGAGCTCCTCAGTGCATCCTACATATAGTAAAAAAAATACCTGACGTAATATATTACAACCGTAAAACTTTCAACAACTACTATATCAAATTGAAAAGTCCCGGTCTCGGCAAACGAAAACGAAAGTGCAAATGTAACCCTAACCTTGCATTGGAAAAATCAATACACACCCCTGCTATACACCCTTACACCATTAGTATATTGAATAGACGGTCATGGCGACGACCCTCTGGTACAGTTTCTGAACGCAATAATATAATATTTAAATTCAATGGGTTTTTGGGCCGTCTTCCCTTTGGTTTTTGTTGCATTGTGAAGGTTTAGCGTTGTGGTGTTGCACAAGATGGACTTATTCATGATTTCTAAGATATTTTTAACCGGAGTCTGATTTAACATTAGGTTTCTGAACACTTATGAAATAACTTCGTTTAACACTATCAATAACACTTGTAACTGGATATTTACCTTGTTTATTATTTATTTTGAGTTTGAAAATTAAATAAATCAATTGTGATTTAAAAGTTCGCGAGTGACTTTCGTGTGTCGGGTACAGACAGAATCGAGTTGTGAACTTGTGAGTGGCAGTGGTAATGTACCGAGCGTAAAAAACGAACAAGAAAGAAGGTAGACCGATTTGTCTGCTCATAAACACCCACCCGCAATAACTCAGTTTATCCGTGATCATGGCGTTTGCAACAGCGCCGAAATATCGGGAACTCAAAATAAATAATAAACATGGTAAAGATCCAGTTACAAGTGTTATTTATAGTGTTTATTTTATTTGTCAGTTTAAAAACTTCGTTTAAATTTATAACTGTCGAGTCAGCTGGTATTGCGATCGATTTGGGGATCTGAAAAGACTGGTTTGACTACCAGTTTGTAAATACTTTGTTTTGGAACAAAAAATATCAGGAGAAGAAGCCAAAAATAACGATGGATGGACTGTGTAAAGATGACATATCATCTAGAAAGGAGGTACTCATGGCTAAAAAAAAAACATAACTGCTGAGATGATGGCTAAAATAGAAGTATGAAGGAAGAAGACATGCTCCACCCGACCCCAAATAATTTCGGATGATAGGAGAATGATTATGATGACTTTTGTTGTGGAACAGTATGCCTGTATTCATAAATGCAAGCATTACCAGCACTTCAGAAATCATAAGAGTACGAGACCCTTTTTTTAGCGCAGATAAATGATAGTTTGTTTAAAACCACACAATGAAACCTTTGAAATCCAGCCAACCTGCAATAAAAAAGGTAAGATGAAAGAATTTCTATCTTATCACCACGATTCTCGTAGAAATCAGACAGCACTATCAAAGACTATTTATCTCCGTACTTACATTCAACAGGTCAGCTGACTGAATAAGTTCAGAATCATAAAGACAACGTGTTCTCAAGTTGAATGGCACCGGTTTGTGAAACGAGACATAGTGGCAGACAATGGTGACATCGTGGCGGGTAGTGGTCGTGAGTGGCTGTAACTTAACGATCTTTTAGTCAAGGAGTGTTTTATCAAGTTCAGGATCGAATGATAGTAACTTAGAATTAGGTTGAAGAGCAAGTTTGGCGATGTCTGCCTCTGTTGTTGCTGTACCAGAGTCCACGGTTGTTCCTAGCTTTAAGCCTTCAGTAACACTGTTGTTGTTACCTACATTGTGGAATGCAATTCTTCTTTCTTTTTAATATATTCTTTTATGTATAATTATACAATACGCACACGAATTCAAAGGATGAAATCAGAGGAATGCAATTAATATGCATGTAGAACTAGAACCTAGACACTGATATGTTCTAAGCAATCGAATCGTTTCTACTAATATCGACAGTTGGCTGAGATATGATCTACTAAAGTAACTAAAGGCTTTATAAATACATAGGACAGAGATGAAACAACATGATGATGATGAGATTTGTTTCAAAAGTGTAGTTGTGCATTAAAAACGGGGAAGTGGCAAAATGATCGCTGAGAGATAAAGCCAAAGAGATGGAACCATACAATTACATATTGTATGGTTCCATCTCTAAGCTAAGCACCAAACCCCTAATCGCACGGCAAATTGACACTTGTACACACACACAGCCCCTGGACCAAATCTAGTTTCCCTTGTTAAGGTTCAAAGCTAGTTCAACAAGGTCAAACACATAACTGTAGACATAAAAGTGTGTAGTCGATGTGCTAAATAAGTTCAAGCTCACAAAGACATAACCTGTTCCGAAGCCTACATGCACTGGTTTCAAAGTAGGACGTTGCAGTAGACAATGGAAATAGGTTGCCGACTTAGTGTTGGGACAGAGTGATAGGCTTGCGCGGGTGCTGAAGCGGGAGCGATATCAAAGTATGACGCGATAAGTTAGATCAGTGTAGTCAGTGATCATAATATACAGTATGTTAGTTTAAACGAGGGACATATTCAAACCCATAATAGTACATGCTAACATGATACTAATAAAAATATAAACAAAAAAAAAACACTGATAAATAACAGACAGAACCATACCAAAATTTTCGCAAATGTCACGCAACGTGTATACACCCTTGCGCTAGCGACTTAATACTATCGCAGAACATGTGAGCGGGTCAATGACTCTTAGGTATAATCCATTTTCCCTTCATACTTTAAACTTACCTGGCTTAGGACAGTCCAAAATATCTAGGCACTAAACAAAACATTAAAAATTCTTCTATATACGTTATAGGTTTTTTACATATTTGGGACGAGAATCGAATACTGAATACCCTCCCTCAATATGTCCCTCGTTTAACCTAACATACTGTAGATAGATCAGTCCTTTCTACAGCTATGCTGGGGTCCGCTTCCTGTCTAAAGATGCCAGAAATTTTGGTGTGCAATAAAATATATTCTATTCTATTCACGTGCAGACACCTGAAAGAGTATCCCAATTTCAAAACTGCCGTGGAAGATCCGCTGTCTAAAGATTTGGACATTTATTTCAAAGCTGAAAAACTCAATCTAATTGTTTTTTGGCAAGCTTCACCCAATAAACGGATTGAACTACATCTATACAAATTTAATAAAATTGAAGGGCCTGTTTGTAGTATCTATACACCATCATCAGCCTATAATGTTCCCACTGCTGGGACGCATCCTCTCTTAGAGAGGGAGTGGGCTGTTTTCCACCACGCGGGCCCAGTGCGGGTTGTTTTGGTTCGTTTTTGAGAGCGTTGAAGGAAAATAAAAAATATCTAAGTATACAAATAAATCAAATTGAAGTGTCTGTGATATTAAAACAACCGCTTTTTACTACATCCATATGAATGTATATACGGTACATATACCAAAATATTTTTTTTTACAATTTTTGTCTGTCTCTTTGTTTCGGCTAATCTCTGGAAAAGCTGGACCGATTTTGACGGGACTTTCACTGGCAGATAGCTGAAGTAATAAGGAGTAACTAATGCTACTTTTAGAAAAATGAATAATAACGGAATGTGAACTCGGCTATCATTGTGCCGATTGTCGTTACGGCCAATGGCCTGATGGCTAAAAGCCTCGATGAACATCTGTCGAAGCTCTCACTTGGCGGTTGCATCAAGAGCCAGAAACAGAAGGCAGTAAGTACTCCTAGATACGGCTCGCATTTTGAGGAGGTTCCTGTCTGTGCAGCTCTAAACACCGGTAGCTTGGACCCTGCTCCCGACACCGGTGGAAACCTTTTTTTTTATATTTTCAACGATTTTTTTTTAAAGTAATATGTAAAAATGTAGAAAATAAGATGAAAAATAAATAAAAGAAATAAAAATTAAACGAAATAAACTAAATAACCTTTTTGCTAAATTCCACGCGGACGAAGTCACGGGTACAGCTACTATAGAATAAGGATTAATCCTAATTTTGGGGCGTCACACCCGCTACTTCACTACTCGCCGCCGTTCACTCTAGCCTAGGTCTTACGTCTTTGTACAGAGAACGATTGAACATCTGCCTAGTTTGAAATGGTGTAATTGGGTTCCTAAGTTGTACTGTAAACGCAGTTTGGAATATAAGCTTGTTAAGTATTGTCTGGGGCGATAGTTAGACGAGTTATTGTGCGTTTGTTATGTCTAGGGTAGACCGTAAGTTAGCGTCAAAGCGCAGTTGGATATCATTAATGGTATTGTTTAAGTCATTACGTTAGGTGAACTTTAAGTTTTGATTTATGCTCTGTAGTTCCTGGTGACTTTCGTAAATGTTGAGCCAGTCCAACCCAAAAGACCGGGTCGCCTTTAGAGCATAGACGTGATGACACAGTTTTTTTTTTTTTTGTCATGTTTTCTCGCAGGGCAACCTATGAGGCTGGCTTCTGCTTAACCGGACAATCCGGTGGGTGCTTTGAGGATATCGCCTCCATCCTTACGGATGGGAAATCATCAAATGACTCCTCCCGCTCTGGGCGGAGCGGAAGGGAGTGTCAAACTTGTACTGACTAAAACCCATCCATATTCCTTCTTAGCACTTTGTGTTCCAGAGCCACGGTATCTCTTTCGAACAGTCCCGCAGCCCTGCCAGGCATCGGTCTTCTCGGACCCCTTCCGATTTGCTGACATGTCTTTGAGGCGCGCGTGGAACACGAACGCACCGTCGACACGGCCTGTGGTCATGAGACGGACGGACGGTGAGCTCGCCCATTGCTCACCATCCAAAGGCCCGCAGCGGTAACCGCCTTGACTTACCATTTGGTCCAACCAAGCTGACACGTTACTAAGCTTAATCTATTTCATCGCTACTGACTGCATCGTTGGTCTAATGGTCGCAAGCCTGGTCCTGGGTACGATTCCCGGGTAGGCAATAGGTTATTGAAAGAAAGAAAATATATTTATTTGTCGCGGGGACACGACGTGCATACAAAATTACAAAAATAAAATAAAAGAAAAAACATAGATACAACGCAAGAAAAAAAAAGTGAAAAGTACAAACAGGACGGATCAAGAATGATTACTGCTTGCACGTCGTGACTGTGACAAGCAGGTTACCACTCAGCATGATGCTGTGCCATAAGGGGGGGGACCCACAGCACAGCGCTGGTTTTCATTGGGCTTTTTCTGAGAGTTCAGTACAACAATGCCTTCAGGATGTTGATGGGACTGCCTCGCTATTGCAGTGCGTCAGCAATGTTTGCAGAAGCACAAGTGGATGGTTATTATGCAATAGTTAGGAAAAGAGCAGCATCTCTGATGCGAAGAGTGAGGGACAGTCCCAACAGCTACCTGAGGGTGGTTGCTGAACACATGGAGAGTCCTGTATGGAGGCATTGGATCCGCCTACATACAGGATAATTTTAATGTTTATGTTAGTTTGTTTCAGTATTTTTGTATGTTACTAACTTAGTTCTTAAGTGCCTATGTATTACTAACACTATATGGACTATCTTGGTCTGAAATAAATTATTATTATTATTATTATTTTTCATCAGGAATTTCTTAGTAAGCCACGGAGTCTAGATTTGTGCCAGATGATGGCAATAGTCTCGCCCCCTGTTATATGGGACTTAAAACATTACTGGAGAAATGTGGGTGCAACTGTTGTAGGTATGCCTCTGCCTAACCCTTCGGGGATTACATGCGTGACGTATCTCAAAAAGATTCTAATTGCCTTACTTGGGTTTTAAACGTTTCATCATAAACTACTCAAATGTTGTGGCTTGCGATGCATCTGAATTTATTTCCAAGTCAGTTCCGTCGAGCAGATGTTTTATGATCCGTCTCGTTCCTCCCCATGACCATACGGCACATGATCAATATAACGAAGATAGTTATAATTGCTTTTATATCTTTTTGTACCACGCTTGGCTTGCCATATGTAACTGGTTGCGAAACTCACGTAATTCAGTAAATTAGTTCAGCAAACGAGTTATATCCATTCGCTTTTTGTCAGAAATAACCGGTTCTAATCGCGTATTTTACGCCAATTCCGAAGATAGTGTCGAAGCCGAAAACTGTTTGGACTAAAACCGTTTTTGCTATAATTAATTTACGTTTGCCTCTATTAGCTGTTTTTCGGTCGTTCAACTTTGCTGTGCAGTTGTTGCGGTTTTTATGAGGATTTTAAGTCCAGAGGTATTAATCTAGATTTTAAATTAGCCGGTTTTTGTTGGCTTCTGGTCTGGTGGTTCGCATTCCGTGTTTGGTTCGATTTAAGCCACATTATCTGATGATTTAGAGATCGTTATTAGAGAATTGCTTCGAACGTAGAACTACTGTAAGGCTAGTTCTAATTTTTTCGCTAGTTCGCTGTCTAGCATACTGGTGGCCGCGCGGCAAGGGAACCAGGCACTTATTTCCGTCACCACTGCTCTCAGAACAGTCAAGGAAAATTTCGTAAAGAAACCGGAAAGTCGTAAGACCAAAAGTTAGAAGACATATGACATCTCCGCACTGGGTCCGCGTGGTAGATTATCGCCCATTGCCTCTCATTGTCAGGAGATGTGTCTCAGCAGTGGGAGGGTTATTGGCTTATTATGCTGCCTAGCACGGCATCATGGACATACAATGTTCTCATTTCATTCCTACCATGCCTTCCGTTTTGTTCTTTAGTCGAATCGCCCACGAACTTCTTGCAATGGGTCGATTCGGACCGCAGTGGGGAACAGTTTGCTTTTTTATGGCTGAATTCGGACACAGAAGATTTATTTTCATTATTCACATCCCTTATAGTATACAACCAGGCACAAAATAACAGTAAAACAAAATAATTTAAAAGTTACATAATTATGCCATAAGACATTCGACATGGTTCACAGTCACTACCTACTTAATATTTGTTGTTATCTCGTTTACGCGAAGTTAACGAACCAAGTTTTAAGATTAGTTTAATTAATCAGACATTCTTTCATTCCTTCCTAGTTTCATCACTACTTATGGTTATAACCACAACTCAGAATCGTAATCCCGTCTATTTCAGAGTTGAACTCCGCCTACATTTCATAAATTTATATGCAACTTTGACAATCATGTTGACGCCCCCTCTCTAGAAACATGTTAAACGGTCCTAAATCTTTGAATATGATGTCATAATATGTTTCGAAATAATTTGATGAAGAACGCTGGCTGGATATATTTTTACCCCCCCCCC
Organism: Cerastis leucographa; assembly: GCA_963082945.1. NCBI lineage: Eukaryota > Metazoa > Arthropoda > Insecta > Lepidoptera > Noctuidae > Cerastis > Cerastis leucographa. The sequence continues at coordinate 3,571,294 of OY720369.1, read as the reverse complement.
CCCCACAAAAAGAGGGGTGTTATAAGTTTGACGTGTGTATCTGTCTATCTGTGTGTCTCTCTGTGGCATCGTAGCTCTTAAACGGATAAACCGATTTTAATAAATTTGATTTCGTTTGAAAGGAATTTTAATCAAGAGTGTTCTTAGCTATGTTTCAAGAAAATCTGCTCAGACGTTTGAAGATCATCACCTCTTTTCTAGTTGATGAAGGTATATAAACAACTTCCACAGGTCTAGTCGATTTGAAATTTGAAATCTTGTCACTATCACCATGGGTATTGCCCCCCCCCCCCCTCACAAAATTACTCCAAGTGTCGTAGCGCTAAGTAGACCGCTTAGCACAAGCACAAGTCGGGGGCTTCTGTTTGATAGAGCTTGATGGCAAGTCACTGTACCAACTGGTCACCATTTTCTTCCCCGTACAAAATAAAGGGATAATTACCTCTGAAACAATCCTCACCGCGTAAATCTGAACATCGAGGTTGCCCCATTATCTAATTGAGATCGTCTATCAATTATTTCATCGTTTGTGACATAGATCTGTTAGTTTCGTTGTACCAATATCTTTATCAGCAACTCGGGCGAGAGACCTAATTCTGAGACTACTAAAAATAAATTTAGATTTCTCTGACTTTAGAACTTATGTAAGAACTGTCATTTGTTTTTTTCATCGGCCCCTCCTCCACCGAATAAAATAACTTCAGCTAGCCATGTATGCACGTGTTGAACCGCCTATTATAATAAACTGTCCACGACAAACGACTGATATTTCCGTAGTATATTATTAGGACGGCACGTCCTGCACCCGGTATTTCCGCTGACGCCTGGCCACAAAATACAAGTGTTGCAACAGCAACTGCGATGGAAACAAATCTAAGATGCCGCATGGGGTCAAGAACAGAGCGTCAGATGATGCCAGTTCGGGCACACCAGATACGCGTTTGTCACTTGTTTCCTTCGTACCAGTGACTCGTGGCTGGTTCTTATGCCTTGAGCGATCTGATAAGATGACGAGTAATAGAAAAGTATGGAAGAAGAAGACATGCTGCGCCGACCCCAAATGAATTGGGATAAGGGCAAGAGAATGATGATACGAGTGAACGCTTCACCTAGCCATTTAATCTATACTTAATATTATAAAGCTGAAGAGTTTGTTTGTTTGCTTGAACGCGCTAATCTCAGGAACTACTGATCCGATTTGAAAAATTATTTCAGTGTTAGATAGCCCATTTATCGAGGAAAGCTATTGGCTATATATCATCACCTACGACCAACAGAAGCGAAGCAGCAATGAAAAATGTCGCGAAAACGAGAAAAATGCGATCCAGACGAAGCTGCGCGGGACAGCTAGTAAAAATACGAGTATATAAAGAAAATAAAAATGTCGTATTTCTAAAGTGTGCTTTCAAGAATAATCCACTTGGCTATCACGCCGTTGGTGTCGTAAAAGGCGATGAAGTTATTATGCCCAGATGATCCTTTGATCCGCCTGAATCAAAATTTAAGCTTCTCTGCAGAATTGCATTAAAAAAGCCAGTTCTTCTTGTTAGTAGATTCAGTTTAATGTTATACTTTACCCTGAACTTTAAAATGTTCTGAGGAGTATTTCTGAAACCCTGAATACCCTTTCTTAAAGTGACCGAAAGATTAGTGACGATAGTAGAGGAGCTCGTGGCTAAATAATAACAGCCGCACGGGTCGATCTTTACGGTTAAGCCGTGCTTGCCGAGGTTGGTCCGTGGATGGGTTACCATAATTACATACCGAGTTTCCTCCGTGCCTCGGAAAGCACGTTAAGCCTTTGGTCCCGGCTGTGATTTGTAGATCTTTGACAGTCGTTACAAGTAGTCAGAAGCCAAAAGTCTGACATCCAGTCTTCCAAAGAGGTATCGTATTACCCAGTTACTGAATTGTGGACGTCAGTCGCTTCATGTAAAATACTGGTACTCAGCTGCATCCGGTTAGACTGGAAGCCGGCCCCAAGATACTTTGGGAAAAGGCTAGGCAGATGATGAGTAGAGTAAGTTGCTTGAGAATGTGGCAAACTATCATTGCATTATTATATAAAATGAATCCCTATTTTACTTGGTCACGGCATCACGCGTGAATGGCTGGACGGATTTAGCTAATTCTTTTTTGTTGTGTTTGTTATTGTCAGGAGAAGGTTCTTAGGTAGGTAGTATGTAGGGTAGGTAGGGTAGGTAGGGCAGGGTATGTAGGGTAGAGTGGGTAGGTAAGAACAAGTGCATTGCAACGCATGCTGGGATCAGCTTGTTGCTTTATGAAAGTTGATGATCATCTTCCTGCCCTTGTCCCAAATTGTTTGGGGCCGGCGGAGCACGATTTTTTTGCCATTTTTCTCAGGCAACCGTCACACTATCATAAACTCTCTTTTACATAACATAACAAAACGCCTGTAATCCCCGAACACCGAGGTCCCCCGAGGTCTACCTCATAGAACAGCCACACTTCTCCAGTTATGTTTAAGTCTCATGTAATAGAGGTCGAGCCTATTCCCATCAACCGGGAAAAAATCCAGACTCCGTGGCTGCTACTTAGAATTCTTCATGGAAAAACCCAATAACAATTTGCCCGACATGAGAATCGAACCCAAGTAGGTTATCTCTCTTGTCTTTTATATTATTCCTCACAAAGTCATCTTAAAGCTCTAATCAATCAAAACAGAACTCCCCAGACTGTCCAAATTTTGAACAGACTTTTACTTGCATCATTTTTTTTTTTTATTTAATTTTATTATGTCCATCCAAAGGTTGTCTGGAAGTTATCGCTATAAGCGATAATACTGCCGTTGTAACCATAAAATTTGCAGTTTTGTAAACCCGTTATGTTTGATTTTTGATGTACAATAAAGTTTTATTCTATTTCACAGACATTGAGTTCTCCTAAAGATTTAATACTCTCCCGACGGGACTGTCGCATTGATGTCTGGACGTCCAATACAACGTGCGCCCTTCAGGTCTGCCCTTAGAAAGGTCAAGGTGCCTCGGGAGCAGTATTGAGCGACAAAAGTTTGAGGTACGAGGTACGATATTGAAAATGTTAGCCACCAGCTTTTGCCCGCGACTCCGCTTGCGTTATAGGCAGAAAGTATCCCACGGGAACGTTTTTAATATGACACTTCATTGGAGGTAGAAAAAAACCGGCCAAGTGCGAGTCGGACTCGCGCACGAAGAGTCCCGTACCATTATTTATAAAAACGAGCAAAAAAAATCATTAAAAAATCATCAATCTTTTTTGTATGGGAGCCCCCTTAAATATGTATTTTATTCTGTTTTTAATATTTTTTGTTATAGCATCAACAGAAATACATAATCTGTAGAAATTTCAACTGGCTTACTATCACGGTTCATGAGATACAGCCTGGTGACAGACGGACGGACGGACAGCGAACTCACAGTAATAGGGTCCCGTTTGACCCTTTGGGTACGAAACCCTAAAAAAAGTAGAAATATGGAAGAAGACATGCTGCGCCGACCCCAAATAAATTGGGATAAGAGTTGGAGAATGACGAGTTGGTATAAAGTAGTTTCTCATTAGTGAGTGAATTTTCGAATTCGGATTAGTATTTCCAAAGATCACTCGCTACATCTTAACTTACAAAATGTTCCTCTTTATAATATTAGTATAGATACAAGTATAAATAGATTTGGAGGTGATTAAAAGGGGAAAATAAATTAAGTAGGGATATGAAGTTCAAAGGTTTTATTATATATGCCGATAATCTTTCTTATTTAAAGTGTATCAAGACTAAGCGACAATGACGGATAGAAGCAGAATTTAAATAATCTTCTTTGGTAAAAGACGAATGCAACGTTCATCATCAAGATCACATTTGCGAATGTTTCACAAAAGATCGGCCTAGCTGTTGGTCTTGCAACTTATCTTAACCTAACTGGCTTTGTTGATAATTCCAGTTAGTGATCGGACGAAAGAATCCCAAGAGGCACTTCCTAAGAAATATGATGATGAAATATGGCCAGTAACGCCAAATATGTTATCTTTATGGAACGAATGATTGGATTTCTCACCAGCCTGTGTATGCCATTATTCCGAAAGAGAAGATTAACACACATTAAATAGTAACATCTTCAGGTGTACTTTTAACTTAATGCTAGGTAACAAAACGGATAGGTGTCGCAACCAGCACCCTAACTTAGTTATGAAATAACTAGTATTAAGGGCAGTGTTACAAGCCCATACATTCTTCAGTATCACATAAGAATTACAGGCAGAACAAGAGTTTTAAAATTAAATTGAAATTAAAAAAAACCCCCGTTAAAAAACCTATAAAAAAAAAATATCCAAGCTTCGTAGCGTCGGGGCTCCGCTTTGGTTTGTGCTTGTGCTAAGCGGCCTAGTAAGCGGTCCCCCGACGCCACGACGCGCAACGCTTGGATTAATTTATTTTTGTTTTTTTAGAGGTCTTTTGTGTTGGGGATTTTTAAATTTTTATTTTATGCTTTTTAAACTTATATAATTTCCTTCCTTAATTTCTTTCCTTTTCTCGCTAATTAACGAATACAAAAATCCCGAGATTTTAGGGGGGAGGTAAAGTTGCCCCCTCGCTCCCCTCCTCTCGCCCTGGTGATGCCCATGGTGACAAGTGTCAAGATTTCAAATTTCAAACCGACTAGACCTGTGGAAGTTGTTTGTCACTTCATCAACTAGAAAACAGGTGATGGTCTTCAAACGGCTGAGCAGATTTTCTCTTCGAAACATAGCTAAGAACACTCTCGATTAAAACACCTTTCAAACGAAACCAATTTTATCAAAAACGGTTAATACATTCAGGAGGTACGATGCCACAGACACACACGTCAAACTTATAACACGCCTCTTTTTTGGACGGGGTTAAAAACTAAAGTTCACGTAATGCCACAATTGCAGAATTCAGAATTTATTTGACATTCCGATAGCCAGAGGTCTACTCTCACTAAACTAAGTCCAAAGCAAAGTATTTCGACATCTCCAGGAAGTGCAAGTCCATCAGACATAAATTCAGGCCCCAATTAGCCTGTTTTAACAGTAAACGACTCCAATAACTAATGTATCGTGCTAACAACCAACTGTTTTTATCGTAAATAGAGCGTACGATGTATAATTTATTTCTCCGTTAATAATACGTTTTGTACACACTACGAGTTTGGTTGAGGTAAAACTGTTAAGGGGAGGGCTTTTGATGATATCAGTTTTGTAATGAGGGTAGTTCAATGGATCGATTTTTGTGGACACAAACCTTGATATTTTGACAATAGAATGGTGGAAGTTTTTTTTTTAACTACTATTTTTATCAATTAATTAAGTATTTGAGTTAGGAAATCATAATAAATTATTTTTTCAGATTAAATTATGAAATATTTTATATTAATAATAGTGTATGTCGCCGCAAGAGCGTCTATCTCTAAGACTATTCATTAATCTAATTAAGGACCAACTCATAATTAGCGTTTTTGCTAATATGGATGAACCAGCCACACAGTGGAACGAATGTATGGGAGCGGTTGGACGTAGACATGTCCGAAAAAAAAGAGTAAAATTATGCCAAACTAATGATGCCATCTTATTCGATTACTTAATGCCTTCATAACTTGTGGTGATGAATTTCTTCATAACTCCCATATTTCGGGAGTAATTTGAGAAAATGTGAAATTTTACTATGAAAATGAGTGTATCGAGCTCTCTCCCTCCTGATTCCGGGCTTGTTTCAAGTAGCGGTCTCTAATATCATAATGCTAATACTAAGAGCTATATTTAATACTAAGACACATAGTGCGCCAAATGTGCACTTTCTGGGATAAAGAGTGATGTTTATTTTATAACACAATTTTTTTATTTTTTGTTTATTTTGTTGATTAAAACCGTTTTTCTAAAGGTTTACCTTATTACAATAACATTTCTGAGCAGCCAATTAGAGAAGATATAAGCTAATTAGGATATATAATTAGGGACTTAAGGTTTACATATAAAACTGATGCACTAATGATTACTGATAAGAACATTGCTATTATTTAATTACTAAATGGCTCTTAATACACTAATTTAGCATGCATCATTTACTAATTATCACAATAACTAATTACCTTGCAATATTTAACAAAGGATACCTGGGATACCTGGATTTTATATAAATAGGTCACTATTAGTAACTTTAAAATCAGTGTTGATTTACACCTCGTTGTATCCAAGCTAATCTCGCAATGTATTTTCCAAATTTTAATACAAATCTTGATATTCACGTTGCTTTATGCGCACGCGCACATAAAGATTTACGCGACTTTAACTATTTGTTCAGTGTTTTAAAAGATAACAGTTGTGTTCAGTTATGTGAAAGTGCTGAAACAAGTTTAAAAGACTGGTGTCGTCGATTTTGCTACCGCATTTATGCAAAATGGACACAGTCTGGAAGAAGCACAGATAAGTTTCGGAAGAAACATGAGATTTGGCTACAGGCTGCAATTCAATGGCCGGAATTACAGAATGAAAATATGGAACCTTCTACAGAAAATATAAGTGACGTCATCGAGCCCATAATTTCTCCTGCTAAATCTAATGCTTCAACTTGTACACATCCTAGTCCTCGTAAATCTTTTGAGGACCTTAGTAACCGGCAAAAAAGAAGACGCACTGAAGATAGTCTTTCATGCAGCAGTAGCAGCGCTGAAATTATGTTTTCGGCCGAAAGGGCGCTTCAAAAGGCAGGACAAAGCGATACAGCTTATGTTATGAAATACTTGACGGAGAATCCAGAAGAGGCCTCAAAAATCAAAGCCTTCATTGAAGGTAAATCAATTCAGGTACGGGAAATATCCCCTTTGAAGGCATTGGCTCTTTATGTATCGATGAACTTATCGAAATGGCGCTATAACACTCTTCGGGATTTCAACACTCAAGAAGGAGCTCTTCAATACCCGAGTTACTACATGTTGGTTAAAGAAAAAATTAAGTGCTATCCGGCCAAAGAAGATCTCACAGTTACAGAGAGCTCTGCAAAAATCAAATTACAAGCCTTGATGGATTTAACCTCAAGAAGACTTATTAGGTCGTTAGAAACCCCTGTTGATCCCAATCAACAGCTCGTATTGACCAGCAAATGGGGTTTTGACGGATCATCTAGCCAAAGCATTTATCATCAAAGGACGAGTGAAGATGAGCAAATCGATCTTGCTAGTAATTTTATGATTAGTCTTGTACCACTGCGGCTCGTCTCAAAAGGTGTAACAATTTGGGAAAACGAGCGACCATCTTCCACTTCATTTTGCCGGCCAATATTGTTTAAGTTTATAAAGGAAACCAAAGAAAATGTGCAGAGAGAGATGGCTGAAATCGAAGCAGAGATTGAAGCCTTAACTCCATCCACCATCACTGATGGAATTAGTGTCAAACACCAACTGCTGTTGACAATGATTGATGGTAAAATTCATTCCATTATATCCAATACAGCAGCTTCAGTGTGTGACATATGCAAGGCTTGTCCTAAAGAAATGAATAATTTAGAGTTAATCAAAGATAAACACGCAAACGAGGACATGTATAAATATAGCTTAAGCACCCTTCACGCTTGGATTCGCTCAATGGAATGCTTATTACACATTTCCTACAAATTAGACATAAAATCATGGCAAGTAAGGGGTGATATAGCAAAAAGGCAAGTTGATGACAGGAAGAAAAGAGTTCAAGAGGCTGTAAGAAGAGAAACGGGCTTACTTCTCGATGTTGTGAAACAAGGCAGTGGATCCACCAACAATGGCAACTCGGCAAGGAGATTTTTTGAAAACTACACTAAATCTGCTGAACTGACCGGAATAGATGCTATGCTTTTAAGAAAAATCTGTGTGATCTTGCAGTGTATTTCATCAGGAGAGAAGATCAACGTAACTAAATTCCGAGAGTTCTGCTTTGATACTGCTAAGCTTTACGTGGAGTTATACCCATGGTATTATATGCCTTCTTCACTTCATAAAATTTTAATGCATGGGCCAGACATAGTTCAGAACATGTCAATTGTGCCCATTGGTTTTCTATCCGAAGAGGCATCTGAGGCTAGAAATAAAGATTTTAGAAAATATAGAGAGGGGCATTCTCGAAAGCATAGCAGTATCTCATGCAATGAAGATATTATGCACAATCTTTTACTGTCTTCTGATCCACTTGTTACAAGTATCCGTCCAAAAGGAAATAAGTTTGTAAAAAAATCTTCTTTTAAGGAATTTTATGAGCTTACGGGTTCTGAGAAAAGTGATATCGAATTTGTTAACATAAATGATTTAGCGGACATCGATTCTGAATTTGAATTAATTGATGATGATGATGATGACGAAGATAATTAAATGATGTTATTGTTTTAAAATGTGTAACTTAGTAAATTAGAGCTTACATCTTAATTATTTATTGTACTTTTAATGAAACTAGGTAATTTATTATCAACTTACTTAAAAGTCATACTCTCATCAGTTCTTGTGAATATTTTTGTTAATATATATTTCTGTATATATATAATATATTTATAGACCTCTTAATAAGTCTGTCTGCGGTTTAAAGTAAATACAAATGGGGAAAAAACGTTTTTTTTTTTTAAATTTTCATTTCCTTTTATCCCAGAAAGTGCACATTTGGCGCACTATGTGTCTTAGTATTAAATATAGCTCTTAGTAATAGCATTATGATATTAGAGACCGTTACTTGAAACAAGCCCGGAATCAGGAGGGAGAGAGCTCGATACACTCATTTTCATAGTAAAATTTCACATTTTCTCAAATTACTCCCGAAATATGGGAGTTATGAAGAAATTCATCACCACAATTTATGAAGGCATTAAGTAATCGAATAAGATGGCATCATTAGTTTGTCATAATTTTACTCTTATTTTTCGGACATGTCTACGTCCAACCGCTCCCATACATTCGTTCCACTGTGAGCCATGCCATCTGTGAGTCAGCAAAACAATTAATACAAAGAATAAACCGTAAGTAACTTAATTCAAAGATTCCAAATAACCCTCGAGAACTCTACGAGAACCTCCGAGAACTCTACGAGAACCTCCGAGAACTCTACGAGAACCTCCGAGAACTCTACGAGAACCTCCGAGAAATCTACGAGAACCTCCGAGAACCTCCGAGAACCTCCGAGAACTCTACGAGAACCTCCGAGAACCCTTCAATAAAATCTCCGAGAACCTAACCTCTCAAAACAACGCAAGTTGTTTACAGTAATACTACTCAGAGGAAATTTCTATTCTTTCAGGTCTACGAGAACCCACGAGAACCTACGAGAACCTTCGAGAACCTTCGAGAATCTCCGAGACACTCCGAGACACTACTAACTACTAACTTCAACTACACTAATATCACCAACCATGAAAGGCATTGTACAAATAAGAACAACATTCAACGAGGCTGGTGCAGAGCTCGCACCGCCTGTCAGTATGGCCGTATCGGCGCAACAACAATAATTAATAAATGAGTTTAATAATTTGATTAAGTCAAAACTAGTTCACAAGCCATGAATTAATAATTGTTTGATTATTGTAATGTAAAAATCTTGTGATTCAAATAATGCAATACTTAACCTAAAATTATGTACACGTGCTTGCCACGTTATAAATACGGCCGCACAGAGCGCGCTAAGGCAGTCTTGCTTGAGCCGCCGTACTGTACGGATCTATGTAAATAAGTCGTTACGCTGTCGGTTTGAATAAACGAGGCATACAGTATACTTGTGGTGTTTTACTTGGAAGATTGAAGATGAGTGATCACCATGAAGATAGTGTCAGTGACGTCAGTCAGCTATGCTGATGTCACGCTTTTTAAAAACAGAACGGAGACAGTTTATCCGTCATCAGAAGTGGGATCGCAAGAGATTTCTACTCAAGCCACTTCCTCATCAGCTCGTTAACCACCTGAGCAACTGGGACCAGCCAACATTCGGCGTCAGGAGCCTGGACTGGTCTCCAATACAACAATGGAAGCCATAAAACAATCAAGACCGCATACATACCCTGATCAAGGAATGCGGATGGACGGAATACCACCACAATTCCTATGCAGATGATGGAAATGATGCAGAGAATGTCAGAGCGTTTGTGCGCTCCGCCTGCCGAATCAAAAATAAGGATCAAAGACATTTACCTGCCATCATTCGAACACACATGACCCAGTCAGACCATAAACTAACACATTATAAAAACGCAGTTTACATGGGTAAACTAAATAAACAGTGAAGTTGCATGTGACGGACAACTTCATAAGGCACTCAGAATGCCCAACAACTACAGCACAGAATAACCGAAGCGGCAAAAGAATCAAAGATTGGACACCGAGAAAGCACATCAATAAATAAACCTGCTGAAGGATCATCAATCCCGGGAAGTATTTTGTTTTATTAATTTTAATGTGTTGTTACTGTTGAACATATCTACAGTTAACAACAATTTAACTTATCAACATCACACACTGGCTATGTCAATGCCACCTTTAACTATCTACTACAACACCTAAGGGAGTGAAATAAAAACACAATTTCAATCACTCCATTTATGCTCATGCATTGCGCTTATTGAGCTTATTAAAGCTATTATTTTAATAAGAATCATTATGTGCCATAAACAAGTCAGATAGGCAGTCGCTTAATGTAAAATACTGATTATCAGCTGCATCCGGTTAGACTGGAAGCCGACCTCAACAAAGTTTGGGAAAAGGCAGGCAGATGATGAAACATAACTTATTGATCAGATTAAACTATTTAGTTACTTGCATCTACACTTCATGAATTTAATGAATTAATTAAGTAATAGCAAAAGACATTGTTACTGACTTTTTATTCACAGTAACAAGGAAAATTCTCTAAGAAATATTTTTGGTTACAAAGATTAGTTACTTGATTTTGTGTAAACATTAGAAGAAATGAATTAATTAACTGGGCAACAAATTTTATTAGAATACTCATGGTGTTTGATGATTGTAGTGACTAGAAACATTGAATACAGAATATTCTTATTAGAAATTAGTCACCGGTGTCTATTGGTTGCATTTAGGGCTTTTCAAACCAATTATGCAAACATGAAAGCATTTGTATTTGACAATATGTTTCATAATTCATACTACACCTTACACTTCGCCATGAAACTGATCTGTAAAACAAGAAAAGTAATGAAGTGCCAAACAAATTTCAGTTCAACGAGTTGTGACGATGAAATCTTAGTGCAATAAATGAACTGAAAGCAAAGCTTTCGATTAGTTAAAATGTGAATGTTTTGTCAGTGCACTTACACAAATGATAGAGTTTTTAAACTAGTTCTGATCAGTTTAACTTTCACATCGTTTAATTAACTTAATCTGAGTACGAAAACTATTTCAAAATAATTGATTACCTACTTTATAGGGACTGCAGGTGTGATATTTTGTTTCTTGCACTATTATTTACCAGCATGACTTCTCACATTCCAGGTTCCAGGCAATTTTCTTCATAGAGGAAGGAAATGATAACCAACTATCAAAGAAAATGAAACAAAATTGAAGAGCAACTATAAAGGAACTTCTAAAACTCTATGCACCTAGTCACTCCACCATAGTGATGGCTTCAGCCGACCATCACAATTAATTTCAATAGAAAGTGCCAACATTCCAACTGTTGACTGCTACCTCAGCAAATGATAGTAGAGCAAGTTCACTTAAAAATGTGGACTGCAGCCTGGTGAATAGATGACCGTGTCGCCAGCTATCAAATGAGGAACAGCACGAGGACTGCCAACCAGGGATGACTGTTTCAAGTGTCAACACACCATAAGCTAATATAAAAGGTGAGGAGTTTTCAAACTACTTCCTACACTTTACCACCACTGATCTCTACATAGTGTTACACCAAAGGCTGAATACACAATAGCCAAATCAACCTACCTACATGTTGCTCATGTGTGATGAGTCTCATGTTCAATTTTCATTATTTTTATGTTTTCGCAATCCTGCCAGTTGCTCATCTACAATAATAATAGCAAAGTATTAGTACTCCTAACTACAACTAATAAAGTTAAAAACAATAACAGAAACATCAAGCTATTGCTATCCGTGGAGGAAACAACTAGCTTAATAAGTCATACAACAAATCACACTAATACTATCAGGAGCCGTGGAGGCCACTGATAATGAACACACCAAATGACAAATACTCTCATGTTATCCTGCTGGGTCCACGGCGTACATACCGCCTAGAGCCTGGTTCCTTACATCCTGTCAAATCAAAGACTTCGTGCCTGTCACGGAGCAATGGTCCTAAACTCCTTATCCTTAATCCTGTCAAATCAAAGACTTTGTGTCTATCACAGAGCGGTGTTCCTGATCCTATCCTTTAATCCTGTCAAATCCAAGACTTTGTGTCTATCACAGAGCATTACCTTCCCGTGAGAATGAACAAATAAAAACATGCTACTTACACCAAACTTACCAAATACAAACTACAAAATGACATCTAGTAGACAGTTGATCTGTTACAATGTTCCAAGGTTAACTAAAAACCTAACTCAAACACAGCTTTTGAATGTTAACCAATAGTATATTGTGTATTAAGGGCGGTAAGTAAGGAATTACGATCGAGGCTCTAGTAGAAGCCCGAAGTCGAAGACTGAGGGCTTTCTGAGTCGAGGTTCGTAATTCCCGTACCGCCCGTGAAACATACAATGTTTTTCATCACACTTGCGAGTTAATAATTATGAATATACACAAGTCAGCACACATATTATTACGAAATACGTGAACTGATTTGCGGATGGCGGGCTGTTTGCCCACACCACAGATTATACAAATGTTTTGTTCAGAAACTTTAAAGGCAAAATACTTACCTAGGTATATACAGCCATGACGGAGTGTAAAAAAATAAAAATTTCGACGTTTGGATACAAAAAACTATCGATTATTTAGATTTTAGAACATTAGTTGAGTAGTTAAATAACATGTAGCGAGATTGAATGAAATTCCTGTTTAGATAACATTTTAAGACAATTTTTCAATTGCGTGTAAACTCCTTGCTTGATGAACTTGCATGACCTGTGTGCTGTCAAGCGGTGCTGTAAATTAAAAAAAAATTACTTACCGCCCTAGGGTTTTATATGGGGCATTACAGCCAAGTTCACCTGTATGTTATGACACTGTTTACGTGCAAGTGTGAAGAAAAAAAAAAATAAAAATACTTACCGCCCTAGGGTTTTATATGGGGCATTACAGCCAAGTTAACCTGTATGTTATGACACTGTTTACGTGCAAGTGTGATGAAAAGAATATTGTTAGATGGTTCAAGCGACAATATCCTACTCATCTAGTAGCTGATCATTCAATGTCAATAAACTCAATTCATATTGATGTTGCTGTATAAATGACGCAACATTATTCTATTTCATTAGCTGACCATACAATAAAAATAAACTCAATAAATGTTGGATAATTTACAAGCTTTCCATGTTGACTGAAACTTTCTTTTTCCAAATCCTACAATTCAATAAACATTGTAGGATAATAAAAACAACATTAATCTGCCGACAAAATTTATCTCCATTATTTCAGATAACAAAACTCCACATACTGAGAGTGACGGCAGGTGCAGGGCGCGCACCGCCGATCAGAATGGCCGTGTCGCCGCAAGAGCGTCTATCTCTAAGACTATTCATTAATCTAATTAAGGACCAACTCATAATTAGCGTTTTTGCTAATATGGATGAACCAGCCATGCCATCTGTGAGTCAGCAAAACAATTAATACAAAGAATAAACCGTAAGTAACTTAATTCAAAGATTCCAAATAACCCTCGAGAACTCTACGAGAACCTCCGAGAACTCTACGAGAACCTCCGAGAACTCTACGAGAACCTCCGAGAACTCTACGAGAACCTCCGAGAACTCTACGAGAACCTCCGAGAACTCTACGAGAACCTCCGAGAACTCTACGAGAACCTCCGAGAAATCTACGAGAACCTCCGAGAACCTCCGAGAACCTCCGAGAACTCTACGAGAACCTCCGAGAACCCTTCAATAAAATCTCCGAGAACCTAACCTCTCAAAACAACGCAAGTTGTTTACAGTAATACTACTCAGAGGAAATTTCTATTCTTTCAGGTCTACGAGAACCCACGAGAACCTACGAGAACCTTCGAGAACCTTCGAGAATCTCCGAGACACTCCGAGACACTACTAACTACTAACTTCAACTACACTAATATCACCAACCATGAAAGGCATTGTACAAATAAGAACAACATTCAACGAGGCTGGTGCAGAGCTCGCACCGCCTGTCAGTATGGCCGTATCGGCGCAACAACAATAATTAATAAATGAGTTTAATAATTTGATTAAGTCAAAACTAGTTCACAAGCCATGAATTAATAATTGTTTGATTATTGTAATGTAAAAATCTTGTGATTCAAATAATGCAATACTTAACCTAAAATTATGTACACGTGCTTGCCACGTTATAAATACGGCCGCACAGAGCGCGCTAAGGCAGTCTTGCTTGAGCCGCCGTACTGTACGGATCTATGTAAATAAGTCGTTACGCTGTCGGTTTGAATAAACGAGGCATACAGTATACTTGTGGTGTTTTACTTGGAAGATTGAAGATGAGTGATCACCATGAAGATAGTGTCAGTGACGTCAGTCAGCTATGCTGATGTCACGCTTTTTAAAAACAGAACGGAGACAGTTTCTCCGTCATGTATTATTAATCTGTGTGTTTTTAGTTTAAGATGTGTTGCTGTTACTTAAATAGTATGATCATTTGCGATTGAAATAAATGATTCTATTCTATTCTATTCTTAAAAATCTTTGAAAGCCTCCTACTCCTTTACAGAAATGGTCCTTGAGGAAGCTGCACGATTCCAGAGAGTGTGGTGACAGCTCAGTCATTCGCCCGCTGATACGCGCATACACACCCGTTTACCTGCACAGGACACTGAGTAGTCATTTATGAAAGACTTCGTCGTACAGATTTCGTTTCAAAGCAAAAAAAATCAAACAAGAAAAATACGAAATTAGCAGCACTTTGGTCTACAATTTTGGATACTTTCAGAAGAATCAGAAAGCTCGAATGTAACATGATGTTCAATTAGACTTACATTTCGTAAACAACACAGTACAAATGTATTAAGAACACCGGATACTATTACGGTAAATTCTCTAGAAAGTTCCTTAGGAAAATTGCTATTAAACGTCTCTAAAACTTACAAGTTTGACCATAAAATCCCACGCATTGCCTAAATAGAATAACATGCCATTTATGTGCGCTTCATACAATCAATGTATGGAAAGTTTAATACCCCTTACCAATATTTGCATTTTTCGTTGCAAATGCAGCGTGGGACGACAGCTTTTGAACTTACGACCTTAATAAGGTGGGCTGAATTGGCAGGGAACGTTTTTGGGGGAATCTATCAAGCGCAACCAGTATTTTTTGGAGATTAGCTACAAGAGAACAGTACAGTGGTCGCAAGCCGAACTACTAAGTATGAAGTTATGCGTAGGGTTTTCAACCTCTTCCTTTTGTTTATTTTGATGGATGGGAAATTATCACATGGCGTCCTGGAACCAACCCGCCTCGTTGTTAATGTCGGCAGGCCTGGCCGGTGATATCACCCAGGCCAGCACGATCGAGGCTTCCAGAAGGAGCTCCCGGTCTTCAACCTCATCCTGGAGTCCGTATTTGGGCACAGTCAAACTTCCCTCTTATTACATGGGAGTTAACATCATCTGCCCTAGCCTTTTGCCATCTATGTTGGGATCGGCTTCCAGTCTAAACGGATGCTTTTGAATACCAGTATTTTAAATGGAGCGACTGCCTATCTGACCTCCAAACCCCAGTTAGTACTGAGTAATACGATACCCACTATAACAGTAATACGTTGTGCCACTGACTACTTGTAGTGACAGTCAAAGATCTACAAATGACAGCCGGGAGTTACGCCGGATTACATGGGAGTTAACATAACTGGTAAAATGTAGACCTGTCATGCCCAAATCCTTTTTTATTTGAAGTAAAACATAGTTTAAAGAAAACCAAAATTTTAAAATTCGTACACAAAACAGCTCTTTAAAAAATCATCTTGCAAAACGCTAGAAGAAATGAATAAAAAAATAAAAATGTATTATGTCACTGTGCTAAGTACATCTAAATTGTTGTTCCACACGAAACGAGCGAACTGTGAACACAATAGCCGTTTCGTTACTAAGAATTAATACTTCATTAAGGCAATTAATTAAGAGTAAAATATAGCTGTTCTTGAGTACTTTCAGAAAAATATTGGAGAAAGGAACAGTTTATGAGCCTCCGCGAATTTCGATACGTAAGTTACACCGGGAAAAATGGGATACATTTTTCTGTATTCTTTTAGTTTAGAGCTCTGTACGTCTACCATGAGTTGTCATAGTTAGATCGCTTGACGTAACTGCAATAGTTCCGTCAATGCGCAAATACTATAGTTAGCTTTTTCAATGGTACGAATGGTACGATGAGCTGTGTTGGTGCATATTAGCAAATTCTAAGCAAATGAAGCCCAAACTTGCAGTCGCTGTAGTATAGTTTACTACACGGTGACGTAGGATAGATAACTATAGTGACTCATACTGCGCATTTTAGTACCCAACTATCCGCTAGAGGCGCTGTAAAAGTTTTAATACATTTTTTTAACTACAGACGCTAGCGAGTATAGATTGTTAAAACTCATGGTAGACGTACTGCTCTTCGCGGGCCTGTGGACGGTGAATAATGGGCTAGCTCACCGTCCGTCCGTCTTATGACGAAAGGCTGTGTCGACGGCGCGTACGTGTTCTACGCGCGCCTCAAGGAGATGTCAGCAAATCGGAAGGGGTCCGAGAGGGCCGATGCCTGCATATGCCATAGGCAGCTGTGACTAGTTGGTATCTGGTAGGTCGTTTTTCGCAACGTTTGTTTAAACCGAGTAAGAAGCCCTGTTTACGTGCTCAAATAACTTGTACCATGTACAAACGCCATAAGGCAGTGTCAGTGTTTTTTAACTGCGCAAACAACTGTCCTAGTCCGATAGAAGTGTTCACTGCTTAATTCCTGACTGCACATATTCGCAGGTGCATTCTCAGGTGTTTATCCTGAATGCACTATTGGCTTTTGTTTTGTTTATACCTACGATATTAATAGACAGGATGATTGGTAATTAGGAACATTCCTTGCCTAATTTGCAACATGCTGAACGGCGTAGATTTCTCACAATCACTAGTTTATCGTGGAGTGGTGGAACATTCCCAAGAAACTTTAAAAGTTCGACTCCTACAAAACAAAACAGTTTGGACCCCAAGTTTATTGGGGTCTAAGTTGTTGCAGTTTAGTTCTAGTTTTATATAAAACTAGCTGTGCACGCGACTTCGTCCGTGGAATTTAAGAAGTAGCCTAAGTAACTCCTTATTACATCAGCTATCTGCCTGTGAAAGTCCCGTCAAAATCGGTCCAGCCGTTCCAGAGATTAGCCGGAACAAACAGACCAACAGACGGAAAGACAAAATTTTCAAAAAAAAATGGAATAAGTACCGTACATTCTGTAATGTATGTACAAGTTTTCTCTAATAGCTTTTTTAATGGCTCTTTTAACAGTATGTACTGCGTTTTCTGCTGCACCGTTTGAGGCAGGATGATATGGCGCTGAATAAATATGTTCGATGCCGTTCGACTTTAGAAATTGTGTTAACTCGTGACTAGTAAATGGCGGCCCGTTATCTGAGACTATTTGTTTCGGCAAGCCAAAACGAGCAAATACGTCACTTAAAACTCTGATCGTGTGGTTAGCCGCTGTACTAGGTACTTGACAAACTTCAAGCCACTTGGTCCTGGCATCAATCAGTACTAAAAATATCCGTCCCGCGATAGGGCCTAAGAAATCAACATGTACGCGAGCCCACGGTCTATCTGGCCATGCCCATGGACAAGGCATATGTCGAGGCGGCGCCTCACTCTCAGCAGCACACACACTGCAACCACGGCACGTTTTTTCAATCTCCTCGTCCATACCTGGCCACCACACATAGCTCCTAGCAAAAGCTTTAGTTTTGACCATACCCATATGAACCTCATGTAAATCAGTTAGAACCTTTTTTCTGCACACACCCGGTATGACCACCCTAGGGCCCCACATCACACAACCTACTGGCTGGTACATACATTACACATTCATATGCATGTAGTGAAAGGCGGTTATTTTAATAATACAAACAGACACTTAATTTATTTAAATATGTATAGATGTAATTCAATCCGTTTATTGGGTGAAGCTTGCCAATAAACAATCAGATTGAGTTTTTCATCTTTTATTTGTATTTTATGTATAGATATTCCCATTTCAAGGCGTGCACCCAATTACCAATCAATCTGTATAATTCCATGGTCTGTTCACACCGATCCGGAACGAAAACAATTCGTCTACGTGTGAATGTGCTGTCTTTCGTCAAGTTACTTGTTATGATCTAGTATCGTTTCAAATGCTAACTTGGCATGGGATTATTTTCATGCGAAGTAAGCATTTGTGTACTTACGTGTACACTGTATATGTGTACACTAGTGTACAGCATCATTGCTACGGCTTCATTAAAATAGCCAACACGAAAGATCCTTGAATCATTATCATCTGCCAAGCCTTTTACCAACTATGTTCGGGATGGTTTAGAGGAGCTTGTGGCTAAATAATAACAGCCGCACGGGTTGATCTTTAAGGTTAAGCCGTGCTTGCCGAGGTTGATCCGTGGATGGGTGACCATAATTACATACCGAGTTTCTTCCGTGCCTCGGAACGGCACGTTAAGCCGTTGGTCCCGGCTGTCACTTGTAGATCTTTGACAGTCGTTACGAGTAGTCAGAAGCCAAAAGTCTGACATCCAGTCTTACCAAGGGGTATCGTATTACCCAGTTACTGGGTTGTGAAGGTCAGATAGGCAGTCGCTTTATGTAAAATACTGGTACTCAGCTGCATCCGGTTAGACTGAAAGCCGACCCAAAATTAGTTTGGGAAAAGGCTAGGCAGATGATGATATTCGGGATGGTTTAGCATTTGACATGGAGCGAATGCCTATCTGACGTCCACAATCCAGTCAGTACTGGGTAATACGATACCCTTTCGTAAGATTGGTAAGCCAATCCAATTGATTATTAATAGACCGATAAACCCAACGACATTAGGCGTTCATGCCGGATGTCAGCTTCCTCTAGAATTTTAAATACTTGTCACTAATTAGTGTCGGCGACAAACAGTGAATATTAAAACCTTCATAATGAATTAAAATAAAATCTACTTCAAAAATGTTAGAAATAAAAATGTTAATAAAAGTAAGAGTTGTGGCCAATAGAGATAGTTTTCAGCACTTGGGTATGAATTTGGATGGCTGAAAGAGTAGGGAGACACAGAGTACAGAGTCTATGGACGAAAGTCCACCCGTCCTACCCGTCATGTCGTACGGTGCCGAAACGTGGTGTACAGGCTGATGATGATGATGAAGAGTAGGGAAAGACCAAAGAAACGATGGATACGCGAGAGATACGGTATAGCTGGATGGGTAACTCATGCATGACATGACGACTAATAGAGAAGTATGAAAGAAGAAGACATACTGCGCCGACCTCAAATAAATTGGGATAGGGGCAGAATAAACGATTTGCGAGTTGGTATTACCACGCGCCAGTAAAAATAGTCAGTTTTTGTGATTGATTGACTTAGAGTCAGCTCACACCGAGACGCGACGGTGCCGCGCTGCGCGCACACTTTGAAAGAGCGATTTAAAATGTATATAACTTTAGTTTCTACACGAAAAGATACACATTTCGTTGTGAGAATTCAGAATATGTTGCGCAACGTATTCTGAATTCTCAAGGTGCGCGCAGCGTCGCGTCGCGTCGCGTCTCGGTGTGAGCTGACCCTAAAAAGACAACAATCTATTTTAAGTTGTCATCACTTAAAGTGGTTTGATGATTCTTTTGCCTCTATTATTTATAGATGTTAGCTTAGTCTCCAATTTTTTTTTTATAATCTATTGCCCAATATTTATGAACTCATTAGCAAAAAGTTCGCTTGTTTATTATACAAAGTAAACTTGACCTTTCGATAGCCTTGGACGATGACATAATAATATAATTATTGCAAATTAATGACTAAAACAAGAACTTCTGACTTCATCACAAAACTTATTGCATATTTATTTCTAGCTAATATTCATCTAGTTTGTTTTGTGAATTTCAATATAGCTTGATTGGTAAGAGGTATTGTACACCTGCGAAGAAAACATCGTGAGGAAACTAGAACCGAAAAATCGAAGACATAATGTGCCTTTCAAAAATCCTCATTGGGGCTGCTATTCCTACAGAAAGGGGCCCTGTGTCCCAGCTGTGGGGACATTCCACCCCTGGACTTCAAACAATGAGCCTTAAGCACTCCATTTTTACATATTTCCATATGTAAAAATGGAGTGCTTAAGGCTTATTGTTTAGTAAATCGGAAGGGGTCCGAGATGGCCGAAACCTGCCAGGGTTGCGGGACTGTTCCAAAGAGATGTAGAGAGTAAAAAATAAATAAATAGGCTTATTGTTTAATGTAACTAGCTTTTTTATATTGTACCGTGTTATGGGAACTGAAAAAAAAATATTTAATGACCTTAAGATTTTTGTTTAAATTGACCTCCTCATTCTCTGCAACCCGTAATAATCGTTTCGAGTCCAGTTTCACGTATACCCACAATTTTCTCAAAAACCAAGTAGTTTTTGACGATCGATCTGAAATCCTCTGCTTCACAACGCAAACGCAATAAAATTGACTTGATTGAATGACATTGATTGAATTTTACGGCTGGTATCTCTGTATTATTTTCGTAGTTCGCTTTGTAGTTTACTCTATCATCGCCTTAAGTAAACAGATCATCATCAATTGCAATAGAATCGTGATCTAAGATTTTATATTGAACACGTTTTATTGATACCTGCCTAGCATTTAACACAAGGTTTAGTTTTAATACCTAGATTAGAATGCAGACATGCATGCATACATTGATGAGCAAAAAGTCCTTCTTTGTATTGCGACTTACTTAGTTCTTCGCTTATTATTACTAAGTCTCATCTGACAGCATCTCAGTAGGGACTGACAAAACAAAAAATAAAGGATTTTGCAATTGGTCTGATACCTCGTTGGTGCTTAGGTCCACAAACATAGTCTGCCAAATTTCCAACTACCTGTTGGGGCCGGCCGTTTAAACAGATCCAGCGCAATACCAGTGTTTTATATGGAGCGACTGTCTATCTGACCTCTACAAACCTGTGACCACATCCATAACCACATATTTTTTTGCCAAACCTATTCCCAATTATGTCGTGGTCGGCATCCAGCCTAATCAGATGAAGCCACTGCCGATCTTACCTCCAAACACAACTCGGTGACTGGACCTACAACCGTTACCAACAAGGCCCACATAACGCAACAAGGCTTTTGCCAATCATGAATGCTAGAAAATACCTCAACTTATGTCATCTTGAAAATGTCATGCTGACGACAGGCAATACCGCCAAAACCTAAAGATTGTAAAGTACGATCGTCCTAACCCATCACGAGGAAATTTATAATGACATAGCTTAATAATTGCTACGAACCATTCCTGTGTGTCTCAGACTGCTGGAGCTCTTAATCGAGAAGAACTCATCCGATTTCATCGTTTCCATTCAGGTGTACCTACTATATCCAAAGCTATAGACAAAGGCACAAAGCCCAAGCATCGCCAAACCAGTCGGCTTATTCACCGATTGAATTTTAACTCCGAATACTATTTCTAGGTTCAGCATTCGCAGTTTCATAAAACTGGCAATGGTCTATTGGCAAGCGAAGCCAGATTCTCAGCTAGAACAGGGTACACTAGAGCAAAATCATTTAAAGAGGTCGATTTAGAAAAGCGAGTGGTGTATCTAGTTCTCAATGAACTACATCGGCAATTTTCAGCTATAGAAAAACAGCATTTGAGTAAAACCATCGCCGTTTACCCAGCTTTTATTTAAGAGTAGAAACTTAGCTCTCATAAGTGTGTAGGATGGTCGAGTTTACTGCTTACTTTCAAGTGTTCTTTCGACGTTTTATCTGCATAGCTCTCTGAAGAGATTTTGACAAACGATCGTTTGTTCTATTCATTTCAATGGTAAAGGTTAACAGAAGGCTTTCGAAAATATGCCTCAAGTGCCCGGTATTGACAAAAACTTAAGCTGTTGGCCGGAATAAATAGAAACTAATTTACCCGCAGCACTCGGCCCGCGTGGTGGACGGCAGCCCAAGCCCCCTTACTGTAATAAGACACCTGATTCGTCAGTGGGAACAATCAAGAGGAGCTCGTGGCTAGATAATAAAAGCCGCTCGAATCAATCATCGGTTCGGTCTCTGGATGGGTAATCACCCATTACGTTGAGTTTCCTCCATGCCTCGGAAAGCACGTGAAACCGTTGGTACCGGCTGTCATTTGTGGATCTTTGACAGTCGTTACAGACAGTCAGTGGCCTGAAAGTCTGACAACCTTCAACACCAAACCTGTCTTACCCAAGGGTATCGTATTATCCAGTACTTACTGGGTGGTGGAGGTCAGATAGGCACTTGCTCCATGTAACATACTGGTATGCAGCTGCAACGCACAACGGTCAACAAGGTCGGTAATCACAACAACTTAACCATACAATGGATTAAAGGTCACAGCGATTCCCGATGCAACGATGCGGCGGTCGGCTGACCAAGCCACAGCTACGCATAATCACAGCCGCCATTACTGGACACGACTCTTTTAATAAACACCTCTATGTCTTAGGAGTCACGGATAGCCCACTGTGCAGAGCCTGCATGGAGGAAGACGAGACAGCAGTCCACGTGCTTCTACAATGCCCAGAGGTTGCAGCATACAGGGCAAAGTACCTCGGTAACCCAGGTACACTCCGCGAGATCATCAGCAACACCAAGGGGCTGCTGGTCTTTCTCGGGGAACTGGGGTGGTTGGAGTAATGTTCCCACCCGCACGCAAAATACGCGCCTTAGACGTGGAGTTGCGGAAACCAGCCCGCTATACAATACAATACAATAAAAATGCAGCTGCAACCGTTTAGACTGGGAGCTGACCCTAAGATAGCTGGAAAAGGAAATGCAGATGCTCTGGGCTTAGCTCACATGGACTAAAGTACTAGTAATAGTATAATTTGATAGACCATGTCTTGATGCAAAATAGTATTTGGAACAAGAACAAAGCCACTCTTTTCTCTAAGATTTTTCACTTAACTGTTCTTTCTTAGTGCGGTAAATTAAAATAAAAATAAACATTTATTTTATTACAGAAACACTGCATATTATATTTTTGTGTACATACATACATGTATTTAGTTGCCAGTGTAATCAAACCTTTATGTTCAAGAACAATTTTGGGAAAAGGAAATGCAAATACTCTGGGCTTCGCTAACATGGACTAATGTACTAGTTTAAGAAACTTTACTTCCAGAAATGATAATCTGATAGACCATGTCTTGTTGCAAACTAGCATTTGGAACAGTGGTCTAAGATATTTCACTAAACTGTTCTGTCTTACTGTGTAAAATTAAGCAAGAAAACATTTCTTTTATCACAGAAACACAGCATATTATATTTTGACTTAGTTTTTAGTTTTTTTTTTACTTAAAAAAATTAATATTATTTTTAAAACTAGATGACAAGCATTCAAAGGAGCTTGATTTGAGTTACTAATGAATGGTAATTTGATATGGTAATGTAAAATGTTGACTCTGACATTGTGATGGATCAGACATTTATTTGTATACTATTTTTAAAAATAAAGGCCTTGGTACTCAGTCTTAATTAAAAAACCGGCCAAGTGCAAGTCTGACTCGCGCACGAAGGGTTCCGTACCATTATTTATAAAAACGAGCAATAAAATCATCTTTTTTGTATGGGAACCCCCTTAAATATTTATTTTATTTTGTTTTTAGTATTTGTTGTTATTGCGGCAACAGAAATACATAATCTGCAGAAATTTCAACTGGCTAATTGTCACGATTTATGAGATACAGCCTGGTGACAGACGGACGCACGGACAGACAGCAAAGTCTCAGCAATAGGGTCCCGTTTGACCCTTTGGGTACAGAACCTTAAAAATATCTACATTTTGACTGAGGTTAAGTTTTATCCCTGAGAAAGTTGTGCCTGCATGATAACATTCCCATAGTTGGAGAGCTGGCATCTGCTGTTGGAGAGCTGGCATCTGCTCTCGGAGTGGAAATGGACAAGTAAAATGCAAGATTTGGTATTCCACAACTGTCACGGTGATCTAGTGGTTGCAAGCTTGACTGGTGAGCATGAAGATCGGTTCAATTCCCGGGTCTGGCAAAGTTCTCTTGGGTTTTTTTCAATTAATTTCTAAGTAGCAACCACAGATTCTGGATTTGTGGCTGGTTAATGGCAATAGGCTCGCCCCTTACATGGGGCGAGCCTATTGCTATTATATTTATTTTATTTGATTTAATACTTCTCTGAAATCTCTCTTTTTGCAAAAATATTAATTACCTGCTACTATGGCTACTATTTTTGAGAAGTATCAATTTTGGATACTATAATGTTTTGTGTGTTTTAATGTTTTGAATTTTGTGTGTAGTGTCCTTAAACTACACACAAAATTCGTTACTTGAAGGAATAAAATAATTATTTAACAAGCCCAGAGAGTATTTAAAAACTGAGATTGATTGATTGTTGCTTTACTGGTATAATTTTTAAAAATTGTAACAATAATAATTATCTGCTGATGCTGTAAATAAATTAGCCTTTGTTCTGATATAGTAATTTATTTAAAAAGAAAACAAAATCGTAATGATTTGTTTATTTACCTGCCGCCTAGATTCTACAAATTGAGCATGCGCGTAAAATCTAGCCCATTTTTTAAGGACTACCCCCACTAATAAGAATATTTAAAAAATTGCTCAGAATAACTGGTCAGCAGTAATTATCGGAGCTTCAAATACAGGTGGTTCAGCACCAACAGATTACAGGGACAACTTCCTAGCAAAATGTGGGGCGCGCGACCGGTTGTTCGTGTACAAAGAAAATCAGCCAATGTGACCTACCTTCATGTCCGAAACGATTTGCTGGTACAGATTCCATAACGGTGAACAATCCTTCTCTGTAGTCCCCTCCATTGTCAAAAACACACACTTTTATCACAAAAAAAACAATCAAATCAAACACGGAGTTACTCCATCGATCGCGTCCATGTAAGTTTGGACTAACTGTTGCATTTTGCGTATACAAAGGATCTTTTACACGTTATTATATTTCCTACATCTCACTTCACGTTTTAAAACACAATAGAAACGTTAGAAAACACGATATGTAACAAATCAATATTTATAAACATGAATGCCCTCTTCGATATTTGGACACGGGGAATTAAGGTCGTTTTATCACATAAAAGCGCACAAAATATTATTGGTTCTTCGATTAATATAATTCTCAGGCCGTTTGACCGCACATTCATTCAAGAAAACATGTATTTTCATTCGTTTTAATACACAAACATCCGATTGTAATTTTAAGAAGACGCGCAAACACCTGGCAAAGCGACAGACAAGTACATCAGTCGGAATCGGTTTGTTTGGCTCTTGCAAGAGAACGCTAGCCTACGATTCGTCAATGTTGTCAGTGTTGCTAACCATGAAAATGTATACTCGCCCATTTTACGTTGCTAGCAACATTTAACTAGTGATGTAAGAAAAAATACTAAACTGTTTTCTTTGCATATTCAAATCATAGAGCATTTTGTACCTGGAGCATGCAAGCAACATAGAGGAAATAGCCCTGGAGTTGGTAGACCATCGACATTGTATATAAATATTTTTCAGTTCAATTGTTCGTTCATTTGCAACAAGGGTGACATAACTCAAAAATTTCGATGTTTTTGTGTTGTTTCTAGTTGAATTTAAAATTCACAAACAGAAGTAAATGTATTTTATAATCTGCATGAGTTTTTTGATAAAAATAATATTTTGTTAGCACCTAAAATTTAGTAGAACAGGTTCACGAGGTTGTTTAAACAGAAGGCAAGGTGGCAAGAATTTAAATAACTTTGATTAGGTACCTAATAAGTTATCCTCTATAATATGCATTATTCCGTCTTTGATTATGTGTATGATGTGCTAAATAACTTCTAGTTACTATGTGAAAGTGATCTTTGACAAGGATTTGTGTGAGATATCACAATTAAAAAGGGTAAAATAAAAACTTTGAAACTTCGAAAACATTAAGTTACTTTACATTCGGAAGTAGGTGAATTAGTTTGTTTCGTTTCGTCTTTCTATTTCGCATATTATAATTTAAATTAATTAAACTAAATTAAATAACTTTGTTCCATCCAAGTGTCCCTTGACACCTCTCAAGTTTTTTTTTTAACCCGCAGAGAGCTTTAATATCTTGATTTAAGTTTTTCATGTTAGTTCTTCTTTTTTTACTAGCCGCTACCAAACACCAAATAAAAGACCTTTTAATATCACATTTTAATTCTTCGGTTTCACAGGAAAAACTGCTTTTAAAAATGTAAAAATCGTTGGACGGGGAACACATTAGTGAGATGGTCAATTTAATAAAAAACATAACATTTATTTAAACTTTCGACAAGAATAATGTCTTTTTCACGCAACTATAACACTTTTAATCCAATCAATGTATTCGTAAACATTGGTGTAAACTCCAGGAACACCCTCTTCACCACAACCCATTGGCCCAAAGCTGACGATGCCAATAAGTTCAAATATACTCTGATACTCGTACACTAAGGGACCTCCAGAATCACCCTTGCAAGCGTCCTGGGCTTCTACGCCACCAGCGCAAAGTTGGCCGCCCTCTAAAGGTATTTTGCGACCAGTCGTGTTGTAAATTGGTCGACATTTCTGTGAAAGATAAAATTTGGATAGATACCGACTTTTTGATCATTTCAGGTATATTTGTGTAAAAATTTGACTAGCAGGGAGATAAAATTGGTTATTCAGCAAGGTAAATAACAGTGTTTTATGACACGGGCGCAATTGAATCCAGATCATAATGAATGATTCTAGGTCTCCCACGGCCGCAAAGGATGACCGGGTCTGCTTGACGTTATTATGGGGAAATAACTAGCTGTGGGAGCGTGACGAAATGCGCGAGTACTCCAGCACTCAGACCTATGGTAGTCGAAGAGCACCGTGTGGTTTTAGTCAGTAAGAGTCTGAGAGACTGATGGAGTACCTAGTGAGGAAGTTCAGTTCTCTGACTAAAATCCTGTGTGCATTGAAGAATTCAATATAGTCGCTGACATATGGCACTGCTTTTTATCGCGTTCATAATCAGTCATTAATGTTTCCACTGCTAGGACACAGGCTTTCTCTCTATGAGAGGGATTGGGCTGTAATCCACTACACGGGCCCAATGCGGGTTGGTGGATGTCACATGTCTTCGAATTTAGTTTAGTTCTAGGACATGCCAGGTTACCTCAAGATTTTTTTTGAGGTTTGTCTCCTTGCTTGGTGAATAATCTACTATTTCTTATGAGTTTTCGTTCTGAAAAACACTTGATGCAATTACTTACTTCTAGGCTGACGAAGGGTAGGTTAACGTCTAGCTTGATATTACTGCGTGATGCAAATTCTGTCGCACCCCAACCAACGGCGTACATCGTAAAGTAAGGAGGCGTATTCTCAGGTCGCGTCAGGTCTTTGGATGGGAGGCAGATAGGGCGGATGAAATCTAAAAAGTTAACAATATGGTTGGTGTTGGTTTCTTTCAATGAGGAGCCAAGGTTGCTTAATGAGACCATTAGAAAATGGAAAGGAAACGTGGCTTTTGCAGCGTGTATCAGAAGGGGGAAAGGTACAGCCCATCAAACTGAAAAGCTTCCACCATGCGACATCACATTGTTATCGCGTAAAAATAATCAACCGTCTCATACTTACAACAAAGACCCAAATGTTTAGACAGCTCACTATTTTGAATACAACGTTGGTTCCAAGGAGAAAGTGGTTTAGTTTGAGGGTCTGAATTATAGTTTAAATATGACCTTATATATAAGAAAGAGTGAGATTCGCTACAACTACAAACAGCCAAAGGGTCTTTTAAACTGGGATTGTGTTGCCCAGTAACCGGGTAGTAGAGGCAGTCGCTGTATGTAAAATATATGTAATACACAAAATGGAATTCAGCGGCATCCGCTTAGATTGGAAGCCGTTCCCAACACTGTTGGAAAAGGCTGGCAGAAGTATAGATTTAAATCATAGATCCGCCATACCGCAGCAATAAATGGTCTCTTATTTATTTCGTTGTTATTTGAAGAGTATCATCTCGCTCATTCATTCTGCACATCGCATCTGTCGTTTGCGGCACATCTTAGTCTAATCACCTTTTTGATGCGACATATGGTAAGGTATGGTAAGGGCACATCTTTGATTTAAATATATGGGCAGATGATAATGAAACTCGCTACAAACCTGTGTATGGAGCTGACTCTGTCATCCTGATCAGGCCAATGTCATACCTCTTCGATTTCCCATATACGTAATCTGGATGGGGTATGGTTTTCTCTATTCTGACCCTTTTCGCTCCTTCGGTGCAGTCTAGACCACCCCCTGTTGCGAGGATGCAATCCCGGCCTTCATTTTTTGTATCATATTCTCCGAGGCGAACTATCTTCCTGAAAAGTATGATTAGAGATTATCTAACATTGGTAGCTTTTGCCCACGGCTTCGCTCGGGTTATGGTCGGAAATTAACCCACGCAACGTTTTAAATATAGCCTAGGACACTCGGGGATAATTTAGCTGCCTAAACCAGTGACAAATTTTCGTCAAAAATTCATTTTGCACTAGCGTTGCCTAAATTATTTTAAATCCTTTTATAGCGGCATTACAAAAAGTACTACACATGACTACTACAGCGCCATCTATGACAAACTTGAAGAACTAACATCAAATTCCAACATCGCGCATGAAAGTTATCCGCGACTTAATGACAACAACTGTCGGGCAGTAGCCCACCAAATATACGTCCGTCTGGTCGGAGGATCGTCCCTTTTCTAAGGAATATTGAGTAACTTTACATTCTGCACTTTATATTTATTTACCGGCTTTGCCCTGGTCGGGTAAAAAAATGAGCGCTAAGGAAGGATTTTTGAAATTATGATAATTATAAATGTTTGTACTGCAGTCCGTCTTATTTGCACATTGGGAATTCCTTTGGGCATGTTAGTTAATACATGGATAATTATCCTTATTATGACACACACTAGCTATGGAGTTTGACCTGTCATTGTGCGGAAAATCTGTAGGTGAAGTGCAAGGATTTTATAAGGTAAAAACACGGCTAAAATACCTTGGTCACCTGCACCTGTAGAAACGGGTTATGTCGGCGGAAGAATCGACAAAATTACAGTTGTCATTGTCTATGTCATTATGTCGATTCTTCCGTACACAAAACTCGTTTCTACAAGTGGTCATGCTACGCGTGCTGAAAGGTTATTTCTGTCATTAGGTGACTCGTACGCTTCAACCAATTTACCTGTGCAGGCGGGAAAGCACAGAACTAAAACAATGAACTAAGTTTGACATATAGTTACATTTTTGCTTGACAAGCAGCGCCACCACGAACTGCATACATAAAGTGTTCATAATATCTATGTCAATTAATCCTAACACGGTACCAACCCTGAAATCGCAAAAAACAGCCGTCCAATGTATTTGGTTCTAGTAACTATTGTTATTTGTATGGGACAGCGGTTTTTTTTCTCTCGATATTCTCTTTTTCAAAATATTTTGACGCTGGGCGGTTTAAACTTAAATGCCGAATTTATGGTAACCGTTTGTGCGTCAATGTACCGTACGCCCTACCCTGTATAGTTGAAAATTAAGTTGTGTTTCAAAATACTAAAGTCCATCTTACGGTGTGGCTGTTTCCAGTATTCTCCCAGCGATGCAATGGGCAGCAGTTACTACATATCTGCTGCTGATTAAAGCTCCACCACATGACAGAGCTGTTCTTAGATCTACCTTTATTGTGTACTCTATTACCACCGCCCAGGGATACTCATCTATTCCGGTCGCGTTACCACCTGGAAGATAAAGATTCTGGTTACATATACGACTCACGACTTTTTCCGATGGGAAGTAGTATCTTGCGTGTCCAGTTGTTTGTTCATTACAGGAACTAATGCTACTGAAGGCGCCAAAGTCGTGGCTCAGTTCTGGCACAATTTAGATTGCCATCGACATGCTTATAAGAAGACTAGCCTATCCTCGCGGCTTCGCACGCTCGGTTCGGTGACTGATAAAAACCGGTATCCTATGTGTTAATCCAGGTTATAAACTACCCGTGTGCCAAATTTCGTCCAAATCCGTTTAGGAGTGTTCGCGTGAAAGAGTATCCTTCCATGCTCACAAAGTTTCGCATTTATATATAATATTAGTACGATAGTACGATCACTCGTATAGTTAAAACAGGCACAAAATGTCATTTTCGTCAAAAAAAAATACTGACCGATTATTTTATCGCCCACGCCAAGAGAATCGCCACAGCATCCAGAGCTACGATCAGGTGGGAACGCAGTTACTAGGGCTTGACATTCTTCTGATGATGGTCGATCTTTCGGGGACTCATCCCGTGGGGGAGTGGTGGTTTGGCGGATGGTTGGGGGAGGGCCACAGCATACGCTGTGTTTTTCCGGACCGAAGCATCTGAAAGTACAAACAATAAATTACAAGACAAGGAATACGCAGCAAAATCCAATTCTTTTCTCCATGTAAATGAATTGGCGGAAACTGTGGCAAAAGTAGCGCCGTTGACTGAAAATTTGTGTGGTAATCGGTTATCTTGGTATGGTAAGGGCATGCATTGTGACATGTGATGCAGGGGAGGGAATGAGGAAAATTTATTGTCAAATATGTTGAGTATGAATGTACTAAAGGCTACAACAGTAGAGGAAGACCAAAAAAAAGGTTGGATGGACTGTGTGAAGGATGATAAAATTATGGCTAGAAAGGAATGCGGAGATGATGAGTAATACAGAAGTATTTAAGAAGAAAACACGCTGCGCAGGAGAATGATGCCGATGATGAGGCTGAAACTACAGAACGTACTTCACACACGTCCTTTCACAATTTTGTTTACCTTGGACTTCAGTAAACCAAAAGCAGCCTTATTCAAACGTGCACAAAGACTCAATAGTCTTTGTGCACGTTTGAATAAGGCTGATATTACAATTAATATTAACAGGTCATCAGTGGGAGCAACCTAACATCAACCATAAAGCGATAATAAAGTCCACTGTGATTTTACCGGCGATGCAGTCAGTGACTGTGAGAGTGCGTAGATCTGAGTGTAGGAAAGTTTTGAGTATGAATGTGGATGGGTATCAGAGTAGAGGAAGACCAAAGAAACGATGCATGGACTGTGTGAAGGATGTTATGGCAAGAAAAGACGTGCCTGATGTGATGACAAGTAATAGAGAAGTATGGAAGAAGAAGACATGCTGCGCCGACCCCAAATT
This sequence comes from Cerastis leucographa, assembly GCA_963082945.1. NCBI lineage: Eukaryota > Metazoa > Arthropoda > Insecta > Lepidoptera > Noctuidae > Cerastis > Cerastis leucographa. The sequence goes on along the minus strand of OY720369.1, from coordinate 3,539,737 downwards.
AATTGGGATAAGGGCAAGAGAATGAACGAGTCCATGTGCATGCCATGTTGTGTAGTGTTTGTAAGTATAAAAGACACATCACAAATGAACAATCATGATACTATGTTTTTGTATTTGAAAAATTATACACTGGTCAAACTAGCTAGGTATTGTCTACAATACCTAGGCACTGGTGATGCGAGGTTGAAGGTCGAAAAACTCTCAAAGGTCACTTTTTGGACGTTTTTTGGGGTATCTCAAGTTAAGAAACTTGAATAACTTGCTATACCCCGCTGCGTCTCTTTTTACTGCATGATTGCATAAGCTCTATGCAAAGTCGTCTTTGTTCAATCGTGTCATAGATTCGTGGGTTCGATTTGAACGTTGGCCTTTATCTTGTTTATTATTTTTTAATAGCTGTTACCCACTTCGTTCATGCGCGTTAAATTATTATAAAAATACTACTTCCCATATTAGAATCGGATTTTTAAGATTGTTTTTCTCGGTCCCCTTTCCTTTTTCTAGAATAAAAATAGCTCAAGTTACTTCATAAAACATCAACTATCTTCCAAAAAAATCGTCCCGTTAAAATCGTTCCAGCCGTTTTGGCCTTACTTATTTTAAAAAAAATCGAAGACAAATGGCGAGACATCAAGCTATACATATCCATTAGAACCTGACCTAGTTTTGTATGAGCTTCCCGTACAATGAGAGCTCAGCTTTATTTCGGTTTTGCATAACTTGATTGGTCGTCCTGCATACCCATACATACCTAGAACTTTGCACAAAAGATATGGCCTCTTTTATCACAGGTGGCTGGAGCAGGTTTGTGAGGTGTGGACAGGAGTACAGATTAATACATTGGCCAGGCTTGGCATCAGGAGTCCTGCACGGCGGCGGTGTGTTACTTCTCTGTACAGATTTTGGTTCTGGACAGCACACCTGAAAAAAAATAAAAATAGTGCGTTGAGTCCCTCCGCGCGGAAGAAGTGAAACTTCGAGTGCCACGCATTCACTCTCGCTCTGTCTCTTTCTATTCCTCCTCCCTAGGAGTGTTGAACGTTTAACGCAACAGTGCTTTCATAGTCATAACCCCTCCATGGTAGCGTTAAACGTTTAACGCAACCTTGTTGGAAGAGAATTCTGCAACCGATCTTTCAAGCTTTGACGTAGACACTCATAGAACACTACATGCCTCATCATCGAACGCTGCTAGAGAGGGAAATGATTCCCAAGTCTGTCACTGTCTTCTCGCAATACGACACAAATGACGTATAGAAACGAATATTATGAAACTAGCTTTTGCCCGCCGCCTCACTCGCGTAAATTTCGACAGGAACCGTCTCGGACACGTGGCGCCATCTATTATGATAAGAATGTTATTTTTGTTTTCCTCGGGATCAGGGTTTTTTTTTTCAGGATGAAAGGTACCCGGCATGTACGTTTCTATACACCTGACAACGTGTAAAATTTCAGGATGATCGGTTTAGTGGTTTAGGCGTGAAGAGGTAACAAACAAACAAACGTACTTTCCTATTTATAATAGTAGGAAGTTAGGACCGTGACAGAAGTTGTGTGCTCAACACTAGTACTGTCTCGTTGGTTTGGTGGTACGAATTCTGAGCATGAGATCCTGGAATGGATTCGGTCGGCAAAACAAGATATGCTGTTTCATACAAAAGTGCATTTTCTTCAGGTCAAAATGTATGGAACGGAGCAGCAGATTTGACTTTTGATTACCGATGAAACATTTATATGTGGGGTTGCTCAGAATGATGTACTGAATCCGTGCCAACCATTTCTGCGTCTATGTCTTTGCCACTCTGTATTTATATGTCTTTATGATAAAGCTACTTACCTGCGGCACATTTCCTTTCGACCCACAAAATGATCTGTGCAGTAAGCTGTTATCTTCATCAGTTTTATCAGACTTCCTGGCCACAGTTTGTAACTGTTCACACTCGCTGAAGGGTATGCAGGCTCTTGCTTTGCCATCTGCTGATAGGCACGGCGAGACCTCTGTAATCATAACATTATAATAAGCATAATTTTAAGGGCAGATAAAAAGCACGTCACAACGCTATATAATAACAGCCGCTCGGGTCGATCTTAAAGTTAAGCTGTGTTTGCGTAGGTTGGTCCGTGGATGGGTGACACACTGAGTTTCCTCGAAAATAATCACGTTAAGCCGGCTGTCATTTGTAGCTCTTTGACAGTCGAGTAGTCAGTGGCCAGTACGTCTACCATGAGTTTTAACAATCCATACTCGCTAGCGTCTGTAGTTAAAAAAATGTATGAAAACTTATACAGCGCCTCTAGCGGATAGTTGGGTACTAAAATGCGCAGTATGAGTCACTATAGTTATCTATCCTACGTCACCGTGTAGTAAACTATACTACAGCGACTGCAAGTTTGGGCTTCATTTGCTTAGAATTTGGTAGTAAGCACCAACACAGCTCATGGTACCATTGAAAAAGCTAACAATAGTATTTGCGTATTGACGGAACTATTGCAGTTACGTCAAGCGATCTAACTATGACAACTCATGGTAGACGTACTGAAACCAGTCTTACCAGTAACTCCATGTAAAATACTGGATTTCAGCTGCTTCCGGTTAGACTGGGAGCCGACCTCAACATAGAAGGCTAGGCAGATGATGATACAAGCATAAATATACTACAAGCAGCCTACAAAGTTTCCACAACTGAGACACAAGCTTCCTCAGTGTGAGGGCAGTGTCTTCAAAATAGTAGTTCTAGGATACGCCGTTTCCCTGACGATGTTTTCCTGCGGTGTTTTGAGAGCAGCAGTCGGGAAATAAATTACACAAAGTAAGCGTTTGTCTGGGATTGAACTAGAGTTGCTAACCATCCCGCGGCTGCTGAGGCGGGACGTCCCGTTTCTACGGCCCAAATAATGCGTCCCGAAATGCGTAGTAGCTAAATGACTAGACCAGCAAGTCATCTGAGATAACTCTTAATATTTTCTAAATGAGAGTGCGACTACTGAGTATGCGGTGAGGCTTTAATCCCCAAGTCAGGCCAGTATACAAAACGCGTTAATTCTAGGGCAAAGGAATTTCTCACCACAAATGAGTTTTTTTTTAAAGATGACGACGCAGTGGAAGTTCCAACAAAGAAAAAGTGTCGTGCCAGCAACACAAAGACAAAGTTTTTATTTTGCCTTTTCTGTCCCACTTCTGGGCAAAAGCCTCCTCATTCCTTTCTCACTCTAACGGTGTTTTGCCTTCTCTGGTCAACCGATCAGAAACGAGTCCAAATCGTCACGCCAGCATTTCTTAGGCCTGCCTTGGTGACGACTGTCTTCAGGCACCCACTGTGTGACGATTCTGGTTCATCTGTCCTGACCGATTCTGAAATGTGACTTGCATTGTCCAGTTTTAACCTCGCAGACATCGGCGATGCCTGTCTTGGAGTATATTGTGGTGTTGCGTATTAGATCAGTACGTGGTTGCTCTATCGCTCTTTGGCAAACCTAACTACCGATGACAGCCAGGATGAACGGCTTAACGTGTTTTTCTAGGCACTGAGGAAACTCGGTATGTAATTATTCTTATTCTTGATGGGTGGACCCATCGGCAGACCAACCTAGGCGGTTTAACGTGAAGATTGTTCCGAGCCGCTGTTATTATTTAGCCAAAATATCTAAATTTTATAAGAAAAATTCCGTTTACAACGCTAACAAAATATTCTGAAAAAGCAGGCTGTATAAATCAGCTACTTGAGTATTTAATAATAAAAAAAAATGCGTGTTTAGATACAATAGACCCCAAGCTTATTGACAAAATAAGTATCTCATCATTTTCCTTATAAAAGTATAACAAAAACAAAAGCAGTCTTACGTCCAAAAACGAGTTCCGCGCACAAAGTAACAACAGCAAATGTTAAGATATACATTTTCGAGATTAATTTAATAATTATTACACTTCACACTGAACCTTTAAGGTTCCTCTCGTGGCCAGCACCAACCTGATTCAACGGTCAGAGGCCAACTGGCGGTTCCAGTGGTGTTAAATGACAGAAAACTGCATTATGTAGTGTTATTTATGAGGAAACTTTTGTAGTTAATTGCAAACCGGTATCTATTCTTTGCTTAAATTAAATGAATGTGAATCACTTTAGTGAGACAGACGTGTTTCGCAGACGGAAATTTCACAGAATTTCGTTTCGCAGAAAATGTTTCACATAAATATTTGATCGTCTTCTTGTATTTTTGTTTCAACTACTTACTTGAATGACACGTATTTTACAGAAACACAATTCAATGAATTTTACAATCACATTTCTTTTAACAAACATAACAAACACTAGAATTATTTTTTAACGAATATTTTTTGTTCGGTGTATGCTTCGATCAATAATAGGGTGTATGTTTCCATGATATTTTATTTTAACGAAATTGCATTATTTACCTAAAATTAAAATATTGTCTTTCAAGTCAAAGTCAAGATGTAGTGACAGAAACGAATCGTTGCAAAACCGACACCATGTAGTCTTGTCTGCCCTACCCCTAGAGTGTAATTTAAGCCCGCGTAGGCGCGGTGGGGCGAGGTGGCCCACGAGCTGAGGAGCGGGCCGGTTTCTAACGCTCGGCGCACACTGGTCCCGAATGATAAAAAAGTGGACATTAAGAAATTTTTGACAGAAGGTCAACGGATTCGGCTGATTTTTTTTTTGTAGACAGCTGATGCAATTACAAATCACTTTTATAGATTGAGTTTTTGCCAAATAAGCCGTATTTTCAGAGAAAAAAAATATAGAAATATTTTTTGTATGAAAGAAATCCTAATTTTGTCTTTATCTTCCAAGATTCAAACGTATTCAAAATAAAACTTAGCGCAGCTTGTAGAGGTGCTAATTGCTCACCACTTTGTCATAGACACTCTTCTGCGATTTTGTGCTCCTTTTGAGTTACAGGCACTTTAAATATTTTTTGTATAAAAAAATTCTAATTTTGTCTTTATCTTCCAAGATTCAAACGTATTCAAAATAAAACTTAGCGCAGCTTGTAGAGTAACTCTTACAAATATATGAAAATAACCAAACTCCTATTTCTTCCACAGATACTTCGACTGTATAGACATATGCAAGGTCCGTGTGGGCTGGCACGAGGTCCGGCTCGCCGGCATCCTACCTCCCATGTCCTCTACAGTATCAAATAAACAAACAAGGAAATCTCAAAACGTGTTCAGACATGTTTATGTACAGGTAAGTTATTGTGTGACTCGTATGTAAATTTTTTTTTGTATAGAGTCATTGCTTAATTACCCTATAAGTGACGATTTCGGCTCTATTTGGTCATCTAGTCGAACGCGTCGAAAACGCTGAATGATGAATAGGTATATAAAGTGCAATTAAAAATTCCCTTTGTAGTTTTGCGGTATTTATGTAGGAGCACATCTTAGTATGTTTTATTTTCTCGTGACTCATCCAAATTGCAAGAATATTTGGCTCATTATCTAACTACCCCATTAAGTAATGAGGTAGTTAGGTAATGAGCCATTATCTAACTACCCCATTAAGTAACGGGATAGTTGGGTAATGAGTCATATATCAATAGTATAAGGGCAAGCTGAACCCGTTTTTGTTCATTACGCGTCTTGTGCTCGTAAAAACAACACAATTTTTTATCAACTATCACCACATTGTAACTTTTATTTATTTGCCTGTAACATTTTTGTATCAAAATGACTACATTTGTGACTAATTTAGACATTTTTTCTTTTTTGAGTAATAGTGGGTGCCTTAAAAATAGTGATTTACTGTGTCAAACCATTATAAATCGTATTTCAAGTGAAATTCCAAACGAAGAGCTCAGTATTATCAAAAAGTTTTGCCAAAATTATACGTCAAACCTAGCTAGAAGATGGGACAATTCAGGTAGAAACGAAAGATTTGGTGTTAAAAACAAGGAGTGGTTGGACTCTAAAATTTTGTGGCCAACTTTAACTTCTGTGAATTTTCCTATGTTGTTTGATCCAGAATATACCATAGAGGACATTTCAGTAGACGTAGAAGAGCATAATTTATCGTACGAAGAGGAAGCGGGTGCATCTACATCAGAAGCTACCACAAATACTCCCAGAACTAGAAATAAACGACCATTTGAAGATTTAACAAATAAGCAGAAGAAAAGACGTTCTTTGTCTCTTTTGGAGCATTCCGAAGAAGAGCTGTTCTATGCTCTTATTGCTAAACTTAATGAAAACGGGCGCACTGTTTGTTCTAAAGTTATTAAGTGCCTCTCAAATAAGCCAGAAAAGGTGCAAGAAGTAAGTGACTTTTTATATAAAGCTTCTGATAAATCGATTTCCGAGGAAGACACCTTAGCTCTTGCCACAGCATTGAGTTTATCAAAATGGCAATATCTAACTTTGAGGTCCATTTTAAGTACAAATGGCACAGCGGCTTTTCCATCTTACCAGAAGTTACTGTTGAAGAAGAAAGAATGCTATCCAGCAAAAGAAGATATTGTGATATCGGAGTCAGGAGCTAAAATTAAGTTACAGGCAGTTCTAGATTTAACTGCCGAGAAGATTTTGAAAGTGACTGGTTCAAATATTAATGGTGGTGTTTTGAAGCTAGTTAGTAAATGGGGCTGTGACGGAGCTTCTTCACAAAGTTGTTACAAACAAAAACCAACTGGTGACATATTTTCAGAATCTTCTGTATTTATGGTTAGTTTTGTGCCACTTCGCCTCATGAGTGACAACGATGTGATAGTATGGGAAAATCCGCGCCCTTCTTCAACAAACTATTGCAGACCAATTATGTTCGAATTCAAACAAGAAACAAAAGAATATATTCAGCAAGTAGAAGCAACATTACAAGAAGAAATTCAGAACCTTCTACCAACAAAGTTATTTGATGTCGAATTTGAAGTATTTCATGAATTGCATATGACGATGATCGACGGCAAAGTATGCACGGCACTTTCACAGACACAGTCTGCAGCCAATTGCAACATTTGCTTAACAAATCCGAAAGATATGAACAACTTGAACCTCGTTTTTAACAAACCAGAAAACCATGATATGTACAAATATGGTTTATCTTCACTTCACATGTGGTTGCGATGCATGGAATGTATTTTGCACATATCTTACAACTTAGATTTCAAAAAATGGGCGGCTCGGGGTGAGGACAAACTGCTCCGAAAATCAAGAAAAGAGTTAACGCAGCATGAGTTTTTTGTTGTAACTGGCTTAATGATTGATATCGTCAAACAAGGCTTTGGGACAACAAACGATGGCAATACAGCTCGACGGTTTTTCAATGATTACGAAAGGTCAGCTGAGATAACAGGAGTTAATGCTAATTTGAATATGAGATTTGCTGTAATTTTGCAGGCAATATCTTCTGGGAAAAAAGGAGATATTGAAAAATTTAGAATTTATTGCAGAGAAACAGCAGAACTTTATGTCAGCGAGTACTCGTGGTATTACATGCCTTCGAGTGTACATAAACTTTTAGTGCATGGTGCAGATATTTGCCAGCATTTTTCTTTCATTCCAATTGGTATGATGTCCGAAGAAGCCTCAGAAGCAAGAAACAAAGATTTTCGTTCAATCAGAGAAAAGCATACTAGAAAGATAGGCAGAATGCAAACAAATGAAGATATTTTACACCAGTTACTTATCAGCTCCGATCCGTACATTACGAACATAAGACCGAAGTTCACCAAAATTCAAAAGCAGCAGAGGTTTGAAGAAGCCGAAAATCTTCTAAAGGATGACGTTTCACCCAATGAACTCGATTTAGAAGTTGCTGATGAGGAAGAAGTAAACGTCGACATTGAGAATAATCCCCCACAAGATCCGCTAGCATAATTCACATTGTAACAAACGCACGTTCATGTTAGTTGATCAACAGATAAGCACGCCAAGATCCCTGCCCTAAATCAAATACATATTAAGTGATAAAGTATAAAATAAATAAATAAACAAAACATGCATGTAAAGATAAATTAAGCGTTAGGGTTACAGGTAGTTCAAATTTTTTAAGTACGCCTTAATACAATACCTATATTATTATATAGGTTTGTATTTTGACGGTCCTAAGCCCGTTAAAGTACGAAGGAAAAGTTTTAATTGCAATTTATACCTTTTTATCATTCAGCGTTTCCGACGCATTCACTAGCGTTAGATGACCAAATATAGCCCAAATTGTAAGTAATCGGCTAATTAAGCAATGACTCATTACCAAAAAATGCTTATAATCTGAATATGAGTCACACAATAAATTACCTGTACCTGAACATGTCTGTACACGTTTTGATATATCCAAGTTGTTTATTTGATATATTTAAAACTAGCTGTACCCGGCATGCGTTGCAATGCACTTTTTCCTACCTACCGATCCTATTCTACCTACCTACCCTACCCTACCTACCAACCCTACCCTACCTACCTACCTACCCTACCCTACCTACCTAGCCTACCTACCTACCCTACCTACCTACCTACCCTACCTACCTACCTACCCTACCCTACCTACCCTACCTACCCTACCTACCTACCCTACCCTACCTACCCTACCTACCCTACCTACCCTACCTACCCTACCTACCCTACCTACCCTACCTACCCTACCTACCCTACCTACCCTACCTACCCTACCTACCCTACCTACCCTACCTACCCTACCTACCCTACCTACCCTACCTACCCTACCTACCCTACCTACCCTACCTACCCTACCTACCCTACCTACCCTACCTACCCTACCTACCCTACCTACCCTACCTACCCTACCTACCCTACCTACCCTACCTACCCTACCTACCCTACCTACCCTACCTACCCTACCTACCCTACCTACCCTACCTACCCTACCTACCCTACCTACCCTACCTACCCTACCTACCCTACCTACCCTACCTACCCTACCTACCCTACCTACCCTACCTACCCTACCTACCCTACCTACCCTACCTACCCTACCTACCCTACCTACCCTACCTACCCTACCTACCCTACCTACCCTACCTACCCTACCTACCCTACCTACCCTACCTACCCTACCTACCCTACCTACCCTACCTACCCTACCTACCCTACCTACCCTACCTACCCTACCTACCCTACCTACCCTACCTACCCTACCTACCCTACCTACCCTACCTACCCTACCTACCCTACCTACCCTACCTACCCTACCTACCCTACCTACCCTACCTACCCTACCTACCCTACCTACCCTACCTACCCTACCTACCCTACCTACCCTACCTACCCTACCTACCCTACCTACCCTACCTACCCTACCTACCCTACCTACCCTACCTACCCTACCTACCCTACCTACCCTACCTACCCTACCTACCCTACCTACCCTACCTACCCTACCTACCCTACCTACCCTACCTACCCTACCTACCCTACCTACCCTACCTACCCTACCTACCCTACCTACCCTACCTACCCTACCTACCCTACCTACCCTACCTACCCTACCTACCCTACCTACCCTACCTACCCTACCTACCCTACCTACCCTACCTACCCTACCTACCCTACCTACCCTACCTACCCTACCTACCCTACCTACCCTACCTACCCTACCTACCCTACCTACCCTACCTACCCTACCTACCCTACCTACCCTACCTACCCTACCTACCCTACCTACCCTACCTACCCTACCTACCCTACCTACCCTACCTACCTACCCTACCTACCCTACCTACCTACCCTACCTACCCTACCTACCCTACCCTACCTACCCTACCCTACTCACCTACCTACCTACCTACCTACCCTACCCTATGTCCTTCTCCTGGCTCTAAACTACCTCCCTGCCAATTTTCAGCTAAATCGGTTCAGCCGTTCTTGAGTTATAAGTGAAGTAACTAACACGACTTTCTTTTATATATATAGATAAGACTTTTTTTAATAGAAAGACATTTATAAGAGTTACTTATTAATGAAGAAAATGTTATTACATCTTAGTCTATCTTTAACAAGATTATTTCTAATCCGCCTGAATTAATTTTTTAACTCTGAAAATACGGCTTATTTAACAAAAAATACATCTTTAAAAGTTACTTGTAATTGTATCAGCTGTCTACAAAAAACTAGTAAAGCTCATCCGACAACGAAAAATTTAAAGTGCCTGTAACTGAAAAGGAGCACAAAATCGCAATTGAGTGTCTATGGCAAAGTGATGAACAATTAACCCCTCTACAAGCTGCGCTAAGTTTTATTTTGAATACGTTTGAATCTTGGAAGATAAAGACAAAATTAGGATTTTTTCATACAAAAAATATTTAAAGTGCATGTAACTCAAAAGGAGCACAAAATCGCAGTTGAGTGTCTATGACAAAGTAGTGAGAAATTAGCCCCTCTACAAGCTGCGCTAAGTTTTATTTTGAATACGTTTGAATCTTGGTAGATAAAGACAAAATTAGGATTTTTTCATACAAAAAATATTTAAAGTGCATGTAACTCAAAAGGAGCACAAAATCGCAGAAGAGTGTCTATGACAAAGTAGTGAGCAATTAGCATCTCTACAAGCTGCTTTAAGTTTTATTTTGAATACGTTTGAATCTTGGAAGATAAAGACAAAATTAGGATTTCTTTCATACAAAAAATATTTGAATATTTTTTTTCTCTGAAAATACGGCTTTTTTGGCAAAAACTCAATTTACAAAAGTGATTTGTAATTGCATCAGCTGTCTACAAAAAAAAAATAAGCTGAATCGGTTGACCTTTTGTCAAAAATTTCTTAATGTCCCCTTTTTTATCATTTGGGACCAGTGTGCGGCGCCGCGGCTAAGGCTGGCCGGCTTGCCAACCAGCAAGCCGAAGCTGCGGTGGTGCGCCCTAATACCACCTGCGACGATAAGCTCGCGTTGACCGCCAGAGACCCGCAGCGCCGCCGCCGGAGCAGTGAGAGAAACCATGCCGGTTGCATGCTAATAATGTGAGAATAATAAGATTGTTTTCCTACTTCACAAAAATTTACTCGCATTATTTTTGTGGTGTTGTTATTATATTAAAGAGGAGGGATTGCATTTTTAAAAGGTATGATAAATGTTATTCTTGGTAATAAGTTTTATATGAAACAAATAATATGTGCATAATGGATAATATCTTTGTTTTTCTATTATATGAATATTCTAAACTTTATTTGAAACAAAAATCGATGATTTAAATTTCTTCAAAGTAATACTTACTTTGAAGGAATCGTCTATTTTTATATGTGTATTGATTATTCTATGAAATGATAATATGAGAAACAATTTCTGTGAAATGATATTTGATGAAACAACGCACAACCATAAAAATATACAATTAGTCAAATTCAAAAACACGTTTATCATAATGTTGTTTTGCTATGTGATACAAGCCTCTTTGTGTCAGGTAGGCAGTAAGCTCAACACCTCGTAATTTCAATCATCATCTTGCTTTTCTTGTCCTAAGGGGTCGGCGCATCTCATGGCGGCATGGAGACAGCGACTATCGCAACCACGTGCAGGGCACGCCACAATAGTGGCGATAAGTCCCCTCTTTGAGGAGTGGCTAGAGAGGCGCCACGGCGCCCTCACCTTCCGCCTGACGCAGGTCCTCACCGGATACGGTTGTTTCGGGAGGTTCCTGCACCGAATCGGGCAGGAGGAAACGCCCGGGTGTTACCATTGCGAGGATCGGCCGGAGGACACGGTGGAGCACACCGTGGAGCTCTGCCCCGCTTGGGCTGAGCACCGCCGTGTCCTTGTAGCGGCGATTGGCGGCGGCGACCTCTCGCGTCCGGCCCTGGTTCAATCCATGGTCCGGAGCGGGAATGGGAAGCCGTCGCCTCCTACTGCGAAGCAGTCATGCTAGCGAAGGAGGTGGCGGAACGTGAGAGGGAGAGAACCTCACGTCCCAGCCGCCGCGGGAGACGCCCCGGGCGTCGGGGGGAAACCAGTGGCCCTCAGCCACCGTAGGCGCGGGCCTGTGGACGGTGAGTAATGGGCCAGCTCACCGTCCGTCCGTCTTATGACGACAGGCCGTGCCGACGGTGCGTTTGTGTTCCACGCGCGCCCCAAAGCGATGTCAGCAAATCGGAAGGGGTCCGAGAGGGCTGATGCCTGCCAGGGTTGCGGGTTGTTCGAAAGAGATACCGCGGCCCTGGAACACAAAGGGCGAAGAAGGAACATGGATGGGTTTTAGTCAGTACAAGTCTGACACTCCCTTCCGCTCCAGGGCGGGAGAAGTCATTTGATGATTTACCATGCCCAAAAAAAAAAAAAAAAAGGGGTCGGCGCTTCACTTTTTTTCTTCCATTCTCTTCTGTCAACCGTCATGCTATCATTTACGTACTCCTTTTTCTTTCATGTAATTCTCCACACACTCCATTCTCATCACTTCTGTTATCTTCCTCTTCGCTATGCATCAACATATTGACATCATCATCAATTTCTGCATCCGTCAACAATTCTAAATGTCAAAATCATAATTAAGTAGAATAACTGTACAAAATATAGGTAACATTTCTAGTAGTTCCATGTTTGCTCTTGGCTGTACTTTGTGAGGTAGTATTATTAAGTTGAAATTAATTAAAAACTTGTTTCGTCTAAATGCCATTGACGTTTTTTGCTGTACCAGTTAGTATGAAATACGTCAAAAGGACTAATATCAGCATCATCATCATCCCATTATTTTTCCTATAATGTTTCCTATTGTGGTCGGTTTCCAGTATTATTGTTTACCCTGTTTACAAGTTACCAGTATTGCACTTACCTACATGAAGCGACTCTATTGATTTTTAACCCCCGACCAAAAAGGGAGGTGTTTTAAGTTTGACGTGTGTATCTGTGTGTCTGTCAGTGGCATCGTAGCTCCTAAACAGATAAACCGATTTTGATAAAATTGGTTTCGTTTGAAAGGTGTTTTAATAGAGAGTATTCTTAACAATTTTTTAGGAAAATCTGTTTAGCCGTTTGAAGGTCATCATCTCTTTTGTAGGTGATGAAGGGATATAAACATTTTCTGCGGGTCTGGTTGATTTTAAATTTGAAATCTTGTAACTTGTCACCATGAACATTGCCAGGGGGGTGGGCTGCACACCACCCCTCCCCTTAAAAGCTCTGTTTTATTTTTATTTATGACTTTCCTTGTTTTTGTTAATTAGCTAGAAGAGGCGAAACAACGTAAGGTAGAAGGAATGGGAGGCGACTTATGCCCAGGAGTGGGACAGTCAAGGCTAAGAAAAAATAACATAAGTTTAAAAACCATGAAATAAAAATTAAACTAAAAATTTAGCTTCGGAAGTCCGCTTTGTTTTGTGCTTGTGCTAAGCGGTCTATACTTAGCCACAGTTGTGACTTAGCGGTCCCCCGACGCTACGACGTTATTTATATACAAGGTGTTGTTTTGCATTCTCGTCAAATTCAAGGAGGTAACTACGCTAATGATTCTGGTCCCGAATTAATAAAAAAATAGGTAGTTTTTTTTTTGTGAACCACCGTTGTTTTAAACCCGGCCCGTATTATTCTCGTCCTATAACCGCGCTTCCACACATACAAACAATCTCAACCGTTTATTGGATAATTTCTTATTCCCACGTTAAGGGGGTTATTCTGAAATACTGACAAACTTAAACAACCAAAAACATTAGCGTTTTTCAATAATTAACTAGGTACCGTAATTTTAATTGATTATTTATGTCTTTTGTGACAACCTCCTGAGTTTTGACGAGGATGCAAAACAACACCTTGTATATAACTGCCTCTTTGGTCTAGAAGTCGCAACTGCGATTGCTGAGCAATAATTAATATTATTTATCTAACTAGCTGTCCCGCGCAACTTCGTCTGCATCACATTTTCCCCGTTTTCGCAACATTTTTCATTGCTGCTCCGCTCCTTTTGGTCGTAGCGTGATGATATATAGCCTATAGCTTTCCCCGATAAATGGGCTATCTAACAATGAAAGAATTTTTCAAATTGGATCAGTAGTTCCTGACATTAGCGCGTTCAAGCAAACAAACTAACAAACTCTTCAGCTTTATTATTAGTATTAGATTAGATAGTATAGGAGGCGTAATACAGGTTCTCGGATCTTTTGAGATTTTGATTCACGGCAGTGCGTCAAAGCCAAGTTCCAGTGTTATCTATCTATTACACGAACCATTTCAACCTACAAAGGTGTACAAAAAAATAGTGCGTGGAGTCCCTCCGCGCGGAAGAAGTGAAACTTCGTAATACTACGTTACACGCATGCGTTCGAGTGCCACGCATTCACTCTCGCTCTGTCTCTTTCTATTCCCCCTCCATGGTAGCGTTCGTCTTCCGGTTCGCGGTCGCCATACCAGAACTTTTCGGCCCCATCGCCAATCCGTTTTGCGAGCAATGTGCCCTGCCCACTGCCACTTAAGTTTGGCAATTCTTCGGGCTACGTCGGTAACCTTGGTTCTAGTATACCCTTACCAACAAAAAAATATTTTTTCAAATCGGTTGGCGGGCTGCGGAGTTTGAGAGAAAAAATAGTGCGTAGAGTCCCTCCGCGCGGAAGAAGTGAAACTTCGTAATACTACAAGCATGCGTTCGAGTGCCACGCATTCACTCTCGTTATTTTATTGAGCTTCTAAATAATATTTTGTTGTTTTCTTGTTGTATTATTTTTATTACATAATAATTACATAAGTTTATCGAGGTTATTCTACACATGGAAATTGAGCGAAGGCTGGTCACACCGAAGAGTCGAATGCATGACTGTTTTCACGCCATCTTGCGTACCTAGTGGAACCCGAACTACGTAGTCACAAATCTTGTAATACTGCCAACTCTTAGTGAGTTTTAGAAATCATTCGCTCCATGGTAGCGTTAAACTTTTTGGAAGTCGCATAAGAAGTTTCACTTAAAAAAAAATACAAACATCCGAATTGAGAACCTCCTCCTTTTTTAGAAGTCGGTTAAAAAGTACTGTTCCCGAGAAAAACAACTATGACGTTCTTATGATAATAGATGGCACCACGTGTCCCAGACGATTAATGTCAAATCCTAAATATCACAAGCTAGTTCGAGTATATTTTGAAGACTGTCATTTCATAATAGTACAATACTGGTAGGTGTACAGGTTAAACGCTTCTAGACTGGAAGCCGACCACAAAATAGTAGGAAAAAGGAAAGGTAATGATGCCGATGTTAGTCCCTTTGACGTATTTCATACTAATTGGTACAACGACGAACGTCAATGGCATTTAGAAGACACAAGTTTTTAAATTAATTGTAACATAATAATTTTACCTCAAAAGTACACTCAAGAGCAAACATATTTGTAACAATTCAATCTACATATATTTTTTATTATCAATAAAAGGCTCGCGCTTGACCACTATCTCACCTGATGGTAAGCGATGATTTGGTCGACGGTGAAGCGCGCTTGCCTAGAAGAAACCTATTCACATTTTGTACAGTTAGCACGTAAAATTTATTCTATTTAATTTTGACATTACGAATTGTTGATGGAAAAAGAAATAGATGATTAAGAACAAAGTAGGAGTGGAAGACCAAACAAAACATGGATGTGTTGTTTAAGGAATGACATGAAAGAAAAAGGAGCAGGTTAATGATAGCATGACGGTTGACAAAGAGAATAGAAGAAAAAGAACTAAAACGCCAAACCCTGATAACATATATGTGTGTCGGGTCGTTTAGTTCCCTTCAAAATGGTTGAGTTGAATGATGGCTGATACATGCGTCATGTTCGTGAACGGACGCTGTCAGTTGTGACTGGTCATCTCCTAGCTGCCAAGGTTTATTTTTAATTACTGATTTAATCTTTTACTCTGGACGCTCTTATCTTGCCCGTATTTCTACATTGTTCTCACATATTTGTAATTCTTAACATGAATGATGTAACCATGATTTTGTAACATATTATGATTTAAAAGAGTGGCCATGGAATTTCTTGCCCATTCTTCTCCATAGAGATCTACGCTACGGAATTCACAAGTTATTATGCCTTGTGACTGGGACTGTAGCTTCGCGTTTTTTTTTTTGACTTTCGAAAGTGCCTGTAATGGTCTAATTGAAATAAATGCTTTGACTTTGACTTTGAAATAGGACAAGAAAAAAATTATTAACACAGCAGTAGGTACTAACTAGGTAGTGGAGGTCAGATAGGCAGTCGCTCCATGTAAAATTCTGGTATTCAGCTACATCCGGTTAGACTGGAAGCTGACTCAAACATATTTGACAAAAGGCTAGGCAGATGATAAATGAAAGGAAAATTATGATTGAAATGACGAGGTTTTGAGCTTACTGCGTACATGATACAAAAAAGATTGGATCACATGGAAAAATAACATTATGACAAACGTGTTTTTGAAATTTACTAATTGATATTTTATCCTCGTCTGCCTCACCAAAAATGATTCACATTGAAAATTATTAGCAAAGAATAGACAACGGTAAGCAAAACCACAATTTTTTCCTCATAACAGACAACTTAATGCAGTTTTCTATCAGTTAACACCTCTAGAATCGCCAGTTGGCCTCTGACCGTCCGATTGGGTTGGTCCTGACCACGAGCGGGCTCCCTAACAGGTTCAATGTGAAGTGTGATTATTAAATAAATCTCGAAAATGTATATCTTCACGGTTGTTGTGATTAATTTGTGCGCGGGACTCGTTTTTGGACGTAAGACTGCTTTTGTTATACTTTTTAAACGATTTTTTTTAGATACTTGTTATGTTAATAAGCTTGGCGTCTCTTGTATCTAAACACGTAATACTTGTTAGCATTTTTGAGATTAAAAAATACTCAAGTAGCTGATGCTCGCTCTTCCAAAATTTGAGATAAAATGTCCGCCCCTAAGACGACCTACTGACCACGCTCAGTACTTTCACAGTTATTATGTATCAGCTGGTCTACCATGACGTCTTAAAGCAGTATTGTTTTACTCTAATTATAGTGTTGGAAAGAGACGGAGCTGTACAAGATGTCTAGCGCCATCTCTTACCCACACTGGAAAAGGAGTAAAACAATAATGTTTTAAGACGTCATGGTAGACCACCAGGACAGTGACTGTGGCTTCATCTCGTCTTTCTGACTGAAACTTATGTACTCACGACAACGACTAAACAAGCTTTACATAACCAGTTTATGCGGATCTTTCATTGTTCGGGAAACAAATGCAAAGCGAGAACATGTAATACTGGAATGTTAGCTTGATGTGTCGCAGTTTGTAATTTGCAGTACAATTGTTTACACCTTACGACATTCCATACAAACTTTCAAGTCCTTATTTTCCGAAATGACTGAACCGATTTTAATGAAACGTCATACGCATAAACAGGATAGATAGGTCAAAAATTTACTAAAAAACATTTCTGAAAAATAGTGTTAGAACTAAATTCAAAAAACAGAAGTTTCCAATTATCTTTTTTATAATGTTTTTTAGTAACTTTTGCGTCTGAAGTTTTTTAAAAGTGCTAGACTATTTGCTACTTTCCTGGAGGAGGGTGATAGCATCATCGGAAGTGACGAGGGTATGCCTCGGACGGCGTACTGTACTAATGCGCGAGGGTTCGTAACGGGCGGCCGCTGCGATCAGGGGATGACGGTGCTTAATGGCATTATCGAAGAAACGCTTTGAAAAACGTTTCATAAACTGAAGGACGGTGGGCATTCTAAGGTGCAGACGGTCATTTCGGACATAAAAAGGGGCTCTCGTGACTCTACGTAAGAACCGGTTCTGCAAGATTTGCATCCTATGGAAGTACTTAGGCTTGGTATGTGCGTACACGACGCAAGCGTACGTCAAAATGGGACGGTTCACCGTGGTATAGAGGCGCAACTTGCAATTGAGTGACAGCTTTTTGCCAAAATCATGAAATTAAGCCTACCGCGAGCTGCTTTGATCTGCGCAGCGAAGGACAGGTGGTTGTCGAGCAAGACTCCTAAGTACTTGGCTTGCTTCTCCCAAGGGATAGGCTTACCGTAGAAAGTGATCGGGCAGAGCGCGGGTGGCTTAATTGTGAAAAAGAACTGCCTGCCTAGCTGAGGTTTGGAGGCTGGCCAGTGTAATAAGTGGCCGTATCGTCCGCGAACAAGGCTAACTGAGCCTTCTTGCTCTTGGGGATATCGCTGGTGAACAAAGTAAAGGCAATAGGAGAGACGACGGAGACCTGAGAGACTCCGGCTCGAATGGGTCAGGGGAAAGCAGTGCATTCCCGATGCGATAGTAGAAGGTGCGATCCGACAGAAAGTCTCATAAGATAAGCACGAGACGGTCTGGCACTCCCGGATACTACAGCTTATAATAAGCCGTTGTGCCAAACTTTGTCGAAAGCGTTTGCTATGTCGAAGAATAACACACCCGTCGTCGCTCAACCCTGGAAGCCATCGATCAAGAGCTCTTCGATGCGGTGGGCCTGTTGTATTCAAGAGTGTCCGGTCCCGAAGCCGAATTGCTCATTGGGGATGAGACTCTTTGCCACGGCGAAGTCTTTGAGTCGCTTATAAATAAGTCTCTCGTAGATTTTGCTGAGTGCGTTCAGGAGACTGATCAGTCTCCTATACGTCGGTAGCTCGAGGGCTAAGACTTGGGTTTACCTGGCTTGGCGATACCGATAACAGTGACCTCTTCCCATACTTGAGGAAACATGTTGTTGCTCAGGGCGCCATTTAAGATGGCCGCCATTAACACGACCAGCAGAGCGGGGAGTAGTTTAAACACCCTACGATTACGTCGGAGCCGGGTGCTTTCCGCGGCTGAAGCCTATTTATGATGTCTTGCATTTCGTCAGCTGAGACCGACGGGGACGAGGGCTGCCTTACGTTCGACGAATGCGGTCAACTTATCGAGATGTTGATTGTCTACTGGTTGAGAGCTGGGAAAGCACTGGGACTCCAGGCAGCAGGCTAGCAGTCATTTAAAGAGTGACGGCTTAAGCTTAACTATCTAACTACCCGGGTAGATGGCCCGGGGGTGAGTGGCCTCCTTGCCGGGTGTGGACAAGGAGGTATGTACCTACTGGTGTGCCCTATGCTTGTGAATTTGACGCCAGTCTTATTGTGTGACTGGGTCCTACGCCCACAAGGGGCCTCCAGTGCGAAGGATTATTCCGATCTGTCACCCCGCTTTGTCCCCTTAGGGGGACAGATCGGAAAAAAAAGTTTGATCTGTCCCCCTGTTAGCAATGAGGGGACAGTTCGAACTTTATTCACTCCTCAACGGTTTCATCTGTCCCCCTATCACTGATAGGGGGACAGATAAAACTTTTTATTCCTGTTTGTCCCCCATACAATTTAAATTAATTCTTAAAAGTAATGCTACACCTTATAAGCTAACTTTCAAGAATTAAATAAAAGATTAGTGGTTTGGATTATTATAACGACCTGTATTTAAATAAATTATAAATATTTCTTTTGTTTCTGTATCGATCAGTCACACTCCCATAAATCACGTAGTAGGTATTCCAGGTATAATAACAATCAGTCCTCTGATTTGACTTCATATTACAAATAAATGTTATTTTTTACTAACAATATGTTAACTTTTAGATGAGGAAATATTCCTAATAAGAAAATTTTACGTGTTTAGATAAAATTGCAGCTTCTATTAAGGTAATTAATTCTGTATTATTCAGGAATGAAGTAAATAAATTCAAGTTTTGACGTTTTCATTCCTGTAAGAGTTATCAAACAAAAAATAATTTTTATTTAAAATATAATATTTTCTTATTAGGAACATTTCTTAAATGTAATAATATGAAGTCAAATCAGAGGACTGATTGTTATACTTATTATACCTGGAATACTTACTACGTGATTTATGGGACTGTGACTGATCGATACAGAAACAAAAGAAATATTTATAATTAATTTAAATACAGGTAGTTATAATAATCCAAACCACTAATCTTTTATTTAATTCTTGAAAGTAAGCTTATAACGTGTAGCATTACTTTTAAGAATTAATTTAAATTCTTTGGGGGACAAACAGGAATAAAAAGTTTCATCTGTCCCCCTATCAGTGATAGGGGGACAGATGAAACCGTTGAGGAGTTAATAAAGTTCGAACTGTCCCCTCATTGCTAACAGGGGGACAGATCAAACTTTTTTTTCCGATCTGTCCCCCTAAGGGGACAAAGCGGGGTGACAGATCGGAATAATCCAGTGCGAAGGGGTAGACACTCCCAACCGACACTAGGTGAATGCTGTGAACGAAGTCAGATTTATCTAGTGTTTCGAGACCAGGGTTAACCTAAGGCCAAGACTCTGGCTCCCGATGCCAATGGATTACCTCGAGGGTTTTCTTGGGTTGGATTGGGTCTGCACCCTCTTGATTTCGTTGGCACAGTGAGGTTTCCGTCAAGAACCGAGGACTTTTCCTTGAGGAGGCAAACGGTACGTTTTGTCGGTATTTCCGAAAAAGAAATAGATGAACAGAAGCTGTCTTGAAAAAGAAAGCAATTGTGCTGGGGTGTAGTCGAGGGACTACTGATGACTTCACGACACTGGGGCGTGACGAACCGATGACTCACAGATGATGATGAGATGTAGCGAGCAGGTAGCGGCACGTCCGTACTCGGCGGCAGTCAGGCGACGAGTGGATTTGTAGGCTGATGATGGAATGTTTATGCTTAAATGTATAATGTTATGATTACAGAGTCCTCACCGTGCCTATCAGCAGACGGTAGTAGAAGAGCATGCATACCGTTTCAACAGTGTGAAGAATTAAGAACTTTGGCCAAGAAGTCGGATAGAACTAAGGAAGATATCAACTTACTGCACAGATCATTTTGTGGGGCGAGAAGAAATGTAGCGTTAGTAAGTAGCTATGTTATAACTGACATTTCCATTTTAATACTAATGGTAGGCAACGCTAAAAGAGGAGCTCGTGGCTAAATAATAACAGCCGCTCGGGTCGATCTTTAGATTAAGCTGCGCCTGCCTAGGTTGGTGCGTGGATGGGTGACCAACCATTACATACCGAGTTTCCTCCGTGCATCCGAAAACACGTTAAGCCTTTGGTCCCGGCTGTCATTTTTAGATCTTTGACAGTCGTTACAGGAAGTCAGTGGGCCGAAAGTCTGAAATACCCCTTGTATTTCATTACCTAGTACTAAATGGGTTGTGGAGGTCAGATATTGCTCCATGTAAAATATTGGTATTTAGCTGTCCGGTAAGACTGGAAGCCGACCCCAACATAGTAAGGAAAACGCTAGGCCTGATGTGTAGTGTGTAGACAGTGCAAACAAAATCGTAATCTAGTTGCAATAAGATAAACTTGTTGCTGTCGCTACAAATGTCAAATTTTGCCACACTTAAATTAATTATTTTCAGAGTTTATTGGAGTCTACGCCTTTAGAGTCTATACTAATATTATAAAGTTGGTTTGTTTGGTTGAACGCTCTAATCTCGAGAACTACTGGTTCGAATTGAAAAATTATGATAGCCTATTTATCGAGAAAGGCTATATAGCATCACGCTACGACCAATAAGAGCAGCAATGAAAAATGTTGCAAAAACAGTGAAAATGAGACGCGGGCGAAGTTGCGCGGGAAAGCTAGTCGTTTCATATACATATGTATGTATGTATAACGCACGGTATGAAAAAAGCATGAGTAATAAAATCAAGTGTTAACAAAAACGTAAAGCCTTTATTACACCTCTCTATAAGCCCTCCTCTGTGAAACATTAGCGCTTCTCATTACGCTTCCCGCTCCTCAGCGCCAGTGTGGTGGGGATCAAGTCTTGTGCTGGATCAGTTGTAGAATAAACTTTTAATCTTTTTCTTTTTTTTGCAGGTGTGCTGTCCAGAAGCACAATCTTTTCAAAGAATTAGCAGACCTCCACAGTGCCGGACTCCGAATGGCAAGTTCGGCGAATGTGTCAATGTGTTGTCCTGTCCTCATATCGCGAATATGCTGCGGCCACCTGTGCCTCAAGAAATCATAGATTTTGTTAAAAGTTCTACGTATGTATCGGTTTTTTCTTCATCGCAATGTTAGTCCTAACCTGGTGCCAGAGTTTTTATGCCGCCCATGGGCTTCTGACTTGGCTTTAGATGCTGTCGAGAAATATCTCTCAGGCAAGCTGGTTTCCTCACGATGTTTTTTTTTTCCGGAGCAAGTGATAATTATACAATACGCACATGAATTGGGAAAATCAGAGATGCATGTTTTGGTTTTAATTCCTTAATACTTTAATTGCATCTTTTTATTGTTTCGAACTTGAGACCTATGACTTGGCAGTCCAACGGTCACATGTCACATCCTATCAGCTATCAGCCTATCAATGCTTTCGTTACAAAGATGACAGAAAAAATTATGCGTGGAGTCCCTCCGCGCGGAAAAAGTGAAACTTCGTAATACTACAGCTACACGCATGCGCTCGAGTGCCACGCATTCACTCTCGTTATTTTATTTATTTTCTTAATATTATTTTTATTACATAATAATTACATAAGTTTATCGAGGTTATTCTACTCATGGAAATTGAGCGAAGGCTGGTCACACCGAAGAGTCGAATGCATCACTGTTTGCACGCCATCTTGCGTACCTAGTAGAACTACGTAGTCACAAATCTTGTAATAATGCCATCTTTTAGTGAGTTTTAGAAAAATATTCCCCCTCCATGGTAGCGTTAAACTTGTTGGAAGTCGCATAAGAAGTTTCACTTCAAAAAAGTGTTTTTTGACCTTCAATATCTTCATAACCGGTACCCAGGTATAGTCTCGTCTGACTAATGTATCATTTTCCAATTCAAAAAAATAATGTGATGCGTCTTTTCTAACCCACACACACCGTATTGATCAGAATGTTGGGTCACTAAAGGGAAATAGGGAGACGAGAATGCTAAGGGATAAAATAAGGAAGTACATAAGAGAAAAAATGTGTGGTAATCGGTTATCGTGGTATGGGCATGTGATACGGAGTAATGAGGAAAATGTTGAGTAAGAATTTTATATGACTATAAGTGTACAGGAAGACCAAAGAAACGATGGAAGGACTGTGTGAAGGATAATATGGCTAGAAAGGAGTTGACTGCTGAGATGTCGAGTAATAGAAAAGCATGAAAGAAGAAAACATGCTGTGTCGACCGAAATAAATTGGGATAAGGTCAAGAGAAAGATGATGAGACAACACGCAAACACAGGCTGACTGACTGCATTGCCGTTAAAATCACACTGAACATTGTTCTCGCTACAATATGGTTGGTGTTCGGTTGCTCCCACTGACAACCTGGCAATATTACAATAGTATTTGTACTCGTTATAATACGGTTGCTGTTGTTTTGCTGAAGTCCGAGGTAAACGAAATTGTGAAAGGACTATAATAAGTGAGTTCTGTAGTTTCAGCCAACCCCATGGAAAACTATTGGGTTGTGTTACGTAAATGATGTTTATTTTGCAAATAGGTTTTGCAAGCACTTTTACACGTCGTCTTTTTTAAAACTAGATGAGGCCGGTTTTAGTACCTGACTCCTCTGAGAAGAAACAGCCGCCAAAACCCAGAGGTGCTCTATTTTAGGGTCCAGAGTCAGAGGTCTAAAAACTGTGACACCAGTTTATGAACTAACCACACGATAGATAGAAGTAGGTCCAGATATAATTTTGGTCACCTCACATGAAGACTATGCAGATAAAGTGTCGGAGATGGTCTTTCATATTCCTTGTCCAGTAATTTATTGTTTACTTTCAGATGCTTCGGTCCTGAAGAACAGAGCGTATGCTGTGGACCTCCCCCAACCACCATCCTAACTACCGCTCGTCCAGAGTTTGAGAGAGTGGAAGATCCTGGAATACCTGCCGACTGTAATGACCTAATGACTGCGTTCCCACCTGATCGTAGCACTGAATGCTGTGGCGTTTCCGGCAGTGTGGGCAATAAAATAACAGGTCTGTTCAATAAGTATCCGAACTTTTGAAATTGCTCGTCAACGAAGTATCGGAGCGTCCAGCTGATTTTAACAGTGTCTTCGAAACCTCCCGAGTAATCTGTTCTTTACGGATTTTTGAAATCGTTGCTTCTTCCTCGCATTATTGTTTTCGAGTGCAATGATGAAATGCTGAGAGGAAGTATATTTTTTTATTTTTCCATTTCGATGACGCGGTTTACCACAGTGTGTTCGAGTCTTGGAAATGTATGCTGTTAAGCCAGCCTTTTGGTCTTCTCCTTCCTTTTATCATACTTTTATTAGCTTCACCTGTAATTATATAAATACTCTTAGAAGTTAAATCTGACCGACTGGGATTTCGATTTAGCTGAATTTTTTTATAAATATTTAGTTTGGATGACAAGGCATGGTGAGGTCAGTGGCGTAATATTAAATATGGCGGACTGCCAAAGATGGCGTACTAGTTATTGTCTATGAATTCCCATGATATGGGTATCAAATGAAAGGATTTGTTGAGAAGAATACGAAGAATAAAATGGCGCTACTCTAAAGCGTGTTCTTTAGTTTATTTTTAATTGTAATATTTTATGAATACACCCTAATTAAATCTGTATCTTTATCTTCCAGGCGGTACCGCGACCGGAATAGATGAGTATCCCTGGGCGGTCGTAATAGAGTACACACAAAATTCAGATCAAAGAATGGCCGTCGCATGTGGTGGAGCTTTAATCAGCGGCAGATATGTATTAACGGCTGCCCATTGCATCGCTGGACGAGTACTGACAATAATCACGCCGTAAGATGGATATTTTTTTAAATTGAGAACTTCTTTCTAAGCGGTTTTTGGTCGCGTCACCGATGACCTCGACATGCTCATGACGTATTGCGCTAGACTAGCGACGTGTTTAAAAATTCATAAAAAGAACACAATAATTCCATTGTTTTGAGTTTTTTTTTAACCATTCTTGCGTTTGGCTGCAACTCGCCTGTTGTATCATGCAGCCTAGGGTGGAACACGCTTGCCTAGAAGAAACTGATTCACTCGAATTTTGAAGAGATCCAGATTATAATGATAAGAAGCCGGCAATGATTTTTTCTTGTCACACGACTTTGTTTTCAGAAAACAAGGCGTAAGGCATCGACGCAAAAACAGTTGCCATAAAATCAGCAAATGGGGAATCCATACACCCAAAAATTGACTTCGGTTACAAAAGATAAGCTATGTCATACAAAAGTGAAAGCTTTTGAATTACACAGTCAAAATGTATCAGAAATATGTATCTGGAATTTCAAACTCAGTGTCAGACAGACCATAAAACTGAACAATTTTCTCCATGGAACCAAAACGGCCACTCCTTGATCTAGAAAAAAAAAACAGTTGACAATCAGAATACCTTCAATACCTACTTAGGGGCCATCCATAAATTACGTCACACATAAAGTGGGGAGGGGGTCGAAGAAGTGTGTCATTATGAGAGGTGTGTGTTATAGAAGGGTTCTAAATTTGTGACCTCTCTAATTTGTAACCTTGTGGGGATGGGGCCGGACCTTGCGGAACACCAATTTGGTTTCCGCAGGGGGCGCTCGACGGTGGACGCCATCATGCGCGTGAGGGCTCTCACGACGGGGGATGCAGTGTCTCGGGGTGGGGTCGTCTTGGCGGTGTCTCTTGACATCGCCAACGCCTTCAACACCATGCCCTGGAGCTGCATAAGGGAGGCACTTCGGTATCATCGGGTGCCGACCTACCTTCGTCGTGTGGTCGGGGACTACCTGACGGATAGGGCCGTCATCTACCCCGGTCGCACCGGAGAATGGAATCGGCGAGAGGTGTCGTGCGGTGTTCCACAGGGATCGGTTCTGGGGCCGCCCTTGTGGAACATCGGCTACGACTGGGTGCTGCGCGCTGACCTCCCTAGTGGTGTCAGCGTAGTTTGCTACGCTGACGACACGCTGGTGCTGGCACAGGGGAGGTCGCACGAGGCGGCGGCCGATTTAATGACACGCGGGGTTGCGATAGTCGTGGAGAGAATCCGGCAACTGGGTCTCGAGGTGGCATTGCACAAGTCCGAGGCCATGTGCTTTCATGGGCCTCGGAATGCGCCACCGTCGGGATCCATACTGACGGTAGGAGGGGTTCCCATCGGCGTCGAGTCGACGCTGAAGTACCTAGGGCTTGTCCTCGACAGCCGGTGGAACTTCGTGGAGCACTTCCGACGTTTGGCCCCAAAACTGGAACGGGCAGGAGCTGCATTCAAGCGGCTCTTGCCCAACCTGGGGGGTCCAAACGCCTCCTGCCGGAGGCTCTACGCGGGGGTCGTGCGGTCCATGGCCCTTTATGGGGCCCCGGTGTGGGCGCGTTCTTTGAGGCGGCGAGCCGCCCATTACCTGAACGCGCCCCAGAGGGTGGTAGCCGTAAGGCTGGTCCGGGGGTACCGTACGATCTCCGGCGAGGCGGCGAGCCTCTTGGCCGGATTGCCGCCATGGGATCTGGAGGCGATGGTCCTCGCGCGCCTGCATGAATGGCGCGCGGAGGCACTACGCCGGGGGGAAACTCCGCTGCCGCGGCAAATTGTCGCTCAGCGGACAGACCTCCGGCGCGATCTCATGGTGGCATGGAGACAGCGACTATCGCAACCACGTGCAGGGCACGCCACAATAGTGGCGATAAGTCCCCTCTTTGAGGAGTGGCTAGAGAGGCGGCACGGCGCCCTCACCTTCCGCCTGACGCAGGTCCTCACCGGACACGGTTGTTTCGGGAGGTTCCTGCACCGAATTGGGCGGGAGGAAACGCCCGGGTGTTACCATTGTGAGGATCGGCCGGAGGACACGGTGGAGCACACCGTGGAGCTCTGCCCCGCTTGGGCTGAGCACCGCCGTGTCCTCGTAGCGGCGATTGGCGGCGGTGACCTCTCGCGACCGGCCCTGGTTCAATCCATGGTCCGGAGCGAGAGGGAATGGGAAGCCGTCGCCTCCTTCTGCGAAGCAGTCATGCTAGCGAAGGAGGTGGCGGAACGTGAGAGGGAGAGAACCTCACGTCCCAGCCGCCGCGGGAGACGCCCCGGGCGTCGGGGGGCAACCAGTGGCCCCCGGCCACCGTAGGCGTGAGCCTGTGGACGGTGAGTAATGGGCTAGCTCACCGTCCGTCCGTCTTATGACGACAGGCCGTGTCAACGGCGCGTACGTGTTCCACGCGCGCCTCAAGGAGATGTCAGCAAACCGGAAGGGGCCCGAGAGGGCCGATGCCTGCCAGGGCTGCGGGTTGTTCGAAAGAGATACCGCGGCCCTGGAACAAAAAGGGCGAAGAAGGAACATGGATGGGTTTTAGTCAGTACAAGTCTGACACTCCCTCCCGCTCCGCCCAGAGCGGGAGAAGTCATTTGATGATTTCCCATCCGAAATTTACGAATAACTTGAAAATATTTCTTCTCTATCTTTAAAAACATGTTTGATTTCAAAATATGTGACGTCACATTACGAAGGGGGCAGTCTCACAAAATGTCACAACTCATGAAATTCGTGTTATGTAAATAAGGATGCCCCTTACTAGACCCAAGTGGAACGACTGCTGTTTTTGCGATTTCATGATTCGTAATATGGTATCACGTATCAAACTAAAGATCACGTGTTGGTCAGCTATCACTAAACTTGTCATTCAACGCCAATGTCATCATCTGCCTGACTAGCCTTTTCCCAAACTATCTTGGGGTCGGCTTCCAGTCAAACCGGATGCAGCTGAGTACAGACAGACGTATTTTGCCTGTGACTTTACCTTTAACCTTTTATACCTTATTTTTTACCTTATTTCCTTACACTTCATCCTACAGGTTTTTCGCAAAAGCAGGTAACAAACACTTCATACCTACGCAACTAAGTCATAATAAATAAATATGTACCATAAATAATTGAGATGCATATATTTATAATCAAGGCCCATGGGATTTTCTACGTGAAATTAAGACCAACTCCGATACTTTGCATCCCTTATTCAACCCCTTTAGCTATAATAATAAAAATAGTCTCTAAACTTATTTTTTCAGGAGAGTAATTCGCCTCGGAGAATACGATATCATCAATGAAGGCCAAGATTGCATCCTCGCATCAGGGGGTGATGAAGACTGCACTGATGGGGTGAAAAGGATCAGGATCCAGAAAACCATACCCCACCCGAATTACGTCTTTGGAAGTTCGAAGAAACATGACATTGGCCTAATCAGGATGAGAGAGACAGCTCCATACACAGGTTTGTAGGAGTTATTTAAGGGTGGCCAATCTTAGCACAGATTAGCCATCGTGGGAGATAACATTATTTATTTATCACAGTTACAAGCATTTACTCTGTTCTTTATTGTTAACTTTTTAGATTTCATCCGCCCCATCTGCCTCCCATCCAAAGACCTGACGCGACCTGAGAATACGCCTCCTTACTTCTCGATGTACGCCGTTGGTTGGGGCGCGACAGAAAACAATACACACAGTAATGTCAAACTAGACGTTAACGTACCCTTCGTCACCCGTGAAGTAAGTAACCACATCTATTAATGCGAATTAAAAGATTATTCATCAAGCAAGGGGCTACTTTAAGCAGTGTCCATTTGTCAATGGACGTCATATTGAATCCTTCATCGCAATCAGAATTTTAGTCAGAAGTCAAAGGAAGCTCGGAAGTACTCGGAACTAAGAAATCCCTCACCACATCTTTTTTTTGTGTGTGGAAATCCTAATAGATGTCCTTCGCCTTGAGGTGTGTGAATAAATCTGTCTGGCTCTCAATGACTACTTGATATAGATTTTTGGTCAAAAATAGGCCGAAGAGTGACGAGAAGAGTCGACCAACTGTATGGCGATGTCCCGAAAGACTAGGTGGGCACTCGGACCACTCGGTGGTCAAGCCAAGTGTTTAAACCCCAAACGACTCAAACACATTGTTACTAATTCAAATTCAAATTCAAATTCAAATATGTTTATTTGTGACACATAGGTAAAAGTATACCTGTGAGGTTATAGTTTTTGCGCCGTTCGGCATTATGAAGGTGATTGAATTGAATTTCAATATTTTATTTTCAGAAATGCCAACGAATTTACAACAGTTTGGGTCGCTTCGCAACTCTAGGGAGCGGTCAACTTTGCGCTGGTGGTATAGAAGCCCAGGACGCTTGCAAGGGTGATTCTGGAGGACCCTTAGTGTACGAGAACGCGGGAAGCTTTGAACTCATCGGCCTCGTCAGCTATGGACCAGATCCCTGCGGTGAAAAGGGTACTCCTGGAGTTTACAGCAATGTTTACGAATACCTTGACTGGATTAAAAGTGTTATTGTTGCGTGATAAAAAAGAAGTTATGTTTGTCAAAAGTAAAAAATAATGTTAAGTATGTTATTAAGACAGCCCATTTCACATACTTGTTCCCTGTCCCGCGTTTGTAACCGAGGAATTAAAATGTGATATAAAATATATAAATATATCAGGTCTTTTATTTGGTGATTGTAGTGTTTCTTTGTTATCCCTATGATAGGAGGTATCTTGTGTATTTGCAATTTTGCTTAACTTACCAGAGCCGAAGGAAGCGAAGGAGCTGAAAGGATTGAATTTTAGGATTACGATTTATGAAATGTAATGAAACCTCCAAAAATGGACCGATGACCTGGTGAAGGTTGCGGTGATCCGATGGATGCGAGGCGCACGGGACCGTTCAATGTGGCGTCACTTGGGGGAGGCCTATGTCCAGCAGTGGACGTCTTTCGGCTGAAATGATGATGAAGATGAATGAAACCTCGCACACTTCATCATCATCATTAGCCTATAATGTTCCCACTGCTGGGACACAGGCCTCCTCTCCTATGAGAGGGAGTGGGCTGTAATCCACCACGCGGGCCCAGTGCGGGTTGGTAGATGTCACATGTCTTCGAATTTTTGGTTCTAAGATATGCCGGTTTCCTCACAATGTTTTCCTTCACCGTTTTTGAGAGCAGCGATGATGAAATAAATTACACAAAGTAATGCGCCTGCCTGGGTTCGAACCCACGGCTTACTGCTCGTAAGTCGGGGCTGCCAACACTGGGCCACCGCTGCTCTCAACCTCGCACACTTATCCGCGCCGAATCGGATGAATAGATAACGTTTAACGTATGTTAGAATGCTTCGTTCGGCGCCTACCATGACTTGCTGTATGACTGGCCGCTATCTTGAACAAAACTGGTGGCCTAGCATGACGTCTTAAAGCTGTATTGTTTTAATCTTATTCCAGAGTGGGAAAGAGATGGCGCTAGACATCCTCTATAGCTTCGTCTCTTACCCACACTGGAGTGGAATTAAACCAAACTGCTTTAAGACGTCATGTTGCCCCCTGGTCGGACGCCCGGTTTTTTCGACCAAAATTTGCTCCTGGCAAAGGCCTTTAGGGCTGTGGTCGTGGCCTAGTCCATCCAACGGTATTTTGAGCTTGTCTTATTCTTTCTCTAATCTTGAAGTTTTGAGTATGAATGTGGCTTACGTTCATACTCACATCAACTTTGAGATTTTTCTTAATCTTTTGCATCACTTACATGTATATATGATTAAAAGTAAAATTGGGGTACCGCAAGGCTCAATATTGAGCCCTTCCCTTTTTCTAGTATTAATGATTTACCTCAGTTACTGAAAAGTCGACCTCAAATGGTGTTATTTGCTGATGACACATCACTGGTTTTTAAGGTTAGCAGACGTGCACGGGACCTTAGACCTAAATAACGCTATTCGCAAGGCTCACAACTAGTTTAATGTAACTCAATATTTACAAAGTCTAACTTGAATATAATGTTAAAAGTCTGAGTTATGATAGTTCGTTTTGGACTTTTCTACTGCTCCATTCAGTTCAACGATTTTGAAGGGATCTACGATTCTCATGCCACAATATACTAAGCGGAAGAAGGGAACTAAGGCGGTTACCACAGGACACCGCTCATCCGAGCGGTCGGTGAAGCGGGTCCAAATCAGTTCATCCGTTTGGGATCAGATCAGATCCTCGGATTCACTTATGCAACGTGCAACTAGTGCAAGCGCAACGGATAATTTTATGAATAAATATGCTTAACTCTTCTGGAGTTAGCTGAAGTGGACCTATTTAGCGCAGCAATGAAACACACAATATGATCTTTTTATTAACCCCCGACCAAAAAAGAGGGGTGTTATAAGTTTGAAGTGTGTATCTGTGTGTCTATGTATCTGTGTATTTGTGTGTCTGTCTGTGGCATCGTAGCTCCTAAACGGATGAACCGATTTTGATGAAATTGGTTCGAAAGGTATTTTCATCGAAAGTGTTCTTAGCTATGTTTCAAGAAAATCTGCTAAGCCGTGCTTTTTTCTAGTTGAAGGGAAATAAACAACTTCCACAGATCTGGTCGATTCGTAATTTGAAATCTGGTTACTTGTCACCATGGGCATTACCGGGGGGGGGGGCACTGTACCCCCCTCCCACCCCCCCTTAAAAGATCAGGTTTTTTAAAATTTTATAATTCCTTGTTTTCGTTAATTAGCGAGAAGAAGCGCAACACCGAGAAAAAGAAAAGAAGAAAAGTGGAAGAAATGGGGGAGGCCTATGCCCAGGATTGGGACAGTCAAGGCTAAGTTACAATAATATAGGTTTAAAAAGCATGAAATAAAATTAAATTAAAAATTTAAAAATCCCCCGACTTATGTGACCTCTAAAAAAACATAAATAAAATAATCCAAGCGTCTTAGCGTCGGGGGACCGCTAAGTAGACCGCTTAGTACAAGCACAAAACAAAGCGGACCCCCGACGCTAAGACGCTTGGATTATTTTATTTATGTTTTTTTAGAGGTCACATAAGTCGGGGATTTTTTAAATTTTTAATTTTTTTCGTTTATATTTGAGTTTTTGTTTGCATTTGTGGCATGACCCAAATAAAATTATGATTTTTATGCTATTTTTTTTCTGCAAGATCTTGACATTGACCTCTACGAGATGTACGGTAATAGTCTTATTAACATAGGTTAATGAGACCATTAAAATAGGACGTCTTCGATGGGCAGGATATGTCGCAAGAATGAACGAGACCGAAAGCAGTATTGTTTTAATCTTATTCCAGTGTGGGAAAGAGACGTAGCTATACAGGATGTCTAGCGCCATCTCTTTCCCACACTGAAAAAGGAGTAAAACAATAATGTTTTAAGACGTCATGGTAGGCCCTGACCACCAAAAAGTTTACTTGCTACTAAATCAAATCCTTCATTTGATTTAATCCTATTGAATGTTTTTTTCATGAAATAGTCATTCAATGGGATGAAATGAACGTAAGACGGTTGTATTGATGATTTTAATTCTGTAACTATATGCATGTTACGGCCGCGAATCATATTTTGTTTAACATACAGCTTGAAATTGACCTGCTGATTGCAAAAAACTTAAGAACTTTTGAATTTCGCGAGCTTCTCCGGTGGTTCGGTTCCTTCTTAATTCGATAGGGTCCGAAATCTGACCGATTTTATCATCCATAAAATTGCGAACCGTCCCTGATTGGTCCGTCTCGGCTGTAGCTCATTCAGTGTGCGGCGCGTGGTGCGTGACGATCAACCAATCAGCGCGCAAGGCGCTTTGGAGGTCACCTTTTAGGCAAGGAGATGCTTGTGTTATGTGACACCGCTCTTCCACCTAATTTTAAACAGAGTATGCAATTGAAAACAATACAAAAAGAAAACAAAAACTCGAAAAAAAAAACAAAAAGGCAAAAAGGAGCGCACATGTGTTTGTGACTGTGTTATAGTGTGAGTGTGTATTGTGTATTTGTAAACCTTTTGAACGCCATTGTCACATATACGTGACAGGCAAGCGCGCGCCCTGAACGCCAGCGACACAAATATGTGACAAAAAATGGTGTGCACTATAACACGAAATACGCAATTTAAATCATAACTTTTGTGTGTGTTTATTTATATATCTTTAGAATGTGATCTAAATAATATTAAATATTAAATGTCTTATCAAGAAATAAGTTATTAATATTTTTGAAATCCCTTTTTTATTTGTAAGTATTTGTCGGTGAATTTGTGGCTTGGCGTGGAGGACACGCGCGTGCGTTTATGCTCTGGCGTTCAAAAGGTTTAAACTATGCGTTAAATTATAAATGGCTTGGCAATGGCACAATTTTTTTGTGAATTCATAATCCCGCGAGACAGATTATAAACCAACAATATTCACAATCATACGGCGACATCTATAACTCATTAATTACACAGCAAATGGATTTACCTACCTAGTGTGTTAATTTGATAAACAATTATTATGCAATTCGTTTATCTCGTTCTTTATGTGGTTGTTAGAGCCTAAGGCCCGGCGCTCATTATCGGCATCGGCAAGAAAAGGGATCCTTCGGCATTCCTACATGCAAGCGCACACTGTCGGAAACTATGTCTTGGCATGCTGCAACTTAGGGATGACGAGGCGTCCTTAAGCATGCCGCACAGCAGTGCAACCTACCCCCGAGTTTTGCCTCGGCGGCGGCGCCGCCGGCGGCGCGACGGGCGACCGCGACGGCGAAGGATCCCGAAGTATCCCGAAGCAGCCTCAAAGCTGCCGATGCAGTAGCCTCAAGCATACCGAAGCGGTGTTTTTGTTACTACGATCATATATCATGGAAATTTCTACTTGGCACAATGCCATGAAGTTAATTTATAATGCTTTTTATCACCTAAAATCCTCAGCCGTGCCGATGCCGATAGTGGGCGCCGGGCCTAACCTGGTGTCAGAGTTTTTATGCCGCCCATGGGCCTCTGACTTGGCTTGACATGCTGTCGAGAAATATTTATATGTATGTAAGGTATGCTGGTTTCCTCACGATGTTTTCCTTCATCGAAGCAAGTGATTATACAGGGTGTAACGGAAACGGTATATCATACTTAAGGGTGCGCTACAGGCCATCAAACTGAACATGTTTCTCCATCGGACAAACATTGTAATAGCGAAACAAATATCAGCTGCCCCATACATTTGGGTCGAATAGTTATTGATTGAAATTTTGTATGGGGAGCAGATAATTTGTTCGCTATAACGATGTTTGTCCGATGGAGAAACATGTTCAGTTTGATGGTCTGTAGCACACCCTTAAGTATGTATATACCCTTTCCGTAACACCTTGTATAATACAATACGCACATGAATCCAAAAAATCAGAGGTGTGTGTCTTGGGTTTGAACTTGAGACCTTTGAAATAGCAGTCCTCCAGTCACACCGCTAGGCTATCACTGCTAATTGTTTATTAAAAAGACTTGATAAATAAATACTTAAAACATTAATAATTATATCTACAGCGATCAAGAGATACCGGTTTGTTCACCAGTTAACCGCAAGATTTTCCTCATAACATATGAATAAAAATGTAGCTTCACGACAGAAGCTTATTAGTTATTCCTGGTTACTGTTGCCAGTCGGTCTCGGACCGAGTTGATCTGGGCCATACTGCAACGAGCTTAGTACAAATTGTCACTTAATTTTTTGAAGTATTGAAATTCTTACAAAAATGTATACTATAACTGTTGCTGTGGGCATCTGCGCAGGACTTGTTTTTGGACGTAAGATCGTTTTTTTTTTCTTTTATTTTTGTACTGTTTTCCAGGATTTTTTTATCTCCTGTCCAAAGTTGGTTGCGTGTGGTCATCGTGATTAACGTGGCCACATACGGGGCACACAACAGTTTTATTATTTATTAAAGTCGTACGCGCGTACAATCAAGCTTTAAATACGGGCCAAGTGCGAGTCTTACTCGCACACAAGGTTCCATAGCCCCAAACAATATAATAACAATATTTTGAACAGTCATTAATTAGTTAAACCACTCAACTTTAAAACAAAGTTTGTTTTTTTTTTTTTTATAATAAGTTAATGAAAAACAAATTTACTGTTCAAAAGCTAAATAAGTATCAAATCTTATTCGTTGAAAGTTTTATTAACGTGCCAAAAAAAAATTCCAAAAAAATTCAGAATTTTCTCATCTTCAAAAAAAATCAAAATCAAAATCAAAAGTCATTTATTCAAACTAGGCTGATAATCAGCACTTTTTGAACGTCAAAATTACAAGAGACAGTCCCCCAAAACGCCCGCCCTTCGCCACTTCCTAGTTTTAGCTGGGAAGAAGAAGTGGCGGAACAAACTCCCCAGCAACACATCTGTCTGTTAGGTTAGAAGAACCAGATTCTATACAAAAGTGTTCAAGTTTATATAAACAAGGAATCCATTATATCAAATTAATGTCACATGTCAGCTAGCACACACCAATAATAAAAATAAAATATTAAAAAATATACTCAAGAATAAATAAAGCCTCCAGACATAAAGGGCGTACCCGCTTACACGTGCATACAGACGAATAAAATAAAAATAAAGATAAATAATAATAAAGATAAACTTAAATAAAATAAAAAAATCTACGCGTGAGGTTATATAATAACATAAGCTAATAAGAGAAAGAAAGAACATAAACATTGTCTTGAGTTCAACCCAGCGACCAACTATTCTTATCGTTGAATCTGATCTTAGTTTAGAAATTAGAGGGGGGGGGGGACACACGTTTTACCACTTTGGAAGTGTCTTTCTTTCAAACGATTGACTTTGAAAAACCAGAAGGTTTCAGGAATCTCAATGTAATTTTTAAAGACCTAACTATGTATAGACACCCCGCACGTTTAGGTTTGATGTTTTTTTTTTAAGTTTTAATTCCGTGTAGGGGGAGGTATCCTTAATCTATATTTTTTTTAAATTTTTGTACAAAAATCGTAAAGCAGTTCACAGAATTCATCTACCTACTAAGTTTCAGCTGTGTAGTCCTAATAGTTTCGGAATAAAGTGGCTGTGACATAAGGACGGACAGACAGACAAACATGACGAATCTATAAGGGTTCCGTTTTTTGCCATTTGGCTACGGAACCCTAAAAACCAGTTTATACGAATCTCTCATTGTACGGTATATCTATACAAAACAAGACCATGTTATACCGGAGATGCTCGTATATCTTGATATGTCGCTGTGTCTACCATCCGTCCGTCCATCTTTTTAAAACATATGATTTAGTTTTGTTTTTAAGTTTTAGCTTGTCGGTGACTTCTGTTTCATGGATTGAGTTTTTTTGCTACCGACTTCTAAAGCTAAAAGTTTTTTTTTCCACTAAATGTTTGTGTTTTTGAAGTCGATTTTATTTTTTTGCCATTTTTTTAGGGTTCCATACCTCAAAAGGAAAAAACGGAACCCTTATAGGATCACTTTGTTGTCCGTCGGTCTGTTTGTCTGTCAAGACCCTTTTTCTCAGGAACGCGTGGATGTATCAAGCTGGAACTTATACCAAATACTCAAGTCTACTGTCCCATAGAACTGTGGAAAAATCAAACTTCTAAGCCAACGCAATTAAAAGATACAGCCGTTTATGCCACAAATTTCCGCTTTTCGACACCGCAAGGGAATCAAAACCTACAGGGGTACTTACCGTGAATTCAGAATCTTGAAATTTGGTACAAACCAACGTCTTAAAGCACAGATAAAGGAAAAATTGCGAAAACCGTAAATTTTTAGTTACATCATATAATAAAAATATTTTTAATAATTACGGTTTTAAAAGTACGGAACCCTCGGTGCACGAGTCCGACTCGCACTTGGCCGGTTTTTTTTTTTACGGAAAAAGAGCATGAAAAGGATGCTCTTTTTCCGTTTGTCCGTTTGTACATGATGAACCCATGATGGGACCCCATGGTCTCCAACGAAATTCTTCATGCTTTATCTTAAGCCACGTACCTATGCGTCTCTGAGCGTAGTTGTAAAAGAATTCCTGTGAACTTGTATTACCAGTGTTTTCATTTATTGTTCATATTGTTGTCGCCACCTTGTATAATAAAGTAATAACATAATAAAAATAATATTGAATGCTCTTAGGTCATCCGATGTTATTCATAAACTTAAGGATAAAGTTTAATAAATAATTTCAAGTTTCTTCTTGTAGTTAAAATTAAAGCTGGCTTTGAAAGTCATAGGTACAATGACATGAAGAGCTCGGAGCTAAATAATAACAGCCACTCTAGTCGATCTTCGGTTAAAGCCGAGCATGCCTAGGCTGGTCTGTGGATGGGTGTCCACCCAATACATACCTTGTTTCCTCCGTGCCTCGGAAAGCACGTTAAGCCGTTGGTCCCGGCTGTCATTTGTAGATCTTTGAAAGTTGTTACAGCCCCCGTATTCACAAACCCTCAGATTCGATTTCTATTCGGAAAGTCGTATGTCTTTCCACTCGCTTTCGTAATGCCAAAACAAGATAGACATACGACTTATCGAATCGAAATCGAATCCGACCGTTTGTGAATAGGGGGCCAGGTAATCATTGGCCCGAAAGTCTGTCAACCTCTAATGGAAAGCTACAACATCCGACTAAACGCAAGCCAAGCCGCGGGCATGAGCTAGTTTTATTATACATAAATACAAGGTGTTGTTTTGCAACCTAGTCTTTCGGGAAGTCGTCACAAAAGAAATAAATAATCAATTTAAATTATGTTACCTAGTTATTTATTAATAAACATAGTTTGTCAGTATTTCAGAATAACCCCCTTAACGTGGTTTAGGGAATAAGAAATCATCGAATAAATTTTTGAGATTTTTGTATGTGTGAAAGCGCGGTTATAGGGCAAGGATCAGACGGGCCGTGTTTAAGACACGAGTGTTTCACAGTTACCGATTTTCGTAAATAAGAAAAAAAATATAAAAAAAAAACCTACCCATTTTATTACTAATTTGGGTTGCGAATCTTGAGCACAGTTACCTCCTTGAATTTGACGAGGATGCAAAACAACATCTTGTATCAACTTTTCAGATGCCGCGACTCCACATCCTGCGGATGGGGGGAATGGCAGTTGTCAAGCCGAGATGACTGCGTTCCCTCTCAAACCTGGTTCGAAATGCTGTACGAGTGTAGGTGAGTATCCAATGAGAGGAAAGAAAAGAATCTTCTAGCTTAGTTACTAATAACTAAGCTAAAAGATTCTGACCCTGTTGTAACTGGTAAATCGACGTAATTCTTCTGTAAAAAACTCAACAAACTCAAAAAACTTTTCTCAAATACTACTCAATTTCGGTAGACCATTTGGTGGTTTAATTTGTTGCATTTTGATCCCACTATGACGTCCTGCAAGAAATACGTCGAGTCTACCAGTAACCCTAAGCAACTTAAAATTAACAAAATATTCATTGAAAATATGCAGCAAAAGTGTCAAAATATGCAGGAAGCTTCGCTAAAATTGAAATAAGTCTACAAAGTATTTTCGACGAAAAAAATTCACGCTCAGGGCACTATAGAACGTACCAAAGAAAGAAAGTTTTTACCAAAGCGTATAATAGGAACACTCTTCGAAGTTCCGTCGTTCCTTTTTTTTTTCCCTTTTTTAGTTCCCTTCAAAATGGTTGAGTTGAATGATGGCTGATACATGCGTCATGTTCGTGAACGGGCGCTGTCAGTTGTGACTGGTCATCTCTTAGCTGCCACGGTTTATTTTAATTACTTTATTTTTTTATTACTGATTTAATCTTTTACTCTGGACGCTCTTAACTTGCCCGTATTTCTACATTGTTCTCACATATTTGTAATTCTTGACATGAATGATGTAACCAAGATTTTGTAACATATTTTGATTTAAAAGAGTGTCCATGGAGTTTCTTGCCCGTTCTTCTCCATAGAGATCTACGCTACGGAATGGGCAACTACAGTACTTTCACAAGTTATTATGCCTTGTGACTGGGACTGTAGCTTCGCGTTTTATTTTGTTTTTGTTGACTTTCAAAAGTGCCTGTAATGGTCTAATTGAAATAAATGCTTTGACTTTGACTTTGACTTTGACTTTGTAGCCGACCCTCTTTAATTTTTTTTAGGCTGGTTAGGTTTGTACAAGTAAGTACCCGGTTTCTGCCCAGAATGAGATGCGCTTTTGTTTTACCGGTCTTGCGAACAAGCGCTCATAGATTGTCATACCTCGCCTGCACGGTTGACCATCCAAGATGTAAATTTGAACCAGCGCTAGGTCGCGATGTGAACAAGTCTCCATACTGCTTCATAACGATTTTTTTTTTTATCATTTTCTTCCTTTTGTAGTAAGCAACGACTTATTGTCGGGCCTACGCTGTCCTCCCATACTTTAGTATTAAAGCTGTAACTTCAAATATTGTAAAACCAAATGATTTTAAAAGAGTAACCATGGAGTTTCTTGCCGGTTCTTCTCCATAGGAAACGGCCAACCCGAACCGTGTACCTTTTGTTGACGTTTTATAAGTGCCCAACTCAACTGCCCATGTAGGCCTACGTAAAATAAAATATTTTGATTTTGAAATAAGCCATGAACAAGACCCCTTAAACCTAAATCTCTTATCTTTCAGGTGGTCACTCAGCCGATATTTTATATCAGCATCCTTGGGCCGTGCTTATTGATTACGAACTTAAGAAAGGTGGCTCAAGGAGGATGTGTTCAGGAACTTTAATCAGCGCCAGATATGCCCTGACAGCGGCCCACTGTGTGGAAGGAGCAGTACTGGATATAGCCAAGCCGTAAGACAAAACCTTTGGCCTTAGCACAAATATCGTATTGTTTTGTACTGGAATTCAAAACAGCGCCTCTACCGTACGTACGAGGAACAAATTTTGACAGCTCAAACGTTTGGCCATCAGTTAGTACAAAAACGTCAAAGTCAGCGTTTTTATACGTTAAAATTCGTGCTAGGGCCACTCCTATTTTTGTTCCACTAGTAAAAAAAATGTGTCTACCTACGTGAGGTACCCTATAATTTAATACAATATTATCTACAGCTTTGACAATAAAGGCCAAAATTGCAAAAACTCATTTCTGTCTTGAGGTAATATTCGAATGCCCCACTTAGGACTATAACAAGAATCTTTGGCGCGAGAATATAATCGAAATTAACGCCGTGTGAGTCCTTATATTTGAACAATAATTGTTTATCCTGTCAATGTTTGATATAAGTCCATAAAGCACTTGTTAGTAATTCTGCAAGTTTTATTCTTATACCCTTTTTAAAAAAAAAACACCAGAATCACGGAAAAATAAAAGCAAGTTGTCATTTCTTTATCAGTATTTACACAGTTTAAAACTTATTCCTCAGGATTTCAGTTCGTCTTGGAAAATACAACTCGAACAACAAAGGGAAGGACTGCATACCCATTGGCGGAGCGGGCGAGGAGTGCAACGATGGACCCGTCAGCATCGAGATCGAGAAGATCATACCTCATCCGAAGTACAATGATCTAGCTTCGAAGCAGAACGATATTGCTTTGATCAGGTTGAAGGAGCCAGCTCCCTACACAGGTTTGTAGTAGAGCCTCTGCCTTTAACTGTGTAACAATACGGACAATACCACTCGTAATATTTAAATGCCTTTGGTTATACCTACCTATCCGCCATTTTGGCTTCACCGCAACCGGGTACAGACCACGAATGGAGTCATCCCTGTGTGTGGCTGTCTAACGTGATTTTCTCGAAATCAATTTATCTAATTGAAGATTCTTTTTTTTTTGTTTTGATTAAAGCACAAAATCATATACCTAGACGCCAATTATATCAGATATACCATATGACTAAAACATACATGAATAACACAAGAAAACTAACCATGGCTCAATTCTTTACATAATATTGTGACAATTTTTAGATTTTATACGCCCCATCTGCCTGCCATCCAAAAACCTGGAGTCCAGCCCCCCTGACTCCCCGCTGGTTGCTG
Organism: Cerastis leucographa; assembly: GCA_963082945.1. Lineage (NCBI taxonomy): Eukaryota > Metazoa > Arthropoda > Insecta > Lepidoptera > Noctuidae > Cerastis > Cerastis leucographa. The sequence continues at coordinate 3,499,153 of OY720369.1, read as the reverse complement.
TTTCTTGGTTTAAGGACGCGGAGAACAAGGACATCAAGATACTTGTTAAAGCGCCCTTCGGGGAACAGAAAGTAAGTAACCCTTACACAATTTATCCCACTTTGAAACTGACCAATAGGGGTGCGGACTGGGTAAAGAAAACGACATTCTATTTTGTCCGTCAGACAGGTAATACAAAAATATTAGACACGTATTTTTTGTTTTATCTAAATATCAAAAAATTACTTAGTTAAAACTCATTAAAGTTGGAGAGTGGGGGCTCACTACGTCACAAGTAGGTATAAAACTTACCCACATGTGACGTCATGAGCCATTTCAACTCAATATATCTCCGTAATTTTATGACCACGTGAAAAAAGAAAAAATACGTGTCCAATACTTTTTAATAAACTACACGACGGACAAAGAAAAAAAAAATGTGATCATCCCCTACTCCACATTTCTTATTTGGTAATAGGATTTTTTTTATTTATTACCTTTTTTATCCAAATGATAGCGTAACCGCTATCATTTGGATAGCGCCCTTCGGGGAACAGAAAGTAAGTAACCCTTACACAATTTATCCCACTTTGAAACTGACCAATAGGGGTGCGGACTGGGTAAAGAAAACGACATTCTATTTTGTCCGTCAGACAGGTAATACAAAAATATTAGACACGTATTTTTTGTTTTATCTAAATATCAAAAAATTACTTAGTTTAAACTCATTAAAGTTGGAGAGTGGGGGCTCACTACGTCACAAGTAGGTATAAAACTTACCCACATGTGACGTCATGCGCCATTTCAACTCAATATATCTCCGTAATTTTATGACCACGTGAAAAAAGAAAAAATACGTGTCCAATACTTTTTAATAAACTACACGACGGACAAAGAAAAAAAAAATGTGATCATCCCCTACTCCACATTTCTTATTTGGTAATAGGATTTTTTTTATTTATTACCTTTTTTATCCAAATGATAGCGGTTAAACCATAATTTGAGATTTTAGTATACCTAGCACTAGTTCCGCGGGAAGACTGTATTCGCTACCATCACAACCCCATGCTTCCCTTGTAACTTTTCAACGAAACATCACACATCACAGACTCGGCAGTTTGTGTGGGTCACGGAAACACAGCCAGGAAACGGATGTTAAGAAGTCTACATGGAGCTCATGTAGGGCCCGGTAAATATGCCTAGTGCATTGTTTTTCAGATTTTGTTATTTAAAATACATATTGTACTAGCATTAGGTTAAGAAACAGTAATAAATAAACAAAATTTTCTATTATCAAATAAAAAAAGGTGGAATTGGTCCCTGGTCCCAGTTTCGAAGTGGGCCGAGTTGACTCCTATAGAATAATAAAAGGTAGAATAATTGGTCCCTGGTTTTGAAGTTTTGAAGTTGGACGAGCTGCCCCCCGCCTCCCAACCTAACCCAATTTTGTTACGCGCATTCACCTTCAACTTTCGACAATTGCGACTTCTATCCTCCATGGATTAAAAGTTGACAAAGACATTGCCTGTTGGTAAGCATTTTTGAACTCTGTGAAATAGTTTTGGAAAAACAAAATAGCGGCCTCTGTTCCAACTAGTCACACCCGCCAAAAAACCAGCGCAGCACTGTACAAACGGCGCTTTGTTTATGGTTCTCGTACAATGACAGATCAGCGTTTAGTGGTTTTGCATAACTTGATTGGTCGTCATGCGTGCCGTGTGTATTATTGGCTGAAATATCAGTTTTTACTGTGGTAACCAAACAGGTTTAAGCTAGCTCAGTGTTGCCACAGACGTGCAGCATCCATACTAATATTGTAAATGCAAAAGTCACTCTGTTTATTTGTATGTTTGTTTGTTTGTTCCCTTTTCACGACTAAACGGCTGATCGGATCTTAATGAAATTTCGCAAGAAAATAGATTTCAACCTGGGGAAGGACATAGGCTATATATCATCACGCTACGACCAATAGGAGCGGAGCAGCAATGAAAAATGTTGCGAAAACGGGGAAAATGTGACGCAGACGAAGTTGCGCGGGACAGCTAGTATTATTATAAAGTACTCTGTGCGTGCAGCCGACTGAGAACGTATACGAGTATAGACTATGTAGTCGCTTGCACGCCCGGGTTAGTTTTTGTTTTTATATTTTCAGTTTTCCAAATGTTTAGACCCCATTGAAAATCCCCGTTTTTGCCGCGTTGATTCTTATTTCGCTATCTCATAATAAAATACTAGTAAATTAAAAAAAACCCCATTCCTTAATCTTGTATATGATCGACTTAAACAAGGACAAAACTAATAAGAACCTTCATTATTTCACAGGGTTGCCAAGAAATATACAACAGACCTGGTCGTACCGCCACCCTTGGGACCGGTCAGATCTGCGCGGGTGGCATAGAAGGCATGGACACTTGCAAGGGCGACGGTGGTGGTCCCCTGGTGTACGAGAATAAAGGAAGATCTGAACTTATTGGCATTGTTAGCTTTGGACCATCTCCCTGTGGTCAAAAGAACGTTCCTTCAGTGTACACCAATGTATACGAATACATTGATTGGATTAAGAGCCAGAGCATATGAGCCATTTATTTTAAAAAAAAAGGTTAGCATCCCCTTAAACAGGCGCGTGGAATTAATAAAGATTTATCTCAAATCCACCCTTGACGAACCACTGACCCGCTTTTGTAGTATGAGTCTGGATCTCTTGGATCACAAGTCAAACTATGTAAATAAACCTAATGCTTAATTGTAATTAACCTATTGCTTAATTTGTAAAAAACGAAATCAAAAGAGAACCTCAAATAAAAATATTCGGTACTAAAAGGTCTTTTATTCCACCCACGTTAATTAACCGGTAACACTAGTACATAGCTACATAATTAAAGCGTAAAAAGAAAACGTGTTGCACCGACCCCAAATAAATATTTAAACAAGTACGTAATAACTTATTATCTCAATCCAGTGGTTCGTTCCTAATTCCAAAAAGCTTTGCACTTGCTTTTGAGAATGGATACAGCGGGAACAAGAAGTTGTAGAAGCAAGATCAACCGCCAATTATTACTCATTTTTATTTGGTGTTTTTTTTAGTGGTTCTTGTCTCTTAAAACTTACTTAAATCTCAAAAATGCGTGAAATGCATCTTGGTCCATGTCAAACCATTCGTTGTTTATTTTAGGTCATTATAGGGCACCTTTAAATGTTTAAATTTTTAAGAAGATTGAGTCCAGGTGCCCATCAGCACATTCTTTTAACCTGACAATTGACTTAATAATACCGTGTTGGCTAACAAGACAGAATTGAAGGTCAAAGTGCCAGGATAGCCCGCGAAAAATTTCTTAAATTGAATTTCGCGGCCTGTCCTGGCTCTTTCACCATAACGAAAAACACCTATTTTGCCCACCCCAAGTTAGAGGTGACAAAGGCGGGAAGATGATTTAAAATATTTTGTTCATGAAAATGACAATCAAACTACTTTTGACTGATTTACGGATTTGACAGTAACTTCACCAAATAATAAAAGTATCGTAAGCATTTGCCACACGTTTTTTGTAGTTGGGGTGGCAACCCTTGCAAAGACTACAATATATATATATATGCAACACCCTTGTGTCACTAAAATCTTGGGTTACTAAATTAATGTCTCTTTGTTCACATCACTAGAGCCTTCAAGCCGAGATGACTGCCGATGTGACAGTGACATTAGAGTGACATACGTACGAGCGTAAAAAAAAAGTGCAGGAAGCCGAAGCGTATCTAACCAACCAAACGTTTCTGTGTGAAATTGTGAGATTTTGCTTTTAGTAGTTATGATTTAAAAAGTGTGAAATGTCGCAATCGAAAGTATTTAACACAGAAGGCATACAAGCCGGCTCTATTTACAGAATAGACCTTGTAAACTTTGTGTAAGTATAATTACTTTTCGCGCGCAATCTAGTTTGGGATTTGAATTTTTAATTAATATTAATTGTTTTTGGGCGTAGCTTCTATAAATTACAAGTAAATTAATTGCTTTTTGAGTTATGCGTCTTTAATTCTTTCAAAAACAATTGAAACATAGGTTTATGAGTCATGTCGCGACAAGTTTGTTGCTAACTAAGAGTTAAAGTACAGGCTTATCTAGTCCACTTGTAAAGATTTATTATTTGGTAATATATTTAAATAGATAATACGGATAACTAGCCACTTTATGCTGTCAATTACCATCAAACAAGTTCAGTTTAGTTCCTGTAAAATTCTGTAACAAAATGTCAACAAACAGAAATTATTGTTGTTCCTCCTAAATCTGACTTCAAATGTTATTCCGAGTTCCCTCTTGCCTGTTATAAACAATGAGTAAACAAATTCTATTGTAAATCAGTGTGAATTTCTAAAATCTTACCCTTTTTCTTTTTACTAGCATGACTGTCTTATTGCTGGGCAAAGGACTCCCCCAGTTCCTTCTACGAGTCGTACTCTTAATACAAAATAATTTCTTGTCCCTACTTTATTTTCCAGAAATTCATATAATTTGACAAACTAGACACATTATGAAATGTATGAAATAAACAATTTGTAACTAGCAGGCCTCCTCTCTATGAGAGGGAGTGGAATCCACCATTCGGACCCAGCAGGGGTTGGTAGATGTCACCTGTCTTCGAATGTTTAGTTCTAGGATATGCTGGTTTCCTTTTGATGTTTTCATTTACCGTTTTGAGAGCAGCAGTGAATAAATAAATTACACAAAGTAATGTGCCTGCCTGGGTTTCGAAACCATGAACATGCTGGTAACACTGGATTGCCACCACTGGGCCACTGCTGCTTCACAAGGGAAGACTGGTGTTGAAATGTTATGTTATTTACATTTCAGAACTTACAAAAAGGTGGAGCTATATCCTAGTTCGAATTTAAACTTGATAATCGGACCCAATGGCACGGGAAAATCCACATTCGTGTGTGCCATCATTCTTGGGTTATGTGGCAAGACCAGTGTCATTGGACGAGCTAAGAAAGTGAGTATCCTTTTTATTTACACCATTAGTAATGTGATATTAGAGGAGCTTGTGGCTAAATAATAACAGCCGCACGGGTTGATCTTTAAGGTTAAGCTGAGCTTTCCTGGGTTGTTCCGTGGATGGAAGACCATAATTACATACAGAGTTTCCTCCGTGCCTCGGAAAGCACAGCAGAAGCCAAAAGTGTGACATCCAGTCTTACAAAGGGGTATTGTGTTACCCAGTTACTGGGTTGTGGAGGTTAGATAGGCAGTCGCTCCATGTAAAATACTGGTACTCAGCTGCATCCGGTTAGACTGGAAGCCAACTCCAAGATAGTTTTGGAAAAGGCTAGGCAGATGATGTTGATATTAATGTGACATTAATGTACATTTAAGTCTATTCGAAGGTGATATAAGTTTTTAAACTGACAAAGAGAAGTGGAAGGAAGTTATCACCAATCAGTAATATGACCACCATTCCAACCTAAGAATTTAAAACACTGGCATTTCATTTTTTTTATAAAGTATATTTTACTGTCCTGGAAGGAAGACTGCTTTGGTGAAAAAAAACATCATGAGTAGTATTTTTTTTTTCACGACGCTAGGTGCTGGCTAAACAAGTTTAACCGAATTTTTTAATTGAAAAAATTTTGGTGTCCCTAAAAGTAGGTCTAATATTTACTCAAACCTGCTTATTTTCTTCAGTATATTATATGTATATTATACAAAATAAATGCATTTTTTAATCATTAAAGAAAAATATAAGTGTATTGAAAATTAATAATAATATCTCGAGAAGTGTAACAAAATATACAGGATACTGTAATAAGAATTTCTGCCACTTAACGCTTAGTATGATTGACAATATATGATTATGGTTATAACATATAATTAAAAAAGAAAACCAAAGCTATATTGCAATGTGTACAAAATTGGCATTAATTTTAGTGTAGGGTTCTAGGGTTAAAAGCTGATTATGTCCATGATATATGGCTTGTTTGCGACAATAATGACATTACTCGGACTTAACAGCATAGTTTAAGTTAGGCTTAAATATTTTCATTATATTGCCAATATATTTTTGCATGGAAACCTTTTCTCGATACATGAAAGGTTTATTTTACGTAATTTGTAACTTAATTTTGTTACTTTTATTTTCAACTACAAAAAAATATAGAAAAATACAAATTTTCGAGCCAAGGCTTTCGAGGCAAGGCCACATTGCATATCTAAAGATATGCAATGTGGCCTTGCCTTCGTTACCATGTAAAACAAGTTTTTTTTTTAGATATCAGAATATGTCCGGAGTGGCTGTGACTTTTCGAGAATCGAAATAGAGCTGTACCGAGACCCAGGGGAGCAAAATGTTGTAATTACAAGAGAGTTTAACACCCAGGACGAGTCATCATGGCGCATAGATGGAAAGGCAGTTCGAGAGAAGCGGGTGCAAGAGCTTATAGCATCAATGAATATACAGGTCAGTCCGTCTTCAAGGTCTACATTTATCTGGCTGCTATTTGTCCGTAAAAACCGTCTTCAACACTGTAAATTCGACTTGTACCAGCCCCCCTAGCATGACCGTTCTATCTCTATTCTACCAAGAAACGACAAGAAATCTTTTCTTTACAACTTGTCATTTCTTCTGCCCGAGCATGGCGCGCACCGTCGACTCGCGTTTCTACGAAGTCATAGACAGAAATTCTTTCCATAGCAACGGGGACGTTGCTATGGAAAGTTAAAAGGTTACGTTTAGTTTAACAAAAAAAAGTTGCCAATTGCACGAGTTTTTCATTTTTCGTGGGCGGGATGGTGTCGCTGCATTCTGGATCCAGGCCTGGATCTTTTTCGCGAAATTAAACCTAAATATTTTACATAACATTCCAACCTTTTGAACGTAACTCAACGCAACCACGAAACGTATTTCTCGTATTTAGTTTTTATTAACCCTAGTTGGACATTTGTCAGAAGTAATGTTTCTACCCCCAAATGTCAAAAGAAGAGAAAATCTGGTCGTCATGCTCGACGTTGTAGACTTGTGTCGACTGAAGAAAAGAAACATTTCTTTTCTACATTCTTAATATCGCCATGCTTGGGACGATAGAAATATCTGTCAAATTGTCGATTCTTCCGTAGACATAGCTCGTTTCTACGGCGGTCATGCTAGGCCGGCTGGCCGAGCATGGCGCGCCGCGTCGACTCGCGTTTCTACGAAGACATAGACAGAATTCTTTCCATAGCAACGGGGACGTATCACGTGATGTTTATATTCCCTGAATATTATTACGTTTAGTTAACAAAAAAAAAGTTGCCAATTGCACGAGTTTTTCATTTTTCGTGGGCGGGATGGTGTTGCTGCAGCCTGGATCCAGGCCTGGATCTGTTTCGCGAAATTAAACCTAAATATTTCTCGTATTTAGTTTTTAATAAGACTAGTTTGACATTTGTCAGAAGTAATGTTTCTACCCCCAAATGTCAAAAGAAGCGAAAATATGGTCGTCATGCTCGACGTTGTAGACTTGTGTCGACTGAAGAAAAGAAACATTTCTTTTCTACATTCTTAATATCGCCATGCTTGGGACGATAGAAATATCTGTCAAATTGTCGATTCTTCCTTAGACATAGCCCGTTTCTACGGCGGTCATGCTAGGCCGGCAGAGCTAATAGATTTTATTATCTATAGTTAGTAAATCAACCTATTAGCTCGGTTCTCACAGGTTCACCAGTTCCTACCAAGTCCCCATCCAGGGTACGTTAATCCTGCCAACTTCCCGCCATTTGTGGTGACTGACAGTTGACATTAGTGACAGCTACCTGACTACTTGTGGTTGTGAGATAGTGTTTACATATCTATTAATTAGATACACTACAAACACCATACGTATCCACTAGCAGTGCTGCCCCCGTATTCACAAACGCTCGGATTCGATTTCGATTCGGAAAGTCATATGTCTATCTCGCTCGCTTTCGTAATGCCAAAACAAGATAGACATACGACTTATCGAATCGAAATCGAATCCGAGCGTTTGTGAATAGGGGGGCTGGTCGTAGTGCAGTCGCTATTCCTGGCACCCTAAATCTCCTGAAGAGGTGCAAAATGATGAACCTAAATAGCCTGCAATGAGCTACTGATTATAACGAGCCAATCCCAGTTGGGAACTGACTGTGCATGACATTCATTCTTACAACACATCTGGTGATAGCCAATGGACTGATTGCACGATAAAACGAAAAAGCTAAATATTTGTCCGTAAAAATAGATTTATTTCAACTGCATCACAGCACTGCCACTGCCACTGTGACATTTACCCCTGGTAGGAGGGTTGTCAGCAGATAGGTAGGTAGGGGTTTTATAAATAACTAGCTGTCCCGCGCAACTTCGTTTGCGTCACATCTTCCTCGTTTTCGCAACATTTTTCATTGCTGCTCCACTCCTATTGGTCGTAGCGTGATGATATATAGCCTATGTCCTTCCCCAGGTTAAAATATATCTTCTTGCCAAATTTCATTAAGATCCGATCAGCCGTTTAGTCGTGAAAAGGTAACAAACAAACAAACAAACAGAGTGACTTTCGCATTTATAATATTAGTATGGATAAGATGTGGATGGCGAAGAACACTTATTATTTATTTTCCTGAATTCTTCCGTGGCCGCCTCACGTCCTGATTACAGAGGGTATTTATTTATTTATTTATTTATTAGGAGGGTAGGTAGTAAATGGGTAGGGAACAATGGCCTGAACCGTCTCCAAGGCGACGATGGTGCGTCAGCTTTTGACTGACTAGAATTCTGTCTGGAAGCATAAGCAAGCTGCACATCATCTGACTAGCCTTTCCCCAACTATTTTGGGGTCAGCTTCCTGTCTAATCGGTCTTTCAGGTCTTCGGTCTTGGTAGTTGCAGCCTGTGCAGGTCAAGTCATCATCTACCTAGCCTTTTACCAAGTCTGTTGGAGTCGGCTTCTAGTTTAACCGGCTGCAGCTGAGTACCGGTATTTTACATGGAGCGACTGGCTATCTGACCTCCACAACCCAGTTAGTACCGGGTAATACAAGGTGTTGTTTTCCATTCTCGTCAAATTCAAGGAGGTAACTATGGTAATGAATTAATGATTCTTGTCCCGAACCAATAATAAAATGGGTAAATAATTTTTATTTATTTTTCTTATTTACGTAATTCGGTAAATGAACTGAACCACACGTGTTTTGAACGCACAAATACAAATTATTCCCTAAACCACGTTAAGGGGGTTATTTTGAAATGCTGACAAACATAAACAACCAAAACAATCGGCGTTTATTAATAATTAACTAGGTACCGTAATTTTAGTTGATTATTTACGTCTTTTGTGACAACCTCCTGAATTTTGACGAGGATGCAAAACAACACCTTGTAGAATACCCCTTGTAAAAACTTAAGAACAGCGGGATTTCTTTCTTCGCAAGCGGCAGCATCGACGATGTACTCCGCAGCATGCTATGTTTCTCGCTATTGCAAATGACGGTTCCGAGTGACAGAAAAGGATAGAAGCATGAAAATATGCTACTACTAAAGCTATTGCGCACGAAAAAGTCCCACAAATACTCGGGCACGCATAATTCGACCTTACAAAATAATATGGAAATCCCCGAAAATATTGAACTAACGTGCCAAGACGCGGCAACGTACGTTCACAGCATTTTCACTATAGTAAAAATAGACGCGAGGTCACGGCTATTTATTACATTACGGGGAAGTCCCTATCAAAAACTCGTTAAGCGTGTGACGTCTTCACACTTCCATCGATTTTGTTGTTTTTTTTTTTATTATTATGTGATAATAATAAATAATGTATGCCTTTTTGCAAGTTTAATTATCTATTTGAACGTATGTAATATTGCTAAATTCTTCAAACTTGCGCCAAATATATTCAAATGACGTCATCAGAATGATAAGAATAAAATACTGATTTTATATTAACAGGAATAATGCGAAACATTTTGATTTGTGGAAGACCGCGGCTTAGAATTTATAGTACCTATTTTTAACATAACGTCACGCGTATAATCTGCGAAGGGTTAGTCAGAGTTGTAACTATATTTATTTTTTTAAGTCTCATTCAATAGAAGGCGACTGTAGCGAGCCTATTGCCATCAACCGGGCACAAATCTAGACTCCGTGGCTGCTACTGAGAGATTCCTGATGGAAAAAACCCAATAACACTTTGCCCGACCCGGGAATCCAACCCAGGACCTCATGCTCAACGCTTACGATTACTCGACCAACAAGGCAGTCAGACGAATAGTCAGAATTACTTTAATAATGTTAGTTACTTAGAGTTATTAATATTGTTATTTAGTGCTAGTAAAAAAAAAAACCGAGCAAATGCGAGTAGGACTCGCGGAAGAAGGGTTCCGTACCATTATTTATAAAGACGAGAAAAAAACACTGTTTTGTATGGGAGCCCCTTTAAATATTTATTTTGTTCTGCTTTTAGTATTTGTTGTTATAGCGGCAACAGAAATACATAATCTGTAGAAATTTCAACTGGCTAACTATCACGGTTCATGAGATAAAGCCTGGTGACAGACAGACGGACAGACAGCGAAGTCTCAGTAATAGGGTCTCTTCGTCTCTTCGTCCCTTTGGGTACGGAACCCTAAAAATCAAGCACACGGCTCTTATTAAATGAAGTACAATGTGTAAAGTGATAATAATTGTTATTGTTTCTATGCGGTTAGCATCATGCTAAGCACGTATGACAATTTTTATCTAATGCCGATATCAGACGTTCATTCTGTAAGGTTCAGAGTTCATTTATTGGCAGAAATATGAGTTAGCACACACAAAAGCATGCAAGATGTTAAGTACATTGCAGACAGGATCACAGTCATGTTTTACCTTAACGGCGTACAAATATGTATTATAATAACATTTGATCAAAAAAATATTTAAAAATGTAAACTGTGTGTAAAAATGAATAAAGGAATAGTTAGAAATAATTGATCAAATGTTATTATATTATAATACATATTTTTAAAAAAATATATATAAAAATCCTAACTTCCTAACTAATATTATAAATGCGAAAGTAAGTTTGTTTGTTACCTTTTCACGACTAAACGGCTGATCGGATCTTAATGAAATTTGGCTAGAAGATAGATTTCAACCTGAGGAAGGACATAGGCTATATATCATCACGCTACGACCAAATAAGCTATACCCGCTATGCAAATACCCGCAATAGGAGCGGAGCAGCAATGAAAAATGTTGCGAAAACGGGGAAAATGTGACGCAGACGAAGTTGCGCGGGACAGCTAGTTTTTAAATATTTTTACAAAATTAAAAAGCATTTAATAAATAAAAAAATAGTAGCCCACCGGCATTGAGAACAGGGTCCGGGCTACCGGTGGTCAGGGTTCTCGAGAACGGAACCTCCTAACAATACGCGCCGTGTCCAGAAGTACTGCTTTCTGAATCAAGCTCTTGATCCAGTTGAGATAAGATGTCGAGTGCATTAGGCCGCGGTTACCTAGCTTGGTCCATACATAGGTGACCACCAATTACATACCGATTTTTCTCCGTGTCTCGGAAAGCACGTTCAGCCTTTGGTCCCGGCTGTCATTTGTAGATCTTTGGCAGTCGTTACAGATAGTCAGTGGCCCGAAATTCTGACAAACAGTTTTACTAAAGGATGTCGTATTACCCAGTACTAACTGGGTTGTGGAGGTCAGATAGGCAATACTAATGATGTAAAATACTGGTCTCAGCTGCATCCGGATAGACTGGAAGCCGACCCCAAGATAGTTAGGAAAAGGCTAGGCAGATGATGATGGTTCTAGTTTGCAAGTTCTCGGTTGGGTACACTTGCCCTATCCATACTTCCATACTAATATTATAAATGCGAAAGTCACTCTGTTTGTTTGTTACCTTTTCACGACTAAACGACTGATCGGATCTTAATGAAATTTGGCAAGAAGATCGATTTCAACCTGGGGAAGGACATAGGCTATATATCATCACGATACGACCAACAGGAGCGGTGCAGCAATGAAAAATGTTGCGAAAACGGGGAAAATGTGACGCAGACGAAGTTGCGCGGGACAGCTAGTTTTAACATAAAGGCCACGGCTCTTAAGCGCAACATTACACACTCAGGGGGGTTATGGGACATCTTGCCCACACAAAAACTGGTCCGCGGGCCAGATATCCGCACTTTGTAAAATGCGCATGGGTAGATTCGCCCGGGCTAGTTTAGTAGAACGGACGAGATGTCCCCTATTAAAAAGTGAAGGGATATGAACAGGTACCGGTCGGGCGCGTAAGTATGGCGGGTGTATTTCATGTACTTACTTATGTGGACAACATCACACCCGCGTTGTGTGTGAAGGCCATGAACAGCGCTTGTCAGCGACGGACCCGCGCCCGACCCGCTCTCCTCCCACCGTGTGTGGTTTGGGCTTTACGGACGTCATTTTTTTGTCACGTCACGACACGTGTGAGCTGTACCTTAATCTATAGAAAACACATGCATTGCTCCACTCGTATTATCAGTAAGTACACAAAGCGGATATTATGCATCTATTATCATGGCAACACAAAGCAATGCTAGTCTTTGTGTCATTGTAGATTTTAATGCCTTTCGACCTATATTTAATACCTCTAATATAACTCATATCGACGTTGGCATTGAGTACACAATGCCTTACACTATTACTGTATGGTGTTTTGGTACGTTATCGACGTAAGAACATTCCTAAATCGTGATTATAAAACCATGGTTTTTGTTCACCCTGAACTTCTTTGGGAGTCTCATCATCATCATCATCATTTCAGCCGAAAGACGTCCACTGCTGGACATAGGCCTCCCCCAAGTGTCGCCACATTGACCGGTCCCGTGTGACTCGCATCCAGTGGATCCCCGCAACCTTCACCAGGTCATTGGTCCACCTAGTGGGAGGCCTTCGAACGCCTTTCGGTTCGCGGTTAGGGAGTCTGTCCACACAAAAAAAAGAAAATATTTTTAAAATATTTTTTAGGTACGCTCGGTATTCTACTCTAGAATCCTTGTCTGCTCTCGGGATCCAACTTAGTCCCTCAAATTAAATTCCCTTTATTCCACTTAGTGTATAATATACTATTATATGTCGCAGGGATATGACGTGTATAATAAATTACAAAATTATAAATAATAAACATACAAGGCATAATAAATATTTTATTAGTACAAAAGGACGGAACAAAAAAGTTGATAGCTTGCTATACTTATTCTTTTACACATCTATTTTAACGCCCTTAGGTAGACAACCTCTGCCAGCTTCTGCCCCAAGATCGGGTCCAAGACTTCTCAAAGATGGATCCCCAGCAACTATTGCGCAGTACCCTTGCGGCAGTGGGTGGGCAGGACAGTGTCAGTCAGCTAGACGAGCTGATCGAATGCAGAGCGCAGCAGAGAGGCTTGTCTTCCAAGGTACAGAGTAACGCCCAAGTTATGGAGGACGCCATCCGGTTGAACGAGAGGTATGTATGGTCACCTTATCTCCAGGGTAGAAGGGATACCGATGCAAAAACGGTAACTACGTACATCATTCCGATTTTTTTTTTTCATAGACAAATTTCACCGGTTTTTAAAAGACAAACAGCTGTTTCCGACAACATTGCAATACCTACACGGTCAAAATGTATGGAACAGCTGTTTTTTTAGGGTTCCCTACACAAAGGGTCAAACGGGATTCTATTACTGAGACTTCGCTGTCCGTCCGTCCGTCCGTCCGTCACCAGGCTGTTTCTCATCAACCGTGATAGTTAGCCAGTTTCTACAGATTATGTATTTCTGTTGCTGCTATAGCAACAAATACTAAAAACAGAATTGAATAAATAATTGCAGGGGAAAAAAAACGAGCAATTTCAATCAATTTTTTATGGGAACCACAAAATTGAGTTTTTGCCCGTTTTTATAAACCGCGAGTCCGACTCGCACTTGGCCGGCTTTTTTTTTTAAATTACTGAAGAAAAACTATGCGTGGGACTCAGAATTATGTACCTACTGAATACGTGTTTACCGTTTTCGCGTCTTTGTCCCTTTCAGATTGTACACTGTAATATTATAAAGACTCAAAGTTGTCGGCCTCGTTGGTCAAGTGGTCGCTAGCGTGTCAGACAGAGTGGACTGCTGATGGCTGAGCATGAGTTCTTGGGTTCGATTTCTGGGTCGAGCAAAAACAATACAAGGTTATTCCAAGGTTATACTAGTACGGGGAACAGGGTGAATCAATTCTTTGAACAACCAAAATAGGTACAGACACATAGCAAACAAATATTGCAACCATGGCCACGTCTGTACATTATACGAGTATGTAATTTAATGAACTGTGCAATGTTGTTATTTTGATTTGGAAAATAGAGAAGTTTTTTTTTTATTGCCGCGGCGTCGTAGCAATAAGCTTGTCCCCCTATTACGTGCGACTTAAACAAAACTATCAAAATGTAGGTGTACTACTACACCTCTGCCGGGTGATGTTCTGTAAAGAAAATAATTATACTTCTTCTCTTTCTCAGACTAAAAGGAGTGATAGACGCAATGCAGGAAAGGAAAGAGATAGAAAAACAAATCGAGATTTGCGAAAAGAAGAAGCTGTGGCTTGAGTACCAGGACTTAAGAGAGAAAGTAGTGGAATACACCAACGATAAGAAAAGCGCGATGAATATCGTGAAAACTCATAAAAGTAAGGTGGAACCTTTGGAACGAGTGATACAGGCCGCTAGGAGCAGTATCGGCAAGATGGAACAACAGAAATTGGCTGCAGTAAGTATTATTTTTACTAATATTATAAAGCTTAAGCTTAATGCGCAAATCGCACGAACTGCTGCACTCCACTGTAGAAACGAGTTTGTCTACTAGAAACTGTCACATTGGTATCGGCTATCTGTCAATATGTCGATTCTTCCGTCGATAACCCGTTTCTACGGCGGTTACGCTAAGCGTGCTGGTTTTAATAGGGATGGTGACTCATTTTTTTTTTATTTGTCTATCGGGTAGATTATTAAAAAGTATTTGACACGTATTTTTTCTTTTTTCACGTAATCGTAAAACTACGGAGATATTTTGAGTTGAAATGGCGCATGACGTTACGGCTCAGTACATTTTATACCTAGTTGTGACGTAGTGAGCCCCCACTCTCCAACTTTAATGCGTTTTAACTAAGTATCTTTTTGTTAACTTGATAAAACATAAAATACGTGTCTAATATTTTTGTATTACCTGATTGACGGACAAAATAGAATTTCGTTTTCTTTACCCAGTCATCATCCCTATTGAAAACAGTGGAGAATGCCTTGTGGCATTAAGTTCGCCAATGTGAAACAAAACAAACTTCATGTCCAATAGTGGGTACTATGGGACATGATGTTTAAATAAATAAGAAATATTTTAGTGTTGGATAGCCCATTTATCGAGAAAAGCTATAGGTTATAAAGGGTGTAAAACACCTCTTTACGATGCCGAAAGGCACTGGTTCTCCCTGTCATTGCGATCATTTTTTTGTTCTACACCATATCTGGGAACCTTCTACTTACGGAGATATTAGGGGTCAAAGTTCCAACTTTTTGACAAGTATTTTTTTAAATACAAGTTTTTAATGTAAGATTTTTACTTTAAACACCTCCACGACCCCCGTACTATTCAATCCGTCCATCAGCACAATGTTTTCAGTGCGTTACATTGAGTTCTACCACAAAACATGATTTTTCACCCCCCAAACCAAAGTTCGTTTCCCAGCATTATTTTTTGCGTAAAGTTACTTAGTTTCATGTACAGAATGCTTGGTTGACGGCTTCGTGATGAGGTGATTTACACTGTGTATAACACCAAGCTACAATCAACAGGAGCCGAGCATCAATGAAAAATGTTGCAGTTGCGCGGGTCAATTGTCAAGCTAATAGGGGATAATCCAATTTTTTTTTTCTTTGTCCGTCGGGTAGTTTATTAAAAAGTATTGGACACGTATTTTTTCTTTTTTCACGTGTTTATAAAATTACGGAGATATATTGAGTTGAAATGGCGCATGACGTCACATGTAAGTTTTATACCTACTTGTGACGTAGTGAGCCCCCACTCTCCAACTTTAATGAGTTTTAACTAAGTAATTTTTTGATATTTTGATAAAACAAAAAATACGTGTCTAATATTTTTGTATTACCTGTCTGACGGACAAAATAGAATGTCGTTTTCTTTACCCAGTCCGGTCCCCTATTGCGAATACCTTAAATCATTCATCTGCGTAGCATTTTCCCAATTAAGTTTCTAGTCTAACCTGTTGCAGCTGAATACTAGTATTTTATACCTGGGAACCTTCTACTTACAGAGATGGTCAGAGTTCCAAGGTTTTCACTATTTTTTTAAATTAGTTTTTAATGTTATAACTTTACTTTAAATACCTCCACGACCCCCGTACTATTCAATGCATCCTGATGGATGCACAATATTTTGAGTGTGTTTCTTTGAGTCCCACCGTAAAACGTGATTTTTCACTCCAAATACATAGTAATTCTGTGTGTTGTGCTATGTCTTTTGTGTGCACTGAATAAATGATTTATCTATCTATCTATCTAATTCCTCCAAAGGATACTTTACTGCTATGTTGACGTCGTTTATATCTACTACTGCGCTTTTTGTAAACTTATTTTTTTTTTAAATCTCTTACAGAACAGAAAGGTCTATGCCCTCAAAGACCAAGTGAAGGAAACTTTAAGCGCGGTTCGCACTCAAGAGTTCAAACTGAAAGAGATAGCAAGCTCTTATAAAGACAAGTTAGAACGGCATAGGAATAGAGAGAAGGAGTTGTATGAGGCTAAGTTGAAGCTTGAAAAGCTGGTCAGCGATAAGACGAGATTGGTGGAGATAGTCGGAGATGGTGAGTGTTTTATTTGTTAAAAAAAAAAAATTTAAACGCACCCACGATACAGGAGAAATCATCATCTGTGTCTAGGAATTTCTCCTGCATCGTGGGTGCGTTTACAAACATTAAGACTCACATACACAAACAGCCAGACCCGGAACAACTATCTGTAGGTCTTACAAATATTTGTTCCGTGCGGGGATCGAAACAGCGACACGCGGCGCAGCAGCCAAATAAATTTGTATGGAGAAAAAAAAACACAAATAATTGGAAAATAACTGTATTTCCAAAAAAAAAATTAAGAATCAAAACTCACAGACTTCAGAAACTTAAGTTATTTTCCACGTTTTGTTTTTTTTTTTTATTTTTTTTTTATTGATATTTTATTTTATTGATATTTTATTTTATTGATTTGTCAATATTTTATTGATTATAAATTGTATTAATATAATAACGACTGAATTACACGTTGAAAAAGTTTCAATGTAGAAAACTCATAATGAAAGGTTTGGGAACCCTTCTCTTCAGTCCTTTTTTTGCACCTCAAGTCCCATCTAATAGGGGGCAAGCCTATTGCCATCTACCGGGTACAATCCAGACTCCGTGGCTGCTATTGAGAAAATTCCTGATGCAAAAACCTACTAAAGTTTTGCCCGACTCGGAAATCAAACCCAAGACGAGGCAGACAATTTATTAGGGTTCCGTACCCAAAGGGTCAAACGGGACCATATTACTGAGACTTCGCTGTCCGTCCGTCCGTCTGTCACCAGGCTGTATCTCATGAACCGTGATTGTTAGCCAGCTGAAATTTCTACAAATTATTTATTTCTGTTAATTACAACAAATACTAAAAACAGAATAAAGTAAATATTTAAATGCTCCCATGCAAAAAGTTTTTTTTTTGCTCGTTTTTATAAATAATGGTACGGAAACCTTCGTGCGCGAGTCCGACTCGCACTTGGCCGGTTTTTTTAATGTTTTCTTTTACAATTATTCACAGAAAGTAAAGTGAAAATGGAGTTAGCGGAGGTTCACAAGCCAATAGCGAGAACGAATGCAGCCATAGACAATTTGAAGAAGCAAAAACTAGATCTTCAGTACGATCTAGAGAACAACGTGACACCACAGATGAGACTCCATCAGAACAAGTCAGTTTTACTAAATATAACTTAATTTGAGTGTGTATAAGGGTGATTTTAAAATAACTATTAATCTTGAAGTTGTGAATGGAGAATATTGTGCCAGAAATTCAGAAGAAGTCAGTTTACTAAAATCAACTTTTTTGGATGCGAATAAGGTTGATTTTGAAATAGAAAGCAGTGTAGTGGGAAAATTATGATTAACCTTTTGAACGCCAAAGCATTAACGCACGCGCGTGCCCTCCGCGCCAAGCCACAAATTCACCGCAAATACTTACAAATAAAAAAATGGGATTTTAAAAATATTATTAACTTATTTCTTGATAAGACATTTAATATTTAAGATATGTAGATCACATTTTGAAGATATATAAATAAACACACACAAAAGTAATGATTTAAATTACTTATTTCGTGTTATAGTGCACCACATTTTTTGTCACATATTTGTGTCGTTGGCGTACAGGGGGGCACGCGCTTGCTTGTCACGTATAAGCGACAATGGCGTTCAAAAGGTTAAAATCATTTATCATCGTTGGTTTAGTAGTTGAAACTGTAAATTGTAAGTTCCTGGTTTCGACTAGGA
The DNA here is from genome assembly GCA_963082945.1 of Cerastis leucographa. Classification (NCBI taxonomy): domain Eukaryota; kingdom Metazoa; phylum Arthropoda; class Insecta; order Lepidoptera; family Noctuidae; genus Cerastis; species Cerastis leucographa. The sequence goes on along the minus strand of OY720369.1, from coordinate 3,480,607 downwards.
TCAATAAAAGTGCTATAAGTTTTTTCCAATATTTTTTTTATTAGCTCCGGCATGAAGCTCACCCGTTTTCGTCTTTTATTATGTTTAGTTCTGTTACTTACGCCATAGCGGTATGAAGAACGGTGTAAATTTCTCATAGAAATATAATCCATAGAAAAGGGAGTATACAGGGTTGTCTGTAAAACACCGACAACCTCTCAGGACTATGTTATTAACATCATAAACAACAACTTTTGTTCTATGACTTTTAAAAATTCTTCATATTTTGGTTCCTCAGATTTTCATACAAAAATAAATATATTTAAATTGAATGCTCTAAATGTTACGACTATGCTCACCTCGTTATTGTACTATCGCTTTCTTTTGCTTCGCATAGACTTCATAACATTAAGAGCGTTCAACAAATATTTTTATTTTTGTATGAAAATCCGATGAACTAAAATATGATGATGTTTGTTACTCTTTCATTCATAAAATACTCAACGGTTTTGGAAGAAATTTGGCACACAGATAGTTTTTAACCTGGATTAACATACGTATAGGATAATTTTTATCCCTGTAATACAATCCCGTGGGACAATAACCGAATTACACAAGCTAGTGGTACATAAAAATAACTAACCATTTCCCAATACACCTCTGTGCTGCACTTTGAGACACGCAAACGCAGACAAAAACAAATGCAAACGCAGGCGTAATTTTATATATATCTTTATTTCCAGAATACGTCAACTAGAAAATGTAGATAACAAACGTCTGGAAGTGCTACGCGAGTACAGCGAGGACGCGTACAAAGCGGTTATATGGCTGAGAGAGAACAAAACGATGTTCCAACACCCTGTTCACGAACCTATGATGCTCGAGGTATTTATACACTAGCAGTAGCTGACTCGCGCAACTTCGTCGTGCGTCACATTCTCCCTGTGCATTCATTGAATAAATAGTACGGGGGTCGTGGAGGTTTTTAAAGTAACGTTATAACATTAAAAAAAAACCGTCCAAGCGCGAGTCGGACTCGCGCACCGAGGGTTGCGGACAAACCAAAATTACTGAACAGAATAAATAAAAATATGTAATATAACAAAAAATTAAGGTTTTCGGAATTTTTCCTTAATATGTGCTATAAAACATTGCTTCATACCAAATTTCAAGATTCTAGGTCGACTGGAAGTACCTTTTAGGTTTTGATTCCCTTGCGAGTAGTTGCGAGTTTGAAAATATGCGGCTTAAGTTGCTGTTTCTTTTGATTGCGTTCACATAGAAGTTTGATTTTGTTACAGCTTAAACGCGTTCATGGGGAAAGGGGTAGTAAGTTTAAAATTATTAAAAATATTTTTATTATATGATGTAACCAAAAATTTGCGGTTTTCGTTTTTTTTTCTTTATCTGTGCTATAAGACGTTGCTTCGTACCAAATTTCAAGCTTCTGAGTTCACGGGAAGTATCCTGTAAGTTTTGATTCCCTTGCGAGTATCGAAAATCTGTGGAAATTTGCGGCATAAACGACTGTATCTTTTGATTGCGTTGGCTTAGGAGTTTGATTTTTTCACAGCTCCAAGGGACAGTAGATCTGAGTATTTGATATAAATTCCAAATTGCTTGATACCTCCACGCGTTCCTAAGAAAAAGGGTCTTGACAGACAGACGGACGGACGGACAAAAAAGTGATCTTATAAGGGTTCCGTTTTTTTTTCGAGGAACATAACCCTAAAAAAACACCTACACGGTCAAAATGTATGGAACAGCTGAATTTTTTTTAGAATGATGTGGGTGCTCAGAATTATGTACTGAGTTTGTGGTAACCGTTTTCGCGTCGGTGTCACTTAGACCCTGTATAGCCTATAGCCTTCCTCGATAAATGAGCTATCCAAATCTAAAATAATTTTTAAATTCTAACCGGTAGTTCCCGAGATCAGCGCGTTCAACCACACAACGAAAAAAAAAAACAATTTTTTGTAACTTTTTGGATCTATGTATCCTGCTTATGCGGATGAAGTTTCATTCACAAGTAGGTATATTAAATTCTAAACTATAAATGTTTTATTTTGTAACTACGTCTAGAAGTTTGATACATAAATGTCGACTACATTTTGTTAGGTATTTTAATTTATAAATATAATACAGGGTGTAACGGAAAGGGTATATACATCCTTAAGGGTGTGCTACAGACCATCAAACTGAACATGTTTCTCATCATAAAACATGTTTTTCAGCAAAAAAAATATCTGCTGTCCCATAGAAAATTACAATACCTATTCGACCCAAATGTATAGGCAGCTGATATTTTTTTTTGCTGCAATTTTTTTTTTATGTTGATAATCATGTTCAGTTTGATGGTCTGTAGCACACCTTTAAGGATGTATATACCCTTTCCGTTACACCCTGTATAAATATAAATATGTGAAACCTTTTTTATTTAAATAAGACCATTATGTACCATATTTCATGCAAATAAAGAATCTTGACTCTTGAATCATTAAAATCCGTTCAGTCATTTCGGAAAACAAGGACTTGAAAGTTTGTATGAAATGTCGCAAACGCTCTTAATCTTGATAGAGAAATTAGGAATCCTTGAAAGTCTATTGACCCGGTAGCATTGTGCAGTTTTGATTAACATTTGACTGATTAGATTAAAGTAAGATTTCATATCAACAGCTTAAGGTGATAATCTTGAATTCCAGCCGCATTTATTAGAAGAAACTGATAAAAATTGCAATTCCTAAATGATAATTCAGTTTTTAGTTTAATTGTTTATTTACATACTAGCGACCCGTCCCGGCTTAGTTTTGCATACAGGTGAAGCTAATAAAAAGCTTGTAAAAAGAGCATTTAAAAAGCCGATAGACACATTTTTCTCCCCGTAATTGCGATCATTTTTTGTTCTTGACCGTACCTGGACATTCCAACAAAGATGGGAAAAGGCTAGGCAGATGATGACTAAGCCATTAATCCTGTAAAGTATATTCTATCATCCACGCAAAAATATACCTTACGTAACCTTCATAAAAGTACATTTTTGTCCACAGATAAGATTCACAGACCCAAAGTACGCGCGTTACCTAGAAGCGACAGTCGCCAGTCGTGATTTGCTCGCGTTTACCTTCGAGGCTACTAGCGATATGAACCGGTTCCTGACTACAGTGCGCTCGGAACTGGGGTTGAAGAGGGTCAACGCGATATGCAGTCAGGCGCATACGCCCCCCAAGTCGCAGAACATCCAGCAGTTGAGGTAAGACAACAAAGATAAACCTTTTTTGGACATTTCGAGAAAAATAAATTGTAACTTTTTAGACCTATGTATCCAGCTTAGGCGTATGAAGTTTCATGAAAATCGGTTCAGTAATTGCGGAAAATAAGTACTTTAAAGTTTGTATGTAATGTCGTGAGGCGTAAACGCTCTTAACCGAGTGTGTTCTTAGCTATGTTTCAAGAAAATCTGCTCAGCCATTTGAAGATCATCACCTCTTTTCTAGTTGATGAAGGGATATAAACAACTTCCACACGTCTGGTCGATTTGAAATCTTGTCACTTGTCACCGTGGGCGTCGCCAGGGGGGGGGTGGCACCCCCCTCCCCCATAAAAGCTCGGGTTTTCTTTTTAAATTTATAACTTTCCTTGTTTTCATTAAATAGCGAGAAGAGGCGCAACACCGAGAAAAGTGAAAGGAATGGGGGGAGGGTTATGCCCAGGTTTAGGACAGTCAAGGTTCAAAAAAATAAAATAAGTTTAAAAAGCATCAAATAAAAATTAAAAGATTAGATTTACTTAGTTTTTTTTTATACTATATATTGGTAATATATAAAAATTAATCTAAGCGTCGTAGCGTCGGGGCCGCTTAGTAGACCGCTTAACACAAACCAAACCAAACCGCAAACAAAAATATAAATTTTATATTTTTGTTGGAAGTATAATAACATAAAAAAAACTATTAACAAAACATTTACTATTCCAGCTACCTCGGCTTCCATACGTACCTAGTAAACACGATATCGGCGCCGGACGCGATAGTCAGCTACTTGTGCAAGCAGTACAACGTGCACAGAATACCGATCGGCAACGACCACACTTACAAGAACAGTGAAAAAGTTCCCGCTAATATTAATTTATATTTTACTGGTAAGTGGAACAACTCTTCTTCATCTTCCTCGTTTCCTCATGACTGAGGGTCGTGACCACATGAGGTCGTCGCCTTTTCCACCAAAGCTCTCCATGCTGGACGGTTTTCGGCCATGCGGACAGATGCCTGGAAATTCCCTTTGCAGACTTCCTTCACCGCATCAACAACTCTACCAACAACGAAAACCTACAACTGACTCGCTGGTCTAGTGCTGAGCATGAGCATCGAACCCAGGACGGGTTTTAAAGTGAAACTTTTATTACATCGTCTCAAATTTTTTCGTCTGTGTGTTGCATGTCGCGTGACGCTCGGCCGCGGAGTAGGTGTAATGTGGAAAAAGGGATAAAGTGAAAGGCGCTCGTCAGAGCGCCTTTCACTTTATCCCTTTTTCCACATTACACCTTTATCACTTTTACCGTGGTTTCATAAAACCACAGAATCCTTTTTTTTTCTAAATAAATGGTTAAAGAGGCCATAGTTGTGCCGTCAAATAATTTTCACTAATTGATTGTTAAGAAAACTAAACTCTTTATTTACAAAACTCTTTATTTACCACCAAAAATAACTTTTTCACTGGATAGTAAGAAAGGTTTCTTTTACACGTGTAACTTGTTTGACGGCACGGTTGGTGCAGTGGCTGAGCGATCGAGTCGGGTCTGGCTGTTTGTGTATGTGAGTTTAAATGCTTGTAAACGCACCCACGATACAGGAGAAATTCCTAGTGTGGGGCAAAGTTTAAAAAAAAAAAAAAAAACTTAAATGAAAGTAAAATTAACTAGTATGACTTCTGTGTGGTAGATTAGATGATAAATAACTTGAATTAGAATTATAAGAGGTTACTTAAATAGAATATACAGCAAATGCATGGTAGCTAAGTGAATCTATAATGCTTATCATCTCTGAAAATAATGACCGCGGGGCATAGGTAGATGAAAATATGGTTAACTAGCTGGTGCCCGCGGCTTCACTCGCGTGTAGTTTGATAATTGTCCCATGGGATCCTACTACCGGGATTAAAAGTATCCTATGTGTTAATCCAGGTTATAAACTACCCCTGTGCCAAATTTCATCCAAATCCGTTCAGTAGTTTTTGCGTGAAAGAGTAACAAGCATCCATCCATCCTCACAAACTTTCGCATTTATAATATTAGTAGGACTAGCCTATGCCCGCGGCTTCGCACGCATGGAGTTCGATCACTGTCTCACGAGATTGTACTATCGGGATAAAAATTATCCTATGTGTTAATCCAGGTTATAAACTACCCCTGTGCCAAATTTCATCCAAATCCGTTCAGTAGTTTTCCCGCGAAAGAGTAACAAACATCCATCCATCCATACTTACAAACTTTCGCGTTTATAATATTAGTAGGATATCAATGGCGTGCCCAAAATATTGTGTCGTGTGCCACCAATGGCATGCGTGCCATTGGTTCGCCATCCCTGATCTATTGTGTCTAAGCCAGAAAGTTTTTGCTATGCAGATGATATATTATGATTACTTTTGAAACTGGTGAAAATTTTCAGTTTACGCGTCGATGTCCTTACATCTTGTGTATCAATTAATTTGTTATTTATTTATTTATGCACACACAAAATACTTAAAAGAACAGTACATTAAGATAGTAGAGCACAAAGGTACTGCTTGTTTCAAAAGAAATTTCTTCCAGCAGACCTGCGAGAGGAAAGTTGGATTAGCAATGTAGACACAGTGTGTAGAAAGGACGAAATAGGAAAATTTAAATTAGAGCTTAAAACTAAAATATACCATATAGAATAAACATACATACAAATATATACACATATAAAAAAAAGGTAAATATATACCTATAATATATATTAGAATATTACAGTATATATTTCAGTTATTGTTCACAGAGAACCACAGATTTTCGGTGCGAGTGTCGGCGTACAGCGGCGAGAAGTCGAGTACCATCAGCGAGATCAGACCTGCCAAGTTGTGTACTAACACCGTAGATGTTGAGGAAATCAACAATATTAAGAAGCAGTGAGTCCTTCTTTTATTATGTACTAGCTGTACCCGGCATGCGTTGCAATGCACTTTTTCCTACCTCCCTACCCTACCCTACCCTACCCTACCTACCTACCTACTCTACCCTACCCTACCGTAACCTATGTCCGTCTCCTAAGCTACCTCCCCACTAATTTTTAGCCAAATCGGTTCAGCCGTTCTTGAGTTATAAAAAGTGTAACTAACACGACTTCCTTTTATATATATAGATTCCACCAGCATCATTTTTTATGCTCATCGTTCATAAAAAAAAAAAAAAAAAAAATTGTGCGTGGAGTCCCTCCGCGCGGAAGAAGTGAAACTTCGTAATACTACACGCATGCGTTCGAGTGCCACGCAATCACTCTCGTTATTTTAATGAGCTTCTTAATAATATTTTGTTGTTTTCTTGTTGTATTATTTTCACTACATAATTATTACATAAGTTTATCGAGGTTATTCTACTCATGGAAGTTGAGCGAAGGCTGGTCACACCGAAGACTCGAAAGCATGACTGTTTGCACGCCATCTTGCGTACCTAGTAGAACTACGTAGTCACAAATCTTGTAATACTGGCATCTCTTAGTGAGTTTTAAAAAATATTCCCCCTCCATGGTAGCAATAAACTTGTTGGAAGTCGCATAAGAAGGTTCACTTCAAAAATAAAATTGATAGTTGACAAAGATTTGTGTGAGATACCACAAATAAAACGGGTAAAATAAAAGACCTTTTTCATTTAATAATCCTAACTCCTTTTAAAAAAGATTCGGCAGTTAATGCCGCAAAATACGTATATTTCGACTTTCAAAGGAATCAAAATTTATAGGATACTTTCCATTGACCTAGAACTGTTATTATATTATTTAAGATAATTTATTTATTTTAGACTTTCGACATTCGAGCAAACTGCACAAGGGCACAGGGCAAAGATGCAGGACGTTGACAAAAAAATATTGACTCTCGAAAGCAACTTGAACGATCTAAATATGCAGAGAAAAGCTATCACCGATGGAGTTGAGAAAGTAAGTAATACAAATCTCTTCTTGGTTCAAGTTTAATCCCTGGATGGATGACCAACTGACCATCACATATGGAAACCTCTCGGAGAGCATATTAAGCTATTGGTCCCGGCTGTCATTTGTAAATCTTTCTCAGTCGCAACGGAAAAACAAAATCGGTTCATCAGTTCAGGACATATGATGCCACAGACAGATACACAGATAAACAAATGAAACATATAACAGCCCTTTTTCAAAATAACGTTTAAACTTACACTCTCACTTACGGGATATCTTCCGTAAGTGGCAGCTCCGTTTTCGGGAAGAGCTCCCGATATTTTGACGCTGTTGCAAGTGCCATGACCGCGGGACTCCACAAAACCTGGTCAAACTGTGAGTGTATTTTGCCGTGACTTTCCTACGCAGACTACTGGTACTCGATGTACCAGTAGTGCGCGTAGGAAAAGACAGAAAAAGGGTAGACAGATTTGTCTGCCCCTAACTCTTTTTTTTACCATCCACCCGCATTCTTCAGGCAACCCGCGATCATGGCTTGCAACAGCGTCTTAATATCGGGAGCTCTTCCCGAAAACGGAAGGTGTCGCTAACGGAAGTAAACCCGTAAGTGTGAGTGTTAGTTAAAATATTATTTTGTTTTTAACCACCGGCCAAAAAAGAGGGGTGTTATAAGTTTGATGTGTGGATCTGTGTATCTGTGTCTCTGTCTGTGGCATCATAGCACCAGAACGGATAAACCGATTTTGCTAAAGTTGGTTTCGTTTGAAAGATGTGTTAATCGAAAGTGTTTTTAGCTATGTTCATCACCTCTTTTCTAGTTGATGGAGGGATATAAACAACTTCCACAGATCTGGTTGATTAAAAATTTAAATCCTGTGACTTGGTCACTATGGGCGTTCCCGGAGGGGGGGTGCTGCACCATCCTCCTACCTCCCCTAAAGGCTCGGTTTTTTTTCAAATTATAACTTTCCTTGTTTTCGTTATAGGTACGAACAATATCCGCCCAAATCCGCATTCAGAAGAAAAAAGTTCAGGACATAGAAACGGAATCATCTTTCAACATCCAGAAGGAAAGTGAAGATACTAAAAACAAGCAAAAAGGTTGTGTTCTAAAACAATGTAGACTGCAGGGGGAGCTGAAAGAGTCTTACAATACGCTGTGTTCTGAGAGTATGAAGGCAAATGTCTTGGAGGTAAGTCGACCATTTTATTACAGCATCCAGGTTACCTTGTAGCGACCTACAAAAAGCAACTTACTACAAAATTTACTACAGCGCCATCTATGACACGACGGAAGAACTAACATCAATTTCCTACATCTCGCAAGCAAAGTTTACATCGATTTAAGACTATACAGGGTGTAACATGTTTCTCATCATAAAACATGTTTTCAAGCAAAAAAATATCAGCTGCCCCATACATTTGGGTCAAAGTATTGCAATTTTGTATGGGGCAGCAGATAATTTTTTTGCTGAAAAACATGTTTTATGTTGAGAAACATGTTCAGCTTAATGGTCTGTAGCACACCTTTAAGTATGTATTACCCTTTCCGTTACACCCTGTATAGAGAAACTCGACAACAACTGTCGGGCAGTTGCCCAACAGACATAACACCCATCTGGTCGGAGGATCCTCCCTTATCAAAAGGGGATGATGAACTTAACACCTTGTTCCTCATACCTTTAAAACCCAAGTATCCTGAGCCTTGAAAAAATTGGAGTATGAATTTGTCTGTATCATCATCATTCGCCCAGCCTTTTCCCACACTATCTTGGGGTCGGCTTCCAGTCTAACCGGATGCAGCTGAGAACCAGTATTTTATATGGAGCGACTGCATATCTGACCTCCACAACCCAGTAACTGGGTAATACGATACTCCTTGGTAAGACTGGAAGTCAGACTTTTAGCTTCTGACTACTCGTAACGACTGTCAAAGATTTACAAAATGGCAGCGGGGCTAACGGCTTAACGTGCTTTCCGAGGCACGGAGGAAACTCTGAATGTAATTATAGTCACCTATCCACGGACCAACCTCGGCAAGCACGGCTTAACCTTAAAGATCGACCCATGCGGCTGTTATTATTTAGCCACTCTCTCTATTGAGCTCCTCACGATGAATTTATCTGTATCATCTGTCGATAAAAGTGTTTTTTTTTTCGTTAGCCTTTTTGGTCTCACTCCTGGTCAAAGCCCTCCTCGTGCTGATTACTATAAAATGATAAATAAACAGGAATAAAAAAATAGTGCGTGGAGTCCCTCCGCGCGGAAGAAGTGAAACTTCGAGTGCCACGCATTCACTCTCGCTCTGTATCTTTCTATTCCCCATCCCCAGGAGCGTTGAACATTTAACGCGACAGTTCTTTCATACCCTCTCCATGGTAGCGTTAAACGTTTAACGCAGCGTTTAACCTTGTTGGAAGTCGCATTAGAAGTTTCACTTCAATAAAAAAAAGGATTGTGTAGTTTTATGAAACCACGGTAAAAGTGAAAAACACTATAGACATTTAACTAAAAATTTTTGGGAGCGCCTTTCACTTTATCCCTACTCCGCGGCCGAGCGTCACGCGACATGCAACACACAGACGAAAAAGTTTGAGACGATGTAATTAAAGTTTCACTTTAAATAGAATAAACGGTAAAATCAACAATAGAAAGAGCAATATCGTAGAATGACCAAAAGATACCTCGTTAGTGGTCGCAACCGCGACTACTGAGGATGAGGTCCTGGGTTGGATTCCCAGGTCGGGTAAACCTGTTATTGGGTTATTCCATCAGAAATTTCGTAGTAGCAGCCACGGAGTCTGATTTTGTCCCGTTTGATGGCAATAGGCTCGCCCCCTATTACATGGGCACAAATATCCAACGAAAATACAGGTTAAAATAAAACAACAACGATTACAACCCTAATCTCTTCAAAGTTAATAATATAATAAGTAAACGATGTGGTTGCCTATAATAGGGGATAATCCATTTTTTTTCCTTGTCCGTCGGGTAGTATATTGAAAAGTATTGGACACGTATTTTTTCTTTTATCACGTGGTCATAAAATTACGGAGATATATTGAGTTAAAATGGCGCATGACGTCACATTTAGGTAAGATTTATACCTACTTGTGACGTAGTAAGCCCCCACTCTCCAACTTTAGTGAGTTTTAACTAAGTAATTTTTTGATAAAACAAAAAATACGTGTCTAATATTTTTGTATTACCTGTCTGACGGACAAAATAGAATGTCGTTTTCTTTACCCAGTCCGCACCCCTATTGGAAGCACACACTTGTATTGTCCGTATATATGTTAGCATGCATGTAATTGTGTAGCCTCTGTTGGCGTTCCAAATATAAATAAATAAATAAAGTTAGAGTGAACAGGCTTCTTCTGGGTAAGCTCGTACCATCGTCGACTTTGTCCCTGTCATCTCTGACCTAGACTAGAGTCAAGAGCAAAGCCATCGCAAATTAATAAAAAAAAAAAAATATTCTTAAGTTCACTAATTTCGCTCAGTCAATCGATTGTAATATCACAAGTATACAAGGTAAACGAACCCTTCACGTAGGCATTCTGTACATGAAACTAAGTAACTCTACGCAAACATTATTACTGGGAAACGCTTTGTTGGGAACTGCTTTTTTTGGGGTGAAAATCACGTTTTACGATAGTACTCATTGTAATGCACTCAAAGTATTGTGCTGATGGATGCATCGAATAGTACTGGGGTCGTGGAGGTATTTAAAGTAAAGTTATAACATTAAAACTAGTATTAAAAAAAAAACCGGCCAAGTGCGAGTCGGACTCGCGCACGAAGGGTTCCCTACCATTATTTATAAAAAAGAGCAAAATAAATAACTTTTTTTTTAATGGGAGCCCCCTTAAATATTTATTTTATTCTGTTTTTAGTATTTGTTGTTATAGCATCAACAGAAACTAACTATCACGGTTCATGAGATACAGCCTGGTGACAGACGGATAGCGAAGTCTCAGTAATAGGGTCCCGTTTGACCCTCTGGGTACGGAAACCTAAAAAAACGTTGGAACTTAAAACCCTCAATATCTCCGTAACTAAAAGGTTCCCAGGTATTTTATTTTATTTATTAGGGACAAACAGTTAAATGTTCAACTTTAAAATTATGTGTCGTTAGAAAAATATGTAAACATATAACCCACACTATTGTCCACGAGTTAATAAATGAACAAATATGGAACGGAAATGTATTAAAAATCGTATATATGTTCTATCTATATAATCGTATATATGTATGTCTTGCACAAAAAATAATAATATCGCGATGACGGTGAGAACAAGAGCTTTGCATCGTTAAGGGTACCTTAAAACCCATTTTTATTGTTTAAACTGATCTTTCCCACTCCTGGGAAAACGCCTCACCCCATTCCTTCCACTTTCCTCTGTTTTTTGCGTCCCGCCATCTTCTTCTTGGTCTGCCGCGACCCCGACTAGCTGCCTCAGAGCTCCAGTTTTGTAAAATGTGGGCCCACAGCTTTGCCGGCAGACATGGCCGGCCCAGTCCCATTTCAGTTTGGCAGCTTGATGAGCAACGTCACCAATTTAAGTTCTGGAGCGCAGTGTGGTGTTCCTTATACGATCGTTAAGTTTAACGTTAAGTATGCTGCGCTCTATTGCCCGTTAGCAAATCTTGAGTTTGGACCTCTGGATGTCAGTCAAAGACCACGTCTGTGCACCATATCTCAGTATGAAGAGAACACACATGTCCAAAAACTTGCGTTTTAAGGGGATGCAGATGGGTAAATCGCCCTTGAATAGCTTTTTCATTAACCAGTAGCTCACAGGCACCCTTTATTTACATAAAACAGTGGTCGGACTTCTAAAGTACAGACAATAAAAGCAATATAAGTTTTTAGACTAACATAGTCACTACCACTATCAAAAACACTAGAAACGGGATATTTACCACGTTTGCTATTTTAAAAAAAAAAAAAAATGTTTTTGGTAATTATACCGTTATAAGTGTTTTTGATAATAAAAGCAATGTAAACGCTACAACCCCTCTCGGTTCAAAAATCTTTGACGCACAGTAAGATCGACACCAACATTCCTGCCCTCCTTATAAAATCCATTATTATAATACTCCTCAATTTCCAACAGCGTTCTATTTTTCGTTTCTGGCACACACATACTAATAACGAAAGCAACGACAGTAGTATATACACCATAAATTAAGAAAGCCCCCCACATGTTTATATAGACACATAAGTATGGAAAAGTTTTTAAAGCCGATGAGTGATATATACAAGTGCATATGACAAAAATACAGCCCCCAATGCCCCTGTGTTTAACAGGCATTAGTTCTGTGGCCATAGTGAATCCTATGCCGCTTGAGCCCAGACTTAAAAATATCATAAAGAAAACTATTAGGTAAGCCCCCACCATAGAGTCTTGCTCCACTATATCTAGACTTTGCAAATATGTCACCAAAGAAGCTGAAGACATAAAAAAAGCTGCTCCAAACATACTCGACAGTAAAACCTTTTTGTTACTAAAGTACCTAATTAAAACGGTCGTCAAACAGAATCCTATAAAAAATGACAAGTCTATAATAAATTTTATATAATCGTTCCTATTGCTAGTGGCTTTAATGGTTATATCGCTTGAATAAATTAATACCACCATTCCTCCTGACCAGTAGAATATACCAAGTAATAAAAATGTATGTAAAGATGGTAGATAGAAGTCTCTTCTAGTGACTGTTCCTCGTAAATCCTTGGCCCAATTCTTTCTAGGTTCGATCTCCGAACTTTCCTTCTGAGCGCTAATCAAAGCGTGGAGCTCTTTCATAGATTCTTTATCAGTTCCTCGAAGTTTTTTAAAAGTCTCCTCACAGTCTTCCAATCTGCCTTTATAAGCTAGCCAAGCTGGCGATTCGGGCCAAGTACAGCCAATAGCCAACGCCAGTAAACAAGGGCAGCACATGATCAATCCTGCTGTTTTCCAATGCAGATATCTGCCTATAATACCAACTATGGACATGCCAAAAGCTTGGCTCGAACCGTACAGCAACAAACATATGTTTCGATACTTTGGTTCGACCATTTCTGAAAGGCCTAAGAAGCTGACTGCTAGTAGGCTATGGCCTCCTAAGCCGTGAAAGCATTCTCCTGCTAAAAGTACGGCGATACTCTTTGCTGCGTAAGTGAAAGCCCACCCTATGATAATGAGAATACAGCTTGTAATGAAGGCGAATTTGCGGCCTTGGTGTTGCATGAGGAAAGGCATTAGGAAACTTGGGATGCCTGCCAGACCGTGGACGGAACCTGGAACGAAAGTTTCGATTATAATTGTTTATTTCAATATTTTTTCCTCTACCCATGGGGCGTCCATTAATTACGTGATACGTTTAGGGGGGGGGGGGGCTGTCGTTCCGATCTAAAGAGGGAGGGAGGGGGGTTCACGGCAAATATCACACATCAATCACTCTTAACTACGTATTTTTAATTAATCTCACGTGAGATTAGAGGGGCTCCAGTCAAATCTTGCCATATTTCACCAAGAGGGGAGGGGGAGGGGGTCGAAAAATTGCCTAACGTAATTAATGAACGCCTCCTATCTATCTCTATCTTTTTGCGACTGCTGGGAATGAAGTCCAGTGTTCGCTTCCCAGGTCGGTCAAGTGTTATTGGGTTTTTCCATCAAGAATTTCTGAGTAGAGCCATAGAGTCTGGATTTGTGCCCAGTTAATGGCAATAGGCTCGCCTATTACATGGTACTTAAACATAACTGGTGAAATGTGGGTGTACTATTAGGGACACCTCTGCCTAACCCTTCCGGGATTACAGGCGTGATGTCATGATGATGTATGTATACAGTGTCGTAACTGGCTGCCGAAAAATAAGAAGGTACCATGTCACCGAAAACTGGAAGTACACTTATTACTATTGAAAAATTCAGTCGCAAAAAGTACGTAATTTTTTGTTAGAAAAAACTCCGATCAGAACTATTGATAAACTATATATAACCAATAAAATTAAGTCGATCCTTCAAATTTTGATAAAATTGATAAATGAAATTTTTTGGAAGGGCCCCATTCTTGTTGTGCTTAAAGGAATTATGTGACATCACTGCTAAGGCAGTGAGGCATCGCACTAAGGTGCGATCTCTGTCTTGTAACTAAGGGGCCAACCATAAATTACGTTAAATGTGAAGAGGGGTGGGGGGTCACCCAGATGTGACATCGTCTAATCTAATATATCTAAGTATTAAAACACGAAATTTGAACTATGTCCGAAAAAATTCAAAATATTTTTAACTATATCTGTATGAACATGTAAAATTGCATAATATGTGACGTCACTCTAGGGAGGGAGTGTCTCACAAATGTTAACAGCTGTGACAAGGAAATAGGGTTGGTCAAAAGATCATGAAATTTCGTGTGAAGTAATTTATGTTTAATAAATTAATAATACGGGTTCCGTACACAATGTGCCAACAATAAAGTTCTAAATTAAAGGGATTCCTCGTAAAAGTAACATATTTTCCCTATCGTGTGTGAGTCACATTTGCACTTGGCTGGTTGTTTGAGGTCTATATGATATTAATTGTTTCTTTTTGTGGTTGCTGTAAATATTCTTTCAAGCAATTTCAATTCTAGACTTAATATTATGAATCAATAGGTCTCAAGTTCGAACCCAAGAGACGCATCTCTGTTTTTAGGGTTCCGTACCCAGAGAGTCAAACGGGACCCTTTTACTGAGACTTCGCTCTCCGTCCGTCCGGCTGTCACCAGGCTGTATCTCATGAACCGTGATAGCCAGTTGAAATTTCTACAGATTATGTATTTCTGTTGCCGCTATAGAAACAAATACTAAAAACAATACAAAATAATATTTAAAGGGTCTCCCATACAAAAAAGTGATTTTTTTACTCTTTTTTATAAATAATGGTACGGAACCCTTCGTGCGCGAGTCAGACTCGCACTTGGCCGGTTTTTTCCGATTCATGTGCGTATTGTAATGTATCACTTGCTTCGGTGAAGCAAAACATCGTGAGGAAATCAGCATGCCATGGCATGTAAAGCCAAGTCAGAGGCCCATGAGCGGTGTAAAAACTGAGCCAAGTTAGACTCTATATGATAAAGAAGAAGACTCGGTGTTAAAAAAAAACATACCAATCCATGATCTGTTGTCCAAATCCAATTGTATGGTGGAATCGTTAGATCCGAGCTGTTGTAACAAAACTCCGGGGTACGCCACGACCCCACCGGCCGAAAACGCCGCCAAGTGCGTTGACCCCGCCACTAAGAACTGCAAAAAATCATAAAATTACGCCAGAAAGGTTAGGTTAGCAGAGGAACTAAAGTACACACACATTTAACCGACCGTAATAGGGGGGGGCAAGGTGAGATACCTCCTTTTTTGCCATATCATCCTTCACACAGTCCATCCATCGTTTCTTTGGTCTTCCTCTACTCATATACCCATCCACATTCATACTCAAAACTTTCCTCACGACATTTTCCTCATTCCTCCGCATCACATACCCATACCACGACAACCGGTGACTTTTTAGTCACCGGTAGCGCCACTTTCAGACTTCCTCTTATGTAGTCATTTCTTATTCTATCCATTCGCGTAACACCACACATCCCCCTTAGCATTCTCATCTCAGCCACATGCAAATGCCTTTCATTCATCCCTTTTGTGGCCTAGCATTCTACATCGTTCTAAACCCCCCCACAAAGAAACTTATCGTCGGTTATTAAAAAAAAAACTACCGTTTCCTGCAAAAACTGCAATACCTACACGGTTAAAGTGTATGGAACGGCAAATGCTTTTTTAATAAAGATGCAAAATTTATAAAGGGTGTAAAGCACCTCTTAACGAAGCCGAAAGGCACTGGTTCTCCCTGTCATTGCAATCATTTTTTGTTCTACACCATACCTGGGAACTTTCTAGTTACGGAGATATTAGGGGTCAAAATTCCAACTTTTTGACAAGTATTTTTTTAAATACAAGTTTTTAATGTAAGATTTTTACTTTAAACACCCCACGACCCCCGTACTATTCAATCCGTCCATCAGCACAATGTTTTGAGTGCGTTACATTGAGTTCTACCACAAAACATGATTTTACACCCCCCAAAAAAAAAGTCGTTTCCCAGCAATAATTTTTGCGTAAAGTTACTTAGTTTCATGTACAGATTGCTTGGTTGACCGCTTCGTGATGAGGTGATTTACACCGTGTATAATTGTGAACCCGAATGATGCACTGAATACGTATTAAACGTTTTTAGCGTCGATGTCCCTTCCAACTTGTATAATAAGCGTATAAAGTTCCAACTGCGGGGACTCGGACCTCTTTGTGACAAAAAGTGGGCCGTAATCCATCACGCGGGCCCAGCGCGGGATCGTGGTCGTTACGTGACTCCCATGGTTTTGATTCAGGTCATCGGCGCAGATGGGTAATTGATTTCAGTATTTGCCACCATATGAGAGTTATTTTTCTTGGTAAAAACATTGATAACATCAGAGAAAAAATTATATTAAAACTTCATAGTTTTTAGGGTTCCGTACCCAAAGGGTCAAACAGGACCCTATTACTGAGACTTCGTTTTCCGTCCGTCCGTCCGTCCGTATGTCACCAGGCTCTATCTTATGAACCGTGATAGTTAGTCAGTTGAAATTTCTACAGATTATGTATCTCGGTTGCCGCTATAACAACAAATACTAAAAACAGAATAAAATAAATATTTAAGGGCGCTCCCATACAAAAAAGTGATTTTTTTGCATGTTTATATAAATAATGTTACGGAACCCTTCGCGCGCGAGTCCAACTCGCACTTGGCCGTTTTTATTTAAGTATTCCGCGGTCGTTTAAAAATAGATATAGTAGTTACTGTTAGCATGTGTCATCCCACTGCTGGGCAAACGCGTCTCCCCATCGTAGTTAAATTTAGAAAACCACAGTCAAAAAAAACTCAAAATCCTATAAAATGGTAGGGAGACAATTTGTTAGTATCTATATTTTTTTTTCACCAAGCTTCGGTAAGGGCCGTTCATGTTCCATTTTTGAAGCGTTTCAAATAATAATAATAAAAAAACTTACTTGTCGTGCAATCGGCGAGATATCCATCTTCACATAACTTTCTACTATTTATTTCTCAAATTATTTTATTATTCCTTTCTGACATCGATCCGAGTCTTGCCTTCATTGCATGTAGAATCTAATTATCAAGATGCGCCCGTTAACTGTTATTTAAAGGGAAAAGAGCGAATGAACGTGGAGTTGTTTTTTTATTGTGTAAAGGTTTGCTCAGACACCACTTTTGCACAACAATTTTGAAGCTAGTTTTAAAACTGACATGATCACCAACACTATTATTAACACTCAAAAAGGGGTAAGTAGCATTTTTAAGGTTCCGTGCAAAAGGTTCAAACGAGACCCTATTACTGAGACTTCGCTGTCCGTCTATCACCAGGCTGTATCTTATAAACCTTGATAGTTAGTATTTCTGTTCCTGCTATAATAACAAAAACTAAAAATAGAATAAAATAAATATTTAAGGGGGCTCCCATACAAAAAAGTTATTTTTTGCTCGTTTTTATAAATAATGTTACGGAACCCTTCGTGCGCGAGTCCGACTCGCACTTGGCCGGTTTTTTTAAACTGTAACAATAATAGGTAGACACTTAAAGTTTTCCTGCGTACCTCGGAAAGCAAGTTAGCTGTTGGTCATTTGTAGATCTTTAACAGTCTTTATAAGTAGTCAGTGGCCCGAAAGTCTGTCAACCAGTCTTACCAAAGGGTATCGTGTTACCTAGTACTAACTGGGTTGTGGAGATCAGATAGGCAGTCGCTCCATTTAAAAACCTCTAAAAAACCAAAAATAAAATTAATCCAAGCGTCGTAGCGTCGGGGGTCCGCTTTGTTTGTATATATATTTTTATGTACTAAGCGGTCTACTTAGCGGTCCCCCGACGCTACGACGCTTGGATTAATTTTATTTTTGGTTTTGAGAGGTTTTGTCCGTCGGGGGTTTTTTAAATTTTTAATTTAATTTTTATTTCATACTTTTTAAACTTAAATTATTTTTATAAGCCTTGACTGTCCAACTCCTGGGCATAGGTCTACTCCCATTCCTTCCACATTTCTTGGTGTTGCGCCTCTTCTCGCTTATTAACGAAAACAAGGAAAGATATGAATTAAAAAAAAACTTCAGCTTATAGGGGGGAGGGGGGGGGGTGCAGCCTACCCCCCTGGCGATGCCCATGGTGATAAAGTGACAAGAATTCAAATTTCCAATCAACTAGACCCGTAGAAGTTTAAATCCCTTCATCAACTAGAAAAGAGGTGATGAGCTTCAAACGGCTGAGCAGATTTTCTCAAAACATAGCTAAGAACACTCTCGATTAAAATACCTTTCAAATGACACCAATTTTATCAAAATCGCTTCATCCGTTTGGTAGCTACGATGCCACAGACAGACACACAGATACACACGTCAAACTTATAACACCCCTCTTTTTTGGTCGGGGGTTAAAAATACTGGTATTCAGCTGAGTCCGTTGAGATTAGAAGCCGACCCCAATCCAATTTGAAAAAGGCTTGGCAGATGATGTTTAATAGGCATTGCAATGGCAGATCACAAGTTAGAGGGTTACAAGGGAACGTGCTTTTTCGGCGTGCTTGTCTGAACACGCCTTTAAAATGATGTTACAAAATTATCGGCCTGTCCCAAATTACCGGTTTGGCATCAGTTATGACTTTTTCGCTTTTTCGATTTGAGTAAGGATAAATAATTTTTTATGAGACTTTAATCTTCATGTTTTTGTTTGGCAACGTTTTCGTAACACCTTATTTTTATGAGAAAGTAAGCAGGAGTGTTGGTTTAAATTACCATAAACTTCATAAAATCACTCCTGTAATCCTCAATAGCTTAGGCGGAGGTGTACGGTATACTTTCGCATATCGCTTTTTGTGTCCCAGCTGTTATTTGTAGATCTTTGACAGTCATTACAGGTAGTAAAAAATCCGGAAGTCTGACAACCAGTCTTACCAATAGGTTACGTATTACCAAGTTACTGGGTTGTGGAGGTCAGATAGGCAGTCTCTCCATATACGGGATGTAAGGGACATCGACGCGAAAACGCTTACCACGTAATCAGTACGTCATAGGTATTGAACTCGCCACATAGTTAACGTCGGTTCAAAACAGCTGTTTCCTACAAATCGGTTAAATGTATGTAACAGCTGATTTTTAGGGTTCCGTACCCAAAGAGGCAAACGGGACCCTGTTACTGAGACTTCGCTGTCCGTCCGTCCGTCTGTATCTCATGAACCGTGATGGTTAGCCAGTTGAAAATTCTACAGATTATGTATTTCTATTGCCGCTATAACAATAAATACTAAAAACAGAATAAAATATTAAAGGGGGCGCCCATACAAAAAAGTGATTTTTTTGCCTGAGTACGTAGTAAGTTTTTTAGCGTCGGTGGTCCCTTACACCTAGTAAAATACTGGTATTCAGCTGTATCTGGTTAGACTGGAAGCCGATCCCAACATAAGGAAAAAGGCTAGGTAGAGGATGGATCAAAGAATAACATCCTATAACGGTACAGTGCCCATCATTGTCTGGAGTGAAATACCTGTGTAAAATTTGGATGGACCAAAATAAATATTAAATGATGTAAGGGCGGAACCCGTATATCATTTAATCTTCTTTTTCGTCCTTTGACCATAAATTCCTAAAAATGAGAAAACGATTAACACCCAAATTCTACAAGCCTTCCCAAATCCATTTTTGAAATAAGTCGACCGTTGTTGCCAATACAACAGGTGAAAACAACCACCAAATCTTACTCATAGAATTTCTCGGATTTTCGAATAAGGTACCTTCTTTAGCTATCTATCTTTGTCGATGCCATAGTTGAATTCTGTTTCAATCAATGCTAAAGATGTCATATGTCACTTTAATTAATGTTAAAGATGTATATAATTAATAGTTTTCCGGTATTTCGAATTTGACAGATGAAAAGGAGGCGTTTATATGTCAATGTATAAACAAACAGGGCGGAATATAGTCATGGTTAGTTCGACTTAAGTTCAGTTCATGACTAAGAATATCAGTGTAACAAAATATGTTTTTTTTTTTAACTTGTCACTCTTGGCAAAGTCCTGGACCATTATTTCCACTTCTCACTATGGTCTGCTTTGTATCACTAATTTGCGAGGAAGCTTCCTTGCAATCCAAGGCGCCACGCGGCCACCATGACTTCTCCTCGGTTTGCCGAGACCCCGTCTAGCTGGCTCAGGCCTCCAGTCTTGCGATATTCGGGCTCACAGTTGTGCCGGCAACATATTAAGGAGCTCGTGGCTCAATAATAATAGCCGCACGGGTCGATCTTTTCTGGTTAAGCTGTGCTTGCCGAGGTTGATCCGTGGATGGATGACCATAATTACATACCGAGTTTCCTCCTTGCCTCGGAAAGCACGTAAAGCCGTTGGTCCCGGCTGTCATATGTAGATCTTTGACAGTCGTTACGAGTAGTCAGAAGCCAAAAGTCTGACATCCAGTCTTACCAAGGAGTATCGTTTTATCTAGTTACTGGGTTGTGGAGGTCGGATAGGCAGTCGCTTCATGTAACATACTGGTACTCAGCTGCGTCCGGTTAGACTGGAAGCCGACCCCAAGATAGTTTGGGAAAAGGCTAGGCAGATGATGAGTTGTGCCAACAACATGGCCTGCCCAGCCCCTTTTAGTCTCGCAGCTTTATAAGCTATGCCGTTTTTATGTGAACGTAATATTTATTTAATGTTTATTTACAGGTGAAACTGGAATTTTCCAGAAACGGTATAGTTGATCAAGAAAATGAACTGCGAGAATTGAACAATGAATTGAGAAATGTGCAGGTAAAAACAATTTATATTCATTTTACGTCCATTTTGATAACATTATTGTTTGATAGAAATCTTTGTGCCCGACTGGATTTTTTACAGGTTAAAATGAGAACTTCAGCACGCGAAATTTATTTTTAATTTGCAAGTCAGTGTCAGGTTGTACAGCCAGCTCCAGAGAAACCTTACCCTCTAGAAACGTAGAGAAAGCGCTATCTATTAAAGGATCATCTACAATGTATACGTGCGCGCCCTCTTAAAATAAAATATATAATACGCCCGTTGATTAATAGCAATTTTTTTTTTTTTTTTTTAAACTTTGCCCCACACTAGGAATTTCTCCTGTATCGTGGGTGCGTTTACAAACATTTAAACTCATATACACAAACAGCCAGACTCGGAACAACTACCTGTAGGCTATACAAATATTTGTTCCGTGCGGGGATCGAACCCGCGACACGCAGCGCAGCAGTCGATCGCTCAGCCACTGCGCCAACCGTGTCGTCAAATTATGCAACTGTTACGTTATGGACGGTCTTTTAATACGAGTGCCATTTTTCGGTACAAGCGTAGCGCGTACCGAAATAGGTGGGCACGAGTTATTAAAATACCAATAACGTACAGTTGCATACAAGATTTTATCTACGAAGGAAGGAATGAAACACAGATATAGACAAAAAAGTATTTTTAATAGAAACTTAACTACACACTGACTATTGTCTTCATAACATTTCTCATATACATGTCTTGATTTCTGGTAGTAAATTATTTGAAGCCCCAACTGCTCTATTTGTTATATCTGGTGGAGTATTTTCCATATCACTCGATGTTAAGACATTTTTATTAAAATTTGGAATAAAATTTCACTCAGATTTTTTTTCCCGCGTCCACATCTTTTTTATTTAGTCTTTAATAAGTATAAGGCAAAGATCTTGTAGCCGCAACAGCCAAATAGTATACGATACTTTTGTTCTAAACTTGTTCCATTTTTAAAAACATCATTTACATTGTCTCGATTTCGAAGTAATATTATAGGTACGAGGCTGTATGTTCAGAATGTCTTTGCTTGTGTTTTAGAATAATTTATGACGATTCGCATAATGCAACTTGTGTCGTTATGGGTATCATAATGAAACCGCTGTCAATTTCGTAATTCGAATATAACGAAACCGAAGTAGATAAAATATGATTTGCGACCGCTGCACCTATGGCTTTACAACCCAAGTTCATTTAATCCTATTGAATTACTTTTTCATGAAATTATCATTCTATGTACTTCTTAAAGGGGTTGTATTAATGATTTTAATTATTACAATTATCTAAATACATTATGCCGCGAATAATATTTTGTTCAATATAAAGTCTGAAACTTTACTCCTTGAGGTGGCTTAAGAGCGTTTACGCCTTCCGGTTATATAAACTTTCAACTCCTTATTTTCCGAAATGACTGAACCGATTTTAATGAAACTTCATACGCAAAAGCTGACAACATAGGTCTAAAAAGTTACTAAAAACATTTTCAAAATGTCTTTAAAAAAAAAAGATAATTGGAAATTTCTGTTTCTATAGATAATTTATAATCGGTCTAATTTAGCTGTAGGACTATTTTTCGAAAACGCTTTTTAGACCTATGTAACCTGCTTATGTGTATGAAGTTTTATTAAAATCAGTTCAGACATTTCGGAAAATAGGGACTTGAAAGTTTGTATGAAAAATCTTAAGGCGTAAACGCTCTTAACGATTAAACCTGTGAGCAAGCCGCCTCTCGGACACAGCTTCATTCCTTACGCTTTTCCCTTTATTTTCCTTATTTCTTGAGAAAAATATTATAATTTTAATTACAGGCAACCCTAGAAAACATAGAGAACCAACTAACCAGAGCCAAGTCGAGCGCCAAAGAGAAACTGGTCGAAGCCAAAAGGAGCTGCAATAACAAATTACCTCAAGACCCTGACTTTCCGTATAAAGAAGACTTCGATGTACTGCCTTCAGATGTAACTGGATTACAGGAACATTCTTATCAGTTGCAGACCAGGGTTGATTTTATGGACAAAGGGGATGAGCAAGTAAGAAGTCTTTTTTTAAATGTCATAATTATGGGACACAATCCAACCGCTCGAGTCGATCTTCTATATACGAAAATAATTAAAAAAGAACATCGAACCGTTAAAAGAAACGTTATCGGAAAACGCTTACGTGTTCCATCAATTCACAAAAAAAAAGTGAATTTGAAAAAGTGAGAACGCGTGATGTAATTGGAGGTAAACCCCCATAAAATTGCACAAAAAACGTGGTATTTTGATAGAAAGAGCCATTTTGACCATATCCATTTTGGCAATAAGTTTTATATTAATAAAGCTAAGCTAGCTATAATAGAGCTCGTGGCTAAATAATAACAGCCGCACGGGTCGATCTTTATGGTTAAGCCGTGCTTGCCGAAATTGGTCCGTGTATGGGTGACCATAATTACATATCGAGTTTCCTCCATGCCTCGGAAAGCACGTTAAGCCCTTCGTCCCGGCTGTCATTTGTAGATCATTGACAGTCGTTACAGGTTGTCAGTGGCCCGAAAGTACAAATAGTCTCGGCAAGGGGTATCGTAGTACCCAGTACTAACTGGGTTGTGGAGGTCAGATCTGCAGACGCTCCATTAAAAATATTGGTAATCAGCTGCATCCGGTTAGACTGGAAGCCGTCCCAAACAAAGTTGCTAAGAGGCTAGACAGATGATGATGGGACATTGAGCGTTTGATTTTCAACTTTATGCGCTTAACAAAGTATTCCATTTAAAATGTCCATAGTCGATTTAATTATTTAATACTAGCGATCCACTCCTTCAAGCACAAGTGTTCTTCAAGGAACTGGCGACATTTTGTGAAAACATCGAGATTCCTATTTTGTCTGTTAGAGTCGGCTCGGGACTAGATAATAAAGAAAGAAATCAAGAATACATGTTTATTTAGCACATGACAAAAGTGCAAACAGTAGCACGTAAAAAAGAACGTAAACCTAAACAAAATAGTGCGTGGAGTCCCTCCGCGCGGAGGAACTGAAACTTCGTAATACTACACGCATGCGTTCGAGTGCCACGCAATCACTCTCGTTATTTTAATGAGCTTCTTAATAATATTTTGTTATTTTGTTTTATTGTTGTACACTTTTTATTACATAAGTTTATCCAGGTTATTCTACTCATGGAAATTGAGCGAAGGCTGGTCACACCGAAGAGTCGAATGCATGACTGTTTGCACGCCATCTTGCGTACCTAGTAGAACTACGTAGTCACAAATCATGTAATAGCGCCATCTCTTAGTGGGTAATAGAAAATATTCCCCCTCCATGAAAACGTTAAACTTGTTGGAAGTCGCATAAGAAGTTTCACTTCAAAAAAAAAATGTGTCTCTCACTGCTGCGCCAAATAAGCCCAGTTCGAAAACCTGCCGAGCAGCTAGTGCCCGACGCTGGTTTTCAACTGGACATGAGAATCCTGAAATAGTGATGTGACGGACGAGAAACATTTTAATATGTGCATATCGTATCGTATCGTAGAATGGTCATAGCAATAACAGTAGCACAGGTCGATTTACAAGGTTAAAAAAGCTGCCGAGGTCGGTCCGTGGATGGGTGACCAAGACCTCTCCGCGCCTCTGAAAGTACCTTATAGATATCATATTACCCAGTGACTATTGTGGAGGTCAGATAGGCAGTCGCTTCATGTAAAAAACCTGTTCTACCTTGTTAAGAGCGTTTATACCTTACGGCTTTTCATACAAGCTTTCAAGTCCTAATTTTCCGAAATGACTGAACCGATTTTAATGAAACTTAAGACGCATAAGCAGGATACACAGGTCTAAAAAGTTAATAAAAACATTTTCGAAATGTCGTTTAAAAAAAAGAAGATAATTGGAAATGTTTATTTCTATAGATAATTTGTAATCGGTCTAATTTAGCTGTAACACAAATTTTTAGAAAATGTTTTTAGTTACTTTTTATACCCATGTTTTCCCTGCTTATGCGTATGCATTTTCATTAAAATCGGTTCAGTCATTTCGGAAAATAAGTACTTGAAACTTTGTATGAAAAGTCGTAAGGCGTAAACGCTCTTAAGATGTCTATACCCATTAAGTATGCGAAGTTTTCACAAATTATAATAATAACACAACAATTGCAACAATTATTACTATTTATTTTTTATTTATATTTTTTTTTCTTATTTATTCGAACTTTTGCATAAAACAAATATAACTTGTATTAACTCCTTATATTCTCAACAGGTGATCAAAGAATACGCAGAACGAGAGAAACAAATAGAACGTTTGAGGTCTGAACTAAACAGTTCCAGTAACATGAATAAGACACTTGAACATAAAATGAAAGAAATCGGGTAAGTTCCAAACATTTCCCTCATTATACAAAGTAAAAAGTATTTATTGGACTTAAACAGGACACAAAAGAAAATGTTAAAATTAACAATCTTCTGCTCTTTCAACAAATCTTTTACTCTGGACGCTCTTAACTTGCCCGTATTTCTACATTGTTCTCACATATTTGTAATTCTTAACATGAATGATGTAACCAAGATTTTGTAAAATATTGTGATTTAAAAGAGTGTCCATGGAGTTTCTTGCCAATTCTTCTCCATAGAGATCTACGCTTTGGAAAGGGCAACTACAGTACTTTCACAAGTTATTATGCCTTGTGACTGTGACTGAAGTTTCGCATTTATTTTTTTTTACTTTCAAAAGTGGCTGTAATGGTCTAATTGAAATAAATGCTATGAGCTTTGAGTTTAAGTTTGCTTAGGCATTTATTTAGTAATTGTAAAGAAAGAAACAGCATTAAAGGCTATTTCATTTTGTTTTTGTTTATTTTATGTAGCCGTGGTCGGGACAAGATGATGTTGGTTCACATGACGACCAAGGGATTTTGTTAAAAAAAAAATGAGAGTTATTTTTTTGCCAATAGTACATCTATGTAATCTCATGCCATCCTTTTAGCTTTGCAGGAATCTGGTAAAAACACCTTTAGGACAGACGACAAATTAATAAACAAATCTATTTCACAGGTCAAAATGGCTGCCTCCTTTAGAGAACTTGCTTCGTGATATCGACAAAAGCTTTGGCAATATGTTTTCGAAATTAGGCTGCGCTGGCGAAATTAAACTTGAAAAAGGTGGAAACGATGTGAGTATGCAAACAAGGTGACTTCACGAAGCCGTCAACTAAGCATTCTGACATCAAACTTAGCAACTCAACTGCTAAGGTAACCATTTGAATGCCAATGTCACATATACGTGACGAGCAAGCCCGAGCCCTGTACGCCAACGACACAAATATGTGACAAAAAATTTGGTGCCCTAAAACACGAAATAAGCAATCAATCATCACTTTTGTGTGTTTTTAGTTAGTATCTTTAAAATGTGTAATAATACTTTTGAAATAGCATTATTTTATTGGTAAGTTGTTGCGGTGAATTTGTGGCTTGGCGTGAAGGGCACGCGCGTGCGTATATGCTCTGCCGTTCAAAAGGTTAAAGCCTGAAAAGTTAGCTTTAAAATAAGTATTTTTTTCAAGGTCTTTATTAGTACACGTGGTTTATAATAGACTTTACAAACGATCTCATTCTATTTGTACAGAAATCACGATTATACATATACAGGGTTTTACAATAAGAGGTGTTATTTTGATATTCAAAGAAAAATTCCATTTTTTAATATAAATGATCGGATGTTTATTTCATTATAAAGAGGAAGGTATGCCGTTAATAGTGGAACATAACATCAGGCAAATGACCACCACGACCACGCTTACAGGACCATATCCTTTTCATGAAATTTTCCATAACCAAATCGCAAAGTGGCTGCCCTATGTCCTCGATAGCCTCACGAATTCCATCTTTGAGGTCTTGAATCGACGCTGGGCTGTTGGCGTAGACCTTCTCTTTCACGTGGCCCAAAAGGAAGAAGTCGCAAGGTGTTAAATCACAAGATCTCGGTGGCCAATTGTGATCACCTCTTCGAACGAGCAACAGTTACGGTGAATGGATTGCGCTATGGAGAGATGATTAATGATTTTCCTCTTTTACAAAGGTCTGCAGATGTTAGGTTGGAAATCAAATTATAATATTTCCTTTCGCAGGAGGACTACGACAAATACGGTATATCGATTCTGGTTTGTTTCCGTGCGTCGGAACAACTGCAACAGTTGACGCGTCACGCGCAGTCGGGAGGAGAGCGAGCTTTGTCTACCGCCATGTACCTGATGGCGCTACAGAGACTCACTACTGTGCCCTTCAGGTAACACCTACGTCTGAGAGACGTCATCATTTATCATGACACAAAGTACAGCAACATAGAACAAAAAGCACCACAGTACAACAGCGCCATCTATGACACAGAAGAAGAACTAACGTCGACTTCCTAAATCGCGCAGTTAAAGTTATCCGCGCCTCGTACAAGGTGTTGTTCTGCATCCTCGTCAAAATTCAGGAGGTTGTCAGAAAAGACATAAATCAATTGAAATTACGTTATCTAGTTAATTATTAATAAACGCTTGTTTTTTTGGTTGTTTAAGTTTGTCAGTAATACAGAATAACACCCTTAATAGAAAATGTAATAACATTATTTTCGTTTCAGATGCGTTGATGAAATAAATCAAGGCATGGACCCCATAAACGAGCGCAAAATGTTCGAGTTGCTAGTGAAGGTCACTACAGAATGTGATAACGCGCAATACTTCTTGTTGACTCCTAAGGTAAGTTATAAGTTTTTAAACTGACATGGTCAATAACACTAGTAACGGGATATTTACCAAGTTTATTATTTGTTTTGAGATCCCGATATTTCGGCTCTGTTGCAAACGCCATGATCACGGATAAACTGAAGTTATTGTTGGTGGGTGTTTATGAGCAGAGAAGTCTGTCTGCCCTCTTTCTTGTTCGTATTTATAAATAGTAACCACGGTAAATATCCCGTTTCTAGTGTTATTGATAGTGCTAAGGTAAGATGTTTTAGAACGAAAATTTGAAACTTACACTGTCACTTACGGGACAACTTCCGTGATTATCAATTACTAGCTGTCCCGCGCAACTTCATCTGCGTCACATCTTCCCCCGTTTTCGCTACATTTTTAATTGCTGCTCCGCTCCTATTGAACGTAGCGTGATGATATATAACATATAGCCTACTTCAATAAATGGGCTATTTAACACTGAGAGAATTTTCCAAATCGGACCAGCAGTTCCTGCCATTAGCGCGTTCAAGCAAACAAACAAACTCTTCAGCTTTATAATATTATAATACACAGTATAGACTGTGAGCTCCCGATATTTCGACGCTGTTGCAAGCGCCATCATCGTGGAATATCGGGAGCTCACAAATATTGAAAATCACGGAAGATGATGTGATGTAAGTTTAGTGATACATAAACCATGAAACTTTAAAACAGTGTCCGAAAATTTTGACAACAAATTGGGGTTGTCGTGAACCAGGACAGCTTGACAATTGACGTGGTAATGGAAGAAAACACCGGTCTAGTAGAATCTGCTGTGTGAGCTGTGACAGACGGACAGACAGATACTCAAGTGATCACTATAATAGTTTAACTTTCATGTATTGATACTTTGATTTTGAAACGTGACGTCACGAAATTTTGGACCTTCACCTCTTGTATGCAAGCATGCAAGACTTCGTCCACCCCCCCCTCTTAAGAACGTGACGTAGTTAATGGAAGGCCCCTTGTTTAATTATTAACACATTATTATTTTGCAGCTCCTACCAGATCTGAACTATAACGACAAAGTGATGGTCCACACAATTATGAACGGACAGAAAATCATGAAGAACAATCAGTGGAACTTCAACACTTTCCTAGAGAGGGCACATAAATATAGAATGGCCTGAATCTCCTGACATTCTTGTAATGGTTGATTTTTGTGTTATATTCGTTTTTAAGGCTCATTTATAGGAGAAAACAAATATAGAACTTACAACACACATGTCAACAGGTGTTGATGCTGGCCGGCTCATTCGACCGTCATTTTTTTCCAAGTTTTGAACTTGCTTTTAACATTTTTATATCAATAGCTATGCCAATTCTTTATCTATGCGAGTATCGTACGTACGCACACAAGGCTGCACATCAAATCAAATCATTTTTACTTGTTAACACAGGTAAAGAAATACAGATCTTGAGTTTGGTGAACAGAACGCTTTGTTATGCCAGAGGGCTTACAAATATGGTGCAAATAGCTCAAATATTATGAATTTAAATTAAAAAAAAAAACTTGAAAATCATGCAAAATTAAAATTGTAACATAAATTATAACAATTACATAATATTATTTAAAAACTTGAGTAATGTCAGATTTAAAGGAGGAATTATTTAGTTAAAAAATATTAAAGGTAAAATCTATGTCCGAATAATTGAAAATGTCAAAAAAAAATGTCAATACTTATATCCTATAACATAAAACAGCATTATATTGAGCCATCATTGAAAAAATCCTCCAGTGTGTGAGTAACATTAGTCATTTAGCAAGCTATTAAGTGCCTTTTTGAATTTTATTAATGGCATATTTTTAATGGTCAAGCGATTCCCGTATAACATTACCTCACTTTGTATAAGTAACTCCCGTACAATAAAAGATCTGCATAAACTGGTTTTGTAAGCCTGATTGGTCGCCGTGCGTACGTACTGATCACACGAGTCACCTTTTTGTCTCCTTCGCTATTCGAAGCGAAGAACTCTTTACTTGTAAATGGGCCTTTATATCTTTTAAATTATTTTGTAATTTTAAGTACTTAAGTTACGATTAGTTATGCGATTTCTTCATTGGATTTGAAATTTAATTGAAAAGTTAATTCATTAGAAACGGATTCATCGATGTTGGATCTTTTACTTGTCGTAAAAAATAAAGTAGCAGATGCACGAGGAGGTCGTGGTTTAATAATAACAGCCGCACGGGTCCATCTTCAAGGTTACTAAGCGTTTACCAAGGTGGGTCCGCGGATGAGTGACCTTCCATTATACAGGGTGTAACGGAAAGGGTATATGTATACTTAAGGGTGTGCTACAGACTATCAAACTGAACATGTTTCTCATCATAAAACATGTTTTTCAGCAAGGTCCAGGTTATAAACTACCTGAGTGCCAAATTTCATGCAAATCCGTGCTGCAGTTTTTGCGTGAAAGAGTGACATATATATCTGTCCATCTATTCGCACAAACTTTCACAGTTACAATAGTAAGTAAAGTAAGCTAAGATTAAACTCAACTCCGATTATACATTATTTATAAACGGATGGTATTTAAAAGTACTTCAATTTATTCCCATTTCATTTACCTAATTTTGCCTGTGTTCCACCAAATATACTGAATGTGCACCAAAATATGTTCATTAAAATATGTCATAACGAGCATCTATTTAACAACTGTTGCAAATTTGTAAAAATAGTAATACACTTAATTTTAAAAACAAGCATTTATTTTTTTAGTTTTACGACGTAGCCCCGCCCGTTTAAAGTAACCTAACACGAAGGGGATGTCGGGGTCTTAGTTCGCTCGCTCCGCTCGCTCACTAGACCCCGCCATCCCCTTCGAACCTAACCTGTCCAAGTCGGGGTGCCCCAAGAAGTCAGGAATATTTGGTGCACGATCAGTATTTTTCGGGGAAGAATAAAATAGTTATTGTTACAATAGAATATTTGCAGCGCACTACAATAAAAAAGTGTTATATCTTGGTGTTAATTTGGAATTTGTTTGATGTAACATATTTTGTTGGCCGAGTAGTTTAATTATAGTAAAACAATTAAACGGGTTTAAGATCAATATTTTAGAAATGCATAGATAGATGTACCTTTAGATTTTTGGTGAACACAAAAATATTATCCTTTATAAACTACAAACAGATAATTAAAAAAAAATATGTATAAGTATCAAAATTGGAAAAGAAATACAAGGGCTACAAAAAAAACGTCCACATCACTGTCAATGCGAAAACTGCTCAGTAGGCTGGCAGCATTGCCACGTTGGTTGGCAATGCTGATTCGTTGGCAAAGAAAGGCCAGCCCTCTGGTCACGTGAAAACTCTACCAAAGATCTTTCCAATGAAGAAATAGCTTAATTCTAGTGTAATATTTTTAATTTGTGTCATTGTCATACCACCTTTATGTTAGTACAAACTTTATTTCTAGATATATTCCTATTAATTACACAACACATACAATATTTAATACGCGTCATTTAGTGAATTTTATTGAAATAAGCCAAGCACCATTTCGTTGCCCTAGAACACGAACGCGCATTGTAAACGTAACGTAAAATATAACTATTATAAAGGACGATGCGTCAAAACGTCCCCCCAAATACTAACACCTACCAACACATTAAAAATGTATCTCAGTCAAAACATCTTAGTACGGGAATACTCCGAGAAAAGTTACGTTATGTTTTAAAACTATTATTCTGGCACAAATGTTTGTGAACATGAATATATTCCTTGATTTTAAGCCCCATGGATTTTGAAGTTAAAACTAGTTGCTAGTCTTTTTATAGATCTATATGAACCTACTAACATATATACGAAAGATCTGTTGGAGCGGGGGAGGGTCTCATACAAATTTGGCCATTGTCCTTTGAAAATGCTAGTTTCGCACGTAGTATTTTTTTATATTTAGTTTGGAGATGTGAACTCATGTCTTTTTGTGATACTTACTTATATTATTGTGTGTGTCAAAATGTTATAGAATATAAGTTTTTAAACTGGCATTGTTACTAACACTATCAATAACACTAAAAACGGTATATTGTTATAACTTCAGTTTATCCGTGATCATGGCGCTTGCAACAGCGCCGAAATATCGGGAACTTAAAATCAATGTAAACATGGTAAATATCCCGTTTCCAGTGTTTTTGATAGTTTAATAGAATAGTTGTCTTATCGAGAATAGGGGTGCGGACTGGGTAAAGAAAACGACATTCTATTTTGTCCGTCAGACAGGTAATACAAAAATATTAGACACGTATCTTTTGTTTTATCAAAATATCAAAAAATTACTTAGTTAAAACTCGTTAAAGTTGGAGAGTGGGGGCTTACTACGTCACAAGTAGGTATAAAACTTACCTACATGTGAGTTCATGCGCCATTTCAACTTAATATATCTCCGTAATTTTATGACCACGTGAAAAAAGAAAAAACATGTGTCCAATACTTTTCAATAAACTACCCGACGGACAAAGAAAAAAAAAATGGATTATCCTCTATTGGGGGTAGCCAGGTACCACAGAACGCTACATGCTATGTTCGATGCTGTTTTTTAATTAAAAAAACTATAATAAAGAGGTTGATTGACGACGTAAAATTGGTGGATGCCAAGCTTCACAGCTTGGCTCATCGCCGCGCCTGCTTTTTGGTCTTCTACAGGCTGTACTTCTGTGAGTGTGCCCAAGAACTCCACGACCTCATCCCACCGGCCCCCTTCTACCATCGGACATCTAGACGCACTGCAAGTTACCATCCCTACCTTATTGCTATTCCACCAATTCGCACTAAGCGTTTTCAAAAGTCTTTTATAATGCACACAGCAAAGGAATGCAACTCTCTGCCTGCGTCTGTGTTTCTGAACGCTTACAACCCTAATCTCTTCAAAGTTAGAGTGAACAGGCTTCTTCTTGGTAAGCTCGTACCATCGTCGACTTTGTCTCTGTCATCTCTGGCCTAGACTAGAGTCAAGACCAAATGCCTGTGTGAAAGCGGGGGGTGTCCAAATCGTATGTCCGTCGATGGTGTGCGTAGTCGCAGCGGAAAAATATCGAATTTCTTAATTTCAGTTAAGCAGATATTTAGTGTATGACGTCGTGTAATTGTGTATGCTAATTACAAATTTGTGTATCCAACCATTGGGGAGCTATTCAACAAAAACTGTTTCCGCTGGAACTACGTCATCCTAGCGGCATTTTTTTTATCCTATGCACGTACATGAAAAAAAATACATTCAATAATTAGTGTATAAGGAGAGGTAAATGTGTATGCTTGAATGAAATTTGTGTGTCATAAAACTGCGAAGATAATCAAGTTTCCGCTGCGCTGACGTTTGGCTATTTGATGAAAATCATAAAAAACAGCTTAGTGCAGAGTTGATTTTTTTTACGCACGTTGCTTTGAATTTGTGTGTAATGTGTGTGTAAACAGAATTTGAAAAAAACATACCGTTCAGAAGATATACACGTAAAAGTAAAATAAGGTTATTAGGTTCAATTACTTAAAATAGGAACTCTAGAGCCTAACTTATTACGTTTATTTGTTTCTTGTAAGGGTCTACAATGCCTTGCCAAGTTTCATTTATGTGGTCTTAGTAATTAATGAGCAATGGCATAATTTACAACGACTGGACCACTATATTGTACGACATCCGATTGCAGGACTTTTTACAGGAAAAGCAAACTAAACATAGTCCGATAATTAGTGTATTAATGCAACTATTCACATGTCAAATTTCAGCTCATTTCACTAAATAATTAAAGAGATGGAATAAAAATACCAGAACAACCGCAATTCATGAAAAAACCGACCAAGTTTGAATGGCTACAAAAAAGCGGCCGTGCAGTATATAGAGCTAACGTTCTAAAATTTCCAGTGTTGTACCATAATTGGATTGGTACAGGTGGGCACACAATTCTTGAACAAGTAACAAATAATTTTCGTAATTAAAAGTAGTAGGTCTCTTGTTTGTTACTCAAATATAAGAAATTATTACAATAAGAATAGCTTCTGTATTATATCAGAATATTACAAAAAGTTGATACACTAGGTAATTATTAGGTTCTTCCTTAATATTCTGCTGCTTCCAGCGTGCAAATGATTTTTATTTAGAATAAATGACATACCTCGTATTATTGAACTCAATAATAAAATTTATTTAAGATTGGCTATCCTACTATTTTTTTTTTTAATTTTAAATGCGAAAGTTTGTGAGTATGGATGGATGTTTGTTACTCTTTCACACAAAAACTACTGTAAACATTTGTACAATATTTAATAAAAAAACTGTTTCTTTATCAATGTTATTATTACCTACTTTGTTAATAATGTGGAGCTTTTTCATTTTAATAGTCATTACCAAATAAATACTTTTACGAGTATAAAGTTAATCTACAACTGAATGAAATGAAATTTAAATCTGGCATAAAACGCACACTGTGTAGGCAAGCATATTATAAGTAGGGGGATTACATTGATGATAAAAATGTTTGGCTCAATGCTGGTCCTGCTCCATAACCATAGGGGCAATCTGAATTAACAAGTGAAGTTATTGTAAAAGCTGCAGAAGATTGAATCTATTGTTTAATTGCATAGCACATGTGTGAGTACTATAAGAGTAAAGCCACCATTTAATGAGTACCTACCTACATATTTCATTGATGCGAAATTACCCCGGTGGTTGATTGAATGTCATGCTCACTTAAATGTCACGCTGTTGGTGGTGGTGGGTGATTTAGTTCCCTTCAAAATGTTGAGTTGAATGATACGCCCGTTAATGAATATGACGCATGTATCAGCCCTACGTCATGTTCGTTAACGGGTGCTGTCAGTTGTGAGTGGTCATCTCTTAGCTGCCACGGTTTATTTTATTTACTTTATTTTTGAATTACTGATTTAATATTTTACTCTGGACGCTCTTAACTCTTATTTTCTTTCAAACAATTGTGTACGCACCTGTACGAAATCATTACAGACAATAACGATATTATACTGGAAATTTTAGAATGATAGCTCTACATACTGCACGACCGCTTTTTTGTAGCTATTTAAACTTGGTCGGTTTATCCTTGTATTGAGGTTGTTCTGGTATTTTTATTCCATCTCTTTAATTATTTAGTGAAATGAGCTGAAATTTTACATGTGAATAGTTGCATTGATACACTAATTATCGGAGTATGTTTAGTTTGCTTTTCCTGTAAAAAGTCCTGCAATCGGATGTCGTACAATATAGTGGTCCAGTCGTTGTAAATTATGCCATTGCTCATTAATTACTAAGACCACATAAATGAAACTTGGCAAGGCATTGTAGACCCTTACAAGAAACAAATAAACGTAATAAGTTAGGCTCTAGAGTTCCTATTTTAAGTAATTGGACCTAATAACCTTATTTTACTTTTATGTGTAAATCTTCTGAACGGTATGTTTTTTTCAAATTCTGTTTACACACACATTACACACAAATTCAAAGCAACGTGCGTAAAAAAATTCAACTCTGCACTAAGCTGTTTTATATGATTTTCATCAAATAGCCAAACGTCAGCGCAGCGGAAACTTGATTATCTTGGCAGTTTTATGACACACTTTCATTCAAGCATACACATTTACCTCTCCTTATACACTAATTATTGAATGTGTTTTTTTTCATGTACGTGTATAGGATAAAAAAAGTGCCGCTAGGATGACGTAGTTCCAGCGGAAACAGTTTTTGTTGAATAGCTCCCCAATGGTTGGATACACAAATTTGTAATTAGCATGCACAATTACACGACGTCATACACTAAATATCTGCTAAACTGAAATTAGGAAATTCGACATTTTTCCGCTGCGACTACGCACACCCGTCGATGTCCCTTTCTTCCTGTATAGATAGATACTCGTAGATATAGGATTCAGCATCGATAGTGTCACCATACAACTCTACAAACATGAATGCGTGTGGCGAAATTGAGAACTAATTTAAAACGTACTAGATGAGAGATTTGTGAAGTCTTTCCTTTGCAACTAGTGCCACGTTAAAACGTATAAGTTTTTCGGTGTTTTAGTGCAGTCGCGGCCGGCATTTCTATTATAGGGGTTTGATCTTCGATGTAGTTGAACGTATGTTTTCATTAACATTATGCTGCACCTAATTAAATAAAAAGCTTTAGTTAAAACATAAAAAAAAAGTTTTAAATATAGGTGTGACGTCATTTTCGTTTCGTATTCTTCACGTGAAAGGCGCTCTGACGAGCGCCTTTCACGTTTACTCCGCGTTTTATACCCTTAATGGAATATTATTCCAAATGTCTATGATGTGAAAAAAAGTTTCACTTTACTGTGGTTTCATAAAACCACACAATCCTTTTTTTTGGAGAAACCACTTATCTTTGGCCGCGTTGGTCCACTGGTTGGAAGTGTGACTGCTGAGTATCCTGTATCACGAGTATGAGGTCCTGGGTTCGATTCCCAGGTCGGGCAGAATTTGAATTTGCGCCCGGTTTCTAGTAAAAGACGCCATCTATGACATGGGAGTTCAACCTAACTGTCGAAGTGTGGGTGTACTGATAGGTGCTTCTCTGCCTATCCCTTCTGGGATTACAGGCGTGATGTTATGTTTACCACTTATCAAGTGGACCTTGATAAGTCAAGATAAGAGTTGCGATTTAATTCGTATCCTGTATGTTAGAAGCTTAAAATTGTTATTTAAAATAAATCATGATGCACAAACACGCTTATTATTGAAGTGAAACTTCATATGCGACTTCCTACAAGTTAAACGTTTAACGCTACCATTTCTAAAGCTCACCAAGAGATGGCAGTATTACAAGATTTGTGACTACGTAGTTCTACTAGGTACGCAAGATGGCGTGCAAACAGTCATGCATTCGACTCTTCGGTGTGATCAGCCTTCGCTCAATTTCCATGAGTAGAATAACCTTAATAAACTTATGTAATAAAAATATTACCACAAGAAAACAACAAAATATTATTAAGAAGCTCAATAAATTAACGAGAGTGAATGCGTGGCATTCGAACGCATGCGTGTAGTATTACGAAGTTTCACTTCTTCCGCGCGGAGGGACTCCACGCAAAATTTTTTTTTTTCTGTGGCTGTCATCCACTGTGTTAGCTTTTAATTGATATTATTGTATAATTTTAATGTTATAATAGTTTTAATAAACCAGTGAATTATCCTAGTATTAGACTTGCAATGTATAATTGTAAAAGTGGGTTTGCTCTCTCGCCGAAACACTCCTAGGTAGGGCTAGTACAATCTGCGAGCCATGCAGCTATATATTTCCAGTATAACATTACCTCTGTTTGCATACAAGGTGTTGTTTTGCATCCTCGTCAAATTCAAGGGGGTAACTATCCTAATGATTCTCGTCCCGAATCAATAATAAAATGGGTAGGTATTTTTTTTTTTAAATTCTTATTTACGGAAATCGGTAAGTGTGAACAACTCTTGTTTTAAACGCGGCCCGTCTGGTTCTAGCCTTATAACCTCGCTTACATACATACAAACAGTTTCAAACGTCTGTTCAATAATTTCTTATTCCCTAAACCCCGTTAAGGGGGTTATTCTGAAATATTGACAAACGTAAATAACCGAAAAAATCAGCATTATGAAAAAATTAACCAGGTACCGTAATTTTAATTGATTATTTATGTCTTTCGTGACCACCTCCTGAAATTTGACGAGGTTGCAAAACAACACCTTGTTTATTTCAAATACAATGAGAGATCTGCATAAACTGGTTTTGTACAGCTTTGTGATTGGTCGCCGTGCGTACAGCCGTCATAAATCTGATGATAAATGAACGTGATATAAATCTGTGTTGTTTATTTATTTATGAAACAAAGTCAGTACATGTTTTTTAAATACAACATGTTTTCATGACTTGTTGCAAACTTATCACATGTACAACGCGGGTTAAGTTTTTCAAATAATGTAACATATTAAATGGGAAAGGATTTTCTATAGCAGAAAATATCGTTTTATAAAACCATCAAAAACGGTATCACAAACTTTTTATTTGTTAAAGCATTCTTTTTGATTAATGTGGGAAACCAGTATCTTTTTTTCATTATTTCATTTATTTATTTTTTTCAATAAAGAGTTTCTGTTACTTCTTATCATCTTGTTAAAATGTATTACTTTATTTTATACTTACCTTGTATATTTTTTGTAACATTTTAGTCATATGTAACCTGCTCATGCGTCTTAAGCAGGGACTTAAAAACACCTTCATAAAGGTTACAGAATTATAAGTGTTACATATTGAATTGGTAACAGAATCAAATATGTAACACTTTTAAATGTGTTTTCAACCGTAACATATCTGTAACAAATATAAAAGTGTTAACAGTGTTAATAAATGTAACAGGTAAACGCAGCGTACTAAAGCTATAAGTAATTGATTATTTCAGTTACACATATTAACACATAAAAGGTTACAGTTTGATTTGGTAACATTATTGTATCTGTTACATTTAAAAGTGTTTTTCTGTTAAAACTGTTTTAAACAAGCGACGGAGTAATGCGCGAACAAACATAAAAAAAAAAAAAAAAAAAATACAAACATCCGAATTGAGAACCTCCTCCTTTTTTAGAAGTCGGTTAAAAACAGTGTTAAAACACTTATTACGGTTACAGTTTGAGTCTCTTGGTTTTTTAATTAAAATCGGTTCAGTAATTTCAGAAAATAAGAACTTGAAAGTTTGTATGAAATGCCGTAAGGTGTAAACGCTCTTAACAACGCTATCAGCAAACCTAAACGTTCGTCAGCTGATGTGTTACTGACACTGTCGGCTCTTGAACGCGGGTTCAGTTAAACGCGTTCAGTTTTAAAAGTAAAATTAGAATAGTAGCTTTACCTCAATACTCTTTAGTTCCACTTTTGTAGCAAAAATGTCAAGAATCAATCAATGATATGATTTGTTTTGTATTATAATTAATCGTTTGTGTGACTTAATTACTTTAAAGGGAACTTAAATTTCATGTTTTTAGGTTAAACGAGAGATATACTTTAATTAAGGGAGTATATTAAAATGAAAACTTTTATCCACACATGACACATCAAGTTAAACTTATCTAGTATAAAATGGCCTCGTTTTGTATAGATTTTCAATACAATGAAAGATCCGCATAACAAGTTTTGTACAGCTTTATTGATCGCCGTGTGTCCCAACTCTGATATAAGAAACAAAAATCCTTTCCAAGTTTTGCAATTAAAAATAAATGCAGCATATATCAGTTTTGACACAAATTAAAATGTGTGCACTTCCATTAGTACTAATAAAGTATGTATCTCATTTAACCTAACACCCTGTATATCTGTTATTCTGTATAACTGTTAATAAAAAGAAGTTTTAAAAACAATTTTTACCCACTCATAAATAATATGATTTTAATAAAACAGGAATTTTAAAATAATAGTCTGTATACGAATTATGTTTTTAATTTCAATTTCCAAATACATGTTTGTATTAATAGAAATTATCATTGAATGTTATTGTAACAATAAATATATTTTTATAATACGCAGTTTTATTTAACGCACCTTGTTTTAGTATTGTTAGCCAGTTAGACATACAAAATTATACAAAAAAATAATAACATAAAAATATATCACAACCGAATACAATTTTAACTTAAGAACTAAACAAATATAGAAATTACAGTTTAGGAATGCGTAAAAAAAGAAATATGTAGTTGCCATGGCACTAATAAAGCAAGTTTTTTCTACGTTCATGTTTTCTATAGAATATAAAGGCAATGTAATCAACAGGAATGACTAACTCTCGGTTATGAGAAAGCTTAAGATTGAATGACAGCCCAGATTTTTTACTTCTTTTTTATTAGCTCTGCCCCGCGACCTTCGTTCGCGTGAAATTTAATTATAAAAATATGAATTCCCTATTTGAATATTTTGGATTTTGTTAACTATTTCAAAGTGTGGTTTTGCACGGAATTCCTTATAACATCAGCTATCTGCCATTTAAAGTCCCGCTAAAATCAGTCCAGCCGTTTCCGAAATTAGCCGGATCGTATCACCCAGTACTAACTTACTGGGTTCTGGAGGTCGGACACCTAAGCGCTCCATGTAAAATACTGGTATTTAGCTGCATCCGGTTAGACTGGAAGCCGAACCGAACATAGTTGGGAAAAGGCTTGTTAACCGACCATTTTAAGTTGCATTATAATCCTCTCTATCTGAAATTAATATTATAAAGAGGAAAGATTTGATTGTTAGTTTGTTTGATACGATTTCACTCAAAAACGACTGGACCGATTTTAACGAGTAACATAGGCTATTTATATTTTCAAGCTAGTGACACAATTTACGCGGACGAAGTGGCGGGCAAAATGATAAGTCATGGCCTGCAGTTTGCGGTTGCAATAGCCTTTGAAATTGAACCTGAAACCTTTCCGAGAATGCTAGAGAAACTTTGAATACATTGCCTACAAATTCTCTATTACAAACAAACCTCGAGGGCCGTGTTTATATTCTTCTCAAATGGCGACCATGAATCGGAACACATACTCGACGTATCACTCGAGCAGAGACCTGATAAGGCGCCATATATGTTTATTACTAACTAGCACCTGAGAATAGCGTAAAGCATAGGCTACTTCTTAGGGCTTGGTCGAGTAACCCAAAAAACATAATGTGCGATGTTCGGTGCTAAGTTCAAACAATCCATTTTTACATCAGCTATCGTATGCGCGTCATCTACAGCTACGTATAGTGACAACTCGGGAGGCGAGTCAGTTTCAAGTTGTATGAAGAACAAAATATAAATCGCAGCAGTAAAATGTATGTATTTACTGAATTGTAGTCTTCAATACAACCCTTTTAAATTAATTTAATCTTATTGAATGAATATAGAAAACTCTTTTGATGGTTTTAATGGTTATAACTCTATAAAGCTATATCTGTTACGGACGCGAACTATATTTTAATGAACATGCAACTTGTAGGGTTGGCTGATATGCTAATTGCATAAAACGTTCGGAAATTTAATGTTGCTTTTTTTGATATGGCAATATTGCAGACTAATAGACATTTTTAAGTATGTTGTCCATTACTAATAATTCCAAAACAAAATTCTCCAAAAACACCTTACTTCAGGCCGAAAACCCGATGCATTTTTATTCTAAAATTGGATTTTCAGTTGCTTCAAAATCAATAAATAGTTGAGTCATTACGTTGGCAAATTAGTAACGATACAGGTTGGTATTGACATACAATAGTTATTTATCCAACATGTGAGGAAAGTTCGTTTTTCCTATGAGTTTTGATTTTGAGTCTTGAGTAACGAAGGATTGAAAAATAGAATCACGAGCGCAGCGAGTGATTATAAATTTCAATCCTGAGTAAGCGAAAGACTCAACAAAACGAATAGCAAATGAACTTGCTCACATGTTGCATACAAAAGTTTTCACCACTCCCAGCAAGAAAGTATTCAGTCATCATAGATAAATAAATTAAATAGTCACAAAGCAAATCAAAATAATTATTTTTTCGAATTTTTGCTTCTAATGTCCTTCTTTCACAGGCTTCTTTCTTTGAGTGCGTTCAAAAATTATAATCCTAAATTTCAATATTTAATCAAACTCTTTTAATGTTTCTGAACTTATACACTTACAATAATTTGATAAATTTTATAAAAAAAAATAATTCACTTATAAATATTTCTATTCTAAGCATAAAATTATTTATTTTTGAAAATATCTTTAAAACTTAACATAAAAATATCAAGCAAAGTTTATTTCTGAACGGGATCATTACTTTCCTCACTGTTCAAACAGTGAGGAAAAACCAATTTTCCTCACTGTTTTCGTAGAGGAAAGACACTTCTTTCGTGCGGGAGTGGTGAAAAATTTATTTTGGAATCGCGTTTTAACAGCTCATAAAAAGTATGTCAATTGATAGGTGGGGTCAACTACCGTACGTAGAAATGTCGTAATGGGACACAGATAGTGTTGTTGGAATTTCAACTTTACGCGCTTACGACATCAATAAAGGCACTTAGATAATTATTTTATGAGTAGGTATTGTGTTAAAAAGGGTGTAACCCTTAACGAAGCCGAAAGGCACTTTCTCTTCCCATTATTGTGATATTTTTTTAAGTGAAACTTCTTATGCGACTTCCAATAAGGTTGCGTTAAACGTTTAACGCTACCATGGAGGGGGAATAGAAAGAGACAGAACGAGAGTGAATGCGTGGCACTCGAACGCATGCGTGTAGTATTACGAAGTTTCACTTCTTCCGCGCGGAGGGACTCCATGCACTATTTTTTTTGTTCTGGACCATACCTAGGTACTTTCTAGTTACAGAGATATTGGAGATCAAAGTTCCAACTATTTCACAAGTAATTTTTTATCATGTAATAGTTTTAAAGTTTATAACTTTACTTTAAATACCTCCATGACCCGTCTACTATTTAATGCATCAATCAGCACAATATTTTGAGTGCGTTACATTGAGTTTTACCGTAGAACGTGATTTTTCAGCTCAAAAACAAAAATTGTTTCTCAGCAATAATTTTTTCGTAAAGTTACTTAATTTCATGTACAGAATGCTTGGTTGACGGCTTCTTGAAAGATCGGTTTACACCTTGTAATGGCATTTATATTGAAAAACGTATATAGATAAGTTAGTGTTCAAAAACTTGGTAATACAAGGTGTTGTTTTGCATCCTCGTCAAATTTCAGGAGGTGGTCACAAAAGACATGAATAATCAATTAAAATTACGGTTAATTATTAATAAACACCAATTTTGTTGGTTGTTTAATTTTGTCAATATTTCAGAATAACCCCCTTAACGTGGTTTAGGGAATAAGAAATTATCAATTAAACGTTTGAGATTGTTTGTATGTGTGTAAGCGATGTTATAACGCAAGAACCAGACGAGCCGCGTTTAAAACACGGGTGTACACTTACCGATTTTCGTAAAGAAGAAAAAAAAATAACCTACCCATTTTATTATTGATTCGGGAATCATTAGCATAGTTACCTCCTTGAATTTGACGAGGATGCAAAACAACACCTTGTATAATCTCAGCGTATTTTACAAAACGTATTTCGAGCTCTATACAAAAAAAAAAATACAACAGTAGCTAATATGACCAAATAGCCAATTCTAGCAAATTTCTAGCCAATAATTTAACCTTTTAAATCTACTATCAATAATCTAGCTGCACACCTTTCCCGGTCCATTGCTCGTCGAACTTGACATCGCATTCGAGATCTCTGAGAGCAGACTTGATGTCGAAACCGAAATCTTCGGCGAATTTTTCGTAAGCACTGTTGAGAATATCCTCGACTCCTAGTTCGTGGAATTTGACGTTTTGGTCGCGGCTACGCGCTACCATGTTGCGTATTGCCCAGCATGCGTTTTTCTGTAATGTGAAATATTAATGTTAAATTGCAAAAGTTTGATGCCCATTTTCAGTTAAAACTATGCGATGCCTTTTACTTTATCGCAAAAAATATTTTCATTAACATAGTACTAAAAAGTACTACAGCGCCATCTATGTGACAAAGGAAGAAGTAACACCAACATTCAACTTTTACGCAACTTAAAACAATAGAGGAAAACCCGGCAACAACTATCAGGCAGTTGCCCACCAGACATAACATCTGTCTGGTCGGAGGATCCTCCCTTTTCTAAGGAGTATCGAGGAACTTTACACCCTGTACTTCAAACTCCTATAATGATCATGTCCTTTAGATTTTGTTTTACACCGACACGAAAACTATTATTCAGTTCATCATTCTAAAGCCCCCCACATAAAAATGTTGCATCGGTAATTTTTAAAAAATGATGTTTCCTACAAAAGTGCAATGCCTACACGGTTAAAAACATTGCTCTTAGAAAAAATGTTACTATGGTTT
This sequence comes from Cerastis leucographa, assembly GCA_963082945.1. Taxonomy (NCBI): domain Eukaryota; kingdom Metazoa; phylum Arthropoda; class Insecta; order Lepidoptera; family Noctuidae; genus Cerastis; species Cerastis leucographa. The sequence continues at coordinate 3,436,960 of OY720369.1, read as the reverse complement.
ACAAGAATTTATGGACTAGAAGAAGTTAAAATAGAGGTCAAATATTTATGTATGTGTTTGTGTAAATTATAATATATTTTCTTTTATGTATAAAAAAATGCTACATAGTTATTGTGAAAGTTCCTAAGTTAATTGATATTAGATAAAAGACTCGCTGCAATATTATGAAGTTAATTTTAAGTTATTTTGTTGACCCTAACAGGGTCATGTACTCGTGTAACTATGATTATGTACATTTTGCATTAAAGAAATAAAATGTATCGAACAGCTTATTTTTAAAAAATAACCGTTGGCAAAATTTCGAAGTGGGAGGTTTTAGAATGATGTACTAGTACATTGTAACCGTTTTTGCGTCGGTGTACATTCCGCCCTATATTTTTTCTCACCTGTACTGAAGAATCGTCAGGATGCACTTTCATGCACTCGATGATGGCCTCGGGAGCCCCGCTGTCTAAGAACTGCTGACCGTGTGCTGGCTCGCGGAGCGATAGGGCTGATATGCATTTGAGGGTTAAGGCCGTCGCTGCTGCGTTACTCTGAAAGGGTTAAGAGATATTTTTAGGGTTTCGTACCCAAAGGGTCAAACGGGACTCTATTACTGAGACTTCGCTGTCCGTCCGTCCGTCTATCACCAGGCTGTATCTCATGAACCGTGTTAGTTAGCCAGTTGAAATTTCTACAGATTATGTATTGATGCTATAACAACAAATACTAATACAAATGCTCCCATACAAATACAAATGCTCCTATATAAAAAAGTTGTAAATTTTTTTGCTCGTTTTTATAAATAATGGTACGGAACCCTTCGTGTGCGAGTCCGACTCGCACTTGGCCGGTTTTTAATACTGCCTAGCTAAAGGCAAAAAAGGTGGGATTTCTCATGACAAGAATTTCTCAATAGCAGCCACGGAATCTGGATTTGTGCCCGGTTGATGGCAATAGGCTCACCCCCTATTACATGGGACTCAAAGATAACTTGTTAGATTATTATTAGATTATTACGAAGGTTGACAGGTAGTTTGGCAGAAAGCTGTAATTTGTGGGAGATCTGGAGTCTAAACTAAGCCTAGGCCTGTTTTTCAGAGCTCCAGGCCCCCCATTTCATCATTATAATTAAAGTGCAAAATTGGTGACAGTGTGTATATGTGTGTGCGTGTGTGTGTGCGTGTGTGTGTGTGTGTGCGTGTGTGTGCGTGTGTGTGTGTGTGTGTGCGTGTGTGTGTGTGTGTGCGTGTGTGCGCGGATGTGAGTATATATAATATAGGTATGTATACTTTTATTACATAACTGGCCAAATGTGGGTGTATTATTAGGTACACCTCTGCCTAACCCTACGAAGATTACAAACGTGACGTAATTTTATGTTGGTTAGCAACTCACCGAATGTCTGGATAGAATTGAAACTACGACGGGCACGATTCCGCTTTTGACCAGATCTCTCTTCACATCGTCGTGTCCTGCCAATGCTGTGATTCTGTAACAAAATAGTTTTATTTAATACTTTTAATAAAATGATGATGAAGCATTTTTTGACTATGCAAGGATGGTAGCTGGTGGGGTTTGCTGGTTTCTGCCTACCTCTACAGGAAAAAGGCGTGAGTATATGCATAGATTTACGTAAATATTATTGAAGTGAAACCTCTTATGCGACTTCCAACAAGTTTAACGCTACCATGTAGGGGGAATATTTTCTAAAACTCAATAAGAGATGGCAGTATAACAAGATTTGTGACTACGTAGTTCTACTAGGTACGGAAGATGGCGTGCAAACAGTCATGCATTCGACTCTTCGGTGTGACCAGCCTTCGCTCAATTTCTATGAGTAGAATAACCTCGATAAACTTATGTAATAAAGATAATACAACAAGAAAACAACAAAATATTATTTAGAAGCTCAATAAAATAACGACAAATAGTGCGTGGCACTCGAACGCATGCGTATTACGAAGTTTCACTTCTTCAGCGCGGAGGGACTCCCACGCACTATTTTTATATCAATATTATTCATACAGCCATAACTATTATAAGAGCCTTTCCTGTCCATTTTTGAATTAACTCGATCTTTTGTTGCCATGACAACAGTTGAAAACATCCACCAAATCGTATTCTTAGAATTTCTTGACCGCAATTGACGGATCCTCGAATAAGATACCTCCTCCAGCTGGCTATGTTTGTCAAACCTATAGTTGCATTCTGCTTAAATCAATGCTAAATATGCAATATGTCACTTTAATCAATGTTAAAGATGTATATAATTAGTAGTTTTCCGATACTTCAAATTTGACAGATGAAAATTAGGTGTCTATATGTCAATTTATAAACAAACAGGGCAGAATGTAGGCGTGGTTAAGTCCGACTTAACTTCAGTTCAGTACTTAGAATACCAGTGGTAATGTCTCATACATTGCGTGTCAATAAATAATTAAAAAATCACGACATTGGACCCTATTATAGTTTGTCAACGAAAAATGTAGGGCATCACTATAGAAACCGTTCGTCACCATGACAACAGCAAAGTTTTCTCAATACGATTGCAACAACCATATTGCCATTCAAGCCACAGTTTTGAAAGGAAACGAATACTGGCGGACACATTTTGTAAATATAAAAAATAAAAAGTTGCTGGGACTTTGAAACATCTTCAAAAAATGTTTGGATAAGAACTAGTAAAGTTCTAGTGCAAGAGACGTGTCCAATTTAAATTACTATCTACACGCTAAGAAGGAACTCTGAAAAGAACCAAAAATGACAACAGCAGAAAAGGGCGACTACCTATCATTCGGGGACAGAAACAACGCCCTAACAACAATCAAAACCTGGCATGAACACAACCAAAAAGTTTTAAAAGGAGACATAATCAAAACCACAGACAATAACACAGCCATAACCAAGAACAGCATTATAAAAGTCAACCAAACTTCATGTGAAGACTACAGCGACAGTACTGACCAGCTAAAACACAGAGTTAGACATATCAACTACTGGAAGGCCGAACTCGAAAGAGCCATAAGAGATATGGACGCAGAAATAAACATACTAGAAGCGTTAAGACAACAGCTGAAAAACGCTCAAGATACTCTTAAAATCCCAGAGTATATTAATGAAGAGTGCTTAGATATGAGAAGGAATAGAATGCAGTCTGATTTAGTGTACGATGAACCTCAAGAAGACTTATTCACGGAGTCGGCTTTGATAGAAAATGTCAAGAGGCTGCATAGAGATTTGCTCAGGGATGTAGAATATCAATTGGATATGAATGTGGCGTCGAAGAACTGGTTGGAAAGAGACTGGAGCGATAAACGCTTGGCTTTTAAGTATGAGAGCGAGAACGCTTATTTGGAGACCAAGGCCGTTAATGTCAAAGATTCGGCCGGAGCTACGAGGCTTTCCGAAGGTATGCGAAAATTTAATTTAAATTATTTTTTTACGATTTAGAATTAGGTACTCTCATAAGTAATCTGATAATCCTTTAAGTAAAAGTGCTTTTTATAACCTTGAAATCTCAACTTATGTTTGTGAGAGAGATATGATCCTTATAATTGACCCTATCTATCATAAAAGAACATGTAGATTTTATCAGGTTCGATTCCCGATAGATGTTTCTTTTTAAAAATAAAGGAATGTTCCGTTTGAGTAAAATTTGCTACCTCCAGTTTTTAGAGAGCTTCCTTCCAGGCATTGAAAAATTCCATCCTGTATATCGTAACCATATCATTCCAGGCCAATCGAACGTCCCATCCTGGGAACAACACACGATCAACGCCCTGAACGAGTTCAAAATCGCAATCGACAAATCAAAAGCATTAAGAGCAAAAGTCGACGCAGTCCTCATAAACACATCGAGGGATCTTCGCTCCCAAGACATTCAGGTCAACAAATCATTGAGCGAGCGAATCGCGAGAACGGAACAAGTGAAGACCGAGTTGGAAAATCAGTTAAAACTAACTTTGGAGAAAATTGTCGAGACTGAAAACATTCTAGAAATGTTACACGAAGAAATGCTGAAGGTTTCACAAAGAATCCAGGTCGCTCAAACGCGATTGAACACTAAGAACTGTAGACCGAACGTCGAAAATTGCAGGGAAGGTTCGCTAGTGGCCTTGATAGAAGAAGTAAGGGATCTGAATGACAGTATGAGTTTGCTGCAAAAGCGTTCTTTGCAAACGGAGAAGTTGAGGGCCGAGTTAATACACGAACGGTCCTTGATCGAGAATGAGATCATTGTGAAGAAAAAAACGCTGTTTCTTGACAATGAAAGATGCTTGTTCTTGAGATCGCATTATCAGTCTGCTGAGAAGATGTGTGGGTTTTAATGTGAAATAGTGTGTTGAAACAGCTTGTATAGCTGAAAAGCTGCGTTATTGACAAATCACTGCCATTTCTGAGGGTTTTTAGACTCTAAAACAAATTTGACTGCACCTAGATTGTATCTTAAGCGTAGACTTTTTAGACTTAAGTGACATTCCTGTCGAAAGTTACACGCTATAGTAAACTAAACAGGGTAGGATTTTTAAACATCACCTGCACGTCAACGGAAGAATCGATCAACTGACAGATTTTGATTGTCTATCTGTCATTATGTCGATTCTTCCGTGGACATAACTCATTTCTACTGTGATCATGCTACGCGTGCTGGAGGGAAACTACTCTCAATACTGGAGATAGCAATGATAATCAAACGATCCTTATTCTTGGCCCTATTGTTTGATACCATTAAAATGTAGTGTTATTTTTTAGGATTTTAGCCGGTTCGATTCCCAGTGTGGCAAACGAATTTTCGAAAATCTTCGGAGGCAGGTTTGTTTCTTTTAAACATAGAGGAATGTTTCCTTTCATTGAAATTTGCTATGTCCAGTATTTAGAGTACTTTCCCTCCAGGTGACGTTTAAAAATGCCACCCTGTATCCTAACTTTTAATATTATAAATGCGACAGTAAGTTTCTTTGCTTGTTACGTCTTCACGCCTAAACCACTGAATCATTTATCTTGAAATTTTGCATATTCGTTGTAACAATAACGTTTTTAGCATAATAGATGGCGCCACGTGCCCGAGATGGTTATTATCAAATTCTAAATTTACGTGCCGGAGCCACGGGAAAAAGCTATGTAATAAAGTAAAAATCTTGAAAACCAGGTAATCGCAAGAAGCACGCAAGTTTCAAAGTGCACCTGTGCTTTATATAAGTAAACATAAGATTTAGATACCTTTTGAATTAATAAAATATTAAACACCGACTTTGTTTTTAACCCCCCGACTAAAAAAGAGGGGTGTTATAAGTTTGACGTGTGTATCTGTGTGTCTGTCTGTGGTATCGTAGCTCCTAAATGGATAAACCGATTTTGATGAAATTGGTTTGCATCGCCAGGGGGGGTGGCTGCACCCCTCTCCCCAGAAACTCGGTTTTTCTTTTAAATTTTGCTGTTTTTGTTAATTGAGCAGACACGCAACATCGAGAAAAGTGGAAGCAATGAGGGAGGCCTATGCCCAGTATTGGGACAGTCAAGGCTAAGATTAAACAATATACGTTTAAAAAGCATGAAATAAAAATTAAATTAAAAATTTAAATAAACCCCGACACAAAAAAAAACTCTAAAAAACCAAAAATAAAATAATCCAAGCGTCTTAGCGTCGGGGGGTCCGCTTTGTTTTGTGCTTGTACTAAGCGGTATACTTAGCGGTCTCCCGGTTTTTTAAATTTAATTATTTATGTGTTGTCTTTTAAAAATATGTTCCGTCACATAAATTAGTTTTAAATAGGTCAATTTGCCGAAATATTATTTCACTTTTGTCAATGAATTATAGTCGTTATTTGTTTTATGCTTCCTTAAAATTTGGTAGAGAAACTGCTTTAAAATAATAGTTTCCCTAAAACTACATACACATTCACTATGATACAAACTTATCTAACTGCAGAATCTTCTAAGCTTGCTAATTCTATCGTAGACCCATATCTTTCCACCAGGCGATATCGATGTCAAGTTATACACTGTATCCCACGTAGAGACAGAAATACTGGACAGAGAGAGAGAGAGGGGGGGGGAGGGTTTATGAGAGAGAGATATACGAGAGCGACAGAGAGAGAGAGGGAGGGGTTGTGAGAGAGAGATATACGAGCGATGGAGATATACAAGAGAGTGAGAGAGAGAGATTCGAGAGAGAGAGAGATAATCTACTCACAACTTATCAGCCTGCTGCACCACAGCGACGTTATCGTAGTTATCAGCGAGCACAGTGAACAGACAGTCGACGCCGCAGTCTGCCACCATCTTGCAGAGTTCGTGACGTACTAGCAGACTCGCTATGGTCAACATCAGCTCTGATACTAGAGGAGGTTTGGTGTTTTCTGTGGAAATAAACAACGGAGGTTAAAAAAAAAAACTGAATATATTTATCGTACTCCACATTGTAAAGTAAGGAGGTAGGTTTACAAAGCTTGATCATTTTGGACCCTGTAGGCTACAGCGTAGGAAAGAAAGAATTTGAAAGCTTAGTTTTTATATTATTTCAAAATCTGATCTGATATGCGTTGTATGTTTATTGTTTACTTTTTTTGTTTTTGTTTTTATGCATGTCACATCCCTTTGACAAATATATACCCCTTGGTAACTTGACATTTATATTTCTTTAGTATAGGCATAATCAGCCTGTAATGTTCCCACGGCTGGGACACAGGCCTACTCTCTATGAGAGTAGTCTCGGGTCCAGTGTGGCTTGGTAGATGTCATATGTCTACGAATTTTTATTTCTAGGAAATGACGGATTCCTTACGATGTTTTCCTTCGCCGTTATGGTGTGGTATGTTTCTTTGGTCTTCTCTATTAAAATAGCTCTTACTAACCTTTCAACAAATTAGTCAGAGGCTCCAACATTTGCGCGCCTAACTCCTTGGCGTGGTCATGCGCGCGACCGAACTCCACTCGAACATCATCGTCTAATGTCATCTTACGTATCACTTGCAGGGTTTCACTTAGCAGCTGAAACAAGAGTGTTGGGTTTGCTAGGTTCATTACCAACCGGTCTATTCGCCTATACAAGGTGTTGTTTTGCATCCTCGTCAAAATTCAAAAGGTTGTCACAAAATACATAAATAATCAATTTAAATTACGGTACCCGGTCAACTATTATTAAAAAAATAAAAAAGCTGCTATTTTTGTTGTTTAAATCTGTCAATATTTCAGAATAATTTATGTGGTTAATGTGGTTTATAGAATAATAAATTATCGAATAAACATTCGATATAGCTTGTATGTGTGAAAGCGAAGTAATAGGGCGAGGACCAGACGGCCGTTTAAAATACGGGTGTTTTCCACAAATAAGAAAAAAAAAACTACCCATTTTATTATTGATTCGGATCGAGAATCATAAGCATAGTTACTACCTTGAATTTGACGATGATGCAAAACAACAGCCTATAAAATGTTATAGGCGAACAGGCCAGCTGTTCTTAACTCACTCATCATCAACAGCCTACAATAGACCACTGCTGGACATAGGCCTCTCCAATCACACGCCCCTTAACTCGATTCTCGGCAACTCTCATCCAGTTGCTGCAAGCCACAAAGCCAGCCTGAAGGCGTCCAAGCTCACGCTTGCAGATTCGCGGTTTCCACTCAACAACACGACTACTCCAACGGTCAGTGGTACTACGGCTAATATGTCCGGTCCATTGCCATTTCAGCTTAGTTATTCTGTGAGCTACTTAGCACTGAATGAGTATTCAGTGGGTCTGAGTCATAATCCACCACGCCTGCAGTGCAAGTGCGTGGATATCTCACAAGTACTTTCATAAGTCTTCGATTTTTTGGTTCTAGGACATGACGGGTTTCTCAAGGTGTTTCCCTTAACCGTCTTGAGAGCAGTGCTGATGAAATGATATGCACAAAGTATGGATTTTGTACTCACTTTGACATTGCCAGAGACTTTCAGCAAAAGTTTGAGGTTTTCAGCAATATTCTTAGCGAAGATTTTCTGACGATTCATTTCGTGTTTGATACAGCATGTAGAGGTCCATCTCAGTGTGGCTATTAGTATATCCTCGTTTTCTACGTTGTCTAGAACACTGAAACAATAGAGGATAATCCAATTTTTTTTTTTTCTTTGTCCGTCGGGTAGTTTATTGAAAAGCATTGGATAGGTATTTTTTCTTTTTTCACGTGGTCATAAAATTACGGAGATATATTGAGTTGAAATGGCGCATGACGTCACATGTAGGTAAGTTTTATACCTACTTGTGACGTATTAAGCCCCCACTCTCCAACTTTAATGAGTTTTAACTAAATATTTTTTTGATATTTTGATAAAACAAAAAATACGTGTCTAATATTTTTGTATTACCTGTCTGACGGACAAAAGAGAATGTCGTTTTCTTTACCCAGCCCGCACCCCTATTATTTATTACAAAATGCTAAAAGGAAGGTTTTTCGGGGTGGAGGTCGGTAATTATGCTACGGGAATTGGAATCTATTACCGGTTTAGTAAAAAGTATCCTATGTTCTAACCCAAGTCGAGGATTATAATGTGAAAGATTTAATCAAAATCCATTATGGTGTAAGGATTAAAGTATAAGACAGAGTTGAGTGAGAGTTTCATTAGGATGTATAATATTAGTCTGGACTAAAATAGCGTTAACAATTTATAAAGTCCTCTTCGAAGTTGCTTGAAACTACAACCATAGCTTTGTAAAACTACCAACCTTTGAAAAAGAAACTACTAGAACAGAATAAAAATTTAGTTATAACATATAAAATAGGTATATTTCCATTAAGCTTGCTCCATAATTCTAGCTGTATTTACAATTAAACTGGTAAATATAATATTTGAAAATTGCAACATTTACACACTAAGAAAAAAAAAATATACTCACTCTTTAATAAAATCCACACCCTTATTTTCCAACAAGTCAGGCTGCACATCCATCAGTGCTGTCAACGTAATCAGCACACTTACGATGAACTTGGTATCTTTCTCGCTGAGCTCTTGAGACAGCTTACTGTACTTTGAGTAAAGAAGGTCTAGGAGAATTTTGTATGCACCCTCCTTGCCTGCTCGGACTCTGTGGGCTATGTCAATCTGGCATTCTGACTGAAATATAGAAATTATTAAATTAGAGTTCTAGCTATACACTTGTAATTAGGCCGCCATCTCCTATGAGGACAGTTGATTAATCTTACACCAATGTGGAGCTCTGGCTTCAATTTCACCCACAGTTACTCTTCGATCACCGGCATCACTCCTGGAAGCGTGCACTTCCGGGAGCGATGCCGGCGATCGAAGAGTCCAAGAGGCCTGAAAAGGATGCTAGCTTTCTGGGAGGACCTGGGATGGTTGGAGTAGCAAGAGGATTTTCAGACATACAATGGCCCCCAAGAGGCTGAAAGAAGAAGTGCCAAACAGCCCGGCTAACCTCACCTATGGGTTTGAACAATATTCGTTTGAGTGTTCACAACCCACCTCCCATGTCGTTTTTTATACTTGGCTATAGATGGCTTGGAATACAATAAAAAATTGATTATTTGAACTGGCCAAGTTTTAAACAGATTAGGTACCTTCAAAACCTCTAACTCCTTGAGAACAGCGTCTGCATCATACTTCTCAGCAGTAAGCCCCTTCAGCTTTGCAACAGTGTCCACTACCAAATGGCTGTCTCCAGAACCAAGAGCCAAGTCTTTTATAATGTTTGATAGATCTACTCCCTGAAAAGAAAGTGTAATTGTGTTTTATTCAAGGAAATAAAGATGATGTGACCAGAAAGGATGTGACGGCTGAGGTGACGAGTAATAGAGAAGTATGGAAGAAATTAAAATAGCTGGAAAGAATTCGCTTATGGTATGACGACCGATTGCAAAGTCACAGTCAAAATTATTTATTTGCAGTAAATGTGGTACAAGAGATGGAAATAATAAATAGTAGTGCAGTGACACATTTCGCCATAAAAATGGCATGCAAACATAATTAATAAGCTGTTAATTTTACTAAATAAAGTATGTTTTAAGTTATTAGACTCGATACAAAACCAACTTTTGTGATAAATACTACAAACAAAGAACATCTTAACATGAATAATATATTTTTAAAATGGAAACGGAGAAGGAAAAAAAAAAAGTATGGAAGAAGACATGCCCTGCCGTCACAAAATAAATTTGGGCAAGGACAAAACAGGAGAATGATGATGATTTTTTATATCCAGCAAAAGATTTGATTATGGTAAAACTGCTTTATTTGATACCCAGCAACTATTCTTAGCAAGGCATCCACTGCATAGCCTTTTCTCAACTATGTTGGGGTCGGATCCGAGTCTTACTGGATGCAGCTGAATACCGGTATTTTACATAGATGACAATAACTGCCTATCTGATCTCCACAACCTAGTTAGTACTGGGGAAACTGGGTAATAAGATACTCCATGGTAAGAGTGGTTATCACTTTCTGGCCACTGATTACTTGTAACGACTATTAAAGATTTGCAAATAAGAGCCAGGACCAATGAAGTTGTTTTCCGCGGTACAGAAGAACTTCGGTATATATAATGGGTGGTCACCCATCCACGGACTAGCCAGAGCATTATTAGCATGAAGATTGACCCAAATAGTTGTGATTATTTAGCCCCAAGCTCTTCCTAGTTTGTTATTTAGACAGACAAAAAACATTTTTTACTTTCTTTGTTACTTCTGCATTGGTAAATATGAAGTGCCATGTAACTAGGAACTTTGCTAACGTTCTGATAACTGATTGTAAATTAAAAACAGGTAATAGGTTTAATATTTGTTTCTGCTCATTTTTTTCCTTTTCCTGTTTGCCATTTGTGAATGTGTTTTCTAAACAAAAAATATTGTCTTTATTATATTAAGGTCTTGTTTTGTACTAAACAAGAAGTAAAAAAGTGTAATGTACTTTAGAAGACTTCCATTTAAAAACTGAAGACTAACCTTTGAACGCAAAGAGACTATTTATAGTGCTCACGTAATAATTCAACATCCGTAATAATCGTGATTTAAAGGACATTGATTAGATCACCTCGTATAAATCTTCCAGTCTGAATCAATTATTTAAAGTCATGACTAACAGATTGGTCAGTCGTCTTAAGGGCAATGACAAAATCCTTACAAATAATACAGCTATTCCAAATTGACCTTAGCATATTTAAAAAAAAAATATGAATGATATAAAAGATTTTGGGATACATACCTGTGCCTCGAATTGGGCAACAGCCTCTTTTATAGCTTCAGCGGGAGTCATTTCGAATTCGTCGATGTTTTCCTTGACAACCTCATCATAGGTCTCTTGAGATATAACGCGAACCATGTTTATGGTTTATTTGAAGTTTTTAATTTAGAAAATAAACTGGTAATGTAGTACTACAAAATAAATTGTAAGTTTTATTCACATGAGGCGGATTTTAAGCCGAATCAAAAAGTACTCTGTGAGCCGAATGATGACAACTGTGAGTCAAATCAAACTGTCAAAGCCATCAGTTCAAAACAAATTAACTGTCAGAAGTGAAGGCGTTCTGAAATTGCTGTTGCTTGGAAGTTCGTCATTTTTGAAAAAATACGAAATAAGTTTAGGAAATAGAAACAGTCAAATTAATAATAGCGTGCCCGTCTCCTGGCCGTGGGGGAATGGAAGTCAGGCTTATGGCTTCAGGCACTTCCGTCATCCACCATAGGCACCATGATGGATGATAATTATGTCATTTCGGCTCGCTACAAGCCTTCGTTTAGGCGCACCTTGTGTTGCTCCACATCGTTGTCACTGCGGTGAAGTTGTCGACAATCTCGGGCACTATGGCCTGTCCTGCTACAGGAGCGCAGATCGCATAGCACGGCACGCCAGCATCAACGACATTATTCGTCGAGCTCTTGTCACCGACGGCGTACCAGCGGTTTTAGAACCTAACGGTTTGGTACGTGACGATGGGAAGAGACCAGATGGTATGACGCTGATGCCTTGGAAGGTGGGTAGGCCTTTGGTGTGGGACGCAACTTGCGTCGATACCCTTGCGCCATCTCATGTTGCAAGTACGGCGGGCTGTGCTGCAGCTGCTGCTGCTGTTGCTGAGAGCCTCAAACGGCGTAAATACTGTAATCTCAATGGCAGTTACAGTTTTGAGCCGTTTGGGGTCGAAACGCTTGGCTCATGGGGCCCAAGCGCGCATTCTCTTTTTAAGGAAATATCTCGTCGACTGGTTGACACTTCACGAGACCAGAGGGCTGGCTATTGCTTTGGGCAAAGAATTAGCATTGCCATTCAACGTGGCAATGCCGCCAGTCTTCTGGGCACGTTTCCAGATGACAGCGATGTGGAGGAGTATTTTGACGCCTTAACGTCCTGTTGTTTTTAATTTAGTTAGTTTATATTTAGTTAGTTAGTTTATAAGTAAATACTGTTATTTTTATTTTATTGTAATAATTATAATAGCATTTCTTGGATCCCAGTACTTATTTCAAGATAGATTGGCCAAAATAGGTGAGAATGCAACTGAACGTGCTGTAACACAGACTACATAGAAATCTTATATTTTTTTACGTGTGAAACAGGTGAAACTGTGAATTAGTGTGAATATATTTTTTGACAGAAAACAGCTTGAGTCATGGTGCGTTTTGAAACTGAGTTTGAGACACATTTTTTTCCGATTGTGGTTTGGAATTAAAATCATTTATTTAGCATTTATCTAACGTTACTAAGAGTAACCTATACAAAATATTTTAAGTATCAAAATAAATCTAAGATAGCAATGTAACCCCTCTTCTTTATTCAATGTTTTAGTTTTGAGACACCCCATTTCCATAACCAAATGCTGTGTTTTGATTGTCACCAGGGTGACGCATACTCCCGTAAAAGAATCGGAATCAGAAAAAGTAATTTCATCTTTTTACGCGTAATTCGTGAATAATCATTGCATCGAGTTGTTTATTTAGCATTTATTTAGGTTAAAGAATATCCAAGATGAGTTTTTTGACGAAGTTATTTGGTGGAAAGAAAGAAGAAAAGGGTCCGTCAACCCATGAAGCGATCCAACAATTACGTGAAACCGAGGAGTTGTTGCTCAAAAAACAGGAGTTTCTAGAAAAGAAAATCGATATAGAAATACAGACAGCTAGGAAAAATGGAACGAAAAATAAGCGGGGTAAGTTTTGCTATTAAAATGTGTTTGTATTCTTTGATCGTACTTTTTTGCAATCACGAAGCAATTCTTTGTTGACATGTTGTAACATGACCTTGTTCTTCAATTTATTGTTAGATATTTCGTTGGTATATATAACATTATAACATTATAAATATATATATATATAGAGACATATATATACCTTATAACATTTATAAAGACAAGAGTTCTAGCTAATCATATTTTTGAAACTGAATCACAGCTACTTTATGTAGCAAATGTAGGGCAAAGGAAAATTAGTTTACCTATAATAATTTATTCATGAATTCCATGTGAGACACAAGTAACAATAGTAATAAGAACAAAGAAATTATTTTCCTCAATCTTCCTATAATATTTCAATTAACTATGTAAAAAACTTAATGGTGTTTTCAACCCTGAAATAACCCTGTCAGACTAGTTACACTTAAAAGACATGCTGCGCCAACCCCAAATGAATTGGGATAATGGCAAGAGACTGATGATGATACTGACTCATCATTTCATCAGACATCCGTTCTTGCCATATCATCCATTCTCACAGCCCATCCATTGTTTCTTTGGTTTTCCTCTACTCTTATAAATCCATCAACATTCATACTCAAGTATATAGAACCACTTCTTCCAATGTGGCACTTTTGAATTACATACATGTATGGGAATATGCGTCACCCTGGTGACAATCAAAACACAACATTTGGTTATAGAAATGGGGTGTCTCAGAACCAAAATATTGCTTAAAGAAGAGGGCTTATATTGCTATCCTAGATTTATTTTGATATAAGTAGGTACTTATTTATTTATGTATAAAAAAAAATACTGTTTTGAGAGCAGTGATGACAGTAACAATTACAAATAAATTATGCAAGGTCAAGTAGATTTCTAGGTTAGAACCTAGAAATAATAATAATACCTACAGTACATAGGAACCTGTACCTACCTCTGGGTGACTTGCATTATCTGCCTAGCCATTTCCCAAATAAGTTGCGATCAGCTTCCAGTCTATCCGGCCCCTTCTACCATCGGCATCAAGACACTGCAAGTTACCTTCCCTACCTTATTGCTATTCCACCAATTCACACTAAGTGTTTTCAAACGTCTTTCAAAATGTGCACAGCATAAGAGTGGAGCTCTCTGCCTGAGTCTGTGTTAACGAACGCTTACTACCCTAATCTCTTCAAAGTTAAAGCGAAGAGGCTTCTTCTGGGTAAACTCTTACCATCGTCACATTTGTCTCTGTCATCTCTGACCTAGACTAGAGCGAAGGGCAAACCAAAAGCAAATAAAAAAAAATGCATCTGCATAACAGTATTTTATATGGAGCGACTGCTTCTCTGACCTCCACAACCCAATACTACAGGTGGGGTTTAAAATTCATTAATATATTTACTTTCATAATTTTTTTATTTTTCTTATTTCATTTGGTATTGTGATTGGGAATTGGGATACATCAATACGAGTATGCATGCCGCTTTTGGGTTCAGACAGGTTTTTTTTTAACATATCGTATAAGCAAGGAAGACTAAGAAGTATTAAAATGTTAATCACACTGAGATGACCTCATACTCACTCAAAGATAAACTAATTGGCAAGTCGTTAGACCAGCCGTTGTACTAATAGTACCTTTTTAATGTAGTAGTGAAGAACTAGATCTCATTAGTAGGTTATGTTTAGGGGATAAGCAGAAGTACCTGTTGTATAATCAACACAGTCATAATTAGGTTGTGATAAATTAAAGAGTTTTTGAGTTCAAAATCTTTATTTATCATTAGCTGGTATTAATACTAACAAGTTTTGTATTGGGCTAACAACTTCTAAAGCGTCACATTTCTGAAATAATAACTATGATAGTTTATATCAAAGTTGTGCTCTACCAGTAGCGAAGTTTGAAACTTTGAAGTCTAACATCTCAGAAACGTGACACTTCGTAAGATTTTGTCTCAAACAGTAGTTTTTTTGTATTGATGCCAGCTATTGGTACAGAACTCTCGGTACTGGTAGGTACTGATACAGGTTTTATGCTTGACTAACAAAACCAATGTTGTACTGATGGCTAAGATTTTAACGTTGATGGCATATATCTAGGAAATGTGGCGCTGAAGATTTGGTCAGCTATTGATTAATATAGGTTTAAAATGTGGTTGCTATTTAGGATGAAGTTGGCAGACCAAATAATTCAAAACCCTTTGGCACACGGATAGCTAATGCATCCACTAAGAAAGGATTTGTTAAACTCAACCATGAAACTGTTGGAATTGGGAATCCTAAGCTAGTCAACATTATGTAAAAGTATTTTGTTTTCAATGTCTTAAAACACCTATATTTTTCCTTCCAGCGGCCATCGCCGCTCTAAAGCGCAAGAAGCGCTACGAGAAGCAGCTGACACAGATCGACGGAACGCTCACACAGATCGAGGCTCAGCGCGAGGCGCTAGAGGGCGCCAACACTAACGCCCAAGTATTGAACACCATGCGAGATGCGGCCAACGCCATGAAGCTTGCGCATAAGGATATGTTAGTATACCTGTTTCATACCCAAAGAGTGACGATACTACTACCCGCAGGATCGGCTTGAGCTATCACGATGACAACGACGGTGTCGACGGTGACGACACGACTCGACTCCACATCTGTGGAGTCATGTCGTGCGCGCTACTGCTAACCATGAAGTATTGGTTTCGATTCCCATTTGCCAGGTGCTCGACCTAGCTGGCGATGCTGGTCCTGTCATATCCATCGGAAATTACAGCCGTCTTGGCGATCAATATTAAAAGTACTTTTTTTACCCAAAGGGTCAATCGGGACCCTATTACTGAGACTTCGCTGTCCGTCCGTCTGTCACCAGGCTGTATCTCATGAACCGTGATAGTTAGCCAGTTGAAATTTCTACAGATTATGTATTTCTGTTGCTGCTATAACAACAAGTACTAAAAACAGAATAAAATAAATATTTAAGGGCTCCCATACAAAAATAGCGGGAGAGCAGCGGTGGCCCTGTTGTAGCAGCCCCGACTTACGAGCAGTATGTCGTAGGTTCGAACCCAGGCAGGCGCAATACTTTGTGTAATTTATTTCATCACCGCTGCTCTCAAAACGGTGAAGGAAAACATCGTGAGGAAACCGGCATGTCCTAGAACTAAAAATTCGAAGACATGTGACATCTACAACCCGCACTGGGCCCGCGTGGTGGATTACAGCCCATTCCCTCTCATAGAGAGGAGGCCTGCATCCCAGCAGTGGGAACAATATAGGCTGATGATGATGATGATACAAAAAAGTGTTTTTTTTGCTCGTTTTTATAAATAATTGTACGGAATCTTCGTGCGCGAGTCCTACTCGCACTTGGCCAGATTTTAATATCGATCGATCCAGGAATAGTAATTGCAGTCTTACTATTTCAATACTAAATCCTCCATCTCTCTCTTCCACAGCGACGTAGACAAGGTCCACGATATAATGGACGACATAGCGGAACAACACGACATCTCCCGAGAGATCACCGACGCCATCAGCAACAATGTCGCCTTCCCCAACGATATCGACGAGGATGAACTTGAGAAGGAACTTGAGGAGTTGGAACAGGTATGGGAATTGGCCATTTGCTTAACCTTTTGCACGCCAGAATATAAACGCACGCGAGTGCCCTCCACGTTCAGGCACAAATTCACCGCATTTGCGGTGAATTTGTGCCTGAACAAATAAAAAAAGGGATTTCAAAAGTATTGTTTACTTATTTCTTGATAAGACATTTAATATTTAAGATATATAGATCACATTTTAAGGATAAATAAATAAACACACACAAAAGTAATGATATAAATTGCTTATTTCGTGTTATAGTACACCAAATGTTTGATCACATATTTGTGTCGTTGGCGTACAGGGCACGCGCTTGCTTGTCACGTATATGTGACAATGGCGTTCAAAAGGTTAAACAGGGTGGAAGAGACCACGTATTCTGTACATCATTTTGATGAAAAAAATCTATGAGCTCAATAAGTTGTTCCCCATACATTTCGACCGTGTAGGTATTGTACACTTTTGTAGGCAACAGCAGTTTTTTAAATTTTCGTTGAAACATTTCTGTGATCAGAATGATGTACTGCCATTTCGTTTATTCATCTTCTTACATACCTATTATTTACATTATTAAATATTTTTAGTTACAAAATGATATGTATAAAAAAAAACAATTGTAGCCCACCGGCATGGGAACAGGGTCCGAGCTAACGGTGGTCAGGGCTCTTTAGAGAGGAACCTAATCCTAAAAATACGCGCCGTGTCCAGAAGTACTGCTTTCTCAATCAAGCCCTTGATCCAGCTGCCAAGCGATGTACTGTTAAGTGTGTAAGTTAAAACGTCGAAAAAAGGTGCTCGTTTCGGGTTGGCCGTTTCCTATGGAGAAGAACCGGCAAGAAACTCCATGTTTACTCTTTTACAATCATTTGGTTTTACGATATTTTAATGTTACATCGTTAATACTTGAGTATGGGAGGACAGCGTAGACTCGACAATAAATATAGACGTCTTTGCTTACTACAAAAGGTAGAACAAGTTAAAAAAAAAACTTGCCGTTTTGTCTGTTGCCTAATTAATATAAACTAGATCTCTTCAAGCTTCGAGGATCGAGTGAATCTGTTTCTTCTAGGCCGCATCATCGCTTCACATCAGGCGAGTTGCGGCCAAACGCAAGCCTATTTAATATAAAAAAAAAAATGTTTTTGCAGGAGGACCTGGACAAGGAAATGCTCGGTATCAACGTTCCCACCGACAAACTGCCGGACGTGCCTACAGCCGAGCTTGTGCACGACAAGCCTAAGCCCAGCAGGTCTAAGCAGACCGGTGAGTAGCGCTTCAATTTGCAACCTTCGGTCAGCGGCGTGTAGTTGAAAGTTCAGCGGCATGCTTAATGTTCCATGCGACATTTTAAGTTTCTACTGTAGATGTCACATACATATTGTTGGTACATTTGTATGGCCTACAGGTAGTTGTTCCAGGTCTGGGTGTTTGCGTATGCTGAGTTAAAATATATGTAAACGCACCCACGATACAGGAGAAATACCTAGCGTGTGGCAAAGTTAAAAAAAAAACATCGATTACACAGTATGGGTTGAAATTTATGAGTATCTTGCACATGTAGAAAGATTGCTGAAAGTCTTTAACATTTGTCAGAAAACTTATGTTTTAAAACTAGATGGGGCTGATTCGTACCTGACTACTCTGAGAAAAACATCTGAAACAAACTCCAAGGTCTCTGTCTGTCTCTTTTATTAAAGGCATAAGAAAGTGTTTGACGTTTGACAGAAAAGCTCCATGAGTGGTCATATTTTTGACCGACGGACAAATATCAAGGTTGTTCTGCTTCTTCAAGAAAGTGTTTCTTTTGCATGAAAATAGTCGCATAGGAAATAACGACCTCATTAGTTTTAAAAAAGCATTTATGTTGTCGTTTAGTAAAAGTATTCACAGTTTACAGAAAAAAACAGTTTTGAGCTTTATCGGATTTTAACTAAACGAGTCATTCCGCGAACATGGCGCTTGAACAGCGTCGAAATATCGAGAGAGAACTCACGATATATTCATCGTGAGTTTTTTTTTAGTGAAACTTCTTATGCGCATTCCAACAAGTTTAACGCTACCATTTCTAAAACTTAATAAGAGATGGCAGTATTACAAGATTTGTGACTACGTAGTTCTATTAGGTACGCAACATGGCGTGCAAACAGTCATGCATGCATGCTCTTCGGTGTGACCAGCCTTCACTCAATTTCCATGAGTAGAATAACCTCAATAAACTTATGTAATAAAAATAATACAACAAGAAAACAACAAAATA
Organism: Cerastis leucographa; assembly: GCA_963082945.1. Lineage (NCBI taxonomy): Eukaryota > Metazoa > Arthropoda > Insecta > Lepidoptera > Noctuidae > Cerastis > Cerastis leucographa. The sequence continues at coordinate 3,417,980 of OY720369.1, read as the reverse complement.
TTATTTAGAAGCTCAATAAAATAACGAGAGTGAATGCGTGGCACTCGAACGCATGCGTGTAGTATAACGAAGTTTCAAATCTTCCGCGCGGAGGGACCCCACGCACAATTATTTTCACTGGATATCATCCGTGATTATTATTATAATCACCGAAGATATCCCGTAAGTGACATTGGTAACATTAATAAAATACCTTTTACAAATAATTATATAATTTTCTTTTCAGAGGATGAAGAGGATCTGGCACAGTTGCAGTCCTGGGCCACATAATCTTAACACCTTTCACATGAGTTGTACGTTTGTGATATTTTATAGGTATTGTATAGCTACCCGCTTTGTCAGACGTTTTTGTGGAGCTAATGTAAGAAAAAAAATCAGACAGCGATAAAAAAATCAGACCGCGAAAAAAAAATCTGACCTTGAAAAAAACAGACAGGAAAAAAACTCTGCGGAATTTCGCACATGTTTTTACGCTGATCGCGGAAAACTGGTAAAGGTACTGTCAAAATGGAACGACACCGGATTTTGACAGATAATGTCCGGTAATAGCCCGTTGTCCGCAGCCACTCCGGAGTACGGTGTGGTCTGGTTTGGGTGAACCTTAAGAAGGTCGGAAGGAAGGTCGGTTTTTTGGCTCTGAGTTTGATCTTCGGAACATGATGGGTGGAAAAAGAGCCATAGCGAAGCCGAAAGACACTTGTTCTCCCCGTCATTACAATTTTTTTTTGTTCTGTTGCATACCTGGGAACCTTCTAGTTACGGAGATATTGGAGGTCAAAGTTGCAATATTTTGACAAGTTAAAAAAAAAAAAGTTGTAAATGTTACAACTTTATTTTAAATACTTCACCACCTCAGTACTGTTCAATGCATCCATCAGCACAATGTCTGGAGTGCGTTACATTGAGTAATACTGTATAAAGTGATTTTTAACCCTAAAAAAAAGTCGTTTCCCAGCAATATTTTTTGCGTACAATTACTTAGTTCGATGTCTAGAATGATTGGTTGACGGCTTCGTGAAGGGTCCATTTTGGACGCCATTGTCACATATACGTGCCCTGTACGCCAACGACACAAATACGTGACAAAAAATGTGGTGCACTATAACACGAAATAAACAATTTAAATAATTTCTTGTGTGGTTGTTTATTAAAAATGTGATCTGTAAATATTACTTGTCTTAACAAGAAATAAGTTAATAACAATTTTGAAAGCCTTCTTTATTTATAAGCATTTGCGGTGAATTTGTGTCTTGGCGTGGAGGGTATGCGCGTGCGTTTATGCTCTAGCGTTCAAAAGCTTAAATGTACGGTGCTTATACCCAGCATGGCAACTTACGACGAATTACAGAACAGCTTAAGTCCATAGTCATTTGATTAAAAATGTGTTATCTCCACAAAAACATCACACAAAATAATGTAAAAATATTATTATGTATGCTTTCGTATTTCAATAGAAAATAATTATAACTAAATAATAATGTACACTCTGCCTTAAATACTACTGCTGTATACAAGATGTTGTTTTGCATCTTCGTCAAATTCAAGGAGCTATGCTAATTATTCTCGATCCGAATCAATAATAAAATGTGTAGGTAATTTCAGTTTTTTGTGTTGTAAACGCGGCCCGTCTGCTTCTCGCTTACACACAAACAAAAAATCTCAACGTTTATTCAAAAGTTTCTTATTCCCTAAACCACGTTTAGGGGGTTATTCTGAAATACTGCCTAAGATAAACAAAAAAAAGCAGTGTTTTTTAATAATTAACTAAGTATCGTAATTTATATTGAACAACTTTTGTGACAACATCCTGAATTTTGACGAGGATGCAAAACATCACCTTGTATATACAATTTATCATATTTAGTCAAATTATTGATGGTCAAATCGGAAAGAGGCCGTTTTAAACGTTTTTATTTTTGTTACTTTATTTTCACGTTTGATGTATCATTTTTCTCGTTAAATTGTAAGTATTTTATTAGTAAATCATTCAATGTAAACAGTTTCATATAATTGATGTTATTTATAGTCTTTTTTGGCAACATCGCTAGGAGTGCACGAAAAAAAAAGCGACGTTTCCAAAAATAGATTTTCTCTAATTTCTTTGATTTTCCAACTTGTTTCGGTATACACAAACATAATGAGCACAATATTCTTCCATATTAACTTTTTACACCCCATAGTAATGGGGTGTAAAAAGTTGAAACCGTTTGTTTAAACTCAAAATCTCCCGAAGTCGTGAAGGGGCGTCATTTTGTGAGTGAGTAGAATTGCATAAAAAGTCCGGTTTCTGTCACGCAAAATGAGTTGTGATTCAAACGTAAACTACGCGACTTATTTTGCGTGACCGAAATTACGCTCGTTTGTTCTCACTGGAAGTTACTTTCCTAACCCGCTCTATCAGCGACCATAATTTATTTCTCAAACGAATTATCAAAAACTTTTTAATGTTAATTAAAATTACTTTTCAAATATCTAATTATTCCTATAGTTTTTCAAATATACAATTCGGTTCAAAAGTTTTCGGCTCGCAACGACAAAATTAAGGATTAATATCCAAAAAAATGGTTTGAAATAAAGGGAGACTATCTTGAACAAAAATATAACTATTTTTTTGGTTTACTGTAGGTAGGTAACTAGAGAAAACTTCAGTAATGTAAATCTAATGTGTGCAGGCCGGAAACTTTTAAATCTAATGTGTGCAGGCCGGAAACTTTTAAATCTAATGTGTGCAGGCCGGAAACTTTTAAACCTTACCATGTAGTTTAAAATTGCAAGTAAAGTTCATATTCTAAAGGCAAGGTTGCACAGTTAAAAGTGCTAGATGTAGCAAAAGGTTAGGTAAAAAACTTTTGTTATGCATTAATTGTTAATTATAATAAACTAGGATTAGAGCTAATTATCTGAAGCGTACATTTTTTTAAGCTGTAACATTGGTTCCATAATATATTTTATTTTAAGAATAATACTGTTTTATTTACTCTTCAAAGAAAGATGGATAACTTTGTGAAGGATGATTTTGCCATCGCCGTCGAGAAACACGGCGAGGAACTTTATATATCGCTTGATTTTTCAAAGGCCTTTGAAAGGGTCTGGCACGCAAGTCTACTCAGCAAGCTTCCTGCTTATGGCATGCCAGCTGACTTTTGTCAGATATCAGACTTCCTAAGTGAACGGTCGATCCGAGTCGTCGTTGACGGCTCCTCTTCCTCTGATCTCATGGCTATTGATCCCGGAGTTCCTCAGGGGTCTGTTCTCTCTCAAACTCTTTTCCTGCTGCACATGAATGAGTTACTTCAGCCTGGTCTTGTTGGGTACGCAGATGACAGTCAGCGGGGATGAAATTCGTTCCTTGAGAGAGGCCATGGTAGAGCGGACAAATTTGACCTTAAGCCTTGTCTCCCAGTGGGGTGACGACAATCTGACCCATAGTCACAAACGCTCGGTTCGATTCGATAAATCGTATGTCTATCTTATTTTGGCAATACGAAAGCGAGCGAGATAGACATACGACTTTCCGAATCGAAATCGAATCCGAGCGTTTGTGAATACGGGGGTTGGTGTCTTTTAACGCCACCAAAACACAGGCGTGTCTTTTTACCGCAAAAAGGAGTCGTTTCGACCAAACCCCTACTTTTCGGGGTACATCTGTTCCTGAGACTGATCGACTTGAGCTCCTAGGCCTGTAGTTGACGTCCAGTCTCAACTTCATCGCGACCATTGAGTACAAAGCCCACAAACTGCGGGCCAAAGAGGGTCCATATTGGCTCACCTAAAGTTCTTTACCCGAAATTGTTCTTCATAAAGATTTGTAATCCGAATGATCACTCTTCCTAAAGTTTTTCATCCTAAAGTTTTCATTCATACTATTTGTAGTGCTACCGGCGATATTCATAACACTCATGTTTCCGAAAATTGTAATTAATAATATCATTGATGTAAATATATTTCAACTCCTACTGTTTTTTATCATAACGCTTTTATCCCTAAACATAATTACCATAATATTTTCACTCATACTCAGAAAGAAACATTTACCAAGTGCAATAAATAATATATGTGGGTAGAAGATGATATTTATAGTGCCCCCACTATGAAAAAAATACTTAGAAAAATTTCGCGAGCAATTTCGAGGTAGCGCTCGCCGGACGCTGCCGCGGCACCGCTCGCTTCGCTCGCTCGGCTCGCGCGTATTTGGTCACAGTTCTAACCTAACCTAACCTATGGATATCTTTGCGGGTACACACCGCTATAAATAAAATTAAAGAAGACGCTTTAATTAATAAAAAAGAAATCTAAACAAAAAAGATATGACTTTGAATAATAGTGTAAAAGATGATTATGTTGAGAAAATATAGGAAAACAAATAAAAGTATAATAGATGATTATTGCTACTGACATTATGAAGTTGAATGATTCGGAATTAGAACATTAGAGACAGAGTAGTTAGGAATTGCGATTGTTAGGATGAAAAATTTTAGGAAGAACATTTTCGGATTTCCAATTATCGGAGTTGAAAATTTAGGTGAACTTTGGCGCACCCGGCCAAAGACCATGTACCTACATCAGAACGTTCGGCCAGTCGAGATAGGGAGCTGGCTGCTACTCCAGTTTTTAGTGACGATTATGTGACGCATGAAGATGCCAGCCAAAGAATTTGTGACAGAACAGCTCGAAAGTTAGAAGCATTTATTTATGGCCGAACGACCTGATATCAGAACGTTCGGCCAACCTGAATCTCCATAACTGAGGACCTTAGAGTAACTGTTACTGAATAAAGATTTACTGACGATTTGGTGACAAACAACCACTGCTTTACTTTTACTCGTAATGCCACCGGTTAAAAGTAAAATGAATTTTGGTTTCTGTAACATCAGGACGTTCGGCCAACGTAATCTCCATAACTGAGGACCTGAGAGAAACCGTTAATGAATAAAGATTTAGTGACGACACTGAAATGAACTTTTATTGTTTTATTTTTCTTTTCACGGCACCTTTATATAGTAAATTGAAAATTTGCAATATAACCTCAAAACATTGGGGCATCTTTATGCGTCACATAATCGTCACTAAAAACTGGAGTAGCAGCCAGCTCCCTATCTCGACTGGCCGAACGTTCTGATGTACATCAAAAGCCTGGGTACCCTAAATAGAGTGAAAAGCGATAATTCAGGCCTGGACAGCTGTTAACACTATATAAAGCACAAGTCCGATCCTGCATGAAGTATTGTAGCCCCCTTTGGGGTGGCTCAGCTAAATACCAGCTTGCCGTGCTTGACTCGGTGGAACGCAGAGCTTCACAAACAGGCAACCTTGCGGTGATGAGCCAAAGCAGTGAAGCTTGGCATCCGCCAATTTTGCGTCGTTTATTTTATTAAATATTTACTCAAATTATGCAGCAGTTTTTTTTATACATTTTCTCTTAGAATCATGGTCACCCCTTTTTTTTTTTTTTTTTTTTTTTTTTTCGGATGGGAAATCATCAAATGACTTCTCCCGCTGTGGGCGGAGCGGGAGGGAGTGTCAGACTTGTACTGACTAAAACCCATCCATGTTCCTTCTTCGCCCTTTTTGTTCCAGGGCCGCGGTATCTCTTTCGAACAACCCGCAGCCCTGGCAGGCATCGGCCCTCTCGGGCCCCTTCCGGTTTGCTGACATCTCCTTGAGGCGCGCGTGGAACACGTACGCGCCGTCGACACGGCCTGTCGTCATGAGACGGACGGACGGTGAGCTAGCCCATTACTCACCGTCCACAGGCTCGCGCCTACGGTGGCCGGGGGCCACTGGTTGCCCCCCGACGCCCGGGGCGTCTCCCGCGGCGGCTGGGACGTGAGGTTCTCTCCCTCTCACGTTCCGCCACCTCCTTCGCTAGCATGACTGCTTCGCAGAAGGAGGCGACGGCTTCCCATTCCCTCTCGCTCCGGACCATGGATTGAACCAGGGCCGGTCGCGAGAGGTCACCGCCGCCAATCGCCGCTACGAGGACACGGCGGTGCTCAGCCCAAGCGGGGCAGAGCTCCACGGTGTGCTCCACCGTGTCCTCCGGCCGATCCTCACAATGGTAACACCCGGGCGTTTCCTCCCGCCCAATTCGGTGCAGGAACCTCCCGAAACAACCGTGTCCGGTGAGGACCTGCGTCAGGCGGAAGGTGAGGGCGCCGTGCCGCCTCTCTAGCCACTCCTCAAAGAGGGGACTTATCGCCACTATTGTGGCGTGCCCTGCACGTGGTTGCGATAGTCGCTGTCTCCATGCCACCATGAGATCGCGCCGGAGGTCTGTCCGCTGAGCGACAATTTGCCGCGGCAGCGGAGTTTCCCCCCGGCGTAGTGCCTCCGCGCGCCATTCATGCAGGCGCGCGAGGACCATCGCCTCCAGATCCCATGGCGGCAATCCGGCCAAGAGGCTCGCCGCCTCGCCGGAGATCGTACGGTACCCCCGGACCAGCCTTACGGCTACCACCCTCTGGGGCGCGTTCAGGTAATGGGCGGCTCGCCGCCTCAAAGAACGCGCCCACACCGGGGCCCCATAAAGGGCCATGGACCGCACGACCCCCGCGTAGAGCCTCCGGCAGGAGGCGTTTGGACCCCCCAGGTTGGGCAAGAGCCGCTTGAATGCAGCTCCTGCCCGTTCCAGTTTTGGGGCCAAACGTCGGAAGTGCTCCACGAAGTTCCACCGGCTGTCGAGGACAAGCCCTAGGTACTTCAGCGTCGACTCGACGCCGATGGGAACCCCTCCTACCGTCAGTATATCATGGTCACCCCTTCAGTTGTAATATGTGATATTTTTGATCCAATTTATCTTTTAAAGTTCGTACTAACACAGCAGAATCGCAATTTATTTGGAACGAATGTACTATACATAATTCAAGATGTCGAATTTTTACCAACATATCATTATTTAAAAAGATATAGGCAACTGTAGAAGGCCGTGCTGAATGAACCAAAATTGATTTATTTTTCAAATTTAGCAAGTTGTATGAGAAACTAATGCGTTATACGTATAACGCATTGGTTACGGTATCGTTTATCGGTATATTGGCTGGCACGGCCCCTTTTTTGCATATTTCTTAAAGTACAGAGGTACATTGAAAAAGAAACAGGTACATATAATCCTAGAGGTGAGTACATTCATTGGTGCACACCTAAAACGCAGTTTCTGGAGGGCCTTGCGGGGAAAATGTACATCACTTTTCGCCAGTTATGTTTTAAGTCCCATGTAATAGGGAGCGAGCCTATTGTTGCCGTCAACCGGGCGCATATCTAGACTCCGTGGCTGCCACTGAGAAACACAATAAAGTTTTGCCCAACCCGGGAATCGAACACTAGGATCTCATGCTCAGAAGCCGCGCTTGCGACCATTCGACCAACGATGTAGTCCAGAAAAAGAAGGCAGGCAGAAATGAAACTCGTGCTACGATATCGGATTTCTAGTATTTACTTATTAACATTTGTATTCTATTTGTAATGCAGAAGGTGCCTAGGCGTCCTTGCTCGAACAAATAATTTCACAAAGATCTATTTTTGGTAACTAGTTGTTGAAGGAGCTCTTCCGGGAAAGTCTGTACTATGATCATACATATTTATGTTGCTGAGTTCCGGTTTGAATGGTAGGTAGGTCCTGCTCTTCCCCATAGACCTATTCTTGGGTAAGAGTAGGACCTATTACGGTGCATTGTTTTATGAAGTGGTACCTAACGAAAATGCGAGGCTAAGATACAAAAATACACAGACCGGGGTGACCAATCAAGCTATTCGAAATCAGTTTATACGAATCTCTACGAAGACGAAATCTTTACAAAGCGAAGTCATGTAAAATTAGAACTGTATTTAACCTGAATCTGAAGGTTTTGGAAAAATCCTAATCCATCCTTGTACCTACTTTTATAAAATTTCGGTAATTATTTTCTTAAATTGATTTACAGATTTTGGTAGTTTACCGGTAGGTGGCTATCTATGTCGGCATCCAGAAAAGGACAGACAAAGTCTGTCGGGTTAGCTCGTTACTTAAGTACCTATTAGGTAGGTATGTTTGCAAAAGTCATCTACTCAAAAACGTAAACCACGCAATGAATACTATCAATAACACTAGAGTAGAAACGTCTTTCTTAAGGCCGCTAGTATATGTCCGTTTTTTACACCGGACAACGGGCCGTTTTTTTCAAGAGCCCTACTTTGTCCGCCGGACCTGTGTCCGATGCATGTACACACATTCATTATAAACCATACACCACCGCGAATCCGGCGAAAAAAACGGTCCGTTGTTCGGTGAAAAAAACGGAGCTATACAAGCGACCTAATGCGCACAGCAAAGGAGTGGAACTGTCTGCCTGCGTCTGTGTTTCCGAACGCTTACAACTCTAATCTCTTTAAAGTTAGAGTGAACAGGCTTCTTTTGGGTAAGCTCGTACGTACGTACCATCGTCGACTTTGTCATCTCTGATACACTAGAGTCAAGAGCAAACCCAACGCATATAAAAAATAAACGTAGAACGGGGGATATCGGGAACTCAAAATAAATAGTAAACAAGGTAAATATCCTGTTTCTAGTGTTATTGATAGTGTAAGTGACCATGTCATTTTAAGAACTTAAAACGCAATGAATTTTGTTGAATTGCCAAAATAAAAGGCATTGGCATCATACGTAAGTGTGACACAATTACCTGGCGTATCTAGTGCTATAAATAAATCAAAATCAAACCTTGAAATTCCACCCTACTTAGTACCACTTAGTACCCAAAACATAATCGAAATGCTATAACATTATATAATTACAACACAATGTTAAAAGAGCTATAAATCTTTGTCAAGTTAGATTGTCATTCAGAAAGCAATCGTCGATATTGTGCGTTGAATTTTGATAATACATGCATGGGACAAGCGTTCGACACTTTCCCTTGGCAGGAGTATTCTGGTTTTCAATAGCTGGTCGATATCGTTCGATTTTACTACGGACGAATCTGTAGATCTCATGGAGCATGTCTTGTTATGACCTCTGCGATTTATAGGGTATCTTGGTAGACTTGGTCAATCTTTAACGTCCAAATATGATAAATTGAGGCAGGTCTTCCCTGACTGAAACCACTCCAGGGGTCAGAGGCCACTGACTATCTGACAGGCTGTAACGACTGTCAAAGTTCCACAAATGACAGCCGGGACCAACGGCTTATCGTGATGCTTACCGAGGCACGAAGGAAACTTGTTAGGTGGTAATCCATCCAGGGACCAACCTAGGTAAGCACGTCTTAACGCAAAGATCGACTTGAATCGCTGTTATTATTTAGCCACGAGCTCCTCCGGACCTTCACATGTCATCAACCAGAATAAGCCTGCTGTCAATTTTAATGGCGTGCAGTGTGCAACCCATTAGTTTATATCAAGAGGCTGTTATCCGCGACAACCAGTGTTGCAGTGTTAACCTGGTGGTCAACATGAAGACTCATATCCTGGTGAGTGATTAGTCGTTGGTATTTTGTTTTCTAATAAACGGTGGTGTGAAAGTGGCCAGTTCTTTTTGGCTAGTGCAATATTGTTGAGAATGGATTTTTGCAGTTTTTCTGTGATACCAAAGGGAGCGTTAAAGTATTACGTAACAAATTTTGGGGGAGGGGGGGACTTCTGAAACGTTACGTTGCGTTACAGGGGCGGGATTTTAACTACGCGTTACGTAACATTGTTTTAACCCCCTCAGAACGGTCGCATAGAGATTTTTTCCTCGCGGCGCGTTACCTTTACAAACAGACATTACGGCGCGTTACATGGGGGGGAGGGGCAAAAATCTCCAAAAATTGCGTTACGTAATACTTAAACGCTCCCAAAGTTAAACATAGGTGGGAACTAATTTGGTGTGGTAGGCAGGAGTTGGAAGCTCATGGGTTAAATGTCGCAGCTTCAAAATGGCAGGTTGGTCGCAGCAAGGAAAACCTACTCAGGTGGAGGTTTATTAATTAATGACTCTGCCCTGGAGGGTAAATATGGTGCTGTTCTCCAAACGATGGGGCTCTTAATATAGTGTCCTACGTGTCCTGCTGTTTGTTTCATTACAGGAACTGATGGACGCTACAAAGGTGCCAAACAAGTAGTTCAGTTCTGGGCCACCACAATTTTGATTGCCATCGAGACTCTAACAAGAAGAAGAAGTGCATATCATGATGACCGAGGAATTTGGCCTCACCATCATCCTGGCACACCTTGCCTAATGTGTGTCAAGAAAAAGTTTAATGATGTCAAATCTTACTTCTTTCATTGTCTTGTTTTTGAGTCTGTTGTCGTTGATTAATAAACCGATGAAGCTGGTTTCAAGAGAGTAATTTTTAGCGCTTAACAAAACAGCTAGTTGTTCTTAACCAGGATCATATTTCTACAGTTCAAAACGAAGAAATTGGGGACGATTTTGTCTTTATTTCAGTGTCTTTGCTCTTGACTCTAGTCTAGGTCAGAGATGACAGAGACAAAGTCGACGATGGTACGAGCTTACCCAGAAGAAGCCTGATCACTCTAAGTTTGAAGATATTAGGGTTGTAAGCGTTCGGAAACACAGACGCAGGCAGAGAGTCCCACTCCTTTGCTGTGCGCATTAAGAAAGACGTAAAGACGAAATTACAAGAATCCGCCCTTTTATAAGTATCAAATCAAATCAAAATCAAATCAAAATATTTTATTTTACATAGGCCTACATGGGCACTTATAAAACGTCAACAAAAGGTGCACGGTTCGGGTTCGTCGTTTCCTATGGAGAAGAACCGGCAAGAAACTCCATGGTTACTCTTTTAAAATCATTTGGTTTTACAATATTTGAAGTTACAGCGTTAGTACTTAAGTATGGGAGGACAGGGTAGGCCCGACAATAAGTCGATTGCTTACTACAGACGGTAGTACTAGAGAAAAGAAAAGAAAAAAAAATATATATAAAAATACAAAAAAAAAAAAAAGCCTACAATGTCCACACATTCACAAAAAAAAATAGGTAAATATAAAAAGAATCTATACAAAAGTAAAAATAAAACAATAAAAGAACACTAACTTAAACAATAGACACAGATGTTATCATCAGTGCTGTAACTATTCTGAACAATGAACGAAAGGTGCAATGATTGAAAAACTATTGTAAAAAAAAAAAAAGAATAAAAAGAATGGAAAAAATAATATTGGGAATAGTTAGAGACATCCACACATTTGTGTCGTTTATGAGCTACCAGGGAAGCCGCATGAGCAGAAGGAACTACAGCCAAACTTCTTTATCTTCAACGTAGTCCTTAATTTTGTAATATGCTTTTTTAGTAAGGACACGTTTGATGCAATTTTTAAACTTTCCATCGGTCAGTTCTGTAACTGACTTCGGCAGCTTATTATAAAAGCGTATACTGTTTATAAGAAATGACTTGCTAGTTTTTGTTAATCTAAATTTGGGTATTACAATTTCGTGTTTACTGCGCGTGTTTATATTATGGAAGTCGCTTCTAATTTTGAAAAGCCCTCGGTTTTTGCGGACATATAAAATACATTCTAGGATATAAAGTGAAGGCAGTGTCAGTATATCGATCTCTTAAAATTTTTCTCTGAGGGACTCGCGAGGACCCATTTTATAGACGGACTGCTCTCTTTTGCAAAATGAAAATTGAATCAACACGTCTGCTGCCGATGCCTACAGCAGAATGCCATAAGACATAATACTGTGGAAATAAGCGTAGTATACTAACCCAGCTGTGGCTACATCAGTTAACTGCCTTATTTTCCTAACTGCATAGGCAGCTGAGCTTAACCTCCCCGAGAGACTTCCAATGTGCGCGCCCCACTGCAGTTTTGAGTCGATAGTAATCCCTAAGAATACAGTTTCCGCGATAACATCAAGTTTTTTACCGTCAAGATTTAAATTTAGGTCACGTTGTGTTACATTTGGTAAAGAGAACTTGTAGTTTTATTACCATATATTTTGACACACACAATATCACGCCTGTTATCCTAGAAGGGTTCGGCAGAGGTGCCTTAATAGTACACCCACATTTCGCCAGTTGTGTTTAATTGCCATGTAATAGGGGGCGAGCCCATTGCCATGAACCGGGCACAAATCTAGACTCCGTGGCTGAGAAATTCCTGATGGAAATCCCAATGACACTTTGCCCAGCACTGGAATTGAACCCATGACCTCATGCTTAGCAGTCACGCTTGCGACCTTCTTGAAGAGGCAGTCATAATATCTTTACATTCTATTAACATAACCTTTTCGTTCCAGCTCGCTTTCCTGCTCATCCACTCCACATCAGCCACGCTGGACAAGCTGGCAAGCCTAGACCTAGCCAACTTAGACCTGGGAAAGCTAAAAGACACAGCTGCAAGCACACTCCAAACCATAACAGACACGGCAACTTCTTCACTGCAACAATTCGCCGACACAATAGACTTTGAAAAAGTCCAAAAGCTCGATATTTTGAATCTGATACCAAAGATTCAGAACAAAGGGAAGCTGATAGTCGATACGTATGAAAGTATTCCGGAATACAGTCAAAAAGTCAAGGATTATTTGCAAAGTATTAAGATGAAGAAAGCTCAACCAGAAAAGAAGCTGATTGCTCCGTGGCCTGTGAAAGTGAGGGTTATTCACCATTATTATTATGATTAAAAAGGCTAAAAATGTTTGTGATTATGTTTCGGTGTAAGTACCTACATTTCCACTATAACATGACCTCGTTTCGTATAGATTCCCAATACAATGAGAGATCCGCATAAACTTGTTTTGTTTAGCTTGATTGGTCGAATGTGGACTTAATAGTTCTTCTTTCGTGCACATTCAATCCAAACTAAATTTATAATTGAGTTTGGATTGAATTTTGTGTCAAAAAATTGTGCGTGAAGTCCCTCCGCGCGGGAGAAGTTAAACTTCGTAATACTACACGCATGCGTTCGAGTGCCACGCCACTCCTTCACGCTAAAACGGCTAGTCTGATTTGTATGAACATTTACAATAAGATAGCTATACATATATTAGAACAACACAGAGGCTGTAATTTATACCGTGTGAAAATTTAGTGATGAGAGCGATGCCGCGGGCCAAAGATGGTGTGCCATAAAGTTCGTGTCAAAATGAAGAACTGCGTAATTTCAGCCATTTTATTATTTCGTTAAGTGTAGATACTAATTTATGAAATGTTTGGTGATTACTTATCACCATTGTCTTGCGAAATATTTATTTACTAATAAATTATTACTTTATAAAATATGTTTTATTCCCACAACTGATATTTATACCTTTAAACATATTAAATTCAAACATCAATTTCATCAAATAATCTATTTATTTAAAAGACTAAAATCGCTCAACAACTTATCAAAAATATCATTCTTATCATCACTGGCTTTAGGCAGAAACTCATCAAGCAAACCATTCTGAAAATCGCCAAAATCATCTTGGACATTATCATTAGTATCAGCCAATCCCAGTTCCGTCAGCAAAGTCAAATTGTCCATATTGTCAGTTTTGTCCATGTTGTCAGATTTGTCCCCTTTGTCAAAAGTAAGGGCGACGTTGTCAAAGTCAGGAAGAAGTTGTTCTGACGATTCTGTGTCGTCATTGTCTTTGGTTTGGCGTCGGTTGACGAGTTTGGCCTCTTTTTCGTCGTTGTCTGAAATGTCATGGTATTCGTGAATCTCTTTGCCAAATTCTAGCTCTTCCTCATCTTCTTGACTGTCCTGAATGATCTGGTCGGTTGACTTGTATTGGAAGGCGTTTTGCGAGAGATCTACTTCAACCGGGAATAGCGTTGAGTTGTCATTTAGATGTTCCACTGATTCACTGAAAGAGAAGGTAGAACTGCTCAGAACATCTTTGTTGATTTTTTCTTAAAACATGGGATAATAAGTTACTTTTCAAAAAAGGATAGTCAAATTTGTAAGATACAAATGCACATGACAAAAATGATGCCACAACGACGTGGTCTGGAAAATTTATTAAAATCAAGTTGGCACGCTATCTTGGTTAAATATTCGCCGTGTTGTACCAATTTCATACTACTGCTAAAGAGTCGCAGTTGTGATTTGAATAAACGGAGTCCACATCAAATGTCAAAGTCCAAAATTTAATATCGTCATCTTAAGATGAACTATGACAATTTTTTTTTAAACCAGTCAATCGTTTGCGCAACCAATCCAACAAAATGGGGGATTATACAAGGATACTTACTTGTGGTAAACAGCAAGTCCCTGTATAAATCTCCTGAGCTGGTAGGCCACATCCTGGGTCTTCTTGTTTTCCAAAAGTTCCAACTTCACCAGCACATCCGATCGGAGACGAGCGAACCGCGTCCTGGCATCTTGGCGGCAACGGAGAATAAGTCTGGAATAATACATTGTTATGTATTTTCATTCTAGAAGCAAAGTTAAACTACGACACTAACCATCGGGCAGTAATTCTCCAGTCACAACACCCGTCTTGTCAAAGGTTCCTTTTCAACGAGCTTTCAACCTTGTTCCTCCAGCCTCTAAGTCTAAACTCACCTGTACTCATAGTTGCCTGTCTCCACTCTATAGAGCGGCTCCTGCAATGCGTTGTACCCGTACTCTTCATCGTCCATCTCTTTCACCTTCAGGCAGTACGAAAGATATTCGAACTTCGTGTCTGCGTATTTGCGTATGGTAAGCTTCGTGTCCGGGATGGCTTTGTTGAGGTATGTGCCCATGTCTGATAGGATCTGGAAAGGGAAGATGATCTAGAGTCATCTTTTCCAGTCTAACCGGATGCAGCTGAATACTAGTATTTTACATGGAGCGGCTGTCTATCTGACCTCTACAACTCAGTAAAGAGCTAAACGCAATCCCTTGGTAAGTCTAATTGTCGGAATTTCAGGCCACTTGGACACCTGTAAAGACTGTCAAAGATTTACAAATGACAGCCGGGACCAACGGCTTAACGTGCTTTCCGAAGCACGGAGGAAACGAGGGTATGAAAATGGGTAGTCACCCATCTACAGCCGTCAACCTAGGCAAGCGCGGCTACACCTAAAGATCGACCCAAGCGGCTTTTATTATTTAGCCACAAAAGCTCCCCTAGAGTCATCTTATAGTTGGGAAAAAAGAAATTGAATAAATTGGCGGTTTGAGGGCCAATTTAATGCAGCTAAGACCAGGTTTCCATGACGATGCAAGCTGATGCTATAATTCGTACAGAGCCCATGACAACATCTTGCTACGCATTCTAGCCCTTTTTTTTTTTTTGCGGATGGGATATCATCAAATAACTTCTCCCGCTCTGGGCGGAGCGAAAGGGAGTGTCAGACTTGACTGACTAAAACCCACCCATGTTCCTTCTTAGCCCTTTGTGTTCCAGGGCCGCGGTATCTCTTTCGAACAACCCGCAGCCCTGGCAAGAGCATCAATCGCCCTAAGTCTTCCTTTCCGAAGTGCCCAAAGAAAAAAACATTGTTAAGGGTACAGATGCAGACTTATTATAAACACTACTTATCATTTTACTGTAAGACAAATGTAAAGCTAAAATGAACACAAAATTCAAAAGACTAAAAAATTCTCTTGTATTTTAATTTAATTGGTACTTCAAACACAAACTACTCACAGGTTTCAAAGCCTTCAACATCTTGATACCATCTCTCTCCAACAGCCTGTGATACTGCCCAAACTTGGTGAAAGCTTCCGAAGCCCTAGCTTGAGGCTCCCGTACTCCTATAGCGGCGAATATGTCGCCAACTGACTTGTATGTTTGTAGGAGATCGAAGTAGGCTTTTAGCATTCTGTAAATGGAATAAAATGTCATCATCCGCCTAGCCTTTTCCAAACTATGTTGAGGACGGCTTCCAGGCAAACCGGATACTAGATACAGGTTTTTTTACATCGATCGACTGCCTGTCTGACCTCCGCAACCCAGTTAGTACTGGATAATATGATACCCCTTGGTAAGACTGGTTGTAAGACTTTCGGGAATGTGGAAGTGGAATAAAACAGATGAATGTAAAGCATAGCGTTACTACGGGCTCAATTAAAAGGATAGCTATTACAGACACGGTGACGCCTGATTTCTAAAACGGTTCCATAAATAGCTGCAGTTACTTTATAGATTTAGACAACGTAATACATCATCTGCCTAGCCTTTTCCCAAACATTGTTAGAGTCGGCTTCCAGCCTAACCGGATGCAGCTGAGTATCAGTATTTTACATGTAACGACTGCCTATCTGACCTCCACAACCCAGTAGCACCCGGGACCAACGGCTTAACGTGCTTTCCGAGGCACGGAGGAAACTCGGTATGTAATGACCAACCTCGGCAAGCGCGGCTTAACCTTAAAGATCGACTAATGCTGCTGTTAATATTTAGCCACGAGCTCCACTAACATGAGCCACTAATATAATACTAACACGAGCTTCAATAACATAATACGACACCTGTATTACCCGAAAGATCAGGTCTGTACTACATCTACATTTGGCCATGGGCCGAATATACCTACATATTGTCCATAACGAACCCAAAGTTCAGTCTACTATTGGGAAAACCTGGATAGAAAACCCTAACAACACTACTTCTTGTCAATCACTACAGCCACTAAGCAATCAAGATAATTATCTGATCAGCCAGAAATCTGATGTCTGATCAGAAAAGTAACCAAAAGAAACCTGAGAAGACTACAACCAGTTACCTTTTAGCATTCTCCACCAATCTCTTATACGTAGTCTCAGTCTCCCTCAACTCATTCAGCTTGGCAACTAGAGTATCATTACACAATATAGCCCTGGAGAGTCCCAGAGCATCGGCAGCTCCTGAAGACATATTCTCCACAAGTCGATGTTTCATCTTCTTCATTATAATGTCTAAGGACTTGCCTTGTTTGGGGTCGGCGTGGAGCTTGTTGTAGTTTATTGTTACTTCATCCTGGGGAGGAGAAAAGATATAAGTCAATCAGTATTGGACTGACACGGCCAGGCCAGGCAAGTCTATGTGGATGGTTGATGAACCGACTACTGACGACCTATAAAATGTGGTTGAAAGAGTAAATGAATACGAAAGATAGACAATGGGTACAGTGACCTATTTCCAAAATGTGGTCTGAAATTGATAAGTGGATCTCGAGAAGTCACTACTACCGGTCGATAACTCAAAACCATACTAGTTCGCCTCTCTTCTCTAATCGTTAGGTTAAAATGCAAAGACCAACTGGATTGTGGCTTCGTATATCAATTCAACATTTTCAATGTTACTTGGTGTCGGTGCAACTTCTTCCACTCTGGGAAAAAATCATCCCTCTCACCATACATCTGGTCTTCATCCATATCTCCCCCTCCATTCATCATCTGCCCTGCCTATTCCCAACTTTATTGGGTTTGGCTTACAGTCCTACCGGATGTAGCTGAATACCAGTGTTTTAAATGGAGCGACTGCCTATCTGACTGATGATCTCCGCAACCAAGTAAGTACTGGGTAATACGAATCCCTTTGGTAAGACTGGATGTCAGACTTTTGGGTTACTGACTAATTGTAACGACTGTCAAAGATTCAGTAATGACAGAAGGGACCAACGGCTTAACGTGGTTTCCCAGGCACGGAGGAAACTCGGTATGTAATTGGTGGTCACCCATCCACGGACCAACCAAGGCAAGCGTGGCTTAACCTAAATATCGACCCGAGCGCCAGTTATTATTTCGACACGAGCTCCTCTATCTTCTTCTTCATTCCTCAACATTGAATTATTTCTTCTACTAAGAAGGGACTTAGGGAGGGACCTACTTTAGCAGTCTGGATCATTTTAGCCACTTCCACTTTAGTCTTCCCCTTCACAGATTGTCCGTTAACTCCAACCAGCTCATCTCCACTTTGCAGTGTACCATCTTTTGAAGCTGGTGTGTTGTCGAAGATCTGGAAAAGCAAAGCATATCTATTTGAATACCTTCTATTTTTTTATAATATCCTTTATTTCATTCAACTAGGGCCCATAAATCACAAAACATATACAAGGTGTTGTTTTGCATCCTCGTCAAATTCAAGGAAGTAACTATACTAATGATTCTCGTCCCGAATCAATAATAAAATGGGTAGGTAATTTTTTTCTTATTTACGGAAATCGGTAAGTTTGAACCACCCTGAGTTTGACCTTGTTTTTAACGCGGCCCTTCTGGTTCTTGCCTTATAACCTCGCTTACACACATACAAACTATCTCAAACGTTTATTCGATAATTTATTTTTCCCTAAACCACGTTAAGGGGGTTATTCTGAAATATTGACAAACTTAAACTACCAAAAAAATCAGCGTTTATTAATAATCAACTAGGTACCGTAATTTTAAATGATTATTTATGTCTTTTGCAACCACCTCCTGAAATTTGACGAGGATGCAAAACAACATCTTGTATAAGTATATAAACAATAACTATAAACTAATAAATACTTTATACAAAACTTTTTTAAACTTTACGCCACACTAGGCATTCCACCTGTGTCGTAGGTGCGTTTACAAACATTGAAACGCATATTTACAAACAACCAGACTCGGAACGTATTCCGCTGTTTTCTTCGTGGATAATGAGTCTAGAGCAATGTTTTTTGAGCAATGGTCTTATTATTACATTATCATCTCCTTTTTTTCAAAACATAATCACTAAAAGAATTATAACAATCCAAAAACCCTAAAAAAAGCGTTTTCAGACGACTACGAGTATCAGACAAATCAGATTAGTGTTTAACAAAAAAGAAAATAATAGAAGCATAGATATACTTTTCCTCTAAATTTTGATATAAGAATTATTTAGATCAGTTAAGTTTTGAAGAAGAAAACAGCGGAATACAAAACGTCTTTTGCTCAAGATTTTTGTAGGTAAAATCAGCCTGAGCTGCAGTTGTCCCTTTCGCACTTTACGGGGGCTTGGTCGAGCGCAGCGCAACGGCGACAGTTTCTTCAAATACATATTCTTTAAATTCCTCGGGTGCAGAGTCCCCTCTCAAGCCACACAAATAATTATTCCGTGCAGGAATCGAAACCCCGCGACACGCAGCGCAGCAGCCAATCGCTCAGCGCGCTGCTATATTGTGCCAACCGTGCAGTTAAAAGAAAACAAGTCACAATTGTACCAAATGGGTCCCTAGAATTATCACCATCAATGCGGGAATGACAAAGATCCCTTCCGCTCCAATCTTTCCATTCGAAAAGATGCATGAGAACTGAGAACCCATCATGCCACCATGTACCCATCATGTAGATACAAACATCTGGTCATTTCAGGATTTAAACGAGGCAAATGACAGAGCCGTCTACAAAATCAACAGGTTAGATGAACATTTAGAGGGAAATCTCAGCCAAAATTAAAGGAAAGGAAGAAACTGGCTATAATTAACGCTAGAAGCATATGCACTCTTTTAGTCGCTCAGAGAAAAATCGGTTTTAATTTTTTGCACCTTTGTGTGTGTGTAAAGCGAGCAAATACAGCTACCAAGTAAAAAAAGGACCTTCTGCTCACCTTTTCCAATTTTTCTGTCTAATTTTAAATTGGGCAGAATTCCTGATGATTTTAGATGATATGAATGACAAAGATGGACAAACTGTCGATAATGCAACATTATTAACAGGACAAACTGTCTTTAATTGATAGATCATACTTAAGTATTTATAACATAACATCACGCCTGTAGGTACTGTAGTCCCCGAAGAGTTAGGCAGAGGTATGCCTAATAGTATCGGTTATGTTTAAGATCTACGTGATACGGGGCAGGTCTATGGCCAACAACTGGGCCCAAATCCAGACTCCGTGGCTGCTGCTGAGAAATCTCCGATGCAAGAACGCAATGACACTTTGCCCGACCTGGGAATCAAACTCAGGATCTCATGACCAGCAGTTGCGCTTGCGGCCATTCTAGCAACGAAGCAGTCAAATTAAAAATTCGAGAGGAAAATCTTCCTAGGTGGACAAACTGTCTATAAGGCAAAATTATTTACAGGACAAACTGTCTGTTATTGATAGTTCATACTTTTTTCATACTTTTTACAAAAAGTACGTTGAAATGATTGAGTGTGTTCAATATAAATTCCTGCGTACCATGCATTAGATGCTATGGATATTATTTGCCATACCAGGATTTGCTAGCAAGGTATAAGCTCCCAACACTTGAAAATAGACGTAAGTACTTAGAGGCCATGAATCTGTATAGTATTGATAAAAATAAATTTGACTGCATTGAACTCTCCAACATGTTATGCTATGCAGTTCCTAGGACATTTCACAAGCGAAAGGTGCGCGCTGGCAGATTATTTTCAGTGGGTTCTTGCAAGTCCAACTCTGGCTTGCGATCACCTGTTCGCAGAATGGTCGATTCCTACAATAGGACTATTGAACATATAGACATTTTCGCATGTGCTCCCTATAGGTTCAAAAGTCTTATACTCAAGGATATTTCTTGAAAATTATATACATCTTAAAAACGAAAGATAATTTAATAACATAATAAAAAAAAAAAAAAAAAAAACGTATTTGTCTCCTTAGCGATTATTTAACTGTATCCTTTAGTTAATCTGTGTACAGCGTTGTGGGCTGCAATATTGTCTATAATTTTTGTGTATTTCTTGTTCCTATTTTTATATTGTAGCTGTTTGTTGTACCTATTGAATAAAATAAAATAAAATAAAAATAAAATACTTTAGTACTTATAAAAAGTCAATATTACCTGAACGATATACAAGCAGGGACATAGCGGTGCTCCTCCACCTATGCTGATTCCAATCAGATTCTTCTCGTCTTTGCTTAGCACCACACTACCTGATGTTACCGTCATTCCCCTGAAAATGTACCGTGTAAGTACTTATTAATTGCAGACATGATGTGACACCCACCAAACTACACTGGGCCCAGGTGGATTTGGCCTGAGGGATTTACCATGGTTGCGTAGTAGCAGTATTGTTCTAATGTCACTCCAGTGTGGGGAAAGAGACGCAGCTATAGAGGACGTCTAGCGCCATCTCTTTCCCACTCTAGAATGAGATTGAAACAAAACATGTTTTATGACGTCATAGTAGGCCACCAATTCCTCTATCAGATAGGAGGCCTGTCTCCAACTGTGGTATCGTTACTGGCTGATTATGCTTGGTATTAGTTAAAAAGAGAACATAGCTTATTCGTACATGCCTATACTGACATAACTAAGTGTTTTCATTTAGCCAGACGATTATAAAAGTGTTTTTCACTACAAGTAGGTGGATACCTTAAATATACAGGATGGAAGCGACATCGACATTTAAACGGTTGCTACGTTTTCAGTATAACATTCTGAAGCCAAGCAATGTCTTTACAAATATTTCATCAGTAATTTAAAAAAAAACGGCCAAGTGTGAGTCGGACTCGCGCAAAAGAGTTCCGTGCCATTATTTATTAACACGAGCAAAAAATATCTATATATTTATTTAATTTTTTTTTTTATTATTATTTTTTTTTTTTTTAATAATTATTGTTTTTATTTATTTTTTTATAAACTATTTTTTTATTTTTTTATTAATATTACTTTTTTTTTGTATTTGTTGTTATAGAATAGAATAGAATAGAATCATTTATTTCAATCGCAAAGGATCATAAAATTGAACAAACAACAACAGATCTTAAACTACAAACACACAGAATAATAATAATAATACAAAATAATTTCCTAACTCAAATAATAAATTGATTTCTAAATAAATGTGATAAATGGTTACTTAATTAATTAACATAGAAGCAATAATTATATTAAGATAGATATGAATATTATTATGAGTACCTCACTACAAATTTCGATTGCTCAGCAAATGAACCATACAGCAATGGTTAAGGTACTGGCAATCAAACCTCTGCGCGAATACCCTCAGGATGCCGCTAGAGCTAGCCCGAACCATGCGTACCAGGGATGTGCACCGTTTTCGCATAGTCGTGTAGAAACAATCAACTTGCGACCCGGCGAACATCCCTGATGCGCTACAAAATCGGGGCAGCCTCATCAGCACCCTAAACGCATTATTATATTGCACACGCAGGGCATTGTACTGTGCACGCGTGTATGAGAGCCACAGGCTGCTCGTGTAGAAAGAGGTGCAATAAGCTCTGAACAAGGTCATCTTCACTTCAGTGGTACAACGAGCAAACCTGCGGGCCAACATATTCGCCCTCACAGACAACGCCCTGCGCTCCCTCTCAATGTCTACATCGTCTTTCAGATCAGAGGACAACATATGACCAAGATATTTAAAATGTTCCACTCTTTTAAGTGGTGTTCCACATAGTTTTATTGCAGGTATCGTTGCCTGAACCTTTCCTCTGGCCCGAAAGACCATGCATTCACTCTTTCTGACGTTATAACTCAAGCCATGGCTATGAGCGTACTTCTCACAAATGCCTAATAGCCTAGAGAGACCACAAACAGAAGCACTCAGCAGCACCATGTCGTCTGCATAACTGATATTATTGAGACACACATCGTCAATGTGGCAACCGACACGGGTGCTGCTAAGCTCCTCTATGAGTGCGTTGACGTACAGGTTGAAGAGCTTGGGCGAGGTTAGTCCCCCTTGTCTCACCCCACACTGCAACCTGTACGGCTCAGAATATGCATTCGACCATCGTACGACATTGACCTGATTATGGTACCAAAATTTAAAGATCCTGCAGAGTTCAGTTGGCAGGGATATCTCCTTCAATTTCCGCCATAAGATATCATAATTAACCAGATCAAACGCCCTCGATAGATCAAGAAAACAAGCATAAATTGACGTTCCCCGTTCCGTGTAGTACTTGACAGTTTGTTTTACACACAAGATGGCTGTCTCAGTAGATAGTCTCGGCCTGAAACCGAACTGGTTGTCACTGATGTTCAGGTATTTATCCAGTTGACTGTTGAGCAAACTATCAAGCACTTTCGCTACCGTAGTGGCAAGTGAAATCGGCCTGTAGTTGGATTTATCAGAAATATCACCAGTCTTATTTTTCACAATCGGCACCACCACAGTTTTCATAAGTGCAGAAGGTAAGTATGAATGCCCTATACATAGTGTATAGAACATCGCCAGCACTCGCGATAAGTGTGAACCTGCGTGTTTTAAGTGTTCGATGCTGATGCCGTCATGACCTGGAGACTTCCCTCGTGACATAACTGTAATAGCTTTCCTAACATCTTTAGCTGTAATTATAGCTCCAATCTCCTGAATATACGGCTCAACATCGATCACCGACTGTGATGGCCCCAACGGCGATTTTACAGTGAAATGATCCTTAAACACATCAGCTATACAACTATGATCGTTGATACCGTTAACGCTCACTGGGAGGCAAGGCTTGCTATTTAAATTATTGGTGGACTTCCAAAAATTACGAAAATCATGCTTCGAATGGAGCGACGCCAACATGTCCATTTTAATTTGTTCGCTATGGTTTTGACACCATTTTAAGCGGGACTTAAAAACCCTTCGACTTGATTGCATTTCCTCAAAAACAGGGCCCGACTTCGGTTTCCCATACCAAAGCCACAGCTGGAATTTATACCTAGCCTCCCTATGAGAATCACCAACGTGTCTGTTCCATCCAACCACAGGCTTCCGCTTATATCGTCGTGTTGTAACAAAACTATCCGTGGCAGCCTTGCTTAAAACAGTAATTATCTCATCATAAAGTTTATCGATGTGCCTTCTATGATCTACATCACTACAAACATGGTCACTACAGTTGCGAAATACACTAGGAAAATCAACAAGTCTCAATCCCTCATGACATAACTTACTATACATTAAAATTTCATCTTGTTTTCTCTCACCCCACAGTACCCTATTTACTAACAATCGAGTATCACAAGATATCTTTGGTCTTAGAACATCAAAATTACATTCTACAATTAGCGGGTAATGATCAGACCACAAGACGTCATACTTTACGTAAATATTTACTATGGATTGCAAGGCAGCATTAGTGGTCACACAGTGGTCTAGCCAGCGTCGAGACCCATTTGCCTCACTTACAAAGCTAAACGTGCCAGAGTCAAGTCCCAACGACTCAACATCCGCACAAGTCCACTCTAACTCACTACAAAAACAAGTGAGCTCATTGTAGAATAATTCATTTGGATGAGCATTAAAATCACCCAAAACGTACACAGATTCGATATCCTCATTAGCAACAATCGCACTCACTACGCTGAGACAATCCGTGAAATCTGTTAAGTTTATAACCTTATCAGTAGGCATGTAAACACTAAACACAAGGAACGATTTATGACCCATCGTTACTTTGATAGCACACACTCGCGGGTTATCGCACTGCACAACAGACACATTTTGAAAAACTCCTTTATTCCAAAGAAGTGCAACTCCTCCGTAGGGCCGGCCGCAAAGCATACCGGCCGCGGTGTCCACCGCGGAAGTCCCGGTGCACCCGAAGTTGTCGTCGATTCCACTTAAAAACTGTAAATCTCCGGGCAACAACCACGTTTCTTGTAACGCAATTATATCTGAGGACAGACATAATTCTCGAATCCCTTGAATTGCTCGTTTTACACTTTTGCAATTGTAGCTCACTAACCTGTATTTGTTTTCACCGTTTATTAACATGTTGTAATGAGGCAGGGCCGCTAACAGTGGATTCTCCACGGTTCGCATTATTTCGCTTGAAGTTTGTGAATCGCCTAAATATAATACCCTGAGGCCAAAGATTGTCATCCAAGAACATAGGCAGCTTTTGTTCCGAGATGAAAAATTTATACGCATTATGATATTTATCTCGCTGAAATGATATCTTCTCTAATTTTATCATTACGTTAGTCTTCCGGTAAATGTAATCTATAATATCATTCTCCGCCGTATCCTTATGCACTTTGGTAATAAACATTGGTACGTGCCTGTCTGCGGCTTTAAATTTACATTCCGTATCGTTTGCCATTCCCATTTTGCCTAGATATCTATAATTACTCGCTTTATGTTTTCGATGCTGTACCAATTTCCATTCACTCTCCGCAGTGGTTTTCACAGACTCCGCAAAAGATCTCTTTTCCTCTTGTTTATCGCTGATAAGAATCACACTCTCATTAGCTACGCACGAACTACCAGAAGTAGCCGCTAAATCTAACATCTGACTGGCGGACGACATAATCTGCGAACCTTCATTTTGGCCAGCGGGCCCAGGTTGTAGCGCCCCTGCCGCATGCGTCATTGCCGCTTCGCTGACATCGTTCACTTTTACAAGATGCGGGTAAACTTGCAAGGACCGCTCACCGTTCGCCGCTAGGATATCCGTAGGTGAAAACGACATCGAATGAATAATCGTGTTATTGTACTTTGTACCTGTGTTACCTAAGCGTTTCAAGCCCGCGGGGCAACTATCCAGATACGACGAGATACCATCACGACTTTTATTTATCGTACTATCCTGAC
This sequence comes from Cerastis leucographa, assembly GCA_963082945.1. NCBI lineage: Eukaryota > Metazoa > Arthropoda > Insecta > Lepidoptera > Noctuidae > Cerastis > Cerastis leucographa. Next base: position 3,392,621 of record OY720369.1, on the reverse strand, counting down.
ACTGATATTCATTTAGGATCACCTGGTCCGATGTGGTAACCACTTTCCCCATCGCCAGCCTAAGTTCTTCTAGCTGATCCGTCGTAACGTACTTTGTTTTTATGTCTCTCATTTCTGTTTGCAAAATCAAAATATCCTTTAATAACTTCGTGACATCTAGATGGTCGAAGGTCACCGGTGGTAGTTTTTCCAAATCACGGGCAACAAACACTGGCATAACTTCAGGGTCCGTTCCCTTGAAAAGCGATATTATATCTTCAACATCAAACATAGCATATAGCATCAACAGAAATACATAATCTGTAGAAATTTTAACTGGCCTACTGTCACGGTTCATGAGATACAGCCTGGTGACAGACGGACAGCGAAGTCTCAGTAATAGAGTCCCGTTTGACCCTTTGGGTGCGGAACCCTAAACAGCAGCTGTTCCATACATTTTTACTGTGTAGGTATTGCACTACACGGAGAACATTTTTTTTTTGTATTTAACCGATTTCTATGTGAAGGCTTCAGAATGACGCACATTGTACTGAATTCGTGTTAAACGTTTGTGCTTCGGTGTCTCTTCCACTCTGTATAAAGGTTTCGAAGAAATAAAAAAAACGAGTGCGTTCAGAAACATTTTATTTTTTAGCGTAAAAAGCCTAATAGCAGAATAGCTTTAGTTTAACTTTTAGATTTTAGTACTTATATTCATAAATACGATCGTCCAAAATATAAGCATCTTCTTGAGCATAATCCTTCTAGCAATTTACACTAATAAAAATCCTGAAAAAAATAGCATATTATAAGTTAAATTTACGACTAGCTTAGCAGAAAAAGAAGGTATGTCTTTAGCTGTATGTACGGTTTTATCATAATGTTATAAACATGGCGTAGCGTGGGAATAACTAAACAAAACATAAAGCGTGAATTATAAATACCTAAGTAAAGTGCATCGTCATGTTTTAATATTGTTTTTGTGGTGCATTTGGTGATTTCATTTCAAAATGTCCATGGAGTTTCTTGCCCATTCTTCTCCATAGAGATCTACGCTTTGGAATGGACAACATCAATGCTTTCACAAGTTAATATGCCTTGTGGTGACTAGGACTGTTGTGTTTTGTTTTTTTTAAACAAATGCTAGTTTACTTGTTAAACAGATGAGTGAACTATGGCATTATTTTCGAAGAAGGTAGATCATTTCTGTTTCTTAAAAGTTGGTACGTATTAGAGTTGCATATACAGGGTGATTGGTTAAAACGAGGACAATACTTAAAGGGACTGAAGTAGGTACTCATCAATATGAGCAACTCTTACTATTAAAATCTTCGAGTTAAGCGACCAATAATGTACGGAGCAAGAAACTGGTATTTTTTTTGCGACTACAACAACGGCTGAACAGCCGCGGATCGGTCCCACAGTACTACACGGCTCTTAAGAATTGCCTACGTTTAAAAAATCGCCCAGTATAATTTTTTAATTCTCAAAAATACCTAATAAACTCTGAGAATGATTCTCGGTAAGTGATCGTCTCCGAATTAAGTAGGTAAAAAATATAAATTAACTTACAAGAGATCTTGATGTTGTATTGTATATCTTTCGAATCTTAAATCGTTGAAAATGCATTCTGTTTCTGCATCTTGAATTTCTTCTTTCGGCTGTCTAAATAAATTATTACAGAAATATTCATTAAATGGTGCTTGTGTGAATAAAAATGCGTATTTAAACAAGCGCGGAAAAAGTAGCAAAACAAACTTACTCTTCAAATATCTTGATCTCAGACACGTCCTTCATTATCTCTTGACACGTAACCGAAGAACTAAATAAGAAAAAAATATTAAGTAGGGACCCACATAAATAAAAAAAAAAAAAAACAACGCAAAATATTAATCAAAACTCACTTTTCCTCAATCGGCAATAACAAGTTGGAAACTTTTCCGTTTGATTTGCTAAATAAAAACAAGAAAAAAAAAACGCAATGAAAACTTTTTGCTCGGCTATATTTTCAAATCACCTAGAAAATAAAAGTCCGGAAACACTTTTTTAATTATTTTAAATCGTCTGATGTAGAGAATTACGCAAAAAAAAAATATTTCAGACAATAAAAAACAAACTTAATTACAACACATCGATCAGAAAAATCGACATTCATTGCTCCTGCAAATAAAAATAAAAACTTCAATAGAAGTCTAGCAATGAACTTCAATACACGTCATCAACGGCTTTTGTGTACTTACTCTAAACTCATTTACCCATATGGAACACATTTTTCCATCCATTTCTCCTTTTAAAAAACAATATTATCAATAATCTTTCACAAATACAATAATGGATATGACACAGTCATTCTGAGTCAACCATAACCACTTAAACACAAAAAAGTAAGTACTTACAAAAAAAAAACAAAACAGAAAAAAGTATACACACATTTTATCTTCGAACAAATTAGTCATAATGCTCGCTTGAAGTTGGGTATTCGAATCATTGAAAATATAAAATTGACTGTTCTGTTGCCACATTGCCACGAAAATCAATATAAACTTAAAACACAAACGTTAGACTCGTTCAAACAACTGATAATGATATGCTGCAAAAAGAGGAAGTTAGATAAGTCAGGATATTGCGATAGATAGGGGCAGAGGTGACACATCAAGTTCTCCATTTCCAGTACAAAATGGCCTCAGTTAACATACATTTTCTGAACAATGAGAGAACCGCATAAACTGGTTACGAATAACTTGTTTGGTAGCTGTGCTTCAGACACACTGTATTTTTAGTCTATGGTTAACTGCGTTTTGCGCGTCAAGCTAAAGGCCGAAGCCTAACATCTTTTATTAAGTATTTCTGCCCATTTATCCTTAGTTTTCATATTTTTGAAGAAATAAATAAAAACAGAAAAATACGAGAAAAAATCTTTTGAAAAACAAAGTTAGTGTAGTTGTGAACGTGCTGCCGTCGTTTCGACGCGCAATTTAATTTAGGTTTGTTTTATGATATTCTACATACTTCTACAGCCGAGGAGATTTTATGAGGTACAATAAACATCAACGAAGCCTTATATTTCTGATCTCAAAACAATGTATCATGCAAGAACGCAACTAAGAAGGATGGAGATTGATTTTATTGTGTAGCTTTTATGTCAAAACACTACGTCCACTAATTTTCTTGATGTGGGCTTTATTAGAACCTAATGTAATCAATGAAATTGAAAGGGAAAAAGAATTATATACGGTATATTAAAATATACACAGTGTAAATCTCATCACGAAGCCGTCAACCAAGCATTCTGTACATGAAACTAAGTAACTTTACGCAAAAATTATTGCTGGGAAACGACTTTTTTTTGGGGGGCGTAAAATCATGTTTTGTGGTAGAACTCAATGTAACGCACTTAAAACATTGTGCTGATGGTGTCGTGGAGGTGTTTAAAGTAAAACTCTTACATTAAAAACTTGTATTTAAAAAAATACTTGTCAAAAAGTTGGAACTTTGACCCCTAATATCTCCGTAACTAGAATAGAAGGTATGGTGTAGAACAAAAAAAATGATCACAATGACAGGGAGAACCAGTGCCTTTCGGCTTCGTTAAGAGGTGTTTTACACCCTTTATATACAACCAGGAAAACAAATGATCTAAGAACTTAAATCTCTGAAAAAATAATATATTGATCAGGTCCTAAAATGAACATCAATTGCTAATGTGTTTAGATGATCATCTACCTAAAGGTAATAAGGCTTGTTAATAATAGAATACTGCTTGAGCCCTGAAGCCTAATCCAATTGAAAAGCCCAACATGAAATCACCTCTCGGTCTTCGAGAGAAAAACTTTATAAGGCTCAACAAAAAACATGCATATCAATAAAAAAAAAAAAACACAATACATACATCTTGTCCTCTTCAAAGAAGAAATCGTCGTCGTATTCTTGCATCATTTTGTTATTAATAAATAATTATTTCACTTTAAACAATGCGAAGAAAAATGTCACTGTGTTGTTGAAATTATTGATTTTTCCCGGCGGACGGCTCGCCGAAACGTCAAAATGGTGTCGGTAAAACAGGGTTGGGGAACGCGGGAAAAGTGGATCGGGTAAAATAACTTTAGCGAACTCCTTGGTGTTCTGAGTTTGAATAACATTTTATTCTTTAAGTTATTACGGTTGCCAGAGCACCCCGCGAAATTCATTTTTTTTTACGTTTTTTGCAATAAATTTGCCGATCATTGTTACTCTGTATGTTGAACAAAATACGCGCGCGCTACGTGCACTCAATATGGTGTCAAAACAGATTCACTGCTTCAATTGAGTGAATTCACACGGGCCACATTTTGTAAAATTTATCTTGTTAGTTGTAAATTATTATTATTATAGCTAGCCTGTATCGTCCCACTACTGGGCAAAGGCCTCCCTCCATTCCTTCCAAAGGTCACGATTCTGTGCTGTTTCCTTCCAATTCTCAAGGAAATCATTCAATTCGTCCCGCCATCTCCTTCGTGGTCTGCCGCGGCCCCGTGTCACTGTTTCAGGGCACCAATCCTGAGCTTTGCGGGCCCACAGCTCGTAGTTGTAAATAATACGCATAATTATTAGTCTAAGATTTATGTATTATATTATAAATATAACTATAACTTCACTATTGTATTAGGTCAGCCTGTGATTAAAGCGTATGTGTTTTTAAATAAATATAGTTCTCGACCGTAACACTACATAATTACGTGTCACAATTATATTTTATATTATAAAAAAAAGTCACACAGTTTAGTATTGTCATCACTCATCAGGCAGAGCGGTTTGTATCTTGCCTTTAGAGAAATACGAGTGTCTATTAGTGTGTGTGTGTGTGTGTGTGCGCGTGTGTGTGTGTGTGTGTGTGTGACACCCACATTGACAGAAAAATTATATCTCTGCTAATGGAGAGACGAGACGATGACGACGACGATGGAGAGCCGCTCTGTTTGATTTTTAGTTTAAGCCGCGCTTGCCTAGGTTAGTCCGTTGATGGGTAACCCATTACATACCGACTTTCCTCCGTGCCTCGGAAAGCACATCAAGCCGTTGGTCCCGGCCGTCATTTCTAGACATTTGGCAGTCGTACCTAACAGATAATCAATGGCCCGAAAGTCTGACAACCAGTCTTACCATGGGGTATCGCATAGCTCAGTACTAACTGGGTTGTGAAAGTAAGATACACAGTCACTCCATGTAAACTGTAATACCAGTATGGTATTCAGCGGCAACCGGTTAGACTGGAAGGCGATCCCAATCATGATCATCTTTGCTAATAGGGATGATGACTGGGTAAAGAAAACGAAATTCTATTTTGTCCGTCAATCAGGTAATACAAAAATATTAGATACGTATTTTTTGTTTTATCGAGTTAACAAAAGAATACTTAGTTAAAACGCATTAAAGTTGGAGAGTGGGGGCTTACTACGTCACAACTAGGTATAAAATGTACTGAGCCGTGACGTCATGCGCCATTTCAACTCAAAATATCTCCGTAATTTTACGATTACGTGAAAAAAGTAAAAATACGTGTCAAATACTTTTTAATAATCTACCCGATAGACAAATAAAAAAAAATGAGTCACCATCCCTATTCCAAAGCCGATTCAAGTGAAGAAATCACTTCACTTGCCTATATCATGGGGGTTAATCAAAAACCATAGAACTAAACCTGATGCGATTATCATGTCATTTAGCTATTGCATCTACATAACGTCAGCGGTCAAAGTTCAGCCATAAGGACGTTATAACTGAGCAATAATGAACCCATGGTCATATACTTACACGTTGGCAGCAAATACAAACGGAGACATATTTATGAATTAACTGTACAACAACACGACGAAAAACAATTACTTGAACCAATTACATTAGGGTGAATACACATATTGTCGTGTCTTTTAAATCACTACCTTTGCCCGCCCGCAAAGAAACAGACCATGTAATAAAATAATTGTATAACTTTACTTTAACTTTTGCAATCGGATGAGAACTTTCGGAATCATTACCTAAAGTTCTCAATCTCCAACTTTCTTCTTTGTAATATACTAGCTGTACACGGAATGCTTTGCAATGCACTTTTCCTACCTACCACCTACCCTACGTACCTGCCCTAACTGCTCTACCTGCCGTACCTGCCCTACCTGCCCTAACTGCCCTACCTGCCCAACCTGCCCCACCTGCCCCACCTGCCCTACCTGCCCTACCTGCCCTACCTGCCCTACCTGCCCTACCTGCCCTACCTGCCCTACCTGCCCTACCTGCCCTACCTGCCCTACCTGCCCTACCTGCCCTACCTGCCCTACCTGCTCTACCTGCCCTACCTGCCCTACCTGCCCTACCTGCCCTACCTGCCCTACCTGCCCTACCTGCCCTATTCTGATTTTTTTAAAATGTTCTTTTAATCATTCAAACCTTGTCCCGACAAATAACGAACACAAAAAAAATCGAATTTGGTGCAGTCTTTCGGACGTTATGCCCGTACGTACATACATTTCGGGGATTCATTTTTATAGTGAAATAGATTATAATTATATTGCAAGAATGTCTCAAAATGCCATTTGCATCCAATTAGTATGCTGAATTTCGAAATTAAAACTGAATTACTGTTAAATCCAACGCCAGACTCATAATTACGACGAGAAAGTAAATATGAATGCAGTACATGAAATAAAAGAAAGTTGACAAAATAATTTTCAATAAAATGAATATCAGAATTCCGTGTTCTGATTTTATTTGTAGCGCTATAGATTGGTGTATTTTTTTATGCACCAAACATACTTAATTTAGAAAAACCGGTGCTTTCGGCATATTGAGTTTTACCCTAACTACACACAAACAACACAGTCCTTTAAGTTTTCTTCACAGAGTACACAAAAACATTACCAACAATTATAAATTTCCAACAAAACCGTAATACACCAACAGTACGTCACACCCTACACAAAAAAAGGTTCGTTACTCAACCCTCAATGACGTAACGATATCAGCGTCGCCATTACGGCTTGGCCACGACGTACACGTTTAAGTAACATGCTGTCACAACTACTGCGAAGAAAACATGATCATCATGGGTGTTCAGCCATCCACGGATTAACTAAGCATCTACTCTCTGACATCAATAATATTTTAAATGTATCTGATAATATTGCTACTCAATTTATATTTTTATTTGGATTAAATCTATGAACATTATAATATGACTACGTATAAAACCAAATATTTGCATGTCACAGTATTATGACTAAGTGTTCTGGATCTATATTGATTTATGTTGAGACCGAAATTGTACCAACACTTATCGCAAATAAACTGATTTGATTTGATTTGAAAACCAAGCGCGACTTAACGTAAAGATCGACCCGAGCGGCTGTTATTATTAACTGGGCCATCCTGTGAATGCCTTGAGTGAGAGTACTTAGTTAGCTCCAACAAAGGCATTAAAACTTATAAACTAAGACACTACACGCCAAGGGCACCTCTTGTTGGGTACGTCTCTCGGATGCTTAGGGCGTCACTGGGGGTGGACAGCAAGGGACACGGCCCCTAAAACGACCCGACTGACCGATAGGTTGATCGGATCAAAACAACAAGGGAAGCACGCGTGCATCGTTTGATACAAGTCAAGCGTCGCAACTCGCAAGTCGTTTCGCCGGTGGTCGTGTCCGGGGCGTTATGCTCCGTTGAGCAACCTGAACTGCTTTATATGTAAAAGTTGTATTTAACTTGTTTCTACCAGTATACATTCGCGCGCCTCGCGGGTTGGTCAATAAAAAGTACATTAAAAAAAATGAATAAATTAATTGTAGTGAGTATCATTTCGTGTGTATATCCGAACGTGTTTCGGTGATTTTGACAGTTTTTTTGGCGGGAATTTAGTTTTATGAATTGTTTTTATTTTATTGTGCATAAATGATTCCGGTTTGTGTTGTTTTGTTGCAAAACGGAACGGTGCTTAGTTTTTACGTTTTGTGACCTTGGAGATGCCAGCTGATTAGATGGATGAGAACTGGTTTTTTATTCATTATTATTCTCGTTACGGGTTATAATGTGACCGTGACATGATAAACTAGAACTATTAAAAGTTCAGTGTGCTGCCTCCCGTTAATATATGATAGTGCCAGCTTTTTCAAAATTAACCTAAGGGAACATAAAATCGGGATGATGGATTTCCCATGTCCCCCCAGCCCAAGGTCTATCCGTCTGCCAAACTTCATAGTCCAAAGCCGTAAAAGCGGGATGAAGTAACAGACAGACCGACATACAGTCAGTTTTTTCATTTTAACTTTTGAAACCTGCTCCATCCCACTTCTGGGCAAAAGCCTTCTTCCACTCTGGACGGGACGAACTGTACAAGTTTCGTCAACTATTATTTTCGCAAAAAAATAAACGGTGATTGTACCTAATTAAAACAAGCAATTGCACAAGTTTTGCAACGAACCCTAATGGTAATGAAATATATTATAATTACATTTGTATTCAGCAAACGAATAATTATCTAACTAATGGTTTTATTGTGACATCGGAACGCTTGTTTGGTGATCTTTTTGCACGAGACAAGTTACAACAGTCAATTTATATTCAGCATTGTTCTTCCAGATAATAATATGCAACGAAGCGTTTGCAAATACCAAACATAATATTTTGAATTTTAAAACGGATGTTATGTAAATCAAATTTAAATAAAATACATTTTAATTTATGCACAACAAAACTTACGACCTTCAATTAATTCGCGCTATTTCTCAATTTGACAGTTGTTTTTTTTTTCAGCTGTCAGTCTGCTTTCTTCTGCTTTACCGCCCGGTAAAGGCACAAAATCCCATAGGGCCTATTGGTGGGTTCATTCGGGCGAACTTGGTTGGGCAACCCGTCATTCATGAAAAGAAATCTTATATTTTCGATCCTGATGTGGCTTTGAAAAGGCGTAGACAGTTCATTGAGCTACATGGAGACAAAGGGGAGAAGCTGATTGAAAGGTTGGGCCTAGGAATTGATGGAAACGACGAAGAGAGGCTAGAACAGCAAAGAAAAAGAGACGAAGGCCATCTAGGTGGTCTAAATTTTTATCTACCTTAGATAGTTAATTAATTTTTGTAAATAGAATATAATTTAATGTAGGTAGACAAATGGACAAAGAAATATATTTTTGTAAGTGTCTAGTTGTTTTAATTTTCTAATTACTTTTCAGCCAGTCGTGTTCTTCAGGGTATAGCCATTCGCAACAGGGCAGCTGGCCTCTCTGCCCGGGGGACTGGGCCTCCATGTCCCAGAGTGTTAGATTTTTTTAAGTCCCATGTAATAGGGGGTGAGCCTATTGCCATCAACTGGGCACAAATCCAAACTCCGCGGCTGTTACTGAAAAATTAATAATATAAAAACCCAGTATCGCGTTGCCTCACCTGGGCGTCGAAACCAGAACCTCATGCTTGGCAGTTGCGCTTGCGTCCAACAAGGCAGTTGCTTTTCTATTTTTAGGAGAAGTCTTGAAAGTGACTCGCACATTGTGTCAACATCAACAGATTTGTCATATTGGAGTCATCAATTTATTACCAAACTTGGTGATATTTGGAAATTCTCCAATGACGGTTAATTGTAGACCTTGGCGGCTATACTTTATCACTAAACCAACTGAACATCAATAGTTGGCTTAGCACAAGTTGTAAACGGACTCTTCATGAAGCAGTCAAACAAGTATTCTGTACATAACCCTAAAAAAAAACCTGGGAAACGACGTTTTTTTTTGGGTTTGGTTTGGTGGTGGAAATCACGATTTACGGAACAACTGCATATGTTGAATAGTAAAGGGGTCAGTATAGTTATAACCTTAAAAAAGTGCGAGTCAACCAGCCAAGGACGAGTCGGACTCGCGCACGAAGGGTTCCGTATCATTATTTATAAAAACGAGCAAAAACCTCACTTTTTTGTATGGGAGCCCCATTAAATATTTATTTTATTCTATTCTCAGTATTTGTTGTTATAGCGGCTACAGAATTACATAATTTGTAGAAATTTCAACTAGCTAACTATCACGGTTCGTGAGTTACAGCCTGGTGACAGACGGACAGACGGACAGCGAAGTCTCAGTAATAGGGTCCCGTTTGACCCTTTGGGTACGGAACCCTAACTAGTTGTTGTAACTTTGACCTCTAATATCTTCGTGAATACAAGGTTTCCAGGACATGGTCCAAAACAAAAAACAAAATCGCAATGACGGGGAGAATACCTTTCGGCCTTGCTATGGGTCACTCTATTTCTACACCAATTAGATATTCTTTGAATCATAAAATATTTGCTAAGAGACAAGTAAAAACCGGCCAGCATTATTTACCAAACAAAATTGGTTACTCATACCGTATAGGTAAAAACCTAGATTATTACGACATTTTTTTTGATGAACATATCGAAACTCTGCTTGGCCTTTGAATGTAAATTGCATCAGTGTTGCCACCGACTTCGTCTGCGTATATTATCTTGTATTTTGCCTTTCCACCAAAATATGAGATTGAGGGAAGATAGTGTTTACACCTTTGTCCGAGCACACATTTGTGCACTATGATTATATCCCGCGCAGATAGCTTAAATCTACGAAGATCTGCGATTGGCCGTCGTTACCGAATACAGTCAGAAGGACCATTATTTTGTATTTGTGGTTATGCTTGCTAGTTGGTCAGACTTTCATTACAAATAGGTGGGCTGTCTTGACAGGTAGCATCTGCATTATCTGCATCATATTACTCCTCAGCATAAGGCGATTAACACACTGCCACGCACCACGCAGCGTAGCGCGTGAATGCGTGTTTTAACGTGGCTTGTAAGTATCTCCGTTTGTATTGAAAACACGCACAGTCCAACACACAGAAAATGCATCCACGCTGCGTTGACACGCAAAATGCAGCGTGATGCGTGGCAGTGTGATAATCGCGTTTTATGTTGATTCAAATTTGATTCACGACCGTAACAAATATAGATTTACTCAAAATAATAATCATTCAAATCATTAATACAACCCCTCTAAGTTCATTTCAATCAAAATATTTTATTTTACATAGGCCTACATGGGCACTGTCTTATAAAACGTCGACAAAAGGTGCACGGTTCGGGTTGGTCGTTTCGTATGGAGATGAATCCCATTGAATTGTTTTATTTTTTAAGATTTCGCGGCCTACCCTGGCGCTTCCATCGGTACAATACCCCTCAATTTTGTGGTAACAATTATTTATTTCTTATTGAATGCGAAATCACAAGTTACGAATGAGTTGTATAACAAACCAAGCCTAGAATATCCGCCTTTAAACATGACAAAATATTATTTGTTTATCATCACACCCCGTTAATTCATCAACATTAAATAGTAGTGCCATCTAGTATGCATTGTCAGAACTAAAGAGCAACATGGATACCTAACTTTCTCATCGAATGAAACGTCAAAATATCCTAAAAGTAGGTTTAATGTCATTCGGTTCAGTAATTCGCGAAGCAACGCCATCTAGCAGCTGATTTGGAAATTGTAAATAATTGTATCAGTCATGAATAAAAATCAGTAAAAATATATAGCAGTTTGCGTTTTGCCCCGATTTACCCTTTGTTTTAGATTAAGCCGTTCGGTAAAAGTATTCTACTCTTTCAGCTACAGTATGATTTCCTTGAAAAGCGGTGCACAAGTACCTAAGTTATAATGCTTTATGTGGTTATTTTGAACCAGGATGGTGTCTCCATCCAGGTAGGTATTTTATTTCAGTTTGCGTTTATAATGCATCATCATCTGTCTAGCCTTTTCCCAAACTATCTTTGGGTCGGCTTCCAGTCTAACCGGATGCAGCTAAATATCAGCATTTTCCATGGAGTGACTGCCTATCTGACCTCCACAACCCAGTTAGTACTGGGTAATACGATACCCTTTGGTAAGACTGGGTGTCAGACTTTCGAGCAACTGACTACCGGTAACGACTATCAAAGATTTACATCTTTATAAATGATAGCCGGGACCAATGGCTTAACGTGCTTCCTGATGCACGGAGGACACTCGTTATGTAATGGGTGGTTACCTATCCATGGACCTAGGTAAGCGCGGCTTACCTAGGTTGGTCTATGCAGGCACCTAGGTAAACCTAGGTAACCTGAATATGGATCCGAGCGGCTGTTGTTATTTTGCCAAGAGTTTTCTCGATACACCTCTACTTAAAATCCTTTGGAGATGGTATAAAAAGAAAAACAACAATTTTCAATATCATTTCATTTATTTACCGTAAAGTATTACAATATCGATTGATATCCTCATAACACTGAATGAAAACTTACTCTAAAGATATTAAAATATACCCTAGGAATCATGAAAGGTGGCCTAGCTTACTATCGAGAACAATTATTATTTGGAATACAAAATTCATAATCGATAAATCGTATCGAAATCTCGAAATCGATTTCGGAATTCCGAGAGATTTATCCATAAAGATTATGTAGACTTAACTAAGATTCTAAGGGCTGTAGGTTTGCTTTTATTTTTTAAAGCTGTTCGTGATAATGAGGGACAAATTGTAGCTCCTTGCGGGACCAAATTGACTGTTCATTATTCTGATTGCGCTGACAAACGTTTTAGTCGTACACATTTGTAAAGTCTAGAAAGGAGACATCTTAAAATGAGACATTAATTATTAGGACCACAAGATTACTCTATTTGTGGGACTCCTGTTGTGTCTACTTAAGACTTATTAAACAATCGGAAGGGGTCCGAGAGGGCCGATGTCTGCCGGGGCTGCAGTACATTTCGTAAGAGATACCGTAGCCCTCGAATACAAAGGGCTAAGAAGGAACATGGATGGGTTTTAGTCAGTACAAGTCTGACACTCCCTCCCGCTCCGCCCAGAGCGGGAAAGGTCATTTGACGATTTCCAACACGCAAAAAAAAAAAACCTTAAACAAGTCCAGTTTGTGAATGTTGCCCTAAGAAACCGAAGGTAGTGATTTACGTGCTTTGAAAATAAGAACAAAACTACAGGATGTTAATTAAAAGGACGTCATTTGCGCTTCAAATAATGCTATGCCATTTATTATATAGTAACTACTTTGTATTCTGTAAAAAAATACAAAGTAGTGCACTGGTTTTGTATGGCTCAAATAGTGCCGTGCGTACTTGCAATGTTTTATAAACACAAGTCGACTTTTTGATAGTTTTAGTTCATAAAACTTTCAGCAAGTCATTTGATAAAATGTATCATTGCATTATTTTAAACGCAAAATCGTAGTGCACTAAGACGACTATGACTGTAAAAATTATAAAAAAATGAATAAATGCATACCAAGAATTGCATAACCGGTAGGTACTTACAGACTAAAAAAAAACCTGACAAAACGAAGATATTTGTGACTATTTCCCTTAATACTAAAACATTAACATTACAAAGATTTTTTCGACAAAAGCATTTTTTAAGGCACCTCATATTTTTGGTTTGCAACAACAATTTAACAGCAGGAATTTTAAAATGTTAAATGTAGAGAAATCTTTAACTAATTATTATAATTGGCTCATGAATGTGATTGATAGTTAAATTCGCAAGTTTGGTTTTTTAATTGGATTTATCCTGCACGCATCCAAATCGAAAATGGATTTTAATCATCACAAAAATTTATTGCAGTTATTTTTTGGACTTAACTGCGTATTATAAAAAAATGCAACGATTAAAATTACGTGTATTTTCAAATTCCGTTTCGGTTGGTCAAAATGTCGACTTTTGATATTATTTATCTCGAAAATAACCATGTTATCATAATCATGAGCCAATTATGGGTCTTTCTATTTAACATCTATTTCACAATACATCGTATTACCAATACATATCCAGGAGAAAACACACAAATTCATAAACATTTCAGTAATCCGCCATCTTTGGAACTTAGTTCCAAACTAGACACCTAGATGGCGCTGATTGTCATAGAAATATTGCAAAGTTTAATATGATATAGCTGCTTTTACTGGTGATTTCTTACTCTTATCACCAATTTGTCTACCAAGTCTGGTGATTATATAATTCTTAAGTAGTGTAGTTACCTATTTTATAATGAAAGACCCAACTTACATCTAATAACGAACACCAATGAAGTATTATACTTTAATATGGCATTACATTCATAAATAATTATTCATTAAGAGATCAAAATTAAGTTCGTTTTTCGTTATAAAAATTATTAATTTCTCTTACATTTTTGTACAACTGGCAGCATTTCTTTTCATTTTGTTTTTTAGCTTTAGAATAGTAATTTACACGAGTTTTAAGAAAATTTAAGCTATTCTAAAATAACACTAAATTACATTTTTAGAGCGAATTATAACAATTAAACTGAACGCAATTTACCGCGTTTAAGAACCTGCTGTCAGTGTCATAATTATGTCAATGCTATGGGATTTTGAAACTGACAGCTCTCAAACGCCATTTTAATGTGCTCACGTTCAGTATCATTGGTGGAATACGCCCTTAATTTTTTAATTATTTGGGCGTATTTAGTTTTAATTATGAAAAGAAATGTTACCTTACTTCTACAAAATTACAATTTTTGATGCCTATTCTTTACTCTTAGTTACATATAATCATCAATATCAATAGTTTTAAAAACTGGAATCATTTTTATTTCGTTCGAAAGTGGTTTTATAAATTCTGTGTTTTATTCGCTAACTTCGTTGTATTTTTATTTTTAATTTCAGCCAGTAGTAACAACTACTCTCATTCTCATTATCTACTGAAATCGAAATCGGTCTAAAATAAGACCCATTCAGATTTTGGAGCCAATAAAAAATATTGGTTTAACGAAAGTTAAATCAAAACTTTCATTGACTCTCAAAAGGTTTTTTTTAATCACTCAGCCAAATATCACTGCTGCACGCGTAGCATGACCGCCGTAGAAACGGGCTATGTCAACGGAAGAATTGACAAACTGACACATTGTCATTGTCAATCTGTCATTATGTCGATTCTTCCGTACACAAAACTTGTTTCTACAGTGGTCATGCTACGCGTGCTGTATGCCAAAATATCACTTCTGTATAGCATCTCGGCGGATGTTGGGTAGGGGACTATTTGTGTAGTACAGCCTAATCCTGCAAAAGCTTGCTTTGGCCTTGGTGTAGTTTATATTATTATAGTTTTGGTATAGTCAGTTTTAGAAATCTGAAACTAATGAGAGTAGTTGCAATACTGTTACTTTAATGATTAATTGCGTTCTGAAACCATTCTGCCGTCGAACATAAATCATTCTTCATTTCATTTAGTTCTTTAGAAACTCCCGATTGGTCCTACTCGCTCTTTGCTGCATCATATTCGTTCCTCGCTCCCGAACGTAGCCGAAGTTAGCCGAAGTGTGGCGTGAATTCAAATGTAACGGTAATGTCGTAGTCGTGCTGTCGTTTGTCGCATAATTTTGGTCGCACACGCCTGTCGTCAAGACAACGCGGACCTGGAAGGAGAGAAAAGTGGAATTAATAAAACTTATAATAGTTTACTGTGAAGGGCTAGGAAGAGTGTGGGGTGACTTAAGGCGGAAATATACTTATGTGTCATGGCGTGTCGTGACGCGCCAGAAGCATACGGTTTCATACATCGTTGCGACACGACACGCCATGCAAATATGTCCCTAACCATATTAAATGTATGAAACCGATTTGCTTCTGGCGCGTCACGACACGCCACGACACGTAAGTATGTTTCCGCCTTTATACAGGCTGGTGCCGACTATACGACAGTTAAACAAAACTGCGTGTAGGTACATCATGACGTTCTTGCTGGGGAGTTTGTTCCGCCACTCCTTCTTCCCAGATAAAACACTAGGAAGTGGCGAAGGACGCGTTTTTGGTGGACTGCCTCTTGTAATTTTGACGTTCAAAAAGTGCTGACTAACAGCCTAGTTTGAATTTGACTTTTTGTTGCCAGTCTACATACAAAAAAATATTTGAATAGATCCAGTAGTTTAGTCACAGGACGTTTTATAAATATTCCTATGAACTGGTATTACCAGTGTTTTCATTTGTATTGTTGGCGTCACCCTGTCTCTATATGGAATGTAGATGCTACCAGTACCAGTACCAGCTGGATACCAGTATTTTTCATGGAGCTACTGCCTATCTGACCTCAACCCAGTTAGTACTGGGTAATACGATACCCTTGGTAAAAATGGTTGTCAGAATTTCGGCACTCTAAAATTTCACTAGCAGAAATGGGGCAAAAAGATCGGCGAGCCGTAACTGGTTCGCTTATCGCTCTTGCATCTCATCATCATCTGCCTAGCCTTTTTCCCTAACTTTGTTGGGGTCCGCTTCCAGTCTAACCGGATGCCGCCGAGTATCTTATATTTTACATTTATATATTTAACATGAAGTGACTGCCTGTCTGACCTCCACAACAGTGTAACTGGGTAATACGATACCCCTTGGTAAGACTGGATGTCAGACTTTCGGCTTCTGACTACTCGTAACGACTGTCAATGATCTACAAATAACAGCCGGGACCAACGGCTTAACGTGCTTTCCGAGGCACGGAGGAAACTCGGTACCTATGCATGGTCACCCATCCACGGACCAACCTCGGCAAGCATGGCTTATACTTGGAAATCGACCTGTTATTATTTAGCCACAAGCTTCTCATCTATCCTTATTGTCATGTAGAACTAAGTTGTGATGTAAGTGGAGACTAAATGGGCAAGCAACAGCCCGCAGGTGCAAATGTAGGTACTCATTATACTTCTTCCGTATTGGCACCAGTTATCCTACATAACTACATCGATTCACGTCGTGGATATTGATGAGTAAGTACGTGAGCAATGTTGGCTGTGGACCAGCTGTTGCTGTTGACCTGGGCTCGTATCGTTACTCAATTGTTTTTCAAAAACAATACTTATTTATACCATAAAATAATCTAGGGCTTTAACAAACTGATATTCTACTAGCGGTAACGAAGATGAAAAAGTAAACAGTGGTTTAAGTCAGGTAAAAATCCTACACTCCCCGTATACTGCTCGTGTCCACAAAGATCGGTCGCTTTATGAAGGTTTTCCCACCGTAAACCCGGCTTACTGGACTGTTATGAAGTCGAGAACAGAGAATATCTATTAAATAATAAATTAAACCTTTTTTTAAATAAAATAAGTGTAACCTAAGTTTATTCAACTTTAAGATTATCTATCAACATAACCGCGTTTACACACATCTGTGACGTCAAACAAATGTTCCACATAACTAAATCACGTCTTGATTTACGGCTTTCCATCAAAAAGTTACGGTACATATTAGAATGCGCAGCCATCTCACCCACGATGTACTATCAGGGCAGAGATGAAAAATCCGACCGAAAATCTAAAGCGGACCGCTTTTAGGACACCTACAAGGAAGAGAACAGTAGCACAACTTGAGAGAAGAAGAAGCTTGATAGAGCCAACTAGATTCTACGAGTAATTGAATGATGAAATACATACACCGTGTAAATCACCTCATCACGAAGCCGTCAACCAAGCATTCTGTACATGAAACTAAGTAACTTTACGCAAAAAAATTGTCTGGGAAACGACTTTTTTTTGGGGGGTGTAAAATCATGTTTTGTGGTAGAACTCAATGAAACGCACTCAAAACATTGTGCTGATGAACGGATTGAATAGTACGGGGGTCGTCGTGGAGGTGTTTTAAAGTAAAAATCTTACATTAAAACTTGTATTTAAAAAAATACTTGTCAAAAAGTTGGAACTTTGACCCCTAATATCTCCGTAACTAGAAGGTTCCCAGGTATGGTGTAGAACAAAAAAATGATCGCAATGACAGGGAGAACCAGTGCCTTTCGGCTTCGTTAAGAGGTGTATTACACCCTTTATGTATATCAGATAGCATAACATCATAACCACACGCCTGTAATTTCCAAAGGGTTAGGGCACAGGTGTGCCTAATAATACATCCACATTTCGCCAGTTATATTTAGGTCCCATGTAAAAGGGGCGGCCTCTATTGCCGTCAACCGGGCACAATAGTATAACAATAATGGCTTAATAGTATGAACTTTCTGAGCTTTCTTATAACACGCAAATATCTCAAGACAGATCTCCGTATCGGCTTGCATAATGCGATTTGTACCCAAGATTAGGACATTTTTGTTGGCGTACTGCGATATAATCGGATTCTAAGTACATCTTGAATTTTATGCCCGCCTAGTACATCAGCTGAGCATAAATGGTTATGTTAACGCTATTTTTGATAAGTGAGGTGGTTTGGGGTGATGGATGGTAGCTTTTAGTTTAAATGTTTGCAGTTTTATGCTGTCTTGGTATGTTAGGGTAATCTTTTGGTGTAATCGTGAGAGATGGGGCGGTCTGAAGTAGGTTTATGGTAGCTGGTCTAAGATAGATGCGGTAGTGAAATATTTTTAAGTGTTTTTCTCGGTAAAATGTTGACCTACCAAAATCTCGCTTATGTTTGCAAATATTGCAGATGTTGACACTGGCAAGCGATGCGGAGAAATTATGAAAATGTCGTGAGGAAAGTTTTGAGTATGAATGTGGATGGGTATGAGGGTAGAGGAAGACCAAAGAAACGATGGATAGACTGTGTGAAGGATGACATGGCAAGAAAGGAGGTGTATCATGAGATGACAAGCAATAGAGAAGTATGGAAGAAGAAGATACGCTGAGCCGACACCTAATAAATTGGGAAAGGGGCAGGAAAATGTTGCTGGCAGTCTTATATTATATGGAACAAGTTCTTTCTAAACATACACCACCTATGAAACATACAAAAAACTTATAACCATTTTTATTAAAAAACGTTTTTACAAAAAAAAATTAACCGTTTTATAAACTTTTTTTAGTGTTTTTTTTTGGAAGTTGGTTATATTTTTTTGTAAAAACGTTTTTATTTTACCCTTTTCAGTTATCTCACATAAATCCTAGTCAAGTATCATTTTTACATTGTAACTAGACACCACTACACCAGCACATCGTCCATACATACGACAAAATGCATAATAAAGAGGATGACTCAAAAAGTACTTAAGCAAAGATAGTAAAATTCATATGGGCCCACCGAGCAAGCTTTCTCTACCAAATGAATGAAAAATCATCTAAATCGGGCCAGTAATCACGGAGAAATAGGAAAACAACTAGGCTAACCTATGTTAAATTTTGATGCGACCAAATGGCAACTGTTCCGTGTCAAACTAAAGAAGAATCACGTAAATTGGATCATAAATCTATGCGTAATCGGTGTACATACATAAAAAAAAATCGAATTGAGAACATCTTCCTTTTTGAAGTCGGTTCAAAATTCCGACTTTTATGTGGGAATATAATGTAATTTAATGCATTCCATCACCACACAACACAATCACAATTTTTATTCCAGAAAACTTACTCAAAGTCTCAAATAAAATATTAACTCTCCCACGTTAAATAATTCAGCAACCGCGCCGTCACACCTGCTGATATTCAATACTAATACATATTAAAAACGATTCTATCTATATTGAACTTTAAAAGCGTTTTTGCAGCGTTTTTTGCACGTGTTCAGTGGACCCTTAGGACTGGGCGGTGAAGGGTTTTGTCCTGTTAAGGACGGTATACATTTATTCGATAATTAAAAAAAAAAACGAAATGTGTCTATTGTGGAGTTTCTCATCGGTTATTCGACAAAAGAAACCGCTTTTCCATACATTTTGACCGTGTAGGAATTGCACTTTTGTAGGAAATAGCTATTTTTTTTTATTATACTTTAAAAATGTATAAACGTTCAGAATCATCATCTGCCTAGCCTTTTCCCAAACTATCTTGGGGTCGGCTTCCAGTCTAACCGGATGCAGCTGATTACCAGTATTTTACATGAAGCGACTGCCTATCTGACCTCCACAACCCAGTAACTGGGTAATACGATACCCCTTGGTAAGACTGGATGTCAGACTTTTGACTTCTGACTACTCGTAACGACTGTCAAAGATCTACAAATGACAGCCGCAACCAAAGGCTTAACATACTTTCCGAGGCACGGAGGAATCTCGGTTTGTAATATGGTCACCCATCCACGGACCAACCTCGGCAAGCACGGCTCAACCTTTTTTTTTTTTTTTTTTTTTTTTTTTTTTTCGGGATGGGAAATCATCAAATGACTTCTCCCGCTCTGGGCGGAGCGGGAGGGAGTGTCAGACTTGTACTGACTAAAACCCACCCATGTTCCTTCTTCGCCCTTTTTGTTCCAGGGCCGCGGTATCTCTTT
Source organism: Cerastis leucographa (assembly GCA_963082945.1). Classification (NCBI taxonomy): domain Eukaryota; kingdom Metazoa; phylum Arthropoda; class Insecta; order Lepidoptera; family Noctuidae; genus Cerastis; species Cerastis leucographa. The sequence continues at coordinate 3,372,406 of OY720369.1, read as the reverse complement.
CGAACAACCCGCAGCCCTGGCAGGCATCGGCCCTCTCGGGCCCCATCCGGTTTGCTGACATCTCCTTGAGGCGCGCGTGGAACACGTACGCGCCGTCGACACGGCCTGTCGTCATGAGACGGACGGACGGTGAGCTAGCCCATTACTCACCGTCCACAGGCTCGCGCCTACGGTGGCCGGGGGCCACTGGTTGCCCCCCGACGCCCGGGGCGTCTCCCGCGGCGGCTGGGACGTGAGGTTCTCTCCCTCTCACGTTCCGCCACCTCCTTCGCTAGCATGACTGCTTCGCAGAAGGAGGCGACGGCATCCCATTCCCTCTCGCTCCGGACCATGGATTGAACCAGGGCCGGACGCGAGAGGTCGCCGCCGCCAATCGCCGCTGCGAGGACACGGCGGTGCTCAGCCCAAGCGGGGCAGAGCTCCACGGTGTGCTCCACCGTGTCCTCCGGCCGATCCTCGCAGTGGTAACACCCGGGCGTTTCCTCCCGCCCGATTCGGTGCAGGAACCTCCCGAAACAACCGTGTCCGGTGAGGACCTGCGTCAGGCGGAAGGTGAGGGCGCCGTGCCGCCTCTCTAGCCACTCCTCAAAGAGGGGACTTATCGCCACTATTGTGGCGTGCCCTGCACGTGGTTGCGATAGTCGCTGTCTCCATGCCACCATGAGATCGCGCCGGAGGTCTGTCCGCTGAGCGACAATTTGCCGCGGCAGCGGAGTTTCCCCCCGGCGTAGTGCCTCCGCGCGCCATTCATGCAGGCGCGCGAGGACCATCGCCTCCAGATCCCATGGTGGCAATCCGGCCAAGAGGCTCGCCGCCTCGCCGGAGATCGTGCGGTACCCCCGGATCAGCCTTACGGCTACCACCCTCTGGGGCGCGTTCAGGTAATGGGCGGCTCGCCGCCTCAAAGAACGCGCCCATACCGGGGCCCCATAAAGGGCCATGGACCGCACGACCCCCGCGTAGAGCCTCCGGCAGGAGGCGTTTGGACCCCCCAGGTTGGGCAAGAGCCGCTTGAATGCAGCTCCTGCCCGTTCCAGTTTTGGGGCCAAACGTCGGAAGTGCTCCACGAAGTTCCACCGGCTGTCGAGGACAAGCCCTAGGTACTTCAGCGTCGACTCGACGCCGATGGGAACTCCTCCTACCGTCAGTATGGATCCCGACGGTGGCGCATTCCGAGGCCCATGAAAGCACATGGCCTCGGACTTGTGCAATGCCACCTCGAGACCCAGTTGCCGGATTCTCTCCACGACTATCGCAACCCCGCGTGTCATTAATTCGGCCGCCGCCTCGTGCGACCTCCCCTGTGCCAGCACCAGCGTGTCGTCAGCGTAGCAAACTACGCTGACACCACTAGGGAGGTCAGCGCGCAGCACCCAGTCGTAGCCGATGTTCCACAAGGGCGGCCCCAGAACCGATCCCTGTGGAACACCGCACGACACCTCTCGCCGATTCCATTCTCCGGTGCGACCGGGGTAGATGACGGCCCTATCCGTCAGGTAGTCCCCGACCACACGACGAAGGTAGGTCGGCACCCGATGATACCGAAGTGCCTCCCTTATGCAGCTCCAGGGCATGGTGTTGAAGGCGTTGGCGATGTCAAGAGACACCGCCAAGACGACCCCACCCCGAGACACTGCATCCCCCGTCGTGAGAGCCCTCACGCGCATGATGGCGTCCACCGTCGAGCGCCCCCTGCGGAAACCAAATTGGTGTTCCGCAAGGTCCGGCCCCATCCCCACAAGGTGCCCGGCGAGGCGGTTCGCAATGACTCTTTCAAAGAGCTTGCCCACCTCGTCGAGCAACACAATGGGCCGGTATGCGGACGGAGAGTCCGCAGGGCGCCCCGGCTTCCGGATGAGGACCAGCTTCCCCGTCTTCCAACGAAGCGGGAACTGGCCTCTCTCCAAGCATGCGCTTAAGAGCCCTTCCAGTCGGGGCCCGAGAGCCTCCGAGGCCAGGACCCAGGCTTTGCCAGGCAAGCCATCGGGTCCCGGGGCGGTATTTTTGGCTTTAAGCCTGCCTACCGCCACTCTCAGGTCCACCCCGGTCACTTCCGGAATGTCGTCATCGTCCTCGATGTGGTCCACATCTGTCACCGCAAGCGGCGGAGCCATAGGCGGGGGAGGATGTTCCCCTCGCAGAGGGAACAGAGCGCTCACCACGTCCTCCACGAGCTGAGGGCGGAGACTCTGCGTCAGCGGGGGGGCCCAGGTGCGGAGTTTGTCCCGCACCATCTTGTAAGGGCGCCCCCACGGATCTCTGTCGAGAGTCCCCAGCATCTCCTCGCGGCCCAGGTCCCTGGCCCGCTGGACAGCCTCTTGGAGGGCGGTCTTCGCTGCTCTGTATCCCTCGTACAGCTCCGCCTCAATGGCTGCCGCATCCGTAGGGCGGATGCGGAGCCTGCGATGCCTGGCGTACAGGTGCCGCGCGGCGACGCACGCCTCGCGCAGAGACTTCAGCTCTCGCGACCACCAGTACACCTGACGCCGGGCGCGTCCTGGCCGAACTCGGGGCATTGCCACGTCGCATATGTCGGACATGGCCTCCTGGAACCACCCTGCCTCGTTGTTGATGTCGGCAGGCCTGTTCGGTGATGTCACCCAGGCCTGCACTATCGAGGCTTCCAGGAGGAGCTCCCGGTCCAGCTGCTTCAGCGCCCAACGCGGACCACTCGGGGCCTGTGAGACCGGCGCGCTTGAGTCCTGGGCGGAGACATCGAACCGGATGTACCGGTGGTCGGAATAGGTCTCCACCCCCTCCATAACGCGCCAGTCAACGACACGCGGTGACAGAGCGGGGCTAGCGAACGAGATGTCCACCACCGACTCGCCCCGCATCCGCACACACGTGGGGACAGAACCCCGATTTAGGACGACCAGGCCCACCTCCAGAGCCCAGTCCTCCACCATCCTACCCCGCACATCTGTGCAACGAGAACCCCAAGCCAAGTTTTTGGCATTGAAGTCCCCGAGCACAAGCACTGGGAGAGAATAGCTTCGGATGACGACACTCAACTCCATGAGGGAGTTGTGGAACTCGGCGAGAGTTCGGCTCGGGGAGAAGTAGACTCCCGCTACGACGATCTCCCCGAACCGTGCTGCTACGCAACCCTGACCCTTCCTGACACTCTCAAGGGTCGGGGTACCGGCGGCGGCCGACGAAATTATGGCCACTGAGCCGCTCAGGTCCTCCACCCAGTCTTCCCTGGGTGGGACAAAGTACGGCTCAGCGACCACGGCGACGTTAATCAACCACTCCGCCATGCTCTGGAGCAACAGATCCTGAGCACAGCGGCAGTGGTTGATGTTCGCCTGGAGGAGGCGTAATGGGGCCATTATTAGCACTCCATTTCAGCCCCCTCCCGGGCCCCCTGTGAGGGCCCCGCAGCAGTTGTTGCGGCGGCGGTGCTGACGGCAGCAGTGGGCGCAACAGTGGCGGCGGCTGCGGCGGTGGCGACGGTGGAGGCGGTGGCTGAAGGCCTTCCCTTGCCCCTGGTCTTGGTGGGTGGTGCGCAGGCCCTGCCCCCTGCCCGGTGATCGGCCGGTTTGCCCGCTGCCGCACATGCAGTGCAGTGCGGTGGGGCAGAGCAGGCCGCGGCCATATGACCGGGAAGACCGCAACGGAAGCAGACGTCGCTGCGGTCCACCTCCGAGGTGCACTGACAACTCACGTGGTGCCCCACGAGGCACCGGTAACACCTCAGAGGTCGGGGCTCCAGCAGCTTAACCTGCGCTGACACCCAGCCTACCAGGAGCCTTCCAGCCTCCACGATCGTCCTTGCCGCCGTCACAGGGCAGCTTACCATTACAGTTCGCATGCCCGAGTGGTCCGGACGTAGGGTGCCTGCCCTGACCTGCTCAGCAGGGCACCCACCGGTCCTGGTGACGGCGGCGACCACCTCCTCTTGGGTCACTGAGTCATCCAGACCCAGGATGCGCATGTCTGCGCATCTGACAGGCCTGGACACTCGGACCTCATCCGCATCTAGGGACGCTCTGAGCTTTTCAGCCAGAGCGTCAGCGGACAGGCCGCTATTTTCTCCGGGGATCTCCAGCGCTCGAGCCCCTGTCGCGGTGACTTTGAGCCGGAGTCCCCCGGTGATCCCAAGCTCCCCGAGATTCACCGTCGCCTTCGCCTTTGTCAGCACGTCGCGGTAGGACACGCCCCTCTTTTCCGCTTCCGGCTGTAGTGTGATCACTACAGCTGCGGTCTTCGGGGCGCGGAGTCGAGCCGCGACGCTTCGCGCCTTGTGCTGACGCCTTCTTTTTTCATTGCGGGCCTTTTTGGCCGCCTTTCGTCCCTTCCTCCTTTTTTCCCCGACCACCTGCCACTCGGTTTCGGCCGTGGCAGGCATGGTGGGTGTCGGTGGAGCACGGCTCAACCTTAAAGATCGACCTGAGCGGCTGTTATTATTTAGCCACGAGCTCCTCTTATATGTGTTCAGAATTATGTACTGGATCCGTGGTAGCCATTTGTGCGTCCATGTACTTTCCATCTTGCATACCCAAAAATTCATACTAATATTAAATGCGAAAGTCACTCTGTTTGTTAGTTACCTTTTCACGACTAATCGGCTGATCGGATCTTAATGAAATTTGGCAAGAAGATAGATTTCAACCTGAGGAAGGACATAGGCTATATATCATCACGCTACGACCAATAGGAGCGGAGCAGCAATGTAAAATGTTGCGAAAACGGAGAAAATGTGACGCAGACGAAGTTGCGCGGGACAGCTAGTAGTTCTATAATGTTTTGGAATACTTAATAACAATAGTTAGAAAAGTTACGTCCAATTCACGCTATGAATCAAATTAAAAGAACTACTTAGCACAAGATAGAGAAGTTTGGAGGAAGAAAGGAAGCTTATCCTTATCGCACATCATCTGCCTAGCCTTTTCCCAAACTAACTTGGGGTCGGCTTCCAGTCTAACCGGATGCAGCTGAGTACCAGTATTTTACATGAAGCGACTGCCTATCTGACCTCCACAACCCAGTAACTGGGTAATATGATACCCCTTGGTAAGACTGGATGTCAGTTTTTTGGCTTCTGACTACTCGTAACGACTGTCAAAGATCTACAAATGACAGCCGGGACCAACGGCTTAACGTGCTTTCCGAGGCACGGAGGAAACTCGGTATGTTATTATGGTCACCCATCCACGGACCAACCTCGGCAAGCACGGCTTAACCTTAAAGATCCACCCGTGCGGCTGTTATTAATTTAGCCACGAGCTCCTCGATCCTACCCTTATCGCACAGCTGGGACTTTTATAGGCTCACCAACAGAAAAACTCAAATCGCACTCAAGTAACGTCGCCATCTTTGAAGATTTTTTTGAATCTCGAGAGTGCTTCTTTTACATCCGTACTTATCTCTAATTGATTTCAAATTAAGCATTTTTTTTATTTTCTAAAGCTTTTTGTTGGCCTCGCTAAGTGATCGGCTGTCAATATTTATAAACTATTACTTGCTTACAGATCTTTGAACTCATCGCTGTAATTAATGATATCAAATCTATTACTAAGTATGACGTGGGTTTTTTTATAATACAATCTGTAGCAGTATTAATGAGAACATGATCTGTACTTGTAGTCATTAATTTAAATGGATTTAGGTACAAAACTTAAAAGGTATGTCTTTATTAATATATTTAAATGTAATTCTGAAGAGTTGTTATTTTGTTGAACCAATCATAACACAATATTTAATTTTGATGTTACTTTAGAAATTGTCGGTTATGCAGAAAGGTTACTTAAAATTAAAAATTTAAAAACCCCCGACACAAAAAACCTCTAAAAAACCAAAAATAAAATAATCCAAGCGTCTTAGCGTCGGGGGTCCGCTTTGTTATGTGCTTGTACTAAGCGGTCTACTTAGCGGTCCCCCGACGCTAAGACGCTTGGATTATTTTATTTTTGGTTTTTTAGAGGTTTTTTGTGTCGGGAGTTTTTTAAATTTTTAATTTAATTTTTATTTCATGCTTTTTAAACTTACATTGTTTTATCTTAGCCTTGACTGTCCCAATACTGGGCATAGGCCTCCCCCATTGCTTCCACTTTTCTCGGTGTTGCGTGTCATCTCGCCAATTAACGAAAACAGCAAAAATTAAAAAAAACTTTTTGGGTGAGGGGGGGGGGTTTGCACCCACCCCTCATGGCAATGGCCATGGTGACAAGTGACAATATTTCACCAGACCTGTGGAAATTGCTAATTTCCCTTAAACTAGAAAAGAGGTGATGGCTTTCAAACGGCTGATCAGATTTTATCGAAACATAGCTAAGAACACTCTCGATTAAAACACCTTTCAAACGAAACCAATTTTATCAAAATCGGTTCATCCGTTTAGGAGCTACGATACCACAGACAGACACACAGATACACACGTCAAACTTATAACACCCCTCTTTTTTGGTCGGGGGTTAAAAAGCGTTTACGGCTTACGACATTTCATAAAAACTTTAAAGTCCTTATTTTCCGAAATTACTAAAAAATAGTTAAATTAGAACGATTATAAATTATCTATAGAAACAGAAAGTACCAATCATCTTTTTTTTTTTAAACAACATTTCGAAAATGTTTTATAGTAACTTTTTAGACCTATGTATCCTGGTTAAGCGTATTAAGTTTCATTAAAATTGGTTCGGTCATTTCGGAAAGTAAGGACTTGAGTTTGTATGAAATGCCGTAAGGTGTAAACGCTCTTAAACTGCGTATACATTTCGATATTTTGCAGCTTTTCCATACAAAAACTGTTTCATCATTTTCCTGCAGTCCGTCGTCCGCTACCATGGAGGGGGAATAGAAAGAGACAGAGCGAGAGTGAGTGCGTGGCATTCGAACGCATGCGTGTATAACGATGTTTCACTTCTTCCGCACGGAGGGACTCCACGCACTATTTTTTTTTCTTTCTCCGCTGTCAGCCGTCACGCTATCATTTACTACTTTTTCTTTCATAACATTCCTCACACACTCCATCCATATTTTCTTTGGTCTTCTTCTTCCTCTCCATCCAAGAACACATCACTTTTTAAGTCACATGTGATTCGTCCCTCCTCATCACATGCCCCATACATGACAGAAACCCAAAAAGTGAAGAACAGTCAGGAGGACTATTATTATTATTAAACTAGCTGTGCCAGTGACTTCGTCCGCGAGGAAATTAACAAAAAAAAAAAAAAAGTTTTTTTTTTCATTTTTGCATTTTAATTATTTTAGAATTTTCCTGAGATAGAAGTAGCCTAAGTTACTCCTTATTATTTGAGCTATCTACCAGTGCCGCAGTGAAAGTCTCGTCAAAATCGGTACAGCCGTTTCAGAGATAAGACGGAACAAACAGACAGACAGACAAAAATTGTATAAAAATATATTTTGTGACATGTACCGTTTAACATTCATATGCATGTAGTAAAAGCGGTTAGTTGAATATTACAGACAGACACTTCAATTTTATTTATTTAATTTGTTTAATAAACTTATTTCGAAAAGTCGTTTTTTAAAACTTTATTTAAAGAAGATTTGCACTATTCACCACAAAATAATCGTCCACAACAAAGTGTAAACTGCCTCTTAGCCTCATCTATATATAATTCAGATCTTATTTATAGAGTTACATTGAAAAAGCTCCAGCCAGGACCATCGGCACAAAAACTAGCTATTCATGTTTTATTCCATATCTTATCTCAGAGGAAGACTAAGCTGGTAAAGGTATTTTTTTTTCCAAAGAATAGGGATATGTTATGCTTCTTTTAGATATCTAGCTTTGATTCTTTGAAGGGGTAAGCAGAGATGGCTAGCAAGTTTTGATGGAATAATTTGTAATTATATTGAATGACTTAAAAATGATTTCAGCAAAACTGTGACTGCCTCATTGGTCTGCGCAATCAGAACTGTTGAGCATGAGGTACTGGGGTCGGGAAAATTGTTATCGGAAGACGACCGAGAAGGCCGATGCCTGCCAGGGCTGCGGGACTGTTCGAAAGAGATACCGTGGCCCTGGAACACAAAGGGCTAAGAAGGAACATGGATGGGTTTTAGTCAGTACAAGTCTGACACTCCCTTCCGCTCCGCCCAGAGCGGGAGGAGTCATTTGATGATTACGCATACGTAAAAAAAGGCTAGCCTCATCATCAGCCTAGCCTTTTCCTAACTATATTGGGATCGGCTCCCAGTCTAACCGGGTGCAGCTGTATACCAGTATGTTACATGAAGCGACTGCCTATCTGCCCTCCATAACCCAGTTAGTACTTGGCAAAACGATAGCCCCTGGTAAGAATGGCTGTCAGACTTTCGGACATTGAATGCGCCATCTTGCAAAAATAACAACACCGCGAAAAACTATCGTGCAAGCTAAAGATAATTCCAACCATTATTACCATTAAAGCAGTTAGCCAAATGAAAAATATGATGCTCTAAGGTGCGGTGTTCGTGGCAAAACGGGGCGCTGGCTGGTATTAGGTGCGGCTCAATTACGGAGAAATTAGTCGCGTAAATGTTGGCATGTTAATGACGAACATTAGGGATGACCCTGACCTTGGAACCTAATATCGTGTTTGTGTTGAAGGAAATGGTTGTTAACAACAATCTTTATGTATAACTAGGTGTCCCGCGCAACTTCGTCTGCGTCACCTTTTCCCCGTTTTCGCAAGATTTTTCATTGCTGCTCAGCTCCTATTGGTCGTAGCTTGATGATATATAGCCTATAGCCTTCCTCGGTAAATGGGCTATCTAACACTGAAATTTTTTTCAAATCGGTCCAGTAGTGACCTGATGTTAGCGCGTTCAAGGAAACAAACAAACTCTTCAGTTTTATAATATCAGTATAGATATATAAACGATAAATGAATTGAAAATAATTTGTATGAATTTAAAATTGTACTGAAAATGCACCTTGCATTTTAAAAGTTTGGAAGTGTCTGACCGACAGACAGTCAGATACTTTCAAAATGATGAATGGTGCTTGGTATTTCTCAAAATCAAAATATTTTTATTTCACATAGGCCTACATGCGTACTTGTAAAACGTCGACAAAAAGGTGCTCGGTTCGGGTTGGTCGTCTCCTATGGAGAAGAACATGCAAGAAACTCCATGGTTACTCTTTTAAAATCATTTGGTTTTACATTTTTTCTATGTTACAGCGTTAGTACTTAAGTATGGGAGGACATCGTAGCCCCGATAATAAGTCGTTGCTTACTACAAAACGGAGAACAAGATAAAAAAGTTACCAAGGATCTCAGAATCTATAACTAATGTCCACACATTTACAAACAATCGGTAAATAAGAAAAAAAAGAAGATATTACAAAAAGACTAGATTAAACAAGTGACACAAATGTTGTCTTTTTTTTTAACACCAACCTACCTATCACCCAGCCATATAACACACAACAAAACAGGCTAAGAAGAACAAGCGGTATTTTTCAATTTGCATACAAAAAAACAGCCTAATACTATTAATTGGCTAACTGTGCGATGAAAAGCTATTAGTTAGCATCTTGATTAGGTTTTTGTTGCGAAGTTATTGACCGAGCGACGCCGTAGGATGTTATTAGTCCATCAAATTGGGTGCAGGTGTGATTAAAAGAATGACGCATATTAGGAAGGTAATGGATGCATACGACGACACCAGTTAGTTTTTAACCGACTTCTAAAAAAGGAGGAGGTTATGTTTTACACCATCATCTCTGTATGTTCACCGATTTCTCCGTAATTACTGGTCCGATTCAAATGTTTGTTTTTCATTTGGTAAAAGAAGCTTGCGGGCTGGACCCGTTTACATTTTCTTAACTTTACTTAGGAACTATACAGGTTGTAACGGAAAGGGTATATACATCGATCATCAAACTGAACATGTTTCTCATCATAAAACATGTTTTTCAGCAAAAAAAATATCTGCTGCCCCATAGAAAATTGCAATACCTATTCGACCCAAATGTATAGGCAGCTGATATTTTTTTTTGCTTCACAACCTGTACAAGTTTTCCTCTATTATATAGGGTGACTGGTGACTTAGTGAACGATACTTAAATAAAAAATCACAATAATACAACAGCCGTATGAAATTCGCGTGCGCGCGCCTTTGTCCTATCAGCTTGTAATAAAAGTGAATGAGTATAAAAAAAATGTTTCTTTGGGTAAGTTGTTAATTATCTATACATACAAAAAAAAATAGTACGTGGAGTCCCTCCGCGCGGAAGAAGTGAAACTTCGTAATACTACACGCATGCGTTCGAGTGCCACGCATTCACTCTCGTTATTTTATTGAGCTTATAAATAATATTTTATTGTTTTATTGTTGTACACTTTTTATTACATAACTTTATCAAGGTTATTCTACTCATGGAAATTGAGCGAAAGCTGGTCACACCGAAGAGTCGAATGCATGACTGTTTGCACGCCATCTTGCGTACCTAGTACGTAGTCACAAAACTTGAAAAACGCCATCTCTTAGTGGGTTATACAAAATATTCCCCCTCCATGAAAACGTTAAACTTGTTGGAAGTCGCATAAGAAGTTTCACTTCAATAAATAAAATTGAAGTGTCTGTTTGTAATATAAAAATAAGGGATTAAATATAATGAGCACCAAAAATACTTTGAGATCCTAAGCTACGTTACCAAAAAAAAAATACTAAACACCAAAAAAATTGTATTCAAAGACCTAATATAGTAAATGATCACCAAATTTTGTGGCAAGAAGAACTTAGGAAGCAAGTGCGAGCAAAGCGAGCTCGGGATATTGGGCACCCCGACTCGGACAGGTTAGGTTCGAAGGGGATGGCGGGGTCTAGTGAGCAAGCGGAGCGAGCGAACTAAGACCCCGACATCCCCTTCGTGTTAGGTTACTTTAAACCCTGCAGAGAGAAATAGACAACGCCTTAGTTCGGAGCTGTGATTTTCAGGTTTTTAATTCTGGTGATCATTTACTATTTCTGGTGATCATTTACTATTTTAGGCAGTATAAAAATGTTTTTTAAGGTTATATTTACTTTATCTGGTGTTATGTTAAACATAAGCCTAAAAATAATCGCTTTTTACTACATGCATATGAATGTGTATACGGTACATATACCATTTTTTTTTTTCAATTTTTGTCTGCGCTTGCGAACACTGGACCAGACCAACGAGGCCGTCTTAAGATTGAAGTTTCGTATTTACTCCTAGGTACAGATGAAACTGTGAAGATATTTTATTATGGTAATCATACCGTGTATGCTTTTTTTGTAACTTAAACATTTTAAAGTTAACAATTACAAAAATTCCTAAATACACAATGGTTTAAACACAATTGAGCTATGGCTTTTGTTAATTATCTTGCTGAGAAAGAATACCTGCATGTGATTGATAAAAACTAGCAAGAATTTGTCAATCCTTTTGTTTGTCACACACAAATGTATTTTTTAGGACAAGTGTACATAAATATATTTAATAACTGGACAGAAATATACATGTGACCTTTGTGTATGACCTAACATTTTATAACTCTTACTTAATCTATTTTAATGCTTGTTTTAATTGCAATCAATCTCAATTTACATTAAATAGTGAAGTCATTAAATAGCAGTGGTATGACCGAGGGACTGCCAATCCATAGGTCACGAGTTCGAACAAAAGGCACGCACTTCTGATTTGGCGGATTCATATGCGTATTGTATAATTATCACTTGTTTCGGTGAAGGAAAACATCGTGAGGAAACCAGCATGCCTGAGATATATTTCTCGACGGCATGTGAAGCCAAGTCAGAGGCCTATAGGCGGCCTAAAAACGGATCAGTAGGTCCAAAGATTACACCCTACATCTAAAAAGATAATGAATATGTTGATTGCTGTAAATTCGAAGTATCCTATACTAGCTGACCCGCGCAACTTCTCCTGCGTCACATTTTTATTGATGCTCCAGTTCCTATTTCTCGTAACGAGATGTTATGTAGCCTAGCCTTGCTCGATAAATGTAGCCTTCGTCGTTAAATGAGTTACCCGACACTAAAGATTAGGTGTACAGGCAAACAAACAAACAAACTCTGCACCTTTATAATATTACTACCTAGCTGTCCCGCGCAACTTCGTCTGTGTCACATTTTCCCCGTTTCCGTTTCCCCGCAACATTTTCATTGCTGCTCCGCTCCTATTGGTTTTAGCGTGCCTATAGCCTTCCCCGATAAATGGGATATCTAAAACTGAAAGAGGTTTTCAAATCGAACCGTTCCTGAGATTAGCGCGTTGAAGCAAACAAACAAACAAGCTTTTCAGCTTAATACTATTAAGTAAGTAGATATTAATAATAAAGCTGCAGGGTAAAAAAAGTAAATAATATGTGAAAAGATGAATAAACGAAATAATAATAATATTTAGTAATCTACACTATACTAAATATTATTATTTGCACAAATATAAAGATTGTAAAAGGCAGGAAACATTTTAGCAAGAAGATCCGAAGAGGATTTAAATTACATTCGAGATTATTATAATCAAAAACAAAATATTACTATACAAACCAATTTAATTAATTACAAATCGAACTTCAACCTACAAGACACAAGAATTCAGAATTAAAAAATACTTGAATTAATACCGATGCAGCATAGTTTTCATTTTCACAATTTATAGGAAACTTGTTGGCTGACATATCACGAAGTGGTTACGACATTTTGATGCCACTACAACATTTGCAAACTTTAGCGATTTGTGATAGAAATCACATGTGTTTTGTGGGAGAATCGAGTAATTGAATTGAAAATGCTTGTTTTGTATGTAAAGTTTAAAGAGTACACACCAGCACATAAGCTAGAACAATCTGTCAAATTTCTGTAATGGATTTTCAACTTTATTATTATCTAGCTTCTGCACACGGCTTCGTCCGCGTTTTTACCGGGATAAAAAGTATTCTATGTGCTATTCCAGACTATAATCTATCCCTGTGCCAAATTTCATCCAGATCCATTCAGTAGTTTTTACGTGAAAGAGTAACAAACATCTATCCATCCATCCATACTTAAAAACTTTCGCGTTTATAATATTAGTCGGAAGAATTAGGTTCAAGGCTTGACAAAATTTGATAGTTTCGGGTAGCTTGATCTGGCATCTGTACCTACATATTGTTGTGTCGTAGAGATTTGTAGTGTTTGCTCGGTGAATAAATTCTTTCACTAATGGGAAGCTACATTATCTCTGAGTGGCTTAGGCATTATTTTAAACATAACCGTGGTATCATTTCCAACTACAAAGAGAGCGAAGCAGTGGGGTAAAAGATATTTAGGAATAATAAATGCTACCTAACCTTCTGTTTATAAAATCAAAATATCTATTTGGTATCGGCCGTTCTTATGCTGTATCCCTAACTTGAGGTGATCTTATATCGATTGATCTACTAAATAGGCTCTAAAAAGACGCTTTAATTATGTGCATGAAATAATAATATTTTTAAAGACGATTCAAAACACAATTTTCTATTTTGGGATCCACTAACGTTAGAAGTCTAGCTTATAAATGAATGATTGGCGTAGTGGCAGGGCGATTGGGCTGCTAAGCTGTGAGTCGCGGGTATGATTTCCGCTTAGAACAAACATCTGCAGACTTGTTCTTGTTTCAAGTTTTTCCTACAGACTTAAAAACAGCCAGACTCTCTAGTCCTCAGGTCTGGCTGATTGTTTATGCGAGTTTAAATGTTTGTAGACACACCCAATACAGGAGAGTGTACGGCGATATAATTAATTAATATATATTTGGAAAAATAAACAAAGAATTCAAATTAAATTTATCTTTTAAATTAAAATTATCAGTGCAAGTTGTAATTTCGAAAAACTATTTAGATTGGTAGATGTTTATTACGTCTTACATTTTCTACATACAAGACTAAACAAACAAACACATCAAAGGTTACATTAAAGATTCATTGCACTTTAGGGTCATGCCCCTTGACTTGCCTATAAGATAGTAAAAGTTACGGTATTGTGTAAACTTAAATAACTTTGCAGTATTAACTGAGAAAAATTACAAAACTCATCAGCAAGTTTGTACTCTTTAATTAAAAACACAACAGTTACGACGATTGGTACCTATAGTTAATGAAATGGGAAATACTTCTGAGCAGCGGTGGCCCAGTGGTGACAGCCCCGACTTACGAGCAGTAAGCCGTGGGTTCGAACCCAGGCAGCCGCACTATTTTGTGTAATTTATTTCATCACCGCTGCCCTCTAAAACGGTGAAGGAAAACATCGTGAGGCAAAGTAGAACTAAAAAATCGAAGACATGTGAAATCTACCAACACGCACTGGACAGCAGTGGTGGATTTCAGCCCATTCCCTTTCATAGAGGGGAGGCCAGTGTCCCAGCAGTGGGAACATTACAGGCTGATTATGCTAAATACTTTGAAGTTATTATGAAATCTATCTAGTGTTCATAGTTTAGGCCATGCTAGACTTTTTTAAGGCTAAGGGCCCAAAAGATCATAATATTCATATAATATGGTCTGGCTGTTTGTGTATGTGACTTTAAATGATTGTAAACGCACCCACGATACAGGAGAAATTGATACATGACGTGTGGAAAAACTTTTCAAGATAATTAGATAACTTGTTTATCTAGCTCAGTCACTTCAAATCCGTAATGTTAGCAATAAAAACATGTTGGGTGTAGAAGCATTACAAAAATTACTACAACGCCATCTATGATACAACTAAAGAACTAACATCAATTTCCTACATCGCGCGAGCAAAACTGTTCGACGTGACATAAGACTATATAAGGTGTTGTTTTGCATCCTCGTCAAATTCAAGGAGGTAACTATGCTAATGATTCTTGTCCCGAATCAATAATAAAATAGGTAGGTATTTTTTTTTTCTTTTTTATGGAAATCGGTAAGTGTAAAGCAATGGTGGTTACCATTGCTTTAAACGCGGCCCGTCTGGTTCTTGCCTTATAACCTCGCTCACACACTTAAAAACAATCTCAAACGTTTATTCGATAATTTCTTATCCCCTAAACCACGTTATGGGGGTTATTCTGAAATACTGACAAACTTAAACAACCAAAAAAATCAGCGTTTATTAATAAATAACTAGGTGCCGTAATTTTAATTGATTATTTATATATTTTGTGACCACCTCCTGAAATTTGACGAGGTTGCAAAACAACACCTTGTATAGGAAATGCCGACCACAACTGACGGGCAGTTGCCCCCAGACATAACACCTGTCTGACACCCTGTTCTTTGTACTCCTAAATGGGTATTTAAAAGTAAGTCAGTAATAAATTAAAACTTACCAAAACTTAAAGATATAGCGTCGGCACCCTCTTCTGAGCTCCCAAAGACAATTTATTACCAATCTTCTTGTAGCCTTCATTCTTTACTCTAGTCTTAGGTTTGTCCGGATCAGGACATCCCTTTAGCTCCCAAACCAGATTCGTCAAAGACTTCGGTCTGCTTAGCTTCCTTGATCGCTTTTCAGGCAGTTTCGGACCATTCCCTGAATCTCCCGAAGTCCTGCCTCCTGAATGACTTGAGTCTAAAGTACCATCGAGCTCCATACCTTGGTGGATGTTCGATAGGCTTTTATACCGTATGTTAAAGATCGGAGAGTCTCCTTTAATTGGTCGAATCGGACTAGCTACGGGACTAGGTACCTCTTTAGTCGGCGAAGTACTTTTCTGACGGAACACCATTCTGTTTTTATTGCTATTCACACTGTTCTTGATATATAGTTTGGGTAGGTTTGGTGCTGGTGCTATGGAACATTTTTCTTTGTAAACTGTGACTGGGGTTTCTTTAATTTGTGCAGGTGCTTTCCTAGTTCGCTTTTCTGCTTTTTGGATGTTCAAGGGTTTCTTGGTAGGTATGGTTTCTATCGGCGGTGGTTCTGGCTTTATTTCTGTGATTAAAGGCATGTGTATAGGAGTTGCTGCTGGGGATGCAGGAGCTGACTCGTGTCTTGGAGTTGGTTCGTTTGAATAAGAAGCCTTTATGTTCTTAGGGAGAGGTGCAAAGCCTCGAACGTAGTCGTAAATTTGGTCTATTTCATCATATTCGTCTGGAATACTGTTCTCGTCTCGATGACTGCTGTAAATGTGGTTGTGACGCGACATATGTTTGTGCTGATTAGCTGTATCCGAAGACGCGCTGCGTCGAAGAAAATATCCAGTTTTGACTAATGGAGGAGCATGTAATGGCCCATTCAAAAGCCTCTTCGGGTCACCCAACTTCCCATCTAATACATGTATTCTGTCTACAACATCTACTAACAAACGATTGCACTTCTCCACTAGCCTAGAGAATTCCATGAAATTCTTAATTTGATCCTCATTTTTGCATCTCTGCATTTTGAGTGGCGCTGCCAAAGGTAGTGCTACTAACGCATTACCTTCTTTAGGAAGAGGAAGAGCAAAGACATGGTCTTCTTCGAACATGGACAGCAGTCTTAATTCTGGGACAAAATGACTGGCACTTTTGAGCCCTCTTGGTGGTGTACCGTGAACCAATCTCACTGTTATGGGCAAACGTTTAGTCAGCAGAGTCTTAGCTGTATGAACTCCACTGATATTCTCTTCCTTAGCCACAGCTGAGAACTTCCCTCTTTGATCCAAACTCAACAGAACCATATCGCCTTTAGAATCTGTACATTTCAAATACTTATTCTTACCTAAGAAAGTTTCACCTTTAGGCATGATTATCTCTCCAGCTGGTAGATTCCTTGCTCCATCAGCTGTGACATTGCCATCTAGGTCTATTTTAGCACAAATAACCCTAATTGGTTCTCTGACAAGACACCCATCATCAAGTTTCCTTCTAGCCAGTTCTGATACTGATTCAATACACCTGACAGCCCGACCTTCTTCGCTTAGCAACTCAAAGTATCCTTTATACGTTTCTGGGATAGCTATTCTAGGTCCGACACTGACCATCCGTCTCCCTTCTTTAAGTTTGATGGCTTGAGCGATGATTTTCTTTCTCTTTCCTGCGGAGACGAGGAGGGCTGTGGATTGTAGCCCGGGGCTCGGGAGTGTAGGGACACCGAGTCCTCCATATTGTCCTTTGATGATCTTGGCGACGCTTGGCAGGCGGTTCTTGACTGCGAATTCTCTGAGGTAGCTGCCTTCGTCACACCAGCGCGATGCTGCGGCCACTACTTGGCCGTCTGTGGCTGCCATTGCGGGTTTAGTCACATCTGAGGAAAAGAGAAAAAGGTAAGTTAATATTGTTCTTGAAAAACGTAATGTAATGTGGTAATGTGTAAAGACTTTAAGAGAACGGACTGAATGGTATAATGTCATATGATTTCTTGGAGGTATGTTAAAATCCAATAAAAACTATAGATATAAATAATGTATAAATAGTGTTCAAACATATTATACAACAAAATGTTTTGAAAAGGCCTATAAGTTGAAGGTAAAACTCGAAAAAAAATCAGTGCGTGGAGTCCCTCCGCGCGGAAGAAGTGAAACTTCGTAATACTACACGCATGCTTTCGAGTGCCACGCATTCACTCTCGTTATTTTATTGAGCTTCTAAATAACATTTTGTTGTTTTATTTTTATTACATAAGTTTATCGAGGTTATTCTACTCATGGAAATTGAGCGACGGCCGGTCACACCGAAGAGTCGAAAGCATGACTGTTTGCACGCCATCTTGCGTACCTAGTAGAACTACGTAGTCACAAATCTTGTAATACTGCCATAACATCTTAGTGAGCTTTAGAAAATATTCCCCCTCCATGGTAGCGTTAAACTTGTTGGAAGTCGCATATGAAGTTTCACTTCAAAAACTTGTACAGAAAAGATCAAAATTATGCATACACATCTTTACATAGCATAATTATAGGGTAACAGTTTTCGTTAAAAAAAAGAAAGTGTGATACACATAAAATCTCACGACTGCTACCGTATGCGGTCAAAACCGTTAAAACAAAACTTCAGTTAACCAACAGGAAAACCCACTTTTACAATAAACATTTATAGAAGAATCACGTGCCACTCCAAGTGCGTAAACCGATGCAATAAATTGTTTATAGTGTGTATAAGATTAGGCGGCGTACGGATTGGGAAGACGCGAGTAGGCGCGGGTAAATGTCGCGTGACGACGACGAAAAAATCTGCAGTTTTTTTTTTTTAAATTGCCTATGTAAAATTTCTATGTTAGGCTTCAGAATGGTGTACTGAACACGTGGCAACTGTTTTAGCATCGTTGTCCACCTTCTATTTCAGGCCCAGTTGTCAGTCCATTTTTGAACACTAAAAAAAACATCCTACTACGAGAAATATTATAAATGCGAAAGTTTGTGAGGATGGATGGATGTTTGTTACTCTTTCACGCAAAAACTACTGAATGGATTTGGATGAAATTTGGCACACGGGTAGATTATAACCTGGACATAGGATACTTTTTATCCCGATAGTTTGTTCGCGTGGGACAATTATCGAACTCCACGCGGGCGGCGCCGCGGGCATAAGCTGGGACATTATAAACTAGGAGTTCTTTATTATTACTTGTCTGACTGGATGTTTACGACTGAGGACAGAATGCTGTGGCGTAAGGCAGTGAGTTGTATGTCCAACAGTGCACAGATTTGATTGAAATCTTCATTATACTTAACAAAGCAAAGGTTTGAGCGAAGAGAATCTTTACTTCATCATCAATCTCCCTTATCCCAATTTATTTGGGGTCGGCGCAGCATGTCACTTGCATACTTGGGCAGCAAGTCTCGTGTTCTTCTTCCATACTTCTCTATTACTTGTCATCTCATTAGACACCTCCTTTCTGCCTTATAATCCTTCACTGAGACGATCGTTTCTTTGGAAATATAGAAAATAAAAGTAGAGAAAGACTGTTATATCCGTTCACATTCAAACTTAATTAACAATACTAAGATATTATTACCTGTGACTTAACCTGAACCCAACTCGCGCGATCCCGCGACCAATGCACCCAAGCCCTAAGCTAACCTCTAAACGTTCGATTAGCCAACAGTGTAACAAAGAAATGTGCGGTCAATAACGTCGGTTATAAAAACACCGTTATGTAATACTTGTAGTTATTCATCGATAAATACTTCGGTTACAATGAGTAGACGATTTCTTTGTGGATAAGGTTTTTGAAGAGGTTATCATGATGTGTTGTGAAATAGTTTCCAGCAACGGCTATAGTGATCTTTGGGAGTGGTTTCTACCAAAGACTTTTTTTTATTTTTTTATTTGCGATGGTCTTGCTCTTGACTCTAGTCTAGGTCAGAGACGACGATGGTACGAGCTTACCCAGAAGAAGCCTGTTCACTCTAACTTTCAAGAGATTAGGGTTATAAGCGTTCGAAAACACAGACGTAGGCAGAGAATTCCACTCCTTTGCTGTGCGCATTATGAAACCTAACTGACTATTGCCCATAGTCACATATGACTGTATCCTTGCATCCTTTAACGAAACTTTAATTAGGATTTTTAATGTCTATTAAACTGCCTCGACGGTCTAGTGTCCCAGTCAATAGGATTAGCTCAAATTTTGCATATGAAAAATAACAAATAATGATATTTAGTGTATAAACAATATGATTAAAATTATATCGAGTACTTTTTTTGTTTTTAGTTTCAAAGCTGAAGAGTGGTGTTTTGTTTTTCGTTTTGCTTCATTTTTGATTAAAATGACATTTTCGTGTAAAATAAACGTGTTTTTATTATGGATCAGAAAAACGTGTTTTTATTGTGTTTTTATTATTAGTGGTCAGAGTCAGAAAACCGAAATTTAGTAATATAATATTAATAGTTTCTTCTCGAGACGCGCTTTCTGTGAACTGAGGTATCTGGAAACAGTGGTTTCTATGAACGAAGTTTCCGGCAAGACGTGCTATCTATGAACAGAGATTTCTGTTAACAGTGCTTCCTATTGACCGAGATGTCTACGAACAATGTTTCGAATCAACAAAGTTTTCGGCGAAACGTGCTGTCTATGGATAGAGATTTCTATTAACTATGCTTTCTGTATGTAGCGGGATCGTACAAGCGTGTTTCTGTCTTAGGTTCCACATTCATGAAGGGTTCGATTCCTAGGTCAGGTAAAGTGTTTTCGAGTTTTTCGTCAAAAAGTTCTCAGTAGCAGCGTCGGAGTTTACATTTGTGCCCCTTTGATAGGCAGAGGTGTACCTAAGTAAACCCACCAAATCGCCAGCAATGTTCAAGTACCATGTAGGAAAGCTCGTGGCTAAATAATAACAGCCGCACGGGTCGTCTTAAAGGTTAAGCCGTGCTTGCCGAGGTTGGTCCGTGGATGGGTGACCATAATTACATACCGAGTTTCCTCCGTGCCGCGGAAAGCACGTTAAGCCATTGGACCCGGCTGTTATTTGTAGATCTTTAATAGTCGTTACAGGTAATCAGTGGCTCGAAGGTCTGACCACCAGTCTTACCAAAGGGTACCGTTTGTCCCAGGCGTTACGTTAAGAATTGGAAGAGTTACGTACGTAGATATTTATTTCCAGCTATGGCTTTCTTTCGGACGAAATAACAAGAATAATTTATTTAAAATCATTAAAAGAAGCTAAAAAGAAATTAATCATTGCCTCAGGCTTCAATGAACACGCGCTCATACTGTAGATAAATCTTTCGAAAAACTTATCGTACCAATCCTCGCATTGACCTCGAACGCAGAAGAAGATTCACGGGCTCCAACCGTTCCGCTATCGGTTAAAAATTACCTAACACATTATACCAATCGCCCTTGCTGCAGCACTAACTTACCGGCGCGTAACGTATGCGTAACAACCATTGTTTGTGTACATTGACCTTAAACTTGGCGATACCACTGAGTAGATAGATACAGAAGGCTTCATACAACAAGCGAAAATGGACGTACACTTATACACGCTTCACGTACAGCGAGTGCAAGCGTACTCGCGATGTGTGTGATGGCTGTCATTTGTTTTAGATCGCCGCCGCCAATCGTACCCACGGCGATCAATCAAGGTATGCAAAACCAGTTTCTGCGGATTTTTCATTGTATGCTTTGGTACAAAGCGAGGCCATGTTATACTGGACGTGTAAAGCTTGATGTGTCGCCGAAAGAAAGAAAGAAAATCCGTTACTCCCGGCTGTCATTTGTAAATCTTTGACAGTCTCTACGGGTGGCCAGAAAAATGAATGTCGGACAACAAGTAATACTAAGCGGTATTCTATTCTATAACTTGGTTGTAAAGGTC
Organism: Cerastis leucographa; assembly: GCA_963082945.1. Taxonomy (NCBI): domain Eukaryota; kingdom Metazoa; phylum Arthropoda; class Insecta; order Lepidoptera; family Noctuidae; genus Cerastis; species Cerastis leucographa. The sequence continues at coordinate 3,351,237 of OY720369.1, read as the reverse complement.
AGATAGGCAGTCGCTTCATGTAGAATACTGGTATTCAGCTGCATGGGGTAATACTACTAATCGTCCCAATGCAATTGGGTAAAGGCTACTCAGAGTACCTCTGACTTTGCATAGCTCTCAAAATCAGATTTTAAACACTTAATTTTCATTGGGAAATAGTTGCTGTTAAATTGCTTTGTCAAATCTGTAAAAAATACAGTGATCTTTATCCTCATTACAATAGTGTAGGAGCGCTGATACATCAGTTTTGTATTCGTCGTAAGTGCAGCGCTCAGCGACCACAGTTCGCCCGTAACCACCGTAAGCTATAGACGCGCTCCCATTCTAATTAACTACTCCTTGTAATGTCGTAACAAGTTAAATCAAGTAAAGTAATATTCGACTTCCGCAGTGTATCATTTCTCTCCGTACACACACCACCTAAAGACCCTATAAACACGCATACAAAAATAGGCTTGTTTTTAGTTTGCTCCTATTCGTACGGCGATCTCAAATAAATTTTCAGTTGAGCGCACTCGCTGTATATACCGCGGTGATCCGCCCCATTATGACGTACGCTTGCGTCGTGTACGCTCACACCAAGCCTAAGTACATCCATAGGATGCAAATTTTACAGAACCGGTTCTTACGTAGAGTCAGGGGCTCCCGAGCCCCTTTTTATGTCCGTAATGACCGTCTACACGTAGACCTTAGAATGCCCACCGTCCTTCAGTTTATGAAACGCCTTTCGAAGCGTTTCTTCGATAACGCCATTAAACACCGTAATCCCCTGATCGCAGCGGCCGCCCGTTTCGAACCCTCGCGCATTAGTACAGTACGCCGTCCTAGGCATACCCTTGTCACTCCAGATGATGCTATCACCCTCCTCCAGGAGAGTAGCAAAGAGACTAGCACTCTTAAAAAGTTCCGACTCAAACCGCCGTCTTTCCGACCTCGCCGTCGAGGTCCGTCGCGACGTCCCGGTCCATGCCCTCCCCGACCCTCGCTCGAGCCAGCCCGCGATGCTGTGCCAGTAGTTTTAAATCAGCCCCTAAATAATGATACCATTCAGATCCAGCCTGACCCATGCAGTCCTCCCCCAGCGACGCCATAAGCCGAGGTTCGTACCCCACAGGGGGTGCCCTTAGCGTGCAGTCGCTTAGTTTGTAAGTTTTTATGCCCTGGCTGGAGGCCTTACTCTAAAGGCACCCACAGGATAGTCCGGTTAAGCAGACGACAACCTCATAGGTTGAACTGCGAGATGCCATTCAAAAAAAAAAAAAAAACTCGCTGTACAGTGGAGCGTGTATGTGAGTGCGTGCGGTCTCGCTTGCTGTTTGAACCTGACCTTCTGACTTTTCTATTTTGTGGCAATAAACTGTTTGTTTTAACTTTTATGCGTTATTCTTTAATTAGATTTCGGTTTGTTTCTTTACTGTTTTTCGGATTGTAACGGTTTTAAGATTACAGTGGTGTGTTGTGTTTTGTTTTTTTTTGGTAAAGTTAGTATTACCAAGTTTAGCGGATTTTCGGGCTGTGTTGGTTAAATCTAGATTCGGTGAAAACTTTTTTATTTTCTGATTAAAACATGTAAGTTGGTTTCGGTAACTTAGACTTGTCTAGCAATACACGTCTTTCGGCTGACATGACAATGAGTTAGTATTACTAGTAAGCTTCTTGGGAAGATCTCTTTGCGGATTTCGATTATTCTAGAAACCGATCGAATGAGACCGAGTTCCACATCCAACATAGTTGGTTCGGAACACTAATAAGATTTGGAGGTATGAATAACAGGGTGTAAAGTTCTTCATCCCCCATATAAAAGGGAGGATCTTCCAACCAGATGGGTGTTTATTTATTTAAACTTCATGTACAAGAGTTGTACATAGGCGGTCTTAATGCCAAAAGGTATTCTCTAGTTGTCAACTGGTGGCCGGTGTTGCGATAGTTGTTGTCACGATTAATAGACGAAATAGGATTTTCATGTAAGTTCTTTATTTGTGTCACAGATGGCGCTTTAGTACTCTTTGTAGTGCTGCCACCATCTATACAGGGTGTAACGGAAAGGGTATATACATCCCTAAGGGTGTGCTACAGACCATCAAACTGAACATGTTTCTCATCATAAAACATGTTTTTTAGCAAAAAAAAATCTGCTGCCCCATAGAAAATTACAATACCTATTCGACCCAAATGTATCGGCAGCTGATATTTTTTTTTGCTGCAATTTTTTTTTATGTTGAGAAACATGTTCAGTTTGATGGTCTGTAGCACACCCTTAAGGATGTATATACCCTTTCCGTTACACCCTGTATAGGGTGACTGGTAATTAGTGTCTGATACTTAAATACGTGATTGTACTCATGATAACAAACAACTTTCCCAAAGAAACATTTTTTTTGTACTTGTCGGATCTGGTCATTAGTACGGACAGAAAATGAATCGAAAGCGCGCCAAAGGTGTCATCACGCGACCTAAGCGCGCTTATACAGAGTCGTGATGTTTCTCGTCTGCAGGACAGTCAGTGTCTAATCGCGGTGGAGTCAAGACGTCCCGAAACTGTATCCCGATTCATGGTGCCTAGTGTTACTGTGTTGGATTGTAATTTCAAGTAATTTGTTAGTTCGATAATAGCAGTGTACCGTGTGTAGTGTGTGTTCTCATAGCACGAAAACCATGTTCTGCCCACATGGTGACTGAGTCTAACGGAATAAATCACCCCTCACTACATTCACTTTTATCACAATAACACAACATGCGTATGAAATTAGCGCACGCGTACACCTGTGACCTATCAGCTGTAAGCCGTCGTTCTGTCTCATTACTATCGTACCATGCCACAGTAGGTAGGCAGAGCACCCGAATGGCTCGCAAACCCAAAATTCAAACGGCTGTTGTGTTCGTGTCATAAAAATGGATGAGTAAAAAAAAAGTTTCTTTGGAAAAGTTGTTTGTTATCATGAGTAGAATCACGTGTTTAAGTATCGGGCACTCATTACCAGTCACCCTACACAGGGTGTAACGGAAAGGGTATATACATACTTAAGGGTGTGCTACAGACCATCAAACTGACCATGTTTCTCATCATAAAACATGTTTTTCAGCGAAAAATTATCTGCTGCCCCTTACAAAATTGCAATACCTATTCGACCCAAATGTATGGGGCAGCTGATATTTTTTTCGCTATTATGAAGTTTGTCCGATGGAGAAACATGTTCAGTTTGATGGTCTGTAGCACACCCTTAAGTCTGTATAAAGGGTGTAAAACACCTCTTAACGAAGCCGAAAGGCACTGGTTCTCCCTGTCATTGCGATCATTTTTTTGTTGTACACCATACCTGGGAACCTTCTAGTTACGGAGATATTAGGGGTCAAAGTTCCAAATTTTTGACAAGTATTTTTTTAAATACAAGTTTTTAATGTAAGATTTTTACTTTAAACACCTCCACGACCCCCGTTCTATTCAATCCATCCATCAGCATAATGTTTTGAGTGCGTTACATTGAGTTCTACCACAAAACATGATTGTACACCCCCCAAAAAAAAAGTCGTTTCCCAGCAATAATTTTTGCGTAAAGTTACTTAGTTTCATGTACAGAATGCTTGGTTGACGGCTTCGTGATGAGGTGATTTACACCGTGTATACCCTTTCCGTAACACCCTGGTTAGGTTGAAATGGATATCTATTAAAATCATGTTTGTCACTTACTAGTCAACACATTAACCATTGGGGTTTTCCCACTTTCTTATAATGTATGTAAGTATGCTGCATCGTTATTAATTTATACCTGTCACTACATAATGATGGCTATAACATTTTATATGCGTCGCCGAGCATTGTATATGATTGACATTCCATCAATTACGTAATTCTGTACATACCGTTAGCATAATAAGATGACTAAGTAATAGGTACTTCGTTTTTATGAGGACAAAAATGTGAGATTTTATAAGCTGATAGGCAAAGTCTGACCTAGAAGTTTATTGAACCACAAATGTGAGTAGAAAATAAGCCAACTTTTAAAGTGATTTTTAGAATTTAGCATTTGGTAAAGGAGAATGGGCGCCTTTGTAACGGCGTGTTTATCAAACTCCGTTGCGTTGTGTGGTACATGAGAACGACGCTCGAGCCGTTAGCGTTCAGACAGCGCGCAGCGTTGATTAACTTGCTAAAAGTCTCGGAACTAATGAAGTAATGGACATCATCTGATCATCTCATCTGTATGGGCATAAAAATGTATAATAATTTACCCATAGACATTAAAAGCATTCATTTAATTGGTATTTTTAAAGGGAAGCTAAAACACTTCCTGGTTAAAAAGACATACTACTCAGTAAAGGAATTTCTTGAAGAAAAATAATTATGTACTTGTAATATTGGAATGAATGTGATACTTAATAAAATGACATGTAAATTTTAAGAATATTAAAAGTATGATTTAGTATAAAATGTATGAATACTGATAATTTAATATAAGACAATGTAAACTGGAACAACTGTAATAGTATATATTTTTTATATTGGAACGAAGTTCCTTATCGCGCGTTGTGAAAGGGGGCTAGACGGAAAAAATTCTTACGAAAAGTTGTCACGACACTTTTTTCTATAGTAAGCTATTGTAAGCTTTATTTCTTTAAAATAAAGTTGAAATTTCCTTAAATTACGTACAATTGGGGTGTGTATGTGAGTAAGGATAGATATGATTATTATTTTGAGTGACCGAACTACAAAGTACAAATTCGGTTGTGCAGTTAAGTAAGACGTATTGCTTCGAATTAAGGATTAATCTTCCTTATATTAAATATTTTATTTTTCGCACACTAACTTAAATCTAAAATGTATTGATATTATATACGTGAAAGGAACTTCGTTCCATCCGGGTGTCCCTTGACACCTCTCAAGTTTTTTTTTTAATATAGTTAAAAACCATTTATATTGCAATGCCCTAACAGGCAACTAAGTTATAAGAACCTACCTATTGTCAACATCTTCAAGACTACACTTAATTCGCAATAAAGAATTTGAATTTGAATCTAGGCTAACCAAACGAAAATCGATCACCTTTCTTTCCCCACAACTTGATACAGCTGTGGGGACAATACGGTCATTCTCCTTTTGTCAATTACGAAAAGCGTAACCCACGGTGAAAGAAAATGTCATGAGGAACACATAGAGCTTGGTGATTATGCTATCTAGCTGATTTCGGCCACTGCGACTGCATTTGATGGCTTTCTAGGGAGGTTGTAAAATCTTTGTGTATGTATATGTAGGTACATATACCAATACACTAGCAAATATTGTCTAAAAATACCCCAGGTGAGTCATGATCAAAAATCGCGTGCACAAAACTAGCCTCTATTTATTGGAACCATACAATGACTTTCCAAAGGCGTTTAAAAAGATCACAGATAAAAAGAAGCTTGGTTTATAAAGAAGTTCCGATGCTAACAAGTTAGAAGTTATCTGATTAGACAAATCATGAAACTGATTATTGGAATGGTTTTAAAGACTGCTGTATCATTTTTGAAGTTCAAGGTTTCATTAAATAGTAAGTCTTCAAGACTCATCATCAGCTGCCTAGATTATTTCCTATTTTTGCATTAATTTTGAGGTTTCGTGGCTTAATTCCTAAGTACTCCCAGCATTTCGCCAGTTATGTTTATTAAGTCCCATGTAGGAGGACCTCGTGGCTAAATAATAACAGCCACACGGGTCGATCTTCAAGGTTAAGCCGTGCTTGCCGAGGTCGGTCCGTGGATGGGTAACCATAATTACATACCGAGTTTCCTCCGTGCCTCGGAAAGCACGTTAAGCTGGTGGTCCTCGCTGTCATTTGTAAATCTTCGACAGTCGTTACAGTCAGAAGCCGAAAGTCCGACATCCAGTCTTACCAAGGGGTTTTGTATTATCCAGTTACTGGGTTGTGGAAGTCAGATAGGCTTGGCCGATGATGATGACTCATGGAGGGTTTTTTATGCCACCAAATTGATGCATCATCTACCTAGCCTTTCCCAAACTTTGTTGGAATCGGCTTCCAGTCTAACCAGATGCAGCTGGATACCAGTATATTACATGGAGCGACTGCGTCTATCTGACCTCCACAATTCAGTAACAGGTATCACGAATCCCTTGATAAAATTGGTTGGCAGTCTTTCAAGCCTCCATGGCGATGGTTAAAATATACTTCAAGGTTGCCCCGGGCAGTCTGCCCTGTTCCACCTTACATAATCAGTCTATAATGTTACTGGGAGACAGCACGCGTAGCATGACCACTAAAAACGAGTTTTGTCCACGGAAGAATTGTCATAATGACATTTAGACATTGAAAATCTGTCATTTTGTCGATTCTTCCGTAGACAAAACTCGTTTCTACAGTGGTCATGCCTCGCGTGCTTGCCTCCTCGCTTTGATAGGATTCTTCCTATCACAGCGAGTTTACACACACTAATGTTTTTTGACTTTTCTGTTTTCTGACTATAACAATAAAAAATGTTTGTCGCATCTATCATTGATATGCCTAAGTAGTAAACTGTGATATGCTAAGTTAATTGTTGATTGAAACTAAAGATAATAATAACTCTCCAAAGTAATAATTGGATGTGGACATTTCTAGAAACAGAAAACTTGTCAAAAATATTAAATTCTCAAAAACAATCTTTGAACCATTAAAATTTCTAAGTGCAACAAAATCTTTTCCTCAAATCAAACATCCGATGAGCGATAAAAGAACTTTCGAATTAACCAGCTATTACTGCATCATCACGATTCTGATACCAAAAATAATACTTTTGTCGTCAACTGTAGCTCACGACCGTATGGCACGATTAAACCTATTGTGAGCGTCTGGATAATATTGCAGGTAACTGTACCCGATCGCTTGTAGACAAATAAGGAGCGGGCTGTATGGCCAGGAGGGAAGCGGGGGGAATGCAAGTGGCAATAATTAAAGCAAATATACAAGCTGTTGTTTGCACCCTCGTCAAAATTCAGGAGGTTGTCGTACAAGACATAAATAATCATTTAAAATTACGGTACCTAGCTAATTATTAAAAAAAGCTGTTATTTTTTGTTTGTTTAAATTCGTCAGTATTTCAGAATATCCCCCCCTTAACGTGGTTTAGGGTATAAGAAATTGTCGAATAAACGTTTGCGATTGTTTGTGTGTGAAAGCGCGGTTATAGGGCGAAGATCAGACGGGTCGCGTTTAAAACACGGGTTAAAACAAGGTTTAATCCATCGTTTCTTTTTCTTCCTCTACTCTAAAAGACATTTTCATTCATCCTCAAAACTTTCCTTATGAATAATGAGTAGGTATTATTATTAAGTTTAGGTATTTATTTTACCTTTGAATATGGAAACTCCGCACGACAGCTTCTACCAAATACATACAGAGTCATCAGTGTAGAAAACTGAAAAAAAATAGTGCGTGGAGTCCCTCCGCGCGGAAGAAGTGAAACTTCGTAATACTACACGCATGCAATCGAGTGTCACGCATTCACTCGCGTTACTTTATTGAGCTTCTAAATAATATTTTATTGTTTTATTGTTGTACACTTTTTATTACATACGTTTATCGAGGTTATTCTACTCATGGAAATTGAGCGAAGGCTGGTCACACCGAAGAGTCGAATGCATGACTGTTTGCACGCCATCTTGCGTCCCTAGTAGAACTACGTAGTCACAAATCTTGTAATAGCGCCACCTTTTAGTGGGTAATAGAAAATATTCCCCCTCCATTAGAACGTTAAACTTGTTGGAAGTCGCATATATATCGTGGAATACAAAACCTGCTCCTACTTTAGAAGTCCGCTAAATACACATCACGTAACCTTTCGGGGACTACAGGTAACAGGCATTTCGTGCTGCTGCAATCTGCCTTCTGCATCGCTTAGCAACCCGGTCTCACTCATTCCCGCTATTCCAATGGCCCCAACAATCAGCTACACTCTGACGGACCGCTACAACTTGTTTCCCATGCCGTTTTAAAACTGGCTCTGTCCTCTGGGTACCTAATTTGGTATCATATTTATGTCCAGCGTGATAATTATGAGGTTTATGATGATTAGCCTCTGATGGGAAAACGTTCGGGCCCTGGATTTCACGTGAGGGTTTGTAACGGAATTTTTTATGTGTTTCTTTTGTCCTAGGTCAGTGATTTTAAGGTTTTAAGGGCAAGTATTCTTAAAGCGATGTCAGCAAATTGGAAGGGGTCCGAGAGGGCCGATGCCTGCCAAGGCTGCGGGACTGTTCGAAAGAGATACCGTGGCCCTGGAACACAAAGGGCTAAAAAAGAACATGGATGGGTTTTAGTCAGTACAAGTCTGACATTACTTCCGCTCCGCCCAGAGCAGGAGGGGTCATTTAATGATTTCCCATCTGTAAAAAAAAGGGTGCAAGTATTGCTACTGTCGATGTACTGGTTTCTTACAGAGTTGTTAGATGTGTTTCTTATGAGATTCTGTAGTGACTGTTTACAATAGACTCATTTATATACGCGTGAACAAATTAAATATTCTTTGACCATAAATTGTTAAACGTAACTTGTGACTGTGGCCAATGTTCGGAAGATTATCCGGGTAGAATCTTGGAATATTTGGAAGGTGTTAACTTATAGTTTGAAATGTATACAATTCAGCGCAATTTGTTTTGAAAGTTCAAGTTCTAAAATGCCATTATACAACGTGTTTGAGAAAGGTATGGTAAGGTTTAAAGTTGGGGAAAACGAAAAATACCCGTTCCATTACATGCTGTATAGCATGATGTTAATCTTTCTGTTTTCTGCTCCTCTTTTGAACCTGAATGTCTTTTTGGCTTGTAACAAAAGGCTAACGAGTAGAAGCTAAAACTTGATAACTTTATTCACTTGGGAAGCTAAAACTTGATAACTTTATTCACTTGGGAAGCTAAAACTTGATAACTTTATTCACTTGGGAAGCTAAAACTTGATAACTTTATTCACTTGGGAAGCTAAAACTTGATAACTTTATTCACTTTACACACACTAACCTAACCCACCCAGGGTTAAGTCTTAGATGTAGCTTTGTATCTGTGTGTGGTTTTCTCAGCACGAACAAAAAAAATTGAAAAATCACCGTTGGAGCTAAATCTGACCAAATCAGTCAGATTATCTTGTAATTGACTCACTATGACCACTAATTAATAAGATATAATTAAACTAGGCCGTCTTTGTTGATTGTTCTCTCAACTATTTCATATTTAGGTAATCCCATTGTTTTTATACTACTTCAATTTTGTAACAAAACAACTGAAAAACGACTTTATTCTTTAAAAGATAGAGTTGAAAGTTCAACAAGTTTGTATTGCCGAAAAAATATAATTGTTTATGACAAAGTTAAACTTGACCTTCACTAAATAAAGTACACAACCTTTTTTCTTGAGTCATAAGGTTGAAAATCGAGTAGACTTAGTAAAATTGAAAGTAAATATAAATTGGTTTGATTGAATGAATGTTTTAGATGTGCTCTGCTTCGCCAATGAAAAGAATCACGGTCAAGTGTGAGAGGCGATCAAGCGTGAACGCTTGAATTTATTTGTAAATGTATTCGTTTGGAGATTCTTTTATTCATGTAGTTAGTATGTCTCAAGGTTAATTGAAATGGACAAAGGCACTCCAACAGCTTAGATATGACACCTTTTTCTCTGAAAGATTAGGGAGAGGTGAAAAATACCTAAATTACCCCAGTTATGTGTAAGTCCCGTATAATAGACACGAGCCTATTGCTATAAAAAAAATAATTTTGAAAATCGGTCCACAATTGGCGGAGTAATCGGGTAACAAACACACAAAAAAAAAACATACCGTCGAATTGATAACCTCCTCCTTTTAGAAGTCGGTTAAAAATCGGCACGAATCTACGCTTCGGGCTCCTATCGAGAAAATTCCAGATGAAAAACACAATATCACTGCCCAATCTAATCGAATCAATGATCTCATGCTCTGCAGTGATGCTCAGGAGGAATGTGATGAAAAGCATCCCTCTTCATGGGTGTTTCATCAAACATCTATGTGACTAAAAGTGTCATCATCTGCTTAGCCTTTTCACAAACTATCTTGGGGTCGGCTTCCAGTCTAACCGGATGCAGCTGAGTACTAGTATTTTACATGAAGCGACTGCCTATCCGACTTTCACATCCCAGTAACTGGGTAATACGATACCCCTTGGTAAGATTGAATGTTAGACTTTTCGCTTCTGACTATTCGTAACGACTGTCAAAGATCTACAAATGACAGCTGGGACAGACGGCTTAACGTGTTTTCCGAGGCACGGCGGAAACTCGGTATGTAATAATGGTCACCCATCCACTGACCAACCTCGGCAAGCACGGCTTAACCTTAATGATCGAACCGTGCGGCTGTTATTATTTAGCCACAAGATTCTCATCATGTGACTAAAAGAGTGATGAATATAAAATACAATACATACCAAGTTTCCTCCGTGCCTCGAGAAGGATGTTAATCCGTTGGTCCCGGTTGTCATGTGTCAGGTAGGTGACAACATATTTTTTTTTCACTTGAAGTTGGGACATCTCATCAGAAGATGTTACCAAAACTGATCATGTTTCATTAATTAATAAACAGAACCAAAACCAACCAACCAAATATCGTCTATCTAAAATAGAGTTATAAATGTATACTCCTATAGCCCCTCCACCTATGTTACAGTCATAGCCTAGTTTAAGGGACAGGGTTGAACCTATTGTACTAATTCTTGAATGCTAAATTAAGAATTTCTATCTGTATTTAGGGCAATGTATTTGAATGTTTTTAAATTTATAAATAATTAATGAATTAATTAATACTTATCATCAATTTATAACCGATTTTCTATTAAATAGAAACCGTAGTTATTCGATTTTGGTCATCAGCATAAAACCCACAAAAGTTTTTTTTTTCCACATTTCTCATTACGTAGTAGTACCTGTATCCCTGCTTACCTTACTCATGGACAATATCACGTGCTAATAACGCGACTGCTCCGCACCGTTATGGTTGAGTCGGACTTGATGCTCAAGGATTTATAACAAGGTGCTTACACTGCGGGCGCGGGTAACTGACGCAGCTGAATATTTGAGCAGTTTTTTTTTTAAATTTATTTTAAGTCTATCTAGGTATGTATTTTAGAATTTTTTAGATTAACAAGGTAAGTACACGTAATTTCAACTGGTGGGAAGATTTTCAACTTACAAGAATGATTTGTAACTCACTCAAGTTCTCCCAACGACCACAGAAACGTGATTAAGAAGATAAAAAGCAGTAAAAAAATGTTACGATCTTGATTAATTACGTATATCGACTTAGTTTTTTGTTTGAACAAGATACCTGCGTAATTATGTTGGTCATCAGTCAACTTCTTAAGCTCTTAGCCAAACCGATACGATCTATAGCCATTTATCTATGTAATAACAATGTAAATATATAAAAATATTGATGTTACTATCTTTTGTTTTTAAGTTGTCATATAAAAAACATGTGTGTGCTGGAAGTTTACTACACTTTATTTAACTTTGAAATCACATGAGCAATAATATTTACGCCATAAATTTTATTGCGCAAAGTGCTATTAGGCTTTATTTATCAGTGTCAGAAAATGGGTATAAAAAGTCAAGAAAAACTTCAATGATATTGGAAATCGATAAACAATAAAATGTGCTGGCCTTCAAAAATCGATAATAATAAACAATCGTGAAGGAATCTGACCGTTACGTCGCTTGATGGGAAACGGTTAAGTTATCATTTAGAATAGCATAAAAAAATGTGGACTTCTCAGGTTTACTGTCAAGTATTATAACAAGTATCCAGCATGATAGACTAGTAATTTATGTATGTCTTTAAATTACAGTTATAACTTATTTCATTTACTATTGTTATGTCAAAGCACTTTGATATGATACTGCACTAACTCGTACATAACTGTTAAGCATCATTCTCACAGCGTGGCAGCGTAGTGATCATTAGCAGTATATTTTTTTTTAATTAAAAAAAAACATAAGCAAAAAAATTCCGGCGCCGATTATTGAGCCGATTTTATGTTACGTTTTATGATAATTTTATTTTTTTTATTTGGGAAAACCAACGGTCACGTATTAACAGTATTACAAAGAATTATTGAATTACAAGAAGAATTAATGATACTAAGTATATTTTTCCTATTTATTGATTTAAAAATAAAGACCCGTCAATATTGATACAAGTGATTATTATTGCTTAACTTATTTAGAATGTTCATATAGAAGAATTGGGCGTTAATAGCTTCGCCACAATACTTTACTTTTGTAGCTATCTTCGTTTTTCCTGTGTAATCTGTAAACTTAAGTTAAGTATTCCAAATAAACTTTTATTATTTATTTATTATTTCATAAAAATCTCAATACACATTTAAATCAACACTCCTCAAGATAGTTATATTTTTCAAAATGTCAATTCCCTATTTAAACTAATTAATTATTTAATAAAATCTCTAAATCCATTTCTCAATCCAGAATATTTAAAAAGAATCCCCATCCTTTGTCAAACCGTCGCTGTACACTTTCTCATGTCCCGTAGTGTACAGCAAGTATTATAGCTTTTTGCACCGCTCTGATGGGGTGAATGTCCTGCACTCACGGACTAATGTAACGAAATTGTGTGTCCGTGTTAACATCACTGGTATTAAATAATACGGAGGTTATGAATAGCAGAGATTATTTCAATGATAATGGTAATGATTTTCTTACCGAGAATAGTGAGTAAGAACCAGCTGGTGAGCTCGTGGCTAAATAATACCAGCCACTCGGATCAATCTATTTATCTCATTTATTTTGTATATTATGTACATTATTTACAAACTACAAATAAATATAGAATAAAAATAAAATATGTACAAGTATCAAAATTACAGGGTGTCAAAAAATTCGTCGACAACGCTGTCGACAGGAAAAGTGCCCAGAAGGCTGGCCGCATTGCCACGTTGGATGGCAATGCTGATTCTTTGACCAAAAAAGAGGCCAGCCCTCTGGTCCCGTGAAGCGTCGACCAACCGCTTGGTGATATCCCGAAACACAAGATGGGCACTTGGGCCCCATGGCCCTAGTGTTTCAACCCCAAACGGCTCAAATACATAATTACCAATTAAATTATTGTATTTGCGCCGTTTAAGGTTTTCAGCGCCTGCAGCAGTCGCCCCAGCGCAGCTCACCGTGCTAGGAAGATGTGATGGCGCAAGGGTGTCGACGCAAGTCGCATCCCACACCAAAGGCCTACCCAACTTCCATGGCATTATGGTCATTATCTTCATGATAAGCCGCACTTGCCTAGTTTGGCCTGTGAATGGGTGACCACCCATTAGATACCGAGTTTCTTCCATGCCTCGGAAAGCACGTTAAGCCGTTGGTCCCGGCTGTCATTTGTAGATCTTTGACAGTCGTTACAGTTAGTGAGTAGCCCGAAAGTCTGACAACCAGTTTTACCAAAGGGTATCGCATTACCCAGTACTAACTGGGTTGTGGAGGTCAGATACTTAGGCAGTCGCCCCATGATGAATTCTGGTACTCAACTGCATCCGGTTAGACTGGAAGCCGATCCCAATGTTATGAAAAGGCTGGACAGATGATTATGGCTCATGGAAGGTTTTTATGCTACCAAATTAATGCAAAAAGCTGCTTTTGTTACTATTACTTAGCGATTTTCACGGGTTTTCAAAAATTCCTCGCCGTTAGAATCAGGAATATAATAAAAATCAAATCGACCAATTATGAATTTCACAGTATAATTTTATTTTTAGTAGTGGTTTTGTTCGGTTTGTTGTAAAAAAAAAGTTTAATGTGTTAATAATGGTCTTAGGTATGTATTGAATGAAGTGTGAATCAAGTGTTTTATTGCAATTTTTGGACGGTCCTAGATATTAAGAGGTTTTCGTTTTACTTGAAGAACTTAGTACAAATCCTTTTTATTTTATTTATACACCGTGTAAATCACGTCGTCAACCAAGCATTCTGTACATGAAACTAAGTAACTTTACGCAAAAAATATTGCTGGGAAACGACTTTTTTTTGGGGGGTGTAAAATCATGTTTTGTGGTAGAACTCAATGTAAAGCACTCAAAACACTGAGCTGATGGACGGATTGAATAGTACGGGGGTCGTGGAGGTGTTTAAAGTAAAAATCTTACATTAAAAACTTGTATTAAAAAAAAAAAAACGTCAAAAAGTTGGAACTTTGACCCCTAATTTCTCCGTAACTAGAAGGTTCCCAGGTATGGTGTAGAACAAAAAAATGATCGCAATGACAGGGAGAACCAGTGCCTTTCGGCTTCGTTAAGAGGTGTTTTACACCCTTTATTTATGACTAGGACTTTTTGTAGTCTGTTGTTTTGGCCAACATACATTACATACCGAATTTCTTTCGTGCCTCGGAAAGCAAGTTGAGTCTTTGTCACAGGTAGTCGGTGGCCTAAAAGTGTGACAACCAGTCATTACAAGGGTAATATGGCAGCACTAATAAACAAAACGAATGCATGTATTTCGATAAAAAAAAAAAAACATATTTACGCGCTCGCGCTAGGGCCACAGAGAGGAACCTCTTAACAATACGACCCGTGTCCAGAAGTGCATAAAGCCCTTGATTCAACTGTCTAACGAGAGCCTCTTCAAGTATTGGTTATGGCTCTTGGCTTTTAACAATATTATTATAAGAACTGCAATATTAATAATATTATGTTGCTTTAGAGCGGAGCTTTATTGGAGGAGCTCGTGGCTAAATAATAACAGCCGCCCGGGTCGATCTTTATGGTTAAGCCGTGCTTGCCGAGGTTGGTCCGTGGATGGGTGACCATAATTACATACCGAGTTTCCTCCGTGCCTCGGAAAGCACGTTAAGCTGTTGGTCCCGGCTGCCATTTGTAGATCTTTGACAGTCGTTACGAGTAGTCAGAAGCCAAAAAGTCTGACATCCAGTCTTACCAAGGGGTATCGTATTACCCAGTTACTGGGTTGTGGAGGTCAGATAGGCAGTCGCTTCATGTAAAATACTGGTACTCAGCTGCATCCGGTTAGACTGGAAGCAGACACCAAGATAGTTTGGGAAAAGGCTAGGCAGATGATGATGTTGCTTTAGAGCGCAAGTAAATACATAATACTGAAATCATTATCAAAGTAGAAAATACAGGCAAATAGGACTTTTTAACCGACTTCTAAAAGGGAGGACGTTCTCAATTCGGCTGCATTGTTACCTCATAACTCCGTTATTACTGGTACGATTTATGTTATTCTTGTAATTTTGTTCACACTGCTTGGGTAGTTTATCTTCTATTATATATTTTTTTCTTCTTTGTCAAGAATTTTTGTCAGATACCATCATACTACAAGTAAAATTAATTATGATGTATGTAATGTATCAAACGCAATTTATTGTTCCTGATATTTTTTTTTCCTGATATTTATTTAAATAATAATAAAACGGCTGAAATAAAAAAGATTTTTGCAAAAAAGTGACTTTCTAAAACACATTTTTTTTTTGGATTTTTTGCATCAAACTATTTTAATTAGTTAACTGGACTAAGAGTACAACTTCTGAATACTTTTTTTAAGTACCTAAATGTGTAATCTATTTAATAGTATTTATTATCGTCGCTTTTCGTATCAGTCCGTGTGTACTGATATTTCTTACGAACTTTTTAACTTGCACGTGATAAAGAAAACTAAAATATTTTTGTCATGTCTAAAAGCTTTAGCGAAGAAACACGTTTTCTTTTAAGAGATGATACGAACCAACCTGGATTTTGAATTTGCTTGTCCTAGAACTAAAAATTCGAAGACATGTGACAGCTACCAACCCGCACTGGGCCCGCGTGGTGGATTACAGCCCACTCCCTCTCATAGAGAGGAGACCTGTGCCCAGCAGTGGGAACATTATAGCCTGATGATGATGATGATGAAGTGCGAAATTATATGTTATAGATGTACCATTCATTTCTACCTCCTTTGTCGGGGAATTCAGTCATAATATAACGTATTTCTTTCTCCAATTTGCGGTCTTATAACTTGATTTCATTCCTCACGACCGAACGACATTGTAGCTAACAAATTCACCTGTTTTACAGCTATTTTATTTGCAAGAACATACTAACACCTAGCCGGTATGCAGTACAGATCTAGATGGGCTAGAGTGCTTGCCTAGGTTTAATTTCTTCCTGGATAAACGATAAAGTTTGGTAAAAGGCATAAGAGGTGGGCGTTTTCCGTTTTTTTACTGGAAACTATCATTTGTCTTTTAAGAGATTACATAATGTATTGTGTTACCGGTTTTGTTATCTAATCCAGCTAATTTTAAGGTTGTTTTTTTTTTTTAACTTAATTTAATAGACTTAAGATCCTTGACAACGTGACATTCTAACAGCAAAAACGAGAAAAGTCGTAAAATTTCCATTTTATGACTTTTACGGCTTATGTTATTCCTGACATAAGCTACCGAAAACCTTATGTATATCCCTGCTGAAAGCCGTTGTAGAAATACGAAACGCTTTGAAAGCAGATTCCATTTGCCATGCACTGGGTGACTTATATCGTGCATCTAAAATTTATCATCATGGATTATAAAATAATGTATAAGGTCAAACTAAAAGTTGGCTGTAACTGGTAACACGAGAAAAATAATGGCAGCATTTATCAATATTAATATAATTAATTCTACTCACAATGAGAATTCAT
Source organism: Cerastis leucographa (assembly GCA_963082945.1). Classification (NCBI taxonomy): domain Eukaryota; kingdom Metazoa; phylum Arthropoda; class Insecta; order Lepidoptera; family Noctuidae; genus Cerastis; species Cerastis leucographa. Next base: position 3,334,553 of record OY720369.1, on the reverse strand, counting down.
GAATAACTTATAAAAAATATTTTAGTGCTCTACTTTTTTTTTCGATTTCAATCAATTCTAAAAATGTATAGTTAGTTTTACCAACACAAAATTATTATAAAATTAATATTTTACAATGCGGTCACACAAATATTGTAATTAATATATTAGCAACGCTTGTTTTAAAGGAATTTATAATTTAGTACACTTTTTTGTCAAAAGTTTTATTGACCACCGAAAAAATGGAGGATCTCAAGTCGATTTCTTTTAGTATTGGCATATTTATTATTACTAATTGAGTTAAAATACCGAAACAAATTGGTAAACTAAGGCAATCTTAGATATCTTTTCATTCATAGATTCATAGGTCTATCAATGAATTTAATGGGTCAATTAAATCCCCTTGCATTTAGAAAAGTATTAATGACTTTTTACTGACCTTGCAAAGATCCGGGTGCATAATTTGGGGAGATTCTTATGCCTAAGAGACTAGGGGCCATGCTTAGCTACAAGTTTGCTTTTGAGAGAGAGAGAGCTCGTGGCTAAATAATAACAGCTGCACGGGTCAATCTTAAAAGTTAAGTGTGCTTGCCGAGGTTGGTCCGTGGATAGGTGACCATGATTACATCAATACTAAAATATTTTTTTAGTTCAGACTAGCAGTTCCTGAGATTGGGAAACAAACAAACTCATGTTTTTAATATTGAAGCATAGATCATCTCACAAAGAAGTATTCCGGAAAATTCTATTCGCAGTCTCCCGCTTCTAACTTGTACCACACGACAAAGCACTACTTGGAATTGATTGAGACGAGTCTAATACAGAGTTAATTTGACCCTCATTTAACGGGACCTCGGTCCAGACCTCCGAGAGTAGACCTCTAGACTGGGTTTAATCTTTAATTGCTACATACTTCGGCTAGGAAATTACGTTCTATTACTTCGGTAGTGGAGTTAGTATCCGTACGGATAGTTCTGGACGGATAATAAGTTTGTTTGAACTTGTCATTTGTTAGGACTTTGTCTGGTCTTGTCATATGTCCGGATTTTGTCCACCTTTGTCTTTTGTACCGACTTTTTGAAGATATTATTTTTTAACCGCTAGATCCTTTTTGTTCCTCCAGAGGAACATCACTTTTTTGCTTATCGGCCCGCTGTTCCTCTGGTGGAACAACCTCGTACGAGCAACTTTAAACCCTTATCGTACGTAAAGTAAGGTTCTAATTCGTTTGTAAAAATTTACGTCTATGGCCAACTAGAGTTCGATTAAAATGAAACCATCATACCAACCTTACAACTGCACAAAATTATTAAAAAAAAAAAGAAACGCGTCTTTGTCGACTGTCAAAATGCGTCATGGCGGCCAGTGTGGAACGGTGATGTTTTGTTTTGGAATGCAGTGAAATTTTTGTGTTTTGTGTTGTTAAACTTTGGTAAGTAAATGTATAGTATGTTATTAGTGTATAATGTAACTTTTTAGATAGTCATTTGCTGGAAAAATTATGTTTTTGACCCAAAAATTCCTCCAAAAATTCCTTTGTTGTGAAGTTCGTCAGTCGAAATTGAAAATATGAATTTGACTCTTTTACAATGAAATATGGTCTTGGAAACATTAGCAAAAAGCGAAAAAATAGTGATAATTCATTATTTAATGCATTCGAGGCATATTTATTCATATTTATTGATATTTCAAGTATTTTCATGCATTGAACTGCGCAGTTAGAAAATGGCCGATTCTAATAAGACGTTTGAATTGGAATCTTGCAAGAATAATTTATGTAGGACTCCTAAAAAACACTGTCATTAGATTACTTGTATATTTGTTATGCTAAATCTAAAGTTTCGTGTAAATTCATTCAGTAGTTTTACCAAAAAAAAACAAACTACGACAACAGTATGTTTGCGGCGAGCTCTCTGATTTCTATGCGATGTTTATAATTCTCAAGTAGTTATGAAACAGTTGTTTATATTGTAATACATGGTCTCGTTAATCAAGAACCCGAAACTGTTTACCGTTTGAGATAAGAGCTAACAGAACTCGCGCGATAAGCATTTTTGTGAGCGCCGGCCACTTGACATGCGCGATGACGTAATTATGGGGCCGAAAGGGGTCCGCGCGATGACGTAACTCAGGCCGCTGGAGTACCGAGAGGTTAAATATAAACTGTTTCTGCGTTTACTGAGTACTAATACTAGTGTAATACGGTAGGTTTGCTCTTGACTCTAGTCTAGGTCAGAGACGACAGAGACAAAGTCGAAGATGGTACGAGCTTACCCAGAAGAAGCCTGCCACTCTAACTTTGAAGAGATCAGGGTTGTAATCGTTCGGAAACACTGACGCAGGCGGAGAGTTCCACTCCTTTGCTGTGCGCATTATGAAAGACGTTTGAAAACATTTAGTGCGTATTGATGGAATAGCAATAAGGTGGGGGTGGAAACTTGCAGTGCGTCTAGATGTCCGATGGTAGAAAGGGGCCAGTGGGATCAGGTCGTCGAGTTCTTGGGCAGACTCACCAAAGTACAGCCTGTAGAAGACCGACAAGCAGGCAACCTTGCGGCGATGAGTAATTAGTAGATTTGTTTATTTAATCGCTTTTGATTCTAATTATTTTAATTTAAATAACGAAAGACTTTTTCTTTTTACTAGGATATAACAGGCAATACCATTGGTTGAAGAAAAAGGCACTATTGGTTTGGAAATACTAAAATACCAAAAGGTTTTCGTTAAGAAGTGTCTTAGAGGCGTAGTGTAAAACAATAATTAATTGTAGCAGTATTTACCTTATAAACAGACACGAAGGAAGTGATGTTTCCACTGTTGAGCAGTGAATCTGAAACCAAAGAAAACAGTAAATTAGTAATCATAAACATCACACCTGTGATTCTCGAGGGTTGGGACAAACGTGGATCATTAGCTCACGTAGATTTCGTTAGTTAGTTTGACTCCCATGTAATAGGGGTGAGCCTATTGCTATCGACCGCCCATTACTGAGATTTTTCTTGTCTTTGTTTGTTTCATAGAATTCTTTTTTTTATTGCCTCACACTAAGAATTTCTCCTGTATTGTGGGTTTGTTTACAAACATTTAAACTCACATACACAAACAGTCGCACGCAACAGCAGTTTGTAAACCTAGCCAGGTTTGGTATTGGTCATTTTATTAATATCTTATATTTGCCTTAACTTCGAACCACGTAAATATATTTAGCTTTAACTTCAAATATCTAAGGTAGTAGTATTGCTTGTGCAGGCATGAACGTATGTAGGAGAAAACTCTTCATTTATCATAAGAATGGAACTCGGTTTTGCAAGAAGATTTAAAACTGGCATGCATAGCCTATCGTCTATGTTTTTCGTCGCTTTTACGGGCAAGTGCCCAGCGGGTCTACTCTCTAAGCACGAAATCCGTAGTTTCGGCCGAAGTTACGGTCGTTTCCTACACCTTATCACTTACGGACATAAGATTCGTTAGGGGCCGAACAAAAAATTAATGATAATACGATTGGACAGTTATCCTTACTCCCTATGTGTTTTCAAAACTCATGAACATTAGAAAATATTAAAGCAGGGTTCATTTCAAAGTATAAAGCTAGTTAATGACGGACGGTTACTTTCGTTGACGGACTTAGAGAGTAGGCGCCCAGGTGTACAGTGCACACATAAACTGCAGTTATGGTTCTATTTAAAAACGCAAATTGTATTTTATCGTGTATGTAAATCAGTAACGTATACATTAAGGGCCAAAGTTGCGTAGGAATAAATGAATGCTATGTTATAGAGGGCTTTGGATAGATAACCGTCAATTCCTCAAATATCGCACACCATATTCATACAAAACAGCAGCTACATAACATTATGTAAATCGTTTTAAAGCGCTAATGAATCGTTTAATCAGCTTAAAACGCCTTGTAACGGATTTCTGATTGATCAGTCGTGCGTGTGGTGGGCTAGATTGTGCGTTGTTTAGCTACTTTACTTTATAATGTGGTTTAGTACTTCAATAGGTCGATCTGCGATGGAAGGGATATAATCAGCCTATATCGTTCCCGTGTGGGGACACAGCTCTTTTTTTGTGAGCGGGAGTGAACCGGGAAGGATTGATTTTGTAACTTCAAGGTTACTTTTAAGGCTTAACACCAGAGGTCGGAATTAGGTAGAAGCTGTATGAAATCAGTGAAAGTATCACTGATTTCATACAGCGAAAGAATTATTTGGATATGCCTCAAATTCCGAGATTAATTTGAAAGAGCAAAAAAACCCCTGATTTTTTAAATAAAAACATTATTTATTTTTACACAGTTTAAACCATTGCGCATTTCCAATGGAAATCCCGGGAAGATCCATATTAATATCAACGATTCGATGCAAGTACATAAATAAATCTACTTAATTCCGACCTCTGCTTATCACAAGGTGTACCAATGGCCAGGTGAAGGCTGCGGGAATCCGTTGAATGCGAGAAGCAAAGGATCGGTGGCGATGTGGCGACATAGGCGATACGAGTATTCAATTGAATGTGGTTAGACCCTCACCTAATTGAGACAAGGCTACGCAGATGACGGTAGGTAGTTTGTCAGATGAGCTCCTTCATAAAAAGCCCCACTCCTGCTTTGAGCACCCATAATACTTTCAGACTGTTCAAGACTTCAAAGTATAGAAGATCTTTCAATACTGCAGAGCGTATACGCTTTACGACATTTCATACAAACTTTCAAGTTCTTTTTTCCGAAATGTCTGAATCGATTTTAATGAAACTTCATACGCATAAGCATACAGAGATCTAAAAGTTACTTAAAAAAATCGAATAAAAACCTTGAGAGGTGTCAAAGGACACCCGGATGGAACGAAGTTAATTAAATATGCGAAATAGAAAGACGAAACGAAAATAACTGGCTTACTTTCTATGAAAGAGAGAGACAGACAGAGAAACACGCGCACGCCGCACGGCTTACAAAGTTACAACTATAGCAAAAAGTGTCGTGACAACTTTTCGTAAGAATTTTTTCCGTCTAGCCCCCTTTCACAACGCGCGATAAGGAACTTCGTTCCAATAGTCTTGCAGCTAAACAAGACCGATTATCAATTTTCTGTAGAGACAAAAATTTCCAAATTTCTTTTTTTAAAAGACACCTCGAAAATGGTTTCTAGTAACTTTTTAGACCTATGTATCCTGCTTATTCGTATGAAGTTTCATTAAAATCAGTTCAGTAATTTCGGAAAATAAGGACTTAAAAGCTTGAATCAAATGCTGTAAGATGTAAACGCTCTTAATATCATTACCACAATACATAACACAGTAAATGCATCCAACATTTTCAAGACCACCCAGTAATCCTCGCATGTTGTTCAAACTATCATAATGTATAACTAAAGTCATACTAAACTACAACTTTAAAAACGAAACACTATTTATTTCAATGTAACCGTCGTTCGGTACTCTTATAAAACGACTAGATTATATTAAAATACCGATTTACGTCGCAGTAAAAATGTCTGAACGTGGGCAGATACCATGTTTTATTTTTGTGTATATCATGTGAGTATTAAATTGTTACAACCGGCTTTTAGGATCGGTCAAAATGGGATAGAGGAATTGCGAACGTGCTTAGGACACCAGACTCGTGACAGATAATTTTTATGAAGAAGGATTTCCATTTCCTTCCATTAGGATTAGGGATTACACTTTCATTTTTTTTAAGTAAAACTTCTTATGCGACTTCCAACAAGTTTAACGCTACCATGGAAGGGGAATATTTTCTAAAACTCACAAAGAGATGGCAGTATTACAAGATTTGTGACTAAGTAGTTCTACTAGGTACGCAAGATGGCGTGCAAACAGTCATGTATTCGACTCTTCGGTGTGACCAGCCTTCGCTCAATTTCCATGAGTAGAATAACCTCAATAAAATTATGTAATAATTATGTAATAAAAATAATACACCAAGAAAACAACAAAATATTATTTAGAAGCTCAATAAAATAACGAGAGTGAAAAACTAAACATAACTTGCAAAATCTGGGTGTACTATCAGATACACCTCTGACTTACCCTTCCGGGAATTTAGGCGTGAGGCTGACGTTATAAAGATAAAGTCTGTAAACTATCAGTTTGAGTAGACCCAACCTCAAAAACATCATCTGCCTAGCTTTTTCCCCAACTACGTTTCGGTTGAATTCCAGTCAAACCAGATGCATCCGAATACCAGTATTGTACATGGAGCGACTGCCTATATGACCTCCACAAGGTATATTGGTTGGATTAGTAGTCAGACTCAGGTTTTTAGATAGCCCGCAACTTCTGTTGAAGATCTACATTATGACAGCCAGGGACCGTAGTCCCTTTCAACGGGCAAGCTCATCCACGACACACTATTTAATAAATGGTCAGCCATCCACAGACCACCCTCGGCAACCGTAGCTCAACCCTTGATCTACCGATACGGCTGGTATTACTTACTTAATTACGAGCCCTTTCCACCGTTTTAAGAGTCTTTTCAGTGAATCCTAATTCAAACTAATATTATAAATACGAAAGTAAGTTTGTTTGTTTGTTACCTCTTCATGCCTAAACCACTGAACCGATCATCCTGAAATTATGCATATACGTTGTCAGGTGTACAGAAACGGACATAGGTTACCTTTCATCCCGAAAAAAGTAATGTTTCCGAAGAAAACAACAATAACTGTACCGTCTATTGTCAAATTCTAAAATAATGCGAGTGAACCCGCTGGCAAAAGCTAATTTACTGATAAATGTCAAGTAAACTGTTGTGATTGGCGGATTCAAATTACATAACCAATGAGATGACTCGACACGATTTACTTAACAATATCTAAAGTAAATTGAACAGGTTTTTATAAAACTTTTGTATGGAGTAATCTAGATGTATGTAACTGTGTCTATTTAATGACAAAGGGTCCAAAGATTCAGCAAACTTTGAAGAGAGAATTTTTTTTTTCGCAGATTTTATTATTGGTTCCTTGTGGGTTACAAAAATCGACTCCTTATTTTTTTTCTACATTTTATAACTGGTTTAATAATTTGACAAATTAAATTGATTTGATTTGACAACCATAATTTACACACTGAGCTCATTAAAATAATTGTCATTATTAATTTTCGGGAAGAGCAATTCAATTAAGTCACCAAGTCAAAAGACATCAACGCGTTTTCATAAAATCTCGGTTGACTGTCAAAGATTTCGGTATGTAGTCAATGCTCATCCATCCACGGACCTACCTCGGCAAACAATGCTTTAGCCACAAACCTCTCTCAAAAGTTGTCCTCCGTGACTTCCATATTCAAATCCTAATTTTATTTTATACTAGAAAATACGATTCCAGCAGACAGGCTCAGAACTCTGCCCACCCACCCTAGCCGCTAACTCGATAGTATCACAATCGCCACGCTGGCACCGGTAGGTAACGCAGACATATGACCTTTCGCCTACATATCGGTCACTGTCTCATTAACGGGACGTTATGTGTGACCCAAGGGAGGAGCGGTAGCGGGATTCAATGAAGAAAAGGTGTACTCGGATCCTTCTCGAAGCCAAGCAGAAATTATTTCTAATAAAATACTTATTTTGGGTGAAACATCACGTTTTCCTGCAGGACATAGAATAATGCACTCAAAACGTCGTGCTGGGATGCATTGAATAGTACCGTGGTCGTGGAGGTAACGTTTAAAGTCGAAGCAGTTATAAAATTACAAAAAAAAAATACTTTCTTGGAACTTTGATATAAAACAGAAAAATATATCACAATGACGGAGAGAACAAGAGTATTTCGGTTTTTTTAAGGGTATTTAACGCCCATTATTATTTGTATGAGGGTGAATGTATGCTTGAGGAAACCAAAAAAAAGATTCGGTCAACTACTAGCTCTGTGCAACGAAAACACAGAAATTGTAATTTAAATATAACTCATATTTTTAACTTTACAATTGTGTTTCGGTTACACTTATTGTTTTGAAAAAAAGGAGTTTGAAAGATGACATATATCTGCACTGTGGCGAATGTTTCTGAGTTTCATCATGCTACGCATGCAAGTCTGTTTTCCCCAAAGTACAACACACAGTAACATTTCACCAGTTATTTTTAATTCCCATGGAGTAAGTACCCTGTACTTACTACAAAAAAAAACATTGCGCTTTACGAATCACCAAATATCAAAGAAAAACTGTGCCTAGACGGCAGACTTCCCGCAGAAATTTATATCGCTATCTCCTTTAACTTGGGCCACAAACGGATGGTCAGTTCAAAGGCCTGGTCAGTGTTCATTTATTTATATAACCCTGACTGTTACGAAACTATTTATGTTTAGCTATGTATATATACGTGTCAAGTATTTACGCATATTATATGTATACAGCCACACACCAACCCGCACTGGGCCCGCGTGGTGGATTACAGCCCATTCCCTCTCATAGAGAGTAGGCCTGCGTCCCAGCAGTGGGAACAATATAGGCTGGTGATGATGATGATATGTATACATCCTACAAGGTGTTGTTTTGCATTATCGTCAAAATTCAGGAGGTTGTCACAAAAGACGTAAATAATCAATTTAAATTATGGTTCCTAGTTAATTATTAATAAACGCTGTTTTTTTTGTTGTTGAAGTTTGTCAGTATTTCAGAAATTCCCTCTTAGCCTGGTTTAGGGAATAAGAAATAATTTCTTATTAAAAATAATATGAAAAATAAAACAAATAATAAATAATCTAGATAATTATTATCGAATAAATGTTTGCGATTGTTTGTATGTATGAATGCGAGGTTATAGGTCGAGGATCAGACGGGCCGCGTTTAAAACACGGGTTGTTCACAATTACCGATTTCCTTTAAAAAAAATATTTACCGATTTTATTATTGATTCGGGTCGAGAATCATTAGCACAGACTTAAGGAGGTAACTCCTTAAGTTTGACCAAGATGCAAAACAACACCTTGTATTATGTATTTATGTTATTGAGGTATAGACTGTGAAGAACTCAAGTGTTTGTGCAGTCTATCTTGAGTGCTGTGAGAACTTTTTGGAGAACAGCAAGAGGACTTTACCTTGCACTTGATAGGTATAAGAAGATTGTTGTACAGAGTGTAAGAGTGCAAAGCAAAGTCCTCTTCTCGAACGGAACAAGAACGAACAATTATTATTAATCATTTATTTCCAGCAACAAGACTAGACTCATAGTGTTAATAACAATGTACTTACAAACTATGTTAGTAACACCCTAACAAAAATTTAAACAAAAACAGAAATAGGTTGTGACATCACTGCTGCAAGGTGAGAGGCCCAGCCGCAATCTTGCAGCAGTGGTTCACAAAATCACAATCAAGCTTGCTCGCTATCATAGATAGGTTGCTCTTGGCGCTGCCCCGCACCTTACAGACCAAGGATGCGCACCGTTTCCGCATTACCGTGTAGAAACAGTCCACGTGAGCTACAGCAAACATCCCTGATGCGCTGCAGTATCGGGGCAACCCTATCAGCAACCTGAATGTGTTATTGTATTGGACGCGAAGGGCGCTGTATGATTTTTGAGTATAATTAACCTACAGATTGCAAGCGTAAAAAGACGTGCAGTACGCAATAAATATAGTGCGCTTGACCTGTTCAGAGGCACGCCTGAATCATTGATCACCATAGTTGCCGTTTGCATGATTTTAGATTGACTTGAAGTTTATCTTAAATATGTGAAATTATTAAGTAATAGGTAAATAAATAACTTAATATCACGCCTGTAATCCTCGATGGGTTAGGCAGAGTGGTGTACCTAATAGTAGGTACACCCGCTTTTCGCCAGTTATGTTTAAGTCCCTTTTACTAGGGGGCGAGCTTACCGGGCAGAAATCCGGACTCCGTGGATGTTACTGAGAATTTCTTGATGGATAAACCCAAAAACTCTTTTCCCGAAATGGTAAATACTTAATATTTAAACCACAACCAAGTGCTTAGCCGTATACTATACTATTCATACACGATTACAAGGAAAACTAAGACCGAGAACAAATGTGTAAGTGGACAAGTTTGAGGACAGCCACGGCATAAAAAATCCATACACCATTCCAAGTTTTTTGAGAAGGATCCATTTTCCATTCATAATCAGATTTGAACTTAGAGGAGCTCGTGGCTAAATAATAACGGCCGGACGGTTCGATCTTTAAGTTTAAGCCATGCTTGCCGAGGTTTTTCCATGGACGGGTGACCATAATTATATACCGAGTTTCCTCCGTGCCTCGGAAAGCACGTTAAGCCGTTGGTCTTGGCTGTCATTTGTAGATCTTTGTAAGTCGTTACGAGTAGTCAGAAGCCAAATTCTGACATCCAGTCTTACCAAGGGGTATCCTATTACCCAGTTACTGGGTTGTGGAGGTCAGATAGGCAGTCGCTTCATGTAAAATACTGATACTCAGCTGCATTCGGTTAGACTGGAAGCCGACCCCAACATAGTTTGAAAAAGGCAGGCAGATGATGAATCAGACTTGAACTGCTTTTTTGAAATAAACACGAACACACATTAAAGTTAGGTTCATACTGCTCAAATCGTCGTCTAATCCTTTGATACATTTAATCCAAATACCTCAAAAGCCTCACGTACTACATCACCGATACAAGAATATCAAAAAGAGGCCAAAGTTATCTAGTCATACTTTTAAAAGCCGTATACCAAAGTACGGTCATCTTACGCAAGCCTTCAATTGTTAAAATGACGAAAGTGACAACTGACAGTTGGGAATTTAGCAACTATATCTTTGTTATAAGTTGACGAGTTGAATTGCGCCGCTTGAGGTGTAAGGTCAGTTGGTTATTGACAACGATATGAATTATATTCAAATGTATCGACAATTCTTGTGATAATATTGTGTCAATACGATATTATGTTGATTTCATAGCTAGCACAAATAATTTTTAACTGATATTATACTCATTTTAAAGCGGGTTACTATTAATTTATGGCTTTGGGCATAATTTTTAATCAATAAATTTTAGACACAATTAAATATCATGCTGATACTGCTAATACTAAAAAAGTAATAGATCTGCTGCAAAGGCAGCCAAAATACTATAACTTATTACTGAATATCTATCTTTACAACATAAATACGCTAAACTTTATCAAGTAAAATCATAAAATCACACACATGTGCACCTAACACCTAACATTTGCATTTAACACAGTAATTAACCAATCAAATATTAAAAGAACACTGACAAAATTAAATAACATAACCTAACCCAAATTATTTGTCAGCGATTTTGTTGCACATCATTCAACGCCTACTATGTTCAAGCGCTCAATCCAAAGTTGTATAGTTACATAAACTATATTTTTTTAAGTAATCCTCACCTTGTAAGGTCGAATTCAAACAATATGAATTTCGGATGTGTATGCAATTTGTTGAGTTCACAGTCACAATTGAAACAACTGTAACATTAAACAGAAAATTCATTCTTAACATTTACTTTGGAAATATGTAGTACTAGCTGTCCCACGCAACTTCGTCTGTGTCAGTCACATTTTCCCCGTTTTCGCAACATTTTTCATTGCTGTTCCGCTTCTTCTGGTCGTAGCGTGATGATTTATAGCATATAGCCTTTCTCGATAAATTGGCTATCTATCACTGAAAGAATTTTTCAAATCGGACCGGTAGTTCCTGAGATTAGCGCGTTCAAGCAAACAATCACAAAAAAACTCTTCAACTTAATTATTAGATACTAGCTGTCCCACGCAACTTCGTCTGCGTCAGTCACATTTTCCCCGTTTCCGCAACATTTTTCATTGCTGCTCGGCTCCTATTGGTCGTAGCGTGATGATATATAGCCTATGTCCTTCCCCAGGTTGAAATATATCTTCTTGCCAAATTTCATTAAGATCCGATCAGCCGTTTAGTCGTGAAAAGGTAACAAACAAACAAACAGAGTGACTTTCGAATTTATAGTATTAGTATGGATATGGATGTGGATAATCAGTTGTCTTCCTATGGGTGTCGAAATGGTTTTTTGTAGTGATTTTCATCTATTATCACATCTGTTATCATAGAATTCCTTGTCAAATGATTAATTTAATCATCATCATCTGCCTAGACTTTACCCAACCGTGTTTAAGGTCGGCTTCCAGTCTAGCCGGATGCAGCTGAATACCAGTATTTTACATGGAGCGACTGCCTATCTGTCCTCCACAACCTATTTTTAACCCCCGACCAATAAGGGTGTTATAAGTTTGACGTGTGTATCTGTGTGTCTGTGTATCTGTGTGGCTGTCTGTGGCATCGTAGCTCCTAAACGGATGAACCGATTTTGATAAAATTAGTTTCGTTTGAAAGGTGTTTTAATCGAGAGTGTTCTTAACTATGTTTCCAGAAAATCTGCCCAGCCGTTTGAAGGTGATCACCACTTTTCTAGTTGAAGGGAAATAAACAACTTTCCCAGGTCTGGTCTCTGGTCTGGTCGATTCGAAATTTGAAATCATGTTACTTGTCACTATGGGCATCGCTGGGGAGGGGGGGGGGCAGTACCCTCCCGCTCCCGCCTAAAAGTTCGGGGTTTTTTTTCAGTTTATAACTTTTCTTGTTTTTGTACTGAGTAGTACGATACCCCTTGGTAACACTGGTTGTCAGAATTTCAGGACACATAGGCTCGGCTTTTTTACGTAGGCCACCAGTTTTGAAGAGTTTACGCGTTATGTTCTACTATTTTAAGAGTTAATTTTTAAGCTATTGCATAGCTTTTATCGCGGGCTTTGAGTGCGGGGACCGAATCAAGAAATTCCGTAACGAAAAAACCTAACACGGGCCGGTGGGAATTTCTTTAATAATTTTTAATTTTATCGCTACAGTATTAGGTTCAAGGTTGACTGGCAAAATTTTAATAAAATTTCTCTAAATGTTTTTTTTTTATAAAAACATCACGCCTATTTATTTACTCTGAGGAGTTATGCAGAACAGATTTGTGACGGAAAAGCTATAAGATTATTTCGGTTATGACTAGCTGTTATAACATTATCCAGAACAAATAGACAGACAGGCCAAAAATTTAAGAAAAAATATTTTTGTTATAAGCACCGTATACACTGGATCATTCATTCATTAATTTTTTCATATGCATTCAGTAAAACACGGTTATTTTAAAATAATAAACAGACACTTCAATTTTATTTTTTTGTATAGATTCCAAAAACATACTTAGTTGTCAATAACTTAAAGCTGACAAGGCAATCACCAAGCGATCTTACTCAACACAAAATATACAGCTTGTGCCAAAACAAATATTTCTATTATTGTTCCCGAGATGCGGAAGACGAAATAAACACATCGGTGGATTGATAACAAGAGATTTATGTCTCGTGGCGTAGAACAGTAAAATGCAAAAGGTTTAAAGAAATGTGCACTACTCTTTAAAAGTGTTGCCTGCTTGATTGCCATGTCATGTTACCCCGACTCACAGAATTTATTTCAATAAGACTTACAGGCACTTTTGAATTGTCGAAAACAAAAGAATGAATCTAGTTAGATTCGGGAGCGATGCGACGGCGAAAATAAAACGTTAGGGCCTGTTATACGTCAGCAAACCGGAAGGGTCCGAAAGGGCCGATGCCTGCCAGGGCTGCGGGTTGTTCGAAAGAGATACCGAGGGCTTAGAAGGAACATGGAGGGTTTTAGTCAGTCAAGTCTGACACTCCCTCCCGCTCCGCCCAGAGCGGGAGGAGTCATTTGATGATTTCCCATCCGCAAAAAAAAAAAAGGGCCTGTTATACGTAAGAGTTTATTAGAAAACGACCCGAGCTAACAGAGTTTGATGCAAGACTACTGTTCTACCTAGCCTAATACATACACAGAACTTAAAACTAAGCTGGTGGTCGCTGGCGCCTGCACATCACGTCATGTCTGGCTGATAAGGACAGAAGTGCAGCGTACGAGCTTTTGGCTCTAACAAGGCGATTGATAAGGTGAGTTCAGAGAATGTAACTATCTTCAGACCCAGGCACAAACCATATAACTTGTAAAAGGACTGTGCCCATTCCAAATCGTAGACCTCTAGAAGAGGAGTAGGCATGAAACTACATGGACATTATTCATGTAGAGATTATCTGTCCGTCTCAGTTTGACAGCATAGGGATCTCACAGATAGGAGACCTGTGTCCCAACAGTGGGAACCTATTATGGGAATGTTATACGCTTTAATTGGCTTTGTGTAATTTATTTCATCACCGCTGCCCTCAAAAACGGTGAAGGAAAACATCGTGAGGTAACCGGCATGTCCTAGAACGAAAAATTCGAAGATATGTGACATCTACCGACCCGCACTGGGCCCACGTGGTGGATTACAGCCCACTCCCTCTCATAGAGAGGAGGCCTGTGTCCCAGCAGTGGGAACATAATAGACTAATGATGATAGGCTGATTATGCTAATGTCGCCTGTCGAATGAGGCCAACGACAAAGCCTGCTTACCTGGACAGCAGACATGTTGCGCCGACCCCAAATAAAATGGGATAAATCCCATTTTATTTGGGGTCGGCGCAGCATGTCTTCTTCTTCCATACTTCTCTATGACTGGTCATCTAAACAGTCACCTTCTTTCTTGCTATATCATCCTTCACACAGTCCATCCATCGTTTCTTTGGTCTTCCTCTACTCTTATAGTTATCCACATTTATACTCAAAACTTTCCTCACGATATTTTCCACATTCCTCCGCATTTGTCTTTACCATGACAACCGATTACCACACATATTTTCAGTCACCGGCGCCATTTTTAGGCGACCTCTAATATACTCATTCCTTATTTTATCCATTCGCGTAACACCACTCCTCTAGCTGTCCAGGTAATGTCAGACAAAATCTGAGTCGCTACTTCGTGAAGAAGAAGATGAAGCCTATACTCCTCTTTTCAGTTTATAATTAGTGAACCTTCATCTGCCTAGCCTTTTCCCAAACTATGTTGGAGTCGGCTTCCAGTCTAACCGGATGCAGCTGAGTACCAGTATTTTACATGAAGCGACTGCCTATCTGACCTCCACAAACCAGTAACTGGGTAACACGATACCCCAAGGTAAGACTGGTTGCAGACTTTTGGCTTCTGACTACTCGTAACGACTGTCAAAGATCTATAAATGACAGCCGGGACCAACGGGTAAACGTGCTTTGCGAGGCACGGAAGAAACTCGGTATGTAATTATCGTCACCCATCCACGGACCAACCTCGGCAAGCACGGCTTAACCTCAAAGATCGACCCGTATGGCTGTTATTATTTAGCCACAAGCTTCTCTAATAAGTGAACCTTCTATCGTATGTTTCCCCGTTTTCTCTCTGTAAAGGTAAATCAGCGGTGGGTAGCGGGTTCGATGCCGACCCGTCACCCGCGCGAAAGTTATGCTTAGAGCACAAATGCGGAATTGTACCGAGTTTATGATCGGTTTGTTTGTATCTGTGGGTGATGTAATGTTGGAACGATATCTGTTTGTGATATCTCTTGACTGATTTGCTGTAATTAGCTTTAGTCAAAGTAAGATATGAGTTTAACTGACTGAATAAAAGTATAACTATCGGCAGAGTACAGACTCCAGCACATCAAGATACAACAATCTGTTAAACTTTAATAGATTTTCAACTTTATCGTTGAAGAATTAGGTTCAAGGTTGATTGGGAAAATTTGACAGTTTCGGGTAACTTCACAGACAGTCTGTACATAGCTACATTCAATAACTCAAAATTTTGCCCTTTGTGAGTAGGCAAAACTTATGTACAAGGTGTTTTGCATCCTCGTCAAATTCAAGGAGGTAACTATGCTAATGATTCTCGACTCGATCAATACTAAAATGGGTAGGTATTTTTTTTTTCTCTTATTTACTGAAATCGGTAAGTGTGAACCACCCGTGTTTTAAACGTGGCCCGTCTGATCCTCGCCTAATAACCTCTCTTACACACATACAAAAAATCTCCAACGTTTATTCAAAAAAAAAAAAACATTCCCTAAACCACGTTAGGGGGGTTATTCTGAAATACTGAAAAATATGAACAACAAAAATAATCAATGTTAATTAATAATTAACTAAGTACCAAAATTTATATTGATTATTTATGTCTTTTGTGACAACATCCTGAATTTTGACGAGGATGCAAAACAACACCTTGTATAATGGGTGTGAAAATACCCATAATGAAGCCTAAACGCACTTATTCTGCCTGGCGTCAATGCGATATTTTTTATATTAGGGGTAGTAAAGTAACCTTATTACTGAAAAAGTTGGAATGTTATCCAACTTTTTCATGATTTTTTTACATATGTATACATATTTTTAATGTTACTTTATATTATTCCTTAACACCTGTACTATTCAATTCATCCATCAGCAATAAACGTGATTTTACACCCAAAAAAACTCTTTCCCCAGCACAGAATGCTTGGTTGAAGCATTCGAAGCTTCGTGAAGTGTCTGTTAAAACCGATTATTACCGGGTGGACACGGTCACAACTTTAAAAATAATTAAAGCTATCCCCGGGGGGTGGCCAGTGAGAATCATACCATGTATGGAACATGCATGCGTATCAAAATACACAGATCCTGTATTATGA
This sequence comes from Cerastis leucographa, assembly GCA_963082945.1. Lineage (NCBI taxonomy): Eukaryota > Metazoa > Arthropoda > Insecta > Lepidoptera > Noctuidae > Cerastis > Cerastis leucographa. The sequence goes on along the minus strand of OY720369.1, from coordinate 3,318,000 downwards.
TACGCGTGAGATATGATATTAAGCAACAAATAATATAGGTAGCGATAAATATCGTTTACAATGCGAGTTTTTGGTACCAGTTCACATTCACTTGTTTTGTCATTAAAACGATTCTAAGTTCAAAAATATGACAGCACCAATGGTGCTGGTATTTTAGAGATCCGTTTACCGTTTTGGGGCCTTAGGGCTAATGGGTTCCGCGAAGGTACAGGTTCGATGCCCCGGTCAAACGCGAAATTACACGGATGAGTCTTCTCTGTGAAATGTGTGTGTCATTTGTTTGAAAGTGGGGTCGGCAGAGCTTCAGGCGGTGAGAGGGAATAATATGTAGTGGAGGTCAAATGGCAGGTGTTCGAAGTGGTGATGAGTGGTGTTGTTGGCTGTATGGCTTAGCTGGAAAACGGTTATGGGTCTTGAAGTATTTCAAATGTTGTCTATGATTTGGTGACAGAACCCTAAAAAAACGAATAACTTATCTATTGAACAATCTGCTGGCACTGCTGGCAGGTATAAGGAGTGATCCGAATATAAATAGTTTTAAAAATATTTATATTCGGATCACTCTCTCAATAGTTTTAAATTAAAAAAAAATATATTATACTGGGTGTAACGGAAAGGAAAATACAACGGAAAGAATTATACTGGGTGTAAAAAAATATTATACTGGGTGTATATTACATACTTTAGGGTGTGCTACAGGCCATCAAACAGAACATGTTTCTATAGCGGACAAACATCGTAATAGCGAAAAAAATATTAGCTGCCCCATACATTTGGGTCGAATAAGGAATTAAAATTTTGTATGGGACAGCAGATAATTTTTCCGCCATTACGATGTTTGTCCGATGGAGAAACATGTTCAGTTTGATGGTCACACCCATAAGTATGTATATATCTTTTTTTTGTTATACCTTCTATAACAACTTAAAAGGCAATGTCAATCACCTTTTCGATGACACATTAATAACAACGTTTGTGCTACTTCTCACGTATCGAATGGCCGCCATATTTGGCAACGATGATTAGTATAATGAGTGATTCCAGACTTTCCTCGCCAATATGGACGGGAAGGATTATTGTGGCGTCTCTGATCTGCACATTGAAATATGTTTGATGTCTGTAGAGACATCACACAACTATTTGTAAAATTTCTTTAATAGATTTTCAACTTTATCGTTAAAGAATTACAAATTGCTGGTGTCTGTACTTTGATGTTTATTAGGGCCTCATAATTACCGTTGACTACAACAGGGGGCCTAAATGGCCGCTTTAGTAGAAGCACAATAAGATAATGATAATATGAATTACGTTGCAATTCGTAAAATGGTCACAGACGCTATTAATATTATGAATATTGTCACTTTGTCGACATTTTACGAATTGTGACGAAATACATTTTTAGGGTTCTGTACCCAAAGGGTCAGGTTATGTATTTCTGTTGTCACTATATATAATACAACATATATTTATAATAAAAAAAAATATAACAAATTCTAAAAACAGAATAAAATAAATGTTTAAGGGCTCCCATACAAAAAAGTATTAGTGTTAAAGTGTTTTTTTGCTCGTTTTTATAAATAAAAGTAAGGAACCCTTCGTGCGCGAGTCCTCTTTTTATTATTGGTGTATGCTAGCTGACATGTGACATTAATTTGATGTAGTGGATTCTTTGTTTATATACACTTGAACACTATTGTATGGAATCTGGTTATTCTAACCTAACAGACAGTTGTGTTGCTGGGGAGTTTGTTCCGCCACTTCTTCTTCCCAGCTGAAACACTAGGAAGTGGCGAGGGGCGAGCGTTTTGGGGGACTGTCTCTTGTAATTTTGACGTTCAAAAAGTGCTGATTACCAGCCTAATTTGAATAAATGACTTTTGATTTTGATTTCATATTATGATTCTGAGTACCAGTATTTTACATGGAACGACTGCCTATTAGACCTGCACAATCCAGTTAATACTGAGTAATACGATACCCTTTGCTAAGATGTCTGACAGACTTTTGCCGGTCAGTGTCAAGTTGTATTTTGATCAAAATATAATTTGCGGCACTAATACCCATGTATTTATAGAATTATACTAATTAAAATCATCAATACAACCTCTTAAGTTCATTTAATCCCATTAAATGATTTTTTCATGAAATAGTCTTTAATGGAATTAAATTAACTTAAAATAAGAGAGCAGCGGTGGTCCAGTGGTGGCAGCCCTGACTTACGAGCAGTAAGCCGTGGGTTCGAACCCAGGCAGGCGCATTACTTAGTGTAATTTATGTCATCACCGCTGCCCTCAAAAACGGTGAAGGAAAACATCGTAAGGAAACGGCATGTCCTAGAACTAAAAATTCGAAGACATGTGACATCTACCAACACGCACTGGGCCCGCGTGGTGGATTACAGCCCACTACCTCTCATAGAGAGGAGGCATGTGTCCCAGCACTGGGAAAATTGTAGGCTGATGATGATGATGATGATTAATTCTGTAAAGACATATTTGTTACGGCCGCGAATCATATCTTAATCAACATGTAACCTGAAACTGCTGTACAAATTGCAAGAAAACTCTGTATCTAATGGCTGGTGTGGTCAAACCATCCACTAAGATCGACCCGTGCGGCTGTTATTGAAGTGAAACTTCTTATGCGACTTCCAAAAAGTTTAACGCTACCAAGGAGGGGGAATATTTTCTAAAACTCAGTAAGAGATGGCAGTATTACAATATTTGTGACTACGTAGTTCTACTAGGTACGCAAGATGGCGTGCAAACAGTCATGCATTCGACTCTTCGGTGTGACCAGCCTTTGCTCAATTTCCATGAGTAGAATAACCTCTATAAATTTATGTAATAATTATGTAATAAAAATAATACAACAAGAAAACAACAAAATATTATTTAGAAGCTCAATAAAATAACGAGAGTGAATGCGGAGGGACTCCACGCACTTTTTATGTTTTTATTTAGCCACGACCTCATCTGCACAACACAAACACCATTTACGAATCCTCAGAATTATTAATAGCAAACTAACGTTACGGCGTCTCATTTAGCTAATTTAGTTAAATTTCCGTTTAAATATTAATAACTGTAACCGACACTTAGTGCCTAAGTTAAACGGAGATTTAAGCATTAACGGTAGATTCAAATGCAGATAAGTTTCACTTGTAATGCGAGACATTTTATGAGGTAACTAGCTGTCCAGCGGAACTTCGTTTGCGTCACATTTTCCCCGTTTTCGCTACATTTTTCATTGCTGCTCCGCTCCTATTGGTCGTAGCGTGATGATATATAGCCTATACCATTCCTCGATAAATGGTCTATCTAACGCTGAAAGGTTTGAAATAGGATCAGTAGTTCCTGAGATTAACGCGTTCAAGCAAATAAACAAACAAACTCTTCAGCTTTATAATATTAAGTATAGATTTGTTAAATTCCTTGTTAAGATCCTGGGTTCTTTTCCCGGGTCAGACAAAGTGTTATTGCGTTTTACCATCCAAGAATTTCTCAGAAGTCTGGTTACGTGACCAGTTGACGGCAATAGGCTTGCCCTCTATTGTATGGGACTTAAAAAACATAAATGGCGAAATTTGGGCTTACTATGGGTACAACTCTGCCGAACGCTTTTATTTTTTATTTTATTCAATTAAAATAAAAATAAAATAAAAAATAAAAACGCTTCGGTCACGTAACGTAATATCACGCCTATACAAGGTGTTGTTTTGCATCCTCGTCAAACTTCAGGAGGTTGTCACAAAATGCATAAATAATCCGTCTAGTTAATTATCCATAAATACTGATTTTTTGGGTGTTTATGTTTGTCAGTATTTCAGAATAACCCCCTTAACGTGGTGATTCCCTAGAATTAGAAATTATTGAATAAACGTTTGAGATTGTATGTATGTATGGAAGCGAGGTTATAGGGCGAGAAACAAAGAAAAAGAAAAATTACCTACCGATTTTATTATTGATTGGGGACGAGAATCATTAGCATAGTTACCTCCTAGAATTTGACGAGGATGCAAAACAACACTTTGTATACAGAGAACGGGGTACCTAAACCTTGATTCAAACATGGATCTGAGACGAACGCTATTTATCTTCTAATACATAAAATTCTCGTGTTGCGGTGTTTGTTACCAAACTTCTCCGAAACGGTTGAACCGATTTGTATGAAATTTTGTGTGCATAATGGGTAGGTCTGAGATTCGGCTAACATCAATCATCGAAGTTGCGAGCAGCACCCAGTACCCTTTATAAATATTGACACAAGCGCATTTACATTAATATATAAAGTTATGACATAACGGTGTCCGGTACTTGTACCGGTAAACGTATCGGTTCGCCCCGGTATGGTAGCGATTAAACGTGAGAAGATTTTTATTGATCGGATTATTGATGACTACGAACTTATTGTAACTCTGTCCGGGATTTCTTGCACTAGGGTGGCCTAGGTAGGGAATTATACGGAATTTAAGGGACGCTGAGGAGCTCGTGGCTAAACAATAACAGCCGCACGGGTCGATCTTTAAGGTGAAGCCGTGCTTGCCGAGGTTGGTCCGTGGATGGGTGACCATAATTACATACCGAGTTTCCTCCGTGCCTCGGAAAGCACGTTAAGCCGTTGGTCCCGGCTGTCATTTGTAGATCTTTGACAGTCGTTGCAAGTAGTCAGCAGCCAAAAAGTATGACATCCAGTCTTACCAAGGGGTATCGTATTACCCAGTTACTGGGTTGAGGTCAGATAGGCAGTCGCTTCATGTAAAATACTGGTACTCAGCTGCATCTGGTTAGACTGGAAGCCGACCCCAAGATAGTTTGGGAAAAGGCTAGGCAGATGATGATGATGTTAGGGACGCTGCGAAAACCCTTACCACGTACTCAGTAAATCATTCTGATCTCCTGAATTCTGAAATTGTTTTTTAGTAACTTTTTAGACCGATTTATCTTGCTTGTGTTATAAACATGTAAAGTATGTGTTATGAATATGTAAAGTATGCCCATTATTTATGTTTGTTGATTATTTACAATTATTTTCTGTGAGCCTGTATGATTAAAAAGTAGTTATATTAACTTTATGTGATTGGTTAAAACTTGACAGATAACGTCGACCAATCGTAAGCAAGTCAAACGGTGGGGATATAAAAAAATAGTCGCCGGGCACTCATGGGATATGCCAGGCAGGCTCATGGCATTCCAGCTTCGACATCGGTGCTAGTCACTAGATAAATAAATCTATCTTTAAACTAAAGTGAGTCTTTTCGTAGTCAAAGTCCTTACTTCTGAGTATTGAACCAGTACGATTCACACTTGTGTGTATGAAGTTTCATTAAAATCGGTTCTGTCATTTCGGAAAATAACGACTTGAAAGTTGTTTGTATGAAAAGTCGTAAGGCGTAAACGCTCTTAAGTCCCAATGTAATAGTGGAACCCCTATCAGGGGTGAAGACTGGGTAAAGAAATCGAAATTCTATTTTGTCCGTCAGACAGGTAATACAAAAATATTAGACACGTATTTTTTGTTTTATCAAAATATCAAAAAATTACTTAGTTAAAACTCATTAAAGTTGGAGAGTGGGGGCTCACTACGTCACAAGTAGGTATAAAACTTATCTACATGTGACATCATGCGCCATTTCAACTCAATATATATCTGCGTAATTTTATGACCACGTGAAAAAAGAAAAAATACGTGTCCAATACTTTTCAATAATCTACCCGAGAGACAAATAAAAAAAATGTGATTATACCCCATTGCCATCTAACAGCTGGATGGCTGGGTTTGAACTACAGCTCGGTAAGTAGTGACTGTTTCCTCTGGGCCACCACAGCTAGAATTATAACATAACATCACGCCTGTAATCCCCTAGAGGTAAGGCAAAGGTGTACCTAATAGTACACCAACGTTTCGCCAGTTATGTTAGAGTCCCATGCAATAGGGGGCAAGCCTATTGCCGTCAACCGGTTACGGAACCAGACTTCTGAGAAATTCTTGATGGAAAAACCCAATAACAATTTGCGTGATCCGGGAATCAAACCCAGGATCTCTTACGTCGCGCTTGCGACCACTATTCCATTCTAACAGCAGGAATTTAACAAATCTGTACTTATATTATAAAGCTGAAGAGTTTGTTTGTTTGTTTGCTTGAACGCGCAAACCACAGGAACTACTGATCCGATTTGAAAAAATCTTTCAGTGTTAGATGGCCCATTTATCGAGAAATGCTATAGGCTATAGCTATAGGGTATGGGGCGAGCCTATTGCCATGAATCGGGCACAAATCCAGACTCAAGGCCGCTCCTGAAAAATGAAAATATCCAATAACAATTTGCCCGACCGTTCGTATCCAGGCCCTCATGCTCAGCCATCGCGATTGTGACCACTGGACCAAAGACACATTCAATTAAGAAATTCCTAAATGAAAAACCCAATAACATAAATAAACCAAGCCTGGTAGCAATTGATAATTTATGACAGCAAAACAAACACGTCTTTATTTATTCTCTCGCACAAATTAGCATGAAATTAATTACCTAATAGTAGTTTTTAAATAATTCACAAATATACTTAATGAATGTAAATAATTGATTATGTAAGTATTCAAATGTGAATGATATCAGCTTTTATTTAGTCAGAACTGGTTTTCTTTGAATTTTTACATAATAAGATTAGTGGGAATTTAGGAAGTGTCGCATAGGCGTTAGTGATCTGAATTTTAAGTGATTTTTGGTATTGTTAATAACTGTTGTGCCCCGCGACCTTCGTCCGCGTGAGCTTTTTATAAAAAATATTATTTCCCTATTTGAATCAGATTTTGTGAACATTTACAATAGTTTTTTTTTTTTTTTTGCACGGAACCACAGTAATTTTTCCAAAATAAAAGCATAAGTTAGTCCTTATTTTCAAATATCCACCAGTAATAGTCCCGTCAAAATCGGTCTAGCCGTTTCGTAGATTAGCCGGAAATAACAGACAAAAAAAAAAAGTTGACAAAGAGGTCAACTTCAATTTATTGCAAACTTATCTTTTAGACCTACATTACTCTAAATTTTTAAGAACTTTCCATCCGACAGTATAATTTTTCTCCCACACCTTTATTCGATATATCCATGCGACATTTTGACAATAACATCGTTTTTATTGCTTCACAATAAGGGCGACTTTCCAAAGTCATGTGTCACCGAGGTGGCCGGTACAGTCGGTAACATAATACAATAACTTTTATTTTTAACTCCCGTCTCCAATATGACGCCGAACTTGTAATATGAGTACGTGATTGCGTACAGACGCGTACAGGTAGGTTGTCAAGTGGGGTGTGGAAAAAAACCACGAGGTAGCGGTTAGGAACGAACTGGGGGAATGTAAAGAGGTTCTGCTCAGCTGTACTTGTAGTTTCCGAATAGTGCTCCCATGAATCATCATAATGATTCTGTTACTGACTTGGTTGTGGAGGTCAGATAGGCAGTCTCTCTATGTACAATACTGGTTTTCAGCTGCATCCAGTTAGACTGGAAGCCGACCCAAACATACTTGGGAAAAGACAAGATGCTGGCTAGGCAGATGATAAGCCTATACTGAGGAAAGTTTTGAGTATGAATGTAGGCTATAAAAGTAGAGGATGACCAATGAAACGATGGATGGACTGTGTGAAGTATGATACATGCGTCATGTTCGTGAACGGGCGCTGTCAGTTGTGACTGCTCATCTCTTAGCTGCCACGGTTTATTTTTAATTACTTTATTTTTGAATGACTGATTAAATCTTTTACTCTGGACGCTCTTAACTTGGCCGTATTTCTACATCGTTCTCACATATTTGTAACTCTCAAAATGAATGATGTAACCAAGATTTTGTAACATATTTTGATTTAAAAGAGTGTCCATGGAGTTTCTTGCCCATTCTTCTCCATAGAGATCTACGCTTTGGAATGGGCAACTACAGTACTTTCACAAGTTACTATGTCTTGTGACTGGGACTTGTGACTTCAAAAGTGCCTGTAATGGTCTAATTGAAATAAATGCTTTGAGTTTGATATGGCAAGAGTCACCTCCTTGGTGGCTGAGATGACGAGTAATAGAGAAGTATGGAAGAAGAAGACTCGCTGCGCCGACACCAAATAAATTGCAATAAGGGCAAGAGAAAGATGATATGAGGGGGTCTCACTACTGGGACACAAGCTTCCTATGCGACCACCTGTTAAGTGTACATTATGGATGCAATAAATCATTTGATTTGATTATAGTACACCCACATTTCGAAATCCTAAATGTAATAGGGGCTAGGCTATTGCCATCAACCGAGCACGAATCCGTGGCTGCTACTGAGAAATTCCGGATAGAAAAACCCAATAATGCTACCCGACTTAGGAATCGAACACAAGACTTCATGCTAAGTAGTCGCGCTTGCGACCACTGGACCAATGAGGCAGTTCGCTCCGATTATAATAAAACAGAATAATAGGAAAATAAAAACCGTTTATCGTTAAATAGTTATAAGGTTCTTTTGCCCATATTCAATTTGGGGTAAACCAAATGACATGATTAGAGATGGTCTACGTGACCATCTAACCAATAATCAATAATCTAAGCAATATACATCACCGATTTTTTCGGAATCATTGTCAAGTGTTTGCCAATATTTTACGCTATTGCGAGATTCTGTTATATCGATCATACTAAGCTGAGTGGCTTTTTTTCATTCGGTTAAGGTGAACTTTTCCAGATTCCATAAGTTTTTTGACCTTTTTAACGACGATATTTGATGCTCTTAAACTTACGGGAAAAGATTTATAAAACAATGGTTAGACCTGCTGTCCTGTATGGATCAGAATGTTGGGCCACAAAAGGGATGAATGAAAGGCATTTGCATGTGGCTGAGATAAGAACGCTAAGGGGGATGTGTGGTGTTACGCGAATGGATAAAATAAGAAATGAAATGGGCAGTCTGAAAGTGGCGCCGGTGACTGAAAAGATGTGTGGTAATCGGTTGTCGTGGTATGGGCATGTGATGCGGAGGAATGAGGAAAATGTCGTGAGGAAAGTTTTGAGTATGAATTTGGATGGTTATAGGAGTAGAGAAAAACCAAAGAAACGATGGATGGATTGTGTGAAGGATGATATGGCAAGAAAAGAGTGTCTCATGAGATGACAAGCAATAGAGAAGTATGGAAGACGAAGTCATGCTGCGCAGACCCCAAATAAATTGGGATAAGGGCAAGAGAATTATGATGATGATGATGATTTGATGAAGCTCTTCTAACAAAAGTTTAGTGAGTTTTTGTTTATAAAACATTTTCCGTTGTGTCAATCAGCTGTGAGAGCCTAGTGGTGTGACCGTTGGGCTGCCAATTCATCAGGTCTCAAGTTCTAACCCAATACAGGCACCTCTGATTTAAACTTCTTTAAAAAGAAACGAGATTTATTTTTAACCAAATGGTTTTTTCAACCAAATGGATGTTTTTCAACCTAATGGTATTTTCAACAAAAATGAATTTTATCAACTAAATGGGTGTGTCAAACGGATATTTAACCCAAATGTTTAGTGAACCTAAAATATTTACGGAACTCTAAACTACTACTTACTATAGTTTTATTTTTGAAGTCGCCTTAACTTGTCTTATAATCGCCGCCTGCCTGATGAAGCGATGTAATATGTTAATAAGGACTTGTAATATTATATTGTAGTTTATTTTTACGTGATAAATTAAAGGTTATAAGTCTTTCTTTACGCAGGTAACGGGACCATCGTATTACGCCATTTTTTTATTTCTTTTTTTCGGATGCGAAATCATCAAATGACTCCTCCCGCTCTGGGCGAAGCGGAAGGGAGTGTCAGACTTGTACTGACTAAAACCCATCCATGTTCCTTCTTAGCCCTTTGTGTTCTAGGGCCACGGTCTCTCTTTCGAACCACCCGCAGCCCTGGCAGGCATCGGCAGCTTTATCTGGTTAGACTGGAAGCCGACCCCAAGATGGTTTGGGAAAAGGCTAGGCAGATGATGTGACGAGCCTGTTGCCAACAACCAGGCACAAATTCAGACCCCGTGGCTCCTACTGAGAAATTCTTGATGAATAAAAAAAAAAACCAATAATATTTACTCGACAACAAGGAAAGTCAGCAATACAACGTAACTAATTTCGCTGCAAAAGTATCCATTACAAATATCTATACGTCAATCTGATGTTCAAGTAGGCGAACACAGTATGTCAGGAATGCGCTGCTGTAGTGAGACGCCAAACAAATGTGGTATAAATTAGTCTAGCAGACAAATTACTAGGTCTCCGCCTGGGAGACCTGATTAAAGACATACTAGAAGAGCTAGAGACAATTCGAGATGTTTAGAATCTGGAATGCGATGTGCTAATGAGAAATTCTTAATAGATAATAATCGGTGTCACCTTGTTTCGCAGACAGAAATTTGACAGAATTTCGTTTCCCAGAAAATGTTTCACATAATATTTAGTCCCCGTATTTTTATTTCGAATATTTTTGTTTCGACTACTATTTACTTGAATGAAAAATATTTTACAGAAACACAATTCAAAGAATTTTACAGTGACATTTTTTTTATTTGACCAACTCATCAAACAGCAGAATTATTTTTCAACGAATATTGTTTGTTGGAAACATACATGTTTCCATGGTATTTTATTTCAACGAAATTATTAAAGGTTAATGATAATATGAGAAACAATTTATGTGAAACAAAATTCGATTAAACAATTAGCGATGAAACAACGCACAACCATAATAATCTAATATGTCCCCTTTTTTTACTCTTTGGAATGATTTCCCAAGAGTAAAAAAAGGGGTATTTGATGATTTTTTCGTCGACATCCTTGGTAACTTTTTATCTTGTTCTACGTTTTGTATTAAGCAACGACTTATTGTTGGGCCTACGATGTCCTTTCATACTTAAGTACTAACGCTGTAACATAGAAAAATTGTGAAACAAATGATTTTAAAAGAGTACACATGGAGCTTCTTGTCGGTAATTCTCCATAGGAAACGACTAACCCGAACCGAGCATTTTTTGTCGACGTTTCACAAGTGCCCATGTAGGCCTATGTGAAATAAAAATATTTTGTTTTTTTTTTAAACATGGCGCCACACTAGGAATTTCTCGTTTATTTAAATGATCCCTCCTGCACTGGGCGGAGTGTCGGCTTGTACTGACTAAAACCCATCCATGTTCCTTCTTAGCCCTTTGTGTTCCAGTCCCGCAGCCATGGCAGAAGCTAATATACCCCTTGGCCCAACTTGTAGATCGAACTTTGTATTCTACAGAATAATGAGTGTAAAATACCCTTAACGAAGCGGAAAGACACTTAATCTCCCCGTCATTGCGTTTTTTTTTGTTCTAGACCATAGCTGGGAACCATCTAGTTACGGAGATATTGGGGGCCAAATCTCCAAAATTTTCAATACAAGTACATAATATTAGGAGTTTGCTTTAAATACCTACACGACCAATGTAAAGACGACCAAATATTCAATGGATCAATCAGCGCAATGTTTTGAGTGCGTTACATTGAGGTCTACCGTAAAATGTGATTTTTCACCCCAAAAAAATCGTTTCCCACCAATATTTTTCAAAGTCAAAGTCAAAGCATTTATTTCAATTAGACCTTTACAGGCACTTTTGAAAGTCAAAAAAACAAAAAAAAACGCGAAGCTACAATCCCAGTCACAAGGCATAATAACTTATGAAAGTACTGTAGTTGCCCATTCCGTAGCGTAGATCTCTATGACTATGACTATGACTATGGAGAAGAACGGGCAAGAAACTACAGGGACACTCTTTTAAATCAAAATATGTTACAAAATCTTGGTTACATCATTCATGTTAAAAGTTACAAATATGTGAGAACAATGTAGAAATACGGGCAAGTTAAGAGCGTCCAGAGTAAAAGATTAAATCAGTAATTAAAAAAATAAAGTAATTAAAATAAACCGTGGCAGCTAAGAGATGACCAGTCACAACTGACAGCACCCGTTCACGAACAAGACGCATGTATCAGCCATCATTCAACTCAACCATTTTGAAGGGAACTAAACGACCCTTTTTGCATAGTTACTAAGTTTGATGTACAGAATGTTTGGTTGACGACTTCGGAAAGGATCCATTTACACCTAGGATTAATATAAACATCGAGTTCCTTTAAGTTTTCCACCAACTAATTTAATAAGACACGGCCCCACTATGTCGTGACGATTAATTTATCGTTGGACGACTGTCGTGTCTAGCTGTTCCCATTACACCCATTGTGACAATCTGTCGTTACTGGAAAAAAGTCGTGGACGACAGTTAATCGTGTCGTCCTATATGTGAACACCGCCGTTTAAATACACAAGCATCGAACGACGCTTTTAACGACACGATAATCTGTGTGAGAGTGGGAAAGTGCCCTTTTTTTTACGGATGTGAAATCTTCAAAAGACTACCCCCGCTCTGGGCGGAGCGGAAAGGAGTGTCAGACTTGTACTGACTAAAACCGATCCATGTTCCTTCTTAGCCCTTTGTGTTCCAGGGCGCGTATTTACAAAGGCTATACCATTAGAGTGAAAGTGCGAACTGAACTGGCTTAGCTTTTGCTTGACAAAAACTTGCCAAAACCCTAATCCATTCTAGTACAGAAACTGACCGCGAAATCGCGTAGACTTTGTTAGACAAATTCCTTCTAACATTGCAGCAACAAATGCTATTTAATTTGATACCGATAATTACCGATCATTAGCTTCAATTATAGGTGGATAATTACATGGAAATTGTTATAATTTTGGTAAAAATTTAGAATTCTTTGGCAAGCGGAGGGGTGTGTGTACCCCTTCTCCCCTGGCACCACTCCCATTAAAAGGTAATGCACCGTTCTTGAGAAAAACCAATAATTGTAACCTAACCTCAAAACATTTTATTTTCACTTATAAAGTATAGTCGATGTAGCCCCGCTACGCGGGGCTCCTATTTCTGGCTGCAGGGTTTACAGTAACCTAACACGAAGGAGAAGTCGGGGTCTTAGTTCGCTCGCTCCGCTCGCTCACTAGACCCCGCCATCCCCTTCGAACCTAACCTGTCCGGGTCGGGTTGCCCCAAGTCCAGAGCTCGCTTCGCTCGCTCTTGCATCCAAATTCTCCTGGATATGTATTATACAGTACTAGGTTTTGTCCGTTCATTTTCTTTGAAAATATCCAGGCAAAAAGCTAATCCATTTGAGTCAATTTTCTTACTGAGATAGATTAGGTTTTGGCGAGTAATATGCATAAACAAAAGCTCATCTATTAGAGTCTGGCTCGTGACTCAAATAGTATAGCCTTTGTAAATTCGCTTCCAGGGCCACGGTATCTCTTTCGAACAGTCCCACAGCCCTGGCAGGCATCGGCCCTTTTGGACGCTTTCAGATTTGCTGACATCTCCTTGAGGTGGGAACGCGCCCTTACACTTACTTTAGGTTTAACGTAACATCAGTATCCGAACAATCGGGTTTCTCACTACCCGCAATGCATGTCCTTTGTTTTAAAGGTTGGCAACGCATCGGGAAACCCTATGCGTTGCCCTATGCGTGCAGGTGTCCATAGCCAACGGTATCAACTGGCCATCAGGTGTGCTGTCTGATTGCCAAGAAATAGATTTATGATTATTTGCTACGTGTAAGGATTGTCAATTGGCTGAATATAATTCTTGACGTTTAAATTTAGAGTCACCGTTGATCCTGGATTCAATCCCAAGATAAGGCGGTGATATTTGATTTGTCCATTAGGTATTTTGAGAGTTCCGTACCCAAAGGGTCAAACGGGACCCTATTACTGAGACTTCGCTGTACGACCGTCAGTGCGTCTGTCACCAGGCTGTATCTCAAGAACCATAATAGTTAGCCAGTTGAAATTTCTACAGATAATGTATTTTTGCTGCCGCTATAACAACAAATACTTAAAACAGAATAAAAAAAAAATAAGGGGACTCCACCGGTCTGTCACCAGGCTGTATCTAAAGAACCGTGATAGTTAGCCAGTTGAAATTTCTACAGATTATGTATTTTTGTAGGCGCTATAACAACAAACACTAAAAACAGAATAAAAAAAAAAAAATAAGGGGACTACCGTACAAAATAGTGATTTTTTTTTATAAATAATGGTACGGAATCCTTCGTGCGCGAGTCCGAGTCGCACTTGGCCGGCTTTTTTTCAGTAGCGGATGTTGCTGAATACCAGTATTTTACGTGGAGCAAATGCCTATCTCACCTGCTACCTGTAACCAGTAAGAAATGTAAAATATCTATAAATGACAGCCGGGACCAACGGCATAACGTGCTTTTCGAGGCACGGAGGAAACTCGGTATATCATAGGTGTTCACTGGTCACGCATCCACAGACCAGTCAAAGCAAGAGCGGCAAGCGGCTGTTATTATTTAGGTACGATCTCCGCTTTAGTCGCAATAATCTCATCCTTAATTAAATAAAACAGAAATATACTCATCTGTTGTAGAATCGATTTCCAACTTCGTAAAATACTAGCATACTATTTTACCTCTGTCTTACTGTTCGGTCACATGATATTATGGTGATATTATGATAAACCTAACTAAATATTACCTATAATTTTACAAGATAAACCTTTATGGATAATAATGATATGCATAAAAATATATGATGTCATGTCTAATTTAACGGTGTCACCTTGTTTCGCAGACAGAAATTTGACAGAATTTCGTTTCTCAGAAAATGTTTCACATAATATTTAGTCCCTGTATTTTTATTTCAAATATTTTTGTTTCGACTAATATTTACTTGAATGAAAAATATTTTACAGAAACACAATTCAAAGAATTTTACAATCACATTTTATTATTTGACCAACTTATCAAACAGCAGAATTATTTTTCAACGAATATTGTTTGTTCGATGTATGTTTCCATGGTATTTTATTTCAACGAAATTAATAACCTTAAATTAAAATATTGTCTTTAAAAGTCAATATGTTGTACTACAAAAGTTAGTGACACAAACGAATGGCTGCAAAACAGACTCCACGTAGTCTTGCTTGCCCTACCCCTAGAGAGTAATTTAAGCCCGCGTAGGCGCGGAGGGATGAGGCGGCCCGCGAGTTGAGGAGCAGGTTGTTTCTAAAGATCGCCGCCGCGGCTGAGGCTGGCCGGCAAGCCGGCCAGCAAGCCGAAGCTGCGGTGGTGAGCGTTAATACCATCTGCGACGATAAACTTGCGTGGGGCCGCCGGAGCCCCGCAGCGCCGGAGCCGTGACAGAAACCTTGCTTGTTGCATGTTACATGCTTGCATGCATGCTGCAAGTTGCATGGTTGCTTGCATGCATGCTGCGAGTTGCATGGTTGCTTGCATGCATGCTACAAGTTGCATGCTGCATGCAACAGGCATGGACACCATTAGTGAGAATAACAAGATTGTTTTCCTGCTTGACAATAATTTACCCGCATTATTTTTGTGAACCCGGTGTTGTAATTTTGTAGGAGGGTATTTTTCAAAGGTTTGAATTTTAGAAACTGTCAGTCGATTAAAATGTTATTCTTCGTAATAAGTTTTATGTGAAACAAACAATATGTGGATAAATAATATTTGATTTGTTATTCTATGACATGAATATTCTAACATTACATTTTATTTGAAACAAAAATCGATGATTTAAATTTCTTCAAAGTAAGTATTCTGCGTATTGATTATTCTATGAAATTATAATATGAGAAACAATTTATGTGAAACAAAATTCGATTAAACAATTAGCGATGAAACAACGCACAACCCTAATTTAACATACATTCCCTTTTACAGCATACGCCACATTATACTGTTTATATACTGCATATAGGGTGACTGGTAATTTAAGTGACCGATACTTAAACATGTGATTATGCTCATTATATTATTATTTACTTATTTTTAATTACTGATTTGATCTTTTACTCTGGACGCTCTTAACTTGCCCGTATTTCTACATTGTTCTCACATATTTGTAACTTTTAACATGAATGATGTAACCAAGATTTTGTAACATATTTTGATTTAAAAGAGTGTCCATGGAGTTTCTTGCCCGTTCTTCTCCATAGAGATCTACGCTACGGAATGGGCAACTACAGTACTTTCACAAGTTATTATGCCTTGTGACTGGGACTGTAGCTTCGCGTTTTATTTTGTTTTTTTGACTTTCAAAAGTGCCTGTAAAGGTCTAATTGAAATAAATGCTTTGACTTTGACTTTATAACAAACAACTTTCCCAAAGAAACATTTTTTTATACTCATTCAGTTTTATCACAATAATACAACAGCCGTATGAAATTTGCGCGCGCGCGCCTGTGGCCTTATCAGCTTGTGATGAAAGTAAATGAGTATAACAAAAGTATACATAAAATGAAATGGTTGTGTATCGGTACATGGAAGATAGTCATCATGCTTTTCTTGCCCTCATACCAATTTATTTAAAACTACCCAGTAATCTGGTAGCATAGATTACAGTTGCTCCATATCAAATGGTTTATTTCTGTCTGACCCCACCAGCGCATTGGCATTCTCCACGAATGCCACTTATTAAAGTGGCATCTGCTTCCAGTAGTCAAAAGCTAAGAAGCAAATGCAACTGATTTTGATCCACCAACAGTGGTGGTAGATGAGAAAAATTGTTACAACTGCCACTGTTGGTGACAGACCGACCGGTGGAGGCAGACAGGAATAAATCAAACCAAATAGGTACCTACTGAAATATTCACATCTTGCTTCACTGGAAGCATGTAAAAACATTATTTAACACGACCAAAATCATGGCTAAAACCTAGTACATTTTATGACATCGCAATATACTAGTGATGCGAACAGTCGATAAAATCGTATCGATATTTCACTGTCGACGTTAGAGAGTCTATAAAACGTACGTTACGAGTGTTAAGACTTTATGTGTGGCTATAAAATTTTAATAGATATTAAATTTATAATGTCAGCTGTCTTGTTATTATCTAAGTTAAATTATAGCTTAATAGGCGATGGTTTTAAGTTAAGTGCCTTTTTTTCTAACGTTTTGGTTGTCATTGTAAATTTTAAGTTTCATTAGGTTATAAAATAGGGCTTGTAATGAAAAGTTTTGCTTGCGACACGTTAGAATTTATTTTATGTTTAGTGTTTTTTTAACGAGATGGTATATTTTAGTTCGAGAATGAAAGTACTTTTCGTATGGAAAGTAAAGTAATAAAAAAAATTGTTGGTTTCGTTGTTGCAAAAGTTACTGCTCAATATGAGGTCCTGGGATCAACACCAAGGTTGCTTATTAAGTAAATGCGTCGGAAGTTTCTCGGTGGCAACGAAATGTGGGTGTAGTACTTTAAGTACACCTCTGTTTAACGTTCCAAGGATTACAGGCGTTATGTTGATATGATAAAATATTTATTTTTTTATTTCAAAAGGACAGTTTACATATATTACATTATTATCTTTCAAGCGAATTCACGTTTTATGGTATGAAGACGGATTGGCCATCGATTCTATATCGATATAATATCGCCCATCACTACGCATTAGCTCGAACATGTCAGTGACAACGTGATCGCGCCTACACAGATTCCTAGCACTCTGTCATAGCTTAATAGCCTTGAGTCTATGACCTGGATAGACTAGACATTTAGACTTCAACTGTTTTGTAATCGGTACTTATTATTACAAGGTAATTCGTTTGTTTACTTGATTGGGATTCGAAGAATCTTTGTAATGAATTATTTATGGGAGACCTAGCCTTCTTTAAGTGCATAGAGTCAGTGATTTAGTTTGTAGATTCTTCTGTTATATCGCTAGGGCAAGAAAGCATCGGTCTCAAAGAGGATGTGGCAAACATAAAATAATGATATGGATAAAAGTCATACATGTGCGATCTCACGAATTCACGAGTACATTTAAATAATTTATGCCATACATTAATAATTAATATTGACATTAATGTGGTTTACTACTAGGTAATTATTATTCTAAATCTTAGAATTTTCCTTATATTATTGAATGACTGGATAAGCGAAGATTTAAAGAATTTGATCGTGCGTGCATAAGCAGATGTATGACAAGATCTTTTATCTGAGATATGATTGATTTCTGTTCATATTTGTCGTGATTACTGTTTAACCTGTTGGTTAGTTAAATAATTGGTATTTATGTCATAAAAATTATACACGGTGGACAGAACATCGTGACCATTTTTTGCGTAGAATCATTACATAATTCTAGACGCTCGAAACAATGAAAATTTTCTTCTGTTATTACTTTACAGTCAAAATGTATGGAACAGTCGCTTTTTTTTTAAATAAATGTAGAAATTTTTCATCTTAGGTAGATTTAGAATAATGTAGGTGTTGAATACATGGCTCAGGTTTGTATAACGATGTCCCTTCCTCCACGTTCCCCTCGGGGTTCAGGAGTAATTTTAGTACGATTGAGATGATATAGAAATTTAATTTAAGACCCGAAAAACGCGTTAAGTTACCAGATAACGGTTTTTAGAATTTGACAAAACGAACAGTGCTTTAAAATGTTGATGAAAACCATCTCAAAATCCGTTGCAAATTTACAAAGATAAAATAAAGGGTGTAAAACACCTCTTAACGAAGCCGAAAGGCACTGGTTCTCCTTGTCATTGCGATCATTTTTTTGTCCTACACCATACCTGGGAACCTGGCTTTTTTCGTGGGTAGGTGTGGAAAAAGTATAGACGTTTTTAAAAATCCGGAATTTTATTTAAAATATATTTAATTGTAAAAATTTGCAAGTTAACATAAAAATAAGTTAATAACAGTTATTTGACCAGTACTCACGTTTGTGACACATTTATGTGACATAAAGAAGTTATTTAAGAACACCACCTGCCAGCATGTTCAACTACACCATAGCACAAGTTTTTACAAGCACTTCACAACACAATGTCACAATTTGCTGAAGTCCTGGCTGCACAGAAGACACTGGAGGAAAACTTTTTGAAGAAGATGGGTGAGCTTGAGGCTCAAATACAGTGCGCTGGGCCTGCCAAGGATACAGTGGCAAAAATAGCTGAGGAGTTTCGTGGGTTTCGGGAGCTTGTATTCTCCATGCTTGGTCTGCTGCGAAGCCAAATCACTGAGTGTGCCAAGCAAATTGATGGCTTAGAGACCAGGCACCGACGGAAAGCCTTGATTTTCCAAGGGCTCACTGAAGCAGACAACGAAGACTGCACAGCCGTTGTCTTGGATGTTTTAAATAACAAGCTTGCACTCAAAAACATCACGGCGCCTTCTATTAAAGCCTGTCACAGACTGGGGGCCCTCAGCAAGGATCATCACAGGCCTATCCTGGTTAGGTTTGCCAGTGTAGACATGAAATCGTCCGTCTGGAAGGCAAAGACAGGGCTGAAAGGCACCAAAATATCGGTGAAAGAGTTCTTGACTAGAACCAGGCAATCCATCTTCAGTAAAGCACGGGAACACTTCGGTATGCGGTCGTGTTGGACCCTAGACGGGGTCATCTTCATAAAGACTCCAGATGGAAGCCGGCACAAGATTACTTCCATTGATGAGCTGAAGCCCTTGACTGCCCAGTACCCCAAGGCACCGGATGTGGCTCCGTCTACGAGCGGAAGAGGTGGTGATGCTGCCGGGAGTCTGAAAAACATAACACGAAAATGTTAGGTTTGAGTGTTTGATGTTTTGTTGTTGGTTTTGTTTAGTAGTATTTAGATTCCAATTCCTTACTTACCAGCTTGTAGTTGTCCTCTCTTAAAGTTATCTTGCTTGTTTTACCCCACCTGTTTAAATCTGCTTCTCTATTATTAATAGGCGTATTGGTATTTAGATACCCTCAGCTATGTTTACTTTTCGTAAATTCTTAATACGTGAATGATAGTGTGAATGTCAGCTTTAGCTTGTCAAATTGACGTTTAGAAATAGTGACAGTGACGTTCTAGTTTTACGTTTTGAAATTTTTAACCAAATTAAGATTCACACAGATAATAATTCATAGATTATTCCATGTGCTACATTCACATATTTTGCAGTTGGGTGGTTTCCTTCTTTTTCCTTATTTAACTTTTATTCCATTTTATTTTCTTTTTTGTTTGGGAACTACGGCTTTCATTTTTCTCTGTATTTTGCTGTGTATATATGTGCTACATTCTACTCTTGTTTTGTTGCTTATTTTTGGTGTTAGCTGGCGGGTGGTGCAGAATTGTGCATCTGTCAGTAATTGTTTAGTTCTTAGTAATAGCTTAGTTATAATTTACTATTATTACATAATATATATATTTATTTATGTCAGATGATGAAATTTTTTTATCCGCGGATGAATCTGCTGCTTCTTCAAGCAATGGAAGCTTTCGTTCTTTCAGCGATACTCTTAGTGATTTCTTGCAACATAAATTTAATGACACATCTAATCGGTTGTTGAACGTGTGTCATATTAATGCTCAAAGTATTCCGAGCCACTATAATGAGCTGTACGACGCCTTTAATAGCAGCAACGTTCACGCCATCCTGGTCTCCGAAACTTGGCTCAAACCACACCTCCTGTCCACTACTTACCCTCTTACTGGTTTTATTCTTGTACGGAATGATAGGATTGGCAAGGGTGGGGGTGGTGTTGCTATATACCTCCGAAGTGACTTTCCGTTTAAAATACTTGCTACTTCCTCATCACCCTATTCAGCTTCTGCAGAGTTTATTTTTCTTGAAGTCTGTGTCAAAGGAGCCAAAACCGTTATTGGTGTTGTTTACTGTCCTCCCACGGTTCAGGTTGATTATTTCACTGAATTCGAAACAGTACTTGAATCTTTGGGTTCGGAGTATGCACATCACATCATAATGGGTGACTTCAACACAAATCTCCTTGCCCGCATCGCCCCTAGAACCCGTAAACTCCTTCATCTTATCGAGTCGGTTAGTTTGCACGTGTTGCCGCTCCAACCTACTCATTATAGCACTGTCGGTGAAAACACCTGGCTCGATCTGATCCTCACCTCGAATCCTTCCCTCGTATACTGTCATGGTCAACATGACGCTCCTGGCTTTTCTCATCATGACATGATTTTCCTTTCTTATATCCTGAAACCTCCCAAACCTAAACCCAAATTTCTGTACAGGCGTTGTTTTGCGCGGATGAATGTCGAGGAGCTTAGGAAGGACGCTTCTGCGATTGATTGGGAGCCTATGTTGGAAGCCTCTTTAGTTGACGATAAGGTTACGATTTTTAATGATGTTGTGGTCAACCTCTACAATATCCATGCTCCGATCAAAAAAGTCAAGCTAAAACGTCCTCCTGCTCCATGGATGACAAGAGGGATACGGATGGCAATGCGACGCAGAGACCGAGCATTCCGAAAATTTAAGAAAGATCGTTCTGACGAGAACTGGTCATTCTACAAGGTTGCAAGGAATAGATGTAATCAGATGATACGCAACGGTAAACGCCGCCACATCCTGGATAATATTACTTCTTCCTCTTCTGCCGATATCTGGAAATTTCTTGGAACTCTAGGTATCGGCAAACCGCGACATTTAGACCTTCCTAACTCTATTGACCTGGACGAGCTGAACCGTCATTTTTCTACAACTACCACCATGGATCGCTTAACCAAGCAACAAACTTTGTCCTTAATTTCTGGTCTAACGCGTCCTGCTATTAACCACTTCTGCTTCGTTCCAGTTGAGCCGGGAGAAATCAAAAAGATCATTCTCTCAATAAAGTCTAAAGCAGTGGGTTGTGATAATATCACCCGTGGTATGATCATTACCCTTCTTGATGATCTCCTACCTGCGATAACCCACATTGTGAATTTTTCCTTGTTTTCCGGAGTATTTCCTTCCTTGTGGCGCAAGGCCTATGTTTGTCCACTACCCAAGGTCCCCAATCCCTCTCTTCCTACCCATTTCCGTCCCATTTCAATTCTTCCCTTCTTATCCAAAGTGCTGGAGGCCTGTGTGCACAAACAATTTTCTAGTTTTGTCCACCGGAACTCGCTTATCAGCCCTCTTCAATCTGGATTTAGGCCCGGGCACAGCACAGTTTCCGCCCTTCTTAAAGTGACTGGTGATATTAGGGCAGGCCTGGAAGACACCAAGGTTACTGTACTAGTGCTGGTCGATTTCTCGAATGCCTTCAATAGCATTAGTCACGATATCCTTTTAGCCATTTTATCCCATGTTATGGTCTCTCCTGGAGCACTGGAATAGTTTTCCTCTTACCTTCAGGAACGTCAGCAGTCAGTTCATGTTGGGGATTCCTCATCATGTTGGTGTGATCTGGAAACTGGTGTTCCTCAAGGCGGTATTCTTTCTCCTCTTCTATTTTCTATTTTTATTAATCTCCTTACTTTTGAGCTTCAGTGTGCGTATCATCTGTATGCAGATGACTTGCAGTTGTACTGTCAAGGAACGGTTGACGAAATATCAGATCTGATCGACAGTTTAAATAGGGACCTGTTGGCAATTAAAACCTGGTCCGATAAATTTGGTGTAGCAGTTAACCCTAACAAATGTCAAGCAATCATTATTGGGAGTTCTCGCAGTCTTAATAAGTTAGATGGTACAACCTTGCCACCAGTTCTTTTCAACGGTACGGTCGTTCCTTTTAGCACGGATGTAAAGGATCTAGGCTTGCATATTGATAACACAATGAAATGGCATACTCAAGTCGCTCGTGTCAGCCAGAAGGTTACTGGTACGTTACGAGCTCTGTACCGTTTGAGAAACTTTTTACCATCGAATACGAAAACAATGCTTGTACAGTCCTTAATTTTCCCTATCATCGATTATGGAGATGTGTGCTATTTCGACC
Source organism: Cerastis leucographa (assembly GCA_963082945.1). Classification (NCBI taxonomy): domain Eukaryota; kingdom Metazoa; phylum Arthropoda; class Insecta; order Lepidoptera; family Noctuidae; genus Cerastis; species Cerastis leucographa. The sequence goes on along the minus strand of OY720369.1, from coordinate 3,295,210 downwards.
TGAATGCAGATCTTCTCGACAAACTTGACCGCCTTCTGAACAACTGCATTCGATTCGTTTTCAATCTGCGTAAATACGATCATGTCTCTGAGCAGCGGTCTCTTCTTAAGTGGTTGCCCATACGTCAGCGTAGGGAGCTAAGGGCGCTAACCACCTTGTTTTCTTTTCTTGTTTCTCCCACTTCCCCTAGCTACCTCGCTCCTCACTTTCAATACATTTGTGCCAACCATAATAGGAGTCTGCGCTCTTCGCATAACCGTGTTCTTCAATGTCCCTCTCACCGCACTGACTTCATTCACCGATCATTCTTCGTCCAATCTATATCTCTGTGGAACGCGATTCCCCAGGAAATCAGAATGGCTACGAATCGCCTATCTTTCAAAATTAAAGTTCGCGAGTATTTTCGGAAAAAGCTAGCAGTATCGTCACATCGGCATCGTTAATATTTTCCCTATAGTTTGTCCTTTTATATTATTATTTATATTTTGATATATATTTATAGTATTTTGATATATTTTTATAGTATTGTATATATCCTTTGTAGTGTGTTTTAAAATTCAATGTATAATAATCTATAGATATACACCTGCCACTGCTTGTCTCTGCATCACCCAAAGGTTGACTGGTAGAAAATGCCTATGGCATTAAGTCCGCCTCTGTACTATGTGCTTGAAGTGTTAAATAAATAAATAAATAACCTACTAGTTACGGAGATATTAGGGGTCAAAGTTCCAACTTTTTGACAAGAGTTTTTTTAAATACAAGTTTTTAATGTAAGATTTTTACTTTAAACACCTCCACGACCCCCGTACTATTCAATGCGTCATCAGCACAATGTTTTGAGTGCGTTACATTGAGTCCTACCGCAAAACATAATTTTACACCCCCTAAAAAAAAGTCGCTTCCCAGCAATAATTTTTGCGTAAAGTTACTTAGTTTCATGTACAGAATGCTTGGTTGACGGCTTCGTGATGAGGTGATTTACACCGTGTATATACAGACTGATGACTTTAATTTATAAAGTGAAACATTGGGCATCGTATATCTTTTGCTCATAAAGGTACCAAGCAGCTTATGTGAAATATATTGAAAAATGTTGAAAAATAAGACCACCGACTAAGAAATTCTATTTAAACCCATAAAATCGAAAATATATATGAAAGATCTTCGTCATTGACAATTTAAGTACAAAATTCCCGATAGCCGTATTATTTAGTAATATCAGATATTTTATGGCGCTTTAATAGTACCAAATAGGCTTTTAAAAGTCGTAAAAATACTGTATTTTGTTTCAACTTTTTGTTAGTCGAACGCATTTTGCGACGTTCTATTTTTGTATGGACTTTTTAGTCGAATTAGCTTACACTTTAAGGCAGAAATTGAAAACGTATGTTAAAATCGACAAAATAACATTCACTGCTGTCAAGCGATTATTTTATTAGTTCCACACATTATGCTAGTTATGTTTAACTCTCATGTAATATGGGGCGATCATAATGCTATAAACTGGGCACATATACAGGCTGGGAAATAATTGATGGAAATCCCAATAACGATTTGGCAGACCCAGGAATCGAGCCCAAGACCTCATGCTCAGTAATCGCGATTGCAACCACTAGAGCAATGCACTAATTTTGCATCATAATTTTTCCTCAATATGATATGGTGATACACAGATGTACTTATGTAAAACTATTAATTACTCTTCAGTAAACTCAAACTCAAAGCATTTATTTCAATTAGACCATTACAGGCACTTTTGAAAGTCAAAAAAGCAAAATAAAACGCGAAGCTACAGTCCCAGTCACAAGGCATGATAACTTGTGAAAGTATTGTAGTTGCCCATTCCGTAGCGTAGCTCTATGGAAAAGAATGGGCAAGAAACTGCATGGACATTTTTAAAAATAAAAATATGTTACAAAATCGTGGTATGTAACCACGATTTTATTTTATTTATTCATGTTAAGAATTACAAATATGTGAGAACGATGTAGAAATACGGGCAAGTTAAGAGCGTCCGAGTAACTAGTGGACAATGATCATCTTCCTTTTCCCAAACTTTGTTGGGGTCGGCTTCCAGTCTAACCGGATGCAGCTAAGTACCAGTATTTTACATGAAGCGACTGCCTATCTGACCTCCACAACCCAGTAATTGGGTAATACGAAACCTCTTAGTAAGACTGGATGTTAGACTTTCGGCTTCTGACTACTTGTAGCGACTGTCAAAGATCTACAAATGACAGCCGGGACCAACAGCTTAACGTGCTTTCCGAGGCACGGAGGAACCCATCCACGGACCAACCACGGCAAACACGGCTGAACCTTAAAAATCGACCCGTGTGGCTGTTATTATTTAGTCACGAGCTTCTCTACGCGCGTACTCCTCGAGCAATGATTTTTATGTATGGTACATACAGACCACCTTCCTAAATACAACGTTTACATAAGTTACTGCTTTTAATTTCTCCATTAACAGTAATGTAACATGTTTTCTAGAAGTAATACTAGATTTTCTAGTACATATTACGTCGCTAAGTATTGAGAACTCATAATAATTATAGAAGATATACCAGGCTAGCAGGAAAGAGCGAAAGTTTCTAATGAATGGTATTACAGAGTACGTAATTTATGAAAGCCGTAATTTTAATATAGCAAGTAATATTATGATATGTTGCTCATGTGTTTAATTATAAGAATTTATCTTTATAAGTATGAACCATTACGAATAAAATGACATGACTTGTCACTGTTTATCGATACTTTTTCATTTTGTCGCCAAGCGATCTGAACATCACTAATTGATAGCTGTCATATTTGACATCTCTTACCGGCCTTAGCATCTAACTAAAATTACCATAAACGGTCTGTTTAAAGGTAATATTTCTTTCCATACTACCATATTAATATGTAGTATATAAATTTGAAAATAATTCTGTCTTACAGTTCGTTTCATACCAAATCGGCTGAACGGTTTTTGATGAATTTATGCTTACTTATTTATGATGAAGATGAATAAATAGTACATGTCATTTATAGTGCAGTGGGACGTGAATAGACCACGACATTGATAGGGTTATTATCATTCTCTGTCAGTCAGAGTACTTAGAGTCTGACAGACCCCTCCGCTCACCCCAGGGCGGAGGACACCCATGAGGATTTTCCTCCCTGGAACAAAAAACCAGCCAAGTGCAAGTCAGAGTCGCGCACGAAGGTTAAACACTTTTTAGGATGGGAGCTCTAAGATATTTTTGTATGGGAGCCCTTATTTTATTCTGTTTTTTGCATTTGTTGTTATAGCGGCAACAGAAAAACATAATGTGTAAAAATTTCATCTGGCTGACTATCACGGTTCATGAGATACAGCCTGGTGACAGACGGACAGCGAAGTCTGAGTAATAGGGTCCCGTTTGAACCTTTGGGTACGGAACCCTACAAAAATCCTTCTGCTGCCCTTATCCCAATTTGTTTCTGGTCAGCGCAATAAGTCCCTTTTTAGCCGTATCTTCTTTCCTGAATTATCATAAGATATTAACCGACATACACGCAGGCGATGCCGCGGGCAAAAGCAAGATACAAACAGAAACAAAAATTTGACAAATAGTTAATAATTTTGCTGTACTACCCAGTTAAGTTGAACCAGTTATGAAATAACTTTAGTAGACCAATAATTTAACTTTACAGCATATTACCATAAATTATTCTCGCATTATTATTACCTATAAGAAGGCGTTGCTTTATTTTTTATTGAGGCAAGCAGTAAAAGAGGTGTCATAGCAAATACTTATGATTAGTAAACCGTTTTGATTATATAAAATATTTTTATTTTATTTCCAGCCCGTGTTTTTGCACAGCGGGGTAGAATTACCCCGCTGTGCAAAAACACGGGCTGGAAATAAAAGTTTCTGTATGCAAGTATTCACTTGCATACACACAACCTTGTAGCCAGGATTATCCATCCGACCCAGTTCTCGAAAACACTGAATCCATCATCACTGGCAGGACTATTGTAGCCAATAAGCCTGATATAGTAGTGGTGAATCGATCAAAGCGGCGCGCAATGATTGTTGACATAACGGACGGAACGGAACGGATTCTGCATGACGAGAACCTCGTGAAAGCTGAGAAAGATAAGCAAATCAAGTATCTGGACCTGGTTCACGAGGTTGTCGACATGTGGGATGTGGATTCTGCAATCATTGTGCCGATAGTCGTATCAGCCAATGGCTAAATTACAAAAAGCCTTGACCAATATCTGATGAGGCTCTCGTTAGGCAGCTGGATCAAGAGCTTGATTCAGAAAGCAGTACTTCTGGACACGGCACGGCACGTATTGTTAGGAGGTTCCTTTCTCTGGAGCCCTGACCGGTAGCTTGGACCCTGTTCCCGATATCGGTGGGCTACTATTTTATTTTTATTTTTGAATGTTTTTTTTTTAAATATAAAAATATTTAAAAATGTATATAAAATGAGAGAAAGTGATTAAACGAGATAACAGTTATAATTTATTTACTGCAATAAGATATCTGGTAACTTTACAGTTATTTCTGGTTGGACTCGCGATTCTAGCCTCATATTGGAAAACATCGTGAGGAATGTTTTAAGTACTTATGAGTGAGGATGGGTATAAGAGTAGAGGAAGACCAAAGATACGATGGATGGACTGTGTGAAGGATGATATGACAAGAAAAGTGTCTTATGAGGTGACGAGTAACAGATAAGAGAAGAAGACATGCGACACCGACCCTAAGGGTAAGAGAATGAATTTAATCATTCGGTAAGACTAAACTTGATTAGACTTGGAGGGTATTTGGAGACATGAGGTAGAAATAATGGGATACAAAATATCCTGTACCCAGGTCAAGTTCTAACTGTTTGCCAAATCCTCATCGAAATCCGGTCAGGCGTTAAGGAGTAAAAGGTAACCAACAGACGGACAGACTAGGTTGCTTTTGCATTAAATTCATTAGATTAGATTGAAGCAGAGTTAAGTGAAGACTACCTAGTTTGTTTAAGTATTTTATTTGATCTGTGTGCCAAATCCTCATCGAAATCCGGTCAGCCGTTGAGGAGTAAAAGCTAACCAAAAGACGGACAGACTAGGTAGCTTTTGCATTTTTATTAATATTAGATTGAAGAAGAACTAGTTTCTTTACATATGTTATTTGATTGTCTTACCTCTAGTTACTTTAGCAGCTCATCCAAATCTGTAAATAAAAAAAAAACATAATTAGTATTGTTCTCCCGTCGGTCTAGTGGCCGCAAGAGCGACTGAGTGAGCATGAGGTCCTTGGTTCGATTGCCGGGCAGTGTTATTGGGGTTTCCCATCAGGAATGCGTGATGTTATGTTATTTTTAAGGTTTCCGTACCCAAAGGGTCAAACGGGACCCTATTACTGAGACTTCGCTGTCTGTCTGTCACCAGGCTGTATCTCATGAACCGTGATAGTTAGCCAGTTGAAATTTCTATAAATTATGTATTTCTGTTGATGCTATAACAACAAATACTAAAAACAGAATAAAATAAATATTTAAAGGGGCTTCCGTACAAAAAAAGTTTTTTGCTCGTTTTTATAAATAATGGTACGTAACCCTTCGTGCGTGAGTCTGACTCGCACTTGGCTGGTTTTTTTTTAGTTTTTGTATGCAGTGTGGGCGTGCAGCGACATTATTTTTTTTACCAACATTGGACTACCGTATACTTAATCTATGACAATTGTGAAACACTACTTAGGGTCTTCCGGTTCGTCGGCATTAGGCTCAGCTCATATTCAGCAGAGGTCATCTCCTAACCATGAATCAGTACTATAATTTCCCACAAATAAATGTCATTAAAATTTCCTTCCTATAGTTTATTGACCCACAAATTATATCAATCGCTCATATGTTAAGCTGTACTGAATAAAATGACGATACGGTTCGCTTGGCACCCTATGCGAAAACATTCCAGTATCAATCCAAAAAGAATCATACATTCTAAGTAACACAGTCGAAGTTCCCTTGCAGGAATACAAGGATATGATAAATGAAGTGGAATACACTGCAATTTGAATTTAATTTAAGGTGCAGTAGAGTTGAATTTGCTATGAAGTTGACAGTTTGAAGGGTACTTAACCGTAACGAAATGCGGGTTTTAAAATGAGATGTTTTCGCAAAGAAAATGATGGGCATGTGAAGGAAATGTAACTTATAACTTGTTGTTCAGTTTAACGGATGACAGACGGTGATAAGTATTAGGGAAGTACTAAGTATCCACTGTAAAAGCGGTCATCATCTGCCTAGCCTTTTACCAAACTATCTTGGGGTCGGCTTCCAGTCTAACTGGACGCAGCTGAGTACCAGTACTTTACATGAAGCGACTGCCTATCTGACTTCCACAGCCCAGTAGCTGGGTAATACGATACCTCTTGGTAAAACTGGATGTCAGACTTTAAATACCTATAAACATAAATCTTTTATTTGCATTAAACATGGTATACAGTGGTGTTAAATACAATTAATTGTAATAGTTTAAACATGTTCAGCTGAGATAAAACAAAGCATGCAAAATGTTAGGCAAAATGCTACAGCATCAACATTTCTTCGAGAGGGCCGATGCCTGCCAGGGCTGCGGGTTGTTCGAAAGAGATACCGCGGCCCTGGAACACAAAGGGCTAAGAAGGAACATGGGTGGGTTTTAGTCAGTACAAGTCTGACACTCCCTCCCGCTCCGCCCAGAGCGGGAGGAGTCATTTGATGATTTCCCATACGTAAAAAAAAAACAACATTTTTTATCCATAAATCATTTTAGACTATAAAATTACATTTATTTATCCACTTGTACAATTTAATTTTTAATAATCTCGTATTGAATTTTTTGGCTGCTGACTACCTACTCGTAAAGACTGTCAAAGATCTACAAATGACAGCCGGGACCAACGGCTTAACGTGCTTTCCGAGGCACGGAGGAAACTCGGTATGTAATTGGTCATACACGCACCAACCTCGGCAAGCACGACTTAGCCTTGAAGACCCGTGCGGCTGTTATTATTTAGCCACGAGCCCCTCCCCCTGGAAAAACGGCGTACGTATTAACGTAACATAACATAAAATCACGCCTGTAATCCCTAAAGGGTTATTCAGAGGTGTAGCTGATAACTTAAGACTCCTACATTTCGCCAGTTATGTTGTTGGTCCCATGGAATAGGGGGCCAGCCTATTGCCATCAACCGGGTATAAATCCAGACTCCGTGGCTACTACTGAGAATTCCTAATGGAAAAACCCAATAGTTTTAGATAGACATTAGATAGTATACAAGGTGTTGTTTTACAACTTCGTCAAATTTCAGGGGGTGGTCACGAATGACATAAATAATCAATTAAAATTACGGTACCTAGTTAATCATTAATAAACGTTGATTTTTTTGGTTGTTTATGTTTGTCAGTATTTCAGAATAACCCCCTTAACGTGGTTTAGGGAATAAGAAATTATGAAATAAACATTTGAGATTGTTTGTATGTGTGTAAGCGAGGTTATAAGGCAAGAACCAGACGAGCCGCGTTTAAAACACAGTTGGTTCACACTTACCGATTTCCGTAAAAAAGAAAAAAAATAAAAATTACCTACCCATTTTATTATTGATTCGGGACGAGAATCACTATCATAGTTACCTCCTTGAATTTGACGAGAAAGCAAAACAACACCTTGTAGATAGTTGTTCCGGGTCTGGCTGTTTGTGTATGTGAGTTTAAATGTTTATAAACGCACCCACGATACAGGAGAAATTCCTTGTATGGGGCAACGTTTAAAAAAAAAAAAAAAAACCTTTATTGTGTTTATAGTGATATTATTTTTTTGTTCTGTACCATGCCTAGTTTTTTTTAATCCGACTTTTTAATCTCACAAATTTTATAAAGTCGAAAGTTTGTGAGTGAGTGTGTGTGTTTGTATGTTTGTCACTACTTCACGCCTCAATGGCTGAACAGATTTGGATGAAATTTGGTATGTAGATAGATAGCTTATACCCTGGATTATAAGCTATTTTTACCCTTATATTCAGATTTTTAGATAGATTTTTATCCCGGTCTGCGCGGGTGAAACCGCGGGGCACAGCTAGTGTTATAATAACTTTACCGAAATGTTTTGAGTGCAGTACATTCAGTTGTGTTTAAGTCTCATGTAATAGGGGGCGAGGATAGCCTCGCCCCCGAATCGGGACTTGTGCCCGCTTGATGGATATAGATCCATCAAGCGGGCACAAGTCCCGATTCCGGTCTAAGAGAAATTCCTGATGTAATAAACACACATGCAACACTTTGGCCATGGGGCCCGAGTGCCTCGCACGGTGCGAGTCCTAGCACGGTGAGCTGCGCTGGGGCGACTGCTGCAGGCGCTGAAAACCTTAAACGGCGCAAATACAATAATTTAATTGGTAATTATGTATTTGAGCCGTTTGGGGTTGAAACACTAGGGCCATGGGGCCCGAGTGCCCATCTTGTGTTTCAAGATATCGCCAAACGGTTGCTCGACTCTTCACGCGAGGGTTGGCCTTTTTTTTTGCCAAAGAATCAGCATTGCCATCCAATGTGGCAATGCGGCCAGCATTTTGGGCACTTTTCCTGTTGACAGCGATGTGGGCGAATTTTTTGAAGCCCTGTAATTTTTATACTTTTACATATTTTATTATTATTTTAAATGTATTTGTAGTTTGTAAATAATGTTTATATGTAATAACTCAAAAACGCTTTGCTCCACCTAAAAATTAAACCCAGCATCAGGACTCCAGTAAAGCTACCGAATCCAACCACTATACTAGAGGCGGTAGCATAATAAATTCTTAATTTCTCCATTTTATAAAAATGTCCACCACTTTAATATGCGCAGACGCATATGCGTATCCTTTTAAGGGTGGCGCACACTGCACGGATGTCCTGCCACTGTCTACCCAGCGCACATATTAATGGTCTTATTGGAAAATAGTATTGGTAGACGAATAGGGATAGGTGTGTGGAGACGGAATTTTTAATGACATATTTTAGGGTTCCGTACCCAAAGGGTCAAACGGGACCCTATTACTGAGACTTCACTGTCCGTCCGTACTTCCGTCCGTCCGTATTTCCGTCCGTCCGTCTGTCACCAGGCTGTATCTCATGAACCGTGATAGTAAGCCAGTTGAAATTTCTACAGATTATGTATTTCTGTTGATGCTATAACAACAAATACTAAAAACAGAATAAAATAAATATTTAAGCTCTCATACAAAAGAGTGATTTATTTGCTCGTTTTTATAAATAATGGCACGGAACCCTTCGTGCGCGAGTGCGACAAACATCCATCCATCCATTCAAACTTTCGCGTTTATAATATATGTAGGATTATAAAGCTGAAAAGTTCGTTTGTTTTTTTGGTTGAACGCGCTAATCTCGGGAAATACTGTTTCGAATTGCAAAATCTTTTAGTGTTGGAGAGCTTATTTATCGAGGAAGGCTAAAGGTTATATAACATCACGCTATGACCAATAGGAGCGGAACATCAATGAAAAATGGTGCAAAAAAAAACGGGAAAATGTGACGTAGATGAAGTTGCGCGGGTCACCTACTCAAATAAAAAAATAACGGTGAAGAATTGCAAAAAGCCGGGTTTTGTAAGCTCCAAGAGTAATTAAAAACAATCACTTCCTAGTTTAATGCCACAGTAACCTTTAATTCGAAATATCTTTGACTTGACATAGTCACACGCTTAACATGTAATTTATAACAATTACCGTTCCTAATATCAGCACGGTTTTTGGCAAAAAACAAGTTATTCTTGTTTATAACGTAGCGTGGGAAAACATAACATGTTACTGTTAAGGATGCTTTATCTTTATGTAGATGCAAATAAGGACTAAGATTGAGTGACAAGAAAATAACATAGCAAAACATCTTGCACATTATTCCCTGAATGAAAGATTAGGCAGAAGTGTACCTAATAGTCTGTACCAACATCCACAATTAACCAGTTTTAAGTCCCAAGTTATAGGGGGCTTTTTGCCATCAATCCGGCACAAATCCATGCTTCGTGCCTGCTAAAGAAAAATTCCTTATGAAGAAACACAATAATATTTAGCCGGACCTGAGAATCGAACCTAGGTCCTTGCACAAGGCGTAGATACGACCACTAGAGCAACGTCTAATAAAAACCGGCCAAGTGCAAGTCGGACCCGCGCACGAAGGTTTGCGTACTATTTTTTATAAAAACGAGCCAAAAAATCACTTTTTTTTGTGTGGGGCTCACTTAATTTTTTTTTTATTGTTTTTAGTATTTGATGTTATAGATTCAACAGAAACACATAATCTGTAAAAAATAAATAAAAAAATCAACAGGCTTACTATCACGGTTCATGAGATACAGCCTGGGACACCAGGCCGTCTGTCAAGACAGACGGACGGACGGACAGCGAAGTCTCAATAATAGGGTCAAACGGGACCGTTTGACCCTTTGGGTAAGGAACCCTAAAAAACGGTACGTGAAATTAATTATCTACATTTTCTCACCAAAAACCCCTAAGTGCCAACCCTAAATCTGATATGTCTGCAAAGGAAACGCGTAATCAACACTGCGATTATAAATCCAAGTGTGAGTCACCCTTAACTCGTTACTAGGCGATACGCTTACAATGATTGTGTGTGCGTTGTTACCTTATTTCACGTTTTTGGGGTTCCGATGGGGACTGCGTGGATGATATGGCAAGAAAGAAGGTGTCTGATGAATTATCATGCACCTCTCTTTTTGCCTTAGAAACATTGAATTTAAGGTTACACTATTCGGTCATTCTTCTATACAAACGTAGTATGGTGATTACTCGTCTGTTTGACGATGAAGGTTCAAAACTTTATCTAGCCCTGTATGGAAGCAGAAATACAAAAAAAAAACCAAGCGACCCAACCAAACTTCCAAACCAAGGAAGTTTTGAGCATCGAAACTTCCATATTTCAACACTAATTTTAAGTTATCTTTGGGCGTAAATAAATAACTTATGTAGTATAAACATGGAAAAAGTGAAACCGTAGAGGGATAGATAAAGTACTCAAAAGTTCAAATAATTTATTTTGAGTAGATACATTCTGTAGTTTTTCCACAATATTGGCCTATACGGCCAAAACTAAACTTATGAAATTTCACATTTCATTTTTTCATTTCAATTGTTTTACTGGAACGGAACCCTCGGCATACGAGTCTGTCACAAACCTAACCGGTTTTAATAATAATAATGTATGCGTAGTCACTTATTTCACTTTTTATTCACTACGAACATGAACTGGGAATTAAATAAAACAGCAGCTGCTTGTATTGTAAATTGTATTTTTGTTTACATGTCGGCCGTTTATTGAAATTACTTTTACAAGCTAGAAGAACAGTGCATGGGAATATGGGAGTTGGTAATAAAAGTCTTTGAATTGCTGGTGGGAGATGATTTATGTGTTTTAACTTGGTCTCTCACAATGGGTCTCATCTTAAAGCTCAAAGTCACCCAAAGCTCGGAGTTCTTCGCGTGATCAAATCAGAAATGAGCACATCCGCAAGAGAACCAAGGTTACCGATGTAGCCCGAAGAATTGCTAAACTGAAGTGGCAGTGGGCAGGGCACATTGCTCGCAGAACGAATAGGCGATGGGGCCTAAAAGTTCTGGAATGGCGACCGCGAACCGGAAGACGAAGCGTTGTAAGGCCTCCCACTAAGTGGACCGATGACCTGGTGAAAGTTGCGGGGATCCGCTGGATGCGAGGCGCACGGGACCGGTCAATGTGGCGACACTTGGGGGAAGCCAATGGACGTCTCACGGCTGAAATGATGATGATGATGATTTATGATAGAAGCCTAAAAAGTGGAACGAATATAGATTGTCAAAATATTTTTTGAAATAAAGTTTGAAAGGACTCATGGAAGGAAGGAGGTGGGACTGCCTCGTTGATCTAGTGGTTTCAAGCGCGTTTGCTGAGCATGAGGTTCTGGCTTCGATTCCAAGGTCGGCCAGGGTTCAAAAAATCAAATTATTTTATTTTTCATAGGCCTACATGGGCACTTATAAAACGTCGACAAAAGGTGCTCGGTTCGGGTTGGTCGTTTCCTATGGAGAAGAACCGGCAAGAAACTCCATGGTTACTCTTTTAAAATCATTTGATTTTATTGGGTTTTCCATCAGGAATTTTTCAGTAGCAGCTACGGAGTCTAGATTTGTGCAAGGTTGATGGCAAGGCACCCTTATTACATGAGACTAAAATATAACCGGCAAAATGTGGGTGTACTATTAGGGACGCCTCTGCTTGACCCTTCGCGGATTACAGGCGCGATTTTATATTATGCTGTCTATTAAGTGCATGCATTTGTAAGTAATAGTGTACTATTTCCAAGAGGAGCTCGTGGCTAAATAATAACAGCCGCCCGGGGTCGATCTTTAAGGTTAAGCCGTGCTTGCCGAGGTTGGTCCGTGGATGGGTGACCATAATTACAAACCGAGTTTCTTCCGTGCCTCGGAAAGCACGTTAAGCCGTTGGTCCCGGATGTCCTTTGTAGATCTTTGACAGTCGTTACGAGTAGTCAGAAGCCAAAAAGTCTGCCATCCAGTCTTACCGAGGGGTATCGTATTACCTAGTTACTGGGTTGTGGAGGTCAGATATGCAGTCGCTTCATGTAAAATACTGGTACTCAGCTGCATCCTGTTAGACTGGAAGCCGACCCCAAGATAGTTTGGGAAAAGGCTAGGCAGATGATGATGAGTGTACTATTTCCAAAATTTGAATCTGCTCATTTTTAAAATCAAATCCCGTGCACACGATGAACACATGTCATCTGTTTACTGTGCAGACTTTCATCATTCATAATTTTTCTGCCCTTTTCCCAATTTACTAGGATTTGCCGCAGCATGTGTTCTTCGAACAAACAAAAATTATCCATACAAGACAGCAGCTCTAACGATGGCATTTATAAATCATCCACACGGAAGTCGCAGATTGATCCCGTGGCCTGCCGTCACTTCAACCACCCAGTAAGCCATCACAGAATCAATTCTGTGCTTAATAGCTTATATATCTCGGAAACGTGACACTTAATAAGATTATCTCTCATTCAAAATTGGTTTATATTGTAATCAATATAAACAAATTGTATATTGATTACAATATAAACAAATTAATATAAACAAAATATAGTATGGGTTTTATGCGTGACCGCTATTTTGAAAATAGAATAAAGTGACGGAAGCTAGGCAGGCCACGCTTCATACAAAAATCTTCCAACCCCTTTTTAGGTGTTTATAGTGGCGTGGGGCTGCAATCCAGAATAGTCCTTGCGGTGGTCAGATTCAACTTTTGGTGACTATACCTTACCTGACAAAACCTCTCAAACTCGGCTCCCTATAAGGTCTGCGGTCCTTGTTTCTAGAGACTGTGCAGATCAGGTAATATTCCCTCTAATTTGGTTATCCCCCCCTTAAGCAAAAGGTGACTATACTAAAAAGGTAATGTTTGCCCATAAGGTGAAGAATCCATTTAAACCATAACGAATGTTTGTTTTCACGTACAAAAGGGCCCGTTTGAACATTCCTTAGCGTTTAGTGTGAATTAGAAGGCGTTTGTTTAAAGCTCTTGGTGGCTTATGGAAGCCTGGTACTTTTTACGCCGTTGGATTTCTTAATTTGTAGTTTTTACCTTTCTGGCTCTTTGCATGTTTGCTTTTTAAGAAAGTTTTTTTTTTTTAAAAGACAAATGCTTCTGCCGTACTATGTATCTTTTGAAAAAGGTTCTTTATGAAAAAAACCGGCCAAGAGCGAGTCGGACTCGCGCACGAAGGGTTCCGTACCATTATTTATAAAAACGAACTAAAAAATCACTTTTTTGTAAACAGATAAATATTTATTTTATTCTGTTTTTAGTATTTGTTTTTATAGCATTAACAGAAATACATAATGTGTAGAAATTTCAACTGCCTGACTATCACGGACGGAAGGACTGACGGACAGCGAAGTCTCAGTAATAGGGTCCCGTTTGACCCTTTGGGTACGGAACCCTCAAAACGAGCTTTGAAGAATTAAAGATAATTATCGAAATCTGATATACTGTAACATTCCAACCTAATGACGACACATAACATCACGCCTGTAATACCCGAAGGGTTAGGCAGAGGTGTACCTAATAGTACACTTACGTTTCACCAGTTATATTTAAGTCTCATGTAATAGGGGGCTCCGTGGCTTCTACTAAGATTTTTTTTAATGGAAAACCCAATAAAACTTTACCCGACGCGGGGATCGAACCCAGGACCTCATGATCAGCAGTTGCTCTTGCGACCAATAGGCCCACGGGGTAGGTAGTCTAAGATAACGAGTCTGGAGGAAATCTATACAAGGTGTTGTTTTGCATTCTCGTCAAATTCAAGGAGGGGTATGCTAATGATTATCGTCCCGAATCAATAATAAAATGGGTAGGTAATTTTTTTTTGTTTTTTATTTATGAAAATCCATAAGTGTGAACCGTGTTTTGAAAGCGACGTGAAGTATGTAAAATTTATTTTTTACAGTTTTTATTTCTCAATTAGACTGCACTCAAGGATTTTACATTTGCTGAGTAAGTACATTTATTTTTTCTAGCCTATATTATCATGAAAATGTTCCTGGTATTTTGTTTTGCAAGGAAAATGTTACGGAAAGACAGACAGACTTTAAATGCCGCCATGAAACGACGTACTTATTGAAATGTCCAGCCAATGTATCAATAGCCAGTGTCACCAAGGAAAAAGGAAGCCAAGGAGTTACCACAACCTTTGTTTCAACTTCCTATGACATCATGGGAACATAGCCCTTTCTTTGCAGGAATAACTACTATCTCCTTATTAATATGCGAGCCTAGTATTTCCAACAATGGGCTGGCACTCAGTATGCGAGAGCACGGCGTAAAGCGCCATCTACTATAGACGTGGGCGAAATCTTGATTTCATTATGGCGGCGTTTTGTTTGGAATAACAAGGATATCAGCTGATGGGGTCGTAAGAAAGGGTTTATTAATAATATTAGGATCACTGCTAGGGCTGGATAAGTGCTTCTTTATTAACAGCAAGGGAATGAGCGGTCTCCCATCTTGCTTTCCTGTTGGTCATTTTACTTTTAGACTATTTTGTACCATTTACCTTCCTTACTACATGCTTATGAATGTATATACGGTACATTTTTTTACAATTTATGCCTGTCTGCTGTCTGTCTGTTTGTTCCGGCTAATCTCTGGAACGGCTGGACCGATTTTGATGGGACTTTCACTGGCAGATAGCTGATGTAAAAAAAAGTAAATTAGGCTACTTCTATTTTATAAAATTCTAATTCCACGCGGACGAAGTCGCGGACACAGCTAGTCCTATATGATTTTTTACGGTTTCGTGGTACCCTAAAGAGAACAACATACTTACATGCGTATCACTCAAGAATTATGACACATAGCACGCGTGCCTCAAACCTCATCAAAACGTCGTTAACCGAAGTTTAACGTTATAATTTAAATACTTTGTAACTCATTTTTCATTTTAAATACCGCATTTTATACGAGAAGACTTCGCGTTAGGTTAGGGTTGTGCGTATCCGAAAACTTTCTTTCGGATATTTTTAATGGCCCTTGTTATCTTAGGCTATATATGTAGTGTAGTTTGATGCCTCAGAAGTCAACAATAAGAGTAACATTACAAACACTTGGCCCAACACTTGGCCATTTTCGTTGGTCGCAGCGCAAAGGTCCCTTTGACTGCTTGTTTTGGAGCACAGAGATTGCTTCACTTTACGACTTAGAGAACTTACATATTCCCAATTGAGTTTGGAGACGATACAGAAACTTCCTGGTAAACCACGGACGATTAGATCCGGCAGGAAGATGCTCGCATTGTGGTAGGTAAGATCTAATGTTAAGGTATCGCCCTCAAAATCGTTAGAAAGAGAAACTGTAATAAAATCCCAATAGTAACTCCGATATTTTAATAAAAATTAGGATATTTTTCGGATAAATTTCTGCTGTCCAAGCACATCACTACATACATTAATTAAGGCGGTAGTAATCTGGTATAATGCTCACAATTAACATGTCACGGATCGCATGAGGATGTAAAGAATTGACGGTTAACTCGGATACGAGAGTCGGATATTTTTCTATGCGAATACTTGGCTGTTTTTACTTTGTCTAGCGAGATTCTTTTGTGGTTAGTGATACTAATAATCTACCTCGTCCGGTGCAGGTTTTCGTTTGGTACTTAAAAGAGTCTTATTAGAAAGAAAGTAAATACAATTTCTTTCGTACAATGCACGCTCAAAACGTCACAAATACATTTATTATTATCGGAAAACATTTTTGTGCCTGAAAGTACATTATTTTGATAAAAAATTGCTTTGAATTAAATAAATCGAATCGGGGGCGTCGGCCACAAGTGCCTCGACCACTGGGGGCCTAAGCCACGGAATATTAAACTCCGGGGTAGAAGCATTTGTTTAACAAATAGTTTAAAATGATTGTGAAAATACCTTGCTCGGAAAATTATCGTAAATACGGGATAAACAAGTACCTTTCGGCTTTGTTAGGATGGTTTTTACACCCTTTATATAACCTCGTTGATGGGTGCGTTTAAGAGTAGAAGAAGACCAAAAAAACGATGGATGGACGGTGTGATAGATGATATGCCAAGAAAGGAAGCATCTGATGAGTGACAAGTAATAGAGACGTAAGAGGGGAATCTAGTCAGTAATTAAAAGTATTTGATTTGATTTGAAGAAACTATTGCCGTCGCGCTGCGCCCAACTAAGCCCCCGTAAAGTGCGAATGGGACAACTGCAGCTCAAGCTGATTTTATCTACAAAAATCTTGACCAAAAGACGTTTTGGATTCCGCTGTCTTCTTCTTCAAAACTAAACTGATCTAAATAATTCTTATATCAAAATTTAGAGGAAAGGTATATCTATGCTTCTTTTTTTGTTAAAACTTATCTAATTTGTCTGAGAGTCGTCTGAACATGGCGGTAAAAACGGGCTTTTTTTTCGGGTTTTTAGATGGTCATAATTCTTTTATTGATTACGTTTAAGAAAAAGGAAATGATAGGGGCATGTATTAATAAGACCTAGATTTTTTGGAAAAAAATTCATTGTTCTAGACGCATTATCCACGAAGAAAACAGCGGAATACTTTTGTATGGAGAAATACCGACTAAGAGTCCCCTCTTAAGGAAGAAGAAGACATGCTGCGCCGACCCCAAATAAATTGGTATATTGGCAAGAGAATGATATTATGTACTCTTTAAATTTGAATACTAGTCAGTAATTATTGAAGCCAGCCACCTTGTACCTATGACACGTTTGAATTTAACTATAGGTCACTTAACTCACAACGAACTATCATAAAATAATATGTACTAACTTATCCTTCAACTGTGGCATACAAGTTGTGGAAT
This sequence comes from Cerastis leucographa, assembly GCA_963082945.1. Classification (NCBI taxonomy): domain Eukaryota; kingdom Metazoa; phylum Arthropoda; class Insecta; order Lepidoptera; family Noctuidae; genus Cerastis; species Cerastis leucographa. The sequence goes on along the minus strand of OY720369.1, from coordinate 3,277,782 downwards.
TTACAGAAAGGATGCGCTTTTGAGGTTCCGCTTTGACATTTGTAAAACGTTTGTCATTTAGTTTTTTCCTTGTCTCGTTTGGTACCAGAGAGTGGTACCCGGCTGAGAATCATTTATATAAATATAAAAAATAATGTCTGCTTGTAATTTCAAAAGGATTTAAGCCTTTTTACTGAATGTATATGAAAGCATAATACGGTAGGTACTTATAACAGTTTTATTTTAATGTTTGTCTGTCTATATTTCGGCTAATCTCCGATACGACTGTACCGATTTCGACTTTTACTGGCAGATAGCTGATGTTATAAAACAGTATTACAAAGTGGGTTGTGGAGGTCAGATAGGCAGTTGCTTCATGTAAAATACTGGTACTCAGCTGCATCCGGTAAGACTGGAAGCCGACCCCAACATAGTTGGGTAAAGAGCAGGCAAATGGTGATGATTATGCCATGTTGGTGGCAGAGCTACCTGATCAATGTGCTGCGGGTGGACATCTAAGTATCGCAAATATCTGGAGGATGTTGTCGTTTGTTACTTATGCATTTTATAGCTCCATCTACCTAGATAGCCGTCGATGCGAGCTAATAATGTGAATATAGGTGCTGCAGGTTGGCCTAGCGTGGGAAATAGCGCTTTGTCATGCTGTGGACATACGATGTGGAATAGTAAACCAACTATTTACGATACGATTCTCTCTCAAGTCGGTACCTCATTGAGTATAGAGCTTTTGGAGTCCAAGAAAGTACTAACTGATCTGTTTGTTTCAAATTGAGAACTAAGGTATGTTTTGTATTATAGAAAGATGGCGTACGATCATAGTTCAGGCAACTAAGAGTAGGCGGAGACTTTTATTTGAAAAAAAAAAAACAAACACTAGGAGTTTCGGTTCGTTCCCACTAGTTCTACGGTAGAACTAGTGGAACTAGCTATTAAAACAATTAATAAGTAGTCATTAATTAAATATACTTGAGATTCAATTTTATCACTTTTTTTACGATTATAACAGCTGTGAGCAAAATCAAAATATTTTTATTTCACCTAGGCCTACATGAGCACTTGTAAAACGTCGACAAAAAGGTGCTCGGTTCGGGTTAGTCGTTTACTATGGAGAAGAACCGGAAAGAAACTCCATGGTTACTCTTTTAAAATCATTTGGTCTTACAATTTTTCTATGTTACAGCGTTAGTACTTAAATATAGGAGGACATCTTAGGCCCGACAATAAGTCATTGCTTACTACAAAACGTAGAACAAGATAAAAAGTTACCAAGGATCTAGGAATCTATATAAGGCCTACAATGTCCACACATTTACAAACAATCGGTAAAAAAAAATAGTCTATAAGAAAAGAAGATATTACAAAAAGACTAGATTAAACAAGTGACACAAATGTTGTAATCCGTGCTGCAACAAACAAAGTATTTTAACTCCATTATAAAATATGCAGAACCCTATCTAACTTTAAACTAAAAACATTGTATTCTCTCGTTTTCACGGTTCGTTACCAAGGATACTGTGTGAAGGAATGTTGAGGGCTGATGTATTCTTAATGATGATTAATATCCTTCTTACTCTGAGTGGGTGGGCAGAGAGGTACGTTGCGAACGTGACTGAGAGAAAGGCTTGTGTATGTGATTTTTAGTATTTGAAATATTTGGTTGTGTGTGCTGATTTGAATAAGGTCGCAAATATTTTTTTGTCACCGCTATGGGATTTCTTGGTAAGAATCATTGGGGTCATTTGAATTCAGGGACTCAAACTGTAACCGTAATAAGTGTTTTTAACACTGTTTTTCAAAACAGTTTTAATAGAAAAACACTTTTAAATGTAACAGAAACAATAATGTTACCGAATAAAACTGTAACCTTTTATATGTGTTAATAATTGTTAATATGTGTAACTGAAATAATCAATTATACTTTAGTACGCTGCGTTTACCTGTTACACTTATTAACACTGTTAACACTTTTATATCTACATATAACAGATATGTTACGGTTGAAAACACATTTAAATGTTTTACATATTTTATTTTGTTTCCAATTCAACATGTAACACTTATAATTCTGTAACCTTTAATAAGGTGTTTTTAAGTCCCTGCATTTGATTATGTTGTCATCTTTTAGAAGCAGATTTGCCGATTTGGGTAAAAAACGAAAATAATTCCATTGTTGTTTGTTGTGACGACTGGCTTGTAAATGCATTCGATCGATCGTCGATCGATGGTAGAATGGATTACTCGACAATCGATCGATAGGTTTACCTAGTAGAAACTATCGAGCGACGTCCGATAATCCATTCTACAATCGATAAATGGCATTGATCGACGATTGATCGATTGGTGTGGTCATACTCTAACTCATATACAATTACAATATTTTTCATTTTGATAACATAAAATCACGCCTTGGAATCCCCCGCACGGTTGTATCTAACAAGTACACCCCCATTTCGCCAGTTATGTTTAAGTCTCATATAATAGGGTCGAGCGGAAAAAAATACTGACCCCGTGACTGGTACTGAAAAATTCAAAAACCCAATAATACTTATAGTACGTATTTGCTGATTTGACACATACACATAATTATACACTCAACAACACGCACACACTCACTCACACGCACACACACTCAAACACGCATGCATAGAATAAGTAGGCTGGGTTTTATTTTATTTTTATTTTTAATTACTTACTTTTATTACTCATTTTGTTTAACACTGCCCGACCCGAATCCAGGACCTCATGCTTAACAGTCAAATGCTACTAAATTTCAGAAAAAAATCCTTTGCTCTACAACCTTAAAGCAACGAATATTGTTGAACTGACAAAATGACAAGGCTAAGAAAAAACGATATAAGTTTAAAAAGCACGAAATAAAAATAAAAATTTAAAATACCCCCGACAATTTTATCAAAATCGGTTCATTCGTTTTGGAGCTACGATGCCACAGACAGACACACAGATACACACGTCAATCTTATAACACCCCTCTTTCTTGGTCGAGGGTTAAAAAGGATTACGACTTCGAGTGTGTTACGCAAAGCTGCTGTTTTTAATAACTTTAATTCCTCAACAATATTTGTCGTCAACTTAACACTAAATCGTTTTTAGCAATCTTCTAAGTAAAAACAAATCATGAGTGACTTGACCTCCACGATCATTTGATGACAAGTCATGTTTACTAGTGACGTAATCATCGAATAGGTCAATGTTACTGAGGCGTCTACTTCTTCTGATTTGACGTTAAAAATATGATTGCATAGGCATCGTCATAATGACTATGTTCGTTTTTTTTCTCGGATGAGGAATCATCAAATGACCTTCTCTGGGTGGTGCGCAAGGGAGTGTCAGACTTGTACTGACTAAAACCCATCCATGTTCCTTCTTAGCCCTTTGTGTTCCAGGGCCACAGCATCTCTTTCGAACAGTCCCGCAACCCTGGCAGGCATCGGCCCTCACGGACCCCATCCGAATTGCTGACATCTCCTTGAGGCGCGCGAGGAACACGATCGCGCCGTCTCACTATGCCCACATTTTGTCAGTTATGTTAAGTTAGAGGCTTTTTTTTTTAAACGTTGCCCCACACTAGGAATTTCTCCTGTATCGTGGGTGCATTTACAAACATTTAAACTCACATACACAAACAGCCAGACCCGAAACAACTATCTGTAGGCCATACAAATATTTGTTCCATGCGGGGATCTAACCCGCGACACGCAGCGCAGCAGTCGATCGCTCAACCACTGCGCTAACCGTGCCGTCAATATAGTTATAGGGGGCGAGCCTATTGCCATCATACAAACATGATGATATGGCAAGAAAGAAGTCTCTAATGAGATAACTAGTATTAGAGAAGTATGGAAAAAGAAGACATGCTGCGCCGACCCCAAATTAATTGCAATAAGGGCAGGACAAAGATGGGTGCTGTCGACTCTCTAAGAAGATTATTGCTACTGTATAACATCAGTTCTCATGACGTTACCACTGCTCGAACACAGACCACATCTCTGTTTTAGAGCGTTAACACCTTACGTCATTTCATACAAACTTTTAAGTCCTTATTTTCCGAAATGACTGAACAGATTTTAATTAAACTTCGTACACATAAGCAGGATACACACAGATCTAAAAAGTTACTAAAAACACATTTTCGAAAAATAGTGTTACAGTTAAATTAGACCGATTATAAATTTTCTATAGAAACAGAAAATACCAACTGTCTTTTTTTTTTAAACACATTTGGAAAATATTTTTTAGTAACTTTTTAGAACTATGTATCCTGCTTATGCGTATAAAGTCTCATTTAAATCGGTTCAGTCATTTCGGAAAATAACGACTTGAAGGTTTGTATGAAAAGCGGTAAGGTATAAACGCTCTTAAGGCGAGTGGGCTATTTATCGATAAACTTAAAACATACATTACTTGATTACCTAATAATTAATTGTTTTTGTTCACTTAAATGTAGCCATGTGTTAAGCATCTTATTCATTAATGTTTGCATGCCATCTTTATGGCAAAATGTGTCATTGCCCAACAATTGTTTTTTTTTTTCCATCTTTTGTACCATATTTACTGCAAACAAATGATTCTGACTTTGACCAACACGGATCCAATCCAGGTTGATGGATGTCAGATGTCTTCTAGATTTTTGGTACTAAGACGTATCTTCACGATGTTTGCTTTCACCGATTTGAGAGTAGAAGTGAGAAAATAAATGACACAAATGCTGCAAGTGTCAAGAAAAGAGGAGGTATTTCGTCTGGCGCCTTTTTCACACTGACTGGTATACAAGGTGTTGTTTTGCATCCTCGTCAAAATTCTAGAGGTTGTCACAAAAGACATAAATGATCAATCAAAATTACGGTACCTAGTTAATTATCGATAAACGCTGATTTTTTTGATTGTTTAAGTATGTCAGTATTTCAGAATAACCCCCTTAACGTGGTTTAGGGAATAAGAAATTATGGAATTAACGTTTGAGATCGTTTGTTAGTATGAAAGCGCGGTTATAGGGCGAGGATTAGACGGGCTGCGTTAAAAACAAGGGTGTTTCACACTTACCGATTTTCGTAAATGGGATAAAAAATAAAAATTACCTAACCATTTTATTATTGATTCGGGCGAGAATCATTAGCTTAGTTACCTCCTTGAATTTGACGAGGATGCAAAACAACATCTTGTATAAGTAAGATATTTATCCTGGTCAAAATCAGATGTATTTCAGTGCAAAAGCGGCAAAAATTCCTCGTTTCCGTTTGCTTCACTTTGCCCTTAAAAATATTTCAACTTTGAATCACCCAATACGAACCGAAGATCGCATTGAATAACAAAACAACATTTACTGTCCCCAGAACACATACTGTTCTCTATTCCTTGCGTTTAAGGCTGAATTTCCAGTAGTAATTGGTTTTAAGATTGTGTTTATATGCTTACGGTATTTCATTCGGCGAATCGTATCAGAATAACAAATAAGTTGGGATCGTAAAACGTGAGACGAAAGCTTAAGATCATGTGACTTTATGGAATGGGTTCCGTATGATAAGACTGGGCCGCAAAATGAGCCTATTTGAAACTAAGGGCCTGTTAGAATTCAGTATCTCATCATCTGCCTAGCCTTTTCACTTTCCTGGGGTCGGCTTCCAGTCTAACTGGATGCAGCTGAGTACCAGTATTTTACATGAAGCGACTGCCTATCTGACCTCCACAACCCAGTAACTGGCTAAAGCGATACCCCTTGGTAAGACTGCAAGTCAGACTTTTAGCTTCTGACTACTCGTAATGACTGTCAAAGATCTACAAATGACAGCCGGGACCCACAGCTTAACGTGCTTTCCGAGGCACGGAGGAAACTCGGTATGTAATTATGGTCACCCATCCACGGACCAACCTCGGCAAGCACGGCTTAACCTTAAAGATCGACTCGTGCGACTGTTTTTATTTAGCCACGAGCTCCTCTTGTTGGAATTCAGTGTCTAAAGGAATTCAATTATATCTTCTGTTCCATTGGTGATGATCAGTGCGATACTGTCTGACAGCGACATGAAGAAGACCACTTCTTTTTCATGTCGCTGTCACGACAAGTCTGGGCCCATTTTTTTTGGCACTTCCACGCTGTCTTTGAACGTAAAGGTTTGTCGGCACAATTGGCGCAGTGGCTGGGCAATTGACTGCTATGCTGCGTGTCGCGGGTTCGCGGGTTCGATCCCCGCATGGAACAAATATTTATATGGACTACAGATAGTTGTCCCGGGTCTGGCTGTTGGAGATTTAAATGTTTGTAAACGCACCCACAATACAGGAGAATTTCTTAGTATGGGGTGACGTTTTAAAAAAATAAAAAAGAGGTGTTTTAGGGCCTCCTGCATGGCTTTCCACAATGTAGTTACTGAGTAAAACGATAACGCTTCGTTCAATTTTAGGTTTTCTAACTTTCCGCATTTCCTTGAAGCAGTGATTTTATTGCAATTAGCGCTGCCCGCAGCTTCGCTTACGTGACCGCATATTGTTTGGCATTATTATGGGACATAACTTGGAAGTGTGAAGTCGTAGTACATTCCTAATATTCTCTACATAATAATAAAGTAATAAATTTATTTTGAGCAGCGGTGGCCCAGTGGGTGGTGGCAGCCCCGACTTACGAGCAGTAACCCGTGGGTTCGAACCCAGGCAGGCGCATTATTTTGTGTAATTTATTTCATCACCCCTGCCCTGAAAAACGGTGAAGGAAAATATCGTGAGGAAACCGGCATGTCCTAGAACTAAAAATTCGAAGACATGTGACATCTACCAACCCGCACTGCCGCGTGGTAGATTACAGCCCATTCCCTCTCTTAGAGAGGAGGCCTGTGTCCCAGCTGCAGCAGTGGAAACATTATAGGCTAATGATGATGATGAAATTTATTTCCAATATTTATTCTTTCAAAAGGAGGATTATCGGTCTGCTTCCGTATAGGAAAAGGCCTTTGCCCTCGCAGTGGGATAATGACAGCTATCTAACTTAAACAGTTCTTATTCATTCGGTTTATATCCCCAAGAAAAGTATTTACATCCTGACCCTCTCAATCATCATAAAAGAAAATAATTTTACGCGAACATAATAGTTAACTTTAACTGCGGATCCCTAAAGTTTAAACCCAACGGTCAAATAATAAACGGCTTGGTCATTGATAAGGCGACCCGTTAAAACCTTGACAAGAGATTTAAGTTAGCACGTATGTGGAAAATATTAATGAGATGATTCAGACTTCGAATCTTTTACGACGAATTTCATCTTGTTGGGTAAAAATTCGTCACCTCTTCTATACAAATAAATAAAATTGAAGTGTTATAAAGGGTGTAAAACACCTCTTAACGAAGCCGAAAGGCACTGGTTTGCCCTGTCATTGCGATCATTTTTTGTTCTACACCATACCTGGGAACCTTTTAGTTACGGAGATATTAGGGGTCAAAGTTCCAACTTTTTGACAAGTATTTTTTTAAATACAAGTTTTTAATGTAAGATTTTTACTTTAAACACCTCCACGACCCCCTTACTATTCAATCCGTCCATCAGCACAATGTTTTGAGTGCGTTACATTGAGTTCTACCACAAAACATGATTTTACACCCCCCAAAAAAAAGTCGTTTCCCAGCTATAATTTTTGCGTAAAGTTACTTAGTTTCATGTACAGAATGCTTGGTTGACGGCTTCGTGATGAGGTGATTGGTGTATTTAAATAACCGCTTTTTACTTCATGCATGCATCTGCTTGTTCCGTCTAATATCTGGAACGACTGGACTGATTTTGACGGGACTTTCACTGGCAGATGGCTGATGTAATAAGGAGTAACCTAAGCTACTTCTGTTTAAGAAAAATAAAATATAAAAAATCTTTTTTTGTTAAATTCCACGCGGACGAAGTCGCGGGCACAGCTAGTTTCTTAATATATTTGCGACCTGCCCTAGATTAGATTCACCAGGATGATGAAATGTCAATATTTTCGAGGACAGAACAACGCCGGTAATCCCCCAATCTTTAGTCAGAGGTGTATACCTAAATAGTTCACCAACTTTTTAGCGGTTATGTTATTAGTATTTGCTACTCAAAAAGAGCTCGTGGCTCAATAATTATAGCCACACGGGTCGATGCCTAAGGTTGAGCCGTGCTTGCCGAGGTTGTTTCTTGGATGGGTGTGTCGGGTCGTTTAGTTCCCTTCAAAATGGTTGAGTTGAATGATGGCTGATACATGCGTCATGTTCGTGAACGGGCGCTGTTGTGACTGGTCATCTCTTAGCTGCCACGGTTTATTTTAATTACTTTATTTTTAATTACTGATTTAATCTTTTACCCTGGACGCCTTTACTTGCCCGTATTTCTACATTGTTCTCACATATTTGTAATTCTTAACATGAATGATGTAACCAAGATTTTGTAACATATTTTGATTTAAAAGAGTGTCCATGGAGTTTCTTGCCCGTTCTTCTCCATAAAGATCTACGCTACGGAATGGGCAACTACAGTACTTTCATGAGTTATTATGCCTTGTGACTGGGACTGTAGCTTCGCGTTTTATTTTGTTTTTGTTTTTACTTTCAAAAGTGCCTGTAATGGTCTAATTGAAATAAATGCTTTAACTTTGACTTTGACCATAATTACATGCCGAGTTTCCTCTGTGCCTCGAAAAGCACGTTAAGCCGTTGGTCCCGGCTGTCATTTGTAGATCTTTGACAGTCGTTACGAGTAGACAGAAACCAAAAGTCTAACATCCAGTCTTATGCCAGGGTATCGTATTACCCAGTTACTGGGCTGTGGAAGTCAACTAAGCAGTCGTTTCATGTAAAGTACTGGTACTCAGCATCGTCCAGTTAGACTGGAAGCCGACCCCAAGATAGTTTGGGTAAAGGTTAGGCAGATAATGATCTTATTAGTATTTGCGCAAGGGTGGGACAGTTCAGGTTAACAAAAAAAAAAAAATGTGGAATGTACATAAAAGTCTGTACAGCCACAAAACTGTTGCACATTATCGCTCAAATTCACTTGAACTGAACTGAACAATTGCCTATTCACATCATGGTTTCAAACTCAACGTGGGTACGTTGAGTTTAATTTGGTAAGATCACACACTGTTATGCAACTTGCCAAACAGCGAGAATAAAGCGTTGCGTGGAAATTGATTTCTACTGAATACTAAAAGAAATCCTTAGTGTTTTAGGCAGAAGATTTCCTTTCCTTTTAATTGTTTCATTCTTATTCCAGAGTGGGAGCAAGATGGAGCTAGACGACCTGTATAGCTCCGTCTCTTTCTCACTCTGGAATAAGAATGAAACAATAATGTTTTAAAGTAGACCACCTGGCCCACCTTCTGGTCTGCCGTGACCTCTTAAAGCAGTTTTATTTAATTCTTATACCAGTATGGGAAAGAGACGGAGCTATACAGAATGTCTAGCGCCATCTCTTTCCCACACTGGAAAAGGAGTGAAGCAATAATGTTTTAAGACGTCATGGTTCACCTGATCTATTTGTTAAACTTATCACATAACTTACCAATTGTAAATGAAATCCACCAATGAGAGCCTCGTTGGTTTAAAGGTCGCAAGGCAACTGCTTAGCATGAGGTCCTAAATTCGATGTTCGGTTCGGGCAAAGTGTTATTGGGTTTTTCCATCCCTGAGTTTATATAAGCAGACACGGAGTCTAGATTTGTGCCCAATTGCTGGCAATAGGCTCGCACTCAACACGAGTTGTCGAGATAATCAATACGCAGAAACACGTTACTCCACCAACAATTTGGCATACGTTTATTTCTCCTCCTACTAAGCTAATTTATTAGGCGTTCTACCTTAGCTAGAACTATTCTTATCTTCCCAACCACATCTGAAAGGTGTAGCGCTTTCAAACACCCCCGAGTTTGAAAGCGTTTAATCACAATAATCGCTGCACTTTCAGCTTCTGTCTGTAAGTAGGTCGACACTTTCTAGCTTATTGTCTAAGGTAGAGAACACTGCGGTGTAGTCGCTACTGGTTGTAGTTTTAGTATTAAGTAGCTTGTTGTTGGTGACTTTGTTTGTGGATTTCCAACGTCCTGTCCTGATTTATAACCGACTTCTAAAAAATGAGGCGGTTCTCAACTCGGATGTTTGTTTTGTATTTATGTTTGTTCGCGCATAACTCCGTCGCTTGCCAAACGATTTGAAAAATTCTTTTTTTTTTTGAAAGTCTATAAAAGGTGTAAAACACCTCTTAACGAAGCCAAAAGGCACTGGTTCTCCCTGTCATCGCGATCATTTTTTTGTTCTACACCATACCTGGGAACCTTCTAGTTACGGAGATATTAGGGGTCAAAGTTCCATCTTTTTGACAATTATTTTTTTAAATACAAGTTTTTCAGGTAAGATTTTTACTTTAAACACCTCCACGACCCCCGTACTATTCAATCCGTCCATCAGCACAATGTTTTGAGTGCGTTACATTGAGTTCTACCACAAAACATGATATTACACCCCCCAAAAAAAAAGTTACTTAGTTTCATGTACAGAATGCTTGGTTGACAGCTTCGTGATGAGGTGATTTACACGGTGTATACTTCCCAATGAATGGTCCCATGAATATTTTATCGAAGTCGGTTTTTGAAAAATCCACAAAAATCTAAAAATTTATCTACACTGTCTACATTAACGATCTTTTTGTTTACTCTGCATTGAGTTTTTGGAGTGAAACTTCTTATGCGACTTTCAACAAGTTTAACGCTACCATGGAGGGGGAATATTTTCTATTACTCACTAAGAGATGGCAGTATTACAAGATTTGTGACTACGTAGTTCTACTAGGTACGCAAGATGGCGTGCAAACAGTCATGCATTCAACTCTTCAGTGTGACCAGCCTTCGCTCAATTTCCATGAGTAGAATAACCTCGATAAACTTATTTAATAAAAATAATACAACAAGAAAACAACAAAATATTATTTAGAATCTCAATAAAATAACGAGAGTGAATGCGTGGCACTCGAAGTAACGTATGCGTGTAGTATTACGAAGTTTCACTTCTTCCGCGCGGAGGGACTCCACGCACTGTTTTTTTTTTTCTTGTTGATTCCTCTTAGGGTAGGCTTTACTGATATAACTGAAAGCGATTAACATACTGTACACCTCGCATCGTTCTAAATTTAGTCAGTGTTCCATAGCAATAGGGGACCGGACTGGGTAAAGAAAACGACATTCTATTTTGTCCGTCAGACAGGTAATACAAAAATATTAGACACGTATTTTTTGTTTTATCAAAATATCAAAAAATTACTTACTTAAAACTCATTAAAGTTGGAGAGTGGGGGCTTACTACGTCACAAGTAGGTATAAAACTTACCTACATGTGACGTCATGCGCCATTTCAACTCAATATATCTCCGTAATTTTATGACCTCGTGAAAAAAGAAAAAATACGTGTCCAATACTTTTCAATAAACTACCCGACGGACAAAGAAAAAAAGAATTGGATTATGCCCTATTACACAACATCACGTCTGTAATCCACGAAGGGTTAGGCAGAGGTGTACCAAATAACACACAATTTTTTTTCCAGTTATGTTTAAGTCTCATGAAATACGGGACGGATTATTGCCATCAAACGGGCACAGATCCAGACTCCGTAGTTGCTACTGAGAAATTCCTGATGGAAAAACCTAATAACACTTTGTTGAGCCGAGAATCGAATCCAGGTGGCCGATCATGACGACTTAAAACATTATTGTTTCATTCTTATTCTAGAGTGAGAAAGAGACGGAGCTATACAGGTCGTCTAGCGCCATCTCTTTCCCACTCTGGAATAAGAATGAAACAATAGGGGATAATCCATTTTTTTTTCTTTGTCCGTCGGGTAGTTTATTGAAAAGTATTGGACACGTATTTTTTCTTTTTTCACGTGGTCATAAAATTACGGAGATATATTGAGTTGAAATGGCGCATGATGTCACATGTAGGTAAGTTTTATACCTACTGGTGACGTAGTGAGCCCCCACTCTCCAACTTTAATGAGTTTTTAACTAAGTAATTTTTTGATATTTTGATAAAACAAAAAATACGTGTCTATTATTTTTGTATTACCTGTCTGACGGACAAAATAAAATGTCGTTTTCTTTACCCAGTCCGCACCCCTATTATGTTTTAAGACGTCATGGTAAACCCTCAGAACCGTGCTAAAAAAACAGGGGTCAATGCAGTAGCAATTTTAATAACTCAATGTCCTTGCCTTCTCCAATAATCAATAATACAAAATATAACAATCAGATCAAGAGATCGTATCAAAGACAGTAATCAGATAATTATAATTACCGACATACCAATGTACAATTTTAAACTCCTAACACTCGAAATTACGATCAAATTATAATTATATATTATACAATTACAATAGTATTCGGATTAGGGTTATCATTTCGAAATAAATATAAAGAACTCGCTTATTCCCAAGGCTTTACCCGCGTTATTTCGGTAAGCGTCCCACAAAATCGTACTACTGGGATAAAAAATTTACTATGTGCTATTCCAAAGTATTATCTATCCCTGTGCCAAATTTCATCCAGATCCATTTGGTAGTTTTTGCGTGAAAGAGCAACAAACGTCAATGCAGCCTCACAAACTTTCACAGTTATGATATAAGTAGGACTAGCTGATGCCCGAGACTTCGTTCGCGTAGAAATTGGATGTTTGAGCAAAAAAAAAAAAAAAAAAACTTGTATTATTTATTTTATTTTCTTACCAAATTTTATAACGATACGATCGGCCGTTTAGTAGTCAAAAGTTAACAAACAAACAAATTCATTTATTAATTTTGTGTTAACAGAATTACTTTCGCATGTGTAATAAGATTTATAAATAAGTATGGACTTTAACTAAGAAAACCAAAAAATTCCAGATATTTTAATAACCGGGATGCAGTTGAATATCAGTATATTACATGGAGCTGCTGCAGTCTCACCTCTACAACCCAGTTATTGGGTAATACGATACCCCTTGGTAAGATTAGTTATCAGACTTTCATGCCACTAACTACCTGTGACTACTGCCAAAGATCTGCAACTGACAGCCGCTGACTAATGGCTTTTTGAGCCACCAAGAGGTCTCATCACGCAATGGTTACCCATCTACCGATTACGATTTACAAGCATAGTATAAAGGGTGTAAAACACCTCTTAACGAAGCCGAAAGGCACTGGTTCTCCCCGTCCTTGTGATCATTTTTTTGTTCTACACCATACCTGGGAACCATCTAGTTACGGAGATATTAGGGGTCAAAGTTCCAACTTTTTTTAAATACAAGTTTTTAATGTAAGATTTTTACTTTAAACACCTCCACGACCCCCGTACTATGCAATCCGTCCATCAGCACAGTGTTTTGAGTGCGTTACAACATGATTTTACACCCCCCAAAAAAAAGTCGTTTCCCAGCAATAATTTTTGCGTAAAGTTACTTAGTTTCATGTACAGAATGCTTGGTTGACGGCTTCGTGATGAGGTGATTTACACCTTGTATACCGCCGAAAAACCCGTGCGGCTGCTATCAAGCCTTATATATTTAGCTTTTTCTATAAATTAGTACGAAAAGTCCGGAGAAATGAGGAGCCTAGCCTAAAACTAAGGCGCACTTTTTTAGGGTTCCGTTATTCCGTACCCAAAGGGTCAAACGGGACCCTATTACTGAGACTTCGCTGTCCATCGGTCAGTCTGTCACCAGGCCGTATCTCATGAACCGTGATAGATAGCCAGTTGAAATTTCTACAGATTATGTATTTCTGTTACCACTTAAACAACAAATACTAAAAACAGAATAAAATAAATATTTAAGGGGGCTCCCATACAAAAAATGATTTTTATTGCTCGTTTTTATAAAGAATGGTACGGAAAACTTTGTGCGCGAGTCCGACTCGCACTTGGCCGGTTTTTTTTCTTTTTTTGTACAAAATAGTCTTGTTAAGCGATGTTGCGGCCTAGGGCAGATAACGCATGCTTGCCTAGAAAAAACCGATTAACTCGAACTTTGAGAAGTTTCGACGATTGCTAACCCTAATCAGGAATGAATTAGTTTCTAACAATAGTGTTCGAAACATTGAGATATGGTTTAGATAATTTTAGAACTGAGCACTGACCTGAGCTAAGAATTTGAGTTAGTTACGCAAGCTGATTAGTTGGTTGTGGCGCAAAGTATAAGCGATCGTCGAGATTATAGTTTTAGAGTAACGATGTATAAAAAAATAAAAATAGCTTCATGCCCAACTTATCACCAAATAGTGAATCCATGAATTGCATTAAAGGTAGGAGACGAATATTTTTATTTTTATTTTTTTGGTTACTTATGTAGCATTGGTTACAAGTTAGAGTCAGCTCACACCGAGACGCGACGCGACGCGACGCGACGCTGCGCGCACTTGTGAGAATTCAGAATTCGTTGCGCAAAGTATTCTAAATTCTCACAACGAAATGTGTATCTTTTCGTGTAGAAAATAAAGTTATATTTTGAATCGCTCTTTAAAAGTGTGCGCGCAGTGTCGCGTCTCGGTGTGAGCTGACTACGTGAAGAACATTTTAATTTTCCAAAAACCTGTTTTAACGAATAGAAACCAATATTATTTCGCCGTTGAGCAGCTATAAAATAGATAAAAATTGGATTAGAAACTAAATCATAATGTATGCTAATAAAGTCAAGAGTTTGTTTGGTTGGTTGAAGGCGCTAATCTCGGGAACTGCTGGTTCGAATTGAAAAAATCTTTAGGTTTTGGATAGCCCATTTATTGAGGAAGGCTATATAACATCACGCTAGGACCTATAAGAGTGGAGCATCAATGAAAAATGTTGCCAAAAAGGCGAAAATGTGACGCAGACGAAGTTGCGCGGGTCAGCTAGTTTGAAATTATCCCTCAAATCAAATGAAATACTTTTTTAATTAGCTCCCGCTCACTTCTTGCACCACTCACCACAAATTGTCGTGTTCCATTGATGTCGACACACTGACATGCTGTGACACCTTGACCTGCTCGGATTGTCATTTGTGTCGATTCATTTTCAAGCTTCCTTTTATTGTAGTTAATAAATCATAATTTTTGTATTAGCGGTGACTAATCTGTGAGATTGGATCCTTGAAGAAATATTTGAATGTTATTCTTTGCAGAAGTGTTAGATAAATTAATGACGTTGATTGCATCAAATTTAATGTGTGAGTGGAAAAACTTCCAAACACACAACTATACAAATAATTTTTGTAATTTCTAAATAACAGTTTTTTACTGAATAAGTATACGAAAGTATATACGGTACTTATAACATTTTAGGGGTCCGTACCCGAAGGGTCAAACGGGATTCTATTACTGAGACTTCGCTGTCCGTCCGTCCGTCCGTCCGTCTGTCACCAGGCTGTATCTTATGAACCGTGATAGTTAGCCAGTTGAAACTTCTACAGATTATGTATTTCTGTTGCCGCTATAACAAAAAATACTAAAAACAGAATAAAATAAATATTTAAGCCCATACAAAAAAGTGTTTTTACTCTTGTTTATAAATAATGGTACGGAACCCTTCGGTTTTTAATGTCTGTTTGTTCCGGGTAATCTCCGAAACGGCTAGATCGATTTTGACGTCGTCATGTCACATGGAGCCAGAAAATGAAAACTCTTGAAATTGTTAACAAATTCTGATTCTAATAGGAAAGTAATCTATATATACAGGGTGTAAATCACCTCATCACGAAGCTGTCAACCAAGCATTCTGTACATGAAACTAAGTAACTTTACACAAAAATTATTGCTGGGAAACGACTTTTTTTTGGGGGGTGTAAAATCATGTTTTGTGGTAGAACTCAATGTAACGCACTCAAAACATTGTGCTGATGGACGGATTGAATAGTAAGGGGGTCGTGGAGGTGTTTAAAGTAAAAATCTTACATTAAAAACTTGTATTTAAAAAAATACTTGTCAAGAAGTTGGAACTTTGACCCCTAATGTCTCCGTAACTAGAAGGTTCCCAAGTATGGTGTAGAACAAAAAAATGATTGCACTGACATGACAGGGAGAACCAGTGCCTTTCGGCTTCGTTAAGAGGTGTTTTACACCCTTTATACGGTACTTATAACATTTTTAGGGTTCCGTACCCGAAGGGTCGAACGGGATTCTATTACTGAGACATCGCTGTCCGTCCGTCTGTCACCAGGCTGTATCTCATGAACCGTGATAGTTAGCCAGTTGAAACTTCTACAGATTATGTATTTATGTTGCCGCTTTAACAACAAATACTAAAAACAGAATAAAATAAATATTTAAGTGGGATCCCATACAAAAAACAGTTTTTACTCGTTTTTATAAATAATGGTACGGAACCCTTCGCGGCGGTTATTTTATGTCTGTTTTTCTGTCTGTTTGTTACGGGTAATCTGCGAAACGGCTAGATCAATTGTGACGGGACTTTAAGTGGAAGATAGCGGATGTCATATGGAGCCAAAAATTGAAAACCCTTGAAATTGTTAACAAAATCCAATACAAATAGTGAAGTAATATTTTTATAATAATTTCACGAGGATGAAGGTTGCGGGCAAGCGAAATCTCTAAATAGATTATGTAAGTGTTTTATTTTATTTATTAATTCAAGAATGTCGTTAGAGGGGGAATGTCTCAAAGCATTAGGATTACCCCGGTCGTGCGTTTCCGTGGGACAATTCTCAAACTCGACATGGGCGCACCCGCGGACAACAGATTTAAAAAAAAAGGTCGTAGTCTTTTGTTGATTTCGTCACAACCACAATTAGGTATGACGTGAAAATAAAGAATCCGTAGACATTGAGACATGTAGCAACCCACACTGGGCCCGCGTGGTGGATTACATCCCACTCCCTTTTTTTTTTCGGATGGGAAATCATCAATTGACTTCTCCCGCTCTGGGCGGAGCGGACGGGAGTATCAGACTTGTACTGACTAAAACCCATCCATGTTCCTTCTGAGCCCTTTGTGTTCCAGGGCCACGGTATCTCTTTCGAACAGTCCCGCAGCCCTGGCAGGCATCGGCCCTCTCGGACCCCTTCCGGATTGCTGACATATCCTTGAGGCGCGCGTGGAACACGAACGCGCCGTCGACACGGCCTGTCGTCATGAGACGGACGGACGGTGAGCTAGCCCATTACTCACCATCCACAGGCCCGCTACATCCCACTCCCTCGAACAGAGAAGAGGCCTGTACCCAGCCACGTGGGTAGACTGATGAAGTGTTCGGAGTATCTTTTGCTACAGTCCCTCAATAAATAAATCATGCTATAGTACTCTCATCATCAGCCTAGCCTTTACCCAACTATTTAGAGGTCAGCTTCCAGTCTTACGGAATGCAGCTGAATAGCAGTATTTTACGTGGAGCAACTGCCTGTGACCTCAACAACACAGTTAGTTCTGGGTAATAGGATACCCCTTGGTAAGACTGGTTCGGCTATAGGACTTTTTATCCGAAAAAAAAACGAGCAGAAAAACTAAATTAAACTTTACGTACGTCAATTTAAAGTCAAACTAAGAAACTGCCACTGAATTTGAAGCTCAGTAAACTTGTTACTATTAATAATAGCAGTGACTAATCTTCATAGAATTTCTTACTAAGTTAATGTTTTTGTTAAGTAAATCACTTTTTATTTAAAGTCTATTCAAAATCTTTGTTTCCAAACATATTATTTCCACTTAAATTACTATCAACTTTGACTTTGTGTAAATTAAGTTTAAAATGGCTAATACAATTGAAAAATTCGTGAAAATATTCTAAATATCTAAATATTTTAAAAGTTCTAGCTAAAACTGAACTTTATGCATGGAGTGTAAAGTTGTTTTCCAAAGATATGTTTGTTGACAGGTTTGGAAACAAAATCACGAACGCAGTTTAGGTTATATTTTGGCGAGACGAGTTGATTCATCTTAGGTGTCTCATTAAAATACTAATTAGCATTTAAATTGTTTGTTTTGTCTATATTAGAATCTACGGATTTCAAGTTCATCAAGGAAATAATTATAAATTATATGAATACGTAAGTTCGTCTTTGATATTGACCGCTGCGTGAAACGAGGTTTCTAGTTTTGGAAATACTTATTATGGAAACTGGTAGCAATGTGCCTGGGAGCAAAATTTATTTTGTTTAGTTTTTTTAATACTAAATAGGCATGGCCGCAATTCTCCTAATGTGAAGCGATGATGAGGCCTAGGGTGGAGCACGCTTGCCTAGAAGAAACCGATTCACAGAACAGATCCAAAAAAACGGCAGTGAATTCCACGGACTGGGGTGGTTTGCATAATAAATGTGATAGCATACCCATATTAAGAGAGCAGCAATGGCCCAGTAGTGGCAGCCACGACTTACGAGCAGTAAGCCGTGGGTTCAAACCCAGGCAGACGCATTACTTTGTGTAATTTCTTTCATCACCAATACCCTCAAAAACGGTGAAGGAAAACATCTTGACGAAACTGGCATGTCTTAGAATTAGAAATGTGTAGACATTGTGACATCTACCAACCCGCACTGGGCCCACGTGGTGGATTACAGCCCACTCCCTCTCATAGAGAGTAGGCCTGTGTCTCAGATGATGATGATGATGATACCATGGGGGACGGGGGAATTAGATTGTGTAATTCCAAATTAAACTTCCGGGAATGAAACTGATAGGCTGGCAATTTTGCGGCGATGTTTAATGTGTATTGTTTACGCTTTTCTATCTTTTACGCCCAGAAATCAGCATCATGCCTTGCCTGTTTCCAACTATGGTAGGGTCAGCTTTCAGTCTTACCGAATGCAGACGAATACCAGTATTAGTATGGAGCGACTGCCTATCCAGCCTCTACATTAATAATGTACCATCTCAACATGAATGATGTAACCAAGGTTTTTGTAACAAGAGTCTGACTTAAAAGAGTGTCCCTGGAGTTTCTTGCCCATTCTTCTCCATAAAGATCTACGCTTTGGAATGGGCAACTACAGTACTTTCACAGTTATTATGTCTTGTGACTGGGACGGTAGCTTCATTTTTATTGTTGTTCGACTATTCAAAAAAGCCTGTAACTGCCTACTTGAAATAAATGATTTTAACAACTTTGACATTTTGACAAGTTACGGTGTAACAAGAGCCTCCTTTAAAACGTCTGTGTAGTTCCAATGTAGCGGTACACACAACGGATGTCACTACATCACTCCCGTTCGAGGCCGAAAGTCATTTGCAGAATTGGTGTCCCAAGACCCAAGACTCGTCGTATTGCCAAGGTCTCGAGTTCGAACCCAAGATACGATGATTTTTCGGATTCATGTGGTGCGTATTGTATAATTATCACTTGCTTCGGTGAAGGAAAACATCGAGAGGATACTAGCATGTCTGAGAGGTATTTGTCGACTGCATGTAAAGCCGAGGCCCATGGGCGCCATAAAAACTTTGACACTAGGTTAATACACCAGGCAGTAATAACCACACGATAAAGTAGATTAGCAGAATGAGTCGGTCTTGTGACGCCAGTGGAAAAAAAATAGTCCGCAGCAGATTCTCTTCTATGTCATTAGGCTTATTAACTTTGGGCGGAATTAGTTTCACTATCTTCATCGATTTTCTGTTTGTCCCCCATTGGCGCGTTGCCCAATGGTTCCGACACAGGGTAGTTTCTATGATAGTCAGAAATAAAGATAAAATGGCGCAGAACTAAGCAATTTACATTTAATGAGACAGTATTAGGTGTTTTTTTTTTTTTACTTATTCCTTGGGTCGTAATTTGGGAATCGTGCCAAGAACTTGTATTAATGCCAGTTTTGTGTAGGTCGGTTTTTAACCGACTTCAAAAAAAGAGGAGGTTATGTATGCCACCAGTATGTGTGTCACCAGCATCTGCATAGCCTTTTCCAAACATAGTTGGGGTCGGGTTCCAGTCGAACCGGATGCTGGTAAATACCAGTGTCTGATATGGAGCGACTGCCTATCTGACCTCCACAACCCAATTAGTACTGGATTATAACATGTCTTAGAACTAAAAAAGTTCGAAGACATGTGATATCTACCAACCCGCACTGGGCCCGCGTGGTGGAACCCCTTGGTAGACTGTTTGTCAGACTTTCGGGCCACTGACTACCGGACACGACTGTCAAAGATCCACAAAAGACAGCCGGGACCAACGCCTTAACGTGCTTTCCGAAGCACGGAGGAAACTCGGTATGTAGTAATCGGACACCCATCCACAGCTTAACCTAGGCAAACGCCGCTTAACTTGAACAATTATACAGCAAAAGATATTCCTTAATTCAATTAATGATTTTCGTGAAGGATAACAAATACATCATATTATTATTTCTCTCTAATTACCATTTCAAACCGGTAATAACCGCTACGAACCAGTAATAACCAGTCAAAGCTAGCTAGCTAGCCTTCAACTGTGACTTTGCCTACATTAGCTTCGGATTATTGGCTAACAATGCATGTTGACCTTATTGACTGCCTTTTGTTATTAGTGCGGAAAGAATGTGTGTGTCGTGCCGTTTTGTCGCTAGGAAAGTCAACAAAGGTTAATTGAATAACTGGTTACAAAAAATTCAGTAACGTGTTGACAAAAATAGTAATCGTAGTTTTGTGAAATGACTTGAACTGCAAGTTTTTATGTTTAAAAAGATTATGGATGCAGTTAAATATATAGTTTTTTTTAAGGAAAGTGGAAAAATCACTAATTCCCCATTTTATCGAGATCCATCATCTACCTAGCCTTTTCCCAAACTCTCTTGGGGTCGGCTTCCAGTCTAACCGGATGCAGCTGAGTACCAGTATTTTACATGAAGCGACTGCCTATCTGACCTCCACATCCACAACCCAGTAACTGGGTAATACGATACCCCTTGGTAAGATTTTTTTGGCTTCTGACTACTCGTAACGACTGTCAAAGATCTACAAATGACAGCCGGGACCAACGGCTTAACGTGCTTTCCGAGGCACGGAGGAAACTCGGTATGTAATGATGGTCACCCATCCACGGACCAACCTTGGCAAGCACGGCTTAACCTTAAAGATCGACCCGGGCGGCTGTTATTATTTAGCCACGAGCTCCTCCAGATCGAGCTCCAGAGCTTTATCGAGATCCAATCGTCGAAAAAGGAATTGTCAAACTTACCAACCGTAATTTTTGGCAAAATGTTCGAAGCTTTACTGATTGATCACTTTTGGAAAAACGTTGTTGGAGCTAACCTGTAAAGAAACAAAAATATATTAGGTCAGGCATAAAATTGACTTATGTATTTTGTATACATTTGAAATGTAAAAATCTGTGATCAGCACGGATATAGTATACACCAACCATTAGGATCGCAACTAATTGCGTAAAGAGAGTTGTTAGTATGAATATGGATGGCGGTAAATAATAAATCCGGCCAAGTGCGAGTTGGACTCACGCACGATGTTCCGTACCATTTATAAAACGAGCAAAAAACACACACTCGAACGACTTAATGTGCTTTCCGAGGCGGAAAGCACGTTAATTCGTTGGTACGTAGGAAACATGGTATGTATTTATCCATCCACGAACAGCGGCTTAACCTTAAATATCGACCCGTGCGGCTGTTATTATTTAGCCAGTAGCTCCTCGTATTTGTATTTAGTATAATTGTCTAATAACTTAGCACCTAGTTCACAATATAACTATCTATTAACAGTTCCTGCAGCTAGTCCGCATTCCCAATGATTCACAGCAACAGAATTAGCTCCAAAATATTTTGTTGTTTGCAACACAATGGCGTTGTTTCGTTAAGATAACTATTAAATTGTTGTAATGTTTGTTTGGCTTGTTTATTAGATGTTTTACCCTGTGTTGAAAGTAGAGAGCTAATTGAAATTGTTTTCCGACTTACATTGGAGGTTTAGGGCCTGATAAATTGTGTGTATAGGCACTGTCTGAGAGCAGCGGTGGCCCAGTGGTGGCAGCCCCGACTTACGAGCAGTAAGCCGCGGGTTCGAACCCAGGAAGGCGCATTACTTTGTGTAATTTATTTCATCACCGCTGCTCTAAAAAACGGTGAAGGAAAACATCGAGAGGAAACCGGCATGTCCTAGAACTAAAAATTCGAAGATATGTGACATCTACCAACCCGCACTGGGCCCGCGTGGTGGATTACAGCCCACTCCCTCTTATAGAGAGGAGGCCTGTGTCCCCGTAGTGGGAACATTATAGGCTGATGATGATAGGCACTGTCTACACGGTGTAAATCACCTCATCACGAAGCCGTCAACCAAGCATTCTGTACATGAAACTAAGTAACTTTACGCAAAAATTATTGCTGTGAAACTACTTTTTTTGGGGGGGTGTAAAATCATGTTTTGTGGTAGAACTCAATGTAACGCACTCAAAACATTGTGCTGATGGACGGATTGAATAGTACGGGGGTCGTGGAGGTGTTTAAAGTAAAAATCTTACATTAAAAACTTGTATTTAAAAAAAGACTTGTCAAAAAGTTGGAACTTTGACCCCTAATATCTCCGTAACTAGAAAGTTCCCAGGTATGTATGTACATACTACCCCATATACCCCATGTATACGTATGTTTATACTACCCCATATCAAAGAGATAACATACAAACCTCAAAAAACTGAATCGGATGACCATCCTAATTCCCAAAGATCAAAACAGACCAGCGTTTTAGGCAATAGTATGATATCATCACCAATAAGAAAAAGAAGTTCAATTCTGCAATAACAATATAATAACACTTCAACCATTTTATATGATTTTTTGCACCGATATTTATCGGTTATAGAAAAAACTAGCCTGTAACAAATACAGAGATATCGTATGATGTAATAAGCGACTATTTTCGATAGTAATACTGTGGCGAATGCTATTAAATCATAAATTGTTATGGCTGGTCGAATCTGAAATAAGCTGAGCTTGGGGATAATGGATTGATGATAAATTGTGATGGAATAAGTATTTAGCACCACAATTGGCATGGGCATGTCATCATTATCATCATTTCAGCTGAAAGACGTCCACTGCTGGATTTCGACCTCCCCCAAGTGTCGCCACATTGACCGGTCCCGTGCGACTCGCATCCAGCGGATCCCCGCAACCTTCACCAGGTTAATGGAAGATAATAATGTAAGAATGTTTGTGGTTCTGTGGAAAGACCGAGTAAAATGATTACCTAACTCAATTTAGTATTAAGGCGGAAACACACTTACGTGTCGTGGCGTGTCATGATGCTTCCTGTCGTGGCGTGTCATGATGCTTCCTGTCGTGACGGTGAGTGTGCACACTAACGTGTCGTGTCGTGGCGTACTCTGGCGTTATTTCTGAACAGTACTTAACGAACCTTTGCAGCGTTCAAACATACATAATGTTTGTTCTGATTCGGATAGTGATTTTGATGAAGACCTTTTCTCTTAGCAATGAAACTTCTTGAGGGTAAAAAAAGGAAGGAAGGTACTGGGTTCAGCCTATAAACAGAGGGAAACAGAAACAAGGTGAATTTCATCGTCTTGTTTAAGAACTAGAGAGTTACGAAGACAAATTTCATAAGTACTTTAGAATGAACAACGTAGAGGTACAATAAGGTCGTCAGTAATTTTTCAGAAACATGCTGCAATTTTTTTTTTTTTAATCAGCCCACTCTTTCCCACTGCTGGACAAAGGCCTCCCTCATGGCTTTCCAACTTTCCTTAACGTTTGCCTTTTCATACTTAAGTAATTATTAAAAAGTGTCCGCTAGATGTTCGCGCCACGAGCCACGCGGTATAGAAACACATTTGCCTGTTCTGTCGTGTCGCGTCATAACCCCCTCCACCGCTCTGGCGCAATCGGTGGCGAGCAGTTGGTGCCACGACAGAACGCGTTGCGACACGACACGCCATGCAAATATGTCCCTAACCATATTAAATGTATAAAAACCGATATGCTTCTGGCGCGTCACGACACGTAAGTATGTTTCCGCCTTTACTTATGCTATAAAATAAATAAATCAACCATAAATCTAAACTATGTTTTTTATTTGATCAATCTTTTTAAATAAGTTGTTCAATGTAAGTGCTTCTTAAACAATGATTGCAACTTTCAGTCCATAAAAATACCTACCTACTTACCTAAATATAAATCGTACCTCGTTATTGTAATTCCTTGAATCATAAAACGTGCTTCAATCTGAAAAAGGGTGAGTTAACGACTTCTGAATTATTCCATTTTTATTCGTCATTTATGACTTTATTCGATTAAAATATATAACAAGGGACAGCTATAAACAATACAAGGCAAATCGAATTTACTAGATGCATGAATTTTGTCGAAAAAGAATTCAAATTCAAATTTCAAATTCAAATATGTTTATTTGTGAAGAAGAAACGTTTTTATAAATGGTTTGAATTTGTTTTTGACGAGAGACGTCAGTGACAAAAGTTTAAAAAACGAAAACATGGTTTCTCGTATTTTTTACCCCTATTTCCCTATTTTTTAACCCTTTCATTTGACACCCATATCATGGGAATGTATAAATAATAAATAGTCCGCCATATTGGATTTAGAATGACATCACTTAAAAAATACCTTACCGTGCATTGTCTTCAATGTCATCCATGCCATCAAAACTAAAAATGTATGTAAGCAAAATCTCAATCGGCAACCTGGAAGTGCGTCAAAAACTTCAAAGTTTTTTTTACCTAGTAATTATAGATGAAAATAATAAAGTCGAGGAGCTCGTGGCTAGATGATAACAGCCGCAGGTCGATCTTTAAGGTAAAGCCGTGCTTGCTGAGGTTGGTCCGTGGATGGGTGACCATAATTACATACCGAGTTTCCTCCGTGCCTCGGAAAGCACGCTAAGCCGTTGGTCCCGGCTGTCATTTGTAGATCTTTGACAGTCGTTACGAGTAGTCAGAAGCCAAAAGTCTGACATCCAGTCTTATCAAGGGGTATCGTATTGCCCAGTTATTGGTTTGTGGAGGTCAGATAGGCAGTTGCTTCATGTAAAATACTGGTACTCAGCTGCATCCGGTTAGACTGGAAGCCGACCTCAAGATAGTTTGGGAAAAGGCCTAGGCAGATTATGAGGTGAACATAATAAAAGTGCGTTAAAAAGCTTTCAAGGGAAAGTAAAAGCAACAGCAAAGTACATACACCAGCACATCAAGCTACCCGAAACTATTAAATTTTCCCAGTCAACCTTGAACCTATATCTTTAACAATTAAGTTGAAAATCTATTGAAGAAATTTGACAGATTGTTATAACTTGATATGCTGGAGTACATTGACCTCAATCGCTCATTCTTCCAGCTTTCAAAAAACACATCTACGGGTTTTCAAACATATCCTGTTCACGTAGCACCGCATTAACAGGATTCCACCATAGATAAATTGTGTGATCTCATAAAAACTCAGCGATTTACAATACGTCTTTAAGAACAGCTTTTTTGTAAGTATAAGTTCTAGGGTCGCTAAAATGTTGCAATGAAACGCATGAACTAGGTGACAAAATATAGATTGGAGATATAAATTTTATATGATACTTTTAAGGGCTTAAAGAACCATTGATTGAGACCCTTTAAATGCTAAGCGATGTCACAGCTGCCCAAGACAAATATGGAGGGATAATTTGACTCGACTGGTCCGCAATGGCAGAAGAAAGACGTGCGCGTAAAAGTTTAAAGGAGATATTAATATTCAGGGTAGAATAATGGGTTAAATATATTTTTTTTTTGAGAAATAATCTTTTTCTTTGGTCAAATTTATAAAAGATCCCATCGACAAAAAAACAAAATTAAAAAAGTTTCGGGTAACAACAAAATGAATTCATGTTTTGACATTTTAAATACAGGATTAATTTTGCGAGAAATTAGAGCTTTTAAAGGAATAGCTGAAGTCAAATGTTTCAAATCTTTTCCGGAAAATTTTGCATATGCTTTAAAAACTAAAAGAATCTCATCTGCTTCGTCTTTTCTCAACTGTATTGGGGTCGGCTTTCAGCCTAACCGGATTCAGCTGAATACTAGTATTTTACATGGAGCGACTGCCTTTCTGACCTCCACAACCCAGTTAGTACTGGAAAATCCGATACCCCTTTACGAATGGTTGTCAGTAACGACTGTCAAAGATCTACAAATGACAGCCAGGACCAAAGGCTTAACGTTCGCCGATAATAGCTCTAATTAAATTACAGAACGTAAAATACAAATAATTGCGTCACCAAGCACCATTTTACCGCTCCCATACTCATACGACTCAATCGCGTGTGTTAGAGCACGCAACATGATACACGATCATAACCAAGTAAAAAAGTAAGTTTAAATACTTGTTTACTTTTAGTTTGGCTTAATTTTAGATCGTGGAGATACTGCGTTCTGTTTTACGCTAGAAATAGAACAGTGGTTTGCGAAGTTTGCAAATTATATTCGCTCAAGTAATTAATAGAAAACATAATAACAAGCCTATCGAATCCCCGAAAGGTTAGGCAAAGGTGAACCATGTATCTTTTAAGTTTTTCGTCAGGAACAATTCTCTTCCTATCAACACATAAATTCAGGCTCCAGGCAGGTTCTGAACAATCCCTGATCGAAAAACCCAATGACCCTTGGGACATGGCAATCAAACTCAATACCCTATGGTCAGGAATAGCACTTAGTCTTGCGACCACTAGACCAACGTGACAGTCAAGTCGTTTAAATACTACCGTATTTAATCTTGAATTCACGAGTAGCTCTTATAAGGACTGATGTAACTAATAAATGAATGATATAAAAACTGACACTATCTCATACCCAACTGAAAGCAAGTAATATGAACTGTATACACATCTGATTAATACTTTGTACATGCTGTGTTGACTTCTTAAGGTGCAGTTCTGGCGCAAAATACAATATACTCGACAGTCGACTTTTGGCGAAAAAAAGAAAAAATATTTCATGGGACTTACACAGAAAATTCACTACCCGACAGCTAAATAATAAAACAGATAAAACAAAAATTTAGAAGAAAAAAAAACAGCACTGTTTAAAGATTGCAAAGAACAAAGCTCAATTTTACTGGCCCTGATTTTGTTACGTCGAAAGGAATGACATAAGACCGACGTAGCCCGAAGAATTACCAAACTTAAATGGCAGTGGGCAGGGCACATTGCTCGCAGAACGGATGGGCGATGGGGCCGAAAAGTTCTGGAATGGCGAACGCAAACCCGAAGACGGAAGCCCAGGAAGGCGTCCCACTAGGTGGACAGAGAGGTCGAGGTAGAGGTTAGATAGGCGATCCCTCCCTTTAACATACTGGTATTCACAGTAAAAGCAGCGGTAGCCCAGTGGTGGCAGCCCCGACTTACGAGCAGTAAGCCGTGGGTTCGACCCAGGCAGCATTACTTTGTGTAATTTATTTCATCACCGCTGCTCTCAAAAACGGTGAAGGAAAACATCGTGAGGAAACCGATATGTCCTAGAACTAAAAATTCGAAAACATGTGACATCTACCAACCAGCACTGGGCCCGCGTGGTGGATTACAGCCCACTCTTTCTCATAGAGAGGAGGCCTGTGTCCCAGCAGTGGGAACATTATAGGCTGATGATGATGATTCACAGAAAGAGTGGCAACCGACCCCGATTTAGTTGGCAAAAGGCTGGGCTTTGACATCCACATAATTAAAACATAAACTATTATTTTGTCCCAATGCTTTGGTTGACCCAAAAAATTATAAAAGTTTGACAAAACCAGTTCAATAGCTCTAAAAACTTTGTTTATTCTTTTTTGATTGTTAGTAATTTATACTGTGTCGTAAATATTTTAAATAGACGAAAAACTACATTACTATGGCTTTAACAAACCTTATTAATCGGCTATTTAAAAACCCAATCGTCTAGATATCTAGTAACACTAAAAAATAATATTTAATACAAAGTAAGATCAGCCTCTTAAACAGGATGATAATAATTATACACCGTCGTTATTTTTTGTTGTTGACGCTACTATACTCGTTTGTGCCGCGTCGTGGTTCGAGTTTTATCTTCTTTTTTTTCTACATATGATTACCGTGGACAGGGTTGTCATGCAAAAGGATCTCCCTTGATTATAGGGCATTCGCACAGTGGAACGAATGTATGGGAGCGGTTGGACGTAGACATGTCCGAAAAAAAAGAGTAAAATTATGCCAAACTAATGATGCCATCTTATTCGATTACTTAATGCCTTCATAAATTGTGGTGATGAATTTCTTCATAACTCCCATATTTCGGGAGTAATTTGAGAAAATGTGAAATTTTACTATGAAAATGAGTGTATCGAGCTCTCTCCCTCCTGATTCCGGGCTTGTTTCAAGTAGCGGTCTCTAATATCATAATGCTATTACTAAGAGCTATATTTAATACTAAGACACATAGTGCGCCAAATGTGCACTTTCTGGGATAAAAGGAAATGAAAATTTAAAAAAAAAAAACGTTTTTTCCCCATTTGTATTTACTTTAAACCGCAGACAGACTTATTAAGAGGTCTATAAATATATTATATATATACAGAAATATATATTAACAAAAATATTCACAAGAACTGATGAGAGTATGACTTTTAAGTAAGTTGATAATAAATTACCTAGTTTCATTAAAAGTACAATAAATAATTAAGATGTAAGCTCTAATTTACTAAGTTACACATTTTAAAACAATAACATCATTTAATTATCTTCGTCATCATCATCATCATCAATTAATTCAAATTCAGAATCGATGTCCGCTAAATCATTTATGTTAACAAATTCGATATCACTTTTCTCAGAATCCGTAAGCTCATAAAATTCCTTAAAAGAAGATTTTTTTACAAACTTATTTCCTTTTGGACGGATACTTGTAACAAGTGGATCAGAAGACAGTAAAAGATTGTGCATAATATCTTCATTGCATGAGATACTGCTATGCTTTCGAGAATGCCCCTCTCTATATTTTCTAAAATCTTTATTTCTAGCCTCAGATGCCTCTTCGGATAGAAAACCAATGGGCACAATTGACATGTTCTGAACTATGTCTGGCCCATGCATTAAAATTTTATGAAGTGAAGAAGGCATATAATACCATGGGTATAACTCCACGTAAAGCTTAGCAGTATCAAAGCAGAACTCTCGGAATTTAGTTACGTTGATCTTCTCTCCTGATGAAATACACTGCAAGATCACACAGATTTTTCTTAAAAGCATAGCATCTATTCCGGTCAGTTCAGCAGATTTAGTGTAGTTTTCAAAAAATCTCCTTGCCGAGTTGCCATTGTTGGTGGATCCACTGCCTTGTTTCACAACATCGAGAAGTAAGCCCGTTTCTCTTCTTACAGCCTCTTGAACTCTTTTCTTCCTGTCATCAACTTGCCTTTTTGCTATATCACCCCTTACTTGCCATGATTTTATGTCTAATTTGTAGGAAATGTGTAATAAGCATTCCATTGAGCGAATCCAAGCGTGAAGGGTGCTTAAGCTATATTTATACATGTCCTCGTTTGCGTGTTTATCTTTGATTAACTCTAAATTATTCATTTCTTTAGGACAAGCCTTGCATATGTCACACACTGAAGCTGCTGTATTGGATATAATGGAATGAATTTTACCATCAATCATTGTCAACAGCAGTTGGTGTTTGACACTAATTCCATCAGTGATGGTGGATGGAGTTAAGGCTTCAATCTCTGCTTCGATTTCAGCCATCTCTCTCTGCACATTTTCTTTGGTTTCCTTTATAAACTTAAACAATATTGGCCGGCAAAATGAAGTGGAAGATGGTCGCTCGTTTTCCCAAATTGTTACACCTTTTGAGACGAGCCGCAGTGGTACAAGACTAATCATAAAATTACTAGCAAGATCGATTTGCTCATCTTCACTCGTCCTTTGATGATAAATGCTTTGGCTAGATGATCCGTCAAAACCCCATTTGCTGGTCAATACGAGCTGTTGATTGGGATCAACAGGGGTTTCTAACGACCTAATAAGTCTTCTTGAGGTTAAATCCATCAAGGCTTGTAATTTGATTTTTGCAGAGCTCTCTGTAACTGTGAGATCTTCTTTGGCCGGATAGCACTTAATTTTTTCTTTAACCAACATGTAGTAACTCGGGTATTGAAGAGCTCCTTCTTGAGTGTTGAAATCCCGAAGAGTGTTATAGCGCCATTTCGATAAGTTCATCGATACATAAAGAGCCAATGCCTTCAAAGGGGATATTTCCCGTACCTGAATTGATTTACCTTCAATGAAGGCTTTGATTTTTGAGGCCTCTTCTGGATTCTCCGTCAAGTATTTCATAACATAAGCTGTATCGCTTTGTCCTGCCTTTTGAAGCGCCCTTTCGGCCGAAAACATAATTTCAGCGCTGCTACTGCTGCATGAAAGACTATCTTCAGTGCGTCTTCTTTTTTGCCGGTTACTAAGGTCCTCAAAAGATTTACGAGGACTAGGATGTGTACAAGTTGAAGCATTAGATTTAGCAGGAGAAATTATGGGCTCGATGACGTCACTTATATTTTCTGTAGAAGGTTCCATATTTTCATTCTGTAATTCCGGCCATTGAATTGCAGCCTGTAGCCAAATCTCATGTTTCTTCCGAAACTTATCTGTGCTTCTTCCAGACTGTGTCCATTTTGCATAAATGCGGTAGCAAAATCGACGACACCAGTCTTTTAAACTTGTTTCAGCACTTTCACATAACTGAACACAACTGTTATCTTTTAAAACACTGAACAAATAGTTAAAGTCGCGTAAATCTTTATGTGCGCGTGCGCATAAAGCAACGTGAATATCAAGATTTGTATTAAAATTTGGAAAATACATTGCGAGATTAGCTTGGATACAACGAGGTGTAAATCAACACTGATTTTAAAGTTACTAATAGTGACCTATTTATATAAAATCCAGGTATCCCAGGTATCCTTTGTTAAATATTGCAAGGTAATTAGTTATTGTGATAATTAGTAAATGATGCATGCTAAATTAGTGTATTAAGAGCCATTTAGTAATTAAATAATAGCAATGTTCTTATCAGTAATCATTAGTGCATCAGTTTTATATGTAAACCTTAAGTCCCTAATTATATATCCTAATTAGCTTATATCTTCTCTAATTGGCTGCTCAGAAATGTTATTGTAATAAGGTAAACCTTTAGAAAAACGGTTTTAATCAACAAAATAAACAAAAAATAAAAAAATTGTGTTATAAAATAAACATCACTCTTTATCCCAGAAAGTGCACATTTGGCGCACTATGTGTCTTAGTATTAAATATAGCTCTTAGTATTAGCATTATGATATTAGAGACCGCTACTTGAAACAAGCCCGGAATCAGGAGGGAGAGAGCTCGATACACTCATTTTCATAGTAAAATTTCACATTTTCTCAAATTACTCCCGAAATATGGGAGTTATGAAGAAATTCATCACCACAAGTTATGAAGGCATTAAGTAATCGAATAAGATGGCATCATTAGTTTGGCATAATTTTACTCTTTTTTTTCGGACATGTCTACGTCCAACCGCTCCCATACATTCGTTCCACTGTGATTCGGGGGAAAAGTGAAGTGGTACTTGCTGAAAGAAAATTGATGATCAAAATTATAAATTAACCTTGATTCACTTCAAGTCCGATCGTACCTACCATTGAAAAGATGGCTTTTAATTAAAAAATCTTGGTTTAAAAAAAGGGTACATACAGAAAGGAGTTTATAGTTTGTTATTTTTTTTTACTTTTTACATAATTTTGTTTTATTGTTAATTTAATCATTTAGACAATTTTTTTTTTTTTAAATCTTTCATATAATTTTGAAGTTTGATCATTGCACCAGATTTCGTTACAAGGAAAGTAAATAAAAGTTTGTTTTAAACTTCACTACTTTTACCTATTAGAAATTTTAGCGATCTCACTTGTGTCAAATAAAATAGGTTAGGGCCACTTATCAAAAGTCAAATCGAGTTTCAAAGTTGTGATTTGTTTTTATTTTTACTCGAATGTTTTCTTCAACACCCACCTACATCCCAAGTTTCAATACAATATATCATTTATTTCAGGCAACTAGGGCCCATAAATCACAATATACAGTTACAATATACAAGGTGTTGTTTTGCATTCTAGTCAGATTCAAGGAGGTAACTACGCTAATGATTCTCGTCACGGATCATTAATAAAATGGGTAGGATTTTTTTTTTCTTATTTACGGAAATCGGTAAATTTGAACCACCCGTGTTTTAAATGCGGGCCGTCTGATTCTCGCCCTATAACCGCGCTTCAACAAATACAAACAATTTCAAACGTTTATTCCACAATTTCTGATTCCTGAACCACGTTAAGGGGGTTATTCTGAAATACTGACAAACACAAACAACCAAAAAAATTCAGCGTTTATTAATAATTAACTAGGTACCGTAATTTTAATTGATTATTCATGTCTTGTGTGACAACCTCCTGAAATTTGACGAGGGTGCAAAACAACACCTTGTATAGTTTCGCGTCTTCATGACAGTTTTCGAACTTCTTTTTGTTATGTCAAAACAACAGTGTCATTACAACTAATGATTTTACCAGCTGGCAACCCTGCATTACGTACTTATACTAGTCATTCGAACGGAAGGGGTTGAGTGAATTTTAATTTATTACCTGAAGTGTATAATTATGATTATCGGGGAGGTAATTTATCTTTCTTATGAGCTAGGAATAAGAAGCTCTCGGTGAGTAGTTTAGCCTTGGATCTTACTATGTAAGAAGTTATTAAGGTATTGTTTCAAAAGAATGCAGGCTTTTGCATGTCCCACAATTAACTGCCTCATCATCAGCATTCTTCTGCCCTTATCTCAATTTATTTGGGGTCGGCGCAGTTTGTCTTCTTCTTCCATACTTTTCTATTACTCGTCATCTCAACAGAAACCCCATTTATTGCCATATCATCCTTCACACAGTCCATTCATCGTATCTTTGGTCTTCTTCTACTCGTATATCTATCTCTACATTCATACTCAAAACTTTCCTTACGACATAGCTTTGTGACTTACGACACAATGAACTGCATAATTACCAAAACTCCATCTGCCCCGCAAGGCTTTACTTAAGTTCATAAGCATCATCGTCATGAACGAATTAAGTATGTAAGGATGGTTGCATGTGGCGAACTGTACTTTCTACTAACGCCCATGTAGAAAAGCGTGAGTTTACAAACACTAAACGAAATACAGATCACCACACTGACTGTGCTGCTGAACTGAAACTGCTGACATAGTTCATAAACCATTCTAACTAAAATGGGACTGGGCAGGTCATGCCAGCAAAACTGGAGTTCTGAGACAGCCAGACTAGGTCGACTCAGACCGTGAAGAAGATGGGACTCCTTGGCTTTCTGGGAACGGGGGAGGCCTTTTCAAGGAGTTAGACAGTTCAGGTGGACAAAAAAAAAGTGGCTATCGATTAAAGTCAATCCTCAGGTACCCTCATTTAGCTGCTTCCAGCCTTACGGAGATTGTTGGTTTATCTAGCCTGAGGGCATTCTACCCTAGCTTGTGATCATAGCGTCCTTTAATGGTCCAGGTATTCTTAATTTGAATTCGTTTTTTTTTGTCAAGCCCTGACACTAATGTCTATAAGGCTGTGTTATCAACTTTATTTTAACTTTTTTGACATTACTATTTGAGCCCATAATGTTCCACTGCTGGTAGTCCTCCCTCCATTTCTCACGGCTATTAGCTTTTGTGGTCATAGTCTTATGAAAGTGGCTAGTCCGTCTCGCTATCTTCACCTACGTCTCAACGCGTTACTTTTTGTTTTTTGACAACTTTGACATATTTTCCTTAAGTATTGCCATTGTTCAAAATCGAATCAAAACTTTTTAGTCGTTTCTAATTTTAATTTAAAACTCAATCCTATAAAGGCTATATATAGAATCACTAATCCAACATAAACTAACAGGAAATAAACTCGAAGAACGGTACATGGATCCAGCACACATACCCTATTGTTACTTGAGTCGATTCTACACGACTCTTAAATCGATATTACCGATACACCGCGATTACGTATGCAGAACCTCACTTAAGATAATCGAGTAATAAGCTATATCGATATAATGACTCGATCCGGCTCCCGCTTAATTGCAGCTGTATTTGCGTTGCAAGAATGATGTAGCTGCCATTTTGTGATAGACGAGATCGGTTGATGGTATATTATGGATTATACACGGTTTTGTATGTACAGAGGCCAGAACATCAAGCTACAAAAATCTGTCTTTCTTTAATAGATTTTAAACTTTATCGTTAAAGAATTAGATTCAATGTTGATTGGGAAAAAAAATGTAGTTAGACGGCCCTACTAGGATGAATGCGCTATTAACGTGACGTGCATTCAAATGACTTTTAAATCGATCGTATGAAATTGCAAAAAAACAAAATTTAAAAAACTCAAATAAAAAAAAGTTTGTTTTAATTTTGGTGAATCATAAAGTATGTTCTACTATCTATCAATCTATCTAAAAATCATGTACCAAATGAGTTATCTAACTTGAAAATAGTTTAACCTTATTTTAACTCCACACGTTTATGCTAGGCCAACGGCAAACACCGTTTAGGGTGCACCGGATGTACGAAACTATAAGTAGAATAACTACTCGTAGAAGCTATTAAAATGCAATGTCTTACTAATAAAACTTATAATGAACTCAACACGACTACATACGATCATTCCCGACCATAATTATTTATTCTGGCCACACCTCCGGGCGGTCATTGCCTTGTGCATGGCAACTTTTTTATTTCGAATAAAAAAAAACAATCTGTCAAATGATTGACATCGACAAATTCGTAGTTCGAATGCCTTGACATTTCCATTTGCGATTTCGAAATGTTTTCTATTCTATTAGTTTTGAGAATAGAGGTTATTTTTTGAGTTCCTAAAAAGGAGTGTAATTATTTTGTTTTAATCTTATACGGCGTATCTATTGAATTCTACGACTTATTGTAAATAGGAAATGTTTAATATGGACAGCACAATTTTTATGGTTTAGAGGCTGATTGCCCGACGAACTTTTCGATTCCCGCACGAAACTTATGTGTTTTTTATTTGACTTTTTCTGTAAGTTTTGTGATTCTAAATTCGCGAGACGTATTTGCGGTAATAAACCCTAGTAAGGGCTAACCATTATCATCTGCCTAGCCCTTTCCTAACGATGTTGGGGTCACCTTCTAGTCTATCTGGATGACTGCCTATGTGACCTCCACAACGCGATACCCCTTGGTAAGAAGTGAGGGCTAATTACTAGGGTGAATGGGGGGAAGACGAGACCTACTTTTCCGGCCCCACTTTTCGTCTTCTCCCCATTAACTCCACTTAGATTTTTGTTATTTTTGCTAAATCTTTAACCGAAAACAAACATTTGGTAGGGTGAAGGTAGGTATCGTGCATCTTTATAAACATACTATTAGATCCTGATGGCGACATAAAATGTCTGACTTATAAAATTCACTGCGCAATCATCAAACCCAGGTGTCTCAGTACTCTTACTCTCAAACAATATAGTTTTAAATGTCATACTTTCTCCGTAACATTCGCACCACGCCTCCTAAGCGTGAATATAGACAATGGTATTAGCGATAATTGTATGCCAGCTTAATATTATGTTGTAGTTAGGTGAGGGAGTCGGGCGTTGCGTGTGATGTCTAGTTTTTTTTTTGGTGGGGCTTTGATTTTTGCACATTTTTTACGTTATGAGTTTTGAAACTGCCGGCCTAGCATGACCGCCGTAGAAACGGGCTATGTCTACGGAAGAATCGACAATTAGACGGATATTTCTATCGTCCCAAGCATGGCGATATTAAGAATGTAGAAAAGAAATGTTTCTTCTGTCGACACAAGTCACAACGTCGAGCATGACGACCATATTTTCTCTTTTTTTGACATTTGGGGGTAGAAACTTACTTCTGACAAATTGTCAAACTAGTCTTAATAAAAACTAAATACGAGAAATACGTTTCGTGGTTGCGTTGAGTTAAGGTTGAAATGTTATGTAAAATATTTAGGTTTCATTTCGCGAAAAAGATCCAGGTCTGGATCCTGGATGCAGCAACACCATCCCACCCACGAAAAATGAAAAACTCGTGCAATTGGCAACTTTTTTTTGTTAACTAAACGAAATAATATTCAGGGAATATAAACATCACGTGATACGTCCCCGTTGCTATGGAAGGAATTTCTGTCTTTGTCTTCGTAGAAACGCGAGTCGACGGTGCGCGCCATGCTCGGGCAGAAGAAATTATAAGTTGTATAGAAAAGATTTCTTGTCGTTTCTTGGTAGAATAGAGATAGAACGGTCATGCTAGGGGGGCTGACATGGCCACTGACACTAGAAACGGGAATTTATCATTAACTATCTTCACTATTTGTATTGAGTTCCCGATATTTTGGGGCTGTTGAAAACGCCATGATCACGGATAAACATTATTTTGATTTTTTAACATTATATAGAAAGCGACTTAATTTATTATTTTTCATTATTTATAAAGCGATATTTTTTTTTTTTGTGTCGTCGTAAAGTCTTACGCCTACTTCACGCCGTATAGAACTTCGAAATCTTACTTGTCCAGAAATAGATTACTTAGTGCCTTCAAAATAGAATGAAGCCAATGAAACCTGCTCCAGGGCAGACTTACCTAGGTATTTATTATATATTAGGTAACGGAAAGTGACTTACGAGTAAATGTGGTACAAATTCCTTTGAGAGTACTTTCACTTCTCTGAAACTCTGAACTAAATCAAATCTCCTAAAATAAATCTCAGTGACCGGCCAAGCTTTTAGCTCCATTTCACTGTAGAAGGAAGCCAGATTGCACATTGAGATAATATACTATCCGATGACTTAACGTTGACCTGATCTTTGTAGCTAATTAAGTGAAGTAACATAAAATGAAAGTGAAAAGCTCTGATTTATTATTCAAACATTTCTCTTTTTTATTGTCTTGCTGTTTTAAACCGGTATATCCTAGAATCAACTATACTAAGACATTGACTAACGCGTGACCCGCGTAATGGATTAGGTCCTAGAGGGGTCTCACAGGGAGCAGTTCTGTGTTCCACGCTGTGTGAACGTTAAATGCGGATTATGCTGTATTTATGACTGCCTCGTTCGTCTAGTGGTCGCAAGCCCGACTGCTGAGCTTGAGGTGGTTCTGGGTTCGAAAATATTAGCGAAGGAGTAGGAAAAACATCATTTCCACTAGTTGAGTGTTTGCCACAGGGATTTCTCAATAGCAGACTTGAGTTTGGTTAAAGGCAAATAGCTCACTTCAAATCTGTGAGTGAATTGCCATGCATTCCCGAGTATGGTTTTTTTTAGAAATTGAAATTACAGGTTTGATTAATCTTTTCGATAATAATCTAGCCAGGAACTAAGATTATATCCACAAAAAATTATATAACAGTAATTTTGTAACTTGTGCTCAATATCTTATCCGATTCAATCAATGCAATTGAATGATAATTAAATTTTAACAAAGAGTTTTAATGAATAATGATTGATAAATCAATTGATTATTTAAGAAGTATGAATGAGTAGTTTTTTGTTACGATTAATTTCAATTATGTAATTTGTGACTTACTGGTACTATTATGAATGAATTTTTAAATATTACTAGCTGAAACCGCGGTTTTGTTCGCATCTTTTTTTTTTTAATTTTAATGTATGTTGGTTAATTCTATAATAGCCACCCCTGTCTCGCAAAATTTCACGATATGATAAAATATGAAAGGTTTTTGTATCCTAATCCGATTTGATAATAATTTTACACAAGAAAAGTATAGTTCTCTTTCTTTCTCCCAAGAAATTTATATAGTCCTCTTTCTCTAGGAGACGAGGAACTGCTTAACTTAATCAACTACTCTGGCAGGATACATGGGGTTTTTGTTGCATAATTCGCTTATTCAGAGCAATAATATGGAACACTTAATTTGAGTTGCATAGTCCGGAGTAACATAAAATTATGAATTACAAAGTATAGTCAACAAAACAGATGGGTATCTAGGCAGCTAACTTGCAACTTGTGCAAACCTTGATATGCATTTGCTGACTAACTAGAGAAAGTATGCAAATACTTCAATAACATAAATACTCTGAAGATTTCTACATCTTCTGAGTGAGAAGTGAATTTTAAAAAGTTAGATTTAGAACTGTCTCATTGGTCGAGTAGTCACAAGTGCGACTGCTGAGCATGAGGTCCTGGGTTCAACTCCCCGGAAGTTGAACCCAGGTACCCGGTAACAAATTGATATTGGTTTTTTCCACCAGGTGGCGTACCATGACGTCTTAAAACATTATTGGTCCATTCTTATTCCAGAGTGAAAAAGAGACGGAGCTATACGGGTCGTCTAGCTCCATCTCTTTCCCACTCTGGAATAGGAATGGAACAATAATGGTTAAAGCGTCATAGTAACCCCCCCCAGGAATAAGAAATTCCTGGTGGAATAACAGTCACGAAGTCTGGATTTGTATCCGGTTGATGACAATAGGTTCACCCTAAACTACAAGGGACTTAAACATAACTGACAAATTGTAGGTCTACCTACTATTAGTTACACCTCTGCCTAAAACTTCGGAGATTACAGGCGACATGTAAGGTTATTTTGTTTACTATACATAGGGCAACCTGGACAGCAGCACTATCGTCTTCTCTTTTAAATCATGAAGGGTTCAGAGTGGTCAACTGCTTAACTGAGAGGAGAGAAAGTGTGTCTTATGTATGATGCTTTGAAGTTAATTTTTTGTTTTTTTTTGTTTTTCATCCGTCCACCTAGCTCTTTTGCTGATTGT
The DNA here is from genome assembly GCA_963082945.1 of Cerastis leucographa. NCBI lineage: Eukaryota > Metazoa > Arthropoda > Insecta > Lepidoptera > Noctuidae > Cerastis > Cerastis leucographa. Next base: position 3,239,025 of record OY720369.1, on the reverse strand, counting down.
ACGAACGAATCTATATGAAATAGTTAATAGTAGGAAATCGTTATAGTATTGGTAGGCGTCACCTCATTACGCGCTGCGCTGTGTGGGATACCAATAAACTGTACCAATATCTCGGCTGTTTTGTAAGAGGTTAATTAAAAATGATGCCGGAAAGAACATGGACTTTAGTAATCATTTTGATGTTGGAAAGAACATCATCGTCAACCTATAAAGTTCCCACTGATGGGACGCAGGCCTCCTCTCTATGAGAAGGAATGGGCAGTAATCTACCACGCGGGCCCAGTGCGGGTTGGTAGATGTCACATGTCTTCGATTTTTAGTTCTGGGAATGCCGGTTTTCTTACGATGTTTTCCTTCACCGTTTTTGAGGGCAGCGTTGATGAAATAAATTACACAAAGTAATGCGCTTGCCTGGGTTTGAACCCACGTCTTACTGCTTGTAAGGGGCTGCCGACACTAGACCACCGCTGCTCTACGGAAAGAACATAGATCATAGTAATCATTATGATGTTGGAAAGAACATGGACCTTAGTAATCATTATGATGCATGTATCAAGAGATTAAGATTGTAGACAATACAACCTGTTTTTTTAATATCCCAGCACTCTAGGATATGATTGAGACCATATCAAAGAATCAACTGGCATGGGCATATGAATTATGTTTCAATGATACTTTTTTTTTTGTTTTTTCTTACCTTTAAATATGAATTATTGGTTTGAATAAAAAGAATTACTCGTATTTATCAACGAAACAACTACTACTTTACTACACTACTGCGAAGTTTGGCAACCTCGCAAAAGTAAAGATTCGTCATACTGGTAAAAATTTCCGACCTAAGTAAATTTTGATTGACGATATCTCCGAAGCTATGCATTTTTGGACCACCAATTCTGTTGTATATTGAAAGGAAGTAGATTGTTTTCTTTTGGTTATTTCTTTATCGTGTGGTTAGTGCTTTACCTAGTGTCAGAGTTTTTATGCCGCCCATGGGCTTCTGACTTGGCTTTACATGCCGTCGAGAAATATCTCTCAGGCACGCTGGTTTCCTCAAGATGTTTTCCTTCACCGAAGCAAGTTATAATTATACAATAAGCACATAAATCTGAAAAATCAGAGGTGCATGTCTTAGGTTCAAACTTGAGACATATGACTTGGCAGTCCGACGGTCACAGCACTAGGCTATCACTGCCGCGAAAACTAAAACGAATTAACAGATATATTGAAGTGAAACTTCTTATGCGACTTCCAACAAGTTTAACGCTACCATGGAGGGGGAATATTTTCTAAAACTGACTAAGAGATGGCAGTATTCCAAGATTTGTGACTACGTAGTTCTACTAGGTACGCAAGATGGCGTGCAAACAGTCATGCATTCGACTCTTCGGTGTGACCAGCCTTCGCTCAATTTCCACGAGTAGAATAACCTCTACAAACTTATGTAATAATTATGTAATAAAAATAATAAAACAACAAAATATAATTTTAGAAGCTCAATAAAATAACGAGAGTGAATGCACTCGAACGCATGCGTGTAGTATTACGAAGTTTCACTTCTTCCGCGCGGAGGGACTCCACGCACTTTTTTCGACTACTGTTGTTTTCGTTTGGTTTTATTTTTAGTTAGGTAAATATGTTCAAAATTGTGATAACATTATTTTGATTCGCTTTTGCTTGCCAATTACTCTATCTTGGTTGTGGTGCTTGCCGTGTTTGGTAGTCAAAAATTATTTCTAGGTACAATATGACAACTATAATTTAGGACAGTTCAAATTATTTGAAACTTATAAAATATTTTAACATAATACAGGAAACGAGATTAATTTAATCGACAGTATAAACTTTAGATTTTTTTTCGTACAAATTATCAACTACAGTCTACAACACATAACAAACTAGACACATCACAAAAAGTCTGCCACCCAAACTTGTACGGCCACATGAGCTATAATAATTGCGCGGCACATCAAACCGCGTCACACCACGACATCCCGACACCATTGTGTTGTAACTCGTAAGTTCGTAACGTACTCGATCTATGTTCACGCCTGCTTTATATTGTGACATATGCAGTATTGTCTCGATCATCGAATGATGTGTTGAGACTCTGAATGTTGCGATTCTAAGAATCAAGAACGATCGTTTATTAGTCCCATAAAATTTAGGTGTTACTATTTGTTAAAAAGTCGTAAGTGGTCGTAGATCTTTGACAGTCGTTACAGGTAGTCAGTGGCCCGAATTCTGAAGACCAGTCTTACCAAGGGGTATCGTATCACCCAGTACTGGGTTGTGGAGGTCAGATAGGCAGACACTACGTTTAAAATACTGGTATTCAACTGCATCCCTAAAACTGAAAGCCGACCCCCCACTAAAGTAATGAAAAGGCTAGGATGTTTTTTTTTAATAATTTCCCGCATCACTTCCCTATGTAAACCGAATTTACACATACTCCCGCTCAAAATACCGTAACTTTTGTTGATTTCCGAATCATGCGATATGGAGCATGAAAGCACATGCACATAATTCGTTTCAATTTTTGATGGTGATGTTTAAAAGTACGTCATTTTGGTACATATTATTTCTAAAATAAAAACTCGATCCCTACCTTTGTTCCGGTAAAATATTTAAACCCTGAACACCAAACTCCTATAATTAACCTACTTAATAAGTCCATAATTTTCTTAAGAACTACTTAGCCAAAGATTGAGATCGTTTTTTGTTTCCACCAGTGCGAAACGAACCCTTCCTCTGCGCAGTCGAGTAAAAACAAAAGACTGGCTACAAAAATATTAACAAAATTATACCTTATCGAAGCGAGGGACGATGTTGATGGATTCTGTAACAAAAAAAAGATTATTTGATAAAAAAATATATTTAATTGACTTATTAGCTGTTTGTTTATTGCATTTTCCGTGTTCTTGGATAATAAAAGCGCAGTAATAGGTACATTATTACAAGTATCGCCTGCAATTAACTTTTCTGGTTTATATTTCTGATAGTGACTGTCTGATTGGCCTAGCGGTCGCTAGCGTGACTGCTGAGCGTAGAAAACTAATTCGATACCTGAGTCGGGTAAAGTGTAAAAACTTTACCTGTATTCCCCAAAGAAGTAGGTGTACATATAATCGAATATCTAATCTATATATACTGATATTATAAGACTGAAGAGTTTGTTTGCTTGAACGCGCTGATCTCAGGAATTACTGATCCGATTTGAAAAATTCTTTCAGTGTTAGATAGCCCATTTATCGAGGAAGGCTATATATAGGCTACATATTATCAGGCAAAAAGAGCGGAGCAGCAATGACAAATGTTGCGAAAACTGGAAAAATGCGACGCAGACGAAGTTGCGCGGGACAGCGAGTAATTTAAATATAGTTTACCAGTGTCGCTGTAAATCGCATAAATTGAGGCGAACATAAAGGGTGTAAAACACCTCTTAACGAAGCCGAAAGGCACTGGTTCTCCCTGTCATTGCGATATTTTTTTTGTTCTACACCATACCTGGGAACCTTCTAGTTACGGAGATATGAGGGGTCAAAGTTCCAACTTTTTGACAAGTATTTTTTTCAATACAAGTTTTTAATGTAAGATTTTTACTTTAAACACCTCCACGACCCCCGTACTATTCAATCCGTCCATCAGCACAATGTTTTGAGTGCGTTACATTGAGTTCTACCACAAAACATGATTTTACACCCCCAAAAAAAAAGTCGTTTCCCAGCAATAATTTTTGCGTAAAGTTACTTAGTTTCATGTACAGAATGCTTGGTTGACGGCTTCGTGATGAGGTGATTTACACCGTGTATTGTTTAAAACAAAAATCCTGATCCCATTCCGGATCTAGGGATCAAACATAGGCACCGGTATTCGCTACACTAGCGAATGCGTTCACTAGACATTAGACAACCAGGGACAGTGTACCTAAAAACAGTTGTAACCAATATCGGTATACCAAGATTTCAAAAAGTATAATTATTCTAGACACCGTTTACTGATTTTCAGAGTACCGTACCCAAAGGGTCAAACGGGACCCTATTACTGAGACTTCGGTGTCTGTCCGTCCGTGTGTCACCAGGCTGTATCTCATGAGCCGTGATAATTAGCCAGTTGAAATTTCTACACATTATGTATTTCTGTTGCCGCTATAACAAAAAATACTAAAAACAAAATAATCTATTTATTTAAGGGGCCCGCACCCCCATAAAAAAAAAAGTGATTTTTATAATCTCGTTTTTATAATTAATGGTACGGAACCCTTCGTGCGCGAGTCCGACTTGCACTTGACCGGTTTTTTTTATCTCCGTAACTGCACAATGGATTTCTACGTGGTTTTCACAATCATTTAGAACATTTATTCCCGAACGTTTATGTGCACAACATATTCATATTTATCTCAGATAATTTGACATTTGTCGCCATTGCACACGTAGGGTAAGGCATTTTAAAATCTATCTTTTATTTATTTGTATAGATTTTAAAATGCCTTACCCTACGTGTGCAATGGCGACAAATGTCAAATTAAAGAGACTAATACAAACAAACAGACTACAGACAAAAATTGTAAAAAAAGTTATTTTAGTACATATACTAAAATAACTTTTTTTTACAATTTTTGTCTGTAGTCTGTTTGTTCCGGCGAATCTCTGGAACAGCTGGACCGATTTTTACGGGACTTTCACTGGCAGATAGCTGATGTAATAAGGAGTAACTTCTATTTTAGAAAAATAAATAATCATTCAAATAAAAATGCAAAAACGAAAAAAAAACTAAATAACTTTTTTGGTAATTCCACGCGGGTCGCGCGAAGTCGCGGGCACAGCTAGTTTCATTATAAAATCAAGATAACTTTTTCGATAAAAATCTAAGGGAAAGTCAGCTCAACACCACACCATGCACAAAGTACATAAAATAAACTATTACATAAGAGAAACGCCCAAATAACAGGTAACAATATCAAATTATTTTTAATAACTTAATTTTATATTCTTTTCATACTATGTTATTGTTGAGATTATGATCATTTTCTTATGTAATCGAGTTTTGAAATTAAGTTATTTGGTGTTAATGCACCTACTGTCGAAATGTAGAAGGGATTTATTGGGATATAAAGATTTTGATTGACGTTGGGTAACGTTAACATCTATCTTAGCTAAGGCTTGCTGTACTGAGGTAAATCCTTTTAACTTTTATACAGGCTGTTGTTTTTATCCTCGTCAAATTCAATAAGGTAACTATGCTAATGATTCTCGACACATATTCAATAATAAAACGGTTATTTTTTTTAGTTTTTTGTTTATTTATTTACAGAAATCGGTAAGTGTGATGTGAGCCACCCGTGTTTTAAACGCGGCCCGTGTGATCCTCGCCCTATATCAACGCTTTCACAAATACAAACAATCGCAAACGGTTATTCGATTATTTCTTCTTCCCTAAACCACGTTAAGGGTTTTTTTCTGAAATACTGACTAACTTAAACAACAAAAAAAGCAGCGTTAATTAATAATTAACTGGGTACCGTAATTTAAATTAAATATTAACGTCTTTTGTGACAACCTCCTGAATTTTGACGAGGATGCAAAACAACATCTTGTATATTGTAGTGGGAACTGCTCGGTCAGTAGAACCACTACAGCACCATAGTACAAAAAATTCTACAGCACCATACACCGTCTAAACACCTCATCACGAAGACGTCAACCAAGCATTCTGTACATGAAACTAAGTAACTATACGCAAAAATTATTGCTGGGAAACGACTTTTTTTGGGGGGTGTAAAATCATGTTTTGTGGTAGAACTCAATGTAACGCACTCAAAGCATTGTGCTGATGGACGGATTGAATCGTAAGGAGGTCGTGGAGGTGTTAAAAAATCTTACATTAAAAACCTGTATTTAAAAAAATACTTGTCAAAAAGTTGGAACTTTGACCCCTAATATCTCCGTAACTAGAAGGTTCCCAGGTATGGTGTAGAACAAAAAAATGATCGCGATGACAGGGAGAACCAGTGCCCTTCGGCTTCGTTAAGAGGTGTTTTACACCCTTTATAAGCCACAAATGACCTATCATTAAATTCCTAAATAGCGATATTAAAGTTCTCTGCGACTTAATAGGATACTATAAAAAAACCTGTCAACAACTGTCGGGAAGTATCAACCAGACACAACAACTGTCGGGAAGTAGTTCACCAGATGCACAAACTGTCGGGAAGTTGTCAACCAGACCCAACACCTGTCGGGAAGTAGTCCTGCAGACACAAAAACTGTCGGAAAGTACTCCACCAGACACAAAAACTGTCGGGAAGTAGTCAACCAGACACAATACCCGTCTGGTCGGAGGATTCTTCCTTTTCTATGTGGGATGAAGAACTTTACACCCTGTTTTTCATACCCCTGTAGGTCTAGCAGTCTGTTCAACATAACCTCAACACACAAAAACCTGTAATTTTATCTCATCCACACATTTACAGAATCATACACAAGTCACAGACCCAATCTTTCACCCATCCCACACCGATGGCTTTCTCTTAACTTGTACAGGGTCAACCGAGCTATTGAAAGTGAAGGCGACCTACATTATAGCTACCTAAGTGCTTATTATTTGATTAGAAGATACTTTATGCGGTGTAATCTTGGCTTAGATTTATGCTAAGGTTTTATTACACTAGTGTAATAAAGTATTAACGCCTGTGACTTAGTTTGCCAATGCTTTTCTGGTTTAAGGCGGTAAGTTGAGTTTTATGATAAAGAATAAAATCTTCGACACTTAGACTGCGTCGTTAGTCTGAAAACTGGGGCTAAAAAATGGCGAAAAGTGGGAGCCTATTTGGTATAAAAAAGCTCCATCCTTCAGTACCTATATTGTCCATACAAAAGTTAAGGTCAAAACGCGTGGAACAATTCAACGTTTAGAGTCTTAACGTCATTTATACTAAATACATGATAAATCTCGTGGCTAAATAATAACAGCCGCACTGGTCGATCTTTAAGATTAAGCCGTACTTGCCAAGGTTGGTCCGTGGATGGGTGACCATAATTACATACTGAGTTTCCTGCGTGCCTCGGAAAGCACGTTAAGCCGTTGGTCCCGGCTGTCATTTGTAGATCTTTGACTGTCTTCAGGAGTAGTCTGAGGCCAAAAGTCTGACATCCAGCCTTACTTAATCGTATTACCCAGTTATAGGCAGTCGCTTCAAGTAAAATACTGGCACTCAGCTGCATTCAATTGGATTGGAAGCCGACCCTAAGATAGTTAGGGAAAAGGCTAGGCAGATGATGACATGGTAAAGTTTTCATCACGATGTGGATTGTAAGAGTCAGCTCACAGCGAAACGCGACGCGACGGGACGCTGCGCGCACTTGTGAGAATTCAGAATACGTTGCGCAACGTATTCTAACGAAATGTGTATCTTTTCGTGTAGAAAATAAAGTTATATTTTGAATCGCTCTTTAAAAGTGTGCGCGCAGCGTCGCGTCGTGTCGCGTCTCGGTGTGACCTGACCCTAACGTGTGTGTTTTTGGTAATAAGCAAAAATGTTGAGATTAGACTGACATCACGATCTCCCAAGCCTTTTCCCGACTGCGTTGAGGTCGGCAGCCAATAGAACTAGATACAGCAGAGTAGCTGAGTGCCAGTATTTTCCTATCAGTTCTCCACAACTCGGTACTGGGTAGTTGATACCCCTTGGTAAGATTTGGTTGTCAGACTTTCGGGCCACTGAGTACCTGTAATGACTGTCAAAGATCTACAAATGACAGCAGGGACCAACGGCTTAACGTGCTTTCCGAGGCACGGAAGAAAAACGGTATGCAATGGGTGGTCACCATCACATCGAATCAAACAGCTGATATTATTTAGCCACGAGATCCTTCAAAGTCATGATTTTCAGAGCGTTTACACTTTACGACATTTCTTATTTTCCGAAATGACTGAACCGATTTGAATGAAACTTCATACGCATAAGCAGGATATACAGGTCTAAAAAGTACATTTTTTTTTTTCGTAAAATTGTGTTACTGCTAAATTAGCTCTATTATAAAATAATTATAGAAACAGAAATTTCCAATTATCTTTTTTTTTCAAGACATTTTGAAAATGTATCTTAGTTACTTTTTAGACCTATGTATCCTCCTTATGCGTATTAAGTTTCATTAAAATCGGTTCAGTCATTTCGGAGATTATGGACTTGAAAGTATGTATGAAGTGCGGTAAGTTGTAAACGCTCTTAATTATGGGGTTTTTATTTCCAAATCACTAATGCAAGAAGACTATGCACTCCAATGACTCCTTAAGCCTATATTAACGACTTTCTCTCAACAAATCGTACAGGGTCACGCATATAAGTGCTAAGCTATCGAGAGTGAACGTGCCCTGGATATGACAACAGCATTGATCATTATTTTTTTAAGATGTATAGGTTATACTGGAAGTGGTTACATTTTTTAAATGTTTTAGCTGAGTTTTTTTTTAATTTGATATGAGTTTTTACTCTAATTCTAGGTCCGAGAAGACCCAGAAGAAGCCTGTTCACTGTGTGTTTGGTATGTTCCCACTGATGACTAAACATAACATCACGCCTGTAATACCCGAAGGGTTAGGCAGAGGTGTACCTACTAGCACACCACATTTAGCCAGTAATGTTTAAGCCCCTTGTAATTGCTCTCAAATTAAGTAATTTATTTAATATCGTGTTCTTTTTTGGTTGACATATTTTTGATTGATCAAGATAAAAAAATACACGTATACAAAAAAGATAACTAATTAACTAAGTACGCTTTGCTGTTATTTGCAATGTTTCTTTTCATATAATGGAAAAGTACATATTTTCCCACAGCTTGACATGCTAGGAAAAATATATATATAGAAATTATCGTATGGGAGAAACTACTGTAATATCAAGCAGGTATTGTATTCAGCTTTTAAGGCGTGAAAATGTAATTGTTGACAGGCAGACTTTCGCATTTATAATATTACTAGCTGTACCCGCGACTTTGTCCGCGTGGAATTAGAATTTTCTAAAATAGAAGTAGCCTAAATTAATCCTTATTACATGAGCTATCTGCCAGTGAAAGTCCCGTCAAAATCGGTCCAGCCATTCCAGAGATTAGCCGGAACAGACAGGCAGACAGGCAGACAGACGGAAAGACAGACAAACAGACAAAAATTGTAAAAAAAAAAATTTTGGTATATGTACCGTATATACATTCATATGCATGTAGTAAAAAGCGGTTATTTCAATATTACACACAAACACTTCAATTTTTTTATTTGTATAGATGTATAGATATTAGTGCAGATAGTTAATAGTCCATCAATTACTCATGAAAACAGTATAAAAATAGTTGACGCCTCTAAATAATGAACACCAGGCAAAATAACACCTTTTCACACATTTTCTAACATTTTAACACCCATAAAACACTATTATTGATCTTTTATCATTATGCTAATCACTGCCTAAGGCGAGCCTTCTTACTATTCAATGTTTATCCAAATCAGTGAAAGTGACATCGACTAGTTTTTGACGTTTTTAAATAAATTGTCAGTGAAAGTTAATAAAACTGGTATTTAGTTAGTTAAAGATTTGTTTTGTATGGTTTTGATAGACCGGTGGGTGATGAATGGACTTATTTCTACATCACTTTTTTTGCGAGTAATATTCAGTGGTTTTTTTTTAACCTACTTTTTTAAAATTTCTTTAATAATGCGGTTAAAATCGGAACTGAGGTCAGTTTCGAAAATGGCCACTAAAATATAGAAACTGTAAAATACACTATAATAAAAACTTTGCCATTTTGTTTTTCAATCCTACTTTCTCAGACAATTTTGCTAATATTTACGAACAGCTCACTCCTAATAATATCATTTAAGTGCCAAATTAAACCATGCTACTCTACAGACTTAAAAAAAAACCGGCCAAGTGCGAGTCAGACTCGCGCACGAAGGGTTCCGTACCATTATTTATAAAAAAAACGGGAGACACTTTTTTGTATGGGAGCCCCCTCAAATATTATTCTGTTTTTAGTATTTGTTGTTATAGCATCAACAGAGATACATAATCTGTAGAAATTTCAACTGGCTAACTATCACGGTTCATGAGGTACAGCCTGGTGACAGACGGACGGACGGACGGACGGCCAGCGAAGGCTCAGTAATAGGGTCCCGTTTGATCCTTTGGGTACGGAACCCTAAAAACTATTGGTTTAAATTTGACTAGTGTTACAAAATATTTCGACCATACGAATACCATATACGTAAACTAAACCATAGAAGTACCAAAGAAATAAACAAAACTTATGAACTGAACTACGCTCACAACTTTTAACAAACTACGCTCACTCTCCTTATAGACACATCTAGTACCCAAACATCTACGTAACAATCAGTCAAGCCTCACAAATATTAGAACCGGGTTATATTACATACATAATGCCGTGAGGTTATTAAGAGTATGTGCTCTAAATTAGACCAGTTATAAATAATGTTAGGTGCTTAGATAAACGTAACGTGTGTGAATTTTGTAACGATATTCAGCCCTTGAGTAATTATTGATTTATTCATCATCATAATCAGCCTATAATGTGCCACTGCTGCGACACAGGCCTCCTCTCTATGAGAGGGAGTGGGCTGTAATCCACCACACGGGTCCAGCGCGGGTTGGTAGATGTCACATGTCTTCGAATTTATAGTTCTGGGACATGCCGGTTTCCTCACGATGTTTTCGTTCACCGTTTTTGAGGGCAGCGGTGATGAAATAAATTACACAAAGTAATGTATCTGCCTGGGTTCGAACCCACGGCTTACTGCTCGTAAGTCGGGGCTGCCACCACTGGGCCACCGCTGCTCTCATTTATTGATTTTTTTGAGACGTATCATTTTAACCAATGTTTTAAGCTTTCACGGTTTATAACTTACACTGACACTTACGGTATATCTTTCATGATTTTCAATTATAGTGAGCTGAAGATATTTTGACGCTGTTGCAAGCACCATGATCGCGGAATGACTCATCATCTGCCTAGCCTTTTCCCAAACTATCTTGGGGTCGGCTTCCAGTCTAATCGGATGCAGCTGAGTACCAGTACTATGCATGACGCGACTGCCTATCTGACCTCCACAACCCAGTAACTGGGTAATATGATACCTCTTGGTAAGACTGGATGTCAGACTTTTGGCTTCTGACTACTCGTAACTACTCTCAAAGTCACATCAACAAATCGTCGTCATCTACAAATGACAGCTGGGATCAAGGGCTTAACGTGCTTTCCGTGGCACGGAGGAACCTCGGTATGTAATGATGGTCACTCATCTACGAACCAACCTCGGTAAGCACGGTTTAACCTTAAAAAATTAACAGAACGGTACGTCTGTTATTATTTAGCCACGAGCTCGTCCAACCCCACGTGAATCCCAGTAATCTTTTTAAAAAAATAATCGTCTCATTCAAAGTCTGCTTCTACCTATCCCACCAGCTTAGCAAGCTTTATAATATTAGCACACCTACCTATAATTTGTTATCAATTATTTTCCAAAACGAAAACCACACACATGCACCATAGAAAGGGGTCCAGTTCACATTTTTGACCTCAAATTATAATAGCCATAAGGTCTTATTAAGGCCACTACGGCTATAGACCCTAAGGTCAATAGGTGTCTTATTAAGATTAACGTTAGTCGCGGCCTTTGAGTATGAAGATGAGATATAGAGAACTTGCGAATCTTACAAAGAGACAGGAGGATTTGGTTTTAGTTGTTATGGTATTATACAAGCTGTTGTTTTGCATCCTCAAAATTCGGGATGAATGATTTTTTTTTTATGATGAGAAACATGTTCAGTTTGATAGTCTGTAGCACACCCTTAAGTATGTATATACCCTATCCGTTACACCCTGTATACTCTTTACGGAAAGGGTATATAACCCTTTCCGTTACACCCTGTATAGGGTGACTGGTAATTAGTGAACGATACATAAACACGTGATTGTACTCATGATAACAAACAATTTTCCCAAAGATAAAAAAAATTATACCCAAAAATTCACTTTTATCACAATAACACAACAGCCGCATGAAATTCGCGCGCGCGCGCGCCATTGACCTATCAGCTATTATGTGCATCTCTGCCTAGCCCGCCTGGAATAATAGCTGTGATGTTATGTTAAAAAGGCTTGATGAACCAAGGTGTCTAATAACATGGCACGAAGAACCTGACTAATGGTACTGCATCTTCCTATGACGTAACATATACGGAAGCATTTATCATAATTGGGTTAGATATTATTATAAAAGGCAAATTGAAGCGTACAAATGGAAGCGTGAGATTCTTGCATTCTTTAATGGGAATTATTAACGTGAGTCTAATTATATTTTACGATTAGTATTAGTTTAATAGTTTTAATCATTCTTGTACATATTGATATAGAGAAGATTTGATGGAGCCAGTTTTTAGCGTTGCAGAAATTGCTCTCAACTATTTTGGTTGGTGAAACATTTTTTAGTTTATTTGCGAAATAGTGGGAAATCATCTTATGACGACAGACCGTGTCGACGGCGTGTTCATGTTCCACGCAAGCCTTAATGAGAAGTCAGCAAATCAGAAGGGGTTCGAGAGGACCGATGCCTGCCAGGGCTGCGGGACTGTTCGAAAGAGATACCGTGGCCCTGGAACACAAAGGGCTAAGAAGGAACATGGACGGGTTTAAGCCAGTATAAGTCTGACACTCCCTTCCGCTCCACCCATAGCGGGAGGAGTCGTTTGCTGATTTACCATCCGTAAAAAAAAAGGCCTAGACCAACCAGGCAGTGTTCTTTTTATTGAGTCTATGGTATGTTGTTGGTTTGGTTGGTGCTGTTCTTGCCACAGCTTACTTCCCACTATATAAATGGCTCCATGTCAGTCTCACGAAGACTTGGCAATACTGCACCAACACTCAACAACTATCCACTTCACAAAACCAGTAGCACCACTTCTCACCACCATTTCAAGGCCCCAACCATCACGTACGTACAATAGGTGGTCTGCTATCTCTTAAAGGTGTCTGTCAGACCACTGATCAACCTAAAATTAGACCGGTTGAAACAATGGCTACTAAAACAATTGACGACGACATTTCTTAAGAAATTATTGTTATTAATACTTTGTGGTGATGAAATTGATGGGTTTAACTGGTTTTGATAATGATTGGAATATATGATGGATTGAACAATAGGGTTTACTTTCAGCAATAATGAGAAGATATGTCATTAATTCATCACTCATCGGCATGCAACATAATTCTTCCCGACCAAGTTTGGTATACAGCGCCCACTCTCATAGGAGAAGACATTAATTTTAGAGCACAAGTTTGTGTACAGACAGATGAACTCTATGTTCCTCTCATAATTTAAACTTTGTCTGATGAAGATGTCAGGGTAAAGAATATTACACCTTACACTTCCAGACTTCAGACTGATAATGTGAAAACTTTGTTTAGGTTTTTTTTCAAATGGAAAAACCCGCTAACACTTTCTCCGACCCCAAGACCCAGTGCTGCAGTAGCTAGACTAAAATTACACTGACGATGTGGACAAAATGATAAAATTCAGGACCTCATGCTTAGGAGTAGTGCTTGCTACTTTCCTATACTTATCAAATTCAAACGTTACACACTCATTCTATTTAAATTTTGACAGCACAGTTGGCGGCGTGGCTGAGCGATTGGCTGCTGCGCTGCGTGGCGCTGGTGATTCCCGCATAGAACAAATATTTGTATGGCCACAAATAGTTGTTCTGGGTCTGGCTTTTTGAAGCGAAACTTCTTTTGCGACTTCCAACAAGTTTAACGCTACCATAGAGGGGGAATATTGACTAAAACTCACCAAGAGATGGCAGTATTACAAGATTTGTGACTACGTAGTTCTACTAGGTACGCAAGATGGCGTGCAAACAGTCATGCATTCGACTTTTCGGTGTGACCAGCCTTCGCTCAATTTCCATGAGTAGAATAACCTCGATAAACTTATGTAATCATTATGTGATAAAAATAATTCAACAAGAAAAAACAACATATTATTTAGAAGCTCAATAAAATAACGAGAGTGAATGCGTGGCACTCGAACGCATGCGTGTAGTATTACGAAGTTTCACTTTTTCCGCGCGGAAGGACTCCACACACTATGTTTTTATGTATGTGAGTTTAAATGTTTATAAACGCATCCATGATACACGAATTCCTAATACGGGGCTTCTTAGCAACAACAAAAAGATAAAACATTTACTTGGCAGGGATGACTTAATGCTACCTCCATAACTTGCTTAAATCATTTAAGTCAAGGGCTAACTTTAATAAAAATATAATAAACAAATATAAACACCATAAAATAATACCAGTTTATGCATTAACCACAGTCTACCGTCTACCGGGTGTACTCTATACCTCCTTATAAAGAACTCGTGTGGGCGAACTGGAAACGTAATTATTCTTATTGTGTGTACAAATGTAAAGCCATTGTATGTATTATACGACATACTTAAACTTCGTGTTGTGTTTGTTTACTTTCTAATTAAAGGCGTTGTTAAAGAACCTACTGGTAGGATAGAAGATGGGAATTTCTCTGTTAATTCTCAGGAGAAGGAATAAGTAATCAATAAGGAAAGAAATAAGCTGAAGTTTGTGCCAAGTTTTGCCTTTGTAGCAATAAATACAAGGTGGATGAGACATTTCACGAAGCCGTCAACCAAGCTTTCGGTATAAACTTAGTCATCATCATCAGCCTATAATGTTCCCACTGCTGGGACACAGGCCTCCTCTCTATGAGAGGGAGTGGTCTGTAATCCACCACGCGGGCCCAATGCGTGTTGGTAGATGTCACATGTCTTCGAATTTTCAGTTCCAGGACATGCCGGTTTCCTCACGATGTTTTCCTTCACTCTTTTTGAGGGCAGCGGTGATGAAATAAATTACACAAATTAATGCGCCTGCCTGGGTTCCAACCCACGGCTTACTGCTCGTAAGTCGGGGCTGCCACTACTGGGCCACCGCTGCTCTCATATCAAACTTAGTAACTCTGGACAAAAAATATTTATATTCATTTTTTTCCTTATAAAGTTTACGTTAGGACTCAATGTTATGCACTCAAAACATTGTCCTGAGGGATGCATTAAATAATATGGGGGTCGGTGGTATTTTAAGTAAAATTATTACATTAAAACTTGTATGTAAAAAAAAAGTTGGAACTTCGATCCCCAATATCTCTGAAACTAGAATGTTCCCAGTTATGGTCTAGAACAAAAGGTGTAATACAAAACAATATATTTCGTTTAGAAACTTCGGTGCTACAGAAAAATCAACAAAGTATTTCGACATTTTTAGGACTTCAGCTGACTTTTGAAGTCCTTAGAATGTCGAAATACTTTGTTGATTTTAACGAATAATATTGGCATCTCTAACAAGACTTTCTAACCCAAAACTTTTCCTTTTACTCCACAAAAATTTCGATACCCCATTAATTCGTAATTTGACGAAGCAGTCGTTCCTTAAAAGGCTACAAACACACTCACAAATACAAACCCTAGTTCTGAACAGTCCAAATTGGTGAGATGTCACTAGGTTACGGTTTTCGACGCCCACTGATCCGCAAGTGTGTAACGAGGTCGGACATACGTTAGAGTAGTGAAGAACTGACCTAATGACGCATGGGATGGGACGTTGAGGTGAATACTGATGAGCTGAGTATTTAAAAGATTGCATTTGACTACAGAATCAATGCTGTTACTTGATATGCACCTGTTGATATGCCTATCGTCGTGTAATTTAGATGCAGTTGATCTAGGAGTCGAAGGCCTCCCAGTAGATGGACCGATGACCTGTGGAAGGTTGCGAGGATCCGCTGGATGCGAGTCGCACGGGACCGGTCAATGTGGCGTCACTTGGCGGAGGCCTATATCCAGCAGTGGACGACTTTCGGCTTCTAGTAACTGTTTTGTTGGTCTAGTACCTGGAAAGCTGAGCATTGGGTCCTGTAGATATAATCGTTTTGTCAAAAAATGTTCACAGCCGGACGTAGCTTTGCCAAGCCTTGCTATAGCAACCGTTCCTGTGATTATTGCATCCAGCTAATTGCTGCAACCATAGCCAAATCTTTGTCCAAGATCCTAATAATTCAAGGCCTTTGACGTAAACTGTCTAGTTCGTCCCGCCATCTTTTTCGGGATCTAATTCGTGAAGCCTTCCACATCACTCATTTACATCCTGAGAAAATATGGACCCTTCCCTGCAGGTGTTAAGTTCACTGCCAACTACGCCCTTTTGCTGTGATTTCACTCGCATCCTTTGGAACTATACTATGATAAAAATGATCCTAGAAGGTCTTTATTCATTTTTATGCCAAATACCACCCAAAGTTCAATTTCTATTTGAGATTTCATCCATCGTCACAATGCTTAATTAGCTCAACTTGCCCATGTTTATGTAAAAAAAAAACAATTTTTCAACTAAACGATTTATGAAGAACTAAATCAAATATCAATAATCTAGTGTCACAAATCAATCTGAAAAATGATCCAACAACCAAAGCAATAAGAACAAAATCAACATCTGCCTAGCATTTTCTTTAGTATGTTGTAGACGGTTGCCATGAGAGGCCAGTCGTTATTTCCTCGAAAAGACATCGGAGCATATATGGGTATCTATACAAATAAATAAAATTGAAGAGTCTGGTACGGTACTAAATGCCAAAAAAAATACTTTAAAAAAAAATTATGTCTATCTGTTTTCTCCAACTAATCTTCGATACGGCTGGATCTATTTTGACGAGATTTTTACTGGCAGATGTTTATAACATCAGCTATCTGCCAGTTATTTTCGAAAATTAATTAGGGTACCTTGCAAAAAAATTAAAACCCTTGAAATTGTTAACAAAATCCGATTCAAATAGGGAAGTACTAATATTTTTATAATAATTTTATGCTGACGAAGTTCGCGGGTAACAGCTAGTGATTAATAATATTCGTGATGAGCCTATATCGGTAACTTCTGGCTGTCCGAACACAAGGCTTCCCCAGTTTTTATCTAGTAAAGATAAATGGTGATTCCACGTGAGAATCTTCCAAAGCTTCCGTATTAGTAACTTGTGACGTCATAAGAGGTTGCAATCTTGCCATCACCTACTTATATGGTCAGTTTTCCTTCAGTCGTGACCAGATTCTAAATTGGCGGTAAAATTGATGTTGCCAGTTAAAGTGGTTTTAGTTGGAGTAACATGGCTTCCTTATGAATTGGTGAGAAGAAGTTTGACATCGAGAGACGTGGAAGGAATTGGGGGACGCTTTTCCCGGGAAGGTCAAAAATCGATAAAAAAATACGTAAGTATCTTCTGGCCGGAATCGAGGCCGGATCGAAAATTATAACAATAGCATAGTCAACGTTGTTATAATTTATCTAGACCAGTGTTTCCCAAACATTATGTCCCACTGGCCCTTAGTGACCCACTCGATACTTTAAAACCTCTTACCCCGCTGATAACATTTAGTCAAATAGATCAGTATCGCCAATTTTGTGCGAATGGAGCAATTTTTTTAATTGGTGGACTGGTAGAAAATGCCGAAGGTATTAAGCCCACCTTTTTACAGTTTTTTACTTGTATCAAAATTAAGTATTCATAAAAAAAAAACAAGGCAGAGTTGCTGCGACCCAGTATTTTATTTTGATGGCCCGGTACCGGGTCCCGACCCACCATTTGGGAAACGCTGATCCAGACTGTATTTTAAAAGAATGCAGGTCAAAATTCTTTTGATACTGCAAAGGAAATACCATTAAGTGAGAATTATTTCTAGAAAGTACTGGAACTAGGCACTCCGGCAATATATCAGTGGCGTTACTATGACGTCTTAAAGCAGTATTGTTTCAATCTTATTCCAGTGTGGAAAAGAGACGGAGCTATAGAGTACGTCTAGCGCCATCTCTTTCACACTCTGGAATAAGGTTAAAACAATACTGCTAAGACGTCATGGTTCGCCACCAGGTTGACATAAGATTTTCCTGTTGCTTACTTCAGTCACATAATGGAGGAGCTCCTTGCTAAATAATAACAGCCGCTTCGAACTTCAGGTTCGTTCCACGCTTGCCCCAAGTTTCCTCCATGCCTCGGAAAGCAAGTTACGCCGCTGGTTACGGCTGTCATTTGTAGATCTTTGTCAGTTGTTACTTTGTTAGACGATGGCCGGAAAGTCTGACAACCAGTCTTGCCAAAGGGTATCATTAAAAAAAAGACACATTGTCAATGCTCCAAGGTATGATTTGGCTTCAAAGTTCAAGTTGCTTAGAAAAAGCTTCTTACATTTTTTCTAGTCTCTTCTAAAGAACTAAGCCCTACAGATCCAATAAGAGCCTCTAAAAACATCCAATTCACTCCCCATAAGAATCGTGTTTTGTTTTTCAACAGAAATAAATCACCTCCTAATAAGACCTCCCATTATCTGCCTTTTAACAGAATCCACGAACTAATGGCATAGGCGTGACTTCTCTACTAAAACAGCTTCATAATCCCATTAGTATAAATGCTTCCGTATAACTTGAAACATAAACAATGACGTCATCTGTGAAGCTCGTGGCTAGATAGTAACAGCCACAGGTCATCTTTGAGGGTAAGCAGCGCTTGCTAAGGTCAGTGTGTGGATGGGTGACCATCCATTATATACGAAGTCGAGCTTAGCTCGTCTGTCTATAGAGAAAGTATTAGAGAGTACGAACAGACGTTGCATGTAAAACACTGGCTCAGCTACCAGTTCGACACAAAATGGCAAGGCAGGTGACAATGATCTGGGGGGTTACTATGACGCTTAAAACATTATTGTTCCATTCCTATTCCAGAGTGGGAAAGAGATGGAGCTAGACGACCTGTATAGCTCCGTCTCTTTTTCACTCTGGAATAAGAATGGAACAATAATGTTTTAAGACGTCATGATACGCAACCTGATCCCACAGCCTTGTCAATCGAGTGGTCGTAAGCACTAATGCTGGGAATTAGGTCCTCGGACTATCAGTTATTGGGTTTTTCCATCAGTAATTTCTCAGACGCAGCCATGGAGTTCGAATTTGTGACCGGCTGACGGTAAATAGGACTAAAAATGTGGGTGTACTATTAGGAACACCTCTGACTAACCCTTTCAGAATTGCAGGTGTAATGATTATGCTTCCGTACAGCCTAAAACATCAATAATGGCGATCTGACGCATCAATGTTGCCAGAATAATAATTGAAAAAGTATTTAGTCATGCATTCGATTTTAGCAAAAACTTTTTTAAACATCACGCGTTGACGACGCGGAAACCACGGAGTTGGAACAAAAAAATGGTTGCTTAATAGTGATTATTATATTAAAAAAAAAATGATAGGTATTAGGTAGTCATAAGTTTTGAAGGTTAAAGATGGGTTATTTTGTTCGATAGTTTTTACTTAGTAATTGATACGTAATTGTTATTAATGAGGTGTTTCTTTTTTCAACTTCTTTGTAGACTCATTGTGAACGACAAATTGGAACCGTGTATCTTACGAGATTTGTAAGGAACACGTATGAGCTTTTTTATAAGCTTTTATAGCGATGAATTTCACTTTTTTTTTTTAATCTAGTGCACTGTTAAATGAAAACTACCTTTATTTCTATCCTTCCGAAAGACAGTGTGAATGCGGTGGTTCAGACGTTGTCGCACTGGCTGGAGTGTCTGAAGTCCCATTAAAAATCAAAATATTTTATTTTATATAGGCCTACATAGGCACTTATAAAGCGTCGACAAAAGGTGCACGGTTCGGTTTGATCGTTTTCTATGGAGAAGAACCGGCAAGAAACTCCATGGTTACCCTAGTAAAATCATTTGGTTTTACAATATTTGAATGTTACAGCGTTAGTACTTAAGTATGGGAGGACAGCGAAGACCCGACAATAAGTCGTTGCTTACAACAAAAGGTAGAACAAGACAAAAATAAAAAAAGGATTATGTGGTTTTATGAAACCACGGTAAAAGTGAAACTTTTTTTCACACTATAGACATTTAACTAAAAATTTTTGGAATAATATTCCATTAAGGGTATAAACGTATAAAACGCCTTTCACTGTATCCCTACTCCGCGGCCGAGCGTCACACGACATGCAACACACAGACGAAAAAGTTTGAGACGATTTAATAAAAGTTTCACTTTAAAATACTACAAATTAACAAAGAAATACACTACAATACAATTGAAACCGAATCCCAACACCCGCACTTTGAAGGACGTAAAAGACGCCACATACGCCGCGATTAGCGTGACCACATACTGGGGCCCAAGGTCGTACCATCGACACAAGGTTATACTAGAAATTTTTCCTGTATCGTGGGTGCATTTAAAACACAACAGAATAAAGTGAAGGATTCCAAGCAATAGGGGATAATCAAATTTTTTTTTTCTTTGTCCGTCCGGTAGTTTATTGAAAAGTATTGGACACCGGACACGTATTTTTTATTTTTTCACGTGGTCATAAAATTACGTATCTCCGTAATTTTATGACCACGTGTTTTGAAATTGAAATTGAGTTGAAATGGCGCATGACGTCACATGTAGGTAAGTTTTATACCTACTTGTGACGTAGTAAGCCCCCACTCTCCAACTTTAATGAGTTTTAACTAAGTAATTTTTTGACATTTTGATAAAACAAAAAATACGTGTCTAATATTTTTGTATTACCTGTCTGACGGACTAAATAGAATGTCGTTTTCTTTACTCAGGCCGCACCCCTATTGGCCTTTGAACTAAGTATTTAATAGAATAATATTATTTCCGTACAAAGACGCACCTACCACGGTATCAAAAATCGATAGTTAGTGCATTAAAATCAAAGTTAAATGAGTAGAGACCACGTGATGTAAAACTGCTATTCTTTTTTTTTTTCTTTTTAAAAAATCCTGTATCATGGGTGCATTTACAAACATTTAAACTCACATAAACAAACAACCAGACCCGGAACAACTATCTTTAGGCCATACAAATATTTGTTCCATGCGGGGATCGAAGCCGTGACACGCAGCGCAGCAGCACGGTTAGCGAAGTGGCTGAGCAATCATTAAATTGGGAATACAATTATGAATTAAAGTTTGTCATTTTTGCGGAAATGAAATCTCGTTACTGTCATAAAATAAAAGTTAAATCTCACAGCTCTTATAACTTTTCGGGTAATTGTAAATGAGTCAAAGAATTTTCTTTCCTAAATAGCCTTTGCAACAAGTTGCTCTAATCTTTACCACATATTTCCATACATGACTAACTCCCTGGCACCTTATAATCGACAATCAAGAATCTAGATCGATTGTCTATGATATCATAGTAAATTAGCCATATTTATGCCTAGATTAGACCGGCAAGAAATGCATTGTGTGATAATTATGATGTTGTTGAGTTTTATGAAGTAAGATTGAAATTCCATCGAGTCTTACAGCGTAACTAATATTGTTATTATTATGTGTTAATAGTGTTTATAAATATCATTGAGTAATTTTTAGGGTTCCGTACCTCAAAAGGAAAGAAAACGGAACCCTTATAGGATCACTTTGTTGTCCATCCGTCCGTTCATCTGTCTGTCTGTCAAGACCCTTTTCTCAGGAAGCGTGGAGGTATCAAGCTGGAATTTATATCAAATACTCAGATCTACTGTCCCATAGAGCTGTGAAAAAATCAAACATTCTAAGCTAACGCAATCAAAAGATACAGCCGTTTATGCCGCAAATTTCCGCAAATTTTCGACACTCGCAAGGGAATCAAAACCTACAGGGTACTTCCCGTGAACTCAGAATCTTGTAATTTGGTATGAAGCAACGTCTTATTATAGCACAGATAAAGGAAAAATTGCGAAAACCGTACATTTTTAGTTACATCATCTACTAAAAATAATTACGGTTTTAAAAGTACGGAACCCTCGGTGCGCGAGTCCGACTCGCACTTGGCCGGTTTTTAACATATTGTATTGTTTTCCGGTATACGTCACAAAATTGTCACTTCTTCTTTCTTTATGGTGTGGCTAGTGCCTAAAGAGTTTTTATGCCGCCTATGGGCTTCTGAATTGGCTTTACATGTCGTCGAGAAATATCTCCCAGGCATGCTGGTTTCCTCACGATGTTTTCCTTCACCGAAGCAAGTGATAATTACACAATACGCACATGTGTGTATGAATCCGAAAAATCAGAGGTCTTTGGTTTGAACCAAAGTGTCAATCCGATGATGATTGACAGGTTTGTCCTGAACTTCAATAATGCTTTATTTCTCTAAAGCCCAAAAAACGAGAACCATCAGAGCTTCCACAGTCTAAAATGGCCTAAAAAAAAATGCTGCTGCGGCTGGCAGAAGTGAAACATCTATGTTTTATAATGAAATATGAAGTAAAAGAAAGAAGAGAATTTGAACGTGGAACTTTCAAAAACAAAAGAAGATCAACAATCATTCCAAAACAAACTTTATTTTAATGGGAAAAGGTTGATTTTACCACTTCCATGGTAGCGTTAAACGTTTAACGCAACCTTTTGGGAAGTCGCATTAGAAGTTTCACTTTATAAATATTTGGAAACGGTGGCCAAAATTTGATTAAAAATACAAATAATTAAAAATATTAAAAACCGAAATTGTAATTCACGAGGAAGTATTTAAGTGTATTTAAATCTCACCATTGCCAATTTATTGCAGAAAAGCTGCCATTTATAAAACTCTCCGAGGAAAACACTTAATACAAACAATCATCATTTAAAATCCTTTTTTTTTACAAACATAAGCGAAGTTATGCAATTATGTGCGAAGGCCATAGCATAAGTAGTCAATACTGTGGTCTGTTCATCATTCCTCAAAATCACGATTCGTCAATCAAGGAGTAGGAAATACTATTAATATAATTACGAATATAAATAAAAAGAGGTTTTTTTTTCAAACACATTATGTTATACGGTAGTAGATTTTTGTTTTTTACGGATTCTTTGATAAAAACAATTGGCAGTTTGATTTTTGTTTTCTTAAAATCGTTGGGTGTTTTGAAGATGACTTTTTGACAGGTGACTTAATGTTTAGGCTGGGTTCAAACACATATATTGAAATATTTACTACCAATAGAGGGGACAAGACAAAGAAAAACGTAATCCAATGTTGTGTGATATACGCAGGCTTGTCAGGTACCATACGTGTGTTAAAATCGTCAATATTCAGGAAAAAATGTTTGTATGAAAATATTTGTTGTTATGTGTTTTGCATCCTCGTCAAATTCAAGGAGGTAGCTATGCTAATGATTCTCGTCCCGAACCAATAATAAAATGGGTAGGTATTTTTTTCTTATTTACAGAAATCGGTAAGTGTGAACCACCCGTGTTTTTTTTTGCCCTTCTGATTCTTGGTCTCGCGCTTCCACACATGCAAACAATCGTGAGCGCTTATTCGATAATTTCTTATTCCTTATAATACCACGTTAAGGGGTTATTCTGAAATACTGCCAAACTTAAACAACCAAAAAAATCGGCGTTTATTAAAAATTAACTAGGTACTGTAATTTTAATTGATTATTTATGTCTTTTGTGACATCCTCCTGAATTTTGACGTGGATGCAAAACAACACCTTGTATAAGTCTTTTAAATCTCTTCGGCTGGATTAGATGGATAGCGTCTTTTTTAACTGATCTGAGAGGAGCGCAGCCATCTTCTTTTAAATGCTGGATTTTGAAATAGGTCGACAAAAGCTCAACGAATAAAAAATGTCACTCCCTTCACCAAGTGTGTGTCAATGTGTTGTCAAAAATATGTAGTTTCGCATGCGTGGTTTCATACACACTGGCACTGACACCAGGATTATAGGCACTAACGAGACGAAAAAGAATTGAAAAGTAAATCTTATAGCTGAGCACAATATCGATCACTCCAGTCACCCAACGCAACAAAACTTTTCACTCTTATAAAGAAAAGCGTAAACAAACTAGTTAGCTTAAACCGGAACCACGGCCGCTGCCTACCCACTAAACAATGGGAACAGCGTACCACCATCACCGTAGAAATGGAAAACTAAAACTTTCACTTCAAAATACTTTCGTTTAAAGAAACGTAATCTTTAACGCGGTTGCAACAATTGCAACTAGTGGAAATGGAAACCAGATTTGAACGAGGCTTTGGAAGAAACATGTAAATGATAAAAGAAAGAAAAAATATTTATTGGATTCACACTGGACACAAATAATACAAAGGTAAAAATTAAAAAAAAAAAACTTTTAATAAGTAAGCATACGAAAAATATAAGACAAAAATAATGATCCTGTACTTTCGCATTTATAATATTAGTTCGAAGAAGGATTTAAACTCAGAAAATCAAAAAATCAAAATCAAAAGTCATTTATTCAAATTAGAATGTCAAAATTACAAAAGACAGTCCCCCAAAACGCCCGCCCTTCGCCACTTCCTAGTGTTTTAGCTGGGAAGAAGAAGTGGCGGAACTAACTCCCCAGCAACACATCTGTCTGTTAGGTTAGAAGAACCAGATTCTATACAATAGTGTTCAAGTTTATAGAACCAAAGAATCCATAGAAAAAGAAAAGAGTGGAAAGAAAAGGATACTTTCAGTGAAACACTAATATCATATTTCTGGTATATCTATTCGTTTAAGTTCTTATAATTAAAAAAAAAAACTATTTCTAACCCCCGACCAAAAAAGAGGGGTGTTATTTAACAGTGTCAATAGATATAAGCACTGAATAAATCAACGCTCAGAATTCTGGCATTCATTACACATTAGCCACGGACGACCCGTCGGTCGTTTACTATTCGGGTACCCATAACTTACTATCCGGTTACCCGTTAACCGAAGCGTGGGAAAAGGCGCTTAAAAATTCTGGCCAAGCTCAACAGCGACGTTCTATCCTTAGAAAACTTTAATAAAGAAACCGCCAAGCCCAAGAAATATTTTTGTCAATTTGTTACCATTTTATGAATGTTGCCAGTTTTCTCGGAAACCATTTTGAATAGATTGTCTGCCTGTCGTTTTGTTCAAAATTTATGGCCCTTCAAAGGTCCAATAACTTAAACTTGATTGACAACTTTAAAGTTGTGGAAAAGTAGAGTAGTAAGCGCTTGTTGAAGACGAAAGGAAGTTAGTTTGAAAATATGTAGCTTATTTCAATTTTCGTAACTGAACATAACACCGCGTCTGTGATCCCTAAATGGAACAAGTATACAGAGTGGAAAAAACTCCGACGCCAAATGGTTGCTACATACAGGGTGTAATTAGACCCTTAAGACAGCCGAAAGGCACTTATTCTCCCCATCATTGCGATATTTTTTTTGTTCTGGACTATACCTGGGAACCTTCTAGTTTCGGAGATATTGGAGGTCAAAGTTTCAACTTTTTTTTCAAATACTAGTTTTGACTTGTAATATCTCCATGATCCGTTTACTATTCAATGAGTCCATCAGCATAATGTTTTAAGTGCGTTACATTGAGTTTCACCGTAGAACGAGAATTTTCACCCAAAAAAAAGTAGTTTTCACCACTCCCGCACGAAAGAAGTGTCTTTTCTCTACAAAAATATTCGTGATCCTATTTTTCAATCCTTCGTTCGCTCAAGACTCAAAATCAAAACTCATAGGAAAAACGAACTTTCCTCACATCCATACTAATATTATAAATGCGAACATCACTCTGTTTGTTTGTTTGTTTGTTTGTTACCTTTTCACGACTAAACGGCTGATCGGATCTTAATGAAATTTGGCAAGAAGATAGATTTCAACCTGGGGAAGGACATAGGCTATATATCAATACGCTACGACCAATAGGAGCGGAGCAGCAATGAAAACTGTTGCGAAAACGGGGAAAATGTGACGCAGACGAAGTTGCGCGGGACAGCTAGTATTGGATAAATAACTATTCCCAGCAATAATTTTTGCGTAGGGTTACTTAGTTTGATGTACAGAATGCTTGGTTGACGGCTTCGTGAAGGGTCTGTTGACATCTTGTATACATTATGTCATTCTGACCATTTTTTTTTTATCACACGATATAGAAGAGAGGTAATGAAAAAGAAACAGCTGTGAAAAAAAAAGTGCGAAACCTACATGGTCAAAATGTATGGAAAAGCTGAATAAAAAAAAACCGATGAAAAATCTTAATGTGGGGTTCTGAATAATGTACTGATTACGTTTGTGTACTATCTGACCTCCTCAAGCCAGTTAGTACTGGGCAATACGGTACCCCTTGGTAAGAGTGGTTCTCTAAGAAATTAATATCATCAATAACATGTATTCTACCCACACGGAATCAATCAAATTCTTCGTCCAATGCAATGCCAATCCTTATTATCAAACCAACTAGGCCTGTAGGTCAAACAACCAACAATAAATCACAAACAAACCAATATAATATTAATAACATTTTTAATAACAAAAATAAACAATAGTCCATACAAGTGGGCGTTTGATCCGTTCAAGGATAAATGTATGGAACAGACAAATTGATTGATGTATCGAAATGTATGATGATGAGTGATGGATGAATATGCCAATGATCTCATTTGGCCTTAACCATTGTCTATTAATGAGAAATATTATTTCAAAAGTGATAAAAAAATTAATAGTCATTGGGTTTAATTTTGGGGATCGATTATGGGTTTGGCGGATCGAAGAATGTTTTGGAATCGACAAGAAGTTTCAAGGAGCTCGTGGCTAAATAATATCAGCCGCTCTTTACATACCGAGTTTCCTCCGTGTCTCGGAAAGCACGTTACGCCGTTTGTCTCGGCTGTCAGTTGATGATCTTTGACTGTCGTTAAGTAGTCAGTGGCCCGAAAGTTTGATAACTAGTCTTACAAAGGGGTATCGAATTACCCACTTAAAACTGGGTGGTGGAGGTCAGATAGGCAGTCGATTCTTGTAAAAAACTGGTATTCAGCTGCATCCGTTAGACTAGAACCACAACATGGTTGGAAAAAGACTGAGAAGATGATGAAGAGGTTTAGAGCATTTCTCAATCTTGAATCTTTATTATACGAAAACTGAACAAGAACAATTTGATTTGATTTCCTTGAATAGGTAAATATATTCTGGGAGAAGTAGACATGCTGCGCCAAACCCAAATGAATTGGGATAAGGGCAAAAAAATGATTATGAAAATGAATAGGAAAATGTGTCTGCCTAGAACTGACGAAAAACAATAAGATTGCCGGACATAATCTTCACTAATGCGATAGTCTTTAAAGTAAGATTAACATTCTAACGGATAGAGAGTAATAAGAAGTGCATAGAAGGTTCATTTCTTTCAGGATAGAAATAAAGTCAAAGAACAATGGTTATAGAAGCAAGCAAGCGTGGCATGATATCTTTTACTAGACTGACTACCTAAAGACAAAAACGTGAACCGGATATTGAGGCTTATTGAAGAGAGGAGTAAACAGCACGGGACTTGTTGCATAGAATGGTAAGGATTACATGCCTTTTAAGAAGCGTAAGGTAAGATACCCTTGAGTTCGGTGGAGCGACGACCTTTGCAGGGTGGCTGGTGGCAACTAGATGAGAGTTGTCCAGAATCGAACTTAGTGGCTTGCGATTGAAGAGGCCTATGTCCAGCAGTTGCCTATGAACTATTGTAGGATGATCACATCACAATTGCATCACATCAATCATTGACAATAAATTGGCAATAAACAACATAATCATTATGAACGTTGTGGAGAGCAGCTGTGGTCCAGTGTTGGCAGCCCCGACTTACGATCAGTAAGCCATGGGTTCTAACCCAGGCAGGCGCATTAATTTGTGTAATTTATGTCATCACCGCTGCCCTCAAAAACGGTGAAGGAAAACATCCTGAGAAAACCGGCATGTCCTAGAGCTGAAAATTCGAAGACATGTGACATCTACCAACCCGCACTGGGCCCGCGTGGTGGATTACAGCCCACTCCTTCTCATAGAGAGGAGGCCTGCGTCCCAGCAGTGGAAACATTATAAGCTGATGATGATGATGAACGTTTCTTAACAAATAATCCGCCTTTTCTTTGTTCTAATTCTATTCAATTTCCATAATCGACCAATCGGATTTTTGAAAGACATAATAGGGGATCGGACTGGGTAAAGAAAACGACATTCTATTTTGTCCGTCAGACAGGTAATACAAAAATATTAGACACGTATTTTTTGTTTTATCAAAATATCAAAAAATTACTTGGTTAGAACTCATTAAAGTTGGAGAGTGGGGGCTTACTACGTCACAAGTGGGTATAAAACTTACCTACATGTGACGTCATGCGCCATTTCAACTCAATATATCTCCGTAATTTTATGACCACGTGAAAAAATAAAAAATACGTGTCCAATACTTTTCAATAAACTAGCCGACGGACAAAGAAAAAAAAATAGGATTATCCCCTATTGCATTGCCTGTTCTACATGGTTATGTTCTGGGTGTATTGATTATATCTCAAAACGAATCAATTCTATGTTATAACCTTCACAATAACTCATGTGTTGATATGAATGAACAAAAAGATGTTTTCATATCGATGATTGAAATCTAAAGCGTGGCCGTTCGTCGTGTTATGCCAAATGGTTGCGAAACGATTGTTTTCTTGATTTTGATTGGTTTATTTTATCGTTATGTGCTTGTACTTAACTACGTTTGGTTTTATTTTGTTTTTGCATAAACCGTTTGGTATTATTTAATTAATTATGTTGGCTACGACTTCGATTGTTATCTTTCAATTTCAAGGGTAGATTTTCGAAAATGTTTGTTTGACTCTTTTGTTTTTTTTTTTATCTTGTTCTACCTTTTGTAGTAAGCAACGACTTATTGTCGGCCCTACGCTGTCCTCCTATAGTTAAGTAGCTGTAACTTCAAATATTGTAAAACCATATGGTTTTAAAAGAGTAACCATGGAGTTTCTTGCAGGTTCGTCTCCATAGGAAATGACCAACCCAAACCGTGCACCTTTTGTCGACGTTTTATAAGTGCCCATGTATATGTAGAACAAAATATTTTGATTTTGATTTTTGATTATGCAACAGAAGCGGAAAGCGAGCCTATTGCCATCAAACGGACGCAAATCCAGACTCCGTGGCTGCTACTGAGGAATTCCTGATGGAAAAACTCAATAACACTACGCCAAACCTGGGAATCGAACACACAACCTCATGATCAGCAGTTGCACTTGCGACCACTGGATCAACGATACAGTTACCATAATGTAGTTCCATTGTCAAAAGTGTACCAGGAGAGTTGGCTATATAGCGCTGTTACAAACATTCTACCTCGGGCCTTGCATCGCTGTCAAAATCACCGTGATCTTTGTGCTCATAGTCCATTGACATACAAGTCAAAATTATAGTTTTTTTTATGTCACAATAATGTTGCTTTTGAACTGCAGCTGCCAGAGGATAAGCGGACACCGATCTCACTTTGTTTAGATTCCCCGTATAATGAGAGATCCGCATAAACTGGTTATGTAAAGCTTACTTGATCGTCGTGCATACCTATTGTTAACTATCACCTGTCTTCTCTATGACCAATAGATAAAGGGTGTAAAACACCTCTTAACGAAGCCGAAAGGCACTGGTTCTCCCTGTCATTGCAATCATTTTTTCGTTCAACATCATACCTGGGAACCTTCTAGTTACGGAGATATTAGGGGTCAAAGTTCCAACTTTTTGACAAGATTTTTTTTAAGTACAAGTTTTTAATGTAAGATTTTTACGTTAAACACATCCACGACCCTCGTACTATTCAATCCATCCATCAGCACAATGTTTTGAGTGCGTTACATTGAGTTCTACCACAAAACATGATTTTACACCCCCCAAAAAAAAAGTCGTTTCCCAGTAATAATTTTTGCGTAAAGTTACTTAGTTTCATGTACAGAATGCTTGGTTGACGGCTTCGTGATGAGGTGATTTACACGGTGTATAATTTAAACAAAAGCTCAAAGAACTTAACACCTTCAAACCTTATGAAGCAACAACTCCTTACTCAAAACCGAAACATCAGTAGCGAAAGGTCATAAGTAGACATCACCTTTCCAAGATTTACGATCTTATAGATTCGCTATAAGAAGATAATTTAGTTTGACTGGACTCTCTTATCGTAAATGTCATCATTCTTATTCGTTTGAAGATTCATTTGTTTGATGTAACGGTGAAAGCCAAATATAGTAGCTTTTTGTATGCTAGAATAGGAATAGTGATTTGTAAACAAAGGTGATTTTAAGATGGATGCCTTACATGGAATATGCTTTAGGCATTTTAAAAGGGATTAAATATAATGAGCACCAAAAAATACTTTGAGATCCTAAGCTACGTTACCAAAAAAAAAATACTAAACACCAAAAAAATAGTATTCAAAGACCAAATATAGTAAATGATCACCAAATATAGTAAATGATCACCAAATTTTGTGGCAAGAAGAACTTAGGAAGCAAGTGCGAGCAAAGCGAGCTCGGGATATTGGGCACCCCGACTCGGACAGGTTAGGTTCGAAGGGGATGGCGGGGTCTAGTGAGCGAGCGGAGCGAGCGAACTAAGACCCCGACATCCCCTTCGTGTTAGGTTACTTTAAACCCTGCAGAGAGAAATAGGAGCCCCGGGTAGCGGGGCTCCGTCGACTACGCCTTAGTTCGGAGCTGTGATTTTCAGGTTTTTAATTCTGGTGATCATTTACTATTTCTGGTGATCATTTACTATTTTAGGCAGTATAAAAATGATGTTTAAGGTTATATTTACTTTATCTGGTGTTATGTTAAACATAAGCCATTTTAAAAGGGGAACTATATTTTCTATCACCAAAATTTATATTTGTCATCAAGTTGTATCACCTAATAAATAGATCTATCGCCACGAAATATTTTCGTTCTCAGATAAACAAAAATTGTTCCCAGGTATGAATTATCAGTAAAATAAGAGATCGATAACCAATAAAATTATATTGCATTACATGACTATAAACTTCGTTCTTATAATAACAGTTTTGTTACTTAAATAATAGCTCTGTGCTCAGAATGGTAGATCTGTCACCAAATAAATAGATCAGTTCCTTAGAGACATAGGGCACATCAACTCGGACAGGTTAGGTTCGAAGGGGATGGCGGGGTCTAGTGAGCGAGTGGAGCGAGCGAACTAAGACCCCGACATCCCCTTCGTGTTAGGTTACTTTAAACCCTGCAGAGAGAAATAGGAGCCCCACGTAGCGGGGCTCCGTCGACTACTATTTGAACTTAATGCAATTTTCTAGTAACATAATATGATTTATTAGTGATCTCTTTAAATTAGTTTGCTTAAATACTTATTAGGACACACCTACTATAATACATACAAAAACATTTATTTGGTACTAGACCTTATATCTCAGGATTTTAGGTGATTTATTGTGGAACTGATTTTGCATTGTTTGGTGACTACATTTTGGTGACAGATCTACTATTTTGAGGACAAACCCTATTATTTAAGAAACACAAAACTAATTAAATTGGTGATAGCTTAAATTATACCCTTTTAAAAGGCCTTATAAGTGAAGAGTGTTTGATTCCCTCTTCACACTTTTTCGAGGCTTCGACAGTTAGTTACAATATATGCGTCTTCGTGTCTACTTGGTGCTTATGTCATAGGTTGATTTTGGGAAAATTTTATCAAGTAAATTCAATTTATATTAGCAATGGGTACAGAAAAAGACATGTTTATTAAATAGGCTTATTTGGCAGCAACTCGCTTGATGTGAAGCAAAGGCGCGGCCTAGGGTGTAACATGCTTGCCTAGTAGAATCCTCTGATTTCTGGTGGTCTGGGTGCCAGTGGTTTTTAACCCCCGATCTAGAAAGCGGGGTGTTATAAGTTTGACGTGTGTATCTGTGTGCCTGTCTGTGGCATCATAGCTCCTAAACGGATGAACCGATTTCGATAAAGTTGGTTTCATTCAGTTTAACTTTTTTATTAACAATAAATCTTATTCGATAGGTCTTCTTCATGGTAGAGTGGTTTAATAACAGAGACTGTTAACGAAAACAGGAAACCTTATAAGTTATTAATTAAATTAGATGTCTAGATATACAGCGTGTATCTGAACAGTGAAGTCATATAAATGTGGCCATCGTTATCGCGAAAAACTATATACAGAGTGGCGCCAACACACATCATCATCAACCTATAATGTTCCCACTGCTGGGACGCAGGCCTCCTCTCTATGAGAGGCAGTGGCCTGTAATCCACCACGCAGGCCCAGTGCGGGTTGGTAGATGTCACATGCCTTCGAATTTTTAGTTCTAGGACAAGCCGGTTTCCTCACGATCTTTTCCTTCACCGTTTTTGAGAGCAGCGGTGATGAAATAAATGGCACAAAGTAATGCGCCTGCCTGGGTTCGAATGGGAGCCCCCCTTAAGTATTGATTTTATTCTGTTTTTAGTATTTGTTGTTATAGCAGCAACAAAAATACATAATCTGTAGAAATTTCAACTGGCTAACTATCACGGTTCATGAGATACAGCCTGGTGTCAGACGGACAGCGAAGTCTCAGTAATAGGGTCCCGTTTTACCCTTTGGGTACGGAACCCTAAAAACACTTAAATATTTTCACGCGTACGAAGTCGTGGCGTCAGCATGTTTTTAATATATCAATAAGTGACATGTTAATGGACCTTCTGCAAAGAACTTCCAAGTACCTACACGAAGGTAGATTGCAGCACAGTTACGTCACCATGACGGACAAGACGTGATATCAGTATTAGATTGCACTCAATAAATAATCTGATGCTCACTGTGTCTTGGGTAAGCTTGTTAAATTGAATTTAAGATAGCAAATCTTCCTTATGTAAGGACTAGCTGTGCCCGCGACTTCGTCCTCGTGAAATTAAAGAAGTAATCTAAGTTACTGTATTCAATAGTCCTTCATATATCAGCTATCTGCCAGTGAAAGTCCCGTCAAAATGGGTCTAGCCGTTCCGGAGATTAGCCGGAACAAACAGAAATACAGACAAAAATTTAAAAAAATGTATTGTGGTATATGTACCGTATATACATTCATAAGCATGTAGTAAAAAGCGGTTATTTTAATATTACAAACAGACACTTTAATTTTATTTAGGTTTTTTTTTTCGCATTTATAATATATATTTATTTTTATATTACATATGTACATTATTTACAAACTACAAATAAATACAAAATAAAAATAAAATATGAACAAGTATCAAAATTACAGGGCGTCAAAAAATTCGTCGACACCGCTGTCGACAGGAAAAGTGTTTGTATAGATTATGTGGTGGCTAAATAATAACAGCCGCTCCGGTTAATTTTCAGGTTAACCAGCGCATGTCTAGAACGGTCCGTGAATATGTCCACCCATTACATACAAAGTTTCCTCCGTGCCACGGACAGCACGTTAAGCAGTTGGTCCCGGCTGTCATTTGTAGATCTTTGACAGACGTTACGAGTAGTCAGTGGCCCGAAAGTCAGACAACCAGTTTTACCAAGGGGTATCGTATTACTTAGTACTAACTGGGTTGTGGAGGTCAGATAGGCAGTCGCTCCATGTAAAATACTGGTATTCAGCTGCATCGAGCGAGACTGGAAGCCGTCTCCAACATAGTTTGGAAAAGGCTTGGCTGATGAGTAGACTTATTCATAGTACTATCAATAACACTTCATCATCAGCCTTTAATATTCCCACTGCTGCGACACAGGCCTCATCTCTAAGAGAGGGAGTGGGCTGTTATCCACCACGCGGGCTCAGTGAGGGTTGGTAGATGTCACATGTCTTCGAATTTTTAGGGTTCCGTAGCCGAATGGCAAAAAACAGAACCCTTATAGATTCGTCATGTCTGTCTGTCTGTCCGTCCGTATCACAGCCACTTTATTCCGAAACTATTAGGACTACACAGCTGAAACTTGGTAGGTAGATGTACTTATTCTGTGAACCGCATTATGATTTTTGTACAAAATTAAAAAAAAAATATATATATATAAGGATATCCCCCCATACATGAAATTGAAACTAAAAAAAAAAAACTATCAAACCTATACGTGTGGGGTGTCTATAGGTCTTTAAAAATGACATTGAGTTTCCTGAAACCATTTTTTTTCAAAGTCAATTGTTTGAAAGATAGACACTTCCAAAGTGGTAAAACGAGTGTCCTCCCCCCCCCCCCTCTAATTTCTAAAGTAACAGGAGAAAAAATCTGAAAAAAATATGGGGATGTAGACCGTAAAAAAAACTTTCAACGAAAATTGGTTTGAATAAGATTTGATATGTAGTTTTTGAGATATGGGACTTTTTCACCAAACTGCAGCAGTAACTTTGTTTTTCATTAACCTACTATGAAAAACAAATTTAGTTTTGCGGTTGAGTGAAGGTTTACTAATGAATGACCGTTCAAAACATTGCCATTATATTGTTTGGGGCTATGGAACCCTGTGTGCGAGTAAGACTCGCACTTGGCCCGTTTTTAGTTCTAGGACATGCCGGTTTCCTCACGATGTTTTCCTTCACCGTTTTTGAGGGCAGCGGTGATAAAATAAATTACACAAAGTAATGCGCCTGCCTGGGTTGGAACCCACGGCTAACTGCTTGTAAGTCGGGGCTGCCACCACTGGGCCACCGCTGCTGTCCAATATCACTTGAAACGGGATATTTATCATGTTTATTATTTGTTTTGAGTTCATAAAATTTCGGCACTGTTGCAAGCGCCATATCGGGAATTAAAATCAAATAGTAAACAAGGTAATTATCCCGTTTAAGTGCTATTGATAATGTTAGTGACTATGTCAGTTTAAAAACCGACCAAGTGCGAGTCGGACTCGCGCATCCCTTGATTATTTATTTTATTCTTTTTTTAGTATTAGTTGTTATGGCGGCAACAGAAATGAATAATCTGTAGAAATTTCAACTGGCTAAATATCACGGTTCACGAGATACAGCCAGGTGACAGACGGACGGACGGACGGACAGCGAAGTCTCAGTAATAGGGTCCCGTTTGACCCTTTGGGTACGGAACACTAAAAAACTTTATAGGTAGGAGGTACGTGTATTTCAGTTGGACAGTTGCTGATTTATCATGACAAGGCTAAGAACTTTTAATGAAGCTAATTTAGTTAATAATCATTTGATTACGCCCAATCACAGGCACAAAATAATCTAAACAATTTACCCGTCCATAGTAAAATTACGCACATTACACAAATTACCGGCTTAAACCGGCAAATACAAAGAATACCTTTCAGAGGTGATTAATAGGTAATGTTTGGTCTTTAAGCTAGTAATGAGCCTGTCTTCTGAATTGATTGGTTGTACTACCGTTAGGGATTCCTTGCATTTCTTGAAGGTATTATGGATATAAATGCCTAACAGGTGCGAGTCAGTCGGGGTGAATTTGATTAATGAGCAGGAGGTCTACTCTCTTTCTCCGAAACGTAACTTCGGCAACGAACGCACGGAGACGAGAGTACGGTAGAGTACGGTCACAAACGTAACTACGTTTAATGTTCGTTCGTTGCCGAAGTTACGTTTCGGAGAAAGAGAGTAGGCCTCCAGACACGGTTGAGAAATTGGTAAAAGATTAAAGATTTTTCGGGAATTTACAGGGAAATTGTGCTAATGTTGATTTGAGAGGCGCTATCCGGACTGATGAGAATGATTTGCTTTGAGGTTCGACTACTCCAGTCTTTTCAAGAAAATATTCTAGTTTAGTTGAAGGTTCCCCTGACCCAAGGGCTGGCTCTTACCATGGGCTAAGCATTGTCATATAATGTGGCAACGCCACCAGTCTTTTGGGCACATTACCAACTGATATCGTTGAGGAGGAGGTTTTTCATGCCCTTTTATAGTTTTGATCTGTTTTTTGTCGAAAAAAATACAATTTAATTGCAAAATAACTCTCGACGCCATTTCGCAACACCATAAAAATACCGTTCGATTTAGCAAATAATAGGTCACCTACATGAAAACTAGATTACGGTCAAGTGCTTAAAATGTATACTTTCACATGTGCCGATAAATAATGTAAACATTGCTATCAGTACAAAATCAGGCTATCTATCAGTCAATTGGATAGTCGTGCTCCGTTTGATACGAGAGTGTGGGACAGTATAGTGCACTGTCGATTTTTGGTTTACTGGACTGTGACAAATTAAAATTGAATGGTCCGATATCTCTATGTGGTTTATGGATCACGCGAGCTGTGAATTGATCATTCAGTTGTTTTTTTTTGTTTTGTAACGGGATTGTATGCTATTTATTTTAGTACTGTTTATAAAGGGTGTAAAACACCTCTTAACGAAGCCGAAAGACACTGGTTCTCCCTGTCATTGCGATCATTTTTTTGTTCTACACAATACCTGGGAACCTTCTAGTTACGGAGATAATAGGGGTCAAAGTTCCAATTTTTTGACAAGTATTTTTTTAAATACAAGTTTTTAATGTAATATTTTTACTTTAAACACCTCCACGACTCCCGTACTATTCAATCCATCCATCAGCACAATGTTTTGAGTGCGTTACATTGAGTTCTACCACAAAACATGATTTTACACCCCCCAAAAAAAGTCGTTTCCCAGATATAATTTTTGCGTAAAGTTACTTAGTTTCATGTACAGAATGCTTGGTTGACGGCTTTGTGATGAGGTGATTTACACCGTGTATAGAAGAATTTTGTTTCATTATTTAAAAACTGAAGTTTTGTAAAACATTTTTTAACAATGTTTAAAAGTGTACAAACTTAGACTTAGACTGATGGACTGACTGTCAAACTCAAAGACAGTTCAAATAAATGTGTTCCCGGTTTTTTCCTAAAAATCTTATTAATCACCAATTTAAATCATGATCAAGTTACTCGTCCCCTTGAATGAAGCATGACTCATCTATATTATCAATTCTGACAGTAATAACGCTTGGTATAAGAATTATTTTCACTTAAGTATAATATTTATTTAACTATACACTTACGATTTCCGTTGGAATTTAAACATCTTAGCGTTGAATGTTTTTTATATATGTTGTTTTAATTATATATCCAAAAGTCACGGCCAACAAAAAATCTAGATTAAGCAGCCTAATAAATATTTATATTTTTAATAGGCTAACTTTTATTTTAAGTTTTTTTTTTCTGATTCTGATTTTTCCCACTCTTATCTGACCTCCACATCAAAGTAACTGGGTAACACTGGTTACCCAGTTACACTGATGGTAAGACAGGGTCAACCTGTCTTACGTTCAGACATTCGGCCTTTTAAAATGGACATATTCTATAGCCATAAATTCTTAAAAAGAAAAAGTATATTTCACGCATAGGGTCGAAGTAAATACAGCAAAAAAGGTCAAACGCCATTTTAGGACAAAACTATAAAATAATTTCACAACTTTCTACATATTTTTAAAACCCAAAAGGTTTGTAGTTCAAAAGGTTTTAAAACAACTGGTCGCAGAACCGTTGCAAAACCGTCGCAATTATACTCAATATGAACGCAAAATTAAGTTTATTTCTAGTGAAACACCCGTTGATTGGGCTGACCGATCGAGACTTAATTGCGTTTTTTTGCAACAGTTTTGCAATAATTGCTGTCAGAAATGAATTGTGTTATAATGTTTCTATTATATTGGTATTGTACGGTTGTTAACCGTCATTAAATCGGTTGTAAAATGTTGTTACAGCTCAATCTATACAAATATCTATACTGATATTATAAAGCTAAAGAGTTGGTTTAGTTGAACACGCTAATCTTGGAAACTACTGATTCAACTTGAAACAATAGTTTAGTGTTGGATAGCCTATTCATCGAGGAAGGCTATAGGTTATATATAACATCACGCTACGACCAATAGGAGCGGAGAATCAAAGAAAAATGTTGTAAAAACGGGAAAAATTTGTCGCAGTCGAAATTGAGTGGGTCGGCTAGTAGACCTATACAAGGTGTTGTTTTGCATCCTCGTCAAAATTAAGGATGTTGTCACAAAAGACACACCGCCTTTATTGTTTTTTAAATTTGTCTGTATTTCAGAATAACCCCCTTAACGTGGTTTAGGGAATAAGAAATTATCGAATAAACATTAGAGTTTTTTTGTATGTGTGTAAGCAAGGTTATAAGGTGAAGATCAGACGGGCCGGGGCCGCGTTTAAAACACGGTTGGTTCACACTTACTGATTTCCGTAAATAAGAAAAAAATAAAAATACGTACCGATTTTGTTATTGATTCGGCTCTACAATCATTAGCATAGTAACCTCCTTGAATTTGACGAGGATGCAAAACAACACCTTGTATATGTTAACTCTTTGAGAGGGAGTGGGCTGTAAATTGTAACCCACCACACAGGCCCAGTGGAGTTCAGTAGGCAGATGGCATAACATAACATCACGCCTGTAATCCGAGAAGGGTTAGGCAGAGGTGCACCTAATAGTACACCCACATTACGCCAGTTATGTTTAAGTCTCACGTAATAGGGAGCGAGCTTATTGTCATCTGCCGGACACAGATTCAGACTTCGTGGCCAATAACACTTTGCCCGACTTGGGATTCCAATCCAGGACCACATGCTCGGCAGTCGTGCTTGCGACATCTAGACGACGAGTCAGTCCTCATTAACAGAGTACTAAGCAGAAGAGCGGGGTCGGTAGAGGTAGATATTCTTCGAAGTTTTGCTTCTATTGGGCTTTGGACAAAGTTTAAAAAAAAAATACCTACTCATGTCTTTTTAGGGTTCCGTACCCAAAGGGTCAAACGGGACCCTATTACTGAGACTTCGCTGTCCGTCCGTCTGTCAGTCCGTCTGTCACCAGGCTGTATCATATGAACCGTGATAGTTAGCCAGTTGAAATTTCTACAGATTATGTATTTCTGTTGATGCTATAACAACAAATACTAAAAACAGAATAAGATAAATATTTAAGGGGGGCTCCCATACAAAGTGATTTTTTTGCTCGTTTTTATAAATAATGGTACGGAACCCTTTGTGCGCGAGTCCGACTCGCACTTGGCCGGTTTTTTAGACATAAACGACAGAACGCTACCTGCCATGATCCTTACATACCCCTTTTTCTTCGTCAACGTCATAATCACTCTGTACACTCATCATCATCTGCTAGCCTTTTCCCAAACTATCTTGGGGTCGGCTTCCAGTCTAACCGGATTGGCTGAGCACCAGTATTTAACATGGAGCAACTGCTTATGTGACCTCCACAACCCGGTAAATGGAAAATACGATATCCCTTGATAAGACTGGATGTCAGACTTTCGGCTTCTGACTACTCGTAACGACTGTCAAAGATCTACAAATGACAGCCGGGACCAACGGCTTAACGTGCTTTCCGAGACACAGTGGAAACTCAATATGTAATTCTGGTCACCCATCCACGGACCAACCTTGACAAGCACGGCTTAACCTTGTAGATCGACCCGTGCGGCAGGTATTATTTAGGCACGAGCTCCTCTGTAGACTCAATTCATAAATCAATCAAACCAAAAAAACAAGTGAAAACGCATCAAAAAACCGGTACATCACACAGATTCGAATCTCAAAAAAAAACCGTATAACTGTAAACGCAAAACCGTCTAGCCACAAAATAGGCGCACTATCGATACTTTATAATTAAATTCTCGCTCAGTTTATTTTTAACTGAAGTGGGTCAAGTTGTACGTGACTGAGTGGTTAAAGTTAACTGATGGTTAGATAGTTTCGTTTAGATTCGATGTCGGAAAAGAGGTGATATTTTGATGATTCTAACTTGAGTGAATAATTTTAGCAGAGTTTATTTTTTAAAGTTTTTTAGGAAGTTGCTTTTTGCAAAGTTTCCTGAAAAAGATTTTAGAAAATATATAAACGCATGATAAATTAGCGACAATTTATTATTTCGTTAGACCTAGTAATACGAGTAATTATGACTTTTTTCTTTAAATGACTTGACCATGCTAGAGAAACACATCCATTTTATACAGGGTGTAACAGAAAGGGTATATACATCCTTAAGAGTGTGCTGCCATCAAACTGAACATGTTTCTCATCATAAAACATGTTTTTCAGCAAAAAAAATATCTGCTGCCCCATAGAAAATTGCAATACCTATTCGACCGAAACGTATAGGCAGCAGATTTTTTTTTTGCTGCAAAATAATTTTATGTTGTGAAACATGTTCAGTTTGATGGTCTGTAGCACACCCTTAAGGATGTATATTCCCTTTCCGTTACACCCTGTATAGGGTGAAAGAGACACCGACTTTAAACCGGTTACACATCATTCTGAACGCAGACATAGAAATTCTTCGGTGTTATATGATCGAACTCGCGCACGAAGGGTTCCGTACCATTATTTATAAAAACGAGAAAAACTCCTCATGGAAAAACCCAATCCTACTTTGCCCGACCTGAGACTCGAATCATGGACTTTATGATTAGCAGCAGTAGGTACCTGCAATTACATTTCGAAGGAGACTTACATACATCAGCTTGTAAAGTTCCCACCGCTGTGTTTCAGGCCTCCTCACTCTGAGGGTCAATGGGCCATCACCCATACTGGCCGGGTTCAGTGACCCAAGATAAGTAGCAAACAATCCAGGCATGCAAATCCTTCAGGAATATTGATCTATTATTCAGTTGCTAAGGATAACCAGGAATTTATGAAAACGGGTCGTGTCAGGAACCAACGCTCCCGGAGAACTGCGAAGTATAATGGGTTTATTTTTGTTGGCTTGTTTTGTTTTTGGGTTGTAAATAAACAAAAACAATTTTATAGGCAATCAATCTGGCTATCTTCGAAAAGCACTGTTAATGGCTGTTTTCATACAGAATCGGAATATTGCGAAAATCTTGCTTAACATACTATAAAACGTCAACATATCTAATAAGAAGATCAACAGACGACATTAAGTAATTTTAAGAAAGAGATTGTCATTAAAACTTCGGACGAGACTTTTGTGGACCTACTCTCCAAGCACGAAATCCGTAGTTTCGGCCGAAGTTACGGTTGTTTCCTACTCCGTATCACTTACAGACATAAGATTCGTTAGGGGTCCGAACTAAAAATTAATGACACTACAATTGGACAGTTGCTCTGACTCGCGATGTGTTTTCAAAACTCATGAATCCGAAAATATTAGGGAGTAGGGTTCATTTCAAAGTATAAAGCTATTTACGGACGGACCCGTATTTTCGTTGACGGATAGACCCCCTGGACCCCCTGACCCCCTGGACCACTGTAAGTTTAAGTTACACATCATCATTCTCTTGTCGTTATTCTAATTCATTTAGAGTCGTCACAGCATGTCTTCTTCTTCCATACTTCTCTATTACTTGTCATTTCATCAGACACCACCTTTCTTGCCATTTCATCCTTCACAGTCACAGTCCATCCATCGTTTCTTTGGTCTTCCTCTACCTGATACTCAAAACTTTCCTCATTTCGCCGCATCACATGGCTATACCACGACAACCCAAGTCTTCAACCATAAAACCCCTTATAAGAACCTCCATTACTTTATGATCAATGACACACATTCAAAACAGGACGGCGTGAATTCGTAGTTGTCACGCATGTTCGCATTTTTGAAAGTGTATCAAATGCGTAAACAAAGGCATAAATGTAAAGCACTCAAATTCGGACACAAGTTGTCGCCGATACGAACAGTATCTGTGCACGTAAACTGACAAATGACCTAATTGAACATAACATAACGCCTGTAACCGTCGCAGGGTTACATAGAAGTGTACCTACAGTCCTTTGGCTGTAGCAAAGCGCAGGTGATATTTAATAAAACTACAGTTATAACTGATTCGAGAGCAGCGTTGGCCCAGTGGTGGCAGCCCCAACTTACGAGTAGTAAGCTGTGGGCTCGAACCCATGCAGACGCATTAGTTTGTGTAATTTATTTCTTCATCGCTGCTCTCAAAAACGAGGAAGGAAAACATCGTAAGGAAACCGGCATGTCCTAGAACTAAACATTCGAAGACATTGTAACATCTACCAATCCGCACTGGGCCCGTGTGGTGGATTACAGTACAGCCCACTCTCTCTCGTAGAGAGGAGGCCTGTGTCCCAGCAGTGGGAACATTAAAGGCTGATGATGATTACTGATTACGTATTTCATGACTATGGTATTCAGGGTGCAGCTTAATTACTCAGGCATGATTGTAAATCAGGGTAACGTTCAAGATTGATAAGAAACTGTTCTCTTAGTCACCCGCACCATCCTATGGCAAAAACCATAGAATACTTCTAATAGTATACCCACATTTCGCCAGTTATGCTGGCTGCCAAAAAGTTGGGGGTCCTTGCAAAGATGAG
Source organism: Cerastis leucographa (assembly GCA_963082945.1). Lineage (NCBI taxonomy): Eukaryota > Metazoa > Arthropoda > Insecta > Lepidoptera > Noctuidae > Cerastis > Cerastis leucographa. The sequence continues at coordinate 3,196,772 of OY720369.1, read as the reverse complement.
AGGATACTTCACGCCAGAACAGCTGCTAAGCTTGTATCAAGCGCAAGTTCGTTCATGCATGGAGTACTGTTCTCATCTCTGCCGGCCTAGCATGACCGCCGTAGAAACGGGCTATGTCTACGGAAGAATCGACAATTTGACAGATATTTCTATCGTCCCAAGCATGGCGATATTAAGAATGTAGAAAAGAAATGTTTCTTTTCTTCTGTCGACACAAGTCTACAACGTCGAGCATGACGACCATATTTTCTCTTCTTTTGACATTTGGGGGTAGAAACATTACTTCTGAAAAATGTCAAATTAGTCTTATTAAAAACTAAATACGTTTCGTGGTTGCGTTGAGTTACGTTCAAAAGGTTGAAATGTTATGTAAAATATTTAGGTTTAATTTCGCAAAAAAGATCCAGGCCTGGCTCCAGGATGCAGCAACACCATCCCGCCCACAAAAAAATGAAAAACTCGTGCAATTGGCAACTTTTTTTTGTTAACTAAACGTAATAATATTCAGGGAATATAAACATCACGTGATACGTCCCCGTTGCTATGGAAAGAATTTCTTTCTATGTCTTCGTAGAAACGCGAGTCGACGGGGCGCGCCATGCTCGGCCAGAAGAAATGTCAAGTTGTATAGAAAAGATTTCTTGTCGTTTCTTGGTAGAATAGAGATAGAACGGTCATGCTAAGGGGGCTGGGACGGATCTGCCAAATACCAGCTTGATGCACTTGAGTCGGTTGAAAAACGGGCCAAGAGGCTCATTGGCAATGAGGCACTGGTCAAATCTAAGCTCCAGAGCCTTGAACATCGTCGCCGAGTTGCCAGCCTATCGGTTTTTTACCGGTTACATTTCGGGGAGTGTGCGATGGAATTGCATGACCTAATTCCGGCTAGCCCATTTCATCATCGGACTACCAGACGTACGGCGATGCGCCATCGGTACATGGTGGACATCCCACCTATACGCACTAAGCGCTTTGGGAATACTTTTATTATGCGTACCGCTAAGGAGTGGAATTCCCTGCCGGAGTCTGTGTTTCCCGATAGCTACAATCTGGGGGTCTTCAAGTCAAGAGAGAATAGGTTTCTTCTAGGCAAGCGTGCTTTACCGTCGACCACATCATCATAGTGGTCAAGCGCGAGCCTATTTATAATAAAAATAAAATAAAAAAAGTTATCTTTTAGTCACATGTAATAGAAGGCGCTCGTGGCTAAATAATAATAGCCGCCCGGGTCGATCTTTAAGGTTAAGCCGTGCTTGCCGAGGTTGGTCCGTGGATGTGTGACCATAGTTACATACTGAGTTTCCTCTGTGCCTCGGATCTACAAATGGTCCCGGCTGTCATTTGTAGATCTTTGACAGTCGTTACGAGTACTCAGAAGCCAAAAATCTGCCATCCAGTCTTACCAAGGGGTATAGTATTAACCAGTGACTGGGTGTTGGAGGTCAGATAGGCAGTCACTTTATGTAAAATACTGGTACTCAGCTGCATCCGGTTAGACTGGAAGCCGACCCCAAGATAGTTTGGGAGAAGGCTAGGCAGATGATGATGTAATAGAAGGCGAGCCTATAGCCATCAACCGGGCAAACATCGAGACACCATGGCTGCTACTGAGAGATTTCTGATGGTAGAAACCAATAACACTTTTTTCCAACCTAAGAATCAAAACCAGGACCTTATGCTCAGCAGCCACGCATGCCACCACTGTGCCAACGCGGCAGTCAAGTCATAAATGTCGAGCATATAAATTGGGTCACATGTTATAGTCGATATCCTTATCAGTGCTCATAAACTAACAAAATGACCTAATTGAATTCTGACGTTTTATAATTTCGATTGCGACGAAGTAAGTAAATACATATACAATCTGATTTTATGTATTTACTTACTTCGATAAAAGTTTGACTGACTGTGATAAAAGTTTGTTGGATTTACAATAAAATTTCTCGTTGTTTGGTATTTTCTTTCAAATTTGAAGCGAAAAAGAAGAAGTAACGTTATGGATAATAGGAATTGGTGTAAGTCTGGATTAGGACTAAATCTAATATATAAAATTCTCGTGTCACAATGTTAGTTACCATACTCCTCCAGAACAGCTGAACCGATTTTTATGAAATTTTGTGTGCATATCGGGTAGGTCTGAGAATTGGGCAACATTTATTTTTGAAGTGAAACTTCTTATGCGACTTCCAACAAGTTTAACGCTACCATGGAGGGGGGATATTTTCTAAAACTCACTAAGAGATGGCAGTATTACAAGATTTGTGACTACGTAGTTCTACTAGGTACGCAAGATGGCGTGCAAACAGTCATGCATTCGACTCTTCGGTGTGACCAGCCTTCGCTCAATTTCCATGAGTAGAATAACCTCGATAAACTTATGTAATAATTATGTAATTAAAATAATACAACAACAAAATATTGTGTGTGCGTGGCACTCGAACGCATGCGTGTAGTATTACGAAGTTTCACTTCTTCCGCGCGGAGGGACTCCTCGCACTATTTTTTTATACCCCTAAAACCCATCAAATTTTCCAAGCGAACGAAGTTGCAGGCAGCAACTAATAATAATATAAAAAAAAACCGGCCAAGTGCGAGTCGGACTCGCGGACGAAGGGTTCCGTACCATTATTTATAATAAAAACGATCATAAAATCACTATTTTGTATCGGAGCCTCCTTAAATATATTAATTTAATCTGTTTTTAGCATTTGTTGTTATAGCATCAACAGAAATACCTACATAATCTGTCGAAATTTCAACGGCCTATCTATCACGGTTCATGAGATACAGCCTGGTGACAGACAGACGAATGGACAGCGAAGTCTCAATAAGTAATAGGGTCCCGTTTGAACCATTCGGTACGAAACCACAAAAACACGTTTATTGGTACATGCCACAAGGACACACAATATAAAAAAAGGAAATATATATTAAAAAAAAAAAAAAACTTAAAACTAAACAATAAATATTGTGTGACTCAAGGCTGCACCAAATAGGCCCAGTTCAAAATGCCGGACAACTAGTGCCCGACGCTGGTTTTCAACTGAACCTAAGTGGTGAGTGTACGTATGTCAGTAAGTACCAGTAATTATATAAATTTTGTGTACGATATGATAAAATTATGTAGTGTGTATTATGAAAATAAAATAAGGTATCGGCTGGACAACACCCACATCTACTATCACCTACCCTGTATAGTTAAAGTTACGGTACCCTATTATTAAACTTTTTAGCAACCCACAAAGTCAAACCAACAATAAGCTATATAGAAATGAATTACTTCATAAAACTGCAAATTATATCATCGACAAACCAAGGATTTTACAATAAAAACAAATTAGCACGTAGGTGTTATTACTTAGACCAGTCAAAGTGATTCATACTAATAATAAACTTCTAAAGATTATGAAGCACACAATATTGACAAAAATCTCATATTACTACGACCATTTGCAATGACACAAATCTTGAATACACATTCCACAGGCAAAGCGAAACAAACCTTAAGAATGTAGTTATAAAGCTGCAATAGCTTGAGACAAAACTGTACTCAAGCGTAGAAGCCTACAGAATAAACTGAAGGATTCCAAGCAATTGGCCTTTGAACTAAGTATCTAATAATATAATAGTATTTCCGTACAAAGACGCACCTACCACGGTATCAAAAATCGATAGTTAGTGCATTAAGTTCAAAGTAGAAAGAGTAGAAACCTTGTGATGTAAAACTGCTATTAAACAAAGCCTTCAACAGAAAATCCTTACTGAAAATAGTTACACTATCCACGGTCGAAAGGACACCGATGGGAAAAGGCTATTAAATATTCCGTACTTCATTCAACAATGGTTACCCCTGCTGTCTTGTATGGATCAGAATGTTGGGGCATAAAAGGGATCTTCTTCTTAATGTGTCGACGACAAACCGCTAAATTTGTTTAACCCAAAACTCAGCCAAGCGAACCCCGCTCGCTGATGCAGTCATAAGATCCTCAAGTGCTCAGGTGACAGGGCATGCAGCGCAAGATGGAAGGTGAGCCATTCTCTGTGAAGACACGTCACATACACACCTAAGATCTGAGCCGCCATCTATAGAGATTGTCTTTTCTACAGCTGACTTAGTTTCGGAGTCTAACAAAAGGGATGAATGAAAGGCATTTGCATGTGGCTGAGATGAGAATGCTAAGGGGATAAGTGGTCTTACGCGAATAGATAAAATAAGAAATGAGTACATCAGAGGAAGTGTGAAAGTGGCGCCGGTGACTGAAAAGATGTGTGGCAATCGGTTGTCGTGGTATGGGCATGTGATGCGGAGGAATGAGGTAAATGTCGCGAGGAAAGTTTTGACTATGAATGTGGATGGTTATAAGAGTTTAGGAAGACCAAAGAAACGATTAATGGACTGTGTGAAGGGTGATATGGCAAGAATGAAGGTGTCTCATGAGATGACAAGTAATAGAGAAGTATGGAAGAAGAAGACATGCTGCGCCGACCCTAAAAAAATTGGGATAAGCGCAAGAGAATGATGATGATGCATTCAGTACATCATTCTCAACATAGTTTTTTTTTATCGTAAATTAAAAAAAAACTAATGTTACAAATTTCAACTATGCCATGACATGCAGAGTTAGTAATCTGATGTGGCAGTGAGGTGACCATATTTGTTGAAGAACCAAGGGCTGGTAGAACAAGCTAGACCAGCACGCGTAGCATGACCACTGTAAAAACGTGTTTTGTCTACGGAAGAATCGACATAATGACAGATAAACAATAACAATGTGCCAGTTTGACGATTCTTCCGTCGACATAGCCCATTTCTGCGGCGGTCATGGTACGCGTGCTGGAGTGGAAACAGTAACCTCCCTAACCCATTTAGAACTGGATAATACGATACCCTTGATAAAACTGGTTGTCAGACTTTCGGGCCATTAAATGACTACCTGTTACAACTTTCAAAGATCTACAAATTACAGCCGGAATTTGATAAGTGCCGGTTCAAAGTTATTACTTGCGCCAATAACATGAGACTTGAACGTCACTTACGATATACGGGTACACTATTCACCACCGCCTAATTCCTGTGATGTTCCTTTCAAAGGAACTTCCTTAAAGGCATTGTTTCCTAAAGTTAGTAAAGTACACAGCCCATTATGCACTTTGATGCATGCTCTCTGTCTGATAGGTCAGGTCAACTCAAAGGCTCTTGCCTCAAAAGGCCATTCCTGGCGTTTACAGTGTCGCTTTTATGTTATTCTGAACCACGATGTTTGTAATTTTAAAGGGAGCACGATATTTGATGTTAGGAAATCTATAGCATTACTAAAACCAATTATTGCGGGTTCAATTATCGGTCCCATCTTGTTTCGAAAATTAAATATTGACTCGGAAAATAGAAATTGAAGATGGAATAACGAAATCATATTATTTATCATCCTGAGTATCTGACTAAGGATATGCAAAAGTATACTTATGCGAAGGTACAATAAAGTACATTTTTGTCTGTTAATTAAACAATTTCAGGAATAAAGCTACCAAGTGGCGTCCAAGAACTTGAAAGAGAAGTGTTGGTCGTCTGGTGGTGAGAAGAGCCGGGATTGGATGGATGAGGTTGGCACAAAAACGTGGACCTTGGCACAGCAAAGAGAGGCCTATACCCAGCAGTAGATGAAGTCGGGCTGTGGATGATGATGGTGATTTCAGAAGATGTAGCAGAGACCCAAAGAGAAATCGTAATCCAGTAGTGTACGTATGACATTTGAATTTTGTTAAAGTCTATACGAAGTTGTCAGTATACTTAGTTTATTTCTACAAATAAGTATATATGGGACCAGGATAACATAACATAACAGCACGCCTGTAATCTTCAATGAGTTAGGAATCTGAAGTGGCAGTGAGGTGACTATATTTGTTGAAGAACCAAGGGCTGGTAGAACAAGCTAGACCAGCACGCGTAGCATAACCACTGTAAAAACGTGTTTTGTCTACGGAAGAATCGACATAATGACAGATAAACAATGACAATGTGCCAGTTTGACGATTCTTCCGTCGACATAGCCCGTTTCTGCGGCGGTCATGCTACGCGTGCTGGAGTGGAAACAGTAACCTCCCTAACCCATTTAGTACTGGATAATACGATACCCTTGATAAAACTGGTTGTCAGACTTTCAGGCCATTAACTGACTACCTGTTACAACTTTAGAAGATCTACAAATTACAGCCGGAATTTGATAAGTGCCGGTTCAAAGTTATTACTTGCGCCAATAACATGAGACTTGAACGTCACTTACGCTATACGGGTACACTATTCACCACCGCCCAATCCCTGTGATGTTCCTTTCAAAGGAACTTCCTTGAAGGCATTGTTTCCTTAAGCTAGTAAAGGACACAGCACATTATGCACTTTGATGCATGCTCTCTGTCTGATAGGTCAGGTCAACTCAAAGGCTCATGCCTCAAAAGGCCATTCCTGACGTTCTACAGTGTCGTTTTTATGTTAGTCTGAACCACGATGTCTGTAATTTTAAAGGGAGCACGATATTTGATGTTAGGAAATCTATAGCATTACTAAAACCAATTATTGCGGGTTCAATTATCGGTCCCATCTTGTTTCGAAAATTAAATATTGACTCGGAAAATAGCAATTGAAGATGGAATAACGAAATCATATTATTTATCATCCTGAGTATCTGACTAAGGATATGCTAAAGTATACTTATGCGAAGGTACAATAAATAACATTTTTGTCTGTTAATTAAACAATTTCAGGAATAAAGCTGTGACCAAGTGGCGTCCAAGACTTAAAAGAAAAGTGTTGGTCGTCTGGCGGCGAGATGGGCCGGGATTGGATGGATGAGGTTGGCACAAAAACGTGGAAAGGCCTATACCCAGAAGTGGTTCATGTCGAGCTGTGGTAGATGATGGTGATTTCAGAAGATGTAGCAGAGACCCAAAGAGAAGTTGTAATCCAGTAGTGTACGTATGACATTTGGATTTTGTTAAATTCTATACGAAGTTGACAGTATACTTAGTTTATTTCTACAAGTACCCACATGGGACCAGGTTAACATAACATCATCACGCCTGTAATCCTCGATGAGTTAGGAAGAGGTGGACCTTATAGTACCACCACATTTTGTAAGTTTGTTTTAAGTCCCATGCAATAGGTGACGAGCCCATTGATCCCAGCCCATCGATCCCAGCCCATCAGTCGGGCAAAAATCCGGACTCCGTAGCTGCTACTGATAAATTCCTGATAGAAAAACCCAATAACACACATCCCAATCCGGAAATCGAATTGAGTACCAGGGAGCGGGATAATTTTCAAAATATTCCGTCCTGCCGCAAAATGCTCGGAATCATCATCATCTGCCTAGCCTTTTCCCAAACTATCTTGGGTTCGGCTTCCAGTCTAACCGGATGCATCTGAGTACCAGTATTTTATGCGAAGCGACTGCCTGTCTGGCCTCCACAACCCAGTAACTGGGTAATACGATACCCCTTGGTAAGACTGGATGTCAGACTTTTGGCTTCTAACTACTCGTAACGACTGTCAAAGATGTACAAATGACAGCCGGGACTCCCGAGGCACGGAGGAAACTCGGTATGTAATTATGGTCACCCATCCACTGTACAACGTCGGCAATCACGGCTTCACTTTAAAGATCGACCCGTGCCACTGTTATTATCTAGCAAAATGCTCGAAATCTTACCATTTAATCATAGTTCCCGTCATAAGCCTAAAGATAATATTGAAATGTCCAAAGTCTGAGTAATCTGATTTGCAATCATTACAAAATTCCTTTTGGCAGCTATCTTAGATTCTAGAAACTTTCTAGCATCTATCGTTGATCGATTGTTTTTAATATCTAATCAGTTTCTTAGAATCCTTTCATTGTATTGTTTTGTTCAAGATTAGGAGTGACGATAGGCCAAAAATTAAATGTTATCACTAAGTGCCTTCCTTATGATAACCTTGATCCTTGGCCACAGCGTGTAGATTAGACTACTCCGTACATCAATCTGAATCTTCCACATAGAAATATTGCTACGCTAATTAAAAAAAAAACCGTCCAAGTGCGAGTCGGACTCGCGCACCGAGGGTTCCGTACAAACCAAAATTACTGAAAAGAATAAATAAAAATATGTGATGTAACAAAAAATTTGAGGTTTTCGGAATTTTTCCTTTATATGTGCTATAAAACATTGCTTCATGCCAAATTTCAAGATTCTAGGTCGACTAGAAGTACCCTTTAGGTTTTGATTCCCTTGCGAGTTTAAAATATGCGACTAAAATTGCTGTTTATTTTAATTGCGTTGACATAGAAGTTTGATTTTGTTACAGCTTAAAGGTATTTGGTATGACTTTCAATTTAATACCTCTACGCGTTCATGAGGAAAGGGGTGGTAGGTTTAAAATTATTAAAAATATTTTTATTATATGATGTAACTAAAAATTTACTTACTTATTATTTAAATTTATGTGCTATAAGACGTTGCTTCGTACCAAATTTCAAGATTCTGAGTTCACGGGAAGTACCCTGTAGGTTTTGATTCCCTTGGGAGTGTCGAAGATTTGCGGAAATTTGCGGTATAAACAGCTGTATCTTTTGATTGCGTTGGCTTAGAAGTTTGTTTTTTTCACAGCTCTAAGGAACAGTAGACTTGAGTATTTGATATAAATTTAAGCTTGATATCTCCACGCATTCCTGAGAAAAGGGGTCTTGACAGACGGACAACAAAGTGATCCAATAAGGGTTCCGTGTTTTCCTTTTGAGGTACGGAACCCTAAAAATCTGCTGTTTCCTACAAAACTGCAATACCTTCACGGTCAAAATGTATCATCATAATCATTGGCCTATAATATTCCCCTTGCTGGGACACATGCCTGCTCTCAATGAGAGGGAGTGGGCTTTAACTCACCACGCGGGCCCAGTGCGGGCTGGTAAATGTCACATGTCTTCAAATTTTGACTTCTAGGACATGCTGGTTTCCTCACGATGTTTTCCTTCACCGTTTTGAGAGCAGCGGTGATGAAATAAATTACACAAATTAATTCTCTTGCCTGGGTTTTAAACTATGACTTACTGCTTGTAAGTCGGCACTGCTACCACTGGGCCACCGCTGCTCCAAAATGCTGCTTCAAAATGTATGGAACAGCTGATTTAAAAAAATAGTGGGGAAATTGCGACGCAGGGGTTCAGAGAGATGTACTGAGTACGTGTTAATCGTTTCATCGCGGCGGTGTCCTTTCCCCCAGGGGAGTTACTATGACGCTTAAAACATTATTGTTCCATTCCTATTCCAGAGTGGGAAAGAGATGGAGCTAGACGACCGGCTAGCTCCGTCTCTTTTTCCCTCTGGAATAAGAATGTAACAATAATGTTTTAAGACGTCATGGTACGCCACCTGTTCAGTGAAACTCCTTAATCTGTGTGACGGATTTCATCACCACAGCTGTCAAAATTGTGACATAAAATATCGGGAAACTGGCTTGTCCTGGAACCAAACATTCTAAGACAATTGACATTCACCCGCACTGGGCCTGCGTGGTAGATTGACCTTAGTTTGAAGTTGTACTCAGTGCAAGGCAGTCTTCTTCTTCATTTCAAAATGGAGCGAGTTTGGTGCATATTATTTTCAATCCTAATATCTTTAAGTTCAAAGAATGTGTCGCCCGAAATTTGATTACGCGAACAAAGATCACTGAAGAATGTGTCGACCAAAATTCGGTTATGCGAACAAAGATCACTGATGCCGTTACAAAGTCATCAAGTGCGCAGATAACAGGGCATCTGGGTCAAGATAGAAGAAGTGACATTTAAAAAGACCCCCAGTACCTATTAGGATATAGAAATCTTCAATGGAAGTCCAGAAATACTGAGGTGTCTTCTATGACTGTGGACTTGTAACACTAGTAGAAATAATACTCCGAATCTATTAATAAATATTTTGCTTTGCAAAAATCAGCCAGTCCTCAGAAAAAGCCATTCGGAATACTTCTACAAAATCTACGCAGATTATTACAAAAAAATCCAAGTAATTCCAATATCGAAACCTCAATGACGCCATTAAAGACCTCAGGTATTCTTGACCTCAAAGTTTCTAGGTAGGTTCGTGACTGAAAAATGTTAGTCATTCCAGTAGATGTGTAGTTTTTAAATACGGATATTGGATTAGCATAAAAAGATGAGGTATTTACATGCCTAAGATAAGAACCGATGAGAATAATGATGTGGGAAGCGTGAGGTCGTGCAAATAGTACTACATGAGTTGGGTCAAGTACTAATATTAATATTCTTAGGAATAATATTGAATTCTTTGAAGAGGTTGAAGTGACTAATAAGTTTTGAAATGACGTTTTGACGGCACGGTTGGCGGAGTGGTTGCGCGATTGACTGCAGCTCTACGTGTGGCGGCTTCGATCCCCTCAGAACAAACATTTGTATGGCCTACAGATAGTTGTTACGGGTCTGGCTGTTTTTGTATGTGATTTTAAATGTTTGTAAACGCACCCACGATACAGGAGAAATTCCTAGTGTGAGGCAGTGTTAAAAAAAAGAAATGAATAGAATTGTTTGATGAAAAAGAAAATCATGACCCAAAATGTCAAAAATGGACCCACATGGTCGTTTCATACAGGGTGGACAGGGCATCGACGACGCACATATGGTTATCACGTTTCTGGTTCATCATTTTGAAACCCTCCCCTGAAAAAATCTGATGTTTCCTATAAAAACGCAATACCTACACGGTCAAAATATATGGGACGGATTCATCAGATGAAAAAAAAAATGATGTGTAGAATTTTAGGTGGTTCAGAATGATGTAAGTACTGTAAATGCATTAAGTACTGCAATCTACACAAACAAATGAAATTGAAGTGTCTGGTTGTAATATTATAATATCCGCTTTTTACTACATGCATATTAATGTATATACGGTACATATACCAAAATAACATTTTTTACAATTTTTGTCTGTTTGTCGGTCTGTCTGTTTGTTCCGGCTAAGCTCTGGAACGGCTGGACTGATTTTGACGGAACTTTCACTGGCAGATAGCGGGCGTAATAAGGAGTAACTTAGGCTTCTACTATTTTAGAAAAATTCTTATTGCACGCGGACGAAGTCGCGGGCTAAGCTCACAAAAGTAAGCCAGCCCCCGTATTCACAAACGCTCGGATTCGATTTCGATTCGGAAAGTCGTCTATCTCGCTCGCTTTCGTAATGCCAAAACAAGATAGACATACGACTTATCGAATCGAAATCGAATCCGAGCGATTGTGAATAGGGGCCAGTAATCTTACTTCGACGATACAAACTGAAAATAATTACAGGTTTTTTTTTTACATAACAATCAAGCCACAGTAACCCAAAACGGAAACCGTTACATTCTCTCTTACGAATCTCTGCAAAAATTAAATTTAAATTACAAATAACCTGTAAAGTTCATTCCGAAGTACCGTTTATGTAAAACAATGAAAATTGCTATGTATATCATTAGGTACATGAATATGCATGGATCTTGCCTTGACCAATTTGACTGACTTCCTCATTCTAGTAATTGTTTTGAATGAGCATTATTTTAAGACTAGACTATGCCCGCGGCTTCGCACGCGTGGAGTTCGGTCACTGTCCCACGGGATTGTAGGGACTACCGGGATAAAAAGTATCCTATGTGATAATACAGGTTATATACTACCCTTGTGCCAAATTTCATCCAAATTCATTCAGTAGTTTTTGCGTGAAAGAGTAACAAACATCCATCCATTCATCCATACTTACAAACTTTCGCGTTTATAATATTAGTAGGATGTTCAGGCTTTTTTTAAGCTGTGGCCACGCGATGGATTTCTTGCGACAGCGAATGATTCGAATCAAATAAAAAAAAATTGAGTGTGAACAAAAAACGTATGCCATGATGAGACTTCGCGCGACGCGACTTTTGAGCGTGACGCAACTTGTGATTATGACGCGACTTGCGATTGCGATGCGACGTAACAGACGCAAAGGAAACCGTTATCAACCGCGACTGTTATTTGATGTTTTGATACAAGTCGCATCGCAAAAACGTCGGAAATCGTGTCGCAAATCGCGTTGCTAAACGCGTCGTAAATCGTAACACAAGACGCATCATAAGTCGTGTCGCAAGTCGCATTCTATGAGGTTGTGAACGGAGCGTATCGGATTATCTGAGGTAATGAACGGAGCGTAAGATCTTCATGTTTTTTTTGCATTACCTTTTAGGTTCATCAGAAGCTAAAGTGTTTTTGCTAAGTGCTTCAATTGTTTTTTCGACATGGTACTTACAATTTTTAGAAAGTTCAAGGATTTAATGCATTTTTCTGGTAGGAACTGTTGGCGTGTTTGAACAAGTTCAAGATCTTTTCTATCGTTTATGTTGTGGCATGCATTTGGTGGCGATTCTTTACTATTCGTGAGTATGTGAATGTGTCAAGAACAGAGTTATTATGCAATTTAAACTTGGATACTACTAACTGTGAAGAAAATTGCAAAATACACTTAAAAACCAATGTGACTATGTTTGTTTCATTGACAAAAAGTCAATGAAACAAACATTGGCCACCGACTTCCGAAAATAAATTTATTTTAGATTATTTTAGTGCTTTTTTAAAGGCAGATTTTTTACTAAGAAAGTTTTTTTATTGCACCCGTTTTAGTTGTAGTATCCCACACAAACTCTTCTCATGAATTAAATTCACATTGTAATCTATGGGAATCTATGTATAAACAATCAAATAAAAAAAAATGAGATAACAAAGAAAAAAAAAGAACCGCCTCTATTTTTAGAAGTCGGTTGAAAATTGTTCTTTGATTTCCTAGTGTCAGCGATGCGATTCGGTGTCTCCACTAGGCCAAACCTGCGAAACGACTCATTTATTACATATTCAAACATAACGTGTGAAGTTTTCGGTTTAGGTTGACAAAACAATGTCGAACTAACTGTTACGAGCTTCTCATTAGGCTAATTGGCTAAACTATTATACTGTGTCATGGTTCTAAGTTGCTGCTTGTTTTGTGAATGAACTTTAGATTATTGACACTTGAGAAGATATTTAGTTTTTTGGGAGAAAGTAGATCGTTGATAGGGAAGTTTATGGGTCAGCACCTTAAGATGGATGGCTGAAATATGTTGAAATTATTTGAACCGTTCTTGTAAGATCATTCACCAGCACTTATAACAATTTATTTGGGGTCGCCGTAGCATGTTTTTTTGAAGTGAAACTTCTTATGCGACTTCCAACAAGTTTAACGCTACCATGGAGGGGGAATATTTTCTAAAACTCACCAAGAGATGGCAGTATTACAAGTTTTGTGACTACGTAGTTCTACTAGGTACGCAAGATGGCGTGCAAACAGTCATGCATTCGACTCTTCGGTGTGACCAGCCTTCGCTCAATTTCCATGAGTAGAATAACCTCGACCAACCTAAGTAATAATTATGTAATAAAAATAATATAACAAGAAAACAACAAAATATTATTTAGAAGCTCAATAAAATAACGAGAGTGAATGCGTGGCACTCGAACGCATGCGTGTAGTATTACGAAGTTTCACTTCATCGGCGCGGAGGGACTCCAGTGACTCCACGCACTATTTTTTTCTTCCATACTTCTTTGTTACTCGTCATCTCAGCAGTCACCTCCTTTCTAGACCTATCATCCTTCACACAGTCAATTCATCGTTTTTTTGGTCTTCTTCTACTCTTATAGCTAGCAACAATCATACTCAAGACTTTCTTTGCGATATTTTTCGCATTATTCCGTATCACAAATGTCCAAGAGTTCTTGTTAAATTCTTGTCAAGATACCAATTCATCATCAGCCTGTAATGTTCCCTCTGCTGGGACACATGACTCTCCTCTATGAGAGGGAGTGGGCTGTAATCAACCACGCGGGAACAGTGCGGGTTGATAGATGTCACATGTCTTTGAATTTTTAATTCTAGGACAAGCCGGTTTCCTCAGGATGTTTTCCTTTACTGTTTTGAGAGCAGCGGTGATGAAATAAATTACACAAAGTAATGCGCCTGCCTGGGTTCGAACCCAAGGCTTACTGCTCGTAAGTCGGGGTTGCCACCACTGGGCCACCAAGATACCAATTGAAATCAGAAAATAATACGTAGGTTAGTGCTTAAATTATTCTTCGATAAGACTATAATCAAGTCTGATTTCACGACCAATCCAACAGCATAATCAGAATCGTATTACATTAATGAACAGGTCATTGTCAATTCAATTACGATTAATTTGTCATAACTTTATGCTTTCTACTCAACTTTATATTATCCGTAAAGGACTAAGGAGGTCACGCTGTTAATTAAAGCATTTCTGTTGAATTAATTAAGTCACTAAACTGGTTTCGAATGTAATAATTGATACAAATGAAAAATGGAAATCTGTGATTGTTATTTTTCATTTTTATCTTTGAGTGAATGATAAGGTGAAGTAATATGTTTTTGATAAAATAATAAATCTAAAATGGAGAGATAGCTAAGCTGATAGATTTATTAGATGAAAGGACTGGTTGGAAGAATATCAATCGAGTCAGCTCAGTAGCCTTACTCTCGACACTCGATCTCAATCTCGATCGTATTCCAATCCGATCCAGTTTCAATTCCAGTCTTCAGAGTATGGCACTCTCGAACGGAATCGAGATTGAGATTGGAATCGACTGCATGTTCGACTACACTGATTGTCACAGGGTGGCCTGATATGAAGATGAACTGATTATGGTAACAGATTTTTTGTTGTGTGTGTGTGTTGTTGTTGTTCAATATCATCGTTTGCTGTTGCCACAAAAGAATTATATTAATAATGAGACGAACAGGTTGCTCATGGCGTTTGCAACAGAGCGCCTAAATATCGAGGAACTCAAAACAAATAATAAACTTGGTAAAGATCCCGTTAAAAGTGTAATTGATAGTGTTAGTGACCATGTCAATTTAAAAACTTATATTTCTTTTCGTTTCTACTTTTTTTTTCTTTTTTTCTAAAAAACGTTGCCCCGTTGAATTTCTCCTGTAGCGTGGGTGCGTTTACAAACATTTAAACTGACATGCACAAACAGCCAGACCCAGAACAAATATCTGTAGGCCATACAAATATTTGTTCCGTGCGGGGATCGAACCCGCGACGCGCAGCGCAGCAGTCGATCGCTCAGCCACTGCGCCAACCGTGCCGTCAACTACGACTACTGCATGGTAATCAATTGTTTCAAAGAACAACAAAAAAAATGTTACGAATCGGCACTTTTGTGATGGTATTTTGTTTAGTTGTCAAAATGGGAAAGGTACCAGATGGTATGTACTCAGTTCTCAGTCAGCATCTTATCACAGCTGGTAGCTAAAGTCAAAGCTTATCGCTTGCACTGAGAATTGTTCTGTATTCGCTATTAATTATTCATTATCTAAAAGGATATGACCGGCAAATAATAATGCTATTATCGACGCGCGTTTTATCAGTACGTTGAATAAATTGTCCAGTTTAGTTATTAAGGAAAATAATAGTTGTGTGCTATTTTTTATATACATAGATAGGTAATACATATTATTACATAAAACTGGAGTGAGTATTATATTGACTATCTAATTTTTATGGTTCCGTACCCAAGTAATAGGGTCAAACGGGACCTTATTACTGAGACTTCGCTGTCCGTCAGTCCGTCCGTCCGTCTGTCACCAGGCTGTATCTCATGAACCGTGATAGTTAGCCAGTTGAAATTTCTACGGATTATGTAGTTCTTTTGTCGCTATAACAACAAATACTGAAAACAGTATAAAAATATTTAAGGAGCCCATACAAAAAAGTGTTTTATTTGCTCGTTTTTATAAATAATGTAAACCATCGTGCGCGAGGCCGACTCGCACTTGGCCGGTTTTTTCATAAGTTTATGAAAACATTTTAGGAAACACAGTTTAGGAATACATACCTAAATACCTAGTGAGGGAATTTAAAATCGACAACCCATCTTGAGCAAGCGTGGTGACTAGGCTGGTTAAAATTTCGAATTCGAGTTTGAATTTTGGTCACGGTCGTCGACCCCAACGTTCATCGGTTCTACGGCTGTCTATGGTCAATTCAGCTTACTTACTTGACTTCTTTGGAACTCTCTGTCGACATTGAAATATTCTGTAATCGAAACTTCTTCGTATTCTTATCGAGTTTCATTTAAAGACTCCTTCGGCCCCCTTTAGCAATCTCTTTAAGGATATCTGCACCCTGAAGGTCACGTATGTAAATATGATATTAAAATTAGTCTATCTTTACTTATCTGATAAGTATTGGATATCTTATCCGTAACGCAAAACCTTGTATTTGCGTTTTCACCTATTTATCCAAGGGCGGTATTATTTACCAAAACATTCGGATTTTTTTTTACGCTTTTAAGACGGTCATGGTCAATTCGATACGAAAACATGTGACATATTGGCTCACGTGGTGGATAACGACGTACTGTCTCTTACAAAAAGTCTTGTCCCAGTAGTGGGAACATTGTAACATAACATCACGCCTGTAATTCCCGAAGGTTTAGGCAGAAGCGTACCGGTCAGTGGATACGAAACGGGGCACTATGAAAAAAAGACGTGAAGTGATACCGGAGGTTATATCGACGGAGCCCCGCTTCTCGTGGGGCTCCTACTTCTGGGTGGTTTAAAAAAAAATACCAGCCTAACCTATCCGCAAGAAAAAAAATCCTGATAGGTTTTTTTTGTAATCGACGAATTTGTAATAGACTTATCATGCAATTTAAGAGAATGTCACACAATACGATCCTTTCGATCCTATAACGATGCTTATGAATCGAACTGAGCATTTTCTTCCCGTTATATCGATACTAAAGCGTGGCAAATCAACGGGCACGGTCTCTTCAATCGCCGGCATCGCTCCCGGAAGCCTGCAGCAGCCTGAAAAGGCTGCTAGCTTTCTGGGAGGAACTTGGATGGATTGAGTAACAAGAGGATTTTCAGACGTAGGTACAATGGCCCAATAAAGAGGCTAAGTGCGGAAACAGCCCAGATGACCTATATCGATACTGTTAGTATAGGAACGGTTCGTGCATCACTATCGTCGTCGACCAATAGCAAGGTGCAGTACATGCATGTGAAGTTTAAAAACCTAAATAAATATAATGTGACAGCATGACGTCACTGAATGCAAATCGTCAAGGCTAGAGTTCGATATTTCAAGTTTGAAAAAGGAACAACTTTTATAATACTGGCCGGTTGAGATTCGAATAAAAATGTATAAAAATATGGTGTCTGTTTGTTTCGTATTTTTCATTTATACTTAGGTTACTTTAGTATTATTTTTTTTGTTTTATCGAAATACTAAATCGTTTATCATCTTCCCGGTTTTTTCCCAAGTCATTTTGGGTTCGGCTTCCAGCCTAACCATAAGCAGCTAGTTTCCAGTACATGGAGCGACTGCCTATCTGACCTCCATAACCCAGTAACTGGACGAAAATAATACCCTTTGGTGAGTCTGTTTGTGACCTCGTGTTAAAGTTTTTCTGCATATTTATGAGATCTTTCACCCCGCGAAGGAGGTATTATACCTTTCTTTGTAATCTTGATTTTCTTGCATGTCAAGGGTTTCGATAAGGAGTTTCCCTCTTGAATACCCTCTGAAAGGGATGGAAAGATGTCAAGAACCACTTTCAGCTTCCTGTAGCTTTTATATGGAAACTCTTTAATTTTTCCATAGACGAGTTTTTTTTTTTTAGGTGACAGCGGATGTAAATGGCAAAAGGTGAATAAGCCTCTCTATGGTGATAATTTACCCGTCTTCAACTTTCTACATAATTGGAAAAAAAAATCATTCTACAAAGCACAAATTAATGAAAAATCACGGTAAAAAACTCATACGCAGTAAAAATTACTTAAAACAATATTCAAATACCGCAACAGGTACAAACAAGCCTATATTGAAAAGTCAAGACAGATTTGACAGACGTAATAATATCTGTACCAAGGAGAGCAAAGACGCGAAACAAAACTAGTTCTGTGACCGTCAACCTTTTAACCGTTCATTTATTTTTGATTTTTTATTCAAATTTCGAATGTTGACGTCGAGTTCGAATGAGTAATACTTACTAATTTATGATTTGTTTGTATTTTTTAAAATTTTAATTATACTATATGGTCGACTTTTATTTGAGTTTTTGTGGTTTGGCGTTACTATGTTGGATTTGCTGTAGGATGTTTTTAAACTTCAGGTTTTTGGAATATTATTTTTCTTCCATAATTTATTTATTGAATACTTTATTGTTTACTGATATCACAAACATATTTAAGTGTAGTCAAGTGTACCTAAAATTAGAGGTCTTATTACACACCGGCTTTAAAAAAAGACAAGCTTTTAGTTTAGATATACTGAAAGGAAACTTTTGAAGAAGAAACAGAATTCTCCTTCAAATGTTTCAAAAAACATATTTTGCTTTGTCTTATAACTAGTCAAACAAAATTTACAAACTTGATTAATCTACTGCCTAGTGAAGTGGTCTAGTGGCCGCTAGCGAGACTGCAGAGCATGCGTTCCTTCCTGGGTTCGACTCCCAAGTTGGGTAAATTATTACTGGGTTTATCCATCAGGAATTTCTCAGTAGCAGACACGGAGTCTAGATTGATGGCAATAGGCTCGCCCCCTATTACATGGGACTTAAACATAACTGGCAAACTGTGGGTGTACTATTAGGTACATCTCTGCTTACCCCTTGAGAGATTACAGGCGTGATTTTGTATAAATTAATAATTAAAAGTGACCTATTACACTATCATAATTCATATCAATCTTGCATAACATACAACCAAATATTTTTGACAAAGAACTGGTCAATGTGCAGTTTGAATACCGGTTTAAAAAGAAAACCTGAAATAAGTCAACCGTCAGCTGCCGCGTGGTACCAGTGCAATTATAATAACCTCAAACCAAGCAACGTCACAAGACAGGACAAGATAAGACAAGCGGTGACACATTTGGGAAAATTCTGTAGATGATATCGGGAACTCAAAACAAATCCGGCCCTAACACTGACCGTGGTCCATGCTACGCGTGCTGTAACTGTAGAAAAGTTCTTCAAGAGATTTTGTCTACCGGCTCATTCTTACTGACGAAAAGGTATTTTCAATTAACATTGAGCACAGTAAAGCATTCGTTAATAGGGGATAATCCTATTTTTTTTTTCTTTGTCCGTCGGGTAGTTTATTGAAAAGTATTGGACACGTATTTTTTCTTTTTTCACGTGGTCATAAAATTACGGAGATATATTGAGTTGAAATGGCGCATGACGTCACATGTAGGTAAGTTTTATACCCACTTGTGACGTAGTAAGCCCCCACTCTCCAACTTTGATGAGTTCTAACTAATTATTTTTTTGATATTTTGATAAAACAAAAAATACGTGTCTAATATTTTTGTATTACCGGTCTGACGGACAAAATAGAATGTCGTTTTCTTTACCCAGTCCGATCCCCTATTTCTGGACTACAATTCTGTTGAAAAAGTAGCTTAGCCCTTGAAATTGATGAAATAAATGAACAATATTGACGAAAACCGGTAAGAATGATGAAAAGAAGACGAGCAACCACAGCTGATGTTAAAAAAGTAATGGACGATGATGCAGATGATTTAGTTGAATATTTTTTTTGTAGTTTATTATGCTTCTGGAGACAGGTTTTTACCGAAACAGACACTGGCTCATCATCACAATACCTGTCAAACTAGTTAGTGATTGTAAAACTAGTCTTTAACTGCTAAAGCTGTTCCTAGGCTCTAAATATAGAGATATTTAACACTAAAAAAGTTGCTATAAGAGAACTTCTCTTCTTTTTTTTTTTTTTTTTTAACTAATTACCATATTTTAACATAACGCTTGTAATACCCGAAAGGTTATACAGAGGGATACATAAATAACAGACAAGTCAAGGTTCAAGTCTCGTGTAATAGGGATGAACCTATAATGAAACCTATAATTTATATATATGATTTTGAATTTTGTTGAAATGTATTCTTTCATGTTTTTTTTTTGTACTGTTTAAATTAATTTTAGTTTGACAATTGTAATATTGACATTGTATTTTCTTTTTTGTGCTATTTTGTTCTGTTCCATTTTAGTATTGATAATATCATTTGTTGATATTGTATTTTATGAGATATTGTACTATTATAATTAACTAGCTGTCCCGCGCAACTTCGTCTGCGTCACATTTTCCCCGTTTTTGCAACGTTGTTCATTGCTGTTCCGCTCCTATTGGTCATAGCGTGATGATATATAGCCTATGTGCTTCCTCAGGTTGAAATCTATCTTCTTGCTAAATTTCATTAAGATCCG
The DNA here is from genome assembly GCA_963082945.1 of Cerastis leucographa. Lineage (NCBI taxonomy): Eukaryota > Metazoa > Arthropoda > Insecta > Lepidoptera > Noctuidae > Cerastis > Cerastis leucographa. The sequence continues at coordinate 3,176,430 of OY720369.1, read as the reverse complement.
ATCAGCCGTTTAGTCGTGAAAAGGTAACAAACAAACTTGCTTTCGCATTAATAATAGGGATTAAATATAATGAGCACCAAAAAATACTTTGAGATCCTAAGCTACGTTACCCAAAAAAAAAATACTAAACACCAAAAAAATTGTATTCAAAGACCAAATATAGTAAATGATCACCAAATTTTGTGGCAAGAAGAACTTAGGAAGCAAGTGCGAGCAAAGCGAGCTCGGGATATTGGGCACCCCGACTCGGACAGGTTAGGTTCGAAGGGGATGGCGGGGTCTAGTGAGCGAGCGGAGCGAGCGAACTAAGACCCCGACATCCCCTTCGTGTTAGGTTACTTTAAACCCTGCAGAGAGAAATAGGAGCCCCGCGTAGCGGGGCTCCGTCGACTACGCCTTAGTTCGGAGCTGTGATTTTCAGGTTTTAAATTCTGGTGATCATTTACTATTTCTGGTGATCATTTACTATTTTAGGCAGTATAAAAATGTTTTTTAAGGTTATATTTACTTTTTCTGGTGTTATGTTAAACATAAGCCTTTATAATATTAGTTAGGATTTAAATTTGATTATTTTGACTTTAGCAACACAGTAAAGCCACTATTTTGTATGCCTTTCGGAGGAACATAGGATGGACTAAAAATTTTTATACAACATCATTTTGTACCCTGTGTTCACAAAATTAATAAATGAATTTGAATTTGAACCTATTGCTATCAACTGGGCACAAATCCGGAAACCGCTGGCTACTGAGTAATTTCTGATGTAAAATCCCAGTAACAGTTTGCCCGAGAATCGAACGTAGGACCTTATGCTCAGCAGTCGCGATGTTAACTAATTCTTGTTATTAAATTAAAACGTTTTAAATCTGGTTGCAATATCATCTCTACAAACAACTTTTTGATAGATTGTCATTGCAAACTTTAATAAAAGCTTTTAAAAAAAAAAAAACTAGATTTGTCTCTGCCTTGTTACTCTTATATTCGCAAATGACTGTTGACCTTTGAGTCCCGAGTTCTATTTTCAAATTAAGAAAAGAATTACGAGTTTTTATACAGGAATTTCTGTTATTCTATTCCGTGTAAGTCGCACTTGATAATTATATGGTAGAGCTTCAGTATAATTTTGCTCGTCCCGGGTTTCGAATCCCGGACTTCATGCTTAGTAGTTAGCAATTCCGCTAACTAGACAAACGAGGCAATCTTTGACTTATTTCGTTGACACTCAATATTATCACCAGGCGTCTTTTTCTTAAAAAAAAGATTTAAATTTTTTTTCTTCAAAGAAAAAGTTTGTACAACGCAAAAAAAAATGCAAAATATCGAAGATCGCCATCTGTTTATTTTTTCCTTGAACTTGAATACTGCAGGAGTTGATTGGTACCTTACTTATATGGCTTGAACTTGTATCAAGTTTTTACTTAAACATAGGTAGGTATCTGCTCAGTTCTCAAGGGAATAATGGCATAAAAGAAAACATTATTTGATCCAAAATTGCTGTTATTTTAGCGCGTAGAGCTGCTAAGTTAAAGTTACCTTTGGTCTAATAATAAATCTATTACGTAAGAATTACTTAATTAAGCTAAAATGTACCATTATTCTTATTAAATTACTCTATACACTATCAATCAGTTATATAAATAGGTTTTATAACAATTGCCCAGACTACAAAAGAGGCACAATAGAATACAGGCTGAAAATAAAATTACCGATTTAAAAAAAAAAAGATAAACGTCAAATGCAAGTGTCAAAACTTACCGAAACAGCAAAACTTCCTCAGTTTAAAAAACAGACACAAAACACAGAACTTTAAAACACATGAGAAACCACTAAGATTCCTGTCAATGCAATGTAACTTTCTACTCTGGCTCAACAACTTTTAAAAAACACAAATGCACTAGAAATTATAACAAAAACGACTTCCCAAACTCGTATTTTAGTTAGCAAACACGCGTTTTTTGTTCAGAATTAGTTGTTCGTTTTATTTTTTGGTACGTAAAAGTTTTTTATCGCGGAGCAGGGAGAGACGTGCGGTCCCTCTGAGTGTTGGTTCGCATCTGGCAAAATGCCTGACCTTCGCATAATCAAACGCAGTGGAGTGAAGTTGGCTGTAAACCGGTTTGCTTTAGGCAAAAGTGGTGCTTTTTTCTTTTTGGTCCCACTCGCACTTCAGTGTGGTGAAGTTTTTTTTTGGTTTTGTGACTATCATCGAGGTGTGCTGCGTTTTGAGAGTGAGTAGAGGTGTTGGTGGGTTTTGTGTTTCTGGAGCGTTTATGCTTTAAACTGTTAGCTGAGTTATCAGTATGGTTACTATGTACATAGGTTTATAAAGCCTGGAAAATGGCAGAACACGATATCTATAGTAGTAGCAACAGGGTTAGTCAACTTATTAAGAGATTTAAAAGTTAGAACAACGTAATAAGAGCCCACCTATATAAAACTGCTGTTAATGTAAAAAAAAACACCCTGTTTAACTTTACTGTAGTTTTAATTTGTGGTATTATTTATTGAGATCCGAAATGGGGGGAGACAAAGTATTTTTTTAAAGTAAAGGCTCATTTAAATCTAATAAAAATATACCTAATAGCGAGGTATCCAACTGCTCTACATTTTCGGGTTCCGTAGCCGAATGGCAAAACGGAACCCTTACAGATTCGTCATGTCTGTCTGTCTGTCCGTCCGTATGTCACAGCCACTTTATTCCGAAACTATAAGAACTATACTGTTGAAACTGGGTAAGTAGACATATTCTGTGAACCGCATTAAGATTTTTACACAAAAATAGAAAAAAAACATTAAATTTTGGGGGTTCCTCATACTTAGAACTGAAAATCAAAAAAAAAAAAAACAAACCCATACGTGTGGGGTATCTATGGATAGGTCTTAAAAAATGATATCGAGGTTTCTAATATCAATTTTTTCTAAAGTGAATAGTTTGCGCGAGAGACACTTCCAAAGTGGTAAAATGTGTGTCCCCCCCCTCGAATTTCTAAAGTAAGAGGATGAAAATTCTGAAAATATTTAGGATTATAGAACGTAAAAAAAACTTTCAACGAAACTTGGTTTGAATAAGATATGATGTTTAGTTTTTGAGATATAGGACTTTTCATCAAACTGCAGCAGTAACTTTGGTTTTCATTAACTTACTATGAAAAACAAATTTAGTTTTGCTGTTACATTTAAAAATAATTTAATAATATTAAAAATATTTTTTATTTTATTGTTTGGTGGTACGGAACCCTGTGTGCGTGTGAGTACGACCCGCACTTGGCCGGTTTTTTATTTCTTTACTACACTAAAAAACTAATTATTAGCTCATGCTGTGCAATTTTTAAAAATATTACAGCACCATGCTGAAGTAGCGGCCTTTTGGCCACGCACAGGAACAGCATCATTTGTCTATTTTTTTTTCGAGTAAAATTTTTATACAATTTTGGTTTTTATTAATTTTGCCCATTTTTTATCTTGTTAGAGACTAACAAATAGTTTTCCTTTCTTTATCCTCTCAAAAACATGTATTTTCTAAATAAATTACTAACAGGATGTGCAAATGTGCAATATGCTAGCCTAAAGGATGCCGAAACCAGTTTTTTATTAATATACTACTCGATTTCTTTTACCATTAAATAAGAGGTTTCTTTTATTAGGTCACGAAGTGCTATAAAAAGTGTTGGTAAAAAGATTCTTATGTATAGGAAGATAATTATGATTTATTGTAGGTAGTAGTTTAGATGAAGTCTTGAAAAAGCTAAAAGTCATTAGTAAATATCAAGGGGATTGCTGATGAGCTGGTGAACGGTGACAATAAAGATCATCTGCCTAGCCTTTTCCCAAACTTTGTTGGGGTCGGTTTCCAGTTTAAACGGATGCAGCTGAGTAACAGTATTTTACACGAAGCGACTGCCTATCTGACCTCTACAACCCAGTAACTGGGTAATACGATACCGCTTGATAAGACTGGATGTCAGACTTCCGGCTTCTGACTAGTCGTAACGACTGTCAAAGATCTACAAATGACAGCCGGGACCAACGGCTTAACGTGCTTTCCGAGGCATGGAGGAAACTCTGTGTGTAAAAATAATCACTCATCCACGGACCAACCTCGGCAAGTGCGGCTTAACTTTAAAAATCGACCCGTGTGGCTGTACTTATTTAGCCACGAGCTCCTACAATAAAGACATGTATTATCCCCTCTATGAGAGGGATTGGGTTGAAATCCACCTTTTAGTGACCCGTAGCATATAAAAGCCACTGGGGATTCCACACCACAATACAAACCGAATTTACGTATATGCCATTAACTAGAACATACTGATCTTCCAAGAAATGCTGCAAGATGATTCAGTTATTTTTCCAATTAGTCCGATAATTAATTGTAAAAATGATGAAATCATTCCCGGAACCCTTAAAAAGCTAAGAAAAGCAGTGTTCGGGGAAGTTCTACCACCCTACCTTACCAACAAACCTTGCCTCGTTCCGGGTTGATTTTATAGGTGCTAATGAAATTGCAGGCTTTCAAAATTGTGCCTTTCAAAGTTTGAATCATATCTCTTGGTGACGATGATAAAACCAGATTTTAAAAACTTCGAATTCGAATTAAAATAAATGACAATCAATTTGCTTTCTGAGAACATTTCGTTTTAATATGAATCAGATTACTTATTCTAATAAGAACGGAGAATTGACGTCAGAAAAAATCAGATTTTTCAAAAATTAGAGAGAACTAGGATAGACGCATATGTATTTTCCTCCATTTTAGAAGATCTGAAGAATCATCCTTCTGACTTCCACAACCCATGTAGTAATGGGAGGGCGATACCCCTTGGTAAGACTGGTTGTCAGACTTTCGGGCCATTGACAACCTGTAACGACTATCAAAGATCTCCAATAGGGGATAATCCTATTTTTTTTTCTTTGTCCGTCGGGTAGTTTATTGAAAAGTATTGGACACGTGTTTTTTCTTTTTTCACGTGGTCATAAAATTACGGAGATATATTAAGTTGAAATGGCGCATGACGTCACATGTAGGTAAGTTTTATATCTACTTGTGACGTAGTAAGCCCCCACTCTCCAACTTTAATGAGTTCTAACTAAGTATTTTTTTGATATTTTGATAAAACAAAAAATACGTGTCTAATATTTTTGTATTACCTGTCTGACGGACAAAATAGAATGTCGTTTTCTTTACCCAGTCCGATCCCCTATTGTCCTTATTAATGTGCCTTATGAGCAACGGACAACTCGATATGTAATGGGCCATCAACCATCCACGGACCAACCTAGGCAGGCGCGGCTTAACTAGAAGATCGACCTGGTGGGTTACTATGATGTCTTAAAAGCAGTATTTTTTTATTCTTATTCCAGTGTGCGAAAGAGTCGGTGCTATGGAGGACGTCTAGCGCCATCTCTTTCCCACTCTCACTTTGACGGCACGGTTGGCGCAGTGGTTGAGCGATCGATTGCTGCGCTGTGTGTCGCGGGTTCGATCCCCGCACGGAACAAATATTTGTATGGCCTACAGATAGTTGTTCCGGGTCTGGCTGTTTGTGTATGTGAGTTTAAATGTTTGTAAACGCTCCCACGGTAGAGGAAAAAATCCTAGTGTGGGGAAACGTTCATATTTATAAAAAAAGACGTCATGATAGGCCACCAGAGCTGCGGTTATAATTTAGCCACGAGCTCCTCATTTAGCTAAAACATTCTAAGACTCGACTGTAAAAATATCCGTTACTCCTTCGACAGGCATGGTGGGTCCACTGATATTTGAGCTAGCTATATCATCATTTGCAATGCTCTCAAAATGATGAAAGAAAACATCGTGACGAGACTGCGTGTCCCAGAACAAAAAAAAAACGAGGACATTAGTTACAGTCCCTCCCAGGGAAAGGAAATTTTTGGAACTGTATGTGCTGTTTATGCTATTTGTTTAATCTGCAAAGTGTTTATTCTTATTTTTGAATATTTTTAATTTATGTCAAAATGGTTTTGTTTTTAAATCATAGATGGCACTTTGTAACTACGTCACAATCCTGAATCGCGGTGTCAAGATTCTCCGCGTTTTAATGACCTTCCAGCTGTACATTAAATAAATTGTCTTGTTCAGAAAGTTATTGTGTTTTATTTGACGTATATCGGGACATAGTTCTTCGGGAATTGTACACTATTAGAATGTAATTCTGTTGTTGGCTCTCACTATGTCAGCTCCAGTTTTGTTCCAGATAGTTTATGTAGCTCAATTTTATGGTTACAATTTCTATCTTTATCGTGTTGACTTGACTAACACTAACCTGTTATCTAGAGTTTTTATGCCGCCCATGAGCCTCTGACTTGGCTTTACATACCGTCGAGAAATATCTCTCAGGCATGCTGGTTTCCTCACAATATTTTTCTTCACCGAAGCAAGTGATAATTATACAATACGCACTTGAATCTGTAAAATCAGAGGGCGTATCTTGGGTTCGAACTTCAGAGCTATGACTTGTCAGTCGGACGTTCACGCCTCTCCGCTATTGCTGCTTCAACAGTGTTCTACAGTTCTGTGTGGTTACAGTAAAAAAGTATAATACACTGCCTAATTTTCAAAACCAGTGTCTCAAAATTCAAGTCCGCAATTTCGAAATTCCAAACCGAATTACTGGCAACATACATTCGCTTCCTTGTTTAAAAACAAAACAACGAAACAACCAATCGCCTTCTCGGAAACATTCTCAAATTAAATGATTCAGTTTCGGGTTTTTGAACCTGAATTTAAGATATTTAATTAGTCTGAGTGCAGTATGCGTGAAACCAAAGAGATAGACAGAAGTTCAGCTCCATTCAACAAGTACAAACCCACGCACACATAGACTCGCGTCACGCACAATGATTCCTAGCGTACTCGTGATCGTTGCGATTGGCATTTGTTTGTGTGCGTTCTTAGCAGAATTTTCCTCAGAGGATAATGTGAGTTATCTTTGCATCTTGCATGCAGCTTAGTTTTAAAGTTTCTTAATCAACAGAAATAGTTATGCATACGTCTTTATCTTGCTCTTGTAGTTCGAATTGTTAAGTATAGCACAACTGTCAAACTTAAAAAAGAGACACGAATAATACTGGTCCAGAGAAGGTGCTATTTAGGAAAAATCTTGGCCTTAAGGCTGATTTTTCCCTTATTGAAATAGATCACTGCTAATGTATGGAAAAAAAGCTGGGACATATCGGTCAATTTCACATATCCGGCCTAGGGAAAAACGTCTCTAAGTACTCGTACCTACACACGACGTCCAAATGACAGTATGCAAAACCAAATTAAGCTGATCTCTCATTGTACAGGAAGCTCAAACAAAGCGACGTCCGGTTATACAAAAAATGTATGGTTTGATGTAGCGCCGTTTCACATTCAACTTAGAACACATTCTGAATTCGAAAACTGACCTTCTGTGTCTCTCTCTACTCAGTGGCAAGCATACTGTAAGACGATTCGGTAAAAGATTTACTGGTACACGCGGTGTTTTAATAATATTACGATCTTTACCTGTCTTATTAATGTATGTTTGAATTACGTTTTTAAAAGATTTAGAGATGCGTCCAGAGAAAGGTTTTGAAAACTTTATTGGAAAGGTCGAAAGATAAGAAGGATCTTGCTCTTTTTTGCTGACTGGCCCAATCCAGATTAAAACATTCCCTGGCCGAACTGAACCCCGAATAGCCCTCGAGGTACGTGTCTAGATCGTATCAACATCTCTCCCTGCCTTGAGCCGTACTCGTCAACCACCGTGTCAAATTTTCGTATCCGCGCCAGTTACCGTTGAGGAGTTCTCTCGTGAGGAGACGATCCTGGCTGTAGGATCACGTCATATATTTTATAAAAATGTATTGTCACCAGAACTATTAATAAACGAGAATGAGAGATGAGATGAATTATAACTATTTTCAACTTCATTTGCAAGGTTTCAAGTTAAATAATTTAAAAGCTTGTAAAAAACCAACAATTCATTCATCGTGTATTTTAATTGGATATCATATCATATAATATGCTACCTTTTCTAAACGCTTCCTGCAAGCCTAATGTCAAATACTTATTCGACATAGATTTATTGATCACACAGTAGGTAACACAAAATGTCAAGCCTGCCAAGCATGTAAATTTGATTGACAACTTTCAATTAGCTTAAAAGGTCAAAAACCCGCAAATATTTTATAAGATCACAATCTTTTCTTTTAAAAAGACCATGAGAACATTCACAAAGTAAAGTAAAAGAAAAAAGTAATTAAAAATGTTAAAAAGAAAACCAAGACTTTGATTAGGGACCCCACAAATCATGCTATCAAAACTCAGCATTTTGTTTCAAAAGAAAGAGAAACAAAGAAATGATTTCAAACCGAAAATAAATCTTTCTTTTACTTTGTGTTTTTTGCATATCTTTTGAGGTGTGGTTACTTTTCCTCCTTAGTCTAGTGGTAAGACACGATTATATAAAAAGAAGTTTCAAAGTGGTGTCTGTTGCAGAATATATGAAAGGAAGTTGTCTCTCTTGGTATGGACAAGTCATGAGCAGAGATGGAACACATGTGAATAACAGAGTCATCATCTGCCTAGCATTTTCCCAAACTATCTTGGGTTCGGCTTCCAGTCTAACCGGATACAGCTGAGTACCGATAATTTACATGAAGCGCCTGCCCTATCTGACCTCCACAAACCAGTAACTGGGTAATACGATACCCCTTAGTAATACTGGATGTCAGACTTTTGGCTTCAGACTAATTATTTTTTATTCAGTCTTCAGACTGATTAATTTACTTGTACCTACACTCGTAACGACTGTCAAAGATCTATAAATCACAGCCGGAACCAACGGCTTAACGTGCTGTCCGAGGCACGGAGGAAACTTGGTATGTAATTATGGTCATCCATCCACGGACCTACCTTGGCAAGCACGGCTTAACCTTAAAGATCGACCCGTGCGGCTGTTATTATTCAGCGACGAGCTCCTCATGTGACTAAAAGAGTGATGATTATAAATGTTGATGGACGAAAAGGGTGAGGAGGACCAAAGAAAAGATGGCTGGATTGATTGTGAGGGATGATATGAAGGAAAAAGGAGTCAATGATAGCATATGACGATTGACAGAGGAGAATCTATACTAATATTATAAAGCTGAAGAGTTTGTTTGTTTGTTTGATTGAACGCGCTAATCTCAGGAACTACTGATCCGATTTGAAAAATTATTTCAGTCTTAGATAGCACATTTATAAAGGAAGGCTATGTCCTATATATCATCACGCTACAACCAATAAGAGCGGATTAGAAATGAAAAATGTTGCGAAAACGGAGAAAATGTGACGCAGGCGAAGTTGCGCTGGACAGCTAGTGAATGAATAAAAACGTGTTGCGCCTACCCCAAGTAACATGGGCAAAGAACAGGAAGAAGATGAGTCTAGTGGTGCTAATTTTATTAGTTCTGGCTTCGATTTAGACGATAAAAAGCATTGCACAATATTTCGAAAGGTTTCAGTATGATAAGATACTTTCAGTACTTTCAACATGAGTTTGAATTTCGAAGCCAGGAAAATATTTTTGGGGTTTGGAAAAAAAGGGTTTATATTGTAATCAAAATCAAATGTCATTTATTCAAATATGGCTGATAATCAGCTTTTTGAACGTCAAAATTACAAGACAGTCCCCCAAAACGCATTTCGACTATAGTGTTTTAGCTGGGAAGAAGAAGTGGCGGAACAAACTCCCCAGCAACACATCTGTCTGTTAGGTTTATAGAAGAACCAGATTCTACACCGTGTAAATCACCTCATCACGAAGCCGTCAACCAAGCATTCTGTACAAGAAACTAAGTAACTTTACGCAAAAATTATTGCTGGGAAACAACTTTTTTTTGGGGGGTGTAAAATCATGTTTTGTGGTAGAACTCAATGTAACACACGTAAAACATTGTGCTGATGGACGGATTGAATAGTACGGGGGTCGTGGAGGTGTTTAAAGTAAAAATCTTACATTAAAAACTTGTATTTAAAAAAATACTTGTCAAAAAGTTGGAACTTTGACCCCTAATATCTCCGTAACTAAAAGGTTCTCAGGCATGGTGTAGAACAAAAAAATGATCTCAATGACATCCCAGAACCAGTGCTTTTCAGCTTCGTTAAGAGGTGTTTTACACCCTTTATACAACAGAATAGTATAGATATATTACTCAGTACTAACTGGGTTGTGGAGGTCAGATAGGCAGGCGCTCCATGTCAAATACTAATATTTTCAGCTGCATCTGTTTAGACTGGAATGCAACCCCAATACAGTTGGAAAACGGCTAGGCAAATGATAATTCTTATTCTTTATTGCACATAAAATTAAAAGATAAACACACAAATAATATATAGCTTAGGTACAACGGCGATCTTAACCCAGAATTGGTTTTCTTACAGCAAACCTTATTGTAACAGAAAATTTGACAAAAAGGATACAGCTTTGTGCATGAACAGTACCTACTTTTAAAACTTAAATCAACTTATTTACAAACTAAAATAATACATACAATATAATAAACGTAATACATACTATACATAATAGATCAACATTCATATAAAATACTATATACATACAGGAAGTGTCCTCTTATTCCTTTCTTGACCACGTCTAACGAAGGGCTATCCCGCAAGGAATGTGGATTACAAGAGACAGTTTAGGTGAAATTAAATATGTTTTCCTCCTTTTAACTTCACTTTCGGTGATGTTTTTAGTTCATTTATTCCGAGTCTGTCACTCTCGACAAAAATAATAACGAAATCAAGTTTTAAAATAGCTGAAACTACTAAACCGCTCACGACCAACAAATCAATCATAAAATCAATTTCTCATAAGTCAATTTCTTCAACAGCTAGCAACAAGAAATTCCTTTCCTCCTCAAATCGTCTACAAAACAAGTTTCCAAAGCCTTTATAAAAGATTTACTGTCAAACTAATAACCAATATCAAAGTGCCAATCACAGAACGTCAATAAAAACAGTAACTGTATAACTGTTAAAAGACCATAACATTGATTTTATAATCGCACCACATAGTGACGGGCTGCGCAAGAGTTCAAAAACCCTATATAAACTCAAAACCTTTCTTTAAAAGTGTAAATTTATTCAAATTTAAATAAAAAAACGTCTCCTGTGCCTCCATCCTTAACACGACACCGCGAGTGACAGAGATAGACACACAATTGGACGTAGGAGTAAAAAAGACAGGTATATTGCACTCGACCCCCGCTAAAAACCCGTTTAACAATAGCTAAGTTGTATGATGTGATGTGCAAGTGCAACGGTTCTGTAAAAAAAGTTGTCGTTTTTTTTTTCTTAATTTAAAAAAAGATTTTGTTTTGTGTTACTTGTGGTGGTGCTATTTTTAGATAATGTGATGGTTAATGCCGGTGTGATGTTGAACTGACAGCCGAGGATAGCCGAACTTAGACGAAGTTATACGAGGTGGGGCCTATCTAAACTTTTTACGTCTCGTTCCTGTGCAAAAGGATTCCAAACGTCTCTTGATCATTATTGGTTGAAGGACTAACTGGTTGGAAACAATATAGAAAAGTGACTTTACTAACTGTGCAAGCAAGTGGAATTATTGGAAAGGAATATCAAGGGTCGCTGTATTTTTCTAAAGGGTGTAAAACACCTCTTAACGAAGCCGAAAGGCACTGGTTCTCCCTGTCATTGCGATCATTTTTTTGTTCTACACCATACCTGGGAACCTTCTAGTTACGGAGATATTAGGGGTCAAAGTTCCAACTCTTTGAAAAGTATTTTTTTTTAAATACAAGTTTGTAATGTAAGATTTTTACTTTAAACACCTCCACGACCCTCGTACTATTCAATCCGTCCATCAGAACAATGTTTTGAGTGCGTTACATTGAGTTCTACCACAAAACATGATTTTACACCCCCCAAAAAAAAGTCGTTTCCCAGCAATAATTTTTGCATAAAGTTACTTAGTTTCATGTACAGAATGCTTGGTTGACGGCTTCGTGATGAGGTGATTTACACTGTGTATTTTTACATGCCGGATGTTTCTGAGTGGTTTGAAACCTTCAATAGATTATGATAACGCTCAATTTTTTGAAGTGAAACTTCTTATGCGACTTCCAACAAGTTTAACGCTATCATGGAGGGGGAATATTTTCTATAACCCACTAAGAGATGGCAGTATTACAAGATTTGTGACTACCTAGTGCTAGTGACTACGTAGGTACGCAAGATGGCGTGCAAACAGTCATGCATTCGACTCTTCGGTGTGACCAGCCTTCGCTCAATTTCCAGGAGTAGAATAACCTCGATAAACTCATGTAATAAAAATAATACAAGAAAACAATAAAATATTATTTAGAAGTGCAATAAAATAACAAGAGTGAATGCGTGGCACTCGAACGCATGCGTGTAGTATTACGAAGTTTCACTTCTTCCTCGCGGAGGGACTCCACGCACAGATTTTTTTTTTCGTTGACTGGCCTGGTGTCAGAGTTTTTATACCGTCCATGGGCCTCTGATTTGGCTTTGCACCATCATCATAATCAGCCTATATTGTTCCCACTGCTGGGACACATGCCTCGTCTCTATAACAGGGCTGTAATCCACCACGCAGGCCCAGTGCGGGTTGGTAGATGTCACATGTCTTCGAATTTTTAGTTCTAGGACATGCTGGTTTCCTCACGATGTTTTCCTTCACCGTTTTTGGCTTTCCCAGGCATGCTGGTTTCCTGACTTATACAATACGCACATGAATTCGCAAAATCCTTATTGTGCCTTTTTTTTTTTTTTTTTTTTCGGATGGGAAATTATCAAATGACTTCTCCCGCTCTGGGCGGAGCGGGAGGGAGTGTCAGACTTGTCCTTATTGTGCCTTAGGTGCGAACTCAAGAACTATGATTTGGAAGTTTGACGGTCACACAAGTTCGAAAACTTGATTATGGCAATGGTCACAAGTGAAACACTGCCTTTGCATTTGTTTTTGTTTTACCTATTAGACTGCCACTTTGGTCTAGTGGTCACAAGCGCGTCTGCTGAGCATGAGGTCCTGGCTTCGATTCCCAGGTTGACCAAAATGTTATTGGGTTTTTCATCAGGAATTTCTCAGCCACGGAGTCTGGATTTGTGGCCAGTTGATGCTAATAGGCTGCCCCCCTGAAACTTGGGACTTAAACATCACTGGCGAATTGTGGGTGTACTAATGGGTACAACTCTGCCAAACCCTTCAGGGATTATAGCCGTAATGCTATGTTATGTTAAACTATTAGAATGACCTAGTTACTGGCCTGGAGAGGTCAAGCCAAAACTCAGTTTTGACTGCAGTTAGTTAATCTGTAAAATATCAACATTATTAAGAACCGGTTAGATGCAATAATAATATATAAATAACACTAATAATAGAGAGCAGCGCCAGCGGTGGCACAGTGGTGGCAGCCCCGACTTACAAGCAGTAAGTCGTAGGTTCGAACCCAGGCAGGCGCATTACTTTGTGTAATTTATTTCATCACCGCTGCTCTCAAAAACGGTTAAGGAAAACATCGTGAGGAAACCGGCATGTTCTAGAACTAAAAAATCGTAGACATGTGACATCTACCAACCCGCACTGGGCCCGCGTGGTGGATTAAAGCCTACTCCCTCACATAGAGAGGAGGCTTGTGTTCCAGCAGTGGGAACATTATAGGCTGATGATGATGATGAATAATAAAGCGAAGAGTTTGTTTGTTTATTTGCTTGGACGCGCTAATCTCATGTAATATTGGTCCGATTTGAAAAATTCTTTCAGTGTTAGATAGCCCATTTAACGAGGAAGGCTATAATAGGCTAAAAATCATCGAAAACGAGGAAAATGTGACGCAGACAAAGTTGCGCGGGACAGCTAGTCTAATATATAAAATTCGATTTATAAAGAGCATTTCGGGTAGGTCTGCGAATCGGCCAACATCTATAAAACCCACGTTTAAAAAAATTACAATAATTTAAAGTGGACAACGATACGTGACATCTTAACTGTCCGTTGTCCCCGTTGCCCATATGTACATAACGGGGACACCGGTAAGGAATCATATGACGTGCTGATGTCCCCGTGACGGGGACACAGATTACGGGGACAACGGAATTAAAAGGTATTTTTCATACCCCTAAAACCCATCCAAATTTCCACGCTAACGAAGTCGCGGGCATAGCTAGTCTACATTATAATAAGCAAAGTCAGAGGCCTATAGGCAGCATAAAAACTCTGACGTCAGGTTAGGTACTAAACCACACGATAAAGAAGAATACCTTATAATATAGATTCTGAATTTTATTTTCGTTCTGGGGGATACTGTGACGCTTAAAACATTATTGTTCCATTCCTATTCCAGAGTGAAAAAGAGACGGAGCTAGACCACCTGTATAGCTCCGTCAAAGTCAAAGTCAAAGTCAAAGTCAAAGCATTTATTTCAATTAGACCATTACAGGCACTTTTGAAAGTCAAAAAAAACAAAATAAAACGCGAAGCTACAGTCCCAGTCACAAGGCATAATAACTTGTGAAAGTACTGTAGTTGCCCATTCCGTAGCGTAGATCTCTATGGAGAAGAACGGGCAAGAAACTCCATGGACACTCTTTTAAATCAAAATATGTTACAAAATCTTGGTTACATCATTCATGTTAAGAATTACAAATATGTGAGAACAATGTAGAAATACGGGCAAATTAAGAGCGTCCAGAGTAAAAGATTAAATCAGTAATTAAAAAATAAAGTAATTAAAATAAACCGTGGCAGCTAAGAGATGACCAGTCACAACTGACAGCGCCCGTTCACGAACATGACGCATGTATCAGCCATCATTCAACTCAACCATTTTGAAGGGAACTAAACGACCCGACACACCCGCCACCATCAGCGTGACATTTAAGTGAGCATGACATTCACTCAACCACCAGGGTAATTTCGCGTCAATGAAAGATTTAGGTACTCAGTAAATGGTGGCTTTACAGTACATGGTACTCACACATGTGCTATGCAATTATATAATACTAAGAGATTGAATCTATACAATGCAAATATATTTTTACAATCTTCTGCAGCTTTCACAATAACTTCACTTTCTAATTCTGATGATTCCGATTGCCCCTATGGTTGTGGAGCAGGACCAGCATTGAGCCAAGCATTTTTATCATCAATATAATCCCCCAACTTATAATATGCTTGCCTACATAGTGTGCGTTTTATGCAAGATTTAAATTACGTTTCATTCAGTTGTAGAATGTGGGGAGGTATTTTATTATAACATTTTAAACAGTACCGTCTCTTTTTCACTCTGGAATAAGAATGGAACAGTAATGTTTTAAGACGTCATGGTATGCCACCTGAATTACCATATAAATATAAAGTATCGTTCTTCCTCATTTAGTTATCATCTGCCTAGCCTTTTCCCAAGTATGTTGGGGTCGGCTTCCAGTCTTACCGGATTCAGCTGAATACCAGTATTTTACATGGAGCGACTGCCTATCTGACCTCCACAACCTAGTTAGTACTTAGTAATACGATACCCCTTGGTAAGACTGGTTGTCAGACTTTCGGGCAACTGACTACCTGTAACGACTGTCAAAGATCTACTAATGACAGCCGGGATCAACGGCTTAACGTGTTTTCCGAGGCACGGAGGAAACTCGGTATGTATGGGTCACCCATCCACAGACCAACCTAGGCAAGCACAGCTTAACCTAAAGTTCGACCCGAGCGGCTGTTATTATTTGCCACGAGCTCCTTCTTCCTCATTTAGTGTTAAAATACATTTATCTAAAAGCGTAAGGTTAGCACATTCAAAAAAAAAGGAACAGAACATTTGCAACTTCTTTATATTGTGGCAAAAGTTAACTCCTGTTAGGTTGAAGACATACACGGAAACATGTATTTTATTAACCCCCGACCGAAAAAGAGGGGTGTTATAAGTTTGTTTAAAATAAAGTTATAAAAAAAAACGTGCTTTTAGGGGGGAGCGGGGGGGTGCAGGCCCTTTCCCGTCCGGCGATGCCCATGCTGTCAAATAACAAGATTTCAAATTTCGAATCGATCAGACCTGTGGAAGTTGTTTATTTCCCTTCAACTAGAAAAGAAGTGATGACCTTCAAACCGCTGAGGAGATTTTCTCGAAATATAGCTAAGAACACTCTCGATTAAAACACCTTTCAAACGAAACCGATTTCATCAAAATCGGTTCATGCGTTTAGGAGCTACGATGCCACAGATAGACACACAGACTTGAGATACAAACGTCAAACTTATAACACCCCTCTTTTTTGGTCGGCGGTTAAAAATAGAGAAGAAAAGGAGCAGAGTGAAGAATTATGAAAGATCCTTTTTAAGATGAACTGCCTCGTTGCTGTAATAGTCGCAAGCGCGACTGCTGAGCATAGGGTCCGCGGTTCGATTCCCAGGTCGAGCAAAGTGTTATTGGGTTTTTCCATCGGTTTTTTTTTTATTTATCTTGTTCTACGTTTTGTAGTAAGCAACGACTTATTGTCGGGCCTACGCTGTCCTCCCATACTTAAGTACTAACGCTGTAACATAGAAAAAATGTAAAACCAAATGATTTTAAAAGAGTAACCATGGAGTTTCTTGCCGGTTCTTCTCCATAGGAAACGACCAACCCGAACCGTGCACCTTTTGTCGACGTTTTATAAGTGCCCATGTAGGCCGATGTAAAATAAAATATTTTGATTTGATTTGAGACAGATCGTCTAAAACTCCAAAACACCCAGTGATCAAATCTAGGACCCAAAGCTAAGCCATCGCACTGAAAAACTGACGAAGCAGTCACCTAGTCCATCATCATCTGCCTAGCCTTTTTATTTTACATATGCCTACATATGTAGAATAAAATGTTTGTACTAGCTTTTCGGACCTATGTATCTTGCTTATACGTATGAAATATTAATATCGGTTCAGTCATTTTAGAAAATAAGGACTTGAAAGTTTGTATGAAATGCTGTAAGGTGTAAACGCTCTTACTCCGCGGCTGCTACTGAGCTGCTAATTCTTGATGAAAAAAAACCCCCGACTGACAAAACCTCAAAAAAACCAAAAATAAAATTAATCCAACCGTCGTAGCGTCGGGGGTCCGCTTTGTTTGTATATATATTTTTATGTACTAAGCGGTCTACTAAGCTAAAAAGAAAACTTGAGCTTATAGGGGGGAGGGGGGGTGTGCAGCCTACCCCCCTGGCGATGCCCATGGTGAGAAAGTGACAAGAATTCAAATTTCCAATCAACTAGACCCGTAGAAGTTGTTTAAATCCCTTCATCAACTAGAAAAGAGGTGATGAGCTTCAAACGGCTGAGCAGATTTTCTCGAAACATAGCTAAGAACACTCTCGATTAAAATACCTTTCAAGTGACACCAATTTTATCAAAATCGCTTCATCCGTTTGGGTGCTACGATGCCACAGACAGACACACAGATACACACGTCAAACTTATAACACCCCTCTTTTTTGGTCGGGGGTTAAAAATCAAATAACAATGTGCCTAACCCGGGAATCGAACCCAGGACATCATGCTCAGCAGCCGCGATAACATCCATCCACCATCGAGACATTCTTACAGGCAAAATTCATGACTCAACATAAACAAAAGCCCAGTACATACCCAGCCTACATCACAAGCGCGTATGCTAACACTTCTAAGAAACGAAAAGTAAAAAGAACTAATAATATGAGCGTGTCTTACACTTAGAAGGCACACAGAAGATTTAAATGAATACTTTATTTAAATAACTTTGCTTTGCGAGTGTTAGTATGAAAGGTGATGTTGTTGCAACATTCTTTGGGGATGTTGTCATTGGTAGGGTTTTATCCTGTTTTACAACAAGCATAAGAGTTAACGTAGCGGCTTATCCTAGTCTAGCTCCTGCCCGCAACTTCGCCCGGATCTAAAAATACAAGGTATTGTTTTGCAACCTCGTAAAATTTCAGGAGGTGGTCACGAAAGACATAAATAAACAATTAAAATTACGGTACCTAGTAAATTGTAATAAACGCTGATTTTTTTGGTTGTTTAAGTTTGTCAGTATTTCAGAATAACCCCCTTAACGTGGTTTAGGGGCTAAGAAATTATCGAATAAACGTTTGAGATTGTTTGTATGTGTGTAAGCGAGGTTATAGGGCAAGAACCAGATGGGCCGCGTTTAAAACACGGGTGTTTCACACTTACAGATTTCCGTAAATAAGAAAAAAAAAAGAACCTACTCATTTTATTATTGATTCGGGACGAGAATCATTAGCATAATTACCTCCTTGAATTTGACGACTATGCAAAACAACACCTTGTATAATTGTGAGTTAACATAGTGGCTTAGCCTAGTCTAGCTCCTGCCCGCAACTTTGCCCGTCACAGAAATATAATAATCTTATGGCAATCGATAGTAGAGTAGCTTTTCATCAGGGAAAATGTGCCATTTTGTTAATTAGCCATTTAGAGACTTGGCCATTCAGATAATTAGGCTTTTACAGAATTGGCCGTTCAGAGAATCAGGCTTTTAGAGAATTAGCCATTCGGAGAATTAGTCTTTAAGAGAATTGGCCATTTTGAGAACTAGTCCTTTTGCGACTCAGTTGCCATTTTGAGAATTAGGCGTTCTGCGCCTAAACCTGGCCTCGCCGACGAAGCCCGCCGCGACGTCCCTGTTCATGACACTTGGTCGAGCCAGCCCACGATGCTGAGCGTGTAGGTTTAAATCATCCCCTAAGTAATGAAATCATTGTTTTGACCGGAGGAGCGTACTTTCGGAGATCACCTTCTACATTCTAACCTGCAAAATTCTTCTTAGCGTGTCAATGACAATTTAATTTGAGACAGCCCAAAATTTGGCGACGAATTTGGCAATTTCATTAGCGTCCATCAGCTCCTGTGAAGTGCAAGCACCAGGACAGGCAGGACACGATATCAAGTGTCCCAAAGTTGTGCAAAGTGCTTTATTACATTAGTGTAGATGTTTTTATTTACGAACCGAGAATTTGATTTTCCTTTCATTATGTCATGTACAGTAGCCGGCACTACCTACAACAATTTGAAATTTTCAACTATATTGATAAAGAATGTTGATTGGGATAATTTGACTGATCGGGTAGCTTGACGTGGCGTGCGTCTGTACATACCTGACTTTTTGTGTTTTCTAGTTGATCTTAGTACAGGGGGTTAGTATGACGCCTTATTTGTTTCATTCTTATTCCAGAGTGGGAAAGAGATGGAGCTAGACGACCTCTATAGCTCCGTCTCTTTTCCACACTGGAATAAGAGTAAAACAATGCTGCTTTAAGACGGCATGGTTGGCCAGCTGATCGATATAGCAATCTTTTTTAGTGGTGTGACCGTTGGACTGACAAGTCATAGGTCTGAAATTGGAGCCCAAGACAGACACTCGGACACGCCTCTGATTTTTCGGATTCATCTGTTTATTCTGCGTATCTTGCGTATTGCAAGGTGTTGTTTTCATTCTCGTCAAATTCAAGGAGGTAACTATGCTAATGATTCTCGTCCCGAATCAATAATATCATGGGCAGTTTTTTTTTTTTTCTTATTTACGAAAATCAGTAAGTGTGAACCACCCGTGTTTTAAACGTGGCCCGTCTGATCCTAGCCGGCATAACCGCGCTTTCATACATACAAACAATCTCAAAAGTTTATTCGATAACTTCTTATCCCCCAAACCACGTAAAGGGGGTTATTCTGAAATACTGACAAAGTTAAACAACCAAAAAAATCTGCGTTTATTAATAACTAGCTGTACCCAGCATGCGTTGCAATGCACTTTTTACTACCCACCTACCCTATCCGACCTACCTACCCTATCCTACCTACCCTACCCTACGCTACCTACCTACCTACTCTACCCTACCCTACCTACCTACTCTACCCTACCCTACCCTACCCTTACTACCTACCCTACCCTACCTACCTACCCTACCCTACCTACCTACCCTACCCTACCCTACCTACCTACCCTACCCTACCTACCTACCCTACCCTACCTACCTACCCTACCCTACCTACCCTACCCTACCTACCCTACCCTACCTACCTACCTACCTTACCCTACCTACCTACCCTACCCTACCTACCTACCTACCCTACCCTACCTACCTACCCTACCTACCTACCCTACCTACCTACCCTACCTACCTACCCTACCCTACCTACCTACCCTACCCTACCCTACCTACCTACCCTACCCTACCGTATCCTATGTCCGTCTCCTGGCTCTAAACTACCTCCCTGCCAATTTTCAGCTAAATCGGTTCAGCCGTTCTTGAGTTATAAGTGAAGTAACTAACACGACTTTCTTTTATATATATAGATTAACTAGGTACCGTAATTTTAATTGATTATTTATGTCTTTTGTGACTTCCTCTTGAATTTTGACAAGGATGCAAAACAACACCTTGTATATCACTTGCTTCGCTGAAGGAAAACATCGTGAGGAAACCGATGCTTGAGAGATATTTCTCGACGGCATGTAAAGCCAAGTTAGAGGCCCATAGGCACCATAAAACTCTAACACCAGGTTAGAAAGAAAGAAGTTACTAAGGTTTAAAGAAAGAATATTCTCAATTTCAAACTATTAATAGGTCTATGGTTCCCGGTACATTATCTAAAGGTGGCTGCTAATTAGTAACCGCGGCGCTGTTCCGAACGAAGCGTTTTATTTTGTGCGAGAATCTTTGTTTAGAAGGAAAAAGTGTTTGTCTTACTTCGTAGTCTTTGTTGTTGGGATTCTGTGTGTAAAAGTTTTAGAGTGTTCGTACCTTCTACCATTGGTAGAAGGTTTGTTTTTGCTTTCTTTTTGAAGTGAAACTTCTTATGCTAGTTCCAACAAGTTTAACGTTTAACGCTACCATGGAGGGGGAATATTTTCCAAAACTCACTAAGAGATGGCAGTATTACAAGATTTGTGACTACGTAGTTGCAAACAGTCATGCATTCGACTCTTCGGTGTGACCAGCCTTCGCTCAATTTCCATGAGCAGAATAACCTCGATAAACTTATGTAATAATTAATACAA
This sequence comes from Cerastis leucographa, assembly GCA_963082945.1. Taxonomy (NCBI): domain Eukaryota; kingdom Metazoa; phylum Arthropoda; class Insecta; order Lepidoptera; family Noctuidae; genus Cerastis; species Cerastis leucographa. Next base: position 3,155,388 of record OY720369.1, on the reverse strand, counting down.
ATCAAGAAAACAACAAAATATTATTAAGAAGCTCAATAAAATAACGAGAGTGAATACGTGGCACTCGAACGCATGCGTGTAGTAGTTACGAAGTATCAATTCTTCCGCGCGGACGGACTCCACGCACTGATTTTATGTGGGTGTCCGTGATTGATATTTTAGATTACCGTTATTTAAATTATTTTGGCTAGAAAGGAGGTGACTGCTGAGATGACGAGTAGCAGAGAAGTATGGAAAAGGAAGACATGCTGCATGCTGCGCCGACTCTTAAAAGGGGACTCTAGCCCCGAGGAATTTGAAGAATAGGTATTTGAAGGAACTATTGCCGTCGCGCTGCGCCCGACCATGCCCCCGTAAAGAGCGAAAGGGACAACTGCAGCTCAGGCTGATTTTACCTACAAAAATCTTGACCAAGAGACGTTTTGTATTCCGCTGTTTTCTTCTTCAAAACTAAACTGATCTAAGTAATTGTTCTTATATCATTTATAGTATAAGTATATCTATGCTTCTAATTCTTTTTTGTTAAAAACTTATCTAATTTGTATGATAGTCGTCTGAACATGGCGGTAAAAACGGGCTTTTTTTGGGGTTTTTGGATAGTCATAATACTTTTAGTGATTATGTTTAAAAAAAAAAGGAAATTATAAGGGCATGTATTAATAAGACCTAGATTTTTTGGAAAAAAATAATTGCTCTAGACGCATTGTCCACGAAGAAAACAGCGGAATACGTTTGTATGGAGAAAGGCCCACTGGAGTCCCCTCTTAATAAATTGGTATAAGGGTATGCGAATGAGTGATGACTCGATATTTTCAGCGAAGGTGGAATTTTTTTAAATTATTGTGATTTATTCTGACTTTTACTCGATTAGAGCTCTGGGGAGCTCGTGGCTAATAACAGCCGCACGGGTCGATCTTTAAGGTTAAGCCGTGCTTGCCGAGGTTGGTCCGCGGATGGGTGACCATAATTACAAACCGAGTTTCCTCCGTGCCTCGGAAAGCACGTTAAGCCGTTGGTCCCGGCTGTCATTTGTAGATCTTTGATAGTCGTTACGAGTAGTCAGAAGCCAAAAGTCTGACATCCAGTCTTACCAAGTAGTATCGTTTTATTCAGTTACTGGATTGTGGAGGTCAGATAGGCAGTCGCTTTATGTAAAATACTGGTACTCAGCTGCTTCTGGTTAGAGTGGAAGCCGACCCCAAGATAGTTTGGGAAAAAGGCTAGGCAGACTCGATTAGACCTCTTATACCATGTTTTAACTATTCAAGGATCAATAAGCAATCTGATAATTGGAACAACATTTAGAATAACGTCAGCTTATGCGGCCCGTAAAAATATTATATCCAGTTAGAAAGGTGTCTTCTCAGGGAAAGAAAGACTGTGAATTTCTTTCTGTATCTTTCTTTCTGTGTGGTAGGGTATTTCAGCACAGTGTGGTGGCATCATACAGGTGTGAAACGACGTCACCAAACCATAAAAATCCGACTCCACTTCCTAACCGTGCCATGACCTGGCTAAACAATTAGATAATTATGTCACCGTTTTATGGCAAAAGGTAACGCCATTACAAAGGGTAGTAAAACGCGGTAAAACGAAGGGATGACGAAATACTTGACCTTGAGCTAATATTGTGAGGTAGGAGTTGGGATTGGCAAAGATTTGGTGTTTTCTGCGCAGATAGAGATCAAGCGTTTATTAAAAAAAAAAACCGGCCAAGTGCGAGTCGGACTCGCGCACGATGTGTTCCGTACCATTATTTATAAAAATCACTTTTTTGTATGGGTTCCCCCTTAAATATTTATTTTATTCTGTTTTTAGTATTTGTTGTTATAGCGGGAACAGAAATACATATTCTGTAGAAATTTCAACTGGCTAACTATCACGGTTCATGAGTACAGCCTGGTGAAGGACGGACGGACGGACGGACAGCGAAGTCTCATTAATAGGGTCTCGTTTGACCCTTTGGGTACGGAACCCTAAAAATGTACATTTAAAATTCCTCTAGGTAGCGGGTACAACACCAACAATCGCATTCCCAAAGAGTATTAGTATTATTGGATTATGAGTGAAAATGAAATGAGGTGCGATAGAACTAGGGCGTACCCCACAGGCGACGCGCAAGGGCAGCATTCGGCCCTCGCAGGAACTCGACAAGGGTTTTTGCACCACCCCGGGTGGGTGCGACGTAAGAAGCAAGCTCGGATGAGGTATGCTAGCTCGTATGTTGGGACAATGACTGGGAGAACAAGAGAGTTAGCGGGTGTGTTGATCAAAAGAAGACGAATAAATATGGCGTGTGTACAAGAAACGGAATGGAAGTGAACAAAAGCTAGGGAAATCAGTGAGGGATACAAGTTTTTCTACTGTGGAAGTGACGGGAAAAAGAATGGCGTGGGTATAGTTTTAGATAGTAATTTGGAAGAAAGCGTGATGGATGTAAAAAGAGTTGGTGATCGATTGATAGATTTAAAGGTTACGTTCGTAAATGTAATTCTGTACGTAGTTAGTGTATATGCACCGCAAGTGGGATATGATGAAAGAGTGAAAGAGAAGTTTTGGGAGGATTTAGACACCGTTTTGATGAATATTCCAGTGTATGAAGAATTGATAGTTGGAGATCATTTGATACAGCCTGGTGACAGACGGACGGAGGGACGGACGGACGGACAGCGAAGTCTCAGTAATAGGGTCCCGTTTGACCCTTTGGGTACGGAACCCTAAAAAAATATCTCTCAAGCATTCTGGATTGGTTTCCTCACAATGTTTTCCTTTACCGAAGCACGAGATAATGATACAATACGCACACGAATCTGAAAAATCAGAAGTGCGTGTCTTGGGTTCGAACTTCAGAGCTAAGACTTGGCATGGGGTTTTGGTTTTGGGATTTCAAAATAAAACCCAGGAGCGTTGTAAAGAATCTTTAACCGAACCACTCATAAATCGTGTCAGTTCTACCTCTAATAGACCTATGAATAGGAATAAAAGCGATCCCTAAAGGTAAATCATACAAACATGAAGTCAAAGGCCAATGAAAAACAATTCCCCAATGCGTTTACTATAACCCTATCCACACAACAACAGGGTTCATATTCGCGAACCTAAAACAGTGATAACTTTGTGAAAGGTTTACCCTTGATTCTGAAAAACAACACGAATATGTAAGAAGGAATATGTTACTAGTATTTATTGACTCCTAGTTTGGAGATAAAAATCTTTCTCGTATAGCTTATTTTTTTCCGATTTGTGGAATTTGTAAACAAAAATATGTGCTTTTTTTTTTTTTTTTAAGGAAAAACAAAGAGTAGCACAATAAAACTTAGTTACAATATCTTAAATATTACTGTTTTAACAAATATGCTACCCACTACGTTTTCCACAGATTACAATTTTAAGTATTTTAAACTAGCTAGTAACAACACAAATACAATACCTATAAAACAGTCATTATACTGGAACTAATACCTGGATTTAAAAAAAAAGTAAATTAAGAAAACTAAATTTGTGTGCGTATTTAACATAACAGTACCGGTAATATAGTAAAATTATGCAGTAATTTGCTGGTCCTTTAAGGTTGCTTGGACTTGCTTCTTAAATGCATTTTTACTAAGAAAAAGAATATCGATTGAATGGAACTCATTGTAGTATGTCTCAACCAAACGATGAAGTGGTGAACGTGAGCCAGCGTTGGATTTACAGAGGCTAGTAGCAAATAGGCGCCTAGTACGTATCTCACGTACATGAACTGTTCGAGGAACCAGGTAACACAACCTCCTTATCAAATCGGGACAATCAAAATGATTACGGGGCACATTGTACAGAGTCAAAACTTCCAGAAGTTTCCGTCTTGACTTTAAGGACAGAAGATCATATTTTTTAAGAAGTAAGTGGTATGACATTTTTTTCCGATAACATCTAAAATTCATAGCACGAAGGTATTTACGTTGTACTAATTTTAATCTTTCACTATATATTCATTCATTTCATCGTCATAATTTTTTTTCGTCATTTTCAGTTCTTTCGAGGAACTCGTGGCTAAATGAAAACAGCCGCTCGGGTCGATTTTTGGGTCAAGCCGCGCCTATTTAGGTTGGTCCGTGGATGGGTGACCACCCATTTCTTACCGAGTTTCCTCGGTTCCTCAGAAAACACCTAAAGCCGTTGGTCCCGGCTGTCATTTGTAGATCTTCGACAGTCGTTACATGTAGTCAGTGGCCAAAAAGTCTGACAACCAGTCTTACCAAGGGATATAATGTGTATACCAAGGGGTTGTGGAGGTCAGATAGGCAGTCGTACTATGTAAAATACTGGTATTCAGTTCCACCCAGTAAGACTGAAAGCCGACCCAACATAGATGGTAAAAGGCAAGGCTGATGATGACAATAAACCAGACAGGCATTTGTTTAGGGTATTACCACACCAATCGATCGATCGTCGATCGATCACATCGATCAGCGGTAGAATGGATTAGTTGACAATCGATCGATAGGTTTACCTAGTAGAAACTATCGGTCGTCGTCAACTTATCAATTCTACCATACACGGTGTAAATCACCTCATCACAAAGCCGTCAACCAAGCATTCTGTACATGAAACTAAGTAACTTTACGCAAAAATTATTGCTGGGAAATGAATTTTTTTTTGGGGGTGTAAAATCATGTTTTGTGGTAGAACTCAATGTAACGCACTCAAAACATTGTGCTGATGGACGGGTTGAATAGTACGGGGGTCGTGGAGGTGTTTAAAGTAAAAATCTACCATTAAAAACTTGTATTTAAAAAAAAAACTTGTCAAAAAGTTGGAACTTTGACCCCTAATATCTCCGTAACTAGAAGGTTCCCAGGTATTGTGTAGAACAAAAAAATGATCGCAATGACAGGGAGAACCAGTGCCTTTCGGCTTCGTTAAGAGGTGTTTTACACCCTTTAGATAGATGGCACTGATCGACGATCGATGGATTGCTTTCATTGTTGGAAAAGGCAAAAAGAATACAGCATACTTATTTACTCAGTAACTGTGTCCAATGCTAATGTTCTTCCGGTCGTATAACTTTTATATATGACAAGAGTATAAGAAAGTGTATCTAGTCAATAGGCTGTTTGTTTATCATATTATCAAGGACAAACATAGATTTTATTATTTCAGGTACACTTTGTGAACAAGAAGTTGGGAAACTACCTACTTTGTTCATTGTATTCTTGTTTAGTAAACTTAAGGCAATGAATATATGTGTTCGTTTTTCAGGGTAATTGGTGACCTGTTGTTTATCATAAAAAGCCGCGTGCTATTAGACTCAAATACTCAAAAGATTATAGGAACTAAGTTCTTAGTGGTCGGATTTTCCTGGGTTTTTTTTTATTGAGTTCCTATGTCATCATCATCTGCCTAGCCTTTTCCCAAACTTTATTGGGGTTGGCTTCAAGTCTAACCGAATGCAACTGAGTAACAGTATTTTAAATTAAGCGACTGCCTATCTGACAACCACAATCCAGTAACTGAGTAGTACGAAACTCCTTGGTTAGACTGGATGTCAGACTTTCGCCTTCTGACTACTTTCTATCTCCTGACTATTTTCTACTTTGTGAGTTACGACTGTCAAAGATCTAAAAATGACAGCCGGGACCAACGGCTTAACGTGCTTTCTGAGGCACGGAGGAAACTCGGTATGTAATTATGGTTACCCATCTACGGACCGACCTCGGCAAGCACGGCTTTACCTTCAAGATTGACCCGTACAGCTGTTTTTAACACAAGCTCCTCCGAGTTCCTAGATGTCGAGAAAAAAAAACAATTCGCAGCTCACGCTTTTTAACCACAAAAAAACTTTTTTACAAAAAAAATAACCGACTTCCAAAAAAAACACTAAAATGTGGCAAATAATTTTAGTTTTGGAAGTCGGTGGCAAAAAAGTAAATGAAACAAACAAGTCACCGACTGCCGAAACTAAAATTATTTGCCACTTTTTTTGGAAGTCGGTTATTTTTTTTGTAAAAAAGTTTTTTTTTTCATTGTATTTTGATTTTTTTTTGTTTATGAAGTCATACATAACATCACGCCTGTAATCCCCGAAGGGTAAGGCAGAGGCGTGCCTAACAGTACACCCACATTTTGCCAGTTATGTTTAAGTCTTACGTTATTGAGAGCGAGCTTATTGCCATCAACCGGGCACAAATCTAGACTACTTCCGAGGAATTTCTGACGGAAAAATCCAATAACTAAATGCCCGACCCGAGAATCGGAACCAGTCCCTCATTTTCAACAGTCACGATTCCGGCCATTAGACCAATGACTAGAATTCTACCATGACATGAGCCATACATCTCTCAAGTCAACACGAGAATACAATACATATTCAGCAACTAAACATTCTTCAGCTAAATCTAAATTTAGCACTAAAAAGTTTGTCTGCCGCACGTTATGGCTAATCGCGGTAGAACACGATAACTTATAATTAGCTCCAAAATGTTAGAATAAATATAAACTTTGGCGGTGTACGGGCGATTATAAAGTTGTGTGTACTAGTTCTAAACATTAATGGTATAATAACTTGGCTTCAGAGTTAGACTAAAGACTTATGTCGCTTAGAATATTCAAAATTGTATTTTACGTCAACAAAAACAACTAACTTCCAATAGAAAAACACAAAAAAGTGGAAAATAACTTTACTTCTGGAAGCCGGTGACTTTTGTTTTTTAATTGTCTTTTAAGCTAGGTACCGAATTCCGGAAGAAAAGTTCTTTTACACTTATTACCGATTTTCGGGCTTTTGATACACCGAAAGGCGAGTTTTAAATCCGGGTAGAATCCTAGTCTATAATGTTTCCACTGCTGGGATACAGGCCTCCTCTCTATGAGAGGGAGTGGTCTGTAATCCACCACGCGGGCCCATTGCGAGTTGGTAGATGTCACATGTCTTCGAATTTTTAGTTGTAGGACAAGCCGGTTTCCTCACGATGTTTTCCTTCACCGTTTTGAGAGCAGCGGTGATGAAATAAATTACACAAAGTAATGCGCCTGCCTGGGTTTGAACACACAGCTTACTGCTCGTAAATCGGGGGTGCCTCCACTGGGCCACCGCTGCTCTCCCTCTGCTCTACTTACTTTCCTAAATTACGACATAAAATATAAATCATCATCATCTGCCTAGCCTTTTCCCAAACTATCTTGGGGTCGGCTTCCAGTCTAACCGGACGCAGCTGAGTACCAGTATTTTACATGAAGCGACTGCCTATCTGACCTCCACAACCCAGTAACTAGGCAATACGGTACCCCTTGGTAAGACGTCAGACTTTTTGGCTCCTGACTACTCGTAACGACGGTCAAAGATCTACAAATGACACACAATGAATATAATATGTGTTCGTTTTTGAGAGTAATTGGTGACCTGTTGTTTATCATAAATAGCCGCGTGCTATTAGACTCAAATACTCAAAAGATTATAGGAACTAAGTTCTTAGTGGTCGGATTTTCCTGGGGTTTTTTTATTGAGTTCCTATGTCATCATCATCTGCCTAGCGTTTTCCCAAACTTTATTGGGGTTGGCTTCAAGTCTAACCGAATGCAACTGAGTAACAGTATTTTAAATTAAGCGACTGCCTATCTGACAACCACAATCCAGTAACTGAGTAGTACGAAACTCCTTGGTTAGACTGGATGTCAGACTTTCGCCTTCTGACTACTTTCTATCTCCTGACTATTTTCTACTTTGTGAGTTACGACTGCCAAAGATCTACAAATGACAGCCGGGACCAACGGCTTAACGTGCTTTCCGAGGCACGGAGGAAACTCAGTATGTAATATTGGTCACCCATCCACGGACCAACCTCGGCAAGCACGGCTTAACCTTAAAGATCGACCCGGGCGGCTGTTATTATTTAGCCACGAGCTCCTCACATAAAATATAAATACCTAAAATATATAAATAAAACATTTTCAATGAAACCACCATAATGTGACCACCAACAACCATTACTTACCACCATGACATTTAGAAAACAAATCTGAACTTCGTAAATTAGAAGTCGACGATAGCTAATTATGTTTTAACACGGAACGCGTTAATTATACTGTCATAATCTTCACGCTATGTAACTTTCTGGGTAAGTAAAAGCTGTAACTAGAATTGAAAATGAAATCTAGACAATTTCTATGTACTTGACTTTTTAAAATAACGATTTACTGGAAGAGCTCGTGGCTAAATAACAACAGCCGCTCAGCACGCGTAGCATGACCACTGTAGAAACGAGTTTTGTCTACGGAAGAATCGACATAATGACAGATAGACAATGACAATGTGTCAGTTGTCAATTCTTCCGTCGACATAGCCCGTTTCTACGGCGGTCATGCTACGCGTGCTGGTCGATTTTCAGATTAAGCAACGCTTGCCTAGGTCGGTCCGTGGATGGGTGCCCACCCATTACATACCGAGTTTCCTCCGTGCCTTGGAAAGTACGTTAAGCCGTTTGTCCCGGCTGTCATTTGTAGATCTTTGACATTCGTTACAGTCTTTCCACAGGATATCGTACTATCTAGTACTAACTAGGCTGTGGAGGTCAGATAGGCTGAATACTGCTAAGCTGAATATCAGTATTTTAGCGAATGCTCCATGTAAAATACTATGCTCCATGTAAAATACTATGCTCCATGTAAAATACTATGCTCCATGTAAAATACTGGTATTCTGCTGCACTCGGTTAGATTGGAAGCCGACCCTAATACAGTCGGGAAAAAGGCTAGGCAGATGACGATGGACGGTGTACTTCTCTATTACTTTTACTGGCAGATAGCTGATGTTATATGATGTAACTAAGGTTAGGAAAAAGGTGTAGGGTTACGTGTGAAAATATTAAAAACCTTTGAGATTGTTAACAAAATCCGATTCAAATATGGAAAGTATTATTGTGACAATAAGTTCACGCGGACGAAGGTCGTGGGGCAATAGCTATAAGTCTATACATAAAACAAATAAATAAAATTGAAGTGTTTGTTTGTAATATTAAAATGACCGCTGTTTACTACATGCATATGATTGTATATACGGTACATATACCAAAATATTTTTTATATTTTTTGTCTGTCAGTCTTTCTGACTGTTTGTTCCGGCTAATCTCAGGAACGGCGGGACCGATTTTCACTGGCCGATAGCTGATGAAATAAGGAGTAAACTTAGGCTACTTATTATTTTAGAAAAAAAAAAATACTAATTAAAATAAAAACGCAAAATCGAAAAAAAAAAAACCTTTTTGTTCAATTTCACGCGGATTAAGTCGCGAGCATAGCTAGTTTTTAATAAAACAAAACGAAATGTCTTTATCAGTTTTACCACACTAACTGATAAACCACTCTGCAGTAAGTATTTAAAGTCAGATGATCCTTTGTACCAACTACTCTAAGGCGTTAACCAGAGAGATGTATCATAACATTAAGTTGGCAGTAAGTTATGTATTATGTCTACATTCCTAGTGTCGGATAATTGGCGTGTTTGTCTGAGAGTGAAACCTTTGATTTATTTTTTTTCCTATTAAAGTAATTAGTAAAGAAGTCGTCAATCATTAAAAACAAAGTCAAATAATTTATTTCTATTAGACGGCATCGGTACATTTTAAAAATAGATACATAATAATTAATTCTATTGGTTCTAAGTTGTCTTGTGTTCGCAAACGTAATTTTATCAGCAAACAAATGTGTCATTGTCTGACACTGGGTATTTAATTTTAAGTCAAGTTTATATTTTTAATTTTGGTATGATAAACGAGCGCGTCTCGCCATCAAACTGTAAAGTTTGGCGAGTAAAAACTGTAAAAAAAAAAATTTATTTTAAACATTAAGATTAATAAAGAAAAAAATAAAAAAAAAAACAAAAGAACTCCTACTATTCCACACTCCCAGAATATCAAAAACTACCAACCTTGTCACCAATATTTCATGTTCCTAGCGTGTTTCTATTCTAACCCTGACATTCACTATCTTACCCCTATATTTTGTCACGCGATATGCCTTCCTCGGTACCTGTAATTAAAGTCGTATTTATTTTAATGGTCTTTGTAATTAGATAAAGATGGCGGAGGATTATGTTTCTGATAGGATTTGTTAAGTGTCTTTGTGTAACCGTTTAATAGTTCTAGCTTCCAGGCAGTGGCGTGCCTCCGATGAAACGGGGGCAAAGCCCAACTATACAAAGGACGAAATTAGGGTTAAAAAATTATGTTATGTTCTGGCATTGGTTACTAACGTTTTTGTTTTCACATTATATAAATATGCCTAAATATGAAACTGCAAACAGTTTCATATTTCTTGCATATTTTATATCCCGTAAAAAAATTATAACTATTTTAATATCAAGTATGAAGTAAAATATATAAGAGCCATCTATTAACTTAAATGTAACAACTGAAATCTGAGTCTATTAGTTTACTTCGATCGGTGCAGTCGCTATGGGTCAGATATTCAAATGAACGCTAGATGGCGCACAAACAAAATATTGGTTTCTAACTACACATTGTTGAAAATATTTGTAATTACTCACAATGTAAACAGCCATAACTCTTCATTCTTCTCTTCTTTACCACGGACAGATGACACACAACAAAGCACACAGAAGGCATGGTATTACTAGATAGATTTACAGATAGATATCAGCAATGTCATACCTCCGGTGGCTTTGATAAAAGCCGTTTGTTGTCAAATTTGTTTCAGTAAATGATTTTGGAGCATGCTTTTATTGTAACACTTGAATGAATAACAAAATTACTTTAATTACCTTCTGTATTCTAAATCAAAAACTCTATCTTTCTGTAAAAATGATTTTATTACATCAGCATAAAATGTTGGTGAACGTTTTAATTCTACCAACAGCTGTTTTTCTATGGCAATCGTTGATAATTCGGAAAGCCGCTCTTGTCCTTGTGTATTTCTTAAATATGTGTGAATACGTTTCAAAGATGAAAAAGCGCGTTCCGCGGAACAACTTGTCGCGGGTATTGTTACAATTAAATGTGCTAACTTTAAAAGTTCCTGAAAAGCATCCTGAAGGGAATTTTCATGCAGGAAATCAATTAAATTAAAAATATTGAGATCCTTTAGTTCAGGTGATGAATACAAACTAATCAACTGAATCTTTAAAGTTTCCCTATCAAAATAGTTTGCATAAATGCTGAATAACGAATCTAATGCCGCTGTCGGAAAAACTCGTTTATAATTATCAAATTGTTTGTTATTAAGCAATTGGAAAAACTGTAATTTAAATATTTCTGAATATCTATCTTTAATTTCGGCAGATATGTTATCAATTACTTGGACAAATATACGTTTATACTCTGTACGAGCGCAAGTGACATTACGTCTTAAACGAGGAGCAGAATTATTTATCAATGAATCTTCATAAATTTGACTAAATTGGGCAAGCAATTCATTGTGCAACCATGAGTCAAACACTTTTATTTGGTTAACACAAAAACCAACATCGACTTGTGATTTTTGAATTATGTTGTACAAGCCGTCGGTTTTTTCAAATATCTTGTGGAAAAGGGAAAGAAAAAAAATAAAATTAAATGATGTTAGATAATTGCAAAAGTTTTCCGCGGCTAAAATATTATCACCATCCCATTCCTGTTGCGTGTTATCAGCCATTTCAGTAAACAATTTAATAAGGTTTTGTTTTTGTTCAGAAACCGTGTTTACAATACGTGATGAATATGACCAACGAGTCGCTGAAAGGTGAGGTAGTCGTTTACTACAATGGCTATCGTAAAAAGCAGCTCGTTTCGTACTGTTACTAAAAAAATTAATCATTGCCTGAAGGGCAGAAAAAAACGAACTGACTTCACTAATCCTACCACATGATTTGGAAAGTACCAAATTTAAAATATGAGCATTACACCAAACGTAAATAGCTTGTGGACAAACTTCCTTAACTTTTTGTTGTACTCCATTTCTTATGCCTGACATTACGCTTGCTCCATCGTAACTTTGTGCTACTAATTTCCCGATACACTCGTATTCATTAAGAAAATCAAAAATGATTTTAGATAAAGTTTCCGAGGTACGGCTTTCAGATACATTAACGTAATTCATAAAACGATCATGAATTTCGTTGCCATAATGATATCGAAGAATTACGCACAGTTGCTCTCTGTTGCTTATATCAGGAGTTTCATCAACAATAATAGAAACAAATTTTGTCGTATTAACCTCGAGTTTAATACGAGATTTAATAACTTCGCATATGGAATGAATAATATAATTCTGAATTTTATTTGATAAATAACTAGGGCCCGGCTTATTGCCTTCTTGTTGCTGCGTATGTTTTTCTAAGACGAGGTCGTATTTAGAAAGCATAGACACAACCTCCAAGAAATTGCCTCGGTTTAATGAGGTTTTAGACTCATCGTGACCTCGAAAAGGAAGTTCTTGCTGTGCTAAAAGACACACAACATCAACCAACCTTTGAAAAACGGCGCGATTATGATCGACACGCAAATTGTATTTAGTTATTTCGTCACTTAACTGACGAGATAAAGATGTTTCAATTCGCGTTTTACCAAAACTACAGAATGAAATAACGGCATTCATATGCTTCTGAGAATTCTGATGCCTTTTCATGGCACCAGATAAGTTATTTAAATCATCGTAACCCGATGCACTCCAAGCATTCTTATCTTGAGAGAAAAATATGCAAGGCCAACAGAAAAATTTGTTTAAATGAGAGCACCCGACCAGCCAATGAACACTGTACGATGACCGAGTAAAATGTCTATTATGGCATCTAATTTTCTGAGAAATGTTCAAATCAGGGGTAGGTTTAGGTGAAGTAACGAGATTATATTTTTCCGTAAAACTCAAAGTATTTACCTTGCCTAGTAACGATTTCACACACTTCAATCCATCACAAGGAACAATTGCATGCGTTTCCGAATTCATTTTAGTGTTAACAAACTTTAATCACTTCAAAACAAAGTTAATTCCGAGAACTAATCACAAGAAATAGAAAAAATAATATCACAACAAAGAGATGCACCAGTAATCGCTCAAAACAAATATGAACTAATTTGAAATCGTTTTACTTTCTATGGAAATTCGCGCTACGCGCAGGTCTTTGCGCCGCTTGCCCGTTCATTCTTGGCGCGCAAACACACATTCACTCTCAACTTACACTGACATACACGCACACATTCAAAGAAAAGCCCAGCTTTTAACTCCATACGAATTTCCAAATTAAATACCTAATAATCTTATCGGAACAGAGTCATTAATATACTAACAGAGTGATGAATATGACCAACGAGTCGCTGAAAGGTGAGGTAGTCGTTTACTACAATGGCTATCGTAAAAAGCAGCTCGTTTCGTACTGTTACTAAAAAAATTAATCATTGCCTGAAGGGCAGAAAAAAACGAACTGACTTCACTAATCCTACCACATGATTTGGAAAGTACCAAATTTAAAATATGAGCATTACACCAAACGTAAATAGCTTGTGGACAAACTTCCTTAACTTTTTGTTGTACTCCATTTCTTATGCCTGACATTACGCTTGCTCCATCGTAACTTTGTGCTACTAATTTCCCGATACACTCGTATTCATTAAGAAAATCAAAAATTATTTTAGATAAAGTTTCCGAGGTACGGCTTTCAGATACATTAACGTAATTCATAAAACGATCATGAATTTCGTTGCCATAATGATATCGAAGAATTACGCACAGTTGCTCTCTGTTGCTTATATCAGGAGTTTCATCAACAATAATAGAAACAAATTTTGTCGTATTAACCTCGAGTTTAATACGAGATTTAATAACTTCGCATATGGAATGAATAATATAATTCTGAATTTTATTTGATAAATAACTAGGGCCCGGCTTATTGCCTTCTTGTTGCTGCGTATGTTTTTCTAAGACGAGGTCGTATTTAGAAAGCATAGACACAACCTCCAAGAAATTGCCTCGGTTTAATGAGGTTTTAGACTCATCGTGACCTCGAAAAGGAAGTTCTTGCTGTGCTAAAAGACACACAACATCAACCAACCTTTGAAAAACGGCGCGATTATGATCGACACGCAAATTGTATTTAGTTATTTCGTCACTTAACTGACGAGATAAAGATGTTTCAATTCGCGTTTTACCAAAACTACAGAATGAAATAACGGCATTCATATGCTTCTGAGAATTCTGATGCCTTTTCATGGCACCAGATAAGTTATTTAAATCATCGTAACCCGATGCACTCCAAGCATTCTTATCTTGAGAGAAAAATATGCAAGGCCAACAGAAAAATTTGTTTAAATGAGAGCACCCGACCAGCCAATGAACACTGTACGATGACCGAGTAAAATGTCTATTATGGCATCTAATTTTCTGAGAAATGTTCAAATCAGGGGTAGGTTTAGGTGAAGTAACGAGATTATATTTTTCCGTAAAACTCAAAGTATTTACCTTGCCTAGTAACGATTTCACACACTTCAATCCATCACAAGGAACAATTGCATGCGTTTCCGAATTCATTTTAGTGTTAACAAACTTTAATCACTTCAAAACAAAGTTAATTCCGAGAACTAATCACAAGAAATAGAAAAAATAATATCACAACAAAGAGATGCACCAGTAATCGCTCAAAACAAATATGAACTAATTTGAAATCGTTTTACTTTCTATGGAAATTCGCGCTACGCGCAGGTCTTTGCGCCGCTTGCCCGTTCATTCTTGGCGCGCAAACACACATTCACTCTCAACTTACACTGACATACACGCACACATTCAAAGAAAAGCCCAGCTTTTAACTCCATACGAATTTCCAAATTAAATACCTAATAATCTTATCGGAACAGAGTCGTTTTACTAGCAAAGACAAAGAGGTCCGACAAGCCAAATACAGAAGCCAGTGAGTGCGACTGAGAAAGTATGACTCGCACTAGGCTTGAACTCCTCTTTTGTATGGTGTTAGAGCGAGCCAGAGTCGCGCCGCTGCTCGCGCAGCTATCGGAGATAGGTATTAGAACATTTTGGCAACGTCGCGATAATAATGCGAGCGAATAGAGACAATTCAGTGAGTGCGTAAATCTGGCAACCTCGCATCGTTTGGCGCGTGGCGCGCGGAATTTAATGTTATCATTATTTTGACACATTTTTTTGTTTTGTAAGGAATGTTCTTTTTTTTTTTTTAGTTCGAGTTGTGTGTTAGGCAAGCCGGGCTTTTCAGGTTGTATGACAGATCCGCCACTGCTTCCAGGCGGCCTACCATAACGTCTTAAAACATTATTGTTTTACTCCTTTTCCAGTGTGGGAAAGAGATGGCGCTAGACATCCTGTATAGCTCCATCTCTTTCACACACTGGAATAAGAGTGAAAAAATACTGCTTTAAGGTTTCATTAGTCGCGGGCTCGAACTCACTGGTGGCCGTGGCCGAAAAGCACGCTGTCTCACTTGGCATCGTGCCCGACAGAGATAGTATCAGTGATGAGCAGTTAGACGCTAGTCTTCACGCACATCTAGTTCGTACGCACACACACAGCGTTCCGAAACGTAAGGCGCGCGTAAAAAAATACGAAAAGGCCTTTGGAAGATAGTGTTTTATGAAAAAACCACTGCGTGTATCAATTACAAATAAAATGTATTAAATTCTTTGATAATTGTGCTGTGTCGTTACCGACTTTGTTTTGGAAATTTGACACTTCTTTTATTACTAATTTACGACCAAAGTTGCAGGTACGGAAGTGGAAATCGTCATGCTGATTCACATTTGAGAAAAAGTGGTCTTTAAAAAGCAGCAACATACATTTTATTGTTTGGAAGACATATATCGCCATAATAAATATAGATAACATCACGCCTGAAATTCCGAGGGGTCAGGCAGAGGTGTTTCTTTTCTCTGTTTTTTATTTTTTCAGTTAGATACACAATAATTTCCCCTTTTTACTTTTGTTTAAATTTATGAATTTCTGGTAATTTTTGTTTAATGTTGTGTGCTTTTGTGGCATGTGCCAAATAAACTTATTTTCTTTCTTTCTATTGGAGAAATGTGGGCACATTTCGCCAGTTATGTCCAAGTCCCATGTAATAGGGGGCGAGCCTATTCCCATCTAACAGGCACAAATCTAGACTACGTGGCTGCTACTGAGAAATTCCTGATGGAAAAACCCAATCACACTTTTTCCGACCCGGAATCGAACTCAAGACCAGCAGTCGCGCTTACGGTCACTCGACCCATGAAGCAGTCAATTTCACCATAATGCACGGTGTTAAGACGACAATGAAACGCAGTGCCATGCAATACCACGAACTGTCACTGTCACCTGTCAACGTCAAAGAAAAAAACTCCACGCTACGATAGTTTTTAAGATAACCTATAAGACCGCTCTCATGAATTGTAACAAAGGAACCAAAGTTGGAATAAATCCTGTCTAAACTAAGAACCTCGTATTCTTTGCAAGAGACCAGCTAGCCGTAACATTTGATCCTTCGAAGCCGGATATCACACGGAACTAGCTGCCACGGGATTCATTGCTGAGAATACGCAACGGTGACAAGGAGAAAACGCGCAGAATTCCGTTACCTGTACTTACGCATGCTGGTAAGGCGAGCCAACTACGATCTCCAACCGCTTCCACCTTCCTCTTGTGCTAATACTGTGTTTTCTCTGCTTATTCCAGTGCTTTGTACAAACTGCGCTTACGCACACACACGCACGTTAATAGTGGTACAGCAGCTCAGTGAAGCATTGGCACAGCATTTAGCCAGCACGACACAGCTTACGCAGGCTTGTGGTGTGTAGATTCTAAAACTGTAAGTACCTCAGCTTCTTATTCGCACACGAAATGAGTACGTCACCGAAACTTACTTTGAACATTGAAAGAACCGATTTGATAAGAAAACGAGGTACAGTTAAAGCTAAATTAACTACATTTAAAAAGTATATTTGTTCTTTGGACAATCAAGTTTTATCTGAAGTGCAACGCGCAGAGTTAAAGTTAAGAATTGCCAGGGCTGCAACACTGTTGAATGAGTTTGAGGATTATCAGGATTCTATGAGCTATACACAAGTTTCTGCCGATACAGAAAAAGAGTTAGAATCCTTGGAAGTCTTTGAATCCGAGTATTACAGTGCTTTAGCTAAGGCTCAGTGTTTGTTAGGTTGTGAGGAAAGTAATGCTAATGAGACTCTAAAACAAGCGCATACTAAATTAGATTACATTAAATTGCCTGTAATTTCCATTCCTGAATTTGATGGCACATATGAGCACTGGTTACAATTTAGGGATACCTTTCAGTCCCTCATTCACAACTCAAAAGATATTACAAATATACAAAAGTTTCATTATTTAAAATCAGCGTTGAAAGGAAGTGCTAGCTTAGTTATAGATTCACTTCAATTCTCTGCTAGTAACTATGTTGTGGCATGGGAGTTACTGCTGAGTAGGTATGATAACAGTCAGCTTCTCGTACACAATCACATCAAGTCATTGTTTACCATTCCTATGCGTACTAAAGAGTCACCTAGTCAGTTACGCCAATTGATAGATAATGTACTTAAAAATCTACGTGCATTAAAGATTTTAGGAGAACCCACCGAGCACTGGAATACTATGATTATCTATTTAGTTGTATCAAAGTTAGATCAGGTGACCGAGCGCGAATGGGAACAACATAAATCTACACTTTTATCAAGAAGTAGTGAGTCACAAGACAAACTCACGGTGGATCAGTTATTGCAGTTTCTCAAAGGTCGTGCAGATATGCTAGAAACCATAAATGTATCCCATAGTAAGTACACACAGCAGTCTCACTTACAAGATAAAAAGAAACACAGTACAAATCCACAAAGTGTACCCAAGGTTCACTGTAACGTCACAACTAACAAATCAACTGACTCAAAGGGCAAGGGTAAAGTGCCTACTAAGTACTTATGTTATCTGTGCAATTCACAACATCCACTATATTCTTGTCAACAATTTTTAGATCTTAATTTAAATGAAAGGTTGAAGGTAGTTAATGAAAAAGGTCTATGTAAGAACTGCATGAGAGTCGGTCATTCTTCAGTTGAATGTAAGTTAGGTCCGTGTTGGAGATGCGAACAAAAGCACAATTCGTTACTATGTCATGCCAAGTCTGAATCACGCGCAGTAGCATTAGTGACGTCGGCGCAGGGCCAAACAAATGCTGAGGAATTATTGAATGATATCAACACTGATGATTTGAACGCACACAGCTGCACGCTGCAGGCAGGTACACACGCACGCACCTCCGTCAGCTGGTCACCCGTTTTGCTGTCTACGGCCATAATAGAAATACCTGATCACACAGGAATCTATCAGAAAGCGCGGGCGGTCTTAGATAGTGGTAGTGAGCGTTGTATAATCACACAAACATTATGCGACAAATTAAATCCGCAACTTATACAGTCCACTTATAATATACATGGTGTAGGAAACTTAGTGTCACAATGCACACAGACTTGTGACATTGAGTTTAGAGCACAAAACAGTAATTATACAGAACGCATGAAATGCTTAGTTTTACCGAAAATAACGTCAAACTTACCTTCCATTGAACTTGATAGAATAAAATTCAATATTCCCACCAATATACAGCTTGCAGATCCATGTTTTTATAAAAGTTTACCTATTGATATTTTGATAGGTGCCGATTTGTTTTGGAATTTAATGAGTGAAGGGAAAATGAAGTTGGCTAATGGTGCGTTCCTACAAAATACCAAACTCGGTTGGATAGTGTCAGGTTCGGTACAAACTAACATTAAAACTAAAAACATTAAATGTCATTTCACGCAGACATTTGAACATCCTTTAGACGAACAGTTACGCAAATTCTGGGAAGTCGAGGAGTTACCTTCATGTTCGGATAAGACACGCAGTGATGATGAACAAATATGCGAGGAACATTTCGTGAATACGACGACGCGGTCCGAAAACGGTAGGTTCTGTGTACGCATACCTTTAAAATCATCGCCGAACACGTTAGGTAAAACTAGATCGATTGCCGAAAATCGATTTTATGCGCTTGAAAAACGTCTGGAACGCAATCCCGTGTATAAAAAAATGTACACGGAGTTCATACACGAATACATTAACTTAGGTCACATGAGTAAAATACAAACATATGGTACACCACACTACTTCATGCCGCATCATGGTGTGTTCCGTGAACATTCCACCACAACAAAGTTACGAGTTGTATTCAACGCAAGTCAACCATCGTCGAATGGTATTTCATTAAATGATTTACAACTTGTAGGACCGCCTATACAGGGTGATTTAATCGCCATATTGTTAAGATTTCGCGAAAACAGGTATGTGGCATGCGCGGACATCGAAAAAATGTACCGTTGCATAGTTGTAGATGAAAATCAACGTGACTTACAATTAATTTTGTGGCGAGATAATCCGTCTGATCAGCTAAGTGTATATCAATTAAACACCGTAACATATGGCCACGCCGCAGCGCCATTTCTTAGTTGCAGATGCCTCAAACAGCTAGCGATCGAATGTACGCCTAACGTGACACCAGTCGAGTCCGATACGATACCGACACGACCACGACACGACGTCGATCCGGAGGTTGCTCAGACGATTAACGACAACTTCTATGTGGACGACTTAGTCTGTGGGGCATCTACTATACCTAAGTTAATGTCGATTTGCCAAGGTACAAGTAAGGTGTTGAGTACAGCATGTTTACCACTTAGAAAATGGGTTTTTAACTTTAATCATGAAAATGTAAATAACACACAAGATATTTCTAAAAACCTGTCTTTAGGTGAACACGCTCACAGAACTTTAGGTCTAGGTTGGCATAACAAGTCAGACGAATTATATTATCACACACAAGTTGAACATGACACCGAAAAAATTACTAAACGCATCATTTTGTCAGTGTCATCACAAATATTTGACCCGCTAGGTATGTTGAGTCCAGTTATAACTATAGCTAAAACATTATTGCAAAAGTGCTGGTTACTAAAACTTGATTGGGATCAACCTGTACCAAACGACGTCGCAAAAATATGGGTTAAATTTCTTGATAATTTAGATCGACTAAATCAAATTCGCATACCTCGTCATGTTATGTGTTCCAACCCAGTGCGGATCGAACTACACATTTTTACAGACGCATCACAGGTAGCTTACGGCGCCTGCGCCTACATACGCACGATTAATAACGAATCAGCTGTTACAATGCGCTTGTTATGCTCAAAAGGCAAAGTTACGCCGACTGCGCCGACAACGATTCCTCGCCTAGAATTGTTAGGGGCAGTGCTCGGTGCGCGTTTATATACCAAAATAAATCACTCTTTGCGATCGCCGATTGATGCCGTTGTATTCTGGTCAGATTCAACTATTGTTTTAGGTTGGTTGGGAATGCCATCTAACTTACTTAAAACTTATGTCCAGAATAGGGTTGGAGAAATTCATAAATTAACGAAGGGTTGTCCGTGGCGCCATGTCAGTGGGAAAGAAAATCCTGCGGATTTGGTGTCGCGAGGGCAAGCTGTAGACACACTCAGCTCATGCGATTTGTGGTGGAATGGTCCCACGTTCTTACACGATCAAGATTATAAAATTTCGAATTATGATTTAAATTTAGTTCCACAAGACTTACCCGAAGTCAAAAATATTAGTAACACGCTTGTTATAAATCAAAACGAAAACGTAAATTTATTAACCTTTAGTAGATTTTCTCAATTCAGCCGCTTGAAGCGTACGGCTGCCTATGTACTTAGATTTGTACATAACGCGCGCAACAAGGGCAGTAAACGCACAGGTCCGCTCACGGTTGATGAGTTGAGTATGTCTACTACTCTATTGGCAAAAATTTCACAAAGGGAATCCTTTCCAGATTTGCACGAAATACTTGCCAGCAACAAACCGGTTAAAAACGCACATTTATCGAAACTGAACTTATTTATCGACAGTCAAGGCTTAATTCGAGTTGGAGGTCGCATAGAAAACTCGCCGTTATTCACGTTCGATAAAAAACACCCCATCTTGCTGTGCGGTAAACAACATTTTACCGTTCTTCTCTTCCGCTATGAACATAAACAAATGCTGCATGCAGCACCTCAGCTTTTGCTGTTTAATATTAGGGAAACTTGGTGGCCTGTAGGTGGTAGGAATCTCGCGAGAAAAATAGTACACGGCTGTATTAAATGCGCGAGAATGCGCGGGAATTTAGCCACCCCTATCATGGGAAACCTTCCTAAAGAGCGACTAGAGTCAGGTTTTCCGTTCATGGTGTCCGGAGTCGATTATTTTGGACCAGTGCTCATATTGAACCGGAAAGGCAGGGGTGCAAGGACAGAAAAGGCGTACGTTTGTTTATTTATCTGTTTTAGTACACGCGCAGTTCACTTAGAACTAGTCACAGATTTGTCATCAGACTCTTACCTTTTAGCTCTTAAGCGCTTTATTTCACGTCGTGGTAAACCGAGTGAAATTTATTCCGACAACGGAAAAAACTTTGTTGGTCTAAAGAACGAATTTACTAGGTTTTTAACATCGTGTTCGAACGATGTAAAGGACTACGCGGCTTCTCAAAGTATTAAATTTCACATGATTCCACCATACGCTAGTCATTTTGGGGGCAAATGGGAAGCAGGGGTAAAAAGCTGCAAATACCACTTGAGACGTGTCGTAGGCAACGCGCATTTAACCTACGAGGAATTTAGCACAGTATTAGTTCAAGTCGAGGCTATCCTAAATTCCCGTCCACTTACTCCCATGTCCTCTGATCCACATGACTACATTCCGCTCACCCCTGCTCACTTTCTGGTTGGCCGTCTGCTGACTGCGCCGGTGCATGCTGACGTGAAAGACGCGCCTATTCACAGAGTCACCCGCTATCAGCGCCTTGAACAAATAAGGCAACACTTCTGGAGCCGGTGGTCTAAAGAGTATGTTTCCGAGCTACAGACAAGAACGAAATGGAAACATCAAGGGACTGATCTCAAAGAGGACACACTCGTACTCATTAAAGATGACAACCTGCCACCGTTGAGATGGAAGCTTGGCCGCATCGTGAAGACATACCCAGGTCGTGATGGAGTATCCAGGGTCGCCGACATCCGCACTGCCACCGGCGTCACCCGACGAGCTTTTTCAAAAATCTGTCCGCTGCCGCCCAATGACGACTAGCCCTACGCTTCTACTACACTTCACACACATCATTGAAACCTTCAGCTTTCAAGGCCGGGAGCATGTTAAGACGACAATGAAACGCAGTGCCATGCAATACCACGAACTGTCACTGTCACCTGTCAACGTCAAAGAAAAAAACTCCACGCTACGATAGTTTTTAAGATAACCTATAAGACCGCTCTCATGAATTGTAACAAAGGAACCAAAGTTGGAATAAATCCTGTCTAAATTAAGAACCTCGTATTCTTTGCAAGAGACCAGCTAACCAGCCGTAACACACGGTGTAAATCACCTCATCACGAAGCCGTCAACCAAGCATACTGTACTTACATGAAACTAAGTAACTTTATGCAAAAAATATTGCTGGGGAACGAATTTTTTTGGGGGGTGTAAAATCATGTTTTATGGTAGAACTCAATGTATCGCACTCAAAACATTGTGCTGATGGACGGATTAAATAGTACGCCGGTCGTAGAGGTGTTTAAAGTAAAAATCTTACATTAAAAAATTGAATTTAAATAATTCTAGTCAAAAAGTTGGAACTTTGACCCTTAATATCTCCGTAACTAGAAGGTTCCCAGGTATGGTGTAGAACAATAAAATGATCGCAATGACAGGGAGAACCAGTGCCTTTCGGCTTCGTTACGAGGTGTTTTACACCCTTTATAATTTTACAAGCTGTTGTTTTGCATCCTCGTCAAATTCAAGGAGGTAACTATGTCAATGATTCTCGACCCGAACCAATTATAAAATATGTATGTATTTTTCCTTGCCTTATTTACGGAAATCGGTAAAAGTAACTTGTTTTAAAAACACGTCTGTACCTTGCCTTATACCCGCGCTTTTACACATACAAACAATCTCAAACGTATATTCGATAATTTCTTCTTCCATAAGTAAAGTTACCACCTAACAAACAAACCTCCACAGGTTATTCTGAAATACTGACAAATTTAAACAACAAAGAAACAGCGTTTTTTTAATAATTAACTAGGGAGCGTAATTTAAATTGTTTAAGTATGTCTTTTGTGACAATCTCCTGAATTTTGACGAGGATACAAAACAACACCTTGTATAATTATCATCTTTTACACTGTATAAGTAAAAATAAAATACTGTGAGAAAACAGAGACTGCTTTATTGTGCTAAATTTCAAAGTGTGATTGCTGTGTTCTTATGTTGAGCAAATCTCTGCAGTTCTGGAGTAACGAATAGACCACTCTCTCTAAACTCTTTATCAAAAAAAAAAAAACTCTTTATAAATAACTGACGATCATCATCAGCCTATAATGTACCCACTGCTGGGACACAGGCCTCCTCTCTATATAGATGTCACATGTCTTCGAATTTTAAGTTCTAGGACATGCCAGTTTCCTCACGATGTTTTCCTTCACCGTTTTTGAGGGCAGCGGTGATGAAATAAATTGCACAAAGTAATACGGCTGCCTGGGTTCGCACCCACGGCTTACTGCTCGTAAGTCGGGGCTACCACCACTTGGCCACCGCTGCTCTCAAAAACTGACGATATTTGAGTTTTATACCCTAACGTTGTTGCCAAAAGATGAATGAGAAAAGAAAATCATTCATTACTCAAAAAAAAATACGAAAGTACGTCAATTCCACAATTCAGACAGATTGCGTGCCGTTAACACTTCACATAGATCTAGATTAACGGAACGGGATATTATTGGCTCTTCATTCATGGTTTTACAGTTAAAATGGCGACTTATATTCAGTTTAGGTTACTATGGTATTAGTAGTTGATTGTAGGTTGTAGGTATGTATCAAAATCAAAGCATTATGTCCACGGCTTCGCCCGCTTTTTTCGGTTATTGTCCCGCAGGATCACACTACCGGGATAAAAAGTATCCAATGTGCTATTCCAGACTATTATCTATCCCTGTGCCAAATTTCATCCAGATCCATTCAGTAGTTTTTACGTGAAAGAGTAACAAACATCCATCCATCCATCCATACTTACAAACTTTCGCGTTTATAACATGAGTAGGAAGTAGGATAGGATAGTAGGATTGGCCAGTTACAGGTACTTTCAAACAGTCGAAAAAAAGACAAGAATAAAATGAAGCTACAGTCACAAGGAATAATAACTGTAAAAGTACTGTAGTTGCCCATTCCAATGCGTAGATCTCTATGGAGAAGAATGGGCAAGAAACTTCATGGACACTCTTTTTACATCAGAATGTCAGTATATGGATGAGAGATGGTTGTTGCCTCTTCCCTAAACAAAATAATATCCTCGTAGCCAAATTTCGGTCACGTGATCAATCTTGATGGTGACTAGAATAAACTGTACACCATATGAATTAACTGATGATCATCATCAGCCTACAGCAGTCCTCTGTCGGAGATAGGCCTCTCCAATCGCACGTCACTTCGCTCGATTCTCAGCAACCCTCATCCAGTTGACACGTTAGCTTACATATTGTGTGGGCTTAAGTCGACAACTTTTGTTCCTTGTCGGATCACCTCGTTCCGGATTCAATGAATGAATTAAGAGAAACTGTTACTGTAAGCCTGTTTTATTCCACTGCTGGGTCCTTTTCCCGTGACGTCCAAATCCTTCGATCCAGGGCCAATGTGGACCGCTGGCCGTTGGTTCTGTCCAGCTCGTCCCGCCACCTCCTGCGAGGTCCACCACGTCGCTGTGCTTCTTCCCTCGCTCGGTTAGTCCGTTCGGATAGCAATCCGACACTATAAGGGATCAGACGATTTCGAGGTCAATAATAAAAGTGTAGCCTTTCGACAAACTTTAGTTCTTCAACTAGCTGAGCCAGCGACTTAGTCCGCGTGGAATTTAACAAAAAAGTTATTTAGTCTTTTTTTTCGTACTTGGACATTGCAACATTACTTTTTTTTATAATATCTAATTTTAGATTTTTTCTAAAATAAATTAAATCAGGTATCTGCCATTTTCGAATATATACCGTATTTACATTCATATGCATACATGTAGTAAAAAGCGGTTATTTTAATATTACAAACAGACACTTCAATTTTATTTATTTGTATAGATAGATAAGTATTTGGGTAAAGATTTTTTCGCGGAACTTCTAAACAAAAATCTGGGTTAAGGAATGTCTTTCTTTGCAAACTGCGAACACAATGGAATAACTATGTTAATTCGTATTAGATCTTCGAAAAAATACCTCCCATACCGTAGTTTAGGGTCAATGTAATTTTTGTGGAAACGTAATTTTTTGTGACAGGAGACAAAAAATCGTCAAAATTTAAAAATACCTTCACATTTCTGCATTAAGTTTTATTTACTCAAGTATTATACAAAATGGAAGAGACACTGACACTAAAACGGATAACACGTATTCAGTATCATATCATATTTGTATGTGAGGGTGTAACAAACTTGCTTATTCCTTGATGAAAGGAGTAAACAGATTTATACATTAAAAAAGTAATTAGGGGAAAATGAATTTAATAAATGATGAAATGAAAAATACAATAAATTAGTACAAAAGTGAAGGGCAGGTTAACCGAGAACGTTTTAAATATCTCCGCAAATCTCTGAGCGTGATAGTAACTGAAGACAAACTCGCAGTCGTAGAAAGCTGGCTTGATTAAGATGAGCTTGACCACGACGAACTTGATGCAGGGCGATTTGGTAGGACCCACCAGCAGACACGTACCGCCCAATGCCAGGCTCGTCAGCTCGAAGAGCAGCTTCCAGCAGACAGGTAATGAGCCCCAGTGCCAGGCTCGTCAGTTCGCAAAGCAGCTTCCAGCAGACAGTTAGCAACAGCCACGGCAGCACTAAACGAAGGCCGCTCTTTGACTCCACCAGGCTGTGCTCAAAACTCAAGATATGACAGATCTTGACTCCAAACTAGACTTAGCTGTTTTCTTGATTTTAGACTATACTGATTTCTCGTGTCCAGACTGAACCGACTCTTAACTCCAGACTAGAACCAGGGCATCTGTCAGAAATCCCTTTTATACCCTGATCTTCCGTTTCTTTTCTTCCAATCATTTTTTTAGATTCAAAACTGCTGCGCTCTAGTAAGACGCAACCTGCCAGTATTAAAAACAGCCAGTAACAATGGTCAAAAACCCTGCACATAATATTTTTAGAAATATAACTCAGAATATCTTTACACAGCAAATATTCGCAATTAACTATAAAATACAACAATTTGAACTGACGAATTGATGATAATAATTTTTAGTAATATATAATCTAAATGAAACCTTCATAGAGAGTTTGGCTGGTAAGAATCAAAAATAAAAGTAAATGACATCTGACAAATTTGAAGTAAACATGTCACAGCAAAGGATATAAAGAAAATATTTATAAAAATGAAATAAAAATATGAATATGGATGATTAAGTGTGAGTATAAGGTATCTGTAGTAAGCAGATACTATATTTCCCCAACGACCCCGAGAAAATTTTTGGCCTAGAACAAAAATTTTGGTAAGGTTAAAGTATTACAGCATTCACAAAACTTTCATAACTCATTCAAACACACCGACATCTTACGAAGTTAGGCCAGGTAGGATTCACATTCAATGATCACTACTCCGCCTGATAAATCAATAACAGTAGGCTTATTTTTGGAGTTGTAATCCGCTCGCGTCTAAAACCCATAATAAGATGAAAAATAATAATAAGGGATCCACCCCAATCAACTTTTAGAGTTGAAGATTAGCGAAGGCTTATTTTAAGGAAGTCGCAACCCGCTTCAGTCAACTTTTAGAGTTGAAGATTAGCGAAGGCTTATTTTAAGGAAGTCGCAACCCGCTTCAATCAACCTTTAGAGTTGAAGATTTAAAAAAATAGTTATACCAACTTATAGTATAGTTAGGTATAATAGAAGGTTAGATAACTTGTACCTAAAAGCACTTCATAAAGTTATCTGATAAGAACAGATATAGAAGAAGATTAAAAAATAATCTTTTACTGGTTTAAGAACCAATGAAAGAACATAGTTAGGAAATAAAAACTATAGAGTTTAAATAGACCGAATAAAACTCTACAGTTAGAAGGGAAGAGGAAGATGAGTCATGAGTAAGTATAAGATTAAAAAGTTAAAAATAAAGTGTATAAAATTAAAAGGGAGAGAGAGTCAAGAGAGTCTGAGTTATTATTAAGAAGGATTCTAAAATAGCCTACTTGAAATATTCAAGAGCGTTGAAGGACTGTCATGTGTAGTAGTCTATACTTTTGCGCAGAACCAGCGCAGATAATAGTTCGAGCCCACGACACTAAACCTATTTTGATGAGATTTATAGATGATATAGATAAATATATGACTTAAGTGTTTAAGAGTATAAGTAGATTAAGTGATGTAATATGATGAAAATATGATGAAAATAGTTACCAAATATAATCTCTTGTGGAAGTTGTTTTAGAATTTAGGGAATATGTTTAAGATCAAGACTTGATTTTGCGTTAGGCGCCAAAATGTAACAAACTTGCTTATTCCTTGATGAAAGGAGTAAACAGATTTATACATTAAAAAAGTAATTAGGGGAAAATGAATTTAATAAATGATGAAATGAAAAATACAATAAATTAGTACAAAAGTGAAGGGCAGGTTAACCGAGAACGTTTTAAATATCTCCGCAAATCTCTGAGCGTGATAGTAACTGAAGACAAACTTGCAGTCGTAGAAAGCTGGCTTGATTAAGATGAGCTTGACCACGACGAACTTGATGCAGGGCGATTTGGTAGGACCCACCAGCAGACACGTACCGCCCAATGCCAGGCTCGTCAGCTCGAAGAGCAGCTTCCAGCAGACAGGTAATGAGCCCCAGTGCCAGGCTCGTCAGTTCGCAAAGCAGCTTCCAGCAGACAGTTAGCAACAGCCACGGCAGCACTAAACGAAGGCCGCTCTTTGACTCCACCAGGCTGTGCTCAAAACTCAAGATATGACAGATCTTGACTCCAAACTAGACTTAGCTGTTTTCTTGATTTTAGACTATACTGATTTCTCGTGTCCAGACTGAACCGACTCTTAACTCCAGACTAGAACCAGGGCATCTGTCAGAAATCCCTTTTATACCCTGATCTTCCGTTTCTTTTCTTCCAATCATTTTTTTAGATTCAAAACTGCTGCGCTCTAGTAAGACGCAACCTGCCAGTATTAAAAACAGCCAGTAACAATGGTCAAAAACCCTGCACATAATATTTTTAGAAATATAACTCAGAATATCTTTACACAGCAAATATTCGCAATTAACTATAAAATACAACAATTTGAACTGACGAATTGATGATAATAATTTTTAGTAATATATAATCTAAATGAAACCTTCATAGAGAGTTTGGCTGGTAAGAATCAAAAATAAAAGTAAATGACATCTGACAAATTTGAAGTAAACATGTCACAGCAAAGGATATAAAGAAAATATTTATAAAAATGAAATAAAAATATGAATATGGATGATTAAGTGTGAGTATAAGGTATCTGTAGTAAGCAGATACTATAAGGGTCACATAGAAAAATTTCGTTGATTATTAAATAATATATACCTACTCAAGTTGCGGTGGGACGCCCTCAAGCTCGGTGTAGCGAAGATCTTAGCGGGGTGGCTGGAAGCAACTAGATAAGAGTTGCCGAGAATTAAGCTGTATGGCTTGCGATTGTAGGAGGAGCTCGTGGCTAAATAATAACAGCCGCACCGGTCCATCTTCAAGGTTAAGCCGTGCTTGCCGTGGATGGGTGACCATAATTACATACCGAGTTTTCTCTGTGCCTCGGAAAGCACGTTAAGCCGTTGGTCCCGGCTGTAATATTTGAAGATCTTTGTCAGTCGTTACGAATAGTCAGAAGCTAAAAGTCTGACATCCAGTCTTACTAAGGGGTATCGTATTACCCAGTTACTGGGTTGTGGAGGTCAGATAGGCAGCTGCATCAGGTTAGACTGGAAGCCGACCCCAAGTATCTTGGGGTCAGTTTGGGAAAAGGCTAGGCAGATGATGATGGCTTGCGATTGTAGAGGACTAAATACAGCAGTGGACTGCTGTAGGCTGATGATGACGAGGGCTAGCAAGGCTCGAAAGAATATGCTTAAATGTACCGAATAGTACACTCACTTCGCCAGTTATGTCCCATGATTATTGAGAGGCGAGCTATTAATAGTGCAATAATTTCTGTTCGGGCTGTTAATGAAATACTCCTGGTAAAAAAAATACAACTCTCTGCCTGTCCTGGCAATTGAACACAAGTCCTTATGCTTAGCAGTAGCGCATTTTCAGCTTTAGTGTGTTGATATCAATCAATCGATCAATCAATCAAATCATTTAATTCGGATAACAAAGACCCAAATTACAAACTATCATACATATTTATAAAAACTAGGAAAATATTAATTAACTATTGCACACGAAGTGACAGCGTCGTGTCGCGCTGCGTGGTGTCGCGTAGCCTTTCGCGGAATCGCCGATATATGACACCCTTTGGCCAAAACTCCTCCTTGAGGAAGGTCTCGATATGATGAGTTGGAATTCGCACCACGAATGACTTGAAATTCGTGTTGTGGCGCGACTCCAACTTCTCGACCCTCAAGGTCCAGCTGGACTTCTCACTCGAACATACTCCACGATGTCGTTGTCGATGATGATATGATGTGATATCGACTAGGGCCTCTGACTTGACCTTACAAGCCGTCAAGAAGTAACTCTTAGGCATGCTGGTTTCCTAACGATGTTTTCCTTCACCGAATCAAGTGATAATTATACAATACGTACATGACATCGAACTCGAGACCGTCCTTGTATTTGGCAGTCCGACGGTCACACCATTGGGCTATCAATGCTTAGTGTTAGTAGCGCTTGTGACAACTAGATCAAGGAGGGACTTATAGTCACCTACTTAGATCAATTTTAAGTGAGTTTCATGTTTCTAAACTCTAGAAGCTATGGGTCTATTGGTATCTTGACTGATATTACAAAGCTGAAGAGTTTAGTTTTGGTTGAACGTTAATCTCGAGAACTCCTGCGTCGAAATAAATAAATCTTGTGGTTTTGTCTTCGTTTTGGATACCCCGTTTTTCAAGGAGGGCTATTATTCTATATAACATTACGGTACGACCAGGAGCATTAATAAAAGGCATGTATTTAATGCGGCAACTAAGTAAAATGAATATAGGTTTAAAAAAAAAAATAGAGTGGGTACCATATATAATGGGTTGGCAGCTAATAAGGAGTATCGTAATAAGTAATAGGTAGTATATTAATATATCAGTAATAAGCTCCGTTTTAATTTAAACTAGCATTTAGTTTTTTAAAATAATTTGCAAAACGGGGAAAATGTGACGCAGACGAAGTTTCGCGGGTCAGCTGGTTTGTAGACTGAGATAATTGGAGCATTAAATAGTATGTAAATGTTCAATTAATTTCAAATGTAATACCATAATTATGCATGGTTAATTTGAGTTTTGCACACCATATTTTTACCCCTCCTGGCATAAAATAGTGTTTTGTTCATCAAACACAAAATCTGTACTTTTTTACCTATGTTAACAAATAAATTATGATTTGATTTGGTTTGATTAGATAAAGCTAAACAAAACGTGAAGTTACAGACATAAAAAAAAAACTAACCGAACCAATAATTCATGCCGAACAAAAAAATATAGCCTTTTGAGTCTTAAACCAAGGTGTTTCGCAATCCGGGACGGCCAGAAAAATAAAAGAGTGTTAAGTTCGGCTTATATGGAATTTGGGTCGGACAGTTTAAGATCGATGGGTGTTCTTTGTGTAGTCTAGATTTGGGCTTTAGGAGAGGTTGTAGGATATGTGAAGATTAATTTTGTTTTTCTTTTATTTTGTGTTTAGATCGTTCGTTTTTGAGTTGAGATAAAAATTAAAAATTCCAGATAGCTAATTGTATTACATTTGCTCTTTTTAACCGGCTACCAGCATAGCTACTCCTCTTTTTTTTTCTTGTTCTATCTTTTGTTGTAAGCAACGACTTATTGTCGGGCCTACGCTGTCCTCCCATACTTAAGTAGGTACTAACGCTGTTACTTCAAATATTGTTAAACCAAATGATTTTAAAAGAGTAACCATGGAGTTTCTTGCTGGTTCTTCACCATAGCAAACGACCAACCTGAACCGTGCACCATGTAGGCCAATGTAAAATAAAATATTTTGATTTTGGAGTTACGTAGTTTTCAGTTTAATGGATTTAATTATATGAATTTGTAGTTAGTATACAAAATAAACTACGTTTTTGTTCTTTAAATGTCGAGAACCAAGTACTTGAGTTGCTAAGTTGTTGTTTTAAACAAATTAGCGGCGACAGTAGCTAAGTTAAGCTTATAAGCCGGGCACGCTAAGTAGGTGCTCTAGCGTTATTTAGGTTTATCTGAATCTGTGGGTGTCTAGTGTTTTCTGGTTACATCTGCACAACAGAGGACAAAGTAAAGTAATGTTTATACCTCAAACTTTCACTTCTACCAGCTACATGTAAACTGACCTTTTTAAATAATCTGCGCGACCCATTTACATTTTTATGGGACTATTTTGCGAGTTCTCTGGAAACGTAAAAACCCAAAACTTTCGAGAATGGAAGGTATGTTTAAGGACAGTAAACTGAAATTCGAAGTGATAAAACTTTACAAGATTAAAACCGCATATGCAAGCACGTTAACCCGTTGGTCCCGGCTGTCACAGCACGGCAGTGCACATTTGTACAGGGTAGTCGGGGGCCCAAAAGTCTGAAAACCAGTCTTACTAAGGAGTATGCTATGCGTGTTACGCAGTTACTGGATTCTGGAGATGAGATAAACAGTCGTTCTGTGTAGAATACTGAGTGGTTCTCTATTGTGTCACCTAACTTTTTTATCCATAATTTAAAGTGCCATAACTTTTTTTGTCCTAATCATCATTTGTCCGAATGATAATTTACCCGAACTTAATATCACATTATATCACATGCCATAAAATTGAAACCCCTAAATATAATATGTACTAAATCCGTTTGTCATAAATATTACAATCAATAATATACAAAAGACATAAAAAAGTTTTCTATAAAAGTTGTAAGTCCTAAATTCAAATTACATAATGTATATTTATAATAATAATATTCTTTTTTTTTTCTATACATAAATAAATATATTGTACATGTACTCAATAAAGCAGTTAATTGCGAACATGTGGTTTTCGTAAGCAAGCAAGCATGCAGCATGCAAGCAGGCACGCAGCATGCATTATGCAAGCACGCATGCAGCGTGCAAGCAAGCATGCAACATGCAGCAGGCATGGTTTCTGTCACGGCTCCGGCGCTGCGGGGCTCCGGCGGTACCACGCGAGTTTATCGTCGCAGATGGGTTTAACGCTCACCACTGCAGCTTCGGCTTGCTGGCCGGCCAGCCTCAGCCGCGGCGGCGAGTGTTACAACCACCTGCTCCTCAACTCGCAGGCCGCCTCGCCCCTCCGCGCCTACGCGATTTTAAATTACACTCTAGGGGTAGAGCAGACAAGACTGCGTGGAGTCGGATTTACAGCGATTCGTTTCTGTCACTAAAACCTAATTTATAACAAATGTTTTAGGACTAAAAATTTATTATAAATTAATATTCGGAATAATACACATTATTTAACACAATACTTAGGACATAATAATATGACTTTAGGTCATGTAAAATTAGGAGATTCCGTTATTATAGTACTCGATATTATGACAAAATACTTTAAGAACTCAAGATAATTATGTTAAAAAAAAATCGGGATTTTGAACATTGTGGTTACTGAAGTTTATAGCAAACGTGTTATGGATAATGATTTTCGGACAAACAATTTTAGGAGAAGAAAGGGAGTACCATACTGAGTATGAGCTACATCCGGTTATACTGGAAGCCGACCTCAATGTAGTTAAGAAAAGCAAACCGGCTGATGATGAACAGGCGATCAAAAATCACAAATGCCACCATATACAATAAGCATATAAGCCTGGGCATTGAGAATATTAAATGCTCAGGAGTCTTGGGGCCCCACAGGCCTCTTTTATCGCCCATGGGCATCTTTGAAAATGTCTTCTAATTTTTAGCTGTTAAACAAAGCCATAAATTATTACATGCCGGATTCCTTACGGTGGATTCCTTCACCGTTTTGAAAGCTGTGTTGCTGAAATAGTTAACACAAGTCAAACTGTCTACCTAACTTCGAACCAATAATCTCATGGTCTAAGTTCTTCATCCCCCATAGAAAAGGGAGGATCCTCAGATCAGGCGGGCGTTGTGACCTACTGTCTGACAGTAAAGTTGTTGTCACGTTTTCTTTATGGTCTTAAGTCCCGTATATTTTTTCAACTGTCATTTAGGGTTTTTTTTTTTTAAATAGTATCCATGGAGTTTCTTGACCATTCTTCTCCATAGAGATCTACGCTTTGGAATGGGCAACTACAGAACTTTCCCAAGTTAATAATAACTTTTTTTGCCTTGTGTCTGGGTCTGTAGCTTTGAGTTTTGTTCGTTTTGTTGATTTTCAAAAGTGCTTGTAATGGTCTAATTGAAATAAATGCTTTGAGTTTAGGATTATGATGTTAGTTCTTGATTTGTGTTATAGATGGCGCCGAAGGACTTTTAATACTATGATGCTGTAGTAGTTTTTTTATTGCCGCTACATTTTCACTGATCCATCACTGCTCCCTAAGTTCATCAACAAAACACCACGCTTGTAATCCCCAAAGCGTTAGACAGAGGTATACCTAATTACCCACATTTCGCCAGTTATGTGTAAGTCCCATTTAATAGGGGGCGAGCCTATTGCCATCAATCGGGCACAAATCCAGGATCTGTGGCTGCTACTGAGAAAATTCCTGATGAAACACCCAATAACAGATTTGCCCGACTCGGGAATCGAAGCAATGCTCATGAGTCGCGCTTGCAACCACTCGTTCAACAAAGCAGTCACCCACAGTCAAAGTATGAATGCTGTCGATAACTAACTTCAACTTAATTAACGTACATAGCCTTATTATAGCTACTTGTTTTATCGTAGAAGTGCAGTAAGTAGTAGTTCTTCGTAAGATATAAGACACAAGTTGCAGTCATTATCAAGTTTTATCTAAGTACTTATATTTTTGTTCAGCACTTCGTGTGGACTAAGTTCGTGCTTAACTAGCTTGAGAGCACTGAGACTGTGGACTTCTTCGATATTAAATGGTTGAAATTAGATGAGGACAGATATTTTGATGGTCTTTTACTACCACATGGCTGGGGATAGAGGGAACTAGGGGGGGAGCGGGAGTTAGGGGAGCTCTAATCAACTTGCTTTGGTTGGTCCGTGGATAGGTGACCTGCACCCATTACATAGTTTTAATAAATTGTCTAGTGAACATGATTTGGACACTTTCAACACCAGTGTTTCTCGGCTCAAGCACTTATTAGTAAGAAGCTTTTTTACGAGTAAGTGATTTGTTTGTGTCTGAATGTATTTTTAGTTGTTTTTTGCTGTACTTTTAGTTTGTAGTTTTTAAGTTAAGTAACTTTGGTTTATAGGTATTTTGTACCTACCTTTTTCGTTTGTTGTTTTTTTTGTTAATGAGTTTATCTGCGGAAACTTGTTAATGGTCTTCAAATCCGTATAGTTTAGGAATGTTGTTTTTACTAGCTGTAAGTTTCCCAAATAGCATAAAATAAAATAACATAAATACCAATTTTCCTCCGTGCCTTCGAAAACTCGCTAAGCTATTGATCCCGGCTGTCATTTGTAGAAACTTGACAGTCGTTACAGGTAGTCAGTGGCCCGAAATTCTGACAAACAGTCTTACCAAGGGGTATCATTTTACCCAGTACTACTGGGTTGTGGGGGACAGATGATGAGCTATTTGGTTGTAATTTATTTGACCTAACTTATTTGATTCTAATTTTTTTGACTTATTATATTTTTATTTTATTATTTGTGACATCGATTAATTTCTTACTTAAACAAATTAAATATTATCTAATTGTTATGAATGAATGAAAGAATTTATATTTTTACTATTGGTTATTTTGAATGCTACTATAATACTCTATAAAATTGTTGTGCCCGACAGTTTCCATGTGAACTATATTATTATTGAAGATCTTGTTAAACACATGTGATATGCAATAAATGATTGAATTGAATTGAATTGATGATGGCCTGAATTTGCTATCAACTGAGAGGTTTTTATGAAACCCACTCGTTTTTTCCCATCGCCAAAGTTTACCCAATCACCCAACTGCGCACAAGAACTTTAAACACTTCCCAAGTAGTTCGCAAGTCTATCGTGCTTACTGTGAGAATGCAACGCAGAACTTTGTTGAAACAAACGGAAAAACAACCCTTATTTGAATATTCATGTGAACATTAAAAACTTTTGTTGCTTGAAAGTGTTTTATCTTGTCGCTGTGGTTGTTTTTAGTTTTGGGGGGCATTTTGTACTACTTATCTTCTAGAATTCATTATGAAAGAATGGTAGGTACTATTTTTGACACCAAGCAGCATGGCTGTTTTCCAATTTGGTTACTATCAGAGTGCCCGCAAAGTTACCGCCACATGCGACATTTTTATTTGTACGAGTATCATCGGTTCTAAACGTAAAGTATGTATGACTACTTTCAAGTGTGCAGTTGAAGGTGTCGTTACCTGTCAAAAAAACCGGCCAAGTGCGAGTCGGACTAGCGCACGAAGGGTTCCGTACGATTATTAAAAAGCAAAAAAAAAACATTTTTTTTTGTATGGGAGCCCCCTTGAATAATAATTTTATTCTGTTTTTAGTATTTGTTGTTATAGCGGCAACAGAAATACATAATCTCATCTGGCTAATTATCACGGTTCATGAGATACAGCTTGGTGACAGACGGACAGCGAAGTCTCAGTAATAGGGTCCCATTTGACCCTTTGGGTACGGAACCCTAAAAACTACATGGCGTACGTTATATTATTCAATACTAGCTTCTGCCCACGGCTTCGCCCGCGTTTTTTCGGCAACTGTCCCGTGGGATCACACTACCGGGATAAAAGTATTCTATGTGCTCTTCCAGATCCAGATCTATCCTTGTGCCAAATTTCATCCAGATCCATTCAGTAGTTTTCAGTAGTGAAAGAGTAACAAACATCCATCCATCCATCCATAGGTATGTTTATAATATTATAGGATATTATTCATATTGTATTCAATAAAAAAGTAGAATACAAAATTATCTAATCAGATTAGGTAATTTTTACGTTTAAGAACATTAAATTAACCGTACGGGTAAGCGCGCACTACGAAAATAAATCGTTGCACCTTTTAAAATGCGAAATAAAATCGCTTCATAGGGTACAAAATATACGCACGATTTATTTTCGCAGTACGCGGATTGTAGTACATTTCTGTTGTTCACAGATTGACGAATTTTCTTCGCAACGATTTATTTTCGTAGTGCGCGCTTACCCTTATGATGCTATGACAACTTTTGTCATGGCTATTTATCAGCTTCTGAAATTAATATGATCGAATAACTTCATTTTTATACCGAAATATTTTAAAAAAGCTTAACTTATAGAATAGATACTTTGTTGTAAACTTAAACCAACGGTCCATGCCCTCCCCAACCCTCGCTCGAGCCAGCTCGCGATGCTGCGCCAGTAGTTTTAAATCAGCCCCTAAATAATGATACCATTCAGATCCAGCCTGTCCCCATGCAGTCCTCCCCCAGCGACGCCCTAAGCCGAGGCTCGTACCCCACAGGGGATGCCCTTAGCGTGTAGTCGCTTAGTTTGTAAGTTTTTATGCCCTGGCTGGAGGCCTTACTCTCAAGGCATCCACAGGATAGTCCGGTTAAGCAGACGACAACCTCATAGGTTGAACTGCGAGATGCCATACATAAAAAAAGAATCTTCTAATTTTATGCCGCTCCTATCTTCAACTATAGAACACTATTTACGCAAATCAATTTACTTACCCATCCTACTCTCCACCCTATTTATACTTGTATTCCCACAGCACATCCACATAAGGACTCCGACTGCTCATTACGGGATCCATATTGGTAGCTTGTTATCTGCCCGGCCGTATGCACGACTTCTCTGTGAGATACTGGAAATAAAGAGGCATTGTGGGCTCTTGTTGTAGTAGTGTGCTTTGCGATGTCGGTAACGGGAATTTCGAAGGTAGATGCGGGTAAATTGGGTGCTGGGTTTTCGGAGATAAGAATATGGTGAATGAGGTTGCAATTGGATGCCTTAATTCTAAAAGTCACGAAATAAATTTTCTTTGTTTTGAGATAAGATCATTTAAAGTGCAAAAACTTTTTTTAAAAGAAATTGGTCTTATAAATAAATTTTAGAAAAAATTGGTTGGTTGATTGGTAGATTGGTTTCTTAAAAAAAAAATATTATTATTATAATTAAAAATATATATATATTATAATGATCAGTACCGTATTGCATAAACATACAGGACTTGATCTTGTGAAAATGGATTTAGTGACTTTTAGAACTAAGGCATCCAAATTCAATCATCGACAGGCAGAGGAGTCTGTCTGATTAATTTCGGTTTCTCTGGGACTTTGTCGAGCTTCATTGTCTCGCCGTATTTCTGGTGGTCGCCACTGTTTATTCAGGCTTTAAGGAGTTGCAGTGGTTAGGGAATAGCTCCTATCTGAATATATAAAAAAAATAGTGCGTAGAGTCCTTCCGCGCGGAAGAAGTGAAACTTCGTACTACTACACGCATGCGTTCGAGTGCCTCGCATTCACTCTCGTTATTTTATTGAGCTTCTAAATAATATTTTGTTGTTTTCTTGTTGTATTATTTTTATTACATAATTATTACATAAGTTTATCGAGGTTATTCTACTCATGGAAATTACCTACCTACCGTACCTAGTAGAACTACGTAGTCATAAATCTTGTAATACTGCCATCTCTTAGTGAGTTTTAGAAAATATTCCCCCTCCATGGTAGCGTTAAAATTGTTGGAAGTCGAATAAGGTTTCACTTCAAAATGTTGGGCCCGACAGGGTCCATGGTCAGGGTCCAGGGTCCATTAACTTTATTAATACGTAAGATCTTGTAAATCACAATGTGATATGCAGTAAATAATTGAATTGAATAGAATGACGGGCTCCCAAATAAAAAGAAAGAAAGAGGAGTGACCTACATATAGACGTGGAATCGGTTTTAGCTCCTCAGAAAGAGCTTGATACGCATACTTTTTCAACACTCGAAAAGACATCAATTAAT
This sequence comes from Cerastis leucographa, assembly GCA_963082945.1. NCBI lineage: Eukaryota > Metazoa > Arthropoda > Insecta > Lepidoptera > Noctuidae > Cerastis > Cerastis leucographa. The sequence continues at coordinate 3,117,070 of OY720369.1, read as the reverse complement.
TTGCTTAGTTTCCGTTCTGAAGATATGACTTCAGAACGCGATGGACTTAATGCGACAGACGATAAGACATGATCGGCTCAAGCCGGTACTCCCTTTCTTCTCCTAAAATTGTTTGTCCGAAAATCATTATCCATAACACGTTTGCTATAAACTTCAGTAACCATAATGTTCAAAATCCCGAAATTTTGTGTAACATAATTATCTTTAGGTCTAAAAGTATTCTGTCATAATATCGAGTACTATAATTATTGAATCTCCTAATTTTACAAGACCTAAAGTCATATGTCCTAAGTATTGTGTTAAATAATGTGTATTATTCCGAATGTTAATTTATAATATTTTTTTTAGTCCTAAAACGTATGCTAAAAATTAGGTTTTAGTGACAGTAACGAATCGCTGTAAATCCGACTCCACGCAGTCTTGTCTGCCCTACCCCTAGAGTGTAATTTAAAATCGCGTAGGCGCGGAGTTGCGAGGCGGCCCGCGAGTTGAGGAGCAGGTGGTTGTAACACTCGCCGCCGCGGCTGAGGCTGGCCGGCTGAGCCGGCCAGCAAGCCGAAGCTGCGGTGGTGAGCGTTAAACCCATCTGCGACGATAAACTCGCGAGGGACCGCCGGAGCGCCGCAGCGCCGGAGCCGTGACAGAAACCATGCCTGCTGCATGCTTGCATGATTGCTTGCATGTTGCGTGCTTGCTTGCATGCTGCATGCTGCGCGCTTGCTTGCATGCTGCATGCTGCGTGCCTGCTTGCATGCTGCATGCTTGCTTGCATGCTGCATGCTTGCTTGCTTTACAAAAACCACATGTTCACAATCAACTGCTTTATTGAGTACATGTATAATATATATTCATTTATGTATAACAAAAAAAAATTGTTCTAAGAATATTATTATTATAAATAAACATTATGTAATTTCAATATAAGACATGTTTTCTATAAAAGTTATAAACTTTTATAGAAAACATTTTTATGTCTTTTGTATATTATTGATTGTAATATTTATGACAAACGGATTTAGGACATATTATATTTAGGGATTTCAATTTTATGGCATGTGATATTATGTGATGTTAAGTTCGGGTGAATTATCATTCGGACAAATGATGATTAGGACAAAAAAAGTTATGGCACTTTAAATTATGGATAAAAAAGTTAGGTGACACAATAGAGAACCGCTCAAGCCACATCGCTAGTTAACTGTGGTTACTACCTAACTTTCATCCAAGGTTTTGTTTTTCATTACTAACTATTTTCTAAACAACATGTTTTAGGGTGCCGTACCCAAAGGGTCAAACGGGACCCTCTTACTGAGACTACGCAGTCTGTCTGTCACCAGGCTGTGTCTCATGAACCGTGATAGTTAGCTATTTGTACTTTCTACAGATTATGTATTTGTGTTGATGCTATAACAACAAATACTAAAAACATAATAAAATAAATATTTAGGGGGAGTCACATACAAAAAAGTGATTTGTTTGCTTGCTTTTATAAATTATGTTACGGAACCCTTCGTGCGCAAGTCCGACTCGCACTTGGCCGATTTTTTTTTAATATTCCAACAGTCATATTATTTTGTTCTTCAAAGAAAAGTTATCTGCTCCCTGAAAACCGGCTCTCACCTAGTAAGTAGGACACCCGTTTGTGCTTCCGTTGGTCTTAAAATTACCTATGCACTTGAAAGATCTTCATCTTATTTACATCACTGACAAGATCTCTGTGATGTGATTCTGTCTACCTGAGGCGTTTACCAAAGATTTTTAACTTAATTTTGACTCTGAAAGTAAATTATGCTGTCAATGTCCAACGTTATGTGGGCTCAACTCGACACATTATAAATTAAAGATAACTCCATCTAGTATCAGATGAACATATTATTAAAATTAAAGTAAAGTAGACGGCTTAAGATTTAATGAAGCACATGAATATATTACTTTTTCGGGAATATAATGCGATATTCGAAATTCACGGAACTTTTGAATGATCCAATTATCCAAACCATAAATCTTTTCTAAGAGCAGCGCCATCTAGTACCATGACACAGTACTAACAACACGCTTGGTACGTTGTAAATATACCTGAGTAAAAATTACAGACCAAAGTCGTCAGATGGCCCTGTTCTCATTATATTCATCTATGTTTCTGAGGGTTATTTTACTATGTTCTCCTGAGTCCCAGCCGTGGGAACATTATAGGCTGATTATGGTAAGTAATGCTGCTGGGTAATACTATACCCCTTGGTAAGACTGGATGTCAGACATTTGACTTCTGACTACTCGTAACGACAAACTCGGGATGTAATTATGGTCACCCATCCACGGACCAACCTCGGCAAGCACGGCTTATCCTTAAAGATCGACCCGTGCGGCTGTTAGTTTAGCCACGAGCTCCTCCGATGATGATGATGAAATACTAAAAACATAAAAAGAAGAGCCGGTCTTTTATGCAAATCCGTACACGACGTATTTACATGGTATAATTATACTAGTATATCAGATTAAGTAGGTACTTATTGCTGTTCACCATAAGACCATAACGTTTGTGATGAGAAATAAACATACTTACATTATTTTTTAGTAAGTTTAAAAGCTATCATTATAAAAATTATGAATACTTTGCGCCATCCCATCTTTAAAAGGACGGTGGGGTGTGCTGGGACGTCAAACAGCGCAAATAAAATAACCAAATGTATTTGAGCCGTTTGGGGTTGAAACTAGGGCCATGGGGTCCGAGTGCCCACCTAGAATTTCGGGATATCGCCAAACGTTTGGTCGACTCTTCTCGTGACCAGAGGGCTGGCCTGTTTCTCGGCCAAAGAATCAGCATTGCCATCCAACCCGATAATGCTGCGAGCGTTCTGGGCATCTTATTGACGCCCTTAAACTATTTTCTTCTTTTGATATAAAGAGTGTAAATAGACCATTACCGAAGCCGAAATGCTGCACTTGTTCTCCTCATCATTGCGATATCTTTTTTGTTCAGGACCATACCTGGGAACCTTCTAGTTACGGAGATATTGGAGGTCAAAAATCCAACTTTTTCAAGTTTTTTTAAGAACAAATTTTTAAAGTTAACTTTAAATACCTACATAGCTCGTTTACTATTCAATGCATCCATAAACTGGATTTGAGTGCGTTACATTGAGTTTTACCATAAAACGTGATTTTCTCCCTAACAAAAAAAGTCGTTCCCCAGCAATAATTTTGGCGTAGAGTTACTTAGTTTGATGTACCAGAATGCTTGGTTGACGGCTTCGTTATTATTCTAGGTTTGTATTTATATTTATTTTCGTGATTATTCTAGTTTTGTATTTATATTTGTTTTCGTGATTATTCTAGGTTTGTATTTATATTTGTTTTCGTGATTATTCTAGGTTTGTATTATATTTGTTTTCGTATTATTATTCTAGGTTTATATTTAAATAATGTATAAATTGCCTTAAATTGACTTAATGGAAATAAATAGTTTAACTTTGACTCATCGGATGAGATGACGAGTAATATAGAAGAAATACGGAAGAAGAGCAGCGGTGGCCCAGTGGTGACAGCCTCGATTTACGAGCAGTAAGCCGTGGGTTCGAACCCAGGCAGGCGCATTACTTTGATTAATTTAGTTCATCACCGCTGCTCACAAACGGTGAAGGAAAACAACGTGATTAAACCGGCATGTCTTCGAACTAATAATTCGAAGACATGTGCCATCTACTAACCCGCACTGGGCCCGCGTGGTGGATTACAGCCACTCCTTCTCATAGAGAGGAGGCCTGTGTCCTAGCAGTGGGAACATTATAGGCTGATGATGATGGTGCAACAACAACAACATGCTGCGTCGACCCCAAATGAAAAGGGACAAGAGAATGATGATAAAGAGTTTGACCCAATCACAGTTAGTACTGTTATCCAGTCAGCCTTTCAAAAACAGTAGTAATTAATTTAAACTTCAATTAATTTCCTTAAATTGTAAATTATTCTCAGATCAGCTTCAGACAGTTATAGGAACAATTAGAAATGATTGTTAAATTGTCGTAAAGGCATTTGATAGGCAATTGTACAAGTTGCCGTGTTTAAATGCTCAAAATATAGCCTAAATACATTTATATTTTATCGCTTGCTATTTTCTTACAAGGACGTGCTTATTTGTCTGTCTGTTATGTGCAAGCCACTGAAACATTATTAACTTTTAACTTATTCATAACTTTAGGAGATATTATTGAAATAACTGAAAACTCTTCGTGTTTCTGTATGTTCCTCTGTAGATCACTTTGTAAAGTCTACAGGGGTATGAGGAACAGGGTGTAAAGTTCATTCCCCATAAAAAAGGAAGGATCTTCCGACCAGACGTAGACGTGTGTTGTGCCCGGTGCCAGTTGTTTTAGGGTGTTGCATACAAGATGTTGTTTTGCATCCTCGTCAAAATTCAGGAGGTTATCACAAAAGACATAAATAATCAATATAAATTACTGTACCAAGTTAATTATTAATAAACACTGATTTTTTTGGTTGTTTCATTTTGTCAATATCCTACTAATATTATAAACGCAAAAGTTTGTAAGTATGGATGGATGGATGTTTGTTACTCTTTCACGCAAAAACTACTGAACGGATTTGTATGAAATTTGGCACATGATAGTTTATAACCATGATTAACACATAGGATACTTTCTATCCCGGTAGTACAATTCCGTGGGACAGTGACCGAACTACACGTGTGCGAAGCCGCGGGCTTAGTCTAGTATCAGAATAACTCCCTTAACGTGGTTTAGGGAATAAGAAATTATCGAATAAACGTTTCAGATTGTTTGTATGTCTGAAAGCGCGGTTATAGGGTGAGGTTCATACGTAGTTCACACTTACCGATTTCCGTAAATAAAAAAGAAGTTACCTACCCATTTTATTATTGATTCGGGGCAAGAATCATTAGCATAGTTACCTCCTTGAATTTGACGAGGATGCAAAACAACATCTTGTATAGTCTCAGATAATTTTAATAGTGTGATTCAGAATTTTGAAGTAACACTTTCATTTGTATCGCGGTAGTATTTTTTGTACTATGTTCCACTAGTTCCAATACAAGTGAAAAACTTGTACCTCTACGGAGATACCACGTCCGCAGCAAACTCATTCACAACTATGAATCCTTCTATGTTTCAAGTATCGACAGCAATTCACTAAACTCTTTAACACAAGCAAAGTCACGACGACCAACAGGTGTACCAATAAAACATCATACAATTGAAACGATCCCACTTTATGTTGATAATAAACAACTGAATTTATGCCAAAACGCAATTTTGTGACGGACAAACGAACATTTTATGTGTTATACCGTAAAATTGGACTGTTAAAAATATTTAATAACTCCTACTGTGCCTAAAATTGAACCGGCTGTTTAGTATTGATCTGAGACAGGCAAAAGGCTTTTTTTTAGGCCAGAAGTTGTGCATAATTTGCTCGTGTTGGCTGCCTCGTTGGTAGCGACTGCTGAGCATGCTCGATTCCCAAGACTGGCAAAGTTTCGGGCCACTGACTACCTGTAACGACTGTCTTAGATCTACAAATGACAGCTGGGACCAAAGGCATACCGTGCTTCCAGAGGCACGGAGGAAACTCGGTATGCAATGGGTAGTCACCTATCCACTAACCAACCTAGGCAAGCACGGCTTAACCTAAAGATAGATCCAAGCGGCTGTTATTATTTAGTCACGAGAAAGTTAAATCATCATCATCATCTGCTTAGCCTTTTCCCAAACTATCTTGGGGTCGGCTTCCAGTCTAACCGGATGCAGCTGTGTACCAGTATTTTACATGAAGAGACTGCCTATCTGACCTCCACAACCCAGTAATTGAGTAATACGAAAGCGATACCCCTTGGTAAGACTGGATGTCAGACTTTTTGCTTCTGACTACTCGTAACGACTGTCAAAGATCTACAAATGACATAATAACGTGCTTTCCGAGGCACGAAGGAAACTCGGTATGTAATTATGGTCACCCATCCACGGACCAACCTCGGCAAGCACGGCTTAACCTTAAAGATCGACCCGTGCGGCTGTTACTATTAAGCCATGAGCTCCTCCCCGTCCTCTTCTCTCTTCTCGTTTTTTTTCTTCATGAGAAAGTTAAATATCTCTTCAAAATACGGTCATTCAGTAAAATTCTAACCTAGTTTATATTCCCAGTGCCCTCGATTCGACATCAGATTTCATCAGATATTCAAATGTTGTAAAAAAAACGTCTGGACGAGATTTAAGTCGTTTTCTCAACAAATAGATGAAGAAGAAAAACTGTGTGTGGCATAAAAACCCTTTTTATTGGACTGACTAGCGAAGGTCAATTGCGCGTTCCAGAAATGTAGGTGGTCCAAGCTTCAAGAAGTTGAAGATCTTACAATTTTATAAAGATTTTAAGGGACTAGCAGGCGTAGCATGACCACTGTAGAAATGAGTTTTATATACGGAAGAATCGACATAATGACAGATAGGCAAGGACAATGTGTCAGTTTGTCTATTTAATTCTTCTGTCGACATAGCCCGTTTCTATGGCGGTCATGCTACGCGTGCAGGTCCGAGTTTCCTGTCCTACCCATACTTCCATACTCCATACTAATATTATAAATACGAAAGTCACTCTGTTTGTATGTTTGTTTGTTTGTTACCTTTTCACGACTAAACGGCTGATCGGATCTTAATGAAATTTGGCAAGAAGATAGATTTCAACCTGAGGAAGGACATAGGCTATATATCATCACGCTACGACCAATAGGAGTGGAGCAGAAATGAAACATGTTGGGAAAACGGGGAAAATGTGCCGCAGACGAAGTTGCGCGGGACAGCTAGTTTACAATATTTATTTATACATACTTCTTATGTCGACTGCCTCGTTGGTCTTGTGGTGTCAATGGCGACTACTGCATGAGGACCTGGATTCGATTCCTGGGTCAAGCAAAGTGTTATTGGGTTTTCCCATCAAGGATTTCTCAGTAGCAGCCACGGAGTCTGGATTTGTGCCCATTTGATGGCAATAGACTCGCCCCCTATTACATGGCACACATATAGATCTGAGAGAGCAGCGCTGGACCACTGGTGGCAGCCTCTACTTACGAGCAGTAAGCAGTGAGTTCGAACCCAGGCAGGCGCATTACTTTGTGTAATTTATTTCAACACCGCTGCTCTCAAAAACGGTGAAGGAAAACATCTTGAGGTAACCGGCATGTATGTCGTCCGTCTTATGACTACAGGCCGTGCCGACGGCGCGTTTGTGTTCCACGCGCGCCTCAAGGAGATGTCAGCAAATCGGAAGGGGTCCGAGAGGGCCGATGCCTGTCAGGGCTGCGGGTTGTTCGAAAGAAATACCATGGCCCTGGAACACAAAGGGCTTAGAAGGAACATGGATGGGTTTTAGTCAGTCAAGTCTGACACTCCCTCCCGCTCCGCCCAGAGCGGGAGAAGTGATTTGATGATTTCCCATCCTTGTAACCACATCACATGACACCACAACCGGCATGTTCCTAGAACTAAAAATTCGAAGACATGTGACTTCTACCAAGCCGCACTGGGTGCGCGTGGTGGATTACAGCCCCCTCCCTCTCATAGAGAGGAGGCCTGTGTTCCAGCAGTGGAAACATTATAGGCTGATGATGATTATGTTGGTATGTCTGTCTTTGATCATTTAATTAGTTTTTTAATCGTTGTAATGTATATAGTTAGGTCCCCTTTATAAAATAAACACCTATTTGTTAAAAAAAAGACACAAGTTCATAAAAGATTTAGCATTGAGTTCCCAACGTATGACAGTCTTCTAAAGCTGTATACTACTACATCATGGTCACTGTTTTTTTAACCGACTTCTAAAGGTTTGTTTGGTTTTTTTTCCGAAGGAAGAGGTTCTCAATTCGGCTGTGTTTTTTTACGTCCTTGGCGAAATGCGGGTCTACACCTTCACCTCTGCATTACCTGACGGAGATTACAGGCTGATTTATGTTATATAAATCCTAGTAACTTTTTCCAAATAAAACGCTACACCTCATCCCTCACACCCCAGCCTACGCCAGCCAGCCAGCAATAAAACACAACTGCCACACTATGATAATAAACCACAGATTCCTAAGAAACCTCACATATTGTACTGTTTGTCCTTTATTTGCTTACAAGAGACACTCATACCCTCTCGATGTTGCCGGACAGATGAAGGGTGCTCAAGGGAAGTGGACTGGCAGTCGAGAGTCTTGGCATGAGAGGAACCAATGTATGGAAGTGGTGTTTGGATTGGTCACTGTTTGCTTTGGCGAGGATATCTATTTCTGTGTGTTGGTAATAAAATTTTAATGAGATTACAACGTATAGTATATGGAACGGTCTTTCAAGATTGGAAGTGAAGTGGATTGGATTGGCATTAAGGGTCATAGGAGATATGTTTTTGGCATTGGTGACAGTGAGATTAGGAAGCGCAAACTCGACACCGATTGTAAAAAATGCTTGGTTGAAGCAAGTTGGCAAAACGCAAAAAGCAGCAGTAGCCCACATTTATATCTTAAATAAAATGGAGATGAGCTTTCTCAAAAAAAAACTCATCGTCATTTTTTTAAACTTCCTAGAGCAACGTTTACAGATTTTAGTCCTTTACCAAATATCTGAAAAGATACACGAATCTAACAGTATCCTTTAACAGTCTTCTGGTTCACAAGCGGAGTGGACTCTTGCAGTCGAGAGTTTTTGGAATTCGTCAGTGTTTGGTTTTGGGAGGATTTATATTTCTGTATGTAAATTTTTATGAGGCAATGTCTGCATATGGCTCGGAATTCCTTTCAAGATTTAAATTGAAGTGGATTGTATTGGCTTTGATGGTGGTATCAGATTAGGCTCGTTTTTTAAAGCATGTATAGTGTGTAGGCGTATGGGCTTACCCACACGCGCAACTCTTTCGAGCGTTGACGCTCTTATAAGAACTTATAAGTGCGAGCCTCCCCATACAAACACGCCGGATACGCGCGTTCGGTTTTTTAAAGCGCAAAATATGGCTTACACGCGCGAAAAACGACGCTAGTCGTGTTGTTTTTTGTTTGATTATACAATACTAGCGACCCGCCCCGGCTTCGCACGGGTGCAATACTGAAAAACAAAATAAATGACAAAAAAATGTTATTGTGGGATATCCATAAGAGATAGACATATACCATCGCGGAGTTTTCTGTAGACCTTTTCAAGGTGTACAATACTTAGTACATTATTTTGATAAATCTCGTAGGGTTCAGCCTGCGTTAGCAATGTAAGCGGAAAAAAAAAATTACGACATCACATTAGAAACCTCAAAAAGAACAGTATTTCTCCACTATTCAATGGATGTTATTATAAATATAAACCATCCTCTTCAATCACTCTATCTATTAAAAAAACCGCATCAAAATCCGTTGCATAGTTTTAAAGATAGCATACCTACATAGGGACATAGGGACAGAGAAAGCGACTTTGTTTTTAACCCCCGACCAAAAAAGAGGGGTGTTATAAGTTTGACGTGTGTATCTGTGTATCTGTGTATCTGTGTGTCTGTCTGTGGTATCGTAGCTCCTAAACGGATGAACCGATTTTGATGAAATTGGTTTCGTTTGAAAGGTGTTTTAATCGAGAGTGTTCTTAGCTATGTTTCGATAAAATCTGATCAGCCGTTTGAAGGCCGTCACCTCTTTTCTAGTTGAAGGGAATTTAACAATTTCCATAGGTCTGATCGATTCGAAATTTGAAGTCTTGTCACTTGTCACCATGGGCTCGTCAAGGGGGGGGTGGGTGCTAACCCCCCCTCCCCCCAGAAAGTTTTTTTTTTTAATTTTTGCTGTTTTCGTTAATTGGCGAGATGACACGCAACACCGAGAAAAGTGGAAGCAATGGGGAAGGCCTATGCCCAGTATTGGGACAGTCAAGGCTAAGATAAAACAGTATAAGTTTAAAAAGCATGAAATAAAAATTAAATTAAAAATTTATAAAACCCCCGATGCTTGTACTAAGCGGTCTACTTAGCGGTCCCCCGACGCTAAGACGCTTGTATTATTTTATTTTTTGGTTTTTTAGAGGTTTTTTAAATTTTTAATTAAATTTTTTATACTATGTAGTGATACATATATTATATCCAGTTTCATCGTTCTTTGTAACTTTTCATTCGAATCAATCCCAGCTTTCGATATTATGCTTTCCAAAGCACATTTTTCAATAATAAAGGAATATTGGATTACACAGTAACCTTCATTCCGAAAACTTCACCAGTCGTTGGTGTCAAACAGCCATCTCCGAGAAAAGGCTAGACAGTTAATTATTTCTAACCTTGAATCCAACGGCAAAATTGAAGAAAATACGTAGATATTCTCAAAATAAAGAACACGACATCTATACAAACAAATAAAATTGAAGTGTCTGTTTGTAATTTCAAAATAACAGCTTTTTACTGAATGCATATGAAAGTTATACAAAACCAGTTTATGCGGATCTCTCACAGTACGGAGAATCTATACAAAGTGAGGTCATGTTATACTGCAAATGTATAGATTGATGTGTCACCGTGTGTACGAAGGTATAACAAAAAAAAATATTTAAATAAAACCTGGCTGTCCGTTTATTCTGGCTAACCTCCGAAACGGCTGGAACGATTTCGACGGGACGAAAGAATTAGGTTTCCGTGCCAAAAAATATTAAAACCCATGAAATTGGTAACAAAATCTGATTCAAATAGGAAAGTAATATTTTTATTATTTTATAATTATTACAAGCGAATGAAGGTCGCGGGGCACAACTAGTTCTCTAAATAAAGAAGACGACATCACTCACAATTTATCATTCTCATCTTTCGTCACATAATATTTTTGTCACGTGACGACTGAGCTTACCTTATTACATATATGTTGATTGATAGAACTGCGCTGTAGGACGTCTGGGGTCTGGGGATACGGAATATTATCCTGATATGGGTCGGATTCGCGACCTGTAAGATGCTATGGCATAGGGAAAGGAAGAGTGTGAGGAAGAGTGTGAGGACGAGTTTGCATGTAATTTAATATTAGACCTTTTTTGACTCTCGTATTCCCACGAACTGTACAGCATGTACCCGAAAGGTTTGGTGTATTTCATGATTCCAAACTTTTATTCAACGTGCACATTGAGAAAATACGTGCATCAAATGATTTTTTAAACAAAAAAAATTGTTGAGTTTCAGTTCTATGTATGGGGAACCCCCAAAATTTATTGTTTTTTTTTTTCTATTTTTGTGTGAAAATCTTAATGCGGTTCACAGAATACATCTACTTACCAAGTTTCAACAGTATAGTTCTTATAGTTTTGGAATAAAGTGGCTGTGACATACGGACGGACAGACAGACAGACAGTCAGACCGACAGACATGACGAATCTATAAGGGTTCCGTTTTTTGTCATTCGGCTACGGAACCCTAAAAAGGAGGTGGATATTTATTCGGCCAGTATCTTTTTTCTTGATTGTACACCAATTTCTCCGCGAATACTGGACCGATTTAAGTGGTACAGTCTGCATCAAAAGTCGGTTAACACTTATAAATATTACACCAAGTTTTGTGCTGGTCAGTGTGATCTGATGTTATATTGTTTTGCGAATTTGTGTAACCATTGATGAAAATATTGTTATGTATTTTACTCCAGTCTGTTAATATGGATCGCTTTAAAACTAAGCCGTCTTATAATTTTGGTTATGTAAAGCGACTTTTGCTGCTGACCGTACAACAGTGCAATTCTGCGTGACGCTGGGCAGTGTCTATGCAGTATCAACGCGTTATCAACCAATGCCGTATTTTCGAAGGCAAAGCGATATAAGAGTTGCTGAGGCTCTAGTGTCCAGGCAAGTTTGTAGGTATAGTGAACAGCAGTGTAGTGAACACGTGTTTTGCCATTTGTTCGTCGCGTTACGTATACACGTAGTCGACACGTAAACGTAAAGGTAACGCTTCGTGAAAACGACGTATTTTCCGTCCGAATTACAAATGACGCAGCTGTTAAAGTCTTCACCTTCCGAAACCTGCCAATAACACTCAATAAATCCAATCGCTCAGTCTAAACATGTCAATTTAATAATAAAATTCTGAAATTTTCAAAGGAAAAACAGGCTTCAAATTGATTAATGACAACAAGACGTTATTTCTAGGAGCTTGCCTGTGTTTACGGGTAACTTTTTTGTTTGCTCGCAAATTAGCTTGTGACGCGTGAAAACAAGTTGGCTTTTGTTTTAGAGTTCCGCATGGATATTTTGAAAAAAAAAATGCTTAAACTCAAGTAATTACTTCAACTTGACTATTATTATATTATATTCCCTCTCGCTCCGCACGATGGACAGAGGTCACCGCCGCCAATCGCCACTACGAGGAACCTAATAGAAGGCCTTTCAAACACAAAGTCTTCCGGTTCGCGGTCGCCAGTTCAGAATTTTTCGGCCCCATTGGCCATCTGTTCTGCGAGCAACGTGCCCTGCCCACTACCAATTAAGGTTGGTTCTCTTGCTTCCTGGATGTTCTCATTTCTGATTTGACCACGCAAGGAAACTCCGAGCTTAGCCCTCTCCATTGTCCTCTGGGTGACTTTAAGCCTTCTGATGAGGCCCATTATGAGCGACCGCATTTCGGTCCCATATATAATCACTGGCAAAACACACTGGTCATAGGCTTTCGGCTTGAGACAGGATAATTCCAGATAAATATAAGGGTAGATAAAGGATAAGATATACGAGATACGGGTGTTACAAATAAATAAATTCATAGAAAATACATTCATGCTAATCTTCTTCTTCTTAACGAATCGATGGCAAAAATTTCAAAAAATATGTGCCCCAAATTCAAGCACGCAGACACTTTTCTCTCTTTGGTGCAAGATGGAAAGTTTTGAAGTGGGCCGTTGTCTGTGGGGAGGCGCCGCATACGCACTTGAGGTGTGAACACTATTTTAAGATATTGTATGTAGTAACCCACCTTTCTTCAACAATCAACTCAGCTTATTTCACTCCACTGCTGGACAACGGCCTCTCTCAAGATACGCCACAACTCCCTGTTTAGCCTGTTCACCTGTAAGTGTCAAAACAAGTCAAAACTTTCCACCTACAGAACCACAACATCAAAACAGGTTTCCCGCTAACAATTTATTTTTTATTAAATTTTCTACCGGGCGGCGTTGACAAGTTTGTAATCAAATTGGCAAATTTATATTCAATTACGACAGCTGAATGCTAAACAGGGGGTAGTTCGTGTTTGCGGAACCCGTATTTACCTTTGAATGAAATTATTTTATGACAGGAGGAGAGTAGTTTTGAATTTTGGTTGGCGTAAGCTCTTGATTGAAACGATATGTATTGGCTTATTTGAATTTTTAAGGTGTAGTGGGCTGTCTTTTCTCTGGGGATAGCTTCTGTGGTTATTGCCTTCCCTGGTATCAGAACTTTTATGCCACCCATGGGCTTCTGACTTGGCTTTACATGCAGTCGGGAAATATCTCTCAGGCATGCTGGTTTCCTCACGATGTATTCCTTCACTGAAGCAATTAATAATTTATACAATAAGAACATAAATCCGAAAAATCAGAGGTGCGTGTCTTGGGTTCGTTCGAACCGCTTTTGACAGATCTTCTGATAACAGTAGAGTATTATTTTTCGGTATAGTTTTTAATCATGTTTTTCAGATAGGAGTACTCGCATTCGCATATGTGAACTTCTCGACGTCGACGAAGTGAAAGAAGCATGATATCGTAGTAGGTGGCGATCGGATTTCTTGCCCCTCCATGGGGGTCCATGGAAATAAGGTGTGATATTATGTTGGTATGTGTGTCCTTTATAAATCATTAGGTCCCTTTTATGAAATAAATAAGTACTTGTAAAAAAAAAAAATTAAAGACCTTATAATATGTCTTAATATTTTTTTAAAATAAATGATTGATCATTGAGTTCCCGATGTAAGACAGTCTCCTAAGGCTGTACACTACTACGTCATGGGTACGGTTTTTAACCGACTTCTAAAAAGGAAGACGTTCTCAATTCGCCTATGTTTCTTACGTTTGTTACGTCATAACTCCGTGATTACTGTCAAATCCGACTTACGTGATAGGTACTTTTCATTTCGTAAAAGAAGTTCGCGCGGTGGTCCATATGGATTTTATTCACATTGCTTGCGTAGTTTATGAGTTGTCTACGGTATGAGGTGTCTAGGTACGAGCTTACCCAGAAGAAGCCTGTTCACTCTAACGTTGAAGAGATTAGGGTTGTAAACGTTCGGAAACACAGACGCAGATAGAGAGTTCCACTCCTTTGATGTGCGCATTACGAAAGACGTTTGAAAACGCTTAGTGCGAGTTGGTGGAATAGCAATAAAGTAGGGATGGTAACTTGTTATCTGTAATCAAACCCACATACAATCAAAATTCACCAGTCCAACTTCATCCAAATCGTTTAAATAACTTCCCAGCTGCCAGCCACGAACTAAGGAACCTATAAACTAGGCTAACCACACCCTTAGTATATCCACACTGAATTAAATTCCTAGCGCACCATCGGAGCTATTAAATGTTCAACTATTGAGGATGTTAGAACGAAAGGAATTGCCTCTTAAGAAACATTTTATTTTATTTTTCTACTAGCTGGTTCCCGCAAGCTTCTTCCACGTGAAATTATTATTTAAATTAATATAATCGGATTTTGTAAATATTTTCAAGGTTTTTACAAAATTTACATGTTTCTCCATCGGACAAACATCGTAATAGCGATAAAATATTCCACTGCCCCACTTTACCAATTCGACCCCAATGTATGGGGCAGCTGATTTTTTTTTGCTCTCTTTTGTAGTGGTAGGCAGAAACCTCAAGACGCCACCTGCTACGGTCCTTGGCAAGTTAATTAAAAAAAATACCAGCCTTAGTTTGTTCGCACCACAGCTCATTTTAAGTTAAACCAACTGAAATCAGAATTAATACCAAAATTGTGCGGAACTAAGCAATAAATCAGGCTATTAGTGCCGAATCATTAGAAATAAATTAATTACTAGGTAATAAATTATATGCAATTTAATTTAATTTAATTTCATTTATTCATTAAAGTGACAAGGACTCATAATTCAATACATAAAAATACACAAAAATTCAATAATAACAAATAATACACGACACACAATTAACCATACAAACTAAAATAAGAAATAAACATTACACCTGTCACAATTTATGTAGACAGCCGACGACTGCAGGTGACGTGCAAGTCACTGCAGCGTCGTATGCAAACTAACACGGAATCTAAATTAATATCAAATGTGCAGTTGCATCAATAATTTTACTAATAATCTGTTCAACCAAACAAATAATTATTTGGAAAATGTAAATTAGGAGACAATCTCTAATATTATAGTATACTAGCTGTACCCGGCTAAATACGTTTGAATTCCCTTTGAAGCCGGCATCACATTTGGCAAATAATTTAAATAAAGTCGGTCCCAGAACCGTTCCTTGTGTAACCCCTGAATATGTTTTGTTTCATGTTTTATCTGATTTCGATAAAATAACCTTTTTAAAACAATTTGTATTGCCTGAGGTGATGTCTATTAGGGGTGTCTTTACCCTCTGGTTCCAGTGGGCCCAGAACGATAGCGCGATGTAAACGTTACATGAACGATTTTTATGATTTGGAAATACTCTTTACGCTTTTTTTTATTAGCTGTACTATTGCGTTGCAATACACATTTCCTACCTACCTCATACTCAAACTACCCACCCTACTTACCCTACCCACTTTACTTTGCACGGGTGCAATGGTGACATGTCTAACATCAAGGTTTGTATGCTATCATTTTTAGAATTAATTTACAGTGCCTCCTTGGTCTTCTGGTCATCCGCGGTACTGCTAAGCATGATGCCTTGGGTACGGTTCCCAGGGCGGGCAAAATTTCTCAGTAGGAGTCGCGGAGTCTGGATTTCTGCCCGTTTGATGGCCATAGGTTCGCCCCCAATTACATGCGACTTTTACACACTTTAACATAATTGACCACCTGATATTATGTATGGGGTAATAGAGAACAGTCCTTTGCTATCCAGCTGGTCTACCATGACCTCTTAAAGCAGTATTATTCGAGTGTGGGAAAGAGACGGAGCCATACAGGACGTCTAGCGCCATCTCTTTCCCACACTGGAAAAGGAGTAAAACAATAATATTTTAAGATATCATGGTAGGCCAGCAGGATGTTGGTAGTTGGTATATCCAGAGGAATAGCGAGAAAAAAAAATTGTGCGTGGAGTCCCTCCGCGCGGAAGAAGTGAAACTTCGTAATACTACACGCATGCGTTCGAGTGTCACGCATTCACTCTCGTTATTTTATTGAGCTTCTAAATAATATTTTATTGTTTTATTGTTGTACACTTTTTATTACATACGTTTATAGAGGTTATTCTACTCATGGAAATTGAGCGAAGGCTGGTCACACCGAAGAGTCGAATGCTTGACTGTTTACACGCCATCTTGCGTACCTAGTAGAACTACGTAGTCACAAATCTTGTAATAGCGCCATCTCTTAGTGGGTAATAGAAAATATTCCACCTCCATTAGAACGTTAAACTTGTTGGAAGTCGCATAAGAAATTTCACTTCAATAAGTAGATAAAGTATCTGGACTTGGCTCGCGAGGTTGTCGATATGTGGGTTATGAACTCAGGGATTATTGTGCCGATAGTCGTGTCAGCCAATGGCTTAATTTCCAGGGGCCTTCACCAACACCTGAGGAGGCTCTCGTAGGGTAATTGGAACTGATTCAGACAGTGGCAGTTTTTGACAAGGCGCGCACTGTTAGGAGGTTCCTCTGTATAAAACCGTTACCGCTGGCAGCATGGACCCTGTTCCCGAAACCGATGGCCTGCTATATTTATACGTGTTTGTTTTAAATTGTTTTTTTAAGGAATATTGACAAGTAATATTTTTTTCATAAAATGTCGCCCCACACTAGGATTTTTTCCTGTTTCGTGGGTTACAAACATTTAAACTCACATACACACACAAACAGCCAGATCCGGAACAACTATCTGTAGGCCTTATAAATATTTCTTCCGTACGGGGATTGAACGCGCGACACGCAGCGCAGCAGTCGATCGCTTAGCCACTGCGCCAACCGTGCCGTCAATTAAATGTGTAAAGAAATAAATAAAGGAAATTATACTCGCAATTCATTAGCCAGTGTGGTTTCCAATTATATAGGTACTCTACATGTTTATTTTAATACTATTGATACACAATATTATTTGGACTTAAATAGACCGTAATAAATCAAACATGAGTTTCATTAGTTTTGTAATGCAGCTTAATTTCTGTTACAGAGAATGAATGCGGCATAGTTATGTGGGGCAGATTATTTTATGGTGTAAATACTTAATCTGCCTGCTTAGCCTTTTCCCAAACTCTCTTGGGGTCGGCTTCCAGTCTAACCGGATGCAGCTGAGTACCAGTATTTTACATGAAGCGACTGCCTATCTGACCTCCACAACCCAGTAACTGGGTAATACGATACCCCTTGGTAAGACTGATGTCAGACTTTTTTTGGCTTCTGACTACTCGTAACGACTGTCAAAGATCTACAAATGACAGCCGGGACCAACGGCTTAACGTGCTTTCCGAGGCACGGAGGAAACTCGGTATGTAATGATGGTCACCCATCCACGGACCAACCTCGGCAAGCACGGCTTGACCTTAAAGATCGACCCGGGCGGCTGTTATTAAAAAAAAGTGTAAATACTTAATATTAACACAATTAATTTCAATAATGGTCTAGTGGTCGCAAGCGCGGCTGCTGAACATGAACTCCTGGGTTCAATTCCCGGGTTAAAGTGTTTTTGGGTTTTTCCATCAGGAATATCTCAGTAGCAGCCACGGAGTCTGGATTTGTGCCCAGTGGCTGGCAATAGGTTCGCCCCAATTTAGGGGACTTAAAACATAACTGGCGAAATGTCTCTGCCTAGCGCTTTGGGGATAATAAGCGTGATGTTATGTTATATTTGTAATGTTATAGTTTGTAGGTAATGAATATCTTTATCTTTACATTAAAAATAAATAAAATTGAAGTGTCTGTTTCAAATATTAAAATAACCGCTTTTTACTACCTGCATATGAATATATATAGACAGTACATATACCAAAATAACACTTTTACAATTTTTGTCTGTCTGTTTGTACCGGCTAATCTCTGGAACGGCCGGACCGATTTTAGGTATGTGTATGCCCTTTCCGTTACACCCTGTATAACCTAATAAATTCTCAAGTAATCTTACACTCACCCAAGAACAAAAACGTTTCCAATACAACTAAACTTAATGTATAACACTAAATTTAAGTTGAGGGTATACTTACATAATTTCGCTCCGAGTATAAATAATTCTTTCACTTTCACACACAACACCAATTTATCTCGTTTGCTCGACGTCCGTATGTCACTACAGGGATCTAGCAGAATATCAGCGTCAGGTGCATGCCTGACACATGCTGAGCTGGACTCCCATTTGGTGCAACCATGAGACGCACACCGCACCTTGTATAGTCGTTATTTTATTTGAAGTATGTCATTGTCATGGTGTTACTATAACTGTTTCGTAAATATGTATTTTGTTTTATTATTTTTTTGTTTTTCTCTTTTTGTATACTGGCACCTTGTTTTTATATAGGTATATTTATGTAACCTGTTTCATTTAATTGTGCTTCTTTGTGTTGTGCTATGTCTTTTGTGTGCACTGAATAAATGATTTATCTATCTATCTATTTTGACGGGACTTTTATAAAAAACCTGATTCCACGCGGAAGAAGTCGCGGGCACACCCAGTAAAATAATATCTGAATCTGAATAAGCAAATAGCCCAGAACTGTGCTTGTCACATAAACATTGATTACATCAGTAGCGAGGAATATAATTCAGTACGAATGGATCTGAAAAGATAATATAGCGAACACTGTGGTTCACTATTGGATTAGAATTCTCTGGGGGGAGAGGGCTGGTGCACATTGTAGCAGTGATTGGCAATTAATGTTTTCAATGTGCAATCAATTGTTTTTTGTAAACGATTTGTTTTTGAAGTGAAAACTTCTTTAGCGGCGTTGTGCACTTTTGTGGTGGGTTAAAAATGTTAAACTCGCGTCAGGACACGTGGCCGTCACGTGTCCCGATCGAAAATTCGTAAGACGGATTATCAGTAGGTTACGTAGGAATTTGAACTTTATGACATCTGTAATTGAGTTTGGGTTTCCGAAACTGAAAATTACGTAAGACGGATTGAAATTAGTTTACGAAGAATTTTGAACTTTATGACATCTGTCATTGACATCTGTCATTGACATCTGTCATTATGGATAATTATCTTATGCACAAACAAAACCTTCGGTTTATCCAAAGAGGTAAAATTCCTAAGACGGATTGTAATAGTTCTGAAGTGTTATTTTTTAACTGTTTCGTTGTTCTAGTTGGTTGGTAAAGGTCTGCTGAGTATGAGGTACTAGGTTCGATTCCCGAGTATTCGAAAATATCTCTGTCCGATTGCTGATAGTTGCTGCGATTTCACAGACTGACGGTTCCAGTCTGTGGGATCGCAGCAGCAATCAGCAATTCATTGCTGCATGGCTTCTTTGCTTCCGAATCATTATAATCAAGATCTCATCAAAGTTCAAGTGAATCAGTTTCTTCTTGAAGAGAGCAGCGGTGGCCCAGTGGTAGCAGCCCCGACTTACGAGCAGTAAGTCGTAGGTTCGAACCCAGGCAGGCGCATTACTTTGTGTAATTTATTTCATTACCGCTGCTCTCAAAACGGTGAAGGAAAACATCGTGAGGAAACCGGCATTTCCAAGAACTAAAAATTCGAAGACATGTGACATCTACCAACCCGCACTGGGCCCGCGTGGTGGATTACAGCCCATTCCTTCTCATAGAGAGGAGGCCTGCGTCCCAGCAGTGGGAACAATATAGGCTGATGATGCTGATGAGTTTCTTCTTGGCAAGCTTGATCGACCCTAGGCCGCATCATCGCTTCACATCAGGCGAGTTGCGGCTAGACGTAAGCTTATCAGCAATAAAAAAAAAAAACTAAAAACCATACTTAATGTATGGCTTCTTATCCTTTCCCTTTATCTTCTCTCCTTTTTAGGGTTCCGTACCCAAAGGGTCAAACGGGACCCTATTACTGAGACTTCGCTGTCCGTCCGTCCGTCTGTCACCAGGCTGTATCTCATGAACCGTGATAGTTAGCCAGTTGAAATTTCTACAGATTATGTATTTCTATTGATGCAATAACAACAAATATTAAAAACAGTATTAAATAAATATTTAAGGGGGCTCCCGTAAAAAAAAGGGATTTTCTTTGCTCGTTTTTATAAATAATGGTACGGAACCCTTCATGTGCGAGTCCGACTCGCGCTTGCCCGGTTTTTTTCCATTTTACTCCTTCTCACAATGGTCTTATGCCTTTTTACAATGCAACCCGACTTAACACAAAACGCATAAGTACAATAATATGAAAATTGTTATCTTCATCAAGATTCGCCCAGTTCATTGAAGCTGCGTCGGTTTCATCCGGCCTCTGAAGTGTATTGTTACTGTAATTAAAGAGTTAACTGAAGATTTCGGTTTGTAGGCTCTGCGGTCGAAAATTGGAAAGCTATTTCTGGGATACTTTGGTGTTTCATTAATTAAATGTTTCAATGTTTAACATTGCTTACTATATTATAATGTAAATACAAATCTTTAGATATCACATCTATAATACATATGTCAGTATAACCCATATTATTTTTTTAGATTTAAGTAAAATTTATATTATATTCAGATTTTATGATTTATTATTTTATGATGTTTTCACTATGGTGAATGCTGTGTATACCGAAAACAGGCGTACATACTAGCGCTTTTATTTAAATTTTATTGTTTTCTATAATAAATAGCATGTATTGCTGTTGGTGTACCTAATAAATAAATAAATATTTACATCGTTCGGATATTTACTTATCATGACATTTGCACTGCAACATATTGCAGTGTTCACCTATCATATGTAGATCTTAGGCAGTCGTTGCAGGTAGACAGGGGTATCCCAGTACTAACTGGGTTATAAAGGCAGTCGCTCCATTTAAAATACTGTTATTCTGCTGCATTTCGTTAGGATGGGGGCCGACTCCTACATAGAATAGGGGATAATCCTATTTTTTTTTCTTTGTCTTTCGGGTAGTTTATTGAAAAGTATTGGACACGTATTTTTTCTTTTTTCACTTGGTCATAAAATTACGGAGATATATTGAGTTGAAATGGCGCATGACGTCACATGTAGGTAAGTTTTATACCCAGTTGTGACGTAGTAAGCCCCCACTCTCCAACTCACAACCTCTCCGACCTTCCGGCTCTAACGGTAAATCTCCCAGCTGGCCTCACAATGACGTCATCGAGCGTGTCAAGTGTCCTGCGCTCATAAAAAGCTTATCGCGCGAGTTCTATTAGCTCTTATCTCAAGCGGTAAACAGTTTCGGGTTCTTGATTAACGAGACCATGTATTACAATATAAACAACAAACTGTTTTATAACTACTTGAGAATTATAAACATCGCATAGATTTCAGAGAGCTCGCCGCAAACATACTGTTGTCGTAGTTTGTTTTTTTTTTGGTAAAACTACTGAATCAATTTACACGAAACTTTAGATCTAACATAACAAATATACAAGTAATCTAATGACAGTGTTTTTTAGGTGTCCTACAAAAATTATTCTTTCAAGATTCCAACTCAAACGTCTTATTAGAATCGGCCATTTTCTAACTGCGCAGTTCAATGCATGAAAATACTTGAAATATCAATAAATTTAATATGAATAAATATGCCTCGAATGCATGAAATAATGAATTATCACTATTTTTTCGCTTATTACTAATGTTTCCAAGACCACATTTCATTGTAAAAGAGTCAAATTCATATTTTCAATTTCGACTGACGAACTTCACAACAAAGGAATTTTGGGAGAAATTTTTGGAGACATTTTTTGTCAAAAACATAATTTTTAGATATTTTTTCCAGCAAATGACTATCTAAAAAGTTACATTATACACTAATAACATACTATACATTTACTTACCAAAGTTTAACCTCTCCAACCTTGCGGCTAAACGGTAAAACACCCAGCCGGCCTCACAATGACGTCATCGAGCGTGTCAAGTGTCCTGCGCTCATAAAAAGCTTATCGCGCGAGTTCTATTAGCTCTTATCTCAAGCGGTAAACAGTTTCGGGTTCTTGATTAACGAGACCATGTATTACGATATAAACAACTGTTTTATAACTACTTGAGAATTATAAACATCGCATAGAATTCAGAGAGCTCGCCGCAAACATACTGTTGTCGTAGTTTGTTTTTTTTTTGGTAAAACTACTGAATCAATTTACACGAAACATTAGATCTAACATAACAAATATACAATTAATCTAATGACAGTGTTTTTTAGGAGTCCTACATAAATTATTCTTGCAAGATTCCAATTCAAACGTCCTATTAGAATCGGCCATTTTCTAACTGCGCAGTTCAATGCATGAATATACTTGAAATATCAATAAATATGAATAAATATGCCTCGAATGCATGAAATTATGAATTATCACTATTTTTTCGCTTATTACTAATGTTTCCAAGACCATATTTCATTTTAAAAGAGTCAAATTCATATTTTCAATTTCGACTGACGAACTTCACAACAAAGGAATTTTTGGAGAAATTTTTGGGTCAAAAACATAATTTTTAGATATTTTTTCCAGCAAATGACTATCTAAAAAGTTACATTATACACTAATAACATACTATACATTTACTTACCAAAGTTTAACAACACAAAACACAAAAAATTCACTGCATTCCAAAACAAAACACCACCGTTCCACACTGGCCGCCATGACTCATTTTGACAGTCGACAAAGACGCGTTTCTTTATTTTTTTAATAATTTTGTGCAGTTGTTAGGTTGGTATTTTTGGTTTCATTTTAATCGAACTCTAGTTGGCCAGAGACGTAAATTTTTACAAACGAATTAGACCCTTACTGTACGTACGATAAGGGTTTAAGTTTGCTTGTACGAGGCGTTCCCATATGGGAACCTCGGGGCTCAACCGAATTGTTCGGCGTTCCCATATGGGAACCACGGGGCTGGAGAGGTTAACAACACAAAACACAAAAATTTCACTGCATTCCAAAACAAAACAACACCGTTCCACACTGGCCGCCATGACGCATTTTGACAGTCGACAAAGACGCGTTTCTTTATTTTTTTAATAATTTTGTGCAGTTGTTAGGTTGGTATGTTTGGTTTCATTTTAATCGAACTCTAGTTGGCCAGAGACGTAAATTTTTACAAACGAATTAGAACCTTACTGTACGTAGGATAAGGGTTTAAGTTTGCTTGTACGAGGCGGTCCCTTTTGGGTTCGCCGGGGTTCAACGGAGGGTTTGGCGCGATCCCCGATGGGCTCGCGCGGGCCGGAGAGGTTGAGTTATAACTAAGTAATTTTTTGATATTTTGATAAAACAAAAAATACGTATCTAATATTTTTGTATTAACCTCTCCAACCTTGCGGCTAAACGGTAAAACACCCAGCCGGCCTCACAATGACGTCATCGAGCGTGTCAAGTGTCCTGCGCTCATAAAAAGCTTATCGCGCGAGTTCTATTAGCTCTTATCTCAAGCGGTAAACAGTTTCGGGTTCTTGATTAACGAGACCATGTATTACAATATAAACAACTGTTTTATAACTACTTGAGAATTATAAACATCGCATAGAATTCAGAGAGCTCGCCGCAAACATACTGTTGTCGTAGTTTGTTTTTTTTTGGTAAAACTACTGAATCAATTTACACGAAACTTTAGATCTAACATAACAATTATACAAGTAATCTAATGACAGTGTTTTTTAGGAGTCCTACATAAATTATTCTTGCAAGATTCCAATTCAAACGTCTTATTAGAATCGGCCATTTTCTAACTGCGCAGTTCAATGCATGAAAATACTTGAAATATCAATAAATATGAATAAATATGCCTCGAATGCATGAAATTATGAATTATCACTATTTTTTTGCTTATTACTAATGTTTCCAAGACCATATTTCATTGTAAAAGAGTCAAATTCATATTTTCAATTTCGACTGACGAACTTCACAACAAAGGAATTTTTGGAGAAACTTTTGGGTCAAAAACATAATTTTTAGATATTTTTTCCAGCAAATGACTATCTAAAAAGTTACATTATACACTTATAACATACTATACATTTACTTACCAAAGTTTAACAACACAAAACACAAAAATTTCACTGCATTCCAAAACAAAACACCACCGTTCCACACTGGCCGCCATGACTCATTTTGACAGTCGACAAAGACGCGTTTCTTTATTTTTTAATAATTTTGTGCAGTTGTTAGGTTGGTATGTTTGGTTTCATTTTAATCGAACTCTAGTTGGCCAGAGACGTAAATTTTTACAAACGAATTAGACCCTTACTGTACGTACGATAAGGGTTTAAGTTTGCTTGTACGAGGCGTTCCCATATGGGAACCTCGGGGCTCAACCGAATTGTTCGGCGTTCCCATATGGGAACCACGGGGCTGGAGAGGTTAACTGTCTGACGGACAAAATAGAATGTCATTTTCTTTACCCAGTCCGATCCCCTATTGTGAAGTACCCACGCCTGAACATCACTTTAACTTCTTACTCCTTACTCCAACAATCAAAATATCTATCTCTAATACAATTACATTTTTTTTTTTTTTAAGGGGCCACTCGCTTATCATATATGGGTATCCCATTGCGTCGGGGAGTGAGGCAAGGGGACGTAATCTCCCCGAAATTGTTCGCCAACGCACTGGAGGATGTGTTTAAGACGCTGAACTGGGAAGGACGTGGCATTAACATCAACGGCGAGTACATCTCACACTTGAGATTTGCAGATGACATCGTCATACTGGCTGAATCGCTGCACGACTTGCAGCAGATGCTGGATGGCCTAGTTGATTCTTCACTACGCATTGGTCTCAGGGTGAACTTGGACAAAACGCAGGTTATGTTCAACGAACACGTCACCCCAGGACCTATTGTTGTCAATGGCGCTCCTCTCAAGGTTGTTCAAGAATATGTTTACCTCGGGCAAACTCTGCAGTTTGGTAAGAACAACTTTGAGAGAGAGGCTAACAGAAGAATTCAGCTGGGCTGGGCAGCGTTTGGGAAGCTTCGTCGGGTCTTCTCGTCGCGTATTCCACAGAGCCTAAAGACTAAGGTCTTCAATCAGTGCGTCCTGCCAGTAATGACTTACGGGGCCGAAACGTGGACACTCACGGTACGGTTGGTCCATAAACTCAAGGTCACTCAGCGAGCTATGGAGCGGGCTATGCTTGGAGTCTCTTTGAGGGATCGCATCCGGAACGAGGTGATCCGACAGAGAACCAGAGTAGTCGACATAGCCCACAGAATAAGTAAGCTGAAGTGGCAATGGGCCGGCCATATTAGCCGTAGAACCGATGACCGTTGGGGTCGACGTGTTCTTGAGTGGAGACCTCGAATCGGCAAGCGTAAGGTGGGACGCCCTCAGGCTCGGTGGAGCGATGATCTTTGCAGGGTAGCTGGTAGCAACTGGATGAGAGTTGCCGAGAATCGGGTTAAGTGGCGAGCGATTGAAGAGGCCTATGTCCAGCAGTGGACTGCGTTAGGTTGATGATGATGACTCGCATATCAACCTGCTAAAGGTTTTTAACTGCGTTACAAAAAATACAAAAATATTTATTTAAATTATTAAAAAAAAAAAACTATGAAAGAAATTAAATTAAATTAAATTATGAGGACCGCACGTATTTATGAGTGCATACGGTGTGTTTTTTGTGTGCGTGTGCGTGACAATTCTATGCATAATTTTGCCAAAACAGGCGTAATTATATCGCGTTATCGGAATCTAGATTAGTATAGTTCAGTGACCAGCTGCGGTTTCATCCGAAATCGATGCCAATGTGATTCTATTCTATAGTTATATTATACTAGCTGTCTCGCGCAACTTTGTCTGCGTCACATTGTTCCCATTTTCTAAACATTTTTTTATTATTTACGGAAATCGGTAAGACGGCCCGTCTGATCCTCGCCCTAAAACCGCGCTTTCACACAAAAAAATCTCAACCGTTTATTCGATAGTGTTTTTTTATTCCCTAAACCACGTTGAGGGGTTATTCTGAAATACTGACAAACTTAAACAACCAAAAAAATCAGCGTTCATTAATATTGAACTAGGTATAGTAATTTTAATTGATTATTAATGTCTTTTGTGACAACCTTCTGTATTTTGACGAGGATACAAAATAACACCTTGTTTATAGCCTATATCTATAGCCTTCATCGATAAATGGACTATCTAACACTGAAAGAAAATTGAAATGTAACACTGAAAAATGGAATATCTAACACTTGAGAATTTTTCAAAACGGACTAATATTTCATGCCGTTAGCGCGTTCAAGCAAACAAATAAACTCTTCAGCTTTATAATATTGTAGTAGAGATTATATTGGAACAATATTACTAATGAATGTTGCAATGGAAATATATACAGCCGTTATACAGCCAATTTCAGGTGGATTGAGAATGGTGAATTGAGAATGGTGAATTGATTTGTGGTCGTGCAATTTATTGGACGTCAATTCACACACAATTTATAACATACATAAGAATAAGAATAAATTTATTAAGCCATTGTTACAAACTTTTCCTTAATCTAACTTAGCGCTATGAGTAATCGTAACAAGTAATATTGAATATAGTTAAAAAAAAAAACAGAGGAACCCAAACTAGGCTGCGCCTGTATCTTGGGGGCCGGAGTTGCGATATCTTAGAGTTAAAACACATATTTGTTGATGTGGTAGTTAACAACGCATAAGTAGGTAATTGGGGATTACCTTTGAACAAAAAAATAAAAATAAAAAGATATAAAATAAAAGTACTCTAAAATTCAATAATGTTGAGTGAGCGATGTTGAGTGTGTGCGTGCGTGTGTGTATGTGAGTGTGTGTGTGTGTGTGTGTGTGTGTTTGTGTGCTGATATGTATATTATTAGCAGTTATTTCATGTTTTTTAGTTTAAGTGTTTTAAGATTTCTTCCGTCTCTTCATATGTTAGTTTCGCAAACCATTTTATTAAAGTTTTCTTGCATGAAAAGTTGTTCATGTCTTTAATGTTGCAGCTTTTGCTGATTTTATTATAAATATGGATATGCGAGTAAAACGGGCATCGTCTGGCTAAGAGGCTTTTTGCTTCGGGAATGGGAATGTTGAAGACGCGTTTAGAGACAAGTTTGTTATAATCGGATCTATTTTTTAGGGTTTTGTGAACATGCAATGTTGCGTTTAAGATAAATAATTGCCGCACTCTTAAGACGGCGAATTCCTTATAGATTAGATCTGTTGGGTAGCGGAAAGGTTTTCTTAATGCTACTTTTATAACGGCTCTTTGAGCTCTTTCCACTTCAATAACAGTGCTTTTCCCTGCTGCACCCCAAACAGAAATCCCGTATTGAAGTACAGACTGACACAGACCAAGGTAAATTGTACGTAGAATTTCAATGGGTGTACAGTCACGTAGTTTTTTCATCACGTATATCAGCTTCCTAACGCGTTCAGAAAGCAGGTGTACATGTGATTTGAATGAGAGGTTTTCGTCTAATGTGATTCCAAGGTATTTAATTGAGGCAGTGTGATCTATAACTAGACAGGTACAGTGTGTAAGCGTTGATGTCTGGTAGCTGAAGCATGTATGGTATTTAAGTATAAGATGACGTGGAGGTCGAGAAGCTACTGTTTTGTAGAAGGTTATGAACTTAGTTTTCTTTATATTCAGAGTCAGGAGATTCGCGTCAAGACACTCAGAAACAGTTAGTAGTCCTTTCTCTGCAAGAGGGTACACTTGTTCCCAGGTTTTTGCGTGGAAAATAATGACCGTGTCATCAGCATAGGATATTATTTCTGCGTCGTTTAGTTGAGAGTTTAGAATATCATTCATGTAGAAGGTGAAAAGAGTTGGGCCGAGCGTGCTGCCTTGTGGAATTCCAAAGTCGATGGGAAGCACGTCACTCGAGTGTTCGTCTACTTTGACTAGCTGTTTGCGATTCGATAGGTAATTCGTGAACCAATCAAGTGCAGTCCCTCGTATACCTGCACATTCTAGTTTCCTCAGAAGAAGTGCAACTGATATTGTATCAAAGGCCTTTGCCAGATCTAAAAAAACTCCTATGGACTGTTCTCCATTTTCGGTGAAATTAGCCACTAAGTTAGTTAGTAATGTAGCCGCATCTTCAGTTGACCTTCCTCGTCGGAATCCGAACTGTCTGTCTGATATTAGTTTGTGTTTTTCAAAATAGTTCGCTAGCCTGTTGTTAACCAATTTTTCCAGTATTTTGGACAAAATGGATAGAAGTGCGATTGGTCGATAATATTCAGGTAAGTCTGTAGGGCCGTTCTTGTGTATCGGTCTAACGGAAGCAACCTTCCAGCAATCCGGAAAGGTCCCAGATTCCAAGCTTAAATTATAAATGTGGGTGAGTGGTTTAAGGATTGCATTTTTAATTTTTATTATAAATCTTGTAGTGATACCATCAAGTCCTGGTGCAGTGTCAATTTTAAGTTGGTGGATATATTTAGTTATTTCTGCTTCGTCTGTCGGGTGAAGAAAGAAAGAGTGTAGGAAGTTTTCACAACGTTGGTATGTTTTTACTAGAGATTCATACATAACGCTTGTAATCTCAGAAAGGGTAGGTCGAGGTGTATACAAGGTGTTGTTTTGCAACCTCTTCAAATTCAAGGAGGTAACTATGCTAATGATTCTCGTCCCGAATCAATAATAAAATGGGTAGGTAATATTCATTATTTTTTCTTATTTACGGAAATCGGTAAGTGTGGACCACCCGTGTTTTAAACGCGGCCCGTCTGTTTCTCGCCCTATAACCACGCTTACACACATACAAACAATATCAAACGTTTATTCGATACTATTTTATTCCCTAAACCACGTTAAGGGGGTTATTCTAAAATACTGACAAACTAAAACAACCAAAATAATCAACGTTTTTTAATAATTAACTAGGTATCGTAATTTTAATGGATTATTTATGTCTTTTGTGAAAACGTCCTGAATTTTGACGAGGATGCAAAACAACACCTTGTATAATAGTACAGTCACGTCTAATAATATGTATACACGCAGCAACTTTTAAAAGTGATTTTCTCCTACTGTATTGATTAAGGTTTTACGTTTTCACGAGCATGGAATTTGGAAGCCATACTATTACGAAATAGGTCTTATCTCAAAATCTCAACGTAGAAATAATAATAACGTAATTTCACGAGCAAATCACTTTTTAGTTTCGCTAAGTGTATAAATATTATTAGACGTGACTGTACACAGTAGTATAATAGGGGGCGAGCCTATTGCCATCAACCGGGCACGAATCCAGACTCCGTGACTGCTACTGAGAAAATCCTGATGGAAAGATCCAATAACACTTTGCTTGACCTTGGAATTGAACACAAGTCCTCATGCAGCAGTCGCGATTGCTACCACAAGACCAACAAGGCAGTCGACGTAAGAAGTATGTATTAATAAATATTCTAAATTGGACAGGAAACTCGCACCTACTCACATAAAATCTTTGTAAAATTGTAAGATCTTCAACTTCTTGAAGCTTAGACCACCTACATTTCTTGAACACGCAATAGGGATGGTGACTCATTTTTTTTTATTTGTCTATCGGGTAGATTATTAAAAAGTTTTTGACACGAATTTTTCTTTTTTCACGTAATCGTAAAATTACGGAGATATTTTGAGTTGAAATGGCGCATGACGTCACGGCTCAGTACATTTTATACCTAGTTGTGACGTAGAGCCCCCACTCTCCAACTTTAATGCGTTTTAACTAAGTATTCTTTTGTTAACTTGATAAAACAAAAAATACGTATCTAATATTTTTGTATTACCTGATTGACGGACAAAATAGAATTTCGTTTTCTTTACCCAGTCATCATCCCTATTGACCTTTGCTAGTCAGATCAATAAAAAAGGTTTTACGCCAGAACTTGGGGGCACACAGTTTTTCTTCTTCATCTATTTGTCTCTGGAATTTATTAAATTGAAACTTTTATTACATCGTCTCAAAGTTTTTCGTCTGTGTGTTGCATGTCGCGTGACGTTGGGCCGCGGAGTAGGGATTAAGTGATTTATCCGCGCTATAGTGTGAAAAAAGTTACACTTTTACCGTGGTTTCATAAAACCACACAATCCTTTTTTTTTGTTTTTGGATGTTTTTTTTTTTGGATTGTATTCGGAATCTAAACCAGCACCTCATGCTTAGCAGTCGAGCTTTTGATCACTAGGCCAACGAAGGAGTCAATAAACTACACACAAGTACTATTGTAACTTACCGGGGCTGCCTCAGTTTATGTAAGACACAATGTTTGAGAAGAAATAAAAATCTTTGTTTTTTTTTTTTTTTGTAATTAGTGAATTTAAAACTGACATAATATTCGCAAAAAAAACATTACGCAACACGGAAAGAGTAGATGGCGTCACCTTGACACCCAATAAACAGAAGTAAGTGTCAAAATATGCATTTCTCATGAACAGTCACTTAGCAATATTTTTAGGGTTTCGTACCCAAAGGGTGAAACAGGACCCTATTACTGAGACTTCGCTGTCCGTCTGTCATCACACTGTATCTCATGAACCATAATAGTTAGCCAGTTGAAAATTTCTACAGATTATGTATTTCTGTTGATGCTATAACAACAAATACTAAAAACAGAATAAAAGACTCTCATACAAAAAAGTGATTTTTTGCTAGTTTTTATAAATAATGGTAAGGAACCCTTCGTGCGCGAGTCCGACTCGCGCTTGGCCGGTTTTTTTACATTTATATCATCGAAGCCACTAACAAAAGAAGGGGCCTAAACTATTAATAACAGTAATAGCAGCAGCTATCGATCAATTTATATAACATACTAGCTGTCCCGCGCAACTTCGTTTGCGTCACATTTTCCCCGTTTTCGCAACATTTTTCATTGCTGCTCCGCTCCTATTGGTCGAAGCGTGATGATATATAGCCTATGTCCTTCCCTAGGTTGAAATCTATCTTCTTGCAGATCAGCCGTTTAGTCGTGAAAAGGTAACAAACAAACAAACAGAGTGACATTCGCATTTATAATATTAGTATGGATGAGAGATAAATAATTCTTGTTAATTTGAAAAATTCTTATCCAATAAGGCCTTTGCCCAGCAGTGGGATATATAATACGAAAAATAAAGTAAAAAAAGTGATCTCCAAAATTATACGTTTCGCAACACTCAAAGCAAAGTTACTAAATAAATGACATACAAGTGGCATTAATATAATTAAAAAAAAAAAAAAATCGTCAATGTATGGCGGTCGACACAAATATTAATTGTGTCGATCTATAAGGTTTCGAACTATCAAAGGGATTAAGTGGTCTTTGAACACACAAAGCGAGACTAAGCGTAGCAAGAAAATTTCACAAGTAATTCTTAGAATTTGGACGAATCAAGGTAAAGATACAGAATAAATATCGTAGATATAGAAAATCGCATCCATGCAACAATAAATTCATGATGTTTGTTCTATAAATTAGTTTTAAAAATACCAATCAATTTCAACCAACCCTTTTAATAGATACCCATATCATGAGGGTGTTTATAAAATAACTAGCCCGCCTTATTGGATTTATTATAATTCATTTATTTCAAAAATATACCATACATTAAATAAAAAAAATATATATATGTAAAAAACACATGAAATAGGTACTTACATTAAAATAATCAACACAATTAGAAACACATAATAAACAATGTACAGCCATACAATTAAATTATGAAATACCTATTAAGAAAATAATGCACATTAACAGTATCAAAATTATACACAATTTAATCATGATTTCGAATGACGTCACTTAGTCACATAATGTGACTAAGTGAATGTGACTCACATTGTCATCATTTATACAGGGATCAGTGGTTAAGTCGACCTAGGTCCTTTAAGACGTAATTTTGTACCTATTTGTATTGTTTTATTTGTTCTCTGACCAAAGTGAAAAATTTAACGCTTATGTACCGTTATTTTTTCCTACTACCTGGGAACCTTTCACCAAAGTTTTTGCTAAGAATTTTGATATTCCCCTGGCTTATTATAACTTTTTGAAGAGCTAATGAAACGTAGAATATTTTAAGCACATGTGCAGCATGACTGTCATAGACACTTATTTAAATATTTCTGAAAGAAAAATATTTATATTTTATTTAATCTGTTCATAAATCACGGAGTTATGAGGTAACAAACGGAAAGAATAAAAGAAAATACAACC
Source organism: Cerastis leucographa (assembly GCA_963082945.1). Taxonomy (NCBI): domain Eukaryota; kingdom Metazoa; phylum Arthropoda; class Insecta; order Lepidoptera; family Noctuidae; genus Cerastis; species Cerastis leucographa. The sequence continues at coordinate 3,084,658 of OY720369.1, read as the reverse complement.
GAATTTAGAACCTCCTCCTTTTTTTGAAGTCGTTAAAAAGAAAGGTGATCATTTAAACCGGCACATGGCCAACCTAACGATTCAAATCTTCGGGAAAGACACAATCTAACTCTAAGTTACGGAGTTCAATTTCCCGCTTCATTGGACCAAAGGACAGTCTTTGTCTAATACTGTTTTGATCAGCGTCTTCCAATAAATTGGAGGATACAACGCTGGCAGTCGGAACACCTCTCACGGAAGTGGTGGTGAATTGGGGGGGATTTATTAGCTTTTGAATCAAAACGGATCAGAATCTGTGGTCCTAGTTGATTCTTGGCAAAAAAAGCCTACTTGTACTATTCACTAAATAAAATTTACATAATTAATTTGACACTAGTTTTAAAAACTTTAAAGCTTAGACGTCTTAGTCATAACTATCGAAAACGAATCACCAAATCTTTCCAAACACGAGTCGCCACAATATTCTCACCACCCTACAAACCTACTCACACCCCAAGCTTTACAACCTGGAAGATAAGGAAAGAAGGACAATATAAAATCCTTGCACAATGTATCTCCGTTTAACCGACGCAAAGGGATCACATTTTTTACTGTGGGGTATAAATTCAGCGTACAGGGACTTATCTTTGTCTAGTTTATTTGCAATGATTTAAGGCCAGTTGTGGGCATTAAATGGTGGGCTTTTGAGGAAGAATTTACGCGTTAGTGTACTTGAATTCGTGCGTTGTTTGACCGACATGGAAAATAAACTTACAGCTTTTTCCCATAGGCAGACAACGTAGAGCACTTTCCTTCTAAGATCCTCCTTTGATATCAAAATAACATCGTCTTATTCTTAGCGTGTCGATGACAATTTAAACTGTGTCAGCCGTTTGTGAACCCAGTTATATTTTCAATGAACACCTTTAGGGGTATGAGGGACAGGGTGTAAAAGTTTCTCGATACTCCTTAGAAAAGAGAGGATCCTCCGACCAGACAGGTGTTATGTCTGGTGGCCCGACCGTTGTTGTCGGGTTTCCTATATTATTATAGTCTTAAGTCGATGTAAACTTTGCTAGCGAGATGTAAGAGATTGATGTTAGTTCTTCCGTCGTGTCATAGATGGCGCTGTAGTACTTTTTGTAGTAAGTTTTTTTTTGTCGGTCGCTACACACCCATAAAATTTACCTGTGCATCCTTGCCTAAACATTCAGGAATTACAGGGAACGCAGTAACATTACACCAACGTAATGTTACTGCCTTGATGGTCTAGTGGTTGCAAGCACGAAGGCTGAGCATGAAGTCCTGGGTTCGATTTCCTGGTCGCGCAATGTGTTTTTGGGTTTTTTCATCAAGTATTTCTTAGTAGCAGCCACGGAGTCTAAATTTGTGCCCGGTAGATGGCAATTAATCAATCCTATTACATGGGACTTAAAAAACCGGCCAAGTGCGAGTCGGACTCACGCACGAAGGGTTCCGTAGCATTATTTATTAAAAAAAAAATAATTGTATGAGAGCCCTTTTAAATATTTATTTTATTCTGTTTTCAGTATTTGTTGTTATAGCGGCAACATAAATATATAATCCGTAGAAATTTCAACTGGCTAACTATCACGATTCATGAGATATAGCCTGGTGACAGACGGACGGACGGACAGCGAAGTGTCAGTAATAAAAGTTCGTTAGTTTTTTGGTAGGTGCACTATTAGGTACACCTCTGCCTTACCCTTCGTGGATTGCAGGCGTGATGTTATGTTATATTTGTGTTATTGTCAACACTTCAGTCAAAATCCTATAAATATTATCCCAGTAAAGTTCCCTAATCCGCTTTTAAGAGGGTAATCCAGCCCCGAGGAATTTGAGGACTAGGTTTTTGAAGAAACTATTGCCGTCGCGCTGCGCCCGACCAAGCCTCCGTAAAGTGCGAAAGGGACAACTGCAGCTCAGGCTGATTTACCAACAAAAAAACTTATTTCATTTGTCTGATAGTCATCTGAACATGGCGGTAAAAACGAGCTTTTTTCGGGTTTTTGGATTGTCATAATTCTTTTAGTAATTATGTTTTGAAAAAAAAAATGAAATGATAGGGGCATGTATTAATAAGACCTAGATGGAAAAAAATCATTGCTCTAGACGCATTATCCACTAATAAAACAGCGGAATACGTTTGTATGGAGAAAGGCCCACTAGAGCAATAAATAACAGCTCTGTGCTAAAATTAAAAGTACGGGTCCGTTTAGTCAGCCATGGAATGCTAAAAGACTAACCTAGCCATTTCTAAACCCAATATATAAAAGTGTCCAAGCCTGCTATAGCACCACGTAAAATAATGGTATCTATTTAGTTTTCAAGGAAAGGGGAATGCCCATCAGCCGTATAGAAAAATGCCTGAAATGAACAACAATGAAATATACGCCAAATTTTACTGCAAGTCGTAGGTAACCCATTACAATTTAAATTATTATCAAAAAACTAGGTAGAAGTCAGTTACAAACATTTTTCTGAAATATAGGTTAAGTCTAGGTTAACGATAACAATTAACATAGTGCAGGTTTCTAACCATTTTTAAATGTACACGGGGCACACACAAGTCCAAAATACACAACAGCGTCATATTTAAAGTAGGTTCAGGTTTGTCCTCAAAAAGCCGAGTCATCGTTTAGGTGGGTCCAATCTAGTCCGTGTTCAAAAATGGGTATCGTGTGCAGAAGAAAAATCAAAATCATTAAAAAATGGCCACAGTAGTCGAAATATCATAAAGTAAGTAGGTAAGTACGTATCTTCAGTCACAAGCACAAAACCAAGAATCAAGAAAACAAACAATCGAAAATGCAGTAATGTCAAACTGTCAGTAAGGCAAAGGACATATGATTCATACAGCCTACGATACGTTTTCCATTTTAAAAATAATTTGAGTTTAATTTATATATACATGCGTATATTGTTTTAATTATATTTATGGTACACATAGGTCGACTTGTGTTAAATTAATTATTAACTGTGCACTAATTCCTTAAAATAGTTCGTAATGGATTATTTAACGATTCCTTTTTGGCTGAATGTCACTTAGTCCTGTCAAATAAACATTGACCTTCAATAAGAATAAGAATAACTTTAACGGATATCAAGTTAAACATTTTAATGATTCTTATATTTTATACCCTACTTAAACAAACTTGAGATTTATTTCATTATTCATGTTTTATTTTAAATACAATTAAGGACTATTTGCAGTTTTTGTCCATTTCAGGCATTTTATAGGCATTCCCCTTTATTGGAGCAATGAAACTCCGTCGTCCGTCACTGGTTTATTTTGTTGCGTACGACTGGGGCCTAAGATCTCTTGATATTTCTGCGAGCCTAGTATTTTTTTGTGAGTTTAGATTCCCGGAGTAAGCTGTTTTGTTTTCTCTAGGACTGTATTTTGGCAAAAAAAATAAACAAACGATGCCTTCTCGAAATGTCTGATAAATTCCACATACGATTTAGTGTGAAACAGTTTCTTTTAAGACCCCGTTCACGGCCTCGGGCGTTAGGACTCACGCCAAGAGAGTACGTGCGCGTCACTTTTATCCTTCGCGATTACTGTCGCTCCGCTAGTCGCGTCACTGTGTCTTGTGGTATTTTCTAAGCAACATGTTTGATTTGTTTCGTCCGCAGTTACTGTTGTTAGATTTTTCGATGGAGCGAGGAGATCGTGGCGAATTAGTTCATGGTACATGTACGTGTGAAAAGAAATCATGTCCCATCCTCGACGCTCTCTTGTTATTCTTGTGTTCCTAGTAGATCTTTACTAAGATTTAAAAGAAAACTGATTTTTGACTTTGTATACACATCAGGAAATATAAAAACTTTTCACATTACTATGAACTTATTTCTATATTAATCATAACTCACTAAACTTTATCCTATATACTTCGGTTTAAAATCATAATATCATATTTTGCACTGGAGTTCCTTAAACAACGAAATTGAGCTCTAAGTAAGGTTTTTTTTTCGCGGGCCTGTGGACTTTAAAGGCGGAAATACACTTACGTGTCGTGGCTTGTCGTGACGCGCCAGAAGCATACGGTTTCATACATCGTTGCGACACGCCACGACACGTATTGTATGTTTCCGCCTTAAGTAATGGGCTAGCTCAGCGTCCGTTCGTCTTATATGACGACAGGCCGTGTCGACGGCGCGTTTGTGTTCCACGCGCGCCTTAAGGAGATGTCAGCAAATCGGAGGGGGTCCGAGAGGGCCGATGCCTGCCAGGGCTGCGGGACTGTTCGAAAGAGATACCGTGGCCCTGGAACACAAAGGGCTAAGAAGGAACATGGATGGGTTTTAGTCAGTAGTCTGACACTCCCTTCAGCTCCGCCCAGAGCGGGATGATTTCTCATCTGTTAAAAAATAAACTTCTGACTGCGTTAACTAGGGCATGAGACTTTGTACTTACCTTTGTAATATTCAGTCATAGTAAACCCCATCAAACACGGCATGTTCCCACATAAATCACCCGTTTTACCCCTCGTCTACTTGTCCCCATAAACTGACTACAAAGTAAAGTAGTAGCAGGTAATACCTAAGATTCATGTCCTCATAAACGTTCACGTTCTTGTCGTATAAACCTTTCTAGTATTAGCTCGTTTAGTGTCTTTGGAATGAGCGCACTAAATGGAGTTTCAGATGGATTTTAATTAATTGGTTGAAGGTTTATGTCAAAGGAAGGAAGGACAAAGGAAGGATTCAGGAAGGTGCTTCCTCCCTTTGTCGCTAAAGCGCAAAATCATGGACATGTGCATTCTTCCCATTTTGACCTATGGATCCCAGACTTGGTCTTTGATAAATATTCAAAAGTCCAAACTCAAGGTCTGCCAACGTGCCATGGAGCGCAGCATTCTAGGCGTCAAACTAACCGACCGGGTACGCAATACGACACTGCGCTCCAAAACACAAATGACTGATGTTGCTCAAAAAGCCGCTAAGCTGAAGTGGGACTGGACAGGCCACGTCTGCCGCATGCCCAATGATCTGTGGGCCAAAATAACCACTTTCTGAAGCCCTGACACGGCCAGAAGGCGTTGCGGTAGACCTCGTAAAAGATAGCGGGACGAGTTGGACAGGACCAGCAGCCAGTGGTCCACATTGGCCCTGGATCGAGATAATTGCAAGTCATGGGGAGAGGCCTTTGCCCAGCAGTGGGATGACGCAGGCTAGCAGTATCAGTATCGGGTTTATGTCTGTTTCTGGGTTTGTCAAGATGTGGATATGTTTGTGTTTTTGTGACCGATTTGCCATGATGAGCTTCGCGTCATCATCTGCATGCCTTTTCCCAACTATACGATGAGGTCCGTTTCCAGTCTAACTGAATGTAGCGACTGCCATCTGACCTTCACAACCCAGTAACTGGGTAATACGATACCCCTTGGTAAGAAGCCAAAACTCTGACTGAATGTCAGAGTTTTGGCTTCTGACTACTCGTAACGACTGTCAAAGATCTACAAATGACAGCCAAGACTAACGGTTTAACGTGCTTTCCGTGGCATGGAGTAAACTCGGTATGTAATGGGTGGTCAGGGTCATCCATCCACGAACCAACCCGACCCAAGCGGCTGTTATTATTTAGCTACGAGCTCCTCCTCAATTTTCCTTACAACCAATTGACATCAAAATAATTATCGTGTATACAAAATAATATTTCATAGAGGAGAGCGTGGCTATACATATAATAACTGCCGCGCGGGTCGATCTTTAAGATTAAGCCGTGCTTGCCGAGGTTGGTCCGTGGATGGGTGACCATAATTACACATACCCAGTTTCCTCCATGCCTCGAGATGCACGTTAAGCCGTTGGTCCCGGCTGTCATTTGTAGATCTTTGACAGTCGTTGAGTTGTCAGAAGCCAAAAGTCTGACATTCAGTCTTACCAAGGGATATCGTATTACCCAGTTACTGGTTTGTGGAGGTCAGATAGGCAGTCGCTTCATGTAAAATACTCGTAGTCAGCTGCTTCCGGTTAGACTGAAAGCCGACCCCAAGATAGTATGGTAACAGGCAGATGATGAGATGATAATAAAATAATATTTTATCGTCTTTATTCTTCGTCAGAAAGTAACGAATTCTTTTTGAAACACTGGCACACTTACATTATTGTCACAAACGCCATGTTTTCTTTTGCCCCTAGATTGGTAAATCAGTATCTTTTCTTGTTTCTTTTTCTTTTCTTATCAATAGCGGAACGAGGTCGCTCGATCTTGAGCTGTGAAATATTTAAATTGGACGGATTACAGGGTTGGATTGGGACTAAATTAGAAGTGCTGGAATTTAATAAAACACAGTAAGATCGGTTGGCCGTTGGTCCCGGCTGTCATTAATAGATCCTTGACAGTAGTTATAGGCAGTCAGTGTTACGAAAGTCTGACAACCAATCTTACCAATATTACTCAGTGCTAACTGTGTTGTAGAGGCAGTTGCTCCATTTAAAATACTGGTATTCAGCTCCATCTGGTTAGACTCGAAGCTGACCCCAGTATAGTCGGGAAAAGACTAAGCAGAGGATGACGAGTGTCGCGAAAGCGTCCAGCTCATCATGTCAAATCGAAAAAAAAACGTTACAAAACAATTTGGTCAAGTAAATGTTGACTGTTAAAGGCTCTAAATTCAAATTATATATAACATTCCGCTAGTTTAAACCAAAGCCTTGATAAGAAAGTACCGACTTATACTCGTAGTTAATCTTAATATCCTTTAAAATTGAGCTGGTGATTCTGCTAATAAAATATAAGAAATGTTAAAAAACGGGCAACGCTAAAATGCAGCGACTCTATTTCAGGCATGCTTATTTTGCCCCCATCCTAGATTCGTCCCTGTTTTCAAGAAAGGATCGCTTCGCAGGCGACGGTTTAAAAGGCAATGCAGTTTTATGTTTTTCGAATGCCATATTGGTTTCCTTACTGTGAACGTTTTCTAGTTAAGAAATAAGTATTTTTACTGAAACTTTTCTACCTAGTTGCTTTCTTTGAAATAGGATTCTTGGTCCGAAATCACAGGTCATCTGCGTTGTCTTTTCCCAAAACTATATCGGGGTCGGCTTTCAGTCTAACCGACTCAGACTGTGACTGAGTGTTGTCAGACATTCGGGCCACTGACTACCTGAAACGACTGTCAAAGATCTACAATTGACAGCAGTGACCAGGGCCTTAACGTGCTTTCCGAGGCACGGAAGAGACTCGTTATGTATCTGGTAGTCACCATCCACGGACCAACATAGGCAAGCGTGGCATTAACCTATCGTATGACCAGAGTGGCTTTTATTATGAAGCCACAAGCTCCTTACTCAAAAATCACATGTTTGGAGGATATAAATTTAATGTGAAATTAAAAAATCCTTGAAATATCGATATTATAAAGGGTGTAAAACACCTCTTAACGAAGCCGAAAGGCACTGGTTCTTCCTGTCATTGCGATAATTTTTTTGTTCTACACCATACTTGGGAACCTTCTAGTTACGGAGATATTAGGGGTCAAAGTTCCAACTTTTTGACAAGTATTTTTTTAAATACAAGTTTTTAATGTAAGATTTTTACTTTAAACACCTCCACGACCCCCGTACTATTCAATCCGTCCATCGGCACAATGTTTTGAGTGTGTTACATTGAGTTCTACCACAAAACATGATTTTACACCCCCCAAAAAAAAGTCGTTTCCCAGCAATAATTTTAGCGTAAAGTTACTTAGTTTCATGTACAGAATGCTTGGTTGACGGCTTCGTGATGAGGTGATTTACACGGTGTATTTCTTCCGGTTTGTCCCGTTGCCAATCCCGCATATCCATATTTCTTTAGTCCTCCTAGCCTAGGAGTGATTTTCAGATAAATGTGCCCGAAAATGGGGTAGGAAAATAGTGGAATTCTATGGAAGAAGAGGACATGCTGCGTCGACCCAAAATAAATTAGGATAAGGTCCGGAAAATGATGGTGATATTTCTGAAAATGGAGAGTAGCACACAGTAGCAAAACCACAATAATATAACGTCACTCCAAAGGTTAGGGAAAGGTTTACTGCCACATTTTGCCAGTTATGTTAAAGTCCTATGTAACAGGGGGTGAGCCTATTGCCATCAGCAGGGTCTAAATCCAGACTCTATTGGATGCTACTGAGAAATTCCTGGTGGAAAACCCAATAACAATATGCCCGACCTGGGACTCGAACACAGGACCTCATGCTCAGCAGTCGCAATTGAGACCACTGGACCATCAAGGCAGCCAAAGTATTATGCCCACCTGGACCAAAAGCTTTCCGAGGCACAAAGTATTGTTCATCATCATCAGTCTATAATGTTCCCACTGCTGGGACACAGGCGTCCTCTCTATGAGAGGGGGCTGTAATCCACCACGCGGGCCCAGTGCGGTTTGGTAGATGTCACATGTCTTCGAATTTTCTGTTCTAGAACATGCCGGTTTCCTCACGATGTTTTCCTTCACCGTTTTGAGAGCAGCGGTGATGAAATAAATTACACAAAGTAATGCGCCTGCCTCGGTTCGAACCCACGGCTTACTGCTCGTAAGTCGGGGCTGCCACCACTGGGCTGATATTCCTGCCATAAAAGAGAGAAAGAGAGCAAAATCAACTGGACAAAAGACGATCGCACCAAAACAAAACTCCCGGGTACCAACAAGTGACTGACACCCGGCTATCTGTATTGAATACAGTTGTACCGTACTTTTCTGTACCGGATATAAAAGTTTTGGGGGTAAGGACAAAATGGCGTCGTATTGTTTCGTCGTTTCTGAACGAATAACTTTCGCCATTGGGAGGCTGGCGGTACAAAGATAAGGCAGCTTAATTGAGGGTTAGGAGCTGGGTTGATTGGAGGTGGTAGTTTTAATCATTTTAGTTCGCTCCTAAAGTGGTCTGTTGTGGGGCTCGTGGCTATATAATAGCAGCCGCATGAATTAAAGTTGTCACGCGCTTGCCAACGTCGGTAATTAGGAGACCATCCTAATTATAAATGCGAAAGTTTGTGAGGATGGATGGATGTATTTTAGTTCATCTTTCACGCGAAAATCACTCAACGGATTTGGATGAAATTTGGCACACGTGTAGTTTATAGCACATAAGAAAGTTTTTGAAGTGAAACTTTTTATGCGACTTCCAACAAGTTTAACGCTACCATGGAGGGGAATATTTTCTAAAACTCACTAAGAGATGGCAGTATTACAAGATTTGTGACTACTAGTTCTATTAGGTGCGCAAAATAGCGTGCAAACAGTCATGCATTCGACTCTTTGGTGTGACCAGCCTTCGCTCAATTTCCATGAGTAGAATAACCTCGATAAACTTATGTAATAAAAATAATACAACAAGAAAACAACAAAATATTATTTAGAAGCTCAATAAAATTACGAGAGTGAATGCGTGGCACTCGAACGCATGCGTGTAGTATTACGAAGTTTCCCTTCTTCCGTGCGGAGAGACTCCATGCACTGATTTTTTTATTCCGGTAGTACGATCCCATGGAACTATTATCGAACTCCACATGTGCGAAGCCGTGGCATGGGCTAGCCCATTACACACCGAGTATCATCTGTGCCTCGCAAAGCACGTTAAGCCAATGGTCCCGGCTGTCATTTGTAAATCTTTGACAGACATTACAGGTCAGTGGCCTGAAAGTCTGGCAACCATTCTTACCAAGGGTTATCGTATTACCCAGTACTAACTGGGATGTGGAGGTCAGACTGGCAGTCGTTACATGTTAAAGGTTTGAATTAAAACGAACCTAAATACAGTTGGGAAAGGCTAAGCAGATGATGATGACAGCTGTACCTTGTGAGATTGGCAACCGATTCCAAAATTTATTTATTTTATTTATATAATATATTTAATTAAAACGGTATTACACCAATTACAATAATTAACATAGAAACAGAAAACAAGAGTTATAATATGTACGAGCCAATAATGCTCATACAGCAAAAGTACGTTTCTGCACACGTAATTAATAACGCTAAACGTACTTTACTTATTTTATTTTAACTTATATTCAGTCGTCACTAAAACTCAGCCACGAGCGGGTCGATCAATAATAGCATTGCATCAAGTGCGGCTCAGATTACTAAACAAACGTATTAACGTAATGAAACTATTCAACTTAACAGTGGTTTGGTGTGAATTAACTAACTTCCTACAACAACTACCGGGATATCAGTCAACGACGAGAATACCCCAACATCTTTTGGTCCTTCGAGGCGGTCGACGCGACATATCACCTTGTGAATCGTCGTGTCTCCTCATCAGCAGAGTGCTTAGTGTGGTATATCCCAGTTACGTTAGCAAATCGGTGCTATTGGCCTCCAACAAGCGGGTCTCACCAGTAGCATTGAGAAGTTGCACATAACGTAAAGGAGGGTGAGCTACACAGAGCGCTTGAAACTAACGAACCAGCAGAGATCACGTCTACTGCTACAAACTACTACTAAGAAACAATCGGCGGGCATAACGTCCACGGCGAGTACTGCGGCGGAGATTACGTCTACCGCTTCAACTAACTAACTAACCAGCAGAGGTCAAGTCTACTGCTACAATTAAGAAATAATCAGCGGGGATAACGTCCACTGCGATTACATCAACTCCGAAAACTTCGTGAGTACCAACTATCTACACGCCAACCACAAGCAACTACAAGCCATTAACAATGTCGAAAGAAGACTACTCTGAATTTGCGGAACTTATAACAAAACAGCAAAACAGCTACGAGAGAATAAAAACTCTACAAACAAACTATAAAAAGGATACTGTGAGTAGAAAAACCACAGACTACCTAAACAAACGAATCGACGCTTTACAATCCCTATGGGATGAATTTCGATCGAATCATGAAATTTTGAAGAAGTATGAATCTGCACAAAGAGACCATGACTACTTTAAGCAGGACATATTCATTATAACAAGAAGCATGTTTGACGAAACAATGCAATCTATGAATCAACTACGAAACAAATTGATAAACGAACCTGGGTTTTCGGGCATATCAAAACCGAAAATACTAGAAACTCCTGGAACACCGCAATTTGATACAACTGGAGTACACCAACAAATCATGGATGAAACGGACAAGCACTTATCAACGCTGTTACGTAATCAAATGTGTAACTTCAACGCTTTGAAGCGAGCGGTCTCCAAAATTAATCTGGATGATATGAAAGAGAAGTGGCAACTCCAAGATCAAGTCAACATATTAAGATCTAAATGGGAATCTATCGACAAGATTCAATGGGAACTAAGCTACTTACTGCAAGGGAACGACAAGGACTATGAAGCAAAGTTCGACCATTGGGAGCAAGTCTACGACAACCTAAAGGAAGAGCTAAATAGAAAAATCTTTGAGACATCCCATTATGAAAAAACAACACCGCGTATGGAATTACCAGAGTTCAACAGAACTTTCAACAATTGGATCCCCTTTAGGGATTTATTCTTTGAGATGATTCACAACAATCCGACGCTTAACAAAACGCAGAAAATGAAGTTCCTAAAAACAAAGTTAAAAGGTGAAGCGGAAAAGTTAATCAAGCACCTTCCTGTGAGTGCGGAGAATTATGACTCGTGCCTAGATATTATTCAGCACCGCTACGACAACAAGCGATTACTTTTCACATCCTACATAGACACACTACTCAATCAAGCATCCATCGAAAAACCAAACTCTACTAACATAAAAAAGCTGTATGACACAACTAAAGAGTGTTTAAATGGCCTAGAAAACATAGACGTCAATATTCCAGTATGGGGTCCACTTATCGTCTATTTACTATCCTCCAAACTGGATGACATCACGTACGCTGACTACATAAAAGTCATGAAACATTCAAGAGAGCTACCAGACTTAGATGAAATTATGGAGTTCCTGGAATTGCAGTTCATAACTTTAGAAACATCCCGTAACAAAAAGAATGGCGGGAAACAAAACTACTCAACAAATAATCAACATAAAGGTTATAACAACAATAAGTCAACGAACTTTAAAGACACAGAAAAGTGGTCAAAAACCTTCCATGCAACGCTGAGGAAATGTCCACTGTGCAAAAACGAACACCCGCTGATGCAGTGTTCTACATTCTTGAACATGGATGTCGCAACGCGAAACCAAACAACAAGTAACCTAAATTTGTGCAAAAATTGTTTGTTTAGTCACGGCGGAAATAAATGCAATTCAACAAAAACATGCCGCACGTGTAACTACAAACATCACTCCCTTCTCCATGATGATAATCTGAAAGGGCAACGATCAAAGCCAGCCACATCAACGGTGGCTGAGCGTACATCGAATCACATTAACGGTGAACAAGAGATACTCTTAACGACTCTTCAACTAAGAGTCAAGAACAAGGAAGGAAATTACGTCATCCTTCGGGCGTTACTTGACCAAGGCTCTCAAGTTAGCTTGGTCACGGAAAATGCTGCTCAACGTTTGAACTTACCTCGAAATAAAATGAACGCTGCGGTCACTGGTGTTGGCACTATAATGGGAAAGAGTAAAGGGATGATAAAATTGGAATGCAAGTCTATACACACTGATTACACATTCCTAACAGAAGCGTTAGTGATGAGTAAACTCATCAACAATTTGCCAAACTCAACGATCAACACAGAGGACTGGACGCATCTTCACAACATCAAGTTAGCTGATCCAGACTATAACATCTCTGGACCTATCGATCTACTACTTGGAGCAGATATTTACTCCGATGTGATCTTAGGAGGAATAATTAAGCATAACAATGGTTCGCCAGTAGCGCAACAAACAAAGTTGGGCTGGATATTGTGCGGTGCTACAAAGCAGTTTAACTGTCTAGTAACGCTTACAGAGCTAGAAAATATAACAAAATTTTGGGAAACAGAAGACATCCCCTCGGAATCCGAAAATACTGCGGAAAACGAGTTCTGTGAAAAATATTACACAGAAACAACACAGCGATTAAGCAACGGGCGTTATGTGGTGAAAATGCCAATGAACGCTAAGTACGAACAAAGCCTGGGTAACTCGAAACCTCAAGCTACAGCACAATTTCTTCATTTAGAAAAGAAAATGGCGAGGCAAGAACACTTCGCTAAACTATACAAAGAATTCATCCGAGAATATATCAATCTAGGTCACATGAAACCAGTGACAGAATCAGAAGGTCGAGTACAAGCCTACCTACCGCATCACGGCGTAGTAAGAGAGGGCTCATCAACAACAAAACTACGAGCTGTTTTTAACGCATCAATGAAAACAGACTCTGGGTACAGCCTAAACGATTTGATGGAAAAAGGGCCAAATCTACAAAAGGACATACTATCCCTAATCATAAAGTGGCGGAGTTATAAATATGTTCTAACGGCGGACATTGAGAAAATGTATCGTCAAATCCTTATCCATCAAGATCAACAATGTCTTCAAAAAATAATTTGGAGAGAATCCAAGAGAGAACCAATGAGAGATATGCAGCTGTGTACCCTAACGTACGGGACCAAAGTCGCACCATTCATTGCAATGCGCACTCTCCAGCAGCTGGCCAAAGATGAAGGCAACGCTTTCCCTCTGGCCCAAAAGGCGCTACTTAACGAATTCTATATGGATGACGCCATCACGGGCCATCATACCATAGAATCTACAAAGCTACTCCAAAAAGAGCTAAGCGAACTACTGAAGAAAGGTGGTTTTGTTTTACGGAAATGGTCCACGAACGAACCATCTATTCTCAAAGAACTACAGAAGAAAGAAAAAAGTAACAATAACGAATTTAACTTCAAACAACAAGAGTTCAGCAAAACATTAGGGCTCGCATGGAATGACGCAAGCGACACATTCCATTTTATTAGTGAAGCACCTAGTAACCACAAAAATGCATCATACACAAAACAGGCTTTTGTCAGAAATAAGCAAGATCTACGATCCACTCGGTTGGTTGGCTCCAATTACTCTACAAGCAAAACTGCTTTTTCAAAAACTATGGAGTGATGACTGTCAAAACATTGGCTGGGACAAAAATTTGCCGGATTCCATAGAAAAGGAATGGAGACAAATTAAATCCGACCTGCCAAACATAAAATGTATAAGTTTACCAAGATGGATAAAAAACGAAAACAATAGCCCGATCGAATTGCAGGCCTTCTGTGATGCGAGCGAAAAAGCCTACGCATGCGTTATCTACAGCCGAACTGTGTCATCCAGTGGCGCTTATGAAACAACACTACTCGCGGCAAAAACTAAGGTGGCACCAATCAAGAAGAAAACTACGATACCGAGGTTGGAATTATGCGCTGCAGTTTTGCTAGCGAAACTCCTACAAAGGATAACAAAAATCCTTAAAGATTACGATCTAAGGATTACCTGCTGGACCGACTCTAAAGTTGTTCTAGCATGGCTTCAAGGAAGTCAAACTAAATACGAAAAGTATGTAACAAATAGAACCACACAAATATTAAACATCGTGCCTGCGATCAACTGGGGTTACGTGAAGACAAACGAAAACCCTGCCGACTGTGCAACGAGAGGACTCCCACCATCCAAACTGGTCAACTTTTCCCTGTGGTGGGAAGGCCCTAAATGGCTTAAGGAACAGGAAACACAAGCCCTTATCTTTAAAGAAACTTATAGCACAAACGAGGGTTTCCTAACAAACTGTTACACGACTAATAGTACGGAACCCACGTCCATCAAAAATGAATTAATACATTCATTACTTGAGCGACATAGCAACATAGATCGTATTACAAGAATACTTACCTTGGTGATACGTTTCGCTGATGCATTACGAAACAAAAGAAGGTCAACTGAGTGCTCTGAACTGGACTTGCACGAACTAAACAAGACACTATTTATAATTATTAAATCAGTGCAACAGGATTATTTCGAAAATGAGATAAATTCCCTGAACAAAGGTGAAAAACTTGTCAACAGAAGCACAATTTTGAAACTTAATCCATTTTTGGACTCTAGCGGAGTCTTACGTGTTGGAGGACGCCTAAACCACTCAAACTTGCCAGTGGAAACGAAACACCCCATTCTCTTACCAGGAGAGGGAAGACTAACCCAACTTATTGTTGAAAAGGCGCATCAACGAACCTTACATGGTGGAGCAAGATTAACTCTAGCTGACACTAGAAACAATTACTGGATCATCAGCGGCAATCGAACAGTCAAGAAAATACTGCGACAATGCATTCGATGCCGTCGATACACAACAACTCGAAATTAACAGTTGATGGGCAACCTTCCTAAAGAAAGGATCACTCCATCGAGGCCGTTTTCTCACACCGGCGTCGACTTTACAGGCCATGTGGACGTAAAGATAAACAAGGGCCGTGGGATAAAAACCTGTAAAGCCTATATAGCCATATTCATATGTATGTGCACAAAAGCAGTGCATATCGAACTTGTTTCGGACCTATCAACGCAAACTTTTATCGCAGCACTAAAAAGAATGTGTGCCCGAAGAGGCACCCCTAAACATATCTACTCGGATAATGGAACTAACTTTATCGGAGCTGCAAGAGTTTTAAAAGAAGAGTTCCAACTGTTTAAAACAATACAATCTTCAGAGTTCTTTAAGGAGATCAACGACCTTCAAATCGAGTGGCACTTCAATGCCCCATCCTGGCCATCAGCAGGAGGCTTATGGGAAGCCGCTGTACGTTCCATGAAAGCACACCTGAAACGGGTGATCGGACAACAAAAGCTTACCTACGAACAATTTGCAACGCTTCTCACACAAATCGAAGCGTGCATGAACAGCCGACCACTGTGTCCATTATCAGAGGATATCGAAGATCTGGAATACCTCACCCCTGGTCACTTTCTAACGGGAGGTCCAACATTAACACTACCACTCAATGAACCTGAAGAAAACAAAACGATAGACATCAGAAACAACTGGAAACTAATTGAGCTCATGCGTAGACACTACTGGGATCGCTGGTCTAAAGAATACCTTCATTCACTACATAACCGAAACAAATGGCAACAAACAAAAGAAAACATACAGAAGGGGCAGCTAGTTCTCGTCAGAGAAAGTAATCTACCACCAAGCAGATGGGCTATGGGACGAGTAGTAGAACTGCACCCAGGGAGCGATAACTTAGTACGAGTAGTCACGCTTAAGACACAAAATGGGGTACTAAAAAGACCCATAACTAAACTAGCCCCGCTACCTATAAAGGATTCACGCGGAAGAGCCGATTTACAAGAAGAAACTCGAGAAACGGACCACAACGAGCCAAAGAAAGGCACTAATAAAATTCGAAAAGGGGTAAACAGCTTACTTATGATGTTACTAGTAGCATTTACAACGCTATCGTATGGACTGGCAGCATCCCAGCAACATTTTAAAATAACTCGGTTAGCTGAAAACCAACCAGTGTACTTTGACCCCGTCGGAAATATTCAACTTATTCACGATGAATGGAAACTCCTGGTTTACTATAACCTGTCAACATTCTGGCAAAGTACGACGAAGGTAGAGGAGTTCGTGAATCATATAGTCCAACTATGCAACACAATGCCTAACGAACCATGTCACTCCACGTCACAACAACTGAAATTCGAAATGAACCAGCTGAACGAGTATAACATATTGTTGCGTTCTCAACATCAACAGCGAAGGCGACGTGGCTACGTCAACGGCGTAGGAAATCTTGCACGAGCCTTATTTGGTGTCCTTGACAGCGATTTTGCCGAAAAATATGCTCAGGACATAGACAAAATTAAAACAAACGAACAATATTTATTACAACTCATAAGAAATCAGACACTGATTATCGAAGCAGAAAACAACGTCATCAAGAAAAATGAAGATTTTGTAAAGAAGCAACTGGAAGCAATTCAACAATTCGTGAACGAAACGAAATATAATTCGGCAGTTATAGAAAACAGATTTCAAATAATGAAAACAATGAATGATGTCAATGCTGGGGCGTTAACGGCTAGTTTACTTATCTCCGTACTGAGAAGAAACCAAGAAATGCTCCTAAGTGCATTGACAGATATCTACAGAGGCCATCTCGATATGAAATTATTCACACCGGAGAAGCTATCTGAACAACTCAATTACATTGCCGGTATCATACCGAAAAGATTAACATTACCAATCAAAAACAGCAATGAGTCGAACATTAAAAATATTTACAAAATTATTTATGTTAAAGCCCGGCTCACCGAACAGTATTTACTCTTCGAATTACATAATTATCCCATTACTAAGTGATGACGAGTATACATTATATCGCAATATAGCTATACCTAGATGGGAAACGGCTAAACAATGTCAGGTGATTAAGACAAAAACTCAATACATTGGCGTCAACTTCGTAAAGAATACCTACATACAGATGGAAGAGATTGATCTTCAGCAGTGTACAACACGCCTCAACAACTATCAGCAACTTGCATGGAGCCACGGCATCCTGCGAAGCTAAAATACTCAATCAAAATGCTAATAACATTACATGTGATTGGGTATCACAACAATGCGCTGACCAATGGATAAAATTACAGAGACCAAACATATGGCTGTATAATTGCATAAACGAGTGCACGACTCGCATAGTCTGCGAAAATCGAATAACAACAACCATTGTAACAAAAGCAGGGCTCCTTGCCCTACGTCAGGATTGCATACATCAGCACAAAGACAAGACAATTTATTCACATAATGTTTTTAGTAGCAGTACCAATATTGGAATTACCTTGGAGGTACCTACTATTGATTCACCAAATGATATGTGGAATACATACAAAAACACAAAGATTGTGCTACCGAAACTAAATTTATCTAATGAACACAAATTATTAGATGACCAGATAACCGCTCAAAAGGGAAGAGAGAGCCTACCTAACGAGCTAACTATCCACGACATCGGCAACTACACTATAAGCTCTTTGCTGGTGGGAGGAATCGTCGCTGCTATAATAGTTTGGCGAATAAGAAGATATTTTCAGGCGCGTAAGAAGAACAATACTGCAGCCAACGTTAACAAGACTCAAGAAAGGATAGAAGATATAGAACTAAAGGAGATTCCTGCCTACGCTAAAATACGAAATGAACATTCCGAGAGCTACCGTCCGGCGCAACGAGCAATTGGAACAAGATTTAAATTATGATTAATTATTTAAGAATGATGTATTGCTTTTGTCTTTGTCTTAATAACATTATAACTATGTAACTTTAACTTATAACACAGGTTGGTAATCTGGGTGCGTACATATCTTTCCCTCGGGAGCATGTACGAGCCAATAATGCTCATACAGCAAAAGTACGTTTCTGCACACGTAATTCATAACGCTAAACGTACTTTACTTATTTTATTTTAACTTATATTCAGTCGTCACTAAAACTCAGCCACGAGCGGGTCGATCAATAATAGCATTGCATCAAGAGCGGCTCAGATTACTAAACAAACGTATTAACGTAATTAAACTATTCAACTTAACAGTGGTTTGGTGTGAATTAACTAACTTCCTACAACAACTACCGGGATATCAGTCAACGACGAGAATACCCCAACATAATACATCCAGTTGACAACATTTTTAATGGTTGAAATTAAGTTAAATCAAATTAAAACTAACACGGAACAGTGAACTACACTGACCAGTGTACCAGTGTTACTTGACTGGCAGAAAGGTTTTCTGAGATGCTATTTCCATTTAAAAAATAAAAGAACGAATTGCTCAGGTAATAAAAGGGAGCAGCACACACATATCCATGTTTCAAACATCCATGTATCTGGTTTCCGTCCCACAAAAAGTTTGAAGTTGAGTATTTTATCGCACATAAATAGTTCAATGAAAATATGAACTGAACTCTAAACAGTTGTAATAAAGTTGAAGAGTTCCGTCAATAGGAAAATTATATTGTTTTGCGTTCATCGGTAAACTAAAAGGCAACAGGTGGAAGTTTTATACAGCTATTTATTTATCCGCGTTAAATAGAATATTTAGATTTAGATTCGATTCTCAGGTTGGGCAAATTGTCATTGGCTTTTTCCATTAGGAATTGATACAAAGTGGTCTGGATTATTGGTCAATTGATGGAAATAGGTAGGCCCCCCGTAGTTGTAAGAATACAAAACGCTGTGAAAGCGATTGCCACCTCTCAAAGCTCTCAGACAAATGTTGTTATACTAAAGTAGTACGATGTATGCAGGTTTGGGTGTTGTCCTTCGTTTTTTTGGAAATCAGATGAAACATGAAATCTACATTTCGTAGATTTCTAGTTCAATCCTAAGAGATACATTTTATTTAGAAGAGTACCGTTGTTTGAATAGAGCTGTTCTAATCCCCGAGCCACGAACTACGTTTGTAAGCGAGTTGAGACAGCAATTTACTGTATAGCAGACAAATTAAAGAAGAATACGAGTCACTGCAACGCAACTTGCGGAATAGTGATAATTACGCTAAAGATTTTATTCACCAGAAAAATGTAAGCTTGTCTCATTGTTTCAATCATTCAAGTTAAAATATTTATTTAATGAAGCAACTAGAATAACAGCAACCTCCGCTTCATGCATAGACAATGTGTTTACTAACTGCACAGTAAAAGAGTCGTTATTAATGAGTGGCGTTAGGTCAGACCATACGGGTCAACTTGTATCTTTTGAGTTAGACAAAACGTTACAATTAGTTAAAACAGTTCAATTAAGACCTCTTTCTAAAAATAAATTAAATTCTTTTAATAATAATGTTCTTAGCAACCTAAATAAAGCTAGTTTTGATTCAACAGGCCCCAATATAAACTACAGTACATTATTTTCTACAGTTTGCTATGAATTTGATAAAACGTGTCCTGTAAAAAAAGTTAAAATCAATTCAAAATCTAAATTTAGTGAATGGGCCACTACGGGAATAAGAAAAAGCAGAGATACTTTATATAATTTATATCATGAAAAATCTCTGACTTCAGATCAAGTTTTTCACACTTATGTTAGAAACTATTCGAAAATATTCAAAAGTGTCTGCGCTCAAGCAAAATCTCAAATAATAAGTAATAAAATTGGTAATTCTAATAATAAAATAAAAACTGTGTGGCAGGTTATAAACAGAGAAACCGGAAAGACTCAACAACATGATAAGAGTGAATTGTCTTTAAAAATAGATAACAAAACTATTTCTGATAAGTTAGAAGTCGCTGAGACGCTAGACAATTTCTTTACTAACATTCCGTTAGAGGTTACGAAATCTCTCCCCTCTTCAGTTGAATTAGCTGAAGGCCTTCTTAAGGAGAGCTTCACAAAGGATATACCAAACTTTAAATTTAAACCAGTATGTATTGCCACAATCAAAAACGCATTCAAAAGTCTCAATATAAAAAACACTGAAGATTTATGGGGGATTTCCGTCAAGGTTCTTGGAAACATTATTGACTCTATTGCTCCTGTCCTAACAGGCATATTCAATCAATGTTTGGACAGTGGCAAGTTTCCTGATTTGATGAAACATAGTAAAGTGGTACCAATTTTTAAATCAGGTTGTAAGAGTGATCCTTCTAATTATAGACCAATATCTGTGTTTCCAGCGTTGAGTAAAATTTATGAAAAAATCATGTTGGACCAGATGCTCTCACACTTCAACTCTAATAGGATACTGCATGATCAGCAGTTTGGTTTCACGAAGGGTAGGTCAACAACGGACGCGGGAGTTAAACTCATCAGTCACATTCTAGAATCCTGGGAGAAGTCTCAAGACGCTATTGGCATTTTTTGTGATCTCTCAAAAGCGTTCGATTGTGTCGACCACAACACACTGATCTGTAAATTACATCACTACGGAATTCGTGGTCGAGCTGCTGATCTTGTTCTTTCCTATTTATCAAACCGGCAGCAAAAAGTAAATGTAAATGGGGCGACGTCCTCTGGGTCTATAGTAAAGATGGGTGTGCCTCGAGGTTCAATTCTCGGGCCTTTTCTATTTATTGTCTATATCAATGAACTCCCTTATATGATGGCCAAATTATCGGATATAATTCTATTTGCTGATGACACTTCGCTAATTTTTAAAATTCATAGAAAAGATACGGATCTCGTACATGTCAACGAAAGTCTAACTGTTCTCTCGAAATGGTTCGCAGCTAACAATATTTTACTGAATGCGAACAAAACAAAATGTCTCAAGTTCTCTTTACCAAATGTAACACAACGTGACCTAAATTTAAATCTTGACGGTAAAAAACTTGATGTTATCGCGGAAACTGTATTCTTAGGGATTACTATCGACTCAAAACTGCAGTGGGGCGCGCACATTGGAAGTCTCTCGGGGTGGTTAAGCTCAGCTGCCTATGCAGTTAGGAAAATAAGGCAGCTAACTGATGTAGCCACAGCTAGGTTAGTATACTACGCTTATTTCCACAGTATTATGTCTTATGGCATTCTGCTGTGGGGATCGGCAGCAGACGTTGATTCAATTTTCATTTTGCAAAAGAGAGCAGTCCGCGCGATCTATAAAATGGGTCCTCGCGAGTCCCTCAGAGAACAATTTAAAGAGATCGATATACTGACACTGCCTTCACTTTATATCCTAGAATGTATTTTATATGTCCGCAAAAACCGAGGGCTTTTCAAAATTAGAAGCGACTTCCATAATATAAACACGCGCAGTAAACACGAAATTGTAATACCCAAATTTAGATTAACAAAAACTAGCAAGTCATTTCTTATAAACAGTATACGGTTTTATAATAAGCTGCCGAAGTCAGTTACAGAACTGACCGATGGAAAGTTTAAAAATTGCATCAAACGTGTCCTTATTAAAAAAGCATATTACAAAATTAAGGACTACGTTGAAGATAAAGAAGTTTGGCTGTAGTTCCTTCTGCTCATGCGGCTTCCCTGGTAGCTCATAAACGACACAAATGTGTGGATGTCTCTAACTATTCCCAATATTATTTTTTTCATTCTTTTTATTCATTTTTTTTTTTACAATAATTTTTCAATCATTGCACCTTTCGTTCATTGTTCAGAATAGTTACAGCACTGATGATAACATCTGTGTCTATTGTTTAAGTTAGTGTTCTTTTATTGTTTTATTTTTACTTTTGTATAGATTCTTTTTATATTTACCTATTTTTTGTGAATGTGTGGACATTGTAGGCTTTGTATTTTTTTTTCTCTATTACTACCGTCTATAGTAAGCAATCGACTTATTGTCGGGCCTACGCTGTCCTCCCATACTTAAGTACTAACGCTGTAACTTCAAATATTGTAAAACCAAATGATTTTAAAAGAGTAACCATGGAGTTTCATGCCGGTTCTTCTCCATAGGAAACGACCAACCCGAACCGTGCACCTTTTGTTGACGTTTTATAAGTGCCCATGTAGGCCTATGTATTTTTTTTTTTTTTTTTAAAGAAGTGTGCAAGTTACGCACACGCGTTTTGCTAGACGACAGTCGCGTCGCGAGTCGCGTCACAACTTCTTCGCAACTCAGTTCTTACAGAACGGAATTATGCTCGAGCAATTTACTGGCTGCAAGGAATATAGAGTTATGTAGATATAGTACCTATTCGTTAACTGGCTTACGGCGTAAAAAAGGACCTGTGGCCCAAGCAGTATTGTTTGAATGTCATTCCAGTGTGGGAAGGATGGAGCTATAGAGGACGTTTAGTGCTATCTCTTTCCCACTCTGGGATAAGATTGAAAGGATACTTCTTAAAGACCATGGTAGACCACAAGTTTTCGGAATGGCTTACATTTCAAATCGGTACCGTATTACCATTGTTTATAGTAGTTTTTTTTATGAATATCCGCGCGTCTCGCGCCTTTAGCACCCTTCCTACTTTTAGTGCGGCCGATTAATTGCTCGCGTGTATTTTCATTCTCAAGTCGCATCGCCTGAGGTCGTGAACGGAGCGGAAGCGTACAATATTTGAATAGAACTACTCTCCACAATAAGGTTCCAGGGACAGTACTCCAGTCATGCTATTTTTCATCCTTGTATTATCTTATTGCGAGGGAATGTAAATACAAACTGGAATGTCATATGTTTCTGAGATTAGAACTTTAAAGAGATTGCATTCAGTGATATTTCTGTTTACGGTAATATGGGATGTAGATTGTAAACAGAATTTGTAGTATGATATTTATTTGCTTTGCAAACCTGGAAATTATATAAATAACATATCGGCAGTTATCCCCGAATAGTAAAGCAGAGGTGAACCTAATTCGTGTTCCACGCGAGCCTCAAGGAGATGTCAGCAAGTCGGAAGGGGTCCGAGAGGGCCGATGCCTGCCAGGGCTGCGGGACAGTTCGAAAGAGATACTGTGGCCCTGGAACACAAAGAGCTAGGAAGGATCATGGATGGGTTTTAGTCAGTACAAGTCTGACACTCCATTCCGCTCCGTCCAGAGCGGGAGGGGTCATTTGAATTTGAAAAAAAAGGTAGACATAATACTTTTGCTGGCTTAATGGTCTTGTGGTCGCAATTACGACTACTGAGCATGAGGTCCTGTGTTCGATTCCCGGGTCGGGCAAATTGTTATTGGGTTTTTCCACCAGGAATTTCTCAGTAGCATCCAATAGAGTCTGGATTTGGACCCTGCTGATGGCAATAGGCTCGCCCCCTGTTACATAGGACTTTAACATAACTGGCAAAATGTGGCAGTAAACCTTTCCCTAACCTTTGGAGTGATGTTACGTTATTGTGGTTTTGCTACTGTGTGCTACCCTCCATTTTCAGAAACATCATCATCATTTTCGTCCCTTATCCCAATTTATTTGTGGTCCGCGCAGCATGTCTTCTTCTTCCATACTTCTCTATTGCTTGTCATCTCAACAGACACCTCCTTTCTTGCCATATCATCCTTCACACAGTCCATCCATCGTTTCTTTGGTTTTCTTCTACTCTTATACTCATCATCATCATCTGCCTAGCCTTTTCCCAAACTATCTTGGGGTCGGTTTCCAGTCTAACCGGATGCAGCTGATTACCAGTATTTTACATGAAGCGACTGCCTATCTGACCTCTACAACCCAGTAACTGGGTAAAAAGATACCCCTTGGTAAGACTGAATGTCAGACTTTTTAGGTTCTGACTACTCGAAACGACTGTCAAAGATCTATAAATGACAGCCAGGACCAACGGCTTAAAGTGCTTTCCGAGGCTCGGAGGAAACTCGGTATGTAATTATGGTCATCCATCCACGGACCAACCTCGGCAAGCACGGCTTAACTTTAAAGATCGACCCGGGCGGCTGTTATTATTAAGCCACGAGCTCCTCAAGCTCAAGCTACTCTTATACTCATAAACGATAAATGAAAAACTTAATTTGAAACTAACAGATTGTGATTGTACTGCAGTAAACATAAAAAAAACTAAGACGGAAAAAACTATAATTATTGAAACTTTTTGTTTCGACGTGGACAAAACAAAGAAATAGAATACGCTAACTGGCTACAAAGGATCCAATTTGTGCGTTTAGCTGGCAACTAGCCAAATTGAATAAAGTCAGACAAGTTCTTTTTTAATTGAAAAAAATGAATGACCTGTCAGGATGACCTACTGAAATAACTAAGGAATCCTTGCATAGTGATACAAAGGAATCTGTTTCTACAAGGTGTTGTTTTGCAATCTCGTCAAATTCAAAGAGGTAACTATGCTCATGATTCTCGACCCGAATCAATAATAAAATGGGTAGGTAATTTTTATTTTTTTTCTTATTTACGGAAATCGGTAAGTGTGAACCACCCGTGTTTTTAACACGACCCGTCTGATCCTCGCCTTGTAACATCGCTTACACACAAAAAAAATCTCATACGTTTATTCAATATTTTCTTATTCCCTAAACCAAGTTAACACGTTCCCTGCGCCATCACTTTCAAAGAACTTTCAGCTGGTGCTTTGGAGACCTAAAAGATCTCGAAACTAACCTACCTTTTGGTGCGTTTGAGACCTAATCAGTCTCCTAAAGATACAGTTTTGAAAATAATTTAAATCTTCCAAAAAAACAATCAAATAAATTTTGAAGTTTTTGTGGGTGAAAGATAGCCTATTGCTTTATATTTTGCTAGGTTCGCACGCAGTTATGACATTTGAATAAACTACAAATACCAAAAAAAAAAATGATATCGATTGTATCTCGTACCGCAACCGAAGATAGTTCAATATGTGTAGTAAGTAGTGATGGGAATAAAATAATATCTCAGTTGTCGATTGAAAAAGTTTTATTAATTATGCAAAGTGTTTTTCATTAAAACATGGTAAGCACATTGATTGCTTGCATTGCGCGCAAATGGTAACAATTCGTTTAGTTTTTTTAGAAGCGTCAGTGCTGTTTAATGTGCGTCGTAATTTTTCGTAACATCCCACACAACGTCTTTTTTTGTCGCCACGTTGACGAAAAAGCAGAAAGAAAAACAGGGGGGCAAATTTGAACATTTTCCAAAAAAAATATTTTACTGGACGATGCAGCAGTATAATCCGGCGTTGATTTTTAGTTAGAAATCTCACCAAAATAAATAGATTTTTTACACTTTTTTCTTTTAAAAGCACTCATTGTATAACAAAAATTTCAAAACGCGAGTGTTATTTCGCAAACGCGCGCGCGACCTCCAACGTCGATGTTAGGACAACACTAAAACGAGTCACGCAGCGCCCGCGCCGCCCACCTTCCCTCTCTTGCGTCTACGAGGCGTACGATTCCACGAGTACCGACATATCTCCTAACGCAAGGAATGAAAATAATTACAGTACTGTGCGTTAGGGACCTAATCCATCTCTAATTTCTTTTTTAATGTCCTTGAATTCAGCTTTAAGTAGGAAGCAAATATGTATATTTGTCCTACTCATACCTAAAGAACTTTACACGTTAGATCCTCCCGCAAGGAGTGAAACAACACGATTATGTTCAACGCACAATACAAAAGTCCTGCAAGAGATCTGATAGATCTCGTAATGCAACGAACGTGTTAAGGGGTTATTCTGAAATACTGACAAATAAAGAATGAATAAAAACCGTGTTTTTTAATAATTAACTAGGTATCGTAATTTATATTGATTATTTATGTCTTTTGTGACAACATACTGAATTTTGACGAGGATGCAAAACAACACCTTGTATAGATAATTTGTAATCGGTCTAACTTAGCTAGAACACCATTTTTCGAAAATGTTTTTTAATAACTTTTTAGACCTATGTATCCGGCTTAAGCATTTTAAGTTTAATTAAAATCGGTTCAGTCATAAGGACTTGAAAGTTTGTATGAAATGTCCTAATGCGTAAACGCTCTTAACGTGGCATGCGAAATAGGGGATAATCCATTTTTTTTTTGTCCGTCGGGTAGTTTATTGAAAAGTATTGGACACGTATTTTTTTCACGTGGTCATAAAATTACGGAGATATATTGAGTTGAAATGGCGCATGACGTCACATGTAGGTAAGTTTTATACCTACTTGTGACGTAATAAGCCCCCACTCTCCAATTTTAATGAGTTTTCTTTTAATAAGTAATTTTTTGATATTTTGATAAAACAAAAAATACGTGTCTAATATCATCTCTATCTATATATCACCTACGTACATGACGATCTAAAGACTGCATCAGCGAGCGGAGTTCGCATAGGTGAATTTTAGGGCCAAATATATTCAATGAAAATTTGCCATCGACACACTAAGAAGAAGAAGCAGTAATTCTATAATTTACTAATTTTTCTTTCATATCATTCTTCAACGTATCCATCTTTTGTTTGGCCTTGCTCTCTTATTGACGCTAGCAATATGTGAGACAAAAATTAAACAAAGAATCATCATCATCATCATTTCAGTCGAAAGACCGCTGCTGGACATAGGCCTCCTCCAAGTGTCGCCACATTGACCGGTCCCGTGCAACTCGCATTCAGTGGATCCCCGTAACCTTCACCAGGTCATCGGTCCACCTAGTGGGAGGCCTTCGAACGCATCATCTTCTGGTTCGCGGTCGCCATTCCAGAATTTTTCGGCCCCATCGCCCATCCGTTCTGCGCCCACCACCACCCATTTATGTTCGGCAATTTTTTTGGCTACGTCTGTAACCTTGGTTCTCTTGCGGATGTCCTAATTTCTGATTTGATCACGTAAGGAAACTCCGACCATAGTCCTCGCCATTGCCCTTTAAGCCTACTGATGAGGTCCATTGTGAGCGACCAAGTTTCGGTCCCGTATGTAATCACTGGCAACACACAAACAAATAAACAAACAAAAAATGTAAGTACCAAATTCACAACACAAAGATACATTGTATGATTATACATTTTGCAAACACTAGATATACAGCCAGGCGAGGTATTTGAACAAAGCTTAGACCAGGGTTTAAGGAAATCCCTAGTGTCTACGGACTAGACTATCTTACTGCGACATACTGCACTAACATTGCTTGTGTGTAGTACAGTAGCCGGGCGTAAAATATACATAGTGAGTACTGTAGATACGCAACCTATGGTCATTTGAGAATAATGTGCACGCTTTTAACCCCCGTATGACGTGTGCATCTATGTGTCTGTGTATCTGTGTGGCTGTCTGTGGCATCGTAGCTCCTAAATCGATGAACCGATTTTGATAAAATTGGTTTTGTTTGAAAGGTGTTTTATTCGAGAGTATTCTTAGCTATGTTTCGAGAAAATCTGCTCAGCCGTTTGAAGGTGATCACCCCTTTTCTAGTTGATTAAGGGGTATTTACAACTTCAGCGGCACTGGTCGATTCCAAATTTGAAATATTGTCGCTTGTCACCATGGGCATCGCCGGGGGGGGGGGGGTGCAAACCCCCTTCACTCGGCTGTCATTTGTAGATCTTGATAATTGTTTTGAATTTCTCTGTCTTCAACTTCTTTTATTCTTATCATCTGCATAGCTTTTCCTCAACCATGTTGGAATTGGTTTCAAATCTAACTAGATACAACTAAATACCAGTATCTTACATGGAGCGACTTCCTATCTGATCTCCACAACCCAATCTTACCGCGGGTCATCATTTTACACCAGGGACTTAAAACACCTTCATAAAGGTTACAGAATTATAAGTGTTACATGTTGAATTGGTAACAGAATCAAATATGTAACACTTTTAAATGTGTTTTCAACCGAAACATTTATCTGTAACAGATATAAAAGTGTTAACAGTGTTAATAAGTGTAACAGGTAAACGCAGCACACTAAAGCTATAATTGATTATTTTAGTTACACATATTAACACTTATTAAGACGTATAAAAGGTTACAGTTTGATTCGGTAACATTATTGTATCTGTTACATTTAAAAGTGATTTTCTGTTAAAACTGTTTTAAAAAACAGTGTTAAAAACACTTATTACGGTTACAGTTTGAGTCCCTGTTTTACACAGTACGAGAAAAACAAATCCCCGTGATAAGATTTGTTGTCAGACTTTAAAGCCACTGATTACCTATAACGACTGTCAACGATGACAGATGGCACCTGCAAAACTGTCAAAGATCTACGAATGACAGGGAGCACGCTTTGCGAACACGTAAAGGTCTCAGTTGAAAAATAAACCCTAATAATTGGTATAAATAGCTCCCAATCCGTCTGCTATCCAACCTAGTATATGCACGTCTGCACCTGTACTTACATACATATTGCATAATGTATGTGAACATGTAGAACGTAGATCGTGTTAGGTGCAGACGTATTCTGGAGTGGAGTGAATAAACATCCATTTTATTTCGCTGAGGTTTTTAAAGAAATGAGGAAACTCTTCGTGCAACGTTTGGGTACATGTTTTCTGGATATGTTAGGGGGTAAGAATAATTGTTTTTTTGGGCTCCGTACCCAAAGAGTCAAACGGGACCCCATAACTGAGACTTTGCTGTCCGTCCGTCCGTCTGTCACCAGGCTATATCTCATGAACCGTGATAGTTAACCTGTTGAAAGTTCTACAAATTATGTATTTCTGTTGATGCTATAACAAGAAATACTAAAAACAGAATAAAATAACTATTTAAGGGGGCCCATATAAAAAAGTGATATTTTTGTTAGTTTTTGTAAATAATGTTAAATGGTACGGAACCCTTCGAGCGCGAGTCCGACTTACAACTGGCCGGTTTTTTCTTCTTAGCGCGATTATTAGCTAACTTACTGCCAAGTTGGTCTAGAGGTCGAGCGCAACTGCTAAGAATGAGCAGCCACGGAGTTGGGATTTATGCCCGGTTGATGGCAATAGGCTCGCCTCCTATTACAACATAGGACTTAACCATAACTAGTGAAATGTGGGTGCATTAAAAGGTACACCTCTGCCTCGTGAATTACGTTATGTTATGTTACATAGCTCCATTTAGAAATTATTTGAACATAGCTATAGAATCAGCCCAGGACATTTCTTTAGCACTAGCAGCAGCTTATGTTAATATTTAATTTCGACCAACGAATTCCGAACGATTCTACATTCAATATTTTTACATTAGTATAAATAAGATACATTACATTAAAACTCGTAAAAATAATCCATTCAATATTTTTCTAGAGCCTTCGAAAGAGGGGAATTAAATACAAATATCTAGCGTTTGAAAGATTGATAAAAGGTATACAAAACGAGGCTTTTTTATTATCAATAGGCTCGCGCTTGACCACTTTCTCACTTGATGATTTGGTCGACGGTAAAGCACGCTTGCCTAGAAGAAACCTATTCACTCTTGACTTAAAGACCCCCGGATTGTAGCTATCGGGAAACACAGACTCCGGCAGAGAATTCCACTCCTTAGCGGTACGCATAATAAAAGTATTCCCAAAACACTTAGTGCAAATAGGTGTGATGACCTATTTGGCGCTGCCGTGAGTCACACAGTATTTCTTGTTTAGTTTTTTAATTTTATATTGTTTTTCTTTTTTTTTTTATATATTGTGTGTACTTGTGGCAATTGCGCCAATAAACGCTTTTTCTTTCTTTCTTTCTTTCTTTGATGTCCACCATGGTGATATTCGGGTAGACAAGGATATATAAATACTGATAATCTGTTCCTTGATTATTATCAAAGCTAGAGTGAATCGGTTTCTTTAAGGCAAGCGTGCTCCACCCTAGGCCGCATCATCGCTTCACATCAGGCGAGATACGCCAAAGCTTATCCAGCATTTAAAAAAAAAATATAGCTAGCGATACGTTAAAGAAAGACATTATTATTTCATGCTGCACTGACCTAGAGACAAATTAGGATAAAATAAGATCCTGCCAGCATCAATGAAAATTATTGCAGATTGCTTTTGTCTAGGGTTAGCCTACATGAAGGTCTGAAATTCTCTCTGAAGTACCCTATAGGGCAGAGCCAGCATGAGCAAGCTTAAACGTCCATTTGCGGGGATCGATATTCTGTGCCCGATTCAATGGACCGTCTTCAGATTACAAAGAGTTGACGTGACTAGAAGAGCCTGGAATTGTAAAACGGTTTTATTTTGTCACCTATTTATTTCAACTGAAAGATGGTAATGTGATATAACCGATGATCATTGGGATATTCGTACTTATTCTTGCGGGGAGACTGCAAGTCGATAAACGTCAGGTAAGGGACGCACTTAGGCTCGGTGGACCCACGATCTTCGCGATGAGAATTTCTGCGAGAGAGAGCTGATGATGATGTTTTCAAGCTCGCTGGGTAGGTACGTCCAAATAATTTAACAGCTTCGAAAGTTACAAACTTGAAAACCAGCTGCTCGGCATTTTGCTGACCTGGGCCTATTTGTCGTAGCCATGAGAGACGCTATTGTATCTTTTTGTTTAGGTAAAAGTTTATTTAATTATTTATTTTATGATGTGTCCACTTGTGGCATGTGCCAAAATAAACATTTTTTATTTATTTGTTTCTAATACACCAAACTTTTGTTATTTATGTTTAAGAGCCATATGTAAGGTAAGGTAAGGGGTGAGCCTTGTATATCAACCGAGCACAAATCAAGATTTCGGGCTGCAAACATGCTTAGTCATTTTCAAATAAAGTCAGTTGTTGTTGTTGTTTTAAAGGCCCGAGCAAATGCAGAGGTAATAACCACATTAATAAAGAGGCCGCTTCCAGTTCTTTTTACGTTAGGTTTTCCAATAGTACTGTATCTAGGGTTGGAAGCGGTCGCTACATTGATGCTCATGTAGTGCTCCTGTAAGGTTGATATCACACAGTAGGGTTTTTGTATTATATTGTACAGATTTGCATCTAATTATCTAACGGTTATTATCTGTAGCAATACTAGCATTGATCATTGTGCTTGTTTGCAGTTTTGTGAAGTGAAAACTTCTTTAGCAGCGTTGTTCACTGTTGTGATGGGTAAAAAATGTTAAACTCACGTCAGGTCACGTGTTCTGATCAAAAATTCGTAAGACAGACTGTCATTAGGTTACGAAGGAATTTCAACTTTATGACATCTGTCATTGAGTTTGGGTTTCCAAAACTACACAAACAAAACCCGGTTTCTCCAAAGGGGTAAAATTAGTAAAACGGATTGTAATCATTCTGAAGTGTTAAATTTTAATGTAATATAAATTGCCATGTTTGTGTACGATAGCGCAATAAATGAATATTGTATTTTACCGCATAAATGATAGTATTTTTATACTGATAATTAAAGCAAATCGTGCAAAATTATTCCCTAACCATTCCTAAATATCAAAAATGCACAACGTTAATATTGAAGTTTTCACTTCTGCCGGCACTCCCGGAGTGCAACCCGTTTTTTGTATCGCGAGTGTGCTAACAAACATCTAAACTCAAATACAGCCAATCGTTCAGCCACTGCGCCAACCATGCCGACATTAAAAAGAACACAGTTGTATATACCAGATTTTTAATCCATCTCCAGGCGGTTTAGAACCTTATCGACCCAAAACATAGCTAGCTACACTGTCGACAGCAAATTCGACAAACTACGCCGAACCGAAACCAGAATTAATAATTCAAACAATAATTTCAGTTACAATCCCAGCACATTTCACTGCTAAAACCAGATGCGGCTAAATATCAATATATCACATCAATATCAAACCTAAATAACAAGGATATCCGCAGCCGCAGATATATTCGAACTCTGTGTGGTTCATGCACTAATCCTAGTGAATCAAAATTCAGCAAAGGTTTTAAGCTGAAACCACAGCCTATAATGTGTAGCTCTGGATTTACGTGGAATTTTGTTTTTTTATCGGCTTCAAAAAAAGGAGGAGGTTCTCAATTCGACATTTTTTATTCATTTTTTAGGGTTTCGTACCCAAAGGGTCAAATGGGACCCTATTACTGAGACTTCGCTGTCCGTCCGTCCGTCCGTCCGTCTGTCACCAGGCTGTATCTCATGAACCGTAATAGTTAGCCAGTTGAAATTTCTACAGATTATGTATTTCTGTTGATGCTATAACAAAAAATACTAAAAACAGAATAAAATAAATATTTAAGGGGGCTCCCATACAAAAAAGTGTTTTTTTTGCTCTTTTTACAAATAATGGTACGGAACCCTTCGTGCGCGAGTCCGACTCGCACTTGGCCGGTTTTTTTTTATTTTGCGTTTGTGGAGGAATAGTTTACACTTGACAAGATTTGTATACGGCTTCGCCCGTGTCATCATCAACAGCGTTTTCCATCTTTGAAATCAACAACACAGCATTGGATAATAGAAAAAAGATAATGTACTGAATATTCTCTTCTCTTCCACCCTGCATTGATCTGGTTTTAAATGGTACTGGAATTTGTTGCACGGAACCCTTACTTATCCTTCTTTCACACTTTTATTTAAGAGGACTTCGTGCAAAAAAAAAATACAGACCTACATGAAACTATTAACAAAATCTAGTATTTTTCTATAATAATTCGTGAGACGAAGGTCGCGAGCGACAGCTAATCTTGAACATCCAATATATAAAATTCTCGTCTAATATATAAAATTCTCGTGTCGCGGTGTTTGTTACAAAACTCCTGCGAAACGGCAGAACCGATTTGTATGAAATTTTGTGTGCATATCGGGT
This sequence comes from Cerastis leucographa, assembly GCA_963082945.1. Classification (NCBI taxonomy): domain Eukaryota; kingdom Metazoa; phylum Arthropoda; class Insecta; order Lepidoptera; family Noctuidae; genus Cerastis; species Cerastis leucographa. The sequence continues at coordinate 3,051,744 of OY720369.1, read as the reverse complement.
AGGTCTGAGAATTGGCCAACATCTACGAACAAAGTCGCGGGCAGCAGCTTGTTTGTTTTATAAAACACACGCACACAGACAAAGTCACAAAGAATGAAAAAATATTTCATAAAACGTCAATCTTTTGTTTCCAGTTCATCACTTTAACCTCCTTTTATCACCACGAACACGATAATCAGCTGATCCCTTCCACGTTTCTCCCTACCCTGGTGTTTATGTCCCTTACCTATAAATCGCTTCCTCCAAACGTGTAATAAAACAAAGAGATATCGGAGTAATCATGGGATTGGAAGACAGATTGAGACCAGTTTATGTTGATCTGTGTTGACTTTTAAAGTTTAACGTAACAGAACATCACGACTGTTATTCCCGAAGGGCTAGCTCACCGTCCGTCCGTCTCATGACGACAGGCCGTGTCGACGACGCGTAGTTGTTCCACGCGCGCCTCAAGGTGATGTCAGCATATCGGAAGGGGTCCGAGAGGGCCGATGCCTGCCAGGGCTGCGGGACTGTTCGAAAGAGATACCGTGGCCCTGGAATACAAAGGGCTCAGAAGGAACATGGATGGGTTTTAGTCAGTCAAGTCTGACACTCCCTCCCGCTCCGCCCAGAGTGGGGGGGGGGTCATTTGGTGATTTCCCATCCGTAAAAAAAAGGGCTAGGCTTCGGAGGTCCCATGTTTCTTCTTCTACAATCAGGATCCCTTTAAACGGACAATCTGCCTCCATCGACTCCGGTCCAAAGTTGCCAACACCACCTGCTGAAATTTGCTTGAGGATATAGCCTCTTTTACTCCCCGCACCACGTATGGAACCCAGAACAGAACCTTACGCTTAACCGATTCGATTCCCTGTAATTCAAACCGTACCGTACCCCCTCCTCTCCCCCTAAAAGCTCGGGATTTTTGTATTCGTTAATTAGCGAGAAGAGGCGCAACACCGAGAAAAATAAAAGGAATGGGGAGTGGCCTATGCCCAGGAGTGGGACAGTTGTGTCGGGGGTTTTTTATATATTTTTTTACCAAGCATGTTTCTTTCTACAGCTCTTTAAAATTACCTTATTTTTTTAATTTACACTAATGCACTCAAAATAGTACCTAATTTAGTTTTGTGTATCACAAGAGAAGCATTTGATTGATGGCTTAAAATTTAAACTTTTTTTAAGAAATCCAGTCATCACATAAGTAAAAAGTAACGTGCTTAAGAAAAACAAAATCAATTAATCACCGCCACCTTCAAATTTAAAAATCCAGACATCTCTAGGGAGAAATCAAATCCATCACCTGCTCAGCCTTTTCGCAAACTATCTTGGGGTCGGCTTCCCGTCTAACCAGATGCAGCTGAGTGCCAATATTTTACATGAAGCAACTGCCTATCTGACCTCCACAACCCAGTAACTGGGTAATACAATACCGCTTAGAAAGACTGGATGTCAGACTTTTGACTTCTGACTACTCGTAACGGCTGTCAAAGATCTACAAATGACAGCTGCTTTCCAAGGCACGGAGTAAACTCGGTATGTAATTATGGTCACCCAGCAACGGACCTACCTCGGCAATCACGGCTTAACCTTACAGATCGACCCCTGCGTCTATTATTATTTAGCCACAAGCTCCTCTCAGGGAGACATCAAATCCAAAGTACAACAAAAAAGGTTACAGAACTTTTACAAACATTTGTTTTTACACCCTTAAACACCCCACCGCCTAGTAAACAGTTGGGTCCGAACAACACTGGTTAGGATAGATTTTACGGCCAGGTAAACTCATAAAATCGGGAAAGGGGTATAAAAACTACGTGATAGTACTGGTCTGGGGGTAAATAATGGGGTATCGGGGTATTGAGGCTACCGGATCGACTGATAGGCTATTAATTGTGTTAATGGTGTTTTTCATGGTTTTCTAGTCTTTATGGTGTCTTTTGAAAGTGTTCGTTCGAAGTTTAATTAAAAACTTTGGGGTAGATTGCGAGGCTTATGTTGTGTGAAATTTTAACAAGAATTACTCACCTTTAAATGGATCAATGGCAAGAAAACATACACGTTGACGATTCAAAAGCATTTTCAGTAGGTAGGTGACATTACCGAACAGTTACTTTTGGGTGGTTTATGCGTTGTTTCAAAGCTAATTGTTTCATCGAATTTCGTTTCACTTAAATTGTTTCTCATATAATCATTTCATAGAATAACTAATACGCAGAATACTTCATTTGAAGAAACTTAAATAATCGAAATTAAAAAAAAAATTGCGGGTCCATTCTTGTCAAGCAGGAAAACAATCTTATTATTCTTACTAATAGTGTCCACGCTTGTTAGCATGTTGTTGCATGCAATATGCGAGCAAGCATGCAACATGCAGCGTGTAAGCAAGCATGCAGGATGCAAGCGAGCATGCAACATGCAACAGGCATGGTTTCTGTCACGGCTCCGGTGCTGCAGGGCGCAGATGGTATTAACGCTCACCACTGTACGCTGTATCCTAACTAATATTATAAATGCGGAAGTAAGTTTGTTTGTTACCTTTTCACGACTAAACGGCTGATCGGATCTTAATGAAATTTGGCAAGAAGATAAATTTCAACCTGAGGAAGGACATAGGCTATATATCATCACGCTACAACCAGTAGGAGCGGAGCAGCAATGAAAAAAGTTGCGAAAACGGGGAAAATGTGACGCAGGCGAAGTTGCGCGGGACAGCTAGTACTAAATAATTAAACGTGACTGCTGGGCATGCGGTCCTGGGTTCAATTCCCCCTGGGTTTTTCCATCAAGAATTTCTTACTAGCAACCACGGAGTCTGGATTTGTGCTCGGTTGATGGCAATAGGCTCGCCCCCTAATAGGTACATCTCTGCCTAACCCTTCGGGGATTTCAGGCGTGAAAATATGATGATGATGATATTGTATGTATATAGTTATCAAGTATACCCTAGGAACTGATAGTTCAGAGAATAACCACCAAACTATTACAGATAAAGCCTGGGACTCATTACAAACACACACGAACTCGACTGACATTAGCACGATAACTGTCTAGACAACAGATATCACACACACACACACACACATACACAATTACACTACGTAATAGGTATTACACTAGTAGGAGAATATCATCTGATAGTTGTAGTAAATTATCTTATCATATCTAGCGTTGCGACCGTCTAACTAAATAAGGGCTGGTCCACAATGTGGTTTTAAAAGACAGCCAGGCAAAAATCTTATTACCTTGCATCAAACCATCAAAAATCAGGAGTCGACATAAATCGGCGTAGCGGGAGTTATTTTTTTGTGAGTGGTTATGATAAATGATGTTTATTTTGCAAATAGGTTTTTACAAACACTTTTACACGTTTTTTTTTAAACTAGATGGGGCCGGTGTTTCGTACCTTACTACTCTGAGAAGAAACAGCCGAAACAAACTCAGAGGTTCTCTGTTAACTTGTTACTCTTTTAAAGTCCAGACATTGCTCAATTTACATGAGGACTATGCAGATTAGTGTCTGAAATGGTCTTTTGAAGAAAGAACCACAAAGATTTGAGTGGACCTGTCCAGTCAGTGCAAGCATTTGTCAGTTATCGTGTAGCTCGACTTATAACTCAAGGAGCTCAACGAAACGACGAACAATACCAAAGAAAGGACATTTAAAGTATTTCTTCTTATAAGTGATTCCTGCCCAAGGGTAGAATGGGAATAATTTATTTTATGCCCCCTCCCCCTCCCAAAATAGGTAGTTATTATCTTAACATAATATTTCTATTGAAAATTAAAAAAATGGTGGAAGTTACGGTCGGTAGCATAGAGTGTGTTAAATAGTTCTTACCAAGATAAGAACCCCAACCATTGTACCCCAAGCCTAACTTAGTTAGTGTGCACGTCCAACTTAATGACGTCACGTCCATCCCGGACATCTACCGACCAAAACTTATGAAAGATGATCTGCACCCTTGATGGGACAGTCAAAATTTAGTAGAGAGACTTTATTTGAAAAATTCCAACCTTGAGCAGAGGTCGGAATGTTAATATGGGTACGTAGAAAATATTTTTTACTAGCTGTGCCCGCGATTTCGTCCACGTGGTTTTTTTTTTATATAGTGGTAGCCTTAGTTACTCCTTATTACATCAGCTATCTGCCAGTGAAAGTCCCGTCAAAATCGGTCCAGCCGTTCCAGAGATTAGCCGGAACAAACAGACAGACCGACAGACAGACAAAAATTGTTACTGTACCGTATATACATTCATATGCATGTAGTAAAAAGCGGATATTTTAATATTACAAACAGACACTTCAATTTTATTTATTTGTATAGATCTAAAATAGAAGTAGCTTAAGTTACTCCTTATTACATCAGCTATCTGCCAGTGAAAGTCCCGTCAAAATCGGTCCAGCCGTTCCAGAGATTAGCCGGAACAAACAGACAAACCGGCAGACAGATAGACAAAAATTGTAAAAAAAAAAATTGGTATATGTACCGTATTTACATTTACATGCATGTAGTCAAAAGCGGTTATTTCAATGTTACAAACAGACACTTCAATTTTATTTAAGTATTTGTAGTATTGTAGTATGTTGTATGTTTTTATTTATTTATAATTTATTCACACTAGCTTATGCCCGCAGCGTCGCCCGCGTGGAGTTCGATAATTGTCCCACGGGAACATACTATCGGGATTAAAAGTATCTTATGTGTTAATCCAGGTTATAAACTATCTGTGTTTCAAATTTCATCCAAATCCGTTCAGTAGTTTTTCCGTGAAAGAGTAACAAACATCCATCCATCCATCCATGCTTACAAACTTTCGCGTTTATAATATTAGTAGGATGATCTGTGTACGTCCTTTGTTGGAGATCCTCAATAAATAAATAAAAAAAGTCCTATGTAATAGGGAGCAAGTCTATTGCCATCAGCCGGGCGCATATCTTGACTCCGTGGCTGATACTGAGAAATTCCTAATGGAAAAACCCAATAACACTTTGTCCAACCTGGGAGTTGAACCCAGGACCTTATGCTCAGCAGTCAGGCTTGCAACCACTAGACCAACGAAACAGTCATAGCCATCAACATCATCATTTCAGCCGAAAGACGTCCACTGCTGGACATAGGCCTCCCCTAAGTGCCGCCACATTGACCGGTCTCGTGCGACTCGCATCCTTTGGATCCCCACAACCTTCACCAGGCTATCGGTCCACCTAGTGGGAGGCCTTCCAACGCATCGTCTTGCGGTTCGCGGTCGCCATTCCAGAACTTTTCGACCCCATCGCCCATCCGTTCTGCGAGCAATGTGCCCTGCCCACTACCACTTAAGTTTGGCAATAGGGGATAATCACATTTTTTTTCTTTGTCCGTCGTGTAGTTTATTGAAAAGTATTGGACACGTATTTTTTCTTTTTTCACGTGGTCATAAAATTACGGAGATATATTAAGTTGAAATGGCGCATGACGTCACACGCAGGTAAGTTTTATACCTACTTGTGACGTAGTGAGCCCCCACTCTCCAACTTTAATGAGTTTTAAATAAGTAATTTTTTGATATTTTGATAAAACAAAAAATACATGTCTAATATTTTTGTATTACCTGTCTGACGGACAAAATAGAATGTCGTTTTCTTTACCCAGTCCGCACCCCTATTCTTCGGGCTACGTCATAGCCATAACGGACCCTAATTGTAATCTGTGCTTTTCCCCTACAATGCCTTAATTATGTCATATATCGTATGGACATACATGTTCTACTTGCAATGCATGACGGGTTGACGGTCTGCCACGATTTGCATTTACATTGTAGTGTTATTACTGTACAGCTTGTGGAGTAGTGGCTAAATAATAACAGCTGCTCGGATCAATTTTCAGGCTAAGCCGCGCTTGCCTAGGTTGGTCTGTGGGTGGGAGACCACACACTGCATGCCGAGTTTCCTCCGTGCCTCGGAAAGCACGTTAAGCTGGGGTGCTTTCAGCTGTCGTTTGTAGATCTTTGGAGTCGTTACAGGTAGTCATCATCATCATCATCAGCCTATAATGTTCCCACTGCTGGGACACAGGCCTCCTCTCTGTGAGAGGGAGCGGGCTTCCACTGCGGGCTGGTAGATGTCACATGTCTTTGAATTTTTAGTTCTAGGACATGCCGGTTTCTTCACAATGTTTTCCTACACCGTTTTTGAGGGCAGTGGTGATGAAAATTACACAAAGTAATGCGTCTGTCTGGGTTTGAACCTACGACTTACTGCTCGTAAGTCGGAGCTGCCACCACTGGGCCACCGCTGCTCTACAGGTAGTCAGTGGCCCGAAAATCTGACAACCAGTCTTACCAAGGAGTATCGTATTACCCAGTACTTACTGGGTTGTGGAGGTCAGATAGGCGGTCGCTCCATGTTAAATAGTATTCACTTGTAGCCGGTTAGACTAGAAGCCGACCCCGACATTGTTGAAAAGGCTGCAGATGATGATAATGATTCAAAAGCAGCTTTTTAAAAGATATACAAGGTTTTGTTTTGCAACCTCGTCAAATTTCAGGAGGTGGTCACGAAAGACATAAATAATCAATTAAAATTACGGTACCTGGTTAATTATTAATAACCGCTGATTTTTTTGGTTATTTAAGATTGTCAGTATTTCAGAATAACCCCCTTAACGTGGTTTAGGGACTAGGAAATTAATGAATAAACGTTTGAGATTGTTTGTATGTGTGTAAGCGAGGTTATAAGGCTAGAACCAGACGGGCCGCGTTTAAAACACGGGTGGTTCACACTTACCGATTTCCGTAAAAAAGAAAAATTACCTGCCCATTTTATTATTGATTCGGGACGAGAATCATTAGCATAGTTACCCCCTTGAATTTGACGAGGATGCAAAACAACACCTTGTATATATTTTTTTGTAATCAAATAGGTGTGATGTGTATAAAATAAATAATTCATGATATTTTATACTGTAAAGGTCTTTTTAAAATATTTTATTTTATTGGTAAATAAACATTGAATATACAATAGGTTACATATATCTAGATTTTCAAAGGCTCGGGTTCATAATTTAATTCTCAAGCATCACATTTAATTCTCTTCACAATATTATAGCGAGCCTCTATAATTTCATAATAAAATCTGTAATGGCCTCAATGTCAATTGTCTGTGAGCCTAGTACGAACACGCGGGAGTCACTGTTTTATCATTTGTTTTGTCCTTACATTTCTGTCAAAATAAGAGTGATTTATATTATAATAAGGCTGCAATGGCTGCTTTTGGGATACAGTCACTGACAGCATCATAAGCCGCACTGCTGGACATAGGTCTCTTCAATCGCACGCTACATAGCTCGATTCTCGGCAACTCCTTTCTCAACAACCCTGCGAAGATTGTCGCTCCACCGAGCCTGAGGGCATCCCATCTTACGCTTGCCGATTTGCACTTTCTACTCAAGGACACGTCTATCCTCACGGTCATCGGTTCTAAAGCTAGCATAGCCGGCCCATTGCCACTTCAGCTTACCTACTCTGTGAGCTATGTTGACAGCTCTAGTTTTCTATCAACTCATCTTGTTCTGGGTTCAATCCCTCAGAGACACTCTAAGCTTAGCCCGTTTAGCTCGCTAAGCGACCTTGAGCGTATGGACCATTCGTACCGTTTGCGTTGCGTTTTGGACCCATAAGTCTTAACAGGCAGGACGCACTGATTGAAGACATTAGTCTTTAAGCTCTGTGGAATACGCTCCACGGACGCGTTTGTCAAAATTACGTTGATCTTTATTCTTGATAAAATAAGGTTGCTAATCCAAAAGGAAAAATGATTGTTAAAGTATACCAGCTGATAAGCAACCGGTCACAAGTTCGTACGAGGGCTACTATACTAGTCCTAATATCATAAAGTACTTAGCGACGAACGTGAGTGCAGTCTGGTATTCAGCCACAAAAGGGCTGGACAATAATGGCATATTTCAGCGCACACTTTTGAGATGGCGCACAATATGGCCGTAGAAAATCAGACCACAGTTGAAAATTTATAAGTAGTGGGACTCGGGAATAATGCTTTTACGTGTAGTTTAACCTTTAAAATATTATAATTATTGTATAGGTACCTAAATTACACGAGATGAGCTCATCACCATCATCATCATCTGCCTAGCCTTTTCCCAAACTATCTTGGGGTCGGCTTCCAGTCTAACCGGATGCAGCTGAGTACCAGTATTTTACATGAAGCGACTGCCTATCTGACCTCCACAACCCAGTAACTGGGTAATACGATACCCCATGGTAAGACTGGATGTCAGACTTTTTGGCTTCTGACTACTCGTAACGACTGTCAAAGATCTACAAATGACAGCCGGGACCAACCGCTTAACGTGCTTTCCGAGGCACGGAGGAAACTCGGTATGTAATTATGGTCACCCATCCACGGACCAACCTCGGCAAGCACGGCTTAACCTTAAAGATCGACCCGGGCGGCTGTTATTATTTAGCCACGAGCTCTCTTTAGCTGGTTTAGTGGATGGGTGAACATAATTACATACAGAGTTTTCTCCGTGCCTCGGAAAGCACGTTAAGCGGTTGGTCCCGGCCGTCATTTGTAGATCTTTGACAGTCGTTTCGCTTACTCAGAAGCCAAAAGTCTGACATTCAGTCTTACCAAGGGGTATCGTATTACTCAGTTACTGGGTTGTGGAGGTCAGACCGGCAGTCGCTTCACGTAAAATACTGGTACTCAGCTGCATCCGGTTAGACTGGAAACCGATCCCAAGATTTTTTGGGAAAAGGCTAGGCAGATGATGATGATGTGTACCTACATTACATAACTTCACGCTTGTAATCCTCAAAGGCTTAGGCAGAGATGTACCTAACAGTACCTACACCTACCTTTAGCCAGTTATGTTTAAGTCTCATGTAATAGGGGCCGACCCTATTGCCATCAGCCGTGCACAAATCCGGACTCCGTGGCTGCTATTGAGAAATTCCTGATAGAAAAACTTAATAACACTTTGCTCGACCGGGGAATTGAACCCAGGACATCATGCTCAGTAGTTGCACTTGCGACACTAAACCAACGAAGCAAATGAATACTTTTTTGTTTATGGGAGAAAATCCTTTTGTATTCTTCCCTCCTACGGTAAAGCAAAAAGAAGGGTTATTACTATATCCTATTAGGATATTTTCTACTAGCCTATACCCGCGGCTTGGCACGCGTGGAGTTCGATCACTGTCCCACTGGATTTTACTATCGGGATAAAAATTATCCTATGTGTTAATCCAGGTTATAAACTACCCCTCTGCCAAATTTCATCCAAATCCGTTCAGTAGTTTTTGCGTGAAAGAGTAACAAACATGCATCCATCCATCCATACTTACAAACTTTCGCGTTTATAATATTAGTAGGATTAGGATTTTGCGTTTTGTATATTTATCACGAGTTTCGGTGAAGGAAAACATCGTGAGGAAACCAGCATGCCTGAGAGATATGTCTCGACGACATGCAAAGCGAAATCAGAGGCCCATGAGCGGCATAACTCACATTATGAAAAAACCGGCCAAGTTCTAGTCGGACTCGCGCACGAAGGGTTCCGGACCATTATTTATAAAAACGAGCAAGAAAATCAGTTTTTCGTATAGGAGCCCCCTTTTTTTTTTGCGGATGGGAAATCATCAAATGTCTTCTCCCGCTCTGGGCGGAGCGGGAGGGAGTGTCAGACTTGACTGACTAAACCCCACCCATGTTCCTTCTAAGCCCTTTGTGTTCCAGGGCCGCGGTATCTCTTTCGAACAACCCGCAGCGTATGGGAGCCCCCTTAAATATTTATTTTGTTCTGTGTTTAGTATTTGTTGGCATCAACAGAAATACATAATCTTTAGGAATTTCAACTGGCTAACTATCACGGTACATGAGATACAGCCTGGTGATAGACGGACGGACGGACGGACTGACGGACAGCGAAGTCTCAGTAATAGGGTCCCGTTTGACCCTTTGGGTACGGAACCCTAAAAAAGAAAGGTTAGGAAAATGGTACATTCATGAATCACGAATTTTCAGGCTCAAATACAGTTCCAAATTCAAATTCAAATCGATGGAATTTGTTTTTAGAAAATCTTGTGAAACTAAAAAGAGGTTGACAGGAAAGTCCGAAGTCCTTACAAAATCTATTCGTATTGTTTCTACGCTTTGGCTGACTGTGAGGTTAGCAAACACAGGGCCACGTTGAGGGTTTTTCAGCAAACATCGGCCTGGCTTTTGAACTTCGATTTTGCTGATGTTCCTGTTTTAAAAAAAAACGATTTTGCGAATTTCTGTACCTGGTTTTTCTGTGAGAATTCTAGCTTTGATTAAAACTCTTCCTATATGATTTCTTTTTAAATAAGTTTTCCAGTTTCGTAGGTATTTATGTGACCGCTTAGATCTCAATAACTACAATGGATTTTTATGTGGTTTTTGTCATAGTTTAGACTAAATATTCTGAAATGGTTATGTGTATAGTAGAAATAGTTTTGCATTCCTGATAAACATTATATATGTCGGAGCCGGTCAATAGTACGGACAAAATGAATCGAAAGCGCGCCAAAGCAGTCTTTTTTTTATTTATTCAGGGACAATAATCAGCTACAATATGTGTTAGAACAGGGGAAGATAACACAAAATATTAACAATATTGCAGCCCACTACATTATCCACAGATTAACAAAAGAAGATATTATGATGAGTGCCACTAGATAGGTTATACATAATACAATAATTACATCACATTAGTAACAAATGATAAAAGAAATATCAATTAGTAATAATTAAACAATTAAATAAACGAAATATTAATTACATCATGCAAAATAGAAATTCCAATTGATTTAATTGCTCGGCAACAGAATAGAAATAATAATTAACGCTAAAAACAAATAAACAATAAAATCATAAAATCTAAACTAGGTTACATTCCTAATAATATCATTGGTTAATAATAATTTTCATAACATTATATTTAAAGTTGGATTTTGAGCATACAAAAATATCAATTTTAACTAAATTGCAATTATAAGATTCAACCATTCGACGGATAGGGCAGCGCAAACCAGAATTAGTTCGACAGGTATTGACAGCAAATAGGGTACCTGCACGGGTACTACGTATATTAACGGTACGTGGGACTACATAACATAATCTGCGCGTGAGATCGATGCAATCAAAATCACCACGAACAATATCATACAGTACACCTCTACCCACATCTAAGCGCGCTTACTACAGAGTCGTGATGTTTCGAGCTCGCTGCGAAGAGGACAGTCAGTGTCTGATCGCGGCGGAGTCAAGACGTCCCGAAATTGTAACCCGATTCATTGTGCCTAGTGTTACTGTGTGTTGGATTGTAATTTCAAGTAATTTGTTAGTTCGATAAAAGCAGTGTACTTTGTATAGTGTGTGTTTTCATAGCACGAAACCCATGTTCTGCCCACATGATAACCGTGTCTAAGGGAATAAAATCAGCTCCCTCCGACATATAAATTAATAATGTTTTTTTTTTTTTGACTAAACGAGGTGTGTCGTTAGTTGAAATAAAATCAATTGGCATCTGTTTTCAAAATCAAAATCAATCAAAATGGGCATTTGTAAAACGTCGACAAAAAGGTGCTCAGTTCGGGTTGGTCGTTTCCTATGGAGAAGAACCGGCAAGAAACTACATGGTTACTCTTTTAAAATCATTTGGCTTTAAAATTTTTCTATGTTACAGCGTTGGCACTTAATTAAGAGAGGATATCTTAGGCCCGACAATAAGTCGTTAGTTACTACAAAACGTAGAACAAGATAAAAAGTTACCAAGGATCTAGGAATCTATAAGGCCTACAATGTGTGGACATTTACAAATAATCGGTAAATAAGAAAAAGAGTCTGTACAAAAAAAAAAGAAGATATTGCAAAAAGCCCCGTGTTCCCGATTGCGTCAAAAGCGATATTATCGCGAATCCAACCAAAGCGCAATGTCTCAAATATTACTCGGTTAGCCCTTATATTCTGTGACTGTGTTAAATTTGGTCGGGTTCGCGATAAAATCGCTTTTGACGCAATTCGGAACGCACGCCAGATTAAACAAGTGACACAATCGACGCTTTTGACCTCAAAGCCTAAACATCCAGTTATTCATTGCCGAGCATAAAAAACAAATGATTTATTAAACACACTATAAATCAAACATGGCCTAGCTTCACTACTGTAAAATGATTTCCAAATTCAAAGTTCAAAAAATAGAGGCTTAAAATTTTGCTCCCATAAGCCAAAACCCGGTAACTCTACAAAGGGGTTTGGGTAAAAGTAACATGTTTTTTTAAGTCTGCGGCCACAAATGAAAAATATTTCATCAGTAAGAACACAATAGAACATTAATTTTCTTCTATGAACAATTATTTTCAAAAAGTATCGGAGCCGAGATAAACAGGGTATTTTTTTTCTCAAGTGGGTCATAAAGCTCAAATTCGAAACTATTAGAAAAGTAAAAAACACGCAAAGAAGTCCCGAGCACGATTTTAATAAAAACTAAAACTGCACCATTAGCTTTTTGAAAAATCAATAGTCCTTGCCAGGACGCGATCGAACTCATTGATTTTGAACAAAAAACATCCTTTATTATTACACCATTCGATAGTTCAAGATCAAATGCTCAGGATCAAATTCCGGGAAGTAATGACAAATGGCAAACGATAGGTTATAATTAGTAATTTTCGACAAAATTCTTTTAAAAGTCTTTAATATATGTATATTCCACTATACGTTAGAAACAATTATCTTTGTGACCGCTTTAAAAAACAATCATGCCACTGGTTCATTCAAAGTTACCTCAACCCCTTTATATTTCGAGAAAACAGGGAAAAAAAGAGATTTCTCTTCTTAGTACGAAAAGGCTGTAAGGCTTTTTACGAAGATTCAGGTACTTCAATTCATTAGTCCATTTGGAACAAGATTCTCAAGCTTTCAGATAAAAAGAAAAACCAAATTATTATTTTTTTAGCTATCGCTTTTTGGCTTGCTAGGGCAGAATTGATTGCACTAACGCAATCCAAATATCCTAGCAATTTGAATCAGCCGTGGCCGTACAAAATAGCGGCTTTTGGCCTCCCCCACGTGGTCTGAGGCCAACAATACGCACTAACGAGATATTTGAGGCACGTCTGACTGGCGAATTCAAATTTAGAACGGAACGTTATTCAAATTCAAAATTATGGTAGTACACTATTGAGGTTAGTTGAGAAGTGTTTTGGCCTCTGAAATAGACGGGTTTATTTATTTAATACTTGCAATATTTGAACTTGGACTTCACTACATAGTATAAAACAAAGTCGCTTTCTCTGTCCCTATGTCCCTATGTCCCTATGTATGCTTAAATCTTTAAAACTACACAACGGATTTTGATGCGGTTTTTTTTAATAGATAGTGCTTAAAGAGGAAGGTTTATATGTATAATAACATCCATTGAATAGTGGAAAAATACTGTTATTTTTTGAAGTTTCTAATGTGATGTCGTAAATAATTACATTTTTTCCGCTTACATTGCAAACGCAGGCTGAACCCTACGAGATTTATCAAAATAATGTACTAAGTATTGTACACATTGAAAAGGTCTACAGAAAACTCCTCGATGGTATATGTCTATCTCTTATGGATATCCCACAATAACATTTTTTTGTCATTTACTTTTTACGACAAATAATGGCTAATTTTCGAAGCGATTTAAACCAATACAGCATTAATCCTTATCTAATTAAATACCTTAAACACATTGTTGATTTAATATAGACCTGTATGGCTCTTTACAGCATATGATTTAAATAAATATTTTCGAAGATATTACAGATTTAAAAATTGCGGGACGTAGCGTTTCGACGGTACCGGCCGGCCGGGGCGGGATGTTTGTATTGTCTAATGACAAGAAAGCTGTGAACGTTGTATATAAAGACATTCTGTAATATATTAATTGTTGTAAAAATAAAATAAATAGGTAAAAATGTAAAAAGCAAATAAGTAAAAATGTAGTGCATGAATTTAGATATTCCAAAGATAGCAGGAAATCTTCATGGTATAGGGAAAGGGGAATTGTTTTACTCCAAATTTAACGCGTGCGGGCCACAGGCAGTAATGAATAAATCAAAACTACTGGATCGATCATTTTTTTAGTGAGTGACATAGGCTATATATTTTATACCCGTGCGAAGCCAGAGCGGGCCGCTATGTTTTTATATACAACGTTCACAGTGTTTCTGTAGTGTATTTAGTATCAGCATTGCACCCGTGCGAAGCCGGGGCGGGTCGCTAGTAATTAATAAATTGCAAATGAAAAATTCCTGCAGCATGCCCCTAACTCCATCTCATTTATTTGACATTTTTGTATGGCTCTATCTATTTTTCTATATGAATAAGTTATGTAATCAGTCAATTTAATTTAATTTATCTACGTAAGTCAGTATTGTCAATTTTTATGAATGTTGTTATTATTTCGTTTATTTATTTAAAAATTGCAAACTTTTATTAATATTTGCACACCATACCAATATGGTAAACATGTTAGCACAAGTCCATGTATTTATAACACCTTGCATGCATCATTTTTATAAAATAATTGTATGTACACACATGTTTAAGCAAATAAAGTTATCTGAATCTGAATCTGAATCTGCGTTATGCGCCAAATAATATTAAATCTATACTAATATTATAAAGCTAAAGAGTTTGTTTGTTTGTTTGAACGCGCTTATTTTAAGAAGTACTGATCCGATTTGAAAAAATATTTCAGTGTTAGATAGCCCGTTTATTGAGGAAGGCTATAGGCTATATAATTATCATATGGCTATATATCATCACGCTACAACCAATAGGAGCGGAGCAGCAATGAAAAATGTTGGATAATCTGACGCAGACGAAGTTGCGCGGGATAGTTAGTGGTAAATAAAATTCATGCTATTATTAATGTCGACTCAGTGTTCAACAGAGTCCATATTAAAATCGTCTCCTATTAAAAAAGTGATATAATATTATGCCAAAGATGGGAAGCATTGTTTGCCAACTTGCCAAGCGAGATTGCTATGAATACAACAAGAAAACAACAAATTCTTATTTAGAAGCTCAATAAAATAATGAGAGTGAATGCGTGGTACTCGAACGCATGCGTGTAGTATTACGAAGTCTCACTTCTTCCGCGCGGAGGGACTCCACGCACAATTTTTTTTTTATACATACTTACCTTCTAACGCTGTAACATTAAAATATTGTAAAATCAAATGATTTTAAAAGAGTAACCATGGAGTTTCTTGCCGGTTCTTCTCAATAGGAAACTACCAACCCGAACCGTGCACCTCCTGTCGACGTTTTTTAAGTGCTCATGTAGGCCTATGTAAAAAAAAAAACATTTTGATTTCAAACACATTTCAAATATTATGTTACAAGTAAAACTCAATTACTTTCTTTTTATATCTACTTACACGTGTCGCAAGAAAACCATGAGTTATCCCCAATATATTTTCTTTCATATTTACAACATAAAAATCTTATTCACAAGACCCGGCGTTGTAAACCAGTAACTGTAAAAATACACTGAAATTCAGCAGGCCGATTCTTATTTATTATAGCAATGAAACTAGAGTTGGGCTGCACATAATCCCGGCGCGGGATTTGAATGTTCCGGGTGGCACGGGATGATAAAGTTCCCGGGTTTTTATTCCTTTTTAAAGTGCCTGTAATGGGTACTAGTATCTTTCTTGGCGAAGTTTCTGTGTATTTGCTAACAAGGGAAGAAGTTTCTTGTTTTAGTGTTACAGAAAAAGTATAATTTAAAAATGTTGCATTTTATAAAATGTAGAATTTAATTTTAATATAACTAACTATTACTGTTATCAAACAGCGTCACTTGGTTCCAGTTAGAAATTGTTATTCATCAACATTTGCCTATCTTTTCCCCAATTAAAATTAAAAAGGGGGAACGGGGGGGTGCAGCCCGCCGCTCCCTGGAAATGCCCATGGTGTAATCTAGTATCTACCAGATTTTCAGAAATTTCAAAGCGATTAGAACGATGGAAGTGGTTTATATCCCTTCATCAACTAGAAAAGAGGTGATGATCTTCAAACGGCTGAGCAGATTTTCTTGAAACATAGCTAAGAACACTCTCAATTAAAATACGATACCACAGACAGACACACAGATACACACGTCAAACTTATAACACCCCTCTTTTTTGGTCGGGGATTAAAAATATTTTATTCGAGAACGCCTCAGTTATAATTATCTAGAACTAGCTTTGCCCGCAGTGCTCGCCCGCGTGGAGTTCGATAATTGTCCCACGGGAACATACTATCGGAATAAAAAGTATCCTATGTGTTAATCCAGGTTATAAACTACCCGTGTGCCAAATTTCATCCAAATCCACTTAGTAGTTTTTGCGTGAAAGAGTAACAAACATCCATCCATCCATCCTCACAAACTTTCGCATTTATAATATTAGTAGGACTACACTATTTTTGATGCATGATATTTTTCAAAGGGTCACAAAAACAACCTAACAAACCTAATGAGTTTCTAAGTAAACGTGAGTTATTGTTAAAATAGTTTTAACCGGCCAGTCTCTTGCCTTTATACCAATTTATTTGGGGTCGGCGCAGCATATCTTATTCTTCCATTCTTCTCTATTACTTGTCATCTCAGAAGTCACGTCCTTTCAAGTCAAACCTTCACACAGTCTATCCATCGATTCTTTTTCTTCTTTTAAATCTTCAAGATAAGTGTGATCCCAAAATTATATTTTCGATTTCCCATCCCTATTGCCGTTTATTATGAGTAGTATGTATCGTAAAATTTTATTGTGCCAATTTATTTACAGATATTTCTATCCACGTTGATTTAGTAATAAAAGAGAAAGTAACATTATATTTTATCAGATGTTTATGTTATTTTATATCTTTTTGTGTAGGAAGGATATTATATCCTTTTTCAAAAGCTAGATTTTGACAAGTTCTCAGCTACTCAATTTTGAAATCGGCCGAGCCACTACACTAGTACTTAAAATATTAAATTAATTAACACAAACACTCAGGTAGGACGACAGAGCTATAAAATATAGTTTTGATTGACTATAACTAAGGGGTAAGTTAATTTTCCAACTCATATAATTTAGACGGGTCTCGTATGGATTATTTATGGGTTTACTAGCTTTTGCACGTGACTTCGCCCATTGATTTATCCTACCAGTTTGTACTATTAGAAAAATAAAATGTTATCGTTAAAAAAAAAACACGTTTTAGAGTGACGTCATTTTATTTTTCGTATTTTTCACAGTAAACACTTTCATATGAAATATAACTTGTCCGTCATCTTTGGGATCTGCCATATTGTATTTAGAATTACGTCACTCAGCTAACAATGCATTGTCATACAAACTAAACATGCATGCATTTCAGTTCAATTGTAAACCGGGAAGTGCGTCAATTTTATTTTTAACATTTTTTTACATAGTACCTAGTAACTATGTACAGAGCCTAACATATTCATTCCTTACTACAGCCATTTTTGGCACACCACGCATCCTCGTGTGTAAGAAACAAATTATGTATCAAAAATATTACCGCGGTCAAGTTTCTTTTACATGGTTATCAGCTGTCTCATACTTTTTGACTGAGGAATCCCACATGTAGTGACGTATTGACTGTATGGGGCAACTACATTATTTTTTTGAAATAGCGACAGTGCTCTTAAACAGAAAGTTGTTCATTTTGAAGGTCTTATCCACTCTATTAAATATAATCACAATTTTTTTTTGGTACTTTATTATTGTTTAAGATTTTTTTTGTGTATTTTATCCGTGGTCCCAAGTTGATAATAAAACAAAATAAAATTTCTTATACAGGCTGCAAAAATGTCTCGAGCTCTGCATTTACTGTATGCTATTTATACCTTGCATATATCTGAACCCTTACCTCAAAACAAACCTTAAACTTGGAGTAAGTTTCCCCATTTAAATTGCCAGCGATTTTACTGCCAACTATTGTACAGTCAACCGGAAGATTGTTGCGCTCCAACAGCTCGGAAATCTTTAAAGAAAATTTCACAGTTCGTCCGACCATCCCATCCACTTGCTTAGTTAGATTTCCAACAGATTCTCAAGAGTTCAGGTGTACCCAACCGTTTGATTTTCGCTTCACAGATCTATGAAAGGTCCAACCAAGTTTTCTTGGCACACGGCACTATTGCTGCTGAGGTTTTTCTTAAAATTTGGAAGGATAATTTATATCTATTGTAATGGCATTTTACTGGTTTAATTATTGGCTGCCTCGTTGGTCGAGTATTTTGTAGACTGTCAAAATGAAAAAAGAATCACGAAAATCAGACCAGTGACTAATTATTACAAAAAAGTCTGGTAGATAAATAAAAAACAAAGCTACTGCGGGAATACGTAACCATCTCCTTTTTAGGGTTCCGTAGTCAACAAGGAACCCTTATAGTTTCGGTATGTCCGTCTGTCTGTCCGCGGTTTAGCTCAAAAACGATTGGTACTAGAAAGTTGTAATTCGGCATAAGTATACACGTTAATGACGACGAAAAAGTGGTAAAATAAAATGGTGAAAAACACCATTATTTAGGGTACCTCCCTTACATGTAAACTGGGGATAATATATTTTTTTTTTCGGTCTTCCCATAGTGTGGGATATCGTTGTACCTCCCTTAAATGTAAACTGGGGATAATATTTTTTTTTTTCGTTCTTCCCATAGTGTGGGATATCGTTGGATAGGTCTTTTAAATATTAGGGGTTTGGGAAGATTGTTTTTTGATTAAGTAAACCGCTCGTGACTTATCAAGCTTTAAAGTACCAATTTTCGTTAGTCTAGTGTCCCCCCCCCCTTTACAGACTGAACGGTTGTAGTTAGAAATTCAAATGTCACGGCAGTAGTACCTATATATAACGAAGTTTAAAGGGAAACTATCACACTTAAGTGGGTTTTACAAGTTTACGAGTAATAGTTGACCAATTGTATTTGACTCGAAAATTTCGAACAACTCCATAGTAATGTCGATAGATGGCGCTAAGCGTCAGTTGTACTAAAAACCGAGTCTCATTTGCAGATCATATATGGTGGTTTTTATAAATATTGGTACGGAACACTTCGTGCGCGAGATCGACTCGCACATGGCCGGTTTTTTTTAGAACTCGGTTTAAATGGAAACGTGGTGGTCAGTTTATAGGTACGTTTCAAGAATGTCAGAGTAGACACTTCAAAAGATGCGAAAATGACCCCCTTAGTAGTAGTGGCATAGCCATTTTGTACCTGTTTTTTTTTCATACTAAGGGTTTGGAATACTAACGGGTGGAGACGTCATGTACTTCAGTACATCAACGCCTTTGAGAGAGAAGGTCTCGATTAGATCCATAACGCCCTTAAAGCTAGACCATCTAGAGCTATTACTTACAATGCTGTCAATGGTGTTTTGACGTGTCCGCTCTGTGCTCGGAGTTTTTCGGCCAAAGTTGGGATATCCAAGTCACTTAGGAGCACATGAAAGAACAGCACACCAACGCTCTCGACAACCACCCTAGAAAGCCATCTAATGCAGTCGCTGTGAATTGGAAATTAGCTAGCTAGATGGTATCATGACTGATAAAATGTCATAAATATTTACAGCTTTACAGGGTATGACGAAACTGGTTGAAAAAAAAATATTTTGCATACAAAACCATTCGAAAAAATTTCAACCAACTATATTAAAATATTCTTACCCGGAACGATACCACTTCAACCTCTGCCGATATCACAGACCACAATCGCTTCATACAATAGGGCAACCAGCACATAGCTCTATGCGACGGATCCCATTGACTATAATAGTTTGGGAAAAGGGTTTCCTATCTGAACGGAATTCCGGTTTTCAATGAGTATTAAATCAAATAGTTTGGTGAATCGGTTAAAGTGGTAGATCCGGTGTGCTGAATGAAGGATCTTTTTCTTCAGTCACTCATAATATTTTTTTGTTGGTACTAATAAATTTTACCGTTACGTTTCTGAACGAATTTTACAGCAGTCTATATCGACAGAGAGAGCATTATGATTCATAAACGCGGGTTCATTTTCTCTTCCCTCACTCTCAAAGTCTGACGCGATCGATTAATCTGGCGTCGGACCAACGACTTCAGGTGCATTTCGAAGCTTAAGGGTGCCTAACAAACAACTTCCATCCTTTGAAAAAAAAAAAAAAACAATCAATCAAATCAATCCTCAGGCATACAGTAGCGACGATTGTAGAACGTTCGTTTCACTTGATATGCGACTCGCTAGCCTCTACTCGCTAAACAAGCTATCAGTCAATGCATTCGTAGCCTTATGCTTCAAAATTACCAAGAAAGTAATGAAAAAATTCTAAATTCCCTACTCTCAATAGTAATGCGGCATTGATTAAAAGTCCAAAATACGGTTCAACAAAAACCTCACTAGTTCTACAATTTTGTATCACCTTAAACCGTAGGACTAGTGGGAAACAATATTCCCACTAGTACTACCGTAGGACTGTTTAGTAGAAATCTCGATTAGATCCATAACGCTCTTAAAGCTAGACCATCTAGAGCTATTACTCACAATGTCGTCAATGGTGTTTTGACGTGTCCGCTCTGTGCCCGGAGTTTTTCGGCCAAAGTTGGGATATCCAAGTCACTTGAGAGCTTATGAAAGAACAGCACACCAAAGCTCTCGACAACCACCCCACCATAATAATGCAATGAATTGGAAATCGGCTAGATGGTATCATACTCGTACAGTCTGTTGTGCTACCCCTGTCACGTCTGAATAAAGTCCGTAGCTGTGCACGAGGCTGTCGGAAATTATCTAACAGAACCATATAGGGTGACTGTTCATTAGTGACCGATACTTAAACACGTGATTGTACTCATGATAACAAACAACTGTGCCAAAGAAAAATTAGTTTTTTACTCATCTACTTTTATCACAATAACACAACAGCCGTATGAAATTCGCGCGCGCGTATGCCTGTGACCTATCAGCTGTTAGCCGCGTTACGCTGTTGTCTCATTATACTATCGTTCCATGCCACAGAGGCAGAGCACCCGCATGGCACGCAACCCGAATTTCTTAGATATGGCTGTTGTGTTATTGTGATCGAAGTGAATGAGTATAAAAAAAATTTTTCTTTGGAAAAGTTGTTTGTTATCATGAGTACAACCACGTGTTTAATTATCGGTCACTAATTACCAGTCACCCTATATACATCATTTGACCACCAGCATAAAAAGTATCTTCTGCCCAAACCCAGGTCATGCATGGCCCAGATATCTTACTAGCTGTCTCGCGCAACTTCGTCTGCGTCACATTTGCCCCGTTTTTGCAACATTTTCATTGCTGCTCCGCTCCTATTGGTGTAGCGTGATGATATATAGACTGAAGCCTTCCTCGATAAATGCTATCTAACACTGAAGGATTTTTTTAATCGAAACATTAATTTCTGAGACTAGCGCGTTCAAGCAAACAAACAAACTCTTCAGCTTTATAATATTAGTATAGATTCGAAATCTGCTCTGCCTTTAAGCCATGAAAAGCTTTCAAACAGAAAGCTAGACCCACTTTCACATTTTTTTCCTTGCCTAGCTTTTCCGACTTCTGGGCAAACTCCTCTCTCCACTTATGTGGACTTCATAATATTAGTATGGTCGGAATTACTGCAATACGCGCCAGGATTCAATGCAAACCGCTTGTTATGTTCAACTTTGAAGAGTAAGCAAACCACAAAATGAGGTTTATGATTAGTCAAGTGCCTAATTAATGGAAGTGTGGTTATTCCGTTTAGTTCTGTTTAGTTGTTTCATGATATTATTCACCCTGAGAATTAAAGTGACCTAACACGAAATTGCGGCGAATTGTGTTTAATACCAAAAACAACTCCTAGTAACACGGATCGTCTAGTGAATCAAAATGTGACGATACCGTGCTAGAAAAGGACAAACAATCCGTATGGTCACATTTTTAGGGTTCCGTAGCCGAATGGCAAAAAACGGAACCCTTATAGATTCATCATGTATGTCCGTCCGTATGTCACAGTCACTTTTTTCCGAAACTATTAGGACTACACAGCTGACACTTGGCAGGTAGATTTATTCTGTGAACCGCTTTACGATTCCATACAAAAATATATAATACGCTAACCGACCAACATAAAGAATACAAAACAAAACAGTACTTCTCAATAAACTATAGGAATCTAGAACTAATAAAGAAATTAAAGCAAGATTAAAACTCTTAAACAGTAACAAGGAGCTCTAAGAAAAAGGAGTTAAGAGATTCGAAAGTGCCCCATTTTGTAGAAGTCTGATTATAGACTGTAGTAATGAGAAAGATACTAGACTTTCACATGGATTTAGGTGTACTGGAAGAGGTCGTTTTAATAATTAATACTAACTTAGTGATCACGCATTATACAAGGTGTTGTTTTGCATCCTCGTCGAATTCAAGGAGGTAACTATGCTAATGATTCTCGTCCCGAATCAATAATAAAATGGGTAGGCAGTTTTTTATTGAGCTTCTACATAATATTTTGTTGTTTTCTTGTTGTATTATTTTTATAACTTATGTTTATGTTATTCTCCTCATGGAAATTGAGCGAAGGCTAGTCACATCGAAGAGTCGAATGACTGTCGAGAGTGTCGAGAAATGCTGAGATTCGAATGAGTCATGACTGTTAGCACGCCATCTTGCGTACCTAGTAGAATTACGTAGTCACAAATCTTGTAATACTGCCATCTCTTGGTGAGTTTCAGAAAATATTCCCCCTCCATGGTAGCGTTAAACGTTAAACTTGTTGGAAGTCGCATAAAAAGTTTCACTTCAAAAAAGTGAAAATGTTAATACCGTCTACATAATATTTCCGTAACGACATAGAAGAATCCCAGATATGAATTCCAGACCAAATGAAATATCATAGAACAAGTAAATTTCGTCTTCGATAAGGGTATTTTAACCCATTATAGTAATCTCAATACTTTATTGCATTGCATTCCATAATGTGTACATGTAACAGTTGGTGTGTTACAACTTTGAATCAATTATGGACCCTGTCGGGCACAGCAAAGTTAAACAATAGGACAGAGGATGAAGGCGTTTTTTGTTAAGAAAAAAATAATAATATTAAATTAAAATAGAATCACTAAGATAGTTATATTATTTGTTTTTATGATATTTGTTTATATATTTGGTTTAAAGTAAAATTTATGTATTTTTATATTATATATTGCACGAATTACATTATTAACAATGATAATAAACTAAATACTATTTATGTATTTTAGGTATAATGTAAAAAATGTTTTTATTGTTGTTGAAATTTATCGTTAAAATATTCGTCAATAGTGTAATAGGTTTTGGTTATTAGAAATTGTTTTAATTTATTGATAAAGATATTATTTTTATTCATATTTTTGATGTATTCCGGTAACTTATTGTAAATCGTGTTAGTCAAGCGTGTGTCAATCATAGTTGAAATCAAAATAAAGTTAGTTATACGAATTCAACATCTTCGATACTTACTTTAATATGAAAGAAAAACCCCCGACACACCGTTCAATTCTTCTCAATAGGAAAAAAAAACTTTTCACGAATAAAATTTGTGGAGATCATTACCAATATTTTCCCGAGAGGCTTTCCGAAAGAAATCAGCACCCTTCCGGAATTGTCCAACAAAATAACAAACGGGGAAGGTTGACGAAATTTCCGTGAAATTTTCTAAGTATTTTGGAGGAAGAGATTTAATTTGTCAAAGATTTCATTTGTGAATTGAGACGTGAGATTTCTTAATTGTCAAGGCATTGAGAGGCTGTGCTTATGGGAATTTATTTGAGTAAAAAGATATTGTTGTCAAAGGTTTTGTAAGCAGTTAATTATTTGGAATTTAAAGTACGTTTACACAGGGTGGAAGAGACACCGATGCTAAAATGGTTAACACGAATTCAGTAGATACATCATTCTGGAACCCGCATCGGTTATTAAAGAAAAGCCGGCCAAGTGCGATTCGGACTCACGTACGAAGGGTTCCGTACTATTATTTATAATAATGAGAGCAGCGGTGGCCCGGGAGCAGCGGTGGCCCAGTGGTAGCAGCCCCGACTTACGAGCAGTAAGTCGTAGGTTCGAACCCAGGCAGGCGCATTACTTTGTGTATTTTATTTCTTCACCGCTGCTCTCAAAAACGGTGAAGGAAAACATCGTGAGGAAACCGGCATGTCCTAGAACTAAAAATTCGAAGACATGTGACATCTACCAACCCGCACTGGGCCCGCGTGGTGGATTACAGCCCACTCCCTCTCATAGAGAGGAGGCCTGCGTCCCAGCAGTGGGAAAAATATAGGCTGATGATGATGATTTATAATAACGAGCAAGGAAATATTTTTTTTGTATGGGGGCTCCCATACAAAAAAGTAATTTCCTTGCTCGGACTCGCGCACGAAGGGTTCCGTACCTAACATTATTTATAAAAAAACGAGTAAAAAAAAACATTTTTTGTATGGGAGCCCCCCTTAAATATTTAATTTATTCTGTTTTTAGAATTTGTTGTTATAGCGGCAACAGAAATACATAATCTGTAGAAATTTCAACTGGCTAACTATCACGGTTCATGAGAACAGTTCCACCCTGTATGTGAGTTGACTGAAAATAAACGGTACTTTCTGATGGAAACAAGACGCATTTAAACAAGGGGTTTTAAAAGAGTCACGGAGACAAAGTGAAACAGTCAAAATAAGAGATTTCACTGGAAATCACAAGGCACAATTTTATTTAGACTCAAAGTTCAATCTGGCCTTCAAAAGAAAATAATGATGTAAGGATCGATGTTAATGACTCAATCATGCCAAAACGGCTGAACTGATCTGGATGATAAACACATAGTCCGTATTAGCATATGGGCTACATTTTGTTTCTCACATATGTATAATTATAAAAAATCCATGCGAACGAGGTCGCGAGCAACAGCTATTAATTGACAAAAGAAAAAACGGGCCAAGTGCGAGTCTTACTCGCACACAGGGTTCCATAGCCCCAAACAATACAAGGTGTTGTTTTACATTCTCGTCAAATTCAAGGAGGTAACTATGCTAACGATTCTCGTCCCGAATCAATAATAAAATGGGTAGGTAATTTTTCTTTTTTACGGAAATTGGTAAGTGTGTACCACCCTTGTTTTAAACGCAGTCCATCTGGTTCTTGCCTTATAACCTCGCTTACACAAATACAAACTATCTCAAACGTTTATTCGATAATTTCTTTGTCTCTAAGCCACGTTAAGGGGGTTATTCTGAATTACTGGCAAACTTAAACAACCAAAAAAATCAGCGTTGACTAATAATTAACTAGGTACCGAAATTTTAATTGATTATTTATGTCTTTCGTGACCACCTCCTGAAATTTGACGAGGTTGCAAAACAACACCTTGTATAATGACAATGTTTTGAACGGTCATTCATTAGTAAACCTTCACTCAACCGCAAAACTAAATTTGTTTTTATAGTAAGTTAATGAAAAACAAAGTTACTGCTGCAGTTTGGTGAAAAAGTCCCATATCTCAAAAACTACATATCAAATCTTATTCAAACCAATTTTCGTTGAAATTTTTTTTTACGGTCTACATCCCCATATTTTTTTCAGATTTTTTCTCCTGTTACTTTAGAAATAAGAGGGGGGGGGACACTCGTTTTACCACTTTGGAAGTGTCTATCTTTCAAACAATTGACTTTGAAAAAAATTTTTTTTTTAATTTCAATTTCATGAATGGGGGGATATCCTTATCTATATATTTTTTTTAATTTTGTACAAAAATCATAATGCGGTTCACAGAATACATCTACCTACCAAGTTTCAGCTGTGTAGTCTTAATAGTTTCGGAATAAAGTGGCTGTGATACGGACGGACAGACAGACAGACAGACAGACATGACGAATCTATAAGGGTTCCGTTTTTTGCCATTCGGCTACGGAACCCTAAAAACACCGATTCAAAATCAAAATCAAAATATTTTTATTTCACATAGGCCTACATTGGCACTTGTAAAACGTCGACAAAAAGGTGCTCGATTGAGACCATCTCTCATCTTTTCATCTCATCTTCTCAATGATATTTTGATAGGTCGGTTTGCGCAGTGGTTGAGCGATCGACTGCTGCGCTGCGTGTCGCGGGTTCCATCCCCGCACGGATAAATATTTGTATGGCCTACAGATAGTTGTTCCGGGTCTGGCTGTTTGTGTATGTGAGTTTAAATTTTTTGTAAAACGCACCCACGATACAGGAGAAATACTATGGAGCAACGTTTAAGAAAAAAGGAAAAAGATCTCTATCCTACGATTGGCACATCTTTGGACATAATTTATCATGACGCCTGTGTACCCGAAGGGTACCTAATATTACACCCGTATTTCGCCAGTTATGATAAAGTCCCATGAAATACGGGGCGAGCCTATTGCCATCAAACGGGCACAAATCCAGACTCCGTGGCTGCTACTGAGAAATTCCCTATGAAAAAATCCAATACCACTTTGCCCGACTCGGGAATTGATCTAGGACTCAGCAGAGGCGCTTGCCACCACTGGACCGAGGCAATCGACACTACGAACAAATCTATCTATACAAATATTTTAAAGCTGCAGAGTTTGTTTGTTTGCTTCAACGCGCTAATCTCAGAAACTACTTGTCCGATTTGTAAAATTCTTTCAGTGTTAGATAGCCCATTTATCGAGGAAGGCTATAGGTTATACATCATCACGCTACGACTAATAGGAGTGAAGCAGCAATGAAAAATGTAGCCAAAACGGGTAAAATGTGACGCAGACGAAGTTGTTCCAATAAAGGTGGCAGATCCAGTACCTTAGATTCAAGTAACAGGTAAAGAGTTAATGGCTTGAACAGGAGCATTAGAGTTAAGTGCCTGTACTACACATGCCAGGATCTCACGTATTTATTTGAGTAGGGGTTTTTTTATAAGAATAGAAATGACATGCTTGTTTGTAGCATACTTTTATAGGTTTATTTGAAACTAGCTGTGGCACGCGATCTTCGTCCGCGTAAACTTATTACTTTCCTATTTGAATGTTGGAAAAATTAAAATGTAAAAATAGCCTAAGTTACTTCCTATAACATCCGCTATCTGCCAGTGAAAGTCCCGTCGGAATCGGTCAAGCCATTTTGGAGATAACCGGAACATACAAACGGACAGACAAAAATTCAAAATATGGTTTTTATTTATTTTTCATCACACTTGCACGTAAACAGTGTCATAACATACAGGTTAACTTGGCTGTAATGCCCCATATAAAACCCTAGGGCGGTAAGTAATTTTTTTTTTTAATTTACAGCACAGCATGACAGCACACAGGTCATGCAAGTTCAAGCAAGGAGTTTACACGCAATTGAAAAATTGTCTTAAAATGTTATTTAAACAGGAATTTCATTCAATCTCGCTACATGTTATTTAATTACTCAACTAATGTTCTAAAATCTAAATAATCGATAGTTTTTTTGTATCAAAACGTCGTTTTTATTTTATACTCCGTCATGGCTGTATATCTAGGTAAGTATTTGCCTTTAACGTTTCTGAACAAAACATTTGTATAATCTGTGGTGTGGGCAAACAGCCCCCCATCCGCAAATCAGTTCACGTATTTCGTAATAATATGTGCTGACTTGTGTATATTCATAATTATTAACTCGCAAGTGTGATGAAAAACATTGTATGTTTCACGGGCGGTACGGGAATTACAAAGCCCTCAGTCTTCGACTTCGGGCTTCTACTAGAGCCTCGATCGTAATTCCTTACTTACCGCCCTTAACCTCTCCAACCTTGCGGCTAAACGGTAAAACACCCAGCCGGCCTCACAATGACGTCATCGAGCGTGTCAAGTGTCCTGCGCTCATAAAAAGCTTATCGCGCGAGTTCTATTAGCTCTTATCTCAAGCGGTAAACAGTTTCGGGTTCTTGATTAACGAGACCATGTATTACAATATAAACAACTGTTTTATAACTACTTGAGAATTATAAACATCGCATAGAATTCAGAGAGCTCGCCGCAAACATACTGTTGTCGTAGTTTGTTTTTTTTTGGTAAAACTACTGAATCAATTTACACGAAACTTTAGATCTAACATAACAAATATACAAGTAATCTAATGACAGTGTTTTTTAGGAGTCCTACATAAATTATTCTTGCAAGATTCCAATTCAAACGTCTTATTAGAATCGGCCATTTTCTAACTGCGCAGTTCAATGCATGAAAATACTTGAAATATCAATAAATATGAATAAATATGCCTCGAATGCATGAAATTATGAATTATCACTATTTTTTCGCTTATTACTAATGTTTCCAAGACCATATTTCATTGTAAAAGAGTCAAATTCATATTTTCAATTTCGACTGACGAACTTCACAACAAAGGAATTGTTGGATAAATTTTTGGGTCAAAAACATAATTTTTAGATATTTTTTCCAGCAAATGACTATCTAAAAAGTTACATTATACACTTATAACATACTATACATTTACTTACCAAAGTTTAACAACACAAAACACAAAAATTTCACTGCATTCCAAAACAAAACACCACCGTTCCACACTGGCCGCCATGACTCATTTTGACAGTCGACAAAGACGCGTTTCTTTATTTTTTTAATAATTTTGTGCAGTTGTTAGGTTGGTATGTTTGGTTTCATTTTAATCGAACTCTAGTTGGCCAGAGACGGAAATTTTTACAAACGAATTAGACCCTTACTGTACGTACGATAAGGGTTTAAGTTGGCTTGTACGAGGCGTTCCCATATGGGAACCTCGGGGTTCAACCGAATTGTTCGGCGTTCCCATATGGGAACCACGGGGCTGGAGAGGTTAATACACAATATACTATTTCATCACACTTGCTCGTAAACCGTTTCAGAACATACAGGTTAACTTGGCCGTAATGCCCCATATAAAACACAAGGGCGGTAAGTATTTTTTTTTTTAATTTATAGCACAGCACACAGGTCAAATTCAAGCAAGGAGTTGAAAAATGTCATTGAATCTCGCTACATGTTACTTAAATACTCAACTAATGTTCTAAAATCTAAATAATCGATAGTTTTTTGTATCAAAACGTCGAAATTATTTTATTTTTTTACACTCCGTCATGGCTGTATACCTAGGTAAGTAGGTACTTGCCCTTAACATTTCTGAACGAAACATTTGTATAATCTGTGGAGTGGGCAAACAGCCCGCCATCCGCAAATCAGTTCACGTATTTCGTAATAATATGTGCTGACTTGTGTATATTCATAATTATTAACTCGCCATGTGATGGAGAACATTGTATGTTTCACGGGCGGTACGGGAATTACGAACCTCGACTCAGAAAGCCCTCAGTCTTCAACTTCGGGCTTCTACTAGAGCCTCGATCGTAGTTCCTTACTTACCGCCCTTAATACACAATGTACTATTAAGTAAATATGCTGTTTTTTAGAATTTACAAACAGACACTTCTATTTTATTTATTTGTATAGATTCTGCATGCAGCATAGGGTCCTAAGTTCAATTTTCAGGACGAGTCAGTACGTTCACAAGACATTATGCCTTATGACTGGGACTGTAGCTTCGCGTTTTATTTTGTTTTTTTACTTTCAAAAGTGCCTGTAATGGTCTAATTGAAATAAATGCTTTTACTTCGACTTTTTGAATAAAAGTTCGGTTTTTGCATCAGCAATTTAGCTTTATCCAGCCATAAATTAAGGCAGAAACATACTTACGTGTCGTGGCGTGTCAAGAAACAGCCGAAACAAACTCGAGAGGTCAATATCTCTTTTAAAATCCAAACATTGGTAAAGTCATAACATAACATTAGTGTCTCAGATGTTTTTTTGAAGAAAGAGCCCCACAGATTTGAGTGGAACTGTCCAGTCAGTGCAAGCATTAGTCACTCATAACTCAAAGAGCTCAACGAGACGACGAACAAAAAGAAAGGATATTTGGGAAGGCCGCATAGAGTACTCAAAACGCGAAAAAAAAACTCGTTCCCTATTATATAGAACGTAACTTTGCCTATATTGACCAAAATCAAAATATTTTTATTTCACATAGGCCTACATGGGCACTTGTAAAACGTCGACAGAAAGGTGCTCGGTTCGGGTTGGTCGTTTGCTATGGAGAAGAACCGGCAAGAAACTCCATGGTTACTCTTTTAAAATCATTTGATTTTACAATATTTCTATGTTACTTAGTTATTTTTATGCTTACTTATTTTATACTAGCTGTGCCCGCGACTTCGTCCGCGTGGAATTAGTTTTTTTTCTAAAATAGAAGTAGCCTAAGTTTATACTCCTTATTACATCAGCTAGATAGCTGAACGTAAAAAAAAAACGTATGTACCAATTTTGACGGGACTAGCAGATGCTAGTCCCGTCAAAATCGGTCCATACGTTTCAGAGGTTAGCCGGAACAAACAGACTGATAGATGTAAATTGTAAAAAAAAATATTTTGGTATATGTATCATATATATCCTTCATATGCATGAAGTAAAAAGCGATTATTTTATTTATATTACAAACAGACACTTCAATTTTATTTATTTGTATCCTATCGTTCGTGCGCCAATAGTTCGAGGGACTAAATAAGTCTTTAACCCGAGGTAAACACTGTGCTTTTTATTACGAATAGTATAAGGAAAGTAAAAACAAAAACATGAATTAGCTAAAGAAAAAATGAGTAAAACCGTTTGCCGCTTTCCCGCCTGTTTTGTTTTTTTTTTCAGTGGCCAGCCAGCTATTCAGCCTTTTTTTTTAATTTTCATCATTGAAAAAATGGTAAATATTTTGCCCAAATCAATGTTGTTTAAAAAAAAGAACTGTTTAAACTAAATTATAATAAAGTGTTTTATTAGTATATTGTGTATTAAAGGCGGTAAGTAAGGAATTACGATCGAGGCTGTAGTAGAGGACTGAGGGCTTTTTGAGTCGAGGTTCGTAATTCCCGTACCGCCCGTGAAACATACAATGTTTTTCATCACATTTGTGAGTTAATAATTATGAATATACACAAGTCAGCACATATTATTACGAAATACGTGAACTTGATTTTTAAGCGGATGGCGGGCTGTTTGCTCACTCCACAGATTATACTTACCTAGGTATACAGCCATGACGGAGTATAAAAAAAAAAAATCGACGTTTTGATACAAAAATCTATCGATTATTTAGATTTTAGAACATTAGTTGAGTAATTAAATAACAGGTAGCGAGATTGAATGAAATTACTGTTTAGATAACATTTTAAGACAATTTTTCAATTGCGTGTAAACTCCTTGCTTGAACTTGCATGACCTGTGTGCTGTCATGCTGTGCTGTAAATTAAAAAAAAAATACTTACCGCCCTAGGGTTTTATATGGGGCATTACAGCCAAGTTAACCTGTATGTTATGACACTGTTTACGTGCAAGTGTGATGAAAAAAATTTATATCCTTTAATTAATCATTACTTAACTTATGTTATTTCAATTTTACATCGTGGCTGCATTGAAAGTTCGAACATGGTTCAATAAAAATATGAAAATAGTACTAGTTTTTTTTTATAATTTGACATCTGTCAGTTGAAAGCGATTCTCCCTAGGGTTGAAAAGTATTACTTTCAACCCGCTCTTCAGGCAACTTTAGATCTACTTTCAGAGTATGAGTAATGAAAAACAATTTGCCCAACTCGAGAATCGAACTCAGGACCTCATGCTCAGCTGTCGCGATTGCGATCACTAGATCAACGATCACGGCAGCCATGTAGTCCGTTTTAAAATGGGAAACCAATTAATGATTATTCGGCCGACTAAATAATTATAACTCCGCTGGCCGCCGGTTTTGTAATGTATGCTTCAAAGTGTGGAGGAAATATTTTAAATTAATATAACTTAGTACTGGGTAATACGATACCCAGATTGATTGTCAGACTTTTGGACCTGTAACGACTACAAATGTCATCCGAGACCAAACACTTAACGTGCTTTCCGAGGCATGGAGGAAAGACAGTTTTTAATGGGCGGTCACCCATCTCACCCATTATTTAGCCATTGGAAAAAGACTAGACATATGATAATCCTTTCCGATTCCGTGATGCGAAAAAAAACTCCAGGAAAATGTAGCGCTAATTATCATCACCAAACATACATTACTAGCTAACAAAACCCTCATGTTTTCTTTTAATTCAAAACCCATTAAAATTATAATTACAAAGTTAAAAATAAACAGCCAACGTAGAAGGAAAACCCTACCCATATTTTCAGGTTTTAATGAAAAATAAACAAACTGGCTGCATTGAGGAACGGTATATTATGCGTCGTTCGTTGTTCAGTTTAAATTAAATTAAACGTTTTAAAATCGGTCATCATCATCTGCCTAGCTATTTCCCAAACTATCTTGGGGTCAGCTTCCAGTCTAACCGTATGCAGCTGAGTACCAGTATTTCACATGAAGCGACCGCCTATCTGACCTCCACAACCCAGTAACTGGGTAATACGATACCGCTTACTAAGACTGGATATCAGACTTTTGGCTTCTGACTACTCGTAACGGCTGTCAAAGATCTACAAATGACAGCCGGGACTAACGGCTTTACGTGCATTCCGAGGCACGGAGGAAACTCGGTATGTAATTATGGTCACCCATCCACGAACCAACCTCGGCAAGCACGGCTTAACCTTAAAGATCGACCAGTGCGGCTGTTATTGAAGTGAAACTTCTTATGCGACTTCCAACAAGTTTAACGTTTTCATGGAGGGGGAATATTTTCTATTACCCACTAAGAGATGGCGCTATTACAAGATTTGTGACTACGTAGTTCTACTAGCCCGCCGTAAGGGCCGCCATTAAACATCTTAAAATTAAAAAAGCCACAGGGAGAGACCGAATCCCCATACAAACCATAAAGGCTTTAGGAGAACGTGGCGTCCATATCTTCCATGCCATTTGTAACAGAGTATGGCAGACAGGAACTTGGCCGTCTGAATGGACTCATACAGTCTTCGCCCCCTTACATAAAAAAGGCTCCACAAAGAAGTGTAACAACTATCGCCTTATTGCACTGATATCCCACGCCAGCAAAATTTTGTTACATATTCTAAACGAGCGACTGAAGGCTTATTTGTCCAAAGAAATCGCACCAGAACAGGCCGGATTTGTGAAGGGGAAGGGTACACGGGAACATATTCTTGTTGTTCGCCAGATTATTGAGAAAGCTCGTGAATTCAACAAGCCAACATACATCTGCTTTGTTGATTTTTCCAAAGCATTTGACTCGGTAAAATGGCCAGTATTGTGGAAAACTTTACTTGACATGGGCACGCCAAAACACCTAGTTCACCTTCTGAGAAGGTTGTACGAAGAAAGCACAGCCTCAGTACGAACAGATGACATTCTGTCCGGTAATTTCCACCCCAGTGCAGGTGTCCGCCAAGGATGTATTATATCGCCACTCTTATTTAATATCTACACA
This sequence comes from Cerastis leucographa, assembly GCA_963082945.1. Classification (NCBI taxonomy): domain Eukaryota; kingdom Metazoa; phylum Arthropoda; class Insecta; order Lepidoptera; family Noctuidae; genus Cerastis; species Cerastis leucographa. The sequence continues at coordinate 3,018,267 of OY720369.1, read as the reverse complement.
GAGCTTATAATGCGCATAACTTTGGAAGATTGGACGGATGGGGTTACAGTTGGTGGCTACAATATTGTGAATTTGCGCTACGCAGATGACACCACTCTTTTTGCATCTGATGCTCGCCATATGGAAGATTTACTACGCAAAATGGAACAAGTGAGCCTTGAATTTGGATTAAAGATTAATCGCAGTAAGACCAAGGTGATGATTGTAGACCGTGCCAACAATAATTCGCCAGCAGTTACTCAGATCGCGAACTGCAACGTAGTCCAAACCTACGTATATCTTGGAGCTTTAATCTCGAATAACGGCGGCTGTATTGACGAGATAAGGAGACGTATGGCGATCACGAGAACTGCAATGGACAAAATGAAAAAAATATGGAGGAACAGAGACATCACCAAAGCCACGAAGACCAGGCTCGTGCGCACGTTAATTTTACCCATATTTCTGTACGCTGCAGAAACGTGGACGTTGCGGGAGGTGGAAAGGAAAAAGATAGACGCTCTAGAGATGTGGTGCTGGAGAAGAATGCTCGGCGTATCGTGGACCGAGTTCCGCACAAATGTCTCGATACTCCAAGAACTTCACATCAGTCAGCGTCTCTCCACAATAGTACAGTCCCGAATACTCACTTTCTTCGGACACGTTTCAAGGCGAGACAGTCAGTCCATAGAGCGGTTAGTCGTCCAAGGAAAAGTGGAAGGCACTAGACCGCGTGGAAGGTCTCCCATGCGTTGGACCGACCAGATCAAGTCTGCTGTGGGCGGTCCCGTACACGAATGTACCCGGATGACTTCTGATCGGGCGAGGTGGCGGGACATCGTGAGGCGTATTACATCTGCCGCAAGTAGTAGCAACACTTCATGACGACCACGACCGCTCTGTCAAGAGCGTAACGACTAAGAAGAAGAAGTTCTACTAGGTACGCAAGATGGCGTGCAAACAGTCATGCATTCGACTCTTTGGTGTGACCAGCCTACGCTCAATTTCCATGAGTAGAATAACTTCGATAAACTTATGTAATAAAAAGTGTACAACATTAAAACAATAAAATATAATTTAGAAGCTCAATAAAATAACGAGACTGAATGCGTGGCACTCGAACGCATGCATGTAGTATTACGAAGTTTCACTTCTTCCGCATGGAGGGACTCCACGCACTATTTTTTATTTAGCCACGAGCTCCTCAAAAACGGTAAACAAAATTATTAAAATGTTCTTGCGTTGACGATGATATTATTTTACGATACCCCTTGGTAACACTGGTTGACAGACCATCTGGCTTTCTGACTACGTGTATCACGTGTGATATCGGTTGTCTAAGATTCACTGTAAATGAAATTGATGGAAATGCACCACAAAGAAAAAAAAAATGTGCGTGGAGTTCCTCCGCGTGGAAGAAGTGAAACTTCGTAATACTACACGCATGCGTTCGAGTGCCACGCATTCACTCTCGTTATTCTATTGAGCTTCTAAATAATATTTTGCTGTTTTATTGTTGTATTATTTTTAATACATAAGTTTATCGAGGTTATTCTACTCGTGGAAATTGAGCGAAGGCTGGTCACACCGAAGAGACGAATGCATGACTGTTTGCACGCCCTTATGCGTACCTAGTAGAACGTACGTAGTCACAAATCTTGTAATACTGCCATCTCTTGGTGAGTTTTAGAAATGGTAGCTTTAAACGTTAAACTTGTTGGAAGGCATAAGAAGTTTCACTTCAAAAATTGTAACCAATTCCTATCCCTTATGCAAGATATTTAATCAGACTCTTAACGAAGCCGTCATTCTGTGTATGAAACTAGCTAAGTATGCAAAAAATATTGCTGTACAACAACTTTTTTTCTTGGGTTGAAAATCACGATTGTTCTAAAGTAGCACTCATCCTTCCAGGGTTACGGGACTGTTCGAAAGAGATACCGTGTCCCTGGAACACAAAGGGCTAAGAAGGAACATGGATTGGTTTTAGTCAATACAAGTCTGACACTCCCTTCCGATCCGCCCAGAGCGGTAGGAGTCATTTGATGATTTCACATCCGTATAAAAAAAAATGGTAGCACTCAATCGAACAGACTCAAAACATTGTGCTGATGGATGCATTAAGTAGTAATATTAGTAGTCTTAATAACCCCTACACCCCTTTTCACCCCGAAAAATAAAAACCTCACTTCACACGACTTCACAGAAAAACCAAAACAGACCTCCAGCAAATTAATCCTCCAACAAATATCTCACTTGGTGACATTTAAATGTCAAAAATTACTCACTTCTAATAAAGAGAGGCCGTAATTTTTCTCAGGACAACCCTGGAGGGGTGAAAAAAAATATAAATTGCCCCCTTGCTCTTGACAGTACAGTCGTTATGCCCCAGTTTTATGTCCCGCACTTTATCAAGGGATGAGCGGGGTGTAGTAGGGTTTTTGAAAAAGTTAGGTTCGAGGAAATTCGGATGAGTAGGGAAGTATTAATGGGAAAAGAAGACGGGTGATTTGTTCATTTTAATAACCTACTAGCTCGTGGCTAAACAATAACAGCCGCTTGGGTGGATCTTTAAGGTTAAGCTGTGCTTGCCGAGGTCGGTCCGTGGATGAGTGACCGTAATTACACCTGCATGGGTAATGAAAAAAAAAATATGAAAAATGTATGGCTTGGCTGTTTCGTTACTTACTTCAGAAACTAAATATTCGCATCACCTCCACGACGGTAGCGAAACGGCAAAGCCATACATTTTTACTGAAAAGTAGAATTTGTGAAGTTAGGGTCGGCAGAGTTAGGCCGTGTAGATTCAGAAACTTGGCTCTACATGAGATCTGATATCTTTTTCACAGGGCAAACCTTATGTGGTCGTCTTGGCAACATTATACATGAAACGTTTTTGGTGGGACACTGAGTTTCCTCCGTGCCTCGGAAAGCATGTTAAGCCGTTGGTCCCGGTGTCATTTGTAGATCTTTGACAGTCGTTACGAGAAGTCACAAGCCAAAAATCTGACATCCAGCCTTACCAATGGGATCGTATTACCCAGTTACTGGGTTGTAGAAGTCAGATACGAGTAGGCAGTACCTTCATGTAAAATACTGGTACTCAGCTGTATTCGGTTAGACTGGAAGCCGACCCCAAGATAGTTTGGGAAAAGGCTAGGCAGATGATGATGTATCCTATACTAATAAAAGAGCAAGATTTGTATATACTATACGGAGAGTAAGTATGAATATAAATGTGGATGGATGGAGAGGGAGAGGAAGACCAAAGAAAAGATGGGTGGATTATGTGAAAACTGATTTGAAGGAAAAAGGAGTAAATGATATCATGCATCATAATATCATGCTTCACGAATGACAGAGACAATGAAACGATGAGAGAGACAATGGAAGAAAAAGGCAGAATGATGATAAAGTAAAAAAAATAACAGACTATAAAAAATAAACAAAAGGTACTAAAATTTGGGAACTTACAGTAAGGTGAGGTAAGGTCTTATGGTATACTTACACAGGGCTGCAGGCGGCGGCACTCCGTACGCACCTCGGGTTGTGACGTCATAAACCAGAAACAAACATTGAAGTTTGAAAATACTATGCCGAAGATGATGTTGTCACGTTTTAAAAGTTTGTTAGTTTTCAGGGATATGGTGGTAATGTAGGCACACATCGTATTAATTTGTACAAACTGGGTTGTGGACGTCAGGTACCGGAGTTCGTTTTTTTTTTTCGGTTTGTAAATCATCAAATGATTCCTCCCGCTCTGGGTGGAGCGGAAGGAAGTGTCAGACTTGTACTGACTAAAACCCATCTATAATCCTTCGATTCCCATCCGCGGTATCTCTGGCAGGCATCGGCCCTCTCGGACCCCTTCCGGTTTGCTGACATCTCCTTAAGGCGCGCGTGGAACACGAACGCACCGTCGACACGGCCTGTCATCCTAAGACAAACGGACGGAAGGTGAGCTTGCCCGTTTCTCACCGTCCACAGGCCCGCGCCTACGGTGGCCACTGGGCTCCCGTTGCGGCTGGGACGTGGCTGTCTCCCTCTTACGTACCGCCACCTTCCTCGCTAGCATGACTGCTTTGCAGAAGAAGGCGACGGCTTAACGCAGTCCTTCCATGTAAAACACTGTTATTCAGCTGAATCCGGTAAGACTGGAAGCCGATCCCAACTAAATTGGGGAAAAAGCTAGGCAGAGGATGATGGTGGTAATTTGGGCACAAAAATCATGCACTAGATGAGTAATAAAAAACACCCCATAATCAATTCTTTATTTTGGTCAAGTCGGTTCAATTTAAATACCCCAGTACCCAGTCCCGATACTTCTCCACATCTGTTAAGATCGTGTACTCATAGGGATCGCAGATAGGTGCATCAGTTCTACTGGGGGCAATGGACACTATGCCACGGACGTACCACGCACCAAACGTTGTACCACCTGGCGTGTCTGTCACAAATATCATGAGACCACCGCCGCTGTCACCGTTGCAGGCTGAACTTCCTGGAACAAGAAAATAATAGTAAACTAGCTGTCCCGCGCAACTTCATCTGTGTCACATTTTCCCCGTTTTCGCAACATTTTTCATTGCTGCTCCGCTCCTATTGGTCGTAGCGTGATGATATATAGCCTATGTCCTTCCCCAGGTTAAAATCTATCTTCTTGCCAAATTTCATTAAGATCCGATCAGCCGTTTAGTCGTGAAAAGGTAACAAACAAACAAACAAACAAAGTGCACCGGGGCACGTGCCCAGTGTGCCCAGTGAAAAAGATGGCCCTGGTTGTGTGCTGTAAAAGTTAGTTCAAGTATTTGAATAAAGCATCGGTACTTACCGTTACCAAATCCAGCACAAAACTTATTGATGTTCAGTTTCCGGTGAAAGAATGTTGGGTTACTCTTCAAACAGGTCAGTTCTGATTGTATAGGCATGGTTGCCTGCTGCAGAGTGGAAGATAAAGAGTCCTTTTGGTCGAATCCCCAACCCACCACCTGGAAAGTTACAAAAAGAGCTGTGGGTATAAAAAGATTAACTCTCATGTCATTACAGTCTGTTCTTATAAAAGCAGTAGCTGTGCCCGCGACTTCGTCCGCGTTGTATTAGTTTTTTTCTAAAATAGAAGTAGCCTAAGTTACTCTTTATTACATCAGCTATCTGCCAGTGAAAGTCCTGTCAAAATCTGTCCAGCCGGTCCCGAGATTAGCTGGAACAAACAGACAGACAAACAGACAAATACACAAAAAATTTCAAAAAATGTAATTTTGGAAAATGTACCGTATATATTATACTAGCTGTCCCGCGCAACTTCGTCTGCGTCACATGTTCCCCGTTTTCGCAACATTTTTCATTGCTGCTCCGCTCCTATTGGTCGTAGCGTGATGATATATAGCCTATGTCCTTCCCCAGGTTGAAATCTATCTTCTAGCCAAATTTCATTAAGATCCGATCAGCCGTTTAGTCGTGAAAAGGTAACAAACAAACAAACAAACAGAGTGACATTCGCATTTATAATATTAGTATGGATAGTACATTCCTACGCATGTAGTAAATAAAAAGCGGTTATTTTAATATTACAAACAGAAACTTTAATTTTATTTATTTGTATAGATATAGATAATACAACATCACGCCTGTAATTCCCGAAGGATTAAGCAGAGGTGTACCGGATAGTACACCGACACTTTCCCAGTTATGTTTAAGTTGCATTTTGCAGTCCAGAATCCATGGCTGTTACTGAGAATTTCCTGATGGAAAAGCCCAATAACACTTTGTCCTACCTGGGAATCGAACCTAGGACCTCATGCTTACTCAGCAGTCGCGTTTGTGAGCACTAGACCGACGAGGCAGTCGACAGTCGGCAGTTTTTAGAAATCTAATCCTAAAATATAACAGTAAGAAACCAGGTTATAGAGACCATGACAAATGCAAAATGTATGGCTGTCAGGGTCAGCTCACACCGAGACGCGACGCGACGCGACGCTGCGCGCACACTTTTAAAGAGCGATTCAAAATATAACTTTATTTCTACACGAAAAGATACACATTTCGTTGTGTGAATTCAGAATACGTTGCGCAACGTATTCTGAATTCTCACAAGTGCGCGCAGCGTCGCGTCGCGTCTCGGTGTGAGCTGACTCTAATTCGCCAACCGACCTCACCAACGAGATCCCCGTACAGTCAACCCAAGTAAGAAACAAATCAGTATCTGATCATTATGATCTGGATCTTTCCAAAGTTTGAGTTAATCGATTTCATTGAGGTAAGCGTGCTTCACCCTAGGCCGCATCATCGCTTCACATTAGGTGAATTGAGGCCAAAAGCAAGCCTACATAGTATAAAAAAAAATAAGTAAGCAAATTAATTACATACCGTTCCAAAAATAGACTGATTAGGAAGCTTTATTTTAGACTGCTCATGCCACAAGCAGGCTGGTCGAACATAATCAGTAAATAAGGCTTCAGATTTCAGCTTCAGTAAAGCGATGTCATTATCCAGAGTCATTTCATCGAATTTAGGATGTATAACTACTTGAAAGACCTAGAAAAACAAATGCAGTAGCTATAGTTTCACTTCACCAATCCAGCAGAACACCTTCCTCCTGGATAGGAACTGCAGTGGCCAATCCGGAAATCTCTTAAGAGGGGACTCTAGTGGGCCTTTCTCCGTACGTTTTCCGCTGTTTTCTTCTTGGATAATGCGTTTAGAGCAAAGATTTTTTTCCGAAAAATCTAGATCTTATTAACTCATGCCCCTATCATTTCTTTTTTTTTCAAAACATAATCACTAAATGATTTTTTTATGACAATCCAAAAACCCGAAAAAAGCCTTAGATAAGTTTTTAACAAAAAAGAAAATAATAGAAGCATAGCATAAGCATATACTTTTCCTCTAAATTTTGATACAAGAATTATTTAGATCAGTTTGAAGAAGAAAACAGCGGAAAACAGAACGTCTTTTGGTCAAGATTTTTGTATGTAAAATCAGCCTGAGCTGCTATTGTCCCTTTCGCACTTTACGGGGGCTTGGTCGGGCGCAGCGCGACGGCAATAGTTTCTTCAAATACCTATTCTTCAAATTCCTTGGGACTAGAGTTCCCTCTTAACCGTTTGCGAGTCCAGGTTGGCCGCTGTAGTAATAATGTGGTAAAATGGCATATCGTCGACCCTTCGTAAATACAAAGCCAGTGTGGAACCCCTCTGCAGGAAATGCCCCACCTTCTTCCTTGCCCATCCTGCACAGCAGGTCGCTATAATAATGCTGGACGGGTAATATTTCAGTCCATCGACACGCAAAGAAGAAGTAACTATGGCCTTCAAGGTGAGGTATTGAAAATACAAGGTGTTAAGGACCTCTTACGAAGCCGTCTACCAAGCATTCTGTACATAAACCTAAGTAAGTTAAAGAAAAAAAAATTTATTTTTTGATTTTATTCATTGTCATATTTCATTTTGTTTTGTTTTATTTTAATTTTTATTGCATGAATTGACTATAGTGTATTTGTATTGTTGTGTTACTAATATGGGTCAAGGACCTGAAATAAACGTTTTTTTTTTTTTTTTTTTTATGGGTAACAGCTTTTTTTTGGGTTGATAAATCACGTTTCACGGTAGGCGTCAATGTAACACACTCAAAACATTGTGCTGATTGATGCATTGTACAGGGTCATGAAGATATTTAAAGTAAAGTTATAACATTAAAAACAACTTTTTGGAAAAGTCACAACTTTGATCTCCAATATCTCCGTAACTAGAAGGTGTTTGACGCAGAATGTGCATTTCGCAAAATAATGAAAAAAAAATTGTGCGTTGAGTGCCTCCGCGCGGAAGAAGTGAAACTTCGTAATACTACACGCAAAGGTTCGAGTGCCACGCATTCACTCTAGTTATTTTATTGAGCTTCTAAAAAATATTTATAACATAAGTTGTTCGAAGTTATTCTACTCATGGAAATTGAGCGAAGACTGGTTACACCGAAGAGTTGAATGCATGACTGTTTGCACGCCATCTTGCGTACCTAGTAGAACTACGTAGTCACAAATCTTGTGAAACTGCCATCTCTTAGTGAGTTTTAGAAAATATTTCCCCTCCATGGTAGCGTTAAACTTGTTGGAAGTCGCATAAGAAGTTTCACTTCAAAAAAGAAAAAAAAATCGCAATGACGTAGAAAACAAGAGCCATTCGGCTCAGTAAGGGTTTTTGTACATCTATTATTTCACTTTTGCTTGAACCAAACGTATACTTGCCTCCCTTTCCTGTGTTCCGACATCTCCACCAAAAAGATTAAGCTTCCCAAGACCAATTCTGAAAGCTTCCGGTACAACTGCACTACCTCTTATAGAAGCACAATGAGCGGCTGGAAAGGAGAATATCAAGGAAAAATAGAGCTTATAAAAATATGAGGACATCGAAGAAAGAAAAATGTAACTTATACCAATCTTGTTAAGAGTTCCAATCTTTTGTTCTCAGTTTGTAAAACGTTATCTCTGGGTAGGATTACAAACAACTTTTCAAGCACGCTATAATATTATTGCTATTTAAATACACGGACTAAATTATTAGCTGAACGTAAAATTCTTTGTAATTTATTTCTAAAAAATTCGTCGTTTACCTGTTAGAACCATAGTCTTCGACAGCAAAGTTCCTCCACAGATATACTTAAGAGATGTTATTTCTATCTTATATATAGCCACATGCCACGGCCACTGTCCATACTTGGTAGATCGTCCATGAACTATCAGCTCAGTATGCATCAATTTTGGTCTTCCGCACGTTGGTTCTTGACTAGGCCTTAATTTTTCTTTTTGGGAAACAGTTTTTGATAGAATAGAAAAAAAAGGGGATTTGGAATCGTAGAAAGTACGACGTCAGGTTCATTTGTTTTTTCTTCTATTGTTCTTGAGAAAAGCTCGTTTAAATGTGCAGGTTTTTCTTCCGTTGTATTTAATACTGCGAAAAGTGCATCATTCTTTTCGTTTGGGAAATATGGGTCAGATGCATCAGGCTTTTGGTTTACGTAATCCAAGATCAACTTCATAGCAGGAAATAGTTTAATTTTTTCGGTAAAATCGTCTAAGTAACCCTGAAATGCATAAGTGCTGTGTAAACACGCCGTCAATCGGACCGGACTGAGTTCTGGACTGGCTGCTGATCTGGGACTTTAAGTAATATTTTCCCTCCGGCCGTCAGTACATTATTGGTCAAAGTCATATGGAATGAACCCCCTTATCGTTATGGGTAGTTTGACGTTTGAAAGTCTGACAAACAGCCTTACCAATGAGTGTGGTGTTACTCAATAATTGAGTGGTATGTCTTGCCAACCCCGCAAAACTACGGCAAATTTGTTGATGTCGTGTCCACTATGTCTCGAAGACACATCCCAAGGGGTTGCAGGACTTCCTACCTTCCAGGGCTATCACAGACAGCCTCCTGTGAACTGCTGAGCCCATATGAGTCATTGTATCGAACTGACGCTTTCTCAGAGGAAACTCAGCGTTAGCTGGAGATATACTGCTACCAAAATTAGATGAAAACCGGGAGGAGAGGTCGATCAACATTGTAACCAGTAAAGACATGACTCATAATAGTAAAAAAGCTTAGCACTACCAGAAAGCTAAGTAGTGCGTCCCTTCAACCCTCACCACCAAACCAAGTTGTAGCCAACCAGATAGCTTGCACAAAACCTAGATGGCGCTTGCGATAATATTAGTAAACCGTTCAACCTTACTGATATAATCGTAGCGATTAGGGGTCTTAAGTGCGGTAAAGCCTCCGAAATGGACAACATCTCAGTTGAACAGATACATAAACCTGGCCCAGTTGCTGTGTCGTGGTTGCAGCAATGATTCAACAATTGTCTAGAATCAGCTGCAGTCCCCGCCTCTGGAGAAAATCTAAGGTCATAACCATACCTAAGCCTGGTAAAGCAGCAGACGACCCCAAAAACTTCCATCCAATCTCTTTACTGTGTCACACATCAAGCTTTTCCAGAGCCTGCTGCTGAACCGTCTTACGACCGGTTTGACCCCAAATCAATCCCAGAGTGAGCTGGTTTCAGACCTTGCAGCAACCAGAACCATAAACTGGTTCAACACCTAAAAGATGGTTTCGAGGCAAGAATGGTCACTGGTGCTGTGTTCGTGGGTCTTTCAGCTGCTTTTTTTTTTACGGATAGGAAATCATTAAATGACTTCTCCCGGTCTGGGCGGAGCGGGAGGGAGTGTCAGACTTGTACTGACTAAAACCTATCCATGTTCCTTCTTCGCCCTTTGTGTTCCAGGGCCACGGTATCTCTTTCGAACAGTTCCGCAACCCTGGCAGGCATTGGCCCTCTCGGACCCCTTCCAGTTTGCTGAAATCTCCCTGAGGCGCGCGCGGTACACGTACGCGCCGTCGACACGGCCTGTCGTCATGAGACGGACGGACGACCACTGTAACTCCTGAAAACCAGAATCAACAGCGGCGACCACCAAAAAAGAGCCGAGACAATGAAGCTCGACGCAATCCCAGAACTTCGTCAAACACTGAGCAATACAATACCTCTTGGTAAGACTAGTTGCTGGAGACTTTCGGGCCACTGACTATCTGTAACGACTGTGAATGATATAATAGAATAGTGCTTTCCGAGGTATCAAGGGCATTCGGTTCCTATGTAATGATGGTCAGGTACACGGGTGCGCCAAAGTTCACCTAAATTTTAAACTCCGATAATTGGAAATCCGAAAATGTTCTTCCTTACATTTTTCATCCTAACAATCACAATTCCTAACTGCTCTGTCTCTAATGTTCATAATTTCGAAGCATTCAACTTCATAATGTCAGTAGCAATAAACATCGGTTATACTTTTATTTGTTTTCCTATATTTTCTCAACATAACCATCTTTTACACTATTTTTCAAAGTCATATCTTTTTTGTTTAGATTTCTTTTTTATCCGTCTTCTTTAATTTTATCTATAGCGGTGTGTAAGTGCAAAGATATCCATAGGTTAGGTTACTGTGACCAACTACGCGCGAGCCGAGCGAGCGTAGCAAGCGGTGCCGTGGCAGCGGCCGGCGACCGCTACCTAGAAATTGGTCGCGAAATTTTTCCACGTATTTTTTCATAGTGGGGGCACTATAACTATCATCTTCTACCCACATATATTTTTTATTACACTTGGTAAATGTTTCTTTCTGAGTATGAGTGAAAATATTATGGTAATTATGTTTAGGGATAAAAGCGTTATGATAAAAAACAGAAGGAGATTAAATATATTTACATTAATGATATTATTAATTACAATTTTCGGAAATATGAGTGTTATGAACATCGCCGGTAGCACGACAAATATGTAGTATGAATTGAAAACTTTAGTATGAAAAATTTTAGGAAGAGTGATCATTCGTATTACAAATCATTAGGAAGAACAATTTCGGGTAAAGAACTTTAGGTGAGCCAATATGGACCCCAGGTACACTCATCCATGGGCTGACCTTGGCAAGCGCGGTTTAACCTTTGAGATCGACCCGTGCGGCGTTTGTCATTTAGGCTCGAGCTCCTCCTAGCTCAGATAGGTACTAAGTGTAAGATTAAATGTACTTACAGTTTTTGGATTCTTACATAGCTCGTGTTCGTCCAGGATAATGTTTCGGATATAAGATATGGGTTTTAGTTGGTCTTCAAGAATCGTACAATTCAATAATTTATCGCTGGGTTCTTTGAGAAATCTAATATAAAATTTATTACTTAAATCTTGGTCCCGCGATAAAAATATTCTTCTTCCTGGCTAAAACAAAAAATATTAGGAGCATCAAACTTAAAAGTACCGTCAGCTGATGATATGTTAAATAAAATGTTATTACTTACTAAAATGGGGAAATAGCACAGACGCTCCCTCCTTGTTTACCCTCCAAAAAAAGCTAATTAGAATAATTACCAATATTGAACCAAGAGATAGTTGTAAGCCTTACTTTCAGAAACATAAGATTCTCACCTTAGTTGGTATTTATATTTTGGAATTATGTAAACTAGTCCGCAAATATCCAGATTCTTATAACACACGGGGAGACATACAAACAAATTATTCTTTGCGCCATAAAAACAGACTAAATTTGCCCCCCTCCCGCCTTAAATTACACTCATCTAGTCCTTATGCAATGTCAATTAAAATATATAACAAATTACCAGAAGAATCAAAACAGCAAAATAAAACCAGTATATTTTTAAATAAAAGCAGTACTTCATTAAGAAAAGCTATTACTCATTACACGAATATTTTACGGATAAATTCAGTAAAAATACATAATTATGAATAACAGACATTTAATATGTAAAATAACAAAAATAAAGTATATTATAATACTTAATTATTAATATATTTAAATAAATAATGAATAAATAGATAGACTTGAATACATAATACGAATAGAATAAGTAAATAGACATATTAAATAATAACAAGGATATAAAATAATTCGAAATTCAAATAATGTAACATTAGTAGTAATTGTAATAACTGTATTAATTGTGATGATTGTATAATTGCTCTTCTTTGACAAGGAAAATTAGAGAAGCACTCTTCCTCTCTCTACTTATTTAAAACTTGCTGTGCCCGACAGGGTCCATAATTGTGTCTAAAATTTCTTATTTGACCACCTGTTAAATGTACATTATGGATGCAATAAATGATTTGATTTGATTTGATTTGAAAATCATATAATACTTACTTTTCGTATTTTTGACCGTTTTTATCTAAATAAAAATAAAAAAAGACTAAAATCTGTTTTAAAATAACATTACTTTCGGAATTTGGTGTCTTTTCCGACCGACCTCCGAAAGTAAAGTTATATTCCACTTTTTAGTGTTTTTTAGGGTTCCGTACCGAAAGGGTCAAACGGCACCCTATTATTGAGACTTCGCTGTCCGTCCGTCCGTCTGTCACCAGGCTGTATCTCATGAACCGTAATAGTTAGCAAGTTGAAATTTCTACAGATTATGTACTTCTGTTGATGCTATAACAACAAATACTAAAAACAGAATAAAATAAATGTTATCTGTTTCGTTAGCTGTTAGTCTTCCATAGATGATAAATAAATTAAGGGGGCTGCCATATAAAAAAAGTGATTTTTTTGCTCGTTTTTATAAATAATGGTACGGAACCTTCCGTGCGCGTTCTTATACTTAGCGTTTTACAACCTTGTGTGTGATCCCAATACAACCTTGTGGAATTAGAAGTGCCATACTATAAGTATGCGCCCGACCCAGTTATCGATGATGCTAATATCACGTTGTATTGGGATCGACCTATCGTCACTGACAAGACTATTGTTGCCAATAAGCCTGACATTGTGTTGATAGATCGATTGGAGCGTCGCGCAATGATTGTTGATATAACGGTCGCGCATGACGAGAGCCTCGTGAAAGCAGAGAAAGATAAGCAAACTCAAATAACTAGATCTGACTCGCGAGGTTGTCGACTTGTGGTACGTGAGTACAGCAGTCATTGTGCCGATAGTCATGTCGGCCAATGGCTTGATAGCCAAAGGCCTCGACCAACATCTGAGGAGTCTTTCGCTTGGCAGCTGGATCAAGGGCCTGATTCAGAAAGCAGTATTTCTGGACACGGCGCGTATTGTTCGGAAGTTCCTCTATCAACAGCCCTGACCACCGGTAGCTAGCGGACCCTGTTCCTAATGCCGATGGGCCACATTTTTTTTATATTTTTAAATGTTTTTCATTTATACAGGGTGTAACGGAAAGGGTATATACATCCTTAAGGATGTGCTACCGACCATCAAACTGAACATGTTTCTCAACATAAAAATTTTTTTGCAGCAAAAAAAAATATCAGCTGCCTATACATTTGGGTCAAATAGGTATTGTAATTTTCTATGGGGCAGTTGATATTTTTATGCTGAATAACATGTTTTATGATGAGAAACATGTTCAGTTTGATGGTTTGTAGCACACCATTAAGGATGTATATACCCTTTCCGTTACAACCTGTATAATTTAGTAAAAACCGGCCAAGTGCGAGTCGGACTCGCGCACCGAGGGTTCCGTACAAACCAAAATTACTGAAGAGAATAAATAAAAATGTGTGATTTAACAAAAAAATTAAGGTCTTCGGTTTTTTTTCCTATAAAACATTGCTTCATGCCAAGTTTCAAGATTCTAGGTCGACTGGAAGTACCCTTTAGGTTTTGATTCCTTTGCGAGTAGTTGCGAGTTTGAAACTATGCGGCTTAAACTGCTGTTTCTTTTGATTGCGTTGACTTAAAAGTTTGATTTTATTACCACTTAAAGGTATTATAGACTTGAGTATTTCATATGAATTTCAATTTAATACCTCTACGCGTTCATTAGGAAAAGGGTAGTAAGTTTAAATTTATTAAAAATATTTTTATTATATGTTGTTACAAAAAAATTACGGTTTTCGCAATTTTTCCTTTATATGCGCTATCAGACATTGCTTCATACCAAATTTCAACATTCTGAGTTCACGGGAATTACCCTGTAGGTTTGATTCCCTTGCGAGTGTCGTAAATTTGCGGCATAAACGGCTGTATCTTTTGATTGCGTTGGCTTAGAAGTTTGAATTTTTCACAGCTCTAAGGGACAGTAGACTTGAGTATTTGATATAAAGTCCAGCTTGATACCTCCACGCGTTCCTGAGAAAAAGGGTCTTGACAGACAGACAGACGGACAACAAAGTGATCCTATAAGGGTTCCGTTTTTTCCTTTTGAGGTACGGAACCCTAAAAATATTTAAAAATGTAAATTATATGTTACGAAATAAATAAAGAAAAAAATTTCTGGAAAAGTATAAAGTGTCACGGAACATGGTTGGGGTATTTTCGCACAGCCCTAGGAAAGAGGTCACTATTTCGATATTTTTTTATAATTTTAAACAAATAATTTTAAAGATAATTGTTATAAACATAATCTAGGCAAAAAGAAAAATTGACCATTTCTAATCCCATCTCCGAAAAACAAGCACCGGGCTACGATCCGCAGAGCACGGTGCACTAGCACGAGCGCGGTGTAAACGTAACGTATATACGTCGATTTTAAAATAAAATACTATTTATAATTTAGAAAACATTTTCATAAATTTATGAATATGAAAGTATGTTACTAAAGTCAAAGTCAAAGTCAAAGCATTTATTTCAATTAGACCATTACAGGCACTTTTGAAAGTCAAAAAAAAAACAAAATAAAACGCGAAGCTACAGTCCCAGTCACAAGGCATAATAACTTGTGAAAGTACTGTAGTTGCCCATTCCGTAGCGTAGATCTCTATGGAGAAGAACGGGCAAGAAACTCCATTGATGATACTGATACTGATTGTGCTTTTAGGAAAAAAATAAACTAAAATGCTATAGGACCCCCATAAAGTGTTTTATGGAATATGAAATTATCTTGTAAACGTTCAAGATTGTTTGTATGTATGAAAGCGCGGTTATAGGGCGAGGATCAGACGCGCCGCGTTTAAGATATGGGTGGTTAACAATTACCGATTTACGAAAATAAGAAAAAATAAAAACCCTCCCCATTTTATTATTGATCCGGGACGAGAATCATTAGCTTAGTTACCTCCTTGAATTTGACGAGGATGCAAAACAACACCTTGTATTTTAAATTAAAAAATCGACGTGTTTTCTTTACGTTTACACCCAAAACTCGTGCTAGGGCCTCAGATTTCATACAAGCCAATGCGCCATGAGATTTGTTTCATCACGCGACCGCGGACGAGCAGTGTCGTGTGAGACTTACCTGTATCAACTTAATTGATACCAACGAATCGAATTTCAAAATCAAATGTTCAGCCTCAGCTGGTATTGGTATTAGCAAATGGTATTGAAGTTTTCGTTCTAATAATTGATGCCGATAAATTCGAGCTGTAATGTTGGTATCATCACACGGCTTGAAGTCTTTGTACAGGATGTCTGTTGCGTGTATATAATTTAATCCATTAGGCACCAACAGGATCATAAGCAACCAAATCATTGTTCAAATGTTGAAATCTGAAAATGAAGATGAATAATAATGATAACTTCACATTCAATACTTAGCTCTAGCTAAATAAACAAGATATAGATTTGCAGCATAGATTTCCGCTCTAGCTAAATAGATACTTAGCTAGAGCTGATGCAGCATGAGATAAAACAACCTAAAGTAACTTAACCAACAATAAACTAAAAATGGCGTCATATAACTCGTCAACACTGTCAACTAGTAATGTGACTAAGAGACTGTCGGCGTTGCCACGTTGAATGGCAACTCTTAGCCTCTGACCAAGGTAAAAGCCAGCACTTGGATCGTGGGAAGTGTGAACTAATCATTTTAAAAATGCCGTGAGCGCTGATGACCTGGTGAAGGTTGCGGGGATCCGCTGGATGCGAGTCACATGGGACCGGTCAATGTGGCGACACTTGGGGGAGGTCTATGTCCAGCAGTGGACGACGGCTGTAATGATGCTATGAGCACTCAGACTTTATCGTCCTAAAGTTTAGATTGAAAATATAGTTACCAAAAAGGTTACTTATATTTACGCCGCTTGAGGTTTTCCGCAGCAGATGCGATGGGCTCAGCACAGGACGATGAGATTGAAAGATGAGCTGGCGCAAGACTATCGACAAAACTTAACAGAAGGTGCTTAAGCCTCAAATTTTTCAAGTAGCGGTAGGTTGTATTGTATGCTTTTGTTTTTATTATTTTCCCCATTACTTTAATGTAGTGCATTAGTATAGTGCTTTTAACTTTACATAAATTAAAGCGGTGTGTTTTTAGGGTTCCGTTCCGAAAGGGCCTGCCTGGTCTGTCACCAGGCTGTCAAATCAAATCAAATCAAATTCATTTATTTCAAGTAGGCCAGTTACAGGCACTTTTGAATAGTCGAAAAACAATAAAAAATGAAGCTACAGTCCCAGTGACAAGACATAATAACTGTAAAAGTACTGTAGTTGCCCATTTCAAAGCGGAGATCTCTATGGAGAAGAATGGGCAAGAAACTCCATGTATCTCATGAACCGTGATAGTTAGCCAGTTGAAATTTCAGCAGATTATGTATTTATGTTGCCACTATAACAACAAATACTAAAAATAAAATAAATATTTAAGGGGGCACCCATTCAATGAAGTAATGTTTTGCTCATTTTTATAAATAATAGTACGGAACCCTTCGTGCACGAGTCCGACTCGCACTTGGCCAGTTTTTGTTTCTATGCTCACACCACAAATTTGTATTTTATGGTGACCCTTTTTTGTTTGGTTTTATTAGCTGTAAGTCTTGCAAGTTCTAAATAAATAAATAAATAAACTTGTGTCCCACACCAAAGTCTAAAAAAAAAAACACAAACACATCACTCACCCAAGTTAAATAGTTATTTTAATTAAGACACTGTTTCAGGCACACTAATTTTCTATTTATATTATTAAATACAATATCCTATACAACGTTACACTTCCAGGTCAGTTTAAGACTGGTTTTAGTGGTCCAGTACTATCAACTGGATGGCTGCAGGGTGCAGGATGGGCGGGGAGGGTACATAGTACAGGAGAAGTCGGCAATCTGAACAAGTGCTTTGATACGAGCTGAATATTATAATCAAATTATAGTTTGACTATAGGACAACAGAGATCTTGCGCCAGCTGCTTGAAAACTGGGGGAATTAAAAAATAGAGCATGTTCTATTATTAAAAGACATTTCTGTCTCACAGCTGGCCAAAGGCTTCCCATCCTTCCACATATCCATTTATGTTATTGAGTAAACTTTGCGCAATGGCTCCCGTACTATAGGCCTATGATCGCATCCCATTAAGGTATTATATACGGAACTGGTTCTGTATCGTCTGTAAGACTCCCTGCAACCGGTCGCGATTCCAAGATCGTTGGGCACCTGCTTCGATGAGTAACTGCGTGTAGCCAGTGTGCAGTGTGTACTATACCTTCAGAGTAAAGGCAAGCAATGCTTTAGCCATAAAAACGTATTCCCTGTTTGTTCCCTGGATAATAGAAGTAGAGCAAATTATTTTACACATTTTTTTATGTACTGTAGCGTTTTTGATGAGTTTTCTTAATCCAAAAAAAAAAAATGCAATTATATTTCAAGCTTTTGTGGTTAGAAGCTCACAAGTATCTTCGAATATTATACGATTCCAATATTTTACAATCGCCACACTTTTTTTTTTTTCAAGTCGATTAAAAATACTGCAGACGTGATATGAGCGATAATATCCAAACAATAAAACAATTAGAAAAAGCATAATCGCAGATGTATATTAGATCGCAGCAAAAGTTACTTAAATATACGAGTACAACCTAACACCTATTTTCAGTAATGTTAACAACACGACATCAAAAGTAATCGGTTGTCATGGAATGGGCATGTGATGCAGAAAAAATAATTAAATCGTGTCTTTAGGAAAGTTTCGGGTATGAATGCTGATGGGTATAAGAATAGATAAAGACCAAAGAAACGATGGATGGACTGTGTGAATTAGGATATGGCAAGAAAGGAGGGGTCTGATGAGATGACAAGTAATAGAGAAGTATGGAAGAAGACATGCTGCGCCGACCCCAAATTAATTAGGATATGGGTAAGAGAATATACACCGTGTAATTCACCTCATCACGAAGCCGTCAACCAAGCATTCGGTACATGAAACTAAGTAACTTTACGCAAAACTTATTGCTGGGAAACGACTGTTTTTTGGGGGTGTAAAATCATGTTTTGTGGTAGAACTCAATGTAACGCACTCAAAACATTGTGCTTATGGACGGATTGAATAGTACGGGGGTCATGGAGCTGTTTAAAAATCTTGCATTCAAAACTTGTATATAAAATAATACTTGTCAAAAAGTTGGAACTTTGACCCCTAATATCTCCGTAACTAGAAGGTTCCCAGGTATGGTGTAGAACAAAAAAAATCTCGCAATGACAGGGAGAACCAGTGCCTTTCGGCTTCGTTAAAAGGTGTTTTACACCCTTTAGGTAGGGTAGGGTAGCGTAGGGTAGGTAGTGTAGGAGGTAGGTAGGAAAAAGTGTATTGCGACGCATGATAATAGTTGTTGGTATCAGAACGAAATAAATCGAAATTACCACATGTAAACTTTGTAATTTTTAAATCTTCAATCAAGCTTCAAATTCAAGCAAGAATTCGCTTTCAAAAAAGCTTTAAAAGAAAAGAAAACCTTAGTCCAACCAATACATTTCGTCGTAAAACTTTTAATGTGGCGTCATTACTCTTCAAGAGTTTGTTGAAGGAGATCGTTTACATAACAATGTACCTTTTTAGAAAAATGTTACAACTTCAGATTGGATTGTTTATGTTTCATTAAAAGTGCCTCAAATCATTCATTTCTTTGCAAACATGTGTAATTAGTAGGTACATAGACGTTTTCTGTATACAAGCCGTTTTTTTTTGCATTCACGACAAATTCAAGGAGGTAACTATGCTAATGATACCTGACCGAATAAATAATAAAATGGGTAGGTATTTTTTTATTTATTTACGGAAAAGAAATTGTTGTGTAACCGTGAGTGAAGAGTAAAAGAACATTATCTTTCCTTTCCGTCATAGTTGCATGGGTATTTATTTTATTGGTATATAATTATTTCCTTTATTCACTTTCATACATATCAATTACATTTTTAAATATTTTTACAAAAGTAATATAAAAAAACATTTAAAAATATAAAAAATAGTAGCCCACTGGCATCGGGAACAATGTCCGGGCTACCGGTGGTCAGGGCTCTTGAGAGAGGAACCTCCTAACAATACGTGCCGTGTCCAGAAGTACTGCTTTCTGAATCAAGCCCTTGATCCAACTGCCAAGCGAAAGACTCCGTAGATGTTGGTCGAAGCTTTTGGCTAGTAAGCCATTGGCCGACACGACTATCGGCACAATGACTGCTGTACTCACGTCCCACATGTCGACAACCTCGCGAGCCAGATCTAGATACTTGAATTGTTTATCTTTCTCTGCTTTCACGAGGTTCTCGTCATGCGGGACCGTTATATCAACAATCATTGCGCGACGCTCCAATCGATCTATCAACACAATGTCAGGCTTATTGGCAACAATAGTCCTGTCAGTGATGATAGGTCGATCCCAATACAACGTGATATTACCATCATCGAGAACTGGGTCGGGCGCATACTTATAGTATGGTACTTCTGATTCCACAAGGTTGTATTTCAAAGCAAGTTGCTGGTGGATAATCCTGGCAACAAGGTTGTGTCTATGCAAGTACTCTCCGTTAGCCAGACGAGAACACCCAGAAACAATGTGTCGGATCGATTCTCCCGGACGGTGGCATGCCCGACATATGTCAACCGTGCCATCCTTTACAATGTGTTTCCGGTAGTTATTCGTCATCATAACTTCGTCCATTATTGCACAGACAAAACCTTCGGTTTCCCCGAAGAGGTCACCAAAACGGAGCCAAGATACGGACGCTAAGAAGTCTACATCAGGCCCATGTAAAGCCTGGTAAAAGCGTCCGTGAAGCTCCTTGCTCTGCCATACCTCCTTGCGATCATTAGTGTCTAATACTACAGGCTTGCGCCAGTTCTCGTTACCCAAGAAGAGCGGGGTAAGGTCCTTGTCCACCGATGCCACATCTCGGTGCATCCCCACGTCGGCTTCTAGGAAGTATTCCCTGAGACTGCATACCTCACGGTTGTGCAGGGTCTTAGCAATTAAGAAGCCACGACCCCCGCATTTCCGCGGGATATACAGTCTCATCACCGACGACCGTGGGTGATGCATCCGATTTGCGGTCAGCAGTACGCGGACCCTCCTATCCAGGGCATCAAGTTCTGTCTGAGTCCATTTGAGTATGCCGAAAGAATACATCAAAACCGGCATGACCCAACCGTTGAAGGCGCGCACCTTGTTTCCGCCTGACAGAAGACTGCTTAGCACCTTATTCAGGCGGCCAAAGAAACGTTCCTTCTATAATTATTATTTTTATCTTTGTATTTATACGTAAGTTGGTATATTTTTATTTTATTGTATTTTATATTTAAAAAAAAGTTATTTGCTCTATGTTTTATGCATTCAATTTTCTCTTTTTCTTTTACACACTATGTCTGCATCTCTTTTTTTTAATATCTCCTTTCGCAGGTATGCTGGAAGAGATTTCTTTAGAAATAAGCATCACCTTTAAATAAATTGTTAGATAAACAAATACACAATAATTCTATTTCTGTGTGTCTTATTTCTGTGACTCATTCCCTAGCGAAGCTGGAAAAAGCTAATATATATTTTAAAGAAAGCGCCTTCATACATTATTCAATAACTTCATTATGATCGTTCACAACAGTTTGCTATAATAATTTAGGCAGGCGTTTACCAATATTTAATGGATAAACAAAGGCTGTCTGGCTCAATATCCATTCATATAATAACATAACATCACGCCAGTAATCCCCGAAGAGTTAGGCAGAGAAGTACCTAATAGTACACCCACATATCGCTAGTTATGTTTTAAGTCCCATGTAAAAGGGAGCGCGCCTATTGCCATCAACCGGGCACAAATTCAAACTCCGTGGTTGTTACTGAGAAACTCCTGATTGAAAAACCTAAGAACACTGACCGACCCAGGTTTCAAACCCAAGACCTCACGTATTAGCAAAATGAAAAATTGTTTAGTAAGGCGCTTTATATAGGGCTACGGAGCTGTTCGAAAGAGATACCGTGGCCCTGGAACACAAAGGGCTAAGAAGGAACATGGATAGGTTTTAGTCTAAGTCTCTTTGTAGTATAAGTCTGACACTCCCTTCCGCTCCGCCCAGAGCAGAGGATCATTTTAATGATTTCACAACCCTAAAAAAAAGGGTTAAGTAGTGGTACATAGTAGTACACACGGTGTCACCTTGTTTCGCAGACAGTAATTTCACAGAATTTCGTTTCTCAGAAAATGTTTCACATAATATTTAGTCCCTGTATTTTTATTTCGAATATTTTTGTTTCAGCTACTATTTACTTGAATGAAACATATTTTACAGAAACACAATTCAAATAATTTTACACTCACATTTTTTTATTTGACAAACTTATCATACTTCAGAATTATTTTTCAACGAATATTGTTTGTTCGATGTATGTTTCCATGGTATTTTATTTCAACGAAATTATTAACCTTAAATTAAAATATTGTCTTTAAAAGTCAATATGTTGTACTACAAAAGTTATTGAAAAAAACGAATGGCTGCAAAACAGACTCCACGCAGTCTTGTTTGCCCTACCCCTAGAGTGTAATTTAAGCCCGCGTAGGCGTGGAGGGGCGAGGTGGCCCGCGAGCTGAGGAGCAGGTGGTTTCTAAAGCTCGCCGCCGCGGCTGAGGCTGGCCGGCTTGCCAGCAAGCCGAAGCTGCGGTGGTGAGCGTTGATACCATCTGCGACGATAAACTCGCGTGGGGCCGCCGGAGCCCAACAGCGCCGGAGCCGTGACAGAAGCCATGCCTGTTGCATGCTACTTGCTTGCTTGCATGGCTGCAAGTTGCATGCTTGCTTGCATGCTGCATGCTGCAAGTTTTATGCTTGCTTGCAAGTACATATTTTAACTTTTTTAGACTAGATTTAGAGACTAGATCTAGAGAGAGACTTTACATTAAATACCTGCATGACCCGTTAACCATTCAATGCACCCATCAGCTCAATGTTTTGGGTAGGTTACATTGAGTTTTGCCGTAAAACCTGATTTTTCACCCCATTTAAAAGTCGTTTCCCAGCAATAACTTTCGCGCAGGTTAACTTACTTCGATGAACAGTATTCTTGGTTTATGGCTTTGTGAGAGGGTCCGTTTATATCTTGTATAACATCTCTACCACTCTTTGGGGATAAGAAACGTGATTTCATGCATACCTATGTGTTAATAACTTTTCGTCACCAATAGAAACTAAGTAAAAAACACTTACCAAAATGGCAGTAGCATTCGAATCAAACCACAAATTGGTCTGAAGATGAGTCTAATTATTTTTTGTATTTTTCAAATAATACTGATTCTCTTCACTGAGTAGTATTTTGGATTTATATTGTATTGTTTATATTGCTTTTACCACTGCAAAGAGGGTAGAGTGCTATAGGATGTCCTACTTTATCAACATGATTTGACCAATCAGGGTCGGACAGAAGTAGAAGTAGCGAAATCATTGTTTCTGTAGCGATTTTATATCCTGGAAAATAAAATTTTATGCCACCTTTTTTTTTAGTTCTAGCGTTTCGTCCGGCAATTCCTCACTTTGCTCAGCTCCTAAAGGTCGTAGCGAGGTGTAAAAAAACCCATAAACTGCCTCAAGATTTGTGCTACAT
Source organism: Cerastis leucographa (assembly GCA_963082945.1). NCBI lineage: Eukaryota > Metazoa > Arthropoda > Insecta > Lepidoptera > Noctuidae > Cerastis > Cerastis leucographa. The sequence goes on along the minus strand of OY720369.1, from coordinate 2,994,990 downwards.
AACACAAAAAAGAAACAAATCCGGATAAAAATTTAATTTTATAATTTTTTTTCACAAGTGTACATTTGAATTATACCTATAGGTAATTTAAAAAAAAAAACCTTTAGGTAGTAAGTAGTTTGAGAAAATCTAAGTAGTCACACAGACAGATACGAAAAGAGACTTTGTTTTAAACAATGCATAGAATTACCATCGAATTAAAGATATAGGGGGCGTTACCATGACGTCAGTATCATCATCATTCTCTTGCCCTTATCCCAATTTATTTGGGGTCGGCGCAGCATGTCTTCTTCTTCCATACTTCTCTATTACTTGTCATCTCATGAGACACCTCCTTTCTTGCCATATCATTCTTCACACCACCATGACGTCAGTATCACTTAAATATTATTCTAGTGTGAGAAAGAGACTGAGCTATAGAAGACGTCTAGCACCATCTCTTTTCAACTTCGATTACAACAATACTGCTCTAAGACTTCATCGTAGACCACCAGGTCAGCTTCTTTTAAAACACACTAAGTGAAACCTTAAAAATCACATAAAAAATGCAAGTGAGGAAAAATCTAACAAAACATGAACATAAATGTATAAATTACGCAAATATAGAAAAAATATAACAAAACTACGTACTCACAGCAAAAACCAAAATTAATATTCGATTTATTCACCGTTATAAGTTCTACATCCAAGGATTTCAAATACAAATTTGAAGATTATTCGATAATTATCATGGTCACATCACTAATTGAATGCTAAATTAAATTATTTTTTCTTACTTTGTACAACAACAGGTTACTTAGATAGCCCATTTGTAACTGGTCTGGGGCATCTTTGTGTTCCCTCAGTGACGAATTGTATCTTTTTTCCTCGTATTACGTCATTCTATGACGCTAACATTTTATTTTCTTGTAATTATTACAACACTACTTCTAGTTGTAAACACCATGATTATAGGCCTATCCTAAAGTTAGCAACTAAGCGGTAATCTGGCGTCTTTATTGTCAATGTTGAACCTGTAAATGGCATGTATGTATATTAGAATATTACCGTATGATTTACTCTATGTATGTGCTGTAGGTTACTTTAAATAAATAAATAAAGTTTCTTTTTTGCCCGTGTTATCAAATTTTTGTTTCCGAACGCGACGCATATACGGCTGTACCGAAGTTTCTCTTCATCTATCAACATTTATATTCATCACTCTTTTAGTCACATGCGTTATCGTCCCCTCCTCTCGACGCCCATCAAAATGCCTCCCATTTCTGAAATAATTGTAATCATTTAGGTATCGGCTGTCATTTGTATTATCTTCAGCAGTCGCTATAGATAGAAGCCCGAAATTCTTAGTAACTTCAAAGATGTCGGATTCAGTCTTGCAAAGCTGCTGTAGTTCTGAATTTGACCTTCCTGTCAATCCAATCATGTATCCAGCTAAGAATTGATAACTCGATTAACATGGCTGAAATTGAACCCTGTTAGGTGCAGCAAGCTAACATCAACACTATTTTTATTAAAATAAAGATCATTGTGAAATCCAAACCTGTAAGCTGCCATGCCACGGCATCTTCTCGATAACATAGCAGCAACAGCTGTGATCGATTGATTGTCGCAGGTACGATGTTGTGGGGTTATACAGGCTGACTGTCACACCGGAGTGTAGAGCTTTTGGAGTAAAGTGTGCCTGGCTTCTTCCGATTCAAAGACTTTGTCGCTGGCCTAACCTAAACCTAAACTGAAACCTAAACACTAAACGAACTTAACTAACATCCACAATTCACATTTTCCTACCTAGACGGTTTCTTTTTTAGGGTTCCGTAGTCACAAGGAACCCTTATAGTTTCGGTATGTCCGTCTGTCTGTCTGTCTGTTCGCGGTTTAGCTCAAAAACTATTGGTACTAGGAAGTTGTAATTCGGCATAAATATACACGTTATTGACGCCGAAAAAGTAGTAAAATAAAATTGTGAAAAAAACCATTATTTAGGGTACCTCCCCTACATTTAAAGTGGGGATAATATTTTTTTTTTCGTCCTTCCCATAGTGTGGGATATCGTTGAATAGGTCTTTCAAAAATATTAGGGGTTTGGGAAGACCGTTTTTTGATTAAGTAAACCGTTCGTGACTCATCAAGCTTTGAAGTACCAATTTTCGTTAGAGTCAAGTGTCCCCCCCCTGTACCGACTAAACGGTTGTAGCTAGAAATTCAAATGTCACGGTAGTAGTACCTATATTTAACGAAGTTTAAAGGAAAACTATCATACATAAGTGGGCTTTACAAGTAAACGTGTAATAGTCGACCATTTGTATTTGACTCGAAAATTTCGAAAAACTACATAGAGATATCAGTTGTACTAAAAACGAGTCTCATTTGCATAATATGGTGGTTTTAATAAATATTGGTACGGAACCCTTCGTGCGCGAGTCCGACTCGCACTTGGCCGGTTTTCATTATTTTATTGGTCTCAAACTATCTTCGCATTATTGTCTTTCTGATGCAACCGGTTTGGGGCACACCGGTTGGATGGTTTCAAAGTCTATAACGAACATTTAGGTAGAAACATTTCTTGTGTTTTTCATTGTTCTCATAATATACAATACGTTAAAAAAACCTGTCCGATCCGTGAGGGTGTTATTAGGTATTGACATTAGATTTTATTTATGTAGTCTTGTTTGGATAACCAGTAAATAAAATACCATGACAAAAATGAAATAAAATGTAGTAAAATAAGGAAACGCTTCTCGGGTAGTAACGTCATCAACAAATAACTGACGATCGAACATACTAATGCCGAGGATGGTGTTCTCAGGTTTTAAAAGTTTGTTAGATTTTAAGGAAATGTTGGTTATTTGGGCACAATAGTAGGGTTTTTAAAATTCAATAATATGTTCACTTCTATAAAAATATTATGTTTCGTATTCTATTTGGTAATATCATAATATCGGTATGTACCTATATGCCCCCTTTGGATCGGACAGGTTTTTTTAAAAATTTTTGTATATAGGCAATCGTTTGACGGATTTGGCTGCTGCAGATTGCAAAAAAAAAATGCTGCAGTTTGCAAAATTAGGTAAGTGCCTTTTTAGCTGTCTTTGTCGATAAAAAAATTGTCGTTACGCTGCGGTGTGAAAGCATCTCATATCACACAACATGCTCAGGCTGACACGTCGACACACATGCACAATAAATTAGGCAAATCCTATGCAAGTGACATACTCAATCGCCGGCCCGATAATCGATATGTAGTGTTCAAGCTTATCGCTGATACCTTGCCTTTGGACATACAACCTTGGACCTGTCAAGTGAAGGTTGATATTACGATGATGTGCAAGTTGGATAAGTATGTTCAAGGAATGTAACCAGGGTTGTTAGTGAGATTAGTTTACATTCTACAAGCTTTGAAGAGGTCTTGTGATAAGTGTGCGATAGTTCCAATTCGAGGCTGGATTCGTTTATGCTTACCTCGGTGATTAGTGCATCGTTAGTGTAAACTGCGAAAAGCAGGAGACTCCTTGAAGTAAACCTATAGAATAGGCAATGGAAATTTTGTTCTAGAGCGGTGGTTCCAAACCTTTCTTGGACCATGGACCACTTTGGTGTCTTTATTGTTAGCAGAGACCATAAGGCCCTAGAAAACGGACAGCGACAGGATTATATCTAGGGTGTATAATCTTTAGCTCAAACACTGCAAAAATTGGAAAATGATGTGAAAACTTTTATAATTAAGATAGTGAAGGATACAAGTGCGATCGAAGTGAGCTCGAAAAATTTTAGCAATCATTCATACAGAAATAGGAATAAGTTAGTCGATTTTTGAAGAAACGCTGATAAATTAAACTTTAGCACGCCGCCTCGGGTTAGGTTATATATGTATCTATAGGTTTTCTTCTGATAGATGTTTAGATTTAAACTTTAGCGCACCACATTGTAAGCGCTTACGGGCCAGCAGTGGTCCGAGGCCATAGGTTGAGAACCAATGGTCTAGTGACGTGTGTTATCCTCTGGTGAAAACTAGGCTTCCATTCAGACACTTGATGAACACGTTTTTCGGTGAGCACTTGGACGTGAGAGCTGCCTGTGAAATCCCCAGGCAGTGCATCCATATGAGGTGGAACAATCATGGTCATCATCTGCCTAGCCTTTATTTCCCAAAATAACTGGGGTCGGCTTCCAGTCTTACCGGATGCAGCTGAATACCAGTATTTTACATGGAGCGATTGCTTGTCTGACCTCCACAACCCAGTTAGTACTGGATAATACGGTACCCCTTGGTAAAACTGTTTGTCAGACTTTCGGGCCACTACTAACGTGTTTTCTGAAGCACGGAGGAAACTCGGTATATAATGATGGTCACCCATCCACAGACCAGCGCGGATTAACCTTGTGTATCAAACCGTGCAGCTGTTATTATTTAGCCACGGCCTCCTGTGTAACAATTAGAGATGAAGCGTATATACTAGAACAGATCCAGGGATTAGGTATTTAACGATACTAGGCTGCACCTATTCCAACTTTTGTAATACTTGATCCACCTAGTCTCACTGTGCCTACGTAGTCCAGGCACCCGGCGTCCCGCCCACATCGAGTACCGACGGCGAAGCGAGATAGCATTATGTTGCCGTAGATATTAGTCTGCTTTGCCGCTCATTCATGTTTGCCAAAATCATTCGTGTGTCAGTCACTTGAATTTGAACCCTAATTCAATAGCATAAAAGTAACGCGACGTGCACTAGTATTTTCATAAATCATTCATGTGCCAGTCATTTGAATTGGAACTTTAATTCAATAGCATTAAAGTAACGCGACGCGCACTCGAGTTGCGCAAGAATATATTCTGTCCTTTTTCAACTACACCATTCCACAGTCCTTCCATCTTTGTCTCATTACTCGATCGAGACTAGTCGGGACTTGAGACTAGTCGGGACTTGAGACTAGTCGGGACTTGAGACTAGTCGGGACTTGAGACTAGTCGGGACTTGAGACTAGTCGGGACTTGAGACTAGTCGGGACTCGGTACTAGGCAGACTTTATAGAATAGGTACTTTGACAATACTCGATACGAATGAAGACTATATTATGCAGACGAGTATCAAGTGCGGACTCCGTATTGATACCTACACGACGTCGCAAAAACCTATCAGAATTATTTAGTGATTGGTTTTCGTAACGAAGTTTTGATATTTCTTTTTGTATTAAGATATTAATAATTTGTTATTAATGATGTGTCGCTTGGGATCATTTTACGGACAAGGGACAAAAAATGGCTGAGTGTAAAATTGGTAAAATACAATTGGGATTTAAAAGTTCTGTATCAAATCTTACAAAGCACCCAAAACGTAAACATCCACGTTGACAGTCCTAAGCCTGTGCAAAGTATGAAGGGAAGATTACAATTCATTACTGCGTACGTATCGTACCACCGATACGTGCAAAGACTAAGCATCTATAAAGTATGCGTATTTCATGGACTAGGTGGAATAGGTATTTGGATCGAGTATTTGTACGGACTTGGACTAGGTGCACCTAGTACAAAATTTACCTAGTACGACTCATCTCTAGTAACAATAGTGGTATTGGCGGGGAATACGTAAATCATAGACATTTTGAAACATGTTTGAAGATAATGGCGTCCCCTCCGCCCACGATTCCGCATCGCGCTGACATCCAACTGACACTTGACCTCTAAGACTAGTCTTGAACTGGCTTAGAGGTGTGATGTTGTTTAAAAGACTCACGTTTTTTAAATAAAAACTTAAAAAAGTACAGTATTCAAAAAACTGTGATGTCAATAATAGTGTTGTTTGGGTGTGATTGAAAAGTTCTAGACCGCTTTCCAAATAATTTAGATTTTTAAACGGTGAGTTATTTGATTTGTTCCTACTCAAGTTAATTTTCAAAATATTTATTAGTAACTCGTAAAGAATTTGTGTGTCAGGATTTTAAATAGTTTTCCTCATAAAACCTGTATTTTTGGTGGTTTGTATCTACTGAATATGACTTCCTTATCATATGATTGTGGTGTTATTATATGTTTATTCATTGTATATCTTATTTTATGCATTTTAAAATATTTCTTCAAATAAAAAACGTAAAAAAAGATTTCCGCCGGTGTCGGTAGCAAGGTCCAAGCTACCGTTGGGTAGGGCTCCAGGGACAGGAACCTTCTTACAATGCGGGTCGTATCGAGGAGTACTGTCTTCTGAATCAGGTCCTTGAAATAACCGCCAAGCGAAAGCCTGGACGGATGTTCGTTCGAAGGTTTTGGCCATTGGCCTAGACATTGGGTTAGACTGGAAGCCGACTCCATAATAGTTGGGAAAAGGCTAGGCAAATGATGATATAGCTGAAGTAATCATTATTATTCGTCTTAATTTTCAGAATTTCATCAACATTTAAACAATGGTTTGGCTGATTCTGATCCTTTTGGTACCTGGTGGATTCAATTTTATACACGCGATCCCGTACAAAAACTTCAAGCCGTGTGATGATACCAACATTACAGTTCGAATTTATCGGCATCAATTTCTGATAGAAGAACAAAAGAAACAATACGATTTGCTAATACCAATACCAGCTGTGGCTAAACGTTTGGATTTGAAATTTAATACGCCAGCCACAATTAATTTGATACAGGTAAGTCCTACACGACACAGCTCGTCCGCCCCGGTCGTGTGGTGAAGCGAATCTTACGTCGCATTGGCTTATAATGTAATCTCTTGATCATGACACAGCTCGATCACATGACGCATGGTGGTTGGTTTACGGAGATGGGAAGAGAAATGATAAATTTGACCAGTTTTATAAATTTTACTAATTTTAGATCAATTTTATCAATTTTGTCAATTTTATCAATTTTATCAATTTTATCAATTTTATCAATTTTATCAATTTTATCAATTTTATCAATTTTATCAATTTTATCAATTTTATCAATTTTATCAATTTTATCAATTTTATCAATTTTATCAATTTTATCAATTTTATCAATTTTATCAATTTTATCAATTTTATCAATTTTATCAATTTTATCAATTTTATCAATTTTATCAATTTTATCAATTTTATCAATTTTATCAATTTTATCAATTTTATCAATTTTATCAATTTTATCAATTTTATCAATTTTATCAATTTTATCAATTTTATCAATTTTATCAATTTTATCAATTTTATCAATTTTATCAATTTTATCAATTTTATCAATTTTATCAATTTTATCAATTTTATCAATTTTATCAATTTTATCAATTTTATCAATTTTATCAATTTTATCAATTTTATCAATTTTATCAATTTTATCAATTTTATCAATTTTATCAATTTTATCAATTTTATCAATTTTATCAATTTTATCAATTTTATCAATTTTATCAATTTTATCAATTTTATCAATTTTATCAATTTTATCAATTTTATCAATTTTATCAATTTTATCAATTTTATCAATTTTATCAATTTTATCAATTTTATCAATTTTATCAATTTTACCAGTTTTATCAATAATATCACTTTTATGTTTTTTTTGTATCTTAAATGAATAATAGGATTATTTCATGTCTGAAAACATATTCCATTTCAAATAAAAATAGCTTTTTTTAAGTTGTTTTTGTGAACGTTTTTAAAAACAAGTGTGTGAAGTGTGGCTTGCCATATTTCCGCCATTTTAATTAAAAAATAACGGCCACGCATAATACCTGTATTAATCAATAGCTAGTATCAAAACTATTTTATGATATAAAAATTTTAAAGCATCACTATAGTTTATTCCAAAACATGAGGTATCATAATTGTCCTGAATGCGAAGATTGTAATTTTGATGGCTTATTGGGAACATCTCGGTTTAGAAACAATTTAAAATCCTACGTTGCGTAGATTTCGAGAAAACTTCTTTTACACAAGGACATGCAAGTTAGATTTCAAAGGTTTTCATTTTCTTTTGTTCGGAACTATATAAAACGCGAGTCTTCCGGATTTTTCCTCAGTAACAGTATTTTTTTAACCGACATCCGAAAAACACTAAAAAGTGGAAAATGAATTAAATTTATGCAAAAAAAAACAATGAAACACACAAAAGTCACCGAATTCTGTAATGGTAGTGTTTTTGTTTTCTATAAAAAAAAACTGTCGATACAAAGACGTCGATTTTATTCTACAGATGAAAGATAATTCAGCTCCTAATATTTTTGTTTCAGCCAGGAAGAAAAATACTTATGTTGCGGGTGCCAGATATCTATTCCAAAGATCATCCAATCGGGCAAACCTTATATATTTTTGGCTTTTTCGAAGATTCCAACGATATATTATTGAATTGTACGGTTCTTGGACATCAACTAGACACTATACCTTACATCCAAAGCATTAACCTAGATGGACACGAGCTATGTCCGAATCCAAAAACTGTAAGTACATTTACATTTACTACTTGGGCGATTGTCCATCATACCTTCTCAACCAAATTACTGAGAAACGTGACACCCATTGGTAAGGCTGGTTGTCAGACTTTCTGGTGTCTAACTACCCGTTACGATAAGAGGGTTTATTGCATAACTTTTACCAATAATGTACTGAAATATTACTCAAAGGTCCCGGTCCGCAGCCAGTCCGGAGCTTGGTCTGGTACGATTGACCGCGTATTTACACAGAACTTATGCATTTCAGGGCTACTTCTACGATATTATCGAACAATTTAATGCAGCTGACCTACCTTCTTCTACCGAAAAGCCTTCTCTCCCGATGCCAACCACAGACAAAATAACATTTAGTAAAAAACGGTATGCAAGAAATGCTGGTTGGTTAAACAGTTTTTTCATGTCAAATGAAACAAAAGAAATAATTAATGCATCTAAGAACGTAGTTTTCACGGCGCCAGATACAACAGAAAAAAAAGCTAATGCACCTGATGACGTATTTTCCTCGATTTCAAATCCATACTTTCCACAAGATGAAGAATTTAGGCCTAGACAAGAACTAACTTGTGGAAAACCAAAAGTGCTGCATACTGAGCTTATAGTCCATGGACAATCCACCAAGTCTGGATACTGGCCGTGGCATGCTGCTATATTAAGGATAGAAAAGTTTTCCTTTCAGTTTATATGTGGAGGAACTTTGCTGTCGAAGACTTTCGTTCTAACAGGTAAACAACGTAGATTTTTTGTGCTAAGAAATCATCAAATTACAAGGAACAAGCTGTTGGGGTCACTGATCAACAAAATAAATACGTAAAAATAACTCAAATTCGTTTCTGCTATTTCTATGAATTGTATGCCTAAATACTATTATGCGTATAGTCACTTTACCAAGTATCATTATGCGAATTAATTTTATGCCAAAACAAAATTAGCCTTCAAGATGATTATGCCAATACAAAATGTATGCCAAAAAAAACATTGCAAAGTATTATTATAGCAAAACAAATTATAACAAAATATCCCAAAGTATTTTAGGGAAAAAAACATAATCTTAAAAGAAGGGATCCCGTTTAAGATCCTATGACACTTAGCAATAATATTATAGCCAACTCTCTACCAGTGACAGGCTGTTTGTTATCATATCCAAACCCATTGATTACGTTTTACAAACTTATGCACAAGGAAGATTGGCATAAATTACATTTTTCTTTCTTCCATGTCCTCATATTATACGAAGCTCTAATTTTCCTTGATACTCTTCCTTCCAGCCGCTCATTGCGCTTCCATAAGGGGTAGTGCAGTTATACCGGAAACTTTGAGAGTTGGTCTTGGGAAGTTTCATATTTTTGGTGCCGATGAAAGGACACAGGAAAGAGAGGCAAGTATATCGTTGGTTCAAGCATTTGTTAAATAGGTGTAACAAGACCGTTACTGAGCCTTGCTATGGTTTCTTTTTCTTTTACGCCGTACTATTTAATGCATCCATCAGCATAATGATTTGAGTGTGTAAATTGACTAGACTATTTTACAGGCGGCCAACCTGGCCTCCGAAAACGGGATATTTCTAGATGTGCCACTGCAGTTTCCATCCAGGAGGAAGGTGTTCTGCTGGATTGGTGAAGGGAAATTATACTTACTGCATTTGTTTTTCTAGGTCTATCGAGTAATTATCAACCCTAAATTCGATAGCTTTACATTGGATAATGACATAGCATTACTGAAACTGCGCTCTGAAGCCGATATTACTGATTATGTTCGACCAGCCTGCTTGTGGTATAAGGAAGCTAATAACAAGCTTCCTGGCAACATTTTTGGAACGGTATGTTAAAATTTTGATTTGCTTACCTTCCTCTTTGTCCTTGATATAATGTTAAGTAATGCTTTCCGAAGTCAGTTTGTGACCAAGTGACAACCCATTTCGTATATTATACGCACTGTCGGTTTCTGAATTTAGTATTTGAACTTGAAAATTTGACAAAATTTACTTTAGCAGTTCAAAGACTTCGTGGATTCCTTCGAAATTCAAAATGATATTTATAGGAGTCGACAAGTTCTCAACTTGAAATTTACTATTTAAGAACCCTGTCTCACTCAGTGATCAGAAGCTCGGAAAGTCTGACAAACAATTTTACTAATGGTACGGAGTCTCGATTTTTGCTCGGTTGATTGCACAAGGCTCGCCCCCTATGACATGGAACTTAAGTATAACTGACGCGATGCCCTCTTTCTAACCTTTTGAGGATATCAAGCGTGATGTAATAATGAATTCATTTCTCAGGTAGTAGGTTGGGGATTCAATCATCTAGACACTCAGTCCTCCACTCTGCAGAAAACCACCATCCCTATAGTACCAGAGCTGATCTGTTTGAAGAGTAATCCAACATTCTTTCATAAGAGACTCAACGACAACAAATTTTGTGCTGGATTTGCTAACGGTAAGCATTCATAAAAAAATCAGGTTTAATAGTATTGCCATACTAGCGTAATTCTATTGTATCAAAACGTCTCTGAGTTTTTAAACAGCTTCACGGATCAGCCTGCAAGGTGTTAATTGTCTTCATTCATATATTATGATTTTAGCCACCCTAGTCTCTGTACTGGTCGACACAATCCGTGGTCTTACTACCACGTGAAATGCTTTAAATCTTCAGCCCTGAGTTCTAACGCTTTGTTTAGTTTGATAGGTACGGCTTAGCGCCGGAACCCTCTCTCGCTACCTCTGCTGTTGAATACTTTTGTGATTGCGCGATATAACTTAAAAAAAACCATGGCAACTCTAACTTAGGACCTTAGTATAGGAGACCTTTTTTTACCCTTAAATATCAAACAAAACACGTGAAATTAATTTTACAGCACATCACTCCTGAATACGAAGTGGTATTCGCTAGCATGATTGTAAAAGATGATCTCTGAAAATGCTGATCAATCTGATCCCTGTTCTCTTAATTCCATGGTTTGGAAATTCCATTCACATTCAATTCCATTGTAACTCTGTCTAAAAGTCTCCACTGCAGCAGGATTTCCTTGCGTCGACCAACCTGTGTCTGGGGTCTGTTAAGAAAATTCCAGATTAGCCAAAGCAACTCATATCCAGTAGGATCATTCTTAACCGGAATTTTCTTCTTTCAGGAACCGCAGTCTGCAACGGTGACAGCGGTGGTGGTCTCATGATCTTTGTGCCAGACTCACCAGGTACAGCGTCTGGTGCGTGGTACGTCCGTGGCATAGTGTCTTTTGCTCCCAGTAGAACTGATAAGGCTATCTGCGATCCCTATGAGTACACAATCTTCACAGATGTAGAAAAGTATCGGGACTGGGTGCTGCGGTATATGGATTGAATCAATATCAGCCTAAATAGTTTCACTGCTAGGACACTGGCCTGCTCTCTGTGAGAGGAAGTGGCCCATGATACACCACGCGCATTAAATGCGGGTTTGCGGCTGAACTGAATCAGCATCAGTTTTATTTTAATAATATATCAATTATAAAATAGTTTTTCGTGGAACTGAACTTGTATGGTTGCATATAAGAAATAATGTTAATTATATTTAAAAAAAAATTGTTTAAGTTTAGTTTTAAATATTATTGTTGGCTTCCAGGTGGCCTATAAAATGGGCCACCGGTATTATACACATGTTATTTACTTCCTCGAAATTTGGGCAAATACAATATGATAAAAACCCTGCCCCATCCGAAAGGAGCATATAGGTATACCTATGATATTACCAAATACAATAAGAAACATAAAATATTCATGAAAGTGGGCATAGTAATGATATTTAGAAACTCGATATTTTTAAACGTGAGAACACCAAGTTCGGCATTACTATGTTCGATTGTTAGTTGTTTTATTTAATTTTTTGTGTTATGGTATATGGTAGGGTATTTTTTTACTTGTCACCCAAAAAGTACTACATACATAGAATATAATAATCTTGATACCTAATAACACCCTCGCGGATCGGACGGGGTTTCAATCCACGGCATCCAACGGCTATGGTACACGGAAGGAAAACATCTTAAATATCAGTTCAGCCAAGTCACTGAAAAGTCATTTTTATGAACTTACTTTTAAATAAAAAAAAATAAGAAAAACATGGTCTTCATTTTATTAAGATGCAAAAACCATTAACAAAAACCATTCCTATGATTAACCTTTCGATCGTCATCAAAAAATACATGTCGCACTCCACACTGAATAATATGGTACTTTGGTACTCGTATTAAGATAGTTTTAGTTTTATTGCATATTCGATGTTTATAGCATTACATCTTGTAATTTCTTTTTGGATTTTTTCTTCGTATATTTTAATAAATATACAATAATAATGCACGAATAATATCATAACATTATTAATAACACTTACAACGGGATATTTACCATGTGTATTATTTGTTTCGATTACCGATATTTCGGCGCTGTTGCAAACGCCATGATCACGGATAAAGCCTACCTACCTACTCGAAACAAATAATAAACATGGTAAATATCCCGTTGTAAGTTTGATTAATAGTGTTAGTGACCATGTCAGTTTATAAACTTATAATATCATAACATGTTAATTGTTATACAGATAATGCAATCTTTAACTTTTTCAGTAAGCGACGATTACCATTTTATTCGCGTGAGGAATGCAAATCTTGTTCCACGTTAAATGTAACACAATTATACTGATTATTATTTAGCTTATTCATTTTCATACATAATTTTTATATTTACATATTTTTCCTAAAAAAAAAAACATGTAAAAATCATTTTGAAGTATAAAAAATAGTTGCCCACCGGTTTCGTGAACAGGGTCCGAGCTACCAGTAGTCAGCTCTCTTGAGAGAGGAATCTCCTCACAATGCGCGCCCTGTCCAGAAGTATCTGGGGGCACGGTAGTGCCCCCGCCAAGACGAGCCAAGCGTAGCGCAAGGGCACTACCTGCCTTTTCTCGAAGTGTTTCGGCGTTTTTTTGAACCCTTTTTTTTTTTTTCCGGATGGGAAATCATCATATGACTTCTCCCGCTCTGGGCGGAGCGGGAGGGAGTGTCAGACTTGTATTGACTAAAACCCACCCATGTTCCTTCTTCGCCCTTTGTGTTCCAGGGCCGCGGTATCTCTTTCGAACAACCCGCAGCCCTGGCAGGCATCGGCCCTTTCGGACCCCTTCTGGTTTGCTGACATCTCCTTGAGGCGCGCGTGGAACACGTACGCGCCGTCAACACGGCCTGTCGTCATGAGACGGACGGACGGTGAGCTAGCCCATTACTCACCGTCCACAGGCTCGCGCCTACGGTGGCCGGGGGCCACTGGTTGCCCCCCGACGCCCGGGGCGTCTCCCGCGGCGGCTGGGACGTGAGGTGAGATTGAACCAGGGCCGGACGCGAGAGGTCGCCGCCGCCAATCGCCGCTACGAGGACACGGCGGTGCTCAGCCCAAGCGGGGCAGAGCTCCACGGTGTGCTCCACCGTGTCCTCCGGCCGATCCTTGCAATGGTAACACCAAGGCGTTTCCTCCCGCCCGATTCGGTGCAGGAACCTCCCAAAACAACCGTGTCCGGTGAGGACCTGCGTCAGGCGGAAGGTGAGGGCGCCGTGGCGCCTCTCTAGCCACTCCTCAAAGAGGGGACTTATCGCCACTATTGTGGCGTGCCCTGCACGTGGTTGCGACAGTCGCTGTCTCCATGTCGCCATGAGATCGTGCCGGAGGTCTGTCTGCTGAGCGACAATTTGCCACGGCAGCGGAGTTTCCCCCCGGCGTAGTGCCTCCGCGCGCCATTCATGCAGGCGCGCGAGGACCATCGCCTCCAGATCCCATGGCGGCAATCCGGCCAAGAGGCTCGCCGCCTCGCCGGAGATCGTGCGGTACCCCCGGATCAGCCTTACGGCTACAACCTTCTGGGGCGCGTTTAAGTAATGGGCGGCTCGCCGCCTCAAAGAACGCGCCCACACCGGGGCCCCATAAAGGGCCATGGACCGCACGACTCCCGCGTAGAGCCTCCGGCAGGAGGCGTTTGGACCCCCCAGGTTGGGCAAGAGCCACTTGAATGCAGCCCCTGCCCGTTCCAGTTTTGGGGCCAAACGTCGGAAGTGCTCAACGAAGTTCCACCGGCTGTCGAGGACAAGCCCTAGGTACTTTAGCGTCGACTCGACGCCGATGGGGACCCCTCCTACCGTCAGTGTGGATCCCGACGGTGGCGCATTCCGAGGCCCATGAAAGCACATGGCCTCGGACTTGTGCAATGCCACCTCGAGACCCAGTTGCCGGATTCTCTCCATGACTATCGCAACCCCGCGTGTCATAAGTTCGGCCGCCGCCTCGTGCGACCTCCCCTGTGCCAGCACCAGCGTGTCGTCAGCGTAGCAAACTACGCTGACACCGCTAGGGAGGTCGGCGCGCAGCACCCAGTCGTAGCCGATGTTCCACAAGGGCGGCCCCAGAACCGATCCCTGTGGAACACCGCACGACATCTCTCGCCGGTTCCACTCTCCATTGCGACCAGGGTAGATGACGGCCCTGTCCGTCTGGTAGTCCCCGACCACACGACGAAGGTAGGTCGGCACCCGGTGATACCGGAGTGCCTCCTTTATGCAGCTCCAGGGCATGGTGTTGAAGGCGTTGGCGATGTCAAGAGACACCGCCAAGACGACCCCACCCCGAGACACTGCATCCCCCATCGTGAGAGCCCTCACGCGCATGATGGCGTCCACCGTCGAGCGCCCCCTGCGGAAACCAAATTGGTGTTCCGCAAGTTCCGGCCCCATCCCCACAAGGTGCCCGGCGAGGCGGTTCGCAATGACTCTTTCAAAGAGCTTGCCCACCTCGTCGAGCAACACAATGGGCCGGTATGCGGACGGAGAGTCCGCAGGGCGCCCAGGCTTCCGGATGAGGACCAGCTTCCCCGTCTTCCAACGAATCGGAAACTGGCCTCTCTCCAGGCATGCGCTTAAGAGCCCTTCCAGTCGGGGCCCGAGAGCCTCCGAGGCCAGGACCCAGGCTTTGCCAGGCAAGCCATCGGGTCCCGGGGCAGTATTTTTGGCTTTAAGCCTGCCTACCGCCACTCTCAGGTCTACCCCGGTCACTTCGAGAATGTCGTCATCGTCCTCGTTGTGGTCCACTTCTGGCACCGCAAGCGGCGGAGCCATAGGCGGGGGAGGATGTTCCCCTCGCAGAGGGAACAGAGCGCTCACCACGTCCTCCACGAGCTGAGGGCGGAGACTCTGCGTCAGCGGGAGGGCCCAGGTGCGGAGTTTGTCCCGCACCAATTTGTAAGGGCGCCCCCACGGATCTCTGTCGATTTTTTTGAACCCTCAGAGTTGGTTTCCGATGTACGAGATAGTTCATATTTTCAGAATATGATGTCAATAATAGACTTATTAAACATACAAAGTCTCCATTGAATAGCTCTAATACTTTAGATTTTATTGATATCTAAAATACACCGATTTCGTCACTGACACACTGATGATCATCAAAATGTTTGGCTAATCCCTGCAGTGCTAGAAAGCTGAAATTTGGTATGTAATCTAAGTTTAGCATACAACCAACAAAAAAAAATCATAAACTTGTAACTTTCGACCCCATCCCCTAAAATGGGGGGGGTGGAAGTTTGTATGAGACTTCAAAATGTTAAGGTACTCACTGAAGTGCTAGAAAGCCGAAATTTGGTATGTAAAAAAGAAGAAAAAAATAAACTCTAAAAAGACTGCCTAGTAACTTACAAAAAGAACTGAAATCCCACCAAAAACATTTCATGTAAAATGTTGCCAAAACGACCACAGTCATAAGGTTTGCCCTGTGAAAAAGATATTAGATCTCATGTAGAGCCAAGTTTCTGAATCTACACGGCCTAACTCTACCGACCCTAACTTCACAAATTCTACATATATTATCAGTAAAAATGTATGGCTTTGCCGTTTCGCTACCGTCGTGGAGGTGATGCGAATATTTAGTTTCTGAAGTAAGTAACGAAACAGCCAAGGCAGCTACTTAACAAGCAACTTGCAACTTCACAAATTCTACATATCAGTAAAAATTTACTTTATAACTTTTGACACCATGCACCCCAAGCTTTTTTTCTTAATTTAGATTTATTCATTTATTTTCTATTTTTTGGTTCAGTTTTCTATAAAAGCGTGTTTTTTAGTTTTTTTTTTAACTATTATTTATTATTGGGAACTAATTTTTTGAGCTGTTGTTTAAATCAAAATCATTTAATAGGTCTGAGCCCGGATTAGGGCATGCAAAAACCGGGTTGTTTTAAGTAACCGGTTCTTTCGGGTTTCTTGTTAACAAAACCGGATGTAACCGGTTAAATCGGTTTTTTCGTTTTTTTTTCAATCTTTATTAAAAAATGTGTAGAAAAAGGTCTTTACCTATGAAATTGCCGTTTTGTTTGAAAAAAGTTAAAGTATTTTTTTTTTCGAACTTGTTTATTTCTTTTATTCAAAGTAATCACCCCTGCAATCAATGCATCTTTGCCAACGCTGTGGCAGTTTATGGATGCCCTTCTTGAAAAAATCAGCTGGACGGGAGACAACAAACTCTTCAAAGGCGTTTTGTACTGCCTCTCGGGAATTGAATTTTTTTCCCGCTAAAAAGTTGTCCAAATTTTGGTAAAAGTAATAGTCGGAAGGCGCAAGATCTGGTGAGTATGGCGGATGAGGGAGAGCTTCCAAACCCAACTCATGCAGCTTAGAGACGGTCTGTTGTGCAGTATGGGGCCGCGCGTTGTCGTGAAGTAGCAGTGGAGACGACCGATTGACCAAAGCTGGTTGCAGACGTGCGAGTTTCGCCATCATTGTGGTCAGTTCTTCAATGTACACATCTGCAGTAATGCTCTCGCCGTTTTGTAAAAAGCTATGATGAATCACACCAGCACTAGACCACCAAACTGTGACCATCACCTTTCTAGGGGTCATTTTTCGTTTTGCACATTGCTTTGGTACCGAACCAGGATCTAACCAACTTGCTGAGCGCTTTCGATTGTCAAAAAGAATCCATTTTTCGTCGCACGTAACAATTCGGTTCAAAATTCCTTCATTTCTGTGCCTGTTAAGCAGCGCAAGGCAAGTCTCGACGCGTACGTTGCGCTGGCGATCGTTAAGTTCGTGGGGCACCCATCTATCAAGCTTTTTTATCTTGCCAATCTGTCGCAAATGGACCAATATTGTTTTAATGCTAACATCAAAAGCTGCTGCCAGCTCAGCTGTAGATTGAGTTTCATCAGCTTCAACAATCACCTTTAATTCATCATTGTTGACCAAAGTTTCCGGACGACCACGAGGTTCATTTTTCAAGTCAAAATTCCCAGAACGAAACCGAGCAAACCAATAACGGGTTGTGCGTTCGTTTGTACAGTTCTCTCCGTAAACGTCGTTGATGTTACGGGTCGTTTGTGCCGCGTTGGTGCCACGACGGAACTCATATTCCATAATTACACGAAATTTCAAAGTATCCATTATGAGGAAAAATGTTGAAATGTAATGAAAATACAACGCTAATGAATAAACAAAAGACTGATTTTGTAAATAGAATGTCATATTTTTAAAACAAAATTAATTTGAATTTAGAACTCATAGCCAATCAAAACTTTTTTTTGTTTGAAAAAGTCTGTACTGCAATACGGCAATTTCATAGGTAAAGACCTATTATTAAAATGCTACAGCCAACAACAACAGATAAACGTAAAAAAATAATACTTTGATTACAAAGTATGTATTTTTTTACGTTTATCTTACCTGTGTTTATAATAATGACAATTTGTTTGGACTTCAAAAACGACTAAAACTCCAGAGACATTTTTTTTTTCTTCATGCATAACATAGAATAAAACTTATTATTTAGGTAAACAACATAGTCTAAAAATTTTGGCCACTAAGACTAACATACAAAATTAGGAACATTTGGTAGGTAAACACAAAGGTCTAAAATCTCAGAATATAGATACCAAAGGAAGATGAGCAAGAATCTAAAGGGGTTTGAGTCTAAGTGGCATGATTTTTCTACGTCTCCGGCCACTAATTAGATTTCTTTACCTATTAGTAATAACACAGTCAGACATTAATTTTCTTCTAAGAATAATATTTCCAAAATGCAACGGAGCCGAGATATACAGGGTGAATTTTTTAACTACTGGTAGGCCAAATCTGAAACTATGAGGAATAGTGAAAAACGCTCAAAGGAACCAGGAGCCCGATTTAATAAAAAAAAAAGCTTCATTGGTTTTGTGAAAAACAATATTCCAAGCCAGGAATCGAACCCTTTAAATTGAAAAAAAAACACACCCATTACCCCAGCCGATAGTGTTGCTGCTAAGTATCAAATTCTGGGAAGTAATAACATACGGCAAACGATAGGAAATAGTTCATTTTTGATAAAATACATAACAGTATGCAAACTGCTAGTATGAAGAACACAACTTTGCAATCAGATATTTCAGCTCCGATATAATTTTCGGCAAAATTATTTTAGGAGTCATTATTATCATATATTCCACTATACGTGAGCAACAATTATCTTTATGGCCGCTGTGAAAAAAAAAACATGCCACTGGTCCATACAAACTTACCCAATGCCCTTTAAGTACTTGGATCTACACTACTACACTGGGTCAATGAGAAACAAAATGATGATATGGACATGGATAGGGAGCGCAGGGCATTGTCGGTAAGGGGTAATATGCTTTCTCGCAGGTTTGCGCGATGCTCACATGATATTAACGTCACACTATTTAAAAGCTACTGCCAAACGTTATACACGTGCAACCTGTGGAGCAATTACACCTAAAAAAGCCTGCAATTCTCTGCGCGTCAGGGGTTTGTTGGGACTTCCATGGCGGTGCAGTGTCTCCGGCATGTTCGCTGACCACAGCACGGACGGCTACCAGGCGGTGTTTCGCAGAAGAACGGCGTCCCTGCGGTCTCAGGTAAAAAGTAACACCGACACACTTCTGAGCGTGGTATCGGACAGAGTGGACAGCTAAATCCTGAGGCATTGGTCGCTTATGCATGTTCAAAATAATAATTATTTTAATTTTTACTAACATAGCTGTAAGTATCTGCCTGCTAACATAATAATGGAATCTTTTTTGACAATTAATGTTTGCTTAGTCTGTTGTTTGGGAAAAATGCAAGTATTATTAAATCAATAAGATAGATAGATCAATAGGAGAAACATAACTTGTTGTTCAATATTTATAGTGTGTAATTTATTGTTTTCCCTAATATTTATTTATTAAAAAAAGGTCTTAAAATCAGTCGGTTAACCGGTTTTTTCGGTTAACCGGGTATCCGGTTTGCATGCCCTAGCCCAGATGTGAGGGAAAGGATACATTTGTTAATTTTACGGCCAGTCAAGTAAGATGCGTTTTAAAGAGAATGACAGGCGGTAAATCTCCCGGTCACGATGGGCTTAGTGTGGAGCATCTGCGGCATGCGGGGGTTCACCTGCCGAGGGTCCTGGCCATGTTTTTCACGATGTGCATGAGTTACTCATACCTACCACATGACTTAATGAAAACAATCGTAGTGCCCATTGTAAAGAATAGGACTGGGGATATCTCGGACAGGGGTTACTCCCGGCCCATATCTCTAGCAACGAGATGATGAGTGATGGATGGTGTGCTTGATTCCTGCCTTGTTAAATACATAAAATTACATGATGCGCAGTTTGGGTTTAGACCCGGGCTATCTACGGAAGCTGCCATCGTAGGTCATGAAATGACCTCATCGTCGAGCTCAGTAGTAAGCGTGTCGGTTGTTCGATAGATGGCGTCTGCGTCAACAACATTAGCTACGCGGACGACATGGTTCTGTTGAGCCCGACGGTGAGAGGTCTTGGAGAGTTGTCAAGGGTGTGTGAGGCCTACGCTGTGGCACAAGGCCTTGTATATAATGTCTTTAGGGCCGCCGGTGGTTGCTTCGAGTATTCAGATAATATTACCCGTAATGGCTTGTGCGTAAATCGTGTCTCCAGATTTAAATACCTGGGGCATTTAATTAACGACGGTCTTGAAGACGATCTCGATATAGAAAGGGAGCGCAGGGCTTTAGCGGTCAGAGGTAACATGTTGGTCTGCAGCTGATTCTCCCGCTGCTCTGAAAAAGTAAAAATAACGTTGTTCAAAGCATATTGTCAAAGCTTTTATACGGGAAATCTGTGGATCAGTCACACCAAAAGATCACTGGATGTCCTGCGCGTCCAATACAACAACATCTTCAGGATCATGTTGGGGCTGCCACGCTTCTGTAGTGCATCGGGGATGTTTGCGCAGTATCGAACTGATGGCTTTCATGCCGTAATTCGAAAGAAAACTGTATCCTTGATCTGCAGAATGCGTGGCAGCTGCAACGGAATTCTGAAGACTGTTGCAGATAGGATCTCTTCTCCAATATGGAGGTCCTAATTAATTTTATTGTACGGTCAGCAGCAAAAGTCGCTTTACATAACCAAAATTATAAGACCTCTTAGTTTTAGAACGACCCATATTAACAGACTGGAGTAAAATACATAACAATATTTTCATCAATGGTTACACAAATTCGCGAAACAATATAAGATCAGATCACACTGACCAGCACAAAACTTGGTGTAATATTTATAAGTGTTAACCGACTTTTGATGCTGACTGTACTATGGATCAAGTTATCTGAAATAAATGAATTTTATTTTATTTATTTATTTAAATATTCGAGATGTTATTATGATCAGTTGGAAAACATATTGGGCAGTTATTCAATTTAATGGTGGTTGATTAATAATTGCGACAGTAAAACATGGACAGTAATAAAAAATCAATTAGTCCGTTATTTTATCATACAATGTAAATTCTAAAAATAATTGATTAGTCCAATAACTCAATGAGCGGTAAAAATGATGGAATGAGCGGTTCGAGTGAGCTCGCATTTTGAATTCTTGCATTTGGACTGGTCTCTGGACTCGGGTCACCCCGACTCGGACAGGTTAGGTTCGAAGGAGATGGCGATGGCGGGTACACCCCCCCCCCCACTTACACCTCATTGTTTATAGAATTGCTTAGAATCAGATTTCTTACCGACAAATTCCGATTTATTACTGCCCACACGTAACCGCTCGTTCAATAATTTTTACAGCCCATTTAATTATTTTCCTGCTCAAATATATATTCACTGATCCATTTCATTATTTTTTATTACTCATTTTTGTTTACTTTACTGCTTAATTTTAACTGCTGAACTAGTTATTAAACGCCATTTATAATTTTTAACTTACCAAAACTGTTATGTGCCTTTATTATTTAGCCACGGCTTCCTCTGGAACAATCATGGTATAGGCGGGGAATACGCAAATCATAAACATTAAGAAACATATATGTTTGAAGTTTATGACATTGACGTATCCTCCACCCACGATTCCGCACCCCGCCGTCATCCAACTGACACTTGACCACTAAGACTAGTCTTGAACTGGCTTAGAGGTGTGATGTTGTTTAAAAGACTCACGTTCTTTTAAATTAAAACTTAAAAAAGTACAGTATCAAAAAACTGTGATGTCAATAATAGTGTTGCTTGAGTGTGATTGAAATGTTCTAGATTGGTTTCCAAATAATTTAGATTTTTAAACGGTGAGTTATTTGATTTGTTCTTCAAGTTCATTTTCAAAATATTTATTTGTAACTCGTAAAGAATTTGTGTGTCAGGATTTTAAATGGTTTTCTCATAAAACCTGTATTTTTGGTGGTTTGTATCTACTGAATATGACTTCGTTATCATATGATTGTTCTGATATTATTTGTTTATTCATTGTATATCATATATTAAAGTTTCAATAAAATGAGTTCAGTCAGTCATTTTGGAAAATAAGGACTTGTAAGTTTGTATGATATGTCGTAAAGCGTAAACGCTCTTAAGTGTTTTTATTTGTTCATCATCATTCTCTTGCCCTTATCCCAATTTATTTGGGGTCGGCGCAGCATGTCTTCTTCTTCCATACTTCTCTATTACTTGTCATCTCATGAGACACCTCCTTTCTTGCCATATCATTCTTCACACAGTCCATCCATCGTTTCTTTGGTCTTCCTCTACTCCTAAAAACATCCACATTCATACTCAAAACTTTTCTCACGACGTTTTCCTCATTCCTCCGCATCACATGCCCATACCACGACAACCGATTACCACACATCTTTTCAGTCATCGGGGCCACTTTCAAACTGCCCCTTATGTACTCATTTCTTATTTTATCCTTTCGCGTAACACCACACATCCCCCTTAGCATTCTCATCTCAGCTACATGCAAATCCCTTTCATTCATCCCTTTTGTGGCCCAACATTCTGATCCATACAAGACAGCAGGTCTAACCATTGTTTTATAAATCTTCCCCTTGAGTTTAAGAGGAATGCGGGAGTCGCAAATAGTTCCCGTGACCTGCCGCCATTTCATCCATGTTTTTATTTGTTCATATAGGTATTTAAAAATGTCGTAGTCATTACGAATCGTGCAGGCTGCCGGTATGCTCATCATTGTCGTGTCGAATAATGTTTTTTCATTGTCATATGTTAGGACAGAAAGTTGGTCGAAGAACCAGTGTTCTGGTTTACGTAGTGTGAGGATATCTGTATACATGTTTATCCGTAGTTATGTGACGTTTTTTATGTTACTGAGGCGCCCTCTGTTAACAACGTTCTTGGTGTTCAAAGTTATTGTGTAGAAATAATTAAATCTCGCGAGAAGTGAATTTTGCAAACCGGTTTATATGACTAGTGTGTCAGGATTGGTCTCTTGACGTAGGTTTGTTTGAGACGCAATGAACACTTTTTATGTTGAATGTTATGGTTCACTTTGAATACAGTTTGGTTGATTGATTGTATTGATGCGCGCACTGCGCTTGCTTAATCTCTTCTTCTCCCAATCCTCGACTATGCTGATGCCTGTTATCTAGATCTCACTGTAGTGCAGCTAGATAAGCTTGAGTGACAAATCATTTTCAGTCTCAGTAATTTCTTTGAGTCAAAATTTGTCACTATTCTAGTTTCATTATTATTATTTTTTTCCATTTAATGTTAAAAACACACAAATAGCTATATATATTTATGTATGTATTATATTATACATGTATATGTTCATATATGAAGTAGATAACTTTACTTTTGTTATTTTGTTTAATTGTTATGTTGTTTAAAAATTTTGTGTAGAGTACACCAATGACTACCCCCTTTTAATTTTTAATTCCGTAATGTCCATCCAAAGGTTGTCTGGAAGATATCGCTATAAGCGATAAGACCGCCGTTGTAACCATAACATTGTAAAATTTGTAAACCCGTTATGTTTGATTTTTGGTGTACAATAAAGTATTATTCTATTCTATTCTATTCTGATCCTGTTATTGTTAATTTTAATAGTCACTTTTGTGGGTTATTATTACTACAAATAGTCTGGGTTGCTATTTTAACACTAATTATTTCAGTCACTATTGAATTAGTCCCTTTGATAAAGATAACACTGGTTAATTAGACTCTTATACAAATATTTTATTTTTTAACACAAAAGAACGATTTTAAATATTTTTAA
This sequence comes from Cerastis leucographa, assembly GCA_963082945.1. Lineage (NCBI taxonomy): Eukaryota > Metazoa > Arthropoda > Insecta > Lepidoptera > Noctuidae > Cerastis > Cerastis leucographa. The sequence goes on along the minus strand of OY720369.1, from coordinate 2,971,050 downwards.
AAGATGATGGGAACTGGTTGTTCGTGTTTCGGGCCACTGACTACCTATAACGAGGGTCAAAGATCTACAATTGGCAGGTCCGGTTAAGCAGACGACAACCTCATAGGTTGAACTGCGAGATGCCATTCATAAAAAATAAAAAAAAAACAATTGGCAGCCAGAACCAACGGCTTAAAGTTCTTTCCGAGGCACGGAAGAAATTCGGTATGTAATGGGCGGTCACACAATGACATCCAAGGTCCAACGTAGGCAAGCATGGCTTAACCTAAAACTCAACCCGAGTGGCTGTTATTATTTAAACTCGTTGTATCAGCTAGATTGGAAGCCAACCCATACAAAGTCACCTAAATAAATAAAAAAACAAAAAAAAAAAGGATTTTGTGGTTTTATGAAACCACGGTAAAAGTGAAACTTTTTTTCACACTATAGACATTTAACTAAATTTTTTTGAAATAATATTCCATTAAGGGTATAAAAATCGCTTTATCAATCTTAATTTTATACTTGGAAAATTCGAATGATAATGGGAAATAATAAAGTAGACTAAGTCTCCAACTAATATTTTATTGAACTCTGTGTCTTATAGAGTACGACTTACTTAATACTTAACAATTATTCAGAATATATACACATATTCAAAACAAAATAGCGGTCAGCTGCTGCGAACTATAGGCGCCGCCATATTGGCCTTGGCTGCTCTGACGAGCCTCTTTCACTTTATCCCTACTCCGCGGCCGACCGTCACGCGACATGCAACACACACACGAAAAAGTTTGAGACGATGTAATAAAAGTTTCACTTTAAAAAGGAAAAATTTCTGTGATCAATGAGATCTACCACAATTTTGAATAAAAACCAAAAACTGAAAACCAACATATTAATTGCAGTTGGGGGACAGTTTTGTGTAACATTTCTTTATAAGTCCTACTTGTTTTTAATTATTTAGTTCACTTTTTGACATAACCTTCTAGTAACAGTGGTAGCGTTATAATCGTCAATCTTTAGATCGATCTTTAGGTAGATAGTCAGTGGCCTGAAACTCGGACAAGAAGTGACCATCCAGCACCTTACCAATAGGAATCATATTACCTACCCAGAACTGTTAGGGTTGTGGAGGTCAGATAGACAGTCGTTCCATAAATTCAGCTGCATCCGGTTAGACTGGAAGCCGACTCCATAATAGTTGGCAAAAGGCTAGGCAGATGATGATATAGCTGAAGTAATCATTATTATTCGTCTTAATTTTCAGAATTTCATCAACATTTAAACAATGGTTTGGCTGCTTCTGATCCTTTTGGTACCTGGTGGATTAAATTTTATACACGCAATCTCGTACAAAGACTTCAAGCCGTGTGATGATACCAACATTACAGCTCGAATTTATCGGCATCAATTAGCAGAAGAACAAAAAAATCAATACAATTTGCTAATACCAATACCAGCTGAGGCCAAACATTTGATTTTGAAATTCGATACGTCAGTATCAATTAAGTTGATACAGGTAAGTCTCACACGACACTGCTCGTCTGCCCGGTCGGGTGTTGAAACGTATCTCATGTCGCTTTGGCTTGTGTGAAATCTAAGCATAAAGTTTTAAAGCATAACTTTTTTATAAGCAAGCATACAGCATGCAAGCAAGCATACAGCATGTAAGCAAGCATGCAGCAAACAAGCAAGCATGCAGAATGCAAGCAAGCATGCAGCATGCAAGCAAGCATGCAGCATGCAAGCAAGCATGCAGCATTCAAGCAAGCATGCAGGCAGAGTTTCTGTCACGGCTCCGGCGCTGCGGGCCCCGGCGGCCCCACGCGCCTACACGATTTTAAATTACACTCTAGGGGTAGGACAAACAAGACTACGTGGAGTCGGTTTTGCAGCAATTCGGTTCTGTCACTAACTTTTGTTGCACAGCATATTAAATTTTTAACCTAGTTAGTTTAATTTTTAGGCCTACTAACGTTATGCGAATCAAATTTATGCCAAAACAAATTTGTCTTTAAGATGATTATACCAACATAAAATGTATGGCTGAAGTATTATTATGCCAAAACAAATTGTGCCAAAATCGTTATGCTGAAGTATATTAGAACAAAGAACATTATGCGAAAAGAAGGGATCCCAAAGGAAATACGTCGGATAATGAATCGAAACAGTAACATCCATTGATATGAATACATAAAATTATGAAAATGGTTTCTGAGAAACGGAAATTTAAATTTTTTAAATTTCTTATTTCAATGTAAAATTGATTCTCGACAAGCATTGGTGTAGATCAGAATAGATACTGCAACTACCTAACTAAATACACACATCAAAAGTGTCTAGGGATCAAGCATTTTTATGCGGATTTCTTGAGATTGAGATGTGGCTTTGTAATAAATTTATGATTTTATAAATTTATATGGATCCTTTTTGGTGCATTTCATAATTTGAATCAGGAACTGTGAATCAAATTCGAGTAAAAGATGAAAATCAGCTGTCAATATTTTCCCTATAAAAACATACAACGCATTGAAGACATTATTAGTGCTACTGTTTCCCTACTACTGATTAAAACCAACGTTATTATGGAGCGGCGACGTCATTTAAGCAGGGAAGAAATGCTCAGAGCCGTGGGAATGATAGAAGCTGGTTCCCGGCAACGTACTGTGGCTTTAGCTCTGAATACAAGTCAGAGTGTTATCAGTCGACTTTGGACACGTTACCGAAGCACTGGTACCGTGGCTGAGCGCCATGGAGGACGGTATCGCTGCACCACACGGAGACAAGACCGATACATTCAAATCTTAACTCGAAGAGCTCCAACAATAACCGCCATGATGTTAGCCGTGAGGCTTCATCACTCTTCAGGGAACTTAATTAGCGACCAAACAGTCAGAAACCGCTTGCATGAAGTGAACCTTCATTCCCGAAGACCGCTACGGGTACCACCTATAGCAATGCACAATCGTAGGATTCGATATCAATGGGCTCTTGAACACAGAAATTGGGCAGAAGAACAATGGCGTTTCGTGTGCTTTTCTGATGAGTCTCGTTTTGGTATGAGACCGGATACAAGACGTATACGACACTGGAGAACCCCTGGACGCCCACAGCGATTAAAATCCTGCCAGGAAGTCCATCCTTATAGTGGTGGAACCATCATGGTATGGGCGGGTATTTGGATCGGCGGAAGAACTGAGTTGATTTGGATCAGAGGCAACCTCAACGCTCAAATTTATGCTGAGACGATTGTATCAGACGTCATCGTTCCTCTACAAGTGCAAATCGGTCCCTTATTTCAGTTAATGCATGATAATGCACGACCGCATACTGCAAGAGTTGTAAGACAGACTCTCGCCGCAGCTAACATCAATGTCCTGCCCTGGCCTGCTCAGTCGCCAGACTTGAACCCGATTGAGCATGCATGGGATATGCTACAGAGAAGAGCTCTGCCGAATATGGAGGGTATCCAGTCGCAAGAAGACCTTTTTTTGTTGTTGCAACGAACATGGGCGGCCATTCCACAGCGTGATTTGGATGAACTCATTTTGAGTATGCCAAACCGATGTTCTTGTGTTGTTAGTGTTCGCGGTAGAAACACGGATTATTAATTGTTTAAGTTACCCAATAAAATTTTAAAGAAAACTGTTATTTCAGTCTTTTTTTCGAACTTTAATGTTAGTGGTTCAAATGTCAAAAATCCCTTTATTAGAAAATGGCAAATATCTTTATTAATGCAAAGGTGACTTGGTTTATCGTTACTGTGACAAACGAAAACACTTTATTTGATGAATCCTTAAAGAAAATTTTAATTAATATCAATCAGGAGAAAAGTTATTGCAAAAATATATGTTGATCCCTAGACACTTTTGATGTGTGTATTATATAAAATAAAAACACCTTTTGCAAAAAAAAAAAAAACAGATGAACAAAAAAGTCGGTCGGAAAAGTCACCAAAGTCGGGAAGTGAAGTTATTTAACACATTTTAGTGTTTATTTTTTATTTTAGACAAACACGGTCAAAAAAAGAAAGTTAAGGTTACACTAGTCCCTGCCAGGGCTGCGGGTTGTTCGAAAGAGATACCGCGGCCCTGGAACACAAAAAATGCTAAGAAGGAACATGGGTGGGTTTTAGTCAGTCAAGTCTGACACTCCCTCCCAAGAAAGTCATTTGAAGATTTCCGATCCGCAAAAAAAAAAAAGGTTACACTAGTCGGTCATTCTTCCATATAAACGTAGTATGGTGATTAGTAATCTGTTTGACGGTGTAGGTTCAGAACTAAAAATTGTATCAACTGTTTTGTCATTATCTAGCCTTGTATGGCAGCAGAATGGAAAAAAATTGGTGTGGAAGTTATAACCGTCGAAACTTCCATTTTTCAACACTAATTTTAACTCATCTATGGGCATAATAAATAATCTATGTAGTATGAAAATGGAAAAAGTGAACACCATCACCATACAGGGATAGATAATTTATTGCCCCCCTAATATAATTAAACCCCATAGCAGTCATTAAAGCTTTTAAGGAAATCAAAATCAAATTAACAGAAGATCATTGGGGATTGTCTATTATAGTGTGTCAAGCTATTATTGACACTATAGCACCGTACTTGGCTTTAATTTTTAATTTGTGTGTGGACCAAGGGGTCTTCCCAGACCTTATGAAATACAGCAAGGTAATACCACTTTTCAAATCTGGGGACAGTAAAGATACGAATAATTATAGACCCGTATCCGTGCTGCCGGTTTTCAGCAAGGTGTTTGAAAAGGTAATGCTTAATCAAATGCTCACCCACTTTAACACCAACAAAATCTTACACGAAAAACAGTATGGTTTCACCAAGGGATGTTGTACAACTGACGCCGGTGTCACTTTATTAAAACATATATATACTGCGTGAGAAGAGGCACAAGATGCCATAGGAATCTTCTGTGACCTCTCGAAGGCATTTGATTGCGTAAATCACCAAACCTTGCTCTTGAAACTTGAGCATTACGGCTTAGGTAAACTTGCGCTCAGTTTAGTAAAATCGTATTTAAATGATAGACAGCAGCAAGTGCAGGTAAATGGTGTAAATTCAATGGCTCTGAAAGTAAAAATGGGTGTACCACAAGGTTCGATATTGGGTCCTTTCCTCTTTTTAGTATATATTAATGACCTTCCCCATTTATTTAAAAACCAACCACAAATGGTGTTGTTTGCGGACGATACTTCGTTAATATTTAAGATAAACAGACGTGCCACAAACCTTGACGATGTAAATAACGCTCTAATGCAGGTCCATAAATGGTTTACCGCAAATAATTTAGTATTAAATGGGCAAAAAAACTAAGTGCATAAGATTTTCTCTACCAAATGTCAAAAGCAGTGACTGTGACATAGTATTGAATCAAGAGAAACTTGAATTTGTCGATGAAACTGTTTTCTTGGGGATCACGCTCGACTCAAGGCTACAATGGGGTCCTCATTTAACATCTCTTGCAGGACGGCTAAGTTCAGCAGCATATGCTGTCAGAAAAATCCGTCAATTTACTGATGTAGATACCGCGACGATAGTGTATTTTAGTTATTTTCATAGTATTATGTCATATGGTATTTTACTATGGGGACGGGCTGCAGACATCGAGTCTATATTTATTCTGCAGAAAAGAGCTATCAGAGCCATATATAATCTACGTAGGCGCGATTCTCTTAGAGAACTGTTCAAGGAAATTAACATCATGACGGTACCTTGTCAATACATCTATGAAAACATCATGTACGTTAGAAAAAATCTGCATTTATTTAGTAAAAGAGGTGACCGGCACCACTATAATACTAGAAACAGAGACCAACTAGTTCAGCCAGGTTTCAGGTTAGCTAAAGTAGACTCATCTTTCATGGGGTACTGTTTAAAATGTTACAATAAAATACCTCCCCACATTCTACAACTGAATGAAACGAAATTTAAATCTTGCATAAAACGCACACTATGTAGGCAAGCATATTATAAGTTGGGGGATTATATTGATGATAAAAATGCTTGGCTCAATGCTGGTCCTGCTCCACAACCATAGGGGCAATCGGAATCATCAGAATTAGAAAGTGAAGTTATTGTGAAAGCTGCAGAAGATTGTAAAAATATATTTGCATTGTATAGATTCAATCTCTTAGTATTATATAATTTCATAGCACATGTGTGAGTACCATGTACTGTAAAGCCACTATTTAATGAGTACCTAAATCTTTCATTGACGCGAAATTACCCTGGTGGTTGAGTGAATGTCATGCTCACTTAAATGACACGCTGATGGTGGCGGGTGTGTCGGGTCGTTTAGTTCCCTTCAAAATGGTTGAGTTGAATGATGGCTGATACATGCGTCATGTTCGTGAACGGGCGCTGTCAGTTGTGACTGGTCATCTCTTAGCTGCCACGGTTTATTTTAATTACTTTATTTTTTTATTACTGATTTAATCTTTTACTCTGGACGCTCTTAACTTGCCCGTATTTCTACATTGTTCTCACATATTTGTAATTCTTAACATGAATGATGTAACCAAGATTTTGTAACATATTTTGATTTAAAAGAGTGTCCATGGAGTTTCTTGCCCGTTCTTCTCCATAGAGATCTACGCTACGGAATGGGCAACTACAGTACTTTCACAAGTTATTATGCCTTGTGACTGGGACTGTAGCTTCGCGTTTTATTTTGTTTGTTGACTTTCAAAAGTGCCTGTAATGGTCTAATTGAAATAAATGCTTTGACTTTGACTTTGACTGTGATTCATAAGTTCAAATAATTTATTTTGAGTAAATACATCCAGTAGTTATTCCATAATATATATACGGCCAAAACTCAATTTATGACATTTCACGCGTTCATTTTCGTTATGAATAGTCGTATATTTCACTAAATAAATATATAAGTAACAAAATAAAAACTAGATAAATATTTACCAAATAAATTAAACTAAATTAATTAAAAACTTTACTAAATGCATGCATATTAGCCACGCCCACCAACGGGTTCGAACTGTCGACTTGTGCACCTTAAGAGTTGTCAAATCAGGTTTTTCAACTTGACATTCTGAAAAAGTTACAAGGTCTATAAACATGAAAAAAATACCACTCATAAAGGGATTCATGTGTATTATTTTGTCTTCTCAGAATTTTATTTTATTAGATACATTTATATATAAAAAAATGTCTTTCAAACGTCTATTAGCCCCTAAAATCTCGATACAAGAAATGTGTTTTAATCAATTCATACACCCAAAGATAGGAAATTTAAAAATATGAGAATTCTCTTGGTAAGTTTTTTTAGTTCGTCTTTTTAATAATAATTTGTATTATTTTAAATGCATACGCAAGCAAAAGCTCGCGCCGAGTACGTCTCAGTGTCATTTTAGTCTGCTGCGGCACCTCGTTACGGGCAGACCACGCGCGCGTTGACAAATAAAATAAAAATCTTTTTTAGTTCTTTTGAATTAAACATCGTGTAATATTGAATCGTTGTAGATATTTTTTTTTTACATATTTTGCGCCTTGTTTCAAATTTTATCGTGACTTTTGTGTTCATTATTTTATTACCGTTGTCATTGACCAAGCAATTTATCTGTGCAGAAGAGTCCGAGCACCCGATTCACGTAGGTTTCGTTACGGAACATACTATTATGTTGATGCTTTGATTATTTGGTGATTTCCAGTTGGTAATAGTATCGTTTGCAAATTTAAATATTATGATTTTAAATTTAAAAAGTACAAGAAGTTATTAGCAAAGCAGTTTCAAAATAATGTTATATTGTGTTTTATTTTCTAAATTAATCGTTTATAACAATAATATTAGCTAGATAGGTATTCGTCTTCAGCGAATGGTAAAATTATTATTCTGATTCGTATATGATTACGAATCAGAATAATATTTTTTTGAATGTTCGCATAAATAGTATTCATTAACCAACATCTATCAATTATTACAGGTATATTCTAAGTACGGTTCTCTATTGTGTCACCTAACTTTTTTATCCATAATTTAAAGTGCCATAACTTTTTTTGTCCTAATCATCATTTGTCCGAATGATAATTCAACCGAACTTAACATCACATAATATCACATGCCATAAAATTGAAATCCCTAAATATATATGTCCTAAATCCGTTTGTCATAAATATTACAATAAATAATATACAAAAGACATAAAAATGTTTTCTATAAAAGTTATAAGTCCTAAATTCAAATTACATAATGTTTATTTATAATAATAATATTCTTAGAACAAATTTGATATTTTTTTGTACTCAATAAAGCAGTTGATTGTGAACATGTGGTTTTTGTAAAGCAAGCAAGCATGCAGCATGCAAGCAAGCATGCAGCATGCAAGCAGGCACGCAACATGCAGCATGCAAGCAAGCACGCAGCACGCAGCATGCAGCATGCAAGCAAGCATGCAAGCAAGCATGCAAGCAATCATGCAAGCATGCAACATGCAGCAGGCATGGTTTCTGTCACGGCTCCGGCGCTGCGGCGCTCTGGCGGTCCCTCGCGAGTTTATCGTCGCAGATGGGTTTAACGCTCACCACCGCAGCTTCGGCTTGCTGGCCGGCACAGCCGGCCAGCCTCAGCCGCGGCGGCGAGTGTTACAACCACCTGCTCCTCAACTCGCGGGCCGCCTCGCCCCTCCGCGCCTACGCGATTTTAAATTACACTCTAGGGGTAGGGCAGACAAGACTGCGTTGAGTCGGATTTACAGCGATTCGTTACTGTCACTAAAACCTAATTTTTAGCATATTTTTTAGGACTAAAAAAATATATTATAAATGAACATTCGGAATAATACATATTATTTAACACAATACTTAGGACATGAGACTTTAGGTCTTGTAAAATTAGGAGATTCAATAATTATAGTACTCAATATTAAGACAGAATACTTTTAGAACTAAAGATAATTATGTTAAACAAAATTTCGGGATTTTGAACATTATGGTTACTGAAGTTTATAGCAAACGTGTTATGGATAATGATTTTCGGACAAACAATTTTAGGAGAAGAAAGGGAGTACCCTAAGTACCACTGTTGTTCTTATAATAATAATATTCTGGTAACTGCTTGTTTTGTTTTAGTAATAAGTTATTAAGTATGTGTTTTTAAACGATATTTACATGAAATTATTTGAACATCAAAATTAAATTATTTTTTGCGTCTGTTTCATTCTTCGTTTTAAGATAGAAATACAACTTAATAAATCTGGTCCCGAAAATCGAATCAGCTGTCACGGAGTTAAACGAGCAAAAACTAAATTGGGTGTCTGTTCTGCTCATGTTTTAATATTCTTCGGAAACAATCAGCCGCGCCGCACGGACGACGGTCATAGACGGCGCTAGTGTTGAATTATGTCTCGTTTTCTCAAGGTCGTTGGCGTATGTTAGGGCCTTAAGTATTATAATTGGAGTTAGTAATATAATATTATTTAACATATCATCAGCTGACGGTACTGTTAAGCTTAAAGCTCCTAATATTTTTTGTTTCAGCCAGGAAGAAGAATATATGTATCGAAGTTATTAATAACTCAAGTTGAAATGAGATTTCTTAGAGAACCTAGCGACAAATTATTGAATTGTACGGTTCTTCGACACCGACATGAAACCATACCTTATATCCGAAGCATTACCCTGGACGAAAACGAGCTTTGTAAGCATCCGAAAACTGTAAGTATATTTAATTTCACACTTTGTACCTATCCGAGCTAGGAGGCTCTCGTACAGACAGCGTCAATATTTCCTAACCCCTAAAGTTTTAAAATGTTACACTGCTACAACATTGAATTCGTTTCGAATAATCTAAAGAATACTTTCAAAAAGAACCCTACGTTTCCACCCGGAATCGAACCATCGCTTCACCAAGCTGCGTCTTACGAATACAACAAATGGTTTAACCAATTAGCCAGCGAGCCCTTGAATATTGCGATGAAATTGGTAATTGGTAGCGTCCGAGTCACTTTATCTTTAGGTCTCTCTCTAATCGAAAGATGTTAAAATTTAAGGGTATCTTTTAATTTTACTTACTTGCGTTTAAAATTAATCCTATACCCTCGAAATATAAAGTTAGCTTAGTCAATCTAAAATATTTATAGCACTTCCTGTTTTATGGTTTGCGTGATAGGATGTCACTTGTCTATGACATGGCGATTGCAACAGCGCTGAAATATCGGGAACTCAAAACAAATAGTGAACGTGGTAAATATCCCGTTACAAATGTTATTCATAGTGTTATCAGTTCCTCAGTTGCCTGATATTTTTTTAAAGGACTTCTAAAAGGAGCAGGTTATCAATTCGATTAGTTTTTGTTGAATGTACACCGATTACGCTGAGATTTATGATCCGATTTGCGTAATTCTTCTTTAGTTTGATGCGGAATAGTTGCTATTTGGTCCCATAAAAAATGTTATATAGTTTGGCCCTGTAGTTTTCATTTTATTAACTATTTTATTTTATATGTAAACTAGCTGTCCCGCGCAACTTTGTCTGCATCACATTTTCCCCTTTTCGCAACATTTTTCATTGCTGCTCCGCTCCTATTGGTCGTAGCGTGATGATATATAGCCTATGTCCTGCCCCAGGTTGAAATCTATCTTCTTGCCAAATAACATTAAGATCCGATCAGCCGTTTAGTCGTGAAAAAGTAACAAACAAACAAACAGAGTGATTTTCGCATTTATAATATTAGTATGGAAGTATGGAAGTATGGATTTATCACGTATCATTACACCTATTTCTCCGTGATTACTGGACTGATTTACATGATTTTTAGAGAAAGCTTGCCCGGTGGGCCCATATGAATTTTGTTATCTTTGCTTTAGTACTTTTTGAGTCATCCTCTTTATTATGCATTTTGTCCTTTGCCGTATGTATGGACGATGTGCTGGTGTATAATTACAATTTAAAAATGATACTTGACAAGAATTTAATTATACCAGAGATACCACAACTGAAAAGGGTCAAAAAAACTTTTTACAAAATAATATAAGCGACTTCCAAAAGAAAAACAAAAAAGTGGAAAATAATTTTACTTTCGGAAGTTGGTGGCAAAAAAGTAAATGAAACAAACAAGTCACGGAACTCGGTTATGTTTTTTTGTAAAAAGTTTTTTTTCCTAGCCTATATTGTCCCACTCCTGGGCGAAAGCCTCCCCCATAGCTTTCCAATGTTCTCTCCGTACAGTTTTCTCCTCTAAGTCGTCCGCCAACGTTTCCTAAATATGATAATTATTATTTGTAGATTCAGTCTGACAACCAGTCTTACTAAAGGTTATCGTATTACCCAGCACTAACTGGGTTGTAGAGGTCAGATAGGCATGGCAGATACAGGTATTCGGCTGCATCTGGTTTCACTAAAAGCCGACCCCAGCATGGCTAGAAAAAGGATATTCAGATAATGACCTATCATCATGCCTAATGCAAGTTTTGTGTGGGTTTTCGTTGAATAGTAAACATATACTAATAGGTGTTGTTTTGCATCCTCGTCAAATTTCAGGAGGTGGTCACAAAAAGCATACATAATCAATTAAAATAACAGTACCTAGTTAATTATTATTAATCGCAGATTTTTTTGGTTGTCTACGTTTGACAATATTAATTTCAGAATAACCCCCTTAACGTGGTTTAGGGAATACAAAATTATCAATTAAACGTTTGAGATTGTTTGTATGTGTGTAAGCGAGGTTATAGGGCAAGAACCAGACGGGCCGCGTTTAAAACATGGGTGGTTCAAACTTACCAATTTCCGTAAATCAGAAAAAAAATAAAAATTACCTACTCATTTTATTATTGATTCGGGACGAGAATCATTAGCAATCAATTGAATTTGACGAGGATGCAAAACAACATCTTGTATATGACAATAAGATATTCTGAAGAATAATTATCATCTACTAAGCCAAGTGTGTTTGGGCCGGCTTCTAGTACAACTGAATGCAGCAGAATACCAGTATTTTACATTGGGCGATTGCCCACCATACCTTCACAACCAAATTACTGAGTAACACGACACCCATTGGTAAGGCCCGGTCCGCAGCCAATCCGGAGCTCAGTCCGGTCCGATTGACCGCGTACTTACACAGAACTTATGCATTTCAGGGCTACTTCGACGATATTGTCGAACAATTTAATGCAGCTGACCTACCTTCTACTACCGAAAAGCCTTCTTTCCCGATGCCAACCACAGAAAAAACAACATTTAGTAAAGAATGGTATGCATTAAATGCTGGTTGGTTAAACAGTTTCTTCATGTCAAATGAAACAAAAGAAATAATTAATGCACCTAAGAACGTACTTTTCACGGCGCCAAATACAACAGAAAAAAAAGCTAATGCACCTGATGACGTATTTTCCTCGATTTCAAATCCATACTTTCCACAAGATGAAGAATTTAGGCCTAGACAAGAACAAACTTGTGGAAAACCAAAAGTGCTGCATACTGAGCTTATAGTCCATGGACAATCCACCAAATCTGGATACTGGCCGTGGCATGCTGCTATATTAAGGATAGAAAAGTTTTCCTTTCAGTTTATATGTGGAGGAACTTTGCTGTCGAAGACTTTCGTTCTAACAGGTAAGCAACGTAGATTTTTTGTGCTAAGAAATCATCAAATTACAAGGAATACGCTGTTGGGGTCACTGATCAACAAAATAAATATGTAAAAATAACTCAAATTCGTTTCTGCTATTTCTATGAATTGTATGCCTAAATACTATTATGCTAATAGACACTATACCAAGTAACATTATGCGAATTAATTTTATGCCAAAGCAAATTGTCCTTCAAGATGATTATGCCAATACAAAATGAATGCAAAAAAAAAACATTGCAAAGTATTATTATAGCAAAACAAATTATACCAAAATATCCCAAAGTATTTTAGGGAAAAAAACATAATCTTAAAAGAAGGGATCCCGTTTAAGATCCTATGACACTTAGCAATAATATTATAGCCACCTCTCTACCAGTGACAGGCTGTTTGTTATCAGATCCAAACCCAGAGATTACGATTCACAAACTTATGCACAAAGAAATTTAATTCTTAACAAAATTGGCATAAATTACATTTTTCTTTCTTCCATGTCCTCATATTATACGAAGCTCTAATTTTCCTTGATATTCTTCCTTCCAGCCGCTCATTGCGCTTCCATAAGGGGTAGTGCAGTTATACCGGAAACTTTGAGAGTTGGTCTTGGGAAGTTTCATATTTTTGGTGCCGATGAAAGAACACAGGAAAGAGAGGCAAGTATATCTTTGGTTCAAGCAATAGTTAAATGGGTGTAATGGTGGCTTGTTACACCTTACTTACTTACTTTCAGATAAAAATGGTCATTTAGTGGTGGTTACGTAACGTTTTACTAGGGGAGAGGGGGGGGGGGTCAAAAATCTCCGAAAATTGCGTTACGTAATACTTGAACGCCAAGCCAAATGGCACATGTTTTCCTCGCCAATGCTATCGTTTTTGTTTTCTTTTGCGCCGTACTTGGGAACTTTCTAGTTACGAAATGATATTACTGCATCCATCAGCACAATGATTTGAGTGTATAAATTGAGTCCTACCGTAAACCGTAATTTATCATACCAAAAAAAAGTAAAGTTATTTAGTTTTACGTACTTACAGAAAGCTTGGTGGACGGCTTCGTGGGTCCATTAACGGCTTGTAATTTCAATTACCCACCTTGAACGCTATAGCTGTCAAATAATACTCAGCCAGTGTATAGCCTGCACAGCTCTTTCGTTGGTGTTTAAATCCTGGAAGGTGTAGAGAGGTACCACGCTGGCATTGTAATAAGGACGGGTCGATGATACCCCATTTAACGAGACTATTTCACAGCAGCCAGCCTGGCCTCCGAAAACGGTTAAGATATTTCTAGATGTGCCACTGCAGTTTCCATCCAGGAGGAAGGTGTTCTGCTGGATTGGTGAAGTGAAATTATACTTACTGCATTTGTTTTTCTAGGTCTATCGAGTAATTATCAACCCTAAATTCGATAGCTTTACATTGGATAATGACATAGCATTACTGAAACTGCGCTCTGAAGCCGATATTACTGATTATGTTCGACCAGCCTGCTTGTGGTATAAGGAAGCTACTAACAAGCTCCCTGGCAACATTTTTGGAACGGTATGTTGTAATGTTGATTTGCTTACCTATTATTCTTTGTCCTTACTATGCGGTTGCGAACACTCCGGGTGTTCGCAACCGCATAGGTCAATATAATGTGAATTGCTTAACGAGGTCAGCTTGCGACTATCACCACACATTTCATATGTACCGATACTAACTGTCGGTTTGTGAATTGAGTATTTGGACTTAAAAAATTTACAAAATTTACTTTAGCAGTTCAATAACTTCAGTGATTTCTTTGAAATTCAAAATGCTTTTTATAAGAGTTGACAAAATCTCAACTTGAAATTTACGATTTAGGAACCTTGTCTCAGTCAGTCTCGTATTTCTAGTCGTTGCGGGATAATCAGAAGCTCGGAAAGTCTGACACACAATTTTACCAGAAGCACGGAGTCTGGATTTTTGCTCGGTTGATGGCAACAGGCTCGCCCCCTAGCACACGGGGCTTAAGCATAACTGACGCAATGTTCTCTTCCTAACCTTTTGAGGATATCAGGCGTGATATAATGATGAATTCATTTCTCAGGTTGTAGGTTGGGGGTTCAATCATCTAGACACTCAGTCCTCCACTCTGCAGAAAACAACCATCCCTTTAGTACCAGAGCTGATCTGTTTGAAGAGTAATCCAACATTCTTTCATAAGAGACTCAACGATAACAAATTTTGTGCTGGATTTGCTAACGGTAAGCATTCATTAAAAAATCAGGTTTAATAGTATCGCCATACTATCGTATTTCTTTTGTATAAAAACGGCTAAGAGGTTTTAAATAGCTTCAAGGATCAGCCTGAGGTGTTTACCATTTGTCTTCATTCATATATATCAGGTGTTCATAGTTTGGCTTGATTTTAGCCATCCTAGTCTCAGTACTGGTCGACGCAATCGGTGGTCTTACTACCACGTGAAATGCTTTAAATCTTTAGCGCTGAGTTCTGACGCTTTAGCGCTGGAACCCTCTCTCGCTGCCTCTGGTGTTGAATACTTTTGTGATTGCGCGATAGAACCTAAAAAAAGCGTGTCAACCTTGGTATAGGAGACTTTTTTACCCTTATATCAAACAAAACACGTGGACTGAATTTTACAGTACACCACTCTTAAATTCGAAGTGGTATTCGCCAGCATGATTGTAAAAGATGATCTCTGAAAATGCTGCTCTAAATACAAAAAAAATCTGATCCCTGTTCTAATATTTCCATGGTTTGGAAATTCCATTCACATTCAATTCTATTCCAACTCTATGTCTATAAATCTCCACTGTAGCAGGATTTCCTTGCGTCGACCAACCTGTGTCTGGTGTCTATTAAAAGAATTCCAGGTTAGCCAAAGCAACTCATGTCCAGTAGATCCTACTGGACATGAGTTGCTTTTTCTTCGCTTTCTCAACCGGAATTTTCTTCTTTCAGGAACCGCAGTCTGCAACGGTGACAGTGGTGGTGGTCTCATGATCTTTGTGCCAGACACAGCAGGCACAGCGTCTGGCGCTTGGTACGTCCGTGGCATAGTGTCTTTTGCTCCCAGTAGAACTGATAAGGCTATCTGCGATCCCTATGAGTACACAATCTTCACAGATGTAGAAAAGTATCGGGACTGGGTGCTGCGATATATGGAATGAATCATTATCAGCCTAAATAGTTTCACTGCTAGGACAGTACAGGAAGTGGTCCATGATCCACCACGCGCGTTAAGGGTGGGTTGGCGGTTTAACTGAATCAGCATTAGTTATAATTTAATAATAAATCAATTATAAAATAGTTGTTTTGGTCGTGGAACTGAATCAACGTCAGTTTTAAGAAATAATGTAATCAATTATAAAATGCTTTTTTTTAAATTTTATATATATATTTTTTTTTAAGTTTAGTTTTAAGCATTATTGTTGGATTCCAGGTGGCCTATACAAAAGATCATTCTACAGACGTAGACGCTAGCTCAACAAGCTCCCTAAAACTGTAAAATTTTCTCAATCAACCTTGAACTTAATTCCCATTAAAAAGGTTGAACATATGTTAAAGATATTTGACAGATTCTTGTAGCTTGATGTTCTGGTGTCTGTACAACTACCTCTTAATAGAACTATTACTTTTATGTTACTTCAGTGTGGAACAGTCATGGAACTGTACGGGAAGTCTAACCTACTCTGAAATAAAAAATATGTATTAGTATCTATGTAAGTGTATGAATTTTAGGAAACTGCCAGTTATTTGTAAATAATTTTTGTACACTATCAAAATGTAGTCCTATTTTACCCAATCGTTGACTGGTAGAAAATGCCTAGTGGCATTAAGTCCGCTTATGTACCACTATTGTACATGAAGTTTTAACAAATAAACAAAATAAAATTAAAACTCGAACCCTTAAACATACAAATTATCATGCTCTCGAAGGTTTTGTCTGTGCAATAATGGACGAAGTTATGATGATGAATAACTACCGGAAACACATTGTAAAGGATAGCACGGTTGACATATGTTGGGCATGCCACCGTCCGGGAGAATCAATCTGACACATTATTTCTGGGTGTTCTCGTCTGGCTAAAACGAAACTATTTGCATAGACACAACCTCCTTGCCAGGATTATCCACCAGCACCTTGGTTTGATATACAACCTTGTGCAATCAGAAGTGCCATACTATAAGTATTCGCCCGACCCAGTTCTCAATAATGGTAATATCACGTTGTATTGGGATCGACCTAGCGTCACTGACAGGACTATTGTTGCCAATAAACCTGACATTGTGTTGATAGATCGATTGGAGCGTCGCGCAATGATTGTTGATATAACGGTCCCGCATGACGAGAACCTCGTGAAAGCAGAGAAAGATAAGCAATTCAAGTATCTAGATCTGGCTTGCGAGGTTGTCGACATGTGGGACGTGAGTACAGCAATCATTGTGGGAATAGTCGTGTCGACCAATGGATTAACAGCTAAAATGTTCGACCAATATCTGAGGAGTCTTTCGCTTAGCAGGTTTAAGGGCTTTATTCAGAAAGCAGTACTTCTGGACACGGCACGTATTGTTAGGAGGTTCCTCTCTCAAGAGCCCTGACCACCGGTAGCCCGGACCCTGTTCCCGATACAAGTGGGCTATTTTTTTTTTTTTATATTTAAAAATGAAAATTATATGTACATAGATAAATGTAATAATATAAATTATCCAGTAATAATATCAACATATCACAACTTATATTGTTATGTTTTGTCAAAACAATTAATATGTACTTACTGAATTATTTAATAAGAAATGTTTTTGCAACATTATGTTACTGTTAATCTTTTGAATACTCATCGACGAATATAATTTTATTGTTATGTTATATTACAGTATACATATACTGTAATATATATATATAGGTTAGATTTTACCTGAATAATATCGTAATATCGTATTGCCGGTGGGTTTTTGGCACTGTATTTCAACGAAAAATACCATAATGCATTAATACTCACTACTTGAGTTTACACGCGAATAATATCGTAATCATGCGTTGCATACTAAGTTTTGCCATACAATTTCAGTAACATTATTTTTGTCGTAAACTTTTTTTGTACCACTATTATAAAAATAAAACATAACAGACTGTAAAAAATGGTTTGTTTGATGTATAATCTATCATACGTGCTGCCTGTGCTGAATTAAAAAAAAAAAACAGTTACATGTATGGTCGACCCTTTTTTTTTTTTTTGCGGATGGGAAATCATCAAATGACTTCCCCCGCTCTGGGCGGAGCGGGAGGGAGTGTCAGACTTGACTGACTAAAACCCACCCATGTTCCTTCTTAGCCCTTTGTGTTCCAGGGCCGCGGTATCTCTTTCGAACAACCCGCAGCCCTGGCATGTATGGTGTACCCTTATTTTAAGCTAAAAAAAAAAAAAATGTAACACGTGAAAGTTGTTTGTTGTCATGAGTCACGTGATTAAGTATGTCAATAATTACCAGTCACCCTATATTTAAGTGTCTGTGGTCCTAAAACATGTATATCTGGTATCTGAATCGATTATTCCATCCCATAACATATTTAATAGAAAATTAACATAGAGCACAATCATGCCTTGTCTTTGAGTAAAAAAAAACCTTTATATAAAAATATTTATTAAAAAAATATATCATTTAATTGTAAAATTTTACACTATGTACAAAGTCGTGTTTTACATTTTAACTGTAAAACATTTTCTTAACATCTATGGTAGAAAAATATTCGTATCTACAGGATGACAAACATCTGTCGCCATCATAAGGGCGAAAATACACTGATTAACCAAATACCTGAAAATTCACTCAAGTGAACATTTCACTTCGAAGAAATGAATATTTTCATTTTATTCCAAGTTCGCACTACACCGACAATAATACATGGAAATTAACGTTTATCTACTCCTTTCTTTTGTTTTCCGATTCCGCAGTCAGCTGAGAAATGGCGAAATCTAACAGCGCTGGATCAGTTCACCAATGATTTATTTTCACTAGTGACTCATTTTGTGCATTAACTTCTAGTGAAAAATGTTAAATGAAAAGCAAAAATGAACAAAAAGTGAAGCGTTTGACATCGGTTTCTAGTCGTTTAGCCAGGCCGAGACACATTGTGATGTGAAAAATGATCTGCCTAGGATATTAACAGTGTGCTCGGGCCTTAAATATTCAAGCTATTACCTATGACGTGTGATGTATGGGACACAAGCTGTGGTCTTATGAGACTAGATACTGAAAAGCTTTAAGATGTTACTCGGGGCAGTACAACAAAATTGAATTTAAGCGCGTTTAACTTTACGACATTTCATACAAACTTTCAAAACCTTATTTTCCGAAATAATTCAACCGATTTTAATGAAACTTCATACGTACCTATAAGCAGGATACATCGGTCTAGAAAGTTACTAAAAACATTTTCGAAAAATAGTGTTACAGCTAAATTAGACCGATTGTAAATTATCCATACGTACGAAACACCGGCCCCATCTAGTTTAAAAAAAATTACGTATAAAAGTGTTTGTAAAAACCTATTTGCAAAAAAAAAAATACAAACATCCGAATTGAGAACCTCCTCCTTTTTTAGAAGTCGGTTAATAAACATCATTTATCATAGAAACAGAAATTTCCATTTATCTTTTTTTACAGACATTTCGACAATGTTTTTTAGTAAGTTTTTAGACCTATGTATCTTGCTTATGCGTATTAAGTTTCATTAAAATCGGTTCAGTCATTTTGGAAAATAAGGACTTAAAAGTTTGTATGAAATGCATGGATAAGGTGTAAACGCTCATTAAATTAGTTGTCAGTTAGATAAACTGAAACTTGTTCAGAGGAATACGACTTAATTTTAAAATTGAGCAACTCTAACGATTATTTTTACTTATAACTGATATTAAGTCATTTTGTTTACTGTTAGTTTATTTATAATACCAGTCCAAAATCGCAATTTCTATATTTGATTATGCCTTACTCGCTAAAATCTCAAGTTACCCCCTTTCATCCTTAAAAATATTATTATAATACAGTAGAAAGTGACAGTGTAAACACTCTTGGGTCTCAACTACACATTCAACTTAGGGCCTATGAAAACTTTGACCACATTAACTTTGCCATATTAAACAAGGTGACAAAAATATCTTTTTTTACGAATGGGAAATCATCATAATTATGACTCTGGGCAGAGCGGAAGGGAGTGTCAGACTTGTACTGACTAAAACCCATCCATGTTCCTTCTTAGCCCTTTGTGTTCCAGGGACACGGTATCTCTTTCGAACAGTCCCGCAGCCCTGGCAGACATCGGCCCTCTCAGAAAAAAGAAAAGTGAAAAAAGATCTGCAGCACGTCCCTATAATTTCCTTTAATTTCAGCAACTAATAGGTAAAGAAAATATAACCCACCAAAATTACATAAAATTCTCCATTTTTACCGCCGTGCTTAGAGGACTACCAGAAAAATTAAAAAAAAAAACATGAAAGAAATTAATATAACGGGTCACCAACGTCATTATTGGCCACAAAAAAAATGTAAATCAAACCCAAAGACATACAGTATGTGGTTTTTATCAATTTCTATCTACATAAATTGTAAAATAACAAATTTGACAAAGTCTTAAAGTGGTCAACGTTTTCTTAAGAACATTATACAAAATGTACAATGTTCACAGACATAGAGTATGTGGTTCTTATCATTTTTTTTAAATTCCTCGCAGTCCCTGTTCCCTCTTTAGATATCTATCTACATAAATTGTAAAATAACGAATTTGACAAATTCTTAAAGTGGTCAACGTTTTCTTAAGAATATTATAAAGGGTGTAAAACACCTCTTAACGAAGCCGAAAGGCACTGGTTCTCCCTATCATTGCGATCATTTTTTTGTTCTACACCATACCTGGGAACCTTCTAGTTACGGAGATATTAGGGGTCAAAGTTCCAACTTATTGACAGGTATTTTTTTAAATACGACTTTTTAATGTAAGATTTTTACTTTAAACACCTCCACGACCCCCGTACTATTCAATCCGTCCATCAGCACAATGTTTTGAGTGCGTTACATTGAGTTCTGCCACAAAACATGATTTTACACCCCCAAAAAAAAAAGTCGTTTCCCAGAAATAATTTTTGCGTAAAGTTACTTAGTTTCATGTACAGAATGCTTGGTTGACGGCTTCGTGATGAGGTGATTTACACGGTGTATATAAACTTATAAAACCCCTCTTTTTTGGTCGGGGGTTAAAAATATACAATGTTCACAGACATAGAGTATGTGGTTCTTGTCAATTTCTTTAAATTCCTTGCAGGCCAGTTCCCTCGTAAGACATCTATCTACATAAATTGGCAAATAACGTATTTGACAAAGTCCTAAAGTGGTCAAAGTTTTCTTAAGAACATTATGCAAAATGTATTATGTTCACATCTAAATATGAGTAGAAACAGTGTTCACAGACACATTCGAGATCCCAGGCTTGACTTGGTTGCCGTTCGTATCTTCCTTCTCGTTCCTTCCTTCGGTCCTCCTCTTCGGGCCTAGGAGAAGTTTTTGGAGCTGACAAGCCGGGGCTTCCACGAAGAGGT
Organism: Cerastis leucographa; assembly: GCA_963082945.1. Taxonomy (NCBI): domain Eukaryota; kingdom Metazoa; phylum Arthropoda; class Insecta; order Lepidoptera; family Noctuidae; genus Cerastis; species Cerastis leucographa. Next base: position 2,949,886 of record OY720369.1, on the reverse strand, counting down.
ACAGAGGCAGTGCGAAGAGATATGTAGTGCTTACGATACCAGCGTATAACATAATCTGGGAAATTAAGTAGGTATAGTTATTTGACTGACTTGTTGGTCTACTGGTCGATGCATTTTTTATTTTGCTTTTTTTGACGGATTGGAAATTATCAAATGACCCCCCCCCCGCTCTCGGCGGAGCGGCAGGGAATGTCAGACTTGAACTGACTAAAATGGCAGGCATCGGCCCTCGCGGACTCCTTCCGGTTTGCTGACATCTCCTTGAGGCGCGCGTGGAACACGAACGCGCCGTCGGCACGGCCTGTCGTCATAAGACGGACGGACGGTGAGCTAGCACATTACTCACCGTCCACAGGCCCGCGCTTACGGTAGCCGGGGGCCAGTGGAGACCAACCTTATTATTAGACTTGTTAGCTGATGAATAGAAGTTGTAAATGTTAGAAAGTTTGTGGTTCTGTGAGCCTGAGGCCTTGGGTTCGATTCCCTATTTGTTACCTATTGGGTTTTTCTCAGTAGTAGCCATGGAGTCCAGATTTGTGCCCATGGGATTGTACATGGGAGTGTACATGGGATTTAAGCAACAGGTGAAATGAGGGTGTACTACTAGGTACGTTTCTGCCTAATCCTTTGGAAATTACAGGCGTAAGATTATAATACGTATGTTTGACACTCACAGCAGTATAATCAGTAGCATAGAAGGACCTCCTCATCTGTCCTCCGTAGGTCCTCAAGACTGTGGCATGCAGCAACATGGCGCAGTAAGACATCCTGCCTAGAGGCTGAAGAGGACCCCATTCTACTGAGCCCACGTAGATTCCTGTAAAAAATAAAGATTACAATAATTTAATCAGAATACTTCATACACATTAACGCCAAAAGTGAAGAGAATTCGAAGAGACCTACACTCAGCATCGGGTGGTCAAGGGTTGAAGAAGAGAGAGAGAGAGAGAGAGAGAGAGAGAGAGAGAGAGAATACTCTGTGATGGTGGGCCGTTAATAGCTACGACATAGTGGCAAAAAAATTAACTAAAACTATTAACGAACAGAGAGAGCAGAGAACGGGAGCAGCAATGGCCCAGTGGTTGCAGCCTCGACTTACGAGCAGTAAGCCGTGGCTTTGAACCCAGGCAGGCGCATTAATTTGAGTAATTTATTTCATCACCGCTGCCCTCAAAAACGGTGAAAGAAAACATCGTGAGGAAACCGGCATGTCGTAGAATTAGAAAAAAAAAGAAGACATGTGACATCTACCAACCCGCAATGGGCCCACGTGGTGGATTACAGCACACTAGGTACCTCTCATAGAGAGGATGCTTGTGTCCCAGCCCCCCTAGCATGACCGTTCTATCTCTATTCTACCAAGAAACGACATGAAATCTTTTCTTTACAACTTGTCATTTCTTCTGCCCGAGCATGGCGCGCACCGTCGACTTACGTTTCTACGAAGACATAGACAGAAATTCTTTCCATAGCAACGGGGACGTTGCTATAGAAAGGTAAAAGGGTACGTTTAGTTAACAAAAAAAAGTTGCCAATTGCACGAGTTTTTCATTTTTCGTGGGCGGGATGGTGTTGCTGCATCTTGGATCCAGGCCTGGATCTTTTTCGCGAAATTAAACCTAAATATTTTACATAACATTTCAACCTTTTGATCGTAACTCAACGCAACCACGAAACGTATTTCTCGTATTTAGTTTTTATTAAGACTAGTTTGACATTTGTCAGAAGTAATGTTTCTACCCCCAAATGTCAAAAGAAGAGAAAATATGGTCGTCATGCTCGACGTTGTAGACTTGTGTCGACTGAAGAAAAGAAACATTTCTTTTCTACATTCTTAATATCGCCATGCTTGGGACGATAGAAATATCTGTCAAATTGTCGATTCTTCCGTAGACATAGCTCGTTTCTACGGCGGTCATGCTAGGCCGGCTGCAGTGGGAACATTATAGGCTAATGATGCTGATGATTAACGAACATAATTAAATTGTGTTTTTGTTCTTATAAAGTTTATTATTCCGTAACCTTTGGGTGAATTTCAACAAATGCCATTTTTTTTATCATATCGGTGAACTTTTTCATTTATACTTTTTTTGTATATTTTTCAAGTTTAATGTAATCTTTAATATATCAAATATCCCCAAATTTAATATCATCAACGTATCATTTCAGACTAAGGAGAAAATTCAGTTTGAATTCTGGTTTCCACCGATATGACAAACCGGCACCGATTATTTTTTCTGTACACCGGTATGATAAGTTTATCCACCGAAATGATGTACATATCCAGCGATATGATAATCTATCACCCTTGAACATCAAATAATGAAGTAGTTAGTAGGCAACTATATATTTTTACAAGGGTGACTTAGAACTGAAGACCTGAACTGAGGGTCTTATGTAAGTAGATCACATCCAAAGAGAACTGAGTTCTTAGAAATTCAGTTGTTTTTTTTTTAATTATGTACCTATTTTATAATAATTACTTTCTTTTTTATTATATTTACTATAGGTACTGTGAGTTTAAAAAAAAATGTTTATTTTTATTATCATTGTCTTTGTAATAGTATTATACTTTACTTAACAAAATGACACGGGATCTACCAATATGATAAAACGAATCACCGAGATGATAAAATGATCTACCGATATGATAAAGTAATTCACCGATGTGACAAAACTGTGCGTTGATCATGAATCAAAACACCGATATTAGATATAAGACACCGATTGATTTTTTCGGTGTAAATAATCACATCGGTGGTAATAAAGACCACCGATTACAGCGATATGAGAACAGCGACGTGAGAAATAACACACTTTTTCGAAAATTAGAAAAAATGCATAATATCTAGGATAAATTCAATAACAGTCAATGAAGCTAATTTACTTACTACCTGTGTTAGAACCAAACAACAAAAATAAAACTACTCATTACACTAGAAAAATGCAACCACCGATAATATAAAATAATTGTCCGAGAGCAAGTGAAATGGCGTACTTATGTTATTGGCGAGAATATGCAGTCATTTGACACAAATCCGTCCTGACTGCGCACTAGCACACACTAACGAGGAAAATAAAATTGGGGTGGGGACGCTGTCGGACTCGTCGATGTAAAGTTAGGTTTAAATTACTTTTGTCCAGCGATATGAGAACATTTTGCAGGACAGGTACGTTTGTGCCTCTCAGTAATAATAATCGTTAATTATGTAATAAAATATGCTATATATTCATAACAAAACTAATATTCTATAAAATAGAATAAGTTATATACTTAACTTACTTATTTCTATTAGTGTATAAGCTTTTTTGTTTGTAAAAAAAGTAGAGGGACAGCACCGATTTGAAAAAATAGAGGTTTATGAATTTATTTCAACCTTTGTTAATAGTCCTAGGTAAATTATATTTTTGCCACACCACAATAACTACCTATTAAAAACTAAAAAATATAATTCAGAACGATATTCCTTTTTTCAAATACTAATTACACCGAAGACAAAAAAATAAGTCATTTGGGAAATTCACCCCTTTACTGTTTAAAGAATACAGTGATACGTAAGACGTATGTCATACAAATGGTTGTGGTGTCAATCACTTCACTTATATGTTATTACTAGGTTGGCTAGAAATTCTCATTTCTGGTTTTGGTGGAAGCGCCAGGGCAGCTCGCAAAATACAATTTTGTAACGTTTTTTTTGCAACAACCGCAACGTTTTTGATCAGCATCAGATTGTATGTTGATTAAAATGTGATTCACTTTCGAAACAAATATGGCTTGACTGAGTTATATCCTGTCACAGTAAAATTAACAGAGCGTTTATTTTGGTTGGCACAACACCGTGACGGTCTGCGACATTCAAGTTTCGCGGAAAAGACAATATCAGCTAGAACGGCCTCTTACTCAAACGAGATTATATTTGAAACTGTATGTCAAGATTATATCATCAACACAACCCTCTAAGTTAATCTAATCCCATCAAATGTAAAATCCAAATTTTTCATGAAATATTCATTCAAAGGGACATAGACCGGCAAATTCAAATCGACCCGCAAGAAAATTCGAATTTCGCGGACTACCCGGACGCTTACACTTTAATTTATAATTTCTGGATATCGCCTAGATAAAGGGCGACAATTTCTGGCTTTCGCCAAAGTTACAGAGTAGGTTCTAGCTTCTAGCTTTCGCCAAAGTTACAGAGTAGGTTCTAGCTTCTGGCTTTCACCAAGAAAGCGGCTTTCCAAACTCCAGCATTTCACAAGGATAACAAGGAGACAATTTCAGGATAATATCACCGTGTAATATATCCCAGCCCGGGTCATAGTCTACTAGCAAAATTGCGTCGAATTTCGTTCAGTCTTCCTGGCCAGACAAGGTTAGTATTAATGAGTACTACTAATTACTTCATACTTACTATTACACTTGTAGAAGTATCCAATGATGAAGACACAGATTGCTAGAGCAAAGAAGTTCTGGTTCAAAGCGTTGAAGACTGCCGATTCGAAGGCTGAAGCCTCACGATGATGGAGATCCCAGCCCATAAGGACTGTTCCAGCTGCAATGGGGATAGAGGACAGGAAGAGGAGTTTCATCACCTGCAAAAAAGAATATGTCACTGTTCAACCTTCCTTGTACATTTTTCTTGTACTTTTTTCTTGTGTACATTTTTTCACTTACCTATCAAGGTTTGGTAAGTGAAAAAATGTACACAGATCTTTTGGCGTGTGCCGAAAATTGCATCCTAACGACGCGAAGCCATCATGTTTTGCTAATACAATTTAGCAAAACATGATGGTTTAAATATTGTTTAGTGCCAAACCATCAAAGACTGAGAGACTTTATTTTGACTCTCCGCATGTTCTAAGCAAAGATTCTTTTGGGAAATCTTTTTTGTGTAGAACGTGGCCAAGGGTTCAGGTCTTAGGAAAGTAAACGATATCATACACTCGACTAAATTCAAAGATTCAAATACATATCAAACTTACACTGTCACTTACGGTACGGGATGTCTTCCGTGATTATAAATTATTGTGGGCTCCCGATATTTCGACGCTGTTGCAAGTGCCATGATCGCGGGATGAACTATACGGCGAAAGCTTAAAACAATGTTTACATAATTATCAAACTTACGATAGATTCCCTCAGGTCCCATTTTTTCTGTTGCGCTTTGTGATAGAAATAGGCAGTCAGCACTCCAAGATGATAACCAGCCCAGTTGCCTTGAGCGGACACATACGCGTGGTAGAACGTGTCATTGTAGCCGAATATATCTCTTATAGACCTGGAAACACAGTCAGAAATTGCATGAGAGAAAAAATGGTTGCTGCGATCTTTTGAATTTCGATTTTGGGCAAGTATGCATGTTTAAACGTGTCATTGTACCCCAAAAATATGTCTTATCCAACTGAAAATAGAGGTAGAAATTGAATCAGAGAAAAATTGGTTGTTACGATGTTTGGGCTTGAGATTTAGGGCAAGTTATGAGAAAAATTTTGGATATCGTTCGAAGTCACGTACAAGAGTAATGTGTGTCACGATTTCTATTATGGGATAAGCAGAGATTCAAGTACTGTAAGTATATTGGTGTGAACCGTGTTCTTGAAGTGTGAGGCTTATTCACTCTCTTTAAATGTGCGTGGCGGTGCTAAAGATTTGGTTGATGTTGTTTATTTTGTGATAAAAGTTTGTTAAAAGTAAGTAAAGTGAAAAGGTAAAAAATTGGGCTGCTCTATGAATCGAATTGAACTTAATTATTTGAAGATGAATGGCGATGATTTCATGGTGATCGTATCCAAATAGATATTGCCAATTCGCCTTTATTTTTTGTAAGGAAGTTAGTAATATGTGACTGCTACTGTCAAATGATAAATGATGTTTATTTTGCAAGTAGTCATTTTTTTTTTAAACTAGATGGGGCCGGTGTTTCGTACCTGACTACTCTGAGAAGAAACAGCCGAAACAAACTCAGAGGTTCTCTGTTAACTTGTTACTCTTTTAAAGACCAGAAATTGCTCAATTTACATGAGGACTATGCAGATTAGTGTCTATAATGGTCTTTTGAAGAAAGAACCACACAGATTTGAGTGGACCTGTCCAGTCAGTGCAAGCATTTGTCAGTTATCGTGTTGCTCGACTTATAACTCAAGGAGCTCAACGAACAAAGGTCCTAAAACTACTCAAGGTGCTCAAAAACAATAGAAATGGTTGACCACTGCGCTGTACCAGCTTAATAAAAAAACATCCTCCGGCGTCGCAAACCGGCGTCGCAGCGTCCTCATTCACTTAAAGTCTTGTTTGACGATGTTTTGCCTTTTGGATAAAAAACAAGGCACCAGGCAAGGCAAGGCATTAAAAATACTTACTCAGGAAATATGCTAACTCTAATCGGCAGTAAATTCATGAAGTAGCTTTGCAGGAACGGAATGAGTAGACTGATGATCATGACTGCTGTCAGCACAGGGACCCCACTCTTGGGCCATCTCCAGATGATGAGTAGGACTACCAGGGTGATGAGGAAGAGCTGGGTGTCGGTGCCGAGGTACCTGGAAAGAGTATGGAGATGTTAGTTTTATATTATGGTAAAAAGACACATACCGAAGCCGAAAGTTCTCCCTGTAATTATGATCATTTTTTTGTTCCTTACCGCACGTGGAAACCATCAAGATGAGCACGGATATATTGGAAGCCAAGGTTGCTCCTAGAAAAATCTATATACTAATATAATAAAGTTGAAGAGTTTGTTTGTATGTTTGTTTGTTTGCTTGAACGCGCTAATCTCAGGAACTACAGATCTGATTTGAAAAATTCTTTCAGTGTTAGATAGCCCATTTATCGAGGAAGGCTATAGGCTATATCGTCACGCTACGACCAATAGGAGCGGAGCAGCAATGAAAAATGTTTTAAAACGGGGAAAATGTGACGCAAACGAAGTTGCGCTGGACAGCTAGTAAATGATAAAAGATATATTATAAAGCTGAAGAGTTTGTTTGTTTGAACGCGCTAATCTCAGGAACCTACTGGTCCGATTTAAAAAAATCTTTCAGTGTTAGATAGCCCATGTATCGAGGAAGGCTATAAGCTATATATATCATCACGCTACGACCAATAGGAGCGGAGCAGCAATGAAAAATGTTGCGAAAAAGGGAAAAATGTGACGCAGACGAAGTTGCGTCATAGGATCCCTGTACTATAATGCATCCACCAGCACAGTGTTTTAAGTACGTTAAATTGAGTCAACCACAAGAACGCTTATGTACCGTAAAATGGGGTGAATAAGGACGCGGGGGTGAATCGGGACGAAACTTTGTAAGGCCTTTACACGTTATTTTAATATTATTGGTAGCCTAAACATACTCTATTGTTTATTAAATTAAAACAGCAACGATCCCAATAGCTTTTTAGTGACGAATTATTTGTATTCAACGATGAAAATTATCCAATTCAAAGTTTTGTCCCTATTCTCCCTTGCATCCCATGTACTTAAAGGATTCATGAAGGATCGGTGTCTACCCTGAATCGAGTCAATTTCTGCGGTATTAATGCCAATCTTATTTGATCAGCGATATTGGCCTAAAACTCGGGAAACGTTGTTCTGACAAGAGGCTGGCTAGGCGAGCCCTTTTTTTCTGAACCCAAAAACAAGCAAGTGGATACCAGATAGCCAGTTTTCAGGAAGAACGGGTAAAAAGGGTTCCGTACCATTATTTATAAAAACGAGCAAAAATATCACTTTTTTTATGGGAGCCCCCTTAAATATTTATTTTATTCTGTTTTAGTACCTATTTGTTGTTATAGCGGCAACAGACATACAATCATCATTTGCATCATCTGCCTAGCCTTTTCCCAAACTATCTTGGGGTCGGCTTCCAGTCTAACCGGATGCAGCTGAGTACCAGTATTTTAAATGAAGAGACTGCCTATCTGACCTCCACAACCCAGTAACTGGGTAATACGATACCCCTTGGTAAGACTGGATGTCAGACTTTTGGCTTCTGACTACTCGTCACGACTGTCAAAGATCTACAAATAACAGCTGGTACCAACGGCCTAACGTGCTTTCCGAGGCACGGAGAAAACTCGGTATGTAATTATGGTCACCCATCCACGGACCAACCTCGGCAAGCACGGCTTAACCTTAAATATTGACCCAGGTGGCTGTTATTATTTAGCCACGAGCTCCTCAACAACAATACAACAACATACATAATCTTGGGCATCAGACATACATAATCTGTAGAAATTTCAACTGGCTAACTATCACGGTTCATGAGGTACAGACCGATGGACAGCGAAGTCTCAGTAATAGGGTCCTGTTTGACCCTTTGGGTACGGAACCCTAAAAAGGGAGGCCTATGCCCAGCAGTGGGTGAATTCAGGCTGTGGATGATGATGATAAAAGGACATTGGTCGATTTCTAGTAAACCACTTTCAACTTATTTACCCATCTAAGGTAATAAAACTATTTGTCAATGCTTACCATCAACTGTGTCAAGGAAACGCCATTACATTTATTACCTACCTGACAGATCACGATTAAGACCAAGATACCCTCTTTCTTAAAATTTCTCAACTGCAATTACAAATGCAACCAAACCAAGACTTGTGCTAAGACAATATTTACCCTGAATTACGCAATGATAACATAAACCTTGTCGCTTACGCAATAAGAGCGATTTTTACTATTTACTTTATGTATGTGACTTTAAATATTTGTATGAAAAACGGTTGCTTGATGCAATGTTTCGAGGTTAAGTGATATTGATGGAAAGCGGATTAGCCTTCAAAGTGTTGGTCATAGAAAAAAGCTGAGAAAATGAAACAAGGCCTAGTAATCTTGGGTCATTATTTGTTTTTGCTTTGCGTAAAGAATTTACACAGACGTCTATACATAGCAACGGTTTATCATCATCAGCCTATAATGTTCCCACTGCTGGGACACAGGTGTCCTCTCTATGAGAGGGAGTGGGCTGTAATAGGGGATGATCACATTTTTTTTTCTTTGTCCATCGGGTAGTTTATTGAAAAGTATTGGATACGTATTTTTTCTTTTATCACGTGGTCATAAAATTACGGAGATATATTGAGTTGAAATGGCGCATGACGTCACACGTAGTTAAGTTTTATACCTACTTGTGACGTGGTGAGCCCCCACTCTCCAACTTTAATGAGTTTTAACTAAGTATTTTTTTGATATTTTGATAAAACCAAAAATACGTGTCTTATATTTTTGTATTACCTGTCTGGCGGACAAAATAGAATGTCGTTTTCTTTACCCAGTCTGCACCCCAATTCACCACGCGGGCCCAGCGCGGGTTGTTAGTTGTCGCATGTTTTCGAATTTTTAGTTCTATGACATACCGGTTTCCTCGCGATGTTTTCCTTCACCGTTTCTGAGGGCTGCGATGATGAAATAAATTACACAAAGTAATGCGCCTGCCTGGGTTTGAACCCACGGCTTACTGCTCGTAAGTCGGGGCTGCCACCACTAGGCCACCGCTGCTCTCGTTCTCTGCCCTCTCTGTACGTTAATAGTTTTAGTTAATTCGTTGGAAACGGTTCGACCGTTTTCTATTTTTAACCCCCGACCAAAAAAGAGGGGTGTTATAAGTTTGACGTGTGTATCTGTGTATCTGTGTTTCTGTCTGTGGCATTGTAGCTCCTAAACGGATGAACCGATTTTGATAAAATTGGTTTCATTTGAAAGGTATTTTAATCGAGAGTGTTCTTAGCTATGTTTCGAGAAAATCTGCTCAGCCGTTTGAAGGTCATCATCCCTTTTCTAGGTGAAGGGAAATTAACAACTTCCACAGGTCTGGTCGATTCGAAATTTGAAATCTGAGGGGTTGTCTGCACCCCCCCCACCCCCAAAAACTTTTTTTTTTTAATTTAGCTGTTTTCGTTAATTATCGAGAAGACGCGCAAAACCGAGAAAAGTGGAAGCAATGGGGGAGGCTTACGCCCGCGATTGGGACAGTCAAGCCTAATAAAATACTATCAGTTTAAAAAGCCTGAAATAAAAATAATATTAAAAATTTAAAAAACCCCCAACTCTAAAAACCTCTATAAAACCAAAAATAAAATAATCCAAGCGTCTTAGCGTCGGGGGACCGCTAAGTAGACCGCTTAGTACAAGCACAAAACAACGCGGACCCCCGACGCTAAGACGCTTGGATTATTTTATTTTTGGTTTTTTAGAGGTTTTTAGTGTCGGAGGTTTTTTAAATTATTAATATTTTATGCATTTTGTTTAGTTTTCAATCTTCCGATACTGATCGAGACTCCGTGGCTGCTACTGAGAAATTCCTGATGGGAAAACCCAATAACACTTTGCTCGACCCGAGAATTGAACCCAGAACCCCATGCTCAGCAGTCACACTTATGACCACTAAACCAAAGAAGCAATCAACAATCAACTTAGTTCCTAGTTAATTTATAAGGTAAAAAATGTCTACTTCAACAATATAAGACAGTACTTTTACTGTTTGAGACTATTATAGATTAGCAAAAAAATATCTTCTAGATTTCCTCCAGCCTTTTCGTTCAACGAAAATAATATTATTATCAAAGGAAAAGTAATAGAAATAGTAATATAATGTTGGAAAAGCGACATCGCTTCACTAATAGGATTTCCCCAAAACGCTTTTAGGGTCAAATTGTCTAGACGGAGAGGAATTAGGCAGTAAGTTGAGAGAGAGAGACATTCAAAAGGAATTACTTACATTTTCGAAATATAATATAATTGGTACCTATTAAATTACCTCTGAAGATAACTGAAATAAAGGTCAACATTTTGATTTATAACGCCCATGAAGGCGCCTGCCGAATGCCAGCTCCCTACTTTGATTCTAGGCCTGACTATTGACTACCTGTAACGACCGTCAAAGATCTACAAATAATAGAGCGGCTTTTGTTATTTAAGTATTAGCTCTGCACTAGTCTTCCTAAAAAAAAAAATGGGTTGCACTCCGGCAGTGCCGGCAGAAGCGAAAACAATGGTTAGGGAATAATTTTGCACCAATTGCTTTAATTATCGGTATAAAAGTACTATCATTTATTTATGTGGTAAAATACAATATTCATTGCGCTATCGTACACAAACATGACAATTTATATTACATTAATACAATCCGTCTTACGAATTTTACCTCTTTGGAGAAACCGAAGGTTTTGTTTGTGCATAAGATAACTATCCAGTTTTGGAAACCCAATTCAAAAATACAATTGTCATAAAGTTCAAATTCCTTCGTAACCTAATGTCAATCTGTGTAACGATTTTTCCAGTTTTTGAAGCCCAAACTCAATGACAGAATGATGTCATAAAGTTCAAATTCCTTCGCAACCTACGTGACCTAACGGTCACGTGTCCTGACACGAGTTTACCATTATTTACCCAACACAAAAGTGCACAACGCCGCTAAAGAAGTTTTCACTCCAAAAATATATTAATGGAATCATTTTTCATGATTACAAGTGACGAGTACGTAGGTCTGGGCATACGATTGAATAGGTACCACATAGCAATCTAGATATGTACCTAACTGACCGCATAATTCACGTTGAATCGTCGGCTAGACAGTAAGGAACACATCCATCAATGCAAAGACTAGCAGGTTGCACAAACTGTTAGGTACTCTACTAGCGATGTGGCCCAGCACATAATTTAATTAAAGCCTTTAAGCCTCTAGCAGTTTCTTAAAGCGAACTGAAAAGAGTGAATGAATGAATGATGTTTATTTGCAAATAGATTTATACAAACATTTTTTTTTAGCCTGTACTGTCCTACTGCTGGGCAAAAGCCTCCCCCAAATCCTTCCATGATCTCTTTTCTCGTGACTCCTCCAATCAACTCTCGCGGTACGCGTCCAGATCATCTCGCCACCTCTTTCTAGGCCTCGGCGGCGCTGACTGGAGACTGTCGGCCAGCGGTTATTGTCCATGCGGCTGACGTGTCCCACCCAACCCCATATTAGCTTAGCAGCTTTCCAACGTCCACTATGCCCGTTTTGGAACGCAGCGTGGTGTTTCGAATCCTGTCTTGTCTTTTGACACCCAGAATGCTGCATTCCATTGCCTTTTGTCAAACTCCAAGGCGGAACTTCTGATTCTCGGTGATTGACCAGGTATCTGAGCACCGTAGGTGTGTCCGGTGTTTCTTACCCGAATAAAAAAGCCGACACAAACTCAGAGGTCTCTTTAAGGTCTAGACATAATCTTGGTCAAATAACATGAGGACAATGCAGATAAGTGTCTAAGATGGTCTTTTGAAGGAAGACCCACACAGAATTGAGTGGACCTGTCCAGTTAGTGCAAACATTTATCAGTTATCGTGTAGCTCGACTCAAGGAGCTCCAGAGATGATGCTTTAATGATGAGGAATTGATGATTAAAAAAATGCATAGTGTGATGAAATTTAACAATAAAATGATGATGGTCTAAATGTATGGTATGGTGATTTTCAATGACTCAGTTTATGCTTGATCAAGGTGGCCGCTAACAATGTCAGAACGTCACTACAAGCTATGGTGTCACGCAGAAACTATTCATACTCAGAGCAATGACGTAGATGCTACTCAAGGATCAAGCAAACATTTTAAACAGTCAAAAATATTTGGTAAAGTAAAAATTTCAAGTCACTGACCGTCTCAGAATTTCTTAAACTATCCTTATAATAAAATAAAATGAAGTCATTTACTGTCGTAATTCTGTATTTCAAGTGCTACCTGCTAAGTAATTGTGCTAAAAATACCAGTCCTTCCGTTCCGCGTCATTACGATTGCATTAAACCCAACTGTTTCATGGGCACAGCGAATAAATTGCCACATTTGAAGTTTACACATTTTTTTTTTTTGTAATGTCTTTACTCTTGACTATAGTCTAGCTCAGAAATGACAGAGACAAAGTCGACAATTGTACGAGCTTACTCAGAAGAAGCCTATTGACTCTAATTTTAAAGAGATTAGGGTTGTAAGCGTTCGGAAACACAGACGCAGGCAGAGAGTACCACACCTTTGCTGTGCGCATTATGAAAGACGTTTGAAAACACTAGGGATGGTAACTGGCAGTGCATCACCTAACATCTCTGTTGTTTGTTTCTATGCAGCTCCTCATCATCTTCCTGTCCTTGTCCCATGTTTTTTGGGGACGGCGCAACACGTTTTTAGGGTCCCGTACCCAAAGGGTCAAACGGGACCCTATTACTGAGATTTCGCTTTCCGTCCGTCCGTCCGTCTGTCACCAGGCTGTATATCATGAACCGTGATAGGTAGCCAGTTGAAATTTCTACAGATTATTCATTTCTGTTGACGCTATAACAACAAATACTAAAAACAGAATAAAATAAATATTTTTTTTTTGTGTTTTTTTGCTCGTTTTTATAAATAATGGTACGGAACCCTACGTGCACGAGTCGGACTCGCACTTGGCCGGTTTTTTTCTTCCATTTTTACCTGTCATTCCGGAATATGCAGCTAAATACATATTTGACATGGAGTGACTGCATATTTGACCTCCTCAACTTTCCTGGGTTTTGGAAACCAGATGCCATAATGCGAGCGCGCGGTGGAAACGTAACGTAAATACGTCGATTTAAAAATTTTAAATACTCATTTCGCGCATCATATTTTAATAATTTAAAGAATTTATTCATGACTAGCTATGCCAGCGACATCGTCCGCGTGGAATAAAAAAATAAACAATTTAGTTTATTTCGTTTTTTTTTGGTACTAAGACATTGCAACATTACTTTTTTTTTTATAATTTTAGATTAGCCTGAATTACTCGTTATTACATCAGCTATCTGCCAGTGAAAGTCCCGTCAAAATCAGTCCAGCCGTTCCAGAGATTAGCCAGAACAAATAGACAGACAGACAAAACTTGTAAAAAAAATATTTTGGTATATGTACCGTATATACATTCATATGCATGTAGTAAAAAGCGGTTATTTTAATATTACAAACAGACACTTCAATTTTATTTATTTGTATGTATAGATTTAGCAACGAGCTCCGCAACAACATTTAAATTACATTATTTTATAATTAGTTTGGCCTAAAGTTACCTAAGTAAGTAATTGGGCTGAAAACACCCGTCCCTCCGTCATGCGTGATTGCGACTGCAATAGAACCCAACTATTTCATGGACACGACGAACAAATTGCCACATTTGGAGTTCATGCGTCTCTGAATATCATAAGCGTTTTCCTTTACCTTCGGCTTTAATTGTTTGTGTAAAATTCTAAGTAGTATCTACTTACTTTTATTATGTTTGAGTTCAATGGCCGCTTTAATTATGTTTTGATAGTTAATTAATGTAAACTATGTTTTTATGGCTGCTTTACTTTGTAGGCCAGCTCTATTGCGATTAGATACCGTTTTAAAGACAACAATGGAGGACATGGCCCGAAAGTCTGACAACTAGTATTACCAAGGGGTGTTGTATTACCCAGTACTAACTGGGTTGTGGAGGTCAGTTAAGCAGTTGCTCCCTGTAAAATACGGATTCAGCTGCATACGGAAGACGTCCTCAAGGCAGTTGGATAAATTCTAGCCAGAGGGTTGATGATGATAAATTTAGACATGGAGTGACTGCATATTTGAACTCGACAACACAGTATTGGGTAACATTACCCCTCGGCAAGACTGTTTTTTAGACTGAAGAATCGTAGTATGGAAGAATTTCACCTGTAAGATTTGGAAATACTAGTCTGGGGAAGTCTTCCATCGATAGACTGACCTTGTTAAGAACTACTTAGTTTCTCTTGAAGACGCCTTTCAACGACCAACCCGAACCGAGCACCTTTTTGTCGACGTTTTACAAGTGCCCCTTTAATTATTTATTTATTTATTTATTTACTTATTTATTTATTTATTTATTTATTTATTTATTTATTTATTTATTTATTTATTTATTTATTTATTTATTTATTTATTTATTTATTTATTTATTTATTTATTTATTTATTTATTTATTTATTTATTTATTTATTTATTTATTTAGGATCTCCAACAAAGGATGTACACAGATCATGTGAAATAGACTACACTTAAAAAGTATCACGTAGGTACCATGTAGGCCTATGTGAAATAAAAATGTTTTGATTTTAATGATGTTTGTGAAAAATTTGATCTGATTATATTTTGCAGTAGTAGTTTTTGCGCCAATTCGGAACATCGATATGGACTTTTACGATTTTCTTATTATGTTTAGTCATCATATGCCTAGCCTTTTCCCAAAATTTGTTGGGGTCGGCTTCCAGTCTAACCGTATGCAGCTGAGTATCAGTATTTTACATGAAGCGACTGTCTATCTGACCTCCACAACCCAGTAACTGGGTAATACGATACCCCTTGGTAAGACATCATGTCAGACTTTCGGATTCTGACTACTCGTAACGACTGTCAAAGATCTACAAATGGCGGCCGAGACCAACGGATTAACGTGCTTTCCGAGGCCCGAAGAAAACTCGGTATATAAAGATGGTCACCCATCCACGGACCAACCTCGGCAATCACGGCTTAACCTTGAAGATCGACCTGTGCGGCTGCTATTACTTAGCCACGAGCTCCTCTATATGTAGTATAGAATAATAATATTGTAGTAAAACTCACCAAGCCTGAGGCAAACATAGGTTCTCGAACGGGAACAGATTAGGGCTCAAAATGACAAGCTGCCACCAGTTCATGCGGCACATGTCTCGTTCTCTCCTCACCACTGCGTCCCACATGGGTCCAGAGCCCAGATGAGGTACCCAGGTCATCGCCAGACCCATCACTACTAGGACTGCTGGCATTAACCTGTGAAACAAAAATTTGTTTTATGCAGGAACATGTTTTTTATACTTTGGTTACTATGAATCAATGCTTTAACAATCAGAATCCTACTTCCTACTATCTTACTACTATATAGGTTGACTGGTAATTAGTGACTGATACTTGAAACACGTGATTATATTCATGATAACAAACAACTTTCCCAAAGAAACATTTTTTTTCTACTCATTCGATTTTATCACAATAATACAACAGCCGTATGAAATTCGCACGCGCGCGCCTGTGGCCTATCAGCTTGTGATAAAAGTGGATTCATAAAATAACGTTAAGGAAAACATTATCGTAAGGAAACCAACGTTTGTGTTAGGTAGAAAAAATCTAAGATACTAACAGAGAAACCTGTGCCCCAGCAGTGAGTCGTTTTACAGTAATTCTTTCGAAAACTCTTACCTGAGCCACCTATTCACCAGCGCCATAGGAACAGTCTTCAGCGTAAACTGATGGGTCTCAGCATACACCAGCATCTTGTAAGCCATGAGGAACCCTCCCATCACGAAGAAGATCTGGACAATCACGCGGGCGTTGAAGAGAAGGGACTTGAAAAAGTCGTCGTAAGACTGAAAAAGAGGAATACAATTTAGTAATTGGTTTTTATGAGCTTACTCCAAGGGGTAACGCGCTCGCCAATAACTGGGTTGGTCAGATAAGCAGTTGCTCCATTTTAACTACTCGTGTTCAGTTGCTTCCGGTTAGATTGGAGGCCAAACTGTCCATCATCATGTTGTGTAGATTTTATCTTTGACAATACTATCATATCTCTTCCTGTCCTTTTCCCATTTTATTTGGGATCGGCGCAACACATCTCTTTCCTCCATTCTCCTCTGTCACTCGTCATGCTATCATTTACTCCTTTTTCTTTCATATCATTTTTCACACATTCCATCCATCTTTTCTTTGGTCTTCCTCTCCCTCTCCATCCATCCACATATTATAAATTCATCACTCTTTTAGTCACAATCATGTGTTCCATCCCTCCTTATCACATATCCAATCCAAGACAGACGTCTCCCTTTCATCTTTTCTGTAACAGGCGCCACTTTCAAACTTCCTCTTATATACTCATTTCTAACCTTATCCATTTTAGTCACTCCACACATCCATCTCAACATTCTCATCTCTGCTGCATGCAATCTTTTTTCATCCGTCTTCTTCACTGCACAGCATTCCGATCTATGACAATACTATAAAGAAGTAAAATTAGTTTTTATGTAGGGTTTTCGAAAATTCTGTTCCGATTCCAAAACCTCTTTCACTAACGGGAAGCTACATTATTCCCAAGTATCATAGATTGCTTTTAATACGTTCCTATGAATTAATTTCCGGACATAACGGGAAAGAAGCTACGAGCAAAAGCTAGTCTTTGTTATGAAGGGTGTAAAACACCTTTTAACGGAGCCGAAAGGCACCATACCTGGAGGCCTACTCTCTTTCTCCGAAACGTAACTTCGGCAACGAACGAAAATTAAACGTAGTTACGTTTGTGACCTTACTCTATATAATTTGAGGACGCACATAAGAAGTTCGAATTCACAGACAATTAACGTGAACGAATGTATTGAATGTTATTGTATGCGTCCGCAAATTATATAGAGTAGGGTCTCAAACGTAACTACGTTTAATTTCGTTCGTTGCCGAAGTTACGTTTCGGAGAAAGAGAGTAGGCCTCCTGGGAACTTTCTAATTACGGAGATATTAGGGGTCAAAGTTCCAAAGCCGTCAACCAAGCATTCTGTACATGAAACTAAGTAACTTTACGCAAAAATTATTGCTGGGAAACTACTTTTTTTTTGGGGGGTGTAAAATCATGTTTTGTGGTACAACTCAATGTAACGCACTCAAAACATTGTGCCGATGGACGAATTGAATAGTACGGGGGTCGTGGAGGTGTTTAAAGTAAAAATCTTACATTAAAAACTTGTATTTAAAAAAATACTTGTCAAAAAGTTGGAACTTTGACCCCTAATATCTCCGTAACTAGAAGGTTCCCAGAAATGGTGTAGAACAAAAAAATGATCGCAATGACAGGGAGAACCATTGCCTTTCGGCTTCGTTAAGAGGTGTTTTACACCCTTTATAATGTCATTCTTGATTTAATATTTAGATAAGTGGAAAAAAGGAAAGAGAGGTGACTACTTAAAGTTGCAACATGGGTTTTACAGAGGCGAAAAATCCATTTAGGTAGGTTTGATCAGACGACTTATTTTAATTACTTTATTTTCGAATTTGTGATTTAACCTGTTACTGTGGGCACTTTTAACTTGCATGTATTTCTACATCGTTCTCACATATTTGTATAATCTCAACATGAATGATCAAACCAAGATCTTGTAAAACATAGTTAATTTAAAAGAGTATTCATGGACGTTCTTTGCCCCAGTCTTCTCCATAGAGATCTAAGCTACGCTTTAGGATGGGCAGCTACAGTACTTTCAAAAGTTATTAAGCTTGTGACCGGGTCTGTAGCTTCGCGTTTTTTTTTTTTTTGTTGACATTTAAAAGTACCTGTTATGGTATAATTGAAATAAATGCTTTGAGTTTGATATCTGGACATATTTGTTTTCTCTATTTTTACCCGAGCAGAGCTCAGTCGCTTAGGTACAGTCAGCGTCACTATGTCCTAACCCCTCAAGTTTTAAAATGTTACACTGCTACAACATTGAATTCGTTTCGAATAATATAAAGAATACTTAATTTAGAATACTTAATAAATAAACTTATTTATTCACTAAAACAATAAATTAATTATAATAAAATGTTTTTGCAAAATACAAAAACCAACTAGGCCCGACACGGATTTGAACGCACATGTCTTTTAGGGGGGTAAGAACTTAATGAAGCTGTATGTACATAAGAACCTAGGTATAACCGTTAAGAGACACTAGTGTTTCGTACTGCCAGCACCTCTTTTTCTTGTCATTGGGAACTCTTTGGCCACATGTTTATCAGCCCACTGTGCTTAATATGCATACACAAACTCAAGCCTTTATCCCTAGGCGGAACCTGCATAACGACATTCCTTACAACATAACATAACGACACAGCTCTAATCCCCGAAGGGTTAGGCAGAGGTAAACTCAATTTTAGTACACCCACATTACGCCTGTTATTAAGTTCCTTGGGGGGTGAGCCTATCGCCATCAAACGGGCACAAATCTAGACTGGCTGCTACTGAGAGATTCCTGATGGCATAACCAAATAACAGTTTTCCCGACACGGTGATCGAACTCAGGAGCTCATGCTCAGCAGCCGCTCTTACGACCACTCAACTAACTAGGCAGTCCAGGCTTCAAAATCATTTATTTCAAGTAGGCCAGTTACAAGCACTTTTGAAAAGTCAAACAACAATAAAATGAAGCTACAGTCCCAGTCACAAGACATAATAACTATGAAAGTACTGTAGTTGCCCATTCCAAAGCGTGGATCCCTATGGAGAAGAATGGGCAAGAAACTCAGAATCTTGTTACAAAACCTTGGTTACATCATTCATGTTGAGATGGTTTATTATGTGAGAACAACGTAGCAACACGTGCACGTTAAAAGTGTCCATAGTAAAAGCACAAAAGATCATAAAAAGATAAAATATTTAGTTCGAACTGAGCCGTGGCAGCTAAGAGATGACCAGGCACAACTGACAGCGCTCTTTCACGAACATGACTTATTCCTACTACAATACTTATATAAACTTTTTGCTTCGTACACATTCAAAAATCGTGTCATACAAGAACGCTAGACGTAAGTACTTATAAACTCACTTTATTGGTGTTGTAGACCTACCAGTAAGGTCAGACTATGACCTTCTAGGGCTTCCTCTCAAAGCATGGCGTTTCCATTCACCTGCACCTTATACCTTTTGTTAGTCGCCTTTTGTACTTTATACTTCAAACTAGCTTCTGTCCACGGTTTCGTTCCTGTTATGGTCGGAAATAATACCACTGAAACGTTTTGAAGACAGCCTAGTTCAGCTTACAAATAGTGAAAAAAACTTTTTGAAAAAAATAAGACCGACTACAAAAAGACAAAAACGTGAAAAATAACTTTGGCTTCGGAAGAATAAAATTTGTGGAGTGTCCTTTTACTGAAATCCTATCGTCACATTTTGATTTATGATGATATTTATACAGGGTGTAACGGAAAGGGTATATACATCCTTAAGGGTGTACTACAAACAACTGAACATGTTTCTCAACATAAAAAAAATTTTGCAGCAAAAAAAAATATCAGCTGCCTATACATTTGGGTCGAATAGGTATTGTAATTTCCTATGGGGCAGCAGATATTTTTATTGCTTACAACATGTTTTATGATGAGAATCATGTTCAGTTTGATGGTCTGTAGCACACCCTTAAGGATGTATATACCCTTTCCGTTGCACCCTGTATAAAACTTTTGAACAATAAAGAAAGAGTGAAAAAAAATCGTAATAACCTCAGTAGCTCTGACTTTATAAATACCAACTACGTTACAAACCCACAATACATTACTACCTACATTCTCAACACCACATTAAAATCTTAAACTTAACTGCAATCAATTACATACTTGACGCAAATACCTAACCACCGCGTAAAAGTGGTGAAGTAACCGCAAAATTGCAATGATTTAATAAAGTAGATTGCTTCCGTTCCGCGCGTGCGTCGGTTAGTCAGTGACATAATTATACACGGTGTAAATCACCTCATCACGAAACCGTCAACCAAGCATTCTGTACATGAAATTAAATAACTTTACGCAAAAATTATTGCTGGGAAACGACTTTTTTTGGGGGGTGTAAAATCATGTTTTGTGGTAGAACTCAATGTAACGCACTCAAAACATTGTGCTGATGTACGGATTGAACAGTACAGGGGTCGTGGAGGTTTTTAAAGTAAAAATCTTACATTAAAAACTTGTATTTAATAAAATACTTGTCAAAAAGTTGGAACTTTGACCCCTAATATCTCCGTAACTAGAAGGTTCCCAGGTATGGTGTAGAACAAAAAAATTATTGCAATGACAGGGAGAACCAGTGCCTTTCGGCTTCGTTAAGAGGTGTTTTACACCCTTTATAGATATAACTAGATACCGCAAGTATAAGGCTCGGTACATCATCATCTGTCTAGCCTTTTTCTAAACTATCTTGGGGTCGGCTTCCAGTCTAACCGGATGTAGCTGAGTATCAGTATTTTACATGAAGCGACAACCTATCTACCTCCACAACCCAGTAACTGGGTAATACGATACCCCTTGGTAAGATTGGTATTGTGGAATGTCAGACTTTTAAGCTTCTGTCTGCTCATAAACATGTACCCGCAATAACTTCACTTTACCCGTGATCATGGCGTTTGCTACAGCGCCGAAATATCGGTAACTCGAAACAAATAATACACATGGTAAATATCCCATTACAAGTGTTATTGATAGTGTTAGTGACCATGTCAGTTGAAACATTTATAATGACTTATCATTTCATATTATGTCACATGATGAGCTGTGGTTAAAAATTACCACGATGTGGAACAACCCCGTAACTGGGTAATACGATACCCCTTGGTAAGACTGGTTTTGTGGAATGTCAGACTTTTAAGCTTCTGTCTGCTCATAAATATGTACCCGCAATTACTTCACTTTACCCGTGATCATGGCGTTTGCAACAGCGCCGAAATATCGGTAACTCGAAACAAATAATACACATGGTAAATATCCCATTACAAGTGTTATTGATAGTGTTAGTGACCATGTCAGTTGAAACATTTATAATGACTTATCATTTCATATTATGTCACATGATGAGCTGTGGTTAAAAATTACCACGATGTGGAACAACCCAGTAACTGGGTAATACGATACCCCTTGGTAAGACTGGTTTTGTGGAATGTCAGACTTTTAAGCTTCTGTCTGCTCATAAATATGTACCCGCAATTACTTCACTTTACCCGTGATCATGGCGTTTGCAACAGCGCCGAAATATCGGTAACTCGAAACAAATAATACACATGGTAAATATCCCATTACAAGTGTTATTGATAGTGTTAGTGACCATGTCAGTTGAAACATTTATAATGACTTATCATTTCATATTATGTCACATGATGAGCTGTGGTTAAAAATTACCACGATGTGGAACAACCCAGTAACTGGGTAATACGATACCCCTTGGTAAGACTGGTTTTGTGGAATGTCAGACTTTTTAGTTTCTGTCTGCTCATAAACATGTACCCGCAATAACTTCACTTTACCCGTGATCATGGCGTTTGCTACAGCGCCGAAATATCGGTAACTCGAAACAAATAATACACATGGTAAATATCCCGTTACAAGTGTTATTGATAGTGTTAGTGACCATGTCAGTTGTAACATTTATAATGACTTATCATTTCATATTATGTCACATGATGAGCTGTGGTTAAAAATTACCACGATTTGGAGCCCTGACGTAGTTAGAAGGCGAAGCGGGACGAGCTGGACACAACCAACGACCAGTGGTTCACATTGGCCGTGGATCGAAGGGTTTAGAAGTCATGGGGAGAGGCTTTTGCCCAGCAGTGGGATGACACAGGCTAAAAGTAACAGTATTATGTCACATGGTCCAGTAGACTAACTTTTTTTTTTAAATTTTCTATGTGCAAAATATTATTATATATTTTCCATTTATGGGGTGCCCTATATTATAGATAGACCATTATAAATTCAAAGTGTATTTTTATTTACGTTACACGCCTTTATTAGGGCCACAGAAAATTATAATCTACACAAATAAATATTTAAGTGTCTGTTTGTAATATTAAAATAACCGCTTCTTACTAGATGCATAAGAAACATTTTTTACAATCTGTCTGTCTGTTTGTTCCGGCTAATCTCTGGAACGGCTGGACAGATACCTTACGTAATAGGGAGTAACTTAGGCTACTTTTATTTTGGAAAAATAATAACAATTTAAATAAAAATGCAAAAACTAAAAATAAAATGAATAACTTCTTTGTTAATTCCACGCGGACGAAGTCGCGGGCACAGCTAGTATGAGTATAAAACTTCAACTTAAAAATTCCAGTACATTTGGAGCAAATTAACTGTGACCGAAACACACGAGTGAATCCGATAAGGTTT
Organism: Cerastis leucographa; assembly: GCA_963082945.1. Lineage (NCBI taxonomy): Eukaryota > Metazoa > Arthropoda > Insecta > Lepidoptera > Noctuidae > Cerastis > Cerastis leucographa. Next base: position 2,926,978 of record OY720369.1, on the reverse strand, counting down.
CCGATTTTTTCTTTCAAACGAATGGATCCCTAAAAATAAACAATCGGTAATCAAAATATCGGAACCTTTTATTGTAGTTGCCAAACAAAAATAAACACTCAAACCGTATCCGTTTATAACTGGTTTCGTTACGCAAGAGATCATTGACTTGTCTAGGTCAACACTTTTCGCGGTTATGTTGCGTGACAAGCATGTTTGTTTATTTTGATTTTATTTGAGTGGTATTTATTTTATTTGAGTGGTAATATGGGTCATGTTTGGCACGTCGTCATATTATGTTGGTAAGTACCTACTGTAAATGTTTATGAATGTCATAAATCAGTTTTATAGATTTCTGGGTTGCTTGACTTGTTTTAAAGTGTAACAAAATTCCGATTGAAGAATGAACTTGGTTACCTTACCTTACCTGCACGCGTAGCATGACCACTGAAGAATCGACATAATGACAGATAGACAATGACAATGTGTCAGTTTGACGTTTCTTCCGTCGACATAGACCGTTTCTACGGCGCTCATGCTAAGCTTGCTGGGATGAAGTTTGACCAAGCGCCGAACTGGGACTGCATATGGTAAGCCATTGGCTAAGATATAACCGACTCACTTTAAACACACATTTCTCCAATTATCTTTTATTTACGCAAACCCGTAAGTGTGAACCACCCGTGTTTTAAACGCGGCCCGCCCCATAACCGCACTTTTACACATACAAACCATCTCAAACGTTTATTCGATAATTTCTTATTCCCACGTTAACCACGTTAAGGGGTTATTCTGAAATACTGACAAACATATTTTTTTCTTTTTTTTATTTATTTACGGAAATCGCCAAGTGTGTCATTTTTTAACTGCGGCCCGTCTGATCCTAGCCTTATAACCACGAATCCACACATATTGCAAACGTTTTTTAGATAATTTCTTATTCCTTGTACCCTATATACACGGTGTAAATCACCTCATCATGAAACCGCCTACCAAGCATCCTGTACATGAAACTAAGTAACTTTACGCAAAAATTATTGCTGGGAAACGACTTTTTTTTTGGGGGTGTAAAATCATGTTTTGTGGTAGAACTCAATGTAACACACTCAAAACATTGTGCTGATGGACGGATTGAATAGTACGGGGGTCGTGGAGGTGTTTAAAGTAAAAATCTTACATTAAAACTTTTATTTAAAAAAATACTTGTCAAAAAGTTGGAACTTTGACCCCTAATATCTCCGTAACTAGAAGGTTCCCAGGTATGGTGTAGAACAAAAAAATGATCGCAATGACAGGGAGAACCAGTGCCTTTCGGCTTCGTTAAGAGGTGTTTTACACCCTTTATAAGAAGTTTTTTTTCTAAAATACTGATATACTTAAATAACAAAAAAAACAGTGTTTATTAATAATTTACTAGGTGCCGTAATTTATATTGAATATTTATGTCAATTATTACAACCTTCTGAATTTTGACGAGGATGCAAAACAACACCTTGCATACAAGTATAGGAAATAACGCCTTATAAAAAGAAAACTTAGTACTTATTCGGCCAGTAACCTACTGTATTAACGCAATATACTGTATTAATGGTACGTTGGACTATTGCATATGAACAGTATAACCTGTTTTACTTAGCCAAGTGTTTGTAATAGTTTACACGATTCTATGTTTACTTAGGTTTGATGAAACGAGTTTCATTTGAGGATTTCTAACGATCGCTTTTCTACTCTGGAGAAAGATTAAAACTATACTGCTTTAAGACGTCATGGCTTAGGTCATAGGCCAACAGATCCACTAAACTTCACTATACCCGCGTGTTGATTGCCACTTATTGCTTCTCTGAGAGGGGAAGCCGAGCAATGGGAACGTGAAAGAATGGCTTTATTTTACTATAGTTTTTTTTTTTAAATTTTAGGTACCCTTTTTAATTTGTTATGGTATCCTCCAAAAAATATTGTCATTTATTATTTTTACAGTGTAATAGAATTTTTTAAGAGATTATTTAAGAGCACAGACGAAGAACAAATAACGCATATAAAGGAGGTTATTCAAGAATTACTCAAGCAATGAAATAGTACATTGTTACCCTATGGGTGAAAGCACCTTATTTAGTCCCGAGACGGGGTTTGGCCAATAGTTCGAGGGACTAAATAAGTCTTTAACCCGAGGTAAACACTGTGCTTTTCATTATGGATACAAGGAAAGTAAAAATAATAAACATGAATTAGCTAAAGAAAAATTTAGTAAATTTTATTTTACATAAATCAAAAACTTTTCCCGCCTATTTCGTTTTTTTTTCTGTGGCCAGCCAGCTATTCAGCCATTATTTTTCATTTTCATCACTGAAAAAATGGTAAATATTTTGCCCAAATCTATGTATTTTAAAGAAATTGTTTAAACTAAATTATAATAAAGTTATTAAAAAAATATAGATTGTTTAATCAATACTTAACTTTAAGTTATTTCAATTTTACATCGTGGCTGCATAGAAAGTTGGAACATGGTTTAATAAAAATGTGAAAATAGAACTAGTGTTTTTTTTTTTATAATTTGGCATCTGTCAGTTGAAAGCGATTCTCCCTAGGGAAGAAAAGTATTAATATCAACCCGCTCCTCAGGCAACTTCAGATCTACTTTCAGAGTATCATTAGTGAAAAAATATATAAGGGACCGCGCGGGCTTTCTCTACCTAATAATAAAAAAAACACGTTTGAAAATCACGACGAAAAGATAACCACCAAATACAAAACCTCCTCTTTTGTTCAGTCGATAAGTCGGTTCGATAAACTATCAGAATCACATCTTTAATCGTAAAAGGCACTCACCAATAGATGTACAAACGCCAGCGGATCAAGCTACCCGAAACTGTAAGATTTTCCCAATCAATTTTGAACCTAATTCTCTAATACTAAAGTTGAAAATCTATTGAAGAAATTTGACTTATTGTTGAAGCTTGATACGCTGTGCAGCAACAATCACTCTTTGGCATTTACTCTATCTGTTTTATACAAGGCTTTAAAGTTGCGCAAACAAGTTAACTTAGAAGTCCATAATATAACTAAACGCAACTTTATTATAGTGCACTTAATGCACTAAAGTTGGGAAATATTTAGTTAAGTGCTTTACTTTGGGTTTAGTTTGAGTTAAACTCAGAATCTCGCACCATTGCAAAGTCAGACTTCAGTCTTACAGAATCTAGCTCTTTTTTTTAGTTGGAATCAGACACCAATTTTTTTATCACGTATACGAAAAATAAAAGGACGTCACTCTAAAATGTGTTTTTTTTCTAAACTATAATATTTCATTTAATAATGTGGGATCGCTCAGTATCATCGAAAAAACTGTTTTGTTTCTATTGTATTGTACACAAGGCGGCGGGCGCATCAAGTTATGTATACAAGGTGTTGTTTTGTACCCTCGTCAAATTCAAGGAGGTAACTAAGCTAATGATTTATTTAATTAATTTATAATAAAATGGGTAAGTATTTTTTTCTTTCTTTTATTTATTTTCGGAAATCGCTAAGTGTGTCGTTTTTTAACTGCGGCCCGTCTGATCCTAGCCTTATAACCACGAATCCACACATATTGCAAACGTTTTTTCGATAATTTCTTATTCCCTGTACCCTGTGTATATAAGGGGTTTTTTTCTAAAATACTGATATACTTAAATAACAAAAAAACAGTGTTTATTAATAAATAACTAGGTACCGTAATTTAAATTGATTATTTATGTCTTTTGTGACAACCTCCTGAATTTTGACGAGGATGCAAAACAACACCTTGTGTATTTTATCTTTGTATACATTTCCAGTTTAAATGGTCTTGCTTTGTACAAATTTCCTGTACAATGAGAGATCAGCTTAATTTGGTTTACATAGCTTGATATGTCGCACTATTTTCTATTTGGTTCACTGACCACCGTCCCTATAATAGATAATACTATTTATCACAATCTGCAATGAATTGCAAACCAATTGCAATTCAATTACTCACGTCATAGGTTATTAATGGCTCCGAAACGGATTCATTCGATTAATGTTTTGTTAAATCGGTGACATTCCGCGGTTTTCGATGTCAAAGGTCTGTGACATGTATTTAACCTTAAAGTCATAAGTCATTTTTTTATAAACAGTAAATTGTATCTGTAAATTTCATGCTCACTTAAATGTAACGCTGATGGTGGCGGGTGTGTCGGGTCGTTTAGTTCCCTTCAAAATGGTTGAGTTGAATGATGGCTGATACATGCGTCATGTTCGTGAACGGGCGCTGTCAGTTGTGACTGGTCATCTCTTAGCTGCCACGGTTTATTTTAGTTACTTTATTTTTAATTACTGATTTAATCTTTTACTCTGGACGCTCTTAACTTGCCCATATTTCTACATTGTTCTCACATATTTGTAATTCTTAACATGAATGATGTAACCAAGATTTTGTAACATATTTTGATTTAAAAGAGTGTCCATGGAGTTTCTTGCCCGTTCTTCTCCATAGAGATCTACGCTACGGAATGGGCAACTACAGTACTTTCATAAGTTATTATGCCTTGTGACTGGGACTGTAGCTTCGCGTTTTATATTGTTTTCTTTTTTGACTTTCAAAAGTGCCTGTAATGGTCTAATTGAAATAAATGCTTTGACTTTGAAATTACACGATTTATAAAAAGAAAATTTAATGGTCAGTTTGTCAGCTCTTGTGAGAACTTTGGCTTTGTTATAAAGACAACATTTTTAACAGACTTGAAAGATGGAGGTTGTTAGGTTATGATCATCTTCAGCCTTTTTCCAACTATCATATGTTGGGGTCGGCTTCCAGTCTAACCTAACGATATCACTATAAGCGATAAGACTGCCATTGTAACCATAAAATTAGCAGTTTTGTAAACCCGTGTTATGTTTGATTTTTGGTTTACAATAAAGTTTTGTTCCATTCTATTCTAACTTAAAGTTATTATAGGCTCCCAAAGTAAAGAGATACCGCGGCCCTGGAACACAAAAGGCTAAGAAGAAACATGGATGGGTTTTAGTCAGTACAAGTCTGACTCTCCCTTCCGCTCCGCTCGGGAGGAGTCATTTGATGATTGACCACCCGAAAAAAAAATGGTTATTATAGGCTAAACATACACTGTTACGGGATAATTCCCGAGATTATTAATCTACTGCAGTCAGGGGCCAATCATTGGATCGAGTTTCAAAAGTCACGTATTTTGTCGATGGACAAGCAATAAATACCAAGGCTGACAAGAGGAGCAGTTGAAATATCAAGACACATCAATTTCAATCCAGAGGAGGACTTCAAATTGTCAAGTACGTGGAATCCAGTAATAATTATAATCAAGAGAAACAGCCAGCGGTATAATAAGGCCTCCACAAGCGCTGGTGATTTTGTGTGTGCGTCTTGACGACTTCGTACCGAGTTCCAGTAGTACGCGTACTAAAGAAAGAGGGTAGACAGATTTGTCTGCTCCAAATTAATTATTTACCACCCGCATTCTCCAGTCATCCTGCGATCATGGGCACTTGTAACGGCGTCGAAATATCAAGTTATTGAGAGCTCACAATAATTGATAACCACGGAAGATATCCAATAAGTCAGTGTAAATTTATTTATAAACGGTGAATACTTAAAACAGTGTTAATATAAATAGGCTGATTTGTGTATGCTAGGAACATTATAATAAAAACTTACATGTTCTATAAACTCAGGGTTAGCCGTGTATCCATAGCCGATGAAGATCATCGAGTGAAGACCGAGAATCATCACCATTGTGTAGAATCTGTAACAAAATGCAAACGTCAAAATCTCTTGCAAGGAATGAGGATTTCATAGGAAACATTCTTGGCTTCATCCCGTATGGTAACTTTTCCGATTCGCCAACCTAAAGACGCGCAACACAATTGAAAATACTGCCTTTTCGTAATTATTTTATCTTCATATTATATTCTACAGTCCTATAACGCCAACTAACTTCATCTCAATTTTTTTCTTGACTTGTCCATGAAAATTTCGTTACTAACTTTTTTAATAGCCTAGTGAAGGTTTCTGTATGATTTTTAATTGCTCTTAATCAGTTTTAAACATTCTTCTTCATCATTGCACACAAAATTAAAAAAAAAAATATAAATACGATTTGCAATATAAAAACTTATGTTCAACGGCGAGCGTAGTCCAAAATTGGGCATTTTCTGATAGCAAACCATTTTTCGATTGCGAGATTTGCAAAAGAGGATAAACTTACGAGTATGTGCAAAAAGAGTAAATTCAAAACTTCAATTAACTACTACATACGTAATAAATAAACATACATGTATAAAAAAACAATAACACAACAAAACATTAGCCTTATTGCCAGGAACTGCACACTCAAGTCAAAATTACTTAACCATTTTTCCTGTACATTTTAGCGCATGGTAAGCCACGTATAACGTGAAGTACTTTCTTACCTACCGTACTATCACAAAATAGATTGGCATAGAAGGTCGATTCTACACAACGAACAAAAACAGACGGACGCACACTTAGACGCGTACGTACGTAGATCCCAAACAAATGACACTCGCGAGTACGCTTGTACTCGCTCATCGGTCCTTCCGAACGTAGACAATTTTTGATTACGGTCGAATGGCACGCGGTCCATTCGCTTTGGGCGGTTCAGACTAAATACCTGTAAGTGAAGCATGTCTATGTGTACGTGCATTTGGTTTCGTTGAAGGAATTGACCTTTTGTAACTATTGTCGTACTATGTATCTTTGTATCGAGGATGCATCTAATACTAGCGGCTAACCACAAATACGGCAGTACAAATACGATTTTGCAACACGTTTGTCTAAAATTTCTTTATTTTGAAGTTGATTACTTCAATCTTATGAAATGATATGTGTTGGTACTATTTCATTGTTGAAAGAACCACAGGTTTGATGACATGAAAGTTTCCTAACGATGTTTTTCTTCGCGGTTTTGAAAGCAGTGAAGATGGAATATATTACTCCATGGGTCGATCGAACGTAAAGCTATGCTTGATAAGATCAGTCAGTGGATGGGTGATCCTCCATTAGATATTGAGACGCCCCCATGCCAAGAAGAGCACGATAATCCGTTGGCAGCAGATGTCCTTAGTTTCTTTGAAAGTCAGTTTTACTAAAGACATTTTTCCATAAAAAGGGTTGTTGAGATCAGATAAGCTGTCTCCCCTTGCAAGGAATGTAAGGTATTTAGCTGAATTCATGTGGACTTCTTCTTTACGTGTCGATGAAACTCAATTTAGTTAGATCAGAATGTAGCCAAATGCACGGCTCTAAAATTGGCTTCGATTAAATACTGGAAGGTGCAAGTGGTTGTGCAGGATGGGCACGACAGGATGGGGCATATTCTGCAAAGGAGCTCCATGCTCGAGAGAAGCGGTGGCCCAGTGGTAGCAGCCCCGACTAACGAGCAGTAAGCCGTGTATTCAAACCCACGCAGGCGCATTACTTTGTGTAATTTATTTAAAACGGTGAAGGAAAACATCTTGAGGAAACCGGCATGTCCTAGAACTAAAAATTCGAAGACATGTGACATCTACCAACCCGAACTGGGCCCGCGTGGTGGATTACAGCCCATTCCCTCTCATAGAGAGGAGGCCTGTGTTATAATAATGGGAACATTATGGGCTGATGATGAGCTCCAGAAGCTCCACACTGGCATTCTGTTTGGGATGGATCGAGGATACCACAGTTGACCTGATTATATCTACAGCAGCGGCCAACCTGGGCCCGCAATCGGTAAAGAGCTAAACTATAATGAGGTTGGACTGGAAGCTGACCTCAATATATAAGTTTTTAAACTGACATGGTCACTAACACTATTAATAACATTTACTGCGGGATATTTACCATTTGTGTATTATTTGTTTCGAGTTCCCGATATTTCGGCGCTGTTGCAAACGCCATGATCACGGATAAACTGAACTTACTGCGAGTGGGTGTTTATGTGCAGACAAATCGGTCTACCCTCTTCCTTGTTCGTTTTTTGTGCTCCGTACCACTACCACTGTCACTCACAACTCGATTCTGTTCCCGACACACGAAACTCACTGTGTCCACTCGCGAACTTTTTCGGTTTTTACACAGTTGAACCACTGGATTCCAGGCTCTCGACAGTTGAAACCCATCCTCCCGGTTGAAGTTCTTATATTTAGGATCGCACCACTCGCAGTAATTTCAGTTTATCCGACTCTGGACTCTCTGACTTTAACTCGAAACAAATAATACACATGGTAAATATCCCGCAGTAAATGTTATTGACCTCAATATAGTTTGGAAAATGGCAGGCAGGTGATGTTATATATTTCACCAAGTACCTGACAGGTATTAAGTGACTCGGGGCCGTTTTTACTGATCCACGAATAACTTAGATTATAAATATTTCTTGCTATGGTAATAATTATTGGTCGCAAGCGCCAATGCCGATCACGGGATCTTGGGTCTCGATTCGCGGATCGGGCAAAGCATTATTGGGTTTATCCATTAAGAATTTTCTGAATAGTAGCCACGGAGTCTGGGTTTTTGCCCAGTTGATGAAAAAAGGTTCTTGCCCTAATACATGGTTGTGGTTGTGCCTTAAAAATAACTGGCGAAATTTGGGTGTTATCTTAAGTACACCTCTGCCTAAGCCAACGGTGATTATAGACGTGATGTTTTGTGGTAATAATTACTTTTGTATTTATTTAACACTTCAAGTACTATGTACAGAGGTGGATTTAATGCCACAGGCATTTTCTACCAGTCAATCTTTGGGTGATGCAGAGACAGATAATGGTAGGAGACTGACTGTAAAAAAATAATAATTTAATAAGAGATACTAAAAGTAGGTATAAAATACTATAAATTTATATCAAAATACTATAAATATATATCAATATATAAATTCTAAAATAAAAGGACAAACAATGACGAAAATATTAACGTTGTGACGACACTGCTAGCTTCTTCCAAATGTACATTCACGTCTAATAATATGTATACACGCAGCAACTTTTAAAAATGATTTTCTCCTACTGTATTGATTAAGGTTTTACGTTTTCACGAACATGGAATTTTGGAAGCCATACTATTACGAAATAGGTCTTATCTCAACGTAGAAACTGTAATTTCACGAGCAAATCACTTTTCAGTTTTGCTAAGTGTATACATATTATTAGACGTGACTGTACTCGCGAACTTTCGTTTTAAACGATAGACGATTAGTTGCCATCCTGATTTCCTTAGGATGCGCATTCCACAGAGAAATAGACCGGATGAAGAATATAATTATCATCATTCATGGACATAATTAGACCTGAGACCTACCAATCAACATCCACCACTGCTCCCAACTCGTGTCTCACACAAACATTAACGTTTAAATATTGTAAGCCCTATAGCTTATAAATGCTAGTGATACATCGAATACTAGCTAACCGCAGTAGCCGCAGAGCAATCATCTCGATTTTAATCTCGAGGGAATATTCGTCAATGTTTCTTGCACGATTTTAATCATGGATGAGGCTGGTGTCTGATGTGGTGGCGAGAATCATGATTAAAGTAGGCTGAGTTATAAAGTCGGATAGATTATTGGGAAAAGAAAATTAAATGCAGGAAGGGCATGATAATGTATGTTTAAGTACCATGTAATAGGGAGAGAACTTAATTTGAAATTATGACGATTAATTAATAAAATCATTCGATTAATCAATCAAAGTCTAATTATAATTTGTTAATACATATTTTAAGTAATTAAGCTGTAAAGCTGATGTTATGATTTGTTAGAAAATCCTACAGTAATTTTGTATTACGAACAATTGCAATGTTGATCTAATTATTTTATTATTTAATGCAAAATATGTACAAATTTGGAAAAAATAAAAAAAACTTTTTTTCATCAACTGGGCAAAAATCCAGACTCCGTGGCTGTTATTTAGAAAATTCCACTTTCCGAACCGGGTATCGAACCCAAGACCAGCCCCCGTATTTAAAAACGCTCGGACTCGATTTCGATTCGGAAAGTTGTATGTCTATCTCGCTCGTTTTCGTAATGCCAAAACAAGTTACGCTTTCACGCGAAAACTACTCAACCGATCATCATGAAACTTTGTACACATATTTTTGGAGGTATAAGAAGTAACATAGGCTATATATCATCTCGCTACGACCAATAGGAGCGGAGCAGCAATAAAAAATGTTGCAAAAACGGGGAAAATGTGACGCAGACGAAGTTGCGCGGGACAGCTAGTATGTAAATATTTTTACGGCCTCACTGGGCCTGCGTGGTGGATTATGTTCTTTATACCAAGTATATACGAATGGTAGAAAATTACACCGATATAATAATTGACTTACCTCAACGCCTGGAAACACTTGAATATTCCACCCTCAGCGCTCCCTCCATGCTTCAAAGCTTTCCAGTTATTTTGTACGCAGAAAGCCAGCATGAATTTATTACCTGTAACAAAAAAAAAAATGTTAAGAAACTACCATACATTACCAGGCGATGCCTTAGAGTGAAAACCTCGTAAGTGTAAAAAAGGAACTTTTCAGGAGTAAGCAAAAACTGCGTGCTGTAAAATTTTTGTACGGCGTCATTTTTTTATTTTTATTTATTAATAAATTTAACCCGCTTTTATATCCAGAACTGCTTTGCTGCTTTATGCATTTCGGACAATCTTATAGTTTCGGTACTATAAAATTGTCCGAAATGCATTACACTTACGAGGTTTTCACCCTAAGGCATCGCATGGTAATTTCATTGGGTTTGATGTTAAGAGGAACACTAATCAGTTTGTCTCTGCCAGCTTCTCTGTTCCCTGAGCATTATAATCTGGATCTATTAAAAGTTCGAGTTAGTCGGTTCCTTCTAGAAAAGCGTGCTCCAGCCTAGACTGCATCATCGCTTCACATCAGGCAAGTTACGGCCAACTCGAATCCTATTTTGTATAAGTCTAACTTACACTGTCCTTTCTCCACAGGCCACAAGAAGTAATACGCCGAGCAACCCAAGTTGACCAGCAGTAATCCTAGCAGAAGAACACCGATGACGTAATCCAGGACATCTGGTGGTATGTAGTCATCTTGGGTCTTGCAGTATCGGACTGATAGAGAATCCACCTGGTTTAAAGAAAAAAATTAAGGATTTTTGTAGCGTGTTGGTTGCACCACAGTTGCGCCACAAAAATGGCGTCACTAAATTAAAATCGATACGGTCAATTTGAGGACGTAGTTTCAGACAAATGAAGAACAAACATGAAATTCCTACATGGATTTCGATTCGATATTAAAAGTTCTCCTTGATTCGAAGACCATATAGAAAGACCCGACAACCACCCAGGCTGTATTCCACCAGACACTAGACTCGTCTGGTCGGAGGATCCTCCTTTTTTTACAAGGTGTTGTTTTGCAACCTCGTCAAATTTCAGGAGGTGGTCACGAAAGACATAAATAATCAATTAAAATTACGGTACCTAGTTAATTAATAGTAAACGCTGATTTTTTTGGTTGTTTAAGTTTGCCAGTATTTCAGAATAACCCCCTTAACGTGGCTTAGGGACTAAGAAATTATCGGATAAACGTTTTAGATAGTTTGTATTTGTGTAAGCGAGGTTATAAGGCAAGAACCAGATGGGCTGCGTTTAAAACAAGGGTGGTTCACACTTACCAATTTCCGTAAAAGAGAAAAAAAATAAAAATTACCTACCCATTTTATTATTGATTCGGGACGAGAATCGTTAGCATAGTTACCTCCTTGAATTTGACGAGAATGTAAAACAACACCTTGTATAAGGAATAAAGAACACACTGTGTTTTTAAATTACCCAAAAATAGTCAAACTAATAAAACAAGCCGTTGTTTTGCCTCCTCGTCAAATTCAAGGAGGTAACTATGCTAATTATTCTCGACCCGAATCAATAATAAAATGGGTAGTATTTTTTTTTTATTTACCGAATTTGGCAAGTGTGAACCATACATGTTTTAGACGCAGCCCGTCTGATCCTCGCTCTATAACCGCGCTTTCACTCATACAAACAATCGCGAACGTTCATTCGATAATTTCTTATTATCCCCTAAACTACGTTAAGGGGGTTATTCTGAAATACTGACAAACTAAAACAACAAAAAAAATGCAGCGTTTATTAATAATTAACTAGGGTATGTAATTTTATTATTTATGACTTTTGTATCAAATTCCGGAATTTTGACGAGCATGCAAAACAACAGATTGTATGAAGTAGTAAAATGTCCGTTTGATTCTATTCGTACAGAGGAACAAAGCACTAATCCAACCACAATATTATGATAACAGCTGATCAACAGAACAGTGCTCTTACAGTTATTTTACCAGAGTGTACTTTACGATAGTTAGGATAAGGTCGCAGTTCCAGTGAGCTTGTGCCAACTGACGTGATTGTCAAAACTATTTGTCTGGATTAGCTTACATTGCTGTTAGCTTGCCGCTTAAAATAACTGTTGAAAGCCGGAATGGGCTCTGTTGCAAAATGTACCTTTCTCACAATGCCGCTTTCACAAAACGTCCCTTTCGCAGAATGGCCCTTTCTCAGAATGTCTCTTTCGCAAAATGTCCCCTTCCTCAAACAGGCATTAATTCCTTTCATCAATAAAAAAAACCGGTCAAGAGCCAGTAGGTGTACAATCAAAAACCAAAATCAAAATATTTTATTTTACATAGGCCTACATTGAAGAGAAGCGCAATTATTGGAAAACAATTGCGCATCATTTTTTTTTTATTTTTTTTTTATTTGTGAAAATAAACAGTTATACATTAAAATCTTATACTAAGTTATAAATAAACAAGGTTTATGAATGTATAACCTACGACATTTTCCACAACATATTAAAAGTTATATCAAACAGTGCGCTATTCTAAGATTCAAATAGAAAAGTAATTAAAAGTTTACTTAAACATAGACAGGCATGCAAACAAGAGAAAAAGAGAAAGAGAATGAGCAAATATTAAACTAAATAACTAAACTAACTATTATATTCTAATATTATTTTGTTGGTAAGTTTTCTAAATTTTTGAGCAGAGACAATGAAGAAGTCAATGTCTTCAAAGATCTTATTGTATTGGTTGGTAAGGCGACGTATGGGTGCTCGCAAGCCCGCGTTTGTGCGACAGGAACTTACTGCAAATAAAGGTCTTGCGCGCACCCCACGGCATATCGTTGTTCTGGTATATTTCATGTATTCATTATTTTGTTTTCCATTTTATTTTAATTGTTATGTTTTTATTCAAAATTGGCCGGTCGATGTTAATAGCATTAATTCATACGTATTCATAAAAATACAATGCAGTGGCAGCAAAATAAACCTTTTATTGCTATAAATGCCAGTTCAATTTTAACACTTTAACAATGTGAATGAATAAAACCTGTATTGTCCACTCTCGATTAATCAATTATTCCATTGATTCTGACTATTGGAATGCAGTTCAGTGTTTACAATATTTTCATTGATTCTTTTAAACAATAATTACGCCCTTCTGAATGAAATAAAAAAGATCTTTAAAGGAAAATACTTAACGCAATAGAAGAAACGTTTTCGATTTCCGAAAATACTGAATAGCTAGCTACGCTAAAAGTTTTTTAATCGGTTTAGCTGTTTTAGTAACAGATGCAAGTCGTAATTTAAACCAATAATTGCCGAAACTAGAAACATAAAACGTTGAAACTAGGTACTTCTCTACCCATTTATTATTTTCAAAAATAAAAGTCGTTTCTCTGCAATATTTTTTAACAGTGTTATTTAAGAGCGTTTACACCTTTCGGCATTTCATACAAACTTTCAAGTCCTTATTTTTTGAAATGATTGGACCGATTTTAATGAAACTTCATACGCATAATAAAGGGTGTAAAACACCTCTTAACGAAGCCGAAAAGCACTGGTTCTCCCTGTCATTGCGATCATTTTTTTGTTCTACACCATACCTGGGAACCTATTAGTTACGGAGATATTAGAGGTCAAAGTTCCAACTTTTTGACAAGTATTTTTTTAAATACAAGTTTTGAATGTAAGATTTTTAAAAAGAACTTTAAACACCTCCACGACCCTCGTTCTATTCAATCCGTCCATCAGCACAATGTTTTGAGTGCGTTACATTGAGTTCTACCACAAAACATAATTTTACACCCCCCAAAAAAAAAGTCGTTTCCCAGTAATAATTTTTGCGTAAAGTTACTTAGTTTCATGTACAGAATGCTTGGTTGACGGCTTCGTGATCAGGTGATTTACACCTTGTATATGATACGTAGTTCTAAAAAGTTACTAAAAACCACTTCAAACAAAAGTCACCGACTTCCGAAAGTAAGTCCGAAACGCTCGCCTTTCCTCATTTCCTAGTGCCTTAGCTGACAGAAACTCCTCAGCAACACATTTGTCCGAAGAACCTGATTTTATACTTCGTACCTGCAATCCATACCCTTGATGTATACTGGAGTTCAGGCAGTTCTTCAAAGCTTCAGCAGTAGACTCCCCACCGTCAGCATGGCTGGTGTTCATGCCACAATGCTGGGAGCCACATACTCCTCGATGCAACTTCGAATGCTCGTAGTTCTTGTAGGATAGTGAGGAGAAATTCTGGTCAGGAAAATAAACTGATATTAAACGTGTATATTTGTTAAAATGTTGTATTTACTATCATATTCATCACGAGAGCTGAATAAAAGTGGTGCTAGAAAAGAGTGCCTGAACAGATTAATTTGTTTTCTTTTTTTTATATTAAGTTGCAACCAAGAGCATAATACATAAAAGTACAGAAATTCAGCTCCATGCAATGAGCGAAAACCGGCGCACGCATAAATAGACGCGTACGGCGATCTCAAATAAATGTCGGTAGCGAGTACGCTTGCACTCGCTGTACGCGAAGCGTGTCTATGTATTCGTATTTATTAAAGACTACATATTATTTGTTATTGTTATACACTATATTTCTAAACCGTAGGTTCGTGGCATCAATTTGAGGCATATCAAAATATCTGGCAAGCACTGTGACTTAAAAAAAAAAACCGGACAAGTGCGAGTCGGACGCGCCCACCGAGGGTTCCCTACTAATTCACTTTTTTTATCCGCGATAATTATATCATAAAAATATGTATTTCATAAGATTTAATTACAAAAGTATAGTTTACAGACTTGTGGACTACTTGTAGTATAAGACAATATTACTTTCCAAATTTCATAGTTCTAGGACAACGGGAAGTACATTTTGATTCCCTTTATAGTGTCGAAATTTACGTTTTTTGCGGCATAAACAGCCGTATCATTTTTTTACGTTTTAACGTAAAAAAATGTCCTTGAAGTGTGTTTATTACTAGTTGATTTTTTACGACTTCAAGGACTGTAGATCTGAGTATATGATTTTAATTTTAACTCGATACCTCTACGCGTTCTCGAAATAGAGGGTCTTGACAGACGGACAACAAAGTGATCCTATAAGGGTTCTGTCTTTTCCTTTTGCGGTAAGGAACCCTAAAAAGGTTACAGCACCATGCTGAGATGCCTTTTGGCTTCGTACAGAACCAGTTTAACTTGTCACTATTTTATATTAACTTTTTTTTTTGACCTGTGCGATACTAATAAATACCTGTTCCCTCTTTTCTTTCTATGAGTGCGTGCGTTTGCCCTCTTTGTATGAAGCCTTAAGATGTGTTTTATAGAGATTATGATCATCAGCGCTTTTGTGACTTTTAAACTTTAAGACCCGAGGCAAATACCACAACACGTAGGCACTTAATTTGTTGCTTCAATTGCTCAGTAAGCTTGCAAACATTGCCTTGACACGGTATTTTTATGTTAATGTTTCAACTGTTTGTTCGATTTGTTGGTTGATATCTTCCATTTTGAGTTAACTCCAAAGCATTGTCTTTGGCATTGAAGTCCCTTTTTATTTACGGATGGGAAATCATCTAATGACTTCTCCCGCTCTTGGTGGAGCGGGAGGGAGTGTCAGACTTGTACTGACTAAAACCCATCCATGTTCCTTCTTCGCCCTTTGTGTTCCAGGGCCACGATATCTGTTTCGAACAGTCCCGCAACCCTGGCAGGCAACGGCCCTCTCGGAACCCTTCCGGTTTGCTGACATCTCCTTGAGGCGCGCGTGGAACACGTACGACGACATGAGACAGGCGGATGGTGAGCTAGCCCATTACTCACCGTCCACAGGCTCGCGCCAACGGTGGCCGAGGGCCACTGGTTGCCCCCCGACGCCCGGGGCGTCTCCGCATTGAAGTCCCTGGCTCACTCTTTTCCATACAAATTTACCTTTGCAAATGGGCACTAGAATCAATTCAATTTCTTGTCGTTCGAAAGTGCCTTATGGCCCAATTGATATTCAACCACCTACCTAACTGGCGAATGATATTTTATTTATTTTGACAACATCGCACGAGAGTTTTTATGACTGCGACTGTGACTCGACAAACGGCTCACTTTCGATTGAAATGGGGAGTCATTACAGTGGATCTAGTAGCATGTTTATTTTTTTATATACTTTTTTTTTACAAAAAATAACGGAAACAAAGCAATAGGGAATGGCGCAAATTCTTGCCCTGCATCTTAATCAAAGCGAATGGTTGCATAAGAACGCTACTGTCAATGTCAGCGTGACTATGAGGTTTCGGTGAACAAAATAAACACGACACTCGTGTGTTCGCGCAATCATCGATTCGGTTAAGACGCGGTCTGAACCAAAGTTAAGGCTTCCGCAGACAGGCGCGATGCGACACAACCATTTCCATGAAGTTTTCATAGACATTGTTCTACTATAATAGTCTCCTTTTAGCCAGAAGACGTTCAAAAGTAGCATATGTTTTTAAAACACACCTTGATAAACTGATACAGCGGCGTGTCATCTTCCAGAAGCACCAGGTCTACTATGCAGTAGACGGCGTCAGGTTTCTTCAAGCACAAGTCGAAGTCATCCAGGTCTGAGAGCGCTGGCATCGAGTGGTAATCCAATATTGATTCTGGTGGTTCATCTGTGGAAGACACGCGGTATGAGTAATTATTTAAACTAAAAAACCGTTGAACTTGAAGGTCTAGTGGTTGTTTAGGGTACGAGGAACGGGGTGTAAAGTTCTTCATACCCTTTAGAAAAGGGAGGATCCTCCGACCAGACAGGTGTTATGTCTGGTGGGCAACTGCCCGACAGTTGTTGTCGGGTTACTCTATATAGTCTTAAATCGATGTAAACTTTGCTAGCGACTTGCAGGAAATTGATGTTAGTTCTTCCGTCGTGTCATAGATGGCGCTTTGTACTTTTTGTAGTAAGTGCTTTACAACGTCGCTACATCACTCCTCCCTGGGGACCGGAGGTCGATAGTTAAATGAGTCAGCCTGTTGTATTATGCCTCGCCAGTTGGAAACTTGTTGCCGCATTGTTCAAGGTGAGTCGAAACAGTCTGCATGAACAGTGAGGCGAACCCCAGTGAGTCGGGGCCGGCGCAGCGTTTGCTCCAGTGAGTCGGACGTGGTACAGCGCCGCGATGTGGCAGACAGCTAGAGAGGTGTCGACCGGGAGGTAGAAGCTCTCGACCGGCCGAAAGTGCAGTGTGCTGTGCCATGTTCGCTTGATGAGAGGCTGAGGGTGCTGACCAGGAATGCGCTTCCGCTGGTTGCTGGTGGTCAGGAATACCCATAGTGGTGTGGTGGTGTCAGGAAGCTGGCTGGCTGTAAGACTCGCTGCTCGAAGGCTTGAGGAAGTGATGATGATGATGACAAAATTTAACACTTCAGTACTATTACAATCCGTCTTACGAATTTTACCTCTTTGGAGAAACTGAAGGTTTTGTTTGTGCTTAACATAATTATCCAGTTTTGGAAACCATTTTTTTTTTAAAGGATGGTCACCCATCTGCGGACCGACCTCGGCAATCGTAATATAACCTTTAATCGATCGAACCATGCGGCTTATATTATTAAGCCACGTGCCCCTCATTACTTATCGGGCATATCGAACAAAAATTGTAACCACAAGCTTCCAGTACTCACAAAATATCGAAGCCATATCGCATTTCAATGGAAGCAATCATTTTAAAAGTATTTTTCAGTTTCATAAACCTTAAAATATTTCGACCATTAGAAATCTTTATAGAAGCCGTTTCTAATATTTTAGGTAAAATATCTTTAGTATATTTTTGGAAAAGTACCACTAGAAAATATTCTTACTGCATTTCGATGCTGTAAAAATAAAGTCTATGTACTTTGATGTGGCTTCTACCGACGACTTCGCTCGCGTCAGCTAAGATGTTTTCGCATGGGAACTGGACTTTGAATTGAATCTAGATGGCTCTATCTTAGTTTGCCGTATGTCATTACTTCTCAGAATTAAATCCTTATTAGCGACACTATCAAATGGTGTAATAATCCAGTGTGTGTTTTTATTTCGATATCAATGAGTTCGAATCCTGGCTAGAAGTATTGTCTTTTAGGGTTCCGTACCCAAAGGGTCAAACGGGACCTTATTACTGAGACTTTGCTGTCCGTCCGTTTGTCCGTCTGTCACCAGGCTGTATCTCATGAACCGTGATAGGTGGCCAGTTGAAATTTCTACAGATTATGTATTTCTGTTGCCGCTATATCAACAAATACTAAAAACAGAATAAAATAAATATTTAAGGGGACTCCCATACAAAAAAGTAATTTTTTGATTTGATTTATAAATAATGGTAAGCAACCCTTCGTGCGCGAGTCCGACTCGCACTTGACCGGTTTTTAATAATTCTTTCTCAATTTTATTTCGTCTGTAAAATCCGACGACAAACGACTTGCGATAAATAACTAATTAATATGTAAAATAATACTATATAACTAACAATATCAGTCAGTACCAACCAGTTTACGCTCAGACGTCTACAGATAAAAGGAAAATAAAACCAAAAATACGTTTAAAACTGACTCTTAAAGAACATTATCACAGTGGTAAGAAGTGTTGTGAAACATCAGTGCAACGTTTGACATTAAAGACAAGTGGCCGGCAAAATTTTCAAAATATTACTTACCCTCCTATTGGTCGGAATAGTCTACGGTCAAGTCTTCACCCCTGAGTCGCCCATAAATCACAGTCAAAACAAACGTGAATCCGGACCAATCCAAACGAAGACGGAGAAATATGATGAGCTTTATAAGCCATGCTTTTTAAACAACGGTTCAAAAGGAGAATGTATCCGTTACTACCTCTGCAAATATAGAGCTGATGTGACCGAAGAAACTAACTGCCCTGCGTTTCTCGATGTCTGCTGTCCAGAATCTGATAAGATTTTATAGAAGCTAGTTTGTTGGTGTTTCAACTTCTGCCCATTATCCTGTGGCATGCATTTTTATGTAAAATAATTCTATAAATATAACAAACAGCATCGCCGAGTCCCAACCAGTTTAAGCTGAGAGTTGTCCGTAGCAACAGACGAATAACAAGGAAAATACTCTTTCAAAACATTATTATTGTGCAGAGTTTTGTTAATAATAAGTGCAACGTTTGACATTTAAGACAAATGGCCATCAAGATGTTCAAAATGCTACCCGTGCTTCTATTGGTCGGAATAGTCTGCTGCGGGGATGAACTGGATTCAATAATAGATGGAGTCTACGGCGTCAGTGCGTCGACCAATCACACTCAGAAGAGTAGTGAATCTGCGCCAATCACAACGAAAACAGAAAACCATGAGCCTAACAAGCCTTGCTCTCTCACCGATGGTTCAAACGGAGAATGTGTTCATTATTATCACTGCAAACCCAAGAAAGGTGACACTGATGAAATAAATTGCCCGTCGTATATCGATGTTTGCTGTCGCGAATCTGACAAGACGTTGTAGTGAGTTCATTGATAACAATCAAAAATAATAATCAATAGGAAGTTTGTACTTGATTTATATAACTGGAAATGGTATCTTAGTGCCATGATAAATGGCAAACGTATTCAAAGTGTTTTGTATTTCCGCAACTGCTTGTCGAAAACTTTTTGGTAACTTTTGTCAATACATTTTTTTTCTTTTCATTGATTGTGACCTATTGCTGATGTGATGAAATGAATTCTAATATTTGTAGTCAAAACTTATAACGTTGTTTTCTTGTGTTTACTGTGTGAAATTTAATAATAACAATGACATACCCATTTATTCTAGGCCCTCTTTAAACGAAAAATGATTTTTTGTTCTATTTTACTTTTAATGTGAAAGCATTTCAAAATAATAATTTACGTGGATTGTGGAATTGAAATAAATGTGATTTAAAAAATGCAATTTGTGTTTGTTTTCTATCTAAAAAATGTAAGTGTTTTGAATAATAATATAGCTAGAAAGGTGGTGAACAACCACTGAAAAACTTGAAAGGAGAAGACTTCTTACTCACCTCCCCCAAATAAATCAGTAATGAGCAGAAGGATGAAGATGCTTTTAGGGAGGATGATTTTAAAAGCCCAGTTTCAAAGTCTACTGTAAATCCAAAGGGTAAAGGCTAATTGTAAATCCTTTTAAACGTTAATTTATTTGAGGGTTGACCAGCCACCAACCAACTAGTAGTTGACAGATTGAGTTAGCTTAATAGTAGTTGGCAACTACTATTAAGCTAACTCAATCTGTCAGCTAAGTTAAGATTGTGTTCTACATTCAGGAAATCGATTGGCCATACAGAAACTGGTAAAGGTTACCTTATTATATTTCTTCTAAGTATAGGTACGGACGTGGTCGCTCACAATGGGCCTCATCAGAAGGCTTAAAGTCACCCAAAGGGCAATGCACCTCTCCATTATATGCTCGGAGTTTCCTTGCGTGATCAAATCAGAAATGAGGACATCCGCAAGAGAACCAAGGTTACCGACCTAGCCCGAAGAATTGCTAAACTTAAGTGGCAGTCAGTAGGCAGGGCACATTGCTCGTAGAACGAATGGCCGATGGGGCCGAAAAGTTCTGGAATGGCGACCGCGAACCGGAAGACGATGCGTCAGAAGGCCTCCTACTAGGTGGACCGATGATTTGGTGAAGGTTGCGGGGATCCGCTGGATGCGAGTCGCATGGACCGGTCAATGTGGTGACGCTTGGGGGAGGCCTATGTCCAGCAGTGGACGTCTTTCAGCTAAAATGATGATGATGTATATTCGAAGAAAAAAGTTTAAGAATACTTATATCTGAAGATTTTGGTCAAGTGGCATAGTGGTCAGTCTGGTCTCGAAAATGGGAACGTTCCCACTTTCGGGAGTAGACTGGAGTCTGTGAAAGAAACGGGGTCGAATCCCACCAATTAAGCCCAGTGCGGGTTGGTATATGTCACATTTCTTCAAATTTTCGTTCTACGATTATGGTGTTTACGCGTTTTGAGAGCAGATGGAGATGAAATAAATTGTACGAATTATTGTCTGGGATCGAACCTAATATAAATTTATTGAGCCTCGTTGATCTAGGTTCGATTCCCAGGTCAGGCAAAGTGTTATTGGGTTTTTTCATCAGGAATGTCTCAGTAGCAGCAACGGAGTCTGGATTTGTGCTCGGTTTATGGTAATAGGCTCACCCTATTACATCATCTGCCTAGCCTTTACCCAAACTATCTTGGGGTCGGCTTCCAGTCTAACCGGATGCAGCTGAGTACCAGTATTTTACATGAAGCGACTGCCTATCTGACCTCCACAACCCAGTAACTGGGTAATACGATACCCCTTGGTAAGACTGGATGTCAGACTTTTTGACTTCTGACTACTCGTAACGACTGTCAAAGTTCTACAAATGACAGCTGGGACCAACGGCTTAACGTGCTTTCCGAGGCACGGAGGAAACTCGGTATGTAATTATGGTCACCCATCCACAGACCAACCTCGGCAAGCGCGGCTTAACCTTAAAGATCGACCCGGGCGGCTGTTATTATTTAGCCACGGCCAGGCTCACCCTATTACGTGGGACTTAATAAAAACAAAACTAGTGAAATGTGATGCATTAAGTACACCCCAGCCTAATAGAGTTGAAAGGACTCGAGCCGTTTAAGACATTAAAAAGATCTCGACTCGGTTTTGACGGTTTGCAACTCAATCGAGTCCTTACACCTTGAACCCTAACCCTCTTAAGAGTCTTCGACTCATGGCTCGAGGTTTAAAACGACTCAAGCGCAACCAACAGTTTCGGACCCTTTTGAAAACAATTTAGTTCGTGAGTCGTGCGAGTCGTCAGACGTGAGACACGCGCGTAAGTACGCGTCAACACATGTTAAAATGTTTTAGGCTGCAGTTTATCTTATTATCCGGTCTCATTAAAATGACCCGCATTGTTAAACGACTCGAGTTCTTTACTTAAAAGCCGAGTCCGCGACTAAGCCTTGAACCTTAAGAGGTTCAAGGCTAAGTCGCGAGGCTAAAAAGACAGACAAGAGGCTTCAAGTCTTTTCTAATGACTAGAGCTCTTTTACATTATCAACAAGGCTCAAGTCATATTTTTGGAGTCAAGTCTTCAAAATCGAGGCTAGTCTTGACTATAAAGGTTTAAAAGCCTTGATTCCTTTCATTCTTTCCGACATCGCCGTCGAGGTCCGTCGCGACGTCCCGGTCCATGCCCTCCCCGACCCTCGCTCGAGCCAGCACGCGATGCTGTGCCAGTAGTTTTAAATCAGCCCCTAAATAATGATACCATTCAGATCCAGCCTGTCCCCATGCAGTCCTCCCCCAGCGACGCCCTAAGCCGAGGTTCGTACCCCACAGGGGGTGCCCTTAGCGTGCAGTCGCTTAGTTTGTAAGTTTTATGCCCTGGCTGGAGGCCTTACTCTTAAGGCACCCACAGGATAGTCCGGTTAAGCAGACGACAACCTCATAGGTTGAATTGCGAGATGCCATTCATAAAAAAAAAATCCTTTCATTTCTACTGCCTAATCTTTCATTTAGATTACATGCGTGTTACGTTTTTTAATTTAAACCAAAGTTTACCTGTAACCTGCCAGTATCGTTATTTTTGCTCATATCCACACTCAGAGCTTCTACTGAGAAATACCTGTACCTGTAGTCAAACATCGATTAAACCTTGAAATTCAAATTCAGCTGTTGTGCCGGCGTCCACTAGACAAACGTCTTCGTGTCTGTCTGTGTGATTGCTTTCATCTCCTAAACTACATAATGGATTAAATGCAGTTTCTAAATATTCCTTTGAGGATTTATTCTGGAAGGTTTGTTAGAGAACTTTATGTTGTTGTCACTATGGTGAATGCTGCGTATACCTGTAGTAGGCATACACACCAGCATTTTTGTGTTATTTTTATTGTCTCCTATATTTTTTTAGGATTTTATGCTGTTGTTGTATACCAAATAAATAATAGTTTCATGCTTAATTTAGTTAAAGCTCTAAAATCTTGATTATTTGACATTTTGCCATTACATGCGTCAGCGGCGCGTTCCATGTCTTATACTTATATTGTACGTTAAAATTATAAAAAACTCAACTCTACCTAACAGTTAAATGTATTTGGATTAACTTAACCTGGGTTAAGTCATAGGATACTTTGATTCTAGTAGTACCGGTAGACCTCCATGCGAGCGAATCCGCAGGCAAAAGCTAAGCGTAAAAATAAAGAGTGCTAATAATATAAGATCTTACAGCATCGCAGAATAGCATCCAGTTGAATTGAAGATCGCGATACGCAAACTCGTTAAACGAGGATAATAAGTTCGAAAATACACACAAAACCTGCTGCCAGACAACAGCTTGTGATAGTTATAGTGAAATATTGTGATTTAACAGTGCATTTAAAGAATATTCTTGGATGTTACGATGCAGAAAACACTAATTGTACTCCTACTAGTGCCATTAGCCCATTGCCAAAGCAATGAAGATCTTTTTAGGTTATCGCAATCGTTGACTCTTATGTATGGCCCTAAACAAACGGTTGAGAATAATCAAGTTCACGGAAAACCTCAGAGTAGGAACCCTGTCGTGCCTCCCTTTGAAACTGTGACTGGAATTACTAGAGATGACATAGAATGCATTAAGCCCAATGGTCGGGTGGGAGAATGTGTTCCCTACTATCAATGCAGGAACAATAGCCCCAGCGTTCAAAATGGGGGCAATGGAGTCATCGATTTGGCCTCCTCAAGCAGTAATTGCTACTCGTATCTCGACGTCTGTTGTCAAACATCTGACAAAATTTCTCCGAATCAACCACCTAAACCAGTATCCAAACCTGGTTTACGCGAGGGATGTGGCTGGGCTAACCATAACGGTCTTGATTCACGAATACTAAGCCCTAGCAACGAATATACCAAATTCGGTGAGTTTCCATGGGTGGTTGCTGTCCTCAAAGTTGAACCTTTAAGTTATGAAGAACCAAACGGAAGAAAACTCATGATCTACGTTGGAGGGGGTTCCCTAATCCATCCAAGCGTTGTACTAACTGTTGCTCATTATGTTGACAGTTCAAGTCCTCTAAAGACCAGGGCAGGAGAATGGGACACACAGATCACCTCAGAACCTTATCCTTACCAAGAAAGAGACGTTGTGTCAGTCGAAACACACAAAGACTTCAACAAAGGCAACATCTACTACGATGTCGCAGTCCTTTTCTTAGAAAAACCTATGTATTTAGCTCCGAATATTGGAGTCGCCTGTCTAGCACCCGCCCGTTTTCCTCAAAGAGACAACATCAGATGTATAGCTACAGGTTGGGGCAAAGACAAATTTGGCAAAGAAGGACGATACCAAGTAATGTTGAAAAAGGTTGAATTGCCTGTCGTGAATCGTGATGAATGTGAGGCTGCCCTACGAAGAACCCGTCTTGGCAAACATTTCATATTGCATTCGAGTTTCATGTGTGCAGGTGGGGAACCAGGCAAGGATACTTGTAGAGGAGACGGTGGTGCCCCCTTGTCCTGCCCTATAGACTATGAAAAAGACCGCTACGTTCAAAGTGGTATTGTAGCTTGGGGGATAGGCTGTGGTGAAGATGGTACTCCTGGGGTTTATGTGGATGTCTCCGTAGTGAGAGATTGGATCGATGACAAGGTCGTTGGAAAAGGTTATGACCCGAGGACTTATAGTTATTAAGTGCTTTGTCTTGGACTGTGGTTTATGAGGGTTATGAAGGAAATGTTATGTTGGGAATTTTTGTGTGTTCATCATTAACATTATCAGTTTTTTTTGTACCCCGCACTGAGAAGCGTGCTCTCGTTTATTGTGTCATGCTTAAATTCTAAAAAACTTTGTGTTATTGTAAATGTTATAATACTTATTTGAAACAAAAATGCATGTTTTCCGGATTGACAAACTGGATTTTACTATGTTTTATTAAGGTTATTGATTTGCTTGAAAAGGTTAACAAAATACATTTTGAAAAATAAGAAACTGGAAACGTATTACGATGATGAGGCAAATATTTTAGTGATATTAAAAATGCAAAAAAAAAAAAGACTTTTACAGCAAGCAATACATTTCCAGCAAAACATGGCCTCGTTTTGTATACGGTAAATTGAGAGATCCTTATAAACTGGTTTTATATAGCTTGATCGGTCCTTGTACGTACAGTCCACCATACATCACTTGTAAAAATTTGGCATTGACAGCACCTTAAGGTCATATAGGTAAGGTGATTCTCACATCTCGGTTTTATGGATTCCTAACAGACACCGCGGAACCACGCGGACGAGCAGCGTTCATTACCTCTCCGCGCAGTGCACTGCATATATATACTTTTGCCATGCACATGATGATTTTTTTTTTGTGCTTGTTCTGTGGGAGGATGCATGAAAGATGACTTTTTTGTTGTTGTAATTTTAAGTACTTTTTTTTGTTATGTTTATCATACTTTATTCTAAATATGTTTATTTTTACTGTACATTTAATATTAATTCATTAATTAGGAGGATGCATGAAAGATGACTTTTTTTGTTGTTGTAATTTTAAGTATGTACTTTATTTTAAATGTTTTATCATACTTTATTCTAAATATGTTTCTTTTCACTGTACAATTACATGGATTTTCTGTTATATTGTACATGTCTTTTCAAATAAATAAATAAATATAGCCATTTTTGGTCGCAGATCTATTAAAGATGTAACAAGTCGCAACAGTTTCGTAACTGGTACGACACAATGCGACTGTGTACGGATTAGCTTTTATGTGGTGTAACGGTTCAGTAAAAATGTGGCGGAAACTAGATTCAGTAACTTTGTGTAGTCGCTGTTTCAATATTTTACTGCTTAAATTTGTAACCACACATTTTACAAACTTTGCGTTTGGTTTGTAACTAGTGTGCAATGTTGACACAATGTGTTGTAACGGGGCAGTAACATTGTGTAGTCGATGTTTCAGAACACTTTAAGACTAACAGAGCATCACCAGAGCCAGTCATTCTCAAAGATTGTCTTATTTTTGCTGTCGTTATAGTATACAATATAATTAAAATGAGTATTATAAACAACCAAAAACCTCACGTAAATTCCGATGGACTTCAACTTTTTATAGAAGAGTTAAAGAATTAACGTCCCAAAATAACTTAAGTAGGTACATGTAAGTATATTTTTTATTATAATAATTGTTTGATGTTGCATTGTTGATAGGGCGAATTGATACCAATTTTATTTAACTTAGGTAAATCTTATTTTATTCTAGGTCATTTACAGGAAAATAGTGCATAATTTGGTGCAGAGGAGTCATACGAGCTCCATATCGCTATTTTTCTTGATCTCGGCCAAAACAGGACATTGTCTTCAACCCATGTACTTGGTACTAGAGATATTAATTGAGATGAGCCTTCTTTTGTCAAAACAATGAAAAAAGTCATCTTGCATAACTTTGGGAAACACTGTCAACCAAAAAGATATGGAAAACCATCTTAAAAATCCAGTAATTTTGTAACAAATTAGCGTAACATGTCGACACATAATAGTAACTTTGTGACTAGTTGTGACGAGCATAATTTTCACTTATCAACATCTTATCAAAAATGTTTTTTTCATTATTTATCAATTGGTTAATTCTTGCTAAAATAATTTGTTAATAGAATTAAAATTTGATATTGTATTAAAATAGCAGCTTTTGAGCACTCGATGTGTAGTTTTTTTTTTAAATAATAACAAACTTTACCTATCGCCAGATTTATTAAATTATGATATTAAGGTGGCGCGTTGGTAAATATCAACATATTCAACGAAACCACACAGTAAATTTCTTTTCCCATTAAGATTTGACCATTTTAAACCATAGTAATTAATGAAAACTAATTCTTTGTTGACATATATTAGGAGAAATGATGGGGTTTTTGTATTTTATTTTAACGATGTCAATCACGCACGAGCCAACGAAAATGAAGGAATGAATGAATGATTTGTGCGAATTCTGGTTAAGGTTCAACTAGTCGCGGGCTTGAACTCACTGGTGGCCGTGGCCGAAAAGCACGCTGTCTCACATGGCATCGTGCCCGACAGATATAGTATCACATAGTATCAGTGATGAGCAGTTAGACGCTAGTCTGCACGCACATCTAGTTCGTACGCACACACACAGCGTTCCGAAACGTAAGGCGCCCGTAAAAAAATAAGAAAAGGAAGATAGTGTTTTATGAAAAAACCACTGCGTGTTTCAATTACAAATAAAATGTATTGAATTCTTTGATAATTGTTTTGGAAATTTGACACTTCTTTTATTACTAATTTACGACCAAAGTTGCGTTAAAATTTGCAATAAAGACGAATCTTTGATAGCTCGTAACTTTTTAATGGCTTTTTATTTTCCTATTCTGTTTCCGTACAGACAAAATTAATAATGAGACAATACCATATCATCTTAGTCAGTGGCCCGTTAATTAGACAACCAGTCTTACCAAGGGGTACCGTATTACACGGTACTAAATGGTTGTGGAGGTCAGATAGGCAGTCGCTCCATGTAAAATACTGGTACCTATTCAGCTGCATCTTGTTAGACTGGAAGCCGACCCCAAGATAGTTGGGGAAAGGCTGATGAAAATGATGATGATGATGATAAGATACTCAGAAACATGTTGCGTCGACCACAAATAAATTGGAATAAGGCATGAGAATGAATCAGAGCGAATTGACGGCACGGTTGGCGCAGTGGCTGAGCAATCGACTGCTGCTCTGCGTGTCGCGGGTTGGATCCCCGCACGGAACAAATATTTGTATGGCCTCCAGATAGTGGTTCCGGATCTAGATATTTGTGTATGTCAGTTCTATTGTTTGTAGACGCAACCAAAATATAGAAGAAATTCCTAGTGTGGGGAAAAATTAAAAGAAAAATAACATCAAAAAAGCTCAACGCTTACTGTACATCTAATTGGCGTACCGGAACTGACTATGTCAATAATCCATGGCAGTGATGACTATTAATGACAATGGCAGCTCTTGAACGCAGTTCTAATGTACTGAACGCCTTTAATTTTGTTAATGAAAATGATCCTTAGTGAAAATGCAGGTATATTTTCGGCTTTATGCCCCGAGTTATACGGTTGAAAAGTGGTCGACCGCCAGTGAGCGCGATAGTAGCTTATTCAACAAAATGTTTTGCGAACACTTTTATACAAGGTGTTGTTTTGCATCCTCGCCAAATTCAAGGAGGTAACTATGGTAACGATTCTCGTCCTTCTCGTTATTTTTTTTTTTCTTATTTACGGTAGTCGGGAAGTGTGAACCACCCGTGTTTTAAACGTGGCCCATCTAATTCTGGCCCTATAACCGCACTTCCACACATACAAACTATCTCAAACGTTTATTTGATATTTTTTTATTCCCTAAAACACGTTAAAGGGGTTATTCTGAAATAATGACAAACTTAAACAACCAAAAAAATCTGCGTTTATTAATAATATTAACCAGGTACCGTAATTTTAATTGATTATTTATGTCTTTTGTGACATCCTCTTGAATTTTGACGAGGATACAAAACAACACCTTGTAGAGAAACTGTGCCTACATGGGCCTACCAATTAAAAAGTATTTTTATTCATTATTATTAAAGAAGTATTTTTTCGATCTTATTCTAGAGTGAGAAGGAGATGACGCTAGACGTCATCTATAGCTCCGTCTCTTTCCACACAAGAATCACAACTGCTTTAAGAAGTCAAGGTAATTTCAAGTAAATAGAGGCGTCCTACTAACATAGAGGTGGTAGCCATCGTATTTATCATTACTGTCTTTCGACAACACTAAGCTGATTATGATAATATGGCTGTCATTGTAAAAATATAATATAAATGTAAAGAATAGGGCCATGACGACAAAATTATTCTATTTTACTGATTTCAAATACTTCGAGGTTATGATTGTTATGTAATTATTATAATAAATAGTGACGAAAATACTTAAGTAGGTAAGAACAAAATTATTGTAAAATAAAGTTCAAGGCTCGAATTTGTAAGCGGTCATGTTTGACAATACACTATAGTGCTTTCTGGAAGTTTTAGGTATATTTACAAAAGGATGAAACGTACAAAAGTCACTGCCTGCCAAAAGTAAAGTTTTTTTCCAGTCTTTCTGTTTTTTTTTTTTCTAAACAGTCAGAACAGGGCTGTGTATGGAATTTACGAAGCATCACGCTATTAATCACAGAAGGTAAAGGCTGTGAGTACACCTTCAGCATTACCTTCACCTATGTACCATAAAACTACCTGAAAAGAGATACAAGAACGGTACCTTGTACGACTCATCCATACACCTTTTGTCTTCGACATACATCGAAAACACAGACTGATCTTTAGAACATGACGGACAGAGTGCGAAGTTCCTCAATAAATAAAATACAAGGTGTTGCTTTGCAACCTCGTCAAATTTCAGGAGGTGGTCACGAAAGACATAAATAACCAATTAAAATTACGGTACCTACTTAATTATTAATAAACGCTGATTTTTTTGGTTGTTTAAGTTTGTCAGTATTTCAGAATAACCCTCTTAACGTGGTGTAAGGGCTAAGAAATGATCGAATAAACGTTTGAGATTGATTGTACGTGTGTAAGCGAGGTTATAAGGCAAGAACCAGACGGGCCGCATTTAAAACAAGGGCGGTTCGCACTTACCGATTTCCGTAAAAAAGAAAAATAAAGAAAAATTACCTACCCATTTTATTATTGATTCGGGACGAGAATCATTAGCATAGTTACCTCCTTGAATTTGACGAGGATGCAAAACAACAACTTGTATAACCGACTTCCAAAAAAAATACTAAGATGTGGAATGTAATTTTACTTTCGGCAGTCGGTGACTTGTTTGTTTCATTTACTTGTTTGCCACCGACTTCCGAAAGTCGGTTATATTTTTTAGTATTTTTTTATTTTTTATTTTTACCTTTTTAGTTGTGGTATCTAGCATACATCCTAGTCAAGTATCATTTTTACATAGTAACTAAACACCAGCGCATCGTCCATACATACGACAAAGGACAAAATGCATAATAAAGAGAACGACTCAAAAGTACCTAAGCAAGGATAATAAAATTCAAATGCGCCCACCGGGCAAGCTGTCTCTACCAAATTAATGAAAAATTATCTAAATCGGTCCAGTAATCACGGATAAATTGGTGTAAATACGTGAAAAATTAATAAAATAAAAAAATAAATAAATTAAAAAAAAACATAAAATGAAAACTACTGGGCCTAACTGTGTTAATTTTTTATGGGACCAAATGTTAAGTATTCTGCATCAAACTAAAGAAGAATCACGTATATCAGTACCTCTACCATGAGTTTTAACAATCTATACTCGTTGGCGTCTGTAGTTAAAAAAATGTATGAAAACTTTTTCAGCGCCGCTAGCGGATAGTTGGGTACTACAATGCGCAGTATGAATCAATACAGTTATCTATCCTACGTCACCGTGTAGTAAACTAAATTACAGCGACTGCAAGTTTGGGCTTCATTTGCTTACAATTTGGTAGTATGCACCAACACAGCTCATGGTACCATTGAAAAAGCTAACTATAGTATTTGCTTATTGACGGAACTATTGCAGTTACGTCAAACGATCTAACTATGACAACTCATGGTAGACGTACGGATCATAAATATCTGCGTAATCGGTGTACATACATACAAAAAATACCCATCGAATTGAGAACCTCCTCCTCTCTGAAGTCTGTTATAAAGGGAGAATCCTTCGACAAGGCCCCCTATTCACAAAAGGTTGGATTCGATTTCGATTCGATAAGTCGTAGGTCTATCTTGTTTTGGCATTAAGCCTCGCGGATAATTTTATACTGCGATTTAGGATTTCGATTTTTAGTTATTCGTTTGCGTCATTTATGTTGCTATTAGTAATTTACGTTGACTTGATTAGGTCCGCTATCATTCCTTTATAATCTGAGTACCTACATTATTAAGTCAGAGAATAAAGACTTTATTTTAAACTTGAACATAATAAGCGCAGATTCCATGCATTTTAAGCACATCCGCCGAATTACATTTCACGAATATGCAAATTACCAATCCCATTTTCAGATTTACATTTAATACGAATGGCTTATACCGCGTGTCATCATCGTCATGGTGATGAAGATGGCTTATAGCGCAAGGAAACGCGCCGCATGACGCATGACGACTTCTTCGCACTATTAACTAGCAATTCAGAGCTAATTGGTGTAATGTTTCTATTCCACCAATTCACACGAAGCGTTTTCAAACGTCTTTCATAATGCGCGCAGCAAAGGAGTGGAATGCTCTGACTGCGTCTGTGTTTCCGAACGCTTACAACCCTAATCTCTTCAAAGTTAGAGTGAACAGGCTTCTTCTGGATAAGCTCGTACCATCGTTGACTTTGTCTCTGTCATCTCTGACCTAGACTAGAGTCAAGAGCAAACCCATCACAAAAAAAAATAGTGCGTGGAGTCCCTTCACGCGGAAGAAGTGAAATTCGTAATACTACACGCATGCGTTCGAGTGCCACGCATTCTCTCTCGTTATTTTATTGAGCTTCTTAATAATATTTTGTTGTTTTCTTTTCCCTAATATTTTTATTACATAATTATTACATAAGTTTATCGGGGTTATTCTACACATGGAAATTGAGCGAAGGCTGGTGACACCGAAGACATGACTGATTGCACGCCATCTTGCGTACATAGAAGAACTACGTAGTCACAAATCTTGTAATACTGCCATCTCTTGGTGAGTATTAGAAATGGTAGCGTTAAACGTTAAACTTGTTGGAAGTCGCATAAGAATTTTCACTTCAATAAAAATTATTGAAAAGTATACATTTAGTTTTTAAATCGTAGCTAAATAATGACAGCCGCTCTGATCGATATTCAGGTTAAGCCACGCTCGCCTGGGTATTTCCGTGGATGGGTGACCACATACCGAGTTTCCTCCGTGCCTCGGAAAGCACGTTAACCCGTTGGTCCTGGCTGTCAACAGACAGTCGTTACAGATAGTAGCCCGAAAGCCTGACAACTATCTTACCAAGGGGTTTCGTATTACCCAGTACTAAGTGGGTTGTGGAGGTCAGGTAAGTAGTCGCTCTATGTAAAATACTGGTATTCAGCTGCTTCCGGTTAGACTGGAAGCAGACTCCAACATAGTTAGGAAAAGGCTAGGCAGATGATAATGCATTATCTAATCTTTATATAATACACGGTGACAAAACTAACAAAAATATTTACAACACCTCTTTCAACCTATTTACTCGAGTAAAACTGACAAAATGATTACTAAAGTGGGTCATTCGCTAAAAACGTAAAAAGAAGAAAATAAAATACAGGCCGCTAACAATAGTGTTACCAAAAAAAGAACCGTCCAAAGTGCCAGTTTGGAGCATTGTTGCATTCAGCATTGATCAATTCTTTTTAGAATGGCTTGTAGTTTGAAATCTATAAGTAAAGATTACTTGTATTAAAGTTTCATCATCATCATCAGCCTATAATGTTCCCACTGCTGGGACGCAGGCCTCCTCTCTATGAGAGGGAGTGGGCTATAATCCACCAGGCGGGCCCAGTGCGGGTTTATAGATGTAACATGTCTTCGAATTTTTAGTTCTAGGACATGCCAGTTTCCTCACGATGTTTTCCTTTACCGTTTTTGAGAGCAGCGATGATGAAATAAATTACACAAAGTAATGCGCCTGCCTGGGTTCGAACCCACGGCTTACTGCTCGTAAGTCAGGGTTGCCACGACTGGGCCGCCGCTGCTCTCAGAAAATATACGATTGAAAAATAGAAAAGATTTATTCGTTTGAAAAACAGACAGATAATATACGATTGAAAAATTGAATTTTTAAACGCTTGATAGTTATTCGACGATTTAACGGAGGATTGAAAAATTGGCCCTTACACGAACAGCCAGACCCGGAACAACTAACTGCCTATAGATCATCCTAATATTTATTCCGTGCGGGGTCGAAACCGCGACACGCAGCACAGCAGCCAATCGCTCAGCCACTGCGCCAACCGTAGCGTTAATTGGCGCGAATACCACTTATATTTTAGGGTTCCGTACCCGAAGGGTCAAACGCCGTCCGTCCGTCCGTCTGTCACCAGGCTGTATCTCATGAACCGTGATAGGTAGCCAATTGAAATTTCTACAGATTATGTATTTCTGTTGAGGCTATAATAACACATACTAAAAACAGAATAAAATAAATATTTAAGGGGGCTCCCATACAAAAAAAGGGTTTTTTTTTACTTACTCGTTTTTATAAACAATGGTACGGAACCCTTCGTGCGCGAGTCCGACTCTCACTTGGCCGGTTTTTATTATAAATAAAGTTTCGGAGCCCTTCGTGCGCGAGATCGACTCGCACTTGGTCGGTTTTTTTATATATCGAGAAATAAGTCAAAGTTTAAGACATTAAGTGTGTTCGCCGATATAAATAAAAAAGTATTTGACAATATTTGCTGGTCACACGTTACATGCATTGATCACAATAAGATTAGTCACAATGGGTTTCATTGCTATTATTGAATCGAACAATATGTAACAATGGCATTAGACACACATTAAAAAAATATCTGCAATAACTACAGAAACAGTTAATGTGTTAAAAAAAAATGGATCACTCACAATAAAATTGCAAAAGCAGAGGATGCCACGGCGACAAAAAAATAAACCAAAAAAAAAATAGACTTCTTCGATAAAAACTTTTTTTTGATATCGTAGAATTTTGCAAAAAAAAAGTGCATTACGCTGTTGATTTCTATGTAAAATGTTTTCTACTTTTTGACGTCTGATTTTTTATTATCAAGTCTTCTAATACAAGGTGTTGTTTTGCATCCTCGTCAAAATTCAGGAGGTTAACACAAGAGATAAATAATCAATCAATTAAAATTACGGTTATTAATTAATTATTAATAAACGCTGATTTTTTTGGTTATTTATGTTCGTCAGTATTTCAGAATAACCCCCTTAACTTGGTTTAGGAAATAAGAAATTATCGAATAAACGTTTGAGATTCTTTGTGTTGTGTTGGGAAAGCGCAGTTATAGGGCGAGAATCAGTCGGCCCGCGTTTAAAACACGGGTGGTTCACACTTACCGATTTCCGTAAAAATAAAAATGACCTACACATTTTATTATTGATTCGGGACGAGAATCATTAGCATAGTTACATCCTTGAATTTGACGAGGATGCAAAACAATACCTTGTATTATTAGGTACTAGCCCATGCCCGCGGCTTCGCACGAGTGGAGTTCGGCAATTGTCCTACTGGAATGTACCGGATAAAAAATATCCTATGTGTTAATCCAGATTATAAACTACCTGTGTGCCAAATTTCATCCAAATCCGTTTAATAGTTTTCGCGTGAATGAGTAACAAACATACATTCTAACAAAATTTCGCATTTATTAATATTATATATTAGGATATCCATGAAATGAAATTATGTATGAAGGAACCGTCATTTCTTTTTTTCGCTTGAACGTTCATTCAAATAAAATTACCCTACCTGTTTTGGTAAAATTTTGTGCAAAAACATTAACAACACAGAGAACTATTATTAACCACATTTCTTCCATATGCAACACAAGAATTAATTCAACTAGATAATATTGTCACTATACAGGCTTATGCGTCCTATGAACAAGACTCAGTTCGACTTATGCCACGAAACTCGCGTAGCCACTTCTAATATTTTCGCAACAACCTGTGTGTTTGGTAGGAGGGTAGTAGGTATTCTACACACAGATCCTACATAATATTGTAGATAGAAGCAATGATTATTTATTTTGTCAGAATTAGCAGGTTTTATGCGACAAATTATAATCGCTAATATGATTTAAAAAAAAAAAAAACAATTTTCAGCCAGCTTCTCGAAAAAAAACGTCAATGAAATATATATGCAAATAGGTACCTGTTATAAAATAATGTAGGGTACGTTGAACCATATCAATGAATCAAAATGGGTCAAGATTGGTTGAGTGTAGCCTTAGGGCCGCCATGGCAAGAGGCGTTGAAAAAAAAAATTTTTTTCTTAGAATTTCTCGGGTTTTTTTTACTCCATCTTATAGTTTTCTACTGGAGCAACAGCAATTAGCAAAATAGAGATTTTTTTTTTGGTTTTATTTGCTGCTCATATAGTGCCCCTAAGCGTATACTCCAACTCCTAAAAATCCACCCCTAAGACGACCCACTGACCCCAAGATTAATATTTTATGCAAAAAAAAAACGATTTCCAAAAAAATACAAAAAAAATGAGAAATTACTTTTTCCTTCGGACATGTCCTACACAGATTCTTGTCATACATTTTTACTTAGTAACGATATGTTGTTATTTTATGGTCATGATCAAGACATACGAAGAAAAATTACGTATTATTGAAGATAACTCGTAAACTACCCAAGAAAACGTAACAAAATGTATGTACCAAAATAAAAACCAAATACTACCAAATGAAAAAAAAACAAAGAGAAATCGGAAAAAAAAAATCCTTCTCCTCTTTTTTTAGAAGTCGATTAAAAAACAGCACCCAGAACTCTTTAGACTCAACATGTTTTAGTTAAAAACTTATTACTCTGACCTTTTTTCGTAACATTTTGTCCAATAACACCAACAACACAGAACACTAGAAACCACCACATCGTTCCTGCGCACTAAGTCCAACTGTCGCCAACACGGCGTAAGCGCAGCGCTCCTAAAATTTTCGCAACCGCCATGCAAGAAGGGGGCTAAAGCGTAAAGTCCAGTAATTCGCCTTATATCATTAATGCAAAGTCAACTTTATCACAAAAAGCAGAAAGAACATTTTGTATTGATTAAATAATGAGAAAAATTTTGATGAATTATTGAAGTCCCACAAAGACGATAGTTCAGTTATTTGTCGATATTGTAATAATTTAAATATTCATGTGAATATACAGGTGTGGTTTTGGGTAAATATAAATGGCCTGGTTTTAAGGGTGTTGTGAAAATGTTGTTATGGGTATCAAGGTTGACTGATCGTAACCCAGAAAAAAGACATATTAAACACTAGCTGTCCCGCGCAACTTCGTCTGCGTCACATTTTCCCCGTTTTCGTAACATTTTTCATTTCTGCTCCGCTCCTTTTGGTCGTAGCGTGATTATATATTGCCTATAACCTTCCTTCATGAATGGGCTATCTAACACTGAAAGATTTTTGATGATTTCAAATCGGACCAGTAGTTCCTGAGATTAGCGCGTTCAAGCAAACAAACAAACTCTTCAGCTGTATAATATTAGTATAGATTCTTATTATTGTTCTTTTGCAAAGAGACTGATCAATGGATCGCAAATGGAGCTGCTGAGCATGAGATCTTGTTGAACACAAGTTCGATTCTTAGGTCGGTATTTCTCAGTAGCCAAGCTCCTCATTACAAACTAGCTGTGCCTGCGACTTCGTGCGTGGAATTAGAATTTTATATAATAGAAGTAGCCTAAGTTATAAGCTTATTACATCAGCTATCTGCCAGTGAAAGTCCCGTCAAAATCGGTCTAGCCGTTCCAGAGATTAGCCGGAATAAACAGACAGACAGAGACAAATTATAAAAAAAAAAAATTGGAATATGTACTGTATTCACATTCTTAGGTATGTAGTAAAAAGCGGTTATTTAATATTACAAACAGAAAATTACATTTTATTTATTTGTATTGATGTATTGATATTAAATTTCAGCATAACTGTCGAAATATGCCTGTTCTATCAGGTACGCCTCTGCCTAGACCGAAGATTACACAGACGTGATGTTTGTATTATTATCATCGTGGTTATCATCATGCTCTTGCAACTGTTATCCCAATTTATTTGGGGTCGACGCAGCATGTCTTCTTGTTCCATACTTCTCTATTACTGTCATCTCATCAGACACTTCCTATCTTGCCATTTCATGCTTCACACAGTTCATCCATCGATTCTTGTCTTCCTCTACTTTTATACCATGGTTATAATTATGGTAGATGTGTGTCATCTCTTAGCTGCCACGGTTTATATTAATTACTTTATTTTTAATTACTGATTTGATCTTTTACTCTGGACGCTCTTAACTTGCCCGTATTTCTACATCGTTCTCACATATTTGTAACTTTTAACATTAATGATGTAACCAAGATTTTGTAACATATTTTGATTTAAAAGAGTGTCCATGGAGTTTCTTGCCCGTTCTTCTCCATAGAGATCTACGCTACGGAATGGGCAGCTACAGTACTTTCATAAGTTATTATGCCTTGTGACTGGGACTGTAGCTTCGCGTTTTATTTTGTTTTTTTGACTTTCAAAAGTGCCTGTAAAGGTCTAATTGAAATAAATGCTTTGACTTTGACTTTTGTGCAATAAAAAACTTTCTAACTATGAATAATAAAGAAAGTGCATTGGGCATTAAGTGCTCCTGTACCTACTTATGCAGTAGACGTGGAGCCTCCCCAAACTTGTATAAAATCACCCTCTTTAATGTTTGCAAGCCTAGTACCAAAAAACCATTTAAGTTATGATTTTGGAGCCTTAGGTGCCTAGCCATTTATTTTTTATTTTTTCTCAGAATAATAAAATGTATAATTTGCGTATGTTAACCTGATTTTATCTTCAACTGAAAGGGTTTGACTTTTCGAGAATATATGACCATCCTTGAGATAACAGAGTGATCTTTTAATAAAATTCTTTTGTTTTACAAAATCGGCAGAGTGTAAATTTACTTGTATGACTTACTGGCTGACCCGCGCAACGTCGTCTGCGTCACGTTTTCCCCGTTTTTGTTACATTTTTCATTGATGCTCAGCTCCTATTGGTCGTAGCGTTCTGTTACATAGCCTATAGCCTTTCTCGATTAATGGGCTATCCAATACTAAAATATTTTTCAATTCGAACTAGTAGTTCCTGTGATTAGCGCGTTCAGCCAACCAAACTAACTCTTTAGCTTCATAATATTAGTACAGATTCAAAATAAACCGGCCAAGTGCGAGTCGGACTCGCGCACGAACGTTTGCGTACTATAATTTATAAAGACGACCGAAAAAAACACTTTTTTGTATTGATAATCCCCCTTAAGTATTGTACTATTTGTTGTTATAGCGGCAACAGAAATACATAATCTGTAGAAATTTCAACTGGCTATCAATCACGGTTCATGAGATACAGCCTGGTGATAGACGGACAGCGAAGTCTCAGTAATAGGGTCCCGTTTGAACCTTTGGGTACGGAACCCTAAAAAGTAACACAAATACCTTAACTTTTCAGTACCTAAGGGTTTTATTTATCTTTGGCCATTACGATGAAATAAATTACTTACGTTTAGTTACCAAATACAATTCTTTGTTACTTTGTATTCTTGGTTTTGTAATTATATCCTTCCTTTGCAACAGCTAGCCATGCGTATAACCTAAGTATGTGTAAATTGTATTATTTAATCATCAACTTCGGTTTCCAATAACATCATTTTCAACGAATCAAAAAGTCAAATATTGTGTTGAAACTAAGTGTGTTTATCTAGTATTAGCTGACACGCGCAACTTCGTCTGCACAAAAAACTCAAAACTCAAAGCATGTTTTTCAATTAGACCATTACAGGCACTTTTAAAAGTCAAAATACAAAAAAACTGAAACGTGAAGCTACAGTCCCAGTCACAAGGCATAATAACTTGTGAAAGTACCATAGTTGCCCATTCCAAAGCGTAGATCTCTATGGAGAAGAATAGGCAAGAAACTCCATGGACACTCTTTTAAATCAAAAGGTGTTACAAAATCTTGGTTACATCATTCATGTTAAGAATTACAAATATGTGAGAACGATGTAGAAATACGGGCAGATTAAGAGCGTCCAGAGTAAAATATAAAATCAGTAATAAAAAATAAAAAATGTACTTAATTAAAATAAACCGTGGCAGCTAAGAGATGACAGCACCCATTCACGAACATAACGCATGTATCAGCCATCATTCAACTCAACCATATTGAAGGGAACTAAATGACCCGATAAACCCGCCACCATCAGCGTGACATTTAAGTGAGCACATTTTCGCCGACTTTGCAAACTTTTTTTCATTGATACTCCGTTCCTATTGGTCATAGCGTTTTTTAAGCCTATTCTTCCTCGATAAAGGGCTCACTAACACAAAAAAATAATGAGGAACTATTACTGGCTTGATTTTTTCAATTCGAATTGGTAGTTCCTGAGATTAGTGCGTTCAACCAAATGAACTAACTCTTCAGCTTTATAATATTAGTATTGAAAAGTATGGATTTCTTTCTTTGGTATTGTTGGTCGTGTCGCTGAGCTCCTTGAGTTATGAGTCGAGCTACACGATAACTGACAAATTTTAATGCTTGCACTGGCTGGACAGGTTCATTTAAATCTGTGTGGTTCTTTCTTCAAAAGACCATGTCACACCACATCCTGCCAGTTATTGACCCTATTGCCATCAACCGGGTATTATCCAGAGTCCGTGACTGCTGATAAGAAATTCATAATAGAAAAAAAAAGTTTGCCGTCACAGGACGGCTGGCAGAAGTGAAACATCTATGATAGAATATTAAAAACCTATAACGAAATATGAAGTAAAAAAAAGAAGAGAATTTTACAATACAATACAATACAATATCCTTTAATTCAGGCAACTAGGGCCCATAAATCACAATACATATATAAGTATAAAAACAATAACTATAAACTAATAAATACTCTATACAAAAATAACTTAATAACTACTGCACACGAAGTAACGGCGTCGTGTTACGCTGCGAGGTGTCACGTAGCTGACCGCGGAATCGCCGATACAGCACACCTTTCGGCCAAAACTCTTCCTTGAGGAAGGTCGCCAAATGGTGAGTCGGAACGCGCACCACAAACGACTTGAAATTAGTGTTATGGCGCGCCTCCAGCTTCTCCACCCTCAAGGTCCAGTTGGTCTTCACCCGTATGTACTCTACGATGTCCTCAGTCTTCGTAGAGTGGTACAAACGGGACACGTACAGCTGCGTCGTCGGTACTGCAGGACGTAGCAGCATGTTAGATCCTGCCGGCGCCGTCCCACACTGGTTGCGATACGTAGGCTTCCTCTTCTTTCTCTCCACCTTGATGAAGCCGTCCCCATCGCATGTGTTCTTCGGTGGAACCTGCTGTTCGTGGTCCATCACAGCGCTCTTAGTCGCGCTCGTTGCTGAGCGACCCTGCTTTCCCCCTTTGAACGTGGAACTTTCAAAAACAAAACAAGATCAGCAATCATTCCAAAACAAACTTTATTTTAAGGGGAAACGGTTGATTTTACCAATTCCAAGGTAGCGTTAAACGTATAACGCAACCTTGTTGGAAGTCTCATTAGAAGTTTCACTTCAAAAACCCCCTATCACCCAGGACCTTATGCTCAGCAGTAGCGCTTGTGACCATTAGACCAATGACGGAGTCAAAAAGTTGCGAGATATGATAATCAAAGTGTTATTTTTATTTATACAATGAGCAATTGCAATTAGTGAAACTAATTGAATAAGTATAGTAATTATGTTGTGTTTACCATAAGTAGCAGTTTTTATTGCCTAACTGTCTGAAAACGGCCCTTCTAATTTATTCGTACTTATTGCTATTTTTTTTCTTAATGTGTTTTTTATCATTTTTTTGGTTTGGACCATACCAGGGTACCTTCTTGCTAGCGAGATAGAAG
Source organism: Cerastis leucographa (assembly GCA_963082945.1). Lineage (NCBI taxonomy): Eukaryota > Metazoa > Arthropoda > Insecta > Lepidoptera > Noctuidae > Cerastis > Cerastis leucographa. The sequence continues at coordinate 2,885,983 of OY720369.1, read as the reverse complement.
CCTGCCAGGGCTGCGGGACTGTTCGAAAGAGATACCGTGGCCCTGGAACACAAAGGGCTAAGAAGCAACATCGATGGATTTTATTCAGTACAAGTCGGACACTCCCTTTCGCTCCGCCCAGAGCGGGAGGAGATATTTGATGATTTCCCATACGAAAAAAAAAGAATAAAAAAGGTCTTAAAAATCCTTATTCCATATTTAGGGTTCCGTACCCAAAGGGTCAAACGGGACCCTATTACTGAGACTTCGCTGTCCGTCCATCCGTCCGTCTGTCACCAGGCTGTATCTCATGAACCGTGACCGTGACCGTGATATTTATTTATTTAACACTTCAAGTACAATGTACAGAGGCGGACTTAATGCCATAGGCATTTTCTACCAGTCGACCTTTGGGTGATGCAGAGACAAACAGTGGTAGGTGTCTAACTGCAAAAAAAATATAATTTAATAAGATATACTAAAAAGATATATAAAATACTATAAATTTATATAAAAATACTATTCTTATCTTATCTTATAAATTTATATAAAAATACTATAAATATATAAATTATGAAATAAAAGGACAAACAATGAGGAAAATATCAACGTTGTGACGATACTGCTAGCTTCTTCCGAATGTGCTCGCGAACTTTTATTTTAAAAGATAGACGATTTGTTACCATCCTGATTTCCTGGGGAAGCGCGTTCCACAGAGTAATAGACTGGATGAAGAATGATCGGTGAATTAAGTCTGTGCGGTGAGAGGGACATTGAAGAACATGGTTTTGCGAAGAGCGCAGACTCCTGTTGTGGTTGGAACACAAGTATTGAAAGTGGGGAGCAAGGTAACTAAGGGAAGTGGGATTAAAAAGAAAAGAAAACAAGGTGGTTATCGCCCTTTGGTCCCTACGCTGACGTATGGGCAACCACTTAAGAAGAGACCGCTGCTCAGAGACATGATCGTATTTACGCAAGTTGAAAACAAATCGAATGCAGTTATTTAGAAGACGGTCAAGTTTATCGAGGAGATCTGCATTCAAGTCAAAGACATCACCATAATCGATGATAGGAAAAATTAGAGACTGTACAAGCATTGTTTTCGTAGTCGACGGTAAAAAGTTTCTCAATCGGTACAGAGCCCGCAACGTACCAGTAACTTTCTGGCTGACACGAGTGACTTGAGTATGCCATTTCATAGAGCTATCATTAAGCAAGCCTAGATCTTTAACATCTGTGCAAAAAGGAACCACCATGTCGTCAAAAAAAACTGGTGGCAGGCTTGTACCATCCAACTTATTAAGATTGCGAGAACTCCCAATGATGATCGCCTGACATTTATTTGGGTTAACTGCCACACCAAATTTATCGGACCAGGCTTTTATTGCCATCAGGTCCCTATTTATCCTATCGATCAAATCTGGTATTTCATCAACCCTCCCCTGACAGTACAACTGCAAGTCATCGGCATACAGATGATACGCACACTGAAGCTCAGAAGTTAAGAGATTAATAAAAATAGAAAACAGAAGAGGAGAAAGAATACCGCCTTGAGGAACACCAGTTTCCAAATCACACCAACGTGATGAAGAATCCCCAACATGAACTGATTGCTGACGTTCCTGAAGGTAAGAGGAGAACCATTCCAGTGCTCCGGGAGAGACCATAACATGGGATAAAATGGCTAAAAGGATATCTTGACTAACGGTATTAAAGGCATTCGAGAAATCGACAAGGACTAGGACGGTTACCTTGGTATCTTCCAGCCCTGCCCTCATATCGCCAGTCACTTTAAGAAGGGCGGAAACAGTGCTGTGCCGTGGCCTAAAACCAGATTGAAGAGGACTGATCAGCGAGTTCCGATGGACAAAATTAGAGAACTGCTTATGCACACAGGCCTCAAGCACTTTGGATAGAAAGGGAAGGATCGAAATGGGACGGAAATGGATAGGAAGAGAGGGATTTGGGACCTTGGGTAGTGGATGAACATAGGCTTTGCGCCACAGGGAAGGAAATACTCCGGAAAACAGGGAAAAATTTACAATGTGGGTAATCGCAGGTCGAAGATCATTCACGAGAGTAGTGATCATACCACGGGTGATATTATCACAACCCGCTGCTTTCGATTTGATGGAGAGAATGATCTTTTTGATCTCTCCCGGTTCAACTGGAACGAAACAGAAGTGGTTAATATATGGACGCGTTAGACCAAAAATTAAGGACAGAGTATGTTGCTTGGTCAAGCGATCCATGGTGGTGGCAGTAGAAAAATGACGGTTAAGCTCGTCTAGGTCAAAAGAGTTAGGAAGGTCTAATTGTCGCGGTTGAGTTGCAAGAAATTTCCAAATGTCGGCAGAAGAGGAAGAAGTAATATTATCCAGAATGTGGCGGCGTTTACCGTTGCGTATCATCTGATTACACCTATTCCTTCCAACCTTGTATAGTGACCAGTTCTCGTCAGTACGGTCTCTCTTAAATTTACGAACGCATCGTGTTCCGGTTCGCGGTCGACATTCCAGAACAGTTCGGCCCCATCGCCCATCAGTTTCGCAGCTGTGATCACACTTTTTGTGTGCGCTGGATGGAATACCTCCTAATAGATTAGTTGGTCGTAAGGGACTCTAAAAATGGACTTTAAAAATATAAAACTACACAACTGGTCTTGTGCCGTGGGTAAGGATTTTGCGACAGCGTTCCCGGCTACATAACCAATTATGCCGTCGTCGTTCGGTCCCTACGTCGCATTGCCATCCGTATCCCTCTTGTCATCTATGGAGCTGGAGGACGTTTCAGTTTGACTTTTTTGATGGGTGCATGGATATCATAGAGGTTTACCACAACGTCATTAAATATTGCAACCTTATCATCCACTAAAGAGGCTTCTAACATAGGCTCCCAATCAATCATGGATGCATCCTTCTTAAGCTCCTCAACATTCATCCGCGCAAAACAACGCCTGTACAGAACCTTGGGTTTAGGTTTGGGAGGTTTCAGGATATATGACAGGAAAATCATGTCGTGATGAGAAAAACCAGGAGCGTCATGTTGACCATGGGAGGATACGAGTGAAGGATTCGAGGTGAGGATCAGATCGAGCCAGGTGTCATCACTAACAGTGTTGTGATGGGTAGGTTGGAGCGGCAACACGTGCAGTCTAACCGACTCGATAATATGAAGGAGTTTACGGGATCGAGGGGCGTCGCGGGCAAGGAGATTTGTATTGAAGTCACCCATAATGATATGATGTGCGTACTCTGAACCCAAAGATTCAAGTACTGATTCGAATTCAGTGAAGTATTCAACGGATGGAGGACTGTAAACAACACCAATGACGGTTTTGGCTCCTTTGACAAAGACTTCAAGATAAATAAATTCAGCTGAAGCAGAATAGAGTGATGAGGAAGTGGCAAGTATTTTAAACGGAAGGTCATGGCGGAGGTAAATGGCCACACCACCCCCGCCCTTACCAATCCTAAAATTCCGTATAAGAATGAAATCAGTAAGAAAGTAAGTAAGAGGACAGGAGATGTGGTTTCAGCCAAGTTTCGGAGATCAGGATGGCGTGAACGTTACTGTTGTTAAAGGCGTCGTACAGCTCACTATAGTGGCTCGGAATGCTTTGAGCATTAATATGACACACATTCAGTAATCGATTACATTTATCAGTAAATTTTTGTTCAAAAAATTCACTTAGAGTATCTATGAAGGAGCAAAAGCTTTCATTGCTTGAAGAAGCAGCAGATTCATCAGCGAATAAATAAATTTCACTATCTGACATAAATAAATGAATATAAATATATATGTTATATTATAAAGTAAATTAAATCTAAGCTATTAATTACAGCAAAACAAGAATTATCAAGTGTACAACTCTACACCACCCGCCAGCGAACACCAACACTAAAAGATACAATACAAATAAAGTAGCACATTTACATAGCAAAATACAAAGAAAAGTAAAAGCCATAGTTCCCAGACATAAAGACAGAAATAGAATAAAAATTAAATAAGGAAAAAGCAGGAGACACACCTAACTGCAAATTATGTGCATATGAAACGAAACGTTACAATCTATGTGGAAACACAATTAGTTAATTTATCAGACTTGCAATTTCAAAACGTATACTTGGAACGTCACTGTCACATAATTATTTCTAAATGTCAATTTGGCAATCTGAAGATGACATTCACTAAAAAAATATCAATCACTCAACTAAATGAATAAACACAGTTGAGGGTATCTAAACTCGAATACACCTATTAATAATACCGAAACAAAAATAAATAGTTGGCGTAAAAAACATAAGAAATAAAACTAAAAAATAGGGCAACTACAAACTGGTAAGTAAAGATTTGGTCTAAAAACTACTAATCAAGAAACAACAATAAAACAACAAACACTCTAACCTATAATTTCCGTGTTATGTCTTTCAGATTCCCGTCGCCACCTCTTCCACTAATAGATGGAGCCGCGCCCGGTACCTTAGGGTACTGAGCTACCAAGGGCTTCAGCTCATCAAAAGAAGTGATCTTGTACTGACTTCCGTCAGGTGCCTTTATGCAGATAACCCCGTCTTGGGTCCAACACGACCGCATGCTGAAGTGTTCCCGAGCCTTACTGAAGACAGACTGCCTAGTCCTAGTCAAGAACTCCTTCACAGACATTTTGGAGCCTTTCAAGCCTGTCTTTGCCTTCCAAACCGATGACCTTAACTCTACACTGGCAAACCTAACAAGGATAGGTCTGTGATGATCCTTGCTGAGGGCCCCCAATCCGTGACAGGCTTTAATTGAAGGTGCCGAGATGTTTTTGAGTCCTAGCTTGGTATTTAAAACATCCAAGACAACGGCTGTGCAATCTTCATTGTCTGCTTCAGTGAGCCCTTGAAAAATCAAAGCTTTCCGTCGGTGCCTGGTCTCTAAGCCATCAATTTGCTTGGCACACTCGGTAATTTGGCTACGCAGCAGACCAAGCATGGAGAATACAAGCTCCCGAAAAACCACGAAACTCCTCAGCTATTTTCGCCACTGTATCTTTGGCAGGCCCGGCACACTGTATTTGAGCCTCAAGCTCACCCATCTTCTTCAAAAAGTTTTCCTCCAGAGTTTTCTGTGCAGCCAGGACTTCGGCAAATTATTGTGACATAGTGTTGTGAAGTGCTTGTAAAACTTGTACTATAGTGTAGTTGAACAGCTGGCAGGTGGTGTTCTTAAATAACTTCTATAAGTCACATAAATGTGTCACAAACGTGAGTACTAGTTAAATATCCGTTATTAACTTATTTTTGATGTGAACTTGCTAGGTTTATCAATAAAATATATTTTAAATAAAATTCCGTATTTTCAAAAACGTCTATACTTTTTCCACACCTACCCCCGAAAAAAGTGATAGTTAGCCAGTTGAAATTTCTACAGTTTCTGTATTTCTGTTGCCGCTATAACAAAACATACTAAAAACACAATAAAATAAATATTTAAGGGGGCTCCCATACAAAAAAGGTGATTTTTTTGCTCGTTTTTATTATAAATAACTAGCTGTCCCTCGCAACTTCGTCTGCGTTACATTTTCCCCGTTTTCGCCACATTATTCATTGCTGCTCCACTTCTATTGGTCTTAGCGTGATGATGTATAGCTTATGTCCTTCCCCAGGATGAAATCTATCTTCTTGCCAAATTTCATTAAGATCCGATCAGCCGTTTAGTCGTGAAAAGGTAACAAACAAACAAACAAACAGAGTGACTTTCGCATTTATAATATTAGTATGGAAGTATGTATGGTATGGAACCCATCGTGCGCGAGTCCGACTCGCACTCGACCGGTTTTTTTACCTAACCGGCAAATAATTTTAATAAACATTTACCATCAATGAACAAACAACAGATTAAAAAAGAATTCTTGGTATATTAACAGTTTCTTGGTTTCTCATCTTTCGTAAATAAACTGTCGGATTTTCCGATATCATGCTGCAAATTATACGCTCATGTTTTTTAATTACTACTTATTGGGACACTGGACATGAAATGTCTTTAACTGACTGATTATTTTACGTATATTTACGAAGGTTATTCATTATTTCATAACTTTTGTCTTTTGGATAGAAAATCTTGTGTTGGATGAGCCAGACACGTATGCCACAATCATCTGCCTAGCCTTTTTGGGGTCCACTTCCAGTCCAACCGAATGCAACTGAATACCAGCATTTTACACAAAGCGACTGCTTATCAGTCTGACCTCCAAAACCCTGTTAGTGCTGGGTTTTGGAGGTCCATGGATAGACTTGTTTCGGGCCGACTGTGCTAAGTAGTATTATCTTCTCATTGGTGTGGTGATCGTAAGTAAAAAATAATAAAAATAAAAAGGTTTATTGCAGAAACTTGTACAAATTTTACAGTAAATCTTACATAGGGACCTCCTTTTAAGTAAATTATATACCTGTGCTAGAAGGCCCCGCACATCAAATAAAAAAAAATGGTAAAAGTGGTGTTCAAAAATAAAAATAAATTTAAACAAGAAATTATAAAAGTAACATCTAAAATTTAAAAAAAATAAAACTGTAAAAAAAGTAAGTAGTACTGTTGTTGCTAGGTCCTTCCATTCAAACTTTCAGCAGCAGTCACGGAATCTTAACTATGGCAATTTTGATGGAAATACTCACCCATTACCCCTATTTTAAAAGACTAAAACATGTCTGCTGAAATATGATGTATTATTAGCTACACCTCAGCCTATCTCTTCGAGGATTACAAGCGTGATGTTTTCTGTGCATGTGTACTATTAAGTAAACGAACATCAGGTTTGTATTACAGGGCTGGTAGGATTACTAGTTCGTTGCAAAACATCTTGCAACGTTCCGGTTTGCCGAGTGTAGAGGTATTTACTTTTCTATGTTAAATGGTATTAGAAGAATTTGTGTTACGTGGTTCGCTGTAGTTTTTGTAGGTAAAGAATATTAATTATTATTATTTATAGTATTTTATATATCCTTAGTATGTCTTATTAAATGATATTTTTTTACTGATAGACATCTTTTTTTAAGCTTTGCCCCCACACTAGGAATTTCTCCTGTATCGTGCGTGTTAGGTTTTTATTTGTTTTATTATTCAAAATATATACTTAAAATTAAAATAATTTACTTATTATCTTTTGGTTTATTTTCTGCGTCAGTGTACCAGTCCTTTTGCCTAACATGCCGTTTATTCATTTCAGCCGTTCTACTAGGTTGAGGATATTTAATTTCAGACGTTTTACTAGTAGGTCGTTTTACTTTAACGTCATTTATCCCACAAGGGCATTTTACTAGATTGTCCTTCTGATACGGAGCGCACTTACCACTGTTTGTCTCTGCATCACCCAGAGGTTCACTGATAGAAAATGCCTATGGCATTAAGTCCGCCTCTGTACGTTGTACTTGAAGTGATAAATAAATAAATAAATGGATCTTGTGATTGGTAGTTGCGCCACAAAAAGTACTACAGCGCCATCTATGAAGAAATAACATCGAAATTCCTAAATCGCACACATAAAGTTAAGTTTTACGACACGGTTGGCGCAGTGGCTGAGCGATCGACTGCTGCGCTGCGTGTCGCGGGTTCGATCCCCGCACGGAACAAACATTTTTATGGCCTACAGATAGTTGTTCCGGGTCTGGCTGTTTGTGTATGTGAGTTTAAATGTTTGAAAACGCACCCACGATACAGGAAAAAATCCTAGTGTGGGGCAACGTATTAAAAAAAAAAAAAAGTTATCAACGACTTCAGAGTATTTTGAAAAACCCGACAACTTACTGTCGGGTAGTAATCCACCAGACACAGCACCCGTCTGCTCGGAGGATTATCCCTGTTCTATGTGGGATGAAGAACTTTGCACCCTGTTCTTCATACCGCTGTAGTAGTAGTAAGTGTGACTGCGGTACGCGTACGTAAGGTCCTGTACAAACGGATTGTTTGTCATTTGAGACGAAATTGGATTTGCAAAATGGGAGAGTTATATTATGACATAACATCTCGCTTGTAATTCCCGAAGGACAGAGGGCAGAGATGCACATAGAACACCCACGTTTCGCCAGTTATGTTTAAGTCCCATGTCAAAGGGGGTGATCCTATTGCCGTTGATCCTGGCTGTCATTTGTAGATCTTTGACAGTCGTTACGAGTAGGTAGTCAGAAGCCAAAAGTTTGACATCCAGTCTTACTACAGTCTTGGTACCGTAGTACCCAGTTACTGGGTTGTGGAGGTCAGATAAGCAGTCGCTTCATGTAAAATACTGGTACTCAGTTGCATCTGGTTAGACTGGAATCCGACCCCAAGATAGTGTTACAAAACTTATAAGTTTTATCCAAGCAGTGTGCAATTAAATGGCTAATAGGGACTAAAGATATTCCGGTACATACAAAACGATACTGCACCCCATTAAATTAATGTTACACGCTTCTTATTATTATTCTCATCTCTAATGGAAGCTATAAGCATTAAATAACTTCATGAAAATATACTACATTAAAATAATAATGACTACTATTATGTTAACGTACCTATTTGAAATAATGAGATGAGAAGAATTAAATATGACATGAATTTATAATACACGCTGTATATCTAATTGATCATTTTTTTTGTATGGGGACAACATCATTAAACGCGAAAAAATAATCAGTTGCCCCTTACATATTTTGACTGCTTCCCGCTGACCATTTGAATGGCACAACTAATTGCGCAGTAGGAAACGCTATTGCAAGATACTTCCCCACGGCACTATCAGTTGTATAGTTTTATATTTGATAAAAACAATGTTTTATTGAGTCATTTCCAACCAACTACTCGATTAGGAGGTATCCCATCCAGCGCACACAAATCAAATCAAAATAATTTATTTCAAGTAGGCCAGTTACAGGCACTTTTGAATACTCGAACAACAGTAAAAATGAAGCTACAATCCCGGTCACAAGACATAATAACTGTGAAAGTACTGTAGTTGCCCATTCCAAAGCGTAGATCTCTATGGAGAAGAATGAGCAAGAAACTACATGGACACTCTTTTAAATCAGAATCTTGTTACAAAAACCTTGGTTACATTCTTCATGTTGTAATGGTACATTATGTGAGAACGATGTAGCAAAACGTGCACGTTAAAAGTCCCATACTAAAAGCAATAAAAGACAATTAAAAGATAAAATAATTAGTTCGAAATGAGCCGTAGTAGCTAAGAGATGACCAGGCACAACTGACAGCGCCCGTTCACGAACATGACGCATGTATCAGCCATCATTCAACCATATTGAAGGGAACTTAATGACCTGACACACGCGCCATCATCAGCGTGGCATTTAAGTGAGCATGACAAACTCTCAACCGCCAGGGCACATTCAAGTCCATAAAAGACGTAGGATTCCAGTAAATGATAGCTTTCTAGTACATAGTGCTAACACAATTTGGGCTATATGACTATATAATAACAAAGAGGGTGATCAAAGTTAGAGAGGTCCACATTGACTATTGAAAACTATTTGCATCCAGTTAGTCGGCAAGGAAACGGTCACAATTTCAATAGCTTTTTCGATCTAAATAATATATGGGGCAGCTGGGGGCTTACTCTTGAAACTAATTTCAATTCCAATCTAAGACTAATCCGATTCCAATGTCAACTTTAATATATTTTTCGCGGTTATGATGTTAGTCCCACTGAGAAAATTATTCAAATTGATGGTCTACATGAATGGTCTGTCGCAACTGTCAAAAAGTTATAATATCCTTTAAAATGCCTTTATTTAGATATAATAAGAGTGGTAACACATTTTCGCTTCACAATTTGTAGGTAGTTTCATTCTACTCAAAACCAAAATTAACCTAAGACTTCTCAATACAACACCATCTACAAAATGTGAAACAGTGATGATAAACATGCAAAATATTAGGTTTCCAACAAAAGATTTTTCATTTCTGAACTACAATGAAATCCAATCAGACACGGTACTAAACTAATTAATTATGTTTCGTAAAGAAATAGGCAGCCTATAGACTGCTCCCAGACCGGAACGTTACTGCAACTTGAGAATTTTACGTAACAAACTTGCTTCTGGCATCTTGGTGCCGTTTTCCAAACATGGGCTGTAAAAACACCCATAACGGAACCGAAACGTTCTCCCCATCATTGCTTTATTTTATGACTAGCTGTCCCGCGCAACTTCGCCTGAGCCACATTTTCCCCGTTTTCGCAACATTTTTCATTGCTGCTCCCCTCCTATTGGTCGTAGCGTGATGATATATATATTATAGCTTTACTCGATAAATGGGCTATCTTAGACTGAAAGATTTTTTTCAAGTCGGACCAGCAGTTCGTGAGATTAGCGCGTTCAAGCAAAATAACAAACTGTTTAGCTTTATTATTAGTATTATAATAGATAGCACACTCAAAACATTATGCTGATAGATGCATCAATAGTACAGGGGTCCCGTAGGTACTTCTATGTTAATATTATAAGACTGACGAGTCTGTTTGTTTCTTGACGCGCTAATCTTACGAAATACTGGTTCGAATTGAAGAACACTTTAGTGTTGGATAGCCTATTTATTGAGGAACGCTATAGGCTATATAACATCACGCTACAACCAATAGGAGAGAAGCATTAATGAAAAATGTTACAAAAACGGGGAAAGTTTGTCGCAGGTGAGATTGCGCGTGTCAGCTAGTTAAATAAAAAAAAAAGCTACAAAAGTTGGAACTTTGACCTTGAAATCAGCGTATTTAGACGGTTCTAAGGTATGGTCCAGAATCCTCGTCGAAAGCGGCGACCTCTCGCGTCCAGCCCTGGTTCAATTCATGGTCCGGAGCGAGATGCAATGGGAAACCGTTGCCTCCTTCTGCGAAGCAGTCGTGCTAGCGAAGGAGGTACCGCAACGTGAGAGGGAGAGAGCCTCACGTCCCAGCCGCCACGGGAGATGACCCAGATGTTGGGGGCCACCGTAGGCGCAGGTCTGCTCTGTGGACGGTGAGTAATGGGCTAGCTCACCGTCCGTCCGTCTTATGGCGACAGGCCGTGTCGACGGCGCGTTCGTGTTCCACGCGCGCCCCAAAGTGGTCAGAGATTTCAGCAAATCGGAAGTCCGAGAGGGCCGATGTCTACCAGAGCTGCGGGACTGTTCGAAAGATACCGCGGCCCTGGAACACAAAAGGCTAAGAAGGAACATGAAAGGTTCATTGGTGGTTTAGTCAGTACAAGTCTGACACTCCCTTCCGATCCGCCCAGAGAGTACGATCCAAAAGAAAAAAAAATTCGGAACGATCGGGCAAAGAAATGCCTTTCGGCTTCACTATGGGTTATTTTACTCCCATTATTACGAGTAACTGGTCCATATAAAAAGATCTTAGCTAAACATTACATTACATGAAGACTAATCTCTTTCGTTGAAAACCAGCGTCGGGCACTAGCTGTTCGGCAGTTTGCTGAACTGGTCCTTTTTGGCGCAGCCGTGAGACACACATCTTATCTTTTTCTGTTTAGCTTTAAGTTTTTTTTTGTTGTGTGCACTTGTGGCATGTGCCAAATACATACGTTTTCTTTCTTTCTTTTTTCTTTCTTTCTTTCTTGCTTCACAGACTCCACGAGAATTTCTCAACAAAAGCGAGAAAATAAACAAAACATTTAAAGTAAACGCTCGTTCTTCTATATTAAACTTGACCGAATATTTTATACGATACGAGCCGGTATGTAATCGCGACGCGATCTGCGCTTATTGTCTTTGTGAGACGGTGTAAGTGATAAGCGAATTAATGTTTGAGTTGCAACGGAAGGAATTACCGTGGCAGAAGATGAGTAAATCAAACCACGGTACCTCGTCAGCTTAATATGTAAAAGAAGAAAGGGGGTAGGTAGGTTAATGGTCACAGTTTCATTATCCAAGTTCACTTGGGAGTAGCACGGTACTCTCCTGGCTCAGCCCGGTGTCACGAAGACCACAGCGGTGTGCCACGCTGTAGACGTTAGGAGGTGGACGATCGGCATTGTTCGCGACGACCCGGGGTTCCTCGGCGCTCCGAGGTATTCTCTGTCATTGCGATCATTTTGTTCAGTTTAGTAGTAGTGTAGTAGCAGTGTAGTAGTCATTTTGTTGAGTTCGTCCGATACCGATGTCACGTTAACATCGATTCTGTATACAAAAAATATTTGAAAATAGTTTAAGTTATAGTTGAAAGATAAAAATAAGTGCATTTGTGAAAGGACACATTGATAAAGCAAAGACATTGTTATCAAGTGAAAATATAAACAATCAGCTGTGTTATCAAAATAAACAATTTGTGAGCATGAACGTGGAAGTGTTAAACTTTGTTTTGTCTTCGAAACAATTGAAAACTTATTTCATACTGCTTGTTTTGTGAAGACAATAACTACATTAGTGATATACTGCATACTTTGTAACAAACATAAACAAAAAGTGAAAAAACTGTGACTGTAAACAACAAAGACAATTCAAATTTAAACCGTCTCGAACACTACGATAAAACAAAGAAATTGGACTTTGGACCCGGTTGACACTTCTAAGTCTACGTTATTTAACGCAAAAAGCATCTACTAGCTAATGCTTCCCCTTTTCGTCAAAATCCTAAAGATCGCGTGGCTTAGCGGTTGCGGCGTACGCTTTTTGTCTCGTGCGCCCTGTAGGCACTGCGTTCAAACCCCGCTTCTAACATTGTATTTCTTAATAGGTTTGCTTTGTTAAAATAATACAACAAAATGAATTTCTTTGAGAATATTACTCAACGACGAACCCGTACAAAATCACTGACAGAGACAACAGTTAACGATGTTAGTACTAACGACGTTAGTTACAACAACACGACACTAGATGGCACCACCAACAGTATGCCAATCATATCAGATGACGACGAGAATGATAAAGTGCAAGACTTACAGCGGGAAATCGGAGAACTAAAGTCACAACTTTTGGCAGCCCATGATGAAATAAACAATTTATCAATAGAAAATAGCGACTTAAAACAGACCATTAATACCATAAATAACAAATATCAACTACTAAAGAATGCAACAAGAAAGTTAACTAGCGAAACTGGAACTCCTAAAAAGAATGTGCGATTGTCTACTCCCTACAAAGAACCACATTCTACAATTCACTTGGACCTAGCGCGAAATACAGTACAAGGAGGCTACAAACAAGGATCTACGTCGAATAGAGTAAAAACTACATTAATGTCAGATAAAGAAACTATTGGAAATCATCAGAAAAATGATAACAACTTGTCTCAACTCCAGGCTAAGAAAAACAAATTGTGTATAATAAGCAGTAATAATACTAACAACGTATTATCCATAGCACAGAACGCCTTTCCGAACCATCAAATATGTCACCATATCACAACTAACTGTGGAATAAGTACGCTAGTTAATAATCTAGACTCAAAACTAACTAATTATACTATGCAAGACTATTGTGTAATTTTTATAGGTAGTGAAGATTTTAATAGAACTAACAACTATTCAGACTTAATTTCGAACATTAGAGAAAACCTTTTAATGTTATCTTACACAAATATAATTCTATGTCTTCCTACATATAAGTGCAATGATTACTCTAGTATGTTCAACTGGAGAATTGAAATGTTCAATAGCTTACTATATCATGACATACTAATTTATGACTATGCTGTAATATTTGACTCTAATTTAAACTTATTATATGATTGTACCATGTTTTCTAGCAGCAGTGGTAGATTAAACAATTGTGGAATGAGGAACATTTTTGACAATTTAAAATATAATATTAAGGACTATGGCAATACAAATAATATAATCCCCGAAACTGAAACGGATCCTGAAATTTGGAATTCGTCAAGGAAGGCAGATTTTTTTCGTATATAAAAGTATCCTTCATCAGAACATAAATGGACTTGCTAGGAAAATGGATTTATTATCTATATCTCTGTCGTCACTCCAAGACGCAAAAAATCCAGTAGATGTCGTTTGTCTTACAGAACATAATATGCTGAATACTGATACGGATTTAATAAATATTCCTAATTTTATTCAAGGGTCATTCTTCTCAAGGAATAATCGCCGAGGGGGATCGTGTATTTTAGTACGCAATAATCATGCGTTTAAACCAATCAATACTGTAAAACAATATTGCGTTGAAAGCGTTTTGAAGTGCTCGGGCATCGAACTGTTAAATCATAATGTTTTAATTTTCTGTATATACCGACCCCCAAGGTCAAAAACAGGTGACATAAACACATTTTTTGACACTTTAAACCAACTCCTTGGGAAGCACTGCTACAGTAAAAAGAAAATAATAGTTTGTGGCGACTTTAACATAAATGTATTAAACAAAAACAAAATTACTACAATGTTTATGGAGACACTAGCTTGTCACAACCTACAGTTGGGACTGTTTGAACCAACAAGGACTATTAGTGGAGCATGCATTGATAATTTCATGTATAATATTCGTGGGTGTAAATGTAAAACTATGGAACTTGCGTTATCTGATCATACGGGACAATTACTATCTTGTCCCGTGAAACTCAGCTGCTCCCAAAAACATTGGTATGTAAAAAAACGAGACTACAGTAAAGATATATTAAAAAATTTAATGATTGTATAATTTCGATTTCGTTTAATGAAGTATTTAATAATAATGACCCACAGGAAGCTTTTGACATTTTTTATGATTTATTTACTTTATTTTATAATTTATGTTTTCCATACATTCGAATTCGAAGATATTTTCAAATACGACCCCGGTGGATGACTAAAGGAATAAAAAAATGCTGCAAGCGTAAACAACAATTGTTATGGAAGTATCGTAAGAAACGAAATATAATAAACAAAACCAATTTTAAAAATTTTGCGAGTAGATTACAACGTGTTATAAAACTGACAAAAAAGTCTCAGAATTATTACTTTATCCATACAGCTCAAAACAAGTGTAGAGCTACTTGGAACGTTATTAGTAAAACAATGTGTAATGTGCCAAAAAGCGAAATCAATGAAATTAATATAGATGGTAAAGATTGTACTGATGATCCACAGACCATTGCGAATAGTTTTAATAATTTTTTTATAGACCAAATAAAAGGTAACACGAGCTGTACTAATAAAACAGAGACCTTAGCTAATCACTCGGAAACATTATTCATGTATCCAACTACACCCCAAGAAATACACAAAATAATTGTAAACTTAAAAAACACCAACAGTACTGGATATGACAGTATATCGACTAAAATTCTAAAACAAGTGCCAATTAAAATATCCTACATTTTAAGTCATGTCATTAATCTGTCGATCCTAAATGGATACTTTCCTGACAAACTTAAATAAACAATCATTAAACCTCTATTCAAGAAAGATGATTCCACCAATATGAATTGTTATAGGCCCATAGCACTAGTACCGGTACTCTCTAAGGTCTATGAAAGAGTTATTTATGACAGGATTAATAACTATTTTGAAAAGTTTAATTTATTTGCTAAAGAACAGATAGGTTTTAGGAAAAACAAAACCATTAATATGGCCGTCTATGATTTTCTGACTACAGTCATGACTAGCTTAGACAATAAAATTCCGGCGTGCGCATTGTATATGGATCTCAGCAAAGCCTTTGATTACGTGGATCACCAAATTCTGCTAAATAAATTATATAAATATGGAATTCGAGGCACTTCATTACAGCTGATATCATCTTATCTTACCAACCGAAAACAGTCCACATTAATTACTCGAGTATGCACCAAAACAAGTACAGAAATTAACTACACTTCAGAATACAGAGAAATCAAACAAGGCGTTCCACAAGGAAGTGTTTTGGGCCCTCTACTATTCATCATTTATATAAATGACCTTCCCAAAGTAACTAATCATCCCACTATACTTTTTGCTGATGATAGTACTGTCGTTTTTACAAGTAAGGATAAATTATCCCTAGAACAAGATATAAACAGCACTCTAAGTGATATTATAAAATGGCTTACTAATAACAATTTAAAAATGAACTTTGACAAAACTAAAATTATGATATTTCGCAATCGTAAAGCCCAATTTACTGACATTAATATAGATTATACAGGAAACAAAATCAATGAAATAGCTACCACTAAATTCTTAGGCATGTCCATTGATTATAATCTGAATTGGAAGACACATGTTGATAATTTAAATCAAAAATTAAATAAACAATCATACGCCCTACATATGCTGGCAAAAACGGTATGCACTTCTGCTGTACTTGCAGCATACTATATATTCTGGGGTAATTCCACCAATAAGGATATTGCATTCAAGGCGCAAAAGCGGTGTATAAGGGGTATGTTTAATATCAAGCAGACTGATAGCTGCAGACCATATTTTATTAAATATAATTTATATTGACATTGCCGTGTGTCTACATTTATGAGATTGCTAGCTTCGCAAGAACTAACAAACATCTTTTTGATAAGTACAGAAGTAAGCGGCATAGTGATAAGATTTGTTGCAAATCTAGCAAAACGGCCTTATATACCAAAAGCATTTTCAGTATGGCACCGCGTATATACAATCACTTACCAAAGTCTATACTAGAAACCATTTCCAACGGCGAATTTAAAAATAAATTAAAAAAATTCTTGCTATTTAAATGTTACTACAGTATTCAGGATTATTTAATAGATGATGTAAGGGCATTTTGTTCCAGAAATATTGTTGTTGATGTGACATGTGATTAATGCAATAATAAATTTTGCCTGTTAGTATTATTTTAACAATTATTTACAAATTCATCTTGACATTTCTCATTTACACATGATAATACATGATTTTAAATTTTAATTATTCTAGTGACATTATTATTTGCTAATGTTTCTTTATTATTTGATACGGTTAAATTACCAAAATTATATTACTAATTACTCATTATTTTTGCAATGAATTGTATATTAATGTTGTCAAACAGACAAAACTTGAGATTTGCATGCCTCAAGGCGTAATATGGCTGAACTATGTTCTATTCTAACAACTTTATGTAATTACCCATGTTAGCGAATAAATGATTTTGAATTTTTTGAATTTTGAATTTTTTTGTTCTACACCATACCTGGGAACCTTCTAGTTACGGAGATATTAGGGGTCAAAGTTCCAACTTTTTGACAAGTATTTTTTTAAATACAAGTTTTTAATTTAAGATTTTTACTTAAAACACCTTCACGACTCCCGTACTATTCAATCCGTCCATCAGCACAATGTTTTGAGTGCGTTACATTGAGTTCTATCACAAAACATGAATTTACCCCCCTCAAAAAAAAGTCGTTTTCCAGCAATAGTTTTTGCGTAAAGTTACTTAGTGTCATGTACAGAATGCTTGGTTGGTCGGCGGTTTTGTGATGAGGTGATTTACACCGTGTATAATAATTTTAAAGCCACACGCCTTACACTTGTGCCACCCGCAAACGGCTCACATTCCCGCGAAGGTCGTGTGCGAAAGAGACGGAAAATTAGAAAGTGTAATAAGAGCGAGACGGCAACAACAAGACACTTTGCGGTTGTAGTAATTGAATGATTGTGTGTTTATTAATAAATACGCTTTCTTTATTGGTTTTTGGTAGATTTAAATTAAGAACTTGACTCAGCCGTGAGATACAAGATATTTTTTTTTTTTCTGTTTAGTTTTAAGTTTTAACTATTTTTTTTTGTTGTGAGCGCTTATGGCATGTGCCAAATAAATATGTTTTCTTTATTTCTTTCTTTCCTCGACTGACTATCTCGTTGATCTATAGTGGTTGCAACCGCGACCGTTGAGCGTGAGGTCTTGAGTTCGATTCCCAGGTCGTGCAAAATGTTATTGGGTTTTGGCATCACGATGATGATGATGATACTCCTCGTTGGTCCAGTGGCCGCAATCGCGACTGCTTCATATGAGGTCCATCAGGAATTTCTCAGTAGCGGCCACGGAGTCTGCATTTGTGCCCTGTTGATGGCAATAGGCTGGCCCCCTATTACATGGGATTTAAACAAAACTGGAAATGTGGATGTACTAATGGGTACATCTCTTTCCAGCCCTTTGGAGATTGCCAGCGAGGTATCATGTAGGTTATACCGTTGAAATACTGATGAATTATAGCATTGGTAACCTAATGCTCTCAATTTTTTCATTTGTTTGTCAAGATGCATACCTTTTATAGATTCTTTATTTTTAGGGTTCCAAAGGGTCAAACAGGACCCTATTACTGAGACTTCGCGGTCCGTCCGTCCGTCTGTTTGTCACCAGGCTGTATCTCATGAACCGTGAGAGTTAGCCAGTTAAAATTTCTACAGATTATGTATTCCTGTTGATGCTCTAACAACAAATAGGTACTAAAAACGGAATAAAATAAATATTTAAGGGGGCTCCCATACAAAAAAGTGACTTTTTTGCTCGTTTTATAAATAATGGTACAGAACCCTTTGTGCGCGAGTCCGACTCGCACTTGGCCGGTTTTTTCAACTGACCACTAAATACGTGATTCTTCGTTAAATATGGCAACGCAACAGTTCAAACAGTTTGCATCGAGTACACATCATGACATGTGTGTGTTACTTTGTCGTGTCGTTGTCATCTTGATGTTTATTTTGACAATCTGACACAAGGATTCTATCTCACGAAAACCCACCTAACCTTAAACCATGTCATCATAATAACATCACATCATAAACCATATGTCGGGTCGGATCCGGTCATTAAATCGGACAGAAAATGAATCGGCCAAAAGGCGACCTACTTACCAGTCCACCCACACCTAAGCGCGCTTCTACAGAGTCGTGATGTTTCGAGTTCGCTGCAAGGACGACAATTGAGTGTCTGATCGCGGCGGAGTCAAGACGTCTCGGAACTGTATCCCGATTCATGGTGCCTAGTGTGTTGGATTGTAATTTCAAGTAATTTGTTAGTTCGTTAAAAAAGCTATGTACCGTTTTGTAGTGTGTGTTTTCATAGCACGGAACCCATGTTCTGCCCACATGATGACCGAGTCTAACAAAATAAATCACCTCACTACGACACATATAATAATACCAGCCTTTAACTGTTCCACTGCTCGGCAAAGGCATACAGAGAACGCACCAGAATTGATCAAGAAGTGCGCGTAATTATAGACTAAAAAGAGGGTAGACGGATTTGTCTGCTCTGAGAGCTGCTCATCATCATCTGCCTAGCCTTTTCCCAACTATGTTGGGCTTGGCTTCCAGTCTAACCGCATGCTGCTGAATTCTAGAATTTTACATGGAGTGGCTGCATACTGACCTCCACAAGACGGTAAGACTGGATGACAGACATTCGGGCAACTGACTTTTAGTAACGACTGTTAAAATAAATGACAGCCGGGACCAACGGCTTAACGTGCTTTACGAGGCATGGAGGAAACTAGGTATGTAATGGGTGGGCATGCATCCACTGACCTGCCTAGGCAAGAGCAGCTTAATCTGAAAATCGACTCGAGCGGCTTTTATAACTTAGCCACGAGCTCCTATGCTCCCAAAATTACGAATTTATCGGAATAACGTTCATTCTTTGACAGATTCTCCGAAGATTTCACTTTCAGATGTCAGTTAGTGATTGATTTATTATTACTCGCAATATTTTTCTCCTTTCTGACGCCTTTTCAATTTAATCAGTTGTTGATTGAAATCATTTGATCAGCTGTCGTTGTTTCGTTCGATCTTTTATCAGCTACATGAGTTTTGACGGCGGATTTGACAATCGTTTTCCTTTATTCCAATTGAGATCAGAAGGCCGCCTCGTTAGTCCTGACTTCGATATTGAAGTCGGCTAAGTGTTATTTTTGCAAAAACAAAAAACAATGGTACGGAACACTTGCACTGGGCCGGTTTGTTCTATTTCTATTTAACAGTGTATTTACTATGTCTAGGGACAAAAAAGTACATGGGATATACTTTTTTGTCCATGTTCTTTAACAAATAAACTTAATAAAACGCTTGTAAACAGGGACAGCCCCGGTTGGCAACAAAAAATAAAGATATTCGCTGCAAGTCACACTCACACCTAAACCGCAGCTGTTAAACAGCAAATTAAATAAGGATAAATTTGACTGAAACGTTTGATTACCTATTCGCGGATATAATTTTGGTCACAAGGACAAAGTTGTACAGTTTTATGGTCTAGAGTAGGTATATATAGACCTGAATAGACCATAATAATATGGCCAACGAGGATACCCAAAGAGTTGGTATAGACAATACCAACTCCTTATACATGAGCACATCTTTCTAATACATGCTGAATACTTTGTTTTTCTCTTGTTTCTGTACGGTTGGAGGCAGGTCCCGCATTTTTTTGTCAAGTTTGTCCCGCATATACATTTTTGGTTTCCTTCTTGTATCATCTCTCATAGAGAGGAGGCCTGTTTCCCAGCAGTATTTCCCAACATT
The DNA here is from genome assembly GCA_963082945.1 of Cerastis leucographa. NCBI lineage: Eukaryota > Metazoa > Arthropoda > Insecta > Lepidoptera > Noctuidae > Cerastis > Cerastis leucographa. The sequence continues at coordinate 2,865,599 of OY720369.1, read as the reverse complement.
ATAGGCTGATGATGAATCCCAAATTATCTTGGGGTCGGCTTCCAGTCTAACCGGATGCAGCTGAGTACCAGTATTTTACATAAAGCGACTGCCTATCTGACCTCCACAACCCAATAACTGGGTAATACGATACCCCTTGGTAAGACTGGATGTCAGACTTTTGGCTTCTGACTACTCGTAACGACTATCAAAGTTCTTCAAATGACAGCCGGGACCAACGGCTTAACCTCGGTATGTAATTATGGTCACCCATCCACGAACCAACCTCGGCAAGCACGGCTTAACCTTAAAGATCAACCCGTGCGGCTGTTACTATTTAACCACGAGCTCCTCCTTGTTCTGGTACTTTAGTATCACTGATTTATCCAATGTATGTAAGCCAAAAACTTTTGGACCTAACCATGTTGGTAGTAATCTGCAGACGAATTGAAAACCTCCTCCTTTTGGAAATCGGTTAAAAATAAGTTTGTCTTCCCAAAATACTAAGTGACGGACAGACAGTGGAGCTTCAGAAAAAGAGTCACATTAAAACCCTTTGGGTACGGAACCTTAAAACTTCATAATCACAGCTCTTCATCAGGTACCAAAAATCCCCGCAGCGAAAGAGTTTTTCTTCCAAAAAGTTTTCGTTCAAAGTTTTTCAGCTAAAGTTCTTATCATTTGTGACCCACTTGGGTGAAAGATTATACATCCGTTCCAGTAATAGCAATTGCTCAGAATTTTTGGATGAAAGAAATTTGAGGATGGTAACAGTTGGTGAAACTCTTTAGGCTTGTTTTCCATAGTAGTTACTTTATCAAGTTTTGGTAGGTGTTGGTCAGTTTGTCGTATGATGCTCGTGGCCCGAAAGTCTGACAATCAGTCTTACCTAGGGGTATCGCATTACTCAGTACTAATTGGGTTGTGGAGGTCAGATAGGCATTCGCTCCATCGAAAATTAAATGAAAAATATGACATTAAGCAGCCCTGATATTATTATGCCCATGATGACAAGTGACAAGATTTCCAATTTCGAATCGACTACACCTGTGGAAGTTGTTTATATCCCTTCATCAACTAGAAAAGAGGTGATGATCTTCAAACGGCTGACCAGATTTTCTCAAAACATAGCTAAGAACTCTATCGATTAAAATACCTTTGAAACGGTTTATCGTACTTTATCAATATCGGTTTGTCCGTTTAGGAGCTACGATGACACAGACAGACACACAGATACACACGTCAAACTTACAACACCCCTCTTGTTTGGTCGGAGGTTTGAAAAATTGTTGTTTTCAGCTGCATCCGGTTAAGCTGGAAGTAGAGCCTAACATAGTTCGGCAAAGGCTAGGCAGATGAAGATGATGATTAAAAAATCTTTAAAAAAAAAAATTGTGCGTGGAGTCCCTCCGCGCGGAATAAGTGAAACTTCGTAATACTACATGTATGCGTTCGAGTGTCACGCATTCACTCTCGTTATTTTATTGAGCTTCTAAATAATATTTTATTGTTGTACACTTTTTATTACATAAGTTTATCGAGGTTATCCTACTCATGGAAATTGAGCGAAGGCTGGTCACACCGAAAGTCGAATGCATGACTGTTTGCACGCCATCTTGCGTACCTAGTAGAACTACGTAGTCACAAATCTTGTAATAGCGCCATCTCTTAGTGGGTAATAGAAAATATTCCCCCTCCATTAGAACGTCAAACTTGTTGGAAGTCGCATAAGAAGTTTCACTTCAAAAAATGGTTGTCTGTAAAGTTGGTTTACGGACGATAGTTTAACGTGACAACGTCATAACAAAACATTGATGCGGCGCAAGCATAAAATTAGCGTAACGGGACAACGAGTCATCCTTTTTCGTGCATGCAGCCGGCATTCACCGATTTATTAGACGTTGTCACGTCAAAAAAAGTTATTATAATGTCATTATTGTCTTCCACTCATGTCACTGTACCTACTAAGAAGCTTTTCACAATTAACTTTTCATTCTCCATGCTTCGTCCAAAATTTTTTATCGGTCATTCTTCTATAAAAGTTTTACTAACAATTTGCTCCGACCACCCCGATCGGTATGAACACCACAATGACCTGCACAAAGTTTTTTATTCGGAGTTTTTCCAGCTAAAGTCCTTATCGGGTAACTGCTTAACACCGTTAAGTTTCGTCCTGTCTTAATCCTTGGTATTGGGTGCAGTTGTAGTTACAGCGAAGACTTTGAATTACGAATCTTTAGTTTATACTTTACAAGCTGTTGTTTTGCATTCTCGTCAAATTCAAGGAGGTAACTATGCTAATGATTCTCGACCCGAATCAATAATAAAATGGAATGGTATTTTTTAGGGTTCCGTACCTCGAAAGGAAAAAACGGAACCCTTATAGGATCACTTTGTTGTCCGTCCGTCTGTCTGTCTGTCAAGCCCCTTTTTCCCAGGAACGCGTGGAGGTATCAATCTGGAATTAATATCAAATACTCAAGTCTACTGTCGCTTGGAGCAGTGAAAAAAACAGACTTCTAAGCCAACGCAATGAAAAGTTGCAGCCGTTATGTCGCAAATTTTTGACACTCGCAAGGGAATCAAAACCTACAGGGTACTTCCCGTGAACTCAGAATCTTGAAATTTGGTACGAAGCAACGTCTTATAGGATAAATAAAGGAAAAATTGCGAAAATCGTAAATTTTTAGTTACATCATATAAGAAAAATATTAAAAAAAAAAAACAAGTTACTACCGCTTTTCTAATGAACGCGTAGAGGTATTAAATTGAAATTCATATCAAATACTCAATACCTTTAAGATGTAGCAAAATCAAACTTCTATGTCAACGCAATCAAAAGAAACAGCAATTTAAGCTGCAAATTTTCAAACTCGCAACTACTCGCAAGGGAATCAAAACCTAGAGGATACTTCTAGTCGACCTAGAAATTTGGCACGAAGCATATTTTTACAGCACATACAAAGGATAATTGGGAAAACCTTATTTATTTTCTTCAGTAATTTTGGTTTGAACGGAATCCTTAGTGCGCGAGTCCGACTCGCTCTTGGCCGGTTTTTTTTTTATTTTTTTACGGAAATCAATAATTTCTTATTCCCTAAACCACAATAAGGGGATTTTTCTGAAATACTGACAAACTTAAACAAAAAAAAACAGCGTTTATTAATAACTAGCTGTACCCAGCATGCGTTGCAATGCACTTTTTACTACCCACCTACCCTATCCGACCTACCTACCCTATCCTACCTACCCTACCCGACGCTACCTACCTACCTACTCTACCCTACCCTACCTACCTACTCTACCCTACCCTACCCTACCCTTACTACCTACCTACCCTACCTACCTACCCTACCCTACCTACCTACCCTACCCTACCCTACCTACCTACCCTACCCTACCTACCTACCCTACCCTACCTACCTACCCTACCCACCTACCTACCCTACCCTACCTACCTACCCTACCTACCTACCTACCCTACCCTACCTACCTACCCTACCCTACCTACCTACCCTACCTAACCTACCCTACCTACCTACCCTACCCTACCTACCTACCCTACCCTACCTACCTACCCTATCCTACCTACCTACCCTACCCTACCCTACCCTACCGTATCCTATGTCCTTCTCCTGGCTCTAAACTACCTCCCTGCCAATTTTCAGCTAAATCGGTTCAGCCGTTCTTGAGTTATAAGTGAAGTAACTAACACGACTTTCTTTTATATATATAGATTAACTAGGTACCGTAATTTGATATTATGTATTTTGTGACAACCTCCTGAATTTTGACGAGGATGCAAAACAACACCTTGTATAGTTTTAAGTCACGGATAACTTTAACTGTTGATTTAGGAATTTGATTTTAGTTCTTCATGTGTGTCATAGATGGCGCTGTAGTAATTTTTTTCTGAGTTGGTGTAGTTCTTTTTGTAGTGCCCTTATACTAAAGAGACAGGGGGGTTTGCCTATCCCTTCGGGGATTACGGCGTCATTACAAGTCAGTCAAAGGAGAAGAATATTAGGCATTACGCAGAATCGTGACCGTTGGAAGGAATGGTCTTCTTCCATTTCTTTTAATATGAGCTAGAAATGAAAATAATTATACAAGGTGTTGTTTTGCATCCTCGTCAAAATTCAGGAGGTTGTCACAAAAAATATAAATAATCAATTTAAATTACTGTACCTAGTTAATTATTATTAATGCAGATTTTTTTTGGTTGTTTAATTTAGTCAGTATATCGGAATAGCCCACTTAACGTGGTTTAGGGAATAAGAAATTATTTGAATGAACGTTTGAGATTGTTTGTATGTGTGAATGCGCGGTTTTAGGCCGAGGATCAGACGGGCCGCGTTCAAAAAACACCTGATTCACACTTACATATTTCCGTAATTAAGAAAAAAAAATGAAAATTACCTAGGTACCCATTTTATTATTAATTCAGGACGAGAATCATTACCATAGTTACCTTCTTGAATTTGACGAGGATGCAAATTCTTGAGAAAGAATTTAGGACTTCAGTCAAATCTGAGACAAAAAGCAACATTTTATCAAACACTCAAACCGTTGTAATAAACAAAATATTAATAATGCAAACTCAACAGGAGCTTTATATAAAATCCTATAAAGCAACTCGCTACCACTGGATACCTCCTTCTAAGACTAAAAGTCCACGGACATAAGCCCTAAGTTTAACGCTATCTCACAACTTGCAAAGGTATTAACTGTAGAATGGAAATTAGACAAGGGTTTTCGGATTTTTCAAGTATTTTTAGTACATGTGAGACGTTACGTGCTTCTAATATAAATAAACTAGGGGCAGCTGGGAATCGGTGTATTTTCGACCTTGAAATTTGTTCCGTTTTTCGGGTAGATAGAGTGAGATATTCAGATTTTCTTTAATTTTAGAAATTACTGCAATTGGTCGTGTTTTTATTTTTCTGAAAAGTGATGTACAATTTTGACTGTTAGACATAATGCTAAGTTTTCATTTACTATTTTGTTTTCCCAAAGAATGGGTGATGCTATTCTTTTGGCGAGCAATTTGGTTGTGTATTAATTTCTTATGACTATTGTTTGTCCAACATGCTTTAGACAGATAGCACTATCAAACAGACACTTAAATTTTATTTATTTAGATAGATGCGAAAGTTGGTGATGATGGATGGCTGGATGGATAGATGGATGTTTGTTACGCTTTTACGCAAAAACAATATAACGGATTTGGATGAAAGGCGCACAGATAGTTTTTAACATGGATTAACCCATAGGCTACTTTTTAACCCCGAACCAAAGAGGGGGGTTATAAATTTGACGTGTGTATCTGTGTGTCTGTCTATGGCATCGTCGCTCCTGAACGGGTGAACCGATTTCAATAAAATTGCTTTCGTTTGAAATCGAAATTTGAAATCACTTGTCACCATGGGCATCGCCAGGAGTCAGATGAAAAGAGGCACAACACCGAGAAAAGTGGAAGGAATGGGGGCTCGCCTATGCCCAGGAGTGGGACAGTCAAGGCCAAAAAAAAGCATGAAGTATTTTTTTTATTTTTATTTAGGTAATGCTTTAAAACCCCCCACAAACACATGAAACCTGTAAAAAAAAAAAAAAAAACAAGGAGTTGGAGTGGGTCCCCCGACGACCATTTAGGTCTACTCCCCCGACGATACGACGGTTGGATTTATTTATTTTTCTTAATTTTTATTTTTTGTGTCTGGGTTTTTTTTATTATTACTTTCAATTTAGTACGCTACTGTGGGACAATCACCGAACTCCACGCGGGCGAAGCCGCGAGAATAAACTAGTAATAAATACCATCTTATCTCTAAATTCATCACGATAATATCTGCCAGACATCCTGTAATCAGATCATGAATTAGACCAATTAACGGAACCGATTGTAAAGCGTGTTTACAAACGGATTCAATCAGCTTGCTTTGATGGCATTGTTTGTTTTCGAGGGGGTTGATAATGACATTACAATGCAATCAGTTGAAGTAAGGGGTGTTTGGGTAAATACGGGGTGTATTTTTGGGTTAATTTTATGAAATACTTCGGATGTTTGCTCCGAAGGGATAAGACAGAGGTATAGTCCAAGACATTTTGCCAGTTTAGTAGAAATTCTCACGTGGGAGTCCTGCTAAAGAATTCTTTTACGACATCGTTTTATGACCAGTCCTTCACAGTCTAGGCTGTCCGTTTATGGAACGAATTGCCGGTGTCGATAAGACAAGCACAGTCACTAGTTGCTTTTAAAAGCTTAGTTAAAAAATCATTTCCAGTCTCTGTGATGTCATTCAGACAAAAATTATCAAAATTCAAGTTTTATTTTTGCCATTTAATGTTAAAAACACTCAAAAATCTACATATTATATATTTATTTATATTATACATGTATTATGTACATCATGATACATCTCATACGAAGTTGATAACTTTACTTTTGTTATTTGTAATTTTTGTGTGTTAAACAGTTGGCATCAAAAGTCGGTTAACACTTATAAATTAATATTACACCAAGTTTTGTGCTGGTCAGTGTGATCTGATGTTATATTGTGAATTTGTGTAACCATTGATGAAAATATTGTTATGTCTTTTACTCCAGTCTGTCAATATGGATCTTCTAAAACTAAGACTTCTCATAATTTTGGATATGTAAAGCGACTTTTGCTGCTGACCGTACACACCTGACAACCCCTTTTGTTATTTAATTCCATAATGTCCATCCAAAGGTTGTCTCGAAGATATCACTTTAAGCGATAAGTCCGCCGTTGTAACCACAAAAGTAGCAGTTTTGTAAACCCGTGTTATGTTTGATTTTTGGTGTACAAAAAAGGTTTATTGTATTCTATCGTTCGTCCAAATTGCGAAAATTGCAAATTATGTACGAAAATTAGTATTTCGCGTAGTACCCTGGCGCTTCCACCGCAAGATTATAAAGAATTCATTATGATCTGCCTAGCCTTTCAAAGGCGCTTCCAACGATGTTGGAGGCGGCTTCCAATCTTAACCGGATGCAGCTGAATACCAGTATTTTACATGGGGCGACTGCTTATCTGACCTCCACAACCCAGTTAGTCTGGGTAATACGATACCCCTCGGTAAGACTGGTTACCTGACTTTCGGGCCACTAACTACTTGTAACGACAGTCTAAGATGTACAAATGACAGCCGGGACCAACTTCTCAGGCACGGAGGAACGTCATTATGTAATGTGTAGTCACCCATCTACGGACCAACCATGGTAAAAAATATAAAGAAAACCAACAAGATAAATCCATATAACGTAGGTACTTCACTGTCATTAGCAATCCAACTCTCCTCCTTCGGGAATAAAAGACATTGCACTATCAGATAATTACGTAAAAGTAGCAAGAATAACAAAGTAGCTCAGAATTAGATGCACGTCATAGCGGGAAAGTTTAATTCTTAATTCAAACAAGTTTTAACTGAAGAAGTAATGGAAAGTCTGTTGAAATTTCTACAGATTATGTATTTCTATTGCCGCTCCGCTCCTATTGGTCGTAGCGTGATGATATATAGCCTATGTCCTTTCCCAGGATGAAATCTATCTTCTTGCCAAATTTCATTAAGATCCGATCAGCCGTTTAGTCGTGAAAAGGTAACAAACAAACAAACAGAGTGACTTTCGCATTTATAATATTAGTATGGATGAAATTGCGTATTAAAATAGTATGAATAGTTTAGAGGTACACAACGTTGTCAATTTTGTTCAGATTTCGTTTTATTCTTTTTTTGTTTTGTTATCAGTAATCGGAATTAGGTAGAGCTAATTTACCACAAGTTTGAAGAAGGAAGTTTTTTTTATTTATTTTTTATTGGCGATGAGATTGCTCTTGACAGATGTCTGACAGATGAGATGACAGACTAGACAAAGTCGACGATCGTACGAGCTTACCCTACCTACCCTACTCCTTTGCTGTGCGCATTAAAGACGTTTGGAAATGCGTAGTGCGAATTGGTGGAATAGCAATAAGGTAGGGATGGTAACTTACAGTGCGTCTAGATGTCCGATGGTAGAAGAGGGCCGGTGGGATGAGGTCGTGGAGTTCTTGGGCACACTCACCGAAGTACAGCCTGTAGAAGACCGACAAGCAGGCAATCTTGCGGCGATGAGCCAAGCTGTAAAGCTTGGCATCCACCAATTTTACGTCGTCAATCAGCCTCTTTACTCTGCGTTCCACCGAGTCAAACGCGGCAAACTGGTATTTTAAGAAGAAGAAGTAACATAGAGTTGATAATGCCTCGTCTAAATTCCCGAAATTATGAACTGTAACAACTGTCTGCCTACCTGCCGGTGAACGCGACGGAAGCGCGGTCGCCCTCCTCTGCGTGGTGCTGCCCACGCCTTGGTGACCTCTGGGGTCGCCACTCCGCTCCGCTGCCTGCCTTGCGACCTCACGCCGCAGCCCACGTGCTGCGGCGTAGCCTAAGCCCAGGGCAGTAACTTACTATCTACCTACCAAGTGCCAGTGCAAAATGCCTTAGAGACCTTAAGAACTCATACCCTGATCTTTCTGTGTCTCGTGTTTTCACTACTAATAAACGTGTAAAGTGACCTTTGGTTTCATTCCTAACCTACCACGAAACCCACTTGCCACAGTGGCATAACCATATCTCCAAATTACTGTAGGGACCAATGGCTTAAAGTGCTTTCCGAGGCACGGAGAAAACTCGGAAGTAACTGATGGACACGCATCCACAGACCGACCTTGGCAAGCGCGGCTTAATGGCTTTTATTATTTAGCCACCAGCTCTTTCTATGCAACCAGATGAACCATAAAATCACATTTCGAAGCACCAAACTAAACAGCAGCGCGAATCAAAATACGACAATCGATTAAGTAAACCAAATTAGCCGATCCCGATTATCAAAACGCCCTCCATTAGCGAAATCGATTGTCCGGCGTTTGTTGACGTACTACCAAATAGTGGAATCATCTAATCAACTTGATTTGATGACAATGTTCGGCTCGTTAGTCTGATAAAGAGGTCCTGCGTTCGATTTCCAGGTCGAGCAACGTGTTATTGTGTTTCTCCTTTAGGAAATTCTCAGTCGCAGCCACGGATCCTGGATATGTGCCTGGTTGATGATAATAGGCTTGAGCCCTATTACATGTGACTTAAACACAAATGGTGAAATGTGGATCTACTATTTAGGTACACCTCTGCCTAACCCTTCGAAAATTACTCAAAACTCAAATCATTTATTCCAATTAGACCATAACAGAACATTTGAAAATCAAAAAACTACAACAACAAGCTACAGTCCCAGTCACAAGGCATAATAACTTGTGAGAGTACTGTAGTTGCGTATTCCAAAGCGTAGATTTGTAGAATAGAATAGAATAGAATATTTATTTGCGTAAAACATGGTATACAAGGGTGTTAAATACAAATTGAGGCACAAGCATGTTTAGCTAGGATAAAACATAGCATGCAAAATTTTAAAAACAAGTTAAGCAACAACAACCGTTTTTGTTTTTTAAAACATCAACATTTTTTATCTATAAATTCTTTTAAACTATAACTCGATTAACCATTTATGAAATTTAATTGTAAATAATTTTGTGTTTAAAGCTTTGAAATGCCTTGGTATTTTATTATAAATGCTCACACACATTGCCAAGCAGTTACTATTGTATTTAGACAGTCTAGGCAAATCATTTAACACTAGTTTATATGGATCTCATCGATTCCGAGGATTCACATCATTTGCATTCTTAAAAAGTTGCTTATTTTTCATAACAAAAACACATATTTCGTAAATGTAAAGCGACGGTAACGGTAACAACGCTGTATGGAGAAGAATGGTCAAGAAACTCCATGGACACTCTTTTAAATCAAAATATGTTACAATATCTTGGTTACATCATTCATGTTAAGAATTACAAATATGTGAGAACTTACATTACAGACATTATGTTATGTTTTCAAGGTGAAACTGTTGTTACTCATTATCTGCCTAACCTTCCTCGCAACTATATTAGGTTCAGCTTTCAGTCTTACCTGATGCAGCTGAAGACTAGTCTATTACAAAGAGCGACTGCCTATCTGGATTTCTAAAAGCCGCTTAGTTCTGGGTAATACGATACCTCTTTATAAGACTGGTTGTCAGACTTTAGGGTCAGTTCACTCACACCGAGACGCGACGCGACGTTACGCTGCGCGCACACTTTAAAGAGCGATTCAAAATATAACTTTATTTTCTACACGAAAAGATACACATTTCGTTGTGAGAATTTGGAATACGTCGCGCCACGCGACGCCTCGCGGCGTAGAGCGACGCAGGGTGGCGTCGCGCCGCGTCGAGCGGCCTCATGAGGTAGATTTCAGTAGAAATCAGAATACGTTGCGCCATGCAGCGCTGCGCCGCGCAGCGTAGAGCGATGCATCGCGAAATCACTGGCCTCTTCAAGTATCGTCGCGTCGCGTCGCGTCTCGGTGTGAACTGACCCTTAGGGTCACTGATTACCTGTAACGACTGTCAACAATCTACAAATCGGCTATAATGGTTAATAGTCCGTTAAAAGTTACAAAAGATTCTCGATATGTCATGGATGATATCAAACCACAGGCCGACTTCGGCAACTGTAAGTTGACGTCCGATAGAACCGTATCATTATCATCATTATTAATCTATAATGTTCCCGCTGCTGGAACACAGGTCTCCTCTCTATGAGAGGGAATGGGCTGTAATCCACCACGCGTGCTCAGTGCGGGTTGGTAGATGTCACATGTCTTCGAATTTTTGGTTCCAGGACATGCCGGTTTCCTCAAGATGTTTTCCTTCACCGTTTTTGAGGGCAGCGGTGATGAAATAAATTACACAAAGTAATGCGCCTTAAGGGTTCAAACCCACGGCTTACTGCTCGTCAGTTGGGGCTGCCACCACTGGGCCACCGCTGCTGTCAATAACGAACCGTATATCTGTTATTATTTAGCCATGAGGCCCTCTCAATGACTGAAATCAATGGTCCTGCAATTGTGTTTACATGTTTACTGACAAACATATAAACAGTAGACTCATCCGGCTTGATTTGATGGCATTGTGCACTTGAAATTGAAGCTGTTAGTACTGTGGGGAAATTAAAGCAAGTGCATATCGATGATATAAGCAGGAGCTCGTGGCTAAATGATAACAGCCGCACGGGTCGATCTTTAAGGAAAAGCCGTGCTTGCCGATTTTCGTCCGTGGATGGGTGACCATAATTACATTCCGAATTTTCTCCGTGCCTTGGAAAGCACGTTAAACCGTTGGTCCCGGCTGTCATTTGTAGATCTTTAACAGTCGTTACGAGTAGTCAGAAGGCAAAAGTCTGACATCCAGTCTAACCAAGGGGTATCGCATTATCCAGTTACTGGGTTGTGAAGGTTATCTGACCTTCACAACCCAGTAACTGGATAATGCAGTCGCTTCATGTAAAAAACAGGTATTTAGCTGCATCCGGTTAGACTAGAAGCCGACCCCAAGACAGTTTGGAAAAGGCATGGCAGATGATGATGACACATATGATTGACGATGAAATAATACTAAATAAGGACCTTCCTATGCCCTCTCTGACTGCGTCGTTAGTTTAGTGGACGCAAGCGCGGCTGCTGAGGATGAGGTCCTGAGTTTGATTCTCGGGTCGGGCAAAACGATTTTGGATTTTTCCAACTGAAATATCTCAGTAGCAGCCTCATTCTGGATTTGGGCCTGATTGGTGGAAATAGGCTCGCCCCTATTACATGGGACTTAAACATAATTGGCGAAATTTGGGAGTCTTACTTTCAGGTATACTACTGCCTAACCCTTTGGGGGATTACAGGCGTGATGTTTATGTGTGCTTTAAGTCCGAGAAATATAAAACATTTTGAAAAATCGAATAGGTAAAAAAACCGGTCAAGTGCGAGTCGTACTCGCGCACGAAGGGTTCCGTACCATCCCTACTAATATTATAAATGTAATTGAGGTTTGTTTGTTACGCTTTCACGCGAAAACTTCTCAACCGATCATCATGAAACTTTTTACACATACATTTTATTGGAGGTATTAGAAGTTACATATACAGTTGTGGTCATAAAATTAAGAACGATTCAAAGTTCCAGACTTTTTTATCTAAAATCATGTCTTGTGGTGTTATGTGTTCCTTCTTTGAACTAACTAGTTATGTTATGAAATAGCCACAAGAATAGAGCAAACGGCATTAGGAATGTAGAACTAAACCGCTAACTATTTTTTTTACAAATTGATTTATTCTCTATCGTAACAAATTCAAATAGTAATGAAGCTGGACAAATAATTAAGAACGATTTATTATAATGCTCAAGAGTTGTTTTATATATGAAACTTAGATTCAATAAATCACATTTATGTGAAGTGCATGAACAAAAGAAGCAATTTGATACATTTTAAACTAAAAGTAATAGTCAGTAGCAGGTCCACGGCTTTTAATTACTGCTTTACACCGCCGAGGCATTGACTATTAATTTTTGACATTTCGCAGGAGAGATTGAGTTCCATTCTTCTAAGAAAACGTCGTACAGCTCTATTAAATTGCCACACTGTCGATTGAAAACCTTTTTATTGTCCTCGAACCAAAGACGCTCTATTGGGTTTAGATCTGGGCTGTTAGCTGGCCCATTTAAGACAGAAACTGATTGTGATGTGAGAAATTCCTTAACAGTGCGTGCAGTATGCTTTGGATCATTGTTGTGCTGGAATGTCCAAATAACCGGAAGCACGTCTTCATCATAAAGTAACATTGTTTCTTACGGTAGTGTATTGGATTTGATCTATGTTTCCTTCTATCAGCTCAACAGTTCCAACACCATGTCCAGAAAAGCACCCCCAAATTTTCACATGTCCCCCACCATGCTTTAATGTCTTTTTTGGGTACTGAGGGTCGAATGCTTTATTCGGAGGGCGTCGTACATATCGTTTTCCATCAGAACATACCTTGTTTAATTGAGTCTCGTCAGAAAAAAGAACATGTTTCCACTGTCTAATTGTCCAGTTTTCATACCTTCTTGGTAATCCAAGCCAGGATTGCCTATGGCACCGTTTCAACATGGGCACCTTCCTTGCTCCCCTTCCATGCAACTTTTCTTCTACCAAACGCCTTAGACTAGTGCGTGCCGAGATTGCTGAAGGAATTATTTTACCAAAAATATTCTTTTCTCAGCTCATAAGACCCTATAGAACCATTTTGTTTTGCCAAAGTAACGATATTCCGATCATCTCGACGAGATGACTTTCTCTGTTTACGTGCACGCGGAACATTTGAAGTAGTTCGATACGTGGCTAAATACTTCACAGCGTGGGAAACCATCCTTTTTGAGCATTGCTGATAGTCGGCTATCTTTTCATACGACCAATTCTCTCCAGAAGTTTTATTATTACTTACTTCCTTTGTAGATTTATCACAACTTTTATTTTTCCCTATTGTTTTCATATGAAGCAAACACCTTTAAGACTTTTACAGCAATAAATGGCGCCAAAATTATACGAATAGTCACATACATGCACAGAGCCATAGAGTGTTTATTTAAATTTGAATAAAAACATCAACCACTCAGCGTTCTTAATTATATGACCAGCCAGTAAATAGTCATACTAGGTTGCGATCTAATGTGTACAGTTTTTCTATTTATTTTTTAGCCAATCATGTGTATCAACGAATTTACCGCTAGTATGGAAAAGTTTTGCGATACCGAGAGAAATACAAAAAAATACCTGCAATAAGTTATACTTGTTAGTTTAAAAAAATCTTCCCTTTAAATAAGCGTTCTTAATTATATGACCACCACTGTATATCATCACGCTACGACCAATAGGAGCGGAGCAGCAATAAAAAATGTTGCGAAAACGGGGAAAATGTGACGCAGACGAAGTTGCGCGGGACAGCTAGTTATTTATAAAAACGAGAAAAACATAATTTTTTTGTATGGGAGCCCCCATAAATCTTTATTTTATTCTGTTTTTAGTATTTGTTTTTAAAGCGGCAACATAATACATAATCTGTAGAAATTTCAACTGGCTAGCTATGACGGTTCATGAGATACAGCCTGGTGACAGACGGACGGACGGACAGTGAAGTCTCAGTAATAGGGTCCCGTTTGACCCTTTGGGTACGGAACCCTAAAAATGGAATAAGGGTTTTTCACAACTGATTGAACCATCTGACCGAATAAACTAAACAACACTTCGAAGGCAGAGGTCAGCTCAGTAACATATTGTCTGATACAGATATCTTATTAATCTGTATTGATACTCGCAAAATAGAAAGCCAAAGCAAATAAAAGGAAAAACAAAATTGTTTTCTTTTACGAATTGGGAGACAGAATACAATTTATTTGTCACTAAGAGAATCTTAGCTTGGTAAGTATTAAAATCCGTATTATCTTTTACAGATATTTTTATCTTCTTTACATAGTTCATACTAATGTTATAAATGCGAAAGTCACTCTGTTTGTTTGTTTGTTACCTTTTCACGACTAAACGGCTGATCAAATCTTAATGAAATTTGGCAAGAAGATAGATTTGAACCTGGGGAAGGACATATGTTATATATCATCACGCTACGACGAATAGGAGCGGAGCAGCAACGAAAAATGTTGCAAAAACTGGGAAAATGTGACGCAGACGAAGTTGCGCGGGACAGCTACTAGTATAATATAAGGTCGCTTCCCGCCGTCTCGTCTGTACGCTTAGATCTAAAAAATCAATATTATTTATTTAAATTAGGCTGATAATCAGCACATTTTGAACGTCAAAATGACAAGAGTCAGTCCCCTAAAATGCCTGCCCTTTGCCACTTCCTAGTGTTTTAGCTGGGAAGAAAAAGTGGCGGAACAAACTCCCCAGTAAGACATCTGTCTGTTAGGTTAAAAGAACCAGATTCTATATAATAGTGTTCAAGTTTTAGTGTCTCGTTTAAGCTACGCAACGGATTTTGATGCAGTTTTCATCAATAGACAAAATGATTCAAGAGAAAGTTTTATAGTATAGTTAGTTTATCTCTGAAAAACACAAAACTGTCCACGCGAACGAAGTAGCGGGCAACAGCTAGTATATTATAAACGCGAATGTATATTATAAAACTCTGTCGTTCTGTCTTTTCTCTTCTTATCAACTGAACGGATTTTAGTTTAAATCTGGCACGCGAGATGTGTGCCATATGGTACAGCCACATTTCGCCAGTTATGTTGAAGTCCTATGTAATAAGAGGTAAGTCTATTGCCATTAACAGGGCACAAATCTATTTTCCGTGGCTGTTACTGAAAAATTCCTGATAGAATAATTTAAAAACTCTTTGCCTGACTGCCTCTTTGCCCTCATCCTCATACTCGCACATGCGAGCATTAAACCAAGACAGGAAGGCAGTACACAATTATAATTACCTAAACAAAAATCACGTAAATCGGATAAGTAGTTTTCAAGATTAAGTAAATAAGTACTTTTACGGGCAGAACTAGAACGTTTTGTTTCTTTATAGCTATTTATACAAGGTGTTGTTTTGCATCCTCGTCAAATTCAAGGAGGAAACTAAGCTATGATTCTCGACCCGAATCAATAATAAAATGGTTAGGTAATTTTATGAACTTCGTATTTACGCAAATCGGTTTTTTGTGAACCAGCCATGTTTTCAACGCGGCCCGTCTGATCCCCTCCCCCCGTTACCGCGCTTTCAAACATACAAACAATCACAAACGTTTATTCGATAATTTCTTCTTCCCTAAACCACGTTACTGGGGTTATTCTGAAATACTGACCAACGTACAACCAAAACAAGCATTGTTTTTTGATAATTAACTAGGTATCGTAATTTATATTGATTATTTATGTCTTTTATGACAACATCCTGAATTTTGACGAGGATGCAAAACAACACCTTGTATACGGACAATCCTTTCGTAGATCCCCAGTAATTTTAAAACAATACTTTTGTAACCTGATCCAGCTGAGTAGCAGTTGATCCACAGTAGTAATTGCGACTCCCCGGACTATAAAACAGTGTTGAATTTGAATAAGAAAGAAAATTAAATAACATCATTTTTCCTCTTGGGATGAAAGAAAATTGGTTTAATAAAATAAAAAGTTCTAAGAACGATAAAAGTGTATTCTTATCCAGCCATTAGGAAATTGTTTAAAGATAAAACACTTTCTTGGATTACTGTTGTATTTAACTTTTGCCAAAGGAGCGTAAAACCTCCCCCCCCTTCCCTCCACATTCATCATCTGCTAGCCTACTATGTTGAGGTCGGCTTGGAGTCTAACCGGATGCTGCTTAATACCAGTATTTAAAATGGAGCGACTGCCCATCTGACCTCCACACCCAGTTATTACTGGGTAGTACGATACCCTTTGGTAAGACTGATTGTAACGACGGTCAAAGATCTACAAATGACAGCCGAGACCAACGACTTAACGTGCTTTCCGAGGCACCGCACGGAGGAAACTCGGTATGTAATGGGTAGTCACCATCCACAGACCAACCTAGACAAGCGCAGTTTGATATGAAGATTGATCTGAGCAGCTGTTATTATTTAGTCACGAGTTCCTCAAAAACTAAATATAAAATCTTATTTAAACCATTTTTCGTTTCTTTCGTACGAACCCACACTATACAAGGTATTGTTTTGCATCTTCGTCAAATTCAAGGAGATAACTATGCTAATGATTCTCGATCTGAATCAATAATAAAATGGGTACGAATTTTTTTTTTCATATTTACGGATATTGGTAAGGGTGAAACACGTGTGTTTTTAACGCGGCCCGTGTGATCCTCGCCCTATAACCGCGCTTTCATATACAGGGTGTAACGGAAAGGGCATATACATAAAAATATATATACAAACGAAGCGGACTTTTATTTTTGGTTTTTTAGAGGTTTTGTCCGTCGGCGGTTTTTTTATTGTTTAAGTTTGTCAGTTTATCAGAATAACCCCCTTTAACGTGGTTTAGGGAATAAAAAAATATCAAATAAACGTTTGAGATTGTTTGTACACAGGGTGTAACGGAAAGGGTATATACATCCTTAAGGGTGTGCTACAGACCATCAAACTGATGTTTCGCAACATAAAAAAAAATACAGTAAAAAAAGAATCTGCTGCCTATACATTTGGGTCGAATAGGTATTGCAAATTTCTATGGGGCAGCAGATATTTTTTTTGCTGAAAAACATGTTTTATGATGAGATACATGTTCAGTTTGACGGTCTGTAGCACACCCTTAAGGATGTATATACCCTTTCCGTTACACCCTGTGTACAAACAATCTCAAACGTTTATTTGATATTTTTTTATTCCCTAAACCACGTTAAAGGGGGTTATTCTGATAAACTGACAAACTTAAACAATAAAAAAACCGCCGACGGACAAAACCTCTAAAAAACCAAAAATAAAAGTCCGCTTCGTTTGTATATATATTTTTATGTACTAAGCGGTCTACTTTGCGGTCCCCCGACGCTACGACGCTTGGATTAATTTTATTTTTGGTTTTTTAGAGGTTTTGTCCGTCGTGGGTTTTTTAAATTTTTAATTTAATTTTTATTTCATGCTTTTTAAACTTAAATTATTTTTTCTTAGCCTTGACTGTCCCACTCCTGGGCATAGGTCTACTCCCATTCCTTTCACTTTTCTTGGTGTTGCGCCTCTTCTCGCTTATTAACGAAAACAAGGAAAGATATGAATTAAAAAAAAAAACTTGAGCTTATAGGGGGGAGGAGGGGTGTGCAGCCTACCCCCCTGGCGATGCCCATGGTGAGAAAGTGATAAGAATTCAAAGTTCCAATCAACTAGACCCGTAGAAGTTGTTTAAATCCCTTCATCAACTAGAAAAGAGGTGATGTGCTTCAAACGGCTGAGCAGATTTTCTCGAAACATAGCTAAGAACACTCTCGATTAAAATACCTTTCAAATGACACCAATTTTATCAAAATCGCTTCATCCGTTTGGGAGCTACGATGCCACAGACAGACACACAGATACACACGTCAAACTTATAACACCCCTCTTTTTTGGTCAGGGGTTAAAAAAAACAGCGTTATAAATAATCAACTTGGTGTCGTAATTTAAATTGATTACCTATTTATGTCTTTTGTGACAACCTCCTGAATTTTGACGAGGATGTAAAACATCACCTTGTACATTATTTTATAGCCAGTAACCAATTATACTGAAACCAAGTATTGTGTGAAAAAGCACTTATATTTTTAAGGAAACTAACAGGGAAGGAAGAATGAGGCGATAAATTGAAGGGATTTATACCAAGTGTGTAATAGGAAATGTCGAAAAATGGCGCTGTAGGAAATAAGAGAACGAAAAATACAGTTTTATTTAATATCGGCTTATGCCCTATTTGGTGGATAGTGGTGTCATGCTCACCCACGCTGGTTTCAAGTGATCGATTATCGGTCACTCTCGCTCAATGAGAGAAGGTCTGTGTCCTAGCAGAAGAACCGTTGTGTAAAAATCGTACAAAAATGACGGGTCGCTGGTCTAATATCCTCGCTAGAATAATATTATTGTCTCCTTTATTCGTGTCTGCCTGTGTACCTGTAACGACTGTCAAAGTTCTACAAATGACAGCTGGGACCTATGGCTTAACGTGCTTTCCGAGTCACGGAGGAAACTCGGTATGTAATGGGTGTATGTAATGCGCGGCACGTACTATGAGGCCGCCGCCAGTGCTGGCTGTCCAGTGTACAACTCGTCGTCACCCTCACTCGAGTCAAAAGAAGCCTCCATCTGAGCATGATTTTCGGCTGTAGGTAGTGAAAGTTTCAAATAATCAACACGCACGCATCAAATCGCCTCCTGTTAGCAAAATTGTGGGTAACTTAGTCGTAATATAAATAAATCGTTTAAAATCCCAAGAACCCCACAATAAATTCTTCATTCAACTGTCACACTACAAAAAAATCTCGATCCTGGAGGTGCAATTAGAAATTTAACACAAAACGTTTGACCCCACTTCCAGTTCGGCCAATATAATGTTACCTGGGGGAAATCAATCTTCATTTTATTGGTTCCAGTTCAGAACTCGACTTTTTAGGAGCAGGAAGTAAAACAGATAAAGATTTCAATACTGAATCGAGATAAAAATTTGGTGTTTTTATGTTGGAACTGCTTTTTTATGTGCTAGTTCGGTAACCAGGATGTGTGGTGGGTGCCTGGGCACAACGTATACATACATGCACACTTATTATGTACATACATTTTATTTTATTTAAATTTATTATTTTGCGATATTACAATCAGGATAACATAAATAAATAAACAAATTAAATAAATAATAATGTAGTCCACAGCGTAACCGTTGTTTACAGATTACCAATAATAAATAAACTTTAAATTGCTAGGACAACGGAGGCATGTGTTCTAAAACTGGATTATGAAGCTTAACAATGAAGCGCCTGCGGCAATCTTCACTTTTCTTTTCTCAAATCAACAACACACTAACAAACAAATGACTGTAAACTTCAACATCATCATCTGACTAGCCTTCTCCCAAACTATGTTGGGTTTGGCTTCTAGTCCATCCAGATGCAGCTGAATACCAGTATTTTACATGGAGCGACTGCCTATCTGACCTCCACAACCCAGTTAGTACTGGGTAATACGATACCCCTTGGTAGATTGTTTGTCAGATTTTTCCGAGGCACGGAGGAATCCCAGTATGTAATTGGTGGCCACGGACCAACCTAAGCAAACGTGGCTTAACCTGAAGATCGTCCCGAGCGGCTGTTATTGTTTAGCCTCTAGCTAGACTGTAAACTTTTACGCCTTACGACATTTCCTGTAAATATTTTTTTTCTAAATGACTGAACGAATTTTTCTCTAAGGGACTCGCGAGGACCCATTTTAAGATGGCCCGGACTGCTCTCTTTTGCAGTATGAAAATTAAATCAACGTCTGCTGCCGATCCCCACAGCAGAATGCCGTAGGACATAATACTATGGAAATAAGCATAGTATACTAACCTAGCTGTGTCTACATCAGTTAACTGCCTTATTTTCCTAAATGCATAGGCAGCTGAGTTTAACCTTCCCGAGAGAGTTCTAATGTGCGCACCCCACTCATTCACTCACCCCCGCACATTTTGTATGAAATGCCGTAAGCTATAAACGCTCTTAAATGATAAAAAATTACCCTACCACATTTACCTGTCTTCCCAAACACACTATAACCCTGCCAAAGTAGCTGAAAATAATAAATTTGCATATAAATCGAAAGACCCTGGTCTGTCGAAAGTTTTATTAAAGAGTCGATAAAAAAAAAAACTTATTCAAACTCTGGGCGAAATGAGAATGAGTTGAAAATCCTTTGAAGGTGATGTTAGGAAAGTTTTCAATACTTCGTGAGCCTGATTAGGATCTAGACGTTTTCGCTTGGTGACTTTTATATTTTTGCTAGCGAAGACTCTAGTTAGTCTTCGGTCGAAGATGGTGAAATAATCTTGGAGATATGGATTTGCAGTTTTTAGAATAGTTTATCTAACAAGCTAAAAGCGAAATAAAATAATTTTATTTTTAAAATTATTATGTCTTTTATTCATGTATAATCTCATCTTTTATATTTTTACGTATTTCTTACAAAAAAATAACAAAAAACATTTAAAAATATAAAAAACAGATTATTATTTAAAATTATTGTTACGGCTGTAATTATTACAGCCGTAACAAAACATCACGCATTTAATCCCAGAGGGGTTTGGCAGGAGTCCAATATTTCGTCTGTTATGTTTAAGTCCCATACAATATAGGGCGAGGGAGGAGCTAGTAGCTAAATAATAACTGCCGCTCGGGTCGATCTTTAGGTTAAGCCGTGCTTGCCTAGGTTGGTCTGTGGATGGGTGACCGCCCATCCACAGAGTACATACCGAGTTTCCTCCGTGCCTCGGAAAGCACGTTAAGCCGTTGGTCCCGGCTGTCATTTGTAGATCTTTGACAGCCGTTACAGGCAGTCATTGGTCTGTCTGACAACTAGTCTTACCAAGGGGTTTTATATTACCCAGTACTAACTGGGTTGCGGAGGTCAGATAGGCAGTCGCTCCATGTAAAATACTGGTATTCAGCTGAATCCGGTAAGACTGGAAGGCGACCCCAACATACTTGGGAAAAGGCTAGGCAGATGATTTAATATGGGGCGAGACTATTGCCATCAACCAGGCACAAGTCCGGACTCCGTGGCTGCTTCTGAGAATTTCCTGATAGAAAATCGAATAACTTTTTGGCCGACCAGCAAATCGATCCCAGGACCTCATTTTCAGCAGTCGCGGTTGAGACCACTACCTCAATAAGGCAGTCAAGTATTACCTACAATACTAAGTTAAAAAATTTAAAAATCCCCTGACACACAAAACCGCTAAGTAGACCGCTTAGTACATACACTAAACAAAGCGGACCCCCGACGCTACGAGACGCTTGGATTAATTTTGGAACGAAGTTCCTTATCGCGCGTTGTGAAAGGGGGCTAGACGGAAAAAATTCTTACGAAAAGTTGTCACGACACTTTTTGCTATAGTAAGCTATTGTAAGCTTTATTTCTTTAATATAAAGTTGAAATTTCCTTAAATTACGTACGATTGGGGTGTGTATGTGAGTAAGGATAGATACGATTATTATTTTGAGCGACCGAACTACAAAGTACAAATTCGGTTGTGCAGTTAAGTAAGACGTATTGCTTCGAATTAAGGTTTAATCTTCCTTAAATTAAATATTTTATTTTTCGCACACTAACTTAAATCTAAAATGTATTGATATTATGTACGTGAAAGGAACTTCGTTCCATCCGGGTGTCCCTTGACACCTCTCAAGTTTTTATTTTTGTTTTTTTAGAGGTTTTGTCCATTGGGGGTTTTTTAAATTTTTAATTTAATTTTTATTTCATGTTTTTAAACTTAAATTATCTTTTCTTAGCCTTGACTGTCCCACTCCTAGGCATAGGTCTCCTTCCATTCCTTCCACTTTTCTTGGTATTGCGCCTCTTCTCGCTTATTAACGAAAACAAGGAGAGATATGAATTTAAAAAAAAACTTGAGCTTTTAGGGGGGAAGGGGGTGTGCAGTCTACCCTCCTGGCGATGCTTATGGTGACAAGTGACAAGAATTCAAATTTCCAATCAACTAGACCCGTAGAAGTTGTTTAAATCCCTTCATCAACTAGAAACGAGGGGATGAGCTTCAAACGGCTGAGCAGATTTTCTCAAAACATGGCTAAGAACACTCTCGATTAAAATACCTTTCAAATGACACCAATTCTATCAAAATCGGTTCATCCGTTTGGGTGCTACGATGCCACAGACAGACACACAGATACACACGTCAAACTTATAACACCCCTCTTTTTTGGTCGGGGTTAAAAATACTGTAACTGTACTTAATATTTATCTTTTTCTCATTCCCTCCATCAATACTGGCATCTCAAAATCTAAAAAAAACAAAAGCAGAAGGTTACCTCAATTGGTTAAAAGAAGAATATCATTCGAAACAAAAAGGAAAAAAATATTCAAAGGAGTCCGAATAAATTGACGATTTTTTTCCTTTACCAACCTATTACTCAGCTGAACGAGCAAATTAACCAATTGCCGATATTGACAAACGAAAAAACTTTATATACAATAAAAACATTTTTTTCCAACTTTGCTCCTGTTTTACTCATCTTTTATCATAAAGGATTCTCGCCTTTATTGAGAATGCCTTAGGGAATCGTTTTCTGTAAATAATTAAGTCCGAAAGGGAATCTTGACGGATTTCCCTTGAGTCAAGAATTTGTTTTGTTGGATTTCTTTTGTGATTTTCTATGAGGAATTAAGGTTTCAATACTAGAGCTGTAAGTAGGGCAGAGAGATAGTTTATTTATTCTAATTTTGAAATTTTTACCTGTAATCATTTTTATTTAACCGAATTATATATTTTTATTTGTTTAAAAAAATTGGTGTTTCGTAATCGACCTGCATCGGTATTTTTTTTTCACGTATGTACAGTCACGAACAATAATATTATGTAGGTATACACTTAGCAAAACTGAAAAGTAATTTGCTCGTGAAATTACGGTTTCTACGTTTGAGATCAAACCTACTTCGTAATAGTATGGCTTCCAAAATTCCATGTTCGTGGAAACGTAAAACCTTAATCAATACAGTTTGAGAAAATCACTTTTAAAAGTTGCTGCGTGTATACATATACGTGACTGTACACCGATTTCTCGTGATTACGAGTCCAATTCAAGTGAATCCTTTTTCATTTGGTAGAAAAAGCTTGCGTGGCGGTCGTATTATAATTTTATTAACTTTACTTTGATTTGAGTCTGTTATCCTCTATGATAATATACATTTTACCTTCTTCAATAGACGAAAAAGATAAATAATGTCAAAAAAAAAATCCTGATAATCTCTTCTAGTTACAATATAAAATTGATACTTGGTTAGGATTTCTGTAAGATACCACAACTAAAAGTGGTGAAAAAAAATTTTTGCGAACACAATTAACAGACTTCCAAAAAAACACTGAAAAGTGGAAAATGACTTTACTTTCGGAAGTCGGTGACAAAAATTCTATGAAACAATCAAAAGTCACCAGGTTATACACGGTGTAAATCACCTCATCACGAAGCTGTCAACCAAGCATTCTGTACATGAAACTAAGTAACTTTACGCAAAAATTATTGCTGGGAAACGACTTTTTTTTGGGGGGTGTAAAATCATGTTTTGTGGTAGAACTCAATGTAACGCACTCAAAACATTGTGCTGATGGACGGATTGAATAGTAAGGGGGTCGTGGAGGTGTTTAAAGTAAAAATCTTACATTAAAAACTTGTATTTAAAAAAATACTTGTCAAGAAGTTGGAACTTTGACCCCTAATATCTCCGTAACTAGAAGGTTCCCAGGTATGGTGTAGAACAAAAAAATGATTGCAATGACAGGGAGAACCAGTGCCTTTCGGCTTCGTTAAGAGGTGTTTTACACCCTTTGTAGTACAAGCCGGTGTACCCGTTGAGATTTCCGATCAGAAAAAAATAATCAACCCCCTTAACATGATCTCCTTGGAATGATGAATCTTCGGAAATCGTCCATATAACATAGTTCTTAGAGCTCACGTTCATTAGTCAAGAACTCTTGAGCAAAGCTACTTATGTATTTCTAGACGATTTATTTAAGAGGTGCAGGCTAAGTGTTGTGTGTAAGTAAATTTTCATCACACTTGAACGTAAACAGTGTCATAACATACAGGTTAACTTGGCCGTAATGCCCCATATAAAACCCTAGGGCAGTAAGTATTTTTTTTTAATTTACAGCACAGCATGACTGCACACAGGTCATGCAAGTTCAAGCAAGGAGTTTACACGCAATTGAAAAATTGTCTTAAAATGTTATCTAAACAGGAATTTCATTCAATCTCGCTACATGTTATTTAATTACTCAACTTATGTTCTAAAATCTAAATAATCGATAGTTTTTTGTATCAAAACGTCGAAATTATTTTTTATTTTTTTACACTCCGTCATGGCTGTATACCTAGGTAAGTATTTGCCCTTAACGTTTCTGAACAAAACATTTCTATAATCTGTGGTGTGGGCAAGCAACCCGCCATCCGCTTAAAAATCAGTTCACGTATTTCGTAATAATATTTGTGCTGACTTGTGTATATTGATAATTATTAACTCGCAAATGTGATGAAAAACATTGTATGTTTCACGGCCAGTACGGGAATTACGAACCTCGACTCAGAAAGCTCTCAGTCTTCGACTTCGGGTTTAATGTTGCCCCACACTAGGAATTTCTCCTGTATCGTGGGTGCGTTTACAAACATTTAAACTCACATACACAAACAGCCAGGAGGGCTACTCTCTTTCTCCGAAACGTAACTTCGGCAACGAACGAAAATTAAACGTGGTTACGTTTGTGACCCTACTCTATATAATTTGCGGACGCACAAAAGAAATTCTAATTTACAGACAACGAATGTATTGAATGTTATTGCAAATTATATAGAGTAGGGTCACAAACGTAACTACGTTTAATTGACGTTCGTTGCCGAAGTTACGTTTCGGAGAAAGAGACTAGCCCTCCTGACCCGGAACAAATATCTGTAGGCCGTACAAATACTTGTTCCGTGCGGGGATCGAACCCGCGTCACGCAGCGCAGCAGTCGATCGCTCAACCACTGCGCCAACCGTGCCGTCAAGCATTTAAATTCATCTTCATACCACTCAAAATAATAAGTGCTTTTATAGAACCTGCATTAAAATTCTAAGAGTTTCACCCAAAGCTACTTGCAAGTAAATAATTAAGTCAGAAACTCGTTACAAGTGTACAAATGAATATGTCATGTGATCTCCACCCCAATTTAGGTACTGACATGGACTCTTCGTGAAGCCGTCAACCAAGCAATTCGGACATTTAACTAAGTAACATACCATCTCGCCTGTTACTCCCGAAGGGTTAGGCAGAGGTGTGATATTATTTTTTTGTATTCTTCAGTATACAAGGTGGCAAATTCAGGAAGTTGTCCGCGTTTAAAACGGGTGGGTCACAGTTTCACACCAATTCCCTTTATTATTGACTAGCAGTCTCGCGCAACTTCGTCTGCGTCACATTTTCCCCGTGCAACATTTTTCATTGCTGCTCCGCTCCTATTGCTTGTAGCGTGATGATATATAGCCTATGATCTTCCTCAGGTTGAAATCTATCGTCTTGCCAAATTTCATTAAGATCCGATCAGCCGTTTAGTCGTGAAAAGGTAACAAACAAACTTACTTTCGCATTTATAATATTAGTTAGGATTCGGGTCGAGAATCAGTAGCATAGTTACTTCCTGGAATTTGGCGAGGATGCAAAACAACAGCTTGTATACCCAATAAGCCGGCCAAACCAATGTCACTAACGAGACCACTAATTACTCCCGCTTTCTATCCCGCTCCCACTCACACCTTACACCACTCCCAGAGCGAGACAAGAGATAAGCCGGCTTCCGTTTTCCGCTGCCGTCTCTGGAGCCCTACGCGTTGATATGTTACTTGTAGAAAATGACACCATTCTTGCAGTCTTTTATCTTGTTTGATAATGATGATGGTGTTTCTTTATTGCCAAGTTCGTAAATAGAGAGACTTTATTAAGGCTGTGTATTTTAAGATTCCTTAAAGTCTTACTATCTTTTCTTAGATTATTAATTATTGAAAATGCGAAAGTTTGTGAGGACGGATGGATAAATAGATGGATGGTTTTCTTATTATTTCATTCGCGCCAAAAATACTGAACGGATTTGTATAGATTTTTTCCGATCCCGTAAGACTACTACGGAACTTCACGCGTTCGAAACCGAGAGCATAAGCTAGTATTTCCTTCTGTCTGTCCATCCATCTGTGTCATACAAGGAAGTGTGTAAAGAAGTCTACGTATCGTAACCAGTGTGAGACGGCGCCGTCGGCAGGATCTAACATGCTGCTACGTCCTGCAGTACCGACGACGCAGCTGTACGTGTCCCATTTGCACCACTCTGCCAAGACTGAGGACATCGTAAAGTACATACGGGTGAAGACCAACTGGACTTTGAGGGTGGAGAAGCTGGAGGCGCGCCATAACACCAATTTCAAGTCGTTTGTGGTGCGCCTTCCGACTCTCCATTTGGTGACCTTCCTCTAGGAAGAGTTTTGGCCGAAAGGTGTGCTGTATTGGCGTTTCTGCGGACAGCTACGTGACACCTCGCAGCGTAACACGACGCCGTCACTTCGTGTGCTGTAGTAGTTATTTATTTTTATTAAAGTGAAACTTTTATTACATCGTCTCAAACTTTTTCGTCTATGTGTTGCATGTCGCGCGACGCTCGGCCGCGGAGTACACTTTCACTTTTTCCTACTCCGCGTTTTATACCCTTAATGGAATATTATTCCAAAAAAATTTAGTTAAATGTCTATAGTGTGAAAAAAAGTTTCACTTTTATCGTGGTTTCATAAAACCACACAATCCTTTTAATTGTATAAAGTATTTATTAGTTTATAGTTGCCTGAAATAAAGGATATTTTATTGTAAAGATAAATGTATATTTTAGAGTTTGCGCTCGAAGTTGTCTTTTACGATTGAATTTCCAGAACTATCATGATTTTCCTAGCCTATTGCCAACTGTGCAGGGATCTGTTTTCAGTCTAACTGGACGCAGATGAATACTGCCTTTTTACATGGAGCGACTGCCTAACTGACAAGCCAGTTAGGACAGGTAATACGAAACGCCTTGGTAATACTGGTTGGACTTTTGGAACCTGTAACGACTGTCTAAAATCTGAAAATGACAGCCGGGACCATCGCCTGAACGAGTTTAGAGTGTATAACGTGAGGTCGACACACGGAAGCGCGATTAACGCTTGTGCGACAAAACTGTACTGCGACTCACTACAAGTCGAATGCACGCTTGTGCGACAAACTGTAGCTCGACATCACCCTAGAGCGACAAACTGAAGATCGACATCACGATGGTGCGACATGAATCTAGTGATAACTAAATCAAGTGTATAACGTGAGGTCGACACACGGAAGTGCGATTAACGCTTGCGCGACAAAACTGTACTGCGACTCACTATAGGTCGAATGCACGCTTGTGCGACAAACTGAAGATCGACATCACGATGGTGCGACATGAATCTAGTGATAACTAAATCAAAGTCCCGGCTGAACGTGCTTTCTGAAGCAAGGAGGAATCTCGGTATGTAATGTGTAACAAAGAAGGACCGTCAATTTTTTTTTATGTTTTCGTATCTGAATAGTTCTGGAAAATTACAATTGGTCATACATTGACACTCTACACTAATCCATTCATCCATGGACCGATTTTTGCAAGCGCAGCCTAAGCTGGAGATCTACCTTTGGGACTGTAATGATTAAGCTACGAGCTGCTCACAATGTCCCTGTGGTTTTAAAAAACCGGCCAAGTGCGATTCGGACTCGCGCACGAAGGATCCCGTACCATTATTTACAAAAACGAGCAAAAAAGACATTTTACTTGGTGAGCAGCGGTGGCCCAGTGGTAGCAGCCCCGACTTACGAGCAGTAAGTCGTAGGTTCGAACCCAGGCAGGCGCATTACTTTGTGTAATTTATTTCATCACCGCTGCTCTCAAAACGGTGAAGGAAAACATCGTGAGGAAACTGGCATGTCCTAGAACTAAAAATTCGAAGACATGTGACATCTACCAACCCGCACTGGGCCCGCGTGGTGGATTACAGCCCATTCCCTCTCATAGAGAGGAGGCCTGCGTCCCAGCAGTGGGAACTATATAGGCTGATGATGATGATGATGGGAGCCCCCTTAAATATTTATTTTATACTGTTTTTAGTATTTGTTGTTATAGCGGCAACAGAAATACATAATCTGTAGAAATTTCAACCGGCTAACTATCACTGTTCATGAGATACAGCCTGGTGACAGACGGACGGACGGACGGACAGCGAAGTCTCAGTAATAGGACTTTTAATTACGTTTGACCCTTTGGATACGGAACCCTAAAATAATGTATTCTTTTAAATTGCTAATAAAGAAATGTTTATTAATGAAAATTGGGTTAGAAACTCCAACCAAGAGAAAAAAGCCACATTTAGTTGTTCTTAGTGACAAGGCTAATACAAAACTTTTCAAGTACTTTCTTTCTATGAGGATAAACACATTGAGGAAGTGATTAGTTGATTAATGATTGTAGCTGAAGTTAATTAGGGATTTTTTGCGGCTGAAGTTAATGATGACTGAAAGAAAATATCAACAAATAGAAAAAAATATGAGACAACACAAATATTTAGAGAATGAAGTGCAAAATCAGCGCAGTTGGTGCTTGGTTGATTTCGATTGATACGACGTGAAGAAGCGTAATTTTATTATTAAAATTAGAATATTTGTGGCCGTGAGACGTAAACGGGAAATTACTTTTTTTCTTAAATACTTATATATGAAAGACAATTTTCGTAGGCACAATTATTTCAAAATTATTATCTATCCGTGATGAGTACTGCATGCCTTGAGTATTTTCTTCCAGTTTCTATGGACATCAACCTTAGTTAGAAATTGGTTGACTGAGAAGAAAAAAAAAATGTTTTTATTTTTTGTTTATCAAATATTATTTCTTCTGAAACAAATGATTTCAAAATGAAAGCTGCATACTATTAGGATACGAAAATATTTATAAAACAAGGAGCTTTTACCCACAGCAGTAAACCAAATAAAAGAACCCGATGCCCTTAAAACATTCAAATCCCAAACATAAGTTTCTAAACTTAAACGCGAAGCGATCCAAGAATAACACTGTTGAATACTAAAACATCTAGATAAAACTCTTTACTTCCGGAGATCAAGATGGTGTCTGCACGTTACGTAGGATTTCCAGTACGATAGGGTGGGGGCCACCGGTTGTCGGTAGAAATAGTAAGACAGAATTTTCAAGTTTTATTTTCGT
Organism: Cerastis leucographa; assembly: GCA_963082945.1. Classification (NCBI taxonomy): domain Eukaryota; kingdom Metazoa; phylum Arthropoda; class Insecta; order Lepidoptera; family Noctuidae; genus Cerastis; species Cerastis leucographa. Next base: position 2,836,176 of record OY720369.1, on the reverse strand, counting down.
TTAATAATTCTTGGTACTTGTGTTTTCGATATTACTTGATAATCGTAATTTATTGTACTGGTTAGTTTCTTTCAAGATCAGGATTATCTTAGCCAAACTATTATCTAAGAAAACACTGCAACCCTAAATAAATAAACGTACGTAAAATAAACGCATCAGGCAATAAGACCTTTAAAACGAAAAGAGCAGAAAAATATGCAACGTTTAATATATTACTAAATACATAATTACTAAATACATTATTTCTAAAGACGATTAATATAGTCTCCAAGGCGTTTAAGGTACTGGGATTCGTTTTGCGAAACAGTAAAGAATTCAAGAGACCATCTACAAAAATAAAGCTCTTCAACACTCTAGTCCGTCCAATTTTGGAATATTGTTCAGTTGTATGGAATCCGCATTACGAGGTTTACGCCAAGCGATTGGAGAGTGTCCAAAAGCGGTTTCTTTACCATTTGTGCTATGGAGATCACTTAGCTAAACAACTGACTAGCTACTCTGATAGGTTGAAACATTATCACTTGGAAACACTAGCCAGTCGTAGGAAGAAGCTGGACTTTATCATCCTTCACAAAATATTTAGTGGAACGATAGATTGCAGTGAACTTTTGGGCTCATTAGAGGTTAAAATTCCAACTCGGACTCCCAGGCATAATACATATGACTTATTCTACGTTCCTGGCTCAAAAACAAACCTAGGTCATTACGCCGCTGTGCCAAGACTTTGTAGGCAATATAACACGCTATCTAAAACAACAAATTTTGACATAATTATGTGAATCTATCTTGCAATGTATAAGAAATGTCTTAAAGATCTATCAAATTGTTAATTTTATTCTTCATTTATTGAATAACATCTGATGTGTTTTAATTTTAATTATTTTAAACTTTTTTTTATTTTTCAGTATTATATTTAAATAATCAATTTGTTAGCAAATGTAATATTCTAATATAAACAATTTCGACATACGAGAATCTCTTGCAATTTCTTAAAAATAATATCTTATTGTTACTGTTAATTTTATTTTTAAATTTTAAATTTCATTTGTTTAATATGTGATGTGAATGATGTGTTTTTTAATTTTTTAATTTAATTCTCTTAAACTTTTTTAATATATTTCAAAGGTCTTATAAATTTGTGAGCTTAGATGTAAATTCAATTATGCATGCTGTGGTCTCCTGTAAGTGAAGGAGTTCACCTACGTGATACTTTTGAAGTGCAGTTGGAGATCCTAAATAAATAAATAAATATAAGTACAAAAAAAAAAACAGCAGGTAACAAAATAATACCAACAAACTCCAAAGTCATAAACTTTACTGTTCAAACAGGAAAACGTTTCAAAGATATCAATTACAACCAAGCAAAGATTAAAGAATTAATTGATCCAGTAATCGAATTGAAACAACCAAAGACTTAATTATTGGGATTCGGTTCAGTTTAATTTGACTGTTTTTTTGAGTCAAATATCGGGGCTTACTTTAGAATATAATACGTAAGTACTTTTTATTAGCATCGTCTTCGCACGTTAGACGAGATGTCCGTGTCGCGTCATTTGTGCACGACTAAGGGCTTGTACACAAAACTGCGATGCGATGCGAATTAACGCGATGCGAATTCGCAACACAGAAGAAACTGTAACTAATTGTACTGTTTGAGCTTGTAGATTTTTACGATGCGACGTCATTATTTTCTGGGGAAACTCTACACATAAAGATGTCGTATTTAGAATGCAAAAGCGGTGCATAAGAGCCATGTTTGGTCTTAAAAGTACAGACAGTTGCAAACCATATTTTATTAAACATCAAATTCTATCACTTCCTTCCTTGTATTATATTAGAAACGGTATTATTTGAAAAAAAAAATCCCCAACTGTTTCCGAAGTCTTCAGAGGGTTCCGAAAGAAGTCAACGAGATATTCGGAGACTTCGTATACATGGTGCTAAAACAGCGCTCATGCGTAAGAGTGTATTCTGCATGGCCCCAAAATTATACAACAAGGTACCAAAGGCATACATTTTTTTTTTATGGAATTGTTAAATTTTTTAATGTCATTGTTTAATTTATTAGTGATTTTATAACATTTTAATGAAACAAAGAACTCGTTTTTTTACTAACACAATTATGGACCAATGTCTGAAATAAAAAGATTTTATTTTATTTTTTATTTTTATACAAAGATTTAAATATTAATAGTTTTTATAATCACATGAAAAAACTCCTAATAAATAAATGCTACTATAATGTTGACGACTATTTAAATGGTGTACTTTAGACATGTTAATTTTTATTTTAGACATTTTCCTGTAATTTTAGATATTTTTTTTTATTTAAATGATGTAATTTAGAATTTTTATTATTATTTTATGACATTTTGACATTGTACTGTACTTTATTTAATTATTAATTTTATTAAATTAACGTAACTTAATTATTTTTGTGCTTTGAATTATATTATTGTGGTATTTGTACGCCTTTCTAGGCAAAACATGTTGAAACTATATTTTTTTTTTTGTAATCATTCCAACTGATTGTAAACCTACACGTGTTTTTGACAAATAAATTTCTCTTATCTTATCTCTTATCTTAAAAAATTAAAAACTATTGTGTTGTTTTTAGAGACACAAAGTATGAATGAAATTGAGGCTATAATGGTCCATAGATATATACCATAAAAACTAACATTATATAAAGTAATTACAAAACTCATGTTAATAAATATTACTTAAAACTATGTTAGTAGCACTTCACTTGTTCACACTTCACTTCGCCACAGCGTCATGCCTATGCCTTTGGGAGAATTCTCCAGGAGTTAGACAGAGGTGTACCTAATACCAAATTTAACCAGATACATTTAAGTCCCATCAGTATTCCAGGTAATAGGGGGCAAGCCTATTGCCATCAAACGTGCATAAATTCAGCTTCTAGGCTGCTACTCAGAAATACCTGCTAGAAAAACACATTAACACTTTATCCCACCTGGGAATCGAAACCAGGACCTCTTGTTCAGCAGTAAGCCTTGTGTTTTGACCAACGAGCAAGTGTTTTTTTTTAATGTTGCCCCACAATAGGAATTTCTCCTGTATCGTGCGTTTACAAACATTTAAACTAGCACACACAAACAGCCAGTTGCAGTTTCGCTCTTGAAAAATGCTTTTTAACAAATAACGCAAGCAAAGTCACAGGACGCAACTACCTTTTCATTAAAGTCACAAATAAACTCGAGATACGAACATTGATATTTGAAATGAGAACACATTTTGTTCGGAGATGTTTTCAATATCATTGTATTGCATTCTCGTTATCTCACTTCGACAGCATTCTTTAATTATTTTGTGAAAAGTTTTGAATAAAGTAAAGGGTCAAAATGCATTTGTGCAATGCCAATTAAAGTATCTATTATTCGTGTGGTGTGGTCATCGAGAAATATCTCTCAGGCATGCTGGTTTCCTCACGATGTTTTCCTTCACCGAAATAAGTGATTTATTGTACAACTAGCTGTCTCGCGCAACTTCGTCTGCGTCACATTTTCGCCGTTTACGCAACATTTTTCATTGCTGCTCCGCTCTTATTGGTCGTTGCGTGATGATATACAGGGTGTAACGGAAAGGGTATATACATCCTTAAGGGTGTGCTACAGACCATCAAACTGAACATGTTTCTCATCATAAAACATGTTTTTCAGCAAAAAAAATATCTGCTGCCCCATAGAAAATTACAATACCTATTCGACCCAAATGTATGACAGCTGATGTTTTTTTTTGCTGCAAAAATTTTTTTACGTTGAGAAAGATGTTCAGTTTGATGGTCTGTAGCACACCCTTAAGGATGTATATACCCTTTCCGTTACACCCTGTATAGCCTATGTCCTTTTCCAGGTTGAAATCTATCTTCTTGCCAAATTTCATTAAGATCCGATCAGCCGTTTAGTCGTGAAAAGATAACTGTTCGAGTTTTAATCGAACACTCAGCGAAAATGCATAATTGCACAGAACGCAAGTATGCACATTCGCTCGTCCACCAAAATGTGGGCCAGTTCGCGTTTAGATCTCGTCAGAGACACCTCGTACTCAATACCATTACCATAACCATTTTTACCATATTATATTTTACCAATAGTTTAGTCGTAGTTTACCATAATTTACCATTTCTTGTACTTAAGTGTTTTAGTGTATCAGTATATCTATTTCCCTTAATTCAAGACTTTTACTTCTACCATTATACCATATAATTCAATCATTACGAGAAAGGTGTGTTAGGTCACCATAGCGCCAAGCACTACTTTCTACATGGTCCTTCGAGAATTTAGTTACCAGTGACTATAAAGTGAAACAGTGCCACACGAACTGAATAGCTGCAATTGGGCGAACCTCAGATAGCAGTGACGGTTGATTGGAGCAAATAAGGTCAGATCGAACCATTTATTTATAACCATAACCAAATATTTTCAAACCATCTCTAAACATGGATTCCGGTACTCTGTTTATCAACCAAACGGAGCTATATGAAATCCTAAACAAGTTTTTAACCAATATAAAGAAAGATGGATCCGAGAGGAAGACCATCGGCAATTACAAGCGCAAGGCGGATATGTTGGAAGCATACTGGCGCGACTACCAAGAAAACCATAACAAAATGTGTCAGTTTGCGGATCCTGAACACGTTTACTTTAAAAAGGGTTGTTTCGAAACAGGCCAGGAAGTTTATTTGAAAATAAAAGAGATTATTGATAACACCATGAAGCAGTTAGGCACGACGCAGCTGGAGGAGGAAAGCCCCCGTAGACCAAAAGCGGAAGAGGCACAACCATTGCCAGGTATCCGGGCTAGGTCACAGCTAAGCGCTGACCACAGACGGCCGGAAGGAGAGACGGTGCAGCTGCAACCAGGTACGTCTTCTCGCTATGAGGCGTCCTCGAAGCGAGAGAATTTACTCTATATAGAGAGAGGGTCCAGCAAGCTAAATGGGTTAATTAAGAAGCAGAATATAAACTTCAAAGCGTTCATGAGAACCGTGAGTAACATTCAAGTTGATAAGTTCGAGAATCAATGGCAATTCGAGAACGCCTTAAAATCACTGGACAACCGTTGGGGTGAGATTGACAGACTTCATTGGGAAATTGAAGGTGAGGATGGAGGCGACGACATTCCATACCAAATGGAATTCTGCAAGCACGAGGAAAAGTACAGTGAGTTGACAAACAACATCAACAAAAAGATGTGGGCGGTAAAACACCGAGAAAAGTCAGCTCCGAAGATGGACATCCCCGTGTTCAATGGAACTTATAACCAGTGGGTTCCGTTCAAAGACTTGTTTAGCGAAGCAATCGATAAAAACCCGTCGATGTCTAATGCGCAAAAAATGCAGTTCCTGAAGGGTAAGGTGACTGGAGAAGCAGAGCGTCTGATTCACCATTTACAGATTAGCTCTGACAATTACCAGGTATGTTGGGAGATTTTAAACCACCGCTATGGCAACAAGAAATTGATTTTCACGTCCCATATTAATATCTTACTGGGGCTTCCTAATATACAACAGCAAGCTCCGGCTACGATTAAGAAGCTGCATGACGTAACTAAGGAGACGTTACACGCTATACGGAATCTAGGAGCGGATATAGCAACTTGGGATCCACTTTTAGTGCACCTACTAGCGCAAAAGCTGGATAATGATACTTTCACCGAATACATAGAATCGGTCAAGAATCCGAGAGAGCTACCCGATCTGCAAGAGTTCCTGGAGTTTTTGGAGAAAAAATTTACAGCGCTAGAAGCGTCTCGCCGCAAGCAAGAATCTACCATCCAGAAAACCACGCCACATCAACCATCGAAAAACCAAAACCAAAAAAAAAGCTATCACGCAAATAACCATCATTCAGGCAATAAAGACAACTCAAAATCGAATGCATTACATGTGTCGCGGTCAATAACTTGTGCATTATGCAATTCTGATCACGGATTGTGGCGTTGCCCTGATTTTTTGCAAATGACGCACGAGCAAAAATTAAATAAAATTGAGCAATTAAATTACTGCCAAAATTGCCTATGCAGTCATAACGATAAACCATGTCAATCCAACAAACGATGTCGCAAGTGCTTAGCTACACACAACACTCTACTTCACGATGCATTGGGTAAACAAAGTCCAACTGCGTCAGCAGAAAAAACCACCAACAGAGTCGCAACCAACAAGAGCACATCTAGGTCATCTCACGCGTCTTGGGATGACGTTTCTGAAATACTTTTAGCCACCGCTATCATAAAAATAAAAGGAGCTAATGGAACACAGCACGAGATGAGAGCTTTAGTTGACCAGGGTTCTCAACTGTCGCTAATCACTGAAAACGCAGCCCAGATCTTAGGATTAAAGAGGGCGAATTTCAAAGGTCAAATTTTCGGCGTCGGAGAAAAAGAAAATAACGCGAAAGGAATGTTACAGGTAACACTACAGTCTGCAAACAGTGACTTTACATGTGACACAAACGTTATTGTAATGAATAACTTGATCAAGCGATTGCCAAATAATTCGTTCACCAAACCAACCACATGGAACCATATCCAAGGGATACAATTAGCCGATCCGGAGTTTTATGTAAGCAGACCCGTAGACATTCTTCTAGGCGCAGATGTTTACAGCAAGATAATGTTAGGAGGAATCTTGAGAGGAGACAATGACAAGCAGCCAATCGCTCAACAAACACAAATAGGATGGCTACTCTGTGGATCCATAATACCACACTACCAGTGCAACGTTGTTCTCAACAACACAGAAGACCTTCTGAAATATTGGGAGAACGAAGACATAAACCAGAAAATAGAGATGTCCGACGATGACCATGAGTGTTTACAGTATTTTATTAAAACCACTAAGAGGCTTGAGGATGGGAGGTACGAAGTCCGGCTACCATTTAAGCCGGAGCACAAAGACAAGCTTGGTGCAACCAAACCACAAGCATTAGCTCAATTTAGAAACTTAGAGAAAAAGTTTAACAAGAACAGCGAGCTGAAGACAGATTACAAAAAATTCATGGACGAATATTTTGCGTTAAACCACATGATACCATGCAACATTAACCAGGCGCCCGAATGCTACTTACCACACCATGCAGTTATTCGGGCTGAATCTACCACAACCAAACTGAGAGTAGTTTTTAACGCCTCAGCCAAGTCCTCATCAGGATACAGTCTAAATGATGTCATGTACAGGGGTCCAAATATACAGAAGGATCTTCAAGAGCTTATCCTGAAATGGAGACAATTTCAATTTGTATATACTTCCGACATCGAGAAAATGTACAGAATGATCCGAGTGCACCAAGAAGATCAAGCTTACCAAAAGGTACTATGGCGAGAATCAAATGAACAACCAATACAATCATTTCAACTCGTCACGCTTACATACGGAACCAAACCAGCAGGATTCTTAGCGATGATGTGCTTGAAACAATTGGCGTCTGATGAAAGACAGAAATTTCCAGATGCAGCAAAAGAATTAGAAGACAGCTTCTATATGGATGATTTTTGTGGAGGGCGCCATTCCATGGAAGCTGCAAATGAACTCAAAGCCGATCTCATAAAATTATGCCGATTGGGAGGATTCAATCTAAGAAAATGGACCTCGAACAAACCAGAGCTATTAACTGATTTAGAGAGAGAGCAATGTGACCAGTCAACATACGAGTTCAAGCAAAACGATTCCACCAAAACATTGGGTCTCTGTTGGAATCCACAGAAAGATAATTTTATTTTCAACTCAAAAATAGAACCCGAATCACCCGCGATTATTACCAAACGAGCTCTACTTTCGGACATATCCAAGCTTTTCGATCCATTAGGGTGGTTAACCCCCCTGAGCACTACCATGAAACTACTGTTTCAAAATGTCTGGTTGTCTAACATAAAATGGGATGACCGCCTACCAGAGGCAATGAACTCCGAATGGACAAAATTAAAACAAGAATTACCGGACATAAACAGTTTGGAAGTCAACAGATGGCTAGGAATGGGAGAAAATCAAAATATTGAATTGTACGGATTCTGCGACGCCTCAAACAAGGCATACGCGTGTGTAATCTACTGCAAGGTAGTAAAGAAAGAAGGAAAAACAATTACATTAGTTGCGGGAAAGGCGAGGTTAGCACCCATAAGCAAAGTATTATCAATACCAAGACTAGAGTTAATGGGCGCTCATCTGTTAGCTCTGCTAATGCAAAAAGTACAAAGTTGCTTATCAGATTACACTACGGATGTCTACTGTTTTACTGATTCAACTGCAGTACTAGGATGGATACAAGGAGATCCAGCCCGATGGAAACCATTTGTAGCAAATCGGGTAAAAACAATAACCAAAACCATACCATCAAAATATTGGCAATATGTGAAGACGATAGACAATCCAGCTGACTGTGCAAGTCGCGGTTTGACTGTCAGACAACTCAAAGACCACAAGTTATGGTGGCAAGGGCCATCATGGTTGCCATCATACACAAACCAAGAAAACCACCAAACCATCTACGAGACGAATTTAGAAGTAAAGCCGTCTAAAACAAGCCAAACTAACGCGGTAGTCATTGGACAACCAAAACAATCGCTGACTACAGAAATTATCAATCATTTGATACACAAATATAGCTCCATTACAAAAATCATACGTATTTTTGCATGGATACTGCGATTACCTACCTCGAATAAACAAGTTCGCCGACCCTACCTCGAATTACAAGAGCTTCGTCACGCTAAACAGCTGATAATTAAAAACGTTCAGCAAGCAGAATTTGCAAACGACCTAGAATCAATAAATAAACACGGAAGAGTGCACTCCAAAAGCAAGATTTTGAGTTTGAATCCAACCATAGATGAACGTGGAATTTTACGTGTAGGTGGAAGATTAGAAAACGCCCACATGAGTTTTGAAATGAAACATCCGATCATCTTACCTCACGATCATCAGTTAACCACATTATGTATCGATCAAGCTCATAAATTGACTTTCCACGGTGGAGCACGTCTAACGTTAGCAAACCTTCGGCAACAGTTTTGGATTATAGGCGGATACATGGCAACTAAAAAGTACATAAGAAAATGTGTCATATGCAGAAAACAAAATCCCGTGCGGCGGCACCAGCTCATGGGCGATTTACCAGAACCAAGAGTGAATCCAGAACATGCGTTTTATCACTGCGGCGTCGACTACACAGGCTTCGTAGAGGTCAAAGCTAATAAAGGACGGGGAATCAAAACTACAAAGGGGTACATAGCAGTTTTTATATGTATGGTCACGAAAGCGGTTCACTTAGAACTCGTGTCAGACCTGAGCAGCTCCGCTTTTTTGGCAGCTCTAACCAGAATGGCAGCCAGAAAAGGGGCACCACGACATATGTACAGTGACAACGGCACTAACTTCGTGGGAGCAAACAGGATGATACAGGAAGAATTCAACCAGCTTCGCGAAGTATTCAGTGACAGTTTTAGAACCGAGACAGCAGAGATGGGCATAGAATGGCACTTCAACGTGCCTAGCTGGCCTAATGCCGGTGGTCTATGGGAGCGAGCAGTACGTAGTCTGAAACATCATCTCAAAAGGGTCATCGGTCAACAAAGACTAACCTTCGAGGAGTACACAACATTGCTAGCTAAACTAGAAGCGTGCCTCAACTCTCGACCTCTTTGCGCGATATCAGAGGATCCCGATGATATAAACTTCCTTACACCAGCTCATTTCTTATCAGGAAGACCAGGAACCACTGTAATACAAACCGAGCAAGATGCTAGAACCAGATGGCATCTAACCAACAAACTTTTCCAAGATCTTTGGAAACGATGGAAGACTGAATACTTAGTCCAACTGTCATCTAGAAGTAAATGGATGGAACCACAGAAAAACATCGGAATTGGAGATCTAGTGGTGATTCATGATGAGAATCTGCCTCCAGGAAAATGGGCTCTAGGACGTGTGGTCCACACACATCCAGGAAATGATGGTCTAACCAGAGCGGTTTCATTAAAAACCAAAAATGGAATCATGAAACGCCCTATTGTGAAACTTTCAGTTTTGCCCGTTAACCAGAATAACGCAACTACACCAGAACCAGATATAAAACCAACAACAGAATTACCAGAAAGAAAAAGAAAATCGAGGTCAAAAATCGCAACTATAGCAACTTCTCTACTAAGCTTTTTCATGCTGATTTCTTCATCTTACGGTTTAGACGACGTGAAACCATTACCAAACAACCAGACGCTTTATTTTGACCCTATTTCAAAGGTACAATTAATCAGAGATAAATGGACATTAGTCATGTACTATGACATGGGACCCTATTGGACAGGCATAAATACTTATAACAAAATAGCGAATTATCAAGAAAAATTGTGTGCAACCATTGAAACACAAAGCCATTGCAATATGATCGTGCAGCAAGCCCGGCACGATTTCCAGGAACTCGAATACTACAATGAACTTTTGCTAACACAGCATTTTGATGTCCACGCTAGACGGCGACGCGCCACGGGGAAGACGAGTCGGCGCCGACGGGGCCTAATCAACGGTATCGGGTATCTAGCAAACGACTTATTCGGAGTGTTGGACTCACGTTTCGCAGACCAGTATGAAAAGGATATTGAAACCATTCATCGCAATGAGAAACATCTTTCTAATCTATGGAAAAACCAAACTTCCATAATTGAAGCAGAGTTCAACCTTATGAAGAGAATGGAGAGCACTGTAAACAAACAGCACAAATTAATAAACAAGAAGCTTATGGATTTGCAAGAAAACGCGAGCACTCTACAACGTGAAATACGAAACCTTTCATACGTCTATGACTTCACATTGTCAGCGATGTCGGGAAACAGCTTGCTGCAAGGATTAAGAAGACTTCAAGACACGTTGCTCGATGCATTAACAGACATCTACCATGGTCAAATTAGCATACATTTACTGTTGTGTTCACTAGGTACACTAGTTAAGGTTTAGAATAAAACCACCAAATTATCAGTAAGTAGATGAATGACTTTGGGGGAACGTGCTCTCGCTACCCGGGTTAATTGTTGACTGGTTGAGACGTTCCCTCAAAGCAAACGCTACGTTTATTAGAATACCACATCTCTTCCTTTTTATATGAAAATATTTATTTCAATTAAGCACATTTATTTTCCCATTCGCTAAGGTAGTTTGTATATCTGGAATACAATTGCTATACATATATGTTACCATTTAATACTATGCTAACACAGGTACACAATTTTAAAATTTAAACAATGACTGATAAATTCATTATGTTAATAGACATAATCCAGGTGCAAATATTGTAGGCATATACATTTCTTCTTTAATTTTACATAAAAATAGTTTTAAGTACTATAATTACAATATTTAGCACTTTGAAATTCGGTCATTAATTCGTTTACAGGACTAATATTTCCATTTAGAAATTAATTACATTTCAGGTAAGTACATTCAGTACCTGCAATATTTAGCATGAAAGTTACTTTATTACACTATAGTAAATTTTAATAAACGGTACGTAACTTTTATTTTACGTTTTGTGATCGATAACTTTCAATTGACAGTTTTCATTTTCATCACCCTTTTTGTACCTTCTATATATATATAGGTGTATGCTGTTCGTCATGAGTCAGTTCATCTTCATTCGAGTCAGTTCGTCTTGAAGAGTTTCGTAATACTTTATGTTTCAGCACGCTGCGGTGTAGATTAAGTTACGGAGGTATTTTATTTTGATTGTTTTCGTTCTCCACATGTAATTTTTTCTCCAATCCCAATTCTCAATGTATAACTTTTCTTTTGATATCTGCGTTTATTAAATCTGTCTTACTTTTGAATGGTTGTATCAACTTCCATATCTGATTAAAGTTATTATCTCCACTTCACCTCTGAACGGTCTTCCATAAAACAGCTCTGATGGCGATTTTTTTTTTCTATTTTGTTGTAGTGTACTATTATACATTTTAAGTACTTTAACAAATCATCCTTTCAGGCTGATTTTCGCATTGATGAATTCTCAATTGATTATGAATATCGCTGTTGTGCTTCTATCATTAAGTACTTTAACAAATCATCCTTTCAGGCTGATTTTCGCATTGATGAATTCTCAATTGATTAAGAATATCGCTGTTGTGCTTCTATCATTAAGTACTTTAACAAATCATCTTTTCGGGCAGATTTTCACATTGATAAATTCTCTATTTGGATTAGAATATCCCTGTTGTGCCTCGCCATCTTAGCTCTTTGATGAATAAGTGCTTGTTTATTCCTTTTTCGATACAGAATGTCTCGAACTCTTGAGACTACAAATTGTCTGTCAAACTCAGATGTTATACTTCCAGGATTTTGGTTTATGATAAATTTGCTCAATACTTTTACCGTGTCCTGTATATGTAGAGAGAAAGAATAATTCAGTATTTCAATCTCTTTGTATCGACTGTAATAGTCGATAATCAAAAAAAATATCTCTACTTGGCAGTGAGTTTCTACCAGCTTCTGGAGAAAGTTCACGCCTCTTAACTATTCTTGAGGATTTGGGCTTGAGACTAATTGCCCTGCCCATCTCTGGCACCAGGCCTTGTATATAGCCTAGCCTGCAATGTACAAATGGACAATGCTTGGGGCCTCTCAGACATGAGGAGATTCTCATACTTATTTTGTTCTCATTTGTAGAAGAGTTTATTTGTTCTTAACAGCCTTCAATGTCCACATGGACAATGCTTGGGGCCACTCAGACATGAGGAGATTCTAATACTACTTATTTTGTTCTCATTAGTAGAAGAGTTTTTTTATTCTTAATAAGACAGTTTCTTGAGTTTCATTTAACTTAATTTCATATTTAATTTTATGAATTTAATGTTGCTCAAGTTCATGTTTACATGTTTAATTATTTTCATTGAAGGGTCGTCGATTAATTTAGACTTAATCTTCGATGCTGCATTAATTATTTAAAGGATAATATGGATCAGGCCCATTTTATTGTCCTTTGTATTTTGTTTTTATCCTTGGTTTTGAAAGTCTTTTAGGTCACTCTCAAGGTTTAATTTTATTGTGAGATTAACCTAGGTTACGTCTTATGATCTGTGAAAAGTTCATATTATTTACATACCCAAGGAAATGATTGTTTTTTTGACTTGTCAGTAATATTTTTTCAACGTCTATCAAACTCTTGTTTCCGAAAGAAATCATGATATTTGTTGTTATACTGAATTAGTACAGTCCTTTAACTAACAGAACGTGTATCGGCATTTGCTTGGTTTCGATATTTTGTGGTATAGTACCCAAAAGTATGAATTTAATTCGGGAGGTATAAATCGTTGCCAACGCAACTATGTTCAGTACAAACTATGCTACTGCTCTCTCAGAGTACTACAATGTTCTTTATTGCCGTTTGAATAAGGTTGCTGTTCGGTTGCAGGAACTGACAAGTTTGTCAAATAACTACCAATTTCTTTATTCTGATTACATTATGGTTGTTGTTGGGTTGGTGTCAGATGTAAATTCATTGTGTGCTTGAACATTTCAATAAATATTACTGACCACTTGTTTGTTAGTGGTCAATTTTACATTTTTATTTTATTGTATCTGTTCACTTTTGTTGCACTTTGAATATGCACGGTGTGCTCGTGTAGGCAACTTAATCTTTTAGTTTTTTTTTTTTTTTGTTATTATAACATTGTAAATATTACACAGCATTTTTCAACATAATGTCAAGTTTCACCACCGTACAGTCAGGTGAATGGTTTAATGCCTGATACCAAACAACGTACAGTCAGGTGAATGGTTTAATGCCTGATACCAAACAAAACGGTTTTAAAATTTGTTTTCGTGTGTTACATTTTCTCTTTGAACAGTGTTAATGCTTTTTATTTGGGATTATTCAGTGACAACTATGTTGTCTAGATACAGGTGACAACTCGTTTGCATTGTTATAATATTTATTCCATGTAGGTATATAAAATCGTTACCATCAGATAAACCCAAGATTATGGTTTACTTCTAGGTTCAATGATGTCCATTTTACGAGTTCGTCTTATTTATTATTTTACTTTGATCCCCAAAGAATTGGAACTCACTTATAATAAAGCTGATAACTAGAGGAATTGTTGCATTAATAGTGTTTTTTTTACTTTATTATCTTTGAACTTTGGTATTGATTTGAGAACAACTTTTACTTGAGTATTAAATCAAATGAACCATTTTTTTTTGTATGTTTGGCACCCATTAATGTTTTGTCTGGAGTCGCTCGTTAGTTGCAGACTATTAGTTTTGCTTCGTGACCAATATTCATGACTTGAATTTTATCATTTAAAATCTACATTCAGAATCAATGAGCATTTTATGTAAACCTCATCAACCTGATTTAGACACTTTATGTTTTCTGTTTAGCCATTATTAATAACTACTCAAGTTATTTGAGGAGAGTTAAACAGTTTTTCTTTTATTGCCATTGTTTTGTTCTGGTTCTGTTTATGACATTATGTAATTTTTTTATGCGATTTATATTATTCGCAGGGAGCCACTGACTATGATTTTATGATCTTTACTCCCATATCGGCACCAAAGAATAACATCTCTATAGTGAGATATTTAGTTTCATTTGTTGGTATTTTTTCGTTTGGTTAGGTAACTTGGTGTCAGAGTTTTTATGCCGCCCATGGGCCTCTGACTTGGCTTTACATGCCATCGAGAAATTTATCTCAGGCATTTGTACTGTCACTATTGTGGAACTTGCTTAACGGCCTTTTAAAGTTTTTAGGGAGACTTCTCCTGTTATAATTTCGATTCTTGTTGTGTCACCGAGAATTTAAATGTTTTTCTTAATTCAGTCGAGAGACTATTGTTGTTCTAACAATTTTAAGGTTGTCTCGAGTAATTCATATAATTTTAATTATTTTCACCATAACATTAGTGAGTGTAATAAAGTTGTATAATTAATGTTGAAGTTAATATAATCAAACTGCTTAACTTATTATTTCGGCTTTAACCAAAGAACCAAATGGGTTCACAAGTTTTTGTTATTGTATTGGTCGTATCCGGCCAATAATAAACAGTTCTGTGGGTGCTGATAACAGAGCACTTTAAATACTTCGACAAACTATAGCTTGCAAGTGTGACAAAGAGTCATTTATAAGACCCCGTTAAGTGTCAACTGAGCATTGCGGCCACTTGAAATTATACACGTCGGAGCTAGGGATGTACGATGCTTTTATCGATACTTTGGATTATGCGAATCGTTCTCGTAATGAATGGCTTTGATAGATTCACAATATAACTGAATTGCATCGTATTTATTCCTTATTTTATTTTTGTTGACAGTACAAAATGCATTTCAGATTTAGTCAAAATCATTAGCCTTAACAGATTTGTGTGGTAATAATTACCTCCATTACTTCGAAATTATCGAAGGAGTACTTTGTTATAATTTTATTTACGAGAACATGGTCTCGTAGGCACATTGATTTTATCGAAAATTTCTTTCGATACATTAGGTTTTCTTAGAAATTATCGAAGTCAAACTTGGTTATAATTATATTTGCGAGAACTTGATCTCTTTCTTCGCAATTATTGAAGGGGAACTTGGTTATAATTATATTAACGAGAAATTGATCTCGTCAGTTAATTATTTTACCGATAATATTGTTTGCAAACGGATTTGGCCAACAATACATAAGAACTAAGCCATTTTATTAATGTCGTACATACAGAGTCATATCAAAATGTAACTTCATTCCGATTTTCAGTTCTGTTTACGAGTTTTAGTGACGTAATTACTCAGTTCATCGATATATGCTGCACTTCTCTTATCTTATTACTGACCCAGATCGTGCATAGGATAATCGAGTAACAAAATAGCTAATAACAATTATTAATCAAAATATACAACAATTACGGAAATAATAATGAATATTTGTATTACATTTTGTATTGTACATTATAATATATTTTAGAATAACTTCGTGTACGATAGGATATTCTTTATTATGTAGGTACACCATACAAGTAACATTCATAAAATAAAACATTTCACATTGGGTGACACAATGGCGATCTTATGACTAAAACGACCATTTCCAGACAACAAATATTTACAAAATAAACCGGAAATATTTCACGATTACTGAATTTCGCAATTGGTTCGCCCTTAATCCGTACTTGGGACTTAAACATTAGTAGCGAAATTTTAGAGTACCTATAAAAGTACAGTTTTGTCTAATCATGCGGTGATTACAATCGTGAAATGATGATTTTTATCACTCTATTTCACTTAGATCACCCAATTTTGTTCGTCACTCAATTTCATTAGATCACTTGGATTACAGGCGTGATGTTATGATAAGGCTTGTTACCAACTTTACTGAGATCACCGTCACATTTTTTTTTTTTACACTTTTTTTTTTTCTAATTCATTGTTATTTTTGTTGTTGACCAATTTCCGTAAGCAAGTACATAATTTCACTTACTGCGCTTTTACTCGTCGCCAATGTTGTGTTCACTAGGTACACTAGTTAAGGTTTAGAATAAAACCACCAAATTATCAGTAAGTAGATGAATGACTTTGGCGGAACGTGCTCTCGCTACCCGGGTTAATTGTTGACTGGTTGAGACGTTCCCTCAAAGCAAACGCTACGTTTATTAGAATACCACATTTACTACCACCAACACAACTTAAACGTGAGCTCCAAACCATATATGGCCAGATGCCAAGCGAACTCACACTACCAATCACTAATTTAGACACTGATCTTCAGTATCTGTACTGAAGGTACTGAAGGTCAAAGCCAGAGCGACGCAAAAATTTGTCATAATCGAAGTTACTTTTCCACTAGTATCCAGAGAAAGTTTCAAACTATACAAAATAATACCTGTACCGCACCAAACAAGCACCATGATGACCACAATCATACCAATCTCCGAACATGTGGCAGTCAATCTACAAAAAGATTCATACTTCAGCATGTCCACTCAGGAACTAACTGCATGTCAACACCATGGACCAACTTACATGTGTGAGCTGCTAAAACCCATAACAGACCTGCAAAACGACGAAAGTTTTTGCGACAAGAACCCGGCAACCAATGAATGTAAAGTACAAAAAACCAACTGCACCAATTTATGGGTTGAATTACATTTGACTTCTCAGCACTTTTACTTTTGTTGTGACATCTACACAATAAAAATAATATGCGGCGATCATGTGACAGTTCGTCAGCTGAGCCAAGCCGGGGTCATTGGCATAGGTCAAGAGTGTGTCATCAAAGGAAAGGACTTCTCATTGTATTCAGTACGTCAACAGTCCAACCAAGTGAACATTTCACCAACCATTTACATGCCTGAATTCGATCAAATTAATCACTTGATTAACATCAAAATTCCTGACGAAAGGCAGACTGCTGACGGAAACCTAACCATACCCATGACCAGCCTGGGGGAGGCGATAGAAAAACTGAAGAAAAGTGATTCAGAAATCGACGATATATCACCCCATGATATCCACCAATACGTAATATGCTACGTGTTGATGTCGATCGCTTTATGCGTGGCATCGGCCTGGATGTGGCGAACTGGGCGATGTCGCCTTTGCCGAAAGCCTGCCGCTGAGCATAGTGGCGAGGGATCCCGCCGGCAGCAAACCGCGGTGACTCCGCTGCCTCCGAAACCTCGACGCCGCAGCGAGAGGCGCTGCCAACGGGAGTTAGCAGCGACTCCGCTGACACCGGAACCAACCAGAAGACACGAACCATACAGTGAAGTGCTCAGTGCCAGTGATTTAAAAGCTAAAAGTGAAATCGGTCTTTGTTTACACAATTATGCCAAACGCTGGCCTAGCGCGAACTACAGTGTGATTAACCGGGACAAAAATACGGACACATGCAATCAAAATATTGCTTTTACTGTGGAAGACTCAATAGTGTAACTTTAAATAGTTGTTAATGTTTTTAAAAATGTTAAGTTATTTAAGTAGACCAATAAGATTTTAATTTTTGCTTCTACTACGCTTTACCAATGTTTTAGTGCTTACCAGATAAGATTACTATTTAGTACCGAATGTCTTTAAGTAATTTAACCATAGCATAGTGTAGTTTTAACTATCATCCCGCATTTCTTCTCGCTCTCGGGAATATGTTCGAGTTTTAATCGAACACTCAGCGAAAATGCATAATTGCACAGAACGCAAGTATGCACATTCGCTCGTCCACCAAAATGTGGGCCAGTTCGCGTTTAGATCTCGTCAGAGACACCTCGTACTCAATACCATTACTATAACCATTTTTACCATATATTTTACCAATAGTTTAGTCGTAGTTTACCATAATTTACCATTTCTTGTACTTAAGTGTTTTAGTGTATCAGTATATCTATTTCCCTTAATTCAAGACTTTTACTTCTACCATTATACCATATAATTCAATCATTACGAGAAAGGTGTGTTAGGTCACCATAGCGCCAAGCACTACTTTCTACAGTAACAAACAAACAAACAAACAGAGTGACTTTCACATTTATAATATTAGTATGGGTATACGCACATGAATCCGAAAAATCAGAATTGTATCTTGGGTTCGAACGGGAGCGCGCTTGCTTATGTTGCTCTGTGGATAAGTATCCATTACATACCGAGTTTCTTCTGAGTCTCGGAGAGCACGATCCCGGCTGTCTTGAAGACCTTTGACAGTCGTTACAGGCAGTCAGTTGCCTGAAAGTCTGACAATCTGTCTTACCAAAGGCTCTCCGTATAAGGCGATTATCCCACTGCACCGCGCTCCGTCGAGTATTTTTTTTTATGTGTGTTGCGTAGCGCGGGGCCGGAGATTTTAGCATTCGTACGCCAACGCGATGTCAGTGTGTTGTCCTAGGCGTGTTTTCTATTTAAATTGTGATACTTGCTTTCTACAATATTAAAATCTTCGTTTCCACGCTACGCGACGGAGCTAGGTGCAGTGTGATAATAGGGGATTATCCAATTTTTTTTTTCTTAGTCCGTCGGGTAGTTATTGAAAAGTATTGGACACGTATTTTTTCTTTTTTCACGTGGTCAAAAAATTACGGAGATATATTGAGTTGAAATGGCGCATGACGTCACGTGTAGGTAAGTTATATACCTACTTGTGACGTAGTAAGCCCCCACTCTCCAACTTTGATGAGTTTTAACTAAGTAATTTTTTGATATTTTGATAAAATAAAAAATACGTGTCTAATATTTTTGTATTACCTGTCTGACGGACAAAATAGAATGTCGTTTTCTTTACCCAGTCCGGTCCCCTATTGCCTTTCCTAGTACTTTTACTAGCACTAGGCTAATACTAAATCTTCTTTTTCTAATGTAATCTATTCAATTAAGCTTCGACTAGAACTCTGTCAGTATACATTGTAGCTTTGATGTTTAAAGTTTGTAAAACTAGTTGGTCCAGTCTACAAATTATAAAAATATAAATGATTAAATAAGCCACATCTTTACCAACAGACTGCCGAAGGCATTTAAAGTATAAATAAATTCGCTCAACATCAGTTTCTGCAAAATAAATACCAATTTTCTTGCAAAATCAGTGAAAAAAACATATACATTCCCGCAACAGACTGAATCCTTTATTCAGCTCTTCCTACTGACCCAATGAAGCAATATTTACTTAGGTTTTGTATAAATTATGGACGGCCTAAATAAATATTAAATTATTGGATTATGACAAGGAAATCAATTGGTCATGAATTTATTAATCAACTGACCGCTTTGGGGTTTGTTTCCAAAATTTAACTTGTGCAATATAAACAGTCCGAACCAATCTTGGCTTCGGTTAAATACGCCGTTGCTGCTTATTTATTGAAATATTACCCTAATACCCAATGTTTCTTATGCAAATGCAACTTTGTTATGAAACCATTATTTAACAACCAACCTCTTATTTCCTAATTTCAATATTTCCCTCATAACATCAAACGCCACGTTCTTTGAGCTCCTAAACGCCTAAGGCGATGTCTTAAAAACCGTTTCTGAATCCCATATCCAGTAATACTAAGGCCCCGTTCCCATTAAGTCGTGAAGACAGATTATCGTGTCGTTTAAAGCGTTGTGGCTTAAGTATTTAAATGGAGGTGATCACATAAGGGACCACACGATTAACTGTCGTCCATGATTTTTTTTTGCATTGACGACGGATTGTTAAGTGAGCCCATATAATGGGAACAGCTAGACACGACAGTCGGCCAACGATAAATTAATCGTCACGACATAGTGGGCACGCGCCCTAAGGAACACTTAAGTGAATGCTCAAATATAATAGTGCTGTTGTAGGATTTTCAACGCTCAGTGTACTCCCGAAAGTTTAAATTCCGATTGTGTAACAATATTTAGGCATGAGTTTTGGTGTTCTTGAATCCTTTGAACGATAATGAGCTACTCTTATCCCGTGGCCCATTAACCTAATTATGTTATATTTACTTAAAGGGATAATAAGGCTTTTGTGAGTTCATTTCGATTCTTATGTAATAGAATAATTGGTGATGATGATGTTTTCAAGATTTATTTTAAAAAACAAGAGCTGTTCTTTTTGTAATCACACTGTAGTAAGCCATGAAATCAATATGAAAAATAAATATTGGTGTCCGCACCGATACTTTTTTAAATCGTCTCTGTATTTGTACGAGAAATAATCAATCATTTTTATTTACAGAAAGCTGAAAGTTTCAATTTTTTTTTCGAGCCCAATATTTGTTTGGATATTCTATCTGTTTGAAAAGTTTTTGTTACCAACATTATCGTTAGTTATTTAGTAACTGTGTCAAGTTTTCTTATTAGAGTAAAATTACTATATTTTAATTGTTAGACACGGAGCAGCTTGTGGCTAAATAATAATAGCCACTCGGGCGTCGTTCATCAAGCCCTAAAATTTTAATTGAGTATTTATGCCTTTTGTGACAACCTCCTAAAGTTTGACGAGGATGCAAAACAACACCTTTTATAATGATATTTAGCCCGGTTAGATTAAAACCTCACCCCAACAAGACATCGTTGGGAAAATGCTCCTTCCCGAGGCTTCCTTACCCGGAAATCGAACCCTCATGATCAGTAGTCACACTTGCGACCACTAGACCATTGAGAACTGTGGTACTAAATAATAAAGTTCAGTTAAGTTAAATATCAAAGTATAAAAAAAAATTAAGTTCCGGCAACCCGCACGAACTTATTAGCACCATTGATTCGTGCAGTAAGAGTACTCAATAGTGTCTCTCGGCGTTTGGACATATTTTCTTGCTCTTTGGCGGAATTCCAGAGGGTGACAGTACGTTGTTACTTGGGACTGGACAATTGGCAATTTATGACTACTTTTGCTAGCTTGGGTCTTACCTGTTAAAACAAATGTAAGTGTTAATCAATAAAATAAATAAATAAGTATTAAATGACCATAATCTTCCAAAAAATTAAAAATATAAAAAGGGGATTTTAAATGTAGCATACTGATTGAAATGTAACAAAATAAATAGGAAATAACCTAAAATAAAACTAGCTTCAAAATACAAAATTAAGAGCGTTTACACCATACGGCATTTCATACAAACGTGCAAGTCTTTATTTTCCGAAATGACTGAACCGATTTTTAATAAATTTTATACGTATAAGCAGGATACATAGGTCTAAAAATATTACAAAAAAATATTTTCGAAATGTCTTTAAAAAAAATAATGGTAATTTCTGTTTCTATGGATAATCTATAATCGGTCTAATTGAGCTGTAAAACTATTTTTCGAAAATGTTTTATAATAACTTTTTAGACCTATGTATGCGGCTTATGCGTATGAAAGGAGACGGGCGAGACTACATGTATTTTGGGACCCACTCTTAGAGGTAGCGTTCATCATAACAACTTATACGTAGTTGTAAAACGACTAAAGACTATCAGAAAAGTAAATGGAAAGTAAGACGGAAAAGTTGGGAGAAAAGAGATATACGTCTATTCACAAGATAACCTAAAAATCTTACGATTAAGGTTTTTAACAGTGGAATGACTCCGTAATTAAGATGAATCAAAATATAATAATATTTAAGACGACTCATAAAAGAAGATTCGAATAAACTACTGTATTTCCCTCGCAGTTTTATTTCTGACTTTACGTGTTTTGCTTCTCGTCATAAGCCAAAACCAGAATTTTTACTTCATTGCCTGTACCTAATTGATGAATCATAAAACTGCTAGACTGAAGCTAGAGACTAAACTGATTACCAACCCTGTAATTGGTTCAATCACTATTAAAACTATGTCGTTACGATTTTGATCCATAAGCGAATTATAGTCAAGTAAAACGATTCTTATTACGCTGAGAGTAGATAATATTGTTTTACATAAATTATAACAGCCAGAGCTGACTAGCTATGCACAGCTATTGAAAAGCAGGGTTTGTTGAATAAAAAAACGATGAGTAATAAATCTTATTTTTTGGTATTTTTACATAGTTTTTATTTTATGCAACACAGACGTTACGATGGCCAAGTTGCTGTCGGGTTTCATTTTCAGGGTCGCAGCTTATCAGCCCCCAACATGAGTGACAAAGGTAGTTGTCTCCTGTTATCTGGAATTAATTAATTATGTTAAAATAAATAAATTCACCTTTAGTGTAATAAACATAAAGAGTTCCATGTATAAGTAACAAAAGTGCCTGACTCGCAGAGTGTATCCAGGTCCCCACGAAAAGAAAAACAGAAATGTAGTTTGATATGAAAGATAATATGACCTCTGATACCTGTGGAGCGGTATATAAATATTTCAAGACAAAATGCAACAGCCACCCATCTTCCATTTTGATGACTGAAACATCTCAGTTAAATACACTACTTCTACTGCTACCTCGGCTAGTCTTTTACTGTATACTGTTTTGGTCCGATAAAGTATTGGGCAACAGTAAGAATGAGCCTAATATAAGATTACAACAGTATGTATTTTTGCATATAAAAGCTAAACGAATCTTAGTTCTTTAAGTTCATATATATAGTTTTATAAGTTCTTTACTCATGATATAAATACATGTTCTTTTACGAATATACTTACATCACGTGGATACACCCATCTCTGAACTTTTTCAAAGCTCTGAGCACCTTCATCAGAGAGACGACGCCTCCGTAAGAGCGCAAGTCGTAAGAGAAGAAGAAATTAACGCAACGCATGTTTGTGGTTAAAATCAAAGTCCAAATCAAAAGCAACTAATTGTCCAATGTCCAGAGAAGAATGCGGTAGTCTAAGACAGGGTGCATTATCTACATTTCAAGATGTAAAGGCCAAGTCGTCGAGAATCTACAAAATCGCAAGGATAAACATAAAATCCCAGACAAAAATTCAAACATAACGATGGACTAGATCATCACAGATCTGACAGTGACAGTAGTGACGGGACTCAATGGATCATCATTGATAACGTTCCTTTATTAGAAATACTATAAAATCGCCACAGTACCATTTTTATTAGATGCTTTTGCATTGTTAATTGGCGGTTTAATATCAGGTTTGCATGTTATTTTTTATGATTTTTTTACATAATTGAATGTATAAAAACTAAGAGAAAGATCCATTTGTGGTAATAAACCCATGAACAAAAATACATGTCATTGGATTGGAACGTAATCGGAAAAATGTTGCGTTTTGTAAGTGCACGATTACTTAATTTTAGTAAATTGAAAATTATTTATAACTTTTGATTCCCGAGTCCTAAAAAATCAATATTTAAAAAATAAATATCTCATAAAATTGTAGTTATAATTATTTTATATTTACACTGGAACGGAGTTTAGTTAATTTTCAGATTCTTTGGGTCCATTTTCGCCAGCCTTCTTTCATTAAAATCGGTTCTGTCATTTCGGAAAATTAGGGTCTGAAAGTTTGTATGAAATGCCGTAAGGCGTGGGGACTCTAGTCCCGAGGAATTTGAAGAATAGGTATTTGAAGAAACTATTGCCGTCGCGCTGCGCCCGACCGTAAAGTGTAAAGTGCGAAAGGGACAACTGCAACACAGGCTGATTTTACCTAAAAAAATCTTGACCAAAAGACGTTTTGTATTCCGCTGTTTTTTCCTTCAAAACTTAACTGATCTAAACAATTCTTATATAAAAATTTATAGGAAAAGTATATCTGTTCTTCTATTATTTTCTTTTTTGTTAAAAACTTATCTAATTTGTCTGATAGTCGTCTGAACAAGGATGTTAAAACGGCCTTTTTTCGGGTTTTTGGATTGTCATAATTCTTTTAGTGATTATGTTTTGAAAAAAAAAAGGAAATGATAGGGGCGTGTATTAATAAGACCTCCGTCATTACACCATTTTGTTTAGAATAGTTACAGCACGGATGACAACATTTGTGTCACTTGTTTAATCTAGTCTTTTTGCAATATCTTCTTTTTTTTTTTGTAAAGACTCTTTTTCTTATTTACCGATTGTTTGTAAATGTATGGACATTGTAGGCCTTATAGATTCCTAGATCCTTGGTTACTTTTTATCTTGTTCAACTTTTGTAGTAAGCAACGACTTAATGTCGGGCCTACGATGTCCACTCATACTTAAGTGCCAATGCTGTAACATAGAAAAATTGTAAAGCCAAATGATTTTAAAAGAGTAACCATGGAGTTTCTTGCCGGTTCTTCCCCATAGGAAACGACCAACCCGAACCGAGCACCTTTTGTCGACGTTTTACAAGTGCCCATGTAGGCCTATGGGAGATAAAAATATTTTGATTTTGATTTTTGACCTAAATTTTTTGGAAAAAAAATCATTGTTCTAGACGCATTAACCTCGAAGAAAACAGCGTAATACGTTTGTATGGAGAAAGGCCCACTAGAGATCCCTCTTAAACATTTTCACTCAACACTTTCTGCTTTTAGCTACCCATATAATCCACCATTTTACCTACATAAAATTATTACACCAACAGAACCGCCCCAGCAGAATATTTACGTAAGTAAAACAAGAGAGATTGAACGCAGCGCCAATTTACACTCAATTATGTTACCCGCACACTCAAATTAATGAATTCAAAACAATAATATTGTGCGGGAAAGGGGAAACAGAGGTGGCTTGTCTTTTTGGCGTAGAAGGTGAAAAAGTGATGGAATTACATATTATTTTTTTATTTAGCTGAGACCATCATCTTCTGCCTAGCCTTTTCCAAACTATGTTGGGGTCGACTGCCAGTCTAACCGGATCATCATCATCAGCCTATAATGTTCCCACTGCTGGGACACATGCCTCCTCTCTATGAGAGGGTGTGGGCTGTAATCCACCACGCAGGCCCAGTGCGGGTTGGTAGATGTCACATGTCTTCGAATTTTTGGTTCTAAGACATGCCGGTTTCCTCACGATGTTTTCCTTCACCGTTTTTGAGGGCAGCTGTGATGAAATAAATTACACAAAGTAATGCGCCTGCCTGGGTTTGAACCCACGGCTTACTGCTTGTAAGTCGGGGCTGCCACCACTGGGCCACCGCTGCTCTCAGAGTGAGAGATAAGTGAAAGATATTAACCTAAATATTTACCTAAGACTAAGCCACTCCGTAAACAAGTATAACTTAGCTAACGATCGGGGAATGATCGATTATCTTCTATCATAACTTTGCTAAGTAGTATATAGTACATTTTATAACTTGCTTGCTTCATTTGGTGAGTTAGTAGGTGCGTTGAGCGTTGTTTATGAAAGTTAGTTAATCGATGAAATAATAATTATAATTACACATAGCAAAACATCGCGCCTGTAAGCCCCGAAGGGTTAGGCAGAGGTGTACGGCCTTAAATACAACAGTTATATATAAATCCCATGTAATAAAGGGCAAGCCTATAGGCGCTATCCACCGGTCAGCGTATTGCCAAACTGTATACTGTACCAGACCGGGGTTGCTCTGAGTTTGATCGCAGTTTGCCTTTGTAGTTGAAGAGCAAACTGTATACCTATTCAGAGTGTCTGAATCAATATACAAGGTGTTGTTTTGCATCCTCGTCAAATTCAAGGAGGTAACTATGCGAGTGATTCTCGTTCCAAATCAATAAATAATAAAATGGGTCGTTCCAAATCTTTTTTACAGAAATCGGTAACTGTGACCCACCCATGTTTTAAACGCGGCCCGTCTGGTTCTTGCCTTATAACCTCGCTTACACACATACAAACAATCTCAAACGTTTATTTCCTAATTTCTTAGTCCCTAAACCACGTTAAGGGGGTTATTCTGAAATACTGACAAACTTAAACAATCAGCGTTTATTAATAATTAACTAGGTACCGTAATTATAATTGATTATTTATGTTCGTCGTGACCACCCCCTGAAATTTGACGAGGTTGCAAAACAACACCTTGTAGATTTTGCTTTAAAATACTAGAGCATTTTGCTCTTGCATTTTTTGTATTTTACATACGAATCCAGATGGCGAATTTACAAAGACTATTTGAGTCACGAGCCAGACTCTAATAGATGAGCTTTTGTTTTTGCATATTACTTGCCAAAACCTAATCTATCTCAGTAAAAAAAATGACTCAAATGGACTTGATTTTTGCCTGGATATGTTCAAAGAAAGTGCACGGACAAAACCTAGTACTGTATTATACACATCCAGGATAAATTGGATGCAAGAGCGAGCAAAGCGAGCTCTGGACTTGGGGCACCCCAACTCGGTCAGGTTAGGTTTGAAGGGGATGGCGGGGTCTAGTGAGCTTCGTGTTAGGTTAAACTGTTAACCCTGCAGACAGAAATAGAAGCCGGGCTACGTCGACTATGCTTTATAAGCGAATATAAAATGTTTTGAGGTGTCACAGTTTGCTTTACACACAAGCGAGCAAAATGCATACATTATCAGATTGCTCTGAGCTCGTATGTACTTCGCTCCAATTTGTTGCGAGCAAAACGCATACCTTTTCAGAATGCTCTGAGCTCGTATGTACTTTGCTCCAATTTGTTGCGAGTAAAATGCATACCTTCTCAGATTGCTCTGAGCTCGTATGCACTTTGCTCCAATTTATTTGTGATTTTAATGAGCACGATGTAGTTCAGTACAGACTACGGGTGTCTGGGATACAGTTTGGCAATACGCCACCGGGCACGAATGGAGACTCCGTGGCTGCTATCGAGAAATTTCTGATGGAAAAACCAAATAGTACTTTGCCCGACTTGGGAATCGAACCCAGGGCCTCATGCTCAACAGTCGCGAAGTTTTATTTAATTCATCACATTTAAAGCTATGAATGAGAAGCAAGATTTTACTATTTAAATGACAAAACAACCAAAATCAAAATATATTTTATTTGATTTTACATAGGCCTACACGGGCACGTATAAACGTCGACAAAAAGGTGCACGGTTCTGGTTGGTCATTTCCTATGGAGAAGAACCGGCAAGAAACTCCATGGTTATTCTTTTGAAATCATTTGGTTTTACAATATTTCTATGTACTTATATATATGGGAGGATATCGTAAGCCCGACAATAAGTCGTTGCTTACACTTAAAAATGCTTTAGAAGAAAAATTTAATTTAAAATTTAAAAAACCCCCGACATAAGTGACCTCCAAAAACCATAAATAAAATAATTCAAGCGTCTTAGCGGTCCGCTTTGTTTTGTGCTTGTACTAGGCGGTCTATTTAGCGGTCCCCCGACGCTAAGACGCTTGAATTATTTTATTTATGGTTTTTGGAGGTCACTTATGTCGGGGGTTTTTTAAATTTTAAATTTAATTTTATTTCACGCCTTTAAAACCTATATTATTGTATCTTAGCCTTGACTGTCCCAATCCTGGGCATAGGCCTCCCCCATTTCTTCCACTTTTCTCGGTGTTGCGCTTCTCCTCGCTAATTAACGAAAACAAGGAGTTATATAATTTAAAAAAAAAACTGATCTTTTAGGGGCGGGGGTAGGGAGTTTGGGGGGTGGAGTGCCCCCCCCCCCCGGCAATGTCCATGGTGACAAGTAACCAGATTTCAAATTTCGAATCAACCAGATCTGTGGAAGTTGTTTATTTCCCTTCAACTAGAAAAAGGTTAGGCTGATTTTCTTGAAACATAGCTAAGAACAGTCTCGATTAAAATACCTTTCAAACGAAACCAATTTAATCAAAATCGGTTTATCCATTTAGGAGCTACGAGGCCACAGACATATACACAGATACACACGTCAAACTTATAACACCCCTCTTTTTTGGTTGGGGGTTAAAAATGATTTAAACACGACACATCATCTGCATCGCTTTTTCCCAACTATATTGATGTCGGCTTCCAGTCTAACCGGATGCAATTGAATACCTGTATTTTACAGGAAGCGACTGCCTATCTGACCTCCACAATCAAGCTAGTACTGGGTAATACGATACCCCATGGTAAAACTGGTTGTCAGACTTTCATGCCACTGACTACCTGTAACGATTGTCAAAGATCTACAAATTAGAGCAGGGACCAATGGCTTAGCCTGCTTAGCGAAGCACGGACGAAGCTCGGTATGTAATGGATGGTCACCCTTCCACATACCGACCTTGGCCAAAGCGGCTTAACCTTGAAGATCGATCCATTCGTCCTTTTTAGGGTTCCGTACCCAAAGGGTCAAACGGGACCCTACTGAGACTTCGCTGTCTGTCCGTCCGTCTGTCACCAGGCTGTATCTCATGAACCGTGATAGTTAACCAGTTGAGGTTTCTACAGATTATGGATTTCTGTTGATGCTAGAACAACAAATACTAAAAACAGAATAAAATAAATATTTAAGGGGGCTCTCATACAAAAAAGTGCTCGTTTTTATTAAAAATAATGTTACAGATCCCTTCGAGCGCGAGTCCAGCTCTCACTTGGCCGGTTTTTTTTTACATTTTAAGCTTGCGTTTGGTCGCAATTCGCCTGTTGTAAAGCGATAATGAGGCCTAGAGTGGAGTACGCTTGCCTATAAGAAACTTACTTTATATATATAATGGTACGGAACGCTTCGTGCGCGAGTCCGACTCGCACTTGGCCGGTTTTTTTTTTTAATATTTGCTTGTGGTCGATATTCGTTTATTCATATTTGTGAGGACACAAACCCGACTAAAGCAAGATTATCCTAAAACCCTCACTTCATTTCTTGCAACAAACAATTATCCTAAATCCACTTGATCCCTCAAACAACTAAACAGACCCTTAATCTTTTGTAGTATTAGACTAAGCCCAAGATTAATGCCTAAGATCCAAATAATTGCTAATAATGTCTCTGTGACAAGCATTTCGGATTGTGCGGTCACAAAACAGTAAGGTAACAGAAGTCTGTCTCCATACAACAGGCTGAAAGATGCTCGCACATATAAACGCGCGGACGCGAGTACGCTTGCACTCGCTGTACGTGAAGCGTGTCTATAGTATGTTATCATCACCTGGTTCTGAACTATATAGTTCCAAAAACGGCACGGTGACGACACTTACTCCTACAACACAGTTACAGTACTCAGGGTTTCAAATATAAATGGATAACTTTTTTCTATATTTAAAAATAAAATAGTTTTTTCAACACACTTGCTCATGTCTTTATGGTCACCGCAATTAGGCACAGAACAAACCATAATCAAACTGTGACTTTTTCATTGACACCCATAATCAAACTGTGACTTTTTCATTGCTATAACTCACTAGATTTTTTTTTTTAATTTTATTGGTTGAGGTGCTTTGTTCTTAAAAAAGTTTTTATTCAAAAAAAAGATCGTGTTCAATCTATTGCTTACTCATTTCATGCAACTTCTTATTTAAATAGATAATTTTAACTCGTAAAACTTTCACTCAAATATAACTTTTGTTTTCTCTGTAATAAAAGAAAACTTTAAATTCCCCATTTTGTACGTGGTAGAATAAGCGCAAACCCTTTGCACGGAAAATTAAAAAAATCCTCATCCCTTTAGTTTGTGGCTGATAGCAATGCGTGCGCATAGGAAAACTGATAGTATTTTTCCCACCTTAGCGAATCATTTTTTAAAACTCGTTTTCACTGTTGAAATTATAGTTTTTATTAATTAAAATGTCTACAAGTAACTAGTACCTAGTAACGAAGAAAATGATTTAATGATGTACACCGCCCGATATAAACCCGATATGTGAAGCCCTTAACGTTATGGAAAGTTTACCTGAAAACTCCAAGGAAAAATATCTATTATCTACTAAATAAAATGAGTTTTTATTGTTATTTTATTCACAAGTGTGTTGAAAAACGTCGGAAATGATACACGTGTGTATTGGTGATTACCGTCCTCGGCTCTCTCTAGACCCTCACCTAACGGTTCTCTATTGTGTCACCTAACTTTTTTATCCATAATTTAAAGTGCCATAACTTTTTTTGTCCTAATCATCATTTGTCCGAATGATAATTCAACCGAACTTAACATCACATAATATCACATGCCATAAAATTAAAATCCCTAAATATAATATGTCCTAAATCCGTTTGTCATAAATATTACAATCAATAATATACAAAAGACATAAAAATGTTTTCTATAAAAGTTATAAGTCCTAAATTCAAATTACATAATGTTTATTTATAATAATAATATTCTTAGAACAAATTTGATATTTTTTTGTACTCAATAAAGCAGTTGATTGTGAACATGTGGTTTTTGTAAAGCAAGCAAGCATGCAGCATGCAAGCAAGCATGCAGCATGCAAGCAAACATGCAGCATGCAAGCAGGCACGCAACATGCAGCATGCAAGCAAGCACGCAGCATGCAGCATGCAAGCAAGCATGCAAGCAATCATGCAAGCATGCAACATGCAGCAGGCATGGTTTCTGTCACGGCTCCGGCGCTGCGGCGCTCTGGCGGTCCCTCGCGAGTTTATCGTCGCAGATGGGTTAAACACTCACCACCGCAGCTTCGGCTTGCTGGCCGGCACGGCCGGCCAGCCTCAGCCGCGGCGGCGAGTGTTACAACCACCTGCTCCTCAACTCGCGGGCCGCCTCGCTCCTCCGCGCCTACGCGATTTTAAATTACACTCTAGGGGTAGGGCAGACAAGACTGCGTGGAGTCGGATTTACAGCGATTCGTTACTGTCACTAAAACCTAATTTTGAGCATATGTTTTAGGACTAAAAAAATATATTATGAATGAACATTCGGAATAATACATATTATTTAACACAATACTTAGGACATGTGACTTTAGGTCTTGTAAAATTAGGAGATTCAATAATTATAGTACTCAATATTATGACAGAATACTTTTAGAACTAAAGATAATTATGTTAAACAAAATTTCGGGATTTCGAACATTATGGTTACTGAAGTTTATAGCAAACGTGTTATGGATAATGATTTTCGGACAAACAATTTTAGGAGAAGAAAGGGAGTACCTCACCTAACGGCTCGAGTCTCAATGGCGCCTCAGCGGTAATCACCAATATTACACACTAGTACCATAATGTACTATTATTCATTTTCTGCTTGCTTTTACCAACTTTGATCGGATCGGCTCCCAGTATAACTGGATGCAGGCGAATACCAGTATTTTACATAGAACGACTGTCTATCTGATATTCCTGTCTTTCTGAACCCAGTAACTGATGAATACTTTACTCCTTGTCAAGTCTGGCTGCCGTTTTTTTTTACGGATGGGAAATCATCAAATGACTTCTCCCGCTCTGGGCGGAGCGGGAGGGAGTGCAGGCTTGTACTGATTAAAACCCACCCATGTTTCGTCTTCGCCCTTTGTGTTCCAGGGCCACGGTATCTCTTTCGAACAACCCGCAGCCCTGGCAGGCATCGGCCCTCTCGGACCCCTTCCGATTTGCTGACATCTCCTTGAGGCGCGCGTGGAACACAGACGCGCCGTCGGCACGGCCTGTCGTCATAAGAAGGACGGACGGTGAGCTGGCCCATTACTCACCGTCCACAGGCCCGCGCTTACGTTGGCCGGGGGCCACTGGTTGCCCCCCGACGCTCGTGGCAAGTCTGGCTGCCTGACTTTCAGAGTTTGTACCACCCGTTATGGTTGACAAAAATCTACCAATGCCCGCGTTTTCGTTCGTTTTATGAAGCAGTGATTCGTTTCTTAAGAGTTCTAAGCGTGAGCTCGAAACCACTGACCGACTTCAAAAAAGAAATTAACTGCAGTTTCTGAAGTCGATGTCAAAAAGTCTATGAAACAAAAAACATTTTTTTTAACGCTGTTCTCAAACCTGTGAAGAAAACCTAGGAGACAGACGACATCAACAAGAAATTCGATTACATACACAAACCAACACCGGGCTTCTACCTTAGCAACATGGGAACATTTGAGTCAGATTATGCAAAGGCGCTGAGACTTGGACGCTGAAAGCTGCTGACCGAAAACACGTTGACGCGTTTGAGATGTAGTGCTGGAGAAAGATGCTGCGTATCCCCTGGACAGCATATCGGACAAACGTCTCCATACTGCGAGAGCTCAAAATCTCCTCACGGCTGTCATCCGAGTGCTTGCGCAGAATCTTGGAATACTTCGGTCACATTACGAGGAATGACGATATCAACCTTGAAAAGCTTATTGTGACCGGCAAGGTGGATGGGAAAAGACCTCGTGGACGCAGCCCAATACGTTGGTCTGATAAGATCTGCACCGCCCTTGACTCCACAGTCCACAGCGCATTTCACACAGCCAGACACAAACTGTTGGAGAAAGATCATCCGATAAAAGGTGATACTGAAGGGAGGTCACGACCCTCAGCATTGAGGAATACGACGCAAGAAGGATGCAAAGATTTTTTTTATTTATTTATTTATTGGTTCACCAACAATTGTTTACACTGGTATTATGCTAAAGGTAACATGCAATATAATAGAGTACATTAGTGTAACAATAACTTATAGGTAAACTCCGCATGCTTTGTATAAGTTCCAAATGAGAGAGAAAAAGAAAAAAGCATACTTAAGTAAACTAATCTAAAATTATTATTCTAAAATTATTATTGAAAACACGCGACTTCATAAATGTCTAATCCAAATCGAGATGATATTTACAAATATTGGTTTTTAATTGGCTTAAAGAGTTAAAGTGGAGATCGATTATGTCGCTACAACCATTAACCACCTTGCAAAATCTCGCGAGAATTGGAGCCTAAAACCGTTCTTCCTAAAGATGACCTTCTGAGTCTCTCTACGTTGTGGTTAGGTCGCCATCTTGCTAATCGTTGGTCCAATGACATTTGTAAGGGCGTAATGTGAAGATTAGTATAATAAGTATAGTCTTTTGTTTTTGATGTTGGATTTAATGTTATGAGAGCGATAATAATAATGGCTGCAATGATGGTGTCTTTTGTCCTGTATTCATTGGAACAATATCTGAAGGGTGTAAATAGAACCATAACGAAGCTGCAAGGCGCTTGTTCTCGCCGTCATTGGTTTCAGGTTTTTGTTCTTGACCGTACCTGGGAACCTTCTAGCTACAGAGATATAGGAAGGAATATTAGTTTTAGGATTTCGTACCAAAAAGTTCAAATGGGACCATATTATTGAGAATTCGCTGTCCGTCCGACCGTCCTCCGTCCGTCCGTCTGTCACCAGGCTGTATCTCATGAACCATGATAGTTAGCCAGTTAAAATTTCTTCAGATTATGTATTTCTGTTGCTACTAGAACAACAAATACTAAAAACAGAATAAAATAAATATTTAAGGGGCTGCCATACAAAAAAGTGTTTTCTTTTGTTTTTATGAACAATGAAAAACCATTCGTGCGCGAGTCCAATTCGCACTTGGCCGGTTTTTTAAGTTAAACTTTACTTCAGATACCTCTAGAAGCACAATATTTTGAGTGCAGTAATTTTTGAGTAGGCTTAGTTGGTTTAATGAGCAGTCCATAACGTTCCCACTGCTGTGACACTCCTGTATCAGTCAGGCACAGGAGTCTTCTCTTTAAGAGCGAGATGACCGTAATCCACTGTGAGCACAGTGCGGGGTGGTGGATGGCATGTATCTTCAAATTTTCGGTTCAACAAAATCATATCGGTTTCCTTTCGATGATCACCTTCGCCATTTTAAGAGCTGTTGTTAAAAAAGTGCCTGCCCGGGTTTTAAAGCTGCGTACTAGGATTTCTAAGATGGAGCCATTGCCTCCAGCCGATATTATTAACATGTATCAGCTAAATAAAATCCCTTTACATGAGACCTAAACTTAACTGGCGAACACCCTAAGGCGAGCTACAACTCGACACCCAAATTGAAACATAACAGCGTAGATGAACGGTAGAGATGTATGCTATGTAAATAAAATCCAATAACACCACCTAGACAAAGGACTTGAACCAATTTTTTTCTCAAATTCAAAGTCAAGGCCAGAAAAACAAACTTTAAAACCATTTAATTACGTCTTCATTAAGAACCACCCAAGAACTCATCAACAAAAAACGATTTCAAGTCCAATGATCCACCGACAGAATTGCACCCCCGAAATTCACGGCCACGCATTTTTCAGACCCCTAAAATCCTTTACTTGCTCTGTAAGTATTTTAACTGGCAGAGTAATCTCATTTAATGGTAGAAGTTCGCTCGTTAATGTCAAATAGCTACGATTGTTATGTGGGGCCCCCTTCTCCGCGCCCCCCATCTTGGGTGATGGTGTAAGTGCATGGGAGGAGCGGCGGCAAAAGTATCAATGAGTTCTATTTTTAAGGTACAATTCCAAATTGGATTACTTGAATGCCGTGATTCCACGTTCGTGGTGCCGAGGCGCTGGAATACCGCGGTCGGCAATCGTTATCGCTTTTAGAAGAGCACTACATGGACTGAAGAGTCAATTCGACACCTCCATGTAATAAAATCGTAACATATTTTTTTTGTGTTTGTGTAGGAGACAGAATTAAAGATTTAGGAAAATACGTTTTTGGTACTTTTGTCACAATACTCTGACATTTGTCTATTTTAAATATAAATGAGAGCAGAATTACAATGATTGTACAGAAATAAAATAATAAATGGAAATATTATTGTAACGCAATTTATTTAAAAAATGAGTTATCGACGGCGCAACCGCCACTATCATTTACGCTATTTCTTTTTTTCTTCCCCTACCTCTCTATACATCTACATTTATATTCATCGCTCTTTTAGTCGCATGCAATTCGTCCCTCCTCATAACAAGCATACCAAAACAGTCAAATAATATTAGTTTAAATCGACACATTGATCAGTTTAAAAACATGTTTTTTTTTTAATTTTGTTTTTATATTTATTGTTTTGTTTGATCTCGGATAAACTGAAGTGCTTGTAACAGCATCTAAATATTGGGAACCCAAAACAAATAGTACGCATGGTAAATATCCCGTTTTCCGTGTTAATTATAAAATAATAAATAGTATATGATCAAACGAACTTCTTAAGTGAAGTTCGATCGATATAATATGAGTGGTTTCATTTGAAGATATAAATAAACAGGTAGTCCTTTGACCTACAAGGCAACACTCGCACGCTTTTAAAAGTTATTTATAATTAGAATAACAAATCGATTTAAAAAAAAAACGATTAAAGTATCGACTCCTCTACCCTACACTATGCTATACAATGACAGCTCATTCTTTTAGAGTTGCGACTTGATTTCAAGTCCTCTCGTGTTATAGTAAAAATGAACTGGGTTTTGGGTGGGTTGGGTATTTATATCTTCAAATGAAACCACTCATATTATATCGATCGAACTTCACTTAAGAAGTTCGTTTGATCATATATAATATTTCGTGGTTTCATTTTCGATATAAATAAACAGGTAGATGTTCAGAGACTGTGATATTTTTACATTTGTTTTATGCCTCTTGGTTAGGTGCCTAACAATTAAAACACGAGATGAAATAAATCGTAAATTTTTTATATTTAATGATTCCACAAACTAATAGGTACATTACAATCACTTGATTCGTAACTATTTCAATAGGTATTCTTAATAATTAATCATGGGTATAGTTGTGTAAGCAAACGGATTTTGCAAAATTAGACTTGTCTACAATAGGCCGGTTATAGAACTTAGCAAAGGCCTGTGAGGACGCAGTCCAGCCGGCAGTTTTTCGAATGAGATCAAGACTAAGCCCAGCCGCGCGCGCCGTTGACGTGGCAGCATGGCGAGCGCTGTGTGCGCCATAGACTGACACGTCAATGCCGCTTGCATACAATGTCTGTTTGATCCACCTGCTTATAGTCTGTGCTGTCGCGTTCTTGTGGGGACGCTTCACAGTAATTAAGAGGTGATCTATGTCTGAAGGCCTTGAGGCCTTCGTTGCAGACATATAGTCGACTAGCGTTGTGGCTGGACAAATAGAGGGATTTTCTAGAAAATATGGTAAAAACAAAACCGGCTGGTCTCGTCCTATCCCAGAGGTTTTAATAATATCTGTTATAACAATCTCGATACCGTTTGAGTTGATTTTAATATTACTTATTTTAATGAAGGAAAACGTTTGTACTCTGTGTGCAGTGCACAGACCCAGTAAAACCACAAGTTTTTTAGTTAATTTTTCTAAATTTAGCTGAGTATGTGGGACCCATTCCGAAATGTGGTCCAGAACTATTTGAGGATCCCAAGTACTTGAGTACTTAGGCAAAGATGGTCTCAATTTGAATATCCCTTTAAGGAGGCGTTTAACGCTCTCGTCTGAAGCTAAGTTGTTTCCTATGAGTAAGGATAAGGCTGAACGGTGGCTGTTAATCGTGCCGTAAGACGCACCTTTATCGTACTGTTCAGTTAAAAAAGTGACTATGTGAGGGATGGAACTCTCGAACACATTCAGATTATGGTCCTTACAGTACTGCCACCACAACTTGTAACAAACGCTATATTGCTTTAGTGTACTTTCTGATAGTGAGGCGAGCATCAAGCGCAGGGCGGCTGGCGGCGTACCGCGGCGGGAGAACGCGAGCCTGAGAGCAGCGCTGCTCCCAGGGTAAGCGTCAGGTGGAGCGGGTGTTGTTGTCTGAAATGCGACAGTAATAATTTTGGGTGCGGTTCTAAGACAACAATTTCTCCAACTAATAGATCCAATAACATAGGGTACCAAGCCTGAGCAGGCCACATTGGGAAAACCAAGATACCGGTAGCCTTATCTTGTATAATTTTTTGTATGCAATTTAATAACAGAGAAAATGGAGGGAAAGCATAAAATAATTTCGGAGACCAGCTTATCGTAAATGCATCGACGGCTATTGCATCTGGGTCCTGTTTCCATGACACATATTCGTGACACTTGGCATTGATTCGAGAAGCGAATAGGTCAATCTCTGGTTGACCTAAACATTTTACAATATATTTAAATGCAGGTTGTGATAACTCCCATTCGACGTCGGGGTTCACCCTGCGTGACTCTTCGTCAGCCTCGACGTTGTCTTTTGTATTTATGTACGAAGCGAATAACCACAGCTTTCGCATCTCACACCATTGCCAAATATCACGAGAAAGTGCGCTTAAGTGTGGGAATTGAATACCGCCCATGCGGTTTATATAACTTATAGCGGTAGTGTTATCCACACGAAGCAGGATAGCACAGTCAGTTAGGTCCCGAGCAAAACATTTAAGGGCCAAAAATACGGCTAATAATTCCAAATAATTAATATGAAAACTAATTTCACTTTCTTTCCAAGCGCCATTGACTCGTACCCCGTTACTAAATGCGCCCCAGCCTGTGCGTGACGCGTCACTGTAAATTTCCACCGCATAGCTTTGGGGCTTTAGTGGATTATTTACTTTGTAAATATTTTGACACCACCAGTTCAAATCATTCAAGATTATATGAGGGAGCTTAACTTTTACGTCAAATGTACCACGTTGTTGTAGAAACAAATATTTATTTCTTTCTAATATCTTTGTATACAACCAACCGTAACGCACTGCCGGACACGCTGCTACGAGTACTCCTATCAATTGGGAGAAATTTCGAATTGAAATTGTGGGTAGATTGGAATACTTTTGTACTAAACAGGCTATCTTGTTGCGTTTGTCCAGGGGTAACGATAACGTCATATCAGTGGTGTCATAAATGAATCCTAAAAATTTGCATGATGTTTGAGGTTGCAAATTGCTTTTTTGGTAATTTATTACGAATCCCAAACATTCTAGTAATGCTACTGTTTCCTTTACATTACGAACACATTCTTCGTAACTGCACCCTAAACATAACAAATCGTCTAAATAGGATACAGATAGAAACCCGCGATTACGTAAATGACTAACAACCTCTCTAACAATCTTAGTAAAACACCTAGGAGCTATGGCGAGCCCATAGGGTAATGCGTTAAACTCGTAAGTTATTGTTTTGTTTGAGTTTTGCGCGGTATAATGGAATCGAAGATATTTACGAAATTGCTTAGCAACAGGAATAAGTAGGTATGCTTCCTTCATATCTACTGTCGCCATGTACCAGTTTGATTGTACTAACTTACAGGCAGTTCTACTGTCCTCCATTTTAAAATGTGTTTTAGGTATGAATTGATTTAAAGATTTTAAATTCAGAATAATCCTTGTACCACCGTTGGACTTTGGAGCTAAAAATGTACTAGAAATAAACTGATCTGAACTGGGCTCAACCTGTGAAATGGCACCTAGTTCATTTAAATTCTCGACAGCTAATGACATGTCACGCTGTTCACTCAATGACCTCGTACTTTGAGGGATACAAGTTTGAAACGGCTCGCATATAAACGGAATAGGTATTCCGTTTATGATCCAATTAAGAATACTGGTATTATTAGTAATGTGGGTCCAACAATTATAGAAGTGTCGTACCCTACCTGCATGTACCTGTGTTACTGGCGTGCAGGGGCACGTGAGCGGTTCTGGTGCGCCTTGGTCGACGTCGCTGTCGCCGTCGCCGATGCTGATCGACGTGCTGACGTGGGGAATCGCCTCTGACCCCCTCGCCCCCCCCTGTTCGTCGGGTAACGAGAAGGTCCCGCCCAGTTTCCCTGGAACTGATGGCGCGCAGACATTGTGTTCTGGGACTGGGTATTAGATTTCACTGGCAGTGTCCCAGTCTTTTTTATCTGTAGACCCTGTTTTTCAATGGTTTTAGACGCCTTTATTTTATCCGGTAAAGTGGAACCGAACAGCGTCTCATCTCGCTCGCTGTCCTGTATGACATTGAGAAAAGGTTTCGCTAGCCCAGGTGTAACCATTTTGATCCGAGCCTGGGTTTCCGAATTATGTAAATCACATAAAATGCGACAGCCGTCGCTTAGTGTTTTGATCGCTTCGATCTTGTTGTCACTGGTTATCAATGACGTCATCGCTTTGCTAATAGCGGTAATACCTGCACCCAATTGTTTTTGAGATATCTCAACTTTTTTGTCACGTAACCTTACCATTTCTGGAACAGCGGCTGATATTTCAATGTTTAGTTTTGGGGCTTGGAGTAATGTACAATTACCGGGTATGAGATACTGTCTTAATAATTTGTCTCTCATTTCTTTAACCATTCCCTTTTTGAGTAATGGTAACCATAATTGAGTTAAGTTATTATGTATTTCCTGGCCCCATATAGGTCCCTCATCAGTTGCCTCACCAAGAGCGGACAGGATCTCTGGGTCCAATGGAGGTTCAGAAAGCGCCTCTTGTGGTGGCGGTGCCGGTGGTAACGACTTCAAATCATCCTGTTGAGTCGAAACAGACTCCAGCAAGATGTCAGGCCGAGGCCCATCGGAGTCAGGTATTACGACTGTGTCTTCAGGCTGCGGCTCAGTTTCTATGGGTGGTTGTGATAAATCCCACATCGCCCTTTCGTTTCCTAAAGGAAAATTTAATAAACGTAACTCAACAATATGTAGGTAGGAGGTACGTCAAAAAGTAACAGTTCTAAATTCGAATCTATTACCAATATTTGTTCGCCTCGTTCGCTTAT
Source organism: Cerastis leucographa (assembly GCA_963082945.1). Classification (NCBI taxonomy): domain Eukaryota; kingdom Metazoa; phylum Arthropoda; class Insecta; order Lepidoptera; family Noctuidae; genus Cerastis; species Cerastis leucographa. The sequence continues at coordinate 2,796,376 of OY720369.1, read as the reverse complement.
GGAATCTATGGCGGGTAGCATATTTGCCTCGTTCAAATTCGAATCTATGGCAAATTACCAGTATCAAGACTGTCACTTTGACCAATACTTGTACGGTAGAAGTAGCGGAGATTAATAGTAACTAACCTTGTGGGTGATCGTCGTCCGAACATGAGAATGAATCTTCTCGACGCCGGCGTTTTTGACGGTGTTTATCCCGTAATTTTTCCATCTTCTTCATGTAATAATCAATTCGTTCTTCATAGGACCTTTTAGGCATCGTGAAAGTTACTACACCGTTTTTCAAAATTGGAACAAAGAACAAAACAATCCAAGGAGCGCGTGAACTCGTTGCCTCGCACGGAAAAAGAATGAGCTGTCATTGTATAGCATAGTGTAGGGTAGAGGAGTCGATACTTTAATCGTTTTTTTTTTAAATCGATTTGTTATTCTAATTATAAATAACTTTTAAAAGCGTGCGAGTGTTGCCTTGTAGGTCAAAGGACTACCTGTTTATTTATATCGAAAATGAAACCACGAAATATTATTATTATCGCCAGCCTTCACATCTTAGACCACACAAACACACAACAAACTGAAACCGACGAATTTGTGAGATTAAAACTCGTACTGTTGAAAATAGTTTCTGTATCGACTCTCTAAGGTTGCTAGTGTGGTAATGTCTTTATTATAAACTTGGTTCTATTAATGTTTCTTGATATTATAGTTTCGTGTTGAGTATGTTTTGTCTTTTGTTTTTCCGTTTTTTGATTTTCGAATCAACGACGCAAGTTTTTTCCAACTAGTATCGATCTGACGAGCTCATGGGAGCTCCGGTAAGCTGCGCTTGCCCAGGTTGGTCTGTGGATGCATGGCCGCCCATTACATACCGAGTTTCCTCCGTGTCTCGGGAAGTATGTTAAGCCGTTGGTCCCGGCTATCATTTGTGGATCCTTGACAGTCGTTACAGGTAGTGGCTCGTAAGTCTGAAAACCAGTCTTACCAAGGAGTATCATATTGCCCTGTACTAACTGGGTTGTGGAGTTCAAATAGGAAGTCGCTCCTTGTAAAATACTTGTTAAAGTGAAACTTTTATTACATCGTCTCAAACTTTTTCGTCTGTGTGTTGCATGTCGCGTGACGCTCGGCCGCGGAGTAGGGATGGAGTGAAATCCTTTATCCCTACTCTACTACGCCTTTATCCCTGCTCCGCGTTTTATACCCTTAATGGAATATATTATTCCAAAAAATTTTAGATGTCTATAGTGTGAAAAAAAGTTTCACTTTTACCGTGGTTTCATAAAACCACACAATCCTTTTTTTTGTAAGTCTGCATTGATTGCGATGTTTCCCTTCACCAAAGCAAATGATAATGATAAAATACGCACATTAATTCGAAAAATCAGTAGTACGTACTCTTGGGTTTGAAATCGAGACCAATGACTTGTTGTTCCGACTGACACACCACTAGGTTATCACTGCAATTTATCCATAATACAAAAATTAATCTATTACACACCAAGTTGTACCAATTATGTGACTTGCCCAAAGTATCTGGGAATTTTGTCGACTACACAATAATTTTGGCCAAGATATCTGGCATTTTGGATGACTACGCAATTACGAGAAAGCAAAAAGAAAATCAGCAGACACATCTGTATCATTTGAAATGGAACAGGCTTCAAATAAAATGTTTACTTTATGTAATCAATTTCAAATTGTACAAAGAAACTCCAGTGAAACGTTCTACAATCAGTAGCAAAATAGTTGGAATGACAAAAAAGTAAATAAAATATTTGTTCGGTTTAAGAAAAGCAGTGAGACGTGACTTTAAGTCGTATGTAATTTAAAAATGAAGAAAGTACAAAGATTTTTTTTGAATTGAAACATCTTATGCGACTTCCAACAAGTTTAACGCTACCATGGAGGGAGGATATTTTCTAAAACTCACTAAGAGATGGCAGTATTACAAGTTTGTGACTATGTAGTTCTACTAGGTACGTAAGATAGCGTGCAAACAGTCATGCATTCCACGCATGCATTCTTCGATGTGATCAGCCTTCGCTTAATTTACATAAGTAGAATAACCTCGATAAACTTATGTAATAAAAATAATACAGCAAGAAAACAAAAAAATCTTATTATAGAAGCTCAATAAAATAACGAGAGTGAATGCGTGGCACTCGAACGCAAGCGTGTAGTATTACGAAGTTTTACTTCTTCCGCGCGGAGGGACTCCACGCACTATTTTTTTTTCACTGGATTTTCCAAAACAAGCATTATCATTTGTCCAAGGTATTCACAACTACATTGGGGTTGGCTTCCAGTCAAACCCGATGTAAATTTTAGTGAAAAAATAGAAGAGATCTTGCAGTGCGACAGATTTTTTCTTCGATCCTTAGATCCGAGGGGCATGTTTTACTTAATTGACTTAATTTTCGAGTACTACGCATCTGCCTTTTTTGAAGAACATATTATAAGGTCAGTCAAGTGTATTTCCTCCTATTACGTTCGTAGTTTTTCAACTTACTTGTCAACTTGCCTTGTTATTTCACTTATTTTCTCAACATAGGCAATTATTTTTTTACGCCCCACTATCAAGTAGTTCTCCTGTATCTTGGATACGTTTACAAACATTTAAAGTCACATCACATGTGCACATCTTCTTTAACAATATGTCGCTGAAGATAGGTTTCTTAATGGAGATATCAATAACGCTCAATTCATTCACTCAATAAAATGAAATCGTTTCCGCGGAAAATATAAAATTGTGAAGTAAATTAAGCAGAAGTAATCCAAAAGTTCGACAGTGGCAGTTAAATCTGGTCATATTTTTCCTCAGTTCCGTTAAAATGATCTATAATTCTTGAGTCTTTAGAATTAAGACCGACTCAGACACTTCTGTCTGAGATTTTATTAGATTAAATGTTGGGAGCTCGTGGCTACATAATAACAATGGTCGATCTTCAGGGTAAGCTGTGCTTGCCAAGTTAGTTCCCTCCGTTCCTCGGAAAACACGTTAAGCCGTTGCTCCAGGTTGTCATTTGTAGACCTCTGACAGTCGTTACAGGTAGTGGAAAGCCTGATAACCTTACCATGGGGTATCGTATCACCAAGTATTAAGTGGGTTGTGGAGGTCAGATAAGCAATCACTGCATCAGGTTAGACTGGAAGCTGGCCCCAACATAGTTGGGAAAAGGCAAGGCAGATGGTGGTATTCCGAGATCATTGTCATGTGGATCTCTTGAAAGTATAATTTAAGTGAATCGGTTTCTTCTATGCAAGTACTCCACTGTAGGCTCCATTATCGCCTCACAACAGGCGAGTTGCGGCCAAGCGCAAGCTTAAAATGTAAAAAAAAAACCGTCTAAGTGCGAGTCGGGCTTGCGCACGAAGGGTTCTATACCATTATTTTTAATAAAAACGAGCACTTTTTTGTATGGGAGCCCCCTTAAATATTTATTTTATTCTGTTTTTAGTATTTGTTGTTATAGCCTCAACAGAAATACATAATCTGTAGAAATTTCAACTGCAACTGCTGATAAAGCCTGGTTACAGACGGACGGACGGACAGCGAAGGCTCAGTAATAGGATCCCGTTTGACCCTTTGGGTACGTTAACAGAACAAATTTTCAATAAATACTCTCCGGTATACAAAAAGTGAAGTAGAAAAAGATTTTTTTTAAGCTGCGAGTCACCAAATGTAGTTCTAAGACCAATTTAAAACACTGACATACTTTCGCTGTTTTATCTTTACAAAAAAATACTGTAGGTAATGCCTTGGTACAAAATATAAAACTGCCTCGTCTGAGTCGGCTCAAATCATCGCGAACAAAATTGCCAAAGTTTGAATGAAGGCCTAGGTACTCTTCAAGATTGTTACGTAGAACGGTCAGGTTAGAGTCGGGATGTTGTGTAGAATGGTTGCAAAAGGTTAAGGTTTAAAGTGTTTATTGCGAGAGAGAGAGAGAACCTATGGAAAAATGAAGGATTTATATTTTTGTTTTTTTTTTTAATTTGATTGTTGGAGAGGGAGAGGCAGGCCAGCCCCCCTAGCATGACCGTTCTATCTCTATTCTACCAAGAAACGACAAGAAATCTTTTCTATACAACGTGACATTTCTTCTGGCCGAGCATGGCGCGCCTCGTCGACTCGCGTTTCTACGAAGACAGACAGAAATTCTTTCCATAGCAAAGGGGACGTATCACGTGATGTTTATATTCCCTGAATATTATTACGTTTAGTTAACACAAAAAAAAATACCTATTGCACGAGTTTTTCATTTTTCGTGGGCGGTATGGTGTTGCTGCATCCTGGATCCAGGTCTGGATCTTTTTCGCGAAATTAAACCTAAATATTTTACATAACATTTCAACCTTTTGAACGTAACTCAACGCAACCACGAAACATATTTTTCGTAGGTATTTAGTTTTTAATAAGACTAGTTTGACATTTTTCAGAAGTAATGTTTCTACCCCCAAATGTCAAAACAAGAGAAAATATGGTCGTCATGCTCGACGTTGTAGACTTGTGTCGACTGAAGAAAAGAAACATTTCTTTTCTACATTCTTAATATCGCCATGCTTGGGACGATAGAAATATCTGTCAAATTGTCGATTCTTCCGTAGACATAGCCCGTTTCTACGGCGGTCATGCTAGGCCGGCAGGAGAAGTTAGGAGGAAGTCAGGAGAAGTTTTTAAAATTAAGTAACCGTGTAACTGTTCAGAAATATAAAGCCTAAACGACAAACACGACAGCTTTATTCTAATTACAAATTGCGAAAAAGAAAGGAAACCTGGTCACGTTTGTATCGGACTCGCGCATAAAGGGTTCAGCACTACACAATAGCTAAGGGCTGCGTCTAAATAGATGATGTGCTGATAACTTCTAGTTACAATGTAAAATTGAAAAGAGTAAAACAGAGAAGACTTCAAAAAAAAACGGGCCAAGTGCGAGTCCGGCTCGCACACAGGGTTCCATAGCCCCAAACAATTATAATAACAATATTTTGAACGGTCATTCATTAGTAAACTTCAACTGAACCGCAAAACTAAATTTGTTTTTCATAATAAGTTAATGAAAAACAAAGTTACTGCTGCAGTTTGGTGAAAACGTCCCATATGTCAAAAACTAAATATCAAATCTTATTCAAACAAATTTTCATTGAAAGTTTTCGGTTATACTTCCCAATATTTTTTTCAGAATTTTTCTCCTTTTACTTTTATTTTTGTACAATAATCGTAAAGCGGTTCACAGAATACATCTACCTACCAAGTTTCACCTGTGTAGTCCTAATAGTTTCGGAATAAAGTGGCTGTGACATACGGACGGAAAGATAGACAGACATGACGAATCTACAAGGGTTCCTTTTTTTGTCCTTCGACTACAATACCCTAAAAATAACTTTACTTTTGGAAGTCCGTGGCATAAAAACTCAATGAAACAAACTAAACTCTGTTTCTGTAATAACTTGCTAGCTGTAATAGCCATGTGGCATTAGGGCAATACATACAGATGGGGTTGGGTTGCTGATAGGATCCCATTGGCACCCTTCAATTATGGAACCCTAAAAGAGAAAAAATAAAACAATTCCATATTCAAATCATGGTCGCGCATTTGCATAATACCGTACATATTAACGGGCGTTTTAAACAAACAACTTTTCAGTTTTTATTGTGAGCCTAAATGTCGAAATATTACGCGGAATTTGAATTTTGGGTAGGATTTACAGCTGAATTTCAGAGCGACTGTTTAAATTGTGTAATTTGGTAATGCGCGGCCTGTGATCCTTTTGACAAATAAAAGGAGTTGTGTAAATGATGGTTTTTATATTTTTATTCTGTCGCTTTTGTTTTGGCTTGAGAATATCTGTTTGCCTTATTTCCGTAAGCGTTGGTGGGCCAGTGGTATAATAGGGGATAATCCAAATTTTTTTTCTTTGTCCGTTGGGTAGTTTATTGAAAAGTATTGGACAGGTATTTTTTTCTTTTTTCACGTGGTCATAAAATTACGGAGATATATTGAGTTGAAATAGCGCATGACGTCACATGTGTAGGTAAGTTTTATACCTACTTGTGACGTAGTAAGCCACCACTCTCCAACTTTAATGAGTTCTAACTCAGTATTTTTTTGACATTTTGATAAAACAAAAAATACGTGTCTAATATTTTTGTATTACCTGTCTGACGGACAAAATAGAATGTCGTTTTCTTTACCCAGTCCGATCCCCTATTCTCCTCCATTGTCGTGGTTTTGAACCTAGATAGGAACTTCATGTTATCATTGTTCTGCGCTTGTTCCAATTTATTTGGAGTCGACGCACCCATGTCTTTTTTTTCTATTTTTTTTTTCTTTTCATTTATTAATTGTAAAACATAGGTACATTATAAGTTCTTATTTGTTATACATTGAGGGCGCTATCTTTTGCCTCTAGGGCGTACAAAAATAGCAATACATGCAATATAATTAAAACAAGAAATTAATATAGATACATGGACCACAAATAACCAGTAAAATAAATTAGATCATCTATCGCATTAAGAATTTTCAATCACACTGAACAATGTCGATTAGATAATTAGATAAATTATGAGTAGTATAAAAAAAAAAATGTCCGCAGGTATTACAATAAATGAAAACTGTCAGCACTTTATAAAGAATGTCAAATAGATTGAATGATGTCATAAATTAAAATTAAATGTCAAATGTCACATCAATAATTGTTAGGTTAGGTACCTAACAATTATTGATGTGACATTTGACATTGTCAAATGTGTCAGAAATTTTATAATAGCATGTCATTCAAATATTCTTCTCTATTACTCGTCATCTCATCCATTCTGGCCATATCGTCCTTCACACATTCCATTCTTCGTTTCTTTGGTCAACCCCTACTCTCCCCCCCCCCCCCGGCATCCCCTCCCCCTCTTTTTATGATCAGTAAAAAAAAAACAACCAAAAATTTGAAATCTATTTCCAAAAAGTATTGGCCAAAATCATTCACAAAGTTCAGTGAGTTATCGGAATAAAAAACCGAAGAAAAATAGATAATTTTTCAGCAGATTTAAACCGTAAAAGTTCGGTAACGATCCCCAGGACTTTCGTCACATTTCGATGCCAAATGCTGGGTTTCTTCGCAAAAAAAGGATGCCAAGCATTAAATCTGAAAATCAAATAACGGTCTTTCTCAGTTAAGGGTATCGAAAAGTAATAGAGCGCACATACAGCGATGGCATTCGTATTATAAATTTCATAATTTATTTTATATTTTTTGTTATCTTTTTCTTAAACGATTTCAAAATTAATAGACTGACAAATGGCCCTTGTCTTGCAGTACACCGTGAACCTATTACATACAGAATGCACGCTGAGCCGTTTTCACGGCTGTCATTTGTAGATTTTCGAGAGTCGTTTCAGGTAGTCAGTGGCCCGAAGATGCCCGCTGCTATGGTTGCTCCGTGGATGGGTGATTTAACATACCGAGTTTCCTCAGTTGGTCCCGAAAGTCAATTGCAGATCTTTGACTGTGGTCAGTGGCTCGGAAATCTGAAAACCAGTCTTACCAAGCGGCATCGTATTACCTAGTACTAGCTGGGTTGTGGAGGTCAGATAGACCATCAGTCCATATAAAGTACTGGTATTCAGCTGCATCTGGTTAGACTGGAAGCCGACCCAAATATAGTTGTTAAAAAGGTGATGCAGATGATGTTTCTTGTTTTAGTCATTTTCTTCTAAAGCATTTGTGAGTGTTGGTGTGTAAAATCTTGCTTCTTCTTCACAGCTCTGAATGTGAGTACTTAAATAAAACTTCGCGACTGTTGAGCATGAGACCTTGAGTTCGATTCCCGAGTCGGGCAAAGTATTTGGGTTTTTTGGTCTGACGTGTCTTAACAAGGATATCCTATTGCCCGGTACTTACTAGGTTGTGGACGTCAGATAGGCAGTCGCTCCAAGTAAAATACTGGCATCAACCTGCATTAGATTACACTGGAAGCCGACACTAACGTAGTTATGAAAAGGGTACGCAGATGATGAGTGGGTGTGTGGTAAGTTGGAAGTCTTTGAGAACGTGGAAGGAACGTGAAAGGTATTTGCTATTGGCGCCTATCCACTGTAGTCTAACTTATTACGCTATTTCTTTCTTGATTTACCGTGTCGCTTGGTCCCATTGTTTAATCTCACAACCATTACTCACTATTTCCTTACCTTGTCTTATTCGTACTCCAACGCCATACCCTCGAACCGTCACCTGACATCAGATCTTTTTGCACCTTTCTCCCCATCCGGAGTTTGCTTCCAAAATTGGAAAATCGCTCCGAAAAATACTCGTCGGATCTGTCCGTTGATACGATCGTCATCTATACCCTTAAAAACGTACTAGTGGGTAAAGTCTCATACATTTCAATACAAAGAATATGTTTTAAAAACAAAAATTTTACTTCGGTTATCCATCATCATCATTATCATTTAAGCCGAAAGACGTCCACTGCTGGACATAGGCCTCCTCCAAGTGTCACATTGGCTGGTCCCGTGTGACTCGCATCCAGCGGATCCCCGCAACCTTCACCAGGTCATCGGTCCACCTAGTGGAAGGCTTTCCAATGTAAAATGTTCCGGTTCGCGGTTGCCACTCCAGAATTTTTTAAGCCCCATCGGCCATCCGTTCTGCGAGCAATGTGCCCTGCCCACTGGCGCCTCGTACATTGCTTGTCTGAAATAAAAGTTATTTTTATTTGATCCATGGAAGTTTAGTAAATTAAATTTATAAAATATGTTGTTCAAGATATTGCATCTACAAACAATAGCCCCAAATATCGGGTAGTCTTACCTACCTGCTATAGTCTTCAAGATTGAGTTGGAGCTGGCCCGTACTCTGCAGAGCAATGCTGCAGACTTCTTGAAAGTCATCGACGGGTAGTGGCGTGGCGTAATGTTTAGTATAATAATTGTATGTACACAACAGGACATAAGTACTGTCAACTTTGAAGCTACCTTTCATAAAATAAATAAATCAATATTTTACAAATATAATATTTTCCCTTTTTTGGTACGCTTCGTCACCAACTCCGAATTACTTTTAAACATAAAACTTGTACATATTTTTTGTAATCGCCTTTTAAAACCCTTCATTTTGTACCCCATTCGATAGTATAGGAAGAAAAAAAACACGAACTCCACAATCTGGGACCCCAGATCCGCAATTCTTTTTTGTTAATTTTAATGTGGCTAGTGTTCACTCGCGCTACGAAGGCGAATCTAACGACGTATAATAGGGATCCGGGTCCGTCAATCAGGTAATACAAAAATATTAGATAAGTATTTTTTGTTCTAGCAAGTTAACAGAAGAATACTTAGTTAAAACGCAGTAAAGTTGGAGAGTGGGGGCTCACTACGTCACAACTAGGTTTAAAATGTACTGAGCCGTGACGTCATGCGCCATTTCAACTCAAAATATCTCCGTAATTTTACGATTACGTAAAAAAAGAAAAAATACGTGTCAAATACTTTTTAATAATCTACCCGATAGACAAATAAAAAAAAAAAGTCACCATCCCTATTATCCAACTCCGTTCATACGTTTAAGAGTTACGAGGGTACATACTTACATACAGGTAAAACACATAACGCGTCCTTTTGAGCTAAGCCGCATTCGAAAAACAAATACAACAATACAAAACTCCTTCAACAATCTTAGTTCTACATTTAGTTAAGTCCAGTTCTTCTTGCCAGTACTTTTTCCTTACAAAAAAAAAGCTTGAGCTAATTTAAACTTTCCCTTTGTCCGTTACGAAGGTCACTCTTCTATACAAATGCTAGCTACTCGGGGTAATTAAGACGTTCCCTTTCTTTTAATTTGGGTTAAAAGAAATAGTGAGTCGTTATTATACTGAACGAGTTTTTTAAAGGAGTTTCTAGGAGTTTGAAGGCTTGGTGAGGAGGTTTTTTGAGGTTAAAAGGTTATGAACACTTTTTGTAGAGGTGCGTAGTAAGTGTCTGTTATCATCATCTGCCTAGCCTTTTCCCAAACTACCTCGAGGTCGGCTTCCAGTCTAACCGCATGCAGCTGAGTACCAGTATTTTACATGAAGCGACTGCCTATCTAACCTCCACAACCCAGTAACTGGGTAATACGATACCCCGATAAGACTGGATGTCATACTTTTGGCTTCTGACTGGCAAAGATCTAAAACAGCCGGAACCAACGGCTTAACTTGCTTTCCGAAGCACGGAAGAAACTCGGTATGTATGTATGATCACCCATCCATGGACCAACCTAGGCAAGCACGGCTTAACCTTTAAGACCGACCCGTGCAGCTGTTATTATTTAGCCCCGAGCTCTCCGTAATAAGTGTTTGTCATCATCATTCTCTTGCCCTTATCCCAATTTATTTGGGGTCGGTGCATGTCTTCTTCTTCCATACTTCTCTATTGCTTGTCATCTCATGAGACACCTCCTTTCTTGCGATGTCATCCTTCACACAGTCCATCCATCGTTTCTTTGGTATTCCTCGTAGTAAGTGTCTATATACATGTTAGGTTAAACGAGGGACGTATTGAGGGAGGGTATTCAGTATTTGATTCTCGTCCCAATGTAAAAAAACTGTAACCTTAATTTGTGACGTAATTGTCCTATGAAATACATTATTTATGAACACTGAGCGCGCAAGAAGTGAACTTGTAAACAGTCCCTAAAGTACGTAAGTACGTAAGTTACGATATACATCATCTTTCTGCCTTATCATTCTACATAGAGTCGGCGCAACAACTTTTTTTCTTCTCCACTGTCATCCATCAAGCTATCATTTAGACCTTCTTCTATGTCACCTACTTAACCTACCTACCACCTACCTTACATAATCCGTCCATCGTTTCCTTGGTCTTCACTCATCCTGTTTTTAGTCACAAGCGTTTTATTCCTCCTCGTCACATGCCCATACCATGACAGTCGATTGCCTTTTAACTCTTCGGTAACTGGCGCAACTTTAAGACGTCCTATAATGTACTCATTCCTTACTTTATCCATTCTTGTTCTTGTTCTCACACTACACGTCATCCACCTCAACATTCTCATCTCCGCAACATGTAATCTTTCTTCGTCTTTATCCATCTTCTTCAGTAAGAGTTCGTAGGAATATTTTAAAACGGCGTCGTAGAGTGTCGGAAAATCTCGTGGCTACATAATAACAGCCGCACGGGTCGATCTTTAAAGGTAAGCCGTGCTTGCCAAGGTTGGTCCGTGGATGGGTGAACATAATTACGTACCGAGTTTCCTCCGTGCCTCGGAAAGCACGTTAAGGGACCAACGGGGTCCCGGCTGTCATTTGTAGATCTTTGGCAGTCGTTACGAGTAGTCAGAAACCAAAAGTCTAACATCCAGTCTTACCAAGGGGTATCGTATTACCCAGTTACTGGGTTGTGGAGGTCAGATAGGCAGTCGCTTCATGTAAAATACTGGAAGCCGACCCCAAGATAGTTTGGGTAAAGGCAGGCAGATGTCGTCATCCGTCTTCCGACACCCATCATGTGGAGAATTTTGCCCAATGTTCAGCTATTTCAAGATTATTTTTACAGGTTTGTTTCTTTCCAATTTCACAAGATAGTGATAACGTTACAAAGAAGTGAAAGGTAATTTGGCTTATTTCATTTCATTTTCGATCATTCCTTATAGAGTGACAGTTGCCAAGTGCCGAAATCTAACACTTACTAAAGATGTTGATTACTTTTGAGTTCAGAATTTTGACTTCAAGTTAAAGATGCCTAGAAATGAACTAATAGTGAACATAACACAAAATCACGCCTGTGTTCCCTGAAGGGTTAGGCATAGATATTATAATAGCTACTATACCCACATTTTGCCATTTATGTTTTACTAGCCTATGCCCGAGGCTTCGCACGCGTGGAGTGCGATCACTGTCCCACGGGATTGTACTATCGGGATAAAAATTATCCTATGTGTTAATCCAGGTTATAAACTACCCCTGTGCCAAATTTCATAATCAATTCAGTAGTTTTCGCGTGAAAGAGTAACAAACATCCATCTATCCATCCATCCATACTTACAAACTTTCGCGTTATAATATTAGTAGGAAGTCCCAAATATAATACAGAGCGAGCCTATTGCTATTGAACTAAGAATGAAGTTTACATTATTATATTTTCCATACAACACGATAACCGTGACTGTATAATTTTACTTCTACTGTCACGTTAGCAAAATAACTTTTTATCTTTTGCAAAGTTAAACCAAGTCATGTTTGCAATTACAGTAAGCACATAACTTCGTGAAGTTGGAAATGTTTTGCTAATAAAGATCTTTTCAAAAGTCATTGAGAGTCAATAAAATATCGTGAAAAGTCAAATTCAGCTTATTTGTAGATGCTAAGTGATTTTTTTTGGGATATGGCAATTTTTTATTTAAGTGGTGTTCATTGAAACTACAGACTGTATTTTTTTTTCTATTTTCTTAATATATATTTTGTTTATTATTTTAGATCTATTTGTAAATAATGTACAATCGCGGACTTTAATTGATGAGCCACTCTCAAACTTTCCGTTTTTGCAGTTTTATACATTCACGAGATTACACGATTAAACACGAACCCAAACCGCATGCTCGTAAACAAGATGACATATTACCAATAATCGGAAATAGTCCTATCCATAGTATAATAAGAATAATACCGATTTGCATTACACTGCTAAAATACGAACAGTGGCAAGTGGCTCATCAATTAAAGTCCGTGCCTGTACATGCATGAAATAAAAATTGCTCCGATTCAGGCGGTGATTGAATGAATTGGAATACCTTTAATAATATAACATACCATCACGCCTTAAATCTCTGGAAGGTAAGAAAAGTTATATTTCCCAATAATACTTAAGGAACCTTCTGTAATCTATCAATCATACTAGAAACGGCATATTTACGATGATTACTGTTTCCCGTTTTTGTTTCTCTTTATCCCGTTTCCAGTAAATAATTGATAGTGTTTGTGACCATGTCAGTTAAAAACTTATAGATTCTGTAGTCTACTTCAATACCCAACTCACTCATGACTAACGAATGAGTTTTCTACGATGGCGATGTTATTTCAGAGTTTTAACACAATATGACTTTTAAACGTTTAATTACTTCGTAAAAAGATAAACTTGAAAGGTTTTGTGGAAGACTAGCTGCTGCCCGCGACTTCGTTTCCTTGGAAATTTTGATGGGTTTTAAGGGTATGAAAAATAGATTTTGGCCGATTCTCAGACCTACCCGATAGGCACACAAAATTTCATACAAATCGGTTAAGCCGTTTCGGAGGAGTATAGTAACTAACATTGTGACACGAGAATTTTACATATAAGATTTATCTTTTTTTATGATTATGTTCATGTTCGTGAACGGGCGCTGTCAGTTGTGACTGGTCATCTCTTAGCTGCCTTGGTTTATTTTAATTACTTTATTTTTGAATTACTGATTTAATATTTTATTTTGGACGCTCTTAAGTTGCCCGTATTTCTACATCGTTCTTACATATTTGTAATTTTTAACATGAATGATGTAACCATGATTTTGTAACATATTTTGATTTAAAAGAGTGTCCATGGAGTTTGTTGCCCATTCTTCTCCATAGAGATCTACGCTTTGGAATGGGCAACTACGGTACTTTCACAAGTTATTATGCCTTGTGACTGGGACTGTAGCTTCGCGTTTTGTTTTTTGTATTTTGACCGTAAAAAGTGCCTGTTATGGTCTACTTGAAATAAATGGTTTGAGTTTGAGTTATTAAACAGCCATTCCCATATATTTTGACCGGGTAGATATTGCACTTTTGTAGGAAACAGCTGCTTTAAAAAATATACCGATGAAAAGTTCCAGGGACCGAGATTCGGGATCGGAGTGATGTATATGCTTATACGTGGTAACGGTTGGGCTTCGCCGTCAGTGTCTCTTCTACCCTGTATACTGCATTAGTTTTTAGGGTTCCTTAGCCGAATGGCAAAAAACGGAACCCTTACAGATTCGTCATGTCTGTCTGTCTGTCCGTCCGTATCACAGCCACTTTATTCCGAAACTATTAAGACTACACAGCTGAAACTTGGTAGGTAGATGTATTCTGTGAACCGCATTATGATTTTTGTACAAAATTTTAAAAAAAATATATAGATAAGGATATCCCATACATGAAATTGAAACTAAAAAAAAAAAACTATCAAACCTATACGTGTGGGGTGTCTATAGATAGGTCTTTAAAAATGACATTGAGATTCCTGAAACCATTTTTTTTTCAAAGTCAATTGTTTGAAAGATACACTTCCAAAGTGATAAAACGAGTGTCCCCCCCCCCCTCTAATTTCTAAAGTAACAGGAGAAAAAATCTGAAAAAAATATGGGGATGTAGACCGTAAAAAAAACTTTCAACAAAAATTGGTTTGAATAAGATTTGATATGTAGTTTTTGAGATATGGGACTTTTTCACCAAACTGCAGCAGTAACTTTGTTTTTTATTAACTTACTATGAAAAACAAATTTAGCTTTTCGGTTGAGTGAAGGTTTACTAATGAATGACCGTTCAAAATATTGTCATTATATTGTTTGGGGCTATGGAACCCTGTGTGCGAGTAAGACTCGCACTTGGCCCGTTTTATTTAACAGTCACATGCACAGCTAAATAAGATTTAAACGATTCTTTCAATTAAGTACCAAGATAAAGCTCAATAGCTAATAATAATCTTTAAGTAGGTACAATTATATAACATCGTCATAAATAGAGATTAATCTTCCGTAAATGTCTTTTTTTTAAGTTAAAAAGCTGTTTCTCTAGATAATTTAAAATCGGTCTAATTTGGCTGTAACACTATTTTTCGAAAATGTTTCAGTCACTTTTTAGACTTATGTATTCTGCTTATGCGTATGAAGTTTAATTTAAATAGGTTCAGATATTTCGAAAAATAATGACTTGAAAGTTTGTATGAAATGTCGTAAAGCGAAATAGCTCTTAAGGTGACACTTTTCGCAATTTTTTCCATAGAAACTTCGGGGGGGTTTTACTCCACTGTTTGACACTGCACATCTAAAGTAAAACATGATATGATATTTTCTCATTATTCATTTTGTCTGTACGGAAACAGAATAGGAAAATAAATAGCCATTAAAAAGTTACGAGCTATCAAAGATTAGTTTTATTGCAAATTTTAACGCGACTTTGGTCGTAAATTAATTATAAAAGAAGTGTCAAATTTCCAAAACAAAGTCAGTGCCGACACAGCACAATTATCAAAGAATTCAATACATTTTATTTCTAATTGATACACGCAGTGGTTTTTTCATAAAACACTATCTTCCAAAGGCCTTTTCGTATTTTTTACGCGCGCTTTACGTTTCGGAACGCTGTGCGTGTGCATACGAACTAGATGTGCGTGCAGACTAGCGTCTAACTGCTCATCACTGATACTATGTGATACTATATCTGTCGGGCACGATGCCAAGTGAGACAGCGTGCTTTTCGGCCACGGCCACCAGTGAGTTCGAGCGCGCGACTAGTGAAACCTTAAAGGTTTAAAAGTCACGTATAAGTAAGTGAACTTGTTTACATTCATATGTATTCAGTAAAAAGATATTTTTTTTAATCTACTCACATTATTACATTATGAGTAGATTTCCGATGCTAAATAATATACCTATTTATCGATACGTCTGCCATGAAACCATATTCCTAACGACACCTCTAAATTCAAACCGAGTGTAACTTTTTATGTATTTTCCACTTCGTCACGAGTTGGTATCGCTGTGTTTGTTTTGTTCCCGTTTCGTCTCCGTTACATGTTTGTATGGCTGTCGAGAATGTTGTATGTATGTAAAATATACGATGTACGTGTTTTTGTCTCTGTACTCAGTCTTTTATACAGGGTGGCGCCGACAATACGACAGTAAATTAAACTGTGTATACCTCATGATGTTTCCAGTCTGCATACAAAATTCATTTGAATATATGCAGTATTTTTTTTTTTTGCTGGTTAGAATAACGGCCACTATGGCTCACGCACCACGTCCACTTAAGGGACTAAGTGCGGAAACCAAAAACCCCATGAAGAAGAAGATGAAGATGCAGTAATTTATTCAAAAGACATTATTTTTCATTTTCAACATTTTCTACATGAGGTGTGTAGATGGGAATGGGAAGCCGTCGCCTCCTTCTGCGAAGCAGTCATGCTAGCGAAGGAGGTGGCGGAACGTGAGAGGGAGAGAACCTCACGTCCCAGCCGCCGCGGGTGTCGCCCCGGGCGTCAGGGGGCAACCAGTGGCCCCCGGCCACCGTAGGCGCGACCCTGTGGACGGTGAGTAATGGGCTAGCTCACCGTCCGTCCGTCTCATGACGACAGGCGCGGAAGCAGACACGGCGCGTACGTGTTCCACGCGCGCCTCAAGGAGATGTCAGCAAACCGGAAGGGGTCCGAAAGGGCCGATGCCTGCCAGGGCTGCGGGTTGTTCGAAAGAGATACCGCGGCCCTGGAACACAAAGGGCTAAGAAGGAACATGGGTGGGTTTTAGTCAGTACAAGTCTGACACTCCCTCCCGCTCCGCCCAGAGCGGAAGAAGTCATTTGATGATTTCCCATCCGCAAAAAAAAAGGTGTGTAGATTAATAGTCTAGCACGGTCAAGTTAAGGACTCCCGCATTGATATAACAACCTTTGCCCAATTCGTTCTTTAAATTTCATTTCCAGACGCGAAATAGTGCAATATTTACAAATGTTATTCTATTACGGTAACAGTTTAATGTTCGTTTAATTTGATTGATATTATTGAAGTGAAACTTCTTATGCGACTTCTGACAAGTTTAACGCTACCATGGAGGGAGAATATTTTCTAAAACTCACTAAGAGATGGCAGTATTACAAGATTTGTGACTACGTAGTTCTACTAGGTAGGCAAGATGGCGTGCAAACAGTCATGCATTCAACACTTCGGTGTGACCAGCCTTCGCTCAATTTCCATGAGTAGAATAACCTCGATAAACTTATGTGATAAAAATAATACAACAAGAAAACAACAAAATATTATTTAGAAGCTCAATAAAATAACGAGAGTGAATGCGTGGCACTCGAACGCATGCGTGTAGTATTACAAAGTTTTACTTTTTCCGCGCGGAGTGACTCCACGCACTGTTTTTTTTTTTTTATTTTGATTCTAAGATATATTTCGTAGTTTAATTTTTTTCCTATTAACTAGTATCATCTATTTGTATATTTTTACTTAATAAGCTAGTTTTAGTGTTTTTCTTTTGTACCAATTTGATTATACTTCTAGTTGTTAATAGTTTAATTTTATTTAATAATTTTAATTTCCTAATTATATTGTGCTATGTAAAGTGATGGCCTGAAACACAGGTTTAAATAAATCTAGTTCGGGCACGTCGCTACCAAACATCTGAATTGAACTATCATTACTTGCAACTTTTGAATATGTTTTAGTTATAGTTTACTTATAAGTGCTAATTATACCATTGTATGAAAAATAATACTACTCCGCATAAATGTACACTTTTTGATATACTTTTTAAAAAAAAATTATTTTATTTTTTATTTTATTTTTTTATCACCAGGTGTTTTTATTTACTATCGTATTGTCGGCGTCACTCTGTATTTTGAAATAAAGAACTCTGTAGTACTCACCTAGAATATCTTTATATATATATATCGTCTATCTTTGTGAATGTGCGAAGATGAGATCTTATCTACCCATGTAACAGTTCGGTCTGTAAACTGAAAACTAAGTTTTTTAACGGAAGTTTCTGTATTTAAATTAATAGTTCTGTAATACAGCGTGGAATGACACCGACACGATTACAGTAGAATTATGTACTGAATACGTTGTTGCCGTTTTGGCGTTGGTGGCTCTTCCACCCTGTATAAAGGCTCTGCACACACCCAACATGACACACACATGCAACCTTAAGATGAATCGCCTACTTGTTTACCAGCCAATTACATTTAAAAAAAAAAACGATCCCACAACCAATTCCTCCTACAATATTCTAACTTCTAAAGTCATAAATCTTCAACCCCTTAGTTTATTTCCTTCTGTCGTGACATATGGTCTTACTTCCTTGCCCTGATGTATGGCAATCGAATTATCTGCTTACGAAAAAGGTGTTATTTTGGGCTTGAATTTTTACGAGAAGGAATGATTTTTTATCTTATCTTTTGCGAACTCACAAAGTAAGATATAAAATTTTTCCTTCTTTGTGATCTTGTCAAGTAAAGAATGTTCGATACACAGAAGCGAGATATGTGCCAGAAAAAAGTGGAGGCACAAAGAAGGGAAAGGTGATGATGATCATGAAAGATAATAAACATTTGCTGAGAATCATCATCTGCATAGCCTTTTCCCCAACTATGTTGGGTCGCCTTCCAGTCTAACCGGATGCGGCTAAGTACTAGTTTTATACATGGAGTGACTGCCTATCTGACCTCCACAGCCCAGTTAGTACCGGGTAATTCTAAACCCCTTGCTAAGACTGGTTTTGAGAATATTGGGCCACTGACTGCTTATCAACTATCAAATTTACAATTGACAGTCAAGACTTAACGTGCTTGCCAAGGCGCGGAAGAAACTCGGTATGTATACGATGGTCACCCATCCACGGACAAATCTGGATAAGCGGTTTGACCTTTTTTTTCGGAGGAGAAATCATCAAATGACTCCTCCCGCTCTGGGCAGCTCCCCCCAGGGCAAGAGGGAAGGGAGTGTCAGACTTGTACTGACTAAAACCCATCCATGTTCCTTCTTAGCCTTTTGTGTTCCAGGGCCACGGTATCTCTTTCGAACAGTCTCGCAGCCGTGGCAGGTTTCGGCCCTCTCGGACCCCTTCCGATTTGCTGACATCTCCTTGAGGACTACCTAACGACTGTCAAAGATCTTCAATTGAAAGCCGGGACTAACGGTTTAACGTGCTTTCCGAGGCACAAATGAAACTCTGTATGTATACGATGGTCACCCATCCACGGCCCAATCCAGGCAAGTGCGGTTTAACCTGAAGATCGTTTAGGGCGGCTGTTATTGTTTTGCAAACGAGCCCCTCCACATGACTAAACCAAAGAATTATTGTCATTAACCCAGCTTTAAAATCGAACACCAAGACAGAATTTCTCTCGTGCCATAAAAATTACATCTAACAGGAAATCTCCCATTTCCTGTTAGATGTGTTTTGATTGTGATTCGTGTTCTCAAGCCAATATATCATTGCGAAGCTCGTAAGTCAGGGGATCAGTACGAGCGAAGGTGCGAACCGTTTGTACGAGCGGTGGCAAGATGTTTTGAACTTGGTTAAACCAGGATTTATGTTGTTTTGAGAGATTTAGTGCTATAGAAAGTACCAAAGGTTGGTACACCATAATTATAATCGTTTTTGTCAGAATATGGTACACTAGCTTCTGCCCATGGCTTCAATGGGTAATACGATATCCAGTGGTAAAGACGGCGGCGGCCCAGTGGTGGCAGCCCCGACTTACGAGCAGTAAGTCGTAGGTTCGAACCCAGGCACCACAACCTAGAACTAAAAATTCGAAGACATGTGACATCTTCCAACCCGCAATGGGCCCGCGTGGATTAAAGCCCACTCCCTCTCATTGAGAGGAGGCCTGTGTCCCAGCAGTGGGAACATTAAAGGCTGAAGATGATGATGATGATGATTGCAAAGACTAGTTGTCAGTATTTCGGGAAACAGACCACCTGTGACGACTTTCAAAGATCAACAAATGACAGCCGGGAACAACGGCTTATCGTGCTTTCCGAAACACGGGGGATACTCGGAAAGTAATGGGTATACCAGTAATAACCACGATACAAAAATCTTCACATCGCCAGACTGAGTCTCTGACCTCATAAACTAGAATCATGAACTATCAAAAGAATTATAAAACTGAACAGTTTGAGTTATGATCGGGAGACATATTGCTCGTTCCTTGTTCGACATTCTCTAGATTTGATCCTGAAGACTTTGCGAATGATTTATAATGGATTTTGCAGAAGGAATTCGTGTTTTCCGGTCGATTGGATTTTGCTGTGTGTTTTGATGGTTTATTATCAGTCTGTGAATGTAAATCTTACTGTCATTTCCCACTGTTGGGCAAAGGCATCTCCCCAAGACTTAAAAATCCTTCGATACAGGGCCTATGTGGCTCACTGGTTCTGTCCAGCTCGTCCCGCCGTCCCCTGCGAGGTCTACCTAAAGCTAATTTAAATCTGCAACAACAAAAAAGAACTGAGTTCCTTCACACCTGATCTTTCGGAAGACACACGTTCAAAAATAAGGCAGAGGTGTGCCTCAGTAGGAAGAGCTCGTGTCTAAATAATAACAGCCGCACGGGTTGATCTTTAAGGTTAAGCCGTGCTTGCCAAGTTTGGTCCATGGATGGGTGACCATAATTACATACCAAGTTTACTGCGTGCCTCAGAGAGCTCGTTAAGCCGTTGGTACAGACAGCGGTAGTATGTGCTAACCCCTGTTCAGTACCGCCGAGTACGCCAGGGGGGGGGATAACTACCGGCGGCGACTAAGGGGTATCGTATTACCTGGGTTATGAAGGTCAGATAGGCGAGGTTAGACTGTAAGCCGACCCTAAGATATTTTGGGAAAAGGCTAGGCAGATGATAAGTAATCAGTTATAGTAGTCCCATATAATAGGGGGCGAGTCTGTTGTCATCAACCATTTAGACTCTGGGTTGCTAATGAAAAATTCCTGGCAGAAGAACCTAATCCCACTTAATCCAACCCGGGACCTCCACTCAACAGGAGCGTTTGAGATCATCTAGACCAACGATATTTAAAGAACATGACCAATATCATCAGCATAATGTCTTCAAAGAGCTTTACATCCTAACGACCTTTTTGAAGAACATCAGCAATAAGATCAGTGTACATTCTTCTAAGGTATGCCAGGGCAGGGTAGGGCAAGATGGGTAGACGCGATCAAGCAGGTTGCTGAAGGCAGCTTGTATCGAGCGGTTCATACTGCAGGAGGCATGGCTTGGAGATGTATCTTACGTGGTAGCAATCCTCAGCAATGAGGGAACGACGAACGAGAAGAATATCTTTCTTAGATGTCTTCTCCCTGCGTTGCCACACTTCACACATATGCCTCCACTTTGACGCCTATAATAAGATTCATACTCTCAATAAGCCCGCACCATTATCATTATCGCAAAAATAACATAATCATCATCTGCCTATCCCTTTCCAAAACTATATTGGGGTTGGCTTCCAGTCTAGCCGGATGCAGTTGAATACCAGTATTTTACATGAAGCAACTGATAAATAATGACCTATCTGACCTCTACAACCCAGTAACTGGGTAAGAAGTCAAAAGTCTGACATCATCAGACTTTTGACTACTCGTAACAACTGTCAAAGAACTACAAATGACAGCCGAGACCAACGGCTTAACGTGCTTTCCGAGGCACGGAGAAAACTCGGTATGTAATTACGGTCACCCATACATGGACCAACCTCGGCAAGCACGGCTTAACCTAAAAGGTCGACCCGTGCGGCTGTTATTATTTGACCACGAGCTCCTCATCACACATCTACCTCGTAAATAACATTTTGGCGCCTATAATAAAATTTATCATCCCAATAAGCACGAACCATGAAACCATTATCATTATCGCAAAATTAACATAATATCCTATCAAAAAACCACACACATAATAAGTTATTCACCAAAATCTCCATCTAATGATCCATTCACCTGTACTCACTGGGAAAGCGTAATTTGTCACTAGAAGCCATCAATGGCCTGCCGGGAACAGCCACATCTTTTACTGAAATCACCACTTCGCCTTTTTAAAAGATTTATTGAAAACCATTCTGAATGCAATGCGCTTTTGAACTACCATGGATTTATAGAGTTTTAAGAAATGGTAAGAAAAGTGTGTAAAGATGGTGTAAGGGCCAGGGTTGCGGGACTGTTCGAAAGAGATACCGTGGCCCTGGAACACAAAGGGCGAAGAAGGAACATGGATGGGTTTTAGTCAGTACAAGTCTGACACTCCCTCCCGCTCCGCCCAGAGCGGGAGAAGTCATTTGATGATTTCCCATCCGTAAAAAAAAAAAGGCAGTGACGACCAACTTTTCAAGATATAGGCCGTAGGTTCGAACCCCGGCAAGTACTCTATTTTGTTTTAATTTTTTTTTTCATCTTTGCTTTCAAAACAATAAGTAAGTGAGTAAGAAATTAAAAATTAAAAAAAGCCCAGCCCCCATTGTGCCATGTCATTAACAACCCAAAAGTACTATAGAATAATCACGAGTAAAGAATACCTCAAAAACTTAAGCAGACCTATGTTCTACGAAAAAACGAATAACTCAATGAATACTGAAAAGAACCCGAAACCCGAACAGAAATGTCAGACTTGACTTCACACGGTCATTTACAATAGCAACATTCAAAAATAAACATAATTCTAACATCTCAATCACATGTCACATGTCTTCGCAATTTTGGTTCTAGGGCATACTGGTTTCCTCACGATGTTTTCCTTCACCGTTTTGAATGCAGTCTCCTTTCTAGCATGTTGATGGCAATTTTTAATCAAATACAAGATCAATTTAGCTCTTGGCTAAATAATAACATCCGCACGGGTCGATCTTTAAGGTAAAGCCGTGCTTGCCGAGGGTGACCATAATTACATACCGAGTTTTCTCCGTGCCTCGAAAAGCACGTTAAGCCGTTGGTCCCGGCTGTCAATTGTAGATCTTTGACAGTCGTTACGAGTAGTCAGAAGCCAAAAGTCTGACATCGAGTCTACCACCAAGGGGTTTCGTATTACCCAGTAACTGGGTTGTGGAGGTCAGATAGGCAGTCCCTTCATGTAAAATACTGGTACTCAGCTGCATCCGGTTAGACTGGAAGCCGATCCCAAGATAGTTTGGGAAAAGGCTAGGCAGATGAAGACAAGATGTTGTTTTGCATCCTCGTCAAAATGCAGGAGGTTGTCACAAAAGACATAAATAATCAATTTTAATTACGGTATCTAGTTATTACTAAACGATGCTTTATTGTTGTTGTTTAAATTTGACAGTATTTCAGAATAACCCCTTTAACGTGGCTTGGAGAATTAGAAATAGATTGCTTGCACTGTGTGAAACCGCGGTTATGGGGCGAGGATCAGATGGGCCCCGTTTAAAACACGGGTGGTTCAAACTTACCGATTACGGCAACGAAGAAAAAAAAGTTACCTATTAATTTTATGCTTGATTTGGGTCGAGAATCATGCGCATAGTGACTTTCTTGAATTTGACGAGGATGCAAAACAACTCAGCCCAAAACTCAGCGATGCGAACCCCGCTCGCTGATGCAGTGATAAGATCTTCAAGTGCTCAGGTATTAGGACATGCAAGATGGAAAGTGGGCCATTGTCTGTGGAGACACACCTGAGATCTGAGCCTTTGATGAAACCCCATCTCTCGTGTGTTCATTTGTGATGATTAAATAAATGACACATTAGTCGTAGGAACATTGTTGGCTGATAACGCAACGCCTCCGATGAATACTCCTCTTAATATTTTAAACCGAGGGAAGCTTCTATGGCACACGCTCCGCGCAACTTTTATACGCGTACATATTTAAATGGAGCGTGACTCACAAGTTACCGCAGAAGCTTTTATAGTCCCCGTGAAGGGGAATGGTTTGAGTAAAGGCGATTAGAAATTGGGCGATGAACAATGAAGATGTTGCTTTGTTTGGCATGACAAAGATTCTCGAACCTGCATTGGATGTGATATTGCTAAGGAAGAAGATTTAGCATCACATTATTGGACACGTGGCTAAATGAGGAGCTCGAGGCTAAATAATAAAAGCCGCTTGGGTCCCGATGGTGGATAGATGGGTGATCACCCATTGCATCCGCAATTTCCTCCGTGCCTAGGAAAGGACGTTAAGCCGTTGGTCCCGGCTGTCATTTGTAGATCTTTGACAGTCGTTACTGGTAGTAAGCTCGAAAGTCTGACAACCAGTCATACCAAAGGGTAACGTATTACCCGGTACTAACTGGGTTGTGGAGGTCATATAGGTATTCGCCCTTATTTAAAATACTGGTATTTAGCTGCATCTTTTAGACTGGGCGCCGATGACCAAGTGAAAAGGCTAGGCCGATGATGATCGGTTTATATAAAATACCGACTTTTGAAAACAAATAACAGAAAATATCGCTATCAGTAAAACCACTCCCCAATCCACGTTGAAATTAAAGTGATGACAATGACAAATTAACAGTTCAAGTGGTACCTAAAGTAGTTTACGAAATCTTGCAAGTTGTGTAATATAGTGAACTGTTGGGCAATCTCATTTTCTTCAAGGTATCATTATTTGACCTTAGATTTTTGCTGACTAGCGATTCTTGATGAGTATATTATCTGCACTTTTTATAGTAGAAAACTTTGAAAGAAATATTAGGTTAATGTAAGTTTTTCTTTTACGTAGAATATCTATATTATGGTCTCGATCATTCGATTTAGAAGTTATGTACGTTTTTTTAAGGCGACAATAAGGGCCCGCGACCTTGAGCTAGTAAAAGTGCATGCGTAACGCTTCAACGCGCACCAAGATTATTCGAAAAAACAACCCACCTTGATTTATCAAACACAATACAAATAAAAGCCGTATACTAAAATATGGGTTGTTAAATTGTCTTTCAGATGGTCAAAGTTTCATGAAAATACGTCCGATAGTTATTATCGTTTTTTTGTCCGTGTTAGACATGAATTTACAAATTAATTACACTATGTTATAAAAAGATAATTTCACATTTTCACATATCAATTTATAAAGAAAATTGTCTAGTATAACAAATATACAAAGAAATAAGACTAGAAGTTTAGACGTTATGTTCAATTTAAAATCATTAAAAGTCGTATATCTGCGCCTTAACGATGCTCTTTTTTGTTTTTATCGTTTTTGAAAATATTTCACGAGGACCGTTTTTCATTGTGTATGTATGTATCTTCTCTGTTCCCGGATCATTATAATCTGGATCTCTTCAAAGTTCGAATAAATCGGTTTTATCTAAGGAAGCGCGTTGTACCCTAGGCCGTAACATCTCTTCACATCAGACGAGTTGAGGTCAAACGCAAGACAATTTAGTATTAAAAAAAAATAAAGAACTTTAGATTTTTCAAAATCTCTTTGAAAAATCTAAAGTTCTTCCACAAAGTAACTATGGTTTTGTCTACGGTTTAACTAAGAGAAATAATAGAAAAAAAAAACCGGCTAAGTACGAGTCGGACTTGCGCACGAAGGTTTCCGTACCATTATTTATAAAAACGAGCAAAAAAAATCACTTTTTATGTATGGGAGCCCCCTTAAATATTTATTTTATTCTATTTTTAGTATTTGTTGTTATCGCGGCGATAGAAATACATAATCTGTAGAAATTTTAACTGGCTATCTATCACGGTTCATGAGATACAGCCTGGTGACGGACGGACGGACGGAGAGCCAAGTCTCAGTAATAGGGTTCCGTTTGACCCTTTGGGTATGGAACCCTCATATTAAGAAGTCTGCCGACTACACTGTACTATACCATGCCCATGCTATGAAACCCTGTATTATTTGTTTTGAAAAATATGGGGGAAAAACTACCAGAGTGTGGGAAAGAGACGGAGCTACAGAGCACGTCTAGCGCCATCTCTTTCCTACTCTGGAATAAGATTATCTGTTTCCCACACTGGAATGAGCTTAAAACAATACTGCATTAAGATAGGTGGCCACCAGACAACCAGTCACGACCAGAATCTAAGAAAACGTAAACGCTCTTACAAGAATAGGGGATCGGACTGGGTAAAGAAAACGACATTCTATTTTGTCCGTCAGACAGGTAATACAAAAATATTAGACACGTATTTTTTGTTTTGTCAAAATATCAAAAAATTACTTAGTTAGAACTCATTAAAGTTGGAGAGTGGGGGCTTACTACGTCACAAGTGGGTATAAAACTTACCTACATGTGACGTCATGCACCATTTCAACTCAATATATCTCCGTAATTTTATGACCACGTGAAAAAAGAAAAAAAACGTGTCCAATACTTTTCAATAAACTACCCGACGGACAAAGAAAAAAAAATAGGATTATCCCCTATAGGGTATGGTCACTAAAACCGCTTCGCTACCACTCGCTACCCACCCGAATCCACGTCGAAATTAAAGCGATGACAAAGACAAATTAACAGTTAAAGATTTACCTACCAACAGTTCGTGAAGTGTTCATGTTTGTTTACCACTGTGACGGGATGGGCGAAATATGTGGGTATGTGAGGGTGCATAGTCGTGTCGTGTGTCTTGGGATAGACGCGTGGGTTTAACTGACAAAATTCTGCAGAAATGTTTAAAGAACGTTGTTTTATGCTTTTACGGTTCAGCTTACACTGTCATTTATTCAATTATCGATGGAAGGGAAATAATCATCTAAGTCACAATTATGGACCCTGTCGGGCACAGCAATATCAAGTAGGAGAGAGGAGGAAGAACACTGGGTGCTTAATGTGATAGGTATATTATATTTTCAGTTACTTAGCTAATAAGTTATACTGTTTATTACTGAATAGAATGTTTGAATGATAATTATTGTTTTATAGATTATATACATTTATTCAATCAATTAGTAACATTGTTAGAACCATATATTTTTTTTTAATTTATTCATTGTTGTTATATTTACTATTATAATTTATTGCGTATTTAATACATATTTATTATCGGTAAGTTATTTAATTTGTTGCTCCATATATTAATAAATATGGATTTTTTTAATAAAGTTAAAAAAAGAAAATGTGAAGTCTATGGTAGATTAATAATCACGGAAGATTTATTCCGTGAGTGGCAAAGTAAGTTTAATGATTGAAAAGATACTGAAACTAGGTAAGTAAGCGCGAAGGACAATTGAGTTAGGAAAAGTCATTCTGATGTCATGTCATGTCCTCTAAAAGTGCATCCACACAGCTCGGCAAATTCTCCTTCCCTAACTCTAACTAACTTTGTGGATCAACATAAGATTTGTTAAAGATATATATAATATCGAGGAGGAGCTCGTGGCTAAATAATAACAGCCGCCCGGGTCGATCTTTAAGGTTAAGCCGTGCTTGCCGAGGTTGGTCCGTGGATGGGTGACCATCATTACATACCGAGTTTCCTCCGTGCCTCGGAAAGCACGTTAAGCCGTTGGTCCCGGCTGTCATTTGTAGATCTTTGACAGTCGTTACGAGTAGTCAGAAGCCAAAAAAAGTCTGACATCCAGTCTTACCAAGGGGTATCGTATTACCCAGTTACTGGGTTGTGGAGGTCAGATAGGCAGTCGCTTCATGTAAAATACTGGTACTCAGCTGCATCCGGTTAGACTGGAAGCCGACTCCAAGAGAGTTTGGGAAAAAGGCTAGGCAGATGATGATATTATATAATATATATTTTAATACTAAATTGGCTTGTATTTGGCCGGAACTTGCCTGATGTGAAGCGATGATGCGGCACGCTTGCCTAGATGAAACCGAGTTACTCGAACTTTGAAGAGATTCAGATTAAAATGATCCGGGAACAGAGATTAGCTACATACATACACAATGAAAAACGGTCAACGTGCCACTGGCAGTGCCGCCGGCAGACGCGACCAACGCAGCTGTGAAGCGATATTCTCAGTTGTGACTTGTGACTCTCGGTAAGTAAGTAGTCTTGTAGTAAGAGGTGTACGCAGTAATTGAAAATGAACGATAACAATGCAATGGCTGCTGCAATTTTGGTATACTTATATTCACTGTCACTGATTGTGTGGTTTTATGAAACCACGGTAAACATGAAACTTTTTTTCACACTATAGACATTTAACTAAAAATTTTTGGAATAATATTCCATTAAGGGTATAAAAAGTATAAAACGTGGAGTATGGATAAAGTGAAAGGCGCTCTGCTCCGCGGCCGAGCGTCACGCGACATGCACACACAGACGAAAAAATTTGAGACGATGTAATAAAAGTTTCACTTTAATAACAAAATAAGATTTAAATAGGCGTGATGTTCCCAGAATGCTGTAAGAGAAATGGAAATCACTCATTTTAAACATTATACCAACGAATACGAAAGGACAGCACTCTCATCAAAAGCCGCGCGGCGATCGCATCAATCTGTGTGGAATCATCATGCTGTGTAGATTCACTATTAATCGATCGATTTTCAGCACGGTTGGCGCAGTGGTTCAGCGATTGTCTGCTACACTGCTTTTCGCGGAAAAGATTATTGCACGGAAAATATTTATATGACCTACAAGTAGTTGCTCCGGGTCTGGCTGTTTGTGTATATAAGTTAAAATGTTTGTAAAAGCACCACGATACAGGTGTAATTGGTGTAATTCCTAGTTTGGGGCAAAGTTTGTTTTAATAACAAAAGAAAAGATAAAGTCTTCTTCTGCGTCTTCTAGTGCATTTGGAAGCAGGCGGGACCCATTTCATGTTTTAATCTATACATATACAAAAAAATAAAATTGAAGTGTCTGTTTGTAATATTAAAAATAACCGTTTTTTACCTTACTTCATGCATATGAATGTAGAATTAGAATTAGAAGAATTAGAATTTATTTATTTGTGAGAATGTAGTTTTACATAGTATGGTGTTAGTATTTTGTTCAGTTCAATACATTCTACCACAAGATGTGGTGTACAAATATTCAGATGTCATTTACAGTCCAATACATTTTAAGATTTGTGATACAATAAGTCCAATATGAATTAGTAATATTATTAATATTAAAATTAAAAAGGTAATCGTTATAATAAGTAAGTAAGTAGGTACATGTCATCTTGGATTGTTACAGTATTCCATATATTCGCCAATGTCATAAAAGCAATTATCCAACAACCAACTGGTCAGCTTTTTCTTGAACATGGGGATGGGAAGTTCCTTAAATGAGTTAGGTAACTTGTTAAATACCTGAATGGCATTTACATATACATTTCTCCTAAATATTTGCAGTCTACATTGAGGTACATTTAGTTCATGTTTGTACTTATTTCTAGTAGAAGCCTTTTTGTGGCTCACTTCTGATTGCATGCGAAAATAGTGCGGGTTTTGCTTTACTAGCATGCATAGTTCCTTGATGTACATGCAGGATAAGGGTAAGATGTGGAGGTTTTTAAATATGGGTTTACAGCTGTCCAAGAACCAGGCGCCAGTTATTGCCCTAACACACTTTTTTTGTACCCGAAATGCCATTGAAACTTCAACTGAATTGCCCCATAGACCATAAGACAACACAGACGATACGTATCTGTGATATGCAGTGACTGCTGCGGCTACGGACACAGTTGATCGAAGACGTTTTATGGCGTATACGAATTTTTCTATCTTATCGCATACGTAGTTGATGTGTGATTTCCAATTGCAGTTTTGATCCACTATTATGCCCAAGAATTTTGTGTTTACTACTTGTTCTAGGATACTGTCTTCATATTTTATACTCAGATTCTGAAAGTTTGATTTATAAGTTTGAAATTGAATTATTTTTGTTTTATTTATATTGATTTTTAAATTGTTATTATTAAGCCAGATTATTATGTCTTTGATTGCTTCGTTAATTTCCTGTTCCAATTTAATTTTGTTATTACCTTTTATTATATTAGTGTCGTATCGTCAGCAAATAATATTGTTTCGTGTCGTGTTGCATTGGAAAGGTCATTGATGTATAGCAGAAATAAAAACGATCCCATTACGCCACCCTGGGGTACTCCAACTGCGTTAGTTTTATAGCTAGATTTATATTCTACTTTGTTTCCATCAATGACTTTTGATATTTGCACACATTGACGCCTATTACTTAGATACGATTTAATCCAGTCATTCGCTTTGCCCCTTATGCCATATTTATCCAATTTGCTTAGTAATAGCTCATGATCAACAAAGTCAAAGGCTTTACTCATATCCAGAAAAATTGCTACTACGGGTATGTGGTCATTCATTGCCTCAGTTATTATTTTTATTAAATTGAAACAAGCTAAAGACGTAGTGCTATTTTTCCTGAATCCAAATTGCTCCCGCCTTAGCAAATTATAGTTATCGACATATGCGTACAGCCTTTTTAACATTATTGTCTCAATTACTTTTGATAATATAGGAATTAAGGTTATAGGTCTTTACTTCGCCATGTCAGATTCATCTCCATTCTTAAATATTGGTATGACTATTGATTTGTTTAATGCGCTTGGGAATATACCTTCTAGGAACGATAAGTTAATTAATTAGCACAACGGTTTGCATAATTGATAAGCTCAAGATTTTATAATTTTGGTATTTATTTCGTCAAACCCGACTGACGCCGTATTTTTGCGGTTTTGGATTACCCTGAAGACTTCTATTGGATCAGTAGGGTTTAGGAATATTGTATTACTCTGATTAATGTCCATTGTTCTATTTAAAGCGTCAACATTGTATGTAAATTCATTATTATTTGTCAATTGGATATAGTATTCGTTAAACATGTCACAAATTTTTTGAGGGTCAGTGATGTTATTGGTATTAAATTAATTGTTTTATGTCATTACTTTTTTGTGTGTCACCAATTTTTTTATTGATAATGTCCCAAGTAGCCTTGCATTTGTTTTTCATATTCTGTATATATCTTTTGTTGTGTATTTGTTGAAATTTGTTAATACAACGTTTAAGTATGACACTATATTTTTGATACTGTTTTGTTATTCTATTTTTGTTTGTTTTATTGTGAATACTTTTTAAATATAAATATCGTTTCCGTGTACATGACTTTTTTAGACCTTTTGTCAACCATAGAGTTTTATTATTTCCGTTCGACCTTTTTATCTTTTGTTTGGGAAAACATAGTTTATAAAACAGTTGCAATGTTGTATATACGGTACATATACCAAAATATTTTTATTTACTTAATTTTTGTCTGTCTGTCTGTCTGTTTGTTCCGGCTAATCTCTGGAACGGCTGGACCGATTTTGACGGGACTTTTACTGGCAGATAGCTGTTGTAATAAGGAGTAACTTAGGGTCTTTTATTTTAGAAATAAAATAAATAATAATAAAAACAAAAATGCAAAAACCAAAAATAAACTAAATAACTTTTTTGTTAAATTCCACGCGGACGAAGTCGCAGGCACAGCTGGTTATTTTATATTTCAACGAACATTAAATTTAACCAAACTGCTAGGAACTCGATGAAAAAAAAATCTCTGCTCTGCCGTCTTGACAAGGCCAAAGATTCAGCCACTAAAGTTTGTTCCGACTACAATGCCTCGCGGATGTACCGAGTAGTCGGTGCCGGAAAGTGGGGGACTTCCGCTGAGTGCTCGTTATTGTATAGAATTTTTTAGGGTTCCGTTTCAGTTTGACCGTCTAAAATGAGTTAATGATAAGTTTCTTTTTTCTCAGTTGTATTTTGAAGTGGAACTTCTTATGCGACGTCCAACAATATTGCGTTAAACGTTTAACGCTACCATGGAGGGGGAATAGAAAGAGACAGAGTGAGAGTGAATGCGTGGCACTCGAACGCATGCGTGTAGTATTACGAAGTTTCACTTCTTCCGCGCGGAGGGACTCCACGCACTATGTATTGTTTTTGTTTTTATTCATTCAAGATCGTGATTCACGCGCTAAATAAGTTCGGGCCACTCGGGTCACTCTTTAGGTTAAGCCGTGCTTGCCTAGGTTGGTCAGTGGATGGGTGACCACCCGTTACATACCGAGTTTCCTCCATGCCTCGGAAAGCACGCTAAGCCGTTGGTCCCGGTTCTCATTTGTAGTAGTCAGTCTCCCGAAAGTTTGTAAACCAGTCTTTTCCAAGGGGTATCGTATTACTCAGTACTAACTGGGTTGTGAAGGTCAGATAGGCAGTCGTGTCATGTAAAATACGGGTATTCAGCTGCAACCAGTTAGATTGGCTAGGTAGACTAAGAAGGGGAATCAAATATAGCTTATTACTCTTCTGCATAACGTTTTTCCAGATGTGTCTTTGACTGACGATGAAGGAGTTATACGTTCTTCTAAACGGTACATAATACTACTGTTTGGCAAAATACATAAGAATGGTGGTCTAGATTCTGTGTTTCAGCATATTATTTTGTTATATTTTGTCTATTTTTGTTGCTCCTCCGTATTTATTTTTTTCGTATCAAACCGTGAGATACATGGGCCTATCAAAGTAGCAGCATTGTAGCGGTGTGACATTTTTTTTTCTAAATTCTACAACACTGTAGGGCAACCTTTTAGCATTGTTGAGGACCAATTTAGTTAAATGTATGTCTTATTTTTAAATTTTTGGTTTGTTTTTTTTTTTTATTTAATTTTGTTTCATAGTTTTGTCCTGTGCAAGTCAACAAATATTTTTTTCTTTCGTCGTAAAAAGTTCTACTGTTACAGCATTCATAGTGACAAATAATATTTTATTTGTATAATAACTACCAGCAAACAGCAAAGATATTACGGAACCCGTACATTTCAAATTAAAAGACAACCCCACTCAGATTTTTTGTTGAAAACTTTGATGACACTCCGGGAACCTTTGTAGATTTTCAGACAGTCTTAAGATGAATGTGCTTTATGTAAAAAGAGATCATTGTAGCTACAAAAAATCTTAATGGAGTTGCTTAATGTGATGTTAATTTGTGAAAGAATGAATGAAGACTAATTAATTATTACTGTTGATTTTGTTGCATATTGTGTGGAGTTTCGTAAGATTTGTGTGTTGTGATGACGGAATATTGTTGATGCTAAAGTTATTTCATACGTCTAAGGGTAAGTAATTTTCAGCATCTTGATGAAAATAACTTTTGAGCAAATAATCATAGTGGAGAAACCTGATTTTGCAAAGACAGGATTGAATAATGGCGAGGAAAAGCTTGGTAAGGAGAACTAGATTACATTGTCATTATCTGGTGATAATAAACTTTAGGAAGATTTCTCAGCAGTGCCTCTAAAAAGCCTTTGAAATCCTACACGCCTGTTCACCCTCCAGAAAGATGACGTAGAGGTGTACAATTAGATACACCCAGTTTGGGTCATTTAAGCTAATGTAATACCAGCTTGCCGCGCTTGACTCGCTGGAACGCAGAGCAAAGAGGCTGATTGAAGACGTAAAATTGGTGGATACCAAGGTTCACAGCCTGGCTCATCGCCGCAAGGTTGCCTGCTTGTCGGTCTTCTACAGGCTGTACTTCGGTGAGTGTGCCGAAGAACTCCACGACCTCATCACACCGTCCCCCTTCTATCATCGGACATCTAGACGCACTGCAAGTTACCATCCCTACCTTATTGCTATTCCACCAATTTGCACAAAGCTTTTTCAAACGTCTTTCATAATGCGCACAGCAAAGGAGTAGAACTCTCTACCTGCGTCTGTGTTTCCGAACGCTTACAACCCTAATCTCTTCAAAGTTAAGAGTGAACAGGCTTCTTCTGGGTAAGCTCGTACCATCGTCGACTTTGTCTCTGTCATCTCTGATCTAGACTAGAGTCAAGAGTCGCAAACATAAACAAAAAAAAAAACCCAAATTCAAATTTCGGGCTGCTAATGAGAAAATTTTGATGGGAAAACCCAATTACACTTTGCCAGAAATGGGAATCGAAGCCAGGTAATCATGCTACTAGCTTAGCGAGACATTAAGTTCTCTTTGTAAAATTTGCCAAAACTCCACTAACCAGGACTCCATCATTCATTTACTTATTATTTTTGTAAAAAAATTGTGCATGACAGTACTTTTAATCAAAAAATTGCTTTGAATTTTAAAAATGGAATTGGGGGCGTCGGCCACAGGTGCTTCGACCACTGGGGGCGTAAGCCACGGACCCTCCACCAACATCCAGGAAAGACGAACAGAATTCTATTATTGAAAATTTCAGTAACCGTATATTCCACATAATAGTATCGCTAACCAAATATGTCTGCGTGAATAGCTAGCAATGTATCGCGATGCGCCGAAGTGCAAACCGCAGTTCCGTATAGTTTCGAATTTACGAACTTGAACCTAGGTCTTGGAAGTACGTGGGTGGGGAAGTAAAGTTTGACTGGAAGAGTCGGCTATGAAAATTTTAATGGTTTCATCTTCTTTTTAGGGCTCTGTACCCAAAGGGTGAAACGGGACCCTATTACTGAGACTTCCGTCTGTCACCAGGCTGTATCTCATAAACCGTGATAGTCAGCCAGTTGAAATTTCTACAGATTATGTATTTCTGTTGCTAAAAGAGTAAAAACCTCTTATTTGCAGACAACAAATAGATCTTCTGTCTGAGCATAAGAGAAAAAAAAAAATGCAGTTAAAATAATTATCTTAAGGAGAAACTATATCGACTAAAGCCGCTAACAGAAAACTTTTAAACCCAACGTCAAAAAACATTTCTCACTCCTCTTCTAGCTTCCATAATTCCCGGTTCAGCATCCACAGTTCCCACAACTTCGTCGGTTGCATTTTAATGCCTTGCTAAATAACACCGCGACTTTGTATCCTTGAGTTTCTTGCTAATGTATCAATTTATTGCGCGTCACTTAAGTTTGATTCCGAAGTTGTGCAGTTACCTGATGCTCCATTTACTGTAGTTTCAGTTCGAAGATAGTTTAATTTTGAGGGAAGATGTCGTGAGGATGGACGGGAGAATGTTAACTATGACTAAATTAATTGGCTACTTGCATCTGGCGTGTTTGTGCGTGCTTGTTTCACTAGATGCATGTCTACGTGGACGAGGTGATTGTTTTGCACCCTCGTCAAATTCAAGGAGGTAACTATGCTAATAATTCTCGACCCGAATCAATAATAAAAAGGGTAGGTATTTTTTTAAATTTATTTGTGTTTTAAACGCGGCCCGTCTGATCCTCGCCGTATAACCGCGCTTTCACACATACAAACAATCTCAAACGTTTATTCGATAATTTCTTATCCCCTAAACCATGTTATGGGAATTATTCTGAAATATTGACAAACTTAAACGAGGAAAAAGTAGCGTTTATTAATAATTAATTAGGCATCGTAATTTAAATTGATCATTGACATGTCGCCTGTGATACAGGTTTAACCTAGTACAGGCATTGAACTTTGTTATACCTTTATTATTTCTAAGATTTATATTGTATTAATTGTGCCGATTCTAACTTTTGAATAAATATATTATTATTATTATTTACGTCTTTTGTGACAACCGGGTAAGTAATATAATGATATAATTAAAAAATCTCTAAAATTTACAAGATATAACAACTGAATCTATAATTTTATTCGATATAACGATCAGTTAATATAATAAAAGATTGATACAATTTTAAAATAACTAATTTTTATAAGCATAACATACATCTATACTTAATATTATAAAGCTGAAGAGTTTGTTTGTTTGTTTGTTTGTTTGTTTGTTTGCTTGAACGCGCTAATCTCAGGAACTACTGATCCGATTTGAAAAAATCTTTCAGTGTTAGATAGCCCATTTATCGAGGAAAGCTATAGGCTATATATCTTCACGCTACGACCAATAGGAGCGGAGTAGCAATGAAAAATGTTGCGAAAACGGGGAAAATGTGACGCAGACGAAGTTGCGCTGGACAGCTACTTATTATCTATCTATTTATTATTATTATTCTTACATAATTATATATAATAAATATTTATTTAAATAAAAAAAGAAGTCCTGACTGACTGATTGACTGACTTATCAACGCCCAGCCCTTTGAACCTAGAAAGCTGAAATTTTGCACATAGGTTCCCTTTATAATGTAGACAAGGAATAAAGACGGATTTTTCGAAATTCAACCCCTAAGGGATCTAAATAGGGGATAAAAGTTTGTATGGAAAATCGTCATTTTTAAAGTTAGAAGGCTGAAATTTCATATACAAGCTTCTGGTTAGAAATAAATAAATAGATATTTTAGCGTTTTCGAGAAATTACCCCCTAACAGGGTGAAATGGGGGTTCAAAGTTTTTATGCGGAATCCGTCATTTTTTAAGTAAGAAGAATGACATTAAAAATTGAAGTTTCTGAGCAAAAATAAATGAATACGTATTTGGCCGTTTTTGGAAATTCGACCCCAAAAGGGAGAAAAGGGGTTGAAACATTAGTTAAACAAATATAGTCTGCACAGCTTGAAATTTACTATTTGTGTTTCTCGATGGAATTGATAAACACGTATCAATGTTTTTGGAAAATCCACCCCTCAGACGATAACAGGGGTGGCAATTTTTTTATTTTTGTTTTGTAGTGTTAGCACTTTTGTATGGACAAATACGCTTAAAAAAAAATCATATAAATTCACACTTCTAGGGAATCTGGGTCATTTGTGCGAAGGACACTTACGGGACGAAAATATATTGCGCATGGATACTTGCGCGAAAGACGCTCACGCGACTGGACAGTGGACACCTGCGCGACTCAATGGCTTCATGGGTGTCGTTTTCGTGGTTCTAGCGGGTCACTGGCAATGAAAATCCGAAATGGCGCTGAGGAAAATTTCCTGTTTTTTGTTCATTGGTGTCGTTTTCGTGGTTTTCGGGGTCGCTGACCAAATTGACACCGAGGAAAACTTTCGGTTTTTGAAGTGAAACCTCTTATGCGACTTCCAACAAGTTTAACGTTTTCATGGAGGGGGAATATTTTCTAATACCCACTAAGAGATGGCGCTATTACAAGATTTGTGACTACGTCGTTCTACAAGGTACGCAAGATGGCGTGCAAACAGTCATGCATTCAACTCTTCGTTGTGACCAGCCCTCGCTCAATTTCCATGAGTAGAATAACCTCGATAAACTTATGTAATAAAAAGTGTACTACAATAAACCAATAAAATATTATTTAGAAGCTCAATATAAAAACAAGAGTGAATGCGTGAAACTCGAACGCATGGGTGTAGTATTACGAAGTTTCACTTCTTCCGCGCGGAGAGACTCCACGCACTATTTTATTCTTTCACGGGTGTTGTGTTTGTGGACTTCAGGGTCGCCGATAACGAAAATGATGACCTCATTTTCTAAGTGCAAATAATAAAATTTAAAATACGCATTGTCTGAATATCCTCCCCTAGGCTATGTCTGGCATTGATTTAAGTAAGAACTGCGAAGCCGCGGGCAACAACTATTATTTATAATATTTAAATGACTATTTTCGACATTATTTTGGGGGGTTAACGCATACGTGGGCCGTGTTGCCGAACTCGGGCGAAGCCGCGGGCAGAAGCTAGTCTTTTATAAATAGATGATAATGATTAAGTATGATTGATAATGATATGATTGTTTTTTTTTAAATTAATTTTATTTTATGACTTCAACGACGTACTCACTAAAATATACATAAATATGAATCACAAACAGTTTTAGGTACAGCGAATTCGTTACTTAAAGAAGTGCAATGCAGCACTCGCAAAATTATAAAAGGACATCATCATCCAACATCAATCATCATCATCATTTCAGCCGAAAGACGTCCACTGCTGGACATAGGCCTAGACCAAGTGTCGTCACATTAACCGGTCCCGTACGATTCGCATCCAGCGGATTCCCGCAACCTACACCAGGTCATCGGTCCACCTAGTGGGAGACCTTCCAACGCATCGTCTTCCGATTCGCGATCGCCAATCCAGAACTTTTCTGCCGCATCGGCCATCCGTTCTGCGAGCAATGTGCCCAGCCCACTGCCACTTCAGTTTGGCAATTCTTCGGGCTACGTCGGTAACATTGGTTCTCATGTCCTCAATTCTGATTTGATCACAAAATAACAAGTCAGAAACAATTACAGAATTTAGGTTATTACAATGAACAGGTAATAAAAGTTATAAAAATTATCATCACCATTCATTCATCATCTGCCTAGCCTTTTCCCAAACTATCTTGGGGTCGGCTTCCAGTGTAACCGGATGCAGCTGAGTACCAGTATTTTACATGGAGCGACTACCTATCCGACCTCCGCAATCCAGTAACTAGGTAATACGATACCCCTTGGTAAGACTGGATGTCAGACTTTTGGCTTCTGACTACTCGTAACGACTGTCAAAGATCAACAAATGACAGCAGAGACCAACGGCTTAACCTGCTTTCCGAGGCACTCAGTATGTAATTATGGTCACCCATCTACGGACCAACCTCGTCAAGCACGGCTTAATCTTAAAAATCGACCCGTGCGGCTGTTACTATTTAGCCACGAGCTCCTCTAATCATTCATTTGCAGGTCATAAATCAGTGCCCACACCAACAGCATAAGCAGTTGGTTCTGTTGTTCAGTGGGCTTTAAATTAATCCAGCAGTCCCGACTGCTGGATTAAAGCCAGTGCAACGTCATCTACGTTATTTTATTTTTCTTAAAAATGTTGGTGGCTCTCGATGATTTTCGTATCCCCTGAATTTTTGGCTTAGTAGGTGTTTCGGCCGCTGAGTTTCTATATCAAAATCAAAAGTCATTTATTCAAATTAGGCTGATAATCAGCACTTTTTGGAGTCAAAATTACAAGAGACAGTCTCCTTAAACGCCCGCCCTTCGCCACATCCTAGTGTTTTAGCTGGGAAGAAGAACTGGCGGAACAAACTCCCCAGCAACACATCTGTCTGTTAGGTTAGAAGAACCAGATTCTATACAATAGTGTTCAAGTTTAAATAAACAAGGAATCCATTACATCATATTAATGTCACATGTCACACACCAATAATAAAATATTTATAAAAAAATATACTAAAGAATAAATAAAGCCTCCAGACATAAAGGGCGTGCCCGCTTACAGACGAATAAAATAAAGTAAAATAATATAAATAAAGTAAAAAAATCTATGCATGAAGTTATATAATATCAGTAAGCTAATTTGGAGAAAGAACATAAACATTGTCTTGAGTTCAACCCAGCGACCAACTATTCTTATCGTTTAAGTATTTACACGCATGCTAAGTGTATTTAGTCTGGTCATTAGTGAAGCAGAATAGAATCGAATTTGCTGGAATATTAAACATTTTATCATAATAGACATACCAACCCCCTCCAACGTTACTATCACAAATCTACTAATTGGCACAGCCACTGATTCAGCAAACAGCGATAACCCAAATAGCCATTCAGACATCAAAACGACAGCTTGAATAACGAAATCATTCTCTGTAATTAATGAGTTATCTTTTTGCTTTCAAATGCCCATATACAAAGTCAATCATCTTCCTTATCAACTTAACATTTAAGGAGAAAGCGCTGAGGTACGTGAATTAAATTTTTCTTACATTTTTTTTGCAGTTATTAGATCTTTTTCACGTAGTACAAAATATGTGAAGGAATCACACTTCCCACTAATATTTTAATGGCGAAAGTTTGTATGTGAGTGTGTTTGTCACTCCTTTACGCCTCAATCATCATCATCATCAGCCTATAATGTGCCCACTGCTGGGACACAGGCCTCCTCTCTATGAGAGGGAGTGGGCTGTAATCCACCACGCGGGCCCAGTGCGGGTTGGTAGATGTCACATGTTTTCGAATTTTTGGTAGGACATGCCGGTTTCCTCACGATGTTTTCCTTCACCGTTTTTGAGAGCAGCGGTGATGACATAAATTAAACAAAGTAATGCGCCTGCCTGGGTTCGAACTTACTATTCGTAAGTCGGAGCTGCCACCACTGGGCCACCGCTGCTCTCCCACGCCTCAATGGCTGAACGGATTTGGATGAAATTTGGTATGTATATAACCTATACCCTAGATTAACATATAGGCTACTTTTTATCCTTGAAACCGCGGGGCGCAGCAAGTTATAAAATAAAACTTGAAACCTACTCCACTTAAGGAAAAGCTAATAATTGTTTTTCGAGATCACAATGAAAACGTGATCAACGGGACCAACTCCCATGAAAAAAGATGTCAAGTACAAATAGCTTTCCAATATAACATAGCCTTGCTTAAAGATTTCCCGTGTAATGAGAGTTTAGAGGGTGTAAAACACCTCTTAACGAAGCCGAAAGGCACTGGTTAGGCAGATGCAGTGCCTTTCGGCTTCGTTAAGAGGTGTTTTACGTGTACGATAGGTGTGTCATTGCGATCATTTTTTTGTTCTACACTATACCTGGGAACCTTCTAGTTAAGGAGATATTAGGGATCAAAGTTCCAACTTTTTGACAAGTATTTTTTTTTAATACAAGTTTTTAATGTAAGATTTTTCCTCCACGACCCCCGTACTATTCAATCCGTCCATCAGCACAATGTTTTGAGTCCGTACATTGAGTTCTACCACAAAACATGATTTACACCCCCCAAAAAAAAGTCGTTTCCCAGCAATAATTTTTGCGTAAAGTTACTTAGTTTCATGTACAGAATGGTTGGTTGACTGACGGCTTCGTGATGAGGTGATTTACACGGTGTATAAACTAGTTTTGTATAGCATAATTGGCAGTGTGCATACGTTCTATAAGCGTTAAATAAGGCCATAGATGCCTGAGACACGGCATCCAGATCCAGCCTGTCCCCATGCAGTCCTCCCCCGGCGACGCCCTAAGCCTAGGCTCCTACCCCACGGGGTGCCCTTAGCGTGTAGTCGCTTAGTT
Organism: Cerastis leucographa; assembly: GCA_963082945.1. NCBI lineage: Eukaryota > Metazoa > Arthropoda > Insecta > Lepidoptera > Noctuidae > Cerastis > Cerastis leucographa. The sequence goes on along the minus strand of OY720369.1, from coordinate 2,755,876 downwards.
TGTAAGTTTATTTATGGCCTGGCTGGAGCCCTTACACTCAAGGCACCCACCCACAAGATAGTCTGGTTAAGGGGCTACTTACTGCCAATGAGCTGTTTTCTTCGTCTAACTACTCTTCGATAAGTGAATATAAATGTCCAAAAAAAATATATGTTACTCATTAGATCTTAAACTTTAATTTGTACATTTGAAATGACTCTATTTATAAAAATAGTGTGTGAAAAAAATATCCAAAATAGAGCATTTTCTTGTTTGAAATTTCGTAACTACGTCTAAACGGCATGGAGTTTTAGTATTTTTCTTTCACAATAATATTTTAAAAGGTTTTTGTCACAAATTGTACAATTGGCGAGACAAGGCAAGTTCTTATTTAGCTTCAATTAATTAATCACTGTTTTCTAAATGAAATGAAATGAGCGGGTCCGTGCGCGGGCGACGGGCGGCAGTGTAGCTCGAACTGTCGGACGTAGAGGTTGTGCTGCTCGTTCTCTAAAATTGTATTTTGCCTGATTCGCGCAAGGACAATTTACCATTAGTACTAAGTTTGTTTGTTTTCGCGATTTGGACGCTTGTTTAGTCAGTAAGTAGGATAACTCGACGGCACGGTTGGCGCAGTGGTTGAGTGATTGACTGCTGCGCTGCGTGTCGCGGGTTCGATCCCCGCACGGAACAAATATTTGTATGACCTACAGGTAGTTGTTCCGGGTCTGGCTGTTTGTGTATGTGAATTTAAATGTTTGTAAACGCACCCACAAAACTGAAGAGATCCTAGTGTGGGGCAACGTTTTATTTAAAAAAATAAAAATATTTCTTTTATTTTAGAAAAGTGTAAAAGTGTTGTTTTGTGTAGTGCTATCAAAATGCCGAAGAAAAGTAATATTAGGAAACAGAGCTCTAAAAGCTGCTAAAATGCATAAAGTCATATAACTACCTAATAAAGTTATATAACTATTCTAATTATTTACCTTTACTAAAAACATAACACAACATAGTTAGTATTTTTTTTATTATTATTTATAGTTTGTTTATATTACTAGACGTTTAATTTATGTTTTGTTAAAATTTGAATAAAAATATAGTGTGCTCTACATAGTTACCTGTCTAGGTAAAGGAGCTATTTCACGACCCTATTTATAAAAATTCTAACTAGGAACTAGTCAGCTAGTGATCATACTACACTACTAAATAGGATTCTAAATCGGATCCTAACTAGGACAGGCAGAGACTAGTTTCGTAGATTTTCAACTTTATGTACTAGAGCATAAAGTTGAAAATCGAACTGTTTATTAAAGACGAACTTTTTCGGTCTTCGTCGTTGAGACAGTTTGTCTTTAATAGATTTTCAACTTTATATAAAAGAATATAAAGTTCACAATCGCTCGTCGTAGAGTCTTACAGAGCGGTCGGAAACTTCTTACTTCCTAGTTAGGTCACTAAATCGGATGCAATCTGTTCTAACTGCGATTACACGTTCCTATTTCCTAGTTAGGATTCTAAAAATAGGATCATGAAATAGCCCTTTTAGTAGAGATCTTGTTTGGCAAGAAAATCAGACTTGGAACCCCGAGTCTGACTCCGAGTCTGAATCCGAATCTTACTCCAACTACGAGTCTGTCTCTAACTCCGAGTCTGACTACGGGCCTGACTCTGAGTCTGACTCCGACTTAGAGTCTGACCACGAGTCTGAATCTTACTCCGAGTCTGACTCCGAGTCTGACTCCGAGTCTGACTCCGAGTCTGACTCCGAGTCTGACATACTCCGAGTCTGACTACTAATCTGACTGAATAAAACTACGCTTAATAACATTATCTCTCAATTAGTGAAGGCGGACGTCTAGTCTCGTCCTAGGAACCCATTTATAGGTAAGTACGTCAGGACAGCGCGAGCGCACCCAAACATAGGTAGGTACAATAACAAAAATGCAATAAAAAGATCCGCGCATAACCGAGCTGCGGAACGCGGCGCGGGCGGCTAGTTGCGATGAGCGCGGATCGCGCTTTGCGCACGTAAAAATGAAGCGGGGGTGCGCGGTTAGCGCGGGGAGAACGTCCAAATACTCAAGGCCGTTTCACTGCTACAGGGGCCTTAAGCAGACAAAAATCTCCTAAGTTGAAATGCGAATTACAATTTAAAAAAAAAGGCAACACGTCGCATTTTGAATTATATTCACAAATACCACTTTTCCTTCAAATTATCCTATCGAATGTTTATTTCATGAAACCATCACATCTATATATATAAAAATGAATCCCTATTTCCCTTGGTCACGGCATCACGCGTGAACGGCTGGACCGATTTCGATAATTCTTTTTTTGTTTTGTTTGTTATTGTCAGGAGAAGGTTCTTAGGTAGGTAGTAGGTAGGTAGGTAGAAGTAGGTAGTAGTACGTAGGTAGTAGTAGGTAGGTAGTAGTAGGTAGGTAGTAGTAGGTAGGTAGTAGTAGTAGGTAGTAGTAGTAGGTAGTAGTAGGTAGGTAGTAGTAGGTAGGTAGTAGTAGGTAGGTAGTAGTAGGTAGGTAGTAGTAGGTAGGTAGTAGTAGGTAGGTAGTAGTAGGTAGGTAGTAGTAGATAGGTAGTGGTAGGTAGGTAGTAGTAGGGTAGTAGTAGGTAGGTAGTGGTACGTAGTTGTAGGTAGGTAGGTAGTAGTAGGTAGGTGGTAGTAGTAGTAGGTAGTAGTAGGTAGGTAGTGGTAGGTAGGTAGTGGTAGGTAGTAGTAGGTAGGTGGTAGTAGTAGTAGGTAGGTAGTAGTAGGCAGGTAGTGGTAGGTAGTAGTAGGTAGGTAGTAGTAGGTAGGTAGTAGTAGGTAGGTAGTGGTACGTAGTTGTAGGTAGGTAGGTAGTAGTAGGTAGGTGGTAGTAGTAGTAGGTAGGTAGTGGTACGTAGTTGTAGGTAGGTAGGTAGTGGTAGGTAGTAGTAGGTAGGTGGTAGTAGTAGTAGGTAGGTAGTAGTAGGCAGGTAGTAGTAGATAGGTAGTGGTAGGTAGGTAGGTAGTAGTAGGTAGGTAGTAGTAGGTAGGTAGTAGTAGGTAGGTAGTGGTAGGTAGGTAGTAGTAGGGTAGTAGTAGGTAGGTAGTGGTACGTAGTTGTAGGTAGGTAGGTAGTAGTAGGTAGGTGGTAGTAGTAGTAGGTAGTAGTAGGTAGGTAGTGGTAGGTAGGTAGTGGTAGGTAGTAGTAGGTAGGTGGTAGTAGTAGTAGGTAGGTAGTAGTAGGCAGGTAGTGGTAGGTAGTAGTAGGTAGGTAGTAGTAGGTAGGTAGTGGTACGTAGTTGTAGGTAGGTAGGTAGTAGTAGGTAGGTGGTAGTAGTAGTAGGTAGGTAGTGGTACGTAGTTGTAGGTAGGTAGATAGTGGTAGGTAGTAGTAGGTAGGTGGTAGTAGTAGTAGGCAGGTAGTAGTAATTAGATAGTAGTAGGTAGGTAGTAGTAGGTAGGTAGTAGTAGTAGGTAGGTAGGTAGTAGTAGGTAGGTAGTGGTAGTTAGGTAGTGGTAGGTAGGTAGTAGTAGGTAGGTAGTGGGCAGAAACAAGTGCATTGCAACGCATGCCGGGATCAGCTAGTTTGAAATAAAATGTAAGTGTGAATTGTATCGATAACTCGAGTGATTTATAATTCATTAAATAAATTATTTGCGGTCGCCATTGAACTATATTAGTAGCGTATAGAACAGACACGCCGAACCAAAGATTTGCTTTATTTTTGTAAGAGTTAGAAGTAAAGTTCGCTGCAGCGCTAAAACAATAGTCATGTCGTCTAACCAAACTATTACAACATGCAGCGCTAGATCGCATAGAGGGAATAGTTTTCTCGCGACCAAAACGTCATAAGCGCCAGGAATTTCATGGCGATTACGCGTTTCGTTCAACGTAGTGTAACTGCAAGTCATATGTTGTATTGCAAAATGGCGGCGCCCGGCAACCCGATTCTCGTGAGCATTATTACATCGTGAAAAACTTTAAATCAGAGTTTTAAACGTTTATATGTCTACTTATTGATGATATGTCATACCATCACTTTTTTTTGATGTTCTGGAGTGTTTACGGCAGTCTTTAAGTATACAACCAGGCATTTTGATGTTGTTATTTATGCGAGCCAAACACGACATGTCTCTGCGGGCGTTGGATACTCACTGGATAGTTGCAGTACAGCTCACCGCAAAGCGTGGCGCAAAATCATGCAACGCGTTGTCTTCTGTATACGTAGTAGTAATACCTCAGTGGCGGTCGCGAATTATTATTGTCTTTGCAAAACTCAACCTTCAACTCGTCGTAGAAGTTCTAGCACCAAGTAAGTCAAAAATAGCGACTTTACAGGAGAGTGCAAAAACTGCATAAGAATATACCTAATTGGCTGAAGTAACGCGACTTCCGATTTTCTAGAAAACGGCATCAAAATGTCAAAACTGCCAAATTTTTACTTACGTAGTGTTACAAGTTCAACGACAAAATTGAAAAAATACGAAAGATTTTTTTTTACAAGGCATCGCATTTTCGCCTTAAATATTTTGATAGGCAGCTCTACAATTTGCTTATCTTTCATTTACAGATGTTCGCACAACATCCTTCAATATTTTCATAACTACAAATTGAAATGAAACATCAGTAGCAATGGCTATCTGACCCAAATAAGATATGACATCTGATTGAATTCTATCGTTTCTCTGAATCAATTTGCTAAAAACGTTCCTTCTGACTGTATTGATCTGATCTTTTGGTTTTCTGTTTGTTTGTTCAACGTTATCATTTAATTTTATTTGTGAGGTTCCATTTGAATCATCATCATTATAGGAGCTCGTGGCTAAATAATAACAGCCGCATGGGTCGATCTTTAAGGTTAAGCCGTGCTTGCCGAGGTCGGTCCGTGGATGGGTGACCATAATTAAATACCGAGTTTCCTCCGTGCCTCGGAAAGCACGTTAAGCTGTTGGTCCCAGCTTTCATTTGTAGATCTTTGACAGTCGTTACGAGTAGTCAGAAGCTAAAAGTCTGACATCCAGGTCTTACCAAGGGGTATCGTATTACCCAGTTACTGGGTTGTGGAGGTCAGACAGGCAGTCGCTTCATGTAAAATACTGGTACTCGGCTGCATCCTGTTAGACTGGAAGCCAACCCCAAGATAGTTTGGGAAAAGGCTAGGCAGATGATGAGGTGCGCAATACTCGCAACCGGTGTGCATGTATTGTCGTGGACGAAGGAACTCCAGGCTGGACTCCACCGGAGCTGAGATGAGCAGAGATGAGCGAAACTGATAAAACAGTGCTGTTATTATTTAGCCATGAGTACTTCTGGTGTTTTTCTGAACCAACGAATTCATTTTATTGTTCTTTATTTGACAGTGATATTAGTGTCATTGTTTTTGACCATTTGAATTTATGCTGCAGCAAAATAGCCTCTAAAAACAAATCACAAAAACAGTCCACTACCGAACAAACCCGGGAGCTACATAAACCAATCAATACTGATGTTTTTTCCCAATCAAAATTTCATTCGGTAATAGTGACCGTAGGTTGTCCGGGCCACTCCCCAAATTGGATTCTGGGTGAATTCTGGGTAGGCTCTGGTAGGCTGAATCAATTACTGGATGAGTAGAAATCGCAATGACATATTTTCGAAATCAGATAGAGGCCTGAAAACAAAAATGTCTGAAAATAAGATTGGGTTTTTTGGCAATTTGTGTCCCTATAAATAAAAATCGGTAACTCTACACATTATGTGAAATATGTCTCTTTGATTCAGTACAACAATGCAATAACTATGCATTATTGTTTTCGAGTTTTTTGTTATTTCAGGGATAAATTACATAATTATTTCATTTTTATCATTATTTTATGTGTATGGTAACGTTTCTCTTGAATCCTTCTGTCTATTAATGAAAAAAAAACGCATCAAAATCCGTTGTGTAGTTTAAAAGATCGAAGCGTACAGACGCTGGGAAGCGACTTCGTTTTATACTTTTTAAAGATAAAGAAATGCCTATATGTTTTACAACTGTCAGAGGTAAGAAAAAACAGAATTTTCGATTTTAAAGAGATATTGTTTTTTGAAGAAGAGAACTATATAAAAAATTCCAAACATATTAATGTTTGGAATTTTTACCAAACTTAGTTCTTTTGAATTCTACAAACATGAAATTGATAAATACCCGCCACGGAATTTTTTGGTGGAAAACACAGTTCTCAATTCAATTCTCAATTCTTTATTGCGTACCATAATGTAAATACATAGATTGTACGCAGTTGTAATGTTTGACTTTTTTTTTTATTCTTCCTACTTCTCATGAATCAAAACAACAATTTTTTAGCTAACCTTGACGGAACCCAGAGTAATGAATTAAGTTGGTATGCATGCCATTTTTGATAACGTTTAGAGCTCTAATTCGTTTATAGTCAAATCTTTCAGTGCCAACAACCGATTAAAGATTAAAGTGACCGAAAATCGTGTCCACAATAGAGATATAAAAACCGGCCAAGTGCGAGTTCCATACGATTATTTATAAAAACAAGCAAAAAAAATACCTTATGTATGGGAGCCCCCTCAAATATTTATTTTATTCGGTTTTTAGCATTTGTTGTTATAGCGGCGACAGAAATGTGTAATCTGTAGAAATTTCAACTGGCTAACTATAACGGTTCATGGGATACAGCCTGGGAGCAAAAAAATCACATTTTTATATGGGAGCCCCCTTAAAAAAATATTTTATTCGGTTTTTAGTATTTGTTGTCATAGTGGCAACAGAAATGTGTAATCTGTAGAAATTTCAACTGGCTAACTGTCACGGTTCATGAGATACAGCCTGGTGACCGACGGACAGCGAAGTCTCAGTAATAGGGTCCCGTTTGACCCTTTGGGTACGGAACCGTAACAAGACAATATAAGAATAAAATAATTACACATACGTTGTCCAAGATCCCTAAAAATAACTAACAATTTATATCTCCTACTAAATAATACAACAACTGTCATGAATTTGCTTATGTACGATTCAGTTTGGCTACAAACAAAACTTCTGCAATAAATCCTATATGTTAATCCGCTGGGAAAACTAAAGCTAACTATAGTTGTGCTAAATTCAGTTGAATTTTGTTGACTTTACTAAGCATTTAGATAGTATAGGTGTTATTGATGTAAACTTTGTTCGCGGATTAGGGTATTTGAGTATTGATACTTCCACCATGATCATCATTCTCTTGCGCTTATCCCAATTTATTTGGGGTCGCCGCATGAATGCCTTCTTCTTCCATATTTCTCTACTAGCCTATTCCCGCGGCTTCGCACGCGTGGACTTCGATAACGGTTTCACGGGATTGTACTTTCGGGATAAAAATTATGCTATGTGTTAATCCAGGTTATAAGCTACCCCTGTGCCAAATTTCATCCAAATCCGTTCAGTAGTTTTCGCGTGAAAGAGTAACAAACATCCATCCATCCATCCATACTTACAAACTTTCGCGTTTATAATATTAGTAGGATTACTTGTCATCTCATGAGATACCTCCTTTCTTGCTATAATATCCTTCACACAGTCCATCCATCGTTTCTGATACTGCCTACCAATCCCGATTTATTATTGGAATGGTCATGATTTTTCTGCCTTGTCTCATATAACTTTAGATCGGCGCGAGCAGGTGATTCCCGATGTCCAATACCGGCTCTGGTCTATCAGCGGTAGACAGCAACCATTTAAAAAAAAATCTCCGTTTTTTTTCCTGTTAGGCACCAATGGTGGATAGTGACGCGACTGTTTTTGAATGTTTTCTTTGGTCACCAATGGTGGACAGCGACACAATTTTATAAATGGATTCTCTTCGTCCACTAATGGCGGACAGTGACACAACTTAATACCCAATAATATAATATCCAATACCTTTTTAGGGTTCTGTAGCCGAATGGCAAAAAATGGAACCCTTATATATTCGTCATGTCCGTCTGTCTGTCCGTCCGTATGTAACAGCCACTTTATTCCGAAATTATTAGGACTACACAGCTGAAACTTGGTAGGTAGATGTACCAATTCTGTGAACCGCTTTACGATTTTTGTACAAAAATAAAAAAAAATGTAGATTAAGGATATCCTCTCCCACACGGAACTGGCACTAAAAAAACCATCAAACCCATACGTGTGGTGTCTTTAGATAGGTCTTTGAAAATGACATTGAAGTTCCTAGAACCATATTTTTGTTGGCAATTAAAACGCACGGGTCGATACTTAAGATTAAGCGGTGCTTGCCGAGGTTGGTCCGTAGATGGGTGACCATAATTACATATCAAGTTTCCTCCGTGCCTCGGAAAGCACGTTAAGCCGTTGGTCCCGGCTGTCATTTGTAGACCTTTGACAGTCGTTATGAGTAGTCAGAAGCCAAATATCTGACATCCAGTCTTACTAAGGGGTATCGTATTACCCAGTTACTGGGTTGTGGAGGTCAGTTAGGCAGTCGCTTCATGTAAAATACGGGTACTCAGCTGCATCCGGTTAGACTGAAAGCCGACCCCAAGATAGTTTGGGAAAAGGCTAGGCAGATTGTCATCATCTTCCTAGTGAACTAATAAACTATGTAGGACAAACATCATCGCTCGTTGTTAGGAGACTTAGTACTTTGATTTCAAACTGAGTGGTTGCCTTTATAGTCCTTCTGGGATCCGGTTTAGATATTCTGCCAAAATACTATACTGCTAGTTGGCAATTTGTGGGCATAATTTTGAATCTTGCAAAGCTAGTAACTGCTGTTATGCTAACTACATTACTCCAAGTACAGTCACGTCTAATAATATGTATACACGCAGCAACTTTTCAAAATGATTTTCTCCTACTGTATTGATTAAGGTTTTACGTTTTCACGAACATGGAATTTTGGAAGCCATACTATTGCGAAATAGGTCTTATCTGAACGTAGAAACCGTAATTTCACGAGCAAATCACTTTTCAGTTTTGCTAAGTATATAAATATTATAAGACGTGACTGTACACAGTTTGGTCATGGTTAATTTTATTGTAATACAATTCAATACAATACAATCCTTTATTTCAGGCAACTAGGCCCATAGAGCAGCGGTGGCCCAGTGGTGGCAGCCCCGACTTACGAGCAGTAAGCCGTGGGTTCGAACCCAGGCCGGCGCATTAGTTTGTGTAATTTATTTCATCATCGCTGCTTTCAAAAACGGTGAAGGAAAACATCGTGAGGAAACCGGCATGTCCTAGAACCAAAAATTCGAAGACATGTGACATCTACCAACCCGCACTGGGCCCGCGTGGTGGATTATAGCCCACTCTCTCTCATAGAAGAGGAGGCCTGAGTCCCAGCAGTGGGAACATTATAGGCTAATGATGATGATGATGAGGCCCATAGAACACAATACATAAATAAGCATAAAGAGACTAACTATAAACTTATACATAGGTACTTTATAAAACTAAATCTTTAAACTATTGTACACGAAGTGACGGTGTCGTGTTGCGTAGCCTTCCGCGGAATCGCCGATACATGACAACTTTCGGCCATAACTCTTCCTTGAGGAAGGTCTCGATATGATGAGTCGGACCAACGACGAACGATTTGAAATTCGTGTTGTGGCGCGACTTCAACTTCAAAACGTAAATGTAATGTTCATTTAAAACTATTATCCCACTGCAAACAAAACGTTTTTTTGTCTAGAGAAGAAACAAAGAAGATGGGGCAGAATGGGTCCAGCAGTATAGCACTTTCTATCCCACATCAAAACAAAAAAAAACTTGAGAGGTGTCAAGGGACACCCGGATGGAACGAAGTTCCTTTCACGTACATAATATCAATACATTTTAGATTTAAGTTAGTGTGCGAAAAATAAAATATTTAATTTAAGGAAGATTAATCCTTAATTCGAAGCAATACGTCTTACTTAACTGCACAACCGAATTTGTACTTTGTAGTTCGGTCACTCAAAATAATAATCATATCTATCCTTACTCATGTGAGTAAGGATAGATATGATTATTATTTTGAGTAAAATAAAGTTGAAATTTCCTTAAATTTTATATGATTAGATATGATTATTATTTTGAGTAAAATAAAGTTGAAATTTCCTTAAATTACGTACAATTGGGGTGTGTACATACACACCCCAATTGTACGTAATTTAAGGAAATTTTAAACAAATAAAGATTACAATAGCTTACTATAGCAAAAAGTGTCGTGACAACTTTTCGTAAGAATTTTTTCCGCCTAGCCCCCTTTCACAACGCGCGATAAGGAACTTCGTTCCAAAATTTGCAGCATTTCGACATTGAAATTATTATTACTAATGCGTTCATTGAATTGTGTCCAACTTTCGCAATTTGGTAAGAGTAATTTTGTTTTGTGCATGGTTTTTTATTGACCTCTGATAATACAAGATCTGCAAAAATAAAGCATCTATGGAAAATAAAATATAATTATATAGTAATACTGGTATGAATTGGTATTTTTAAAGTATTGTACCTTATTTATTAAATTGATAAGCGTCATAGTATCTTTCAATAAAATGTTATTATTGATTAGACCTTTACTTTATGATATGTTTGAAAGTGCTACAATTATAATATTGAACCCAAGATTCATTTAAATCCCCCCCCCCTCTTCTTTCATTTTTATTTAGATGGATTTTATTGACAACTAGCTGTCCCACGCAACTTCGTCTGCGTTACATTTTCCTCGTTTTTGCAACATTTTTCATCGCTGCTCCGTTTTTATTGGTCGTAGCGTGATGATATAACCTATAGCCTTCCTCGATAAATTGGCTATCTAAAACTGAAAGTTTTTTTCAAATCGGACCAGTAGTTCCTGAGATTAGAGTGTTAAAGCAAACAAAGAAACAAACAATATCTTCAGATTTATTATTAGTATATGGGATTAGATTTAACCGTTCCAACTTAAAATCCATTTGAGAACCTACAAATCCCCTCAAAACTACAAGGCTTTCACGTCCATCTCACTCAAAATCTAGACCAGACACAAACTCCTTAATCTATCAAGACATGGACTCAAACTTCGACCAGATCTCGATGCTCAAACTTCTTGCAGATATATCTAGCAGTTTAAAAGCAATTGAAACTTTAATTGGAGCATCTAAGACAAGGTTTACCTGAACGACAAACTTGGGCAAACACATCTCACTCTGTTAACAAAAGTGACCTAACACGAAATTTGTGTTTTATAGGAAACTAGCTGTCCCGAGCAACTTCGTCTGCGTCACATTTTCCCCGTTTTCGCAACATTTTTCATTGCTGCTCCGCTCCAATTGGTCGTAGCGTAATGATATATAGCCTATGTCCTTCCCCAAGTTGAAATCTATCTTCTTACCAAATTTCATCCGATCAGCCGTTTAGCCGTGAAAAGGTAACAAACAAACGAACAAACATACAAACAGAGTGACATTCGCATTTATAATATTAGTATGGATTAGCTTCTGCCTGCGGCTTCAATCGCGTTAAGTAAGAATTTGACAATAACCAGCTCGGACACGTGGCGCCATCTATTATCATAAGGACGTTATTGTTATTTTCCTCGAGAGCAGTACTTTTTTTAGGATTAAAGGTCGTTTCTGTACACCTGGCAACTTATATATATGCAAAATTTCAGGATGATCGGGTCAGTGGTTTAGGCGTAAAATGTAACAAACAAACAAACTTACTTTCGCATCTTTAATATTATTATAACATTATATCATCATCTGCCTAGCCTCTTCTCAAACTATCTTGGGGTCGGCTTTGAGTCTAACCGGATGCAGATGAATACTAGTATTTTTCATGAAGCGACTGCCTATCTGACCTCCACAACCCAGTAACTGGGTAATAGATACCCCTTAGCAAAGGGTATCTATTACAGTCTTAACTGGATGTCAGACTTTTGCTTCTGAATACTCGTAACGACTGTCAAAGATATACACAAATGACAGCCGGGACCAACGGGCACGGAGGAAACTCGGGTACCTATGTAATTATGGTCACCCATTTACGGACCTCTACAAGCACGGCTTAACCTTAAAGATCGATCCGTGCAGCTGTTATTATTTAGCCACGAGCTCTAGGTATTTAACGCTTGGTATAACTGAACTGAAATTTTCGGCGAATGGCGTTAGGTATTTAACGCAATTCGCCGTAAATTTGAGTTCGGTTACTTTTGTTCTCAGACTGTGCGACATCAATCACTAAAGTTCTACGGACTGTAGGTAGGTTGGTATGAAAGTATGTTTACCTAGCTGACATGATAGTTTGCGACTAAGTACTCTAATTCGACAATTAGTGGTGCGATCTGTTATCGGACTGAAGTGAGGTGGGGAAATTGTTTGGAGTGTGTTTTGGATGATACTTCATAACATAACATCACGCTTGTAACCCCAAAAGGGTTATGCAGAGGTATACCTCTGTAGTGGTGTGTGTAAAGAGCAGCGGTGGCCCATGTGGTGGCAGCCCCGACTTAAGAGCAGTAAGCCGTGTTTTAAAACCCAGGCAGGCGGGGTACATTGTGTAATTTATTTCATCACCGCTGCTCTCAAAAACGGTGAAGGAAAGCATCCTGAGGAAACCGTTATGTCCTAGAACTAAAAAATCGAAGACATGAGACATCTACCAATCCACAATCCGCGTGGTGGATTACAGCCCACTCCTTCTCATAGAGAGGAGGCCTGTTTCCCAGCAGTGGGAACATTATAGGCTGATGAAGATGTACCTTATAGTACACCACCATTTCGCAAGTTATTTTTAAGTCACATGGAATAGGGGGCGAGCCTATTGCCATTAACTGGGCACATATCCAAAGTCCGCCTGCTTTTCGGGTTTTTGGATTGTCATAATTCTTTTAGTGATTATGTTTTGAAAAAAAGGAAGTGATAGGGGCATGTAGGTATTAAAAAAACCTAGATTTTTTGGAAAAAAAAGCATTGCTCTAGACGCATTATCCACTAAGAAAACAGCGGAATAAGTTTGTATGGAGAAAGGCCCACTAGAGATCCCTCTTAATAGAGCTGTGTGTACCAGCAACATACGACATACTATCGATATTCATACTAAGTACTGCACAGTTAAATTTTAATCTACTTCCAACCAAAATTCACGGTAACACGGTATCAAGTAGAACGCAGCTCTAATTGTGGCTCATTTCCTCGTTAGCAATCATTAATACGATGTTACGAATGCACTCGGTTTCCAAATCAGCGTGAATTTAGTAAAGGGTAAAGCAACAAGGCCCGTCAAATTCAAATTTTTGCATTTAGTTTAGCTTTTTGCAGTTAGCAGGTCAGTGTCAAGTTGAATGTCGATTAAAAATATGATTCACGGCCGTCAAAAATATGGCTTTCCAGAGTTTTATTTAGTACAACCGCTTTCATCATCATCATTTCAGCCGAAAGACGTCCACTGCTGGACATAGCCCTCCCCCAAGTGACGCCTCATTGAACGGTCCCGTGCGCCTCGCATCCAGCGGATCCCCGCAACCTTCACCAGGTCATCGGTCCACATTGTGGGAGGCCTTCCAACGTTTCGTCTTTCGGTTCGCGGTCCCCATTCCAAAACTTTTCGGGCCCATTACCCATCCGTTCTGCGAGCAATGTGCCCAGCCGGCCTAGCATGACCGCCGTAGAAACGGGCTATGTCTACGGAAGAATCGACAATTTGACAGATACTTCTATCGTCCCGAGCATGGCGTTAAGAACGTAGAAAAGAAATGTTTCTTTTCTTCAGTCGACACAAGTCTACAACGTCGAGCATGACGACCATATTTTCTCTTCTTTTGACATTAGGTGGTAGAAACATTACTTCTGACAAATGTCAAACTAGTCTTAATAAACACTAAATACGAGAAATACGTTTCGTGGTTGCGTTGAGTTACGTTCAAAAGGTTGAAATGTTATGTAAAATATTTAGGTTTAATTTCGCGAAAAAGATCCAGGCCTGAATCCAGGATGCAGCAACACCATCCCGCCCACGAAAAATGAAAAACTCGTGCAATTGGCATCTTTTTTTTGTTAACTAAACGTAATAATATTCAGGGAATAAAAACATCACGTGATACGTCCCCGTTGCTATGGAAAGAATTTCTGTCTATATCTTCGTAGAAACGCGAGTCGACGGTGCGCGCCATGCTCGGGCAGAAGAAATGACAAGTTGTATAGAAAATATTTCTTGTCGTTTCTTGGTAGAATAGAGATAGAACGGTCATGCTAGGGGGGCTGCCCACTGCCACTTAAATTTGGCAATTCTTCGGGCTATGTCGGTAAGCTTGGTTCTCTTGCGGATATCCTCAACCGCTTTAAGTTCATTAAATCCTATTGAATGACTTAATCATGAAATAGTCATAGAATGATATTAGGATTAAATTGCAAAAGCCGGCCAAGTGCGAGTCGGACCCGCGCACCGAGCGTTCCGTACAAACCGGTAGGAAATTTGATTTTGAAAATTATAAAAAATATTAATATTATATGATATTAAAAATTTACGGTTTTCGCAATTTTTCCTTTATATGTGCTATAAGAAGTTGCTTCGTACTAAATTTCAAGATTCTGAGTTCACGGGAAGTATCCTGTAGGTTTTGATTCCCTTGCTAGTGTCGAAAATTTGCGGCATAAACGGCTGTATCTTTTGATTGCGTTGGCTTAGAAATTTGATTTTTCACAGCTCCAAGGGACAGTAGACTTGAGTATTTGATATAAATTTCAGCTTGATACCTCTACGCGTTCCTGAGAAAAAGGGTCTTGACAGACAGATAGACGGACGAACAACAAAGTGATCCTATAAGGGTTTCGTTTTTTCCTTTCGAGGTACGGAACCCTAAAAAACGTAAAAAGTTTGAATTTTGCAGGCTACCCTGGCACTCTCGCCTTAAATCCGAGCCTGAAATAGTTGGAAAAGGCCAAGCAGATGATCAATCAAGGTTTTTCTCAGTATTCGTTATAGATTGTACCTGTAATATTATCAAATTTTTTTGTGAAGACGCTTCCACCGGTTTTTTAGCAAACATCGCGATTATGGCAACTTTCAAGCGCCAATTACAGACGTTACAAAGAATAAATTAAGCGACAATTTTACAAACGCATAATTACACAACTTATCGAGACTTTTGTAATCAACACGAAAAGCGAACTGCCAAAAGGACGTCTCGAAAATCTTAAATTCTAATTCCAACTTTCTCATCTTCAGCAGTAATCACACTAAAACCTAGATCTCACAATTCCGCCGGAATTTTCTATTTCTGTTTCTGTCTTAGTAGACAAAACAAATGAAAAAGTTATAGCTGCCAAAGAAAACTTAAAAAAATATGAGGGTCGAAAGTTATGACGGGCTGGGTCGGAGGTTCGCGGTAAAGAACAGCATAGTACAGAAGGTTGACTGCATACTAGAAAGAATATTTATTTGTCGCAGGGACATGACGTGAATACAAAATGGCAAAATAAACAATAAACATACGACGCATAAAAGTTCAGTTCATGCCTACCATACCATACCAGGTCTTAACCGCTAGATCCTTTTTGTTCCTCCAGAGGAACATCACTTTTTTGCTTATCGGCCCGCTGTTCCTCTGGTGGAACAACCTCGTACGAGCAACTTTAAACCCTTATCGTACGTAAAGTAAGGTTCTAATTCGTTTGTAAAAATTTACGTCTATGGCCAACTAGAGTTCGATTAAAATGAAACCATCATACCAACCTTACAACTGCACAAAATTATTAAAAAAAAAAAGAAACGCGTCTTTGTCGACTGTCAAAATGCGTCATGGCGGCCAGTGTGGAACGGTGATGTTTTGTTTTGGAATGCAGTGAAATTTTTGTGTTTTGTGTTGTTAAACTTTGGTAAGTAAATGTATAGTATGTTATTAGTGTATAATGTAACTTTTTAGATAGTCATTTGCTGGAAAAATTATCTAAAAATTATGTTTTTGACCCAAAAATTCCTCCAAAAATTCCTTTGTTGTGAAGTTCGTCAGTCGAAATTGAAAATATGAATTTGACTCTTTTACAATGAAATATGGTCTTGGAAACATTAGCAAAAAGCGAAAAAATAGTGATAATTCATTATTTAATGCATTCGAGGCATATTTATTCATATTTATTGATATTTCAAGTATTTTCATGCATTGAACTGCGCAGTTAGAAAATGGCCGATTCTAATAAGACGTTTGAATTGGAATCTTGCAAGAATAATTTATGTAGGACTCCTAAAAAACACTGTCATTAGATTACTTGTATATTTGTTATGCTAAATCTAAAGTTTCGTGTAAATTCATTCAGTAGTTTTACCAAAAAAAAAACAAACTACGACAACAGTATGTTTGCGGCGAGCTCTCTGATTTCTATGCGATGTTTATAATTCTCAAGTAGTTATGAAACAGTTGTTTATATTGTAATACATGGTCTCGTTAATCAAGAACCCGAAACTGTTTACCGTTTGAGATAAGAGCTAACAGAACTCGCGCGATAAGCATTTTTGTGAGCGCCGGCCACTTGACACGCGCGATGACGTAATTATGGGGCCGAAAGGGGTCCGCGCGATGACGTAACTCAGGCCGCTTGAGTACCGAGAGGTTAAAGCAGTATCGTTTTATTCTTATTCCAGAGTGGGAAAGAGATGGAGCTAGACGACCTGTATAGCTCCGTCTTTTTCCCACTCTGTAATAGTTTATATGACGGAACAAAAAGTTGACAGCTTGCACAATTTGAGTGTGACAAACAGGTTAAGTAGGCTGCTACGAGTAAAAACATCTTAGACATGAAGTGTTACCTCACGCGTGCTCAAAGATATGCGAGCGCCCAATTTAATACTTTAAAGCAATACAGGTACAGTATTTTATTCAATGACATCAAAAAAGTGCGCCACGATTAGTAGTTTAGTACACTCCAAAACAACGCTACGCCAAAAATTCGTAATCTACTGTTAATTTGCGAGATAAAAAAAGAAGTTGAGTGGAAAATCATAATTTCCCCTCTTAATTCCAAACGAATAAATGATTCTGATTCTGATTTCATATCAACTGATATCGATCGAATGCCAATAGGTAGTTACAGAAGGGCAAAACAGGCGCGTATTTAAGACGTTGGCAATCTCAAACAAATAATATTAATAATAGTCTCGAGTACGCTTTCACTCGCTGTACGTGAAGCGTGTTATGTGTCCGTGCGGTTTCGTTCTCTATGTAAAGTTGTCCTTCTATATTTTATTTTTCATGCTCGCGGTAAGGTGAAAAGATTTTATACTGATGTTGAGCCAACTGTTATTATTTTTAGCGGTGAGAGTAAAGTATTGCAATTTGTTGCCTGTTTAGAAAAGTTGGGCCAAGAAATTATGTTAATAGCTTCAGGTTGAGTAACGAGTGCTGTGGGGAGAGATAATTTACGTGGATATTAGTTGATTGCCCTGAGTGATGTTTTATAACAAACTTTGCTGAACGATTGAAACACATTTGTTCGTCTTTTGTTATCATCATCTGCCTAGCGTTTTCGCAATTCTATGTTTGGGTCAGCATTTAGTCTAACCATATGCCGCTGAATACCAGTATTTTACATGGAGCAACTGCCTATGTGACCTCGAAAACAGTACCTTGAAACCTTGATATCCTGGTACCCTTGGTACGACTGGTTGTCAGACTTTCGGCCCACTGATCACCTGTAACGATTGTCAAAAATCATGTGATCTTGGGATCAATTTCCAGGTCGGGAAAAGGGTTTTTCCATCAGGAATTTTAAAGCAGCAGCCACTGACGGAGTCAGTATATGTCCCCAGTTCATGGCAATAGGCTCGCCCCCTAATACTAATGGGAGTAATTAAAGCGGTGTGTTTTTTGTTTCTGTGCTCACATCACAAATTTGTATTTTATGTCTATACGTGAGGATTTGTCATTGGCTCTCTGGTGACTATTGTTCCCTTTCTTGTTTGTTTTTATTAGCTTTAAGTCCTCCATGTTCTAAAAAAATAAATAAAACATAACTGGCAAAGGTGGGTGTACTATTACGTACAAACTGACTAACTTTGTGTTATGTATATTAAGTCATTGTATACACTTTGAAACCAGACCAAGTCCGCTCAAAAAATCTAAAAAAAGAACAATCTAAAACTTAAACTAAAGTTCCAACTTTTATCCCGAAGCCCGATAACACATGAGCCTCATCTGTTTTACTTAACTTATCGTCGATACAAAGTTATCTGCTACACATGACACATGCTTCCATTCTTTATTATATTATCTATCCCTACGACCTACCCCTTTTGTTTTTGTGAGCCGGCAACAGATAACGATCTTGTTTGTTTTACAAGAACCAAGAACAGTTTCATTTAGAACTGGATTTGGACGAGTGGGTAATAAAAGGCAGAGTGATTGCGTAATACAGTTTTGATCACAATTTTGTTACAGGAAATCGTTCTTTCTTTATCGTGTGGTTAGGGCCTAACATGGTGTCAGAGTTTTTATGCAGCCATGGGCCTCTGAATTGGCTCTAAATGCCGTCGAGAAATATCTCTTATGCATGCTGGTTTTCTCACGATGTTTTCCTTCACTGATTCAAGTGACAATTATATATTATCAGCTGTCCCGCGCAACTTCGTCTGCATCACATTTTCCTCGTTTTCGCAACATTTTTCATTGCTGCTCCGCTCTTATTGGTCGTAGCGTGATGATATATAGCCTATGTCCTTCCTCAGGTTGAAATCTATCTCCTTGCCAAATTTCATTAAGATCCGATCAGCCGTTAAGTCGTGAAAAGGTAACAAACAAACTTACTTTCGCATTTATAATATTAGTTAGGATGTACGAAACGCACTTGACTCTGATTAGTGTTAACAGGGTTGCGTATGTCATATTTATTAGCAGGCTTTTGTTTTAGGCGTATGTGTATACTTGGCTTAGTATCAATATTTTGGTTAATCTATCTGTCTAGTTCTTTTTCACGCGTTCTGTCTAGTTCTTAACAGCAGAACTCTTTCGATGAAATTGAACGCAGCTTGGGTTAACAAATAAAACATTTTTTATTCCTATTGAACGCTCCCTTGGGATAATTTTAGATATCCACGTGGGCAAAGCCGCAGGCAAAATTTAGTTATGAAAGAAAAACAAGGAGTTCTAAACTTGGTTGGGGATGAAAGAAAAACAAATTTTAATCGTGTGGTGCTCTCCCTACAATTTTTGATTTAACCTCTCCAACCTTGCGGCTAAACGGTAAAACACCCAGCCGGCCTCACAATGACGTCATCGAGCGTGTCAAGTGTCCTGCGCTCATAAAAAGCTTATCGCGCGAGTTCTATTAGCTCTTATCTCAAGCGGTAAACAGTTTCGGGTTCTTGATTAACGAGACCATGTATTACAATATAAACAACTGTTTTATAACTACTTGAGAATTATAAACATCGCATAGAATTCAGAGAGCTCGCCGCAAACATACTGTTGTCGTAGTTTGTTTTTTTTTGGTAAAACTACTGAATCAATTTACACGAAACTTTAGATCAATCATAACAAATATACAAGTAATCTAATGACAGTGTTTTTTAGGAGTCCTACATAAATTATTCTTGCAAGATTCCAATTCAAACGTCTTATTAGAATCGGCCATTTTCTAACTGCGCAGTTCAATGCATGAAAATACTTGAAATATCAATAAATATGAATAAATATGCCTCGAATGCATGAAATTATGAATTATCACTATTTTTTCGCTTATTACTAATGTTTCCAAGACCATATTTCATTGTAAAAGAGTCAAATTCATATTTTCAATTTCGACTGACGAACTTCACAACAAAGGAATTTTTGGAGAAACGTTTGGGGCAAAAACATAATTTTTAGATATTTTTTCCAGCAAATGACTATCTAAAAAGTTACATTATACACTTATAAAATACTATACATTTACTTACCAAAGTTTAACAACACAAAACACAAAAATTTCACTGCATTCCAAAACAAAACACCACCGTTCCACACTGGCCGCCATGACTCATTTTGACAGTCGACAAAGACGCGTTTCTTTATTTTTTTAATAATTTTGTGCAGTTGTTAGGTTGGTATGTTTGGTTTCATTTTAATCGAACTCTAGTTGGCCAGAGACGAAAATTTTTACAGACGAATTAGACCCTTACTGTACGTACGATAAGGGTTTAAGTTTGCTTGTACGAGGCGTTCCCATATGGGAACCTCGGGGCTCAACCGAATTGTTCGGCGTTCCCATATGGGAACCACGGGGCTGGAGAGGTTAACTTCGGTGTTTCCAAAAAATTATTTTGAACAAAATTAAAATTCCCAAATCCTCTGCTAGCCCCTTTGTCTTTTATTTGTAGTCAGCGCTTCATTTTTGTCGTGAAATATTTCGTCGTTCAAATTCTGGGTAAAACGAATAAAACCTAAGTGACCTTAAACGTTTGTCTAGACTGAATGCATGTCTACATCCATAAGTCTTCTCTATTTTAACGAAATAGACCGAAAAAGTTTTTCCATCTTCTAAATCTTTTTGCCCTTTCACAGCATTTATTACTATTAGCTTTTCATAGTTTTCCTCTTTAAAATTGCTACTGTCTAGTTTTAGATCATTGCTCTGTACTTCAAATAATACAGAATCAATATTCTGTCCTAGACATTCTCACACAATTCCATCATTTATTGCTTCCAACTTTCTATCGTTTACCCCTTTAAATTCTTCACCGTCTAGATCATTGCCTTTTGATTCATATTTTACAGCACCAATTTCAATAAAAGTTAAAGTTATTATCCTGTCATAAAAAATCGACCGTCCACTGCTATGCACGGAAAGATTTGATACGTCAGCTGCGCGGTTCATTTGTTTTGCGGGCCAGGCATACATACGTGCATAGCGTAGCCGTGGGTCCGTAGTTGGACGATCATGACGTCATGACACATGTGGGGATCACATGTGTGAGGGATTAAGCAAAGGTGTACCCAATTATAGTACCTACACCCATATTTCGCTAAGCCACAAGAATTTGTTGAGAAAACGCGAAATTAAAGAATGGGTTGTAATTGTATAGTGTTACTTAAAAGCTTTTCAACTTTAATGTCAACGTGATAATGATTAAAATAGCCTAACAAAATGATATTTAATGCCGGTTGCTCCGACGATGTTGGGTGGGCTTACCTTAACGTTACGTGTTAAAGATCAAATTTGCGTGTCTGTATTGTTATTGTATTTGTTCATTGATTCCTTGAGCAACGTGTCTGATAAGCTCATATATATTGAATAAACCCTAATTTTACAGACAGAGGGTCCAAATTCGTTTGTTTTTAGAGTGGGTCAGACAAAATTTTGACAACAGACTGTACCTACACCTATATTTCGCCACTTACCTAAGTTTAAAGTCCCTTGTAATAAGAGGCTACCCTTTTGCCATCCACTGGGCACAAATCCAGACTCCTTGGCTGCCACTGCAATAAAACTGGTGGAAAAAACCTAATACCACTTTGCCTTACCCAGGAATCGAACCTAAGACCATAACATTACATTGTCCTACAAAACGAAGCTTAGACGTGCATAACTTAGTCGTGAGCTCGTGTGGAGCAGGATATCCTTCTTTGTGATGACTCCTTTTAAGTACTGTAGAGTTGTCGTGTCTACAAGATTTCAAATGTCCCATCACGAAGCCGTCAACAAAGCATTCTGTCATCATCATCAGCCTACAATGTTCCCACTGCTGGGACACAGGCCTCCTCTCTAGGAGAAGGAGTGGGCTGTAATCCACCACGCGGGCCCAGTGCGGGTTGGTAGATGTCACATGTCTTTGAATTTTCAATTCTAGGACATGCCGGAATCCTCAAGATGTTTTCCTTCACCGTTTTTGTGGGCAGCGGTGGTGAAATGAATTACACAAAGTAATGCGCATACCTACGTTTGAACTCCCGGCTTACTGCTCGTAAGTCGGGGCTGCCAGCACTAGGCCACCGCTGCTCTCTTCGCTCTTCTGCTCGAATTCTGGACCTCAAACTAAATAATACTGCGCAAAATATTGCTGGATAACGATTTTTTTTTGTGTGCAAAGACTCAGATCGCATTGCATGTAACGCACTCAACAGTACAGGGATCATTGAGATATTTAAAGTAAAAATTAAACATTTTAACTAAATTTCTAAAAATAAACGTGTGAAGTCTTTGGAATTCTGACTTTCAAAAACTCCGTAACTGGAAAGTTCCCAGATATAGCATGCACTGCAGTGCAAAACAAAAAGAAATTTGCAATGACAGGAAGAACACGTGGTTTCGTTATGGGTATTTTTTACTTTTTACGGGTTTTTAGGCCGAGGGCGATTTACACACGGTTCACACACGGTGCGAACCGCTCAGTCTGAAACGACTAAAGACTCATTTTGGGTTAAACCCGTCATAAGTTTTAAACTTTGCCTCAGCAACTCTGTTCATGGCATAAAAATTAAACTTCCAACATGCAGTTTCTTCGCAAAGTTTATGTTATTTATCTAGTTATTTTTAATTAGTTTGTAAATGGCCTGGCGTTTCCTGTTGCAATTAAAAATTACAATGCAGGTTGGTAGAATCTCGTTGTTAGGACTGCTTTTTACTTTGTTGTTTAATGCAATTATTATTTTACCGCTATCTACGTTTAGAGAGAGTTTGTATTAATTGCAAGATGAGTACAATACTTCGTACATTGTTATAATTATACAGTCTGTTTTACTTTTCCCTAGTCTCTTTTTAGGTTTTACGAGTAGTCGAATGCTGCTGAATACCAGTATTTTACACGGAGCGATTGCCCTTTTTTTTTTTTTTTGCTGAACAGCCGCAGCCTTGCAACGGAGCGATTGCCCTTTTTTTTTTTTTTTGCGGAGCAGCCGCAGCCTTGCAACGGAGCGATTGCCCTAACCTCCACAAACGAGTTAGTACTGGATAATACGACACACCTTGGTAAGACTGGTTGTCGAAATTTTGACAACCAGTCTTACCAAGGTGTGTCGTATTACCCAATACTAACTCGTTTGGGCCACTGATTACCTGTAACGACTGACAAATATCTATAAATGACAGCCGGAACCAACGGTTTAACCTGTTCTCAGTTGCACGGAGGAAATTCGGTATGTGATAGATGGTCACTCATCCAAGAACTAACCTTAAGATCGACCGGAGTGGCTGTTTTTATTGAATTTAAATTGTAAATATTTAAAATGTTAATATTTTGAATTTAAAATTCAAAATATTAAATATTTAAAATGTTAATATTTTGAATTTAAAATTCAAAATATTAACATTTTCAATCGGTTTTTTCAAAACATACAAAATTAGTGTTATGTCAAATCATTTTTCTCACATTAAAAATATCATCTGCTGACGGTACTTTAAGCTGAACTGACTTTTAATTATATTGTGTTTATTAGGAAAAAAAAAACGGGTTCGTCCGGGACGGATGTCTCGGGGATCGGGGTACTCAGAGAATATCCCGATATTTTCACTGGTCATACAAAGAGATACAATGACACAATTGTATACGTTATGTCTACCACTTTGGTCTCTGCGTTAGAATTTACATTTAGATAGAACCCGACAATACTCCTCTGTAACGTCAAATGCAAAAACTAGATGCTTATAGCGTAGTTTGCAGGTAATTATAAAAAAATATTCAAAGTGCTGGCCAACGTGGGATCAGGGTTGGCAAAATCTTTTACATTTTGTGGTTTTGAAGTTAAATAAATGACTCATATTTGCAAACGGATTATATATTAAAACTTATTATTGCCTGTGGTGCCTGCTTGGTATACCTGCTTACGCTCTGCCTCTTTGGTCTAGTGGCCGCAAGTGATATTGCTGTGCATGAGGTCTTGGATTTGGTCCTAGCTCAGTCAGCGTGTTATTGTATTTTTCTATCAGGAATTGCTCAGTATCAGCCACGAAGCCATCCAAACGGGCTACCGAAACCCGATTTTGGTTCTATAGTAAAACCCGAGATTTCCCAGGTTTCGCTATAGACTCACCCCTCGTTACATGGAGACTAGAACATAACAAGCGAAATGTGAGTGTTGTATTAGGTACATTTCTGCCTTACCCTTCGGGATCTAAAGACGTGATACGACGAAGACGACGTGACTTAACGTGACTTGACGTGATACGACGAAGACGACGTGACTTGACGTGATACGACGAAGACGACGTGACTTGACGTGATACGACGAAGACGACGTGACTTGACGTGACTTGACGTGACTTGACGTAACTTGACGTGACTTGACGTGACTTGACGTGACTTCACGTGACTTCACGTGACTTGACGTGACTTGACGTGACTTGACGTGACTTGACGTGACTTGACGTGACTTGACGTGACTTGACGTGACTTGACGTGACTTGACGTGACTTGACGTGACTTGACGTGACTTGACGTGACTTGACGTGACTTGACGTGACTTGACCTGACTTGACGTGACTTGACGTGTCTTGACGTGACTTGACGTGACTTGATGTGACTTGACGTGACTTGGCGTGACTTGACGTGACTTGACGTGACTTGACGTGACTTGACGTGACTTGACGTGACTTGACGTGACTTGACGTGACTTGACGTGACTTGACGTGACTTGACGTGACTTGACGTGACTTGACGTGACTTGACGTGACTTGACGTGACTTGACGTGACTTGACGTGACTTGACGTGACTTGACGTGACTTGACGTGACTTGACGTGACTTGACGTGACTTGACGTGACTTGACGTGACTTGACGTGACTTGACGTGACTTGACGTAACTTGACGTGACTTGACGAAACTTGACGTGACTTGACGTGACTTGACGTGACTTTACGTATCTTGACGTGACTTGACGTGACGTGCGTGTGATATTTTATTTGTGTTAATTCTGGCTTGGATATAAAACAAATGAATCACTGTTTTTGCAATACCGATGATTACTATCTTAAATAGATTAAAGAACTTGATCAACGACAGCTGTTGTATAAAACTAAAAAATCCCAAATGATTTGAAAGGCGTGTTCTTAATCAATATTTTTATCTAGCCGTTTCTCAAAGACGTTCTAGTCTAACCAGGTGGGCCTGAAATCAATCTATACAATTAATATTATAAATGCGAAAGTTTGGATGGATGGATTTATGTTTGTTCCTAGGGCTAGAATTAAACATAGAACCCTTGTATTCTTACTTTCACTCATCAAAATTTTCGCTTGAGGGAAGATGCAGGCAATAGCTAATAATATGTCTCAAAATCAAACTCAGAGCATATATTTCAATAAGACCTTAACAAGCACTTTTGAAAGTTAAAAAAAAAAAAAATGAACAAAACGCAAAGCTGCAGTCCCAGATACAAGGCATAATAACTTATGAAAGGACTGCAGTTGCCCATTCCAAAGCGTAACTCTCTATTGAAAAAAATAGGCAAGAAACTCCATGGACACTCTTTTAAATCAGAATATGTTACAAAATCGTGGTTACATCATTCATGTTGAGAATTACAAATATGTGAGAACGATGTAGAAATGCGTGCAAGTTAAGAGCGTCCAGAGTAAAAGATTAAATGGGTACGTATTTGAATATCGAAAATTAAAATACCTACGCTTAAAATACCAATGTTCAAAACATCGAAAATTTAAATATCGATTGTATCAAAATGTCGAAAATTGTTATACCTACGCTTAAAACGTCGAAGATTGAAATGCCGAGTTATTAAAATTTCGAATGATTCAAAATATCGAATGACATTATGCCTAAGTCAAAAATATCAACATTTAAAACATCTAAGTTCATAATATCTACGTTACAAATACCTACTACTTATGTTTTCGATTATTCAAATTCAAATTATAAAGGAAGAAGAAGGATTTTGTTTAATATTTTGTTTTATTGTCACTGATTATATTGTACATTTGCGTAAAAATGTGTTTTATTTTAGGTTTTTATTATGTAAAAATAATTAAAGTACATTACATGAGGTTTTCCTTGGTTTTTTTTTTGTAACCACCTAGTAACTGATTACCATCTAGCAAACAAGCATGCAGCAATCATGCAACATGCAAGCAAGTATGGTTTCTGTCACGGCTCCGGCGCTGCAGGGCTCCGGCAGTCCCACGCGAGCTTAACGTCGCAGATGGTCTAAACGCTCACCACCGCGACGGGTGTTAAAACCACCTGCTCCTCAGCTCGCGGGCTGCCTCGCCCCTCCGCGCCTACGCGATTCTAAATTACACTCTAGGGGTAGGGCAGACAAGACTACGTGCAGTCGGTTTTGCAGCGATACGTTTCTGTCACTAACTTTAGTAGCACAACATATTATTGACTTTCAAGAAAATATTTTAATTTAAAGACCTGCTTTAGATGCTTGTACACTGGACACTGATTTTCATGGATAAAATAGGTCCGAATTGGGGCACCTCGAATTTACGTAGTCTTTTGGCTGTTACCTCTAGAGTGTATATAAAAATCCGGAGGCGCGAAGGGAGGGTGGGAGTGAACATGGGTGCCTATCCTTTGTTACGCAAGGGCGAAGGAGTTGCACTTCCCGTAGCGCCGGAGACGTCGCAGAAGCAACCTTTTGCCACTCATACTACTTATATCAAAATTTATTCGATATTTTTTTTTTAATGATTTTTTTTAAATTTTGAAAATTAACCCATTTTTACACGTATACTGGTATATTAATATTCGATGTTCAAATAATATATGTATCCATCGATATTTAGGGCGTTCGATAATCTGTATTTCGATATTTGGATCTTTCGATGTAACTTTTGTAGATATTTAGATTTTAGATATATTGGACGTAGGTTATTTAACCATTCGATAATATGAACTTTCGTTATTTTAATTTTCGGTTTTATGGCCGTTCGATATTTCCATTTTCGATGTTTTGAACATCGATATTTTAACAGTAGGTATTTTAAACTTCGATATTCAAATACGTACCCGATTAAATCAATACTTTAAAAATAAAGTAATTAAAATAAACCGTGACAGCTAAGAGATAACCAGTCACAACTGATTCGTTCACGAACATGACTCTCATGTCTATTATGTTGTACCAGTTTTTTCAAATAAATAAATGTAGTGACTGGCATCTGACCTCGATAACCCAATTACTGTGGCAATACTTACATAACGTATGATCAGCCTATAACGTTCCAACTGCTGGGAAACAGGCCTTCCCTCTATTAGAGGGAGTGGGCTTTAAATCCACTACGCTAGCCTATTGCGACTTGGTAGATGTCACATGTCTTCGAATTTTCCGTTCTAGGACGAATTCCGTTCTAAGAAGAATAAAGTTAGAAGGTGTAAGAAGGCCCAGTGGCTGACTATTTTATAGCATAGCAAAATTCCCTTTGGTTTAAATCTTAATTCCACCCCTAGCTCAGATAATAATATTATACTTTTTCTCTCCAGCAATATCATGACACGGAACAGCTTCTTCGGGAGCACCACCATTCACCCCGCTACTCATAACTTGGTACTACTTAAACTTTCCAACTTTTATAACAGCCCACAGCCTCTACATTATTCATGTATTTGTTTTCTACTATCTTTTACACCAAGTAGAAGAACAGAAGTTTAGGTTGCCTACTACGTTTTAAAGCAATATTATTTATTATCACAAAAAAAAACAGAATTATATACTTTTCCCCTAAATTTTGATATAAGCATTATTTAGATCAGTTTAGTTTTGAAGAAGAAAACAGCGGAATACAAAACGTCTTCAGGTCAAGATTATTGTAGGTAAAATCAGCCTGAGCTGCAGTTGTCCCTTTCGCTCTTTACGGGGGCTTGGTCGGGTCGCGACGGCAATAGTTTCTTCAAATACCTATTCTACAAACTCCTCGGGGCTTCCCCTTTTAAGACGTCATAGTAACCCGATAGTTCTTTACAATGAGTGAAAACGGATGCACACATAGACACGCTTCAGAAGCACTCGTGGCTAAATAGTAGCTGCAAATGGTTATTCTTTGGATGGGTGACCATCCAAAGACTAACATGACAAGCCAAGATTCCTCCATGTCTCGGAAAGTACGTTGAGCCCCTGGTCCCGGCTGCCATATTAGATTTTGACAGTCGAATCGTTACGAGTAGCCAGTGTCCCGAAAGTCTGACAACCAGTCTTGCCAAGGGTTATTGAAATACTCAGTAAATCTTGACGGCATGGTTGGCGCAGTGGCAGAGCGATCGACTGCTGCGCTGCGTGTCGCGGGTTCGACCTCCGCACGGAACAAATATTTGTATGGCCTACAGATAGTTGTTCCGGGTCTGGCAAAGTTTAAAAAAAAAATGGTGGTAAGATAGGCAGTCGCTCCATGTAAGATATTCAGCTGCATCCAGAAAGACTGGAAGCCAACCCCAACATAGTTGGGCAAAGGCTAGGCTGAATGGATGACGGCTGGATGGATGGTAGATTTGATTGTCACTATCTCTTACACAAAATAGAAGAACAAGAAGTTTAGTTCTATACAACGACTCCAAACGTACGAACACATAGACACGCTTTATGTACAGCGAGTGCAAGCGTACTTGCGACTGTCATTTGTTTGAGAGCGCCGCTGCCGTATGTACGCGTCTGTCACTGGTATTTTTAGTCATGAACTGAATCGGACTAAACCACGCTTGCATTCCGCCCTGTTTGTTTATAATTTTACTTATAAACGCCTACTTTTCATCTGTAAAATTTAAAGTACGGGAAAAATATGTGACGACATCTTTAGAATTGATAGAAGCAGAATGCAACTATATAGAGGAGGTTTGACAATGATAGCTAGCTAGAGGAGGCACCTTATTTGAAGATTCGCCAATTGCGGTCCAGAAATTCAAGGAATCCGATTTGGTGGGCGTTTTCAACTGTTGTCATGGCAACAAAAGGTCGAATTAGTTAAATGGATTTGGGAAGTCTCTTAGAATGTGAGTGTAAGCCTGTGCGTGCGCCTGTTTTCGATTCACCCTTCTGTATCTATCTATTTTGTGTCTTCTATCTTTGGAATAGTTCGTGATAAAACCTGTTTTTCCAAAACAGTGATACAGTTATTCGTACCCGTTGAAAATATATAACAAGCCGTGTCGTGTATGTCCAAGAATATTTTTTCCTTTATTTTGGTGCTACATGGAAACTGTTATGCAGGTTATGTCAGGGTATTGGGAGCTGTAGATTTTTTCCGAATATTTTCGTTTTTGGTATAGCTTGTCGCCATAATTGATTTTTATTGATCCGAATCGATGACAGTGTCATGCAAATATTTCATGAACAGTGGACTGATATTAAAAAAGATACAGTAAGGGAACATTTATACAAGGTGTGGTTTTGCATACTCGTCAAAATTCAAGAGGCTGTCAGAAAAGACATAAATAATCAATATAAATTACGGTTCCTAGTTATTATTAATAAAAGCTGCTTTTTGTTTTAGTTGATCAAATTGGTCAGTATTTCAGAATAACCCCCTTAACGTGGTTTAGGGTATTGCCTCATCCCTAAAAATTATCGATAAACATTTGAGATTGTTTGTATGTATGAAAGCTCGGTTAAAGAGCGAGGATTGGACGGGCCGCGTTTAAAATACGGGTGTTTAATAACACTTAGGGCCTTTTCATTGTCATGCGTGTTTGCGCCCGCGTGCAGGCCAGGCACGCATGCGTGCTGCCCGCAACCTATCGTATCATACATGTCTTTATTGTCATGCGCGCTACACGCATGCCGGCGTGGCGAAAATAATCTGCTCTGCGGGCCGGGCGGCCCGCAACAAGCATGGCTGCCTGGCCTGCACGCGGGCACAAACACGCTTGACAATGAAAAGGTCCTTACCGATTTCCGAAACTAAGAAAAAAAATACCTACACCTTTAATTTTTGGTCGTTCGGGTCGAGAATCATTAGCATAGTTAACTCCTTGAATTTGACGAGATTACAAAACAACAGGTTGTATAATACTGCTTCACTCGTCTAGTGTTTGCAATGGCGACTGCTGAACATGAGGTCCCGGGTTCGATTCCCGGGTCGGGCGTATTGTTATTGAGTTTTATCTGGGGGGGTTACTATGACGCTTAAAACATTATTGTTCCATTCCTATTCCAGAGTGGGAAAGAGATGGAGCTAGACGACCTGTATAGCTCCGTCTTTTTTTTAAGACGTCACGGTATATGCCACCAGGAGTTTCTCAGCAGCAGCTACGGAGTTTGGATTTAGGCCTGGTTGATTCCGGAATCCATTCGGGGATTTCAGACGTGATCCCATGATGTTGGTCAGTAAACCTTCACCCCACAACGTCACAATACAACTTTGAAAGGTTAAAACCACTAAAACTAAGCATCATCATAAAAAACACTATTACAATCCTAAAACCGTCTCAACGTGACCCAATTCACAGAGAAATCCGGACATTCAAGAAAGGAATAAAAAAATAATGATGTCTTAAAGAGGTTGCCATTTTAAATTAAAGGACCTACGAAAAAACGGCGCCATTTTATTTTTTGTTAAAAAAGAAGTTATGAGGCAAAGTTGGGGCTTGTGTAAGTTCACAAGTAGGAAATGGCGGTGTCTGAAGTAAAGTGACTATGAGTTGAAAAGTTTTTGAGACTTTTATTATAAACTAACTGCTGCCCACGACTTCGTTCACGGGTTTTTTTTTGGGTATGAAAAATAGATGTTGGCCGATTCTCAGACTTACTCAATATGATCACAAAATTTCATGAGAATCGGTCAAACCGTTTCAGAGAAGTACGGGAACGAACATTGTGACACGAGAATTTTATATATAAGATATAAGAAGAATTATCTGTTATTTTGAAGGCTATTCTTTATCTCTAATCTCTATCTAGTTTTCATGTCTCCCTATTAAAAGCTACTAAGGTGGAATCCATTGTTCAGCTCACGTCAAAATCTTAATAAAAATTAAATGTTAGGATCGTAATTCGTGGCTTTATACAGTTTCTGCCTTGGGAATAGCGTTTATTTATGATTGAATTGTATGTTTTAATTTCAAATAACAGCTTTTCCCTTAATACATATGAAAGTGTATGTAATCATCATCTGCCTAGCCTTTTCCCAAACTATCTTGGGGTCGGCTTCCAGTCTATCCGGATCCAGCTGAGTACCAGTATTTGACATGAAGCCACTGCCTATCTAACCTCCACAACCCAGTAACTGGGTACTACGGTAACCCTTAGTAAGATTGGATGTCGAACTTTTGGTTTCTGACTACCTACTCGTAACGACTGTCAAAAATCATCGGGACCAACGGGTTACGTACTACGTGCTTTTCGAGGCACGGAGGAAACTCGGTATGTAATTATGGTCACCCATCCACGGATCAACTTCGGCAAGCACGGATTAACCTTAAAGTTCGACCCGTGCGGCTGATTTTATTTAGCCACCAGCTCCTCCAAAGTAAAGTATTAATATGGTACTTATAATATACTAGCTGTCCCGCGCAACTTCGTTTGCGTCATATTTTCCCCGTTTTCGCAACATTTTTCATTGCTGCTCCGCTCCTATTGGTCGTAGCGT
Source organism: Cerastis leucographa (assembly GCA_963082945.1). Taxonomy (NCBI): domain Eukaryota; kingdom Metazoa; phylum Arthropoda; class Insecta; order Lepidoptera; family Noctuidae; genus Cerastis; species Cerastis leucographa. The sequence goes on along the minus strand of OY720369.1, from coordinate 2,724,467 downwards.
AATGATATATAGCCTATGTCCTTCCCCAGGTTAAAATCTATCTTCTTGCCAAATTTTATTAAGATCCGATCAGCCGTTTAGTCGTGAAAAGGTAACAAACAAACAAACATACAAACAAACAGGGTGACATTTGCATTTATAATATTAGTATGGATATGGATATAATATTTTTTTTTAATTTTGTCTGTCGTCTGTATCGCTGTCTTTTTATATTAATTTCACGAGGACAAAAGGTCGCACGCAGCAGATAGTGTATAGTAATTCGAAAGCATCCCTGGACACAGGCGCTCCTCTCTGTCAAAAAGAGCACTCGAATGGCCATAATCCTCTATGCTGGCCTCGTGTAAAAGAACACAACATCACAAACAAAAAAAAAAACCTGAACTCACTTGCCAATTTGTTAAAGAGGTAGGCTGTCAACAAATTACTAACAAATTCACATGGATATTCGACACAGGAGTTTGATTTTTTTGTCAAGAGATTTATGTACGTATTTCTTTTTTTTTCTTTTTATTTGTGAGAGGAGTATCAAAATTATTTTTTTGCGCTATTTCTTGTCTTTTTGTTCAATTCTGGTTGTTATTCCTTTCTTTTAGTATTGATACCAATGTGAATGGTTATAAGATGGGTATTTCGGTCGTACTCTACAGTTCTCGACCGAAAACGACCGATGAACTGTGTGAAGGATGATATCGCAAGAAAAGCGGTGTCTGATGAGATGAATAGTGATAGAGAAGTATGGAAGAGAAAGACATGATGCGTCGACCCCAAATGAGTTGGGATAAGAGCAGGCTAATGATAATGATGAGGATTCCTTTCTTATTATAAACGTAAAATAATACCATAACATCGCGCCTGTAATTCTTTATGAGCGTTTTATACCTTACCGCTTTTCATACAAACTTTCAAGTCGTTATTTTCCAAAATGACTGAACTGATTTAAATGAAACTTTATAATTATGCATAAGCAGTATACATAGATCTCAAAAGTTACTTTAAAAATATTTTCAAAATGGCTTTTAAAAAAAGAGATAATTAGAATTTTCTGTCTCTATAGAAAATTTATAATCGGTCTAATTTAACTGTTATACTATTTTTCAAAAATGTTTTTTTGTAACTTTTTAGATCTGTGTATCCTGCTCATGTGTACATTAAAGTTTCATTTAAATCGGTTCAGACATTTCGGAAAATAACGACTTGAAAGTTTGTATGAAAAGCGGTAAGGTATAAACGCTTTTAAAGGGTTAGACAGGCTGATTTGTACCTTAACAGTACACCTCCATTACGCTAGTTCTGTTATTTTTAAGTTCCATGTTATTAAAAAAAAGTCTATTTTATTTAAGTTTTAACTGTATAAAAACTTAGATTTACGACTATAATAATTTACGCCTGTTTTTCTCAAGTCAATAAAAAAAATACATACAATTCTGTCCTGGGGTATCTTGCCGAAAGCATATCCACCGTACCTTTGCGCAACATGTCTTTGGCAAACTTTCGGGGCGGACGATCGCGGAAGACTTTAGCTCACGGCGAGCAGTGAGCACCCCACCACAGAATAAAAAGACCCCACATCGTAATTATAGGAAAACATTGGGGGCGTCAGTGCATTTTGTTAAAAGGTATTTTTTGTAAAAAGCCCTCGGTTTTGATGATGGTAAGTAAATAAATAGAAAGATAGAATAAATATGCTTTAATTGTACAGCAAATTTTTAACAAAACTTTTTCGGAACTTTTCCACTTTTTTTTTTGTGTTGACTCTTTTTTTATTTACCGATTGATAGTAGATTCCTAGATCCTTGGTAACTTTTTATCTTGTTCTACGTTTTATAGTAAGCAACGACTTACTGTCGGGCCTACGATGTCCACTCATACTTAAGTACGAGTACCAACGCTGTAACATAGAAAAATTGTAAAGCCAAATAATTTTAAAAGAGTAGACATGGAGTTTCTTGCCGGTTCTTCTCTATAGGAAACGATCAACCCGAACCAAGCACCTTTTGTCGACGTTTTACAAGTGCCCATGTAGGCCTATGTGAAATAAAAATATTTTGATTTTGATTTTTAAAAAAGTATTTACGGTACTTACCTATACCACTTTTTTTAAAATTTTTGTCTGTTTTCCGGCTAAACCGCTGAACCGATTTTTGCGGAACTTTATTGGCAGATAGCTAATGTTATAGGGAGTAATTAAGTCTGTTGTTTTAAAAAACGATTAGGGTTCCGTGCAAAAAAATATGAAACCCAATATTTTTTTAACAAAATCCGAATCTAATAGGTAAATAATATTTTATTATAATTTCACGCGTGGGAAGGTCGCGGGGATCAGCTAGTCTAGCCTAAAATACATGAATACTCTATCAAAACATGGTGTCCCATCTAAGACAAAGACGTTCTATGGTGTGGAGGGAACACCATAACACCCCACCCCACCACAATTATTCATATTACAAAACCACATAAACGTCTATTCGTCCGGGAAGCCCTTACTATAATGTTGGGTCATAAACCGGCTTACATTTGAACCTACTATAAACGATGGCCTACAACCATCGTCGTTATAATAACTATCAAAGTAATGTGCATTTATGCCGCAATTGTTTCGTAAGTATGCCGGTCGGCTTTCAGGCAACAAGTCTAAATGTAGGCGTTTATAACAAGATTTGATGCAAAAGTCATTTTATAAGCGCGACTATCTGAGTTGGATTCCCAGGTCAGAAAAATTGTTATTGTGTTTTTTCATCAGGATTTCTCGTTTTTAGGGTTCCGTACCTCGAAAGGAAAAAACGGAACCCTTATAGGATCACTTTGTTGTCCGTCCGTCTGTCTATCTGTCAAGACACTTTTTCTCAGGATCGCGTGGAGGTATCAAGCTGGAATTTATATTATATACTCAAATCTACTGTACCTTGGAGCTGTGAAAAAATCATACTTCTAAGCCAACGCAATCAAAAGATACAGTCGTTTATGCCGCAAATTTCCGCAAATTTTCGACACTCTCAAGGGAATCAAAACCTACAGGGTACTTCCCGTGAACTCAGAATCTTGAAATTTAGTACGAAGCAACGTCTTATAAAGGAAAAATTGTGAAAACCGTAAATTTTTAATTACATCAAATACTTAATAAAAATATTTTTAATAATTTTAAACTTACTTCCCCTTTCCTCATGAACGCGTAGAGGTCAGGTTTGTACGGAATCCTCGGTACGCGAGTCCGACTCGCACTTGGCCGGTTTTTTTTTATGGATTTGTGGCCGGTTGGTGGCAATAGGGTCACTGCCTATTACATGGGACTTAAACATAACTGGCGAATGGGTGTAAAATCACGCCTGAAACCCCAGAAGGGTTTGGGCAGTGGCGTACTTAATAGTATGCCCACATTTTGCCAATTATGTTCAATTCCCATGTAATAGAGTACGAACCTATTGCCATCAGCCCGTCCCGTCAAAATCGGTCCAGCCGTTTCGAAAATTACCTGGAACAACCAGTCAGACAAAATTTCTAAAATATGTTTTTTTGTTATATGTACCGTTTATACTTTCTTAAGCATTCAGTAAAAAGCTCTTATTTTAAAATTACAAACAGACATTTTTTTGCTCGTTTTTATAAATAATGGTACGGAACCCTTCGTGCGCGAGTCCGACTCGGACTTAACCGGTTTTTTTTATAATTATGTTCTTAAGTCGTGGAAAACTGTAATATCGCAAGTTAGAAATTTGATTTTAGTTCTGCATTAATTGTGGCATGTACTTTTTGTACTAAGTGACTTGGTTGTGTATATATGGTTGTGTTCTATGTTAGTATTTTATACAAACACTATTGTATATTTTGACTGTGAAAGTGAGTGCATCTGCGTCTGGACTCACACTTATACCTACAATACAAAATTTCCTGTGACGAGACTAATCTCCAGACGACCTAGGCGAGTTCATGGGTTCGAGGACGTTCATGTTTTAATAGCCATTCGGACGTCAAGACCTTTCGAGGGTACAAAGTATTCCACACACAAAGATTATTTTTTTCCTCGAGGAGCTCGTGGCTAAATAATAACAGCCGCACGGGTCGATCTTTAAGGTTAAGCCGTGCTTGCCGAGGTTGGTCCGCGGATGGGTGACCATGATTACATATCGAGTTTCCTCCGTGCCTCAGAAAGCACGTTAAGCCGTTGGTCCCGGCTGTCATTTGTAGATCTTTAACAGTCGTTACGAAGCCAAAAGTCTGACATCCAGTCATACCAAGGGGCATCGTATTACCCAGTTACTGGGTTGTGGAGGTCAGATAAGCAGTCGCTTCATGTAAAATACTGGTACTCAGCTGGATCCGGTTAGACTGGAAGCCGACCCTAACATAGTTTGGGAAAAGGCTAGGCATATGATGAAAGAAAAAACATAACCCTCCCTGTCTTTGCTGTCACGCAGTCAAGTAATAAGCTTTGATAATAAGCTTTCCACGAAATGTAATAATAATCACGAAATTACGTTTTCATGTGAAGAGTATATAATTAATCGAAGATTAATAAGTAATTATGATTAAATTACAACGTATCTTAGCATAGGTATAGAGGGATCACGTGTTACACGCGCTATTCAGTTTCTCTGGAATAATCAAGGTTTTGTTGTGATGTTCTAATAAGATATGAATCAGCTATGAATAGGGCTTGCAGGACTTTTTTTTCAGTGCTTTTGCTCTTGACTCTAGTCTAGGTCAAAGATGACAGAGACAAAGTCGACGATGGTACGACCTTAGCCAGAAGAAGCCTAGCTGTTCACTCTAACTTTGAAGAGATTAGCGTTGTAAGCGTTCGGAAACACAGACGCAGGCAGAGAGTTCTACTCCTTTGCTGTGCGCATTATGAAAGACGTTTGAAAACGCTTAGTGCGAATTGGTGGAATAGCAATAAGGTAGGGATGGTAACTTGCATTGCGAGATTCCCGATGGTAGAAGGGGGCTGGTGGAATGAGGACGTGAAGTTCTTGGGTGCACTCACCGTAGTACAGCCTGTAGAAGACCGACACGCAGGCAACTTTGGGCCGATGAGCCATCCCAAAGGTGACTGCAATACTCCATACAGGATCGGATTTGTGCTTTATATAGTGTTAAAAGCTGTCTCGGCCTGAAGTATTGCTTCACTCTATTTAGGATGCCCACCTATTTGGCCACAGTTTGGGCTTGAGTTAACACTTTTTTTTTTAAATTTAAAATATATAATAAGTAACGGTTTTATTTCTTCCATACGCTTAAAAATTGAATGATGTTTGCAGCATTATTTGTGGTACATACAAGTGGATTTAAGTCGTTTTTGTAATTGATTAAAATTAGCGTACGACCAAAAGAACCAAAAATAAATTGATGAAAAAAAGATTACGTCGGCTTTCAAGGATTAACTCCTGTATCTGACCCCTGGAAGGTGACTCCAACATTTCGACAAGACTAGGCAGATGGTGAAGAAGCTTGGCTCCGTAAAACCCACCAAGATTGAAATTATGAAATAAATACCTACCACAAAAAAAAATCATCACCGGCCTATCTTTTCCTAAATATGACTAAGTTGACTTCCAGTCTAACTTTCCTCAAAAACTAGTAAAGAAATTACACCTAATTATACACAGAACTTGCCAGATCTTAAGCTAACAATCTAATTCAGTTTCCTTAAGGAAAAGCAGACTCTTTTCAGCTAAGAAAGTAGTTTGAAGTAAAACTTCCTAAGCGTGTATAACGGCAGTTCTTTAACAAACGTAAGGAGATCATGGATAAAGGCGTGCAGTCTTTCAAAGAAGTAAGCCTACTTGATTTATGGTGAATGCGCTAAGGTAGTGGGGAAAATTAATATTAACGTCCTTTTTTATTTATTTAAACTTCATGTACAATAGTGGTACTTAGGCGGACTTAATGCCACAAGGATATTCTCTAACTGTCAACCTTTGGGTTAAATACGACAACATTGTAATAGGGTCATCATAATCATCATTGATGCCTGTACTCGTCCACTGCTTGACATAGGCCTCTCCCATGACTCGCCACTGAGCACGATCCTCGGCCACTCTTATCCAGCTTTTGACAGCCGCCATGCGAAGATCATCGCTCCACCGAGTCTGAGGACGTCCTACGCTACGTTTACCGATCCGTGGTCTCCACTCAAGAACTCGTCTACCCCAACGGTTATCGGTTCATCGGGTTATATGGCCGGCCCATTGCCACTTCAGCGTGCTAATGCAGTGGGCTATGTCGATAATCTTGGTTCTCTGTCGGATCACCTCGTTACGAACTCGATCTTTTAGAGAAACCTCGAGCATAGCCGTTTCCATAGACACTTTAGGTGCCATACCAAAAAAGCTTTTTCGCATCAATGCGGTCTTACATTTTAGATGACATAGTTTATTTACGTGTTGGGCACGCAATGGAGTTTTTTTAGTAGAGGATATTTTTTCAAACAATTGCGTGTTTCTTTTCACAAACAACGCAGTTTCCAATATGTATAATGCTGGAAGCGTCAGTATTTTTAAAGACTTAAAATAGGGTCTACAGCTATCCGTTGTTTTTATATTACACATTGCTCTGACACATCTTTTTTGCATCTTAAATATAAGCACACGGTCAGTCGACTGCCCCCAAAAAATTACGCCATATCGCAACACAGAAGCTACAAGTCCATGGTATGCTACCAGTAACGTATCTTTATTCACCTTTTTTGATAATTGAAAGAGTGCATAAGCAGATTTACTCAGGCGTTTACAAAGTTCTTCTATCATGGGTTTCCAATTAAGCTTACTGTCTATGGTGATACCTAAAAACTTAGCATTATTAACTTCTTCTATTTTGTGGTTATTATAAGTTACATCAATATTTGGATGCGGTTGCCGTTGATGAAAGTGCATCACCTTAGTTTTATTTAAATTAATTACCAGATTGTTATTATTCATCCAACGGATGATATTGAGAAGGGATTTATTAATATCATTTTCATAAGTTGTCACATTATTACATTTTATAACAGCTGTGCTATCATCGGCAAATAGGATCATTTTGTGTCGTATTATTTTTGGCAGATCATTAATATATATTAGAAATAACAACGGCCCCAGCACGCTACCTTGGGGCACGCCATATCTTACGTGTCTTGGTTTTGATTTGTATATGATCTGCGTTTTAGTCTTATGACATATTCTAGATATTTCTGTGTATTGATATCTGTCACTAAGGTATGATTCAATGAGTTTCAGAACATTGCCCCTTATGCCATATCCATGTAATTTTTGCAGTAATATTTTGTGATCTACATAATCAAATGCCTTAGTCATATCAGTAAAGATTGCACATACTGGATTATTTTTATCTACTGATGTCATAATATGAGATAATAAATCGTAGAGTGCCATATTAATACTATGATTTTTTCGAAATCCTTTTTGTTCCTTGCAGAATAGGTTGAATTTTTCAAAGTACATATAAATTGAAGTTTCTAACATACTGTGATCCGACTAAAAGCCGATGTAATCACCCTCACAAACTTTCTTATAATCTTTCATGAACAAATTTAATTAATGCACAGCTATTGGTTGTACACTTAGAGTAAAGATAAGACAAGCTTAGCTTCGTTTTAAAGTGAAACTTTTATTACATCGTCTCAAACTTTTTCGTCTGTGTGTTGCATGTCGCGTGACGGTCGGCCGCGGAGTAAGGATAAAGAGAAAGGCGCTCCCAATTTTTTTTAGTTTAATTTCTATAGTGTGAAAAGTAAAAAAAGTTCAACTTTACCGTGGTTTCATAAAACCACACAATCCTTTTTTTATTTCACTGTGTTTGTTCACTTCTATTCATCATCTGCCTACCCTTTACACAACCATATTGGGGTCGGCTTCCAGTCTAACCGCTGAATACCAGTATTTTACATGGAGCGACTGCTTTCTGACGTCCACAACCCAGTTAGTACTGGGTAATAGGATACCTCTTGGTAAGACTAGTAATCAGACTTTCGGGCCACTGTAACGACTGTCAAGGATCTACAAATGACAGCCGGGACCAACGGCTTAACGAGCTTTCCGAGGCACGAAGGAAACTCGGTATTTTCATTTTATTTGCGTTCCATAATGTTAAAAAGGTGTTACAAAAAGGCTTTAAGCCAAGAACAATTTTATGGGCCCTGTTAGGGCCCAGCAATATACATATAATTATATATCGATCCTTTTATTTTTATATCCCATTACAAATGTTATTGATAGTGTTAGTGACCACGTCATAAAAACTTAAACATATAATTGTTGGTCACCCGACCACGGACCAACCCAAAGAGTCTTGATATCGCCATTTTAGGCATTTGATGTTTAGAGTAAGAGGAATAGAATGTAAAGTTCTTCATCCACCATTGAGGATCCTCCGACCAGACAGGTCTGGTCTGGTGGGCAACTGCCCGACATTTGCTGTCGGGTTTCTCTACATAATCTTAAGTCAATGTAAACTTTGCTTGCGAGATTTAGAACATATTAGTTCTTCAGTTTTGTCATAGAGGGCGCTGTAGTACTTTGTCTTATTCGTTGCTTTTTGTAGGTACAGGAGGTCTACTCTCTAACTCCGTCAACGAAGATACGGGTCCGTACTAAAGTAGTCCGTCACTAAGCAATAAACCCTACTCCGTAATGACAACGGATTCACGAGCTACGAACGGGACCATAGACAATATTCGTGAACGAATGACGAATGGCGATAGAGTTGAGCTATTTTACCGGTCGATTACCGGTTTATTTACTTTGTGAGTTTAAAGCTTTTAAACAAAAAATTACATTGTGATTGTTAGAATATAACCACTTTTAAAAGAAAATATCTTTGATTATCTCTTTCATATGAAGAATTGAACTATTTTTGCCATTTTTATCTGGATTGAGGCTTTATCTTGTTAATACTTTTGCCTTTTTTTTTTTTTGGCGTTAATGTCAAATGAAATGTGAGTTTCTATCTGTGGTGTTTATTCGCTTGCGGGTACATTTAAAAGAAAATTAATTTTAATTTTGTGAAATGGCCTCAACCCGTGGCCCAACCGCTCAAGCAGCAACACAAAATCAAATAGAAGCACTCCTCAACTTCATGGCTGAAAATGAAGAGTTGGCTCGAGGGTTGTTGAGGGGTGCCGACGGTCGTATAAGGTCTAAGAACTTATGGGAAAGCCTGTGCAACTCCCTTAACTCGATGGGGAGTTGCACAAAGTCCGTGGTGCAGTGGCAAAGGGTGTGTATAATACATTACTTATTCGTAAATATTAATATTATTTAACGGTCTTGTCATTAGTATATTGCATACAATGATAATTAGTTATCTTCCAAATACTTACCTGTACTTACTCGTACGTCAGTATACCGACTTTTATATATGTTTTTTATACTCAGTATTTAAAATTACCCATTTTAGGTGTGGGCAGATCGTAAACATTTGGCCAAGAAAGCTGCTGGAGCGTCAAGAACCTCTGCATCTGCTACAGGTGGAGGTCCATCAACAGGACCAACCCTCTCCTAAAATGAATTGAGGGTATTATCAATTATGGGAGAGGGCTTTGGACAACCACAAACAGATGCAAGAGTCCCGGCTTTCCCATTGGTAAAAATAAAATTTATAATTTATGATAGTAAGTTTATTCCAATGGTAAAAAACAACAAACTACAGCAATAATGTCTTTCTAAAAGTGCCAGTAGTTCATAATAATTTTTTTTTTACAGATTACAAATGAAGGGTCCATTCCACTTGCAGTGGAAGAAGCAGCACCCACTCCAACATTTGCTACACCCATTGACGGTACAGTTTCCCTGGAGGAAGGATCAAATGAGGCACAGGAAACTCCAATACAGCAAAGTAAGTTATCATAGTTCAATGAAAAAGTGCTTATGTAAATCATGTTTCAGAAAATTACCTAACACTGTCTAACATTCATTTTATTTATTTCAGCATTCAACTCTCGTCGTACGCGAAGACCACATACTCGACACCTCGCTGCTCACTCACAGAGAACCAGAATTGTTGAGCTGGAAGAACAGAGGCTTGCATCCGACAACAGAAGAAATGTGGTGCTTGACCGAATTGCAACCACTTTGGAAGAGTTAACAAACTTAATACGGCAACGGAATGCGTTTCCGTATTAAGTTTGACTACACATGATACATACTCATGTATCATGTGTAGTCAAACTTAATCAGTGGACGTAGTCAGTGGGGTTCGTTTCCATTTAAGTTTTGTCAATTCCTGTACATTGTACATGATTATGTGTCATCCAACTGTTGACCTTTGGATGACACAGAGTAATTTAATTCCCAAGCTCATCATTTCTTTTGTTGCGTGCAGTCTCTGATCTTCCAACTCAATGATTCTATGGTTATTTTATGAAAAAGTTGATTTTTGTCATATTCTTTTAATTGTTTTTTTTTTATTTTCTTGGTAATTGTTGATTTTGTAATATTCTTTTGTTTTTTTTTTCTATGTAATAGTTGATTTTGTTATATTCTTTTAAGTAATCGTTTTTTTTTCATTGTAATAGTTTATTTTGTAATATTATTTTGTTTTTATTTTTCAATTATGTTAATATTAACAATTGTCAATAAATATGTATAATACTAATGATCTCAATTATAAATTGGTGTAATGATGTTCCCTTATGTTACTACTGTCTGTAGTTGTTATCGTGTAATTGTACTTAGTTTGTTACTAATAACTCTATAATTGTTAATTATTTAAGGAAATGTTACTTCTCATTCATCTCTTCTCATTTACTAATATTGTTTTAAATAGCTGTGCCCTAACATGGTCCCTAGTATTTTTCTTTGTTGTAAGCCTATTGGATCATGTTTTTAACATTTTGTTGTATTCTTTTGTTTTTTTTTTCAATTTTAATAATATTAATAACTGTAAATAAATATCTATAATACTATTGATCTCAATTATAAATTAGTGTAATGATGTTGCCGAATGTTACTACTACTGTCTGTAGTTGTTATCGTGTAATTGTACTTAGTTTGTTACTAATAACTCTATAATTGTTAATTATAATTAGGAAATGTTACTTCATTTACTAACTAGCTTCTGCCCGCGGCGTCGCCCGCGTGGAGTTCTTTATTGTTCCACGGGAACATACTATCGGGATAAAAAGTATCCTATGTGTTAATCCAGGTTATAAACTACCCGTGTGCCAAATTTCATCCAAATCCATTCTGTAGTTTTTGCGTGAAAGAGTAACAAACATCCATCCATCCTCACAAACTTTCGCATTTATTTATTTAGTAGGATATTGTTTTAATTTGTAAATTGCTGTGCTCTAACAGGGTCTATAATATTGTTCTTTGCTGTAAGCCGTTTGGAACATCTTTTTAACATTTTGGCATATTCTTTTGTTTTTTTTTTTCTTTCAATTTTAGTAATATTAATAACTGTAAATAAATATGTATAATACTAATGATCTCAATTATAAATTGGTGTAATGATGTTCCCTTATGTTACTACTGTCTGTAGTTGTTATCGTGTAATTGTACTTAGTTTGTTACTAATAACTCTATAATTGTTAATTATTTAAGGAAATGTTACTTCTCATTCATCTCTTCTCATTTACTAATATTGTTTTAAATAGCTGTGCCCTAACATGGTCCCTAGTATTTTTCTTTGTTGTAAGCCTATTGGATCATGTTTTTAACATTTTGTTGTATTCTTTTGTTTTTTTTTTCAATTTTAATAATATTAATAACTGTAAATAAATATGTATAATACTATTGATCTCAATTATAAATTGGTGTAATGATGTTGCCATAAGTTACTACTGTCTGTAGTTGTTGTAATTGTACTTAGTTTGTTACTAATAACTCTATAATTGTTAATTATAATAATAGGCATGGTTACTTCATTTGCTGTGCCCTAACACGGTTGATAATATTGTTCATGGCTGTAAGACCTTTTGTAACACCTTTTTACCTTTTTTAACACGTTTTTAACATTGCGATGAACAATCAAATAAGAATAGTAAAATAAAATAAAAAATTTGTTCATGAAATATGGTTTTATTTTTAAATATTTTTTTACTTATATGAAACTCAAAGCAGTTGTTTCAAATCGACCCAAAAGTTCTCATGTAGAATAGTAGGCAAGAAACTGTATGAATACTACAAACAATTAAAAATTTAAACAGGATAAGCCCTAATAGAATCACTACACTCACATTTACAAAAAAGTATAAATAAATTTGTATACACCAATGGTATATCCATTGGTGTATAGTAGTAGTATTCAAAAAAAAAAGAAGGAACTAGAGGGGCAGAATCCTTGAGCCCAAGTGGCTGTGGAGCAGCAGCGTTGAGCAAAGCATATTCATCAAAAATATATCTTCTGCCAGTCCCAACACCCATTATGTCCTGTGAGCAAAATAAACAGTTTGTAATATATTTATTTTATACTAATAAATACAAATACTCTTTGTATTTATTGACATTTGTATTATTAGGCGAGTAGTTTTTTATAAGGCTGCATAAGTACCTATTTCTGTCCAGCAATTGAACTAAACTGTCTCTCGCTCTTTGCCCTTGCTGAAAAGCTTGATGAGCGGATATAGACTCATCTCGCTGTCCGCCCTGTCTACTGCGCTCTAGCACTATGTCTTCATCGGTGAGGGAAGGTGCTTCTAAGCCCGCCCGATTACACATATTATGTAAAACACAGCAGGCAATGACAATTTTACCTGAAAAAAAAAATGTTTTGAAATTGATGAAACACTGTTTATCAGTTCAACACGTTATTAAAAATATAGATATAGCGTCAAATTGCAACAAATACTTGCTGTTACAGGTGCATAATGAAGCTCTCTCGCTGCTAAGAGACATCTCCATCGGCCTTTTAAAATTCCAAATGTGCGCTCTATAGTGGAGCGAGCACGTTTTTGAATTAAATTGTATCTCCCTTCTGGAGAATCTTCAACAGCATTGTCTATTGGGATCATCATAAATTCCCGGAGTGGGTACCCAGAATCCCCTGTAACAAGTATGGTTGGTAAACAATCCCTGCATAATAAATGAAATAGCAACTAGCAGAAAAACATACAAGAGAATGAATTTTTCGAAATACAACTACATACCCAATAGATATGTGTTCTCCTGTTGTAGACTCTCCAGATGAGCTTTTATTTCATGGTGTGACCAAATAAAAGAATCGTGGGTTGCCCCACCATAGGACGCATCAACATTTAAAATTGTGCATTCTACATCACATATCTATTAGAAATACATAAATTAAATTATAAAATACTCAAGCACTCAAACATATTAATGACAGACCTATTCTCATGTACTATAAATTAATTCACAAGGATTGGCACAAGGTATGACTTTTTGTATGTTATAAAAGTTAATGAATTTTGCTCTTTTTAGATTACTTTATCTTTACCTACGTAACTTAGAACATCTTTTTACATAAAATAATTGTACTTACAACTTGGACATTTAGGGAGTGAAAATGTTTCCTGTTGAAGAAACGCTCCTCATACTCACTAGGTCTCACCAGTGCCACATGTGTGCAGTCAATGCAGCCGATTACACCTGGCAGGCCATATTTTTCATAAAATCTGTGAATACATATCCATGTTATGAAAATTTCAAATACTAATCTATTTTAGTCCACACTTTTTAAGTGTATAAGCACTCTTCAATAAGTAGGTGGTCATTGTTCAAATTACAGGTTTCCAACTTAAGAAGGTTCTCCTATATTTTATATAATACCAGGATTTGTTCTAAAAAACGGTCTACAGTTTCATACTTACTGTCTTTTTAAAAGGTTCCTCTCAGTCAAATTCTGCGGAAACTTAAAATATTTCTGGAGTATTGAGGGACTGTTTAGAGCATTTGTGACATCCCGCAGACAGCGTGACACTGTCTGTTGTGCCATTGGGACGTCACTGCTAAGGCCCACTGCACCTTGGTAGCTCCCCCGGGCATAAAAATTTAGAGCAGCAAGGATCTAAAAGTAAACCAAAACAATAGTAAATAAGCTGTTTGCAGAATCTTCAATATGTATATCGTTAGCTTTAGTTCATAATTCGTAGATAAACATACCTTCATTCTTGGTTCGACACCATTTTGTCGCATTTGTCGACTCATTAGAGGTAATAGATCCTCACACAAATCTTCAAACAACTCCCGTGTGAGCCTATAGTTTCCCTTAAACTCTACATCGGGAATATTCTCCAACCGGAAATTTTGGCGCAAGTGAAATCGTCGGCGCCTCCGCTCTTGGTGTTCAGCTTCTTCTAGCATTAAAAAAGCAGCCATATTTTTGTTTTGTACAAAAAAAATTAAGTCTCGTCGACCACACGATAACTAGTTTTGTGTCGTATCAAATGACATAACGATCCGTCAAAACAAGTGTCAAATTCAAATTTACGAACGGGCAAAAACACATCGCGAGTAGGCACAACTGTCAAATCGAGTTGTCATTCATTCTTAGTTCGGGCCTCGAACTAATGTTTTATCCGTAGGTGTTGTAGAGTAGGAAACGCCCGATTCTTCGGCCGTAAATACGGGTTTCGTGCATAGAGAGTAGACCCCCAGATGTCAGTTCTTCATCTGTGGCATAGATGGCGCTAAAGTACTTTTTGCACTATGCAGGTGAAGTGTTTTTTTAGTGCTACTACATCATCATTATCTTGCCCTTATCCCAATTTATTTGAGGTCAGTGCAGTATTTTTTTGTTAACTGAATAAAACAACAAATACGTATCTAATATTTTTGTATTACCTGATTGACGGACATAATAGGAATTTCGTTTTCTTTACCCAGTCATCATCCCTATTGTGTCGGCCTAGAACTGAGCCACTAGTTTGGCTCCCTAGCGTAGCGTCCATCAGTTCAAGTAATGTACAAACAGCAGGACACGATATTAAGTTCCTCATTGTCTATTGGTGGTAAAAAAATTATCAAATCAATGTACATAATTATAGTAAACTGAACATTATTATGAGGAAAATTAGGAGAAAAAGTTAGCGTGACGAATGACAAAAAGTGGAAGAAAAAAAACGTGTGGGGCCGACCCCAAATAAAATGGGACAAGGGCAAGAAGATGATGATAAAAACTGAACAAAATTGAGCTTCCTGGGCTATCTTGACAGATTTACCTTAAGCTTCGTCCACGACCTCAGGCGATCATACGACACGCCAAGGCGCGTCAAGCATTAAGCGCGTGTGTTACTTGATTACACCGCTTGAGCAACGTCGCGTCGCAATGACGTCGGTATGCTCCAAACAACTTTTTTTATTAAAGTGAAACTTTTATTACATCGTCTCAAACTTTTTCGTCTGTGTGTTGCATGTCGCGTGACGGTCGGCTGCGGAGTAGGGATAAAGTGAAAGGGGCTCCCAATTTTTTTTAGTTAAATGTCTATAGTGTGAAAAAAAGTTTCACTTTTACCGTGGTTTCATAAAACCACACAATCCTTTTTTTTATTTTCTACTCTGTTGCGGTTGTAGCACGCGTCGGTTAAGCGTTTGCCATGGGTTGCGCGTTGTTTCATCGCTAATTGTTTAATCGAATTTTGTTTCACATAAATTGTTTCTCATATTATCATTTCATAGAATAATCAATACGCAGAATACTTACTTTGAAGAAATTTAAATCATCGATTTTTGTTTCAAATAAAGTTTAATGTTAGAACATTCATATCATAGAATATCAAATCAAATATTCTTTATCCACCTATTGTTTGTTTCACATAAAACTTATTACGCAGAATAACATTTTATTGACTGACAGTTTCTAAAATTCAAACCTTTGAAAAATGCATACCCTCCTATTAAATTACAACACCGGGTTCACAAAGATAATGCGGGTAAATTCTTGTCAAGCAGGAATCTTGTTATTCCCACTAATGGTGTCCATGCCTGTTGCATGCAGCATGCAAGCAAGCATGCAATTTGCAGCATGCAAGCAAGCAAGTATCATGCAACAGGCATGGTTTCTGTCACGGCTCCGGCGCTGTGGGGCTCCGGCGGGCCCACGCGAGTTTATCGTCGTAGATGGTATCAACGATCACCACCGCAGCTTCGGCTTGCTGGCCGGCAAGCCGGCCAGCCTCAGCCGCGGCGGCGAGCTTTAGAAACCACCTGCTCCTCAGCTCGCGGGCCACCTCGCCCCTCCGCGCCTACGCGGCTTAAATTACACTCTAGGGGTAGGGCAAACAAGACTGCATGGAGTCTGTTTTGCAGCCATTCGTTTTTGTCACTAACTTTTGTAGTACAACATATTATTGACTTTTAAAGACGATATTTTAATTTAAGGATAATCATTTCCTTGAAATAAAATACCATGGAAACACACATCGAACAAACAATATTCGTTGAAAAATAATTCTGCTGTTTGATAAGTTTACCAAATAAAAAAATGTGATTGTAAAATTATTTGAATTGTGGTTCTGTAAAATATGTTTGATAAGTTTACCAAATAAAAAATGTGATTGTAAAATTATTTGAATTGTGGTTCTGTAAAATATGTTATATTCAAGGAAATAGTAGTTGAAACAAAAATATTCGAACTAAAAATACAGGGACTAAATATTATGTGAAACATTTTCTGGGAAACGAAATTCTGTGAAACTTCTGTCTGCGAAACAAGGTGACACCGTTTGCCATGACCATAGTTATCCAACTTTTAACTTTATTCAACGCGATTCAAAGGACCAATTTGTTTAACACTTTATACCACTCTCCGGAGACAAATTTCGATAATTAAGGGGAAGTTAATAACCATATAAACCGCCTTTCTTGCGATAGCCTGGGTCTTAAGAAGCGATCGAATTATCTTGTCACTAAGTTTTAGCGAAACACTTACAGTGTTACCATACTAATAATTAATTTGTAATTAATTAATTAATTGATTCGTATTGTTAGGAGATTCCTTTCTTTGGAGCCCTGACCGCCGGTAGCTTGGACCCTGTTCCCGATACAGGTGGGCTACAATTTTTTTTCAATTATTTTTCTTTTTTAACATTATTTTATATAGAAATATTTAAAAATGTAAATAAATAAATGAGAATAATTTGATAACGGTAGCTTTTTTGCAATTTTTACAAATACTTAATATACTTGTCTCTGTGTATTGTGTGACCGCATTGTTGTTCTTGAGGTCGCTGGCACGACTGCCGAGCATGAGGTCTTGGGTTCGATTCTCGGGTCGGGCAAAATGGTATTGATTTTTTTCTACGGGAATTTTTCAGTAGCCACGTAGTCCAGATTTGTGCCCGAATGATGGCAATAGGCTCGCCTCTTGTTACATGTATGCCTAACCTCATGGGGATTACATGCATGATGTCTTGTTTATGTTTTAAAAGTATTTTTTAAAAACTTGATGGAGCAGTTGTTTGTTTGAGGAGCGCGTGGCTGAATAATAACAGCCGCATGGGTCGATCTTTAAGGTTGAGCCGTGTTTGCCGAGGTTGGGCCGTGGATGGGTGACCATAATTATATACTGAGTTTCCTCCGTGCCTCGGAAAGCACGTTAAGCCGTTGGTCCCGGCTGTCGTTTGTAGATCTTGAACAGTCGTTACGAGTAGTTAGAAGCCAAAAATTCTGACATCCAGTCTTACCAAGGGGTATCGTATTACCCAGTTACTGGGTTGTGGAGGTCAAATAGGCAGCTGAATCCGGTAAGACTGCAAGCCGACCCCATGATAGTTTGGGAAAAGGCTAGGCAGATGATGATGGACCAGTTGTTTCGTACTCGACTACTCTGAGAAAAGACAGCCAAAATGAACTTAGAGGTCATAGTCTCATTTGAGCTCCAGACATAATCACGGTCATTTCACATGAGGACTTAGCAGATTAGTGTCGGAGATGATCTTTTGAAGAAAGAACCACACAGCTTTTGACCTGTCTGGTCAGTGCAAGTACTTGTCAGTTATCGTGTAGTAGGCACTCAAAAGGTCTTGCAAGGAGTCTGTAACGACAATCCATGGTCCGGAGTGAGAGGGTATGGGAAGCCGTCGCCCCGTTCTACGAAGCAGTCATGCTAGCGAAGGAGGCGGCGGAACGTGAGAGGGAGAGAACCTCACGTCCCAACCACCGCAGGAGACGCCCCGGCGTGGGGGGCCACCCACTGCTGGCTGACGAAAGGCCGTGTCAACGGCGCGTTTGTGTTCCACGCGCGCCTCAAGGAGATGTCAGTAAATCGGAAGGGGTCAGAGAGGACTGATGCCTGCCAGGGCTGCGTGACTGTTCGAAAGAGATACCGTGGCCCTGGAACACAAAGGGCTAAGAAGGAACATGATGGATTTTAGTCAGTAAGAGTACGCTTCTTCTTCGTGACACTCTATTCCGTTCCACCCAGAGTGGGAAGAGTCATTTGATGATTTAAAAAAAGGAGTTTTTAACGATCCGTGGCTTTCTATGGTTTCTGCTTTCCCCAATGAGAGAAAGCCGTAAGTTTATATAATATGTATGACTATACTTACCTACATAAGTTTCCTAGTCATATTAATTTGCGCACAAACTCTTGACTTGCACCGCTCTGTACTCGTAAAATAAGAGTAAACTGCTTTGGAACTTGGACTTCGTCCAGATCACGTACCGCGGTCGTATTATAAAGTACTCACGATATTTATTACTGCTTAGCTGTCTCTTCTGTCAGCTGAGTAGGAAGAAATGGTAATAAGTGACATTTTTGTGAAGAAAGAAGAATATGGTAGCTAGATTTGTCTTGGCTTCTTTTTTTTCTCATCTATACTAATATTATAAAGCTGAAGAGTTTGTTTGTTTGTTTGCTTGAACGCGCTAATCTCAGGAACGACCGTTAGTTTCCTGATTTGGAAAATTCTTTTCATCACACTTGCACGTAAACAGTGTCATAACATACAGGTTAACTTGGCTGTAATGCCCCATATAAAACCCTAGGGCGGTAAGTAATTTTTTTTTAAATTTACAGCACAGCATGACAGCACACAGGTCATGCAAGTTCAAGCAAGGAGTTTACACGCAATTGAAAAAATGTCTTAAAATGTTATTTAAACAGGAATTTCATTCAATCTCGCTACATGTGATTTAATTACTCAACTAATGTTCTAAAATCTAAATAATCGATAGTTTTTTGTATCAAAACATCGTTTTTTTTATACTCCCTCATGGCTGTATACCTACGTAAGTATTTGCCTTTAACGTTTCTGAACAAAACATTTGTATAATTTGTGGTGTGGGCAAACAGCCCAACATCCGCAAATCAGTTCACGTATTTCGTAATAATATGTGCTGACTTGTGTATATTCATAATTATTAACTCGCAAATGTGATGAAAAACATTGTATGTTTCACGGGCGGTACGGGAATTACGAACCTCGACTCAGAAAGCCCTCAGTCTTCGACTTCGGGCTTCTACTAGAGCCTCGATCGTAATTCCTTACTTACCGCCCTTAATACACAATATTGATACAAAAAACTATCGATTATTTAGATTTTAGAACATTTGTTGAGTAATTAAATAACATGCAGTGAGATTGAATGAAATTCCTGTTTAGATAACATTTTAAGACAATTTTTCAATTGCGTGTAAACTCCTTGCTTGAACTTGCATGACCTGTGTGCTGTCATGCTGTGCTGTAAATTAAAAAAAAATTACTTACCGCCCTAGGGTTTTATAGGGGGCATTACAGCCAAGTTAACATGTATGTTATGACACTGTTTACGTGCAAGTGTGATGAAATATACTATTCAGTGTTAGATAGCCCATTTATCGAGGAAGGATATAGGCTATATACAATATGTAACTTAATTAACGCACATCCTGAAAATAGTTTGTTCAGAATCGTTTACTGAATCGATTTCTATAATTTTTAATATAGGTATTTTTTTCCCAAAAATAATTAAAACTACGGAAATGATTGTCATATTAACCCTGTACAGTCAAAACAAATTGAAATAGACGTAGTTTCGTTATGTTGTGTCGAGCGGCACGATAACTGCTTGTGCAAATGTGTGCGTTGCGTGCGTAATAGTATGACCATAACGTTCTCCAAGAATTGGTATAACTAATTTAATAAATAACAATGCATATACATGTTAAATTAAAAATTCCGTGTATGTAATATGATTATAACATAATATTCTAATTGGGGTGTTTGAGGGTGTGCGTTAATTACGTTACATGTTGTATATACGCTATGACTAATAGGAGCTGAGCAGCAATAAAAATGTTGCGAAAACGGGGAAAATGTGACGTAGGCGAAGTTGCACAGGACAGCTACTCAATTATAAATAGTAGATCCATGCATAGCCTGTAATATCCGAAGGTTTAGTCACCGAGTACCTCGCTAGTATACCCATATTTCGCCATGTAAAACGGCGATCCTATCCCATCCATCATCATCTGCCTAGCCTTTTCCCAAACTATCTTGGGCTCGGCTTCCAGTCTAACCAGATGCAGCTGAGTATCAGTATTTTACATGAAGCGACTGCCTATCTGACCTCCACAACCTAGTAACTGGGTAATACGATAGATATACGATACGATAGTAAGACTGGATGTCAGACTTTTGGCTTCTGACTACTCGTAACGACTGTCAAAGATCTACAAATGACAGCCGGGACCAACGGCTTTACGTGCTTTCCGAGGCACGGAGGAAACTCGGTATAAAATTATGGTCACCCATCCATGGCCCAACCTCGGCAAACACGGCTTAACCTTAAATATCGACCCGTGCGGCTGTTATTATTTAGCCACGAGCTCTCATTGCCATCTACCATTCTTAAATCTAGACTCCATAACTGCTACTGACAAATTCTTAATGTAAGATAACCAATAACAGTTTACCCGATCTGGGATTGAACCAAGGTCCTCGTGTTTAGCAATCACGCTTGGGACCGCTAGACAAACGAGGGATGTCGTTGTTTAGTGGATCTATCCGTAATTCCTGATTGATAAAAGAAGCCATCCTAATATACTCGTAACATCACGACTGTAATTCACAAAGATTTAGGATTTAAAAAAAAATGTTATTTCTTCACTTAACGACTTAACTATGTTAGGTTTGGAGTCACCTTTTAAGCAAAGATTTGCTTGTATTAGGTGGTTCCGCTCCTCCAGTTTACAGACATTCTACAGATGTGTGAGAAATAAGCAATAAGTTTAATTTAAGACTAATTAACATTTGTAAAATCATATATCAGCAAGGGAGCGCAGCGCACTGAGTGTAGAATATGTTTGTGAGTGTTTATGTGTGTACGTTTGTGTGTAAGTGTGTTATATGTATATTAAAGAATTAGATTAAAACAAAAAATACTTACCATACCAGCTACGTGACACCTCGCAGCGTAACACGATGCCGTCACTTCGTGTGCAGTAGTTGTTATTTTTGTATAAAGTATTATTTATTAGTTTATAGTTATTGTTTTTTATACTTATATATGTATTGTGTTTTATGGGCCCTAGTTGCCTGAAATAAATGATATTATTAAATTTAAACAAAAGATTAATAGGGTTAATAATTCTGTAGCTAAAAAAAAGGGATAATTATTGTGTGCCTCACGGCTGTGCCAAAAAGGGCCAGTGCGGCAGCTAGGCTGCCTGACGCTGGTTTTCAACTGGACCTGCGAATGTGATGTGACGGACGTAACACAGTTTCATATTTTGTGTCAGAGCGTATGTGTATGTGAGACGGGTAATTAAATAAAATAAGATTGTGTACAGCAATAATAACAAATATAAAATAAAACTACGCAATAATATTACCAAGATAAGTGCCGAGTAAAATAAGGAGGTAAACAAATGGGGTGAATGCATAACAACAGACTAAAGATCTAGAAAACCTGTTTCGCACGTTGCCAGATTTCTAACGCACACTACATTTTATTACAAAGGTGTATCTAATAGTATATTCTTCGTATGAGAGTGTTCTAAGGACTAAAATATGTTTTTTTTATTACATGTAAGTTTTAATAGTAGCCCAACGGTCGGTATCGAAAATAGGATGCAAGATGTCAGGTCTACAGAAGTACCTCTTTTATTGGGATTAAAACACTTGAAAGAAAACTGTAAATGTGGATAATATTTTAAAAAAATATTTATTTTACCTAGAAATACACACAGACACAGTTTAAAACAAAGTCGTAGAAATAAAATAAATATAATAATATAGCTTAGCTACATGAAAGCATACTTCTACGCAAACATGCAAAAACAAAAGCGAAATTTTTACAATTTTCTTAAAGTATTTTCATTTCTCACAGAGTGTCGCCGAATGCAATATTGGACATTTCCAAGTTGTCCGCTATTGAAACTTATTGCGACATGACTCGACATGTCTTGCAAAATTATACTTTTCTCTGCAATTGTCTGCGACAGTCTGCTTAAGGACCTGTTCATAACACTACGCGATGCGACTTGCGCCGCGGTTTGAGAGCGATTTTATGTTATACTAGCTTTTGCACGCATGTTTGCTTGCGTGGAGTTCGTTAATTGCCCCCGTGTGCGTTACCCCAGCAAAATAATGTCAAAATAGTCATTTAAATGTTATAAATAATAGCTGTTGCTAGTGGCTTCGCTCGCGCGTAAGTGTAAGTAAAAGTAATGTGTGTGATTTTCGAAGTAAGAAGCCAGAGAATGCATTCTGGTTAGAAAAAAGAATATTACGACTTATTATTTTTTAGATTGTTAGTGATCTAAATAGGTTGAACCAGAATTTATTTTAAACATGTCTTCTAAACTACGATGCCGTAGCTCAAATGCCCCGGTCATCCATCCACGCCTTTCGATATAGTTAATGGGGTAAACCTGAAAACTATATTTAAAATTAATTATCAGAGCAGAGCTTTCTGGAGCACGCAACATAAAACTGCCCATGGGAGAAACAGTTCTCACTTAAATCAATGCCAGGCATTTTTAATGACCGGCCTTGGGACTTATGGATTATCATGACAAAGCACACTGTAAGAGGGAACTGTATTATTTTAAATTGGAAATTTTTGGTTTAATTAATGGTATTCTTGGGATTTAAACTATCTCTCCTCGATCACATCTGGTAATGACTGAAGCTTCTATGTCATTTTTAGGATTCCATACCCAAAGTGTCAAACGGGACCCTTTTACTGAGACTTCGCTGTCCGTTCGTCTGTCACCAGGCTGTATCTCATGAACCGTGATAGTTAGCCAGTTGAAATTTCTACAGATTATGTATTTCTGTTGCCACTGAAACATCAAATACTAAAACAGAATAAAAATAAATATTTAAGGGGGCTTCCATGCTTTTTTATTAGTATATTAATATTATTATTTATTAGATTTTTTGTTCGTTTTTATAAATTATTGTACACTCGCACTTGGCCAATTTTTATAAAGAGCTTTGTTATCTGATGCCATTGCAAAATTTTGGCAGAATAAGATTTCTTAATAACATTACAGGTGATCCGATTGTAAGAGAAAGTTTATATAAAGGCAGACCAGAAGGATTCTGACTATTGAGAAATTCTATGACAGGATCATGTTTCCAGGGCTGCGGAACTGTTCGAAAGAGATACCGTGGCCCTGGAACACAAAAGGCTAACAAAGAAAGAAAGGATTCAAATGCGTAAAAAAAAGGATATGTAATGTCCCAAAAAAATAGGAGACATAAAATGATATTCACCGACCTGCTTAGGTCCCGCGTGGTAGATTATGTCCCTCTCCCTCTCAAAGACAGCGCTGACTTGTGCCCCAGCAAATTAAAAGCTGACAACGCTTTCGCAAGACGCGTGTCGCTTGATCGCGTAGCTTGTGGCCGAGGGGTAAGGGTCGGAACACAATGCAGCGTAAAAGCTTAAGGTGGTCCTTGTCTCTGTCTGGGGATCTAAGAGGACTTGATCTCAAAGATCTAGACTAAGTGTAATTAATGTAATTGAGGTTTCGAGGAGGAATGGTCCTTGGGTATTTTGTTCGCTACCTATTTCATGTTTGTACATGAATGAGGAGTTTGTGGCTAAATAATGACAGCCGCACGAGGCGATCTTCAAGGTTAAGCCGTGCTTGCCGAGGTTGGTCCGTAGATGGGATCACTAAATCAAACACAATAAAAACTCCTGACCTTGAATCCTTAACAACGTCAACATAACTACGAAATTATAATAAAAATCATCATTCTCTTGCTATTATCCTAATTTATTTGGGGCCGTTGAAGCATGTCTTCTTCTTCCATACTTCTCTATTGCTCGTCATCTCGACCGACACAACTCCTTTCTATCCCTATTATTCTTCACACAATAATTTCTATCCACATCGTTTTCTCTTTTACCCATTAAAATTCATACTTTACACGTTCCTCAAGATGATGGATGGATGTTTTTTTTTTTTTCTATGTATTACTACCTTCTGTAGTAAGCAATAGACTTATTGTCGGGCCTACACTGTCCTCCCATACTTAAGTACTAACGCTGTAACTTCAAATATTGTAAAACCATATGACTTTAAAAGAGTAACCATGGAGTTTCTTGCCGGTTCTTCTCCATAGGAAACGACCAACCCGAACCGTGCACCTTTTGTTGACGTTTTATAAGTGCCCATGTAGGCCTATGTAAAATAAAATATTTTGATTTTGATGTTTTCGTCATTTCTCCGCATCAACAATACTAAGAAAATGCATATTTTACTAAAATTATAATAAAACTAGCTTCTGCCACAGGCTTCGCCCGCGTTTTTTTGTTAATTGTCCCACGGGATCACACAACCGGGATAAAAAGTATCCTATGTGCTATTTCAGACTATTATCTATCCCTGTGCCAAATTTTATCCAGATCCATTGAGTAGTTTTTACGTGAAAGATTAACAAACATCCATCCATCCATACTTACAAACATTCACGTTTATAATATTAGTAGGATAAATATAACTTTTATTTCCAAAACCAACTTCGTTATGAAAGTATCTTTAGTTTTAATGTGTGAGAAGTTTTGGTAAATCTTATTGTTTTATCAGCTGCTGCAAAAGCTTTTAGAGATATTAAATAATCCTTAACCTCTCCAACCTTGCGGCTAAACGGTAAAACACCCAGCCGGCCTCACAATGACGTCATCGAGCGTGTCAAGTGTCCTGCGCTCATAAAAAGCTTATCGCGCGAGTTCTATTAGCTCTTATCTCAAGCGGTAAACAGTTTCGGGTTCTTGATTAACGAGACCATGTATTACAATATAAACAACTGTTTTATAACTACTTGAGAATTATAAACATCGCATAGAATTCAGAGAGCTCGCCGCAAACATACTGTTGTCGTAGTTTGTTTTTTTTTGGTAAAACTACTGAATCAATTTACACGAAACTTTAGATCTAACATAACAAATATACAAGTAATCTAATGACAGTGTTTTTTAGGAGTCCTACATAAATTATTCTTGCAAGATTCCAATTCAAACGTCTTATTAGAATCGGCCATTTTCTAACTGCGCAGTTCAATGCATGAAAATACTTGAAATATCAATAAATATGAATAAATATGCCTCGAATGCATGAAATTATGAATTATCACTATTTTTTCGCTTATTACTAATGTTTCCAAGACCATATTTCATTGTAAAAGAGTCAAATTCATATTTTCAATTTCGACTGACGAACTTCACAACAAAGGAATTTTTGGAGAAATTTTTGGGTCAAAAACATAATTTTTAGAAATTTTTTCCAGCAAATGACTATCTAAAAAGTTACATTATACACTTATAACATACTATACATTTACTTACCAAAGTTTAACAACACAAAACACAAAAATTTCACTGCATTCCAAAACAAAACACAACCGTTCCACACTGGCCGCCATGACTCATTTTGACAGTCTACAAAGACGCGTTTCTTTATTTTTTTAATAATTTTGTGCAGTTGTTAGGTTGGTATGTTTGGTTTCATTTTAATCGAACTCTAGTTGGCCAGAGACGTAAATTTTTACAAACGAATTAGACCCTTACTGTACGTACGATAAGGGTTTAAGTTTGCTTGTACGAGGCGTTCCCATATGGGAACCTCGGGGTTCAACCGAATTGTTCGGCGTTCCCATATGGGAACCACGGGGCTGGAGAGGTTAAACAGCTGGGTATCATTTTAATCAGATGAAGCTTGATGAATCTTGAAACAACATGAAACTGCAAGATGTTCACTTAGATGTAAAGTTTATTTTTGTTGAATTAAATCTTAATTTAGTAATAATCACATCATGTCATCATCATCATCAGCCTATAATGTTCCCACTGCTGGGACACAGGCCTCCTCTCTATGAGAGGGTGTGGGCTATAATCCACCACGTGAGCCCAGTGGGGGTTGGTAGATGTCACATGTCTTCGAATTTTTAGTTCTAGAACATGCAGGTTACCTCACGATGTTTTCCTTCACCGTTTTTGAGGGCAGCGGTGATTAAATAAATTACACAAAGAAATGCGCCTGCCTGGGTTCGAACCCACGGCTTACTGCTCGCAAGTCGGGGCTGCCACCACTGGACCACCGCTGCTCTCCAATCTTATCATGTATTTGTGTGTTGAGTTTGATGACAACAAGGATTGTTGTTTTACCATATGAAAGCACATACAGTACTTTTAACAACAAAACAATTATTTGAATTTTATCTATTTTTATTTATTCATTTTATCTATTTTTTTTTTATCTATTTTTTTATCTGTTTGTTTGTTCCGTCTAGATTTTGACTTACACACATACTGGCAGATAACCCAAGTTGTAAGGACTAAAATTAAAATACCACTTTTTAGAAAAAAAAAACTCATTGAATTTTAACAAAATCGTGGACGCACGCGTCCATTAGCGAGCGGGTCCGAAGACTCAATAGGGAAGTATAATTTTATAATAATTTCGCGACCTTTATCGCGAAATAAACGCAAGATGATAACTACGAAATAAACCAAGAAAAAATAAAAGAAACCAAGACTTCTTCTTAGCGTATCGAAGGCAAATCGCTAAATTTGTTTAGCCCAAAACTCAGCCAAGCGAACTCCGCTCGCTGATGCAGTCATAAGATCCTCAAGTGAATTACACACATAACACAATTTTCACTATACAGTCTCAAGTTAATCCCGACTGACAAGTTTACTCGTAAACAGTTTACAACTAGTGCAACACGACGCACGTGTGCACTACAACAGTATGAGAATCGCTTAACTTTATACCTGCTTCAAGTTTAGGTAAAAGCTTGAAAATGGGTGTTAAAGTTCTTTGAAATAGCTCTTAAGAGTTTAATCCTAATTGTCGTGTAGAAGAAAGCTATACTTGTGTGACTCATACCTAATGATATTTTTGCGTACGTTATGGCCATTTTTTTTTTATTATTTGCCTCTCCTTGTCTTAATTAGGTGCTCACTTCTCGTCCTAATTGAAATTGTTTATAAAAATAACTGATTGATATAAATAGTTCCCTTTAGAACGCTTACCACCCCCAACCCACCTGCATAGTTTTTTTTTACATCGGAACTTTAAAAAAATATTAGCTGTTTCGTACAACAAACACAACATATATTTATTTTCAGGCAACTTTGGCCCATAGATATATACACGGTGTAAATCACCTCATCACGAAGCCGTCAACCAAGCATTCTGTACATGAAAATAAGTAACTTTACGCAAAAAATATTGCTGGGAAACGACTTTTTTTTGGGGTGTGTAAAATCATGTTTTGTAGTAGAACTCAATGTAACGCACTCAAAACATTGTGCTTATGGACGGATTGAATAGTACGGGGGTCGCCCGGTCGTGGAGGTGTTTAAAGTAAAAATCTTACATAAAAAAAACTTGTATTTAAAAAAATACTTGTCAAAGAGTTGGAACTTTGACCCCTAATATCTCCGTAACTAGAAGGTTCCCAGGTATGGTGTAGAACAAAAAAAAATATCGCAATGACAGGGAGATCCAGTGCCTTTTGGCTTCGTTAAGAGGTGTTTTACACCCTTTATATACCTTACAGATTAACATATATAGTGATTAAATACAATTTGTGTTAGTAAACAAAACTAAATAATGTAAGTAACACTTCACTTGTGCACTAAGTCACTGTGCGTTCATGTGGCACTTGCCCGCGGACGACGGAACATCCCTGCGGTCAAAAGTCCTCTTCCAAGACGAGGTGCAGATAACATATTGGTATTCGCACCACGAACGCCTTATAGTTGACGTTGCGGCGCGACTCAAGCAGCTGCACTCTCGCCAAGTACTTGGTCTTCTGGCGCACGTACTCCTCGATATCCTCCGCCGTAGTGGTGTAGTGTAGGCGGGAGATGTACACCAGAGTGTTCAGAATGATGAACTGAGGGCGTGGTAAGCGTTTTCGCATCGGTGTCAATTACACCTTCCTTAAAACTTACCTTAAACTGACTTAAAACTTACCTTAAACTTACTTAAAACTTACCTTAAACTTACTTAAAACGTACCTTTTACGAAGCCGAAAGGCAGTTCTTATCTATAATTGCGATCATTTTTTTTTACCTATTTACCTAGAACGCGATTGCTTATAGACGAACTAGGTTATGCTTGCGGCTTCGCCCGTGTGGAGTTCGGTAATTATCCCACGGGATCGAACTGCCGGAATAAAAAGTAACCTATGTGTTAATCCAGTTGCAAAATTTCATCCCAATCCGTACAATACTTTTTGCGCGTAAGAGTAATAAACATCCATAAATCTATCCTCACAATCTTTCACATTACATTACAGTAGTTAAATAAGATACAATGGAATTAAATACAAACTATATTGAACAATAGTTCAATATTGCTAATAATGCTCTGTATACAGCAGAATTTCGAACGCGATTTTAACAATAAGATTTTCGTCCAAGATATCTGCTGGTCCCGTTACAACCCTATTAAAAACAATACATTACTTATGCAGAAGCAGGCGCCACGTACGTGACGTCTTTTAATTATTAGTTAGGGGTGAGAACTACCCCTTAGCTTCCTACGTAAAGGGGTGTAGGCGTTCTAAACTTGCTTGCTTTAAGGAACCTTGCGCGGCATGTTTTAAGGACCAAAAAAGAGGGGGCTTTTAGTAGCATCCGTATTAAATTTTGTGTTAAAAATTTATGAAAATGCTGCAGTTTATACTGTGTACAGAATTTACACTGACACTAACGGGATAATCTTCCATGATTATTGTGTGTGAGCTCCCGATATTCCGACGCTGTTGCAAGCGCCATGGTCGTGGGATGACTGGAGAATGCTGGGTGGATGGTAAATAAATAATTTCGGTATATTTCATTCCAACAACCAAACCAACCACCAAACATAACATACTAAATAGTGATGTCACAACACAGACAAATATGTCTTCCCTCTTTCATTGTCTTTTGCTAAACGAACCACTGGCACTCGATAAAAAGTCACAGTAAAATACACTCAAAATATCTGTTATATAAGGTGGGGGCTTTATATGATGCCAACTGTTAAAACAGTGTTTGTTTACAGAATGTTTTTAAATCGAATGTTTGAAATTGTTATCATAAAATAATTCACAGGTCGACTGGTGCGTTTCGTGCGACTCGCCTGATGTGAAGCGATGATGTGGCCTAGGATGGAGCACGCTTTCATACAAGAAAACGATTCACTTGAACTTTAAATATATCAGATTATAATGATGAATGTGAAGCCGGCAGTGAATTCCACAGACTCGCGGATCGCACATTAAAATGTGGAAGCGTTTGTTTGGGTCCGTGGAATTTCAACGATATTACGCCAACACTTCGCAGTATCTCTGCTCTTCCGATGATAGAATAGATGAGGGAGTTAGATAGTGTAATTCTAAAGCACTTTCCCCAAAATATAACCAAAAAAAAAATACCGGCCAACTGCGAGTTGGACTCGCGCACCGAGGGCTCCGTACAAACGTGTAGTAAAAGTTCAAATTAATTTTAACTTTTTTGGTGAAAATTTTTCATTAAAAATACGGTAAATTAAAGTTTTTCGCAATTTTTCCTTTATCTGTGCTATAAGACGTTGCTTCGTACCAAATTTCTAGATTTTGAGGTCACGGAAGGTAGGTTTTGATTCCCTTGCGAGTGTCGAAAATTTGCGGCATAAACGTCTGTACCTTTTGATTGAGTTGGCTTAGAAGTTTGATTTTTTCACAGTTCTAAGGGACAGTAGATTTGAGTATTTGATATAAATTCCAGCTTGATTCTTCCACGCATTCCTGAGAAAAAAGGTCTTGACAGACAGACAGACTGACGGACGGACAACAAAGTGATCCTATAAGGTTTCCGTTTTTTCCTTTCGGGGTACGGAACCTATAAAACCGACAGGCTGGAAACTTTGCGGCGATATCCAAGGCTCAATTATCACGATTCAAAACTACACTACGTCAACTCTGAACACACACAACACATTGAAATAATTCATAATAATTATCACATAGACTCTCTGTTCCAACTCAAGCGCAAAGGGCTGTTCCATCCATAAAATTTATGTAAGCCACGTTTCAGTTGCAAAGATAAGATTAATTGAAAAGTTAGCGGAGACGAGCAACACTTTATAAACGTTGAGGGCTGACTCACAAATGCGTGGATTTAAAAGGGGACTCTAGTCGGTATTTCTCCATACAAACGTATTCCGCTGTTTTCTTCATGGATAATGCGTCTAGAGCAATGAAAAAAAAAACTAAAAAATCTAAGTCTTATTAATACGTTTGAAAAAAAAGGAAATGATAGGGTCATTTCCTTTTTTTTTCAAACGTAATCGCTAAAAGAATCATGACCATCTAAAAACCCGAAAAAAACCCGGTTTTACCGCCATGTTCAGACGACTATCAGACAAATTAGATAAGTTTTTAACAAAAAAGAAAATAATAGAAGCAAGATAAACCTTTATTCTAAATTTTGATATAAGAATTATTAAGATCAGTTTAGTTTTGAAAAAGAAAACAGCGGAATACAAAACGTCCTTTGGTCAAGATTTTTGTAGGTAAAATCAGCCTGAGCTGCAGTTGTCCCTTTCGCACTTTACGGGGGCTGGGTCGGGAGCAGCGCGACGGCAATAGTTTCTTCAAATCAAATCAAATACTTTTAATTACCGACTAGAGTCCCCTCTTAATGTTTTGAACATAGCATAACATCACGCCTGTAATCACCAAAGGGTTATGCAGAGGTGTACCTTACAGTACCCCCACATTTCGCCAGTTATGTTTTAAGTCTCATGACATAGGAGGAGTTCGTGGCTAAATAATGACAGCCTCCCGGGTCAGTCTTTAAGGTTAAGCCGTGCTTGCCGAGGTTGGTCCGTGGATGGGTGACCATAATGACATACCGAGTAGGAAAGCACGTGAAGTCCCGGTCCCGGCTGTCATTTGTAGATCTTTGACAGTCGTTACGAGTAGTCAGAAGCCAAAAAGTTTGTAATCCAGTCTTACCAAGGGTTATCGTATTACCCAGTTACTGGGTTGTGGAGGTCAGATAGGCAGTCGCTTCATGTAAAATACTGGTACTCAGCTGCATCCGGTTAGACTGGAAGCCGACCCCAAGATAGTTTGGGAAAAGGCTAGGCAGATGATGATGACATAGGAGGCGAGCCTATATATTACCATCAAGCGGACACAGATCTAGACTCCGTGGCTGATACTGAGAAATTCCTGATGGAAAACTCAATAATAATTTGCCCGACCCGGAATCGAACCCAGGACCTCATGCTCAGCTCCTCTTCTTTCACCTCACCCTTATGCCTTGAAAATAAGGCGGAGAAGTGATACTCGATACGTGTTTGGTCTCATCTATGAGATCGATGGAAGATTCTCCGCAATGTAACTCCTATTTTAAATCTAATAGGGGATCGGACTGGGTAAAGAAAACGACATTCTATTTTGTCCGTCAGACAGGTAATACAAAAATATTAGACACGTATTTTTTGTTTTATCAAAATATCAAAAAAATACTTAGTTAGAACTCATTAAAGTTGGAGAGTGGGGGCTTACTACGTCACAAGTAGGTATAAAACTTACCTACATGTGACGTCATGCGCCATTTCAACTTAAGGCGCTGTTCCTGGTAAAAATAGGCATCTTTGAACAGTTTTTTAGCCAAATGTGTGCATTTTAGAGCAGCAAAAAAAATATATGTTAATCTTGAGCATATTTATGAGGGGACCTTCGTGTCCAAAACACGTTTTTGGAATAAAAGCCCGATGAAAAAAAATCGTGAACTTCTGAATTTCTAGCAAGTATAACGACATTACTGCTCAACAAATCTTGACTAAATTAATAACAGTGATGTAATATAGAATAATAAAGAGAACTGTTGTTTTTATTTTTCGTTTGAAATAAGATATTTGTAAGGATTAATATATTTAATGATAAATAATCCAACAAGTCGAATGAAACATCACGCCATTCGCGGCGTCTTGTCGCATCTCTTTTATTTCTACGCAGAGTGACAGTGAGCGCCACAGAGTACTTTTATCCCTGAGCGCTGAGGCGCGGTGCTAGATGGACTTATGTCAATTTTTTTCGCTCGCAGCTGAATTTTTTTTCAAATCAATTTCGATTTGTTTGTTCTTGAAAGCTGCTTATTACATCTTATTTTGTGATTAGTTTTTTGTTGGTCTAAATTTTTGTGCGATTTTATTCATAAGTTGTGTAAATAAAAATATTAAATTGACTTTATATCAGTGGCGAAGAGTCAAAATTGTGCATGAGGAACCTCAGTGGCGAAGGGTAAAAGTTGTGAAAGGGGAACCCGAAGAAACATATATTGTAAGTTGGGTTTATCGTCATTCCCGTTTTTAGTTTTTACCGATCCCGAAAACCGTGAAAAATACACCCATGACGAAAGAACTGAAAATGTGGTTATTATTAAATTTTTATTTTGATCAAATTTTCGTTATCAGCAATCACGAAAACTACAAAAAATACAGCCATGATAAAAATACCAAAAGTTTGCGTGCGTAGGCGCCAACTTGATCTAGAATAAAATTTAGAGGAACTATAAATAAAATAAAAGTAATCTTATGTAAATGAGTCAACAAAAAAAAAACCGGCTTTGTACCAAATATGTTATTGACCATTACTGATTCTATCTTGTCTACATACTTGCTATTTCTGCCCCTGTTTTTAATAGATAATCTTCGGCTAACCTAGTTCGTTCTTCCTTCCTTCTTAGGAGATTTCCTGCCTGTTGTACATTAAGAAAAATGGGCAACAAAAAAATACACGGAGGACACTAAAAAGATCTTATTCGATGAAACATAAACACATGATGGAAGTTGTAAAGTAAGTACCTACCTTTTTGTGCACACCTTATTTTGATTGTATAGATTATTTTGTTGTTGTAAAATAATTATGTATTTTAATTTAAAAACTTATTTGTTTCAATGTTAGATTACAAAAGTACTCTGAACACGAAAACCCTGGGACATTATTTGTAACTCCAGGAGCCAATCCAAAATCAAATTATGATGAGTAAGTATCAACTTATCCACTTCGCAACTACCAGGCCAATTGTTCTGAATCAATAGTAGTTCATGTAATACAGGAAGACTAACCTAACCGAACCGTAGGTTCTCAGTTAAGGTACTATATAACTGTCCACCTGCCTGTCTGTCCATCCACTCATACGTCCACGCATTGTATTCGTACGTACTGCGTTTTTGCCATGTCTTGTTTTTTTTTGTGAGGCTGAACTGTCCCATTCCTGGGCAAAGAGCTTCCTCCATTCCTTCCACTTTTCCCGATGAGGTGCAAGCCACTTCTCACAAAATAACGAAAATGCCATCAACGCGGACTTGTTTTTTTTTTTGTTGTGAACAAAATTACAAAATAACGTATTTTTTTATTACAGAGAAATCACTGACGATGATGAATGAATTTCAAGAAAATATATCCCCACCAGTTAATGGTTGAAGAGTCGTTGACATTATGCATTTCATCCACCAGCTGCAAACTATATCCAGCCACAGTTCTTTGTATTCATGTATTCGATGTTTTTTTTTAGTTTGGAAGAATATTATTCTGCGGTGGTCCCGTTTAAATTTGGTAAAGATCTGATGCTGATCTTCGCAAATATACAATTAAACTCTTTATGACGGAAAATCTGTCGTGATTGCTACAATCGTTTGAATGTTCATAGTATTAATAATAATAATATCATAACACAGGCATGCATCACACGTTTTTATTTCATATTTTTTTGTTTACAATTTCACCTAGAGTCTAATGTCTTGTGTCTTGAGGCCAATAAGGCGTAGTCGACTGCCTTATCGGCTTCGTTGGCGGCGGGGCTCCGCCGAAGGGGCTCCTATATCTGTTTTCAGGGTTTAAAGTAACCTAACACGAAGGGAATGGCGGGGTCTAAGTTCACTCGCTCACTAAACCCCGCCATCCCCTTAGAAGCTTACCTATCCTAGTCGGGGTGTTGCATTGCAAGTCCCGAGCTCGCTTTGCTCGCTCTTGGATCCTAAGCTTTTGTAGTTTAAATAACTAAAATAAAATAACCATTTTGCCTATCAAGTTGTACAAGTTTCTGCAAAAAACCTTATTATAATAAAAGTGTATTTTTTTAAGTGAACTATTTTCCGGTTTTGTTGTCGCAAAACGATGACCAATCAAACATTAATCATGTTTGATTGGTCATCGTTAAAATTTTCAGTGATATTTCAGAAGTGATATTTATATTATAGGTGCGTCAAAAATAATAAAATTGAATTAGAATAATTAGATTGTTTTAATTTTGTGTTCTCTTCGGATCCTGCTCATTCACCTGTTCATGCATTTATTCATCCACCTCGTCCAGGACACCCCACTTCAATTAAAGAACAAAATCAAGACATCATGAAAAAAAAAAATTAACGACATGGCGGATGAATGGTAATTAAAATCATCTGGATGGTGATTACGTCAGCAATACTTTCTGCAAAATTTTGTCGATTTTTATTTGAAAACATGTGGTGTCGCGCGAACCAGATCTTCCTGATTTCCAGACATTAAATGGTATTCAGAACATACGTGAAAGCTAATACTTACTTCAAATTGTAAAATGAAAGAACACAGATTGCTGTCGTCCAAGAAATTAAGTTAATCACATAAAATGTATTTATTGTAACTTTAGATGGTGTGACACCCAAGGTAGCTACGCCACTGTACAAGTCCACACGATGTGTTCTTATGTAACGTAATTTACATTTAGTTAGAACATAGAGAAAAGATTCAATTTTTGCCAAATGAAACCTTCCCACTACCTACCTTCAACCTACCTGGCGTTTACCTGCTACTTACCTGCTACCTACCTGCTACCTACCTGCCACCTACCTTGCACCTACCTGCCACCTACCTGCCACCTACCTGCTACCTACCTCGGTCAATGTCAAGTTATGGCGTGACCAAGGGAAATAAGGATAAATTTATCTACAACCTGTTTTTTTTTATATCCCATAACTCTAGGATATGATTTAGACCATATCAAAGAATCAACTGGCATATGAATTATGTTTCAATCACACTTTTTTGAAGTGAAACTTCTTATGCGACTTCCAACCAGTTTAACGTTTTCATGGCGGTGGAATATTTTCTATTATCCACCAAGAGATGGCGCTATTACAAGATTTTTGACTACGTAGTTCTACTAGACAATACGCAAGATGGCGTGCAAACAGTCATGCATTCGACTCTTCGGTGTGACCAGCCTTCGCTCAATTTCCATGAGTAGAATAACCTCGATAAACTTATGTAATAAAAAGTGTACAACAATAAAATATTATTTAGAAGCTCAATAAAATAACGAGACTGAATGCCTGGCACTCGAACGCATTCATGTAGTATTACGAAGTTTCACTTCTTCCGCGCGGAGGGACTCCACGCACAATTTTTTTTTTGTTGTGTTTTTCGCATGTTCTTGGCTATGAGTTATTGGTATGAATAAAAAGAATTACTCGTATTTATCAATGAAACTACTACTATTTTACTACACTTCTGCGAAGTTTGGCAACCTCGCATAAGTAAAGATTCGTCATACTGTTGAAAATTTTTGACCTAAGTAAATTATGATTGATGATATCTCCGAAACTATGCATTTTTGGACCACCAATTCTAAGAGTTTTAGTATTATGTTTACCTACAGAATATAATACCAGAGTTATGGGATATCAAAAAAACAGGTTGTATATATAGATTATTTATTATTCGTCTGACGAATTTGTTACATAATATTTCGTAAACCTTTTCTATAAAATAAAAGTTTTACTTTGTTTTACTCCTATTAAAAAATTATGAACATATTTTAAAAATAGTTAGGTACAATATACTTTAAAAATAAGATACATAAATAATTGAGTGTGTTGAGATTCGAACCTACACATCGCCGCGTATACAATGTGCGATGTCGGTTAGCGGCGCGCTTGGCTAATCGTACGCTTACATTATGTGGTGAAATTAAGCTTCTATACATTTATTGACGTCGCACATCGGCGTGATTCGGGACTACTCGACCCCCTCTTCATATGTTTCACCCCCTCAAATGCATGAAAGTCGTCTAGAACCGCGCCTTAATATATCTCCGTAATTTTATGATCACGTGAAAAAATAAAAAATACGTGTCCAATACTTTTCAATAAAATACCCGACGGACAAAGAAAAAAAAATAGGATTATCCCCTATTATCATAATAACAATCACTTTGGTCTCAGTTTCACCCAGCATGCTGGGTGAAACTGAGACCAAAGGGTGCATGCTAAAAAGAAAGCAAGGTCAGAGAAATTAGGACAAAATCTTGCTTGAAATCTCGGTTGGGCTTAGTATATTCTAAACTAATATTATTAAAAGGAAAGATATTTTGATTGTTTGTTACGATTTAAATCAAAAACTAATCGACCGATTAAAAAAAAAAAACTATATATTTTAACATAATTAATTAATTCCAGATAACAGGAGACGACTGCCTTTGTCACTCATGCTGGGGGCTGATAAGCTGCGACCCTGAAAATGAAACCCGACAGCAACTTGGCCATCGTAACGTCTGTGTTGCATAAAATAAAAACTATGTAAAAATACCAAAAAATAAGATTTATTACTCATACTTTTTTTATTCAACAAACCCTGCTTTTCAATAGCTGTACATAGCTAGTCAGCTCTGGCTGTTATAATTTATGTAAAACAATATTATCTTGTCTCAGCGTAATAAGAATCGTTTTACTTGACTATAATTCGCTTATAGATCAAAATCGTAACGACATAGTTTTAATAGTGATTGAACTAATTACAGGGTTGGTAATCAGTTTAGTCTCTAGCTGCAGTCTAGCAGTTTTATGATTCATCAATTAGGTACAGGCAATGAAGTAAAAATTCTGGTTTTGGCTTATGACAAGAAGCAAAACACGTAAAGTCAGAACTAAAACTGCGAGGGAAATACAGTAGTTCGAATCTTCCTTTATGAGTCGTCTTATGTATTATTATATTTTGATTAATCTTAATTACGGAGACATTCCACTGTTAAAAACCTTAGTCGTAAGATTTTTAGGTAATCTTGTAAATAGACGTATATCTCTTTTCTCCCAACTTTTCAGTCTTACTTTCTATTTACTTTTCTGATAGTCTTTAGTCGTTTTATAACTATGTATAAGTTGCTATAGTGAACGCTACCTCTAAGAGTGGGTCCCAAAATACATGTAGTCTCGCCCGTCTCCTTTTCGTGGACAATTTTGGGATTATGTTTTTTTGAGTTTGACTACACAAATATGATCAGTAACGGGTAAGGATGGAGTCCATTTTTTCTTTGAACTAATTAAAAAATAGTGGTGTATAAAGTTTATCGCATTTCGTCAGTTATGTTAAAACTGAAGAATTTCCTCAAAAAGTCATCACAATAAACGAGCAATCAAATGAAAGGTAATTTCTTCCGCTCCATGTAAACGAAAAACCCCAACCCTGAAAGGAATACGAAAATAAACTTAAAACTCCAAGGACCAAAAATTTTCTCACATAAAAATAAAGAGCGAACATATTCAAAACTCCAATTTGTATGAATATTCTGTACTGTGTGAGTCAGAACAACTGAAGATGTGAATAATAAACGGGGAGATTATTCGTATGCGTGGCACGAAACGGGAATATAAGTTAGTGATGTACCGACTAGGAGCCGACCAGTCGGGAAAGCCGACTAACCGGCCATATTTGTAGTAGGCGAATAGTCGGCGAGTAGTCGGCAAAAACTGCCTCGTTGGTCCAGTGTTCGCAAGTGCTACTGCCGAGCATGAGTCCTCGGGTTCAATTCCCAGGTTGGACAAAGTGTTAATGCTTTTTTCTATCAGGAATTTCTCAGAAGCAGACACGGAGTCTGGATTTTTGCCCTTACTGATGTAATTTAAGTGATTCTTTTAATATTTGGTAGTTTCCGCTACCACAGATCACGGGGTGGTTATTATATAAGGTATTGTTTTGCAACCTCGTCAAAATTCAGGAGGATGTCCCAAAATACATAAATAATCAATTAAAATTACGATACCTAGTTAATTATTAATAAACACTGATTTTTTTGCTTGTTTAAGTATGTCAGTATCTCAGAAAAACCCTCTTAAAGTGGTTTAAGGGATAAGAAATAATCGAAAAAACGTTTGAGATTGTTTGTATATGTGGAAGCCCGGTTATAGAGCGAGAATCAGACGGGCCGCGTTTAAAACACGAGTGGTTCACACTTACCGATTTCCATAAATATAAAATAAAAACCAACTCATTTTATTATTGATTCGGGACAAGAATCATCAGCATAGTTACCTCCTTTAATTTGACGAGGATGCAAAACAAAACCTTGCATAGGTGATTATCAAGCCATGACTTATCGTCTATAATATGCATTTATTTTTCTTCTGAGTCTATGTGGCAAAAAATCAATATAACAAACAAAAGTCCCAAAAATATTTTTTGCTTTTTTGTGTTTTTATGCGAAGTCGGTTTTTTTTTTGCGAAAACATTTTTTTACTAGTCGGCCAGTCGCCTAGTCAGCCCATCTCTAATATTAATCCATTCGTCTGAGGTTGATGCTTATAGACTGAGTTTACCCTTCCTGGGGAGGTAGTTATGAGGGGGTTAACTATTAATGAGTTTTAATCTTGTTTGGAAGTGAAATGAATTACCTTTGCTTCGTAAAGTTGGTAGGCGGGTTTCTACCTTACTTGTGAGCGGTTACATACATGTCTAGGTCCAGAGGATTGGCGAAATCGAATGTGTTTAGATCAGGACCGTAATGCAGAATTCGGAAATCTAAATACCAAGCTGTACTTGCCAATGTCGGTTTGTGGATGGGTGACCATCAATCCATATCAAGTTTCCTCCGTGCCTCAAAAAGCACGTTAAGCTATTGGTAATTTATTGTTAAAATCTACAAATGACAGCTGGGAGCTATCATTTGTAGATTTTTGACAGTTTGACAGCCAGTCTGAGCAAAGGGTATCTATTACCCCGTACTAACTGGATTGTGGAGGTCAGATAGGCAGTCGCTCCATGCAAAATACTGGTCCAATGAGACT
The DNA here is from genome assembly GCA_963082945.1 of Cerastis leucographa. Classification (NCBI taxonomy): domain Eukaryota; kingdom Metazoa; phylum Arthropoda; class Insecta; order Lepidoptera; family Noctuidae; genus Cerastis; species Cerastis leucographa. The sequence continues at coordinate 2,685,044 of OY720369.1, read as the reverse complement.
GGAAACCGATCTTAATAAATTTGGGAAAAAGGCTAGGCAGATGATGATGTTTTCTCTAAAGTCGCTACCACAATACGCATGTCACTTAAATTTGAAGCTCCTGGCCAATCGTTAAAGTAAAAATTCCACTTTGTCCCACTGGTCATACAATTTGGTGGGTCAGAACAGAGATGGCTAACTCAGGTTCATTTTCCATTCAGGCCATTTTCGATTTTTTTCAAAAGCTGGGACTTAGCCGGCGCGGGCCCCTACTTGTCCACACCGTCTTGCTTGCAACAACCCCCGAAAGCTTAGCCAGTAAGGGACCCGCGCAGGCCAGGGCCTGTCTGGAATAAATCCCACAAAATCCCTGACAAAGGCAACCAACGAAAATACACACGAAATATATTTCTGCATCCAGATACATTTCCTTCTCAACAAACGGGTCCAGCGTGCAACAATAACATGCTGAGATACAGCGTCTTTTTATAAAGTGCGGTATGTAAACAAATTTCCTTACATCCCTATTGCACTACAAAGATGAATTCAGAAGGTAGGTTTCAACGTCATCATCTCCTTTATTTATTTATTTAAACTTCAAATACAATAGTGGTACATAGGCGGACTTAATGTCACAAGACATTCTCTACCAATCACCATAGGGTAAAATACGACAACATTGTGACAGGGTACAAAAAAATGATTACAATTAACTACTAGTTTTCGAAAATTCATAAACTTAAATAGATACTTATACACATTACACAAATAAAATATACTAATATATATTATAAATAATACCAAAATAAAAAAAGGAGAAACCTAATTATAATTACTATGAAAGCCGACGTGAGGATGCATCGAGATAGCGAGAGGGAATGGGATGCCGTCGCCTCCTTCTGCGAAGCAGTCATGCTAGCGAAGGAGGTGGCGGAACGTGAGAGGGAGAAAACCTCACGTCCCAGCCGCCGCGGGAGACGCCCCGGGCGTCGGGGGGCAACCAGTGGCCCCCGGCCACCGTAGGCGCGAGCCTGTGGACGGTGAGTAATGGGCTAGCTCACCGTCCGTCCGTCTCATGACGTACGTGTACGTGTTCCACGCGCGCCTCAAGGAGATGTCAGCAAACCGGAAGGGGTCCGAAAGGGCCGATGCCTGCCAGGGCTGCGGGTTGTTCGAAAGAGAGACCGCGGCCCTGGAACACAAAGGGCGAAGAACGAACATGGGTGGGTTTTAGTCAGTACAAGTCTGACACTCCCTCCCGCTCCGCCCAGAGCGGGAGAAGTCATTTGATGATTTTTCGTATGATTTCCCATCCGCAAAAAAAAAAAAAAAGGATGCATCGAGATGTGGTCGCGATGAACAAAGCCCTCACCCCGCTCTCCTTGGCTAAAGAGAACTGGCGCAAACCTGCAGTGCTTGACACTAATGACCGCAGGGAAGTATGGCAGAGTAAGGAGCTTCACGGACGCTTCTTCAGTACCCTGCATGGGCCTGATGTAGACCGATCAGCGTCCGTAGCCTGGCTACGTTCCGGTGAATTCTTTGGAGAAACTGAAAGTTTTGTTTGAGCAATTATGGATGAAGTTATGATGACGAATAACTACCGGAAATTTATTGTGAAGGATGGCACAATTGACATATGTCGGGCATGCCACCGTCCGGGCGAATCGATCCGTCACATTATCTTCGGGTGTTCTCGTCTGGCCAACGGAGAATACTTGCATAGACACAACCTTGTAGCCAGGATTATCCATCAGCAACTTGCTCTGAAATACAGCCATGTGGAATCGGAAGTGCCGTACTATAGGTATGTGCCCGACCCAGTTCTCGAAAATGGCAATATCACACTGTATTGGGATCAATCCATCATCACTGACAGGACTATTGTAGCCAATAAGCCTGATATAGTAGTGGTGGATCGATCAGAGCGGCGCGCAATTATTGTTGACATAACGGTTCCACATGACGAGAACCTCGTGAAGGCCGAGAAAGATAAGCAAATCAAATATCTTGACTTGGCTCGCGAGGTTGTCGACATGTGGCATGTTGACTCAGCGATCATTGTGCCGATAGTCGTATCAGCCAATGGCCTAATTGCCAAGAGCCTCGACCAATATCTGATGAGGCTCTCGTTAGGCAGCTGGATCAAGGGCTTGATTCAAAAAGCGGTACTCCTGGACACGGCTCGTATTGTTAGGAGGTTCCTTTCTCTGAAGCTCTGACCGTCGGTAGCTTGCACCCTGTTCCCGATACCGGTGGGCTACAATTTTTTTATATTTTTAAATGGTTTTTATTTATTTTTTATTATTTATAAGAAATATTTAAAAATGTATAAAATTTGTATGTAAAAATGAATAAAGAAATTACTAGACTTTAAAATAAGAGTAATTTAGTCTGACTTAAATAGTGGTTGCGAACTTTCTTTTTAAAAGTAAATTTACTTTCGGTTTTTTTAATGGTAATGGGTAGCGCGTTCCAGAGTTTTATAGTTCAGATGGCATAAGAATTTGACAAAAAACCGGTGCGGTGTGAAGGAATTTGGAGAAGTAGATTTTTGGATCTAATCTGTCTTGACTTGTCCTAACTATGTTGGGTCGGCTGTCAGTCTGTCAGTCTCACTGACACGGTCTGATCTTCAAGCTTAAGCAATGCTTGCCAAGGTCGGTTCGTTGAAGAGTGACCCCACACATAACACACTGGGGTTCCTTCGCACCTTGGACAGTCGTTAAGGAATTCAGAAGCCCGTAAGTCTGACTATCAGTCTTACTATGCGTATTACCCAGTAACTGGGAGAGGGAGATCAAATAGACAGTCGCATCTACATCAAGTGACTGTCTATGTATTGGATTTATTCAGCTGATTTGCCCCATTGGTTGCTGATCCACAAATAATGGTGCAAAAATATACAGGGTTATTTGTAAAACACCGACAACCTCTCAGGACTACGTTACTAACATCATAATTAACAACTTTTGTTCCATGACTTTTAAAAATTCATCAGAATTTCATACAAAAATAAAAATATATATATTGAACGCTCTAAATGGTACGAAGTCTATGCGAATTAAAAGAAAGCGATAGTACAATAGCAACGAGAGCATAGTCGTATCATTTAGAGTGTTCAATAGTATTTTTATTTTGTATGAAAATCTGATGAACAGGAATATGACGAATTTTTAAAAGTCATAGAACAAAAGTTGTTGATTATGATGTTAGTAACATAGTCCTGAGAGGTTGTCGGTGTTTTACAAAAAAACCCTGTATATCTATTCATGTCCTGTTGTTTGTTGATTACAGGAATTGATGGACGCTACAGAGGGCGCCAAACTAGTGGCTCAGTTCTGGGCCGACACAATTTAGATTGCCATCGACACGCTAAGAAAAAAGAAGGTACATTCGGTTTGACTGGAAGCCGGCCCCAAAATAGTTAAGAAAAGGCAAGCAAGTGATATGTTAAGCATATGTCGGATCCGGTCATTAATACGGCCAGAAATTGAATCGGCAAGCGCGCCAAATGTGGCACCACGCGACCTACTTACCAGTACCCACACCTAAAGCGCGCTTCTACAGATTCGTGATGTTTAGAGCTCGCAGCAAGGCGGACAAGGAGTGTCTGATCACGGCGGAGTCAACACGTCCCGGAACAGTACCTGATTTATGGTGCCTAGTGTTATTGTATTGGATTGTAATTTCAAATAATTTGTTCGTTCGATAAAAGTAGTGTAACGTGAGTAGTGTGTGTAGTTTTCATAGCACGAAACCCATGTTCTGCCCACATGATGACCGAGTCTAACGGAATAAAACCTCACCATACGACACGTATATGTATACGTGCGCCTATTTTCAGTCGCTTTCAGGGAGTTAGCCTTCTATATCTATCTCTTTCATGCCCCTATTGTGTGAAAGGGAGACAATTTTATCTTAATACGAGTTGGAGAACTCCACACGAGTGGTGTTTATCTAAGATCGCAGATAGAAAGTTCTGCAAGTAATGCGAGATTACATTAATGTAATAAAAGCTTGTACTAAACTTGTCTGTTGACCTCGACGTTGTTGGTTATTGGATAGGTAGTGACGTCATTATGTTTTTGAAGGTGACACTGGATAGTGACCTAGTGTGAGTCTATTTGCTATCATTCGACCACCTTTATATAAGACTAGCTGTGCCCGCAACTTCGTCCGCGTGGAATTTAACAAAAAAGTTATTTATTTCGTTTTTCGTATTTATTTTTCTAGAATAGAAGTAGCTTAAGTTACTTTTTATCAGCTATCTGCCACTGAAAGTCCCGTCAAAATCGGTCCCGCCGTTCCAGAGATTAACCGAAACAAACAGACGGACAGACAAAAAAAATAAAAAATCTTATTCTGGTATATTTTTTTCATAAAATGTTGCCCCACACTAGGATTTTTTCCTGTTTCGTGGGTTACAAACATTTAAACTCACATACACAAACAGCCAGACCCGGAACAACTAACTGTACCCGCGACACGCAGCGCAGCAGTCGATCGCTCAGCCACTGCGCTAACCGTGCCGTCAAACTATATGTACCGCATGAGTACATTCATATGCATGTAGTAAAAAGCGGTTATTATACAAGATGTTGTTTTGCATCTTCGTCAAAATTCAGGAGGTTGTCATAAAAGACATAAATAATCAATTAAAATTACGGCACCTAGTTAATTATTAATAAACACTGATTTTTTGGGTTGTTTAAGTTTGTCAGTTTTTCAGCATAACCCCCTAAACATTGTTTAGGGAATAAGAAATGATCAAATAAACGTTTGAGATTTTTTGTTTGTGTGTAAGCGAGGTTATAAAGCGAGGATCGGGCGGGCTATGTTTAAAACACGAGTGGACTTACCGATTTCCGCAAAAAAGAAAAAAAAAATACCTAGTAATTTTATTATTGATCCGGGACGAGAATCATTAGCATAGTTACCTCCTTGAATTTGACGAGGTTTCAAAACAACACCTTGTATAGATGTATAGATTACATCACGCCTGTAATCCCAAAAGGGTAAGGCAGAGGTGGACCCATTACGCGCACCCACCAATTTTGCCAGTTATGTTAATGTCCCATGTAAAAGTGGGCGAGCCTATTACTATAAACCCAGACACAGATCAGACTGGCTCCGAACTATTACTGAAAAACCCAAGAATTCATGCTCAATGTTAGCACTTGCGACTACTGGGCCAATGCGGCAACGAGGCAGTCCGCCTTGTTAACAGACTCCAAAATCCTCTTCTACACAAAAACACCAGTAAATTAACTTAAACTTTTTTTTTTACGGACGGGTAATTATCAAATGACCCTTCTTGCTTTGGGTGGAGTGGAAGGGAGTGTCAGACTTGTAATGACTAAAACCCATCCATGTTCCTTCTTAGCCCTTTGTATTCCAGGACCACGGTATCTCTTTCGAACAGTCCCGCAGCCTTAGCAGGCATCGGCCCTCTCGGACCCCTTCCGATTTGCTGACATCTCCTTGAGGCGGGCGTGGAACACGAAGGCGCCGTCGGCACGGCCTTTCATCATAAGACGGACGAACGGTGAGCTAGCCACGACGAATATTTTGACACCCTGTAATTTTGATACTTAGTTTTGTACACATTTTTTTATTACTTTAACTACCAAAATCATATAGGAAATTGCCAATCAATTGTTTTAGAACGGCACAATAGGGATGATGACTGGGTAAAGAAAACGAAATTATATTTTGTCCGTCAATCAGGTAATACAAAAATATTAGATACGTATTTTTTGTTTTATCAAGTTAACAAAAAAATACTTAGTATTAAAACGCGTTAAAGTTGGAGAGTGGGAGTTCACTACGTCACAACTAGGTATAAAATGTACTGAGCCGTGACGTCAAGCGCCATTTCAACTCAAAATATCTCCATATTTACGATTACGTGAAAAAAGAAAAAATACGTGTCAAATACTTTTTAATAATCTACCCGATAGACAAATAAAAAAAAATGAGTCACCATCCCTATTCAAATGAGATAAATTATTTTGTTCTGTGAATGAATCTTAGCCTTAAGGTTCAACTAGTCGCGGGCTCGAACTCACTGGTGGCCGTGGCCGAAAAGCACGCTGTCTCACTTGGCATCGTTCCCGACAGAGATAGTATCAGATAGTATCAGTGATGAGCAGTTAGACGCTAGTCTGCACGCACATCTAGTTCGTACGCACACACACAGCGTTCCGAAACGTAAGGCGCGTATAAAAAAATACGAAAGACCTTTGGAAGATAGTGTTTTATGAAAAAACCACTGCGTGTATCAATTACAAATAAAATGTATTGAATTCTTTGATAATTGTGCTGTGTCGGTACTGACTTTGTTTTGAAAATTTGACACTTATTTTATTACTAATTTACGACCAAAGTTGCGTTAAAATTTGCAATAAAAACGAATCTTTGATAGCTCGTAACTTTTTAATGGCTTTTTATTTTCCTATTCTGTTTCCGTACAGACAAAATTAACAATGAGACAATACCATATCATGTTTAACTTTGGATGTACAGTGTCAAACAGTGGAGTAAAACGCCCCCGAAGTTTCTATGGAAAAAATGTCGAAAAGTGTCACCTTAAAGATTCACGTTGATACATTCCTGTTATTAATACACACATTCGTATTGTGTAATATCATACCAATTCCTTTACCTTAAGTTATTTTAATAATGTATGTAATTGTTTGAGCAACTGTAAAATAATACGACCATATATAATGTAGGTACAATTCTATCAAATAAAAAAAAACATTTCTCTTAACTTCGTTAGTGCCAAAAGTCAACACCAATTTCTTGTACGTTTTACTCCTACGTGCCTGTGTGTTATAAAATACGTTGTACTTGAAGTAACTTGTGTCAATAGAACACGGATGGCAGTAATGTGTCGGATTTAGCACATGTTCTCATGTGTTTTGCGTAACATACAGAGCGTTATTTTTGCTATGTTTTGGGTGTAGTCAGTCTGAATGTAGTTTCTTTTTTTAAATCTGAAGTCTTGTTTTAGTATTGGCCTTAATTATGTTGAAGGCAATCGTCTGTCACTATATGGACATGTGATTATTAGGGCTGAATCGCATGCCTAAATAGCGCCAGTCGGTGTCGACTAAAAGAGTGATGAATATAAATGTTGAAGTATGGAGAGAAGAGGAAGATAAGGAAACGTTGGATGAATTGTGTGAGGACTACTATTAGGTATGAAAGAAAAAGTGACAGTTAATGTTGTTGAAAGTGACAGTTAATGACAGTGACAGTTAACAGGGGGGGAATGATCTAAGTGTAAGCAATTAAGATTATAAAAGTGAATAAAAGTAATGAAAATGTTATAAGTACGCAATTTGACTAGTAACAAATTAATTTATTGGTAAGTAATCGAATTCAATTAAACTTAATAAATTGCTTAATGTTATGTTACGATAAAATACTTACAAAATTAAGTAAAGTTCAATATAAAACCATAAAAGTATGTTTTGCAAGTATTTTCGAATAACTATTTAACGTCCACCCATTGGCTAAAAATGGCGCGCTTTTCCCCCTCTTTACACTGAGCTGTCGAGTAAATCGAGAGGGATGGCTGAGACAGTCTTCTTGTAACCGTCGAGCTGTACAGTACATAAAAAACGACAAAGCATGCAGTAAATAATTGTATGGCCCGCACGGAACAAATATTTGCATGGCCTACAGGTAGTTGTTCCGGGTCTGGCTGTTTGTGAATGTGAGTTTAAATGTTTTTAAACGCACCCACGATACAAGAGAAATACCTGGTGTGACAAAGTTTAAAAAAAAAAAAAACTACCACTAGCACAAAACTGGAAGTATTTTATAGCTTTTTCACATCTCTCAAACATTCAGCAACTAAACATAAAACAACACAAGCAAACCCGCAAGCCTCAATAGTGTATACCATCCAAAAATAGCGTGAATTTCCACCATCTATAACTTAATATTCCACAGGCGCTGCCGTCAAATTTGCCCGAGTTCACAACATGCTGCGACTCGCGAACTCACGCAACGTTTCAGTGATCAACCATTTTGTTTTGTGTGTATTGCAGCTATATGGAAGTTAGGCGATATGCGATACAATGTAGTGGAGGATTTTGGCAACGTTTAAAGCTGTATTTTTTGGTTATTTTGTACGAAATGTTTGAATAACGCGTTACTGAACACTAGGTTTCCTTTTTTTTCATGATTTATCAAGAGTGTGTGTAGAAAATGACCAGAAGCAAATAAAGTACATAGGTATGTGGATACAATAGGTACTCTTTATTATGTACAACATACAATCAGAAAAGTTATTAAACGAATAGCTGTCCTGCGCAACTTCGTCTGCGTCACATTTTCTCCGTTTTCGCAACATTTTTCATTGCTGCTCCGCTCCTATTGGTCGTAGCGTGATGATATATAGCCTATGTTCTTCCTCAGGTTGAAATCTATCTTTTGCCAAATTTCATTAAGATCCGATCAGCCGTTTAGTCGTGAAAAGGTAACAAACAAACTTACTTTCGCATTTATAATATAAATTAGGATAAATAGGTACTATCAATAACATTTTTAATGGGATATTTACCATCTTTACAATTTGTTTTGATTTTCCGATAGTTTGGTGCTTTTTTTTTAGATTGATTTGCTCTAGACTTAAGTCTAGGTCAGAGATGACAGAGACAAAGTCGACGATGGTACGAGCTTACCCAGAAGAAGCCTGTTCATTCTAACTTTGAAAAGATTAGAGTTGTAAGCGTTCGGAAACATAGACTTAGGCAGAGAGTTCCACTCCTTTACTGAGCGCATTATGAAAGACGTTTGAAAACGCTTAGTGTGAATAGGGGTGAAGACTGGATAAAGAAAACGAAATTCTATTTTGTCCGTCAGACAGGTAATACAAAAATATTAGACACGTATTTTTTGTTTCATCAAAATATCAAAAAATTACTTAGTTAAAACTCATTAAGTTATAAAAATTACCTACATGTGACGTCATGCGCCATTGCAACTCAATATATCTCCGTTATTTTATGACCACGTGAAAAAAGAAAAAATACGTGTCCAATACTTTTCAATAAACTACCCGACGGACAAAGTAAAAGAATGTGATCATCCCCTATTGGTGGAATAGCAATAAGGTAGGGATGTTAACTTGCAGTACTAGGGTTAAGGGGTGCATCCGCCCCCCACCCCACCTGGCGATGCCCATGGTGGCAAGTGAAGAGATTTCAAATTTAAAATGGACCAGACTTGTGGAAATTGTTTATACCCCTTCATCAACTAGAAAAGAGGTGATGATCTTGAAACGGCCGAGCAGATTTTCACGAAATATACCTAAGAACACTCTTGATTAAAACTCCTTTCAAACGAAACAAATTTTATCAAAATCGGTTCATCCGTTTAGGAGCTACGGTGCCACAGACAGACACACAGAAATACAGATCCACAATACACATTTCAAACTTATAACACCCCTCTTTTTTGCTTGGGGGTTAATAAAGGATTAAAGATTAACCTAGTTGAGTAGCTGTGGCTGCTTTATAAAAGTAAATTAAAGAACGCCAAATGAGTCCCTCTGCTCCCAATTTTACACATCATATCAAAACATCACGACTGTAATCCTCGAAGGTAACTAAGCAGAGAGAGAGAGAGAACGTACCTAATAGTATACCCACCATTTGACCGGATAAATGCTTAAGTCCTTTGTAAGACGTGTGTCTGGGGTGAGTAGGGGCGAGCCTATTGCCATCAACCGAGCGCAAATCCTGACACGGAGGCATCAGGCAGCTAGTGAGAAACTCCTAAACCGATTCGGGATTATTTTTTAGCCACGAGCTTTATCTGAGTTTAATTTTAGTTTGAACAGCATCCAGTCACTCTTTTATTCCAGTTTTTGTAATAAAGTTTAAGATTTTTGATCTGTAAGGTTAAGCCGTGCTTGCCGAGGTTGGTCCGTGGATGGGTGACCATAATTACATACTGAGATTTCTCCGAGCCTCGGAAAGCACGTTAACACGACGCCGTCACTTCGTGTGTAGTTGTTATTTTTGTATAAAGTATTTATTAGTTTATAGTTATTGTTTTTTATACTTATATAATATGTATTGTGTTTTATGGGCCCTAGTTGCCTGAAATAAATGATATTGTATTGTTACGCCATTGGTCCCGGCTGTCATTTGTAGATCTTTGACAGTCGTTACAAATAGTCATTAGCCAAAAGCCTAATATCCATGAGTCTTACCAAAGGGTATCAGATTACCCAGTTACTGGGTTGTGGAGGTCAGATAAGCAGTCGCTTTATGGAAAATACTAGTACTCAGCTGCATCCGGTAGGACTGGAAGCCCAAGAGAGTTTGGGAAAAGGCTAGGCAGATGAATGGATGATGTACTAATTCAGTTTAAATACAAATAAATGACCCAAAAATACTAACTTAACCCTACAAAGTTCATTATAACCCTTATTACCAAAGGTGTCTTCTATAACCCCGAAGGCCGTATTAAAATATGAATTCCTCTGTAAAATGTTCAACCCCGACTTTGTAACCTTTTTAACGTTAAAAATTAATTATTTTCTTCTCAAAGCTTCCTACTTATCGTTAGCGAAAAAGCTTTGTGTAAGGCTGTGTTTATATCGGCGATTTTTGGTTGTGTTATTTCGAAAAAAAAAAATTTTAGCGAATTTTTTATACCAGAAGGATACCCGCTGGTATTAGGCAGCAGGGGGTGTTCCATGATTTTGGTCTGCCCCTATGGGAAAAATCCACAACCCTTCCACTTGTGGATTTATGTATGACATTTGTCATTACTTACATCTAATCTATACTAATCATAAAGCTAAAGAGTTTGTTTGCTTGAACGCGCTAATCTCAGGAACTTCTGGTCCGATTTAGAAAAAAAAATTCAGTGTTAGACAGCCCATTTATAGAGGAAGGTTATAGGTTATAGGATTATATATCATCACGTTACGACCAATAGGAGCGGAGCAGCAATGAAAAATGTTGCGAACACGGGGAAAATGTGACGCAGACGAAGTTGCGCGGGACAGCTAGTACTAATAATAAAGCAAAAAAGTTTGTTAGGGTTCCGTACCCAAAGGGTCAAAACAAACGGGACCCTATTACTGAGACTTCGCTGTTCGTCTGTCACCAGGCTGTATCTCATGAACCGTGATAGGTAGCCAGTTGAAATTTCTACAGATTATGTATTTCTGTTGATGCTATATAAAAATAAATACTAAAAATAGAATAAAATAAATATTTAAAGGGGCTCCCATACAAAAACGCGTTTTTATTATAAATAATGGTACGGAACCCTTCGTGCGCGAGTCCGACTCGCACTTGGCCGGTTTTTTTTTATTTTCTTCAACGCGCTAATCTTAGGAACTTTTGGTCCGATTTCGAAAATTCTCTCAGTGTTAGATAGCCTTTTTCCCGAGGAAGGCTATGAAGATAGATAGATATCACCACGCTACGACCAATAGCAGCGGAGCAGTAATGAAAAATGTTGCTAAAAAGGGGAAAATGTGACGCAGACGAAGTTGCGCGGGACAGCTAGTTGTTTATAAAATTACTAGCTGTTGTCCGCGACTTCGATCGCGTGGAAATTAACCATTCTCATCACATAGGGGTATTAAAAATAGCCTATGACCTATTCTCAGATATACCAAATATACACAAAAAGTTTCATAAAAATCATTCAAGCCGTTTCTGAGGAGTACGATGACAAACACTGTAACATGAGATTTATATATTAGGTTTACTAGGTAAGCAACTTTGTTATAACAAAGACACTTCTCATCTCTATCTGCATGACCGCTTAGGTCTTCTAAAAAGGAAGAATCACCATTGATTTTGATGTGAGGACAATAAGTCGTTGCTTACTTCACAAAAACATAGAACAATTATTATGTTCAAAAAACTTTATTATCCAAATCCAGTCTGATAGTTCCAATGAATAGCGTCATTAATTTTATTTAAGTGTAAAAAAATACATGATTTATTAAAAAGATAATGGACACTTAGTTATCATTAATTTTGTCAAAGTGAATCACCCGAGCAGTTTTGAATCACCGGAGCAGTTTATCTTTTTATTATTCTCACTGGTTTCATTATGTGATTCAAGATCCATAGATAACCAATAACCAATCAGCACGTTATTTTGTTTCGGCAAAATCGCATATTTGCGAGACAATCACTTGTAGTGGCACTATAAAAAGTACTAGGTACAGCAACAAAGTACAAGAATTACTACACCGCCATCTATGACACACATTAAGAACTATTATCTAAATTCTAAATCTCCCAGTAAACTTTTTCCGTGACTTAAGACTATAGAAAAACCTGACAAAAATTATGGGGAAGTAGACCCACCAGACGCACACCCGTCTGGTCGGAGGATACTTCCCATATTTGGAGGATGAAAAAAAAATTAAACTCTGTTCTTCATAACCAAAAATCTAATTTACAAAATTCTCGTGTCGCGGTGTTTGTTACCAAACTCCTCCGAAACAGTAGAACCGATTTGTATGAAATTTTGTGTGCATATCGGGTAGGTCTGAGAATCGGCCAACATCTATTTTTCATACCCCTTAAACCCATCAAAATTTCCAAGCGAACGAAGCTGCGGTCAGCAGCCAGTAATTGTTATAAAATCTAAAAAAAAAACAAAACTCGTAAAACGTAATTCTGCAAGGCATCTTTCATATGATTTCCCGCAGATCCGTTGTTGTCGCGATTATAACGAGGCTTTTAAGGTATTAACAGGAGAGAGTAAAAATATAGATAAAAACATGACCTTTCTTATGGATTTTGCCGCAATAGGGTAAGTATGAGATAATTGATTCGATATTAAGTTATGTTGTGGGGCAGTCGACTCCTCAAAACTGTGTATAAATGTAGAAAATAGACTTAAAGCAGTGTACAGTAAGCTGCATCCAGCGCCGGCCGACTGTTACCAATTTTTAACCAGGCAATAACAATTTATACGCTGCAGCCCCTGAAAAGGCTATTTTCTAATGGAGGAGGCTGTATTTTTTGTATCTTCAAGGATAATCTAGAGCGATACAATTCGTCTATTACAACTGGGTGTCTGCAAAATTGTCAGAAGGATTCTAATAGAAAACTAAATACTTTCAAAACACCTTCAAATCAGCATAGACAACCAATGCTAATCCCATAAAACTTTATCAGGCAAAACAACAATAGAACTCAGTTTAAATCGGTTATTTCTATGCAAAATTATGACGAATACTTGCATGCAAATACATGTCTATTTCATTTACATAAAACTAAAATTCAACAGAAAAATGTATGCATTTGACGAACGACTATCTACATTATTATTTGCATAGAAACCACGGCAAAAGTAAAGAAGTTCGACTCCATAAAACTGGCAAAACTGCACGCACACATACACGCGCTTCACGTACAGCGAGTGGAAGCGTACTCGCTACCGGCATTTGTTTGAGATCGCCGTACGTACGCGTCTATGTGAGCGTGCGCCTGTTTTCACTTGTTGTATGGAACTGGTCTTCTGTAACATATTCTATTTGGAAACTTACGTGCCTCAGAGGATACATTTTGTTGACATGTGAAAAACTGCACCAGCCAGAAACTGGAAAATTCGGTCTATTGTAATTTGTTTTTAAGTGGTTCTAAGATTACGATATTTTGAATAGTGGCTGCAAAATGTCGACCAAGACCTTTCTATGTCTCTTTCGAGACATCTCGTAGTAGACCGACCACTGTAGAAACGAGTTTTGTCTACGGAAGAATCGATATAATGACAGATAGACAATGAAAATGTGTCAGTTTGTCGATTCTTCCGTCAACATAGCCCGTTTCTACAACAGTCATGCTACGCGCGCTGGGACGGAGAGCAAGCAGATACCGATGCCAGACAAGCGCTACTATACAGGGCGGAAGGCCCAAAGGTTGACTGGTAGAAAATTCCTATGGCATTAATTCCCCCTCTGTACATTTGTACTTGAAGTGTCAAACAAATAAACACACACATCACATTGTGAATATAGCTGACATAACTATAGCTAAGCTAATAATTATATGAATTAATTAAGGTTGTGCGTTGTTTCATAGCTAATTGTTTCATCGAATTTCGTTTCACATAAATTGTTTCTCATAATTATCATTTCATAGAATAATCAATACGCAGAATACTTACTTTTTTCTGTGTTTCTGTAAAATATGTTTCATTCAAGTAATAGTAGTTGAAATAAAAATAAACGAAATAAAAAATAAAAACAAGAACCTAATATTATGTGAAACATTTTCTGGGGAACGATATTCGGTGAAATTTCTGTCTGCGAAACAAGGTGACCTTAAATTATAATCATAAACCAAATATTAACCCAACAATTGTATTTTGCTCGTGGCTAAATAAAAGCAGCCGCCCGGGTCGATCTTTAAGGTTAAGCCGTGCTTGTCGAGGTTGGTCCGTGGATGGGTGACCATAATTACATACCGAGTTTCCTCCGTGCCTCGGAAAGCACGTTAAGCCGTTGGTCCCGGCTGTCATTTGTAGATCTTTGACAGTCGTTACGAGTAGTCAGAAGCTAAAAGTCTGACATCCAGTCTTACCAAGGGGTATCGTATTACCCAGTTACTGGGTTGTGGAGGTCAGATAGGCAGTCGCTTCACGTAAAATACTGGTACTCAGCTGCATCCGGTTAGACTGGAAGCCGACCCCAAGATAGTTTGGGAAAAGGCTAGGCAGATGAATTGTATTTATAATCAAATGCGCCAACTAAAAGAATCCGTTTCAAAACACCCAAAAAAACCTATCCAACAATTTATAATCCTTTGTTGCCCCAACAATTTAAGAAAATAAGTACCCAAACCCCAAATCCGACACTTGAGCCATTTGTCCACCAAATGATGGATGATGACGTATAGTTGACATAAAAGGACTAGCCTATGTGGACCGAAACTCCTTTCATGAAGCCTTGTAAATAAATGTTCGAAGCTTTTAGGGAAAAGGTCAATAAAGGTATCAATTTTACTTACATAGATTATTTTTTTGGTAGAAGGCTAAATATAACAAGAGCACGGGTCGATCGCCAAGGTGCAGAAGGGCCTGCCGAGGTTGCTCCGTGGATAGGTGACCTTACGAGATCCCCCGTGCCTCGGATAGCACGATAAACCGATATATTTATGGAATCTTCTAGTTTTATCTTATTTTATTTGGATGGACAATTTCTGCCCTGGTTTCCTAGAAATTAAAATTTTATATCACAGAGTTTTATTGGAAAGAAGTGGAGGTAATTTTAAATAGATATTTAATTTGTTGTTTTAAGTTAAGTAAACATTTTGTACCTATGTATTACTACAGTTAATGACATGTATTGATAAATACTTTGACATAGTAATATTTTGTTCATTTGTTACTAGCATACCAGAGTTCGAATTTGGCCCAGTTAATGACAAATTGACAATCATTGATATGAGGTTTCATTAAAATCGGTTCAGTCATTTCGCAAAATAAGGACTTAAAAGTTTGTATGAAATGACGTAAGGCGTACCTGACCAGCAAAATGTAGGTGTCCTATTAGTCACAACTCTGACTAAACTTTAGAGGATATTCTGACTAAACTTTATACACTACAGGCGTGATCTTATGTTATTGTTATGTTCCGTATCATAAAATAAAGCTACAAACCTTAAAATAGTTCAAATAACCACTTAAGTTTTACCCAAGATCTGAGACACATTAAACAACCAAAACAAAATAACCGTTAAAACTACCGAAAATGACGTCAAAGCCATCAAAGTTTTGTATACAGGGTAGATTTTTGAGGTTATGTCTATTAACATAGGTTTCAGCCTGAACTTGGTAATCGTGTGTTTCAGGCAGGATTGTTTTACAGTTTACTAAAAGTGATATCAACAAAAGAAAAAAGTGAGTTTTTCTAGCTGAGTGTAAAATATTTCCAAATCTATGAATGCATTTAAGCATGTAGCGTAATAAGCCTTTAATGTCGCCCCAGCTAGGTCACAGGTCTCTTCTCTATTTAAGAGAGAATTGAAAGCATTTAGCAGTTACTCAAAAAGTAACAAAATTGTTTATTTTTATTTATTCCACTATCTATAGTATCTATGCGAAGTTACTGCCTCTTAAGGTACAGGATCTTCTAAGTTTAGGAGTCAGGGCTGAAATTACGTATTGACTGTACTTTACCCATCTCACGCACACTATTGCTGTTTGTTTATTTCTCTTTCCCCTAGTGACAACTATGTGTACTTTAATATGTGTCAAGGTTTTATTTTGCTCATAAAGAATATTATTATTAATAGTTTCACGGCAAATACTATTTTTTACAGTCTTGAAAATCTATCCTGTATACGCTGACAAACTATTTCAGTAAGTAAACAAACATCGCATAGTTTGTACAGTAAAACAGTCGTCCGACATCAACCACTTAAAATTCACCAAGAGTTTCCACATCATAAAGTATATGACCAGAATTATTTGGGCTAGAATAATTTAGATTAAAACCGTAGCTCGGTCACAGATTTTACTCCCTGGCAAAGTTCCAGAAGACCATTGCGGTTAAAAGGACCAATCTCCACAACTGAACAGGCATTTTTCAACCTTACGTTTGGAAATTTTATGGTTGTGTTTTGGTTGTGGCCGAGTGCCAGCTTGTGATTCAGCAATAAAAAGTCGGTAGGCTGTAACCCATTCATACATTTTCAAGGTGCGTGTATTAAAAATGTAGGAATTTTCAAGTGTAGCTCACAAAATGACTGGTTTAAGTGCTCTTGGTTTAAATGATTTGCACATTGCTTGCTCGGTGTTTATTTTTCGCTTATGTATGTTTTAATAATTTAGTGGGCATCATTACGGAGGTGCGTTAGGCCTAAATAATTAAAGAGGTACTTACGCTGTGATGAATCGTGTAGCTACTCTGAAAATATTATGTTCTTTTAATTCCTTTGGTTGACCTTAGGCATATCTAAGCGGCGCGGTTGGCGCAGTGACTGAGCTGCTGCGTTGCGTGTCGCTGGTTCAATGCCTGCACGGAACATATTGTGTTTGTATGGTCTACAGATAGTTGTTCCGAATCTGAGTGTTCGTGTATGTGAGTAAACAAAACCACGAGACATACATGTATTGTGACTGTGTTTAAACAAAACAAGTTTGTGTTTTTGAACCTAGTAACAGTACTATGTAGCAGTGCGTACGTAGTGCTCAGTACGCAGTGCAGAGCAGCGGTGGCCCAGTGGTAGCAGCCCCGACTTACGAGCAGTAAGTCGTGGGTTCGAACCCAGGCAGGCGCATTACTTTGTGTAATTTATTTCATCATCGCTGTTCTCAAAAACGGTGAAGGAAAACATCGTGAGGAAACCGGCATGTCCTAGAACCAAAAATTCGAAGACATGTGACATCTTCCAACCCGCACTGGGCCCGCGTGGTGGATTAAAGCCCACTCCCTCTCACAGAAGAGGAGGCCTGTGTCCCAGCAGTGGGAACATTATAGGCTAATGATGATGATGAACAGTACTATTTAAATGTACTGTATTGTACTATTCAATGCATCCATCAGCGCAAAGGATTTTCCTACCGCAGTCCAAAAAAGTCTTTTAACAGCAACAATTCTTGTGTTCAGTTCGTTGTAAAGAAACCTTGGTTTACGGTTTCGTGAAGTGTCTGTTTACACATGTATGTCATGTATTAAATGTTGGTACCTACGTGTAATACGTATTAATGACGTGATTGTATATATAAATCATCATTAACATCATCATCAGCCTATAATGTTCCCACTGCTCATTCTGCGAAAGCGACATTATGAGAAAGAGACATTTTACTACCAGTAGACATTTAGCGAAAGAGACATTTTGCGCCTGAGCCCTTGGAACCAGGCCTCTCTGTGAGTGGGAGTGGAGTGGGCTATAATCCACCACGCGGGCCCAGTGCGGTTTGGTAGATGTCACATGTTTTCGAATTTTTAGTTCTAGGACATGCCGGTTTCCTCACGATGTTTTCCTTCACCGTTTTTGAGGGCAGCGGTGATGAAATAAATTACACAAAGTAATGCGGCTGCTTGGGTTCGAAACCACGGTCTACTGCTCGTAAGTCGGGGCTGCCACTACTGGGCCACCGCTGCTTTCAAAGAACACATATAATACACAGACTATTCTTTTTCGCTGATACCCTTTTGTTATAAAATATCCCTGTATGTTTCAAAGTGATGTGCTAGCAATTTAGTTCCGCTGCTGGAGTACATGTTTCGCAAAGGAATGTTCCTTTGATCAATTTCATCATGAAAAAAATACATCTGGCGGTATAATATTGCGTATAAAAACTATATCAGTGGATTGCAGGAAGTATTTTTTGTCATGGAAGGTCTAATATACAAGGTTTTGTTTTGCAACCTCGTCAAAATTTAGGAGGTTATCAGAAAAGACATAAGTAATCAATAGAAATTATCGTTCCTATTAATTATTAATAAACGCTGATTTTTTTGGTTGTTTAAGTTTGACAGTATTTCAGAATAAACCCCTTAGCATGGTGTAGAGAATAATAAATTATTTAGAAAACATTTGAGATTGTTTTAATGTGTGTGAGCGAGGTTATAAGGCGAAAATCAGACGGGTGTTTAAAACAGGGGTGGTTCACACTTACTGATTTCCGTAAATAAGAAAAATAATAAAAATTACCTACCCATTTTATTATTGATTGGGCGAGAATCGTTAGCATAGTTACCTCCTTGAATTTGACGAGGATGCAAAACAGCTTGTAATATACATAAGTTAAATAAACAAATCTGATTTACATAACATCACGCATGTATTATCTAACGGGTTGGGCAGTGGTGTACTTAATTACAGCACACCCACATTTCGCCAGTTATGTTTAAGACCCCTGTAATAGGCACGCCCGAGCCTATTGCCATCAACCAAGCACAAATTTAGACTCCGTGGCTGATAATAAGAAATTCCGGACGGAAAACCCAATAACACTTTGCCCGACCTGGGAGTCGAACCTAGTACCTCATGCTCAGCAGTCGCGATTGCAGCATCATCATTCTCTTGCCCTTGTCCCAATTTATTTGGGGTCGGCGCAGCATGTCTTCTTCTTCCATACTTCTCTATTGCGTGTCATCTCATCAGACACCTCCTTTCTTGCATACTCAAAACTTTTCTCACGACGTTTTCCTCATTGCAGACGATTGCAGCAATTCAAAAAAAAAAAAAAAAACAACATGGCAATAAAATATCTGTTTATTAGTTTTTGTAGATCACTGTTTATTCTGTGGACTTAGTTAAAACTCGAAATTTACTTTTTTAAATTGATTCTTATTCTTTCGGGCGGATTCAAACATACGTCTCCACACACATATTTGAATTTGCAATCCATAAATTAAATAAAAATGCTCTCAAGTTCTATTGTCACGCTACGTGCTACTGTCGCAAAATCCAGTCGTATTTTATGTCAGCCTGTCTGATATCGTAAAAATTCATGCCCGCTGTAAACAGTAAATAGGAGAGAACGTTTTGTACTCGTGATCTGAAAACGGTATTAAAACGTTTTGGAAACGATAATTTAATTTTGAGTAGTTTTTTGAAGTGAAAGTTTAACGCTACCACGGAGGGGGAATATTTTCTATAACTCACTAAGAGATGGCAGACCAGAGAGATGTGACCAGCCTTAGCTAAATTTCCATGAGTAGCTCGATAAACTTGTGTAATAATTATGTAATAAAAATAATACAACAAGAAAACAACAAAATATTATTTAGAAGCTCAATAAAATAACGAGAGTGAATGCGTGGCACTCGAACGCATGCGTGTAGTATTACGAAGTTTCACTTCTTCCGCGCGGAGGGACTCCATGCACTGATTTTTTATTGAAAG
Organism: Cerastis leucographa; assembly: GCA_963082945.1. NCBI lineage: Eukaryota > Metazoa > Arthropoda > Insecta > Lepidoptera > Noctuidae > Cerastis > Cerastis leucographa. Next base: position 2,665,197 of record OY720369.1, on the reverse strand, counting down.
TAGGTTTACGAGAATATTTTGGTGTCCAACGAAGTGAAGCTAGATTTCACATATAAAGAGGAAGTGAATGTCTAAAGAGGAGAAATACGGTTTAACAAAACATAACCATCATTGCTGTAATCCCCAAAGAGTTAGACCGAGGTATACCTCAACTATATACGGGATTCCATCTGATGAATCTCGTCAACCAATATTTAAAAATCTTGGTTTGCTACCCTTTTTTTTTTAAGGATGGGAAATTATCATATGACCCCCCCCCCCACTCTGGGCGGAGCGGGAGGGAGTGTCAGACTTGACTGACTAAAACCCATCCATGTTCCTTCTTAGCCCTTTGTGTTCCAGGGCCACGGTATCTCTTTCGAACAACCCGCAGCCCTGGTAGGCATCGGCCCTCTCGGACCCCTTCTGATTTGCTGACATCTCCTTGAGGCGCGCGTGGAACAAAAACGCGCCGTCGGCACGGCCTGTCGTCATGAGATGGACGGACGGTGAGTTAGCTTATTACTCACCGTCCACAGGCCCGCGCCTACGGTGGCCGGGGGCCACTGGTTGGCCCCCAACGCCCGGGGCGTCTCCCGCGGCGCCTGGGACGTGAGGTTCTCTCCCTCTCACGTTCCACCACCTCTTTCACTAGCATGACTGCTTCGCAGAAGGAGGCGACGGCTTCCCATTCCCTCTCGCTCCGGACCATGGATTGAACCAGGGCCGGACGCGAGAGGTCGCCGCCACCAATCGCCACTACGAGGACACGGCGGTGCTCAGCCCAAGCGGGGCAGAGCTCCACGGTGTGCTCCACCGTGTCCTCCGGCTGATCCTCGCAGTGGTAACACCCGGGCGTTTCCTCCCGGCCGATTCGGTGCAGGAACCTCCCGAAACAACCGTGTCCGGTGAGGACCTGCGTTAGGCGGAATGTGAGGGCGCCGTGACGCCTCTCTAGCCACTCCTCAAAGAGGGGACTTATCGCCACTATTGTGGCGTGCCCTTGCTGCTATCCTTACCGTCATTATATTTGTATGAAGCATGTTTTTTGTCAGGAAATATAAAGCATTGTTTAAAACAACAGAGGAAATTAGTTCTCGAAGTCGCCGTGATTAATACAGACTTGTACTTACTAGATGAGCTCCCTAGATTAGCAAAATATAATAAAAGCTGTCTGGCTATGTGTGTCCTAATGTATTAAAATATTAAATTGCAAGTTATTCAAAATTAAACTATATAAATGGCTCGTGAAAATAATTTCTTTAGTATTAAGGATTTTTTTTTAATATGAATTATGTTGACCGACCCAAATTTATTTATTCGTGGAAGTTTGCATGCTTTAATTTTAAGCAAAACATGTATGATCTTATATGCTATAGTAACACGTCTGTAAACCATATTTTAAGCAAATAAATGATCTTATCTTATCTTAAAGTAAACCCACATTTCGCCAGTTATGTTTAAAGCTCATGTAATAGGGGCAAGTTTTTGCCATCAACCGGGCACAAACCCAAACTGCGTGGCTGCTATTAGGAAATTTTTGATGCAAAAACCCAATAACTCTTTGCCCGGTCAGTGGGGTGAACTAAACGCTTAGGGGCACTATGAGCGGCATAGACAACCAAAAAAAAAGAGGATTGTGTGGTTTTATGAAACCACGGTAAAACTGAAACTTCTTTTCACACTATACACTATACATTTAACTAAAAAAATTTGGGAGCGCCTTTCACTTTATCCCTCCGCGGCCGACCGTCACGCGACATGTAACACACAGACGAAAAAGCTTGAGACGATGTAATAAAAGTTTCACTTTAAAAAACGTTAAATAAATTGTAAGGACAGTAGATTTTCCGAAACCAAAAAATCGGTAATATGAAAGAAATTACCGGCCAAGTGATCAAAGAAATCAAGTGGCCTAGATCGACGGGGCACTCACTTGCAACAAAATAAATTTCTAACTTCATAATATCGGCAGTCCGAATAACACACAACACTTTTACAGCTATTTAATAGATGTACATACAGCACTGGAGCAGGTAAAACATTGAAGTCTTCGCATCGATTTTATTTGTTTTCCAAGTTCTGTTTGTGTTTGACGTGATTTTGTAGAGGATATCTCTGACTCTCTTATTAATAAGAGTAATATTAGCAGTTTAATGACCTAAATGCAAAGCATCTAGGAATAAACAAAGCCTACTATGCCGGCCAAGTGCGTGTCGTACTCGTACACACAGAGTTCCGTGGCATAACAATTTAATAACAATATTTTTAACGCTCGTTCATATGTAAACGTACACTTAAACGCAAACCTAAATTTGTTTTTCATTATGTTAATGACAAACAAAGTTACAGCTGCAGCTTGTTGAAATAGTTCCGTTTCTCAAAAACTAAATATCAAAATCTTATTCAAACAAATTTTCAAATTTTTTATTTTTTTTTTCAGAATTTTCCTTCAGGTACTTTTAAAATTAGAACTTTTACTTTATGTAGCATTGATTTATGAAAACAATTGATTCAGCGGTTTAGGTTCAGTTTTGTCTGTGAGTTTCAATTCTGTCAGTGAGTGAATTATTGATTTAAGATTTTTATTAAGTTCCGACTTATACCACGAGAGAAGAATCCCAGAAAATTCAGCTCCAAAGACCTATTTACGTCTCCCTTAAATACATTTCCAGTGCAAATAAAATTCTTCTTTCCAGAAATAAAAATGTATCCACATCGACACGCAGTGGATGAAAAGAAAACATCGGTGCTTCGTAAAGTGTCTGATTTGTGTCAAAGTTAAACGGGTTTCGTTCCTTTTTTCGTAACATATTGAATCTTCGGGATTCCGTTGATAAATGCTTTTATGTTTTTTAGTAAGCAAAAGGAATATGTAAAAAAATTGAGTTTATTCAAGTTGTTGTTTTGCATCCTCGTCCAAATTCATGAGGTTGTCACAAAAGACATAAATAATAATCAATTAAAATTACGGTACCTAGATAATCGTTAAAAAAACTTTGATTTTTTCGGTTGTTTATGTTTGTCAGTATTTCAGAATAACCCCGGAGGAGGAGGTCAGTGGCGCTAGTTGCCGCGTAAACATCAACTCCGTATTTTTTATGTTTTAAAAATAGTCTTTAGAAGTTATTAAGTAATTTAAACAGTTCAACAGTTAAAGTGAACTTCAATAACTAAGTGACAGTGTTATCCAGTGCTAATATATGGATATTAAAAAGCTTTAAGCATTTCAAGTGAACAAGTGCTGACACTTGACAAAGATTTCAACTTTGTCATTGCTGTGATTACTTCATCAAAACAACAAAATAACTACATTTCATCTCCAAATATAGTGTTTTCTCTAACTATTAACAGTGTAAAGCACCGAAAAGTGATAAAAAAGTGTATCAAAATTTTACAAATTGATAACTGTCAATGGAAAAAATATTCGAATTTTAACGACATACCCGATTTTAAATTTATAAGTATAACCAACCGAAGTATAATTTCGTCAACTAAAAGAGTTATCAGCTGGTCTAGTTGGCCAAGAGACTGGTAGGCAACCCATGCGCATAGCGACCGGGAGTTCAAACCCCAGTGACGACAAATTCTTTTCTAAAGTTTTTTAAGGAAATAATTTGAAGATACAATGAATTTCTTCGAAAACATAACGTTTAGAAAAACACGCACACTATCTGAAACAGCGATGTCGTCTGATAATAGTATGAACCATTCAAACCTAGATGGCACCACTAGTAGCTTACCAAACACATCGGTAGATGAAAACTTTACTCAGGTCCAAGAATATAAACAACAAATTGAACAACTGACTTTGCAACTGAACTCTGCACATGAAGAAATCAATAATTTATCTATCGAAAATAGTGAACTTAAAAAAACTTTAAATGATATAATGTCCAAACATGAAATTCTAAAAAAAGCATCAAGAGAGTTAACTATGGAAACTGTCAGTCCTTGCAAAAGTCTTAAAATCTCGACCCCACGTAACAAGTCTAAAAAGAAAACAAAGTCGGTCTTAAAAGAAATTCACTCACCAAAAGAAGTAAACAAAGAAAAAATCACATCTTCGCCTCATAGTGATGTAGGGATGCCTGGCACAACTGAAAGCAGCCAATCCTTAAAGATAAAAAAATTATGCATTGTCAGTGCTAACAAAACGAATAAAATCTTACCTATTGCTGAAGAAACCTTTAACAACTCACAGATATGTCACTATCTATTTCCAGACAGCGGGATTTTGCAGCTATTTAGTGATTTACATACTAAATTAGTGGATTTTACAAAAAATGACTACTGTGTCATAATGATCGGAGAAGAGGATTTTCAAAAATCTATGAACTATTTAAACTTAATTTTAGAGATAAGATCATCTTTACAAAAAATTCAACACACAAATATAATTATTTGCTTACCAACATTTAAATTCTTTACATCTTCTGTAATGTTTAATTCCCGTATTGAGATGTTTAGTAATCTACTTTATTTGGACATTCATACGTACAACTATGCTACGCTACTGGACTCTAATCTTAATTTATCCTATGATGCCACTATGTTCTCAACATATACTGGAAGACTTAATAATCATGGTATGAGAAATATAATGAGTAATGTACTAATGCTAACTACCATTATCCGAGAAGAATCTTGTATGTATATCGAATCAGAACTTAACCTTAATAATGACCCCATTGTAAACACAAACTCGGATTTTTTTCGTGTCTGAACACATTTATATCATGCACCAAAATATTGCTGGTCTTTTAATAAATCAGATATATTAACAGTTCACATTCAAGAACTACTGTCCAAACAAATGAATATTTATTTATTTATTTATTATTTTATTTGTTTATTTATTTATTAGGTACACCAACAGCAATACATACAATTTATTACAAAAAACAATAAAATAATATTGATATCTTATGTATAACGGAGCATTTTATAATGTCTGGACAAGAGAAACTGTTACGCATTCCAAATTATAAATTAGCAGCATGTTACTCTAGAAATAATATAAAGCGCGGAGGAGCGTGCATATTGATAAAACAAGGGCTTGAATACAAGGAACTACCAGACATAATGAGATACTCTGTAACAGGTATAATTGAGTGTTGTGCCATAAAACTTGTTAAACAAAATGTCATCGTTCTATGTATATATAGACCTCCTAAAATGTGTAACCTAAGCAAATTTTATGAAAATTTAGACAGTATTTTAAAAACTATATGTACTAAAAATGGCTCTAAAATAGTATTGTGTGGTGATTTCAACATAAATACAATGTTGAGAAACAGATTTACATTGGAATTCGAATACTTTCTCCTGAGCTATAACCTTAAATTAGAAATAAATGTTCCCACCAGGCTTAACAGTAACACTTGTCTAGATAATTTTGCTCACAATTACAGACAAAAATGTAAATGGGAAGTAATAGACTTAGCATTGTCTGATCACACAGCGCAAATTCTAAAAATCAAAGTTAATAAATCACTTCAGATACAATCTTGGCGTAAAAGTACACGAGATATCTCGGGTGAAAATCTACTCAAATTTAAAAACCATCTGCTATCATTAACTTTTTCAGAAGTATATAATAGCGAAGACCCAAACTTAGCATATGATATGTTCTTGGATTTGTTTCTTTTACTATACAATCTGTGCTTCCCCATAAAGTACACAACTGTTAAATTTGGAAAATCAATTAAATGGATATCACGGGGTATTCGTATATGCAGTAAAAGACAGCGCTTTCTACTGTGGCAGCAACGAATAAAACCTACAGAGGAAAATAAACAAAAATTTCGTAATTATTCCAGAAAATTTAAAAAAATCGTCAAATAAACTCAAACAGCTCAAAACAACCACTTACTATTAAACTCGAAAAATAAATCAAAGACAGCCTGGCATATAATAAACAACAATAATAATATTAATGAACCAATCTCTAAGATAATTAATCATGATGTCATAATAACTAACCCTAAAGATATGGCTGAATCATTTAATGATTTTTTCGTCGATCAAGTCTCGGATTCACCGAAACCTGCTTCTCATCGTGTAAAGGAAATAGATCATAATCCAAATTCGTTTTTTATGTCCCCAGTTGTACCGCAAGACGTATCAAGGGTAATAAGATCATTGAAAAATAAAAAGAGCTTTGGTTACGACGGCATTTGCACTAAAGTCATAAAATTCGTTTCTAATGTGATTTCTGGTCCTTTAAGTCATATTATTAATGCAAGTATATCTTCCGGGGTATTTCCTAAGAGTCTCAAAACAGTAATTGTGAAACCTCTTCATAAAAAAAACGATAAAGAAAATATGTCAAATTACAGACCCATTGCTCTTATTCCTGTGTTCTCTAAAGTAATAGAAAAAATTATATATGAACAAATTTACAATTTTTTGGCAAAATTTAACCTACTTTGTGACGAACAAAAAGGTTTCCGTAAAGATAAAAACATCAACATGGCTATATTCGATTTATTAAAAACTGTAATGGTGAACGTAGATAATAAAACACCAGTTTGCGCCATTTTCACGGATATGACAAAGGCCTTTGACTACGTAGATCATGAGACACTTATAAACAAACTTCAAGCTTACGGAATTCGAGGAAATGCATTAAATTTAATTAAATCTTATCTTACTGGTCGTATGCAATATACTGAAATTTCTGATATTTGTTTAAATGCAAAACGTGAAATAAAATTCAGATCATCTTATAGAAACATCAAATATGGCGTTCCTCAAGGAAGCGTTCTCGGGCCGCCTTTATTCTTAATTTATATCAACGACCTTCCACTTCAAATAGACCATCCAATCATATTGTTTGCCGACGACAGTACAGCACTAGTTAAATGCACAAGTAAAGAAAACTATGAAAATGATATTAACAACACTCTTAAATCTATAGTAAACTGGCTTAATTACAATAATTTAAAAATAAATATACTAAAAACTAATATCATGCATTTTTACCAACGAATTAATCCCAAAGACTTAAACGTCAATTATGATGGTCATGAGATTGAAAATGTTAAGGTAGCTAAATTTTTGGGAATATTAATTGACAATCAATTAACATGGAAACCTCAAGCTGAATATATTTGTAAAAAGTTAAGTACTTACGCCTATATGTTATACAATCTATCTAAAAAAGTCAATACCAATACAGTCCTTGTTGCTTACCATGGCCTAGTTATTTCTACGTTGAGGTTTGGCATCATATTCTGGGGTAATAGTAGTGAAAGAGAAAACATTTTCAAAGCCCAAAAACGATGCGTTAGGTCAATTTTTAACTTACAGGTTACGGACAGCTGTGTTCCTATTTTCAAATTACATAAATTACTAACCTTCCCATGTTTGTACATTCTAGAAATAGCCATTTTTGTGAAAAGCAACCCGCATCTTTTTCCATCGTTATGTGAGATACGAAAGAGGACAAATTGTATGAGATCTCAGTATAAAAATTTATTGCACACAGGGAGCTATAACACCACACTGTTAAAGAAAAGCGTTATGTGTATGGCGCCAAAGATATACAATAAGTTACCTGAAGTCATAAAAGAACAACCATTTAGAATATTCAAAAAATGACTAACTGACTTATTGTTACAAAAATGTTACTATTCTATATCCGATTTTTTGAATGATGATTTGTGATAGTATATGGGAACATATTTTCGTATTTTTTTTTCTTAGCTGATAACCTGCAATGTATGTATGAACTGGTGTCTACCCACAAATGTTTGTATGCCAAAAGGCAGAATGTACAAGGACTCTTGAACTTTTGTTAACTTCTTATTGTAATACCTACATTCTATACAAATAAAAATTTCTTATTCTTATTCTTATTCCCGTTAACGTGGTTTAGGGAATAAGAAATTATCGAATAAACGTTTGAGATTGTTTGTATGTGTGAAAGCGGTTAAAAGGCGACAATCAGGTGGGCCGCGTTTAAAACACGGTTGTTTCACACTTACCGATTTAAGTAAATAAGAAAAACAAATACCTACCCATTTTATTTTTGATTCCGGACGAGGATCATTAGCATAGCTACCTCCTTGAATTTGACGAGAATGCTACATAAATTGTATGGTGTTCATATAAATGTCCTGAAGTAATTTCATCATCATCATCGTCGGCTTATAATGTTCCCACTGCTGGGGCACAGGCCTTCTCCTTATGAGAGGGAGTAGGCTGTAATCCACCACGCGGGCCCAGTGCGTGTTGGTAGATTTCACATGTCTTCGAATTTTTTGTTGTAGGATATGCCGGTTACCTCACGAAGTTTTCCTTCACCGGTTTTGAGAGCAGCGCTGATGAAATAAATTACACAAAGTAATGCGCCTGCCTGGGTTCGAACCCACGGCTTACTGCTCGTAAGTCGGGGCTGCCACCACTAGGCGGGGGTCTAGTGGTGGCAGCCCGCGATGCTCCTGGTTTAATACTGGGTTTACCAAGAAAATGTTGGATGCATCAAAAACATTATTATTTACATATCATCACGCCATATTATTCCTGAAGTGTTAAGCAGAGGTGTACCTAACAATACACCCACATTTTGCCAGTTATGTTTGAGTTCAATGTCATAGAGGGCAAGCCTATTGCCATCAACCGGGCGCAAATTCGGACTCTGTGGCTTCTACTGAGAAATTCCTGATGAAAAAACTCAATAGCACTTTGCCCTACCCGGGAATCGAACCCAGGGCATCATGCTCAGCCAAAAACGTTTCACACAAATAAATGAAAACATAAAACATTCTACATGTTACTCCTGACTACTTGTTTGTATTAGCTGTAAGTTTTCTTAAAATTAATAAAATAAAATAAATAAAACGCTAATCCCTAAAATCCCTGAGAGGGCGATAAAAATAAGGCTCAATTGATACCTCGGACAGCCCTAATTTTAACTTGAAAATTTTTAAGAAATAATTTGAAAGATTTACGTGAGAAAATCTGTTTCTCACACTTTTTCCTGTCGCGACAAATCCTACCTTTTTTCTCGGGATTGTCACGGATTATGTATGACTTTCATCAAAGTCCCTTCCAAGAAGCCTGTTACCGGAAAATAAATTTTGTTCAAATTTTTTGGAAATAATTTTGATAAAGTTAAAGTTGCTGTTGGATGATTCTCTTCAAGAGGTTTTGTTAACCAACATAACTATTAAAAGTAGAACTATATATATATATATTATAGATTGGATTTAATCGATTGCAATTGAATGACAAATTTTTCAATACACTTCCTTGAAAACTGGCTCTTATCGCAATACTTTTAGGTTCAACATGCAATGTTTTTCACTCACTCGTTGATTGTTTTTCATTTATCTCTACTAGTGTGGCAATAAAAATTTCCACAAAAAACTATTTTAAGACTACATCAACAACCACCGCCGACTATAACCATTTAACCAATTTGTGCTTTAATTCTTAAAGGCGGTTGTCGTTTTTTTTTATAACGTTAGCGAAATGCCGAAGCTGTGGTGGTGAGCGAAAGCCGTCTGCGACGATTAGCACGCGTGGGGACGCCGGAGGCCCGCAGCGCCGGAGCCTTGACAAAAACTCTGCCTGCTGCATGTTGCATGCTTGCTTGCATGCTGCATGCTTGCTTGAATGCTGCATGCTTGCTTGCATGCTGCATGTTTGCTTGTTTGCTTCATGCTTGCTTGCATGCTGTATGCTTGCTTGTTTGCTGCATGCTTGCTTATAAAAATGATGCTTTAGATCTTTATGCTTAATAAATTTATGCTTTAGAATATTATGCTTAATCATTATTATGGTTAGAGAAATTATGCTTAAAAAAATATGCGTAAGCTGTTATGCATAATTATATTATGCCAAAATATAATTATGCCAAACAAAATTATGCTAAGTTACATTAGGTCTTAATATTTTATGCAAATGGATAGGGAACCGTTTTTAAGCCCCTGGCCAAAAGTTAACTTTCTGTGCCGCCAGTGTACGCTAGACCTATATTCGAGGAAGGCAAGGTGTGACATCGGGTAGCCCAAAATCTATCGGTTCATGTCACAAACTGATATTTCAAGACTAATTGATTCCAAACTTCGGCAGGAAGGATCTTTGATGTCAAATATTTTAGACGACCCCAACATATTTGAGGGGCTGAGTTATTTAGGATATGAATTAAAGTTCTACTTGTTTGTGACATAGTTGTAATACACACAGAAATAGAGCAGTGGTGGCCCAGTGGTGGCAGCCCCGACTTACGAGCCGTGGGTTCAAACCCAGGCAGGCGCATTGCTTTATGTAATTTAGTTCATCACTGCTGCTTTAAAAACGGTGAAGGAAAACATCTTCTGAAAACCGGCATGTCCTAGAACTAAAAATTCGAAGACATGTGACATCTACCAACCCACACTGAGCCCGCGTGGTGGATTACAGACCACTCCCTCTCACACAGAGGAGGCCTGTTTTCCAGCAGGCCTAATGGGGAACTGAGCCAATTTAAAATAAAAACCAAATTAAGGCATCAGAACAGCTACTTGATGAAAATCACCTGACGTTTTAAATAACACATAATATCACGCACATAGTCCCCAAAAGGCAAGGCAGTAATGTACCTAATAGTACACCCATGTTTATGTTTAAGTCTCATGAATAGGTGCCAACAACTGGGCAGAAATCCAGATATCGTGGCTGCTACTGAGTAATAGCTGATGGAAAAAACCAATAACAATTTGCTCGACCTGGAAATCAAACCCAGGTCCTCATGCTCAGCAGTCACAATTGCAACCACTAAACCAAAGAGGCAATCAACATAATCACCAGTCAACGACGAGTGGTACTAAGGCAAAACACAAAAAAAAGAAAATCAGTGCGTGGAGTCCCTCCGCGCGGAAGAAGTGAAACTTCGTAATACTAAACGCATGCGTTCGAGTGCCGTGCCACTCATTCACTCTCGTTATTTTATTGAGCTTTTAAATAATATTTTGTTGTTTTCTTGTTCTTTATTTTTATTACATAATTGGAACGAAGTTCCTTATCGCGCGTTGTGAAAGGGGGCTAGACGGAAAAAATTCTTACGAAAAGTTGTCACGACACTTTTTGCTATAGTAAGCTATTGTAAGCTTTATTTCTTTAAAATAAAGTTGAAATCTCCTTAAATTACGTACAATTGGGGTGTGTATGTGAGTAAGGATAGATATGATTATTATTTTGAGTGACCGAACTACAAAGTACAAATTCGGTTGTGCAGTTAAGTAAGACGTATTGCTTCGAATTAAGGATTAATCTTCCTTAAATTAAATATTTTATTTTTCGCACACTAACTTAAATCTAAAATGTATTGATATTATGTACGTGAAAGGAACTTCGTTCCATCCGGGTGTCCCTTGACACCTCTCAAGTTTTCGTTCATTTTTAACCCCCGACCAAAAAAGAGGGGTGTTATAAGTTTGACGTGTGTATCTGTGTATCTATGTGTCTGTGTATCTGTGTGTCTGTCTGTGGCATCGTAGCTCCTGAACGGATGAACCGATTTTGATAAAATTGATGTCGTTTGAAAGGTATTTTAATCGAGAGTGTAAGAACACTCTCGATTAAAATACCTTTCAAACGACATCAATTTATTATTTTATTATTTTGAGTGACCGAACTACAAAGTACAAATTCGGTTGTGCAGTTAAGTAAGACGTATTGCTTCGAATTAAGGATTTATCTTCCTTAAATTAAATATTTTATTTTTCGCACACTTACTTAAATCTAAAATGTATTGATATTATGTACGTGAAAGGAACTTCGTTCCATCCGGGTGTCCCTTGACACCTCTCAAGTTTTTATTACATAACTTTACCGAGGTTATTCTACTCATGGAAATTGAGCGAAGGCTGGTCACACTGAAGAATCGAATGCATGAATGCTTGCGTAGTCAAAAATCTTGTTATACTACCAACTCTTAGTGAGTTTTGGAAAATATTCCCCCTCCATGGTAGCGTTGAACTTGTTGGAAGTCGCATAAAAAGTTTCACTTCAAAAAAAAAATCATCTCCGTTGATTTTTAAGGTTTCACCACTGAAACAACGAGCTAGTCAGTATTATTGATATACGTAAAACAAATTGGTTAAGACGTAGACATGAATGAGAACATTTCATGAACCATTTTTCTTACAGGTTTAAGCCATGCTTAACTCAAAATAAACTACATAATGACTCTGTTTTAAGATTAACAAATTATTCATGAAACACTTGATCTCTACTTAAAAGGTTCCTGAATAATGAAAGGCTAAGCCTCAACAAATTCTGAAAGAGTCTGAAACAATTCGCAAGAAGTTTTGGAGTTCGGTCACTCGTAGAAGTGTGTTTCTAGTATTTTCAGATTAGATCAAGAGTTACGTTTTTGGAGCTTTTGGACCGTGTTTAGGTTGTTTTTAGTGCAAGAATTTGGCAGATTAGCACCTAACTGTATTATTCACACTCAAGATGCCTTTTTTTTTTCGGATGGGAAATCATCAAATGACTTCTCCCGCTCTGGGCGGTGCGGAAGGGAGTGTCAGACTTGACTGACTAAAACCCATCCATGTTCCTTCTTAGCCCTTTGTGTTCCAGGGCCACGGTATCTCTTTCGAACAGCCCGCAGCTTTTTATGATTTTTAAATTTATTGACATTTTATTATTTTATTGACATTTCGTTTTCTTTTTTTTTTAAATTTCATTTTATTTTTAATTTTTTTTTTTTAGTTTTAATTGACAATTAGTTTCTGTGATTTTTTAAATTTTACTTTTAATTGAATTTTATATTTGTAATCTTATATTTTAGTTGACTTTTTATTTGTAATCTCAATTCATTTTTTTTCTCTGTTCAAATTTGTATGTCTACAACGACAAAACATAGCAAGCGCTTTTACTATCTATAAGATCCTTAATGTTTATACCTATGTTTAACAAATAAATGATTCTGATTCTGAAAATTTGCGGTATAAACGGCTGAACCTTTTGATTGCGTTGGCTTAGAAGTTTGATTTTTTCACAGCTTCAAGAGACAGTAGACTTGAGTATTTGATATAAATTCTAGCTTGATACCTCTACGCGTTCCTGAGAAAAAAGGTCTTGACAGACAGACAGACGGACGGACGGACGGACAACAAAGTGATCCTGTAAGGTTTCCGCTTTTTCCTTTCGAGGTGTGGAACCTTAAAAATGTATTCGAAAAACCAAATTTAGTAAATGTTCACCAAATTTTGGTAGATGTATATCTGTAAGATATTATTAATTTAATTAATACTTACTAAAACAAAATACAAAAGATAATAATTATTAAATATTAAATATTATAAATATATAATATTTTAAATAAAAATTAAGATATATTAAATATTATAAATATATAATATTTTAAATAAAAATTAAGATATATTAAATATTATAAATATATAATATTTTATAACGTTGTGACGATACTGCTAGCTTTTTCCGAAAGTACGCGCGATTTTTCTTTAAACTTAATATAATCCATTCTGGTAATAATTGTGCACGTCAACCAACTGTGCGGCGGCCTTGATTGCGTGAGCAATAATAACTTTGTAATCCTTCGCGTCCATTGATTGTAGATCAATTAAAATGTATGTATAAAATTGCCTCAATCGCACATGCCGTGACTGTATGCGGCCTGTTATCAATACCTTTTTTCGATTAACTCGGCATTTCATCTGGGTCTAACAACAAAACTCGCTACATAATATTTAGAACCTGGTGCAAATGACAATGCCCGCACCAGATGTGTTACTACTAACTTGTAAAATGAATTCCTCGTGAATTCTCAATGTTTGAAGGAATGGTTGAGACAGTATTTGCTTCCTCCTCCGGAAAACAGAGAGACCACTGAACGGTTTTTGGAACTGGCCTTTCAATTTCAACTAAGCTCCAATATAAAAGATGAATCGTAATTCAAAACAATGCCAAATAGTTCAAATAAACTTCAAAACGGCCGGGTGTTGTGAACGGCCTCCATGCGTGCGTCACCATCTATTTACACTAATATTAAAAAGAGGTATTTGTTTGTAAGTTTGTATGTAGTGGGTTATCTTCGGAACTACTGATCCGATTTCGTCCTCGCTGAAGCGAAACGCTACGAGGACACGGCGGTGCTCAGTCGAAGAGGAGCAGACCTCCACGCTGTGCTCGGTGCAGGAAGTTCCCGAAGCAACCGTGTCCGGTGAGGACCTGCGTCAGGCGGAAGTTGAGGTCGCTGTGGCGCCTCTCCAGCCACTCCTCAAAGATGGGACTTATCGCCACCATTTTGGCGCCTCCTGCTCGGGGTTGCGACTGTCGCTCTCTCCATGTCGCCTTGAGATTGCACCGGAGGTCTGTCCGCTGAGCGGCGATTTGCAATTCTGTTGGAACTTCATAGAAAACTGCCCATCATCATTTCAAGTTTAAAGGTTTAAAAGTTCACGTGATTAACTCATATTAAGTCATTCAAAGAATGAGTGGAATACTGATGCTGTTAGCCTGCGTCATCCCAATGTCGGGGAACAGCTTGTCCCAATGACTTCCAGTCTTTTTGTTTTCATTGGCAGATCACTTTAAAACAGTATTCATTAAAACTTCAAATTAAGATAGTATGTCCAGGAATCGAATCCAGAACTTATTCTCAACAGTAGAAGTTGCGATCAATCGAACAGAAGCAGCGTAGCAGTACTTTTAAAGTTAGTTAAAAACTTTTACGGCTGAATTTAATATCAAGACGTTACCAATTTATTTTTCTATTATGGTGCAACAGACCGGGGCGCAGTTAACCGATGGGTCAACTTGCTACATGGACGGCCTTTTATTAGATATAAACTTTGTGTGTTGTTACTACGTACTACAGAAATCAGAGATGTGTTTTTTATGTATGATATTCTTCTCACAGTTAATATTCGCCTGCTTCAAAACGGTGAGTACAGAACATTGCTTATTCTACCACAAAATGGGTTGCACGACATTGGTCAAATCAGATATTCGTCAAATCGGCAATTCGTCAAATTTGATATTGGTCAAAGCTGTAATTCGTCAAATCGTATTTTTGTCCAATTACGAAATTTGCCAAATACGCTATTGGTCAAGTCCATGTACAGTCGATGAAAACATGCGTTTTGAATTCACATAACTTACTTGTGAGAACTTACAAAAGGAAAAGTCGCTTGCTGCTGGTTTCTGTTTACATCACTAAAATGTAATTGAGTATTCTGAGGTTAAATTTGTTTCGATTATTACTAAGCAATGACAAAAAAGAAGTTCTCAGGACATGTGTGGTGTTGTGCAAATGAATTCCATCGGACCACCTACGCAGTCGAGGCTCCATCTAACATAGTAAAAAATGCCAAAATAGAAAAAAAAATTAATGGAAAATTATATGCGTTAAAGTTTTCAAAACAGTTGTGATGGGTATGAATTATGTAAATAAATATGAATTGAATAAACGAGTTAATAAAAAAAAACATGTGGTACTTTATTTTTACAGTTGATTGTACTTAAATGACTTGACCAATGGCGTATTTGGCAAATTTCGTAATTGGACAAAAAGACGATTTGACGAATTACAGCTTTGACCAATATCAAATTTGACGAATTGCCGATTTGACGAAAATCTGATTTGACCAATGTTGTGCAACCCCACAAAATGTACCTTACCAATAATTTATGTTTGAAGTTTCATTTAAATAACAATGTGTTAAAATTCTCCAGGTTAATGCTGAGAATACGAAATTTTATAATTGTACTCCGTCTCAGGTAATTACTTATGATAAGTTATAGGGTGAGTGGCTAGAACGCATACAAATTGTTTTAGCTATCATTTCGGTTTAAGATGTGATCTCCATTTGCATGGGAACACCCAAATACTCTGAAATATTTTATTCCGAATTTCAATGATCTGAGTGCCAAAAGTCCGAATTTCATAATACCTAAGAATTATAATGTCTATTATTAAAAATCACGAAATATATTTTACCGAAAGTCGTAAATGCGATTTGATAGTTTTCCAATTTTCATACGTTCGAAGATTCAAATGCTCGAAGGGTTCTTGGTCCGAAAAACGATTCCGATTTTCAATACTTCGAATAAACTAAAAGTCAACATGTTGTGCCACAAAATTTAGTGACAGAAACGAATCGCTGCAAAACCGACTTCACGCAGTCTTGTCTGTCCTACCCCTAGAGCGTAATTAAGCCCGCGCAGGCGCGGAGGGGTGGAGCGGCTCGCGAGCTGAGGAGCAGGTGGTTTGAAGACGCGCCGCTGCGGCTGAGGCTGCAGCAAGCCGAAGCTGCGGTGGTGAGCGTTGAAACCATCTGCGACGATAAGCTCGCGTGGGGCCGCCCAAACCCCGCAGCGCCAGAGCCGTGACAAAAATAATGCTTGCTGCATGTTGCATGCCTGCTTGCTTGCTGCCTGCCTGCTTGCATGCTGCATGCCTGCTTGCATGCTTGCTTGCATGTTGCAGGCCAGCTTGCATTTTGCATGCCTGCTTCCATGTTGCATGCCTGCTTATATGTTGCATGCTCGTTTGCAGGCTGCATGCTTGCTTGCATGCTTTTAAATTGCAGGTTTTCTAATTCTACCTGCTCACACTAAACATAATATTATACTCCTCTCTGACTAGCAATTATGTGTTTATTTGTCATACTATTCTGGTTTACAAGGCGATTTTATTTCGGAATTGTATTAATCGGTATTTTAATAATCGGAATTCGTATTTTTGATGATTCGAATTATCATTAAGTCGGACTTTTTGTAATTCGATCTATTGAAACTCTGTATTTTGAGAGTAGTAATTAAAAACGTTAGGAATATTGAAATTTAGGAATTATAAATAGGATTAATGATAAGTCGTAATTGTTATATTAGGAATTTTGAACCATTCGGAATTATGACAAGACAAACGGAATTTTGAAATTCGGCCTTGTGACTATCGGAATAAAGTCTTTCGTATTTATGTAGTGTACCCCCATTTGCATACCTGCAAATGCTACTTTATTGTACAGACGCCAGCTGCACATCAAGCTACCCAAAACTGTCAATTTTTTTCAATCAACCTGAACCTATTTCTTTAAAGGTAAAATTGAAAATCTATTAAAGAAATTTGATTGATTGTTGTAGCTTGATTTGCTGAGCTCGTGGTTAAATAATAACAGCCACACGGGTCGATGTTTAAGGTAAAGCCGTGCTTGCCGAGGTTGGTCCGTGGATGGGTGACCATAATTATATACCGTGTTTCCTCAGTGCCTCGGAAAGCAAGTTAAGCCTTTGGTCCCGGCTGTCATAATTATGTAGATCTTTGACAGTCGTTAGGAGTAGTTAGATGCCAAAAGTCTGACATCCAGGACGTCACGAAATTTAGGACCCCTCCCACCCTCTTGTCACACAATGTCACACTTCATCGACCCCCTCCTTCCCCCTTAACGTGTGACGTAATTTATGGATGGCCCCTAATATAATTAAAACTACAAATTTAAAAAAATCTTAATGCCCTGATTTACGATCCATTTTAGTTTGTTTTGACTAAATAAGGCTATAATTGTGACTGTAATTTACGTAGTTTTCATTATTTTTTGGGATTTGGGATAAAAATCGATTCAGTAAACGATTCTGAACAAACTACTTTCAGGATGTGCGTTAATAGGGGACCGGACTGGGTAAAAAAAACGACATTCTATTTTGTCCGTCAGACAGGTAATACAAAAATATTAGACACGTATTTTTTGTTTTATCAAAATATCAAAAAATTACTTAGTTAAAACTCATTAAAGTTGGAGAGTGGGGGCTTACTACGTCACAAGTGGGTATAAAACTTACCCACATGTGACGTCATGCGCCATTTCAACTCAATATATCTCCGTAATTTTATGACCACGTGAAAAAAGAAAAAATACGTGTCCAATACTTTTCAATAAACTACCAGACGGACAAAGAAAAAAAAAGTTGGATTATCCCCTATTATGTTACATATTGTGTACGGTCTACGTATATTGAACTTAATTCTGGCTAACATGACGAATCAATAGGTTCACTTGTCACAACAAATATTACGACTTACTTAGTGTGCAACTTGCCAGGCATACATGAGTAATCACCAACCTTTACGGTGTACGACATTAGTACTAAATAAACTTTTGGTTTACTATGCGACGTGTTTTACCTGTTGGACACACTCTCTACCTAAAACACAAGCAGTTAGTGCAACTAATCTGTCCCGTACCTGCATGTTGTATATGACAACAATAAAGTAATTCTATCGACTTTGAATTTTATAACTTAGTAAGTTTACAAGCTAGTAAAGTATGACTAATTCACAACTCGTCCTATAAATTAATTGATCATAAAATGTACACACAGCAAAATAGGTTAAAAAAAATTAAGAAATAAAATGGGTTTGCAGGGCGTAAAATTATTAGGTGTGTTACTTCGCCTATTTAGTATTGTTAGCGTCACAATATAATTATATGAAGTAAAGAATATGAAGCACTATTAACTATGCTACTAACTGAAATAATCGGACAAGAATTAATGTTTCAAATCATTTATTTGCTAACACAGGTTTAGAGGATATTACAACAAGTTCGTAAGGTACACTGTATTTTAACCGAGGTGTGCAAATAAATTAGAAAACTACGATTTTAAAATTGTCAATTTTCGGTGATTATTAAATAACAACTTCATTCAAGGTTAAAGATGGTAAATTTCATATAATAACATTTGAATGTAATAAGTAATAATAATTTCATGTGAAATCAAATTAATAATGTCATAGGTCAAAGTTATTATAGTATCCATCATATTGAATTATTGCACAAATAAATTCTACGATTAAAATACGATATCTTTATCTTTTAAATAGTAATTTACATTATAATAACTTTTTTTTTTAATTAGGAAGGTGTATAATTTATTCTTTAATAGAGGAGTAGGTAACTTTCTATTGTCATCGAGCGTTTTGTTTTTATAAATCAGTGATGACATAAAACCGGGAATGTCAAATTCTTATGCTATCTCAACTATAAAGCTCTGGAACGCGCTCCCTTTAGCATTAAAAACGCTGAAAGGAAAACTACTTTGAAAAAAAAAGTTCGCAACAACTGTTTAAGTCAGACTAAACAGCGCTCAATAAAAAGTCTAGTCATAGTAATTATTATTAGGTGTCTCGTATTTTTTTATTTTGGTATTTGTTTTCGAGTGCAGCGGTGGCCCAGTTGGCAGCCCGGACTGAGAGCAGCAGGGGCCCAGTAGTGGCAGCCCCGACTTACGAGCAGTAAGCCGTGGGTTCGAACCGAGGCGCATTACTTTGTGTAATTTATTTCATCACCGCTGCCCTCAAAAACGGTGAAGAAAAACATCGTGAGTGACAACCTAGAACTTAAAATTTGAAGACATGTGATATCTACTAACCCGCACTGGGCCCGCGTGGTGGATTACAGCCCACTCCCTCTCATAGAGAGAAGGCCTGTGTCCCAGCAGTGGGAACATTATAGGCTGCTGACGATGATGAAGATGATGATTTGTTTAAATATTTATTAGTCAGTTTTATTCGTATAAAGTGTGCCAATAAATATCTAAATATACATTTTCGAAAACTAGTAGTTATTTGTTGATACTATTTTGTACGCTATCACAATTTTGTCTTATCTAACCCAATGGTTGACAGTTAGAGAATGCGTTGTGGTATTAAGTCCGCCTCTGTACCACTTTTTAATTGTACATGAAGTTTAAATAAATAATAAATATTTTAAATGTTTTTTTTAAATCATTTATCTATTCAGTCATAATCACAACGTAAATCCAAGGAAAAAATTCGGCTGACAATTTTTTTTGTGTTTAACAAACCAATATGGTTTGCCTTTTATGCTGACTCTACTTATCTTATTTTGGAGTGCAGTGGAACTATTTTGGTGCTTTTAATTTTTGAATTAATATCGGAAATAAAAACTTGGAGCGCAGTGAAAAGGCAAAGAATAAAAAATATGTTCTTTTACGTCTATTACTTATTTCTCACGTTGTCCAATTTTTTTTTTGCAAAAATCCTTATGAGGGCTATTACATTTTTTCTTGTATTTGAGTGTTGTTAAGGTTTTTACTATGTATGTACACAAATTGAAATATTTATTTAGAAGGCTCACTAGAGGAATAATCAAACTTTCGTGGGCATATTTTTTTTTTAATTTTGTTGCCATAGCTAAACCTAAAAACCGTAACAACACTCAAATACAAGAAAAATTGTAATAGCCGAATTTAATGAACCTAAACTGTAAGTCTACGTTTTATTTTATACATAGATAATCAGATTCATTAATTATTTCAGGGACAAGAACTTGTTGTCATTAAAGTGGAAAAAACCAAAGAACAGGCTCGTGACACTTTCAAACCCAAAAGTAAAGACTATGTTTATAAAGTATGTTCTGATACAGACGAAAGATGTTTACCCGTTACATTTGTCTCTATGACTCAACTGTTTGCACCCAAAGTTAACTTGAAAGCGTGCCGTAAATTAGCTAAAAAGGTGCGTTGTAAAACCATAAAAATTCAAAATTTAAAAAGCTTAGAGAAAGTATCAATCTTATCTGAGATTATGCCAAACAAATCTTTTTTTTTAGTCAATTGTTTACAAAACTCAAATGGTACCGATGTATGCCATAGGAAAAACGTCGATGCTTACACCGAACTTGTTGAGATTTCAAATAAAGTGCCAGCGAGTGAACAAAATGAATTTATATGTGAGGAAGACAAAGTAACGGATGCAGCTTATGACTTTTACGATATGCCGCTCTACACTCCATCTCGAAAATATTGGTTCAAGCTGGACCCGTGTGATCCAAAGTATTTAATGAATTGTTCATCGCCTTTTTGTGTAATTACCTTAACAAAATTTATTACAAAGAAACAGGGAGGGGTCATACGACAATACATATATAAATTTGCCCGAGAGGTTGCTTGTGAAAAATATGAAAATGCGCGTTCAGTGTCCAAATTTTTGCCTTGGACAACTTTGTCTACGCCTACGACACCGTCCACTACGACAACGACCACTACGACAACGACCACTACGACTACGACGACTACGACAACTACGACGACTACGACGACTACGACGACGACTACGACGACCACAACGACAACGACCACTACGACAACGACCACTACAACTACGACTACGACGACTACGACGACTACGACGACGACTACGACGACTACGACGACTACGACTACGACGACTACTACAACTACGACTACGACGACCACTACAACTACGACTACGACGACAGAACCAAACCTAGTATTAATTGATTTAACAGGTGGAATGAGCATAGAAAGTGGTCAATTACCGAATCCCTTTACGCAGCTTGACATAATGACTATGCAGTATGAATGTCTTGAAGAAGACAACTGTTACCACTTTGTACAATATAAAATGCGCACAAAGCCACAATAAGTAAATGAAACCTGATTTATTTACAACTTTTTTTTATCTTGCTATCGGTCTTTCAGACTACGAGCAGATGAGTGATGGTTCGGATGGCGTATTGGGCGCTATTCTCTGTAGAGTCTGCCCTAACTTTTCGAAGTCATTCTTCGCACTGACTGTTTTGATCAAAGATGTCCCGTCGCTTTTTTAATCGACGGATACTTTCTGGGATGGTAAACTGCCCCGCAAGCTTATATGGATGCTTTGGAGTCGGCGTTTGTAGTTTTCACCACGTGTACTTATCTCCTCGTTGACGAAGGGAATATTGAGGGTTTCATGGATATCTGTTGTTTTAATAAACCAAGGTGCGTTGGATATTTGTTTGAGTATGTAATTTTGTGCTCTCTGCAATTTCAGTATGTTGGAGGCACTGGCAGATCCCCAAAGTTGGATGCCATATGTCCAGATTGGCTTTAGTATAGTCTTGTAGATGAGGAGTTTGCTGTCTATCGCGAGTTTTGAGTTTCTCCCTTAGAGCTAGCGGAGACCTCTGTATTTTAGGTTAATTTCTTAGCTTTTTGTTTCAAAATGTTTCCTCCAAGTCAGCTTGCGGTGAAGATGCATGCCTAAATACTTCACAGACTCTTGATGTGGGAGTTGACTGTCATTTAGTGTGACCGGATCACAGTCATTTTTGCAGAGGGTAAATGTGATGTGTACAGACTTAGAAACGCTGGTGGCCATTCTCCATTTGGCTAGCTATTTTTCAGTATCATTTAAGCTGGTTTGCAATATGCGAGATGCTTGTGTTGGACATTTGTGCGAAGCAAGTAAGGCAGTGTCATCTGCAAAGGTGGCCGTTGTGATGTCCGAGCTCTGTGGTAGGTCGGACGTAAACATGGTGTACAGTATATGGCCGAGGACCGATCCCTGTGGTACTCCTGTGGATATTTCGTGGAATCCCGAGGTAGATTGATTTTCTCGTACTTGGAAGATTCTATTTGTAATGTATGATTTCATTACACCATAAAATGTATGGGGCAATAGGGTTTTTATCTTGACAAGCAATCCTTTGTGCCAGACTCTGTGAAAGGCTTGTTGTATGTCCAGAAAAGCAGCGGAGCAGTACTCTTCTTGCTCAAAGGATTTCCTAATTGTTCTGCACACTCTATGGACTTGTTCTATGTTCTTTTCGAAATCCGAATTGGTGATCCGGGACAATGAACTTCTCATTGAGAACATGTAACATTCTATGCAGTAGGGAATTTTCGAAGAACTTAGACATAATGTATTGGTTTACCGGGTTTATGGATCATTATTATTTGTGATACTTTCCATATATCTGCAAAGTAACCTACTAGTTAAATTGCATTAATAAGCATAGTGAGGTATGTAATTCCTCTGCGAGGTAATTCTTGTAGGACTTTTTTGTCGAAAAGATCATGACCTGGGGCTGTTGTCCATTGAGTTTATATTCCTACATATCCTTAGGTGTTACTAACTTCAAGGGTAGATCCAGTTGAAGATCTTGGTTGAGGACAATGTCGATATCAGATTCATCTGCGTTTGGTCTCGGGTTATCAGGCTTAAATACATTGCTGAGATGGTTCGCAAAAACATCAGCTTTTTCTTGATCAGTTCGAAATCCGGTTCAATTTGGGTTCCATTTGAGTTCGGAAGTGATGGTTTGTGTTGCAAAGGCTGATTCAGGTTTTTACATGCTCTCCATATTGAGTAGTCAGTTGCTTTCGTAGCTATGAGACCTTCTAAGTACGTATCTAGAGCAACGTCATCTGCTTCAAGGGTTTTTATTTATTTAATGGCTTTGTTTAGCGCCGTTTTGTCATTTGGATGCCTACTTGTGTGTCTTCTTTTTTCCATAATTTTTGACCGTATGGTTTCCGAGTATACTTTATTATGGTGTGATCATTCGTTTGCTTCTGGAGTTGACCACCAACAACTTTGTTGGATAACACAGGTGAGGTTTTTCACAGCAAAGTCAATGTTCGACTCAGTTTTCAGAGGTATTTTTAAGTTGATTCCGCCTTCGACACATTCACGAAATAAATACCAATCTGTGCGCTTGTTATATAATTTGGGGTTGCTTTCAGTGTTCAAGAGCGTGGTGCCAATCGTCACTATTACCGGAACATGGTTTGTGTTAGCATCCAGACTTGTCTCCACATGGTGAAAGAGCCTGGATAATCCCTTTACAATAAAAAGTCTGTGACATCCGAGAGTTTATTTGGGTTTGTGGGCCAGTTGGTGGGGTTTGTTGTAGAGATTGTCCTGAGATGGTTTTTGTCTATACTCTTTTTGAGCTCTCTTCCTCTTGTTTGAGTAAGTCTGGATGCCCAGTGAACATCGCCAAATATGTCCAGTCACTTCCGGCAATGAAAGGTACCCTAGGGTATTAAATTACTAAGTAAATTGGTCCTCTCTTAGCTTATGTTTGAGAGGGCAGTAGATGGCAGATACATTAAATGTTCTGTTTCGGTCTTCAATTGCGATGGTTGTTGCTTGTATGTGCTCAGTTTTGAATTGTGGTTGTTCATAGTGTTTGATATTAGAACTTACTATAATAGCCGCTCCGGCAGCGTGTGTAGTGCCATCCAGGTGATCAGTCAGTAGATTTTATAATTCAGTATGAGATTCTGGAACTAGTACTTTATCTATGTTGTGGAAGTGTAACAGAACTTCAACCTCTAATTTATTTGGAAATAGTCTCGCTGGGTTCCATGTTGCTATCTTGAGGGAAGTCATTGTGACATCTTAGTGACTAGGGTCGTTGTGAGATTCATTAATATACTCATGTACTGTAGGATTAAGTTATTTTTTCTGCTTGTTTTATAAGTATCTCTTCTATGCTTAGTGTGGGAACATTCTCATTCTGTCTGGTCCATTTATTTGGAAGGGATGGATAGCGATGACGGGTGTGTTGTTCTTCGACATAGCAAAGGCTTTCGACAAAGTCTGGCACAACGGCTTATTATACAAGCTATACAAACTGGGAGTGCCAGACCATCTCGTGCTCATCTTACGAGACTTTTTGTCGAATCGCACCTTCCGCTATCGCATCTGGAATGCGCTGTCTTCCCCCCACCCCATTCGAGCCGGAGTCACTCAGGGCTCCGTTGTCTCCCCTTTTGTCTTTATTTTGTTAACCAGCGACATCCCCAAGAACAAGAAGGCTCAGTTAGCGCTGTTCGCGGATAACACGGCCATTTATTAC
Organism: Cerastis leucographa; assembly: GCA_963082945.1. Classification (NCBI taxonomy): domain Eukaryota; kingdom Metazoa; phylum Arthropoda; class Insecta; order Lepidoptera; family Noctuidae; genus Cerastis; species Cerastis leucographa. The sequence continues at coordinate 2,640,583 of OY720369.1, read as the reverse complement.
ACTGACCTCAGTCACGACGCTATCTACCGCACCCTCCAAACCTAAGCCAACGTCATAGACGCTTGGTTCCGGAAATGGAGATATTTTACAGAATGATAAAATTAATATATTATACAAACACTCAGACTGACAATAGCAATTATATGAATTTAGCGAAACAATACTACAATACTTTCAGACATAGCTTCCGTTTAGTGAACGATTTGAATTAAGTTTAGCTTAGTGCTTGAATACGGCTTGGGTTAAAAATGCTATTAAATAGAAAACGGTTTAATTACTGTCACCAATTACCTCGTGCTCTAAGATACTAGGTCAGCCTCTATCAATGTGCATCTAAAAAGTAATATCTCAGACACTATAATATATCATCGATGTATTACAATTGTTCTATTGTAAATACATCTCAGCATTGCTGTTATTTTATTGCATCTGTATGTCGCAGGGATATGATAAAAACAGGGATTTGGATCAAATCACGGAGGATGTTAAAATAACAACACGATTTTATCATTTCCCTTAGCAAATCTAGTGATTTGACAAATCCCACTAAAGAAATCTAGAGATTCGAACAAATCCTAAAATTGGTTCAGTGCAATGACAAAAATAACTTTTCTGTGGTATTTTAAAGGTTTATTTTGTAAGATTACCTACATAATTATAATAATCAGGTGTAGTACAATGCAAAATTGATTTAAAAAATCACCGCTAGAATATAATTATTTGAAAAAAGACAACACAAATTTAAATAAAAAATAGAAAAACGTAACGTGTGATATGCCTATTTGTAATATTCATTTATTAAAACACGTAGCAGATTTGTGGCAACGTGAATTACAAAGAACATTATTTTTCTTACAGGCACATTTATATAATAAGACAATAAAAAAGAGGAATAATTATTGTGTGCCTCACGGCTGCGCCAAATAGGGCCAGTTCAGCAAAATGCCAGCTAGGCTGCCTGACGCTGGTTTTCAACTAGACCTGCGAATGTGATGTGATGGACGTAAAAAAGTTTCATATATTGTGTCAGAGTGTATGTGAGACGGGTGAGACGAGAAGTAATTCTATCGAATTCGAACTTTATAACTTAGTAAGTTTAAGTTTGACAAATTCACATAGCAAAATAGGTAGGTTTGTAGTGCACAACTATTTATTACTGTTTGCTTCAAAATATAACTAAATGAAGCAAAGAATATGAAGCATAAATTAGACCATTTGCATTTGGGTTGTAAATCAGAGAAGTCTTAGGATCAAGTTTCACCGCAACCGGCGTCAACTTTTCGCATGATTTAAAACTCTTTTTGGATTTTATTGAAATTTAACTTTTGTTATTTGTCTGATAATAAAAACATTTTTAGAGAAAATAAACATGGAAGTTAAAATTAAACAATTTGAAATAAGAAATCAACAATGTTTTTTGACTAGTTTTATTTTTTAATTGAAATAAAAATTTTTAAAGTTTTGTGCATGACAAATATTCTAAGTCGGACAAGAATTAACGTTATTATTCATATTCAAGTGGGTAATTTACTTATTGGTGATATGAATAAACATGTTAGTAAGTTAGTTACGAAATCTCTCCCTCTTCAGCTGGATTAGCTGAAGGTACTTAAAGAGATATTTACAAAGGACATACCATTTTTTTTATTTAAACCAGTAGGTATGTATTGCCACGATCAAAAACGCATTCAAAAGTCTCAGTGTAAAAAATACTGAAGATTTATCCGTTCTTGGAAACATTATTGACTTAATTGCTCCTGTCCCAACAGACATAATATTCAATCAATATTTAGACAGCGGCTAGTTTCCTGATTTGATGAAACATAGTAAAGTGGTACCAATTTTTGAATCGGGTTGTAAGAGTGATTCTTCTAATTATAGACCGATATCTGTGCTTCAAACATTGAGTCAAATCTATGAAAAAATCATGCTGAACCAGATTTTGTCTCACTTCAACTCAAATAGGATACTGCATAGACAGTAGTTTGGTTTCACGAAGGGTAGGTCGACAACAGACGCAGGAGTAAAACTCATCAGTCACATTCTGTAATCCTGGGAGAAGTCCCAGGATGCTATTGGCATCTTCTGTGATCTCTGAAAAGCGTTCGACTGCGTCGACCACAACACACTGATCTGTAAATTACACCACTACGGAATTTGTGGACAAGCTGCTGATCTTGTTCTTTCTTATTTATTAAACAGGCAGCAAAAAGTAAATAAGAATGGAGCGACGTGCTCCGGGTCTATAGTCAAGATGGGTGTGCCCCAAGGTTCAATTCTCGGTCCTTTCCTATTTCTTGTTTATATTAATGACCTCCCTTATAGATGGCACAATTATCGGATTTTATTCTATTTGCTGATGACACTTCGCTAATTTTTCAAATTCATAGATAAGATACGGATCTCATACATGTCTACGAAAGTCTAACTGTTCTCTCGAAATGGTTCGCAGCTAACAATCTTTAACGAATGCGAACAAAACAAAATGTCTTAAGTTCACTTTACCAAATGTAATACAACGTGACCTAAATTTAAACCATGACGACAAGAAACTTGATGTTATAGCGGAAACTAAATTTTTGGAGATTACTATCAATTCAAAACTGCAGTGGGACGCGCACATTAGAACTCTTTCGGGAAGGTTAAGCTCAGCTGCCTATGCAGTTAGGAAAATAAGGCAGTTAACTGATGCAGCCACAGCTAGGTTAGTATACTAGGTACGCTTTTTCCACAGTATTATGTCTTATGGCATTCCGCTGATGGGATCAGCAGCAGACGTTGATTCAGTTTTCATATTGCCAAAGAGGGCAGTCCGCGCGATATATAAATGGGTCCTCGGAGTCCCTCAGAGAAAAATTTATTGAGATCGATATTCAGACTCTGCCTTCACTTTATATCTTAGAATGTATTTTATATGTCCGCAAAAACCGAGTGCTTCTTAAATTTAGCAGGGACTTCCTGCTACTTACTACGATACGAAATTGTAATATCCAAAATTAGATTAACAAAAACTATCGAGTCATAAAACATAAACAGTATACGCTTTTATAATAAGTTGGCAAAGTCAGTTATAGAACTGACCGATGGAAAGTAAAAAAAATTGCATCAAACGTGTCCTTATTAAGGATTACGTTGAAGATTAAGAAGTTTGGCTCTAGTTCCTTCTGCTCATACGGCTTCCCTGGTAGCTCATAAACAACATAAATGTGTGGATGTGTCTAACTATTCCCAATTTTATTTTTTCCATTTTTTTATTCAGATATTTTACAATAGTTTTCAAATCATTGCACGGTTCATTGTTCATTCATTTTTCAGAATAGTTACAGCACTGACGACAACATTTGTGTCAATTGTTTAATTTAGTCTTCTTCTATTTTATTCTTAGTTTTGTATAGAATCTTTTTTATTTACATTTTTTTTATAAATGTGTGGAAATTGTAGGCTTTATAAATTACTAGTTTGTTTTTTTGCTGTATCCTGTACTACCTTTTGTAGTTAGCAACGACTTATTATCGGCTTACGCTGTCCTCCCATATTTCAGCACTAACGCTGTAACATTCAAATATTGTTAAATCGAATGATTTTAAAAGAGTAACCATGGAGTTTCTTGCCGGTTTTTCTCTATAGGAAACGACCAAACCGAACCGTGCACCTTTTGTCGACGTTTTATAAGTGCGTATGACCGCTACTCTATAACAGGCTGAATGAAAAAGAGAACATGTACTCCTTAAATTATAGTAACTGGAAGAAATTCCTTAAGAAAAATCTTCCATCCTTCTTCTTTGGAAGCTGTGCCGTATGAAGATACAGAGAAGTTATTACTTGTGCTAAAGTAAATATTGTTCGTAGTATTGTTATTTTGTTTTTAGTTAATAGGTTAAGATATTATAGCTTTATACACCTTTTTAGACATGTACCAATAAGATTAAAATGATTTGTGATTATTTAATCAATTAATGTTACCTACAATCGCTTGAAACACAGGATTACCTAGTTCAGGCACAAATCATGACTGAACTTGACATGGATTTAAAAAATGTATGTAACTTTATACCTCATATTATTTTAATAAAATTTTATTATGAATCCTTTATTAATTTATTATACAAATTTGTTACATTTTTAAATATTCCTTATAAAAATAAATAAAAAATACATAAAAAAATATACTAAAATTGTAGCCCACCAGTATCGGGAACCGGGTCCAAGCTACCAGTGGTCAGGGCTCCAGAGAAAGGAACCTCCTAACAATACGAGCCGTGTCCAGGAGTACCGCTTTCTGAATCAAGCCCTTGATCCAGTTGTCTAACGAGAGCCTCATCAGATGTTGGTCGAGGCTCTTGGCAATTTGGCCATTGGCTTATACAACTATCGGCACAATGATTTCTTAGGCCACATTCCATAGGTCGACAACCTCGCGAGCCAAGTCAAGATACATGATTTGCCTACTTCTCTCGTAGAGGTTCTCGTCATGTGGAACCGTTATGTCAACAATCATTGCGCGCCGGTATGATGGATCCACCACCACTATATCAGTCTAATTCTCGACCACAGTTCCGTCAGTGATGATGGATTGATCCCAGTACAGTATGATATTGTGATTTTCGAGAACTGGGTCGGCACATACCTGTAGTACGGCACTTTCGATTCCACTAGGCTATATTCCTCGCGTTCAATATAATAATACTTTCAGGATGTTGTTGCGACTGCCCCGTTTCTGTAGTGCCTCGGAAATGTTTGCCGTGGCCCACACAGATGGCTTTCAAGCCATAATACGAAAAAAAACGGCTTCGCTGCTGTGCAGAGTGCGGAGTAGTCGCAACTGTATCCTGAGAGCTGTGGCGGAGAGCTATACTCCGGATATCAGGTGTTTTGTGCGGAGGGTGATAAGGTAGGAACTATATTTTCCTGCCTTGTCATCCTTTCACAAAGATTTTATTTTTATTTTTATATCACTGTTACTAACACTAGAATATAAGCAGTTTGTATTACTAACAAAATATGGATCCTCGTTGTCCGAAATAAATAAATTTTAATTTAATTTAATTTAATTCCTGAGCAAGTAGGTGATAGATAATCCTGCCTACAAGTTTGTGTCTATAATGCAAGTATTCTCCGTTAGCTAGACGAGAACACTCGGGAATAATGTGACAGATCGATTCGCCCGGCAGTGGCATCCCCGACATATATGTCAACCGTGCCATCTTCACAATAAATCTCCGGTAGTTATTCGTCATCATAACTTCATCTGTAATTGCACAAACAAAACCTTCGGTTTCTCCAAAGGGGTCCCCGGAACTTGGCCAGGCTACGAATACCGATTGGTCTACTTTAGGTCCATGCAGGGCCTTGAAGAAGCGGCCGTAAAGCTCCTAACTCTGTCATACTACCCTGCGGTCATTATTGTACAGCTCTGCAGGTTTGCGCCAGTTCTCTTTGGCCAAGGAAAGCGGCATGAGGCCCTTATGAAATATTCCCCGAGACTGCATATCTTGCGAATGTGAAAAGTCTTAGTGTTTAAAAAGCCTCGATTCCTGTTGAATGTAATAAACTTTAAGATGTCTTTGTGACTGCATTAAAAAGGTTTAATTGGGCAGGTGTCTTCATAATTTTATGTTTCGTTTTTCTGTCATACTTACTTATGTCAAAAACCCTTGTTGTTGAAAGAATGTTCTATATTGTTCCTAAATAAATATTGTTTAGTTTAAAGAAATCTTATTCAGTTTTATTGAAATATCGTCCAATTCCAATAGGTTATGGGCCCAGGATGCGATAATTAGTATATTTTAGTGTAAAGTTGAGTACAGAGCAAGATAATTTACTGGTGTATAAAAATGAGGCCATTAAAATAGAAAAATTCAATGGCAGAAATTTTAAACAATGGAAGTTTCAAGTGAAGTATGCCTTAAGATGTAAAGGGTTAAATATAGATACGGTAAGACCTATGGAAGCCAGTTCGCGGGTGCAATAGTATAAAGATGACGGCATGGCTATGTTTATCTTGACTTCATCGATGTATCTAAATCAGATATCATTAATAGAAAACTGCGAGACTGCGAAAGAGGTAATGAGGAAATTAGAAGCCATATGAGCAGAAATCGGAATATAACAAAATGTTGATTCACGAGCAATTTTACCAGTATTCATATTGTGGCAGTGATACGATGGCACAACATGTCTCCACGGTGGAGAGTTTAGCAAAGCAGCTTCGGGAAACCGGTGAGAAGATCAGTGACACAGCAATGATGACAAATATAGTAAGCACATTACAATCAACATACCGTTCGATCTTATGGCTGCAAATCAGACTCCACGTAGTCTTGTCTGCCCTACCCCTAGAGTGTAATTTAAGTCAACGTAGGCGCGGAGGGATGAGGCGGCCTGCGAGCTGAGGAGCAGGTGGTATCTGGTGGTATCAGTTTCGGCTTTCTGGCCAGCAACGAGCAGGCCAGCCTCAGCCGCCGTGGCGAGCGTTGATACCATCTGCGACGATAAACTCGCGTGGGGCCGCCGGGGCCCCGCAGCGCCGGAGCCGTGACACCATGCCTGTTGCATGCTGCATGCTTGCTTGCACGATACATGTAGCATGTTTGCTTGCATGCTGCATGCCTGCTTGCATGCTACAGGCATGCAACAGGCATGGACACCATTAATGAGAACAACAAGATTGTTTTATCACTAATATAACCACATTATTTTTCTGAATGCGGTGTTGTAATTTTATAGGAGGGTATGTATTTTTCAAAGGTATGAATTTTAGAAACTGTCACTCTATAAAATGTTATTCTTCGTAATAAGTTTTATGTGAAACAAACAATATGTGAATAAAGAATATTTGATTTTTTATTCTATGATATGGATATTCTAACATTAAACTTTATTTGAAACATAAATCGATGGTTTAAATTTCTTCAAAGTAATTATTCTGCGTATTGATTATTCTATGAAATGATAATAATTATGACAAAACAATTTATGTGAAACGAAATTCGATGAAACAATTAGCTATTAAACAACGCACAACCGTGTAATAACTATAAGCTAATGAACAGTTGTTTAGTTGACTTGGTGTTTGATAGGAAAGCTTTCGAAAATTTTATTAAAACCAACTATACTGAATTCAAATATATTTGTCAATCGGGCCTGCATTGTTGTCATGAGAAAATCAATATTTGTCGTAACAGACATTTGTTTGAAAACGCCCATCCACGAACCTATATTACACATCCAAACTTTTTCCTCAAAGTCCAAACCGAAATAGACGGAACCAGTAAAACCGCAACTCCAATAAAAACCGGACAGCAGCTGGATAAAAAATGACCGCGAAAAAACCAACATCCACAAAATACAACCGGCTCGTTTTGCCCGGTCCAAAAGGTATGTTAACCGGTTCAACGCTTGTCGATATTCGGATTATCCGAATTTAAGGGTTGACACTAACAAGGGTTAGATTTTCTACGCCGTCAAGGGTGGAAATGGCTAAGGGTTAATTGGACACATTCACTCAATATTCCAGACGCAGGCGAACGGTTAATGGAGTTTCAGGTCTCGATAACCGGACGATATATCCGGGTTTTTGGACCGTGTTAAGGTTGATTTTAGGGGAAGAATTTGGTGGATAAAGAGCACTAATATGTAAAGAGCTAATTATACAGGAATGGGTATATTCTCCAGGTAGTAGGAGGACTGTAACTCGATGTCTTTAAAAAGTGAACTGTATATTATAGTAATACGAAAGATTGAATCGGCGAGAATGACGATGGACGTTGACGCAGTGCCGAGCCGGACGGTGCAGCTCGAGCCCCACCCCCCGCCGTGCTTCAGCTCCCCGCCCGTGGTCACCCGGCGTGTCATGAGATTCTCGGCATGCTCCCGGCATGGCGTGATATTCTCAACATGCTCCCGGTGTGGAAGACTTGTCTTTATTGGTTATACTGGAAGAGGATAGATGGTGTTGTAACCGCGTCGTACTATTCCATTTTTCATCCTTTCATTTATTTATTCGAAACATACAAATATCCTTACAGATTAAGCCCAATTCGATGCACACTTAAAATTTAAATAGGTAATTCAACTGTTATTGACATAGCAAATTCTAAAGGTAGCTGTTCTTGTAAATTCACCTAACGTGCAACAGAATATATGTAAGTCCTCAGCAATGAGGTTGAGAGTGCGGAGCGCGCTTGTGAGCGGCACCTCGCGCAGCACGTTAGTTCGGCGCGCGCGGTTCCACCAGCAACCGCGGCTGTCAACGACGACGACGACCCACATACCCGTCTGGCACGACTAGCTCCACCCTTCGCAATATTTCCTTCCTTTCCTTCGCATTGTGTATATCTTCCCTCTTATTACCTTAAAGATATGTCACTAGTGTGAGTTGCCTCCTGACCCTGTACACAATCGATTACCTCGTATTCCCTCATACATTTGTACCTAGTTTTATTTTGTACTTGCTCCAACATGAGACTATACTTAGTTTTATGTGGAGCTCAGATAACTGCATAACATTCTAGTTGGCTTCTTACTAAAGCATTATATAATGACTTTATAGCTTTAATATTTGTTAAGCATTTTACCATTCTAAGCACAAATCCCAGGTTGCATTTTTTGCATACCTTACCTATATGATCACGAAACGTCAGTCCAGTGGTGAAACGAAGTCCCAAGTCCCTAAATTCAGTGGCCCTATTAATCGGCACCTCGTCCACGTATGTGTGATGGGTTTGTGTGCGCGCGAGAAACTTATGATCACACACACACACACACTTAGATGTGTTAAACTGCAGGGTATTACTCTTGCTCCAAGCTACCACTCACTCACTCACTCACAGTCATTCACGTTTGTGATGGGGAGATAAAGCTTGAGGTCGTCGGCAAACAGCAAACATTTAGCATCTAGCACAACGTTTATTATTTATTTATTTATTTATCAAACAATTTTTATACAAACTTTCATTTAAAAACTAAGCCCCACAAAACTGTTTTCACAGTTTGTCTGTAGGAACGGAACGATATTAAAAATCAATTAAAAAAATCTTTGGAAGATCATTAATCATTCAGAAAAACTCCAGTGAGTCCTAGATTCGTTCCCTGGCTTACCCCAGATCTAGTATAATATGCGTTCGATTGATATCCTGCATAGCCAAAATACTGTTGCCTGTTTCTCATATACCTTGCAAAAAACTTAAGTAAATGCGGGAGAAACCAACCCCTGCTAAATTTTTCAGTAACATGTCATTATCGACTAAATCAAACGCTTTTTTAAAGACGAAGTATGCAGCATCGGTTTGTCCCCCACTCTCTACTATTGGCACCACATCCGCCATGTAGCCGAGTAAATTACTGGTAGTATTTCTAGTCGGTCGAAAACCATGCTGCACGTCTGTCAGTTGCGAGCTAACTTGCTGGAAAACGCTCCTATGAATAGCCAATTTTAATACTTTAGCCATTGTTGACAATACAGCCACCGGTCTGTATTCTTCAACTTTAGTTCCCGAACCTCCCTTCAGTACCGGTATGACTCGGGTGATCTTCCACATCTCGGGAAACTCAGCTAATTTAAGGCATGATTGTAGATGTGCAACAGTGGTCGAAATGTACGGCGAAATACCATCAGGCACTGACGATCTTATCGGCTTTAGTTTCTGCAGGGCGCGTACCACGTCCTCCAACTCCAAGCTGTCATGAAAAACCCGCCCTGCTCCGTTCTGATTACCCGCTTCCACTATCGCCGCATCCACATCTAATCTAGGTTTAACCACATTGTCCACTGAGTAAAAATGCTGCGAATTCTTGAACCGCTTGTTCCCATTTCCAGGCCTGTCCGTTCTTTAAAATCTTTTTAGCTTCGCAGCAGAAATGTTGTCCTCGATGAAATTTGTTGCACAGATCTGAATGGTGGACACCTCGTCCATCACGTCCAGTGTCTGTTGCAGGAACTCCAGCAGTTCGTTTGCTACAAGTGTGTCACACATGGCAACAAAAGTTTCGAGCGTCGGCTCACGCCGCACTATACTATAATAATAATATTATGACGCGTATCAAGCCCTAGAGCGCAGTACACACACCCAGTTTTGTTACTAAATTGTGTGTTAGTACGTACGCAAATCATTGACGTGGCTCAAAAGGCTGCCCAACTTAAATGGGACTGGGCAGGACTTGTCTGTCGCATGCCGAACGAGCTTAGGATTGGTGCCCTGAAACAGTGACACGGGGTCGCGGCAGACCACGAAGGAGATGGCGGGACGAACTGAATGTTTTCCTTGAGAATTGGAAAGAAGCAGCACAGAATCGTGACCGTTGGAAAGAATGGAGGGAAGCCTTTGCCCAGCAGTGGGACGATACAGGCTAGTTAAAATAATATTATTATAATAATACGTACCAGGTATTTCTACATAAATATCATATTTTTGAGGGGTTGTAATCCTATTAGATGATAAATGAAAGGGATTTACATGTGGCTGAGATGAAAATGCTAAGGAGATGTGTGGTGTTATGCGAGAGAATTAAATGAGAAACGAGTACTTAAGAGGAAGTCTGAAAGTGGCGCCGGTGACTGAAAACATGTAACCGTTTGTGGTTGTACGGACACGGTGATGCAAAGGAATGAGGAAATGTCGTGAGGAAAGTTTCGAGTATGAATGTGGATGGATATAAAAGTTGAGGAAAACCAAAAAACTATGGATGGACTGTGTGAAAGGTGGTAATTATGGCAAGAAAGGACTGCTGTGATGATGAGTAATGGAGAAGTATGGAACAAGAAGACATGTTATGCCAACCCCAAATAAATTGGGACAGAGGCAAGAGACTAATGATGATTGACTATCGACCCGGCCCTGCTTTGAGTAGGTGCAATCTTCTTTTTAGCCTCTCAATAGCCATATTTGTTACGGCCGCGAAACGTATTTTAGTCAACTCATACAACTTGTCATTTACCTGCTAAAAGCATAAAATGAAGAAAATTTGATTTTCGCGGTCTACCCTGGCGCATCCTCCTTAACGTATGTACAAGGTGTTGTTTTGCAACCTCGTCAAAATTCAGGAGGTTGTCACACAAGACATAAATAATCAATTAAAATTACGGCACCTCGTTAATATCATGAATGCGAATGTAAGTTTGTTTGTCGCGAAACTTACGTGAATGTAAGTTTGTTTGTCACGCAAAAACTACTCAACCGATCACCATGAAACTTTGTACACATATTTTAGGAGGTATTAGAAGTAACATAAGCTATATATCATCACGCTACGACCAATAGGAGCGGAGCAGCAATGAAAAATGTTTCGAAAATGGGGAAAATGTGACGCAGACGAAGTTGCGCAGGACAGCTAGTTATTAATAAATGCGATGAGTTTTTTGGATGTTTATGTTTGACAGTATTTCAGAATAACCCCCTTAACGTGGTTTAGAGACTAAGAAAAAACGAATAAACATTTGAAATTGTTTCTATTTGTGGATGCGCGGTTATAGGGCGAGAATCAGACGGCCCGCGCATTTAAAACACGGGTGATTCACACTTACCGATTTCCGTAAATGAAAAAAAAAAAATACCTATCCATTTTATTATTGATTCGGGACGAGAATCATTAGCATAGTTACCTCCTTGAATTTGGCGAGGATGCAAAACAGCACCTTGTATAACACTTAAGCTAATCATTTCACCAATCAAATTCCATTTTCCTAAAGTACCCACAAAAAAACAAAACACAACCGCCCAAACAATTTCAAAACAAATAAAAGTTGTGTACAACACAATTTCACTACACTCGATATAACCGCTTTTATCTGACGCAAACTAGTTCCGACTGGTATGTTTGCGTAATATTCGTAACGGGGTGAAAACTTTTTCGGTTACCCGGTTACTCGTTTACCCAGTAACGGGGTTATTGGTATTGAATAACGGTCGATTTTGTGTTTGATATCCGACTCAAGTGATTTGTGTCGTATGATGTGCAATTGTTATTTTTTAGGATTTACGGAACCCTAAAAAAGAAGTCTACTAACTTCTGTCCATCCATCCGTCCGTCTGTCACCAGGCTGTATCTCATGAACCATGATAGTTAGCCAGTTGAAATTTCTACAGATTATGTATTTTAGTTGCTGCTATAACAACAAATACTACAAACAGAATAAAATAAATATTTAAGGCGGCTCCCATACAAAAAAGTGTTTTTTTTTCTCGTTTTTATAAATAACTAGCTGTCCCGCACAACTTCGTCTGCGTCATATTTTCCCCGTTTTCGCAACATTTTTAATTGCTGCTCCACTCCTATTAGTTGTAGCGTGATGATATATAGCCTATGTCCTTCCCCAGGTTGAAATCTATATTCTTGCCAAATTTCATTAAGATCCAATCAGCCGTTTAGTCGTGAAAAGGTAACAAACAAACAAACAGAGTGACATTCGCATTTATAATATTAGTATGGAAGTATGGATGGATGGTACGGAATCCTTCGTGCGCGAGTCCGACTCGCACTTGGCCTACGAGTATGTTTGTCGTGATGTTTCTGGAATCTTACTAAAGGTGTTACTAATTATAGTACACCCACATTTCTCTAGTTATAATTAAGTCCCATGTAATAGGGGGCGAGCCTATTGCCAGCAAAATTCCTGATGGAAAAACCCAAACCCTCTGTTTGCTTTGATCTATTAAATCCTACTTTTGCTGTTTATGTTGGTCTAATATATAATGTACACAATAATGTTAATTTAATAATTGAAAGTTTAATAGTTTAGAAACAGGCTTGATTGACAAACAGGCGGTTGTAGTATTGATGCAAGCGAACTTGCAAGTGGCAAGCGATTTTGTATGCTGGCACTGTTTAAATAGGAGTATTATTTTAGTGACTGCAAAGGCATGTAAACAAAACGTGAGTTTTGAGATTAAATATCTCGCCATCAAACGTAAAATTTTGGCGAGTTTAGTCTTAAGTAACACCTCTTTAATGTAACTTCTTTAAATTAATAATAATAAAAAAATAAGCAAATTATCATATAATTGTTGATTGGTATTAGTGGAGGCTCATAGACGACTCTGCCCTTTTTTTCCGATGTGAAATCATCAAATGACTCCTCCCGCTCTGGGCGGAGCGGAAGTGTCAGACTTGTACTGACTAAAACCCATCCACGTTCCTTCTTAGCTCTTTGTGTTCCAGGGCCACGGTATCTCTTTCGAATAGTCCCGCAGCCTTGACAGGCATCGGCCCTCTCGAAACACTTCCGATTTGCTGACATCTCCTTGAGGCGCGCGTGGAATACGAACGCGCCGTGGACACGTCCTGTCGACATGAGACGGACGGACGGTGAGCCAGCCCATTACTCACCGTCCTCAGGCCATGACTCTGCCCTGGAATGTAAAATGTGATGTTGCCCCACAAAAGATCGGACATTTGATATAGTGTCCTGCCTGTCCTTTTGCTTGCACATCACAGGAGCCGATGGACACTACTATAAGTGCCAAAATCGTCGCCAAATTTTAGGCTGGAAAACTTCGCAGAACCGGTTCTTACGTAGTCACGAGAGCCCATTTTTATGTCCGTAATGACCGTCTACACCTAGACCTTAGAATGCCCACCATCCTTCAGTTTATGAAATGTCTCTTAAAGCGTTTCTTCGATAATGCCATTAAGCACCGTAATCCCCTGATCTCCCATACGCCGTCCAAGGCGTATGCCTCGTCACCCCCGATGATGCTATCACCCTCCTCCAGGATAGTAGCAAAGAAACGAGCACACTCAAAAAGTTTAAACGCAAACCGCCGTCTTTCTGACTTCGCCGTCGAGGTCCGTCGCGACGTCCCGGTCCATGCCCTCCCCGACCCTCGCTCGAGCCAGCCCGCGATGCTGTGCCAGTAGTTTTAAACCAGCCCCTAAATAATAATATCATTCAGATCCAGCCTGTTCCCATGCAGTCCTCCCCCAGCGACGCCCTAAGCCGAGGGGCGTACCCCACAGGGGGTGCCTTTAGCGTGTAGTTGCTTAGTTTGTAAGTTATTATGCCCTGTCTGGAGGACTTGCTCTTAAGGCACCCACAGGATAGTCCGGTTAAGCAGACGACAACCTCATAGGTTGAACTGCGAGATGCCATTAAAAAAAAAACAATCAAAGTTTTAAGTTATTAAAACCGCTCCCTCCTGCACCTTAAACTTTTGCAGTGAAACTTTAAATTGCGTTTACAGAACCACTGTTGACAATAAGGATTATAACAGTCGCCGACCGTTGAGAGGCTTTAATCCTCTTGAATTTAGAATTGAACGGGTACTATACGCGAAGATTGTTTTATTCATCCTTGGTTCAAGAAGACTTGGCTATTTATTCATTGAATTGATTGTACATTATTTACAAACTATAAATATAATAGAAATTAATATTAAAATAATTGCATCATTTTCTTAATCTTGTTTCATTCTATTTGTGCTCGGCGCAACATGTTTTCTTTTTCCATTCTCCCCTGTCAAACGTCACGGCATCATTTACCACTTTCTCTTTTATTTCATTTCTTACACCAATCATCTATACTAATACTAGCTGTCCCGCGCAACTTCGTCTGCGTCGCATTTTCCCCGTTTTCGCAACATTTTTCATTGCTGCACCGCTCCTATTGGTCGTAGCGTGCCATATAGCCTATGTCCTTCCCCAGGTTGAAATCTATCTTCTTGCTAAATTTCATTATCATTCCGATCCGATCCGATTTAGTCGTGAAAAGGTAACAAACAAACAAAAAAACAAACAAACAAACAAACAGAGTGACTTTCGCATTTATAATATTAGTATGGATTATAAATGCGAAAGTAACTCTGTTTGTTTGTTGTTTGTTACCTTTTCACGACTAAACGGCTGCTTGGATCGTTATAAAATTAGGCAAGGAGATAGCATATATCGTGGGGAAGGACATAGGCTACTTTCTATCCCTGAAAAACACATCAAAATTCACGCGAACGAAACGCGGGCAGCAGCTAATTGTAATATAAATATTTTCAAAACAATTACAGAGCGTCAAAAAAATCATCCGCATTGCTGTTAGCTGTAAAAAATGAGGTACACAATCATACATACCGCACCTATTAATATTTTTCGCAGGTGCCACAGAAGAAGGCTGGCGGCTTTGCAACGTTGGATGGCAATGTTCATTCTTTGGTCATAAAGGTTTTCGAATTAGGTAATGGTACAACTTAAATAAAATCAAACTTGGCCTCCAAAATCTCCGTAACTAGGAGTTTCCCAGGTATGGTCTAGTACAAAAAAAATAGTGCGTGGAGTCCCTCCGCGCGGAAGAAGTGAAACTTTGTAATACTACACGCAGGCGTTCGAGTGCCACGCATTCACTCTCATTATGTTATTGAGCTTCTAAACAATATTTTGTTGTTTTCTTGTTGTATTATTTTTATTACATAAGTTTATCGAGGTTATTCTACTCATGAAAATTGAGCGAAGTCTGGTCACAACGAAGAGTCGAATGCATGACTGTTTGCACGCCATCTTGTGTACCTAGTAGAACTACGCAGTCACAAATCTTGTAATACTGCCATTTCTTAGTGAGTTTTAGAAAATATTCCCCCTCCATGGTAGCGTTAAACTTCTTGGAAGTCGCATAAGAAGTTTTACTTAAAAAAATTACGCTATGGTGGGAAAAACAAGTACCTTTTAGCTTCGCCAAGGGTATTTTTACAGCCAATAATTATTACTTTGGTCCTCATTTTGCTAATGAGTATGTAAGATTTTAAAAGGTGGATTTCTATAGATATTTTTTGCCCAGCTTTCAAGAGAAAAAGCGTTAGTCTTTAAGTAAAACATTCCATTCCAACATTTACCAGAGTAGCAACAGCGCAATCGATTCAAAACATTAATTTTAGGCTTGAAATATTTAAATTTAAATCCACTTTAAGTTTAATCATTTCTTATCAGGAAAGCAATTTAAACTTCGAAGCAGTCTTTGGGTAACGATCGGGGCCTTCTGATAAAACCGTGTATGCTTTACGCTTTATAAATTGGTTGGGGTAGGCTGAAAGGGATGTTGTACTTTGCTCTATCTACGGTACGTCTAGGTAGCTAGATGCTCTTATTTTTAAATCTTCTATTTTAGAATGGATTTAGATGGAAGAATTATTTGTTGGAAACGAATACCATATTAGGCTATTAAAAAACACAACATGTTTTAGAATTTGACATAATTTTTTGAAGTGAAACTTCTTATGCGACTTCCAACAAGTTTAACGCTACCATGGAGGGGCAATATTTTCTAAAACTCACTAAGAAATGGCCGTTTTACAAGATTTGTGACTACGTAATTCTACTAGGTACGCAAGATGGCGTGCAAACAGTCACGCATTCGACGCTTCGGTGTGACCAGCCTTCGCTCAATTTCCATGAGTAGAATAACCAGCATGAACTTATGCAATAATTTTGTAAAAAAAATAATACAACAAGAAAAAAACAAAATATTATTTAAGAGCTCAATAAAATAACGAGAGAGAATGCGTGGCACTCGAACGCATGCGTGTAGTATTACGAAGTTTCACTTCTTCCACGCGGAGGGACTCCACGCACTATTTTTTATTTGCTGTCTCATTGGTCTAGAATCGGAACTGCTACAGTTTTTGAGAGCAGCGGTGGCCCAGTGGTGGCAGCCCCGACTTACGAGCAGTAAGCCGTGGGTTCGAGCCCAGGCAGGCGCATTACTTTGTGTAATTTATTTCATCACCGTTGCCCTCAAAAACGGTGAAAGCAAACATCTTGAGGAAACTGGCATGTCCTAGAACTAAAAAAATCGAAGACATGTGACATCTACCAACCCGCATTGGGCCTGCGTGGTAGATTAGAGCCCACTCCCTCTCATAGAGAGGAGGCTTGTGTCCCAGCAGTGGGAATATTATAGGCTGATGATGATGATGATGACAGTTTCTGCGGAGCAAAAGGAAACGAGTTCGATCCTCAAGCTCGACAAAGTGTTGTTCTCAGTAGGAACCGGGTGACTTGATTTTGTACCCACTTGATGGCAATAATATTATGCTCGCTGATATAGGAGTAATATTGTTAGTATTTATTTATTTATTTATTATTATTAGGCTTCTCAACAATGAGTACACTGTTACATAATAATTTGCACATTGTAAACTTAAGTCTAAGCGCCTCATCACTTACAGAAAAGCACCGCATGCACTACATTATGCGCAGAATACACAATTGAATAAATATATCAAGAAATACACTGTTTGAAAAATAATAACAAAAAACTTAAAAATATAATACTTTTATATATATACAGGGTTATTTGTAAAAACACCGACAACCTCTTAAGAGGTCATTCTACTCATCATTATGAACAACTTTTACTATGAGACCAAATCCGATATCGTGAAAAAAATAATCTGCTGTTCCCTACATTTTGACGAGTTATGTGAACATAAAGTACGGAACAGCTGATTTTTTTTCGCGATTTCAGGTTTGGTCTCATAGTAAAAGTTGTTCATAATGATGAGTAGAATGACCTCTTAAGAGGTTGTCGGTGTTTTACAAATAACCCTGTATTAACTCTTTGAGCAATTTCATAATCATCGCAGTTTTTTTCAGGGATCTGCAGCCGCTCGGATCAATATTCAGGCAAAGTCGCGCTTGCGATCAATCTTCAGGTTCGATGGATGTCCGCCATTACATACTGAATTTCCTCCTTGCCTTGGAAAGCACGGTCGGCTGTCATTTGTAGATCTTTGACAGTCGTTATGGATAGTCAGTGGTCCGAAAGTCTGACAACCAGTCTTATCAAGGGGTATGTTGGTAACCAGTACCAACTAGGTTGTGGAGGTCAGATAGGGAGTCGCTCCATGTAAAATACTGGTACCTACTTACTCGTAGCTGAATCCAGTTAGACTAGAAACCGATCCCAACGAGTGTATAACGTGAGGTCGACACACGGAAGCGCGATTAACGCTTGTGCGACAAAACTGTAGCTCGACATCACCCTTGTGCGACAAACTGAAGATCGACATCACGGTAGTGCGATAAACGCTTGTGTGACATTTGTTCGACACTACTCAAACATAGTTGGGAGTAGGCAGATGATGAACTGGGTGCCTGAATTTGTGTCAACTAGAACTCCAGCTACTGATGAAATGTGACCGAACTGACCCATTGATTGATAACTGCTGGTCTACCATGACGTCTGAAAGCTGTATTATTTTACTCTTATTGCAGTGTGGGAAAGAGACGGAGCTATACAGGATGTCTAGCGCCATCTCTTTCCCACACTGAAAACATAGTAAAACAATGTTTTAAGACGTCATGGTAGACCACCTGATGTATAATTATATCAGTTTTTTCAACAGAAAATGTAACAATTGCTATCCAAACGCAAAACATGAAACAGCAAACTCCGCACATTGAAAGCACCTCATTATTGTTGCCGAGACTTTTCAACAAATACCTACATCGACTTAAGACTCCGTAAGCCACGATACTGCATTCAAAAGTTAGTTTATCGGAGATAATCCTTCGGTATTGGAAAACTCGATGGTTGAACGATGAGTCGCGAAAGTATTTTATTACAAAGGCTTCTTTTTTTTGTGAGTAAGTATCTGGGTGGCTGAATTGTGGTTTTGATCGGGCGAATTCATATTTTTTTTATGTGAGTTTTATTAAACGTTTGTAAATTATTTACAAACTACAAATAGATCTAAAAAATAAAATATGTATAAGTATCAAAATTACATGGCGTCAAAAAATTCATCCACATCGCTGTCAACAAGAAAAGTGCTCAGAAAGTTGGATGGCAAAGCTGATTCTTTGGGCAAAAAATAGCAAGCCCTCTCGTCACGTGAAGAGTCGAACAACCGCTTGGCGATATCTTGACACACAAGGTGGGCACTCGGTCCTCATAGAGCTAGTGTTTCAACCCCAACCAGCTCAAACTCATAATTACCAATTAAGTTATTGTATTTGTGCCGTTTAAGCTTTTCAGCAACTGCAGCAGCCGCCCCAGCGCAGCTCACCGTGCTGGGAAGATGGGGTGGCGCAAGGGTGTCGACGCAAGCCGCATCCATCACCAAAGGCCTACCCAACTTCCATGGCATTATAGTCATACCATCTGGTCTCTTCCCATCGACGCATGCCAAATCACTGGGTTTTAAGACAGCTGGTACCCCAGCGGTGGCAAGAGTATGAGGAATGGGACCATTAATACTAGCGTGCCGCGCTAACCGACCTGCACTCTTATATATTAATATTGCACGATCTCCTACAAAGCGGATGGTGTACTGGTTGAATACCCACCGTGGGACCTGGAGGCGATTCCAGACTTCGTGTCTGAGAAATTCGAGATGGATAAACCCAATAACATTTTGCTCGTTCTGAGAATTGAACCTAGGATCTCCTGCTCAGCAGTCACGCTATTCTACCATCGAGGCAGTAAGGTATGGTATGTTAGCTATGTACAGTAAACACACTTAATATTGTGCGTAACAACAATAATTTCGAACTAATAACAATATAATCCTAAGTCCCTTCACAAGTTTGTTGCTCAAGCCGTATTAACGGGGCTCAGCCTAATCAGAGTCGGAATGGGACTTACTCGTGTGAGGAAAAACGTTTATTTTTCGTGTATTCGTAACGACTCGTGCGGTTATGTTGGAAACGTTTGATATCGACCTTCGAAGGAAAATTCTTGAGGAAAATATCGAGACGAGAAGTAGGCACCAACTACTTTTTTTTTTGAGAAGCATGAAGAAAATAACAGACGTAAATCCAAGCTATTGATATTAGTCCGCATTGTGAGGAGGTTCCTGTCTCTGCAGCCTTAACCACCGGTAGCTTGGACCCTGCTCCCGACACCAGCGGAAACTTGTTTTTTTTTTCAGATTTTTTAATTATTTTTATTTCTTAAGAAATATTTAAAAATGTATAAAATAAGGTATAAATGAATAAAGGAGGTATTATAAAATTATATAAAACAAAATAAGCAGAACACACAGCTCTCACAGAACAAGCATAAGAAATACTAAATGTACCTGTTTCTGCAGCCGAGCATACAAGAAGGCCTATCTTAGCTTTATAGTAGCTTAATTTATTTATTTATTTTCAATAATCGGATAACAGAATTCCATATTGTTAGTAACATACCTTATACCTAGGGTTAGTTCATATAACAATGAGTTTGAGAAGCATCTTTCATCGCCACTGCTGGCCGTGCCTGTGGCCAGAACCAACCTGCTGTCAAAAACACCCCTCACTCGCACAATATGTGTGCTAAACGAAGTGCATGAGAGACTTGACCTATTCTCTTGCAATCTGAGTGTATTCGCAAAAGTTTTGTTGAATTATGTTAGTTACATTTAAATATTAATATTCTGTTTTGATTTTTAATTTTTAAGTATTAGGAATTTGTTTTTGATTTTTAAGTATTAGCCGTAAGTTTATTTTTTCAATTTATTTGGTGTGTGTTTGCAAACCACTATTGTATTGGGGTTATCCTGTAATGATAGTGTGTAAGATAAATAAATAAATAAATAAATAAATCTTGCACAGAAGATGAGCAAGTCAATGTTTGGTCATCTTTATCATTGATAGAATGTTGATATTGGGAATGTTTTTTGCTTTACGAGTATCTTGTTCTACGTTTTGTAGAAAGCAAAGACTTATAAATTGTCGGGCCTATTCTGTCCTCCCATACTTAAGTACAAACGCTGTAACATTCAAATATTGTAAAACCTGCTGGTTCTTCTCCATAGGAAACGAAACCAACCCAAACTGTGCACCTTTTGTCGACGTTTTATAAAAGTGCCCATGTAGGCCTATGTAAAATTAAATATTTTGATTTAGAATGTATCCACATGTATCGCTAGACATTAATTTGTAATCTTTAATCCAAGGTGGATTCTTCGTCATAACTGTATACAACAAACTCATCTCCCATTATACTTAACTATAGTTATTTCTAACGTAAACAAACCAAAGTTTAATCCCCAACAAACTTCATTTAAGTCAACCATAAATCGTGCACGCAACGTCAGTTCAACCACAAAACAAAATAATATAAACAAAAGGTCGGCTCGATGCAAATAACGAAAACATGCGCACGCACACCAAGACGCGTACGTACGGTGGTCTCAAATAAATGACAGTCGCTGCTCGCGACTGTCTTTTATTTGAGACCATATGACCAGATTGCCAATCGCGGGTTAGCGCGGAGAGAGCGCGGGAAATGCCAATAATCAGGGAGTTCCGGGGAATTCAGACCAGACCTATTTTATAACATCAAACAATGCAAGCTAAATAACATCAAAACACAACACCGTGGTAGTCTCAACAATGACACCATGCGAATTGAGCGGACCTTCTGTATTTATCTGTGTATTTTGTGTTTCAACTTTGTTAAACAGTCTCTTAGCAGCCTCTATAATTCAATTAAAGCAACTCTTTGCAAGCTGTATTTCATTTAGAAATACAATGAAGCAATAAAATAATTACCTATAACAGCATTACATTTAATAATCTTAAAATAATACCTTTGGACAGTTTGTTTTCATTTACTGTGGGTTTAAAAGCCTTGACGAATAAAATTGTGTAGTTTTTTAAACTGCAATTAAAATGTGACAGTGTTTCGAATAAGCTATTTTAAAATTAATTTATTCCAACCTGCGTCGGAGGTGTCAAGTCAGTAACAGTATTTTTCACAACACTTTAAACAAATTGCCAAAATTTATTTGCGTTTGCTTTCATTACTTACTTATAGAGTGAATCTCAACAAGTATTCAATCCATAATTTTTTTTTTGCACTTTATGTCGTTTTTTTTTTTGCATTTCAGTTTTTATTTTACCCATTTTAGTTACAGATCTCGTAAAGTATAAAGTCAGCATTATAACTTTAAGTTATAGACTTTCGGGCCACAGAATTCCTGAAAAGACTGTCAAAGATCTAAAGGGTGTAAAACACCTCTTAACGAAGCCGAAAGGCACTGGTTTTCCCTGTCATTGCGATAATTTTTTTGTTCTACACCATACCTGGGAACCTTCTAGTTACGGAGATATTAAGGGTCAAAGTTCCAACTTTTTGACAAGTATTTTTTAAATACAAGTTTTTAATGTAAGATTTTTACTTTAAACACCTCTACGAACCCCGTACTATTCAATTCGTCCATTAGCACAATGTATTGAGTGCGTTACTTTGAGTTCTACCACAAAACATGATTTTACACCCCCCAAAAAAAAGTCGTTTCCCAGCAATAATTTTTGCGTAAAGTTACTTAGTTTCATGTACAGAATGCTTGGTTGACGGCTTCGTGATGAGGTGATTTACACCGTGTATAAAAGACATCCGAGACCAACGCCTTAACGTCCTTGCCGAGGCACGAAGGAAACTCGGTATGTAATGTGGTCACCCATCCACGGATCAACCCAGACAAACGCAGCTTGACCTAAAAACCAAACCGAGTGGGGTTATTATTAAGCAGCGAGCTCCTATCGTAAGATGACATACCACGTCTTAATTTAAATTTAATCGGTCCAATCCATCAAAGTGATTGGTGATTTTTTGTTTGATTTAATCAGAATTAAAGATGAAAGCTGACGGGGCTTATAAAATTACTTCGTTGTTATAAATTCAGCAGAAATTTTGAATTTCATTTTAATGATTTGGCATCAAGAATGTTTGCAAATTGTTACTGTTTTAAATATTATGGGTGCTCTGATTTAAAGCTTAGCAGTTTACTGACATTTCATCGAATGTAAAAATTCTGTCAAAAATGATGTATATTTAGCAAATCATAAGAACTAAATTAAAGTGATTGGTTACGAGTCACCCGCAGTCTACTGTCGCTATTTCTATCGGTTGATAGTTTAGTCTGGCTCATAATCAGTATGAATACCATGAATGCTAGTGCGCATATTACAGCATTTTGGTTTCAGCCGATAAATCAGTTTGATATGCTACACGATTGCCTTCAAACTATCTGCAAACTAATGGCCAACTGCTTTATCAGTATGGCGGTCTTAGCCTGCGCTCACACTTGACGACTTTCCTCTCTTTAAAAGCCACCTACCTACTAACTAGCATATTGATTGAGCGCAGTCTATCAACTGTTGGTCTATGTATGTATGTATAAAAGAAATAAATGTTTGTGATATCTGTTGACCCTAGGACCTGCCTATCGTCCAATCACACGCATTACATAACAGAAAATCAATGGCCCGTCACGTGAATATCTCGCCCTTGACCGCCAAGTCCTGGCAAGGCTCCAGAGGAACTAGGAACAGGAAAAATAATAGTAATTGTTATCTATTCTTATCTTGTTAACTGAAGGAATTAGAAGGGCTGTTTGTCCCGTATATTGATCGAAGCTAAGATTGAGCTGATATTTGGGAGGTTTTCTGTAGGTAGGTAAGTAGAGGGACGTGTGTTTGTATGTTTATTTCAACGGTTTTAGTGTCATCAGCTTACAAGACAGATAACAGCAGAAAGAATACCAAACAATATTTCATGTGTCAAAGACAGGGGAATCAAAAACAATAAATTCATAATACACTTGGCCCGCGGTCGTGGGTTCGATTCGCGAGCTGGGCTCAGCTCTGACCTCCTGCTCAGCAGTCACGCTTGCGACCACTGGACCAAGAAAGCAGTTTTAATTATTTCCCTTCGGCCACCCACGATACCGCAGTTTTGAAACTACGTACCAAAAGAGTATTTATTAGGCGTTTACAGTAAATTTTCTAGTGGGATATACAATTGACACTACCTATATGACGGCGTTTCTGCAAGGAGGCTTCATATGATTCACGTTGCAAACTAAACTGTGACCACAGACGAGAGAGAAGCGGTCTACAATTCTCTCTGGCGGAACGTCAAGTCGTTGCGGGCAGCCATATTGACTTGTGTTGTTGTCAAGGAAGGTGCCGCGTTGACGGCCAACGTCTGTTTTCTTCATCTAATTAAATTTGGTGCCATATATCATATGTGATTCCGATGGGGCGGGTAAGAGCCATATATTTACCCTGTTTATTATTTGTTAACACTATACTTGTTGTTTGTTATTTGTTTTAACTTCAGTTTATCCGTGATCATGGCGTTTGTAACAGCGCCAAAATATCGGAAACTCAAAACAAATAATAAACATTGTAAATATCCCGTTACAAGTGTTATTGATAGTGTTAGTGACCATGTCAGTTTAAAAACAAATAAGACTTATAAGTAACTTAACGTAACTTATAAGTTTTAAAACTTATCATACAATTTATAGTTCTCGAGGATGGTTAGTAAATTATAATGTCAATATACATTTTTAGTATTTTTATAGTTCCGTACTCAAAGGCTCAAACGGGACCCTATTACTGAGACTTCGCTGTCCGTCCGTCCGTCTGTCACCAGGCTGTATCTCATGAACCGTGATAATTAGCCAGTTGAAATTAGCCAGTTGGCCGGTTTTTTAACAGGAAACACAACGTAACCTAACCTGTAATACGCGAAGAGTTAGGCAGAGGTGTGCCTATTAGTATCACGCTCATTTTGTCAGTTATGTTGAAGTCCCTTTGAAATAGGGGGCGAGCCCTTTGTCATCAACCGGGCAGAAATCCGGATTCCGACCCTAGGGGTCTACTGTCTAAGCGCAAAATCCGTTGTTTCGGCCGAAGTTACGGTAGTTTCCTTCTCCATCTCACTTACGGACATGAGATTCGTTAGGCGCCCGAGCTAAAAATGAATGACAACACGACTGGACAGTTGTCCTTTTTCCCGATATGTTTTCAAAACTCATGAATTCGAAAATATTAAGGAGTAGGGTACATTTCGAAGTATAAAGCTAGTTACGGACGGACCCGTATTTTCGTTGACGGACTTAGAGAGTAGACCCCAACTTATGAAAAAGTCCTGATTGAAAAACCCAATAAAACTTTGTCCAACCGGAATCGAACACAGGACCTCATACTTAGCAGTCGCAATTGCGGCTCCTAGATCAATGAGGCATGCGTTTTGCGAGTTTATATAAAGCCTCAATAACCAGTCTCACCAATAAACTTTCGTTGAGTGCACGCAACAAAGTATACGCAAATTTTCAATATTTCAGCAAGCAAATCCGTCGTCCAAACTAAGTATAATATAAACGGCAGCTGAGACCCCATTTGCTAGTCGGCCATCACATTTCTGCTGTATCATCGTCCCATACAAGTTACAGAACGGATAGTGGGATCTAACATAGAATAAGAAAACTGTAGAAGCGGAACTCATATTAGGTACCTACTTTTAATATTGTCATAGTCTATAGAAATAAATAATAATATAATAATAATAACGATTTATTTTCTCCCACAAAGTACAAATACATTTTTTTTAAATTAAATAAAATTAAAGTGTCTGTTTGTAATTGCAAAATAACAACTTTATACTGAATGTATTTGAAATTGTATTCTGTACTAATAACGTCTGTTTTTCTGTTTGTTCCAGCTAATTTTCCGAATTTTGGCTGAACAGAATTTATTAAGACACATTAGGTATCTGTCAGTAAAAGACTGGCAGATACCTAATGTGATAAGTTGAAAATAAATTTGCGCAGAATGTGTAACGCGGGCTCAAATAAGTGCATTAGAAAGGCCGTCAGGCCGGCTCTGATTTATAGATCTTTAACATTTAATACAAAAAAAAAACGTCATGACAACGGTTGAAAACACCCACCAAATTGTTTTCTTAAACGCAAAAACGAAAACTCTCCAATCGTGGGCGTTTATCAATCAAATCACGTGGTGACACGTAGCCTTCCGCGGAACCATCGATATATGACACCCTTCGGCCAAAACTCCTCCTTGAGGAAGGTCTTGATCTAATGAGTTGAAGCTCGCACCACGAATGACTTGAAATTCGTGGTGCGTACTTCTCGACCCTCAAAGTCCAACTGGTCTTCACTCGAACATACTCCACGATCTCATCAACCTTCGTGGTGTGATGTAACCGAGACACATAGAGCTGCGTGGTTGGTCGCGCTACTCGCGAATATAATACAAAACCTATAATTACGGTGTCAATGACCGGCCGCTTCGACACAACCACATTAGCAGACTTTTTTCTCTGTAAGAATTGAGAAGTACTTCAAAGCAAAGTTGTCGCTTCTATAAATTTTTAATCTATGGTACTACCCAAATATGTTATCCTACATGAGTTACGGATGGGTTCTATAAGGTCATCTTGCATTAGATTTGGGTAAGTGGTATCGAATTTAGCTCTTGGCATTTTCGATTTTGAAATATTTGTTTACATTGTTGCATGTACCGTCTACGATAAATAATAATTGGCCGTGTTAGGCACTTGTTTAGCCATTGGCAAATAAAATAATTATTATCTCGCCTATGCTAAAATAACAAAATAGTAAATAGTTTTGCATAGCAATGTTACAAGCCATGTGCATGATAGGCAATAATTGAAAATATCATGTCTCGTCTCATCGTCGTTACAAGTAGTCAGTGACCCGAAAGTCGAGATCGAGGTCAGATAGATAGGTAGGGATAGGTATTGCATCCGGTCAGACTGGAAGTCGACCCTGACATAGCTGGGAAAAGGCTAGTCAGGTAATGATGATAAGAGATAAAAATTACAAAACATACCCGATGTTGTTTTCAACAATTTTTTTCAAATTTAACCCTCATAATCTTCCCGAAAGGGACCCAGATGCCCCAAAATACTTGCAACGGTATCTATCTATTATTAGGAACACATCCTTTTTATCCTTCATACAATTTCCCTTGGGATAAGATGCGACAAAGGCAATTACCGAACACCTGCTTGCTCACGGTGAAGTGGTTTGGTACCCGTGAATATCTGAAGGTGTATTTTTGAAGGTTTTTTTTGAAATAATAGTCTGTACTAAAATAATAAAGCTGAAGAGTTAGTTTGTGCGGCTGAACGCGCTGATCTCGAGAACTACTTTTTCGAATTGTTTTTTTAGGTTATATGCTATACATAACATCACGCTCCGACCAATAGGGCGGAGCATGAATGAACAAGTGGCCAAGTGCGAGTCGCACTCGCACACGAAGGGTTCCGTACCTACCGTTCTTTATAAAAACAAGCAAAAAAATCATTTTTTTTTGTGGGGGCTCCCACAAAAACTTAAATATTTATTTTATTCTGTTTTTAGTATTTGTTGTTATAGCGGCAATAGAAGTACATGATCTGTAGAAATTTTGAACTGGCTAACTATCGCGGATCATGAGATACAGGCTGGTGACAGACAGACGGACGGAGGGACAGGGAAGTCTCAGTAATACGGATCAAACGGGACCCCCGTTTGACTCTTTGGGTACGGAACCCTAAATATGTTGCAAAAACAGGAAAAATTTGACGCAGACGAATTTGCGCGGGTGATCTAGTTTTATTATAAGGGTCGGACCCCAGGGAGAGAACCTCACGTCCCAGCCGCCGCGGGAGACGCCCCGGGCGTCGGGGGGCAACCAGTGGCCCCCGGCCACCGTAGGCGCGAGCCTGTGGACGGTGAGTAATGGGCTAGCTCACCGTCTGTCCGTCTCATGACGACAGGCCGTGTCGACGGCGCGTACGTGTTCCACGCGCGCCTCAAGGAGATGTCAGCAAACCGGAAGGGGTCCGAAAGGGCCGATGCCTGCCAGGGCTGCGGGTTGTTCGAAAGAGATACCGCGGCCCTGGAACACAAAGGGCGAAGAAGGAACATGGGTGGGTTTTAGTCAGTACAAGTCTGACACTCCCTCCCGCTCCGCCCAGAGCGGGAGAAGTCATTTGATGATTTCCCATCCGCAAAAAAAAAAAAAGGGTCGGACCCTCTTTGGTATGGTGGTCGGAAGCGCGATTACTGACGATGAGGTTCTGGGTTTGATTCCCGGGTACGGCAAAATGCTATTGGGTTTTTCTATCAGGAATTTACTAGAAGCAGCTTTAAACTCTGGATTTGGGCCCGGTTGACTTTAATAGACTCGTCCCAGTTTACATGGGAGTTAAAAAAAATCTGGCGAAATGTGTGTACTATTAGTTACAACTCTGCCATACCCCACGGGGATTACAGACGTGGTGTTGTGTTTCATGATATGCCTGCGAGTTTAGTTTTACGTATCCATATATATAAAAATCAATTGCTGTTCGTTTGTCTCGCTAAAACTCGAGAACGGCTGGACCGATTTAGCTGATTTTGGTTTTAAAATGTTTGCCGTAGTCCAGCGAAGGATTCAAAGTGAGAAAGCTAGGGCAGGGTAGGGTAGGGTAGGTAGGTAGGAAAAAGTGCATTGTAACGCATGCCGGGTACAGCTACTTTCTATATAAAAATAATAATAATAAATTCTATAACATTCACATTCTTGACTTATAACTTGCTTATGCACACGGCTTCTCCCGCATTTTGTTCGGTAATTGTCCCACAAGATCGTACTACAGGGACAAATATCATATGTGCTATTTCAGGCTATTATCTATTTCTGTGCCTGTGATTTTTTTATGGCTGCGGTCATTAATGAAAAATATTTTATAAGTAGTAAGAAAGAAGACAATAAGACATTTATTTTCTTCTATGAACGATTATTTCCAAACTGCATAGGATCCGAGATATACAGGATGAATTTTCAGGGGGGGGGGGTGGAAGCCCAAATCCGAAACTATGAGGAATATCGAGAAACACTCAAAGGAGTCTCGAACCGGATTTTGATAACAACTAAAACTGCATCATTGGATTTTTGAAAAATCAATTATTCCTACCCAGGAATTGAGCCCGTTGACTTTGAAAAAAAAACACAACCTGTATTATTACACCATTCGATAGTGTCACTAATAAAAATCTAATTCTGGAAAGTAATGACATACGGCAAACGATAGGAAAAAGTTCATTTTTGATAAAATACGTAACAATATGCAAACAGTTACCTAGTAGTGATCAACTTTGACATCAGATATTTAAGCTCCGATATAATTTTCGTCAAAATTCTTTTAGGACTCATTATTATTATATATTAACCTATACGTTAGCAACAATTATCTTTATGGCCGCTGTGAAAAAAAAACATGCCACTGTTTCATACAAAATTACTCAAACCCCTTTCATTCGGATCCATTCAGTAGTTTTTGCGGGAAAGAGTAACAAACATCCATACAGATGACTGTTTGGATGTTTGTTACTCTTTCCCGAAAAAACTTTCGTGTTTATAATAATAGTAGGATCCCAATTAAACCGATTCAACTAACCACGAAAAAAAATTCTCAGCAAGGCTTACTTTACACTTCACGCATATATAAATACAAAAAATTACGTACCCCCCTTCCCCCTACCTGTCTTACAATAATAGACTCATACAGCGTAACGGCATCCATTTCACAGGAGGATTGCACTCCATTACATAAACGACTTGATTACAGCACTCATCTTACGTGTTAGTATGGGAATACTAAATATGTAGAATATAGGACGAGTATATGGTAGCTATAGGATAAGATAGGAGGAGCTCGTGGCTAAATAATAATAGCCGCACTGATCGATCTTTAAGGTTAAGCCGTGCTTGCCGAGGTTGGCCCATGGGTGACCATGATTACATACCGAGTTTCCTCCATGCCTCGGAAAGCACGTTAAGCCGTTGGTCCCGACTGTCATTTGTAGATCTTTGACAGTCGGTACGAGTAGTTAGAAGTCAAAAAGTCTGACAACCAGTCTTACCAAGGGGATCATATAACCCAGTTACTGGGTTGTGGAGGTCAGATAGGCAGTCATTTCATGTAAAATACTGGTACTCAGCTGCATCCGGTTAGACTGGAAGCGACCCCAAGATAGTTTGGGAGAAGGCTAGACAGATGTTGATGAAATGGTAGCTATAGGAGTTCAGATATTGTGTAATGTTATATTAATATTTGCGTGGTGTTTTACAGTGGCGAATATCGAATGGAAGAAAAAAACGGGCCAAGTGCGAGTCGGACTCGCGCACTAAGGGATAAAACGAGCAAAAAAAACACTTTTTTGTATGGGAGCCCCCTTAAATATTTATTTTCTTCTGTTTTTAGTATTTTTTGTTATAGCATCAACAGAAATACATAATCTGTAGAAAGTTTCAACTGGCGGTTCATGAGATACAGCCTGTTGACAGACGGACGGACGGACAGCGAAGTCTCAGAAAAAGGGTCCCGTTTGACCCTTTGGGTACGGAATCCTAAAAACGTGTTGTGCTGACTTCAAGTAATATGGAACAAGGGCAGGACGACTATGAAAATCAGAAAGGACTTAAGAGTATATCTTATGCAAACATCATGCTTGTAACCCCTGCAGGGTTTGGCAGAAGTGCACCTAATAGTAATATGTAATGGGAGGCGAGTCTATTGCCATAAACTGGGCACAAACCAGAATCCGTGGCTATCATCACCATCATCATCATCATCAGCCTATAATGTTCCCACTGCTGGGACACAGGCCTCCTCTCTATGAGAGGGAGTGGGCTGTAATCCACCACGTTGGCCCAGTGCAGGTTGGTAGATGTCACATGTCTTAGAATTTTTAGTTCTAGGACATGCCGGTTTCCTCACGATGTTTTCTTTCACCGTTTTTGAGAGCAGCGGTGATGAAATAAATAATACAAAGTAATGCGCCTGCCTAGGTTTGAACCCACGGCTTACTGCTCGTAAGTCGGGGCTGCCACCACTGGGCCACCGCTGCTCTAATCCGTGGCTGCTGCTGAGAAATTCCTGAACCCAATAATAATTTGCTCGACCCCGCAAACGAACCCAAGACCTCATGCTCAGTAGACGCGATTGCAACCACTAGACCAACACGGCAGTTAAGTATATCTACTAGCATACAAATCAATTAAACCTACTATTTTTTTTTTTGCATAGATCGTAGTGTTAAGCACAGAATAAGCATTGGATGGATGAAATGGCGGCAGGTCACGGGAACTATCAGCTGCGACTCCCGCATTCCCCTTTAACTCAAGGTGATGATTTATAAAACAATGGTTGGAACTTGCATGGATCAGAATTTTGGGCCACAAAAGAGATGAATGAAAGGCATGTGGCTGAGATGAGAATGTTAAGGAAGATGTGTGGTGTTACACGAATGGATAAAATTAGAAATGAGTACATAAGAGAAAGTCGGAAAGTGGCGCCAGAGATTGAAAAGATGTGTGGTAATCGGTTGACGTGGTATGGGTATGTGATGCAGAGGAAAGAGGAAAATGTCGTGATGAAAGTTTTGAGCATGAATGTGGATGGGTATAAGAGTAGAGGAAGACCAAAGAAACGATGGATGGACTGTGTTATATGGCAAAAAAGGAGATATCTCATGAGATGACAAGTAATAGAGAAGTATGGAAGAAGAAGACATGCTGCACCGACCCCAAATATAATTGGGATAAAAGCAAAAGAATTATTATAAGAATTAGATGAACTTCGCACCAGACGAAAACCAAACGATGACAATAAGAAATGACTAAGTCCTGACTAAAACAATGTAAGAAGGTACTAACATCGAGACCTAATTACTTTCCTAAGTAGTTTTGCCTTTAGTAAAAGATCCATTAATATTATTCGTCACAAGAAAAGTCGATTTAAATAACTTTAAATCGTCAGTCAATCAGAAGAAAACGTCGCCCCAGTATTTCATTTAGACTATTTGAAATACAATTTGAGTCTTAAAAGTCAGGCTGTCCAATAACATAAATAAAATAGCCATGAAACAGCTATAAATGTCGTTTCTTGTGTCTCTTACTGAATGTCGTTAGGCAGGTAGATAGCAGAAGAATAAAAGCATTGGATTTTATGTTACACAGAACAACTTTAATTAGTAAGTAAACTGCCGCAGGGGTATCGGATATCTAAACACGATATAGAAAAACAAAAAGACAAAAAATACAAGGTGTTGTTTTGCATCCTATTCAAAATTCAGGAGGTTGTCACAAAAGACATAATTAATCGATTTAAATTACGGCAATTATTAATAAATGCTGATTTTTTTGGTTGTTTTAGTTTGTCAGTATATCAGAATAACCGAATAAACGTTTGAGATTGTTTGTATGTGTGAAAGCGCAGTATCATATCGTATCATAGGGCGAGAATCAGACGGGCTGCATTTAAAACACGGGTGGTTCACACATACCGCTTTCCGTAAAAAAAAAAAACTTTCCCTTTTAATTATTGATTCGGGTCGAAAATCATTAGCACAGTTACCTCCTTCAATTTGACAGGGATGCAAAACAACACCTTGTATTTTTGCATCCTTGGGGGTCGATGACCGTGTATAATCTAATGTATTTTTTTCAGCAATTTTTTTTCCTGTTTTTTGATTATGTTTTCACCGAATGACTTTTTCATGAAATAGTCATTTAATGGGATTAAATAAATTGAAAGAGGTTGTATTTATGATTTTAAGTATTATAATTATTTAAATACATGCGTATTACGGTCGCAAATTATATCTTTTTAACATACAGCCTGACACTGACTGGCATCATCTGCCTAGCCTTTTCCCAAACTCTCTTGGGGTTGGCTTCCAGTCTAACCGGATGCAGCTGAGTACCAGTATTTTACATGAAGCGACTGCCTATCTGACCTCCACAACTCAGTAACTGGGTAATACGATACCCCTTGGTAAGACTGGATGTCAGACTTTTTTTGGCTTCTGACTACTCGTAACGACTGTCAAAGATCTACAAATGACAGCCGGGACCAACGGCTTAACGTGCTTTCCGAGGCACGGAGGAAACTCGGTATGTAATGATGGTCACCCATCCACGGACCAACTTCGGCAAGCACGGCTTAACCTTAAAGATCGACCCGGGCGGCTGTTATTATTTAGCCACGAGCTCCTCTCCTGACACTGACTGGCAAATTGAAAAAAACGTAAGAAAAATTGAATTTCGCGGTCAACCCTATCGCTTTCACCTTAAGAGAAAGAAAAAAGTAATTATTTGTTTCGCACAGGACAGCTTAAAAATTTTGAAATTATTAATAAAACAAAATTAAATAGCAGTTTTTTTTTTAAAACCCACGTGGGAAACAGAACGCTCGCGCTGTTTCGAATTAAAAATTCTTCTCCGAAACACCGGTCAATAGGGGTCTATCGTTTCGCACCGGTTTGCAAACCACAATTCGGATTCCCAATAACGTGCGGTCTGTGGCGAAAATTCTTCGTACGCTTCGCTCAAGTGTAAAGCCGAAATTGAGGCCATGCCTGCTGGTAGCAGAGTATAAGTGCCATTTGGCTTTGTGGGAATGTAGAAATACTATGATTTTAGCTTTTATTGACGATCAAACACTGTTCTATCAAGCCTCGTATGTATTATTCCATTTTCATTTTAAAGGAACAAAACACAGAATTTACATGTCGAATGGTCATTAGTACGAACATAAAATGAATCGCACATCACGCGACCAACTTACAAATCTACCCACACTTACAGCACGCTTCTACAGAGTCGTGATACTTTCAGCTCGCAGTGAGGATGACATTCATTATCTGATCGCAGCGGAGTCAAGACGTCTGGTGTTAAATTGTGATTTCAAGTAATTTGTTAGTTTATTTAGTACTATTAGGTTGTTTGGGTATATCTATATATATAAAAATGAATGTCTATTTCCCTTGGTCACGGCATCACGCGTGAACGACTGGACCGATTTCGATAATTCTTTTTTTGTTTTGTTTGTTATTGTCAGTAGAAGGTTCTTAGGTAGGAAGTAGGTAGGTAGGTAGTAGTAGGTAGGTAGTAGTAGGTAGGTAGTAGTAGGTAGGTAGTAGTAGGTAGGTAGTAGTAGTAGGTAGGTAGTAGTAGGTAGGTAGTAGTAGTAGGTAGGTAGTAGTAGGTAGGTAGTAGTAGGTAGGTAGTAGTAGGTAGGTAGTAGTAGGTAGGTGGTAGTAGTAGGTAGGTGGTAGTGGTAGGTAGTAGTAGGTAGGTAGTAGTAGGTAGGTAGTAGTAGGTAGGTAGTAGTAGGTAGGTAGTAGTAGGTAGGTGGTAGTAGTAGGTAGGTAGTAGTAGGTAGGTAGTAGTAGGTAGGTAGTAGTAGGTAGGTGGTAGTAGTAGGTAGGTAGTAGTAGGTAGGTAGTAGTAGGTAGGTAGTAGTAGGTAGGTAGTAGTAGGTAGGTGGTAGTAGTAGGTAGGTAGTAGTAGGTAGGTAGTAGTAGGTAGGTAGTAGTAGGTAGGTAGTGGGCAGGTACAAGTGCATTGCAACGCATGCCGGATCAGCTAGTGAGTTTATATTTTTGTAAAAGCGCCCATCATCTATTCTTAGTGTGAGGCAAAGTTAATAATTAAAAAAAAAAACGAAGTAAAACTTCTGCCTTTCCCCGTTTATTCTTACCCAGTCACAATAGGAAACGGGTCACGCGCTACCGTAATGACTTTCTCATTAAACGGTCTTAAGGACACAATCATTTGTCCGTACCTGCTGTTAATATATAGTAATTGTGCCCCGAGGGGACAGCTTTTGGGGCAACGAAGATTTTTGATAGATAAAGTAGTTTATGATGATTTTTATGACTTGCTCATTATAATCTGTGTAGCTTTTTCTCAACTGGTTTCCAGTCGAGTTCTAGACCAATCATCATTTGACTCATCATCTGCCTAGCCTTTTCTCAACATGTTGGGGTCGGCTTCCAGTCTAACCGGGTGCTGCTGAATACGAGCAGCAACATGGAGATTGTCAGACTTTCGTGCTTCTGAGTAGCCGTACCGACTGTGAATAATCAACTAAATACAGCTCGGATCCACGGTTTTACGTTCTTTCGAAAGCAGAGAGGAATTTTGATATGAAATAGATGGTATCCAATGTAGATGATTGTCAATCCAAGGATCGATCTTGGCAAGCGAGGGTTACCAACTGATAATAATCTACGCGCTCTTGTTATCGACTTTTTCACTGAACTATTTTAAGGAAACAATCATTTGTCCGTACCTGCCGCTAATGTATAGTAATTGTGCCCCGAGGGGGACAGCTTTTGGGACAACGAAGATTTTTGATAGATAAATTATTTTATGATGATTTTCTGACCTACTCAATAACCGTCAAATTTTTTCTCAATTGCTTTCAAGTCGACTTCTAGATTGTTCGTGTGTAGTTAAATACAATTATTTTATTAATTATTGCACAATCTACATCCATTAACATGGAGGGACTAGAGGGCAGGGACTTAAAAACACCTTCATAAAGGTTACAGAATTATAAGCGTTACATGTTGAATTGGTAACAGAATCAAATATGTAACACTTATAAATGTGTTTTCAATGCGTTAACCCAAAACACAAAAGTGTAACCATAACATATCTGTAACAGAGTTAAAAGTGTTAACAGTGATAATAAGTGTAACAGGTAAACGCAGCGTTGCAACTGTGCAATTACTTATATCTAAAGCTATAATTGATTATTTCAGTTACACATATTAACACTTATTAACACATATAAAAGGTTACAGTTTGATTCGGTAACACTTATTACCACATATAAAAGGTTACAGTTTGATTCGGTAGCACTATTGTAACTGTTACATTTAAAAGTGTTTTTCTGTTAAAACTGTTTTAAAAATCTGTGTTAAAACACTTATTACGGTTACAGTTTGAGTCCTTGCTAGTGGGACATAAAAAGTAGTTTCTAGTCCTAACTAACGGTGCTCAGACCTAGTTACTCACCGAGTGTCAGAAGTTCCACCTCGTTTCCCGAAAGACACTGGAACGCAGCATTCTGGGTGTCAAAAGACAGGACAAGGTTCGAAACACCACGCTGCGTTTCAAAACGGGCATAGTGGACGTTGGCAAGAAGACTGCTAGGCTAAAATAGTATTAATTTTTCGTGTAAATTGCTGGTAGCACATCATAATTTGTCTAGCCTTTTCTCCACAAGTTTCGTCTAATCTAACCACCCAATGGGCTTACTTACCTGACAAACCCAACGCTAGTTCCTGTGTATCATGAACTGTTCTTTAGTAAAACTGGTTGTCAGTGTTTTGGGCTTCTTATTGACTAATAATGACTGCCAATGGCGGCGCTTTTAACGTTCTTACCGAGAAATGGGGGGCGGAGGGGTGTCTGTACAAAATAAATAAAATTTTAGTGTCTGTTTGCAATTTCAACATAACAGCTTTTCACTGAATTATTAAAATACAGTACCTGCTCCATTAAAAAAAAAAATACTTATTTTATTATTTGTGTGCCTTTTTTTTCGGCTAATCTCTAAAACAGCTTGACTGATTTTGACGGGACTGGCAGATAGCTAATGTTATAAAGAGTGATTACTTTTATTATTCTTAGATTATAATGAGGTTTCCGTGCAAAAAAGTCAAAACCCTTGAAATAAATTCACTATTAAGAGCGTTTACGCCTTACGAGACTTAATACAAACTTTCAAGTCCTTAATTTCCGAACGCATAAGCAGGATAAATAGGTCTAAAAACGTTTTTGGAAAACAGTGTTACAGGCAAATTAGACCGATTATAAATTATCTATATACATACATTTCGAAAATTAATAACACTTACAACGGGATATTTACCATGTGTATTATTTACCATGTGTAAATAATACACATGGTAAATATCCCGTTGTAAGTGTTATTAATAGTGTTAGTGACCATGTCAGTTTAAAAACTTATATTTCGAAAATGTTTTTTAGTATTTTTTTAGACCTATGTATTCTGCTTATGCGTATTTAGTTTCATTAAAATCGGTTCAGTCATTTCGGAGAATAAGGACTTGGACGTTTGTATGAAATGCCTTAAGGCGTATACGCTCTTAAGCGCGCCTGGAAAGTGTACAAGTTCATTGCCTTCTTCTTTGATATCATTTATCAAGCACAGAGAACCTGACAGTTCTAATTTTCCGCTTCAAATAAAACTTCTAAGCAGATTTAAACGACGCCGATGTTAGAGATTAAAATGAAACGCTTAAAAACATGTTTATGATTTAGAAATAAACTAGTTTAGCACTGTTATAAACTCTTTTCTATTACGTTAATCTTACTTACGGGAAAGTTTGTGAGGATGGACGTAAATACTACTGAACAGATTTGGATTAAAATTTGGTGAACAGATAGTTTGTATCCTGGATCAACACATAGGTTTTTTTCGGAGTACTGTTCTGTGGGACAAGATTACTAACTCCACGAAAATTATAACGAAAAAAATTGCCTTCATAGACAATTTTCTGATATTTGCGAATTAATTTTTTGTCACTACATGCATTATTGTGTTGTTCTTGAACATTTTTTTCGTCGAGTTATCTGTGATAAAGTATTATTTGCAAACTTCAAGAGAAATCTCAGTCTTAAGATTCGGTATTTAGAAATAATTGCAGAAAATACGAAATTTTCAAAAATAAAACCTTAAAACACGAACACTCATCGACGAAAATGAACAAATTGGTTACATTATTACAACACAATATAAATTCGCCGAATTTCAAGTTATTCATAAACGAAAAAAATTATACCAAAGGAAATTTAAAAAAAACTCGCTAGTGACAATTTTTTTTTACATTTTTCTCTACGCCCCTAGAAACTTAATAAAAAAAGTTCCATGAAATTGCGACTACTATAAACTTCGTTCCAATTTTTGAGTATATTTTGTCAACTCCACTCGGCTAGTCGTAGGAAAACGAAACGCTTTGAAGGCGACTGTTCTTTAGAATAGAATAGAATAGAAAATATTTATTTCAGACTAGCACACATTAAATGAGATATAAGTCCATATTATGTTAGTAGGCAGACAGGTACTTAAAGCTATGTTAGTAAAATTTAAAATTAATATTATTTTGGACATGCATGAGCGACCAATGCCTCAGGATTTGGCTGTCCACTCTGTCCGACACCACGCTCAGAAGTGTGTTGGTGCTACTTTTTATCCGGGACCGCAGGGACGCCGTTCTTATGCGTAGCACCACCTGGAAGCCGTCCGTGCTGTGGTCGGCGAACATGCCGGAGGCACTGCACCGCCATGGGAGCCCCAACAAACCCCTGAACGCGTTGTTATACTGGACGTTGTTATCTTTGTCTCTGAATAGAAGTTTTCGAAATTTGCTATAATAGCGTGCAAACGGCAAGGTCTACGCCCAGCAATGGTATGCTACAGACTGATGACGATTCTGTGTACAAAATAACAAAAACCAATGACGGAATTTAATCACAAACACTTTTAAAAAAGATGCAGACAAACTCGTGCAAAATGACAAGTGAACAAATAAATCAAAATGAAAATGAACTTAATTATAATTTGCACGCTATAAAATTAAGTTATTACAAAGAGAAATAATTTCACAAAATTATCCACATAATGACAACGGGTAATATGTAATTAGGGGCTGAAAAATCTATGGAAGGTGTCACAATTAACAGAAAGGTAGAAAGTGATAATACGGTAGTATTATTTAATTGTTATGAATAGGGATGGGCACACTATTTATTGGTATATCGATAAAAAATTCGATGAAAGTTTCAATACAGTCGGGAAATTAAAGTAGGTATTTTTTTAAACACAAACTCGAATGATTTCAAATATGATAAACAAACATGGAGTTTTGAAGAGTCGGTTAGGTTAGGTTAGGTCTTCACAGTTATTGATTTTAAAGTATCGATGTGTGATATTGCGAATAATCAATCGGTAGCACTCGGCAGTTTCTGCCTACCCCAATTTGAAAAAGTTTTGACTTTATACACCTGTTTACACGTATGCACTAAAAAGAAAATAACATACAAAATTTATTCAACGAAACAAAAGACTTTATCCTTCCCAACAAGATTTACAAGGTTTTAAAGCCTTGCATTAAAAATATTTTCACACCAAAAAACCTTGAAATATTTTAATTAGGGACGAAAAAGTAAGGATTTATCGCTCAAGTAATAAATTATACTCAAATATAACTGGCGATAAAGAAACTTTTGGATTTTAAGTATTTTTTTAGGTGTAATATGAAAAATAACTTTGTTGAAGACTGTATCCATCAACTGGGTTTGCCTGTATGATTGTTGGTAGCAGAAGATGTTTGAAGGATGAACAAAGTTAAGTCCGAAACATGAATTTACTGAAATACTTGTTTTATTTTTAGTAAATTCATGTTTCAGCCTTAAGGTTTAAGGCAAAAAGAAGTCATTTTAGTGAAACCTATTGGGATAAATATTTTTGAACGTTTTCACTAACATAAATACATGAACAACACTTGTAACGAGATATTTACCATGTCTATTATTTGTTTTTGTTTATCCGTGATCATGGCGTTTGCAACACCGCCAAAATATCGGGAAAAAAAAAAAACTTCGCAAATATCCCGTTACAAGTGTTATTGATAGTGTTAGTGACCATGTTACTTTAAAAACTTATACATACATGAATATTTAAATAAAACCGTGTTGTTCGATTTTAAACGCTCAGTAAAGCAAAGGAAGTTGAAACTCGAAAAGTGCGATTCTAAATTAAATTGCTTTCATTTAGGTGTCACATTGTGTCAGTAAAAACGGATGTTATTCATATAATTATGACTGTTGTGATAGCCATGTCTTCTTTCATGGCCTAAAATACGGGGTGGAAGTGACATCAATGCGCAAATGGTTTACACGTATTCAGTGAAAGAAAGAAACGAAAGAAAGAATAATGTTTTTATTTGGCATAAATAACACCTTAAAAATTATACAAAATAAATAAATAAACAAGACTAATAATGCCATAAGGGCCTCAGTTCAGCATTCTGGTATTATAACCAGATGGCAACACAAGTTGTACCACCTGTGACCTGACACTGATTTTCAGCTGCAGCCCACCAGTGCCATACACTCGAAAACATAAACAAACACATATATTTAAAGTAATTTTTTGCACACTTACTAATCGAATTATATTGTTACTTAAATACATTAAAAAACAATAACAAGAAAAATTATAAAAATTGGAAGTAAGAATTATAAAAATCTGGTTATAATACCAGAATGCTGAACTGAGGCCCAGTTCAGCATTCTGGTATTATAACCAGATGGCAACACAACACCTGTGACCTGACACTGATTTTCAGCTGCGGCCCACCAGTGCCATACACTCGAAAACATAAAAAAACACATATTTAAAGTCATTTTTTTGCACACTTACTAATCGAATTATATTGTTACTTAAATACATTAAAAAACAATAAGAAGTAAAAATTATAAAATTAATAAAACCAGTGTGTCAAACTGGACCCCTTAATGTTACATCGGTAATTTAAAAAAATAATGCTCTTTCCTACAAAAGGTAAATTACCTTAAATTCTATGTTGGTGGTTGAATTAAATTAAAAATTAAGGATGATTTTTTTTTTGTTTGGTTTGGTGTGATCTACTAAACACGTGGTCACTGTTTGTGCGTCAATATCAGGATTCCACCCTGTGTTCCAGCTAATTTCCTTTTGTGAAACTGTTCTAATTTAGATAATATTTTCGCGTGAATATTTCAAGCTTACCTACAAAAACATCTTCCATTTTACGCGAACGCGAATGGATTATAAAAACTTTCCTAAATTCCGAACTTTCCTAAGATCTCGGTAAAATATTCATCTCAAGAAAGTTTTATCAAGATTTCTGTTAAATAGTATTATAAAACTGTCATGTCAAAAACTTTGGACACAGTTTTTCTGTTGATGCGATTTTTTTTTTGTTTCAAGAGGAAATATCATTAATTATTGTTTACAAAATACCCCAAAAGTCGGACCTCCAGTCTTACCAAGGGGTCTTACCGTATTACGCACTGGGTTGTGGAGGTCAGATCAGTCAGAGGCAGTCGCTCCATATAAAGTACTGGTATTTAACTTCATCCAATTAGACTGACTGCTGACCCCAACTAGGACTAGCTATTGGGACTAGCTGTGCCCGCGACTTCGTCCACGTGGAATTAGATTTTTTCTAAAATAGAAGTAGCCTAAGATACTCCTTATTACATCAGCTTTTTCCCATCGAAATCGGTCCAGCCGTTTCAGGGTAGTCGAAAAATGAGACAGACAAAAATAAAAAAAATGACATATTGGTATATGTTCCGTATATGCATTTGACTATGCATGTAGTAAAAAGCGGTTATTTTAATATTACAAAAAGGCACTTCAATTTTATTTATTTGAATAGATATATAGAAAAGGCTAGACTAGTTTCTTTACAAAAATTACATTGACAGAATGTCGGCAAACGGTTAAAAATACGAAATTTCATACTACTACTATATTGAATTGATTTATTAAATGCTCGAAAACTGGGATTTTTATTCTTTTAAATACTTTACTTTTAAAATAACGTGGTTGCGTTAAAGCCGATTTTGAGCCCGAAACCGTATTATGCATCTGGCAGGTTATTTTAAACAGTGGCGGCGCTGACTTTAAAACAGTCTCATTTAAATTTAAAGAAATGTTCCAATTATTCAGATTCAAAAATTATACAAGCACTTTACTATTTATTATCTGATTAAAGTTTTAAAATACGTTTTAAAAACTAGTTCAGCAAAAAACTCGATATTCAAAACCACACCATGCCCCACCCCTATTCGTTGAAATCACGTAATTATCTTCGTCTTTGGAATCAAGTAATAAGGGATCGCGTCATTATTCCAATCTGTTCCATCAAGCCGATCAGATAAGATGTTAAAAAATATTCTCCAGAAATTGGAAAACCCAAAAAGGCCTTTATTAGGCCCAAATATCAAAGCATTACAATTTTGGGGACTGTTGCTCCCAAAAAACGTTTTCATGAAGTATTTTTACTTGCTGATGCATATTTTGGTTACTATTTTCACTGCAACCGAGCAAGTAGACGTTTGGTTTGTGAAATCAGACATGAATTTACTCCTAAACAATTTGAAAATTACAATGCTGGCCACAATTAGTGTAATAAAAGTGACAACATTTTTGTCCTGGCAAAAATATTGGGTCAGCATCATCGAATACGTTACTAAGGCGGACTTAAACCAGCGAAACACAACAGACAAGAAAAAACTAGAGCTACTAGACGCATTTACGAAGTATTGCAGAAAGATAACTTATCTATATTGGTCGTTAATGTATACTACGGTTATCATAGTGATGGTCCAGCCAATCTTCAAGTATATTTCCTCGGAGACTTATAGAGTAAACGTAAAAAATGGAACAGATACTTACTTGCAAGTAGTAAGTTCTTGGGTACCGTGGGATAAAAACACTCTGGTTGGTTACTTAGCGGCCTCTGTCTATCAAAGCTATGCGGCTATATATGGTGGCGGTTGGATAACCTCTTTCGATACTAATTCCATGGTGATTATGGTTTTCTTCAGAGCTGAACTAGAGTTGTTGCGAATTGATTCCAAGGATATTTTTGGATCGGAATCGGTGCAAGTAGATCATCGTGTGGCTGTGGAGAGGTTGAAGAATTGCCATAAAAGGCATGTTGAGTTGGTCAAGTGAGTATTTTGAGGTTTTAAAAGGTATGTATTGTTTTTTTTTTAAATTAATAAAGCATTGAAAGTTACATTTTACCTGGGGTACCCTTTAATTAATTATTCGATTAAACACTTTGCCTAGAGTATAAAAAAAGACACCGACAATGAAAAGATATTCCGCTCTGAGCGCTCGTAACGAACGCACGTATCGCTACGACTCGCTGTCACCGGTAAAGCGACCGTCTCTGCGGCCGCGAAGACGAAGAAGGCGACCGCCTCGGCGGCTGGAGCCAAGACCAAGAAGGCAGTAGCCGCCGCCGCGTCCGCAGCTTCACCTTCCAAGGCCAAGTCTTCGGCCGCCGCCGCCGCTAAAGACAAGAAGGCTGCCGCCGCTAAGAAGAAGCCGGCTCCCAAGAAGGCCGTCGCCCCCGCCAAGGCGAAGAGCGCCGC
Source organism: Cerastis leucographa (assembly GCA_963082945.1). Lineage (NCBI taxonomy): Eukaryota > Metazoa > Arthropoda > Insecta > Lepidoptera > Noctuidae > Cerastis > Cerastis leucographa. The sequence goes on along the minus strand of OY720369.1, from coordinate 2,597,836 downwards.
CGCTCTGAAGGCTAAGAAAACAGCCAAGCCGCCAACCAAGAAACCTAAAGCGCCTAAACCCAAGAAGGCCGCGGCTGCACCCAAGTCTAAACCGGCAGCCAAGAAAGCGTGCCGGCTGTCTATCTGACTTCCAAAACCCAGTAACTGAGTAATACGATACCCCTTTAGTTAAAAACCCGGTTATGTGAAATAACTAAACAGGAAATCTAAACTCTACTAAGATAAAATAACTCCTCCAAATTGTTAAATGCGATTCGAAATCCAAATTAACCTTTGCCAAGTCAATCTAACTTGAACAGTTAAATGTGAACGATAAATTCCTGTAACTTTGTTTACTTACCAGTTTACGTATTAACATGGCGAGTTAAGATTACTTCGAATATGTGAGGATTCGAAGTTTAGAGGATTTTCGTAATCTGTTTTTGGATTGGTAAAACGTTATATTAGGTTTATTTCGGAAACATGTTCTTTAGTTTGTTACTAATGGCAATATTAGCAACAACACACAACAAAAAGTACTACAGCAACGTAGTACAAAAAGTAATACAGCGAAATAGCACAAAAGTACTACGGCAATGTAGTTCAAAAAGTACTACGGCAACAAAAAACAAAAAGTTCTACAGCAATAAACAACAAAAAAGACTACCTACAGCAACATAGCACAAAAGTACTACAGGAACATAGCACAAAAAGAACTACAGCAACAAGGAACAAAAAGTACATATCGCCATCTATGACACAAAGGAAAAACTAAAATCAAAATACTAAATCGCACAGTTAGTTATCCGCGACCTAAGAGTATACAAGGTGTTGTTTTGCATCCTCGTCAAAATTCAGGCGGTTGTCACAAAAGACATAAATTATCAATTTGAATTACGGTACCTAGTTAATTATTAATAAACGCTGATTTTTTTGGTTGTTTAGGTTTGTCAGTATTTTAGAAAGAACCAATTAACGTGGTTTAGGGAATAAAAAATATCGAATAAACGTTTGAGATTGTTTGTAAATGTAAAAGCGCGGTTATAGGGCTAGGATCAGACGGGCCGAGGTTCAAAACACGGGTGGTTCACATTTACCGATTTCCGTAAATAAGCAAAAATAAAAATTGCCAACACATTTTATTATTGATTCGGCACGAGAATCATTAGCTTATTTACCTCCTTGAATTTGACGAGGATGCAAAACAACATCTTGTATAGAAACCCAATAACAATTACGGTCGGGCCGTAGTCCACCAGACACAGCACTAGTCTTGTTGGAGGACCCTACCTTTTAAATGGACGATGAAGAACTTTACACCCTGTTCTTCAAAATTCTATACAAACAGCTGAATAGTTTTACGGTTGCAATACTCTTGAACAGAACTATTTATATAAATGAGAAATTCTTAAAAGAAAAATCCAATAACACTTTGCCCAACCTGGTAATCGAACCCAGAGACCCTCGTTCTTAATTAAAACACGTCAAGCTTTTGTTGTTGTAGGAGCAGCGGTGGCCCAGTGGTAGCAGCACCGACTTACGGGCAGTAAGTCGTAGGTTCGAACCCAGGCAGGCGCATTACTTTGTGTATTTTATTTCATCACCGCTGCTCTCAAAAACGGTGAAGGAAAACATCGTGAGGAAACCGGCATGTCCTAGAACTAAAAATTCGAAGACATGTGACATCTACCAACCCGCACTGGGCCCGCGTGGTGGATTACAGCCCATTCCCTCTCATAGAGAGGAGGCCTGCGTCCCAGCAGTGGGAACAACATAGGCTGATGATGATGATGATGATGATGAAGCTTTTGTTCCTGATCTTCATCTACAACCCAGTAACTGGGTAATACGATACCCCTTGGTAAGACTGGCTGTTAGACTTTTGGCTTCTGACTACTCGTAACGACTGTTAAAGATCAACAAATGACAGCCGGGATTAACGTGCTTTCTGAGGCACGGAGGAAACTCGGTATGTAAAGATGGTCAGCCATCCACGGACCAATCTCGGCAAGCACGGCTTTACCCTAAAGTTCGACCCGTGCGGCTGTTATTATTCAGCCACAAGAATCACGATTTCATTCATAATCTGACACAGACCTGCAAATTACAAAAACGTTAGTTTGATTACCGCATCCTCCTAACGTTAAACGAAAATGATAATTATAAGCCTCACTTAAATACATGAATTTTGATTTTGATGGAAACAAACGGCCACAAAACATCATCTTTTTGCCCATGTCCCATGTTACTTGGGGTTGGCACAACATGTTTTTAGGGTTCCGTACCCAAAGGGTCAAACTGGACCCTATTACTGAGACTGCGCTATCCGTCCGTCCGTCTGTCACCAGGCTGTATCTCATGAACCGTGATAGATAGCCAGTTGAAATTTCTACAGATTATGTATTTGTGTTGCCGCTCTGACAATAAACACTAAAAACAGAATAAAGTAAATATTTTAGGGGGCTCCCATACAAAAAAGTGATTTTTATGCTTGTTTTTATAAATAATGGTACGGAACCCTTGGTCCGCGAGTCCGACTCGCACTTGGTCGGTATTTTCCTCCATTCTTCTCTGTCAACCGTCACGCTTATCATTTACTCCTTTTTCTTTCATTTCATTCTTCACACAATACATTCATCATTTCCTTGGTCTTTCTCTCTTAAACAAACTGCTTCAAACGCGGCGTGGTACTTACCCAAACGTCACTGTTCTTAGGATTCAATTTCCATTTACTTTTTTTTCCCAGGTTCGCCCGTCTGTTTGACTCTTGTCTGTCACCGATAATGTTACTTTACATGTTCGTATGTTCAGTCATGCTATGTGTCACCGCTTATCAGATCACGGTGAGTATTTTTATCCTTGACAATTGTATTTTTGAAGTGAAACTTCTTATGCGACTTCCAACAAGTTTAACGTTTTCATGGAGGGGGAATATTTTCTATTACCCACTAAGAGATGGCGCTATTACAAGATTTGTGACAACGTAGTTCTACTAGGTACGCAAGATGGCGTGCAAACAGTCATGCATTCGACTCTTCGGTGTGACCAGCCTTCGCTCAATTTTCATGAGTAGAATAACCTCGATAAACTTATGTAATAAAAAGTGTACAACAATAAAACAATAAAATATTATTTAGAAGCTCAATAAAATAACGAGAGTAAATGCGTGGGTGGCACTCGAACGCATGCGTGTAGAAGTTTCACTTCTTCCGCGCGGAGGGACTCCACGCACTATTTTTTTCTTTCCTTAAATATCACCAGCCTATGGTGCAGCAGTGAGGCACACAGTGTCACAATTTTGGTATTGTTTTAAGTTTTATTTTTATAGTGCACCTGTGGCGTGTGGCAAATAAATATGATTTATATTCTTTCCATTCATAAGAAACAACTAGGCCTTTAAAAATGTTATAATTTTAAACCTATTCTGCTACAGATCGAAACCAACACTATGCAAAGATTCCTGACTACGGAATATTTGGTGTTTGGAGTCGCACAGTTGTTCATTTACTGCTGGCACAGTAATGATGTTTTGTTTGCGGTAAGTATGAATCATCTTCGTCTCTTATTTACAGGAATGTAAGTGAATGGGCTCAATCGGCACTTTACAATGAAAGACCGGACTTTTATATCAGGTGTAAGAATGAACAATGTTAAGAAGACAGTACTATCTTCTTTGTTCTTTTTCCTGTGGTTAGTTCCTAAACTGGTGTCAGAATTATTATGCCGCGCATGAGACTCTGACTTAGCTTTACATGCCGTCGAATACTATCTCTCAGGCATGCTGGTTTCCTCACGATGTTTTCCTTCATCGAAGCAAGTGATAAATAAACCATACTAATCCGAAAAATCAGAGGTCTTATGACTTGGTTTGGCTTTCGAGTACAATGAAAGACTCGTAGTGAAACGCGACTGTCAATCTCACTGCGCCTTACGAGATCCCCGAAAGTTTAAGCCCAGGTGTACCGAATAGTACACCCATATTGAAACTTCTTATGCGACTTCTAACAAATTTAACGCTACCATGGAGGGGTAATATTTTCTATAGCTCACTAAGAGATGGCAGTGTTACAAGATTTGTGACTACGTAGTTCGACTAGGTACGCAAGATGGCGTGCAAACAGTCATGCATTTGACTCTTCGGTGTGACCAGCCTTCGCTTAATTTCCACGAGTAGAATAACCTCGATTTACTTAGGTAATAAAAATAATACAACAAGAAAACAACAAAATATTATTTAGAACCTCAATAAAATAACGAGAGTAAATGCGTGGCATTCGAACGCATGCGTGTAGTATTACGACGTTTCACTTCTTCCGCGCGGAGGGACTCCACGCACAATTCTTTTTTTACGTCCTTCCTTTTTACTTTTAGAGTGCAGATCTGATGCGTGGTCCATACGAGAGCATTTGGTGGTCAAAAAGCGCAAAGTATCGCAAAGATCTTTACTTATTGGCAGCACAGTTTAATAAGAGCATCGTGTTTTCAGCTGGGCCTTTTTCTAATCTCACTGTGGCTACATTTATAAGCGTAAGTTTTTCTTTTGATTCTTTTCAAAAATTTTATCAGTCTGATTTAGAGGTATCATCAGCCTACTATTCTTCAACTATGTTGGGGTCGGCTTCCAGTCTAACCGCAGACAGCTGAATACCAGTATTTTACATGGAGCGACTGCCTATCTGACCTCCGATAAGAATAGTTGGTCGCTGGGTTGAACTCAAGACAATGTTTATGTTCTTTCTTTCTCCAAATTAGCTTACTGGTATTATTTAACCTCACGCGTAGATTTTTTTTTAACTTTATTTTTTATTTTATTATATTCGTCTATGCACGTGTAAGCGGGCACCTCTTTATGTCTGGAGGCTTTATTTATTCTTGAGTATATATTTTTTTTTTTTTTTTTATTATTATTGGTGTGTGCTAGCTGACATATGACATTAATTTGATATAATGGATTCCTTGTTTATATAAACTTGAACACTTTTGTATAGAATCTGGTTCATCTAACCTAACAGACAGATGTGTTGCTGGGGAGTTTGTTCCGTCACTTCTTCTTCCCAGCTAAAACACTAGGATGTGGCGAAGGGCGGGCGTTTTGGGGGACTGTCTCTTGTAATTTTGACGTTCAAAAAGTGCTGATCATCAGCCTAGTTTGAATAAATGACTTTTGATTTTGATTTTTCCACTATTCAGTTCGTACTGGGTAGTAGGATAGACCTGGTAAGACTGGTTGCCAGAATTTTGAGCCACTGAATATTTACCTGTAACGACTGCCGGAGATCTATCGAGATCGAAAATCAAACCATTTTAAAAGACTAACCATGGAGTTTCTTGTCGGTTCTTCTTCATAGGAAATGACTAACTCGAACCGAGCACCTTTTATCGACGTTTTAAAAGTGCCCATGTAGGCCTATGTGAAATAAAATATGTGTTTTGGATTTTGAACATGGTAAGTAATGGATAATTACTGATCCACGGACCAAACCTTAAATATCAACCCGTGCAGCTGTTGCAAAAATCCTTGATCTTTGCGAAAATCCGAATACAAGAAAAAAATCTTATACCAACTATAGTAATATATTAATACGTTCCTGTAATGAACTTGACAAACAGCAGGACACGCAGGACACAATATTATATGAACTCATGGATACAGAGGGCGCCAAACTAGTGGCTCAGTTCTGGGCCGACACAATTTAGATTGTCATCGACACGCTAACAAGAAGAAGAATATCTTCCTATGAAACTTCTACAGAAATGTTCATATTATTATAATCAAAAATCTTAGAAATAATCGAATAAATTGCCAGAACTTCTTAAAATACAACACACACATGTAATAAAACCTTGATTATTGTATTCTCATTTAATATTTTTCTTTCTCATAATAATGTTATATTTTTTCAGATCCTGAAAGGGGCCTACAGTTATTACACACTTCTCAGTCAGTCTCAGATGAAATAAAGAACAAGTATAATTATGGCAATTTATTTTATGTAAAAGAAATAATTTTATCTGGATTTTTTCATACAGAGTGTTTCGATATTCGAGTAACTTTATATAAGTAATGTAGAATGCTTATTTTATTCTTGGAAACTTGAAAAATGTTATCTTTTATTACTTTGGAACTTTGGGTAAAGCAAAAAAAAATTGAAGAGAAGTGCTCGACCTGTTACAGTCCACTGCTGACAATTAGGTCTCACCCAAGATGTCCGATTGTGTGGTTTTACGATAGCCTTACGATATCTTCTATTTGCTATAACGGATAAAGATGTTATTATACATAATATAAAACCTTTCCGAAGTACGTGTTATTTGTTTGTTTTTAGGGTTCCGTACACAAGGGGTCAAACGAGACCCTATTACTGAGACTTCGCTGTCCGTCAGCCCGTCCGTCTGTCACCAGGCTGTATCTCATGAACCGTGATAGTTAGCCAGTTGACTACAGATTATGTATTTCTATTGCCGCTAAAACAACAAATACCAAAAACAGAATAAAATTAATATTTTAGGAGGCTCCCATAAAAAATCGTTTTTATAAATAATGGTACAGAATCCTTCGTGCGCGAGTCCGACTCGCACTTGGCCGGTTTTTGTATCTCATTTGCACGGTCCCGTCGGACACTTATAAACTCCGCGCGGGGCATAAGCTAGTTCTAGTAGTTTATCTTAAGCAAGTAGCAGTGGACAGGCCACATTGCTCGGAGAACGGATGGCCGATGGGACATAAAAGTTCTGGAATGGCGACCGCGAACTGGAAGACGATGCGTTGGAAGGCCTCCCACTTGGTGGACCGATGACCTGGTGAAGGTTGCGGGGATCTGCTGGATGCGAGTCTCACGGGACCGGTCAATGTGGTGACACTTGGGGGAGGCCTATGTTCAGCAGTGGACGTCTTTTGGCTGAAATGATGATGATAATGATGAACTTTTTTCTAAACAAATACCTGTGCTGTTTGAAAAACGTTTTGTCTTTGGTCTGTTTAGTGTAGGTATTGGCCTAGTTCCAAAAATAACGTAACAATATCAGACTTATCTAGCGAGGAGCTCGTGGCTAAATATTAACAGCCGCACGGGTCGATCTTTAAGGTTAAGCCGTGCTTGCCGAGGTTGGTCCGTGGATGGGTGACCATAATTACATACCGAGTTTCCTCCGTGCCTCGGAAAGCACGTTAAGCCGTTGGTCCCGGCTGTCATTTTTATATCTTTGACAGTCGTTACGAGTAGTCAGAAGCCAAAAATCTGACATCCAGTCTTACCAAGGGGTTTCGTATTACCCAGTTACTGGGTTGTGGAGGTCAGATAGGCAGTCGCTTCATGTAAAATACTGGTACTCAGCTGCATCCGGTTCGATTGGAAGCCGACCCCAAGATAGTTTGGGAAAAGGCTAGGCAGATGATGAATATCAGACCTATCTAGAAGATAAGACAAAGTTGCGCGTATGTATGTGTACATGAACATTTCACCTGTTATACATACGTAGGTATAAGGTGTAAACATAATCGGGCGGTAGGAAACGCCCGGGTGTTACCATTGCGAGGATCGGCCGGAGGACACGGTGGAGTACACCGTGGAGCTCTGCCCCGCTTGGGCTGAGCACCGCCGTGTCCTCGTAGCGGCGATTGGCGGCGGTGACCTCTCGCGTCTGGCCCTGGTTCAATCCATGGTCCGGAGCGAGAGGGAATGGGATGCCGTCGCCTCCTTCTGCGAAGCAGTCATGCTAGCGAAGGAGGTGGCGGAACGTGAGAGGGAGAGAACCTCACGTCCCAGCCGCCGCGGGAGACGCCCCGGGCGTCGGGGGGCAACCAGTGGCCCCCGGCCACCGTAGGCGCGAGCCTCAAGGAGATGTCAGCAAACCGGAAGGGGTCCGAGAGGGCTGATGCCTGCCAGGGCTGCGGGTTGTTCGAAAGAGATACCGCGGCCCTGGAACACAAAGGGCTAAGTAGGAACATGGGTGGGTTTTAGTCAGTCAAGTCTGACACTCCCTCCCGCCCAGAGCGGGAGAAGTCATTTGATGATTACCCATCCGCAAAAAAAAAAAAAAATGTTTAAACAGATACTTCACGAAGCTGGAAACCAAGCATTCTGTTTATCAAACTAAGTAATCCTACGCAAAAATTGTTTGCGGTGAAAAACCACGTTTTACGGTAGAACTCAATGTAACGCACTTAAAACATTGTGCTGATAGATGCTATAACTAGTAAACACGTCATAAAGGCATTTAAAGTAAAGTTCTAACCTTTAAAAATTAGTCATCATCTGCCTAGCCTTTTCCCAAACTATCTTGGGGTCGGCTTCCAGTCTACGAGTAACCGGATGCAGCTGAGTACCAGTACTTTACATGAAGCGACTGCCTATCTGAACTCCACAACCTAACTACTGGGTAATACGATACCCCTTGGTAAGATGAGATTGGATGTCAGAATTTTGGCTTCTGACTACTCTTAACGACTGTCAAAGATCTAAAATGACAGCCGGGACCAACGGTTTAATGTGATTTCCGAGGCACGGAGGAAACTCGGTATGTAATTGGATGTATTTGGATTGGATGGTTACCCATCCACGGACCAACCTCGGCAAGCACGGCTTTACCTTAAAGATTGACCTGTGCGGCTGTTATTATTTAGCCACGAGCTCAAAACTAAAAAATAGTTTTATTTTTTTTTAAGTTGTGAAAAAGTTTGAATTTTTACCTCCAAAATCTCCGTAACTAGAAAGTTTCCAGGTATGGTCCAGAACAAAAAAAAATATCTCAAAGACGGAGAAAAAGTGCTTCGTTAAAGGTTGATTAACACCCTTTATATAAGTGCCTTTGTAATAAGGGGCGAAGGCCGCATTCCAATAATAGAAAATGGTAATTTAATTCAATTGATTGATTGATAAAATACACGAAATGAATTCTCGTTTTACCAATCCGAAATATTTAACAACAACACAAATACATACTATTAACCTCTGGCGGGTACCGGGTTCAATTCAGAGCCTCGAATTATGTAAATAAGAGGTACGGTCGTAAAGTTTTCCGATATTGTTTTTTGTATTGTCATTTTTCAGGTGTGAAAGTTTATTTTCGATATTGAGGACACGGAAATACGAGGGCTTGTTTTTTTATTGACTAGTTAAATTGTTGGGATTGGGTTATCTTTTAGAGAAACAGATTTAACTTCTTACTACTATTATATTATACGGAGAAGCTCGTGGCTAAATAATAACAGCCGCTCAGGTAATTAATTAAGGTAATGCCTTGCTAATTCCCTTTTTATAATAATTTACTGTACTGTGATCTTAACCGGGCACAAACTCAGAACCCACCCATCCTAGTTTTTACCTTTCTGTAGTCTTTATCATGACAAATAAAGAAATCAACATTATTATACGACGCAATAAAATCATTACCAATTTCGATAGATATACAGAGAAGGTTATTCAAAGCGTAACTGTTATTTGCTAAGGCGTAGCGTTGACGGCTACGCGTCCGCTACGCCGTAGCAATCTCGTAGCCCAACGTAAATAACAAACATGTTCTCTGCTTTTTCTATTAAAATCACATCTGAATATTTTTATTATTACTTTGAACCAACAAAATAATATTTCTAACAAATTATAGTGCATGTTCACGCAAAAAATAATTACAATTAGTACTTTATCTTCACCATTTAGGACCATAATCGCATATTTACGTCCCCATGTACGAACAACGAATATAAAAACATATTAATGACTCTGAAATCCTTCATTTTTATTATAATTACTGTTTGTTGGTAATAAAAATTCATATTGGGGGAGGATGAGAGGGATTAATCCGTTTTGAGTATTCACATCAGGGACAATATGATACGAATATATGAATATGGTATTTTTTTTAGGGTAAATACGGATTTTATTACTGTGATCAACAATTTTTTTAGGTTGTTATTACGCAATGACCTAGATGCTTACCGTGAGGGCTGGTTTGAGGCGGTGCTGGAAAAGAGTTCTAACTAAGAAAAAAATATGTAAGGTTTTTGTTCCGCAGCGAAGCGGGACAGCTACGATTGATAAAATTAATTATAAAATTAATTAATTCAAATAAAATAATTAAATTAATGATAAAAATAATCTTCTAGAGGAAAAGGAAACAAAGATAATCACTGATGTAAAAATGTATAGAGGAAACTGTTAATAGAATAAATACTTTTTAGGGTTCCGTAAACGGGACTCTACTACTGAGACTTCGCTGTCCATCCGTCGGTCACCAGGCTGTATCTCATGAACCTCTGTAGAAATTTCAATTGGCTAACTATCCCGTGATAGTTAAAAAATTAAATTTCTACAGATTATGTATTTCTATTGCCGCTTTATCAACAAATACTAAAAACAGAATAAAATAAATATTTAAGGGTACAAAACAGTACGTACAAAAAAGATTGATTCTTTTGCTCGTTTTTATAAAGAATGGTACGGAACCCTTCGTGCGCGAGTCCGACTCACACTTGGCTGGTTTTTTTTAAATGTGTCCCTAACAGGACAAAAGTTAATTTGGAAATTCGTGATTTTTAAAGTGAAAGCAAAAAAGTTGGTACTTAGGCTACTGTTTAGGTTTCAGCTACTTATATCTACATTTTTTGCAACACACCATTATCTGCCCAGCCTATGTTGGAGTCAGCATCCAGTCTAACCGAATACAGCTGAATACCATTATTTTACATGGAGCGACTGCCTATCTGACCACAACCCTACTCCGTACTGGATAATGCGATACCCTTCGGTTAGACTAGGACTATCTAAGATTTATAAATGACAGAGATGGAAAAAGCGGCTTTACATGCTTTCCGAGGCAGGGAGGAGAACTCAGCATGTAATAAATGTTTAGCACAATCCAATAACGACCTTTGCAAGCAAAATCAAAATATTTTATTTTACGTAGGCCTACCAACCCGAACCGTGCACCTTTTGTCGACGTTTTATAAGTGCCCATCACTTATAAAACGTCGACAAAAGGTGCACGGTTCGGGTTGGTCATTTCCTATGGAGAATAACCGGCAAGAAACACCATGGTTACTCTTTTAAAATCATTTGGTTTTACAATATTTGAATGTTACAACGTTAGTACTTAAGTATGGGACGACAGCGTAGGCCTGAAAATAAGTCGTTGCATGCTACAAAACATAGAACAAGAAAAAAAATTGAAAACCTACGAATTTACAAAGCATACAATGTCCGCACATTCACAGAAAATAGGTAAATAAAAATAATCTAAATGTCAGCGCTGCTTAACCGTGACCCGTGCGGCTGTTATTTTTTAGCCACGAACCGCTCAAAACAATTGAATAAAACACTAAATCAATGTAGCAACTGCTCAAATAAAACCTTCAACCATAGACACACCCACACGCTCCCATAAGAATATTTACGGCCCCATAAAGTTTTATGGTTTATTTTTTTCATAAGCCCAAAATGTTATGACTTGTGATTCGGATGTTTTAATTTGAACGTTTTTCTTGCACATTGATATTTTTATTTTGTGGGAACCAAAAGAAAATATGAGTATCGTATTAATTAGGTAGGTACGCAAGATGGCGTGCAAACAGTCATGCATGTCTCTTCGGTGTGACCAGCCTTCGCTCAATTTCCATGAGTAGAATAACCTCGATAAACTTATGTAATAATTATGTAATAAAAATAATACAACAAGAAAACAACAAAATATTATTTAGAAGCTCAATAAAATAACGAGAGTGAATGCGTGGCACTTGAACGCATGCGTGTAGTATTACGAAGTTTCACTTCTTCCGCGCGGAGGGACTCCACGCACAATTTTTTTACGCACGCACATACCTACGTTTTTACTTTTGGGTTTACGTAGGTGAATGAATTATTTGCGATTTCATGGATTACAGTCGAAAGCCTGTCGAGATATTGCTGAATAATTTGTATTATGAATTGAATAAGCTTTGTTCAAGATCGAGAAATGTCTGGAGTTCTGAGAAAACAGCGTTGTTAATAAAACTGGAAGCTACAATAATGTTTGAGTTCCTAACATCAGTCCTGTATTCATTGAGGGGGTAAGCAGAGGTGTACCTAATAGTACATCTACATATCGCCAGATATCTTTAAGGCCCATGTCATAGAGAGCGAACCTATTTTTTTGAAGTGAAAACTTCTTAAGCGTCGTTATGCTGTTTTGTGATGGATAAAATTGTTAAACTCGCGAAAAATTTTGGCGTCAAGACACGTGACTGTCAGGTCTCGTAGGTTGCGAAGGAATTTGAACTTTATGACATATGTCATTGAGTTTTGGTTTTCAAAACTGGATAATTATCATATGCACAAACAAAACCTTCGGTTTCTCCAAAGAGGTAAAATTCGTAAGACGGATTGTAATAGTTCTGTAGTGTTAAATTATTGATGTAATATAAATTGGCATGTTTGTGTACGATAGCGCAATATAGAATATTGTATTTTACCACATAAATTATAATACTTTTATACTGATAATTAAAGCAATTCGTGCAAAATTATTCCCTAACCATTCCAAAATATCAAAAATGCACAACCTTAATAAGTTTTCACTTCTGCCGGCACTCCTGCAGTGCAACCCGTTTTTTTTTATTTGCCCTCTGTTTGCTTTTAACTCTAGTCTATTGCCATCAATCGGTCCCAAATCCAAACTCCGTGGCTGCTATTGAGAAATATCTGATGAAAAAACCCACTTAAAATTTTGCCCTTCACTTTGCTTTGTAAGATTAAGTACGAGTACATTCATAGCACGGTCAAGGTATGGTGCGGTATGGTGGGCAGAATCCTACTGGTTTAGTAGGCATAGCCAGCATCAGCTCAGACCAGGGCTTTAAATAACGGTAAAATTTTCGTAACGTTACCTTCATTTGCCAGTGTTACCGTTAATATTTAAATAACGTTAAAAAATTTAACGTTATTTTTGCAACAAACGCCGCATTTTGTGGGTCGCTAGGTCGTGGTTGAGGGAGTCAGTATATGGTTAGCAACACACAACCTTGAATGTGACCGGGTTTTAGCTAAATTAACGGTAAAGTAACGTTATTATCGTATTTAAGGTTAATTGTATTTAACGTTAAATTACTGGTAATGCTATCAATTAACGTAATATTTTTGTAAAGTTAAAAAGGTATCATATTGGAATTAACGTTAAGTAACGGATATTATTTCGTTAGTTGGTAACGTTAACAAGCCCTGGCTCAGACCCCTTCCGATTCGCTGACGTCTCCTTGATGCGCGCGTGGAACTAGAACGCGCCGTCGACACGGCCTGTCGTCATGAGACAGGCAGACGGTAAGCTAGCCCATTACTCACCGTCCACAAGGCCACGGCTACGGTGGCCCCCGACGCACAGGGTGTCTCCCGCAGCGGCTGGGACGTGAGTCTCTCTCCTTCTCACATTCCGCCACCTCCTTCGCAAACATGACAAGCTTCGCAGAATTAGGCAACGACTTCCAATCCCCTTTCGCTGCGCACCACAGTACACTGTCCTTGGTAATACGATACCCCTTGGTAAGACTTCGGGCCACTAACCTACCTGTAAAGACAGTTCAAAGATCTACAAATGATAGTTGGGATCAACGGTTTAACGTGGTTTTAGAAGTACGAGGATACCCAGTATATGTGTAATACGTGATCACCCATCCACGGAGCAACCTAGGCAAGCGCGGTTTAAGCTGAAGATCGACCGGAGTGGCGGTTTTTATCTAGCCTCGACCTCCTCAGGTAATAAAATAAATCATTATAATATTCCTTAAAATTAAACATAATTTTTTTTTCATTCAACAAATAATAAACTCAGGCATTTTGTTTTTCCTCCCGTTCAAAGATCGTCGTTGCCATGACAACATTATTGGAATGTTAGTATAGAAGGCTTATTTCTGTAAAGGTTATTTCAATGTCTTTTTTTCTGCCGGCAGTTTTTGTTAAGAAATAATACAATTCATGGAATATAGAAGACTTTTTGGTGTTATTTACCCTTTGGTGTTTTAAAAGGTTAAGTTTTGGAAGTTCAATGAACTTTTTGGCAGAAACAATAATAGTTATCGTGTTTTTATAAAAAAGCAGTCTCCTTTAAGATAATAAAAATTGTATGATACTCGCTTCGTACTGGAATACGTGCATAAGATGTCTCCTCTGAAAGAACGAATTTCGTTCGTATGCTTTTGAGGTTTCCAATATTCAAGTCAAAAGGCTGCCGAAACATTTGCTTCTTTATTTTAAGAAGAAATCTTAGTATAGTAATATAATATTAGCCAATCAGCAAGGCGTAACCAACGTAATAAATCTGCTCATGTAAATCGTATCAGCTGCCACGGAGTTGAGCGGGCAAAAACTAAATTGTGTCTGTTCTGCTCATGTTTCCTATTCTTTGGAAATGTCAGTCGACGCAAGGACGTTGGTCGATAGACGGCGCTAATGTTTAAAATGTCTCGTTTGCTCAAGGTCATTGGCGTATGTTAGGGCCCTAAGCACTGAACCAGTTTTCCCACTCCCTCTCACAGACTGGCTAAGTCTAATTGGATTTTTCTTTCAGGAATTATTCAGTATCAGCCAGGGAAATCGGATTTGTGCCTGTATCATGGCATCAAACTCATCCCTAATTGGCGAAATGTGGGCGTATTAAATACACCTTTGCCTAAACCTCCGTAGATTATTATTGGTGTGTTGATAAGTTATAATTCAGTCAAAAATTTTAACAGCTTCATCCATGAGAACACTTCTTGAGTTGAGTTCTCAAATCTTTGAATATTTCATTTGACAAAAGATGACGAGTTTAAGGCAGCTTTCATAATAGGACGTCAGTAGCGCGACAGTAGCGCGGCAGAAGCACATGCCTTCACATTATAAGAACAGCTGCGCTGCAGTGTGGCGCTCTTCATTTCAAAACTAACGGGAAACATTTTGTATCTCCCGAAGGAAAAGTACCGTGGCAGAACAATATGATTTAACCGGTACCGGTACCTACATTAAATAGAGATAGACCCACTTTTATTTTCGAAGTCAGAATAAACAATGCACATAATTCTTGCCAGTTTTTCTACTTTAGGCTCCTGTTGTTGTTCGTCGCTTCTCAAGTCCCACAAAACAGGACGCATTTGAATTTCAATAATTAATCGTTCGGTGTTAAACTCGCTCATTGTGCAGTCTATAATTATGAGCGCTTGCAACACTGGCTCATTGCCGATCGAGCGCACGCGGCTTCCGCGGACGCTTATAAAATATGAAAATTCTGACAGCGCGACAGTCACGCATCCGTCGCGCGACTGTCGCGCTGCTAAAGTCGCCTAAATGTGAAAGCGGTCTAAGACAAAATTTTCCAGAAGTTATTTAGCACAGTGTTATGTTAATAATGTTGTAAACGCTTTGGATTTCGATGAATAAACATTTTGTTGCGAATTTCATGCTATGTGGGTTTTATGATGGTGTGTTTATTGTATCGGCAATGATTCTATTAAACTTTGGCTCACATAAAATAGTGCTATCCTTTTCTTTCGGGTTTAAATATAAGATAACATCATTCCCTATCTCTCGATTTTTATTACCCAGTACTAACTGGGTTGTGGAGGTCAGACAGATAAGCAGTCGCTGCGTGTAAAATACTGGTATTCAGCTGCATCTGGTAAGACTAGAAACCGACCCCATTAGAGTTGAAAAAAGGCTAGGCAGATGATGTTGACCTTGGTCCATTGTTTTTTTTTTAATTATTTTTATCAATAGTCTGGCGCTTGACCACTATCTCACTTGATGGTAAGCGATGATGTGGTCGACGGTGAAGCACGCTTGCCTAGAAGAAACCTATTCACTCTTGACCTAAAGACCCCCAGATTGTAGCTATCGGGAAACACAGACTCCGGCAGGGAATTCCACTCCTTAGCGGTACGCATAATAAAAGTATTCCCAAAACGCTTAGTGCGAATAGTGCGTCCATCACGTACTGATGGCGCATAGCCGTACGTCTGGTAGTCCGATGATGAAACGGGCTAGCTGGAATTAGATCATGCAATTCCATCGCACACTCCCCCCAAAATGTAACCGGTAAAAAACCGATAAGCTAGCATAACATTGTATTTTGTAGACTTTCGCTTCCCGTGAACCAAGCATGACTTTTACCTTAACCAGAGGCTAAGAGTTACCATAAAACGTAGTAATGCCACCGACTGGTGGCGTTGCCACGTTTTCAAGAGACTTCTTGGGAGCATTATCAGCAGCAACTTTGAAGAAGAGTTTTTTGTCATCAGTTGACTTATTTTAGTTAGATTAAATCGTTTTTAATTGTATTTGAACAAAGAGGAATAACAGGAATTCCTTTTTGTTAATAAATGGGATTATATTACTTTCTGACTTGTTGGTCTAGTGGTTACAATCGCGACTGCTGAGCATGAGGTCCTGGGTTCGATTCCTAGGTCAGTAAAAGTATTATTGGGTTTTTTCCATTAGTAATTTCTCTGTACACGCCACGGATACCGGATTTGTGCCCGGTTGATAACAATGTGATGCTCCCCATGCCCATCCCATGCAGCAACTCGAGTAGCTCCCAATCCGTCTTCGCAGAAACACTCGAATATTATGTCTCCTATAAAACATCCTTTATAATCCAGCCTGTCCCAGCTACCTGCGTGACCGTTTTTGTTTTACCCGTTCTACTGATGCTCTGTGTAAATCCCTTCTTAGGCACCATCTTAATTTCCCATCCCATAAAACTGAATTCTACTCTTACTCTTTCTCCGTTCACGCATTACGTTTGTGGAACTCACTTCCGCCTGACATTCGAGACTCTAAAACTTCATTTCTCTTCAAAAAGCAAGTTTCCCCTGTACCTTTCCTCTATACTGTAATATTCTGATATATATTATGTATACATATATTTACCTTTTTTATAAGGTATATTTTTGTTTTAAGCTCTAATTTAAATTTTCCTATTTCGTCCTTTCTACACACTGTGTCTACATTTCTAATCCAACTTTCCTCTCGCAGGTCTGCTGGAAGAAATTTCTTTTGAAATAAGCAGTACCTTTGTGCTCTATTATCTTAATGTACTGTCTTTTTAGGGTTCCGTAGTCAACAAGGAACCCTTATAGTTTCGCTATGTCCGTCTGTCCGTGGTTTACCTCAAAAACTGTTGGTACTAGAAAGTTGTAATTTGGCAAGAGTACGCAAGTTCATGACGCCAAAAAAGTGGTGGAATAAAATTTTGAAAAAAAAAACAATTATTTAGTGTACCTCCCTTGCATGTAAAGTGGGGATGATAATTTTATTTTTCGCCCTTCCTATAGTGTGGGATATCGTTGGATAGGTCTTTAAAAAATATTAGGGGTTTGCGAAACCGTTTTTTGATTAAGTTAACCGTTCGTGACTTATCAAGCTTTAAAATACCAAATTTCGTAAGATTCAAGTGTCCCCCCCCTCTACCAACTAAAGGTTGAAGTTAGAAATTCAAACGTTACGGCAGTAGTACCTATATATAACGAAGTTTAAAGGAAAACTATCACAGTGGGCTTTACAAGTTTACGAGTAATAGTCGGCCTATTGTATTTGACTCGAAAATTTCGAACAACTTCATAGAAATGTCGATAGATAGCGCTAAGTGTTAGTTATACTACATTATGTCTTGTGACTGGGACTGTAGCTTCAATTTTATTGTTGTTCGACTATTCAAAAGTGCCTGTAACTGGCTTATTTGAAATAAATGATTTTGATTTCATTTCATTTCATAATAATGAGGAAAGATTTGATTGTTTGTTTGTTACTATTTTACTAAATTACTCAACCGATTTTAAAAATTCTTACACCATTGGAAAGCTACATCTATACCGAGTAACATGGGCTATATTATATGACGTGGACAAAGTCGCGGGAAAAGATATGAAAATTTTCGTGGACAAAGTCGCGGGCAAATTCCTAGTATATACATATACTCATCAAATCCGTAGGCGACGTAGTTATCCAAATATTAACCAAATTATCCTTAGAATTTGGTTGCAAACAAATAAGCAGAAATAAATAAAGCTTGCCTTTTATATTCAAAATCTTAACTAGGGTTATTTGGTAAACAGATCTTTAAAGGATATTCAGAATAGATTTCTTAGAAATGTTAGGCACAGAACTAATTTGAATACACGTGCCACTAGCAAATCTTGAAATATTATGAAACATTCTGTGATTACTTTATTCGTTTTTAGGGTTCCGCACCCAAAGGGTCAAACGGCACTCTATTACTGAGACTTCGCTGTCCGTCCGTCCGTCTGTCACCAGGCTGTATCTCATGAACCGGGATAGTTAGCCAGTTGAAATTTCTACAGATTATGTATTTCTGTTGCCGCTATAACAACAAATTTTAATACTAAAAACAGAATAAAATAAATATGAAAGGGGGCTCCCATACAAAAGAGTGATTGTTTTGCTCGTTTTATAAATAATGAATAAGAATAAGAATAAATTTATTAAACCATAGTTACAATAATTTTCTTAGTCTAAAATCATTAAGGATATCGGTAACAAGTTTTATTTTAACAAACTTAGATAACAGTGGACCCCAAACTAGGCTGTGCCTGTATCTTGGGGGCCGGAGTTGCGATAACTTTAAATTAAAAACATTTATTTGTAGTTATGCTAATTAGACATTTTGGAAAATAACAATTTTTTTTAATAAATTGGATTAACAGAAATTGGATATTTAACAGAAAATTAGGAGACAATAAAAAAATAAAATAAAATAAGAACAATTCTAATGTTTAGGAATGATGTGTGTGTGTGTGTGTGTGTATGGGTGTGTGTGTGTCTGTATGTTAGTGGGTATGTGTGGTGAAGGTTTAGCACAGATTAGGTGTTGTTAACTGATAATGTCTTCGGTTTCATCGTAAGGTAAGGAGAGAAGCAGTTTCTGGATCACTTTTTTACTTGAGTGATCACTTAGGCCTTTTATATTGCAGTATTTATTTATTTTGTTGTAGACATGAGTGTGAGAGTAAGAAGGACACCGCCTCGCCAAGAGACTTGTTGCATCGGGAAGAGGGATGTGTAAAGTGCGTTTGGATATTATGTTTTGGTAATCTGGCCTATTTTTTATGGATTTGTGAGTACGTAGTGTGGCATTTAAAATAAATAACTGTCGCACTCGCAGCACAGGAAATTCTTTATAAAGCAATTCTGTTGGGAATCGGAAAGGTTTTTTAAGCATTACTTTGACTACCGCTCTTTGAGCTCTTTCTATTTCTATGAATGTGGTTTTACCAGCACTGCCCCAGATGGAAATTCCATACTGAAGTACAGATTGGCATAGACCAAGGTATATTGTTCGGAGAACCTTATAAGGAGTGCAGTCACGTAACTTTTTCATGACATAAATAAGTTTCCTGACGCGCGCCGAAAGTATTTGAATGTGAGGTTTATATGAAATATGTTCGTCTATTGTAATACCAAGGTATCTTATAGATGGAGTTTGGTCTATACAAATGCAGGTACAGTCAATGAGTGGATGGTTATGATCACTGCAGCAGGTATGGAACTTAAGTGTCAAGTGTGGTGGAGGTTTAGAAGCGATAGTTTTGCAAAAGGTTATAAGCTTGGTTTTCCTCACGTTGAGGGTGAGAAGATTTTTGCTGAGAACCTCGGCAATTGTAAGCAATCCATTCTCAGCAAGATCATACACTTGATTCCATGTTTTGGCGTGGAATACAACTGCCGTGTCATCTGCATAAGATATGATTTCAGCGTTACTTATTGAAGCATTAAGTATGTCGTTCATGTAAAAAATAAAGAGGGTTGGACCAAGAGTACTACCCTGGGGAATTCCGAAGCTAATTGATTGTAGTCCACTTACGGAATTACCTACTTTTACCAGTTGTTGGCGATCTGAAAGGTAGGACTTGAACCAGTTAAGCGCTACTCCTCTTATTCCTATTCCGTCTAGCTTAGATAGAAGGAGGTCAATAGAAATTGTGTCGAACGCCTTAGCAAGATCTAGGAAAACTCCTATGGCGTGCTCTCCTTTTTCAATGAACGAGGCTACATAATTAGTTAGCAGTATCGCGGCGTCTTCAGTTGACTTACCTCTTCTAAAGCCAAACTGTCTTTCAGAAATTAAATTGTTATCCTCTAAATAGTTGACAAGGCGGTTGTTGACAATTTTTTCTAGTAGTTTGGATAGAATACTCAAAAGTGCTATTGGGCGGTAATTCTCTGGTAGTTCTGGAGGGCCGCTTTTGTAGATGGGTCGAACGCAAGCAACCTTCCAACGATCGGGAAAAATCCCATTTTCCAAACTTAGGTTAAAAATATGAGTGAGTGGTTTGAGTAATGATTTTTTTAGTAATATAATAAGACGGGCACTAATCTCATCTAGTCCCGGGGCGCTGTCAATTTTAAGTAGATGTATTAGTTTTTCAATTTCTAATTCGTCAGTGGGTTGGAAGAAGAAAGAGTGTAGTGGGGTTTCACGCGGTCTGTATTTATTCGCTAGGGATGCTTGCGTCTCGCACAGTCGCGACAGTATGATGTCTGAAAGATTTTTGCCCAAAGAAGTAAAATACTCATTACACTTGTTAAGTGTATCGTCGGGGTCTTGTGCGTTGGTTAATAGTTTGGAGGAGTCATTTTTTTGTGAGTTTGGGTTATATATAGATTTTATTGTAGTCCAAAGCTTTTTTGGGTCGTTTTGGTATTTCTTTATAAGTTGGCTGTTGTAGTCTGTTTTGAGCTTATGTAACAAATTGTTACAAGAGTTTTTATATCTGGTGTATACAAGACGTCGCATTTCGTCATTCGGATAAGTTCTTAAAGTTAGATGAAGTTTATCACGGTGAGCTATACATCTCATAAGGCCTGGTGTGATCCATGGTTTAATGTTGTATTTTCTACGACTGGTATTAACTTTACGAGTGTTTTTGGCGATTGAACATGAAAGTATTTTCATTAAAGAGTTTAGGGAGGAGTTTGTGCAGTTTGAGTTTAGTACTTCGGACCAATCAGTTGTGCTTAATTCCATTGCAACTGCTTCTTCGTCAATTATATATTTAAACCGAGGTCTAGATGTCTTGTGGCCTTTAATTTGAGATATTGCTGCCATTGTAATATCGTGATCCGTAATTGAGGATTTGCCAATTATTCCTACGGATGTATTATTAGTTTTTATAAAAATGTGGTCGAGACAAGAGCGGCCCCTGGTAGGCTGTGTAATCGCAGGTAGAAGACCATGGGAAGCTAAAAGACACAGGTATTCAATGTGTTTGTTGTTTGTAGTGTTGAAAATGTCAATGTTAAGATCCCCGGTTACTATTGTTGTTGGATACTTTTTTAATTGCGTTAGCACAGTATCCAGAGATGTTGTAAAATTATCTATATTTTGATATGATGGGGAACGGTAGATTCCTAGAATGGCGATTTTGTCAAAATGGTACGGAACCCTTCGTGTGCGAGTCCAACTCGCACTTGGCCGGTTTTTTTTTTAACCAAAAATTTTTAAAAGACTTATAGTGCGGACACTGGGAATATTTTCATAGGCGTGGCATGTTGTATTATTTATGATAATGTTTTGTTGAGTCAACCACCTCTTTGTAACCGCAAAAAATAAGTATTTATAAAATACATATAACATTTATAAAATAAAGAAGAATTATGAACTTACTTAATTTGCAGTGCCACATGAAGTAGCACTTAAAATTAAAACAACGATATTTTAAAATAAAGTATCGTAATTAGTCATTTTGCTAATTAAAGGCGAACGAATTGTCACGTGAATGGCTAGACTAATAAATAATAAGAAACGATCTATCCACCTTGATTAATATTATTATTTAGAATAGTGTTTTATTTTAAATTTTGTTTTATGAAACAAAACAGAATGTTTATTTTGAAATAGTCTTTAGGAGTAAAGATCTTTTCTAAACATCCTCTTGTGAAAGAGATCATCTGAGAAGGTAATTCTTCCTTATCGATAACAATCTATCTGGAATCAGCCCAGAATTTAGCTCTGTGATATGTAATATCAGATGCTCCTATCTTCCGTGTCCGTCATATCACTATCTCAGGACTAGCTGCTCGGCAGTTTGCTGAACTATTTAGCGCAGTCGTGAGTCATACAATATTATAAGACTATATCTTGCCTCGATTTTTTTTTAATTTCGTATTGTGAGAACTTGTAGTAGAAAAGAAATAAAAGAAAAAAAACTTATTTGGCACAAGCCAAATAAATTTATGCCAAATAAGTTTGTTTTTCTTTCTTTATGGAACAGCATTATTGTATTTCTTGTTGTGATCATCTATAAATCTATATCTGTCCCTGAAGTCCGTTTAGGGACCTGCAGATATTTTCCAATTGATAGATTTTCAGCATTTCCACTTGCTGATCTGAAATCTGAATGGATGGGATGGTCATGGTAGTTCTACTTTTTTTTTTCATACTAAAACAAGTCTTGCGTTTGAAGCGATGATTTGGCCTAGGGTAGGGCACGCTTGCCTAGAAAAAACCGATTCATGCGAACTGTAAATAGATTCAGATTATAACGATCGGAAAATGGATAAGCTTGCAGTGAATTCCACAGACTGGCGGTTCGCACAGGAAGGTTCGTGTGGAAGCAAAACGCTTTGTTCGTGTCTGCGGGACTTAAACCATTTAAGGTGACTGGTATTTACCAGTACAGTACTCACTATTTAGTGACCGTTACTTAAAATCGTGATCATGCGCATGATAAAAAACAACTTTCCCAAAGAAATTTTTTTTTTATATTTATTAACTTTTATCACAATAACACAAGAGCCATATGCAATTCGGGGTTGCGACCCTTGCTGGTGCTCTGCATACCCACTGTGGCACAGTACGATAGTAATGAGACTAAATGGCTTAACGCGGCTAGCAGCTGATAGGTCACAGGTGCACGCGCGCGCGAATTTCATACGGCTGTTGCGA
Organism: Cerastis leucographa; assembly: GCA_963082945.1. Lineage (NCBI taxonomy): Eukaryota > Metazoa > Arthropoda > Insecta > Lepidoptera > Noctuidae > Cerastis > Cerastis leucographa. Next base: position 2,574,958 of record OY720369.1, on the reverse strand, counting down.
ATGAGTATGAAAAAAATGTTTCATTTGGGAAAGTTGTTTGTTATCATGAGTACAATCACGTGTTAAAACATTGGTGACTAATTACCAGTCACCCCATGTAACGTAACTTTGCCCTATCTCTGCTCGTCGGATGATAGCATGCCTTAACATGATGTAGAACCACGATAAAAGTACGTACTTGCCTGTGGGATGGCAAAACCCATAAGACCTGGTGTACTGCTGATATCACTGGCAGTAATTTACGTACAGCTTTCATTGCCACCTAGAATTTACCTTCTGCCTTTAGTATCAGTTCATTATTTTTATAAGTCAAAAAAGGATAATTTAAATGAGCGAGATTTTTTTTTTAAAAGGCTTTAGTATTTTAGATGACTACATTAATTAATGATAGAGTAATTTATTATTAATGTCAAGGTTTTTATATCATTTTCATGAATATTAGTTTTTCATTTCAAATAACATAACTTTTTCGTCACTCACTGTGTGGTGGTAGAAGGTAGTGTGACGATCTGATCTTGTTTGTCATCAAAATAGAGAGGCTTGGTAGGAAAAAGGATAGGGGCCAACAGTGGGACACTTGACAGGCTAACCAAAAAATACATCACGGTTCTAATCCAATATAGGGTAATTATGTATGTGTAGAGCACGCACATTTTATCAATTAATAAATAAGTTTTAAAATATAGGGAGAGGACCTATTAACCGCAAGCATATCCAGGCTGCTAATGCAAAAGTAAAAAAAAAAAAATATCCGACCCAGGGGGTCTACTCTCTAAGCACGAAGTCCGTAGTTTCGGCCGAAGTAACGGTCGTTTCTTACTCCTTATCACTTACGGACGTAAGATTCGTTAGGGGCCTGAACTAAAAATGAATGACAATACGATTGGACAGTTGTCCTTACTCCCGATGTGTTTTCAAAACTCATGAGTCTCAAAATATTAGGGAGTAGGGTTTATTTCAAAGTATAAAGCTATTTACGGACGGATCCGTATTTTCGTTGACGAACTTAGAGAGTAGGCCCCCAGTTCAGTCGGCCGATCAACCTTGCCATTACTATACCTACGACAAATTAATTACAAAATAAAATTTCTAGAGATTGGAAGCTGACCCCAACATATTTCGAAAAAGGCTACACAGGTGATGAGAGAACGCTGCAATTCACGCCAATCTATCAAGTTCCCATAAGCGAACACTTTACCAAGAATACAGCAAAAAAACCCGTCATATCAAATCCAAAACCTTACAAAGACAAACACACGGGAAATTGATAGGAAAAAATCCCAGTTTTCCTCTAAAAAATACTTTACCTAACAGATATTTATATGAAGCAACAGTTTACTTTTCATTTGTTTGTTTGTTTACCCAAACGGTGCGCAAAGAAGGCTTTCAAAATAATTGTTGTTTTCCCCTTATGTAGGCAGTTACAGAGGGAAAACGTATGTATAAATCCCATACATATACATACGTTTGTCTATGAAGTTTATTTTATGGGGACACGAGGTACTGTCCGCGAAATACAGGTTGGAAGGGTCACCGACGTGAAAGAGTTTACAATAAAAAAAAAAAAAATCAAAATATTTTGTTCTACATAGGCCTACATGAGCACTTAATAAACGTCGGCAAAAGGTGCACGGTTCGGGTTGGTCGTTTCCTATGGAGAAAAACCGGCAAGAAACTCCAAGGTTACTCAGAACAATGTATTCAGAACATCATTCTGAACCCCCCAAAAAGCACTCGTTACCCGTGGTCCCGGTCGGTTGACCCATTACCGGGTCCAAGGGTAATTTTAATTACCCGTGGTTCCATGGCATTAGGGATTGTTCCCGGACTGCTGACTATATCGATAGAAAATGGAAACCATCAGTTACAAACAATAAAGGTTACTCATTCATAGGCAAATAAAAAAAAAACCATCCTTGAAAAAAAAAACCATCCTTGGGAACAAAAACATATTCATACCAGAACTATATTGAATATGATGAATTCACAACGAATGCACTAATGACTTATGACTCATTAACTATCTTAACATTTCTAATGCGTATCCAACTGATATTTCGCCAGTAATTAATTCCATTAGTGTAACGGTTATGAGTTCATCATTTTCAATTGCTATTTTTGTTCTAAATCTAACTGGATTATTATTTTTAATTTCGATAATTTGACCAAAACGTTAAGGAGACGCACTATATTTGTGCATTTTTTTTTTAAATTCAATTTTGTTATGCCAAGACTACGACACGTTATTGGTTCGGTGCCTTTCTCCGAAGACACTGACATCATTCATCATTTCAGCCGAAAGACGTCCACTGCTGGACATAGGCCTCCCCCAAGTGACTCCACATTGACCGGTCCCGTGCGCCTCGCATCCAGCGGATCCCCGCAACCTTCACCAGGTCATCGGTCCACCTAGTGGGAGGCCTTCCAACGCTTCGTCTTCCGGTTCGCGGTCGCCATTCCAGAACTTTTTGGCCCCATCGCCCATCCGTTCTGCGAGCAATGTGCCTTGCCCACTGCCACTTAAGTTTGGCAATTCTTCGGGCTACGTCGGTATTCTTGGTTCGCTTGCGGATGTCCTCATTTCTGATTCGATCACGCAAGGAAACTCCGAGCATAGCCCTCTCCATTGCCCTTTGGGTGACTTTAAGCCTTCTGATGAGGCCCATTGTGAGCGACCACGTTTCGGTCCCGTATGTGATCACTGGCAATACACACTGGTCATAGACTTTCATCTTGAGACACTCTTTTTTTTTTTTAATAATGGGAAATCATTAAATGACTTCGCCCGCTCTGGGCGGAGTGGGAGGGAATGTCAGACTTGTACTGACTAAAACCCATCCATGTTCCTTCTTGGCCCTTTGTGTTCCAGGGCCACGGTATCTCTTTCGAACAACCCGCAGCCCTGGCAGGTATCGGATTCGGCCCTCTCGGACCCCTTCCGATTTGCTGACATCTCCATGAGGCGCGCGTGGAACACAAACGCGCCGTCGGCACGGCCTGTCGTCATGATCTTGATAGGAGTGGGTGTTACATTCAACATGACTTTGGTTTTGTCCATGTTCATTTTAAGACCCACTCTTCCGGAAGCTCTACTGAGGTCATCGAGCATTGTACTGAGGTCCTCCATGGTCTCAGCCATGACCACTATAATAATATCGTCGGCAAATCGAAGGTGAGATGTACTCGCCATTGACGTTGATGCCTAGCCCTCCCGCCAAGCGTTTTTTGTTTTCCCGCGCAAAACCGTTTTTTTGGCGCGGGGAATAGCGAGTGCTCTGATTGGTTCCCGCCAGTTTTCATCCATCGATCACAGAGCGACCCCTAATATAATAACTGTGGTATTAAAATAGTACATAGCGTCAGATTTTGCGTACATTCGGAACATTGCTAGCACATTGCCCTCACGCATATCGCATGGCCATTGGTAGTTATACACCCGCCAACCTGATGCACACTGCCAGCAGATAATATTAAAATGAAAGCCCTGTTATTACGAATGTCGATAAAAATAATTAATTACCAAAATGTAAATTCACTAACCCATAACATTAATAAAGTTTCCGCAAAAAATATTAAATTTCGGTGCGTCTTGCTCAGAAATACCTAATTATGTCAAAATGAGAAAAGAGAAGAACCAATATGACTAATACAGGAAAAAGGTTACTCTCTTTGTAATATGTGATCTTTTTTGACGTACTTACTTAATATGCTGTTATTATGGATTTGTATTTTTATCGATATATTCAGAAGTACAGGAAACAATCCCTAATGCCATGGAACCACGGGTAATTAAAATTACCCATGGACCCGGTAATGGGTCAACCGACCGGGACCACGGGTAACGAGTGCCAAAAAGGAATATTTCATCGGTAATTTAAAAACAAGAAACAACTTTATATTTCTGTTCTGGTTAAACGAATACACCAGTCATGTGCCGTGCACAATTGCACTGCTCAAGGGACACCTCTTAACAATCTCCCCAGGGATGTGCCATTACAGGCGTTGTACAGCGGGAGCTCCGGACAGGTTTTTTAAGAGGATTCAGTGCCTCCTCCCATGTGCGGATGTTGATCTCATATTGGTTTTCGTGAGGTAGACATACCGCACTCCCCGGTCTTAACCCCAAAGACTGGTCACCTTTTCAAGGTTTCACACACTGAACCATAAAAAAGGTGCAATATGCTGTCGAATATGAGATGTCGAAAATGTTCCACTATGCAACTCTGTAGAAGGTTAGAAATTCTTCCTAAAATGTTCCTAAACACAGACATTCATTTCAAGCTTGTGTAGCAAACTATTTTATAGTGTGTACACGGTTACTGTTACAAGGCCTCTTGTAGTCAACAAAGGAATTATTTCTAGACTTTCAGACAATTACTTTTTTTCTTACAGGTGAAAATTGATTACCTGCTTGTTTGTAAATTAAATCGTCCTTGAATAAAATTTAGGAAACGGAAATACTGATAGTTTTGTGGTACCGTTATTTCGTTTATTCAATTAAATACATATTTCTGATATTTTCACAATTGGACGGCACGGTTGGCGCAGTGGTTGAGCGATCGACTGCTGCGCTGCGTGTCGCGGGTTCGATCCCCGCACGGAACAAATATTTGTATGGCCTACAGATAGTTGTTCCGGGTCTGGCTGTTTGTGTATGTCAGTTTAAATGTTTGTAAACGCACCCACGATACAGGAGAAATTCCTAGTGTGGGGCACGTTTTTTTTACAAAAAAAAAAAAAAAAAAAAAAAAAAAATTTCTTAAAAAAGGTAGAAAAACATTTAAAAATATAAAAAAATAGGTTTCCGCCGGTGTCGGGACCATGGTCCAAGCTACCGGTGGTTAGGGATTCAGAGGCAGGAACCTCCTTATAATGCGGGCCGTATCGAGGAATACTGCTTTCTGTAACAGGCCCTTAAATCAACCGCCAAGCGACGAGATACGACAATAGGTACATTGATAACCGAGTTCAATTCTATATCGATGACCTCGTGTGCCAAGTCGAGATATTTTATTTGTTAAAGTGAAACTAATAAATGTTTCACTTTATGACTTATAGACGGTGTAATAAAACATCGTCTCAAACTTTTTCGTCTGTGTGTTGCATGTCGCGTGACGCTCAGCCGCGGAGTAGGGATAAAGTGAAAGGCACTTGTCAGAGCGCCTTTCACTTTATCCCTACGCCGCGTTTTATAACCTTAATGGAATATTATTCCTAAAATTTTTAGTTAAATGTCTATAGTGTGAAAAAAAGTTTCACTTTTACCGTGGTTTCATAAAACCACACAATCCTTTTTTTCTCTTTCTCAGATTTCACGAGGTTATCGTCCCGCATGACGCGTAACATAAAAACCCTTTGAAAGACTAATAATTTATTAATCTTTGGAACTACTGAATACCTGTAACGTATGTTAGTACGTAGGGCGTACGGCAGCTGCTCAACTTGCTTTGTGAGGCTCGAGAGGAATATCGCCATGTTTGGGATGGTTGTTCATCTACAGATAGAACATCCTATTGCCGTTGCGCAACGGCAATAGCAGCGCTGCTATTCCCGGAGAGAGCCATAGGGTCAGACCGATTATATAAATTTGACGAGATCGACGTTTCGTATTCCCGTTTTTTCTCTTCGAAAGCTGCTTCAATTTACTTGTAACGTATGTCAGAGATCGACGAACGACAGCTGCTCAACTTGCTTTGTGAGGCTCGAGAGGAATATTGCCATGTTCGGGATGGTTGTTCATCTATAGATAGAACATCCTATTGCCGTTGCGCAACGGCAATAGCAGCGCTGCTATTCCCGGAGAGAGCCATAGGGTCAGACCGATTATATAAATTTTACGAAATCGAGGTTTCGTATTCCCGTTTTTTCTCTTCGAAAGCTGCTTCAATTTTTTTTTTAAATGTTTTTTTTTTTTTTTAAGAAAGAGTATGTTTTGATTTACATCAATTTATTTTATGTTAAAAACTTTTCAAATTTCTCTGGGAGTCCTGTTATCACGGGGGTAAAAATGGGTAATTTGATCAAATTTTTGGTGGTTCATATTTTCTTTGCTAGTTTAGTTGCTGAAATAAAAATGCATCTTGAATTTATGAAAAAAAAAATACTCTAGATGCATTATTCAGGAAGCCAATAGGGAACACTTTTGTATGGAGAATCGCAGCCCCTGTCAAACTTAAAAACCCGTGCGGCTGTTATTAAGCCACGAGACTCCCGAAACAAAATCGATATCTTACCAGTCCATTCAAACGATTCCAGACTCCCTCCACAGTCAAGATAAATTACACGAAAAGTTTATAATCAAGTGTTGTACCGTTTCTCAATTCGATATAAAAAATATATAATTTATGTCTGCAGTCGCAGCTGTTGCAGAAACGGCGCAAAAACTAGATACAAAGTGAATTTTAAGTAGCTTTGATTTGTGTATGTGTGTGTGTGTGTGCGCAGTTAGATTTACGGTGTAAACGTAAGGTTGGTGCAGTTGGTGGTTAGTTTACAATTTAAGGCCAATAACCAAGAATAGCACCAACGATGTTAATATTCTTGGTTAAAGTCGTTAGGGGTGACGGGTTCCAGGGCTGCGGGTTGTTCGAAAGAGATACCGCGGCCCTGGAACACAAAGGGCTAAGAAGGAACATGGGTGGGTTTTAGTCAGTCAAGTCTAACACTCCCTCCCGCTCCGCCCAGAGCGGGAGAAATCATTTGACGATTTCCCATCCGCAAAAAAAAAAAAGGGGGTGACGGGTTTGACAACGATTTTGTTTTTTTTTCTTCTTTCCGATATATTTTCAATGTTCAGGTGGCCAACTATCCCCCTAAAATAATTAGGCTTCTTCTGGGTATTCTTGTGCCATCGTCGACTTTGTCTCTGTCATCTCTGACCTAGACTAGAGTAAAGAACAAACCCTTTGCAAATAAAAAAAATAAGGAAAATACGTTAATTTGCATTAAACGCGGCGCCGAACAATAAGAAACGCTCAAAAACATGAATGATAATTAGGAGGAAAATAAAGGGTGTAAAACACCTCTTAACGAAGCCGAAAGGCACTGGTTCTCCCTGTCATTGCAATCATTTTTTTGTTCTACACCATACTTGGGAACCTTCTAGTTGCGGAGATATTAGGGGTCAAAGTTTGACTTTTTTTTTTTAGATACAAGTTTTTAATGTAAGTTTTTTACTTTAAACACCTCCACGATCCCCGTACTATTCAATCCGTCCATCAGCACAATGTTTTGAGTGCGTTACATTGAGTTCTACCACAAAACATGATTTTACACCCCCCAAAAAAAAGTCGTTTCCCAGCAATATTTTTTGCGTAAAGTTACTTAGTTTCATGTACAGAATGCTTGGTTGACGGCTTCGTGATGAGGTGATTTACACCGTGTATACGTCACATATAGCTAATCGCGAGATGAAGGGACAGTACTAGTTGTATATATTCTGTTATAACGGTATAAAAGCTCGTGGCTAAATAATATAAGCCCTACTTGCCGAGGATTTTCCGTGGTAGGGGGTGGTTCCATACCTCGGAAAACACGCTGAGCCGTTGGTCGCAGCTGTCATTTGTAGATATTTGGCAGTATGTTCAGATAGGCAGTCACTCCATGTATTTTTTCTTTTCATTCATTAAATTTTTATTTCATGCTTTTTAGACTTATTTTATTATTTCTTAGCCTAGGCTGGTCCTTTCTTGGGCATAGACTTCCATTCCTTCCACTTTTCTCGGTGTTATGCCTCTACTCGCTAATAAACGAAAACAATGTTTTAATTTTTTTTTTTAAACCACCTTGCTTTTAGGAGTGAGTGTGCAGCCGCCTCCCTGGCGATGCCCAGTGTCAAACGAATCGACCAGACCTGTGGAGGTGGTTTCCATCCCTTCATCAATTAAAAAACAGGTGATGATCTTCAAACTGCTGAGCAGATTTTCTTGAAACATAGCTAAGAACACTCTCGATTAAAACACCTTTCAAACGAAACCAATTTTATCAAAATCGGTTCATCCGTTTGGGAGCTACAATGCCACACACAGACGCAGATACACAGATAGTCACACTTAAAACAACCCCATATACAAACGTCACACTTTATGGTCGAGGGTTATAAATACAGGTTTTCGGCTGCCTCTGGATAGACAGGAAGCCGGATCCAACATTGTTGGGACAAGGCTAGCTAAGTACTTACTACTAGAGAATAGCATAATCGATCAAAATCGATAAAAACCCCTATCAAAATAGAACCATAATTTATGCACCATATTTTCAGCACATACAAACCCCTTCTTTTCCTACACAAATCTGTGAAGTTGAGTGCTATGAAACGCAATCAGCCTGATTGGTTTCGATGTTTTTTGTACCGCCATATTGTGGTATAAAAGATTATTAATTGACAAAAATTTGGTGCCGCTTTCATTTAATTTAGTATTCTCTCGATTTCTGGTTTCTTTTCAATTGAGAATTTAAAGTAAGATGTCGATTATTGGTTTCTGAGAGAATTAAATAGGCAAGGTTTCAGTTGTTAAAGCGTAGTTTTGGTTCTGCACCATCAATCTTACAGTCAGTTTTATAGACGTTTAAACCCATGGTAAAGGTCAAGGGAATTAACACGTATTCATTCCTTTTCGGTTGTCATGGTCAATTAAAAAAAAAACACCAGTTATGTTTAAGTGCCATGTAATAGGAGCCAAGTTAGCATCTGGTCAGACTAAAAGCCAACCTCAACAAAGTTGGAAAAAGGCTAGGCAGATGATGATGATGAAACAGAGGCCAAGTCTATTGCCATTGATAAACTTTAACACTTTAACTTTGTCCAGGCTGTCTTCCTTTGGAATGCGCTCCCTCTAAACATCAGGTTGGCCAACAGTCGGTTCACATTTAAAGTTAAAGCTCGCGAACACTTACTTAAGAAGCTGGCAGATTCATCTCATAATTAAATTGTTGTTAGTTTGTCTCTCTCTCCAAATGTTTTCTAACCATCTGTTATGCTGCACCTACTATGTTTTCTCTCTGCATCACCCTAAGGTAGACTGGTAGAAAATGCCTAAAGCATTAAGACCGCCTTTGTACAGTGTTTTATACTTGTGCATAAAGTTTTAATAAATAAATAAATAAACGATTACCTTCTAGGTACGGAACCCTAAAAACAGTCTATAAAACCCACTCCAGCTCGTAACACTCCGTCAAGCACATGCATCTAAACTGTAAGTGCAGACAAAATCTCTGAAATTGGATTCGTTCCAGGGTTTTAATTAATTCCACACTAGGCTTTCGACGCAGTGTGAAGAAAACCAGTAAAACCACGAGGCCCTTTTCGTCACAAATGATAATATCCTCCCGACCCAAATTTCGGTCACAGTGGCCTATCTCAACGGGGATCACCCAAGGGCGCTGGAAATGGGATATTGCACAAGTCATAGTCCGAATGCAAGTTCCGAGTAGCCAGCGAATCTTAAAACGGTGGCTGGGTGAGACTGTACACTATATGGTTGGCAGAGAACAAGATGCTATGGTGCATCTTGGGAGAGGCCTATGTTCAGCTGTGGACTGAGAAAGGCTGAAGTTGATCAACACACATAAAACGTTAAACTCAAACTCAAAGCATTTATTTCAATTAAACCATTACAGGCACTTTTGAAAGTCAAAATAAAAACAAAAAAAAAACGCGTAGCTACAGTCCCAGTCACAAGGAAAAATAACTAAAAAAAAAAGCGTAGGTCTTCATGGAGTAGAATGAGCAAGAAACTCCATGGACACTCTTTTAAATCAAAATATGTTACAAAATCTTGGTTACATCATTCATGTTAAGAATTACAAATATGTGAGAACGATGTAGAAATACGGGCAAGTTAAGAGCGTCCAGATTACCATTTGTCTCGATGCAACTGTCCCGAATACTGGCTAGACGCGGATATAGCCGATTGAGTTTTGGCAGAATGGTGGGCAAAGTTGGGGCAAAACAACCAGAGTCGCCCAAAAGCGCACAAATGGACGAGGGACAAACAGAACCGAAAACTATGGCAGGAAAACGGGGAGGTCCATACCCACCAATGGGTAATTTGTGGGTATGGACCTCCGCTTTCTTCTGGCCTGAATTGGTGATGATAATGATCATCCGACCTGACTTATTTACGAGAGATCACTTACTTGGAGCCTGATTAGAATTTCTTATAATTGCATATGTGTGTGTTAGCTGATTCCGACCAGTCTTGTTCATAGTTGAAATACTGTTTGTTAACACTAATATGTCCACTGTGCTTACGATGAGATATGAACGAGAACTTTAATTGGGGAAGCTTCTGTATTTTTGCGAATGAAGTGGGGAAGAATGTTGAGGAAAAAATTGCTGCCTTACGGCGTGTACGTAACCGAGGTGTTAGGTTATAATATGAACCTAAAACCTTAAAATATTTCCTCATCATTTTTCTTGGCATTGGTACTTTTTTTTAAGAATTTACTGATTATAAAAGAGTAATTAAGGAATGCTTCTAGATACAGGTAAGAAAGAAAATGGACGCACAAAATGGTTCACACGTGTTCAGTATATTATTCCGAACGCCCCCCAGCCCCCATATTTTTGCTAAATGTGGGGTTGGATACCAAAAGTCTGTCTGATTTATGTGGATATCTAAAAAACGATAAAACAACACTGAGAAAACACTTTTTAGAAACAATTCGGTTTGTCGTATGTCGTGGCCATTGTAAAATACACATTTATGGAAAATAAAAATTCAAGCCATGCAGCATCTGACTATGATTGTTCATAGATATGAATAAATTCTTAAAATTATGAAAACAATTTACGTGAAACGTTTATTTTTAATCTTAAATCGACGTTAACACTTTGCCTTAGGTTATAAACTATCTGTGCGCTAAATTTCATTCAAATCCGTTCGGTAATTTTTGCCGGAAAGAGTAACGAATATCCATCAACCCAAAAATCTCGCCATCTTTCATCTTCACAAACTTTTTAAACACAAAAAATTGGTTGCCTGTAAAGTCGGTATACGGGCGAAAGTTTTACGTGACAACGACTTTGAGTGGTAAAATAATTTTAATGTGAATATTCATTCGTATAGTAGGAAGAAGGATGAAATAATAGTAAGAATTTAAAACATTTATTTGCGCGTGCCTTTCACTTTTTATGTCTGTCTCTCTCGCTCTTAGGCGGGCTAACCATGCCCGAGTGGAAGGGACGCGTGCCTCTCACTCGCTCTCATTGTGAGCGCATAACGTGAGCGGAGCGTAACGCAGTTTCTTGAAGTGTCACCCGGCAAACCAATTTATAAGACGTTGTCACGTCAAAAATAAAACCAAAACTGCAAACTTATATTTTTCCACTATAAAACTAACTAAAATAAACCTGGTCTTCTCCTAAGCTATCCAAAGCTTACTACAAACGTTTCCACGTCTTAATTTGCTAATTCCTGGCCTCAAGTTACTAATTCTTCGAGCTTCGTCGACGACTTGAATGGCCAAGCGGATTTACTTGTTCGAGATTTTATCATGTCAGTAGAGAAGGTTTTTGCTCAGATTTGTGATAATATTTTCTTTCTAAATGGAGGGTGACAAGTTATGTTTGACAGAAAACAGAAATAAGTGTGTCGGCGCCTTTGCAAAAAAGGCTTCATATGATTCACATTGCAAACTTAGCTGTGACCACAGACGAGAGAGAAGCGGTCTACAATTCTCTATAGCAACACGTCAAGTAGTTGCGGGTAGCCATATTGACTTGGGAAGTTGTCAAGGAAGGTGCCGGCCGGTAACAAGACGTTGACGGATCGCCGACGTCTGTTTTCTTAATCTAAATAAATCTGGTGCGACATATCATAATGTGATTCCGGTGTGGCGGATATTAGCCTTTAAGTGTTTAAAAAAATAACAGGATAGGTCAATCAGGTAATTACCTGTCATAGTAAACAAGATGTAAATGTACCCTTAACGAAGCCGTAACCAATCTTCCTATAACTACATTAAACAAATAACTAACTCTACGCATATAACATTACAAAAAAAAAAACTTAAGAAAATTTTGGAACTTTAACCTCCAATATCTCCGTAACTAGAAGGTTCCCAGGTATGGTCCGGAACAAAAATCAAAATTTCCCTACTCCAAGTCTGCTAGGTCTGGTCCCCAGTTCTACTATATTTTTTTTGGTAATTTAAATAATCAAGAAATTGATATACATATACAAGATGTTGTTTTGCATCCTTGTCCAAATTCAGGAGGTTGTCACAAAAGACATATAATTATAACCAATTAAAATCACGGTACCAACTAAATTATTAATAAACGCTGTTTTTTTGTGGCAGTATTTTAGAATAACCCCCTTAACGTGGTTAAGGGAATACAAAATTATCGAATAAACGTTTGAGATTGTTTGTATGTGTGGAAGCGCAGTTATATTATAGGGCGGAAAACGGTAAGTATGAATCACCCGTGCTTTAAACGTGGCCTGTCTGATCGTCGCCTTCTAATCTCGCTTACACACATACAAAAAATCTCAAACGTTTATTCGAAAATTCTCTATTCCCTAAACCACGTTAAGGGGGTTATTCTGAAATACTGACAAGATTAAACAACAAAAACAAGCAGTGTTTTTTAATAATTAACTAGGTACTTACTGTAATTTACATGTATGTATTTTGTGACAACATCCTGAATTTTGATGAGGATGCAAAACAACAACTTGTGTAATTGACGGCGAGCCTCTTGCCGCGAAGGGTAGCCATTTGGCCAGATAGGGCCAAATGGCGATTCTCTATTGTTTTCTTCAATTCCCACTTCCCCGAATGAATCAATTAAAAAGTCCCAAAACACCCAAAGATCTCGAAACAACAATTACAGAGCAACAACCAAATATAGCAACCACGATAGCAATTTATTCTAAAATCCTCTTTCATCCAATTATAAGTTTCGTTCCAACTCTCGACTTGGTCGTTAAACTGATTTGTCGGTCCAGGAGGAGGTGGTCCGGTGAGGTTTTGCTCTGTTAAATTGTGCAATAACAAGCAATAGTAGTGGTGTAACTTTTCTGGAGTTGCATACGTCAGATATGAGAATGGCTGGCTCCACGACTGAAAGAAAGCGAGTTGTATTTATTGGCATTAGAAACAAAAGAAACAACATCATTTGCCTAGCCTTTTCCCAAACTATCTTGGGGTCAGCTTCCAGTCTAACCGGATGCAGCTGAGTACCAGTATTTTACATGAAGCGACTGCTGACCTCCACAACCTAGTAACTGGGTAATATGATACCCCTTAGTAAGACTGGATGTCAGACTTTTGGCTTCTGACTACTCGTAACGACTGTCAAAGTTCTACAAATGACGACCGGGACGCGTATTTACAAAAACTATATACAATTAGAGTGAAAGTGCAAACTGAACTGGCTTAGCTTTTGTTTAACAAAAACTTGCCGAAACTCTAATCCATTCTAGTACAGAAATTGACTGAAGTCGCGTAGACTTTGTTAGACAAATTCCTTCTAATATTGCAGCAACAAATGCTATTTAATTTGATACCGATATTTACCGATCGTTAGCTTCAATAATAGGTGGATAATTACATGGAAATTGTTATTATTTTGGTAAAAAATCGGGTTGAGGGGGGGTGTACACCTTCTCCCGTGGCACCACTCCCATTAAAAGGTAATGCACCGTTCTTGAGAAAAACCAATTATTATAACCTAACCTCAAAACATTTTATATTCGCTTACAATCATACACCCCAACTCGGACCTGTCCGAGTTGGGGTGCCCCAAGTCCAGAGCTCGCTTCGCTCGCTCTTGCATCCAAATTCTCCTGGATATGTTTAATACAGTACTAGGTTTTGTCCGTGCATTTTCTTCGATAATATCCAGGCAAAAAGCTAATCCATTTGAGTCCATTTTTTTACTGAGATAGATTAGGTTTTGGCGAGTAATATGCATAAACAAAAGCTCATCTATTTGAGTCTGGCTCGTGACTCAAATAGCCTTTGTAAATTCGCGACCGGGACCAACAGCTTAAAGTGCTTTCCGAGGCACGGAGGAAACTCGGTATCTAATTATGGTCACCCATCCGAGTACCAACCTCGGCAAGCACGGCTTAACCTTAAAGATCGACCTGTGCGGCTGTTATTATTTAGCCACGAGCTCCTCACGAGACAAAAAAACGACGACGATGAGACAAAAAAGAAACAAAATAAAAAATCTAAATTAATAATGCCAAAATCTTCAGCTCTCAGCATCATGGCAGATGGATACACAAAGTATATCATCTGACTCTGATTATCAGCTGTAGCCCACGAGTGCCATCTATATGCTCGAAAATACAAACACACATAATTATGAAAGACTGCCTCTTTAGTCGCAAGTGCAACTACTGAGCATGAGGTCCTGTGTTCGATTCTCAGATCAGACTAGAATGGGTTTTTGCCGTCAGGAATTTCTCAGTAGCAGCCCCGAAGTCTGGATTTATGCCCAGTTGATGGCAATAGGCTCGCCTCCTATTACATGTAACTTGAACATAACTAGCGAAATGTGGGTGTACTATCAGGTACACCTCTGCCGAACCTTTCAGAGATTGATGTTACGTTATTATTCAACACTTTCTGATAGAGGACTGTTTCATATGCATATCCCACTCAAAAATCATTAATTCGCACTGCAAACTGTATACACGGTGTAAATCACCTCATCACGAAGCCGTCAACCAAGCATTCTGTACATGAAACGAGGTAACTTTACGCAAAAATTATTGCTGGGAAACGACTTTTTTTTGGGGGGTGTAATCATGTTTTGTGGTAGAAAATTGTGCTGATGGACGGATTGAATAGTACGGGTGTCGTGGAGGTGTTTTAAGTAAAAATATTTCAATAAAAACTTGTATTTAAAAAAATACTTGTTAAAAAGTTGGAACTTTGAACCCTAATATCTCCGTAAGTAGAAGGTTCCCAGGTATGGTGTAGAACAAAAAAATGATCGCAATGACAAGGAGAACCAGTGCCTTTCAGCTTCGTTAAGAGGTGTTTTACACCCTTTATATACCCGGTGTATTGCCCAATATATATTTTACCACGGAGGTAGCAGAAACTACAGAACGCGACCTGCTACGACACTTACATACTCCTTTTTCCTCGTCCACGTCCATCCATATAGTCATTACACGTTACTCAAAACAACACTACACCTGACAACTCTGAAGAACTTCACCAGTAACATCAGTGTTTGGCCTGTTAGGGAGTTCCCTTCCGGCGTTGCCACTTAATTCTGCCTTGTTCGTTTCCTTTCATCATCTTCCTGCTCATATCAAATCAAATCAAATCAAAATATTTTTATTTCGCATAGGCCTACATGGGCACTTGTAAAACGTCGACAAAAAGGTGCTCGGTTCGGGTTGGTCGTTTCCTATGGAGAAGAACCGGCAAGAACCTCCATGGTTACTCTTTTAAATCAAGGTTTTTTTTTTAAAAAAAAAAAGGTTTTCTTCTTCCATTATTCGCTGTCAGTCGTCACAGCATCATTTACATCTTTATTTAGTTGCCTTCACTCAACCAATAAATTAGTTTGGGCTATTCTGGGGTCATATTATAAAGTATTTGTTCCTGTCGCGATTCCAATGCGCGAAAGAGACGGAGCTACACATGACCGATAGCACCATTCTTTTCATACACTGATATCAATATTTTCAACTCACTTCGAAAACCAAACAATCCAAACCCGTTGTTCTATAAAACATCAGTACAAAACAAAAAATCCTTTCCAATTGCAAAACTAAATATTATTATTTTGCCAAAAATACACGAGCAAATCCACGGTATAGCATAATAGTTTCCCATCAATGGTCCAGTTTTTATCTCTGGGACGCAGCGGCCATTCATTGCATTGTGACCAGTCGGTAGTATCATAATAAGCCATTGGCCGTAATTGACTTTTACGATTCATGGTGTATTGGAGCCTTATGTGGAGTTTTCAGATTAATGGGAATTATGTTATGGGTTGGTCTATGATTTTCTACGTAGACGGTTCTTATTTATGGATGGTTTCTAATCTAGCCTTGTATAGTTTTGCGTTCCGTGTGTGTGTTTTACTTTTAGCCATCAACAAAAATAAATATGTTGTTTTTGTGACCGTTTTGTTTGTATGCAGTATCACAACTGGAGCACGTGAGTAAATGATAACAGACGCTACAGTCAATCTTTACGTTAAGCCGTTCCTGCGTACATTGGTCCATGAATAGGCGACTATCCATTACAAACCGAGTTCCCTGCATGCCTCGGAAAGCACGTTAAGCCGTTGGTTCCGGCTGTCATTTGCAGATTGGCAGTACCAACTGGGTTGTGGAGGTCAATAATTGTGGCTCCATGTAAAATACTGGTCTACAGCTGCATTTGCTTCGGCTTCCAGTCAACCCCAACATAGTTGGGGAAAAGCTAAGCAGATGATATGGCATCGTAACTGTGAAATGGATGAGTAATTTCGAGTTTTCATAAGGAATATAGGCATGCAACATCATCATCATCAGCCTATAATGTTTCCACTGCTGGGACACAGGCCTCCTCTCTATGAAAGAGAGTGGGCTGTAATCCACCACGCGGGCCCAGTGCGAGTTGGTAGATGTCACATGTCTCCGAATTTTTAGTTCTAGGACATGCCAGTTTAATCACGATGTTTTCCTTCACCGTTTTTGGGGGCAGCAGTGATGAAATAATTTACACAAAGTAATGCGTCTGCCTGGGTTCGAACCCACAGCTTACTGTTCGTAAGTTGGAGCTGTCACCACTGCTCTCTGCAACATACTGGATATATAATCACAAAAAAATTGCGCCGGTGAAAGTCTGAAAATTGCGCCGGTGACTGGAAAGCTGTTTGGTAATCGGTTGTCGTGGTATGGGCATGTGATGCGGAGGATTAAGGAAAATGTCGTGAGGAAAGTTTTGAGCATGAATGTGGATGGATATAAGAGTAGAGGAAGACTTATGAGAAGATGGATGGACTGTGTGAAGGATGATATTGCAAGAAAGGAGGTTTATCATGAGATGACAAGTAATAGAGAAGTATGGAAGGAGATGACATGCTGCGCCGATCCGAAATAAACTGAGATAAGACGATGACATGAATTGCTAGATTTTTTGATGAATAGATATTACGCCAAGATATACCCTAGTTCCCTTCAAAATGGTTGAGTTGAATGATGGCTGATACATGCGTCATGTTCGTGAACGGGCGCTGTCAGTTGTGACTGGTCATCTCTTAGCTGCCACGGTTTATTTTAATTACTTTATTTTTTTTATTACTGATTTAATCTTTTACTCTGGACGCTCTTAACTTGCCCGTATTTCTACATTGTTCTCACATATTTGTAATTCTTAACATGAATGATGTAACCAAGATTTTGTAACATATTTTGATTTAAAAGAGTGTCCATGGAGTTTCTTGCCCGTTCTTCTCCATAGAGATCTACGCTACGGAATGGGCAACTACAGTACTTTCACAAGTTATTATGCCTTGTGACGGGGACTGTAGCTTCGCGTTTTATTTTGTTTTGTTGACTTTCAAAAGTGCCTGTAATGGTCTAATTGAAATAAATGCTTTGACTTTGACTTTGACTTTACAACTGAAAATCTTATTTTCAAATTATTTATTCAGACAGTTAAGATATAGAATCCACTTTTGCAGATCACACTTTCTTAAAATAAAAAACGTTAAAGATGTCGAAATTCACGATCAAACGTCTAAGAAAATAAAAATTACCAAAATCATTTTTATTAGTCCCAAAACTAGGCCTCTTCATCACTGGCCAATAAGACGAACGATCATACTTTTGACATTATTTTCTGACCCAACTTTCTAACTTCAACCACAGAAGGTCTTATTAGGTGGAAACTATACGGATCACTCCCAAGTGACCCTTCCTTGAACCTGGCTCTGTGGGAGATCCGTTCTTGCCAGGAATTATTGACCAAACTTATATTAAGTTGCAGTTGTGGAGCGAACTTTGATTTGAAACAATGTAATGTGTTTTGATCAAAGTATAAAGAATACTGCTTCGTTGTTCTAGGGGTAGTAAGCGCAGGGTTGCGGGACTGTGCGAAAGAGATACCGTGGCCCTGGAACACAAAGGGCAAAAAAGGAGCATGGATGGGTTTTAGTCAGTACAAGTCTGACACTCCCTCCCGCTCCGCCCAGAGCGGGGGGGACATTTGATGACTTCCCATCCGTAAAAAAGGGGGTAGTAAGCGCGAATGCTGGGTTCAATTCCGAGGTCGGGCAAAGGGTTATTGGGTTTTTCCATCACGTATTTCTCAGTAGCAGCCATGGATTCTGGATTTGTGCCCAGTTGATGGCAATAAGCTCGCCTCCTATTACATGGGACTTGATCATAACTAGCGAAATGTCGGTGTTTTATTAGATACACCTCACTTCGGAGGTTGATTTTATGTTATTATTCAACACTTTCTGATAGAGATTTTTTCATATGCAAATCCCACTCAAATTCATTCATTGCACTGCAAACTGTATATAACACCCCTGGTTCATTTGCCGACTAAATAAAACACCAGTGTTTTATTTCGTCGTTTTTAAGCAGTAACGAAACTCGTGCATTGAATGTTTTGTTTGTTACCTGGCTATAAATTTTGTTGGCGTTCTAGTGGACTAGTAACTGTTTTTTTTTTGTATTTTTTTTTTGTTGGTATGTTTTTATTAACACTTTTTTATTAGCTTCTCCTGTAACTCAACATCTGCCTAGCCTTTTCCCAACCTATTTTGGGGTCGGCTTCCAGTCTAACCGGATGCAGCTGCATCCGGTTAGACTACTCTGGTTAGGTGGTTAGGGTACTCAGCTGAGTACTAGTATTTTACATGAAGCGACTGCCTATCTGACCTCCACAACTGGATGTCAGACTTTTGGCTTCTGACTACTCGTAACGACTGTCAAAGATCTACAAATGACAGCCAGGACCAACGGCTTAACGCGCTTTCTGAGGCACGGAGGAAACTCGGTATGTAATTATGGTCATCCATCCACGGACCAACCTCGCCAAGCACGGCTTAACCTTAAAGATCGACCCCCGCGGCTGTTATTATTTAGCCACAAGCTCCTAGCTTATTCTGTAACTAACTATGTTAAAATAATAACATGTTTTTGACCCACTTTTTGGTTTTCGATTGAGCTGTAATTTTGCATACATATTTAGTTTAGATGGCAATGCATAGTCAGCTAAGTGACTACATTCTAAATCCATTATGGTGGACTCCCAGAGATCCTTAATATTGGTCTGAGCGGCTGTTATGATTTAGCCATGAGCTCTTTCACCACCATTAATATTAATTAATTAGTCAAACTATCCTTTAACATTAACTCTTCCTCCATAAAAATCCACAAAACCATCTTCTATTCTTCTATTATCTCTAACAAAAGAAAAAACTGAAGACAATCTCTCTCAATCATAATAACTGCCTTCATAATAAGTAATTTCATAACTAATGCTCCACTAACTATTATAAGATATATATGGAAACTAATTTTCTCTCGGTAAACGAGATATCTTATTACTGCCTAGTGAAGTTAATTTCTTCGGGAGGCTTTGGACGTAGAGTAAGTATAGTGTGGACGGGTAACTTGTCGTCTTGTACAAACACATTCTCCATTTTCTGCCTACGGTTTCGGTGAAGAAAGTTTTGAGTATGAATGTGGATAGGTATAAGAGTACAGACCGCGTCAGTATGTGCTAACCCCTCAAATTTTAAAATTTTTATCTACTACAACATTCAATTCGTTTCGAATAATAATCTAAAGAATACTTAAATAAAGTTCAATGTTTCGACTTGGATTCGAACCATCGCTTCACCGAACTTCGAACTTCTTTGCGAAACCATCTGAATTGCGATGAAATTTTTATCTACTATAGTCCGAGTCACCTTATTTTAGGTCTCTATCTTATCGCTAGATGTTAAAATTTGAGGGTATGGTCCGTTAATTATACTTACTTACGTTGTTTTATAAAATTTATACCTACCCTCGAGTTATTATATAACGTTAGCTACGAGTATGTCGATCTAAAATATTTCTAGCGCTTCCTATTTAATCGTTTGTGTTATTAGGATGTCACTTGTATATGGGCCAGTATTATCATTTAAAACAGACTTTTAAATAATAAACAGTAACTTAAACTTATTTATTCAAAACAATAAATTAATTTTAGTAAAATGTTTTCGCAACACAAAAATGAAAGCACTTGTCTTATGGGGGGTAAGCATTTTATTAAGCCTTGTGTACAGAAAGACTAAAGAAATGATGAATGGACTGTATAATGGATGATATGGCAAGAAAGGAGGTTTCTGATGAGATTATGAGTAATAAAGAAGTATGTATGAAAAAGACATGCTGCGCTGACCCCAAATTTTGGATAAGTTGGGATAAGAAGACACTGTGACAAAGTATGAAACTGTTTTACGTCCGTCACATCACTTTCTCAGGTCCGGTTTAAAACCAGCGTCCGACACTAGTTGCCCGGTATTTTGCTGAACTGGGCCTATTTGGCACAGTCGTGAGACACACATTAAATATCTTTTTTTTTTTTTTTTTCTGTTTCGGTTTAGGTTTTGTTTTATTTTTTAATGCCGTGTGTACCTGTCCCTTGTGCCAAAAAAACGTATTTTTGAAGTGAAACTTCTTATACGACTTCCAACAAGTTTAACGTTCTAATGGAGGGAGAATATTTTCTATTACCTACTAAGAGATGGCGCTATTACAAGATTTGTGACTACGTAGTTCTACTAGGTACGCAAGATGGCGTGCAAACAGTCATGCATTTGACTCTTCGGTGTGACCAGCCTTCGCTCAATTTCCATGACTAGAATAACCCCGATAAACTTATGTAATAAAAAGTGTACAACAATAAAATATTATTTATAACACATTTGCTCGTAAAGGGTCTCTTATTGCACCAAGTTCAGTATCGTAATGTATCACATTACGCACTAGTGCGGTAATGTAAAGTAAAACGCACGGCTTATCATAATGCTCCGTCTAAAACGAACGGTACTTTTTTAAATCTTAGCAAAGAGTTTTTATGTCAGAAAAGTAGTCAACATTTTATTAATAAAATTAAGTTGGGAGATAAAATATAATAAATAAACATTTAATTCTTTAATTTAATCAACTTTGACCATAAATTACAACCATTTATCTGTATTGTTACAACACAAAAATATTAATTTACTTTATTAGTAATACTGGCTGTTTTTGTGCCTTTGCCTTAAAAAAGCGTAAACATTATTCCGCGCGCTTTCTCTTTACGCTGTATTGTTTTTGTTTGAAAATGTCATCCGAATTTTATTTATTTCCTCGCAAATGTGTTATAAAACGTCGTATGACATACGTGCGCTTTGATAATTACAGCCTCTGCTTTCTTGTAGCCCTCGCCTACGGCTCGGGCTAGCAATATCGCCTCGGCTGTATTTTTCAACTTACCGCACTTATATCATAATGTACTATTAGAAGCTCAATAAAATAACGAGAGTGAATGCGTGACACTCGAACGCATGCGTGTAGTATAACGAAGTTTCACTTCTTCCGCGCGGAGGAACTCCTTGCACTATTTTTTTTTCATTCTTTTTTTATTTCAGGATGATAACCACAAGTTTCCTTTCTACACAATATTTTATTAGTCTTTGCATCAGGGCAGGGCTCATGTTAAAGGGAGCCATTTACTTTTACGCGATAGTTTTATTGTATGAGTGTTTTTGTGAAAGGAAATTGGAGGTAGTAATCCTCTTTATCTACCTTGCCTTTTCCTGGCAATGGCGTAGTTGGCCTTCGGTTGGCAGATGGGACTGAATTTCCGTGTTTTAGGTAGGTATACTGTAATGCAGGCTCAAGTTTTAAAGTCAGTTCAAAGGAAAGAAGGTACTAAGAAATCGGTCTTCTATACAATAATATGTTTGGTTTCGGACTTTACAAACTTTAAGGGGAGGTAGTAACAAACAAACGTTGATGTTTATTTCCAAGGACAAAAGATTGAGCAAATCAATACAACAAAATTCTTAGGCTTACATATAGACTATAACCTAAACTGGAAATCACATTTGGAAAGCTTGTGTCTCAAATTAAGTCAGCAGTCCTATGCGTTATATATGCTTGCAAAAACGGTCAGTACCAGTGCGGTGTTAGTATCCTACCATGGTTACGTAGGGTCCTTGCTGAGATATGGAGTTATGTTTTGGGGCTATTCTACAGAAAAGGAAGCTGTATTTAAAATGCAAAAGAAATGTATCCGCGCAATCTGTAGTTTAAAACCGACAGATAGTTGTAAGCCCTTTTTTCAACGCTTAAAAATATTAACACTACCATGTTTATATATATTGGAAGTCGTAGTCTTTGTAAAACGCAACTTGCATTATTTCAAAAATTATAGAAGTCAACGCAACAATAGAAAAATATATTTCCCTGACAGCAGTAGAACTATTTTGTTTAGCAATAGTATTTTTTGGATGGCACCTCGACTTTATAACCATTTACCAAAATGTATTTTAGACTTAAAAAGTATGGACATATTTAAATGTAATGTTAAAAAAATGTTATTGGAAAAATCTTATTATAGTGTTAATGAATATTTGTGTGACAAACTCTAAATAATGTTTATTAATTAAGTTTGACATAAATTACGAATTTCACAATTATTAGTTCTGGACATTTTAGCCTAATAACAATAATAACTTACTTTGACATTATTTACTTTGACTTTAATTGACAAGTTAAACGACATGTAATTTTGAATTATGTATAATGTATTTAATTTTTTAATTTAGGGACTATTAACGTTCCAAACTAAATGTTGCATGCCTAGTGCAGAATATGGTGAGACTAACAACTTTCTGTTCTTCAAAAACCCACCTGTATAACTAACTACCCATATTTGCAATAAATGAATTTGAATTTGAGTTTGCTCTATTCTATCAATAAAATTATTCTACATGTGTGGTCGGGACCTATCCCCTCCCCTGAATACTGACCATTTTTGTGTTTTGATAAACTTTTATGAAGCGTGCATACTAAAAGTACTACAACTTTCCGTGATTTGACACAATTGCTTTTGCCGAGAACTGACTAATTAATAAATGTTTTTAGAACCGCAAACAAGAATGAATGCATATGAAATGTTTATTAAAATTAATAAATATTACATTAATTATTATCTAAAACTAAATCCACCATAAGATTTTAGTATGATGCTCTTCAAAGATAAATTTCACGACTGATAAATCAGAATAAAAAAAAAACATTTCTAATTCTAATTTCAAAATTTGTCAGTAAAGATAAAACATGGTTGTAAGCTACTAATGAATAGAAAGTTTTCAAACACTATGTACACAAGGTGACACATCAAGCTATAGATTTTCAGTATAACATGGACTAGCTTTGTTGAAATTTCCCCTACAATGAGAGATCAGATTAATTTGGTTTTTCATAGCTTGACTGATCATCGTACGCACTATTAACCCGTTCCCATTCAGTTAGTAACCTAATATTGATCAATCAGACGCGCCAAACATTCGATCTTATCTAATCTAAACAGTCGACAATCTGGCTTCCTAATCTGTTACTAACAGTAGTTAATTGCTTCCAATCAAATCAAACAGAAATTGAACGTAATTTAGTAACGGTGAAGTAAATTATGGGCTTGAGGAACTGCTATAGGTCGATGATCCTGCTACCCGTAACAAGATTCTGATTTAGAATAGTGCTCATGGAATTTCTTGCCTATTCTTCTCCATAGAGATCTACGCTTTGGGACGGGCAACTACAGTATACTTTCAAAGTTACGTCTTGTGACTGCGACTGTAGCTTCATTTTTATTGCTGTTCGACTGTTCAATGTACTTGTGGAAATTCCTTTTTTTTGCGTTGGGATTGCTCTTGACTAAATGAATGATGAATTTTGATTTTATTTCAGAATTCAAGTAAGCAAAAGAATTCAAGGAAATAAAAGTGGACGCATTGCAGTTGAATATTAATATTATTTATAAATTTTAATATATTCTACATTAAATATTAATATATTCTACACGCCACTCGGAGTGACGATCTAATCTTCACCCAGTAACTGGGTAAATACCCTTTGACACGACGAGTTGTCATTCTTTCGGGAGTCTGATTACCCGTAACGACCGTCAAAGAGCTACAGCTGACAGTCGGGACCAGTTTTGCGTGCTTTCCCTGCATGGATCTCAGTATGCAATGAAGAGTCACTATTCACGAACTGGCCTCGGCAAGTTGATGGCACTGTTGGCGCAGCGGTTGAGCGATTGACTGCTGCGCTACGTGTCGCGGGTTCGATCCCCGCTCGGAACAAATATTTGTATGGCTTTCGGATAAAAAGTTCCGGGTCTGACTGTTTGTGTATGTGAGTTTAAATGTTTGTAAACGCACCCACAATACAAGAGAAATTCCTACTGTGGGGCAACGTAAAAAAAAAGGTTTTGATACTGATCGCGTTTCGGAGCTGGCTGATACGAAGATCGACCCGTGGGAGGGTTTTTATTGAAACAAATCCCTTTTCTTTGTTGGCCTGAGCTGTCTCACTTCTGAGCAAACGCCTCCCCCCATTCCTTCCACTATTCTCGATGTTGCACCTCTTCTTGCCAATTTACAAGAAAGCCATCCGAGGTGGCCCGTCGTCTTCTCGTCGGTCTGGCTTGACCCCGTCTAACTGTCTCAAGGATACAGTTGCAAATCACATAACTAATCCTAACTAATATTATAAATGCGAAAGTAAGTTTGTTTGTTACCTTTTCACGACTAAACGGCTGATCGGATTTTAATGAAATTTGGCAAAAAGATAAATTTCAACGTGAGGAAGGACATAGGCTATATATCACTCACTCGCACTGATGATAACATCTGTGTCAATTGTTTAATTTAGTGTTCTTATATTGTTTTATTTTTACATTTGTATAGTGTATTTTTATTTACCTATTTTTTGTGAATGTGTGGACATTGTAGGCTTTGTATTTTTTTTTCTATTTCTACCTTCTGTAGTAAGCAATCGACTTACTGTCGGGCCTATGCTGTCCTCCCATACTTAAGTACTAACGCTGTAACTTCAAATATTGTAAAACCAAATGATTTTAAAAGAGTAACCATGTAGCTTCTTGACGGTTCTTCTCCATAGGAAACCGAACAGAGCACCTTTTGTTGACGTTTCATAAGTGCCCATGTAGATACGTAAAATAACATATTTTGATTTTGATTTTGATCATCACGCTACGTCCAATAGGAGCGGAGTGAGCGCAGCAATAAAAATTTTTGCGAAAACGGGGAAAATGTGACACTGACGAAGTTGCGCGGGACAGCTAGTCATACATAAATCTCAAGCAAAACTTATGACACAAAAATCGAACTTCACCATTATTTTTCTCCCTACTCATAAATATATCAGTGAAAGATAAACGAAGTAAACCCATTACCCACGTAGTTCTCTGCCACGTAACTTTTGCCAATAACTTCAGTAACAGTTAATAAGTACCACTAAGGTTGCCCGGGACTTATAAAGGATTTCACCTTACCCGTATTTTGGACCTTATAAACGTCAGTTGATATTTTATGTAGTCATATTGAAGTGTTTGATGTATTGTATGGTTTTAATACCCCTTGGGTTGTTATAGAGTTTAGAAAGCGGAATATTTTGTTATTTTTGGGGAGAAGGAGGTAGTTAAGAGCATTCACAGCTTACGGCATTGCATACAAACTTTCAATTCCTTATTTTCCGAAATGACTGAACCGATTTGAATGAACTTTTATACACATAAGCAGGATACAAAATTCCATTCAGAATTCAAAAGACCATTTCAGTTACTAATCTGCATAGTCCTCATGTAAATTGAGCAATGTCTGGACTTTAAAAGAGTAACAAGTTAACAGAGAACCTCTGAGTTTGTTTCGGCTGTTTCTTCTCAGAGTAGTCAGGTACGAAACACCGGCCCCATGTAGCTTAAAAAAAAATGACGTCTAAAAGTGTTTGTAAAAACCTACTTGCAAAATAAACATCATTTATCATTTACATAGGTATAAAAAGTTACTAAATAAACATTTTCAAAATGTCTTTTAAAAAAAAAGGATAATTGAAAACTTCTGTTTCTATAGATAATTAATAAATCGGTCTAATTTAACTGTTACACTATTTTTCCAATATGTTTTTAGTAAGTTTTTAGACTTATATATATCCTGCTAATTTTAATTATTAAAATTGAAGAATTTTACTTAATTTCGCGAAAAAGTTCCCAACCAAGAAGCAGGATTAGTAGGCCTGCATCCATCCATGTCTTTCCTGGATGCCACGAATTTCCGCAAATTAACGCCTAATTCCATTCGTTTTATTTATTGTGCGAACCGTCAGTCTGTGTGATTCACTACCACCTTCCCTGATCATTATATTCTCGTCTATCTCTTCAAAATTCAAGAGAATCGGTTTCTTCTAGGCAAGCGTACTCCACCCTAGGCCGCATCATTGCTTCAGATCAGAAGAGTTGCGGCCAAACGCAAGCATACGTAGTGTAAAAAAAAAAAACAAAAAACATTGCCATTTTGATATAACTTGCAAAAATTCCTATTTATTACTCAACTTTCAAAGTATCTGTGCAGCAATGCTCATTAACTGCTTGGCCTTGCTATACACTAAAATGACACGCGTTTTGCGACACTAAATGCAGAGAGAACAACAACAAAAAATCGGTTAGAACTTGCCACTAGTCATGGCAACACGCAGCGGTACTCATGTAAAGAAACAAGTGATGCACGCGCGTGTCACTCGACGCAATTCGTATCACCCGAAGTTGTGAACGTGGAGTAAGCTAGCGATACCGGTTAGCCAGAAAAATATACAGTACAGTTTATAAAACTGTGGTCGTAGCTGGGTTTATTTATTTACAAGCTCTTCACAAACAAACTTGAAACCGCCGTTGACATGTTTCAATTGAGTAAGCTTTTGTATTTCTAAAATATTTGCTTAGCTTCTGAACCATACCGTCCTTCGGCACTTTTCGAAATCTATAAATATTTTAACTAGTTGACCCGCGCAACTTCACCTCTGTCACATTTTTCCTGTTTTTTGCAACATTGATGCACCGCTCCTATTGATCATATGAATATCGAGAAAGGCTATAGGCTATTGTGATGTCATATAGCCTTTCTCGATAAATGCGCTATCCAACACTATATGGAAATCGGTCATTTTTAAAGTTAGAACCATGGAATTTTATAGACAAGCTTCAGGTTAGAAATAAATATATTCGTATTTTTGCGTTTTTGAGAATTAAACCCTTAAGAGGATTAGATAGGGATTGAAAGTTTATATGCGGAATCCGTCATTTTAGGACTGAAAATAATGAAATGAAATATTGAAGTTTCCAAGCAAAAATAAACCCCAAACGGGAAAAAGGGTGAGAACATTAGTATAATAAAAATGGTCTGATCTGCTTGAAATTTACTATTTGTGTTTCTTGATTGAATTTGAATAAAACACGTATTTCAACGTTTTTGGAAATTCCACCCCTCAGACGACAAAAAGGCATTTTTTTTGTTTTGCAGTGTTAACACGTTGTTTGGACAAATACGCTAAAAAAACTTCATATACATATACTTCTAGGGGATCTGGCACATTTGCGAGAAGCACACTTGCGCGCATAGACATATTGTGCGACTTATTCTTGCGCTACAGACACTTGCGCTAATGGACACTTGCGCGACTCAGTAGCTTCATGGGCGTCATTTTCGTGGATTTCAGGGACTCAATGGCTTCATGGGCGTCATTTTCGTGGATTTCGTGGATTCAGGAGGTCAAAATGGAAATCCCAAATGGCGCCGAGGAAAATTTCCTTCGTGGTTTTCCGGGTCGCTGTCAATGAAAATGAGGTCAAAATGAAAATTCAAGAAGGTGCCAAGGTAAATTTGGTGTTTTCCTTCATGGGTGTCGTTTTTGTGGTTTTCGGCTCGCTGACAATAAAATGAGAATTTTCTTCGGCGCCATATTGGATTTTCATTTTGACCTCATTTTCTAGGTTCAAATAATACAATTTAAAATAAACAATGTCTTAAATCCTCCCCTAGGCTATGGCTGGCATTGATTGAAGTGAGAACTATTTCTTACATGAGTAGTTTTATGTTGAAAGCTCCGGAGTGAGCTCAGCTAGTAACTTAGTAATTTTAGTCCCGAAAGGAAACAATGCAAAGATCATTTACAAAGATGTAATAGGATAATATTCATTATTTAGAAAAGTTTTCCGGTAGTTAAATAGTTTTGTTTAATCTTAGTATTTTTCAATTAAAATAAATTGTAAGCTAGCTTAGTTTAGTTTAGTTTATTTATTAATAATTATCAAAATTACATGTCAAGTTGTTTAGCAATAAAAATACAATAACAGCACAAATCATTAAAGGATCATACAATACATATTAGAATGAAAATACAAATTATAATAAATTAAATTAAGAATTACTCGAGAAATATAATAACAATATAGACGAATCGTTTCTCAACAAAAAAATAAACATACTCAATTCAAATACCTAAAACCATTCTTTTAGGTCATAAAATGCGTGTTCGGTTAGCCAGCCTTTTAGTTTACGTTTGAAACCATTGTCAGACGTCGAACTCAAAATATCATCTGGTAGACGGTTGTATACCGCTGGACCCATTATATGGATCAACTTTCCAGACTTAGATAGGGTGTAGCTCATTCACAACATTAACTACATCGAAAGGCGTGGATGGATGACCAGGGCATTTGAGCTATGGCATCGTAGCTTGGAAGACATGTATAAAATAAATTCTGGTTCAACCCATTTAGGTCACTAAAAATGTAAAATAACGCCGTAATAGGTATATTTTTTTCTACCCAGAAAATCGCAGACTTTTACACAGCCTTTTTTCCTATACTTACACTTACGCGCGAGCGAAGCCGCGGGCAGCAACTATTATCTATAACATTTAAATGACAATTTTCGACATGATTTACCGGGGGTAACGCACACGTGGGTAATTGCTGAACTCCACGCGAGCGAAACCGCGAGTAGAAGCTAGTATAATAATATTATATTGTAAGATGTTTAAAGATCATTCCGCTAGGTGGCGCTGCTTGTGTTAACTAGCTTAACTTGACTCTCAGTGTTTATCTCTTTCCATAAATTTCGAAAGTGCTCTATTATTACATTACTGTGCTTTAATGGTGAGATCGAGACTTTATTTGTGCTGTCATTTGGAGTCATCAAGAACTTTAATCTGGAAACTGAGTTATTGTGGTGACAAAACACTGGTGATTATCATCGATTGTGAACTTAAAGTTGTGGTGTGAGAGTGTTTATTCAGAGTGCTACAGGACTGTGATATCGCGGTTTCACGCATATCAATAACTGTGTCGTGTTACACTGGATCCTCTGTTTTATTGTGCAAACAACTTGCTTTCAAATCTGCCTGGTCACCTTCCCTGACACTAAACTCAAAACAACGCCATCTATTGAGCTTGCATAGTAGCTACATAGGTCTTGTGTTCCTAGCGGTCGATACTGCGTGTGCCGTGAATCGATACTCATTAGAATTTCGCCGTGCGGTAAATAGGGGGCGTCACAAGTGTGATTATCACACTCAAGTGTACTCCATACTCGGTATTCATATTTAGATACCAAGACATCGACATAGTCTTCACGGTTCACGATAGGTGGCGCTACTTCAACCCATTTTGGATAATTTCGTTACTTCAATCTGGACTGCAATTAACTTTAATATTATTTGTAATTTATCCTCAAAATGCTTTGCAACGGTTGCAACGAAGCTTTGGCCCCTGGGGCTGAGTACCTGTTGTGTAACTTATGTGATGGAAAATACCATCACGACTGTCTAAACATTACGCTGCAGCAATTTCTGGCCCTGACTCAGGATTATAAGTCCTGTTGGAAATGTCCTTCTTGCAGTAATATTACCCGTCGTACTCGACAGAACTTGGACACGCCTGTTTCTTCCACCCAGCTTCCGACTTATGAGGACAGTAGTATGAACATGTCTTGCGACATCATGGATCAGTGTGCGATATCGCCACGCACTCCACCGATGTATGTGCCATCTGCTTTCAGGGATGTGGACACCAGCACATTGATTACCCAAGACAACCTAATCCAGACGCTCACCCAAGAATTCAATAGATCACTGCAGGGTTGGCGTTCTGACATGGACAGGACTCTTGAATCATTCAAGGAAGGTATTAAAACCACAATGCAGGATTGGCGAGGTGAGATTGAGGCTAGTATGCTTAATTTTCATGAAATTATTAAAAGCAGCCTGTTGGACATGAAACATGAGTTGAACACTATCCGTACGGTCCAAGCCGAATTTAAGGAGGACTTGAAGCAAATGACCGAAGATATATCTGGCCTCAAAGATTCGCTACAGTTCCACGCTAGCGAACAAGACGACCTCAAAAGAAGAGTCGACAATATTGCACGTCAGCAGGCTGAGCAATCTGCTACCTCGATCAGCTATCTAGAATCGAAGATAGACACGCTCGAGCAGCAGGCGAGAGCCAGTAACCTCGAAATTTGCAACGTTCCTGACAAGCGAGGCGAAAATCTGCTGCAGATCTTGGCCTCAATTGGGGAATCTATCAGTTTTACCATTCCTCAAAAAGAGGTCTTATCCATCCATAGAGTACCGCACGCACATCAGGAGAATAATAGACGGAAAAATATTATTGTCAAGTTCTCCACGCGCATACTACGAGACAATGTCCTTAGCGCGTATAGGAAGGCTAAGTCACTTAAAACTGACCAAATTGGTATTTCCGGATCCCCTACAAATATTTACATAAATGAGCACCTAACGTTAAGAAACAAGCTATTATTTCGTAAATGTAAGGAAGCTGCAAAACTTTATCAGTACAAATATGTTTGGGTTAAGAACTGTACCATCCTTGCTCGTAAAAAAGATGGCGATGCTGCTTTTGCCATCAGATCAGATGATGATATATCCAAATTTAAATGCAATGAGAACAATGTCAAGGTCAATATTAATGATTAGGTTTTTTGTAATCCACTTTTTATTCATTTACTGTAACTGCTGGTTTTTACGTAGTATTTATTGTTCGCATGTTTATTTGTTATATGTAGTAAATTTAAAATATAGTTTTTGTAAATTAAGCCCTGTCTACATAGCTTTTGAGTCAAAATTATTTCCCCACTTAATGTACTTAATAGACTTGTTGATAAGTGGCATACATCGTCCTAAAACTGTTGGTAATAATACATTTTATATCTTTGTCAATTTAATCAAGTGTTGTGGTTTGTACTGCCTGTTTTATACGTTATCCTTATTTATTAATTTTATCCTCATGCTTTTAATCTCTTCACAATATGAACACTCTCATATCGTAAATATGTATATATTGTTGTATTATAGTATTAACAATGTCTAATAAACATATAACAATCTTTTACCAAAACTGTAGGGGCATTCGCACAAAACTAGATCAACTTTACAAGAACATCCTTATGAACACTTATGAAATCTTGGTATTAACGGAAACTTGGCTGACACCTGAAATTTACGACAGCGAATTCATAGACCAGCGCTATACAGTATTTCGTGGCGATCGCGATCGTATTACTACAAATAAACGGGATGGTGGCGGTGTATTGGTTGCAATTTTAAGCTCTCTCAAACCGTCTGAGCTAGACCTCGCGATTTTTCAGCGTAGCGACCTTTCACACAACCATATCGAACACCTTATTGTGGAACTGCACAGCGCTTGCAATAAAAAGCGGCACATCGTAAGTGCTGCCTATATACCACCTAAAACTTCCTCGTTAGTGTACAATATGCATTTCGAAACGTTACAAGAAATTTTGAGTCATCCTACTGTTGACAGCTTCTATATATTGGGTGACTACAATCTACCAGAAGCCAATTGGTTAGCATCCTCTGCCACGAATTCCCCTGGAGCTACTACCCTCAACTCTATGGCAACTGTTACATGCGCTAATCTACATAATCTCATTTCACTTCTTGGTGCTTCTCAACTCAATAATGTAGTGAATGACAAAGGCAAAATACTTGACTTAGTTATTTCAAACAATGCCTGTATAGTTTCCCGTTCCACAACTTCGCTACTACCTATTGACATTTACCACCCTGCTTTAACCTGCGATACTTCCCTTGACATTAAAATTTCTCCTTTGACAAAGATTCCTCTACATAAATATAATTTTCATAAAGCCAATTTTGACAACATTAACTGTAACATACAACAAACAAATTGGACAGATTTGCTTTGCTCCAAAAAGTCTGAAGACGCACTGACTACTTTCTACGATGAGTTGGATAATATTATCAAACAAGATACTCCTTTGGTTCGTGCCAGATCAGTTAGTTATCCTATCTGGTTCTCAAGGACTCTTATAACCATCTCGAAAAAGAAACATAAGGCATGGGTTAAGTGGAAAAAATTTGATAACATCGCGGACTACAATACATTTGCCAAATACAGAACTCAATTTAAGGACACTTGTCTAAAATGTTTCAACTTATACATCAGGTCTGTGGAGGATAGTCTGTGCAAAAACATTAAACATTTCTGGACGTACATTTCGAATCGGAAAGAGAAACCTGGGATACCAGCAAAGCTTCAATTTAAAAACTCTGAATCTAATGATCCGACTTCTATATGCAATATGTTTTCTGATTTCTTCTACTCAGTTTTCGAACCTGCTTCACCGTCATTACCACATTGGAAGCCCCCACTTGAAAATGCGCTACACGATTCTTTGATCTCCGATATATCTTTTAGTGAGGATAAAATACTGAAAGAGCTAAAATCTCTAGATGCATCGAAAGGACCTGGACCAGACGGACTTTCTCCTTATTTCTTGAAAAATGCCGCCGTTTCCATTTGCAAGCCTCTTTTTATTATCTATAATAAATGCATGTCGGAAGGTGTTGTGCCCAAACGGTGGAAGGATGCCTTTATTGTGCCTGTCCACAAAGGCGGATCAAGACGCAATGTTGAACACTATCGTCCTATTTCCATTTTGTCTGCCTTGTCGAAGCTCTTCGAGAGGTTAGTACATAATGAAATATATCCCATTCTGCATAATATTATTGTTCAACAACAGCACGGTTTTGTTAAACGGCGGTCCACAAACACCAATCTCTTACTGTTTACAAGCTTTTTATTTGATAATGTTGACTGCCGTGTACAGGTGGATGCAGTGTACACAGACTTCTGCAAGGCTTTCGACAAGGTGGATCATGTAATATTACTCAATAAATTAGCTTTTAATGGAATCCGTGGAAACCTACTAAGGTGGTTTGCTTCCTATATCACTAACCGTAGTCAGAGAGTCGTGGTTAATGGTCATTCTTCTTGCATCGTGCAGGTCACCTCTGGTGTACCACAAGGTTCTATTCTCGGTCCCCTTTTGTTTGTTTTGTATATAAACGACATCAGCCAATGTTTTCTTAATACCAAATTCCTATTATACGCCGACGATCTTAAGGTATACAGAACAATACGCGACATCAATGACTGCCTTCTGCTACAACAAGACTTGGACAGACTATCAGACTACTGTCGTATAAATGGGTTGCAGCTTAGTTTACCGAAATGTAATTTTCTAAATTTTACAAAAAATAAAAATGTCGTAACACATACATACACTCTGTGCGGTGTTCCCTTAACAAAAGTGGACTTTGTTCGTGATCTCGGCATCATCCTTGATTCCAAGCTTTGCTTAGACTTGCATATTAGCAAAATAGTTAGTAAAGCGTACCAACTTTATGGATTTGTTATGCGCTCAACATTAGACTTTAAGAAGTCTTCCTCATATATTTGCCTATATAAATCTCTCGTACGCTCTCAACTAGAGTATGCCGTGTCCGTCTGGAGCCCATATTATAAAAAATATATTGAGGTGATTGAGAGTGTTCAACAGAATTTCCTACGTGCTATGCATTTTAGATGCTTCGGATATTACTTGCCATACCCGGATTTACTTAATAAGTACAAACTCACAACACTTGAAAGTAGACGTAAGTACTTGGAAGCTATGAATCTTTATAACATTGTAAATAATAGATTTGATTGCATTGAGTTAACCAACATGTTATGCTATGTCGTCCCTAGAACAGTGTACAAGCGTAAAGTGCGCGCTGGCAGACTCTTCTCCACGCGTACCTGCCATTCTAACACTGGTTTGCGCTCACCTGTTCGCAGAATGATAGATGTCTACAATGGGACTTTTGAACACATTGATATCTTTGCATGTTCTCCCAGTAAATTTAAAGGTCTTATACTCAAGGAGCTCTCTTGATTGATGTGTATAAGTACATGTGATGAACATGATTGATAAGTAAGTTTAGTTTTTTAATATTATTTTGTATTCTTAGCCTAGCGTTTAAATTAAAATTGTATAATATATTCCACAGTTAATCTGTGAATAGCGTTGTGGGCTACAATATTGCCCAAATGTTATGTGTATCTCTTTATTTTATACTATATATTGTAGTTGTTTGCTGTTCCTTTTGAATAAAAAAAAAAAAAAAAAAAAAAAAAAAGCAGCAATCGATTAATGCAGTTAAATTAATATAAGTGGCAAAATTTTAGTGTGTTTTTGGTTCACAATCGCATCATAACGTAAAGAAATACAAGGACATTGCGAAAGGGACATTTTGAGAAAAGGACATTTTGCAACCTGTAGTCATTTTGAGAAGTGGTCATTTTGCGACAGAGCCAATTTAGGTACATGATTTTCAACTATTGAAAAAAAACACAACACAAACTCGTCATAATAGTTTCCCCTAATCAACATAATTGAGACACTCCAAAACGAAGACTCCAACAAACTCGAACAGAAAGTAAACAAAGAAGTTTAAACACAAGCGAAGTCTGGGCGCAAACATTAAGTAATTTATAACTAGTTCATCATATTCCTCATTGTCTCATGAGCTAGTCTTTTAAAGACTAACTTTAAGTTAAACAGGCTTGAGTTCAGTCACTGTTCTAGGCAGGCTTTGAGTTTGAGAACTTTAGGCAATGCACGATAGAGGAGAGAGATTGCGTAAGGTGACACATCAAGCATTTCCAGTATAACACAGTCTCTTGCTTTGGAAAGATCTCCTATACAATGAGAGATCCGCCTAAACTGGTTATTTAAAGCTTTACTACGATACTTACTAGGGTACTAGGCTAGATGACGGTTTTTATACATTCGTAGCGCACGTGCATACATCCACTCCAATGAACGTACTTCTGCCACAATTTACCTAATTTTACGATAAAATTGTAATAACTTTGGATAGTTAACGCAGATTATTTTTAAAACTGTTCTACGCACACGTTTTCAATGTTTATACAATAAATTTTACTTTATCTGTGTATTTCAGCGTGTCGAATACAATTCTGATTGAGTCGGCCTAAAATTTGGCGACGAATTTCGCACTTTCAGTAGCGTCCATCAGCTCCTGTAAATATGTGCAAACAACATGATAGGCAACACACGATATGAAGTGCCCCATCGTTTGTGGGGCAGCCCCACATTTACAAACCAGGGCAGAGTTATCGATGAATCTCCACCTAAAAAAGATTTCTTTGTTTCGGCCAACCGGTGTCCGAAATATATATAAAGACTTCGAGGTCAGCTCAAGGTAACTCGTGTGCAGGTAAGAGATTGGGCTGTACAATAAAATATCATAATATTTAGAATGATGTTATTAGTTCGAAATATTGTTCTGAATTAATTCGAGATTAAGCCTGAGCTTTTTGGCATCCCAAATTGCCTAATAATTGAAAACAAACAAAAATATTTGCATAAACAAAATCAAAATCATTTTGGAAATCTATTTTACATGTAACGTGCTTAAATGCAAATGATTTAATTTCGAGTGAAAATAGATTTGAAGGATAGGCGAATATGTTTGTACCACGGTTATAAACCGTTTCAGGCGCAAAAGGATTAAATTATATGATATTATATGATACAGCACACCTTTCGGCCAAAACTCTTCACGCACCACAAACGACTTGAAAATAGTTTTATGGCGCGCCTCCAGCTTCTTCACCCTCAAGGTCCAGTTAGTCTTCACCCGTATGTACTCTACGATGTTCTCAGTCTTCGTAGAGTGGTGCAATCGGGACACGTACAGTTGCGTCGGTACTGCAGGACGTAGCAGCATGTTAGATCCTGCCAGCGCCGTCCCACACTGATTGCGATACGTAGGCTTCCTCTTTTTTCTCTCTACCTTGATAAAACCATCCCCATCGGATAGTTTCATTTGCGTGAAGGAAACTTGTGCGAAAAGACGTCTTGTTCATTAGGAATTTCAAGTTCTTAGAAAATTCATTATAAAACAGTGTATTTAAAGTGTGAAGTTTTGATGGAAGTTCGACATTTTTTTTTGAGTGTGTATAGGCCATAAGGTATATAAGAAAAATCTATGATTCAGGACCATCAATTAAATGTTTTAGGCCTTGTTATAAAATAAATGAGAGAACGAACGAAACGACGAGGCTTAAACCTTTTTATAATATCCATACTAATATTATAAATGCGAAAGTCACTCTGTTTGTTTTTTTGTTACCTTTTCACGACTAAACGGCTGATCGGATCTTAATGAAATTTGGCAAGAAGATAGATTTCAACCTGGGGAAGGACATAGGCTATATATCATCACGCTACGACCAATAAGAGCGGAGTAGCAATGAAAAAAATGTTGCGAAAACGGAAAAAATGTGACGCAGACGAAGTTGCGCGGGACAGCTAGTTATATATACGTTTGTAAGGTTTATAGATAGTAAAATAGCATTGTACAACACTTTTGTTTGCAAATCCGGTTTGTTTTCACAATCTAGTATCAGGCTGCAACTGAATATATTTTGACAAAGCGTTCATAGATTTAATGAACGGTCTGAATAAATGTTTGTCTAGCGATTCGTGCATTGTTAGTGTTTTCATAAAGAGGGTTAAATTGGATTTACGATTAGTTATTTTGATCGAAATATAGTTAGCGTAGATAATTGAAAGAATAATCCGTGAATACAATGTTTACGTCAATTGAATTTCGTAGAAAACATCGTACATGGAATTGATCATATTTTTATTTTGTTTTACCATTTGAAGGATTCATTCGTTTATGAGCTATCAGAAAAGTATAAAAAAAAAAAATTTAAAAAAAACATGTGTTTTATTTATGGCAAAATACCCATATACAACAATTAAAGACAAATAAAATAGTAAGAACAATAAAGAAATCATTTAAAAATAATATAAGTATCATTAAAAATTCATTCATAAGATTATCAAAATCATTAAAACCATCAAAATTATTAAAATCTCAAAAAAAAACACAAAAAATAATAAAACTCAATCATAAAAATAAAATTATATATAAAAATCTTCAAAAAATTTCAACAAAGTGTTAAAAAAAAAAACATTGAGGTATGTATAGATACTCATAATCCTAGAAAATAACACACATTATTTCGTCATTACTTGTTCCCGCTATATTAGTTTAACAAACTGAACGCCGTAGATTTCACACGTTCAGCAGTTTTAGGCGAGAAGTTAAAAAATTTCCAAAAATTTCTCAAAATCAACCCAGTTTGCCCCGTAAGTTATCCATACAAAATTGTTGCAAATTAGGTCTAGTTTCAGCCATTTCAAGGAATGCACCCAATTCCACAATATCACGCTGTATAATTTTTGTTTCATTGTTAGCTAGCTTTTGCCCGCGGGTTCGCGCGCATAAATTTAGAATTTGACAATCAATTCGGGTTGTACTCTGGTTGCTGTTAGTCTGGTTCAATATTCAATCATAATTCGAAAGACACGTGGCGCCATCTATAATCATAAGAATGTTATTGTAGTTTTCCTCGGGAACAGTACTTTTTCTCGAGATTAAAGGTACTCATGACCGTTTCTGTAAACCTAACAACGTCATCATCATCTGCCTAGCCTTTTCCAAAACTATCTTGGGGTCGGCTTCCAGTCTAACCGGATGCAGCTGAGCACCAGTATTTTACATGAAACTACTATCGCCTATCAGACCTCCATAACCCAGTAACTGGGTAATACGATATCCCTTAGTAAGACTGGATGTCAGACTTTTAGCTTCTAGGCTTTAGGACCAACGGCTTAACTTGCTTTCCAAGGTACGGAGGAACGTCGGCATGTAATTATGATCACCCATCCACGGATCAACCTCGGCAAGCACGGCTTAACCATACCCGACTGTCGAAGATCTACAAATGACAGCCGGGACCAACGGCTTAACTTGCTTTCCAAGGTACGGAGGAACGTCGGCATGTAATTATGATCACCCATCCACGGATCAACCTCGGCAAGCACGGCTTAATCATAAAGATCGACCCGTGCGGTTGTTATTATTTAGCCATGTTCTTTCAGATATTAAGCTGATAAGAACAAATACTACACTTTGTTCTTAGCCAAAAGGCCGAGAAATGACACCTACACCTGCCAACGTCTATGCAAAATTTTATCATGATCGGTTGAGTGGTTGAGGCGTAAAAGGTAACAAACTAACTTACATTCGCATTTATAATATTAGTTAGGATTAAGGCCTGCGCAGACGACGGACTTTTCTCCGCGGCGGAGAAAAAAGTCCACCGCGGGTGTCATCGTTTATCGTCGTACATACGTACGTCACTCTCGAGCGCACAACGCGGACTAAAGTCTGCCATGCTTGCGTTGCTTCGCCTAGCCACACGAGTTCTATTTTTTTCGGGGACTCCCCCGTACTTTTGTCCGGTTCGCTCTCTGCATGTCCTCGGTTATTCGGGGGACTTTTTGTGCGAGGTACTTCTAATCCCTTGTTTGCGTTACTCGATAAAGTTGGAAGCAATCTATTTTAGCGGACAAAAATCCGTCGTCTGCGCAGGCTTTTAGGATTTTGTTTTGTCCTGTGCGAGACAAATAACTAGTTTTTCTTTTCCATGCTAATGTTAGCGAAGCACCAAAAGTACCAAGTGGTACTATAGTATAACCCCTGACACACATATTTCTATAGCTTCTTCGAACCGTTGACCCGATGCAGATTGCTACTTCCCACTATTACGATAACTATTGCGTATCGATCGTTTTCGATGAATTGCTTTAAATATAAAGCTTTGATTTTTTAAACGGAAAGTGTATGGTTGATATTCTCTTTAATTAGTAAGTATAAGAAAGCGGGATAGTCCTAAAGTTGTTTTAAACTTTATATTGTATATGTCGCCACAAGAGCGTCAATCTCTCAGAGCATACATTTATCTAATTAAGAACCAACTCATAATTCGCATTTGTGATAATATTGATGAACCGGCCATGCCATCTGTGAGTCGGCAGAACAATAGGGGATAATCCAATTTTTTTTTTCTTTGTCCATCGGGTAGTTTATTGAAAATTATTGGACACGTATTTTTTCTTTTTTCACGTGGTCATAAAATTACGGAGATATATTATTGAGTTGAAATGGCGCATGACGTCACATGTAGGTAATTTTTATACCTACTTGTGACGTAGTAAGCCCCCACTCTCCAACTTTAATGAGTTTTAACTAAGTATTTTTTTGATATTTTGATAAAACAAAAAATACGTGTCTAATATTTTTGTATTACCTGTCTGACGGACAAAATAAAATGTCGTTTTCTTTACCCAGTCTGGTCCCCTATTATTACAAAGAATCTAGAAATGTACAGATCGATTGTAAAGAGACTAAGTGCCATCTATTGGCTTGTGTGTTAACTACTGCTTAGATAGTTAATCTTTGTGACAACTCAAAGAGTAATTTATTAAACAAAAGCCACTAGCTAGAACTATAGTAAATATATTATTATTATTAAAGTTAAAATTAGCAAATATTTTAAGACAGAGTGTCAGGAATTTCTCAGTAGCAGCTACGGAATCTGGACTTTTGCCCGGTTGATGGCAAAAGGCTCGCCCCCTATTACATGAACTCAAACTCAAAGCATTTATTTCAATTAGATCATTACAGGTACTTTTGAATGTCAAAAAACAAAACAAAACGCGAAACCAGAAACGAAGCAGAATAACTTATGAAATTACTGTAGTTGCCCGTTCCAAAGTGTAGATCTCTATGGAGAAGAGTGGGCAAGAAACTCCATGGACATTCTTGACACATGGGACTTAAACATAGCTGGCGAAATGTGGGTGTACTAATGTTAGGCAGAGGTGTACCCCTCTGCCTAACCCTTCAAGGGATTCCAGGGGAAAGGATGATGCCAGGATTTGTATGAACTGTGGTCCCACCCTCCAATAGCTATGTGTTGTATGTTGTTGGATAGGTATTTTTAAGCTGAACAATAGTTACTATTACGCTTAGTTCCAAATCTTAGTCCGTTCAGAGTTATGCAACATTAAACTAATCAGATTAACAATTGTTAAAAATAATGTTTTTCCCTGACATAATGCACTTTTTTAACTAACACAAGTATTATCTATTTAACTACCACTATCATCAGAGTCGTCAGGGTTTATTTATTAAACTAGCTGATCCATCAGCATGCGTGCAAGGCATTTGTAGCTACTTATCTACCTACTACCTGCCTACTAGATGACTACTACCTGCCTACGCGCTGCCTACTACCTGCCTAGAACCTGCCTTCTACCTGCCCGCTACCTTCATACTACCTGCATATAACCTGCCTACTACCTACCTACTGCCTACCTAATCTGTGTCTAATATGACCTCATTTAAAAATAAGGCTGGTCCTACAAATCCCGCATGCCTGGCATACCCTAGGTAGCAAACGATTGACACAATATGCGCACAGGTAGGTACCTACAGTATGGCGTCCGGTCTTTAGATATTATTATTGTTGTCAAATAATATGTAACAGTTGTACTTTCTAGATATTATATGTCGCGACTGAATGCGACCACGTAAGAGCCAAGCATCCTCATTGATGCCATAATCAGATAAATCCTCCAGTACAGCTTCTCGATATATTTATATTGTATACAATCTATTTTTTAAGTGTTCGCGGCAGTAAGACTTATGCAACTTCAATTGGTAGGTTCCCAAAGCTAATAAAACGATTTGTTCTTTACTGAATCTCGTAAAATCACCAAATCATTTGCATCTAATCTTGTAAAATCAGCTCTTCCACTGTTTAAACAGGTGCGTGTAACTTCTGCCTTATTTTGTTGCTGAAAACTTCTGCGTATTGACTAACTCCGATGGGTGTATGAATGTGTTTTGAG
Organism: Cerastis leucographa; assembly: GCA_963082945.1. NCBI lineage: Eukaryota > Metazoa > Arthropoda > Insecta > Lepidoptera > Noctuidae > Cerastis > Cerastis leucographa. The sequence goes on along the minus strand of OY720369.1, from coordinate 2,533,725 downwards.
ATAGCGGCAGCGATTCTGAAATCGTAAAACATATGTGGCAACGCATTGTTGAAATATTTTTGGTGCAACAGCTTAAAATCGCGCTTGATCCTACCGTTAACCATCTCCACTACCCAGCGGCAAATAGTGACCAGTCGAGATTGGTTCGCCTGATCGTTCGTAAGTTGGGATTCGTGTCTATCGTTTGAAGGGGACATAGTATTCGTAACCACAAGCTTCTATATCGCCCCAACTGTTCCTGAACCCTCGATCCAAAATAAAAACATCGTAAGTTTCAAGGAGCCAATGAATTGGATGCTCACAATTATTCATAAATCGCAACTTCGTCTGCGTCACAGTTTCCCCGATTTCGCAACATTTTTCATTGCTGCTCAGCTCCATTGGTCGTAGTGTCTATAGTCTTCCTCGATAAATGAGCCATCTAACACTGAAATATTTTTTTAAATCGTACCAGTAGTTTCTGAGATTAGTGGGTTCAAGCAAACAAATAAACTCTTCAGCTTTATTATTAGTATTAGATTAGACTCATTATGTTTGCATCCGTTTTCGTGGCGGCATATGGCTCTGTGACATCAATTATACAGCCATTTGTGGTGACAATAAGAATCGGTTTTAAAAGATTTTGAAACTTATGTAAGCTGTATGACTGTCGTTGGAATAAGAAGTTAGCATGATGAAAATACGAAAGGAATGTTAATATTATGTGATAGGATTTATGTCTATGTACATTTGCAAATAAAGCTCTTGGTATAATTAGGCTTCGACGTAGAATATCATTTCTGTTTATATGATTGAGTCCTAGGTGACGGACAACGTAATCATTGGTAAGACACCCACGTGCAATGGCTATCAATCACTCTAGGTTTTGTCTCGACATATGAAACAACGTTGTAAGTTTTTCCTTTGAACCACCAGTTCGTAGCTTTGTAAGAATGATACCTAAAGCGGTTCTTGGATTTTACATCTCTGGTTCAATGAGGTAGTTGCAACATCTCTTCAATATGAGTTTGAATACTTTGCTGGTTCTCTCAAGTACCTTATGTGGTCCAGTGTAAGCTGGGTTGACTTAGACTAGAGTCAAGAGCAAACCCGTCGGAAAAAAAAAAAAACTAGCGAATGGTGCAGCCAGACCCTCCGACTCACCTTGGGCTTCACCCTTAAACCTGACACCTAAAAAGAATAGTGGGTGGCGACCATGCGGTGATTAAGGGATGTTAAACGCATACATTTATGAAGCATAGCTCTGAACGGACTAAGATTTCAAACTCGGTGCCGTAGTAACTTTTGTTCAGCTTAAAAATACCTATCCAACGACGTATTACACGTACTTATTGGGGGGTGGGACCAAAATTTGCATCATCCTTTAATATTATGTTTATGCAATTTACATTACATCGCGCCTGTAAGTGTGTACGGGCTTGGCAGAGGTGTACTTATAATAAAACCTTATTTCGCCCGACCCGGAAAACTTTTTGAAAATAAGCTCCCTAAAGAATAATCTGAATGTTCCACATTTAATTACATTTAGACTTATTAACTAACTAGCTGTGTCCATGTGCGTGTGGATTGAGAGATCTTTTCGAAAAACTCTTCCAATCCCAACCAAATTATAAGAGGATTTAGGAAATAATTGTGAAAACTTCATAGTAAGGTATAAAATTTGTGAAACCTAAACAAAGAAAGTTACAACTCATTTACTGGATCTCTCAATCTGGACAACTGAAGAAAAAGCCATAACGCGTATCCAAGAATATACTGCCTATGTGTTTATAATTTGCATTTTAATTGATTGTGAAGGATTTGTGAAACCTGCTAAACAAAATTTCGATTCGTTTCAAAGCCACGTTTAAGATTTATAACGGTTTATATGGATCACTCAAAGTGGAAAATCTTCAGTTGAGTGATCATGTAAAACACGACCTAATACTAAAAAAGTATGAATAATTATCATGTTTATTGCAAATTATGCTTCTGGGAACATTTGTGAAACAAAAATCGTGATTGAAATCTTACTGGTTCAAGAGAAAATGAAAATCTTGTTTTTTGTCGATCGTCCCAACTGAGAGTTCATTATTTTGAACTATATTTAATAAACCAAAACTTATAGGTAGAAGGTAGATACATCAGAAATTGTTAAAAAGGTTGTACTAAAATTTGACGAATCAGTCGTCCCTGTAAGTGTTATACTTAAAAAGATAAATCATTTTTTACAATCCTTAAGGAAAACGTTGAGTGCCAATGATTCCGACCGGCGATATGGTCACCCTCCATATCGCCGCCATATGGAGGGTGACCATATCGCCGGTCGGAATCATTGGCATGGCATGATGAGCTGGACTGCTACATAAAGGATTCGGCTGAAATGGCCGTAGAGAGCGAGGAAAATATGAAAGCAAGGGAGGCCTTCGAGGCCCCGGAATTGGGGAAAAACAGGCTCATACTAATAAATAAATATGGAGCGTCGCGCAATGATTGTTGATATAACGGTTCCGCATGACGAGAACCTCGTAAAAGCAGAGAAAGATAAGCAATTCAAGTATCTAGATCTGGCTCGCGAGGTTGTCGACATGTGGGACGTGTGTGCAGCAGTCATTGTGTCGATAGTCGTGTCGGCCAATGGCTTAATAGCCTAAAGCTTCGACCAACATCGGAGGATTCTTTCGCTTGGCAGCTGGATCAAGAGCTTGATTCAAAAAGCAGTACTTCTGTACACGGCACGTATTGTTAGGAGGTTCCTCTTTCAAGAGCCCTGACCACCGGTAGCCCGGACCCTGTTCCCGATGCCCGGTCGGCTACTATTTTTATATTTTAAAATGTTTTTTTTTTTTAAATACAATTTTGTAAAAATATAAATGTAAATAAAATGTATATAAATGAATAAAATAAATATTAACGATATTACCATTAAATTAAAGTAGGTCCTTTGAAACTCCCTAATTTCCACGAATACCTATAATTTCTGTTACTAGAACTAAATATTTGCCTTCAGAATCAGTCTATAAGCCATAACATGGCTTTGAAGGTCTTCTTACGAACTACTTAAACGTAATAGGTTTTCCTGAAATCAGGCATTATTGGAACTAAATTGAATGATTGAATGAAATCACTGCTATTTTCTGTGATTGGGAGTTTTCTCATGAAGACTTTATTTTTAAGTACACGATTGACCTATGTTTTCTTGAGAAACCGAACCAGCGGGAAAAATGCGTAACCAACCATGTTACGATTTGCGCAGTGGCTGAGCGATTGACTGCTGCGCAGCGTGTCGAGGGTTCAATACCCGCACGGAACAAATATTTGAACGACTTACAGCTTGTTGTTCCAGGTCTGGCTGTTTTTGTAAGTTGTGTTTAAATATTGGTAAGTGCAGACAAAACGCTAGAGAAATTCCAGTGAGGGGCAAAATTAAAAAAGTATTTATGTTTTTCGATTTTTTCCAATGAAACTAAACGTGATAAGCACATCTTCTACTGAATTCAACAGTTGTAAATGATATCATTGCTATGGAATATTGACACGCAGCGCATCAGCCAATCACTTAGCCCTGCGCCAACCGTGCCATCCAAGGACAACGTTTTGACTTGGTTTTTAAGGTTCCGTACCCAAAGGGGACCCTATATTATGTCTATCTGTCCGTCTCTCACCAGGCTGTATCTCATGAACTGTGACAGCCAGTTGAAATTTCTACAGATTATGTATTTTTGTTGCCGGTGTAACAACAAATACTAAAAACAGAATAAAATTAATATTTAAGGGGGCTCCCATACATTTTTTTTTTTCGTTTTTATAAATAATGGTACGGAAACCTTCGTGCGCGAGTCCGACTTGCACTTGGCCGGTTTTTTTATTGCCTATTTTGTGTCTCACTGCTGGTCAAAGGTATTGCCTTTCTCCTTCCAAATCTCTCTATTTGGCGCAATTTATGACCATATCGTTAGATAAACCATATTTTTTTACCATCTTATATCAATGATTCTTGGCCCTAAACACCTCTTCAGAAAACTATTAAGAAACCGTCACTCCTTAACTAAATGAGGACATCCATTTCCAACGCTTGACAAAAAAACATCTTTTATATTAAGATACACAACAAACAACTATCGATTTAAGATTATATCCTGCAGACCAAACGTAAAACTTTCACTCTGTGAAAGCTCTTCCACTCTTATGTCTTTAAAAATAAGCTACAATTTCGCTTGGTTTTCTGTTCAGTGGTAGTGAATAAGGGTGTAACAGCATTTTTCCTATCTAAAAGGGATTTTTTCAGGCAGTTTATGATCGTTTAAGATATCTTTCGAACGTTTCCTTGGACGATGTCGTCTATTCGAAATAGATAATATTTTTCTAATACTGTTTGAACAATATTTTTCGTAATCTGTGCGTGTACGACTCAATTTTTTTGGGACAGAAAATAGAGTAGTTCGTAGTTATTCCATGTGTTTAGTTTTGAAGGTGGGATACGTGTTAGATTTTGGAATTGTTAGTGGGAATAAGCATGCGAGGCATACTTAGGTAGTATTGTAGTGATAAAAATAAATGTATTGTAAAGAAATCGTACTGTTAAAAGAGCAAACAGGGCGACGAGATGGTTTAATATCTCAACCAGAATTAGTTATATTTCCTTGAAAATAGTACTTTCACAATTACTATGCCTTGTGACTAGTAAGTCGTAGGTTCGAACCCAGGCAGGCGCATTACTTTGTGTAATTTATTTCATCACCGCTGCCCTCAAAAACGGTGAAGGAAAACATCGTGAGGAAACCAGCATGTTCTAGAACTAAAATTCGAAGACATGTGACATCTACCAACCCGCTCTGGGCCCGCGTGGTGGATTACAGCCCATTCCCTCTCATAGAGAGGAGGCCTGCGTCCCAGCAGTGGCAACAATATAGGCTGGTGATGGATGGATGGTGACTGGGTTTGTAGGTTCATTCTTTTTTTTTTAAGTGAAACTTCTTATGCGACTTCCAACAAGTTTAACGCTACCATGGAGGGGGTTTCTGAAACTCACTAAAAGATGGCAGTATTACAAGATTTGAGACTACGTAGTTCTACTAGGTATGCAAGATGGCGTGCAAACAGTCATGCATTCGACTCTTCGGTGTGATCAAACTTCGCTCAATTTCCATGAGTAGAATAACCTCGATAAACTTATGTAATAAAAATAATACAACAAGAAAATAACAATATATTTTTTAGAAGGTCAATAAAATAACGAGAGTGAATGCGTGGCACTCGAACGCATGCGTGTAGTATTACGAAGTTTCACTTCTTCCGCGCGGGGGGACTCTACGAACTGATTTTTTTTGCTTGTGTTTGGTGTTCTTCTCCGTGTACCTTCGCAGAGCAGAGCTTAAATCACTACAACACGGCATGTATTCATAAACTATAACTCTATCACTACAAACGTTATCTGTAGTGCACTAGTTGTTACAAAGCTAACACTATCTAGGCTCACACACTATTAATACAATATTGGGGCTTGAAGCTCAATGGACATCGTGTAGGACAATCGAGCGGAGCAGTGTTCGGAAAATTTAGATGTGGTCAGATTTTCGGTTACTGCTGTTTGGATTTTGTTGGATTTACTATAGTCATAGACTGACATGTAAATGGCTGCATAAAACGATTAGAAGTTTACAATAATTGCTTAGTCAAGTGACCATTAAAAAGGTAAGATTCTATGACAGTTTTTGGATGGGTTTTGTTTCTGGTGGGGTTCTGTCGCGGTGTTCATCATCTGCCTAGCCTTTTCCAAAACTATCTTGGGGTCGGCTTCCAGTCTAACCGGATGCAGCCGAGTACCAGTATTGTACATGAAGCGACTGCCTATCTGACCTCCACAACCCAGTAACTGGGTAATACAATACCACTTGGTAAGACTGGATCTCAGACTTTTGGTTTCTGACTACTCGTAACGACTGTCAAAGATCTACAAATGACAGCCGGGACCAACGGCTTAACATGCTTTCGAGGCACGGAGGAAACTTGATATGTAATTATAGTCACCCATCCACGGACCAACCTCGGCAAGCACGGCTTAAACCTAAAAGTCGATTCGGGCGGCTGTTATTATTTAGCCACAAGCTCCTGAAAATCATGAAGAACAACTACCCATCATTCATCCACTTACAATTCCTCTCACAATCGATGTCAAAACGCCAGTAAATATAAAGCGTGTCGTCCACTATAACACAAGTTATACGCCAGTGTTGTGATGTAAAGCGGACACTTTATCCCGGACACGTGATGGTATCAAATAGTGAGGTGCGGTTCTAGTGTTCGCGGACTTGTTTTTAACTTCCAACCAAAAAGAGTTTTTTTGCTCTTGGCAAAAAAATGAAAGCCGCACAGGTCGATCTTCAAAGTTAAGCAAGGCCTACTGAGGTCGGTCCTGACCTCTCCGTAAATTACTTTATTCTCAGTAGAAGCCGGGAATTATAGACCAGGCTCTTTAAGATGTGTCCATAATCTCTGGCCGTATAGTAAAGCATGGTGCCTATTTGGGATTTTAAACGCGTAGCCCACGAATATGATAAACCGATAAATCATACTACGATTAAAACAAGAATTTCAGAACAGCTAGCAAAATAGAATACTGAGCTACTTCTTCGGATAATACAGTTAAAATATTATAGGTAAAAAACCCATAGCTCTTAATTTCTCAAACCGCTCACAGACCTACCTAACCCTACCGATGCAAATGTCCATAGTTTGAAAGTTGGCGTTATCTTTCAGTTCTGGAGAGATTTACGGGTTAACTTCTGTCTGGGGCCTTTTGTTAAATATCTTGGACATCTTATTAAAAGTATAACAAAACATGAGTTTTGCGGTATTGTCTCCATCTTTATGCATTTTTGACTTTATGCTAAAAAAAGTTTTGCAAAATATTGTGATGAAGAAATTACTTTATCTTATTTTTTCAATGCTTTTTCCTTTATTAAAGAGAATGACGTTAAAATTCAAATAAATTTTATCTTTTTCTAGTTAGTGCATTTCAAAGCAGTTCAGCAACTCATTATCATGTGGCTAGCTTTTTCGCAGCTTTATTCGGGTCGGCTATCAGTAACCAGATGCAAAAGTTCCAGTATTATACATGGATCTGCTACATATCTGGCCTCTACAACCTTGTTGGTTTTCAGACATTCCGAGCTTCTGATTGTCTACGAACCAGTACCACAACCGCTCAACGTACTAAACGATAAACGGTATTTCGGTATGTTATAAATGTCCCACATAAACGGACCGACTACGGCAAAGGTTAGGTTAGGTTAACATAGATCGTGGAAGGCGCATTAGTTCCCATGACACCAGGGTGGTTTTTAGTCAGTTAGAGTCTGACAGACCCCTCCGCTTGCCGCAAAGCCGAGGACATCCATATGGAATGTCAAACCCAAAAAAAAGGTTGACATATATTTGAGCGACTACATACCCTACCTATACTTACCTAACTTAGTCTATAGCCAGAATCCGGTAAACAGCTTGTCATTGCTTATATTAAAAAATCCTAAACATTTTCTCTCCAATCAATCTCGTCCAATCCATCATCGCTGTATATAAATCTTCTACAAAACGAACTCTAAATTGAATATAAAACTCCAGTGCTCCGTCACTTCCCTTTACAGTATCAATTTACATTTCAATTCAGTGCAAAAGAAAATGTTTGCAGCCCCTGAATTGACTTAAATTCTCAGAGTTCCTCAACCTAAAGTAACACGTCTGTAGAATCACCACTTAAAAAGTAAAAAGGTTTCATTCACACCGCAAAAATTACACTATTACCCCATAAGGATCACTTTGACTTAATCACGATTCTCCAGTTCCACTTTCATTCGAGTCACGTCAAACCGTCGACGGATCCCGGGATTTATATCCCGGAATCCCGGTACTGCATCGCATTACTATTCGTCCAAGCGGGCGCTGCATTTTTGCTGCCAAATACAATTTTGGGCAACACAGCAAGAATGTGGCGAAATTGCGGGGTGTTTTGCATTTTTGGTCGCCATTTTTTTTTCTTTTATAAGATTATTCTCGCTTTTGATACGAGACGGTTCTTGGTTTTATTCTAATTTGGAACGCGAGTATTTTGTTTTGTAATACGGTGTGTTTTCTGTAGTGAATTAATTGAATTGTGAATGTTTGGGTGGGTTTTACTGAAGTTAATATGAAAGAATCATAATGATTCATGAAAGGTTACAAAAAATTAAGACAGAAGAATAACCCTTGTCATTAAAAGTCTCAAATCATCATCATCTGCCTAGCCTTTTCCCAAACTATTTAGGGGTATGAGGAACAGAGAGTAAAGTTCCTCAATACTTCGTTGTTAGTTCTTCCGTCGTGTCATAGATGGCGTTGTAGAACTTTTTGTAGTAGGTAAGTTGCTTTTTGTAGGTACGTCGCTACACAAATAATTCACTTCGAAAGCACCATTATTACTAATTATCTAAAAAAAACCCTCGAAACAAGTGGCATCGCGCTCATGCCAAGTTGTTAGACACAAAAGTAAAGTCCTGTTCATTGTACGTGATTTACAGGTTCCTAGCGTCATTTGTTTGAGGACTTTAACTAGTCTAATTGAATTGCTTGCATTCAAATAGCTCCATTTGTGGAGAAATCTCTTAGAGCCGCAGTGGCCCAGTGAGCAGTGCATCTCTTTTTGTAATTTATTTCATCACTGCTGTTGTCAAAACACTGAAGGAAAACGTCGTGAGGAAACCGACATGTCCTAGAACTAAAAATTCGAAGACATGTGACATCTACCAACCCGCACTGGGCCCGCGTGGTGGATTGCAGCCCTCGCATAGAGTGAAGGCCTGTGTCCCAGCAGTAGGATGGTGATTCTTTGAAGATGTGCTTATTCGGGGTTCCAAAATTAAGTTTTCATCCCATCTATTCGAAAAGGACGAATTGGTTCGCCTTTAAGTGCACCCAAAGGTAGTGTTTTCTATAAGAAACTTTTAGCGGGCAGTAATGAGTTTTTACTCCTATTTATTTCAAAAAGTGCGCCGCAATTAAGTTTGCCGCGCACTTTTTGAATCTGGAACATCTTAGTGTTCAGCGCCAATGAAATCGAAATTGTTTGAATAAAGACTGGCTGGTACGACGGCCCATAGTCGCGCCGCCAGCTGAATAATAAATTTTCATAATTGCGAAAATGTCTCAAATGTAAATATAAGTTTTTAGTCGTTCTATTGTTAGTTACTATTTAATTTCAATTTAGTTGTTACTCGTATGTTTTATAAAATCATAATATTTCAATAAAATACGAGGGGCCTTTTGTTTTCTCATAGTGGGTGATGAAAAGTTGAGTGTATCACTCGGGCAAAAATATATTTTTGGCTCGGGCGACGTACTTTGAATCCCTCGCTACGTTCAGGATTCTACTAAAGAATCCCTCGCAACGCTCGGGATTCTACTCTAGAATCCTTCACTTCGCTTTGGATTCAAAAAAACGCCCTCGCCGTAAAAATATTATTTTGCTCCCTTATGATACAATCTACTATTGAATACTGCTTCCAAATTCAACTTTTATGCATTTAAAGTAAAGTTTATAGTGCAGGTTAACGAAATAAATCGAAGGGACAGTATTTGAACTGCTATGTATACGTCTGAATCTTCCGTGATTGGTAATTACACATTAAACGAATTTTACACTTAAATTACATATTTTTTTATTATTTAGGTAACTTAATATGACACAAACTTAGCTATATATCGACTTGGCAGAATTAAAAAAAAAACTCGATATCACCTGGTTTTCCTAAATATCAATAATATTATTTGTCTGGTAATTTATTTACTAATATACTTGCACCACTTTATAATGTACTTGCACAATTTTGGGACTTGGGACACGAATGGTGATGAGATTTCAGAAACGTTTATGAATAAACTTAGTTGTTTATAACAATAGGAATATGTAATGTAAATCTGTAAATAACGCTAGATCTATTTTTAAGGGAAATTAAAAAAAAGCATGACTTTATACCTCACAAAGTAGTTATTTGGGCCGCGCCGCGCATATGCTGCATCTTCAAAGAATCACCTGGGAACATTACAAGCCGATTATTCTTTTTTTTTTTAATTACTTTCTAGAAACAGTTTTCTATCATGTAACTGTTTTATCTAGTAATAAAAATCACAATCTAAAGTGCCATATTTCTTTTGTCCTAATTATCATTTGTCCGAATGATAACTTGCCCGAAACCTAATAAAAATATTTTCGGACAATATTTTCGTAGGAGAAGAATGGGAGTACCCCAGAGGCATGTACCCTAAATCCTTGAATCTGCAACAATTTTTACTTACTACAAGAAAGAACGAGATCAAATCAGTTAAACTCGGCTTTATGAAGCTCCATTCAACCCATATAAAGTTTTCTATTCATGATAAACATAAACAAACAACTTCAACATCAGATCTAGGCGAAATCCATCCACGTAGAGCTCACTGCAGTAACTTTAAAAACACTAAAAGAAAGTGCTATCTTTTAAATCTGCACTTCTTTGGACAGTTTCATTAAGGAATGAGCTCTAAAGAAAGAGGAACAAACGGTACATATGTGGGTATCTTTTATGTAGGGGTGTAAAAATGGAGGTTTTTCTTTCTTTTGTAGATTTTCTTTATTTATTTTGACGGGTATGTTCAATAGGTGCGATTAGGTGCATAAAGTCTAATGTGTGTTTGTTCACGTTCGATTCGAGAGTCGTCTTAAATTATTGTTTATTTTTTTACTCGACAACGGCCAATTCAAAAGGGGGAGCTCGTGGCCAATTAATAACAGCCGCACGGGTCGATCTTTAAGGTTTAGCCGTGCTTGCCAAGGTCAGTCCATTGATGGGTGACCATAATTACATACCGAGTTTCCTCCGTGCTTCAGAAAGCACGTTAAGCCGTTGGTCCCGGCTGTCATTTGTAGATCTTTGACAGTCGTTACGAGTAGTCAGAAGTCAAAAGGCTGACATCCAGTCTCACTAAGGGTTATCGTATTCCCCAGTTACTGGGTTGTGGAGTTCAGACAGGCAGTCGTTTCATGTAAAATACTGGTACTCAGCTGCATCCGGTTAGACTGGAAGCCGACCCCAAGATAGTTTGGGAAAAGGCTAGGCAGATGATGAACGGCCAATTCAAAAGGAAGGATCAAGATTTTAGCAGTCTATGAAAGCGTACGCTCCACGACAGGCATTGCCGATGTTGGCGATAAATCCGGTTAACATGGGACTAGGTGGGTCATATTTTCAGGATGGGATGGTAAGGATAGATGAGCCAGAATGGTCACACAGTGGTATCTGAAGTCGGTCGTCGTCACCGAGGCAAAAAACGCTGGCGCGACCTTTTGGAATCGTTCCAGACTGTTTAGCCAGAGAAGGCAAAACACCAGGAGAGTTGGAATGGAAGGAGGGAGGGCTTTGACCAGCTGTGGGACAGAATAGGCTATTTAAAAAAAAATTCGGCCAAGTGCGAGTCGGACTCGCGCACGAAGGGTTCCGTACCATTATTTATAAAAACGAGCACTTTTTTGTATAGGAGCCCCCTTAAATATTTTTTTTCTTTTGTTTTTAGTATTCGTTGTTACAACGGCAACAGAAATTCATAATCAAAATCTAGCTAGAATTGGCTAACTATCACGGTTCATGAGATTCAGCCTGGTGACAGACGGACAGACGGACGGACAGCGAAGTCTCAGTAATAGTGTCCCTTTTGACCTATGCGTACGGAATCCTTAAACCTAAAACATTTCTTATGTTCCACGGGAAACGCCTGAACTACTGTATCTGATTTTGTTGAATGAAATTTCAATTGATTTGTTATTATTAATTGGTTTGGATGACAACAAATCAATAAGTAAAAGTATAAGTTCAATTATGCGAAGCTATTGAAATTTACATTAGAACTAACCAGCCTACTAAGCTTCTTCGTGGTGGCGGGTTTTATAAAAGGTATTGTTTAGCATCTTCGAAAATTCAGGATGTTGTCACAAAAGACATAAATAATCAATTAAAATTACGGTACCTACCTAGTTCATTATTAATAAATGCTAATTTTTTGGTTGTTTATGTTTGTCAGTATTTCAGAATCACTTTATTAACGTGGTTTAGGGAATAAAAAAATATCAAATAAACGTTTGAGATTGTTTGTATGTGTGGAAGTGCGGTCATAGGGCAAGAATCAGACGCCCTGCGTTAAAAACAAGGGTGTTTCAAACTTACCGATTTCCCTAAATAAGAAAAAAAAATACCTACCCATTTATACCTACCCATTTTTATTATTGACAAGCTTATGCCCGCGGCGTCGCCCGCGTGGATTTCGATAATTGTCCCACAGGAACATACTATCGGAATAAAAAGTATCCTATGTGTTAATCCAGGTTATAAACTACCCCTGCGCCAAATTTCATCCAAATCCATTCAGTAGTTTTTGCGTGAAAGAGTAACAAACATCCATCCATCCATCCTCACAAACTTTCGCATTTATAATATTAGTAGGATTCGGGACGAGAATCATTAGCATTGTTACTTCCTTGAATTTGACGAGGATGCAAAACAACACCTTGTATTATAGGCTGGCCGACGGATAAATACCAAATTGTTTAAAATAATGTTTCTACTATTTCCCACTTTTGTCAAATAACACTGCAAATCTCAAATAACGACCACTTTTCTTTTGAACAACATCAAAGAAGAACAAAAAGGCAATTTTGAAATAAAAAATAAAAAAAACGTCTTTATTCTGTTTTTCCTCCATTCCGGCAGTACCATCAAATCTATATGTCTACTAAAATCTTATATTTATTTACGAATATTATTGTAAAGCCCTTTTTACCCTTATTTTTCCCATAAAAGGGGTAAGGGTAACCTATAGAAATAAAATTTTATGAGTATTCGACTAAAGGATATGTGTATTATCTATTAAATTATATATCCGGAGTTCGGAGTTATGTTTAATAGGGAATATGAATTTCAATAAATTCTGAGTGAGTGGTATGCATTCATGCTGGCCAATTTTGGAATGTTGTTTTTTTTTAGTTATATTTCTCGTAAACCTGACCGTTTGGATATACTCTACTGACGCATTGCATTTTTTTTTTGCTTTATCTTGTTTTTACGTTTTGTAGTAAGCAAAGACTTATTGTCGGGCCTACGCTGTCCTCCCATATTTAAGTACTGACGCAGTAACATTCAAATATTGTAAAATCAAATTATTTTAAAAGAGTAACCATAGAGTTTCTTGTCGGTTATTCTCCATAGGAAACGACCAACTCGAACTGTGCATCTTTTCCGACGGCCTATGTAAAACAAAATATTTTGATTTTGATTTTGACGGCACGATTGGCGCAGTGTCTGACCAATTCAATTCTGCACTGCTTATCTATAATTATAATATTTAAATGGCCTACAGATAGTTTATTGGGTCTGGCTTTTTTTGTATGTGAGTCAAAATTTTGGTAAACGCACCCATGAAACAGGAGATATTTTAAGTACGGGGCAACGGGTCAATTTGGGAGATGCCCAATTGCGCAAGCCAGCATGCCGCATACAAGGAGTGAGATGATTTTATTAAGCGTACATCGCCATCATCGTCCACAGTCTGTCTTTCTGATAGACTTGACTATTGAGTGTAGGTCTCTCTCTGTACGAGTTCCAATTTAAGAATTCCTGTGCCAGTCTCATTTAGGTTTTCTTGCGATTGTATTGTACGCTAGATGGATGTTGTGTGGACGTCACAAATATTCGTTGTTTTTGTCCTAGGACATGCCTTTTTTTTTTCGTGTTGTAAACCATCAAATGACTCCTCCCGCTCTGGGTGGAGCGGAAGGGAGTGTCAGACTTGTACTGACTAAAACCCATCCATGTTCCTTCTTAGCCCTTTGTGTGCCAGGGCCACGGTATCTCTTTCAAACTGTCCCGCAGCCCTGGCAGGCATCGGCCCTCTCGGACCCCTACCAATTTGCTGACATCTCCTTGAGGCGCAAGTGGAACATAAACGCGCCGTCGAAAAGTTCAGACGCAAACTACCGTCTTTCCGACCTCGCCGTCGAGGTCCGTCGCGACGTCCCGGTCCTTGCCCTCCCCGACCCTCGCTCGAGCCAGCCCGCGATGCTGTGCCAGTATATAAAGTAAAGTATATATATAGTACAGGTTTGTAAATTATTATGCCCTGGCTGGAGGCCTTACTCTCAAGGCATCCACAGGATAGTCCGGTTAAGCAGACGACAACCTCATAGGTTGAACTGCGAGATGCCATTCATGCCTGTCGTCAAAAGACGAACGGACGCGGACGGTGAGCTAGCTTATTACTCACCGTCCACAGGCCCGCTTCTAGGACATGCTTCACAATGTTTTCCTTTGCCCTTTTGAGAGCATCATAATCTGCCAAGCCTTTTACCGACTATGTTAGGATCGAGCTATCTATTTACCGTCCTCGACAATCATCGCTTAACGTAGAAGATCGATGTGGTTATTATAATACAAGGTATTGTTTTGCACCTCGTCAAATTCAAGGAGGTAACTATGCTAATGAGTCTCGATCCGAATCCTTAATAAAATTGGCAGGTAATTTTTTGTTTTCTTATTTCCGGAAATCGTTAAGTGTGAACCCGTGTTTTAAACACGGCTCGTCTTATTCTCGTTTTATAACCGTGCTTTCACACATAAAAACAAACTCAAACGTTTATTCGATAATTTCCTATCCCTAAACCACGTTAAGGAGGTTTCCCTTTACGTGGTTTAGGGAATACGAAATTTCTGATATACTTATATACTGACAAACTTGAACAATAAATAAAATCAGCGTTTATTAATAATAAACTAGGTACTGTTATTTAAATTGATTATTTTTGTCTTTTGTGACAACCTCCTGAATTTTGACGAGGACGCAAAACAACACCTTGTATAGCCACAAACCCCTCCATCGTATTTTATGAGAGCAGAAAGAAATAAATAACGTTCACAAAGTCACATGTAACCACAAATTTCGTTGAGTCGCCGGTAAAAATTGGATCCTTTATATCATTCTCCAAGGTAAATGAATGTAATAAAACCAAGTGCCAGTCGGACTCTCGTACGCAGGGTTCCGTAACGTCGAAAAAACACATTTCTTGTATGCGGTGGAACCTTTCATTTTTAACTTTAGTTTATTTCTAGCTTCTGCCTGCGGTTTCTTCCGAGTAAATTATTTTGTTAACACAATACCAGCCATATTATGGGAAATAATTCATTAAATTCTGTAGTAGTTTTTGCCTGTAAAAGTAACACGCACTCGTCCGTCTATCCTTGCAAACTTTAGCTTTTATAAAAGTAAGTAAAATTTGTTGACATAGTGGCCAACGGCCATAGTAATACGGCCCCGGTGAAAATTTCAAGTGTCTCAAAAGATACAGCCCTGTGATAGGCGGACAAACCAACATACACACAGACAAACAGACGGACGGACAGATAGTTGAAAATACGGATTAACAGACAACAGTGCCTTATTGTTTAAATTTTATTTTATATACATTATGTTATTTACTGTAAAACTTAGTTGTTAATTCATCTATTGTGCGTTGGACTCATTCAGTACCTACTAAAATTATTTTTAAGTCTACATCTACTTATAAAATTATAGACTGTGTATCTGATGTAAATAAATGAATTGAATTAGCGGCGTCCTATTGCGTAAGGAACCCTAAAAAAACAGGCTTTGGCGTGACGAAATACTACAACATATCAATAATATGAGGTTGCTCTGTGGTGGTTATTACTGGGAAGTGAAGTGATTGGGTTGTGTTAATTTTGACTGCATTTTTCAGGCCTTTGAGAGAATGCGAGGAAATCGTTTTTGTTTTTTACACTTTGTTGTAGAGCAACTGCATTTTGACACCTTATCATCAGCCTAGCCTTTTCCCAAACTATATTGGGGTCGGTTTCCAGTCTAACCGGATACAACCGAGTACCAGTATTTTACATGAAGCGACTGCCTATATGACCTCTACAACCCAGTAACTGGGTAATACGATACCCCTTGGTAAGACTAAAAGTCACTTCTGACTACTCTTAACGACTGTCAAAGAAATGACAGCCCGGACAAACGACTTAGCGTACTTTCCGAGGCAAAACAAAAAAACCTTAAAATAAATAACTTACTTATCCAAAAAAGTTTATTAGACGTTTAAATTAACCTTTTCAACACAAAGCTATTGTAAATACAGAGTGTCCTTTTTCCGAAGGACTTTTCAACTCACAATAAAAATGATGACTGATATATTTTATTTGAGGATCAACGGATAAACATAAAAGTATATTTTATAGCTTCCTCATAATATAAAAGGATTTGAACAACTATTTATATAGATACTTTTTACGACGTATTTGGATGTTTCATGACGGAACAGTCTTTTGTATTGTTAGTGATACTCTGATTTATGTTCATTTATTATTATATATTGTTTACAAGGGATGTATAGGTAGGTAGTGTAATTAATAGGGAACGCGTCTATATGTATTTTACAAATACCCACGGTACCACTGCACCCACGACACAACCAGTGGTGCGGTTTCGTAGTGTGGAACAGAAGGAGGGATTTGAATCATGGAAACTTGATCAAATATAGTGAGGAGAATATTCAGTAATACAATTACAGTTACAGTTTTGTGTCTCGGGTCATGGGGGCCCGAGAGCGCATTCCCTTTTTAAGGAAATATTTCGTCGACTGGTTGACACTTCGCGAGGCCAGAGGGCTGGCTATTTCTTTGGGCAATGAATTATCATTGCCATTCAACATGGCAATGCTGCCAGTCTTCTGGGCACGTTTCTGGATGACAGCGATTTGGAGGAGTATGTTTTTGCATAAGCGTCCTGATGTTTTTAAGTTAATTTATATTTAGCTAGTTTATGTAAATATTTATTATATTATTAGTAGTCGCTCACAATTGGCTTCATCAGAAGACTCAAAGTCACCCAAAGGGCAATGGAGAGAGCTATGCTCGGAGTTTCCTTGCGTGATAGAATCAGAAATGAGGATATCCGCTAGAGAATCAAGGTTACCGACGAAGCCCGAAGAATTGCCAAACTTAAATGGCAGTGGGCAGGGCACATTGCTCGCAGAACGGATGGGCGATGGGGCCAAAAAGTTCTGGAATGAGGACCGCGAACTGGCAGACGATGCGAGGCGAACGAGACCGGCCAATGTGGCGACACTTGGAGGAGGCCTTTGTCCAGCAGTGGACGACTTTCGGCTGAAATGATGATGACGTGATATAACTGGTAGTATGAAAAACTGTAATGATCATTGTTTGAAAAACAGGGGGGTTACTATGACGCTTAAAACATTATTGTTCCATTTCTATTCCAGAGTGGGAAAGGGATGGATATAGATGACCTTTATAGCTCCGTCTCTTTTTCGCTCTGGAATAAGAATGGAACAATAATGTTTTATGACGTCATGGTACGCTACCTGTTCTTCGTCTTTCAATAAACTGGTTTCTTATGTGAAGTCAGTCTGTCGCCTCATGCTCAGCACCCGCGCTTGCACATTCTATATCTAACCTCTAAATAACAAGAGAAATGGATAAAAAAATACTGATAGGATTATTCGTCTATCCGTCTGGCTGTCTATCACAAGATTGACGTGTACAAATGAAAAATTTAGCCCCTGTCGGGTTCTCGTGGAAATATTATATAAGAAAAAGTCTGCAGCAAAAACTTTGCAGTAACTCTGAGTGTGAATGAGACAAGCTATTTGAAATAGTCGTCAATGTTCATCCGGGTAACAATTATGCGAATGTTATTTTAATATTATAGTCTCTATATTATATTAAGATTTAAGCGATAATACGGGATGTAACATCCCCATTACAATCCGTCAGCAAAGCATTCTATACATCAAACTAAGTAACACTTTGCAAATATTATAAACAACTTTTTTTGGGTGGGAAAATCCCCATTTATTACCGAATTTTTGTCAATTTTTTTCCATACTACCAAATTAAATTGTCCAAATACTCGGCGCAATGATTCTCACATAATAATATTATCTACTTCACCATTTCAATTCTTTTTAAATTTATTGCGTCAGGCTAGGGTAGAAGGTAAACGCGCGCAAGGAAGAGAGCACCAGCAAGATGGTTAAACGCGATCAAGAAGGCTGTTGGATGCAGCCTGTACCAAGCAGTACACACAGCAGGAGACCGCTTGGCTTGCAGACGTGTCATTGTGATGAACATTGCCGAGTAAGTGTGGATTTGATAGGTAGGATTCAGTTGCGAGCTGGCAAGTGTGATTACAGCTTTTACATAAGGGGCGTATTTGTGTCGAATGGCTCAATCTTCAGATCAGTATTTATTATACACATATTTCAGCAAAACTTTGTGTGGTCATTATCATCACTGGACTGATGATTATGACGGCACTTCAAGGCAATATAGAAATTATAGTAAAACGTTTTTATTTTGTTACAATAGAAACTACGATAGCTACAAAAGTAAAGAATGTGTCGCAGTTATCAACGCCCGGCAAACATAAGAAACATATTGTTCCAGACTTAACTGCCACATGGGTAGAGTATTACTAGCTTTGGAATTAAAATAATATAAAAAATTTTTATTACTTCAAACCGAATTTCAATGACAATATTAACTTTTGACAATAATAACAGCCTGCCAACAGTCAGTGGCACAATACACCGACAGTTTCAATTTCATGGCGAACTGAGCTGAACTTTTATTATTATAGTTAAGGTAGACTCAAGTAAGAGTATATGGCCGCAATCCTCAGCATCCAAGGAATGACAAATAATATATCATATGATAATTTTTTCGATTTAGATTTCACAATTCAGCGGAGGAGCTCGTGGCTAAATATTAACAGCCGCACGGGTCGATCTTTAAGGTCAAACCGTGTTTGCCGAGGTTGGTCCCGTGGATGGGTGCCCATAATTACATACCGAGTTCATGTTAAGCCGTTGGTCCCGGCTGTTATTTGTAGATATTTGACAGTCATTACGAGAAGTCAGAAGCCAAAAGTCTGGCATCCAGTCTTATCAAGGGGTATCGTATAACCCAGTTACTGGGTTGTGGAGGTCAGATTGGCGGTCGCTCCATGTAAAATACTGGTACTCAGCTGCATCTAGTTGAGACTGGAAGCCCCCAACACAGTTGGGAACAGGCTAGGCCGATGATGTTAAGTCTTTCACAATCTATGTACTCTTTTTTATTAATACTCACAGGTTTAAAGGCTCGCTGAGTGAAAAATATTGCCGTCCCGTAGGACTGAGTTCCGTCATATTCCTGATTACGTCATCAGAGGGTACGAGCTACGCATTTAAAAAAGGGTAAATTAGAATAATATTTTTTTAAACGTGGTTATGGTCTCAACATTTTTTAAATCAATTTTAGTGACCTTTTTTTTTGCTAGCGAGCCAAATTACCTCAATACTCTAATAATTATTAATATCTGCCTAGCCTTTGACTTCCATGATAAGATGAGTCATGCCCGACTTGTCACTCCTCCTACTCGTTATCGAAAAACAAAAGTTTACGATTTACAACCTGTTTCAAATAATTTTGTTTTCATAGTTCCAATTCGTTATCGATACCGAAATATCATCAAATGAACAAACTGTTTTGTACGTATAAGGTTGGAAGGTAAGAAGCAGAGATTTTAAGGATTCATCATCACCAAAAACGACACTACCAAACTTAATTACTTCTATGGTTTTAACGTTTTAAACTACTACTTAAATTATTGCTTTTTTTGGCCCATCTTACACTATGCAGCTGCATCCCGGTATTTTAGAGGGATAGATCTAACCTCTACATGCTAGTTCTGTGGCAAGACTGGTGGTCAGACTTTGTGTCTTCTGATTACCCGTAATGACTTTCAAAGATCGACGTATGGAAACCAGGATTAACTGCTTAACGTGATTGCTGAGGCACGGAGGAAACTCGGTATGTAACGGATGGTCACCCATCCACGGATCATCCTAGGCAAGCGCGGCTTAACTTCGAGATCGATCCGAACGGAGGCTATTATTTAGCCACGAGCTCCTCAAAAAATCATGATAGGATCACGGTAAGTAATGTACCTTTCAACCATTCACGAACCAACCTTAGCAAGCGTATCTGAATCTTGGAGACACAAGAGACTTTTATTTAGTGTCATTTAGATATATTTATTTATTTAACACTTCAAGCACATAGTACAGCGGCGGACTTAATGCCATAGGCATTTTCTACCAGTCAACCTTTGGGTGATGCACAGACAAACAGTGGTAGGTGTAGATCTATAAAATATTATACATTGAATATTAAACCAAACTACAAAGGATACATTAATTACTATAAAAATATATAAAAATACTATAAATATATATCCAAATATAAATACTAATATAACAAGAAAAACTATGGGGAAAATATTAACGTTGTGACGATACTGCTAGCATCATCATCGTCATCATCAGCCTATAATGTTCCCACTGCTGGGACACAGGCCTCCTCTTTATGAGAGGAAGTGGGCTGTAATCCACCACGCGGGCCCAGTGCGGTTTGGTAGATGTCACATGTCTTCGAATTTTTAGTTCCAGGACATGCCGGTTTCCGCACGATGTTTTTCTTCACCGTTTTTGAGAGCAGCGGTGATGAAATAAATTACACAAAGTAATGCGCCTTCCTGGGTTTGAACCCTGGGCTTATTGCTCGTAAGTCGGGACTGCCACCACTGGGCCACCGCTGCTATCAATTGTTTAATTATTACTAATTGATATTTCTATAACAATTTAATATTAATATGATGTAATTATTGTATTATTTACTACCTATCTAGTGGCACTCATTATCATATATTTTTTTTAGTTAATATGTAGATAATGTAGTGGGCTGCAATATTGTTAATATTTTGTGTTATCTTTCCCTGTTCCAACACATATTGTAGCTGTTTATTGTCCCTGAACAAATAAAATAAAATCAAATTCAAAACAGCATTTACACTCCAGTGCAAAAAAACAGCCTAATATTATTTAATCAACTCTTTGTTTTCCATAAGCCCCAGATTATTGCGTTCATTAATTACCAAGCCTCGTACCATTTATAAATGAGGTGAAGATTTCTCCTAAGATTTTCCTTGACCATTTGAGCCGTTGATAAATTATATAATAATTAATTTCTTCGTCATTATTGTTTTACGCGTCGTCCACTAATCTTCTTAATGTTATGACTGCTTTAAGTGGTTGGCTGATTCGAATAATAATCTTTTTGTTAAAATAATTGTTTTATTGTTGTTTTTGTGGTTGGTTTAATTTAATGTTTGATGTTCATTGATGGTTTATTTTATTTGTGTTCTTATTTTTATTCGTATTTTATTTTCAAACTTTTATCATTTTTATTCTATATTAAAAAGTACCTTAAGTAATGTGATAATGATTGAAAATACATAATTAAATATTAGTTTCTTAACTTAGGTACTTGTTTGCTTCAAGGAAAAATTGTTATTTTATGGCTTTTTTTACTTTTATTTAACAATTTATGTACACATTTAATACAGAGAAGAAGAAAGGAACAGGAAACAGAACAGAAAATAGGTACAAAGGTGATGCTTATTTGTTTATTGTGCAGTAGGCTGGGATAACATATCGAACAAAATTATCAAAAAATTCAAGGACATTTTGGTACGACCACTGACTTATATTTTCCGCCTTTGTTTATCTTCAGGTCATTTTCCAGAGTGTCTCAAAAAAGCTGTAATTGTCCCTGTCTATAAATCAGGCAGCAAAGAGCAAGTGACAAATTATAGACCTATTTCTCTACTGCCTTCTTTATCTAAAATATTGGAAAAAATTATAAACAAAAGGTTGTTAAAATATTTGGAAGACAAATCAATTCTGTCTGAACGGCAGTTTGGATTTAGGCCTAAAGTTTCAACTGCTGATGCGGTACACCATCTGACTGACTATCTAGCGCAAAATCTGGACAAGGGTAATCATACAGTAGGAATTTTCCTGGACCTCGCTAAAGCTTTTGACACAGTTTCCATTCCAATTCTGTTGCGTAAGCTTGAGATCATGGGTATAAGAGGCGTCCAGCTGAAATTGTTCAAAAGTTATTTAGAAGATCGTTCCCAATGCGTAAAGATTGGCAACGTCCTCAGAGCTTTTCAAAAAAATACATGCTTTGGTGTTCCTCAAGGAAGTATTTTAGGGCCTACCTTGTTTTTGATCTACATAAATGATCTTTGCAATCTAAAGCTAGAGCATGACACTATCATTACTTACGCTGACGATACTGCTCTACTTTTTTCGGCTGACACAGAATATGAAGTCTACAATCATGCGCAACACGGATTTAATATTGTAAATAAATGGCTTCAAAATAACTTACTAACACTTAATGCAGAGAAGACAAATTACATTAAGTTTTCGTTGCGCAAGCAAATATCCAATATCCCTTCATCGCTGCATGCTCATTGTTGCCCAGTCCCTGGAGATAACCAGTGTAAATGTCCCAATATTAAAAAGACAGATACATTAAAATACCTGGGAATTATATTAGATGAGACCCTTTCCTTCAAACAGCATATGGAAGCTCTGAATAATAGAATTCGTAAGCTGATTTACGTATTCAAAAAACTACGATTGATAGCAGATCTTAAAATAATTAGGCAAGTATACTTTGCTCTTTGTCAGTCAATTTTGAATTACTGTATCACTTCATGGGGTGGGACCAGTAAGACTTTGCTATTGACCATTGAAAGAGCCCAAAGAGCTATTCTCAAGGTGGCTACTTGCCGTCCTTTCCTTTTCCCCACAAACCTCCTGTATAAATCCTGTGAAGTACTAACAGTTCGACAGTTATTTATAATGAGCACTGTACTAAAACAACACGCAGCACTTCCATACAGCACAGAGTTTACTAAAAGGAGACGGAAAGATATAGTTTGCCCTCATAAAAGTACAAAACATGCTTTCACAGCAAAATTTTATATGTACCTCGGACCGCTACTCTATAACAGGCTAAATGAAAATGGGAACATGTACTCCCTAAATTATAGTAACTGCAAAAAATTCCTTAAGGAAACTCTTCAAGCTATGTCCTATGAAGATACAGAGAAGTTATTACTTGTGCTAAAGTAAATACTGTTAGTATTAGTGTTATTTTGTTTTTTTCAATTAGTTAGTAAGTTTAGTAATTATAATTTTATACACCTTTTTACACATTTAGCAATAAGAATAATATGATATGTGATTATTTGATCAATTAATTTTACCTCCAATCGCCTGAAACACAGAATTACCTAGTTCAGGCACAAACCATTAGTGAACATGACATAGATTTAAGAAAACTTGTATTTCATGTATACCTTATTATTAAATAAAATTTATTATTATTGTTATTATTTATTATTTCTAAAGAAATTAGTAGTTAATTCTTCCAGCATACCTGCGAAAGGAGAAATTAAAAATAAAAGAGATGCAGACGAAACAAAGAGATGCAGACAAAAGACTGACAGGGATGTGTCGTTTACATTCTTAATGTGTTCGGGTCAGAAATGCACCATACACATTTTGCGCCTTCACTAGCGACCTCTGATTTTTCTGATTCATGCGCGTATAGCTTCGGAGGAAAACATCGTGAGAAAACGAGTGATATTTCTCGACGACATGTTAAGTCGGAGGCCCTAAGACTCTTACTACAGTTTAGACACTAACCACATAAAAGAAGTAGATGATCAGTGAGTAGCATCCATAAGTTCTTGTCAGAGATGAACAACAGGACACGCAGAGTAAGATATTAAGAGGACCAAAAATATTAACACTGCTCGGATATTTAATTAATGTTTTTTTTATTTGTCTTGTTGCATTTGGAACCGCTTGCCATAATAATTAAAAAATGCCCCCCGGATTGTAAATAACTGATTAAAAGTCTTTAATATACTAACTATTACTTTAGTTTTGACCTCAAAAATGTTGACACTTGTAATGAAATTGAATGTTTCAAGAAAACGGTATTAAAAAACAACATTTAGTTTTATTATTAAAACATCTAAGTAGTTGTCATGTCAAATACTTTAACACGAAAACTTACAGTCCAGATAGTAATTTGTGTAAAAACGCAATTCATTCTTAACTTGTTTGTGAAGATAATTCAAGGCCTGTAAAGTGGTGATCCATTAGCGATACAGACGATACGACATAAATAGAAAAATACGGTAGAAGATTTGGTTAACAAGTTCATTACTTTAATTGAGGGAGTGAAGTGCTCATACGAAAAATCTAAAAAAAAAGTTATTCGGCCAAAAGATTGGAGCAGATAATATTCCTTTGATTTTATTTATGTTCCAATATTAAAAGTTACAATTCCTTTAGGAGCTCGTGGCTAAATAATAACAGATACGGAGGTCGATCTTTAAGGTAAGCCGTGCTTGCCGAGGTTGGTCCGTGAATGGGTGACCATAATTACATACCGAGTTTCCTCCATGCCTCGGAAAGCACGTTAAGCCCGTGGTCCCGGCTGTCATTTGTAGATCTTTGACAGTCGTTACGAGTAGTCAGAAGTCAAAAGTCTGACATCCAGTCTTACCCAGGGGTATCGTATTACCCAGTTACGGGGTTGTGGAGGTCAGATAGACAATGACTTCACGTCAAATACTTACCAGTATTCAGCTGCGTCCGGTTGAACTTGAAGCCGACCCCAAGATAGTTTGGCAAAAGGCTAGGCAGATGATGATGAGTATTTTTTTTAAATATTTTTATAATTTTACACGCACTTAAAGTATTGCAACAAAATGTAATTAAATTGATTTTTTCTGTGGAACTGAAATAATATAAACTGAATGCTATACGTCTAGATCCTCTTGTCTTTCTATATGTATGTACATGAATGGTGTAAGAAAAACCCTTAAACGAATCTGAAAGGCCTTTGTTCTCCCCTTCCCGATATATTTTTTTTTGTTCTGGACCATATCTGGGATCGTTCCAGTTACGGAGATATTTGACGTCCAAATTTCAGCTATGTTGGAGGTTTAAAAAAAAAATTGTCCCATTTTAATACCACCATAACTCGTTTACTTTTCAATGCATTCATCTTGTTACATTGAGTTTTACCGTGAAATTTCATCCCAAAAAAAAAGTCGTCTCACAGTAATAATTTTTGCATAAGGTTAAATTTCTTACTTTGTTGTACAGAATGCTTGGTTGACGGCTCTGTGAACGTTTTTATCTCGTATATATCAAATTTAATTATTACTATTCATACCACAAAACAACCTTTTATCACCAAAGTCAAACTCAGACAACCAGCACATACTTTTAAATGTCATTCTTTTCATTACACTTCAGGACAAATTAATAAGTCCACAAAACTTTTCATGTAACACAATACAGTCAACTTCTACGTCAAACAATGAATTGCGATGCTCGCTGTAGCCTTTTGTTTGGTGGACAGTGTACCCAAGTTTCCATATATATCTTATAATAGTTAGTGGAGCATTAGTTATGAAATTACTTATTATGAAGGCAGTTATTATGATTGAGAGAGATTGTCTTCAGTTTTTTCTTTTGTTAGAGATAATAGAAGAATAGAAGATGGTTTTGTGGATTTTTATGGAGGAAGAGTTAATGTTAAAGGATAGTTTGACTAAGAATGGTGGTGAAGGAGCTCGTGGCTAAATGATAACAGCCGCTCGGACCAATATTAGGGATCTCTGGGAGTCCACCATAATGGATTTAGAATGTCACTTAGCTTAGCTGACTATGCATTGCCATTCAAACTAAATATGTATGCAAAATTACAGCTCAATCGAAAACCGGAAAGTGGGTCAAAAACATGTTATTTTAACATAGTTAGTTACAGAAGAAGCTTGGAGCTTGTGGCTAAATAATAACAGCCGCGGAGGTCGATCTTTAAGGTTAAGCCGTGCTTGGCGAGGTTGGTCCGTGGATGAGTGACCATAATTACATACCGAGTTTCCTCCGTGCCTCAGAAAGCGCGTTAAGCCGTTGGTCCTGGCTGTCATTTGTAGATCTTTGACAGTCGTTACGAGTAGTCAGAAGCCAAAAGTCTGACATCCAGATGTGGAGGTCAGATAGGCAGTCGCTTCATGTAAAATACTAGTACTCAGCTGCATCCGGTTAGACTGGAAGCCGACCCCAAGATAGTTTGGGAAAAGGCAGATGTTGAGTTACAGGAGAAGCTAATAAAAAAGTGTTAATAAAAACATACCAACAAAAAAAACAGTTACTAGTCCACTAGAACGCCAACAAAATGTATTGCCAGGTAACAAACAAAACATTCAATGCACGAGTTTCGTTACTGCTTAAAAACGACTAAATAAAACACTGGTGTTTTTATTTTGTCGGCAATGAACCGGGTGTTATATACAGTTTGCAGTGCAATAAATGAATTTTGAGTGGGATATGTATATTATTATATGAAAAAGTTCTCTATCAGAAAGTGTTGAATAATAACATAAAATCAACTTCCGAAGTGAGGTGTATCTAATAGTACACCGACATTTCGCTAGTTATGTTCAAGTCCCATGTAATAGGAGGCGAGCTTATTGCCATCAACTGGGCAAAAATCCAAAACCCATGGCTGCTACTGAGAAATATGTGATGGAAAAACCCAATAACACTTTGCCCGACCTCGGAATCGAACCCCCTTACTTACTACCCCATCCCCCGCTCTGGGCTGAGCGGAAGGGAGTGTCAGACTTGTACTGAATAAAACCCATCCATGTTCCTTCTTTGCCCTTTGTGTTCCAGGGCCACGGTATCTCTTTCGAACAGTCCCGCAACCCTGCGCTTACTACCCCTAGAACAACGAAGCAGTATTCTTTATACTTTGATCAAAACACATTACATTGTTTCAAATCAAAGTTCGCTCCACAACTGCAACTTAATATAAGTTTGGTCAATAATTCCTGGCAAGAACGGATCTCCCACAGAGCCAGGTTCAAGGAAGGGTCACTTGGGAGTGATCCGTATAGTTTCCACCTAATAAGACCTTCTGTGGTTGAAGTTAGAAAGTTGGGTCAGAAAATAATGTCAAAAGTATGGTCGTTCGTCTTATTGGCCAGTGATGAAGAGGTCTAGTTTTGGGACTGATAAAAACGATTTTGGTAATTTTTGTTTTCTCAGACGCTGAATTGTGAACTTCGACATCATCAACGTTTTTTTTTAACCCCCGAACAAAAAAGAGGGGTGTTATAAGTTTGACGTGTGTATCTGTGTGTCTGTCTGTGGTATCGTAGCTCCTAAACGGATGAACCGATTTTGATGAAATTGGTTTCGTTTGAATAAAATCTGATCAGACCTTTATTTTTTTCTTTATTAACAATTTGCACAGGTCTGATCGATTCGAAATTTGAAATCTTGTCACTTGTCACCATGGGCATTGCCAGGGGGGGTGGGGTGCTAACACCCCCTCCCCCCAGACAGTTTTTTTTTTAATTTTGCTGTTTTCGTTAATTGGCGAGATGACACGCAACACCGAGAAAAGTGGAAGCAATGGGGGAGGCCTATGCCCAGTATTGGGACAGTCAAGGCTAAGATAAAACAATATAAGTTTAAAAAGCATGAAATAAAAATTAAATTAAAAATTTAAAAAACCCCCGACACAAAAAACCTCTAAAAAACCATAAATAAAATAATCCAAGCGTCTTAGCGTCGCGTCGGGGGACCGCTAAGTAGACCGCTTAGTACAAGCACATAACAAAGCGGACCCCCGACGCTAAGACGCTTGGATTATTTTATTTATGGTTTTTTAGAGGTTTTTTGTGTCGGGGGTTTTTTAAATTTTTAATTTAATTTTTTAGTAAGAAATTCCGACACAGTTTTTGATGAATGTCACTTTAATACTACATCAATATGGAATGAATTTTAAGTTAAACGGAACGTACGCAAAGGTGCAAGTGAAAGGTGTCTGTAAAAAGAAATATGGCGATCATATGTGCTAGGAAATTTTGTTCACCAACAGTTTGCCAGTTATGCTTAAGGAAAAACCTCTCCTTTTTAACCCGGCGGGAGTGTGGCGGGGTGTAGCATACCCCACCAATTCTTTTTGCTGGCGTACATTTTTATTATTGTAAGTTACGTGTTAGCGCCTTCGCGTAGCTGGAGCTAAGGTTGTGCAGGAAGGCACAGTGGCGTGATCGAAGTGTGGCGTCAGCCGGCGTTCGAGATACACACGATTATATGTACCGTGGGGTATGTGACACCCCGCCACATAGTTTACGTGTGCTTTTAATCATAACATTCTTACATTTAATTTTATTATTTCTTGTCTTTTTTAGGCTTTTGACAAATATGGGTGAAAACAATAGGGAAAATAGACTTAGGTCTATGTTATACGATCTATTAGAAAATTCTTCAGATGAATCGAGCAAGGCCATTTGTCTTGAACACGCTATTTTTCCCTGCAAAAACGGTGCTAATTCTGAATCTAGTTCTTAATGATAACTTTAGTTATTTTAATGTTTTTTTTATTCAAGATCTCTTGTTCTTTATGTCTTTTAGAGTTTTATTTTGTTTAGTTAAGTAATATTAGTTTATTTTAATAGGATTGATGCTTTTTATCGAAGACTGTTTTGATTTGAAACTTAATATTTGTCCCTGAACTTTGGTAATAAAAACTATTAAAATATAATAATATGACTAAGTTGTTCATATAAATATAAGTATAGGGATTGTGTTTTAATAAATAAAATTAAAATTTCAACTAATTTTGATTATTATAATCATATTCAGGCAGTTTAGTTTACGGGCATGTCATACCCCGCCACATGCTCGATGAAATATTTTGTCACCACACTCCCGCCGGGTTAAGAAGTTGGTTAAAAAGAGGGCAAACCAATTCATATAAGTCGGGCAAAAATCTAGATTCCGTGGGTGCCACTGAAAAATTCCTGAAGTAACAATTCAATTTAAAATTTAATAAACCCCTACAGAAAAATCCAAGCGTCGTAGCGTCGGGGGTCCGCTTTTGTGCTTGTGCAAAGCAGTCTTTTAAATATTATTTTATGCTGTTTAAACTTAAATTATTTTTTCTCAGCCTTCACTGTCCCACTCCTGGGCATAGGTCTCCTCCCATTCCTTCTACTTTTTTCGGTGTAACGCATCTTCTGGCTAATTAACGAAAACAAGGAAAGTTAATTTAAATAAAACATAGCTAAAAACACTCTTGATTAAAACACCTTTTAAGCGGAACCAATTTTATCAAAATCGGTTCATCAGTTTAGGAGCTACGATACCACAGACAGACACAAATACAAACGTCAAACTTATAACACACTTCTTTTATGGTCGGGGTTTAAAAACAAATGTAAAACATAACTTTTCAACTAACACCACATTTCCAATACTATGACACATTAAATTAACCTAGAATTTCATCACAAACGCCCCATTGGCTTAAATACCTGCTACTACACTGTCAGGCAAACTAATTACACCGAACATTGGAGTTTCAGTTTAACTCGGCTAATACCTTTGTTTGCTCGCCAGTGTACGCCACTGTTTTCCAAACTTGTGGTTCTCGTTGTTTGGATTCATTATGGACATTATTTTACGACAAAGGATAATAATTGCAGTCATATATTTACACTTTTTGTTATGAAAATAGACGTTATTTTCGTCTTTTGTTCGTATAAAATAAACTAAAGGTTAATTCAGGGGTGAAATAAAAATATTTTCTTTATTGGAGTTACTCAGCTCCTTGAGTTAAAATTATGTTAATTTTATTTTTTTAGGTTCATTTTTTAATAATTTTTAGAGGTCACATCACACATGTCAAACTTAGATGGCGTCATCATCTTCTTGCTGTGAACCTAATTTATAATGGGTGTACAAGTTTCCTTGAGAGCGTTTACGCTTTAAGACATTTCATACAAACTTTCAAATGCTTATATTATATACTATGCTATATACATTGGTATTTTTTTTTTTTTTTTTTTGTAATATTTGCTATGATAGGATTATGACACTATTTGATTGTATTTTGTTTTACCATTTAGTTTTAAGTATACTCTAAATTGGATTGTTAATTGCTGCTATACATGCTGTGTATAATGGACGAATTTAAAATCAATTGATGCTGGGTAGCGTCCGAAATCTTATATTTGTACGCCGTTAAGGCAAAACATGACTGTAATAATTATAAGTTAATGTAACATCTTGCATGATATGTGTGTGTATACTCATGTTTTGGACAAATAAAATTATCTTATCTTATTTTCTGAAATGACCGAACCGATTTTAGTAAAACTTCATACGCATAAGCAGGATATATAGCTCTAAAAAGTTACTAAAAACATTTATGAAAAATAGTGGTAAAACTAAATTAGATAGATTATAAATAATTTACAAGGTGTTGTTTTGCATCCCCGTCAAATTCAAGTTACCTAACTATACTAATGATTCTCGTCCCGAATAAATTATAAAATGAGTAGGTATTTTTTTTTTTCTTATTTACGGATATCGGTAAGAGTGATCCACCCGTGTTTTAAACGTGGCCCCTCTGACTCTCGCCCTATAACCACGCTTCCCCACTTACAAACAATCTCAAACGTTTATTCGATAATTTCTTATTCCCTAAACCAAGGTAAGGGAGTTATTCTGAAATACTGACAAACTTAAACAACCAAAAAAATCAGCGTTTAGTAATTATTGACTAGGCACCGTAATTTTAATTGATAATTTATGTACTTTGTGACATCCTCTTGAATTTTGACGAGGATGCAAAACAACACCTTGTATATAATATCAATGAATTTCTTTTTACGAATGGGAAATCATCAAATGACTCCTCCCGCTCTGGGCGGAGCGGAAGGGAGTTTCAGACTTGAACTGACTAAAATCCATCCATGTTCCTTCTCAGCCTTTTGTGTTCCAGGGCCACGGTATCTCGACTTTTGAACAGTCCCGCAGCCCTGGCAGGCATTGGCCCTCTCGGACCTTTCCGATTTGCTGACATCTCCTTGAGGCGTGCGTGGAACACGAACCCGCCGTCGATACGCCCTAATATCAATGCATCCATCAGCACAATGTTTTAAGTGAGAGTTGAGTTGAGTTGTTTAGTCCTACCTTAATTTTTCACCCCCCCCCCCCAAAGGGGTTAACTTTAGTGAAAGGCTGGCTGAAAGATCGGTTTACACCTTGTATCGAGTTTTTCATATTTCCTAAGGTGAAGGGCAGAAGGTCAATGTCACTTTCTTTGGAGGTATGAAATCCTAAAATATTGTTTGTTCAAAGACTTTTTATACCCACGCAAATACACCGAAATGGTTCCGTACGCTTCATTACATATTAAAAATATGATGGCAAAGTAAAGAAGTCGTATTTTATATTGCTGTGTGTTTTAATAAAAATGTGGGCGATGAAAAGGTTTTTTTATGTTATTTTTAGGGCCTCTTCTAGAATACGAGTATCTTTTCAATGTTTGATGAAATGCGTGGTTGTGCATGATTTGGACCTACTTGGTCCCAGGTTTTATTTCGGTCGTAGCTCTGGTGATAAAGCTACTCGAAGAAATATCTTTTACATTTTTGAAAAGATGTTGTGATTGACGACTTGGTTCGGTGTTTATGTTTTAAACGACCAGGAGGGCTACTCTCTTTCTCCGAAACGTAACTTCGGCAACGAACGAAAATTAAACTTAGTTACGTTTGTGACCCTACTCTATACAGTATGTTAGTTTAAACGAGGGACATATTCAAACCCATAATAGTACATGCTAACATGATACTAATAAAAATATAAACAAAAAAAAACACTGATAAATAACAGACAGAACCATACCAAAATTTTCGCAAATGTCACGCAACGTGTATACACCCTTGCGCTAGCGACTTAATACTATCGCAGAACATGTGAGCGGGTCAATGACTTTAGGTATAATCCATTTTCCCTTCATACCTTAAACTTACCTGGCTTAGGACAGTCCAAAATATCTAGGCACTAAACAAAACATTAAAAATTCTTCTATATACGTTATAGGTTTTTTACATATTTGGGACGAGAATCGAATACTGAATACCCTCCCTCAATATGTCCCTCGTTTAACCTAACATACTGTATAATTTGCGGACGCACACAAGAAATTCGAATTTACAGACAACGAATGTCTTGAATGTTATTGTGTGCGTCCGCAAATTATATAGAGTAGGGTCACAAACATAACTACGTTTAATTTTCGTTCGTTGCCGAAGTTACGTTTCGGAGAAAGAGAGTAGCCCTCCTGTTTTTATTTAGTTCTCGTTTGTTTTTGTTTACAACTTTTTAATTTTTCGTAAGTTTAGACCACATTGCCAATACCAAAACCTTATTACTTATGGTATAAGGATGTTTTTTGATAGTTTTTTCCAGGTTTTCCGAGAAATATTTTGATCTAGTCAAGATTTTTTTTATGAACTTGCATATTATGTCTATGTTAATAATTTTTATTTTATTCATCTATATTTCAATATCTTACTAGATTTGTTTTTGTATTAACATTGTTAAATTGCCAAAATTTATTTAAATTATTTACAGATATTAACTTTATTGTACAGACGCTAGTACAACAAATATCTTTAATAGATTTTCAACCTAACCGTTAAAAAATACGGTTCAAGGTTGAATGGGAAAATTTGACAGTTTCGGGTAGCATGACCTGCCGGCAGTAATATTTATGGAGTAATATTTTTTGTCGTCTATTGTCTAATAATGTTTTGTGCATATCTTTTGCAGAAGATTAAAAAAAAAAAAAACATCCTGCCTAGTAGTTCTTTTAGATAGAGGATTGTGTTTATTTCACTCTCGACTCTCTGAAATAAGCAGTGTGATTCTGTAAGACCTCACTTAGAACTTCGAATCTGACTCCACTGTGAGTTTTTTGATTGGCATTCTAAAAACCCGGTTGATAATTCGAATTTACACTAGTGCCACCACTACGAGCGTGTCGGCGAGTTGAACTAAATTAACAGGGAGATTTTGACAGATAAAAAATGAGATGACGTAACTACGTAAGACGTGGCATTCTGTTAGGTCATTTTGAACCTTACGCTAAGTGACAGTGGATAGCGATGTGAGATGCGAGTTGTTGTCTGACTTTTACAGAATCGACGTAAAGTTCATGTAATCCAAGTTATATTCTACTAGCTGTCCCCGGCATGCGTTGCAATGCACTTTTTACGTACCTTATATACCTACCTACCCTACATACTCTACCTACCGCGTACCTACCCTACCCTACCCTACCTACCTACCCTACCCTACCTACCTACCTACCTACCCTACATACCCTACCTACCGTACCTACCGTACCTACCCTACCTACCTACCTACCCTACCCTACCCTACCCTAAACCTTCCCTGGACTACGACAAACATTTTAAAACCAAAATCAGCTAAATCGGCCCAGCCGTTCTTGAGTTATAAAATTACAATGAAAAGTGGCATTGATTTTTATATATTATACAGATATTAATAAATAAATTAATTAATTGGATTAAATGCTTGATTCACTAACAATGAACTCAAAGACTTTTATATTAAACATACTCGGCACTCCTACAAACACAAAACACACAAACACCTTGAATAAAATATACCCTTCCTCCATACTTCATTTCCACAATTCATACGCCTCAGTTACCACAGAATGTTTGTTTTTCATTACCTCACTGATCCCGAATGCACATCAAATGCATAGAAAGGTAAACTACAGCATAGATACAGAAGACCAACTCCACACACCTTCGCACACATAGACACGCTTCATGTACAGCGAGTGCAAGCGTAGTCGCGACTATCATTTGTTTGAGATCGCAGTACGCGTCAACACCCATATTGAAAAAGCCAACTTTAGTCCATTTTTTGAACTTCAGTCGTCTGTTGTTGTCATGACAACAGTGTAAACGCCTATCAAATCGTATTGATAGAATTTCTTGGCCGCTAAGGCCGGATCTTTCAATAAGGTACCTAATCGGTATATGTATCTCCTCCTACACCAGCTATCCTTGTCAAACCCATAGTTGATTTTTGCTTAAATAAATGCTTAAGAAGTCTATGACCAGTGTGTGTTGCCAGTGAATACATACGGGACCGAAACGAAACTCACAATGGGCCTCATCAGAAGGCTTAAAATCAGCCAAAGGGCAATGGAGAGGGATATGCTCGGAGTTTCCTTGCGTGATCGAATCAGAAATGAGAACATCCGCAAGAGAAATAAGCTTACCGACGCAGCCCGAAGAATTGCCAAACTTTAGTGGCTGTGGGCAGGGCACATTGCTCGCAAAACGGATGGCCGATGGGGCCGAAAAGTTCTAGAATGGCGACCGCAAACAGGAAGACTATGCGTTGGAAGGCCTCCCACTAGGTGGACCGATGACCTGGTGAAGGTTGCGGGGATCTGCTGGATGCGAGTCGCACGGGACTGGTCAATATGGCGACACTTGTGGGGAGGCCTACGTCCAGCAGTGGACGTCTTTGGGCTGAAATGATGAATGCTTAAGATGTGACATTGTCACTGTAATAGATGTCTATAACGTCATTCTATCGAATGCTTTCTTGGTTGTCATCTTTGTCAAAGTCAAAGTGCATGCGCTTGTTTTCGGTCGTTGTATGGAGTGAATCTTCTGGACTATACCGTGGTGTAACGGCGGATCGCATCTATCAAACTGTGTTCCAACTTGTAACCTAGTGCTAATCATTAATAAAACTTTGATGGGCTAATGAAGCTGGTGGTTTGTTAGAACAAAAGTGAGAGGTTTTCAATAGAGTTTATGTTTGGTAATGCATTTCAGATTAAGAGATTATTACGTTAAAGATGTATGTTTGTTTGTTAGCAGTTCTTTGTTCCTGCAGCTATTCCTGGTAGTGATGAAATATGATGGGCATACTTGGCGCAGCCGTGAGACTAATAATATTTTTTTTTTTTTTGTGTGTGCGCTTGTGGCATAAGCCATATACATATGTGTTTTCTTGCATTTAACCTTTTTTCTTACTTACAAGTTTTTTTTCTCACATTTTCATTGAAGACTTGTTGGTTAGCCTCTGACGACCATTCCGAAATCTTTAGATATATAGTATAAAAATTTAAATCGCTCTTCGTGCATGCCAATAGGCATAGTTATTATTGGCTACGATACGAATTTAGATGTAGTCCTGCAATATTTACTTTTGTGTACAATACATTAATCTATAACTCCCACTTTATAATACAATAAAAAAATAACGATGTTTTGTCTAGTATCTGTGCAAAGCGGGGACCGGTTGATCACCTAGTTATTTACTAAAAACAGAACTGAAAATCTAAGGGGACGATCACATTTTTTTTTCTTTGTTCTTCGGGTAGTTTATTGAAAAGTATTGGACACGTATTTTTTCTTTTTTCACGTGGTCATAAAATTACGAAGATATATTGAGTTGAAATGGCGCATGACGTCACATGTAGGTAATTTTTATACCTACTTGTGACGTAGTGAGCCCCCACTCTCTAACTTTAATGAGTTTTAACTAAGTAGTTTTTATGATATTTAGATAAAACAAAAAATACGTGTCTAATATTTTTGTATTACCTGTCTGACGGACAAAATACAATGTCGTTTTCTTTACCCAGTCCGCACCCATATTTAAAACTTGATCACACCTTAAAATCTAGCACAAACAAATCAAGCTTACCAACTGCGTTTCTAATTCTAGCAAAATTTCGTACTTACTAACTGTTTAAACTTCTGCTTGCAAACTGAACATACCACCAATTAGGGTAACCGATCCGTGCAGACGTGGAAACGTGCAAATGGTACCAGATTAGAAGCTACTAAACGAGCTACAAATTTTGCTCTAAGATATTATTTTGTGAGTACAGTGCAAGCTCTCATTTCTCTAATCCCAGGATTGAATCGGCGAATATATGATACTTGTATTTCCGTTTCCCCCTTCTCTTGTACTCCTATTTATAAAGTAAAATGAATAGTATCCATGACATAATTTTTTTGTTCTTTTTAAAGTAAAACTTTAATTACATCGTCTCAAACTTTTTCGTCTGTGTGTTGCAAGTCACGTGACGCTCGGCCGCGGAGTACTCCGCGTTTTATACCCTTAATGGAATATTATTCCAAAAACTTTTAGTTAAATGTCTATGATAATGTTGAGGAGCTCGTGGCTAAAAGTTAAGCTGTGCTTGCCGAGGTTGGTCCGTGGATGGGTGACCATAATTATATACCGAGTTTCCTCCGTGCCTCGGAAAGCACGTTAAGCCGTTGGTCCCGGCTGTCATTTGTAGATCTTTGACAGTCGTTACGAGTAGTCAGGAGCCAAAAAAAAAGTCTGACATCCAGTCTTACAAAGGGGTATCGTATTACCCAGTTACTGGGTTGTGGAGGTCAGATAGGCAGTCGCTTCATGTAAAATACTGGTACTCAGCTGCATCCGGTTAGACTGGAAGCCGACCCCAAGATAGTTTGGGAAAAGGCTAGGCAGATGAGTGTGAAAAAAAGTTTCACTTTTACCGTGGTTTTTTGTTTTGTTTTTGGAGATCTCTATGGTTATTGTTTGTTTATTGTTTAAAATTAGTGTTTCATTTTATTTTAATTGGTTTGCTATTAGTTTGTGTGATTTTTTTATTATTTTGAACCGTTACTGTTTTTGTTTTCATATTGATTCATTAAATAATTCGTTCATTAATTTCTTTGATTTTCGTATACTGTACTTTGATTAATTTTAATTATTTCTTTCTTATCAAACTTTTTGTACCTGCCTAGATAATAAGTAAATGATGTGTTTGCCTATAATTGGAAGCGCACACTTGTATTGCCCGTGTATAAGTTAGCATGCATGTAATTGTGTAGCCTCTGTTGGCGATCCAAATATAAATAAATATTAGTAGGTATAACAGGGTTTGGTTGAGGATCACAGCTGCTTAGGACGATGTACAGGTTAAGCTGCGTTTGCATAGGTTAGTCCGTGGATGGTTGACAACCCATAACGGGTTTCCTCCGTTCCTCGGAAAGCAAGTTAAGCCGTTAGTCCCATTTGTATATCTCTGACAGTCATAACAGTGGCCTGAAAGTCTGACAACCAGTCATACCAAAGGGTTTTAGCAATACCAAGCATTACCTAGTACTAATTGGGTTCTGGTCACGTAGACAGCCACTCCAAGTAAGATACTGGTATTCAGCTGCATTTGGTTAGACTGGAAGCCGACCCCAATATAGTTGGGCAAAAGGCTGGGCAGATGATGATGGCCAAACATATTGCTGGTAAACCATTGCAGTATGAAAAAATGTAGCCCGTTTAGAAACACTTTCAAATGAAAGCCAACTAAGCTTATTCGTAGAATTTGTGTGATTAGCCAGTACGATTCAGGTGATTGATAGTTTCTGTTGAATTCCTTGGATGGATTAAAAACTTTGGTATGGTTTTAATGTTAAAGGTATAATTGAAAAATTCAAAGGATAATATTTTTTTTAACCATCTTGTCTCAACTCCTTTGTGTGATTTAAAACTGTAATACAAGTAGGTCAGAAAACATTAATTTATAAAATAAAAACTTCTTTTATAAGCAAAATTATAAATAATAAAACAAAATACATATAATAGTTGGATTCTATGAATTCCGTAAATATGATATAAATAGTAATTTTTTTTTATTTTAGAAAAAAAAAACAGTTATCATCCATGACATAAAAATAATTTTTCTTTATTTTTTGAGTAAAGGTTTGTGTGTGACATGACATGCAGGAAAAGCAATAATAATTAGCATGCCGTTATGCTAATTATGATTGCGAGGTTTATCTATATATACTACATCAGAATATTGCAGGACTCTTAAATAAATCAGAGGCTTTGACTGTGTGCTTAGAAGAACTTGCATTGAAGAAAATCAATATTGACATTCTATGCATCTCTGAACATTTCATTATGTCAGGCTATGAAAACTATCTCTCCATACCCAACTACGAGCTAGCTGCCTGTTATAGTAGAAAAAACATAAGACGAGGTGGAACATGTATATTGGTAAAAAAAGGACTTAAGTGGATAGATTTACCTGATATAAACAAATTAGCAATAAGTAACGCATTTGAATGTTGTGCTATCAAATTAATCCAAACAGGCACCATTATTATTTGTATTTATAGAATTCCAAAGTCTAATAATTTAAGTTTGTTTTTGGAGCGTTTGGAAAAAATGTTACAGTCGATAACAATGAAATGTAAACAAAACATTATAATATGCGGTGATTTTAATATTGACACATTAAAACGTAGCCATATATCACAAGACCTAGAATGTCTGTTGCTTAATTATAATTTAAAGTTGGAACTCAATCAGCCAACAAGGCTAAAAAGCAATACATGTATCGACAACTTTGCACATAATTTTGGCAAGAAATGTAAAGCTGACGTAGTTGAACTTGCCTTATCAGATCACACCTGTCAAATACTGAAATGTCCTGTAAAAAGAACCTTCTGTTTAAGTTACTGGTATATCAAACGACGAGATTTTAGTACAGAAAATATGAAAAAATTTAGAGAATGTCTGGAAAACATTTCTTTTTCGGATGTCTATGAATGTGATGACCCGGACAGAGCTTACAATCTATTTCAGGAGACTTTCTCTCTATTCTACGGATTATGCTTTCCGCTTAAGAGACTAAAATTAAAACTACACAATAGACCTCAATGGGTGTCGCGTGGAATTAGAGCTTGTAGCAAAAAGAAAAGATCACTCTTGTGGCGTTACCGTTTGAATAGAAATGAAGCAAATAAAAAAGAACTTAATAGTTATGCCAACACATATAAGCGAATAATTAAACTAACACAACGCGCTCAAAATACATATAAAATAAAAAAACTCATCAAACAAGTCAAAAGCGACATGGCAAATCATAAACCGGTCAAGCACTAATTTACCTAAGAATACAATTACAAGCATTAAAATGGGAAATTCAAATATAACGCATCCACGTGACATAGCGAATGCTTTTAATGATTTTTTCACTGACAAAATTAAACCAGTCGGTAATAGGGGTATTCAAACAACTACAAATATCTCCAAACCGAGCCACTCCATGTTTATGGCGCCAAGTAGTGAAAATGACATTAAAATCATAATCAAATCCCTTAAAAACACTAATAGTGTAGGACATGACGGCATTTCCACAAAAACTATTAAATATGTATCGGACAGCATTAGTGGACATTTAAGTCACATAATTAACTTATGTATAATACGTGGCACATATCCGGCAGATCTTAAGACTGCCGTAGTAAAACCTCTGTACAAAAAAAACGACAAAAAAAACACCGAGTCATACAGACCTATTGCACTGGTGCCAATATTCTCAAAAATATTTGAAAAATACATATATGAACAAATTAATAAATATTTAGTAAAACATAACATCTTGACTGAAGAACAAAAAGGCTTTAGGAAAGATAAAACTATTAACATGGCCATTTTTGACTTCTTGAATAAAGTAATTGTAAACGTTGACCATAAAATTCCTGTTTGTTCAATATATTGCGATATGACTCAAGCTTTTGACTATGTTGATCACAATATCTTGCTTGATAAATTAGAAGCCTACGGAATAAGAGGAAACGTCCTACTGCTAATCGAATCGTTTCTAAAAAACCGGAAGCAATATGTAGAAATTTCACAGGTAGATCCGAAAACAAAATACGAAAGGGTCTATAGGTCACGTGATAGATCAAACTTATATGGTGTACCACAGGGGAGCGTGCTTGGCCCCCCTCTTTTTATACTATATATAAATGACTTGCCCAAAGTGACGAAACACCACATGACTCTTTTTGCTGACGATAGTACAATTACCATTGACTGTACAAACAAACAAAATTATAATAATGACATAACTAATACTATTAATTCAATAATAAAATGGCTCGACAATAATAATCTCAAAATAAATATTGACAAAACCAAAATAATGGCTTTCAGTCAACGCAAAAATATGACGATGAATATTCACTACGATAATAATAAAATAAATCAAGTCAGCACTTCTAAATTTTTAGGCTTAACAATAGACCAACGCCTGGACTGGAAAGCTCACACAGAAGAATTGGCAAAGCGACTTAGTAAATCGACGTATGCGTTATATAAACTCGCTCCAGTCATAGGAACGGATGCTCTTTTGACAGCATACCATGGAATAGTGGGGTCAATATTAAGATATGGCGTTATGTTTTGGGGAAACTCAACCAATAAAGAACTAATATTATTTTAAATGTCAAAAAAAGTGTATAAGGGCGATGTTCGGTTTGAAATGCACAGACAGTTGTAAACCATTTTTTATTCGGTATAAAATATTGACACTGCCCTCTTTGTACATATTTGAGGTTGCGGTATTTGTGAAAACCAACTCACAATTATTTCCCAAGTTATCAGACTTAAACAACCGAAGTAGACGACACGCCAATATGTTATGTGCAAGACAGTCTAAGACAGCTATGATGCATAAAAGTGTTTTATGCATGGCACCAATTATATATGATCACATACCAGAGTCAATTAAAACCTTAAATGTTAACTTGTTTAAAAGCCACCTAAAAAAGTTTCTAATCTCTAAATCATATTA
This sequence comes from Cerastis leucographa, assembly GCA_963082945.1. Classification (NCBI taxonomy): domain Eukaryota; kingdom Metazoa; phylum Arthropoda; class Insecta; order Lepidoptera; family Noctuidae; genus Cerastis; species Cerastis leucographa. Next base: position 2,493,172 of record OY720369.1, on the reverse strand, counting down.
TAATATTTCGGAGTTCCTATCGGAAAAAAAACTGTGGGACTTAAGTGGGATCTAATATCTATGTTTTGTCGCAATATTGTATTGGCTTTATGTTAGACTTTTTGGTATTATTTTTGTTAATCATTACTATTTCTGACATGCACACAAAAATTAAAATGTAAATTGATTGACCAAATGAATTATTTCTTTACATGTTATTTTTCTTGTTTAAATTGACATGCTTGTATTGACATACTTAATATTGTAACCAGTGACATTTGATGTAATATTTTTGACTTTTCTATTTATTGTGTTTCAAATGTTTTGACATGTAATTTGTAATAATGGATTTCTATAATTTTTTAACACTATTGATTGTTATCTGAAATGAATTATATTTAATTGATTATGTTTTGCATGCCCATGTGACGGCAGAACATGGAGAGCTAACTTATAAGACAACATCTATATACCAATTTTTACCCATGTTTGCAAACTAATAAATGATTTGATTTGATTTGATTTGAGGTTTGATATGATTGAGGAGCTCGTGGCTAAAAAATAACAGCCACACGGGTCGATCTTTAAGGTTAAGCCGTCCTTGCCGAGGTTGGTCCGTGGATGGGTGACCATAAATACATACCGAGTTTCCTCCGTGCCTCGGAAAGCACGTTAAGCCGTTGGTCCCGGCTGTCATTTTTAGATCTTTGACAGTTGTTACGAGTAGTCAGAAGCGAAAAGTCTGACATCCAGTCTTACCAAGGGGTATCGTATTACCCAGTTACTGGGTTGTGGAGGTCAGATAGTCGCTTCATGTAAAATACTGGTACTCAGCTGCATCCGGTTAGACTGGAAGCCGACCCCCCAAGTTAGTTTGGGAAAAGGCTAGGCTGATGATGATGCTAATTATGATTGCTTTTCCTGCATGTTATGTGCATATTTTTGAGGGCGGGAGGGCGATGCTACATCCTACATCCAGGCCCTGATCTTATTAGCGGATTTAAAACCACATATTTTGCATAACACTTAATTTAAAAAAAAAAACTACAGAAAACGGCATAAAACATTAAAAACGTAATTTGATTCGTCTGTATTTATCGAACAACAAATCGTGATTCAAGCACCCATACATAATTCGCTGGTTTTTCATTTCACGGGTTTTTTTTATTGGGTATACCCGTATCAAATAGTTTTGAGTTACTTATTGGGTTCCGTAGAAACTCGTAAGCCCCATTGGTCAGTAGTATTTATTGATCTTCAGTTATCTACCAATAAGCCGGCAACTGGCAGGGGATAAAACCTCTTTTTACCGTCTTCAAAAGAGTTCTTGAACTTCCGTCCTTCCGTCTTTCAAAGACGGCTTGATTCCCTCTTTCACTAGAGCTGGACCCACGTGAAGTTCTGTGTCCAGGTAGTAAGGCTGTTGCAGGCTGATTATGCTTCAGGAATGCATTCTGAAAGCTTGCAACGTCGCGGTCGCAATTAGCTGTGAAATATCTCGCTGGTATGATAAATTTATTTTATCTACTTCGGTTTCGTTATATTCGAATTACGAAATTGACAGCGGTTTCATTATGATACCCATAACGACACAAGTTGCATTATGCGAATCGTCATAAATTATTCTAAAACACAATCAAAGACATTCTGAACATACAGCCTCGTACCTATAATATCACTTCGAAATCGAAACAATGTAAATGATGTTTTTAAAAATGGAACAAGTTTAGAACAAAAGTATTGTATACTATTTGGCTGTTGCGGCTACAAGATCTTTGCCTTATACTTATTAAAGACTAAATAAAAAAGAAGTGGACGCGGGAAAAAAAATCTGAGTGAAATTTTATTCCAAATTTTATTAAAAATGTCTTCAACATCAAGTGATATGGAAAATACTCCACCAGATATAACAAATAGAGCAGTTTGGGGCTTCAAATAATTTACTACCAGAAATCAAGACATGTATATGAGAAATGTTATGAAGACAATAGTCAGTGTGTAGTTAAGTTTCTATTAAAAATACTTTTTTGTCTATATCTGTGTTTCATTCCTTCCTTCGTAGATAAAATCTTGTATGCAACTGTACGTTATTGGTATTTTAATAACTCGTGCCCACCTATTTCGGAAAGACCGTCCATAACGTAACAGTTGCATAAATAGCTATAATATTACTAAAATTAAATGAAGCAGGAATCGCTCTGTGCTGCACTAAAATATTGATTTTATGCCTGCTTCTTCGCCCGCGTGGACTTGGTAATGTTTTTTTTTACTTTTCAAACTGTTGCAGCACCTTATTCAGTGCTAATTATCTAGACTCTTTCTAATTATTATTTCTAAGAAATAGGCACCCGTTTCATTATTGAAATACGTTCAGAGAAAAAAAAATGATATTTTACAACTTTGTCGGATAATACATTTATTTTCATAATGTAAATTAACTTATTATGGTACTAGTGTGTAATGTTGGTGATTACCGCTGGGCGCCAATGAGACCCGAGCCGTTAGGTGAGGGTCTTAAGAGAGCCGAGGACGGTAATCACCAATACACACGTGTATCATACGACGTTTTTCAACACACTTGTGAATAAAATAACAATAAAAACTCATTTTATTGATAATAGATATTTTTCCTTGGAGTTTTCAGGAAGTAAACTTTCCATAACGTTAAGGGCTTCACATATCGGGTTTATATCGGGCGGTGTACAACATAAATCATTTTCTTCGTTACTAGGTACTAGTTACTTGTAGACATTTTAATGAATAAATAACTATAATTTCAACAGTGAAAACGAGTTTTGAAAAATGATTCGCTATGGTGGGAAAAATTAATCAGTTTTCCTATGCGCGCGCATTGCGATCAGCCACAAACTAAAAGGATGAGGATTTTTTTTTATTTCCGCGCATAATGTTTGCGCTTATTCTGCCACGTACAAAATGGGGAATTTAATGTTTTCTTTTATAACAGTGAAAACAAAAGTTATATTTGAGTGAAAGTTTTATTTATTAAACACGAAAGAGTTAAAATTATCTATTTAAATAAGAAGTTGCATGAAATGAGTAAGCAATAGATTGAACACGATCTTTTTTTTGAATAATAGTACATTATGGTACTAGAGTGTAATGTTGGTGATTACCGCTGAGGCGCCATTGAGACCCGAGCCGTCAGGTGAGGGTCTTAAGAGAGCCGAGGACGGTAATCACCAATACACACGTGTATCATACGACGTTCTTCAACACACTTGTGAATAAAATAACAATAAAAACTCATTTTATTTAGTAGATAATAGATATTTTTCCTTGGAGTTTTCAGGTAGTAAACTTTCCATAACGCTATGGGCTTCACATATCGGGTCATTCATCATCATCATCATTTTCTTCGTTACAGGTACTAGTTACATGTAGACATTTTAATTAATAAATAACTATAATTTCAACAGTGAAAACGAGTTTTGAAAAATGATTCGCTATGGTGGGAAAAATTAATCAGTTTTCCTATGCGCGCGCATTGCGATCAGCCACAAACTAAAGGGATGAGGATTTTTTTTATTTTCCGCGCATAGGGTTTGCGCTTATTCTGCCACGTACAAAATGGGGAATTTAAAGTTTTCTTTTATTACAAAAAAAAAGTTATATTTGAGTGAAAGTTTTATTTATTAAACACGAACGAGTTAAAATTATCTATTTAAATAAGAAGTGAGAGAGAGAGAGAGATGTGGTGCTGGAGAAGAATGCTCGGCGTATCGTGGACCGAGTTCCGCACAAATGTCTCGATACTCCAAGAACTTCACATCAGGCAGCGTCTCTCCACAATAGTACAGTCCCGAATACTCACTTTCTTTGGACACGTTTCAAGGCGAGACAGTCAGTCCATAGAGTGGTTAGTCGTCCAAGGAAAAGTGGAAGGCAATAGACCGCATGGAAGCTCTCCCATGCGTTGGACCGACCAGATCAAGTCTGCTGTGGGCGGTCCCGTGCACGAATGTACCCGGATGACTTCTGATCGGGCGAGGTGGCGGGACATCGTGAGGCGTATAACATCTGCCGCAAGTAGTAGCAACACTTCATGACGACCACGACCGCTCTGTCAAGAGCGTAACGACTAAGAAGAAGAAGAAGAGAAATAAGAAGTTGCATAAAATGAGTAAGCAATAGATTGAACACGATCTTTTTTTTGAATAAAAACTTTTTTAAGAACAAAGCACCCCAACAAAATAAAAATAAAAAAATCTATAACTCACTAGTGAGTTATAGCAATGAAAAAGTCATAGTTTGATTATGGGTGTCATTCTGTGCCTAATTGCGGTGACCATAAAGACACTTTATGAGCAAGTGTGTTGAAAAATAAGTTTACGCATAGGCTTCTTCAATCGCACGCCACTCAACTTGATTCGTTTAAAACCCGTGTGAAAAAGTTAAAACTTTGACCTTCAATATCTCCCGTAACTAGAAGGTTCCCAGATAAGGCCAAAAATAAAATATGACAATGACGCGTCTAGGCTCCGTTAAGGCTCCTTTTACATCCGGCAAATTTCAAATTCAATTTCTATGCTAATGATTCTCGACCCGAATCAATAATAAAATGGGTAAGTAATTTTTATTATTTTTCTTATTTAAGAAATCGGTAAGTGTGAACCATCCGTGTTTTAAACGCGGCCCGTCTGATTCTTGCCCTATAACGGAGCTTACACACATACAAACAATCTCAAACGTTTATTCGATCACTTTTTGTTCCCTTCGCCACGTTAAGGGGGTTATTCTGAAATATTGACAAATTTAATCAACGAAAAACGCAGCGTTTATTAATAATTAACTAGGTACCGTAATTTATAATGCTGGATGGCCTAGTTGATTCTTCACTACGCATTGGGCTCAGAGTGAACTTGGACAAAACGCAGGTTATGTTCAACGAACACGTCACCCCAGGACCTATCGTTGTCAATGCTGCTCTTCTCAAGGTTGTTCAAGAATATGTTTACTCGGGCAAACTCTGCAGTTTGGTAAGAACAACTTTGAGAGAGAGGATAACAGAAGAATTCAGCTTTAGCAGGCTGGGCAGCGTTTGGGAAGCTTCGTCGGGTCTTCTCGTCGCGTATTCCACAGAGCCTAAAGACTTAGGTCTTCAATCAGTGCGTCCTGCCTGTAATGACTTACGGGGTACGCACGTACGTACGGAACGGTACGGTTGGTCCATAAACTCAAGGTCACTCAGCGAGCTATGGAGCAGGCCATGCTTGGAGTCTCTTTGAAGGATCGCATCCGGAACGAGGTGATCCGACAGAAAACCAGAGTAGTCGACATAGCCAACAGGATAAGTAAGCTGAAGTGGCAATGGGCCGGCCATATTAGCCGTAGAACCGATGACCGTTGGGGTCGACGTGTTCTTGAGTGGAGACCGCGAATTGGCAAGCGTAAGGTGGGACGCCCTCAGGCTCGGTGGAGCGACGATCTTTGCAGGGTAGCTGGTAGCAACTGGATGAGAGTTGCCGAGAATCGGGGTAAGTGGCGAGTGATTGAAGAGGCCTATGTCCAGCAGTGGACTGCGGTAGGCTGATGATGATGATGATGAACCGTAATTTATATTGATTATTTATGTCTTTTCTGAAAACCTCCTGAATTTTGACGAGGATGCAAAACAACACCTTGTATAGTCAAAGCCACAAAATATCACATTACGTCCTAAGTCGGTACCTAAACAAACGCTAATTAATAACAATATACCCGAAAACCCTCCACATTATAAAATAAAACGAAAACTCGAAAATTCACAAATTGTTTAACATAAAACAGTGGACTCAATTAAAAAACCTTTTAATTTTGAAATCAACTTAATTGTTTTCTACGAGGTCACTTTGATATAGATACCCTAAATCCCTTTTGAGGTCCTTGAGGATTAGGGTTTTGACCTTTTGCGAAAAACAGAGGAGATGTACCTACAATGTAAGTGTGAAATATTTTGTGTAACAGGTAGGTACAGTCGACTAAATCTGCGTCTGCTCATTTTAAAACAAACCCCATGCACACCATGAGCACGTCCGTTCACTGCCCTTTTTATGCGAACCAGTAGTAAAACAAAAAAAAAACCGGCCAAGTGCGAGTCAGACTCGCGCACGAAAGGTTTCGTACCATCCATACTAATATTATAAATCTGAAAGTAACTCTGTTTGTTTGTTACCTTTTATGACTTAACGGCTGACGATATCGTAATGAAATTTAGCCAGGTGATAGATTATATTCTGGGGAAGGATATTGGCTATTTTTTCACACACATCCACTTTAAAATTTCCACGTGGACGAAGTCGCGGGCAACAGCTAGTCCATACTTCCATACTATATTACTTTATTTACTATATATATATTATATATATTTTTATATATTAATATTATAAATGCGAATGTCACTCTGTTTGTTTGGTTGCATGTTTGTTTGTTTGTTACCTTTTCACGACTAAACGGCTGATCGGATCTTAATGAAATTTGGCAAGAATATAGATTTCAACCTGGGGAAGGACATAGGCTATATATCATCACGCTACGACCAATAGGAGCGGAGCAGCAATTAATAATGTTGTGAAAACGGGGAAAATGTGACGCAGACGAAGTTGCGCGGGACAGCTAGTTAGCTATTAGAACTTATTTAGCTTGATTTGGTATAAGTAAGGTATAATATATATATTTAATATTATAAATGCGAATGTCACTCTGTTTGTTTGTATGTTTGTTACCTTTTCACGACTAAACGGCTGATCGGATCTTAATGAAATTTGGCAATAATATAGATTTCAACTTGGGGAAGGACATAGGCTATATATCATCACGCTACGACTAATAGGAGCGGAGCAGCAATGAAAAATGTTGCGAAAACGGGGAAAATATGACGCAGACGAAGTTGCGCGGGACAGCTAGTTATTTATAAAAACGAAAATTTAAATATTTATTTTATTCTGATTTTAGCCGGTTCTAGGCTTTTGTTATCTAGCTAGATTAGAAAATCCTAGAACCGGTGTGTTGGTGACTTAGTGAAGAGCATCAGCTGATTATCGTGCCCTTCCTTTTTTTCTAAACAGAAAAAAATAAAGTACAAAAAGACAATGTAATAATATATTTAGGTAACTGCCTGTATTAAGTGAAGCAAACGTAGAAAATCCTTTTAGGTATATATTGCGTCGGCAGATATCGTACCTTTCTGTGGAAAACTGGACATACCCGTGAAATCGCCTTAGGACGTTCGAGAAGTATGTCCGCCCTAATTCTTGTTGGTCAAAGATTAGATGGTGGAATTATGCAGATAGGCCGATTTGAGTCGATGCGTTTTTAGCCTAAAACTTGAAATAGGGCTTTTTGATACAACTAGGGAAACGTTGTCATTGCAGCCACTGCGGAAAGCACTGATAAATGGTGCCAATGGAGCCACGAACTGCAGTGACAAATGCCCGTAAATCAAACGACGATTTTTAATAAAATCAAAATATTTTTATTTCACATAAGCCTACATAGGGACTTATAAAACGTCGACAAAAAGATGGTCGGTTCGGGTTGGTGGTTTCCTATGGAGAAGAACCGGCAAGACACTCCATGTCCACAACTCCGCCATCCGGCAATACTCTTAAACATCATCATCATCATCAGTCTGTAATGTTCCCACTGCTGGGACACAGGCCTCCTCTTTATTAGAGGGAATGGGCTGTAATCCACCACGCGGGCCCAGTGCCGGTTGGTTAATGTCACATGCCTTCGAATTTTTAATTCTAGGACATGCCGGTTTCCTCACGACGTTTTCCTTTACCGTTTTTGAGAGTACAATACTCTTACGAAGAAATAAAATAACAGAACGAAAAGTATTTTGGTCAATAATCATTATGAAACTATGATTTTATATGCTTTTATTCCCAGCTTGAATGAGGAGCAAAAGTACCAAGGCACAAAACAGAATAATAATAAAGATAGAAATTTCAATTTTGTTAAGCAATTATGTTAAGCAAGATCCATGCCTGGATACAGGATGCAGTACCGCCCTCCTGCCGCAAAAATATGCACGTGCAGGAAAAGCAATAATAATTAGCGTGCATTGCACCCACTAGACCAAAAAGACAGTTTTTACATCAGCCTAATTCTGTCCCATTTCTGAACAAAGGCCTTCGCACGGTATCATTTTCCATCACCTTTACATCCCGAAAAGTAACAGAGTAGCCAGTCTCTTATTAATCTTTGAAAACCCATTATTACTGAAAACAAATATTTATAAATTCCTAATAACGAGATTTACTGAAAGAAACAAGATATTTTTGTATTTACTTTACCTTATTTTAGCCTTAATAACAACAAAATTTTCTATGGAAGCGAAGATCTTGAAACTCGACTTAAATACTCAACTCAATTAATAAGAACTTTTGATTGGACTTCTTCGAGAATCTTGTTCCTAGTATATTTTCGTCTGAAAGAGGTCATCGAACTGTTAACAAGGGTATTGTTGTTTATTAAAGCTAATGCCCGCGGCGTCGCCCGCGTGGAGTTCGATAATTATCCCACGGGAACATACTATCGGGTTAAAAGTACCCTATGTGTTAATCCGGGTTATAAACTACCCGTGTGCCAAATTTCATCCAAATCCATTCAGTAGTTTTTGCGTGAAAGAGTAACAAACATCCATCCATCCATCCATCCATCCTCACAAACTTTCGCATTTATAATATTAGTAGGATTTATAAAGCACTCATCTGCCTAGTCTTTTCCTCATCATGTTGTAGTCGGCTTCCAGTTAAATCTGATGCAGCTGCATAGGGAGCGTTCAAGTATTACGTAATGAATTTGGGGGGAGGGGGGGGACTTCAGAAACGTTACGATGCGTTACAGGGGCGGGACGGGGGATTTGAACTAAGCGTTACGTAACATTGTTTTAGCCCTTCAGAACGGTCGCGTAGATTTTTTGATTTTACAAATAGACATTACGGTGCGTTACATGGGGGGAGGGGGGGTCAAAAACTCCAAAAATTGCGTTACGTTATACTTGAACGCTCCCTTATCAGTATTTTACATGGAGCGACTGCTTATCTGGCCTCCACAACCCAGTTAGTACTAGGTAAAACGGTATCGTTTGGTGACCGACTTGATCACCGGTTGGTTGTCAGACTTTCGGCCACTGAATACCTATAACGATTGTCAAAGATCTACAAATGACAGCCGGGACCAGCGGCTTAAGAGGGATCTCTATTGGGCCTTTCTCCATACAAACGTATTCCGCTGTTTTCTTCGTGGATAATGCGTCTAGAGCAACGATTTTTTTTTTAAATCTAGGCCTTATTATACATGCCCCTATCATTTCCTTTTTCCAAAACAAAATCACTAAAAGAATTATGCCAATCCAAAAACCGTTTCTACCGCCATGTTCAGACGACTATCAGACAAATTAGATAAGTTTTCCTCTAAATTTTGATATAAGAATTATTTAGATCAGTTTAGTTTTGAAGAAGAAAACAGCGGAATACAAAACGTCTTTTGGTTAAGATTTTTGTAGGTAAAATCAGCCTGAGCTGCAGCTCTCCCTTTCGCACTTTACGGGGGCTTGGTTGGGCGCAGCGCGACGGCAATACCTATTCTTCAAATTCCTCGGGACTAGAGTCCCCTCTTAACGTGCCTCCCGAGGCATGGAGGAAACTCGGTAAATAATTATGGTTTAAATCTATGAAGCACTATTAAGGCTTTTTTCTTTGTAATATGGAATGTTCATATGAACAATATTTATAAAAAGTGTAAACAGACACTTTAAGAAGCCGACGCGTTCTGTACATTAAAATAAGTAACTGTACGCAAAAATTGCTGGTAAATAAATATCTTTTTTCTGGGTTGAAAACGGTAGGACTCAAAACATTGTGCTGATGGATGGATTGAATAGTACAGGGGTTCATGGAGGTATTTAAAGTAAAGATATACCGTAATATTGAAAATTTGTAATAAAAAAAATAAAAAAAAGGATTGTGTGGTTTTATGAAACCACGGTAAAAGTGAAACTTTTTTTCACTCTATAGAAATTTAACTAAAAATTTAACAACATTGACATTAAACACTGACAAAAACAAATATAAATTTAGAGTTTAAAAAACCCCCGACACTTTGTTACTTTGTTATGTGCTTGTACTAAGCGGTCTACTAAGCGGTCCCCCGACGCTAAGACGCTTGGATTATTTTATTTTTGGTTTTTTTAGAGGTTTTTTGTGTCGGGGGTTTTTTAAATTCTGAATTTAATTTTTATTTCATGCTTTTTAAACTTATATTGTTTTATCTTAGCCTTGACTGTCCCAATACTGGGCATAGGCCTCCCCCATTGCTACCACTTTTCTTGGTGTTGCGTGTCATCTCGCCAATTAACGAAAACAGCAAAAATTAAAAAAAAACTTTCTGGGGGGCGGGGGGGGGGTAGCACCCACCCCCCCTGGCAATGCCCATGGTGACAAGTGACAAGATTTCAAACTTCGAATCGATCAGACCTGTGGAAATTGTTAATTTCCCTTCAACTAGAAAAGAGGTGATGGCCTTTAAACGGCTGATCAGATTTTATCGAAACATAGCTAAGAACACTCTCGATTAAAACACCTTTCAAACGAAACCAATTTCATCAAAATCGGTTCATCCGTTTAGGAGCTACGATACCACAGACAGACACACAGATACACAGATACACACGTCTAACTTATAACACCCCTCTTTTTTGGTCGGGGGTTAAAAATAGCGTGGACCACTGGCACAAATGAGTAATAGTCTATACACTACACGGTCAGCTGCTGCGAACTATAGGCGCCGCCATATTGGCCTTGGCTGCTCTGACGAGCGTCTTTCACTTTATCCCTACTCCGCGGCCGACCGTCACGCGACATGCAACACACAGACGAAAAAGTTTGAGACGATGTAATAAAAGTTTCACTTTAAAAACTGGTGAGAAAGTCGGAACTTTGACCTCCACCACAACCTCGTCTTAACTAGAAGGGGAAAACCTTCCCAAGTATGGTTCACAGCAAAAACATCGCAATGAAGAAGAGTACAAGTGCCTTTTTGCTTTGTTAAACGAATTACGTTTGCAGCGATTGTGAGTCAAAGTATCTAAGTGATAAAAAAAAAAAAAACGACTTATTAATTTAAATTTCACTTTCGCTGACAATTTCATTTAAGATGAAAATGTATTTAGTGCTTAGTATAGACTGCCTCGTTGGTTTAGTGGCCGCAAGCATGACTGCTGAGCACAAGGTCCCGGGTTCCATTCCCAGGTCGGTCAAAAGTGTTATTGGATTATTCCGTCAAGAATTTCTCAGTAGCAGCCACGGCCTGGATCTGTGTCCGGTTGATGGCAATAGGCTCGCCCTCTATTACATGAGACTTAAACATAACTGGCGAAATGTGGGTGTATACTTCTGCTTAACCCTTCGGGTATTTTAGGCGTGATGTTATGTTTTGCTTAGTTTCATGAATTAAGCACAAAAGTTTTTCATCATTCAAAATCAAAATCAAAATATTTTTATTTCACACAGGCCTACATGAGCACTTGTAAAACGTCGACAAGGTGCTCGGTTCGTGTTGGTCGTATCCTATGGAGAAGAACCGGCAAGAAACTCCATGGTTACTCTTTTAAAATCATTTGGCTCTACAATGTTTCTATGTTACAGCACTTAAGTATGAGAGGACAACGTACATTCACTTCTTTGCTTCTCTCAATCTCCACGCTTTATATAACTGGCGAGCATTTGTTTTTTACGCTCTGAAGTACAGTTACTGTTGTAATGTAGCCGCTATCATAACAATGACTCATTTGAATCGGTCGTTTTCTTAGAATGCGATCAAATCATCCATCGCCGTTTACTATACGCATAATGTAGCCACATGCATATTTAGCAGCACTATTGAACTAGTCGTGCAAGTGAGAAATTTTCTAATAAATTCGCTTCAATTTCGCTCATAAATGTTAATGTAGCCGATGCCGTGATTTCAGTAATGTTGTTCCTATCGCATAAAGAAATCAAAGATCGCTAGTCATATTTGATGTACGGTGTAGCCATATACATGAGCATTCATTTACTTGTTTTAATCGCTCATGTGTCGCAGGTCGCGTCGCGGCCTAATGTAGCCTCAGCCTTAGTGCTAACCTCATCCAGATGAGCATGGCAACATTTTCGTCTGCACATCTTCTCGTCGAACGTCCAACACTTCCCTTCCATTCCATTTTGTTTTACAGCCCTTATTAAAGACACCAAAGAAAACATAACAAACGAAGTCTTTACTCCACTAATGCCATCAAAATCCTATAAAAACCAATTCAAAATCAATCAACACCAATATTTCATGACGAAAAAGCAAAAAAAAATAACAGACACCCATCAAATGTGCTGTCTATCTTAATCTCACGATCATTTTCTCGTCTACAGCTTAAGCCTCGTTCACAAGAGGCGAGTAACTTGCATGCTGTAAAAGCAATCGCACTAGCGCTTGCACTTGTGAATCACACTACTGATTTGTATCGTATTCAGTAGAGCCGGGCGGTAAAATATACATTAACTAGCTGTCCAGCGCAACTTCGTCTGCGTCACATTTTCCCCGTTTTCGCAAAATTTTTCATTGCTGCTCCACACCTATTGGTCGTAGCGTGATGGTATATAGCCTATAGCCTTCCTTGATAAATGGGCTATCTAGCACTGAATTTTTTTTCAAATCAGATCAGTAGTTCCTGAGATTAGCGCGTTCAAGCAAACAAACAAACAAACTCTTCAGCTTTATATTTATTTATATTTATATTTATTTATATTTGGATCGCCAACAGAGGCTACACAATTACATGCACTCTAACATATACATGGACAATACAAGTGCGCGCTTCCAATTATAGGCAACCACATCGTTTACTTAATAACTAGGCAGGTACAAAAAGTTTGATAACTAAGCAATAATTAAAATTAATCAAAGTACAGTATATGAAAATCATAGAAATTAATGAATGAATTATTATTATAAAAGAATTAATTAATTTTGAATAATATGAAAACAAAAACAATAAGGGTACAAAATAATTAAAAAAAAGAAAAAAACATACAAACTAATAACAAACCAATTCAAATAACATAAAACACTAATCTAAAACAACAACAACAATCAAACAATAACCATAGCCATAGAGATCTCCAAAGACAAAACAAGACAAAAAAGAACAAAAAAAAAATTATAACATGGATACTATTACCTTTACATCTTTTTTGAACTTTGGTAATTTGCATGTAATATCCAAATCATAATGCTTCGATACAACGTTATACTGCCTACAGAGCCTTGGCAAAACTGCGAAATGACCGAGGTTAGTTAATTTATAATATTATAAATTATAAGAATAGATTTAATATTGCCCAGTCTGTGCCGTTTTATGACGTTCAGCTGCTGGCCTACCATGACGTCTTAAAGCAGTATTGTTTCATTCTTATTGCAGTGTAGGAAAGAGACGGAGCTATACAGGATGTCTAGCGCTATCTCTCCCGCACTGGTAAATAATAATAATAACAATTTATTTCAGAACATAGTTCCATATAAAATGATTAGTAAGGCTTAAAACTATGTTAGTACCTTAAAAACTACTTATTAATTATTATCGTACATTGAACAAGACAGCACCAGAACTATGCACCTTATTCCAGTGCCGCACAATAGGACGCTCTACCCTATCTGTTATTGTGTTTAAAGGGCCGTTGGGGCTGCCCCGCACACGACACATCAGAGAGGCCACTCTCTTGCGCACAATAGCCCTAAAGCAGTCGGTGTGAGCCTCCGCAAACATCCCCGATGCACTACAGTAACGCAGCAACCCCATCAACATCCTAAACCCATTATTGTAAAGGACCCGCAGGGCATTGAAAGCCTTCTGCGTATAGCGGACCCACAGGCTGCAGGTGTACATTGTTTGGCAGTACGCCTTAAACAGAGTAATTTTAATATCTTTTGTGCACCTCGCAAACCTGCGCGCCAACATATTACATCTAACTGCCAATGTTCTGCGTTCCCTTTCAATATCCAAGTCATCAGAGAGGTCCTCAGTGACCCAATGCCCCAAGTATTTGAACTTGGTGACTCTACTTACCGGAATTCCTCCAAGTCTAACCAGTGGAATGATCGTGGGGTAAAGGAGTAAAACAAAAATGTTTTACGACGTTTAACAAGTAAACACGCCCCGTGTGACCGAAGCTTTATAAAGTACCAAACGTCACTCCAACGTCCCTCAACGTCCCACAAAGTCCCGCTTTGTCGCGCTATGTCCCGATATCATGTCATTTTCCACCCGGACGACTATTCGACGATCCGTCGACGTGACGACGTGAAAAATAACCCACCTTATCTCTCGGATAAGTATTTCTTTACAATCGACTTGTTTTTTCGCAAATGATTAATAGATTGTTTTCTTTATTTTGGGAGATACTAGCTGTGTTTTTGGGTTTTATTCGTAAAATAGTTTTCTAAGACTGCCTCGTCGGAGGCCCGACTGCCATGAGGGACTTAGTTCGATTTTTGGGTTGGGGAAATTGTTATTGGGTTTTTCCACCAGGAATTTCATAGCAGCAGCCATGGAGTCTGAATTTGTGCCAGGTTGATGGCAATAGGCTCGCCCCCTATTACATAGGGCTTAAACGAAATGTTGAAATCTGAATGTATCATTAGGTACCACTCTGCCTAATCCTTAGGGGCTAACAGACGTGATGTTTTGTTATGTTTAATGTTCAATAAATGTGTGAGAGCAGCGGTGGCCCAGTGGTGGCAGCCCCGACTTACGAGCAGTAAGCCGTGGGTTCGAACCCAGGCAGGCGCATTACTTTGTGTAATTTATTTCATCACCGCTGCCCTCAAAAACGGTGAAGGAAAACATCGTGAGGAAACCGGCATGTCCATGAACTAAACATTCGAAGATATCTGACATCTACCAACCCGCACTGGGCTCGCGTGGCGGATTATAGCCCACTGCCTCTCATAGAGTGGAGGAATGTGTCACAGCAGTGGAAACATTATGGGCTGATGATGATAATGAAAGATGCTGTGACAAACTAACAGACAAAGTTATGTTCTCGTAAATATAAAAAATATTCTGTTGACTTATGACGCAACTGTGATGGCAAATTTACTCTAGGTAGATATATACGTATGATGTATTGGGTTTTTTGTCAGATATTCGGCTACTAACTTGTACGCACTAGCCTTTTTTCAACCGAACATAACTTATTATAGATAACAATAACTCTGACCTGGGTTAAGACTTATAATACTTTTTAGGGTTCCGTACCCAAAGGGTCAAACGAGACCCTATTACTGAGACTTCGCTGTCCGTCCAGCCATCCGTCCGTCCATCCATCCGTCCTTCCATCTGTCACCAGGCTGTATCTCATGAACCGTGATAGTTAGCCAGTTGAAATTTCTACAGATTAAGTATTTCTGTTGCCGCTATAACAACAAATACTAAAAACAGAATAAAATAAATATTTATGCGGGCTCCTATACAAAAAGGTGATTTTTTTTGCTTGTTTTTATAAATAATGGTACGGAACCCGTCGTGCGCGAGTCCGACTCGCACTTGGTCGGTTTTTTTTTATATTATTAGTTTTACGACATTATCGTGACATAATTCTCGACCATCACAGGCCATTTTTGACTTCTAAGTGAGCGATGCCGCGGGCAAAAACCAGGTCTTTGTTACGTAATTATTTCTTTCAAAAACATAAAACAATACCGATTCGCTGATCGCGCTAGATATTGCTAATGGTTGACGTAAATTTTTATATTCCTTCATATCCGAAGGACGAGACTCATTAAAATTTTACGCACCTTTTTGATAACTGAACGGACGGAACAGAAGTTCTAATTTGATCCAATGTCTACGGGACTAAAGCAATTCAGAGCAAAAGAATACAATCAGAAGTCATCCGAATTATCCTCTTAAATTCACGTCCGTAATCCCCAATGAGTTTGGCAGATGCGTACCTATAGTATAACCGCATTTCGCCAGTTATGTTTAAGTCGGATCTAGGACATTTGCGTGAGCATTTGCGCATGGGTATTTGCGCGTTGGACACTTGTGCGACTAAATGGCTTCATGGGTGTCGTTATCGTAGTTTTTGGGGTCGCTGATAACGAAAATTGGGTCAAAATGAAAATTTAAGATGGCGCCGGAAAAAAACTCAATCGAAAATCGGTAAAACGACACCCATGAAGCCATGAAGTCTTTTCGCGCATATGTCCATTCGCGCAAATTTCTTTTTGCGTAAATGGCCCGATGCGCAAATGTATTTTCACGCAAATGGGTTCGCGTAAGTATCCCTCGCGCTAATGTCTTTAGCACAAATGTCCTGATACCGTTTAGGTCCCATGTAAAAAGGAGTGAATGTATTTGCCATCAACCGGGCAGAAATCCAGACTCCGTTGCTGATACTGAGAAATTCTTGATAAAAAACCCAACAACACTATTCGATCAGGGAATCGAGTCCAAGACCTCATGCTCGGCATTTCGTCTGTCATGGTTTGTAGAGGGCATCGCTTGAACACAGTTTTGCACCTGTAAACCCCAATCACTATCTGCATCTACGTTATCATAGTATAACATTTTCGTTTCGAGGAACTCGTGGCGAAAGTAACACTCACACGGGTCGATCTTCAAGGTCAAGCCGCACATGCCAAGGCCGGTCCGTGGCTGGGGTGACAATCCATTACGAGTTTCCTCCATGCCTCGGGAAGCACGTGAAGAATGAGAATGTTGGTCCCAGCTGATATTTGACAGTCGTTACAGAACAAATCAAAAGTCATGTAGTCAAATTAGGCTGATAATCAGCACTTCTTGAACGTCAACATAACAGTGTCCGTTTCGACCGCGCGGCTTTGGCGGTTTTGTAATAATTTGTAAAAGTTGATTCCCAAAACCACAAATTTGTGAAAGTTATGGTTAAAAAGTAATAAGTGGAGAACCGTGCAGCTACAGAGATCTTTAAAACTACACGTTGCAGAGACCTCAGGTGAATAACAACATTTGTAAAAATATTGAAAAAAAATCGCAGGTTTATATTTTAGGAGCTTTAAAACTAAAACCATCGATTATTACAAAATCCTGGTAGAGTTTTATTTAAAAAAAACGACATGGCCGCGCAGTCAAAAAGGACACGAAGTTGTGTTGTCAGATAGGCAGTCGTTCCTAGAAATACTGGTATTCAACTGCATTCTGCTCGATTGGAAGTCGACCTAAACATAGTTGAGAAAAGGCTGGGCAGATGATGATACTAGCCAGAGTATTATTATCCCGATAAGTGTAATAGGTAAGAGTAATGTTCATATAACTAATTTGTGTGTTGATGTTGTATTAAATTCGTTTGTGTATATTTGTGCGATTTTTTATTTATCATTGAATAACTTAATAGCTATTTATGCAACTGTTACGTTATGGACGGTATTTTAATACGAGTGCCATTTTTCGGTACAAGCGTAGCGCGTACCGAAAAAGGTGGGCACGAGTTATTAAAATACCAATAACGTACAGTTGCATACAAGATTTTATCTACGAAGGAAGGAATGAAACACAGATATAGACAAAAAAGTATTTTTAACCCCCGACCAAAAAAGAGGGGTGTTTAATAGAAACTTAACTACACACTGACTATTGTCTTCATAACATTTCTCATATACATGTCTTGATTTCTGGTAGTAAATTATTTGAAGCCCCAACTGCTCTATTTGTTATATCTGGTGGAGCATTTTTCATATCACTTGATGTTGAAGACATTTTTAATAAAATTTGGAATAAAATTTCACTCAGTTTTTTTTTCCCGCGTCCACTTCTTTTTATTTAGTCTTTAATAAGTATAAGGCAAAGATCTTGTAGCCGCAACAGCCAAATAGTATACGATACTTTTGTTCTAAACTTGTTCCATTTTTAAAAACATCATTTACATTGTCTCGATTTCGAAGTAATATTATAGGTACGAGGCTGTATGTTCAGAATGTCTTTGCTTGTGTTTTAGAATAATTTATGACAATTCGCATAATGCAACTTGTGTCGTTATGGGTATCATAATGAAACCGCTGTCAATTTCGTAATTCGAATATAACGAAACCGAAGTAGATAAAGATATAAAGGCTCTTACCCGCCCCATCAGAATCACATATGATATGTGGCACCAGATTTAATTAGATTAAGAAATCAGACATCGGCGATCCGTCAACGCCTTGTTACGCACACCTTCCTTGACAACCTCTCAAGTCAATATGGCTACCCGCAACGACTTGACGTTCCGCCAAAGAGAATTGTAGACCGCTTCTCTTTCGTCTTTTTTTTTTTTTTCGGATGGGAAATCATCAAATGACTTCTCCCGCTCTGGGCGGAGCGGGAGGGAGTGTCAGACTTGTACTGACTAAAACCCACCCATGTTCCTTCTTCGCCCTTTGTGTTCCAGGGCCGCTGTATCTCTTTCGAACAACCCGCAGCCCTGGCAGGCATCGGCCCTCTCGGACCCCTTCCGCCGGTTTGCTGACATCTCTTTGGACGCGCGTGGAACACGTACGCGCCGTCGACACGGCCTGTCGTCATAAGACGGACGGACGGTGAGCTAGCCCATTACTCACCGTCCACAGGATCGCGCCTACGGTGGCCGGGGGCCACTGGTTGCCCCCCGACGCCCGGGGCGCTTCTCTTTCGTCTGTGGTCACAGTTGAGTTTGTAATGTGAATCATATGATTTTGCAAAGGCACCGTCAGATATCTTGTAATAATTACGGGCTATGTGGCACCCCAAATAAATGTTTTTGTTTAATAAGTGCTCGGAATGTAGTGATACTTCTGACTTTTCCTAACACATACAGATTTTTACTGAAATTAACATTTTTGGTACCGTAGTCACGTCTGGTTTGTGCCAGGTGGTATTCCCACATAATTACACGGCTTTTTATATCTTTCCATGTATTTCTGATCAAGGTTTTTTGGAAAATTTTATTATGGGGTATTGGTTTTTGCTGCAGGAGTTTCAGATGTACGAAGTTTTTTAGAAAGGAGCATATACTGTCGTTGTAACATTTCGTAAACAATTTACTTCGATACAAAATAAACAGTGTCGGAATAGCTTGCATTTTTTTTTTAGTATCAAAGTTTTTATGGCCTCTGACTTGGTTTGACATGCCATCGTGAATATCGTGAATATCTCTCAGGCATGCTGATTTGGTTTCCTCACGATGTTTTCCTTGACCCAAGCAAGTGATAATCATACAAGGCGCACATGAATCCAAAGAATCAGATGTACGAGTCTTGGGTTCGTGTCCGAGACTTATGTTACCCTAGTAGGCTATCACAGCCGATCCAAAGCTGATATTTGAATATGATGCGAAATTTAAGTAATTTTAGACATTTTAAAGAGCAATAGTAACGACCGCGACCCAAGTAAGAACTCCATTATATGATTAATTATTGTTATTATAAATATTGTTACTAACTGCAGACATCCGTACACTCACCATTTAGGTTCAGTTGAAAACCAGCGTCGGGCACTAGTTGTCATTTTGCTGAACTGGGCGTATTTAGTGCAGCCGTGAGTCACACAATATTTATTGTTTAGTTTTAAGCATCTTTTATTTAATTAAAAAAAAAAAAACAAAGTAAAAAAACAACATGACATATATTATTTTTATTTTCCTTTTTCATATTGTATGTACTTGTGGCATGTACCAATAAACGTTTTTTCTTTCTTTCTATATTTCTGTAATGCTCCTAACCAGTGAAGAAAATATCTTGAGGAATCACTACATAGAATAAAACAAAGTCGCTTTCCGCCGTCTGTACGTAACCATTCAGATCCAGCCTGTCCCCATGCAGTCCTCCCCCAGCGATGCCCTAAGCCGAGGTTCGTACCCCACAGGGGGTGCCCTTAGCGTGCAGTCGCTTAGTTTATAAGTTTTTATGCCCTGGCTGGAGGCCTTACTCTAAAGGCACCCACAGGATAGTCCGGTTAAGCAGACGACAACCTCATAGGTTGAACTGCGAGATGCCATTCAAAAAAAAAAAAAAGCCGTCTTTACGCTTAGATTAGACAAGAACTCTCATCAGAAGCAGTGCATTGATGTTCATTAGAGCGATACTTGTTGATGAGCCTGTAAAAGTTGATTTTGTAGTTTAAAGTTAAGATTAAACTGCTTGTTATCTTGCTTGTAAGTCTCGCTAAAATTGAACAACAATTTCTTACTTTCTTAACACTATAAAGTATAAATTATTATGTAAAGTAAATATAAAGTAGATAAATGATTGATTTTTTATCAGCCGCCTCCCTAGATGCCTCTCCTAGCCTAGTCTGACTTAGGCATTGGCTAAGACATAACGCAATGGGTCTAAATGATTATTTAGTATTAAATATACACAAGCCTGAAATAATCGAAGGGATAAGCAGGAAAACCGGTCTAGTGCGAGTCGAACTCGCGTACGAAGGGTTCCGTACCATTATTTATATAAAAACGAGCAAAAAAATCAATTTTTTGTATGGGAGCCACCATAAATATTTATTTTATTCTGTTTTTAGTATTTGTTGTTATAGCATCAACAGAAACACATAGTCTATAGAAATTTCAACTGGCTATCTATCACTGTTAATGAGATACAGACGGACGGATGGACGGACGGACGGATAGACGGACGGACGGACAGCGAAGTCTCAGTAATAGGGTCCCGTTTGACCCTTTGGGTACGGAACCCTAAAATAGAACTGAATATTTGTTGCTATTCTGTGTATCATCGGTGTTTTAGTTGACTCCTGAGCGTGTGTTTTCCAAAGTGATCAGTTGTGTGAATTGACAATTATTATTTTGCTGAAAGTTTCGCTAAAAGTGCACAGCAGATAAAACCTAATTGTTATACACCGTGTAAATCACCTCATCACGAAGCCGTCAACCAAGCATTCTGTACATGAAACTAAGTAACTTTACGCTAAAATTATTGCTGGGAAACGACTTTTTTTTGGGTGTAAAATCATGTTTTGTGGTAGAACTCAATGTAACGCACTCAAAACATTGTGCTGATGGACGGATTGAATAGTACAGGGGTCGTGGAGGTGTTTAAAGTAAAAATCTTACATTAAAAACTTGTATTTAAAAAAATACTTGGTATAAAGTTGGAACTTTGACCCCTAATATCTCCGTTACTAGAAGATTCCCAGGTATGGTGTAGAACAAAAAAAAATATCGCAATGACAGGGAGAACCAGTGCCTTTCGGCTTCGTTAAGAGGTATTTTACACCCTGTATGTATGTGACTCATTCGTGTTTTATATTCCTGAATAGTTTTTAAACCGTTTTGTATAACTGTTGTTTCACATTCATAAATAATTTCTTCATGAATAATAATAGATAATGATTTTCGAATCGACCTTAAAGGTAAAGCCGTGCTTGCCAAGGTCGGTCCATACATTTCATACCAAGTTTCCTCCATGCCTCGGAAAGTAAATTTAGCCGTTGGTTCCGGCTGTTATTTGTAGATTTTTGACAATCGTTACAGGTAGTCAGTGACCCGAAAGCCGAGAACCAGTATTATCAAGGGATATCGTATTACCCAGTACTAGCAGGGTTGTGGACGTCAGATAGGCAATCGCTCTATGTGAAATACTGATATTCAACTGCATCTGGTAAGACTGGAAGCCATCACCTAAATAATTGGTTGAAGATGATTTTGTACAAAACTGTTGCAATGAAACGTATTACAATATCCGTCCAGCTGAATACACAATTTTTGCTTCAGATCAAAACTGCACTGGACAAAGTTGTTTAAAGAGACTAGAATAACAAAATATTTAACAGAGACACTTACAAACATTTGAATATCTGCCCGAAGTCCATATTTTCTCGTTTCGCCTCGTAACTCGGTGTACGATGATAAATATACCGCAAACCGGTTCAAACTCGATCGGGCCAGTTACTACTGGCTCATATGTCATTGGATTTTGATTGTGTGGTGGGACAGCGTAGTTTTGTGGTCGCTTTTGTAGATACAATAAAGGTGCGAATAGAGCATGGCGTAGTGAAAATTGTACCTGTAAGCTGGCGATGTGACGAAAAAAAAATAGTGCGTGGAATCCCTCCGCGCGGAAGAAGTGAAACTTCGTAATAATCGACGCATGTGTTCGAGTGCCACGCATTCACTCTCGCTCTGTTCTCTTTCTTATCCCCCTCCATGGTAGCGTTAAACGTTTAACGCAAACTTGTTGGAAGTCGCATATAAAAAGTTTCACTTAAAAACAAAACAAAAGTTTTATTTCAATCAATATCACTTTTTGACGGACTGACCTTGGCAAGTGCGACTTAAGTCGGAAATATACTTACGTGTCGTGGCGTGTCGTGACGCGACAGAAGCAAATCGGTTTCATACATTTAATATGGTTAGGGACATATTTGCATGTCGTGTCGTGTCGCAACGATGTATAAAACCCAATGCTTCTGGCGCGTCACGACACGCCACGACACGTAAATGTGTTTCCGCCTTTATTCTTGAAGATCGACCCGTGTGGCTGTTATTATTTAGCACTAGCTGACGATGTGCTTGATGTGCTAGACGTATTTACAATATTGCAACTCATGAAAGCTTTTATAAAACAATTTCGGTTTTGAATTGTATTTTGTGGTTTGTTAAATTTGGTGATTATAACAAAATTGGTTTTGAGAAGTCTACGAGACCCCAGACAGTTTCGATGAAGTAGGTAACTTTTTTTTTTTGATGATCTACTGTTTTTACGGTTCCGTACCCAAAGGGTCAAACGGGACCCTATTACTGACACTCCGGTTTCCATTCGTCCGTCTGTCACCAGGCTGTATCTCATGAACCGTGATAGTTAGCTAGTTGACATTTCTACAGATTATGTATTTCTGTTGCCGCTATAACAACAAATACTAAAACAGAATAAAATAAATATTTAAGGGTAGGTATAGGGGCTCCTATACAAAAAACTATTTTTTATTTTTATTTAAAAACGTTTTAATAAATAGTGGTACGGAACGTATCGTGAGCGAGTCCGACTCGCACTTGGCCGGTTTTTTTTTTTAACTTGCCATGATCTCTGTAATTTGAAAGGAAGCCAACCCAATGGGTGTCAAAAGTACCAACAATTTTATTTGTCTGTCATATAGCTCTTTCTCCGTAATGATAAACTTACCATGTTTTTCACCACAAAATAAAACTTTTATTCTACTTCAATACACTTTTAAACACCAAACCCTCTAACTCAATAAAATCCTCTTAAAAAAAAAGTGTCTCCCGCCGCAACCAATAGTAGCACATTTTCCATCAGGCAGTGCATTTGGCATACCCTAGATATTGACACGTGCTTCGCTTACCAAATATCTTGTAAGAATACACATCGATGCATTACTTTATAGGGAACGACGGAGATTTTGACACGTGTCACCGGCAGATATTGGCCTTGAGAGAATCGGTTTTGAAAATGTGTAAAATATTTTGTTGTTTTTGAGGATGAAATGTACCTTAGCTGTGCTTTATCTATGAGTAAGTCAGTATTTAATTGTTCTTAATAATTGGCTTCTTGTGATTATAAATATGAACCTTGTACAATTTTTTTTTTAATGAAAAACACTTAAATCTTTAAGCTTTTCAGTAGTTAAAAAAATAATGTTTATGTATTTTACTACGTATTCTAGGTAACAGTTTCAGAGTTTTTAGCATTCGGTAACATTCCTAGCTGACCAAGTATTCTATCAATATATCAAAGAGATTACAGTGAAAAGTCACATATACTGCAAAATACCAGATTTATACAGGCTGAATCACTGTACGTACGCATTTAAAATTGAATCTTAAAAACATCATCTGTAAATCTACACTTATAATTATGAACATAACTTTTAATGTTGTTTACCAGATTTCAGACAACGACGACATTTTATACAAAGATTATGCACATGGCTAGTTTCGAACAGTAAAATAAAAACATTATTACTGGTACCTACATATAAAAGTACAATAAAATAAAACTGCTGAGAACTGCATAGTTTTATGAAAAGATTTGTTTACTAAAAACACATCATCATACACTAGCTATATTTTTACGTATACACGACATCAGCTGTCACATGTTTGTGGAATTGCAAACAACCATAAATGATAATTTAAAAAAAGAATTGCTTCCATTCTGGCAAAAAATGCTGTGTCACGATCATAAATGGCTAGACATCTCTCCATTTATTTAATACAAAAAATCAAAATCGAAATAGCTTTATTAATTCTATGCATACTCACAAAAGTAAACTTTAAAGTTGGTATGAAATTGTGATTAATCACAATAATGTAAATAGTATCACTGTAAGTAATAAAAACCTAATTAAAAACAATCAATAATCAAATAAACCTTAGGTAAGTAATCATAAAAATTAAAATTATTAATTGTAAAATGACATAATAAATAAAAATAAAATCCATTTTCACATGCCTCAGATAATAAATTATAGTAAATGAAATATTATAATTTACTATAATTTATTTTATTAGCATAAGCATAATCAGCCAATGTAATGTTGCTGGGACACACGCCTCCTCTCTATGAAAGTGAGTGGGCTGTAATTCCACCACGCGGGCTCATTGCGGCTTTGCAGCTGTCACATGTCTTCGAATTTTATTTCTAGGACTTGCTGATTTCCTCACGATGTTTTCATTCATCGTTTTGAGAGCAGCGGTAATGAAATAAATAACACAAAGTTATACGCCCGCCTAGGTTCAAACCCACGGCTTACTGCTCGTAAGTCGAAGCTGCCACCACTGGGCCACCGCTGCTCACTTCTCGTTCGCTATCTCTATTGTATTAACCATTTTCAATAAAGGAAGAGGTTCTCGATTCGTCGGAATCATTTATTTTTATGTACATTATGATTACTCGAAGACACCTGGACTGATTTGGAAAATTCTTAAATTTTTAATTTTTTGATAGCGCATACTTCTCAGGTCGCCCAATGGTCATCAGGTCAGGATCTGGTGACGGGATCCTAAAGAAATGGAGGGAACTCTTTATATTTTATAGGCACATTTGATGGTCTGAAACACAGGTTTAAATAAACCTAAATCGGGCAGGTAGCTACCAAACATCTGAATTGAACTATCATTTCTTGCAACTTTTGAATATAATATTTTAGTTAGAGTTTAATTATAAGTACTGATTATACAATTGTATAAGAAATAATACTACTGCACCAAAATGTACACTTTTTGTAATACTTATAAATAAATCAATTGAAATAGATAAAAAACTTAAAATAAATAAAATGCGATTTGATAAATTTTTAATTAAGACGTTTTTCACAAAACTAAATTCTCTTTCAGGTCTTTTGGTTCACAAAATATATCAAACTCTTAAGATAGAAATCAACAGTATCTAGTATTATTAATTAACCCATAAAAGTGTATCCCTAAAATAAATCCTTGCCCAAGTTTCATGGTATTTTCAAAATTGTATAATTGCTTTTGATGATAAAGTGGGAATTACCAGAATTTATAGAAGGCACTTTGTTATCTTTTGCAAGATAAAATTGGGGCAAATATATGGATGGTTTGAAAATAACTCAATTCTGTTGTTAAGAACGAAGTTATAATATTTTGAAGTGAAAGTCTGATAACCAGTCTTATGACGGGGTAGGTATTGTGTTTCCCAGTTGCCAGGGTCGGCTTCTAGACTAACTGCTTGAAGCTGAATACCAGAAATTTACATGGAGCGACTGCCTATCTGACCTCCACAACCCAGTTAGTACTGGGTAATAGAATACCTCTTGTTATGCCAGGCGGCCTACCATGACGTATTAAAACATTATTGTTTTACTCCTTTTCCAGTGTGGGAAAGAGATGGCGCTAGACATCCTGCATAGCTCCGTCTCTTTCCCACACTGAAATAAGAGTAAAATACTGCTTTAAGACGTCACGGTAGGCCAGCTGGTTGTCAGACTTTCAGGCCACTGACTGCCTGTAACTACTGTAAAATATCTACAAATGACAGCCGAGACCCAGCTCAGTTTAACATGCTTTCCGAGGCATGAAGTAAACTCAGTATGTGATTGGCGGTCACTCATACACGCACCAACTAAGGCAACGCTTAACCTAAAGATCGAGCGGCTGTTATTATTTAGCCACGAGCTCTTCCATTTAGAATCTTTAAATGAAGTGGCAATAACACAGTCATATTTTCAACCAATAATTTCGAGTGAGTGGACAGGAAAAGTATTAAACGCAGCTGATAACTTTCCAATTGCACTTCTATCTTTAAAATTAGCTAAAAATTCTTTCGCAATTATAAAATTTATTCGACAATTTTGTTCAGTTCTTCTTTTGGCACAGTCTTTAGGTTTCGATTCGAGATAGCTTATTGGTGTGACCATTAGACTCATAGCCAAGTCATAGATCTCAAGTTGGAACCTCAGACACACAACTATTATTCGATTTTTCGGATTAATTTGCGTATTGTATAATTAACACTTGCTTCGGTGAAGGAAAACATCGTGAGAAAACCAGTATGCCTGAGGTATATTTCTCGACGGCAATTAAAGCCAAGTCAGAGGCCCATCATCAACAGCCTATAATGTTTCCTCTGCTGGGATACAGGCCTCCTTTCTATGAGAGGGAGTGGGCTGTAATCCACCACGTGGGCCCAGATGTCACATGTCTTCGAATTATTTGTTCTAGGACCTGCCGGTTTCCTCACGATGTTTTCCTTCACCGTTTTTGAGGACAGCGGTGATGAAATAAATTACACAAAGTAATGCGCCTGCCTGGGTTCGAAACTACGGGTTACTGCTCGTAAGTCGGGGCTGCCACCACTGAGCAGCCGCTGCTCTCCAGAAGGATAAACACTGAACTTATCATTGAGCCTCTTTAGAGAGGTCAGATGCGTAGCCCTCGCAACTAGACCACATGTATGAACGGACGAGGCGAAAGGAGAATATGGAGATCGTAGCAGGTGGTGTTTTGTTGTTTCTGCCTGCCCCCATGCAAAAAAGGAGCGACTTTAAATAGGTATGTACTTTTCTGTTTTCCAGAATTTTTTAAATAATAAAAACCAGCCATGTGCGAGTCGAACTCGCGCACGAAGAGTTCCGTACCATTATTTATACACAATTAAATATTTTTATTAAATTTTTAAAAGTCATATGATGTTTGTAACATAATACATTCTTATGCATGTAGTAAAAAGCGATTATTTTAATATTACAAACAGACACATAAATTTTATTTATTTGTATTGTATGTATATGTTTAGAGTATAGATGTATAGGTTACGAGCAAAAATATCACTTTTTTGTATGGGAGCCCCCCTTAAATATTTATGTTATTCTGTTTTAGTATTTGTTGTTATAACGGCAAAAGAAATAAATAATTAGTTAAAATTTCAACTGGCTAACTCTCACGATTCATAAGATCCAGCCTGGTGACAGACGGAAGGACGTTTGACCCCTGGGTACGGAAACCTAAAAACAAGCAAGTAAAAATTGATAGAAAATCGACACGATAAAAACGTGCTAAATACCCCATCACCAACTTTTACCCCACAAATGAAAGTAATCAAACGAGCTGTATCGTTGAATGAGGCCGATTATGGGCTCTCGTCTTTTGTTAATACAGCTGTAATCGATGTTTACGAAATGGTGTGTGGGTTTAATGAGTTGGTATAACTGTTAATTGAGTATGTATTTACCTAATGATTGCCGTTATTTTAATTGGTTGGTACTGTACTGTGTTTTCCTGAAGTGTACTGTACAGTTAAAATGTTTTCTTTGTTTTTAAATTACACTTTGCCCCTTAATGTATTTTTTTCTAATACCCAGGGTGTAACGGAAAGGGTATATACATACTTAAGTGTGTGCTAGAGACCAACAAACTAAACATGTTTCTCATCATAAAACATGTTTTTCAGCGAAAAAAATATCCGATGCCCCATACAAAATTGCAATACCTATTCGACGCAAATGTATGGGGCAGCTGATATTTTTTTCGCTAATACGATGTTTGTCCGATGGAGAAACATGTTCAGTACACCCTGAATACAACATTTAACGTAATTAACGCACACCCTCAAACACCCCAATTAGAATATTATGTTATAATCATATTACATACACTGAATTTTTAATTTAACATGTATTTGCATTGTTATTTATTAAATTAGTTATACCAATTCTTGGAGAAAGTTATGGTCATACTACTACGCACGCAACGCACACATTCGCACAAGCAGTTATCGCGCCGCTCGACAAAACATAACGAAAATGCCAGGCGTCAATATGTATGCCAATCAGCCTACATATACAATAAAATTTACGCAAAACTAAAGTTCCACCACGTGGTTTCTCATCAATGTAAAAAAGTTATAGCTGAGTGGATAAAAACTTTAACTTATGAAGAAACAGAGCATATTCTAGTTAGACTTACATGAATACTTATCTTTTTAATATTATGTTATACCTTGTCATTACCTATTGGTATCTTAACTTCGATTATAGTGGCACTTTCAGTAAACAAACACAAAACACACGCGCGCACACAAACACCCACAAGCCCGCAATCACACAAACACACACAAACCCGCAATCACACACTCATAGGTTTACACACTACACAGAGCTGCTAATTACTTTATAAGTCTTTATTCCTCTTTGTTTAAAAATTAGTTCTGTAACACACGTTTAGTTTAATATTTATTATGTACATCTATCCTGTATTAGAGATATAGTAATAGAAGTTCATTGATCCAACTGTTCGTGAAAAGGGTTCTGCTAGTCACCAATAGATGGCGTTGTGCATATGACGCGCATTTCTGAATCGCGGTGTTAAGATTCTCCGCCACTTAATAAGTACCTTAGCTATTTAGTTCCACCGCTCACCAATAGATGGCGTTGTGCATATGACGCGTATTCCTGAATCGCGATGTTAAGATTTTCCGTGACCTAATGACCCTCGTTGGATCAGTGAGCCTCGAGGAACACAGCTACATAGAGTGTGCATTCTGGGATTTCGCCCTATTTGGGAAAGTCACTAGGGACACCTCTGCTAATTGTTGGCCTTGCTCGTTCCATCTGGAATATTTTTGGATAGAGGAACTCAATCCCCGACCCTCGTCCTTACGGTCTTGGTCGGGTGGAATTGTTCCTGTTGCTGTATTTTGGGCCCCATCTCATCTTCTCTTAATTGTAGTAACCGTTTTAATGAAATACACCACCTGCTGAGACTTCACCCCGTCTTTGTTTCCTTCGAGTTCGAAACCCCTACGACCCCCCTCTACAATCTGGCGCCCAACGTGGGGCCCGACTGCAAGCCGAAGTACAAAACCCGCTACGGCCGTATTACTACGACTGCAGTAAAAAGGAGGCAAGAAAAGATGTCTGTCAACCTGTCCGACGCGCAGTTTGAAACACTTCTGGCCAAACTATCACCTGGAAGACACGGTTCCTTTGCGTCCTGTAATGCCCAATATGATGGAGTGAAGAATCCAGAAGTGGTGGAAGCGTTCTTGGCAGCGACAAGTGTGTACAAGAAATTAGAAAACATAAGTGATTCAGAGGCACTTACCGGTGTACCACTAATATTAAAGGGAGAAGCT
The DNA here is from genome assembly GCA_963082945.1 of Cerastis leucographa. Classification (NCBI taxonomy): domain Eukaryota; kingdom Metazoa; phylum Arthropoda; class Insecta; order Lepidoptera; family Noctuidae; genus Cerastis; species Cerastis leucographa. The sequence goes on along the minus strand of OY720369.1, from coordinate 2,463,592 downwards.
GCAGTATGGTGGCAGGGAGTGAAACAGCAAGTCACCACCTGGGAGGACTTTAAGGAGCGTCTTCGTTACGCTTTTGCCCCTAAAAAGCCCGCGTACATAATCTATCAAGAGATAGTACAAGTCACGCAGGAGTTTTCAATGCCTACTGAGACTTTCATTGCTCATAAACGAATGTTACTGGCTCAGCTCCCAGGTCCTGCACACACTGAGGCACAACAGCTGGATATGGTCTACGGACAGCTGAAGCACAGAATCCAAGAGAAGATACCACGACGTTCCATAAGCACTTTTGATGAGCTTCTTGAAGCAGCGCGTGCTATCGAGCAATTATGGAGCAGCGGGTCAAAAGATTCGCAAACGTCTACGAAGAAGACCAGGCAAACAAAACTTAAGTGTTCGTTTTGTCACTTCTCTGGACACAGCACAGATCAGTGCCGTAAATTGAAAAAGAAGGAGCAGGAATTGGGAACAGTGGAAGTAGAAAAAGGTCCACGAGCACAAATAAAAGGTACCCAGGCACCGTCACCATCGACACCTAGAGTAGCTTGCTATGGATGCGGTGCGCCCGGCGTTGTTCGGACTAATTGCCCAACGTGCTCAACGAAGAAACGGGAGTCCGCCAATACCGAAGTGGTTGGCATAAGTTTCTGCCCAATTAACCTTCAATACGATGTGAAGATGAGGCCGATTGTATTTATTGAAGTCAATGAGATAAACGGCACAGCATATATAGACACATGTGCGAAAGCTAGTGTCGCCTCCTACCAGCTTTACCAACAATTGGTGAAGAAAGGCAGCAAGTTTGAAGAGGAAATGGTTCGTGTCACCTTGGCCGACGGCGTCGGGAAAAGACAACGCGTATTATCGACCACAGCCGTTGTGAAACTGGAAGGACGTACATTTCCCACTCGCTTCATCGTGCTCCCTGAGGCAAGAGACAACCGTACCCTATTGGGGGTCGCTTTTCTACAGCAAGCGAAAATGATCTTGGATCTCGGACAATACACGTGGCAATATCCGGACAGTGACTGCACATTTGAAATGTTCGAAGAAGATTTCGTGCACTTCGAAAGTAGCTCAGTGAATCTGACTAGTTTGCCGAAAATCGCCGATACAGCCATGACGGCGTCACGAGAGGCTAATTTGCCTGACAGCACCGGTTATAAGTTGTTACCGTTAGAGCTTTCGCCACCAAAGCGAACGCGAAGGATATTCGACGGATACCAGCCGGCGTTCGCCGAATATATGATGAGGGATGCCGAGAAAAACGTCCAAGAAGCGGACGTTAAACTTTCTCCCCACTCTGAGCAACTGTTTACCTATGATCCCAATGTTGAAATAGGTAGTTTAGATATTGAAATAAATAAACTATTAGTTGAGTACCAAGATGTTTTCATTGGTAATAACCAACCATCATTGCTTGGAGAACACTGTATTGTTACCAAAAGCGACGTTCCGATATCGGTGCCTCCTTATCGATTATCACCGACTAAGAAAGAAATTCTAAAAAGGGAACTAGAAGATATGCTCAAGAAAGAAATAATTGAGCCTTGCTCTTCCCCTTGGGCATCACCAGTTGTAATGGTACCAAAGCCGAATGGAGATATTCGGGTGTGCGTGGACTACCGACGACTAAATGCTATAACCGTACCGATACGTACCCTATTCCTCGAATAGATGACTTACTCCACGCTGCGAAGCCCACCACTTTCATGACGTCATTGGACCTCAAGTCAGGATATTGGCAAATTAAATTAAGGAAAGAAGATGAAGATAAAACCGCATTTATAACACCGTTTGGCCTGTATAAATTCAAAAGGATGCCTTTCGGACTACGCAACGCGCCGGCAACCTTTCAGAGATTGGTTGATAGAATGCGAGTTACGTTAGAACACGTTAATATGTTGGCTTATCTCGACGATCTGCTGATCTTTTCCACTACGTTTGAAAGCCATCTCTCCGACCTCAGTGATGTATTCCAACGAATGAGAGAATACAACATTACAGTGAATAAGGACAAGTGTAGATTCTTCTGTTCATCGATTAAGTACCTGGGACACATCATTACACCTGACGGACTGAAAACTGACCCAAGTAAAACTGAAGCAATTCTGGCGAGACCGACTCCTAAGAATCTTCAGGAACTAGTCTCGTTTCTCCAAATGTGCTCATGGTATCGTCGATTCATACCTAATTTTTCTGCCATAGCACAGCCTCTCACCAAATTAACAAAGAAAAAGGCTCCTTGGATGTGGGAAAAGGAACAGGAAGATGCCTATTCTACACTGAAAAATTGTTTGTCTACAGCCCCTGTATTGCGACAGGCAGATGAAACAAAACCATATATTATAAAAACTGATGCAAGCAGTTACGCCCTTGGAGCTGTTCTCGTCCAGGGGGAGAAGGACGAAGAACATCCAGTAGAATATGCGAGTAGGTTGCTCACATCTGCAGAAAGAAACTATTCCACTACTGAGCGCGAAGCTTTAGCCGTCGTGTGGGCATTGAACAAGTTCCGAGCTTACATCGATGGTTCACCCGTGACTCTAGTGACGGACCATCAAGCCCTGAAGTGGTTGATGAATTTAAAATCCCCCACAGGTCGTCTAGCCCGATGGGCACTACAACTTCAAGCCTACAATCTTGATATCAATTATCAGCCTGGAAAATTAAATACCGTGGCTGACGCGTTATCTCGACCACCATCTGGTGAGGATTCTTCTGCTTGTACCTTATCTGCAGTAGAAATAGATATGCCTACAAGAAGTAGCAAAGAAATTAGAGAAGAACAAATAAAGGATAACAAAATCAAGAAAATAATAGACGCCTTAGAGGAAGCAAACGGCAACGAGGAAGCCGTATATTGGAGCAACAAAGGTTACCTGATGAATAATGGTATGCTCTACCGTCTACATCCTGACACGGAAGTAGACGATGCTCAACTCGTAGTACCTTGTCACGAGTGGCAAAATGTTCTCAGTGCTTACCATGACGATCCCTTGGCAGGGCATTACGGTGCTGAGAGAACATTCAAGAAGATTGCCAATAGATACTACTGGAGTGGAATGCGTAGTTACATTGCAAGTTATGTAAGGAACTGTTTAGAATGCCAACGATATAAGCCTTCTAATCAAAAACCGGCGGGACTCCTTCAAACTACTTCTATGAGCCAGCGATTCGAAGTAGTATCGTTTGATTTGTTTGGACCCCTTCCAACCACTGAGGATGGTAAGGTTTGGATATTGATTGTGGAAGACGTGGCTTCACGATGGGTAGAGTTATTTGCCCTATCCTCTGCGACCGCAGAAAACTGTGCGGTGACTCTCATCAACGAGGTGTTTCTAAGATATGGAGTACCTAGACGTTTAATCAGTGATAACGGTACTCAATTTGTGAGCGCTGTAATGCAACAGGTTGCTTACAGCCTGAACATAAAACATCAGTTTACCCCGTTATATCATCCGGAAACCAACCCGGTGGAACGCCGAAACCGAGACTTAAAGACACAGCTGGCTATATTGGTGCAGGGAGGAGAACATAGCCGATGGTCTGAGCTGCTACCGGTTATACGATTCGCAATGAATAGTGCTCATTGTTCTGCTACAGATAGAACTCCAGCCTACCTAACGTTTGGAAGAGAACTACGCTCCCCACGGGATAATGAAGTCGATTTCAAAAACATAATGATCTCTGAAAACTTAATACCGGAGATCACCCCGTCCCTCATTCAGTTGGCAGAGACTCTACTGAAAGCAAGAGAAGTACAAGAAATGAAGGAAGAAACTAGGAAAAAGTATGTTGATAACCTTAGACGGAAAATTCCGCTGTACCAACCAGGAGACATGGTACTTGTTAATCTGCATCCTATTAGTAAAGCAGCACAGGGTGTAACAGCAAAATTTGCACCTCGTAGAGACGGACCATATATAATTAAAGAGAAACATGGACCCGCATCGTTTAAGTTGGCTACTCCAGGTGATCCCGAAACAACAGTTGGACTTTATCATGCATCTGCTTTAACTCCATACAAGATGGATTCTCACTCTCCTGTGCCAGAGCCTATTCAACCGCTTCGAAGAAGAGGACGCCCCAGAAAGGAGGTTGTTGCCGACAAACCTTTACCTAGAGGCAAACGAGGACGTGGACGTCCAAAGAAACATTAACGCCCTATTATCCAGTCCTTCACGCCGAGACGTCTTTGAGGACTGAGGGGGAGATTGTAACACACGTTTAGTTTAATATTTATTATGTACATCTATCCTGTATTAGAGATATAGTAATAGAAGTTCATTGATCCAACTGTTCGTAAAAAGGGTTCTGCTAGTCACCAATAGATGGCGTTGTGCATATGACGCGCATTTCTGAATCGCGGTGTTAAGATTCTCCGCCACTTAATAAGTACCTTAGCTATTTAGTTCCACCGCTCACCAATAGATGGCGTTGTGCATATGACGCGTATTCCTGAATCGCGATGTTAAGATTTTCCGTGACCTAATGACCCTCGTTGGATCAGTGAGCCTCGAGGAACACAGCTACATAGAGTGTGCATTCTGGGATTTCGCCCTATTTGGGAAAGTCACTAGGGACACCTCTGCTAATTGTTGGCCTTGCTCGTTCCATCTGGAATATTTTTGGATAGAGGAACTCAATCCCCGACCCTCGTCCTTACGGTCTTGGTCGGGTGGAATTGTTCCTGTTGCTGTATTTTGGGCCCCATCTCATCTTCTCTTAATTGTAGTAACCGTTTTAATGAAATACACCACCTGCTGAGACTTCACCCCGTCTTTGTTTCCTTCGAGTTCGAAACCCCTACGACCCCCCTCTACAGTTCTTAATTTAATTATGTTCTAAAAGTCTCAATATTGTTAACTATCATTAGGGGAAAGAGCGAAACAACCCCAACACAAGTATGTTATTAATTACTTACTGGGGCTGTTTCATTCACATTTGTAAATGTAACTGTTTGAGACACAATAAACTTGTTTTTTTTTTTTTTTTAAACTACGTCCATTACAATTTGTTTTGACTGTACATGGCTAAAATGACAATGATTTCCGTAGTTTTAATTATTTTTGGGATAAAAAATTACCTATATTAAAATTTGATAGAAATCGATTCAGTAAACGATTCTGAACAAACTATTTTCAGGATGTGCGTTAATTAAGTTACACGTTTAAAAATATTGAAACTTACACACACAAGATCATGATGATCATCACACAATACTTTATTTTGAACAATGAAACATAACATAACATCACGCCTGTAATTCCGGAAGGTATAGGCAGAGGTGTGCCTAATAGTACACACACATTTCGCCTGTTATGTGTTTAAGTCCCATTTAACAGGGAGCGATCCTAAGGCCATCAACCGGGCACAAATCCAGACTCCGGGGCTGCTACTGAGAAATTCCTGGTGGAAAAACCCAATAACACTTTACACGACCTGGGAATCGAACCCAGCCTCAAGCTTATCAGTCGCGCCTGCGACCAATGGACCAACGAAGCAGTACTATAAAATTAGTCACGCTATTAATTTATCAAAGTAATTTCTACTGTTCTAAATCAATATCTTTTTTTATTTCACAAGAGTACATGGGCACTTGTAAAACGTCGACAACCTGGGCTGCGGGTTGTTCGAAAGAGATACCGCGGCCCTGGAACACAAAGGGCTAAGAAGGAACATGGGTGGGTTTTAGTCAGTCAAGTCTGACACTCCCTCCCGCTCCGCCCAGAGCGGGAGAAGTTATTTGATGAAATCGCATCTGCAAAAAAAAAAAGTGTCGACAAAATCGTCGTCGTTCGCTATAGAATATTTTTATTTTGCTTTGCTTTTATTTTTAATGTATTATCTGCATTCAAAAACTTGCTTCCGCGCGAATTGATCGCTTAGTCATTGGTTTTTATGGTCAAAAATAAAAGTAGCCTTAGTAAGTTATCATAATATCAAGTGTCTGCCAGTATGAGTCCCGTCAAAATCGGTCAAAATCAATCTGTCTAGCCGTTTTGAATATTAAGCGGAAGAAACAAACAGACAAACCTACATGGCCTTAATTTCCACCTGCTTTACATGTCACTAATTTCCTGGTTAAATGTTCATAAATATCCATTTACAAGGCAATGCCGTAACTAAAGCATTTTATGCCCGGTTCTCTCGTAACCACGCAATAATCTTTGGAATAAGATGTCCCTGAATTTCATAGGCGTGGTTCGCAATTACGACAAAATACAACTTATTTACTTCTCCTACTTACTTAATTAAGCCGTGCCTGCCGAGGTTGGTCCGTGGATGGGTGACCATAATTACATACCGAGTTTCCTCAGTGCCTCGGAAAGCACGTTAAGCCTTTGGTCCCGTCTGTCATTTGTAGATATTTGACAGTCGCTACGAGTAGTCAAAAGCCAAAAGTCTGACATCCAGTTCTAACGTCCTAACATAACATAAGTTCTAACATCCAAGGGGTAACGTATTACCCAGGTACTGGGTTGTGGAAGTCAGATAGGCAGTCGCTTCATGTAAAATACTGGTACCCAGCTGCATCCGGATAGACTAGAAGCCGACCCCAAGATAGTTTGGGAAAAGGCTAGGCAGATGATGATACCGGTTCATTTGGGGTCGGCGCAGCATGTCTTCTTCTTCCGTACTTTTCTATTACTCGTCATCTCATCAGAGTACTTTCTTGCCATGTCGAAATGTAACGTATAGCCTACTAGTAATTCCCTACAAAACTTGTGACGTATTTCTTTACAAAAAACCTTAACCAACATACTTATACCAATAATCAAAATCGTAAATGTTCGCCATCCCTTACTCTATTCGATCTCGTATTCTTGTAGCGTGTATTGTAACACGATACTTTTTAGAACATTCTTGGGGCTAATGAACAGTTACTGCTGTGACATGGGGTATCTAATTCTGCGGATATTTGGGACTCTTTCCTGCTTTTTTACTTTTAATAATTTTGAGTTGGTAGATGTCGCATGTTTACGAATATTTTGGTTCTAACAAATTTTGGTTTCCTTATGAAATTTTCCTTTACCATTTTGAGAGCAAATAAACTACGACGAAATAAATCACACAAAGGGTAGATGGTATATGAATAGTTACGAGGAAACATAAAAGCTAGCAAGCTCTTTGCGAAACTTTACCAAGCAATTAAAATGCAACATATTTTATTACTTTTTGCACAATTTTTTGTCTTTTTGCTGACAAATAAAATTAGCAAAATATCCTCGGTTATCAAGAAAAATCCAAATATCCGCGCTTCTCACAGTCACCCTACGCCTATTAGCGGACACTTAACGCTTCGGACTACGTAACAGAAGAAATTATCTCCTAATGAACGACAATGGGGACAGCTTTATGGAATCAATTACTGATTCCTGTGACGTCACCGTTTGTCTTGTTCGTAGTGTACATTGTTTCTTTGTGTAATACAAAGTGTTGTTTTGCATCCTCGTCAAATTCAAGGATGTAACTATGCTAATGATTCTCGTCCCGAATTAATAGTAAAATGGGTGGGTAATTTTTGTTTTTTTTCTTAATTACGAAAATCGATAAGTATGAACCACACGTGTTTTAAACGCGGGCCATCTAATTCTCGGCCTATAACCGCGTTTCCACACATGCAAACAATCTCAAACGTTTATTTGATAATTTCTTATTCCCTAAACCACGTTATGGACCCTTAGCAAACATAAACAACCAAAAAAATCTGCGTTTATTAATAACTAGCTGTCCCGCGCAACTTCGTCTGAGTCCTTTTTTCCCCGTTTTCGGACATTTTTCATTGCTGCTCCGCTTCTATTGGTCGTAGCGTGATGATATACAGCCTTTGTCCTTCCCCAGGTTGAAAGCTATCTTCTTGCCAAATTTCATTAAGATCCGATCAGCCGTTTAGTCGTGAAAAGGTAACAAACAAACATACAAACGAACAAACAAACAGAGTGAAATTCGCATTTATAATATTAGTATGGATATATAGTATATATAGTATATAGTATGGGTAACATCACGACTGTAATTCCCGAAGGGTTAGGCAGAGGTGTATCTAAAAGTTTAAGTACCATGTAATAGGGGCCGAGTCGAGCCTCTTGGCATCAACTGGGCACAATTCCAGACACCGTAGCTGCTACTGAGAATTACCTGATGAAAAAACCTCGTGCTTGCCTAGGTTTGTGGATGGGTGACCACCCATTAGGTACCGTGTTTCCTCCATGCCTCAGAAAGCACGTTAAGCCGTTGGTCCTGGCTGTTATTCGTAGATCTTTGGTAGTAGTTACAGTTAGTCAGTGGCCCAAAAATCTGACTAACGGTCCTACCAAAGGGTATCGTATTGCCTAGTAATAACTGGTGTTTAAAGGTCAGATAGGCTACTGCCTATACTACTACTGCCCTGTAGAGCTACTGCTCTACAGGGTGTAACGGAAAGGGTATATACATACTTAAGGGTGTGCTACAGACTATCAAACTGAACATGTTTCTCATCATAAAACATGATTTTCAGCAAAAAAAAATATCTGCTGCCCCATAGAAAATTACAATACCTATTCGAACCAAATGTATAGGCAGTTGATATTTTGTTTTGCTACTAAAAAAAAAATATGTTGTTAAACATGTTCAGTTTGATGGTCTGTAGCACACCCTTAAGGATGTAAATACCCTTTCCGTTACACCCTATATATAAAATACTGGTATTTAGGAGCATCCAGTTAGACAAAAAACCGACGCCAAAATAGTTGGGAAAAGGCTAGGCAGATGATGAATGATGATCATGCATCAGCAACATGTCCGGTATCTAACCACTTAATTATGTTGAGGCGGGCTTCCAGTCCAACCTGCACGCGTACGCCGTTTTCTCGTGGTCCTACTATTTTGTCCTACTAGTAGGACCACGAGGGAGACCAGTTTCTGTTCGTCCTACTATGACACACCACTGTAAAGCGTGTTTTGTCTACGGAAGAATCGACACAATGACAGATAGACAATGACAATGTCATTGTGTCAGTATGTCGATTCAGCCGTCTAAATCAGGGTTTCCCAATTTCTGCCATGGCCCGGTAAATGTCACACTGTCTCTTAGTGACTCACTCAATACTTTAAAACCTCTTCCCCCGCTGATTAAATTATGTAAAATAGATCGGTATCGCCTATTTTGTGCGATTCGAATGGAGCAACTTTTTCTAAGGTGGACTGCGACAAAATGCCCAAAGCACTCCTGTGCGGTGCTACGAAATGACTTTCTGTGGCTTTAATTCTGTATGTACCTACTAACAATAGTTTTATAAGGTTTTGTATTACTAACAGGATATGGACTAAGTCTGAAATAAATGTCTTATTATTATTATCTCCTTTATTCATTTTAAAAACATACATTTTACATTTTTAAATATTTTTAAGATTATATACAAAAACATTTAAAAATATAAAAAATAGTAGCCCACTGGCATCGGGAACAGGGTCCGGGCTACCGGTGGTCAGGGCTCTTGAGAGAGGAACCTCCTAACAATACGTGCCGTGTCCAGAAGTACTGCTTTCTGAATCAAGCCCTTGATCCAACTGCCAAGCGAAAGACTCCGTAGATGTTTGTCGAAGCTTTTGGCTATTAAGCCATTGGCCGACACGACTATCGGCACAATGACTGCAGTACTCACGTCCCACATGTCGACAACCTCGCGAGCCAGATCTAGATACTTGAATTGTTTATCTTTCTCTGCATTTACGAGGTTCTCGTCATGCGGGACCGTTATATCAACAATCATTGCGCGACGCTCCAATCGATCTATCAACACAATGTCAGGCTTATTGGCAACAATAGTCTTGTCAGTGATGATAAGTCGATCCCAATACAACGTGATATTACCATTATCGAGAACTGGGTCGGGCGCATACTTATAGTATGGCACTTCTGATTCCACAAGGTTGTATTTCAAAGCAAGTTGCTGGTGGATAATCCTGGCAACAAGGTTGTGTCTATGCAAGTACTCTCCGTTAGCCAAACGAGAACACCCAGAAACAATGTGTCGGATCGATTCTCCCGGACGGTGACATGCCCGACATATGTCAACCGTGCCATCCTTTACAATGTGTTTCCGGTAGTTATTCGTCATCATAACGTCGTCCATTATTGCACAGACAAAACCTTCGGTTTCCCCGAAGAGGTCACCAAAACGGAGATTATTATTATTATTAAGCCCGCCTTTATATAGTGTTTTATTTGTGCATTAAGTTTTAATAAACATATTTTTTTTTTTTTAAAAACAATGCCAATTAGGCATTCTGCGACCCGGTTTTTTATTTTGATGGCCTGGTACCGGGTCGCGACCCACCAATTGGGAAACGCTGGGGTACATAACCCGTTTACCCGTATACCGTTACAGCGGTGATGCTACACGTGCTGTACGTCTTCCATGAGTTGTCATAGTTAGATCGCTTGACGTAACTGCAATAGTTCCGTCAATACGCAAATACTATAGTTAGCTTTTTCAATGGTACCATGAGCTGTGTTGGTGCTTACTACCAAACCAAAATCTAAGCAAATGAAGCCCAAACTTGCAGTCGCTGTAGTATAGTTTACTACACGGTGACGTAGGATTGATAACTATAGTGACTCATACTGCGCATTTTAGTACCCAACTATCCGCTAGAGGCGCTGCAAAAGTTTTCATACATTCTTTTAACTACAGACGCTAGCGAGTATAGATTGTTAAAACTCATGGTAGACGTACCGATGCGATTACAGTAACTTATTTAATTTTGCGGTCAACCACACCTACGCAGTATTACAAATATTTCTTCGCTTGTTTAATAGCAAGAACGAGTACATTGACCCAAAACGATTTCTATTCTCAGAGGCATTGGGAACTTCAAGCCCGTGATCTCGAATTATGTACGGTAAATGGAAACGTCTTATACAAATCCATCATCGGCAAACGTTGAGTAATACAGCTTAGGGCTCATTTACGCAGGCGCGGCGCGTGGCGCGGGGCGTTGCAATAGGCGTCGCGCGGCGCGTCTGGCGTTTTTGCCGTTTACGGAGACGCGTCGAACGCTTGAAGCCCAACGTGGGACCATTTGATTTGTTATGTCACACTGACAATACAAGCCTAAAGCAGTGCCCAGGTTCGATTCCCATACGAAACAAATTGACAATGTCGTACTTTTATCCAAAATACTCATTTTGTATTTATTTTAATTTTCTTAGTGTTTTTTTTTTCATAAATTTGGTTCTTTTTTTATTTGTTATTCACGATTACCTAACTGTTCTTTGAATGGTTCACAAACTAAAAGTATATATTATTAAACTACATATTTTATAATGATTTGAAAATCATACAGATGCATATAAATAAAACAGTACACCTAGTTACAAAAAGTAATATTTTACAGCATAAAAAAAAAGAACAAAAAGAAAAAATACCAAAACAATTATTTAAACATCTGTGATTTGATCCTGCATCATCTTATTCACAGTCCGGCCGCAATACCACAAGGCCAATTACTTCACTGTCTCTTGTGTAAAATAGACGTTCTATTCTAATACATGATAATTGACGGTTGTCAGTTTTCAAACAATTGAAGAAAATGGTCCCACGTTGGGCTACAAGCGTGCGACGCCGCGTCCGCCGCGGCGTTATGTCAAACGCTCAAATACTTGAAAGAAGTGGTCCCACGTTGGGCTGCAAGCGGTTGACGCGGCGTTATGTCACTCGGACAATACAAGCATACGGCAGTGCCTGGGTTCGATTCCCATATGAAACAAATTTACAATGTCGTAGTTTTTTCCAAAAATAATCAATTTGTTTTTATCTTATTTTTATTTGTGTTTTGTTTTTCGTAAATTTTGTTCGATTTTTATTTGTTATTTACGATTAACTGTTTTTTGAATGGTTCAAAAACTAAAAGTAAGTATATATATTTTTAAAATAGATATTTTATAATGATTTGAAAATCCTACATAATGCATTAAAATAAAACAGTGTCCTAGTTTTAAAAAGTAATATTTAAAATATCATTAACAAAAAAAAACACAAAAAGAAAATCCTTACTTGTTGGGATTTGATCCTGCAACTACTGATTCACAGTCCGATCACAGTACCACTAGACTATGTACTTCATTGACATCTGGTTCGAAATAGACGTTCTATTCTAATGCATGATATGAAAATTGACAGTCTTCAAACAGTTGAAGAATATGGTCCCACGTTGGGCTACAAGCTTGCGACGCGGCGTCCGCCGCGGCGTTATGTCAAACGATCAAATACAAGGAAATGGATCCAGGTTGGTCTGCAAGCGGTCTATGCGGCGTTATGTCACACGGACAATACAAGCAAAAGGCAGTGCCCGGGTTCGATTCCCATACGGAACAAATTTATAATGTCGTAGTTTTATCCAATAATTACCATTTTATTTTTATTTAAAAAAAAAATGGTGTTTATTTTTTATCGTAAATTGGACAATTTATAATTGTTATTATAAGATGAATGATAATTTCATCTTAATTTACAATCCAATGTAACCTAATTACGTAAAATTTCAGGCCTGTCTTGTTATCCATGCTGCGGAGCATTTGCACAACTCATCACGATATTTAATGATTTTGGGTAGCTTACTCTTTAATGATCAGATAGGCAGTCGCTCCATGTAAAATACTGGTATTCAGCTGCATCTGCATAGACTGAAAATCGACCATGTGGGTTACATACCACTACACCAACATAGCTGGGAAAAGGCTAGGCGTCTGCCTAGCCTAGAAGAATCACCGCCATATAGCGGTGATTCTTCTATGGCGTAATTACACTAGTCATCGCAATGGAATACATAGAAGCTTACAATAGTGGAAAAAAAATGTAGTTGGACGAGTGTGTTCGCGTACTCGGCCGCGTTCATTTACACTTGGTCGTTTGATGAATTCCAAAGGCAATCGAATTCGGGCAACGACCAAGTATAATTGCGCCATGGACTAGGCAAAAATAAAACATGAATTACGAAGTTGAATAAAACATTTATTTTAAGCAGCATATCATTGTGAACTTATTAGAATTTCTTCAAATAAGAGAGAGCCCGGCGTCGCGGGCATTCTATCAGCATCGGCATTACCATATTCCCCATAGTATGGGAACATCGTATTACGATGTTGGGGACATGCTAGCCACAACTGTAATCTTTGGCATTGTTTTAGTCGCCATCATCTCTGCACACCTTAACATTCTCGTGTTGTCTACTTCACCACGAAACAAATAAGACGGGTAAATAAATAATATGCAAAACTATTCACAACAAAACCAAACATTACGATTTTAATTGATCAAGACAGAGAAGTGACAATATTTATGACAAATATGGTATTTTTTGTTTTGATTGACGATGAATGTTGCCATATTAGCTAAATTCTCGAAAAAAAGTTTCGTTCGTACTTTACGTTTTTATCATCAGCAATCACTAGTTAATAATTTCAGTGGCCCGAAAGTCTGACAACCAGTCCTACCAAGGGGTATCGTATTACCCAGTACTAACTGGGTTGTGGAGGTCAGATATACAAACGCTCAAAAAAAAATAAACTTTTTTTTTTTTTTTTTTATAAAAATGAACTGATTATTATTGTATAAAACTAAGACATTATAAATTTGTTCCGGATGGGAATCGAACCCGGGCGCTGCCGTATGCTGGAAACTTGTCCGTGTGACATACCGCCGCGTGGACCGATTGCAGCCCAACGTGGAACCATTTTCTTGTATTTGAGCGTTTGACATAACGCCGCGGCGGACGCCGCGTCGCACGCTTGTAGCCCAACGTGGGACCATATTCTTCAACTGTTTGAAAACTGTCTTTTTTCATATCATGCATTAGAATAGAATGTCTATTTCGGCTCAAGTGTCAATGAAGTATATAGTCTAACGGTACTGTGACCGGACTGTGAATCAGAAGGTGCAGGATCAAATCCTAGCAAGTAAGGATTTTCTTTTTGTGATTTTTTTTTTTATCATGTTAAATATTACTTTTTAAAACTAGGACACTGTTTTATTTTAATGCATTATGTAGGGTTTTCAAATCATTATAAAATATCTAGTTTAAAAATATATACTTTTAGTTTTTGAACCATTCAAAAAACAGTTAGATAATTATGAATAACAAATAAAAATCGAACAAAATTTACGAAAAAAAACACAAATCAAATTAAGATAAAAACAAAATGATTATTTTTGGATAAAACTACGACATTGTAAATTTGTTTTATATGGGAATCGAACCCGGGCACTGCCGTATGCTTGTATTGTCCGAGTGACATAACGCCGCGTCAACCGCTTGCAGCCCAACGTGGGACCACTTCCTTGTATTTGAGCGTTTGACATAACGCCGCGGCGGACGCGGCGTCGAACGCTTGTAGCCCAACGTGGGACCATATTCATCAACTGTTTGTAAACTGACAATCGTCATAATTATCATGTATTAGAATAGAACGTAGTAAATGGCCTGGTGGCACTGCGATTGGACTGAAAATCAGAAGTTGCAGGATCAAATCACAGGCATTAAAAATATATTTTTTGTGTTTTTTTTTGTTGTAACATTACTTAAATTAAACATTACATAAACGATAAAGAATAGTTTTCGCATAAGCTGGTCGCGTGAATGGTAAATGCTATAAAACTATTTTTTATCGTTTCCATTTACTCCAAGATAAGATATCTTCTTTTCGGTGCATCATTATAAAAGTTTGTTTTAAACTTTTTTGATATTTGCTGTAATCGTTTCTGTCACATCATTATCGCAACACTTTTTTCATATCCGTGATATTAATCGTTGAGGACTTTTGAGAAAAAATCCTGGTCGTGGAAACGACAGGAATTATGTTTATTCAACAAAATGGAACACGTATCTATACAAAGTTTCATGTTTGTGCTATTAACCGTTGAGGAGTGCCCTCGTGAGAAAAAGATCCTGGCTGCAGGATGAGTTCATTATACAAATCGTGATTATCCATCAAATATAAACTTGTATGCAAAGTTTCATGTCTGTGCTATTAACCGTTGAGGAGTTCTCTCGTGAGGAGACGATCCAGGCTGCAGGATTAAGTTATGTCTGTCATATTAATATTCTGTTCTTACAACCAAAGGTGTGTGCAAAATTTCAGCTCAATCGGAAATCGGGAAGTGGTTCTAATTTAGCTTCCAAGATTCTACCCAAACAAACATACATACATATTACATACATTGAAAGTTAAATAAAAGCTAGTAAAAACTGAACAATTTACGAAAAAAAATCACTATAAAATTTAAAATAAAAATAAAATGATTATTTTCGGATAAAACTACGACGTTGTAAATTCGTTCCGTATGGGAATCGAACCCGGGCACTGCCGTTTGCTTGTATTGTCTGTTTGACATAACGCCGCGTCGGCCGCCTATATCTCAAGCAAACGGGCGTCAGACCGCTTCTCCGTAAACGCTCTCATACATCGCCTTATGTTTGAATTTAAAGCGGAACGCGCCGCGCACCGCCCCGCTCCACGCGCCGCGCCTGCGTAAATGGGCACTTAGGCTTAGAGCGTTGCCACACGGCGTGGTATGCGATGCGGCGAACGCTGAGAAAATAATGATAAAGTTCTGTTGAATCAAAAAGACTGAAAAGGCAGACTTGGAAAATATTTTTCAATTTTTTTGGATATTTTTTTTTTATTTTGAAACAAGAATGCTACCTGACTAGCGGGCTTTTGACACTAGCCAGACCGATTTGTCAATAAGTATTAGTAGATGTTTTTACTCAGAATTGAAGTGATAACCGTACTTTGCGAGTTGGTAAGACTGGTTATCAGACTTTCGGACAACTGAATACCTGTATCGACTGTCGAAGATTTACAAAACAATGACAGCCGCGACCAACGGCTTAACTCGTATATTTTGGTTTGAATTATTGCGACAAGTTTAAACAGTATCTGCTGCTAACTTAAATAACGTCTTAAAACAAGGCTTAGTTATAAACGAATCAAGAAATTTTCCTTTTATATTTATAGGGCCACAGGTCATCGCTTTTGCGTTGAAAAAGCACAACCAATAATCGGTCATAGAGGACGTTACTCGTCTTCATTTTCCATACTCTCTATTATTTGTCATCCTATGAGACTCCTCCTTGCTTGCCATATCATCCTTCACACAGTCCATCCATCGTTTCTTTGGTCTTCCTCTACTCTTATAACCATCCACATTCATACCCAAAACTTTCCTCACGACATTTTTCTCATTCCTCCGCATCACATGCCCATACCACGACAACCGATTACTACACATCTTTTCAGTCACCGGCGCAACTTTCAGACTGCCCCTTATGTACCTACTCATTTCTTAGTTTATCCATTCGCGTAATACCACACATCCCCCTAAGCATTCTCATCTCAGCGAGGAAGTTACTGAAGGCGCCAAACTGTCTTAGTTCTTGGCGGACATAATTTTATTGCCATCGCTAAGAAGAAGATCGGTTATACCTAGAGGCTTATAAGTCACTGACAGCGAATACTATGGCACGTCAAATGCAGTTTTAACGTGACAGGCTCGCAACGTTGCCATGGGTACCGTGTAGCAACACCTTTACTCATGTAGGTAAAGTTATAAATGATTGATGCTTTATCAGCCGGCTCCCTAGTTGCGTCTCGTAGCCTGTTCCGACTTAAGCATAAGCTGAGACATAACTGAATGGGTCTTATTGATTATTTAGTATTAAATATACACACACGTGCAATAATCAAGGGGTTAAGCAAGAAAACCGGTCAAGTGCGTGTCGGACTCGCGCACGAAGGTTTCCGTACCATTATTTATAAAAACGAGCAAGAAAATCACTTTTACGTATGGGAGTCCTCTTAAATATTTAATTTTATTCTGCTTTTAGTCTTTGTTATAGCGGCAACAGAAATACATAATCTGTAGAAATGGAGGAGTCATTTGATGATTTCCCATCGGAAAAAAAAAGGTGTGTGGTCTACATTCAACGGGTTAAATACACCTGTGTATGAAAGTTTCTGCCCATTGGGAGAAAGGTTCTTGTTTATATTATGAATAAACATAATATAACGCCAGAATTCGGCCGAGTTGAGCAGAGATGGATTGCAAGCCTCCAGTAACATCCACTGCTAATCATGTTAAGAATTTAAGTCCCATTGAATTTCCAATAGGCTTGCCCCCGATTACATTATCATCTTCATCATTCTCCCAGCCTTTTTTTTCGGATGGGAAATCATCAAATGACTCCGCCCGCTCTGGGTGGAGCTAAAGGTATTGTCAGACTTGTACTGACTAAAACCCATCAATATTTCTTCTTAGCCCTTTGTGTTTCAGGGCCACGGTATCTCTTTCGAACAGTCCCGCAGCCCTGGCAGGCATCGGCACTCTCGGACCCCTTCCGGTTTGCTGACATCTCCTTTAGGCGCGCGTGGAACACGAACGCGCCGTCGACACGGCCTGTCGTCCTAAGACGGACGGACGGAGAGCTATCATTCTCCGGCTCTTATACCAATTCATTTGTAGTCGGCTCAGCATATCATCCTTCACACAGTCCATCCATCGTTTCTTTGGTCTTTCTTTACTCTTATAACCATGTACATTCATACTTTACATTTTCTTTACTGCATCACGTGTCTAAACCACGAAAACCGGTTTTCAGTCACCGGTGCCACTTTGAGACTTCTTCATTAGTACGTCTTCTTCTTCGTCATTCCTTATTTATTCATTTGCGTTACACCACTCATCCCCCTTAGCAATCTCATCTCAGCCAAATATAATAAGAATAAGAATAAATTTATTAAACTAAGGTTACCTGCCGTCATTGTCTGAGTCTAACATCATTAAGGATATCGGTAAGAAGTTTTATTTTGACAAAATTAGATACAGTGGTCCCCAAACCAGGCTGCACCTGTATCTTGGGGGCCGGAGTTGCGATAACTTTAAATTAAAAACACAAATTAGTAGTTGTACTAATTAAACATTTTGGTCAATAACAAAACATTTTGATAAATTGGATTACCGTATCTAACAGAAAATTAGAAGACAAAAAAAAAATGTAAGTAATAATAAAACATCCTAGCCTGACCCAAAACTGCATTACTAAAATAATGATAAAATAAAATATACGTGTGTAACTCGGTTTTATCAACAAACTAAATAAATTCTGTAAGTTCAAAAACATTATCACCTTTAAAATAACCCATTCCGAATCCCGTTTTAAAGTACATAACATCTAAATCAAATATTTGCGTCACGCTTCACCGAATTTCAGTGGCCAGTGCTGACGATACATTTCGCGTCGGATATGAATGGAGCTCATTAGGTAACGGGTTGGAAAGAGATGGGGATATCAGGGAAAGAGAGAGAAAGATGTGAAATGTTTTCATGGATTAAAATATTTGGATTGTGGGGAAATGAAAGAGACTAAATGTTTTTAAGTTAACTCAGTCGTGATTTTGGTGTTGAGTTAGCTTTATGGCGATCACAATCAGTTACTTAGTCTTTTCTAAACTATATTAACCTCAATATCATCATCAGCCTACAGCATATACTGATACTGCCTTCACTTTATATCCTAGAATGTATTTTATATGTCCGCAAAAACCGAGGGATTTTCAAAATTAGAAGCGACTTTCATAATATAAACACACGCAGTAAACACGAAACAAATTTAGATTAACAAAAACTAGCAAGTCATTTCTTATAAACAGTATACGTTTTTATGATAAGTTACCAAAGTCAGTTACAGAACTGACCGATGGAAAGTTTAAAAATTGCATCAAACGTGTCCTTATTAAAAAAGCATATTACAAAATTAAGGACTACGTTGAAGATAAAGAAGTTTGGCTGTAGTTCCTTCTGCTCATGCGGCTTCCCTGGTAGCTCATTAACGACACAAATGTGTGGATGTCTCTAACTATTCCCAATTTTATTTTTCCATTCTTTTTATTCATTTTTGTTTTTTTTTTATTACTATACTTTCAATCATTGCACCTTTCGTTCATTGATCAGAATAGTTACAGCACTGATGATAACATCTGTGTCTATTGTTTAAGTTAGTGTTACTTTATTGTTTTATTTTTACTTTTGTATAGATTCTTTTTATTTACCTATTTTTTGTGAATGTGTGGACATTGTAGGCTCTGTATTTTTTTTTCTTTCTTTTACTTCCTTCTGTAGTAAGCAATCGACTTATTGTCGGGCCTACGCTGTCCTCCCATACTTAAGTACTAACGCTGTAACTTCAAATATTGTAAAACCACATGATTTTAAAAGAGTAACCATGGAGTTTCTTGCCGGTTCTTCTCCATAGGAAACGACCAACCCGAACCGTGCACCTTTTGTTGACGTTTTACAAGTGCCCATCTAGGCCTATGTAAAATAAAATATTTTGATTTTGATTTTGCATTCCACTGCTGGATATACGCCTCCTCTTGCTACTCAACTCAACTCTCGGCAACGCTCATCAAGTTCACCGAGCCTGAGGGCGTCCCACCTTACGCTGGCCGATTCGCGGTCTCCACTCAAGAACACGTCTACCCCAACGGTCATCGGTTCTACGGCTATATGGCCGGCCCTTTGCCACTTCAGCTTACTTATTCCGTGAGCTAAGTCGACAACTCCGGCTCTCTATCGGATCGCCTCATTCCGGATGCGATGCTTCAGAAAGACTCCAAGCATAGGCCGTTCCATAGACGCTGAGCAAGCTTGAATTTATAGACCAGCCTAGCCGTACCATGAGTGTCCACGTTTTGTCACTCAAATCCACTCATGGATATACAAGAACTACATCTATTTAGGATGATAGCAATCATTGCTATGTAGTCACTGGTAATCCATTTGCCAAGGATAAAGCTTTTGTCAAGGGCTTTAGGATAATTCGAGTTGCAGTTTGAGTTTCAGGATTCTGTTAGCATTTGCGAATTTGATAATTGGTAGTCGTTGACTTAGAACGAGTACTAAACAATGTTAAACAGATATGAACCAACATTAAATATGGTACACCTAATGGGTATGTTACAGCGAGCCTTTATGTAATAACTATAAGAACCTATATTTAACCTGTGACAAACAATAAATGAATTTGAATTTGAAAGTTTGTGAGGAGTTTGGATGTTTGTTAGTCTCTTCTGTAAAAACTACTGAATGGATCTAGATGAAATTTGGCACAGATATAGATATATTTATATAAGACAATTCCGTGAGACAATTTAAAAAAAAACGCAAACGAAAAAAACGCGGGCGAAGCCCTGGGCATAAATGAGCTAGTACTTTATAAAAAAAAACACGACATCAAGACCTCTAGGTATAAGAAAAGTAAGAAAATAATAAAAATCCTCATTAACCCACTTTGGAATCCTGCCCAATGCTCGCAAAACTACGCTAGCATATTTTCAAGTCACCGAAACTGCACTTAGAAACGAGATAATATTTTTATATCAAAAAGACCAGTACTTCGGGAAATTCTTGGAAAACATAAGATCTCAGACTCTAGATAAATAATAACTAGCTTATAACCGTGGCTTCACCCACATAGGAGTTAAAATTTATTCTTCGGGAATGTGGTATCGGAATAAAAATGATCCTATATCCTAATCTGGGTCATAATCGCCTGTGTGCCAAAATTACATGAAAATGGTTTAGCCGTATAGACGTGAAGATTTGCCTCAAAAACAAACAAACACTTTCATATTTTTTTTATACTACAAGTTAAGATGCTTGTGGTTTCAAAAGTTCAGTAATTAAGCGAACTAATTACAAACTGATGATCCAATAAGATATTTTTTTGGTTTCTGTATCACATCATCATCTGCCTAGCCTTTTCCCAAACTATGTTGGGGTCAGCTTCCAGTCTAACCGGATGCAGCTGACTGGAAGCTAACCCAATACAGTAGAGAAAAGGCTAGGCAGATGATGACTGCGTCTCTGACCTCCACAACCTAGTTACTACAGGGTAATGCGATACCCCTTGGAAAAACTGGTTGTCACTTTCGGCCCACTGACTACCTGTAAGAACTGTCAAAGATCTACAAATGACAGCCGGGACCAATGGCTTAACGTGCTTTCCAAGGCACAGAGGAAACTCGGTATGTAATTATGGTCACCTATCCACGGACCACCCTCGGCAAGCACGGCTTAACCTTAAACATCGACCCGTGCGGCTGATATTATTTAGCCACAGGCCTCTCGTCATGATTTCTAAATCCTACGATTCAGGGACAATGTGGACCTGTGGTCGTTGGTTCGGTCCAGTCTCGTCCTACCTTCTCCTACGAGGTCTATCGCGTCGCTTTTTGGTTGTATCAGGTCTCCACATCGTGGTTATTTTAGTTCACAGTTCGTCGAAAGACATGGCCAATGAAACGTTATATTTTTTAATTTAAATTTTGATATTCAGTATTCATTCTAGTAATCAAAATACATATTTAAGTACGTTTACTGATAAATTTTTCACATATCCATCAAAAACTCTATTGAAACAAGAATTTCCGAGATAAATACACCAAAAGATACAACTGCTTACCCATAAACCTAAACAAGATTAAAACATACCAAACTTCCACCATTAACTTGATAATTAATCTGAAATATGTTTCCAATTAGCACGAAGTTTTATAAATAAATCTAAACTGACTCGAGTTTTGATAGCAAGCGGTTCCGTGAAATGTAGAACATTACATATTAAATGTACCTAGATTTAGATGATTAAGTGGTAAGTACTGGTAAAAGTTGTCTTCAAAATCAAAATATTTTTATTTCACATAGGCCTACAAGGGCAAATATGAAACATCGACAAAAAGGTGCTCAGTTCGGGTTGGTCGTTTCCTATGGAGAAATACCAGAAAGAAACTCCATGGATGATCTTTTAAAATCAATTGGTTTTTAAACCCCGACCAAAAAAGAGGGGTGTTATAAGTTTGACGTGTGTATCTGTGTGTCTGTGTATCTGTGTATCTGTCTGTGGCATCGTAGCTCCTAAACGGATGTACCGATTTTGATAAAATTGGTTTCGTTTGAAAGGTGATTTAATCGAGAGTGTTCTTAGCTATGCTTTGAAAAAATCTACTCAGCCGTTTGATGGTAATCACGTCTTTTCTAGTTGAAGGGAACAACTTCCACAGGTCTGGTCGATTCGAAATTTGAAATCTTGTCACTTGTCAACAGGGGCATCGCCAGGGACCGCTAAGTAGACTGGTTAGTACAAGCATAAAATAAAGCGGACCCCCGACGCTAAGACGCTTGAATTATTTTATTTTTGGTTTTTTTGAGGTTTTTTGTGTCGGAGGTTTTTTTTAATTTATTTTTTTACAATACTTCTATTGTAACATAACGTTAGTACTTAAGTATGGGAGGACATCATAGGCCCGACAATAAGTCGTTGCTTACTACAAAACGTAGCACAAGATAAAAAGTTACCAAGGATCTAGGGATGTATAAGGCTTACAATATCCACACATTTACAAACAATCGATAAATAAGAAAAAGAGTAACCAAAAAAAAACGAATTCTTCGTCTTCGTTGGAAATTGCAGTTAGGGGATCGGACTGGGTCAAGAAAACGACATTCTATTTTGTCCGTCAGACAGGTAATACAAAAATATTAGACACGTATTTTTTGTTTTATCAAAATATCGAAAAATTACTTGGTTAGAACTCATTAAAGTTGGAGAGTGGGGGCTTACTACGTCACAAGTAGGTATAAAACTTACCTACATGTGACGTCATGCACCATTTCAACTCAATATATCTCCGTAATTTTATGACCACGTGAAAAAAGAAAAAATACGTGTCCAATACTTTTCAATAAACTACCCGACCAACAAAGAAATAAAAAATTGGATTATCCCCTATTGTGGATATTGATAGGGAAAATTATACCATTTTTGTAAAAAATATATTTGATTCCATGTTTTTTATTTATTTACTTATTAATCTTATTATATACTTATTAATCTTACACACACTATCATTACAGGATAAACCCAATACAATAGTGGTTTGCAAACACACACCAAATAAATTGAAAAATAAACTTACGGCTAATACTTAAAAATCTGTAAGAAAAATCTGCTTCACATCTATGCTAATATAAGAGGTAAAATTTGTTTGTAAGTTTGTATCTAGGTGGTGATCTCCGGAAGTACCTACTGATCTGATTGCAAAAAATTCTTTCACTAACGAAGCTACACTATCCCCCATTTGAAACGTTCTCGTGGGTTAATTTCAGTACATAACGGGAGCGGAGCCACTAGCAAAAGCTAATATAAAAATAAAATATTTAAAATCAACTGTTACATAAAAACTGTCACTGAGAAGACTAAACTCCGGGCTAAGGTAGTACGGACATGTTAAACGAAGACCCGATTGCCATAATTATGCTTTTTTTTATTGTTTTTTTTACCGTTTTTTAGCTGTCGTGTGCGAGTCTAATAAATACTTTTTCTTTCATTCCTCTTTCTTTATATCATGAACAAGTGTTTTCCATGGCTATAAAATAGAGAGGGATGATAGGTAGACCGCAAATATTTGGATGACAAATGTTCCGAAAGCATATGCAAAAGCATAGGCTTACGGATGACGATGCTCAATACTAGTGGAATGAATGGCGCCACGAACCGGAAGATGAAAGCGTTGGGAAGCCTTCCACAAGGCAGATCGATGACCTGGCGACAGCTAGAGGAATCCGTTGGATGTGAGATAAATCGCGACGTGACGAAGCTTCGAAGCCCTTTGTCTAGCAGTAAACGTTTGTATTTGAGCCGATGTAATTCTAAAATAATAATATTTACAAGTATTTAAACTTCATGAGAGCAGCGGTGGCCCAGTGGAGGCAGCCCCGACTTACAAGCAGTAAGTCGTGGGTTCGAACCTAGGCAGACGCATTACTTTGTGTAATTTATTTCATCACCGCTGCCCTCAAAAACGGTGAAGGAAAACATGGTGAGGAAACCGGCATGTCCTAGAACTACAAATTCGAAGACATGTTACATCTACCAATCCGCACTGGGCCCGCGTGGTGGATTACAGCCCACTCCCTCTCATAGAGAGGAGGCCTGTGTCCCAGCAGTGGGAACATTATAGGCTCATGATGAAGATGAAACTTCATGTACAATAGTGGTATATAGGCGGACTTAATGCCACAAGGCATTCTCTAACTGTCAACCTTTGGGTTGAATAAGACAACATTGTTGGGTACAAAAATGATCTAAAAATTACTACTAGTTTTAGAAATTTTATATAGATACTAATACACATATACAAAAAAAATACTAGTAAATAAATGAGGGGCGTCATCGTTTTTCGTTAGTTACTTCAGAAACAAAATATTCGCATCACCTCCACGACGGTAGCGAAACGGCGAAGCAATACATTTTTACTGAAAAGTAGAATTTGTGAAGTTAGGGTCGGCAGAGTTAGGCCATGTAGATTCAGAAGCTTGGCTCTACATGAGATCTGATATCTTTTTCACAGGGCATACCTTATGTGGTCGTCTTGGCAACATTTTACATGAAATGTTTTTGGTGGAATTATACATTTCCTTTTTGTTTTATTTTTTGCTGTGCTGCAGAGGCTTGTTAATGGCTTGTCGATGATAACCTCACTATAACTTTTGTATTGTTACCTGTAAGCCACTCAAACACAATAAAATCAAACAAAACAAACACACACTCTCTCTCTCACTCCATCACACACACTCGTACACTCACACAACCACTTACACAAATACAAACAATCTCACACACACACACACACACTCGCACGTATTCAATCATAAACATTATTGTAGTAAATTACCTTTGTACTAGTTTATTGTAACTTTTTGTAAGGGACAGGGACTGTTTTGTTTGTTTTTTCTTGAAATTGTAAAAACTTATACGTATAACTTTGTGTATGCCTCATGTACTACAATCTCCTTTTTTTATGAAATAAAATTTACTATTACTATTAAAAAAAAAAAAAAATACAGCATGCTTTTGAATGTCCTATACGTAATTCAACTCATCCAAAGCTTTGTATACAAAGTGTTTTGCATCCTCGGCAAATTCAAGGAGGTAACTATGCTAATGTTTCTCGTCCTGAATCAATAATAAAATTGGTAGGTAATTTTTACTTTTTTTCTTATTTACGGAAATCGGTAAGTGTGAACCATCCATGTTTTTAACGCGGCCCGTCTGAAACTCTCCCTATAACCGCGCTTCCACACATACAAACAATCTCAAACGCTTATTCGATAATTTCTGATTCCCTAAACCACGTAAAGGTGGTTTTCTGATAGAATGACAAACTTAAACAACCAAAAAAATCTGTGTTTATTAATAATTAACTAGGTACCGTAATTTTAATTGATTATTTTTATGTCTTTTGTGACAACCTACTGAATTTTGACGAGGATTCAAAATAACACCTTGTATACAAAGGAGATGTTTCATTTTTGTATGGGACTCCGGCCATGACCTGTACCTTTCAGGAAAGGTGGGAAACAATCCCCTGAATAGAATAAAGTAACACTTTTTAAATAGTAATAGATGGTTTTAATGCACATAATAAAAATTAAAAATGTTTGACATTTGTCGCGAGAGTTATGACAGCCATGACAGGTTGTAGAGATGACGTTTATATAACCTAGAAATTGTTATTTGATTATAATTGTTTATCAGAACTGATTTTTTTCGATGCTTTCGTATTTGTTTTGTTCTCTGTTTCCATAAAATGTTAGACAGTACGAGACGAACGAGACTGACTGACGGACACTGATGGGTTTTGTCACTTGTCAGAACAAAATGTCATTTTGAATTTTTCGTTCAGAAACACACTCCAAAAAAGTAGTACCTATTATATGGTTTTTAACGATGAAATCACCACATTGCTTATAATTAGTTGAAAATTATGTCTAAGAGACCAATAATAATAATTAAGTACAAAAACACATACTTTTCATAATTTAACGTCGAGGTGATATTATGTTTTTGTGTGACATGATTTCAGAACGAAAGCAAACTGCAAACTGGAAGACGCCATGTTGAATAGAATGGGGCAATAATTGAAAAACTATTACTTTTTGTGCACAGCAAATCAGGCTTAAATTTACGAAAGAATATTTTTCCCAAGTTCCTGGTATTATTTCCTCTTTTTCAATAAATGTACATGTTATGGCCGAAAATGAAACATCTCCTTTTCTTTCATTTTTAAGTAGGTACAATTTAAAATAATGATCAGTATAAAACCTGTTACATAACGCTTTCACTTTAGTTATTATCCTTTTAAAGCGTAAATCTCGTTAGAGACCGCCACGGACGCGTCAAGGAGAAGTATAGTTGGCAACAAAAGTGCTATTTTATTTTTTGTCTTTTAGTATCATGTCTTAGTAGCCGTCACGAACGTTTGCTGTTGTCTGATGATTATTATTATATAATAATACACACCCACCTCTTTTACAGATAACCAAGAAGTATTTTTGAAGTGAAAACTTCTTTAGCTGCGTTGAGCGATTTTTGGTAGGGAAAAAACCTATGGTTAGCGTTATCAATGACCTCAACATGCTCGTGACGTATTCCGCCAAACTAGTGACGCGTCTGTTTTTTTTATTCAGAGATGAAATGATTTAAAACAAATTTTAAGAACTAAAGATGAAATCTTTTACCAAAACAGCATGGAACCAAGCCAAACATTACATTACAAAAATTGATGATTCATTATTTAAATTAACCTCTCCAGCCCGTGGTTCCCATATGGGAACGCCGAACAATTCGGTTGAGCCCCGAGGTTCCCATATGGGAACGCCTCGTACAAGCAAAACTTAAACCCTTATCGTACGTACAGTAAGGGTCTAATTCGTTTGTAAAAATTTACGTCTCTGGCCAACTAGAGTTCGATTAAAATGAAACCAAACATACCAACCTAACAACTGCACAAAATTATTAAAAAAATAAAGAAACGCGTCTTTGTCGACTGTCAAAATGAGTCATGGCGGCCAGTGTGGAACGGTGGTGTTTTGTTTTGGAATGCAGTGAAATTTTTGTGTTTTGTGTTGTTAAACTTTGGTAAGTAAATGTATAGTATGTTATAAGTGTATAATGTAACTTTTTAGATAGTCATTTGCTGGAAAAAATATCTAAAAATTATGTTTTTGACCCAAAAATTTCTCCAAAAATTCCTTTGTTGTGAAGTTCGTCAGTCGAAATTGAAAATATGAATTTGACTCTTTTACAATGAAATATGGTCTTGGAAGCATTAGTAATAAGCGAAAAAATAGTGATAATTCATAATTTCATGCATTCGAGGCATATTTATTCATATTTATTGATATTTCAAGTATTTTCATGCATTGAACTGCGCAGTTAGAAAATGACCGATTCTAATAAGACGTTTGAATTGGAATCTTGCAAGAATAATTTATGTAGGACTCCTAAAAAACACTGTCATTAGATTACTTGTATATTTGTTATGTTAGATCTAAAGTTTCGTGTAAATTGATTCAGTAGTTTTACCAAAAAAAAAAAAAAAACTACGACAACAGTATGTTTGCGGCGAGCTCTCTGAATTCTATGCGATGTTTATAATTCTCAAGTAGTTATAAAACAGTTGTTTATATTGTAATACATGGTCTCGTTAATCAAGAACCCGAAACTGTTTACCGCTTGAGATAAGAGCTAATAGAACTCGCGCGATAAGCTTTTTATGAGCGCAGGACACTTGACACGCTCGATGACGTCATTGTGAGGCCGGCTGGGTGTTTTACCGTTTAGCCGCAAGGTTGGAGAGGTTAATCTAGAATAGAAACATATCAACACTGCAAAATAATACTAACAATAAACCCACCTTATCCACTACAAAACATTTTACCATCGATACGCTAGAAAGACTACAAAACAACAAAAGCACTTACCAACACAATTCAAATTGCATTCTAAAATCAAAACCGACAGCGGATGAAAGAAAAACTACAGCAAAAATAAAAAAATACAAAACACAATCACTTTTGTTCCCGCCAGTCCTATCACGGTGAAAATGACAAGGCATTTCACGCGATCATAAAATATAAGTCCCGGGTAAACTGACGAATACCCGGCTTAGTGCGGACAGTGATACGCTACGATGGTGTGGACGAGGGTTTAATTATTTGGTTTTAAAGATTCATTTTTTTTTTGTACATACGGCACGATTGGCGCAGTGGTCGAGCGATCGACTGCTGCGCTGCGTGTCGCGGGTTCGATCCCCGCACAGAACAAATATTTGTATGGCATAGAGATAGTTGTTTTGTGTCTGGCTGTTTGTGTATGTGAGTTTTAATAAAGAACAAATATTTGTATGGCCTACAGATAGTTGTTTTGGGTCTGGCTGTTTGTGTATGTGAGTTTTAATGTTTGTAAACGCACCCACGATACAGGAGAAATTCCTAGTGTGGGAGGCAACGTTTAAAAAAAATAAAAATAATATAATTCTGTCCAAAATGTGCGTTCTTCTTTGAAGAGATACAATTTTATATTGCACTAGCTTCTGTTAACGAATTCGTTCGCGGATAAAAAGTAGCCTATGTCTATCTAGAATAATGTACATTTCAAATGGTGAAAGAATTTTTCAAATAGGAGCCGTGATGCCGGGAATAACATACTGCATACTAACGTAGAAACTCATAAAATTCGCTAGCGATTTAAGTTTTTACTTTTTTTTTTTTAAAAAACGTTGCCCCACACTAGGATTTTCTCCTGTATCATGGGTGCGTTTACAAACATTTCAACTCACATACACAAACAGCCAGACCCGGAACAACTATCTGTAGGCCATACAAATATTTGTTCCGTGCGGGGATCGAACCCGCGATACGCAGCGCAGCAGTCGATCGCTCAACCACTGCGCTAACCGTGTCGTAAATTATTTATTTATTAATATTACATCTAATTTGTCTACAAGGTCAAGAAAAATGTGATTCCAATAAACCGAATCTAAAATCCATGCAGTCCAAAACACTTTCGAAAATTTTAGTAGCATGTTTTCGAGAATTTTGTCTCGAGAGAGATTAGCTCCAATAAATGTTAACCCCTTACGCATTACCTTTCACATTTTCCAGTAAAATTCAATTTTGTATTGGTACTTATTGAAAACAGTTTTTTTTTGTTTTTTAATTGCTAAGTGCATTGCTTTTTATAACAGCAAAAAAACAAGTCTTTTTTTGCACTAAAAGTCAATTAAAATATTATAATCTTATCAAAATACAAATTAAAAGTACAAATAAAAAAGTCAATTTGAAATTTCCAAAAACGTTATTTATAAACGAATTCAGCCTATTTATGGGGAAAACACTGGTAAATAAAAACACACTGATTTATAATAAAAACAACCTAAACTTAAATTCACTCTGCAACTGGCCACCCGCTAAAAAAAACCGTTTAAATATTTAAAAAAATCCTTGCCAATTTGTCGAAATGTCAGCGGAATAAGCCAGAGAAATCCCCCAAAAAAACTGCTTATGATACGTTAAGGCAGACTTATGTCCATGATTTAAGCTCGCTGCATATCCTACCAACATGGTCCGAATGACAAACTGCGCAATATATCAACTGGAGTTCCTTCTTTACCCAACAGCGGAGCCAAAGAGGGTCATGTGTTTTCTTTAAACGACAGCTGAAAATGTGCATGGTTGTTATTAGAATATTTCAGCTGCGTTTTATCATAATAATACTTATTATAAAATATCACGCCTGTAATTCCCAATAATTGTGTGTGTAATTTATTTTCATCACCGCTGCTCTCAAAACGGTGAAGGAAAACATCGTGAGGAAACCGGCATGTCTTAGAAACAAAATTATCGAAGACATGTGACATCTACCAACCCGCACTGGGCCCGCGTGGTAGATCAAAGCCCATTCCCTCTCATAGAGAGGAGGCCCTGTGTCCCAGCAGTGGGAATATTATAGGCTGATGATAATGAATTCCCAATAGTTTAGGCAGACCTTATACAGGGTAGAATCGGACCCTTTACGAAACTGTCAAACAAACATTCTGTACATCAAAATAAGTTAGTTAGTACTATAGATTCAATCTGTTAGTATTATATGTATAATTGCATAGCACATGTGTACAAGTACTGTAAAGCCACAATTTACTGAGTACCTACATCTTTCGTTGAGTGAATGTTATGCTCACTTAAATGCCACGCTGATGGTGGTGGGCGTGTCGGGTCATTTAGTTCCCTTCAATATGGTTGACTTGAATGATGGCTGATACATTCGTCATGTTCGTGAACTGGCGCTGTCAGTTGTGACTGGTCATCTCTTAGCTGCCACAGTTTATTTTAATTACTTTATTTTTTAATTATTGATTTAATGTTTTACTCTGAACGCTCTTAACCGCACGTATTTCGATATCGTTCTTACATATTTGTTATTCTTAACATTAATGATGTAACCAAGATTTCGTAACATATTTTGATTTAAAAGAGTGTCCATGGAGTTTCTTGCCCATTCTTCCATAGAGATCTACGCTTTGGAATGGGCAACTACGGTACTTTTACAAGTTATTATGCCTTGTGACTGGGACTGTAGCTTCGCGTTTTTTTTTGTATTTGGACTTTCAAAAGTGCCTGTAATGGTCTAATTGAAATAAATGCTTTGCTCAAGCACAAAAGCGGACCCCCGACGCTACGACGCTTGGAATAATTTAGTTTTGGTTTTTTTGTGGTTTATTCTGTCGAGGGCTTTTTAAATTTTTAATTTAATTTTTATTTCATGCTTTTTAAACTTAAATTATTTTCTTAACCTTGACAATCCCACTCCTGGATATAGGTCTCCCATTAAAAAAAAAAAAAATTTTGTGGGTGCATACCCACCCTCCCACTCACCAGGGGGGTTGCTGCATAGCAACCCCCCTGGCGAGTGACAAGTGACAAGATTTCAAATTTGGAATCGACCAGACCCGTCGAAGTTGTTTATATCCCTTCATCAACTAGAAAAAAGGTGATGACCTTCAATCGGCTGAGCAGATTTTCTCGAAACATAGCTAAGAACACTCTCGATTAAAACACCTTTCCAACGAAACCAATTTTATCAAAATCGGTTCATCCATTTAGGAGCTACGATGCCACAGACAGACACACAGATACACACGTCAAACTTATAACACCCCTCTTTTTTGGTCGGGGATTAATTATTAAGAAACAGTAAGTCATTATGATTCGTTCAAATTAAAACGGTTAGACCCGCTGTCTTCGGACACCGGACAGTTTATACAAACAGTACGTTATCTGTCAAAGTCGGATGTCCCGAGCCACATCCGCAACCCAAGAATGCTTCAAATGTTTTGAGAATTTCCACGAAGGCGAAACGAACCATATTTCCACTTAAAAAATAATTGCCTCAAGAAACAAGATCTTCTTTAACCAACTGAAGATGAGAATATTTTCTTCATATTTCGCTATAATTTAACACTGTAGATACATACGTTTATCAACAAAAATGAGTAAAAGCCGGGCTTCCAACTGAACTGAAATATATTTTCACGACGCATGCGTTCTGCTCAACGCATAACCTCGTTGGGTGGGGGGTAGACTAGTCCGCGTATCCTACGGGGGTGCACGCCTTTTCAACGTTAAAATATTTCGCGCGCAGTGTAAAAAATGCAGTGAAGTGACATTTAGAGAAAAGTATTAAATGATAAAATAAAATGTGTTTTCGTTAATGAGTGTTTTGGAGAATTTTCAGGATTTTTTTAAAGTGAAGTTTAGTGATGTGCTTAAAGTGTTTTTAGGTAAGTTATTACAGATTTTTTTCTATGTAAAATACCGGTTCTTATCGGTGATTTAAATAACAAAGTTGTAGTGTGATTTTTCAGAAGAATTTTGTTGATTATATGAAGTTTTAAAGTTACGTAATCATAAAGCGACTTAAAGTTTTGAAACTATTCGAAGTGTTCGGAGAGATTTTTAATGAACTACCAACCGGTTGATGAAATTTTTTATTAAATTTAAAATGGCTACATAGGTTTTATGTAAAAGTATGTAATAATTATTTAAATTACATACATTAAATAAAATTTATTTATATCGTTTGCAACCGCGTGGTCGTTGCGTAATTTCTGTCTAAAAATAAATCATTCACATTTAGTGATTGGTTCCAAATTAAAATTATGACTGCATTAATACTGATTGTTTTTAATTGGTATTCATAAATGTTCATAAAAAAATGCTGGTTATCATGAATAATATCCGCGTATTTTTTTTTTATCGACTTGTCGTCTAGTAATATTTATTTTTGGTGTGACTGGACACGGACAGGGTATTATTTAATTTATAGCTTGGGAGAGGACTGATAGGCCTATCTGTAAACTGCTATAGGCTGTTTTAACTGATTAAAAGATTTATGTATGGAGAATGACTAGACACATGTCATATAACGATAATGGGTAAAGGATTGTATGACTAGAAAGGAGATGACTGCCTAGATGACGAGTAATAGAGAAGTATGGAAGAAGAAGACATGCTGCGCCGACCACAAATAAAATTGGTATAAGGACAGGAAAATGATGATGATGATTTATAAGGTTATGGAAACCTTATCAAATAATTATTCAAATATGGAAAATATATATTCAGTGACTTAAGATATCAACCAAAATATGATATAATATAATATACAAGAAGGATTGAACGTGAATATAAAAGAATTCAACTATACGATAAAATATTCTCAACACGCATCGAGCTACCGTTAAATCAATGATTGTTAATTTTCTTTATAGGAAGAGGCTTTCTTTTTGTAAAGGGACAATCAAGTATAAATTTACAAGTATTTGGGTACGTCGAAAGCATTAAGCATCAATACTTCTGACATGAAACAATCGTTGAAGGAACGTTTCTTTGGCCGCCTGCATAAGATGCTAAGCAGTCTTCTGTCAGGCGGAAACAAAGTGCGTGCCTTCAACGGTTGTGTCATGTCGTTTTGATGTATTCTTTTGGCATACTCAAATGGACTTAGACAGACCTTATGCCCTAGATAGGAAGGTCCGCGTACTACTGACCGCAAATCGGATGCATCACCCAGACTGTATATCCGTGTGTATGTGTGTAGTCCGCCTCTGTACATTGTACTTGAAGTGTTAAATAAATATATCCCGCGGAAGTGTGGGGGACGTGGCTTCTTAAATGCTAAGACCCTGCATAACAGTGAGGTATGCAGTCTCACAGAATACTTCCTAGATGCCGACGTGGGGATGCACCGAGATGTGGCATCAGTGGACAAGGGCCTTATCCCGCTCTTCTTGGTTAACGAGACCTAGCGCAAGCCTGTAGTATTAGACACTAATGATCGCAGCGGGGTGTGACAAAGCAAGGAGCTTCACGGATGCTTTTACCGGGCCATATATTGGCCCAATGTAGACTTCTAAGCGTCCGTATCCTGTTATACATTAAAACTAGTGCTGTACAACGCTATTAAAATACCATAGCGAAAAATAATATCATGCTGCGATGGACAGAGAGCGAATGTAATATGGAACTCGACTGACAAGTCATTAATAATTGCATTTGGAACGCGCAACTCAAATAGTACTCAGTGGAGTGATAGTTGTGATATAGAAGTAATTATATTACATGTTGCAAGATGGGGGACGGGTATAATTAGAATGTAACCTTTAGGGCAGCTAGACAAATGACATCATTCAGATCCAGTCTGTCTCTTTGCTGACCTCCCCCAGCGACGCTCTAAGCCTCAAAGTGGGTGCCCTTAGCTTGTTGTCGCTTAGTTTATATGTTTTTACCCTGACTGGAGGCCTTACTAAGTGTAAGGCACTCATAGGATAGTCCGGTCAAACAGAAGCCAGCTTTATAGGTTGACTTGCGAGGATATTACTTTAAAAAAAAAACAATTACTTTATTAAACATTTTTTTTTTAAACAATTTACTTTGAACAAATTCGAATTCCTACAGCGACTTCGAACAGAATCGACACAATGTTTTTCAATCTAATACATTTTTGAATTTGGCGAAATAACAACAGCCGCATGGGTTAACCTTGAAGATTTCTTCAAGGTTAAGCCACTCTAGCCAAGGTCGGTCTGTGAATGGGTTAGCATCCATTACATACCGAGTTTCCTCCGTGACTCGGAAAGCACATTAAGACGGTGGTCTCGGTCTCCATCTGTTTGACAGTCGTTACAGGAAGACACTGGCCTGAAAGTCTGACAACCTGCCTTACCAAGAGGTATTTTACTACCCAGTACTAACTGGGTTGTGGAGGTCAGATAGGCAGTCGCTCCATAAAAATACTGGCATTCAACATACTGCCAACATAGTTGGGAAAAGGCTAGGCAGATGATGAGGCTGTTAAATCTCATGTCGCCATGCCAATGCAACCACACAATGTATTTTCTATGTTACTCAAAACAGGCGACTATATCGCCACATATTTGTAAGCTTTTTCATTATTTAGCCTTCTCTAGAATGCCTAGCAAATTATAATTTCTTTAGCGATGCTCGCTAGAACATTCAAGAAGATTTTCATTACTTTTCGCTAATCATTTTGATCAAAGTGTACCGAGATTTCAAATTAAAGAAAATTAGCAAACACCGAGATGGCTCGAGTTCTTCGAAAAAGTCATTTAGAGATTCAAGACTTTATTTATTAGCTTCTGGAATATTTCACTTTTTAGAGTGTTTCAATATGATCACATGGGTCTGGTAGCTCAAGGTCATCGGTAGAACGATGAAAATTACTTTAACCTTGCGGAGGTTGGTCTGCGGATGGGTAACCATCCATTTGGTACAGAGATCTCGTGTCTGTAGTGTCTTGGGAAGTGGTCAGTACCGGCTGGAAGTCAAACAGTCAAACCGAGTGAAATCATAATCATCGTCTGCCTAGCCTTGTCCCAAATATGTTGGAGTCGGCTTCCAGTCTTACCGGATGCAGCTGAATACCAGTATTTTACACGGATCGACTGGCTATTTGACCTCCACAGCCCAGTGAGTACTGGATAATATGATACCCCTTGGTAAGACTGGTTGACCTGTAACGACATATAAAATGCGATGAAGGCAGAAAAATGATGAGACTATAATAAAATTAGGATTTCATCAATTTTGACTTATAATCTGCCTTTTCCCAAACTATCTTGGGGTCGGCTTGCAGTCTAAATGGATGCAGCTGAGTACCAGTATTTAACATGAAGCGACTGCCTATCTGACCTTCACAACCCAGTCACTGGGTAATACCGCTACCCCTTAGTAAGACTGGATGTCAGACTTTTGGCTTTTGACTACTCGTAACGACTGTCAAAGATCTTTAAATGACACCCGGGACCAACGGCTTAACGCGCTTTCCGAGGCACGGAGGAAACTTGGTATTTATTTATGGTCACCACATCCACGAACCAACCTCGGCAAGCATAGCTTAACCTTAAAGATCGACCCGTGCGGCTGTTATTATTTAGCCACGAGCTCCTCCAATTTTGACTATTTATATAAATAAATAGTCAAAATTGACGACAATTATTATGGACGATAACGTCCATACAAATTTTCGACAATTTTGAAGAAAACTTCTCATTTCTTGGTTTGAAGATGAGACCCTTTAACTGTTGAGGAGGGGTTTACAGGTGAAATTGCTTTTCGAAACTATTAAAGGTCAGCCAGCCAATTACGAACCTCACGATAACTCATTTGATGATCGAGTTTCTTAGAATATTTACGTTTTCATATAGTATTTTTAAATTCTGCAAAACTAGTTATAAAGGCTTGTTAATTTGTGAAAAAATGGAACGAAATTGACGTTGACAGTAAAATGCTTGAGTACCTATACTGCGTTCGCATTTCGACACTGAAAATGTGAAAAAATGACTGTGTTTTTGAAAAAAATATCTATGAACCATAAAATTCAGTTTACGTCAACATTAATCTTTTAACGATTTTTTCAATAAAATTAGTTATTTTGAAATCAAACACTGTTTTAAGCTTTGACGGTTTATACTTAAACTTACACTGTCACTTAAGGGATATCTTCCGTGATAATTATTTGGGTATTTTGTCTGAACGGCCCAAAACAAATGGACCGTGGGCCATTCGACCGATTATTATTCTGAGCATTTTGAAATCAATTTACACAAGTATAAAAAAAATCATTTGATGAAAGTAGAAATTGGAAACAAAGATTTAAATATTACAATTTGTAATATTTTCAATCATACAGGGTAAGAACCGTATAAAGAACACGGTAGGTTAATAAATGATCCAGTTTTGTACTACGCAATACGGACATTATAACCATATACCAAAACTTAATTATTAACTGCACTAATGAGGGTTTTGTGGGTCATTAAAATCTATTGATAATAGCACAGCCGCTTAGTGGGATGTTATATGCGAACCACTACACAAAGTTATAAAATACAGATCTAATTAAATCATCCTAATAAATTAGATGATCAGCTGGATAGCCCGGTTGGCGCAGTGGCAGCCGCGCTGTGTGGCGAGTTTGATTCCCCCTCAGAATTTTATATTTGTGTTGCCTACAGGCAGTTGTTCCGGGTCTGACTGTTTGTGTTTGTGAGTTTAAATGTTCAAAGGCAAGACTGGTTGTTAAAATTTCGAGCCACTGACCTGCAACGACTGACAAACATCTACAAATGAACCTAAAGATGAACCGGAGCGGCTGTTATTATTTAGCCACAAGATCCCGTTGTAAGCTGATTCATCATCATCATTATTTCAATCGAAAGCCGTCCACTGCTGGACATAGGCCCCCCCCAAGTATCACCACATTGAGCGGTCCCGTGCAACTTGCATCCAGCGGATTCCCGCAACCTTCACCAGATCATCGGTCCACCTAGTGGTAGGCCTTCCAACGCAACGTCTTCCGGTTTGCGGTTGCCACTCCAGAAATGTTCGGCCCCAGCAGCCATCCGTTCTGCGAGCAATGTGCCCTGCCCACTGCCATTTTAGTTTGGTAATTCTTGGGGCTAAGTCGGTTACCTTGGTTCTCTTGCGGATGTCCTCATTTCTGATTTGATCACGCAAGGAAACTCCGAGCAAAGGCCTCTCTATTTCCCTTTGGGTGACTTTCAGCCTTCTGATGAGGCCCATTGTGAGTGACCACATTTCCCCGTGGTCCCGTGTATAATTACAACACTGCGGTAAGTTGGACGAGGAGATACCACGCAAGTTCCCGAACGCTGCCCAGCCAAGTCGGATTGGACGACTGACCTCTTTCTCAAAGTTAGACCTACCCAACTGGACCGTTTGTCCCAGGTAGACATAATCGTCTACAACTTCAAGTGTAGAGTCTCCGATCTTGATAGGAGTGGGTGTTACATGGCCATTCAACATAACTGGTTTTTTCCATGTTCATTTTAAGACCCATTCTTTCGGAAGCTCTACTGAGATCATCGAGCATTGTACTGAGGTCCTCCA
This sequence comes from Cerastis leucographa, assembly GCA_963082945.1. Classification (NCBI taxonomy): domain Eukaryota; kingdom Metazoa; phylum Arthropoda; class Insecta; order Lepidoptera; family Noctuidae; genus Cerastis; species Cerastis leucographa. Next base: position 2,426,210 of record OY720369.1, on the reverse strand, counting down.
TGGTCTCAACTATGACCACTATATCGACAAATCGAAGGTGAGTGATGTACTCGCCACTGACGTTGATGCCTACCCCTCTCCAGTCCAGAACTTTGCAGACGTCTTTCAGTGCAGAGATGGACAGTTTCGGAGATATGACGTCTCCCTGTCTCACACCTCGCTCCTGAAGGATAGGTGTCGAGGTATGGTCTTCTAGCGGTCTGTAAGCTGCTTATGGATACTCAAAATATTACGTGCTAAACGGGATTAGTACGGGATTAAAGTCGTCTCCCTGTGACCGACGATTACCTTTCAAAAAAAGGTATTATTTTATTTGGTTTAAAAGAAACACCTACTTCAACAACTTAGGTATTCCATTACAAAATAAACATATTTGATTTAAATGCAAATTAAAAATCACACCTGTTTTTCATAATTTTAATTATTTCATTTCACTCAGCGAATGAAAAAGCTGACGAATCACTTCAAGTAAATTAAATAAGTATTTTATCACGTGAAACTCGTTTTAAAATATAAATTGAAGATTTAATTTCGTTGATTAAATGCTGCTGCAATGCAATAGTAATTTTATAATAAGTTTTTCATTAAAATACAGTGGAAGTCATACCTAGATTTACTATTTTTGACGGAAGACTCCTATCTTCTACTTATCTGTACCTACACTTCGAACCCAAGACTCACACCTCTAATTTTTCGAACTCATGTGCATATTGTATAATTATTATCACTTACTTTAAGAGGTTAGAAGGAAAACATCGTGAGGAAACCAAACCCGAAAGACTGAGAGATATTTCTCGACGGCATGTAAAGCCATGTCAGAGGCCCAAAAGTGGCATAAAAACTCTGACACCAGGTTTTGTGTTGTGATTCCTGACCCGACCACGAAATGGAACGGAGATTTTACTATTGCACAAAATGGTTATTTTAATTGTGTTTTATTGTGCCTCTTATCCCAGGAATTTGTGTCTTGAACTTTTTGAGTACTAAGAGTACGATTGTGGTTGGGCTGGGATCACGGTTCCTGACCCGACCACAACCATTTGTGCAATAGTAAAATCTCCGTTCCATGTCGTGGTCGGGTCAGGAATCACAACACCAGGTTTTCAAATCAAATCAAAATCATTTATTTCAAGTGGGCCAGTTACAGGCACTTTTAAATAGTCGAACAACAGTAAAAATGAAGCTACAGTCCCAATCACAAGTCATAATAACTGTGAAAGTATCAACATCTTTGGAATGGGCAATCTACATAACAGATAGCCCATTCCAAAGCGTAGATCTCTATGGAGAAGAATGGGCAAGAAACACCATGGGCACTCTTTTAAATCAGAATCTTTTTACAAAACCTTGGTTAAATTATTCATGTTGAGAGGTTAGGGACTAACCACACGGAAAATAGAGATGATTGTCCTCTGAAAGGAGAATGATGAAAATAGTTTTTCTTTTTCATGTTACAAAACAGTTAGTATTTTCTAAATGGGAAGTCAATGTTTACCCAAAAAAAAAAACTATAACATCACGCTTTGTAATACTGGAAGAGGCAGAGCTGTTCCTAACAAGTACACCCACATTAAATTTCACCTTTCACACATTTCCTTTTTTTTTTGTTTAAGTCCCATGAACCAGGGGGCGAGTCTATTGCCATCAACCGGGCACACATCCAGACTCCTTGGCTGCTACTTAATTATATATATATTTTTTTATATCTATAGAAAAATTTAAAAATTTAAATTCTGTGTATAGAAATAAATAAATGGACTTAAATTGTATGACAAACAATATTATTATTTTTTTCTGTTTAGTTTTAAGTTTTAACTATTTTTGTTTTATTGTGTGAGCTTGTGGCATGTGCCAAATAAATATGTTTTCTTTTTTTTCTTTTATCAACAAGTCAGACAAAAATGTGGGTTAGTTTATCTTTCCCTCTCGGTTAAACAAAGGAGCTTTTTATTCGATGAAAAGAAGGTTCTTTTTAATAAAAAATAAAACATTTTTTTCCTTCATTCTTTTAACCCCTTCAGCTTATTGACATTACAAGACTCATCAGTAAATTACTTGAATAATTTTCTTGACGATTAATTTCAAGAAGTTTATGAAAAATTGAAAATGAAATAATTCTGTAGTCTCATCATCATTATTCAAGTGAGAATGGATGTATGTATGGGTGTTTGTTATGCATCATCATCTGCCAAGCCTTTTCCCAATATGTTGGGGCCGGCTTCCAGTCTGATCGGATGCAGCTGAATAGCAGTATTTTACATGAAGCGACTGTCTACCTGACCTGCACAACCCAATTAGCGCTGGGTAATACCATACCCGTTTGTAAGACTGGTTGTCAGACTTTCGGGCCACTAACTACCTATAACGACTGTCAAAGATCTACACAGTAGGGGTGCGGACTGGGTAAAGAAAACGACATTCTATTTTGTCCGTCAGACAGGTAATACAAAAACATTAGACACGTATTTTTTGTTTTATCAAAATATCAAAAAAATACTTAGTTAAAACTCATTAAAGTTGGAGAGTGGGGGCTTACTACGTCACAAGTAGGTATAAAACTTACCTACATGTAACGACATGCGCCATTTCAACTCAATATATATCTCCGTAATTTTATGACCACGTGAAAAAAGAAAAAATACGTATCCAATACTTTTCAATAAACTACCCGACGGACAAAGAAAAAAAAATATTGGATTATCCCCTACGACGGCTTAACGTGCTTTCCCAGGCGCGGAGGAAGCTCGGTATTTAAAGGGTGGTCATCCACCCACGGAACAAACCACATATCGACCAAGCCACATACGGACCAAACTATATACGGACCAAACCACATACGGACCAAACCACATACGGACCAAGCCACATACGGACCAAGCCACACAAGCGCAACTTAACCTAAGGTTCGACCCAAGTGGCTGTTATTATTAAGCCACGAAATCCTCGAGAAATGTAAATTTTGGTGTAAGACCAAATAAATAAAGCAAATTCAGTAATTACTTACTATTTTGATAAAATTTTATCAGTAATGTTTTCGACCCATCCACTTTTAGTCAATACCCTGTAAGCTTCTTTTCCATAATATTAGGCTCGAACAAAGATCGATAGCCTAATCTAGATGTAAATATCGTTGAACTTAGTTCAACATGTCTGAGATAGGATCAGACGAGCCTAAGTAGTTTACAACCGATGAATACCAAGTTCTTTTGCAAAATAATATCGAATGGTTGAGACTTTTGAAGACGGCTTAGTGTTGCTTTTGTGTTTGTTTACTGATCAATAGAAGTCTGCTTTGATGTGCAATTTGAAACATGTTTTACACAACTGCAAGACATATAGGACAGAGCTATGTTTTTCACGCTTTTGGTTTTATTTATTTATTTGAATTTTGTTTAACTTCGAGAAAGAGGTCAATCGTCGAATCCGACTCGGCTGGGTAGCGTTCGGTAAGTTGCCGCAGTGTCTCAAGATGAAAATGACGAAACCAAGACGAAGACCAGCGTGTGTTGCCAGTGATTACATACGGGACCGAAACGTGGTCGCTCACAATGGGCCTCATCATTAGAAGACTTAAAGTCACCCAAAGGGCAATGGAGAGGGCTATGCTCGGAGTTTCCTTGCGTGATCAAATCAGAAATGAGGACATCCGCAAATAAACCAAGGCTACCGACGTAGCCCGAGGGATTGCCAAACTTAAGTGGCAGTGGGCAGGACACATTGCTCGCAGAACGACAGATGGAAAGAAAGAAAGTTCTGGAGTGGTGACTGCGAACCGGAAGACGAAGCGTTGGAAGGCCTTTCATTAAGGTGGACCGATGACCTGGTGAAACTTGCGGGGATCCGCTGGATGCAAGTCGCACGGGACCGGTCAATGTGGCGACACTTGGAGGAGGCCTATGTCCAGCAGTGGTCGACTTTCGGCTGAAATTTTAATAAAGATGATGATGACGCATGTGTAGGATGGTAGTAATAGTTTGTAACTATAATATTAGCAGTATTGAAGAACAGTTATGTTTTAATTTTGATATACAATAATAGCTATTTATGCAACTGTTACGTTATGAACGGTCTTTTAATACTTGTGCCATTTTTCGGTACAAGCGTAGCGCGTACCGAAATAGGTGGGCACAAGTTATCAAAAGACCATTAAAGTACAGTTGCATACAAGATTTTATCTACGAAGGAAGGAATAAAACACAGATATAGACAAATAAGTATTTTTAATAAAACTTAACTACACACTGACTATTGTTTATTTATATGTAGTCTTTATTAGTTACGAGTATAAGGCAAAGATCTTGTAGCCGCAACAGCCAAATAGTACGATACTTTTGTTCTAAACTTGTTCCATTTTTAAAAACATCATTTACATTGTCTCGCTGCATGATCACAATGTCTTTGCTTTTGTTTTAGAATTTATGACGATTCGCACAATGAAAGCTGATGTCGTTATGGGTATCATAATGAAATCGAATATAACGAAACCGAAGTAGATAAAGTATTTTCTATTGTATAGGAGCTCGTGGCTTAATATTAACAGACGCTCGAGTCAAACTTCAGACTAAGCCGCGCTTGCCTTGTTTGGTCCATGGATGGATGATTCATTACATACCGAGTTTCGTTCGTGCCTCGGAGAGCACGTTAAGGCGTAGGTCCCGGCTGTCATTTGTAGATCTTTGACAGTCGTTACGAGTAGTCAGAAGCCAAAAGTCTGACATCCTGTCTTACCAAGGGGTATCGTATCACCCAGTTACTGGGTTGTGGAGGTCAGATAGGCAGTCTCTTCATGTGAAATACTGGTACTCAGCTGCATCCGGTGAGACTGGAAGCCGACCCCAAGATAGTTTGGGAAAAGGCTAGGCAGATTGTTGTCTTGTTTGGTCCATGGATGGATAATTCATTACATACCTACAGAGTTTTCTCCGTGCCCCGGAAAGCACGAAAAGGCGTAGGTCCCGGCTGTCATTTGTTAATCTTTGTCAGTGGTCACAGTAGTCAGTGGCCCGAAAGTCTGACAACCATTCTTACCAAGGGGTATCGTATCACCCAGTTACTGGGTTGTGGAGGTCAGATAGGCAGTCTCTTCATGTAAAATACTGGTATTCAGCTGCATCCAGTTAGACTAGAAGCAGACCCCAATAGTTGGGAAAAGTCTAGGCAGATGACGACAGTGTATCCATCGTTTCTTTGGTTGATAACTAAAGGCTACTAAACCAATTTCATCTGTCTATGCGAAAAGGACCATTGTACAACTCTAGAACAGAATTGATCAAACAATTGGTTAGTCTATAGACTGCACAAACAGAGCACAATTAATCTGAAGATTACTGTACGAGAATAGTTTGAAAGCGTAGTTGGTGCACAGAGTAGATAGGTACAGAAGCTCAGCTTTATAGAACGAGCGTGAACGCACGCACACATTGACATGTTTCACGTACAGAAGTACAATTGGGTACCGGACTGGGTTAAGAAAACGACATTCTATTTTGTCCGTCAGACAGGTAATACAAAAATATTAGACACGTATTTTTTGTTTTATCAAAATATCAAAAAATTACTTAGTTAAAACTCATTAAAGTTGGAGAGTGGTGGCTTACCACGTCACAAGTAGGTATAAAACTTACCTGCATGTGACGTCATGCGCCATTTCAACTCAATATATCTCCGTAATTTTATGACCACGTGAAAAAAGAAAAAATACGTGTCCAATACTTTTCAATAAATGACCAGACGGACAAAGAAAAAAAAAGTGGATTATCCCCTATTAGTGTACTCGCGACTGTCCTTTGTTTGAGATTGCCGTATGTAGGCGTGTGTGGGTATCCTTGAGTTCATTATGAGAATAGGATATAATATATGACAGCTTAACGTTAAACCTTGACTTTAACCTTCAGATACTAACCCCTCCCGTCGAAGGATACTTCTTTTTCAATAATAGATTTGGAACTTTCCAGTTATTCCTCACACTATACTTTGATAACTGCACACCGATCTTTTCACGAAAGGTTAAAATTGGAACTAACGACGGCATCTTATTTTTTAATGTGTCCATCGCTGCATGGAGCTGGGCTTTCTGTACCTATCTACTCTGTGACCGGAGAACATGTCTGAACTGGTTTGAAAACAGCTCAAACATAGCTTTAAGTAGTTCTACGCAAATACAGACGTCCATTGATTGAATCCTAATACCTTCTCTGAATAATGGTTCGTTTAAGAGGTTTATTTGAAGAAGTTCGCTGTGGTTTTTGTAATAATTGAGTATTAGTAGTTGAATTTAATGCATTTATATTGCTTGTACTTGTAACACTTTTAAATGTTGTTGCAAGCTGGCTCTCTTCTATTCTTGAAATATTGTGATTGTTAATACAAGGTGTTGTTTTGCATTCTCGTCAAATTTAAGGAGGTAACTATGCTAACTAGTCAGAGCAGTGGTAGCCCAGTGGTGGCAGCCCCGACTTACGAGCAGTAAGCCGTGGGTTCAAACCCAGGCAGGCGCATTACTTTGTGTAATTTACCAACCACGGCTTAACCACGGCTGCTCTCAAAAACGGTGAAGGAAAACATCGTGAGGAAACCGGCATGTCCTAGAACTAAAAATTCGAAGACATCTAACAACCCGCACTGGGCTCGCGTTGTGGATTACAGCCCGTTTTTTGTGACAACCTCCTGAATTTTGACGAGGATGCAAAACAACATCTTGTATAGTTTAGGTTTAATGTAGTAGAAGGTTGTGACGACGAAAACCTAAAAAACATTTTCAAGTAGGTACTGTAGGAAAACATCTGGATGGCTATTTAAGGACTTGAGGAACATTGTGTGAACTTCCTCAATACATCATGGGAAAGGGAGGATCCTCCGACCAGACGAGTGTTTTGTCGAGTGACCTCCTGCCGGAGAGTTGATGTCGGGTTTTCCTGTATGGTCTTAAGAGCATTTACACCTTATACGGCATTTCAAACATTTCAAGTCTTTAATTCCCGAATAGTATGAAACAATTTTAATGAAACTTAATACGCATAAGCAGGATGCATAGGTCTAAAAAGTTACTAAAAAAACATTTTCGAAATGTTTTTTAATAAAAAAAGATAATTGGAAATTTCCTTTTCTATAGATAATTTATAAACGGTCTAATTAAGCTGTAATACTATTTTTTCTTTTTTAACTTTTAAGACCTATGTATTTTTTATCAGTTTTTGCATATGAAGTTTCTTAACCACTTGTTTTTTTTTGTATATTGGCACCTTGTCTTTATATAGGTAGTTTTATGTTTTTTTTTTTTTTTTTAACAACGTTGCCCCACACTAGGATTCTCTCCTGTATCGTGGGTGCGTTCACAAACATTTAAACTCACATACACAAACAGCCAGACCCGAAACAACTATCTGTAGGCCATACAAATATTTCTTCCGTGCGGGGATCGAACCCGCGTAGCGCAGCAGTCGATCGCTCAACCGCTGCGCCAACCGTGTCGTCATGTTATTTAATTGTGCTTCTGTCTGTTGTGCTGTCTTTCGTGTGCACTGAATAAATAATTTATCTATCTATCTGTTAGTTCCAGCGGTCATTTGTTAATCTTTGACAGTCGCTACATTTAGTTGATGGCCCAAAAGTCTGTCAACCAGTCTTACTAAGGGGTTTCTTTTACTTTAGTACTAACTGGGTTGTGGTGGTCAGATAGGCAGTCCCTCCTTGTTAAATACTGGTATACAGCTGCATCCGGTTAGACTGGAAGCCAACCCCATCATAGTTGCAAAAAGCTAGGCAGGCAGGCAGGTCTGGTCATACTAAAAGCCTACTCCAACAAAGTTATTAGGGTAGGCAGATGTAAATGACATACATTCTTAATCCAAATCTTTTTTTACCTTGGAGTTTCTTGCCGGCTCTTTTCCATAGGAAACGACGAATCCGAACCAAGCATATTTTTGTCAACGTTTTATAAGTTCCCATGTGTCTTTGAAAATTTTGATTTGATTTAATTTGAACAAAGACGAAAATCTCGAACCTTTATCTCAACGATTTCCAATATAACGCTCCTGTCTTCACACTTTGACATATTTAATATGTAAATGAGTACATAGGCTCACTGGCACATAGGCAGCTTCCAAACCTAATTTACATATCTCTAGTAAGATATATTAAGAGTCGCGGTACTGGAATCAGTCCCGCTACGCCGATTTTCTTGTTTGTCGGCTCGTGATTTTTGATGGTTTTGATGCATTGTCTTTTTTTTCACCTTGAATGAGCATAACCGTTTGTTATTTTGTTTTTGAACATTCTATGCATACTTTTTTTTAACGTTTGGGAAATCGTCAAATGACCCCTCCCATTCTGGGCAAAACGGAAGGGAGTGTCAAACTTGTACTGACTAAAATCCATCCATGTTCCTTGTTTGCCCTTTGTGTTCCAGGGCCACGGTATCTCTTGGTCTGTCGAATAGTCCCGCAGCCCTGATAAGCATCGGTCCTCTCGGACCCGTTCCAATTCGCTGACATCTCCTTGAGGCGCGCGTGGAACACGAACGCGCCGTCGACACGGCCTGTCGTTATAAGACGGACGGACGGTGTGCTAGCCCATTACTATGCATTATTTGCATTCTGCCAAAAATTCTTACCATAGGTTTGGGTATTACCCAGTAGTAGCTAGCCAGTAGTGTGGAGTTCAAATAGGTAATATAAGTTTTCCAACTGACATGGTCACTAACACTATTAATAACACTATTAATAATTTCGGGAACTCGAAACAAATAATACACATGGTAAATATCCCGTTGCAAGTGTTATTAATAGTGTTCAAATAGGTAGTCTATCTAAAATACTGGTAGTCAGCTGTACCAGGTTGGACTGGAAGCCGACCCTAACATTTGGGAAAAGGCTAGGCAGATGAGTATCATGATCATAATTTTATCCCAAAGCAATGATGATTGCAAAATACATCTTCATGAAATAAAATAAATGTTTATTTCATAATCTTCCCCTTGAAACGTGCCTCTTACTTTGCGTCTAATTGACAGACTTCTTAATAGTTTAAACGTGCTCGGACGAGTAAATGGTTTCATATAGTCTAATTGAAATTATTGCTTGACTTTTAGCTTCTTGACGGAGAAAAGGTTGCGACTGAAAAGTCCTTACGACATAAAAATATATGATTTGTTAAGAGCGTTTACGCCTTGCAACATTTGATACAAACTTTCACGTACTTATTTTCCGAAATGACTGAACCGATTTTAATGAAACTTCATAAGCATAAGCAAGATACATAGGTCTAAAAAGTTACTAAAAACATTTTAAAAAAAAGATAATTGGAAATTTCTGTTTCTATAGATATTTAATAATCAGTCTAATTCAGCAGAAACACTATTTCTCGAAAAAGTTTTTTAGTAACTTTTTAGACTTATGTATCCTGCTTATGCGTATTAAGTTTCATTAAAATCGGATCAGTCATTTCGGAAAATAAGGACTTAAAAGTTTGTATGAAATGTCGTAAATGTAAACGCTCTTAAAAGAAAATCACGCCTGTAAGCGTCACATTTCATCGTTTATGTTTAAGATCTGACCTCCACAACCCAGACAGTTTTGACCAGTACTACTGAGTAAAACGATTACTCCTGCACTGAACCCGTAACACATACCTTAGCAGCCCATCGCTCAGCCACTGTACAAACCGTGTCGTCATCATTTTCTTTGGAATCTCACTTTGTGAAGGCGCTCTGCTCGTCCCGCTATCTTCTTACAAATACATCATCATCATCACCCTATAATGTTCCTATTGCTGGGACACAGGCCTCCTCTCTATGAGAGGGAGTGCCACGCGAGCCCAGTGCGGGTTGGTAGATGTCACATGTCTTCGAATTTTTAGTTCTAGGACATTACGGTTTCATCACGATGTTTTCCTTCACCGTTTTTGAGAGCAGCGATGCTGAAATAAATTACACAAAGTAACGCGCCTGCCTAGGTTCGAACCCACAGCTTACTGCTCGTAAGTCGGGGCTGCCACCCGCCACCGCAACCGCCGCTGCCCGCTCTCCACCGCTGCCACCGCTGCTCTCATACAAATACATCCTTGATAATAATTCTAGTTCACGATATATTGTTTCCGTGTCAATGCTATAATAACAGTGAATTCGGAACATAATTTGCATTTGCCTTCGTATCTGATGCGGTGTATGTAGATGCATTATACAGGGTGTAAATCACCTCATCACGAAGCCGTCAACCAAGCATTCTGTACATGAAACTAAGTAACTTTACGCAAAAATTATTGCTGGGATACGACTTTTTTTTGGGGGGTGTAAAATCATGTTTTGTGGTAGAACTCAATGTAACGCACTCAAAACATTGTGCTGATGTATGGATTGAATAGTGCGGGGGTCGTGGAGGTGTTTAAAAATCTTACATTAAAAACTTGTATTTAAAAAAATACTTGTCAAAAAGTTGGAACTTTGACCTCTAATATTTCCGTAACTAGAAGGTTCCCAGGTATGGTGTAGAACAAAAAAATTATCGCAATGACAGGGAGAACCAGTGCCTTTCGGCTTCGTTAAGAGGTGTTTTACACCCTTTATGTGCCTAGTACATTTAGTCCTGTTACTTACTTAGTTTATAACTTTACTAAGTTGTTAACAGACTGCCTCATTGGTCTTCTGATCACAAGCGCGACTGCTGACCATGATTCCCTTGTCGGGCAAACGATTATTGGCTGATTATTGGATTATTCGCGCTTAACTTGCCCGTATTTCTACATCGTTCTCGCATATTTGTAATTCTTAACATGAATGATGTAACCAAGATTTTGTAAAATATTTTTATTTAAAAGAGTATCATGGAGTTTCTTGCCCATTCTTCTCCATAGAGATCTACGCTTTGGAATGGGTAATCACAGTACTTTCACAAGTTAATATGCTTTGTGACTGGGACTGTAGCTTCGCGTATTTTTTTTTGTTTTTTGACTTTCAAAAGTGCCTGTAATGGTCTAATTGAAATAAATACTTTGAGTTTGGGTTTTTTATCAGAAATTTCCCAATAGCAGCCACGGAGTGAAAATTCGTGCCCATTTAAGGGCAAAAGGCTCGCCCTCTATTATATGGGACTTTTTTATTTGCGATATTTTTGCTCTTAACTCTTAACGTCAAGGTCAGAGATGACAGAGACAAAGTCGACGATGGTACGAGCTTACACAGAAGAAGCCCGTTCACTCTAACTTTGAAGAGATTAGAGTTGTGAGCGTTCGGAAACACAGACGCAGGCAGTGAGTTTCACTTCTTTGCTGTGCACATTATGAAAGACAGAAAAATACTAAATAATAGTTGAAACATAAACAAAATGTGGTTGTTCTATTAAATACACCTCTGCCTAACCTTTCGTGGATTACAGGCGTGATGTTATGTGTATATGACTTTAATTAATAGTTTTTTTTTTTTTTTTTTTGCGGATGGGAAATCATCAAATGACTTCTCCCGCTCTGGGCGGAGCGGGAGGGAGTGTCAGACTTGACTGACTAAAACCCACCCATGTTCCTTCTTAGCCCTTTGTGTACCAGGGCCGCGGTATCTCTTTCGAACAACCCGCAGCCCTGGCAGGAATCTGCATTCCCATTCCTCCACAAGATAGTTTCATTGACATGTTAACTAGTTACCAACGTTAATACATGCTGTTATTATGCACTAGATACATAGACTGAATTTGCCGGATACGAACGAAGATGCAAATTATGTTTCGAAGCTACTGTTGTGATATCATTGGCCAAATGGCCAGGGATGGCGAACCAATGGCACGCGTGCCATTGGTGGCACACGACACAATATTTTGGGCACGCCATTGATTGACAGGGACTTAAAAACACCTTCATAAAGGTTACAGAATTATAAGTGTTACATGTTGAATTGGTAAAGAATCAAATATGTAACACTTTTAAATGTGTTTTCAACCGTAATATATCTATAACAGATATAAAAGTGTTAACAGTGTTAATAAGTGTAACAGGTAAAGGCAGCGTTCTAAAGCTATAATTGATAATATATCTGTTGCACATATTAACGCTTATTATCACATATAAAAAGTTACAGTTTGATTCGGTAACATTATTGTATCTGTTACATTTAAAAGTGTTTTTCTGTTTTAACTGTTTTAAAAACACTTATTACGGTTACAGTTTGAATCCCTGGATATTAACCATATTTTCATCTACATATGGCCTGCGCTCATTATTTTCCGAGATGATTTACATTATAGATTCACTTAGCTAGCATGCATTCTACTAAAAGTAACCTCTTATAACCCTAATTAAAATTATTTGTCAGCTAATCTGCAACACAGAAGTCATACTAATGTTACTTTCATTTAAGTTAAACGTATAATAGAAACCTTTCATACTATACAGTGCCAAAAGTAATTTTTTGGTAGTAAATAAAGAGTTTTGAGAATAAAGACTTTAGTTTTCCTAACTATCACTAAGTCTAAATTATTTAGCGGCACATCAATGTCCTCATCAAAGATTTCTTTTGAAAAAATGGCACGTTGATCCCTAAAGTTTTGCCACCCCTTTCATAGGCGATAAAACAAAATATTGTGTAGCGCTACTGCTGAGTCATGTTTTAAGTTCCATATAATACGGCTGTTTCTGAAAAAATCCTGATGAAAAACCGGTAACACTTGGCCTGACCTTGGGATCGAATCCAGGACCTTATGCTCAGCAGTCGCTTGTGACGACAAGACCAATGAGGCAGTCTCAAGCATTTTGAGGCAGACTTATATCGTTTTACGTTATATCGTTTTACATTACATAGTAGTAAGTGGAGGTCTAATAGGAAGTCTCTCATTACCATTAATATTTCTGCCTGGGTATTGGTGCTGCTGTTATAAGAGAGGGAACAGGGTTTAAAGAGAAAGGAAAGAGACAGAGCTATACGGGTCGTCTAGCTCCATCTCTTTCCCACTCTGGAATAAGAATAAAACATTACTGCTTAAAGACGTTATGGTAGACCACCAGGTCATAAGCCTTCAAGTAGGTCCAGAGCCAGGTTGGCTCATGCCGCTTGCTCGCCAGTGACAAAAAAACAATATCGTCACTTCTCCATAAAAAAAAAGAAAATTTCGAAAGCGTGTTTTCTTATCCAAAATATATGTATAATACGTTTCAATTACGCCAACATCAATGATTTTCTTCGCTGAACCTATTTCCACCTTTATTATTTCCGCGAAAAATTAAGTAGGTACAGTTGGCAACGAAAGTAGGTTAACAATGTTACGTTTTAGGTACTTGGGCGAGAATGTAACAATATCGAACACCTTCGCTTGTCAAATAGACTTGAGAATATAATAACTTGAATGTGAGTGACAAACCGAACTTTTTTGAAATGCCAGTGAGTTATGTTACAATGGGAATAGGAAGCCGTCGCCTCCTTCTTCGAAGCAGTCATGCTAGCGAAGGAGGTGGCGGAACGTGAGAGGGAGAGAGCCTCACGTCCCAGCCGCCGCGGGAGACGCCCCGGTCGTCGGGGGCCACCGTAGCCGCGGGCCTGTGGACGGTGAGTAATGGGCTAGCTCACCGTCCGTCCGTCTTATGACGACAGGCCGTATCAACGGCACGTTCGTGTTCCACGCGCGCCTCAAAATGATTTCACATCCGTAAAAAAAAGGTAGGTTACAATGGTACATAAGAATGACAGCTTAGTGTTGTGACAGTTGTACCTTCCGGCCTCGTTAAGGGTCTATTACAGGGACCCTTTAATTATTACAATAAAAGAAAATATCTACCCTCTTTCCCGGCTGACTGTACCTTCAAAACTCATACGTACCTACTCGGTTTAGAGGGCAAAACAACGCCCAAGGGGACCACAAAGTATGGCAAATTGCAACATTTAAGCTCCATACAAACACTTGTTTTTTGATGAACAACTTCCTTTGATGTCAAAGTTGACAAAGAAGAACCACAGAAACAGTTTGTTTGACAAATAAGAACACAACAAATGCCCTTATATGCGACAAAAAAAATACTGGCATGCGTTTAAATACCTGTGCGATGAATTACAGTTCTTTTTTTGAATGTTTTTCTTTTTTTTTTGTGCTAAATGAATGTTCACTTCTTTTAAGAAGCAACCCAAATAGCGACCTTATTGCAACGAGGATAAATGATATAACTGTTATTTTAACGGAATAGTCAGTCGTAGCAGACAGGAACCTTATTACAATGAAAATACATTACATTTTATTAATTGGCATTATTTTTAATACCTTTGCGAAATTCGGCCAGTTTTCCGTTCGCTTATTTTTCAAATAGAACTGTCGTTTTCACTATTTGAAAACGACTGTATTAAGTTCAAAACACGTGTACGGTACACATAAAGTTCGTTAGTATAAATTACGTTAGTCAGAAAGAACTATTATTTATTCTATATGATTTAAAACTGGAAGTCGGTTTTAAAAAAGCGTGTACCGTGATGAATTTTAAAATATACGTACAGACAGCATCATTTAGCACATATTGAGCTGTCTGTACTCTTTGATGTTGAAGAGATCATTTTTTTTCAGTTTTTAGTTCACAAATAAATGTTTTCGTATTCGTGTGACTGGCACTTTAAAATAAGATTTAAAATAATATTGCGGTTCTGAATTTACATTGGTGGACTCCAACTGTAAGTACAAATAAAAATTAATGAAATACGTAATGTACCTACCATTTTTTATTTAAGGGTTCGTTGACGTAGACATATTATTTACTTTTATTTATTCCATGTGCTAGTGCTTTTAGCTTAATAGTTTATTTCAAAGACTTTTACAGGGTTTAAGTAGACTTTGATAAATGACAGTCTTTTTAAAAGCATCATTTTTCTTCACTGAAGTCTTCTTACTATTTTCAAATGCACTAATCTTGTAAAATACTATAATATAAGGGCTTTTATACCTTTCAAGCTTATATAAAACTCAACAAACTAAAAAAACATTTTCAAAAAAAGAATAAAAGAAATTGAAAGACTTCTTGGTAACACGAAAAGGTAATCAGAAAACATTTTCCGTAATTTTATTCTAACAATTCGCACCCGGAAAATAATTACTAATACATTAAATGCTACAAAAAAAAAAAAAAAAAAATGAAGAGGACCAGAGCATACTTTTCAAATCTTATGTTTAATCAGACTTCGAACGCAATTATCATTTGAAAATGATGAGAACTCGTAGCGCACCTTATTTGCATAACTGGGAAGAAAGAATTGCCAGCGTAGAAAAATCGATAGACAGACGTTTTTTTTTTCTCGTATTTTAATTTGATTGAGGTTGATTAATAAAAGGAAATTGAGTTACTTTAAGAGAGGGAACGATGTGATGAAGATGGTTTTATTAGAATCAGCTAGAAAAATCGGAAAGAAAGAATTTGGAGTTGTCTCATTTTTGTAGAATCTAATTTATGAGTTCAGACAGGTCTCGAGCCTTGAAAAAATAAGCTGCCTAGTATGATGTAAAAAAAAAAATCGTTCCCATTTTTACACGGATTTTGTAATCATAATATATTAAATGTTAAAAAAATCGCAATTTTAAACTGCTGCTTCTCTTTTTATTTTCTTCAAATTAGATCGCAGCAGTCAGCTAGACCGCAGAAACATGCCATAATCCTAGTGTTTTCTGTATTCAAAGTTGTTATTTTTTTTTTTTTTTTGGATCGCCAACACAGGCTACACAATTACATGCATGCTTACATATATACGGACAATACAAGTGTGCGCTTCCAAATAAAGGCAACTACATCATTTACTTATTATCTAGGCAGGTACAAAAAGTTTGATAAGAAAGAAATAATTAAAATTAATCAAAGTACAGTATACGAAAATAATATAAATTAATGAATGAATTATTATTATAAAAGAATTAATTAATTAATATGAAAAGCAAAACAATAAGGGTACAAAACAATAAAAATCATAAAAACTAATTATAAACCAATTCAAATAATTATACTAAAACAATAACCATAGAGATCTCCAAAGAACAAATAAAAAAAGAACAAAAAAATATGACTTGGGTACTAGTACTTTTATATCTTCTTCTATGAGTCATCTACTTAGCCTTTTTCCAACTATATTAGGGTCGGCTTCCAGTCTAATCGAATGTAACTTAACACCAGTATTTTTACATGGAGCGACTGTCAATCTGGTCTGTACAAACCCAATTATTGGGGAGCATAACATGCCTTGGCAAGACTGGTACACAAGACGATACATTAAGCTATTAACTCCAGTATAACATGGCCTAGCTCTCATCTTTTCGAACTAGTAATGAACCTAACAAAATGAAATAAGAGCAGCGGTGGCCCTGTGGTGGCAGCCCCGACTTACGAGCAGTAAGCCAGGCAGGCGCATGACTTTGTGTAATTTATTTCATCACCGCTGCTCTCAAAAATGGTGAAGGAAAACATCGTGAGGAAACCGGCATGTCCTAGAACTGAAAATTCGAAGACATTTGACATCTACCTACAAACCCGCACTGGGCCCGCGTGGTGGATTACAGCCCATTCCCTCTCATAGAGAGGAGGCCTGTATCCCAGCAGTGGGAACATTATAGGCTGATAATGATGGCCTAGCTTTGTATAGATTTTTAAATACAATGAGAGATCCGCAAAAACTGGTTGAACTTGATTGGTCGCCCTTTCAAGCATCTGACCACCCGTATCGACTGTAAAAGATCTGCAAACGACAGAACGATCCCTGCTTAACTTGTTTTCTTAAACACGGAGGGGTTTCAGTATTTATGTAATGGTTGATCACCCATCCATGGTCAGACAATAGTCAATGTTAAGCAACGCTTGCTTGGCAAGCGTTGACACTTAATGTGGCTACGAGCTAGTACGAGCTTCTAAAACTGAAACAGCTACTCAGAACGCTGCTAAAAAATAACTTCCAAAATCCAGGAAGCGTTATTCTATCAAACCGTCATCAACAAGCCACTACTGGCACTTAAAGTACCAAAACTTATAGAGTCTGTTTGCTGAGCAAACTATTACATAAACATGAACCACCCTACAATGTTTGTACGGTAACTGAAAGACTGAAACTTTGTCCTGAACTTAGTGATTGAATCTACCATCAATTTGTGTTTCAGTGTTTCGTGATTCAAAAATATTTTGATGCTAGTTTCGAAGTTTTGAAATTGATTTTCGTGTTGTTCGGTTTCATTGAAATATTATTTCTTAATTCAAGTCCTTGGGGTAGAGAGATTCTTGTGGTTTTCAGTGGAAGTACTACAACTGTATTTATTTACCTAACGGGTGAAAAAGTACCATTCACGTAATCTTGTTTAGCACTCTTTTTCTCTGTCATTGCATTTTTATGTACCCAAAAAGTCAAACGGGACCCTATTACTGAGACTTCGCTAATCGGCCGTCGGTCACCAGGCTGTATCTCATGAACCGTGATAGTTTGCCAATTGAAATTTTTATAGATTATGTATTTATGTTGCTGCTATAACAACAAATACTAAAAACAGAATTCAACTTTATTATTTAATCAGGGAAAGATCTTTACAGTCCCAGGTTGAAATACTTAATGGATTATTTTTTACTATCATTTATTTTTGCATTTTTTTTTTGACGTGACAACGTCTAATAAATTTTGTGTATCTGATGATCTGAATCGCGGTAAACACCATATAAGTAAGTAATCTAGTTTTAAATTTCTTACCTTAAAACTTCAGACCGTGCTTTAGTACTAACTTAACCAATTTATTCAAATCCAATATAAATTGTCAATGTACATAATTATTTCTTTTACATTGTCATGGATTTTATAGAATTAAATTCGTTAAAAAAATTTAATATAAATAAATTAAAGTAATTTTTTTAAAAACATAACTAAGAACACTCTCGACTAAAATACCTTTCAAACGAAACTAATTTTATCAAAATCGGTTCATCCGTTAAGGAACAGACAGACACACAGATACACAGATCCACAATGCACACGTCAAACTTATAACACCCCTCGTTTTTGATCGGGTTTTAAAAATAGTATGTAGTCAAAATATATGCCTAATACCGGGAATTTCACCTTTATCGTGGTTGCATTAAGAGCCTATACAACCTCAGCTCAAATTCTAATTTGGCCCCCACTTCGCCGCGCCACACTCACTCTTTATCTCGCTCGCACGCTACTGCTCGCGGTCACGCGGGCGCACGCGGTTGAAGCGATTTTGTTAGAGTAAACTGGATTATCGGACGAGTAGGTACTAAGTAATAAAATTATCAAATGAATATAATATTTACTTGTCAATAAATGCACATAAAATTATACATAGCAAATTTAGTTTCAATGTTGTACCTACTAACGGCTACTCATCTTGCTATATTTTCCAGTATAAGCTGACCTCTCATTGAATGGAAAGCCTATGTAATGCGAAATCAGCTTATACTGGAAAGTTATAGCTTGATGTCGTTACCGTGCGAACTATTTTATATATTTTATATATTTTATTTCAAAATTCCAGTCAAGCGCGAGCCAACTTTGCGCTGAGGGTTCCGCCCATTGATTTAGTAGTAAGTTTGTGTTTTATAGTTTTCGCCGTGTATGTGTATAATGTGACTGTGGTTGCCACCCGTACTATATTAAAGTCAATTGTACTATACATATAATATAGAAAAATAATATAGTACGAAAAATACTATATTTACATCGCTAATTCAACTATCACTTGTTTGTATTAAACTGTGACTGGTACGCACCCGCAGCGAAAAATCCCCTAAAATACTATATTTTTTGTAGGTAAGTATGTAGGTAGGTAGTTTAGGTAGAAAGGTACGTACGTGGGATAGGTACTTATGTAGTATAGGTAGGTACTTACGTAGGAAGGTATGTAGTATAGGTAGTTACGTACGTATGATAGGTATGTAGTATAGGAAGGTACGTAAGTACGATAGGTAGGTACGTACGTATGATAGGTAGATACGTACGTAGTATAGGAAGGTACGTACGTAGGATAGGTTGGTACGTACGTATGATAGGTAGATACGTACGTAGTATAGGTAGGTACGTACGTAGTATAGGAAGGTACGTACGTAGTATAGGAAGGTACGTACGTAGTATAGGAAGGTACGTACGTAGTATAGGAAGGTACGTACGTATGATAGGTATGTAGTATAGGAAGGTACGTACGTAGGATAGGTAGGTACGTACGTATGATAGGTAGATACGTACGTAGTATAGGAAGGTACGTACGTAGGATAGGTAGGTACGTACGTAGTATAGGAAGGTACGTACGTAGTAATCGCTCAAAACAAATATGAACTAATTTGAAATCAATTCGAATCCGAACACACATTCTCTCTCAACCTTACACTGACATACACGCACACATTCAAAGAAAAGCCCGGCTTTTAACTCCATACAAATTCCCAGATAAGTACCTATCAATTTTATCAAAACAAGAGACATTTTACTAGGAAAAACAGAGAGGTCCGATAAGCCAAATGCAGACGCCAGTGAGTGCGAGTGGGAGCATCCGAACGAACATAGCGAAATAAGCTTGAACTCTTCTTTTGTTCAGTGTTAGAGCGAGCCAGTCTCGCGGCTGGTAGGTATAGGAGATATTAGATTTTTTTTGGCAACGTCGCGCATCGTGTATTCTTGATAAATGCGCGCGAAATTTGACGTTATTATTATTTTGACATACATTTTTTGTTTGGAATGTTTTTTTTTTTTCTTATTTTTACGTAGGATAGGTAGGTAATATAGGTAGGTACGTACGTAGGATAGGTAGGTTATTTAGGTAGGTACGTACGTAGGATAGGTAGGTAGGTTAGAGTAGGTTAGGTAGGTATGGGATATACCATACGTTTTTAGAAAGTAATTAAACATCGTCAAAGTTATACAACATTTATTTTACTTCACTTAAATCTATAATTGGCATATTTATTACTACACAAAATCAACTTTCCCTTCTACAGGATTATTTAAACTCACTTCGTACAGTTCGTACCTGAAATGACCAGAATAAAAATATTTGATGAATTCTTGCAAATCTGCATTTCAACATACAACCTTCTCATTAAAAAAAAAATCTAGTAAGTACCAATTAGTATCATCATCATCACATTCATTTTCTGATGTGTCGTACTGCGGAGGGTTGTGTAAAAATCTGAAAAAAAAAGATAGTTTTGGTATATGAAGTAAGAAATTATAATCCTAACTTCCTAACTATTATAAATGCGAAAGTGAGTTTCTTTTTTTGTTACCCTTTCATACTAAAACGGCTGAACGGATTTGGATGTAATTTGGCACATGGGTAGACCATGTTCTGGAGAAGGACATAGGCTATTTTTTATCCTGTATCGCAAACGAAGTCGCGGGCAACAGCTTACGCATCCAGTATTCTTTCGTCACTATGTATATTCAGTGAACAGCTCATATTCACAGGTGGTACTTGTGATCTACAAGATAACACAATCTTCATTATAAAAGTACAATTTTTTCAACATGAATAAATAATACGGAACCCTAAAAAGTCCAACATTATGAAAAGTTTTATCGTGAACTCGCCAGTTTCGTGATAGTACCGTTACGCGTAAGTAGTACCAAGCGGTAGTGACTGCCCTAGGGGGAACAGTTAATTTTGTGATATGATCAAACATGTATAACTTACAATTCTATATTTTGTAATATATTATGAAGATTTGTTTCGTCCGAATTTATTCCTACATCATCCGAAGGTATTTGGGTCCTGTAACAATCACACGTGGCAAGTTAATACCTACTTAGACCTTACATCTTTTTATTTATCATTTGGATAAGGAAGGAACCCTATAAATATACAAAACAAGACGAAATCAACGAAATTTTCGATAAAAGCAGTCTTGCCGCATGAACAACAATGAATAGGTACCTACCTACGTGTATATTGGAAATACAAATTGGGTGCAGAACTGCAGACTACGCGTGGCTACATATCAAAGCTATACTTTTCCAGTATAAGCTGACCTCTCATTGTACGGAATGCCTATACAATGTGAGATCAGCTTATACTGGATAAGTATAGCTTGATAATTATGTAGCCGTGTGTACTAATAACAGATCAGTAAACATTTTTAGGTCGGCAGAAGATACTCACGAATTTACCCGAATATTCTCTTTATCACCATCGCCTTCAGTACTGTGTAATCAACGTCATCTGGAAGGATACATAATAATTATTTAGCTAAACTACCAAGGTACGTCCGCGTCAGTAAGTTCATAAATTGTATGTAGGTATGTGGTAGGTAGCACTACAGTCGGATAAGTAAGTTACAGTTTTGTTTCCTGCAGGTAGGTACTTACCGAAGATACTTACTTTTTTTTTAATACTTTCTAAGCGCTTGGCTGATGCACTACGGGTCGCGGGTTCGATACCACACGGTACAAATATTTTTATAGCGTGCAGATAGGTAATTGTGAAGACTTGTGTTTGTAAACGGACAGTCTCCGATATAGGAGAAATCCTGGAATGGGGCAAAATTATAAAAAAATAATTACTACATTTATGTAGATACCTATATTTTGTTGTCATGATACAAAAACAAACCTATTTACTTATGTAACTTTTTATATTTTTATAAAAGTTTCCCCACACTGGATTTCCTTTGAATCGTGGACGGTTCATTTTTGTTTGTAAACTTACAAAGTTACAAACACAGATCTTCACAAATACAGAAACACCTGCGACCCCTAGCGCAGCAGCCAATCACTTAGCCACTGCACCAAACGTGTCATATGCTATCTACTTACATGTTTGTAATCAATAATACTGTAAGTAGATACGTAAATAGATACTTACTTCATTACGTTTATCATATGTTTGCCTGTTTCTTTACGCCAACCTAGTCGCTTCTTATTTTTATTACGCTTATTTCCCATTGCGCCAACACTAAAAACCTAAGCACTTCAATGTTTTCGTCCTGTTGCGTAATGTGTGTTCTGTGCGCAAGCGACACAGCTATCCCGTTCGAAAGCCGAAGCGAGACTGAGCGGGGGTTGGGCGGCAGTGAACAACTTCAAGACGCCGCCGTTAGTTTAGGTATTTTCTTTTTACGGTGAAAATAATAGTAATTAAAGAAAAATAAAAAACATAAGCCCTGCGTTATAGTTAGTTCAGTTAGTATGCCAAGTTTCATGATCTAATTTGCAGTATTTTTTGAATACCAGCGGTTAATTGTTCGGTTTAGAGGTAACTTTGGATTTTTTTTCTATCGAGTCAACTTTATGGAATCGTGTTTTCGTCTAACATAGTACTTAACATTAATCCTCAACTTTAACATATATTTATTTCAAAATTAATGCTGCAGTATTTTCGGCGTAACGGAGGATCACGCAAAGCTATTTGAGGTAGTATGGGCTCTTAACAACATTCAAACTCATAAGCACAAACAGCCAGACCAAAAACAACTACCACTAAGCCATACAAATATTATCATAAATACATGGTTGTACTTCTTAAATACAAAAACATCTTAAATTAATAAATATAAATGCCCCAAACCACACTATAATTATCGCAACACAAAATATTCACCGACTCTGTGAAAATGCAGATACAACAGAATCTATTTCCTCAGCGATTCTCGTAATGAATAGCGCGACAATCTACTTCGTAAACAATACTCAGAATTGCAAGCGTTTCAGCACTCCACTGTATTATTTAATCAGGGAAAGATCTTCACAGTCCCAGGTTGAAATACTTAATGGATTATTTTTACTATCACTTATTTTTGCATTTTCTTTTTGACGTGACAACGTCTAATAAATCGATGAACGCCGGCTGCATGCACGAGAAAGGATAACTCATTGTCCCGTTACGCTAATTATATGCTTGCGCCGCATCAATGTTTTGTTATGACGTTGTCACGTTAAACTATCGTCCGTAAACCAACTTTACAGACAATCAATTTTTGTGTTTATAAAATGTTTCCCCACACTAGAAATTTCTCCTGTATCGTGGGTGCGTTCAGAAACATTAAACTCGCACAAACAGCCAGACGCGGAACAACTATCTGTAGGCCTTACTAATATTTGTTCCGTGCGGGGATCGAACCCGCAACACGCAGCGCAGCAGTCAAATAGCCACTGCGCCAACCCTGCCGTAAACATTATAGAGATAAATAAAACCCCGATTTAATACAAAAAAAATAACCATCATCATTTAAACGAAGAAATATAAAAAAAATATTTATATGAAAAATATTATAGGATACTAATCTAGTTAAGATTCAATTGATATCCAATGGGACTTATATAGATTGGCGAGATGTCGGTGTACTATTAGATACAACTCTGCTTAGGCGGTGATTTTTCGCCTGTTTTTTGTTGTTGGGTTAGCCCCATTACTTGCTTAAAAATAAATTATCAGTAGTGGATATAATAGAAATAAAAAATATAATAATGATATCAGACTAGAGACTTCACGTGGTCTTCTAAGCTCTGAAAACGAAGTAACTCATGAATTTGTAGATTTCTTTACCAATATCCCACTTAAAACTACCGAAACCTTAAATTCCTCACCCTTGCTTTCTATTGATTTATTAAAAGCAAACGTTTCAGCCTGTCCGGTTGAGTTTCAATTTAAGCACATAAACCCCATAGTAGTCACTAAAGCTTTTAAGGAAATCAAAATTAAATTAACAGAAGATCTATGGGAAATGTCTATTAAAGTGTGTCAAGCTTACCTTATATTATTGTCATTATTTTACATACCAGCATCTTTTTCAATGATCTCCTAACAGTTTCTGAGCTCCTATTCCTCTCCAACATTTTCGGTATCAACAAAGATCGGTGTACCCGATTTACGCCGAATCGAAAGCTTACCTTTCACTTGATCCTATATAGAAAAATAGTGGTACGATACTCAGCGATAGCAGAATAAAAAGGTTTCTAACGTAAAAAATACAGGAGGCTGTTTATCTGGATTGCGATATATTGAATTGTGCTTGAGCAAACGTTTTTTGGTGTTAGATTTTGCTGTGATAGGGTTTGGTTTAGTGATAGAATGTTGGTGTTTTTTGAGAGGCTCGTGGCAAAATTATAACTGCACTCATTACCTGCAATGATAGCTTAGTGGGTAAGTGGGTATAACAAACCTCATATTATGAGGTTTGTGTTGGTACTGGTAGTCACGGTATACCAGATTAAAGATTCTTTCGACAGTACGATTGTGTGATTATGGTGCTCCCAGCTCCTGGTGAGAGCAACGGTGGCCCAGTGGTAGCAACCCCGACTTACGAGCAGTAAGCTGTGGGTAGAAACCCAGGCAGGCGTATTACTTAGTGTAATTTATTTCATCACCGCTGTTTCAAAAACGGTGAAAGAAAACATCGTGAGGAAACCGCATGTCTAAGAACTAAAAAGAAGACATGTGACAACTATCAACCAGAACTGGGCCCGCGTGGTGGATTACAGCCCACTTTCTCTCATAGAGAGGAAGCCTGTGTTCCAGCAGTGGGAACATTATAGGCTGATTATGATGATGTGCTCCCAATCAGCAGTGTTAAATCTTCTGACTGCCAAGTCATAGGTCTCGATTTCGAACTCAAGACCAGCTCTGAATTTTTAAGATTCATGTGTGTATTATATAATTATCACTTGCTCCGGTGAACGAAAACATCGTAAGGAAACCAGCATGTCTGAGAGATATTTCTTGATGTAAAGCCAAATCAGAGGCCCGCAGCATAAAAACGCTGACACCAGGGTAGGCACTAACCAAATGAAAGAAGAAGCAGAACTGCCACACGAGTCGATTCACAAGACTTTTGGCCTTCTGACTAGCCACAACGATCAAAGATCTCCAAATTGTTTAATATATTTTCTAAGCCATGGAGAGGTCCTGCTATTTAACACATGGGCATCCACCCACGGATCAACCTAAGCAGATGTTACTTAACCTTCAAGATAGAACCTTTTTTATTTCACGACTAGCTGTACCGCGCAACTTAGTCTGCGTCACATTTTCCCCGTTTTCGCAACATTTTTAATTGCTGCTCCGCTCCTTATGTAGCGTGTTGCGTGCGTGTGTTGTAGCGTGATGATATATAGTCTATAGCCTTTCTTGATAAATGGGCTATCTAGCTCTTAAATATTTTTTCAATTCGGGCCATTAGTTCCTGAGATTAGCGCGTTCAAGCAAACAAACTCTCCAGCTTTATAATATTACCCATTGCCTAGTCTGTTCCCAACTATGTAGGCTTCCAGTCTTACTGGATGCAGCTGAATTCCCGTATTTTACATGGAGCAAACTTTTAGGAAGGCTACCGTGAAATAATTTGTTTCTTGTTAATAATGACAACATACAAGGTGTTGTTTTACACCGTCGTCAAAATTCAGCAGGTTGTCACATAAGTCATAAGTACTCAATATCAATTACAGTAGCTAGTTAATTATTAATAAACGCAGATTTTTTTTTGTTGTTTAAAATTGTCAGTATTTCAGAATAACACTCTTAACGTGGTTTAGGGAATAAGAAATTATCGAATAAACGTTTGACATTTTTTGTATGTGTGTAAGCAAGGTTATAGGACGAACCAGACGGGCCGCGTTTAAAACACGGGTGGTTTACACTTACCGATTTCCGTAAATAAGAACAGAAAAAAAAAATACCTACCCATTTTATTATTGATTCGGGACGAGAATCATTAGCATAGTTACCCCTTTGAATTTGACGAGGATGCTAAACAACACCTTGTATGTTTTCTTAGTTATGGAGAGGTCCAGCTATGTAATGCATGGGCGGACCCACCCACGGACCAACCTTAGCAGACGTTACTTAACCTTCAAGATCGAACCATTTTTATAGGAAGGCAGTCATAATCTGCCTAGTCTTTTCGCTTCCAGTCTTACTGGATGCAGCTGAATACCAGTATTTTACATGGAGCAAGCTTTTAGGAAGGCAGTCGTGAAATAATATTTTGGATCGATGCCCATTGGTTAGGTTAACGAGTGAACGCGTTCATTAATTGATTAGAGTTTTGTTAGTGTTTAGTGATGGGTAAACGGATGAATACAGGTTCGTTTATGTGGAGCAATTTAATTGCCCCGCTTGATTTGACGGTTTAATTATTGTGTTATACGGGTATTGTTTGGACAGGACTGCTTTTGTTATGGTTGATAATTACATTTCTGGGGCAATTTAATTGGATGTTGTAAATTGAATAATAGGGGTTAAAGAACTTTTTAGGTGGAATTGAATATCCTCTCTAGTTCTTTAAAAGTGTTAACAAACTCTTTACGATGCTATCAACCACGCATTCTGTACATTAAATTATGTGCTTACTCTACGCAAAAAATACTGGGAGACGGTTTTTTTTTGGGGTGAAAAATCAAGTTTTACGGTATGACTATTACTAATATTTGTTACTAGCTAACTTCGTCTGCGTCACATATTCTCCGTTTTCGCAACATTTTTCTTGCATTGCTGCTCCGCTCCTATTAGTTGTAACGTGATAATGTATAGCCTATAGCCCTCCTGGATAAATGGGCTATCTAACACTGAAAGATTTTTTTCAAATCGGACCAGTAGTTCCTGAGATTAGCGCGTTCAAGCAACCAAACAAACTCTTCAGATTTATAATATTAATATAGATTACAATTGGTATTCAAAAAAAATTACAAAAAGTTGGGATTTGATACCCAATATCCCCCCTCGTAACTAGAAGGTTCCTGGCGAAATGTGTGTGTACTATTAGGCACACTTCTGCCTACCCTTCGGGGATTACAGGCCTGATGTTATGTATGTAGAAGGTTCACAAAATATAAAAAAATCTGAACGACGGGGAGAACAAATATTTTACCAACAATTTGTGAAAATAGTATAATTATACCAATCAAATACGGCACGGTCGGCGCAGTGGTTGAGCAATCGACTGCTGCGCTGCGTATCGCGGGTTCGATCTCCGCACGTGACAAATATTTGTATGGTATAGTTGTTCCGGGTCTGGCTGTTTGTGGATGTGAGTTTAAATGTTTGTAAACGCGCTCACGATACAGGACAAATTACTAGTGTGGGGAAACGTTAAAAAAAAACACTTTTGTTTAATACTACAAGACTCCCCTCTTCGGAAAAACGTAGGCTGTAATCCACTACGTAGGTCCCATGCAAGTTGATGGTTTACGATACTGTATGCTACAACAAACTATTTCAAATTAGAGGTCTAGGAAGAACATCCCTGTCTGATCATCTGCCTAGCCTTTCCCAGCGATGTTTAAGTCGGTTTTGAGTCTCACCAGCAGCACCTTATACTAGTATTTAACATAGAGTAACTGCTGATCTCCAAAGCTCAATTAACATGATACCAGCTTTGGAGTTGGCATGATACCAGCCAAGAACCAACCTCGGTTAGCGTTGCTTTACAAACGTGTTATCTGCACCTCTTCTTGGAGGAGGACTTTTGGCCGCTGCAGTGCTGCAGTGGTGTTTTGTGCTTCCATGAGCCAGTGCTTTACAAACGCATAGTGACATAGGGAAGCGTTTTTAAGGCTCAACTTAATAACACAAATTGTATTTTATCATAATTATGTATGTTATTATCTGTATTACATTTATTATCTATGGGCCAAAGCTGCCTAAGAATAAATGAATGTTATTTATTTATTTTACGTTATATGTTGCAGAAAACATAGAAAAAAAAAACATTAAACTTTCTAGTACAAATGACAAAGAAATGTAGACGATAGTGTGTGAGAAAATGAAGAGAAAAGTGTGTTTTTGTACCTTACCTAACTTAAATTTTATACCTACTATTACCTAAATATAAATACACATTTACTAAATTATAATATTTAATGCTATGATATACACGGTGTAAATCACCTCATCACGAAGCCGTCAACCAAGCATTCTCTACATGAAACTAAGTAACTTTACGCAAAAATTATTGCTGGGAAAAGACTTTTTTTTGGGGGGTGTAAAATCATGTTTTGTGGTAGAACTCAATGTAACGCACTCAAAACATTGTGATGGACGGATTGAATAGTACGGGGGTCGTGGAGGTGGTTGAAGTAAAAATCTTACATTAAAAACTTGTATTTAAAAAAATACTTGTCAAAAAGTTGGAACTTTGACCCCTAATATCTCCGTAACTAAAAGGTTCTCAGGTATGGTGTAGAAAAAAAAAATGGTCGGAATGACAGGGAGAACCAGTGCCTTTCGGCTTCGTAAAGAGGTGTTTTACACCCCTTATAAACAAATAAAAATACATACATCAATCAGAGCTGGAGGAAAGGTATTGCTCTTTCAATCGGTTTTAGTTATGTTATGTTAACTTTGAAAATCGACTCGTGCGGCCGAGTTTTAAGCCACGGCCTTCTGTCTATTAAAAGAAAGAAGTCTCTAAAGAAATTACTTTTAACTTCCTCAAAGACTTTCACGTTAAACTGAAAACATACTATAAATAGGATTAACTAAACTTCTAGTATCGGTCTAGAAAACCTAGAACAAAGTTTCTCCAAAGAGGTGAAACACTGAAACACGTTTACACTTTCGAACGAGTAATAAATGTAGCTAAATAAAGTTATCGACGCGTACAAAGACGTAGCAAAGAGCTTATATATTTACATTCAGAAGGTCGGTTTCATTCAAGGAGAAAACAGGTATACGTAAACATGGACTCGTACGTAAAGTTAAACCAGAAAGTGTTTGTGCTTCGGTGAATTTCGTGTTTCCAAATTATCACAATCGTTGGACCACAGAGAAATCTATACTGTTATACTATATTTTATATTATGTTAATATTATAAAGCTGAAGAGATTGTTCTCTGAATCTCAGGACTTTGAAAAAGGTTTGAGTTGAAAAAATATTTTTGTATTGGATTGCCCATTTATCGAGGTAGGTTATATAATATCACGCTACGACCAATAGAAGAGGTGCATCAAAGAAAAATTTTGCAAAACTAGGGACTATGTGACGCAGACGAAGTTGCGCGGGCCAGCTAGTCATCCATGTAGGCAAAGATAAATACCACCCCACCACGCTAGCTATGTCCTCCCACTCTCTATAGCAGCGCACTTATCGTCTCGCTTTTCTATGACGTAGTCTCTATGGTTTTCTATTTCGGCCCCATGATGTCACATGTCTCTTAAAAGTTATAGATAAATTGCAAAAAGTTCTTAATTCATAATTTTATAAATATGGTAATACAAAGTAAACATATACTTTTATGATCGCAGCACCTTAATTTAAGATCTACGATCATGCGTTCGTATTTCCGAAGACCAACGATGATTTCCAAAGCGCATACTTTTCTCAGGAGATATGTATTGCAAATTTGCAACGATTAACAAATGACAGTCGCAAGTGCTTTTGCACTCGGTATACGTGAAAAATGTCTATGTGTGTGTGTTTGTGCTCGTTGAATGGAACCAGCCTTCTGTGGTATTCTTAGAAAGGGTTCTAAACAAATTCATAGGTAAATGTGAGAACAGGTGTTACCCGATGTTTCGACTAAAAAGGTTTGCAAACAATATATATATTTTCCACGCGATCTCGGATCTCCAGTTTGCTTCCTTTTTTCTATTTAAGGGTAAGCTGTGTTTACGGTATGTAGCCGGAAATGTTTGAAGGGATGTGTGAAAATGTTAGGGTCGAATATTGCTTGTTTGAATTGGTATGTTTTATTTCTGTGAGATTTTGGTCAAGCTGCGGTTAAATAAAACTGATTTGAAGCAAACAATAAATTCGCTTCAAAGTTTCTCCCTCAGTACTAAAATTGCTGAATTCAAGGAGCTTTAAAAATATGCAAAATGACTAAAACCTTTTTAAAGTAAAAAATACATTGATCTCTTATTTTTTTCATCCAAAAACAGCATCTTCCGTTGGCTTTTGTCTAACCTGATGGCCTGGATTTATTTTATGTACTAGTACCTACAATCTATGCAAATAAATTTTACTTTATTTTTACTTAGACAAAGTGCATATCGCTTTTAAAGCGTTTCGTACTTAAACACTCAAACAACTTATCTTTGGAAGCGCGAAAACACAGAACTAAAAGAAATGTACCAAGTTTGACATAACGATGCAAGTGGGTGTGGTTATACTTCACGGCACACACCCCGAAAAACTAGTTGGTGAGATACCTCATCCCAGGTTTCTGGGCAACGGGCTCCACCTTCTAGTAATGAGTGAAGTAGAGAGTCCGTTTCGGCGGGCCTCGCCGGTCACTCATCCCACGTAGCGAGCGAAAGCTTGCTGACATGAGTTCTGAGGGGGAGGGGGATGTCCCTACCGTTGGCTACGGTAGCCCCCTCCATCTGGCGTCGGCCTCTCAGGGGCTGTGGATGCACGGAGCCGATAGGACTGAGTGGGGTTTTGTATTTCATTCGTGTGATGCATTTCCTTAAGTCGAGGGGGGTACGCTGCCTAAGGGTAGGGCGGCCCTATCCTCGCTTCTCGGGCCCCATAACTTGTCGAAGCCGGCAGGGGGGTTCGGGGGGTGGATGACATCTTTCCGTGATCAAGGTGCAATCGTGAGTCATTGGTACTGGTCTTCTGTCCTGCCTTCGTATGAGGGGTGGCACATAGCGCCGGGCATGCGACCGACTACCCTGTGATCGTATGTTGTAATCGGGTTAAGCCGACGGTTTCTGCCCTAATTACTATCGTGGGTGGTTGATCGGAGACTGCTTCCGACGTCGTGGGTGGTGGCGCGTTCCTTGGTTGGGCGCAACCCCTACACCCCCCGCGCGGCGGTCGTAACCATGACTCTCTTAAGGTAGCGACCTACAAAAATTACTACAATGCCATCTATGACACGACGGAAGAACTAACATCAATTTCCCAAGTACATCTCGCAAGCAAAGTTTACATCGACTTAAGACTATATAGAGAAACCCGACAACAACTGTCTGGCAGTTGCACACCGGACATAACACCTGTCTGGTTGGAGGATTCTCCCTTTTCATTGGACTATTGAGGAACTTTACACCCTGTTCCTCAAACTCCTAAAGTGGTTATACTCCAAAATGATTTACAGCAGAATTGACAGTACGTTTGATTATGTAAATCACATTTATTTTATCTTTGAGAGTTGACTGTTGACCCTTACGTGATCCATAATAGAAGTTTGAAGAACATGGTGATCGAGTTCTTCATTCACCGTGAAAGCAGGAGCAGACGGGTGTTGTGTCTGTTGAGCCAACGGTTGTGTTCGGGTTTTTTTTATATTAAGTCACAGATAAATTTAATATCGCTATTCTGAATTTTGATGTTAGCTCTTCTTTTGTGCCATAGATGGCACTGTAATTTTTCTTTGTAATGCTGCTCAGGGCTGATACAAGGTCAACATCACTCCACTGGCCTCCGACCACCGTAGGCGCGGGCATGTGGACGGTGAGTAATGGGCTAGCTCACCGTCCGTCCGTCTCATGACGTCATGAGACGTCGGCGTGGTCGTATTGCACGCGCGCATCAAGGAGATGTCAGCAAATCGGAAGGGATCCGAGAGGGCCGATGCCTGCCAGGGCTATGGGACTGTTCGAAAAAGATACCGAGGCCCTGGAACACAAGGGGCTAAGAAGGAACATGGATGGGTTTTAGTCAGTACAAGTCTGACACTCCCTTCCGCTCCGCCCAGAGCGGGAGGAGTCATTTGATGATTTCCAATCCGAATTAAAATAAGGCTGATATAAGGTCAATATCACTCTTTCTAATCCCTAATGATTATACAGTCGGATCCAACATGTAATAAAATTCAGCAGACAATAACATTTCTTCCTGCACTTACACCATCAAGACTTCAGGATGAAGTTATACACTTACTTTTTATCTCTGAAGTAATTCTCCTACTCTCAGAAGCTGTAAAAACGGACTACATTCTTTAATCGACGGCCATCGCTCCCTTTTATATAGCCTTTACGATGTTACCCTTATAATATCTTAATAAAGGAGGGTACGAACTAAAATATTAGGTCAGAAGCTAGCCTTTTTGGTGGGACGTATAATTTTGAGTGTTGGGTCGAATTTGATTTGATGGCTTCGATTTGAGTGGCGTACTTGGCTGTTAAATATGGCACATAGGAGCTTTTATAATGGTATTGTATTACCCAGTACTAACTGGGTTGTGGAGGTCAGATAGTGTATTCAGCTGCATCTGGTTAGACTGGAAGCCGATCTGAACATATTTGGGAAAAGACTAGGCAGATGATGATGCCACCAATGGCGGTTCTGATTAACTGTTTCCATGGGTAGAAATAAGAAGAGATCATGGCTTATTTTACATGACGGCATTACTTTTGAGTTGTAAAGACAATAAAATCGAAACTAAATTAAAAAGAAAATGATGCACCAATGATCTAGTAGCTTTATTAAAACATACAGCCCAGCTGTCCAATGCATTACAAATCTATTATAATTATTTTTAATCTCCAGACTTCTACGATAATAAACTAAGGGGCCTTCGATAAAACAAAGTTGTTGCCTAGTGAAAAACTACCTTAATCTTTTCAATTTCTTTTTCCACTTTTTCCCAACCTTTCGGCAGAAAAACAGTTTATCAAAGTGAATTTAATTCCACGTACTCATTAAAAAGATGAAAAGAAAAAGATGCGGAGTTTTTCATTCTAACTCGTTAACTATTACTGGATCTACATAAAAGATAACTATCTTTTTACGAAACATCCATTATTCATGATAATATCCGTTTAGTTTATCTTTTTTCTTTAATAGTTCATAATCCTTTGTACTCGAAGTAACGTGAGCTTTTATAATGTTATATAAAATGAAACAAAAACCGGCCACGTGCGAGTCGGAGACGCGCATGAAGGGTTCCGTAAGATTATTTATAAAAAACCGACTTTGATAAAAATGGTATTAGGAACCTCAATGTCATTTATAAACACCCCGCTCGTATGGATTTTTTTTTAGTTTGTGTTCCTTGTGGGGGGGGGGAGTATCCTTAATATTTTTTTTTTTTGTGCAAATTCGTAAAACGGTTCAGAGAATACTTCTACCTACCTTCCTACCAGACAGACATGATGAATCTATAAGGGTTCCGTTTTTTGCCATTCGGCTACGGATCCCTAAAAAGGAGCAAAAAAATCACTTTTTTGTATGGGTGCCCCCTTACATATTTATTTTATTTTGTTTTTAGTATTTGTAGTTATAGCGGCAACAGAAATACATAATCTGTCGAAATTTAATTTGGCTAACCATCATGGTTCATAAGATACAGCCTGGTGACAGACGGTTTGACCCTTTGGGTACGCAACCCTAAAAAATAGTTCTTGGCAAATAGAGTGTGTCCCGACATTTTAATTTTTGGTGTCTACTTTTTATCTAAAATGTAACTTTCAGATGATCATTCACATTTATAATAGTATCGTAGTAAGATGATAGCGTAGACACTGACACAAGAAAAAATCTATTCTATCGATGGCATACTAAACTCTTTTGACTCTTATACTTGCTTCTAATCAAAGACATTGACATATTTACGAGCGATAGACGAGGCCAGACCATGAATAATCCAATATTGTGTTAAACTAGTTACTACTTAGTAACAAATCGGTATGTCTAGTGTCATAAGCCTTTTTTTTAAGGATGGGAAATCATCAAATGAGCCCCCTACTCTGGGCAGAATGGGAGGGAGTGCCAGACTTATACTGACTAAAACCCATCCATGTTCCGTCTTAGCCCTTTGTGTTCCAGGGCCACGGTATCTCTTTCGAACAGTCCCGCAGCCCTGGCAGGCATCGGCCCTCTCGGACCCCTTCCGATTCGCTGACATCTCCTTGAGGCGCGCGTGGAACACGAACGCACCGTCGACACGGCCTGTCGTCATAAGACGGACAGACGTTGAGCTAGAGTGTCATAAGCCTGCTTGTCAGTTAGCATTCGTGTTACAAAATTGAAAATATTAGGGATCAACATTTTTGTATGAAACTATTCCCAATGTCCGCTCTATAAGTCTTTTAAATCTCTTTGCTTGTAATAAAGACATCGCTGAAACGACACAATTAACCCACTTAACCTCAAAACCAGAACAACGACAAAATAAAGTAAAAGACGCAATACTTTCGCAGACGAAGTTTCTCAAAGAGCTCTGCTACTATAGTAATTAGTATTGACAAAAGAATTCTTTTCTGTGAAGAACTAAAGGGTTCTTTCTTTTGTAATTAGAGTTAAGGAACCTTGATGAAGTTGACGCAAGAAAGGGTGGGCTCAGTGGTATCGAAAGAAAGAAAAACCTTCAATTTATGCAATACATGACGTCTAGCAAAACCTAATGTGCATCTCTGCCTTACGCTTCGGGTATTACAAGCATCAATTATTATTAAGTAATCAAAATTAATTATTATGTTTTTTTAAAGTATACATTTTAGTTTATAGGTATTGTTCGTATACTTATATATGTATTGTAATGTATGGGCCTTAGTTGCCTGAAATAATAAATGATGTTATTTTTCAGATTTTAGCCGGTTCGGTTCTCGAGTGTGTGGCAAGCGAATTTTCGAAAATATTTGAAAGCAGTTTTGTTTATTTTTAAATATAAATAAATCTTTCCTTTGAGTAAAATTTTCTATCTCTAGTATTTAGAGTACTTTCCCTCCAAGTGGGTTTGAAAAATTTCATCCTGTATACTCGTCTGGCAGATGCTTGCAACCACTAGAATATTCTGGCTGTTTACATATACTTTTTAAACAATTGCCTCAAAATTTGAGCCTTGCTGGAGCAGGTTATGAATTACTATCCCGATGACAACTTTACTATTTTCTAGCTCATAATGGCAATCCGTAAAACAGGTTGGCAATTTGTTTTTACACTCAAACATACGTAAATTGCAACATATTAAAATTGTAGCTTTGTGGTAGCAGGTTATAAAATAAAATAACCAAATCAAATAAAATGTATTCCTAAATGTAGGTTTCATAACAATGAGATCATCATCATCAGCCTATATTGTTCCCACTGCTGGGACGCAGGCCTCCTCTCTATGAGAGGGAATGGGCTGTAATCCACCACGCGGGCCCAGTGCGGGTTGGTAGATGTCACATGTCTTCGAATGTTTAGTTCTAGGACATGCCGGTTTCCTCACGATGTTTTCCTTCACCGTTTTGAGAGCAGCGGTGATGAAATAAATTACACAAAGTAATGCGCCTGCCTGGGTTCGAACCTACGACTTACTGCTCGTAAGTCGGGGCTGCTACCACTGGGCCACCGCTGCTCCTTTCAATCCTTCTAACAATGAGATGTTATATATGGGTGCGCCAAAGTTCACCTAAATTTTCAACTCCGATAATTGGAAATCCGAAAATGTTCTTCCTAACATTTTTCATCCTAACAACCACAATTCCTAACTACTCTGTCTCTAATGTTCTTAATTCCGAAGCATTCAACTTCATAATGTCAGTAGCAATAAACATCTATTATACTTTTATTGTTTTCCTATATTTTCTCAACATAACCATCTTTTACACTATTATTCAAAGTCATATCTTTTTTGTCTAGATTTCTTTTGTATGAACTACGCGCGAGCCGAGCGAGCGTAGCGAGCGGTGCCGCGGTAGCGGCCGGCGAGCGCTACCTCGAAATTGGTCGCGAAATTTTTCTATGTATTTTCTTCATAGTGGGGGCACTATAACTATCATCTTCTACCCACATATATTTTTTACTACACTTGGTAAATGTTTCTTTCTGAGTATGAGTGAAAATATTATGGTAATTATGTTTAGGGATAATAGCGTTATGATAAAAAACAGTAGGAGTTTAAATATATTTACATTAATGATATTATTAATTACAATTTTCGGAAATATGAGTGCTATGAACATCGCCGGTAGCACTACAAATAGTATGAATTGAAAACTTTAGGATGAAAAATTTTAGGAAGAGTGATCATTCGGATTACAAATCATTAGGAAGAACAATTTCGGGTAAAGAACTTTAGGTGAGCCAATATGGACCCGTTATATATAAATGATTAGTTCGCTAAATTTTACTCGAGAGCATACAAATCATAATAAAGATAGGTTGTATGTCAAAACAATAGACACAAATTCTAAATTAAATAACACAATTACATACTAACACACAATTCCTTACGTAGTAACATACAATTACAAAAGTAAAAAAAAAAGAAATTGTCATGTCATCCATAAACTCAGCTGGAGTAGTAGCATAATATTTGGGATGATGACGCAAGCGCGAGATGCCTGCCAGAACGGTACGTCTCGGTAATCATAAAACATAATTAAAAAAAAAAAACTAGCTTTATGGGAAACGGGTTACTCGGATGTTATGGTTGCTCTCCCACTAGTATTTTTGGTGAATTGAGTAGGAATTTAGGTTTGTTAATATTTTCAGTGAGAAATTCAGAATTCTACAAGCCCAGATCTAGATATAATTAATTCGAAATATTTTGTATAACATTCTACTTTGCTAAGTTTTTGAGTTTCGCTTTATTACATTAGCTGTCCAGCGCAACTTCGTCTGCGTCACATTTCCCCGTTTTCGAAACGTTTTTCATTGCTGCTCCGCTCCTATTGGTCGTAGCGTGATGATATATAGCCTATAGCTTTCGTCGATAAATGGGCCATCTAAAACTGAAAGATTTCTCAACTCAGATCAGTTGTTCCTGAGATTAGCGCATTCAAGCAAATAAACTCTTTAACTTTATAATATTATTAGTATAGATTTGACATACATACAACCAACAAGTTTTGTGTTTTATAAGGAATGGCACATATTTTACTCATCAATTTAATATTGTTGCCTGCTTCGTTGGTCCAGTGGTCGCAAGCGTCACTGCTGAGCATTAGGTCCTGTTTTCAATCAGGCAGTGTTATTGGGTTTTTCCATCACGAATTTCTCAGCAGGAGTCTGGATTTGGGCCTGGTTGATGGCAATAGGCTCGCCCCTATTACATTGGACTTAAACATAACTGGCGAGACCAAGAAAGAGGACTCTTCCCCACTGTGGTCCGAATCGAACAATTTATTGCAAAAAGTTCTTGTACGATTCGCAACGCGGTGCGAAAGGACCTATTCAAAAATAGGTCTTGGGTCATTCACACCGCGGGCTGAACCATGTTTTATTATATATATGCAAACCAACACGTTTTCTGTTTAATATGAAGTACATGTATACATTTATTTTACATGCCAATTTAATACTGCTCTCGTAGGAAAAGTGGTTCGGTATGGCGGAAAGAATCACCCCCTTGACGATTACAGATGATTAAATTGGTAGCCTGCATAATTATATGGCCCATCTCGTGTAAAGCAATATCATACAAATAAAAAACCTACTACCTACTATATAATCCATACTTCCATACTAATATTATAAATGCAAATGTCACTCTGTTTGTTTGTTACCTTTTTACGACTAAACGGCTGATCGGATCTTAATGAAATTTAACAAGAAGATAGATTTTAACCTGGGAAAGGACATAGGCTATATATCATCACGCTACGACCAATAGGAGCGGAGCAGCAATGAAAAATATTGCGAAGACGGGGAAAATTTGACGCAGACGAAGTTGCGCGGAACAATAGGCTATTATAAATGCGATAGTTTGTGAGGACGGAAGGCTGGATGTTTATTGCTCTTTCACGCGAAAACTTTTAAACGAATTTATACGAAATTTGGCACGCATGTAGTTTATAACCTGAATTAACACATAGGATACTTTTTATCCCGGTGGTACAATCCCATTGGGGCAATTATAGAATTTCACGTGAGCCAGTAGAGCTGTATGGATCTTTTGGCGGTCAAATGCTGTTGTTTATCATGTATTTGTGAAATTTATTAAAATGTCCAGATTATAAGTTTAAACTATTCCTAATTTTATTATACATGGTCTTAAACACTATCACCAATATCGGGAACGCAAAAAGTTAACATAACAAAGCGTCAGTGACCAAATCCTACTAATATTATAAATGCGAAAGTTTGTGAGGATGGATGGATGTTTGTTACTCTTTCACGCAAAAACTACCAAATGGATTTGGATGAAATTTGGCACATGGGTAGTTTATAACCTGAATTAACACATAGGATACTTTTTATCCCGATAGTATGTTCCCGTGGGACAATTATCGATCTCCACGCGGGCGACGCCGCGGGCATAAGCTTGTGCTTCATACATTTGCTCATATGCAGATACCGATTGCGAGTGCGTGGATTAGGCGATAAGACTATGTAAAGATCGTAGCAGAAGCCGTTATGTAGTTTCTGCCTGCCCCCATGACAAAAAGGCATGAATTAATGTACGTATTGAAAGTCAACAAATCTTCAAAACTCCTACTCCAGCAAACATCATCTGCCTGGCGTTTTCCCAACTATGTTTGGGTCGGCTTCCAGTCTAAACGGATGCAGCTGAGTACCAGTATTTTACAACCCAGTTAGTACTGGGTAATGCGATACCCTTAGATAAGACTGGGTGTCAGACTTTTGGGCCACTAACTACCTGTGTACAGCCGGGACCAACGGCTTAACGTGCTTTCCGAGGCACGGAGGGATCTCGGTATTTAATGGGTGGTCACCCATCCACGGACCAGCCCCGGCAAGCCCTTAGCCTAAAGATCGACCCGAGCGGCTGTTATTATTTAGCTATGAGCTCCTCTAGAACAAACATCTTACAATAATGTAACTGTATAAGAACTAATGCTCCAGTTAATAAATTACTTTTATTTCCTTATCCGGTATTGCAGGAAAACATCGAGTAAAGGAGAGTGGGGATGTTCCGACCACTTTTATAATTGAATGAATGTGGTACTTAGTCAACATTTTTGTTGTCCCTAGTAAAAGGTTTTTGTTTACTGCTTTCTGCTGCTCATCAGCATTTAGGTGTTGTAATATGATAGTTACATCATCATCTGCCTAGCCTTTTCCCAAACTATCTTGGGGTCGGCTTCCAGTCTAACCGGATGCAGCTGAGTACTAGTATTTTTTATGAAGTGACTGCCTATCTGACCTCCATAACCAAGTAACTGGGTAATACGATCCCCTTGGTAAGACGATCTCAGACTTTTGGCTTCTGACTACTCGTAACGACTGTCAAAGATCTACAAAAGACAGCCGGGACCAACGGCTTAACGTGCTTTCCGAGGCAAGGCGGAAACTTGGTATGTAATAATGGTCACTCATCCACGGATCAACCTCGACAAGCACTGCTTAACCTTTTAAATCGACCTGTGTGGCTGTTATTATTTAGCCACGAGCTCCTCTTATAAGCAACTATGATGATATCGAGCTAATATGATAATTACATAGAACTGTAAACTGTTCCTTCAAGAAACCGTGGTGCTGATGGATGCATTGAATAGTACGGGGGTTCTGGAGATATTTAAATTAAAGTTATAACATTAAAAACTTGGATTCTAAAAAAACCTGTGAAAAAGTTGGAACTTTGACCGCCAATATCTCCGTAACTAGAAGGTTCCCAGGTATGAATGAATGTAGTTTTAAGAA
This sequence comes from Cerastis leucographa, assembly GCA_963082945.1. Lineage (NCBI taxonomy): Eukaryota > Metazoa > Arthropoda > Insecta > Lepidoptera > Noctuidae > Cerastis > Cerastis leucographa. The sequence continues at coordinate 2,386,811 of OY720369.1, read as the reverse complement.
TATCTATTGTCTTTTCCAACTTTATTACAAACCTGAGTGATGTTGGTCTTGTGTTAATTATGTAAACCGTTATTTTTTCATTATTAGTTTTATTGCATTTCAATAAATAAAGTCATAACTTTTTTCCACGAGACTTATTCTGTTTTACATTCAATTATGTAAATAATATTTATTTCTTTAACATTATCATCAGCCTATAATGTTCCCACTGCTGGGACACAGGCCTCCTCTCTATGAGAGGGAGTGGCTGTAATCCACCACGCGCGCCCAATGCGGGTTGGTAGATGTCACATGTCTTCGAATTTTTGGATCTAGGACATGCCGGTTTCCTCACGATGTTTTCCTTCACCGTTTTTGAGGGCAGCAGTTTCTTTCACACCGGCAATTATATTCTAAGTTAATCGTTTGTTTAATAGTACAGTTTAAAATGAATAATGTCTTCTTTATTAATAACATTTACTACGGGATATTTACCATGTGTATTATTTGTTTCGAGTTCCCGATATTTCGGCGCTGTTGCAAACGCCATGATCACGGTTTATCCGTGATCATGGCGTTTGCAACAGCGCAACAACACATGGTAAATATCCCGTAGTAAATGTTATTAATAGTGTTAGTGACCATGTCAGTTTAAAAACTTATAATGTCTTCTTTTCTTTTTCGTGTGGTTAGAACTTGGTGTCAGAGTTTTCATGCCGTCAATGGGCCTCTGACTTGGCTTTACATGCCGTCGAGAAGTATCTCTCAGGCATGTTTGGTTTCCTCACGATGTTTTATAAGATTTGTGCATCATATATGATTTATTACAACATAAATAAGTCAATCGTCTTATCATTACCATAATATTCCACCAAATCACTCACTGTCCATTCTCCCCACTATCCTCTTAATGTAGCCCAATGTTTTTGTTATTTACTAAGCTGCTGACAACTGCTGATGGAAAAGATTTCGAGGGAAGTGCTTAAAGAGGAGTAGTGTTTTGTTATTGTTTGTGACTTCTTTGGAAAAGAAACAATGAATTACTTTTCGCGACGGACCTCGACGGCGAGATCGGAAAGACGGCGGTTTGCGTCTGAACATTTTAAGAGTGTTAGTCTCTTTGCTACTCTCCTGGAGGAGGGTGATAGCATCATCGTGAGTGACGAGGGTATGCCTCGGACGGCGTACAGAACTAATTTGCGAGGTTTGTAACAGGTGGCCGTTGCGATCAGGGGATTACGGTGCTTAATAGCTTATTAGTAGTCATCTCACTGGTAAATCTTATTATATTCACTCAAATTGATATTTTTTGGTATTATAAATACAAAAACAAGGCAGCCGTCAAACTACATACAATGAAACCTCTCGAATGATGGTTTAAACTTCAAACCAATTATCTTTTTTTTTTTTTAAAGACATTTGTAAAATGTTTTTTAGTTAATTTTTAGACCTATGCTTATGCGTATGAAGTTTCATTAAAATTGGTTCAGTCATTTCATGAGATTTTTATGAGTGGTGTTAGTACCTAATAGTACACCCAATGTTATTATTATTCTGTTACATGGCATTTAAACATTCCTGACTATAAGTGGTCGTCATAGCTGTATACTTACGCTATCAGGTACAATATACATACATATCTGCGTTACCCTAACTTACACCAAACATTTTCATAAGGCAAAAAACTTCTCGGCCCTCATATTAATGACCCTTTAAATTCTCCCACACGCCAATTCCGTTGCTATGCAAATCCGACACCATAGTCGTATCACGTTCGGTAATAACCGCCAAGTTATGACGTACGTGACACTCACAGGTACTGTCTGCCTGTAGTCATTGGATTAGCAGATGTTTATTATATTAGAATGGACAGAAATAATTAATGGGTATCATTAATGCTATGTATAGCAGTGATTATTATTTTTCTAACTTACATTTTACATTTTTAAACGTAAACTAAAAGGCTGGCTAACTGAACACGCATTATATGACCATAAATAACGGTTTTAAGTAATTGATTTAATTAATACATTTTTTATTTATTTTACTTTTTGTTGACAAATTTGTAGTTGCATTATTCTTAATGTGTGATAATTTTGTATTTTATGCTGCATTAATGTATAAAGATTTGTGCTTTTAATTTGACATTTAATTTGATAATTATTAATAAATAAACTAAACTTATGTTCCTCTAAATAAATAAGTCACAAGTCAGACATTCAGATCACGATAAACACGACCTAAATCTCAAAAAGGTTCCAACACACAGCTTCATAGTCATAAACATCTTTTGTTTAGAGAGGTGTCCTCTTCTCAAATATGAATGTTTGTCATGCTACTATTGTCCGTTCTAATCTATGTGGGTTAGTCTGATTGACAGGTGTAATGCAATGAACTGCTGGGACACAAGTTACATGCTTGCGTCACACGTGTTGAACATGAGAAAACAAATGAAAGTAATTGCTGAGAGCTTGCTTCAGTTCAGCGAGACGCGAATGAAAAACACGCGTGATGTGTCGCTCGACGCAAGTCGGAACGCCTTTTTTTTTGCGGATGGGAAATCATCAAATGACTTCTCCCGCTCTGGGAGCGGGAGGGAGTGTCAGACTTGTACTGACTAAAACCCACCCATGTTCCTTCTTCGCCCTTTGTGTTCCAGGGCCGCGGTATCTCTTTCGAACAACCCGCAGCAAGTCGGAACGCCTGAGGTTGTGAATAAGGCACGTTCTTTGTATATCTACAGCTACATGCTGGTACCTACTGCAGTGCTGTGATTGCTTTCTTCTTTCAACGTAGCGACAGCAAAAAGTTTAAATATGTTTAATCCAAAACTTAGCCACGTGAACTCCGCTCACTGATGCAAAAAAAAAATGTAGATCATCTAGTGTGCAGGAGATGGTGCATGCCGTGTAAGATAGAAAATGGGCATCTGTAGAGAGACGCCGCGTACGCACTTGACGTCTGAGCCGTCTATGAACCCCTATCTGCAGGAGATTGTCTTTGCTCCGAGATTGTGATTGCCTTGACACACAGTAAAATTAAGACCTAAAATTAAGACGGGCATAGGTAAAGAGAATACATACTTCAGCCAAGAACTTTATTTCTTTGACTGAAATATGTAGCATCATCATCATCATCATCAGCCTGTACTCATCCATTGCTGGACATAGGCCTCTCCCATGACACGCTACTGAGCATGATCCTCGGCCACTCTCAGCCAGTTCTTGCCAGCCGCCTGGCGAAGATCATCGCTCCACCGAGTCTGAGGACGTCCTACGCTACGTTTACCGATCCATGGTCTCCACTCAAGAACTCGTCTACCCCAACGGTTATCGGTTCTTCTGGTTATATGGCTGGCCCATTGCCACTTCAGCGTGCTGATGCAGTGGGCTATGTCGATAACTTGGTTCCCTGTCGGATCAACTCGTTAGGAAGTCGATCTTTCAGAGAAACGCAGAGCATAATCTTTTCTACAAGGTGTTGTTTTGCAACCTCGTCAAAATCCAGGGAGTTGTCACTAAAGACATACATAAAAAAATAAAATTACGGTGCCTAGTTAATTATTAATAAAAACTGTGATATCAGAATAACCCTTTAACGTGATTTACGGAATAATAAATTATCGAAAAAAACGTTTGAGATTGTTTGTATGTGTAAAAGCGCGATTATAGGACGAGAATCAGACGGGCTGCGTTTAAAACACAGGTGGTTTTCACACTAACCGATTCCGTAAATAAACAAAAAAATATAAATTACGAACCCATTTTATTATCGAGGTCGAGAATCATTTATATAGTTACCTCCTTGAATTTGACGAGGATGCAAAACAACACCTTGTATAGCAAGTTGAGCGACTTTAAAGTGGACTAACTCTACCGTGAGTGTCCACGTTTCGGCACCGAAATATGTATACCTCAGAATAACTAGTAAGCTATGGTCCGTCCTAATCTGTGTGGGTAAGTCTGAATGACGGGGGTAATGCAATGACCGTCGACACGCAGAACGTGCCCTAACGTCTTGTGTGGACGTGACCTTTCGTGGTAGCTATTTCAGAATTGTTATCAGCAGAGGTAACCGTTTGCTATCAGGTGGTCTGTTAACTTAACATGTAATTTAATTTGGCTTTTAACAGTCCCAATTAATCAACAGTCATGTAAATCATCATCATCATCATTAATTTTAGAATTTTTTCTTTTTAAAAACTAGGAATTTCTCCTGTATTAATTTAAACATTTAAACTCACATACACAAAATGCCAGACCCGGAATAACTATCTGTAGGCCATACAAATATTTGTTGCGTGTTGGGATCGAACCCGCGATACGCAGCGCAGCAGTCGATTGCGCTAACCATGCTGACAGATGTTTTTTACCCTATCACAATGTTTTCCTATTTAATCCAAAGGTTGACTGGTAGAGAATGCCTTGTGGCATTATGTCCGCCTATGTACCACTATTGTATATGAAGCTTAAGTAAATAAAATAGAAATGTATTGGCCTCTTCGCGCGCACTCTGCGCTGTCCATACGTCCATATCACCGCTTCCTCCCGACTGCGTGGAGGAGCGGTGACGTGTTTGAATCGCCTTAGAGCAGAAAAATGACGAAAACAGTAAAAAAGATCGGCTAAGTGCGAGTCGGACTCGCGCACGAAGGGTTCCGTACCATTATTTAAACAAGCAAAAAAGTAACTTTTTTTTTAATTGGAGCCCCTTAAATATTTATTTTGTTCTGTTTGCAGTATTTTTTGTTATAGCATCAACAGAAATACATAATGTGTAGAAATTTCAACTGGCTAACTATCACGGTTCATGAGATACAGCCTGGTGACAGACGGACGGACGGACGGACGTTCAGCGAAGTGTGACTGTTCCTGAATTACCCTAGGCTGATAAAATTTTCGTTTTTCCTAAATCATAATAATTCATAAAACTAAGGTCGGTTTCCCCCGAAGGGGAAAGGGTCGTGCCCCGCCATTTTCCGCACGACCCTGTAAGGCTCGTCCCTGACTGGTCACCTTCCCACCGACATAGAGGACTGAATTCCCAATTTAGGGCAGCCCTGTCCCGACTTTGAAAGCTAGGGGACAGGGAGGGGTACAAGGTGAAGTTAATATTGGGAATTCACTGTTAATACATATACATTAATAATATCGAATCATATCAAACAATACAACAATAAAGTATGAAGCTAATAAGACAAGAGGTCGCAAATATACGATATGTAGGACAAGGTGGTAAAAGGAACGTTGTGCTTGTGCTAAAGAAGTTGTATAATTATTATCTACGTTATTTTATGTTATTCCAATGTAGTAGATGCCGTTTGCAGACGCAAACGGTTCCATGTCACGTCATGGAGCCATTTTACAACGTCTGCCCGGCGTACGTGTACTGTTAGACCTAAGTGCATAGCCCCACTAAGGACACTGCTGCGAACTCTAACAGACCACGTTCCCTAGGCACTATTTACATGTCGTTCTCAATACTAAGGCAGTGGGTTGTGAGGCCAGCTGCCATTGAGGAAGACAGGTTTCAGTATTTCCATCTACTCGCGTACTCCCTTAAGTCCCTTACGGCAGACTACCCCAATTACTGTTATAACTCAAAACTTGCACAAGAACACCGTAGACTCAGTCTGTAGCAGAACATATTGCGATAGTTATTTGTGGACACCGAAGTGGTAATTATATCGTCACTTCACATTTTCTTAATCTTCCCCAATCGTAATTGCGTGTCTCGCTAAATAGTGTCGATTCAGAATAGCCTACCAGTGGCTTTGGTTTTGTTTTAACGAGACACAGTCCCTAGCGTCCCTCAGGACGTAGCTATCAATCCAGTTAGGAATACTTAGTGGAGCCTACCCCCACTCCCAAAATGTGTGCCAGAAATCTCTACGCAATGTTTCTGAGCTAGACCTTTTTAGGAAGCAGTATTCATCAGCAGCGTTTGGTTGATTTGTACTACAAGTACAAGTCGGCAATATTATTGAACAATATCATGTGTTTTGATCAAACCATGAATATTACGGTGCTGCCTTCACCACTGAACAATATAGTTTGTTCTAATTGAAATGCGAATATTACGGTTCTGCCTTCCAGTTGTGGTGCGTCAGATAAAAGTCAATATCCGTCAATAGTCAGGTGTGTTAGTGTACAGTGTACATGTGGTATGCTTGAGGTGATTGTAGAGTGTAGCAGAAGGCTTTCCCCGTCTCCCTATAACCAAACGCAACTGACGGATATTTGCCAAGGTACGGATGAGTAGGTGGATACATAACACATAAGATAATAGTATATATTATGATGATAAGAAGCAGTTGCTCCGCCATGCTGAAATAAATGATTATTAACAGCTCCTCTGCACCGCTGCCAACCAGCTATTATGAGCTAAGAATTAATTATAGTTAACACTTACCACGTGTTAATTTAAGGAGTCTACAACTCTCTTACAGAATACTGCAAACATTACCAGTTTCGCCTCCGCCGCAGCTCTCCTCCAACCACGCCTCGACACTCACTTTAGACTTAGATATTACTAATATATAAATTTAACATATGAAATACGAATCTCTCTCTAACAACAGCCTACTCGGATATTAACATCTTGGTACCAAGACTACGCTAACTTCACGAGCCTAACCTAGGACGTCCTAGCCCTTTAAGGTCTAAACCTAACCCGTCCGAACTCTCCCGTGATCTCAAAACCCACTGTCCACTTGGACCTCTTGGTATTCACCAAATCTCCCAACTTAATTAGCTCACATCGTCCGAGCCCTATAGCGATCCAAGACCAACTGCCCGTCCTTCATCTCCCACAACATCCATCTCAAAAATGCCACGACCAGCTTAAGGTTCCTTTTTGCGTGATTTCTTAATTATTTAACAGCCCCGTTTTTGTGCAACCGTCTCGATTGTTTTAAGGGTTTGGGTATTCGCATTCCTGACCGGGGTTTATTGCAACCAGATGTGATTCAGCTATTGTAAGTAACACTTAGAAATCTGATATTTTTTATCGTTTCATAAGAATTCGGTAAAATATTACATTTGGCCTGTCGACTGGCAATTGCCTATAGTTTTTTTTCCCATGAAATAAAGGATTTATGCCTTTCCAAGTGTTCCAAGACTGCTTCACAATTCAAAGGAAGAAATAACGTTTCGTTATTAATTACGGTCTACTTGTCAGGCTGTCAACCCATAAACTAGAGGTTTAATGTGTTTCTAAGTGGCCGATACCGTGTGATGATTTTGAAATAGAAATCAAGATAAAGATATTTGGTTAATAATTAGGAGTACGTGACAGACAGTCACATTCCCCCCTCTGAAAATCAGACGCGTGACTTAGTACAGCGGATGAGCTTTCACTATAGGATGAACTGTGCCTTTCCAAGACATAACTATAGAGTTTAAAAGTGCACCCATCTGCTATGTTTACCTAATCAGATTATTATAATTGTTCCAACTGGAATATTAATCCAATAAGACACATCGTCTGCTATAATTTTGCTTAGTTTCGCAGAACTATATCTTTAGTCATTACATAATTCCTCTGTTTAAACTTATTCCTCCACAAAATACTCTTGTCATTTACCACGTTACAGGTTGTTTCAGAAGACCTGTGCATGCTTATAATTTAGTTTTACATACCAGAGTCTCTTTAAGAGTATTTGTGCTATCGAGCGACGCTACCTACGATGCTCGCTCGTTCTAAACTCAGCTCACCGGAGCCGCCGCTGGACAGAGGCCTTTCCCAATACACCTCTACGCTGAATCAGCTTAGTCAGCTACTTGTAGCTGTATCCAGGAGTAGCTGAAATAGTCCGCACATAGACATATTAGACTTTATTCCAATTAGTCGCCCCCCTCCGATTTTAAGAGGAAAGAGCAGTTTTGAAATCCAACTAGACTTGGAAAGATGTATTAGAAAATGCAAATTATGTCATTTGAAATAGCTATCATTTGCACATTAAAATAAACAAAAAGAGCATACCTAAAATTAAAATCACAATTCATTTTGTGCACCTTCATCAAGTAAATAAGAATCTTGACCCTAAATTATTCTTTGAAACAAAGACCACCTAGATTATCCAAACAATTGTTGAATTATAAGGTCATAGTGTTTGTGATTCCTCACTTGGATATCAACTATTGGTCATAATATTATCTGGTAAGTACCAAATTGGAACTGAGTAGGTAGATTAGTCCTATAGCTCAAAACAATTAATATTTATTGTTGAAATTAACAAAGTCATACAACGTGACTACGAGTAACTACAGCATATGATAAAAATGGAACTTAGCTTCGTAATTAGAACCACGTTACGGCTGCTGTCGAATTCAGCCGGAGTCAGCTGAATTTGATGAAACTTTGACCCAAGCGCAACGCACAACCCAAAGGTTTAGACAAAGCGTAGTGACAGCCAAGCGAAGGTTGAGTTATCCTGGAATTCGAAATAAGTCCACACGAGTATTTGTCCAATTATAATGACATACACTACAGAGCCTGAACGTCTTAGGTTAACCTCTTATGCTTATAGTTTAATGTAACTGTTCTAAATTAATTATCCTTTTGTAAGCTTCATGCTTCTTGGTATCTAAACACTAATAATACGAGTGTAAAGTTTTTGCATATTTGAGGGCGTGTCCTATACCTATTTACACTCTCACGCACTCATACTCGTTCAAATACAAAACTTAAAATCGCAATCATCAACACCTGTCTGTACACTATAAGAAACGAAACTAACGTTTACAGGGAGTTGAACCCATCATTTTGGTTGCACTGGAAAACAAGCAACAATCTCACAAACTGCATATCCGCGCATAGCATATGGGAATTGAACCCACTTCTACAAGCACCGGAAAAATAGCCCTTTTAACCAACAAAACACGCGGGAATTGAACCCACAAACCGTGACACAGGAATTTAAATACTTATCAACTATTCCGTCAGGCGGGAATCGAACCCAAAATCCATGAAAATGTAATACAAGCACATGATCAACTGACGAATCATACGGGAATTGAACCCGTTACCAGTGGTTGAAGAATTCAATAACGATTACCAAACCGTTATCTAGTTAAAATAATGTTAAAATAGCCGTTGTCACTCTAGTCGTCTTTCACAATTTCTCGAACCATAAAATTACGTTGTGTTGTTATTGTAGTAACCCATAAATTGTTCTTTCTCGTTGCACTGAAGTGAATCAGTACATTTAATGACGAGAATCCTGGTCACGGCACCACATGTGACTGTTCCTGAATTACCCTAGGCTGATAAAATTTTCGTTTTTCCTAAATCATAATAATTCATAAAACTAAGGTCGGTTTCCCCCGAAGGGGAAAGGGTCGTGCCCCGCCATTTTCCGCACGACCCTGTAAGGCTCGTCCCTGACTGGTCACCTTCCCACCGACATAGAGGACTGAATTCCCAATTTAGGGCAGCCCTGTCCCGACTTTGAAAGCTAGGGGACAGGGAGGGGTACAAGGTGAAGTTAATATTGGGAATTCACTGTTAATACATATACATTAATAATATCGAATCATATCAAACAATACAACAATAAAGTATGAAGCTAATAAGACAAGAGGTCGCAAATATACGATATGTAGGACAAGGTGGTAAAAGGAACGTTGTGCTTGTGCTAAAGAAGTTGTATAATTATTATCTACGTTATTTTATGTTATTCCAATGTAGTAGATGCCGTTTGCAGACGCAAACGGTTCCATGTCACGTCATGGAGCCATTTTACAACGTCTGCCCGGCGTACGTGTACTGTTAGACCTAAGTGCATAGCCCCACTAAGGACACTGCTGCGAACTCTAACAGACCACGTTCCCTAGGCACTATTTACATGTCGTTCTCAATACTAAGGCAGTGGGTTGTGAGGCCAGCTGCCATTGAGGAAGACAGGTTTCAGTATTTCCATCTACTCGCGTACTCCCTTAAGTCCCTTACGGCAGACTACCCCAATTACTGTTATAACTCAAAACTTGCACAAGAACACCGTAGACTCAGTCTGTAGCAGAACATATTGCGATAGTTATTTGTGGACACCGAAGTGGTAATTATATCGTCACTTCACATTTTCTTAATCTTCCCCAATCGTAATTGCGTGTCTCGCTAAATAGTGTCGATTCAGAATAGCCTACCAGTGGCTTTGGTTTTGTTTTAACGAGACACAGTCCCTAGCGTCCCTCAGGACGTAGCTATCAATCCAGTTAGGAATACTTAGTGGAGCCTACCCCCACTCCCAAAATGTGTGCCAGAAATCTCTACGCAATGTTTCTGAGCTAGACCTTTTTAGGAAGCAGTATTCATCAGCAGCGTTTGGTTGATTTGTACTACAAGTACAAGTCGGCAATATTATTGAACAATATCATGTGTTTTGATCAAACCATGAATATTACGGTGCTGCCTTCACCACTGAACAATATAGTTTGTTCTAATTGAAATGCGAATATTACGGTTCTGCCTTCCAGTTGTGGTGCGTCAGATAAAAGTCAATATCCGTCAATAGTCAGGTGTGTTAGTGTACAGTGTACATGTGGTATGCTTGAGGTGATTGTAGAGTGTAGCAGAAGGCTTTCCCCGTCTCCCTATAACCAAACGCAACTGACGGATATTTGCCAAGGTACGGATGAGTAGGTGGATACATAACACATAAGATAATAGTATATATTATGATGATAAGAAGCAGTTGCTCCGCCATGCTGAAATAAATGATTATTAACAGCTCCTCTGCACCGCTGCCAACCAGCTATTATGAGCTAAGAATTAATTATAGTTAACACTTACCACGTGTTAATTTAAGGAGTCTACAACTCTCTTACAGAATACTGCAAACATTACCAGTTTCGCCTCCGCCGCAGCTCTCCTCCAACCACGCCTCGACACTCACTTTAGACTTAGATATTACTAATATATAAATTTAACATATGAAATACGAATCTCTCTCTAACAACAGCCTACTCGGATATTAACATCTTGGTACCAAGACTACGCTAACTTCACGAGCCTAACCTAGGACGTCCTAGCCCTTTAAGGTCTAAACCTAACCCGTCCGAACTCTCCCGTGATCTCAAAACCCACTGTCCACTTGGACCTCTTGGTATTCACCAAATCTCCCAACTTAATTAGCTCACATCGTCCGAGCCCTATAGCGATCCAAGACCAACTGCCCGTCCTTCATCTCCCACAACATCCATCTCAAAAATGCCACGACCAGCTTAAGGTTCCTTTTTGCGTGATTTCTTAATTATTTAACAGCCCCGTTTTTGTGCAACCGTCTCGATTGTTTTAAGGGTTTGGGTATTCGCATTCCTGACCGGGGTTTATTGCAACCAGATGTGATTCAGCTATTGTAAGTAACACTTAGAAATCTGATATTTTTTATCGTTTCATAAGAATTCGGTAAAATATTACATTTGGCCTGTCGACTGGCAATTGCCTATAGTTTTTTTTCCCATGAAATAAAGGATTTATGCCTTTCCAAGTGTTCCAAGACTGCTTCACAATTCAAAGGAAGAAATAACGTTTCGTTATTAATTACGGTCTACTTGTCAGGCTGTCAACCCATAAACTAGAGGTTTAATGTGTTTCTAAGTGGCCGATACCGTGTGATGATTTTGAAATAGAAATCAAGATAAAGATATTTGGTTAATAATTAGGAGTACGTGACAGACAGTCACAGAAGTTTCAGTAATAGGGTCCTGTTTGACCCTTTGGGTACGGAACCCTAAAAAACGAGAGCTCAGCATGAGATCGTTTACTAAAGATGCACCTTTGTCTAACCTTTCAAGGAAAACGGGGGTGACGATACGTTATGAATCAACTGGACAGTGACCATGAATAAATTAAAATGAAGACAATGTCATTGCAGAAAAAAATACACTATAAAATTTACCTAAATTCTCCTTTTATACTCTAATATCAAGCTTATATTCCCCGGAGAGACCAACAGAGAGATATTATTAGTAACTGACATTTCCTCCTTTTTAATAATATGCAAAACTGACCCATTATGAAACTAGAATGTGCAAAACCCCGCGGGGGTCGTTTATGCTCCACCGTTATTACAAAAACAATGGGACGAAATTGTGACCGAATAATATAAAATGAAAATGTGGGGAGGTAGGGTCCAAGGATTTTAGGTATATTCTTTAGAATAGGTAGGAAAGGTTATAAAATTGAAGTAAATTAATTTTGAAAAATTGTGTGTAGGTGTGGGTAGGAAATTGTAACACAAACTTTTATATTTCTAAGGGTTTGGTACAGGATATATAATATCGACGGCTTATTGCAAGAACTCATTAAGTGACATAAACAAAACTTTGAGAAATCAGTTAATTATTTTTGATTTCATTGGATGTCCTATAAAATCTTATACAGGGTGTTACGGAAAGGGTATATACATCCTTAAGGGTGTGCTACAGACCATCAAGCTGAACATGTTTCTCATCATAAAAACATGTTTTTCAGCAAAAAAAATATCTGTTGCCCCATAGAAAATTGCAATACCTATTCGTTTTGCAATTTTCTATGGGGCAACAGTTTTTTTTTTTTTTATATTCAGTTTGATAGTCTGTAGCACACCCTTAAGTATGTATATACGCTTTCCGTTACACCCTGTATATTATATGTTTGTAAAAAAAAAACACCACTACAAAGTTAAATATTATAGACCAGAGTTGAAAATATTATCCGTCAATAATAAAAACAATTATTAATGTTTCAAACATTTTGTCCATGTAGGTATTACGTTTTAGTATGAAAATCTGCTATTTCTAAATTACCGACAAATAATCCTTAAAATAAGTTGTTCTCTCTTCCCATTAAAAAATTGCCCGCTGCAAAACCGCTTTATAGTAAGCAGTAGTTAGCAGTAGGGTCCATGGAGTTTCTTGCCCATTCCTCGCCATAGAGATCTACGCTTTGGAATGGGCAACTGCGGTACTTTCACAAGTTATTATGCCTTGTGTCTGGGCAAATACAAAAAAAAACGGAAATCTACAGGATTCCCGTTTTTTTTATATTTTGACGTACAAAAGTGCCCGTAATGGTCTAATTGAAATAAATGCTTTGAGTTTGAGTTTTGAGTTAGGTACAGGTCTTTAAATGTACTCATAAGTTATATTTTTTACTTCTCTTAGTTCATTTGATCGAAATAAATTGCGGCGTTAATATTTTGTATTTAATTAGTTGTTTATTTAAGAATCATTAGCATAGTTACCTCCTTGAATTTGACGAGGATGCAAAAAAAGACCTTGTAAATATTTATCGTTATTATTTATATTTTTTAGTAACTTTTTAGACCTATGTATCCTGCGTATGCGTATAAAGTTTCATTTAAATCGGTTTAGTCATTTCGGAAAAAAACTACTTGAAAGTTTGTATGAAAAGCGGTAAGGAATAAACGCTCTTAACAATTGTTTAGTAAGATTTATTCTTACTTAAGAGTAAGAATAAATATATCTGTTACAAATAAAAACATAATTTTATTTACACATGTCCTGAAATAAGGCGTAAATAAGTACTTGAAACCATTACAATTCCTTTTATTACATAAAAGCTTTTACCTAGAATTTTATTGCCAGTAGGAATGTTAGAAAAACAGATTTTTATCTGATCATCTTTACGACTTGTACCAATCGAATGAGGATAAAAACATTACCCTCTTTTTATGGGCGCGGTTGGGGAAATGTAGTTTGTAGTTCAAGGGGTCACCTGCAGAGATACCGCGGCCCTGGAACACAAAGGGCGAAGAAGGAACATGGGTGGGTTTTAGTCAGTACAAGTCTGACACTCCCTCCCGCTCCGCCCAGAGCGGGAGAAGTCATTTGATGATTTCCCATCCGCAAAAAAAAAAAAAAAAAAAGGGGTCACCTGCAGGAGGCAATTGGTTTTTGCATTAAAAACGTGAAAACAGGTTTGAGGTTACGATTTTTTTAAATGTAAAATAAAGTGTATATCCATACTAATATTATAAATGCGAAAGTCACTCTGTTTGTTTGTTACCTTTTCACGACTAAACGGCTGATCGGATCTTAATGAAATTTGGCAAGAAGATAGATTTTAACCTGGGAAAGGACATAGGCTATATAATATCATACGCTACAACCAATACAAGCGGAGCAGCAATGAAAAATGTTGCGAAAACGGGGAAAATGTGACGCAGACGAAGTTGCGCGGGACTGCTAGTTTATCATAATAGTAAAGCACTTATGCAAGCTATTCAGAGATCGCTAACAATATAACAATAACATCGCAATATTCAAAATTTGTAAAGAGATTTAAAAAAACTTATACAAGTTGTTGTTTTGCATCCTCGTCAAAATCAAGGAAGTAACTATGCTAATGATTTTCGTCCCGAATGAATAATAAAATGGGAAGGTATTTTTTTAGTTTTTTTTTTTTTTACGAAAATCGGTAAATGTGAACCACCCGTGTTTTAAACACAGGCCGTCTGATTCTCGCCCTATAACTGCACTTCCACAAGTGCAAACAAATCTCAAACATTTATTCGATAGGTAATTTCTTATTCCGGTTATTCTGAAATACTGACAAACATAAACAACCAAAAAAAATCAGCGTTTATTTATAATTTACTAGGTACCATAATTTTAATTGATTATTTATGTCTTATGTACAACCTCCTGAATTTTGACTAGGATGCAAAACAACACCTTGTAGAGCGGACTTAGGGAACATTGTCATACAAAAATGGGGGATACTCGGCAGAATGACTTGTTACTAAGTAGTAACAAGTTTCGGATTACGATTTTCTGCGTCTTGTCCTGATATACTAGGTGTTGTTTTGCATACTCGTCAAATTCAAGGGGGTAACTATGCTAATGATTCTCGTCCCGAATCAGTAATAAAATGGGTAGGTAATTTTTCTTTTTTCTTTTTTACGGAAATCGGTAAGTGTGAAACACCCGTGTTTTTAACGCGGCCCGTCTGGTTATTGCCTTATAACCTCGCTTACACACATACAAACAATCTCAAACGTTTATTCGATAATTTCCTAGAGCCTAAACCACGTTAAGGGGGTTATTCTGAAATACTGACAAACTTAAATAACCAAAAAAATCAGCTTTAATTAATAATTAACTAGGTTCCGTAATTTCAATTGATTATTTATGTCGTTCTTGACTACCTCTTGAAATTTGACGAGGTTGCATAACAACACCTTGTATCTTGCTCGTAAATATTTTAATGTCTTCGAACATTCCTATTAAAAGGGTTATGCAATGATAAAAGTATTAAGATAAAATGTCAATCTGTACACTTAAAAACACTATGTTCAATATTGCAGAATAATATTGCTCGGTACCTATATTATGTTTCTTTGTTTTTGGTAGTTGAACTGTTGACTATTAACTATTTAAAATCCCGTTTAATTTCTAACAATCATAATTATTTTTTAAATACAATACCACAATTTTCGTATTAACTCATCATGCTGCCGGCATTCCATCAGAGGGCTACGAAGCTACGGTACAATGAACTCTGCCGTAGCAAAGTGCTACGCACGTAGCGCTACGCCTACGCACGTAGCATCGTGCCTACGCGTACGAAATTGCTTTGTGCATAATATGAAGAGACGATTTTAGCGGTGGAGTTGGTTACGATATTAATTCATTTGTGAGTGAATATTACATATCTTCACGCCTGTAATCCCCGAAGGGTTTGGCAGAGGGGAAGCTAATAGTACACCCCCTTTTCTCCAGTTTTGTTAAAAACCCATGTAGAAATAGGCCTGGCCTATTGCCATCAATCAGGCACAAATAAACACAAACAAATTCAATGAATTCTATGAATAACCGCCAACACACGAGGAGCTCGTGGCTAAATAATAACAGCCGCACGGGTCGATCTTTAAGGTTAAGCCGTGCTAGCCGAGGTTAGTCTGTGTATGGGTGACCATAATTACATACCAAGTTTCCTCCATGCCTCGGAAAGTACGTTAAGCCGTTGGTCCCGGCTGTCATTTGTTTACTGGGTTGTGGAGGTCAGATAGGCAGTCATTTCATGTAAAATACTGGTACTCAGCTGCATCCAGTTAGACTGGGAGCCTTCCCCAAGATAGTTTGGGAAAAGGCTGGGCAGACGATGAACCGCCAACAGAAATAAAGGGTGATAAAGGTATCCTTGTGGTTGCTATAGACACTCTAAGAAGAATACACACAAAGTGATATTATTTCGGTCCGAATTTCCAAAAATTTACGTATTTGAAAATACCTCTATTTACACCGATTTCCCAAACACCAGTAAGCCATGTAAAACCCATACAATTATGTATGAGATCTATTTGTATGTGAAAGCGAATCGGAACAGCGCTGCCGAACCCCTATGTGATAAGCTTGAGTATATGAATTATGTATGAGAGAGACGGTATTTTTGTATGTAGTTAGGGCCACTTTCGAGGGTGCGACATTTGGGGATATTTTATGCTAGCGAATGTATTTTTTTGGACTGCTTGGTCACCATTTTTCGTGGTAGAAAAACGTTTGATTTTATGAAATTGTTATAGTTTTTTTCAGTAGCAAAAAACAAATGTATATGTTAAGTTTTAAGCTTATAAAAAAAATACAGGTCCTCTTCCCATTGGGTTTTTTTGGTAAAACCTGTTTTTTTTTTTAGCTTTAACAAAAAAAATTCCAACAGGAAATCGACATGTGTTATCTTAACTATAACAGTACTTACATTTGTAACAATTTGTTTTTTTACATCTTATTTTTTTATTTTAAGATTGTTTTCTTTTTTAAATAAGTTTGTTTTATTTGTTTTAACTGTCTCGTTGGTCCAGTGGTCGCAGTCACGACTGCTAAGCATGATGTCTTGGGTTCGATCGGTCGGGCATATTGTTATTGGGTAAGGAATTTCTCAGTAGCAGCCACAGAGCCTGAATTTATGCCCGATTGATGGTAATAGGATCGCCCCTATTACACGGGCCTTAAACATAACTGGTGAAATGTGGGTTATGTTATGTATCGGGCATTATAGACGTGATGTTTTGTGTTGTTTTATTCTTAACTAGCTGTGGCCGCGACTTCGTCCGCGTGGAATGTAACAAAAAAAATATTTTGTTATTTTTTAGTAGGTACTTAGAGATTGCAACAATACTTTTTTTAATAATAATTTTAGATTTTTTCCACATCAAAATCGGTCCAGCCGTTCCAGAGATTAGCCGGAACAAACAGACAGACAGACAAAAATTGTAAAAAAATTACTTTGGTATAAGTACCGTATATACATTCATATGCATGTAGTAAAAAGCAGTTGTTTTAATATTACAAACAGACACTTAGATTTTATTTATTTGTATAGATGTATTGGTATAGATTTAACCATTTTGTTTTGTTTTAAACGAGAAAAATGCTACTTTTTCATTATTCCTATTTCTTTCTATTCTTACAGACGTTAAAAGAGCTCTGTAATCCGCACATTTACCACAGGATATATTGCAAGGGTGTGCTCACGATCGATTACTTGCGGCAAGATGTGAAGATGCGCCAAAGTTCGGTTTATTAGTTACAGGGGATGGTTTTATATGGAAGGGAAACAGGAGGTTTTAGGGGTTGTTGACGGCTGTTTATTTGGTGGTCGAGGTATGTGGAATATAGTGTTTGCTTAGCTCCTGCTCATTATTGTTCTATAATAATGAAAATCCTACTAATATTATAAACGCGAAAGTTTGTAAGTATGGATGGATAGATGTTTGTTACTCTTTCACGTAAAAACTACTGAATGGATCTGGATGAAATTTGGCACAAGGATAGAAGCCTGGAATAGCACATAGGATACTTGTTGATCTAATAGGTGTAACCGCGACTACTAAGCATGGGTTCTTGGGCTCATTTTACAGGCCGAGCAAAAGGCTCTTTTATCAGGAATTTCACAGAAGCAGCCATGGAGTCTGAACTTGATCCCGGTTAATGACAACAGTCTTACCCTCAATTTATTATCTTCTGCCTAGCCTTTTCCCAATTATGCTGGGGTCGAATCTTAGTTTACCCGGTTGTAGCTGAATACTAGTATTTTACACGGAGTGACTTCCTTTATGAGAGCAGCGGTGTCCCAGTGGTAGCAGCCCCGACTTACGAGCAGTAAGCCGCGGGTTCGAACCCAGGCAGGCGCATTACTTTGTGTAATTTATTTCATCACCGCTGCCCTCAATAACGGTGAAGGAAAACATCGAAAGGAAACCGGCATGTCCTAGAAGTAAAAATTCGAAGACATATGACATCTGCCAACCCGCACTGAGTCCGCGTGGTGGATTACAGCCAAATCCCTCTCATAGAGAGGAGGCCTGTGTCTCAGCAGTGAGAACATTATAGGCTAATGACGACATGATGATGACTGCCTATCGGACCTCCGCAATGCTGTTTGTATATGGTAACAAAACAAAAGCTAACCAAATGACAGTAATCTCCAAACGTTATTCACTTTAACGCAACCTTGACCATCTTCAAGGTACGTTCATAGGGATTCTTATACAAGCTCAAGGCATTCGGTCGTTAGCCTTTACGATAATCGGCTATATAGCGGTCGGTATACGGCTTATATTTCGACAATCCTGCTTGCTCAGGATATTTCGTTTTATGACAATTCCTGGCTTTTACTCGTACCTAGATTGAGTCATGCAAGATGGTGTCACCGATTTTGTCTTAAAACTAAACCCTTGTTTTAGTGTTGATAAGGGAATCATCATTTGGCATTTGACGGCGCGGTTGGCGCAGTGGCTGAGCAATCGACTGCTGCGCTGCGTGTCACGGGTTCGATCCCCGCACGGAACAAATATTTGTATGGCTCACAGATATTTGTTCCGGGTCTGGCTGTTTGTGTATGTCAGTTTAAATGTTTGTAAATACACACACGATACAGGAGAAATTCCAAGTGTTTGGAAAAGTTTATAAAAAAAAAAAAAAGAAAAACATCATAACATCATGCATGTAATAGTTGAAGGGTAAGGCAGTGGTGTACCTAATAGTACACCCATTTTGCCAGTTATGTTTGAATCCCATGTAATAGGGGCGAGCCTATTGCCATCAGACTGCTACGGAGAAATTCCTAAGCGAAAATCCTAATAACACTTTGCAATGGATAGGGCCATGCTCGTAGTTTCCTTGCGTGATCGAATCAGAAATGAGGACATTCGCAAGAGACCCAAGGTTACCGACGTAGCCCGAAGAATTGCAAAACTCATATGGCAGTGGGCAGGGCACATTGCTCGAAGAACGGATGGCCGATGGAGCCGAAACGTACTGACATGGCGACCGCGAACTGGAATACGTTGCGTTGGAAGGCTTCCCCCTAGGTGGACCGATGACCTGGTGAAGGTTGCGAGGATCCGCTGGATGCGAGTCGCACGGGACCGGTGAATGTGGCGACACTTGGGGGAGACCTATGTGCAATAGTGGACGTCTTTCGGCTGAAATGACGATGATGATGATCTGGCATTCAAACCCAGGACCTGATGCTCAACAATTGCGATTGCGACTATTTGACTAATGAAACAGCCTGACTGCCTCATTAATCGCGATTTTGAATCCATTGTGGATGTGTTATTAGGTACACTACTGCCGTACCCTTCGGCTATTACATGATGAGACGTGGTGATGAAATAAAAATTAAATAATTTAATTGACAGAAAACATCATCTGCCTAGCCTTTTCTCAAAATATCTTGGGGTCCTTCCAGTCTAACCGGCTGCAGCTGAGTACCAGTACTTTACATAAAGCGACTGCTTATCTGACCCCCACAACCCAGTAACTGGGTAATACGATACCCCTTGGTAAGACTGGATGTTAGACTATTGGCTTCTGACTACACGTAACGACTGCCAAAGATCTACAAATGACAGCCGAGACCAACGGCTTAAAGTGCTTTCCGAGGTTCGGAGGAAACTCGGTATGTAATTATGATCACCCGTCTACAGACCAACCTCGGCAAGCACGGCTTAACCTTAAAGATCGACCCGTGCGGCAGTTATTATTTATCCACGAGCTCCTCCTCAATTAATAGACAGAAAAATGGTCAGAAAATAAAGTGCTTGCCTGGCCCGGGTTCGAACCAACAACTCTAAATTTTTCATCGCGTTATTTTACGCAACGTCACCTCAGTTGCTTGGTACCATAACATTTATAACAACAAAACAAATCGTTTTTCCCAGACAAATATATCAACCTGCAAACGATCACAAACAAAATAACAAAACACAATCACCAGAAGTCACCTCTCACATAACGCTATCCAATACTTGGTAATAATAAAGAAGGGGCCCATTCCAACTTAGATTTATGTAGCTATGCCTTTTTGTGGGCCCCGGCGATGTTTGTTATCCAATAATGGGGAAGGTTTCACTAATATATATTGGGAACTTGTAATGTGTGCTTGGGGTTAAATAAAAACAGCGTCAGTATCCATGTCTAGGTATTGGCGGCGGAGACCGTTCGCGTCCGGCCCTGGTTCAATCCATGGTCCGGAGTGAGAGGGAATGGGAAGCCGTCACCTCGTTCTGTGAAGCAGTCATGCTATCGAAGGAGGTGGCAGAACTTGAGAAAAAAGATTCTGATCATCTTTGACATATCGAGACGCCCCGGAGCCTAGGAAAGAACATTGCTCTCCGCTGTCATTTGTAGATCTTTGATAGCTATTCCCGTTTGTCAGAAAGCTGAAAGCCTGACAACCAGTCTTATTATGCCATATATGGCATAAAATATATGTATCGGATCCTCACAATAAATAATAGAGATATAATCACGGAAGATATCTCGTAAAAGACCGTGTAAAATTACTCTTGCTGTAACTTTAAATATTGTAAAACCAATTAATTTTAAAAGAGTAACCATGGAGTTTCTTGCCGGTTCTTCTCCATAGAAAACGACCAACCCGAACCGAGCACCTTTTTTTCAACGTTTTATAAGTGCCCATGTAGGCCTATGTAAAATGAAAATGTTTTGATTTTGATTTTGACTCTGTTATATCATTTTGTCCAGTAACTAAGTTTTGGAGGTTAAAAACGCGGTCGTTACAAATAAATTTGTGGTTCTCTGTCTGTCTGTCTGTTAGTACCTACTACTTTTATTTTAGAAAAAGGATTAGGGTTCCGTGCAACAAAATGGGGTTTTACCCGTGAAATTGTTAACGAAATACGATGCAAATAGGAAGTTATATTTTTTAATAATTTCACGCGGACGAAGGTCATCGAGCAGAGCTGGTTAAGGAATAAACTTATAGAATTTGTTCCTACACATTTGCCGCCATTCAAAAACACACGCACCACCTACCTACCTACCTGCACATAAACCACTATTCACCTACACAATCACCACCATCCTCACACACATTCGCACTTATCCTGTGACTCCATTTGTTGTTATTTCATTTCTTTCTTTTCATTTAAAGGCGGGTGTTTTGAGGAGCTCTCTCTTGTAATTTTGACATTCAAAAAGCTGATTATCAGCCTTGTTTCAATAAATGACTTTTGATTTTGATTAACTTATTTTTGTTTATATTTTTTTGGTAGAAAAGCATGCAACTTGCCTGTTAATTTATGATGCCACTAAGTGGTTTTTGGTGATCTGTAATACAGGTTTTTTCTCAATCCTACTTCAGGCACCAGCTTTCACAATGTGAATTTATATAAAATAAAGGGTGTAAAACACCTCTTAACGAAGCCGAAAGGCACTGGTTCACCCTGTCATTGCGATATTTTTTTTTGTCCTACACCATACCTGGGAACCTTCTAGTTACGGAGATATTAGGGGTCAAAGTTCCAACTTTCTGACAAGTATTTTTTTAAATACAAGTTTTTAATGTGACTTTTTCTTTAAATACCTCCACGATCCCCGTACTATTCAATCCGTCCATCATTTGCACATTGTTTTGAGTGCGTTACATTGAGTTCTACCACAAAACATGATTTTACACCCCCCCAAAAAAAATCGTTTCCCAGCAATAATTTTTGCGTAAAGTTACTTAGTTTCATGTACAGAATGCTTGGTTGACGGTTTCGTGATGAGGTGATCTACACCGTGTATTGTTCTAAGTGTAAAGTAAAACTTTTAAGTGCTACAAAACCATTGTGAGAGAAAATAAATGAAATTTATTATTTATTATTATTAAAACTACCTTAGTCGAACACTAACCACTAACCCAAAGCAATAAATATAGCAGGCCGAAAAACCTCTCTGCCTAACACGAAATTCGTTCAGAAATACCAATAATTTTCCGTATATAAACACATTGTGAGTAGGAATCATTTTCTTTAGGTAACGTTCGTCTTCCAACAGGGAAGATTGCTTGTTCAAGTGTCAAACATTGTAATAAACGCTTCACAAGACTGTAAGGCTGGTTTTCCACCAAAGAAAGAAAGAAAATTGTGTTTATTGGCATTATAAAAAGAGTAACACCACATAATTTAACAAAATAACTAACCAAAACTATTCATGCTATTAGCCCCTCAGCTCAGCATAATACCAAATGGCAAAACAAGGTTTATGATGTCCATCTTGTTCTGAGCACCGCCGCGCCCTCGTAGCGGCGATTGGCAGCGGCGACCTCTCGCGTCCGGCCCTGGTTCAATCCATGGTCCGAAGCGAAAGGGAATGGGAATGGGAAGCCGTCGCCTTCTTCTGCGAAGCAGTCATGCTAGCGAAGGAGGTGGCGGAACGTGAGAGGGAGAGAGCCACTAATCCTTTCGGTCCCAGCCGCCACGGGAGACGCCCCGGTGCTCGGAGCCCACCCACTGGGCCCCGGGCGGTGGGGACCACCCACTGGCCCCCGGGCACCGTAGGCGCGGGCATGTGGACGGTGAGTAATGGGCTAGCTCACCGTCCATCCGTCTCATGACGACAGGCCGTGTCGACGGCGCGTTCGTGTTCCACACGCGCCTAAAGGAGATGTCAGCAAATCGGAATGGGTCCGAGAGGGCCGATAGCTCCCAGGGCTGCGGGACTATTTAAAAGAGATACCATGGGCCTGGAAAACAAAGGGCTAAGAAGGAACATGGATGAACTTTAGTCAACACAAGTCTGACACTCATCCATGTTGATCGGAGGTATCATTTGATGATTACAGGTAAAAATCAGCGTCAGGTGTTGCGTCGATGTAGTTTTAAAACAAGTGAAGTCGCCTTCAAATTGAGAGTGTACTTTTCAGAACAAAACCAATGCTTTGAAGATATAAAAGATATATTATTTCATAGTCTGGCTTCGCTTTACATTATTACTGGAAAACAAACAAATCGCTGTCAATTTAGGTATCTTTTACGAACATAAATATTGTAATTTTATTAGAAAAATCTTGACAGTTATTTATGTTACCCACATCACAAAGACATGTCAATCTTTTTGACAGTTGACTCTATGGGGAAGAAGCTCAAAAGTTTTATAACCTTTACCTTTTTTACGATGATTGAACGATGACGAACTGAAACTGTTTTTACTGATGACTGATAGTCATCCATACTTCCATACTAATATTATAAATGCGAATGTCACTCTGTTTGTTTGTTTGTATGTTTGTTTGTTACCTTTTCACGACTAAACGGCTGATCGGATCTTAATGAAATTTTACAAGAAGATAGATTTCAACCTGGGGAAGGACATAGGGTATATATCATTACGCTATGACCAATAGGAGCGGAGCAGCAATGGCAAATGTTGCGAAAACGGGGAAAATGTGACGCAGACGAAGTTGCGCGGGACAGCTAGTATTTTTATATAGGTACCTTTTACCACTTCAAAGTTTTGAAGGTTGGATAAAGTGACAAATGTGTTTGTAGGAGCGTGATCTTAATCGGCCTATAATTATCCCAGTGATGAGATAGAAATCTGCTTTCATGGAGAAGGAGAGTGAGATAAGTGGTTCTCTTCTTTATTGTGTGGTGAGTGCCTGACCTGATCTCAGAGTTTTTATGCCACCCATGGGCCTCTGATTTGGTTTAACATGCTGACAAGAAATATATCTCAGGCATGCTGGCTCCTTCACGATATTTTTCTTCACCGAAGCACGTGATAATTATAGTATCGTATAATTTTGTATCTTAATGTATTGTCCTGTTCAGTGTTTTGTATGAACATCTATGTATACTGATATTATAAAGCTGAAGAGTTTGTTTGTTTGTTTGCTTGAACGCGCTAATCTTAAGAACTACTAATCTGATTTGAAAAAATAAAAAGTATTAGATAGCCCATGTTGCGAAAACGGGGAAAATATGACGCAGACAAAGTTGCGCGGGACAGATAGTAAATAAATAAATGAATCCGAAAAATCAGAGAAGCGTGTCTTGGTTTCGAACTTGAGACCTTTGACATGGCTGTTTGGTAACACTTACGGACGGCTATCTCTGTTTTGGTCCTAGGACATGCCGATTTAAACCCCAGGTTATAAGATGCGAGGTTATTCACCACCGATTTTTTTTTTTTTTTAACAACGCGATCGGTACATAGTAGGCAATCGACTTATTGTCGGGCCTACGCTGTCCTCCCATACTTAAGTACTAACGCTGTAACTTCAAATATTGTAAACCAAATGATTTTAAAAGACTAACCATGGAGTTTCTTGCCGTTTCTTCTCCATAGGAAACGACCAACCCGAACCGTGCACCTTTTGTTGACGTTTTATAAGTGCCCATGTAGGCCTATGTAAAATAAAATATTTTGATTTGATTTGGACCTATAAATAGAATACAGGACCTTATGTTCAACAATAGCTTTTGAGCCCACCCGAATTACGATTCATTTTAACTAATGTTTTCGAAAAAGCTTTGAAATAATTAACTTAAAAGCTCGACACAGCTTTTCACAACATCTGTCACCATTTCCCGCATACAAAATACAATTCAACACGACAAAATAAATAATAAATCTCATTCAAACAGAAATATCGTTGGGAACTGCTGAAAATACTTTTCAAACTTAAATAAAGTGCTTTAAAACATAAAATGCAGTACTTTAAAAAGTTAAAATTGAGTGGATTGTGCGACTGTACTTCGGGCCGAAGTAGCCATTCAAAAGTGGGCACTTCAAAACTTCGGCATTCTTGAAATGTGATTATTTATGAAAGATTTTTTCGAGAATGAAGTTGCAAGCGACTTTTGACAACCTTGGCGGTCTTTACGAAGCACAGAGTAAAATAAATCAGTATTGCAACTTCACACACATACTACACTTTTTATATCATCATCTGCCTAGCCATCTTTCAACTATCTTAGAGTCGGCTTCCAGTCTAACCTGATGCCCCTGGATGCAGCTGTATTTTACATAGAGCTACTGCCTATCTGACCTTCACAAACCAGTACTAGATAGTACGATACCCCTTTGTAAGACTGGGTGTCAGAATTTTAAGCCATTGACTACCTGTAAGGACTGCCAAAGGTCTACAAAAGACAGTCGGGACCAGCGGCTTAAGGTTCAACTAGTCGCGGGCTCGAACTCACTGGTGGCCGTGGCCGAAAAGCACGCTGTCTCACTTGGCATCGTGCCCGACAGAGATAGTATCAGTGACGAGCAGTTAGACTCTAGTCTGCACGCACATCTAGTTCGTACGCACACACACAGCGTTCCGAAACGTAAGGCGCGCGTAAAAAAATACGAAAAGGCCTTTGGAAGATAGTGTTTTATGAAAAAACCACTGCGTGTATCAATTACAAATAAAATGTATTGAATGTTTTGATAATTTTGCTGTGTCGGTACCGACTTTGTTTTGGAAATTTGACACTTCTTTTATTACTAATTCACGACCAAAGTTGCGTTAAAATTTGCAATAAAAATGAATGTTTGATAGCTCGTAACTTTTTAATGGCTTTTTATTTTCCTATTCTGTTTCCGTACAGACAAAATTAATAATGAGAAAATATCATATCATGTTTTACTTTGGATGTGCAGTGTCAAACAGTGGAGTAAAATCCCCCCGAAGTTTGTACGGAAAAAGTGTCGACAAGTCTCACCTTAACGGGCTTACTGAGGCATGGAAAAAACTCGCTATGTAATAAAACCTTGCCTAGGTTGGTCCGTGGATGGGTCCATCCACGGACCAACCTAGGCAAGCGCGGCTAAACCTAACGATCGACCCGAACGGCTGTTATTATTGAGCCACGAGCTCCTTTTCTACACTTTTGTGTATTCACAGAATATTAATATTTTCAATGACTCTTCAGTTCCTCGTAAGGACTTCTGCTGACCAAGAGGTCTCCGAAACGTATTATTGGGTCTTTCCATCACATATTTTTCATTAGCAGTCCGGATTTGAATCTTTTTTTTCTGAATATGTGCCTTGACTGTAATGCGCAATGCGCGGGAAATAAGACCTATATATCAGTCGCAAAATGTGGGTTTAATTTATGTACGCCTTTGTACTTTTTCTCCTTTACTCCTTAGGGATTATTAGATGCGTATTTCTGTAAATTTCATCAATGACCAATGCTACTTCCTCAGAAAACCGGCCAAGTGCAAGTTGGACTCGCGCACGAAGGGTTCCGTACCATTATTTATAAAAACGAGCAAACAAAATACATTTTTTGTATGGGAGCCCCCTTAAATATTTAATTTATTCTGTTTTCAGTATTTGTTGATACAGCGGCAAACAGAAATACATAATATGTATAAAATTCAACTGGCTACCCATCACGGTTTATGTGATACATTCTGGTGACAGACGGACGGACGGACGGACAGCAAAGTCTCAGTAATAGGGTCCCGTTGGACCCTTTGGATACGGAACCCTAAAAAATCAGGTTGTTTTTTTGCCACAAAGCTATTGATTTTGACAGTAGTACAAAAAACGGGTCACGTCTGCAATCCCCAAATGGATAGACATTGAGTCTTATGTAAAAAGGTCGGCCTATTACCATTTATTGGTTACAATTCCAAGCATCGTCCAGAAACTTTAAACTGTTTGAAAATAAAAAGAAAAGTAGGTCAGGTGTGTGTATGAACGTGGCCATGTATGAACGTGGATAAAGCGAAATGAGTAAGTAAAGATTATTGCATCCATAGTTCCTGACTGACAAAATGGCAAAAAGTCAATATTGAAAAAAACTTGAGAGGTGTCAAGGGACACCCGGATGGAACGAAGTTCCTTTTTCACTGTCAGGATTCATTATTATTATTATTTTTTATTATTTATTATTTACAAAAAACCTGTATACACCCAACAAAAATAATCGTCGCGACACCACACTGTTCAATGCGAAATAGAAATGAAAATATCTGGCTTGCTTTCTATAAGAGAGAGAGAGACAGACAGAGAAACATGCGACGCTGCACAGCTTACAATAGCTTACTATAGCAAAAAGTGTCGTGACAACTTTTCGTAAGAATTTTTTCCGTCTAGCCCCCTTTCACAACGCGCGATAAGGAACTTCGTTCCAATAGCACGTATGTGAAAATAGTAAGACTGCTTTTAGCTTTCATTAATATTCACACTGCATAGTGCCGGACTGTGTCATTTAAAATTATGCATCCGAGCCAACAGTTTAACAACCATCCATTTATTATTAAATCCTGTATTGCTTGGTCATTGAGAAGCAAAAGCGATTTTACCGATATAATTTCATCATTAATTTCATTAATTGCGTTCTATTTTCATGAAGATGGCTAAAGTACCACACGTTTCTATACACTTCAAAAATTATACTGCACTCTGAAATTTTGAATAGGTAATACAGCTTAATTTTTTTTTTTATGAATCATCATCATCAGCCTATACTGTTCCCACTGCTGGGACGCAGGCTTCCTTTCTATGAGAGGGAGTGGACTATAATCCACCACACGGGCCCAGTGCGGGTTGGTAGCTGTCACAATCATGTCTTGGGCAGTGGTCATGAAACTAAGCAAAGCGCCACCGCACACAAAGTAATGCGTCTGCTGGGTTCGAACCCACGGCTTACAGCTCGTAAATCGGGGCTGCCACCACTGGGCCACCGCTGCTCAATCCGAGGCTTATCAATGTTTATAAATTTACAAACAGTGGTCCATTTCTTTTTAAATACTGCATCCAAGCCATTGACGCATCAAAACGATTCAACCAAAATAATTTCATCATTTCATAAAATAATGCTTTTGTGAGTTAAACGGTAATATTTTACCCTTTGTAAAGTGTCACAGAGTAACAATATCAGAGTGATCAGTCGTTCATTGTTATTGTACCAAAAATTTTACAGTACAACGGCCTCTATTCCCTTTGTAATAAGGTTTATAACAGAGATCAAATGCGTAGGGACAGATCGAATCACATCTTTTCGTGTCGTCGTCCGTCATTTGTGACATTATCAATGAAAGATCTTTGGGTATAACTGTCTAGTAGGCGTCCATTCAGAAACTGATGAATGTTACCAACTGAAAAATATTTTTGTTTTTACTGGTATTTGTGGGGAATGCTTTGGGGAGAAGCTCGTGGCTAAATAATAACAGCCGCACGGGTCGATCTTTAAGGTTAAACCGTACTTGCCGAGGTTGGTCACCATAATGACATACCGATTTTCCTCCGTGTCTCGGAAAGCACGTTAAGCCGTTGGTCCCGGCTGTCATTTGTAGATCTTTGACAGTCGTTACGAGTAATCAGAAGCCAAAAGTCTGACATCCAATCTTTCCAAGGAGTATCGTATTACCCAGCTACTGGCTTGTGGAGGTCAGATAAGCAGTCGCTTCATGTAAAATACTAATACTCAGCTGCATCCGGTTAGACTGGAAGCCGACCCCAAGATAGTTTGGGAAAAGGCGAGCCAGATAATGATGTGGGATATGTTCTTCTTGTGTTTGATTCGTGAATTACTGCATTTTTATTTAGGAAGGCGCAGAAGACGGCTTCTGTGGTGCAGTTAG
Organism: Cerastis leucographa; assembly: GCA_963082945.1. Classification (NCBI taxonomy): domain Eukaryota; kingdom Metazoa; phylum Arthropoda; class Insecta; order Lepidoptera; family Noctuidae; genus Cerastis; species Cerastis leucographa. The sequence goes on along the minus strand of OY720369.1, from coordinate 2,358,006 downwards.
GTAGAAGCCAATGTTTACTATTGAACTGTGATAGGATGAGTTAACTGATTGATTAAATATAGGATAAGATAATGGCAACACTGGTGTTTGTTTATAAAACCACAGCGATGTAGCCAACGCAATTATATGTACTGACTTTTTAATAACCATTGATTTGTTACAAATCTCTATCTGTTAACGTTGTATGGACTGTGTGAAGGATGATATGGCAAGAAAGGAGGTGTCTGATTGGAAGCCGGGTAATAGAGAAAAGTATGGGAGAAGGAGACATGCTGCGCCGACCCCAAATGAATTGGGATAATCGGCATGAGAATGATGATGATGATGATGATGATTTTTCCAGAGGAAGCTTCTAGAATAAACATAATCATTCGTGGAAGTCAAATGAATTATGAGACGAGTGGTAGCCCAGTGGTGGCAGCCCCGACTTAAGAGCAGTAAGCCGTGGTTTCGAACCAAGGCAGGTGCATTACTTTGTGTTGTTCATTTCATCAAGGCTGCTCTCTAAAATGGTAAAGGAAAACATCGTGAGGAAACCGGCATGTCCTAAAACTAAAAATTCGAAGACATGTGACATCTAGCAACCCGTACTGGGCTTGCGTGGTGGATTACAGCCCACTCGCTCTCATAGAGAGGAGGCTTGTGTCCCAGCAGAGGGAACATTATAGGCTGATGATGATGATTCGTAGAATCAGTCAACTTGAACTAGTCTTTACTTTGACAATTGTTCTGCGTGCACCTACTGCCTAGACTATTCCCAACTTTGTTTGGGTCGGTTTCCAGTCTAATTGGATGTAGCTGATTACCAGTATTGTACATGCTGTGTCTCCTTATCTAGCCTCCACAACCCAGTTAGTACTGGGTAATACGACACCCCTTATTAAAAGTGGCTGTCAGACTTTCGGCACTTATTCTATTGTTTTTATTTCATTGACTTTTTTTTTAATTTTTATTGGTTTCGGTGCTAATGTATCGAATTTAAATTGTATTTATTGAGTTGAATTTTATTTTTGATATTATAAATGGAATTGTAAACCTTAAGAGCCGTGTTGTGTTAGCTTTTAGTGATAAGCTTTCGATACAATGTAATTGTTTATGTAATAAATAAATGATATTAATGATTAATACCAACTACAAGGATCTATTTACCTAGTACTTACCGTACTGTAAAATAGTGGCCTGTAACATGAGAATTATAGTATTTCATCGGTACGGGTCGACAACAAACAGACGATGGCCGTCAATTTATTTTCAAAATCATTGCCTCGCTTATTTTCACGCGAACTCAATTCCGTCGAAATAACTTTGCGTTTTTAATGGCTTTTTTATTTACTTTTCACGTTTGTTAGCAATGTTTCACTTTATGGGAGGCGGTTGAAAAGGAGACTGTGATGTTATTGTAGAGGGTGGGTAGAAGCGTCCTTTTGTCTGGTAGGGAGCTTAATTTTAATTACAGTTAGTATCTAGCGATGGATAACTTTGTTTTTATACAAATTTAGGCTTGCGTTTGGCTGCGGAACGTGAGAGTGAGAGAGCCTCACGTCGGGCGTCGGGGGCCACCCAGTGGCCCCCCGGCCACCGTAGGCGCGGGCCTGAGGACGGTGAGTAATGAGCTAGCTCACCGTCCGTCCGTCTTATGATGACATGCCGTGTCGACGGTGCGTTCGTGTTCCACGCGCGCCTCAAGGAATTGACAGCAAATCGGAAGGGGTCCGAGAAGGCCGATGCCTGCCAGGGCTGCGGGACTGTTCGAAAGAGATACCGTGGCCCTGGAACACAAAGCGCTAAGAAGGAACATGGACGGGTTTTAGTCAGTACAAGTCTGACACTCCCTTCCGCTCCGCCCAGAGCAGGGGGAGTCATTTGATGATTTCCTATCCATAAAAAAAGCCATGCGTTTGGCTGCAATTCGCCCGATGTGAAGCGATAATGAGGCCTAGGGTGGAGCACGCTTGCCTAGAAGAAACCGATTTACTCAAACTTTGAAGAGATCCAGATTATATGAGTTTATGTATTATTTTTTGTATCGGTCAGTAAGCCTGTTGCGTAGTAGAGAAATACAACAAATGCAAAGATCAGAAGAGATCGCATCGCACTTTACTTTAAAATCTTTTCAGCCGTTTTTCATTCAGTTTAAAGCACTCATTCCTCTGCCAATGTTCCTTCTACCCAACCTTCCAGGCAATAGTCTAAGTTCATTAATTCAGATCTCTTTTACAACATAACTCAACACAAACTTTAAATTCCCAGCTCCTGCCATGACCAGATAAAGTGAACAACTTTAAAACAAAACTTTTTACACTAATCTTAAAATTCAACATCAGGGAACGAGGGCAATGTTTATGTTAAAACTGGAGTACGGTAATTAATTCGGAGTGGATTTAACAATTAACTATCGCGATTTGCTCAATCTTGGCTGGGTGCCAGGGCTGTCAAGTCTTCGCCATTTCGAAGATGGATTTAAGGGGATTTTCGTGGAAGCATGATTTTCTAGAGAGTGGGTATTAGTTTTGCTAAAGATGTTGGCTTTGGTTTAGTTACAGTTTGTTATAAGGAACTATCGTAGGTAAATTGTGTAGTCAATTTGAGTTTAGACAGCAAACAGCAAACTTTGAAATTGTTGGGGTTTTCTAAGGTTCTGAAGTGTATGGAATACACTCTGAATACTCTGTAGGAGCTGGCATCAACGGCCTATGTAATATATAAAGAGTCTTCAAATTGTGCAAAACAAAGAAGTGGTTTGTCGCGCCAAAACGTTGGTATGCGTGACTTTAAAAAGTAAAACGTATAATATTTGGATTCAATTTACTCCCGTGCACTTGACATCTATCAAACTGGTGTCTATGGAAGCGGTAACAAAATTGAAAACTCTGTCTAAATTACATAGGCAGTTGATGCCAGCTCCTACAACTCTTTGGTGATTTGAGTTTGTAACACATTATTTTTGAATATCGTTGAGTAGGATATTTTCTGTTCTGTCTAAGTTTTTTTTTAAACTCATAATGAGCTTTGATTACAACGCTAGGGCACTAAAATTTACAGCCGTGACAAACAGCTTAACGTGCTTTCAAAGGCATGGAGAAAACTCGGTATGTAATGGGTGGTCACCCATCCACGGACCAACCTAGGCAAGCACAGCTTAACCTGAAGATTGACTCGCGTGGTTGTTATTATTTAGCCACGAGCTGCTCACTAGCATTTTGCCCGACGCAGTAATCGAACCCAGGACTCAGTATTCAACAGTCGTGCTTACAACCTTTAGACCAGCGAGACAGTTAAAGATTTCATTATCATCATCAGCCTATAATGTTCCCACTGCTGGGACACAGGCCTCCTCTCTATGAGAGGGAGTGGGCTGTAATCCACCACGCGGGCCCAGTGCGGGTTGGTAGATGTCTCATGTCTTCGAATTTTTAGTTCTAGGACATGCCGGTTTCCTCACGATGTTTTCCTTCACCGTTTTGAAAGTAGCGGTGATTGATTACACAAAGTAATGCGCCTGCCTGGGTTCAAACCCACGGCTCACTGCTCATACGTCGGGGTTGCCACCACTGGTCCACCGTTGCTCCCGTCAAAGATTTAATTAGTGTTAAATAAAATTGAACACACCTAGACAACCCTATCTCGAAGTCTTAATTCTGGAGCAGCTAGAGAGATTTCACGGCAGTCAAAGTTTTGAAGTAAAAACTTAAATCCACTATCTGATGAAGAGAAGGTATTTAGTTTTACTTGAAATGATACTATAAACTTCTTTCGTTGTTTAAGATATCGCCGTTAAAATGATTACATTTTGTTTAATGAAAGCAGACTTTTCTTGACACTGATACGGCTATTCAAGAAATAGTTTTTAAAAGGTTCTTAAGGCTGCATTTTGCTGAACTGAGCTTATTTAGGGCTTATGTATAACATAACACCAGATAAAGTAAATATAACCTTAAAAAACATTTTTATACTGCCTAAAATAGTAAATGATCACCAGAAATAGTAAATGATCACCAGAATTAATAATTGTGCTCATTATATTTAATCCCCTTATTTAGCGCAACCGTGAGGCACGGAATAACGCCCTTACTTGTTAGATTTAAGTATTTTTTAGGGTTCCGTAGTCAACAAGGAACCCTTAATAGTTTCGGTATGTCCGTCTGTCTGTCTGTCCGCGGTTTAGCTAAAAAAATATTCGTACTAGAAAGTTGTAATTTGGCATGAGTATACACGTTAACGACGTCGGAAAGGGGGAAAAAAAATTTTTTTCGCTCTTCCCATAGTGTGGGATGTTGTTGGATAGCTTTGAAAAATATTAGGGGTTTAGGATGACCGTTTTTTGATTAAGTAAATCGTTCGTGACTTATCAAGCTTTAAAGTACCAATTTTAGTTAGAGTCAAGTGTCCCCCCCTCTACCAACTAAACGGTTGTAGTTAGAAATTCAAATGTCACGGCAGTAGTATCTATATATAACGAAGTTTAAATGAAAACATCACACTTAAGTGGGCTTTACAAGTTTACGAGCAGAAATGTCGATAAATGGCGCTAAGCGTCAGTTTTACTCAAAATGAATCTCATTAATTTGCAGATCATATTTGGCAGTTTTTATAAATATTGGTACGGGGTTACCCTTCGTGCGCGAGTCCGACTCGCACTTGGCCGTTTTTTTGTTACTTTTGTTTAATTTTGTGTGCACTTGTGGCATGTGCCAAATAAACCCATATTCTTTATTTCTGTTTTCTTTAAGTATTTTATTGTTGACTTATAATTCTAAAAGCAACGGTAGATAACTGACTCTGGCAGAACTACTCTTCTTTATTTTCGTGAAAGAAATTCAAAGAAAAAAAAAAGAGAAATAGATTTTTGACAGTCGTTAAGAGTAGTCAGAAGCCAAAAGTCTGACATCCAGTCTTACCATGGGGTATCGTATTACACAGTTACTGGATTGTGGAGGCAGTAGCTTCATGTAAAATACTGGTACTCAGCTGCATCCTGTTAGACTAGAAGCCGACCTCAAAATATTTTGGGAAAAGGCTAGGCAGATGATGATGAAATTCAAAGAAAAAAATACGTCGTCCAACTGTTTCATACAAAAATTGCAATACATAAACGGTGATACCAAATTATATTGTCATGTGTCTGCTACTAACTGAAAAGCTTATAATATTATCACGGCTGTAATCCCCGATGGGTTAGGCAGAGGTGTACCTAACAAATACACAAAATAAAAAAAGTAAATTTCACTAGTTATGGCTTCTACTGAGAAGTTCCTGATGACAAAACCCAATAACACTGCCCGACCTAGGAATGGAACTCAGGATCTCATGCTCGGCAGACATGCTTGCGACCACTACACCATCGAAGCAGTCAGACTAAGCTCATAATTATTGTGTCTATCTTGTCAAGTCTTTGTAAAAATATAAAACGGCGGTAGGCTGCCCCCAGGGTTGAGCAACCGACTGCTGCGCTGCGTGTACCGGGTTCACCAAACAAATATTTGTATGGCCTACAGATAGTTGTTCCGGGTCTCGCTGTTTGTGTATTGTGAGTTTAAATGTTTGTAGACGCACCCAATAAGAAACTCCAAGTGTGTGGCAATGTTTAAAAAAAAAACCGGCCAATTGCGAGTCGGACTCACGCACGAAGGGTTCCGTACCGTTATTTATGAAAACGAGCAAAAAAATCAATAATTTTTTTGCATGGGAGCCCCCTTAGATATTTATTTTATTCCGTTTTTAGTATTTGTTGTTACAGCATCAACAGTATGTATTTCTTATCTATAGAAATTTCAACTGGCTAACTATCACGGTTCATGAGATACAGCCTGGTGACAGGCGGACAGCGAAGTCTCAGTAATATGGTCAAACGGGACCCCGTTTGACCCTTTGGGTGCGCAACCCTTATTAAGACCCTTTTGATATCCGCACTATTCTTTTATTTTAAACACGCCTGTCTCAGAGAATGAAGCAATACATTTTCGATTAGTCTCTCAGAAAAACCTTCGTACTCAAAAGAAAACCAGCTTGTATTGACTGAAATCCGTCCGAAATCCGTTTCAAAACATCCACAGGAAAAAAGGTATACAGTCGAAATCTTTTAGCAAATTGGAAATCTGTTGAACGAAATAGGACGTTTTGTCTTGGAGTAAAGGATCAATCTGTAAGAATGACTTGAAATTGATCATTGTAGTCTTTCCACATCAATATAGGAGTTTGGGTGGAAGTAGGTTCTGACTTAAATTGTGTTAGTTTGGAGTTAATTTTAGGTTGTTAATAATAAACCACCCACCCACCCTTTATACTGAAATCAATGTGCCGATAGTCGTATCAGCCAATGGCTTAACTGCCAAGAGTCTCGACCAATATCTGATGAGGCTCTCGTTAGGCAGCTGGATCAAAGGCTTGATTCAGAAAGCGGTACTCTTGGACACGGCTCTTGTTAGGAGGTTCCTTTCTCTGGAGCCCTGACCGCTAAACCCTGTTCCCGATACCGATAAAAAAAAACAATAACGAAACATTGAAAAAAATAAAAAAATAGTAACCCTATTTTTTTTTTCAATGTTTTGGTATTGGTTTTTTTTTATATAGGAATATTTAAAAATGTAAAAAGTAAGTTAGAAAAATGAATAAACGAGATAACCACCCACCCTTTTAATTTTGTTTGTTTTGTAATTTAGTTCTACACTCGGTAAATATGTCAAATACCTCTTTTTAAATATCACGCATGATTGTTAATAAACATGAACTTACGCCTTCTCCTTTTGCTACGTTCATCTGGTTCTACACGCACGCTAGTTGCAACTGTATGCACCTGACACTTCTGAAAAACTTCACCAATAAGGGTCACAGTAAATCCCTCTAGAGCGTCCCCTCCCGGCGTTGCCAGGCACATCTGCCATTTTTTTACGGATGGTAAATCACCAAATGACTCCTCCCGCTCTGGGCGGAGCGGAAGAGAGTGTCAGACTTGTACTGAGTAAAACCCATCCATGTTCCTTTTTAGCCCTTTGTGTTCCAGGGCAACGGTATCTCTTTCGAACAGCTCTGGCAAGCATCGACCCACTCAGACCCCTTCCGATTTGCTGACATCTTAAGGCGTGCTTGACAGCACGGTTGGCGCAGTGGGTGAGCGATTGACTGCTGCGCTGTCGCGGGTTCGATCCCTGCACGGAACAAATATTTGTATGGCCTACAGTTAGTTGTTCCGGGTTTGGCTGTTTGTGTATGTGAGTTTAAATGTTTGTAAAACGCACGCCTGTATCAACGATACCGGAGAAATTCCTAGTGTGGGGCAATGTATTTAAAAAACACAACACACGCAACAACCATCTAAGCGTATGCCTGACACTGAAAGAAACGAGTTTCAATTTCTACGACAAGTTTATAATCCATCTCTCAGTGTTTTGTGACAACAGTAGTTTGTGGAGGAGGCAGTTATTGTTTTATATTTCAGTGTAAATGCGGGGTTAATACCCGCCCTTAACAACACCCCTATGACGTAATTGGCATATCTTCCCTTTGCCAGGATATCGACCGAGTCATTCCGACGACGGTCAGACGTCACACATCGCTCGTAAAAGTTTATTGTTTTAGTATTAAAATTGTTTGTCTGAGTGGTAATATTAGCTAAGCATGTGCTTGGGAAAGAAGGTTATGGTATTTTGTGTTTTTTTTTCCTTATATTACAATGGCATTTACCAGAGGAATAAAAGAGAGATGAATTGCATGTGGTTAAATATAAATTGATGGAGTGATGAATATAAATTGATGGATGTCTCCATCCATCGGGAGAGGAAGGCCTAGGAAACGATGGATGGATTGGTATTTTACTCCTCACACAAATATGAAAGAAAAAGGATTGAATGTTAGCGTGACGGTTGACAGTTGAGAATGAATGAAAAAAAAAGAAAAAAACGTTTTGCTCCAATCCCAAGTAACATATGAGACAAGAGAAGGAAGATGATAATGATTTTCCACAGGGAAAGTAGGAATTCGCTAAGAAACTTTCATGTCCCATTTCTTTTGAGTGACCACTGAAAACCAGCGCTGTGCTGTGGGCACAGCATACCACAGCATCATGCGGATTGGTTACCTGCTTGTCGCAGTCACGGCATGCAAGCTGTCAATTTTTGTTAAGTCCTGTTGTGTTTAAAAAATATTTGACGGCGCTTTTGCAAAAAGGCTTCATATGATTCACATTGCAAACTAAACTGTGACCACAGACGAGAGAGAAGCGGTCTACAATTCTCTCTGGTGGAGCGTCGAGTCGTTGCGGGCAGCCATATTGACTTGAGTGGTTGTCAAGGAAGGTGCCGCGAAACAAGGCGTTGACGGATCGCCGACGTCTGTTTTCTTGATCTAATTAAACCTGGTGCCACATATCATATGTGATTCCGATTAAGAGGTTAGAGCCTTTAAACAAGCCGTTGTTTTGCATCCTCGTCAAATTTCAGAAGGTGGTCACAAAAAACATAAATAATCAGTTAAAATTACGCCACCAAGTTAATTATTAATAAACGCTGATTTAGTTGGTTTTCTAAGTTTGACAATATTTCAGAACCCCTTAACGTGGTTTAGGGAATAAGAAATTATCGAATAAACATTTGAGATTGTTTGTATGTGCGTAAGCGAAGTTATAGGGCAAGAACCAGACGGGCCGCGTTTAAAACACGGGTGATTCACACTTACCGATTTCCGTAAATAAGAAAAAAAATAAAAATTACCTACCCATTTTATAATTGATTCGGGACGAGAATCATTAGCATAGTTACCTCCTTGAATTTGACGAGGATGCAAAACAACACCTTGTATTTGTTAAGCTTTGTATGTTTACAATGTTTTATTATTATTTTGTGTGCACGTCATGTCCTTACAACTAATAAGTATTTTTTCTTCTTTTCGAAAATGATTCCTAGACTTTAAAAGAGTAACAAGTTAATAGAGAACCTCTGAGTTTGTTTCGGCTGTTTCTTCTCAGAGTAGTCAGGTACGAAACACCGGCCCCATCTAGCTTAAAAAAAAATTACGTGTAAAAGTGTTTGTAAAAACCTACTTGCAAAATAAACATCATTTATCATTGATCATTAAATCCTCTGCTATGCCATGGTACTCAATACATTTACGATTTTAACAAGCATGCCTGCTCGATAAAAATCTTCAACCATGTATCCAGTGTGTGCAAACGGCCAGTCTGTGGGATTCACTGCTGGCTTCTCTGTAACCTGATAATTATAATCTGGTCTTATTCAAAGTTCGAGAGAATTGGTATCTTCAAGGCAAACGTGCTCTTTATCATTCATTGTCACGCCAAGTTCTCACGCAAAATCCTATATAGCGCCTGCAGAGTTATCGAGAGTAGCTTTTACAGCAGCACGTCACACCCGTCTAAGGGACGATCATCCTTTTGCAGTAGAAGAGTCGGAACTTTCTACCTTTTTACTCATATCTCTGTAGAGACCTACAAAAAGCAACTAACAAAAAGTACTACAGCGCCATCTATGATAAAACTGAAGAACTAATATGGTCTGAATCTCGCAAGCACAGTTTACATTGACTTAAGTGAGACTTACAAGCTGTTGTTTTGTATCCTCGTCAAATTCAAGGAGGTAAGTATGCTAATGATTCTCGACCCGAATCAATAATAAAATGAGTTGGTAATTTTTTTTTTCTTGTTTACGGAAATCGGTAAGTGTGAACCACCCTTGTTTTATACGTGCCTCGTCTGATTCTCGCACTATAACCACGCTTCCACATATACAAACAATCTCAAACGTTTATTCGATAATTTCTTATTCCCTAAACCACGTTAAGGGGGTTATTCTGAACTACTGACAAACATAAACAACCAAAAAAATCAGCGTTTATTAATAATTAACTTGCTAGCGTAATTTTAACTGATTATTTATGTCTTGTGGGACAACCTCCTGTATTTTGACGAGGATGCAAAATAACACCTTGTATAGAGAAACCCGACAACAACTATTTAGTGTCGGGCAGTTGCCCACTAGACATAACACCTGTCTGGTCGGAGGGTCCTCCCTTTTCTATGGAGTATCAAGGAACTTTACACCCTGTTCCTTATACTACTAAACCTCTATAATCCCATAATTATCCTTCTTACCCAATTAACAAAAAAAAACAAAACACTACACGAAATACTATTTACTTTACTAGTACAATTTACTTTTCCAAGGAGGATAATTGCAAAAGCCCTTTGTCGCCTACAATAATCCTTCTTGGAATCCACAGCTACTTACAAAACTTTTAGGTACATCGGAAAAAAACCTAAAACCTTTTACCTCTTGGCTATGCTGAAGTGACAGGTGTCTTGTGACAGTGATTGTGGACTCAAAGAAAACAAAAGAATTTAGATTTAAGGTGGATACACACTTACGTGTCGTGGCGTGTCGTGATACGCCAGAAGCATATCGGTTTCATACATCGTTGCGACAGGACACGCCATGCAAATATGTCCCTAACCATATTAAATGTATGAAACCGATTTGTTTCTGGCGCGTCACGACACGCCACGACACGTAAGTATGTTTCCGCCTTTAGAATTATAGATTTAAAATTTAGAACTTGGCATGGTCATCGCGACGTGACTTGTGGAGTTTTGCGCTTTTACTTATACAAGGTGTTGTTTTGCATCCTCGTCAAAATTCTGGAGGTTGTCACACAAGACATAAATAATCAATTAAAATTACGGCACTTAGTTAATTATTAATAAACACTGATTTTTTTGGTTGTTTATGTTTGTCAGTATTTCAGAATAACCCCCCCAACGTGGTTTAGGGAATAAGAAATTATCGAATAAATGTTTGAGATTGTTTGTATTTGTGGAAGCCCGGTTATAGGGCGAGAATCGGACGGCCTGCGTTTAAAACACGGGTGTTCCACACTTACCGATTTCCATAAATAAGAAAACTAATAAAAAAATCCTATCCATTTTATAATTGATTCGGGACGAGAATCATTAGCATAGTTACCTCCTTCAATTTGACGAGGATGCAAAACAACACCTTGTACGTGCCAGGCGATCTAACTACACAGGCACATGTATTGTAGGTAGGCACTGCCGTCTTGTCTGCCTCATAACATCCAATAAAAAACTGGCCAAGTGCGAGTCGGACTCGCGCACGAAGGTTTCCTTACCATTATTTATAAAAACGAGCGAAAAGTCACTTTTGTGAATTTATGCCCCTTTAAATATTTATTTTATTCTGTTTTATATTATTACATAATCTCTAAAAATTTCAACTGGCTAACTATCACGGTTCATGAGATACAGCCTGATGACAGACGGACGGACGGACTACGACGGTAATAGGGTCCCGTTTGACCCTTTGGGTTCGGAACCCTAAAAAGCAGCAGTGAAGCAGTGATAGCCTAGTGGTGTGACCGTCAGATTGCCAAGGTCAGGTTAGGTCACAATAGTTTGAACCGAAAAGAAAAAGAAGTTATATTTAAATATTTAAATTGAATCTTATGAGGTTGGCAAATAAGAAGTGCCAACCTGCAATGCAGGCGCCTGCATCCACGTAAACGCAGCGGTAAAAAGTGACGAACCTACGATTTTCTTTAACGTAGTCGTATCGCCCAAGGCTGTGGACAGAACCGTAGACTTTTAAACTTAATGCTCGGGACATGGACCTCAAGTGCGCATCTCCTTTTATGGAAATTTCTCGTCGAATGGTTGACACTTAACGAGACCAGAGGGCTGGTTTTTTCTTTGGGCAAAAAATTAGTATTGCAATTCAACGTGGCAATGCTGCCAGTCTTCTGGGTTTTTGGATGAAATCGATGTGGAGGAGTATTTTGTCACCTAAGCGTCCTGTTGTTTTTAAGTTAGTTTATATTTAGTTAGTTTATGAAAATACATATTTAGTATTAGAAAAATATAATTAATTGAAAGTTTGCTGAGAGGTATATTAAACAAAAACAAGATTTCGGGCTTTTTCAAAGTGCCCGGACGCTGTACGTCCAAGGATATCAGTTAATCTTAAAAAAAAAATGCGCCAGAAAAGGTATGAACCTAACCTATTGGGCAATTGTTATAATTCTTTAATCAGCTGCATGACACAGTTTTTACGACGAGACGAAATATAGAGTGTTAGTTAATAATAATTAATTTAATTAGTAAAATAATTAATTTAGATTATTATAATAATTATACTTTATTCTCAAAAGGACAAAGAGCCTCTTACATGAGAAAATAATAATTTGATGTAATAAACTTATTCTAGGTAACGGTCACCATTAAAAAACAACGTGTAGTCTAAAATTATTTAAGACGGCTACGCACTTACGTGTCGTGGCGTGTCGTGACGCGCCAGAAGCATTCAGTTTCATACATCGTTGCGACACGACACGCCATGCAATTATATCCCTAACCATATTAAATGTATGAAACCGATTTGCTTCTGGCGCATCACGACACGACACGACACGTAAGTATATTTCCGCCTTTAGTTTTAAAATTGGTTTGGGATACACGTTCAACGGTTTTAATCTCAACTAGTAGGCTAGTAACATTATTTGTGAGTGCATTTTTATGAAGGTTGGTAAATTATTATGAAATTGTACTCCTTCATAGGTGATATTCTTTTTAGCCTAATTTGTACGTGTCTTATGCAGGACTAGTAGACTGGGTCGACGTAGACTGCGTTTGGATAGTTGTTTTTTTTTGTTGTTAAATATTACGTTTTTGCGAAAAGTTTCGTACAGGTTTATATAATTTTTCAACCGTTTTACATAGAAGTATACTACTATCCCCTTTTTATTGTATGTCCGTAATGTTCATCCAAAGATTGTCTGGAAGATTTTCCGCGATAAGATCGCTATTGTAACCATAAAATTTGCAGTCAATACTATAAAACCGTTACGTTTAAATTTTGGTGTATAATAAAGTAAATTCAATTTTATTCTGAGCCTCATGAAGGAAATTGGAAGTTCAAGGCCTCTTGGGCATAAAGCATTAAAGAAAAAAACAAATAACGAACAAGTTGACGAAACCCGTGCCAACTTCGAAAATCAAAAAACAAAAATATATTCACCCGATCGTCTTTTAAAGTCACTTCCTCAGCAGAACAATTGAAAAGGGGGCAACAAAAGTTTGAGAAACGTTTCTCAACGATTCCCTTTGATAGGAACGTGGCGTCGGAGTCGTTAGCAATCAAATTACACGCAGATTGCGAATTCTGCTTGTTTGAAAGTTTGAGAGCCTTTGGCGTAGTGGTGGGCGATGTCGATGAGAGTTGTCGATAAAAAAAAAATCGTTTTTCTCATGTTTTTATAGTTACCTATTTCTTAGTATGAGATGAGATATTTGCCTTACAAGGACTTTTCTAAGAAATGCTATGTTTTAAAATATTTTTTTATGAAATTGGTTTTTTCAGTGCGAAAACATTAAAACGAATTCATTTCGTAGACTGAGATCAGATGAGAAAATAATTATGGCCTGCAGTTACTATTCCAAGGATTACTAGAAAGCTATTTATTTTTTTCCAAATACAAACAGAATTTTATGACCAAATGCTTTTAATGTAAAAAGTCCAGAACAATAATGAAATTACTTATAAATAAATAATCAATTCGAGCTAAACCTATATCTCAGCGTCAATAATAAATCATGTAAAAGAAGTTTTCTCGCGAATCTATCAAGACGTAGCCCAAATCACTTAGCTTCGGAATAAGAAAATATTCTCTCTTGAAATATTTGGATCCCTTAAGACTCGAACATTCGTTGAAAGGATTCGATAAAGGGCAGACTCTCTGATTATTTCACGAGTACATTATATCACGTCTGTGTTTCTAAAAGGAAGGAACTGACGGTCTTGGTCTTGGAACTGAAGCTTGGAGTGATGAGGAGAAAAAAAGAAATGAAAGAACAAGTATTTGTATAATAAAACATTGTAAACATACAAAGCTTAACAAATACAAGCTGTTGTTTTGCATCCTCGTCAAATTTCAGAAGGTGGTCACAAAAGACATAAATAATCAGTTAAAATTACGCTACCAAGTTAATTATTATAAAACGCTGATTTTTTTTGTTTTTTAAGTTTGACAATATTTCAGAATAACCCCCTTAACGTGGTTTAGGGAATCAGAAATTATCGAATAAACGTTTGAGATTGTTTGTATGTGCGTAAGCGAAGTTATAGAGCAAGAACTAGACGGGCCGCGTTTAAAACACGGGTGATTCACACTTACCGATTTCCGTAAATAAGAAAAAAATAAAAATTATTAATTATTATATTAATTATAATATAAATTACCTACCCATTTTATAATTGATTCGGGACGAGAATCATTAGCATAGTTACCTCCTCGAATTTGACGAGGATGCAAAACAACACCTTGTATTTGTTAAGCTTTGTATGTTTACAATGTTTTATTATTATTTTGTGTGCACGTCATGTCCTTACAACTATAAAGTATTTTTTCTTCTTCTTCTATCAGGGTTTTTCGAAAATGCTTCCTGGACTTTAAAAGAGTAACAAGTTTACAGAGAACGTTTTTTTACGAATTTGTTTCGGCTGTTTCTTCTCAGAGTAGTCAGGTACCAAACACCGGCCCCATCTAGTTAAAAAAAAATGACGTGGAAAAGTGTTTGTAAAAACTTACTTGCAAAATAAACATCATTTATCATTTAATCCTCTGCTATGCCATGGAATTCAATACATTTACGATTTCAACAAGCATACCTGCTCGATAAAAATCTTCAACCATGTATCCAGTGTGTGCAAACGGCCAGTCTGTGGGATTCACTGCTGGCTTCTCTGTAACCTGATAATTATAATCTGGTCTTATTCAAAGTACGAGAGAATTGGTATCAATAATAAAATGGGAGGTTATTTTTTTTTTCTTGATTACGGAAATCGGTAAGTGTAAACCCGTGTTTTATACGTGCCTCGTCTGATTCTCGCACTATAACCACGCTTCCACATATACAAACAATCTCAAACGTTTATTCGATAATTTCTTATTCCCTAAACCACGTTATGGGGGTTATTCTGAACTACTGACAAACATAAACAACCAAAAAAATCAGCGTTTATTAATAATTAACTAGGTACTGTAATTTTAATTGATTATTTATGTCTTGTGGGACAACCTCCTGTATTTTGACGTGGATGCAAAATAACACCTTGTATAGAGAAACCCGACAACAACTATTTAGTGTCGGGCAGTTGCCCACTAGACATAACACCTGTCTGGTCGTAGGGTCCTCCCTTTGATATGGAGTATCGAGGAACTTTACACCCTGTTCCTTATACTACTAAACCTCTATAATCCCATATCCTACTCAATTAACAAAAAAAACAAAACACTACACGAAATACTATTTACTTTACTAATACAACCTACTTTTCCAAGGAGGATAATTGCAAAAGCCCTTTGTCGCCTACAATAATCCTTCTTGGAATCCACAGCTACTTACAAACCTTTTAGGTACATCGGAAAAAAGCCTAAAACCTTTTACCTATGCTGAAGTGACAGGTGTCTTGTGACAGTGATTGCGGACTCAAAGAAAACAAACGAATTTAGATTTAAGGCGGAAACACACTTACGTGTCGTGGCGTGTCGTGATACGCCAGAAGCATACCGGTTTCATACATCGTTGCGACAGGACACGCCATGCAAATATGTCACTAACCATATTAAATGTATGAAACCGATTTGCTTCTGGCGCGTCACGACACGCCACGACACGTAAGTATGTTTCCGCCTTTAGAATTATAGATTTTAAATTTAGAACTTGGCATGGTCATCGCGACGTGACTTGTGGAGTTTTACGCTTTTACTTATACAAGGTGTTGTTTTGCATCCTCGTCAAAATTCAGGAGGTTGTCACACAAGACATTAATAATCAATTAAAATTACGGCACTTAGTTAATTATTAATAAACACTGATTTTTTTTGGTTTTTTATGTTTGTCAGTATTTCAGAATAACCCCCCAACGTGGTTTAGGGAATAAGAAATTATCGAATAAATGTTTGAGATTGTTTGTATTTGTGGAAGCCCGGTTATAGGGCGAGAATCAGACGGCCTGCGTTTAAAACACGGGTGTTTCACACTTACCGATTTCCATAAATAAGAAAACTAATAAAAAAATCCTATCCATTTTATAATTGATTCGGGACGAGAATCATTAGCATAGTTACCTCCTTCAATTTGACGAGGATGCAAAACAACACCTTGTACGTGCCAGGCGATCTAACTACACAGGCACATGTATTGTAGGTAGGCACTGCCGTCTTTTCTGCCTCATAACATCCAATAAAAAACTGGCCAAGTGCGAGTCGCGCACGAATGGTTCCGTACAAAAACCGTATTTATAAAATCGAGCGAAAAATCACTTTTGTGAATTTATGCCCCTTTAAATATTTATTTTATTCTGTTTTACATTATTACATATAATCTCTAAAAATTTCAACTGGCTAACTATCACGGTTCATGAGATACAGCCTGATGACAGACGGACGGACGGACTACGACGGTAATAGGGTCCCGTTTGACCCTTTGGGTTCGGAACCCTAAAAAGCAGCAGTGAAGCAGTGATAGCCTAGTGGTGTGACCGTCAGATTGCCAAGGTCAGGTTAGGTCACAATAGTTTGAACCGAAAAGAAAAAGAAGTTATATTTAAATATTTAAATTGAATCTTATGAGGTTGGCAAATAAGAAGTGCCAACCTGCAATGCAGGCGCCTGCATCCACGTAAACGCAGCGGTAAAAAGTGACGAACCTACGATTTTCTTTAACGTAGTCGTATCGCCCAAGGCTGTGGACAGAACCGTAGACTTTTAAACTTAATGCTCGGGACATGGACCTCAAGTGCGCATCTCCTTTATAAGGAAATTTCTCGTCGACTGGTTGACACTTAACGAGACCAGAGGGCTGGTTTTTTCTTTGGGCAAAAAATTAGTATTGCAATTCAACGTGGCAATGCTGCCAGTCTTCTGGGTTTTTGGATGAAATCGATGTGGAGGAGTATTTTGTCACCTAAGCGTCCTGTTGTTTTTAAGTTAGTTTATATTTAGTTAGTTTATGAAAATACATATTTAGTATTAGAAAAATATAATTAATTGAAAGTTTGCTGAGAGGTATATTAAACAAAAACAAGATTTCGGGCTTTTTCAAAGTGCCCGGACGCTGTACGTCCAAGGATATCAGTTAATCTTAAAAAAAAAATGCGCCAGAAAAGGTATGAACCTAACCTATTGGGCAATTGTTATAATTCTTTAATCAGCTGCATGACACAGTTTTTACGACGAGACGAAATATAGAGTGTTAGTTAATAATAATTAATTTAATTAGTAAAATAATTAATTTAGATTATTATAATAATTATACTTTATTCTCAAAAGGACAAAGAGCCTCTTACATGAGAAAATAATAATTTGATGTAATAAACTTATTCTAGGTAACGGTCACCATTAAAAAACAACGTGTAGTCTAAAATTATTTAAGACGGCTACGCACTTACGTGTCGTGGCGTGTCGTGACGCGCCAGAAGCATTCAGTTTCATACATCGTTGCGACACGACACGCCATGCAATTATATCCCTAACCATATTAAATGTATGAAACCGATTTGCTTCTGGCGCATCACGACACGACACGACACGTAAGTATATTTCCGCCTTTAGTTTTAAAATTGGTTTGGGATACACGTTCAACGGTTTTAATCTCAACTAGTAGGCTAGTAACATTATTTGTGAGTGCATTTTTATGAAGGTTGGTAAATTATTATGAAATTGTACTCCTTCATAGGTGATATTCTTTTTAGCCTAATTTGTACGTGTCTTATGCAGGACTAGTAGACTGGGTCGACGTAGACTGCGTTTGGATAGTTGTTTTTTTTGTTGTTAAATATTACGTTTTTGCGAAAAGTTTCGTACAGGTTTATATAATTTTTCAACCGTTTTACATAGAAGTATACTACTATCCCCTTTTTATTGTATGTCCGTAATGTTCATCCAAAGATTGTCTGGAAGATTTTCCGCGATAAGATCGCTATTGTAACCATAAAATTTGCAGTCAATACTATAAAACCGTTACGTTTAAATTTTGGTGTATAATAAAGTAAATTCAATTTTATTCTGAGCCTCATGAAGGAAATTGGAAGTTCAAGGCCTCTTGGGCATAAAGCATTAAAGAAAAAAACAAATAACGAACAAGTTGACGAAACCCGTGCCAACTTCGAAAATCAAAAAACAAAAATATATTCACCCGATCGTCTTTTAAAGTCACTTCCTCAGCAGAACAATTGAAAAGGGGGCAACAAAAGTTTGAGAAACGTTTCTCAACGATTCCCTTTGATAGGAACGTGGCGTCGGAGTCGTTAGCAATCAAATTACACGCAGATTGCGAATTCTGCTTGTTTGAAAGTTTGAGAGCCTTTGGCGTAGTGGTGGGCGATGTCGATGAGAGTTGTCGATAAAAAAAAAATCGTTTTTCTCATGTTTTTATAGTTACCTATTTCTTAGTATGAGATGAGATATTTGCCTTACAAGGACTTTTCTAAGAAATGCTATGTTTTAAAATATTTTTTTATGAAATTGGTTTTTTCAGTGCGAAAACATTAAAACGAATTCATTTCGTAGACTGAGATCAGATGAGAAAATAATTATGGCCTGCAGTTACTATTCCAAGGATTACTAGAAAGCTATTTATTTTTTTCCAAATACAAACAGAATTTTATGACCAAATGCTTTTAATGTAAAAAGTCCAGAACAATAATGAAATTACTTATAAATAAATAATCAATTCGAGCTAAACCTATATCTCAGCGTCAATAATAAATCATGTAAAAGAAGTTTTCTCGCGAATCTATCAAGACGTAGCCCAAATCACTTAGCTTCGGAATAAGAAAATATTCTCTCTTGAAATATTTGGATCCCTTAAGACTCGAACATTCGTTGAAAGGATTCGATAAAGGGCAGACTCTCTGATTATTTCACGAGTACATTATATCACGTCTGTGTTTCTAAAAGGAAGGAACTGACGGTCTTGGTCTTGGAACTGAAGCTTGGAGTGATGAGGAGAAAAAAAGAAATGAAAGAACAAGTATTTGTATAATAAAACATTGTAAACATACAAAGCTTAACAAATACAAGCTGTTGTTTTGCATCCTCGTCAAATTTCAGAAGGTGGTCACAAAAGACATAAATAATCAGTTAAAATTACGCTACCAAGTTAATTATTATAAAACGCTGATTTTTTTTGTTTTTTAAGTTTGACAATATTTCAGAATAACCCCCTTAACGTGGTTTAGGGAATCAGAAATTATCGAATAAACGTTTGAGATTGTTTGTATGTGCGTAAGCGAAGTTATAGAGCAAGAACTAGACGGGCCGCGTTTAAAACACGGGTGATTCACACTTACCGATTTCCGTAAATAAGAAAAAAATAAAAATTATTAATTATTATATTAATTATAATATAAATTACCTACCCATTTTATAATTGATTCGGGACGAGAATCATTAGCATAGTTACCTCCTCGAATTTGACGAGGATGCAAAACAACACCTTGTATTTGTTAAGCTTTGTATGTTTACAATGTTTTATTATTATTTTGTGTGCACGTCATGTCCTTACAACTATAAAGTATTTTTTCTTCTTCTTCTATCAGGGTTTTTCGAAAATGCTTCCTGGACTTTAAAAGAGTAACAAGTTTACAGAGAACGTTTTTTTACGAATTTGTTTCGGCTGTTTCTTCTCAGAGTAGTCAGGTACCAAACACCGGCCCCATCTAGTTAAAAAAAAATGACGTGGAAAAGTGTTTGTAAAAACTTACTTGCAAAATAAACATCATTTATCATTTAATCCTCTGCTATGCCATGGAATTCAATACATTTACGATTTCAACAAGCATACCTGCTCGATAAAAATCTTCAACCATGTATCCAGTGTGTGCAAACGGCCAGTCTGTGGGATTCACTGCTGGCTTCTCTGTAACCTGATAATTATAATCTGGTCTTATTCAAAGTACGAGAGAATTGGTATCAATAATAAAATGGGTGGTTAATTTTTTTTTTCTTGATTACGGAAATCGGTAAGTGTAAACCCGTGTTTTATACCTTCCTTCTTACCCAATTAACAAAAAAAACAAAACACTACACGAAATACTATTTACTTTACTGATACAACCTACTTTTCCAAGGAGGATAATTGCAAAAGCCCTTTGTCGCCTACAATAATCCTTCTTGGAATCCACAGCTACTTACAAACCTTTTACATCGGAATAAAGCCTAAAACCTTTTACCTCTTGGCTATGCTGAAGTGACAGGTGTCTTGTGACAGTGATTGTGGACTCAAAGAAAACAAACGAATTTAGATTTAAGGCGGAAACACACTTACGTGTCGTGGCGTGTCGTGATACGCCAGAAGCATACCGGTTTCATACATCGTTGCGACAGGACACGCCATGCAAATATGTCACTAACCATATTAAATGTATGAAACCGATTTGCTTCTGGCGCGTCACGACACGCCACGACACGTAAGTATGTTTCCGCCTTTAGAATTATAGATTTAAAATTTAGAACTTGGAATGGTCATGGCGACGTGGCTTGTGGAGTTTTGCGCTTTTACTTATACAAGGTGTTGTTTTGCATCCTCGTCAAAATTCAGGAGGTTGTCACACAAGACATAAATAATCAATTAAAATTACGGCACTTAGTTAATTATTAATAAACACAGATTTTTTTGGTTTTTTATGTTTGTCAGTATTTCAGAATAACCCCCCCAACGTGGTTTAGGGAATAAGAAATTATCGAATAAATGTTTGAGATTGTTTGTATTTGTGGAAGCCCGGTTATAGGGCGAGAATCGGACGGCCTGCGTTTAAAACACGGGTGTTCCACACTTACCGATTTCCATAAATAAGAAAACTAATAAAAAAATCCTATCCATTTTATAATTGATTCGGGACGAGAATCATTAGCATAGTTACCTCCTTCAATTTGACGAGGATGCAAAACAACACTTTGTACGTGCCAGGCGATCTAACTACACAGGCACATGTATTTGTAGGTAGGCACTGCCGTCTTGTCTGCCTCATAACATCCAATAAAAAACTGGCCAAGTGCGAGTCGGACTCGCGCACGAAGGTTTCCTTACCATTATTTATAAAAACGAGCGAAAAATCACTTTTGTGAATTTATGCCCCTTTAAATATTTATTTTATTCTGTTTTATATTAATACATAATCTCTAAAAATTTCAACTGGCTAACTATCACGGTTCATGTACAGCCTGGTGACAGACGGACGGACGGACTACGACGGTAATAGGGTCCCGTTTGACCGTTTGGGTTCGGAACCCTAAAAAGCAGCAGTGAAGCAGTGGTGGCATAGTGGTGTGACCGTCAGATTGCCAAGGTCAGGTTAGGTCTCAAGTTCAAAATCAAAATAAAAATATTTTTATTTCACATAGGCCTACATGGGCACATGTAAAACGTCGACAAAAAGGTGCTCGGTTCGGGTTGGTCGTTTCCTATGGAGAAGAACCGGCAAGAAACTCCATGGTTACTCTTTTAAAATCATTTGGCTTTACAATTTTTCTATGTTACAGCATTGGCACTTAAGTGTGAGTGGACATCGCAGGCCCGACAATAAGTCGTTGCTTACTACAAAACGTAGAACAAGATAAAAAGTTACCAAGGATCTAGGAATCTATAAGGCCTACAATGTCCATACATTTACAAACAATCGGTAAATAAGAAAGAGAGAGTCTATACAAAAAAAAGAAGATATTGTTCGAACTGAAAAGAAGAAGAAGTGATATTTAAAGATTTAAATTGAATCTTATGAGGTAGGCAAATAAGAAGTGCCAACCTGCAATGCAGGCGCCTGCATCCACGTAAACGCAGCGGTAAAAAGTGACGAACGTACGTTTTGCTTTAACGTAGTCGTATCGCCCAAGGCTGTAGACAGAACCCGAGACTTTTAAACTTAATGCTCGAGTCATGGGGCACAAGTGCGCATCTCCTTTTATGGAAATTTCTCGTCGAATGGTTGACACTTCGCGAGACCAGAGGGCTGGCTCGTTCTTGGGCAAAGAATTAGCATTGCCATTCAACGTGGCAATGCTGGCAGTCTTCTGGGTTTTTGGATGACATCGATGTGGAGGAGTATTTTGTCACCTAAGCGTCCTGTTGTTTTTAAGTTAGTTTATATTTAGTTAGTTTATGAAAATACATATTTAGTATTAGAAAAATATAATTAATTGAAAGTTTGCAGAGAGGTATATTAAACAAAAACAAGATTTCGGGCTTTTTCAAAGTGCCCGGACGCTGTACGTCCAAGGATATCAGTTAATCTTAAAAAAAAATGCGCCAGAAAAGGTATGAACCTAACCTATTGGGCAATTGTTATAATTCTTTAATCAGCTGCATGACACAGTTTTTACGACGAGACGAAATATAGAGTGTAAGTTAATAATAATTAATTTAACTAATAAAATAATTAATTTAGATTATTATAATAATTATACTTTATTCTCAAAAGGACAAAGAGCCTCTTACATGAGAAAATAATAATTTGATGTAATAAACTTATTCTAGGTAACGGTCACCATTAAAAAACAACGTGTAGTCTAAAATTATTTAAGACGGCTACACACTTACGTGTCGTGGCGTGTCGTGACGCGCCAGAAGCATTCAGTTTTATACATCGTTGCGACACGACACGCCATGCAAATATGTCCCTAACCATATTAAATGTATGAAACAGATTTGCTTCTGGCGCGTCACGACACGACACGACACGTAAGTATGTTTCCGCCTTTAGTTTTAAAATTGGTTTGGGAAACACGTTCAACGGTTTTATTCTCAACTAGTAGGCTAGTAACATTATTTATGAGTGCATTTTTATGAAGATTGGTAAATTATTATAAAATTGTACTCCTTCATAGGTGATATTCTTTTTAGCCTAATTTGTACGTGTCTTATGCAGGACTAGTAGACTGGGTCGACGTAGACTGCGTTTGGATAGTTGTTTTTTTTGTTGTTGTTAAATATTACGTTTTTGCGAAAAGTTTCGTACAGGTTTATATAATTTTTCAACCGTTTTACATAGAAGTATACTACTATCCCCTTTTTATTGTATGTCCGTAATGTTCATCCAAAGGTTGTCTGGAAGATTTTCCGCGATAAGATCGCTATTGTAACCATAAAATTTGCAGTCAATACTATAAAACGTTACGTTTAAATTTTGGTGTGGTGAGGCTCATGAAGGAAATTGGAAGTTCAAGGCTTCTTGGGCATAAAGCATTAAAGAAAAAAAAAAATAACGAACAAGTTAACGAAACCCGTGCCAACTTCGAAAATCAAACAACAAAAATATATTCACCCGATCGTCTTTTAAAGTCACTTCCTCAGCAGAACAATTGAAAAGGGGGCAACAAAAGTTTGAGAAACGTTTCTCAACGATTCCCTTTGATAGGAACGTGGCGTCGGAGTCGTTAGCAATCAAATTACACGCAGAATGCGAATTCTGCTTGTTTGAAAGTTTGAGAGCCTTTGGCGTAGTGGTGGGCGATGTCGATGAGAGTTGTCGATAAAAAAAAATCGTTTTGCTCATGTTTTTATAGTTACCTATTTCTTAGTATGAGATGAGATATTTGCCTTACAAGGACTTTTCTAAGAAATGCTATGTTTTAAAATATTTTTTTATGAAATTGGTTTTTACAGTGCGAAAACATTAAAACGAATACATTTCGTAGACTGAGATCAGATGAGAAAATAATTATAGCCTGCAGTTACTATTCCAAGGATTACTAGAAAGCTATTTTTTTTTCCAAATACAAACATTATTTTATGACCAAATTTATGATGCTTTTAATGTAAAAAGTCCAGAACAATAATGAAATTACTTATAAATAAATAATCAATTCGAGCTAAACCTATATCTCAGCGTCAATAATAAATCATGTAAAAGAAGTTTTCTCGCGAATCTATCAAGACGTAGCCCAAATCACTTAGCTTCGGAATAAGAAAATATTCTCTCTTGAAATATTTGGATCCCTTAAGACTCGAACATTCGTTGAAAGGATTCGGTAAAGGGCAGACTCTCTGATTATTTCACGAGTACATTATATCACGTCTGTGTTTCTAAAAGGAAGGAACTGACGGTCTTGGTATAAGCTTGGTGTGATGAGGAGAAAAAAAGAGGCGTGGCTAAATAATAACAGCCGCCCGGGTCGGTCTTTAAGGTTAAGCCGTGCTTGCCGAGGTTGGTCCGTGGATGGGTGACCATCATTACATACCGAGTTTCCTCCGTGCCTCGGAAAGCACGTTAAGCCGTTGGTCCCGGCTGTCATTTGTAGATCTTTGACAGTCGTTACGAGTAGTCAGAAGCCAAAAAAAGTCGGACATCCAGTCTTACCAAGGGCTATCGTATTACCCAGTTACTGGGTTGTGGAGGTCACATAGGCAGTCGCTTCATGTAAAATACTGGTACTTAGCTGCATCCGGTTAGACTTGAAGCCGACCCCAAGAGAGTTTGGGAAAAGGCTAGGCAGATGATGATGATGAGGAGAAAAAAAGAAATGAAAGAACAAGTATTTGTGTTTCTCGCACAGGACAAAACAAAATGATTAAATTAACAATAAAACAAAATTATTTAAAAAAGTAAACAACAAAAATGGCATATAATTTTACTCATAAGCATTCAGTATAAAACAGATATTTTTAAATTCTAACCAGACACTTTATTTTATTTATTTTTATAATTAGATATATATATATTACAGCAACCTGATAACTATTCTTGTAATTCAGGCAAATCTCTTCCACCGAAATATTTAATAAGATCGAGTAAAATTGGCCTAAATAAGCCTAAAACCTCTTTAAAACACAATTACTTTCAATCCGACGAGTTTCTCACAAACTCCTTTTGTGTACACTGGAATTTTATTAACAGAGCTCAGTAATTTCAATTCCTGAGAAGCTAATTAAGACAAAGCAATTTTCGAGTTACTAAAACATGTTATGTGCTTTTATAATCTTTATTGGGCACTTATATTAGGCATTTAGGCACTAGAAGTTAATACCTAAGTGTTCCCTAGAGTACTTAAGATAAGCAAATTGTAAGACCTATTAAATTAAATATGAGTACTTAGACTGTTACTCTTGAGTTGTAAGATTTTACTGAGAGATTTCGGGTGAGAGGAAGAATGTCTTAAGCAACAATTTCTGTGTTATATAATTGTCAAATTCTACCCTAAGACGACGCACTGGCCAACAACTTAAGTATAAGTGTTATAAGGTTTAAAATTGTGTGCATTCTATTTTGAACCTTAAAAATGTTCTTCTAAGAAAACTGATTTTACAATACTGAGGTAATTTTGGTCTACAGTCAAAAAACAAAATTAAATTCAGAATATTTTTGTTTATGAACTCTGTTTTTTCACAGTTGGAGCTTGAAAGTTTTTTTTTTCATTCTTTGCCAAGTAGAGGAAAAATTGGCATTATTATGAACGTGATATTAAATCCTTTTTTGCTGGAAAAACTAACCCAATTACTAGTTCTGGATGAATATTTATGGTTTAATGGCCCGCTTCAACTTTCACATAATTAAATAGCAATTTTTTCTTACAATTACTATTCATGAATAAAAATAATCATAGCCAATTATAGCCTTCTCCTCTTTCCAATTTTATCGATCTAATGCAATTGAGAACAAAGACTTTGAAAATGAGTAACTCAAACCGTCATCTTCTTCTGGTCCTTACATGGCAAAAAAGTCGTGTATGGACAACCACAATCTTCCTGCCCTTACACTATATTAATTAGGGTCACCATAACACCTTTTTTTCCCATTCTCCTCTGCAACAATCTCCTTTTTCTTTCGTTAATCTTTTCTCACACACTTCATCCATCTTTTCAAACGGCCTTAAAACATCGATATCGAGTTATCGACAAAAGAACATCTCTACTCAAATGTTTCAGCAACAGTTGCAAGTAACAGGTGCATGTAACTTCCAATTGCTGTCGCTTCGTGTTGTTTGTTTGTCGCTTGTTAAAATTACCTCTAATTGTGTATGTTGTATGAAAGTGTGATAATATAATAAATGTTTGCCTAGTTAATTTGCTCGTTACATGTGAAAACGAAACGAAACAATGGTTAAACTTTGTTTAATTGCACTCAAAAGTATAGGGTTAATCTGAGGCCCTAGCACGAGCGGGCAGCGTAAAATACGTCAATTTTTGAATGAAAATAATTCTCCTACAGCATTTTTTTTGTTGTTTTGAAATTGTTAGAGCAAGGTTTGCTTATAAGAACTGCTGTGTTGAGAATTACAAATATGTGAAAACGATGTAGAAATACATGCAAGTTAAGAGCGTCCAGAATAAAAGCTCAAATCAATAATTCAAAAATAAAGTAATTAAAATACACCGTGGCAGCTAAGAGATGACCAGTCACAACTGACAGCGCGGTCACGAGCATGACGCAAGTAAAAGATGATATAATTCGAAAGGAAACGACTTATCAGATTACAACTAAAAGAGAAGTACGAAAGAAGAGAACATGATTCGCTTAAGAAAAGAGTATGAAAGAAGAAACCATGCTTCGCGTGTATTTCTTCAATTATTTGAAGCTTCTCTAACGTAGTCTAGTATCGATAGAATACACCCTTAACAAAGCCCTAGAGAAATGTTCTTCCTGTCAGTGTGTTTTTTTTTTGTTAAATCAGAGATATCGATGGTTCCAACTTATCAGACATCTTTTTTTGTTAATTTTGTAACTTTACTCAAAGAGTATCAAAGTCAAAGTCAAAGCATTTATTTCAATTAGACCATTACAGGCACTTTTGAAAATAAAAAAAATAAAAAAAAAATTGCGAAGCTACAGTCCCAGTCACAAGGCATAATAACTTGTGAAAGTACTGTAGTTGCCCATTCCGTAGCGTAGATCTCTATGGAGAAGAATGGGCAAGAAACTCCATGGACACTCTTTTAGATCAAAATATGTTACAAAATGTTGGTTACATCATTCATGTTAAGAATTACAAATATGTGAGAACAATGTAGAAATACGGGCAAGTTAAGAGCGTCCAGAGTAAAAGATTAAATCAGAAATTAAAATTAAAGTAATTAAAATAAACCGTGGCTGCTAAGAGTATACCTTCATGACCCATGTACTATTCAATGCAATATGAACACGGTGTTTTGACCTTGTAACATTGAGTGCTACGGTAAACCGTGATTTTTCACCCCAAAAAAAGTCGTTTCCCAGCAACACTTTGTGCGCAGTATTTACCTAGTTTGATGTATAGAACGCTTGGTTGGAAGGTTTCTGAGACGTAATTTCAGGTCAGGTCATCTTTCGTATGTCTTCCGAAATACGAGAGATGACCAGACGATGTCCTAATCGCTGGAGTATCCGAATTGTCTCAACACTTGCACTTTATAGAACTTAAAATAAAATGGCTAAGCAATTGACTGCTGCGCTGCGTGTTGCGGGTTCGATCTCCACACGGAACAAATATTTGTATGGCCTACAGATAGTTGTTTCGGGTCTGGCTGTTTGTGTATGTGAGTTTAAATGTTTGTGAACGCACCCACGATATAGGAGAAATTCCTAGTGTGGGGCAAGGTTTAAAAAAAGAAAACGCCACCGATCGTGACGCTGCGATTAGCGTGGCTACATAAAGTGCCCGCAGTTTTAAACAACTCGTACTATCGACACGAAAGAAGTAAAAAAAAGTTTTGTGAGTTTTTACACCCTGTATCTATGGCTGTGGTGACTGTACCTCGTCATACCGACTTAAATATAACTGTGAGGAGTACTCCTTACAATTTCTTAATAAGATAACATCTGATTATTATCTCTTAAGCCTCCGTTGGTACATTTATCGCTAGCTCATCGCCCCTTTTTAAAACAAAGCGTTTAAACCCGAGATTTAATTCAACCCAACAAAGGTTTTGCTAAACCTTGCTGAAGTCGATTCTGTGTCATGATTTTCGGTGAAGAATGATTTAGAATTTTGGAGATAGTCTTTTGTTTACTTGGTTAGTGACTTGGTGCTTTAAAAACGTAAGGAAGAGGCCCCCTTTATTGCTGTTTTTTTACCAAAAAGGAAGAGGTTCTATGTTCGTATACATAAAGGGTGTAAAACACCTCTTAACGAAGCCGAAAGGCACTGGTTCTCCCTGTCATTGCGATCATTTTTTTGTTCTACACCATACCTGGGAACCTTCTAGTTACGGAGATATTAGGGGTCACAGTTCCAACTTTTTGACAAGTATTTTTTTAAATACAAGTTTTTAATTTAAGATTTTTACTTTAAACACCTCCACGACCCCCGTACTATTCAATCCGTCCATCACAATGTTTTGAGTGCGTTACATTGAGTTCTACCACAAAACATGATATAACACCCCCCAAAAAAGTCGTTTCCCAGCAATAATTTTTGCACAAAGTTACTTAGTTTCATGTACAGAATGCTTGGTTGACGGCTTCGTGATGAAGTGATTTACACGGTGTATATGTATTTTTAATTATTTCAATTATTGCTGTGTCGGGCGTTAAAATTCCAACAACCTTTTCAGTTAAGTATTCATTTAGGTGCTGCAATCTAATGGAAACGAGAGCATCATTATGCTGCCATTTTTACTAGAATAGCAGAATTAGAAGGCCATCATTTCTCCAACATTTTCTTAATGTTAAAACATGAGCCAATAAACTAGAAGAAATCTACGTCAGGTCAGGATGATTTCAGTTCTAGAAAAGTAATCTATCATCATTTAGCTAACTATGTTAGATGCGGCTTCAAGTCTAACAAGATAAAGCAGAATACAAGTTTTTTGTCTATCTGATCTCTAGAACTTAGTTATACCAATACGGTACCCCTTTGTAAGACCGAGTCTAAGTCTTTTGACTAGCCAAAAAACTAATAAGGAACTAATTCGTCGTCATAACTATTACAATTTCGATACCTTAAAATATCACAATGAACGTTAATTCCCTTCTAATTCTTCATTAATGTTAACCTTAATTACGGATAAAAGCATGTTAATCCGTTTATATCATACACAATATTGAGGTACACATATACATTAGTCGGTTCTAAGTACATTACGTGTTTAGAAATCACTTAAGGGATTGAGCGTCTTGAGGCAATGAAATAAGTTTAACTTGCGGTTACATAATGTTAGAGTAATTCCTGTATATATGTTCTAATTTTAGGATTGTTGAAATCAATCAGTTAGGTACTTATACTCGGTGCAAAGACACCCTTGTTTATTTTATGGATGGGAAATCATCAAATGACTCCTCCCGCTCTGGGCTGAGCGGAAAGGAGTGTCAGACTTGTACTGACAAAAACCCTTCCATGTTTCTTCCTAGCCCTTTATGTTCCAGTCACCATCATCTGCCTAGCTTTTTCCCAAACTATCTTGGGGTCGGCTTCCAGTCTAACCGGATGCAGCTAAGTACCAGTATTTTACATGAAGCGACTATCTGACCTCCACAACCCAGTAACTGGGTAATACGATACCCCTTAGTAAGACTGGATGTCAGACTTTTTGGCTTCTGACTACTGGTAACGACTGTCAAAGATCTACAAATGACAGCCGGGACCAACGGCTTAACGTGCTTTCCGAGGAACGGAGGAAACTCGGTATGTGATTATGGTCACCCATCCACGGACCAACCTCGGCAAGCACGGCTTAACCTTAAAGATCGACCCGGGTGGCTGTTATTATTTAGCCACGAGCTCCTCCCTTTATGTTCCAGTATTGGAAATAACATACTGATAAATTTTGGGAACCAACTTATGATGGCTAAGATGGGTGTAAATGACGGTTGATAGAGATGTATGATGAAGAAGATATCATCAACAGCTTTCTCGCCATGTCCCATTCGAATAGGGGATCGGACTGGGTAAAGAAAACGACATTCTATTTTGTCCATCAGACAGGTAATACAAAAATATTAGACACGTATTTTTTGTTTTATTAAAATATCAAAAAAATACTTAGTTAGAACTCATTAAAGTTGAACAGTGGGGGCTTACTACGTCACAAGTGGGTATAAAACTTACCTACATGTGATGTCATGCGCTATTTCAACTCAATATATCTCCGTAATTTTATGACCACGTGAAAAAATAAATACGTGTCCAATACTTTTCAATAAACTACCCGACGGACAAAGAAAAAAAAAATAGGATTATCCCCTAATGTCTATGCACGACAAAATTTCAACAACTGCCTAGCCTTTACCCAACTATGTCAAGGTCGACTTTCAGTCTAACCAAATGCAGCTGAACACCAGTACTTCACATGGAGCAACTGCATATCTGACCTCCACAACCCAATTAGTATTGGGTAATACGATACGATACGATGGTAGACTGGTTGTCAGACTTTTGAGACAGTGACTTCGATCATCTGTACCGACTGCCAAAAATCTAAAAATCTTAGCCGGGACCAACGGGTTAACGTGCTTTTCGAAGCAGGGAAGTAAAGTAAGAGGAAGATATCTTGACTCAAAATAATTGCCAACGGCAATAGAATAAAATGATGAATGTCACAGTCATGTAGACCTAATTTTTTTTATAAAACATTGCCTACACTATGAATTCTCCTGTATTGTGGGTACGTTTACAAACATTTAAACTCACATACACAAACAGCCAGACCCAGAACAACTATCTGTAGGCCATACAAATATTTGTTCCGTGCTGGGATCGAACCCGCGACACGCAGCGCAGCAGTTGATTGCTCAACAACTGCGCCAACCGTGCCGTTACATTAATAATTACAATTATCTTTCTATACTCATCTATTTTACCTTCAAAATAACATATTCCATTCCTTCAATTCCTATTAATCCAAGAAACAATGGCGTCCTCAATAATTAATTTTCTAAGACAAATAGTTTCTTGTGCCTTTAATTTGATTTACCCACAATGGCTGTCAAGAGAGGGTGCGTCTATCCCATTGTGTTTCGAGCTTATAAAGCGTTGAATAAATGAATTTAAATTAATGGTGATAGTTCGCATTTGGTCTTAAGAGGAGGTGTCTTGAGGTAAGGTTTTGGTTGAACAAATTAATTGAAATAGTCAGGGCTTTCGTTTTCAGTCTCAGATTTTTTGTTTTTGTGAGCCTGGACTGTCCCACTTTGGGCAAAGGCCTCCTCGAATTCTTCCACTTTTCTCAATGTTGCGCCTCGTCTCGCCAATTAACGAGAAAACCACCCAAGGAGTCCCGCCATCCTCGTATCTTTTATAGTTTAGTGTTTTTGTTACTGTCTATTGAAAGAAAAAGAAACATGGTCTCACGCTAGGAGCTTCACCAGTATTGTGGGTCCGCTTACAAACATTTAAACTCATAAACACAAATAGCCATACCCGGAACAACTACGTATAGGCCATACAAATATTTTTTTTAGTGGGCATCGAGCCCGCCACTGACACGCAGAGAAGGATCTCTTTGGATATTCTAGCAACTTTACCATGGTCTGATCGTGAGCACCGCATTTACACAATCATATAAATGATGAAGAATATTTAATCTGGTATACCGTGACTACAAATTATAAACCTCATTTATCATTTCAGCCCAGAATCACCCCACTGCTGGGGGTAGGCTTCCCCTTTTTTCTGCCACTCTTCCCGGTTCTGTGCGTACCTTATCCAGGGTGTTTCCCACACCTACCCGAAAATTCCAAACCACAACAAATTCATTAATCCATACAAAGATTATTGAAACCGAAGATTGACAGCACTAAAATACCTCGCGGTATAACGCAACCATTATTACCCCCACGCTACCTGCTACCCGTCTTTCCAAGTAACATACTAGACTATAGCACAGCCTTTAATCACGTCAAAAACGAAACTACTAGAACACCCCTTTCACCCCCATTTCACCCCCTTTCACCCCCTTTACAACCCTCTAATTCAACCTCCCATTACTTAAACATTACATTTAGACAGACAACTTCCAGGCGCGTTCATAATAAGCTTCACCTGTCAATTACGTACCGTGTACGTTAATTAGTAATCTGTTAGTTGAGCTTCTTCATTATAGATCGTGTTTGGGGGTGAAACTTGGGGGTTGTTGAGGTACACTTGTACTTATAGATGCGTAATTGCGTCTTTTGTTAGACATGGGACGTGAATTTTGTATTGAAATTAAGGTGGGGGTGTAGTGATTATGTTGGAGGACAGGAAAGAGGCATTTTCATACATACAAGGTGTAAACAAGGTGTAAACAAGGTGTTGAGAAGCTCGTGGCTAAATAATAACCGCCGCACGGGTCCATCTTCAAGGTTAAGCCGTGCTAGCCGAGGTCGGTCCGTACATACAAAGGTAAACTAAAGGTACATACCAAGTTTTCTCCGTGCCTCGGAAAGCACGTTAAGCTGTTGGTCCCAGCTGTCGTTGTAGATTTTTGACAGTCGTTTCAGGCAGTCAACGATCTGAAAGTCTGACAGCCAGTCCTACCAAGGGGTATCGTATAACCCAGTACTAACTGGGTTATAGTTAAGGGTTATGGAGGTCAGGTAGGCAGTCGCTTAACTAGAAGGTTCCTAGGTATGACCCAGAAAAAAACAAAAAATCCCAATGACGAGAAGAACAAGTGCCGTTCAGCGTAGGATGTATTTACACCCTTTAGGCGTTAACAGTGATGTTTAAGAGGTTGCTTAATCTATACCAGTTGTAACCCTAAACCTAGCTACTACATTTAATTACCCCATTCAAAACCCAACAATTTTATTTCCTTACAACAAAGAACCTTTCCTTCCAAACTACTGATACTAGCGTGACAAAAACACAACGTGAATAAAATTTAACGCGTGTTTCTAAAAGCGATAGCAATCTACTCGTCACCCCTGTAATTGTCCCGCTGGGGGTGTAACCTTGTTTTTTGGCCCTTTTCTTAGTGAACAGGTGTTTTTTATTGGTTATAGTTTGGCTTTAGAGTAAGTTCGGTGTTGGTGCTCTCCAGGGACTGGTTATGAGTCTTGTTTTGAACAGTTTTTGTATTATTTTGTGGTTTTGTTTTAGCATGGTCAACTGAAAACTTAATCTTTGTAATAAAATAACAATGCATCAACACAGTAGAAAACTTTAGAAGACCAATTTTTTAAGGTTTACAGGCATTGTTCTTTTTCTTAGCGTGTCCAAGGCAAAAAGTTCAAATATGTTTAGCCCAGAACTCAGTCACGCAAACTCCGCTCACTGATGCAGTAAATAGATCATCTAATGTGCAGGTGATGCGACATGCGGTCGATCTCCGGCGAGGCGGCGAGCCTCTTGGCCGGATTGCCGCCATGGGATCTGGAGGCGATAGTCCTTGCGTGGCCGGTGGACGGTGAGTAATGGGCTAACTCACCGTCCGTCCGTCTTATGACGACAGGCCGTGTCGACGACGCGTTCGTGTTCCATGCGCGCCTCGCGGAGATGTCAGCAAATCGGAAGGGGTCCGAGAAGGCCGATGCCTGCCAGGGCTGCGGGACTGTTCGAAAGAGACATCCTGGCCCTAGAACACAAAGGGCTAAGAAGGAACATGGATGGGTTTTAGTCAGTACAAGTCTGACACTCCCTTTCGCTCATTGCACACTCTTCCGCTTCCGTTCATTTGATGATTTCCCATCCGTAAAGTAAACAAATAGAGCATGCGGTGCAAGATGGAAACAAGACCTGATGCTCAGCAATGGCGCTTGGGACCACTCAACCAACGAGCCATTAATTATATAACTATGAAAATATGCGCTTATTTTCACCCAATAACAGTCCCCGTATTCACGCAATATTCTTTCACAATGCATCAATACTTACTTCCAAAAATTAAATACTTAACCAAACAAAATTAACACCATTAAAAAACCTTTTACCGCAACAGCACACTGAAATGGAAAGATAACGCTACATTTTACAACGATTGTTTCATTTAATATAATTAATCTTTTACGCCTTGCTGCCAGTCCATTTATTTCGGATGCGCGTCTGACATGAAAGCGCTTTTAGCATGGAGTCGGATTCAAAATGGGTTAAATTGTGTTTTTGTTGCGCGATGGAATGAATTAAAAAGATGTCGTGGCTAAATGGCTATTTGGGTGATTAGGCTTTTTTGTGTGAGTTACCGGGTGGGTGTTTCAGTCGTTTAGATTCTTGGAGAAAATGAACCAGAGTACCTTGTCAAGTGACACTGCTGATAAAGCGTTTCTTATTTCTACAATGAATTGAAACAGAATTAACATGAGTTTTTCGGAACCAATCTATTACAGAGCTAACTTTATCAGCCTAGCTTTTTCCTTCTAGCCTCTGCATTTGCTACAAGAAGTTCAACTGTACTGTTACTTTTTCCTAAAATCAATTAAGGGTGCGTCAGGGCACAGGGCTGCGGGACTGATCGAAAGAGATACTGTGGCCCTGGAACACAAAGGACTAAGAAGGAACATGAATGGGTTTTAGTCAGTACAAATCTGACACTCCCTACCGCTCATTGCATTGGAGCGGGAGGAGTCATTTGATGATTTCCCATACGTAAAACAAAAAAAGGGTGTCTTTGCACCTAGTATAAGTACCTCACTGATTGATTTATTACGTACAAGACTAAAATGAGAACATATACACAGTAATTACTCTACATATTATGTAACCGCAAATTAAACTTATTTCATTGCCTCAAGACGCGCAATCCCTTAAGTGATTTCTAAACACGTAATATTTAGAACCAACTAATATTTATATATTTATGTACCAGGTTGCGTCAGGGAAGCTGGCGAAATTTAATTTTTTTTCTAAGTTTTTTTTTTGCATTTTGCAGGTCACTTTCTATTAAAATCATCACTCGTGTAAAGTCGTATTTGTTACAGTCGAAAATCAAATTGGAATAAACATAAAACCCGACCCTGACCTGCCAATTGCAAAAACCTAAGAAAATTTGAATTTCGAAGGCAATCTAAAGGGGCTTTCACCTAAAGGGGGCTTTTCGTTTTTATTAGGTGTACTTAGTTGAATACCAGAATTTCAAATGGAGTTACTGCTTGTCTGACCTCCATAATTTAGTTACCCTCTAACTAAATTATGGAGGTATGGTTATGTTACCGAGGACGGTAAGACTAGTTGTCTGACTTTAAAGCTTCTGTCTAACGTTACGACTGCCGAAGATCCAGATATTCCAGAAAATAATGCCTTAAAAGTTTGGGTTTTAAATTGATGGAATATGGAATAATGGTGTGACTTGATATTTTTATTACAACGCTAGGTCATTGTTCTTCTTCTTAGTCGAAACGAAACACAAAACTTGTCAGAGTGGTCGAGGTTGCGCCGACGAGGTACATGGAGAGATGTTCTGTGGGTCGTTGACTTCCCCGAAGATAGCTCTTTCGGCGATGTGCTTCCATTTCTGCCGGTTAGAGACGTTGCGAGTACACTGGACCATGGTGGACTCAGATGCTTTCTTGATCAGGTCAGACCTGATCTTTTGCCTTCCACTTGGCCCTGACAACCAGTCTTTCTATTTTAAAATTTTCATTTCTAGTGATGTTTTTTTTTTTTTTTTGAATGGCATCTCGCAGTTCAACCTATGAGGTTGTCGTCTGCTTAACCGGACTATCCTGTGGGTGCCTTTAGAGTAAGGCCTCCAGCCAGGGCATAAAAACTTACAAACTAAGCGACTGCACGCTAAGGGCACCCCCTGTGGGGTACGAACCTCGGCTTAGGGCGTCGCTGGTGGAGGACTGCATGGGGACAGGCTGGATCTGAATGGTATCATTATTTAGGGGCTGATTCAAAACTACTGGCACAGCATCGCGGGCTGGCTCGAGCGAGGGTCGGGGAGGGCATGGACCGGGACGTCGCGACGGACCTCGACGGCGAGGTCGGAAAGAGTTTTTTTCTAGTGATGTGACCAAAGAACTTTAATATTCGTAGTTGCACACTAGACGAAAGCCGGTCCTTAATACGAAATTCCTTGAGGACAGAAACATTGTTGCGAAACGAAGTCCACGGAATCCTTAGGAGCCGTCTCCAGCACCACATCTCCATCATTAGATCATACCAATACCTAAATTTACTTCTAAAACACTTAAATGTTCCAGTAATAGGGTCTTCGCTGTGTAAAATACTCATATCAAGTAACCTCTCATTAAAGTGAAAGCCGACCCCAACTCGGTTTACAAAAGGTTAAGCTCGTTATTTCACACAACAGAGACCCTAAGAGGAACCTAAAGGTATTCTCATTTTGATCCTAAAGTGTACCTACCTACAATATACCTAGACTTAAAATAGACACTTATCAAACCTTAAGGCTCTTATTATCATCATCTGCCTGGCCTTTTCCCAACTTTATTCGGGTCGGCTTCTCAGTCTTACCGGATGCAGCTGAGTACCATGCAGGCTCTTAATAAATAGGACCTTAACATAACTTGGTGACAGACTAGCTTGTTGCCGGCAACCATCGTCTGCGTGACATTATAAAAAAAAATAGTTCTTTATTTGAATTTGATCTTGTTTACAATTTCAAGGGTTTTGTCCGAAACCGTATTCTATTTTCTAAAATAAAAGTCTAGGCTATAACATCTGCCAGTATAAGTATGTCAAAATTGGTCTATCGGTTTTAGGGCTTAACCGACCGATTAAAAAAATACGGACAAAACTAATAAAAGATACAATCATAAAAATAAATTGAAAAATTCATTATTCAAATGTCTGGCTCGCGAGGTTGTCGACGAGTAGTCTTTGCCGACAGTCGTGTCGGCCAATGGCTTAATTGCCAAAAGCCTCGACCAACATCTGAGTAGTCTTTCGCTTGGCAGCTGGATCAAGGGCTTGATTCAGAAAGCAGTACTTCTGGACACAGCACATATTGTTAGGAGGTTCTTTCAAGAGGCCTGACCACCGGTAGCCCGGACCCTTTTCCCGATACTGGTGGGCTACTATTTTTAAATGTTTTTTATATGATTTTGCTAAAATATTTAAAAATGTAATCAATATGTAAGAAAATAAATATAGGAATAATAATATATGCATTCTTTTATTTCACTACTTTTTTATACTATTAAATGTTTTTTTTTATATAAGTATTATTCTATACAGAAATATTTTAAAG
The DNA here is from genome assembly GCA_963082945.1 of Cerastis leucographa. NCBI lineage: Eukaryota > Metazoa > Arthropoda > Insecta > Lepidoptera > Noctuidae > Cerastis > Cerastis leucographa. The sequence goes on along the minus strand of OY720369.1, from coordinate 2,320,943 downwards.
TGTTAATTATGTGTAAATAAAGGCAATTTAAATATGCATTCAATTAAAATCTTTTATTATAAAATTACAAACAGACACTTCCATTTTATTTATTTGTATAGATTTCTGCCGAAAAGCAGCGTTGTTATCTTCCGTTTTGGCGGCTGTTTGTGTATGTGAGTTTTCAATGTTTGTAAAATCATGCGCCCACGATTCATGAGGAATTCCTAAAGCGTTGCCTACGTTTCAAAAAAACACTAAAAAGCGGAATATTAGTTTTGGAAGTCGGTGACTTGTTTGTTTCATTGACTTATTTTGCCACCGAAATCAATTTTTTTCTTCCACAGTTGCTGTGGAAACACGCTTTTGGGAGTAGCTCGTTGTCTAGCGGTTACCCATTCAGAAATTGGCGCAATGTTACTGTACTGTTAGCTGTACCGTTGCAATGTACTTTTCCCTATCTACAAAACTATTCGTTTTTTTTAGTTGTTTAAAATCTTATTCGCCTTTCTAATGAAACCAGTTTGGTGCACATCGGTTAGATGGTTTTAAAGTCTATGACGAACATAGGCAGAAACATTTTTTGTGTTTTATAATATATATTACCTGGTGAAGATTGCGGGGATCCGCTGGATGCGAGTCGAACGGTACCGGTGAATATGGCAACACTTGGGGGAGGCTTATGTCTAGCAGTGGCCGTCTTTCGGCTGAAATGATGAATTTAGATTAATAAAACCTTATTTTTTTGTTTCAGGTGCGGTACCCACGACAGCAATGTCGGTGGAGGGCCAACGGTGTCTGTGTGTTGTGGTGCTGCTCATACACACGGTCACAGGCGCTGGCGAAGGTACGGATAACTTCTTCTTCCTTCTTTTTCAAGCTTACTCCAGTGTGGAACAAATATGGAGCTATATTTCTTTCTCTTTCGCACACTGCCGGCCTGCCTGGCCTTTTCCCAAACTATGTTGGGACAGGCTTCCAGTCTACTCAATTGCTGCTGAATACAAGTATAAAACCGACTTCTAAAAAAGAGGATGTTATGGTATTCCACCAGCATCTTTTTTTACTAAAATTCCAATAAATTTCCGATTTCTCCGTGATTACTGGCCCGATTTAATTGATTTTTCATTCGGTAGAGTTTGCCCAGTATTCCCATATATACATTTGATTAGGTATACTTAGATAGTTTATGAGTTATCTTTTCTAATACGTATTGTATTGTCACAAAAACTGGATGATTCTTCCTAGCACTGCGGACTCTGCCCACTCAGAAATCATCCTTGGGATTCCGTTAGTGCTACCGAATCCGGATTTTTGTGTGTAGCAATAAATAATGATTTTATTCACTCAGTGAGTAAAAGAGGGTTTTATTCACTGTTATCGATGAATCAAATGCCCTTTTTCGAATGCCAATGGTAAAAACGTATTTTCTCTGTAAACGTCTTTTAAAACTTGTCAAAACTATAAATTAAATAATATTTAGACACTGGTTAGTAAAACCTTTCGCCAGCGAGCAAGATAACACAGATTTCCATAAGGATAAGTAACAAAACCACCGATACAAAGTTACAAACACTAGAGCAATCATCACTCCATCTACCAGTTCTATAAAGATTCCCCAACGGACTGCCCAGCTTAATGGAGTATCGACAAAGCCAATATTCCGTAACAAGCATTACAAATGGATAGAATATATTCTGAAAATTTTCCTTAGTAGTCTGTACAAAACTAGCGGCAAAATACATACATACTCGTACTTAACATGACGCTAATCAATCAAAAAGTTAGGCTGAGTTGTATAAAGGGTGTAAAACACCTCTTAACGAAGCCGAAAGGCACTGGTTCTCCCTGTCATTGCGAAAAATTTTTTGTTCTACACCATACCTGGGAACCTTCTAGTTACGGAGATATTAGGGGTCAAAGTTCCAACTTTTTGACAAGTATTTTTTTAAAAATAAGTTTTGAATGAAAGATTTTTACTTGAAACACCTCCACGACCCCCGTACTATTCAATATGTCCATCAGCACAATGTTTTGAGTGCGTTACATTGAGTTCTACCACAAAACATGATTTTACACCCCCCAAAAAAAAGTCGTTTCCCAGCAATAATTTTTGCGTAAAGTTACTTAGTTTCATGTACAGAATGCTTGGTTGACGGCTTGGTGATGAGGTGATTTACACGGTGTATATTAGTACATTAGTACATTAGTACAAGAAAAGGCTATAGCAAAAAATGTGGATTGATTGCAGTTTTACTTTTTCGTCTATAATTATGGATTACTAGCTGTCCTGCGCAACTTCGTCTGCGTCACATTTTCCCCGTTTTAGCAACATTTTTCATTGCTGCTCCGCTCCTTTTAGTCGTAGCGTGATGATATATAGCCTATAGTCTTCCTCGATAAATGGGCTATCTAACACTGAAAGAATTTTTCAAATCAGATCTGTATTTCCTGAGATTAGTGCGTTGAAGCAAACAAACAAACAAACTCTTCAGCTTTATAATATTATTATATTATAAATGTTTCAATAACTCCTTGTTAAAATGTAAAATAGGGGTGCGGACTGGGTAAAGAAAACGACATTCTATTTTGTCCGTCAGACAGGTAATACAAAAATATTAGACACGTATTTTTTGTTTTTAAAAAAAATATCAAAAAATCACTCAGTCAAAACTCATTAAAGTTGGAGAGTGGGGGCTTACTAGGTCACAAGTAGGTATAAAACTTACCTACATGTGACTTCATGCGCCATTTCAACTCAATATATCTCCGTAATTTTATGACCACGTGAAAAAAGAAAAAAAATACGTGTCCAATACTTTTCAATAAACTACCCGACGGACAAAGAAAAAAAAATGGATTATCCCCTATTGATACTTGACAAAAAAATGTGTGAGATACCATAATTAAAAAGAGTAAATAAATCATTTTTGCACAAAAGTTTTAAAATGTACAGATATGTATAGATCTAAATCAATTCAAAACAATTAATTAAGACTTTTTGGTCCATAGAGTTTTAATAGTACATCAAGATGACTTAAAGCTATGTTAGCAATTCACAAATACAACAAATAAGAGATAAAAAGAGAAAAGACGCCAGTCAGCCTACAATACGTGTAGACAAATCCAATACATCAGCGATGCTGCTCTCTTACGTATAATGGCGTGAAAACCGTCCACTTGAGCTTCAGCAAACATCGTCAACGCACTGTACTAGCAAGGCAATCCCATCAGCAACCTAAAAGCATTGTTATATTGAACCCGCAGGGCACTGACCGTTCGCTGCGAGTAGCTAGTCCACAAACTACACGTATAAAAAGACTGGCAGTATGCCCTAAATAATGACTTCTTTACCGCACAAGAACATCGGGAAAATCAGCGTGCCAGTATATTACAACGAATCGTCAGCGCTCTGCGTTCTTTCTCTATGTCTGTCTTTATTTACTACATCACCTAGGTACACAAATTGAGTAACTCTATTTAACCCTAGAAGCCCAATCATATTTTTACGGCTATAAAGCCTAATTATACGTCAAAATGACGTGTAATAATGTAATCGAATATATTTAATCATTTTATATTGGATATATACTAGGTTTTGTATTATTTATTTAGTATATAGTCTATTTGTATGTTTGGTGTAAATAAATAAATAAATAATAAAATAAAACAATATCAATTAAAGAAAGTTTGCTTTTTATTTATACTTTTACAATAATAACTTTACAAACATAAGAAATTTAACCAACAATTAGATCCTTCTTAGTTTTTCTTACATAATAATATTTAAAAAAAAATAACCATTTAAAATTCTCATTCTTAGAATTAAATAAACTCTTATCAATACAAAATATAAAATAGGAAGAAAAAATTTTTTCTTCATACACAGTCTTGAACATTTGTAAAAGTTACGTAAAGCCCAAACATACGTCAAAATGTACGTACAATAACGTTATTACGACAAAATGGCGGCACTTACAGAAGCTACGCAGCCGTCTCCTGATAGATCTTGACAGCTACTGGGTTGGTTCGAACAGTCGCGACAATTCAGTGGTGCGTGTGAAAAAGATAGCGTATTTTCGCCGGGGTATACGTCAAAATGACGCAGATTGGGCTTCTAGGGTTAATGCCTCCCCCGCTAAAGTCACGGGTGGAACGTGAGAGGGACTCCTATTAATGCCCAGCCCGAAACACCAGCAGCTCACTCTTTTTGACAATGTACGCCAGGCCACGGGTTTCCGCAAACACCTCATATACGCTAACCAGTTTTCTCAATCCATCTAAAAAAACTAGCCCTTTCACTTCCAGTTTAACGTAGATGCAAATAGACAGTTATAAAAAAGTAAAGTTTCGAACAAAAAACGAGAAACAAAATTGCAGCTAACCATCCAAATAATATACTCTGGCAACTCCGTTTAAAAACCTAAGCCATCGAGTTTTAAAAACCCGAACTGCCTGTTTCATGTTTCAACAAAAAAAAAATGGACAGACCGCATAAAACTCCGCAAAGCGAAAGTTTGTTGTTAGTGTAGGGACAACAAAAAAAGAGGATGAATAAATAACGCCTGCGATGTTTAAGCGTCGAGTTAAATGTTTTGCTGACTGTGTCGGATGTGATATTTTGATTTGCTACGCTTCTTATTTGTGTGTGTATGTGTGTTTGTGCATATATGCCCGTACCCCTTGGTGAATGCTTGAGTGTTTATGAGTACTTCTTGCATTTTTAATCCACTTGCCTAATCGCGTGTTTTGCGAAATTATGAAGCGTTTGAAGTAAAACGTTTTTTAATTGTTTCACTCTCTGGTGTTAAACAAGTTTGGTAATGATACTCAAAGAGCGAATTTCGTCAATGAAAGTGAACGCGATTATCACATCTTAGATGAGTTCGGGAGCTGACAATGTCTTCATTGCTGTGGAATATTAAATTTCTCCCTGTACCGTATATAAACTTCGACCCTATTACGACGATATTATGAGGAGTAGGGTGAATTCAGATAGTTTTGGAAAGAAAATTATTACATTGATACATTTGACGGACGGAATATCTTCAAACAATAATACACCAAGGTCCTTTGTGCTTTTTACTCAAAATACCAATACAATTCCAGCACTACTTTGAACAAAATATTAACGTGGAAACAGAAAAAGGCAGAACATAAAGTTGACGACATTCAATAAGTTAAACTAAAACTAACACGGAACAGTGGACACTCTTGCATACTTTTTCTCAGAATACCATACATATAAGCATTACTTTATTCCATTCATCCGCAAACACATCGCATTCAGGGTTGGCAGTCAGACGGGTCATAGTTTCTGCCTGCCCATATGTATAAAGGGTGTAAAACACCTCTTAACGAAGCCGAAAGGCACTGGTTCTCCCTATCATTGCGATCATTTTTTTGTTCTACACCATACCTGTGAACCTTCTAATTACGGAGATATTAGGGGTCAAAGTTCCAACTATTTGACAAGTATTTTTTTTAAATACAAGTTTTTAATGTAAGATTTTTACTTTAAACACCTCCACGATCCCCGTACTATTCAATCCGTCCATCAGCACACGCAATGTTTTGAGTGCGTTAAATTGAGTTCTACCACAAAACATGATTTTACACGCCCCCAAAAAAAAGTCGTTTCCCAGCAATAATTTTTGCGTAAAGTTACTTAGTTTCATGTACAGAATGCTTGGTTGACGGCTTCGTGATGAGGTGATTTACACGGTGTATACCCAATAATTTAAAAACGGAAGACCAAAGTCCTACACACAAACACAGCAACAAAAGCCTCTTGAAACGTAATACCGTTGGTTTGAAACAAAACATTTTAAGATATATTACAATGCGGAATGAACAAAGGGCCTGAAACCAAGCCTAACCTATCGAGATTAAACTGGAGCCGTACTCTCAAAGGGTGGAGTTACAAGATCAGAATTAATGTGGTTTTTGAACTGAGTTAGGGTGTGCTTTGATTGTCATAGTATTGTTGTGTGCTTCCTTTAGACCGATGATGAGACCGCAGTGTTGGAACAGGAGTAAGACCCGACAATCCAATTTTGCTCGCGCTTTGACAATGCTGAATGCTGTACTGCCATCGACACCGGAGTGTGATTTATTTGCCTCGAGATCCCTGAAGGGTTTGGCAGAGGCGACCCTTATACAAAATGTTGTTTTGCATCCTCGTCAAAATTCGGGAGGTTATCACAAAATACATAAATAATCAATTAATATTACGTTACCTGAACGCTGATTTTTTTGGTTGTTAAAATTTGTCAGTATTTCAGAATAACCCCCTTAACGTGGTTTAGGGAATAAGAAATTATCGAATAAAAAGTTTGTATGACGTGTGAAAGCGCGGTTATAGAGCGAACATCAGACGGGTCGCGTTTAAAACACTGGTGGTTCACACTTATCTGTAGTAAATAAGAAAAATAATAAAAATTACCTACACATTTTATTATTGATTCGGAACGAGAATCATTAGCATAGTTACCTCCTTGAATTTGACGAGGATGCAAAACAACAGCTAGTAGTACATAAGTACACCCACATTTCGCTAGTTATGTTTAAATCCCATGTAGTAGTGCACGGGCTTATTACAGTCAACTGGGCACAAATCCAGCTCCCGTAGATGCTACTGAGATTTTATAACACTTTGGCCGACCCGAGAATCGAAACCAGTACCTACTGCACAGCAGCCACGCTTGAGACCACTAGACCAACAAGACAGACCATAGTATAGCAAGTAACTAGTATAAACAATACCAGACTTGGCACCCAGAGGATGAGACAACAAGGACCAATCATTTCGAGAAACAGGTACCAACGCGTTCCAGATACGAGCTGGGAAAAATAATACATAGAAATTAATAAAAAATAAAAACAATAGAGAATATAAATTAATAAAATATAATAATTCATACAAATTAATGAAATTATAATAACGGATACAAATAAATAAAGTATAATAATTAATAAATACACATTAACCGTTAAGTTATTACCAATTTTATAATGTTTATGTTGCCGTGCCCTAACCAAGTTTCATGTTGGAACTTACTAACGTATATGTAACAACTAAATGTATACACATGAATGCAATAAAGAATTTGAGTTTGAGTTTGAGCTGGCTATCTCGTGAACTTTACGCATAATTTATAGCCGTGCCTTGAATTCGTGTTCATCGCAGAGCAATTGCGCGAAGCTTGGTGTTTTTTGGACTACCGACCTACTTCTGTGGGGTGTGGTTAAAACATTTGATGTATGGGGTTAAGATACGATGCTTCTAGTATACCCTAACGGCTATGAAGTCTGGTCATCTGCTTAGCCTTTTCCCAACTATGGGGTCAGCTTTCAGTCTTACCGGTTGCAGTATTTTACATTGAACGATCTACCTGTCTGACCAACAATACCCCTTTTTGAGACTGGTTGTCATACTTTCGGGTCACTGACTGAATCCCGCGAAACAACTATCAAAGATCTATGGAATGAGAGCCGGGACGAACGGCTTAACGTGTTCTCCGAGGCATGGAGGAAACTCGGTATGTAATGAGTGGTCACCCATCCACGGACCGACCTAGGCAAGCGCAGTTGAACCTGAAGTTCAACGCGAGTCGCTGTTATAATTTAGCCACGAGCTTCTGAAGTCTAATATTTACATAATATTATGTATTTCGAATGGAAACACCACTCATGTTCGGCACTCTCACCGAAAGGGAATCTGTATCCCAGCTGCAGCAGTGAGAACCTTTTTTTGTCCTTGCCTGTTCTTTCCCATTCCTGGGAAAAGGCTTCTTCCCACTAGTTCTTCTTCTATATGGGGAACCGGCGCGTCGTGCTTCCAGTTGTGACGTAACATTATAGGCTGAAAATGCTCCAATACACAAACCCAAAAAAAAACTAACTAATCTAAAAGCACTAAAGAGTTCTAATTTTATAAAAAGCACTCACAACTTTTTTTTAACTTTATTTTTTTAAACTAATAAATAATAACAATTTAATTTTTTTAATTCACCGATTACCTTAAAACTTTCTAAATAATTCACAGGCGCTCAAAACTCGAGGAACTTGTTCTTTAAAATCGAGAAATCCTCTTAACTACACGAAAGGTCATTTAAGAAATGTCTAGTAATTTTAAAGAAACTTCGTTTGTACCACAGATTATTTAATGAGACAGAGTGCCCACTTCTTTTTTATCGTGTGGTTAGTGCCTAACCTAGTGTCAGAGATTTTATACCGCCCATGGGCCTCTAACTTGGCTTTACATGCCGTCGAAAAAGATCTTTCAGACATGCTGGTTTCCTCACGATGTTTTCCTCCACCAAAGCAAGTGTTAAAGTGCCTACTAACGTATTGAATCCTGATAATTTCAAGTGACTCCCTAATTAAACTTGTAGGTTTATTCATTATACTTTCATTCAAAAATATTTAGAAAATCTTATGAGTGTCGAAAAGGCTTTAATAATAAACGAAAGGCTTAGCGCGGCGCACAGAGTAAACGCAACGAAAATTTGCTGGATTTAAAATTGAAAATAATCGTTTCGCACATAATGTTTGTTTAAATTAATACTTTAATTAATATTGTACGTGAAATAAATTGAATTTAATACTTAAACCAAAAAAAAACATGGGATAGCTGTATTTTCATTTTTTTTTTAAATTTAAATTGGTATTGCGAATATGAAACTGTAGGTACAAAATAAAATACTTATGTCTTAAAAGTCTTAATACAAGTGTTTAGGACGGGTCAGTTCTTCAAGGCGAACTTAACCATGTTTATAATGGGGATTATTTTATTTGATAGTGAGTTACATAAATTAATATTGTGTATACCAGTTTGTGTTCTCAAAGAATGATTACGGACACATCTCATCAAAATGTGATATGTGTCCTCCTCTTCGCTACACTTACTACAAATAGGTGATGGTTACCCATTAGTAGGTTAGTAGGGTAGTTTTCCCATTAAGTATCCGAATTTATTCAGTGGCATATGTCCCGACCGAAGTCTTAATAATGTGGTTAAGTCCACCCTACGAACAGAACAGTATTTTCGATTCGTTTACATCATAAGATCAAGCTTGCGAGCGCAGGTGGCCTTCTGTTATTTCGGTTTATCTCCGAAGTTAAAATACGTGATTTTTTTTGTGTGTATGGTCATTGAACTTTATAAACCTCTCGTTTCGAAAGTTTGGTCACACTTTTATGAGACTCGTAAACATAAAATCGTAAAATTAAAAGCCACCTTTATAAAACCAATGCTTCCTTTGTATCAAAAGAAATAGCCTTGCATTGAGACAGTAGATACTAACAGTCCAACACAGTAATAAAACCTGCTTACTCGCCGTTCAAACTGACACCTCCATCTCTTTAACTACTCTATGTCTCGTACCCACAGATTTCATTAGTTCCCTCGCAGAGGCCAGATGGCGTAGCCATTTGTAGAAATGAGTTCAGTGAAATGATCTTAAAGCTTAGCCTTACGTTAAGAGTCCCTTGAGGGGCTAGCTTAAAGGGGCTCGTGGCTCACTGGGTCTCACGTAAATCGGCCAATTTGTTTAGTTAAAGCGACTGTGGACTGTTGTTTTGTGACTTTTGATTTTGTACGTTGATTTATATCTGTGTCACGAATAATTAAAATGATCGACCAAAGTTAGATATACTAAGGCCCGTTTGAACCGCATCTTAATAAAGCTAAAAGGACCGTTCATGAAGCCGTCAACCAAGTATTTTGAAACAAACTACGTAACTCTACGCAAAACATCACGTTTTACGGTAGGACTTAGGTAGGACTGTAGCGCATTAAAAACAATGTGCTGATAGATGCATTGAATAGAACAAGAAGCTATTTAAAGTGAAGTTAAAATATTTAAAGGACGTGTTAAAAAAAACTTGTACTAAAGTTGGTACTTTGACCCATAAAATTACCGTAATATATATTGCAATAAGAGGGAGAACAAGTGCCTTTCGGCTTCGTTTAGAACGTTTTTACACCTATTATAAAAGATCGTTCATTTTCTGTCAACTATTTGAGTATGACAAGGAAATGGTGTTTCAAATATGCTTAGCAATAGGGGCCCGGATAATGCTTTCAGATACAAAACTATCTATCTCAAGTTGAGAGAAGTTTTAAAGTTACAATAGAAGTAGATCCTCTAGTAAATACATACAATGGCGATACAGACGTTTAAAAAAACTAAAGTAATAATTGTAATAGTCCCTTTTTTTTTCATACACTATGTAGGTTGGCTTGCGTTTGGCCGCTTCTCGCCTGATGTGAAGCGATGATGCCACCACTCTCGAACGAACTTTTAAGAGGCTTAATATTTATCGTAGAAGATCAATCCAGTCTTGAAATAGGTCAATCGCTTTTCAAACACAACGATTTACCCAACGAATAGCCTTAATAGAAATACTCTCGGCACAACAATTCAAATTAAATATATTACTGCTAAACGCCACAAAACATTTCCTTTTCACCCTTAAAATACCAACCAATAAGTCTGAAAAACTAGGATCAACAAGGAAAACTTTTGTTCGACCCTAAAAGAACAATTGACGATCCTTTGCTGCTCACACACAATGAAAAGACATTTGAACTAAACAACATAAACTTAAGTTACTTTTTTCATTGAAACGGGAACACGGAAAGGATTCTTGGGTTGGATAAAAAGAAATGGACAAATAGGGCTCCGCCGGTCTGAATGCAGGAGGAAGCGATTAGCTATCAACGATTTCGTCTCAAGAAACGTACAAACGATAAAGATAATCGCCGAAGAGTTAGACAGTAGTGCATCGAATAGCACACTCACATTTTTCCAGTTCCTTTTAAGTCACAGGAGGAGATCATGTCCGCTTGGGTCGATCTTAGGTTAAGCCGCACTTTCAGAGGCTGGTCTGTGGATGGGTGATACATACCAACCTTAAACCGTGCCTCGATAGGGACGTCAAGGCGCTGGTCCCGGCTGTCATTTGCAGATCTTTGACAGTCGTTGCAGGTATCTTTTAATTTCTTTTTGTGATTCAAAGTTTCTAGTTTTTTCCAATTATTTGTAAAAGAAATTTAAAGAGGTCTGGCTTTTTGGTATGTTAAGGAAAGAAACGAAATAGACTACATACTGTACAGGCTGTGATCTGTGGTCTGTGTTGAAGTTAAAGTCATTTATTAAGACCAACATCGTTACATAGCTAATATTTAACGATGCCAGGATACAGCTGAGTACCAGTATTTTTACATGAAGCGACTGCCTATCTGACCTCCACAACCCAGTAACTGGGAAATACGATACCCCTTGGTAAGACTGGATGTCAGACTTTCGGCTTCTGACTACTCGTAACGACTGTCAAAGATCTACAAATGACAGCCTGGACCAACGGCTTAACGTGCTTTCCGAGGCACGGAGGAAACTCGGTATGTAATTATGGTCACCCATCCACGGACCAACCTCGGCAAGCACGGCTTAACCTTAAAGACCGACCCGGACGGCTACTATTATTTAGCCACGAGCTCCTCGAGTAGGGTTAAAAACAAAGGCTATTTTATTTAATTAGAGATCTGTGGCCCGAAAGTCTGACAAACGGTCTTATCTTATTAAAAGGTATCGTATTACTCAGTACTATCTGGATTGAAGAGGTCAGATAGGCAGTCGCTCCATGCAAAATACTGGTATTCAGCTGCATCCGGTTAGACTGGAAGCCGACCCCAACTTATTTGGGAAAAAACTAAGCAGAGAATTAAGTCACATTTAGTAGGGGCAAGCCTAATTATCAAGCGAGCATAGAGCCAAGCTCCATGGCTGCTCCTGGGTTGTGCGTTGTTTCATCGCTAATTGTTTCATCGAATTTCGTTTCACATAAATTGTTTCTCATATTATCATTTCGTAGAATAATCAATACGCAGAATACTTACTTTGAAGAAATTTAAATCATTGATTTTTGTTTCCAATAAAGTTTAATGTTAGAATATTCATATCTTAGAATAACAAATCAAATATTTTTTATCCACATATTGTTTGTTTCACATAAAACTTATAACGAAGAATAACATTTAATCGAGTGACAGTTTCTAAATCTCATACCTTTAAAAATACATACCCTCCTATAAAATTACAACACCGCATTCACAAAAATAATGCGGTTACATTTTTGTCAAGTAGGAAAACAAAGTTGTTATTCTCACTAATGGTGTCCATGCCTGTTGCACGCAATATGCAAGCAAGCATGTAGCATGCAAGCAAGCATGCAGCATACAACAAGCACGGTTTCTGCCACGGCTCCGGCGCTGCGGGGCTCCGGCGGCCCCACGCGAGTTTATCGTCGCAGATGGTATTAACGCTCACCACCGCAGCTTTGGCTTGCTGGCCGGCAAACCGGCCAGCCTCAGCCGCGGCGGCCAGCGTTAGATACCACCTGCTCCTCAGCTCGCGGGCCGCCTCATCCCTCCGCGCCTACGCGGGCTTAAATTACACTCTAGGGGTAGGACAGACAAGACTACGTGGAGTCTGGTTTGCAGCCATTCGTTTTTGTCACTTACTTTTGTAGTACAACATATTGACTTTTAAGGACAGTATTTTAATTTAAAGTTAATAATTTCGTTGAAATAAAATACCATGCAAACATACATCGAACAAACAATATTCGTTAAAAAGTAATTCCACTGTTTGATAAATTTGTTAAATAAAAAAATGTGATCATAAAATTCATTGAAATGTGTTTCTGTAAAATACGTTTCATTCAAGTAAATAGTAGTTGAAACAAAAATATTCGAAATAAAAATACGAGGACCAAATATTATGTGAAACATTTTCTGCGAAACGAAATTCTGTGAAACTTCTGTCTGCGAAACAAGGTGACACCCTGCTCCTGCCTGTGGAGATCGTCGCTCCACCTAGCGTGAGAGCATCCCACTTCACACCTCTACACTTGCCAATGCGCGTTCACCACTCAAGACGTTACGTCTACCCAAATGGTCATGGGTTCTACGGCCAATACAAACGCACTTCAGCTTATTTGTTCTATGAGCTTTGTCGACAATTTTAGCTGTCTGTCTAGCTATATTCGCTTCTCGCTTATCGCTGGCTGTGCAACAGTTTCCTAAGGACGAAGGAAAATTCAATTCCTTCCTTTTCGGAAGTCAAGTCCATTAAGTTGTATTTTGGGTCCTCTTTAAAATTAATTTTGATGAGAGAATTTTTTATTGGGTTTGTGTAAAAATAAAGAATGTTGACGGAAATTGTTTTGGTTAGGGCTGAAAAAAGGAATTTGCAAAAACAGGTCGTCTGCCCATTTGGATTTATCATTGGTAGATCTCAAGTGCTTTGTGGAACGAGTACTCCATAAAAAATATTACAACTACAAATATTTTTACTGCACGTTTAAAGCAGCGTAGCGTGTCGCAGATTCCATCCCAGCACGGAAAAAAAATTGTATGGCATAGAGATAGTTGTTCCGGATCTGGCTGTTTGTACGAATTAATGTAATTTTAAATATTCAAAAAAAAAAGCACCCACAATAGAGGAGAAATTCCTAGTGATTTCCGGATTGTGCTGGCATGATAAAGTATGTAAAATAATACCAAAAGCCGGTAAATAAAAAAAAAGAAAATAAATAAAAATAGACGACGTCTTGGCATAACACATAGGCTAACTAAATCGATGTTAACGCGAACGTATCTGCAGGTAATCTATTTTGTTTAAGGTAATCATAGCATCATATTTTAATTTCAGTCCGATTTACCAAAATAAACTTTACATTATTTACCAAAATGGCTATTTACTAAACTACTACACAGAACATAATTACCCCTTATAGAATTTAAACCCGTAAATAACTTTCAACAAAACCATCCCAAAAATCATTCACAGAGAAACCTTAATTTAACTTAAAATTTCCTAAATTAGCAAAGTCGTTCTTTTCAAAGTACATAGAAACAAATTCAATTACAACTTGCCTGAAACCATTGATCAAATCTGCACATCTAAGTTCATAGACAAAGGAAGAAGTTAGGTAGTTCTTTCTATCTATTAATATACCTTTTTTATTTATTAATTCATACTAATATTAGGAGAAAGTTACTGTGTATATCGCTGCGCCAGCGCTTTTTCCTGCGCTGTGACTTTTTGTTTTAATGTTACATCACCGTGCTGAGATACGGGCCTTTTGGCCTCGTACAGGACCAATCTAGTTTGTCTTATTTTGTTTTTTATGTTTACTTTTTAATATAAATTTAACCATGTCGTTGTGTCCTGTACGAGACAAATAAATCTTTTTTGGGTTCCGTACCCGAAGGGTCAAACAGCACCCTATTACTGAGACTTCGCTGTCTGTCCGTCCGTCTGTCACCAGGCTGTATCTCATGAACCGTGATAGTTAGCCAGTTGAAATTTCTACGATTATGTATTTCTGTTGCCTGAATAAAATAATTATTTTAGGGGGGCTAAGCCTTAGGCTAAGGCCATACAAAATGGTGTAAATAATGGTACGAAAACCTTCGTGCGCGAGTCAGACTCGGACTTGGCCGGTTTTTATTTCTTTTTTTCTATATATCTGTTAAAAATAAAAATAAAACTAGTGGGGTCAACAATTCCCATTTCTTTTTCAATATTGTACCTGTTCAATATTATACAATTCTACAACAAAACTAATGTTCTCATTAGTATTAAGTTTTGGCGTAAAATATTGATTAGTATTCCACTCACTTCCCATTTAGAAATAGGTCCAGTAATCCTCCCCAAAATTCAGGCTGAAAAGTAATTCAGGGTACCTTTGGACCAGCGAAATTAGATAATACACTCGCTATCGTACTGTACCGGCAACAAAAAAGGCTACTTCAAAAAATTTGCCAAATTGTGGATGTTAAAAACTGGTTAAAACTAGTTTAGACCGGTTGGTTGGCAACAAAGTTCGGTAATAGAGTTTTCTTTTACTGTGTAATTTATTTCGAGCTTAATAATTTTTTTGGTCCATTTCCAGTTGAAAATTATGTTTTGCTTTGTGTATTTTTCAACGGGTTCGTTTTAAACGAAATTGTTTTTCAGGTGAAATGAGTTTTAGCTGACCTTTTCTGTACTTATTCGTAATTTATTTGACGGCACGCTTGGCACAGTGGTTGAAAGGTCAACTGCTGCGCTGCATGTCGCGGGTTCGATCCCGCACGGAACAAATATTTGTATTGCCCTACAGATAGTTGTTCCGGGTCTGGCTGTTTTTGTTATGTGGGTTTAAAAGTTTGTAAAACGCACCCCAGATAAGGAGAAATTCACGTTTTAAAAACAATAAAAAATATTAGATTTCCAAGAAATTATTAAAGAAAAAGTCTGGTAAAGAAATTAGGGTAAGCCTTTGCCCAGCTGGGCCAGCAGTGGGACAGTATCATCTGCCTCAACTTTTCCCAATAATGTTGAGGTCCACTTCCAGTCTAACTGGAAGCAGCCGCATACCAGTATTTTACATCGACTGCTTATCTGACCTCCACAGCCCAGTGCAGGCACCGAGGAAACTCGTATGTTAAGGATGGTTACCCATCTACGGACCAACCTTGGCAGGCGCGGTGTTACATTGAAAATCGACCCGTGCAGCCGGGGTCTCATTGGTCTAGTGCAGAATTCGGCAAAGTGAGTGCCGGGAAAAATAAGATCTGGCTACCAATTGTAATAATGAAATGTTTCCAAATGTCTTGGAATCTGACTCAAAAAGAAAATTCAAGTTCATTTATTGTTTGTCACAGGTGAAATATGGGTTCTTAGAGTCAAATCAAATTAAATCAAATCAGTTTTATTTGTTAACACAGGTAACGAAATACAGATCTTGAGTTTGGTAAACAGAACGCTATGTTATGCCAGGAGGCGTACAAATAAAGGGTGTAAAACACCTCTTAACGAAGCCGAAAGGCACTGGTTCTCCCTGTCATTGCGATCATTTTTTTGTTCTACACCATACCTGGGAACCTTCTAGTTACGGAGAAATTAGGGGTCAAAGTTCCAACTTTCTGACAAGTTTTTTTTTTAATACAAGTTTTTAATGTAAGATTTTTACTTTAAACACCTCCACGACCCCTGTACTATTCAATCCGTCCATCAGCACTATGTTTTGAGTGCGTTACATTGAGTTCTACCACAAAACATGATTTTACACCCCGCAAAAAAAAATCGTTTCCCAGCAATAATTTTTGCGTAAAGTTACTTAGTTTAATGTACAGAATGCTTGGTTGACGGCTTCGTGATGAGGTGATTTACACGGTGTATGGTGTGCATTTAGCTCAAAAATTACGATTTTAAATATAAAAAGGAGAAAATGTTTGAAAATCATGCTTAGTTAAAATTTCAAAATAAATTATAATAATTACATAATATTATTTAAAAAATTAAGTGATGTCAGATTTAAATTAGTAATTACATAAAGGCTCGCTGTACCATACCCATGAAGTGTACAATATTGAATGTTGGTTCATATCTGTTTAACATTGTTTAGTACTCGTTATAAGTCAACGACCACCAATTATCATGCATTAATATAAGTTTCATTCAAATAGTCAGCTTTAAACAAATTAAATAATGCACTGATTTCATACAACTTAAATTATTAATTGATTTCATTCAGATTAAATTATATAGGTATTGGTGTCATACAAATGAAAAGTGCAAGCTTTGATTGTTAAACACTTGAAACTTGCAAAGAAAAAGAATTTCTATTTCCCATGATCTATAAGTTCTACAAACAAAATTTTATAAACAATAGGGGACCGGACTGGGTAAAGAAAACGACATTCTATTTTGTCCGTCAGACAGGTAAGACAAAAATATTAGACACGTATTTTTTGTTTTATCAAAATATCAAAAAATTACTTAGTAAGAACTCATTAAAGTTAGAGAGTGGGGGCTTACTACGTCACAAGTAGGTATAAAACTTACCTACATGTGACGTCATGCGCCATTTCAACTCAATATATCTGCGTAATTTTATGACCACGTGAAAAAAGAAAAAATACGTGTCCAATACTTTTCAATAAACTACCCGACGGACAAAGAAAAAAAAAATAGGATTATCCCCTATTCCCAAAAACAAAATCCTCAAAAAAGTTGCAAATAATTTTACTTTTGGAAGTCGGTGACTTTTTTTTGTTACATTGAATTTTTTACCACCGACTGGAAAGTAAAGTAATTTTCTACTTATTTTTGTTTTCTTTTCGATGCCGGTTTTTTTTTTGTAAAAATCTTTTTTTTTTACAGTATCAAATTTTATAGTTGTGGTACAGTCAGCATCAAGAGTCGGTTAACACTTATAAATATTACACCAAGTTTTGTGCTGGTCAGTGTGATCTGATGTTATATTGTTTTGCGAATTTGTGTAACCATTGATGAAAATATTGTTATGTCTTTTACTCCAGTCTGTTAATATGGATCGTTCTAAAACAAAGATGTCTTATTATTTTGGATATGTAAAGCGATTTTTGCTGCTGACCGTACCTATCTTACACAAATCTATGTCAAGTATCAATTTTACATGGCAACTAGAAAAAATACCAATATGGCATCTAGTAAGCTTATAAAGTTTGGAGAGTTCCCTCGATTTCTCCTGGATCCCATCATCATTTCGCAGTAGCAGCAGACACGGAGTCTGGATCTGTGCTCGGTGATGGAAATAGGCCCACCCCCTACTTCATTGGGCTCACTCATAACGGGCAAAACGTGGGTGGAAACTATTAGGTACACCTCCACCGGCCCCCTTCTATCATCAGACATCTAGACACACTGCAAGTTACCATCCCTACCGTATTGCTATTCCACCAATTCGCACTAAGCGTTTTCAAACGTCTTTCATAATGCGCACAGCAAAGGAGTCGAACTCTCTGCCTGCGTCTGTGTTTCCGAACGCTTACAACGCTAATCTCTTTAAAGTTAGAGTGAACAAGCTTCTTTTGGGTAAGCTCGTACCATCGTCAACTTTGTCTGTGTCATTTCTGACCTAGACTAGAGTCAAGAGCAAACCAAACGCAAATAATGAAAAAAAAACCTCTGCTCAACCCTACGGGGATTACAGGCGTGATTTTGTTTACATAATGTCCTCTAGTTTATTAGATATAAGACAAAAACAATGAGTTTATGTATGTAAATTTGGAGGATAAAATATTTACCTACATCTTCTTGCCACACATAATAAGCACGTAAGACAAAACAAGTCAAGAATCTTGAGCATTCATTTCAACTTCCTTTACAAAGGGAAATATAATTATCTGAGTGTCAGTCATTACGAATGCTTGACAGGTCACGGTTCGCATTTCCAAAGATTATTTATTATTCTTCACACAGAGATGAAAGGAATATTACTTGAGAAATAAGGCTAAATAAGAGCAGAGTTGTGGTAACTAGTAACAATTATCGGGACTTATGGAACTCCATAAGTCTCAGGATATAAAATCACACACACTACAACTGTAATGTGTGTGATTTTATATCCGTCACATCAGTTTCTCAGTTCCAGTTGAAAACCAGCGCCGGACACTAGTTGCCTGGCATTTTGCTGTACTGGGCCTATTTGGCACAGCCGTGAGACACACATAAAATACCTTTTTAGGGTTCCGTACCTCAAAGGAAAAAACGGAACCCTTATAGGATCACTTTGTTTTCCGTCCGTCCGTCCGTCTGTCTGTCTGTCAAGACCCTTTTACTCAGGAACGCGAGGAGGTATCAAGCTGGAATTTATATAAAATATTCAAGTCTACTGTCCCTTAGAGCTGTGAAAAAATCAATTTTCTAAGCTAATGCAATCAAAAGATACAGCCGTTTATACCCCAAATTTCCGCAAACTTTCGGCACTCACATTGGAATCAAAACCTACGAGTACAGTGTACTTTCCGTAAACTCAGAATCTTGAAATTTGGTACGAAGCAACGTTTTATAACACAGATAAAGGAAAAATTGCGAAAACCGTAAATTTTTAGTTACATCATTAAATAATTTTCAAAATCGAATTTCCAGCAGGTTTGTACGGAACCCTCGGTGATCGAGTCTGACTCGCACTTGGCCGGTTTTTGTTTCTGAGTTTAGGTTTAAGTTTTTTTTTTTTTTAAATGCTGTGTGCACTTGTGGCATGTGCCAAATAAACGTATTTTCTTTCTTGCTTTCTTTCTATTAGCCGCGCTTGACTAAATGGGTCCGTGCATGGGTAACCGTCCATTACATACCGAGTCTCCTCCGTGCCTCGAAAGGCACGTAAAGCCGTTGGTCCGTAAGTGTATTGGCTGTCAAATAATTGGAGATCTTCGAAAGTCATATCGGGTAGTCAGTGGCCCGAAAGTCTCACAGTCAGTCATACCAAAGGTACTGTATTAGCACTGGATAATTCGATACCTTTTACTTCTTATTCTTAGCGTGTCG
Organism: Cerastis leucographa; assembly: GCA_963082945.1. Taxonomy (NCBI): domain Eukaryota; kingdom Metazoa; phylum Arthropoda; class Insecta; order Lepidoptera; family Noctuidae; genus Cerastis; species Cerastis leucographa. Next base: position 2,301,594 of record OY720369.1, on the reverse strand, counting down.
ATGGCAAATCAAAGTTCAGTAATGCGAAATCCGCTCGCTGATGCTGTGCTTTTACTTCGTGTTTACAAAAAAGTGGGACAAAAGCCTCTCCCAAATTATAAAGGGTGTAAAACACCTCTTAACGAAGCCGAAAGGCACTGGTTCTCCCTGTCATTGCGATCATTTTTTTGTTGTACACCATACCTGGGAACCTTCTAGTTACGGAGATATTAGGGGTCAAAGTTCCAACTTTTTGACAAGTATTTTTTTAAATACAAGTTTTTGATGTAAGATTTTTACTTTAAACACCTCCACGACCCCCGTACTATTCAATCCGTCCACCAGCACAACGTTTTGAGTGCGTTACATTGAGTTCTACCACAAAACATGATTTTACACCCTCCAAGAAAAAGTCGTTTCCCAGCAATAATTTTTGCGTAAAGTTACTTAGTTTCATGTACAGAATGCTTGGTTGACGGCTTCGTGATGAGGTGTTTTACACGGTGTATATACCTCAGCACCCTGTCCACTGCCGTCCGCATCCAGTCTGACCCAGACACCTTTTTAGTGGGTCTATCTTGCTGGAGATTCCCACTCTACGTTTATAATTGATTCGGGTCGAGAATCAATAGCATAGTTACCTCCTTGAATTTGACGAGGATGCAAAACAACAGCTTGTACAGTCGCACCTGGTTAGCATGAACGAACATATTCGTAAAAAGAACCGATGGTGTCAGAGGTTACAAACCTTTGACATTTACCAACATTTTGACGTTATTAAAAAATTCAGAGGGTCCGAACATGACGCAAGTAAAAATGAAACGTTTTTAAATTAAATGTTAAAATGCTCCCATGTGAATTTTAAATTAGGGCCGGCCAACCCTTTTGTGCCCGTAACCGTATGGGGACAAAGGTTTTTCATCATGCTACCGGATGGTCAACAGTGTCCTTTTTTCATGTATTTCCTACGCAAGGATTTATCTTGTTTATGATATGCGTTTGGGGACACAATCATGTTTTATGAAGTCGAATTGTATTCAGAAAGTGAATACTTTGTATTTATTAAGTAAAGTCATCACGTTTTTTTCTGTAATTTTCACTTTTCTTTTCAATGATTTATATTTTACAATTATCATTCATTATTTTAGTCATATACACACAACATTTACGTACACGAAGAAAATGTAATTTTCAGAAAAATGTAATTAGTTTCAAAATCTCTCGAGGAAAACGGCACAGTTGGCGCAGCGGTTGAGCAATCGGCAGCGTGTCGCGTGGTCGATCCCTGCATGGAACAAATATTTGTATGGCCTTTGTGTATGTGAGTTTAAATGTTTGTAAACGCACCCACGATATAGGAGAAATTACTTGTGTGGGGCAGTGTTTTTAAAAAAAAGAAAGAAAGAAAGATATAAGTTAATGTTTAATATTAGCACTAATCTCGTTTTATTACCCTTTCAAATACCGTAATCAGTAAAGAAATACAATATTCAGCATAAAAAAAATTGTTGCCAATACCTTCTACTTCAGTATTTTCACAGGTGACATAATATGCCTTGTGACTGGGACTGTAGCATCATCGTTTTTTTTAAAAAGGGCCTGGAGGTCTACTCTCTTTCGCCGAAACGTAACTTTGGCAACGAACGAAAATTAAACGTAGTTACGTTTGTGACCGTACTCTATATAATTTGCGGACGCACACAATAACATTCAATACATTCGTTGTCTGTAAATTCGAACTTTTTGTGTGCATCCGCAAATTATATAGAGTAGGGTCACAAACGATACTACGTTTAATTTTCGTTCGTTGCCGAAGTTACGTTTCGGAGAAAGAGATTAGACCTCCAGTAATGGTCTAATTGTAGTAAATGCTTTGAGTTTGATTATGAGTTTGAGTTTGACTATGTGTTTGAGTTTGAGCTCTGGCATACAGCATTTTTTTCTTGCGCAAAAGTTTTCCTGTACACATACATTTCACACTATATTTGAGCAAAACTCAGAATAGTAATTGTGTTAGAAAACGCCTGAAAAATTAAAACAGTAAAGCGTTTCGTTTTAAACTACAAATTGTATTTTCGAGCAGCCCCCGAGTCTGTAACATAAAGTGTAAAGAGTAAAATGTTAATTTTTTATCTGGAGACGAAACGAAGTTGAGTTGAGGAGCTCGTGGCTAAATAAAGACAGCCGCACGGGTCGATCTTCAAGGTTAAGTCGTGCTTGCCGAGGTTGGTCCGTAGATGGGTGACCATAATTACATACCGAGTTTCCTCCGTGCCTCGGAAAGCACGTTAAGCCGTTGGTCCCGGCTGTTATTTGTAGATCTTTGACAGTCGTTACGAGTAGTCAGAAGCCAAAAAGTCTGACATCCAGTCTTACCAAGGGGTATCGTATTACCCAGTTACTGGGTTGTGGAGGTCAGATAGGCAGTCGCTTCGTGTAAAATACTGGTACTCAGCTGCATCCGGCTAGACTGGAAGCCGACCCCAAGATAGTTTGGGAAAAGGCTAGGCAGATGATGATGAGACGAAACGAAGTTGAGTTTTGATATGTTATTATTGATGCTACAAAACGGAATGAAATAAAGTTGTGACATTTAAAAAAAAAACAATCAATTGGTATTAAATCGTTAGAAAGTAGATCCTGAGAGCCGAGAAAAGTGATAATTCCATTAAAAATGTTTTTTTTTTATACCTTTTAACATGATTGATAGCAAGGCACAATGCCTTGTGTCACTGCACTTCATTTTTGGTTTTCTGTCATCTTTATCACCAATAAATTGTCATTTTGTGTAGATCCTTCTGACTGCATACTGCCAGAGTTATCCAGATCTTGAATTCATACTAATATTATAAATGTGAACTCTATCTCAAGTTTTAATGGCTGAGCGGATTAACATCGGATTTCGTGATAAAAAGTAACTGATAAATGTGGCTACTGAGTTCTACCAAGTATTCAAGATGTTTTTATTATTGGAACGAAGTTCCTTATCGCGCGTTGTGAAAGGGGGGGCTAGACGGAAAAAATTCTTACGAAAAGTTGTCACGACACTTTTTGCTATAGTAAGCTATTGTAAGCTGTGCGGCGTCGCATGTTTCTCTGTCTGTCTCTCTCTCTCTTATAGGAAGCAAGCCAGATATTTTCATTTCTATTTCGCATTGAACAGTGTGGTGTCGCGACGATTATTTTTGTTGAGTGTATACAGGTTTTTTGTAAATAATAACAGCTTTTTTTTAAAGGTTTTTTAACTTATTTTTTTTATTTAATTAAATTAAATAACTTCGTTCCATCCGGGTGTCCCTTGACACCTCTCAAGTTTTTTTTTTATTTCTATGTATTTATTTTTTTAAGATTTCGAATGGATACGAATGTGAAATCCTTAAATTATAAGTGTATATTTTGTAACAAATTCATGTTTCGTATTTAAATTTCACGATAAACAGGTTTAAGTATTTGTACACCACTCTATGTTAAAACATGTATTTTCCCAACCCTATTTATAAAACCATGTACCATGTATTTACACAACGGTAAATAAATTTATTCTACCTCCAAAATATCAAAATCTACCGCATAAATACCTGCAATCTTTTCTAGTAACACCTCATTTATAACGATACCTACAAACGGTTCTTTCAGCGTAACGAGACCCCATCTAGTTGGTTATTGATCGCCTTAAGTAATTAAGTCTGGGCCTCCCAAGAGGAACCCTAGGCTGTCTTGTGAGTTAGACCTAATAAAATTCATTACGTGATATATTATATGGCCCTAGAACGTAGGGTTTTTGTTACTGAAGTAGACTTTTAGTGTGCAATAAAGTAACGAAATCATTGTTCTTTTGTTTTTTTGATGTGACCTAAACGAAGATTAGTTCGAGTCATTTCGTTCAGAGAGCAGCTTATCTAATTTGTCTGATAGTCGTCTGAACATGGCGGTAAAAGCTTTTTTTGGGGTTTTTGGATTGTTATAATTCTTTAAGTGATTATGTTTTGAAAAAAAAAAGGAAATGATAGGGTCATGTATTAATAAGACCTAGATTTTTTGGAAACAAATCATTGCTCTAGACGCATTATCCACGAAGAAAACAGTGGAATACGTTTGTATGGAGAAAGGCCCACTAGAGTTCGCTCTTAACACCTTTCCATTTACTTAGACCTTCAAGGAATGTTCCTTTTCGAACCGGAACGGCAAAATAAATACACGATAGTACTGACTGTAATAATTTAGGAAGAAAGTAATTAACTCCACCTGTTTCCCATTTGTAAGCTCCAAAAATAGGTAATACGGTGTTTGATAATAATTTAGCTTTATCCTTAGAAATTCATACACGAAATTGGTTTCACAAACTTGAATTTAATGTAGCCTTTTAACCTTTACATATTGTTAATGGCTATTTCTGTATTTGAATTATTCCTGCAGCAATAATGTTCTGCCTTTGACACGTACGGCAATAATATTCTGCCTCAGTCATGATACGTTCGGTGGCCCACTGATGTGCCTACCATAATTCGTTTTTTTTTTATATTTTATGTGAAATGTTATTGGAACGAAGTTCCTTATCGCTCGTTTCGAAAGGCGGCTAGACGGAAAAAATTAAGACCAAAAGTTGTAACGACACTTTTTGCTATAGTTGTAAGCCGTGCGGCGTGCGCGTGTTTCTCTGTCTGTCTCTTTTTCTCTCTCTCATAGAAAACAAGCCAGTTATTTTCGTTTTGTCTTTCTATTTCGCATATTATAATTTAATTAATTAATTTAATTTAATTAAATAGATTCGTTCCATCCGGGTGTCCCTTGACACCATCTGAAGTTTTTTTTTTATTTTAACTATAATGTAATTTTAAATTTGTAATGCAAAAATTGTATGCCCTAAGGGCGGGACGTAGCTGAGCACAATTTCATTATTTTTTAAGACCCGTATTACGTACCTACCTATGATCCACAATAAAGATATTGTTTGATTGATTGACGTAATACCCAAATGTTTACTGTTAGAAATATAAGTATTAACTGATTTGTTGGTCTAATGATCACAAGGGCGACTGCTGAGGAAGATGTCTTGGTTTCGAATCCAGGGTTGGGCAAACCGTTATTAAGTTTTCCATCAGAAATTTCTAAGTATCTGGTTCGTAGTCTGGATATGTGCCCGGTGGATGGCAATAGGCTCGCCTCCTATTATATGGTACTTAAACATAACTGGCAAAATGTGGGTGGTAACTACATATTAGGTACACCTCTGCCTAACCCTTCGGGGACAACAGGCGTGAAGTTATGGTATATGTTAAAGTTGTCATACCATAGAAATACGAAACACTAAAATACCGGCCAAGTGCGAGCCGTCCTTACCGATAATGTTGTGTTCACTAGTTACACTAGTTAGGGTTTAGAATAAAACCACCAAATTATCAGTAAGTAGATGAATGACTTTAGGCCCACGTGCTCTCGCTGCCCGAGTTAAGCATGGACTGGTTGGCACGCAACCCTAAAGCTCATACTACGTTTATAAGAAAACGAACAAAAAAATTACTTTTTTGTATTTACTTGGTAAAAATCATTGGGGTCAAGTCAGTTTATTTAAGATTTGCTGATTTGGGTAAAAAACCGGCCAAGTGCGAGTCGGACTCGCGCACGAAGGGTACCGTACCAATATTTACAGAAAGGAACAAAAAATAACACTTTTTTATGGGAGCCCCCTTAAATATTTATTTTATTCTTTTTTAGTATTTTTGTCATAGCATCAACAGAAATACATAATCTGTAGAAATTTCAAGTGGCTAACTATCACGGTTCATAAGATACAGCCTGGTGACAGACGGACAGCGAAGTCTCAGTAATAGGGTCCTATTTGACCCTTTGGGTACGGAACCCTAAAAAACCAAAAAGCTAAAAACTAAACGGTATTTGTGCGCCTTTCTAGGCCAAACATGTTGAAACTAAAGGGTGTAAAACACCTCTTAACGAAGCCGAAAGGCACTGGTTCTCCCTGTCATTGCGATATTTTTTTTGTTCTACACCATACCTGGGAACCTCCTAGTTACGGAGATATTAGGGGTCAAAGTTCCAACTTTTTGACAAGTATTTTTTTAAATACAAGTTTTTAATGTAAGATTTTTACTTTAAACACCTCCACGACCCCCGTACTATTCAATCCATACATCAGCACAATGTTTTGAGTGCGTTACATTGAGTTCTTCCACAAAACATGATTTTACACCCGCCAAAAAAAAGTCGTTTCCCAGCAATAATTTTTGCGTAAAGTTACTTAGTTTCATGTACAGAATGCTTGGTTGACGGCTTCGTGATGAGGTGATTTACACGGTGTATATTTATTTTTTTGTAATCATTTCAACTGATTGTAAACCTAACACATGTTTTTGACAAATAAATTTCTCTTATCTTATCTTCAAGCATTTAAATATTATTTTTCTCTTTACAGGCCCTTCTTCACCGGCACCATCAACCTCCTCTTCAATAAAGCCAGACCAGCAGAACGAGCTAACGGTCACATTCCCTCCCCTAGAAGAAATATACAGCAATACTCCTGAGAAACACTTCGGAACTGAGAACAATACGGTTGTGACGTCACAGACTGGGTCTACCGCACTCCTCCCTTGTGTGATCAGAAATATTGGAGATGGAATTGTGAGTAGCTTGTTTTTAATCTAGATCTCTCGCTACAGCATGTATTATTTGAAAATCGGACTGCCGAGTCATAGTTCTCATGTTCGAATCTCTGATTTTTCGTGTGCGTATTGTATAATATTATCGCTTGCTTTGGTGAACGAGAACGTCGCGAGGAAACCAGCATGCCTGAGAGATATTTCTCGACGGCATGTAAAGCCAAGTCTGAGGCCCATGGGCGGCATAAAAACTCTGATGCCAGTTTAGACACTAATCACATGATAAATAATAAAATAAAATGACTCCAAAATCCTCCTTACCATAAAGCAAAATAACTATTTCTATTTCTCCAAGTCTACATTATTTTTAAGATGATTACGAACACGAACGAAGTCTGAACTCCAATTTAGTATCACCATCAATCAAAAACAAAATCCAATCTGAACTTTAGAACAACGAATTTTTATCACAGAAAATGTTAATCATTTATTTTATCCGGACCACGACCGGCTTATTACCGGTTAAACTAATGAGCTGGCTATATTTAACCACCCCGCACCCAGCTTAGTTTAAACCTCATAAATTTTCTGCCTTTTACATTCCAAAATAGAGTAGAATTTGGTAAAACTGTATTTAGGTTGGTTGGTTAATTTTGCTAGGTAAATTAAACAGAGGAGTGATTACAGCAAAACTATTTTATTTTTATTGATTAAGCGTACTAGCTTTAGATCGAGACTTCGTCCGTGATGAGGTTGGAAATTCTCCCACGTGACTCCACTATGGAAGACAAAAAGTATGTTCTATGTCCTGTCCCAGGCAGTGGAGTGCCAAGAGACCAACAATACGGCAAGCCCTTAAGGCATGCAGACTGTTCACAAACCCTTACATCATAAAGGGGTAGGTTTAAAAATCAAAATCAAATTCAAAATATTTTATGTTACAAAGGCCTACATGGACACTTATAAAACGTCGACAAAAAGTGCAAGGTTCGGGTTGGTTGTTTCCTATGGAGAAGAACCGGCAAAAAACTCCATGGTTACTCTTTTAAAATCATTTGGTTTTACAATATTTGAATGTGTTAGTACTTAATTATGGCAGAACGGCGTAGGCCCGACAATAAGTCGTTTCTTACTAGAAATGGTAGAAAAAGATAAAGGAAAAAAAAATATAAATTTACAACGCCTACAATGTGCACGCATTCACAAAAGAATTTGTAGATTAAATACAATCTACAAAAAAAAAAATATAAGAAGACTAAATTGAGCAATTGACACAAATGTTGTCGTCAGTGCTGTGTCATAAGGGCAACCCAATTTTTTAGGCTAATATGAAACTAGACGTACTTCTAAGACCTTATATTGTCACTCATAAAAGGCTATTTTTAAGCACACAATTAAACAACGATTGTAGCTCTACATGGCATGGTGTGACTACGAATGAGATAATTGTACAGAAGATCGGCTTTATAAAACGAACTCGCACGGTCATAGATAGACACGCTTCACGTACAGCGAGCGTACTCGCGACGGTTATTTGTTTCAGATTGCCGTACGTACGTGTCTATTTGTGTTTGCGCTTGTTTTCGCTCGTTGTGTCGAGTCAACTTTTTCAATCGGGGACATATTGCTTATCGCTCGATGTTTTTGTTGGCCATCAATGTCTTAGAACCTAAAATTCGCGATTTCTTTCAACCCGTACTGAACCTGCGTGGTAGATTACAGCCCACTCCCTCTCTTATAGAAGAGGTCACTGTTCTAGCAGTTGGAACATTAATAAGCCTTCTGTATCTATCTATTCCGTGGTCTAACATGACATGTGTATGTGATTGTTTAATAGGATTATCCTATTCGCTGAACCGCTTTGGCAACTCTTGGCGCGTACATGAATGCGTCGGTGAGCGTGGTCTTGTAATATAGGCTTGTCCAGCAGTCAATTAACACCATAATCAGAGTGTAATGTTCCCACTGTTGGTACATAGGTCTCCTAAAAAAAATCACGGTTCATGAGATACAGCCTGGTGACAGACGGACAGCGAAGTCTCAGTAATAGGGTCCCGTTTGACCCTTTGGGTACGGAATCCTAAAAATTGAGATTTGGAAGAGACCTACACTCAGAATTTGGGTGGCCAAGGGTTGAAGAAGAGAGAGAGAGAGAGAGAGATTGTAAAAATTATCTAATTTGAAGAAACCCCGTCACAAAAAAGTAATTGAGGCCTTTGCATTTCTATAATGAGTGTCGTTTCTAACCATTTTTTTATGTCAGCCTGTTCTGTCTCACTGCTGAGTAAAGGCCTCGGGACCATGGCTTTCCAATTTTCCTTAACATTTGTCTTCTCCTACCAATCCGTTAAGAATCTCGGTGTCCAATCGGTGATCATTAGACCAATTACACAGTGAACAACTTATGTGTAATTTTCAGTAGTAGAGGAGTATATAAAAGCACGGTTTTAAGGTGAAGCTGTGCTTGCCGAGGTTGGTCCGTGGATGGGTGACCATAATTACATACCGAGTTTCCTCCGCGCCTCGGAAAGCACGTTAAGACGTTGATCCTAGCTGTCATTTGTAGATCTTTGACAGTAGTTACGAGTAGTCAAAAGCCAAAAGTCTGTCATTCAGTCTTACCAAGGGGTATCGTATTACCCTGTTACTGCGTTGTAGAGGTCAGATAGGCAGTCGTTTCATGTAAAATACTGGTACTCAGCTGCATCCGGTTAGACTGGAAGCCGACCCCAAGATAGTTTGGGAAAAGGCTAGGCAGATGATGATGTTGATGAGAGGTGTATATTGCCACATTCTTCGTCGTTTTACTCAGGAACCACACTCTAAAGCATCTGTTTCAACGCCGACAAGAAAGTCACTAGCGACCGACTATTTTTCGCTCAAGATACGTACAAAATTGTAGGTCCCTTTTCAGTGAAAGAGATACAAACCATACTAGTGGATCACTGGATGTTTAAATCCGTCAAAAAAAAACTAGTTATGCAAGTTGTAACTGGACTGTTTACGAAGCTGGCAACCAAACATTATATACTTCAAACTTAGTAACTCTGCACAAAAATTATTGCTAGGAAACGACGTGAAAAATCACGTTTCACGATAGGACTCACTAAAATGCACTCAAAACATTGTGATAAAGGATGCATTTAATAATGCAGTGGTCGTGGAGGTTTAGAATCTGTATATCCTCTCATCATCATCATTAGCCTATAATGTTCCCACTGCTGGGACTCAGGCCTCCTCTTCTATGAGAGGGAGTGGGCTATAATCCACCACGCGGGCCCAGTGCGGGTTGGTAGATGTCACATGTCTTCGATTTTTTGGTTCTAGGACATGCCGGTTTCCTCACGATGTTTTCCTTCACCGTTTTTGAAAGCAGCGATGATGAAATAAATTAAACAAAGTAATGTGCCTACCTGGGTTCGAACCCACGGCTTACTGCTCGTAAGTCGGGGCTGCCACCACTGGGCCACCGCTGCTCTCCATTTTTTAAAATTTTTGTATATCCTCTATACCAAATAAATAAAAATGAAGTGTCTGTTTGTAATATTAAAATAACCGCTTTTTAATACACGCATATGTATGTATTTACGGTACTAATACCAAAAAACATTTTTTTTAATTTTTTTCTATCTGTTGGTCTGTCTGTTTGTTCTGCCTAATATCTGGAACGGCTGGACCGATTTTAACGGGACTTTCACTGGCAGATAGCTCACATCAACAAGGAGTAACTTAGGCTACCTCTTAAAAACCACGCGGACGAAAACGCGGGCACAGCTAGTTTAAAATAAAGTAACAAGATCACAAACATTTTTTTAATAAGTTTTTGCTTTGAACCCAATATCACCATAAGTAGAAGGTTCCCAGGCGTGGTCTTTCTTTTTTGGCTTCGTTATAAGGGTATTTTTACACTCATTAGTTGCTAGTGATCGCTTCTCGCTAATCGCTTGTGGTGAGACAAGTGCCTTACGGATTGGCGAAAAGCGAAAGATGTACGACGCCTCAGCTGGCGACATTTGGAAGAAATTGAAATATTGTCAAAAGCCGGAATGGAACTGTCAAACCGTTCGGCTTTAGACGTTTTAGTAATATTCGGAATTTCGTGACACCAGGTGTAAACTTGACATTTCAACTTATTAGTTTAAAAGCCGAACTGCCTCGTCGGTGTCACGTAACGCTCAGCAGTCACAAACGTGACAGCTGAGCGTTAGGTACTAGATTCGATTTCCAGGTGGGGAAAAGTGTTATTGGGGTTTTACGTCAGAAATTTTTCAATAGCAACCACAGAGTTTGGGCACAAACCAATACGCCGTGGCTGCTCCTGTGAAATGTATGATGGAAAATCCAAAAAACAATTCCCCCGACCCGCGAATCGAACCCAAGACTTCATACTTAGCAGCCGCCATTGCGACCAGTACTGGCGCGTCGCACTCCGAGAGTGCCGGCAGATGTGGAAACTTGAATATTAACTTTGTGCATTTTTGATATTTTGGAATGGTTAGGGAATGAATTAGGACCATGCAAAAAATCTCACCCATACCACCAACAGATTTCAAACGTATCTCAAATAATTCATCTTGACAGCATGATCATTTTTTATTATGACGACATCACCGTAAGTCATGGGGATATCGCGCAAAAAAAGAATTCTTGTACACACATTTTGGTACAGTTAATTGTAAAAAAGATGTTCAGGAACACATAAAAAACTACTGCGCATCATCATCACTGGCTGTTTTAGTAAACAGCTAGTGAGATCCGCGGAAAAAAGAAAAAAAAAAGCTAGTACGTTCTGCTGTGTTTACGTTGTTTTGCGACTATTACTGACCCCTGCTTGTCTATTTGGACACTTTGATTACTTTTCGATTACCCTGGCACGTTTATAGGACTGTGATTTTTATAACTATCGAGACTGGACGCCGATGTCTAATGTGCCCAAGATCAGTTTTAAGACAGAGGCGACACATATTACAAGATACTTTGCTTCAAAGTAGTCCTGAGTTAGTGGCCTACATATCGCAAAATGGATTGACATGTATGTTCATGTTCATGAACAATAACAAAACATGTGATTAATACTTACCCAACATGTTGTTATTTTATAAATATATATATACACTTATACATGTTATTCAAACCTAAAATGTTTAGTTGAACATTTTTTTTATTGTAAAATGTTATTTAAAAAACGACCTTTTTAAGTAAAAACTTTTTTTTTAATGATCCCATGTATTTACGGATTGAAAATTGTAATTTGTGTTTTTGTGAGACTTCATATATAATAATATTGAAGCAAGTCCCATGTCTGTTGGTGGGTTGGGACAGCGCCCATACAATCTTTTGCATGGTCCCTTGCACGAATTGCTTTTATTATCAGTATAAAGGTACTATCATTTATTTGGTAAAATACAATATTCATTTATTGCGCTATAGTACACAAACATGACAATTTACATTACATTAAAAATTTAACACTTCAGAACTATTACAATCCGTCTTACGAATTTTAACCCCTTTGGAGAAACCGAAGGTTTTGTTTGTGCATAAGATAAATATCCAGAATAAAATAGAATTTAACGTTTTTTACCCATCATAAAAGTGCACAACGCCGCTAAAGAAGTTTTCACTTCAAAACACTAGGATAATAATGACTATCACAAATATTCTTTGCCCTAATTCCTAAATACCCAAAAAACTTACCATATCAGTATCTGACCTCTTTACGTGTAATCCAATAAAATACTAAAAGTAACATGTAATGAAAACGTCAAAATAATAAGAATTTACAATCGGAACATTCTTTCAGTAACGTTTCGGGTCAATAGGCTTCGGTAAACAACTTACGTCATTTATTTTGTTACGTAAATGGAATTGACGAAATGGATTTAGGCCTTCTGTGTCTCCAGATTTAGGTTACCTGTAATTGTGTTTTTTGGATGAAAGACCTGGAATTTTGCTAGTCATCATCTGCCTAGCGTTTTGCTAAACTATCTTGGGGTCGGCTTTCAGTCTAACCGGATGCAGCTGAGTACTAGTATTTTACATGAAGCGACTGCCTATCTGACCTCCACAACCAAGTTTATAGGCACGATACCATTTGGTAAGACTGGTTTTCAGACTTTCAGGCTTCTGACTATCCGAAAAAATAGGGGATAATCCTATTTTTTTTTCTTTGTTTCGGGTAGTTTATTGAAAAGAATTGGATACGTATTTTTTTTTTTTTCACGTGGTCATAAAATTACTGGTGCATGACGTCACATGTAGGTAAGTTTTATACCTACTTGTGACGTAGTAAGCCCCCACTCTCCAACTTTAATGAGTTCTAACTAAGTAATTTTTTGATATTTTGATAAAACAAAAAATACGTGTCTAATATTTTTGTATTACCTGTCTGACAGACAAAATAGAATGTCGTTTTCTTTACCCAGTCCGATCCCCTATTGTCAAAGATCTCCAAATTACAGCCGGGACCTCTGTGGTAAAACATGCGCTCTGAACATCACTGTTTAGATATAAAAGAGTTCCCAATGTTGATTTGTTACAACTGATGACTATACGTTCCATACTTCCAATTTCTCCTAAGATATATTTAATATCACCGAGAAACGTCAGGAACAGGACAGCACTAATGGAACTTTCTGTAACCTATTTCCAGGCATTTGACAAGTACCTCTATAAGATGTGAGAAACTCACTTAATGAAGATCATTTATCATCGAGTTTTAGGCTAAAACGTCGACACAGTCCTTTAATAAACTTCTTTCTTCAAAAACTTTCAGTTGATTTTAGACTTAAACGACTGAGGAGTTTCTTAATTCCTTCTGATTTTCAAATTCGTGACCGCTACAAAATGTGTCTTAAATCCTGACAGACGAGGGGGTATATGTAGTAGCTAGATAGTGACAAACATGGGACTTAAATAAAAACATCGTTATGAGGGGACTCTAGCCCCGAGGACTTTGAAAAATAGGTATTTGAAGAAACTATTGCCGTCGCGCTGCGCCCGACCAATCCCCCGTAAAAAGCGAAAGGGACAACTGCAGCTCAGGCTGATTTTACTTATAAATATCTTGATTAAAAGACGTTTGGTGTTCCGCTGTTTTTTTCTTCAAAACTAAATTGATCTAAATAATTCTTATATCAAAATTTAGAGGAAAAGTATATCTATGCTTCTATTATTTTCTTTTTTGTTAAAAATTTATCTAATTTGTCTGATAGTCGTCTGAACATGGCGGTAAAAACGGGCTTTTTTTCGGGTTTTTGGATTGTCATAATTCTTTTAGTGATTATGTTTTGAAAAAAAGGAAATGATAGGGGCATGTATTAATAAGACCTAGATTTTTTGAGAAAATATCATTGCTCTAGACGCAATATCCACGAAGAAAACAGCGGAATACGTTTGTACGGAGAGGGGCCCACTAGTCCCCTCTTAACACCAAAATATATTTAACAACAGCGTTCCTTGCCGGTTTTTCTCCATAAGAAACAACCAACCTGAACCGGGCACCTATGTTTTGATATGTCATGAGAGCCCATGGAAATAAAAATTTGTTATTTGAAACGCAGATAACTACTAATCACCTCTGACTACCTCATCGGAGAAAGCAGTGATAGCCTAGTGATCTGACCGTCAGATTGCCGAGTCATAGGTCTGACATCAGGTTAGGCACTATCCACTCGATAAAGAAGACCTCTTATGTTTATACAGCCGTTATCTTAAAACCGCAGTCGTGGTTACTTGTCATCATCATCAGCGTATAATGATCTCACTGCTGAGACACAGGCCTCCTCTCTATGAGAGGAAGTGGGCTGTAATCCACCACGCGGGCCCAGTTCGGGTTGGTAGATGTTAGTGATTGATGATGATCATTTAGTTCTAGGACTTACCGGTTTCCTCACGATGTTTTCCTTCACCGTTTTTGAGGGCAGCGGTGATGAAATAAATTACACAAAGTAATGCACCTGCCCGAGTTCGAACCCACGGCTTATTCCTCGTAAGTCTGGGCTGCCAGCACTGGGCCGCCGCTTCTCTCTTGTGAATCGTCCCAAATACAACGGAACTCCTCAGAGGTGCTAACTAGTACGTGTACAAAGGCTCGTTAGCGCTAACCACTAGCCATAAGCTTGTAACCACAAACATGGCTAAACTCCTAGAAACCAAAATGGCTTCTGCTAATTTTATTATGCATTGTCTTATTCCGTACATCCGACTATCTTATTTCTATTATAAATTCCTAAGTTTAGATAGATTAATGGATGTTTGTTACTTAATGAGGAGCTCGTGGCTAAATGATAACAGTTGCACGGGTCGATCTTTAAGGATAAGCCGTGCTTGCCGAGATTTGTCCGTGGATTTGACCATAATCATACCGAGTTTCCTCCGTGCCTCGGAAATCACGTTAAGCTGTTGGTCCCGGTTGTCATTTGTAGACCTTTGACAGTCGTTATGAATAATCAGAAGCCCAAAGTCTGATATTCAGTCTTACCAAGAGGTATCGTATTACCCAGTCACTGCTGGGATGTGGAGGTCAGATAGGCAGTCGCTTCATGTAAAATACTGGTACTCAGCTGCATCCGGTTAGACTGAACGCCGACCCCAAGATAGTTTGGGAAAAGGCTCGGCAGATGATGTTACTTAGTCTCGTCAGAACGGCTGAACAGAACTAGTTGAAATTTAGCACAGAGAAAGATTATAGTCTGGTACAGAATATAGGCAATTTTATCACACATCAAAATTTTCCACGCGATTGAAGTCGCGGGTAACAGTATTGTAGTGTAAATATTAAAAGGATGGACGTTTGGAAATCTTTCACAAAAAACTACTGAACGGATTTAGACGAAATTTGGCATAGATATTTAATTACTTGGAATATCACCAACAATATACTTTTTATTCCGATGGTATGATTCCGCGGGACAACTAACGAACTCCAGGCGGGCAAAGCCGCGGGAATGATCTAGTTAAGCTCTATAATTAAAAAAGATTAATATCAGTAAGAGAAAATAAAAAACCCATTCATTGACTTGAAATAATTGGGGCAAGAAAGCCACTTGAGAGAAGGTATCTTTAACTTAATAAGCAAAAGCAAAAGGTCAACTAGTCGTTAATTAGATAGAAGTAATTACTCTTAAAGAAACTTAATTAGTAATACTCAATACGCTTCCAGTTTTAAAGTAGAAAAAACGTTTAAGTTTTTTGTTTGGTCCTTTGTAATTAATTGCAGACGTTCTCTTTGTAATTTTATTTAAATAAAGAGTTTTTTTTGTTCTGGAAATAAAAAAGTTTATTAGTATCAGTAAGTTTTATTAAGCTTTTTGTATAATGTGTTTATTTTATGTGGTATGAAGAGTATTTTTTTAATATTTAACTAAATTTATTGAAATTTACAAACTATAATCAAACTTAAGAGGGGACTCTAGTCCCGAGGAATTTGAAGAATAGGTATTTGAAGAAACTATTGCCGTCGCGCTGCGACCGATCAAGCTCCCGTTAAGTGCGAAAGGGACAACTGCAGCTCAGGCTGATTCTTATTATATCAAAATTTAGAGGAAAAGTATATCCATTTTTTTTTTTTTTGTCAAAAACTTGTCGCATTTGTCTGATAGTCGTCTGAACATAGCGATTAAAACGGGTTTTTTTTTTTGGTTTTTGGATTGTCATAATTTTTTAGTGGTTATGTTTTGAAAAAAAGAAAATGATAAGGGTATGTATTAATAAGACCTAGATTTTTTGGAAAAAAAAAAACATTGCTCTAGACGAATTATCCACAAAGAAAACAGCCGAAAACGTTTGTATGGAGAAAGTGCCACTAGAGATCCCACTAAAATAAATAATAAAAATTTGTGCAACTATAAAAAAAAAAACAGGAAAAGATTTACAGGAAGTAAAAATACGACCACGTCGCTTTCAACGGGAATAGTGCCCAAAATTCTGGTAAAAAGCTTTAAGCATTACCATGTTGGCAATGCTGATTCTTTGGACAAAAATTAGACCATACTTATATTAAAACGGACAAAGTGTGCGAAATAGCAATCTACTTCCAAGAGCCACCTGATTGCTGTCGGCACAAGTGTACACAAACTTTCACATTTATAAAAGTGGTACATGGAATATCTCTCGATAGGACATTATACAGTGTTATTTGTAAAACACCGACAACCTCTCAGGACTATGTTACTGACATCATAATCAAAAACTTTTGTTCTATGACTTTTAAAAATTCGTCATATTTTAGTTCATCAGATTCTCATAATGTTACGACTATGCTTCTCACGTTATTGTACTATCGCTTTCTTTTGCTTTGCATAGAATTCGTAACATTTAGAGCGTTCAATTTAAATATTTTTATTTTTGTATGAAAATCTGATGAACTAAAATATGATGATTTTTTAAAAGTCATAGAACAAAAGTTGTTGATTTTGATGTTAGTAACATAGTCCTGAGAAGTTGTCGGTGTTTGACAAATAACCCTGTATACATACAATAAGTACTTTAATTCCGGTAGTACGTTAACAAACCCTTATGATGTTATTTATGGAAGTGCAAATTTACCCCAAGCACCTCATAAAACAAACAACAGAAGTTACAGCTTTCCTGTACTAAAAGCATAACAATAAGAATATTTAACAGCGCCACATTTACTGCAGCTCATGCTAAGCTTACAAATTAGCTCACTTGTAAGCTGCCAACTCCTTAATGCGTTACATTTTGTGCAGTATTTTGTTGCTTGGCTTGCATTTTATTGTTCCAGTGTGTAATGTACAAATTCTAATTCTAATTCATCATTGCGAACTAAGTGTAGTCTTGAAGATGTTGACAATAGTAGGTTCTTATGAATTGGTTGCCTGTTATGGCATTGCAATTTAAATGGTTTTTAATTATTAAAAAAAATACGTGTATGTTTGGAATTTTATTTTCTTAACACTCGTTTTAACCGTGGTTTTATTTACGTGGAGTTCGATAGTTTTCCAATAGCAATGTGTTGCCGTTACACAAACTATCCTTTATACTAACTCAGGACATTAGATGTGAGCAGAATCGTTAAGCTGTTCATGGGTGAACATAGCGTAAATACGTCGATTTTTTCTACAAAAAGCACAGTCAGTTTCATCCATACATAATAATATGAACAAAAACATTAAAAATTATGGTTTTTTTTTATTGTGAAACCAATATTTTTTTTTCGTTTTATTTACGTGAAGTTTACACGGCGCGCTCGTAATATGGCCTAAGGTCAGACAAAAAGGTCGTTAGTAAGTCGGTCGTCGTAGTAAGGTCGGACGGACAGTGTTACTTACGGCCTGGTCACGACTTTGGTCTTAGCGGTGCGCGGCGGCGCGGCGAGCGGGGCGGCGTCGGTGAGCGGTGCGTTTTGCACGCCACGTACCCTCAGTAGCGGTTAGTTGCAGCGGCAGCGGTGGACGTATTTAGGTAGTCAAAACGTGCTCAAAATCATGGCGTTATCAAAATTATCCCTGCTCTGTTTAGAAAGCAGTACATTTTTAAAACAAGATATTCTTAATATGAGAGAAGGTGTGCATGAACAAAAATCGGTATTGAAATAGCGAATTTCGTAACTATAAAATATCCAGATAAGTTTTTAAAATTTCAGTAATAAATGCATCGGTATCCATTACCGCCACAAAATCGTCTAAACTTTTTTGTTTTAATCTACACCGCTGAGTACGTCACTCCTACACCGCTGTCCACGCCGCTCTGTTTCGTGGCGTCGCACTCATTCGCTCGTACTTTTGTTCCTGCCGCTCTGTGCACCGCTCGCCGCTGCCGCGATTCGCTCGGAGAAAACCGCGCGCGTTTTCGCTGTGAGCGGCGTCTCGTGGCGTGCTTCAAACATTTTCATACTTTTGATCTTACCGCTCGCCGCCCCGCGCTTAGCTGCCGCTCACAGCGGCAAGGTCGTGAACGGGCCGTTACGCAGTTAAAATTATTTTTAATATTTGTATTGATTTTGGTTGGTTATTTGGAATGAAAATGTTTCATCGCCACCATTATCATTTAGCTGTAGCTCGTAGCTTAGTACGTAGCTCTCTCCTAAGCATGTTATCAGATTGATGTTTTTTTTGTGTGTATGGCATCTCGCAGTTCAGCCTCTGAGACTGGCTTCTGCTTAACCGGTATATCCTGTGGATGCCTAGAATTTAAGGTCACCAGCCAGGGCAAAAACTTATAAACTAAGCGACAACACGCTAAGGGCACCCCCTGCGGGGTACGGGCCTCGGCTTAGGGCGTCGCTAGGGGAGGGCAGCAAAGGGACTGGCTGGATCTGAGTGGTTTCATTATTTAGGGGCTGATTTATCACTAATGCAGATTGATGAATTCGACACTTCTTATTTCTAACGGATTCTCTTGACCTAAGCCAGGTATTTAGCCTAATTTGTCACCTACGGGTACGCGGTCTCCACTCCAGATCTTTTTGGTCCCATCAGCCATGTGTTCTAAGAGCGTCTTCTGTCATTTCCAGCTGTCGTCTTTATGTCTATACATTTTTTAAATCAGCTGTATAAAAGTCTGATAATTAATGGTGCTTATCTGAAACGCTTGGCACCAGCATTAATAAAAGAATCGCCTATTATTTTAAATACGTATGAGAGAAAAGAAGTCACAGAGAGGATGTCCACGTAAGTCTTGTGGTCGCGATCGTTACTGCTGAGCATGAAGTTCTGGGATCGATTCCCGGGTCGAGAAAGTGTTGTAGGTTTTTGCCAAGAATTTCTCCGCAGCAATCACGGAGTCTGAATTTGTCCCCGGTTGAAGACAATAGGCACGCTCGATTGCATTTATATTTTTTAACTGACTTCTAAAAAAGGAGGAGGTTCTCAATTCGGATGTTTGTATTTTTTTTTATGTTCTTTCGCGCATAATTTCGGCACTTGCCAACCTATTTGAAAAATTGTTCGACTTCCCAAATGGTCCCATGAATTTTTTATTGAAATCGGAAAAAAGGTTTTTGAAAAATCAAAAAAAAATATCTACATTAACGATAAGTAACAAAAATTGTTATGGAATTACAGGCTTGATGTTATTTTAAAAGAAGACATCAAATTCTTAAACAACGTCTTGAAAGCAAACAGAATTATGCAATTAAAGAGGTGTCCAATTCCGCGTTTCAAAATCAAAAACAAAAGACAATCCTTCTTCCAGAGTCTGTTGTTTTGTTCCTACCTATATTTTATTGATACAGTTTTTGCTTGTAAAGTACATACTGTCCTTTCATTTTTATTTTCACCTCTATCTTGGCTGTTTTAAGGTTTATTTCAGAGTTAATAATAACTGTGTAAGTTCTGTAGTTAGTAGCTGAGAATTTCTCGACAACAATAAATTGTAATGCGCTATGCTAGGTGCTATTACGCTTACAATTTATGACTTGCAATTCTCGACCGTAATGCAGTTGTTTAAGCTCTTGAAACATTAAATGATAATAAGATGTTTATCCTGTAAATTGGTTTTCATCACGCCTTTTATTTTCGACGGGTTAGGCAGAGGTGTACCTAATAGTACACCTATATTTCGCCAGTTATATTTAAGTCTTGCGCCTATTTATTGATTTATTTATAATTTATTTATAACTAGCTGTCTCGCTCAACTTCGTCTGCGTCAACTTTTCCCCGTTTTCGCAACATTTTTCATTGCTGCTCCACTCCTATTGGTCGTAGCGTGATGATATATAGCCTATGTCCTTCCCCAGGTTGAAATCTATCTTTTTGCCAAATTTCATTAAGATCCGATCAGCCGTTTAGTCGTGAAATGGTAACAAACAAACAAACATACAAACAAACATAGAAACAAACATACAAACAAACATACAAACAAACAAACATACAAACAAACATACAAACAAACATACAAACAAACAAACAAACAGAGTGACTTTCGCATTTATAATATTAGTATGGATTATACTTCAACGACTTACTCAAAACATACAAAATTTTCTATTGCCATTAATCAGGCACAAACCCAGAATCCGAGGCTGCTAATGAAAAATTCCCGAAGGAAAAACCATTGCCTAATCCGGGAATCGGACCCAGAGCCTTATGTTTAGCAGTCGACCACAAGACCAACAAGGCAGTCATACTAAGTAATTAGAACAGGTGGTTTACCATAACGTGTTAGAACAGTATTGTTTTACTCTTTTTTTAGTGTGGGAAAGAGATGGCGCTAGACATCCTGTATAGCTCCGTCTCTTTCACACACTGGAATAAGAGTAAAACAATACTGCTTTAAGAGGTTATGGTGGGTCAGCAGTACGTGGTTAAATAAAACAGTCACACGGTTCGTATTTGAAGGTACTACTGCACCTGCTACTAACAAATTCCTGCTGGAAAAATCCAATAACACTTTGCCCTACCTGGGAATCGAACCCGCGACCTCGTGCTTAGTAGTCGCGCTTGCGAACACTAAACCAACGAGGAAGTCCATATGAGGCCAATAGCCGGAGATGGTGCCCATAATTATATGACACTAGCTGTCCCGCGCAACTGCGTCTGCGGCACATTTTCCCCGTTTTCGCAACATTTTTCATTGCTGCTCCGCTCCTATTGGTCGTGGCGTGATGATATATAGCTTATGTTACTTCTAATACCTCTAAGAATATGAAACAATACTTTGTTCTTTATATAATACTACTAATACTTTTACTTTATATAAAACAAAACTTTGCAAAATACATTTATGTCATTGACAATGTTGCCTCCATTTTCGTTAAAGTCTCGTCTAAAATGGTGGTGTATAATGTACTAACTATTGTCGTCTCTGTCTATTGTCGTTAAAGTGACAAGGATAGCACACCTGATGTTTAGCGTTAACCTCATTCTGTCTATTAGAACCTCGAATAGAATGACAAAGCTACTTTGTATGTGTTATTATTAGAATAGTGTATTTGCAGGATTCTACCTACATGTATTTTTTATTACACTTCGTAAATGTTACTTTCTGAGTATGAGTGAAAATATTATGGTAATTATGTTTAGGGATAAAAGCGTTATGATAAAAAACAGTAGGAGTTTAAATATATATTTACATTAGTGATATTATTAATTACAATTTTCGGAAACATGAGTGTTATGGACATCGCCGGTAGCACTACAAATAGTATCAATTGAAAACTTTAGGATGAAAAATTTTAGGAAGAGTGATCATTCGGATTACAAATCATTAGGAAGAACAATTTCGGGTAAAGAACTTTAGGTGAGCCAATATGGACCCGTATTTGCAAACAGCTAAAACTATTCATGTCTGCTGTATGAGGTTTCACCATAGAATAATTCTAAGGTTTCACATTGTCAGAAATGACGATTAAACGTCTAAATTCTTTTGGGCAGATTTGATGAAACGTTAGATGGACTGAGTCAACGGCAAGTTCGTCAGAAAACGTCAAATGTCAGCAAATGGGAAGGGGTCCGAGAGGGTCGATGCCAGGCAGGGCTGCGGGACTGTTCGAAAGAGATACCGTGGCCCTGGGACACATAGGGCTAAGAAGGAACATGTATGAGTTTTAGTCAGTACAAGTCTGACACTACCTTCTGCTACGCCCAGAGCAGGAGGGGTCATTTGATGACTATCACTCAAAAAAACAAAATATATATACTGTCAAGGATGATATGGCAAGAAAGGAGGTGTAAGATGAGATTACGAGTAATGAAGTGGTAGAGAAGAAGAAGACATACTTGATTGACCTCAAATGAATTGGGATAATGACAACAGAATGATGAGATGCCCAGCCTTTTCCCAACCTACGTTGGGTTCGGTTTCCTACCTAACTAGAAGCAGCTGAATACTAAACTTTTTTACGTGGAGTGACTGCCTAACTGACCTCCACAACCGAGTTGCTGGGTAATACCCCGTGGTAAAACTGGTTGTGAATGTCGGCCCACTGAATACCCATAACGATTGTCAAATAAATACAAATGACAGCCAAGACCAACGGCTTACCGTGCTTTCCGAGGCATGGTGGAGCCTTGAAGTATAATAAAAAGGCACCAATCCACGAACCGACCTTTGCAAGCGTTACTTTCCCTTCAATCGAACCGTGCGACTGATAGAATTTCGTCCCCTCTTAATTCTTTCCGATGCATCATCATCTGCTTAGCTTTTTCCCAAACTACGTTGGGATCGGCTTCCAGTCTAACTGGACGCAGCTGAGTACCAGTATTTTACATGAAGCGACTGCCTATCTGACCTCCACAACCCAGTAACTGGGTAATACGATACCCTTTAGTAAAACTGGATGTCATACTTTTAGCTTCTGACTACTCGTAACGACTGTCAAAGAAATACAAATGACAGCCAGGACCAACGGCTTAACGTGCTTTTCAATGCACGGAGGAATCTCTTATCTTATAATGATGGTCACCCATCCACGGACCTACCTCGGCAAACACGGCTTAACCTTAAAGATCGACCCGTGCGTCTGTTATTATTTAGCCACGAGCTCGTCCTTCTTCTGAAATCTTTCAGATGATGACTTAAAAAATAGTCTTATAACTCGTGTAATAATCCTCATAATTGCATAAATAACATCACACCTATATATAATCCCTGAAGGGTTAAGCAGAGGTGTATCTAATAGTCTTACGTATATTGGGCGAGCCTATTACCATCAATCGGACACAAATCCAAAATCAGTGGCTGCTACAGAAAAAATCCTAATCGAAAAACCCGATTAACATTTTTCACGACCCGGGAATCAAATTCTCATGCTCATGCTTAGCAGTCGCGCTTGCGACCACTCAACTACCGAGATACATTCATATAATAAATCCATGTTATTAGTCCTGTTAATTAGTATACAGGTATTAGGAGGTCAGAAATGTGCGGTAGTAAATGAACCTAATCCATACTTAATATTATAAAGCTGAAAACCCTCCAGCTTTATAATATTATTGTTTATTGTTTGTTTGTTTGCTTGAACGCGCTAATCTCAGAAACTACTGATCCGATTTGAAAACAATCTGTCAGTGTTAGATAGCCCAATTATCGAGAAAGGATATAGGCTATATATCATCGTGCTACAACTAATAGGAACGGAGCAGCAATGAAAAATGTTGCGAAAACTGGGAAAATGTGACGCAGACGAAGTTGCGAGGGACTGCTAGTATACAATACACTGACTGATTAACTGCTTCAATAGGTCTAGTGGTCGCTAATATACTACCACTAGGTTCGATTACCAGTTCAGGCCAGGTGTTATTGGGTTTTTCTGTTACAACCTACAGTCTGGATACTACAAGTATATGCGGTTGATGTCAATAGGCTCGCACCATAAATAATGGTACTAAAGATTAACGTCTGCCTGTCCCTTTTAAGAGAATAGGTGTGATAATGTTATTGTTTATTGTGAAGTAGTCCTTCGTCCGCGTAAAATTACTATAAAAATATTACTTCCCTTTTTAAATCAAATTTTGTTAACAATTTCAAGTTTTTTTTTTGCTCGAAATCCTAGTTCTTTTTCTAAAATAAAAGTACCATCAGTTACTCCCTTTTAAATTACTTATCTAATAGTAAAAGTCCCGTCAAAATCAGTCCAGCCTTTTCGGAGATTAGCCAAAACAAACCGACAGACAGACAAAAATTAAAAAATTGTTCTTTTGTTAGAAGTACCGTTTATACTTTTATATGCATTCAGTAAGAAGCTCTTATTTTGTGATACAGAATTAACTAATGAACTGAGCTGTAAGTTTATTAAAAATCTTGTTTAGCGGTCAATCTGAAGTCTTACGTCTGTAAGTGCGCTGTTCTGCTAATAATTGGGGTTAACTTCTTTAACGCTAAGTTTATTTGTTTAATATTATAACTACTAGTTGTTAGTTTGAACTTTGACAGGTACTAAGTATTAACTAATTTAATAATTTACCTCACCATTGTTCTTTTATAATTTACGAAGAGCTCGTGGCTGAATAATAACAGCCGCTCGGGTAGATCTTCCTGCCTAAGTTGGTCTGTAGATGGGTTTGACCACTCATTAAATACCGAGTTTCTTCCGTACCACGTTAAACCGGTGGTACCGAATGTCATTAGTGGATCTTTAACAGTCATTACAGGTAGTCAGTGGCCTGAAAGTCAGATAACCAGTCATACCAAGGAGCATCGTAATACCCAGTACTTAACTATCTGGGTTATGGAAGTAGATATTAGTCACTCCATGTCAAATATGTTATTCAGCTTTATCCTTAGGTAGAGCTTACCCAGAAGAGCCTGTTCGCTGATCGCTCTAACTTTGAAGAGATTAGGGTTGTAAGCGTTCGGAAACACAGACGCAGGCAGAGAGTTCCACTCCTTAGCTGTTCGCATTATGAAAGACGTTTGAAAACGCTTAGTGCGAATTGGTGGCAAAGCAATAAGGTAGGGATGGTAACTTGAAGTGCGTCTAGATGTCCGATGGTAGAAGGGTAGGTCAAATGAACTACAAAAACCGTCCTTACTGCTACGACTTAATGGCGGTTTCAGAGTAAAATATCACCTTAAAGGAGCGGTGAAATGTGCTGACCCCCATCACACAGCCGTTGACTACGCATTCTGTACATCAAACCTTTTTTACATGAAGTAAAAGTTCTGTTTATAGTAGCACGCAATGAAACGCAGGCAGAACAACGTGTTTATGGGTTCAGTACACACGAGGGTCGTGGTTTTAACATTTAAAGTGTAAAAAGTCACATAAAGGTGGGACTTTGACCTTGAGTATCTCCTGAACCAGAAGGCTCAGTCTAAAAAAAATATCGCATTGAGCGCAGGATTATTGAATTAACAGCTCAGTTAATAAGCGTATTTTTACCCTCGATCACCCAAAAATCGATTATACGAACACATCCTTCTCCAAAACTTAAACTGACCTCTGAAAACCAGCGCTGTGCTGTGGGCACCCAAAAGCACAGCACTATGCTGAGTCGTAACATGCTTTTCAAAGTCACAACGTGCAAGCTGTCAACTTTTTTGTTCCATCCCATTGTGTTTGTAAATATTTGTTACGCGTTGTATGTTTCCACAGGGATCGGTTCTGGGGCCGCCCTTGTGGAACATCGGCTACGACTGGGTGCTGCGCGCTGACCTCCCTAGTGGTGTCAGCGTAGTTTGCTACGCTGACGACACGCTGGTGCTGGCACAGGGGAGGTCGCACGAGGCGGCGGCCGAATTAATGACACGCGGGGTTGCGATAGTCGTGGAGAGAATCCGGCAACTGGGTCTCGAGGTGGCATTGCACAAGTCCGAGGCCATGTGCTTTCATTGGCCTCGGAATGCGCCACCGTCGGGATCCATACTGACGGTAGGAGGGGTTCCCATCGGCGTCGAGTCGACGCTGAAGTACCTAGGGCTTGTCCTCGACAGCCGGTGGAACTTCGTGGAGCACTTCCGACGTTTGGCCCCAAAACTGGAACGGGCAGGAGCTGCATTCAAGCGGCTCTTGCCCAACCTGGGGGGTCCAAACGCCTCCTGCCGGAGGCTCTACGCGGGGGTCGTGCGGTCCATGGCCCTTTATGGGGCCCCGGTGTGGGCGCGTTCTTTGTGGCGGCGAGCCGCCCATTACCTGAACGCGCCCCAGAAGGTGGTAGCCGTAAGGCTGATCCGGGGGTACCGCACGATCTCCGGCGAGGCGGCGAGCCTCTTGGCCGGATTGCCGCCATGGGATCTGGAGGCGATAGTCCTCGCGCGCCTGCACGAATGGCGCGCGGAGGCACTACGCCGGGGGGAAACTCCGCTGCCGCGGCAAATTGTCGCTCAGCGGACAGACCTCCGGCACGATCTCATGGCGACATGGAGACAGCGACTGTCGCAACCACGTGCAGGGCACGCCACAATAGTGGCGATAAGTCCCCTCTTTGAAGAGTGGCTAGAGAGGCGGCACGGCGCCCTCACCTTCCGCCTGACGCAGGTCCTCACCGGACACGGTTGTTTCGGGAGGTTCCTGCACCGAATCGGGCGGGAGGAAACGCCCGGGTGTTACCATTGCGAGGATCGGCCGGAGGACACGGTGGAGCACACCGTGGAGCTCTGCCCCGCTTGGGCTGAGCACCGCCGTGTCCTCGTAGCGGCGATTGGCGGCGGCGACCTCTCGCGTCCGGCCCTGGTTCAATCCATGGTCCGGAGCGAGAGGGAATGGGATGCCGTCGCCTCCTTCTGCGAAGCAGTCATGCTAGCGAAGGAGGTGGCGGAACGTGAGAGGGAGAGAACCTCACGTCCCAGCCGCCGCGGGAGACGCCCCGGGCGTCGGGGGGCAACCAGTGGCCCCCGGCCACCGTAGGCGCGAGCCTGTGGACGGTGAGTAATGGGCTAGCTCACCGTCCGTCCGTCTCATGACGACAGGCCGTGTCGACGGCGCGTACGTGTTCCACGCGCGCCTCAAGGAGATGTCAGCAAACAGGAAGGGGCCCGAGAGGGCCGATGCCTGCCAGGGCTGCGGGTTGTTCGAAAGAGATACCGCGGCCCTGGATTACAAAGAGCTTAGAAGGAACATGGGTGGGTTTTAGTCAGTCAAGTCTGACACTCCCTCCCGCTTCGCCCAGAGCGGGAGAAGTCATTTGATGATTACCCATCCAGAAAAAAAAAAAAAAAAAAAAAAGGGTTCCGTAGCCGAATGGCAAAATACGGAACCCTTATAGATTCGTCACGTCTGTCTACCTGTCCGTCCGTATGTCACAGCCACTTTATTCTGAAACTATTAGGACTACACAGCTGACACTTAGTAGGTTTTTTGTGCAAAAAAAAAAAAAAAAAAAAAATTATTTTGCGTCTCTGTCTTTGTCTCGCGTACATTTTTTATTTTCTTTATTTCTTCTTTTACAATGACGGAAAGAATAAGTATCTCTTGCCTTTGTTAAGCGTCTATTTACACCGAACTTTTAAGAAAACTGGCATACAAAGATATTGTTCTGCCTTTTAACAATTTTTCCAAACCCACTGGTAGAGAGACGTCATATATTATTGGGCTTTAGTTTGATAACTAGGTAAGTACATAATTAAAAATGATTACGTTGGATCGGTAATCGCTACCTATAATTAACGCACACAGAATGTAATCCGGTTATATCCTGTTTGAACTGGCTTCCGCGTTGCTAAGGAGTTTGATGAAGATTATGTTCAGGAGACACTTTTTAGGGTTCCGTACCCAAAGGGACAATATACGGACCCTATTACTGAGACTTCGCTGTCCGTCTGTCACCAAGCTGTATCTCATGAACCGTGGTAGTTAGTCAGTTGAAATTTCTACAGATTATGTATTTCTGTTGATGCTATAACAACAAATACTAAAAACAGAATAAAATAAATATTTAAGGCCTCCCATGCAAAAAATTGTGATTTTTGCTCGTTTTTATAAATAATGGTGCGGAACCCTTCGTGCGCCAGTCCGACTCGCACTTGGAAGGTTTTTATATACTTCATTTTACAAAGCGTTGGAAATCCTGAGCTAATTTTGAAATGTGGGTGCTAATCTCGTATTGTGAAGCATATCAAATAAACAAGCTTTAAGATGCGTATAGTAATGTGATAGGGGGAGCCCATTGCCATCAACCGGGCACAAATATCAGACTCCGTAGCTGCTACTGAAAAATTCCTAATGTAAAAACCCAATAACACTTTGCTCGACCCGGGAATCGAACCCAAGACCTCCTGCTCAGCAGTCACGCTCGCGACCACTAGACCAACGAGGCAGTTTTATTATCATACGCTCACTTTTTAGGTAGCGTTCGTGTGTAAAATCGAAAATCAACATCATCATCAGCCTATAATGTTCGCACAGCTGGGACACAGGCCTCCTCTCTATGAGAGGGAGTGGGCTGTAATCCACCACGCGGGCCCAGTGCGGATTGGTAGATGACAAATGTCTTCGAATTTTTAGTTCTAGGACAAGCCGGTTTCCTCACGATGTTTTCCTTCACCGTTTTTGAGGGCAGCGGTGATGAAATAAATTACACAAAGTAATGCGCCTGCCTGGGTTCGAACCCACAGCTTACTGCTTCTAAGTCAGGGGCTGCCAAACCACTGGGCCACCGCTGCTCTCAATAGAAAATGTCCGGTGTCAAATTTATTTTCCTTTTAAATCTCTTTGTTCCTTCTCGTAATAAGCTATAACCTTAGCCCTGTACCGGGACCACTACAACCTGATATTATTAATATCCCCAGAGAATAAACGCCCGACTAACTAAAACCCATTTTAAGCGCTACCTGTTGCTCTATTGAATGTAGTAAAACCAATTCTAGGAAAATCAGAAAAATATTTCTATATTAACAGCGGTTTCAAACGGCTTATGTTTAACATAACACCAGATAAAGTAAATATAACCTTAAAAAACATTTTTATACTGCCTAAAATAGTAAATGATCACCAGAAATAGTAAATGATCACCAGAAATAGTAAATGATCACCAGAATTAAAAACCTGAAAATCACAGCTCCGAACTAAGGCGTAGTCGACGGAGCCCCGCTACGCGGGGCTCCTATTTCTCTCTGCAGGGTTTAAAGTAACCTAACACGAAGGGGATGTCGGGGTCTTAGTTCGCTCGCTCCGCTCGCTCACAAGACCCCGCCATCCCCTTCGAACCTAACCTGTCCGAGTCGGGGTGCCCAATATCCCGAGCTCGCTTTGCTCGCACTTGCTTCCTAAGTTCTTCTTGCCACAAAATTTGGTGATCATTTACTATATTTGGTCTTTGAATACAATTTTTTTGGTGTTTAGTATTTTTTTTTGGGTAACGTAGCTTAGGATCTCAAAGTATTTTTTGGTGCTCATTATATTTAATCCCGTTTCAAACTACACCTCCCTGGCCAATATTTAGTTTAAGTTATTTTATCCGTACTAATATTAGAAATCTGCTGCTTCTCCTAATCGGCTGTTTGTGTTTGTGAGTTTATATGTCTGTAAACGTTCCCACGGTACAGGAGAAATTCAAAGCGTGGGCAAAGTTTAAAAAAAAACGAGACAAAAGTAACATCTGTCTGTTTCTTTTTAGGGTTCCGTAACCAAAGGGTCAAACGGGACCCTATTACTGAGACTTCGCTCAGTTTAGTTTCGTCCGTCCGTCCGTCCGTCTGTCACCAGGCTGTATCTCATGAACCGTGTGATAGTTAGCCAGTTGAAATTCGGACGGAGGAGATCAAAAGTTCTCTTAACCCAAATAGGTAGCCAGTTCAAATTGTATTAGACCCTCAGAACGCTTTGGGGTTATTTTGTCGTTGTCTTACCTTAAGACTTTCTCAAAAATAAACTAAATTTACTATTTTAGGTAGGTACTTAACCCTCAATATTGTCAAATATACAAGGTGTTGTTTTGCATCCTTGTCAAAATTTAGGAGGTTCCCAGAAAAGACATAAATAATCAATATAAATTACGGTTCCTAGTTATTTATTAATAAACGCTGCTTTTTTTTGTAGATTAAATTTGTCAGAATTTCAGATTAACCCCTTAACGTGGTTTAGGGAATAAGAAATGATCGAATAAACGTTTGAGATTGTTGGTATGTATTAAAGCTCGGTTATAGGGCGAGGATCGGACGGGCCGCGTTTGAAACACGGGTGGTTCACACTCAACGATTCCCGTAAGTAAGAAAAAAAATCCTCCCCATTTTATTATTGATTCGGGTCGAGAATCATTAGCATAGTTACCTCCTTGAATTTGACGAGATTGCAAAACAACCGTTTGAGTAAAAGCTAAAATTTTAAAGTTTTTAGTGTAGTTTTATTTATTTAAAAGTGTGAGTTGGGCTCGGGGAGTGAGGGTTTAATAATAATAATAATAATAAACTTTATTTTCTCACCAGAATATACATAAGTTGATACATAATTCACAAAAACATAATTCAGGTAAGTATATATTGTGGGAGACTGGTGCCTAAGCTAGGTTTGAGGACTGTGTTTCAGGACACCAGGATCCCACCCCTTTACATATTCAATTCATGATTATGTACTAAGCGCGTTGACAGAATGTACGTAGTAAGGTATCATACGACATTTATAGTTTTATTTATTTTGATTAATATCTAGGTTAAGTAAGCGAGACGAATGTTAGTAGATGTGTAGTATGGGTGAATCTGTGTGTGTGTGAGTGTGGGTGAGTGTGAGTGTGATTGTGTGTTTAGGTCTTTTTAAGCATGTCTTCAGTATCATTATAGTTTAATTTTAGTAGCCAATCAGTTAGCCTTTGTTTGCATTTATTTTTTGTAAGACTAAAGATGTGTAACAACTTATGTGTTTTATTAATGCACCCTCTCAGTCCAAGCCCGACTCCCACTTCAGTGGTTTTTCAAATACTTAGGCACTCAACTACAAAATAATATTTAATAAGAAAAAAAATCAATCATTACATTCATACGGTCTGTTACACCAACTATTTTCAACCTCACTCGCTTCAACGATCTCGAAAACATACCCTAGCTCGGGTGAATTTTCTAGCTAGCTCTCAGAAAATAAATTGTAAGACCGGAGTTCATTTTACCAATTAATTTAATGCGGACCCGTGAGGTCTGAGCTAGGCTTATTTGGAAATACGGTTCAATATTCAGTGAACTAGAAAATGTATTCTGAGTTGGAGCTATTTAGGGTTGTATACCTTTCAAGAGGGTAGAGGGTTTAATTGATGACTTGTACAAGACGTACAAAAACAGCTTTTTCCTATGGATACGCACAATTACTACATAGTATATAAAAAACCCCCGACACAAAAAACCTCTATAAGTAGACCGCTTAGTACAAGCACAAAACAAAGCGGACCCCCGACGCTAAGACGCTTGGATTATTTTATTTTTGTTTTTTTAGAGGTTTTTTGTGTTGGGGGTTTTTTAAATTCTTAATTAAATTTTTATATCATTCTTTTTAAACTTATATTGTTTTATCTTAGCCTTGACTGTCCCAATACTGGGCATAGGCCTCCCCCATTGCTTCCACTTTTCTCGGTGTTGCGTGTCATCTCGCCAATTATTTAACGAAAACATCAAAAAAAATAAAAAAGGGGGTGGTGGGAGATGGGGGGGGGGTAGCACCCACCCTCCCTCGCAATGCCCATGCTGACAAGTGACAAGATTTCAAATTTCGAATCGATCAGACCTGTGGAAATTGTTCATTTCCCTTCAACTAGAAAAGAGGTGATGGCCTTCAAACGGCTGAACAGATTTTATCCAAACATAGCTAAGAACACTCTCGATTAAAACACCTTTCAAACGAAACCAATTTCATCAAAATCGGTTCATCCGTTTAGGAGCTACGATACCTTAGACAGACACACAGATACACAGATACACACGTCAAACTTATAACACCCCTCTTTTTTGGTCGGGGGTTAAACCCAAAGTCGCTTTCTCTGTCCCTATATCCCTATGTATGCTTAAATCTTTAAAACTACGCAACGGATTTTGATGCGGTTTTTTTTAATATATAGAGTGATTGAATTTTGGAACGTTAATATGTATAATAACAATATATTTTATACCCGTGCGAAGCCAGAGCGGGCCGGTATGTTTTTATATACCATGTTCACAGTTTTTCTGTAGTGTATTTAGTATCAACATTGCACCCGTGCGAAGCCGGGGTGGATCGCTAGTTAATAATGAAAGAAGAATAGGCAGAATGTCTCGTTGGTATAATGGTCGCAATCACAACTGCTGAGCATTAGGACCTGGGTTCGATTCCCGGGTTGGGCAAACTGGTATTGGGTTTTTACATCAGGGATTTGTCAGTAGCAGCCACAGCCTGGATTTGTGCCTGGTTGATGGCAATAGACTTGCCCCCTTTTATAATTAACCACAACCCAGTAACTGGGTAATAAGAGACCCCTCGGTAAGACTGGATGTCAGACTTTTGGCTTCTGACTACTCGTAACGACTGTCGTGTAATTACGGTCACACATTCACGGACCAACCACGGCAAGCACGGTTTAACCTTGAAGATCGACCCGTGCGGCTGTTATTATTTAGCTACGAGCTCCTCCAAAATGATTTTAATTTTATGCAAGACGTAAACATTAAAACTTAAAAGTCTAAAGACAAGTTTTCTAAAGACAATTTAAAGAAAAGTTTCAGAATAAACTTAAACAAATACTAAATTAATTATAAGTTTCGTAGTTACTTCTGTTTTTCTTTGTTTTGTTGTAGTAATATCTTCATTTCATTATTATAATAAGAATCAAGTTCTAACTTATAAGACAGATGTGTGGCTTTGGAATTTGTACTGACACTTCTTCTCACCAGTTCAAATACTAGAAAGTTAAGAAAGGGCGTTCGTTTTGAAGAACTGTATTACGGATTGTTTGTTTATAAACTGCTGATTCATCATCCCTTGTCCTATAATACCTAGGTTCCATTCTCGTCTATCAATCGTCAAAATGTACTGATTTAAAAAATAAATGTACTGGCCTTATTTATAAACTAGCTGTGCCCGCGACTTCGTCCGCATGGTATTTAAGAAAAAAGTTGTTTAGTTTATTTAGTGTTTTTTTCGTTTTTCATTTTTATTTTAATAGTTATAATATATATTTTTTCTAAAATAAGCTTTAGTTACTCCATATTACAGGCAAATAGCTGCTACCAGTGAAAGTCCCGTCAAAATCGGTCCAGCCGTTCCAGAGATTAGCCGGAACAAACAGACAGAGAGACAGACAAAAATTAAAAAAAATGTTATTTTGGTATATGTACCGTATATACATTTATATGCATGTAGTAAAAAGCGGTTATTTTAATATTACAAACAGACACTTCAATTTTATTTGTTTGTATGTAGTATAATATTATTATGTATGTATGTATAGATCGAGTTTTGTTTCGGATTCGGTTTTCAAAATCGATTGTCTCGTTGGTCGAGTGGTTGCAAGCGCTACTGCTGAGCAGGAGATCCTGGGTTCGATTCACGGGTTGGCCAAACTGTTATTGGGTTTTCCATGAGGAATTTTGTCAGTACCAGCTATGGAGTATCGATTGGTGCCCACTTTATGGCAAGAGGCTCGCTCCTAACTAGCAAACTGTGGGTGTACTATTAGGTATACCTCTGTCTAATCCTTCGGGAATTACAGGCGTGATATTATCTTATATACTCCTTAATAATACGGCTATATAATAAACAACCTGTTTTTTTTTATTTCCCATAACTCTAGGATATGATTGAGACCATATCAAAGAATCAACTGGCATATGAATTATGTTTCAATCATACTTTTTTTTTTTCTTTTTTTTCGCATTTTCTTAGCTTCAAATATGAATTATTGGTTTGCACAAAAAGAATTACTCGTACTTATCAATGGAACTACTACTATTTTACTACACTACTGCGAAGTTTGGCAACCTCGCAAAAGTAAAGATTCGTCATACTGGTGACAGTAATTTTTGACCTTATTTAATTATGATTAATGATATCTCCGCAACTATGCATTTTTGGACCACCTATTCTAGGAGTTTTAGTATTATTTTTACCTTCAGAATATAACCTTAGAGTTATGGGATATAAAAAAAAACAGGTTGTATAGCCGTATCTGTCTATGAAGCCGTAGGTTCGGATAGTAAGTGGAGTCTCAGGCAGGCGCATTACTTTGTTTAATTTATTTCATCACCGCTACCCACAAAAACGGTGAAGGAAAACATCGTGAGGAAACCGGCATGTTCCTAGAACTAAAAATCTGAAGACATGTGACATCTACCAACCCGCACTGGGCACGCGTGGTGGATTACAGGCCACTCCCTCTCATAGAAAGGAGCCGTGTGTCCCAGTGGGAGCATTATAGGCTGATGATGATGATATGTCTAGCTGTCTTAAGTAGTATATAAAACAATACATTATATTATGACTTTTTTGTCATTATAGGTGATAGAATGTCAGTTTGACAAAGCCTGGAATCTCAATCAACGTCACTAAACACATCGACTTATAAGACGCCATTTTCACGCGCTCATTTTTACACGTTTAAAGCTTCCAATAAAATTGATCTTAGTGTTACTTAAACG
Source organism: Cerastis leucographa (assembly GCA_963082945.1). NCBI lineage: Eukaryota > Metazoa > Arthropoda > Insecta > Lepidoptera > Noctuidae > Cerastis > Cerastis leucographa. Next base: position 2,267,071 of record OY720369.1, on the reverse strand, counting down.
CATTGGCAGACACCCAGACTTAGTAATGACCCGAGCATGTTCTCGTTTACAAGTTAACAGAAAATTTTATTTTAGTTTGAAAGTTGTCTTTTTACACATTACTAGCTTAAGCCCAAAGCTTCACCAGCGTTTTGTTTGATAATTGCCCCACGAGATCGCATTAAAAGGGATTAAAAGTGTCCTATGGTTTTTTTTCAGACTATTATCTATCCCTGTGCCAAATTTCATCTAGATCCATTCAGTAGATCTTGCGTGAAAGAGTTTACAATCCAGCCTCACAAACTTTCGCATTTATAATATCAGTAGAATTATAAATCCCTCGTATTTTTCTAGTAGAGGAAGGCAGAAACCACAGAACCACACAAGGATGATGATAACGATGACCTTTAAACACATTGAAATAAAGTTTACTTTTGTGGTGTATTATAAATTATGGTGTAGTCATTTGTTTATCTCTTTTGTTCCAGGTATCGTGGATAAGGAGAAAAGACTATCACCTACTTACAGTCGGACTGACCACATACAGTTCTGACCAGCGGTTTCAAGCCATTCACTTACAACATTCAGAGGTAAGATTCTTTACTTATCTTTTATCCAACATCTTCCTTGCCTTTTCCCATGTTACTTAGGGCCATCCATTCCGTGGACAGTGAGTAATGGGCTAGATCACCGTCCGTCCGTCTTATGACGACAGGCCGTGTCGACGGCGTGTTCGTGTTCCATGCGCGCCTCAAGGAGATGTCAGCAAATCGGAAGAGATCCGAGAGGGCCGATGCCTGCCAGGGCTGCGAGACTGTTCGAAAGAGATACCGTGGCCTTGGAACACAAAGGGCTAAGAAGGAACATGGATGGGTTTTAGTCAGTGCAAGTCTGACACTCCCTTCCGCCCAGAGCGGGAGGAGTCATTTGAGGATTTAACATCCGAAAAAAAAAATGGCTATCCATTCCTCCCCTTTTTCACCGAAGTGTTTTTCATTCATTTCATTCCTCACACTATCTATCTTTCTTTTTAAGTGTTCCGTATCCAAAAGGTCAAACGGGACCCTATTAATGAGACTTGGCTGTCCGTCCTTCCGTCCGACTGTGACCAGGCTGTATCTCATGAACCGTGATAGTTAGCCAGTTGAAATTTCTACAGACTATGTATTTTTGTTGCTGCTATAACAACAAATAGTAAAAACAGAAAAAAAAAATTGAGGGGGCTCCCATACAAAAAGTTATTTTTTTTGTAAATAATGGTACGGAACTCTTCGTGCGCGAGTCCGACTCACACTTGGCCAGTTTTTTTGGTCTTCCTATGCCACTCTCTACATCTGTCACACTTTATATTCATCAGTCATTATGTTGACAGGTAGATTTTTGAAAGTAGTTACCGATAGTCAATAGCCCAAAGGTCTGACAAACTGTTCTACCAAGGGGTGTCGTATTACCTAAATGCGTTGAGAGTTGAATTCGCTTCATGTAAAATATTGGTGCCCCACAGCATCCAGTCAGGCGGAAAGCCGGTCCTAACTAATTAGAAAAAGGCTAGGCAGATGGATAATTCAACATCCATAAATAAACAGCCAATATAATATTCAGCACAATCGTGAGACACACATACAATATCTTTTTTTCCTGTTTAAGGTTTTTGTTATTTTTAATGTTATTTGCACTTGTGGCATGTGCTAAATAAACATATTCCTTTCTTTTTTTGTTCTTTCTATTCCAACTATTTCCAACCAATGGGAATTAGGCCACTCAGTGTGGTGATATTGACTAGGATATTTTGATTTCCTCACGTTATTTTACGATAAGTAATTGCACAAAGAAGCAATATCACAAAACAAGGAACAGGACCGATTCGATTCTTATCCACCAATATCTATTATTTATTTATTTAAACTTCAAACTATAACATTTTATGTACTTAGGCGAACTTAATGCATTCTGTACCAGTCAACCATCATTCTACTATAGTCCAAGAAAATTAGTCAAATTAGGGCAAGTATCTCGGAATGAGAGATATGAGAGAATGTCAAAATAAAGTTGTATAAAACTTTATTTTGACACCCTAAAACTTCTCTCAAAACCTACTTATAGTAGAGTGTCTGCGACTACAGATATTCCAAGGTCAAAGGTCAAAAAATCGTTTTTTTTTACACATTTATTGCAAATATCTCGCTTCTTATGGGTTTTATGCTATTTGTTTTTATTATAAACTAGCTGTACCCAGCATGCGTTGCAATGCACTTTTTACTACCCACCTACCCTATCCGACCTACCTACCCTATCCTACCTACCCTACCCGACGCTACCTACCTACCTACTCTACCCTACCCTACCTACCTACTCTACCCTACCCTACCCTACCCTTACTACCTACCTACCCTACCTACCTACCCTACCCTACCTACCTACCCTACCCTACCCTACCTACCTACCCTACCCTACCCTACCTACCTACCCTACCCTACCTACCTACCCTACCCTACCTACCTACCCTACCCACCTACCTACCCTACCCTACCTACCTACCCTACCTACCTACCTAGCCTACCCTACCTACCTACCCTACCCTACCTACCTACCCTACCTAACCTACCCTACCTACCTACCTTACCCTACCTACCTACCCTATCCTACCTACCTACCCTACCCTACCCTACCCTACCGTATCCTATGTCCTTCTCCTGGCTCTAAACTACCTCCCTGCCAATTTTCAGCTAAATCGGTTCAGCCGTTCTTGAGTTATAAGTGAAGTAACTAACACGACTTTCTTTTATATATATAGATATAGTGAGGATTAAATTCTCTACAACTTTTTTATATTTTTTTTCTATATCTTGAAATATTTTCAAGATAGAGGGCAGAGCGCGCGCATTGTTTAACTATTTACAGTATCATAAAAAAACATAAATGTCAAGGTATGATAAATCGATTTTTTGAGGTTTGACTCTGAAATACAAGGTGTTGTTTTGCATCCTCGTCAAATTTCAGGAGGTGGTCACATAAGACATAAATAATCAATTAAAATTACGATACCTAGTTAATTATTAATAAACGGAGACTTTTTTGGTTGTTTAAGTTTGTCAATATTTCAGAATAACCCCCTCAACGTGGTTTAGGGAATAAGAAATTATCAATTAAACGTTTGAGATTGTTTGTATGTGTGTAAGCGAGGTTATAGGGCAAGAACCAGACGGGCCGCGTTTAAAACACGGGTGGTTCACACTTACCGATTTCAGTAAAAAAGAAAAAAAAAAATTACCTACCCATTTTATTATTGATTCGGGACGAGAATCATTAGCATAGTTACCTCCTTGAATTTGACGAGGATGCAAAACAACATCTTGTATTTGTAGTCGCGGAAACCCGACGATAAGAAGGTTTTGAGACAAGTTTTAGGGTGTCAAAATAAAGTTTTATACAACTTTATAGCTGACTATCTGTTAATTTTTCGTCGGTAATTTAAATAAAAACAGCATGATGAAGTTGCCAGACTTAAAGAATTTTATTTCATATAGCCTTATAAGCTTTTAACTCCTCAACAAACAACGTAATCGTACTCAATTTAAGATATACGCTTACCAAATCTTTGGGTCCCTGAAGTTTGATCCCCGTGACCCTGTAGGAAAACCAATAATCCCGCATGACCCGTATTAATTCCGCACACTTTGGGCTTACACATACAGGGGAACTAAAATAGAATGGGATTAGATAGGATTACTGTATATATGGATGTACTGTAGTATATGGTATTGTATTGCGGTATGCGTTATTGAAATGTTGGCTGAATTGAAATCCTATACAACATGGCTGACAGTACCAAATTCAATTCAATTCATTTATTGGTGTGATTTTTTGACCTTAAAGGTGTACACTATTTCACATAATTAGTAACTCTTATAAAAAAATAAACAACATATTAAAATAAAATAATTACAACAAAACACCTTCTCCCACCGCTGTCTGGCAGTTTGAGTACTTTAAGCGACCTACCCAAATGTCCTTTCTTTGGTATTGTTCGTCGTTGCGTTGAGCTCCTTGAGTTATAAGTCGAGCTACACGATAACTGACAAATGCTTGCACTGACTGGACAGGTCCACTCAAATATGTGTGGTTCTTTCTTCAATAGACCATCTCAGACACTAATCTGCATAGTCCTCATGTAAATTGAGCAATTTCTGGACTTTAAAAGAGCAACAAGTTAACAGAGAACCTCTGAGTTTGTTTCGGCTGTTTCTTTTCAGAGTAGTCAGGTACGAAACACCGGCCTCATCTAGTTTAAAAAAAAAAATGACGTGTAAAAGTGTTTGTAAAAACCTATTTGCAAAATAAACATCATTTATCACAACACTTCTCTTTCCAGTCCTAGAATGCCACTTGTTTAATGATTAGGCCTAAGTAAATCTAAAGCAGCCTATAATAAAAGCAGTAAATGCTAGGCTTCATCTAAATGCATTCTGTGTTACCTTGTTCAATTTCAGTTTTAAAAGTCCTGAAGGCCTACAGATCGATATCAAAGCGTTTCTTATTCCTGCAACGGCTTTCATCAAGATTGATATAAGCTTTTCATAGCTTAGGGGGTGGATTCCACCGAAGCAGATACGAGGCAAGAGGAAATGTGACGTGTTCTGAACCAGCAATAGAATTTCGTTACTTACATTTTTCTTTTTTGCGATGTGTTGTTCTTGACTCTAGTCTAGGTCAGAGATGACAGAGACAAAGTCGACGATGGTACGAGCTTACCCAGAAGAATCCTGCTCACTCTAACTTTGAATAAATTAGGGTTATAAGCGTTCGAAAACACAGACGCAGGCAGAGAGTTCCACTCCTTTGCTGTGCTCATTATGAAAGACGTTTGAAAACGCTTATTGCGAACTGGCGGAATAGCAATAAGGTAGGGATGGTAACTTGCAGTAAATCTAGATGTCTTGTGGTAGAAGATGGCCGGTGGGATGAGGTCGTGGAGTTCTTGGGCACCGAAGTACAGCCTGGAGAAGACCGACAAGCAGGAAACCTTGCGGCGATGAGCCAAGCTGTACAGCTTGGCATCCAACAATTTTACATCGTCAATCAGTCGTCGTCGTCGTCTCTTTGCTCTGCGTTCCGCCGAGCCAAGCGCGACAAGCTGGTATTTAGCTGAGCCATCTTAAAGGTGGCTGCCACCATGCAGGATCGGACATGAGCTTTATATTATAGTGTTAAAAGTTGTCTAGTCTGCCTCCACACTCGTCCACTTCTCGTCGTCGTTTAGCTTTAGTGGAAACGGTTGAGCAGAGAGGGGAGGAGATATCTTGCAATTGTTTAGCCCAGTGGAGACGAAAAGAAACTTGAGCGACGTGTGGTGAGCGGTGTGCTGTAAGCGGCGTGCCAATTTACAACACACTGGTTCCTCTCTGCACTTCGCAAATCCTGCTTTGGTAGAATTTGGGCCTAATAATGTCAATCCAAACGCTGCTTTAATGTATCTTTGTCTAGGCCAAAATGTCATCATTGTACATTATCATCATAAGTATGGAGACCTTTAAATTCTACAAAGAATTGGCTGTTAAAACACACTTTCATTTTTTTTCTAACCAGACAATATGATATATCTCAGAAGACACATCGCTACTGGGAAATAAACTTTAACTCCATTTTCCTCTGACCTCTGTCACCTCTGAACTCCGACAACAAGCGCTAAGATAAGTGAATAAGCGCACTAATTAATTTGGCGTCGTTTTCGGTCCCTTAACATCGCTTGTGGTCACCGCCAGACTAAGATATTAAAGCCCTGACATGGAGTAGATAGATACAGAATGCCAACTCCGATGGGGCTCGTCGCAATCAAAATAACGGTCTATCTTCAATGCTATGCAATGATTCCGTAGTCGGTCCGTAGATGATGGACAATCCATTTACATTAAGAAAGCCTTCCCTTAAGCCGTAGGTATCGGCTGTCATTTTTTGATCAGTGATAGTCGATACGAGTAGTCAGAAGCCAGAAAGTCTGACAATCTGTTTTAACGATGGCTACCGTGTAGCAAGCGGGTTGTAGAGGCCTGATTGGCTGTCACTGTAAGTATCTTCCAAAATACTAGTATTCGACAGCATCCAGAACGTACAAAAGCCGCTAATAACACAGTTCGGAAAAGTCCAAGCATTATTATGATGATGAAATGACTAGCTCCATACAAATACATAAAACAGCCATACATAGACGTATACGACTGGCGATACTAAACAAATGACAGTCGCAATTACGCTTGCACTCGCTGTACGTGAAGCGTGCCTCTGTGTGCGTGCGTATCGTTTTTGCTGGTTGTAGGTTGTGGATCTGCTTCACTTATCTATTCTGTGGCCATCAAGTTCAACATACGAGTACGTATTAGATATAATGTAGATTATGTACAAATGAGAGAGAATTTTGGTTCTGCTGAAATTTTAGCAACACATGAATGTGAAATGAAAAGCGAATGTTTTATAACCCGATTTTATTAGCTTGGTATGTATGTATGTACGTATTTGACGGAATCTTCGAACGTTATTTTGACCCACTTCATAACGTCGAATTATATCGAAACTTTGCACACTTATCAAGAACCAATGACAATGCAATGATTTAAATAATTTGTCCCTTTATCCTGATGTCCTTCAGGATTAGAGATATTTCAATTCCGATACCCGTAGTCAGGTAATTTTTTTACATCATATGGCTACTGTTCTAAGCCATGCATTTAGACATACACGGATTGATCTTTAAAACAAGCATAATTATGACTACACGCCAGTTTTTGAAGGAAATTTGAATCCCAAAATTTGAAACTTTGTAATTCTGTAAAAGTTTAAAATTCTAATGATCAAAAATTTTTAACACGGAGATAATCTGGCCACATTTTTGATCAAGTTTTTGATACAGATATGCCCTCAGTCCTTTTATCAGTATTGATTTTCTAACAGATGGTATACACGTAATTTAACCAATGTCAATACAGTTCCCCGAAAAATATAGCAGCTATGGTACCGCTGAAAGACGAATGTTGCTACTGATCCTGAGTTCGCCATCAACGCAAAGATGCAAGGCTGCACACTGTTGATGATGCAGTCATTTATCTAGGTTCTCGACTATTTGCCGCTAGAAAAGCGAGGGGTGCTTGATGTCAATAATGTTTTAATATTTTAATGAGAGATATTGGTAAAAGTAGTCTGAGTTTTGGAAATGTTAAAAGCGCCCACGCTTTCTTACAGTTTTTTTTTTGGTTATCACACTATTTAATTAAAATTTATCGAAAATTATTTTCTGCTTTTTTGTTTGTTTTTCTATTAAAGCGTGTTTTTCAACTATTATTTTTAGATCTTCATAGTATACTTTCTACTGCTGGGAAAATGAAAGCGTTTTCCCTCCTTTTTGACAAAAAATTGCTCTTTAATTAAAGTTCAAAAAGAGTATTTTTCCATCCATTATTACTACACCTGAGCTTCTTCTCCATTTAATGTTTCGATGGTAACCTTAATTATTTCAGAATTTTCTGTGCAGGTCTAGAAAAGCATTTCGATTTTGTTCAACTACTTTTTTTTAATCAAGTCGGGGATATAATAATAACAGCCGCTCGTGTCGATCTTCCGGTTAAGCTTCGCTTGCCTAGGTTGGTCAGTGGATGGGTGACCGCCCATTATATACATAGTTTACCCCGTGCCTCGGAAAGCACGTTACCCCGTTGGTCCCGGAGAACGTTGTAGATCTTTGACAGTCGTTACAGGTCGTCAGTGGCCTGAAAGTCTGACAAGCAATCTTACCAAGGGGTATTTTATTACGGTACCCAGTACTAAATGGGTTGTGGATGTGACGATGAAATAGAGAATCTTCTGATAAATATGAGGTAAAATGTTTTTCTATTTACACAAACCACTTCCGTATAAAACACCCACGTACACACACACACACGCATACACACACACACACACACACACCAACAGACTAATGATATAAACTAGAAAGAGACTTTTAATTTATTTTTTGTTTAATTTTTTTTTTTATTCATTTCCATTTTTTTTTTTTTTGTAACTTATGTCACTCGTAAGATATAAAAGAGCGGCGCCTCCTAGTACAGGCATTTATATGCTTAAAAGGAGACGCCACCTACTGTATAAGATTGTATAACGTGTAATAACGAATTTTTTTTTTTTTTTTTTTATGTCGGATAGACCGTCGTTCCGTGTAAGATACAGGTATTCAGGTGCATCTGGTTAGACTGGAAGACCCCTTTAGACTCTCTTTTTCTTATTTACCGATTGTTTGTAAATGTATGGACATTGTAGGCCTCATAGATGGTTGTTGTTGGAACAAGATAAAAAGTTACCAAGGATCTAGGATCCTTGGTAACTTTTTATCTTGTTCTACGTTTTGTAGTAAGCAACGACTTATTGTCGGGCCTACGATGTCCACTCATACTTAAGTACCAATGCTGTAACATAGAAAAACTGTAAAGCCAAATGATTTTAAAAGAGTAACCATGGAGTTTCTTGCCGGTTCTTCTCCATAGGAAACGACCAACCCGAACCGAGCACCTTTTTGTCGACGTTTTACAAGTGCCCATGTAGGCCTATGTGAAATAAAAATATTTTGATTTTGATTTTGATTTTCTCAAACTTCCAATGTAAGTAGCAAACAAGTTTACAAGGTTTCTCCTTCCACCACTTTACTTCAAATATCTCGAATATACTTTGCCTGGTTGATTTTAGTATCCAATAAATTCCAAAGTGTTAGATTTTATTCTTTAACACTAAAAATATTTTAGTGCTTTCGGAGTGAGTACCCACTTATATAAAAATGAAAATCCGTCATGGATTTTGGCGCCTGTATAGGTGTCAGACATTATTTGATTTATGTTTTGAAATATTCAATCTTTAGATAGTTTTGATCATATCTGTGCGAAAATATAGGGTTACGAGTACAACACAAAAAAAAAAAACATAATTCTGGAGAGCTAAAAACCTTTCTCGATTTGATATTTGGCTTAAAAGTAATGATGTTGCATTCAAATTTACGTTCAGAGCTACTTAACAAATGGTTTTTTTTTATTATCAATAGGCTCGCGCTTGACCACTATCTCGCTTGATGGTAAGCGACGATGCGGTCGACGGTGAAGCACGCTTGCCTAGAAGAAACCTATTCACTCTTGACTTAAAGACGTTAGATTGTAGCTATCGGGAAACACAGACTCCGAAATCAAATTTATGAATCAGATTTATGATTACGCAATTATACTACTAATATTATAAATGCGAAAGTTTGTGAGGATGGATGGATGGATGGATGTTTGTTACTCTTTCACGCAAAAACTACTGAATGGATTTGGATGAAGTTTGGCACACGGGTAGTTTATAACCTGGATTAACACATAGGATACTTTCTATTCCGGTAATATGTTCTTGTGGGACAATTATCAAGCTACACGCGGGCGACGCCGCGGGCATAAGCTAGTTTGCAAATAATATGATAATATACACATCATAACATCACGCCAGCAATCGCCGAATTGTTATGCAGTGGTGTATCTAATAAAAAACCCACATTTGGCTAGTTATGTTGAGGTCCCATGTAATAGGGGGCGATCGTATTCCCATCAACTGGGCACAAATCCAGACTCCGTGGCTGCTACTGCAAAATTTTTTGATGGAAAAACTCAATAACACTTTTCCGACCTAGGAATCGAACCCACACTACATGCTCAGCAGTCACGCATGCGGCCACTAGACCAACCAGGAAGTCCTATAATCAATTATATCTACTTAAATTAATTTTGATTTTACTGCCGGAAAGAGGGTCTTTTTTTTAGGTTGAGAAATCATCGAATGACCCCTCCTGCTCTGGGCGGAGCGGAAGGGAGTGTCAGACTAGTACTGACTAAAACCCATCCATGTTCCTTCTTAGCCCTCTCTGTTCCAGGGCCACGGTATCTCTTTCGAACAGTCCCGCAGCAGTGAATGGAGGCCTTTGTCCTGCAGTGGGACAATATAGGCTTAAAATAATAAGTAAATGCCTAAATGTACCGAACTAAATCAAACATGAGTGAATAGTGTCCCTTATTTTAGTCAATACACTAGTCAGGTCCTCGTCCGCGTCCACGTCCGGTGTTCCTCGCCCGTCTTTGTATCAACCATTTCTGACATCAATGCAATAATATAATGTGTGAATTTGGTCCAAAAACCAATCTATATTTGTACTGGACTATTGAAACGGTATTCATTGTTCACTTTCAGCCCTCACATTTTATTGATAACGAAATATCATTCAACAGCTTCGGTGCATAGCTCAAAGGTAGTTGAACATACAGTTTGTGTATGGAATTGGTGGGAATTGTAGCATTATACATCAGTAGCCTGCATCATGTGTCCCGATTTTGACACAAGTTGCTGGGCTTATCATCATTAGAACCATTCCAAAAGAACCAGATTCATATTAATATTGAATTGAATTCTCGTGTCACAATGTTAGTTACCCTCCGAAACATTCTCAACTCCGTATGAAATTTTGTGTGCATTTCGGGTAGGTCTGAGAATCGGCCAACATCAATTTTTCATATCCATAAAAAAACCCGCGAACGAAGTCACGGGCAGCAGCTAGTTATCATTATCTCCTCCTCAAGTCATGTTCCTCATTACTGAGGGTCGTGATCCACCCTTGCATACATCTTTTTCATGACTATGTTTCGCCATCTCAGTCTATTCTTAGCCAAGTGAAGCGCATCGTGGAATTTTGTACCAAGAGCAGAGCTTATCTGGTCGGACCATCGCAAAGGGCTGCGACCTCTTGGTCGTTTACCATCCACCTTACCGGTAACCATCAGTTGTTCGAGGTTATTGCCATCTTTCCTTGCTATATGGCCGAAAAATTCCAAGACTCTACGGAGACAGGTCGTAGAGAGTCTGGTCTTTATTTTGAGCTCTCGTAGGATGGACTCATTGGTGCGGAAGGCAGTCCAGGGTATTTGAAGTAACGTTAGAGTTATCATTATAACTAATATTATAATCCATACTAATATTATAAATGCGAATATCATTCTGTTTGTTTGTTTGTTCCCTATTCACGTCTAAACGGCTGATCGGATCTTAATGAAATTTATATATATGGCAAGAAGATAGATTTCAACCTGGGAAAGGACATAGGCTATATATCATCACGCTACGACCAATAGGAGCGGAACAGCAATGAAAAGTGTTGCGAAAACGGGGAAAATTTGACGCAGACGAAGTTGCTCGGGACAGCTAGTAATATTATAAATGCGAAAGTAAGTTTGTTTGTTACGCTTTCACGCGAAAACTACTCAACCGATCATCATGAAACTTTGTACACATATTCTTGGAGGTATTAGAAGTAACATAGGCTATATATCATCACGCTACGACCAATAGGAGCGGAGCAGCAATGAAAAATGTTGTGATAACGGGGAAAATGTGACGCAGACGAAGTTGCGCGGGACGGATTGTGTTTTTAAACTGAAATTTAATTCTCTTAAACTTTTTAATATATTTTAAATGGTATTATAAATTGTTTAGCTTAGTCCAATTTATTTCACATGATCTGTGTACATACTTTGTTGGAGATCATAAATAAATAAGATCTTACAACGGGCTTAAAATAAAGTGTTCCTTTATTTATTACGAACCCTGTAAGACACAGCATATTTTTAACGTTATAAATTTATAACTTTACTTTAAATACATCCTAGTACCCTATTGCATCTATCAGTACAATGTTTTGTGTGTGTTGTTACACTCTTTAGTCCTACCGTAAAACGTGATTTTTCACCCCAAAAAAATAATGTAAAGAGTTACTTAATTCGATGTACAGAGTGCTTGATAGACAGCTACGTGAAGGGCCCGATCACCTCTTTTATTCTACTTGAATACTACCACAAATAAAAACAATGATAACTACAAATCCGAAATTCATGAATTCTCCGTTCGTTTGACAGCAGAACACTAAAATTCACTACCGTTGGACTATTTGTCTGATACTGAATTAAAACTAGGACGGTCTAAAGTTATACCCGTTTTTAGACCATCCAAAATATCTGTCATAGATAGTCATGAACTGGGATCAAAAGCATCGATGCGTAAATCACGATCAATTCATCCACGGACCAACTTTATGACGCAGAAAATTTTGTGGAAAGGGATTTTTCAACCTCTGTCATAAATACTTTTTAATATTCGTATTTTCCTTTCGTTTTTGAACAAATATTTAGGTAACTCAGAATGAGGTTCGTCGGCAAATATGTGTGTTTACTGAAATATGTACACATTCCAAAGAAATGTATGTTATAACCGGAGACCTCGAATTTTTCAGAATTTTTTGGACGTAAGCAATTTCTTTTTTGCCGTGTTTTTGGGTTTGACAAAATATGTGTGTCTGTGAATGATGTTTTTGAGTTATTTTCTTTTGTACCTTTTTGGTAAAGGGGTAAAAATAGTACACGTATTTTGGTTAGGCATAATGTCCAACACAATTTGCATTCGAATTTTACGTCAAATCTGTCTGAGTTTCTGCAAATAGTTTCCATTATAACGGTCATTCATTTCCTCTATGTATGTTTAGGTTTTTTTTATATAAACTCCAGGGTTTTATTGCATTAGTAATATTATTTTTTATTGACGTCATCATCACCACGTGCCTAGCCTTTTCTTAACTATGTTGGGGCTTCCAGTCAAACTCGATGCAGCTGAATACCAGTATTTTACATGGAGCGACTGCCTCTTTGTCCTCTTTAACTCAATTAGCACTAGATAATACGATACCCCTTGGAAAGACTGGTTGACAGACTTTAGGGCCACTGACTACCTATAACGAGCGTCAACGATCTAAAAATAATAGCCGGTACCAACGGCTTAACGTGCTTTCCGAGGCACGGAGAAAACTCGGTATGTTATGGGTGCTCGCCCATCCACGGAACACCCTTGGCTAGTGCGGCTTAATCTAACGCTAGTCCCAAGCGTCTGTTATTATTAAGCTACAAGCTCTTCCAAATACAAAACCACTATCTACGTCCACAAAAACATATTCTAAAAATCTGTCTTCAATTTCAGGACTGGACGCTAAAAGTGAGGTTCGTTCAGAAACGGGACGCGGGCATCTATGAGTGTCAAGTGTCCTCGCATCCACCCACGAGCATCTTCTTAAGACTCGACGTCGTCGGTGAGTGCTGCCGCAATATATTTTATTTTATTTTATTTCTTCAAGTGAAAAATGTTGGTTTAGCTTTTGAGTTCTGAAATGTTGTGTGAGAAATGTGATTTAAGAAGAGTGTGCTAAGAAAAGAAAGAAAAAGTATTTACTGCATGTTTTATCTGATATGAGCCAAACACTTATTCAAATTACCTGTTATCTGCACGATAGCTGACGCAGAAAACTTTTTTTTTGTTGGAAATTCCTTATCGCGCGTTGTGAAAGGGGGCTAGAGGGAAAAAAATCTTACGAAAAGTTGTCACGACACTTTTTGCTATAGTATGCTATTGTAAGCTTTATTTATTTAACATAAAGTTGAAATTTCCTTAAATTACGTACAATTGGGGTGTGTATGTGAGTAAGGATAGATATGATTATTATTTTGAGTGACCGAACTACAAAGTACAAATTCGGTTGTGCAGTTAGGTAAGACGTATTGCTTCGAATTAAGGATTAATCTTCCTTAAATTAAATATTTTATTTTTCGCACACTAACTTAAATCTAAAATGTATTGTACCCTATAACTGAGACTTCGCTGTCAGTCCGTCCGTACGTCCGTCCGTCTGTCACCAGGCTGTATCTCATGAACCGTGATAGGTAGCCAGTTGAAATTTCTACAGATTATGTATTTCTGTTGATGCTATAACAACAAATACTAAAAACCGAATAAAGTAAATATTTAAGGGGGGCTCTCATGAAAAAAAGTCCCGTTTTTATAAATAATGGTACGGAACCCTTTGTGCGCGAGTCTAACTCGCACTTGGCCGGTTTTTTACTATTTCTCTTTTATAATTTACTACCCGTTTATTAGGTTTCAAGTGATTCATAGCTACTAATAAATACTGTCTGCCTCCAAGTATTATAAGAATTTTAAATCATCTCCAAGAGAAGAGAATTACAAGAAATACACTTCCTATTCGTAGCAAAAAACCGTCTTAATTTTAAAGACTATGTTTTTGCGCACGTGTCCATTATCATGTAAAATACTGGTACTCAGCTGCATCCGGTTAGACTGGAAGCCGACCCCAAGATAGTTTGGGAATAGGCTAGGCATATGATGGGCCTTTGATTTGACTTGGTTACATGCCATCAAAAAATATCTCTTTAAGGCATGCTGGTTTCCTCACATAATATATCGAAGTTTGCCAGCAAACTCAGAACCGACCAGATCTTTCTAAAATGTTTATTTAAGAACTTATATTTTAAAACTATTAAACATGATTTGTTTAAAACTTTACGACATAACATAACGTAGAGGCAGAGGTGTATCTAAAAGGCTTATTCCCAAGCGCTCTAAAAACACAAAACAGCAAAACATAAAATCGGCTACGTCCCGTCTGGTTCTTTCCCACTTTGCCAATTAAACAAAATACAAAAGGGCCGTTTCGTTACTTTTTTGATTTTTATATATTAAGTCTCGTTTCGTCAAATTTTGAGTGCCTATGCGTGTATTAATTCTCGTTTGGTAAACTTTTTGTATGTATGACAAGTACAGTTAGAACTCAACAGAACTACTACTACAAAAAAATATATCTCGATAAATATCTGAAAGCTCTTATTTATTTTTAACTCACGTTTATACCCAAACAAGGTCGGTACAGAAAATCGAAACTTCTCGCAATGAGAATATAAAAAAAATAATATGACTTTGTAGCTAAGTAAACAAATACATAGGTCCAATAATACTTGAGGTAACTAAGTAGACCTACAAAAAATAATATCATGAAATAAAAAGTCAGAAATAGTTACAGAACAGCCGCCGACTATTTAAAAAAAATGTTTTTTAGTAACTCTTTATATTATAAAGGGTGTAAAACACCTCTTAACGAAGCCGAAAGGCACTGGTTCTCCCTGTCATTGCAATCATTTCTTTGTTCTACACCATAACTGGGAACCTTCTAGTTACGGAGATATTAGGGGTCAAAGTTCCAACTTTTTGACAAGTATTTCTTTTTAAATACAAGTTTTTAATGTAAGATTTTTACTTTAAACTCCTCCACAACCCCCGTACTATTCAATCCGTCCATCAGCACGAAGTTTTGAGTGCGTTACATTAAGTTCTACCACAAAACATGATTTTACAAGTTTACAAATTTTACCCCCAAAAAAAAGTCGTTTCCCAGCAATATTTTTTGCGTAAAGTTACTTAGTTTCATGTACAGAATGCTTGGTTGACGGCTTCGTGATGAGGTGATTTACACCTTGTATGTGTCGTAGTTAGGTAATTTTATTTCGTTAGACACGGTCTTCATGTGGGCAGAACATGGGTTTCGTGCTATGAAAACACACACTACACTGCTTTTATCGAACTGACAAATTACTTGAAATTACAATCTAACACAATAAACACTAGGCACCACGAATCGGGGATACAGTTCCGGGACGTCTTGACTCCGCCGCGATCCGACACTGACTGTCCTCTTTGCAGCGAATTCGAAACATCACGACTCTGTAGAAACGCGCTTAGGTGTGGGTAGACTGGTAAGCAGGTCGCCTTTTGCGCGCTTTCCCGATTCAATTTCTGTCCGTAATAATGACTGGCTCTGACATATGTATCCTGCTTATGCGTATGAAGTTTCATTAAAATCAGGACTTGAAAATTTGTATGAAATGTCGTAACATGTAAACGCTTTTAACTTTACCAGACACACTCAAGTATAATAACTAGGTAATTTAATATAAACACAAGCAACTTTAATTTAATCCAGTTAGAGCAAAGTGTGGCTATTATACTCGTGTAAGATCATCATTTTGTGTAAAGTACAATGTGTCTCCGAGGTAAAATTTTAAGAAGTATCAGGTGTGTTAAGCATGTACTTTAAGTAATAAACATGAAAGCTTATTAGGCTCGTAAAAGCTAGAAAGAGCTAGCTTCAGTTATAAGGGGTGGTGTCATTTCGGCTTGTATTATTTTGCTTAGGACACCGTTGTCCGCAACAATGGTTCCATGGAGCGTTTGGTGAGTCAGGCTAGAGTCGAAGTCTCAAGGAGATGTCAGCAAATTGGAAGGGGTCTGAGAGTGCCGATGCCTGCCAGGGCTGCGGGACTGTTCGAAAGAGTGTATCTCTTTCGTGGCCCTGGAACACAAAGAGCTAAGAAGGAACATGGATGGGTTTTAGTCAATACAAGTTTGACACTCCCTTCCGACCAGAGCGAGAGTCATTTGATGATTTCCCATCCGTAAAAAAAGAAAACAAAACACAACATTATTTACCTTTTTTAACCGCCAGAATTAAAAGATAGGTCATTTTATTTTGTTGTTACAACTTCACCTAACACTTGATACTTATTTACTCAACAAAAATCCCATATTAATATATGTAAATAGACCGACCTTATCCCCAATGACCATCCACCCGGTTAGGGATACCCGTAAAAATAATTAAAATCTTTTAATTTTTACCGCGGCAACACCGTAACGGCTTTATTTTCTGACAGAACCTGTCTTCCCTTTTTAAAAAATATGTTACGGAAAAAGGTTTTTGATGAGCCATTTGTACTTGTTAACATAAAAAGGGTGATGGCGGAAATTAATATGAAGTTAATTCGGAATTTGCGTTTTAATTTGGGAGTGGTCGAAGTTGTTTTTTTTTTAGAATAGCTCAGGTACTCTAGGTGGTATAATTTTATTGTTAAACGTATTTTGTTTCGGCCTTGCTGCTAAACAGACTCCGTGGCAGTTTTCTCGCTAATTAATGAAAACAAGGAAAATTATAAATAAAAAAGAACGATGTATTAGGAGGGAGGGGGGTGCAGCCGCCTATGCTCATGGTGACAAGTGACAAAATTTCAAATCGACCTGTGAAAGAGGTGGTAATCTTCAAACGGCTGAGCATATTTTCTCGAAACATAGTTAAAACCCTCTCGATTAAAATACCTTTCAAACAAAACCAATTATATCAAAATCGGTTCATCAGTTTAGGAGTTACGATGCCACAGACAGACAGATATATACACAGATACACACTTCAAACCTATAACACCCATCTTGTTTGGTTGGGGGTTAAAAAACAATAGTCATCATCATCATCATCATCATCATCAGCCTGTATTCGTCCACTGCTGGACATAGGCCTCTCCCATGACACGCCACTGAGCACGATCCTCGGCCACTCTCATCCAGCTCTTGCCAGCCGCCTTGCAAAGATCATTGCTCCACCGAGTCTGAGGACGTCCTACGCTACGTTTACCGATCCGTGGTCTCCACTCAAGAACTCGTCTACCCCAACGTTTATCGGTTCTTCGGGTTATATGGCCGGCCCATTGCCACTTTAGCGTGCTTATGCGGTGGGCTATGTCGATAACCTTAGTTCTCTGTCGGATCACCTCGTTACGAACTCGATCTTTCAGAGAAACCCCGAAAAAACAATAGTACCAAGCTCTATAATGTTAGAGGCACATTATAGGGCCTCAGAATGTTTAAGCCGGCTAACAGACTTTTTCTCCGCAACATTAGCTGTAATTGTATATAATAGGTGGTGCTGTCATAGGATGTATAAGGCATGACAGCTCGCTTAGGTATAACATTATTTTATGAACTTTGGAAGACAATTTCAATAAACGATTCACATTCATAATCTGTCTGCCTTTCCCCAACTATCAGGGTCGGCTTCCAGTCTAAACAGATGCTGGTGAATAGCAGTATCTTACATGTAGCGACAGCCTATCTGACCTCCACAACCCAGTTAGTACTGGGTACTACGATAAGACACCATGGTAAAACTAGACTTTTGGGCCACTGTAACGACTGTCAACGATCTACAAATGACAGTGGAGACCAACGGCTTAACGTGGTTTCCGAGGCACGGAGGAAACTCGTTATGCCATGGGTGGTCACCCATCCACGGACCAATCTTGGCAAGCACGGCTTCACCTAATGGTCGACCCGATCATGTTCATTATTTAGCCACGAGCTCATCTACCTGAATAAACTCATAAAATAATAAATCTGTATCAGAGTCACAAGAAGTTCCTTAGCGCTAAATTAATTAAGAAAAACAGTGTAATCAAATCAAACGAAGACCTTTAAAGGCACCAAGATTTCTTTAAAAACCCATATTTTCCGCACAAAAGTCAATGCTATTGTTTTTTCTAAACAATAGGCTTGAAAGCCGTATTACAAGTAGCATTGAGGTCTTTATACCGCTCTCTGTATAATTTAGAAAACAATATTGTTTGTCTATTAATGGAAGTAGGCGGATTTGTTTTGGTAATCATAATACAATTTAGTTTTATCGAACTAATTATGTAGGGGAAAGGTGTACGAGATGATTCACTTAAGGAAGAATGCTTGTAGTTTAAATTACAGTCAACTTAATGCAGATGTGAAAGCGTTTATTCATAGTAAATTTATCTGTCAACCTGTTGTCATACTCAAAATGTAAATCCATATACTTATACTAATATTATAAATGCGAATGTCACTCTGTTTGTTTGTATGTTTGTTACCTTTTCACGACTAAACGGCTGATCGGATCTTAATGAAATTTGGCAAGAAGATAGATTTCAACCTGGGGAAGGACATAGGCTATATATCATCACGCTACGACCAATAGGAGCGGAGCAGCAATGAAATATGTTGCTGAAACGGGGAAAATGTGACGCAGACGAAGTTGCGCGGGACAGCTAGTTTTTTATATCTCACATATTTTCAAAATATTTTTTCTTCACATATTTTTAAACGCTAGCAAAGAATCATCTTGTACACCCCGGTGTCCAAGATGATCCATACGGTAGGGACATAGATGATACATAAAATGGTTTTATTCTCTACCTACGCGAGTGGAAGTTATTTCCGTATAAAAAGGATGTTGTTTTGAAATCGAGCATTTTTTCGCTAAGTCTACTACATCGAAGGCTCAACGACGGTAACGTCCGTGAAAGATCTTTCGATTCTCGTAGTTTCCGATGCACGGACTAAACTCAGTATGTAATGGGTGGTCACCCATCCTCAGACCAACCTAGGCAAGCCATGAGCTCCTCCCCCTTGATAGTACCTATCTACACACCACCAGCTTAAAACAGCAAAAAGCTATCTAATTGCTAGTTCGCCGCCCGTCCGTCTTATGACGACTGACCGTTTCGACGGCGCGTTCGTGTTCCACGCGCGCCTCAAGGAGATGCCAGCGAATCGGAAGGGGTCCGAGAGGGCCGATGCCTGCCAGGGCTGCTAGACTGTTCGAAAGAGATACCGTGGCCCTGGAACACAAAGGGCTAAGAAGGAGCAAGGACGGGTTTTAGTCAATACAAGTCTGGCACGATTCCGCTCCGCCCAGAGTAGGAGGGGTAATTTCATGATTTCGCATCCGTAAAAAAAAAGCCATCTTATTGTATTCACTACGAAAAAGCATTTCATTTTTTTTTTTCTTTTTATACTAAATAGGGTTGCGTTTCACCGCGACTTACCTGAAGTGAAGCGATGATGTGGCCTAGTGGAGCACACTTGCCTAAAAAAAACCGAATCACTCGAACTTTGAATAGTTGCAGATAATAATGATTACGGAACAGTAGTGAATTCCACAGACTGGCTGGAATCCATACTTCCATACTATATATATATATATATTATATATTTATATATATTATATATTATTATATTATAGCGAATGTCACTCTGTTTGTTTGTTTGTATGTATGTTTGTTTGTTTGTTACCTTTTCACGACTAAACGGCTGATCGGATCTTAATGAAATTTAGCAAGAAGATAGATTTCAACCTGGGGAAGGACATAGGCTATACATCATTACGCTACAACCAATAGGAGCGGAGCAGCAATGAAAAATGTTGCGAACACGGGGAAAATGTGACGCAGACGAAGTTGCGCGGGACAGCTAGTAAATAATAAATGTCTTTGACTAAGAATACGCCAACTCCACCTCTTTGAAAAAAAGCACCTACCTAGACTACCTACTTTAACTTTAATAACCCACTCAGTTCTACTACATCTAGTTTCAAATAAAATAAAAATGGATCTTTATAATCTAGATGGGCTCTGGCACATAAAAACATTTTTTTGGTGATATTCCCGTCACGAAGTTAACTCCCCAGTTATTACTTATTCAGGGAGCATCATAATAAAAGTAAAATATATGATAAAAACTAGCTTTTGCTCAAGGAAAAATTTCTTAGGAGAGAGGTGTGCCTACCCTATATATAGTACAACCCAATTTCGCCAGTTCAAGTTCCATGTCTCAATCTTTCCTACAAGGTGTTGTTATGCATCCTCGTCAAAATTCAGCAAGTTGTCTCTAAAGACATAAATACTCAATTAAAATTACGGTACCTAGTTAATTATTTATAAATGCAAATTTTTTTGGTTGTTTAAGTTTGTCAATATTTCAGAATAACCACCTTAACGTGGTTTAGGTAATAAGAAATGATTGAATTTATAAAAGTTTGTCATTTTTTGTATGTGTGGAAGCGCGATTATAGGGCGAGATTCAGACGAGCCGCGTTTAAAACACGGGTGGTTCTTAGGCACTTACCGATTTCCGTAAATAAGAAAAAACATAGAAGAAAGAAGAAAGAAAAAAAATATGTTTATTTGTCGCAGGGACATGACGTGCATACAAAATTACAAAAATAAAATAAAACAAAAAAATATAGGTACAATCCAAGAAAAAAAAAATATGAAAAGTACAAACAGGACGGATCAAAAATGATTACTGCTTGCACGTCGTGACTGCGACAAGCAGGTTACCACTCAGCATGATGCTGTGCCATGAGAGGACCCACAGCACAGCGCTGGTTTTCAGTGGTCACCTGTGAAATAACGTACGGAAGTCAAAACTGCATAAATATTTGATAACAGAAATAAGAAAATAAAATAAACAGTACTTAGGATTATAAAATAACACAACACTACAAAAATATATAATATATGAAGTATGATAACACTACAAAAATATGTATGTATTAAAGTACCTATGTGTGCCGGCTAAACAAAATAAACATAAACGTTACATTATAAATGCATCGCTCTCTCTCATCATAGAAAATTACCTGCCTATTTTATTATTGATTCAGGTCGAGAATCATTAGCAAAGTTACCTCCTTGAATTTGACGAGGATGCAAAACAACACCTTGTATAGATTGACCACGATGTCTTTGTGCCTTTCATCCAAATCTTACTAGGTACATTACATACATGCAAATTTTTGTGAAGAAGGGTGGATGTTTGCTACTCTTTTACGCAAAAAATACTGAATTTATTACGGATTAAGATTAAATTAATGCATTAACACATAGTTTACTTTTTAATCCCGGTAGTACTGGGGACAAATTTCTAAACGGGTGCAGCCAACGGCATAAGCAAACAAAACATTTAAAAAAAAAATAACATAAAAGAAAAACGGAGACAGCACTTATTAGCATAACCTTTACTATTAGGATATGAAAAACTAATATTTGACAACGATTTAATCAAAGTCGGTAAACTAAATGTTTAGTGAATATGCGCTAAACTATTCATATAATATTTTGTATCCACTCGACACCAGCTTTTACTGAATTCCGATATTCATAATTTCATAAAACAATGAACGAGCCAATCACTTTATTCACCTACCAATCAAAATGATTGTGTGCACATTGGAATTTATTGATTCATCATCTGCCTAGCCTTTTCACAACTATATTGGGGTCGGCTTCCAGTCTAACCGGATGCAGCTGAATACCAGTATTTTAAATGGAGCGACTGTTAGTACTGGGTAATACAATACCCCTTCGTAAGACAGCTTATCAGACTTTTGGGCCACTGACTACCTGTAACGACTGTCAAAGATCTACTAATGAAAGCCGAGACCAATGGCCTAACGTGCTTTCCAAGGAACTAAGGAAACTTGGTATAAAGGGTGTTAAACATTTCTTAACGAAGCCGAAAGGCACTGGTTTTCCCTGTCATTGCGATCATTTTTTTGTTCCACACCATACCTGGGAACTTTATAGTTACGGAGATATTAGGGGTCAAAGTTCCAACTTTTTGACAAGTATAATACAAGTTTTTAATGTAAGATTTTTACTTTAAAGACCTCCACGACCCCCGTACTATTCAATCCGTCCATCAGCACAATGTTTTGAGTGCGTTACATTGAGTTCTAACACAAAACATGATTTTACACCCCCTAAAAAAAGTCGTTTCCCAGCAATAATTTTTGCGTAAAGTTACTTAGTTTCATGTACAGAATGCTTGATTGACGGCTTCGTGATGAGGTGATTTACATCTTGTATAATGGACGGTCACATATCCACGGACTGGCCTTGCCAAGAGTTGCTTTAACATCAAGAATGTATTTTATTGTTGGAAGATTGATTAGTGTCGCCACAAGCTCCACCATTTTTAATAACTTTGATTATTTATTTGAAAAATGGAAAAAGGACAGGAAGATGATGATCGATTCGAAACTTTATGTTGCACATGTTAAGTTTTTAATAAGTCCTGGGAAAGTATTAATTACTTTAGATCTGTTAAAAGCCTTCGACACGGTAAGCCACTTCATCGGCTTACAATGGTTAATCTCGGAAAGCCCGCAACGTTTCCCATCACAATTTAAATATTTCCAAGCAAGCATTCCGGATAATTATATTTAATATATTGTAATGCATTATATTATTCCAGTAATTGCATTTGGAATATGTAAAATATTTTTAAAACATTTCTCCGTCTAAAAACTTCACACATTTTCACTCTTATGAGCAAATATTTCGGTAAACGAAACCTGCCGACTAATATTGCTATCTACAGTCACGTAAAAGACGTATTCACATGGTAGTTATCTGGTCGAACTTTTAGTATATTTTGGTCTTTTTGGCTCCACACCTCGGTCTGTCCTTGTATTTTTTTTTTTAATAAAAAAGGGTTTAGGGAGCATGTTGTCTAAAATGCAGAAGCGCGACAGTCTGTCAGCCATTTAGTATATTTTGGTCTTTTTGGCTCCACATCTCGAATAGGTCTGTCCATGTATTTTTTTTTTAAATAAAAAAGAGTTTAGTGATCATGTAGTCTAAAAAAGCAGAAGCGCAAAAGTCTGATAGCCAGACCCACAAAGGGGCATTCCCCAGTATCTGGTTTCTGGAGTTCAGATAGTCGCTCCATGTAAAATACTGGTACTGAACTGCACTTGGTTAGACTGGGTGCTGACCCTAAGATTGTTGGGAAAACGCTAGACAGATGATGATGTCTGTCTTTCCGCTGTCAGGCTTTGTCCTTACCATTTGTTCAGACTTATTTTCTAGAACATTATTTCTATTACAAGCCTATGTCCCTCTGCAGTCTTCTGTCTTTAGATTGAAGGCCTGTACATCATTTCTAATTTGAAAATATAAAGACTTCAATCAATACTCTTTCTTGATCATGTAGTAAGTACCTATGTTGGTGTCAGAGTTTTTCATGGTTTTCAGGTCAGTCCTCAGTCTTGGCCTTACATGCCGTTGAAAAATATCTCTTAGGCGTACTGGTTTGGTTTTCCTACTGTAGCGACCACAAAAAGCAACATACTACAAAAAGTACTACAGCGCCATCTATGACACGACGGAGGAACTAACATCAAATTTCCTTCAAGTCGCAAGCAAATTTTACATCAACTTCAGTATATATAGAAAAACCCGATAACAACTATTGGGCAGTTGCCCGCCAGATATAACACCTGTCTGGCCGGAGGATCCTCCCTTTTCTATGGAGTATCGAGGAACTTTACACCCTGTTCCTCATACCCCTTAACTACTATGTTTTTCTCTACTTAAGCAAAAAATAATTATACAATACACGAATGAATTTGGAAAATCATAGGTGCGTGTCTAGGGTTCGAACTCGAGACCTATCCATTGGCAGTCCAACGGTCATGGCCACTAGGCTATCACTGCTTCAATCAGTACCGAAAAAAGCAGGACCAAAAAGTAAAATGACCAGACTGTTTTCTAAAACATCCGGATTTTCGTCTACAGTAATTTCGAAATGGGAACCCTAATTCAGTGTCCCTCGTAGTGACGTCATGCGAGAGTAATGTCGGTAGCAACGCAAACGAATTACACTAGAATTTCGTGGCCCAGCATTTCGTGAAACATATTTTGTATAAATCTCCTTATTGACCCAGTTTTCGCTAGCACTCTTTGGGATTGTCAACTCAGTATGTACTTTTGTACTTGCCGTGAAGATATAAAAAACTTTGGCAATGCTTGAACGTAAAGATAATGCAAACTTTGGACTTAGACTTGAACGTTGCGGTTCTGGAGTTTATAGACTATTTTTTTACTATGATTAGGATACCTTATGGTAAGAATAAAATATCATCAGCGTCTATGGTTCACAGATTCTGATGATTTATGTAGCTTACGATTTTCGTCTTTTAAATGAAAAAATAAAACAAAATAATTTTAATTCAGATATCCCAAGATCCACACAGTTACATTCATAATTATTCACGTTCACAAAATTATTACAAAATGTTAGTAAATATACGCAGAACTTACTTATCTACATGAGTATTTAAACCTAAATGTAGGATGGTCAAAAGCTTATAAAGAAAGAAAGAAAATACGTTTATTTAGCACATGCCACAAGAACACACACAGCTTTAAAAAAAAAAAAAACTTAAACCTAAACATAGTAAACACAATAAATATATTTTATGTGTGTCTCACGACTGTGCCAAAAAGGCCCAGTTCAGCAAAATGCCGGGCAACTAGTGTCCGACGCTGGTTTTCAACTGGACCTGAGAAAGTGATGAGACGGACGTAAAACAGTGGAAAAAAAAATGACGTGTAAAAGTGTTTGTAAAAACCTACTTGCAAAATAAACATCATTTATCATTCATACTTTGTCAAAGTGTAATAAAAGTAAAATCTTATCAATGTCGCAAATCAGCTGTTCTAAAAATATGTCAAGGCATAAACTGACACACAAGCCTCCTCTCTATGAGAGGGAGTGGACTGAAATCCACCACCCGGGCCCAGAGTGGGTTGGTAAATGTCACATGTCTTAATTTTTTTTGGGTGTTTGTTACTCTGTCATGCAAAAACTACTGAACTAAATTTGGCAAACAGAGTTTATAACCTAGGTTACTATTTATCCTGGAAGTACAATCTCGTGGGTATGGCATGCAGAACCCCGTTTCGGTCTCATAGTAAAGACCAGTGTTTTTGGGTTACTATGGGACCGAAACCGGGTTCCGTGTCCTACTCGTTACTCAATTACCAAACTCCACGCGGGCAAAGCTGCGGGCATAACCTAATGATATAATAATCTCATAACTAGATTGTTTTACCAAATCTGTAGACCTAATTAAAAAACACACATCACCATAATAAAAAATACACAATCTAACCGGTCATAAGAAAAACACAATAATATCTGCGTCAGCCCACTCATAAGTCAGCCATGTTGTTTTAGGATTGATCGTTCGTTTGAGCTACTGTGATTACTTTGTCTGGGTCTTTCCAAAGTATAAGGGTAATATCATAAATGACTAGAAAATATCATGTTTCGTTCTCCCCATTTCAGTGAGTAAAGATGGTTTTATGACTTTTTTTATGTTGTCCTTGGTTTATTATAGGTATAAGGCATATTGTGTAACAATAGGTCATATTTTATAGGCTTTAAGTTTTCGAAAATAATGTCAAATAGCGACAGACAAGACAAAGCGATCAACACCGTAATCTACATATTAAATTACCTTACTGAGGCATGAGATATGCTTCAGTACGAATCTGTGGATACGAACTATAGGTTTGGGTAGACTGGTAGGTAAGTAGGACGCGTGATGTTAACACTGACGCGATTGACGATTCATTTAATGTCCGTTCTAATTACTGGATCCGACAAAATCATAAACTTAAGCCTCTTTCCCAAACGGGTAGACAGAAACCACAGAACGCCACCTGCTACGATAGGCAGACGAGACGTAGAAAAAAAGATTTAATATTTTTTCAAGTGTGATGAAAATTTTGTAATGATGGGCGGGACACAACAACAAACTGTCTTACCAGCTGGTATCGTTCAGTGACTGGGTTGTAGTGGTCAGACCGTCAGATAGGCAGTCCATATACAAATACCAACTTAGAACCCGTGGACACAGATTGTTGGACGTTCCGTCTGCACGCACAGTTTCGCATTCTAATTCTCCCTTGGTTCGCGCCCTGCCGGCCTAGCATGACCGCCGTAGAAACGAGCTATGTCTACGGAAGAATCGACAATTTGACAGATATTTCTAACGTCCCAAGCATGGCGATATTAAGAATGTAGAAAAGAAATGTTTCTTTTCTTCAGTCGACATAAGTCTACAACGTCGAGCATGACGACCATATTTTCTCTTCTTTTGACATTTGGGGGTAGAAACATTACTTCTGACAAATGTCAAACTAGTCTTAATAAAAACTAAATACGAGAAATACGTTCGTGGTTGCGTTGAAATACGTTCAAAAGGTTGAAATGTTATGTAAAATATTTAGGTTTAATTCCGCGAAAAAGATCCAGGCCTGGATCCAAGATGCAGCAACACCATCCCGCCCACGAAAAATGAAAAACTCGTGCAATTGGCAACTTTTTTTTGTTAACTTTTTAACTTTTTAAATTCTTTCCATAGCAACGGGGACGTTGCTATGGAAAGAATTTCTGTCTATGTCTTCGTAGAAACGCGAGTCGACGGTGCGCGCCATGCTCGGGCAGAAGAAATAACAAGTTGTAAAGAAAAGATTTCTTGTCGTTTCTTGGTAGAATAGAGATAGAACGGTCATGCTAGGGGGGCTGGCAATGCTGAACGCTGTTCTGACATCGACACCGGAGTGTGATTTATTTGCCTCGAGCTGGGTAGACGTATGTCGTGGATGTTTGAGTTTCTGTGAGAAGATGAACGAATGATGATTTTTTTTTGTGATTGTTCTGTGGGAGGATGCATGAAAGATGACTTTTTTGTTGTTGTAATTTTAAGTACTTTTTTTATTATGTTTATCATACTTTATTCTAAATATGTTTCTTTTTACTATACATTTAATATTAATTCATTAATTAGGAGGATGCATGAAAGATGACTTTTTTTGTTGTTGTAATTTTAAGTATGTACTTTATTTTAAATGTTTTATCATAGGTTATTCTAAATATGTTTCTTTTCACTGTACAATTACTTGGATTTTCTATTATATTGTACATGTATTTTCAAATAAATAAATATAGGGTGACAGGTATTAGTGACCGATACTTAAACACGTGATTATACACATAGTAACAAACAGCTTTCCCAAAGAAACATCTTTTAGCACTCATCCACTTTTACTACAAATACAACAGCCGTATGAATATCGCGCGCACGCACGCTTGTGACCTATCAGCTTGTGATAAAAGTAAATAAATATTGAAAAAACGTTTTGTTGTGAAAGTGGTTTGTTATCGTGAGTATAATTACGTGTTTAAGTTTCGCTCACTAATTAACATTCACCCTATAGAATACTTCCAGTTAGATCGGAGAATGTTCACAACGAAGTTGGGAAAAATGGATAGGCAGATGATGATGATGGTCACGGCTCCCACAAAGAGTTATCTCTCTAAATCCCTCTTTTTGTCTACAGAGGCGAGAGCACAGATCTCGGGTCCTACAGAGAAGTATCTGAAGCCAGGATCGACGTTACGATTGCAGTGTTCCGTGGTACAGACTACGGAGGCACCTGCTTTTGTGTTCTGGTGAGAAGCTTTTTTATTTGTAATGTTTTTATGTGCTGCTTAGTTTAATTTCTATAGTTTGTTTTTTCCATCTTAATTTTTTTTTAATAGTTATTAAGTTTAGATATTACTTATAATTTCTTGTTAAAATTTTATTATATTTTTATACACCACTTTTACCATTTATTTTTATTTGAAGTGCGGGACCTCCTAGCACAAGTATATTATTATAATTTACTTAAAAGGATGTCCCTATGTAAGATTTACAGTAAAAGTTGTACAAGTTTCTGCAATAAACCTTTTTATTTATTATTCCTTTAAAGGTGCTTCAAAATAGCAAAATAAATAAGTAGATAGCTGCGAACAAACCTTTCAATTTCGAAGTAAATGCCTGGACACTTGAAAATACCTTAAGAAAACCAATTAACACTGTGAAAGTATAATTTTATAATCAATCATGAAAAGTAAAGGAATCAAGCTTTACATCTACAAAATTTTGCTGAAATAAGTATTCAGCATTTTCTTCCAATTACGAAAGATATAAGTTGGTTTTAAATAATGATCTTTTAAGATTTGAAATTCTATCTTTTGTATGAATTTGAGAGCCGTAACGATTCTTTTAAAAACTTATTTATATTTTAGTTTTAATCGAATTTAGAAGAAACTTTTCGGTTTAGTTTGTCTATAGATTATACTTGCGTGATGTATATCGAATTTGTTTATTTTAGTAAGTTTCTTAGTTAATTACTTTTTCAGTGTTTATTTTTTTTCTATGATCATCAAAATGATTGAGAAGTCAAACATGTCTCATTGTGAAGTAATCAAACTCACGAGCCTTTGGACGGTGAGTAATGTGCTAGCTCACCGTTTGTCCGTCTCATGACGACAGGCCATGTCGACGATGCGTTCGTGTTCCACGCGCGCCTCAAGGAGATATCAGCAAATCGGAAGGGGTCCGAGAGGGCCGATGCCTACCAGGGCTGTGGGACTGTTCGAAAGAGATACCGTGGCCCTGGAACACAAATGGCTAAGAAGGAACATGAATGGGTTTTAGTCAGTACAAGTCTGACACTCCCTACCGCTCCGCCCAGAGCGGGAGGAGTCATTTGATGATTTACGATACAAAAAAAAAAGTGATCAAACCGCTTCGTTGGTCTAGTGGTTCCAAGCGATACAGCTGGACATGAGTTCCTAGGGTTGATTCTCGAGAAGAGTCATTGGCCTTTTGCGTCGACAATTTCGCAGTAACGGCCACGGATCTGGTTTTGTACCCGATTGATGGCAAAAGGCTTGCCGCCTGTTCTATTAAAAAACTCGCAATTGTTTTTAGGGTTCCGTACGTCAAAAGGAAAAAACGCAACACTTATAAGATCACTTTGTTGTCCGTCTCTCTGTCAAGACCCTTTATCTCGGGAACGCGTGGAGGTATCGAGTTGAAATAAAAACCATAATTGTTATGTACTCGTATATCAACTGTGAAAAAAATTAACTTTAAGCTGTGAAAAAAATCAAACATCTAAATTAACGTGAAAAAAAGATACGAGCGTTTATGCCGCAAAAAAATGTATAGTTCGACACTCAAGGGAATCAAAATGGTACCTAGGCCATGAAATTTGGCAAGTCATATTATATTATAGTTCGGGGAAAATTTGAAAACTATACATTTGTAATTCAATCATTAAAAAAAAATTCAAATATATTTATTAGAAATATTTTTTTATGTTTTAACGAAAGTGAATTTGAACGAACTCTCGGTGGACGAGTCCGACTTACACTTGTCCGGATTTTTAAATCCCAGATGCGAGAGAAAAAGTATTACGCAAGTGGGATGCTGGTAATGCATGAACAAAAATAACGGCATTAATAAATCATCCTAACTAATATTTTTACTTAAAATAACTCTTATTTCAAATGCCTTTAAGCTAAATTATGATGGTTTATGCGTTACGTTCTGCCTTAGATGTGTCAGGAGACTTGAGGTTTCTCGTCTACGCCCGAATTTAGGCCAAACCACTATCTAATCGATGCCTTGATCGTGAAAGTTCTATGCTATAGACGGAATTCCATCGTTGCTATAATAAATCTCGTGATAGGATAGACCCTTTTGTAACTTGATACGTGGTAATATTTGTGAGCCAGATTTTGCTTAGCTGGGCGTAAGTGCGACTACTAAGCATCCTGGATTCGTTTCACAAGCCGGGAAAACTATAATTAAGTTTTGTTACAAGGAATATCTAATTTGCTACCACGGTGCTTGAATGTATTCCCGGTTGATGGTATTAAGCTCGCCCCTATTACATGGGATCAACAATTACCGGCAAAATATAGGTGTATTTTGCTATAAGACATCACTGAACCATGCAAAAGTTCACAGTTTTTAGGGTTCCGTACCCAAAGGGTCAAACGGGACCCTAATATTGAGACTTCGCTGTTCTTCTGTCACCAGGTTTTATCTCATGAACCGTGATACTTAGCCAGTTGAAATTTCTACAGATTATGACGTATTTCTTTTGATGCTATAACAACAATTACTAAAAACAGAGTAAAATAAATATTTAAGGGCTCCCATACAAAAAAGTGATTTTTTGCTCGTTTTTATAATTAATGGTACGGAAACCTTCGTGCGCGAGTCTGACTCACACTTGGCCGGTTTTTGGTGTTCTTCTTCTGGCACCTCTCCAATTACTGAAGATCAGCCATTAACTCGAAATAATTCTTCTTGTCTTTTTCATCACAGTTTTAATACGTATGTTATTTCTTTTGATCTACATTCTGTCTGGTGTGAATCGGGAATCTCTTTGACATAAAATAAAAAGGTTATGTTATAACGAGAAAACAATGACTCTGTCATAAAAAATCAGCCCACATTATTTTATTGTCATCCTCAATGCCATAACAATAATATTTCAATAAAAAAACCCTCACAAAAAAGAATCAGCAGAACTATATCAAATAGATTTATTCATTGATTTGTCGTGAATTGGGTGCAAATTCAATTTGGAGTCTCATCAAGGACTGTCAGCGCTTAAGCGGAGTCGTTCGCCATTTTGAATCAATATTACAGGAAAATAATAATAAATTTGGATTGTCTCGTTGGTCTAGTGGTCATAAACGCGGCTGCTCAGCATGAAGTCCTGGGTTTTTGTTTTCAGATCAGGCAAAGTATAACTAGGTTTTCCACCAGGAATGTCTGAGTGGCAGCTCAGGTTCTGGAAACATGCCTGGCTAATGGTAATACGCTTGTCACTTATTTTACACTAGCTGTGCCCGTGACTTCCTCAGCGTGGAATTTAAAAAGTTGCCTAATTTACTCATTATTACACTGATGTAATAAGGAGTAAAATAGGCAACTTTTTAAATTCCAACTAAATAAGTTAACGTTACTTTTTAATTTTTAAATTCCAGCTATCTGCCAGTGAAAGTTCCGTCAAAATCGGCCCAGCCGTTCCATAGATTAGCCGGAACAAACAAACAGACAGACAGACTAAAAATGTAAAAAAAATATTTTTAGTATATATACCGTATATACATTCATATGAATGTAGTTGAAGGATATGGGAACTACGGGAACTATCGGGAGCACAAATAACATGGACTTCACTGATAGACGTATATTCGGAGACTGGCCTGGCCGGCTTATAAAAAACAAAGACTTACTTCTAAGTACCCACTATTACAAATTTATATATCACACCTCCACCACAATACAACAGTACATCTATATAATAACACAATAATAAACATAACTCATACAACAATATTGATCTGATGTAGACTGATAATGATTCTGGACTAGTTAAACAATTCTAAATCGGTCTACTGGTTTACGTGTTCGCTTAGGGTCCCGATTCTCCGGCGGCGGCGATTGTTGTTGTAAGTTAACCGGAGAATCTCCAGGGGTATTATTGACCGAATTAGAATATTCGCCCTTATTCCTGATAGTCGCCTCTGGTGAAGCTACCTTTACGACCCGTTCCAACTCCTCGCTAAGTGGCTCGACCGCACTCTCTTCCCCATGATTTATATTGTCCTCGGTCTCTGGACAGGTAACATCAGAAAAGCGTGACCTGCGGCGCATTTGATCTACATGTCTTTTTAGCGATTGACCATTATCCTTTACCACTGAGTATCTACGGGCACTGTCTACCCGTTCCACGGTACCTTTCACCCACCTATCGCTAACACCATACTCACGAGCCCAAACTGAGTCACCCTCCCTGAAACTGCGTTCTGTTCCCCCCGCGAATTCCATTTGACGTCTCTGAGCTTGATCGACTCTGTCTTTGGTGACCTGGCTGGTACGCAGTAAATCTAGTCTGGAGCGTAATGGACGTCTCTGTAATAACATAGCTGGGGTTTCCCCGGTAGTGCTGTGCACGGTGTTCCGGTATGCTAACAGAAACGTTTGTAGTGCGGTGTCGACATCTACACAATCTCTATGAGCTTTCTTAATCGCCCGCTTGCACAGTTTAACTGCGTTCTCCGCAGCCCCGTTTGAGGATGGGTGGTAGGCTGGTGAAAAAAATTGTTTAATGCCGTTGTTTTTTAAGAAAGTTTTAAACTCTATACTAGTGAATGGTGGGCCCTGATCAGATACTAATTCCTCTGGCAACCCAAACCTTGCAAATGTAACCCTTAAAACCTTAATAACATTTGATGCATTAGTTCGTGTCATCTCAAACACTTCTAACCATTTTGAAGATGAATCAATAATAACTAAGAAGGTAAGACCTTTATATGGCCCTAGGAAATCGATGTGAACCCTTGTCCAGGGGCGCGCGTGGTACGGCCACGGCTGTATCGGGGCCCGCGGTGGCGCGTCCGCCTCCGCTGCACAAGTCTCACATTGCTTACATAATGCTTCCACGTCAGCGTCAATATTAGGCCACCATACATAGCTACGTGCCAAGCTTTTTGTTTTTACGATCCCCATGTGACTGCTATGAAGTTGTTTTAAAACATTATTCTGCAACGCCAATGGTATAACCATACGATAACCCCACATAATACAACCACACTCCGTATATAACTCATTACGCCTCATAAGGTATGGTTTGATACTTTCTGCACCTGCACAGGTTGCAGGCCACCCAGATTGTATGTAAACTAAAACCCTACTTAACAGTTTATCTACAGCCGTCGCTTTTCTAACATCTTGGCTCGTAATTGGTAAAAAAAATTTAACGAAATTAACATAAGTATTTTCTTTTTGTAATATCACATTTCCTTTACAACCCTTGGACGGCAGTCGTGATAATGCGTCGGCACAATTCTTACTCGAAGGAACATATTCAATGTCATAGGTGTACCCAGCCAATAACACCGCCCAACGCTGTAACCTAGACGCGGCCATCACCGGAATACCGACTTTATCACCAAAAATATAAGTGAGAGGCTTGTGATCGGTTCTTAAAATAAATTTACGACCATAAAGGTATTGATGAAATTTACGAACTCCGAACACTATAGCGAGTGCCTCCCGATCTATTTGTGAGTAGGCTCGCTCGGCTTGCGTGAGCGCGCGCGACGCGTACGCTACGGGACGCTCGCCCCTTGCAGTTATGTGCGATATCACAGCTCCTATGCCTACACTGCTCGCGTCTGTTGTTAAAACTAAAGGTAACTCCGGTGTGTAGTGTATTAGTACTTCACTACATGTTAATAAATGCTTCACTTTACTGAACGCATCTTCACATTCGCTGTCCCAGCTATACGGAATTCCAGCTTTAAGCAGCTTGTACAAAGGCGCTAGAATTGTACTAACATTTCTAATAAATTTTCCATAGTACATCACCATACCAATAAAAGCTCTTAGTTCAGAAATATTCGTGGGAGCTGGGGTGTTAATTATAGCTTTTACTTTGTCTGGGCACGTGTGAACCCCTTCTTTACTGATCGTGTGACCTAGATAGTTTACCGATTCAGCAAAAAATACACATTTATCTTTTTTTACTTTGAGCCCGTATTTGTTCAAGCGATCAAATACTTTGCATAAGTTGCGCATGTGAGCTTCGTTTGTAGGTCCCGTTATAATAATATCATCCAAAAACACCCCCACCTGTGGTAAATCCGCAAACAACTGCTCCAAATGTCTTTGAAAAATGCCCGGACTTGATGCTAAACCGTATACTAGCCTATTATACATAAATAATCCTTTATGAGTGTTAATCACTGTGTATTTTTTTGTTTCATCCAGCTCAAATTGAGCGTATGCCTGTGAAAGGTCAATTTTACTGAAATTCCGGCCACCCTTCAAACGAAGTAGTACTTCCTCTACTCTGGGTAACGGATAACGGTCAACTTCTATAACTTTATTTAAAGTTAATTTGTAATCTGCGCAAATTCTAATGTTACCGTCCTTCTTGACGACCGGAACGATGGGTGTTGCCCAGTCGGAACGCGCCACAGGAGAGAGAATGCCGTCCCGCTGCAGCTGGTCCAGCGCGCGCTCCACCGGCTCGCGCAGCGCGTACGCCAGTGGGCGCGCGCGCATGAACACCGGCCGCGCCCCCTCGCGCACGCACACGCTCACCTTGCCGCCGGTGAAACGGCCCAACCCGTCCGCGAACACTTTACAGTATTTGGAACTGAAAGCAGCCACATCAAATACACTGTTTTTGTACATCACAACATCATTAGTATTACACTCATAGGTTACTGTAGGTAATTTTATTTTTAGTTCTGCCATCCACTGACGGCCTAGTAGAAGTGTTTTGCCATTCTCGACAACATATAAATCTAATTGCTTATGGCCATTCCCATATTTCACTAATGGTTGTATAACCCCAAGGGGTTTTACTAACTCGCCAGTATAATACTTTAGCGTTAAATTACTAGGCTTAAGTTTTACATCATTAAACAATCTACTATAACACTCCCAGCTTATGCATGACACCGCACTGCCGGTGTCACATTCCATTTTAATGTCAATACCATTTACATTCAGTTCGACATAAATAGGCCTACACTGCGTTGCTGATAATTTACATATATCTACAATTATTACCTCATCGCTCTCCGCGCCATCGCCATCACTTTCATTGGGATTTATTTGATGCGCGTCCATATCCACATTGTAATGTTCCGATATATTCGGACACATACGTCGCAAATGTCCTACTTGGTTACAAACTCGGCATACATAACGGCCGTACTTGCACTTGCTTGTGTCATGACGCGCGCCGCATACTCGACACTGCTGTTGCCGCGCGCGCTCACCCAGCTTCATGTGTGCGGGCGCTACCAACGCGCGCGCACCGCGCTCTCGACCGTTAGACGTTGTCGTATCGCAAAGTGTTGTCGCTCCGCGGACGTCACGAGCGGCCACCGCCGCCGTACCCCTCCTCCGCGAGCCCGCTGACATCGCTTGACACGTCACCGACGTCGTGGATGCACGAATCACGCGTAGAATCGTCTGTTCTCGTCGCCACTGAAGGATATGGGAACTACGGGAACTATCGGGAGCACAAATAACATGGACTTCACTGATACACGTATATTCGGAGACTGGCCTGGCCGGCTTATAAAAAACAAAGACTTACTTCTAAGTACCCACTATTACAAATATATCACAGTAGTAAGAAGCGGTTATTTTAATATTACAAACTAAGACACTCCAATTTTATTTATTTCTATAGCTACTAATAGGACTTCAACATTATTCGCGATGGTGTGCTATAAGTACACCTCTGCCATACCTTTAGAGAATTACAGGCGTAATGTTACGCACTATGATGTCTGATAATGGAAAAGGCTGTTCTGTCTTTTTGAGATATTTTATTTATATTTTCCTGTTTAGTTTTAGTCGATCAAATGTTATAGCAATTTGTGAAATAGGAAACGAAATATATTTCTTTTATTCAATTTAGTACGCAGTGTACCGAGATACGGGTTAATTTAGGGTAACAAATAAGTTAGTGACTGATAAACATAATAAATGAATAGTTGTGATAACAAAACGATCGTTGAATAAGCACGCAGAAGAAGTAGTATCAGCCTAAGATATAAACCAATTTAAAAATAGACTAGACGAACATAAACTGATCATACTGCAAGAATAAAATCTAGAGGGGAACAGCCAGATACAGGCAGTCAGTCAGTTGTCTTATCTGCCTGCACGAAAGTCTGACGATCAGTCTCAAGGGGTATCATGTTACTAGTTTTA
This sequence comes from Cerastis leucographa, assembly GCA_963082945.1. Classification (NCBI taxonomy): domain Eukaryota; kingdom Metazoa; phylum Arthropoda; class Insecta; order Lepidoptera; family Noctuidae; genus Cerastis; species Cerastis leucographa. The sequence continues at coordinate 2,231,067 of OY720369.1, read as the reverse complement.
GAAGTCAGCTAGGCAGTCGGTCCAAATCAAGTCAAATCGGTCAGTCGGGTGAGGAGCTCGTGGCTAAATAATAACAGCCGCACGGGTCGATCTTTAAGGTTAAGCCGTGCGTGCCGAGGTTGGTCCGCGGATGGGTGACCATAATTGCATAACGAGTTTCCTCCGTGCCTCGGAAAGCACGTTAAGCCGTTGGTCCCGGCTGTCATTTGTAGATCTTTGACAGTCGTTACGAGTAGTCAGAAGCCAAAAGTCTGACATCCAGTCTTACCAAGGGGTATCGTATTACCCAGTTACTGGGTTGTGGAGGTCAGATAGGCAGTCGCTTCATGTAAAATACTGGTACTCAGCTGCACCCGGTTAGACTAGAAGCCAACCCCAAGTAAGTTTAGGAAAAGGCTAGGCAGATGATGATAGGCAGTCGGTCCAAGTTAGACCAGGAAATAGTTGGGACCAGACTAATCCGATGCGATGTGTGCAAAAAACACAATAACCAGCCTCCGCACATCCGCGACCAAAAGCTAATCTTACTAACTGTTACGAGTATCATTGCGAAGTTAATTACGATGAATAGACGTATGGATGTTTGATATTCTTTCATGTAATGACTACTGAACGGATTTGGTTAAAAGGCACGCCTATCTAAATTAATATTTTAAAGAGATAAAATTTGTTTGTGTGGTATCTTCGAAACTGCTGATCAGATTCCAAGAAATTTTAAACTAACGAAAAGCTGAGTTGAGAACAGCGGTGGCCCAGTGGTGGCAGCCCCGACTTACGAGCAGAAAGCCCTGGGGTTCGATCCCAAGCAGGCGCTTTACTTTGTGTAATTTATTTCATCACCGCTGCCCTTAAAAAGGGTGAAGGAAAACATCGTGAGGAAACCGGCATGTCCTAGAATTAAGAGTGTTTACACCTCACGGCATTTCATACAAACTTTCAAGTCGTTATTTTCCGAAATGACTGAACAGATTTTAATGAAACTTCCTACGCATAAGCAGTATACATAGGTCTAAAAAGTTACTAAAAACATTTTTACCGCCATGTTCAGACGACTATCAGACAAATTAGATAAGTTTTTAACAAAAAATAAAATAATAGTAGCATAGATATACTTTTCATCTAAATTTTGATATAAGAATTATTTTGATCAGTTTAGATTTGAAAAAGAAAACAGCGGAATACAAAACGTCTTTTGGTCACGATTTTTGTAGGTAAAATCAGTGTGAGTTGCAGTTGTCCCTTTTGCACTTTACGGGGTCTTGGTCGGTCGCAGCGCGACGGCAATAGTTTCTTCAAATTCCTCGAGCGTAAAGTCCCCCCTTAACGTTTATTGAACAAAGCAAAATAAAAAAACAGAGTTAAAAAAAATACAAACTCAATCTTATTGATAACACTAAAACAATAAATTAATTAAAATATAAAAATCAAATAAGCGCCTGAATAACACGGATTTGAACGCACGTGTCTTTTGGGGTGTAAGAACTTAATGGAGCTATGTGTACAGTCACGTCTAATAACATAGAAACGCCCTTAAAATTCAAATTCATGTCAACAACATTAAATCGCAAAGAAAAGTATGCTAACTGAGTCCAATAATTATGTGAACGTTAAAATGTGTCAAAATTAACTACACATTTTTATCAAAATATCGTCAACTATAGAGTATCAAAAATATTTATTAACTTTTAGTTACATAATTTTGTACCCAAACAAACTTCAATAACATGTTTACAGTGTAGTTTTGAAATTATGTAAACAATTACAAAGTAGCAGTTTCAAGCAGCTTAAGCTCGGAAATAAGTCGCAATTTGGGTTCAAAAGGTACCTAAATTGTGATTTTATCTAATCGACAATATCAGTATACATAATTAGTGGATCTTCTTACATTATTTATTTTTAGATTTTTATCCTTAATTTGTGTTATAGTAAGGTAGCTAGTAGCCATCAGCGAGCGCCATCGACTCACCTGTCGACTGTTTTTATTTCCGTCTACCGTCCTAAAACTATTGAGCTATTAGATTCCTACGGCAACATTGCAACTCATAAAGAAGGGCGCGCATTACTGTTGTTTTTTGTTGCCGTGCAGTATAGCTATATAGTATATTCATATTTCCTGTGTTATTGTGATTAGGTATCATTGAAATCGTTTTAATATGAATAACAAAAATGTCCCATATCGTACCGTGTCTACTTCCTGCCTACTACCTGGCTTCTACCTGCCTACTACCTGGCTTCTACCTGCCTACTACCTACCTGCTACCTGCCTGTTATCTGCCTACTACTTGTGTACTAACTGCCTACTACCTGCCTACTTCCTGCCCAATGCTTGCCTGCTGCCTGCCTAATACATGCCTACTACCTGCCTACTACATGCCTACTACCTGCCTACTACCGGCCTACTTCAAGCCCACTGCCTGCCTAATACCGGCCTGCTACCTGCCGACTACCTGCCTACTACCGCCCTACATCCTGCCCACTGCCTGCCTAATACTTGCCTGCTACCTGCCTGCTACCTGCTTACTACCTAGGTATGGGCATTCCTTTCGTTAGCATTCCACTTTTCACGGTGTTGCGCCTCTTCTCGCTAATTAACGAAAACAAGGAAAGTTATAAGTAATATATCGCCAGGGGGTGGGGGAAGGGTGTACCCCCCCCCCACGTACACCCTTCCCCCACCCCCTGGCGATGCCCATGGTGACAAGTAACCAGACTTGTGGAAGTTGTTTATATCCCTTCATCAACTAGAAAAGAGGTGATGATCTTCAAACGGCTGAGCAGATTTTTTTCGAAACCTAGCTAAGGACACTCTCGATTTAAAAAAAACACCTTTCAAACGAAACCAATTTTATCAAAATCGGTTCATTCTTTTAAGATCTACGATGCCACAGACATTCACACAAAAACACAGATCCACAGATACAGAGATACACACGTCAAACTTAAAACACTCCTCTTTTTTGGTCGGGGTTTAAAAATAGGAAAAAGGAGATATACACTTTCAATGTCATTTTAATGTATCCACGACAATTGCTATAACACGTATACAATTTCTATTACATGTATACATTTTGTATACATGTTATTGAAATTGTCATGTATACTAAAAAATACCATGGAAGTGTAACCTTTTTACTGATTTTGTTTCGTTTATATTACTATGAAACTAATGTATACCCAGTTTTGACACAGTTTGATGGTTAGGTAATTTAGAAAAAACTTTCGTTCACTTATTTTTGCAAATAGTCAAGTTAACATATTTTAGAAAATGTGACAATGTATATATATTATTGTACGTGACTGTACCTACCATTATAATGTTACTTACCACGACTCCATATAAAAGTACGTATTTAAGAACAATATCTACGGAATACTTACTCACCTCTTTCTCGGTCGAGATTTATTACGGTTCATCTGGAAGAGTTAAGTGCTTTCCCAGATGTGCAATTTATTTACAAACCATCCGGGTTACATTCGCAGAAAGAGGGTAGGACGATTTTTTCTTTTTTTTTCTTGCAGAAATTCCCCTTTCTCAGCGATTGGACTAGTTATATCTGTGTTTAAGGTGTAGGTATTGAGATACATTATATATCCTACATGATTACGTATAAGTGGCCTGTGAGTTGTCTGGGAGTTTTTATTTTTACTCAAATATCCACCAGTCAAAAAATATACTGTTTCTCTATTTGAATCGAATTTTGTTAACAATTGCAAGGGTTATTTTCACAGATCCCCAATCCTATGTCAAAATAAAAGTTACTCATTATGTCATCAGCTGTCTGCCAATAAAAATCCCGTCAAATACGGTCCAGCCTTTTTGGAGATTTGTAGGAACAAACAGACAGACATAAAAAAATCGTTTTTTTTTTTTGTTATAAATCCAATAATATACTTTCATATGAATTCAGCAAAAAGTTATAATGACGTCATAATCGGTACCGAGGTCTTAATAGGCAATTATGTCATACCATGCAAAAAATTGGGCATGTATGTATAAATGTTGAGCTCATCTCAAATTAAATATTTGAATCGATTCTAGGCATGATGTAAATATTTTCGTGCTCGCTTTGTTCGCTCTTGCGGCCTACTTTCTCTTGATTTTTTTTTCTAAAAGTCGTCTAAGTAACTCCTGATTGAAGAATCAAATCAATCCCAACCTGCAAAAAAAATATCGATCTCGCTTCGCTCGCTCTTGCAGCCTACTTCCTCTTAAGTGTCGTCGTAAGTTGGCGTTTTCAGATGAGAATCAGCTGTGTGTGTTTAGACGAAGCGGAACACACTCAGCTCATTCTCATTCATAACATCGTTGCAGGCGCTAGAGTAGCCCGCGAAATTAAAAATTTCGCATTCATTTTATAATTTTCAGGTCAGAGTCGGATTGTATGTTGATAAAAATATGATTCGCGAGCGTAACACCTATGAAGTTACAAAATTATAATAGGGGATCGGACTGGGTAAAGAAAACGACATTCTATTTTGTCCGTCAGACAGGTAATACAAAAATATTAGACACGTATTTTTTGTTTTATCAAGAAATTACTTAGTTAAAACTCATTAAAGTTGGAGAGTGGGGGCTTACTACGTCACAAGTGGGTATAAAACTTACCTACATGTGACGTCATGCGCCATTTCAACTCAATATATCTCCGTAATTTTATGACCATGTGAAAAAAGAAAAAAATACGTGTCCAATACTTTTCAATAAACTACCCGACGGACAAAGAAAAAAAAAATAGGATTATCCCCTATTATTCAACTTATAAACATAACCCTCTTAGTTCATTTAATACCATTCTGTGAATATTTCGTGAAAAAGTCACAGTTAGAGAAAGAAGAGTCAAAATTATTTTCATGATCATAACTCTGTAAAACTCGCGACTCATATTTTTATCAACATACAATCCAACATAATATTTTATTTGACTTGCAGCCTGACTTGCAAATTGCAAAAATACCTAACAACATTTGAATATATCTTGGCCTGGAGTTATTCCAATTATTTTATACAAACACGCAGTAATCAGATGGTCAACGCTACGGTTGTATGCTAATGTTAGTCACGCTTTGTTCGACTATAGTGTGATATTAGTTTTATCTAAAAACTGATATACACGGTGTAATTAATCACCTCATCACGAAGCCACCAAGCATTTTGTACATGAAACTAAGTAACTTTACGCAACAATTATTGCTGGGAAACGACTTTTTTTTTGGGGGTGTAAAATCATGTTTTGTGGTAGAACTCAATGTAACGCACTCAAAACATTGTGCTGATGGACGGATTGAATAGTACGGGGGTCGTGGAGGTGGAGGAGTAAAAATCTTACATTAAAAATTTGTATTTAAAAAAATACTTGTCAAAAAGTTGGAACTTTGACCCCTAATATCTCCGTAACTAGAAGGTTCCCAGGTATGGTGTAGAACAAAAAAATGATCGCAATGACAGGGAGAACCAGTGCCTTTCGGCTTCGTTAAGAGGTGTTTTACACCCTTTATAAATAGTGTAAAAGAAGATATTTGTTTTTTGACGAATTAATTAGGTGGCCAGTCCACTCCCACTATACCTTTTTTTTCCGTCATCTGCAACCTAACTGTGCTGGCTCTTACATGTAAATAAACCTTTGACGACACGGTTGGCGCAGTGGTTGAGCGATCGACTGCTGCGCTGCGTGTCGCGATTCGATCCCCGGACGGAACAAATATTTGTATGGCCTACAGATAGTTGTTCCGGGTCTGGCTCTTTGTGTATGTGAGTTTAAATGTATGTAAAAAGACTGCAAAAAGGCATTAGTTCAATGGCTAAAAGTAAAGACCTATGATGACATTGAAATATTGCTCCAAGTATCGTCAATATGACTTGAAAAGAAACACACACGCACTCACACACATACACACACGCATGCACACACACGCTCTCACACACATACACACATGCACACACTCACACACACTATTTTAGGAGTGTTTTCAAAGTTCTTTTATTTTTTAATTTTAGATATCCTATAATTTCTTATTTAAATTTTATTTTATTTTTGTACACCACTTTTACCATTTTTTTTTTATTTGTAATTGAAGAGCGGGGCTTTCTAGCACAGGTATATAATTTACTTATAAGGAGGCCCCTATGTAAGATTTACTGTAAAAGTTGTACAAGTTTCTGCAATAAACCTTTTTGTTTGTTTTTTTTTTGTAAACGCATCCACGATACAGGAGAAATTCCTAGTGTGGGGCAACGAATTTCAAAAAAAAAAAACCTTTAAAAACATTCCACCTCTTTTCAAGTGAATAACAAATGAACAACTGAAAGCTAGTTCCAAAGATGTGTGTCACTAAGGTTCGCAAGCTTGACACATTTTAGAAACTAGACCAGTTGTAAAAGAGCAAACTTGGGTAAGCAATTGAACAAAGTACTACGTACGTAGTTCTTTGGCAATTGGCCAGATTTCTATCTCTATTAGATTGTTTGACTCGTTTGTCACAAGAGGGACTGTTGAGCTTGGGTTTAAAGTGTTATTGGGATTTTGATCAGGAATTTCTCAGTAACCGACACGATGTCTGGATTTGGGCCCCGTTGGTGGTAATGAGCGTGAAATGACGTGATTTAAATTTCGAATCGATCAGACCTGTGGAAGTTTTTACATCTCTTCATCATCAGCATCAGCTTCTAATGTTCCCACTGCTGGGACACAGGCCTCCTCTCTGTGAGAGGAAGCGGGCTGTAATTCACCACGTGGGCCCAGCGCAGGTCAGTAGTTTTTTTTTTTCTTTATTAATCTTAATGTTTAAAATACATTTTTTTTTTTTACAGTTTTTACTCGCCAAACTTTACAGTTTGATGGCGAGACGCGCTCGTTTATCATACCAAAATTAAAAATATAAACTTGACTTAAAATTAAATACCCAGTGTCAGACAATTGAAATAAATATTTTCATATAAAAAGGAAGAGATGTGGTATTCTAATAAACGTAGCGTTTGCTTTGAGGTAACGTCTCAACCAGTCAACAATTAACCCGGGTAGCGAGAGCACGTTCCCCCAAAGTCATTCATCTACTTACTGATAATTTGGTGGTTTTATTCTAAACCTTAACTAGTGTAACTAGTGAACACAACACAGGCACACAACAGATGTCACATGCCTTCGAATTTTTAGTTCTAGGACATGCCGGTTTCGTCACGATGTTTTCCTTTACCGTTTTTGAGAGCAGCAGTGATTAAATAAATTACACAAAGTAATGCGCCTGCCTGGGTTCGAACCCACGGCATAGTGCTTGTAAGTCGGGGCTGCCACCACTGGGCCACCGCAGCTCTCTGTGCTATATCTCTTCAATAACTAGAAAAGTGGTAATGAAAGCTAGCGCTGTGCTGTTGGTTCCCAATGGTACAGCATTATGCTGATGGGTATTTAGTCTGAACGGCCCAAAACATATAAACCGCGGGCCATTCAACCGTAATCAAATATTGTCTACGTTTGAAAGGCCCGTTGATATAAACATAACCGTATCAACTTGTACATTCGAGTGCAAAAATTTAAAAATTGAAATATAATAACAGCTTGTCGCAGTCACGACGTGCAAGCAGTCAACTTTTTTGTTACGTCCTGTTGTACTTTTAATAATATTAATAATTTTGCGTTGCATGATAATTGTTATTTTTAGGGTTCTGTAGCCGAATGGCAGAAAACGACATCCTTATAGATTCGTCATGTTAGTCTCAATGTCTGTCCGTCCGTATGTCACAGTCACTTTATTCTGAACCTTTGAGGACTACACAGTTGAAACTTGGCAGGTATTTAGTACACTACTCTTTTTTAGGGTTCCGTACCTAAAGGGTCAAACGGCACCCTATTACTGAGACTTCGTTGTGCGTCTGTCACCAGGCTGTTTTTCATGAACTGTGATAGTTAGCCCGTTGAAATTTCTATAGATTATGTATTTCTGTTGCCGCTATAACAACAAATACTAAAAACAGACTAAAATAAATATTTAACAGTACAAAAAAACCCATACAAAAAAGTGTTTTTGTTGCCCAATGGTACGGAACCGTTCGTGCGCGAGTCCGACTCGCACTTGGCCGGTTTTTTTCGGCTACATTCAGCTGGACCAAATCCAGAATGCTAGGCCGATGATTTGATTTAGAATAGTTGATTTGAAACTGAATACTTAATGCACCGTGTTGATGCATGACCGGGGCGGTTGGAGGCCTAATTGGCTGGATATAATTGGTTTCATATGTTTCCTATTGTGTCGTTTGTGTGATTTATGATTTGGCATACATAGGTGTATTTTTGAATGCGTATTTTCGTTGCTGTTTGTGGAGTTGGATGCGTGGAGTGACTTAAATGGATAAAGTTTGAAATGAGCATATAAGAGAAAGCTTGAAAGTGGCGCCTGTTACAGATAACATGAAAGGGAGTCGTCTGTCTTTGAATGGACATGTGATGAGGATAGGTAGAATACATGTGACTAAAAGAGTGGTGAATTTAAATGTTGATGGATGAAGAAGAGGAGGAGGAGGGGAATACCAAAGAGAAGAATGTGTAAGAGAAGAATGTGTGAGAAATTACATGAAGGAAAAAGGAGTAAAGATTGCGTGACGAATGAAGGGGAGAATGGAATAAAAGAAAATTGCGCCGACCCCAAGTGACATAGGAAAAGGAAAATAGCAATAGTTTTTAAGAAGAAATAAAGGTTTATTTTTATAAAGTTTGACTTAGTAGTTTTAGCCTTTTTTTATTTTTTTTCGCTTGGCAAATCTTCAAATGACTCCTCCCGCTCAGGGCGGAGCGGAAGGAAGTGTCAGACTTGTACTGACTAAAACCCATCCATGTTCCTTCTTAGCCCTTTGTGTTCCAGGGCCACGGTATCTCTTTCGAACAGTCCCGCAGCCCTGGCAGGCATCGGCCCACTCGGACCCCTTTCGATTTGCTGACATCTCCTTGATGGTAGTTTAAGCCTCTTTAGAGATATTGTAAAGATCATCATCGATACAGATTTTCATAAACACTAACGTACGTACACGTAAATACTGCTGCTTCGTTGGTCTAGTTATGTTTAAGGTCCATTTGATAGGGGGCGAGCCTATTGCCATCAACCGGGCACAAACCTTGACTACGTGGCTGCTACTGCGAAATTCCTGATGGAAAAACCCAATAACACTATACCTGACCAGGCAATCAAACCCAGGAGCTCATGCTCAGCAGTCGCGATTGAGACCATTAGACCAACAAGGATTCATTATTATTGGCATTGCTGCGGCTGCCTCGCTTCTGCAGCGCGTCGGGTATGTTCGCCAATGTGCGCGTAGACTGTTTCTATGCCTCGATAGCGGGCAGAGTGAGGGGCAGCGGCACAACAGTCTCCTCGCCGTCGTCGCCGACAGGTTAGACGGGCCATTCATGAGGCATTGGTTGGCCCTACATGCGCCCATATTTAAGCCATGGGGGAGATGATTGGTGTTATATATTTTCGATTATTAACTTAATAAATCTAATTGATTATGTTATGTTAAATGATTACTTTTTAAAATTAACTTCCATATTTTGAATTTTATGTATAAATTAAATTCGTTATTTTGTTATTTTTAATTATTATTTTAATTTGCTGTATGTACATATTGTGATTTTTTATTATTTATGGTATTTTATATATTTATGTTTTGTTGAAGTTTTTTATGGATATTGTATCTGACTAAATAAATGAATTGAATTATTGTCAACCACAACGTTTTACAAACAGCTCAACTTAGAAAGAAAAAAAAAAGAAATTGGCACATGGCGCAAGTGCAGACAACAAAAAAGAAAACTAAACAGAAAAAGATAATATTGTGTGCCTCACGGCGGCGCCAAATAGGCCCAGTTTATGAAAACTTGATCACAAAATAGAAAAAAGACGTTACAACCAATCTTCCCGACACATTCTAAAACTCCCTTCGCGCATCAGAAAGCAATTTCAAAATTACCGACTCCAAGCGTTCGTAAGCGAGAAAATATTTAAAAGGTCGTTCTTATTAACCTTCGCGATCGAAGACTGTGACAATTTAATTTGGTTGGCTAAGTGGATTTGGCAGCAAGACTTGGCAACGCGTTGAGCCTGATGTCGCCAGTTATTCTTTAGGCTGAAGCCACACAGGTAGGGGTACGTTGACATGCTATATGGCGACAATAATGGTTTTGGTATTGCAATGGGTACCATTTGATTTAATGGGTATAAAATACTCTTAACAAAGCCGAAAGACACTTGTTTTCCACGTGATTGCGTTTTTTTTTGTAAGTGAAACTTCTAATGCGACTTCCAACAAGGTTGCGTTAAACGTTTAACGCTACCATGGAGGGGGTATGAAAGCACTGTTGCGTTAAACGTTCAACGCTTCTGGGGAGGGGGAATAGAAAGTGACATCGCGAGAGTGAATGCGTGGCACTCGAACGCATGCGTGTAGTATACCTGTTACAGGCCAGCGCGAGCTTTAGCGACGAGTAGCGTCATTTTCACATTACGAAGTTTCACTTCTTGCGCGCGCAGGGACTCCACGCACTAATTTTTACTAGACCATCATAAAAAGTTTTTATTTTTCATACAATTTTTTTTTTTTTTTGAGTGGCATCTCGTAGTTCAACCTATGAGGTTGTCGTCTGCTTAACCGGACTATCCTGTGGGTGCCTTAAGAGTAAGGCCTCCAGCCAGGGCATAAAAACTTAAAAACTAAGCGACTGCACGCTAAGGGCACCCCCTGTGGGGTACGAACCTCGGCTTAGGGCGTTTAATTTTATATTATTTACTTATTACCTTTAGACCTCCGTACTATTCAATGCACCCATCAGCACAATGTTTTGAGTCGTGAGCCAAGTCGTTTCCCAGCAATTTTTTTTGCGTACAGTCACTTAGTTTGATTTCCAGAATGCTTGATAGACGGTTTCGTGAAGTGTCCGTTTACATCTTGCAGAGAGGTCAGTGTGCCATCATTGATCAGTGATTTTAAGACCCACGCCATTCCTAGCCCTAATTAGTCACTTAGTTATGACTATTCTGTTGTACATAGGCTACAGTTCGTCTGACATTGAAATCTTTTTTAGAGTTCCGTACCCAAAGGGTCAAACGGGACCCTATTACTGAGACTTCGCTGTCCGTCCGTCCGTCCGTTCGTCCGTCTGTCACCAGGCTATACCTTATGAACCGTGATAGTTAGCCAATTGAAATTTCTACAGATTATGTATTTCTGTTGATGCTATAACAAAAAATACTAAAAATATTATAAAATAAATATTTAAGGGGGATCCCATACAAAAAAAAATGTTTTTTATGCTCGTTTTATAAATGGTACGGAACCCTTCGTGCGCGAGTCCGACTCGCACTTGGCTGGTTTTTTTTTTAATTTCAAACAAGAAAACGACTAGCATTAAAGAGTTCTTAATTTATATGAGAAAACCCGTACTGAAACCGCGTTATGGGATGGCTCACTGCTGCTCACAGATAGAAGACCTGTGTCCTATTTGGATATGTTATATACACTACTTCGACAGTAGTGCAAGTGACAAATGACGACACGCTAGATGACTAATGACTTACAGAAAGTGACGGCGCGGTCCGTGACAAAAGTTCTGCACTCAACGCACTTTCGTCGCCATGAAATTCTAGCTTTTCATAGCTATGTGTCTCTAGCCTTATATCCAGTCAACGCAAATTGCTAGATTTGCTCCGTTTTGTCTTGACAACCTTCACTTTACTTCAAATTTGCGAGTGCTGATTCCTTTCTTTTAATTTAAGTCCACAAACTAAGATGAATTGGCATTTGTTTCGAGTTGTTCTTTTGTTTTCGTCTAATTGTAAAGTTTTGTTTGGCTGTCGTAAGCTTATTATTTTGTGCGTGTTGATTTCGCCGGCTGCTAAAGAGCTCTGGGAATAATCATTTTAGGTTTTGTTATGGGTTTACTTATAATTCGTTGCCTTCGCTTTAATTTCCGATGTCTCAGGTGAGCCCGGACATCGCCAAAGGAATATGGAGCTCGGCGGGCTCCGATGGATGGGTTGCGAACGTCATGCGTTGCGCCGCAAGAACTGCTGTTCTTGCGGCTCATCTGCCAAGGCGACAGTAGGCTCACGGCGGTGGTTTTTAAAGGGTGCAAGCCTCATATAACGAAACCGTCTCCCCGGACGGTGCGGTATGCGTTAGGCATTATAGCACCGCTTGATAAAAAAAAGGTTTTAAGTTTTATTTTACAAATAAGCTACTATTTTCTAAGGGATGACAGTCAATTCAAGAACTTAGGTACCTAGTCTACTTGTAACTAAGACGAATTATGTTGCTTAATGAAAATCAACTCAAAACCCGCGTCCACCGAATCTGTCACCGGTTATATTATGTTCGTTCTCGTACTGCGTTATCGTCCAAACTAGTTTTTATGTATTGTAGATATAATCTGGCCAGATTATATCCATCCCAAACAGAATATCAAAGTGGACCCCCTCTGCAGGATATGCACCACCTCCTGTCCTGCCCAATCCTGCTCAACCACTTGCACTACACCTTTCAGAATTTAATCAAAGCTAATGTTAGAGCTGTACATGTACAGTCAACAAAATAGTTAGGTATACAGGCAAAAAAAACCATCCACTACTATTAAAATTTTCACTAGTATTTCGTCTCTAGTAACATTTAAAACATAAGACTAGGAGACTTCAAAAATCGATATATAGTTTTCGAAATATTAGTATTTATTAATATTTCGAAAACGTTTGTTAATTGTAATAGGAGTGGATGGATTTCTGCCTGTATAGCTAACTATTTTCTGTACATACTGAACTAACACTAGAGACTTTGAGTTTCATCGAAACGTAAAGAAGATGAAGTGAAAAGCACTAACATTATAATCAATTTAATAGCACAATTATTATTGCCGTAATAGCTAAGGTACTTATAGAAATTACTTCTAAACAAAATATAAACAGACAAAGAGAGACTTGAAACAGATTACACAAAATAACATTTCGACCGACGAAGATGAATCACAAGTATATAATAATATAATTGAGTTTACTTAATTCAATTATTTAGCCTAAAGTTTATTGTTACTAAGCCACTTATTACAATACAACGATGAAGATGTGATTATTTTTAGCCTTTACTGGAAAATAGAATCTGTTATTTTTGCTTTAAGATCGGTTTTCGTTTCAAGGATTTCAATCGACTGCATATTGCCTGCGTAAGTCTATTAGACACAAACGCGACTGCTAGCATGAGATCAGGGGTTCAATAGGGGATCGGACTGGGTAAAGAAAACGACATTCTATTTTGTCCGTCAGACAGGTAGGTAATACAAAAATATTAGACACGTATTTTTTGGTTTATCAAAATATCAAAAAATGACTGAGTTAAAACTCATTAAAGTTGGAGAGTGGGGGCTTACTACGTCACAAGTAGGTATAAAACTTACCTACATGTGACGTCATGCGCCATTTCAACTCAATATATCTTCGTAATTTTATGACCACGTGAAAAAAGAAAAAATACGTGTCCAATACTTTTCAATAAACTACCCGACAGACAAAGAAAAAAAAAATAGGATTATCCCCTATTGAGTATTAATTGCTTCCATTCGATTTTACTATAAAATCGAATACCTTAAAAAATAAACTACGAGTATAGCCGATCACAATCCACTCCAACAAAAAAACTGTATCTCAATCACGGCAAAGTACCTCGGTAACCCAGGTACTCTCCGCGAGATCGTCAGCAACACCAAGGGGCTGCTGGCCTTTCTCGGGGAACTGGGGTGGTTGGAGTAATGTTCCCACCCGCACGTAAAATACGCGCCTTAGACGTGGAGTTGCGGAAACCAGCCCGCTATATAAATAAATATAGCAGGCAATACAATACAATCCTCAATCTTGCCCCCAGGTACCACAATAGCAGAATGATCAACTACGACGTGGAACGAGGCATCAACGTCACAACGGACCCGGTCCAGCGTCTGTCAGACCTGCTGATACCGGCGGCCAGCGTGGCCCATGCTGGCAACTACACGTGCGTGCCGAACAATGCGGTTCCTGCTAGTATATACGTCCATATTTTTAATGGTGAGCACATCTTCCTAACTATATTTATATTTATACAGTGTGTAACGGTAAAAGTATAATAGTTAAGGGTGTGCTTCAGTTTGGTCTGTTACAGACCATCAAACTGAAGCAAATAGCCCACCCTTAAGTATGTATAAACCCTTTCCGATACACACTGTATAGAGTGACTGGTAATTAGTGATCGATACTTAAACACGTGATTGTACTCATGATAAGGGAGTTTTTCTGAAATACTGACTTTAACCAACAAAAAAAAAGAGCGTTTACTAATAATTAACGAGGAACCGCAATTTCTATTGATTAAAAATAAAGAAAATTTCATGAGGTTGTCAGAAATTTTATATAATTTCTGACAACCTCATGGATTTTGACGAGGATGCAAAACAACACCTTGTATAATATTATAAATGTGAAACTGCGAAAAGCATTTAGGCATTAACCACACGAAAGGAAGATTAAGATCGGAATGATGAGAATGTGACGTGGAGGAATGAGGAACATGATCTGAAAAAGGTAAGAGTATGAAGGTGGCTCTACGAGTAAAGGAAAACAAAAAAAAATTGGACTGTATGTGTGAAAGACGAAATGGCTAGAAAAGGAGTGACTTCAGTGATGCTGGTTAACAGTGTTTGTTAACAAGAAGAAGACATTATTAAGGTACTGACCTCAAAATAAATTGGTATAGAGGATTTTTTTTCTGTAGTAGATTCTATGACGTTATTTTTTAATTTAGTGCAGTTGCAACCTTACCGCGCGTTTGAACAGTTCCCACATGAATATTTCAACAGAGATACTAAACCTACTGTAAATTTTACATAAAAAACAAAGACGCCATTAAAAAATAATTGAAATTTGCTCACAATAATCACTCATAAGTAAGCCTTTCATAAATTTAATTAAAATTTATTTATTCCAGGTTTAACGTTTTTTAATTATTAATGATATCCAGAAAATAATTTGAAAGACACAAATAAATAAAACTGATCATTATCAACCAATGGCATCCTATATAAAGGGTGTAAAACACCTCTTAACGAAGCCGAAAGGCACTGGTTCTCCCTGTCATTGCGATATTTTTTTTGTTCTATACCATACCTGGGAACCTTCTAGTTACGGAGATATTAGGGGTCAAAGTTCCAACTTTTTGACAAGTATTTTTTTTAAATACAAGTTTTTAATGTAAGAATTTTACTTTAAACACCTCCAGGACCCCCGTACTATTCAATCCGTCCATCAGCACAATGTTTTGAGTGCGTTACATTGAGTTCTACCACAAAACATGATTTTACACCCCCCAAAAAAAAGTCGTTTCCCAGCAATAATTTTTGCATAAAGTTACTTAGTTTCATGTACAAAATGCTTGGTTGACGGCTTCGTGATGAGGTGATTTACACCGTGCAATAAATTTGAAAATCCATTAGTTAGACACTGGGTAGATTTACACATGTCTACCCGGTGTCTGAAAACCAGCAAAGTATGCTTAATAAAATGTACAGATTTTAAAATCGTTTTTAAGTTTTATTGTTAGTAACACTGTGGTTTTTTTGCCGAAAAAAAAATATAAATAATTTATATTTGACCGTGGGCCAACTTATTTTAGAAAACTGAAGATTTCATGATATTAATTAGGATTGCATACAAAAAGACTAAAAATGTAAATAACGTTGAGAGTTGGAGAGTCAATAAAGTAATTTTTGATGAGAACGAAAAAAGAGTAAAAGTATAAATAAAACTTTGGTCCGAAGCAAACTTGGCTTTAGGCCAGGAACGAAGAAAAAAATACAAATTGTGCTACCCGCCTCTGGACGATCAAGAATCTAGAGATTTATTTGCAAAAGACCCACTACCTTCTTAATCAAGTACAATTGAATTTTAAATATTTACTGCTGATGGTAATGAGGTATAAATGAGAAGGGATGAAACGCATGCGACTAAAAGAGTGATAGATATGAAGGTTGATGGATGGAGAGGGAGAGGAAGACCAAAGAAAAGATGAATGGATTGAGTGAGGGATTATATGAAAGAGAAAAGAGTAAATGATGCCGTGACGACTGACAGGGAAGAAAGGAAGAAGAAAACGTGTTGCGTCGGCCCCAAGTAGAATGGGCAAGACCAGGAAGATGATGATGATGTTGATGTTAATGGTAATGTATACCCTGTATGGTGCCCTAATGAAAAAGTGTATAAGCTAATTACTGAAATGGTCCAGAAGTCTTTTGTCCGGTTCCTCTACCTCAAATTATATAGGTTTTACCCATATATGTACCCTAAGCCATTCGTACTGGATATGGTGACCTACCAAAGCCTAGAAGTCAGGAGAAATCTTGCTCTCATTAAATGTTTCATTCGCCTAATTTGTGGTTCTCACTTCAATTCTTCGTTATTGCAATTCATCTCCTTTAGCGTCCCACTACCTATCAGACACGTTCTTCGCCCACGCCAACGGCCTCTGTTTTCGATTCCTTATACTAGCACCGTGGCTCTGAAGACCAGCCCACCATTTCTAGCCCTTACTCATATTAATAACATCATAATGTATGATGAATCCATGGATATCTTTGCCGATACTGAACTGAGACTCCTCAACACTGCTTCTCGATACCTCGATTCCATTGCCACTCCCAGTACTATCTCCATGAAGTAGGAATTTTATGTTAATATGAGTTTTTCTTATTATTATTTTTTTTTAATTCAAATCTGTATTTTTTTTTACTAAATGGGAAATGTCTTTTGTATTTCTTTTCATTTGAATGCTGGGAAAAACGTTTTGTTATTTTATTCTAATGTCTACCATATTATTTACTTTTTAATATTGTTATTTTATTCTATCAGCATATTCTTTACTTTCTAATATTGTTATTTTATCTAACTCTCTATATCTGTAGTTTTACTAGTTTCTGATATTTAAACAATAACTTGTACGTTTGGTGTAACTGTTAGTGTAAGTTGGTTATAAATAAATAAATAAACCCTATTATTTCAGCTCTTAAAAGCTAAAAATATAAAGAGTAAGAATTTCAAAACATGTTTTAAACACTTCACGATAGTACAAAAGGATTTGAAAAAAAATCTTCTTACTACACAGGTTATTTTGCGAAATCAAATATTCTAAAAAAAATAACACCAAAGCAGTAGAGGGATTTTTTCTAACATCCAACAATTAAAATGATACCCCTAAAAGCTTAAAAGAAACTGCAAAGAATAAAAACAAGGCGAAAAATTCTCGTTTCGTCGGCTACAAAAATAAGCTCTCAGGAATAAATTCTAATACTTTGGTCACGGCTAATTTGAGAAGGGTCTGTATAATATAATATCAGAAAGGTCAGAATATCCTCTAAAAGTTAGAAGAGTGACAAAACGTATATATGAAAGTATTTGAGCCTGTTAAAAGGTCTAATTTAATGTGAAACATTATACGCCTTTGAGGTCAGAAGCCATTATTTTCCCTTATAAAGTAGCTAATATATTTTGCCACACTGAATTAGAGAAGATTATCCTAATATAGAAGTTTAGTCTGGTGACATTATAAATAATAATTCTTAAGTACAATAAAGTACTTTTTTTAAGTACATTATTGTTCCTTGTATTTTTACGTTATACAAAATAATGTTTCATCCATTTTGAAACTCCTTTGTTCTTAGTTAAGAGGACCGAAGGCTAATTCTTGCAACCCACAGGTTTTTTGTACTGCCACCCACTTAACTTATAATAAGCCTTTTTTAACTGCCTCCTACGTTCCTAAACATTCGTCATCATAATCTTGTCTGTTTTGTGAGGTCAAAGAAAGACGTTATTTCATTCTCCACTGTCAATCGAAACATTATTCATCATCAGCCTATAATATTCTCACTGCTAGGACACAGGCCTCCTCTCTATGAGAGGGAGTGGACTGTAATCCACCTCGCAGGCCCAGTGCGGGTTGGTAGATGTCACATGTCTTCGAATTTTTAGTTCTAAGACATGCCGGTTTCCTCACGCTGTTTTCCTTCACCTTTTTTGAGGGCAGCGGTGATGAAATAAATTACACAAAGTAATGCGTCTGCCTGGGTTTGGACCCACGGCTTACTGCTCGTAAGTCAGGGCTGCCGCCACTGGGCCACCGCTGTTCTCCATTATTATTCACTCCTTTTCCATTTACATCATTCCTCAGCATCCATCCATATTTCCTATGGTCATCTTCTCCCTCTCAATCCTTCAAAATTTACTTTCATCACTCTTTCGTCTCAAAGTCAGAAAACTTCTTATCACATGCTAAAACAGACAGTTTAACAGACCACTTTCAAGCTTCCTCAAACATACTAATTTCTAGCGGTTCACTGTCCAGTCAAAATACTATTTAAATAATACTAAAATTAATTAAAGCTACTTATATGTATTTTGGGGGGGTTTTTGCCAATACTCGCCACGCTTGGCAGGCGGGTTGGCGAGCGCAGTTTTGACGAATGTACAGGAAAGGTGCTGCTGCCCACCTTCCGTGAGACTTCCCTCTGCCGGCTCTTACGGCAACCACGGGAGGAGAGGGTGGGGACTATTCTTACGCCGGTACCACCACGGCACGCTGGGCGCAGGCCGCTTCCAACCGGTCCTGTTGGAAATCCATGGGGGAGGCCTATGTCCAGCAGTGGACGTCCTACGGCTGATATGATGATGATGATGATGATGACTTATATGTATTCATCTACTCATTCATTTTATATTCTTAAGAATGCCTTCTAATAAAATATCGGAAGAAGAAATATTCCATCAATCAAATCCGCTTATTTCCCATACTTTCTAACACAAATTCTTTACGCAAACCCAGCTTAAGAGCGAACTCCAAACATACCTCCATCAAAGGTCCTAACTATTCAATTCCAATCGCGGGAAATGGTTGAGTGAATCAAAAAGAGGCTATCCAAGACTCAGAACCACAGAAAAGATAAATCAAAAGTTTAGTTACAAACAAGATTTAGGAGGACCCTTCTCGAAGCCTTCAACCAAGCATTCTGTAGATCGAACTAAGTAACTATAATATGCAAAATGATTGCTGGGAAACGACTTTTTTTTTGAGCTGGAATTCAATGTAACACACTCTGTTTTTGTGCTGATGGATGCATTGAATAGTATGGGGATCGTGGAGGAGAGTAAATTTATGAATTAAAAATTAATTGAAAAAGTTGGGACTTTGACCTCCAATATCTCCGTAACTAGAAGGAAGTAATGGTCTATACCAAAAAAAAATATCGAAATGACGGGAAGAACAAAAAAAGGATTGTGTGGTTTTATGAAACCACGGTAAAAGTGAAACTTGTTTTCACACTATAGACATTTAACTAAAAAAAATTGGGAGCGCCTTTCACTTTATCCCTACTCCGCGGAAGACCGTCACGCGACATGCAACACACAGACGAAAAAGTTTGAGACGATGTAATAAAAGTTTAACTTTAAAAACAAAACAAGCCTTTCGGCTTCGTTAAGGTTACTTTTACACCCCTTATATCAAGCGAAAATAGGCTCATGCACACATAGACGCGTACGTACGGCGATCTGAAACAAATGCCGGTCGCGAGTGCGCTTGCACTCGCTGTACGTGAAGCGTGTCTTTGTGTGCGTGGACGTTCGCTTGTTGTATGGAGCTGAGCTTCTGTATCTGTGTTATATTGTGTTCGGGCGAAAGAGAGTCAATCAGGCGCTCATTGAAGCGTGAATATTTCAAATATCTCACTGAGTTTACGCACTGCGTTTGGGAATTGCGTTGATGTTTTGATTTGATTTCATGGTTTCAATTTTTAGTGGATGTCTCAGTAAGTTGTCAGCGGGTACAGTAAACTTAATTTGCAAAGGAAGCTGGAACAATAAATATTTTGAAGCATATTTTATTTATAAATGTATTAATAATATAATATATTTAAACAAAAATTAAAGATGAAAGAATAAAGACAGATGAAATCATAGAAATAGTGTAGGTATAACAAAATTCGATGCCTGTACTAGGTGAAACCTGTTTCACAGGTAGCATGTTTCTAATAATTACTATTAGGGCAATAGATTTCTTTAATTATTAAAATTATAGTAAAAAAACATATTAGTAGGGCAAATAATATTATAAGGCACAATTAGGAAACCGCTTCTTGAGCAAAATCGAGAACACAACAAAATAAATAATTAAATCCTATCTCCAGCATGTTATTAAATAGACGTGGTGGAACGTTTCTATTTTTCGTCTTTGAATTTTAACAGTGAATCAAAAAATTTAGAAGCCTATAGAAAATTTTGTTCAAAATATGTAACGTTACGGTTATGGAAACTAGTGCGTAACCCAGCCCAACAACTTAGTATTCCGATATGCCATCGAGATATTTTTCTTCACGAATGAATTTTATGACATCAATTCACTTAAAGCGATGCATAATTTATTATGAAAAAAATGATAACAGAATTATTATGGATCAATTTAAATAAAAGGCGCACGGGTCAATCTTTAGGTTACGACGCGTTTGCCTAGGTTGGTTCGTGGATGGGTGAAAACTCATTACATACCGAGTTCTCTCCGTTGTTATTTCTTTGAGTCAATCTCTTTCCCTTGCAGTATGACTCGTATCGTGTTTTTCTAACAAACCTTAATATTGCTCTTCCTCCGCAAAAAGAACAACATCATCATCATTTCAGCCGAAACACGTCCACTGCTATGCGATTTGCACCTAGTGGATTCCCACAACCTTCACCAGGTCAGCGGTCCACCTAGTGGAAAATCTTCCAACGCAACGTCTCCGGGTTTGCGGTCGCCATCCCCCATCGGCTATCCGTTCTGCGAGCAATTTGCCCTGCCCACTGCCACTTAAGTTTGGCAATTCTTCGGTCTACGTCGGTAACCTTGGTTCTCTTGCAGATGTCCATAATTCTGATTTGATCACGCAAGAAAACTCCAAGCATAGCCCTCTCTATCACCCTTTCGGGACTTTAAGCCTTCTGATGAAAACCATTTTGAGCGACGACGTTTCAGTTCCGTATGTTATCACTGGCAACGCACACTGGTCATAGACTTTCATGTTGAGACACTGCGGTAAGGACGTGAAAATACCAACCGTTGTAATTAATTAATTAAATAAATAATGTTGGCGGATGTCGAGAAAGTCGTAGAAGTCGAAAGACAAGATGGTTAGATTGTATCGGGAATAAATATGAAAGAGGAAGGAGTCAATGATAATGTGACTGTTTTAGGTGAGGATAAAAAATGCGTTGAGCTGACTCTAATACCCGTATCTAATAGTCAAGTTAAATTAATGACTTGAGTTTAAGTAATTGCTTTAGCAAACATTCTTAACGCAGTAGACAAGAATTTAAGAGCGTTTACACCTTACGGCATTTCATACAAACTTTCAAGTCCTTATTTCCCGAAATGACTGAACTGATTTTAATGGAACTTAATACGCATAAGCAGGATACATAGGTCTAAAAAGTTATTAAAAAAACATTTCCGAAATGTCTTTCAAAAGAAAGATAATTGCAAATTTCTGTTTTTGTAAATAATTATAATCGGTCTAATTTAGCTGCGACACTATTTTTCGATTTTTTTTTTGTAGCTTTTTAAACCTATGTATCCTGCGTTCAAGTTGCATTAAAATCGGAAAATAAGAACTTGAAAATTTGTTTGAAATGTCGTAAGACGTAAACGCTCTTAAAAAAAGTAAGAAACCACAAAGAATTCTAACTTTTGCAGTTCCAACTAATTACCAAGCTACATTTTAAAAATAGTATCTTAAAGAATGACCTTTTTAAATTAACATTTACTAACGTAAACACTCAGACTTGTTCATAGATACAGGCTGTAAGTAAGATAAGACAAAGGCAAGAAGACTGAAAAGATGTGTGGTAATCGGTTGTCGTGGTATGGGCATGTGATGCGGAGGAATGAGAAAAATGTCGTGAGGAAAGTTTTGAGTATGAATGTGGATGGTTATAGGAGTAGAGGAAGACCAAAGAAACGATGGATGGACTGTGTGAAGGATGATATGGCAAGAAAGGAGGTGTCCCCACGAGATGACAAGTAATAGTTCAACCCAGTAACTGGGTAATACGATACCCCTTGGTAAGACTGGATGTCAGACTGTGTGTGTGGCTTCTGACTACTCGTAACGAAACAACCAACGGCTTAACATATTCAAATGTAAATAGCAATAACCCTATTGCTTGTCATCTCGTGGGACACCTCCTTTCTTGCCATACTTCTGTATGGAAGATGATAAATACAAAAGCAAGAAGATGATGATGAGACGAGTTTTATGCACAATACACAAGCCTTTTTACAAAGTGTCCCAAAAATTCTTCCTATAACAGATCAATATGGACCCAACACATAAAATTTGGCCTACAAAGAATTCCGTCCTTCCCAAATACATAGGTACCTATAAGTTCCCGAGAGCCACATTAAGATTAGAATTCCCTATATTACTCACGTCCACGTCCCAGAAATTCTCATCTAATTTCGGATTCATACCGTGCACCTCGCCACAACTTGATTACACGTTGAAAACGTGAATCGAAGCTAGACCCGCGGCTTTAAATTAAAACTTGGGACAGTCATAAATATCTGTCCTACTTTAAGAAAAAAAAAAGACATTGTTAATTTCATGGTTGTTAACTCAGGATTCAATCTCAGACAGCTTAGCCTGCTAGACGTTAGTAATGATCTTACTATTTAAACAAAGGTCTTGACTTTTGAAGACCTTGTTCTTTTTTTAAGTTACCAACCTTAATAAAAAACAAGGTCTTCAAAAGTCTCTTCTTAGTTATGATAGTCGGAAGGCAACTGAGCTCTCGTGTAGGGTTTAAAACATTGTTACATTCTTTATGTGTACTCAAGGTGTTGTTTTGAGTCCTCGTCTAAATTCAGGAGGGTGTCACTAGACATAAATAATCAATTAAAATTATGGTACATAATTAATTATTAATAAACGCTGCTTTTTTGGTTGTTTGTGTTTGTTCGCATTTTAGAATAATTCCCCTTAACGTGGTTTAGGGAATGAGAAATTATCGAATAAACGTCTGAGATTGTTTGTATGTGTGGAAGCGCGGTTAAAGGGCGAGAATCAGACGGCCCGCGTTTAATACACGGTTAGTTCACACTTACCAAAGAAAAAAAACACTTTCCCATTTTATTATTGATACGGGACGAAAAGCATTAACACAGTTACCTCCTTGAATTTGACGAGAATGCAAAACAACACACCTTGTATTTACTGCTTTACCAACAAAATTTAATAATTATACGAATATTCAAATCATTAGATATGAATCATTTATACAAAGATTTAAAAAATAATATTTGGGCTCACGGTAAATCAAAAGTATAGGAAAATTGTAAATAATAACGTGACGAATGACAGGGACAAATGGAAGAAAAAAAAACCTTAAATAACTACATGGGACAAGGACAGCAAGATGACAATGATTATTTGCACTCACTGTACTGACACTGAAAAGAGTGAGCAAACACAAATCTCACATGGAAAGATAAATACAATTTTCAATCAACACTAGGTATTTAAATCATGATTGCGGCTCGTACTATTAAAAGCGTTTAAACAACATTTCATTCAAACTTTTTAAGTACTTATTTTCCGAAATGACTGAACCGATTTTAATATAACTTCATACGCATAACCAGGATATATAGGTGTAAAAACGTACTATTTTTTTTTTTCGAAAAATTGTGTTTCAGCTAAATTAGATTAATTAAAACTTATCTATAGAAATATCAATTTCCAATAATCAATGTTTAATAAAGACATAATGTTTTTAGTAACTTTTTAGACCTGCCTATCCTGCTTATGCGTATTAAGTTTCATTAAAATCGGTTCAGTCATTTCGGAAAATAAAATAAAATAAATAAATAAAATTTATTTAAAAAGTATTACAAAAAGTGTACATTTATGCGCAGTAGTATTGTTTTTCATACAATGGTATAATTAGTACTTATAAGTAAAATATAACTAAAACATATTCAAAAGGCAAGTAATGATAGTTCAATGCAGATGTTCGGTAGCGACCTGCCTGAACTAGGTTTTTTTTTAAACCTGTGTTTCAGGAATAAGGACTTGAAAGTTTATATGAAATGCCGTAAGATATAATCGCTCTTAATTGGGTTGTGGAGGTCAGATAGGTAGTCGCTCCATGTAAAACACTGGCATCCAGATGCATCCAGTTAGACTGGAAGCCGAGCTAAACATATTTGGGAGAAGGGTACGCAGATGATGATGACTAGATATTCAAAGAAATATTGGCATAAACGTTTCACAGACTCTAACAATTTCCTTGCATCATCATCTGCCTAGCCTTTTCCCAAACTATCTTGGAATCGGCTTCCAGTCTAACCGGATCAGCTGCAACCTTTAAGATCGACCCGTGCGACTGTTATTGAAGTGAAACTTCCAATTCAACTTCCAACAAGGTTGCGTTAAACGTTCAACGCTCCTTGAGAGAGGGAATAGAAAGAGACAAAGCGAGAGTGAATGATTGGCACTCGAACGCTTGCGTGTTGGATACCTGTTACAGACCAGCGCGAGCGTTAGCAACAGCACATTACGAAGTTTCACTTATTCCGCGCGGAGGGACTCCACGCACTATGTTTTTTTATTTAGCCACGAGCTTCTCTAAGAATTTCCTTGCATTTTATATTAAAGATGTTAGCTAAATACGCCATGGGTACGATGACGGCACGGTTGGTGCAGTGGTTGAGCGATCGACTGCTGCGCTACGTGTCGCCGGTTCGATCCCCGCACGGAACAAATATTTGTATGGCCTACAGATAGTTGTTCCGGGTCTGGCTGTTTGTGTATGTGAATTTAAATGTTTGTAAATACACCTACGATACAGGAGAAAATCCGAGTGTGGGGCAAAGTTTTAAAAAAAGAAAAATATTAATCTGTTCTTTCTTTCACAGGTGAAAATCCCGCAGCCATGCAGTCTTCGTCACCGACTTTCATCAGCCGTCTACCCAGCATCTTATTACCGACCCTCATCAGTCTAAACATGATACGGTGACAATTTCATTAGCTCATCAACTCGAATTGTACCCTACATGTAATAGCAAAATGGTTTATTTTTGCGTGGAGCGAAATTTGATGGCGGGTCGTCTGTCAAATAAATTCGAAAGGTTATTACGGGTAATGCGAGGCGTTGAGTGTACATACTATACATGTGTTTTTACTTTGCTCAGTCAGTTTTTGGAACGAAGTTTCTTATCGCGCGTTGTGAAAGGGGGCTAGACAGAAAAATTCTTACGAAAAGTTGTCACGACACTTTTTGCTATAGTAAGCTATTGTAAGCTTTATTTCTTTAAAATAAAGTTGAAATTTCCTTAAAATACGTACAATTGGGGTGTGTATGTGAGTAAGGATAGATATGATTATTATTTTGAGTGACCGAACTACAAAGTACAAATTCGGTTGTGCAGTTAAGTAAGACGTATTGCTTCGAATTAAGGATTAATTTTCCTTAAATTAAATATTTTATTTTTCGGACACTAACTTAAATCTAAAATGTATTGATATTATGTACGTGAAAGGAACTTCGTTCCATCCGGGTGTCCCTTGACACCTCTCAAGTTTTATTAAAAATCTCATTTGTAAATAAATGTTGCCATGCTGTAAATAAATCATCAAGTCCTAAAACAATCAAACATAAAATTATACCTAAAAGTACAGTACTCACATTTCACTAGGTATGTTTTTAAATCGCACGTAATAGGGGGTCAACCTTTTGCCATCAACCGGGCACAAATTCAGATTCCTACTGGCTACTTTTTTTTTTTTTTACTGTGGGAAATCATCAAATGACTCCTCCCGCTCTGGGCGGAGCGGGAGAGAGTGTCAGACTTGTACTGACTAAAACCCATCCATGTTCCTTCTTCGCCCTTTGTGTTCCAGGGCCACGGTATCTGTTTCGAACAGTCCCGCAACCCTGGCAGGCATCGGCCCTCTCGGACCCCTTCCGGTTTGCTGACATCTCCTGCTACTGAGAGATTCCTGATGGACACACCGTATAACACTTTGCCCGACCCGGGAATCGAACCTAGGAACTTATGCTAAGCAGTCGTGACTGCGACCATTAGACCAACAAGGCTTTATTTATTACTAGCTGTCCCGCGCAACTTCGTCTGCGTCACATTATCCCCGTTTTCGCAACATTTTTCATTGCTGCTCCGCTCCTATTGGTCGTAGCGTGATGTTATATAGCCTATGTCCTTTCCTAGGTTGAAATCTATCTTTTTGCCAAATTTCATTAGGATCCGATCAGCCGTTTAGTCGTGAAAAGGTAACAAACAAACATACAAACAAACATACAAACAAACATACAAACAAACATACAAACAAACATATAAACAAACATACAAACAAACAAACAGAGTGACTTTCGCATTTATAATATTAGTTAGGAAGCTAGGATTAGGATTTGCTGAAAAAAAGGAACTGATAAGGACGCGTCTACAGCAGACCTTGAATATATGAAAAAAAAAAGATTGCATTAGAGACATTATTCAGAAAGAACACATGGGAATACATTTTGTATTGAGAATAAATGAGAAAAACACAGCTCACGTTCCCTCTTAAGTTCTAAAACAACAAATTAATCATCAATATTTTTAAAAGCATTTTTTAGTTCAATCAAATCTTCAACTGTCTTGACTTAACCTTCCCGAAGCACATCTTTATACACTGCTCTGCAATTTGGCTTGAGTTCCAAGCCCTCATTAGATTTCAACAATTTCATCTCCTCTCTGTAATTCACCAATTCCTTGGCTTTCTTAACAGCAGGATGGTAAATTATTAGTCATTTTGGAATGGAAATTTTATCCTCCTTTCCCTCATTACTGAGAATCGTGAATGCAATCAATGAGCTTTCCGGATGTAGGTCAAGAGGTCTCCGTACTTATAAATAGGTATTTATTTAATTCTGCAAACGCAATTCTTCATTCTGTCTAAAGAGTTTTGATATGTATTGGTGAGATTTTCAGCTGTTGTTGTTGTCCAAACAAATGATATATTTGGTCGGGACCAAAAAAAGGGGTATATAAGTTTGACGTGTGTATCTGTGTCCGTCTGTGGCATCGTAGCTTCTAAACGGATGAACCGATTTTAATAAAATTGGTTTTGTTTGAAAGGTGTTTTAATCGAGAGTGTTCTTAGAAAGGTTTCGAGAAAATCTGCAAAACCAAAATTAATCAAATCGTTGTAGCGTCGGGGACCGCTAAGTAGACCGCTTAGCGCAAGCACAAAACAAAGCACCCCCTGCGACGCTACGACGCTTGGATTTATTTTTGGTTTTTTAAAGGTTTTTTCAGTCGGGGGGTTTTTAAATTATTAGAATCAAAGACATTCAAATATTTACAAGCGCTAGACGAGACAAGACGAAGAAAATTGTAATCCAATGTTGTGTCAAACTTGTTACTAGTAACTACTACTAGAATTGAGTCGCTCTGTCCAGTGTCATACGCCCGCTTGTCAGATAGCATTCTTGTGTCAAAATCTAAAATATTCGGGATCAGAATTTTTGTCCGAAAATATTCCCAATGTTCGCTCTATAAGTCTTTAATCCCTTTGATTTTAATCAAATTATAATAAATGAAGTTCAAACTCAAACTCCAAGCATTTATTTCAATTAGACCATTACAGGCACTTTTTAAAGTCAAAAAAACAAAAAAAAAGCCAAGCTACAGTCCCAGTCACAAGGCATATTAACTTGTGGAAGTACTGTAGCTGCCCATTCCAAAGCTTAGATCTCTATGCAGAAGAATGGCCATGAAACTCCATGGACACTTTTTTAAATCAAAATATGTTACAAAATCTTGGTTACATCATTCATGTTAAGAATCACAAATTTGTGAGAACAATGTAGAAATACGGGCAAGTAAAGAGTGTCCAGAGTAAAATATTAAAACATTAATAAAAAAAAAAGTACCATTCTCAACTGACAGCGCCCGTTGACAACTGACAGTTGACATTGATATAACGATTTATAACACCTCCTTTTTCTTAGTAATACACAAATTTTGGTCTGGTCTAGCCTTGGTGCTCCCCTCGTTAGTCTGTAAACGTACTGCTGAGCATGAGCTCCTGGGTTCAATTCCCAGGTCAATCTAAATTTCTCAATAGCAGCGACGGAGTTTGACTTTGAGCCTTGTTGACGGCAATAGGTTCACTCCTTATTACATAAATAACATTGGCCATATTTGGGTGTAGCCTAACCTAACCTTTCGGAGATTTCAAGCTTGACATTAAATTGTTTGTCCTTTTATAATTACTATTCATATTTCAATATATATTTTTAGTATTTTTTATATATCTTTTGTGGTTTGGTTTAGTATTTAATGAATAATATTTTATAGATAAACACCTACCATTGTTTGTCTCTGCATCACCCAAAGGTTGACTACTAGAAAATGCCTATGGCATTAAGTCCGCCTCTGTTCTATGTGCTTGAAGTGTTAAATAAATTAACAAATTCATTTTAATAAAAAGTAACATCTTGTCTTATCAAATCGAAAATTATGTTATTTTGCTTTCATTTAATTAACGAAATAAATTGGGTTATCAGCTAGACAAATTTTCAAACTAATTCTGTCTGAATAAATAACGCTATTCTAAAATAATTGGCATAGTTATGTAAGTTCACAAAAACTTTAACATTCAAACTTTCAATAAGATACAGACTAAAATCAAGCACAAAACAATATTTTCGACGGTAAATATTATTTAAGTTTGTAAATTGGAATGTTAACTTTGATGTGTTAGTAACAAAGATCATAATTATTCATTTGACTATGCTTAGAAATTTTTGCAATTACACGACTTCACTTGCGTCAAGCGAGATAGACGTGTATCCTTCACTAGATTACCGTCTAGTCGCAAGTCGGGTCGCAGTGACTCCTATAGTCAAAATTACAACAGAACTAGGCAAAACAATTGAAGATCAACTTGTACCAAAAACTCGCAATTGTAAACGACAATAATCGCTATCCATATTGACAGTAACTAAGTATATCATATCGCACGCGTATCTAGACATATACAGGCGGGACAATGTATACAAAAATAAAATTTTAAATAAAAAAAAACCCCGACAGAAAACCCCCCTGGCGATGCCCATGGTGACAAAATTTCAAAATTCGAATCGACCAGAGCAGCTGTAGAAGTAGTTTATATCGCTTCATGAACTAGAAAAGAGGTGATGACCTTCAATCAGCTCAGCAGATTTTCTTGAAACATAGCTAAGAACACACTCGGTTAAAACACCTTTCAAACAAATCAAATTTCATCAAAATAAGTTCATCCTTTTAGGAGCTACGATGCCACAGACAGACACAGATACATACATTAAACTTATAACACACCTCTTTTTTTGTCGGAGTTAAAAATGTCCTGTATTATGATACGCCTTAGATAATGGTGTTTAACAACATTAAGACACACACGCACACACATACACTCACTCTCTCACACACACACACAGAGACACACACAACATACTCACAGTTTTGTACACTTAGTTCGGAATAAACATTTTTACTTTGACTTTTAGTACGGGCAGCGATAGTCATCACAGCTTAAAACCATTCTACTACAGCATGATCTTTCATTTGTTTTCTCTGCATTCACTGTAAAAGCACGCGTGTCCTTTACCAAACGATAATAGCCCCAATACCACCAGAAACCATCAGTGCTCTAGGGACATTTTACATTAACAGAGGAACAAATAACCCATGTGTTGATTTTCAAAGAGACACAGACCATCAGCTCGAATAGTAAACATGAGCTAGTGACCCAGTTCCTCT
This sequence comes from Cerastis leucographa, assembly GCA_963082945.1. Taxonomy (NCBI): domain Eukaryota; kingdom Metazoa; phylum Arthropoda; class Insecta; order Lepidoptera; family Noctuidae; genus Cerastis; species Cerastis leucographa. Next base: position 2,201,186 of record OY720369.1, on the reverse strand, counting down.
TACCAAGTCCGATTCGTTCTACACTGTACTGTAGGTACAGGGTGGATTTCTAAACAAGATTCACTTTGAGCTATCATGTTCATGAATATCATTATTCTAAGTAAGCATGACAAAAATTTGAAAATTTTGAAAACTGATTTCTTTAACTTACAATGCCACTTACGGGATATCTTCCGTGATTATTAATTATTGTGAGCTCCCATATATTTCAACAAACAAAAAAAGAGGGTAGACAGATTTGTCTGCTCCTAATTATTTATTTACCATCTGCACTCTCCGGTCATCCCGCGATCATGGCGCTTGCAATAATAATCCTCTTCTTAGGGTGTCGATGGCAACCTAAATTGTGTCGACCCAGAACTAAGCCACTAGTTTGGCGCCCTCTGTAGCATCCATCAGTTCTTGTAATGAACAAACAGCAGGACACGCAGGATACGCTATTATTAGTGGCATCGTTTGTGGGGCAGCACCACATTTACACTCCATGGCAGAATCACTAATGAATCTCCACCTGAGCATGTTTTCCTTGCTGCTACCAACCGAAGTCTATTTAAAGACATCCAGGTCAGCCATGGCAACTCATGTCCAGGTGGGAGACTCTCAGCAGGTGGAACGAATGGGTTAGGTAAGGATGCACTACCTCGCCACAGCGTTAGTCGCTCCGTAGACCGGTCGCCAGTAAGTGCGGTAACACAATAATAATAAATATCGAGAGCTCTCAATAATTAAAATCACGGCAGGTATTCTGTAAGTGACAGTGTTATTTTAGTAACAAACCGTGAAAGCATGAAACCACTTGTTTCTTGTTATGAAATCAATAAATGTTCCATGAGTTTTACGAAGTAACAGCGACTGCAGTGGAAAAATAAAATGATCGAAATAACTTAGTACATGCCACGACTCACCGCGATGCGACATACGACATGACGGCACAGTGCATGTCGCTTGACGCAGCTCACAAATTGGTATTGTGTTGAAAAAAAAACAAAATTTAGCATTTAAATAAAGAAAGTAAAGCTAAATTATACACGAACTAAATATAATTAGAAAAAAATATTTTTGCAGAAAAGAGATTTGCTACGGACTGTATTTTCAATATATATTTCTCTATGTGATGGAAAGCACGAGGATGATAATTCTTGCTAATAAACTGATCCTATATACAACAGGCAATACACGTCATCTGCTTAGCATATAAATTCGTCCGAAGATGGAAAGGTCTTCAAAGACTAGTGATTACTATTTGTTATATGGCGATACCAGTTTGTAAAGACACTTTAGATGTTGACTCACTAGATAAAAGAAAAGCTAAGGATCTTGAAATAGCAAAAGATTCATTTTCAAAAGGTGGATTCGTTAATTATGATACTAACGCGCAGGGTATTGGGTCTAACGTTTTAATATTTGAATCAATTTTACAGCTCGTTATTGTTAATGATGCTTAATTCTTTGAAATATTTCATTGAAGTGTAAACGGCGCCACTACGCTAGGTAACAATAAATTCTACATTCGAGTAGTACTAACGAATCTTATAACAATAAATTTCTTACGGCGAAGACCAATTTCATTGACATCATATATAATGAATGGTCATCTAGCAATTATTTAATCATAGGTGACAAGTTGATACCAATATACAGGGTGTAACGGAAAGGGTATATACCACATACTTAAGGCTGTGCTACAGACCATCAAACTGATCATGTTTCTCATCATAAAACATGTTTTTCAACGAAAAAAAAATGTGCTGCCCCATACAAAATTGCAATACCTATTCCACCCAAATGTATGGGGCAGCTGATATTTTTTTCACTATCAAGATGTATGTCCGATGGAGAAATATATTCAGTTTGATGGTCTGTAGCACACCCTCAAGTATATATACCCTTTCTGTTACACCCTGTATAGACACCATTTCTGTGATGAACAAGGGAAGTGAAGGTACATCTTGACGTTCACATTATCACTGTGCACTTTCCACTCAAGCATGCATCTTATAAGAAAATCAATACCTAGTTAGCCTACATCGCAGTGAGAAGAAAGATATTGGATAAAACTAGAAGTAGAACTAACTTACAAACATAAACCTACGTTTGTTTCTTACGGGTTTTTCCATTGGAAAAAAACTTAGGTTTATGTTTAGATAGAATAAACGGAAATCAATTTTGTACAGAACACAACCTGCTAGTATTACTTGTAAGTAAATTTTATTTGTTGAAACATGATGTACATGACACAGAAAGAAAACAGAAAAGTTATAACATGTGCAGCAGCATATCGTGGCGTACAAATTGATAAGAAGATACGGTGTAATTATCGTGGTATTATTCATAAAAATTACATTTCATCATTATTCATTAAAGATTAGGTATAAATAATACAATTCAATGTCAAAATAGTCATTAAATAAATTGGTCAATGAAAATAATTAAGAATAACTGTTATTGAAAATGTCAACTCCGAATTACAATTATTCCAAAAATACAATAGATTACAATAAAATGTCAAAAAAATACAATGGATTACGATAAAATGTCAAAAAATACTATGGATTACTATAAAATGTCAAAAAATACAACATTGTCGTGTCAAAAACGATCTACATACGATAGCTATGATCCTACATACTCCTTTTACCTGGCCCACGTTCAAACATCTCATCATAAACGCACGCCGGTTGCGAGTGCAACGCACCTGACTTTTTTGAAGAACCTCATAAAAACGTCAGTGTATGTTCCTCTAAGACGACACCTCCTAGCGTTACCACTGATATCTGCCTTATAAATTGGTTAGTTACCTTTTGTTTTTCGCTTTTCACTCATTCTCTCTACATGATCTCTTTAAGGATACTATTTTCTCTTTTCAAGTAATAAACTAGCTGGTTTTAATAAAACCGGCCTGTTCCCACAAGTGTTAATAGAAAATTAATTCAAGTATTATAGCATAACGTTCATAATCGTTTACTGCTATGCGCCTATTATAAGCCCCGTAAGTAATTTTAATGGAGCCAGTCTCTAATTCCTTTCTAAAATTGTTACAATTACGGCTCCAATTATTTGAAATAGGCGACCTTTTGCACACTAATGAGACTTTGAACTAGCGATCTGTCCCATTTCAATGTTCTTTACTTGCTATTACAGATATATAAAGTTTTATGGATTGAAAGTTTCGTTAAGGTTAAAAAGGAGACTACTTTGGAAATGTGAAAGGTTTCAAAATTGACGAACCCAATTGAATTTGTCGCGAACGCCGTCTGACCGTATCTTGTTGGCGTAGCAAGCGTGTTCTATTTTATTTACTATCTGGTCGTGTCAAATGGTACAGCTTGCTAAATAAAAATGTGAAAACAAGAATACATGAAATGAAACTTTTTTTGTGGCTGTTTTTGTTTATCAATTTTGTATGTAAAACAGTTGTGGTGGATCCAATTTTAGTAATGTGTTTTTCATTAGAACACAATTTAATTTTCCATGATCGCATTACATTAGAGACAGTCATGCAAATTGCTGGTATCCTGACTCATATTATAAATGCTAAAATTCGTGACGTGAATACTCAGAGACTAGCCAGAGGATTTCCACGAATTCGTTATCATGTCTAATTTTACTGAAAGATTAACATTTGGAATTTCGATATCAACTACTGACATACATAACCGAGCTGTTCAAACGAAGTCGTTTATTAAAAAAACTTTCAAATATTCAGAACTGTACTGATTTTAATCAAAATAATAAACAATACATTTTTGTTCTAAAAAAAGATCGAATCGACAATAATACATAAGGGTCTATATAAAACAACGTTCTTTCAGCGGGAACGATATGAAAAAGTCAAAATTGACATTATGAAAATGAAATGAAAAGTCAAAATTGACATCATGAAAATGAAATGAAAAGTCGAACAATAGTGAAAAAATCAAAATGGACATATTATTATTATGAACTACTCGCAGTTGTTGTAAAAGTACAAAAAGCTTTGAAATTGGCAAAAATGTAATAAATAAATATTTCAATAGCGCCTGTTTACAATCCAGGAAAGCAAACATTTAAACAATTTTATTGATTTGTGATTGTATACAGGACTGAACATTGAATAACGTGTTTAACCGATGATATAGCAGCATTTGCAAGCATTCGTTAATTTATACAAGCCAGCCAGCTATTTGATATTTCTAGTTTCATTGTTTTAAATTTAAATAAAAGTCGAAAAGTTTCCGGCTGCTAATATAAAATTAAGGATTCATAATTATCCGAACGAAAATTGATTGAAATAAAGGGAGACTATATTGAATTGATATTACTTTTACCGTCGGTTATAACTAGAGAAAACTTCAGTAATGTAGTGACGTGATAGTTTGTATCTCTAAGTAATCTAATGTGTGTTGGGCCGGAAACTTTTTGACCTACTTTAAAGGTGTCTTGATAACTATTGTTTGAAAATTAATTCACTAAATATTATTGCACACTCAAATAAAAAACTTGAGAGGTGTTAAGGGACACCCGGATGGAACGAAGTTCCTTTCACGTACATGATATCAATACATTTTAGATTTAAGTTAGTGTGCGAAAAATAAAATATTTAATTTAAGGAAGATTAATCCTTAATTCGAAGCAATACATCTTACTTAACTGCACAACCGAATTTGTACTTTGTAGTTCGGTCACTCAAAATAATAATCATATCTATCCTTACTCACATACACACCCCAACTGTACGTAATTTAGGGAAATTTCAACTTTATTTTAAAGAAATAAAGCTTACAATAGCTTACTATAGCAAAAAGTGTCGTGACAACTTTTCGTAAGAATTTTTTCCGTCTAGCCCCTTTTCACAACGCGCGATAAGGAACTTCGTTCCAAAAATGTCGTATAAAAAAACAAAATACTCGCCACAAACGTAGCCAAAAATTCTAAAACAATCATCGCACATAGCCAAAGTTTCTATCAAAAGCACGTCTGCTCAGGAAATTCAGCTCAAAAACTTCCCCTTAGGAAAGATTCATGCCATTATCGCCACACTGCGGCGAAACGGTTGTCGCAGTTTGTTATTAGCACACAGGTGACGCCCATACCCTTCGTATAATCCCTTAGTGGCAACTTATGACACACTTGTGAAAGGATAGGGGAGGTTTGCTTTAACCAAAACCCCGATACGATAAACTGAGTCACTTACTATTCGGACACGATATGTTCGAACACAGTGTCCGAATTGGCACTTTTTAATTTATTTTTTTGCACTGACATTTCGGACATAACTGTAGGCTGGCTGGAGGATGATCACACATTCATGTAGGCTGGCTGGAGGATGATAATTCTTTTTTCACGTGGTCATAAAATTACGGAGATATATTGAGTTGAAATGGTGCATGACGTCACATGTAGGTAAGTTTTATACCTACTCGTGACGTAGTAAGCCCCCACTCTCCAACTTTAATGAGTTTTAACTAAGTAATTTTTTGATATTTTGATAAAACAAAAAATGCATGTCTAATATTTTTGTATTACCTCTCTGACGGACAAAATAGAATGTCGTTTTCTTTATCCAGTCCGCACCCCTATTAAGGTATATTTGGATGTTTTTTATCAGACTGTACAAACAGCTTTTTACTGGTGTCCGAATCGTCAGTGAATAATATCACTTCGGACACTGTGTCCGAATTTTATTGCCAGCGACTCGATGAACCTACGTAACGATAAGACAAAAGCTTCGTTTAACATTCTCAAGAATTTCGCTCCACGCATATCGTCTATGTTAAAAGTGATTTTAATATTGTACTTTAATGTGCGAGTTTGATGAATGATGTTTTGTGATGTAATTTTTTTTATGGATTTTGCTTTGTTTTGTTGAATTCTTTTGGGAATTGTTAATTTGTTTTATGCTGAGATATCAAAAGCAGTTTTATGCTTGTCATCGGATTAGGATTAGATATTATCCTTTATCAAAGTCTTTCATTACGTTCTGCAGCAAATCTAATTTTAAAATACAAGTCGCATTCTTTTTTTCATTTGTTTGCTACGGCCATAAAATGAAAATGAAAATGTGGCGAACATCACTTGCTAAACGTTCTAAAGTTAATTGCTCGTGATGACTATCTCACCTCGACAATAACATAGAACAACCAAATATTCGAAACGGTTTCAACAAAATACCGCATATTTCATATTCGAATGTAATACAAAAGTTTCCTCAATTCCACTGTTTTCATATACAAACGGAAAATGTTATTTTATAGCCAGTTTAATTGCACTAGTAAACTAAAACTTGCTGAACCATTGGCACAGAATTTACGCTCGGGAAACAAAATGATCGTTAAAGTAAAACTTTTTTGTTGTGCTCCGGACTCGGATACCCGTCAACGTTTTGTAAGTAAAAATGTTATTTTTCCATTATCTCGCGTAAACAGCCGGTAAATGATACTTGTGACTTTGAAAAATAGCAGTGACATTTTGATAAAGTAATTACTCGATAAAACGGGTGTCTTATTTCATTTTAATCTCATTTTTTTTTGTCGAGATGTAATTTTTCTTTCTTGGAGCTGGGAGCTGTTGAAACGCTAGAATAAAAGGAGTATTTTATTTAGCGAAACATTGCTGTACATATAGTCTCCGTCACGAGAAGCTATAAATTTTGTATTAAAGAACTTTTACTAAATTACATAGTGACAATTCAATCCATCATCTCAAAGTAACATGTGTAATACGGAATTAACGAGCAATTTCACTTGGGCGGGTTGTATTTTAGCGATAGAAAGCTCTGTCGTCTAATTTTTTGTAGTACTGAAATACGTTTGACTTACTGGAACGTAAACATTTGGGCCGTCATTCGAGTTTCGAATGCGTTTCAGTTTGTTTGTTTGGTTTTCGCAGATAAAGTTATCATTTGATCCAAAGGTTGCGAATCCTCCGATGTGTTTACAAAATGTATATAGCTTCTCGTGGCGGGTACTAGGTATAGACACAGTCATTTATTTTCTCTGCTCACTTTATTCATGTCACTGTAAAATTTTTCGGCACTCACGGTACAATAGGGGATAATCCTATTTTTTTTTTCTTTGTCCGTCGGGTAGTTTATTGAAAAGTATTGGACACGTATTTTTTCTTTTATCACGTGGTCATAAAATTACGGAGATAATATTGAGTTGAAATGGCGCATGACGTCACATGTAGGTAAGTTTTATACCCACTTGTGACGTAGTAAGCCCCCACTCTCCAACTTTAATGAGTTCTAATTAAGTAATTTTTTGATATTTTGATAAAACAAAAAATACGTGTCTAATATTTTTGTATTACCTGTCTGACGGACAAAATAGAATGTCGTTTTCTTTACCCAGTCCGATCCCCTATTCGTTTCGATGGAAAATAACTGTAATAACTGAAAGTAACTGTGTATTTCAATAAAGAGTCTATCATTGGTGGGCATTCGAGTTCAGCCATGTGTTTTGTAAATACAATTATTCATGATTTCACACTGTTATTCATGGAATGAGTAAAATCACTGTTAAAAATAGTGCTTTTTATGTGAAAAATGTGGTTTTGTTTTCATGTGCAGACACCAGCACTTCGAGCTACCCAAAACTATCAAATTTTTCCACTTTGAACTTAATTCTTTTACGATAAAGTTTAAAATCTATTAAGGAAATTTGACAGATTGTTATACGTTGATGTGCTGGCCGTCTGTAGTATTTTGATTTTAATATTCTCTATAAGAATTGTAAATAAACTTAGTGTTTATGTGATAAACAAGCTCATAAAATGTCTGTTAATTATTGTAAATATTATTATGTACTAGTGTTAAGTCGAGCCGCGTATAATATAAAAAAATACTGTTCATTTTTATATGTGTTTCATTACCTTTTATTTCTGTTTCAAATAAACAAAGGCGTTTGTAAAATAAATTAAACGCCCCAATGGATTCTTAAATCTTTGCGAATGAGGTTTTATTTTTCATTTGAAGTAAGTATTAATAATGCTGAAAGTGTTGAGAGGTATAAAGCCTCGATAAAAAATGAACATAAATCGTCATTGACAGAACGATAAATAATAAAAAAATATAAAGCTTTATTTCAATCGGCCGTAGCCAAAGAGAAATGTAATTTCGGCTTGTCAGACCAAGCCGAGGCAAATAACTCAAATAAATATTTTTCGATTTTCACTACAGAGGGATATCAATAGTTTTGAATGAAAATGAATATGTGTGTCTAGTTTTCAAAGCTTGATAACCTTTTTGAAGTCGATGAAACTTTTCAAAAAGGATTTTTTATACCTTTAAATGGTTTTATTGGATGCCTCGTTGGTATTGTGCTCGTAAGCGGTACTGCGGCTCATGATGTCCTGATTTCGGTTCTCGGGTCGGACAAAGTGTTTTCGGGTTTTTTCTAGCAGGAATTTCTAAGAAGCACCAATGGAGCCTGGATTTAAATCATTTGGAGATGTTCACATATAGGACGACACGATTAATTGTCGTCCACGGATTTTTTTTTGCTGTGACGTCATATTGTCAAGTCAATTGGAACGACTAGCAACCGTCGTATTACAATAAAAAAAAAACGATTTATCATGACGGCAAATCATGTGTCGTTATTGCGTCTATTTATAGTAGCCACGATAAAAAAAAACTTTACACACTACTGGTTTTCAAAAGAACGTACTGGCGACTGATGTGCATGCGACAAGGTGACTGCCGTGAACAGTGAAAATTTTGTCACGATTTTACCCTAACAGAATTGTTTCGACTGTGCGAGAGGGATAGAAGATAGGTGGGTGGGGAAGCAGGGGTGAAATTTGAATTTGAGGTATCATCCTATGCGCCCTTAAGCTATGCTTAGGTCGGCCGAGGTCAGTCCGTGGATGGGTGACCATTACATAAATTATGAGAGTAACGTTATTAGAAACTCCTTTGTCATTCGTAACGGACATTAGCAGTTGGTCCCGGCTGCCATTTGTATATAGATCTCAAACAAATGCTACTCGCGAGTACGCTTGCACTCGCTGTACGTGCAGCGTGTCTATGTGTGCGTGCGGTTTCGCTCGGAGCCAACCTTCTGTATTATTCTGTTCAAGCTTAAATTGTGGAATTGTAAGCAGGTGCACGTTATTAATGAATATCTCGCAACTATAATTCTAACGTTATCGACGTGTACAAAGACGTCTGAGATTTCTAAGCTTGCAGAAAAGATTAATAATTATTTGGTTGTCTAACAAAAGGGTTTGTGTGAATTTATGTTTCAATTAGTTTATGCATCTGTTGGTTTAGTTATTCAATTTTGAGAACAATAAGAAAATCGATTAAGCAGTGTTGTTGGTCCTTATTAGCAAATAGCCGTTAACAAGAATTGTTTGATGGCTAAATGCGGTAAGGTTGATTCAACTCAGGATCCGCCACATCGTGTCTTCTGACCTTTTTAGGGTTCCGTACAATAGGGTCAAACGGGACAATATTGCTGAGACATCGCTGTCCGTCCGTCCGTCCGTCTGTCACCAGGCTATCTCATGAGCCGTGATAGGTAGCAGTTGAAATTTCTACAGATTATGTATTTCTGTTGCCGCTATAACAGCAAATACTAAAAACAGAATAAAATAAATATTTAAGGGGGCCATACAAAAAAATGATTGTTTTGCTCATTTTAATAAATAATGGTACGGAACCCTTCGTGTACGAGTCCGACTCGCCCTTGGCCGGTTTTACCCACACTATTAAGGTCGCTACGAACTTGTTGGATTAAAATGAATTCATCGATTCTAGAAGAAGAATAATATATTCTTATTTTTCACGAATTGACGAATGAAAAAAAAAAACAGGTAATTCAAATAATCTAAAATTCAGTAACTTGCATATGGTGATCCCAACTATGACTCTCTAATCACACATAAAAAGATTGAATTACAAGTCACGTTGTAAACAATAAACGTTGAAATAATTCAAATAACCCATATAAAACAACTTGCCACTAAAACCAATCTTATAAATTCAATACCTAATATAACTTCGTCTATAAAACAACACATTTACACTCCCAAAATGCCGTTACATCTCATTACGTAAGTACTTACGTAAGTCAGTGTTTCAGTGCGTTACAATAATACCGTGCGGTAACCCGCGTATTGCCGCAATACGTGTCACTACAAAAGATCGTCCAGTGCTTGTGGTTTGTGTATATATACCTACGGACCTAGCGGAAAATATGCCTGAGTTCACGGATTGTCTCAGTTCAATTAGTGCTATTATTGATGAATCTGGCATAGAGTCTGTGTTCATACTTGACGATTTCAATGCCCATCCAGGTGAGCGCTTTTATCATGAACTTGTGGTGTTTTCAAAGGAACAGGACTGGACTTGTGTGGACACAAATAAGTTGCAATTAACATCAGGAACGTTCACGTTCATCAGCGAGGCTCATGGGTGTAAGCGTTGGCTAGACCACTGTCTCACGACAGAAGCAGCCCTGTCCAGTGTCACCAACGTGTATGTAAAGTACGATGTCTTTTGGTCTGACCATCTACCATTAGTTTTGACCTGTGACTTTAATGTTGTAAGACAAAAAACAAATGTGAAATACCCATTGCGTTGTAAAATTCAGTGGGGCGTAAGAAGCGTAGAACAATGTCGTTCCTATGAAAATATGTGTAATCTACAGCTAAAACATATTGACTTGCCAGTCGAGCTACAACATTGTTGTGGTAGATATTGTAGGGATCCTAATCATGTTAACATTATAAATAACTTGTATAGGGACATTGTTGACATTTTATGTAAGAATGCGAGTTATACGTATGTGTATAAGTCCATGAAGCGTAAGAAACATTTGGCCGGGTGGAACAGATTTGTAAGTGACGCTCACAAGAACGCTAAGACTAAATTCAGTACGTGGCTGTGGTATGGTAGACCTTCTTGCGGCGCCATATTTAACGAAATGATAGAATCTCGTAAGATCTTCAAGAGTAAGCTTAAATGGTGCCAGAACAACCAGGATCAGATTGGAATGGATTTGTTAGCAAAACGCCATTCCAATTCAGATTTTAGGGGTTTTTGGAAGAGCACTAAACAGTTTAATTCTAGGTCCGGTGTGCCTGTGAGTGTCAATGGTGTGTCTGACTCGAAAGATGTTGCTGATTTATTCAGAATGCATTTTGATGTAAAGTCGCGGTTGGGGCCACCATGCCGGGAGTTCGATGCTGGGGACAGTGCTACAGAAATAACAACGGTCATTCTGGCAAAGGACATCAGGACAAAAAATAGAAGCATGAGAAGGGGCAAATCCCCTGGACACGATGGGCTCAGAATCGAACACTTGCAGTATGGTGGGAGCCATTTGCCACGTGTGCTCGCTCTACTGTTTAATCTGTGCCTAGGTCATTCATACCTTCCTCCGGATATGGTGCGGGCTCTGGTGTTACCAGTGGTCAAGAACCGGACCGGAGACGTCGCGGACAAGTCAAACTATAGGCCGATTTGTTTGGCGACCATCGTCGCTAAAGTACTTGACAGCGTGCTTAACTCTCACTTAAGTACCCACATCAAACTGCACGATGCCCAGTTTGGGTTTCGGCCGGGGTTGTCAACAGAAACCGCAATTCTTAGTTTGAAGCATGCTGTCAAGTATTACACAGACAGGAAAACACCTATTTACGCTTGTTTTCTAGACTTGTCCAGGGCTTTTGATCTTGTGTCGTTCGACGTTCTCTGGCAGAAATTGTCTGATACCGCCGTGCCGCCGGAGCTCGTCTCACTTCTACAGTACTGGTACATGAAGCAGGAGAGTCGGGTGCGCTGGGCAGGAGAGCTCTCGGAGCCGAGTAGGCCAGAGTGTGGCGTGAGGCAGGGGGGTCTGACCTCACCGTTGCTATTTATTCTGTATGTGAACGCACTGATCGAGAGGCTCAGCAGCACACGTGTCGGTTGTTTTATGCAGACGACATGGTGCTGCTGGCCCCCTCGGTCGGTGCGCTCCGTAAGCTTCTCGATGTTTGCGAGTCACATGCTGCTTCTCATGGCCTTGTATACAACGAAAGCAAGTCAAAATACATGGTCTTCAAGTCCGGTACCAGGTGTCCCTCCACCGTCCCTCCTGTTTTACTGAACGGTGTGGAGCTACATAGGGTGTACTCTTTTAAATACCTGGGCCACTTGGTGACGGACGATTTGAGGGACGACGCAGATATGGAGAGGGAACGCAGAGCATTGTCGGTTCGGGCTAATATGTTGGCACGCCGGTTTTTCCGTTGTACAGCTGCAGTCAAAGTAACGTTGTTTAAAGCATATTGCATGTCGCTGTACTCGGGGAGCCTGTGGTTCAACCACACCCAAAAGGCCTACAATGCTCTGCGGATTCAGTATAACAACGCGTTTAGGGTGCTGTTGCGTCTGCCTCGGTTCTGTAGCGCGTCATCTATGTTCGCTGAAGCTCGTACAGAATGTTTCGATGCTGTGCGGCGTAAGAAAGCGGCCTCGCTGCTAAATAGACTTCGTGGCAGCCCCAATAGCATTCTGAGCGCCATAGTCGGGAGGTATGACAGTCCGTTGGTGAGGTCGCTAGTCACCTGTACACTGTCTGTGTTTTTAGTTAAGTACTAACATAGGTTAAGAATATTGTTACTAACCCAATGGATCTTGGTCATCTGAATAAATTAATTAATATATATATATATATATATATTACTATTTCATTCTATGAGCTACAAACGTTGCGATTCTATTCGAATCTGCTATTTTAATCTAGAAAAGCACAAAAAAAACTTGTTTTAGTGCGAGTCTTACTCGCCCACCGAGGGTTCCGTACAAATTTGTATTTTGTAAAGGACTATATTTTTATGATTTAATTACAAATGTACAGTTTTCCGACTTTTCTCTGTACCTGTAGTATCAGAGGATATTACTTGACAAATTTCATAGTTCTAGAACTATAAAATTTGGCAAATAGGCTACTTCGACCCTTTACATTTAGATTCCCTTGAGAGTGTTGAAATATATGGTTAAAGACATTTATTTCTCAATAAGAAATAACAAGGATTTCACTTACTTGAGAACATTTTAAACTTAAATATAGAATTTCACATGAACTTTGACAAACTACATACAAAAAATTTAACATCTACCGGCAAAAAAAAATTATACCGTAGTTGCAAATAAAATATACATTTTTTGCGGCATAAACGGTCGTATCTTTTTTTTACTTTATCTTAGAAGTTTGATTTTTTCACAGCTTGGATGGACTGTAGATCAAATATAGTTTTACTTTTAACTCAATACCTCGTTCGCTATTTTAGACAGAATTTCTAATTTCACTAAACCAAAAGAACGATGAACAGTACCAATTCAATTCAGTTTTCATTATACTGAAAAGCCTTTGATGAAGTTTCGCCGAAATTAATTCAGCTACTGCTGACTTTGTTCTTACACAAGTATTTGATGAAAGACCGGAGGTGTGTCCAAGATTTTTTTTATTTTTTTAATTCAATGATATTTCTACTCGGTAAGGTAAACTTATCGTGTGAATTCAGTATCAGAAACTTAGAATAATTCCATTAAAAAAATATATATTTAACTGTGACTTACCTGGAGGAGCTTTTAGCTATAATAACCCGCACGGATCGATCTTGAGGTTTGTTTTTCTTTTTTTTTTGGCAGGAGGGGAAATCCGGTCTGACTAACACCCAGGCTGGCTCACAGATCGAGCCAGTCCGGGTAGTGTCAGGCTCCAACTGACTAAAACCACCTCCTGCCTAGTTCGTGTCCCCCTGACATGGTCAGAGACCTTGATAAGACGTTGATAGTTTCACTGCATTTTTATTTACATTCCTACAACGCAAAGTTTTCATAATTTAAACAATAAATATATTTACAAAAATGTTTTAAGTTTCACTATGCTTATTTCTAAAATATCCTTTCTCGAAGAGAAATATCTATATTTGTAAAGAGCATAGCGGCTAATTAGCTTTATTACTTGAATGGCTACGGTTGTGCAGTAGTCCAAAAAAAAACTTGAGAGGTGTCAAGGGACACCCGGATGGAACGAAGTTCCTTTCACGTACATAATATCAATACATTTTAGATTTAAGTTAGTGTGTGAAAAATAAAATATTTAATTTAAGGAAGATTAATCCTTAATTCGAAGCAATACGTCTTACTTAACTGCACAACCGAATTTGTACTTTGTAGTTCGGTCACTCAAAATAATAATCATATCTATCCTTACTCACATACACACCCCAATTGTACGTAATTTAAGGAAATTTCAACTTTATTTTAAAGAAATAAAGCTTACAATTATAATAGCTTACTATAGCAAAAAGTGTCGTGACAACTTTTCGTAAGATTTTTTTCCGTCTAGCCCCCTTTCACAACGCGCGATAAGGAACTTCGTTCCAAAAATCCTTTGTTTAGTTTCTGACATGATTTTATTTATATTGTTAATATTTAGTGTCGTCTCCAGCCTCTGCTCCGCCTCATACCTCTCCGCCACGAAGACTGGGCATTTGGTTAAGATATGTGCGACTGACTCCACCTGATCTGGCTCGCATATGCACGCTGGGTTGTCCTTAAGCTTGAAACGGTGCAAGTATTCGGAGAACCCACCGTGCCCCGTTAAAATCTGTGTTACGATGCCAGTCGGTTGTATCTTTTTCACAATCCTGTGGGCGTCAATCGCATCAGGGAAAAACATTTTGGTAACGGTGGCCGTTTCGCCGTTCTGGTACCTCCGGTTCCATCGATCGTGAGGTTAAGCCGTGCTTGCCTAGGTTGGGACGTGGATGGGTGGGTATTACCCAGTACAAAATGGGTTGCGGAGGTCAAATAGGCAGACGCTCTGTGTAAAATTCTAGTAATTCTATTCAGCTGCATTCGGTAAGGCTGCCGACCCAAACATAGTTGGGTGAAAAGCTAGGCAGCTAATGATTTAATGATGGCTTACCAGTCACCGTTTATGTCTTCGATGCTAACTTAACTAGTTTTCACTGTAGACAAACTTTGGTGGAGTTAAGTACTCGTGAAAATGAATAACATTAACTGTTGCTTTAATAGTTTATTGCAAATGTATTCAGTGCACTTATTTCCTTTTTTTAACACTCCAAAGGCGTACTATAAAAAGAAATAGTGCGTGGAGTCCCTCCGCGCGAAAGAAGTGAAACTTCGTAATACTACACGCATGCGTTCGAATGCCACGCATTCACTCTCGCTTGGTCGCTTTCTATTCAATTTATTTCTTTCTCCATGGTAGCGTTAAACGTTTAACGCAACCTTGTTGGAAGTCGCATAAGAAGTTTCGCTTCAATATTTTCACTCGAGTACTTTAGTGTTTCAAAAGGATTATCCTAGAACTCATTATTAATCACTAAAACGTTGGATATAAAACAAGTCAAATTGAATCTAAGCTCTTATTTATTTTAGGTTTAGAATCAAAGGGAGAACATTGACCTGGCATAACCGAATACGCGTTAATTCAAGGAGAATTCCAACAAACGAGCACAGATGTATAAATGGATATTTGTTGATTATATTTTGAACTGAAATAGTTTATTAAATTTAGACTGGGTATGAACTTCTATTTCGAATTTCGAGGATACCTATTAAACTGTATTTACTTACAAAGTAATAAAATTGAAGTGTCTGTTTGTAATTTATAAAATAACAGTTTTTTTACTGAATGCTGAAAAGATTTTTTTGAAGTGAAACTTCTTGTGCGACTTCCGACAAGTTTAACGCTACCATGGAAGGGGAATAGAAAGAGAAAGAGCGAGATTGAATGCGTGGCACTCGAACGCATGCGTGTAGTATTACGAAGTTTCACTTCTTCCGCGCGGAGGGACTCGGAAAAAGCACGGTAAAAGTGAAACTTTTTTTCACACTATAGACATCTAACTAAAAATTTTTGGGAGCCCCTTTCACTTTATCCCTACTCGGCGGCCGACCGTCACGCGACATGAAACACAGAGACGAAAAAGTTTGAGACGATGTAATAAAAGTTTCACTTTAAAAAACAACAACGCATAAAAAAAAGGATCGTGTGGTTTCATGAAACCACGGTAAAAGTGAAACTTTTTTTCACACTATAGACATTTAACTAAAAATTTTTGGAAGTGCCTTTCATTTTATCCCTACTCCGCGGCCGACCGTCACGCGACATGCAACACACAGACGAAAAAGTTTGAGACGATGTAATAAAAGTTTCACTTTAATAAAACAGACAAAATCCAAAAACTACATGCCTGTAATTTCACCAACAATCCCCCCTCTCCCCCAATTCCAATCCCTTCAAAGTAAAACACAACAACGCCAGATAACGACAGGAATTTACAAAGCCATAGCAATTTCCGTGGCAACCATCTCTATTGCAACAAAATAGGGAAGACTATTAAATTTCAGTACCAGTTTCCAGTTACCACTTATCTTAATAATGTCAAATGCTTCACAGACGAGGAGAGGAGCGTGCTAATAAAATAGTAAGAAGAGTCACAAAATAGGTAGGATTACAGAAGGCTGGTTTCTTGCAACAAAGGAAATCCCACAAAAACGTGAGCACCGATTTGAAGAAAGAAAGCAACTATGCATTAACGACTATTTTTAACCGACTTTTATAAAGGAGGAGGTTCTCAATTAAGATGTTTTTTTAATGTTTGTCTCATAACTTTTGTAATAGGACAGTGAAATTATAGATTGGTTTGTATGAGAAATTATAAAAAACCCGCCAAGTGCGAGTCGGACTCGCGCACTAAGGGTTCCGTACCATTATTTATAAAAACGAGCAAAAAAAATAACTTTTTTGTATGGGAGCTCCCTTAAATATTTATTTTATTCTGTTTTTAGTATTTGTTGTTATAGCGGTAACGGAAATACATAATCTGTAGAAATTTCAACTGGCTAACTATCACTGTTCATGAGATACAGTCTGGTGACAGACGGACGGACGGACAGCGAAGTCTCATTATAGTCTGGTTTGACCCTTTGGGTACGGAATCCTAAAAAGGAGTGAATAATTAATAGCAACAATAAGAAGAAAACGTATAGCGCCGACCCCAAGTCCATCATCATTCTCTTACTCTTATCCCAATTTATTTTGGGTATGTGCTGCATGTCTTCTTCTTCCATACTTCCTGAATTACTTGTCATCTCATGAGACACCTCCTTTCTTGCCATATCATCCTTCACACAGTCCATCCATCGTTTCTTTGGTCATCCTCATCTCTTATACCATCAACATTCATACTCAAAACTTTCCTCACGACTTTTTCCTCATTCCTCCGCATCATATACCACGACAACCGATAACCACACCTCTTTTCAGTCACCGGCGCCACTTTCAGACTTCCTCTTATGTACTCATTTCTTAATTTATCCATTCGCGTAACACCACACATCCCCTTTAGCATTCTCATCTCAGCCACATGCAAATGCCTTTTATTCATCCCTTTTGTGCCCCAACATTCTGATCCGAGTGTATAATGTGAGGTCGACACACGGAAGCGCGATTAACAATTGTGTGGCAAAACTGTACTGCGACTCACTATAGGTCGAATGCACGCTTGTGCGACAAACTGTAGCTGGACATCACCCTAGTGCGAAAAACTGAAGATGGACATCACGGTGGTGCGACATGAATCTAGTGATAACTAAAAAACTAAATAAAGTCAGCTTATTTGAGAGAGGACATAATAACAAGTTCCACTTAAAATTTTGTGAGATTTGGCAGTCAAGGAATCGACTTATAAGCAACTAGTTGTCCCACGCAACTTCGTCTGCGTCACATTTTCCCCGTTTTCGCAACATTTTTCATTGCTGCTCCGCTCCTATTGGTCGTAGCGTGATGATTCATAGCCTATGTCCTTCCCCTGGTTGCAATCTATCTTCTTGGCAAATTTCATTAAGATCCGATCAGCCGTTTAGTCGTCAAAGGGTAACAAACAAACAAACAAACAGAGTGACTTTCGCATTTATAATATTAGTGTGGGAGTGTGGATTACTTAGGATATTGGAAAAGGAAAAGGAATTAAAGAAAACGAATACAAGACAGCGCCGACCCTAAGTAATATGATACAAGAGCAGGCAAATGACAATTTTGACATACGAACCTTACTTACACCGATAAATTTAGCGTTCCCCCAGCTGTATAAATTCCTGTTAAAACAATTACAGGAATGTCGACCAACAGAACAATTTAATTATAATCATTATATATAGTGAGGTTACTATTGCAACCAAATGTCATGTGTGTAATAACTGTCAACCGACTCGTGTTGTGGTTTGAATCCAGTCCGGAGTGTTTTGTTGATAGCTATTATAACTATTATTATAATAAATTATGGTTGATGTCACCTTTGTTAATGTTATTAAAGCTACAGTACAGTGATTAAATTTACTTGCTGCAGTTTTGTGATAAAATGATTTTGTGAATCCGCATAACTCTCGTCTACGTATGTGTTAATTTAAATTGTTTTGAATAATATGGGGAAAGGGGTGAAATGTACCTCATCCCCTCTGAAAAGGGGGGATTCTCCAACCAGATGGGTGTTGTGTCTGGTGGGCTAATACTGCTCGATGGTTTTTGTTTATAAAAAATAAAATAAAAAAATATAAAATGTTTTTGTTCCAGACCTTGATCCATTGATGTTGTTCGTGATAGGCAACAAACTTTAAAATAATAGTCTGGAATTTTGTAGATTTTAGCGTTTATAGACTCAGTATTACAATTAATAATTATAGATAGAATTAGGGAAATAGGGAGAACCCGAAGTGCGTGTTGTGGAGTCGTGATGGAAAAAGATGGCGGGCCGTCGAGTTAGAGTCCCGACGCCGACGCAGCTATGCTCCCGCGCGCCGCGCTGTCGCCGTCACGCCATTGGTTGACAGATTATCCCGTCAGCGTCATGGCGAAGGGCAGCAATTGGCTGCGGCTGCTGTCATTGGGGTTGCCAGTTTCGGTTGACGTTCGGAAACATACGGCGTCAACAGATGTTAGTAATACACACTACGTATAAACTATGTTAGTAACAAACGAAACATAACATTTATACCTACGATACTTGAACAAATAACTCTGCCTGCACGATGCATGAATTTAGTTTTCATGTGCTGTTGTGAATGCCACCGTTTTTATTAGACCATTGCATCATTTTAAAACTTATTATGCAGCATTTCAACTTCTGCTGGACTAAGACATCTAAGTGAGATGTATAAAAATACCAGTAAAACAAGAAAACCGCTATTCATCTTTCTTTTCCATGTGATGTCCTAAAAACTCTGACACCAGTTTAAGTTAAGTTAGGTTAGTCTTAAAGCAGAATCCAATGACATTAAAAACGAAAAACCGCTTTTTGGCGTATACGCCCCTATGGTTTAAGACCCGCGATATATTATGGTGTCTGAGATATTACTTTTTAGATGCACATTGATAGAGGCTGACCTAGTATCTTGGTGTTAGAGTTTTTACAGCACCATGGGTCTCAGACTTGGCTTTACATGCCATCGAGTAATATCTCTCAGGCATGTTTGGTTTCCTTACGACGACGTCTTTTACAACTTTTTTAAAAACACAAAAATGTGAAAAATAACTTTAGCTTCAGAAATCAGTGACAAAAACTCAAACCATGAAACAAAAGTCACCAACTTCTGAAGCTAAAGTCCTTTTTAATTTTTTTGTGTTTTAGAAGTCGGTTTTTGTTTTTTTGCAAAAATGTTTTTATTTATACATATCTAACTCTCTTGCAATTTATTGGATACTTGTATAGATTTTAAAACCTGAGCATGGATTTATTTACACACTAGCTGTCCAGCGCTACTTCGTCTGCGTCACATTTTCCCCGTTTTCGCAATTTTTCATTGCTACTCCGCTCCTTTTGGTTGTAGCGTGAAGATATATAGCCTATAGCCTTCCTCGATAAATGGGCTATCTAACACTGAAAGAATTTTTCAAATCGGACCAGTAGTTCCTGAGATCAGCGCGTTCAAGCGAACAAACAAACTCCAGCTTTATTATTAGTATATTAGATTCATCAAATACATTTGGTACAATCCTTTACACACCACATAGCCTTTCAAGTCTTCCAAGCCAAGTCAGTTTTCAAGCCTTTCGTAAGTCGAGTGGTCGCAAGCTCGACTGCTGATCATAAGGTCCTGTGTTCGATGCCCGGGTCGAGGAAAGTGTTATTGAGTTTTTCCATCACGAAATTTTCAGTAGCAGCCACGGAGTCTGAATTTGTATCTGGTTAAGAGCGTTTATGTCTTACAACATCTCATACAAACTTTAAAGTCATTATTTTCCGAAATGACTGAACCGTTTTTTATAAAACTTAATACGCATAAGCAGGATACATAGGTCTTAAAAGTAACTAAAAACATTTTGGAAATCTCTTAAAAAAAAAGATATTTGGTTTCTGTTTCTATAGATAATTTATAATCGGTCTAATTTAGCTATAACACTATTTTTCGTGTAAACGCTCTTAAGGGTGCACCGAGGGAACGATATGTAATTTCGAAATAATTCCGTTCGTATGATCCCTTGCTGCATCGTTATTACTTAACCTTTAGTTATGAAATTAATTTGTAAGATATTCAAGCATTCACTCTATAAATCATACACTTTAGAAACACGATTACTTGCTACTACTTATAGTTTTCGTCTTATTACTTGTAGTTTTCGTCTTATTACTTGTAGTTTTAGTCTTATTACTTGTAGTTTTCTCGATAGAAAATAGTGCCAAAATAATCTCTAAAAAAGAAAATAAATCCTCAGTACGGCGTAAAACCTTCACGAAAGGTCATCAGCTTTTAAATTATAACAAAACTACATGTTTTCTATAACGTCTTATTTTAGATCTTCAAAATATGTAGGTATTTGTTTTAATAATATAAAGGAAATGCCTAAATTAGCGCGCGTTCCGACCATTATAACTAGAGCCGCTGCTCTTCCCGGAGCGTCGCGCGCGTCTGTCTTACGTACACATACACGGAGCGCATAGATACCTACCGTCAGAAGCTCGGTGCGCTCTTAATGGCAATAGTCTCGCGTCCGAAATGTGGGTGTAGTATTACCTAATTCTACACCCACATTTCTGCCTAACCCTTCGAAGACAGTATATTTTTTCATATAGTTACTTTTTTTTTTATATAATATTGAATTTTGTTAATTTAATTTAAAAAAATGTCTTTTGTGAGACTAATAATTTTTGAGTGATGCTGCCTTTTACACCCTGTTCAGGCGATAGTGTCGCATAAGCGTTTGTCGCACTTGATTAGTGTCGAACTAATGTCGCACAAGCGTTTGTCGCACTACCGTGATGTCGATCTTCAGTTTGTCGCACTAGGGTGATGTCGAGCTACAGTTTGTCGCACAAGCGTGCATTCGACCTAGAGTGAGTCGCAGTACAGTTTTGTCGCACAAGCGTTAATCGCGCTTCCGTGTGTCGACCTCACGTTATACTCTCAGATTACAGCCTTTCGAGATTCGAAATTTTTCTTCCCATCCGCGGTCTAATAAAAATACCGTGGCAGTAACATAAACTCTTTCCAAATAAAAAGATACCTCTTCAGTAATATACCGCGTTCCACAATGCACTCGTAGGATGAAAGGAATCCAAGGGAGGTACTTATATTTATAGTATTTTTTTCTTTATTTTTGTTCCTCTTTTACCATACTTTGATCTTCGTTGCTAGGTAACACCGTTGTAATAGGAATGAGTTTTTAGGGTTCCGTACGATTTTTTTTTAAAGGACCGTTTTGTTTTGAAATAATGTTTGGCTATCTGTTTTTCTGTCTCAGGACTGTTGTCGCTTTCAATGTAATAAACTAATTTACATTTTCAAAGAGAGAGTTCGATTGTGACCAATATATTCGACGTACGACGTCGTTACTTTTACTTATCTTCTTTATAGCTGAACAAATAAATGAAATTGAAGTGTTTGTCTATAATTTAGAACAAAAAATACATCTTTTTACTGTTTTTTTTTTATATAACGTTGCCCCACACTAGGTATTTCTCTTGTATCGTGGGTGCGTTTACAAACATTTAAACTCACATACACAAACAGCCAGACCCGAAACATACCGTGCGGGGATCGAACCCGCGACACGCGGCGCAGCAGTCGATCACTTAACCACAGCGCCAACCGTGCCGTCCCATGTGAAAGTATATACGGTACTTGGAACAATAAAAAAACAATTGTCTGTCTGTTTGTTCCGGCTCATGTCCAAAACGGCTTGCCTAGTTTTGACGAAAATTTTACTGGCAGATAGCCGATGTTA
The DNA here is from genome assembly GCA_963082945.1 of Cerastis leucographa. Taxonomy (NCBI): domain Eukaryota; kingdom Metazoa; phylum Arthropoda; class Insecta; order Lepidoptera; family Noctuidae; genus Cerastis; species Cerastis leucographa. The sequence continues at coordinate 2,178,954 of OY720369.1, read as the reverse complement.
CAGGAAGTAACTTTTTGTTCAAAAGAATTAAAACCCTTGAAAATGTTAACAAAATCCGATTCAACTATAAAAATAAAAAAAAACTTGAGAGGTGTCAAGGGACACCCGGATGGAACGAAGTTCCAAAAATAATCGTTGCGACACCACACTGTTCAATGCGAAATAGAAATGAAAATATCTGGCTTGCTTTCTATAAGAGAGAGAGAGACAGACAGAGAAACATGCGGGCCACTCGCCGCCTGACCGCCGTCGCGTACGGACGTGCCGCTACCTGCTCGCATTCCCGCTCGCTATCAGTGTGTGTCATCGGTTCGTCGCTTCCCAGTGTCGTGACGTCATCAGTAGTCCCTCGACTACACCCCCGAACAATTGCTGTCTTTTTATTAAGACAGCACTTGCTCATTTGCTTCGGATATTATTCCGATTTAACTTCATTTGCCCCATCAGGGAAAATTCCTCAGTTTCGAGGTTCTTGGTGGGAAACCTAACGGTGCCAACGAAATCGAGAGAGGGTGGTGACCCAATCTGCCCGCCTAACCCCTTCAGGGTCTAGGTGAAAAATTGGACTCCGTCGCGAACGCATGCGCCGCCGATATACTGTGCTAGTGTTACCCGTTTCAACAAGTTCCTGAAAGCGAAGTTCCCTAGACTGGAGTTGGAGTTGCTACCAAGCCAGGACCTTCGGACTGTGGCTGCGGGAAGGTTGAAGCGGGTGAGTCGCTGGACCCAGTAAATTCCCTACATAATTGTTTAAGGAATTAGGTTATTAGGCGCGCTGAGCTTCACTCAGATGTTCGCTAACTCTTAGCAGACAATATGGCCCTTGACGCGGATGATGAACTCCTTTTGGCGTTTTTCAAACGCGTTTTCCTGAACGACCCAGATTTTTTAAAGAAATATGGGTCCGATGTCGCTGCCTTGCAGCAATCCAGTATTGCCGTCACTGACTTCAGTGACGCGCTCGAGAGCCCTTTGTTGCCGCCACCTGCTGACAGAGGCTTACCGCCAGCCGTCGCCGCCGCGATTAAGGCTACCCCGAGACCCATTCTTGTGAAACCCATTGTTTCGCAAACAAAGGGCCAGCCCGCACCTGCGTCCATTGTTCCCGTTCCCGAGAACATGGACAAAGGCATACCGCCAGCCGTCGCCGCCGCGATTCCGGCTAAACCGAGACCCATTGTTTCGAAACCTTTTGTTTCGCAAACAAAGGATCAGTCCGAACCTGCGTCCATTGTTCCCGTTTCTGAGAACATGGACACAACTGAGCCTGTCTCCGACTCAGAGTCAATTTTAGACTCGTGCTCTGCCTCCTCATCCTCTGAAGACGACTATCAAGTCGTCGGAAAGGGCAAGAGAAAGAAGGGCAAAAATTCCCAGGCCGCCATGGCCAAAAAGATTGTCGCGCTCCCTTCTGTCCCCTCTCCCGCGGCCTCCCGTCCCACCTCCCCGGTCCCCTTACCTACGTCCGCCGCTGCTCATACCAGTAGGCCAGTCAGCCCTAAGGCTAAACCTTCAGCTGCTTCTTCAAAGAAGCTGAAGCCCCCTCCCCCGTTGTTCATTCAGGACAAAGGGAAATGGACAGATGTGTCCAAAATGTGTGTTGAGCGCCGCATACAATATACAAGCGCAAAAAAGCACACAGCAGGGAATCAAAGTAGTGGTCCCTACGACAACCGACTTTAGGGAACTTACTCGCCAGCTGATCGGAAGGCACATAGCCTTCCATACTTACTCCCTCCCAGAGGAGAAGCCCACCCGCGTGGTGATCAGGCGGATCCCGAAGGAGATATCCACGGAGGACATCCTCAATGACCTCCAAGGCCAGGACATCCCGGTTGCAGCCGTCCACCGCCTTCATAAGGCGAGAGGCGGCGACCAGTACGACATGGTACTGGTCATTTGTGACCCAGTAGAAGGACACCACCCGATCTTCAAAGTGAAGTCGGTATGCTCCCTCACAGGCATCTCAATAGAGAAGCCTTACCGCTCAACCGTAGTAGGGCAGTGCCACCGCTGCCAGCTGTACGGACACAGCCAAGCCAACTGCCATGCGCCGCACAGATGCGTAAAGTGTCTAGGCGACCATGGTACGGCAGACTGCCCCCGTCCCAAAGACAAATCGCTATGCACGGAGCCACCGAGCTGTGTGCTTTGCGGCCAGTCGGGCCACCCGGCTAACTACCGCGGCTGCCCGAAAGCCCCCAAAGGCTCCTCCTCTAAACTGGCGAAGCGTGCAAACGCCCGCCAACAGAGAGAAAGCCCATCGGTGAGGCTACCAACTGCACAGATGCCGGAGAGACTCAGCCCTCAGAGGCCCTCTCCCTGGACCTCGCTGAACCACCAGAGAGCTTTCCCGGCACTCGGCAAAGCAAAGTCCAGCCCCATTCCCGGGCTATTAGATGCCCCTGTCCCCACTCCCGTGGCCCAAGCGAGCGCACCGGCGCCCGCTCGTCCCGCGCCTCCCGGCCCCGCGGCCGCGGTCTCCTCTCCTAACGTAACTTTAGAAACGTTAGCAAAGTTAGTCACCCCCGAAGCAGACCGCATGGCGGCAGATCTCAGGGAGGCTAACACTGACGGTGATAAGCTTAAAATTATCATCAAGTCCCTAATCAAGTTAGGCGAAGCCTTCAGCGGCATTAATCTTTAATTTCAATGGATAATACGAGATTAACGTGTACCAAACCCCGATCCCTTAAATTAGGGTACTTTAATGCCAATGGCATTAGAGGCCAGCGTGATGAAATCGCCACCTTCCTCCGTGACCATCAAATTGATATCCTCCTCATACAGGAGACCTTCCTCAAGCCCAGTCACCGCGATCCGAGAATTGCCAACTATCGCATAGTTCGCAACGATCGGTCACGTTGCCACAAGGGCGGTACTCTAATCTATTATAGAAAAGAACTGCACTGCATCCCCTTAGATCCCCCTCCCATGGAGTCCCTACTCGAGACTTCAGTGTGTCGACTAGGCATGACCGGTCATCAACCGATCACTATCGCCTCCGCGTACATCCCTCCCGGCGGCACGTCCGAGGAGCACACTCTGTTCACCAAAGACCTTGCCGTCCTCTTCGGCTTGAGTGACTCCGTTATCATAGCGGGCGACCTCAACGCCAAACACCCCGCCTGGAACAGCACGACGACCTCTGCCAGAGGACGTCACGTGTATAACCTGGGTGAGTCCCTCAACTTCGATCCCATCGCTCCTATGGAGCACACTCACTATCCCCACGACCCCGACCAACGTCCGGACGTTCTCGACATAGCGCTACTCAAGAATGTCAACCTTAAGTTGCATTCCATCGAGACTTTACATGAGCTTAACTCAGACCATCGACCAGTGCTCATGCACTTAGTTCCCCGCTCGGGTCCCTGTGACCCCAGCCAGCCCCCGCCGACCCAAGTGATAACCGACTGGAGGAAAGTCAGCGAAAAGCTGAAATCCACCACGTCGTCTCACCTGGAGTCCATCCCCGGCCACATAGTCTCAGTCGCAGACACGACGGCCGCCATCAACTCGTTTACAGAACACGTGCAATCCGTACTGAAGGATTGCTCACGAGAAGTTCCAGCATTGAGCGATCAACGCTGGATACTACCCGCTGACGTACGTGAACTGATAACCGAGAAGAACGCGGCCATCCGTGCCTACAGCAACTTTCCCTGCGACGCGAACAAAGCTCACATGCGTTATTTACAGCGTGCTGTAAAGAAGCGCACTAGTGAGCATCGTTCAGATCAATGGGACAAGACGCTTAGCGAGCTTGAGCCTACCCACCTAGCCTTCTGGCAGCTGCAACGCAAGTTGCGCTCCACCGAAGAGGCTTCGATGCCTCCCCTCACCCGACCCGATAAGAGCGTTGCATTCGACGACTCTGAGAAGGCCGAATGCCTAGCCGACAGCCTAGAGTCCCAGTGCTCCCCCAGCTCTCAACCAGTAGACAAGCGACATCTCGATGAGGTGAACGCATTCGTCGAACGTAGAGCCGCCCTCTCCCCTGTAGTAGAAGACCCAGATGATCCTCTGCCTCCGGTCACAGCTGACGAAGTGCAAGACATCATTAATAAGCTTCAACCGCGTAAAGCACCCGGCTCCGACGGAATCACCAATAGGGTGTTTAAACTCCTCCCCGCTCAGCTCGTCGTGTTAATGGCGGCCATCTTCAATGGCGCCCTGAGCAACAACGCTTTTCCCCAAATATGGAAAGAGGCCACTGTCATCGGTTTCGCCAAGCCAGGCAAACCCAAGTCTGAGCCCTCGAGCTACAGACCTATCAGTCTCCTGAACGCACTCGGCAAAATCTACGAGAGACTTATTTATAAGCGACTCAAAGACTTCGCCGAGGCTAAGAGTCTCATCCCCAACGAGCAGTTCGGCTTCAGAACCGGACACTCTTGCATTCAACAGGTCCATCGCATCGTAGAGCACTTGAGCGCTGGCTTCCAGCGTGGAGCGATGACCGGTGTGTTGTTCTTCGACATAGCTAAGGCTTTCGACAAAGTCTGGCACAACGGCTTATTATATAAGCTGTACAAACTGGGAGTGCCGGACCGTCTCGTGCTCATCTTACGTGACTTTCTGTCGGATCGCACCTTCCGCTATCGCATCGGGAAGGCACTGTCTTCCCCCCACCCCATTAGAGCCGGAGTCCCTCAGGGCTCCGTCGTCTCTCCCCTTATCTTTACTCTGTTCACCAGTGACATCCCCAAGAGCAAGAAGGCTCAGTTAGCCTTGTTCGCGGACGACACGGCCATTTATTACACTGGCCGCAGTCACGACGCTATCTATAGCACCCTCCAAACCTCAGCCAACGTCTTAAGCGCTTGGTTCCGGAAATGGAGAATCGAGGTGAACCCCGACAAGAGCCAGGCAGTTCTTTTCTCTAAACAGCGTAAAATTAAGCCACCCGCGCTCAGCCCGATCACTATGTACGGTAAGCCTATCCCTTGGGAGAAGCAAGCCAAGTACTTAGGAGTCATACTTGACAACCACTTGTCTTTCGCGGCGCACATCAAAGCAGCTCGCGACCGAGCTGCGTTTGCTATGGGTAGGCTTCATTTCATGATTTCGGCAAAAAGCAAGTTGTCACTCAAGTGTAAGTTGCGCCTTTATACCGCGGTGATCCGCCCCATTATGACGTACGCTTGCGTCGTGTACGCTCACACCAAGCCTAAGTACATCCATAGGATGCAAATTTTACAGAACCGGTTCTTACGTAGAGTCACGGGAGCCCCTTTTTATGTCCGTAATGACCGTCTACACGTAGACCTTAGAATGCCCACCGTCCTTCAGTTTATGAAACGTCTTTCGAAGCGTTTCTTCGATAACGCCATTAAACACCGTAATCCCCTGATCGCAGCGGCCGCCCGTTACGAACCCTCGCGCATTAGTACAGTACGCCGTCCTAGGCATACCCTTGTCACTCCAGATGATGCTATCACCCTCCTCCAGGAGAGTAGCAAAGAGACTAGCACTCTTAAAAAGTTCCGACTCAAACCGCCGTCTTTCCGACCTCGCCGTCGAGGTCCGTCGCGACGTCCCGGTCCATGCCCTCCCCGACCCTCGCTCGAGCCAGCCCGCGATGCTGTGCCAGTAGTTTTAAATCAGCCCCTAAATAATGATACCATTCAGATCCAGCCTGTCCCCATGCAGTCCTCCCCCAGCGACGCCCTAAGCCGAGGTTCGTACCCCACAGGGGGTGCCCTTAGCGTGCAGTCGCTTAGTTTGTAAGTTTTTATGCCCTGGCTGGAGGCCTTACTCTAAAGGCACCCACAGGATAGTCCGGTTAAGCAGACGACAACCTCATAGGTTGAACTGCGAGATGCCATTCATAAAAAAAAAAAAAAAACAGAGAAACATGCGACGCCGCACAGCTTACAATAGCTTACTATAGCAAAAAGTGTCGTGACAACTTTTCGTAAGAATTTTTTTCCGTCTAGCCCCCTTTCACAACGCGCGATAAGGAACTTCGTTCCAATAATTTCACGTGGACGAAGGTCGAATGCAACAGCTAATAAATAGGTAAATTAAGTTTTGTTAATTACAATATTTTCGACCCCACCTTATACGTATGTTTGTCTAAACATATGATGCTCACGATTAACTACGGAACCCTTAGTTACCTTCTGAGTTTTTTTTGGTTATTTGATATTCAAACATTACTCCGTGTCATTGCGAATTGGTTCCCGGTGTGTTCTTTGAGTTTGTTTTGTACAGAATCTAATGTCTCGCTCCGTTGAGGATGACGAGAAGTCTTTTGTTTTATGAGACTTTAGAAGGAAGATCTGTTTTGCGTTTCGGATACAAGGAAGTACCTACTTATTACAAAGTGTTTTTTTTTTTTTTTAATTCTCCATGTAGGCTTGTGTTTCTTAGGTATCATAAAAAAGAGGTTTGGACGTAATACAAGTACCTTTCTCATGTTAATTGCCAATTGTCAGTTTGCAGGCTTTTTAAGTAAGCGAAGTTAGGTTTTTTTTTAAGTAGCTTTTTTATGTCACTATAATAATAATAGTGACTAGCGACCACACCAACGGACTGTCATACCTTTCGAGCGAGGCCGCTTTCTTACGCCGCACAGCATCGAAACAGTCGGTACGAGCCTCAGCGAACATAGATGACGCGCTACAGAACCAAGGCAGACGCAACAGCACCCTAAACGCGTTGTTATACTGAATCCGCATAGCATTGTAGGCCTATGCACTATGTATTTTCAATCTCTGGAAATTTTTCACACATGAATGGTATTACTTAGGAAAATACGTCAATAAGTTGGTGTCATAAAAACAAAAGTGATTTTTCTGTCAGGCTAACAATAATGAAAAACTCAATTGTTGCCAATAAGCCTGACATTGTGGTGATAGATGAATTGGAGCGTCGCGCAATAATATGGGTGCGGACTGGGTAAAGAAAACGATATTCTATTTTGTCCGTCAGACAGGTAATACAAAAATATTAGACACGTATTTTTTGTTTTATCAAAATATCAAAAAACTACTTAGTTAAAACTCATTAAAGTTGGAGAGTGGGGGCTTACTACGTCACAAGTAGGTATAAAACTTACCTACATGTGACGTCATGCGCCATTTCAACTCAATATATCTCTGTAATTTTATGACCACGTGAAAAAAGAAAAAATACGTGTCCAATACTTTTCTATAAATTACACGCCGGACAAAGAAAAAAAAATTGGATTATCCCCTATTGTTGATATAACGGTCCCGCATGACGAGAAACTCGTGAAAGCAGACAAAGATAAGCAATTCAAATATCTAGATCTGGCTCGCGAGGTTGTCGACATGTGGGATGTGAGTACAGCAGTCATTGTGCCGATAGTCGTGTCGGCCAATGGCTTAATTGCCAAAAGCCTCGACCAACATCTGAGTAAGCCTTCGCTTGGCAGCTGAATCAAGGGCTTGATTCAGAATGCAGTACTTCTGGACACGGCGCTTATTTTTAGAGGGTTCTTATCTTATGAGCCCTGATTTCCAATGCCAAGGGCTAATATTTTTTATATCATTTTGTAAAAATATTTAATAATATAATTAGTACCTATGTAAGTAAATAAATAAACGACATAATGAAAAATTCAAAAATGTATACGGGGTGAATTTTCCAAGTGCGCGTGGATGGCCCAATCCGAAACTGTAAGGAATTACCAAAAATTTAGCACTCAAAGGAGTCTTGAGCCCTATTTTGATGAAAACTAAAGCTGCATCATTGGACTTTTGGAAACTTAATGTTAAGTAAGTTTCTTCTTAGCCTAGCCGGTTTCTTAATTTATCAAAAATGAGCTGTTCCCTTTAGTTAGCCGTATATAATTTATTCCCATAATTTGATCCCTATTAGCGACACTATCGAATGGTGTAATAATACACAGTGTGTTCCAAAATCAATGGGTTCGGTTCCTGGCGAGGAATATTGATTTTTCAAAAACAACGTTTAAAAAAAATACACGAAGGAAATAGTTTATTTTTGACCTTGTACACTTTTCGGTTAACAATAATTCGGAACTGGCAAAGACAATGATAAATAACGGAGACGGTAGAGGTTCGGCGATCAGCATGCGTCTGGTGCACCGCGGGAGCGGGAGGCATTGCTACCTTTAATTTTTCCTTTACGGACGGTGAGTAATGGGCCAGCTCACCGTCCGTCGGTCTTATGACGACAAGCCGTGTCGACGGCGCGTTCGTTTTCCACGCGCGCCTCATGAAAATGTCAGCAAACCGGAAGGGGTCCGAGCAGGGCTTGTTAACGTTACTACTAACAAAATAATATCCGTTACTTAACGTTAATTCCAATGTGATACCTTATTAACTTTACAAAAATATAACGTTAATTGATAACATTACCAGTAATTTAACGTTAAATACAATTAACCCAATATACGATAATAACGTTACTGTACCGTTAATTTAGCTAAAACCCGGTCACATTCAAGGTTGTGTGGTATGTGAGATGCTAAGTTGCTAACCATATACTGACTCCCTCAACCATGACCTAGCGACCCACGAAATGCGGCGTTCGCAAGGTTTGGCGCAATTAACGGTTATATAAATTAACGGCAAAATAACGTTAATTCTATTAACTTTATTTTAATATTAACGGTAACACTGACAAATAAAGGTAACGTTACGAAAATTTTACCGTTATTTAAGGCCCTGGGTCTGAGAGGGCCCCTCGGACGGATTCTCTTTCGAACAGTCCCGCAGCCCTCTGCGGGACTGTTCGAAGGAGATACCGTGGCCCTGGAACACAAAGGGCGAAGAAGGAGCATGGATGGGTTGTAGTCAGTACAAGTCTGACACTCCCTCCCGCACCGCCCAGAGCGGGGGGGAGTCATTTGATGATTTCCAATCCTTTAAAAAAAAAAAAACCTTAGAAAAATAAAGGGTTTTCCCTAGCATTGGGAAACCGTATCAGTTCGTTAGTTTTCATCAAAATTGGGCTCGACACTCCTTTGAGTATTTTTCGCTGTTCCTCATAGTTTTGAATTGGGCCTTCCACGCCTACTTAAAAATTTACCCTATCTGCGACCGACATAGGATACAAAATCAATCAAAACTGTTAAACTCTTTAAAAGCTTCTCTAATGAAGTCTCGGCTCTCTGTTCATTCACAATCTGATATAGTATAAAATATAGCTTATAGAAAAGTTATCCACTTTAGGCTTATTTTAAATAAACCATCTATAAAAAAACACTAAAAAGACCAATCACCCTTACACACAACTTACTCGTACCATTATTCATTTATAAAAAATAAAACTCGCCCCAATATTAAACAAGTTTTTAAAGCGTGTTTTTCTCCTACAAACAACCTTTGAGACAATATACAACCCTCAGTAGTACATAGAAGCAATATTTAGTCCTTAGGTACAAGAGGCTTTTGTTATCAAAGTGTATTACAGTGACCATAGGTTAATTGCAGAAGGTCCATTTTGCAATGACAATAAAAATCGTGAGGAGATTTTTGTTCTCTCTTTTAGTTTAAACAGCGGTAAGTGTACAGTGTAGTAGTTAAGTGTGTAAGCGTGTTGAGGGTGTGCGTTTTGTGTCTAGGGTTTTTTAATTTATTTTTTATTTCATGCTCTTAAACTACTAGCCTTGACTGTCCCACTCCTGGGTATAAGCCTTCCCCATTCCTTCCAATTTCCTCGGTGTTGCGCCTCTTCTCGGTAATGAAAGAAAACAAGAAAAGTTATCGATTTAAAAAAAAAATAATGCCTATGGTGATAAGTGACAAGATTTCAAATTTCGAATCGACCACACCTGTGGAAGTTGTTTATATCCCTTCATCAACTAGACAAGAGGTGATGATCTTGAAACGGCCGAGCAGATTTTTCTCAGAATATAACTAAGAACAATCTCGATTAAAACAACTTTCAAACAAAACCAATTTTATGAAAATCAGTTCATCCGTTTAGGAGCTACGCTGCCACAGACAGACACTCAGATACACACGCCAAACTTATAACACCCCTCTTTTTTGGTCGGGGGTTATAAATACAGGCATTTAGCTGCATCCAGTAAGACTGGAAGCCAACCCCAATAAAGTTGGGAAAAGTCTAGCCAGATGATGAGTGGGAAGTGGTGGAAAACTGGGCCTTTGAGAGTCGACTTGGGTATAGTAACCTGAGTCACTTACGTACATAACATCACGCCTGTAATCCCCGAAGGGTTCGGCAGAGGTGTACCTAATAGTACACCCACATTTCACCAGCTATGTTAAGCCCTATGTAAAAGGAAGCGATCCCATTGCCATCAGCCGGGCAAAAATCCAACCTCCGTGGCTGCTTTAGAAAAAATTCTTATGGAGAAACCCATGGAAGAAAGATCACCATCATCTGCCTAGCCTTTTCCCAAACTATCTTGGGTCGAGTTCCAGTCAAACCGTATGCAGCTGAGTACCAGTATTTTGCATGAAGCGACTGCCTATCTGGCCTCCGTGGGTCTGTTTAATACGATACCCCTTGGTAAGACTGGATGTCAGGCTTTTGGCTTCTGACTACTCGTAACGACTGTCAAAGATTTACAAATGACAGCCGGGACCAACGGCGGAAAGCACGGAGGAAATTTGGTATGTAATTATGGTCACCCATCCACGAACCAACTTCGGCAAGCAAACTTACCTTAAAGTTCGGCCCGTGCAGCTGTTATTATTTAGCCTCAAGCTCCTCACCCATGAAACACCCATGGAAGAAAGATATGGCTATAAAAAAGGGGACTGAAGAGATGACGAGTAATTGAGAAGTATGGAAGAAGAACACCATACTGCGATGGAAAATGATGACGATAAGACATGGGATCAATTATACCATCTCACCTGATAAAAACTCTTTGTAAACTCGGTCTAACAAACTCCGTCGTCTCCGTAGGTCCTATATGATTCACCGTGGAGACGGCAAACGAGGCAACCTGCGACGTCAAATGCCGGCGACGTTAAGCACTTGGCAGATTAATATGAATGAGCTCTCGTCGGGACACCACTACGAGTGGTCTTTACGTGACTTGAAATGATTTGCTTTGATATACAGCACTGGATGACGGGTTCTGTTTACCTACTGCAGTACGGTACCACCGTTGCTAGATATTATAATTATGGTAACATGTACTTCTGATAGCGACTTCGTCTTCATGGACTCAGTTACCGGGATAAAAAGAAAAATCTTGTCATATTTTGGTAGTCGGTTAAAAACACTAGTGGGTTCACCTGCGAGACATTTTGGCCACGGGATTGCACTACCGAGATAAAAAATACGCTTTAATATAGCGTACTTTTTAATAATTGTTAATCCAGAATATCAACTGTATGTACGTCAAATTTCATCTAAATCTACGAGGCGATTTTTGCTTGAAAGAGTATCTAAGATGCTTATAAACTTTCGCATTTTTAATAATATTAGATGCGCCCCGTGGTTTCACCAGCGCAAACCGTGATAAAAAGTAGCCTATGTGTTAATCCAGGGTTTAAGCTCTCTATATACCACATTACATCTAAATCCGTTCAGCCATTGAGGCGTGAAGGAGTGAGTAACACACACACTCTTTCACACAAAGTTTCGCCTTTATAATTTAAGTGTGATTGAGATTACCGAAATATGGGATGGGATGTGAACTCAGCCATCATTGTGCCGGTCGTTTTGCCAAGAGCCTAGAATCTAGGCTCTTGGCAATTAAGTCATTGGCATATTGTTCTAGGCCTTAAAACAATATCAGAGGAGGCTTTCGTGAGAAACCTAGATCAAGGACTTAATTAAGAAATTGGTGCTTCTGGACACGGCTCGTATTGTTAGCAGGCTCCTCTGACTGGATCCCTGACCGTCGGTAGCTTGGAATCTGTTGCCGATACCGGTGGTCTACCATTTTTTAACTGAAATATTAAAAAAAAGTGAAAAGAAAAATTAAAAAAAAACATCTAAAATATATATGTTTTTTTTTTCAAATAAAAAAATAACAACATTCATTAAGTTACATGTAATGTACGGAGGTGGCTACAATATTTTTTTTTTGTTGTGTCTGTACTTATTTTGGTAGTTAACAGAATTGACTCACCCTGTTCCCCGTACTAGTATAAACTGTACTTACGGTGGCGGTGTGAAAAAATAATCATTTTAATAGGTTAAATCATCATTCTCTTGCCTTTGTATCAATTCATTTGGGGTCGGCGCAGTAAGTCTTCTTTTTTCATACTTCTCTATTACTCTTCATCTCATCAGACACGTCCTTTGTTGCCATATCATCCTTCACACAGTGCATCCATAGTTTCTTTGATCTTCCTCTACTCTTATACCCACAGAAAGAAATAATAAGTACTAAGTCAAAATCAGATCAAATCAAATCATTTATTTGCAATGAATGTAGGTTACATTAAAATACAGGTGGAATAGGAAGGAGTGAGCCATGTACATTCTGCCTGAAAGAAGGCAAGTAAAAAAAAATAAAAAATAAGATTCTTAAAATACAGATTCTAGAAATACAAATTAAGATGTCACAGTTAGAATTATTGCAATACATTAATTAATATTGAAACATGTCAAATTAAAATGTTACTAAAGAATGAAGAAGGTAATGTTCAAGATGAATATTTCATTATATTTATTATACACATCGCTGATTAAAAGTTGTGTCCATTAAAAAATCATTAATCGAATAACAACATTTTTCTATTAGGAAGGCCACAATTTTTTTTTTTGAGTTTTTAATGATATAATTTTTTATTATAATATCTGGCAATTTATTGTATATAGTAGGACCCATACAAAAAGGATTGTGTGGTTTTATGAAACCACGGTAAAAGTGAAACTTTTTTTCTCACTATAGACATTTAACTAAAAAAATTTGGGAGCGCCTTTCACTTTATCCCTACTCCGCGGCCGACCGACACGCGACATGCAACACACAGACGAAAAAGTTTGAGACGATGTAATAAAAGTTTCACTTTAATAACACTTTTCCTCAATAATGCAGTGTCACTCAGGATTTCTGACAGGTCTTTTCTAGTTTCTGTCATAGTGGGAAAAAGGTTTTTATCGGTCTTTACAAACATGGCCATTTCCAGAATATACAATGACGGAAATGTGAGCATTTTTAGGGACTTAAACTTTGGTTTGCAACTGTCTGTGGTCTTCAAAACTCACATCGCTCTAATGCAACTTTTTGCGCCTTGAATATGTACTCCCTTGAGCTGCAATTGCCCCAGAAAATAATACCAAATCTTAGAACTGATGCCAGCTCTTAAATCTTTCTTGTTCTACTGTATCTTTCTGTCTAATGCCCTAAGCTATATTATAATGCCTTACCCTATATTGTAGGTACTTGTTTGTCTTATATTAAGGGCTAACAACAAGGCTACCGTGATTGAGTTAGTTCGGTTATCGCCAACGTTATATCTAAATATTGTACGCAAACAACGTTAATGAAAAGATGTATTCAATTTCTTTCAGAAGAGGAATATAAATCTGGTTTGTGGACTTGATTATTCTTGTAAATGTGAGTACTAAGGAGCCTTTTATTGTGTTAGTATGTTTTTGACTTAACAAGCTTAGCAGAAATAAATAAATCTTTTAGTACATCATCAGCCTATAATGTTCCCACTGCTGGGACACAGGCCTCCTCTCTATGAGAGGGAGTGGGCTGTAATCCACCATGCGGGCCCAGTGCGGGTTGGTGGATGTCTTTTGTCTTCGAATTTTTAGTTCTAGGACAAGCCGGTTTCCTCATGATGTTTTCCTTCACCGTTTTTGAGGTCAGCGGTGATGAAATAAATTACAGGTAATGCGCCTGCCTGGGTTTGAGGCTGCCCCCACTGGGCCACCGCTGCTTTTGGGCCATCGCTGCTCTTATCTTTTACTTAAGAACATGTTATGACATGTTAATACGGTATTTTCGGCGCGTATGAGGTCGTTTGCGCGCTTGTACGCCCGTGGATGGGTGACCACCTATTAAATTATGAAGTTTCCTCCGTACCTTGGAAACACGTTAAGTCAATGGTCCTGCCTGTCATTTGTGGATCTTTCAAAGTCGATACTGCTAGTCAGTGGACCGAAAGTTTGACAACCAGTCCTACCAAGGGATATCGTATTACCCAGTACTAACTGGGTTGTGGAGGTCAGATTTGGTAGTCGCTCCATAATTATTTTAAACGCGAACATTTGAAAAGATGTTCGTTACTCTTTCACGCAAAAACTATTTACAGTTAAGTAAGTTACAGTTTTTTTTTTCAAGTTAGTTTTAGTTTCATGACACACACTTTTTTTTTGTGAATAGCATCTCACAGTTCAACCTATGAAGTCGTCGTCTGCTTAACCGGACTATCCTGTGGATGCCTTGAGAGTAAGGTCTCCAGCCAGGGCATAATAACGTACAAACTAAGCGACTACACGCTAAGGGCACCCCCTGTGGGGTACGTGCCTCGGCGTAGGTAGGGCGTCGTTGAGGGAGGACTGCATGGGGACAGACTGGATCTGAATGGTATCATTATTTAGGGGCTGATTTAAAACTACTGGCACAGCGTCGCGGGCTGGCTCGAGCGAGGGTCGGGAAGGGTCATGACACACACGAGATGTCTTGCATTTTTATTTTGTTACACCCCGTATAACAGAGATTTCTGAGAATAGTGTAGAAATAGGGTTTCTATGAAAATAACTGACCCAAAATACTTGACATAAAGCAGCTTTCGTATTTTATTACATTTTCTAGGAAACGTTTCATTATCAACGATTCGTTTTATATTAAATCTTCTATCTGCTATTTCTGAGCTGGTTCAAAAAATACTGATCGTCGAGATTTTGTTTTTAATCCCTGAGTCGGGCTATTATTGGATATTTTAGTTATAGCAACCCATGTTTATTGTTCCAGTATAGGTTGGATAAATAATCCGAAAAATAAGAGGTCTTGGTTTCTACCGTCACACCAGCTACCAAGGCTATGAAAAACAAAAACAGATAAAAATGCCTAAAGAGATTGTTTGGGTTACCTTTTTGGCAGAATACACGGACAGAAAAAAAAATACATCCGAATTGAGAACCTCCTCCTTTTTTTGAAGTCGGTTAAAAAATACAGCAACGTATCTATCTAGCAACTTTGAATTAAAAACTAAAAACAGTATTGAATTAAACTATATAAAACACGCGTCTCCGTATCTACACTTTAATCATATTGCACCTTTGACCTACTCGGAAATAAAATCTTTATTTTAAAGAGCTACAATACAGAATAGTATTCAGAAGGCAGGTTTCATTCAGCTAGCGAAAATAGGTGGACGCACACATAGACGCGTACGAACGGCGATCTCAAACAAATACCGTTAGAGAGTACGCTTGCACTCGCTGTACGTGAAGCTTATCTAAGTGTGCGTGCATTTTTGCTAGTTGTATGGAGCTTAAGAGAGCAACGGTGGCCTAGTAGTGGCAGCCCCGACTTACGGGCAGTAAGCCGTGGGTTCGAACCCAGTCAGGCGCATTACTTTGTGTAATTTATTTCATCACCGCTGCTCTCAAAAACGGTGAAGAAAAACACCGAGAAGAAACCGGCATGTCCTAGATCTAAAAATTCGAAGACATGTGACATCTACCAACCCGCACAGGGCCCGCGTGGTGGATTACAGCCCACTCCCTCTCTCAGACAGGAGGCCTGTGCCCCAGCAATGGGAAAATTATAGGCTGATATGATGATGGAGCTTCTGTATTTGTCTATTCTGTGGCTAAGGGGCGTTCGCTGAAAATTTTTAATTACGTACGTCCGTTTTCAAGTTGTGTGCGCTGAATAAATAGGGCAAAGGTAGACAGGGTCAGTTTTATTAAACTATCATTATGTTCCATTTATTATATTTTGTACGAAGAATTGTAATGGTATATTGTGAGTTTTTTTTTTAAACGTTGCCCCAGGGACTACTGGAGGACTAGGAATTTCTCCTGTATCGTGGGTGCGTTTTACAAACATTTAAAGACACATACAGAAACAGCCAGACCCGGAACAACTATCTGTAGGCCATACAAATATTTGTTTCGTGCGGGGATCTAATCTGCGACACGCTGCGCAGCAGTCGATCGCTCAACCACTGCGCCAACCGTGTCGTCGTTTTTTTAGTTTTAGTTTTAACATACATCTCTGCCTAACCTTTCAGGGTATAGTTGCAGGCTCTTTGCATCCAGTGTATGTACATAACATCACACCTGTAATCCCCATAGGGTAGAGTTGTATCTAATACCCACATGTCGCCCCATGTAATAGGGTGCCTAATGCCATCAACAAAAAGACTAAGAAATTCCTGATGCAAAAACCCAATAGCATTCAGCCCAGCCTAGGAATCGCACCCAAGACCTCAAGCTCAGTAGTCGACCAACGAGGAAGTCAATTCCAGTCATTGTCAGTCCAATATATGTTTTTCATCAAGCCGCAGGTACTGTTTGGAAAATCATCGATCATCCTGAATTAATTCACCGTTGTGGATCAAGGTTACTCAGCGCTCTAGAAGGATAAGGTCCAAATCCTTTGGATTGGTTTCGATCCCCGCACGGAACAAATATTTGTATGACCTACAGGTAGTTGTTTGGGGTCTGGCTGTTTGTGTATGTGAGTTTAAATGTTTGTAAACGCACCCACAATACAGGAGAAATTCCTAGTGTGGGGCAAAGGTTTTAAAACAAAAAAAAATGATATTCACCGGAAAAGGAGTGAAGTTACGCTCATTGCTTGCAGAGCAAAGCCATTCTAATACATATTTACGAGCAATAGATGGGACAAGACGATGAAAATCGTAATCCAATACTTGTTACTACTTACTAAAGTAAATTTTTCATCAAATAAATACATAAAATTATCATCAAGAACCCCTCAAGCATGATAAAACGCAATAACCCTCAGTTAGAAACAACTCCGAGTACACAGGAAGTGAACCCAACAGTTGTGGACTCAACTAATTAACGCTAAAAAGATAAAAGATAAGTGGCTAATGAGCAAAAGTTTCTGATTGGCTACGCGGCAGTATTTATATTTGTTGGATCTTGTTAGTGTTTGGAGAAGTAAGCAATTTTGTTTTTATTTTATATTGAGGAACTCGTTGGCTAAATACTAACAGCCACTAGATTCAATCTTTAGGTTAAGCCGTGCTTCCCGAGGTTGGTCCGTGGATGGAGACAACCCATTACGTACCGAGTTTCCTCCTTGCCTCGGAAAGCATGCTAGACCGTTAGTTCCGGCTGTCTATTGTAGATCTTTGACAGTCGTTAAAATTCCGTGGCTCAAAAGTTTGTCCACAGTCTTACCAAGGAGTACCGTACCAGTAATTGCTTACACTTGCAATCTGCCGAAATACTCGTGCACGCCAAAAACGCATGATATTTTCTATTCCGTTTTGGCTATCTCCATTGAAATTGGCTAACGTCTTTGTAATTAGGTCGGGAGCAAGACTATTAAGTACGACTACTTTGAGATTTTCCATGTTTTTACAAATCCTAACACTTGTATCTATAAATAAGTCAAAGTGTAGTCTTCTAATAATTGTGGTATTTTAATTGTAGTTTAGCAATTGCTTGAAATTGCAACTGCAAATGTTAGATTTCTTAGCTTTGCCATCTTTGTCGCTTAGTTTCGGCAATAGACAAGAATTTAAAAGAAGTAAGCTTCGTTTAAATTCTTGTCTATGCCATTAAGTAATTACATGCCTTGACTATAGATAAAAGTGTAAGTGATAATCTAATGAAGTGAAACTAATGTTGTGGAATTAAATAACCGCAAGTCCGCAATAACATGCAGGGATTCGCTAGCTCACTTGAGTAAGTCCTATATTTTTAAAGTGAAACTTTTATTACATCGTCTCAAACTTTTTCGTCTGTGTGTTGCATGTCGCGTAAAGCAGTGAAAGGCGCTCTGACGAGCGCCTTTCACTTTATCCCTACTCCGCGTTTTATACGTTTTATACCCTTAATGGAATATTATTCCAATTTTTTTTAGTTAAATGTCTGTAGTGCACAAAAAAGTTTCAATAAACGGATATATTTTGCTACAGGATAAGCCAAGATACTTATCGGAATATCAGTCATTAGTGCGAACCCTTGGCACTTATCCAAACATACAGCTTCCGACAAACTTGTGACATCTCTGATTTTTTCCTTTGATATCCGGAAAGATGGGGAAAAGTTTATTAGTCACGGAGGAAAGGCTTCAGAAAGTGAGGCATTAGTCACTCATCTGTCTAGTCTTTTCGCAACTATCGTTGGTGTAGTGCTCGCAAGCGCGACTGCTAAGCATGAGGACCCGGGTTTGATTCAGCCTCAGCCACGAAGTCTGGGTTTGTGCAAGGTTGATGGCAATAGGCTCGGTCCCTATTAAATGGGAATAACATAACTAGCGAAATATGTGTTTTGGATATTTCGGTCCACCTATGAGGAGCTCGTGGCTAAATAATATTGCCGCACGGGACGATTTTTAAGGTTAAGCCGTGCTTTTCGGGTTAGGTCCTTGAATGGGTGACGATAATTACATACCGAGTTTCCTCCGTGCCTCGGAAAGCACGTTAAGCCGTTGGTCCCGGCTGTCATTTGTAGATCTTTGACAGTCGTTACGAGTAGTCAGGAGCCAAAAGTCTGACATCCAGTCTTACCAAAGGGTAGCGTATTACCCAGTTACTGGGTTGTGGAGGTCAGATAGGCAGTCGCTTCATGTGAAATGCTGGTACTCAGCTGAATCCAGTTAGACTGGAAGCCGACCTCAAGATAGTTTGGGAAAAGGCTAGGCAGAATATAATATATACCTATGCCTAAAGCTCCGGGATTACAGGTTATGTTTATGTTAATGTAATGGTGAGGTCAGCTTCCAGTGTAATCAGATGCACCTGGAGCAACTGCATATCTGAGTATTTATGGTGCATTCATGTATGATGTAAATGATACTAAACACTTGAAAACAAAACTAATAACAACTGAGGAGGCTCTCGTTAGGGAGAGAACCTCACGTCCCAGCCGCCGCGGGAGACGCCCCGGGCGTCGGGGAGCATCCAGTGGCCCCCGGCCACCGTAGGCGCGGGCCTGAGGACGGTGAGTAATGGGCCAGCTCACCGTCCGTCCGTCTTATGACGACAGGCCGTGCCGACGGCGCGTTTGTGTTCCACGCGCGCCTCAAGGAGATGTCAGCAAATCAGAAGGGGTCCGAGAGGGCCGATGCCTGCCAGGGCTGCGGGTTGTTCGAAAGAGATACCGCGGCCCTGGAACACAAAGGGCTAAGAAGGAACATGGGTGGGTTTTAGTCAGTCAAGTCTGACACTCCCTCCGCTCCGCCCAGAGCGGGAGAAGTCATTTGATGATTTCCCATCCGTAAAAAAAAAAAAAGGAGGCTCTCGTTAGCAGCTGGATTAGGGGCTTGATCTTAAAAACGGTAATTCTTGACACGGCTCGTATTCCCCGTGAGCTACTACTACTAATTATTTTATACTTTTACAAATGTTTTTTTATCGTTTTACTAGCTGTGCTAGCGACTTCGTCTGTGTGGATTTTAAGAAGTACCCGGAAGTTACTCTTTATTACATCAGTTATATGCCAGTGAAACTGCCATCAAAATCGGTCCAGCCGTTCCAGAGATCAGCCGGAACAAACAGACAGACAGACAGACAGACATAAATTAAAAAAATGTTGTTTTGACATATGTACCGAATACACATTCATATTATAATGCATGTAGTAAAAAGCGGTTATTTTAATATTACAAACACACTTAAATTTTATTTATTTGTATGTATGTATATGTATAGATTTTGAAGTTTTTGAAATATACCAAATAAGCGAAAAAGAGGAGGAGCTCGTGGCTAAATATTAACAGCCGCATGGGTCGATCTTCAAGGTTAAGCCATGCTTGCAGAGGTTGGTCGTGGATGGGTGACCATCATTACATACCGAGTTTCCTCCGTGCCTCGGAAAGCACGTTAAGCTGTTGGTCCCGGTTGTCATTTGAAGATCTTTGACAGCCGTTACGAGTAGTCAGAAGCCGAAAGTCTGACATCCAGTCTTACCAAGGGGTATCGTATTACCCATTCACTGGGTTGTGGAGGTCAGATAGGCAATCGCTTCATGTAAAATACTGGTACTCAGCTGCATCCGGTTAGACTGAAAGCCGACCCCAAGATAGTTTGGGAAAAGGCTAGGCAGATGATGACCAAATAAGCGAAAAAAATAAAAAAAGAAATATTCCATTTAAAAAATATTTTATCGGTGATTTTTATTTGTCATACTATGATACTACTCTTATTTGTTTTTTTTTAACCCAACAAAGGTATCAAAAGGCAGATGATTATGACACAAAAAAACGTTTTTTTTTTCGATACACTTTATATCTGCAGAGTTTCACTAGCTAAGACCTTGAATAGCAATCAAACCCAAAACCTGCCATCTTCCTTAACAGGAATTTTGCTTCCCCAACACTTATTTATTTGCACACCTCAATGTTACCGCAAACTAGGTAAATATTAAGGTAGATGTTGTTCAAGATAATAAGGCGCCGTCTCCAACAAACTTTCAAACTATTCGCGCAAGAAGCCGCGGGCAGATGCCAGCCATAACTTGGATTCAGGGAACTGTTATGATGTACTTACACGAGCAACTATTGGCCGGCAACAGTTGTCTCAAGTAGCTATCGAAATGAAAATTTTCAGTTACGAACGTTATGAACAAAATGTCCTCTTTCTTTATCATGTGGTTAGCGCCTAACCTGGTGTCAGAGCTTTCTCTCTCTTTTTTGGGCCTCTGACTTGGCATAACATGCTATTGAAATATATCTCTCAGGCATGCTGGTTTCCTCACAATGTTTTCCTTCACCGAAACAAGTGATAATCATGCAATACGCACATGAATCCGAAAATCTGAGGTGCTTGTCTTGGGTTCAAACCTTAAACCTATTATAAGGCATTCCGATGGACACACCACTAGGCTAACACTGCTTAATAAAACGTAATGCTATAATAAACCTCATTGCACCATAATTTCCCTGATTGCATCTTCAACATTGTTTCAATTTCTTTGGCATCGGCTGTCATTTGGAGATCTTTGACAATTGTTACGAGTAGTCTGAAGCCAAAATTCTGACCTTCAGTCTTACCAAGGGGTATCGTATTACCTATTTACTGGGTTGTGGAGGTGAAATAGGCAGTTGCTTCTCTGTAAAATACTGGTACTCAGCTGCATTCAGTTAGACTGAAAGCCGACCCCAAGATAGTTTGGGAAAAGGCTAGGCAGATGATTGCTTATTTGTGTATGTAATACATAGTTTAACTAGTAGCTCCATATAACTTTATAATTGTGACGACATCATTATAATTCTCCTGCCCTTACCCCAATTTATTTGGGGTCAGCGCAGCATGTCATCAGCATGCAAACTCAAACTCAAAGCATTTATTGTCCATTACAGACACTTTTGAAAGTCAAAAAACAGAACAAAACGCAAAGCTACTAAGTCCCAGACACAAAGCATAATAACTTGTGAAAGTGGTGTAGTTGCTATTCAGAAGAGTAAATCTCTATGGAGAAGAATGGGCGAGAAACTCCAAGGACACTCTTTTACATCAAAATATTGTTACAAAATCTTGGTTACATCATTCATGTGGAGAATTACAAATATGTGAGAACGATGTAGAAATACGGGCAAGTTAAGAGCGTCCAGAGTAAAAGATTAAATTAATCATTCAAAAATAAAGTTATTTAAATAAACCGTAGCTACTTACTAGCAACTTATCTATTACTCGTCATCTCAGCAGTCACCACATTTCTAGCAGTATCATCCTTCACATAGTCCCTCCATTGTTTATCTGGTCTCCCTCTACTCTTATGATCATCTAAATTAATACACAAAAATTTCCTCACAACATTATCCTCATTCAATCCTCTCATGGTGTGACTTTGACAGCAATATTTGCGATACGTTGAAATCGCAGTACGTTGCGTCATGTTTTAGAAAAATTAGACAGAATTGCGCAACTAAAGTTGCCCGTGTAGTTACCTTTAGGGAACGAAGTTGGCATTTGCTTTACTTACTGAACTACTTATCTTTTAGGAGTTTTAGGAAGTAATTAACTTGGTCAATGGAGTGACCATTGAGAACTTTGTGGCCCAATTACCAGCAAGTATCAAGGCTAAAGAGAGGTTCGTGGCCAAATAATAACAGTCACACGATATTCAAGGTAAAGCAATGCTTAGCAAGGTCAGTCGCTGGATGGATGACCATTATTTACATATTGAGATCCCTCCGTGCCTCAAAACGCACATTACCTTTGTGCCGGCTGTCATTTGTAAGTAGATCTTTGATGTACCATCTCAAAATGAATGATGTAACCAAGGTTTTGTAACAAGATTCTGATTTACAAGGAGACTCTATGGAGTTTCTTGCCCATTCTTCTCCATAGAGATCTACGCTTTGGAATGGGCAACTACAGTACTTTCACAGTAATATGCCCTGTGACTGGGACTGTAGCTTCATTTTTATTGTTGTTCGTGTATTCAAAAGTGCTTATAACTGGCCTACTTGAAATAAATTTAATAATTTTGATTTAATGTGATTTGATTTGTGCCAGAGTTTTTTTTTACTTTTTTTGATAAAAATTATATTAAACTCTGCTTTTTCTTGTTCCCGTAGTGGCCCATTAATTAAATTTTAGATTTTGAATCGAGTATAACTTTTTTTACGGGACACGTTTTATTGAATTAATGACAAACTGCGAAAAATGATGAACCGTAGTTTATATTGTGGTCTTTTGAATCAAAACTAGCGTTATCAAGGTTGCTACGAACATTATTATTAAAAGAATTTAATTTATTGTTTGAAAGAGGTCTTAATTAAATTGTCCTAACTAAGTGACTTTTTGTCTTACTCGAAAGACATAAAATGACCAGTATGGTCTGACCTAACGCCACAAATTAATAACGACTCTTTTACTATGCAATTAGTAAATACATTATCTACTAGCCTTTGCCCGCGGCTTTGCACGCGTGGAGTTCGGTCACTGTCCCACGGGATTGCACTACCGGGATAAAAAGTATCCTATGTGTTAATCCAGGTTATAAACTACCCATGTGTCAAATTTCATCCAAATCTATTCAGTAGTTTTT
Organism: Cerastis leucographa; assembly: GCA_963082945.1. Classification (NCBI taxonomy): domain Eukaryota; kingdom Metazoa; phylum Arthropoda; class Insecta; order Lepidoptera; family Noctuidae; genus Cerastis; species Cerastis leucographa. The sequence goes on along the minus strand of OY720369.1, from coordinate 2,155,863 downwards.
GCGTGAAAGAGCAACAAACATACATTCTTACAAACTTTCGCGTTTATAATATTAGTAGGATGCATGAAGTGGGTTGCTGTTATTCTAATTGCTTCATTAAATAAATATTTTAAATTAAATGATTTAAACAATGAGACAAGCCTACATTTTTTCAACGTCATCTTTTCCAGAACCATGCCTCCTATCCCCCAAGGGTCATCGAGGTGCCTAAGTGGATTAGGGCCATCAATAGGACAGGCAGGCGCAAGTAATACGTATTAGATCACAATGTGAAGTGGTATTAGTATTATATCGAGCAAAGTGTGCTACGTGGAGTGGTAATTTGACGTGGCAGTTTGCCCCGTCTGTCGTCTGCACGGTGAATCACAATGGCTTTTGGATAGAAATATGAACCTAATTTTAGTGCGTGTGCTAACATTACATCAGTCTGTAATCTCCGAAGGATAAAGCAGAGGAGTACCAAATAGCACACCCACATTTCACCAGTTTTGTTTCATCATCATTTCAGCCTTGCGACGTCTAGGCCTCCCCCAAGTGTCGCCACATTGACCGATCCCGTGCGACTCGCATCCAGCGGATCGCCGCAACCTTCACCAGGTCATCGGTCCACCTAGTGTGAGGCCTTCCAACGCATTGTCTTCGGTTCGCGGTCCAGAGCTTTTCGGCCCTATCGGCCATCCGTTCTGCGAGCAATGTGCCCTGCCCACTGCCACTTAAGTTTGGCAATTCTTCGGGCTTCGTCGGTGACCTTAGTTCTCTTGCGGATATTCCTATTTCTGATTTGATTACGAAAGGAAACTCATATATCCCGAGCATAGCCCTCTCTATTTCCCTTTGGGTGACTTTAAGCCTTCTGATGAGGCCCTTTGTGAGCGACCACGTTTCGGTCCCGTATGTAATCTTTGGCAACACACACTGGTCATAGACTTTCGTCTTGAGACACTGTAATAGGGGGCGAGTATTTTGCCATCAACCGGGAATAAATCCAGACTCCGTAGCTGCTTCTGAGAAATTCCTGATGGGAAAAGAAAAACCAATACCAGTCTGCCTGACCTGGGAGTCGAACCCAGGGCTTCATGCTTAGCAGTCGCGCTTGCAACAAAAATCTGAAACTTTTACTTTATTAGACCTCCGTTAGAGACCCGACATTTTGCAAGAATACCGCATGTGCGGAGGCGAGGTTGCTTTAAAATAACCAGAGACCTCATACCCTCTCCTCCTCGCTTTACTAGAAAAATACCGTATTTTATTACAGTCTATTCCAATCTAAAAGTACAAAACAAAAGGACAACTGTCTAATTACTTAGTAGAGAATTTATCCTAGATTCCTTTAGGAATTAAACGTTCCGTTCCGTCCTATCACTTTTTATAGCAAGCAGTACAGAAAAAATCTGTCTAACTGAATGGACTTCTAAATAATTTTCCCTTGACTTCGAACATCTATGAGTTACGATTGGTACAAGTTATAAAATCAAGCGAACTTCTGAAATTAAGCTTAGCCATAGTTAACAATCAATCAACTCCTTTGTCACTGTCATATCAATTCACTGCCGGCTTCTCAGTACGTCTACCATGAGTTTTAACAATCTATACTCGCTAGCGTCGGTAGTTAAAAAAATGTATGAATACTTTTACAGCGCCTCTAGCGGATAGTTGGGTACTAAAATGCGCAGTATGAGTCACTATAGTTATCTATCCTACGTCACCGTGTAGTAAACTATACTACAGCGACTGCAAGTTTGGGCTTCATTTGCTTAGAATTTGGTAGTAAGCACCAACACAGCTCATGGTACCATTGAAAAAGCTAACTATAGTATTTGCGTATTGACGGAACTATTGGAGTTACGTCAAGCGATCTAACTATGACAACTCATGGTAGACGTACTGTTCACAGATTATTATAATCTGGATCTCTTCAAAGTTACGAGTTAATCGGTTTCTTTTAAGAGAGCATGCTCCACCATCGCTTCACAGCAGGTGAATTGCGGCCAAACGAAAGCCTATTTTTTTACATAAGATACCCAGTTATCATTTTTCTGCATCTAGTCCAACCCAGCCACCTTTTTAAGTCTGCCAGTCTTACCTAATAACAATAGATAAAATTTATTCGTTTCGCAATTCTGAACTAATATCAGTAATATTATAGAGCGATGATTTTTTTTTGTTTATTAGTTAAAAAAACATGCTACGATTACAAACATTATTTTGCAAAACAAAAATCTGAGTACACTATTGCCAAATACAACAGGAACAATTAAACATAATTTGTGTTATTTATTTCTTTAATCATTTAAAACTTCCAGTAAAAAAATTGAAAGGCATCTTATGGGCACGCTCGTTTCATTGCTTTTTATCAGGCATGGTTGAAGTCAAGAGCAAGCCTATCAGCCAAAACGAAAAAAGCTACAACTCTAAGTACCCCAACAATTTTTCCAACCCGCTCCTCACTCCAAACTTAACCCACCAATAAACTTTTAAGCGTAGCGGGTTACTAGGTCCCACGGCCGTTTACCTACAACTCCCTGGTCATTTAGACTCCATGTTACTTTTACCCGGGGTGAAATACGGTTAACCGTATCGCCTTTGACATTGGGACAGTTGAAATGTTTTTCGCCCTGTTTACTTGCTATGCTCGTAATTAGGGGTATTCGAATGTTTCAAAGGAGGTTTAAGCGTGTGATTTCGGTTTTTTCGTGAGGGGTTGAAAGTTCAATTTTTGGGTTGAACGGGGTGTAATTTGATTTTGGAGGTTTGAATATTATTTAGTGCGGTGTGGTAATAATGAAGTTATATTTTATTTGTTGGAAAATTACAAGATAAATTCGCTTTTTAAGTTTGAAAAATCGAATTTAGTCATTCTATTTTTAGTATTCTAAAAACAGACACTTTCATCAAAACTGATGGCGTTGTTTGCGTTGTTAAGCAGACGCATTTTGTAAAATTATACAAGCAATATGTAGGTACATATAAAAATAACACTGATTTCCATTGAAAGACTGTGTACGGAAATTGGATGATTCTGACATACTACTCTGTCAAGAAATTACCGGAAACGATCAATAATACAGAAAATGTTAGTTATTTATTAATTAAAAAAGTTATTCTATCGCCTTCAAAGTATGCTCAAACAGATACACTTACGCCAACGAATAATCCAATCATCAAAACATTTTTTAAACGCTTTTTCCGGAATTGAGTTCAGTTCTCGCCGCGAATTCTCCTTTATGTGTTCTAACGAATGAAAACAGGTGCCACGAAGTGGTAATTTGAGTTTAGGATTAAGAAAGAAGTCTGGAGCCATATCTGGTGAATAAAGTGTTTGCTCGATGGTTTTTGTTGAGTTTTTGGTAAAAAATCACAGGTCCCTATGATGGCCTTGTGCGAAGGCGCATTATCGTTGTGCAAAATCCAAGATTTTTTTTTATTTTTATTTTTTATTTTAATAAAAACGTTGCCCCATACTAGGAATTTCTCCTGTATCGTGGGTGCGTTTACAAACATTTAAACTCATATACACAAACAGCCAGACCCGGAACAACTATCTGTAGGCCATACAAATATTTGTTCCGTGCGGGGATCGAACCCGCGACACGCAGCGCAGCAGTCGATCGCTCAGCCACTGCGCCAACCATGTCGTCAAATATGCCGTCTTAAACGCCACATAATGTTCACATAATATTCTTTATTTACTGTTTGACCTTCCGGCAAGAATTCCGAGTGCACTACACCGCGATCGTCAAAGAAAACGGTCAACATGACTTTGACTATTGATCGACTTTGACGTGGTGTTTTCGGTTCAGTTGGAAGGCGCCACTCCGAAGCTTGTTGACTAGTTTGCATTTCAAACTCGTAAACCGACGTCTTTTCACCAGTAACAATGCGTCTCATGAATGTACGGTCGGAATTGGCTCGTTCTAGCATGTCCTCAGCGACTTCTATGCGATTAAGTTTTTGGAGAAAATTCAGGTCTTTTGGAACTAGCCGGGCGGCAACATGTTTCACAGACACAGAAAGTTCAGCGGCTATCTCTCTGAAACTTGAATGAGGAGGTTTTCAGTAACTGTTTTCTTCACTTTTGCGATGTTAACTTCAGTTAAAGACGTTGATGGCGTACCAGAGCGAGGCAAATCTTCCATCATATCTCCACCGCTTTTGAACGCTTTGTACGCACTGATAAGCACGTGTTTTTGATCGTCGATTCACCGTAAGCTTTCTGTAACATTTTCAGGGACTCCGAACACGAAATTCCACGAAGCGATGCAAAATTAAAGACAAACTCTTTGTCCGATATTTTTGTCCATTATGAAATTTGCAATAAACACTATACAAACTAACTAAAAACAGCACTGTATCTAATCTAAATAACAGATGCAACTCAAAATCCACGCCAAAATGGAAAACAGTTGTGCCAATCTAAATACAAAAAAAAATTGGAACCATAAACAAATCACCCATTCCCGATACTTTTTAGACTGAATCTAAGGCTAAATAATCATCATCAACTGCCTAGCCTTTTCCCAGTATGTTGGGGTCGGCTTCCACTCTAACCAGATGCAGCTGAACACCAGTACTTTACATGGAGCGACTGCCTATCTGACTTCCACAACCCAGTTAGTCCTGGTTAATACGATACCCCTTGGTAAGAGTCTGGTTGACAGACTTTCAGACCTATGACAACCTGTTACGACTGTCAAAGACCTACAAATGACAGCCGGGACCAACGGCTTAACATACTTTCCGAGGTACGAAAGAAACTTGGTATGTAATAGGTGGTCACCCATGCACAGACCAACCTAGGCAAGTGAGAGTGGCTGTTTTTATTTAGGCACAGACTCCTCACATCAATATTACACACAAATAAACCATAAAGCACAAGGCTAAATAACGCAAATAAAAACTCATTACCAAGCCAAGAGTCTAATTTTCTTCCTGTCACCCCAGCTTCGCTCATAAATCAAAGTCTATCGCGCAGATGATACCTACAGCTATTAGCTAGATCGAATTCAGGTCTCAAACAGCTACTTGAAATTCAAAACAGACCTAATTACCCTTAGGATAGAGCCCACGGAAGATTCAGGTCCTTTCCATTCAAGCCAGCGGCGTAAAACGGCTCCAGAATATTTAATTCCGACCTCTTCAATTCTGTAGGTTTCTTTTCAACGTTTCAGTAAAAAAAACAACCTGAAATTACGTCAAGAATCAAAAGGTTAATTGAGACGCTTATTACAAGATGTTTGTCGAAAAATTATGTTCAATTAAAAACGTTTTTTACAGAAAAATATGAGTGTTTCATTTTCCACGCGCCATTTTTTTTTTTGACGACTGTTATTAAGGTTCAGTTGGCAAGTGGCGAAACCACAGTTTTTATAATTTCATCTTGTTCATCTGCAACTTTGCATGAAGACTAAGATAACATAACGCCTGTAATCCCCGAGGCAGAGGTGTACTTAAGAGGGGACTCTAGCCCCGAGGAATTTGATGAATAGGTATTTGAAGAAACTATTGCCGTCGCGCTGCGCCTGACCAAGCCCCCGTAAAGAGCGAAAGGGACAACTGCAGCTCAGGTTGATTTTACCTACAAAAATCTTGACCAAAAGACGTTTTGTATTCCGCTGTTTTCTTCTTCAAAACCAAACTAATCTAAATAATTCTTATATCAAAATTTAGAAGAAAAGTATAGCTATGCTTCTATTTTTTTTGTTAAAAACTTATCTAATTTGTCTGATAGTCGTCTGAACATGGCGGTAGAAACGTTTTTTTTTGGGGTTTTTGGATTGTCATAATTCTTTTAGAGATTATGTTTTGAAAAAAAAGGAAATGATAGGAGCATGTATTAATAAGACCTAGATTTTTTGGAAAAAAATAATTGCTCTGGACGCATTATTCACGAAGAAAACACCGGAATACGTTTGTATGGAGAAAGGCCCACTATAGTCCCCTCTTAATAGCACACCCACATTACGCCAGTTAACTTTTGAGTCCCATATAATAGAGGGCGAGTCTATAGCCATCAACTGGGCACAAATCCAGACTCCGTGGGTACCACTGATAAATTCCAGATGGAAAAACCCAATAATACTTTACCCGACCCGGGAATCGGACCCAGGACCCTCATGCTTAGCAATCGCGCTTGGGACCACTCAACCAACGAGGCAGTGAAGCTTGGAGACTATTGACACTATATCCATGAAAATTGGACAGGGGAAAAAACTTGCATCCCAAATTAATGTAATCTCATCTTACTAATAAAGGGTGTAAAACACCGTTAACGAAGCCGAAAGGCACTGGTTCTCCCTGTCATTGCGAGCATTTTTTTGTTCTACACCATACCTGGAAACCTTCTAGTTACGGAGATATTAGGGGTCAAAGTTCCAACTTTTTTTAACTTTTTCCAAGTATTTTTTTAAATACAAGTTTTTAATGTAAGATTTTTACTTTGAACACCTCCACGACCCCCGTACTATTCAATCCGTCCATCAGCACAATGTTTTGAGTGCGTTACATTGAGTTCTACCACAAAACATGATTTTACACCCCCCAAAAAAAAGTCGTTTCCCAGCAATATTTTTTGCGTAAAGTTACTTAGTTTCATGTACAGAATGCTTGGTTGACGGTTACGTGATGAGGTGATTTACACCGTGTATTATAAATGCGAAAGTTTGTGAGGATGGATGGATGGATGGATGTTTTTTACTCTTTCACGAAAAAACTACTGAATGGATTTGGATGAAATTTGGCACACGGGTAGATCCTATAACCTAGATAACCTAGATTAACACATAGAATACTTTTTATCCCGATAGTATGTTCCCGTGGGACAATTATCGAACTCCACGCGGGCGGCGCCGCGGGCATAAGCTAGTGTAAAATAAAATTAAAATGTGTAATGTATGTCCTCCCACTAGGTGAACCGATGACCTGGTGAAGGTTGCGGGGATCCGCTGGATGCAGCACTGGACCGGTCAATGTGGCGACACTTGGGGGAGGCCTATGTCCAGCAGAGGACGTTTTTTGGCTGAAATGATGAGGATTATGATGATGTGTAATGTAGTGAAATTGCGTAAAAAATAATAAGGAGTGACACTGCCCATAGATGTAACTGAGAGTTGAATAAAAATGCACATCTAAACACACACACAAACTAACTGCGGTTGACAATACTGTGGGGAAATATACAATCCGATTACGGAACCCTTCACTGTGTCTAGCCCGACTGGCGCTTGGCCGGCTTATTTAAATAAAAATGTCTGCGTTGACATGGGTTTTATTGAGTCCAAATTGTATTTCAAAGACCTAGGGTTTATTGGGAATTGATGTATCAAAAAATGTCTACCAAGAAATGTAATCAAGAAATTATGTAAAAATCGGCCAACTTTGATATTTTGAGGCTTTCATTAGATTGATCGGGTGGCCAGGGGCTTCATATATTCAATTCTCAATTCTTTATTGCGCACCTTAATGTAAATACATAGATGGAAGGGAAATAATTATACAAGAAGTTGTTTTGCATCCTCGTCAAATTCAAGGAGGTAACTATGCTAATGGTTCTCGTCCCGAATCAATAATAAAAATTTTATTTTTTTCTTATTTACGGAATTCGGTAAGTTTGAAGCACCCGTGTTTTAAACGCGGCTCGTCTGGTCGGCTCGCCTTATAACTTCGCTTACATACATACAAACAATCTTAGACGTTTAATTGATAATTTCTTATTCCCACTTTAAGGGGGCTAATAATTCTGAAATATTGTCAAATTTAAACAACCAAAAAAATCAGCGTTTATTAATAACTAACTAGTTACCGTAATTTTAATTGATTATTTATGTCTTTTGTGACCACCTCCTGAAATTTGACGAGGATGCAAAACAACACTTTGTTTAAGTCACAATTATGGACCCTGTCGGGCACAGCAAGATCAAGTAGGAGAGAGGAGGAAGAACACTGGGTGCTTAATTAATGTGATATATTATGTTTTTAGTTACCTAGTTATTAAGTTATACTGTTTTAATATTACTAAATAGAATGTTAGAATTATAATTATTGTTTTATAGATATATATACATATATTCAATCAATTAGTAAAATTGTTAAAACCATATATTTTAAATTATTCATTGTTGTTTTATTTATAATTGATTGCATATTTAATACTTATTTATTACCCATGGTAAGTTATTTAATTGGATGCTCCATATTTGTTTTATGAAAAAAAATAAAAATAAAGAAAAAAAAAAAAAAATATGTTTTTTGTGCATTACAAGTAGGTAGGCGTATGGTATGAAGTTACTTTATTTTATCATTTAAGTATTCACTTAAACTATAGTAACATTTGCTTACAAGGAAAAGCTTCAATTTATTGATAATGATGTTATTAAGGGTGCACAAGTCGACGGCTCGAACTCGTTGGCGGGCGTGGCTAATATGCATGCTCTTTAGTAAAGTTTTTAATTGATTTAGTTTAATTTATTTAGTATTCATTTATCTAGTTTTAATTTATTTTATTATTTATTTATTTAGTAAAATATACGAAAATTTATAATGAAAATGAGCGCGTGAAATTTCATAAATTGAGTTTTGCCGTATAGATATTATGGAAAAACTACTGGATATCTACTCATTATAAATTATTTGAAAAATTATATAACAAGCGCACAGATTGGTATTCATTTCGTGAATGTGTCGAAGACGGAATCAACTTAAAAATACCACTGAAAACTGATTCGGACATCGACTTTGCTGCGAGAAACCTCACCTCTGTTATCCAACAAAGTTGTTGGCGGTCAACTCCAGAAGCCAAAGAACGATCACACCATAATAAAGTATACTCGGAAACCATACGGTCAAAAATTATGAAAAAAAAGAAGACTATAACGGCGTATATGGTACACAAGCAGGCATCCAAATGACAAAACGGCACTTAACAAAGCCATTAAAGAACTAAAAACCCTTATAACGGAAGCAGATGACGTTGCTCTAGATACGTACTTAGAAGGTCTAACAGCTAGGAAAGCAACTGACTACTCACTATGGAGAGCCTGTAGAAACCTGAATCGACCATTGCACTACAAACCACCAAATTCGGAACCCAAATGGAACCTGGTTTAGAACTGATCAAGAAAAAGCTGATATATTTGCAAACCATCTCAGCAATGTATTTAAGCCTAATAACCCGAGACCAAATGCAGATGAATCTGATATCGACATTGTCCTCAACCAAGATCTTCAACTGGATTTACCCTTGAAGTTAGTAACACCTAAAGAGATATGTAGGAATATAAACTCAATGGACAACAACAAGGCCCAGGTCATGATCTCATCGACGAAAAAGTCCTACAAGAATTACCTCGCAAAGGAATTGTATACCTCGCTATGCTTTTTAATGCAATTCAACGAGTAGGTTACTTTCCAGACATATGGAAAGTATCACAAATAATATTGATCCATAAACCCGGTAAACCAATACATGATGTTACCTCATACAGACCAATCAGTCTCTTACCGATTATGTCTAAGCTCTTCGAAAAGTCCCTACTGCACAGAATGCTACATGTTCTCAATGAGAAGTCCATTATCCCGGATCACCAATTCGGATTTCGAAAAGAACATGCTACTATAGAACAAGTCCATAGAGTGTGCAGAACGATTAGGAAATCCTTTGAGCAAAAGGAGTACTGCTCAGCTGCTTTTCTGGACATACAACAGGCCTTTGACAGACTTTGGTTTTTATCTTGACAAGCAATCCATTGTGCCAGACGGCACAATGGATTGCTTGTCAAGATAAAAACCCTATTACCACATACTTTCTATGGTGTAATGAAATCCTACATTACAAACAGAATATTCCAAGTACGAGAAAATCAATCTACCTCGGGTTTCCACGAAATATCCGCAGGAGTACCGCAGGGATCGGTCCTCGGACCTGTGCTATACACCCTGTTTACGTCCGACCTACCACAGAGCTTGGACGTCACAACGGCCACCTTTGCAGATGACTCTGCCTTACTTGCTTCGCACAAATGTCCAACACAAGCATCTCGCATATTGCAAACCAGCTTAAATGAGACTGAAAAATGGCTAGCAAATGGAGAATTGCCGCCAGCGTGTCCAAGTCTGTGCACATCACATTTACTCTCTGCAAAAATGACTGTGACCCGGTCACACTAAACGGCAGTCAACTCCCACATCAAGAGTCTGTGAAGTATTTAGGCATGCATCTTGACTGCAGGCTCACTTGGAGGAAACATGTTGAAACAAAAAGAGAAGAAATTAACCTAAAATATAGAGAGCTCTTCTGGCTCTTAGGGAGAAACTCAAAACTGGCGATAGACAGCAAACTACTCATCTACAAGACTATACTAAAGCCAATCTGGACACTGGCACTGGCTGATCCCCAAAGTTTGATGCCATAGCATCCAACTTTGGGGATCAGCCAGTGCCTCCAACATAATGAAATTGCAGAGAGCACAAAATTATATACTAAAACACATATCCAACGCACCATGGTTTATTAAGACAACAGAGATCCATGAAATCCTCAATATTCCATTGGTCAACGAGGAGATAAGCACACATAGTGAAAACTACAAATCTCGACTCCTAATGCATCCAAATAAGCTTGCGGGGCAGCTTACTATACCAGAAAGCATCCGTCGATTAAAAAAGCGACGGGACATCTTCGACCTAAACACTCAGTACGAAGAATGACTTCGTAAAGTTAGGGCAGACTCTACTGAGAGTAGCGCCCAACACGCCATTCGCACAATCTCATCTGCTCATAGTCTGAAAGACTGATCGCAAGATAAAAGAATAAAAAAATTGAACTTTTGAATAAATTATCTATCCCTGTACGGTTTCACTTTTTCCATTTTTATAGTACATAAGTTATTTATTAACGCCCAAAGATAAATTAAAATTAGTGTTGAAATATGGAAGTTTCGACGCTTATAACTTCCAAACTAATATTTTATTTCCAATTCTGCTGCCACACAGGGCTAGATAATGACAAGACCAGTTGATACAATTTTTAGTTTTGAACCTACACCGTCAAACAGACGAGAAATCACCCTACTACGTTTGTATGGAAGAATGACTAGTGTAACCTTAAGTAAAGATTCCCGTCGAAAAATATTTAACAAACTGCCATGTTATGCTCAGCAGTTGCGCTAGCAACCACTAGATGGACAATTGAGCATCAAATCCTGTGTTCCATTCCCAGGTCGGTCAAAGTTTTATTGGGTTTTTTCATCAAGAATTTGTCAAAAGAAGGTACTGTCTGGATTTGCGCTCAGTTGGTAACAAATTTGCTTGACCCATATAACATGGGAGTTAAACACAATTAGCGAAATGTGGGTGTATTATTATCTACACTTTAGCCTACCCCTTTAGGAATAACAGAAGTGATGTTATGTTATACAAGGTGTTGTTTTGCATCTTCGTCAAAATTCAGGATGTTGTCACACAAGACATAAATAATTAATTAAAATTACGACACCTAGTTAATTATTAATAAACACAGATTTTTTTGGTTGTTTATGTTTGTCAGTATTTCGGAATAACCCCCTTAACGTGGTTTAGGGAACAAGAAATTATCGAATAATTGTTTGAGATTGTTTATATCTGTGGAAGCGCGGTTATAGGGCGAGAATCAGGCGGCCTGAAACCACGGGTGTTTCACACTTACCGATTTCCATATATAAGAAAAATAATTTTAAAAAAACCTACCCATTTTATAATTGATTCGGGACGAGAATCATTAGCATAGTTACCTCCTTTAATTTGACGAGGATGCAAAACAACTCCTTGTATTGAACTACATTGGTTAGACTACGACAATCTATCCTTATTCGGCAAACGAGATAGACCAATGACATTGACTTTCTACCTACTACTAGTGACTGTATACCTACTATGGCCCAATAAAGAGGCTAAGTGTAGAAACAGCCCGGCTAACCTAACCTAACCTATTACTAGTGACTTTATACCTACTAACTAGTGACTTAAACCTCCTACAAGTGACTTTATACCTACTACTAGTGACTTTATGACTACTACTAGTGACTTTATGCCTACTACTAGTGACTTTATGACTACTACTAGTGACTTTATGCCTACTACTAGTTACTTTATACCTACTACTAGTGACTTTCTACTTACTACTAGCTAACCTTCGAAACTTCACCTGCGTCAACATTTTACATTGATACTCCTCTCCTACTGGTCGTAGCGTGATGTTATATAACCTTTCTCGATAAATGGTCAATCCAACACTAAAAGAACTCGAACCAGTAGTTCCTGGGATGAGCGCGTTCGCGTTTATAAAAATAAATTAGTATAGATAAACATCTGTTTCTCTTAGGAAACAGATGTCGGAACAAGTAACGTGTTTTGCGTAGGTAAACAATCACTTTTTGCCAAAGGTTCGGCACAAAAAGTGGTGGGATGGTAGCCGTCGTCTCTTGGGACAACCTTCGAGAGATCGAGCATCTTAATCTTATTAGGGTATCGCTTGACAAAAACATGACAAGAAGGTGAGGAGGGGTATACATCTACAAGTCGTTACTCTTGACTTCTTTCTTGTGAAAATTTTGAAAACATTGTCAGGTCAGAGCTTTAAAAACTAAAAAAAGATGTAAAATCTGTTTGTAAGTTTTTATGGTAGTTTTTTGATTCTGACATAACTTAATTCCATAATTTAATTCGTTGGTATTTATCCGATTCCGAAAATTCTTTCACTTGTGGGAAGCTACATTATACCCGAGTGTCAATGTCTACGTTCCCGTAGGTTAATCTCTAAAAATAACGGGAGCGAAACTGCGAGCAAAAGCTAGTCCTTTATAACTTCTTGGCTACGAGTTAAACGCTCGAGCAACACGCTTCTTGCGAAAGAAATTGTTTAGAACATGCCACGACTCATCGCGATGCGCCTTGCGAATGGAAACAAAGGGCGTTAAGGCAGCAGATCGAAACATCAGAGGCCGTAACAGGGCCCATAGTTGGGTATTTATTCACCTTTGAGGAATAAATCTGTCAACTACCTTCTACGTAGGTTTTGTACGTAGAAGGTTTGGTATTTGGTTCGTACGTAGGTTTTATTAGTTGGCGGTGAGATTTATTTATTTGCGACCAATTATAGCAACACAAGGGCATAAGTACAACATAATTGTTGAGGTTGGCCCAAGGACGTGGAGCTTGCACAAGCAAAGACAACAGCAACTGATGAGGTATTATTATTACCTATTATCTTTTACCGTAGGCCACACGTCAGTATAAACAAAAATAAATTCAAACTTACGTGTCGTGGCGTGTCGTGACGCGCCAGAAGCATTCGGTTTCATACATCGTTGCGACACGATACGCCATGCAAATATGTCCCTAACCATATTAAACGTATGGAACCGATTTGCTTCTACAGAAACCTACTTCTGCGGAAACATACTTACGTGTCGTGGTGCGACACGACACGCCACGACACGTAAGTATGTTTCCGCCTATAGTCGTACGAACGTAGAACGGCTAGATAAAGAAGTACGTAAGCGTCATAATCATAAATCCTTATTTATCTCGACATCAACAATTAAAGGCGCTGGTTCATATATGTACAATCTTATATAGAGAAAGGTGTCTGAAATAGGAAGATCCTGAGGTACAGATCACCTCTCAGGCTTAGAAATAAACATTTTATTTTTTGCAAAAATATAAGCCAAGATAAAATTTAGAATTGAAAGTAGTGAGTATTAAAATTAGTAAGTTGTTTGAAATTTAAACAAAAGTAAGTCAAAAATATGAATTGACATAAAACATACAACGTCGTCAGTAAAACGCCGATTTTAAGTCAATAAAGTTGTCAAATACAATCAATTATTTGTCAATCAGTTGGTTATTAATTCATGTACAGATAAAGAACAAAACTACTCGCTTATCACCAAATCTCCAGGATAATTATTTTTATAAAGCCGCTTAAAAACACAAACGAGGCTACATTTTCAATTTGACAATGATTCTCCACTTCGGAGAAACATGGCGCTGAAATTCTCATTCAAATGAAATCGCCGGAACCATCTAGTCAACCTAAATTGCCTATGTATGAATATTACCTCTAATATTCGCTTGACCCCTACAATTAAACTCGATAGGGGTAGGTTTACCACATTAGTTAAACGGGGTCAGATAAGTTAAATTTCAACCCCACGACCCTCTGATCGCCAATCCGTACGGGTTATGGCTTCTAAACAGACATTACAATTATTATGGATAGTTTAGTTTTGTGAGGTTTTTGTCCTTGAGAGTCGGATATATACCGAGCTTCCTCCGTGCCTCGGAAAGCACGTTAAGCTGTTGGTCCCGGCTGTCAATAGGGGATAATCCATTTTTTTTTTCTTTGTCCGTCGGGTAGTTTATTGAAAAGTATTGGACACGTATTTTTTCTTTTTTCACGTGGTCATAAAATTACGGAGATATATTGAGTTGAAATGGCGCATGACGTCACATGTAGATAAGTTTTATACCTACTTGTGACGTAGTTAGCCCCCACTCTCCAACTTTAATGAGTTTTAACTAAGTATTTTTTTGATATTTTGATAAAACAAAAAATACGTGTCTAATATTTTTGTATTACCTGTCTGACGGACAAAATAGAATGTCATTTCCTTTACCCAGTCCGCACCCCTATTGTAGATCTTTTACTGTCGTAAAGTAGTCAGTAGTCCGAAAGTCTGACAACCAGTCTTACAAATGGGTATCATATTACCCAGTATTAACTGGGTTGTGTAGATAGGAAGTCGCTCCATGTAAAATACTAGTATTCAGCTGCATCCCAAAATTGGGATATTGCTAGACAGATGCTGAAGTTTTTTTTAAGAGCGGAAAGACCAGAGAGTCTACAAGGTCGCAATTGTCTACAAAGAGTTTCGCTATTCGAACAACGAATTTCAACTGGATTGATAAGCTTTTTTGCTGCGTTGGTGTAGTGGTCGCAAATGCGACTGCTGAAAACAAGGTTTTGGTTTTGATCCCCTGGTCGGGCAGAGTGTCATTGGGTTTTTCCGTGAGAAATTTCTCAGTACCAGCTACGGGGTCTGGATTTGTATCATCATCAGCTGCCTAGCCTTTTCCCAAACTATCTTGGGGTCGGCTTCCAGTCGTTAGACTGGAAGCCGACCCCAAGATAGTACCAGTATTTTACATGAAGACCCCAAGATAGTACCGGATGCAGCTAAGTACCAGTATTTTACATGAAGAGACTGCCTATCTGACCTCCACAACCCAGTAACTGGGTAATACGATACCCCTTAGTAAGACTGGATGTCCGACTTTTGGCTTCAGAATACTCGGTAACGACTCGGTAAACGATCATGACAGCCGGGACCAACGGCTTGACGTGCTTTCTGAAGCACAGAGGAAATTCGGTATGTAATTATGGTCACCCATCCACGGACCAACCTGGGCAAGCACGGCTTAACCTTAAAGATCGACCCGTGCGGCTGTTATTATTTAGCTGCGAGCTCCTCATCTTTCCTGATTGGTGGTAATAGGACTTAAAAATAACTAACCCAGTTTAGGTTTACTATTAGTTTCAGTTCTACGTAACTCGGGAATTACAGTCTTGATGTTTCCAGTATCGTTTTAGATACAATATCGCTTTTTTACGCCTTCAGAACAGAAGTGGCTTAAAGGGAAGAATCACAGAAAATTCAAAGAAACCGAGGCGGAAAATTTAAATGCGGGATTTAAAAAGAAAGATAAGTCCGGGTCCGAATTGTGCCCGGAAATTGAAGACAAAATGCTACCAGGGGATTGCGTCAAGCTGATGGGCAGGCAGTAGTCTTAACACGATCACAAGACGTAAACGTAAAGTAATAACGAGGGTATTTTTATATCGATAGGTAGGTTTTTTAAACTATTTTACTTTTTTATAAGTTTAATCTTATACAGGGTGTAACGGAAAGTGTATATACATCCTTAAGGGTGTGCTACAGACCATCAAACTGAACATGTTTCTCATCACAAAACATGTTTTTCAGCAAAAAAAATATCTGCTGCCCCATAGAAAATTGCAATACCTATTCGACCCAAATGTATAGGCAGCTGATATTTTTTTTTGTTGCAATTTTTGTTTTTATCATGAGAAACATGTTCAGTTTGATGGTCTGCAGCACACCCTTAAAGATGTATAAAGGGTGTAAAACACCTCTTAAGGAAGCCGAAAGCCACTGGTTTTCCCTGTCATTCTTTTCTTTTCTTTCTTTTTTTATTAAAACGTTGCCCCACACTAGGAATTTCTCCTGTATCGTGGGTGCGTTTTACAAACATTTAAACTCACATACACAAACAGCCAGACCCGGAACAACTATTTGTAGGCCATACAAATATTTGTTCCGTGCGGGGATCGAACCCGCGACACGCAGCGCAGCAGTCGATCGCTCAGCCACTGCGCCAACCGTGTCGTCAATGCTATCATTTTTTTGTTCTACACCATACCTGGGAACCTTCTAGTTACGGAGATATTAGAGGTCAAAGTTCCAACTTTTTGACAGGTATTTTTTTAAATACAAGTTTTTAATGTAAGATTTTTACTTTAAACACCTCCACGACCCCCGTACTATTCAATTATTCCATCAGCACAATGTTTTGAGTGCGTTAGATTGAGTTCTACCACAAAACATGATTTTACACCCCCCAAAAAAAAGTCATTTCCCAGCAATAATTTTTGCGTAAAGTTACTTAGTTTCATGTACAGAATGCTTGGTTGACGGCTTCGTGATGAGGTGATTTACACGGTGTATATAAAATTCTCGTGTCAAAATGTTAGTTACCATACTCCTCCGAAATTGTATGAAATTTTGTGTGCATATCGGATAGGTCTGAAAATCGGCCAACATCTATCTAACATACTGAAAAAAAAAACCCGCGAACGATTTCGCGGGCAGCAGCTAGTAAATTATGTTTATTGGCCTTAACTAAGCGTTTTTAATAAATATACATTATTTTATATTCATAATTATTCATATACACTTTATTTGCGTTCCATTACGTTAAAAAGGTGTTAGGTAAAAAGGATCCTGTTAGGGCACAGCAATACAAAAATTTTATAAAAAACAAAATGTGCCTACTTAATTAATGATTAAAAAAAAACAATTTCTATTTACGAGTACTAACTTACAGACCTGAAATGAAAATAAGTACTTACATGTATCAAAAGCAAGAGTAGGTAGGTACTATTCTACAAGAAGTATTTTATATTTTTGCTAATCCCTAAAGAATCCAGACAAACGCCCGGAGAATGGAAAAATAAAACGTGTTGTGCCGACCCCAACTAGAATGGGACAAGGGCAGGAAGATGACATCACCATCTGCCTAGCCTTTTCCCAAAATTTCTTGGGGTCGGCTTACAGTCTAACCGGATGCAGCTGAGTACCAGTATTTTACATGAAGCGACAGCCTATCTGACCTCTACAACCCAGTAACTGGGTAATACGATACTCCTTGGTAAGACTGGATTTCAGACGTTTAGCTTTTGAATACTCGTAACGACTGTCAAAAATCTACAAATGACGGCCGGGACCAACGGCTTAACGTGCTTTTCGAGGCACGGACTAAACTTGGTATGTAATTATGGTAACCCATCCACGGATAACCTCGGCAAGCACGACTTAACCTTAAAGATCGCCGAACCCTGCGATTGTAATTATTTAGCCAGGAACTCCTTCGAAGAAGGTGACAATGATGAACAATTTGTCTGTGCGTTACAATTACTTACGGCCTGGTCACGACTTTGGTCTTAGCGGTGCGCGGCGCGGCGAGCGGGGCGGCGTCGGTGAGCGGTGCGTTTTGCACGCCACGTACCCTCAGTAGCGGTTAGTTGCAGCGGCAGCGGTGGCCCCAATAAGCACAAAATTGCACTATAGGATGTCACAAAAGGTAACATCGGTAACTTTAGCATTTATGAAGACTTATTACGGTACACTTGAACTGCAATAGCTGAAAATTACGCTTTCGTCTGTATAATAACGCTATTATACGTCACGAAGACAACACTGTAATGTTGCAAGCGTTAGTGTAGGTATACAGTTCAGTATTATATAGCTTATAGCAATCAATAGTACTGTAAGCTGCAATTAAGCATTTTTATGGACTTGAACTAAGCTATATTCTGAATTGAAGGCCACAAGTGTAAGCCTTAGACCGCTTGCAACTTAAGAAAGAACATATGAGCTAATATAATGCAATCAGTTATTCTGTGACTTCAATTAACAATGATATAATGCGTATTGCTGCACATAGTTGAATTTTAATAGTGTTAATCAGCTAGTTACACGCAATCTTATAATAGCAGTAATATAGCCCACATGATCACTGTGTGTAGATCAGGATAAGACGTTTCCAGAACGCTACAGTTTTCATTTTCGTAGTCAGTATCCGCATTTTGCTCCATTTGACATAATTCTTTGTTCATTTTTTCGTATGGGTATAATTTTTTTAACACGCATTTATTGAGCTCCATTCTGGTCTTGAATTGCCGTCTTTTATTAATTTTGATGCAATTTTAACGGATTTTGGTGGCCAGCGGATAATTCCTTTCGATTCCCGATTTCGGTTTTGGTACATCGTACTCAATAGTTTGTACTATTTTAAAAGCCATTACTCTGAAAAGAAAAACAATTGATAATTGAGTAAGTATAATGTACCTTATGTATTTTTTACCTATCTACCCCAACGCTCCGTGCATAAAACTAAATAGGACGTACCATCGTATCCCGTGCAAGATCTCGCGCGTACCTAAGGAACCTATGTTTTTAATTTCGCAATGACCACACTGTTTTAAAAGCCCGAGCTTTAAAAAAGTTACAAAGTTTATAAATATTTCTACTTTGGTCATGAAATCTGTGATACTACTACCTATGACAAAAATCGAACGAGTGGTTCTCGGAACGATGTAGGTTAACCAAATAACAAAAGAATAGACACACCAGACGTATAATTATTATTATATTTATTCAAATAAATCCACGGATCCCTAAATTCCTGCAGAGAGTTTAATGGTTCACTGATGATTACCTACAGTATTTGCGTACATGTTACCCACACTCAAGCTTTATATGAATCTGTGGCTGATTGTTTCACACAAGACTTACTCGTATCAGCTCGTTACTGATTTATGTACCACGAGTGGATGCCTAAACAGCCCGCACCATTTAATTGTGATTAAAACAGTGCACATTGCTTGTCTGCCATTTTTTAGGTTCTTACCTATTCGATATAATAAATTAACAATTTATCTTTGTTTGGTCAACGAAAATAACACTGGATTTGAATAGAAAATTTAATGATTTCACACGTAAACAACTTAATGTCAAATTAAAAATCAAAAATAAAAGTTTTTTTTTTTTATAAAATATCTTCAACCTATTTAATACTATAATTTTCAAGTAAACAGTGATATTTTGAGAGCGCGTGAAAATTTTCATCTATATTCATATAGTATTTGGCAATAAACTCTCTTTCCCATTCCAATTTTACGCACATGGAGGATAAAGCAAGGTTTTACTTACCGTAAACAATATATTTTGCCTTTATCACCACAAACACGTTACAAAACGGTTCACTCAAAAAACTTATCTAAATAATAAAAGGATTATGGTCAAAATTGATCACAATTTTGCCACTTGTGAATTTTCAACTCCATAGAAGAGTTAAAAATATCCTGGTGCTTACTTTGTGCTGAAAAATAGGTAACAAAGACGCTATTAATCGGCGATGGCGCTGTATAAAAGGTAACACATACTCTAATAATCAGTCAATGTTCAGCTCTTGGGGCGGCTGTTACCTTTAATAATGCTTAAATAATGCTGATATAATGCAATTATTTACAATTATTCAGCTAACAGCTGTTTAATTTGTGCCCAAATCAGAGTTATATCAGCTGAGACAGCGCCTGTAATGCTTTTATTCAGCAGGCTTGTACAGCTTAGGAATCTAATGTGGACAGTGATTCAGCTATTATACAGCGCTTTTGTGTTACTTGGGGGACGTATTTAGGTAGTCAAAACGTGCTCAAAATCATGGCGTTATCAATATTATCCCTTCTCTATTTAGAAAGCAGTACATTTTTAAAACAAGATATTCTTAATATGAGAGAAGGAGTGCACGAACTGAATAAAAATCGGTATTTAAATAGCGAATTTCGTGACCCATACGAAGATTACAGAAAATATCCAGATAAGTTTTATGAGTAGGGGAAAGGTGTACGACACGATCCGTTGAGGAGAGATGATCCTTTTTTATTGCAACGAAACTATTAGCGGCATCTAGTTGTTTTCATTGGTAAAACGTAGTCCCCGATATTCCCAAGTCACAGTAAATCGTAATGGCGTCGTAAGTGACAACCAAATTTTTTGTAAAAATTAATAAAAAAATACGTGACATTGATCTAAGGTAAGGTTGACTTTAAGTTTATGCCAAATGTGATCTAGGTAGTTTATTGAGACGGGTGTTGTATTATTACCTTTGTTTATAGCTCTATTTTGTTTTCTTTTAATTGCGTGGTAATAGTTGAAAAGATATAGATTATGATAACGAACATTTAGTAAAAAAGTTGATGTTGGGGCGAGATGATTCTGTTACTGGTGTACAAGATGATCCCGGCGGATCATCTTGTACACCATCTTTAACCATTTGTATGTTAATAGATTACGTTTTAATTTATTTATTTTTTCTATCAAATTGACATAACAAAATGACATTTAATAGCCTACATTATAGACAAAATTGAAGTAGACTTCTATTCGTTCATTTATCGATTTCAATTAATAACAAAAAAATATCGCTGGATTCTGTAAAGAAATGGTGTGCCATATAAACAGCAAGTAAACAGTATGGAGTGCCTGTTATGTCACTAAAAAGGGCATAAACAAAGTGGCTGGTGCTGCAATAAAATATTTAGGTGGAAAAAAAACAGTTTTCGTCAACGGCATCCAGATATAGCCCTTCGTGCTCCTGAACCCACTTCAATTGCTCGAGCACGGGCGTTTAACAAACTTGTGGTGGGCAGGTTTTATTCCGTGTAAAAATCCATTCAAGAGACGAGAAACCATCCATGCCATCGAATCTATAACGTTGACGAGATGTGCGTTTCTACGGTACCCACCAAAAGATCAAAAATTTAAAAACTCTCAAACTTTAATGCCAAAATTTCCTTTTATATTTTTCTATATACGGCTAAACCGTTATACACCTTTGATCGGAGACATTTGAACCCACAGCCTGGAGGCTTGTAAGGTCCTTTCCAAACAAAATAATGTAATTTACCTTATTTACCGGTCAATATAACAGTGTGTTGGGCCTAAGCAAATATAGAAATTGTGGTCAAAAGGATATCATATATGTTACATTCCGATTTACCTCCGTGCCTCGAAAAGCACGTTAAGCCGTTGGTACCGGCTGTCATTTATAGATCTTTGACAGTCGTTACGAGTAGTCAGAAGCCAAAAGTCTAACATCTCGATAGTGTAGGTAGGTAAGTGGGTACAAACCTAAAGGGTGTAAATAGACAATTAACGAAGCCACCAGGCCCTTATTCTCCTTGTCATTGCGAAATTTTTTTTGTTTTAGACTATACCTGGAACCTTCTAGTTTCGAAGATATTTCGATGGCATGTAAAGCCAAGTCACAGATCCATGGGCGGCATAAAAACTCTGACACCATATTAGGCATCAATCACACGATAAATTAAGAAGAAAGAAGACCTAAAACTGTTGCCGTTAGGCTTTTTTGATGAAGCATTCTAATGCTTATACGGGGTGTAACGGTAAGGGTATATACATCCTTAAGGGTGTGCTACAAACCATCAAACTGAACACGTTTGTTATTATCGTATATAATAATATTATCAATATAAAAAAAAAAATTGCAGCAAAAAAAAATATCAGCTGCCGATACATTTGGGTCGAATAGGTATTGTAATTTTCTATGGGGCAGCAGATTTTTTTTTGCTGAAAAACATGTTTTATGTGTTGATTAACGTGTTCAGTTTGATGGTCTGTAGCACACCCTTAATGATGTATATACCCTTTCCGTTACACCCTGTATATGTAAAGCCCCATCATTGCAAGATAATACATGTAAGTACTTAGTTACTAAGACCTCACAAAGTTGTATGGCCAGGGGGGTTCCTTGAAGTCTTAAAGCATTATTGTTTGATTCTTATTCCAGAGTGAGAAAGGGATGGAGCTAGACAACCTGTAAAGCTCCGTCTCTGCTTTAATACGTCATTGTAGGCCACCAGAGCAAAACACATTCTCTCTAGTAATTTCATCTCCACTTTCACTATGTTTTCGAGTTTTAAGCTTGTTTCTGTAGCGTTCCAAACACTAGTGTCGGATTACTGCATGTCGGGGATTAGAGCTTCTACGCAAATCTGTTTTAACATGGCTTGTTGTGAAAATGTTAACAGCTTCTGGTTCACACCTAAGTCGTTGTACAAACAACAATATGTTAGTATTTTTAGAAGGGGTCGCTAGAGGTTTTTTAATAAAGGCACTTTTCGTCAAAATTATTTAAATAAACGTCTTTTTTTGGGGACAAGCCTGTCTCTATTCCCAAATCATTGATACTCCTGAAAGCCAGAGTCAACAGTGGCGACCACCAGAAAATTGACGAGACAACAAAGTCACAGAAACAATGTAACTGTCTTGGATACCGCAACGAAATTAATTAGAAAAGAATAGCGGAGGAGTAGGAAAAAAATATTTGCAGTGAGTCAGGCCAAACAAGGCCAATAAGCAGCCGTTTTTTTAGATTTCTTTTGGACTGCATGTTGCTCTCAGGGATAAAATAACCTTCGATAGGCCTGTAGCCTGAATATGGTAATCAGTTTTCAAACCAAATTAAATCTTTTTAAAAATGTGAAAGAACGTGGGAATTTTGACTCTTTCACGCCAAAACAAAAATCGCATTTGATAAAATTAGGCATACTGATAGTTTGAAACCTGGATCAACACACACATGCTTTTTACCCCGTGGGACAGTACACATGTCGTGTTACAGTCACATAATTATGCACTGTGATTATTCATTAATTTAGAATTTATTATTTAGTAATAATGTGCATTTCTAGATACATTATTTTATATGAGCAAATATCACTTGATTACATATTATTCCATTATAATATACGTAATAAAATTTATTTTATAACAGATTCATTCTGTAAATGTCTCAATAAGCATTCAAAATACGATAACTAAATATTAAAATGTAATTAATAATTGAATTCGAATAATAATAAAACATTAATTTGATTTTAGTTTTGGGGTACCCAATATTGGGCAAAGGCCTCCTCCATGCATTTCCATAATTTCCTATCTTTGGCGATCCTGGTCCAAGTGGATCCCGCGACACGCGCGACGTCGTCGCTCCATCGGCGGCGCGGGCGTCCGCGGCGGCGCGCCTCGCCGCGCGGCCACCAGTGCAGTACACGCTCGCTCCAACGGTCGTCGTCAGCGCGCGCTGCGTGACCTGCCCATCTCCATTTTAGCCTACAGGCTAAGTCTGCTACATCAATCAGTTTGGTGTTCAGTCTGATTTGTGAGTTACGTTACGAGCTAGTATTTTTAGAAGAGGTCGCTAGAGGTTTTTAATAAAGGCACTTTTCGTCAAAATTATTCAAATAAACGTCTTTTTTTGGGGACAAGCCCGTCACTCTATTCTCAAATCGCCACCAGAAAAGGACCGAGACAATGAAGCTCGACTAACTCACAGAGAAACAATTTAACAGTCTTGGATACCGCAACGAAATTAATTAGAAAAGAATAGCGGAGGAGTAGGAATAGCAATACTTCCCTCCATAGCAGCAGGACAAAACAAGGCCAATAGGCAGTCGTTTTCTAAGATTTCTTTTGCACTGCATGCTGCTCTCAGGGATAAAATAACGTTCTATAGGCCTGTAGCCTGAATATGGTAATCGGTTTTCGAACCAAATTAAATCTTTCTATAAATTTGAAAGAGTGTGGGAATTTTGACTCTTTCACGCCAAAACAAAAATCGCATTTGATAAAATTTGGCACACTGATAGTTTGAAACCTGGATCAACACACACATGCATTTTACCCCGTGGGACTAACCAATCCTACTAATATTATAAATGCGAAAGTTTGTGAGGATGGATGGATGGATGTTTGTTACTCTTTCGCGCAAAAACTACTGAATGGATTTGGATGAAATTTGGCACACGGGTAGTTTATAACCTGGATTAACACATAGGATACTTTTTATTCCGATAGTACGTTCCCGTGGGACAATAATCGAACTCCACGCGGGCAATGCCGCGGGCATAAGCTTGAATCTCTATATAATATACGAAATTATGGTTATAAAACTGGATAGACTCCTCAATATGTAAATACTGACAACATAGTACACACAACTGCATTCATCAAAACACCGCTTTAACTGAAATCGCTTCAAAGAAATCTAGCGTCACGAAACCGCAACTTGGTTGCTTTGTTTAATTGCGAGAAACAGGAACTAGGTTATATCACCGCTTACTGAAATACAGCCAGTAGTGTTAGCAATGAGAATGGAGAATCATTGAGTATCCTATTATTATAAACTTGTTCATGCCTTTGGCTTCACCTGCGTTTTGTTCGGTAATTGTCCCACACGGGATCGTAGTACCCGGGATAAAAAGTAAACTATGTACTATTCCAGACTATTATCTATCTTTGTAGGAGCTCGTGGCTAAATAAAGACAGCTGCACGGGTCGATCTTTAAGGTGAAGCCGTGCTTGCCGAGGTTGGTCCGTGCATGGTCTTTAAAAAAAAACATTAAAAAAAAAACATTTCGTTATATGTTATGAATATCTATAAGATATTAATAATTTACAATCTCACATTCAGATTCGGTTTATGGCCTGCTCTGCGAAGAGAACAATTAGAAGACTGAATGACTTAACAATTGGTCTTAGAATTAAAGACGTTAATGAATGTGTAGCCATTTCGGCCGCCTGTAGGTACTACTACTTTTCAAGGGCCATGGGCCGGGACGTCCAGAATCCCGAATTATCAATTCA
This sequence comes from Cerastis leucographa, assembly GCA_963082945.1. Taxonomy (NCBI): domain Eukaryota; kingdom Metazoa; phylum Arthropoda; class Insecta; order Lepidoptera; family Noctuidae; genus Cerastis; species Cerastis leucographa. The sequence goes on along the minus strand of OY720369.1, from coordinate 2,130,802 downwards.
GGATTTTTAATATATTTCGGCAAAATCACTACAATATCATAAGAATCCTCGAGCTTAAATTTTTTAAGCTTTTATAATTCACAAAACCTATTTCTTTATGAATGGTCAAAAGAAGATCTAAGCTCGATTCGCACTAATGATAATAGGTCAACTGATACATTGGCAGGCGTGACTTCGATGAAGTAAAAAAAAACGATGATAGGCAACCAAAAAATATGCTGATGGAATACTAATTAACCTAGGTACTCCTTTTTTAGAAGTCGGTTAGAAAGATGTTCAGAGTCTGCATCGCGTCACTGCGAAGAAACTTGCGTACCGACGGTCCCATCGGTACTCAAGTAAATCAAGTATCGCACACGCCTGTCCCTAGATGCAAGTTCCATCACTTGGGTTCGTGAACGCGGTCTCAGATACAAGCAAGTAAGAGGTACGACCTATATTTGCTCGTTTGCAACGGTGAAGACTCTGCGTTAGTTCCGAACGTGAATTTGGATCCGAGCCACTTTGTACGATTGTGTACATACTAAAGTTCAATTTAGTCTGAAACTATGTTGGTAATGTGTACCAGTTTCACGTTAGTACATGGTTTTAAACGTTTTGGAGTTGTTACTTATAGTCACGCACAATGGTCCACTTAAGGGACTAAGTGCGGAAACCAAAAACCCCATGAAGAAGAAGTTACTTATAGTGTTTTTATTGGCAATGTTTAGATATATTAGTTTTGGTAATGAGGAGCTTGTGGCTAAATAATAACAGCCACTCGGGTCGATTTTCGGGTAAAACCGCGCTTGCCTAGGTTGGTCCGTGGATGGGAGACCATGACCACCAATTAGATGCCTGAGTTTCATCCGGCCCTCGGAAATCACGTTAAGCCGTTGGTCCCGGCTGTCAGTTGTAGATTTTTAACAGTCGTCAGGGAGTCAGTGGCCCGAAAGTCTGACAACCAGTCTGACCTAACTGGGTTCGATTCCCGAGTTGGGCAAAGTAATATTTGGCTTTTGAACAGGAATTTCTCAATAGCAGCTAGCAGTAGAATAGGTTAGGGTAGGGTAGCTAGGGGAAGGTAGGTAGGTAGGTCGGGTAGGGTACGGTAGGGAGGGTAGGGTAGGGGAGGTAGGAAGGGTAGGTAGGTAGGGTAGGAGGTAGGTAAGAAAAAATGCATAGCAATGCATGCCGGGTACAGCTAGTTATCAATAAATTCATTGGTTTATTAATCTTTTGAAAGTCAATTAAGAACCAAGATAGAAATTTTAAAAGATATTACAAAAAAAACCGGCCAAGTGCGAGTCGGACTTGTTCCGTACCATTATTTATAAAACGAGCAAAAAAACACTTTTTTGTATGGGAGCCCTTAAATATTTATTTTACTCTGTTTTTAGTAATTGTTGTTATAGCATCAACAGAAATACATAATCTGTAGAAATTTCAGCTGACTAACTATCACGGTTCATGAGAAACAGCATGGTGACAGACGGACGGACAGACAGCGAAGTCTCAGTATTAGGGTCCCATTTGACCCGTTGGGTACGAAACCCTAAAAGGCAAAACAGGCTTTATTTTTAATCATAACCTGTTTATTATAATTTTTGCATTCTCAGCACTTTTATTTAATTCATTTTAATATTCTAGTTTATGTTATTGGTGGATTTACTGTAAAAGTTTTTGATATTTTGTGATTGTTAGGTCCTAAATGAAAATAGCTATTTAATAAGTCATCAGGATTTTAATAAACCTATAACTTGATACGCTGACTGTACAAAACACATTTTTAGCAAAAATTTTAATCATACCTAACTATTAATTTATTTTAACATTTTAAAAACATTTTTTACAACCACAGTTATGGACCAACTTATTTCTTTCTTTCATAAGAGTATAGTGTTATATCAATTTGAATAACTAAGAATAACAAAAAGGACTAGTATTGTTCTGAAAAACAACTCAAATGTTCCTCTGATGCTAGAAAGCCCAATACAATTTGCAAACATCAAAAATATGTAAAAAAAATTGTACTTGTTTGTTCTCATAACTAATTCAAACAAAATATCCTTACTTTTCTGCACCAAAATAAAATAAGAGATCAAAATAAAGAATTAAAAAAAAATATTGTTCCATCTACTCAGACCTTTAAAAAAATACCTCTTATTGTCCTGAGACTGCCTAAAACTCAGTAACGAATTGTTACTCAAACCAAAAAGTAACTAGTTAAAAATCAAAATAACACTCAATTCTAAACAGTCATTTCAAATCACTTTACCGCAAACCTCAGAACTCCCATTCATAACCCTTCCAATCTTCCCTTGTTTATCTCTTGGTATGCCATGTTTCACAAGCATATGACGTCTTACGGTCTCCGTCTTAGTATAAGTAATTCCACAAATAGTACATGCGTACATATAAATCCTTTCATGTACGTTATTGCTGTGAGCAAGCATGTCACCATGGCGATAGAATCTTCTTGGACAGTGGGTACATTGGTACTGTTTTTCCATGTGACAGACCAAATGATTCCTCCATATAGCTCTCCGCCGGAACGTTAAACCACATTTCTCACATGTAAACGGTCTCTCACCGGTATGCACCCTTAAATGTTCTATTAAGTCAAGTTTTCTAGGTGCTTTATATGGACAGTGGTCACATTGTAAGTATGGACCAACTCCGTGTCGAGCAATTTGATGCATATGCATTTCTGCTAGTACGGGAAAGCCTTTGCCACATTGATCACAGATAAATTTGCAGTTGCTGTGCCGTTGCATGTGATGGTCATATGTTAAACGGTTAGCTAAGATTTTGTGACATATCTTGCATATTAAGTTGCGTTCTTTTACTGATACAGGCCTGTATCTGTGTTCCCTTTTTACTTCACTTTTAGTGCGGTGTAATTCAGTTAATTTTGTGTCTGAGTTAATAAAGCTTTGCATTGTGTCTAAAATGTCATTGATTTCGTCTGAATATGAATCTTGTTGGTCATTATGGGTACTTTTAAAATCTTCTTTGTCTATGAAATCATCAAAGTCGTACATTCTATCATCCAGATCTGTCTCAGTGTCTTTGAGACGACTTTCCGACGTGCAATTTTTATCGGGTGTATTTACGTCAGTTTTTTGTAAGGAACTAGTCTTTCGGAGTGACTTTTTATGCTTACTGTTTCGTCTAGAAGGTTCTGAGTTACCGTCTGGTAAGAAACATTGGTCCGAGGGGAAATACTGGTTGTACATCACAAATTCACACACAATTTCTTCTATATTTATTCCATCCGAACCGTCACTGTTAACATTTTTATTAACGAGTTGTTTCAACTCTGCGTCTGTCGATTCACACTTCAATTTGAAGTAAATAGTCTGTTTTAATGAATGAACACACTTTCGGCATATCTTAGACGGCAGTTTGTCGTCTTTTTGCAACAAAACATTGGTTACTATTACAATCGCCTTGCCGTAACAACTGAGGCCATCGTCGCTTGAATTATCAATTAAACTAAACATACTATCACCATTATTCCTAGATAAGCACACCCGGCATAAAGTTTTGTACATTTTCTCGTAACCATTCATTATTTAACGAGGTTTAAAACGATTTTCAATAAGAATCACTCGTTTTGGAATTTTGTTTTGTTTTGACACTTTTGACAGTGACAAGTTTAGAGGCAAATGTCACAGTTGATGATTGCGTTTCGTTTCACTCAATGTTTACAGAATCCAGTAGTGTTCTTTTAAAAACGGGTTGCGCCGACCCCAAATACCTTGAGATAAGAGCAGGAAGATGAGTAGTATTCTTACTCTAATTAAATAAATCATAATTTACTAAATAGTTGTTTAAGTATTCCGCTTATTCATTTAAACACAATTTTTTGACATTTTTAAATGTTTTTTACATAAATATATAAAAAATAGTAGCCCTTCGGCATCTGGAAGAGGGTCCGATCTACTGCCACCAGTAGGGCTCATGGCTCTTGAAGTATTATTATAGCGTGTGGTCCAAATAAACGCCCATGTGTATCCGTTAGATTAATAATGTACAACTACAAACTCATTGGTAAACAAATATTCGTCCATTGTTCGTATTATTAATATTATTAGAAATACTGTCAGTCAGTGCGTATTTCAAGTCTTATAGGTTGAACGGATTTCCATGAAATTCATCACAAACGTACTGCGATTCCGTGGACTAATTTCTTAGTTTTACGCAGGCAAACGAAATACAGCCATCAAATCCCTTACAAATTAACACATAATAGATGTGAGAAACACAGTCATAAAATTCCACTAAATCTAACATCTTATTTGCGGCTTAAATAAGTCTTAATAGTGTTTACATTAAAGCGCTCCGCGGGTGGCAATAGAATGCTTCACGACGGGCCTCGAAAGTGGCGAGCCAAAATTAGTCAATTTTTAGAGCTTTGATTTTCCGTAGTGTAGGTTGTACTCTTACATAATCGTTTGTTGGACGTCCTTTGTTAAAATTGAACTACGAACACTCACAAACAATCCAACCAGAACATTCGTTTGTTTGTTTGTCCGTCCGTCGGTAACGCCCTCGTAATAATAGTGTAACAGTCTATTTTTTTCTCGGGTGACCACAGAAAACTAGCGCTGTGCTGTGGGCCCCCCCTCCCAAGGCATAGCATCATGTTGAGTGGTAACCTTCCTACTTGTCCCAGTCACGACAACGTCAACTTTTTTGTTCTGTTGCAGTATTTATAAAATATTTGTTATGCTTTGTATGTTTGTTTTTTATAAATAAGTTTTATTTTGTTATTTATTAGGCCCGTCATGGCCCTACAACAAATATGTTTTTATTTCTTCTTTCTTTCTTCATTAGTAAACCGCTGTATCAGTGGTGTAAGTACAATGTAGCTTAAAAAAATATACAAGCTTGTATGTCCATTAATCTAAGCAAAAAACACTCGACCTTCTTTAGCACTAGCTTCGAATCCTTTTTTGAATAAAAAAAGAATTCCCTCAGACAAAACCAACGCTAGCCCTAAACCCATCCATATACAAAAACGTTTACACATTATGTGGCCCGGCCACCTGGACGTATTTTACGCAGCAAATTACACTAACCGTTAGTTACAATTTGTGGCCTCACCGCTACTTTCGAGGCCACGGCCTAGCTCCTAATAGCGATGTACGATAAACACTCTCGCTGCGATAAAATGCCGCAGCGCCATATTATTCAAGTGTGAATGAGTTTTGCTTTTACGTCTAGTGGTCGCAAGCGGTTCTGCTGAGCATGATATCCTCAGTTCGATTCCCAGATCAGATATAATGATATTGGATTTTTGCACCTGGATTTTTATTATTGGAGCCTCTTTTTTCGGATGGGTAGTCAACAAATGACTCTTTCCGCTCTGGGCAGATCGGAAGAGAGTGTCAGACTTGTACTGACTAAAACCCATCCATGTTCCTTCTTAGCCCTTTGTGTTCCAGGCCCACGGTATCTCTTTCGAACAGTCCCGCAGTCCTGGCAGGCATCGGCCCTCTCGAACCCCTTCCGGTTTGCTGACATCTCTTCGAGGCGCGCGTGGAACACGAACGCGCCGTCGATACGGCCTATCGTCATGAGACGGACGGACGGTGAGCTAGCCCATTACTCACCGTCCATGTTATTGGAGCCTGGTGTCTGGTATTATGCTTGATTGATAGCAATAGACTCGACGTCTAGTGCTCGTAAACATCCATCCACACATGCCCAGACATCCAGGTTGAGCAAAGTGAAAATGCGTTTTACGGCCTGGAATTTACTGTGAAGCAGCCCAAAGTTTGGTTTTGTGCCCGATAAATCGAAGGGACATTACCGGACAAAAACCGGGCATTAAGTTATTTTCAGTAGTGATGGGGAAGATCTGGACACCCGCTGTTACATTAGACTCAAACATAACCTGCAAAATTGAGGTGTGCTTTAGGTACTCCCCTGCCTTACCTTTCGGGATTACAGGCGTGATATCAAGTTAACGATGTACGATAAACGCTCCCGGTACGATAAAATGCCGCACCGCAATATCGCTCAAGCGTGAATGAGTTTTGCTCTTACTCTGGTGAAGATGAGGTGGTTTGGTGGATAGATAAAGTTTTAAAGATGTTATGGAACGCTGGAGATTGTTATTGCGAGCTATATCGTTAACTATATACCTAATGTGTGTAAAAGTATCCTTAAAGAAACCGATAAGCACTTGTTCTCCCCGTCAATCCGATCATTTTTTGTTCTAGACCGTATTTGGGAACCTTCTAGTTACGGTGATATTGGGAGTCAAAGATCCAGCTTTTGCACAAGTTTTAATACAAGTTTTTAATGTTCTAAAACTTTACTTTCGAAACCTCCACGACTCGCTTACTCTTCAACACATCCACCAACACAGTGTTTTGAGTGCGTTACATTGAGTCCTACCATAAAACGTGATTTTCACCACGAAAAAGTCAGAGACCCAGCAATACATACAACGAGCTACCATCTTCCTTTCTAGACTTGCCATTTAATGCGTTTAAAGCTAAAGTGAAATCTAACTTTTGTTCAAAGGCCTACTATTCCATTAACGACTACTTAAACGATGTTGGTCGCTGGGTTGAACTCATGTTCTTTCTCCAAATTAGCTTACTGATGTAATAATAACTTCATGCATAGATTTTTTACTTTATTTTACTTTGTTTTTTTCTTCTGAATGCACGTGCAAGCAGGCACGCTCTTTATGTCTGGAGGCTTTGTTTATTCTTGAGTATATTTTATTTTATTATTGGTGTGTCCGCTAGGACATGTGACATTAATTTGATGTAATGGATTCCTTGGTTATATAAACTTGAACACTATTGTATAGAATCTGGTTCTTCTAACCTAACAGACAGCTGTGTTGCTGGGGAGTTTATTCCGCCACTTCTTCTTCCCAGCTGAAACACTATGAAATGGCGAAGGGCGGACGTTTTGAGGGACTGTCTCTTGTAATTTTGTCGTTCAAAAAGTGCGGATTATCAGCCTAATTTGAATAAATGATTTTTGATTGGATTTTGAATAATTTTTGCGTACAGTTACTTAGTTTGGTGTACAGAATGCTTGGTTGACGGTCAAACTCCGAGCTGCGACTGTGAAATTCCTGATAGAAAAACCAAATAACGCTTTGCCAGATCTGAGAGTCAAACACAAGACCTCAATCTCAGCTGTAACGCTAGCGACCACGGGACAAACGAGTCAGCCTAACCTTTGACAACGTGTAAAAACATCGTGTCTCTAAATTGTCAAGCGATTTTAAGTCATGTACGGTGCTACTATTAATGTCACATTACATTGACCTACCCTAGACTTCCCCTAGACTTCTGGCCCAGGATTCAATGCTTCTCCATGACCTTTGTCCGCTGGACCCAACTACTTTGTTTAACAAGATTAAAATTATGTTAAATTTAGTAACAAACAAAAAGTTTGCATATCAATTAAAACTTCTTGTACCAACGTAAAATGTTTAATTTAAGTCTGTCGAAGTTTTTGTGTATACTTAAATTCTTATTACCCATTATAATTCTACATTTTTATAATTTAAAAACTACAACTGTTGAACAAATAATATTTATGCCATGTTTTGTTTTACATACATTAATATGATAAAAATTGCTTTTTGAAATCTGTTTATGACAGCATTTTATGCAGTTTTATTATTTGAGTTTCACAATGAACTGTCGTTGAACAATGTCAGCTAAACTGATTGCCTATTGGTGTGACAGACGGACTGCCAAGTCATAGGTCTCGACCCAGCTCTGATTCAAAATCAATTCAATTTATACGATCATAAAAGCTTGTCGCGACGTTTGCGTAAGTACTTATAAGTATTTAATTAAACTGAAATTTAAAAAAACCGTTTAAAAAAGTAAACTTTGCAGATTAAGTACCTCAATTAAATAGGTACTAGTTTATTTACACAAGTGAACCTCGCGACAAGCTTTTATGATTATATAAATTGTGTATAATGAGGTTATAAGTTGATAGTTAAAATTTTAAAAGAAAATTTTATTTTCTTCTTTTTAGAGCATTTAAATAAAAGCTTTTTTTAAAAAGGTTTTTTAACTTAATTTTTAAGAACATTTTTGAGTTGGTCTTTAGATTTGACATGCGATATAAATTTTGGGGGTAGCTCATTCACCAACGTCGGTACTACATACCTTCTTGTACGCTTACCAAAGTAGTTTCTGACTTACTACTTATACTTACCGTAGTTGCCCATTCCAAAGCGTTGATCTGTATAGAGAAGAATGGGGAGGAAACTCCTTGGACACTCTTTTATACCAGTAGCTTGTGACAAAAACCTTCACATCATTCATGTTGAGATGGTACATTATGTGAGATCGATGTAGCAAGACGTGCACGTTAAAAGTGTCCATAGTAAAAACAAAAATGAGAACTCAAAAAAAAAAAAAAAAAAAAATTAAAAAAACTAGAGTTTCGAAGTTCGACTTCGAGGCCAGCTTATATTTTCATCTACCACTGACGTACAATTTATTGTACAAAGTATCTAATTAATTAACCGTTTCACGGGATAAACATAGCAAGTATAATAACACAAAACAGTGAAAGAAGTCTTAATGATACCACTGACATGTGAAAGAAAAAAAAACACAATGGAAACCTAGACGAAATAATCCGAAATCACTAACACGCAAGCTTGCTGAAATACGTTTTACTATTTTCTTCTCCGCCATTACAAATAAGAGCTACAAATCTAGGGGCACACAAACACTTGATCTTTAACCTTGGGTTAGACCGAAAATCCGGGTAAAACTTACCTTTATGCCACTCGACCACTAGACCCGTACTGTGATAAGAATTCAATGGAATAGGTATTTACGTCACTTGGGTAACCTACATAGATTTTTGCAGTTTTATCATACTAATATTATAAATGCGAAAGCTTGTGAGGATGGATGTATGGATGGATGGATGTTTGCTACACTTACACGTAAAAACTGAATGATAAAATGGAATAGGTCTTGATAAAATTTGGCACAGGGACAAATAATAGTCTGGAATAGCATACAGGATAATTTTGATCTCAGTAGTACGATCCTGTGAGACAATAACCAAATAAAACGCGGGCGAAGCCGTGAGAATGAGCTAGCTTAAAAAAAAAATCTAGTGGTCATACAAAAGCACACGTTCGATGATAACACTATTTCTATTAAAATTTAAATCATTTTATTCTGTACGGGTTTACTTAACTTGTGTAGACATTTTTGTCTAAATAAAAATCTGGTTATAATGAATAATTTTAAATATCATAATTTTGAGAGTTAATTACGAAGAATTAGGATCATCAAGCTAAATATACCTAGAAATTGGTGCTAATAATTATATTCTATATTTCTGAATAAAATAACGTACCATATTTCACAGGTTAACAACGAGAGAGGCGAATAAAAAACGTGCATTGGAATTGAATTCAGAACGAGTACCCCATTTTATCGGCTTACAGCACATCAATTTATTTCATTTCCACAACAATCCTTCCAACTAACGAAGTTTTACAAAATCCGGATAAACCACATTTTTATCCGGCCTCTCTAGTGTTCAACGACCTTTCCATATGTTTGTTTGCTAGCTCCTCGTTATTTTGATTTACACTGACAATACAAAACATGACTGTGTTCGCGTTTTTTTTGTATTTTTCGCCCACTTTCTGAGCCGGAGGGTTGGAATAATGATGAATTTCATTCTAGTTCGCGAGAAAATATACGAATATTTTTTTGTAAGTTTAACGCGTGTATCATAAGTTTTTCTTGTAGTTTTCTCTTCAGATAATATTGTGTGAAGGATTTTTTTTGTGCGGTGAGATAGTTTTAGGGCTTTATAAGGAGTAGAATTACTTGTGGAGAAGTTTGTTCGTGAAGTACTACCACAATACTTGTTTCTTTCGGTAAACTCTTTCGGGTTGAAGTTAGTAGTTTGTTGGTTGTGATAAAATGACAATATTGTATGAGGGCCTGGACCAAGTGACATTATAAAAGCGATACTGATAATGGACTAGGTGTAACATAATAAGTACAAGACCTACCGTGTGGTCTCTTGGACTATTATTATATTTGTAAAATTGCCAAGCTCAAGTCAATATGTTGATAATGGAGACATAAAAATTAAACGCTTTGAGAGGTATTAACTCCATCAGTTTGGCGGTCCATTTACTTTAAGCATGTTGACCACTCTTAAGTTTTCTCATTAACTTTTGTACAAACAGACAACAAAATTATTGTACACAATAAGCCTAGGCAACTTGCCTGAAACTTTAATGGCAGATTAATTATTTATTAATTTCTGGAATAACAAGAAAAAAATCTGCTATTCAATATCACGTGTAGTTTGAGCTACACGATAATTGACAAATTTTTGTACTGACTGGATAGGTCCACGCATCTTATGGCTGTATCAGCGAGCGGAGTTCTCTTGGCTGTGTTTTGGGCTAAACAAATTTAGCGATTTGCCGTCGATACGCTAAGAAGAAGAAGGTCCACGCATACCTGTGCGGTTCTTTCTTCAAAAGACCATCTCAGACACAAATCTGCAACGCCCTCATATGACTTGACCAAGATTATGCCTGGACTTTTAAATACACTGTAACCTCTGAGTTTGTCTCAGCTGTTATATCTCAGAGTGGTTGGATAGAAAACACCGACTTCAGGTTGCTTTTATATTATTTTCTTTTTGACGTGTGTCACGCCATTTACGAACAATAAATTATCTACCAGGCCAAGATGAATACATACAGAAACTTATTCCTTTTTCCCAAGGGGTAAGCAAAGTATAGAACGCTAACTGCTAAGATAAATTACATACTTCTTTTGCGTCGTTCAAGTTCATACATCTAGTCAAACACGCACGCTTCTGAAGAACATCACAAATAGGGTCAGTGTGTGTCCGTCTAGGGCGTCCCCTCCTGGCGTTGCCACTCACATCTGTCTTGTAAATACCTTTTGTACTTCATCTTTTACTCATCCTCTCCACATGACTAAAACATCTAAGACACACATTTTTAACCGACTTCTAAAAAAGGAATGTCGGTCTCAAATCGGATGTTTGTATTTTTTTTTTTTATGTTTGTTCTGGCATAACTCCGTCGCTTGCCAACCGATTTGAAAAATTCTAATTTTTTTGTTGCAAAGGGTATACTTCCCAAATGGTCCCATAGCCACCAAGTCGGGATCTGATGATGAAATCTTGGCGAAATCGAGGGAACTCTTCAAATTTTATAGGAAAACGTACAGCGATTTTTGTATTCTCTACAACAAGTGAAGCATTTGCGTTTATTAAGAACCATTCTACCATCAGATCTGATCCAATGAATCCAAGAGTCAGGCTTCGGAACTCCACAATAAGGCAATGTATCTTAGCTGTGTTTGGGCTTGTTGGAATCGTAATGGTATGCACTTTCCAGGTGTACCACTAATAATTAAAAAAAAATGAGAACTTTCTTTTTCTTTAACCGATTTCTATATAGAGGAGGTTAATTCGATGAGTTTTTTTATTTTTATGTATGTACACCGATTACGCTGAGATTTACGATCCGATTTGCCGTAATTCTTCTTTAGTTTGATGCGGAATAGTTGCCATTTGGTTCCATAAAAATTTAATATAGTTTGGCCATGTAGTTTTCATTTTATTAACATTTTTTTTATATGTAAAAATTTCACGTTTAGACACCTATTTCTCCGAGATTACTGGACCGATTTAGATGATTCTTCATTCATTTGATAGAGAAAGCTTGCCCGGTGGGTCCATATAAATTTTATTATCTTTACTTAAGTACTTTTTGTGTCATCCTCTTTATTATGCATACACTTTGTCGTATGTATGGACGATGTGCTGGTGTCTAGATACAGTGTTAAAATGATACTTGACTAGAATTTAAGTGAGATATATTACAGCTGAAAAGGCTAAAATAAAACTTTTTTACAAAAAAAATAATCGACTTCCAAAAAAAAATACTAAAGAGTGAAAAATAATTTCGGTTTCGGAAGTCGGTGGCAAAAAAGTAAATGAAAGAAACAAGTCACCGACTGCCAAAACTGAAATTATTTTTCACTTTTTAGGGTTTTTTTTTGGAAGTCGGTTATTTTTTTTTTGTAAAAATGTTTTTTAACTACTTGACTTAGTACAAGAGTCTACTTATCGTATGTCATTGAATGACGATCACAGAGCTGAACTCGACCAAAATCCGTTGATTTGAGCTGAAAAGGCACGCTAATTGCTACCTGAATACTGATGAGAGAGTGCGCTTACAAATGAAACCACCGATAACAATGAAATCATTTCCAATTTGATTGAGTGTTTAAGTTCAGTCTTTGTTGATTTTAGGTTGCTGTCATTATCAGTAGTAGGAATAAATTAATTTATGTTACTTGCATCATACTTCCGATCGTGTCTAAAGAATAATAGCCACACAGTCGATCTTCAAGCTGGTCGGTCTTTGGATGGGTGATCATCCAATATACCAAGTTTTACCATCTCAGCCCATGTTATCACAGCATGTATACACGGTGTAAATCACCTCATCACAAAGCCGCCAACCAAGCATTCTGTACATGAAGCTAAGTAACTTTACGCAAAATTTATTGCTGGGAAACGACTTTTTTTTGGGGGGTGTAAAATCATGTTTTGTGGTAGAACTCAATGTAACGCACTCAAAACATTGTGCTGATGGACGGATTGAATAGTACGGGGGTCGTGGAGGTGTTTAAAGATAAAAATCTTACATTAAAAACTTGTATTTACAAAAATACTTGTCAAAAAGTTGTAACTTTGACCCCTAATATCTCCGTAACTAGAAGGTTCCCAGGTATGGTGTAAAACAAAAAAATGATCGCAATGACAGGGAGACCCAGTGCCTTTCAGCTTCGTTAAGAGGTGTTTTACACCCTTTATAGACGTGGGAGCATTATTTATCAATGACCAGCATGTTGTACTGGTGATAAAGTAAATTTATTTATTTTTTTATTTTTTTAAAAAACGTTGCCCCACACTAGGAATTTCTCCTGTATCGTGGGTGCGTTTACAAACATTTAAACTCACAAACACAAACAGCCAGACCCGGAACAACTATCTGTAGGCCATACAAATATTTGTTCAGTGCGGGGATCGAACCCGCGACACGCAGCGCAGCAGTCGATCGCTCAACCACTGCGCCAACCGTGTCGTCAAATATGTTGTAAAGTAAAAAATGGACCTGACAACCGACCCAGCATCAACCACCGCCACACCAACGCTGCGCGCCGCAACCACCTTCTGTACCAATGTGCCTGTTTAGACGGAATAAGATCCACAACGCGGTGACCAACGGCGTGACCACGTTTAAAGTGCCTTCCAAAGCACGGAATAATCTCGGTATGTGGGTGGCTACCCATCCAGGGCCAACCTAGGCAAGCACGGCTTAACCCGAAGATCGATCTGCTGTTATTACTAAGCCTCGAGATTCTCTCTCACTCTTACAATTAACCTTCTCTATCGCTCATTACTTTTATTACACCAATAACACGAGTCAGCAATTTCTAAAGCATGAGCTTCAAAGTTTGATCTTCTTTCTTCAAAAACGCAGACAGAGGAACTCCAACAAAAGAAACATAAAATATTACCTATTTTATTAAAATCACATAAAGGTATCCGTTCACTACGCCGCTCGGTTAAACACATCCGGATTGCGGGTAATATGGAATATTATATTCCGGTACAAACGTATGTGAACCGGTTTTGGGTTTAAGTAATTGGAAATCCTGCCCGGGCAGGTATATCCGTGTGTTATGTATGTATCGGCGATGCGGAATGGGTATATCCGGGTATTTCTATCATTTATCCGGGTACTTAAATGTTTGGAGGATTTTGATGTTTTTTGCTTTATTTGTTGACTATTTTGGGAGTGTAGGAGAAATAAAATGTTGGATATGGAGATGTTGAGTTTAGTATAATAGTATTGAGTACTCCTATGAGGAAAAAAACATGTTTTCGTGAAAATATATCATGAATATTAAATAAACAGTAATTGCTGAAAAAGCCTGTCAAAATATAATATTCGACGGATAAGATCAATATGCAAGAGGAGCTCGTGACTAAATAATAACAGCCGCACGGTTTGATTTTTAAGGTTAAGCCGTGCTTGCCGAGGTTGGTCCGAGGATGGGTGATCATAATTACATACCGAGTTTCCTCCGTGCCTCGGAAAGCGTGTTAAGCCGTTGGTCCCGGCTGTCATTTGTAGATCTTTGACAGTCGCTACGAGTAGTCAGAAGCCAAAAGTCTTATCAACGGGTATCGTATTACCCTGTACCAAATGCATTGTGGAGGTCAGATAGGCAGTCTGTTTCTCCATGTGAAATTCTGGTATTCAGCTGCGTTCATTCAGTCTGGAAACCGAACAACGTGGTGAGGAAAAGGCTAGGCAGATGGTAATGTCTGTGTTCGCACCGGAGCTGTCTCCAAAATTTGTTCGTACCAGTTTAACTCATCTTTTAACGGTCCCAAATCCACCAAAATAATATTATCATGTTGGTATCTACATTCTACCAGAAATCATGGATGTTCTATTTTCAAACCGAATCACGTTCGAATCGTCCTTTTGAAGACGTTTAGCTAAAATGGCGCCGGAATATCAAATGTGAATAGGATTTACAATAAAATGTATTTTTTGTGTATAACATTTTTTATGTGTGTAACATGTAGGCATTAGGCAGAGTTTAGAATTTTTTTTCGGAATAAATTCTGATCAGTAATTCTGTGTGGGTGAAAATTTGTGAAGGTGTAAATCTTCTGTTTTTCACATCGGCATCGGTAAGAATTTTATAAGAATAACTTATAACGGCCATGTTGTAAATATTAAACAGTCATTCAGGTGCTAGCTGAGCTAGGCTAAGTCCCATTGGTGCGTCTGGTTACTTGAAGTTGATACTTACTTCAACTTGTGTGACAGGTAATTAGCTATCGTGGTGTGGTGATGTGATGCGTAAGAAAGACAAAAATGTAAAGAGAAAAATGTTGAGTACGAATGTAGATGGCTATCAGAGTAAAAGAAGACCAAAGAAACGATGGATGTACTGAGTGAAGGATGATATGGCAAGAAAAGAAGTTTCTCATGATATGACAAGTAATAGAGAAGTATGGAAGAAGAAGCCATGCTGCGCCGACCAAAAAAAAAATGGGATAAGGGCAAGAGAATGATGATTTATTTCAACATGTGCTCGTGGCTAAATAGTAACAGCCAAATGGGTCAATCCTAAAGGTTAAGCAGTTCTTGCCAAGGTTGACCGATGGATGGGTGACCATCCATTATATACCGAGTTTGTGGAAAGATAGGCAGTCACTCCATGTAAAATACTAGTATTCAGCTGCGTCCGTCTTGCACTGGAAGGTGACCCCAACTTAGTTGGGAAACGGCTAGACAGATGATAAATCACGTCACTAGATATCATTTACATTACATCACGCTTGTAATCTCCGAAGGGTTACGCAGAGGTGTAACTAATAGTTTTGGCCAGGAATAAAACACGTAACGTAATCACAAAATCACGTTTATTTTTTAAACACAGTGCAACTATCACTTGTTATTTCCTCGAATGCTCAACAACGACTGCCTGCAATGTTTCTTTTTTTGAATGGCATCTCGCAGTTCAGCCTCTGAGGCTGGCTTCTGCTTAACCGGTAAATCCTGTGGATGCCTAGAATTTAAGGCCTCCAGCCAGGGCAAAAAGTTATAAACCAAGCGACAACATGCTTAGGGCACCCCCTGCAGGGTACGGGCCTCGGCTTAGGGCGTCGCTAGGGGAGGGCAGTAAAGGGACTGGCTGGATCTGAGTGGCCCGTAATGGCGGACGAAGCGATTATTTAAAACATTTTTTTGGCCGCCACTCAGTGGAGAACCGTTAGTCAAATAAGTGACCAACAAATAATAAATATATGACGGCGCCTTTGCAAAAAGGCTTCATATTATTCACGTTGCAAACTAAACTGTGCCCACAGACGAGAGAGAAACGGTCTATAATTCTCTCTGGCGGAACGTCAAGTCGTTGCGGGTAGCCATATTGACTTGAGCGGTTGTTAAGGCAGGTGCCGGTAACAAAACGTTGACGGATCGCCGACGTCTGTTTTCTGAATCTTATTTAAATCTGGTGCCACATATCATATGTGATTCCGATGGTGTGCATATTGGCCTTTAAATAAATCAGTTTGACAAACTTATATCACAAATATTATTAAAACTAATATTACACGATTATTTATACACATTAATTAATAAATCATTAAAATCACTTAAACTAATCAATTTACGAATCCATGACTTCATTACTCATCTACATCTACATATAAAATGGTTAAAAATACTAGACTACCTAACAACAGTACACCCACATTTCGCCATTAATGTTTAAGTCCCGTGTAGTAGCGGGCGAGCTGATTCATCATCATCATTGTGACGATTAAAGGATATAGACACGGAGGCAGGTACGCGCGGGTAGATGTGTCACTTGGACCCGTTTGCTATTTAAAACCACCAAACTATTGTTTTATTAATCCATCTGTGCTTACCCCTGTGACTAGTGGACGTCACAAGTGGCGACGAGTTTGTGGGTAAGTACAGCAATAAGTATACAAAAAGAAATACAAGAAAAAGGAGTGAACCAAGGGAAATGTTATCCCTTACTTGACCAATGTGCTAAGCGGTGTTTACGTGCAACTTTTACCTATTTGGCTTATTATTTACGATAGGCAGAAAATTACTCGATAACTGTTTTGCTAATATCATTTTCATTACATATCTACTTAAGGTAAATTATTTGATTATAAAACTGAGAAAGGCGGGAACCTTTCAAGTTCCACCATAGATATCGACGCTATTATCTTTTCCCTCCATTTGTTTTTTTAACGCCCGCCATACCATAGACATTGACGCCATTCCCTTTTCCCGACATTTGTTTTTTTTTTTAATTATATTTAAAAAAAAAAACGTAACTTGGCACAGATAAAATATAAAACTTCTTAGAAATTGAGCAACTGATATGAAACGTAAAACAAATTGTGCAGGCTTGGGTCTGTTCTCGTTGAAAAAACAACAACGTGAACAAAATAAAATATAACATGTTGTTATTTTAAATTCTGTTTACAAGCTATACGCGTAGTTTACAAGTACTCGGATGATATTATGGAGAAAAACGTATCTACATATGTATTAGTTTGTTTGAGAGGCATGTAGGTACTTGACCATATATTACAAAGTACCTAGTATATACATGTTTTGACGGATAATTACTGCACCGTAAACTAAGTATAATGTAAAAGTGGGTTATTATTTTTGATTCCTACTTAATATAATAAGCAAGTGGTAATTTGTCATTTTATTCAAGTTCGGTATTGAATTTTATTAATGGGGCACGTAAACACTGCATCGAGCGATTTGAAATCACTCTAAATGACTCGAGTAGTAAGTCTATTTTAGACTGGTACTAAAAACGCCAAAGTAGTAAACTGCACACTGCAGTTGGTACTAACAAAAAAAAAAAAAAATGGCGAAAGTGGAAAAGGTGTTTCTATCACAAGTAGTAAGTCGAATGATCGACTGGTACTAATAAAATAAAATAAAAAGTTGTTTCTATTACAAGTAGTAAGTCGAATGATCGACTGGTACTAATAAAATAAAATAAAATAAAAAGGTGTTTCTATTACAAGTAGTAAGTCGAATGATCGACTGGTACTAATAAAATAAAATAAAAAGGTGTTTCTATTACAATTAATAAGTCGAATGATCGACTAGCACTAATAAAATAAAAAGGTGTTTCTATTACAAGTAGTAAGTCGAATGATCGACTGGTACTAATAAAATAAAATAAAAAGGTGTTTCTATTACAAGTAGTAAGTCGAATGATCGACTGGTACTAATAAAAAAAAATAAAAAAGTGTTTCTATTACAAGTAGTAAGTCGAATGATCGACTGGTACTATTAAAAAAAAATAAAAAAATTAAATCAAATTTCTATGAGTAGTAAACTGACGCGTCTGGTTGTCGGTTGGTACTAACAATAAGAAATTATTGTAGGTGGCCCCAAAATGTCTCATATACCACCCCTGGATGCTTTTGACTTGATCCTGCGTCCGTGGGATTGCGATGGGAAAAATGGAAGAGGGGGTTCGAATTGTTTTTAATTGCATTAAATATATCGGACCCAGAGAAAAAAAAAGGCCACACTACTACATGTGGGAGGTTTGACACTTCAGGAGATATACTATAATATCCCTGATGAAGTGATTGACTTAGCAGTGGGAATTAATTTAGATGTGTACAAGTCGGCCCTTAACAAACTTGACGACTACTTTTTTCCTCGTCAGAGTAAAATATATGAAAGACATTTGTTCAGATTTAAGAACAAGGTGAAAAATTCGAAAAAAAATCTTGTACGGCTTTGTCACCAAAGTAGAAAATGTAAGTTCTCTTGCAAAGAAGACAACTTAATTGATCAAATTGTCGAAAAATGTTGTTCCAAAGATCTCAGAAAAAAAGTTCTCACTTTAGGTGACTCGGTTAGTCTTGTTCAAATTATTTCAGAAGCAAATGCTTTAGAAGCAGTAGAGAGACAACTTAACGATTATGGTCAGGACTCACAGGCTTCAAGTATCAATATCAATAAAATAGACAAAACAATCAAACCGGTGGCTCAGCCTTGTCGGCTAGTACCCATTCCCCTGGAAGAAAAGATTAACAAAAAGATTGACCAATTGGTCAAATTAGATATAATACCTATTACTAATGGGTCTCACCAATAGTGCCCGTCCTTGAACCGGACGGAGATGTAAGAGCGTGCGTAGACATGCGATGCGCCAACAAGGCTATCGTGAGAGAAAACCATCCATTGCCGACAATGGATAAGCTACTAACAAAATTAAATAAAGCTAGGGTTTTCTCCAAGCTCGACATTAAAGACGCATTTCACCAAATCGAAATCAGCGAGGACTCAAGAGATATAACAACCTTTATAACGAGTCAAGGTTTGTACCGATACAAGCGGCTCATGTTTGGCATATCGTGTGCGCCAGAGCATTTTCAAAAAAAATGTAGAAAGAATACTTCTTCCCTGTGGTGGTGTCGTAAACTTTATTGATGACATTGTCGTATATGGCAAAGATGTCGCAGAACATAATGCTAGGCTCAAACATATCCTGGATGTATTTAAAGAAAAAATATTCTACTAAATCAGGAAAAATGCGTATTTAATGTCAAGAGCATAAAATTTTTGGGAAATGAATTATCGTGGGAAAGAGTTAAACCCATTGACAAATACGTTAAGGTGGTAGATAGTTTTAGGGTGCTAAAAAAACAAAGAAATACAAAGTTTCTTAGGACTAATAAACTATGTCAACAAATGGATCCCGGATATGGCGACTAAATCAGAACCTCTTAGGAGGCTTTTAACGCTAAAATTAGGAAAAAATGCGGATATTAGTCAACATTGGGGTCCTGAACAAACAGAGTCGATCCTTGTGTTGAAAAACTCCTTAAGTAATATCCATACACTTGGATATTATGATCCAAAAGATAAAACCACAGTAATGGCAGATGCTAGTCTGGTTGGTTTAGGAGCGGTGCTCATTCAGTCTGATAGTAACGGACCACGGGTAATTGCTTATGGCAATAAGAGCCTTACAGACGTTGAATGACGTTATTGTTAGACTGAAAAAGAAGCTCTCGCTCTGGTTTGGGCTGTAGAGCACTTTAGAATGTATTTATACGGAAAAGAAACTTTTGATTTGGTGACTGATCACAAGCCGCTGGAAGTTATATTTGGTAATAGATCAAAATCGTGTGCCAGGATTGAGCGCTGGGTATTACGACTCCAGGCATACAATTTCAAGGTTGTTTACAAACCTGGAAAAACAAACATCGCTGATTGTCTATCGCGGTTATGTACAACAAATAAAATCCAGCCGTTTGAGGATGAGCAGCACATTCACCAAATCATTCAGTATGCAAGGCTTTGTGCAATAGGGATGGATATTATTATGGAAGAGTCATTACAAGATAAAGAAATACAACTTGTTGTGGAAGCCTTGCAATCTGATGTTTGGGATCCTAGGATTAACGTATATAGGATTTTTCAAACAGAGCTATGGACTCATGATAACCTTTTGTTGAGGGGAAATAAGATCGTCGTTCCACTTAAATTACGCCAACAAATTTGGATGCAGCTCACGAAGGGCATCTTGGCATTGGAGCGATGAAAGGACGGCTGCGTACCAAAGTATGGTGGCCCAAAATAGATTCTAATGCTGAAAAAAAGGTAAAAAGCTGCAAAGGGTGTACTTTGGTATCTACTCCAAATCGCCCAATGCCACTGACCCGTCGAGAGTTACCGACCAAAGCTTGGATAGATGTTGCGGTTGATTTTTTGGGTCCACTTCCTAGTGGCCATTATTTATTTGTCATAGTAGATTATTATAGCAGATATAAAGAAGTGAAGCCAATGAAGACCATAACATCTACAGAAACAATAAAAGTACTTTAAGAAATATTTTCACGGTTAGGTTTTCCCCACAACATAATTGCCGATAATGGGAAACACTTCACGAGCGACGAATTTAAAACATATTGTCGCGAATCAAATATCAACATTCATTTCACTACACTCTACTCGCCTCAACAAAATGGCGAAGTAGAACGCCAAAATCGCGATATTCTCAAGAGGTTACGGATAACCCAAGGTCAAAAATCAGACTGGTATGACGATTTGCTACAATACCTAATTATGTACAATAGTACGCCACAGTCGACTACAGGAAAAACACCGTCCGAATTATTTTATAAAAGGCAGTCCAGGGATAAGATACCATCAATTACTGATATTGACCAACCATGTATTTCAGAGTTCAGAAATAGGGACAGAATAATGAAAGAAAAAGGAAAGGATTATGCGGACAGGAAACGAAAAGCGGAGAGCACAGAAAAAGATATCGGCGAGAAAGTATATACAAAAACATAATAAAAGAAAATAAATTGACAGCAAATTTTAACCCCACACCACATACGGTTGTAAATTCTAGAGGTTCTGAATATTACATAAAGAACGATAATACCGGGCAAGAGTTGAGACTGAATATTGTCCATCTAAAAAGAGTAGAAGGTAAATGGCAAGTGTGTGGAGAAAACACACCTGATTCTGATGATACCGGCGATTGCGATTCAGACAACGATTAGTATAATTATTTATTCATCCTGTTTGTATAATTGTAATTAACAATGTATAATCTTCTTTTGTTTGAAACCTCTGTGTAAACTATTTTATTAGCAGCGTTAAGTTGAAAGTTAACTAATTAATTTAAATTAAAAATAATAGTTACGTTAGTGTATGCAAATTAATGAGTCTAAATGAAATTGGGTTTTATATGAGTTTAAGTTCTGAGATTTCACATAAATGTACTTATGTATAAAAGTCTGAAATATTTATATTTGTAAAAAAGGAAGAGGTGTGACGATTAAAGGATATAGACACGGAGGCAGGTACGCGCGGGTAGATGTGTCACTTGGACAGCTGTCACTGGAACCGGGCGGACGTGCACCCGTTTGCTATTTAAAATCACCAAACTATTGTTTTATTAATCCATCTGTGCTTACCCCTGTGACTAGTGGACGTCACAATCATCATCATCGAGACTTAGTCATCAACTGGGCACAAATCTAGACTCTGTGGCTGCTACTGTAAAATTCCTGATGAAAAAAAAATAAAACAATTACACTTTGATCGACCTGTGAATCAAACCCAGGAGCTCGTGCTCAGCGGTAGTGCTTTCGACCCCTAGACAACGAGGCAGTTCTGGCTGACCTTTCATGACAATATTGCTTTTATTCTTGAAGGCAAAAACAAAAGAAAGTAACATAAATGACGTATGACCTAAAGCCATATAAAAAAAGATATAAAGCAAATTATATGGAAAAAGATTATTATAAAGGAGGTTGTATTATTTTAATTGACTTTCAAGGTTTCTGTTAATTAATATGTACACTGAAATTGTACCTGAGCCAAGATAGGCTGAGACCTTTCGTCTTGATACATACGGTAACTGAGAATGGGTAACTTATTACTGCGCCATTGTCACATATAAGTGACAAGCAAGCGCGTGCCCTGAACGTTTGTGTCGTTGACAAATATGTGACAAAAAATGTGGAGCTATTTAAATCGTTACTTTTGTTTGTGTTTATTTATATAGCTTTAAAATGTGATCTGTAAATCTTAAATATTAAATGTCTTATCAAGAAATAAGTTGAAAATACTTTTGAAATCGTTTTTTTTTCGTTTCTAAGTATTTGTGGTAATTTTGTGGCTTGGCGTGGAAGGCACGCACGTGCGTTTATGCTCTGGCGTTCAAAAGGTTAAAATAGTATTTTTGCAATGTGTCTTAAGACATCAACTTCTGCGTAAGGGAGGGAGTGCCACAACCAGTGGCCCCCGGCCACCGTAGGCGCGAGCCTGTGGACGGTGAGTAATGGGCTAGCTCACCGTCCGTCCGTCTCATGACGACAGGCCGTGTCGACGGCGCGCACGTGTTCCACGCGCGCCTCAAGGAGATGTCAGCAAACCGGAAGGGGTCCGAAAGGGCCGATGCCTGCCAGGGCTGCGGGTTGTTCGAAAGAGATACCGCGGCCCTGGAACACAAAGGGCGAAGAAGGAACATGGGTGGGTTTTAGTCAGTACAAGTCTGACACTCCCTCCCGCTCCGCCCAGAGCGGGAGAAGTAATTTGATGATTTCCCATACGCAAAAAAAAAAAAAAACAAAAAAAAGGAGGGAGTGCCAGAATTCAAATGTTCTTACGTTTTTTTTTTTGCAATTGGCTGTTTGTTGAACAAAACATGATTCGCTGCTGTAATATACGTATTTACAGAATTGTAATCTTTAGAATAATTCATCAATACAACAGCGGGTGGTCACCCATCCACAGACCAACCTACGCAACGCGGTTTGACCTAAAAATTGATCCGGGTGGCTGTTATTATTAGCCACGAGCTCCACAAGCAATTTTTTAGCGTCTGATTGACATTATTACTAACCACATGTTTTAAAAGATCACGTTAACGAAAGCACCAAAAAAATATCTTAAATCCCATTAAATAATTTCAGCAAAGTTCCATTATGTAAATCACCAAAAAAAGAGTGTCTAATACACTTAAATAAACCGAAAAAAAAAACATTACTCTCACATAATTTACAAATTCTAATGTTCGCCAAACTTAACCCCTGTATACCCCATAAGAATGTCTCAAGGTGAATAGAGGGTTACAGAATCCCCTGACAGTATTATCCCATTTAATATACTAAGGGTTTTGCCTTAAATATAGCGCAAAGGTATGAAGGATACTTAATAGTTTGAATAAGAAATGCTATTCTGCGTTTATCGCTTGTTATCTTATGGTTTTATGCAGGAAGGGGCGGAGTTGGGGGGTTGGGTAGTGTAAGGGGTCAAGTAGTGGGAAAGGGTTGAATATGTTTTACATGGCTACAAAGTGCAGTGCTTTTGGGGATGCTGATGTCAATCTGTGGTTTGTGTTTGTTGAGGATGGGTAGGAGGGATGAACGGTTTGAAGACTTAGACTAGATGGTCTGAAGGATTAGCAGAAGCTAGTACCCGAAAATTGCTTGTAAACATAGCAGTTAAAGAAAATTGCTTGTGTATTTTCAACATTTAATTAATATTCTTTTGTGGTGTTTATGATCTTTGAAGATGTTAAAATTTCCGTTTAATTAAGATAATAAAGTATTGAGAGACTTACGGGTAAATTGAGATGTAGTGAAACCTAGAACTTGGTTGTTATTGCACATTTTGTAGGTTGATTGGTCCAACTGTCCATCCAAAGGTTGTCTGGTAGATGATGAGATTTAGCGATGAAACGGCCATTGTACCCTGAATTTCAATGATTAATAACAGGCTTTCATAAGCTTCACCTGTTACTAACTATGTGTTGATGTAGTTAGAGTTCACTTTTCTATGTACGGGAAACTTGTTGGAAAATCTAGACCTAGACATAGAACGACTTAAGCGCAACGCGCTTAGGTCGTGCTAGGTCTAGGTCGGTACGTGGATGAGTGACTAGGTACCCATTTCATGACGAGTTACCTCCGTGCCTCGGAAAGCACGTTAAGCCGTTGGTCTCGGCTGTCATTCGTAGATCTTTGAATGTTTCGAGAGCATGACATTGAGCTCTGCAGCAATGATTTGAGCAGTGTTACTTGGTTTGATGTACAGAATGCTCGGTTGACGGCTTCGTGAGGGGTATGTTTACACACTGTAGTTTATGTAGTCAGTTAGGGGTCAATTTACACGCGTAGAACAGTATACTCTTGAATCTAGTTTGACACGTGGACTTAAGTTATCCTAAACTAAACCTAAGTACATTAGTTTAAGCACTAGAAGGTTACAAGACTTTAAGTTTGAAGTGCCTAAGAGAGGTGCCACACGATGTGTCGTTGAGCGGTGAAACTTCGTCGTTCTACATGTATACCAAGGCTGATCAAGCATAGGCCCGCGAGCCGCTGTATGACCCATTTAGGCATTTCAAGTGGCCCTTCAACAGTGGTCATCGGACGAATATCTTTTATGCATAGATTTCAGAATTTCAAAACCCGATCATAGCAATGTTTTGTTTGTTATGAATCCTTCCTAACAAGCCAATATCCAGCTTGGAATTATAGATCTGAAAATATCTATACAATCAATATGTTGTCACATATGTACATGTCCTATTTCTGTCCTTAGGCCATCAGGGGCCGCGGGCCTGTGGAGCGTGAGTAATGGGCTAGCTCACCGTCCGTCCGTCTTAGGATGACAGGCCGTGTCGACGGCGCGTTCATGTTCCACGCACGCCTCAAGGACAAGTCAGCAAACCGAAAGAGGTCCGAGAGGGCCGATGCCTGCCAGGGCTGCGGGACTGTTCGAAAGAGATACCGCGGTCTTGGAACACAAAGGGCTAAGAAGGAATATGGCTGGGTTAAGTCAGTACAAGTCTGACACTCCCTTCCGCTCCACCCAGAGCGGGAGGAGTCATTAATTGATGATTTCCCAAACGAAAAAAAAAAAGGCCAACAGGGGCCTTGCTAAGTGTGGTTTCGCTCTTAGGCTTCTTACTGAAGGTTGAGTTGTTGTTTAGCATTAATCAGCGTATTGAGCTTCGTCAAAAGCAGTGTGGTCGCGCCTTTCTTTTTTTTTTTTTTTTGCGGATGGGAAATCATCAAATGACTTCTCCCGCTCTGGGCGGAGCGGGAGGGAGTGTCAGACTTGACTGACTAAAACCCACCCATGTTCCTTCTTCGCCCTTTGTGTTCCAGGGCCGCGGTATCTCTTTCGAACAACCCGCAGCCCTAGTGTGGTCGCGCCTTAGGTACAAAGTTTGAACTAGCCGTGATGGTTAGTGATGTGAATTGCGATTCGATTACGGGATTTTCGTGGGAATTCTTCGAGCCGAATTCTAATTTGATTCTTCGACCGCGAGCTTAATAAGTAATAGATTTTTATAAACTTCTCTTCTAAGTTCGAAGTTTAGGTCAAGTTCTAAGTCTATTTCTAGAAATCACCCCAAATATAAATAGGGGCTTCAAAACCAAATTCAAGTAAACCTTTCTTGAATTTTGAAGTTGCGTCTTTACGTTTATTTTGTGGTAACCACTTAGAAATGAGAGACTTTGCTAGTTTTAAAGGCTTCACTAATGTATGTTACGATCCTTCTTTTGGTATTCGGATTTTTCGAAAAACCACAAAGAAGTTGGTTTCAACACCCTCCAGATGTATCGCGTAAAACATACGAAACCAAACGATAACTAAAAGAATAAAAGCTTTAAATAAGAACCGATCTTGAAAGTGGAATTCGACCAGAGACTAAGCGATGCCATACAACGTGGCAACACCGCTAGTCTCTTGGGGACATGATCAGTTGACAGCGTTGAGGAGAACTTGTTTGACGCCATTTTTTAGCTTGATACTTTAATTTTTGTATGTTAATTTGTTAATTTAGTTACTTTAATTTACTAATGTACATAATATTATGAAATAAGTTTTTTTGTTTTTTTCATATCTCTTTATTTTCAAGTCTGTTCAAATTGATCTACCCATGCAAACATGACTGTGAGGTTGACAAACGAATGTTTCAATTTGTCGCGTGATGTCGCAGTACAGTTTTGTCGCACAAGCGTTAATCGCGCTTCCATTTGCCTCATCGTCATCAGCCTATAATGTTCCCACTGCTGGGAAACAGGCCTCCTCTCTATGAGAGGGAGTGGGCTGTAATCCACCACGCGGGCCCAGTGCGGGTTGGTAGATGTCACATGTCTTCGAATTTTTAGTTCTAGGACATGCCGGTTTCGTCACGATGTTTTCCTTCACCGTTTTTGAGAGCAGCAGTAATGAAATAAATTACACAAAGTAATTTGCCTGCCTGGGTTCGAAACCACGGCTTACTGATCATAAGTCGGGGCTGCCACTACTGGACCACCGCTGCTCCCTACTGTGCCACCGCTGCCCCCTCTCCATTTGCCTACCTCACGTAATATACTGTCTGCAAACTGCAAACCTAGTGTTTATACAACCTCCTTCGTTTCTACAAACATCGAATCTCCAATCCCGTATTTCCACACCGGGACTCATAACTACATCACTATTGAAAGCCCGCGACGTAACCCGAGCCGTTCCATTGCGCTCCAGGGAGGATTCAGTTACGGTCTGATTTAATATGCCAACATGATCGTGTTAATAAACTTGTTATATTTTAAGTTAGTTTAGACTTAACTGCTTTGTTGGTCAGCGAGTGGTTTATTAAGTGTGTTTCGGAATCTGGGTTTAGGATTCGAGGTGAAAATGTGTTGGAGAATGGACTAACGTTCTATGTGACAAACAAGTCAGTCTTTGTGAGGTAGATTATTGGAGCTCAGCTCATCCATGAGCATTACATATACAGGTGTTGGTTGTTAATTACAGGAACTGATGGACATTCGTGTAAGAAAATCCCAATATCACTTTTTCCCGACCCGGGAGTCGAATCCTGGGCCGCATGTTCATCAGTCGCGCTTGCGACCACTCGACTAACGTAGCAGTCACTGTTTTTTTGAAGTGAAAACTTCTTTAGCGGCGTTGTGCACTTTTGTGATGGGTAAAAAAAATTAAACTCGCGTCAGGACACGTGTCCTGATCAAATATTCGTAAGAAGACGGATTGACATTAGGTTACGAAGGAATTTGAACTTTATGACATCTGTCATTGAGTTTGGGTTTCCAAAACTGGATAATTATCTTATGCACAAACAAAACCTTCGGTTTCTCCAAAGAGGTAAATTCGTAAGACGGATTGTAATAGTTCTGAAGTGTTAAATTTTTAATGTAATATAAATTGTCATGTTTGTGTACGATAGCGCAATAAATGAATATTTTATTTTACCACATAAATGATAGTACTTTTATACTGACAATTAAAGCAATTCGTGCAAAATTATTCCCTAACCATTCCAAAATATAAAAAATGCACACACAACCTTAATATTCAAGTGTTCACTTCTGCCAGCACTCCAGGAGTGCAACACGTTTTGTTTTTAAAAATATAACAAGCATAAACGTGGCAGGTCACAAGTCTGAATTCAAACTATGTATCCCAACTTTGCCCAGTGCGAATGCCTTTACAAAATCCCCTAAACGAGAGCAGCCTATACAAAGTCTGGTAGCACACCCGCTACATAGTAAACTGCGGGTCTAATCTAGCTCCAGTCTAAAGCCTAACCCAAAGTTATGATTCGGTTCCGTAACGAACGCACGCCGGACGTAACCATAGACTAAGAATGATAGACGCGAAACAACCATGACTCATCATTATGCGCCTAGATTTTTCCCAACGATTTTGGGATCAGCTTCAGTGTAACCTGTTTTTTTTTAAGTGAAACTTTTTATGCGACTTCCAACAAGTTTAACGTTTTCATGGAGGGGGAATATTTTCTATTACCCACTAAGAGATGGCGCTATTACAAGATTTGTGACTACGTAGTTCTACTAGGTACGCAAGATGGCGTGCAAAAAGTCATGCATTCGACTCTTCGGTGTGACCAGCCTTCGCTCAATTTCCATGAGTAGAATAACCTCGATAAACTTATGTAATAAAAAGTGTACAACAATAAAACAATAAAATATTGTTTAGAAGCTCAATAAAATAACGAGAGTGAATGCGTGGCACTTGAACGCATGCGTGTAGTATTACGAAGTTTCACTTATTCCGCGCGGAGGGACTCCACGCACTATTTTTTTTAAACGTGGCCCCTCTAGGAATTTCACCCTAGGAATCTCCTGTATCGTGGGTGCGTTTACAAACATTTAAACTCACATACACAAACAGACAGACCCGGAACACCTATTTGTAGGCCATACAAATATTTGTTCGGTACACGCAGACGCGGATCGAACTCGACACGCAGCGCAGCAGTCGATCGCTCTGCCACTGCACAAACTGTCGTCAAACATGGAGCGACAACCAACCCAGTCCTCAACCCAGTTAGTACTGGTCAATTCCTGATCTTTGACAGTCGTTACAGGTAGTCAGTGGCCCGAAAGTCTGACAACCAGTTATACCAAGGGGTATCGTATTACCCAGTACTAACTGCGTTGTGATGACTCATAGCTAAATTCGGGCTGGTGACTGAATTAGGGTTGTTGGTTGATCATTGACAGAAGTCCAAAAGTTTGAAGGGTATCATATTGCCCCTAATAAAAACTGGATTCTGCAGGTTAGATAGACAATCGTACCACGTAATATACTGGGATTTAGGTACATATGGAAGACAAGCAGATGACCCTAACATACTTGACCAGAATATAGCAGGTGATGTTAATAAGACGCAAAAAAATGCTCACAAGGCGCAATAAAAGAAACGTCAGTATTGTACCATAATTTGTTTTGCATATTAAAAACTTCTTTGTCATCATTTTCAAAGCATTTATTTCAATTACACCATTACAGAATTTTTTTAATGTCAAAAACAAAAATTACTTTACTTTCGGAAGTCTTGTGTTGTGTTATTGACTTTTTTGCTATCGACTTCCGTAAGTAAAGTTATTTTCCACTTTTAAGTGTATTTTGTTTATGGAAGTCGGTTATTTTTTCGCTCGATCTTCAGCTATTCCCTGATAGTCATAGGTTTTACGATTTATTTGCTCTAGTACCTACCCACACTTTGGTTTTTGTAATTTCTACGTGGTTTTCTTACTCTATGGCTTTACTCCGAGTGGCTTCAATGTAGTTATTTGCATATGAGAAGCGTCGTTTGGTTACAAAGTTCTACATAACATTTGAGTGGACCAATGCTCTGATTGGATGTTGTAACGTTAATATTTTTGATAGAATCAGTGTCCGGTTCACAAAGCCCTTTATTGTGATGGTTACTGAATGGTTTGTACTATACGGACCTTGTGGAAACTGGAAAAAATTCGGGCGTTCAAGCGTTTTTGCCATACCTATTATTGGTATCTAATATAAGCTTGCAACTTAAGACCCATTAATGATAATATTTATCCGTGGTACAAGGCAACTGGGCTTATACCTGGTTTAAACGTCCCTTTGCATCTATCGGCCATGTTTCGTTCTGTCTCCTGCTGATATGGAGGTAAGTGAAAATTTTGTTTTTCTTACTCCCCCGCTATTTATTTCTGAATAATTTCATTCCGGGATCCAAGATTGTTAAATTGTTTCTCTGGGACTTCATCAAGCTTCATTTCGAGGCGCTATTCTGGTGGTCGCCACTGTTGATCCTGGCTTTCAGGAGTTGCAGTGGTTTCAGAAAAGTGTGGCGATGTTAATTCTATTATCACCATCATCATTTCAGACGACATTTTATGTTCACTGCTCGACATAAGCCTCCCCCGAAGATTGGCAGAACCAACCGATCCTGCTTTCCTCTCAACCAGTGGATTCCCGCAAACATGATCCCTATGTTGTCAGTCCACCCCGTGAGTGATCTCCGACGCTTGGTTTTCCGGTTCACGTCCGCCACTATAGAACTGTTTGGCCCCATCGCTCATCTGTTCTACGAGCTATGTGTCCCAGCTACCACCACTTAAATTTAGCCACCCTTTGGGCTACGTCGGTTGGACTGAATTGAATCGGTCTGCAAATGTCCCGATATAACGTTAGGCTGACATTTTCCGGTTAATTTTTAGCCCGATGCAACATGGGACTCATTGTTGTAATAAACCAGGCACAACTATAAACTCGGGCTGCCATTATGAATGTCCTTATAGAAAAACCCAATATCACTTTGTCTAAACTAACACTACTACTAACTAACTATCGAACCCAAGACTACATACAAAGCAGCAGATTACGTAATATTTGTGTTTGGACCAGTGCTATGATAGGTTTCAGTAACGATAGACTGTTTCCAATAGAAGCTGAGTCAGTTACACAAAGCCCTTTGACTCTGTTGGTTATCGTTGTACCGGCTTACAGATTTCAGACTTAATAGCGAGGACGAACGCATATGTCCTATGATTTTAGTAGTCTATGAATGTTACATTCACGAGCAATGAAATTTATATTTCATTGCTCGTGAATGTAACATTCATAGACTCAGAATTTTGCTCAGTGCTTATGCTCTGAGCAAAATTCAAAAGCGATTTTCTGATGAAATATCGGTTTCCACTTTGAGATACAACCTATTGCGTAATAGTATGGCTTCCAAAATACTATGTTCGTGAAAACGTTCATCAATACAGTAGAATATACTTACTTTTAAAATTTGCTGCGTCCATACATTTCATTGGTCGTGACTGTGTGTGTATGTTTGTTCCACCATTGTGCCTAAATTACTTAGGTATCTGATTTTGATGAATGGAATTAAAACGATTGTTGGTTACCTACAGTTCGGGTGATTAATGCTACATTTTACGCGACCAAAAACAAAATAGCGGAAGCTGCATCCAAAAAGTGGGGTCGCTCCACTCATGTGTTTGTTAATTTAATAAACTATTTATGATCGTTTTTCTTAGTTTACTCGAATCGGCCAATCGCGTTCAATGGCACTTCATATGTATCCAACATATGAAGTGCCATTGATAATATCTTTTTAATAATTATCACTTCCAACCCTAACACACTGCATGTTAAGCCGTTGGTCCCGGCTGTCATTTGTAGATCTTTGACAGTCGTTACGAGTAGTCAGAAGCCAAAAGTCTGATATCCAGTCTTATCAAGGGGTATCGCATTTCCCAGTTACTGGGTTGTGGAGGTCAGATAGGCAGTCGCTTCATGTATAATACTGGTTAGATTGGAAACCGACCCCAAGATAGTTTGGGAAAAGGATAGGCAGATGATGATGATAACTTTGAACCCTACTTTCTTTAAACACACACTAATACTATACCATCAGCCAAAAATCATCGATCTAACCGTGCACCCTAAACATTAAAAGCAACAAATAGTCCCCCATCCCCCATAATTAGTCTTCGAAACACAATGGTGTTCATCAATAACCGAACAATAGTACAATGAGAGTAGTTGAAACTGTCTCTGTACCATAAAGATAGAAACAGTAGGTCCATACAACGTTGGGTTGTTTCAACTCTTTAGAACTAAGACGGTCGCGCGAGATGACTGTGATATTTAAAATTCTAAGGGGGATTATTGATGTTCCATCTGCAAACTATTTGTCCCAGACAATTACTGTTGTGGCAGGCGCTTACTGGCTGTTCCACCTTGCCGTACGGTTGCACGCTTTAAGTCACCAATTCCTCGGTTATAAGCCGCTATTAACGCTCTGAACTCAAACACAGATTTTGATATGTTTGCGAATGAATGGAAGGTGATACTTCATAATGTTTGAATTTTTGTGAGAAGAATGCATGACTGTGTTTAATCCTACTAATATTATAAACGCGAAAGTTTGTAAGTATGGACGGATGGATGGATGGATGGATGTTTGTTACTCTTTCACGCAAAAACTTCTGAATGGATTTGGATGAAATTTGGCACACGGGTAATTTATAACCTGGATTAACACATAGGATACTTTTTATCCCGGTAGTACAATGCCGTGGGGCAGTGACCGAACTCCACGCGTGTGAAGCCGCGGGCATGGTAAATTATATGTTTATATAATTCGGCTGTTCTATTCAAATAATTAATAAACGGGCGAAAATGCACGCACAAGTGCACGGGACCTCGGGATTGGCATTTGTTTGAGATCGCCGTAACGCTGTAAAGACTAGTGGTTAAATAGAGTTGAGTGGTGTTGTTGCGGGCGGTCTGGAGATTTTGTTTTGGTATCGGTTTCTCTTCAGTCATTCATCTTGGACAGTCGTTATGACTTATAAGCCTGTAATTCTGACATTTATGTATTCAGACTAAGGATATTGCTTTACACAGTAGCTGGGTTATAGAGATCGGATAGGCTGTCGCTCCATACAAAATACAAATGGTATTCAGCTGCATCCAATTAGACTGGAGGTCAATACCAACATAGTTGGGGCAAGGCTAGGCAGATGATGTATGACGTTAGTTAAACAAATTCATTTCATTAGTACGGACAGAAAGTGAATCGGCAAGCGCACCAAAGGTGGCATCACGCGACCTACTTACCAGTCTACCCACACCTAAGCGCACTTCTACAGAGTCGTAAAATTTTCGAGCTCGCTGCAAGGACGACAGTTTAGTGTCTGATCGCGGCGGAGTCAAGACTATACCCGATTCATGGTGCCTAGTGTGTGTTGGATTGTAATTTCAAGTAATTTGTTAGTTCGATAAAAGCAGTGTACCGTGTGTCGTGGGTGTTTTCATAGCACGAAACCCATGATCTGCCCATAATGATAACCGAGTCTATCGGAATAAATCATCACAATACGACATAATTATATAGATACTAGCTGTCCCGCGCAACTTCGTCTGCGTCATATTTTCCCCGTTTTCGCAACATTTTTCATTGCTGCTCCACTCCTATTGGTCGTAGCGTGATGATATATAGCCTATGTCCGTCCCTAGGTTGAAATCTATCTTCTTGCCAAATTTCATTAAGATCCGATCAGCCGTCTAGTCGTGAAAAGGTAACAAACAAACAAACAAACAGAGTCACTTTCGCATTTATAATATTAATATGGATTTGATAACTTCAATTTTGACACACGAATGCTACCTTAAGCGGTTATATGAAACTAGACAGAGCAACTTGTTACTAAGTAGTAACAAGTACAAATTTCTTCGTCTTGTCCCGTCTCTCGCTCGTAAATATTTGAATGTCATGAGCCTTTGAATGTAGTGAGCCTTCTGTATCTATCTATTTAGTGCTAGTACCATTGCAATAGGCGCCTTCAAAGACTGCGCTGAGAGCTAAATGCATCGTCTTTAGGTTTTAAAAGGAGACATTATGATGAATTAGCTTTTGATGTCTTGATTTTAGCTGGGGAAGTGGAAATAGATGGATCATAGTTGCATGCATGTGAGGATTAGTTTTGGAAAATAGTTCTCCGTGAAGTAGTCTGTTCTTTGTTGCATGGATTGTTAATCTAATCAAATTCAAATGACTATTTTGCAAATAAAGGGTGTAAAACACCTCTTAACGAAGCCGAAAGGCACTGGTTCTCCCTGTCATTGCGATCATTTTTTATTCTACAGCGTACCTGGGAACCTTCAAGTTACGGAGATATTAGGGGTCAAAGTTCCAACTTTTTGACAAGTATTTTTTTAAATACAAGTTTTTAATGTAAGATTTTTACTTTAAACACCTCCACGACCCCTGTACTATTCAATTCGTCCATCAACACAATGTTTTGAGTGCGTTACATTGAGTTCTACCACAAAACATGATTTTACACCCCTCCAAAAAAAATCATTTCCCAGCAATAATTTTTGCGTAAAGTTACCAAGTATCATGTACAGAATGCATGGTTGACGGCTTCGTGATGAGGTGATTTACACGCTGTAGGTTTTTACAAACACTTTCACACGTCGTCTTTTTTTTTAAACTATATGAGGCCGGTGTAACGTCCCTGACTACTCTGAGAAGAATCTGAAACAAACTCAGAGGTCACTGTCTCTTTTAAAGTCCAGATATAGTTCAAGTCATATGAGGACCATGTAGATTAAGAAAATGTCATAGTGTATATAAAAGTAAATAATGTCATTGTGTATAATTGTATTATATAAAATTGAAATGTCAAACTGTAATAAAAAAAAAATACGGTTAATTTGAAAGTGAGTATACACTTTTAAATTGATTTTTCGATGTAACATTTCCCTTTTTTAATACGAATGTCCTTAGCTTCACTTTATATTAATTGAGTTATAGCCTAGTGGTGTGACCGACAGACTACCAAGTCACAGGTCTCGAGTTCGAACCCAAAACATGCACCTCTGATTTTCGGATTTATGTGCCCATTGCATAATTATTATTACTTGCTTTGATGAAGGTAAAAATCGTGAGGAAACCAGCATACCTAAGAATTATTTATCGATGGCATGTCAAACCAAGTCAGAAGCCCATGGGCGGCACGAAATTCTGGCATCAGACTACGCACTAACTACACGATAAAGGCTTTGGCCAAAAAAAGAGCCAGTCCCCTAGTCACGCGAAGTGTTAACCAGCCTACGAGAAATTTCCATTATTATAAACATGGTCCACTTTAAGAGCGATTACACCTTACGGCATTTCATACAAACTTTCAAGTCCTTATTTTCCGAAATGGCCGAACCGATTTTAATGATCAGCTACGCAATCCGCCAAGCAAGACAGCTCACCTCGGAACAAAAAAAAACCCCGTCCTTGACAAAAATAACGAGGAACTACACACGCCTTAATAGACTGATATCCCTGATATCCAACATAATACGTCTAGAAGGGCCAAAAAGGTCCACTTTATGGAATTTCATTATAGGAACGCCTCATCCGTTGGATTTATAGCATCCAATGAATTTTGATTAAATTTTCGTCATGTTGAGCTTTGAAATTGGTAACGTGTATGGCAAAGGAATGTGATATTGCAACTCTGGGTTGCAAGAAAAGGTGGGTGTCACCGCAAATGGGGTTGTAAGCTATGTGTTGCGTTCGCTCTAAAGGGTTGATTGTGGTTGGGTATTGGTGGGGTATGTAATGCTGAATCCCCATTAATAATATTTTGTGGTTGATAACAATGTACATGGCTAGTCGTTACCGTGTATTCAAAACCAACCCGTAAGTGAGACAACCAGTTTCACTAAGAGTTATCATAATATTACGTTATAATATATAGAGTAAGTCCGTATGGAATATTGGTACTCAGCTGCATCCAGTTCCATTGGAAGCGTTAGGTACAGAATGTGAGAAATGTACATATCTTGAATTATTATACAATACACCGTGTAAATCACCTCATCACGAAGCCGTCAACCAAGCATTCTGTACATGAAACTAAGTAACTTTACGCAAAAATTATTGCTGGGAAATGACGTTTTTTTTGGGGGGTGTAAAATCATGTTTTGTGGTAGAACTCAATGTAACGCACTCAAAACATTGTGCTGATGGACGGATTGAATAGTACGGTGGTCGTGGAGGTGTTTAAAGTAAAAATCTTACATTAAATAACTTGTATTTAAAAAAATACTTGTCAAAAAGTTGAAACTTTGACCCCTAATATCTCCGTAACTAGAAGGTTCCCAGGTATGGTATAGAACAAAAAAATGATCGCAATGACAGAGAAAACCAGTGCCTTTCGGCTTCGTTAAGAGGTGTTATACACCCTTTATAGTAACGTGCGGGCTTATGGTTATTAGACGTCACTAGTTACAAATCCAATATAAGCTGGCCTCGTATTCTATTGAAACTCCGACCAAGCTAGATCATCTCAAAATTAATCGATGTGATACATTTAAGCACTTAATACTATCCAAATACTCGTGAAAGCCATTATAAAACACCCCAAAAGTTTGGAAATCTAATATTGTAGCTCCAATCCATCAATTCGACAACCAAGTATGATAGAAGCAATGTTTGTGCAAGATTGATGTAGTTTGAGCAGTCTTTGATTGAATTTATGGCTAGCAGAGGATGTTTATGGACCGCCTTTCATCGATGTCTAGATAAATAGGTCAATGCAGCTATAGACAAAATAGAATCCTGCTGTATTTATAAGCCTAGGTATGGTGTTCACACAGTTATGTACATTGTCATTGTATTGTTTTAATTCGGAAATATTTTAACTGTAGGTGAAAGGCCAATTTAAGTGGTGTGTGTGGTTTTAGTGGTGGATGGAAAAAGACATCGTGGACGCAGCCCAATACGATGGTCTGACCAGATCCACACCGCCTTTGACTCCACAGGCAACAGCGCCCTTCACACAGCCAGACCCAGAAACAGATGGAGAAAGATCCCCCGCAAGAAGGTGATGCTGAACGGAGGTCACGACCCTCAGCATTGAGGAATACGACGCAAGGAGGGGAAAGACCAGTTAATTCTAAAATGAAGGCCTTCTTTTACACTGGAGGAATTCAGAAACGGCACGTCCCTAAATGATAAATCCGAATGAGTCAATTTGCAAAAAAATCCTTGGTGAGGTCCGAGGTCTTGAACCAGTCTAATCGTTTGCAGCTGAATACCAGTATTGTACATGGACCGACTGCCTATTTAACCTCCCTAGGAGCTTTAGATACCACTTGGTCAGACTGGTTGTAGGGGAATATTAGGTGACTGCTTCAAAGAAACTCCAAAAATGCTGATAATTAGTCTAATATGTATTGTCTCGGTGACGATCAAAAATGGAAGAAAAATGACAAGCAAATACATGAATTCCTTACATCTAATTACAAACTAATTGGTACGCAACGTTGATACTTGCTCACTCCAAACGAGCAGGCGTTTAGCTCGAACATGCCCCCGGACGTTGGAAGCAGCAGAGGCGCTTTCAACCAAGCGCAGAATCAACAGGCAGTGGGCAAATCCTATTGAAGGCTCTTCTGCAGACTCCAGTGGATGTTTTGACGTCTGCCACACGAACAATTCCATCTGATCCCGGGTGAACGGCGACGACTCTCCCCAATCTCCATTTAAGAGGAGGAAGATGGTCCTCCTTTATGATGACTAAAGAACCCAACTTGAGCATATCTTTGCTGGTATGCCACTTGGTTCTTTGCTGCAGCTCGGACACAAATTCTTTACTCCAGCGAGCCCAAAAATGCTGACGTAGCTGCTCGATTCGTTGGAAACGAGACAATGAAGCAGTGGAGTAGTTATGTAAATCTTGCTGCGGGAGTGACGTCAGCGGTCGACCAACAAGAAAATGACCCGGAGTCAGTGGTGTGCAATCCGCTGGATCAGATGATAGCGGCGTCAGTGGACGTGAATTTAAAATTGCTTCAATTTGGACTAACGTGGTGTTAAGTTCTTCGAAGGTTAAATGACAATTTCCCAACACTCGCCTGAGATGATATTTGGTTGATTTCACACCCGCTTCCCAGAGTCCGCCAAAATGAGGACTATACGCGGGTATAAAATGAAACTTAATTCCGTCATTAGCCAATTGCTCGCCCAAGGAATTGCAATTAGATTTAAGAAACTTCGAAAGTTCGTTGCAGGCACCAACGAAAGAGGTACCGTTGTCGGAGTAGATGTCATTGGGTTTTCCCCGTCGAGAGATAAATCTAAATAAAGCTAGTAAATACTTATTGCTAGTTAAGTCACTCACCAGCTCTAAGTGGATAGCCTTGGTGGTGAAGCACACAAAAATGGCTATGTACACTTTTACCAGCCTACATCCACACCAGTGCTTTCAAAAGGATAACCGCCTGGAAGGAGACGCTGCTGCGGTAAATTACCCATCAAAGGAGTAACTGTTCTACCCGACATGCGACAACAACGCACGCAACTACGATAACAACTCTTTGCTAGGCTTCGTCCGCCTATAGGCCAGTATGAATCCCTAATTGAAGCCAGCAATAACTGAGGGCCTGCATGCATAAGCTTTTTATGTTCAAATTCGAATAGTAATTTAGTAAATTTATGAGTGGACTGTAAAAGAATGGGGTGCTTTTTATCAAAAGCAAAAGTTGAATTTGCTAAGCGTCCTCCGACACGCATGATTTTATTAACATCTAAAAATACGTTAAATTTTATTAGGGCGCTTTTATGAGGCAACTTCTGATTATTAATGAGTAATTTGTACTCGGGAAATGATTCCATCTGACTTCTAATTATTATAATATTTAATGCATCCTGCAACTCGACTTGTGATAGAAAACTGGGAGAAGGAAGCTTCTTACACAACTTTATGAATCTTAAAACTGTTGCTACACTACGGATTAACCTTAAATAACTAGAAAAACGATTAAAATCGATGATTGTATCACATTGAAAGTTACAACTAACACTGGCGCTCAATAAAGCGTGAGGTCGAGTTTCAGGCAGTTTGTCTGACTCTAATAATTTATGTTGAGACGGCCAATGAGACTGACCTTGCTTCAAAAAACTGGGACCACTCCACCACAAGTCCAAAGATTGCAGAACACTAATATCCACGCCTCGTGATATTAGGTCTGCAGGGTTCATGGCGGTTGGGATGTGTCGCCAAGTACAGTGCCCAGTCTTGTCTAAAACTTCAGCAACGCGATTGCGCACAAATGGCTGAAGCTTAGAAGGTAGCATCTGCAACCATCCCAATACGATGGTGGAGTCAGTCCAGCAATAAACATGACTAAACTTGAGTCTCATTGAGCTCACCACCTTCTCGCATAAACGAGCTCCGACTACTGCGCCACACAATTCCAATCTTGGAATGGTGGTCGGCTTAATCGGCGCCACTCGACTTTTAGCGGTTAAGAGACGAACCATGTACTCACCCTCATCATTGGCACTACGTACGTAGACGCACGAACCATACGCACGCTCTGATGCGTCTGTGAATACATGTAGTTCCAGTATATTATGTGCATCACAGATAACGTGTCGTGGAATACGATAGTTATTGATAATTGGCAATGCTTTCACAATAGCATTCCAACTAGCAATAAGTGGCGGGGATAATGGCTCATCCCACGAGAGCTTGTCTAACCACATTTTTTGTAGAAACATTTTCATTGTAACTACGCAAGGGGATAAAAGTCCTAGGGGGTCAAAAATACGTGCTATGGCAGAAAGTACATCACGCTTTGCAACCGAATCCTTAAAAGGTAAAGTTAAACTAGAAAACCCAAATTCGTCGGAACTAGAAAACCAGTTAAGTCCTAATAACTTATTAGGTTCATTAGATCCCATTTCTAAATCTAATGATGACTGAGCAGCTCCGGAGACTAAGCTAGGAACGTTGGATCTCCACTTTCTAAGCGGCATGCAAGCAGATGCTAGTGCGTTGGTGACCTCTGTGCGGATAAACATAACCTCATTCAAATCATCACTTCCTGTCAAGAGGTCATCAACGTAAAAATCATGAATGATGACGTCAGCAATCTTATTTCTGCTGCCTGAGGATGACTCACCCTTTGAACACGAAGAGTTCTTCATTGAGTCATTGGATTGATAATCCATCCCTATTTGCTTGAGGCAACGTGTTGCAAGAAATGGTGCACTAGCCGTACCATATGTCACGGTATTTAATTTGAAAATCTTGACAGGATCGTATGCATTATCACGCCATAAAACCTGTTGGAGGTACCTATCAGATGGGTGAACGTAAATACATCTATACATTTTCGCAACATCAGCTGATAAGACGAATTTGTGTTGTCGAAACCGAAGAAGTATAGATATAAGATCGTCCTGCACTGTAGGACCCACCATCTGCACGTCATTGAAGGATACCCCTGAAGAAGTAACACAACTTGCATTAAAAACAACACGAAGTTTGGTAGTTGTGCTACATTCACGCAGTACCCCGTGGTGTGGTATGAAATATCCACTGGGACTGTCATTATTTTTATTTTCGGTCATATGTCCTAAAGACTCGTATTCAGACATAAAGTCGCGATATAATTGACCAAACTCAGGCTTGGACTTTAGTCTGCGTTCTAGGGAATATAGACACTTAGAAGCCCTTTTGAAAGATTCTCCTAAAATAGAAGGATTTTGTTTAACAGGAATACGAACACAAAAATGTCCGCTGTCTAAACGTGTCGTATTCTTGACAAAATGCTCTTCACACAACTTTTCCTCGGGTAAATAATGCGAGGATTGTGAACTAATCTCTTCTAGATTCCAGAATTTCTCTAAATCGGTGCGAATTTTATTTAAATCACCGTTACTGGGGCAATCAGTATGAGTAAAATTGCACGAAATATTCCTCGACAATAATTTACCGTTATTATAGGTAACAGGGCCAGAAACAATCCAGCCTAACAGCGTTTCACACAACACGGGCTTACCTACTCCTAGTCTAATTCTCTGTGAACCAACCAAGTCCCAGAAG
This sequence comes from Cerastis leucographa, assembly GCA_963082945.1. Classification (NCBI taxonomy): domain Eukaryota; kingdom Metazoa; phylum Arthropoda; class Insecta; order Lepidoptera; family Noctuidae; genus Cerastis; species Cerastis leucographa. The sequence goes on along the minus strand of OY720369.1, from coordinate 2,090,434 downwards.
AGATCAGCTCCTATTAAAACATCTACTTCTGAAGGCCTGTAAAAGTTGGGGTCAGCCAAACAGATATTATCTGGAATATTCAGGTCTGAAATGTCGACTTCACGACAAGGCACAACAGTCGTTAACGATGGCAAAACAAAGCAATAAAACTTAGCAACATAACTATTATCTAATGACGTCATTTTTACATGACATGTTTTGCCTACGCGAGAACTTACGTTATTAATGCCATAGACCGATCCATTTATCTGACTAGTATTTAAGTTAAGCTGTGTACATAACCGTTCCGTCATAAAACACGATGTACTACCACTATCAAGCAGGGCCCGCACTACGTGCTCACGATCATTCCGATCACATAACTTGATAAGAGCGGTGGACAATAACACAGCGCGTTGTTTACGCTCACTACTTAGCGAACTGAGATCCGCAGACAAAGTTAAATTATTATTTGCACTCACACCAGTGCTACTAGTGCTAGCCACGGCGTCAGTGGGTGATGACGTTGATACGGAATGGGACGAGCTGCCGTGTGATTTATTATCATTACTGCAAGAATTCGCCAAACCTTTATTCTCCGACGAATGAATTAAAGTATTATGCCGGCGTTTACATATCTTGCATCCCGGCTTTTTGCATCGGTTAGCAAAATGACCTGCATGAAAACAGTTATAACACACTTTATAATTAGGTATTAATTTGAGTCGGGCGTCAGTGCTAAGTGAAAGGAATTGTGAACAACTACTTAACACGTGATCAGCTTTACAGTGCGGACACAACTTACTTATTTCGGTACTGGAATTATTTGAATCTTGTGATACAACCATAGATTTCATCTTATTAGAATGGGAACTAGGCTTACCGGGAGTGGGATTAGTGCTATTTCGTGATGTTTCTAGTGTTTCTAACAAGTCAGCGCGAAAGCGAATAAATTGAATGAGTGCAGCAAATGTTATTGTGCTATCCTTGTCTATACGACCTTTGTGCTCCTCCCACTCACGATAAGTTGACCGATCGAGCTTCTGAGTTACCATGAATATTAATAAAGTATCCCAATACTTGATGGGCTCATCTAATGCTTCCAACGCACGGAGATTTTTATTAAGTTGATCAATCAACCCTTTCAACGCAACAGAGGACTCCTTTGTAATGGCATTCAAATAATATATAGACGACACATGATTCTGAACTAACATTCGTTTGTTATCGAAGCGATCACAAATTAACTTCCAAGCTGTATCGTAATTATTTGCAGAAAACTCAATCCCATGGATTACAACAGCAGCAGATCCTTCCAGAGACGCTCGCAAATAATGAAATTTGTTAATTTGATCAATTTCATCGTTACAGTGAATAAGGCTAGTATAAGTGTCGCGGAACTCCAACCAATTGCTAAAACTCCCATTAAATTTAGGTAACTGTATCGTGGGTAACTTAACAGGCTTACGTTGACTAATACGGGTACATTTCGCACTACTCATGGACTCATTATCGCTGTTATGCTTACATAACAGCTCCTGTGCCCTAGCCAGTGCCTTGTAATACAGTGAATCGAATTCAGTACGCTCACAGACTTGAGCTTTATCATCATCTACCTGACATTCCAATCGCAACTGTACCTCATCGTAACGCTCATACAAAGACTCGATTCTTCCAATCCGTAACTGCAATTCCCTGACCTCACTGCTAGTTAACTCCTTGTCGCTGGATGCATCAAGGTAATTGATAAATGCAGTTAAACGTCCCTTTATGCTTCCTCGTTTTTTAATAAGTTCTCTTTCTTCGGACATACTGGGAATCGAATGTAGTCAACCTGGAATTTACAATTACAACTTAAAGTATATTTTTATGCAATACGAAATAAGTTACGATAGGAACCCTACGTCTAGCTACTATTTTAATTAAAACTATACCTGTTGTAAACAATAAGTGAATCCAAAATGGGATTATTAATTTAGACTTTGATTTAAGCTACATATATTTCTCAAAACATGAACACTAATACAATAACAAATGAATAGGTAACTAAATTGACTAATACGGTTTAAATAACTGAATAAAGACAAATTAAGACTTTTAATATCATCTAACACCAAACTACGCACTAATAACTATTTACTATGAATAGAACTAAAATACTGCTATACAATTATAAATGTAGTAAAATATCTACTGAACTTTTACTATAATAATAAGAAAGAACGTATAATCGTAATTGCAAATTAAGTATCATCAAACAAATGATACCTAAGTATTAGATACTATTCACAATGCATTAAGGTAAATAAGTTACTTTGAAAAATATTCAGGAATTTTGAACACTAACCTTTTTTAATCCTTAATTATGGTTATATACTACCTGAACGAGTGTTGGGTGATGATATTTTAACTGAAATATTCTTAACACCGTAAATTAGCTTGAAGTCCTTTGTTCACAGTCACGTTGCCGGCTTATAACCTCGTCGGCATATCTCCTGGGTAATATTTGTACAAATCCACTGATTTTTAGCAAATCTTCATGTGATTCCCAATCCAGCTCGTAATGGACCAAAATGTAGGGGAATATTAGGTGACTGCTTCAAAGAAACTCCAAAAATGCTGATAATTAGTCTAATATGTATTGTCTCGGTGACGATCAAAAATGGAAGAAAAATGACAAGCAAATACATGAATTCCTTACATCTAATTACAAACTAATTGGTACGCAACGTTGATACTTGCTCACTCCAAACGAGCAGGCGTTTAGCTCGAACACTGGTTGTCAGACTTTCAGGCCACCGACTACCTATAATGACTATCAAAGATCTACAAATGACCACCGGGACAAACGGCTTAACGTGCTTGCCGAGGCACGGAGGAAACTAGACCAGTCCAGGCACGTGCGGCTTAATCTGGATCGGAGTGGCTGTTATTATTTAGCCCCGAGCTCCTTCAGAATTCGAGGGAGCGAGAAACAGAACGTGCTGTCGAAAACATCATCCACCCGGTAAGACTAGAGAGCGATCCCAATATAGTTTGTGAAAGGATAGACCTGGTGACGATGATGACGATAGTTTTTTCAAAAGGAGGCAGAAACCTCAAAAACCACTGCAATAACTAAGGTCACTTAATATATTCCAGCTATCCTTAACCGAAGCCCTTAAAAACAACAATTAAGAGCGTTTACGGCTTACGACATTTCATACAAACTTCCAAGTCCAAGAATGAACGGATTTTAATGAAACCTCATGCGCACAGGATAAATGGGTCTAAAAATTTACGAAAAATAGCGTTATAGCTAAATAAGACGATTTTTTTTTTCTAAATTATCTTTCTTTTTAAATACATTTTGACAATGTTTTTTAGTTATTTTTTAGACCTATGTATCCTGTTTATGCGTAATGCGTTACTTAAAAGCGTTTGATTCATTTCGGAAATTAGGATTTGAAAATTTGTATGAAACGCTGTAATGTATATACGCTCTTAACACTATAATATCTGTATACGTAAGAAATTATCCTCATCCATTCTCGCAATTGCGTTGTGTAAACAACGCAATTATAATAATGTGGGTGAACTTGGCAGATCATTTCCCAGCAGAGCATGAAAAGATGGGAGTTCTATTTGCATGCAGCATAGTTCTAGAGTTCCTCATACTTAAAAAAAATAGTTCTAGCGTTTTTGCCCGAAAAAAAGTCGAATGAAAATATGCTCTGCTAACTTCCGTCAGCAGATCATTTTTTCCGAAATTAAAATTTTAAAATTGTTTTATACGCAAAAAGGTCAGTTCTATAGTTCCTAATAATTTTCCTGAAGAGTTCTGTCGACCTAAGCCGGTAAAAAAAAAAAAAAAACATATGAACTTTTTAGAAAAAAGACAATCATTTTGATAAAACAGGCGTGAATGACGTAATTTGTGCTTTTTCAAAGATATTTCAGGCGTTGATTAGATATCAAGAGCCGAGTAACAGAAAAAAAAACTAAATTAAAGCAGACATCTTCCAAACGGATAAGCAGGGCCTTGTGAAAAGTCAAGATAGAAGAAATCAAAAGATAACTCAATTTTTCAGCTAGAATGATATTAACAAAATTCGAACATATCGAAGAAGCAGGAACTCCTTGTTCCTCGATACATCAGAACTGGAACTATTCAAAAAAGTGCAAAAGCAGCCTAGAACTCTCACTCAAAAATCAGCAGAGCATGGTTTAATAGTAACACTAACAGAAATAAAGAAACAATTCAATGTTTCAGTTTGTATGGCAAAAAAAAATATCTGGTATTTCTAAGGCCCGTAAACTCCTCGATTCCTGATGCAAGAGTATAAGGCCTATACAAAACGGTGCAGGAACAGCCTAGCACTCGCACTCAGATATCAGCAGAGCATGGTTGAATAGGAACACTAGCAGAAATAGAGAAACAATTCAATGTTTCAGTTTGTATGGCAAAAAAAAATATCTGGTATTCCTGAGGCCCGAGAACTCCTCGATTCCTAATGCTGGAGTATCAGACCTATACAAAACGGTGCAGGAACAGCCTAGCACTCTCACTCAGATATCAGCAGAGCATGGTTGAATAGGAACACTAGCAGAAATAGAGAAACAATTCAATGCTTCAGTTTGTATGGCAAAAAAAAATATCTGGTATTCCTGAGGCCCAAGAACTCCTCGATTCCTAATGCTGGAGTATCAGACCTATACAAAACGGTGCAGGAACAGCCTAGCACTCTCACTCAGATATCAGCAGAGCATGGTTGAATAGGAACACTAGCAGAAATAGAAAAACAATTCAATGTTTCAGTTTGTATGGCAAAAAAAAAATCTAGTATTCCTGAGGCCCGAGAACTCCTCGATTCCTGATGCTGGAGTATCAGACCTATACAAAACGGTGCAGGAAGAGCCTAGCACTCTCACTCAGATATCAGCAGAGCATGGTTGAATAGGAACACTAGCAGAAATAGAGAAACAATTCAATGTTTCAGTTTGTATGGCAAAAAAAAATATCTGGTATTCCTGAGGCCCAAGAACTCCTCGATTCCTAATGCTGGAGTATCAGACCTATACAAAACGGTGCAGGAACAGCCTAGCACTCTCACTCAGATATCAGCAGAGCATGGTTGAATAGGAACACTAGCAGAAATAGAGAAACAATTCAATGTTTCAGTTTGTATGGCAAAAAAAAATATCTGGTATTCCTGAGGCCCGGGAACTCCTCGATTCCTGATGCTGGAGTATCAGACCTATACAAAACGGTGCAGGAACAGCCTAGCACTCTCACTCAGATACCAGCAGAGCATGGTTGAATAGGAACACTAGCAGAAATAGAGAAACAATTCAATGTTTCAGTTTGTATGGCAAAAAAAAAATCTAGTATTCCTGAGGCCCGAGAACTCCTCGATTCCTGATGCTGGAGTATCAGACCTATACAAAACGGTGCAGGAAGAGCCTAGCACTCTCACTCAGATATCAGCAGAGCATGGTTGAATAGGAACACTAGCAGAAATAGAGAAACAATTCAATGTTTCAGTTTGTATGGCAAAAAAAAATATCTGGTATTCCTGAAGCCCGGGAACTCCTCGATTCCTAATGCTGGAGTATCAGACCTATACAAAACGGTGCAGGAACAGCCTAGCACTCTCACTCAGATATCAGCAGAGCATGGTTGAATAGGAACACTAGCAGAAATAGAGAAACAATTCAATGTTTCAGTTTGTATGGCAAAAAAAAATATCTGGTATTCCTGAGGCCCGAGAACTCCTCGATTCCTAATGCTGGAGTATCAGACCTATACAAAACGGTGCAGGAACAGCCTAGCACTCTCACTCAGATACCAGCAGAGCATGGTTGAATAGGAACACTAGCAGAAATAGAGAAACAATTCAATGTTTCAGTTTGTATGGCAAAAAAAAAATCTAGTATTCCTGAGGCCCGAGAACTCCTCGATTCCTGATGCTGGAGTATCAGACCTATACAAAACGGTGCAGGAAGAGCCTAGCACTCTCACTCAGATATCAGCAGAGCATGGTTGAATAGGAACACTAGCAGAAATAGAGAAACAATTCAATGTTTCAGTTTGTATGGCAAAAAAAAATATCTGGTATTCCTGAAGCCCGGGAACTCCTCGATTCCTAATGCTGGAGTATCAGACCTATACAAAACGGTGCAGGAACAGCCTAGCACTCTCACTCAGATATCAGCAGAGCATGGTTGAATAGGAACACTAGCAGAAATAGAGAAACAATTCAATGTTTCAGTTTGTATGGCAAAAAAAAATATCTGGTATTCCTGAGGCCCGAGAACTCCTCGATTCCTAATGCTGGAGTATCAGACCTATACAAAACGGTGCAGGAACAGCCTAGCACTCTCACTCAGATATCAGCAGAGCATGGTTGAATAGGAACACTAGCAGAAATAGAGAAACAATTCAATGTTTTAGTTTGAATGGCAAAAAAAAATATCTGGTATTCCTGAGGCCCGGGAACTCCTCGATTCCTGATGCTGGAGTATCAGACCTATACAAAACGGTGCAGGAACAGCCTAGCACTCTCACTCAGATACCAGCAGAGCATGGTTGAATAGGAACACTAGCAGAAATAGAGAAACAATTCAATGTTTCAGTTTGTATGGCAAAAAAAAAATCTAGTATTCCTGAGGCCCGAGAACTCCTCGATTCCTGATGCTAGAGTATCAGACCTATACAAAACGGTGCAGGAAGAGCCTAGCACTCTCACTCAGATATCAGCAGAGCATGGTTGAATAGGAACACTAGCAGAAATAGAGAAACAATTCAATGTTTCAGTTTGTATGGCAAAAAAAAATATCTGGTATTCCTGAGGCCCGGGAACTCCTCGATTCCTGATGCTGGAGTATCAGACCTATACAAAACGGTGCAGGAACAGCCTAGCACTCTCACTCAGATATCAGCAGAGCATGGTTGAATAGAAAAACTAGCAGAAATAGAGAAACAATTCAATGTTTCAGTTTGTATGGCAAAAAAAAATATCTGGTATTCCTGAGGCCCGGGAATTCCTCGATTCCTGATGCTGGAGTATCAGACCTATACAAAACGGTGCAGGAACAGCCTAGCACTCGCACTCAGATATCAGCAGAGCATGGTTGAATAGGAACACTAGCAGAAATAGAGAAACAATTCAATGTTTCAGTTTGTATGGCAAAAAAAAATATCTGGTATTCCTGAGGCCCGGGAACTCCTCGATTCCTGATGCTGGAGTATCAGACCTATACAAAACGGTGCAGGAACATCCTAGCACTCTCACTCAGATATCAGCAGAGCATGGTTGAATAGGAACACTAGCAGAAATAGAGAAACAATTCAATGTTTCAGTTTGTATGGCAATAAAAAATTCTGGTATGACTGACGCCCGGGAACTCCTCGATTCCTGATGCTGGAGTATCAGGCCTATACAAAAAAGTGCAGGAACAGCCTAGCACTCTCACTCAGATATCAGCAGAGCATGGTTGAATAGGAACACTAGCAGAAATAGAGAAACAATTCAATGTTTCAGTTTGTATGGCAATAAAAAAATCTGGTATTCCTGAGGCCCGAGAACTCCTCGATTCCTAATGCTGGAGTATCAGACCTATACAAAACGGTGCAGGAACAGCCTAGCACTCTCACTCAGATATCAGCAGAGCATGGTTGAATAGGAACACTAGCAGAAATAGAGAAACAATTCAATGTTTTAGTTTGAATGGCAAAAAAAAATATCTGGTATTCCTGAGGCCCGGGAACTCCTCGATTCCTGATGCTGGAGTATCAGACCTATACAAAACGGTGCAGGAACAGCCTAGCACTCTCACTCAGATACCAGCAGAGCATGGTTGAATAGGAACACTAGCAGAAATAGAGAAACAATTCAATGTTTCAGTTTGTATGGCAAAAAAAAAATCTAGTATTCCTGAGGCCCAAGAACTCCTCGATTCCTGATGCTAGATTTTCAGACCTATACAAAACGGTGCAGGAAGAGCCTAGCACTCTCACTCAGATATCAGCAGAGCATGGTTGAATAGGAACACTAGCAGAAATAGAGAAACAATTCAATGTTTCAGTTTGTATGGCAAAAAAAAAATATCTGGTATTCCTGAGGCCCGGGAATTCCTCGATTCCTGATGCTGGAGTATCAGACTTATACAAAACGGTGCAGGAACAGCCTAGCACTCTCACTCAGATATCAGCAGAGCATGGTTAAATAGGAACACTAGCAGAAATAGAGAAAAAATTCAATGTTTCAGTTTGTATGGCAAAAACAAAATATCTGGTATTCCTGAGGCCCGGGAATTCCTCGATTCCTGATGCTGGAGTATCAGACCTATACAAAACGGTGCAGGAACAGCCTAGCACTCTCACTCAGATATCAGCAGAGCATGGTTGAATAGAAAAACTAGCAGAAATAGAGAAACAATTCAATGTTTCAGTTTGTATGGCAAAAAAAAATATCTGGTATTCCTGAGGCCTGGGAACTCCTCGATTCCTGATGCTGGAGTATCAGACCTATACAAAACGGTGCAGGAACAGCCTAGCACTCTCACTCAGATATCAGCAGAGCATGGTTGAATAGGAACACTAGCAGAAATAGAGAAACAATTCAATGTTTCAGTTTGTATGGCAAAAAAAAATATCTGGTATTCCTGAGGCCCGGGAACTCCTCGATTCCTGATGCTGGAGTATCAGGCCTATACAAAAAAGTGCAGGAACTGCCTAGCACTCTCACTCAGATATCAGCAGTACATGGTTGAATAGGAACACTAGCAGAAATAGAGAAACAATTCAATGTTTCAGTTTGTATGGCAATAAAAAAATTCTGGTATGACTGACGCCCGGGAACTCCTCGATTCCTGATGCTGGAGTATCAGACCTATACAAAACGGTGCAGGAAGAGCCTAGCACTCTCACTCAGATATCAGCAGAGCATGGTTGAATAGGAACACTAGCAGAAATAGAGAAACAATTCAATGTTTCAGTTTGTATACCAAAAAAAAATATCTGGTATTCCTGAGGCCCGGGAACTCCTCGATTCCTGATGCTGGAGTATCAGATCTATACAAAACGGTGCAGGAACAGCCTAGCACTCTCACTCAGATACCAGTAGAGCATGGTTGAATAGGAACACTAGCAGAAATAGAGAAACAATTCAATGTTTCAGTTTGTATGGCAAAAAAAAATATCTGGTATTCCTGAGGCCCGGGAACTCCTCGATTCCTGATGCTGGAGTATCAGGCCTATACAAAAAAGTGCAGGAACTGCCTAGCACTCTCACTCAGATATCAGCAGTACATGGTTGAATAGGAACACTAGCAGAAATAGAGAAACAATTCAATGTTTCAGTTTGTATGGCAATAAAAAAATTCTGGTATGACTGACGCCCGGGAACTCCTCGATTCCTGATGCTGGAGTATCAGGCCTATACAAAAAAGTGCAGGAACTGCCTAGCACTCTCACTCAGATATCAGCAGAGCATGGTTGAATAGGAACACTAGCAGAAATAGAGAAACAATTCAATGTTTCAGTTTGTATGCCAAAAAAAAATATCTGGTATTCCTGAGGCCCGGGAACTCCTCGATTCCTGATGCTGGAGTATCAGATCTATACAAAACGGTGCAGGAACAGCCTAGCACTCTCACTCAGATACCAGTAGAGCATGGTTGAATAGGAACACTAGCAGAAATAGAGAAACAATTCAATGTTTCAGTTTGTATGGCAAAAAAAAAAATCTGGTATTCCTGAGGCCCGGGAACTCCTCGATTCCTGATGCTGGAGTATCAGACCTATACAAAAAGGTGCAGAAACAACCTAGCACTGTCACTCAGATATCAGCAGAGTATGGTTGTATAGCTGTTGTTAAACATTTCACATTGTCCTTCTGTCTACTTTATTTTAAATCTATTTATTTGTTCATTTAAACTTTTATACATACATAAAAAAATAAATATTTTAAAAAGCACTTTAAACTGTAGTTAAACTCGTATTAAAGTCAATTCTGTAGTTTTGAAGAACCAAATGGAACATAGTTTAACCACAGCTCTCTAGATGGCGTTGGCGTCGAATTAGAAGTCGCTATGGTTTCGTTACGCGTGATTTTATATCAGGGTCAACCAAATTTTTAGTTTAAATTAATTTGAAGGGCTCTTGTAGGTATTCAACTATCAGCGACCGACGAATTTTTCGTTCCTCTTATTGTTGTTCTATTTCTCTTAACTGTGTCAGTTAATGTTCTGTTGTTGTTGTTATTATTGTTACTGTTTAGTTTCTTTGGTTTAGATTCGTTTTTGTTGATGTTGTTTCGTTATTGTTGTTGTTTTAATTTTCTTGTTATTGTTTTGTGTATACTTATTATTAGATTTTAACGATTTAATAAAAAGTATTATAAGTTTTTGACTAAAATGGCAGGAAAAACACCTTACGATAAAATTGCTTTACGGCAAATTTTATCAGAAGCTAATTGTCGTGCCATTGATGACAATGGACGTCTGTTCCCACCTTCCAATGAGGTATATAAAAAAATATCGAAACTGATGGCAGATCAAGGGTCAATAATCACGCCTAAGCATGTCTATACGATAATTAACAGCAATCGTAGTGGAGTAAGGGACCTAATCGTTAAGGTTTTCGATATTCCAGAACAAGCTTTGAGTTTCTCTGAAAGCGACGGCAATTACAGTTCTAAGAGTGCTGCAGAGACTATAGATTCTGAAATTAATAGTTTATCTTCAATTAAGATGAAATTAGTAATTTCACAAGAAAAATGGCAGAGCATCAAGCCGCAAGAAAAAGTATACGGTAAGCGGAAATACTGGAAATTGCGTCTAGGATGGGCAGATATGATAGCCGAAGCTTTGTGGGTACAACACAGTGTCGATTGCGTCATCGTATTTAAAAACCACAATATTTATATGAGTGCGATAGCCCAAGTCTTTTTAAAAATAGAGGGATACTGCAGTGAATGCGATGCGAAAATTCATTTCACACTTTTAAAAAGGCCTTCCGATGGTGTAGATGTAATTTTTCAGTGTTCAATTGAAGGCATTAGAGCTACCTCCCATTCGGGACATAAGAGAAGGCAGTTGAGAGGTGCTCGCCGCCTGAAAGTTGCAGATCAGCTTATTGATGGCTGCAAAGATGCAGTCACTTGGCGTAGAAAAGAAGCCAACCGCATTAAAAAGTTTGGGGGTAAAAACCCACCCATCCTACCTAGTAATGAAGTTGTTCGGAAGGCTAAACAACAGCGACTTTTAAGTAAATTCGGTTTGCAGTTTGGCAATCCTGCACTGAATTTGCTTAATAGTGCTGAACAGGGAAAGTTAGTTGGGTGCATACATTCTGTAGGGTTATTTAAATTTAACTGCATTTATTGGCTGCCCGAACAACTGCAGATATATATTTCCCGTTGCCGAAAGGATCCCAACGCAGTGTTAGCAATTGATGCGACTGGTGGTATTGCAAAACGCAATAAGCCACAAAGTCCACACATTTTTTTGTATCAATGTGTGCTCGTTACGGAAGAAGGTAGCGTTCCAACGTTCCAAATGGTGTCAGCCGACCAGCGAGCTATCATTGTCGCAAATTTTTTGAGCCACATCCTTGCGGCAAACGCTCCAATTCCACCGATCGTCGTTACTGATTTCGGGTGGTCTTTGTTAATTGCAGTAGCTCAAATATTTGGCCAGTGCGCTAGTTTCAATGACTACTTGCAAAAGTGTTATGATGCAGTTATAAATCAATCAAAGTCTTTACCATCAACGTTTATGCGGTTAGACGTTTGTCACCTTATGGCCATGATAACGCGTTGGCCAAGTTTGAAGGGCAAGGATAAGGTTTTGGTAAGGCGATTTTATAAGCGGTGCGTAGGAAAAGCCCACCAAATCACAAATATGGAAGAGCTGTGTGTCTATCTGCAATCAGTTCTTGTTGTTGCTCTCAGCAAATGTATCGGCTCCGAACCCAATGGTAAGCTCTTACCGTCGGCAGAGCGATTGCAATATTTAAATAATATGATAAAAGGGGATCATTTGACTGAAAAGGCCGAAACTAACGATGACGAATCAGATAACCCTACCGATGAACAAGATAGTCACGAGTTCGACGATGAACATGACATTGGTAAAGGTGAGACGGGCAAAGTGGGCTGGAAATTGTGGCGTGATGCCTTATATGACGCAGCAAGTAAAGAAGCGGAGAAATCATCAAAGGGCGATACAATAAACGCTTGTTTCTGCCCAGATTTTGCAAAGAGGTTGAAACGGTACCTCCTTCCTTACGTGCCTTTGTGGACTGCAATCATGGTGCCAGTTTTTGGTAGAGGTTCCGTGTCTGCTTAATCCGCTGCAGTAGAGGCAGAGTTTTCTGATTTAAAGAATCGAGACTTCAGAGGTGAAATTCCGATGCGTATAGATCGTTTTGTAATGCAGCATCTAGAACGCATCGACGAAAAAATAAAAGAACGCTGTAATACGTCTGATGCTCCGCTACAAAATAGTGCAGAAAGCACAGACATTAATATTGTTGAATCTCCAAACACTCTCTCAAGCTCTGAAGAAGAGGTTTATAAGGACTATAATGAAATTGAAAAGGATGGACTCTCACTGGGTGACAACGACTGGAATGTAAAAGAAGTATGGAGAGGCCTGAACAAAAATTCCAAACGAGAAATTCAGGAACCACCCAACAAAAAGCGACGATATCCGACGTGTCTCGACGCTTGTCCCGAATGGGATTTTATCAAATATTTAAAGACTGCCTATACTCCAATTTTACTAAACGGTAATATCTCGGGGCCTGTGCGATTTAAAGACCACGATTTAAAGGTCACGTCAACGTGCGCATTCGACTCTATCTTTCAGGCCATCCTCTCCGGTTTAGTGGTAAATAAAACTTATGTCCAGGCATTAACATCTTCTACTTGTCCCATAGTAAAACTGGCACAGAGTGTCATAGAAGATAAAAAGATTTCAAAAAAACATTATATAGAACGGGCTAAAATATTATCAAATACAGCTATTTTTAAAAACTCGATCGTTACTTACGCAAAAAAGTTAAAACGTTTAGATGCAGAGTGCAATGTCGCACATTTAGCACAGTATATATTTAAAGATCCCAGTTATTCGAGTCACGTTGAATGTTTCTGTGGATATTCCAATGAAAGAGATTATACATTTTTGAACATTAACATTGACATAATTTTATGCCATGGTTTCGATATGATACAGCAAGCAATTGATGACGCTATGGCAGGGGAAAAGTCATGTTTTGATTGTGGCAACACGTTATCATGCACAATCAATTATGGACCGCATGTAATGATAGATACCTCGGTAATAACTGATCCTGGATATCCCAGCAGAACGAACATGATTGTTCATAGGTTAGATTCTCTAGCAAAAACCATTAAGATGGACACTAAGACATTCATATTAACTGCTGTCGTGAATTACAGTTGCGAATCAAAACATTACGTAACCTTCGGGTTAACGGGCAAATATTGGCATAAATACGACGGCCTACACAAAAAACGAGAAGCGATCAATTCGAAGACTTCCGTAACTCCTCACCTCATAATATACACAATATTTAAAGAATAAGTAGTGCATCATCACAACTCTTCTTTCTTTCATAAAAGGTACTACCATTAAAATAAAACAAAAGCGAATCAAAAACCCCAATACGATTAAAAATCTAACAAAATACGATCACACAAAATTCGGTATGTAAAATATTTTTCAGGTATTTTTTTTTATATTTTTAATTATAGATTTAGTTATTTTAAGCAACTAATTTCAATATTTCGTTTATCTAAGCTGTAGTTATTTTTTTAAAGTTTTGTTCGTGGTGACGTCATAAAGTAGGCTGAGTGGCTTAGGATCTTTGCCACGTTTAATACAAGTTATTTTAAAATTAAAATAGTCCTTTTTTATTCCATGCAGAAAAAAAATCAAACTGTCAAATTTGACAGTTACTTTGACCATTTATTTTCTGATTTTTTCTGGTTGTTTTGTTTGTTTAATTTGATCGTATATAAACATTGAATTGTTTCTCTATTTCTGCTAGTGTTCCTATTCAACCATGCTCTGCTGATATCTGAGTGAGAGTGCTAGGATGTTCCTGCACCGTTTTGTATAGGTCTGATACTCCAGCATCAGGAATCGAGGAGTTCCCGGGCCTCAGGAATACCAGATATTTTTTTTTGCCATACAAACTGAAACATTGAATTGTTTCTCTATTTCTGCTAGTGTTCCTATTCAACCATGCTCTGCTGATATCTGAGTGCGAGTGCTAGGCTGTTCCTGCACCGTTTTGTATAGGTCTGATACTCCAGCATCAGGAATCGAGGAATTCCCGGGCCTCAGGAATACCAGATATTTTTTTTTGCCATACAAACTGAAACATTGAATTGTTTCTCTATTTCTGCTAGTTTTTCTATTCAACCATGCTCTGCTGATATCTGAGTGAGAGTGCTAGGCTGTTCCTGCACCGTTTTGTATAGGTCTGATACTCCAGCATCAGGAATCGAGGAGTTCCCGGGCCTCAGGAATACCAGATATTTTTTTTTGCCATACAAACTGAAACATTGAATTGTTTCTCTATTTCTGCTAGTGTTCCTATTCAACCATGCTCTGCTGATATCTGAGTGAGAGTGCTAGGCTCTTCCTGCACCGTTTTGTATAGGTCTGATACTCTAGCATCAGGAATCGAGGAGTTCTCGGGCCTCAGGAATACTAGATTTTTTTTTTGCCATACAAACTGAAACATTGAATTGTTTCTCTATTTCTGCTAGTGTTCCTATTCAACCATGCTCTGCTGGTATCTGAGTGAGAGTGCTAGGCTGTTCCTGCACCGTTTTGTATAGGTCTGATACTCCAGCATCAGGAATCGAGGAGTTCCCGGGCCTCAGGAATACCAGATTTTTTTTTTTGCCATTCAAACTAAAACATTGAATTGTTTCTCTATTTCTGCTAGTGTTCCTATTCAACCATGCTCTGCTGATATCTGAGTGAGAGTGCTAGGCTGTTCCTGCACCGTTTTGTATAGGTCTGATACTCCAGCATTAGGAATCGAGGAGTTCTCGGGCCTCAGGAATACCAGATATTTTTTTTTGCCATACAAACTGAAACATTGAATTGTTTCTCTATTTCTGCTAGTGTTCCTATTCAACCATGCTCTGCTGATATCTGAGTGAGAGTGCTAGGCTGTTCCTGCACCGTTTTGTATAGGTCTGATACTCCAGCATTAGGAATCGAGGAGTTCCCGGGCTTCAGGAATACCAGATATTTTTTTTTGCCATACAAACTGAAACATTGAATTGTTTCTCTATTTCTGCTAGTGTTCCTATTCAACCATGCTCTGCTGATATCTGAGTGAGAGTGCTAGGCTCTTCCTGCACCGTTTTGTATAGGTCTGATACTCCAGCATCAGGAATCGAGGAGTTCTCGGGCCTCAGGAATACTAGATTTTTTTTTTGCCATACAAACTGAAACATTGAATTGTTTCTCTATTTCTGCTAGTGTTCCTATTCAACCATGCTCTGCTGGTATCTGAGTGAGAGTGCTAGGCTGTTCCTGCACCGTTTTGTATAGGTCTGATACTCCAGCATCAGGAATCGAGGAGTTCCCGGGCCTCAGGAATACCAGATATTTTTTTTTGCCATACAAACTGAAACATTGAATTGTTTCTCTATTTCTGCTAGTGTTCCTATTCAACCATGCTCTGCTGATATCTGAGTGAGAGTGCTAGGCTGTTCCTGCACCGTTTTGTATAGGTCTGATACTCCAGCATTAGGAATCGAGGAGTTCTTGGGCCTCAGGAATACCAGATTTTTTTTTTTGCCATACAAACTGAAACATTGAATTGTTTCTCTATTTCTGCTAGTGTTCCTATTCAACCATGCTCTGCTGATATCTGAGTGAGAGTGCTAGGCTCTTCCTGCACCGTTTTGTATAGGTCTGATACTCCAGCATCAGGAATCGAGGAGTTCTCGGGCCTCAGGAATACTAGATTTTTTTTTTGCCATACAAACTGAAACATTGAATTGTTTCTCTATTTCTGCTAGTGTTCCTATTCAACCATGCTCTGCTGGTATCTGAGTGAGAGTGCTAGGCTGTTCCTGCACCGTTTTGTATAGGTCTGATACTCCAGCATCAGGAATCGAGGAGTTCCCGGGCCTCAGGAATACCAGATTTTTTTTTTTGCCATACAAACTGAAACATTGAATTGTTTCTCTATTTCTGCTAGTGTTCCTATTCAACCATGCTCTGCTGATATCTGAGTGAGAGTGCTAGGCTGTTCCTGCACCGTTTTGTATAGGTCTGATACTCCAGCATTAGGAATCGAGGAGTTCTCGGGCCTCAGGAATACCAGATATTTTTTTTTGCCATACAAACTGAAACATTGAATTGTTTCTCTATTTCTGCTAGTGTTCCTATTCAACCATGCTCTGCTGATATCTGAGTGCGAGTGCTAGGCTGTTCCTGCACCGTTTTGTATAGGCCTGATACTCCAGCATCAGGAATCGAGGAGTTTACGGGCCTCAGAAATACCAGATATTTTTTTTTTGCCATACAAACTGAAACATTGAATTGTTTCTTTATTTCTGTTAGTGTTACTATTAAACCATGCTCTGCTGATTTTTGAGTGAGAGTTCTAGGCTGCTTTTGCACTTTTTTGAATAGTTCCAGTTCTGATGTATCGAGGAACAAGGAGTTCCTGCTTCTTCGATATGTTCGAATTTTGTTAATATCATT
Source organism: Cerastis leucographa (assembly GCA_963082945.1). NCBI lineage: Eukaryota > Metazoa > Arthropoda > Insecta > Lepidoptera > Noctuidae > Cerastis > Cerastis leucographa. The sequence goes on along the minus strand of OY720369.1, from coordinate 2,073,706 downwards.
CTAGCTGAAAAATTGAGTTATCTTTTGATTTCTTCTATCTTGACTTTTCACAAGGCCCTGCTTATCCGTTTGGAAGATGTCTGCTTTAATTTAGTTTTTTTTTCTGTTACTCGGCTCTTGATATCTAATCAACGCCTGAAATATCTTTGAAAAAGCACAAATTACGTCATTCACGCCTGTTTTATCAAAATGATTGTCTTTTTTCTAAAAAGTTCAAATGTTTTTTTTTTTTTTTACCGGCTTAGGTCGACAGAACTCTTCAGGAAAATTATTAGGAACTATAGAACTGACCTTTCTGCGTATAAAACAATTTTAAAATTTTAATTTCGGAAAAAATGATCTGCTGACGGAAGTTAGCAGAGCATATTTTCATTCGACTTTTTTTCGGGCAAAAACGCTAGAACTATTTTTTTTAAGTATGAGGAACTCTAGAACTATGCTGCATGCAAATAGAACTCCCATCTTTTCATGCTCTGCTGGGAAATGATCTGCCAAGTTCACCCACATATTATAATATGCTTTAGGACGTACAAGTACAGTCGACCAAAGAGATTGGTATACGGGCAGCTAATTTTCAACTACTTTTAAAAGGTTTTCAAATGAATAGTAAATCAGGCTACTTCTAAGCCTGTTCTGATTTGTTTATTATTTGAACACTGATCATCAGTTAACATACTGTTCAAACGTAAGCCTAGTAAATAACAAAACATTATATCACGGCTGCAATCCCTGAAGAGCATGGGCAGATGTGTACTTAATAGTGAAGCCACATTTCGCCAGTTAGGTTTTTATACAGTCCCATTTAAGCGGACACAAATTCAGACTCTGTGGCTGCTACGGAGAAATGCCTAGTGGAAAAACGCAAAACAATTTGCTCGACCGAGGACCTCTTGCTAAACAGTTGCGTTGCAACCACTTGACCACCGAGGCAGTGGCCTATTAAATAATAGGTAAAAAAGGTCCTCAAGTGTTTCAGTCCAATTTCACCACAAATTACTAAAAGCATTTAGTCGTCGACACCTTCAAAGTATTAGTGTTCTGTGCTAATGGCATTTATTTCAATTAAACCATTACAGGCACTTTTGAAAGTAAAAAAAAAAAAACAAAATAAAACGCGAAGCTACAGTCCCTGTCAAAAGACATAATAACTTGTGAAAGTACTGTAGTTGCCTATTCCAAAGCGCAGATATCTATGGAGAAGAATGGGTAAGAAACTCCATGGACACTCTTTTAAATCAAAATATGTTACGAAATCTTGGTTACATCATTCATGAAACTTATCCGTGAAATGAGAGGATATTTCAAACATTTAACGTATTTCCAGTTATTTATTACGGAATCGGGCTAAATTAGATGAAAATAACTAATAACACAAGGAAAATTATTAGTATGCTCACAATTCAAATTAATATTGGCAGAGTATTGAAAAAATATACTTTAGCCTGAACACCAACTGCTTTACGACACAGTACTAAAAAGAACGAACGGAAATGGAAGAAAGAGACAGAGACACAATGATAATGAGCAAGAAAGGGACGAGGATAAAGCTGGAGACGAAATGATCACTGCGTCGCCCGCTAACAACTTCGTCAGTGCACAAACATGAATATGGAAAACTTTGGAGTAGAGCACAAAGCTTATTTTTTTTAATTTTATTTTTTTCTTTTTGTTGAAGTTGTATATTTTAGGAAGGGAATTGTTGTGGCTAGAATAGAATCGTTGTCGTCTTGTTTAAATTAAAAAGTTTTGGTGAAAATATTTTCGGAAATGTTTGGGTTGATTGCCTGGATTTAACAAAGTGACATTTTATCTATACCAATAAATATAATTGAAGTGTCTGTTCGTATATTTCAAAATAACAGCTTTTTACTGAATGCATAATTTTGGCAATACTTTCAAAATTATGCACATATTATATACGTACGGTACCTACTTTTTTTCCGTCTCCGAAACTGCTCAATCGATTTTGATAAAGGATACTGAATAAAATTATGTGCTAAAAAAAAAAAAAATGAAATTGTTAACAAAATCCGATTCAAATAGTGAATGAATATTTGTTTATTCAAATGAATAAACAAATATTCATTCACTATTTAACGCGGACATCAGCTAGTAAAGAATAAAATTTAAACTAAAAGCCTTTTCAGCAATGAGAAATAATTGTCCTCGTATTCTCCATCAGCAGATCAATTACGTTAAAACAATAAAATTAAGTAGCTGAATTGCAAACTCCACCAATTGCATTAAAAATGGTCCTGTTCTTTTTACCCTATACGTAAGCATATAGTAAATCCTCTTTTTAGAATAACAAAACAAGCTCCAAATTCCAGTCTAGACGAGAATATTCAGAGTGTTATTGGTGCCATACAAAATACAGATAAATATCCAGACACGGGAATAAAGATCTGCATTTAAGGCGGGGATAGACAAACATAAACCGATGTACTTTACATTGTTGAAAGGGAGTCCCCAAAATTGCTTTGTATTCGGTTTTCAAATAGTATTTTGTTGTATTCGGTTTTCAAATAGTATTTTAGAGGAAGTTTGAAAGTGGCGCCGTCTCCGCCGAAAGGGAGTCGTCTGTCTTGGTATGGACATGTGTTGAGGAGGGATGTAACACATGTGACTAAAATAGTGATGAATATAAATGTGGATGGATAGAGAGGGAGAGGAAGACCAAAGAAAAGATGGATGGAATGTGTGAAAAATGATATGAAGGAAAAAGGAGTACATGATAGCATGACGAATGACAGAGGAGAATGTAGGAAAGAGACGTAGTCTCGCGCTCGGTGCGGAACCAGTTAGACGCGTACCGCCTAATTACCTGCATGTGCGATTTTTCGAACTTTATCGACACTATATCTTCCACCTACGCACCGATCTAATTGTCAACATGGTCAAGTGTGCCAAGTGCGCAAAACTGGTGACAAAAAAAAGTCCGGGTATACAGTGCTCAAAGTGCAGTAAATGGATTCACGCATCATGCGCTTCTATAACTGCAGATCAGTTAAATGTTTTATACTCTACGGACGCAGTTGATTGGAAATGTCGTTCATGTGTGGGTACTGCTAAACCCAAACGCCTCTCCTGTATCCTGCCGGACGTTGATGATGAAGACATCACAGATACGGAGAACCTCATGGATACCAATATAACCCAACGCATTCTTAGCGACATACGGCGTGAGGTACGCGACATAATAAAAGAGGAGTTGCAAAGTACCCTACAGTTCTACTCAGACAAAATCGATGAGTACGAGCATAAGATAAAAACATATGAACAAAATCTGAAATTAGTAGAAAACCAGAATATTGAGCTGAAAAACAAATATAAAAATCTTGAACTTAAAATGGAGGTAGTGGAACAAAAGCTTAACGCAAGTGAACAAAACCAATTAATCAATAACTTGGAGATTTGTGGTGTTGCCGAAACAGAAGACGTAGTTAGCGTGATGAATAATCTATGTACAAATTTAAAACTAAAACCCGATGACGTCGTCAACGTATACCGCAAAAAAGTTAATCGACCTGAAGCTAAAACAGGAAAACTGCCCCCGGTAATCGTCGTAACTCTTAAGGAGGGCTGTCGGGAACCATGGCTGCAAGTCGCCAGGAATCACGACATTACTGGAAAGCATATAGGTTGTGGTGAGGATAATAAAATATACCTAAGAGAAAGCTTATCACCCACAACAGCCTACCTTCTTTGGGCAACGAAGACTGCTTTGAAAGGAACAAATTTATGCAAATTTGTCTGGTGTAAGAACGGACAAATATTAGTAAAAAGGTACGAAAAGGGAAAAACATACAATATCAGATCGGAGAAGGATATCCAGAAACTCGTCTCTGAATTTAAAAACAATCAGGACATATGAAGCCCCCTACCTTCCACTTCATAAAAATTAAGTAATGTCCCCCTATCAGTCTAAAACCCACCAAAAATGGATGATACATATAATAATATAAGTGAAAACACCTACAAACATTGGAATGAATACACAGAGGAACTACCACAGATATACAACTCAATAACAATGCTTCACGTAAATATCAGATCAATGCTGAAGAATTTCTCTCAACTCGAATACATCATCATGAGCTGCCCTCAAACCATTCACCTGGTCATCATCACCGAGGCAAATATCTCCGATAGGACCAAATCATTGTTCGAACTCGTAGACTATGACATGAATAGTCAATTGCGTAGTTCTAAGAAGGGAGGCGGAGTCATCGTATATGTGCATAAGAGTGTTTACTTTATTAGACTACCTACGACTACACGGAACTTCGAGTGTATAACCGGTGAGCTTAAAACGGACTATGGTTCATCAATTGGTTTGTGTGCTGTTTATAGACCACCTGATACGAGTAAGGCCCTGTTCATCGAGGAGTTGGGTAATACTATTAATAAATTTCCCCAAAAAAACAATTTTGTTCTGTTAGGTGACATGAATATCGATTTAAAACATAAAACTTCGCTAACTAAACAGTATCTAAACTCACTGTGTGAAATGGGCCTAGAATGCGGAATAAACCAGTTTACTCGTATAGAGAACCGAGGTGAGTGCATAACAAAATCATGTATTGATCATATATTTATACGTAGTGTCGACTGCCGCGCTGTACAAACAGCTGTTATAAAAAATGTGTTAGCCGACCACTTCATAACCGGTTGCGCGTTAGTCGACAAAACGTATGTAAACAAAGAAAGTCAATATAAAATCATTAGTAAATTGGATAATAGTAAGTTGCAATGTGAATTGAATAATATTAATTGGAGCTCGGCCTTGGATTACGACAACCCTGAAGATATATTATGTTTTATATTAGATAAATTTTCTTATGTATACGAGAAGTGTAAGTACAATGTTAAAATTAAACTAAGTAAAAGACAGACTTGTAAGTGGAAAAGTACCAGAATAGAAAAAATGTGTGCAAAAAGAGATCAACTCCTAGATATTTGGCTTAAAGATCAAAGTAATCTGGAAAATAGGCTATTGTACAATAAATATAGAAATAAAACAAATAAACATATTAATAATGTTAAAAATAACTATTTTCTGAAGGAGGTAAAATCCAATTTTCAAAATTCTAAAAAAGTTTGGGAAATTATTAATAACTTATGTGGAAAAATAAATAATTCTATAGATGAAATAATTATAAGACACTTTAAACTTTTGCCAAACATTGTATCTAATAAGTTTGCCACCGAATTCAGAGATAATGTAAACAATACCTGCAAATTTCAGTGTAACACACCAATTCTGGAGGTTAATTCATACATTTATAATTGTAGCTCATCAATGAGATTGCAGAAGGCCAAAGAGGACGTTGTATCCTCTATAATAAAACACTTAAACGAAAAAAAATGCCCAGGTTTTGATGGCATACGAGTCAAAGACTTAAAATACATATATAAAGAAATTACTCCCGTTATAACTCATCTAATTAACACATGCATTGCAACGTCCTTGTACCCCGATCAACTGAAGGTTGGAATAGTGAGACCTATCCATAAGAAGGGTTCGTACACAGATGTTAATAACTACAGGCCAATTACTATCTTATCATGTATTGATAAGATAATTGAGAGGTATCTCAGAATAGAAATTAACAAATTCTTGACAAATAATAAGGTGGTTAATGAGAATCAATACGGCTTTCAAAAAAACAAAAATACCTCGCAATTATTGTCTAAGTTTAGTAATGAGGTCAACAAGTGCCTTAACGATCGTAAACATGTACTTGTTGTCCTCATTGACTTCAGCAAAGCTTTTGATTGTTTAGATTATAAGACGCTATTTAATAAATTACAGCAAAGTGGTATACGGGGTCCATTTCTAGAATGGTTCAAAAACTACCACAAAAACCGCTTCACGTCGGTGAGTGTCGCAGGCTCGTTAAGTAGCATGATTCCGACCGATAAAGGCACAGCACAAGGTTCGATTATCGGGCCGACCGAATACCTACTGTACGTGAATGATATGTGTAACATCTTCACAGAAGGCTCCGTGTACCAATTTGCTGACGATACATGTTTAGTTACTGCACATAGGAACATGTGTGAGGCACGGAGATTGATGCAAGGTAACTTCGACCTCCTATGTAAGTGGGCCCATGACGCTGGTCTTGTTATTAATGCAAAAAAAACCAAACTTCTGCATATACGCTCACCTTGCCTGACAACGTCCTGTGTGCCTTTTGTCGTTGCCCATGAGCATCTGTGTTTACACCGTTCGCTCAAAACGTGTGGTTGCCAGACATTGGAGTTGGTGACTCATCACATGTACCTTGGCCTGATAATAGATAGTAATTTCCACTGGCGGCCGCACATTGATCACGTATGTAATAAACTTAGATCTGTACTATCAAAATTATCGATACTTAAATATAAACTTCCATATAAAACGCTCAGAACATTGTACTTGGCACTGGCTGATTCCGTTATTGACTACGGCCTAAGTACCTACGGGTGCACATATAAGACTTACATCGAGGACATTTACAAGTTACAGTTACGTATTTTAAAAACTATTGTACCCAGAAGAATAAAACACGATTTCAAAGATAATGACGCGGGTCTATTTAAGTACTGTGAAATTGTAAATGTCTTCGAAAAGGTGCGTATACTCTTTTTAAAGGAGAACTGCCACAATCTAGGCACAATTCAAAAATATGAACGGTTAAAGTCGTTGCGTCGTCTGTCATACCTACCCACTTATAAGATACCTAAATCGAATAATGTCTATGGAGCAAGGACGTGGGAATGCATGCTACCTTCTTTTATGAATGAATTACCGCCAGAAATCTGTAATACAATAAATGTGAAAAATTGCTCGAAGGTGCTAAAAAGATACTTTCTGGATTGCGGATCAATATAGAAAGTGTCTATTTAGTACCCATAAATATTTCCTATACCTAAGTATGTATTGAATAAATATGTTGTGGCACCGAGTTGCCGGGTCTGGCATACCACTGTTAAACCCACGATGGTTTGTGTGGTATGTTTACGATTAGTCAATAAGTATAAAAGCGTTTCTTTGAATAATAATAATAAAAAAAAAAAAAAAAAAAACGTGTTGCGCCGACCCCAAATAAAATGGGATAAGAGCAGGAAGATGACGATTATGAAATAGTATTTTGTTTTTATCAGACGGTGAAAAGAGGAAGCGTAAATTCCTCGAGGTGTAGAAAAAAAAACCGCGTTTGGCTCTTCAATGAGGACATACAGAATACGGAAACTATCATGAATACTGAAAACGACATACTTACTATGTTTACTATTTGTTTTGAGTTCCCCATTATTTGGCGCTGTTGCAAGCACTGATCTTGGAATCTTTTCCGTGATCATGGTGCTTGCAAAATAAATAAAAAACTCAGATTTTCAGTGTTATTGACAGTGTTACTGACCATTTTAGTTTAAACGCTTTTAGACTTAAATATTTATTATTTATTTATATTTTATATTTATAATTAATATCAACCACCACAAACTGTACCTAACAAAAATAGAATCAATAAAATCCGTGGGTATATTAATTGAAACAAACTTATATTTTAAACCTCACATCGTACATCTGATCCAGAAAACAAGAAAAGTCGTTCATTTATTTAAAAATCCGAGGCATGTTGCTAGTTGGAAACAGGTCAAAAATTTTTACGAGTCTCACTGCCAATGTATTTTACCGTATGGTATTTCTACCTGGGGCGGTTCGTATAAAACGAATATCCTGACCGTTGAAAGTACTCGGCCAGGCACGGGATCCGATTTCCCTAGATTGTCGTGATTTTTTTAAACCTAATGCGTACCTAATTTAAAATTATTCATAAAAATACATATTTTAAAAGTAGTGCTATTAGCACGTTTTAATGTAGTAGGTACGTTTTATAATTAAAATTTAAGTCTAGGATATGTTATTCAAATTCATGCACACCATATAGATGCAGAAATAAACTTTTATTGATTGCCTTTAGTTACACAAAATTACGACAGTTTTTATTTAAGTTATGGCGTTTGGAACAGCGTGAAATGAAATATCGGGAGCTCACAATAACTGAAAATCTTGAAGATAATTCCGTAAGTGACAGTCTAAGCTTAGTTATAAAACTATAAAATGTTTAATTACTGTTGTCTGTACAACGGTTAATAAGACACACCCAGGGAAAATCAGACCTACTAGCATTATAAACTCGGTATTAACCCACGTAACCGTACACTACTTACTGCTAAAACATAAATCCTCGAGTCAACAGTAAAGTAAATTAAAGACATTGTAGAAAAACCTCGCGAACGCGCGTGAGAACAAGGATAGTTCTACAGTTTGCGGTTTATACTAATCCAATTTAACAGAGTCTTGGAATCAGACAAAAGAGTATACATTGTACAAACCAGGCAAAGACAATACAATGTAGTGTTGCAAACTTTAAACAGAGACAATAAAAAATATAGAACTTTATTTAAAACTTTTCATTTTAGAATCATTGGCCGTCGCCGTCGGTGCGATTTCATGAAGTATCTTGTGAAATTGACAATTTGGAAATTTGTATTTAATTTGAATTCAGAAAATTACATTTGATTTAGTTTTAAGTTTTTTTTTTTTATAATGTTATCTAGCACATGCTAGATAACATTATAAAAAAAAAAAAATCCTTACATAAGGATAATACAGACTATCGCGCTATTATTATTGTGTGTGTAATGTGTTTTATAACAAAATGTAACATGTTTATGCTGTCTTGACTTACGTACGTTTTTTCACGGTTGACCACTGAAACCAAGCGCTGTGCTGTGCGTCTCCCATAGCACAGCATCATGCTGAGCCGTAACCTGCCTGTCGCAGTCACGATTTTGCAATTCAAATGATGTACTGTAATCCTACTGGAAACAGTAAACCATAAATAAGTCAACGAATCAAAACCCAATTTACTATTTTACTCAATCCGTTGCACAACACAACACTGTCTAGTTTACCACGACTAGCATAGAAGCCGTTAACGTCAACTGTTACACATGATCCGTCCCCGTGGACGTGAACAATTAACAGTCTTGGCAGCCAACCAATCACGTTCGACTTACAGTACTCTGAGGAAACCAGAGGCGGATGGATATTAGTACCTATTGTTTGAACACGCGATGAAGTGATTGTATTCTGAGGATATTTATGAGGAACTAGCTGACCCGCGCATGTTTTTCAGTTTTGCAACATTGATGCTCCGCTCCTATTGGTCGTAGCGTGATGTTATATAACCTATCGCCTTACCCTGTAAATGGGCTATCCAATAATAATAGATTTTTTCAATTCAAACCAGTAGTTTCCGAGATTAGCGCCTTCAGCCAAACAAACAATCTCTTCTGCTTTATAATATTAGTTTAGATTGAGGAGGGGTGAAAAGTTATGGATCTAGCAAGAGGGGGTGACGACATGATAAAAAGCCTCGTTGGTCTAGTGGTCGGAAGTGCGACTGATAAGCATGAGGTCCGGGTTTAGATTCCCTGGTCGAGCAAAGTGTTATTGAGTTTTTCATCAAGAATTTCTCAGTAGCAGTCACTGAGGCCGGATTTGTGCCCGGTTGATGGCAATAGGCTCGCCCCTATCACACGCGACTTACCATTAGTACAACCTCATTGTCAGGTATGTCTTTAGACCTGACAATGAGGATGTACTAATGGTACACCTCTGCTTAATTTCGCAGATAAGAGGCGTGATGTTATGTGTAATGTATGGTCATACTTGCCCAAATTAACAAATTGCAACCATTTAATAATTGCCTTACAAAACTTAAATTTCTAGCCTACTGGAAAAAACATCCAATGGGACAAAATTTCGATACTGCGCATTTTTTCCGACAGCATCTTACCAGTCAAATCCCAAAAAGAAAACTACAATGAATTGTGCTAACCCCACAAAGACAGGCCGTGTCGATATACTGGACAAACATAATGTTCAGTATTTAAGCGTCATTCTATAGCTATGTCTAGATCTAGGACGCCTAGGTCTTAACGGCGCGTAGAGTCTGTGCTGTAATTATTGAAACGACAGACAGGACAGCGGTGGGTTGGAGTCGTGTTGGGGCTAAAAAAATTTCTAGCCAAAATATATTTGTGTAAAATGAGTTATTAAATTTTTCTTTAATAAAAATAAAGGCAAGACAAGTTTGTGCTGTGTGTTTAGTAGTTGTTTATTAGACTTTATAAAGATACAGTACAATCTACAAAAAATCTATTAATAAAAATACGAGAACGAATCACAGTCACTCCTAGTAAATTACTGGTATTTAGCTGTATCCGGTAAGATTGGAAGCCGACCCCAACATAGTTGGGAAAAAGCTAAGCAGATAGTGATGATTTTACAAGAACGAATTTATAACTAAGCAGATGATGATGATTTTACAAGAACGAATTTATAACTAAGCAGATGATGATGATTTTACAAGAACGAATTTATAACTAAGCAGATGATGATGATTTTACACGAACGAATTTATAACTAAGCAGATGATGATGATTTTACAAGAACGAATTTATACCGCTGAAATAATGATGTGTTTACATTACGTTTTTTTTTTATGTATAATCCACTATAGCAATTTAGTTTCATCATCTGCCTAGCCTTTTTCCCAAACTTTGTTAGGGTCGGCTTCCAGTCTAACCGGGTGCAGCTCAGTACTAGTATTTTACATGAAATGACTGCTTGTCTAACCTCCACAACCCAGTAACTGGGTAATGCGATACCCCGTGATAAGACTGGATGTCAGACTTTCGGCTTCTGACTACTCGTAACGACTGTCAAAGATCTACAAATGACAGCCGGGACCAACGGCTTAACGTGCTTTCCGAGGCACGAACGAAACTTGGTACCTATGTAAAGATGGTCACCCATCCACGGACCAACCTCGGCAAGCACGGCTTAACCTTGAAGATCAACCGCTGTTATCATTTAGCGACGAGCTCCTCAAACAAACAAACATGCAAACAATATGTAAACATAAATGTGTTTTTCGAAAATTGCCTTTTAAACCTACACTTTCAAAGTTCAAACTACGCTTTGTGCGCGAAAAGACGTTTTTGATCCGTAATAGGACAGTGATTAAGTTCAAATTCAGTTTTCAAAACTATTCTGAATTCAGTCCTTCAATACCAATCCAGAATTTCGCTAAAACAAAGACAAAGGAACGAAAGGAAGAAGGTAAATCAATCGAAACCAATAAATTACAGCCACTGTCTGTCTCACCTAATGAATTGAGGAACATTCATTAACATGGAAATCCAATTTCAGTAGACTGATATTATAGTCTTGAAATTGTTGGTATTTGGAAGATGGTTCGTTTATTTTTGTCATCAACTGAGCTAAAGAGGAGCTTTTGGCTATACAGGGTAATTTGTAAAACACCGGCAACCTCTCAGGACTGTGTTACAAACATAATAATCTAAAACTTTTGTTCTATGACTTTTAAAAATACGTGATATTTTATTTCATCAGATTTTCCTAAAAAATAAAAATATTAAAATTGAACGCTCTAAATGTTACGACTATGCTCCCCTCGCTATTGTACTATCGCTTTCTTTTGCTTCGCATAGACTTCGTAACATTTAGAGCGTTCAATTTAAATATTTTGAGATGTAGTAGATGTATGTAGTTGTATGTAGACTATGATGTTAGTAACACATTCCAGAGACGTTGCCGGTGTTTTACAAATAAATCTGTATAATAACAGCTGAAGAATTGCCAAACTTAAGTGGCAGTGGGTAGGGCACATTGCCCGCAGAACGGATGGGCGATGGGGCCAAAAAGTTCTAGAATGGCGACCGCAAACCGGAAAACGAAGCGTTGGAAGGCCTCCCACTAGGTGGACCGATGACCTGGTGAAGGGTGCGGGGATCCGCTGGATGCGAGTCACACGGGACCGGTCAATGTGGCGACACTTGGGGGAGGCCTATATCCAGCAGTGGACGTCTTTTGGCTGAAATGATGATGATGATGATGAATGATGATGCTGCTCGGGTTGATCTTCAGGTTAAGCCGCATTTGACCATCTATCACATACCTAACGAGTTTCCTCCGTGCTTCGGATGATCGTGAATCGTGCTTAGCATGTTAAGCCGTTGGTCTTGGCTGTCAATTTTTAACAGTCAGTATTCAGAGGCACCAATAAAATACTAGTATTCGGCTGAATGCGGTTACACTGATAATGATTTTGTAGCAGCAAAATAAAAAGCAACATAATTCAAAAAGTACTACAGCGCCATCTACTCGTGTGACAGATAAAGATAAATATTGAGGAAAAGCAGTTAAAAACTACCAACTTTCCTGTTGTCCACGCGTCAACATTCTCAGTTAATCCATTACCAACTTTATTGCAGTCAGCTACCAGTCTCACCAGATGTAGATAAATACCAATAATTTCCTTGGAGCTACTGTCTATCTGACCTACACAGCCCAGTTTACTAGGAATCGAGATAATTCTTCGTAAAATCTTGGTTGCCTAGTGCCTAACACAAATACAATACTGCAATACATACAAAAAAAAAATAATTTAAGTGTCTGTTTGTAATATTAAATTAACCGCTTTTTACTACATGCATATGAATTTATATACGCTCCATAAACTAAAAAATATTTTTTAATTTATGTAGCGTAAGTTAATTTCAGAGCAGCGGTGGCCAAGTGGTAGCAGCCCCGACTTACGAGCAGTAAGTCGTGGGTTCAAACCCAGACAGGCGCATTACTTTGTGTAATTTATTTCATCACCGCTGCTCTCAAAACGGTGAAGGAAAACATCGTGAGGAAACCGGCATGTCCTCCTAGAACTAAAAAATTCGAAGACATGTGACATCTACCAACCCGCACTGGGCCCGCGTGGTGGATTACAGCCCATTCCCTCTCATAGAGAGGATGCCTGCGTCCCAGCAGTGGGAACAATATAGGCTGATGATGATGATGAAGTTAATTTATGTAGCCTAAGTCAGACAAAAAATGTTTTTGTCTGACTGTCGGTTTGTTCCGGCTAATCTCTGGATTCGATTTCGACGGGACTTTCATTGGCAGATAGCGGACGTAATAAGGAGTAACTAAGGATACTTTTATTTTAGAAAATAATAATAACAACGAAATAACTTTTTTGTTAAATTCCGCGCGGACGAAGTAAATAATAAAAAACCTTATGTGTCTGGGTGTAATTGGGTGTTTTTCATCACAAATTTCTCAGTAGTAGTTAGGGAGTCTGGTTTTGTGCCCGGTTGATAGAACACATGTGACTAAAAGAGTGATGAATATAAATGTAGATGTATGGAGAGGGAGAGGAAAATCAAAGAAAAGATGGATGGATTGTGTGAAAAATGATAATTATGAAGGAAGGAGTAAATGATAGCATGACGAATGACAGAGGAGAATGGAGGAAAGAGACGTGTTGCGCCGGCTCCAAATAAAATGGGTCAAGGGCAGAAAGATGATGGTGGCAATAGGCTCGCCCCTATTACATAGAACTTAACCATAACGGGCGAAATGTGGGTGTTCTATTAAGTACAGGTCTGCCTAATCCATCGGGAATGACAGGTGTGATGATATTTAGCCACGAGCCCCATAGTTAAGGTTTTCACCTTAAACCAGACCTTGTGGACGAGGAGACTTAATTCTTTATTGAAAACCACCCGACCTTCCCAATCATAGCACCTACATGTCACAATTAGGGTTAATGATAAGATTTATAACTAGCCCCTTAGTAGTAACAACCTCATTTAACGCAATAAATTATAATTATTCGAGCTGAAAGATAAGCCTTAAGTCTTTGGGATTTTATCCGACTTTTATGTTTACTCGTAGAATGTATTGATTGACTTGAACGCCTAGAACGACAAATAAACAGTGTGTGGAGTCCCTCCGCGCGGAAGGAGTGAAACTTTGTAAAACTACACGCATGCGTTCGATTGCCACGCATTCACTCTCGTTATTTTATTGAACTTATAAATAATATCATTTTGTTGTTTTCTTGTTGTATCATTTTTATTATATGTATAAGTTTATCGAGGTTATTCTACTCATAGAAATTGAGCGAAGGCTGGTCACACCGAAGAGTCGAATGCATGACTGGTTGCACGCCATCTAGCGTACCTAGTAGAACTACGTAGTCACAAATCTTGTAATACTGCCATCTCTTAGTGAGTATCAGAAAATATTCCCCCTCCATGGTAGCGTTAAACTTGTTGGAAGTCGCATAAGAAGTTTCACTTCAAAAAAGGCGACTAAATAGATAAAGACTAATAGAGATGTATGCAAGAAGAAGATTTGATGCTATTCTTTTTTTTTTCGGATGCGAAATCGTCAAATTAATGACTCCAGCAGCCAGCAGACAGCTCTGGGCGGAGCGGAAGGAAGTGTCAGACTTGTACTGACTAAAACCCATCCATGTTCCTTCTAAGCACTTTGTGTTCCAGGGCAACGGTATCTCTTTCGATCAGTCCCGCAGTCCTAGCAGGCATCGGCCCTCTCGGGCCCCTTCCGATTTGCTGACATCTCTATGAGGCGCGCGTGGAACACGAACGCGCCGTCGTCACGGCCTGTCGTCATGAGACGGACGGACGGTGAGCTAGCCCATTACTCACCGTCCACAGGCCCGCAGAAGATTTGATGCTGCGCTAACCTTAAAAAAAAATGGGATAAGATCAGGAAAATTATGAAGAAGACATTTGTCATAAATTAAGGTTTAGTTTAGAATAGGATTTATTTTCAGTATTCTTCGTAGCCAGAGAATTCGTAAAACCAGTAATACCACGTAGCGAGATCCATTTCAAAAGCCATTTCAGGTGATCGATATCGCAAGGATAGTCAGATCAGTTTTCAGTCAACTCAGTTTGGAACTTATCATGCTTTCTTAGGTTTCCGTTGCTATGGTGACCTACGAGACATCTTACGTTGGTATATTATAGTCAAGTTAAAGTAATTACTAGCGCGCTCACATATTTTAAGCGTTTGACCAAAAATACGTACTTTTTCAAGTGCTCGATATTTGTTATTTAAAGATAATGGCATAATATTTCAATGAAAACTCATAAATCTAACTTTGATTTAGTTTGTAGATTGATTAGAATTTTGTTATATACGTAAATATTTCGAGAAATAGCAATTTCCCGACACCCATTTTCAAGCAATCGTAAAACATCAGGGTTTTCCCTGCTATTTGTGTCAAACTGGCAGCACGAAAAGATCTGAAAAAAATATATATTTACAGGTCATATAGTCTTCAAGTTCGTAGATTGATTAGAATTGAGATAAAAATTGAATCCACGCAAAAAAAAACGATATTCAAAAGCAATACTGATCTAAAATGTATGCATTTTAAATATTGTTTAAACATAAGGTAATGACAAAATTAACAAAAAGAAAGTTCACCATACTATAATATAAGACTTTACCTTTCCTCTAAATATTTTTATTTTTACTTTTTACCTTCACATTTATTTATTACAATATTCTAAAATAATGCCTTATTAGTTGATGTACGATGCGCGTACTGTCAGTGTCGCCTGAGGGCTTGTGGAGAACGGACCTGTGTCGCTCGCGCTCCCGCGCGCCTTAGTGTGCGTGAGGTAATTTTGACAGAAAACCCAGGGGTCGTCAGCAGTTTAAATATTAGTATTCTTTGTACTTATGATTCATTGTAGTCATGTTTTATGATTGAAAGATACGCTTTGTACAATCTAATTATAAAGATTAATCTTCAATAAATTACGGGTAACAGAAATCTTTCTTTTAGAAATAATGGGTCGTAAGAGTAATACATACGGTTCCTACCCAAAGAAGAAGAGGAAAGCTAGTAAAAAAGAATACCTACAAAAGGCGAGAGCAGTTCTACGGTAAATGTAAAAAATACCTAGTTGATCTGAGTAGTGTATCCGGTCATTACTTAAGTTATATTTTATGTTTACAGCGGATTAAAGGACCCTGTTATTAATCAGCACATTGATGGATTATCATCATCGCTTGCTCAAAATGTTGATACAAGGTAAAGTTACCTCTGTCCTAGAGGGCATTGTACTGCGCCCCTCCCTGGCGGCAAACAAGGCGACCGCGGGCCCGGGGGCGGGCTCGGGCCCGAATGCGACCCCGGGCCCGAGGGTGGTCCCGGGCCCGAAGGCAGTCTCATATGCGGCTG
Organism: Cerastis leucographa; assembly: GCA_963082945.1. Classification (NCBI taxonomy): domain Eukaryota; kingdom Metazoa; phylum Arthropoda; class Insecta; order Lepidoptera; family Noctuidae; genus Cerastis; species Cerastis leucographa. The sequence continues at coordinate 2,057,558 of OY720369.1, read as the reverse complement.
CTACGGCTGCCAATTCTGGGCCGGGGCAGTCTGGCCAGCGTTCTGGCAGGACTTGGCCGGGCCCCGGAAAGTCGGCTCACGCCAAAACCGGCAGCGGCCCAGAAAATGGGCAAGGTGGCTCCTCAGGTGGTGGCGGTGCCTGCGCCAGCAGCAAGCCGGCCGCAGCCACCGCTACCACCCCCTACGCCTGCCGCGGCCGATACCGAGTGGCAGGTGGTCGGGGAAAGGAGGAAGGGGTGAAAGGTGGCCAAAAAGGCCCGCAACGAGGAGCGAAGGTGGCAGCACAAGGCGCAAAGCGTCGCGGCTAGACCCCGCGCTTCGAAGACCGCAACTGTAGTGATCACGCTACAGCCGGAAGCGGCATGCGAACCATTATGCCGGAAGCGACATGCTCTCGAAGGCGAAAGCGACGGTGGATCTCACAGAGCTCGGGATCACCGGGGGCTTCCTGCTTAAAGTCACCGCGACAGGGGCTCGAGCGCTGGAGATCCCCGGTGTAAATAGTGGCCCGTCCGCTGACGCTCTGGCTGAAAAGCTAAGAGCGTCCCTAGATGCGGACGAGGCCCGAGTGTCCAGGCCCGTCAGATGCGCAGACCTGCGCATACTGGGCCTGGACGACTCTGTGACCCAAGAGGAGGTGGTCGCCGCCGTCACCAGGACCGGTGGGTGCCCTGCTGAGCAGGTCAGGGCAGGCACCCTACGTTCGGACCACTCGGGCATGCGAACCATTATGGTAAGCTGCCCTGTGACGGCGGCGAAAACAATCTTGGAGGCTGGAAGGCTTCTGGTGGGCTGGGTGTCAGCGCAGATGAAGCTGCTGGAACCCCGACCTCTGAGGTGTTATTAATTATAATTATATTATTAATTATTATTAATTTTAATTTTAATTATTATTATTTATTTGTTATTTTTATTAGATAACAATGATCTTTATTGATAAAGATCATTGTTATCTTTGAGCTTCGCCTGACGGCCTTTTTGGTGAAGACGGCCTCATAGAAATAAAGTGCCCCTTGACTTGTTATGGAATGGACTCTGACACTGCATTTCGGATGGGAAATCATCAAATGACTTCTCCCGCTCTGGGCGGAGCGGGAGCGAGTGTCAGACTTGACTAAAACCCACCCATGTTCCTTCTTAGCCCTTTGTGTTCCAGGGCCGTGGTATCTCTTTCAAACAACCCGCAGCCCTGGCAGGCATTGGCCCTCTCGGACCCCTTCCGATTTGCTGACATCTCCTTGAGGCGCGCGTGGAAAACAAACGCGCCGTCGGCACGGTCTGTTGTCATAAGACGGACGGACCAGCCTTACGGCTACCACATTCTGGGGCGCGTTCAGGTAATGGGCGGCTCGCCGCCTCAAAGAACGCGCCCACACCGGGGCCCCGTAAAGGGCTATCACGGGACCGCACGACGCCCGCATAGAGCCTCCGGCAGGAGGCGTTTGGACCCCCCAGGTTGGGCAAGAGCCGCTTGAATGCAGCCCCTGCCCTTTCCAGTTTTGGGGCCAAACGTCGGAAGTGCTCAACGAAGTTCCACCGGCTGTCGAGGACAAGCCCTAGGTACTTTAGCGTCGACTCGACGCCGATGGGAACCCCTCCTACCGTCAGTATGGATCCCGACGGTGGCGCATTCCGAGGCCCATGAAAGTACATGGCCTCAGACTTGTGCAATGCCACCTCGAGACCCAGTTGCCGGATTCTCGCCACGACTATCGCAACCCCGCGTGTCATAAGTTCGGCCGCCGCCTCGTGCGACCTCCCCTGTGCCAGCACCAGCGTGTCGTCAGCGTAGCAAACTACGATAACACCGCTAGGGAGGTCAGCGCGCAGCACCCAGTCGTAGCCGATGTTCCACAAGGGTGGCCCCAGAACCGATCCCTGTGTAACACCGCACGACATCTCTCGCCGGTTCCACTCTCCGTTGCGACCGGGGTAGATGACGGCCCTGTCCGTCAGGTAGTCCCCGACCACACGACGAAGGTACGTCAGCACCCGGTGATACCGGAGTGTCTCCCTAATGCAGGTCCAGGGCATGATGTTGAAGGCGACCCCACCCCGGGACACCGCATCCCCCGTCGTGAGAGCCCTCACGCGCATGATGGCGTCCACCGTCGAGCGCCTCCTGCGGAAACCAAACTGGTGATCCGCAAGATCCGGCCCCATCCCCACAAGGTGCCCGGCGAGGCGGTTAGCAATGACTCTTTCAAAGAGCTTGCCCACGTCGTCGAGCAACATAATGGGCCGGTATGCGGACGGAGAGTCCGCAGGGCGCCCCGGCTTCCGGATGAGGACCAGCTTCCCCGTCTTCCAACGAAGTGGGAACTGGCCTCTCTCCAAGCATGCGCTTAAGAGACCTTCCAGTCGGGGCCCGAGAGCCTCCGAGGCCAGGATCCAGGCTTTGCCAGGCAAGCCATCGGGTCCCGGGGCGGTAATTTTGGCTTTAAGCCTGCCTACCGCCACTCTCAGGTCTACCCCGGTCACTTCCGGAATATCGTCATCGTCCTCGATGTGGTCCAGTTCTGGCACCGCAAGCGGTGGAGCCATAGGCGGAGGAGGATGTTCCCCTCGCAGAGGGAACAGAGCGCTCACCACGTCCTCCACGAGCTGAGGGCGGAGACTCTGCGTCAGCGGGGGGCCCAGGTGCGGAGTTTGTCCCACACCATCTTGTAAGGGCGCTCCCACGGATCTCTGTCGAGAGTCTCCAGCATCTCCTCGCGGCCCAGGTCTTTGGCCCGCTAGACAACCTCTTGGAGGGCGGTCTTCGCTGCTCTGTATCCCTCGTACAGCTCCACTTCAATGGCTGCCGCATCTGGAGGGCGGATGCGGAGCCTGCGATGCCTGGCGTACGGGTGCCGCGCGGCGACGCACGCCTCGCGCAGAAACGTCAGCTCTCGCGATCACCAGTACACCTGACGCTGGGCGCTTCCTGGCCGAACTCGGGGCATTGCCACGTCGCAGATGTCGGACATGGCCTCCTGGAACCACCCTGCCTCGTTGACGTCGGCAGGCCTGTTCGAGGCTTCCACTATCAAGGCTTCCAGGAAGAGCAGATCGATGCCCTTGAGGGAATTTGTATTATAAAATTATTACTATGTTACGTTTTTATAAAATACTATCATTTAGCCCGTAATTTCGTCCGCGAAAATTGTGATATAATATAGCCTTGTTACTCGGTAAAGATGTAGCTTTTTAGTGGTGAACAAATATTTTCTCTTCATAATATAATATTAGTATAAAGGGTGTAAAACACCTCTTAACGAAGCGGAAAGGCACTGGTTTTCCCGGTCATTGCGATCATTTTTTTGTTCTACACCATACCTGGGAACCTTCTAGTTACGGAGATATTAGGGGTCAAAGTTCCAAGTTTTCGACAGGTATTTTTTTAAATAAAAGTTTTTAATGTAAGATTTTTACTTTAAACACCTCCACGACCCCCGTACTATTCAATACATCCATCAGCACAATGTTTTGAGGGCGTTACATTGAGTTCTACCACAAAACATTGTTTTACACCCCCCAAAAAAAAGTCGTTTCCCAACAATAATTTTTGCGTAAAGTTACTTAGTTTCATGTACAGAATGCTTGGTTGACGGCTTCGTGATGAGGTGATTTACACCGTGTAGAATAGCAGCAACCCGTGGTTTCACCCGCATAAATAATGATCACGTGGGAATATCGGGATAAAAAGTATGCTATGTCCTTTTCCAGGATTAGAATTTGTATATTTATCCAAATCTGTCAAGTTGTTTTAGTGTAAAAGCATAACAAACAAACGAACTCACCGTCGCATTTAAAATATAAGTTAGGATAGATATAATTATTTTACTTTTGTAGGCTACTCTTATACTATTTGTATTTCTTTATCATAATAATACGTTCCATATCTTGTATTTCTTTCTCAATTAAATTATAAGTAAACCGCAGTGAACCGTGTTACGCACCCCTGCCTCTGCACGTGTGTGTATCAAAAAGCGTGCACTACGCACACAGGCGCACTCAACGTCAGTCGTCGTTGTTTTTTGAGTTAAGAATTTTGCGAGAACGCTCTTAACTTATGATGAGCTCGTGGCTAAATAAAAACAGCCGCACGGGTCGATCTTTAAGGTTAAGCCGTGCTTGCCGAGGTTGGTCCGTGGATTGGTGACCATAATTACATACCGAGTTTCTTCCGACCCCCGGAAAGCACGTTAAGCCGTTGGTCCCGGCTGTCATTTGTAGATCTTTGACAGTCGTTGCGAGTAGCCTGAAGCCAAAAGTCTGACACCCAGTCTTACCAAGGGGTATCGTATTACCCAGTTACTGGGTTCTGGAGGTCAGATAGGCAGTCGCTTCATGTAAAATACTGGTACTCAGCTGCATCCGGTTAGACTGGAAGCCGACCCCAAGATAGTTTGGGAAAAGGGAAGATTTTTAAAAAAATATAAAGTCGCTTTTGTATGTATAAAAGCGACTTTATAACAAAAACAAACTTTCTTAGAACTTAAGCTTATTTCCCAATTAACAAAATCAGCGTCACAAATAACCAAAAACAATACCTACCAACAACAATTCGTTCAAAGCAATTAACTTCACCGCAATATCTAACTTATCGCTTCAATATTAACTTTCGCCCCTCAATTACTTCAGGGGCTAAAATCTAAGGCAATTTCGAATCAAGAATTTCAAGGCAGGTTTAGATCCTTGGAGAAACAAACCAATTGTAAGTGACGCTTTCAAACCGTAACCTAAGTTAGAAAATGAGTTTATTGTAATAATACTATAAAGTTTCAAAATCTGTTTGTTTGTTTGTTTAAAAAAAAAACGAACAAATGCGAGACGGACTCGCGCACGGGTTCCGAACTATTATTTATAAAATCGAGCAAAAATATCACTATTTTGAATGAGAGCCCCCTTAAATATTTAATTTATTCTGTTTTTAGTATGTGTTGCTATAGCGGCAACAGAAATACATAATCTGTAGAAATTTCAACTGGCTAACTATCACGGTTCATGAGAAACAGCCCGGTGACAGACGGACGAAGAGCGAAGTCTCAGTAATAAGATCACGTTTGACACTGTGGGTAAAAGAAAATGTTCTGTTCTGATACAAACATTCATGTGAAATGTAACTACCAGAATATTAATTAACTTTTCTTTTTCGTGTTGACTTTTTATGCCGCTCATGGCATCTGACTTGCCTCGGCGCCACATCAAGCTCATACTTTCCAGTATAACATGATCTCGCTTTGAAAAGATTTCCCGTACAATGAGAAATCCGCATAAACTGGTTTTGTACAGCATCATTGATCGCGGAGAAATATCTCTCAGGTATGCTGGTTTGGTTTTCCTCACGATATTTTTCTATGCCGGTAGCACGAGATAATTTACAACATCATCCTCATCATCAGCCTATAATAATAATAAAATTCATTTTTATTCAGAAGATCAAGATCATTTGGGTTAATTACAATATTCTTAACCTATGTTAGTACTTAACTAAAAACACAGACGGTGTACAGGTGACTAGCGACCTCACAAACCGGCTGTCATGCCTCCCGACTGGAGCTCAGAATGCTGTTGGGGCTGCCACGGAGTCTGTTTAGCAGCGAATAATGTTCTATAATGTTCCCACTGCTGGGACACAGGCCTCCTCTCTATGAGAGGGAGTGGGCTGTAATCCACCACGCGGGCCCAGTGCGGGTTGGTAGATGTCACATGTCTTCGAATTTTTAGTTGTAGGACATGCCGTTTTCCTCACGATGTTTTTCTTTACCGTTTTTGAGGGCAGCGGATGTGATGCGCCTGCCTGGGTTCGAACCCACGGCTTATGTTTTGGCAGTCCGACGGTCACACTACTAGGCTTTCACTGCTATTTTTTGCTGATTATAAATAACTAAAAAACTACTATAGAGCATCACATGACATCATTACCCTGAAAGCATAGGCAGAGGTGTGTCTAACACCTATTAGATCTACATCGCCACCGGTTATGTTTGAGGTACATGTAGCAATAGGGGGTGATCCTATTGCCACCAACCTGGCACTAATCCAGACTTCGACACACTTTGCCCGACCCAAGAATCGAACCCAAGACAGGCAGTCCAGAATCAAAACAATAAAATTAAACTTAATTCTAAAAATTATCACATTTTTGGTCTAGTTGCAAGCGCTACTACCTTATGCTCAAATAAGGTTCTGAATTCCATTCCCGGGCCGGGCAAAGTGTTATTGGGTTTTTCATCAGGAAGTTCTCAGTAGCTACCACGGAGTCTGTATTTGTGCCCGGTTGATGGCAATAGGCTCGTCCCCATTACATGGGACTTAAACATAACTGTCGAAATGTGGGGGTACTATTAGGTACATCTCTGCCTTACCATTCGTAGATTACAGGCGTGATGTTATGTTAAATCTAAAACAATAAAATATTAGCAAGTGAACCCACAAACTCCACTTAGTCTAGTAGCGAGTAATTATTCAAATCAACGCCAGCCTTAGTCCGGAGCCCGACTACTTAGTCCTAATTCTTAGATGGGAATTATGGAAGACAAAAGATTAAGTGTTCAAGCCACTAATCGCTTTATTAGGACCGTGATGAATGGTTACAACCTGTGGTCGATTCGCCGTTTGAATAAATGTTATGTACTTAAGGTTAAGCCGCACTTGTCTAGGTTGGTCCGTGGATGGGTGACCACAACATACCGAGTTTCCTCCTTACATACAAAGTGTAAATCACCTCATCACGAAGCCGTCAACCAAGCATTCTGTACATGAAGCTAAGTAATTTTACGCAAAAATTATTGCTGGGAAACGACTTTTTTTTGGGGGGTGTAAAATCATGTTTTGTGGTAGAACTCAATGTAACGCACTCAAAACATTGTGCTGATGGACGGATTGAATGGTACGAGGGTTGTAGAGGTGTTTAAAGTAAAAATCTTACATTAAAAACTTGTATTTAAAAAAATACTTGTCAAAAAGTTGGAACTTTGACCCCTAATATCTCCGTAAGTAGAAGGTATGGTGTAGAACAAAAAAAAATGATCGCAATGACAGGGAGAACCAGTGCCTTTCGGCTTCGTTAAGAGGTGTTTTACACCCTTTATTATTAACACAAATTACAAAACTGTTTAACGTCCGTCTCGTCAATTCTAGTTGAAAACCAGCGTCGGGCACTAGCTGCTCGCGTGCCTCGGTCCTGGCTATCAATTGTAGGTCCTTGACAGTCGTTAAGCAGTCGGTGGCTAGAAAGTCTGACAACCAGTCTTGGCAATGGGTATCGTATTACCCAGTACTAACTGGGTTGTGGAGGTCAGATAGGCAGTCGCTCCATGTAAAATACTGGTATTCAATTGCATCTGGTTAGACTGGAAGCAGACCCTTAAATAGTTGGAAAAAGGCTAGGCAAAGGATGATGACTTTAGGATTGACAAGGAAAGGGATCGGAAGTCCATTATTATTGGCATGCATAGATGAAGCAAAGCATTTATTTGACATAATCATGGAGAGGATATTTCTAGTTTGAAACTAACCAAATCTGCCAAAAACAACCAAAACTTCATCAATTTGTTTCAGCAACTCTAATTAAAATTATAATCTTTCAAACAGATCACGTTCCAAAGGCTTTAAATATAATGGTTCATTGACCGAGAGTTCAAAATAGGCTGAAGCGCTGTAACTTCTTGAATGAAAATTTCTTTTCTAAAGCTTAGTATCAAATGAAACAGTAGACCCGTAATCCCTGCGGCGTTGTTGAGAAATCATCGGCTACGTCCCGTATGGTAACTTTCCCATTTGGACAACTAAACAAAACACGTGCAAAACAAGTGAAAAATAGTGCCATTTCGTAACTATTTAAATCTTCATACGTTGAGCCCCGATTCGTAACCAATACATTTCAACTGTTTTTTGTATGGTAGAGTCAGCTTCCAAAGGTACAAAGATACTTCTTGTTAATGTTGGTATTTTTGTCTCTCTTTCTGGCAAAATAAGGTTTGTTACGAGAGTAGTCAATTTAGAATTTTAACAATTTACAATTTTGGCGATGTTGGGGCATCAACATCGCCTGATGATTTTGTTCTCCGTCTTCAATAGGTATTATCGTAAGAATTTACTAAGATTTTTTACTCGTATCGTACTTCAAGGATAAACACATCTGCCCAGAACTTGTAAAAGTAGGCGTTTACATGTCATTCCTAAACAAACCAGGGGAAATATAGGCATGGTTAGTCCGACTTAAGTTCAGTTCATGACTACAAATACCAGTGTCAATTTATGAAGATCAAAATAGTTACGATACGTACTTTTGTAATGGTATTTCGTTTAGTTGTCGAAATGGAAAGTTACCAGATGGGATGTACTCTAATCATCTTGGGTCATAGTTTTGGTATCGTTAACAAGCTGGATCATTATTCTAATTATTGTCTGCTGTATTATAATTGTCTTCTGCCTAAAAATAAATAAATAGATAAAACAAAGACTCAGTCTTTGTAGTTTCGTATAGTTATAATTATGTCCATTATTGTCTTACTATGTACAGTTACTGTAGTGTGGGTTCTTAAAATAAACTTCGATATTACAGCTGAGGAGGCTCTCGTTAACAAGCTGGATCAAGTGCTTGATTCAGAAAGCGGTAATTCTGAACCAAACCTGCTAACAAGGAGGAATGCACCTTTCTCTGATATCCCTGACCGCCGGTAGCTTGGACCCTGTTCCTGATACCGAAGGGCATTTTTTTTTGTAATGTATAGTATTTTTTAAGGAGTATTTAAAAATATCTGAAGGTAAGGCTTTATTGAGAGCACCGCAACTAAGAAACAAAAAGTTCATTTGGATATGGCGTGCATACAAAACGACAAAAAAAAAACCATGAAACAAAGAACGCATTACAAATATTTATTAATACAACAGGACGGTACAAAAAAGTTCACAGAATTATGTCTTTCAAAACAGCTTGAAATTGCCTAAATAGATTTAACAAAGACATTTTACAATCCCATTGCCAAAATTCTAACAACAGCACCCATCTTTTACCTCATCAATCGATGGACCCGACCACAGCTCAACAAATTGGATGACAGTAACAAATCTTTTTGGATGTAAGTCTATTTTTGGCCGCTGATTTACGTCGCACATTTAATCACTTCCTTTACTGGCAACGGTTTATTTTACGAGAATCGTATTTCGCGAATTAATGCCTTTTAGGAATTTGGGTCAAATTTTTTGCTTAAATGAGGAATTTTGGGACGTAACAATGGGATAGAATGAAGATTAACTTTATTCGCGGGATGGGATGAAGAAGTTTTTGTTTCTGCATTTGCCAAATGGGTCGATTAAAGGTTAATAATATAACTGGACAGCTATTTAGTCGCGCAACTTCGTCTGCGTCACATTTTCCCCGTCATCATCTTCCTGCCCTTGTCCCATTTCATTTGGGGTCGGCGCAACACGTCTCTTTTCTCCATACTCCTCTGTCATTCGTCATGTTATCATTTACTCCTTTTTCTTTCATATCATTTTTCACACATTCCATCCATCTTTTCTTTGGTCTTCCTCTCCCTCTCCATCCATCCACATTTATATTCATCACTCTTTTAGTCACATGTGTTCCATCCCTCCTCATCACATGTCCACACCAAGACAGACGACTCCCTTTCATCTTTTCTGTAATAGGTGCCACTTTCAAACTTCCTCTTATATGCTCATTTCTAACTTTATCCATTTTAGTCACTCCACACATCCATCTCAACATTCTCATCTCTGCTGCATGCAATCTTTTTTCATCCGTCTTTTTCACTGCCCAGCATTCCGATCCATACAGATTTTCCCTGTGTTCGCAACATTTTTCATTGTTGATCCGCTCTTGTTGGTAGTAACGTGATGATGTATGGAATAGTCGTATTTTTCATAGTAGAATTTTTCAAATCGGACCAGCAGTTCCTGAGATTAGCGCGTTCAAGCATACAAACAAACTCTTCAGCTTTATAATATTAGGATAGATTATTTGCTCAGACAACAATGATCCACGGATTAATTACAAATTAAAAACTTTAAATCTATGATAATGTGTATAAAATATTACGCTAACAGAAAATTCATACTTATATTAAAATAAAATATCATTCCTTTCTCACCAACACCTGCATTTTAAGCTATGCTTGCCGAGATCGGTTTACCGATGGGTGATCATGCGTTACATAAGTATACAGAAAGTAGTATAGTATATACAGTTAGTAATTAAACAGACGGAACAGATAGGCAATAGGGGATCGGACTGGGTAAAGAAAACGACATTCTATTTTGTCCGTCAGACAGGTAATACAAAAATATTAGACACGTATTTTTTGTTTTATCAAAATATCAAAAAATTACTTAGTTAGAACTCATTGAAGTTGGAGAGTGGGGGCTTACTACGTCACAAGTGGGTATAAAACTTACCTACATGTGACGTCATGCGCCATTTCAACTCAATATATCTCCGTAATTTTATGACCATGTGAAAAAAGAAAAAATACGTGTCCAATACTTTTCAATAAACTACCCGACGGACAAAGAAAACAAAACAGGATTATCCCCTATTGCTCCATGTAAGATGCTGGTATTCAGCTGCATCCGATTAGACTGGAAGCCGATCACAACATAGCCAACTATGTTGTGGTCAGCTTCCAGTCTAAATCCAGTCCAGAAAGGCTAGTCAGGTGAAAAAAACAGACGCGTTCAGTATCATCTTCCTTTTTTTTCTGTTTTTTTTTTTTTTAAACTTTACCCCACACTAAGAATTTCTTCTGTATCGTGAGTACGTTTACAAACGTTTAAACTCATTTATACAACCAGCCAGACCCGGAACAACTATCTGTAGGCCATACAAATATTTGTTACGTGCGGGGATCGAGACCGCGACACGAAGCGCAGAAGTCAATCGCTCAACCACTGCGCCAACCGTGTCGTCAATCCGTGCTTCCTGCCTTTGGTGCTTGGGGCCAGCGCTACTTCTTTTTACTTTAATTCACACCATTACTCACACGATCAATCCAATGTGCTGCATCAACATTTTTATTCATTGATTACTCTTTTAGTCGCATGTGATTCGTCCTTCGTCCATCGCATACACATACCATACAGTCAATTGAAACTGACGTGTCATAGAACCAAATATTCGAAGACATCTTTGACATACACCAACTCCGCTCTGGGTCTTTGCAATGGATTATTATCCGAGTCTCACTTATAAAGAGAGGAGGCTTGTGTCTCAGCTGTGAGGATTACATATAAAAGTTGATTATGATATGCTTTTCTCTTGCATCAACACCAGCTTCCAGTACTCCTCGATACGACCCACATTGTTAGGCGGAGCCTGTCTCTGGAGCCCTAACTACCGATAGCTTGGAAAATGCTCCCGACACCGGCGAACATGATTATTGTGAAGAGGTTCCTGTATCTGGAGCCCTAACCACTGGTAGCTTGGATCCTGCTCCCGACACCGGCAAACCACTATATTGTATATTTTTTAAATATTGTTTAATGACATTATTAAAAATGTGTTTCAAAAATAAATAAAGTAACTACTTTAGAAAACTATTACTATAACAACTCGCCTCTCGAGAAACTTTCAACCCCATCGAAATATGCAACAAAGTAGGCTATATTATTAAAAGTAGTTATTTAACAATAAAAATAAAACTGAAACCTCTCAAAACATTCCTTGACTTCCCACTTCTGATGCAGACAGAGTAGCGGCCACTAGTTTATTACTCTGCAATACAATTATATAAAATTGAATTGTCTGTTTGTTGTTTCAAAATCACAGTTTTTTGCTGGATGCATATGAAAGTATATACGGTACTTATAACCAAAATCCATTTATTGAAGTGAAAACATCTTTGGCCGCATTGAGCGATTTTTGGTAGGAGAAAAATCTTTGCGTTCGCGCCACCGATGACCTCGACATGCTCGTGACGTATTTCGCTACAAGCATAGTGTAACGGCCTGATATTTTGTTATTAATTTATAAACTCTATAAAAATATATAATAATTGCTCGGAGTGCCAATAGATGTGAAAACCAGACTATTGTTAATAATTTCAATTTATAAATTATGAAATTTAAATTATTAGACTATAATTAAAATTAAAAAAAGTAAGTCCATTGTTTTAGTTTTCACTTCTGCCCCTGTTTTTTTCTGTATATCTGTATGTTTGTTCCGGCTAGTCTCCAAAACAGCTGGATCAATTTTGATGGGACTTTTACTGTGTAGTAACTTGGGCTACAATTATTTCATAAAAATAAGTGGAGTTCCGCGTTAAACATTCAAACCCTTGAAATTGTTTACAAAATCAGATTCAAATTGGGAAGTAATATTTTTATTGTAATTTCATGTGGACGAAGGTAGCAGGTTACAATAAGTTATATTATAAAATATTCAATAAAATTTAAACAAAATAAACATCTAAGGACTATGATATCACCATGCTAATTGCAGTTCATGAATACAACTTACTTTTTTATTGTTAACCGAGGCACAGAATAAAAAGATACAGAAGGTTAGCTCAGCATTTTTTTTTTTATACTGTGTAATACGATACCCCTTGGTACTATTAGTTGTCAGAGTTTAGGGCTGCTGACTACAAGTAATGACTGTCAAAGATCTACAAATGACGGCCAAATCTCAAACAATTGCCGATCGCGAGTGCACTTGCACTAGATTAGTCAAAGGAGCTCGAGGCTAAATAGTAACAGCAGCTCGGGTCGACCGTGTTTGCCTAGCTTAGTCCCTATATTGGTGACCACACAAACACATACCGAGTTTCATCCAAACCTCGGAAAGCACGTTAAGCCGTTGGTCCCGGCTGTCATGTTTTTTTTGACAGTCGATACCCCCCAACAATCCGACAACCAGTCTTACCAAAGGGTATCGTATTACCGAGTACTAACTGGGCTGTAGAAGTCAGATAAGCAGTCGCTTCATGTAAAATACTGCTATTCTGCTGCATCCAGTTAGACTGGAAGCCGACCCCAACATACAAGGTGTTGTTTTACATCCTCGTCAAATTCAAGGAGGTAACCATGCAAATGATTCTCGTCCCGAATCAATCAATAATGAAATAGGTAGGTATTTTATTTTATATTTACCGAAATCGGCAAAGTGTGAACCACCCGTGTTTTTCTCGTCCTATAACTTCGCTTACACACATACAAACAATCTCAAACGGTTATTGATAATTTCTTATTCCCTAAATCACGTTATAAGGGTTATTCTGGAATACTGACAAACATAAACAACCAAATCAAGGTAAAAGTGAAACTTTTTTTCACACTATAGCGCGGAGTAGGGATAAAGTGAAAGGCGCTCTGACGAGCGCCTTTCACATTATCCCTAATCCACGGCCGAGCATCACGCGACATGCAACACACAGACGAAAAAGTTTGAGACGATGTAATAAAAGTTTCACTTTAAAAATCTGCGTTTATTAATAATTAACCAAGTACTGTAATTTTAATTGATTATTTATGTCTTTTGTGACAACCTCAGGAGGATGCAAAAAACACCTTATATTAAGAAAAAGCTGGAACTAGAGATGAGGATGAGTGCACTTGCGCACGCTGCACGTGAAACGTGTCTGTCTATGTGTGCGTCCGTTTTCTCTTATAGTACTGAAGTGAACTTCTATATTTGCTGTTTCATTGCTTAATTGTGGGTTCGAGAGCTATATAACAATGCAATTTTGCTTTCGTTACTTGATTTTCTTTCAAAGAGTTCTTGGAAACATTTTGCTTGTTATAAAGAAATGTTAGATGGAAATGGAGAATCTGAATATGCATTATTTTCATTATTTAATAGCGAAACAAGAAATATATGTAGATACGCTACATCAAATGTATTAGGTAAGATTAATATTGTATTTAATGGCAATAATTTAATTAATTAGTTACACATTTAATACAGATATCACATAAGACTCTGTATTCAGTAAAATCGGCTGTTTACCATAGTCATGTACCATTAGTCTGTATTTTTTTGTTATGATGTTGATATTGGTGTGGGTTACATGTTTGATAACTTCAGCTTTTAAAGATTTTTGTATTTTTTGTAGCATGTAGCTGTTTTATGTCCCTAATAAATAAGTAAAAAACTTGAGAGGTGTCAAGGTACACCCGGATGGAACGAAGTTCCTTTCACGTACATAATATCAATACATTTTAGATTTAAGTTAGTGTGCGAAAAATAAAATATTTAATTTAAGGAAGATTAATCCTTAATTCGAAGCAATACGTCTTACTTAACTGCACAACCGAATTTGTACTTTGTAGTTCGGTCACTCAAAATAATAATCATATCTATCCTTACTCACATACACATCCCAATTGTACGTAATTTAACGAAATTTCAACTTTATTTTAAAGAAATAAAGCTTACAATAGCTTACTATATCAAAAAGTGTCGTGACAACTTTCCGTAAGAATTTTTTCCGTCTAGCCCCCTTTCACAACGCGCGATAAGGAACTTCGTTCCAATAAAACGGCCAGGTTCCATACGTCCTTAGTCCAAGGGGCATTGGAAAAAAGACATTCTTAATGCTGAAAGGCGAGTGACTTATGCTACCGAAAAGATTTTTGACAATCCGTTGTCGAAATAAAAAAGTTTGTCCGTCATTTGTTTAAGCTGTTAAATTTCCTACAATTTTGATGATATCACCAACCGTTACTTATAACCAACCCACTCATTAGCTTAAATTAATTTCAATAAGAAACTGAAATGTGTTAGCAAATAGCTTAGCCTTTATAAAATAAAGACGAAAAAAAATGTTTGTAAAATGTATTAAAATCAAAATAAACATCATTAACTCATCATAAGGTTATCTTAAAGAAATGCCAGTCGCGAGTACGCTTGCACTCGCTGTACGTGAAGCGTGTCTGTGTGTGCGTGAGTTTTCTCTTATTGTATGGAGCTGAAATTCTGTACATATTTTGTGTTCTAGCTAACCTTTTTTGCTATGTAACGCAATTCCTGTTACGAATTAATTAATTTGCGTATATTTTCGAATTTGTTTTCTATAAATGAAGTTTGTTAAAGTAAGTAATCCATAGTCTCTTTTAAGGTCCAGCCAAAATCTTGGCCAACTCACATGAGGGCTATGCTGATAAGTGTTTGAGATGGTCTTTTGAAGAAAGAACCACACAAATTTCCAGCTAGTACAAGCATTTGTCAGTGATAGTGTAGCTCGGCTCATAACTCTAGGAGCTCAACGACTTTTTTCTTCATTTATTTCCGTCGTGACTCTAGTTACGACTGGCAAGAGGGAATGTAGGCAACAGGACTTATCCCAGTTTTAAACGTACCTGTTTGCTTATTAGCCTTGTTTTGATCTATCTCCTGTTGATATGGAGGGAAGTGGAAATTATTTTTATCCTACTCCTCCGCTAATCTTTTATTTATTTACTAGCTGTCCCGCGCAACTTCGTCTGCGTCACATTTTCCCCGTTTTCGCAACATTTTTCATTGCTACTCCGCTCCTATTGGTCGTAGCGTCATGATATATAGCCTATGTCCTTCCCCAGGTTGAAATCTATCTTCTTGCCAAATTTCATTAAGATCCGATCAGCCGTTTAGTCGTGAAAAGGTAACAAACAAACATACAAACAAACAAACAGAGTGACATTCGCATTTATAATATTAGTATGGATTTAACACTTCAAGCACCTAGTACAGAGGCGGACTTAATGCCATAGGCATTTTCTATCAGTCAACCTTTGGGTGATGCAGAGACAAACAGTGGTAGGTGTATATCTATAAAATATTATACATCGAATATTAAAACAAAATACAAAGGATACATAAAATACTATAAAAATATATCAAAATACTATAAATATATATCAAAATATATACTAATATAACAGGAAAAACTGTGGGGAAAATATTAACGTTGTGACGATACTGCTAGTTTTTTCCGAATATACTCGCGTACTTTAATTTTAAAAGATAGGCGATTCGTAGCCATCCTGATTTCCTGGGGAAACGCGTTCCACAGAGAAATAGATTGGACGAAGAATGATCGGTGAATGAAGTCAGTGCGGTGAGAGGCACATTGGAGAACACGGTTATGCGAAGAGCGCAGACTCCTATTATGGATGGCACAAATGTATTGAAAGTGGGGAGCGAGGTAACTAGGGGAAGTGGGAGAAACAAGAAAAGAAAACAGTCCTTAGCTCCCTACGCTGACGTATGGGCAACCACTTAAGAAGAGTTTGCTGCTCAGAGACATAACTGTATTTACGCAGATTGAAAACGAATCGAATGCAGTTATTCAGACGGCGGTCAAGTTTCTCGAGAATATCTGCATTCATCATTCATTCATCTGCATTTCTTTTTTGATTAATTTTGTTGTAGGATCAAAAACAGTTAAATTGTTTCTCTGGGACTTCGTCGAACTTCATTTTCTCGGCGATTTTCTTGTGGTTGCCACTATTAATGCTGGCTTACAGGAGTTGCAGTGGTATGGGCATAAAGCGGCGGGCTTGTCACAAAAATGGGGAGAAAGAAACGTTTTGCGTAAATCCCAATTAGCATTTGACTAGGGCACGAAGATTTTGATAAAACAGAAAATACGCTATATGCAACATATTTTTTTTTTTTTTAATAAAAACGTTGCCCCGCACTAGTAATTCTCCTGTATCGTGGGTGCGTTCACAAACATTTAAAGCCACATACACAAACAGCCAGACCCGGAACAACTGTAGGCCATAAAAATATTTGTTCCGTGCGGGGATCGAACCCGCGACACGCAGCGCAGCAGTTGATCGCTCAACCACTGCGCCAACCGTGCCATCAATAATATAATTACTATATTCTACAAATAAACGTGGCCACCACGTGGCCTTCCCGAGCAAATTAATTAATATCTAAATGGGCTATTTGGTCGCCGTTAATTATAACAACAACGTGAGTCAGGCCAGGCCACCGTATCGCTTACTGGCAGGGGTTGCGTGCTGTGTTTAATCAGTGTCTATTAATCTGAAATAATTATAGGAAACTAGCTGTCCCGCGCAACTTCGTCTGCGTCAAATTTTCCCTGTTTTCGCAACATTTTTCATTGCTGCTCCGCTCCTATTGGTCGTAGCGTGATGATATATAGCCTATGTCCTTCCCCAGGTTAAAATCTATCTTCTTGCCAAATTTCATTAAGATCCGATCAGCCGTTTAGTCGTGAAAAGGTAACAAATAAACAAACATACAAACAAACAAACAAACAGAGTGACATTCGCATTTATAATATTAGTATGGAAGTATGGATTAACAAACTATACAAGGTATTGTTTTTGATACTCCTCAAATTCAAGGAGGTAAATATGCTAATGAAACTCGACCCGAATCAATAATAAAATGGGTAAGTATTTTTTTTTATTTACGCAAATCAGTAAGTGTGAACCACCCATGTTTTAAATGCGGCCCGTCTGATTCTAGTCCTATAACCGCGCTTCCACACATACAAACAATCTCAAACGTTTATTCGGTAATTTCTTATTCCCTAAACCACGTAAAGGGGGTTATTCCGATCTACTGACAAACTTTAACAAACATAAAAATCAGCGTTAATAATAATTAACTAGGTACCGTAATTTTAATTGATTATTTATGTCCTTTGTGACAACCTCCTGAATTTTGACGAGGATGCAAAACAACACCTTGTATGTTGCCTCGCTGGTCCAGTGGTCGCAACCGCCACTGCTGAGCATGAGGTCTTGTTGGTTCGAGTCCCGCGTCGAGCAAATTGTGATTGGGGTTTTTCTTCAGGAATTTCTCAAAAGCAGCCACGGAGTCTGTATTTGTGCCCTGTTGATGGCAATAGGCTCGCCTCCGTTACATGGGACTTAAACATAACTGGCCAAATGTGGGTACAATTAGGTACACCTCTGCCTAACCTTTCGGGGATTACAGGCGTGATGTTTTGTTATGTAATAAACTATAATTTTCCCACATTAAACTCAAAATCAAAATATTTTATTTCACATAGGCCTACATGTGCACCTATAAAACGTCGACAAAAGGTGCACGGTTCGGGTTGGTCGTTTCCTATGGAGAAGAACCGGCAAGAAACCCCATGGTTACTCTTTTACTCGTAAAATTATTAGGTTTTACAATATTTGAAGTTACAGCGTTAGTACTTAAGTATGGAAGGGCAGCTTAGGCCCGGTAATAAGTCGTTGCTTACTACAAAAGGAAGAACAACATAAAAAACTTATGACTTTTCCAATGGGTTTCGCAGAAACCAGAACGCCACTTGCTCCGATCCTAACACACTCCTTCTGCTTCGTCATATAATATAATGTAGCTAACATAACTCAAGCTGCAATCCGGTTTAGGCAGAGGTATTAGGTACACTCTTTGCCACACTGCCTTACCCACTAGACACACTGCCTTACCCACTTCGAAGTTGAAACATAGAGAAAAAATAAAATAGTCTTGATTAAAATGCACACGCAGAAGTTACTCACATAATAAAAGTCTCCAGTTATAGTATCTGCCTACTACAGACACTTTATACTCACACTTATCATCCATATTCATACTTTTATTGGTTTTCCATTAGCATATTACGATTTGTTTCATTTTTATAAATATTTTCTTAGTTTTCTTTGTTGTGACATTGTTTACATCGAACTTGTCAGCTGTCATTTACTTTTATTTTTAATTGTAACCAACCAAACTCTCTATGAAGGTTTCATTTAGATTATATATTACTAAAAATTATTATCATCAATTCGTCAGTTCAAATTGTTGTATTTTATAGTTAATTGCGAATATTTGCTGTGTAAAGATATTCTGAGTTATATTTCTAAAAATATTATGTGCAGGGTTTTTGACCATTGTTACTGGCTGTTTTAATACTGGCAGGTTGCGTCTTACTAGAGCGCAGCAGTTTTGAATCTAAAAAAGTGATTGGAAGAAAAGAAACGGAAGATCAGGGTATAAAAGGGATTTCTGACGGATGCCCTGGTTCTAGTCTGGAGTTAAGAGTCGGTTCAGTCTGGACACGAGAAATCAGTATAGTCTAAAATCAAGAAAACAGCTAAGTCTAGTTTGGAGTCAAGATCTGTCATATCTTGAGTTTTGAGCACAGCCTGGTGGAGTCAAAGAGCGGCCTTCGTTTAGTGCTGCCGTGGCTGTTGCTAACTGTCTGCTGGAAGCTGCTTTGCGAACTGACGAGCCTGGCACTGGGGCTCATTACCTGTCTGCTGGAAGCTGCTCTTCGAGCTGACGAGCCTGGCATTGGGCGGTACGTGTCTGCTGGTGGGTCCTACCAAATCGCCCTGCATCAAGTTCGTCGTGGTCAAGCTCATCTTAATCAAGCCAGCTTTCTACGACTGCAAGTTTGTCTTCAGTTACTATCACGCTCAGAGATTTGCGGAGATATTTAAAACGTTCTCGGTTAACCTGCCCTTCACTTTTGTACTAATTTATTGTATTTTTCATTTCATCATTTATTAAATTCATTTTCCCCTAATTACTTTTTTAATGTATAAATCTGTTTACTCCTTTCATCAAGGAATAAGCAAGTTTGTTACATTTTGGCGCCTAACGCAAAATCAAGTCTTGATCTTAAACATATTCCCTAAATTCTAAAACAACTTCCACAAGAGATTATATTTGGTAACTATTTTCATCATATTTTCATCATATTACATCACTTAATCTACTTATACTCTTAAACACTTAAATCATATATTTATCTATATCATCTATAAATCTCATCAAAATAGGTTTAGTGTCGTGGGCTCGAACTATTATCTGCGCTGATTCAGCGCAAAAGTATAGACTACTACACATGACAGTCCTTCAACGCTCTTGAATATTTCAAGTAGGCTGTTTTAGAATCCTTCTTAATAATAACTCAGACTCTTGACTCTCTCTCCCTTTTAATTTATCTACTTTATCTTTAACTTTTTAATCATGGATAGAATTATTTTCTTCGAACTCCTAAACAAAGCTGAGCTAGAATATGAAATCAAAATAAGATTAGAAGAACCAAAAGATACTATAATACAGCTTAAAAAACAAATTCTTCAACTCGCATCTCATACTTCTTCTGAAGATATCTTTGACTCGGTATTGGAAGTTAAGACTGATTTGAATCAACTTACCACTACCTTAAATTATATAGAAACAAAAATCCTTTTGTTAGAACAGGGCAACCTTAGACTCAACAAAAAAATTAAAACGTTTATTAATCATTTACACTTTCGACTAGAAAGAATTGATATAGACTCAGATCCCTCAGAAGAAAATCATCTATCTCAAACTAAAGAAAGATTTCTCAACTTGGAATCAAAATTTTATTCTTTAATAACCACTGTTTCCAACGACATCAACTCTCAACCTATAACAGTCAATCGTCCTTCTTCAACTCCTAATAGTCCCAATGGGACTATGTACCATACTTTACTTCCCGACACTCAGTCTCAACCTCTTAATTCTATTCCCAATAATTCTTTAAATGAATTAAAACGCATGAAATATGACGGAAACACTTGTCCGCGTTCATTTATTCAGAAGATTCAGGAATTCAGTATTTCTAGGAACATTTCATCAAACAAATTATTGGATCATGCGTTCGAGTTACTTACTGATAACGCCCTACATTGGTACCGATTTAAACGGGATTCTTTGTTATCTTGGGACGAACTTTGCGAAGCTTTAATTTCGGACTTTAGTGGTTTTGACTATGACCATAAATTACTAGAAGCTATTAATAATCGAACACAAGGCAAAGATGAACCTATAATCATTTTTGTTTCGATACTGACTGGCATGTTTTCCAGACTTTCTGAAAAATTAACGGAAACTAAAAAATTACAAATCATTATTCGCAACATCCGACCTTGCTACTCACCTTATATCGCGAATAATAATATTAATTCAATCTATACACTTATCTCCTGTTGTCAAAAATATGAAGAATTTCTGGACAAAGAGAAACGTTTCTGTGAACCTCAAACTACTAATAATCCTTTAACTGTTGAATTTAATTATAAATCTACTAAGCCCTCAACCTCTAACACTTTCCCTTCTAGAACAAATTTTAATCGTTTTAACAATAAATATCAAGTTAATTCAATTAATAAATTTAATAATAATGCCTTTTGTGTGCGCTGTCGTACTAACGGTCATTCTTTAATTAATTGCTCTCAACCTCGTACATTAATTATTTGTTTTAAATGTGGTTTAAAAGATGTTAAATCTACTAATTGTCCTAACTGTAATAAGACTAATAATTCAAAAAACTAAACAACGACTTGGGTAATAAAAACTTTAATCAATCAGACTGGCATGATTGGTTACAAACTTTAAAAAAATTCTTTTATTGTTACAAAATAACATCACTATATGATAATGAAAAAGATTTTAATCGTCCTTTTATTGATATTTCAATCAATAACCAAATATTTTCGGGTTTATTAGACAGTGGTAGTTCTATTACAATACTTGGTAATAACTCTCACTTAGAAATTTTAAAATTAGGCTTCACGTTATCCAAGTCTTTTTCAACGACGATTACTACTGCCAGTAAACATAAAAGTAAATCCCTTGGCTCAATTGACATTCCGATTAGATACAATAATCAAACTCATCTAATCCAAGCCTTTGTATTCCCAGATATATCTCCTTCAATTATTTTAGGAGTCGACTTTTGGAAAAAGTTTAACCTTATTCCTCATATACTTTCTTCGGCTTTTAAAACTAGTAATAAATGTTCAGTGGTTACTGAAACTACTAAACAATTACTCCCTTATAATAATCTCACTTTAGAGCAAAAAACTATCGCTGATGACATGATTAAACGTTTTAAAGCTATATCCTTCGAAAGTAAAGGAGTACTGGGACGCACTCATCTTATTAGTCACCATATCGATACTGGTGATATTCCTCCAATTAAACAACGTTGTTACCGTCTTTCTCCTGAAAAACAAAAAGCTCTCATTATAGAAGTCGATAAAATGTTGGAATGGGGTGTTATTGAAAAATGCGAAAGCCCTTGGCTTTCTCCGGTTATCATCACACCTAAAAAGAATGGCGAATGGCGATTCTGTGTTGATAGTCGTAAATTAAATTCAGTTACTCGTAGAGATGCATACAGCCTTCCATATGTTAACGAAATTTTAGACAACCTCAAAAATGCTAAATTTCTCTCAAGCATCGATATTGCTAAAGCATTTTGGGAGATTCCTTTGAAAGAAGAAACAGATAAAGATAAAACAGCTTTTTATGTCCCTGGTCGAGGCATGTATCGCTTTGTTATCATGCCTTTTGGTTTAACTAATGCTCCAGCGACTCAGCAAAGACTTATGGACATGCTCTTCACTCCTGAATTCGATAATAAAGTCTTTTGTTATCTTGATGATATAATAATCATTTCAGAATCATTTGAAGAGCATATCTCTTATTTAGTTAAAGTTCTTGAGAAACTAACGTTTGCTAAATTAACTATTAACTTTGATAAAAGTCAATTCTTTAAAAATGAACTTAAATACTTAGGATATATTGTAGATGAAAATGGTTTACGCTCAGATCCGACTAAAATTAATGCAATACTCGAATTTCCTACTCCCACTACTCGTAAAGAAGTGAGAAAATTTATTGGAACTTGTAGCTGGTTTCGTCGTTTTATTCCCAACTTCAGCACAATTGCAACTCCACTTAATAAACTAACTTCTTCCGGTAAAAACGCTCCTAAATTCATTTGGGATAAAGACGCTACTTTAGCTTTTAATAAACTTAAAGAAGCTCTCGTTACTACTCCTATACTAGCTTGTCCTGATTACGATCTCCCTTTCTCTGTACATTGCGATGCTTCTAACTTTGGCATCGGTGGTATGTTAACACAAATAAAAGACGACAAAGAAGTAGTTATAGCCTATATGAGCAAATCTCTTAATAAAAATGAGCGCAATTACTCAACTACAGAAAGAGAAACTCTTGCGTTAATTTCAGCTTTAGAGCATTGGCGTTGTTATATCGATAATGGTAAACAATTCACTGTTTATACAGACCACGCAGCACTTAAATGGTTTCTGAAATTATCCAACCCATCCGGTAGACTCGCGCGGTGGGCTCTTAGGTTGTCATCTTTTAATTTTATTCTAAAACACAAAAGAGGTAAAGACAATTTAGTCCCAGATTTACTCTCCCGTACATCATGTCCACTTGGTGTAAATCCTGTCTCACTCGCTCCTCAATCTATATCTCCAGCATTGGAACACTATAACAAACTACTTTTGGAATGTCGTAACAATCCTGACCTATATCCTAATTATACTATTCGCGAAAATAAATTATTCCGTTATACTCAATCTCCCTACGCATTAACTGAAGATTTCATGTGGAAAGAAGTCCCTCATCCTGATATTCGGGAAACCCTTGTCAAAGATAATCATGGTTCTCCAGACCAGCCTCATCTAGGAATCTTTAAAACTTATAAAAAAATATCACTTCTATATTACTGGCCAGCTATGTTTAAAGATATCGCTAAAATAATTTCTATCTGTGATAATTGCTTAACTTACAAACACGCAAATCACTCTCCTTTTGGCCTTATGGGTAGACCAAAAATTTGTTCCAGGCCTTTTCAAACAATTTCTCTGGATCTAATGGGTCCTTTACCTATGACTCGACGTAGAAATCAATTTATTCTAGTGGTTAATTGTTGTTTTACTAAATATTCCCTGATTTTTCCACTAAAACGGGCTACTAGTGCTAACATCATTTCTAACTTAGAAAATTTTGTTTTTCTAGTTCATGGAGTACCTCAGACCATTATTATGGATAACGGATCTCAATTCCAATCTCATGAATTTCGTAATTTTCTGGGCAGATATAACATACCATACATATTTTTCTCTCCTCACTATTGTCCTCAAGTTAATCCGACTGAAAGATACAACCGTACTATAATCACAGCTTTGTCATCTTTGGTTGGCGATGACCATAGATCTTGGGATACCCACCTTCCTAAAGTCCAATATGCTATGAACAGCACAACCAATGTTACTACTGGTTTCTCTCCTAACTTTTTACTCTTTGGACGAGAAACAATTACTTCGGGCTCACTTTATACGCCAACTAATAATATTGATGAAATCGTTTTTCTACCTAGGGATATCTATGCTACTAACATAGGTTTATTGTCTGCAACTTTCGATAAAGTTCAGACAGCCCTTCATATTGCTCATGTTCGTAACTCTTCTCGATATAATGAAAGTCATACCTTTAAAGAATATAATGTAGGAGACACAGTCTGGCGAAGAAACTATATAAATAGCCAGGCTGGGACTTATTTCAGCGCAAAACTAGCACCGAAATATGTGAAGTCCACTGTGTTGCAAAAATTATCTCCATTAGTCTATATACTAGAGGATCCTAATGGCAACCAAGCTAAATGGCATATTAAGGATTTTAAAATATGATGTCTATAGTTATGTAAATAAATTCACCATTCTTATACTTACTCATGACTCATCTCTATCCTCTTCCTTTCTTCTAACTGTAGAGTTTTATTCGGTCTATTTAAACTCTATAATTTTTATTTTCTTTTGTTCTTTCATTGGTTTTTAAACCATTAAAAGATTATTTTTAATCGTCTTCTATATCTGTTCTTATCAGATAACTCTTAGAAGTGCTTTTAGGTACAAGTTACCTAACCTTCTATTATACTAACTGTACTATAAGTTGGTATAACTATTTTCTTATCAACTCTAAAAGTTGACTGAAGCAGGTTGCGACTTCCTTAAAATAAGTCTTCGCTAAACTTCAACTCTAAAAGTTGATTGAAGCGGGTTGCAACTTCCTTAAAATAAGCCTTCGCTAATCTTCAACTCTAAAAGTTGATTGGGGTGGATCCCTTATTATTATTTTTCATCTTATTATGGGTTTTAGACGCGAGCGGATTACAACTCCAAAAATAAGCCTACTGTTATTGATTTATCAGGTGGAGTAGTGATCATTGAATGTGAATCCTACCTGACCTAACTTCGTAAGATGTCGGTGTGTTTGAATGAGTTATGAAAGTTTTGTGAATGCTGTAATACTTTAACCTTACCAAAATTTTTGTTCTAGGCCAAAAATTTTCTCGGGGTCGTTGGGGAAATATAGTATCTGCCTACTACAGACACTTTATACTCACACTTATCATCCATATTCATACTTTTATTGGTTTTCCATTAGCATATTACGATTTGTTTCATTTTTATAAATATTTTCTTAGTTTTCTTTGTTGTGACATTGTTTACATCGAACTTGTCAGCTGTCATTTACTTTTATTTTTAATTGTAACCAACCAAACTCTCTATGAAGGTTTCATTTAGATTATATATTACTAAAAATTATTATCATCAATTCGTCAGTTCAAATTGTTGTATTTTATAGTTAATTGCGAATATTTGCTGTGTAAAGATATTCTGAGTTATATTTCTAAAAATATTATGTGCAGGGTTTTTGACCATTGTTACTGGCTGTTTTAATACTGGCAGGTTGCGTCTTACTAGAGCGCAGCAGTTTTGAATCTAAAAAAGTGATTGGAAGAAAAGAAACGGAAGATCAGGGTATAAAAGGGATTTCTGACGGATGCCCTGGTTCTAGTCTGGAGTTAAGAGTCGGTTCAGTCTGGACACGAGAAATCAGTATAGTCTAAAATCAAGAAAACAGCTAAGTCTAGTTTGGAGTCAAGATCTGTCATATCTTGAGTTTTGAGCACAGCCTGGTGGAGTCAAAGAGCGGCCTTCGTTTAGTGCTGCCGTGGCTGTTGCTAACTGTCTGCTGGAAGCTGCTTTGCGAACTGACGAGCCTGGCACTGGGGCTCATTACCTGTCTGCTGGAAGCTGCTCTTCGAGCTGACGAGCCTGGCATTGGGCGGTACGTGTCTGCTGGTGGGTCCTACCAAATCGCCCTGCATCAAGTTCGTCGTGGTCAAGCTCATCTTAATCAAGCCAGCTTTCTACGACTGCAAGTTTGTCTTCAGTTACTATCACGCTCAGAGATTTGCGGAGATATTTAAAACGTTCTCGGTTAACCTGCCCTTCACTTTTGTACTAATTTATTGTATTTTTCATTTCATCATTTATTAAATTCATTTTCCCCTAATTACTTTTTTAATGTATAAATCTGTTTACTCCTTTCATCAAGGAATAAGCAAGTTTGTTACACAGTAAAAACGGCTACTAGGCTACAAAGCATATAGAAAACTTGCCAAAAAAACAATCCAGCGCAAAATCTTCACAACTCATCGCCATTTTTAAAGCTTCGTCCAATCAGCATCGCTGAAATTTTCCACAAACACGAATGTCTCTCGTCTGATAAGCAACTATTAGTTAACAAAGCGATTCTACCAAAGTAAATATTAGTCCTACATTGGTACACAGGCGTACGTACATCAATTATATAGATTCATGGCGGTCATCAATTTTAGTATGGTTTCGGTCTTGTAACTACTTTGTTACAATTTTGGGTAGTACTGTACCAACAAAGTTTCTCCATCAAAACGTCCTTTTATTTACAAACTCTGTAATTTGTTTCTCAGTGTCATTAAGATAGAATTTATTCACTTTGTGGGTGCATCATTTACAAACTATAACAAAATTATAAACAGGGGGTCTACTCTCTAAGCACGAAATCCGTAGTTTCGGCCGAAGTCACGGTCGTTTCCTACTCCTTATCACTTACGGACACAAGATTCGTTAGGGGCCCGAACTAAAAATGTATGACAATACGATTGGACAGTTGTCTTTATTCCCGATGTGTTTTCAAAACTCATGTATCTCAAAATATTAGGAAGTAGGGTTCATTTCGAAGTATAAAGCTAGTTACGGACGGATCCGTATTTTCGTTGATGGACTTAGATAGTAGGCCCCCTGGGTTAATATACAGGGTTATTTGTAAAACACCGACAACCTCTCAAGACTATGTTACTAACATCATAATCAACAACTTTTGTTCTATGACTTTTAAAAATTCATCATATTTTATTTCATCAGATTTTCTTAGAAAAATAAAAATATTGAAATTGAACGCTCTAAATTTTACGAAGTCTTTAGTTGTTACACTATTCAAAAGTGCCTGTAACTGGCCTACTTGAAATTAATGATTTTGATTTGATTTGATTTGAGACTGGAAGCCGACCCTAAGATAGTTTGGGAAAAGGCTAGGCAGATGATTTTGCAGTCATGTGTAACTTAAGCTTTAGTCAACATTAAACCAATAACATTATCAACGCACATCCATCGAAGCAATTACTCTCTCCCAATGGCTACAGCCCAATCCGATCATTAGCAATTTTATTTCCATTGAAAAGTGTCGCGTCGAACGGTCGTGACAGATTTATTCCGACACCCGATGAGCTTAATTACATTGCTGCCAAATTTAAAGGCCGCCCCGGCGAATAATAAACTAATAAAAACGGTATTTTCTTCAAGATAGTTTGGGAAAAGTCTAGGCTGATGATTTTGCCGTCATGTGTAACTTAAGTTTTAGTGATGAGCTTTATACACACACACACACATCATTTAACCAATAACATTATCAACGCACATCCATCGAAGCAATTACTCTTTCCCAATGGCTACAGCCCAATCCGATCATTAGCAATTTTATTTCCATTGAAAAGTGTCGCGTCGAACGGTCGTGACAGATTTATTCCGACACCCGATGAGCTTAATTACATTGCTGCCAAATTTAAAGGCCGCCCCGGCGAATAATAAACTAATAAAAACGGTATTTTCTTTCCTTGCAGTGTTTCACAATTTTTATTTTACTGCAATTTTTTTTTAGAAAAGCTTTTAATTTGTTTTTGTTTTTAACCCCCGACCGAAAAAGAGGGGTGTTATAAGTTTGACGTGTGTATCTGTGTGTCTGTCTGTGGTATCGTAGCTCCTAAACGGATGAACCGATTTTGATGAAATTGGTTTCGTTTGAAAGGTGTTTTGTTATTAAAAGTCGTAACTAACAATTTTGATGGTTGAATGCTGTAGGGGCTGACAATAGTATCAAGATCTGAGTTTTAATTTAATGTCAACACATGGTGACTGTTTTGATATAAAAGTACAATTTAATTTAAATAGTT
This sequence comes from Cerastis leucographa, assembly GCA_963082945.1. Classification (NCBI taxonomy): domain Eukaryota; kingdom Metazoa; phylum Arthropoda; class Insecta; order Lepidoptera; family Noctuidae; genus Cerastis; species Cerastis leucographa. The sequence continues at coordinate 2,029,479 of OY720369.1, read as the reverse complement.
TCATTTTCGCATTCTTTATCTTCATTATGTTATTCAATTAAATGACTCAATGTTCAAAAAATATACAGTATGTTAGGTTAAACGAGGGACATATTGAGGGAGGGTTCAGTATTCGATTCTCGTCCCAAATATGTAAAAAACCTATAACGTATATGGAAGAATTTTTAATGTTTTGTTTAGTGCCTAGATATTTTGGACTGTCCTAAGCCAGGTAAGTTTAAAGTATGAAGGGAAAATGGATTATACCTAAGAGTCATTGACCTGCTCACATGTTCTGCGATAGTATTAAGTCGCTAGCGCAAGGGTGTATACACGTTGCGTGACATTTGCGAAAATTTTGGTATGGTTCTGTCTGTTATTTATCAGTGTTTTTTTTTTGTTTATATTTTTATTAGTCTCATGTTAGCATGTACTATTATGGGTTTGAATATGTCCCTCGTTCAAACTAACATACTGTATAGCCTTGAGTATCTTCCTTTAAACGCAAGAAACGGTTAGAAGATCGCTTATTGAATGGCTTCTCGAAACATGCTGGTGTTTCCACCACATGCTCTATCATAGTCCCGTTATTCTGTCCCCTTTAGGAGTTTAGAAGTGCACACACATCCTATCAATATTGACGTATAAACGTGGACATGACTTGGAAGTGTGCCAATTTGTATAGTGTGTTGAATCGAAGCTGACGCGGTAGTTTTAGGGTTAGATTTGAGTCATGGTTTTGTGGAGGACTAGCTGGTACCCGGAACCTTTGCCTACGTGAAATTAAGTACCTATTATGAAAATATTAGTTCCCTACTTTAATCGGGTTTTGGACCCGAATCTTATTTTAGAAAATATAATCCTAAGTTACTCCTTATAACATGAGCTATCTGCCACGAAAAATCGGTCCAGCCGTTTCAGAAATTAGCCAGAACAAACATACCGACAGACAGCTAAATTTTAAAAAGTCTTGGATGCGAAAAAAATGTACATCAAACTAAGTAACCCTACGCAAAGATTATTGCTCGGAAACGACTTTTTTTTGGGTGAAAAAAAATCAATGTACTTACTCGTAACGTACTCAAAACATTGTGCTGATGGATGCATTGAATAGCAAACAAGTCATGGAGGTATTTCAAGTAAATTTGAAGTAGGTATTTGAAAATAAAAATTAAGAGAAAGTTGGAACTATGACCATCCAATATATCCCTAACTATAAGGATCCCAGGTATAGTCCAGAACAAAAAAATATATTGCAATGATGGAGAGAATAAGTGCCTTTCGGCTTCGCTACGGGTCTATTTACACCCTTCAGAAGAGCACAAAGGTACTGCTTTACTTTATTTTCTAATAATGTATAATGCATGTCCATAACTGTCTACAACAAATTACCTGATGGCTTCAAAACTCTTAGCCTCATAACATTTAAATGTAAATTATTTAACTTTCTTTTAAACAAATTTAACTAACTTGACTGAAGACTTGAATGAAAAAAATACCTAAATATTTGATATTATTGCCTATAAATCATTATATCTCCTAGACTTTTTTGAATTTTGACTTATATAATTAATCTCTTATACAGAATATATTGTTCAATTTATTTAAATTATTTGTGATTCTAATGATTCATAACTCAATTTCAATTTAATGATGAACCATAATTTAAAAAACTATATTTGTACGCTGTAAACGGCAGAATATGATTCATACTCACAAAACAGCTTTGAGTACAATATTCTGACAAATAACTGCAATCTATTCTATTCTACAAGGTGTTGTTTTGTATTCTCGTCAAATTCAAGGAGGTGACTATGCTACTGATTCTCTTCCCGAATCAAAAATAAAATTTAAAAAACTATATTTGTACGCTGTAAACGGCAGAATATGATCGTAATTCATACTCACAAAACAGCTTTGAGTACAATATTCTGACAAATAACTGCAATCTATTCTATTCTACAAGGTGTTGTTTTGCATTCTCGTCAAATTCAAGGAGGTGACTATGCTACCAGACTGATTCTCGTCCCGTATCTATAATAAAATGGGTAGGTAATTTTTTTTTTTCTTAAATACGAAAATCGGTAAGTGTGAACCACCCGTGTTTTAAACGCGGCCCGTCAGATTCTCGCCCTATAACCGCGCTTTCAAACAGACAAACAATCTCAAATGTTTATTTGATAATTTCTTATTCCCTAAACCACGTTAAAGGGGTATTCTGATTGTGAGCGGTGTCAGGTCAAATGATACAACAGTCTGCAATTTCCTGAAATACTTTAATCAATACCTACTAGGTACTTTCTTTACAATAAAATAGGTTAACAACAGTTAGGCTTAACGTTCCAATCGGCAATGGCCGCCGCTCTGTCTTCGACTATCTGTCAAGAACTTGTTTTTTCGAAATTATATTTTTAAAATGTGGGTATCGCTAACAGACGGCCATTCTGCAATAGGAATGTCCCCATTCCTAAATTCCACTCGGCCATTCTATCTAACTGGGTATGGCCTCATACCGAACAACAAAAAAATATAAATAAATAAAAAATACATCCAATTTAGTAATTAACAATTCGTTCAATCAGTCTAATCTACATGTAATGATTATACATTTGATAAATTATAATATCTTCTAGTAATAATATGAATTTTAACATAGCTAAAATTATAATATGATAATAGTAATTTATAATTTATGTCTATTTTAGAGATATTTAGTATATAATTCTGTAGATTTAATAAAAAAAAAATATAAAAAATAAAGCGAGACATAAAATAGTAAAATTAAACATGGTGCAAAAATATTCTCATGTACAATGCACTAACTTATTCAAAACTATCAAAACTTAGGCTGCTTACACTAAGCCGTTCTTCATGTGAGGTCATCCGAAGGCCCATATAGTTCCGTAACAACAATTTATAGGTAGCTCCCGTTTAGCCATCCGAAAGCCACGGTCTGCTCACCTTCATGAATCATCATATCTATCAGGCCACCCGAGAGCCATTAGCTTGCAATTTGACAAACATTAGTCAATAATCTGCCGTTTAGCCACCCGAGAGCCACGGTCTGCCACAACACAACAGCTGGTCCGCATCAGCGCTGTCTCATCCGACTCTCAGTATTATTAGCCAGATTATGCCGATTCTCCGTTATCGACACCAATCTAAGCTGTAAATGACATGGAAACTGGTTTAAGGGCTACCGGCCACTATCACTATAAATCTACTACAGTTTTCTTATGTATATACAAATATATACATAACATAAAAATACATACTTATAGCTTTTCTACTATTCGTCATGGGAATCCGAATCGCTATTATCACTTTCATCGCTAACTAACGGTGATAAACTGAAATTAATCCACGGTTTTAACTGATCAGCCGGGAAAATATTCTTATACTGTCTTTGACGAAACCCCTTTATGCTAGATACTTCGTACCGGTCTTTCTCCAGCACTGCTGTTACTTTAAATGGGCCTTTGAATTTTGCAGCTAACTTTTTGCTTTTTCCCCGGTCCGGATTGTTATTAGGAATCATAACAAGATCACCTTCTTTGAATGTCTTAGTTGGAGCCCTCGTTTTATCAAAATGATCTTTCATCTTTTTCTGACCCTCCATTATTTTTCTTTCGACCGATTTCCTCATTTCGTCTCTATCAGTATTTGAAACCTGTGCATCTATCTTTAAAGCCCCTTTAAGAATACCTTCCGCCTGGCATGTAGTTCTTTGCCCAAATACCACTTCAGCTGGTGATTTTCCAGTGCTTTTATTTATTGTATTATTAAGACTCCATTGCAATTTTGCAACATTTGTGTCCCAGTCTCTCTCGTCCAAACCATGGTTCATAGCCGCTAGCGAATTTAAAATTGTTCGATTGTACCGTTCAATTTGTCCATTTGCGCGAGGTGTTGCTACTGCATTTAGGACATGTTTGGCTCCAATCGAAATGACAAAACCTTTGAATTCGCCAGACGTGAAACTTGTACCTTGGTCAGAGATTATAATTTTTGGGCATCCAAATGTTGCGAAAATATCCTCGAGTGCTTTAATTGAAGTTTTAGACCTAGTATTCTTTACGGGTCTAACGAATATGAACTTGCTGAACCCATCAATGACTCCGAGAATGTATGCGTTTCCTCTTTTACTTTTAACAAATGGACCCAAATGATCCATGTGTATTGTGTGAAATATGGCGTTTACCTTGGGAATTGGGTTTAAGTACCCTGACTTTTTCCCCGACATTTCTTTATTATAGGCACAATTAATGCAAGCATTAACGTACTTCTTGACGAAGCGGTTCATTTTTGGGAACCAATAATCGGCTCCTATCTTTTCAATAGTTTTTTCGGTTGAGAAATGACCCGCTTCGTCATGATTAAGCTGACAAATTCTCCACCGCGCCGAAGTAGGTACCACCCATTTTAATTTGGATCCTACACGCCTATATATTTTACCATTTTGCAATACGTAGTTATTGGATACATCTTTTATATCCTCCTCACTTGTTTCTAAAATAGTTTTAATATGTTTTATGCGCGGATCTGTCATCTGTACCGTATGAAGCCAGTCTTCAGTCGTGATATTGAAGACTTCCAACTCCTCTAGCATATTTTCTTGCGAGATGGGGTTCCGGCTCAGAGCATCGACATGCTGCATGTTATGACCTGGCCGGTACTCAATAGTAAAGTTATATTCCTGCAGCGTCAGCCACCACCTTGCAATCTCAGGAATTAAATCACGCTTTACCAAGGTGGTGCGTAATGCGTTACAGTCTGTTATAACTTTAAATTCTAGACCGATCAAATATACTCTAAATTTCTTTAAAGTAAAGACCACTGCCATCGTTTCCAGTTCATAGGAGTGCCAAAAAGCTTCCTCGCGGGTCGTTTGACGACTAAAATAAGCAACTGGTCTAAAAGGGTGTTCTTCATTAAGTCTCTGTAGTAAGATACCCCCGATTCCTAATTTACTGGCATCACAATAAGAATAAGAATAAGAATAAGAATAAGAATAAGAATAAGAATAAGAATAAGAATAAGAATAAGAATAAGAATAAGAATAAGAATAAGAATAAGAATAAGAATAAATTTATTAAGCCATTGTTACAAACTTTTCCTTAATCTAACTTAGCGCTATGAGTAATCGTAACAAGTAATATTTAATATAGTTAAAAAAAAAAAAAACAGAGGAACCCAAACTAGGCTGCGCCTGTATCTTGGGGGCCGGAGTTGCGATATCTTAGAGTTAAAACACACAATGGACCTCGGTGGTATGATCTGGGTTGTACAAGGCTAGCACAGGTCGAACAACCAATTTAGATTTTATTTCTTCGAATGCACTGTCTTGTTCGTCACCCCAGTGCCAGGGAATTTCGGCTTTGGTCAGTTGAGTAAGTGGTCTCGCAATGGCAGCAAAATTTAATACAAAACGCCGAAAGTAACTGGCCAACCCAATAAATTGACGGACTTGATGTACATTTGTCGGTTTTGGGAATTCAGAAACCGCTACTATTTTCTTACTGCCAGGTTTAAGACCAGCTTCGGAAATTTCATAACCAAGATAGTCGATTTCCGATTGGAAAAAGAAACACTTTTGTAGATTAAGGGTAAGATTGGCATTACGTAACAGGCGTAAGATAGCTTCCAGCTTACCATATGCTTCGTCATATGAATTACCTGTAGATAGTAAATCATCTAAATAAGGGATAGCCAGTTCGAATCGTTGGGCTCCCAGTGCTTTGTTGATCATACTCTGAAAGACTGCCGGAGCGTTCACAAGACCAAATGGCATCCTCGTATACTCGTAGTGGCCGTCAGGAGTCACGAAAGCTGTCGCGTGACGTGACTCTTCAGCCACTGGGATCTGATGATAACCGGACGCCAAATCTAAGCTTGTGAAGTATGATTTACCGCTCAAACGATCGAGCTGGTCGTCAATGACTGGCATTGGGTAGCTATCTTTCACCGTCTTTTTATTCAATGCTCGATAGTCTACGCAAAGCCTGTATTCATTGTTCTTTTTCCGAACCAACACTATAGGGCTGGCATAAGCCGACTGTGATTCTCTTATAATATTATTAGCTAACATATCGCCTATCATTTCGCGTACCTTTGCGCGCTCACTAAAAGGTAGCCTATAAGGTCTATAAATCACAGGCGTATCGTCGTTAAGACGTAATGTCATTTCGGTTATATGAGTCAGTCCAAGCTCCTGCATATTAAATGCAAAACAGTCCCTAAACTTGTTCAGCAGGTCTAACAACTGATTCTTTTCAGAGTCAGTCACTTTGGGGCCAACATTTAATATGTCTAGAGTAATAGGTTTCTTTATGGTGTCGGATTTATTACAAGTATCAGACAACCGAGTGTTTACATGAATAGAATTCACATCCAAAGGCTCATGCTTTGATTTAAATGGACCTTGATTGTTTAGTCTTATTGCACGTGATAATAATTTGGAACTAGTGAAAATAATTGGCTTTTCCGACAAATTCATAACTATACATCGACTCTTTCCTTCATGAAATTGGTAAACACCTTGCAATAGAATGTATTCGTTACCGGGTTTCATGCACGCACTGCCTGGGACAAATAATGGTCCTGAAAACGTATCTGTTGTATGTACCTGTATATCCTGTAACCCTTTAATTGAGATGTCAGTGGAATTATAAACATCTATCCTCTCTACATCGGAATCATCACAATAAAGAACTAGTCTAGTACAAGTTTTATAAACGGTAACAGTGGGCAGCTCCGTTAAAGACTGCCCAATAAGAACATCCGTCTTAAGTAAATGATCCGGTACAATAAATGCTTCTATATCTGCTTGAACCGCGTCTACTACGACAGTCACAAATATCCTAGCTATTGGTACGACACTTCCAAAACCAAATCCCCTAATAATGGGAAGTGCCATCTTATCTGAGACTACGTTAAGGCTTTTGACAGCCGATTCGCGTATTAAGGTACATTGACTCCCGAAGTCTATATAAGCTGAGACCGAAACATCATTAACAGAAATAATTTTAAAATACTTACAATTTGACTTTTCGTTTGTTGTTATTTGAAGAACGCTTTGTGTAGGATTATGATTCGTATTTTCTTGTGTTTGATCAGTTTTTGGTCGAGAACCTATCAGCTCACAATTTTGTGTCATATGGCCTAGTCGTGAACACTTATCTCATCTCCTCAATGGTTTATTGCAGTTACGCGCCGTATGCCCAGTATCACCACAATTATAACATTGGAACGACCTAGGCTTTGCCCGGCTAGTTGTGGGTATAGATTTATTTGACATATTGTTGCGATTATTGTCCGATGTTTTTATATTTTGCGAGTCTTGTTTAAAAAGTAAAGTGTCTCTCTTTGAGATTAGATTTCGTTTTGATATCCGGCGTAAATATTTTAACAAATCCGATGTCCTCTTAAAGCTGGCTCCTTGGGCGTTTAGCCTCACGCCATTATCAAAGATACCGCTAATTATGCAATCCACGGCGTTTCTTCCTTTAATGCCGCACATTTTTATCAACCTAGCCTTCTCATGGAAATACTCTTCCATCGATTCCTCTCTCCTACTTCTTCTGTTGAGCATTTCCGACAGACGGTCGGCGTAGTTGCGATCGTCAGGAAAAGTTTTTATTATCTTTCTTTGCCATTGCTTCCAGCTCAAATCAATGGTCCTCCTACCTTGGTACCATTTCTTTGCCTGGCCAGAAAGTTTCGGTATAGCATAATAGATAATTTGCCTTTCCGTCCAACCATATATTCTTGCCGTCTCGTTCACCTTACGAATCCAGTCTTCTGCCGACTGTGAATGTGCGTCAGGATCGAATTCTGAGATCACATTTTGCGATCCTTCAAAACGGTTGCCTGTAATTATTTTAGAGAATCTTTTCAGAAAGTGGTTCTCTTTATGAACATTGGATCGACTTTTCCAGTGGGAGCGCATTCTCGAACGGGATCGTTTTCGTTTTGCGAACGAAGAATTATCTGACAGATCGGGCGAATCCCGCTGTCGCTTATGTCGACTGTTGTGTTCAGAACCCGTGGAGCTGGTATCATCACTGTCATTACGTGATGAGCGAGATTTACGTTTCCTACGCTGCTGGTTACGTCGAGCAGAACGAGACCTGCGCCTATTTCGCGTATGATAATCGGAAAGACTGCTTTCTGAATCCGTACTACTGCTACTATGTCGCCGATATGATAACGAGGACGAGGAATCCGATTCCGTTCTGCGACGAGATCTGTTGCGGTATGTATCACGTTTACGTTGTCTTTGATTAAGTCTTGTCTTGGAACGTCTGTTTCTTCTAGGCTGAATACGCTCAGGATTACGTGATGATCTATTACGTGTATTCGGTTCCAAAGGTGGAGTATAATTAGACCTACCACTGGAAGCCATTGTTCAGAACTATGTTTATTGGCAGAGACTAAGATAACCAATAGATAAATATTTCAAGCATGTATTTTAATGTATGTATTTAAATGTTTATTTAGCCCATGATAGTGAAGGAGAGGTATGTATAAGTTAGTTACGTGAGATAGGTATTAGTAAGGAAAAGAAAAACAAAAAAAAACAATGATAAGTACTTTTACACCGTGTCCGTACCTATAGAAATACACATTTCTCACCAAGTAACTACTGAGTCACAGAATTTTCGAACAAAGAAATACAAAACTTTCCAAATCAAATAAATAATTATCAACAGCAGCAGTCTTAACTTTGGATATAGGTAAAATCAGATCATCTCTATGACACATTAACGGTACCTAGTCAACGTTTGTATTGTACCTACTGTGCGTAGTATATTAACCACAACACCATAGGCGGTTAATCCGCTGTTTTGTAAGGTACTTATTGTAGATGACATATGAATTAATCAGAACAATCATAAATGGTCCACGAATATCCAATAAGTAGTTTAATGTATACAAATCATTTTAAAATGTCAGCGATCTCCGTGATCAGATTTATTTGAATTTCAGATTTATTCAAATCATAAATAAAGAACGTACCTAAACATTAACAACACCGCAGTAACGAACACGCGATATCCTAGTTTCATAATCTAGCTACGAAGATATTCCATACTCAAACCTTTTATTTTGATAAATAAACAGGCATTTTGATCTTTATTGTCGCGTAAACAATGACCTTGTAAGGTATAATAGAAGTAAAAATCACGATGACTCCATGCATCTCAAACATAAGCAAACCGGGCGAACCTGTGACCTACTTTAATTTCTACCAATAAAGTGAGGTACCCACGCCACGCAGTTTATTGGATGTCGCGTCGTCGGTGTTAAAAATAAAATTATATTGCGCTGTACTTCTTTTAACAAGTAACAAATCACATTAAAAAAAAATTAAAATATGCATGTCTTAGAATGCCAAACACTTATTTGGTTTCAATCATAAAATTTCATGACGTCACCAACGGTAACTTGTTTAAAAAAATAGGTCAAATAAAATAACATACCTGAGAACTTCTCCAACACTCTTAGTTCTTACCACTTCTGACTGTGAGCGGTGTCAGGTCAAATGATACAACAGTCTGCAATTTCCTGAAATACTTTAATCAATACCTACTAGGTACTTTCTTTACAATAAAATAGGTTAACAACAGTTAGGCTTAACGTTCCAATCGGCAATGGCCGCCGCTCTGTCTTCGACTATCTGTCAAGAACTTGTTTTTTCGAAATTATATTTTTAAAATGTGGGTATCGCTAACATGATATACTAATAAACAAACCGATAAATCCGCGTTTATTAATAATTAACTAGGTACCATAATTTGAATTGATTATTTATGTTTTATGTGACAACCTCCTGAATTTTGACGAGGATGCAAAACAACACCTTGTATTACTGTCAAAGTATCAACAACCAATGATAAACACAACACTAACCACTTACCAATAAACAGCGGAACGCGCCCGAGACTACAGTTGTGCCCTCAGTAAATTTGTCTCGTAAAATTAATTATCAGGTGTAAAGACCATATTTTTTCTACTGAACCTAAGTGTAGTGAAGTGTTTGTCGCCCAATAATTGTTTTCCGCGTAATATAAACAAAAAATAAACAACAATAAAACACTGGAAAAAGTGCCGGTCATAGTGGATTAACCGCGTATGCAAGGAATCCTCGCGGTTATGTCAACTGGAGTAAGGCGAAAATCCTGTGTACGTATTTTTTCGTGCTGTCAGTGCTACCAACTCTCCGGCGACGCAGAAGCGTTCCAACGACGACAATAGATGACCAAGACGCATCACGAGCATAAAACGCGACGGTGGTGCCACCCCGAGTCATAGACAGAGGAGACTACTATCTGAAGATCTGATTCAGAGTATGAATGCTCATTCAGGTTGGTTTAGTGTTAGATTTGAATAACACGTAAGAGATATTTGATCGGCGGGGCAAAGACTACTACTTTTAATATTAGGATAATCATCTTAAGACAAATAAATAATTTAATTTAATAGAGGAGAGAAATGGCTTCCCCCAACGACAATATCACCCACCGCAAACCATATAGGTCCAGTTCATTAACTAACTTGTCAAACACAACAAATAGTAGCGAGAAAGCCATATTTGACTGCACAATGATGAGCATTCCAGACAGTATACACGATAATAGCGACATAAGTGATCTACATAACCAAATAAAAAAACTGACGATGGAATTGTCGAGCGCCCATAATGAAATTGAGAATTTAAACATTGAAAACTTCCGCTTAAAATCAGACCTACAAAAAATTATCAAAACAAATAACACATACAAAAAAATATGCTCAACACCATGCAGAAAAACTATATCACCAATGAACAATAATAAAACTCCAAAGCAAAATAGAGAACAAAGCGGCCAAACCCCACCCAAGATGGTTAATAAGACGACTCAATATGACACTTATGACCGTAGTCTGTCGTCCGATTGTGCAGTCAAAGATTCCCATCTATCTCCAACAGATGGCGCGACTGGTAACGTTCCGAAATTCGTACCCAAACAAAGCCACCTTGTCTCTGAAAAACACAAAATATGTATCTTAAGTACCAATAATAATAACAAGATAATAACAACAGCAGAAAACGCGTTTCAAAATTATCAAATTTGCCATTACTTAACACCGAATTGTGGAACGAAGAAGCTTATTGATAACATTGATATGAAATTAAGAAATTATACAATGAACGACTACTGCCTAATTTTTATCGGTGAAGAGGACTTCCGACGAACTACCAACTACGTTGACCTAATAATTATCTTACGAGAAACACTATTAAAAATACAACACACAAATGTTATAATATGCGCACCTACATTTAAATTGAACGACTTTTCCACGTTATTTAACGTCAGAATAGAAACATTTAACAGCCTGTTGTATCTAGATGCAAGTACTCATAATTACGCATATTTGTTCGACACTAACTTTTACTTGACATATGATTATAAAATGTTTTGGCAGAAAAGTGGATCTGTCAATAATCACGGCATGGGGAAAATATTTGAGAATCTAAGTTTAATGATTGACGAATTTGTTCATTTTAGCAGTGGAGATAATCTAAACCACTGCCTGGACACAGATCAGGAGTGTGAATCATCCTCACTTTCTCTTTCGAACGCTAAACATCACGCGAATGACGACAGAGACAGTAATAGTTTTTTTCGTGACTAACCATCTTTATGCAATGCATCAAAACATAGCAGGATTGCTATCAAAAGCAGACTCTCTATCTGTCTGTCTGCAGGAACTATCAGAAAAAGGCATGGAAATCGACATTTTATGTATAACAGAACATTTCATGATGCAGGGATATGAGAATCAATTATGCATAGATAATTATTGTTTGGCAGCATGCTACAGTAGACAAGAAAGTAAAAGAGGTGGATCGTGTATACTCGTGAAGAACGGACTCCAATGGAGAGAACTACCAAAAATTGCTAAAATTGCTTCTGTTGGTATATTCGAATGCTGCGCCATAGAGCTGATTAACCATAACACCATTTTTGTATGCATTTATAGGGTTCCTAATGGCAAAAATGTATCTCAATTTTTCGAAAAACTGTTAACACTGCTAAAGACTTGTACTAAGAAATCTCAAAATATTGTCATAGCGGGAGATTTTAACATTGACATATTAAAAAGAAATAATAATACAATTGAATTCGAAAATCTGCTATTAAATTTTAACTTAAAACTAGCTCTTAACAAACCTACAAGATTGAAGAGCCAAACTTGCATAGACAATTTTGCTCATAATTTCAATAAGCCCTGCAAAACTATAATTTTAGAACTCGCATTATCTGATCACACAGCGCAACTTCTCAAATTCCCCGTAAACAAAATGTGGGCAATTAACAAGTGGCGTATAGAAAGACGGGATTATAGTGAAGAAAACATAGCTAAGTTTAAAAATCATTTAGGCAGCTTGACATTTACAGAGGTATATAATGCTATCGACCCCAATATTGCATATAAGGCTTTTTTAGATTTGTTCATGCTACTTTATGATTTATGTTTCCCTCACATTGGGATAACAGTCAATTTAAGAAAAAAAGTAAATTGGGTATCCCGAGGTATAAAAATTTGTAGCAAAAAAAAACGACAACTGCTGTGGAATTATAGATTAAAACCTAGTAAGACAAATAAAATGAGTCTAAAAAATTACACCAAGCTATATAAAAAAATTTTAAAGCTGACACAGTGCGCCCAAAACAATTATAAAATTAAAACATCAACAAATAAATCCAAAACGACTTGGCAAATAATTAAACGAAGCAAACTAAATATACCGAAACCTTCTATACATAAAATTAAAGTTAATAATGAATCCATCACAGAGCCAAAACACATAGCGGAAATCTTTAACAATTATTTCATCGACAAAATTCAACCCATTGTAAATGCTGGAACTACAGTAACTCAAAATATTTCGAATACAAGAGACTCGATGTTTATGAGACCTAGTTCACCATATGAAATAATAAAAATCATATCAACCCTCAAAAATACAAATAGTGTAGGGTACGATGATATTTCCACAAAAGTACTCAAAGCGGTAGCTGGCGTCATTAGTTCTCCTTTGAGTTACATAATTAATTTGAGTATCAGTGCTGGCATATTCCCAAGTGCACTAAAGACATCAATAGTAAAACCACTATTTAAGAAAGACGATAAAGAGTTGATGATGAATTATAGACCTATATCGCTCATACCAGTAATTTCCAAAATTTTTGAAAAATATATTTATAGACAACTCAACTCATATTTAGAACACAATAAAATACTTTGCAATGAACAAAAAGGTTTCAGGGAAAAAAAAAACTATTAACATGGCAATATATGATTTTTTATATACAGTGATGGCGAATGTGGATCAACATAAACCGGTGTGCAGTATATTCTGCGATATGACTCAGGCGTTTGATTATGTTCAACACAATATTTTACTTAAGAAACTCGAAGCGTATGGCATTAGAGGCAATATACTAAAACTATTTGAGTCATATCTTCAAAACAGAAATCAAATAACGGAAGTCAGTAGGGTAAACATAACTACAAAACGAGAAGAGTCACATCGGTCACAAGAACGTGAAGTTAGGTACGGTGTCCCACAGGGAAGTGTCCTGGGACCTCCTTTGTTTACATTATATCGCGGGTCTCAAACCATAGGGGCGTATACGCCAAAAAGCGATTTTTCGTTTTTAATGCCATTGGATTCTGCTATAAGCAATACATAACCTCAATTTTTCTTATAATTTAATATTAATTACTTTTTGTATAAATTGCAAAATATTATTTGCCATAAGATAGACAGTCTATAATTATTTTCAAGCCATATAGTCGTATAATAGACGTAAGTGCAATATTATTGCTTATTGACTCAGTTTTGACGTGACATAATAGACGTATGCACGTACGATTGTAAATTTTATTATAAGCCAAGGAAAACGTGTCGGTCCATAGAGACGTATGCGCATACGACCGTCAATATTAACACTATCCAGGAGATATTTAGTAATCACTGCAGACGTATGCACATACGTCTATATTTTAGTATTTTGCTGTCTCAAGATTTCTTCAATACGTGGGCGAATAGTTTATTTAGACCAATGTTAATTTTTACCTAGTTGAAATATTGCAATTTAGGAATGAGAACCCATCAAATCTACCGTTATTTACGTGATTTTAAAAATTCATACGCCTGTCTGCCTTGTCATTATTATTGAGATGTGTTTGAATTCAAAGTAGAAGTATAAACCAGTTTTGGTCGATAATCTAGAAAAAAAAGCAAATGGTAGCAATGTTTTATGTATGAAAGGAAAAATAAGCATACATTTAAAAATAATATTTATTCATATATCTGAACATTATTATTTTATTTTAAATTAAAAGAAATGAAAATAATGTAAATACTGAAGTACGAACGAAGAACAATCTTGGCCTCATTAATGCAATTTGGCATTAAAAATCTGAGAAATTAGCCATTCTTATTGTATTAAATAGTTTTTTGTAAGTTTAATATCTTTTTATTTTTACCACAAATGAGCTATGCCAAGATTATGACTATATAAGACACTATAAACAATTAGTTTTTGTTCCTAGGTCGGCGTCGTATACATATAAGATGCTCTTGTTGCAGCAAGGGTTAAGTCGCCGTCGCCATTTGTAGCTCCTGTCTCCGAATTTTCGTTATCTACTACAGGAAAATTTTGGTTATACTTAGCTGTGGTAATTCTCTGGAATAGTTCCATCCTTACACATAGCCATAAGGTCTTTATATTTAACTTGTTTTAGTGAAAGTGGTTCTGAGTACAGAATTGTATCCAAAGAAGAGGAAATGACCGACCGCGTTACATTTCTGGTAAACCTTGCCTCCTTAAATTCTTCCCAGTAGTCGAATTTAAAGAAAAGCGAATTGGGTTTGCCCATTTTAAAACCGTTCCATCCGTGGCAAAATTTTGAATGGTCTAACACCTCAACAATGTATGGATTGTCTTTCCATGCCCATCGTATCAGTCAATGTAATGTGTGATACGATTGTTGTGGACGATTGTTGTGGTGTTAGACCATTCAAAATTTTAAGACTTCAAAGCAATGCGAGGTTGCTCTATCTAGTAACACAATAAAAGCCTCGGATGGAACGGTTTTAAAATGCGCAAACGTCAGATGGATACAGGTAAGGAATTTAAGGAGGCAAGGTTTACCAGAAATGTAACGCGGTCGGTCATTTCCTCTTCTTTGGATACTATTCTGTACTCAGAACCACTTGCACTAAAAAGTTAAATATAAAGACCTTATGGCTATGTGTAAGGATGGAACTATTCCAAAGAATTACCACAGCTAAGTATAACCAAAATTTTCCTGTAGTAGATAACGAAAATTCGGAGACAGGAGCTACAAATGGCGACGGCGACTTAACCCTTGCTGCAACAAGAGCATCTTATATACGACGCCGACCTAGGAACAAAAACTAATTGTTTATAGTGTCTTATTTAGTCATAATCTTGGCATAGCTCATTTGTGATAAAAATAAAAAGATATTAAACTTACAAAAAACTATTTAATACAATAAGAATGGCTAATTTCTCAGATTTTTAATGCCAAATTGCATAAATGAGGCCAAGATTGTTCTTCGTTCGTACTTCAGTATTTACATTATTTTCATTTCTTTTTTCATTCTTATTTTACGATATCTTTTATTTTGTTTTTTTTTTTTTTTATTGTTTTAGAGAATTTATTCTCTTGGTTTTATTTATTACGACTAATTTTCTATTAAAGAATTCGTTTTTATTATATTTAAAAGTTTTATTGATGTAAAAGCCTTTTTTAGTCGTTTCAACTAATTATATTCATAAGAATTTTATTATTAAGACATTTTAACTTTTAGACGTATTTTTTTAAGATTCCTGTTAAATTTGGTTTCTTGTAATGTGCCTTGATCTCAATTTGAAATGTTTGTGATTTTAAGTAATTTAAAATAATAATGTTCAGATTTATGAATAAATTTTATTTTTAAATGTATGCTTATTTTTCCTTTCACACATAAAATATTGTGTAATTGCTACCATTTGCTTTATTTTCTAGATTATCGACCAAAACTTGTTTATACTTCTACTTTGAATTCAAACACATCTCAATATTAATGACAAGCCAGACAGGCGTATGAATTTTTAAAATCACGTAAATATCGGTCGTTTTAATGGGTTCTCATTCCTAAATTGCAATATTTTAAGTCACCAACTAGGTAAAAATTAATATTGGTATAAATATTAATAGTTTAAGGAGAAGGGTTTTACGTCCATAAATTACATGCATTTTTGGGGGCATTTTGTCAGACTTTTACCGTCTTTTGTCATGCCAAATAGTCGTACCAACCAAAAATAAGAGTTAAATGGGGTATACTTCAAAATCAAGCATCCCATAATAACCGTAGTGTAAATATATAGCTACATGCAAAAACACAACAAGCTAGGTCAATCACAAGAAAAGTTATTAAGTTTTTTGTCTCTCCTGAAAAGTAGGTGTTCGGTAGATACGCCCCTATGGTTTGAGACCCGCGATATATTAATGACTTGCCTAAGTCCACAGAACACCCTATGAGCCTCTTTGCTGATGACAGTGTAGTGACAATCGCGTGTAAAAATCGAGACACATATAAATCTGATATTGATAACTCACTAGTTGCAATTATAGAGTGGTTAAATAATAATAATTTAAAAATAAATTTAAATAAGACGAAAATCATGCACTTTAATCAGCGCTCCTTGTCATTAGTTAATAATCTAAATATAAACTATAATGATAATAACATTGACGAAGTTGATACAACTAAATTTTTAGGAGTTATTATTGACAATAAATTAAATTGGAAGGCCCATATACAGACTATCAGTAAGAAAATAAGTACCTCAGCATATGCTCTTTACAAACTGGCAGCATTAATTAGTATAGATGCTTTACTCACAGCATACTACGGTTTGGTGGAGTCCATATTAAGATACGGCGTAATTTTTTGGGGTAACTCGACTGACCGGGAACTTATATTTAAAAGTCAAAAGCGTTGTATTAGGTCGATGTTCAAACTAGAAACCACTCAGAGTTGTAAACCTTATTTTCAAAAATACAAAATCTTGACCCTACCTTCACTTTATATATTAGAAAATGCGATGTTCGTAAGATCCAACCCTCTCCTATTTTCTCGCATGGCAGATCGATTCCCTCGGAATAGACGTGACAGTACCCAAATTTGCTTACAACAATATAAAACGGCACTTATGCGCAAAAGTGTTTTTTGCATGGCTCCGAAAATCTACAATAAACTTCCAAAAAACTGGAAGCAGTTGAATGATGTGGCTTTCAAAAAGAGAGTAAATAATTTTCTAGCAGATAAGGCTTATTATAATTTGAATGAGTTTTTAGATGAGAAATTTTGATAATACTTTACATATTTATTATTCTCTATGTTTTTATAATATAAATAGTCATTTTTTTTTATTTTTTTTTTGGATAATTTGACTCTGAAGGACTTTATAAAATTGTGATTATTATAGATTCAATTATGATTTTATTAATTACTCGTTATTTTTTTTTCTTTTTTATTATGATTTCGAACTTTATACTTTTGACATTTATTAATTATTACCTACTAGTTGCTAATTTAACAGTCATATATTAAATTATTTTTTATTTTATTTTTATTTTTGTTATGTCTACTTTTTGTTAAATTGCCTTCTCTTGTTTTTAAGGAAATTGTAATTCTAAACATTTGCACGCCATAGTATGGCAAACATGTCTGAACCAATTTTTATTTATATGTTATCCTACATGCACTTGTTATTATTGTATGTGTACACATGTTTGGGCAAATAAATTTTATCTTATCTTATCTTATCTTATCTTATCTTAACAGTTCTTCCTATTCAATTAAAAAACAAAAAAAAAAGTACCAAACCAAAAAGGTACAAACTCCTGAAAAAGGCCGCCGCCTCTCCGTGTGAAATGGCGAAAAATATCTTATCAGCATACTTTGTTCTTGACGTGTTACAGATGTGCCCGTATACTTGAGTACCGGAGAAATGGGTGGGGATGATGTGCTGTCGATAGAATTTGTAGGTTACCCTGGTTTGGTATGGTAGGCTTATTCGTATTACCGTTTGGCCGTGAACTACATGCTCAGACAACGTTTATTGGGACAGCGACTGTGGCGAACCTAAAAGAAAATCCACATTTCATCCAGTTAAGTATGGCCTAAAAGTATCATCATCATCTGCCTAGCCTTTTTCCCAAACTATCTTGGGGTCGGCTTCCAGTCCAACCGCATGCAACTGAGTACTAGTATTTTACATGAAGCGACTGCCTATCTGACCCCCACAACCCAGTAACTGGGTTACGATACCCCTTAGTAAGACTGCATGTCAGAATTTTGGCTTCTGACTACTCGTAACGACTGTCAAAGATCTACAAATGATACCGGGACCAACGGCTTAACGTGCTTTCCGAGGCACGGAGGAAACTCGGTATGTAATTATGGTCACCCATCCATGGACCAACCTCGGCAAGCACGGCTTAACCTTAAAGATCGACCCATGCGGCTGGTATTATATAGCCACGAGCTCCTCTAAGTATGGCCTAGAAGTATGTCCCATGTAATAGAGGGCGAGTCTATTGCCATCAATCGGGCACAAATACAGACTCCGTGGCTGCTCCTGAGAAATGTTTTATGCTAAAACCCAACAACAGTTTGCACGACCTGGTACACCCCACGACACTTCCGAAGTTTTAACTACCTACTCTGCTGCTTCAGTTACCAATACCATAATAAATTCATCGGACTAAGAAAGACTCACAAAACACTGAAAAAGTAAAGTAGCATTCGTTAATATGAGATTTGAAAAATACCACCAAAGGTGAGAAACAAACTGCGGGAAGAGATAAACCTACCAGCTACTAATTTCGTAAAGCTCCAAGAATATTTGCCTCCACGACATTGCAGTGGCCTGTTCGGTAAACACTTAACCGATTGCGCACGCAAGTAGACTGATAAAAACCATTTGGCAAAACGGGGAATTAAAGATTCTACCGACACACAGTGCAAATGCGGTTCTTCCGACGATGTCCCACTTGCTAGAGTGACATTAAAGACGCCACAGACACCGTAATTAACGTGTCAACATACTGTGCCCAAGAAATTTAAACAAGTTGTTCCATCGACACAAAAGAAGATGAGTTACAAAGACAACGCTTTCCAAAGTCATTTTTTTTTAAACTACATAGGAAACTAGCTGTGCCCGCGACTTATTCCGCGTGGAATTTAACAAAAAAGTTATTTAGTTTTTTTTTCGTTTTTGGATTTTTATCAACAGTACAGTAAATTTTTCATAATAATTTTTGAATTTTTCTAAAGTAAAAGTCTAAATTACTCTGTATTACATCAGCTATCCGCCTGAGAAAGTCCCGATACAATCGGTCCAGCCGTTCCAGAGATTAGCCTGAACAAGCAGACAGATACAAAAAGACAATTTTTTTTTAAAAAAGTTGGTATAATCTACCGTAGGTATATACATTAATGCGTGTAGTAAAAAGCGGTTATTTTAATATTACGAACAGACACTTCAATTTTATTTATTTGTATGTATGTAGGTATAGATTATGTTTTCGGCCAGGAACCTGATCTATCGTATATTTCATCGACTCTTTCCCACCACTAAACCCCGGTAGCCCACCTGTCACGCCCGTATCGTTTACATTACGCCGACTTTGTTCCCACAGAATGGGGATTAATCTTTGAAGATACTGTTAATAACTAAGGGTTGGAAGGGAAAATGTAGCTTTTGTTGTTATTTGCATATGGCGAGATTTTTGGTTAAATTCGGTACGGATTTGTATTGTTGTGGGTTTGACGCAGTTTTCATTTTAAAAGGTTTATGTAAGCATTTAAATAGAAGCTCGTGGCTAAACAAGAACAGCCGCACGGATCGATCTTTAAGATTAAGCCGTGCTTGCCGAGTTTGGTCCGTGGATAAGTGACCATAATTACATACCGAGTTTCCTGGGTGCCTCGGAAAGCACGTTAAGCCGTTGGTCCCGGCTGTCATTTGTAGATCTTTGACAGTCGTTATGAGTAGTCAGAAGCCAAAAAACCTTACATCCAGGCTTACTAAGGGGTATAGTATTACCCAGTTACTGGGCTGTGGAGGTCAGATAGGCAGTCGCTTCATGTAAAACACTGGTACTCAGCTGCATCCGGTTAGACTGGAAGCCGACCCTAAGATAGTTTGGGAAAAGGCTCGGCAGATGATGATGATGTAATAATTTAAATAGCAATAAGTTTTGCAATTGTTCACAATCCGCCTAGCCTTTTCCTAAGCTAGTCCTAGCTTACAAGAAGATGCTTGTTTTTAAAGGTTTTTTTTTCAGCCTTTTATCCATACAGTCCTTATTTGTCCTTTTGACATTTAGGTAATTTAAGAGAGAAAAGAGCACCTTTATGTACATAATTATATCTACTCTCCTAATTAGCCTAAAGCAGTCCACTGCTAGACAAAGTCCTTTGAAATCGCACGGCACTTAACTCGATTCTCGGCAAGTCTCATCCAGTTGCTACCAGCCACCCTGCTAAGATCGTCGCTCCACCGAGCCTGAGGGCATCTTACCTTACGCTTGCGGTTTTACGGACTTCACTTTTAAGTGCATGTCTACCCCACCGGTCATCGGTTCTACGACTAATATGGGCGGCCCTTTGCCACTTCAGCTTACTTACTCTGTGAGGTATGTCAACAACTCTGGTTCTCTATCTGATCACTTCGTTCCGGGTGGGATCCCTCAGAGAGACTCCCAGCATATCCCGCTCCATAGCTAGCTGAGCGATCTTAAATTTATCGTATTGTGAGTATCCACGATTTGGCACCGTTAGTCATAACAGGCAGGACGCACCGATTGATGACCTTAGTCTTTCAAGTCTGTGAAATAAAGGGTGTAAAACACCTTTTAACGAAGCCCTGTCATTGCGATCATTTTTTAGTTCTACGCCATACCTGGGAACCTTCTAGTTACGGAGATATTAGGGGTCAAAGTTCTAACTTTTTGACAAGTATATTTTTAAATAAAAGTTTTTAATGTAAGATTTTTACTATAAACACCTCCAAGACCCCCGTACTATTCAATCCGTACATCAGCACAATGTTTTGAGTGCGTTACATTGAGTTCTACCACGAAACATGATTTTACACCCCCCAAAAAAAAGTCGTTTCCCAGCATAATTTTTGCGTAAAGTTACTTAGTTTCATGTACAGAATGCTTGGTTGACGGCTTCGTGATGAGGTGATTTACACCGTGTATGCGACGAGAAGACCCAATGCCCGCTTTGCAGGAGGCGAAATTAAGTGTAGGTAAAGTAATCTTTTCAAGAAGGATCCTTTCAGTATTTTTCAGGTATTAAGAGGCAGTGATCAATAATCCTTTAAACCAACACGTATGCCTAATGAGTTGCGTAACAACCCATCCATCATATATGCGGGGCGTCGGCTGCAAAATTAGAGTTTTGCTCATATTATGGTTAAGGGAAAGCGCTTTCAAAAGTTCGGAAATTTTCGGAGTAGAATGTTAAGTACTTACATTGTGAAATGTTTGGCCTTGTTATAATGATAGCGTTTAATACGGATCATGGTTAGCTTTAGTTGATAACAGCTTGGCCATGAGCTAACGTTCAAACGATACGCGTTTTGCGATAGCCGAAAAAATAATATTAGAGCGAGCATGGCCCGAGTCACCCAAAGGAAACAAGTGAAGTACAGGCGTGGTCCTTAACGCAAGTCGCATCGCTCGAAGACCTTGAGAGAGGGGCATTGCTTTCATTGCCGAAAAGTTTAGAAGATTACATAAATTGTAACTCCGTAATGAAAAAAGTAGTTTTACATGTCTTTATTGGTCCTGTATTGTGTTCGTATCTGCTTATTCGATTCAACCTCTATGAGGGAAGGTAAAATAAATCATTATAAAGCAATACAATCATGAATCTAGGTAGGTAAATCTTATCATTATATTTTATTATTTTTCTAAAAACTAAGTTCAGTAGTACGCAGAAATTTACAGGATAAAATTGATGACGACAACACAAAGTTCTAAAACTTAACCCAATTTTGCCCTACCAGGTCTAAAAGACCTATCCGCCGTATTAAAATAAATCAACACAGTATCACAGGCAGATAACTCCGATGGGTATAATCTAAAACCACCAAAAAGGTAAGTAAAGAAGGCCATCTCCATACAACAGTTGAAAACAGGCGCTTGCTGGTGGCTAAATAAGTCTATAAATCGATCTACTTGGTTAAGCAGTGTTTGCCAAAGTCGATCGACTATCAATTACATACCGTATACCGTATACCCTTCGTACTTCAGCGAGCATGATGGTCCCAGGCATTTTGAAATCTTTGACAGTCGTTACGAGTAGCCCGAATGTCTGACAAACAGTCTTACCAAGCGGTGTCGTTTCAGTAACTGGGTTATTGAGGTCAGATAGGCAGTCGCTCCATGTGAAATACTGGTATTCAGCTGCATCTAGTTTGACTAGTATAGTCAAATAGTGGGAACGTCCTTTAAGCCTGGAGGCTTTATTTATTCTTGAGTACATTTTTAATACATTTTTTTTATTGGTCTGTGCTAGCTGACATGTGACATTAATTTGATGTAATGTATTCTTTGTTTATTTTAACTTGAACCCTATTGTTAACTAACAGACAGCTAACAGACAGATGTATTGCTGGGGAGTTTGTTCCACCACATCTTCTTCCCAGCTACGTTCCCAGCTTCGCCGTTGACGTTCTAAAAGTGCTGATTATCAGCCTAGTTTGAATAATTGACTTTTGATTTTGACTGGAAGCCGACCCCAACATAGGGAAAAGACTAATGATGATACACAAATAGACGCGTAAGTATCTTAAACAAATCACAGTCGCAGTACATTTGCACTCGCTGTATGTGAAGCGTGTCTAAGTGTGCGTGCGTTTTCGCTCGTCGTATGAAGCTGAACTTCTGTATTATCTAGTTTATGTAATGGCTAATTACTTTACTTTTTATCTAACAGTCATAAATTGTCCAAAATAATTAGTTTTACGTGCTGGAATTTCCAGTGAATAGATTTCAGTTTTGAATACGAAATTGTTGTCAGTGTAATTAGGTGTGCAACTTTTATTTATTGTGTGCAGGTTTTGATTTGGCTGTCTTGTTGAAATTACGACACCTTCAAAACCAGGCACCAATGTATGTAGCGAGTGATTATTGAAAATAAAACATAGATCTGGTTGGTGATATTTCGAACTCACCATAAACAAGCTAAGTAAAAGTAAATGATATATACTTATTTTGTTTAATCCGCAAAGTGGCTATTCTTATTTTGAATTTAATGTGAAAATAGTTATGTTTTCAAATCATAGATGGCACTTTATAAATACGTCATAATCCTGAATCGCGCTGTCAAGATTCTCTGCGTTTTAACGACCTTCCAGCGGTACATCAAAATAAACTGAATTGTCTTGATCTGTTGACGTATATCGGGAGATAGTTCTTCAGGAAGTTGTGTTTAGCTGCAGTTTTCATGGGGTTTATTTCTTCATGTGAATTTCATTCAGGTTCTTTGGCATAATATATTATTATACGCGTTTCTAGGCGTACAAATACCCGAAGGTAACATCTGACATTAAATAATATAACATAACGCTTATGTTTACAAAAGATTTAATCAGAGTTGTGACTATTACACTCATATTTCGCCCCTCATGTTTAAATCGTTCAGGGGCAAAATGTCCAATTCTCAAAATGTCCAACGGTGTCAAAATGTCCAAGTCCCAAAATGTCCAAATCCCAAAATGTCTAATTCCCAAAATGTCCAATTCTCAAAATGTCCAAGTCTCAAAATGCCCAATTCCCAAAATGACCAACTCCCAAAACGTCCAATCCCACCTAATTAGGGACTACGAATGGTTAACCATTAATAATACACAAGTACTTGGTAACTATCTCATTTTCTTCTTAATTCTATAAAACCGGTAACATACATTAACATTCTAAGCAGAAAAATCCAAGTTAAACGCTCAAACGACTTGGAAAATAGCGTGAGAAACACTTAGAAAAACTCTAAGAAAATAACAAAACGAACTAACCTCAGTAGAAAACGAGTTGATCTAAATCCTCTTAAGAGGGAACAGAGCCTGCGAGGAATTTGAAAAATAAGTATTTTCAAAAACTATTTTGACATTAATTTTAAGAAAGAGTAGTCTGGGTACCTATTAATTTCTTTTATGTTAAAATCGAATTTGTCTAGCTGTCTTCTAATCACAGCGGTTACAATCATGCATTGTATTAAATTTTTGTTGGTTCATATTTTCTTTAATTATTAGTTGCTGAAAAAAAAAAAAGAAATGACAAGGACTTGTCTACAGCAGACATTGATTTTATGAAGAAAAAAATATTGCTCAAGCAGTAAACAATATTTTTTTTGTTTCGTCCGTATATACTTATAATTTTTTGTTACGCGTTGTATGTTTATTGTTTTCTGTATAATTTTATGTGCACGTCATGGCACTGTGACACAAATATTTTTTCTTTCCTTTTTATTGTTCTAGAGGCATTATTCAGGAAGAAAAAAGGTAATATATTTGAATTTAGAATCGCAGCCCCTGTTCCGTCTTAACCGCTTGAGGTGCATTCTCAAGGATTTATAAATAGAACGAACGTAATCCCAAAGAAAGAAAGAAAGAGCCGTTACCGTTCAAAATGAACCGTTTAAGTTGATTTTTTTGTGAACTTGAATGAACAAAACTGGAAAGAAGTCGTGTTTGAGTTTAACTCTTTTAAATCGAAATTAAAAGCTGGTTCAGTGAAAGACTTATCTTGAACTTTAAAAAAAAAAAAAAGATTCTTAATTTCTTAGAATTTAACTACTCGCCTAATACGCTATTGCACTCTATTTCATTTATTTCTTTCTTTACATATAATTTACATTTTTAAATATTTCTGTACAAAATAACATTAAAAAAAAATATAAAAATAGTAGCCCACCAGTATCGGGAACAGAGTCCGAGCTACAAGTGATCAGGGCTCATATGAGAGGAACCTCTTAACAATACCCGCCGTGTCCAGACGTACTGCTTTCTGAATCAAGCTTTTGATCCAGCTACCAAGCGGGATCGAATGCGCGATTTTTTGACAAAAACAGATGATGATGATGTTAATGATGATGATAAGAGTAGAGGAAGATAAAAGAAACGCTGGATCAACTGTGTGATATGGCAAAAAAGGATCTATCTGATGAGATTAAAAGTTATCGAGAAGTATGGAAGACGATCACATAATGCGCCGACCCCAAATTTGGGATAACGACAAGATAAAGATGATCAGAAGCATATCATGGCCCACTGTTGGACTATTAAGACATCTTTTCAATCTTCGTCATCTCACGAGTCACACTCTTTCTAGCCTTATCTTTCACTCAGTTCGTTTATCGTGACATTACATTGTGACAGTACGTATGTGCTGTTCAGAATAACCCTAAATTTTTACCGCATATTCGGATCCCAAAAAGTCTAACCCTTAACAGCTCACGTGCACGCTTCATTACCCGTATCCGTTCGCGTTCAAAACAACGGACATTATGTTATTAACTTTTTGAATTAACTTTTTGCTTAGATTAACTGTGTACAGAGCGCTAGGGGTTTTTTGTGCCCGCATCTAAGTTTTACGGGTTAACTTTTGTTTCTATTTTTTGTTCGCTATTGTTATTTGTTTTTTTTTTTTTATTGTGGCAAGGATTAAACGGTTTAAAGTTGTTGTGTGTAGGTAGGAGGTGAGGATATAAATGTGGGTTGAGTTTGTTAGAATTAAATTATCACACCTTTTCGCAACTATGTTAGGGTTATAAGGTTTCCGTCTACCATACTGGGTGATTTTTTAAACGTCGGCAATTCTTTAGCAGCTTGTAGTATTCATGAAAATGAACAAGTTTTGCTTTGGGACGGACCATAAATAGTGAAAAACCTACTTTTTTTCGAGCTACGCATTGAATAAACGTATGGCTTATAATTATTAATGCGATTTCATGGTCACTTTATATACCATAACTTTACATGTACTGACATTCAATTTAATCTCTTTTTAACCGTGTTACCAGGGAACACAATAGATGCCTCTCTCCATGTGACTTTTGGGAAAAAGATTTTTTGTCAAATACAGCGGATATCTTCAAGGTGCTAATCGAATAAATCAGCTGTCCCCTACATTTTTCCTATGTAGGTCTGTATCTATTTTTGCAAAAAATTGCTGTAGATTTTAGGTAACGAAAAAAATTGGTTGCCTGTAAAGTCGGGTATACGGGCGAAAGTTTTACGTGACAACGACTTTGAGTGGTAAAATAATTTTAATGTGAATATTCATTCGTATAGTAGGAAGAAGGATGAAATAATAGTAACAATTTAAAACATTTATTTATACAAAGAATCTCGCACTGAATTTTATATTAACAAAATTTTATTTTTACCTTTACACATACATACGTATTTATATACAAATATACATATATAGAGGCACGCGTCCCTTCCACTCGGGCATGGTTAGCCCGCCTAAGAGCGAGAGAGACAGACATAAAAAGTGAAAGGCACGCGTGCCTCTCACTCGCTCTCATTGTGAGCGCATAACGTGAGCGGAGCGTAACGCAGTTTCTTGAAGTGTCACCCGGCAAACCAATTTATAAGACGTTGTCACGTCAAAAAATTTGGCTTGATTTTAGGCGTCGATGTCCGTTGTGACATCCAGTATAACTTTATCCCACCGTGAACGTTATATTACCGCCATAATTTTGGACAATCGGCTTAAACGGACCTCCCTATAAATAAAATGTCAACAGAACAGTTGATGACACAAAATCTGTTAAATGAAAATATAAGGGCAGCCATTTTGGGTGAGGTCAAAGCGTTTACGGAGCAAAAAAAAACAGGGGGCATCAATATAATCCACAATGCTGCACACAGTTACACAAGAGCAGCGGTGGCCCAGTGGTGGCAGCCCCGACTTACGAGCCGCAAGCCGTGGGTTCGAACCCAGGCAGGCGCATTACTTTGTGTAATTTATTTCATCACCGCTGCCCTCAAAAACGGTGAAGGAAAACATCGTGAGGAAGCCGGCATGTCCTAGAACTAAAAATTAGAAGACATGTGACGTCTAAGAACCCGCACTGGCCCGCGTGGATTACAGCCCACTTCCCCTCATAGAGAGGAGGCCTGTGTCCCAGCAGTGGGAACATTATAGGCTTATGATGATAAGACACAGTTTGTTACAAAAAACGACTAAAATTAAACAAGAAGATTCCGCGAGAAAAAAAGTAAGGGAACAAAATGTGCATTTTTCTTTAAATTACTACTTGCTTGGTGAAAACCGTTTAAGTCTAAATAATGGCAGTTGACGAGACGCCTATCATGCAGCTTGAGAGATAAAAAACTGGTTTCAAAACATACGGGAAAATAACTCAACACTCAACATTGCTGATGTGAATGAAAACGACGGAAAAGATACCTTAAGGTGGTTCCGCTGACGATCCCGCCGCCGTTTTTTCAATAGATGGCGTTGTAGTCTCGCATTTGGGAAATATCAAAGATATTTGGTCTCGCAAATATCTTTGATGGACAATATTCTATTTGCGTAAACTAGCCTTTTGTCTTGATTTTTCCACATATACAGTTTACTTGTTAACTCTTCTCAAACGGAGATTTTAAAGATTCCCCCAAGTCGTCTCCACTTCATATATGTACACACCATGCACACACACACATGCACACGTAAACGGTTACTTTCTGAACCGCTAGATGGCGTTCTCATCAAAAACGTTTAATTAGGAAAGATGCAGATAGCTTAGATTATCATTATTTTATGACTAAAATGTTTAAAAAAAAAAATACGAGATGGGCCACTGCAACGTTTTTATTTTAGTTATTTTTTTTTTACAATAACTACCCATCAATAGTACCTAACATGAAACGGAACGTCGCTTGTCGCGATTTACATATTTAAATGTCAGTGACATAAACATTCAAGTGCGAAAATCTATTCTGTTCTGAACAGTTCTTTCTACAAGGGAATCTTATGTTCTGGTTCTGGAATCTTAAAGTAGTTGTGATAAATGTGTTGTGTAAGTGTCATCATCGTCATCATCAGCAGCCTACCGCAGTCCACTGCTGGACATAGGCCACTTCAATCGCTCGCCACTTAACCCGATTCTCGGCAACTCTCATGCAGTTGCTACCAGCTACCCTGCAAAGATCGTCGCTCCACCGAGCCTGAGGGCGTCCCATCTTACGCTTGTCGATTCGCGGTCTCCACTCAACAACACGTCTACCCCAACGGTCATCGGTTCTACGGCTAATATGGCCGGTCCATTGCCACTTCAGATCACCTCGTTCCGGATGCGATCCTTCAAAGAGACTCCTTATGTTGTGTTTTACACAATTTGTTTGGTTATTTTGTGTTTTACTCTAATTATATAATTAACTATTGTAAGTCATGCTTTTTATTCAAGTAGTATTAGTATTCATTTACCCAAAGTAAAGAGCCTGTCAGGGGTCGAACATACAACCTACAATTCATAAGTCAAGGCCATTTCCACAAAGAGGATATCACTGCCCACCTTTCAACTACATAATACAATAAATTGTTTATAAAAAAACAATCTAAGTCAAGTCATATAGGCACTTATAATAAGGCAAAAAAATACAATTGATACAAACTCAACGCATTTATTTAAATACCATTTACAGGCAGTTTTGAATCAAAATCAAAATATTTTTATTTCACATAGGCCTACAAGGGCACTTGTAAAACGTCAACAAGAAAGGTGCACGGTTCATCTTGGTCGTTTCCTATGGAAAAGAACCGGCAAGAAACTCCATGGTTACTCTTTTAAAATCATTTGGTTTTACAATATTTTTTTGTTACAGCGTTAATACGTAAGTATGGGAGGATATCATAGGCCCGACAATAAGTTCTTGCTTACTACAAAACATAGACCAAGATAAAAAGTTACCAAGGATCTAGGAATCTATAAAGCCCACAATATCAATGTCCACACATTTCAAGGTGTTTCAAAGTGTCAAGGACTCAGGTCTCTAGTTGCACGTTCCAAAAGGGAGGTAGATCTCTATGGACAAGAACGTGCAAGAAACTCCATTGATACTCTTTTTGCAAAAAAATTAAAACTGACTTCAAAAAACAAAAAAGTGAAAAATAACTTTAGCTTCAGAAGTTGGTTACTTGTTTGTTTGATTCAGTTTTTTTGCCACCAACTTCTGAAGCTAAAGTTATATTACACTTTTTTGAAGTTGTTTTGTTCTTTGAAAAAAGTTTTTTATTTATCCATTTAGTTGTATTATCCTATTAAAATTTTTGCTATGAATGTAAATACAATACATGTATTGTTACATTATCATGGTAATATGCTTATCACCAATCAAATGGAAACTAACATACTATGTATAACTAACTGTCGAAATCTGGTTTTACTGTACACATCTGCATACCAAAATGAAAAATCAAAATGTAATATGATGAAAATCAATTTATAGAATATTACATTTTGGCCCCAAGAGCATACAATACACGACTTCCTAAAGAAGACACGACTTCCTAAAGAAGGAGGTTATCCATTCGACTGTGTTTTTTTTTATCTTTGGAGATATCCAAATAAATCTGTTGTGACAACATCATAACATTACAGCGGGATGTAACGTTATGATGTTGTCACAACAGATTTGCTGTCTATTATTGAAAAAACACAGTCGAATGGATAACCTCCTTCTTTAGGAAGTCGGTTAAAAATATACTAAATAGCCACATGGTGCTTATTTACAATGAAATTAATTACTGAATGAAATTAGTATACAAAAAAAAACTTTCCAATTGATAACCTCTTTCTTTTAGAAGTTGGTTAAAAATAGGTAAAAGGAATAAAAAATGAAGCATTGACAGATAAATAGGTATAGATATATAAATATGTATAAATAGATAATAGCGCGGGTAGGTGTAAAAAAAAGAATGTATCTCCAATATTGATTTGATACCTATTTTAATTAGAAATACTCAGTTTATTTACTTATTCTTTATAAAATATCAGTGTATAACTTCTGCATAGTGAGTACTCACGTTTGCAGCTCACACATGTGACTAAAGCTATAACTTTCCACCACCTGCCAGCACATCACTTCACTTTCACTGTTTTTTTTCACTGTGACCGGTCACAAGGACACCATGTCACAGCTTGATGAGATTGCATTGGTACAGAAAAGCCTTGAGGATAGCTTTGTCTGGAAGATGAGCGAACTGGAGGCACAAATTCAGTGCGCAGGACCAGCCAAAGATAATGTGGCGAGGGTAGCTGAGGAGTTTCGGACCTTCAGGGAGCTAATCTTTAGCACTTTAGCATGCTAAGTCTGCTTAGGAGACAGATCAGCGAGTGTGCCAGACAGGTTGACCAATTGGAGACCTGGCATCGTCGGAAGGCACTGATCTTTCAGGGCATAGCAAAGGTTGAAGGAGAGGTCAGTAGCACAGTGATCCTGGATCTAATTAACAAGAAGCTGGGCCTTTAATCAGTAACCACATCCTCCATAAAGGTCTGCCACAGACTAGGTGCCGCCAACAAGCATCACCACAGTCCTATTTAGTTATTTATTTAAAATATGTTACACTGGAACGCCACACTTAGCAATTACACCAATGAAGCACAATAATAACTAAACATAATATTATAGCTGTTGATCTTCCATCATCATTCGAAAGGCCGCGGGCCGGCAGCGGGCAGTTCCAGCATATGGTGGATCACGCTCGCTCACGCAGCGATTTTAGTAAGATTCTTCAACTATGACGACAGGTCTGCGGTATGGAGAGCGAAGACAGGTCTGTGTCCGTCAAGGAATTCTTGACCAAGACCCGACAATCCATCTTTGGGAAGGCGAGGCTTCACTTTTCTATGCGGTCATGCTGGACTCAGGACGGTGTCATCGTAGTTAAAAGTCCCCGATGGAAGTAAACATAAAATCTCATCGTTTGAAGAATTGAGTCCGTTGCTGCTGAAGTACCTATCCCAAAGTGCAAACTTCTGGAGATAGCCTGAAAAACAAGTAAAAATAATCGTTAATTTTTGGTAACAAAACTCTTAAATATTATCTATACTTATATAAATTCACGCATTAGATACCTACGTTGCGTAGGATTTACTTACCTTTTAATATGCTATCTTTTGCTGTTTGGTAATGATAACCTTTGATTAGTTTTGGCTCGTAATCATTGTTTTGCTTGACTTTGTTTTTTTTTTATCTTTCTTCCTCACACGACCATGAGATGGATTGTTACATGTCTTGCGTACATTCGTACAATAGTTTACCCTCAACAAGGATGTTTTTGTCATTATTTTTCTTTTTTGAAAACATATTGCTAATGCCATTATGACATGACTGTCTTTGACATTGACATCGGGTTTTCAAGGATCGGATACGCTCACGACGTAAACAGATAGTTTTCTCTGTCTACGGCTCACGATAATTTTATGTTTGTTGAGGGCGTAAGGTGCGTTCCGAATGCCACAATTTTATTTTTCTGTACTTTTGTATTTATTTTGGGTTTGTTTTTTTTTTCTATTTCATTGTAACTTATTTTCATTCCTTGGTTGTTCACTGTGTTTTAAAATGATGATGTTAGCTGGCGGGTGGTGCAGAGATGCAACCGTCGTACCTACTTGTTTAGCATGTAGTTTATTTTTTATTTTTTTATAGTTATTTTAATTTTACAAGTATATTTTTTAAAAAATATTTTATTCGTATTTATGACCACTATTTTCGATAATGAATCGTTTTTCTCAGCTAACAAATCTACTGCCACTCTTGAAGATAGTTTTTGTTCCATTACAGACACCCTTGGTGATACTTTACGTCAAAACTTTAACCATAGTCTTGACCGACTGTTTAATGTTTGTCACATCAATGCCCAGAGCATTCCCAGCCACTACAATGAGCTTTACGATACTTTTACGAACAATAACGTCCATACCGTCCTCATTTCAGAGACCTGGCTATAACCTGAGCTTGCGTCTACCACTTACTTTCTACCAGGATTCGTTCTCCTACGGAATGATCGAATCGGTAAGAGAGGGGGTGGTGTTGCAATTTACCTTCATGCCGATTTTTCTTTTAAAATTATTGCTACTTCTTCCTCTACTACTAATTTGGCTGAATTTCTTTTTTTAGAAGTTTGTGTTTTATGAGCTAAAACTGTTCTTGGAGTTGTGTATTGTCCCCCGTCCCTTGATTACTTCATCGAATTAGAATCGGTCCTAGAATCATTAGGTTCGGAGTATGCACATCACAGCGTCATGGGGGATTTCAACACCAATCTCCTTGCCCACAACTCCCCTCGATCCTGTTAACTCCTACTTCTGGTCGAGTCAGTTAGTCTGCATGTCTTGCCTCTCCAACCAACGCATCATAACACTGTCGGGGATGATACTTGGCTCGACTTGATTCTCGCATCTAATCCTTCCCTAGTCGCCTCACATGGTCAACAGGACGCTCCTGGCTTTTCCCATAACAACCTTATTTTCCTGTCTTATGTCCTTAAACCTCCTAAACCCAAACCTACCTTCCAGTACAGGCGTGCCTTTGCGCGGATGAATGCAGAAAAACTCATCGAGCATGCTTCCAATATTGACTGGACGCCCCTGGAGGAAGCCACATCAGTCGATGATAAAGTGAATACTTTTAATGCGGTTGTAGTCAAGTTGTATGACACCCACGCTCCTGTCAGGAAAGTCAAGTTGAAGCGCTCACCGGCCCCATGGATGAACAATGGAGTTCTAATGGCAATGCGACGAAGGGATCGCGCGTTCACGCCCCTTTTCAAAACTGCTCGCAATCGTTGTAATCAGATGCTATGATAACATCAGTCGTCACATGATTGTGAAAGCTCTTGATCAGCTCCTTCCTGCAATCTCCCATATCGTTAACTTCTCCCTTTACTCCGGTGTTTTCCCTTCTCTATGGCGGAAAGCCCATGTTCGGCCACTCCCTAAAATTCCTAACCCTACTCTTCTCAGCCATTTTCGACCAATTTCCATCCTTCCCTTTTTATCTAAAGTACTCGAGGCCTGTGTTCACAAGCAATTTTCCCACTTCATCTACCACAACTCCCTTATCAGTCCATTGCAATCCGGGTTCAGGCCCGGCCATAGTACCGTATCAGCCCTCCTTAAAGTGACTGACGATATAAGGCGGGGAATGCAAGACACTAAAGTTTCGGTTTTGGTCTTAATTGATTTTTCCAATGCTTTCAATACCGTCAGTCACGAAGTCCTTTTATCCATCCTCTCCTATCTGATGGTCTCTCCGGAGGTATTGGAATGGTTTTCTTCCTATCTTCGGGGGCGCCAGCAATCAGTTCTTGCTGGTGACTCTAGCTCCAGCTGGTGTGATCTTGATGCTGGCGTCCCTCAAGGCGGTATTTTATTCTCTATTTTTATAGATCTCATAACTACCGAGCTTCAGTGTGTGTATCATCTTTACGCTTTCGACTTACAGCTTTACTGTCAGGCTAGTGTTGACAGCTTGTCCAGTGCGATCGAGGAGCTAAACCGGGATTTACGTTTTGTCAAAAACTGGTCTGATCGTTTCGGGGTGGCGGTTAACCCAACCAAGTGCCAGGCTATTATTATAGGGAGTCCCCCATAGCCTGAGAAGGCTGAATGGCTTAACGGTGCCACCGGTTACCTTTGACGGCACGGTTATTCCGTTTAGCTCTGACGTCAAAGATCTGGGTTTTCATGTTGACACTTGCCTTGACTGGCGTAAGCAGGTCGCGATTGTGAGCAAGAAAGTCACCGGAACATTGCGGTCGCTCTATCGGCTAAAAAATATTCTCCCATCACACCTATAGGTAATGCTTGTACAGTCCCTAATCTTCCCCATAATTGACTATGGTGATGTGTGCTACCGACTTCTTAATAACTGCATTCGATTCGTATTTAATCTTCGTAAGTATGATCACGTCTCCGCACATCGGTCACTTTTAAAATGGTTGCCCATCCGACAACGCAGAGCGTTGAGAGCTTTGACTACCCTATTTTCTCTTCTTAATAAGCCTACTTCTCCTTCTTATGTGACTACTTATTTTCAATATTTATGCTCTGCGCACAGTAAGAATCTTCGTTCCTCCAATAATCGTCTTCTACGTTGTCCTTCTCACCGCTCTCTTTTCTCAAGTCGTCTTTCTTTGTCCAGGCTGTCTTCCTTTGGAATGCGCTCCCTCTGAACATCAGGTTGGCCAACAGGCGGTTCACATTTAAAGTTAAAGCTCGCCAAGACTTACTTAAGAAGCTGGCAGATTCATCTCTTAATTAAATTGTTGTTAGTTTGTCTCTCTCTTTACTTATTGTACATATATATGTATGTATTTATGTATGTATCGTTATATTTTATTTGTAAATGTTCTCTTACCATTTGTTATGCTGCACCTACTATGTTTTCTCTCTGCATCACCCTAAGGTAGACTGGTAAAAAATGCCTAAGGCATTAAGTCCGCCTTTGTACAGTGTTTTTATACTTGTGCATAAAGTTTTAATAAATAATAAATAAATAAATAAATTATGTGATAGATATTTACAAACTGATTCAAGATCAAAGAACAAAATCGTTTGGAGTGTGGGCGCTATGGCGCGAGGACTTATAAAAAAATGCATTTTTTTTTGGTTTTTCGTACACCATCTCATAGTTTTCTACTACAGCAACAGTTTCTTTCCAGAAAAGATTTTCATCTGAGCTACCATTTTGGAAATATAGAGCGTTTTGTAAAAACAAGAAAAAAATTAAAAAACTCCTAACTCGGAAACGGTGCGTCGGAGGGCCATGCCTCTCTGAACCTAAATAGTTTCTATGGACAAGGGTAATAGGCTTCTGCAAGAAAAACGGACGAAATCTGTTAGTTTTTTTTTTTTCCGAAAATTTGTGTCTTTGCCCCTAACGATACTCAAGCTGAAAGATCGACCGACACAATATTTTTTTCAATTTTTTCTTTTTTCTCAATATTTCTCGGATTTTTTTACACCATCTCATAGTTTTCTACTAGAGCAACAGTTTCTTTCCAGAAAATATTTTCTTTTGAGCTACCATTTTGGAAATGTAGATAGTTTTATAAAAATTAAATAAAATTCGGAGGCCCATAATTCGGAAACGGTGCCTCTTGGGTCCATACTTCGCAGAACCTAAATGGTTTTTATGGCCAAGGTTAACCCGAAACTGCCATTTTTTTTTACAAATTTCCTATTTTTTTTTTTTGGAAAATCCACTAAGTCCCAAAAAATTTTTTTGCCGAAAATTTTATTTTTTGTTTTCTTTGCTGCGCATAGTGCCCCTAAGCGTATACTTCAACTCCTAAAAATCTGCCCCTTAGACGACCCACTGACCAACAAATCACCAAGATTTCAAAGATAAACTTCCACTAGCTTGAAAGCTTTTTAGTTCTAATCTTCACTTTATATACAAAGCCTTGGAACACTAAGGGTCAGCTCACACCGAGACGCGACACTGCGCGCACATTTTAAAAAGCGATTCAAAATTTAACTTTATTTTCTACACGAAAGGATACACATTTCTTTACAGGCGTCACGTGGCGCAGCGCTGCGTGGCGCAACGTTTTCTCACAACGAAATGTGTATCTTCTCTCTATAAGTGTGCGCGCAGCGTCGCGTCTCGGTGTGTGCTGAGTCAGAACACCTACACCTACCTGTTAGGGTCAGTACTACTGACATAGGTTTTAAGAGATTGTGCCAAAATTTACAATTCTTTCAGAAATCCCTAAATTTACTACCTACCTACTACCTACCTACTACCTACCTACTACCTACCTACTACCTACCTACTACCTACCTACTACCTACCTACTACCTACCTACTACCTACCTACTACCTACCTACTACCTACCTACTACCTACCTACTACCTACCTACTACCTACCTACTACCTACCTACTACCTACCTACTACCTACCTACTACCTACCTACTACCTACCTACTACCTACCTACTACCTACCTACTACCTACCTACTACCTACCTACTACCTACCTACTACCTACCTACTACCTACCTACTACCTACCTACTACCTACCTACTACCTACCTACTACCTACCTACTACCTACCTACTACCTACCTACTACCTACCTACTACCTACCTACTACCTACCTACTACCTACCTACTACCTACCTACTACCTACCTACTACCTACCTACTACCTACCTACTACCTACCTACTACCTACCTACTACCTACCTACTACCTACCTACTACCTACCTACTACCTACCTACTACCTACCTACTACCTACCTACTACCTACCTACTACCTACCTACTACCTACCTACTACCTACCTACTACCTACCTACTACCTACCTACTACCTACCTACTACCTACCTACTACCTACCTACTACCTACCTACTACCTACCTACTACCTACCTACTACCTACCTACTACCTACCTACTACCTACCTACCTAAGAGAACCTTCTCCTGTCAGTAACATACAAAACAAAAAAACAATTATCGAAATCTATCCAGCCGTTCACGCGTGATGCCGTGACCAAGGGAAATAGGGATTCATTTTTAGATATATATATATATATAGACTAGCTGTCCCGCGTAACTTCATCTGCGTCACATGTTCCCCGTTTTCGCAACATTTTTCATTACTGCTCCGCTCCGATTGATCGTAGCGTGATGATATATAGCATACGTCCTTCCCCAGGTTGAAATCTATCTTCTTGCCAAATTTCATTAGGATCAGATTCGCCGTTTAATCGTGAAAAAGTAACAAACAGAAATACAAACAAACAGAGTGACTTTCGCATTTATAATATTAGTATGGATATATAGATCGACTAGCTGTCCCCGGCATGCGTTGCAATGCACTTTTTACCTACTCTATCTACCTACCCACCATACCCTACCCTACCCTACCTACCATACCCTACTACCCTACCTACCTACCTATCTACCCTACCTACCCTACGCTACCTACCTACCTACCTACCCTATCTTTCCTTTTAAACCTTCCCTGGACTACGACAAACATTTTAAAACCAAATTCAGCTAAATCGGCCCAGCCGTTCTCGAGTTTTAGCGAGACTAACGAACAGCAATTGATTTTTATTTATATAGATAGATAGAACTACGGCGTTTCAACGTGACCTTGACCGCGTCGTGTATGTTTTATTAGGTAGTACCTACATTCATGAATGTAAATAGTGTGATGAATGAATGTAATCCTACTAATAGTAGGTATTATAAATGCGAAAGTTTGTGAGGATGGATGGATGGATGGATGTCTGTTACTCTTTCACGCAAAAACTACTGAATGGATTTGGATGAAATTTGGCACACGGGTAGTTTGTAACCTGGATTAACACATAGGATACTATTTATCCCGATAATATGTTCCCGTGGGACAATTATCGAAATCCACGCGGGCGACGCCGCGGGCATAAGCTAGTGTTATAAAATGTAAGTACATTATTAGTTTATTACATATACCACGAAAAGTGCACGTACAAAATTAAAGTTTAGTAAGATAAGCTTTGTGCTGCAGGCTGTGGCTTCATAACGAATTATGTCTGAATACCTACTTGTTAATAACTAATAAGTTTTACCTATCACACAGTAAAATTAGAACCAACTCCGAATTACACATTTCATCCCTAATAGGTACTTTCAAACTTAGGTTTGAACATCATGACATAATTTAAGAATGTTTAACTTCATTCTTAAAAAATGATAAATCTAATTCACCCAAACAAAAACGTCGCAGCCAGTACCTACCTACCTACTTGTTTGACGAATGAAATGTGAAATATTCGCGAGTCCACGCACTTATTACTGGCACCAACTTACAATGACAACGCCACGCCATCTAGTATCAACAGATAATTATTTCGAGTTTTGTTATGCAAGGGGCTCGATTGTTCTTTAGAAGTTCTTTAGATATCCGGTAGATGGTGTGACTCCAAGCACGCACACTAGCAAAGATTTTTCGTTTTTTTTTCGGCCCTGGAAATCCTATAAACCTTGTTATTTCTTTATGTTTGAAGGGTTTTGCGACAACACTAATTCGTAATAACATCATATTGTTTCATTACTTCTACAAAAAGCATATAAGTATCGAGATTTTCAAGAAACAAAAATGTATGGGAAAGTGCGATTAAACTTCCACCTTAAAAGAACAGACACTGACTTAATTGACTAGCTGTTGCCACTGACCTTCGTCCACGTGAAATTATTATACAAATATTACTTTCCTGTTTGAATCGTATTTTGTTAACAATTTCAAAGGTTTTTTTTTGCACCAAACCCTATTGTCCTTCTAAAATAAATAATAGTTACTCCACACACCATCAACTCAAAATCAGTCCGGCTGTTTCGGAGATTAACCGCAAACAAATAGAATTTTATGATAATAATACCGTATACATATACTTTCATACGCATTTAGTAAAAACCTGTAATTACAAACAGACATTTCAATTTTATTTATTTGTATAGAAGATGTAATTATGTCAAGTTTTTAAAATCAATGTTTCTTGTCTACTAAAACTAGCATCAAAGGTTTTTACATAATTTCCTCTGAAACGCTAATCTCTTCAAAGTCAAATTGAACAGGCTTCTTCTGGGTAAGCTCGTACCATGATCGACTTTGTCTCTGTCATCTCTGACCTAGACTTGACTCTAGTCTAGGTCAGAGATGACAGAGAGCACACCGATCACACCGATCACAAATAAAAAAAAAACAGCAGCAGTCCCATTCAAAGTATTCACCCGTATATCCCCACCTAACTCCACCGCTGGGCATTAATTTGAGCATCAATTAAAACTTTTAGCTGCCATCCGACGCTTTTTAACGCCGAAAAGTATTTCAGCATAAAGTGAAAAACTGAAGAGTTTCAGTGACTACGTTGTTTCAGGATTGTTATTAGCATCGGAGTTTTGTAACAGATTTTCGGGATTGTTAAAAGTATGTGTGTTAGTAGGGGATTTTACGAAGCTTTCATTAAACTCAAAATTAAAATATTTTAATTTCACATAGGCCTACATGGGCACTTGTAAAACGTCGACAAAAA
Organism: Cerastis leucographa; assembly: GCA_963082945.1. Lineage (NCBI taxonomy): Eukaryota > Metazoa > Arthropoda > Insecta > Lepidoptera > Noctuidae > Cerastis > Cerastis leucographa. Next base: position 1,990,296 of record OY720369.1, on the reverse strand, counting down.
GGTGCACGGTTCGGTTTAGTCGTTTCCTATGGAGAAGAACCGGCAAGAAACTCCAAGGTTACTCTTTTAAAAACATTTGGTTTTTCAATATTTGAATGTTACAGCGTTAGTACTTATGTATGAGAGGACATCGTAGGCCCGAAAATAAGTCGTGGCTTACTACAAAAGGAAAAAAAAAAATCAACACCGTAATCGCGAAAAAGTTATCAGCTATCCTTACAAACCTACACCTACTCGACCTAAATGTAAAGGACAGCTGATTATATCAGACTTTTCAGACACACAGAGTATAATTTAAGGTCGGAACAGAAACCAATTAAAATCAGCCCATGATACCACATAGCTCAACAAATTAAGCTGGGCCCTTGAACCCTATACCCGAATAATCCCAAACTCATGAAGAATGAAGACCGTTGTAATTCAAACATTGATTACACTAAAGAGATTAAACCAATACGTTTAATGTAATTATCACACAAGGGATTAAACGGAGCCGTGGACAAACGACGTGTTGATTGACAAATAAGAGGCTGGTCAAACTTAAGGGCGAAGCGTTAAAGGCAGCTCGCGAAATTAAAATTTTCTTAATTTTGCAGGTCAATGACAGGTTGCATGTTTATTATAATATAATTTGCGACCGTAAAACGTATATAGTTACATAAATATAATCATTAGAATTATATTTTGTTCAACATAAAGCCTGACAATGACCTGCAAGTCGCAAATAACGTAAAAAAAAATTGAGTTTCACATGGTACCCTTATAGCGATTTCAACCTGCCTGTTCTGTTCCTTGCGCATCAAAGAAGCTACAGTTACTGTAGTAGCTTATCATTATTATTATACTGTGCCAAACTCGTCGCCAAAATTTGAACCGGCTCAATTAAGTTTGTCAACGTCAACGACAAGCTGAGAAGAAGTTTGAATACACTGCACGGGAACAGCCTCAGCTGCGAGCAGACTCGGGCCATACTATAATCTATACATACATACAAATAAATAAAATTGAAGTGTCTGTTTGTAATATTAAAATAACCGCTTTTTACTACATGCATATGAATGTATATACGGTACATATACCAAAATAACATACACAACACAAATATCTGTATAACTGTCTGTTTGTTCCGGCTAACCTCTGGAACGGCTTGACCGATTTTGACGGGACTTTCACTGGCAGATAGCTGATGTAATAAGGAGTAACTTAGAATACTTCTATTTTTACGGACGAAGTCGCGGGCACAGCTAGTCAGCCTATATAGTTCACACTGTTGGAACCAAGGCCTCCTCTCTATGAACGAGAGTGGGCTGTATGAATGCATTATTTCTCTCGATTAGTCTAGTAAGACAGTTATAAATCGCTTTCGTATAACTATCTTACAGCGAAATATACATACATAGCTATACAGATAAATGTAGATACATAAATTCACGCTAGTATTACAGAAAGGCGACGGCAGCGGTTAATGACTAACCTACATTTCGCCAATTATGCTATATGTCTTTAGTAATAAAAGCCGAGACGAAAGACTACACACTTCTACGACTAGAAGAAACTAATATTGATATAATTTCCTACTGCACAAGCACTTTGCAAGACCTGAATATCGAACCCAAGACCTCAAAGCAGAGTTATCGCCCTTCCGCCACCAATTCACATTTTGTAACCGGAACATTTCACTAACGATTCTTCCCTCGACACCCAATAAATTTCAAAGCTTTATATCTCGTCCGGGATGCAAGAATGACAGCAAATTACAATTCCCCTACATATGTACCCCATTAAGAATGCCATTTTCCTTCACCCTTACCGGTTGATAAGTGCCCGATGACATAAATTTCAAGGGCCGCATTGCTATGGTGGAGCTTTTAGCTTTATTTGCATTTACCTCATGAGTGCAGATGTGTGTATTTTGGAATTTGAATGCTGAGAATTTAGCTTCTGAGCTGTGAGTAACTGCTGTATAGTTTTTAGGCAGTGTTATGGGTTTAGCTGATACCGGAGGTTTAATTGTAACAGCAAATCCAAACCCTAAGAAAAAAAAAATGTTTTTGCCAATTCATCTAAACTAATTTTATAAAGAGGAAAGATTTGATTGTTTGTTTGTTACGATTTAACTCAAAAACTACCAGACCGATTTTAAAATAATCTCCTCACTAGGAAGCTACATCTTTACCGAGTAACAAAGGCTATATTTTATTGCAATTTTCGCGGATGTAGTCGCGGGCGAAGGGCTAGTAGATAAATAAAGTGGTCTCAAGTTCGAACCCAAGACTCGCACGTGTGAGTATTCAGATTTATGTACGTTTTGTTTGATTATCACTTGCTTTGGTGAAGGAAAACATCGTGAGGAAACCAACATGCCTAATATTTCTCAACGGCACGGCATGTAAAACTAAGTCAGAGGCCCTTGAGCGGCATAAAAACTCTGACAACAGGCTAGCCACACGATAAACCAGAAAAACAACTTTATTTATTTATTTATTTATGTACACACAAAATACTTAACAGGATAATACATTAAGATACAAGAGCACAAAGGTACTGCTTATTTCTAAAGGAATTTATTCCAGCAGACCTGCGAGTGGAAAGATGGATTAGAAATGTAGACACAGTGTGTAGAATAGATAGAACAGGAAAAAAAATATTGAATTAGAGCTTAAAAAAAAGAAAAAAAAATTTATACCTATATAAAATAAACATACATACAAATAAATACACATATAAAAATAAAAATAAACGTAAAAATAAACCTATAATATATATCAGAATATTACAGTATAGAGGAAAGGTAATGTTCTTTGACTTGCTTTTTGAAGAGAAATAAAGTTTTAGATTCTCGAATGTTAGACGGAAGTGAGTTCCATAGACGTACTGCGAGAACGGAGAAGGAATAGGAATATGATTCAGTTTTATGAGATGGGAAATGATGACCAAGATGATGCCTAAGGTGGGATCTATACAGAGCATCAGGAGGACGGGTAAAAGTAAAACGGTCGCGTAGGTAGCTGGGATATGCAGGATTCATAACATTCATTCATTATTATCATACTAACATTCATTACTATCAGGCAAATTTGGCCCATAGATAACCTTACCGACTAACTGACTGACTTACTTTGATGAAGAAGAACTATCAGATTTAGGGTGGAAAATCGTTCAACCTTTAAAAAAAAACTTATTCCTGATGCCAGCCCAAATTACGATTGTAAATAGTCACACCCCAATAGGGGATAATCCATTTTTTTTTCTTTGTCCGTCGGGTAGTTTATTGAAAAGTATTGGACACGTATTTTTTCTTTTTTCACGAGGTCATAAAATTACGGAGATATATTGAGTTGAAATGGCGCATGACGTCACATGTAGGTAAGTTTTATACCTACTTGTGACGTAGTAAGCCCCCACTCTCCAACTTTAATGAGTTTTAACTAAGTAATTTTTTGATATATTGATAAAACTATAAATACGTGTCTAATATTTTTGTATTACCTGTCTGACGGACAAAATAGAATGTCGTTTTCTTTACCCAGTCCGCACCCCTATTGTGGAGGTTGTATCAATGCACCCTATTACAGGACACTATTGAATTTCTCCCAAATTGAACAAATTGCTTACTCAAAATGAACTGCACCCAAAATCTTATAGCTACCCATAGACTAGCACCCTCTTACATAGGTATCCATGGCTACCGATTTTCTCTCACTTCCCTATAACGCCTTCAACCCTCCCTTTTACAGCATGATTTATAACAGTGCCCTATTTCGTACAATTTACATTAAGATAAGGATAGGTTTCTGATTACAAAATGTATTCGAGCTACTGGGGTTTTGTTACATGATTTTTGATTGAGTGTTATCTGGCGATATGTAGTAACTAGCCGGAGAAGCTCGTGGCTGAATAATAACAGCCGCCCGGGTCGATCTTTAAGGTTAAGCCGTGCTTGCTGAGGTTGGTCCGTGGATGGGTGACCATCATTACATACCGAGTTTCCTCCGTGCCTCGGAAAGCACGTTAAACCGTTGGTCCCGGCTGTCATTTGTAGATCTTTGACAGTCGTTAGGAGTAGTCAGAAGCCAAAAAAAAGTCTGACATCCAGTCTTACCAAAGGGGTATCGTATTACCCAGTTACTGGGTTGTGGAGGTCAGATAGGCAGTCGCTTTATGTAAAATATTGATATTCCGCTGCATCCGGTTAGACTGGAAGCCGACCCCAAGAGAGTTTGGGAAAAGGCTAGGCAGATGATGATGTAGTAACTAGCCGGTGCCCGCGGTTTCGCACTCGTGGATTTCGGTAATTGTCTCTCGGGATTTTTAAACCGGGATAAAAATCCTATGTATTACTCCAGATTATAAACTACCCGTGTGCTATATATATTTAAGCCAACTCCGTAAAGTAGTTTTCGCGTGAAAGAATAACAAACAAACATCCATCCATTCATTCATCCATCCTCACAATCATCTGCCTAGCCTTTTCCCAACTTTATTGGGGTCAGCTTCCAGTCTTACCGGATGCAGCTGAATACCAGTATTTTACACGGAGCGTTTGCCTATCTGACCTCCACAACCCAGTTAGTACTTGGTAATACGATACCCCTTGGTAAGACTGGTTACTTAAAAAGTTTCCCGAATGTCTTACATTCGGGAAGCTGACTACCTTTAACGGCTAACAAAGATCTACAATTGACAGCCGAGGCCAACGGCTTTACTTGCTTTCAGAGACACGGAAGAAAATCGGTGTGCAATTGGGGGTCTTCCATCCAAAGGCCGACCTTGGCAAGCGCGGCTTATGCTAGAAGATCGACCAATGCGGCTGTTATGATTTAACCGCGAGCTCCTCGCCTTCCACTAATTCTCTCTATATTACTTCTTATGTAATGTCATTCAAACAGGAATATTATATAATTAAGTTACATTGAAACCGAACTCAACAAGCTAATATCACCCGGTATCTTTTAACTAACAAAGTAAAGTCACTTTAACCGTACTTACGTTTTACAACCTCATAAAAATTACCGTAAAATGAAACGACACTTTTTATTTATGGCTCGTCATAATCGCGAAACAGAATGATGTCGTTAATAATTATCAGGAATTTTTGGTTATGGCAATTTGCATACTTGAATTTGGGGTTGGCAGTTTTAAGATCGGAGATTGTTAAGGAAATGATAGTTTAATAAATTAATCTTCGGTTCTGAATAATGCTGGTTAACAATCTTGTTCTTGCTGTTATATAACTGACTGGTTGACATTATAATAAGTTAATAAACTTTTTTTTTCGGCCATTTTATCGTACGACCTCTTTTTTTTTTTTAAATAGTAATTCTTGGCGTATCTTGGATGCGTTTACAAAACATTTTAACTCACATAATTATACAACAGCCAATAAATAACACATTTTCACGTCATAACAATTAAGTATTAAGATTTTATTAGCTAAGTGGTGGGAAAACGCGGTGTCGGAGAAACAAGTCTTGGATGAGAAACATTTGCCCATTCGCAAATGTTTCTCATCCAAGACTTGTTTCTCCGACCACGAATCCCGCGTACTGCTGGGGCGTTTTATCTTGCAAAAGACAAGCAGATATATTCCGAGTTATTGACTAACCAACCAGTAATTGAAAGGGCATAACAGACAAGCAGAAAAAGAAAACATTTAGTCGTATCAATGGGCAAAAACGTACATTTAACAATATTTGACAATAGTTAGAGATGCCACGAATATTCGGAACTATTCGGTATTCGGCCACTTTTTTCGGTATTCGGCCGAACATTGCAAACAATTCGACCAAATACTTAATATCAATTCGAAAAAAAAAACGCAATATACAGTACAGTACAGTATGATGCACCAACAATGTTGTGACACGACCGCGACCTAATCACAAATGAAACAAAAAAAAAACTACTTGCGCCTACGTACTAATTTAGCGATGCATGTTCAAACTCGTAAGTGACGGACGGAAAGTACTAAGTGTTGCCGAATATTCGGTAGCCGAATATACTGCGCTTCGGCCAAGAGCCGTATTCGGCCAAATAACTATTCGTGGCATCTCTACTATAGATACAACTGTTAGTCGATCTTGCCATTACCGAGCGGTTTACTAATGTTAGGAATAGGCTTACTGAGCGTTATTTTACGACGAAATTCTCAAGGCCAACCTAAATAGTGCGTACAGTGAAAGATTACTCCATCTTCACAGGCGATAAAGTCTGATACAAGCTAAATAAATGTTCTAGGCATTTTTTGACGGTTCATACCAAAAAGTCGATCCCGTTCCTAATAACATGTCGAACTTGGTAGTTTGCTACATCATAAATCAAATGAAATAAATGTTGAGATACGAAGGTAGATTGGTAGAATTATTATAAGAAAAGTTATAGCAGTGCCATGTTTGTTATAAGACTACGAATATAGAATTCCGAAGTTCTAAATATCGAGCATCGCGGATTTTTAACAGGTTGCCATTGGACTTAAAAACTATAATTTAAATTATAGTTTTTAATTATAGTTTAAGTCAATACTAAAAGCATTCTATTGGAGAAATGTCTGTATTCGATAGACGATGACATATCGACATTTTGAATTTTTAATTGTATTGTTTTTTTTTTAATTTGTAAAGTTTTTTTTTGTTGTAATATTTTCTCTAATTTAGTGTACTTACCCTGAATGTGTTAGTTTTATAATTTTAACTAACGTGTTTTTATTATTTTATGAGATTTATGATTTCAAACACAATGTGAATTGTTCTTGAATAAACTGAATTGAATTGTAGATTGCGAAAGTTGAAATGTCTTGAGGTTTTTTTTCAAATATTGGTTAATATTATGGGATATATTATTTATTAATTCTGTAATTAAAATTGATTACCAGCCATGTCTCAGATGCGGTGTATTTCACGAAACGAAGTTTTCAGTTATTAATTTATTTATTAAAACATTATCCACAAGTATAAAAAAAACACTGTACAAAGGCGGACTTATTGCCGTGAGCATTTTCTACAAGTCTACCTTAGGGTGATGCAGAGAGAAAACATAGTAGGTGCAGCATAACAAATGGTAAGAAATCATTTACAAATAAAATATTACGATAAATACCACGTACAAATAAACTAATAGTAAAGAGAGAGACAAACTTACAACAATTTAATTATGACATGAATTCTGCCAGCTTCTTAAGTAAGTGTTCGCGAGCTTTAACTTTAACTTTTACTTTGTTTTTGGCCAACCTAATGTTGAAGACAGCCAGCGCCTTTAACCATGATAGGAGTCATATTCATTACTAGAGTCCATGTGAAAAGCCTTGTGCATTGATATAAGCACCAATTTTAATTACTTTAAAAAAAAATCCTTAAGGATATTTGACGTGGATAATTATTTAAAACTTAATTAATTCATATGGTTATACTTTCTTAAAAATATTCTCATCTGGTTTTGTATTAAACTTAAACCATTTTGTTTGCATAAAGTGCAATGTTGGCTAGTTTTTTTAAAGTCGAGAGAATAAGAATAGACTAAGAATAAATTTGATTAAACCATAGTTACAGTCATTTTCTTAGTCTAACATCATTAACGATATCGGTAAGAAGTTTTATTTTGACGAAATTAAATAACAGTGGTCCCCAAACTAGGCTGCACCTGTATCTTGGGGGCCAGAGTTGCGATAACTTTAAATTAAAAACATATTATTATATTATTAGTTGTGCTAATACTACTGTACTTGTACTAATAATAAATACTTGCATTTTGATAAATTGGAATATCGTATTTAGCAGAAAATTAGAAGAAAATAAAATGAAGAGGAAAAAGGGTTTTAGTTTACAATTCAAAATGCAAGTCGTCATCTAGAGATAAATTAATAAATCTTTATTATTAACGACTCGGTAAGCATTCACCTTAAATACCAAATTGAACAAAATAATAAAATACCAAACAAAATAAATATTAGGTATTAGAAAACAAAACGTATTGTCCAGTTGCACAAAATTAAATTGCTACAATATTTCACTTTCGATACCAGAGTCAGCGAAAAGCAAAAACTCAACTGCTTAATATTAACCTATTTATCCAGAATCTTATGTACTGTGAATTAAAGTGGCTGTTCTTGTCCGTCTGTAAGACCGCATTGTTTTTCTAAACATTGCGACGAATTTCGTTGTACTTTTTACCTAGATAATTGATTTCGGAAAGTGTGGAAGAAGAAGAGACATGCTGCGCCAACCTCAACTATATTGGGATAAGAGCAAAAGAATGATGAAAATTGATTCAGGAAAGTTAAGTGTCTCAAAAGTTTTTATTTATACAAGGTGTTGTTTTGCATCCTCGACAAAATTCAGGAGGTTGTCACAAAAGACATGAATAATAAATTAAAATTACGGTACCTAGTTAATTATTAAGAAACGCAGATTTTTTTGGTTGTTTATGTTTGTCAATATTTCAGAATAACCCCCATAACTTGGTTTAGGGAATAAGATATTATCGAATAAACGTTTAACATTGTTTGTATGTGTAGAAGCGCGGTTATTGGGCGAGAATCAGACGGCCCTCGTTTAAAACATGGGTGGTTTACACTTACCGATTTCCGTAAATAAGAAAAAAAAAATACTTACCCATTTTATCATTGATTCGGGACAAGAATCATTAGCATAGTTACCTCCTTGATTTTGACGAGGATGCAAAATAACGCCTTGTTTAAGCAAAAGAATCGAAAGTGTAGAGGATTTCATTTTGCCATCATCTGCCTAACTTTTTCCAAACTATGTTGGGATCGGCGTCTAGTCAAACTGGATGCAGCTGAATACCAGTATTTTACATGGAGCGACTGCCTATCTGACCTTTACAACCTAGTTAGTACTGGGTAATACGATACCCCATGGTAAGACTGGTTGTCAGATTTTCGGGCCACTGACTTCTTGTAACGACTGTCAAAGATCTACAAATGACAGCCGGGAACAATGGCTTAACGTGCTTTCGAAAGCATATATGGACTCGGTATGTAATAGGTGGTTACCTATCACAAAACCTAGGCAAGCGCGGCTTAATTTGAAGATCGACCCGTGCGGCTGTTCATCATCATCATCAGCCTATAAAGTTCCCACTGCTGGGAAACTGACCTCCTCTCTATGAGAGGGAATGGGCTGTAATCCACCACGCGGGCCTAGTGCGGGTTGGTAAATGTCACACGTCTTCGATTTTTTATTTCTAGGACATGCCGGTTTCCTTACGATGTTTTCCTTAACCGTTTTTTAGAGCGGCTATTATCATCAGCCATATACTTAAAATTCACAGTCACGGGCGCAGCCGTAAGCGCATCTACTACTTTCAATGCAACTTAGATACACTGAAATTCCGATGTTCAACATATCACTATATTAGAACCTTGCTCTCGTGCAAAACAGGGGCGGATCGCTAGTTTAAAACAAAAACAATTTTACTACATTTAACGTAGTTTATAACTTGTAGAATGTATCTTTTGACATCTGCCCGTGCGTAAAAAAGGTTTTTCGCTGGCTGTTACGCTAGTTGTCTTTGCCAATAAAAGTAAATGAAAGACAAATGTGAAATGTCATTTTACGCCATTTTCCCGATGTCAAAGCAACGTTTTGCGAAAATTTGAGTCTTTAAAAAGTTATAATGAGAATTTTAATCCTGCTAATTCAAAATACATTCAACTCCAAGGGCCCAGTCCAGCAAAGTTGATAGCCCGTCGAAATATTCGCACAGTTTACCACATTTATGATAGTAATGAATTGCAATTATTTTTAGTGCAACATAATGTTGGTTATATGCTTAATAACTATTTTATAGGCAGGTAGAGCAGCTTTATCATCATTTTAAATAATTGCAATAAGTCTAGGTTTCAAAGAGCTTCCCCCTTCCCTCCCACACGATTTGTTTTTGCAGTGACTTTCTGTGTTTTGCACAGGCAGACTTTAGCCTTAACATTCTGTGAGTTGCTTGTGTTGTGAATGTGAATTATGCAACTGTCACTGAATATACTTAACGTAATAGTTTTGATTGATAGCCCTAACAAAGCAAAAATAAAATGAACCTTCTTCCCAATCACGAACAAGGTAAAATCGCTCCAACTATTTTCTGGTGAAAAGATTGCTTTGTAGCAAAGCTGAGATGGTTATTCATCAAGGATAAATTATTGCATTCTAAGCAAAAGTCACGTCACCATGTTGACTTATCATTCATCACCATAATTTTGCCGTGTCAGGGTAGACTTACCCCTTAGCCACATGCTAAAGTCTGGAGAGACACGCGTCTTGCGACAACAGCTGCGTAGAACACAGATGAAAGAAATTGTTTAGAGCACGCCACGAGTAACTGTGACACGACTTGCAGAGCGCCCGTTTGGCGTTTATTGTGTCGCGACAGAAGAAGGTGATGAGCGATTTGCTGCGAGAGTGAATCGAAAGTATTAGTCGCTTGGCTGAGCGGGACATTCTGAAACGACAGCCTCTACAGAGATTACAAATGAAAGATATTCTATAGAAAATAATAATGATAAATGAGAAGATGTTTATTTTGCAAATAGGTTTTTTAAACACTTTTACACGTCGTCTTTTTTTTTTTTAAACTGGATGACGAATGATCTGCGAGCGCGGTCTGACGAGGCATCGTCGTCAGTGACGTGTTGGAACATGGCATGAAGTTGACCGCGCGTGTTGCTTGACGCAAGTCACATCACCTGAGGTCGTGAGGAGAGCCTATGGCATATACTCCCCATGAAAAACTCCACTAATCCAAGGTCACAATATGAAGATAAGCCTGCTTCACCAAGTAAATTCGTGTCAATATTATCTAACACTATCTTTGTTACCCTACTTCCCCTTTTCCCCTATTTGTCCCCGTTTCCCCGGTTTACTCGCGTGTGCCAAATTGCGCTGGTAAAAACGGTGTTAGGGTATGCCTATTTGGCTGTATAGGAATGCTTTGGCTTATTAAATTTGTTTCTTTTTAGATGCAGATTGGCAAGGAGTTTCTATGTTAAGTGGCTTGGCTGTATTCAGAGGTGTTTTTTAATAAAGCCAAGTAATAGTACTATAAAAAAAAACATTTTACCTGAAAGAGGTAACTGTACTAATTTATTCCACTCAGCAGCTTTGATGGTACACACACATAACATCACGTCTGTAAACCCCAAATGGTTAAGCAGAGGTGTACCAATTGGTACACATTTCGCCAGCTATGTTTAAGTCCCATTTAATAGGAGGCGAGCCTGTTGCCATCAACTGGGCATAAATCCAGACTTAGTAGCTGCTATTGAGAAATGCCTGATGCAGAAACCCAATAACACTTGGCCTGACTTGAGAGTTAAACCCAGGACCTCATGCTCAGCAGCTCACGCCTACAATCACTAGACCAACGAGGCTGCCTATAGTAGTAAAATATAATAAGCATGATAGTCATAAGCTAACCCCAACAGCGGTAGAGCAGCGGTGGCCCAGTGGTGGCAGCCCCGACTTACGAGCAGTAAGCCGTGGGTTCGAACCCAGGCAGGCGCATTACTTTGTGTAATTTATTTCATCACCGCTGCTCTCAAAAACGGTGAAGGAAAACATCGTGAGGAAACCGGCATGTCCTAAAACTAAAAAATTCGAAGACATGTGACATTTACCAACCCGCACTGGGCCCGCGTGGTGGATTACAGCCCACTCCCTCTCATAGAGAGGAGGCCTGTGTCCCAGCAGTGGGAACATTATATATGATGTTGATGAACCCCAAGTAAACATATTCCTAAAATAAATAGTATAATTCTTATTACCTTAAAACCCAAATACAACTCCTTACTACTTAACAAACATTACAAAGAGAAATCGCACTCTGAGAACAAAAGTGACCTAACCCGATATTACGGCGAATTGCGTTGCATACCTAAAACTACTCATATAAGCCCACGAAGAGCCCCATAGAAGCACCCGTGAAGCTTCTCATACTCAATACTTTATTGCATTCCATAATGCGTACATGTAACAGTTGGTATGTTAAAACATTGAATCAATTATGGACCCTGTCGGGCACAGCAAAGTTAATTTTCTTACCTTGCCATAACCTCCTTGCGGTCATCGGTAGTGAGTACTGCAGGTTGTCTTTAGCCACAGACAGTGGAGTTAGTCCCTTGTCCAATGCAACCACATCTAGGTGCGTACCCACCTCGGCTTAAATTAACGCTGGACATCGTCTAGTGAATGATGATGAGAAGAGCTTGTGGCTAAATAATAACAGCCGTACGGGTCGATCTTTAAGGTTAAGCCGGGCTTGCCGAGGTTGGCCCGTGGATGGGTGACCATAATTACATACCGAGTTTCCTCCGTGCCTCCGAAAGTACGTTAAGCCGTCGGTCCCGGATGTCATTTGTAGATCTTTGACAGTCGTTACGAATAGTCAGAAGCCAAAAGTCTGACATCCAGTCTTACCAAGGGGTATCGTATTACCCAGTTACTGGGTTGTGGAGGTAAGATAGGTCATGTAAAATACTAATACTCAGCTGCATCCGGTTAGACTGGAAGCTGACCCCAAGATAGTTTGGGAAAATGCTAAGCAGATGATGAGATGACATCGTCTAGTGACTCAAAACTAACCATATCGTGCTAGAAATGGACAAAAAACATCATCGCATATTTTATTGAAAACTCCCTACGACAAGAAACACAACTTTCAGCAAAACGCAAATTTTGTGTTAGGTCGCTTTTGTTTATAGAGTGAGACATGTACCTCTCAGAAAGGTTTCCGGACCCTCAGACGGGCATGGAGGCCGGATATCTATTAAGTGGAGCCTCCAGGCGTCGACCGGACCGGACTGACTCTAATGCAGATGAAACGGCCTTTCTGTCATGAAGATGTAGACTTACTAGATGGTGCAACTTTGATTCCATTTTACTTTTGTAAATATAGGTAAATAAGCCAACTGTTTAGGCAATATTTAGTCAGTCTTCTTAATCATGCGGTTAGCGCCTAACCTGGTGTCAGAGTTTTTATGCTAATCATGGGCCTTTGACTTGGCGTTAAATCATCATTATCATCATCATTGGCCTATAATGTTCCCACTGCTGGGACACAGGCCTCCTCTCTATGAGAGGGAGTGGGCTGTAATCCACCACGCGGGCCCAGTGCGGGTTGGTAGATGTCACATGTCTTCGAATTTTTAGTTCTACTACATGCCGGTTTCCTCACGATGTTCTCCTTCACCGAAGCAAGAGATAATTATTCAATACGCACATGAATCCGAAAAATAAGAGGTACGTTTCTTGCATATTGTCAGCGGTTTAAATTTTATAATAATTAATTTAAAATAATTCCACGGGACTTAAACATTACAGGTAATAATGCGAAAAATCAGAGGTACGTGTCTTGCATATTGTCAGCGGTTTAAATTTTATATCTACGAGTAGTCTCAAAGCTAAATTCAACTTCTTAATATCCTTATAACTTATTTTAGCAACCATTAGTTTTTTTAACATGAGCAAGTCAAGGGGTTTCGAATTGCAAACAGGCCGTGAGCAGCTTTTGTTATCAGTGTCTAGGTATGTATTTGGTGTCAATTTTTCCGATCAATTATAATAATAATATAAATAGCTAGGCGATTGGATCAAGGGCATGATTTTGCAAGTCAGTACACCTCGATGCAGCAATATATGTAGGTTCCTGTCTTTGGAGCCCTAAACACCGGTAGCTCAGACCCTGCTCTTGAATCCGGCCACAATTTTTTTATGTCTGTTTATATGTTTTTTTTTTTAAGTTTTTTTTTTTTGTATAATAGAATAATATATTATTTATAGAATATAAAATTGGAATGGATGTGCACAAAGGATGGTTAAATAAGACACAGGCTGGTATTTCAATTAAATTTTAATATTATCCAGAATTTAACTCAAAACGTAATAACACAACCAAACAATACACATTCAAAACAAAAGATTCACAAAAACAAAACACCTCTATTCAAATACAGAATACAATTTAGAAAAAAAACGCATCCACAGAGAGAGGAAACACTAAAATACAATAATACATCCATGGCGGTCCCTTTCACAAATGCCTTATAATTTCCTTTATTACGAATAAAAAACCCTGACGTTTTCATTTTTAACTTCAGAACGAAGCCTTGAAACCTCTCTAAAGCTCATTAATTTGTTCTTTTTGTAGTTTTTAAAATAATATTTGAATTTTGTGAGTGGTGATTAGCGTTAATGGACATTGCTTTGTGGTGAGGATTCGGATTTAAATGGGCATTCGTAATGTTTTTGGTGTTTTATGAATTTAGCAAAAACCTATACCGTTCCTACTGTTGTCTTGATGGTCAAGTGGTAACAAAAACGTCTATTGCTGCAGCTGCAGCTTTGAGGCCCTAATTCGATTACTGAGTCGAGTAAAGTGTTAGTGGGTTTTTCAGTAGCATTAACGGAGTCTAGATTTGTGATTGGTTAATGGCAACAGGCTCGACCCCTATCATCGTCATCATCATCAGCCTATAATGTTCCCACTGCTGGGGCAAAGGCCTCCTCTCTAAGAGAGGGAGTGGGCTGTAATCCACCACGCGGGCCCAGTGCGGATTGGTAGATGTCACATGTCACCAAATTTTTAGTTCTAGTACATGCCGGTTTCCTCACGATGTTTTCCTTCACCGTTTTTGAGAGCAGCGGTGTAGAAATAAATTAAACAAAGTAATGCGCTTGCCTGGGTTCGAACCCACGGCTTACTGCACGTAAGTCGGGGATGCCACCACTGGGCCACCGCTGCTCTCGACCCCTACTACATGGGACTTAAACATAACTTTGAAGAGATCTAGATTATAATGATCGGAAAACAGAGAAGCTGGCAGTGTGATTCCAGAGACTGTAGAAATACAACGCGGATTTCTCGCGTGTGGCTGGATGTCTCATGTCCTCAAACTCTTAATTCTCAGACGTGCCAATTTCTTTATTACGACCTTCGTTATAACATATTATCACGACTGTAATCCCTGAAGGGAAGACAGCGGTGTACACCCACATTTCTCCAGTTATTTTTAAATCTCATGTAAAAGGGGATCAGCCTATTGCCATTAACTGGACACTACTGCAGACTCTGTTTCTGCTGATGAGAAATTCTGGATGGAGAAATATAATTATTCTTTACCTTTTTTTTTTTACGGATGGGAAATCATCAAATGACTTCTCCCGCTCTGGGCGGAGCGGGAGGGAGTGTCAGACTTGTACTGACTAAAACCCACCCATGTTCCTTCTTCGCCCTTTGTGTTCCAGGGCCACGGTATCTCTTTCGAACAACCCGCAGCCCTGGCAGGCATCGGCCCTCTCGGACCCCTTCCGATAATTATCCTGACAATCGAACACAGGAACTGACGCTTAGCAGTAGCGTTTGCAACCTTGACACCAATGAGGCAGTCTAAGATTTCACCAACTCATATAAATAAATAAACTGACAATTACCTGAAAAGTTGTTGTCACAGAATAGAAATATTAAAAGCTTTGTACGGAACCGCACATTATTTTTCATACTCACGCGCCGTGCATTCTGTGCACTCAGCATTTCGTACCTATCACTAAGCTAATTTGTGTAAGTGTATTAAATCAATAAATCAGTGTTCAACGGACATTCGCGGTGGTCGGTTTTATTTCATCATCCCCATAGAATCGCCCCGGTATCATCACTAAGTGCAGGGATCCCCTACAAGCTTAATTCATCAGACAAGTTTCTCAGCTTTCATAAATTAAGTGCTATTTACCGAGATTCTCTTTTGTGTTTTATTACTAAGGGCAATTTTTTTGTTAATTCGTAATTAACAAGATTGAGTAAACATAATTAATTATGAACCAAATTATTAATTTAACTTCTTTTGTCGAAGAAAATGGGCTCGGCTCCCTAAATATAACAGGTAATATGTAGGAGTACTATTTATTATAATATACGTACACTGTGCCTAATCGTTCGGGAAAGACGGGCGTCATGCTGTGTTATGTTCATTATCATCATCTGCCTAGCCTTTTCCCAAAATATCTGGGGGTCGGCTTCCAGTCTAACCGAATGCAGCTGAGTACTAGTATTTCACATGAAGCGACTGCCTATCTGACCTCCACAACCCAGTAACTGGGTTATAAGATAGCCCGTGGTAAGATTGGAAGTCAGACGTCTGGCGTCTGACTACTCGTAACGACTGTCAATGATCTACAAATGACAACCTGGACCAACGGTTTACCGTGCTTTCCGAGGCACAGAGGAAACTTGGTATGTAATTATAGTCACTAATCCACGGACCAACCTCGGCAAGCACGGCTTAACCTTAAAGATCGACCCGTGCAGCTGTTATTATTTAACCACAAGCTCCTCCCGCTATGTTAAGTTCATTGTATCTAAAATGATTGACGTAAACAGCAGTGACGTTTGCCTGCAAAAACCTTTCGACCAAAGACATCCCTGAATTACTAACAAAAATCACAAATTCCTCAAAAAATACATTCATAAATTTCCTCACACTATTCGTTCAAGCAAGTATAGCACTAATTGACCTTCCGAAGTATTTCAAGCCCAAAGATTTAGCTCTGAGTGCCAAAAAAGGTCACTTATCCATCCTGGTGTCCTAGTACCATCATTTATCATTTAGACAAAACTCTGGGGCGTTGATACGTGAAACCGTCTTAAGATTTTCTTTCTTTCTTAAGCTTTGTTTGAACAATTCAAGATTAGCGTTAAGCCTGAATTATTATCCGTTTTTTTGCTTTATTTTTTTTTGGAAAAAAACAAACCGAGGCCTGGATTTTATATGTCGTTAATATTTTATGGTCGTTACATAAAGAACTTGACCAGAAACTTCAAAATCGTATTTTTATATAAGTACTTAGAATGTGCTAATCAATACACAAATAATTAGTCATTGCGGCCTAGCAAATGCTAATATGCTACGCCGTAGCGGATCTGCTACGCCATGGTGAATCTGCAAAGCCGTCGGCAATCTGCTACGCCGTAGCGAACATGCTACGCCGTAGCGAATATGCTACACCGTAGCGAATATGCCACGCCATAGCAAAGCAATTACGGCTCTTCTTCTCTAAAACTTGCATACTCGTAAACTGTACTGTACTGGTTCGATATTCGATGATATACTTTTTTTTTACATTGCGTGACTTTATAAACTCTAGAATTTATAATCGCCTCACAACCGAACGGCATGTTCCATTAACCCACTTTCCAAACAAGAAATACCTTCATTTGATCACTCTTACAGGCTCCTTAGTAATAAATCATTAATGTTAATCTCCACGTAAACACCTTTGTTTGTCTATATTAACATATTTTATTCAGTCTACACGAATACTAAAGTTGAGACAAGCAGTCGTCTTGTCTTCATATAAGAAAGAAAGAAATTAGATACTCGTTTGTCACAAAACTTCTTAGTAAGTTGGTGTTAATGGTATTTATTTGTGAGAATTGAATGTTTTATTTACAGGGTGTAACGGAAAGGGTATATACATACTTAAGGGTGTGCTACAGACCATCAAACTGAACATGTTTCTCCATCGGACAAACATCGTAATAGCGCAAAAAATATCAGCTGCCCCATACATTTGGGTCGAATAGGTATTGCAATTTTGTATGGGGCAGCAGATATTTTTTTCGCTGAAAAACATGTTTTATGATGAGAAACATGTTCAGTTTGATGGTCTGTAGCACACCCTTAAGTATGTATATACCCTTTCCGTTACACCCTGTATAAAAAGTATAATTATACAAATGATAATATTAGTAATCGATTTTGACAATCTAATTCACAAAGTTGCCATGAAAAGTTAATAAACAGCAATAATTCTATCATAAAATGATGTATTTTCACGTACTGAGAATATTGACAAAATCGGTTGCACATATTCTGGAGCTCGTGTCTTGATAATAACAGCCGCTCGGGCCGATCTCTAGGATGAGCTGCACTTGCCTAGGTTGGTTCGTGGATGGGTGACCACCCATTACATACCAAGTTTCATCCGTCTCCCGGAATGCGGGTTAAGCCGTTGGTCTCGGCTGTCATTTAAAGAGCTTTGACAGTCGTTACGAGTAGTCAGAAGTCAAAATTCTGACATCCAGTCTTACCAACGGGTATCATGTTGTCTAGCTTCACGGTTGTGGAGGTCAGATAGGCAGTCGCTTCATGTAATATACTGGAACTCAGCTGCATCCAGTTTGACTGGTAGTCTACCCCAAGAGAGTTCTGGAAAAGGCTGGGCAGATGATGACGGTAATATGTATGAATCTCCAGGGACTACATCACTTACATTACTCCGAAGTTATTCAAATAGCGAAGTTAAGTTATCAAGAGGTTTCATCAAGCGAGTTTTACTACGCACTAAATACACCGTGTAAATCACCTCATCACGAAGCCGTCAACCAAGCATTCTGTATATGAAAGTAAGTAACTTTACGCAAAAATTATTGCTGGGAAGCGACTGTTTTTCGGGAGTGTAAAATAATGTTTTGTGGTAGAACTCAATGTAACGCACTTAAAACATTGTGCTGATGGACGGATTGAATAGTACGAGGGTCGTGGAGGTGTTTAAAGTAAAAATCTCACATTAAAAACTTGTATTTAAAAAAATACTTGTCAAAAAGTTGGAACTTTGACCCCTAATATCTCCGTAACTAGAAGGTTCTCAGGTATGGTGTAGAACAACAAAATGATCGCAATGACAGGAAAAACCAGTGCCTTTTGGCTTTGTTAAGACGTGTTTTACAACCTTTATAAGTTAGTTGACAAATAACGAATGGGACTCAGCGTCAAATGCTTTTATGTTTAAAGTAGTGCGGTTTCCGAGATTAGATACCGGTTTTATTGATTCGGGTTTTAAGTTTATTGATCTACTATTCCTGGAAACATACGTCAATAAAACGTTTTCCTTGTTCCATGAAGATAATGGTGATGACATTGCAACGTACTTCAACAAATTTTTCATAAACATTGCGAATGCAATAAACCACAAATGGGAAGAAGGTTAGCAAACTCTATTTATCTTGAAACAGTTGATAATGTTGATGTTTATTAAATAACAATGGAGTTGCGAAATACAAACTCAGCTGGGTATGATGGTCATCATCTGCCTAGCCTTTTCCCATACTATCTTGGGGTCGGCTGCCAGTCTAACCGCATGCAGCTGAGTACCAGTATTTGACATGAAGCGACTGCCTATCTGACCTCCACAACCCAGTAACCGGGTGATACGATACCCCTTGGTAAGCCTGGATGTCAGACTTTTTTTTGGCTACTGACTACTCGTAACGACGTCAAAGATCTACTAAATGACAGCCGAGACCAACGGCTTAACGTGCTTTCCGAGGCACGGAGGAAACTCGGTATGTAATTATGGTCACCCATCCACGGACCAACCTCGGCAAGCACGGCTTAACCTTAAAGATCAACCCGGACGGCTGTTATTATTTAGCCACGAGCTCTTCAGAAGAAAAGAATTTAAAAACAGAAGCGGGGACTGACCATGGAATATTACTCATCATAATTCTCTTGCCCTTGTCCCAATTTATTTGTGGTCGGCGCAGCATGTCTTCTTCTTCCATACTTCTCTATTACTTGTCATCTCAAGAGACACCTCTTTTTTTGCCATCTCATCCTTCACACAGTACATCCATCGCTTTTTTGGTTTTCCTCTACTGTTATACCTATGGAATCCCTCTCATTTTATAAATAAATACCACTGCACGCACTAGTTGCGTATTTAATAATATGTAATGTAGTCGAATGTTTGTAAAGAACAAGCTCGCTCTGTTATAACATACGGAACAATAGCTCCTAAGTTTTCTTATACTCGTATTCATAGGCTTGACTTTTTGGCGTAATACGGAAAATTGTTGGCTTCGTAAGGCTATGGAATTATAATCAAACGATTATAATTATATTATAATCTCATGAAATGGAACATCCAGGACTTGATTCAGTTGGTATATTTGAATTCGACAACGTAGATATTTTGATCAGATAAATATTTGTTCTGTTAATTCGCTTTCTCGAAATAAGATTTTCGATCTCAATTGATTCTATGTTTCAATTCTGTAAATTGTTTAAAAAATATTTCAATTCGTCATAATAAATCTTTCAAAACTTGATGCCGTTGGTGTTCTATATTCGATTTCTGTAAAAATAAATACCGTAACAAAAGAGGTCACACTCTTTTTTAAAGTCCAGTCGTAATCTAAGTCATATTTTTTTTTTCAGACCAAAACAAAAGCATACACCGTACTATGAATTCTCCCCTCGCAGCCATGCGAGAAATTCCACCAAGTGAGGCAAAGCATTTTTCATCCCAACGTTCGAGAATAAAACCCGAACACAGACTAAACGGCATTTATAAGTTTTATTTTTGTATTTTATTTGATCGCGATTTCAATGTAAACGGTCTTGGTGTAATGTTTTGGTATTGATGGATCATCATCATCTGCCTAGCCTTTTCCCAAACTATCTTGGGGTCGGCTTCCAGTCTAACCGGATGCAGCTGAGTACCAGTACTTTAAATGAAGTGACTGCCTATCTGACCTCCACAACCCAGTAACTGGGTAATACGATACTCCTTGGTAAGACTGGATGTCAGACTTCTTGACTTCTGACTACTCGTAACGACTGTCAAAGATCTACAAATAACAGCCGGGACGAACGGCTTAACGTGCTTTCCGAGGCACGGAGGAAACTCGGTATGTAATTATGGTCACCCATCCACGGACCATCCACGGACCAACCTCGGCAAGCACGGCTTAACCTTAAAGATCGACCCGGGTGGCTGTTATTATTTAGCCACGAGCTAAAAACCACAACTGGTACACCACACAACTGGTATTGATGGATATAAAGTGAATAAAATCATTGCTTTGTTGGTCGACTGGTCACAAACGCGAAGCTGAGCATGAGGTCCAAGGTTCGATTCAAAAAAGTGTTATTGTGTTTTTCCATCAAGAATTCGCCAGTAGCAGCCACGGAGTCTGGTCTTGTGCCCGGTTGATAACAATAGGCTCGCCTCTATTACATGAGACTTAAAGACGCTATAGCGACCACTAAACTACTTGCTTCATTACAAACACTTTTAGCTGCAAAAAAAAAACAAAACACTATATTGCAAACATTCAAAATTACACACCATCTCACAAATACAGCGCCGCGAAAGGAATTTGATGGACTCGATTCATTTTTTCCGCTCACTAGCGGAAATGCCTTCAAACTTCGACGTGTATTTATGACTTAATATTCCGTTTGCGAATACAGACGGCAGCTCGTTTGATTGGCGGGCTATAACGGCTTTTATTTATGACTTTAGGAGGGGGGAAAGAATTGGGGACCTCACGCGATTGAGACCACATCTGGCTAAACCCGTAGCCAATAATGAACCCCACCTGGGTTCATTTTTGATGTATTAATAGTGGTTGTCTGTGTTGGATTGGTTGTGCGCCTTACCTTGCCTAGAAAGGAAGTAATTGCTGAGATGAAAACTTATACAAGGTGTTGTTTTCCATCTTCGTCAAAATTCAGTAGGTTGTCAGAAAAGACATACATTTTCATTTTGAATTACGGTTCTTAGTTAATTATTAATAAACGCTGATTTTTTTGGTTGTTTATAGTTTGTCAATATTTTAGAGTAAACTCCTTTTTTTTTGCGGATGGGAAATCATCAAATGACTTCTCCCGCTCTGGGCGGAGCGGGAGGGAGTGTCAGACTTGACTGACTAAAACCCACCCATGTTCCTTCTTAGCCCTTTGTGTTCCAGGGCCGCGGTATCTCTTTCGAACAACCCGCAGCCCTGGCTAGAGTAACGTCCTTAAGGTGGTTTAGGGAATAGGAAATTATCGAATAATAATTTGAGATTGTTGAACGGCTGGTTCAAACTTAACGATTTCCGTAAATAAGAAAAAAAATTACGTACCTATTTCATTATTGATTCGGGACGAGAATCATTACCATAGTTACCTCCTTAAATTTGACGAGAATGCCAAACAACACCTTGTAAAGAGGTATGCCCAAAGAAGGCATAGACAAAGAAATAGACATAACAAGACCAATGCTAAATAAATTTGGATGAAGGGCTGGAGATTATTGTTTATCTTTTCGAGTCATGCTTGCAGCTGTGGTATACAGCTGCAAGCATGACTCGAAAAGCATTTTACTCCAACCTCCACATCAAAGTTAGTACTAGATAATACCTGAAGATCTTATTATTTAGCAACGAGCTCCACAGCGATAATGTCGATATAAAGTTTGACGACACGGTTGGCGCAGTGGTTGAGCGATCGACTGCTGCGCTACGTGTCGCGGGTTCGATCCCCGCACGGAACAAATATTTGTATGGCCTACAGATAGTTGTTCCGGGTCTGGCTGTTTGTGTATGTGAGTTTAAATGTTTGTAAACGCACCCACGATACAGGAGAAATTCCTAGTGTGGGGCAACGTTTTTATAAAAATAAAAAAAATAAAAAAGTCAAAACTGAGTCAATCGAGATAAAAATCTTTGGAGTAATACGAAACACTTTGAAAATGAAAACCAGTTGTCTACGGCCTCTGGAACTGTTTTCTAAGGTTGTAAGGAATGAGGCTGTAATTGCCTCTGAAGCAATCTCTAACAGTTTGACTTTAAGCCTTGACCAAAATACCTTCCTGCTGTTTGAAGCTCTGAAGCTTTAAAAAAACTAAACAGTATTTAAAACCCGATTAAATGTACATTTTCTTTGAGACTAAAACACGAAGAATTGTTGTTAATTATAAGTTAATTGAGATAAATCATCATCATCATCTGCCTAGGCTTTTCTCAAACTATCTTGGGGTTGGCTTCCAGTCCAACCGAATGCAGCTGAGTACCAGTATTTGACATGAAGCGACTGCCTATCTGACCTCCACAACCCAGTAACTGGGTAATACGATACCCCTTCGTAAGACTGGATGTCAGACTTTTTTTTGGCTTCTGACTACTCGTAACGATTGTCAAAGATCTACAAATGACAGCCGGGACCAACGGCTTAACGTGCTTTCCGAGGCACGGAGGAAACTCGGTATGTAATTATGGTCACAGACCAACCTCGGCAAGCACGGCTTAACCTTGAAGATCGACCCGCGCGGCTGTTATTATTTAGCCACGAGCTCCTCACAAAATAATTAAAATAATCTTAATCATGTTAAATAAATATGAGCTGTAGCATTGTAATGCTATTGATATTGTTGAAGCTGTTGCATCAACTTGCACTGTTTCTGAACAGTTGCCAGGAGTCCTGTGTCTGAACAGGCCTCCTGTCTATGAGAGGTTTTTTAAACCTTACCCCACACTAGACATTTCGCCTGTATCGTGGGTTTGTTAACAAATATTAAAACTATCATTCACATTTGACAAACAGATATACCCGGGTCAACTATCTATAAGGCATAAAATCAAAAAATCAAAATCAAAATATTTTTATTTCACATAGGCCTACATGGGCACTTGTAAAACGTCGACAAAAAGGTGCTCGGTTCGGGTTGGTCGTTTCCTATGGAGAAGAACCGGCAAGAAACTCCATGGTTACTCTTTTGAAATAATTGGGCTTTACAATTTTTCTATGTTACAGCAGTGGCACTTAAGTATGAGTGGACATCGTAGGCCCGACAATAAGTCGTTGCTTACTACAAAACGTAGAACAAGATAAAAAGTTACCAAGGATCTAGGAATCTATAAGGCCTACAATGTCCATACATTTACAAACAATCGGTAAATAAGAAAAAGAGTCTATACAAAAAAAATATATATATGAATTTTTGTACCGTGCGGAAATCTAACAAGCAGCGCAGCAATCAACCAACAATATAATTCAAAGAAACGGATAAAACCATAAATAAATGTATCTTGTTTCTTATAAATTACTAGCGGCATGTCCCGGCTTTGCACGGGTGGTCATTTTTTTTAAACATTATGGGATAAATAAAGACAATTTAACTTATAAATATGCTAATTTAAACGTACATGACTAAATTTTTCCAAATGTTCAAAATAAA
The DNA here is from genome assembly GCA_963082945.1 of Cerastis leucographa. NCBI lineage: Eukaryota > Metazoa > Arthropoda > Insecta > Lepidoptera > Noctuidae > Cerastis > Cerastis leucographa. The sequence continues at coordinate 1,966,294 of OY720369.1, read as the reverse complement.
CAAAACGCATTTTTTTTGTTGTTTTAAATATTTTCCTTTATTCACTTAAATCCACATAATTAACATTTTTAAATAATTTTACAAAATTGATATAAAAATCATTTAAAAATATAACAAATAGTAGCCCACCGGCATCGGAAACAGGGTCCGGGCTACCGGTGGTCAGAGCTCTTGAGAGAGGAACCTCCGAACAATATGCGCCGTTTCCAGAAGTACTGCTTTCTGAATCAAGTCCTTGATCCAGCTGCCAAGCGAAAGCCTACTCAAATGTTAAATATTTTATTTTTAGGGGGTGTAATTATTTTACTCATGTAATTTTTATTTCTTTATTTATATTTAATTTTAAGTTCGTACGTTTTTATTTTGTAATAGTTTACCTTAAAGCTTCACTGTACACTATGTTGGCAGTGGTATTTGTAGGTGATAACAAAACATTGATTTTCAGGAGATCCTACTCGAGAAAGAGCAACATACAATTGCCCATGAGAAAAGAACTCTTTCCTCAGGTTGATGCCAACCATCGAGAAACCCTGGGATTTATTTATTGTAAGGGCAAACGATATCTTTACAGGAAATTGTAACCTTTTAAAAGTTATAGGCAAATCCGTCGGTATCCTTGGAATCCGCAGAATGTGAGCCAGCTGACCGGCCGCGGGGCCCGTGATGATAGTTGCTACAATCACATTCTCCTAATTCCTTTATCAAAAATCTTGTACCATTACACATACTGGGAGGGCTTAAATTTATCAATAGCATAATGAAGTACCTACTATGCGAACACCCCTCTCCCACACTTCAGAGCCATCTCTCTCGCCGCGTTGTTCGCTGCGCTGCGTGGAGGCTCAACGGCGCGTCAGCGTGTAATTTTTGTTTATATAGATATTTTTAATTTCGTAATATCTTTTGAATGTAATGTCCGATTTTAATCATTTAAAAAGTAATTAATAGGTATTGAAACTGTCTTGAATACGAAATCGTTAATTTGGATAAGAATTAATACTAAGGTATGGATAACATGGTCTGATTACGATCAGCATTTCTATCAACTTTTATAATGTAAAAGTAGTTATAGTGACTTATCTACAATAGTTGGAGATATGGTCTCGCAAAGTTTTTTGTTTATATTGATATGTTCTATAATATTGTAGAACATTTTTTTATTCTATCATCAATACTTTCCACAGCGCATGCGAGGAAAGACATTTTATGGCTCATTTTTTACACCTTGGGTTGGTTTTAGTAGTGATTTCTAAGGATCTCTATTTTTGTTTAGTAATAAATACAGCCTATGTTACTCAGTGATAATGTAGCTTTCTAACGGTAAAAGAATTTTTGAAATCGGTCCAGTAGTTTTTAAGTTTATTCGTTACATACAAAAATACAAATCTTTCCTCTATATAATATTAGTGTGGATGTAGATTATTAGTGTAGATATTTCAATCAGCTCACACAGGAAAAACTGTAGTTCCACAACTTTTTCTACCTCCAAACCAACTTTCAAACTTTTCCAAACCTACCCAAAGTACTTTCTATCCAACACTCCAGAACTGATTGAGTATGTAAAAGAAACTGTTGTTTACCCCTGTTTACCCGTATTTACCCCGTTACCCTACAAATGAGGGGAAGCGGGTAGCTAATGAGGCTTAAAAAGGTCTGCAATCTGTCAGTATTCCGGCACAGTTGCTGCTTAGTTTGGTAACGAAGTATAAGATTGAGTCCAGTTTATAGTTTTCTGATAAACCTATCCTTTGCCTAGCCTTTTTCCAACTATGTTGCTCGGCGTCCAGTCTAACTGCAGCAGAAGACCAGTTATTTACATGGAGTCACTGCCTATCTGACCTCCACAACCCAGTTAGTACTAGGTAATAAGATAAGAATGGTTGACAGACTTTCAGGCCACCTTTCACGACTGTCAAATACCTACAAATATGAATGAACCTTAAACCTTTACAAAATAAATTTTCTAACTGATAGTGAAAACCACGGCATAATCCGTTGAGTAGTTTAGAAGATAATCGTGGTAACACAAACAGACAATTGATAGACCCTTGAATAAAACAGCAAAATAGAAATCAAATAAAAATAAATCACCCAAAATCCTACACAATGAGAAAACCCACAATTTTTCACAGAAAACTCGATCAAAACGCTCGCCCCTGACGAACCAACAAATAGAGAAAGGTGACTTTTTATAACTCAACAGACTTCTCGGCAAACCGAGGTCACAGTTTATGGCAAAGTTTAGACACACAGTGCTTTTCTAATTTGTTGCTAGTACTTTTTGTAGTCTGTGGCTAAAAATATTTCGTCCACGAATAAAAATATGCCGAATTCACGACCTCGGGCTATACGATTGACTGGACACAGAACCAGACTGCGGGCGACGGATTTTTGCAGGTACAGGAATATCGGGAAACATTTAGGAAGCTTTTTCGGGTCATCTCGTCGCGTATTCCACAGAGCCTAAAGACTAAGGTATTCAATCAGTAATTTTTGCCTGCTATGATTCACGAGCGCGGGCTAAAGCGTGTCCACGTTTTGGCCTCGTGAGTCATAATAGGCAGCTTACGGTTAGTCTACAAATTCAAGGTCAGTCAGCGAGCTAAGGAACTGCCTATCCTTAGAGTCTATCTGTCAGTCATGGGCCGGCCACATTAGTCGTGGAACCAATGACCGTTGGGGTAGACGTGTTTTTGAGTGAATCGCAAGCGTAAGGTGGGAGTGGGACGCCCTCAGACTCGGTAGAGCTACGATCTCCGCAGGGTAGCTGGTAGCAACTGGATGAAAGTTGCCGAAAATCGAGTCAGTTGTCTTAGCATTTTTTCCCTTACTCTGTCGCAAAACGCGTGTCGCGTGAGTCTGTAGTTCGTGGCCGAGCGTTTAGACTTGCGTAGGTGTTGAGTGGCCATTAGAATTTCGTATCAGTTTCTCTTTTATTATAAAAAAATAGACGAAAAAGATTGGCTTTTTGATATATTTCGTAGAATTACAGTCTTATATGATTTATTTGAAAATACATGTAGGTCTGTACAATATAAAAAATAAAATCCAAACAATTGTACAGTGAAAAGAATCATATTTACAATTAAGTATGATAAAAATATAAAATAATGTACCTACCTACTTAAAATTACAAAAAAATCTTTCATACATCCTCCCACAAAACAATCACAAGAAAAATTCATCTTTCGTTCATCTTCTCGCAGAAACTCAAATATCTACGGCATACGTCTTATCCCACCCATTTCAAAGCAAATAAATCACACTCTGGTGTCGATGAAGCATTCAGCATTGCCAGGGCGCGAACCAAGGGAGAGTTAGAATGTAAAACTATGCGTGCAGACGGAACGTCCAACAATCTGTGTTCACGAGTTCTCACTGTTGGTATTTGGGCACGGGAGAAACAAAAATGCTCACAAGCGGGTAGTTCCAGGCAATCAGATTCACCACGAATGACACGACCAGCAAACATCAATAAATAGAAGTTACGCCTGACTTCGAGAGAGTTGAATTTTAATAATCCAAGTATAAATTGTGTGGGGTACAGAAAGGGATAGTATCCGAACAGTTTCTTAAACAAAATCTAAGAAATATTTTTTAGACCCTCTCCAGAAGCAAGGCATAATTACTGTCATAGGGTTTCCAAATAATTAAAGCTGACTCTAATTTACTTCCGACTAAAGCCATATAAACTTATTTTTATTGCCAGAGGTTGTTAAATTCACGCACATTTCGGATAGTGAAGAGATCGAAGAGGGGTGTGCACCACCTCCCTGGTGATGCCCATGGTGAGTAGTGACAAGATTTCAAATTTCAAATTGACCAGACCTGTAGAAGTTGTTTATATCCTTTCATCAACTAGAAAACAGGTGATAGTCTTCAAACGCAAAATTTTCTCGAAACATAGCTAAAAACACTCTCGATTAAAACACCTTTCAAACGAAACTATTTTTAACAAAATTGGTTCATCCGTTTAGGAGCTACGATGCTACAGATAAAATCAAAATAATTTATTTTACATAGGCCTACATGGGCACTTATAAAACGTCAACAAAAGGTGCATGGTTCGGGTTGGTCGTTTCCTATGGAGAAGAACCGGCAAGAAACTCCATGAATACTCTTTTAAAATCATTTGGTTTTACAATATTTGAAGTTACAGCGTTAGTACTTAAATATGGGAGGACAGTGTAGGCCCGACAATAAGTTGATTGCTTTTTGATTGCTACAGAAGGTAGTAATAGAAAAAAAAATATAGACACACAGAAACACACGTCAAACTTTTAACAACCCCTTTTTTTTGGTCGGGGGTCAAAAATAAAGTTCCTCCTATTGCATCACAGCTATATATTACAGCCAACCGTTTTAAAGTGAAATCACTTTGATATCGTTACGTGCCCGTCTCGTTACCGTCGCTCAAATCCAGTTACGTGTAAACGCGTATAAAAGCCCTTTGAACTTCAACTTGATTTTATTTTAGACTTCCCTTTTATTAGTTGTGTTTACGTTTCTAGGTGTAAACTTTGCATTTGTGATTAAGGAAGTTATTGCTTTTAAAAATGGTACTGAGGACTAAAAAACGTAAGTTTATCGCCGAATATGATGTTAGAAAAAAAACGTCAATTGTCGCCATCATCTTTCTGCCCTTGTCGTAAGTTACTTGGGGTCGGCGCAACATGTTGTTTTCTTTAGTCCTCCTTAACAGTCACTTCTTTTTTTCTTCATAATACTCGTATCAATCATGTAAAAAGGGTTTCATTCGAGTACATGGGACTTAAACATAACTGGCGAAGTGTTCGGGGATTACAGGCTGTTGGGGTGATCAAAAGTAAACTCTTGCAAGTAGAGTAGAATTTATTAATATAATCTTGACATGTAACAACATGTCAAGGTTGTTACATGTCAATTTTGTTGTAACAACAACGAATAATAGAAAAGGGTGGTGAGCGCGATTATAAAGATGCGTGCGCGCTCCGTCGTTAATTGCAAGTTTTTTCAATATGGCCACCGGCGGACACCGTACCGCGTCGCATTCCAACGCCGATTCACGTCTGATGTTGGTTGCGTGGCATCATAGTGTTCAAGCTCCGTTGCAAACACAGGCTTAATGTAATATTATGTTTGTTGTTTATTCAACGATGCATGATGAATGGATTGAGTGATCTCAATCTAGAGATCACTCAATCCATATTCATCACTCTTTTAGACACACGCCATGCATCCCTTTTCATTACACGTCAGATATACAGTCGTCGTTTAAGGGTTCCATGGTCAACAAGGATTCCTTATAGTTTCGCCATGTCCGTCTGTCTGTCTGTCCGCGATTTAGCTCAAAAACTATTGATACTAGAAATTTGTATTTGGCATGAGTGTACACGTTAATGACGCCGAAAAAGTGATAAAATAAAATTTTGAACAAAACAATTATTTAGGGTACATACCTCCCCACATGTAAAGTGGGGATGATATTTTTTTTTTTCGTCCTTCCCATAGTGTGGCATTTATTAAGATAGGTCTTTCAAAAATATTAGGGGTTTGGAATGACCTATTTTTAAGTAAGTAAACCGTTCGTGATATATCAAGCTTTAAAGAAACAATTTTCGTTAGAGTCAAGTCCCCCCTACCAACTAAACGATTGAAGTTAGAAATTCAAATGTCACGGCAGTAGTACCTATTATAACGAAGTTTAAAGGAAAACCATCACACCTGAGCGTTTATTCCTTACCGCTTTTCATACAAACTTTCAAGTAGTTTTTTTCCGAAATGACTGAACCGATTTCAACGAAGAATGAAACTTTATACGCATAAGCAGGATACATAGGTCTAAAAAGTTACTAAAAAATATTTTCAAAATGTGTTTTAAAACAAGAGATAATTGGAATTTTCTGTTTCTATAGAAAATTTAAATTTGGTCTAATTTAACTGTAACACTATTTTTCGAAAATGTTTTTAAGTAACTTTTTAGATCTGTGTATCCTGCTTATGTGTACGAAGTTTCATCAAAATCAGTTCTGTCATTTCGGAAAAAAACGACTTGAAAGTTTGTATGAAATGTCGTAAGGCGTAAACGCTCTTAAGTGGGCTTTACAAGTTTACGAGTAATAGTCGACCAATAGTATTTTCTCGAACATTATTAATAACACTTACAACGTGATATTTACCATGTGTATTATTTAATTCGAGTTCCCGATATTTCGGCGCTGTTGCAAACGCCATGATCACGGATAAACGGTTTATCCGTGATCATGGCGTTTTGAAACGACGAATAAAGTAAGAATTTAATCAAATGCAAAATGAGCTTTAAGTTAAGCGACTAACATTCAAACACTAACAGCGAGCAAATAAACAATTTACCGTCAACGTAACGATAGGTCAACGACATGATAACGACGCCGACACGTAATCGTTTGCGTCTCAGTGCCCTTAAACGCGAAAGTACCAAAGAGTGTTCTGTATGCGCGCTTCAGTTCATTAGGGATGGGATGAGGTGGTGGACGGTGTCGATAATTTTGAGAATTATCGACTATTAATCATAGTGTGCTAAACCTTTTGCCAGCTGTGCTCAAGTCGGCGTCTCATCTAACCAGATGCAGTTGAATACCAGTAGTCCGAAATTCACAACTCAACTGGGCTGCCAACTAGTCTTGTCAACGTGCAACGTGTTTTGCGCTTCTGATTTCCCGCAACGTCTGTCAAAGATCGACGAATGACAGTAGTGCTGTTGGTTCCACCAACTATTTATTTAGCTTTGCTAAGTAAGTAAGGAATTTGAATGAATTAAGTGAGAGTTTTCAACTATTGTGTCTGTTAAAAATAAAAATGTGAAGTGATTTGTTTGCATAACTTGAGAACGACTTAACCGATTCATTCATCTTTTTTTAAATTGTTTCTAATATTTTCAGAAGTTTTTTTGGTAGGTAGGTGGTAGGTAGGTAGGTAGTAGGTAGGCAGGTAGTAGTAGGTAGCTAGGTAGGTATCTAGTGGGTAGGAACAAGTGCATTGCAACGCAAGCCGGGATCAGCTAGTAGGGAATAGTTTTCACATTGGATTTATTTAAAGAATTTCACTTCAATGAATGCAAGCCTACTGATAGTTTGTTAAGGCTCTGTGTGTTACTATTTGTCGAGTGATTGCACTACGAAACAAGGATGGTTTTTTTTTTTGAATGTTTTTCAAATACAGCATGTATCAGAAAGGTGTGGTTTTATTTATGGGCGTGGTACAGAAATGAAACAAGAGGAGCTTATGGTTGAATAATAACAGCCACACGGGTCGATGTTCAAGGTTAAGCAGCGCTTGCCGAGGTTGGTCCCTGGATGGGAGACCATCATTACATACCGAGTTTCTTTCGTGCCTCGGAAAACACGTTAAGCCGTTGGTCCTGGCTGTCATTTGTAGATCTTTGACAGTCGTTACTAGTGGTCAGAATCCTGAAAGTCTGACAATCGGTCTCACCAAGGATTATCGTATTACCCAGTTACTGGGTTGCGGATGTCAGATAGGCTGTCGCTCCAATACTGGTACTCAGCTGCATCTGGTTAGACTTCAACATAGTTTGGGAAAAAGCTAAGCAAATGGATTGGTACAGACATTAAACGTGAGAAAACATTAAACATGAGGAAAGTTATAAAGTTTGATAGTCTATACCTCATCCTTAAAAATACACCTTTCAAAATACATGCTGTAAAAACATATTAATAACGTTATTAAAAAAGTTACAAAGGAGATCGTTATACAAATCAAAATAAACAGTCTCTCTCAATACATAATAGCAATTATCAGCTTTCCTACTTACACAATGTGGCACATAATCACTTGCCAGCAAGCCTAAAGCTAAGCATTAATCAATCAATCACTATCTATTCCCCAACACACCACTTCAAGTAGCACAATACCCTCTTAAGTCTAGCCCATAGAGGCATAGTCAACACAATATCGACAGTATTAATACCCTAATCGATATGTCGATATGTTACGTAATTATCGCGTCACATCACTAGTGCACGGTCCGTGCATCGGCCCGCTCGAGCATATGATCAGCAGAGGTCTGTGTTGGGTCGGTACTGAATCGGGAGTTTGGTTCTTAGGTCCTTCAATTAAATTATTAAATGACAATATTACACAGGTCATCAGAAAAAAATAGTGTAGTTTAAAACAACTGCTAATGGATACAAACAATTTGTTTTTTTTTATGCTGGTGTAAACTTCCAGCGAAACCGGTTGCAGCTGAATGCCAGTATTCTTATACGACTTCTAAAAAAGGAGTTTAAGTAGTCTATTAATAACTATTGTCAATAAACTCCACAAATGAATGGGTAACACAAATCTGGATTTTGTGATATTATTATTATGAATCTGGGTTCATAATGATCATAATTATTTTACTGAATAGAAACAAAAGGCAACTCGCAGTTTATTAGTTATTTTTTTTTATTTTTTTTGCGGATGGGAAATCATCAAATGACTTCTCCCGCTCTGGGCGGAGCGGGAGGGAGTGTCAGACTTGTACTGACTAAAACCCACCCATGTTCCTTCTTCGCCCTTTGTGTTCCAGGGCCGCGGTATCTCTTTCGAACAACCCGCAGCTTTCGAACAACCCGCAGCTTTCGAACAACCCGCAGCTTTCGAACAACCCGCAGCTTTCGAACAACCCGCAGCTAGTTATTTTACCTTGAACACAGTACAAACTTTGTTGATGATCACAGAGTGCTAAATCAATATAAAGATCTTTATGGCAGTTCTAATAAAATTTGTGTCACTAAAACAGAGTTGACCGTACCCCATCACACAACTTTTATTTCGGACCCCCTTTAAAATCATTAGTCTCTGTGTAGGAGTTTGGGTGTGAATTTGAAAGAACTTACCAGCGAACTCCCGCTCACTGCCTCGCGCACCTCATGGGCTCGGCGTAATGCAGTCGTCCTAAATCCAGCTAAAACTCGCTTCACATTTATTTCCACAGGGGTTGGTTAATGTTATTGTTCGTATCTTGGAGGGGTTGTAGCACAAAACACTGAAGGACCACTTCTTATTAGAAGAAAGTTTTTCCTCGCGCGGAGCACGTTACTTTACGAGTTGTGTCGATTGGTACAAGTGAAAATCCACACGGAAGCGCGGCGCTGCTGTCGCCCTTCGTAGACCAATTGGATTGCTCAGCGAATAGACGATGAGCAAGCCGGCAAATTAATCAAATCACATCCCCTTTTACCACACACAAAGGCTTGAGTACTAGATGTGGGATGAAAAGAAAGACTATCTAAATTCCTGAGATTAAATACAGAAAGTAGGTACCTAATACCTATCATAAAGAGAACGGTACGTAACATGCCGCTCGCCTTAAAAGAATAGATTTCTTTTAACTTTTGGTTATAGACATTATAAGAATGTTTCACTCGAAAGAGCCATGAAAAATAATACAGAAACATGAAAACGAAAACTTAAATTTACTCTTACTCTAGATTCCCTAACTAAGATTCGTAACAATATTAAGTAAAACTTACAAAATAATTATTCCAAGGGCAAAGGACATATTTTAACTACTGAGCGTTTCACAAAAGTTTTACCCATTTGTAAAGTTACGACACGAGTAACATTGTCGGAACCCGGATGAAGAGCATGGACACGAGCCAGTCTCCACTGTAATGGTGGCAAATGATCATCACGTACAACGACAATAATACCTTCACGGAGTTGCGAGCCGCGATCTCGGAACCATTTACTACGCTGTTGAATTTCGTGTAAATATTCACGACTCCAACGTTTCCAAAAGTGTTGCACACATTGTTGCACTCTACGCCATCTAGTGAGTCGATTTGGAACGTTCTCGAATAGTGGAATATCTGGTAGGGTCGTCAACGGACCTCCTATTAAAAAATGCGATGGTGTTAAGGGTAACGGATCTAATGGGTCTGCACTTAATAAACAAAGTGGACGTGAATTGAGCACCGCTTCTATTTGACAAAGAAGGGTGTGCATCTCATCATAAGTTTGAGTTTGCGTACCGAGGACTCGATATAAATGGTGTTTGAAACTTTTAACACCGGATTCGAATAGGCCACCAAAATGCGAGGCATACGGGGGTTGAAAATGCCACGTGATGCCTTGTTCTAAAACCTTACAGTTAAGAGTAGCTTGAACAGAATCATTACGTAAAAAAGTATACAATTCTTGTAGATAATTATTACAACCAACAAAGTTCCTTCCACAATCAGAGTAAATGTCAGTGCATAAACCTCTACGGGATATGAAGCGTCGCAAGGCTGCCAAAAATGCTTCAGTTGACAACTCGGACACGAGTTCGAGATGTATAGCCTTGACGGACATACACACAAAGACAGCTACATAACATTTAATAATTTTCGCATTTCGAACTTTATTTGCCCGAACGTAGAACGGACCCGCGAAATCAACAGATGTTTTTAGAAATGGCCGCTCGGGGCGCACTCTGACGGCCGGTAGTGGACCCATGCAGGGTTGCGGATTCACGGGGCGTGCACGGAAACACCGAACGCAGCGATGTATGCGCGTACGTATAGCGTCACGACTAGACATTATCCAATAATTTTGAAATATAAAGTATTGCACGGATTGTGGACCAGCATGTAGATGCGTGATATGTGTATGGTCAATGATTAAATCTGTGAGATGATGTTTCTTAGGCAGAATTAATTGGTGTTTGGAAGCAAACGGTAAAAGTGATTTGTGAATCCGCCCACCTACACGCAGATTATTTTTGTTATCCATAAAAGGGTTTAGTCGACGTAGTTTGATTGATGGATATTTTCCATGTGAAATATTTTGAATGTCTTCGGAAAAACATGAATGCTGAACTAAATGGATAAGTCGATTTAAACAAAAATTAAATTCGGACACAGTTATGTATTTTGGATAGGAAATGTGAATCTTCTTACATTTATTATAGAATCGGAACAACAGTGCTGTTATTCGAACGAGTTTGCCTAGAGTAGAAAATCTAGTGATATATTCGACCACGTCAGGTGATGCTGAGGTTGAAGAGTTTGAAACTATAGAAAACGGTAGATTACGTTTGTCTTCAGTAACTTCTGGTATTTTATTGGTGCTTGGCCAGAAACTGGAACCACGCGCGAGCCACCAGGGACCATGGAGCCACATCTCATTTTCTATAAAACTTGTAGGAAGCATTCCTCGAGAAGGTGCGTCAGCTGGATTGTCAGCCGATGGAACGTGTCTCCACGTATTGGCCGGAAGCCGGGATAAGATTTCACTAGTGCGATTCGAAACGAATGTTTTCCACTCGTGTGGTGGAGAACCAAGCCACGCTAACACGATGGATGAATCGGTCCACGCGTACACGTGTTCACAGTTTATGTGCTTATCATACGCACTTCTAATTTTATCAATCAACTGTGATAACAAGACGGCCGCGCATAACTCAAGTCGCGGGATCGTAAGAACCGGTTTTATAGGTGCTACACGCGTTTTTGCGAGAAGAAGAAATGTTTTAACGTTATCACTATTATCGGATATACGGGCGTAAACACACGCGGCGTAAGCCCGCTCGGAAGCATCGGAAAAGCCGTGAATTTGAATGACATTCACGTTTGCAAAAACGAAACGTGGAATTTGAAATTTAGATAATAATGGTAACTCTTTAAGAAACTTAGACCAAGCATTTAAAATATCTACGGGAGGTGACTCATCCCAGTCGACCCCTGACATCCATAACAACTGAATAAGATGTTTCGCGTAAATAGTTACAGGAGATAACCATCCCATTGGATCATAAATTTTGGCTATTTGTGATAGTATAGACCGTTTTGTAATTTTATCAGTAGTTGATTGAACGCTGAAAGTGAAAGTATCAGATTTAGGATTCCACTGAAGTCCTAAAACCTTTATTTGTTTGTCATTCTCCATCAGAGCGAAAGAAACGTTATCAGGCCGCTCGCCCTGACAGACTGACGTTTGTAAAGCAGCGAGTAACGCTGGCGAATTGCTCTGCCACTTCCGTAGTTCGAAACCAGCCGACGTACAAATACCTACTAACTCACGCTGTAGAACCAATGCCTTCTTTACGTCGCCTGCTCCGGTGACGATATCATCAACGAAAACCTGGTCCAGGAGAACCTTAGAACCTAGCGAGAAGTTAGCGGCTTCATCCCGAGCTAACTGTTGAATAGTACGAAGGGCTAAGTACGGTGATGAGCTGACCCCAAAAGTGACGGTTCGCAATCGATAATCAAGCAACGGTTCCGTTGGTGATTTACGCCACACAATGCGTTGAAAATCCCAATCGGACTGTTGTAATTTAATGTTTCTGTACATCTGCTTGATGTCGGCAGTGACAGCAATAGCATGGACACGAAAACCTAATAAAACGTCTACTATATCCTGGTGCAATTTCGGACCAGTCAGTAGCACATCATTAAGTGAGATTCCATTAGAAGTTTTACAACCCGCGTCAAAGACGACGCGCGTGCGAGTAGTCTCACTAGATTCCTTGACCACGCAGTGGTGCGGAATGTAATAGCAAGTAGCTAACGAAGAAGGTATATCAATTCGCTCCATGTGACCGAGTTCCAAGTACTCCTGGAGGCACGCATGATACTCTACCTTAAGTTGAGGATTACGTTCTAAACGATACTCTAATTTTCTAAACCTGGAGACTGCCGTATCCCGTGATTCGCCGAGAGCGGGAGCATTAGGTTTGAAAGGAAGTGGAACGACATATCGCCCAGCTTCATCGCGAGTATGTGAATTTACGTAGATAGATTCACACAACGCTTCGTCGGGACTTAGGATTCTCCTTTCCGGAAGAGACTCCAATTCCCAGAATCGTCTCAGATTGATGCCGTCATCGTATGATGAGCTAAAGCTACTGAGGCACACTTGAAGTGAAGTAGGTATATTTTGGTTACATGAAATGTCACCCATCAATAAATAACCAAAGATACTGTTCATAGCCATCGGTGAACCGGGTGGACCCTTGATCACGTGACCTAATAGAACTTGGGATAGTATATCCGCACCTAGAAGCATTTCCACTGATTGTGGAAGATAAAACTTAGGATCAGCTAAATTTAAATTCTGTATGTGTGCCCATCCCGTATAAGGCAACGTCACACATGGCATACGTGAAATAAGATTGGATAAAATTAATGCATCAACTGAAATTGAAGGTTGTTCCCCGTGCGTAGGAGTGATATGACATGATACTATACCCTTTGGTAAAACAGCTGAGACTTCGGACCCGCCGATACCGAACACGGGAACGTGCGCTTGCCTACGGTGTAAACCTAACCGCTGTACACAAGCCTCGGTAATAAAAGTCGCTTGACTCCCTGTGTCAATAATACACCGAACTGTGTGTTTTTGTGGGCCAACATGAACATTGATGAGTGCCGTACATAAGAGCACCGTACTCGCTCTAACTGACGGAGCAATGGATTGCGAATCGTTCGTGCGATCGTGTCCCGCATGATTTACCGCAGTCAGTGCGGCGGCCTGCGAAGTACTGGGCACCGCTGTCTCCATCGTTTCGTTTACGGGAAGTGAAATAGCAATATCTCTCGTACCAACTTCATTAATAACTGATAAGCTGTGAGACTTTTCAAAATGAATTAACGAATGATGTCGTTTATGACATGAACGACAGACAAAATTGGATTTGCATTGTTTTAAATCATGACCGACATGTAAACAATTGAAACAAACGTTTTTGTTTTGAATTAAAGAATACCTATCACGGGGAGATAAATTAAGGAATTTGGAACATTTTGTCAACGTATGTTGAGCATCACAACATAAACAATTACCTTTTAGATTATTTTGTTTGTTAGACTGTAAGTCTGTTATATTCGAACTCGATGACGTGACGTTGGCTGCGAGCGCGCGACGCGAGCCTTCGTAACTGCGCGATGGTGTCGTCGCCGAAGTCCGACAAGTACCTACCTTTTCAAGATTATTATTTTTATTTTGTGGGTAAGAGGAGAATTCGTTTGCGGCTAACTCGCGTTCTAAGAAATTTAACAATGTATTTATGTCGGGTATGTCCGATGGTTTGGATAGTGATAATTCGAAACGTTTTCGAATACTCGCTGGAATTTTACGTAATAAAATCGTCACTAATATGAAACTCCATTGACCTATCGGAAACTGCATCGCCTGCAATGCCTTGATGTTTTCTTGATAAATATTGAGTAAATTTCTTAGACTTTGAGTCATTCTCTCGGTACTAGGTTCAATATCTAATATTTTTTCGAGATGTTTCGTGGCGATAGCCCGTTTGTTGTTATACCGAGAAACCAAAATATCCCACGCAACACTATAGTTTTCGTCTGTAATTGGTATCGATTTAATAAGGTTGTAGGGTTCATTCTTTAATGACAGTAATAGATAACGAAACTTCTCTGTATCCGTGTAAGTATTTTTGCCGTGTACTAATGAATGAAACAAATCGTAAAATGGAGGCCAATCCGTGGTCTCGCCCGAGAAAGTAGGCATTGGAAGAATAGGTAATCTACTTGCACAATAATTATTATTAGAATTAAATGGAACATGTGTAACTACTGAATTATTCATCGACGTACTAGACGACATTCTTCGTTTACGCTCATTATCCTCTTCTTTAAGTTTGTCTAAGTGAACACTAATTGCGTAATAACAGTCATTAAAATTGTTACGAATCTGTAGTTGTTCCTCCTTGTCGAACGAATTAGACTTTATCAAGACCTTTTCTATTTTTGCCTGAAGTTTGAAGAACTTTCTTTGTTGTAAAGTTAACTCTTTTGATCGTGACCTAAACTGTTGTTCGTCTGAATCTATGAACTTTAGAGTACGTTGGAGATCATCGAGAATAATCTCGCGTTCGAAAATATCTTGTTGAATTAACTCCGCCATTTTGGACGCGTAACGACGCAAACTGAAGAAGTTAAGAAAATAAGAACACTAGGAATATTAACCCCACACCAAGCACTCAAATGAATCCGGCTCGTAGGACCAAACAATTATGTGTAGGAGTTTGGGTGTGAATTTGAAAGAACTTACCAGCGAACTCCCGCTCACTGCCTCGCGCACCTCATGGGCTCGGCGTAATGCAGTCGTCCTAAATCCAGCTAAAACTCGCTTCACATTTATTTCCACAGGGGTTGGTTAATGTTATTGTTCGTATCTTGGAGGGGTTGTAGCACAAAACACTGAAGGACCACTTCTTATTAGAAGAAAGTTTTTCCTCGCGCGGAGCACGTTACTTTACGAGTTGTGTCGATTGGTACAAGTGAAAATCCACACGGAAGCGCGGCGCTGCTGTCGCCCTTCGTAGACCAATTGGATTGCTCAGCGAATAGACGATGAGCAAGCCGGCAAATTAATCAAATCACATCCCCTTTTACCACACACAAAGGCTTGAGTACTAGATGTGGGATGAAAAGAAAGACTATCTAAATTCCTGAGATTAAATACAGAAAGTAGGTACCTAATACCTATCATAAAGAGAACGGTACGTAACAGTCTCTTTACGTCATTACCGTTAGTCAACACCTGCCTGCCTTTTTCCAACCATGTAATGTTGGGGTCGGCTTCCAGTCTAACCTAATGCAGCTGAATACCAATATTTTTTTCTTGTTCTACCTTATGTAGTAAGCAACGACTTATTGTCAGGCCTACGCTGTCCTCCCATACATAAGTACTAACGCTGTTACATTCAAATGTTGTAAAAGAAAATGATTCTAAAAGAGTAACCATGGAGTTTCTTGCCGGTTCTTCTCCATAAGAAACAACCAACCCGAACTGTGCACCTTTTGTCAACGTTTTATGTGTGCCCATGGAGGCCGATGTAAAATAAAATATTTTGATTTTGATTTTTTGACCACTATTTAACATGCAGACTGCCTATCTGACCTCCACCCAATTAATGCTGGATAATACGATACCCCTTCTTTACGCAATTTGTAACGTTGTTAAAGTAAAAGGTGACACGCTTTGTTTCTAACCGACTTCTGAAAAGGAGGAGGTTATGAGTTACACCGACATCTTTTTTATTTCATGTGTGTAGACCGACTACTCCGTGATTACCGGTTCGATTTTACGGATTTCTTTTTTCATTTATAAACTTTGCTTGAGTGGTTTATGAGATAGCTCCCTTAATACAATTTTTTCTTCTTGGCCTAGTTGATGATATGGTGGTCCCATAATAACGTCTAGTTACTATGTAAATGGTGATGATACCGTCTAGCCGATTTCGGACTACAGCGACTGTATGCGAGCTTTGATATGCTACTCTTTCATGTGCTCTCAAGTGGATAGCAGATCCAACTTTGCCCGAAAAGCTCCGAGCGCAAAGTGGACTTGTCAGTCTAATTTCAAGATCATCACGTTTTACATCCTGCGTTCATCCAAATGCGACTTTCTTCGATACTTTCTAAAACGGTTTTGCAAAAAAAAAAACCGACTTCCAAAAAAACACTAAAAACCCTAAAATATTTTTCAGAAGTTAGTGACTTTGTTTGTTTGTTTCATTGACTGTTTTTGCCACCAACGCGACTTCCAAAAGTAAAGTTAACTTTTTTTGCAAAAAGTTATTTTTCTTAAATATTATTCACACTCTTATTTACCTCCATTCAACCGTCAAATACAAACTAAAACTTCAATATTGGCCAGCAAATTTAAGGTAAACTTGGAACACAAATTCTGACCATTCACTAAGTTAGTTTAATTTCAACTTTGTTTAGACTCGACTGGTGTGACCCCTGAACTTTGAATCTAGACTCACTCATACCTAAGGGAATATGAGAAGTTTGGTCTAGAGATGGGGCAGATCTGACTTATGTTAATGACAGCTGCACTAGTCGATCTACAAAGTTAAGCAGCGCTTGGCAGGGTCGGCCCTTAAGGTGACACTTTTCGACATTTTTTCAATAGAAACTTCGGGGGGGTTTTACTCCACTGTTTGACACTGCACATCCAAAGTAAAACATGATATGGTATTGTCTCATTTTTAATTTTATCTGTACGGAAACAGAATAGGAAAATAAAAGCCATTAGAAAGTTACGAGTTATCAAAGATTCGTTTTTATTGCAAATTTTAACGCAACTTTGGTCGTAAATTAGTAATAAAAGAAGTGTCAAATTTCCAAAACAAAGTCGGTACCGACACAGCACAATTATCAAAAAATTCAATACATTTTATTTGTATTTGATACACGCAGTGGTTTTTTCATAAAACACTATCTTCCAAAGGCCTTTTCGTATTTTTTTACGCGCGCCTTTCGTTTCGAAACGCTGTGTGTGTGTGCGA
The DNA here is from genome assembly GCA_963082945.1 of Cerastis leucographa. Classification (NCBI taxonomy): domain Eukaryota; kingdom Metazoa; phylum Arthropoda; class Insecta; order Lepidoptera; family Noctuidae; genus Cerastis; species Cerastis leucographa. The sequence continues at coordinate 1,949,022 of OY720369.1, read as the reverse complement.
ACGAACTAGATGTGCGCTAAGACTAGCGTCTAACTGCTCATCACTGATACTACCTCTGTCGGGCACGATGCCAAGTGAGACAGCGTGCTTTTCGGCCACGGCAACCAGTGAGTTCGAGCCCGCGACTAGTGAAACCTTAAATGGGTGATGACCTTCCATATCAAGTTTTCTCCGTGTCTCAGAAAGCACGCTAAACCTAGAAAGATAATCAACGTCAAAATGACTCCCACGCGGAGCAAATATACCCGTATCTTTTTAATTATTGCGAATCCGGCGTCGTCGTGCATTTCAGACATCTCATTTGCGGCTGGGACCTAGCGTGGGGGTATCCCATCATTGGAATAAGTCCCCGCTATTTTGAGATAGCATAGTCAAAATTACGTATGATTTATCTTTTACGTGACTTTTACGATATTTGGTGAAACAGTTATTAGCGTTGTTATTAGCGTTGTTTATGTATTGTATTAGTTATTTTTATTTATTTTTTAGTTTCTTGATACTGCTACGACATAATGGGAACTAGAGATTTGGATGAAGACCACATTCTGGCCGCTCTTTTAGAAAGTGAAGAAAGCCACTCTGTGCTGAGACCGACATCGAAGTTGAAGATCACGAGAGCAAGTCTTAACTTAAAGATCGACCCGTGCGGCTGTTATTATTTAACCACAAGCTCCTCCAAATTTCTTTAATCAGAAATAGATAATAACAACTTCAAATGCAAATTGTCTTCATTAATTGGTTTAGTTTATGTTTTGAAGTCCGCAAGGCTATTAATATTGGATTTATATTTCATTTTAGAGCTAAATTTGCCGATTTGGGATTCTGGGTAATTAAATTTGAAGCTTTTGTCTACACTATGTTTGCATCAATATGACGGCACGGTTGGCGCAGTGGTTGAGCAATCGACTGCTGCGCTGCGTGTCGCGGGTTCGATCCCCGCACGGAACAAATATTTGTATGGCCTACAGATAGTTGTTCCGGGTCTGGCTGTTTTTTTAATGTGAGTTTAAATGTTTGTAAAAGCACCCACGATACAGGAGAAATTCCTAAAGAGGGAAATGTTAAAAAAAAATTACAGGCTGTAAAAGTCGACGACAAATAGCACAGATTCCATCAGTGTACTTTTTAGTACCAACACCCAAAACAACAACATTTACTTCTCCAGTCATGTTGAAGTCCCATTTAATACAAGGCGAGCCTGTTGTCATCAACCGGGCATACATCCAAACTCAATGCTACAACTGAAAAAAAAACTAATGGAAAACCTCAATAACACATTGTCCTATCGTCATCGTATCGATTTGGTCGTTCATAATACCGATACTGAAAGCCTGCGTCATCCCACTGCTGGGCAAAGACCTTCCGCCCATGACTTCCGATTGTCTCGATCCAGGGCCAATGTGGACTGGTCGCTGTTCTTGTCTTACTCGTCCCGCCATCTTCTACGAGGTCTACCGCGACTCCTTCTGGCTGTGTCAGGGCTGCAAAAAGCGGTTATTTTAGCTCACAGATCATTGGGCATACGGCAGACGTAGCCAGCCCAGTCTCACTTCAGCTTAGCGGCTTTTTGAGCAATAGCATACATAATACTTTAAAAAAAATATCGATTGTCTAGTGTTCTGTAGTCATGTTTTGAAAACGATTTTTTTAAGTTCTACACGTGTTGCAAAACATCTTATATTTTTAACCCCCGACCAAAAAAGAGGGGTGTTATAAGTTTGACGTGTGTATCTGTGTGTCTGTCTGTGGCATCATAGCTCCTAAACGGATGAAGAACACTCTCGATTAAATTACGTTTGAAAGGTAATTTATTCGAGAGTGTTCTTAGCTATGTTTCGAGAAAATCCGCTCAGCCGTTTGAAGATCATCACCTCATTTCTAGCTGTTGTAGGGATATAAACAACTTCCACAGTTCTATTCGATTTTAAATTTGAATTCTTGTCACTTGTCACCATAGGCATCGCCAGGGGCGTAGGCTGCATACCCTCCCTCCCCCCTAAAAGCTCAGTTTTTTTTTTTTTATAAGTTTCCTTGTTTTTGTAAATGAGCGAGAAGATGCGCAACACCGAGAAAAGTGGAAGGAATGGGAGGAGACCTATGCCCAGGAGTGGTACAGACAAGGCTAAAAAAAAATAAGTTTAAAAAGCATGAGTTAAATTTTAAAATTTAAAAAAAATAAAAACATAATTCATTTATTACTAGTATCTGCAATCGTTAGCGCTCGTTACACAAACTCGGTTAACAAAGCCTCCCCCCTGCTTACCCTCTTTGTATATTAAGCCTACGCTGAAACCACAAAAGCCTGTCATTTTATTCTACCAAACACAGGAAAACCACCATATATTATTATTTTGTCACACTGAAACACATTTGACCTTGACCTTCAAACGATCAATCTTATTATAAACTGTTGTTTGTGGTAGAAAAACCTTTTGCTATCGCTATGTAACATCACTAGCTTTTGCCCATGGGTTTGTTCGTGTTTAGTCAGAAATGATCCCACGGGAACGTTTTACATAATAACCCGTGATACTCGGGGATAATAAAGCTTCCCATAAGTGAAATGTTAAATTATCATCAAAACGCTAAGAAGAAGTTAAATACAGTAGTTCCAAAGATTATCCTAGATCCAAAAGTACAAGCTTAAAAACTTAATCTCTTTATTATAATACTAGCTTTTGCTCGGAGCTGCACTCCCTTTATGTACGGATATTAACTTAAGGGTCGCAATATGGCCTACGACACTCGGGGATAAAGTAGCTTCCATTAGTGTAAGAATTTTCGAAATCAGATCAGTAGTTCCAAAGATTACTCCCTAAACATACTTACAAACAATTTTTACCCCTTTCTAATATTTTAGTAGAAAAGTGACATCGATTCTCCTTGACATGTCAATATTTCAAGGTCAAAGATAGGCGATGTTGGAATATCTATTGTTTACATGTATAAAGGGGTTTTTTTGGTTACGTCGTTTTAGGATGGAGTTGACCTCGACTTTGAATAATTTGTCAGTGTCATGGCGAAGGCGGAAGTTTTTAGATTCATTTATAAGATGACGCGCGATTTTCTGAAGGTTAAGACAGAGGTGTATACCAGACTCATAGTTCGCCCATATTTTGCTCGTTATGATAAAGTCTTATGTCATAAAGGGCGAGCTTATTGCAGTCTACTGGGAGTCATCAAGTTGGAGTAGAGTGTGATTTATATAAAACTAGCTGTCCCGCGCAACTTCGTCTGCGTCACGTTTTCCCCGTTTTCGCAACATTTTTCATTGCTGCTCCGCTCCTATTGGTCGTAGCGTGATGATATATAGCCCATGTCCTTCCCCAGGTTAAAATCTATCTACTTGCCTAATTTCAATAAGATCCGATCAGCCGTTTAGTCGTGAAAAGGTAACAAACAAACAAACATACAAACAAACAAACAAACAAACAGAGTGACTTTCGCAGTTATAATATTAAGTATGGAAGTATGGATTAATGTCACTTTTCGTTGTAATTTTATAACTCAAGAACGGCTGGGCCGATTTAGCTGATTTTGGTTTTAAAATGTTTGTCGTAGTCCAGGAAAGGTTTAGGGTCCCTACCCTAAACCTTTAGGGTAGATAGGGTATGTAGGGTAGGTAGGTAGGGTAGGGTAGGTAGGTAAGTAAGTAGGGTTGGGTAGGGTATGGTAGGTAGGTAGATAGGGTAGGTAAAAAGTGCATTGCAACGCATGCCGGGGACAGCTAGTCTTCTATATTTCCTCTCACTGTGGCCAAGACACCTTTAGCCATCATCGGTCCTATGACTCTGCGGGATCGGCAGTGAGAAAACCATTTCCTGTGTACATTGCACGACGTACACAAAACCTTATTCCTACCCAAGTTCCGTCTGTTACCGAAGGTCTCCTTGTAACAGACTTCCCTCATGTAAAACCAACGTAACCTACGTTTGGTGTGGTTTGTATTGCAGGCTAGGGCGTTAGGTAGGGTGCTAGGTAGTTAATTACTGTAGGGCTATGATAACTAGGGTGCTAGGTAATTACTATAGGCCTAGGTTTGTAGTCAATAGGGTCTTAGGTAGTGGCCCAGGCTCAATTGTCTCAAACGTAAAGTAATAACATTAAGAACATGTATTTCAAAGAAACTTGCAAATAAGTTGGATCTTTGACCTCCAATATCTCCGTAATCAGAATGTTCCCTCATCATCATCTGCCTAGCCTTTTTCCCAAACTTTGTTGGGTTCGGTTTCCAGTGTAACCGGATGCAGCTGAGTATCAGTGTTTTACATGAAGCGACTGCCTATATGACCTCCAAAATCCAGTGACTAAGTAATACGATACCCCTTGGTTAGCCTGGATGTCAAACTTTCGGCTTCTGACTACTCGTAACGGCTCTCAAAGATCTACAAATGACAGCTGGGACCAACGGCTTAACGTACTTTCAGAGGCACGGAGGAAACCTGGTATGTAATGATGGTCGCCCATCCACGACCAACCTCGGCAAGCCCTGTTTAACTTTGAAGATCAACCCATGTGGCTGTTAATATTGAGCCACGAGCTGATATTACAAAATCTATAAACATATTATTGTTATATTGTACATGTCTTTTCAAATAAAACAAATAAATAAAATTATTACACCTGTATTCTAAGATTATTACACCTGTACTCCAAGTTTTTAAACGAACATCATTCATTTCTGAATAGGCAAAAATCGGGGTTTCAAAAATCTTATCCAAGACCTTTCGAATCAGGAACAAACCTACCTAATCCACATGTTCCGCTTGACCGATTCAGATCAACAGCTAAAATGGCCGCCGGCCCGCCTGCTCAAAGACAAACGTGAAACTCTCGAGTTGGAAACATACCGTGCTTGATAAAATATAGTGCGACTCTTTTGAGCCGATTGATGGAACGGCAGGTAATGAGTTTACGTTTGGATGCGTCAGACAGGGATGTGGCGTTGTTTAATGTTTTTGGGAAGATGGGTATGGAATATTTCAAGTTTTTCAGTTCTGTTAGGTGCGACCAAGTCAGTAAATGCAAACTATTCCCTTGTATTCTGTACAAGATTCTAAAATTCCCAGCACAGAAAGTTCTCGACTGTTATTTTAACTGTCTTCTTTTTTTTTAAAACGTTGCCCCTCACTTGGAATTTCTCCTTTACAAACATTTAAACTATCATACACAAACAGCCAGACCCGTAACAACTATCTGTAGGCCATACAAAAATTTGTTTCGTGCGGAGATCGAATCAGCGACACGCAGCGCAGCAGTCGATCGCTCAACCACTGCGCCAACCGTGTCGTGTTTGTGCGTCGATGATACTCAAAACGAGTATTGCACATGTTTGGCTTCATTTACAGAGAAGAGAAAAAAAAGTCACATCCACACATTCCACACCGAACTTAGGTGGTAGTTTGCCACCACCTAAGTTTTTTTTACGGATGGGAAATCATTAAATGACTCCGCACGCTCTGGGCGGAGTGGAAGGGAGTGTAAACTTGTACTGACTAAAACCCATCCATGTTCCTTCTTAGCCCTTTGTGTTTCAGGACCACAGTATCTCTTTCGAACAGCCCTGCAGCCCTGGAAGGTATTGGCCCTCTCGGACCCCTTCCGATTTGCTGACATCTCCTTGAGGCGCGCGTGGAACACGAACGCGCCGTCGACATTAGATGGACGGACGGTGAGTAGCCCATTACTCACCGTCCACAGGCCCGCTTGTAAAATAAATAAATAAAAAATAAAATAGCCTCATATTTCTTGAAAAAAAAAAATAAGTTTATAAAATAACAAAATCAATTATTGCATGAAATCATAAATAAAATAACTAATACATTTCAAAATTCATAGATAGTTTTACATAATATATCTTAAACCATTCAAATTAAAAATATTAAAAATAATTTTTCTATTATATTTTAATTCATAGCAAGAACTCCTCTTATTTGAGGGTGAAGGCCTCCCCCAGAGATGACCAGCGGTCTCTATCTTCTGCTGTAGACATCCAGAGTGCCGGCGATCTTTACTATTTCGTCAACCCATCGGGCTGTGGGCCTTCCTTTCTTTCTTTTGCCGGATTGGCCAGGCCAAGACGTCACTCTTTTAGTCCACCGGTCGTCACTAAGTCTTGCTATGTGTCCAGCCCATCGCCACAGGCCCGCTTGTAAGTGAGCCTTAATCTACCACCCAGGATCAGTGTGGGTGTGACTTTTCTTTATTTTTTTGAGAGCAGTGGTAATAAGAACATTTCCACTAAATGCATGCACTCCTCAGGTTTGAAGGAGTTCGTTAGTAATATAAGGGACTTTACTCCCGGGTGACGCCAATCTTACTGGCTTTGAATAAATTTCGTGTCCTATAAAAAACAGCCAACACACAAAAACACTTACACATCAATTATCCTTGCTCTATACTTGAAGATAAAACCGCCATTAGTATACTGCGAAAATAAGTCGCCGAATGGCACAAGTGACAGTTTTTTTACAGAAAGCTAAGAGGTAAAGCACATGAAAAACTATACCATGATATAGTATCTCAAACTGCTATTTCTGAATTACGACAGTTTTTTTAAAGACTTTCGGTGCAAATTTTTGAAACAATGCTCACCAGCTCAGTAATTATTTGCACCATACGGTGCCGCTGACAATTAAAGGGGTCTGGTAAACGTGGCATGATTTTTTAAGTCTGCGGCCACTAATGAAATATATTTCATTAGTAAGAACACAATAAGACATTCATTTTCTTCTATCAACAATTATTTCCAAAATACATCGGAGCCGAGATATACAGGGTGAACTTTTCAAATGGGTGGAAGGCCAAATCCGAAACTATGAGGAATAGCGAAAAACACTCAAAGGAGTCACGAGCCTGATTTTGATAAAAACTAAAACTGCATCATTGGTTTTTTGAAAAATCAATATTCCAAGCCAGGAACCGAAGCTGTTAATTTTGAAAAAAAAAACGCCCTGTATTATTACATCATTCGATAGTGTCGCTGCTGAGGATCAAATTCTGGGAAGCAATGACATACGGCAAACGATAAGAAAGAGTTATTTTTTGTTAAAATACGTAACAGTATGCAAATTGTTAGTAGGAACAACACAACTTTGACATCAGATATTTCAGCTCCGATATTATTTTCGGCAAAATTCTTTTAGGAGTGATTAATATCATCTTATCCACTATACGTTAACAACAATTATCTTTGTGGCCGCTGTGAAAAAAAATCATGCCACTAGTCCATACAAACTTACCCAATGCTCTTTGTAAGCTCTAAATAAAATAAACAAATGCCGATCGAACCCTCGTCAAATTCGAGAGCGTTCCAATTTTTCGTTTCAACAACCATGTACCGACTATTTTCAGTCCAGCGGAATTCATGCACGCTGCACAAAAATGAAACTGACCAGTAGTGGTGGTACCTTGCCTAGTTTGGAACTAAATAGCTTCGGTTACAACACGTTTTGCTTAAAAAGCTGAACTAAGTTTTTTGTTCATTTTATTCAAAATCAATAGTAGATTGTATCATAAGGGAGCAAAATAATATTTTTACGGCAAGGGCGTTTTTTTGAATCCAGAGCGAAGCGAGGGATTCAAAGTACGTCGCCCGAGCCCAAAATATTTTTGCCCCGAGAGATACACTCTGCTTTTCATCACCCACTATGAGAAAACAGGCGCCTCATATTCTATTGTAATATTATTATTTAATAAAACATAGAGTAACAACTAAATTGAAATCAAATGGTATCTAATAATAAAACAACTAAAAGCTTATATTAACATTTGAGACCTTTTCGCAATTATGACAATGTATTGTTATTCAGCTGGGGCGGCGCGGCTATGGGCCGTCGGCGTCGTACCAGCCAGTCTTTATTCAAACAATATTTGCGTTCGATTTCTTTGGCGCTGAACACTAAGATGTTCCAAATTCAAAAAGTGCGCCGCAATTATATTTGCGGCGCACTTTTTGAAATAAAGAGGAATAAGAACTCGTTACTGCCCGCTAAAAGTTTCTTATAGAAAACACTACCTTTGGGTGCACTTAAAGGCGAACCAAGTCGTCCTTTTCGAATAAGTGGAATGAAAAATATTTTAATTTACATAGGCCTACATGGGCACTTAAAAAACGTCGACAAAAGGTGCACGGGTGCAACCAATCTTAGCAAGGAATGTCATATTACTCAGTACTTACTGGGTTGTGGAGGTCAGATAGGTGGTCGCTGCTTGTAAAATAATGGTATTCATCTGCATGAGGTTAGACTGGAAGCCGACCTTAACATCATCTGCCTAGCCTTTTCCCAAACTATCTTGGGGTCGGCTTCCTGTCTAACCGGATGCAGAGGAGTGCCGGTATTTTACATGAAGCGATTGCTTATCTGATCTCCACAACCCAGTAACTGGGCAATACGATACCCCTTGGTAAAACTGGATATCAGACTTTTTGCTTCTGACTAGGTACATGTAACGACTGTCAAAGATCTACAAATGACAGCCGGGACCAACGGCTTAACGTGCTTTCCGAGGCACGGAGGAAACTCGGTATGTAATTATGATCACCCATCCACGGACCAACTTCGGCAAGCACGGCTTAACTTTAAAGATCGACCCGTGCAGCTGTTACTATTCAGCCAGGAGCTCTCAACCCGAACTTAACATGGTTCAGAAAAGGCAAGGCAGATGACATAGAATAAAATATCACTGCTCATCCTAGTAGCATAATCTCTTAGTAGCCTTTTACGACAAAAGAATGTATTATACAAATCCGAGGACAAATGACAAAACCTACATTTTCCTAATCATACCATTTATGTAGATATACGTTTATTTATACCAAATCTAAAGGTTTTTCTGTATCTAGTTTTGTATTGGGGATCTCTGTAACAGCGACCCTTGAAACTGCTAACTATGATAAGTAAACTCAACGACAGGGGTGGCCGGAATTTGTGTGGCCGGGTTTCGTAGTTCACCTTATGAAGGTTTTACTAACAAAGTTTTGGTTCAAAGATATGCTGAAAATATTTACTTATTTCATTTATATTTAAACAACAAGTAACGGAACTCAAATTAAGTAAAAACAATATTTCTTAACAACTATGTCAGTAAACTTAACCTACACTGCCTTATACAAGGTGTTGTTTTGCATCCCCGTCAAAATTCAGGAGGTTTTCACAAAAGGCATAAATAATCAATTAAAATTACGGTATCTGATTAATTATTAATAAACACTGACTTTTTTGGTTGTTTATGTTTGTCAGTATTTCAGAATAACCCCCTTAACGTGGTTTAGGGAATTAGAAATTATTGAATAAACGTTTGAGATTGTTTGTATGTGTGGAAGCGAGGTTATAGGGTGAGAATCAGACGGCTCGCGTTTAGAACACGGGTGGTTCACACTTACCGATTTCCGTAAATAAAAAAAAATAAAAAAAACCTACCCATTTTATTATTGATTTGGGACGAGAATCATTAGCATAGTTACCCCCTTGAATTTGACGAGGATGCAAAACAACATCTTGTAGATATGAGAGCCCCCTACAAGCTCAACAACGATGTCGAAGCTTGCAGCAACGATTCACACACAAACAGTGCAGTCTACTCGCAACACACTGCAGTATAATGTTGGGGCTGGCCCGCACCCGGCAAACCAGCGAAGCGCATCTTTTTCCCATCGTGGCGTAGAAAGAATCGACACGAGCATCAACAAACATTTCTGATGCGGAATAGCCCCATTAATACTCGAAATGCATTATTATATTGCACGCGAAGGGCGCTGAACAATTTTTGAATGTAATCTACCCACAGGCTGCACATACAAAACGTGTATTTTTTAATTCCTACACCGTTTTGACAGCAGTGTTTATGAAAAAAAATTATACTAAGTAAATTTTAGGTCAAGGTTTGAATCCAATTTCGCGGGCCTGTGGACGGTCGCGAGCCTGTGGACGGTGAGTAATTGGCTAGCTCACCATCCGTCCGTCTTATGACGACAGGCCGTGCCGACCGCGCGTTTGTGTTCCACGCGCGCCTCAAGGAGATGTCAGCAAATCGGAAGGGGTCCGAGAGGGCCGATGCCTGCCAGGGTTGCGGGTTGTTCGAAAGAGATACCGTGGCCCTGGAACACAAAGGGCTAAGAAGGAACATGGATGGGTTTTAGTCAGTACCAGTCTGACACTCCCTCCCACTCCGCCTAGAGCGGGAGAAGTCATTTGATGATTTCACATCCTTAAAAAAAAATGTTTGAATCCAACGCTTTAGGTATGTAACTAATATAATACCACGAATTGTCATCAACAAAAAGTCAATAAATAATATTTTAATTAATGACCACAATTAGATGACTTTGTAACGGGTGTGTAGTACTCGTATAGGTAAAAATTTCGGGAATTAACAATACATGTAACTGAATATAAAATGCTAAATGATTTTAAACAAACCCTTAATATACCAGATTCTGAAAATGTTGAAAAACCGCAGAATTTTATAAGTATTTTACATGAAGCGTCTGTCTATCTGACCTCCACAACCCAGTAACTGGGTAATACAATACCCCTTGGTAAGACTGGATGTCAGACTTTTGGCTTCTGACTACTCGTAACGACTGTCAAAGATCTACAAAATTTGATATGAGCATCTAGGTTTTGACCACGGTTTCCCTCGTGTGGAGTTCGAGAATTATCCCTCGCGTTTGTGACCACTAGACCAACATCATCATCTGCCTAGCCTTTTCCCAAACATTCTTTGGGTCGGCTTCCAGTCTAACCAGATGCAGCTGATTACCAGTATTTTACATGAAGCGACTGCCTATCTGACCTCCACAACCCAGTAACTGGATAATAAGATACCCCTTGCTAAGACTGGATGTCAGACTTTTGGCTTCTGACTACTCGTAACGACTGTCAAAGATCTACAAATGACAGCCGGGACCAACGGCTTAACGTGCTTTCCGAGGCACGGAGGAAACTCGGGTATGTAATTATGGTCACCCATCCACGGACCAACCTCGGCAAGCACGGCTTAACCTTAAAGATCGACCCGTGCGGCCGTCTTTATTTAGCCAAGAGCTCCTCCTAATTGTTGTTATATAAATGGGCTACATTTATATAAAAACAATTAAATAAACACTTTTTTAAGTTTCCCCGGATCATAATGTATAACTAAACTCACATTTATTTCATAAACAAAAAAAAAAAACTTTTTTTTTAGTTTCATAAAAGTAGGTTATTTTATATTTAAATATTTTTATTATTTTGACATTATATGATTTTACTATTATTATGATGACTATGTACTTACTTATTGATTTGAAACTATTACATTACTTACTTATTAATCTGATTTAATTTAAATCTATGACATTGTATAATGTATGATTTTTATTTTTTTGTATTGGGTAATCAATATTGAATTTACGTTGTTGTTTAAGGTATTAATTTTAATTTATGAAATTGTTTATTTGTTATGATATTTTTTTGCGTACAACACAGCGAACTGCGCATTCACTTGACATTTGGACATGTATTATCATTTACTGTGTTGAGAAACAAACTTTTGTATTTTATTTTCACTTTCAGGATATTTTCTTTAGACTAAGAAAGAGAGTAGACAGAATTGTCTGGTCCTACTTATTTTTAACCATCTACCTGCATTCTCCAGTCATCCCTTGATCATAGCGTTTGCAACAGCGTCGAAATATCGGGCGCTAACCAAGTAAGTAAGTAACTGTGTAATTTTTATAATTATATATAGGTACTACTAGCACATAAATTACCCCCATTGCAAAAGATAGTTAAACTCAATTTTATATAGAACATTACTTTTTATACGATGATCTCAATTCCTGCTCCACAAAAGTCTACGGAACCCTAAATAAGAGACACAAGGAGGAGAAAATACAAAGATATTACGTGACCAAAATTCAATACTCTATACTCTAGGAGCCGTACGTGATGCGTGTGCGTGATACCTCTCTATAGTATAGCTGCGGAGCTAGCCAACTTGTGGTGATATTTATGTCAATTTTGTTGTCATAAATATCACCACAAGAAAATTATAGGATGATCTCGCGGCTGTATAATAACAGCCGCTCGGGTCAATCTTTAGGTTTAGCTGCTTTCCTAGGTTGTTCGGTGGATGGGTGGGACCACCCATTATGTACCGAGTTTCTTACGTGCTTCGAAAAGCACGTTTAGCTGTTGGTTGCGGCTGTCATTGGTAGATCTTTGATAGTCATTACAGGTATAGTCAGTGGCCCAAAAGTCTGACACCCATCCTTACCAAGGGGTATCGGTTTTTTTTTATTATTTTTTTAAACGTTGCTCCACACTAGGAATTTTTCCTGTATCGTGGTTGCGTTTACAAACATTTAAACTCACATACACAAACAGCCAGACCCGGAACAACTATCTGTAGGCCATACAAATATTTGTTCCGTGCGGGGATCGAACCCACGACACACAGCGCAGCAGTCGATCGCTCAATCACTGCGCCAACCGTGTCGTCATATTATTGGAGGTCACATATGCAGTCGTTTAATGTAAAATACTGGTATTCAGCTGTATCTGGTTACACTTAAAGCCAACTCTAACACATTTGGGAAAAGGCTGGGCAGATGGTGACTGACGAAGATTGTTAAACTTATTGGCAGTTTTTGTTGGGGTTTATAATGTAGGATGGTGAGTAAAGTTAAGCTTTTTGTCGATAGGTGTGTATGATTTAATGTTGTGTGAAATAGGAGAGTACTTTTCTTCTTCACTGACTACTCATTACATTCTTTCTATAGTTTTATTCATCTGAACTGTGACTGACTATACAACTAAAAGTAAAACTAAAACTAAAAGTATTATTATCATCATCGTCATCAACAGTCTCCAATCGCACGCCACTAGAAGACTAACCAAGGAACTCAAAGTATAATTTTATGTAAATTAATTATTTCACTAAGACACACGTCATAGCATGGGGTATCGTATAATGCCCACTGTCTAAATTTTAGATAAAATAGGAAATTGCATCATGTGGAATACAGATATACATCAGTCTGCATCTAATTGTAATTTTGTATGCACGTCATGTACCTGCGAAAAATAGATTTATTTTCTTTATTTCTTTCATCTGGTAAGACTAGAAGCCGATCCCAACTGCCTTCGGAGTAGCTTTAGAACTAATTAACGGTGTTACAGTGGGAAGGTTTTCGTAGATAACTCAATTGAAAAATCGGTTCTAAATTACCAACAGCCATTTTTTCGACTACTTAATTAATCCAATTAAAAGCCTTGCTCAAAATATTCAAACGCGAATAACAAACGTCTGTGACGAATTGATCACGTGCTTGTTGTGTTCGCCGTCTCCTGGTCTATATTAATAGTTTTGGCACAGGATAACTTGCACAATCAGAAACAGAAGCGATAATGGCACTTGTTGTTTGAAATCGTCAACATTAGCGGAGTTTCTTCAAAGAATAAAATTGTTCAATTGAAAATGTTTATATCGTTACCCGAATAAAATAATAACTGTTACGATATCCAGCGTGAGCTAGACTAGTTTTAAAGTACAGGGTGTAAAAATGTCCTTTACGACAGTATCAACCAAGCATTCTGTGCATCAAACTTAATTAACTTTAACTAAAAATACTAATAACTTAAAAAAAAAAAAAAACAGGATTACTGTAGAGCTCAATGTACTCGTAAAGCAAGCTAAATTTTTATTTCATGTTTTTTAAAGTTATATTATTTTTTCATAGCCTTGACTGTCCAACTCCTGGGCATAGGCCTCACCCATTCCTTCCTTTTTTCTCGGTGTTGCGACTCTTCTCGCTAATTAACGAAAGCAAAAATACCGAGCTTTTAGGGGTGCGTTCGCCGCCCTCCTTCTGCCACCCCGGCTTCGAGAAAAGTTAGTAAAGCTAGTTAATGAAGGGATATAAACAACTTCCACAGGTGTGGTCGATTAGAAATTTGAAATTTTGTCACTTGTCACCATGGGCATTGCCGGGGGGATGACTGCACCTCTCCCCCCTAAAAGATCAGGATTTTTTTTTAATTTATAACTCTCCTTGTTTTCGTTAATTAGCGAGAAGAAGAGCAACACCCAGGAGTGAGACAGTCAAGTCTAAGAAAAAATAATATAAGTTTAAAAAGCATGAAATAAAACTAAGTTAATGTTATGTTTACCTGTAATTGGCATATAAAGGGTGTAAAACACCTCTTAACGAAGCCGAAAGGCACTGGTTCTCCCTGTCCTTGCGATATTTTTTTTTGTTCAATACCATACCTGGGAACCTTCTAGTTAAGGAGATATTAGGGGTCAAAGATCCAATTTTTTGACAAGTATTTTTTTAAACACAAGTTTTTAATGTAAGATTTTTACTTTAAACACTTCCACGACCCTACTTTGAGTTCTACCACAAAACATGAATTTACACCCCCCGAAAAAAAATCGTTTCCCAGCAATAATTTTTGCGTAAAGTTACTTAGTTTCATGTACTTACAGAATGCTTGGTTGACGGCTTCGTGATGAGGTGATTTACACCGTGTATATTAGAATATCACCGTAAGATTTACTATATGTATGTGTTGTGGGTGAACCGTAAACAAATAAATAGTTCCCAAGTGCACTTTCTCTTCTCCCAATCGTATTCCAATGGAACGGGTCACCTATTTAACATACGTAAGAAAAACAATATAGTAACAAATGTTATCCATTAATTCATTAGCATAATTCAAAAAGCCCGTGTTTTCTTAACACCTGCCAAATTGAAGTAAGAAAACTCCAGCGCCGCCATTTTATTCCTGGCTACAAGTACGAAGTTTGTTCACGAATAAGATACTATTGTTTGCAACAGAATTAAAACTTATTGTGACTAGTGGAAACTCAGCAGATGAGGACAGAAGTTCCGTTTAGTACAAAATTGCATTGACTTACCATTATCTATGAAAAGTACGTCTATGAAAATAATCATGTTTTGTGTGATAAACACAGGAGCTCGTTGCTAAATAAAAAGCCACACGGGTCGATCTTTAAGGTAAAGCCGTGCTTGCTGTTTGGTCCGTGGATGGGTGACCATAATTACTTACCGAGTTTCCTCCGTGCCTCGGAAAGCACGTTAAGCCGTTGGTTCCGGCTGTCATTTGTAGATTTTTGACAGTCGTTACGAGTAGTCAGAAGCCAAAAGTCTGGCATCCAGTCTTACCAAGGGGTATCGTATTACCCAGTTACTGGGTTGTGGAGGTCAGATAGGCAGTCGCTTCATGTAAAATACTGGTACTCAGCTGCATCCGGTTAGACTGGAAGCCGACCCCAAGATAGTTTGGGAGAAGGCTAGGCAGATGATTGTGTTATAAACACTCTTGCTATTTTTCTTGGCATATGAAAAATATATGAAGTTAAGTTTGATGCCTTTTGTTCCCTTAGCCTGTATTGCCCCACTGCTGGGCAAAACCCTCCCCTCTCAAAGTCCTGCCCCATAGCCTTCCACTCTTCTTTCCGTGCAGATTTCTCTCACAAACATAAAGCCCTTGGGCAGCATAATAATCCTGACACCTGATTAGGCTCTAACCTGTAGCGTTGTGAGGATCTCAACTGAAATTAGTCGAGTGATTCTAAATGTCACTATTAGTAAGTAACTAGGGACCTCACTAAAAACGCGGTACAACACAAGTTCTTGACGGGACGCTATGGCTCTGTCATTTCGTTCCCGTTGGCTTAGCTGAATATATACTCTGACCTCAGGATTCCTTGTGCCCCGACTTAGGGTGAGTTCCACATTAGTTAAGTAATTCTGCCTGTCATGCCTGATTCTCTGCGCTGGATAACCTATATGGATTTCATCACCTAAGTGATATCTGATTTCGCATGTGTCTATGCCACGTGTGGCTAGTAGTTGTCCAGCGCACAGGAAACTGTAATTGTGGATGTATTACTGCTGCATCGAGGGTTCTTCCCACGGGCTTGGGGCTGTGCCCCTGGCCCACTCCTGCACGCTGCCTACTCCTGCACGCTACCTAAGCACGCTAGCTGTGCCAGTGCGCAGCCTACCCTGCGCACGTGGCTCTTCGCTCGGGCTTGGCGCTGTGCGCTAGCCTACCTCAGCACGCTACCTACTGCTGTGCTGGTGTGCAGCCTACCCAGCGCACGTGGCTCTTCGCTCGGGCTTGGCGCTGTGTGCTAGCCTACCCCAGCACGCTACCTACTGCTGTGCCGGTGTGCAGCCTACCCTGCGCACGTGGCTCTTCGCCCAGGCCATGACCGGCCTACCTGTGGCCTACCCCACGGGAGCCGGTGCCTGCGCAGCCTACCCTGCGCAGCCCTGCCGTGACCTGCCTACCTACCTGCCTACCTGTGGCCTACCCCACGGGTACCCTGCGCAGCCTACACTGCGCAGCCCTGCCGTGACCTGCCTGCCTGTGGCCTACCCCACGGGTACACTGCGCAACCCACACTGCGTAGTCCTGCCTACCTACCTGCCTACCTGTGGCCTACCCCACGGGTACACTGCGCAGCCTACACTGCGTAGCCCTGCCATGACCTGCCTACCTGTGGCCTATCCCACGGGTGCCTGCGCAGCCTACCCTGCGCAGCCCTGCCGTGACCTGCCTACCTGTGGCCTACCCCACGGGTGCCTGCGCAGCCTACACTGCGTAGCCCTAGCTGCTACCGTTCCGAAGGCCTACTGCTGAGCCGGTGCTGACCGGCCCCCACGTCTGCAAGTGCTGCCAAGGGACGGTACCCCTTTTAATTAGTGTTAGTGAACGGAACAGAACAAAGTGACAGTTACCCGCGACCTAGATTAGTTATTATTATACAAGGTGTTGTTTTGCATCCTCGTCAAATTCAAGGAGGTAACTATGCTAGTGATTCTCGTCCCGAATCAATAATAAAATGGGTAGGTAATTTTTCTTTTTTTTCTTTATTACCTAAATCGGTAAGTGTGAACCACCCGTGTTTTAAACGCGGCCCGTCTGGTTCTTGCCTTATAACCTCGCTTACACACATATAAACAATCTCAAACGTTTACTTCATAATTTCTTAGTCCCTAAACCACGTTAAGGGGGTTATTCTGAAATACTGACAAACTTAAACAACCAAAAAGATCAGCATTTATTAATAATTAACTAGGTACCGCAATTTTAATTGATTATTTAGGTCTTTCGTGACCACCCCCTGAAATTTGACGAGGTTGCAAAACAACACCTTGTATGTATTAACTGGTCTGGCTGTTTTACTTTACTCAACCTATCTACCTACCTATTTGCTAACGGCCTGCGCAGCCTACCCTGCGCAGCTCTAACCGTTACAAACCTCATGAAAAAAAAATAAAAAAAATACTGAAAAAACCGGCATAATGCGAGTCGGACTCGCGCACTTAGAGTTCCGTAACATTATTTATAAAAACGAGCAAAAGAAATCACTTTTTTGTATTGGAGCATTTAATAAACATTTTTTCAACACACTTGCTCATAAAGTGTCTTTATGGTCACCGCAATTAGGCACAGAATGACACCCATAATCAAACTGTGACTTTTTCATTGCTATAACTCACTAGTGAGTTATAATTTTTTTTTTATATTGGTTGAGGTGCTTTGTTCTTAAAAAAGTATTCAAAAAAAAGATCGTCTTCAATCTATTGCTTACTCATTTCATGCAACTTCTTATTTAAATAGATAATTTTAACTCGTTCGTGTTTAATAAATAAAACTTTCACTCAAATATAACTTTTGTTTCCTCTGTAATAAAAGAAAACTTTAAATTCCCCATTTTGTACGTGGCAGAATAAGCGCAAACACTATGCGCGGAAAATAAAAAAAATCCTCATCCCTTTGGTTTGTGGCTGATCGCAATGCGCGCGCATAGGAAAACTGATTAGTTTTTCCCACCATAGCGAATCATTTTGCAAAACTCGTTTTCACTGTTGAAATTATGGTTATTTATTACTTAAAATATCTAGAAGTAACTAGTACCTAGTAACGAAGAAAATGATTTATGTTGGACACCGCCCGATATAAACCCGATATGTGAAGCCCTTAACGTTATGGAAAGTTTACTACCTGAAAACTTCAAGGAAAATATCTATTATCTACTAAATAAAATGAGTTTTTATTGTTATTTTATTCACAAGTGTGTTGAAAAACGTCGTATGATACACGTGTGTATTGGTGATTACCGTCCTCGGCTCTCTTAAGACCCTCACCTAACGGCTCGGGTCTCAATGGCGCCTCAGCGGTAATCACCAACATTACACACTAGTACCATAATGTACTATTTCAACACACTTGCTCATAAAGTGTCTTTATGGTCACCGCAATTAGGCACAGAATGACACCCATAATCAAACTGTGACTTTTTCTTTGCTATAACTCACTAGTGAGTTATAGTTTTTTTTTTTATATTGGTTGAGGTGCTTTGTTCTTAAAAACGTTTTTATTCAAAAAAAACATCGTGTTCAATCTATTGCTTGCTCATTTCATGCAACTTCTTATTTAAATAGATAATTTTAACTCGTTCGTGTTTAATAAATAAAACTTTCACTGTGTTCAATCTATTGCTTGCTCATTTCATGCAACTTCTTATTTAAATAGATAATTTTAACTCGTTCGTGTTTAATAAATAAAACTTTCACTCAAATATAACTTTTGTTTTCTCTGTAATAAAAGAAAACTTTAAATTCCCCATTTTGTACGTGGCAGAATAAGCGCAAACCCTATGCGCGGAAAAAAAAAAAAAACCTCATCCCTTTAGTTTGTGGCTGATCGCAATGCGCGCGCATAGGAAAACTGATTCATTTTTCCCACCATAGCGAATCATTTTTCAAAACTTGTTTTCACTGTTGAAATTATAGTTATTTATTAATTAAAATGTCTACAAGTAGGTACTAGTTACGAAGAAAATGATTTATGTTGTACACCGCCCGATATAAACCCGATATATGAAGCCCTTAACGTTATGGAAAGTTTACTACCTGAAAACTCCTAGGACAAATATCTATTATCTACTAAATAAAATAGTTTTTATTGTTATTTTATTCACAAGTGTGTTGAAAAACGTCGTATGATACACGTGTGTATTGGTGATTACCGTCCTCGGCTCTCTTAAGACCCTCACCTAACGGCTCGGGTCTCAATGGCGCCTCAGCGGTAATCACCAACATTACACACTAGTACCATAATGTACTATTATTAAACATGTTTTATCCTGTTTTTAGTATTTTTTGTTATAGCGGCTACAGAAATACATAATCTGTACAAATTTCAACTGACTAACTATCATGGTTCATGAGATACAGCCTAGTGCCAGACGGACGGATGGGCAGCGAAGTCTCAGTAATAGGGTCCCGTTTGACCCTTTGGGTATATAGTATCTGCTTACTACAGATACTCACACTTATCATCCATATTCATACTTTTATTAGTTTTACAATAGCATTTTACCAATCATTTCATTTTTATAAATATTTATATCCTTTGTTGTGCATGTTTACTTCAAATTTGCCAGATCTCGCCTCTTCCGCTGAGCTTTTCGGTCATCTTCTACAGTGTGCCATTTAAAGACTGTAATAGTGTGTGTGATATATAGCAGGTTTTTGGTAATTTTTTGTTAATTTCATATCATCATCTAATAAAATCATTATCCCCTTCTAAATTTTTTAATGTTTACAAGTCTGCTTATTTCTTTTCATCACAAGAAATAAGCAATTTTGTTACAGGTACGAAACCCTAAAAAGTAAAATCAGCCAGCATTGTTCCGTGTCTGTGACAGGGAAACCTCACCATTCATCATCTGGCCTTTTCCCAATTATGTTGGGGTTTTTAGTTTGGGTTCGGCTCGCAGTCTTACTGAATGCAGCTTTGAATACTTACCTGTATTTTACATGGAAACCAGGTATCCTCACGATTAAGATAAAATATCCTTATCATTTACTACTATTGCACCTTCTGCATTTTCCTGTCCCTAACTAATAAAATACACAAGTATTTGTTATAGCCAACTTTCGCTTTCGGAAATGAGCAAGTTTCTGTCGATGTTGCTCGCTTAATCTCCCAAACGAACGATAAAACCGTTGTTTTGGATAAAGAGTTGCCTTTTTTTCGGTGTTCACTTCGCCATATTGGGTTCGGCAAACTGCTTTTGGTGTTTCGAAATTGGTTTTCTCCGTTTCAAACTGCGTAGTTTAAAATGGAAATTGTTACGTGGATCTGTCTGACATATTGGTACTTAAGTGGGTGTATACTGAAAATGTCGTTATGAAATTTTTGATTATGAATGTTGATGGATTTGAGAGTAGAGGAAGAACAAAGAAACGATGTATAGATTGTGTGAAGGATGATATGGCAAGAAAGGAGGTGTCTGATGAGATGACGAGTAATAGAGAAGTACTGAAGAAGAAAACGAGCTGTGCGACCTCAAATAAATTGTGATAAGGCCAGGAGAATGAAATTGGTATAATATTAAATAATTATACTAAAAGTTAGTGATATCATAAGTGAGAAGCTTAAAGAGTTTCGCTGTTTCGATTAATACAATGAATATTATTGCAATTAATTTATGAGACATCGCATTGTGTTGTACTGAAATATTTATCCTACCAGTCAGCCAGTACATTTAAATTAGTACTGTGGCATAACTATGTTGGTATAATGGGTTTGCCATAATAATACTACGCCATATTTTTTTGCCATACATTTTATGTTTGCATAATTATCTTGAAGGCGAATTATTTATTTTTTGGCCTAAATTTAATACGCATAACTTTACTAGGAATAACGACTATTAGCATAATATTATTCATGCATACAATTAATAGATAAAAACGAAAACAAAATTGTATATTTGTCTAAATAAAATTAAAGTAATGCCTTAAAAAATCAATACGTTGTGCTACAAAAATTAGTGACAGAAACGAATCGCTGCAAAACTGACTTCACGTAGTCTTCTTTGCCCTCCGCGCCTAAGCGTAGTCCGCGTAGTCCGCGCGGAGGGGCGACACGGCCCGTGAGCTGAGGAGCAGGTGGTTTCAACGCCCGCCGCTGAGGCTGGTTGACGAAGCCAGCCAGCAAGCCGGAGCAGTGGTGGTGAGCGTAAAACACATCTGCGACGATTTGCTCGCGCAGCGCCGGTACTGTGACAGAAACCATGCCTGCTGCATGTTGCATGCTGCATGCTTGCTTGCATGCTGCATGCTTGCTTGCTTGTTAACATGTGAGCATGCTTCTTAGCGGGAAATAAACCTACAAATATTCATAATCAACTATGTTCAAAACACAATATGTTATATAAAAAATAATTTGTTCTACCTGCAATGTAAAGTGCTTAACATTTTGGTAGATTTTTATAACCATTTTTAAAATATTTACAAACCAATGACCTCTGCGATTCTGAGCAATTGGATCATATGAGTTTTGAAGAACGAAAACTTACAAGGTCGAAAAATATAACGTTATCTAACTTTCATTCACTCGTTCACCGAAATAAGATGAAAGAAAAAAGGTGACAATCTCATCAAAATCGAAAAGTTACAAAACAAAAGAAAACCAGCCTAATCCAATTTTTCCTTCACTAGGGAATGCTCACAAGTCCAAACCAACATGAAGTTCCAACTAGAAAACTTAGTCCTGTTACATAGAAAATAACTTATATCAAACTAAGGATCAACGCGCAGTTGTCAGCTGCGTAGTACTAACAACCGGCGTGTGTGTTAAAGTCAAAGTCAAAGCATTTATTTCAATTAGACCATTACAGGCACTTTTGAAAGTCAAAAAAACAAAATAAAACGCGAAGCGACAGTCCCAGTCACAAGGCATAATAACTTTTGAAAGTACTGTAGTTGCCCATTCCGTAGCGTAGATCTCTATGGAGAAGAATGGGCAAGAAACTCCATGGACAGTCTTTTAAATCAAAATATGTTAAAAAATCTTGGTTACATCATTCATGTTAAGAATTACAAATATGTGAGAACAATGTAGAAATACGGTCAAGTTAAGAGCGTCCAGAGAAAAAAGACTAAATCAGTTATAAAAAATAAAAATAAAGTACTTAATTAAAATAAACCGTGACAGCTAATAGATGACCAGTCACAACTGACAACGCCCGTTCACGAACATGACGCATGTATCAGCCATCATTCAACTCAACCAGCTGTGTATGCCCAGCTGGCCTATCATGACGTCTTAAAACATTATTGTTTTACTTCTTTGCCAGCGTGGGAAAGAGATGGCGTTAGACATCCTGTATAGCTCCGTCTCTTTCCCACACTGGAATAAGAGTAAAGCAATACTGCTTTAAGTCGTCATGGTAGGCCTGCAGATCTATGAACGTGAAGGAGGCAAAAAGATATGTCAGGATCCTAGCAGGTGGCGTTCTGTTGGTTTTGACTAACCCTGTTGCAAAAAGGGATGACTTAATCTACAAGGCGTTGTTTTGCATCCTCGTCAAATTCAAGGAGGTAACTATGCTAATGATTCTCGTCCCAAATCAATAATAAAATGGTAATAGTAATAGGTAATTTATCTTTTTTACGGAAATCGGTAAGTGTGAACCACCCGTGTTTTAAACGCGGCCCGTCTGGTTCTTGCCTTATAACCTCGCTTACACACATACAAATAATCTCAAACGTTTGTTTCATAATTTCTTAGTCCCTAAACCACGTTAAGGGGGTTATTCTGACATACTGACAATCTTAAACAACCAAAAAAATCAGCGTTAATTAATAATTAACTAGGTACCGTAATTTTAATTGATTATTTATGTCTTTCGTGTCTACCCCCTGAAATTTGACGAGGTTGCAAAACAACACCTTGTATACAGGGTGGAAGAGACACCGACGCGAAAATGGTTACCACATCATTACGAACCCTCCCAGTCACAAGTTTTTCATAGGTTATTTAAAAAAAACAGCTGTTTCTTACAAAACTGCAATAGCTACACGGTCAGAACGTCTGGAACAGCCCGATTTGGATTGATGTATTGAATACGTGGTTACCGTTTGAGTCTCGGTGTTTCCATCCTGTATATGCGCAGTAATAAGCACGGCAGGATCAGCATCAGCTGAACTCGAGCTGTTCGGGATACTTACTAAAAAATACCACTGCAACGCAAACATTTTCTTTGAGTATCTGGCACGATAGCTGGCCCAAAGATAAAGATTCGTTTATTTGCAAAAACATGTGCAGATAATATACACAGTACATGCTTATTATAGGAGTCAGAAGGTCTTCTTTGGCTCAACATGTTTGACCATGGCTGGTGTAAAAATGCTAGAAAAGTTTGCCACTTTTTATAGCATCGTCGGTAGCAAAGAGATCTCTCTAGCTGTTTGTTTCAGATCATAGCAGAGATGATGCCTATCTGATACAGTGCTTATGAAATAGCTACTATTATTATGTATTTATTTCATAAAAAGGACCTAACTATATACATTACAACGATTAACAAACTAATAAATTAAATAACAATAAACTATAAAAGGGCGTCAAAAAACTCCTCCTCAACGCTGCCAGGTGGTAATGTGCCCAAGAGATTGGCAGCATTGCCACGTTGTATGGCAATACTTAGCCTCTGGCCAAAATAAAAACCAGCCCTTGGGTCACGGGAGGAGTCAACTAGACGTTTCGAAATTTCCTTAAAAAGGCTCTGAGCACTTGGACCCAAAGTTTCAACCCTAAACGGCTCGAAAATATAGTTACCACAATGGTTACTATATTTACGCCGCTCGGGGTTCTCCGCTGCCGCAGCGGCAGCGCCAGCACAGCAAGATGAGCTTGGAAGATGTGACGGCGCAAGAGTATCCACGCAAGTTGCGTCCCACACTAAAGGCCTACACATCTTGCTACTTTATACTACGATATTACTACGATTTTAAATTGTATCTTAGGAAAATGCCTACGCATCAATATTTGTTTTATACAAATTTTATTGAAATTTCCATCACAAATGCCTCAGTAGGCAGCCATGAAGTTTGGGTTTATACCCAGTTAATGACAATAGTCTCGCCCCCTATTATAGGAGGCTTAAATGTTACTGGCAAAATTTTGTTCTATTAGGTATAGGTATCTCTGTCTTATTCTTCGTGGATTAGTCATGTATGGTGCTGTGATCAAATCTGCTAATAATTTTACATGTGACTTTGTTCTCAGTATGCTTCAAGCCTTATAGGTACACTAAAATATCCAATAAGCCGTCTAAGTCCGTCCAAAGAAGTAATATAACCGAAACAAGACTTAAAGTATAAGCCCTAATAATGGAAGTTCTCAAAATAGGTCCGCTGTCCTTGTGTTTATCCCAAACATATTTTTCTTTTCTCTAATACTCGTAAACTTAACTTATGGGGTTCTTAAGCTGCCCAGTAAACAGATATCGGGAGGGTAAGCTGGGCTTTAGCGGGTTTTAAAAGTGGGAGTGGGTAGACAGAAGGTCTACTCGCTATCAATAGAAAAAAGGAACCATTATGGAATTCCTTTGTCGTTCGTTCGTCTGTCTGTCTATCCGTCAAGATCTTTTTTACTCAGGAACACATAAAGGTATTAAAAAAAAAATGAACATGTTTCTCCTTCGGACAAAAATCGTAATAGCGAAAAAAATATCTGCTGCCCCACACAAAATTTCAATACCAGCAGCTGATATTTTTTTCGCTATTACGATGTTTCTTCGGAGAAACATGTTCAGTTTGATGGTCTGTAGCACACCCTTAATTATGTATATACCCTTTCTGTTAAACCCTGTATATCAAATATTCAACGTAAATCAACTCGACCAAAAGGTCACAAGGGAATCAAAACCTATAGGGTCCGTTGACCCAGAATCATCAAATTTGGCAAGAAGTTACGTCTTACAGCTCATACAAAAGGAAATTATCTAACAAAAAGTCGATAGTCTGAACCAACCGACCAGTCTTACCCAGGAGTTATATGCCTATCTGACCTCCACAACCCAATTAGTACTGGGTAATAAGATTACTTCTGGGTAAGACTATCGACTTTTTGTTAGTTTTTTTTTGTCGCTACATGTAAAATACTGGTATTCAGCTGCATCCGGTTAGACTGGAAGCCGACCCCAACGTAGTTAGGAAAAAACTTAGCAGATAATGATTTACACAAAATGGTGTTTCCTGAATATGTTTCATTTGTAAAGCCTACAAGGACCTATATAATTATCACCGCGGTTCCTGGCCTATTCTGTATAAAATCAAACTTGTATTAAGCATATTACTAAAAAGAGCTGCTCTAAAAAACGATGAAGGAATTCATCGTGAGGAAACCGGCATGTCCTAGAACTATAAATTCGAAGACATGTGACATCTACCAACCCGCACTGGGCCCGCGTGGTGGATTACAGCCCACTTCCTCTCATAGAGAGGAGGCCTGTATCCTAGCAGTGGGAACATTATAGGCTGATGATGACTAAAAGGAGGCACAAACCAAAGTGGAACTTCTTCCAACTCCTTGCCGCACAGCTTAAGTGTAAACTCTAAGTAGGGATGCAAACAAGTCGGGAAGTATGCAGCAAATTATGTCGAACTCAAGCTAGCTCCCGTTCGGGTATCAGCGCACAATAGAGTTGTTAGCGTGGTTTGCGGGTAAATATAAAATCGGTTAGTTGATTGGTGACTTATAATGGGTGCAAAAGTACCCTTAACGGAGTCGAAAGATAGGTACCTACTCCTCCTACTGTTTTGTTCTTGACCGTAAAGGGGCACTTCTAGTTACGGAGATATTGGAGGTCATTGGAGTTCCACCCTTTCACAAGTTTTTTTTAATGATTTTTTTTTTAATTTTGTAACTTTACTTGACCTCGACCACGACCCCGCAGTATTCAGTACGTCTACCATGAGTTGTCATAGTTAGATCGCTTGACGTAACTGCAATAGTTCCGTCAATACGCAAATACTATAGTTAGCTTTTTCAATGGTACCATGAGCTGTGTTGGTGCTTACTACCAAATTCTAAGCAAATGAAGCCCAAACTTGCAGTCGCTGTAGTATAGTTTACTACACGGTGACGTAGGATAGATAACTATAGTGACTCATACTGCGCATTTTAGTACCCAACTATCCGCTAGAGGTGCTGTAAAAGTTTTCATACATTTTTTAAACTACAGACGCTAGCGAGTATAGATTGTTAAAACTCATGGTAGACGTACAGCTTCCATCAGCACAATGTTTTGAGTGCGTTACATTGAGTCCTGCCGTAAAACATGATTTTTTCACCTCAAAAAAAATCGTTTTGCAGCAATAATTTTAGCGTAAAGATATTTAGTTTGATGTACAAGGTAAGGGTCGTTTAAGGCGGCGTTGTGTGGCTTCTGGAGCTGACTTTCATGGGAAAATGTCGCGAGTTTATATGATGTATGTGTGTGGTGTTTTATGAAAGATATCTGATCTTCAACTATTAATTATATTATTCTAATTTATGATATCGTACACGTATTTAAAATTATTATTTCTCTGCATTTTAAGAAGGCATTGTGTTTCAAGTTTTAGGAGCTCGTGGCTAAATAATACATAAACAGCCGCCCGGGTTGATCTTTAAGGTTAAGCCGTGCTTGCCGAGGTTGGTCCGTGGATGGGTGACCATCATTACATACCGAGTTTCCTCCGTGCCTCGGAAAGCACGTTAAGCCGTTGGTCCCGGCTGTGTTTGTAGATCTTTGACAGTCGTTACAAGTAGTCAGAAGCCAAAAAAACCAAGTCTTACCAAGGGGTATCGTATTACCCAGTTACTGGGTTGTGGAGGTCAGATAGGCAGTCGCTTCATGTAAAATACTGGTACTCAGCTGCATCCGGTTAGACTGGAAGCCGACCCCAAGAGAGTTTGGGAAAAGGCTAGGCAGATGATTGTGTTTCGAGTTTTACTATAGTATAACATGGTAAAATTTATATGACGAAAAAATAACTGCAATGTTCAATTTCTACGGACTTATTTGGCGTTGATTTTGGCCGTCAGAAAAACTCGAACGGCCAAGAAAACGCATACCCAAAAAATATGCAATGATTTCCGATGTCCATTACCAGCTTGTCCACCACTGGTGGATAGCGACACAACTTATAAAAAATAAAGGGTGTAAAACACCTCTTAACGAAGCCGAAAGGCACTGGTTCTCCCTGTCATTGCGATCATTTTTTTGTTCTACACCATACCTGGGAACCTTTTAGTTACGGAGATATAAGGGGTCAAAGTTGCAACTTTTTGACACGTATTTTTTTCAATACAAGTTTTTAATGTAAGATTTTTACTTTAAACATCTCCACGACCCCCGTACTATTCAATCCGTCCATCAGCACAATGTTTTGAGTGCGTTACATTGAGTTCTACCACTAGTCATGATTTTACACCCCCCAAAAAAAAGTCGTTTCCCAGCAATAATTTTTGCGTAAAGTTACTTAGTTTCATGTACAGAATGCTTGGTTGACGGCTTCGTGATGAGGTGATTTACACGGTGTATATTCGCTGTCTACCAGACGGTGGACAGAGACCCAAAAAAAATTATCCCCTTAAACACCATTAGTGGACAGTATAATAATTTTAAACATTAGTATTCTCGTTGACAGTTACACAACACCCGAACAGAGATAATATTTTTTTAATTGTGTTCATGTCCACCACCAGTTGACTAACCGGGGGTGGACATCGGAAATCATCGCAAAATATGAATCCAACGTCACAATAACAAAGTCTCAAGGAAAACGGTCCCAAAAAACCTGGGAATTCCTCCTTGCGACTAAAACAAAAGCAATATCAAACGTAATTCCATGATTTACGGAAGAAATCTTGAATATCAGAAACTAATATATCTTCGTCTGTTTGTTTGTTTGTGAGGACAAATATATATGTGATTGGATAAGAACTGGTGCTGGTGACATGAAGACTCATTCCTATGCTGATTTGGGTACAAAGAAAAATGTTGGTTATATTGATTTCTTGAGTAAAAGTGGTCGAAATGATTTCTTTCTTGCTGTTCTTGCAGCCCTGGTAGGTTTTATTTTCGAGGATAAATGATGAGCCCACATATCTCATTCATCTTATTACACTAGCTGTGCCCCGCGACTCACATCCGCGTAAAATTATTATAAAAATATTACTTCGCTATTTGAACCGGATTTTGTTAACAATTTCAAGGGTTTTCATTTTTTTCCACGAAACCGTTATCATTGTTTTCTAATATATCAAACAATCTAATTATTTTTTCAGTCATCAAGTTTCATAAGAATCCATTTTTGTTTGCTTTCGGTGGATTTTAAGCTATCCACTCAAGCTTCAATTCGAAAAAGGTATACCTAAACCGTTTTCATTCATGCATCCAACTGAGCTTAATATGCATTTGTAAGACGTTGCAAATATCTTTGCTGTAAATAGGGACGCTCTTTACTGCTTTAACAGAGTTACAGGAAAAACGACCTTCTTATTTTCATTCGGAATAGCTGTTATTTATTTAACACTAGCTGTGCCCGCGACTTCGTCCGCGTGGACTTTAACTTTTTATTATATTATTTATATTTTTCTAAAATAAAAGTCTAAGTTACTAGCCTAGCCTAAGTTACTCCTTATTACATCAGCTATCTACCAGTGAAAGTCCCGTCAAAATAGGTTCAGCCGTTCCAGAGATTAGCCGGAACAAACAGACAGACAGAAAGACAGACAAAAATTGTAAAAAATGTTATTTTGGTTTATGCACCGTATATACATTCATAATGTATTAAGTAAAAAGCGGTTATTTAATGTTAGTAATAGACACTTCAATTTTATTTATTTGTATAGATATAGATGTACGAATAAAAATACAAAAACAAACTCAGCAGTAAATTGCATTGGTTGATCCTAAATTAGCTCAAATGCTATTGTTTGTACATTCTTATGAAACCCTATCAATTTTAACACTGTAATTTGCATATAAATGAATTTTAAGCCCCGAAGTTAATTAGCTGGCATTCATTAGATAGCATTATAGTAACTAATTAGTATAACTGCGTGTTAATTAGTATGTTTATAATTCATTTTAAACATTTGGTACGAATAAATTAAATAAGAAACGATGCACAATGATGGTACCTAAAAAAAGGAAGTCTGAAAGTGGCGCCGGTGACTGAAAAGATGTGTGGTAATCGGTTGTTGTGATATGGGCATGTGATGCGGAGGATTGAGGAGAATGTCGTGTGGACGGGTGGGTATAAGGCAGTGGTCCGACCACCGGCGAGAAAACGACTAACAAGCGATTTCCTCTCTCAAGAAACGCACAATAAATGTACATTCCGTGTAAATGAAAGAGATGCATATATTAAAATTTGCTCTCTGACTGTGTACACTGCCGGCGACGACTCGCTTTACTAGTTTTGTCGCTGAGCGACAAGCTTTAAAAAATAAACTCGCTCAGCGATACTCGTTCAGCGATGCTCACTTACTTGATCATTTCTTTACAGTGCGGCATTGATAGTAGACGTATGGATACAAACTAATCATTGCTACTCTCATTGTTGTCTAGCTCAGACGACGACGATGATGTATTTTATGATAGTGTTTGTGTAGTGTAAATTAGTTTGTAAACACGTGTAACGCGCGCGCAGGTTTGCACAGGACTGAGCGACCGCGGGCGAGTGGCGCGAGTAATCGCTCATCACACTTGCACAATCGCTTATAGCTCTGCGACAAAACTATCAAAACTACACACTCGCTTCCCGCTGATCGCCAACTGGTTTATAGTTTTTAGTTCTACTCGTTTCTCGTTCATCGTCGGCGGTCGGACCACTGCCTAAGAGTAGCGGAAGAAGAAACGATGGCTGGACTGTGTGAAGGATGAAATGGCAAGAAAGGAGGTATTTGATGAGATGACTAGTAATAGAGAAGTATGGAAGAAGAAGACATGCTGCGCCGACCCCAAATAAATTGGGATAAGGCCAAGAGAATGTTGATGATTTGATATTGCCTGTTATCATACACAGTTCTAAGTAACACATGTACCTATGGGTTCTGCTCTCAAAAACGGTGAAGGAAAACATCATGAGGAAACTGGCATGTCCTAGAACTAAAAATTCGAAGATATGTGTCATCTACCAACTCAAACTGGGCCCGCGTGGTGGATTACAGCCCATTCCCTCTCATAGAGAGGAGGCCTGCGACCCAGCAGTGGGAACATTATAGGCTGATGCTGATGATGATGTATGGGTTACAGTAACGATGATTGTTATTTTTAACCTACTTCCATAAATTGAGGAGGGTATGTATTCCACCTGTTTTTTTTTATCGATTTCTGCGTGATTACTGGTCCCATTTAAGCGAGTTTTTGAAGTGATACTTCTTATGCGACTTCCAACAAGTTTAACGTTCTTATGGAGGGGGAATATTTTCTATTACCCACTAAGAGATGGCGCTATTACAAGATTTGTGACTACGTAGTTCTACTAGGTACGCAAGATGGCGTGCAAACAGTCATGCATTCGACTCTTCGGTGTGACCAGCCTTCGCTCAATTTCCATGAGTAGAATAACCTCGATAAACTTATGTATAAAAGGGTACAACAATAAAACAATACAATATTATTTACAAGCTCAATAAAATAACGAGAGTGAATGCGTGACACTCGAATGCATGCGTGTAGTATTACGAAGTTTCACTTCTTCCGCGCGGAGGGACTCCACGCACTATTTTTTTTTTTCATTTGGAAGCGGAAGCTCGCACGGTGGTCCCGTAAAAAAATATAAAGGTTGTGTCGGTACTTTATGATGTGCTAATGTTTTCTAGTTACAATATAAAATTGATACTTGACAAGGATTTTTTAAAATAAAATTATCCACACGGTTTGTAAAGGTTCAATTAACAATGATTCATTAGCACAATTATAAATTCTTTTTCATTACTTTGTTTTAGCAAAAAAAAAAAAAAAAAGAATCCTCTAGATAAAACAGTACAAAGCAAAGACCACTTAAACAAATTAAATGATAGTCCAACAAAATGTAAGGTCATTGGAACAATGAAGACTGCTTCGTTGGTCTAGTGATGTCAAGCCCGATTGCTGAGCAGAAAAAGTGTTATTGTGTTTTTCGATCAGGAATTTCGCGGTAGCAGCCACGTAGTCAGGATACCTGCCCGGTTGATGGCAATAAGTTCGCCCCTTATAAGATAGGACTTGACCATCAGAGAGAGCAGCGGTGGCCCAGTAGTGGCAGCCCCGACTTACGAGCAGTAAGCCGTGGGTTCGAACCCAGGCAGGCGCATTACATTGTGTAATTTATTTTATCACCGCAGCCCTCAAAAACGGTGAAAGAAAACATCGTGAGGAAACCGGCATGTCCTAGAACTAAAAATAGGAAGACATGTGACATCTACCAACTCAAAACATCGTGAGGAAACCATGACATGGCATGTCCTAGAACTAAAAATCCGAAGACATGTGACATCTAGTACCAACCCGCGTGGTGGATTACCGCCCACTCTCTCCCATATTGAGGAGGCCTTTGTTCCAGCAGTGAGAACATTATAGGCTGATGATGATGACCATGACTGGTGCAATGTAGTTGTTCTATTAGGTACGCCTCTGCATTCCCTTTGGGAACTACAGTCATGAAGGTATGTTATGTTGTAACATTAAATTGTTGACTGAACTACCTCAGTAACGAGATAAGTTTGACGGCTGGCGTACTAGTAGTTGCGAACTCACTTTTAGGTTTTCGGATCGGTCTGTTTTAAGGTTTTAAATTAAAATATGATTTTTCTAACAGTTTTCAGGTAGAGCTGGTTTGAAAACGAATATTAGACACACCTTGTCAATTTTTTTATACAGGTTTCTTCGACCACCTTTTTTATTCTAAATAGGCCTTGCCTGATGTGAAGCGATGACGCAGCCTAGGATGGAGCACGCTTGCCTAGAAGAAACCAAACTTTATTGAAACGTTGATCTCATGTTTCCATAGTCTCTTGTCAGATATCACTTAGTTATTCTTTCTCTTTTGATTCTTATCATCCCTCTCACAATCTCTTTTAATAATTGTTTCTATTGTTATATCTATAAAACCCTGAAATCTCTAAACGTTACTTTGGTTAAGAGTCATTCCTGTCACTGTATTAAGACTGAAATACTATTGTACTTAGCGACCTACAAAATGCAACTTATAGCAAAAAGTACTACAGCGCCATTTATGATAAAACTGAAGAACTAAAATGGTCTGAATCTCGCAAGCAAAGTTTTCATCAACTTAAAAGTATATAGAAAAACCTGCCAACAACTGTCGGGCAGTTGCCCACCGGACTGTCTGGTCGGAGGATACTCCCTTTTCTAAGGAGGAACATTACACCCTGTTCTTCGTTCTCCTAAACAAGACAAAAATTGTTACATGTCCTATACGTTAATTGATAATTATCGATTGTAGTTTAATGCCATAAACTGGGCACAAATAAAAATCTAGAAGAATAATAGAAGAAGAATTCAGCGGTAAGGTTGACAGCTGCTGCGCTAAGTGTCGTTGGTTTGATTCCAGGATAAATATTATTATGTCCTACAGATAGTTGCCCCGGATCTGTCTGTTTGTGTACATGTATGCGGATTAAAATGTTTGTAAACTTAACCACGATACAGGAGAAATTTCAAAAGTGAGGCAAAATTAAAAAAAAAAACGAGTTCGGAATAGGATCTACAGCTAAGAATTTTATAATAGAAAATGATGGTAGAATAATGACTTTTGTCTTTGTTATAATAAATTGTTGAGGGTAAAATAGCTCAAAGTCTTGCTCTTCCTCGTCATAACAAGATACGTTTGACGTCTGGCGTAGCTACTAGCGGTTTCTAACTCACTTTCATTTCACCCGGAAAGCCGCCAGCAGTGGCAAAAATAGCCCAATACTGAGAGAAATGGAAAGCTTTGGAGGAGGCCTTTACCTGACAGGGGTTCCAGTGGAAATAAATTAGTACCTACCTACTTAAAATGTATATGACATGTTTTATTAAAATAATTAATCTACACACATTTTATTTCTTTAGTTGTCATGTATAAAGGTAGATAAATTGTTTTTTTTAATGTTAAACTAGCTATGCCCGCGACTTCGTCCGCGTTTAAATAAACAAAAAAGTTATTTAGTTGTCTTTTTCATTTTTGCATTTTTATTTAATTATTATTTATTACACTAAATTAAAAGAGCCTAAGTTACTCCTTATTGCCAATTTATATATAATTAGTGAAATTCCCGTCAAAATCGGTCCAGCCATTCCAGAGATTAGCCGGAACAAACAGACAGACAGACTGAGATACAGACAGACAGACAGAAAAAAAATTATAAAAATGTTATTTTGGTATATGTACCGTATTACAAACAGACACTTCAATTTTATTTATGATGATGATGATTGATGATGATGATGATGTATAGATTGTTAAACTGAAAATAAAAGGCCTATTTCTCAAATGTGAGCTGCCACTAATAATTTCCTGACAGGAAAAACCTTTTAATACCCTTTTCGGACATCCCTTACCAGTGGCATTGTCAACCAATACCTTCACAACAAACCCTCGAAACAGTATAACACATACCAAGTAAAAAGTGACAAACAATAGTGAGGCCTCAGTTTTGAAGAGACGCCTCACAAGCGCGCGGCTAACGATCACTTCAGTTTGTTCGGACTACAAGACAGGTAACATTCACACTCTATTTGTTTTTTTCAACAAGATCTGGAAATAAAATAATAAACCTGGTTAGTTTCACAATGGAGGCCGTAGTATTTTGTTTTTCTTAAGGGTGTGGGGGGAGAAAGAACGAGACGGATATCCATTGTGTAGTTTTTTTTTAAAGAGGCTACAGAAATAGCTTTCTTAAGTGGCTGGCCAGTTGTATTCGATACCAGCTTGTTGGAGTGTGATATTTAAATGCTAAGAGAATAATAAAAAGACGAACTAGCGATTCAGCTCACGAGGTTATCGAAATTAAGATATTATCGCTTACTTAGAGTACAATTAACAATCTTGTGTAAGTCGTTGCAGGTAACGTTTTAAAGCAATTGTCAGTCATCTAGGCCACTAGGCCAGTCATAAGTAGGATTTACCAAGACTTATTTTTTTATCAAACAACAACGGTATCCAAGACTAGAGACGTATATAAAAAAAAACTACATGATGGTCTGGCCACTACATTTAAAAAAACTGCATTCTTTTTTCCAACTTGTCAAACCTCCAGCTTGGTTTTATCGTTCAGAAACAAAAGTGTGGTGTACAATAAAATCAGTACAGCGGATAAAATCTGAGCATAAAAGCTTGCATGTGTTTACGTCAAAGGCACTCAACCGAGACTTATTTTTACGTAAAACCGGAGGCCAGTGGCGAAAAATACTGACAGTTTTAATTTTGTATTTATGATATAGTAAGGCTTCGACTTTCAGGCTTCGGCTCTGATCGCACGGGCTAACATTATAAGTAAAAGTTATAATTTACTGTATGAAGATTTTCAAGCTCCTTTTACCGTTTCGGACAAAGCTGTTAACGACACCCGTTTGCGTTTCCATTGCGTGATTATAAACGTCACACCGCAAGTGCGGTTACTTTGGCATGCAGGCCATTCTTAATACATGTTTTAAATTCTTGGTCGCTGTCGAAAGACGAGTTTGAACTGTAAGAAAAACCTAGTATAGCTCAAATCAGCTTATTACGGATTGATAGATAGAAAAATGCATGAGGTGCTCGTGAATTAAAATAATAATAGTCGCTCAGATCGACATTTTAGGTTAAACCGTGCCGGCCTAGGTTGATCCGTAGATGGCTGACTACATAAAAACATTCTGAGTTTCCTCCGTGCCTCCGAAAGCACGTCAAGCCATTGGTCTCGGATGTCATTTGTAGATCTTTTACAGTCGTTATAGGTAGTCAGTGGCCTGAAAATCTGACAAACAGTCTTGCCAGGGGGTATCATGTTACCTACAGCAGGGTTATGGAGGTCAGATAAGCAGTCGCTCTGTGTAAAAATACTGGTAATCAGCTGCAACCGGTAAGACTGGAAACCGACCCCAATAAAGTTGGGAAAAGGCTAGGCAGATGATGATGAATAAATTATTCACTCGGGTAAAAACAGATCTATGTACGTTTAAAAAAGTAACCCAAAACATATCAACACATAGTATAAAACTCACAGAAACTACTATTTTATTTCATACGGAACTAAATAAAACTATTCGAATGGTGCCCCCCATTTCAAAGTGCACCAAGTACGGTAAACCACGCAAGTTTATGACCAGATAACGCAGCTTTGAACCAATATTTCTGCAAAACTTTAACGGTAATGTGTACGCTAGAGCAAGTTTTCTAGGAAAAAATGTTGTATTGTCAATGTGAGGTTATTCTTTAGAAAAAGGTACGAAAAGTTCTTTTTAAGTTATGTTTTGAAACCGTTTTTCTTTGGCGTATGGCTTTTTGTAGTTGTTCGGTTTTTTAACACCTTATTTTTTAAGCTACAATTTATTGTAATACAGTTATACAGTACATGGTTGTTTTGTCGAATGTATTTTTTTCGGTTGCCTTGTCACGCAATACGCATCTCAGTTGCGTATAAGTAGACTCAAAAATTTTTTTTGTCAAACAATGATATCTGAGAAACGTTTATATTAAAAAAAATACTCAACAAAATACTAGCGCTGCGGCATCTACATATTGTTTAGTGGTAGCACCATGCTGAGATAACCTTATGCTTAGTAGAGCAGTTTTAGTTTAATTTAATATTCCTTTACTTATCTTTTATACACATTTTTAACATTTTTAAATCTTTTATGAACAATTAAAAAAAAACTTAATTTTATAAAAAAAAAAAATTGGTCCGCCGGTGTTGGAAGCAGAGGTGAAGCTACCGGTGATTAGGGCTGCAGAGACAGGAACTTTCAACCGATGCGGGCCGTATCGAGGATTTTATTATTTCAATAATGTAATTTAATTCTTTTTTTTTTAAAGTGAAACTTCTTATGAGACTTCCAACAAGTTTAACGCTACCATGGAGGGGGAATATTTTCTCAAACTCACAAAGAGATGGCATTATTACAAGATTTGTGACTACGTAGTTCTACCAGGTACGCTAGATGGCGTGCAAACAGTCATGCATTCGACTCTTCGGTGTGTGACTTACTACTTACTACTTATGTAATAAAATAATACAACAAGAAAACAACAAAATATTATTTAGATGCTCAATAAAATAACGAGAGTGAATGCGTGGCACTCGAACGCATGCGTGTAAAATTACGAAGTTTCACTTCTTCCGCGCGGAGGGACTCCACCCACTATTTTTTTATAGTTTGTGCTGTGTGAGTCTAATAAATACTATTTCATTCTTTCTGTCAAAATCAAAACCTTAAATAAATGTTTTTCTCAAAATCAGAACTCATTTATTTAAATTCAGCTGAACTAAGCACAATAACTACCATTTTAAACTTCCTCCAAACGCGGCCCTTTAGACCTCTAAACATATAACATTTAAATACAAATGTGAAATGAAACTATCATCAACAAGCGACGCGAACAAAACCAGTAATATCCGAGGAACCCAAATGAAACTCATTGGTTGTCCTCAAACTGTCGTCAAAACTCTGGGACTCCGGGACTCGCAAAACTAAACGCCTAAACATCCCGGG
Source organism: Cerastis leucographa (assembly GCA_963082945.1). NCBI lineage: Eukaryota > Metazoa > Arthropoda > Insecta > Lepidoptera > Noctuidae > Cerastis > Cerastis leucographa. Next base: position 1,912,464 of record OY720369.1, on the reverse strand, counting down.
GAAGCGCAACACTATACTGTTATAGTAAATACTGGGTACCCAGTATTGATAGACGTGACGGAATAGGGAACTATGAGGTCTTTTAATCGTAGGGTGTGCTATTTTTGAGTCAAAATTCTTATGCGACTTCCAACAAGTTTAACGCTACCATGGAGGGGGAATATTTTCTATAACTCACTAAGAGATGGCAGTATTGCAAGATTTGTGACTACGTAGTTCTACTAGGTACGCAAGATGGCGTGCAAACAGTCATGCATTAGACTCTTCGGTGTGTCCAGCCTTCACTCAATTTCTATGAGTAGAATAACCTCGATAAACTTATGTTATAATTATGTAATAAAAATAATAGAACAAGATTATTAGAAGCTCAATAAAATAACGAGATTGAATGCGTGGCACTCGACCGCATGCGTGTAGTATTACGAAGTTTCACTTCTTCCGCGGGGAGGGACTCCACGCACTTTTTTTTTAAGTTTAAAGTTATAACTATGGCACAGTCAGGGAAAACCTTCCTAAGTAGTGCTTTTGTTTTAAGCGTTTCAACTAAAACCTCATTTTGGTCTATTTTTTATACATTGGTTTTAAAATGCACCGCACTTGCTGCACACATAAAGGCGAAGTCAGTTTCAAACTGTAACGTAACTAATGTTGTCGAGACGTCAATTAAACGTTCATTCCAACTAACTTCACCTTCTGACCTACTGACCTACTCCTTGTCAGTCACCTGTCAAAAGTTCCTAGAAATGGTTTAATTGAAATTAGAAAATGATTTGATTTTGCAGCGGTGGCGTTTTGAGTTGCTTTGGGGGATTTAGTTCATGACTACTGCTCTGGAGGAGCTTATGGCTAAATAATAACAGTGGTCAAACTTCAAGGTTAAGCAGCGCATGCCTGGGATGGGTGACCACCGAGTTTGCCTCTAAAAGCACGTTTAAGCTGTTAGTCCCGGCTGTCATTTGTAGATCTTTGACAGTCGTTACAAGTTGTCAGTGGCCCGAAAATCTGACTACCCGCGTTACCAAGGGGTATCGTTTTCATCATCATCATCATCATCATCATCATCGGCCTTTAATGTTCCCACTGCTAGGACGCAAGCCTCGGAGTGGGCTGTAATCCACCACGTGGGCCCAGTGCGGGTTGGTAGATGTCACATGTCTTCGAATTTTTTCTTCTAGGACATGCCAATTTACTCATGATCTTCTCCTTCACCGTTATTGAGAGCAGCGGTGATGAAATAAATTACACAAAGTAGTGCACCTACGCCTGGGTTCGAACCCACGGCTTACTGCTCGTAAGTCGGGGCTGCCACCACTGGGCCACCGCTGCTCAATCGTATCGTATTAATCAGTATTAACTGCGTTGTGGAGGTCAGATAGGCAGTCGCTTCATGCAAAATACTAGTATCAGCTGCATCTGGTTAGACTGGACGCCAACCCAAACATAGGGAAAAGGCTAGGCAGATGATGAGTTACTCTCACTTGCCCTTTTTTATTTATTTGTATTGGAACGAAGTTCCTTATCGCGGGTTTGAAAGGGGGCTAGACGGAAAAAAATCTTACGAAAAGTTGTCACGACACTTTTTGCTATAGTAAGCTATTGTAAGCTTTATTTCTTTAAAATAAAGTTGAAATTTCCTTAAATTACGTACAATTGGGGTGTGTATGTAAGTAAGGATAGATATGATTATTATTTTGAGTGACCGAACTACAAAGTACAAATTCGGTTGTGCAGTTAAGTAAGACGTATTGCTTCGAATTAAGGATTAATCTTCCTTAAATTAAATATTTTATTTGTCGCACACTAACTTAAATCTAAAATATAAGTTTTTAAACTGACATGGTCACTAACACTATTAATAACATTTACTACGGGATATTTACCATGTGTATTATTTGTTTCGAGTTCCCGATATTTCGGCGCTGTTGCAAACGCCATGATCACGGATAAACACTGTAACAAACTTGCTTATTCCTTGATGAAAGGAGTAAACAGATTTATACATTAAAAAAGTAATTAGGGAAAAATGAATTTAATAAATGATGAAATGAAAAATACAATAAATTAGTACAAAAGTGAAGGGCAGGTTAACCGAGAACGTTTTAAATATCTCCGCAAATCTCTGAGCGTGATAGTAACTGAAGACAAACTTGCAGTCGTAGAAAGCTGGCTTGATTAAGATGAGCTTGACCACGACGAACTTGATGCAGGGCGATTTGGTAGGACCCACCAGCAGACACGTACCGCCCAATGCCAGGCTCGTCAGCTCGAAGAGCAGCTTCCAGCAGACAGGTAATGAGCCCCAGTGCCAGGCTCGTCAGTTCGCAAAGCAGCTTCCAGCAGACAGTTAGCAACAGCCACGGCAGCACTAAACGAAGGCCGCTCTTTGACTCCACCAGGCTGTGCTCAAAACTCAAGATATGACAGATCTTGACTCCAAACTAGACTTAGCTGTTTTCTTGATTTTAGACTATACTGATTTCTCGTGTCCAGACTGAACCGACTCTTAACTCCAGACTAGAACCAGGGCATCCGTCAGAAATCCCTTTTATACCCTGATCTTCCGTTTCTTTTCTTCCAATTTTCTTTTTCAGATTCAAAACTGCTGCGCTCTAGTAAGACGCAACCTGCCAGTATTCAAAGCAGCCAGTAGCAATTGGTCAAAAACCTTGCGCATAATATTTTTATAAATATAACTCAGAATATCTTTACACAGCAAATATTCGCAATTAATTATAAAATACAACAATTGAACTAACGAATTGATGATAATAATTTTTAGTAATATATAATCTAAATGAAACCTTCATAGAGAGTTTGGCTGGTAAGAATCAAAAATAAAAGTAAATGACATCTGACAAATTTGAAGTAAACATGTCACAACAAAGGATATAAAGAAAATATTTATAAAAACGAAATGATTGGTAATATGCTAATGTAAAACCAATAAAAGTATGAATATGGATGATAAGTGTGAGTATAGAGTGTCTGTAGTAGGCAGATACTATATTTCCCCAACGACCCCGAGAAAATTTTTGGCCTAGAACAAAAATTTTGGTAAGGTTAAAGTATTACAACATTCACAAAACTTTCATAACTCATTCAAACACACCGACATCTTACGAAGTTAGGCCAGGTAGGATTCACATTCAATGATCACTACTCCACCTGATAAATCAATAACAGTAGGCTTATTTTTGGAGTTGTAATCCGCTCGCGTCTAAAACCCATAATAAGATGAAATATAAAGACTTTTAATAAGGGATCCACCCCAATCAACCTTTAGAGTTGAAGATTAGCGAAGGCTTATTTTAAGGAAGTCGCAACCCGCTTCAGTCAACTTTTAGAGTTGAAGATTAGCGAAGGCTTATTTTAAGGAAGTCGCAACCCGCTTCAGTCAACTTTTAGAGTTGAAGATTAGCGAAGGCTTATTTTAAGGAAGTCGCAACCCGCTTCAATCAACCTTTAGAGTTGAAGATTAGCGAAGGCTTATTTAAAGGAAGTCGCAACCCGCTTCAGTCAACTTTTAGAGTTGATAAGAAAATAGTATAATAGAAGGTTAGGTAACTTGTACCTAAAAGCACTTCAAAGAGTTATCTGATAAGATCAGATATAGAAGAAGATTAAAAATAATCTTTTAATGGTTTAAGAACCAATGAATGAACAAAGAAAATAAAAACTTAAGAGTTTAAATAGACCGAATAAAACTCTACAGTTAGAAGAAGGGAAGAGGATAGAGATGAGTCATGAGTAAGTATAAGATAAAAAAGTTAAAAATAAAGTGTCTAAAATTAAAAGGGAGAGAGAGAGAGTCAAGACAGTCTGAGTTATTATTAAGAAAGATTCTAAAATAGCCTACTTGAAATATTCAAGAGCGTTGAAGGACTGTCATGTGTGGTAGTCTATACTTTTGCGCTGAACCAGCGCCGATAATAGTTCGAGCCCACGACACTAAACCTATTTTGATGAGATTTATAGATGATATAGATAAATATATGATTTAAGTGTTTAAGAGTATAAGTAGATTAAGTGATGTAATATGATGAAAATATTATGAAAATAGTTTCCAAATATAATCTCTTGTGGAAGTTGTTTTAGAATTTAGAGAATATGTTTAAGATCAAGACTTGATTTTGCGTTAGGCGCCAAAATGTAACAAACTTGCTTATTCCTTGATGAAAGGAGTAAACAGATTTATACATTAAAAAAGTAATTAGGGAAAAATGAATTTAATAAATGATGAAATGAAAAATACAATAAATTAGTACAAAAGTGAAGGGCAGGTTAACCGAGAACGTTTTAAATATCTCCGCAAATCTCTGAGCGTGATAGTAACTGAAGACAAACTTGCAGTCGTAGAAAGCTGGCTTGATTAAGATGAGCTTGACCACGACGAACTTGATGCAGGGCGATTTGGTAGGACCCACCAGCAGACACGTACCGCCCAATGCCAGGCTCGTCAGCTCGAAGAGCAGCTTCCAGCAGACAGGTAATGAGCCCCAGTGCCAGGCTCGTCAGTTCGCAAAGCAGCTTCCAGCAGACAGTTAGCAACAGCCACGGCAGCACTAAACGAAGGCCGCTCTTTGACTCCACCAGGCTGTGCTCAAAACTCAAGATATGACAGATCTTGACTCCAAACTAGACTTAGCTGTTTTCTTGATTTTAGACTATACTGATTTCTCGTGTCCAGACTGAACCGACTCTTAACTCCAGACTAGAACCAGGGCATCCGTCAGAAATCCCTTTTATACCCTGATCTTCCGTTTCTTTTCTTCCAATTTTCTTTTTCAGATTCAAAACTGCTGCGCTCTAGTAAGACGCAACCTGCCAGTATTCAAAGCAGCCAGTAGCAATTGGTCAAAAACCTTGCGCATAATATTTTTATAAATATAACTCAGAATATCTTTACACAGCAAATATTCGCAATTAATTATAAAATACAACAATTGAACTAACGAATTGATGATAATAATTTTTAGTAATATATAATCTAAATGAAACCTTCATAGAGAGTTTGGCTGGTAAGAATCAAAAATAAAAGTAAATGACATCTGACAAATTTGAAGTAAACATGTCACAACAAAGGATATAAAGAAAATATTTATAAAAACGAAATGATTGGTAATATGCTAATGTAAAACCAATAAAAGTATGAATATGGATGATAAGTGTGAGTATAGAGTGTCTGTAGTAGGCAGATACTATAACACATAAACGGTTTATCCGTGATCATGGCGTTTGCAACAGCGCCGAAATATCGGGAACTCGAAACAAATAATACACATGGTAAATATCCCGTAGTAAATGTTATTAATAAATCTAAAATGTATTGATATTATGTACGTGAAAGGAACTTCGTTCCATCCGGGTGTCCCTTGACACCTCTCAAGTTTTTTTTTTTACTGATAGGATCTCCCGCACTATGTTCCTTCTTAGCCCTTTGTGTTCCAGGGCCACGGTATATCTTTCGAACAGTCTCGCAGCCCTAGCAGGCTTTCACTTGCCCTAAACTTTATACTGCAAAGAAAAACTATCGCACAAACAAATAAACAATCATGATACTTGCCTCCACTATTCCCCCATCAAGGACCAAGACACACCGGTCACTGTACACAGTTTTTGCACCCATCAAGTTTCATTAAGCCAAGTAAGGGTATCAGATTCGGGGCCTATTTAGACCTTTTTGTGACGACACCACTGTACGAGTGTGTCCCGTGTTATGTTACTATAGGCCGTTTTTAGTTGAATTATGGTGTATTTTGGTGGCAAATTAGGTTATAATGTAAGTTGGATTAGGGAAAATGTGGGTACAATGTGCTGGTATTGTTTGTATAAATGTTGGCGGCTTTAACTTTTGTAATGTTGACGAAACGGATACGGGATTTAACATTGTGATGATGGCTGTGCCTCCTCTATGAGCACGTTAAGCCATTGGTCCCGGCTGTCATTTGTAGATCTTTGACAGTCGTTACAGGTAGTCAGTGACCTGAAAGTCTGTCTGTCTGTCTGTCCAAGTTGAGTAAGGGGTTGTTGTCGTATTTTACCATATGGTTGACTGGTAGAGAATGCCTTGTGGCATTTAGTCCGCCTATGTACCACTATTGTGCATGAAGTTTAAATACATCAATATTACCCAGTACCAAAAGTTATCTGGAAGATATCGTTATAAGCGAAAAGGCCCTCGTTGTAACCATAAAATAAGCAGTTTTGTAAACCCGGTATGTTTGATTTTTGGTGTACAATAAAGTTTTGTTATATTATTTTCTAACTGGGTTGTGTAGAAATGAAAGAAAAGATGAAAATTTTGCGTATTGGCATAAAAAAAAAAACAGAAACACCTTAGAATTAAATTAGAATTAGGTTGACTGGTAGAAAATGCCTATGGCATTAAGTCCGCCTCTGTCCATCGTACTTGAAGTGTTAAATCCATACTAATATTATGAATGCGAAAGTCACTCTTTTTGTTTGTTTGTATGTTTGTTTGTTTGTTACCTTTTCACGACTAAACGGCTGATCGGATCTTAATGAAATTTGTCAAGAAGATAGATTTCAAACTGGGGAAGGACATAGGCTATATACCATCACGCTACGACCAATAGGAGCGGAGCAGCAATGGAAAATGTTGCGAAAACGGGATAAAATGTGACGCAGACGAAGTTGCGCGGGACAGCTAGCTAGTAAGTAAATAAATAAATTAAACAAAATAAATCACATATTCAGTCGCTCCATGTAAAGTACTCGTATTCAGCTGCAGCCGGTTAAACTGAAAGCCGATCCCAACATAATTATTATGATGATGTCTGTCTTGGTGGTCTAGTTGTCATAAGCGCTACTGCTGAGCTTACGATCAGGGTGTCCTTTCCCAAGTCAGGCAAAGTATTATTGGTATTAATTTTCAGTAGTGGCCCACAGCCAGAATCAGTGTGCTGGTTGATGGCAATACATGCTCGGCCCATACAACACGAGACTTAAACATAACTCGCGAAAGAAGTTCAACCTTTCGAGTGTATAACGTGAGGTCGACACACGGAAGCGCGATTAACGCTTGTGTGACAACACTGTACTGCGACTCACTATAGGTCGAATGCACGCTTGTGCGACAAACTGTAGCTCGACATCACCCTAGAGCGACAAACTGAGGGAAAACAGAGGTGAGATCATGCTATCATTTTTATTTTATTTTTATTTTTGAAACAGTGACACGGGCCGTGGCAGACCACGAAGGAGATGGCGGGACAAATTGAATGTTTTCCTTGAGAATTGGAAGGAAACAGCACAGAATCGTGACCGTTGGAAGGAATGGAGGGAGGCTTTTGCCCAGCAGTGGGACGATACGGGCTAGTAATTTTTTTTTTTTTTTTTTACATTTTTGTAAAGCTTACAGACTAATAACATTATAATAACAAAAATATATATATATAAAATAGCTGTCCCGCGAAACTTCGTCTGCGTCACATTTTCCTAGTTTTCGCAACATTTTTCATTGCTGCTCCTCTCTTATTAGTTGTAGCGTGATGATATATAGCCTATGTCCTTCCTCAGGTTGAAATCTATCTTCTTGCCAAATTTCATTAAGATCCGATCAGCCGTTTAGTCGTGAAAAGGTAACAAACAAACTTACTTTTGCATTTATAATATTAGTTAGGATTGCTAATTACAAGCTTCATTGTCATCTTCCTGCCATTGTCTTATTCTGTTTGGGTTCGGTACAACACGTTTTCTCCTTCTATTCTCCCATGTCAGACGTCAAGAAATCATTTACTCCTATCTCGTTAATGCTATATTAATATAATTGACTTTTTTTCAATAGGCTTCTGATAAAATCTACACAAGAATAAAAGCTAACTCATCCAAATACCGATAAGTAGAACCATCCAATCAAAGGATTCCGCCGATAACGATCACAATACCTACAGTCACGCACTACATAGTACATGGTTACTCATTTGAAACCGCACAAAATACAGAGAGCTTTACTTCAGTCCCCCGTTTGAGCAACACGGAGTAATACACAAAATGGAGTGCTCACGTTAGAAATACATAAAAAAAAGAATCGCCTAATAATATCAACTTTAAAAGTGTAATTCTTAATATTGCTATATATATATTAACATGCTAAATATGTAGTTTTTAATTCCGCCAAAAGGATCAGGATCTGAACGGAGCACCACGTCCAATCAGGGTTTATGTTCTAGGACTCGCTTACTCCAATAGGCATCGGTCCTTTACCAGAAGATCAACCACCAAAGATTATCATCTGCCTAGCCTTAATCTAACTGTGTCGGGGATGGCTTCCAATGTAACCGGATGTAGCTGAATACCAGCATTTAACATGGAACAACTGCCTATCTGACCTCCACAAACCAGTTTTTACTGAGTAATATGATACACCTTGGTATAACTGGCTGTCAGACTTTCGAGCCACCGCCGGCTGCCTGTAACGACTGTCAAAGATCTACAAATGACAGCTGGGACCAACGGCTTAACGTGCTTTATGAGGCATGGAGGAAACTTGATATGTAATGGGTCACCCATCCACAGACCAAACGAGGCAAGCGTGGAGGAACCTGAAGATCTACAAAAGCGGCTGTTATACAACCCATAAATCAACACTCCATTCACTCTCTCCTCTATGTCTCAACCCTACCCTTTAATTTCACAAGCCCATCAATTTCGGTAGCCGGTTGACAGAACCGTCAGCCACCTTGAAGAGGCAACGGATATTAATTGGAAGCAAAACACGTTACTTTGTGTTGTTGACAGGTAATTACTGCGGTGACGTAAGTAGGTACGTAGTAAAATTGGATTAAATTTTGTTTGTGTGGTGTTGGAATTTTCTGATATATGACGAGCTTTTCTGACTACTAGGCCAATCAGGATAACTTGGACAGCCAGATTGCCTAGACCAATTACAATCGCTTTCATAGCTCTTCGTAATTTAATAATGACTAGTAATTACTTCTTCGGTAACTCATGTGAGTACCATATTTACTTTTCCTTACGGAAAATTCTCAGCGTAGTCTGGTGCATAAGAATGTTGGGCCACAAAAGGGATGAGTGAAAGGCAATTGCATGAATTTGCATGTGGCTGAGATGAAGTTAATGAAATGGATGCGTTGTGTAACGCGAATGGATAAAAAAAAGGAATGAGTAGATAAGAGGAAGTCTAAAAGTCGTGCCGGTGACCGATAAGTTATCGGGTATGGTATATGTGATGACGCGGAATGAGGAAAATTTGAAATATATGAATGTGAATGGCTATAAGAGAAGAGGAAGACCAAAGAAATGATGGATGGACTGTGTGAACGATGATATGGCAAGAAAGGAGGTGACTGCTGAGATGACGAGTTATAGAGAAGTATAGAAGAAGAGTACATGATGCGCCGACCCCAAATAAATCGGAATAAGGGCAAGAGATTAATTATGTCTGGTGTCTGGAAATAAACACCGTATATAGCAAAACCATTTAAAAGGAACTTACAACTAAAGTCGCCTACCTCTTTTGGTTATCACCTCAAGTACTTTTGAACCCTTTTTTAGGTTTCCGTACCCAAAGGGTCAAACGTGACCCTATTACTGAGACTTCACTGTCCGTCCGTCCGTCTGTCATCAGGCTGTATCTCATGAACCGTGATAGTTAGCCAGTTGAAATTTCTACAGATTATGTATTTCTGTTGATGCTATATAACAACAAATACTAAAAACAGAATAAAATAAATATTTAAGGGGGCTCCCATACAAAAGAGTGATTTTTTTGCTAGTTTTTATAAATTATGGTACGGAAACCTTCGTGCGCGAACCGACTCGCACTCGGCCGGTTTTTTATCTATGTATCATTGAATTAATAAAGGATCCCACGTATCACTAAAATAGAACGACAAAACGCAGTAAACAACCATGAAGATCGACGAAAAAGGGTCCCTTACAAAATTCCAAACCATAACTCCCAACCTCTTTATCAGATTTTAAAACAATAAACTTACAAACTCATCCTTTACTAAAATAGAAATGGAAAATATGCAAATCAACTCCTGCCACCCTTACCTTACATACATCAAAATGTACTTACCCTTTACAAGTAAATATATAGCATGAATAAACAAAGGGTAGGTCTACATTCAAATGTAAATTTGGCGGGCTGAAGGGAATTTTCACTGTTGTGTAATATGCCTTAGAGAACCGCTTCTGTAATGGTCAGCTTAGCATATTATTGTACTGTGGAGTGGTAGGATTATTTCTTGAGAGTTTGATGGGGAATTGTGACTTTAAAGTTAATTAAAATAGGTTTGAAAGTCCTTTAATAGTAGAGGTAGGAGTTAAAATAAACATTTTTTTAGGGGTCGAGCGGCCGAGAGTGTAGTTAACGGATCTAACCAACTATCTTGAAATATATACTTCTCGGTTTCGATTTGATGACCCATTTGTAATTGAGCATCGGTTTTGTTATCGTTTTTTGGGAAAAGTATTTGCTGATATTAAAGAACCTGTTGTTAATGTGCGCTTGCGACCTATACAGGGTGTAACGGAAAGGGTATATACATATTTAAGGGTGTGCTACAGACTATCAAACTGAACATGTTTCTCATCATAAAACATGTTTTTCAGCAAAAAAAATATCTGCTGCCCCCTAGAAAATTGCAATACCTATTCGACCCAAATGTATATATAGGCAGCAGATTTTTTTTTTTGCTGCAATTTTTTTTTATGATGAGAATCATGTTCAGTTTGATGGTCTGTAGCACACCCTCAAGGATGTATATACCCTTTCCGTTGCAACCTGTAAATGAGTGTTAAGGTAATTGGACCATGGAGGTGTGTATTTGGTGGAAGCCTTTTGTTTCCATACTAGCAAAGACATAACAACACGCCTGTAATTCCAGAAGGGTTGGACAGAGATGTACCTATGGGACACCCACAATTCGCTAGTCGTGTTTTAAATCCCATGTAATGTGACTTAAAAATATTTGAATTTGACGGCACGGTTAACGCAGTGGCTAAGCGTTTGACAGCTACGCTGCGTGTCACTGGTTCGATCTCCGCACGGAACAAATATAAATGTATGGCCTACAGAGAGTTGTTCCGGGTCTGGCTGTTTGTGTATGTGAGTTTAAATGTTAGTAAACGCACCCAAGATACAGGAGAAATTTTATTCCTAATGCGGGGCCAACCATTTTTTAGGAACAAAATTTTTTTTTTAAAGTTGAAATTTTCGATAGGGTGACCATAAAATGATTTTTTACCTGAATTTCAGTTCTCTGTAACGTGTAGTTTTAAAGACCTCCGTGGCCGCGTGGATCTCCGCGTTTCAATCAGTGGCCACGTTACTTTTTAACCATAACTTTGATAAATGGGTTTGGGAATCAACTTTTACAAATTATTAAAAAATATTGAGATAGCTTTTTTTTAAAAAAAAGCGCATTGGCTGTGCGCTCGAATCAGACAACCGGTCAAGTGGGAGTCGAACTTGCGCACGAAGGGTTCCGTACCATTACACACCAGTGCACCTTTTGTTGACGTTTTATAAGTGCCCATGTAGGCCTATGTAAACTAAAATATTTTGATTTTGATGATTTTTGATTTTGATTATTTATAAAAAAAATAACTTTTTTGTACGAGAGCCCCCATAAATATTTATTTTATTCTGTTTTTAGTATTTGTTGTTATAGCATCAATAGAAATACATAATCTGTAGAAATTTCAACTGGCTAACTATCACGATTCATGAGATATAGCCTGGTGACAGACGGACGGACGGACAGCGAAGTCTCAGTAATAGGGTCTCGTTTGACCCTTTGGATACGGAACCCTAAAAATATTGCAATGGCGGGCAGAACGAGTGCCTTTGGGCTTCTTTGAAGTACTTTGACACCCATTATACTGCCTCATCGAAAGTAGGTACCGAACTCATCATGCAACCTGTGGCACACAACTCTATTGGGAATTCCCACCATTGCAAATCTAGACTTTAGGGACTTCGAAATAGTGTTTAGAGAACGTTAGCTTTCGATCTAAGTTACTATACTAGTCCAGTAATCCAACTAGTAAGTTTATGTTAGTATGCTGTCTGTATTTGCATTCAGCTTTGTGTTGAACTATCTAGGACTCAATTTTGCTACCGAGGTGCTCCAATAGATCTTTAAAGTTATGTTAAGTGTTGACTGATGAATTAGACGTGTACCATTATAAGGCCTTCGAATAATAATTGAAATATTTTATTGCATAAAACAAAAAGAAATATTTCTATTCAAAATAAATAAAAGTATTTTTTTAACCCTACCTTTTAAAAGTTGTTGTACTGGTGTAACTGTGCCGTTGATCTTCTTGCTACTTAAATAAAAAAAACCCCGACACAAAAAACTTAAAAAAAAAAACAAAAATTAATCCAAGTGCCGTAGCGTCGGGGGTCCGCTTTGTTTTGTACTTGTGCTAAGCATTCTAATTGGCGGACCCCCGACGCTACGACGCTTGTATTTTTTTTTTTTTTTTGTTTTTAGAGGTTTTTGTGTCGGGATTTCTTTTAAATTTTTAATTTAATTTTTATTTCATGCTTTACTTATATTATTTTTTCTTAGCCTTAACTGTCCCACTCCTGGGTTGAGGCCTCCCCCATTCCTCCCACTTTTCTCGGTGTTGCGCATCTTCTTACTAATTAACTAAAACATGGAAAGTTATACATTTAAAAAAAAACTGAGCTATTAAGAAGAGGGGCGGGGTGCAGCCAACCTCCCCCCCCCTGGCGATGCCCGTTGTGACAAGTGACAAAATTTCAAGTTTCGAATCGACCAGTCCTGGAAGTTGTTTATATCCCTTCATCAACTAGAAAAGAGGTGATGATCTTCAAACGGCTCAGCAGATTTTCCGGAAACATAGCTAAGAACTCTCTCGATTGAAACACCCTTCAATAGAAACCAATATTGGTCCATTCATTTAGGAGCTACGACGCCACACAGATAAACAGACACACAGATACTCACATCAAACTTATAACACCCCTCTTTTTTGGTCGATTATTACCTACTGATAATTGTCATAAAACGTTTAAAACTAAACTAACGTAATTTATCAAAAACACATATTTATAGTTAACATTTGAATCGTCCTCGGCCCGCTAAACAAAAGTTTGTTAACATGCTTGCAAACTACCAAAAAGAGGAGGTTCTCTATACGACTTTCTTGTATTTTTTTTTGTATGTTCACCGATATCTTCGCCAATTGTAGACCAATTTTCAAAATGGTCTTTTAATTGAAAGCTTATACTCCTGAGGTGGTCCTATTGCCACCAAGTCAGGATTTGATAATGGGATCCCAGGGAAATCGAGGGCAAACCTCAAATTTTAAAGGGACATGTAATATAAGTGTTTAAATTGACATGGTCACTAACACTATCAATAACACTTGTAACGGGATATTTACCATGTATATTATTTGTTTTGAGTTCCCGATATTTCGGCGCTGTTGCAAACGCCATGATCACGGATAAATATCGGGAACTCGAAACAAATAATACACATGGTAAATATCCCGTTGCAAGTGTTATTAATAGGGACATGCAATGTTTTTCATATACTTTCTAACGTAATTCAGATCTTTGTACCTGGTTATCATCATCTCATGTTGCTAAGCTGATGTTGGAAGGTATAAGTCCGGATCTGAGGATATTGTATGGCCACTGTTAGAAACAATATACTACCCATGTGGTCCCATGGTCTTCAGGTCAGGATCTGATAATTGGGATCCTGTAGAATCGAGGAGACTATCCAAATTTTATAGGCACACATAGGAGTTACGCCTGTTAATCGTCTCATGTTGCTGAACTGATGATGAAAGGTATAATTCAGTGGTCGCGTTTATATTTAGTGAAGATGATGCTGATCTACGCAGATATACAATGGAACTTATTAATGAAAGACGGCAAATTGTCATTATAGTTATGGTTATAGACATTTATTTCTCAATAAGAAATTACAAGGATTTCACTTACTTGAGAACATTTTAAACTTAAATAAAGAATTTCACATGAACTTTGACAAACTAAGTAGGTATAAGTACTATTTTTCTTATAACAAACAGTTAAACAAAATTTAATTTCGTACACAACTAACATAGGAAACACAAAAGTTTTAACATCTACCCGCAAAAGAAATTTATACCGTAGTTGCAAATAATCACAATAGATAAGGAAAGCGAACCCGGTGGCGTGTTTACAAAGGCTATACCATTAGAGTGAAAGTGCAAACTGAACTGGCTTAGCTTTTGTTTGACAAAAACTTGCCAAAACCCTAATCCATTCTAGTACAGAAATTGACCGAAATCGCGTAGACTTTGTTAGACAAATTCCTTCTAATATTGCAGCAACAAATGCTATTCAATTTGATACCGATATTTACCAATCGTTAGCTTCAATAATAGGCGGATAATTACGTGGAAATTGGTATTATTTTGGTAAAAATCTAGAATTCTTTGACAGGCGGAGGGGGGTGAGGGGGTGTGTACCCCTTTTCCCCTGGGACCACTCCCGTTAAAAGGTAATGCACCGTTCTTGAGAAAAACTAATTATTGTAGCCTAACCTCAAAAAAAATTATAGTCGCTTATAAAGCATAGTCGACGAAGCCCCGCTACGAAGGGCTCCTATTTCTGTCTGCAGGGTTTACAGTAACCTAACACGAAGGGGAAGTCGGTGTCTGGGTTCGCTCGCTCCGCTCGCTCACTAGACCCCGCCATCCCCTTCGAACCTAACCTGTCCGGGTCGGGGTGCCCCAAGTCCAGAGCTCGCTTCGCTCGCTCTTGCAGCCAAATTCTCCTGGATGCGTGTTTACAAAGGCTATACCATTAGAGTGAAAGTGCAAACTGAACTGGCTTAGCTTTTGTTTGACAAAAACTTGCCAAAACCCTAATCCATTCTAGTACAGAAATTGACCGAAATCACGTAGACTTTGTTAGACAAATTCCTTCTAACATTGCAGCAACAAATGCTATTCAATTTGATACCGATATTTACCAATCGTTAGCTTCAATAGTAGGCGGATAATTACGTGGAAATTGTTATTATTTTGGTAAAAATCTAGAATTCTTTGGCAGGCGGAGGGGGTTGAGGGGGGGGTGTACCCCTTTTCCCCTGGGACCACTCCCGTTAAAAGGTAATGCACCTTTCTTGAGAAAAACTAATTATTGTTACCTAACCTCAAAACATTTTATATTCGCTTATAAAGCATAGTCGACGTAGCCCCGCTACGCGGGGCTCCTATATATTTCTGTCTGCAGGGTTTACAGTAACCTAACACGAAGGGGAAGTCGGGGTCTTAGTTCGCTCGCTCCGCTCGCTCACTAGACCCCGCCATCCCCTTCGAACCTAACTTGTCCGAGTCGGGGTGCCCCAAGTCCAGAGCTCGCTTCGCTCGCTCTTGCAGCTTAATTCTCCTGGATACATAGGATACAGTACTAGGTTTTGTCCGTGCATTTTCTTTGAAAATATCCAGGCCAAAAGCTAATCTATTTGAGTCAATTTTTTTACTGAGATAGATTAGGTTTTGGCGAGTAATGTGCACAAACAAAAGCTCATCTATTAGAGTCTGGCTCGTGACTGAAATAGTATAGCCTTTGTAAATTCGCCTCCTGGATACGTATGATACAGTACTAGGTTTTGTCCGTGCATTTTCTTTGAAAATATCCAGGCCAAAAGCTAATCTATTTGAGTCATTTTTTTTACTGAGATAGATTAGGTTTTGGCGAGTAATGTGCACAAACAAAAGCTCATCTATTAGAGTCTGACTCGTGACTCAAATAGTATAGCCTTTGTAAATTCGCAACCCGGTGCCACAGTAAAAGCAACGCAGCAGTAGGGCAATGCAATAGTTAATGTTTTGAAACAAAAGTCACCGACTTCTGGAGCTAAAGTTATTTTTCACATTTCTGTGTTTTTGAGTCGGTTTTATTTTTTGCAAAAAAGATTTTTTAAAGTCGTTTATTGGAAGTCGATTATGCATGTTTAAAAAAGAATTATGTTAAATTGCCTAGCATACTCTGTAGGGTGAATGGTAGAAAAAAAAACAAACATTTTGAATGCGTGTGCAATACTGCCAACATTATATTCTGTTATTTTAACGTACAATCTAATTTACTCAGCGTCTAGTCTAGACCAATGTAAAACTAAATAAGCAACTTTATTTAATTTTAATAGGGGAGACCTAACAAAATATTATTTCTTAACTGAAAAATACTCTCTTCGTAGAACTATTTGACTGCGCCGAAAGACTTCAAAAGGTTGAAAAATTAATACTAAAGCTATTATTAGTTTATATATAGTATATTTTTATTATAAAAATGATTTTATGAAATTAGTGACAAAGTATTTTTGACTTTATACAAGGTGTTGTTTTACATCCTCGTCAAAATTCATGAGGTTGTCACAAAAGACATAAATAATCAATTTAAAAATTACGGTATCCAGTTATTAATAAACGCTGATTTTTTTGGTTGTTTATGTTTGTGACTATTTCAGAATAACCCCTTTAATGTGGTTTAGGGAATAAGAAATTATCGAATAAACGTTTGAGATTGTTTGTATGTGTGAAAGCATGGTTATAGGGCGAGGATCAGACGGGCCGCGTTTAAATCACGGGTGGTTCACTCTTTCCGATTTACGTAAACAAGAAAAAAAAAAATACGTTCCTACCCATTTTATTATTGATTCAGGACAAGAATCATTAGCATAGTCACCTTCTCGAATTTGACGAGGATGCAAAACATCACCTTGTATACTTTAATAATTAATAAAAGTTAAAAAATAAAAAAATATACCATTGTATGAGAATGATACTACTGTGCCTAAATGCAAACTTTTTGTAATACTTAGTAAAAAAAAAAAATCTTATCTTAACTTAAAATACAAACAGACACTCGAATTTATTGAATTGTACAGAAAAAAAAAGGGCTCCAGAGTTCCAGACACAATCAATCAATATATTGTGGTAACCATCTTTTATTACATCGCATTCAGTACAGTTCGATGAAATTACTTTGACCATCAACAAAACGAACTTAAATGTATGCATTCTATGAGATTAAATATCACAACTTTTCTATTAAATAAACCTTAATACCCGAAAATTACAAGCCGGTGTAACTAAAATCTCTTAAATTTCACATACAATGATAACAAAGGCTATTCTGCTGGACATAACTGTCAGACGTATTGAAGACAACAAGATAAGAGAGGTTTCCAACACCCCGAAATGAATGGTCCCTAACACAATGTGATAGAGTATATCTTTCAACAATGAAAATGCGTTTTCTAAAGATGCTGGTAGTGTAGGTATTGAAAATGATTTTACCTATAGGGCACGAGCAGGGAATTATAACTTTTAAGCTAATGTAAATAAAAGCTAAAATCCTTTGCTGGTACCTACACACGGCGTAAATTCTGAACATATCCAGGCTAACATGGCCTCCGTTCATATAGATTTCCCAAACAATGAGAGATCCGCTTATACTGGTTTTACATAGCTTGATGGGTTGTCGTGCGTTAATAGATACACGCGTCTTGCGACTGCGATTGCGAAGAAATCAAATGAAAAAAGGTGTTAAGAGCATTCCACGGCGTGTCGTGACGCGCCAGAAGCAAATCGGTTTCTTACATTTAATATGGTTAGGGACATATTTGCATCGCCTGTCGTGTTGCAACGATGTATGAAACCGATATGCTTTTGGCACGTCACGACACGCCACGACAAATAAGTGTGTTTCCGCCTTTAATGAGCAACGGTAATCACACGAAAATTGACTGTCCCGCGCGCGTCTCATGACGCAAGTCGCAAGCCGCGTCAAAATATGTAAAGCTTAGTCGTGTCACCAGTTGCAAGTCGTGTCTTCAGTCGCAAGTCTTGTTGCAAGTCTCAAGTGGTGTCGCAAGTCGCATCCTCAGATGTCGCAAACTCAATAAAATGTGTTATAAGCTCGACGAACAATGAAAAACCGTTTTCTAAAGACGTTTGTGTTTTGAAAATGTTTTTAAAGTAGCTTTGAGTTTTTTAAAAGGTTGATTTGTGTATCGTATTTTCTTACAGGGATAAGAAAGTATGAATAAGCTGGCATGAAAGGAGGATTTGACTTTTTGGAACGAAGTTCCTTATCGCGCGTTGCGAAAGGGGGGTAGACGGAAAAAATTAAGACCAAAGGTTGTAACGACACTTTTTGCTATAGTTGTAAGCCGTGCGGCGTGCGTGTGTTTCTCTGTCTGTCTCTCTCTCTCTGTCTCATAGAAAGCAAGCCAGTTATTTTCGTTTCGTCTTTCTATTTCGCATATTATAATTTAATTAAGTTATTTATTTAATTAAATTAAATAACTTCGTTCCATCCGGGTGTCCCTTGACACCTCTCAAGTTTTTTCATATTTTTAGCTCAATATTTTCCGTTTAGACTCTTTTCCTAACATCACGCCTGTAATCCCAGAAGGTTTAGGCAGAGGTGTACCCAATTAGTGCACTCTCATTATTATTGCAGTCCAATGTAATAGAAGGCAAGCCTATTGCCATCAATCAGGCACAAATCCAGACTCCGTGGCTGCTACTGAGAAATTCCTGATGGAAAAACCCAATAACACTTTGCCTGAACCGGAAATCGAACCCAAGACTCAGCAGTCGCGCTTGCGACCACCAGACTGACAAGGCAGCCAATAATCGGGTTGTTAAAAATCATCATCATCTGCCTAGCCTTTTCCCAACTCTATTGGGGTCAGCCTTCAGTCTTACCGGATGCAGCTGAATACTAGTATTTTACATGGAACGACTGCCTATCTGACCTCCACAACCCAGTAACTGGGTAATACGATACCCCTTGGTAAGACTGGAAGTCAGGCTTCTGGGTTCTGACAACTCGTAACGACTGTCATTGATCTACAAATGAGCCGGGACCAACGGCTTAACGTGCTAAATTTTACGATGAGACTGGTTATCAGGCTTTCGGGCCGAGATGTCAGTTTTCCTAACATCACGCCTGTAATCCCAGAAGGTTTAGGCAGAGGTGTACCCAATTAGTGCACTCTCATTATTATTGCAGTCCAATGTAATAGAAGGCAAGCCTATTGCCATCAATCAGGCACAAATCCAGACTCCGTGGCTGCTACTGAGAAATTCCTGATGGAAAAACCCAATAACACTTTGCCTGAACCGGAAATCGAACCCAAGACTCAGCAGTCGCGCTTGCGACCACCAGACTGACAAGGCAGCCAATAATCGGGTTGTTAAAAATCATCATCATCTGCCTAGCCTTTTCCCAACTCTATTGGGGTCAGCCTTCAGTCTTACCGGATGCAGCTGAATACTAGTATTTTACATGGAACGACTGCCTATCTGACCTCCACAACCCAGTAACTGGGTAATACGATACCCCTTGGTAAGACTGGAAGTCAGGCTTCTGGGTTCTGACAACTCGTAACGACTGTCATTGATCTACAAATGAGCCGGGACCAACGGCTTAACGTGCTAAATTTTACGATGAGACTGGTTATCAGGCTTTCGGGCCGAGATGTCAGCAAATCAGAAGGGGTCCGAGAGGGCCGATGCCTGCCAGGGCTGCGGGTTGTTCGAAAGAGATACCGTGGGCCTGGCACAAAGGGCTAAGAAGGAACATGGATGGGTTTTAGTCAGTACAAGTCTGACACTCCCTCCCACTCCGCCCAGAGCGGGAGAAGTCATTTGATGATTTCCCATCCGTAAAAAAAAAAAGGCTTTCGGGCCGCTGACAACCCGTAACGACTGTCAAAGATCTACAATTGACAGCCGGGACCAACGCTTAACGTGCTTTCCGAGGCACGGAGAAAATTCGATATTTAATTATGGTCACCCATCTACAGACCAAACTTGGCAAGCGTAGCTTAACCTGTACATTGGTACGAACGGCTGTTATTATTTAGCCACGAGAAATCATCAGAAAATAATTGATCAGGAGCTCGATTATCTTATCTGTTCAAAACTGTACTAAGTGTCTGATATAGATGATGATGACCCACAAGCGACTTCGATATCTGCTCACCCCATAAGCAAAGCGTTTGAAGATAAACGCGGCGCAAGTGTTTATGTCTAAATTAGCTCTCGTTAAGATACCGGCAGCGACTGGCTTAGTTCGAAACGTAGATTTAGGTTACGTTGGGTGATGACGTCATGGGGAGTGAATATTTTTATTTAGTTTAAGATAATTTAAAGATTGGCGACAAAAGGTCACCTTGAGAGAAGTAGGAGGACTAGAAGAGGCCAGAAGTGGGACGAAATAGGCTAATTAAAAAAAAAAACTCAGCCACCGTGGGTTCCATACTTTAAGTATTTTGTGATGACTATATTTTTTTATGATTTAATAACGAATGTATAAGTCGACATTACTTCCCAAATTTCATAGCTCTAGGTCAACGGAAAGTACCTTAAATAGGAGTTTGGGTAAAAGTGGCATGATTTTTTTTTAAGTCAAAAATTATTTTATTTGGTAGAACACATTATGACATTTATTTTCTTGTATAAACAATTATTTCCATCGGAGCCGAACTATACAAGGTGATTTATTCAAGTGGGTGGAAGGCCAAATTCTAAACTATGAGGAATAGTGAAAACACTCAAAGAAGTCTCGAGCTCAATTTACAAAAAAACTGCACCATTGGATTTTTTGAAAAATCATTGAAAAAACAAGAAGCTATATTATTAATCCATTCGATAAAGTCGCTGCTAAGGATCAAATTCTGGAAAGTAATGTCATACGGCAAACGATGGGAAAGAATTCATTTTTTTATAAAATATGCACATAACAGTAGCAAACTGCAGTAATTACCGAACAACACAATTTTGACCTGAGATATTTAAGCTACGATATAATTGTCGGCAAAATTCTTTTAGGAGTCAATATTATTATACATTCCACTATATGTTAGCAACAATAGGGATGATGACTGGGTAAAGAAAACGAAATTCTATTTTGTCCGTCAATCAGGTAATACAAAAATATTAGATACGTATTTTTTTGTTTTTTCAAGTTAACAAAAAAATACTTGGTTAAAACGCATTAAAGTTGGAGAGTGGGGGCTCACTACGTCACAACTAGGTATAAAATGTACTGAGCCGTGACGTCATGCGCCATTTCAACTCAAAATATCTCCGTAATTTTACGATTACGTGAAAAAAGAAAAAATACGTGTCAAATACTTTTTTATAATCTACCCGATAGACAAATAAAAAAAAATGAGTCACCATCCCTATTATCTTTGTGGCCGCTGTGAAAATCATGCGACTGGTTCATACAAAGTTACCCAAACCCCTTTTGATTCCCTGGTCGTAATGTACGTTTTCTTGTGGCATAAATGGACGCATCTTTTTTTACGTTAACTTAGAAGTTTGATTTCTTCACTCCTTCAAGAAACTGTAAACTTGAGTATATGGCTTTAGTTTCAACTCGATACATACTTTTTCCCGAGATAAGGGGTCGTGACAGACGTGGATAAGAAAGTGATCCCATAAGGGATCTGTTTTTTACATATCAGATACGGAACCCTATCAAAGATTTTAATTTGTCACTTTTATTTTTACACACATATTTACTTAGACGTAATTCAGGCAGGAGCCTGATGGCTTAAAATAAAAAAAGGTTTCCCTAATCTAGGACCAATTCATCAAAAGGTAAAGAGCAGTTTCTTAAGAATCTAAGTAGGGAGCCTTGACTTTAATGCCTATACAAAAGGTAGGTAAAAACCTAAACTTTTAGAAAACCAAGACATTACTTATTCCAACTTGAATGGCAGAAAATGCCAGTCTTTTTTCAGTAGAAAATAGAGTGCTTGAAAAATAAAAGTAACACCTACACAATTACTTGAATCACGCATATCGGGTAACCTTAGAATTATGCTAATATATTAACTTTACACTGTATTTTTCGGTCACGACCGGACGTGTAAATTATGCCGTGAATACTTATTTAATGCTGTTAAAATTATACAGCATACATAACATCTCAAGCAACCATTAGTAGTTGCCACGGAAAAGGGGGCAATTGAGAAGGCCTATTTCGCACGGAGGTTCCGATATAGACCACCGCGTTGGTCTAGTGGTTCCAAGCGCGAATGCTAAGCATGAGATCCTAGTTTCGATTCTTAGGTCCAGCAGAGTGTTAATAGGTTTTTCGTTCAGGAACTTCTTAGTAGCTCGAGGTGCACGGGTCGATCTTTAAGGTTAAGCCGTGCTTGCCGAGGTTGGTCCGAGGATGGGTGACCATAATTACATTACCGAGTTTCCTCCGTGCCTCGGAAAGCACGTTAAGCTGTTGGTCCCGGCTGTCATTTGTAGATCTTTTACAGTCGTTACGAGTAGTCCAGAAGTCTGACATCCAGTCTTACCAAGGGGTATCGTATTACCCAGTTACTGGGTTGAGGAGGTCAGATAGGCAGTCGTTTCATGTAAAATACTGGTACTCAGCTGCATCCGATTAGACTGGAAGCCGACCTTACGATAGTTTGGGAAAAGGCTAGGTAAAAGAGAACTTCTTAGTACTACTACTAGGAAGTTCTCTTTTACCTCTTAAGAAGTTCTCTTTTATAGACTCTTTGCCTACACAAACTAACTTGCTGGCTATATTATTTGTCTCCATCACGGCACTAAGTCTTTTCACAATTAACAGCAATATCCAAACCATATTCTTCTATAATTGTACATGGAAAGACCGCCATCTTGGTTTTACAATGCAATATCCATAAATATTTACCAACTGTGCGTTCCTGTCAATGTCATCCAATCGCCAATACAACAATTATTCAGCACTGTATCTTTATTTACTCAAACCTCACAAAACATTAAACCTTCTGCCCCTGAAATCAACAGCAAAAAAGAAACTAAACAAAGCAATAACATAACCGCTTAATACCGCCAAATAACCGTTATTAAAAGCCGCTAAATAGCCGTTATTAATACGGTAAGCGGTACACGCACTTGACGTCACTGTAGTGGTGTTAGCTGAATATATCGCGGGGTTTAGAACGCCTCATTAATATACCATTTCGTGAAATCCCTGTGTTACATACATAGGATAACCTTGGAGTATTTAACGTGAATTCTCCTTTTGTTTAGCCTGTTTTGAGTAGAAATTGAGATGTCTCTGGAAGTTTCTTGATTTTCGTTGGATTAAAATGCTGGAGCGTTGAGGAACTGCGATTTTTTTATACTGACTGGATTGTTCTTGTAAGAATTTACACAGAAGAGGTTAGTTTACGAGTTTTTTTTCTTTTTACTCTGTCCTACTGCTCAGAGGAGCTCGTCGCTAAATATTAACAGCCGCACGGGTCGATTTTTAAGGTTAAGCTGATTACCGTGGACGACATTCAAAACGTGATGGTATTATTTTTTAGTGTTCCTGTTTCTTCTGACCCAAGTTGCCGCGCTCGCTCCCGCTTCCTCCATAACATCCGTCCTTTCCGCTCCACTTTTAGGAGTAAGAGAAACAGGGTGTGAAGTTCTTCATCCGTCATGAAAGGGAGGATTTTCCGACAAGACGGGTGCTGTGTCTAGTTGGCTACTGCCCGACTGCTTTTTAGGGTTCGGTACCCAAACGGTCAAACGGGACCCTATTACTCAGACTTCGCTGTCCGTCCGTCCGTCCGTCTGTCACCAGGCTGTATCTCATAAACCGTGATAGGTATCCAGTTGAAATTTCTACAGATTATGTATTTCTGTTGATGCTATTACAACAAATAATAAAAACAGAATAAATTAAATATTTAAGGGGGCTCCCATACTAAAAAGGTCGATTTTATAAATAATTATACGGAACCCTTTGTGCGCGAGTCCGACTCGCAACTGGCCGGTTTTTTATAATCTTAGTTTAGATGTAGTTCGGGTACTTTTTGTAGTATGTTGCCTTAAATATTTTTGTATTATGTTGCTGTGGTCCTATAAATCGAAGCGTTTACAAATACGAAAGATGACGTAAATGGCGCGGTACCGCTTACGCTCAGCTTATCACTAAGATCTTGGTACTAAAAGTGCCCCAAATTTCTTGAAAATTCAATTAACAGCGATGAAGAATAATTCTGTTACAATAAAATTGATTGAAGGCCATTAAGAGATACTAAATTTCTGTTGCTCAAGAGATTCGAAAATAAACGTGGAAGTGATACTATACGAGACAACATCACGCCTGCAAACCACGGGATAGGTAGAGATGACCTATCAAGTAGTGAGGGTCGAACTTATTCCCATCAACAGGCCACAAATCGAGACTTCGTGCTCCGTGATACAATTGAGAAATTCCGGATGAAAAACTTAAAGAAAAATAGTGCGTGGAGTCCCTCCGCGCGGAAGAAGTGAAACTTCGTAATACTACACGCATGCGTTCGAGTGCCACGCATTCACTCTCGTTATTTTATTGAGCTTCTAATTATGATTTTGTTGTTTTCTTGTTGTATTATTTTATTACATACATTTATCGAGGTTATCCTACTCATGAAAAGTGAGCGAAGGCTGGTTGCACCAAAGAGTCATAACATGACTTTTTGCGCGCCATCTTGTGTACCTAGTAGAACTACGTAATCACAAATCTTGTAATACAGCCATCTCTTAGTGAGTTATAGAAAATATTCCCCCTCCATCGGAAGTCGCACAAGAAGTTTCACTTCAAAAAATGCCCGACAAGGTAATCGAACCTAGGAGCTCAAATTCAAGGCAAACTTCATGCCGCTATAATTCTTCTTTACCAATACAACATGGCATTCAAGGATCATCACGTCTCGCATCACAATACAAGTTCACTTAAAATAACATACTATCACGCTGGTAATCTCCGAAGTGTCAGGCAGAGGTGTACCTAATAGTAACACCCACATTTCGCCAATTATTTTAAGTCCTATGTAATAGGGTGAGCCTATTGCCATCCATCGGCCACAAATCCGGACTCCGTGGCTGCTACTGAGAAATTCCTGATTGAAAAACCCAATAACACTTTGCCTAACCCGGGAATCGAACTCAAGACCTCATGCTCAGCAGTCGCGCTTGGGACCACTAGACCAACGAAGCAGTCTCTTAAAATAACTAACCCATCATCATCTGCCTAGCCTTTTCCTAAACTATCTAGGGGTCGGCTTCCAGTCTAACCGGATGCAGCTGAGTACCGGTATTTTACATGAAGCGACTGCCTATCTGACCTCCACAACCCAGTAACTGGGTTATACGATACCCCTTAGTAAGGCTGGATGTCAGACTTTTTGTCTTCTGACTACTCGTAACGACTGTCAAAGATCTACAAATGACAGCCGGGACCAACGGCTCAACGTGCTTTCCGAGGCACGGAGGAAACTCGGTATGTAATTATGGTCACCCATCCACGGACCAACCTCGGCAAGCACGGCTTAACCTTAAAGATAGACCCGGGCGGCTGTTATTATTTAGCCACGAGCTCCTCCTTAAAATAACTGACCCAAAAACCTTAAAATCGGACAAATATCTCTGCAAAATATTATCCAGAGTATATCTCTAAAATTTATGACACCCTCCCACAGGATAAGGCCTTAAATCTACATTAAAACTTGTGAATAACGCCTTAATTTAGAAAAGGGTAGGCAGGGCTTTCGAGTTGCTATTTGTTATAAAAATTAGGTTACTCTGAGAACTGATTAGCGATTTTTCGGGAAATTAATGCTTGTGTTTTAATTTGCTACGTTAGAAAGAGGTAAAAATAAAACCGACTTCATCATCAACCTACCGCAGTCCACTGCTGGACATAGGCCTCTTCAATCGCTCGCCACTAAACCGACTTCAAGAACACAAAAATATGAAAAATAACTTTACGCGTTTGTGTACGCGTTTTATAAAAAAAAAAAAAAAAACTTTTCTGTGTTGTAGGACAAAGTTATACATCTCTGGCAATTCAAATACCTAATTTCAAATCTACTATTTACCTACCAGTACAATAAACGACTCATCATCTGTCTAACCAGATGCAGCTGAATACCAGTATTTTACATGGAGCGACTGTCTATCTGACCTCCACAACCCAGTTAAGATAAGATAAGAGAAATTTATTTGTCAAAAACATGTGTAGGTTTACAATCAGTTGGAATGATTACAAAAAAAAAAAAAAAATATATAGTTTCAACATGTTTTGCCTAGAAAGGCGTACAAATACCACAATAATATAATTCAAAGCACAAAAATAATTAAGTTACGTTAATTTAATAAAATTAATAATTAAAAAATGTCATAAAGTACAGGAAAATGTCAAAATGTCATAAAATTATAATAAAAATTCTAAATTACATCATTTAAATAAAAAAAAATATCTAAAATTACAGGAAAATGTCTAAAATAAAAATTAACATGTCTAAAGTACATCATTTAAATAGTCGTCAACATTATAGTAGCATTTATTTATTAGAAGTTTTTTCATGTGATTATAAAAACTATTAATATTTAAATCTTTGTATGCCTTTGGTACCTTGTTGTATAATTTTGGGGCCATGCAGAATACACTCTTACGCATGAGCGCTGTTTTAGCACCATGTATACGAAGTCTCCGAATATCTCGTTGACTTCTTTCGGAACCCTCTGAAGACTTCGGAAACAGTTGGGGATTCTTTTTAACAAATAATACCGTTTCTAATATATACAAGGAAGGAAGTGACAGAATTTAGTAGTACTGGTCAATACGATACCCCTTGGCAAGACTGGTTGTCAGACTTTCAGGCCACTGGATCTACAATAGACAGCCAGCACCAACTACTTAACGTGCTTTGCAAGGCACGGAAGATACTCGGTATGTATGTAATGGGTGGTCACCCATCCACAGACCAACCTAGGCAAGCGCTGGCTTAACTGAAGATTGATCCAAGCTCAAACTCCTCATACATTCAGAAAAACGATGCTCCGTCGGTTGTACTTATGAGGCAGAATCCTATACCCACCCTTAATATCGCCTACATAATAAAACATGGTTGCCTAATCTGTGCCAGGATCCGCAATACAAAAGACAAATAAAAAACAAAAATTAAACAGCCCGCAACACTTTCTAAAATGTTCCCTTTCACACATATTTTATTTTCACACATAAAACACTGGCAAACTTATCATGAACCGCGGCTAAAAACGGCCCCAAATTCAAATGTACGTATTTGACGTTTCATCTGACAGTTCTCTTGACAAGTGGCGCCATTTTGAAATGTCAGGATATATTGGTAGTTGGTTAATGAAAGGAAACGAACTCATTAATCTCCTTTTGTGTTAGTGATTAATACACTTTTGTTTAGTCTGTGGTTCTAGGGTTGTTCGCGAAAGCAGCAGAAAATTGTAGGGTAGTCGGGAAATAATGGGAAGTGTTATTAACTTTGTATCGGGGTTGTTTAATGTGGGGATTAGGGAATATTAGGCCCTGTTTTCTTTATTATGTGTTTTATAGAAGAGAGGGGCTTTTTCATAGTTAAATGTTATACTTGTATGCACCCATGGATCAGTTGACTCGTTCAGTTGTTAATTGTTTGCTGGTTATTGGGTGGGTAGTCTTGACAAGAAATAAATTCAAATCATTGTTCTCTTGCCCTTATGCGCAGCATGTCTTCTTCTTCCATACTTCTCTATTTTTGTAATAAATTCAAATTCATGGCCACTTATAAAACGACAAAAATAAGTGCACGGTTCGGATTGGTAGTTTTCTGTTGAGAAGAACTAGCAAGAAACTTTGTGGTTTTTGTACTGTCGATAGCAATTACTTATTAAGTTTAGAATCAAGGATAAGAGCGAAGAATTATCACATTGCAACACTGAAATATTTTAACAACCAAGTCCCTAACTATTTTCTGTAATACATTCTAGAGTGGTACATTTTGGTGGTACATTCAACAGACCATCAAACTGAACATGTTTCTCCATCGGACAAACATCGTAATAGCGAAAAAAGTATTAGCTGCCCCATACATTTGGATCGAATAGCTATTGAATTTTGTATCGAGCAGCATGAGTTTTTTTCGCTATTACAACGTTTGTCCGATGGAGAAACATGTTCAGTTTGATGGTCTGTAGCACACCCTTAAGTATGTATATGCTACCGGCCAAACCCGATTTCAGGCCAAACTAGTTTGTCCTAGGCCAATCCGGTTTAGTTGCTTATCGTGTCAGGATATATTGACCCAAACAAAACATTTACTATGCGCCTAACTTGGATGTGGCACCGCTCGTTACGCTCGCTCGGCTCGCGCGTTTATGGTCACATTTCTAACCTAACCTAACCCATTTAGTTGGATTGCTCTATATGATCCTGTTATGATGAGTCTTAGCTTGGCCTAGGACTAACTAGTATAGCCGGAAATCGGGTTTGGCTAGTAACATATAAACCCTTTCCGTTACACCCTGTACAGATACATACGGTAAGACTCGAAGCCGATTCCCAATACATATGGTGAAAGGCTAGACAAAATAATGTACGATCGCGTGGTTACCGTTACATAACGTCGGTGGTGTTCTACCCTGTACAGGCATAAACTTAATAGCATCGCAAATAATCAAATAAGTACTCAATAAATAATTGAAAATCAACATCCCATTATTCAATTGTTTTTGCGACGGCTCTCTAAATAAGTTGTCTGCTCAGTAATGAAATCCTGTCCATCAGCGTAGTACTTGAAAATAAATGGTTTTCCTAGAAGTAAAATAGAATCGTTTATTTCAACGTTGTCAGTTTCAGGAGTTTCATATTTATTTACTTGAACATTGAGTATGAATGTGGATGGCTATAAAAGTAAGACATTATTGGCATTTATTTTAAGTTTCTATATTATAAATTGTAAGTTTTGTAAATTGCTCGGTCATTTTAAATTAATGTTGTTATTGTGTGGCGAATCTCTCCCATTTATTGACATGATTATTATTATTGCCATTTACGTTTTTTCTTTTTCTTTGTTAATTATTATATTGACATTTACTTACTTCAATGATACAATTTTAATGGGATTATCTGTTTTATAACTGCATGACTTTGATCAATAATTAATTTAAATAAAATATGTAACTGTATTTTATATTTGCACGCCGAAATTAACGGCAGAATAAGAGAACTATTTTGTACAATTTTACCAACCTTCTGTACCTTATTTTTGCAAATAAATGATTTTGATTTTTGATTTTGATTTTTGACTAAATAAACGATGGATGGACTGTGTGAAGGATGATATGGCAAGAAAGGAGGTGACATTGTAACACGGCAACTTGACACAGACGTGTTTCATTACCTACCCGTGCTATAGTGAATTTGTAGGGTATATAAAAATAAGGGAAAGATTCAATTAAACGAGTACCTTGCTATACAATACATAGTTTATTGGTAATAATACAATGCAGGTACTTACATGCAATACAGAAGATACAATCTTCCCTACAACCCTGTAAAATCACGTCACTACATGCTCACCCTGTCTCCGTACCAAGGTGAACGTGTAATCGACATGAGACATAAAAATTATACGAACTCAGGGACGTTTGTAATCCGGCCCATTGTGTTGCTCGACGAGGTGGGCAAGCTCTTTGAAAGAGTCATTGCGAACCGCCTCGCCGGGCACCTTGTGGGGATGGGGCCGGACCTTGCGGAACACCAATTTGGTTTCCGCAGGGGGCGCTCGACGGTGGATGCCATCATGCGCGTGAGGGCTCTCACGACGGGGGATGCAGTGTCTCGGGGTGGGGTCGTCTTGGCGGTGTCTCTTGACATCGCCAACGCCTTCAACACCATGCCCTGGAGCTGCATAAGGGAGGCACTTCGGTATCATCGGGTGCCGACCTACCTTCGTCGTGTGGTCGGGGACTACCTGACGGACAGGGCCGTCATCTACCCTGGTCGCAATGGAGATGATGTCGTGCGGTGTTCCACAGGGATCGGTTCTGGGGCCGCCCTTGTGGAACATCGGCTACGACTGGGTGCTGCGCGCCGACCTCCCTAGCGGTGTCAGCGTAGTTTGCTACGCTGACGACACGCTGATGCTGGCACAGGGGAGGTCGCACGAGGCGGCGGCCGAACTTATGACATGACCACACTGACGGTAGGAGGGGTTCCCATCGGCGTCGAGTCGACGCTAAAGTACCTAGGGCTTGTCCTCGACAGCCGGTGGAACTTCGTTGAGCACTTCCAACGTTTGGCCCCAAAACTGGAACGGGCAGGGGCTGCATTCAAGCGGCTCTTGCCCAACCCGGGGGGTCCAAACGCCTCCTGCCGGAGGCTCTACGCGGGAGTCGTGCGGTCCATGGCCCTTTATGGGGCCCCGGTGTGGGCGCGTTCTTTGAGGCGGTGAGCCGCCCATTACTTAAACGCGCCCCAGAAGGTTGTAGCCGTAAGGCTGATCCGGGGGTACCGCACGATCTCCGGCGAGGCGGCGAGCCTCTTGGCCGGATTGCCGCCATGGGATCTGGAGGCGATGGTCCTCGCGCGCCTGCATGAATGGCTCGCGGAGGCACTACGCCGGGGGGAAACTCCGCTGCCGCGGCAAATTGTCGCTCAGCGGACAGACCTCTGGCACGATCTCATGGCGACATGGAGACAGCGACTGTCGCAACCACGTGCAGGGCACGCCACAATAGTGGCGATAAGTCCCCTCTTTGAGGAGTGGCCAGAGAGGCGGCACGGCGCCCTCACCTTCCGCCTGACGCAGGTCCTCACCGGACACGGTTGTTTCGGGAGGTTCCTGCACCGAATCGGGCGGGAGGAAACGCCCGGGTGTTACCATTGCGAGGACCGCACACACCGTGGAGCTCTGCCCCGCTTGGGCTGAGCACCGCCGTGTCCTCGTAGCGCCGATTGGCGGCGGTGACCTCTCGCGTCCGGCCCTGGTTCAATCCATGGTCCGGAGCGAGAGGGAATGGGATGCCGTCGCCACCTTCTGCCAAGCAGTCATGCTAGCGAAGGAGGTGGCGGAACGTGAGAGGGAGAGAACCTCACGTCTCAGCCGCCGCGGGAGACGCCCCGGGCGTCGGGGGGCAACCAGTGGCCCCCGGCCACCGTAGGCGCGAGCCTGTGGACGGTGAGTAATGGGCTAGCTCACCGTCCGTCCGTCTCATGACGACAGGCCGTGTCGACGGCGCGTACGTGTTCCACGCGCGCCTCAAGGAGATGTCAGCAAACCAGAAGGGGTCTGAAAGGGCCGATGCCTGCCAGGGCTGCGGGTTGTTCGAAAGAGATACCGCGGCCCTGGAACACAAAGGGCGAAGAAGGAACATGGGTGGGTTTTAGTCAGTACAAGCCTGACACTCCCTCCCGCTCCGCCCAGAGCGGGAGAAGTCATTTGATGATTTCCCATCCGGAAAAAAAAAAAAAAAAGGGACGTTTGTAATGGGAACGTGAGGTGAACCGCCAATAACTTAAAGCTCAATCGTTTAAGTTAATTAAATAAATATTAGTTGTGCGAAACGTAACATACACGGTAAGTTATACCAACCCCTCAAGTACACGGTCAGACATAAAACGTATACGAACTCAGGGACGTTTGTAATGGGAACGTGAGGTGAACCGCCAATAACTTTAAGCTCAATCGTTTAAGTTAATTAAATAAATATTAGTTGTGCGAAACGTAACATACACGGTAAGTTATACCAACCCCTCAAGTACACGGTCTTTCTACCAATAAGTGACCAGTGAGGTTCTCTCTCTCTCTCTCTCTATCAGTGACTTAAACTCAACACGTAATATACGCTAACCAACGGTCAATCAGAGTCCTAAATAGCGCCTTAAATAGCGTGATTAGCCCTTTTCAGTGGCGGGTCAATAACCCCTTGGCATCGGTTCTGTGAGACACAGAACCACGCGCCCAGCACGTCCTACGGGGAGATATCAGGAATCGACAGGAATGTACGACGTATGTACCTGGATGGCTTCCACGAACGACGTTGAATGTGCGTGGTCTACCTCTAAATGGGTCGGCCACGCTATCCGCACACTCGCCGGATCGATGTCAGCACGCTCCAAAACGTGTTTTCTGCGTCCCTCTACAGGCTAGCATCTAAAAGCCAGAACCAGCAAATTCCGGGGCAAGACATAGCAATCAATAGGCTGCGACTCCATCGGTCTTCTCAGGCTGCGAGCAAAAGGATCTCGACTCTGGCTCCCTCCAAGACACACCATTTGGTTTATAAAACTCGGAGCGCGATCAATGCCAAAGTCGTCTGTCTTGCAGTCTTGGAAAAAATCCTCGACCTTTCATCACGGAAACGCAATTCCAAAGTCCTCTAAAGTCTCTGACCATAAACGAATCATCGACTAAAAGTTACAATGAACCGGAATATCTTACTATTGTATCGAAAACCAATTAGAACTGAAATAATTACTTGAGTTTAATTTTAGAATATTTTATTTCTTTAATTGTGTTGTTAATTTTAATTGTCACAATTTAGAAACTTTAAATCTTATACTAAAGTTCATACGACTTTGGCGCCATCTCTTTACTGAGACTGAACTAACGAGATATGTCAATAGTAACAATCCAATAGATGTCGCCAAAAGTCGACGTTAAGATTTTGCAACGTCACAACATGACAATACAAGTAATAGAGAAGTATGGAAAAAGAAGACATACTGGAGAATGATGACTCTAAAGGAACATTAAGGATAAAATCTGTCCTATTATGTCCTCCCAGACTAAGATACTAACGCTGTAACATTCAAATATTGTAAAACTTTTATATTCAAATATTGTAAATATTGTAATGTAATAGTAATGTAATGGTTACTCAAAATAATTTAATTATTTTGAGTAACCATTACATTACTATTACATTTGACATTTTTATTTTAAGCTATTGACATATTTTGTAATTTAATTTCCGTTATCATTTGTAAGTTGATGTTTATAAAATTGTAATTGAACTATTATTATCTTTTGACATTTGTAATTTGATAATTAAGACAATTCTTGATTTATTACTAAGATATTTTTTTTTTATTTTGTTTGACATTGTAATTTAATCATTTGAATCATTATTACTGTCACAAAATTTGCATGCCGAATTTAGTAGGCGGAATATGAAGAACTATTGTGTATATGTTATTAAATCTGTAAAATACCATATTTCAGGCAAATAAATGAACCTATCTATCTATTGAGTTTCTTGCCGGTTCTTCTCCATAGGACACGACCAACCCGAACCGAGCACCTTTTTGTCGACGTTTTATAAGTGCCCATGTAGGCCTATGTGAAATAAAGATATCTTGATTTTGAAATCTTTAAAAAATAACACTGTACCTACCTAAAGTTTTAACGTACACCATACCTTCAATACTCATCATGTTAATAGTCAACATTCCCTATTTTTCCTTGTGTTTCTAAATAAATTGTATTCAGTAATGAAAAGCTGTCTGTCAAACGCGCTCTCCTTGAAAATAAATTGTTTCGAACGCCTTCGTAAGTTGTGTGTGTAGGGCGTCAATGTCGGAGAGTTTCATTCATTTTTCACGAAATCATTTGACTGTATTATTTGTTTTCAAGCGAAATTAAATGCAGGCAGTGAATTTACACTACAGCTGGCTCATGTACAGTGATAAAAATATTCTTACCTTCAATAGGGATGGTGACTAATTTTTTTTTATTTGTCCATCGGGTAGATTATTAAAAACTATTTGACACGTATTTTTTCTTTTATCACGTAATCGTAAAATTACGGAGATATTTTGAGTTGAAATGGCGCATGACGTCACGGCTCAGTACATTTTATACCTAGTTGTGACGTAGTTAGCCCCCACTCTCCAACTTTAATGCGTTTTAACTAAGTATTTTTTTGTTAACTTGATAAAACAAAAAATACGTATCTAATATTTTTTTATTACCTGATTGACGGACAAAATAGAATTTCGTTTTCTTTACCCAGTCATCATCCCTATTATTAAAGGTTAGCGTATAATATTTGTCATCTAAATTATCATTTGTGCTGAAAGTCTGACCTCCAGTCTTACCAAAAGGTATCGTAATGCAAAGCAACTGGGTTGAGGAGGTCAGACCGACAGACGACCCTTGAAAATGGTGATATTAATTTGCATCCGGTTAGACTGGAAGGCGACCTCAACATACCTAGTTTGGAAAAAGGGAAAGGGTCATGATCAAAGTTTGTAAAAAAAATATAATCATTATTATTTCAATCTCCCACTTGTGGGTACGGGCCTCTCCCCTTTTTCCCTATCCTAGTCTCTTTATTCTTCTGAATGTCATCTGGCATTTTTTCATGTCGTCAACCCATCTAGCTGTTTATTTGCCAACTCTTTTTCCACCGTCTCTCAGAAACCGTTCAGTGAAGGTTCTACCACACTACCAAATTTCCTAGCAAAAATAAAAATATTTACTATACAAGGTGTTGTTTTGCATCCGCGTCAAATTCAGGGAGGTAACTATGCTACTGATTCTCGTACCGAATCAATAATAAATGGGTAGATAATTTTAATTATTTTTTCTTATTTACGAAATCGATAAGTGTGAACCACCCGTGTTTAAAACGCGGTCCGTCTGATTCTCGCCCTATAACCGCGCTTTCACACATTACAAACAATCTGAAACGTTTATTCGATAATTTCTTATTCCCTGAATCACGTTAGGGGTTTATACTGTCAAACTTAAACAACCAAAAAAATCTGCGTTTTTTTAAAAATAGTTAATCGATTATTTATGTCTTTTGAGACAACCTCCTGAATTTTGACGAGGATGCAAAACAACACCTTGTAGAAATAGATATAGAAACTTACTACATCAATAACTTGTTCGAAATTATTATATTGTATTTGTATGTCCGATGATTTCTTAACTGCAGCAGTGAAATTCTAGACTAAACTTCTTGTACAAATACCTGAAACAAAGAAAAATCAAAGAGAAGGAAAGAACATCTATGTAAAGAAACTACTAGAAGAAAGAAAACAATTATACAATGAAAAGAGAACCAAGGATGTAAAAAGTAAGATAACACAAATAAGCAAGATGATTAACAGGGAGATTTCAGAAAGAACGAAGGTTCACAGGAAGAGTACGTTTGAAAAATATATAAGTAAAACGGGAGCCGTGAAAAAAGCTTACAAGGAACTCCGTACATCTTCAAAATGGACATCACATTTAACTGATAAAGCGGGAAATAAAATAGCAAAACGATTAGACATAATAACAGCCGCTACAAAATTTTACCAAGAACTTTACTCTGCACCAGAAACATGGAAATTTGAAGACTGCCTTACAGACAAAACCAGAACTGTAGAAAAAGTACCTCCAATACTACTTTCAGAGATAGAATATGCAATTAAAACACAAAAAAAATGACAAATCACCTGGAGAAGACAACATTACGAATGAAGTATTGAAATGTATTTGTGAACCTCTACAGAGACCCTTACAAACTATGTTCAACAACATACTGGAAAAAAGAACTACTCCGGAACAGTGGTCTAAAGCTATAACAACACTACTACATAAAAAAGGAGATAGAGCTAACCTGGATAATTATAGACCAATTAGCCTAATGAGTAATGTCTACAAAGTTTTCTCAAAAATCATTCTGAACAGGCTCTCCAAAATCTTAGACGAGAATCAACCACGTGAACAAGCAGGATTCAGAAAACTTTTTTCAACTATTGACCACATCCACGTCGTGGCACATTTAATAGAGAAGAGCAAAGAATTTGGAAAGACCCTCTACATATGCTTTATAGATTTCTCCAAAGCTTTCGACTCTTTAGAACACACCGCTATCTGGAAAGCACTAAAACAACAAAGCTTAGACATAGAGTACATTGAGCTCCTTCACAGCATATATTCTAAGAGTTCGGCTAAAATACGACTGGAAAGAGACGGACCGGAATTCCGCATAGAAAAAGGCGTAAGACAAGGCGACCCGCTCTCACCCAAAATATTCTCAGCAGTTCTGGAGATGGTTTTCAGAAATATCAACTGGGAAAAACAAGGCATCAAAATAGATGGAGAATACTTAAGCCACCTGCGGTTCGCGGACGATATCGCTATATTTGCCGAAGAGAGTACTCAGCTAGACAGCATGGAAAAAGACTTAGTGAGAGAGAGCAAAAAGGTTGGTTTATCACTTAACGCCTCCAAAACCAAAATTATCACGAATGGTGTTCAAGCCATCACAGTGAACGGAGAAAACATCGAGTATGTTACAGAATATATCTACCTGGGCCAGTCAATTTCATTCCAAGATCTTACAGAAAAAGAAATAAATAGACGAATTGCAATTGCTTGGAAAAAATATTGGAGCTTGAAAGAAATTATGAAGAATAGAGACATAAGTATCAAAATAAAAAGGAAACTGTACGACATAGTAATCCTACCATGTCTAACATATGGTTGCCAAACATGGTCGTTACGGAAGATGGATGAAAACAAATTAGCCATACACCAACGGAAAATGGAGAGAAGCATGTTGGGAATAAAATTATCCGATAAGATAAAAAATGAAACAATAAGAACGAAAACCAAGGTAACTGACATACTCGAAAGAATAAGAAATCTAAAATGGAAATGGGCAGGGCATGTGTGCAGGATGACCAATGACAAATGGACCAAGAAATTGACAGAATGGGTACCAAGAGTGGGAAAAAGAAGTAGAGGTAGACCGAAAAAACGATGGGAGGACATATTTAAGGAAAGATGTGGACCAGACTGGAGAAGACAAACTAGAGACAGAGATAACTGGAGGAAGCTGGGGGAGGCCTACGCCAAAGAGGCGACTTCCACAAATTAACCAAAAAAAAAACAAAAGCGTGATAATAATTTTTAATTTTCTATTTATTGAATAAGGATATTTAAATGTAAACTTTAAAACTTAACTTTGTTAATATAATTTATTAATTGTTATTCCGAACTTCTAATTATTGAATTTTCAAAATGGCTTTAATAATAATTGTGATTAATAGTTTTATTAAATTTTGTAAAATGAATGGATTAAAAAAAAAAAAAAAAATTGCTACAATTTTTAACAAATAATTTATAATAATCTAAAATTATGATTCCTAATTTTATCTATTTACAAAATGTCCTTTATAATGTATTGTTATTCTTAGTTTTATATAATTGAAAATAATGCATGAATTTATGAATATATCAGTATTCTTACCTTAATATTTAGTTTTTATTTATTAGGAAGAAATATTTGTGGTAGAATAAAGGCTATTTTTATTTTTATTTTATTTTTTACATCAATAACATAAAATGACGAAAAAAAATTGAAAGGCCCTGATGTCAAAATACTTAGAGAAAAAGCTAGATTAATCTTTCGAATTTCGAAATTCGAACATAATGTGGAAAAGGCTAGGTAGATACCACTTCTCCTAGGCAAAGATATCGGTGCCAAATAGCATAAGAAGCTGAATATCTTTGGCGAATCATCGGCAGACGGTAGTTATAAATCATAATCTATTGAAAAGACATGGTATACTGATTCATGCGATTGGCGCAAGGTTTCAGAGAGATGCGGGAAGTAGAGTAATACTCTGAAAACCGAAAAAGTACTGGTTATAAAAACTACTCCCCGCTCTGGGCTGAGAGGAAAGGAGTGTCAGACTTGTACTGACTAAAACGCATCCATGTTCCTTCTTAGCCTTTTGTGTTCCAGGGCCACGGTATCTCTCTCGAACGGTCCCGCAGCCCTGGCAGGCATCGGCCCTCTCGGACCCCTTCTGATTTGCTGACATCTCCTTGAGGCGTGCGTGGAACACGAACGCACCGTCGACACGGCCTGTCGTCATAAGAACGGACGGTGAGCTAGCCCATTACTCACCGTTCACCCTGACTTACGCTTCGTAGGCTGTAGGATTGTAACCAAAATCAAAAAACATTTATTTAAATTAGGTGGTTACTCAGCACTTTCTTACAGTGTCTCCCTAAAGTGCCCGCCATTTGCCAGCAGATGGACAATTTACTCTGTGTAATTTATTTCAACACTCCTATCAAACGGTGAAGGAAAACATCGTAAGGAATTCGGCATGCCCACCAAAAGTACGAAGACATAATTATTATATCCATCAAACTGCATTGAGTATGCAAGATGTGGGTTATAATATTCCACTTACTCTCATAGAAGGGAGGCCTGGGTCTAAGCAGTGGGAACGTTATCGACTGATTTTGCTTATGATTATGCAAAGTTAATTATACAAGGTGTTGTTTTGCATCCTCGTCAAAATTCAGGGGGTTGTCACAAAAGACATAAAGAGGTAATCAATTAAAATTACGGTACCTAGTTTATTATTTATAAACACAGATTTTTTTGGTTGTTTAAGTTTGTCAGTATTTCAGAATAACCCCCTTAACGTGGTTTAGGGAATAAGAAATTATCGAATAAACGTTTGAGATGGTTTGTATGTGTGAAAGCGCGGTTATAGGGTGAGGATCAGACGGGCTGCGTTTAAAACAAGGGTGATTCACACTTACCGATTGCCTATAAATAAGAATTTAAAAAAAATACCTACTCATTTTATTACTGATTCGGGACGAGAATCATTCAAGCATAGTTACATACATATAGTTACACAACCCCCGTGTTCACAAACGCTCGGACAACTTTCAGAATCGAAATCGAATGATTTCGATTCTGAAAGTTAAAGCAAAACAAGATAGACATACGACTTATCGGATCGAAATCGAATCCGAGCGTTTGTGAATAGGGGGCCAGAAACCGTGATCGTAAACGGGCGCCTGGCCTTAGCTGCCACGGCTCATTTCGAACAAATTATTTTATCCTTAATTGTTCTTTTTATTTACTTTTGGACACGTTTGACGTGCACGTCTTGCTACATCGTTCTCACATAATGTGCCATCTCAACATGAATGATGTAACCAAGGTTTTGTAACAAGATTATGATTTAAAAGAGTGTCCATGGAGTTTCTTGCCCATTCTTCTCCATAGAGTTCTACGCTTTGGAATGGGCAACTACAGTACTTTCACAGTTATTATGTCTTGTGACTGGGACCGTAGCTTCATTTTTATTGTTTTTCGACTACTCAAAAGTGCCTGTAACTGGCTTACTTGAAATAAATGATTTTGATTTTGCGACTTTTCAAACTAACCCGCTACCGCTTCCAACTTGCATCAAACGAATATTTTCTTCCAAGTTTAAAGGAAATTGGGTTACCGTCGTTAATCACAGGAAGTGACGTGTCGCCGTGTACTTCCGGCCGACCCTTACAGGCTAACCGACTTTCAAAGTTTCTTATGAGGCTTTCGTCCTAGTCTGATAGGATCTTTATTACGGGGTATAGGCTGTTAGAAGTGGTAAGATAGGTTTGAAAGGTTGTGTAGGGCTCTTTAGGACGGGTTGTGTTTGGAGCAAGGTTTTGTGTTTCAAGGTTTTTTTAAGTGAAAACTTCTTTAGCGGCGTTGTGCACTTCTGTGATGGGTAAAAAATGTTAAACTCGCGTCAGGTCACGTGTCCTGATCGAAAATTCGGATTGACATTAGGTTACGAAAGAATTGGAACTTTATGACAACTGTCATTGAGTTTTGGTTCCCAAAAGTGGATAATTATCATAAGCACACACAAAACCTTCGGTTTCTCCAAAGAGGTAAAATTCGTAAGACGGATCGTAATAGTTCTAAAGTGTTAATTTTTTTATCTAATATAAATTGTCATGTTTGTGTACGATAGCGCAATAAATGAATATTGTATTTTTCATCACACTTGCACGTAAACAGTGTCATAACATACAGGTTAACTTGGCTGTAATGCCCCATATAAAACCCTAGGGCGGTAAGTAATTTTTTTTTAATTTACAGCACAGCATGACAGCACACAGGTCATGCAAGTTCAAGCAAGGAGGTTACACGCAATTGAAAAATTGTTTTTAAATGTTATTTAAGCAGGAATTTCATTCAATCTCGCTACATGTTATTTAATTACTCAACTAATGTTCTTACGAAAAACCTCAGTCTTCGACTTCGGGCTTCTACTAGAGCCTCGATCGTAATTCCTTACTTACCGCCCTTAATACACAATATACTATTACCACATCGGGCAAAATTATTCCCTACCCATTCCAAAATATCAAAAATGCACAACGTTAATATTCAAGTTTTCACTTCTGCCGGCACTCCCGGAGTGCAACCCGTTTTTTTTTTTCTTTTGTGGTTTGCCACGATTGGGTAATGTGAAGTACCCGGCGACCGAGCTCTGCTTGGTTGAAAAAAGAGAATACGAATTTTCCCAGATGTGAGACGTAGCTAGATCGATTGCAGCTTTCATCGAAATCGTTAGAGCCGTTTTCGGAAACGTGATTACAAATACGTAACTATGTATATTGCTCATTTAATAGTATAAAGGGTGTAAAACACCTCTTAACGAAGCTGAAAGGCACTAGTTCTCCCTGTCATTGCGATCATTTTTTGTTCTACACCATACCTGGGAACCTTCTAGTTACGGAGATATTAGGGGTCAAAGTTTCAACTTTTTGACAAGTATTTTTGTAAATACAAGTTTTTAATGTAAGATTTTTATCTTTAAACACCTTCACGACCCCCGTACTATTCAATCCGTCCATCAGCACAATGTTTTGAGTGCGTTACATTGAGTTCTACCCTAAAACATGATTTTACACCCCTCAAAAAAAAGTCGTTTCCCAGCAATAATTTTTGCGTAAAGTTACTTAGTTTCATGTACAGAATGCTTGGTTGGCGGCTTTGTGATGAGGTGATTTACACCGTGTATTTAAGTAGCTTTTTCATGAAATACTCATTCAATGGAATTAAATAATTGATGATTTTAATGATTATAATTTTGTAAATAAATACGTTTTACGGTCGCAAATCATGAGGAGCTCGTGGCTAGATAATAACAGCCGCACGGGGATATTTAAGGTTAAGCCGTGCTTGACGAGGTTAGTCGACCATAATTACATACCGAGTTTCCTCCGTGCCTCGGAAAGCACATTAAGCCGTTGTCTCGGCTGTCATTTCTAGATATTTGACAGGTGATCAGTGACCCGAAAGTCTGACATCCAGTATTACCAAGGAGTATCGTATTACCCAGTTACTGCGTTGTGGAGGTCAGATAGACAGTCGCTTCATGTAAAATATTAGTACTAACTGCATCCGGTGAGACTGGAAGCCGACCTCAAGATAGTTTGGGAAAAGGCTAGGCAGATGATGGTCGCAAATCATGTTTTGTTCAAAAACAGTTTGACACTTGCCCACAAATTACAAAAAAACCTGAGAAAAATTGAATTTCGCGAGGTGTCCTATCGCCTCCACCTTAGAACAAAAGTCTGTCAAAAGCCACTGAGCTTCCTAGTGTACTCGAGATCAATCTTATAATTAAATCAGCCAATAAACTTTTATTCAAATATTGGAAACAGGCAAGATGCTCAAAGCCTGAAATTCTACAGCAATTGTAGAACGAAATTATAAGAAACCCAACAAAACTTAATCACTTTCAACAATTCCTTAAGAAAACACTAGAACACAATTTGTCTACATTAATTAAAACTTGTATATTTTAAGTTCGAAACGAGAGGAAATACGAACTTTGGGAAAACAATCTTCTTTTAAGTAATTTCTGGAAACCCTTGTGTTATGTTATGCAGCGTTAGTCAACCTTAAATCTTTATGCATACAGTTCAATTTCGCTTGTTTTTGTTGCATTAATGACGATGTCTAAGTTGGCAATGTAATGCGTTTACAAAAACCATAAAACCTTAGTGGTAGAGTCCAATTTTGCCTGTTTAGTGTTTTATTTGATAAATGTCTTAGTTCAAGAGAAGTCTTGCAATTGTGGTATAAGTTGTGTTAGGGTGCGGTCAGATTGCTGTTTGAATTTGGAATATTGTCTGAATTTGAACTGAATTGGAAATTAATGAAATATATTGGTTGGAATAA
The DNA here is from genome assembly GCA_963082945.1 of Cerastis leucographa. Classification (NCBI taxonomy): domain Eukaryota; kingdom Metazoa; phylum Arthropoda; class Insecta; order Lepidoptera; family Noctuidae; genus Cerastis; species Cerastis leucographa. Next base: position 1,870,632 of record OY720369.1, on the reverse strand, counting down.
CAGGGGGATGAAGTTGTAATGTTGAAGATAGGAGGTCACTGGAGTACAAACGTTACGATGGCTTGAACACCGCGCCTATAATACCCGAAGGGTTAGGCAGAGATGTACGTACCTAAATAGTACCATACACATTTCGCCCGTGTGGGTGGCGAGTCTATTGTCATCAACACAGGCATTAATATCCAGATTCTTTGGCTTCACTGAGAAATTTCTTATGGATAACCCATATAACACTCTGCCCCACCCGGGACTCGAACCCAGGCCCTCATGCTCAGCAGTCGCGATTGGGACCTCTACACTAACGAAGCAGTCTTTTGTAAAGTATTTCTGTTTAAAATGCTCTAAATCTTTATTCCTTTTCTTTGATCAGTCGTCTATATTTTTTATATCGTCTAGCCTTAAACGTTGAGAAGTTTAATTAAGTTATACAAAGTGTTATTTTGCATCCTCGTTAAAGTTCAGGAGCTTGTCAGAAAAGACTTTAATAATCAATACAAATAACGGTTCCGACTTAGTTAAATAAACGCTGCTTTTTTTGTTGAATTTAGCATTATTTCCGAATAATTCTTATTCCCTAAACCACATTAAGGGGTTAATGTGGTTTAGGGAATAAAAAATTATCGAATAAACGTTTGAGATTGTTTGTATGTGTGAAAGCTCGGTTATAAGGCGAGGATCGGACGGGCCGCGTTTGAAACACGAGTGGTTCACACTTACCGATTTTCCGGAAATATGAAAAAAAAAAATACCTATCCATTTTATAATTGATTCGGATCGAGAATCATTAGCATAGTTACCTCCTTGAATTTGACTTTTCCCAACGGTGGGATGATGTAGGCTAACAGTATCAGAATGGTTTAGCTGATTTATGTATGACACCATACATAACAACAACACTATACTGGGTGTTTTTATTGATCGGTGGGAGTCCCCCATGCTGCAAAGGTGGTTGCGGCTTCATGTTGTAATTTAAATATTGTTTTGCTTAATTACTAACAATAGTTTTAAGAACATTGTTACTAAGAAAATATGGACATAGTCTGAAATAAATGTTTATTATTATTATAACTATACATTTACTACACATATTCTCTCAACATATACACATAAACATACGTGTGAAGAAAAACACGACTCCTTTTGTTTTGCTTGCCCTACTTTCTTACTACTGCATTCTTGAGACTAGCTCGTATAAATGATGATAAATTTACACTTAGCTTGCGTTACGTGACAGTTTTGTTTATTTTGTTTTGTTTACATGACATGCCTGTATTTTTGAAGTAGTAAATATGAAAACTGTATCGTTGGTCTAGTGGTCGCAAGCATGATTGCTTAGCATGGATTTGATTCCCAGGTCAGAAAAAAGTTATTGGGTATTCTATCAGGAATTTCTAAGTAAGCCACGGAGATTGGATTTGTGCCTGGTTGATGGTAATAGGCTCGCCGCTCGCAATAGGAACACGTATTTTGTAATGCCATAAACATCTGTAGTAAAAATTATAGCATAGACAAAGGGATTGGTAGGTAATATTGCCCTAATCACATTCTTTGGACGCGGTACAGGGCATCAACCCTAAAAATGTAAAAAACTTGACCATGCCATATTCTTAAATACATCAACATTATCATCAGCCAGCAACAGTCCACTGCAAGATATGGACTCTCCAATCGCACATCACTTAACTCGACTCTCGGCAACTCTCATCCAGTTGCTACCAGCTACCCTGTGAAGATCGTCGCTCTACCGAGCCAGAGGGCGTCCCACCTTACGCTTGCCAATTGGCGGTCTTCATTCAAGAACAAGTCTACCCGAACGGTTATCTGTGCTACGGCTAATATGGCGGCCAACCATGACGCCTTAAAGCAATATTCTTTTACTCTTTTTCCAGTGTGGGAAAGAGATGGCGCTAGACATCCCGTATAGCTCCGTCTCTTTCCCACACTGGAATAAGAGTAAAAAAATACTGCTTTGACACGTCATGGTAGGCCAGATGGACGGCCCATTGCTATTTCAGCTTACTTATCTCTCTCTCTCTCTCTCTCTGTTTTTTCCTAAATGCATGTGACAACGTAACCTCAGTATGCCAAAACCGAAAGCACCATGTTTATGGGAACAAGACTATATTGCTTATTTTGCGTAAACTTGGCGTTTATAAAGTAGTGTGCACGCAGTTTTCTTTTATGGTGGATAATTCTATGGAACGTGGAAAATGGGATATTATTGTAAAATGGGTCACGGAGAATGGGCCGCTCGAGAACGCATCATTGAGTATGAGGTTGTATTCTAAGCAGTTAACCTTCTTGTTACGTCATTTTATCATCATCATCATTTTAGCCAAAAGACGTCCACTGCTGGACCTAGGCCTCCTCCAAGTGACGCCACATTGACCGGTCCCGTGCGACTCGCATCCAGCGGATCCCCGCAACCTTCACCAGGTCATCGGTCCACCTAGTGGGAGGCCTTCCAACGCATCGTCTTCTGCGGTCCCGTATGTAATCACTGGCAACACACACTGGTCACACGTCTTGAGACACTGCGGTAAGTTGGACAAGAAGATACCACGCAACTTCCCGAACGCTGCCCAGCCGAGTCCGATTCGACGATTGACCTCTTTCTCGAAGTTGAAGATATGATGAGAGACGACAAACGGTCCAGTTGGGTACGTCTGTACCCAACTGGACCGTTTGTCCCAGGTAGACATAATCGTCTAGAATCAAGCTTGTTTCTCGTGGGGGTAGACAGCAACTACAGAAAAAAAATAGAGTACAGTCAACATTGTAAAGAAACAGTATGCAAGGATAACGGCCAATTTACGTTACTGTTTTTTGCGAAAATAATTAATTAGGCCAGCCGATATAATATGAAAAAGCTTACTAATCACAGTTAAAAGAAGACACAACCCAAAAAAAGAGCACACAAAAATTAGCAATCCCGAACCACAATTTCTAAGACAAAATTACTAAATACCGGAGAAATATCTCGCTAAACTTTTCCTTAGAAACTTAAACGGTTAAAAATTACAAAAAACCCGTAACGGTTAAAAGAACGTGGGTTACGAGACTTAACCGTTGCCTGACGGGGAGAACCGTCCGGAAAATATCCAGCACTTTTTAAAATGTACGATTATAAGTATTTTGCACTTTCTACTCTTTTTAGGGATGGAACAGAAAGTATCGATAAAATTGAATACGATATTTATGCTTATGTTCTTTTCTTCGTCTATTTGTTCAGTAACGAGCGTGTTCTCATCATAATCAATCTCCTGCACTTATTTTTATTTACTCTTATTCTCTTACTTATTTACTCTTCTCTTTATGAGTCTGATTTAAAAGAGTGTCCGTGGAGTTTCTTGCCCATTCTTCTCCATAGAGATCTACGCTTTGGAGTGGGCAACTACAGTACTTTCACAAGCTATTATGTCTTGTGACTGGGACTGTAGTTTAATTTTTATTGTTGTTCGGCTATTGGAAAATTCTTGTAACTGGCCTATTTCAAATAAATGATTTTGTTTTGATTGATTTGATTTAATTGAAGTGAAACTTCTTATGCGACTTCCAACAAGTTTAACGTTCTAATGGAGGGGGAATATTTTCTATTACCCACTAAGAGATGGCGCTATTATATAAAATAACGAGAGTGAATGCGTGACACTCGAACGCATGCGTGTAGTATTACGAAGTTTCACTTCTTCCGCGCGGAGGGACTCCACGCAGTATTTTTTTTACTCGTTCTCTCAGCACTTTCGCCTTGTTGCCTTGCTCTTTTCCATTTTTTTCCAACTTTGGTTGATTCCAGTTACCAGTAGATATTTTACATGGAAATACTGCTTAGCCAACCTCCACAACCCAGCTAGCACTCGGTCAATACTTTGGTTAGACTGGTTGTTAGACTTTCGGGTCACTGACTACCTGTAACAACAACAACAACAACATACATATATTTTCCGGCAACTTAGACCGACGATAATGGGAGGATAACGACTGAAACTTGTGAGTAAATAATAACAGCCACTCCGGTCAATCAAGTAGACTGGTCTAAGCCGCGCTTGCCTGTAAGTTGGTCCGTGGAGGTGACCACCCGTTACATATCGAGTTAGTTTCGTACCTCGGAAAGCACATTGAGCTGTTGGTCCCAGCTGGCATTTTTAGATTTTTGACAGTTTTCAATCTTACCAAGGAGTATCGTATTATCCTCTGTTAACTGGGTTGTGCAGGTCGGATAGGCAGTCGCTCCATGTAAAATACTGGTATTCATCTGCATGCGGTTAGACTGGAAGCCGACCCCAACATATTTGGGAAAACTTTAGGCAGATGAGGACAACCTATAACGATTGTCAAATATCTAATCTAAATCTCTATCCAACGGCACAACGTATTTCTGTCTCACGGAGTAAACTCGGTATGTTATTGATAGTCACCCATCAACGGACCAACCTTGGCAAGCGCTGCTTAAGGTTGAAGGCCCGTGCGTTTATTATTATTAAGCTACGAGCCATGAAGATGTTTTAGGAGTTGTTAAAAATAATAACATCGATAAACAGCGTTACATCCCTAAGACTCTCCGGAAAGATATCCCTTAAATCCCCTAGGGGTCTGATAAATTGTGTTTCGCCAGCTCACTGTGGATATTAATAATATTTTAGTATACCATTAACATTTTGAATAATATTAATAAAGTTTCTATAGTATTATGAAAAGATTTTTAAATTGTTTTAGTGGCATGTGCTGCGCGAGAAAACAAACTTCCGTCTTGTATTTTCTAAACCAAGTTGTGAATTCCTTATCGAGCTACTATTTGCTTCTCATTTAATTTTCGTATGCACTATTTGACAAACAGGTTCTGACACTAAAACGGAAATAGTCAGGACATATTCAGAGATTTACGGATGAAAGATGGTCACAAATTATTACAAATTGGTATTCAATGAGCAAAAAAAGAAGGAAGGGTAGACCATGTAAAAGATGGAGTGACGATATCGTACAAACAGCTGAAAACTTATGGCCCAGACTGGCAAAAGACAGAGTCAGCTGGATCAGTTTGGAGGAGGCTTTCACCGCAAAAGGCGGCCCTTACACCTAACAATACTAATCTTATCTTAAATACAAACACTAAGATTACTAACAAATAAATAAGTAAGTACACAACACAACAGATATTAAATACAAACTAAATTTAAGGGATAAATAAAGCTAAATAAATAATGAGGGCAATGGAGCGTAGCATAATAGGTGTGAAGCGTACAGATCGCGTCAGGAACACCACTCTGCGTTCCATAACCCAAGTTGCGGATGTCGGAGAAAAAACAGCCAAGCTAAAGTGGGAGTGGGCTGGCCACGTAGCGCGAATGCACCCGGAGAGATGGGCAAAGATCGTCACTCACTGGACGCCTGACGGAGGAAATCGCCGTCGTGGTAGACCGCGGCGAAGGTGGTGTGACGATCTGATCTTGTTTGCCGGGCGATCATGGCCAGATATCGCACAAGATAGAGAGGTTTGGAAGGAGAAAGGGGAGGCCTTTGCCCAGCAGTGGGACACAATATGAGAGGCTTAAAAAAAAATGCGCAGTTTCAATGGCAGCTACCACAGTGCAGATAAGGTTGGTATACAAAAACTATTGTAGATTATTTGCCGAAGAGTGAAAATAGTGTCTTCTGTCATCATCAGCTGCCTAGCCCTTTCTCAACTATGTTGGGGACAGCTTCCAATCTCACCGAATGCAGCTGAATACCAGTATTTTATATGGAGCGACGACTGTCTATCTGACCTCCACTACCCAGTACTAATTACTGGGTTGTGGAGGTCAGATAGACAGTCGTAATAACCCTTAGTAAGACTGGTTGTCAGACTTTCGGGCCACTGACTACCTGTAACGACTGTCAAAGATCTACAAAAGGCAGCCGTTACCAACGGATTAACGTGCTTTCCGAGGCACAAATACAGATAGCACCGGCTATGTTTCCGAGAAACATAGCCGGAAAATCGTCACCGGAAAGCCAATACTACTTAAGCATCATTTTGGACCTGTGACTATACAGTATGTTAGGTTAAACGAGGGACATATTGAGGGAGGGTATTCAGTATTCAATTCTCGTCCCAAATATGTAAAAAACCTATAACGTATATAGAAGAATTTTTAATGTTTTGTTTAGTGCCTAGATATTTTGGACTGTCCTAAGCCAGGTAAGTTTAAAGTATGAAGGGAAAATGGATTATACCTAAGAGTCATTGACCCGCTCACATGTTCTGCGATAGTATTAAGTCGCTAGCGCAAGGGTGTATACACCTTACGTGATATTTGCGAAAATTTTGGTATGGTTCTGTCTGTTATTTATCAGTGTTTTTTTTTTGTTTACATTTTTATTAGTATCATGTTAGCATGTACTATTATGGGTTTGAATATGTCCCTCGTTTCAACTAACATACTGTATACAATGTCACTTTGCCTACGCCAGAACTGGATGGTACTGTGTTTCATCGATCTATTGACACTCGAACGAGAGAAGGTAACTGTTGGTAAACATTTGTTTTTTTGTTTTAAAACATAAAATGCTGGCATTCGATCTGATAAATGTTTTTGTTTAAATTCGTGCCCAAAACTAAGAAGAAAAGTTCTTCTATTTTAAAAAAAACAACGTTATCGAAGACTCGGAATTTTTTGCGTTTTGTGGGTGCGCTTACAGACATTTATACTCACATACACAAATAGCCAGACCCGAAACAAATACCTCTAGGTCATAGTAATATTTGTTACTTGCGGGGATCGAACTGCGACACACAGCGCAGCCAATCGCCCAGCCACAGCGCCAACAGTGCCGTCCAAACACGTCTTGTGTACAAAATAGTTCAGCTATTGTAAGTTCTTTTAAAAATCATTATTGTTTTGCAAATCATAAAGCCAACGGAGCCCTCACTTCTTTTAAATAATTAAGAATATCCTCCATTACTGCTAATTGGAAATAAAATAATCATATTAACAGTTCATTTTCCCTTTGTGGATCACTCCGGTAATTAATGAGAAGATCCCATTAATTCAATTAATTGCGAATTCGCGACTTCAATTTAATTGATGCCTTATGTTCGATATTACTGAGTAATCTTATCGACAGTGGATTTTAAATAATTGTGTTTAATTACGTTCACTTGACTTTCGCTGATTATGATTTTCTAGGTTGACTGAAGTATTTAGGTAAAATGTTTCACCAAATATCGTAATTTTGTGTTGTGTGAAGGGTTGTAATGTTGAGTTGATGGATGTGGAATATCTTTTTTCAGGTAAGTTCTTTTAACTTGTACTGTAACTTGTGTGTAACTGTTCAAGTTTGTCAGTCTATCAGAGTATCCGGGGGGGGGGGGCCCTAACGTGGTTAAGGGAATAATAAATTATCGAATAAACGTTTGCGATTGTTTGTATGTGTGAAACAGCAGTTATAAGGCGAGGATCATACGGGCCGCGTTTAAAACACAGTTGGTACACACTTACCGATTTCCGTGAATAAGAAAAAAAATTTTGAAATTGATTCGGGTCGAGAATCATTAGCATAGTTACCTCCTTGAATTTGACGTGGATGCAAAACAACACCTTGTATATTAAATTACCGATACATTTTGCCAGATTGACCAGTATACCTACATCTACCTAACGATACTTTTCAATCCGACCAGAAAGGTCAACGGTACGGATAAAACTTGGAATCTATTTGATCGGCAGAGAACGATAAAAGGAATTTATCGATACAGCCGCCTCTTTTGGGCGGTGTAGGGAAATAAGTTGCGCCTTAGTAGCAAATGTATTTTGCTTTGACGGTGGGAAATGCTGCAAAGGTGGGTTATTTCCAGTGATGTATGTGATGGTTTAAAACTGGAAATTATGTAGATTTGTGCTGGATTGGCATATTTCAATAGAGTTATCTATTGAAAAATATACAAGGTAGAAGGGACACTGACGCACAAACGGTTACGTATTAGGTCAAACAAAAAACTGCTTTTCCAAACATTTTGACGGCACGGTTAGCGCTGGCTGAGCAATAGACCGCTGCACTGCATGTCGCGGGTTCGATCCCCGTACGGAACAAATAATTGTATGGCCTACAGATAGTTGTTCCGGGTCTGGATGATTGTTTATGTGAGTTTTAATGTTTGTAAACGCACCCACGATACAGCAGAAATTCCTAGTGTGCAGCAAAATTTAAAAAAAGACCTTGTATATATTTCACTTTTGCGACAAAACAGCATTTTTTTAAGTATCGATGAAATTTTTCTTTTTCTATTTCCAGAATGATATTTTATTTTCTATTCCAGCTTCAACAGAAGATGTAAACAAAGATTTGCGGTGCAACCGTATCCTGTAACTCAATTATATTGAACAACTTAATCCTCACAACCCAGATAAGTCCCTTTAAAATCAGGAACACGGCTGAGTAATATATTAGACTGTTTACGTTAATAAATAGGGAGGCAGACAGACCCGGGGCTTTCCGGTACATTGCGCCACCTGTAAAGTGTTCAATAACTCAAGTGGTAAAACGCTGTTTAAGCTTATATGTGGCTGTCTGTTACACCGAAGTGCGTTCGCAGTGCAATATTTTACAAAGCATTTTTGGAACCAAGTTCCTTATCGCGCGTTGTGAAAGGGGGCTAGACGGAAAAAATTCTTACGAAAAGTTGTCACGACACTTTTTGCTATAGTAAGCTATTATAAGCTTTATTTCTTTAAAATAAAGTTAAAATTTCCTTAAATTACGTAAAATTGGGGTGTGTATGTGAGTAAGGATAGATATGATTATTATTTTGAGTGACCGAACTACAAAGTACAAATTCGGTTGTGCAGTTAAGTAAGACGTATTGCTTCGAATTAAGGATTAATCTTCCTTAAATTAAATATTTTATTTTTCGCACACTAACTTAAATCTAAAATGTATTGATATTAAGTACGTGAAAGGAACTTCGTTCCATCCGGGTGTCCCTTGACACCTCTCAAGTTTTTTTTTTTTGAGTTATTAAAGTGGCGCATTCTAATACTGACAAAATTTTGAATGGAATCACGATATAATGTCAACACTTAAGAGCATTTACACCTTACTGCATTTCATACTAATTTTCAAGTCTTATTTTCCGAAATGACTGAACCTATTTTAATGAAACTTATTACACATAAGCAGAATACATAGGTCTTAAAAGTTACTTACAATCAAGCAACTTTTTTATCCCACATTGACGAGGGTAAAAAGTATCCTACGTCCTGACCCAGGCCACGGTCTATCCGTTCATTCTGTGCCGTATTTAATTGAATTCCTTTCAGCTGAAAAAGTGACAGACAGAGTCTCGATTGCATCGTATTTATCACACTTCAGACTCATCATCTGCCCTAGCCTTTTCCCAAACTGTCTTGGGGTCGGCTTCCAGTCTAACCGGATGCAGCTGATTATCAGTATTTTACATGAAGTGACTGTCACAACCCAGTAACTAGGTACCTAATACGAAACCCCTTGGTAATTCTGGATGTCAGACTTTCGGCTTCTGACTACTTGTAACTCGATATGTAATTATGGTCACCCATCCACGGACCAACCTCGGCAAGTATGGCTTAGTAGCCATGAGCTTTTTTTTTTGAGCTTTAGCCATGATCACACTATCACACTAATATTATAAAGGCAAAAGATTGTGAGTGTGTGTGTGTTTGTCACTCCTTCACGCCTCAATGGCTGAACGGATTCAGATGTAATTTGGTATGTAGATAGCTTATACCCCTTAGTTGCTGTATCCTGTAGCGGCGACCAGACACAGTTTACGTCTGCGCAGGGAGTGGCTGATTTTATACTGGTTATATAGAAATCAAATATTCATTGATAGCTCGTATCAAACATTTGCGCAGCGCCTTAACATCACAATCAGGTAAGGTACAAACACTAGCACATCATGTTACCCGAAACTTTGAACCTACTTTTTAACAATAAAGTTGAAAATCCTTTAAAGAAATGTGCTGGCGTCTGTATCTAACACAATAGTCTTTCAGACACTGCAATAGCCGACACTCACCAATTATGATAATGCGGTCCACTTCTACTTGAGCCAAACAAGAACAGCAGAGTCCTTTCTACGAGCGTATGAATACTTGAAACTTTCTATACTTTACTGGGTAAAGGCGCTGTTCCACAATTGCCTTCAGCTCAGCTATGCACGTTTGAGCTTCGCTTAGGAAACAGAACAGAATTTGAAAAATAGGGATCTGAAGAAACTATTGCCGTTGCGCTACTATTGCCTGCCCCCGGAGAGTGTGATAGGGACAGCTGCAGCTCAGGCCTCTAATAATCCTCTCATTACGGCGGTAAAAATATGTAGTTTTTTATCATATTTTCTTTATTATTAGGATTTGCTGATAAAAAGGAAATGATAGGGACGTGACTACAACAGATGTTGAATTTAAAAAAAAAAAACAGTTTGCACTCGGAGTGCCGGCAGAAGTGAAAACTTGAACCATGGTGATTCTTGTTTAGCTGGGAGATTCTCAGCCGGTGGAACGAATGGGTTTGGTCTTCTTCTTCTTCCTCGTGTGGATTTTTGATATTTTGGGAGTAAGTTTGCACGAATAGCTTTAATTATCAGTATAAAACTAGTAAGTACTATCATTTATGTGGTCGTACATAAACATGACAATTTTTATTACATTATAAAAATTTAACACTTCAGAACTATTACAATCCGTCTTACGAATTCTACCTCTTTGGAGAAACCGAAGGTTTTGTTTGTGCATAAGATATTTATCCAGTTTTCGAAACCTAAACTCAATGACAACTGTCATAAAGTTCAAATTCCTTCGTAACCTTATGTCAATCCGTCTTACGAGTTTTCGATCAGCACGCGTGACCTGACGCGAGTTTAACGTTTTTATGCATCACAAAAGTGCACAACGCCGCTAAAGAAGTTTTCACTTAAAAAATATTGATCAAGGGACATTATTTAGGAAAAAAAGGGGGAATCTATTTTATGGAGAATCACAGTTATCTCTTAGTATCCCTGTTCCCTCTTAGTATCTAAATGTAGACGTGAATATCCATGGCTGCGCCACAGAAGCATGGCTTACAACCAACCAACAAACTCTAGGGAATGAGCCAAAACGGCTTGACACACAACATCCTTTACACCTAAATACCCTCGTGTCGCAAAGGCTGAAAAGCCGAAACAGCTTGCTGAAGTGTGTCACTCCACTCATTTGCGAGTGGTGTACGGAAATACTTAAGCAGTGACGAGGTAGTGCATCCTTAACAAACTCACTAGAGCACTTCAGCAGCTTCTAGAAATTAACCACAGGAGCAAGAAGAAGAAGACCAAACCCATTCGTTCCACCTGCTCAAAATCTCCCAGCTGGACAAGAGTCACCATGGCTGATCTGGATGTCTTTAAATAGACCGCGGACCCAGGTTGGCCGCGGCAAGTAAAACTTGTACATGTGGAGATTCATTGATAATTCCCTGGAGTATATCCGGGTATCATATCGCCATCTTCCATACTCCGAGCGAATACTGAGAAAATCCTAAAGGAAAACCCAATAATACTATAACACACTTCGGGATATCGCCAAGCGTTGGTCGACTCTTCACGTGACCAGAGGGCTGGCCTTTTTTGGCCAAAGAATCAGCATTGTCATCCAACATGGCAATGCGGCCGGCCTTCTGGGCACTTTTCCTGTTGACAGAGGCGTCGATGAATTTGTTTATGCCCTGTAATTTTAATACCTTGTACATATTTTATTTTTATTTAATATCTATTTGTAGTTTGTAATTAATATACATGTCGGAGCCGGTCATTAGTACGGACAAAATGAATCAAAAGCGCGCCAAAGCAGTCTACCCACACCTAAGCGCGCTTACTACAGAGTCGTGATGTTTCGAGCTCGCGGCAAGGAGGACAGTCAATGTCTGATCGCGGCGGAGTCAAGACGAGTTGTAATTTCAAGCTATTTGTTGATTCGATAAATGCAGTGTACCGTGTGTGTGTTTTCATTGCATGAAACCCATATTCTGCCCACATGATGACCGAGTCTAACGGAATAAAATCACCTCACTACGACATCCGTATGTAATATAATAAAACAATGTTTAAATATAACAATTTGTCCGACTAGGGATTTGAATCGTGGTACCTAAGCTCAGCATTTAATTTTGCAATTCTACGTGACCGAGTATCTCATCCTACGTAGCAGTGGACGGTCGACCTAACATTCAAGTCCCAAGGGAACAAGTTTAAGTGATGTAACTGCACACAAACTTGGAACAGAGTGTTACTTGTGTGTGACTAACTAGACAGTACTCTTAAGATTCTAAGAGAAGTAGGTAGACTCTAGAGGCACTCATATTCTATGGAATAAATGTAATCGTCGAGATACGAAAAAACTGCCGAGATTATTACTCGTCTTAGAGTAAGTAAGTAAATGTGATTTGTAAATGTGTTGTCTCAATGAGATATAATCCATGATTCCAAGAAAAATAATTTGTGAAACAGATTGATATGAAATTATCAAACCAAACCTTGTGTAAGTCCTTCGCCACGAACGTCGGCACGCCGTCAGGATCGGTCCCCTTTAGTAGCGTGATGATGTCTTGAATGCTTCTCTTAGTCCCGTCACGCCGGCGGGACACCATCTGGTCAGTCTTGTTGAGCGACCTGTACACCAGCAGCTTGGCAGCAGCGATAATATAAATATAATAATAATAAATTAAATTTGTTTATAAAAATGAATAAAGGGAATAATATTAATACTTAGGTATCCTTAAGTGACAAAATAAAGGCTCGGAAAGCACGTTAAGCCATTGGTCCCGCCTTTCATTTGTAGATCTTTGACAGTCATTACAAGTAGACAAGGAACCGAAAGTCTGACAACCAGTCTTTCCAAGGACTATCGTATTACCCAGTACAACTGGATTATGGAGAACAAAATGCCGTAATAGTCGTTCCATGTAAAATACTGGTATTCAGCTGCATCCGGTTAGAATGAAAGCCGACCCCAACATAGTTGAGAAAAGGCTCGGCAGATGATGATGATGCTTAGATAAAACAAGACATTTATTTGTAGACTAGCTGTGCCCGCGACTTCGCGTGGCATTCAAATATAAGTAGCCTAAGTTACTCCTTATTACATCAGCTATCTGCCAGTGAAAGTCCCGTCACAATCGGTTCAGCCGTTCCAGAGATTAGCCGAAACAAACAGACAGGCAGACAGACAAAAATTGTAAAAAATGTTATTTTGGCATGTGTACCGTATATACATGTCGTAAAATGAGGTTATTTTAATATCACAAACTGAAACTTCAATTTTATTCATTGGTATGTATATTGTATAGAAAACAAAGCCTAAGCAGGTGTGCAGATAACAAACACAAACAAAGATTTGATTGAACACACTTCGGTGTAACAGACTGCCAATTAATCCAAGTTTTAGCGCCCTCACTAATCCGCGGCTGGTATTTCTCTTGCGTCAGATTTATTAGCTAAAACCCGAGGATGTACCGAATTATTCAATTAGACTACCAACTATTAAAGTGCCTTCATTATGGTGGAGATAAAAGGAAGGAAAATGGGGGTATGGAGGGGGGCAGAAAGGACGATTTATAAGGCTTTTGTTTCCCGTTGTTTTTTCTATATTGTGTTCGTTTTCCTGTAGTGTTGAGAGCTTTAGTGGGAGCGTGGATCCTGCTGAAAAACTGTAGAAATGAGAATTATTTTATTTTATTCTGGTGGTAAAAATATATTTGAGTCCTGTTCCTTTACATCATCATCTGCCTAGCCTTTTTCCCAAACTATCTTGGGGTCGGCTTCCAGTCTAACCGGATGCAGCTGAGTACCAGTATTTTACATGAAGCGACTGCCTATCTGACCTCCACAACCCAGTAACTGGGTAATACGATACCCCTTGGTAAGGCTGGATGTCAGAGTTTTTGGCTTCTGACTACTCGTAACGACTGTCAAAGATCTACAAATAACAGCCGGGACCAACGGCTTAACGTGCTTTCCGAGGCACGGAGGAAACTCGGTATGTAGTTATGGTCACCCATCCACGGACTAACCTGGCAAGCATGGCTTAACCTTAAAGATCGAACCGGGCGGCTGTTAATATTTAGCCACGAGCTCCTCCTGTTCTGTCCTGTTCCTTTACATGTTCAACTAATAATACAATATCAACTTGATACACAAAAGTGTGTAGATACACAAAAGTCAGAACCTCTCTCGTTTAGAAGTTGACCACCACAAAGAATTATAGAGCAGACGAATGCTACCTGAATAGATATGACACTAGACAGAACGAAATGTTATTAAGTATCATGTATTGGATTACAACATTACAATGGAGAGGGCTATGCTCGGAGTTTCCTTTCGTGATCGAATCAGAAATGAGTACATCCGCAAGAGAACCAAGGTTACCGACGTAGCCCGAAGAATCGCCAAACTTAAGTGGCAGTGGGCAGGGCACATTGCTCGCAGAACGGATAGGTGATGGGGCCGAAAAGTTCTGGAAGACGATGCGTTGGAAAGCCTCCCACTAGGTGGACCGATGACCTGGTGAAGATTGCGGGGATCCGCTGGATGCGAGGCGCACGGGACCGGTCAATGTGGCGTCACTTGGGGGAGGCCTATGTCCAGCACTCGACGTCTTTCGGCTGAAATGATGATTGGATTACTATTTTCTTCGTCTTTTCCCGTCTATCGCTCGTAAACATTTGAATGCCTTTAGTTCACCATAACCAATTATTTTCAGCTAAATGAAAAAAAATCTGTGGTTTCCTACAAAATTGCAATACCTACACGGTCAAAAGTGTAGAACAGCTTTTTTTATTTTTGATAACCGATTCAAAATTTCCATGTGGAGGGGTTTGAATTCTGAATACGTGGTCACCGTTTGTGCGTCGATCCTGTTTAGATACATGATAACTTCGTGAGTAGACTAATTTGACTTAGTTAGTTTGGAGACCTGGACTCTCTTAACTTGCCCGTATTTCTACATCGTTCTCACATATTAGTAATTCACAACATGAATAATGTAACCTGATTTTGTAATATATTTTGATTTAAAAGAGTGTCCATGGATTTTCTTGCCCATACTTCTCCATAGACATCTACGCTTTTGAATGACCAACTACAGTACTTTCACAAGTTATTATGTCACAGTTACTGTGACTGAGACTGTAGCTACGCGTTTCTTTTTTGTATTTTGACTTTCAAAAGTGCTTGTAATGGTCTAATTGAAATAAATGCTTTGAGTTTGAGTGTAGACCACAAGGGCTATTGATTAGCATGAAGACCTGGTGTTATTGGGTTTTTACACTAAAAGTTGTCAATAACAGCCCGTACTCTGAATTTGCCATACTTACTTGGCATTGCTTATCACGCTTTTTTATGATAATGGAAAAGGAATTACGATGTAGTTATCTAGTAATCTCCATTTCCTTGAATATTTTATTTCGTAGAAGGAAAATCGTGTAAAAATGAATTTAATTTGCCACATAAGTAGGTAGCAGATATTATAATAACCGGGAGGGTCTCGCAGTCGCACATTTGCATCTATTTGAATATCGTTGACCTATAAAACTATGGGGTCAGTTTTCTATGATATTAACATAATATCACGCTTGTTATTCCCGGAGGGTTAGGCAGATTTGTACCTAGTAATAGTACAACCACATTTCGCCAGTTATGTTTAAGTACATGTAATAGGGGGCGAGCCATTGTCATCAATGGAGCACAAATCCAGACTCTTTGGCTGCTACTGAGGAATCCCTTTTGGAAAAACCCAACACCACTTTGCCCAACCTGGGAATCGAATCCAGGACTTCAGCAGTGGCGCCTATGACCACTTGACCAACGAGGTTATGATATTACTAGCTGTCCCGCACAACTTCGTCTGCGTCAAATTTTCCCCGTTTTCGCAACATTTTTCATTGGTGCTCCACTCCTTTTGGCCGTAGCGTGATGATATATACCCTATGTCCTTCCCCAGGTTGAAATCTATCTTCTTGCCAAATTTTATTAAGATCCGATCAGCCGTTTAGTCGTGAAAAGGTAACAAACAAACAGAGTGACATTCGCATTTTTATAATATTAGTATGGAAGTATGAATTCTTTCGTAATAAAGGGTCAGACAGAAAGAGGGTAAGACACCTCTTAACGAAGCCGAAAGGCACTGGTTCTCCCTGTCATTTCGATCAATTTTTTGTTCTACACCATAACTGGGAACCTTGTAGTTACGGAGATATTAGGGGTCAAAGTACCAACTTTTTGACAATTATTTTTTTAAATACAAGTTTTGAATGTAAGATTTTTACGTTAAACACCTCCACGACCCCCGTACTATTCAATCCGTCCATCAGCACAATGTTTTGAGTGTGTTACATTGAATTCTACCACAAAACATGATTTTACACCCCCCAAAAAAAAGTCGTTTCTCAGCAATGATTTTTGCGTAAAGTTACTTAGTTTCATGTACAGAATGCTTGGTTGACGGCTTCGTGATGAGGTGATTTACACGGTGTATAACCGCCTGTATTACAAAATGTGCAAGAAGTGACGCGTAAACCTACACTCTACATTTTTGACGCACGGTTGGTGCAGTGGTTGAGCAATCGACTGCTGCGCTGCGTATCGCGGGTTCGATCCCCGCACGGAACAAATATTTGTATGGCCTTGACCCCACAGATAGTGGTTTCGGGTCTGGCTGTTTGTGTATGTGAGTTTAAACGTTTGTAAACGCACCCACGATACAGGAGAAATTCCTAGTGTGGGGCCAAGTTTAGAAAAAAAGAAAATAAATTTTAATTTTTCTTACGTTTTTTGCGACGTCTTTATCACGAAATAGCCATTCAATGGGATGCAATGAACTTAGACGGGTTTATTGATGATTTTAGTTCTGTAAAGTCGTATGTATTACGACCGCGAATCATATTTCGTTCAACATACAACCAACACTGACAAGCAAATAGAAAAAAAAACTTAAGGAAATTTTCCACCTTAATTAGTTAGTTAATTTTGGCTGTAACTATTTTTTTAGCTTCTACTATTATTGCTCCTTACTTTCTCTGAAACATTGAAACTCAATTACTCTTTCCCTGACCTGAGCATCGAACTCCCGACCATCACTTATTACATTAAAACTTCCTAATCACATAACAAGACACTCGCTTAGACAAAAAAAGTCTTAAAACACTATTTCCAAGAAAAACCGTCTCCTTTGTGAAAACTTTCATTACCACGCTACTCTTTTCTTTGTGTTGAAACACAATCTTCTCTATACACTTTCTGGAAAGCTTAACTTCTTTACATAATGACTATAATCGCTTGTGTTGAGGTCAGAGATAAAGTTGTCTAAAACTGAGATGAGTCGTCAGCACAAACTTAATTTTGCAATTCTAAAAGATCTTATGCGGATGAAATAAAGGTTGTTTTAATCGTTTTGAACTGCATCTTTGTGTTGTTTATAGTGTTCTAAATGATAGCGATGGTAGTGGTGTACTAATTACTACGTGACGTCACAAAGGACAGTTTGTCTAGTACCAATCAATGTGAAAACCATTCCTTGAAAAAAAAAAAAAAAAAACCCACTGCTAAACTGAGTTTGCCTTGAATATAATATCTTTCAAAGTCCGATGTTTGCAAACAGCCGAACTCCGATTAGAAGAGTTTGCTCGCAATTAATACAAAAATTGGAATTAAATCTGGAAAAGTCAGATTTTGAAGTGAAATGTCTGCTTGTTTTATCTGCCAGAACTTTAAATAAATAAAGAGAACTTTTGGAATTTCAAAACAAACTCTAGTCCCGTCATTTTTGCTTGGCTCTAGCGCAATACCGGTTGACGTTTTCCGAGATTTCCATTTAATCATCAAAAAGAAACTCTGCCTTCTCTTTACAGATTTACAGGCGTGATGTTAAGTTTCATATCATCACTCTGCTGCCCTTATCCAAATATATTTAATGGCTGCGCAGTATGTCTTCTTCTTCCATACTTCTCTATTACTTGTCATCTCAGCAGACACCTCCTTTCTTGCCATATCATCCTAAACACAGTCCATCCATCGTTTCTTTGGTCTTTCTATACTCTTATAGCCATCCACATTATGCTCAAAACTTACCATACTATACACGGTGTAAATCACCTCATCACGAAGCCGTCAACCAAGCATTCTGTACATGAAACTAAGTAACCTAACGCAAAAATTATTGCTGGGAAACGACTTTTTTTTGGGGGGTGTTAAATCATGTTTTGTGGTAGAACTCAATGTAACGCACTCAAAACGTTGTGCTAATGGACGGATTGAATAGTGCGGGGGTCGTGGAGGTGTTTAAAGTAAAAACCTAACATTAAAAACTTGTATTTAAAAAAAATACTTGTCAAAAAGTTGGAACTTTGACCCCTAATATCTCCGTAACTAGAAGGTTCCCAGGTATGGTGTACTCGTAGAACACAAAAATGATCGCAATGACAGGGAGCCAGTGCCTTTCAGCTTCGTTAAGAGGTGTTTTACACCCTTTATGTTTGTATCGTGAAAGTGTAGCGTACTAGTTCACCCTATTGTTATTCAAGACTAAAACATAACATAACATCACGCCTGTAATCCCCGAAGGGTTAGGCAGAGATGTTGGCTAATAGTACACGCACACTTCGCCAGTTATGTTTAAATCCCATGTAATAGGGGGCGAGCCTATTGCCATTGCAGCGACCTACAAAAAGCAACTTACAACAAAAAGTACTACAGCGCCATTTATAACACGACGGACGAACTAACATCAATATCCTACAAGTCGCAAGCAAAGTTATCATCGACCTAAGACGATATAGGAAAACCCGACACCAATTTTACTGTCGGGCAGTTGCCTACCAGCTATAACACCTGTCTGATCGGAGGATCCCCACTTTTGTACATAGTACTCAGGAACTTTACACCCTGTCCTTCATACCCCTAAATGGCGACCCCGAAATGGACGTCAGCGCATCCTTCGAGCAACGTTACGTCATCATCTTCAACATCACTTCCTCAAACTTTTCAGCAGCGAGTCTCACAGCCAGCCAGCTTCAAATGGGTATTCCTGACCTCCAGCATGCAGCGGAAGCGCATTCCTGTCAGCACCCTCTGCCTCTTCAAGCGACTATGGCAAAGCACACTGCGCTTTCGACTGGACAAGAGCTTCATTACCTCTCGGTCGATACTTCTAGCTGTCTGCCGCACCGCGACGCTGTACAACGTCCGACACTCTGGAGCGAACCGGCTCACTGAGGTTTTCACTACCATCACAGACTGTTTCAACTCACCGTGAACCATGTGTCAAAAAGCATCTAACTGGCACGGCTAATACTTCAAGCTGACTCATTCTACTATCGATCTCTGATCTCCGGGGGAAGTGATGTAGCGACCTACAAAAAGCAACTTACAACAAAAGTACTACAACGCCATATGAACTAACATAAATATCCTGCAAGTCGCAAGCAAAGTTATAACCAACTCAAGACTATATAGGAAAACCCGACAACAATTGTCTGGCAGTTGCCCACCAGACAAAACACCTGTCTGGTCGGAGGATCCTCTCTTTTCTACGGAGTACTGAGGAACTTTATACCCTGCTCTTCATACCCCTAAACCATCAACCTGGCAAAACTCCAGACTCCGTGGCGGCTTCTGAGAAATTCTTAATGGAAAAACCCAATAATAATCCTAGACTAAATTAATAATTCCAGTTATATATTCTAGATAAATCTATTTAGGCCTAAGTCCGTCTAATGAGAGAAAACAGGCGTAAATATAATTGAATCTGGGCTTATAAAGGGATTATATTTATATTGATATTAATGCCTAGATTACATTACTTTGGCACGATTTGTCCTAAAGCTTCGTCTACATTGCGAGGATAAGACAGTGGGCGTTTACGTGATTGTAATAATTATCACATCATCATATAACCATAATTATAACCATAAAGTTAGCAGTTTTGTAAACCCGTTATGTTTGATTGTACAATAAAGTATTATTCTATTCTATCATCATCAGCCTATAATGTTCCCACTGCTGGGACACAGGCCTCCTTTCTATGAGAGGGAGTGGGCTGTAATCCACCACGCGGGCCCAGTGCGGGTTGGTAGATGTCACATGTCTTAGAATTTTGATTTCTAGGACATGCCAGTTTCCTCACGATGTTTTCCTTCACCGTTTTGAGAGAAGCGGCGATGAAATAAATAACACAAAGTAATGCGCCTGGCTTCAAACCCACGGCTTAGTGCTCGTAAGTCGGAGCTGACAATTATCAATTATCACATCACCACACCAGTATTTCACAATTACATATTTATACAGGTTGTCTCGTCGTTGTTCCTTACAACGACGCACAAACAGTACCACGTATTCAGTGCGTTGTGAACTTCTCCGCTTATCAAATTCACAAAGGTAATAAAAAAAACGGGCCAAGTGCGAGTCTTACTCGCACACAGGGTTCCATTATAGCCCCAAACAATATAATAACAATATTTTGAACGGTCATTCATTAGTAAACTTGCACTCAACCGCAAAACTAAATTTGTTTTTTATAGTAAGTAATGAAAAACAAAGTTACTGCTGCAGTTTGGTGAAAAAGTCCCATATCTCAAAAACTAAATATCAAATCTTATTCACACCAATTTTCGTTGAAAGTTTGTTTTACGTTTTACATCTTTTTTTCATAATTTATTCATAATTTTTCTCCTCTTACTTTAGAAATTAGAGGGGGGGGGGACACTCGTTTTATTTTGGAAGTGGCTATCTTTCAAAAGATTGACTTTGAAAAAAAAATGGTTTTAGGAACCTTTACATGATTTTTAAAGACCTATCTATAGACACCCCACACGTATAGGGTTGATAGTTTTTTTTTTTAGTTTCAGTTACATGTGGGGGGTTATATCCTTACCTATATATTTATTATTTTTTTGTACAAAAATCATAAATCTACCTTCACTGAATACATCTACCTTCCAAGTTTCAGCTGTGTAGTTCTAACAGTTTAGGAATAAAGTGGCTGTGACATACGGACGGACAGAGACGAATCTATAAGGGTTCCGTTTTTTGCCATTCGGCTATAGTACAGTACGCCGTCCTAGGCATACCCTTGTCACTCCAGATGATGCTATCACCCTCCTCCAAGAGAGTAGCAAAGAGACTAGCACTCTTAAAAAGTTCCGACTCAAACCGCCGTCTTTCCGACCTCGCCGTCGAGGTCCGTCGCGACGTCCCGGTCCATGCCCTCCCCGACCCTCGCTCGAGCCAGCCCGCGATGCTGTGCCAGTAGTTTTAAATCAGCCCCTAAATAATGATACCATTCAGATCCAGCCTGTCCCCATGCAGTCCTCCCCCAGCGACGCCCTAAGCCGAGGTTCGTACCCCACAGGGGGTGCCCTTAGCGTGCAGTCGCTTAGTTTGTAAGTTTTTATGCCCTGGCTGGAGGCCTTACTCTAAAGGCACCCACAGGATAGTCCGGTTAAGCAGACGACAACCTCATAGGTTGAACTGCGAGATGCCATTCAAAAAAAAAAAAAAAAGCCGTTCGGCTACGGAACCCTAAAAATATCTGCAGTTCCATACATTTTGTGTAGATATTTCAGTTTTGCAGGAAGGAATATCAGCTGTTGAAAAAAAAACTTGCTAATTTGTTTTATCCGCAGGCCTGTCACAAGATTGTGTATCCCTTGAGCAAGGACCAGATTTTGTTTTATTTACTTGAACCTAAACATTGACCACAAGTTGATTTTAAACAACCTATTTTCAGGACTTGTGTATTTTCAGTTACACGTGTCCAATATCCCTCATAACTTAATTGTCCACACACCCACAAATCTGTCTCACACACAGAAATCTGTCTCTCACAAAAAAGCCAACTGTTTAATATCGAGTAAATCAATATTTATCCCGTCTCCGTTCTGTTTTTCTTCAATAAACTCTGAAAAGATAAACTAAATATACCTAAATCAGCAAAGATTAAAAACCAGCCAAGTGCGAGTCGGACTCGCGCACGAAGGGTTCCGTACTAATATTTATAAAAACTACCATATACGATCTGCAAATTAATGAGACTCGTTTTTAGTACAACTGACGCTTAGCGCCATCTATTGATACTTCTATATAGTTTTTCTAAATTTTCGAGTCAAATACAACTGGTCGACTATTACTCGTATACTTGTAAAGCCCACTTAAGTGTGATAGTTTTCCTTTAAACTTCGTTATATATAGGTACTACTGCCGTGACATTTGAATTTCTAACTACAACCGTTTAGTCGGTAAAGGGGGGGGGGACACTTGACTAACGAAAATTGGTACTTTAAAGCTTGATAAGTCACGAACGGTTTCCTAATCAAAAAACAGTATTCCCAAACTTCTAATATTTTTGAAAGACCTATCCAACGATATCCCACACTAAGAGAAAAACGAAAAAAAAAAATTATCCCCACTTTACATGTAGGGGAGGTACCCTAAATAATGTTCTTTTTTCACAATTTTATTTTACCACTTTTTGGCGTCATTAACGTGTATATTTATGCCGAATCACAACTTTCTAGTACCAACGGTTTTTGAGCTAATCCGCGGACAGACAGACAGACGGACATACCGAAACTATAAGGGTTCCTTGTTGACTACGGATTCTACGGAACCCTAAAAAAAGGACCAAGTGTGAATCGGACTCGCACACACAGGGTTCCGTAGCATTAAACAATATAACAACTTAATGAAAAATAATGTTAGCGCAGTAGTTTGACGAAAAAGTCCTATATATCAAATTTACCATCTTTATTATTTGTTTTGAGTTCCCGATATTTCGGCGCCGATTCAGTTTATCCGTGATCATGGCGTTTGCAACAGCAGAATATATAATAGAAATATCGGGTACTCAAAACAAATTAATAATAAATTAATATGGTAAATATCCCGTTACAAGTGTTATTGATAAATACACTCGTGACTTGCGTATATTTACACGAGCCTTGTATCTCTTATAATATAAATTTGTACACACACAGACACACACACACACCCACGCAAACAAGGTCATCCCTTTAATATCCAGTAAATAAATAGGTTTTCGTTTACAGGTTATTATGAAACCGTACGCCACAGGGCGCCAACGTAAAATATGGCTGTTTCCAACAGTTTTCTAATATTTGCTCGACTTTCAACTAAAAGGAAAGGGTCGTGACATGGCTATATTTTAAACATCATTCTCTTAAGCCCTTGTAAAGATTAAGTTGAATAGGGATGATGACTGGGTAAAGAAAACGAAATTCTATTTTGTCCGTCAATCAGATAATACAAAAATATTAGATACGTATTTTTTGTTTTATCAAGATAACAAAAAAATACTTAGTTAAAACGCATTAAAGTTGGAGAGTGGGGGCTAACTACGTCAGAACTAGGTGTAAAATGTACTAAGCCGTGACGTCATGCGCCATTTCAACTCAAAATATCTCCGTAATTTTACGATTACGTGAAAAAAGAAAAAATACGTGTCAAATACTTTTTAATAATCTACCCGATAGACAAATAAAAAAAAATGAGTCACCATCCCTATTACGAAGCACTATACTAGGTGTTGTTCTGCATCCTCGTCAATATTCAGTAGGTTGTCACACAAGACCTAAATAATCAATATAAATTACGGATCCTAGTTAATTATTGATAAACGCAGATTTTTTTGGTTGTTTATGTTTGTTAGTATTTCAGAATAACCCGCTTAACGTGGTTTAGAGAATAAGAAATTATCAAATAAACGTTTGAGGTTGTTTGTATTTATGGAAGCGCGGATATAGGGCGAGATGCAAATGATCAGATGGCCCGCGTTTAAAACACGGGTGGTTCACACTTACCGATTTCCGTAACTAAGAAAAAAAAAAAATTACCCATTTTTTTATTGATTCGGGACGAGAATCATTACAATAGTTGCCTCCTTGAATTTGACGAGGATGCAAAACAACACCTTGTATTTGGTAATGTTTGGAATATTTAATTTTGGTGTTTATTGACCAGTCAAATGTTATGAAAACACTTAAGAATTTGCTACTTTTGGGAAACCACTGCATCACACTTGCTCCGTGCCTGCTACTGATCTTTGATTACGTCTATTCTTCCATTTCTTATGAAGTTAAAAACGATAGCTTAAACTACAATTAGAGAAATCTTGGCGAAAATTCTTTGACATATTTTATCCATACTGATAGTTCTACAGCGGTGGCCCAGTGGTGGCAGCCCCGAATTACGAGCAGTAAGCCGTGGGTTCAAACCCAGGCAGGCGCATTACCTTGTGTAATTTGTTTAATCACCGCTTCCTTCCAAAACGGTGAAGGAAAACATCGTGAGAAAACGTTCTAGAACTAAAAATTTGAAGACATGTGACAACTACCAACCCGCACTGGGCCCGCGTGGTAGATTACAGCCCACTCTCTCTCATAGAGAGGAGACCTGTGTCCCAGCAGTGGGATCATTATAGGCTGATGATGATGATCCATAACTAAAAGCTTGTATCGTTTTACAACTTCGTCCTTTCACGTATTTTTTCTTCTTTATAGTGCTGCGTCACTTAAGCCACTTAGCCTTTAAGCAATTAATTGTTGCAGCAACCAAATGGAGAGAAGAAACGAAAGTAAGTAGTTCTTTATAGCCCGCCACTAGTAGTTGCGAAAATTTAATTTAAAAATTTAAAATACTTCTTTTTTTCGAAAAAAAAGACATCTATTAAAAATGGCTTAGCAATACTTGCATTAATTCTAAGAAATGACAGAATTTAAAATTATGAATCGACCATTCCTGTGGAAGTTGTTTATGTGTGTTCTCTTCATCAACTACAAAGCAGGTGATCATCTTCAAACAGCTGAGCAGATTTTCTTGAAGCATAGCTAAGAACCTTTCAAACGAAAAACCTTAATCAAAATCTGTTCATCCGTTCAGAAGCTATTGTGACACACAGAAACACTCTACAAACTTATAACACCCCTCTTTTTGGGTCGGGGGTTAACAAAATAGTATATTTTTTATTTCTCATCACAAACACTTTTACCGACACTCCCATCACAATCATCACCAACCACAAATACAGTTAATTACCCAAGTTCTCCAACCAACTCTTACCCACATTCAAAAAGAGCATGACACGCATCTCTTCAAGATGAAGATTAACGACGCAGCCTCACAAATACAAACTAAATTACAGCGTTACGTCTTAATACTCGTGTTGGTTGCAAAACTTTCAGAAGTTCAGGAATATTTTGTGAGAAAGGCATAGTTTGAGACTTGTAGAATTTTGGGTAAACATTTTCCGCTGAATAGTTTTAACGAGGTACCTGTGTAAGACTGGACGACAAAATATTAAGACGATGGTCCCCGAAAGGGCAAGTTGAGGAGCTCATGGCTAAATAAAGGTTAAGCTGCCCTTGCTTAGGTTGATCCGAGGATTGGTGCTTCGGACAGCATATTAAGGCGTTGATCCTGGTTGTCATTTGTAGATATTTGACGTTTGAGTGGGCTGAAATTCTAACAACCAGTTCAAGCCAAGGGGTACTACCCAGTACTAACTGAGTTGAGGAGGTCAGATAGTTGGAAATTTCTGTTTGTATAGATAATTTATAATTGGTCTAATTTAGCTGTAACACTCATCATCATCTTTCCCAAACTCTCTTGGGGTCGGCTTCCAGTCTAACCGGATGCAGCTGAGTACCAGTATTTTACATGAAGCGACTGCCTATCTGACCTCCACTACCCAGTAACTGGGTAATACGATACCCCTTGGTAAGACCGGATGTCAGACTTTTTTTTGGCTTCTGACTACTCGTAACGACTGTCAAAGATCTACAAACACAGCCGGGACCAACGGCTTAACGTGCTTTCCGAGGCGCGGAGGAAACTCGGTATGTAATGATGGTCACCCATCCACGGACCAACCTCGGCAAGCACGGCTTAACCTTAAAGATCGACCCGGGAGGCTGTTATTATTTAGCCACGAGCTCCTCTAATTTAGCTCTAACAATATTATTCGTGAGCAGCGGTGGCCCAGTGGTAGCAGCCCCGACCTACGAGCAGTAAGTCGTAGGTTCGAACCCAGGCAGGCGCATTACTTTGTGTAATTTATTTCATCACCGCTGCTCTCAAAACGGTGAAGGAAAACATCGTGAGGAAACCGGCATG
The DNA here is from genome assembly GCA_963082945.1 of Cerastis leucographa. Classification (NCBI taxonomy): domain Eukaryota; kingdom Metazoa; phylum Arthropoda; class Insecta; order Lepidoptera; family Noctuidae; genus Cerastis; species Cerastis leucographa. The sequence goes on along the minus strand of OY720369.1, from coordinate 1,844,462 downwards.
TCCTAGAACTAAAAATTCGAAGACATGTGACATCTACCAACCCGCACTGGGCCCGCGTGGTGGATTACAGCCCATTCCCTCTCATAAAGAGGAGGCCTGAGTCCCAGCAGTGGGAACAATATAGGCTGATGATGATGATGAATATTATTCGTAACACTATTATTCGAAAATGTTTTAAGTAACCTTTTAGACCTAGGTGTCTTACTTATGCGTATAAAGTTTCATTAAAATTGGTTCAGTTATTTCGGAAAATAAGGACTTCAAAGTTTATACGAAATGTCGCAAGGCGTAAACGCTAAAGAATTTTGAAAATTTTAAATAACCTATTATAATTGCTTTTACATTTGGTTATATTCAAGTCTAGCGATAAGAAGAATTTTGCAAATTTTAAATAACCTATTTTAATTGCTTTTACATTTGGTTATATTCAAGTCTAGCGATAGGAAGAATGTTGCAAATTTTAAATAACCTATTAGAATTGCATTTACATTTGGTTATATTCAAGTCTAGCGATAGGAAGAATTTTGCAAATTTTAAATAACCTATTATAATTGCTTTTACATTTGGTTATATTCAAGTCTAGCGACAGGAAGAATTTTGCAAATTTTAAATAACCTAATTGAATTGCATTTAAATTTGGTTATATTCATGTCTAGGTAAAAAGTGAGTACAGATCCAGATTCTGTTAGCTATAGCTAGTCAGAAAATAGAACAAAATCAGCCCATAAGGATTCCATTGCACATTAGTTACTGGGTTATGAAGTTGATAGCAACGGTGGCCCAGTGGTGGCAGAAACCCAGGCAGGTGCATTACCTTGTGTAATTTGTTTTATCACCGCTGCCTTCCAAAACGGTGAAGGAAAACATCGTCAGAAAATCGACATGTTCTAGAACTAAAAATTCGAAGATATGTGACATCTACCAACCCGCACTGGGCCCGCGTGGTGGTTATAGCCCACTCCCTCTCATAGAGAGGAGGCCTGTGTCCCAGCTGTGGGAACATTATAGGCTGATGATGATGATGAAGGTTAGATTGACAGTCGTTCCATGTGATACTCGTATTCAGCTGCGTCCGTTTAGAAGTTTTGCAGCAGTGGCGAAGACATGAAATGTTATCTTGTGAAAAAGATAGCAAGTTTATTAGCAGTTTTTATTAGCTATGTTTATTTCGGACAGTTGGTCTGTCTGAAATAAACATAGCTTATTAGTTTAGGCATCTCAAAGGGGGTCAAATCTAGTTTTTCCTAAATCGTTTATTCGTACAAAGAGCAAAACACATAAAAATATCCTGAACATACAAATTGCGTAATTCGTTTCTTCGTTTTCTATCAGCCATTCCCTTTCCTGCTCCATAAACATAATTAATTTGTTAAACAACACTAGTTTATCCTGTGTTTCCGCCACGTTTTCCCTACATAAAATATATAAATCAGTTGCCCTTTTGTGACGTCAGTGATATATCGAGGGGTGCGCTTCATCTGACGCCCAGGATATTGTCAATAATTGATTGTTTTTAGTTTAGTTTTTGGGTAAGCAAGAAAATACGTGGGATGTGCAGAATTGATATAAACTTCTAACTTAAAATAGAAGGCAGGTATTTTTGGCTTTCAATAGGATTAGCTTTTCCATAACCAATAACAGGGTGTACAGACACTTCAGCCGTCAACCAAGCATTGTGTACATTTAGGGGGCGAGCATAGTGACTGTAACGGTGAAATCCCAGATAGAAGAACCCAATAGGACATTGCCCGACCTGGGAATCTAACCCAAAATCGCATGGTCAGCAGTCGCACTACAACTGCTAGAACTAAATAAAAAAAAAGTTGTAGTTTCAGTGTTAATGTATGATAATTTAGTGTTTTATGCTCCTTTAATGTGTATTGATTTGTGCTTTTATTTCATATTTTTAAACCGGACATGTAATCTTGATAATTATAAAACTAAACTAAACAATGAGCCTCTCATTTTACCTTCATTTCTTTGTACTCTTCGTTTTGTCTCTTGGTAATAATACAAGGTGTTGTTTTGCAACCTCGTCAAATTTCAGGGGGTGGTCACGAAAGACATAAATAATCAATTTAAATTACGGTACCTAGTTAATTAATAATAAACGCTGATTTTTTTGGTTGTTTAAGTTTGTCAGTATTTCAGAATAACCCCCTTATCGTGGTTTAGGGACTAAGAAATTATGAAATAGTGTGTAAGCGAAGTTATAAAGCAAGAACCAGACGGGTCGCGTTTAAAACACGGGTGGTTCAAACTTACCGATTTCCGTAAAAAAGAAAAATAAGAAAAATTACCTACCCATTTTATTATTGATTCGGGACGAGAATCAGTAGCATAGTTACCTCCTTGAATTTGACGAGGATGCAAAACAACACCTTGTATAAATAGGGTTAATTATCAAGTGGGCGAAGATGGCCATACACGCCTACTTGAAAAGTTCAGCCCTGTATATTGATACTATTCTTTCAGTCCTGATTTTCTTATCTCAGGCGCCATTATTATAATTGTAACTTCGTTTGTACCACTTATGAGAAAGTAATTAACTAAAAAAATATGTTTCCTGTTAACTTTCGTTAAAATTTCATATCTATTTTTTTTTATTTCGTATAAAGTATAATATTTGTGTTTCCTGGTATAAGAACATTTTGAAATATAATTAATTATTTCGCGGAAGGTTGAACGATCAAATATTTCTCAGTAATATGCCTGCGTAAAACGATTCTCATACACAACATTATTACATATCAATCATTTCAACGTTACAAAAAATCTTTTTAACCCCCGACCAAAAAAGAGGGGTGTTATTATAATAATTACTAGCTATGCCCGCGACTTCGACGACTTGGAATAAGAATTTTTCTAAAATAGTAGTAGGTAGCCTAAGTTACTCCTTATTGCATCAGCTATCTGCCAGTGAAAGTCCCGTCAAAATCGGTCTAACCGTTCCTGAGCTTAGCCGAAACAACAGACAGACAGAAAGACAGGCAAAAATTGTAAAAAATGATATTTTGGTATATATATGTACCGTATATACATTTATATGCATGTAGTAAAAGGCGGGTTTTTAATATTACAAACAGACACTTCAATTTTATTTATGTGTATAGATCTAAAATAGAAGTAGCCTAAGTTTTTCCTTATTATATCAGCTAACTGTTAGTGGAAGTCCCGTCAAAATCGGTCCAGCCGTTCCAGAGATTAGCCGGAACCAACAGACAGACAGACGAAGAGACAGACATACAATAATTTTAAAAAAATATAGTTTGGTATATGTACCGTATATATTTTCTTTTATTATTCATATGCATGTAGTAAAAAGCGGTTATTTTAATATTAAATACACTTCAATTTTATTTATTATTAAATTATCCTGATATTCTTGAAAGACTAGTAAGTGCTTAGCCCTTTCGGTTTCTCGGGTCGGCTTCAAGTCTAACCGGTAGCCAAATACTAGTATTTTACATGGACCAGATACTTATATGAGGGTACTCCCTTTCTTCTCCTAAAATTGTTTGTCCGAAATTCATTATCCATAACACGTTTGCTATAAACTTAAGTAACCATAATGTTCAAAATCCCGAAATTTTGTTAAGCATAATTATCTTTAGTTCTAAAAGTATTTTTTCATAATATCGAGTACTATAATAATTGAATCTCATAATTTTACATGACCTAAAGTCATATGTCCTAAGTATTGTGTTAAATAATGTGTATTATTCCGAATGTTCATTTATAATAAAATTTTTAGTCCTAAAACATTTGCTAAAAATTAGGTTTTAGTGACAGAAACGAATCGCTGTAAATGCGACTCCACGCAGTCTTGTCTGCCATACCCCTAGAGTGTAATTTAAAATCGCGTAGGCGCGGAGGGGCGAGGCGGCCCGCGATTTGAGGAGCAGGTGGTTGTAACACTCGCCGCCGCGGCTGAGGCTGGCCGGCGTAGCCGGCCAGTAAGCCGAAGCTGTGGTGGTGAGCGTTAAACCCATCTGCGACGATAAACTCGCGTGGGACCGCCGGAGCCCCGCAGCGCCGGAGCCGTGACAGAAACCATGTTTGCTGCATGTTGCATGCTTGCTTGCATGTTTCATGCTTGCTTGCATGCTGCATGCTGACTTGCATGCTGCATGCTTGCTTGCATGATGCTGCAAGCAAACATGTTCCATTATACCTTTTGTTAAACAGCGTGTGTGCACCATTTTTCTCTGAAGTATTCACTCGCACATTACACTTACATTGTTTATTTATGTACTTTTCATTACTCATACTCTGAAAGTAGATCTGAAGTTGCCTGAAGAGCGGGTTGAAAGTAATACTTTTCATCCCTAGGGAGAATCGCTTTCAACTGACAGATGCCAAATTATAAAAAAAAAACTAGTTCTATTTTCACATTTTTATTGAAGCATGTTCCAACTTTCTATGCAGCCACGATGTAAAATTGGAATAACTTAAATTTAAGTATTGATTAAAGAATCTATATTTTTTTAATAACTTTATTTTTTTTAGTTTAAACAATTGCTTTAAAATAACATAGATTTGGGCAAATATTTACCATTTTCTCAATGATGAAAATGAAAAATAATGGCTGAATAGCTGGCTGGCCACAAAAAAAAAAACAAATATATTTATGTCAAATGAAATTTACTAATTTTTTCTTTAGCTAATTCATGTTTTTATTTTTACTTTCCTTGTATTCGTAATGAAAAGCACAGTGTTTACCTCGGGTTAAAGACTTATTTAGTCCCTCGAACTATTGGCGCCAAACCCCGTCTCGGCACTAAATAAGTTACTTTCACCCCTAGGGTAACAATGTACTATTTCACACACCCAGTCATATTTTTCGTTGTAGAATCGATTTTTGTAAGTAGAGCCATCACAATTTAATTTTATGCCACCCTTGTTAGTCTTTAAAAGTTCACATTGCTGCATTTTTGAATAATTTATTTTTGATACGAGTATATTATAAAACAAAAACGTATTTATCCTGCTACTAAACAGATCTACATAACAAGTGAACTATCTCAAAACTAGTCGGTAGATGAAAAAATATTGCACGCTCGTATCTACGTAACGCCTGAGAGAAGTTCATAGCTTTGTGATACAAATTTGTTCGAAGAATATTATTATTCTTATAAATAAACACTATGTAATTTGTATTTAGGAGTTATAACTTTTATTGAAAACGGTTTTATGTGTTTTGTATATTATTGATTGTAATATTTATGACAAACGGATTTAGGACATATTATATTTAGGGATTTCAATTTTATGGCATGTGATATTATGTGATAATAAGTTCGGCCAAGTTATCATTCGGACAAATGATGATTAGGAAAAAAAAAGTTATGGCACTTTAAATTATGGATAAAAAAGTTAGGCGACACAATAGAGAACCTTATATGAGACCCTACCACGAGCTCGTGGTGTAAACGCAACGCAAATACATCGATTTTAAATTAAAAATACTCGTTTTGCCATACAAAATTTTCATATTTTTATTTATGTATTCTATGGATGATACTCATTGTGCTTGTTGCAAACAATTTAACTACAAGCTGTTGTTTTGCATCCTCGTCAAATTCATGGAGGTAACTATGCTAATGATTTTTTCGTCCCGAATCTATAATAAAATGGGTAGGTATTTTTTTTTTCTTATTGACGGAAATGGGTAAGTGTAAACTACTCGTGTTTTAAATGCGGCCCGTCTGATTCTCGCCCTATAACTGCGCTTCCACACACACAAGCAATAACGTACGTTTATTCGATAATTTCGTATTATTTAAACCACTTTAAGGGGGTTATTCTGAAACACTGACAAACTTAAACAACCAAAAAAATCAGCATTTATTATTAATTAACTTGGTACCGTAATTTTAATTGATATTTATGTTTTTTGTTACAACCTCCTGAATTTTGACCAGGATTCAAAACAACACCTTGTATTACGGATAATTGTATTTTCGTTTAAAAAATCGACGTATATGTGACTTTACAGTTTACACCGCGCGCTAGTGATAGGGCCTCTGACCTCCACAACCCAGTTACTGTAATATTAACGACTCCCTTCAACAAGACTGGTTGTCAGACTATTCTTGAAAGACTAATGAACGATCTATTAATACACGAACCACGACCCAATAGCCTAAAATCAACATCTCACCCTTCATTTTCCGGTGTCCTGAAAGCCTAAAATTTCAGCCAGTAATAAAGCTGCATAGTTACTCACAGGCTTACACTCAATTTTTAAGGTGAAAGGTAACAAACGAGTTTGCTAACACGATAAAATGAAAACCACAGATATGGATGTACCTAGATATTGTATTCCATAGTATTATGTCCTATGGCATTCTGCTGTGGGGATCGGCAGCAGACGTTGAATCAATTTTCATACTGCAAAAGAGGGCAGTCCGCGCCATCTATAAAATGGGTCCTCGCGAGTCCCTCAGAGAAAAATTTAAAGAAATCGATATACTGACTCTGCCTTCACTCTATATTTTAGAATGTATTTTATATGTCCGCAAAAACCGAGGACTTTTCAAAATTAGAAGCGACTTCCATAATATAAACACGCGCAGTAAACACGAAATTGTAATACCAAAATTTAGATTAACAAAAACTAGCAAGTCATTTCTTATAAACAGTATACGCTTTTATAATAAGTTGCCGAAGTCAGTTACAGAACTGACCGATGGAAAGTTTAAAAATTATATCAAACGTGTCCTAATTAAAAAAGCATATTACAAAATTAAGGACTACGTTGAAGATAGAGAAGTTTGGCCTGAGCCCCTACGCACATGCGGCTTCCCTGGTAGCTCATAAAACGGCACAAATGTGTGGATGTCTCTAACTATTCTCAATCATATTTTTATTTTGTTTTTTTTTTTTTTTTTTTTTTTTTAATCAGATGTTTTACAATAGTTTCTTAATCATTACACCATTTTGTTTAGAATAGTTACAGCACGGATGACAACATTTGTGTCACTTGTTTAATCTAGTCTTTTTGCAATATCTTTTTTTTTTTTTTTTGTATAGACTCTTTTTCTTATTTACCGATTGTTTGTAAATGTATGGACATTGTAGGCCTTATAGATTCCTAGATCCTTGGTAACTTTTTATCTTGTTCTACGTTTTGTAGTAAGCAACGACTTATTGTCGGGCCTTCGATGTCCACTCATACTTAAGTGCCAATGCTGTAACATAGAAAAATTGTAAAGCCAAATGATTTTAAAAGAGTAACCATGGAGTTTCTTGCCGGTTCTTCTCCATAGGAAACGACCAACCCGAACCGAGCACCTTTTTGTCGACGTTTTACAAGTGCCCATGTAGGCCTATGTGAAATAAAAATATTTTGATTTGATTTGATTTGATTTGATTTGATTGCAGGAGCACCTACTTCGCGTGCCAGGCATTTTTGGCTTCTTCTTAGTATGTTGATGGCAAATTTTCATTAAGTATATATGTCCCAAAATTCAGGTATGCGATTCCGTTTCCTCATGCAGTCATAATCGCTAATCGTCAAGTTCACAGGTGTCCAGGACATACAGAGCAACATGGCGCGGTGGGCCATTGTCTGTGGAGACACGCCGCAAAATGACCATGAACCCGCATCAGTAGAGATTGTCTTTGCTACAGGCGTCTTGGGTTCGGAGTCTATTGAGAGATTTTTAGTCGGCCTCGGCAAATCATGCCCAGGTGGAACGCTTTCAGACGGCTCGATGAGGCCATCAGCGAGCTTAAGCAGACTTTTTTGCTTAACGTAGCTACTGTCGTAGCAAATATATTTGTTTTAAAATAACAGCATTACAACTGAAGACTAACTAGACATTTAAAGAACAAAAATGTAGTCTATTTTTAAACCCCGACCAAAAAAGAGGGGTGTTATAAATTTGACGTGTGTATCTGTGTGTCTGTCTGTGGCATCGTAGCACCCAAACGAATGAACCGATTTTGATAAGATTGATGTCATTTCGAAGCTCATAACCTCTTTTTTAGTTGATGAAGGGATATAAACAATTTAAGTTTAAAAAGCATGAAATAAAAATTAAATTAAAAATTTAAAAAACCTCCGACAGACAAAACCTCTAAAAAAACAAAAATAAAATTAAGCCAAGCAATTTATTTTTGGTTTTTTAGAGGTTTTGTCGGTCGGGGGTTTTTTAAATTTTTGATTTAATTTTTATTTCATGCTTTTTAAACTTAAATTATTTTTTCTTAGCCTTGACTGTCCCACTCCTAGGCATAGGTCTCCTTCCATTCCTTCCATTTTTTGTATAGTAATAACCAAACAGGGCTTATGACGTCATATAAGGTAGTCAAAAACGGCACGTTTGGTTTTAACACGGATTGTGACACTTGCGTTATCTAGGTATGTCTATATCTGTGTTGAAAACTCTCTAGGTAGCCATTATTTAATGTCTGAAACTTTGAGCTTTTTAAGGTTTGATCGGTAAAAAGTTGTGTTTTTTATCGTAGGTTGTAATTGAGATGTTTTAAAGTTTGGATAGGATAATACTCCTCAATTGGATGCCTTAGTTATCAATTTTCTTAGTTTTGAGATCCATTTAAGTGCAAAAAAATATTCTTTCAAGAAATTGGTCTTATCAATAAATTTTGAAAAAAAAATAACAATAAAATTGGTTTATTGGGTAGGCTTTAATATGATGTTCTTAAAAAAAATATCAAAATGATCAGTATTAAATACTTAAAATTAAACATACAGGACTTGATCTTATCTCCAAACAAAATAAATAAATCTTTATTCAGAACCAAAAATGGGTCAAATACCAAAAAAAGGATTGTATGGTTTTATGAAACCACGGTAAAAGTGAAACTTTTTTTCACACTATAGACATTTAACTATTTTTTTTTGGAATAACATTCCATTGAGGCATGCGAATGCAACGATGGATTTGTGGAAACTGTCCGTACGACAGGGTCTAAGTTCTTCAAGACCCGTCGTGCACAGAAGAACAAAAAACGCTCTGATCATACTCTCAAGCTCATGAAGGAACGGCGTGAGATGATCCTGCAGTCTTCAGACGACGCGTGGAAATACCGGCAGCTCAATAGACGGATCTCTAAATCCTTGAAGAGCGACCTCCGCCGCTTTAATACCGAGCGTATCAAAGACGCCATTGAGCGGACTAAAGGCTCAAAGGTATTTGCAAGAGATCTGGCTATTGGGCAGAGCCAGCTCACGAAACTGAAGACCGACGATGGCAGAATCGTATCCGCCAAACCGGAGCTACTGAGGGAGATCGAGGGATTCTATGGGCAGTTGTACACGTCAACCAGGAAACCCGATGTAAATCTAGCGAATCCCAAGAGCTAGACTGACCCGACACTACACCGAAGACATCCCGGACATCAGCCTGTATGAGATTAGGATGGCTCTGAAACAGCTTAAAAACAACAAAGCACCGGGTGATGATGGAATTACGGCCAAACTTCTGAAGGCGGGTGGAAAACCGGTACTTAAGGCCCTTCAGAAGCTGTTTGATTCCGTCATACTCGAGGGGAAAACGCCACAGGCATGGTGCAGGGCTGTGGTGGTACTCTTCTTCAAAAAGGGCGACAACGCCCGGTTGAAGAACTATAGGCCCATCTCACTTCTGAGCCATGTCTACAAGTTGTTTTCAAGAGTCATCACGAATCGTCTCGCGCGCAGGTTTGACGATTTCCAGCCTCCCGAACAAGCCGGATTCCGAAAAGGTTTTAGCACCGTAGACCACATACATACGCTGCGACACTGACTGTTTAGCGTTTGTGGACTACGAGAAAGCCTTCGATTCGATCGAGACTTGGGCTGTACTGCAGTCTCTCCAAAGGTGCCAAATTGATTATCGGTACATCGAGGTGTTGAAGTGTTTGTACAAAAACGCCACCATGACAGTCCGACTTCAGGACCAGACCTCGGAACCTATCCCTCTGCAGCGAGGTGTGAGACAAGGAGACGTCATATCTCCGAAACTGTTCACCGCTGCACTGGAAGATGTCTTCAAGGTTCTGGACTGGAGAGGGCTAGGCATCAACGTTAATGGCGAGTACATCTCTCACCTTCGATTTGCCGACGATATAGTGGTCATGGCTGAGACCATGGAGGACCTCAGTACAATGCTCGATGACCTCAGTCGAGTTTCCGAAAGAGTGGGTCTTAAAATGAACATGGACAAAACCAAGGTCATGTTGAATGCCCATGTAACACCCACTCCTATCAAGATCGGAGACTCTACTATCGAAGTTGTAGACGATTATGTCTACCTGGGACAAACGGTCCAGTTGGGTAGGTCTAACTTCGAGAAAGAGGTCAATCGTCGAATCCGACTCGGCTGCGGCAGCGTTCGTTTCAGTGGGCAGGGCACATTGCTCGCAGAACAGATGGCCGATGGGGCCAAAAAGTTCTGGAATGGTGACCGCGAACCGGGAGACGATGCGTTGGAAGGCCTCCCACTAGGTGGACCGATGACCTGGTGAAGGTTGCGGGGATCCGCTGGATGCGCGTCGCACGGGACCGGTCAATGTGGCGACACTTGGGGGAGGCCTATGTCCAGCAGTGGACGTCTTTCGGCTGAAATGATGATGATGATTCCATTGAGGGTATAAAACGCGGAGTAGGGATAAAGTGACACTTTATCCCTACTCCGCGGCCGAGCGTCACGCGACATGCAACACACAGACGAAAAAGTTTGAGACGATGTAATAAAAGTTTCACTTTAATAATCTTAATTAAACAATGTAGGTCTCACAATGTTCGATTCCTGTACTAGGATAATCCTGTATCACAGGCTAAGAAAATGGATTTAGTGACTTTTAGAACTAAAGCATCCAATTATAGAATACTAACTTTAACTCGCGGCTTGACGTCCACCAAATCCAAATGTCCATGACAGACAAAATCCTAAGACAGTCGGGAATAATGTAGCTTCCCGTTGGTGAATGAATTTTGCAAATCGGATCAGGAGTTCCGAAGATTACCACCTACATACAAACTTAACTTTTCATATTCGTACGTTTAGATTATACAGGCTGGGTCAAGAATTCGTTAACATTTGATTATAACACCCCGCGCAAACACAAGCCGTGCGGGGCGCGGGGAGGGCTTCTTGCCACTAGCTCGTTTCTCGGAAATTTAGTCACAATGGATCGCTTCACTGGGCCGCAGTGTGCTTATTGTGGGAAACAATTTTATTTAAACAACAATTCGCTCATTACTGTTAGAACTTTGTTTATTTCGCGTTGAATACTATTTACACGACTTAAGTCAGTGTCCGAGTGCTCCTTTAATAAAAAAATGGGTGAAGAAGTTCGTAGAGACGAGATCTACACTATTTAGTGTAGATCTCGTCACATTTGTGAAGCCCAGAAACCCAGGAGCCCAGATCTGTCCCCAGCACACTTCTTTTTATGGGGGTATTTAAAGAGTTGTGTCTACATCCATAAACTAAATACACTACGTCAACGAAGAAATTGAGCGAAGAAATGTCGGCAATCTCGCAGTCTCTTTGCCGTCGAGTATTCGAAAATTTAGGTACTCGCTTAGAAGAGTGCAAAACTCGAAACGGTGGCCATTTAGACGTTATTTTTTTTTTAATAAATTCCAAGTAACAAGCTTTCATGTAAGTAAACAATTTTTAAAATATGTAAATATTTTTTTTTTTTTTTTTTTTAAATGTTAACTAATTCGTGGGCCACTCTGTATTATGTTAGTAATGTTACATGTACTAGGTTAAATTAAGTAAAACTAAACACAAACGATCTAAACACGTTTTTTTTATCTTATAAATGTCTGTAGTGCACTTGAGGAATTTGTTTTGATAAAAAAAAAGTATGTTTTCGTATGATCTTTAAAATCGCTTCCCATCAAGTCACACTAAAAAAAGGTAAGGGAATAAGTTCTAGGTGCTCTTTTGGCCTCGCACAGGACCAATTTAGTTAAACAGTATGTCTTAATTTTCACATAAAAACATTTTCTTTCTTTTTCTATGTAATTATTCAGACCTATAAAAAACAATAAGTTTCGAAAACACAATTTACGGTGTCCCCTTGCAGACAGAAATTTCTTGGAATTTCGTTTCCCAGGAAGTTTTCATATAATATTTGGTCCTTGTATTTTTATTTCGAATAATATTGTTTCAACTACTATTTACATGAATGAAATATATTTTACAGAAACACAATTCCATGAATTTTAGAATCACATTTTTTTATTTAACAAACTTATCAAACAGTAGAATTATTTTTTAACAAATATTATTTGTTCGGTGTATTTTTCCAAGGTATTTTTTTTCAACGGAAATGTAAATATTGCTATTTGTATGAAATAGCATTTTTGACCATAAATTAAAATTAGAATATTGTCTTTAATGTCAATTTGTAGAGCTACAACATTAGTGACAACACGCCTAGGCGTGGATGGGCGAGCCGGCCCGCTGGCTGAGGAGCAGCTGGAATCAACGCCCGCCGGCGAAGCTGAGGCAGGCCGGCTAGCCGGCCAGTAAGCCAAAGCTGCGGTGGTGAAATGAAATCCAATAAGTTTGTGTTTGAGAAGAATCTGACTTTAAATATGATCAGATTATTAAAGTAGGAGTATTCCTAGAAAAATAATGTCTCATATTAAAATGGCAACTGGATCATACTAATACGGATTACTGAGAAGACGCCAGTTTTTCGGACTTAGGCAGAAGTATGCTTATACACATTATAATGAGCCGCCATTAATTTTTCAATATAATTTCACAAAACACTTTCAACAGACTTTTCCCCTGTCTTTGAACTTTAAAAAAAAAACTATGCAGCACAGTAAAATTACCTGTTTGGTCTTTGACAGCATTCAACTAAAATTCCCTATACAGCCTTCTCATCAAATTTTCCCCAATATTACGTCACAACCTTCCCCAGTACGACAAGAAAATTTAATCCAACGAAGTTTATCAGATGCCTATGAAATTCCTCGCTTATGTATCGGGGCCGATCGGGTCCAATTTGGGCTAAAATTGCATTCACCGGGCCTGGATCGGAGCGTATGATCTTGATAAATAGGCCTAACTAGAGGAGAGGTGGGATCAGACTGGTGTAGGACAGATTGGGGTACAGTGGATTTGTGTAAATGAGCGTTTTTTTAAAGTTAAGTGTACATTTGGATTGACAGTCGGCACACGCCGACTAAGAACAGCGGTGGCCCATTGGTGGCAGCCCCGTCTTACGAGCAGTAAGTCATGGGTTCGAACCCAAGTAGGCGCATTACTTAGTGTAATTTATAGCATCACCGTTGCCCTGAAAAACGGTGAAGAAAACCATCGTGAGGAAACCGGCATGTCCTAGAACCAAAAATTCGAAGACATGTGACATCTACCAACCCATACTGGGCCCGCGTGGTGGATTACAGCCCACTCCCTCTCATAGAGAGGAAACCTGTGTCCCAGCAGTGGGAATATTATAGGCTGATGATGATGATGACACGCCGACTGACGTCGACGTGGTCAGACTTTCGCGCCACTGACTACCTGTAACGACTGTCAAAGACCTACAAATGACGGCCAGGACCTAGGCAATCACGACTTAGCCTGAAAATCGCCCAAGCGTATGTAACCATTTAGCCAAGTATTTTTTTTCAGGTAAGTATTTTGAAGTGGCCTACGCATGACCTCGATCTTATCCGACGGACAGAGATTGGACGATGGAACGAGCTAATCCAAAAGGAGCCTATAAACTCGCGGTTTTTTAAACCAACATTCAACAACTAGTATTGTCTGAATCCCGCTTTACCCCAACTCGTCCCCTCTAACCCCACCGTACATCGTTACAACGAAATGACACTCCGTGTTTGTGAACACGCGTCTCTGAAGGCGATTGCTCAGTGTCGGTTGTCATGGCAACCGTTGTCAATAACGAGACGAATACGCTGTGGAGTTGTGTGAGCTACTTCAGAGATGATAGGCGGTAGGAGGATGTATTCTGTTCTAGATTGTTCTGATTTTTAAGGCAATGTTAGGGAGTATAAATGGACTAGTTACTCAACAAGATTACAATAATTGATAATTTTATAAAATCAAATGTTAAATGATGTTTATTTTACAATTAGGTTTTAACAAACATTTTTATACGTCATCTTTATTAAGACTAGATAAGGCCGTGTTTTGAACTCAGAGGTGAAATGCTGATCTTATTTCAATACAATTCAAATCTCGTGAGAGCTTGCAGCTTACAATTTAAAAAAATATTCAGTGCACACCGCGACACATCCTGCTATAAATTTCCAGTATAACATGGCCTAGTTTTGTTTATATTTCCAATACAATGAGAGACATGCATGGGCTGGTTTGTAAAGTTTAAGGTAGTTACGAACAACAACTCAAAAGATATGACGGCGCCATGCAAGGAGGTTTCATTATGATTCACGTTGCAAACTAAACTGTGTCCACAGACGAGAAAGAAGCGGTCTACAATTCTCTCTGGCAGAACATCAAGTCTTTGCGGGCAGCCATATTGACTTGTGAGGTTGTCAAAGAAGGTGCCGCGTAACAAGGCGTTGACAGAGCGCCGACGCCTGTTTTCTTTATCTAATTAAATCTGGTGTCACATATCATATGTGATTCCGATGGGGCGGGTAAGAGCCTTTAGATATTTTCGCCTAATATATCGATTCCATTGTTACGTTTTCATGTACACAGTACTTTGGAAACCATACTATTACGAAATAAGTCTAATCTCAAAATAGAAACAGTGATCATACGAAACAATAGCTTATGAGTTCTACTAAGTGTTTACATTTTATTGCTGCACTTAGCATTTTATTTCATGTTTAATTTGTATCTCTATCACTGCATAAAATGATCTTAATGATATAATTTTAGTGGTGGTCCTTCAAGCCGGATCATCAAGACTGATTGTGTTAAATGTGTTTGAAAACATTCTGTTAAATACCGATTCTAGCTACAAAATATCGCTGCGTTCTTCCACAAAAGACATGATACCCTCTCAATCCGAGAGCTATTACAGTTCCCATAGCAACGTCCAATAAGAAAAGTAATCTCATTACATCTCATCTCGTACTAAACAGGATTTTATTTATAATACAATAATTTGAGCACCTCTTTTCGGAAGCAATAAACGAGGGAAAAGTCTCCTATAGCAATATAAAGTACCCAAACGTAAATATTAAAACGGTTGAAGGAACCGAGCATGTCATATAATCAAAAAATTCGAGGAAATGTGGCATCTACCTTACCCTAACTAGGCCCACGTGTTGATGGATGACAGCCTGCTTCCTCTTATACAAGGTGTTGTTTTGCGTCCTCGTGCAATTGAAGGAGGTAACTATGCTAATGATTCTCGACCCGAATCAATAATAAAATTGGTAAGTAATTTTAATTTTTTGTCTTATTTACAGAATTCGGTAAGTATGAACCGTGTTTAAACGCGAACCAACTGATCTTCGCCCTATAACCGCGCTTTCACACATACAAACAATCTCAAACGTTTATTCGATAATTTCTTATTCCCTGAACCCCGAGGGTTATTCTGAAATACAGTCAAATTTAAACAACAAGAAAAAGCAACGCTTTTTTATGATTAACTAATTGATTAAATTTTTAATTGATTAGTTATGTATTTTGTGACAACCTCCTGAATTTTGACGAGGATGCAAAACAACAACTTGTAAAGAGGATGGCTGTGTCTCAGCAACTAGGAACATTATAGGCTGACTAATTATGGGTAAAAATATGACACAGTTGGTTTTGCCTTCGGCTTCATCTGGATGGAGTTCGGTAATTGCTCTACGGGATCGTACTACTCGGATTAAACGTATTCTATTATATAAACAACCTGTTTTTTTTTTTTTATATCCCATAACTCTAGGATATGATTGAGACCATATCAAAGAATCAACTGGCATATGAATTATGTTTCAATCAAACTTTTTTTTTTTTGTATTTTCGAATTTTTTAGTTTTAAATATGAATTATTGGTTTGAATAAAAAGAATTACTCGTATTTATCAATGAAACTACTACTATTTTGCTACACTAATGTGAAGTTTGGCAACCTCGCAAAAGTAAAGATTCGTCATACTGGTGATAATTTTTGACCTAAGTAATTATGATTGATGATATCTCCGAAACTATGCATTTTTGGACCATGTCTTCTAGGAGTTTTAGTATTATTTTTACCTACAGAATATAACCCTAGAGTTATGGGATATCAAAAAAAGCAGGTTGTATAGAATACGTTTAATACGAGTACGTTATAAACTGTCTGCCTGTTCGTCTGATCTTTAGTTTTTGCATGAAAGTGTAACAAAGATCCATCCATCCATCCATCCATCCATCCATCCATCCTCACCAACTACGTAATACACATAACATCACACCTGTAATCTCTGAAGGTATAGTCAGAGGTGCTCCTATTAGTAGGTACACCCACATTTCGCCAGTTATATTTTTAAGTCCCGTGTAATAAGGGGCGAGCCTATTGCCATCAACCCGACACAAATCAAGACTCCGTGCCTGTACTCAGAAATTCCTGGTAGAAAAACCCAATAACACTTTGCCCGACCCAGGAATCAAACCCAAAACTTCCTGTGTGTATCTGTGTGCCTGTCTGTGGCATCGTTGTTCCTAAACGGATGAACGGATTTTGATAAAATTGGTGTCGTTTGGAAGGTAATTTAATCGACAGTGTTCTTAGTTATGTGTCGAGAAAATCTGCTCAGCCGTTTGAAGCGCATCACCTCTTTTCTAGTTGATGAAGGGATATAAACAACTTCTACAGGTCTGGCTCATTCGAAATTAAACTTCCATAATTAAGTATTAAAAAAAAAAAAAAAACCCCGACAGAAAAAACCTCTAAAAAACCAAAAATATAATTAATCCAAGCGTCGTAGCGTCGGGGGACCGATTAGTAGACTGCTTAGTACTAACACTAAACAAAGCAGACTTTTTTAATAAGTAAGTATGGTAAGATAAGATTTATCAAGAAGTTTCAGTTTGACAAACTATTACTCAAGTTTGAGTGACAGAGCCGATAATCAACAAGGTTGAGCTTTTCTAAAATCTATATTAAAATTATAAATCTGAAGAGTTTGTTTGTTTTTTTGTTTGTTTGCATAAACGCGCTAATCTCCGGAACTGCTAATCCGATTTGAAAAAATCTTTCAGTGCTAGATATCCCATTTATCGAGGCTATTGGTTATACATATCATCACGCTACGACCAATAGGAGCGGAGCAGCAATGAAAAATGTTGAGTAAACGGGGAAAATGTGACGCAGATGAAGTTGCGCTGCACAGCTAGTTACAGATTAAAATAGAAAATCGAAAAGATCGAACGTAACAGACAATAACTTGCCTATTTTTGTTCAAGTTCAATAAAATATTGAAATGAAATTTTCATTTACTAGAATTTTATTGTAGTATTGGAAACGCTATTGTGTCTTGTTTTTATAACAAAACAAGCCGAAGTTGTTTGAACTTCAAGTTATAAGTAGGCATATAAATGCCTACTTATTACTTGAAGATCAGACAACCTATTTTTGTGAAGACTATTCATAGAATAGTATCAATAATTTCTCTGGATAGGTTTCATCACTTTACGGTTAAGAACCGGCAAAATAATAACAGTTGCATGGGTCGATCTTCAGGGTTAAGCCGCGCTTGCCACGGTCGTTCTGTGGATGGGTGAACACCATTACATACCAAGTTTTTGTAAGTTAGTTTTAACGGAAATTACATATCAAATACCGCTGCCCTCAAAAACGGTGAAGGAAAACATCGTGAGGAAACCGGCATGTCCTAGAACTAAAAATTCGAAGACATGTGACATGTCCAACCTGCACTGGGCTCGCGTGGTGGATTACAGCCCACTTGTTTCCTCACGATGTTTTCCTTCACCGATTTTGAGAGCAGCGATGATGAAATAAATTACACAAAGTAATGCGCCGGCCTGGGTTCGAACCCACGGCTTACTGCTCGTAAGTCGGGGCTGCCACCACTGGGCCACCGCCACTCTCCCTTAGGCAGTCGCACCATGTAAAATACTGGTTTTCAACTGCATCCGGTAAGACCTGAAATTGGCCCCAAAATATATGGGAAAAGAGTAGGCAGATAATGAAGACACTTCTACATGGTGTCCTTACTCTATGCCACAGTTAACTTAGACAATGACTTAGTAGTTACTAACACTGCGACATTGAAGTCTCTAGAGGTGGAACCCGTCTATTTTGTTGCATTAGTGTAGCATTGTGAACGCGTCTTGGGGAAAACAAGATCTTGTGTTTTGTTCCTTTACGTTAAGCCGTTGGTCCCAGCTGTAAATTGTAGAACTATGACAGTCGTTACAGGTAGTCAGTGGCCCGAAAGTCAGACAGCCAGTCTTACCAAGGGTCTTATCGTATTATTACCCAGTACTAACTGGGCTGTGGAGGTCACATAGGTCGCTACCAAACATCTGAATTGAACTATCATTACTTGCAACTTTTGAATATGTTTTATTTATAGTTTATTTATAAGTACTAATTATACCATTGTATGAAAAATAATACTACTGCGCATAAATGTACACTTTTTGTAATACTTTTTAAATACATTTTATTATTTATTTTATTTTATTATTATAGATACTGGTATTCAGCTGCAACCAGTAAGACTGGAAGCAGAGCGCAACATAGTTGGAAAAAAGCTAGGCTGATAATGGTGACATTTCTACAGCGTTCCCTTACTCTATGCCACAGTTAACTAAGACAATGACTTAGTAGTTACTAACACTGCGACATTGAATTCTCTAGAGGTGGAGCCCGTCTGTTTTGGTGCATTGCATTAGCGTAGAATGGGCATTTTAGGGCCTATTATTTATAAATATTTGTTACGCGTTGTATGTTTATATTTTTGTCATTTTTTATGCACGACACTATATATATATATGTATATCACTGCAACAATTTTTTTTTCTTTCTAATGTCACCTTTGCAAAGAGATCTTTTTTATTATAAGCTAGTTTACTTTACTGTCATCATTACTTCACCGTCGTAATGTATTTGGATGTTCGTCTAAACAAAGCTACAGCGCGTATAATAGTAGATTGTATCATAAGGGAGCAAAATAATATTTTTACGGCGAGGGCGTTTTTTTGAATCCACAGCGAAGTGAGGGATACTTTAGTAGAATCCTGAACGTAGCGAGGGATTCAAAGCACGTCGCCCGAGCCAAAAATATATTTTTCCCCGATTGATACACTCTGCTTTTCATCACCCACTATGAGAAAACAGGCGCCTCATATTCTATTGTAATATTATTATTTAATAAAACATAGAGTAACAACTAAATTGAAATCAAATGGTATCTAATAATAAAACAACTAAAAGCTTATATTAACATTTGAGACCTTTTCGCAATTATGAAAATTTATTTTTATTCAGCTGGGGCGGCGCGACTATGGGCCGTCGTACCAGCCAGTCTTTATTCAAACAATATTTGCGTTCGATTTCTTTGGCGCTGAACACTAAGATGTTCCAAATTCAAAAAGTGCGCCGGAATTATCTTTGCGGCCCACTTTTTGAAATAAAGAGGAATAAAAACTCATTACTGCCCGCTAAAAGTTTCTTATAGAAAACACTACCTTTGGGTGCACTTAAAGGCGAACCAAGTCGTCCTTTTCGAAAAGATGGGATGAAAAATATTTTAAATTATATTTCATCTTCTTTGTCATAAAAAAATCAGAACAAAGTAATAAATCATTGATCCCAATTTATATTTCAATGTTATTGAATACGTAAATACGTATATTTCTATTCATTTCACGTTGGCGCGATAAAAATATTTCAGAAAGTCTAGAATCAAAGTTCAATGAATCATTTGGTTCAGAACTAATTGAAAACTTTTGGAGAATTATTCACAAAAAAAAAACCTTAAAGTAAGCAGAATTTATAAAGACGTCTAAGGGTGTGGACACACTTACTTACGATTGTAACTAGATATAGGTAGGTATCATTTTATCCGTGCCTCAGAAAGCACGTTAAGCCGCACAGTCGTAACAGGCAGTCAGTGGCCCGAAAATCTGTAAACCAGTCTTACCAAGCGGAATAGTACATATTGTCCTGTGCTAACTGGGTTGTGGAGGTCAGATAGGCAGTCAATGTCATCATCATCAGCCTATAATGTTCCCACTGCTGTGACACAGGCCTCCTCTCTATGAGAGGGAGTGGGCTGTAAATCCACCACGCGGGCCCAGTGCGAGTTGGTAGATGTCACATTATAGTATCTGCTTACTACAGATACTTTATACTCACACTTAATCATCCATATTCATACTTTTATTTCATTTTTATAAATATTTTCTAATCCTTTGTTGTGACATGTTTACTTCAAGCATATTTGTCAGATGTCATTTACTTTTATTTTTGATTGTTACCAGCCAAACTCTCTATGAAGGTTTCATTAAGATTATATATTACTAAAAATTATTATCAATTCGTGAGTTCAATTATTGTATTTTATATTTAATAGCGAATATTTGCTGTGTAAAGATATTCTGAGTTATATTTCTAAAAATATTATGTGCAGGGTTTTTGACCATTGTTACTGGCTGTTTTTAATACTGGCAGGTTGCGTCTTACTAGAGCGCAGCAGTTTTGAATCTAAAAAAGACATTGGAAGAAAAGAAACGGAAGATCAGGGTATAAAAGGGATTTCTGACAGATGCCCTGGTTCTAGTCTGGAGTTAAGAGTCGGTTCAGTCTGGACACGAGAAATCAGTATAGTCTAAAATCAAGAAAACAGCTAAGTCTAGTTTGGAGTCAAGATCTGTCATATCTTGAGTTTTGAGCACAGCCTGGTGGAGTCAAAGAGCGGCCTTCGTTTAGTGCTGCCGTGGCTGTTGCTAACTGTCTGCTGGAAGCTGCTTTGCGAACTGACGAGCCTGGCACTGGGGCTCATTATCTGTCTGCTGGAAGCTGCTCTTCGAGCTGACGAGCCTGGCATTGGGCGGTACGTGTCTGCTGGTTGGTCCTACCAAATCGCCCTGCATCAAGTTCGTCGTGGTCAAGCTCATCTTAATCAAGCCAGCTTTCTACGACTGCAAGTTTGTCTTCAGTTACTATCACGCTCAGAGATTTGCGGAGATATTTAAAACGTTCTCGGTTAACCTGCCCTTCATTTTTGTATTAATTTATTGTATTTTTCATTTCATCATTTATTAAATTCATTTTCCCCTAATTACTTTTTTAATGTATAAATCTGTTTACTCCTTTCATCAAGGAATAAGCAAGTTTGTTACATTTTGGCGCCTAACGCAAAATCAAGTCTTGATCTTAAACATATTCTCTAAATTCTAAAACAACTTCCACAAGAGATTATATTTGGTAACTATTTTTATCATATTACATCTCTTAATCTACTTATACTCTTAAGCACTTAAATCATATATTTATCTATATCATCTACGAATCTCATCAAAATAGGTTTAGTGTCGTGGGCTCGAACTATTATCGGCGCTGGTTCAGCGCAAAAGTATAGACTACCACACATGACAGTCCTTCAACGCTCTTGAATATTTCAAGTAGGCTATTTTAGAATCTTTCTTAATAATAACTCAGACTGTCTTGACTCTCTCTCTCTCCCTTTTAATTTTATCTACTTTATTTTTAACTTTTTTATCTTATACTTACTCATGACTCATCTCTATCCTCTTCCCTTCTTCTAACTATAGAGTTTTATTCGGCCTATTTAAACTCTATAGTTTTTATTATCTAACTATGTTCTTTCATTGGCTCTTAAACCAGTAAAAGATTATTTTTTAATCTTCTTCTATATCTGTTCTTATCAGATAACTCTTTGAAGTGCTTTTAGGTACAAGTTATCTAACCTTCTATTATACTAACTGTACTATAAGTTGGTATAACTATTTTCTTATCAACTCTAAAAGTTGACTCTGAAGCGGGTTGCGACTTCCTTAAAATAAGCCTTCGCTAATCTTCAACTCTAAAAGTTGATTGAAGCGGGTTGCGACTTCCTTAAAATAAGCCTTCGCTAATCTTCAACTCTAAAAGTTGACTGAAGCGGGTTGCGACTTCCTTAAAATAAGCCTTCGCTAATCTTCAACTCTAAAAGTTGATTGGGGTGGATCCCTTATTATTATTTTTCATCTTATTATGGGTTTTAGACGCGAGCGGATTACAACTCCAAAAATAAGCCTACTGTTATTGATTTATCAGGTGGAGTAGTGATCATTGAATGTGAATCCTACCTGGCCTAACTTCGTAAGATGTCGGTATGTTTGAATGAGTTATGAAAGTTTTGTGAATGCTGTAATACTTTAACCTTACCAAAATTTTTGTTCTAGGCCAAAAATTTTCTCGGGGTCGTTGGGGAAATATAGTATCTGCTTACTACAGATACTTTATACTCACACTTAATCATCCATATTCATACTTTTATTTCATTTTTATAAATATTTTCTAATCCTTTGTTGTGACATGTTTACTTCAAGCATATTTGTCAGATGTCATTTACTTTTATTTTTGATTGTTACCAGCCAAACTCTCTATGAAGGTTTCATTAAGATTATATATTACTAAAAATTATTATCAATTCGTGAGTTCAATTATTGTATTTTATATTTAATAGCGAATATTTGCTGTGTAAAGATATTCTGAGTTATATTTCTAAAAATATTATGTGCAGGGTTTTTGACCATTGTTACTGGCTGTTTTTAATACTGGCAGGTTGCGTCTTACTAGAGCGCAGCAGTTTTGAATCTAAAAAAGACATTGGAAGAAAAGAAACGGAAGATCAGGGTATAAAAGGGATTTCTGACAGATGCCCTGGTTCTAGTCTGGAGTTAAGAGTCGGTTCAGTCTGGACACGAGAAATCAGTATAGTCTAAAATCAAGAAAACAGCTAAGTCTAGTTTGGAGTCAAGATCTGTCATATCTTGAGTTTTGAGCACAGCCTGGTGGAGTCAAAGAGCGGCCTTCGTTTAGTGCTGCCGTGGCTGTTGCTAACTGTCTGCTGGAAGCTGCTTTGCGAACTGACGAGCCTGGCACTGGGGCTCATTATCTGTCTGCTGGAAGCTGCTCTTCGAGCTGACGAGCCTGGCATTGGGCGGTACGTGTCTGCTGGTGGGTCCTACCAAATCGCCCTGCATCAAGTTCGTCGTGGTCAAGCTCATCTTAATCAAGCCAGCTTTCTACGACTGCAAGTTTGTCTTCAGTTACTATCACGCTCAGAGATTTGCGGAGATATTTAAAACGTTCTCGGTTAACCTGCCCTTCATTTTTGTATTAATTTATTGTATTTTTCATTTCATCATTTATTAAATTCATTTTCCCCTAATTACTTTTTTAATGTATAAATCTGTTTACTCCTTTCATCAAGGAATAAGCAAGTTTGTTACAACATGTCTTCGAATTTTTAGTTCTAGCTAGGACATGCTGGTTTCCTCACGATGTTTTCCTTCACTGTTTTTGAGGGCAGCGGTGATGAAATAAATTACACAAAGTAATGCGCTTGCCTGGGTTCAAACCCACGGCCTATTGCTCGTGAGTCGGGGCTGCCACCACTGAGCCACCGCTGCTCTCACTTTCTCTCTCGTTTACCCACTAACTGCGTCATAGTGGGTGGATAGACAGTCCATGTTAATTACTGGTATTTAGCTGCATCTGGTTAGACTGGAAACCGACCCAACACAGTTGGGAAAGACTATGAAGACGATGATAGGAACGATAAGGTAAGATATGTTTTACAGTCCAAAACATGAGTATTAATTTATACATGGCATGCAAGATGTTGCATCAAATTATTTCACAGTCATGTTTTAGGTAGCTATCATTTTCCGTCAAGCCGTTTCCCATCTAAAGGGTGTAAAACACCTCTTAACGAAGCCGAAAGGCACTGGTTCTCCCTGTCATTGCGATATTTTTTTTGTTCCACATGATACCTGGGAACCTTCTAGTTACGGAGATATTAGGGGTCTTAGTACCAACTTTTGACAATTTTTTTTTAAATACAATTTTTAATGTAAGATTTTTACTTCACCTCCACGACCCCCGTACTATTCAATCCGTTCATCAGCACAATGTTTTGAGTGCGTTACATTGAGTTCTACCACAAAACATGATTTTACACCCCCCCAAAAAAAAGTCGTTTCCCAGCAATAATTTTTGCGTAAAGTTACTTAGTTTCATGTACAGAATGCTTGGTTGACGGCTTCGTGATGAGGTTAGTGTCGGATTCCTGTTTTACCGAATGCAGCTGAATACCATTCTTTGACAT
The DNA here is from genome assembly GCA_963082945.1 of Cerastis leucographa. NCBI lineage: Eukaryota > Metazoa > Arthropoda > Insecta > Lepidoptera > Noctuidae > Cerastis > Cerastis leucographa. The sequence goes on along the minus strand of OY720369.1, from coordinate 1,820,198 downwards.
GGAGTGACTTCCTATCCGTACACTACGACGCAGTTAGTTGGTGAAACCATAAACCTTAGTACTAGGTAATAAGATACCTTTTAGTAAGACTGTTGATTAGACCTTGGGGCCACTAACCAACTGTAACTACCGTCAATGATCTACCAATCACAGCCGAGACCAACGGCTTACAGTGCTTCGAGGCATGGAGGGAACTTCGTATGTAATGGATGTTCACCAATTCATGGACCGACCTTGGCAAGCTCGGCTTGAAATATGATATGAAGGATGAAAAATGGCGCGCATTCGCTCTTTGTAAAAGACAAAAAAGAGCATGACATCGTATAACATATCATAACATAAACAGACTGCTTCCCACTGCTGGAAAATAGGCCTCCCCTCTATGAGAGGGAGTGGGCTGTAATCCACTACGCGGGCCCACATCTCTTCGAATGTTTAGTTCTAGGACATGCCGGTTTCCTCAGGATGTTTTCCTACACCGTTTTGAGAACAGCGGTGATGACATAAATTAGATTCACAAAGTAATGCGCCTGCCTGGGTTCGAACGCACGGTTTACTGCTCGTAAGTCGGAGCTGCCACCACTGGGCCACCGCTGCTCTGCTAACATCGTATGCTGCATGCTAATTCGAAACATTTATTTTTCAAGGAATAAAAATCTACTAGTGTGGCCTCATCCTTACTGCAAAAACTTATTATTAAGCTCAGTAATATTATTTCTTATGATTACATAAATATCAATTCTTACTTCGCGTGCTTGCCCATACATACACAAATTATTTAAAAAAAAAAACAGATTTCTTTTGATCAACTACGATTGTTAACATTTTTGCTTTTAGATTTTTGCTTATTAGGCGTAATTTGGGAATTAAGACTCTATAGGCTAAGAATTATGATTAGGTACTTTTAATAATGTTATTCTCAAAATGTAATAAAATCTGACTCATAGTTGCATTGTTTGGGAACAGTGTGAAGGGCTTGTATTGACTAAAGAGTCGACTGTGGTGTGTACAACAGCCTCAAAAGCGTTTACCCCTTACGGCATATCATACAAAATTTCAAGTCCTTATTTTTCGAAATGACAGAACCGATTTTAATGAAACTTAATACGCATAAGCAGGATACATAGGTCTAAAAAGACAAGTTTAAAAATAATAAAATGTTGTTGTCTTTTTACGGAAATCGGTAAGTATGAACCACTCGTGTTTTGAACACGACACGTCCGATCCTCGCCTTATAACCATGCTTTCACACATACAAACAATCTCAAACGTTTTTTCGAAAATTTCTTATTTCTTAAACCACGTTAAGGGGGTTATTCTGAAATACTGACAAATTTAACCAACAAAAAAATGCAGCGTTTTTTAATAATACACTAGGTACCGTAATTTTAACGAGGATGCATAACAACAGCTTGTATAGTATAAGTACACCTCTGCCAAACCCTTTAGCGATTACTTTGCCATGATGTTTGTATAATATCGAAGATCTACGATATACTTCAATAATAGAAGTCGTGCTATTTTTTAACAAAATGTTTATTCATACGTCCCAAGTCGTAGAAGTAAGAGAGGTCGGCGCTGGACCAAATGTTCACTTAAAGCTGCCAGAATACTTCTAGAGATGGGAAAGTAGTGATGTCGATTAATTGATTTATAGTATGCGAAAAGCAGAACTGGGTTTTTAAAATCTGTGCTAATATTGGTATCTAATTTCTTAATTAATTTTATTTTTATTTATTTTTTCTATGTCACTAATACTTTTGATAAGCAACAATGAATAATGCGGCATAGTTAAGACTGGAGGTCAGCTGACACATTCTAGCCAATTACTTAGATAATTCATTAAAATAAATCCTAAAATAATTAAGAAAATAAATCTTTCTGCCAATGATGCCATGAATGGAACACCAATACCAATGTATACCAGGCGATTGGCTTATTGTGTCAACACAGATTGCCAAGTTACAGAAAAAAAAAGACTTTACGAGTTAGCATATAATATAGCATAATATATATATTATAAAGGTTACTGTGATTTACAATGAGAGAAAAAATAATTACTAAAAAGTGGAAAATAACCTTTACTTTCGGTAGTCAGTGACTTTTGTTTGTTGCATGGACATTTTGCCACCAACTTCCAAAATAATAATAATTCATTTATTTATTAGAGTGACAAGGACTTACAATTCAATTAATAAAAATACACAAAATTCAATATATAACAAAAACAAGTATTTTTTCCATACGTTAGTTAATTTTTTTTGGAAGTCGGTTATTTTTTTTGCAAAAACGTTAATTTCTTTTAACTTTTTTGCTAAAAAATTACCTTTTAAGTTTGTGAGGATGTATTGATAGATGAATAGATGTTTTTAACACTTTCACGCAAAAACTAACAAAATGATTCGGTTGAAAATTGCCACACAGATAGTTTATAACCTGGATTAACACAAATGATACTTTTGTCTTAGTAGTACGATCTAGCGTGTACACAAAGAGGGAAATTCTTTCTATAAAAAACATCGACATACAACCCATCACTAGTGTCCACCGGAGCGCGTAATCAGGTGACTGCGCCGCCCGACGCGAATAACGAACGCAGCTCAATTGTTCCTCTTTTGCCCACAAGTGGGGCCCCACTCCCGGCGACAAAGCACCTTTGGGCTTTGATGCATCGGGGGTCACGAAGCTGTGGTGGAACGTAGATTGCAGATTGGAGTTGGGCCGGTTTCATATTTGTGTGATTGTGAAAATCCGTTTCAAAATAAAACCTGTAGTACTATTTTAAAGGTATATATAGTTTTGAGTGGTTTGAGAAAAGTTTAAAAGTTTTGGAGAATGTACGGAGCACTGAAAACACGCAGTGGCAATTTTTAATTCGAGTTAGGGCGCGTTCCCACAATAACGTGACGATTACGTCGACGTCCGACGTCTCTAGCTGTTCCCATTATATCGACTCACTTGACAATCTGTCGTCACTGCAAATAAAAGTCGTGGACGGCAGTTGATCGTCCTATATGTAAACACCTCCATTTAAATGTACAAGCCACGCTGTTTGCATTGTAGGTTCAAATTGACGACCAGATATCGGGTTTGAAATAATGTTAAGGATCGAAATCCGGCACGACTGCTATCTGGAATCTATGTTCCAGTGCAGCTCGTTACACTTGATCCATCAAAGGCGCTTTGTGGCAGGCTATGCGGAGAAAACACCGGATTTCAGATTGCAGTTCTACCGGTTTTCGTATTTGCGTATTTGTATGGTTGGGCCGTCCAAAAATAGGACGTAGAACTGTTTTTATTGGTTGTTTAAAGTTTCGGCTTGAATTATCTGTTGCTTTCATTTAGTGGTGTAGTGTCAGTAATAGAAAGAAGAGGCTTTAGAAAAACCAGTGGCACCTGGGAATCCCGTGTATCAAATTTAACAGCTCACAACATTTTTCATTGCTGCCCCGCTCCTATTGGTCATAGAGTGACGATATATAGCCTCTAGAATTTCTCTATAAATGGGCTATCTAACACTGAAAGACTTTTTTTTTAATCGGACTAGTAGTTTCTGAGATAAGCACAGTTCAAGCAAACAAACAAACTCTTCAGCTTTATATTATTAGTATTAGTATAGATTACGTTACGTGACAATATTGTTAGTTGGAAACGTCCTTTGTTCATATTGACATTGTTTTGTTATATCTCGTGGTGATATGGAAGGAAGCTTAAATTATGTTTTCATCCCATCTATTCGAAAAGGACGACTTGGTTCGCCTTTAAGTGCACCCAAAGGTAGTGTTTTCTATAAGGAACTTTTAGCGGGCAGTAATGAGTTTTTATTCCTCTTTATTTCAAAAAGTGCGCCGCAAAGATAATAGCGGCAAATTTTTTGAATTTGGAAAATCTTAGTGTTCAGCGCCGAAGAAATCGAACGCAAATATTGTTTGAATAAAGACTGGCTGGTACGACAGCCCATAGCCGCGCCGCCAGCTGAATAACAATAAATTTTCATAATTGCGAAAATGTCTCAAATGTTAATATAAGTTTTTAGTCGTTTTATTATTAGATACCATTTAATTTCAATTTAGTTGTATCTATGTTTTATTAAATAATAATATTACAATAGAATACGAGGCACCTGTTTTCTCATAGTGGGTGATGAAAAGCAGAGTGTATCACTCGGGCGAAAATATATTTTTGGCGTAAAAATATTATTTTGCTCCTTATGATACAATCTACTATTATCCTACCCGTTGCGAGTTCCAAAACAGTTAAATTGTTTTTCTAGTACTTCGTCTATAACTGTTGAGTCTGGCTGTCAGGAGTTGCAGTGGTTTGGAAGAACTGTGGCGGGTTTGTCCAAAAAGTAAAAAAGTCCCGTGGAAAGGGAGGACCTTGCTACTTTTCCACACCCCGGCAGAAAAAAGTCATCATCTGCAAGTACACCTTCCATCCCCGCTACAACCACCACCCCACCCTATTATCCCTTTCCGTGTCCCCTTTTCGGTCGCCTCGCTCCACCGCCTGCACAGATGGCAGACCTATCCCCCTAAGTCAAACGTCCCGACTTCTTTTTAAATCTTTTGGGATTGTAAATATGCTAGTACTATATGATTTTTCTGCGAAGGAGGAGCTCTTGAGACGAAATCGTGGTTGAATTTTGAGGCGTAATAGCTTTGTACTTGAGGTGTACATAATGGTGAGCAAGGCCCGGAGTCCACCAAAGCGGAGACGAGCAGAATGCTGATTGTCAATTTTACATTAAATTTGCTAATTGCAAAACCATTTCGAGGAATAAGGTCCCTAATCATTTGTTTCTAGTTAAAATGAAAAGTATTCCCTATTTATTTATATTTTTAAAGAAATGTGGTTAACTTTTATTTGACCTTCAATGAGTATAGGAGCCCACGACCACAGCCATGTCTCTTCCTTTTACTGCCAAAATGTATTTAATCGTTATACTAGACGAATCTGAAACCTACCATGGTGGGCGAGTCAGAAACGTCGCAGTTCAAAGGGATTATGTTCCTACTATGTCCAAAAAAAAATAAGAGGACGGTTTTATCGCAATATGTCTGACATTGAAAATATATGTTATGTTTCGACATTTTACTACCAAGTAGCTTTACTATTTTTAGGGATCGATTTTATACGGTTTTAGTCTTAAAACGATGAGGCAAAAATGTTTGTCATGGGCTCTCCAGCTTCATGTGGATTTAAAAAAGTAAACTATAGGCTAAATTACAATGTCAAAAGTGGTAGACCAATTTACAATATGACAACCAAACCAACCTACATTGTTTTTCCAAACATTATCACTGTAGTTACACATTCTCCTAGCCTAGAAATAGAAACACAACAAAATAGCCAAGCAAAGTAATAAATATAATAAATACTGGCGATATAAAACAGCAAAAGATTTTTATTGGCCCGACCATAACTTTAAACATGAGATCGCCACCGTTTGCGATAATTTATTGTTATTATCGTACACTTGAGGCAAACAGGCTTTAACTGGGCACTTGTAACAGAAGACTGTTAGTTTTAAAATAGTGACTATGTTGTGTATGTTTCTTTTTTTTCCGTACCCAAAGGGTGAAACGGTACCCTATTACTGAGACTTCGCTGACCGTCCGTCTGTCACCAGGCTGTATCTCATGAACCGTGATAGTTAGCCAGTTTAAATTTCTACAGATTATTTATTTCTGTTGCCGCTATAACAACAAATACTAAAAACAGAATAAAATAGATATTGGCAGGCATACGAGTATGATGAATGATGTTATACAAGGTGTTGTTTTGCATCCTCGTCAAATTCAAGGATGCTAATGATTCTCGTCCCGAATCAATAATAAAATGGGTAGGTTTTTAGGGGGCTCCCATACAAAAAAGTAATTTTTTGCTCGTTTTTATAAATAATAGTACGAAACCCTTCGTGCGCGAGTCCGACTCGCTATTGGCCGGTTTTTTTTTATTGTGGTTGGATTTTCCATTGGCTAAAATGACGAACTTAAAACTTGAATCTTTCATCTCCATTACAGCGTGTATTAGAAAGGAGTGGTTCAGACCATCAATCTAAACAGTTTTCTCTAAAAGACCACCATCGAATTCATTAAAAAAATCAGCTGTACCTTACAAAACTCCAATAACTACTTGACCCGAATGTTTGGGCCAGCTGATTTTTATTTGTTTTTTTTTGTGATTTCGATAGTGGTCTTTTAGAGAAAGTTCTTCAGCTTGATGGTCTGATTCACACCCTGAAATATGACCACACCTTTCTGGTACACGCTATTTAACCCCTTCTGGTCCATCCACAGACCGACCTAGGCAAGCTGTTATTATCTAGGCACGAGTTTCTCACCGATCCGAAATGACTGTAGAATTAAACCAATTTTAAAAACGTACTGTAGGTTTCAGTTTTTTTTTCCCAATAGTTTGTTTAAAAAATAAGGTTTCCAACAAAGGATTTATTTCATTGAAATGACCACTGAAATATTACCTAACCGAATTCCACGAATCCATTTAAACATACCTATTGTATGTCTATTGTATTCCTGTATTTCTGGCTTAAATAACGGATTTTACAACTAAATCAAAATGCTGCCTAATGTAAATTATACGAAATGCAGTCAATTCCGGTTTAAATTATGTATTTCCCTAAAACAGTGTATAATCTATGTATACTAATATTATAAAGCTGAAGAGTTTGTTTGTTTGTTTGCTTGAACGCTCAGGAAGTACTGGTCTGATTAGAAAAAATCTTTCAGTGTTTGATAGCCTATTTATCGAGGAAGGCTATATCATCAAGCTACAACCAGTAGGAACGGAGCAGCAATGTAAAATATGACGCAGACGAAGTTGCGTGGGACAGCTAGTATTGTTATAATACGGTAACAATGGCATCCCGGAAATCAGGATCCAATAAATTGTATAAGTATTAGCTGGTTTAATATTAAATATTACTGGCAATGTCACCCAATGGCTTAATGGCCATGAGCCTCTACCAATGCAGCGATGACACATTCTCGTCTGAATCGCAAAATTCACATTAGAACTTGATCAGATTTGAACCGACATCGACAGCGAGCTTTGAGCTTTAAATATCTGTTGTCAAAGCTGTGTTGTTCGTTGATTACTGCTAACTGTTATGTACATATTTTATTAAAAATGGTCTCTTTCCTATGCTTTGCCGCATGTCATTACGTCACAGAATTTGATCCTTAGCAGCGACTCTATCGAATGGTGTAATAATACAGAATGCTTTTTTTAAAAATCAATGGATTCGATTCCTGGCTAGGAACATAGATTAAAGAAAAAACAATGATCCACTTTTAGTTTTTATCAATATCGGGCTTGAAACTCCTTTCAGTGTTTTTCGGTATTCTTCATAGTTTCGGAGTATGCCTTTCAGCCACATACAAAATCACCCTGTATATCTCGGCCCCGACACATTTTGAAAATAATTATTCTTAGAAGAAAATGAATGTCTTATTGTGATCTTACTAATGAAATATTTTTCATTGGCCACTTATGAAAAATATTTCATCACAGACTTAAAAAAACATGCCACTTTTACCCAAACCCCTTTACTTGTAAAGGGCCGTTCAACATACTGTTATTAAATTGTTTGGGGCTACGGAACCCTGTGTGCGAGTAAGACTCGCATTTGGCTGATTCTTTTTATGTATTTCAAGCCACCATACACATTTAAACATAGCCAACGAAACCCACCATCCACAGACAACCAAGTAATATTTACGTAAAAATTCGCGGCCGAACGAGCGCCATATTTATTAGAGAACCACTTCCTGTTCCGATGGCGGCCATGATTTAAAGACACATTTCCGTTGTATCACTTGACTGTTTTCCGTTGGCGAGGAGTAATATTACGTTAATTTATTTTGTTCATCGGATTTTGGGTGGGAGAGGAAATGCGGAGGTTAAGTTGTTAGAGATGAGGATAGGAAAACGAGGGGTCTGTTGTTTGGGGTTTGTTTTTTTTTGTGAGAAAGAGTCGTCTTCATTTAATGAAACCTGCAAAGCATTTTAAACTCATCATCATCTGCTTAGCCTTTTCCCAAACTATCTTGGGGTCGGATTCTAGTCTAAACGGATGCAGCTGAGTACCAGTATTTTACATGAAGCAACTGCCTATCTGACCTCCACAATCCAGTAACTGGGAAATACGATATCCCTTAGTAAGACTGGATGTCAGACTTTTAGCTTCTGACTACTCGTAACGACTGTCAAAGATCTACAAATGACAGCCGGGACCAACGGCTTGTCGTGCTTTCCTAGGCACGGGGGAAACTCGTTATGTAATTATGGTCACCCATCCACGGACCAACCTCAGTAAGCACGGCTTAACCTTAAAGATCGACCCGTGCGGCTGTAATTATTAAGCTAAGAGCTCCTCTAATTTAAAATACATTTGAAACTAAAGCTATCTAAACTCTCAAGTGATTTAGTTTTTCTGTCAAGTCGAACACAAAAGGCGTTAGGCAGTTACTTTCCTGATGTGAAGCGATGATGCGGCCTAGGGTAGAGCATGCTTGCCTGAATGAAACCGTTTCACTCGAACGCTGAAGTGATCTAGATTATAAAAAATGGGGAAAAAGAGAAGCTGGCAGTGAGTTCCACAGACTGGCGTTAGACTGAAGCTATCTATACAAATTAATAAAATTGCAGTGTCTGTTTGTAATATTAAAATAACCGCTTTTTACTACATGCATATGAATGCGATTTTACACGATACAGGAGAAATTCCTAGTGTGGGGCGTTTTAAAAAAAAAAAAAGAAAAAAAAAATAGAATGTATATACGGTTCATATACCAAAATATTCTTTTTTTTACAATTTTTGTCTGTCTGTCTGCCGGGCTGTCAGTCTGTCTGTTTGTTCCGGATAATCTCTGGAACGGCTGGACCGATTTTTACGGAACTTTAAATGGCAAATAGCTGATGTAATAAGGAGTAACCTAGGCTACTTCTATTTTAGAAAAATTCTGATTCCACACGGACAAAGTCACGGGCACAGCTAGTCTAAATTATAATAACGAGAAGGCGGCAGTGAGTTCCACTAACTGATGGTTGGCACAATAAATAGCATAAACTCTTTGACAATCTATTAGCACGTAAACGGTTGATTATATTAAAAGTTTTGCTTGACGAGTAGTATAATAAGCACCTAACTAATAAGCACCTACAAAATAAACTAAGCTACAGGAAACATGTTTTCTTTTTTTGTTGGTAACATTTGCATCATGCCCGCAAAAAGAGTATAAAACAAAAAGCATTCGTATTGAAATAGCCCGTGGGAATAAAAACGGCTTGTAGCGCGGCGAAGCTGGGGTAAACGCTATTTATTAAACTTTGTTTTGATGTTGAGCTATGTCCGACATTTTGTTTGTGGCTCAACTTGAAATGTTTTGTGTAGAAATACGAGGTTATAGTTATGAAAGTGGTAGGAAATGAGCTGATTATGTTATAAAATGCTGAATTAAGTAATTGAGCATTATACTCAAAGCATTTATTTCACTTTTAAAGGTCAAAAACAAAAGGATAAAGCTACAGTCCGAACAACAAGGAATAAAAACTTATGAAAGTTCTGTAATTGACTATTCCAAAGTGTAGATCTCTATAGAGAATAATGGGCAAGAAACTCTATGGACATCTTTTAAATTAAAATATTTTATAATCAAAAGATCTTGGCTACATCATTAATGAGACAACGATGTAAAAATACATTTAGAGCGTCCTGCAGTATATAATAGGGTGACTGGAATAGGGTAAATAGCCGTATGAAATTCGCGCGCGCGTGCGCCTGTGACCTATCAGCTTATTGCCGCGTTACGCCGCTCTCATTACTAACGTACCGTGCTACAGTGGGTAGGCAGAGCACCCGCACGGCTCGCAACCTCGAATTTCATTTGGCTGTTGTGTTATTGTGATAAAAGAGAATGAGTTTAAAAAAAAAAAAAACTTTGGTAAAGTTGTTTATATCACAAGTACAATCACGTGTTTAAGTATCGTTCACTAATTACTTGGCACGAGGTCGTCCATTCCTAGGCTGGGTTAAGTGTTGTGTAGTTCCTTTCTGACCCGTGGAACACCTTCTCTATCTGGATTTTCACACTAGCAGCCACGGAGTCTAGATTTGTGCTCGGTCGATGGCAATAGGCTTCGCTATCACATAACACCTATGCCTAACTCTTCACGGATTACAGGCGTAATTTTAAGTTACCCAAATTAATTCCACAGTCCAAATGTGCTGTCTCTTTTTGTCATACTTACCAGACAAGGACAGCTACTCTTTCAGCTTATTATTAGGTTTCCCACTGTCAGCTATTTCTTCTTCTTCTTTCAGTTTATTCCAACGCCAACTCTCAACATTACATGACAAGACAGAGCAGTTCCATTACTAAGAGGACTTTATATGTGACCACGTGTCAGCTTATATGTACTTGCAAATATTCGCTGCAAGTCGCTAGAACCCCAAGCACGAGTGTGCGGTTTTTCAACCGAAACTAACTTAGGTATAGTATTTTGGTTATTGCGATTTGCAAAACTTGCAGTAGCTACGTCAACGTCTTAAAGCAGTATTGTTTAAATGTCATTCCAGTGTGAGAAAGAGATGGATCTACTTACAAACCTTCGCGTTTATAATATTAGTAGGACTATATTAGTTATACTTATGCCTAACCCCTCGAGGTTTACAGGCGTGATGTTATGTTATGTGAATTAAAGTTACATTTATTCCGGGCGTTCGTGCTAGGCCCACGAGAACTTGCAGAAAGTAGTAAGCTTTGGAAAGCAGTAACGTTAAAGTTGGAATATAAAAATATTAAACTAAGTTTAAAGTGGACTAGAGTAAGTAGGGTTAGATTAAAATACCCATACCTTCTTATAAGTTTTTTTTTTTCAGTTTTCAGGGTAATCCTCTTCTTTCTAAGTCATATAGGTCACGAGTCCAATTCCAAGACGCGCACTGATTTTTCAGATTCATGTGCGTATTGTATAATTAACACTGGCTTGGGAGAAGGACAACATCGTGACGAAAGCAAACATGTCTGAGAGATATTTCTCGACGGCATGTAAAAACAAGTCAGAGGCCAAGGGCGGCATTTTAAAAACTCTGACACCAGATAAAGCTGTAATCACACGATAAAGGAGAAAGAAAAACGGAATATTGACACTGACAGCTCCTCAAAAGCGGTGATCGCGTTTAGTTCAAAGATAAAACCCGCCGATAGCGATAGCAAAAAAAAACACCCACATTTCATACAAACTTTTAAGTCCTTATTTTCCGAAATGACTGAACCGATTTAACTGAAACTATAAGGCATAAGCAAGATGCATAGTTCTAAAAAGTTACTACAAACATTTAAAAAAATAGTATTACAGCTAATTAGGACCGATTATAAATTATCTTTAGAAACAGAAATTTTCAATTATCTTTTTTTTTTAAGACATTTTTATAATGTTTTTCTGTAACTTTTTAGACCTATGCATCCTGTTTATGCGTATTAAGTTTCATTGAAATTGGTTCAGTCATTTCGGAAAATAAGGACTTATAAGTTTGTATGAAATGCCGTAAAGTATAAACGCTTTTAATAAATAACTTAAAAAAATAATGTCAGTTTAAAAACTTTATTTTCTTCACACACATACTCCGTAGCGTACCAGACTTATAAATGGGCACCTATTCGAGAAAATAAACTTGAAAAATAGAAAAGTTTACATTGGCCCACTAAATGAATAGGTTCATAAATTTCAAAAAGGCTATTTTACTCTCTGGCTTGTAGCTCCAGTGGCCATTAAAACTGGCAACTTACAAAATAAAACAATTGGCATAAATGATGCGTGAATCTAGTGGCGGGATAGAAAAGGAATCGTGGATAGAAAGCCATTGGTTTGATATAAAATACAGGGTAATTATTTCAAAAAATAGGGTTGTCAAATTCATTTATTTATTAAAAATGTATGTATACACTAAATACAGAAAAGAAGAAAAAGTAGGTATAAATAAGATGCTTATTTCTAAAGAAATCATACTTATTGTATATCTGTGATTACATTTTTCGTTTACACCATAAACAAGTTGCAGAGAACAGTTGTACAAAAACCTTTCACGAATGATAAAAATACGAAAAATATATTTAGAAATTTTGTACGCAACGGGGTTTATTTTTAATAATAAATATTGTATTCTACTGATATTTTTTTATTAAAAAGCTACATCTGATAACCTACACTGAAAAACACACATTCTATGGTATTAGTTGTACCTACACGGCATAAAATATTTATTGAACTTGGTTTACTGGTTCTAGAGATGACTTCTATTAGTATAGAAGAATAGAAACGTATTTTACAACACCATGTTTGAAACAACGTCAAAATCAAATCAAAAGTGAATTATATGTATGTGAAAGCACCAGGATGGGTTTTTTACAATTTGCAGGTCAATGTCGAGTTGTATCTTGATTAAAATGAAAAAGGGATGGGAATAAAAATGAAATTAGAACAATACAAATACAACCCTGTATTGATGTTTATAATTATGTAAATACATGCGTATTACGGGGCCGGTCAATGTGGCGACACTTGGGGGAAGCCTATGTCCAGCAGTGGACGTCTTTCGGCTGAAATGATGTTGATGACGATGCGTATTATGGCCACAAATCATATTTTGATAAAAAACTGTAAGCGAAAAATGGCAAGAGACAAATTACAAAAATATAAGAGAATTTCGCTGGCTACTCTGTAGCTTCCACCTTAAATTAAATCACCATCACTCTCCTCCTCACTTTTAATCTCAACAGTTACATCCTCTATCCTTTTCTTCTTATACGTTTGCCTAGTAGGCGTTGCTGTCTTTCTCTCTCTTTCACCACCAGTTCTATTATCATCCCTACATTTCTTCATATATGGTAGAATAGCTGACAGTACTTTTATTTGACATTCTACCTTATCATCTATTGGTAACATGTTTAGCATTGGTACCAATGATAAGGCAAAAGTCGTACTATCTGTATCAGTGACATTTAAAATGACAGAATTAGATGGAGGTTTAGTGACAGGATTCGTTGAAGAATTGTCAGAATTGGATGTAATGTTACTTATGGCTATATTGGGTGAAGAATATAAATTGTCAGAAATTGATGCAATGTTAGAAATAACAAAATTGGGTGAAGAATGTGAATGGTTGGTATTGGTTGAATGTGTGTCGTTGACCGTATTAGTTGACACTGTTGTATTGACAGAGTCTGTTGTAGATTTTGCGTTGTCAAAATTTGAAAGAGATTCAGTCATATTATCCTCTGCGTTAGTTTTTGGTACAGAAGTTGAATCTGGAATCAGTTCTCCGGATTTGTCGTCAACGTTTAAAGTAGTTACTTCTGCTTCAGCTACTGGTAAATCTATATCAACTGTTGTTTCTTCTGCGTCGCATTCTGATTTCAGGAATGACAATTCATTGAAATATATGTATTTGCGCCTTTTGTAGGCGACTCCATAGACCCATTTTGGATCCTTTTGACGTTTGCATTCTCTGGTGAAGCAGGCTCGAAGGTTCTTCCATCTTTTTTGGATTATTTCACCTGAAGAACAAAAAAATATATATAAGTCGTAATTATTAAATGGACCAATTAGTCTTAAGTTTTTGCTGTTCTCTTACAATACTAATAACCTGCATCACTATTTCTTATGAAAGCTCAAAAGGTAAAATTTAGCACAACCTGGGAATCGAACCCGGGACCCCATTCCAAAAAAACCAGGTAAGGGCGAGTCTTACTTGCCCACACAGGGTTCTGTAGCACCAAACAATTAACAATATTTTGAACGGTCATTTATAAGTAAATTTACACTCAACAGCAAAACTAGATTTCTTTCGCTAAGTATGGTAATGAAAAACAAAGTTACTGCTGCAGTTTGCTGTAAAAGTCCCATATCTCAAAAACTAAACATCAAATCTTATACAAACCAATATTCGTTAAAAGTTTTTTGAAGTGAAATTTCTTATTCGACTTCCAACAAGTTTAACGCTACCATGGATGGATTTTCTAAAACTCACTAAGAGATGGCAGTATTACAAGATTTGTGACTACGTATTTCTACTATGTACGCAAGATGGCGTGCAAACAGTCATGCATTAGACTCTTCGGTGTGACCAGCCTTCGCTCAATTTCTATGAGTAGAATAACCTCGATAAACTAATACATAAGTAATAATTTTGTAATAAAAATAATACAACAAGAACACAACAAAATATTATTTAGAAGCTCAATAAAATAACGAAAATGAATGCGTGGCACTCGAACGCATGCGTGTAGTAATACGAAGTTTCAATTCTTTCGCGCGGAGGGACTTCACACAAAATTTGTTTTTTTTTTACGTTCTACAAACCCAGATTTTTTCAGATTAAGAAATTAGAAGGGTGGGGTCACATTTTAACACTTTGGAAGTGTCTATCTTCAAACGTAAAGTTCATTTAATCCCAATGAATGACTATTTCATGAAAAGGGGGTTAAATGAATTAATGGGGTTGCATTAATGACTTCAATGATTATAACTCAGTAAAGCCATATTAATTATGGCCGCGTAACATATTTTATTCAACATAAAATCTGTCACTGACAGGCAAATTGCATAACACGTAAGAAAAAAAAATTTCGCGGGCTACCCTGTCACTTCTACCTTCAATTCAATTCAATTTTTAAGGTTATGGCTCCATCGATCCACTTCTACCTTAATTTTAATGTTTGATAAATAAAACCAGTCGTTTCTAAAATGACGTTTTATTCCATTCTTCCACGCTTTTAAATAAACTATAATAATTTCAAGATTGTAACGATTATAGGAACAGGATTAATAACGATTTAAATATGTATTAACAATTTATTTATTTGATTAGGTTTTTTTTTTTTGCTAACCTTGCATTTCAAGTGGCATTTTACAGACAGAGGTCATTACGTTTCTATACTTAACGCATTATACATTTCGCAATTTAATGTAAACCAACAATGCAAACCAACTGTCAATGTTTATTACGCGTCAAGCCAAAAGATCCTGGGAGTACTGTATTTATTAGATTAAAACTAAAGGCGGAAACACACTTACGTGTCGTGGCGTGTCGCGACACGCCAGAAGCATACGGTTTCATACATCGTTGCGACACGACTCGCCATGCAAATAAAGGGTGTAAAACACCTCATAACGAAGCCGAAAGGCAGTGGTTCTCCCTGTCATTGCGATCATTTTTTTGTTCTACACCATACCTGGGAACCTTCTAGTTACGGAAATATTAGGGGAAGTTCCAAATTTTTGACAAGTATTTTTTTAAATACAAGTTTTTAATGTAAGATTTTTACTTTTAACACCTCCACGATCCCCGTACTATTTAATCCGTCCATCAGCACAATGTTTTGAGTGCGTTACATTGGGTTCTACCACAAAACATTATTTTACACCCCCCAAAAAAATCAATAATCGTCGTTTCCCACCAATAATTTTGCGTAAAGTTACTTAGTTTCATTTACAGAATGCTTGGTTGACGGCTTCGTGATGAGGTGATTTACACCGTGTATGTCCCTAACCATATTAAATGTATGAAACCGATTTCCTTCTGGCGCGTCACGACACGCCACGACACGTAAGTATGTTTCCGCCTTTAACCTAATAACAAAAACAACATTCAAAACTTACACTTGGCCCTCTTTTCTGCATCATTATAACTGTCCCAAACGTCTTTATATAATACTGACGTAATTTCGTACCATTCAACCCTTTTGTGTTGCAGATCGCTATAGTGCAAATGATTTTTCTCATACAAACATGGACGCTGTTTAATTTCTTGTATTAACAATTCTACATCAAGTTGAGCGTCGAGAAATACAGACGACATTGCTTTAATACACTATATCTTTCAAATACACTACAATTCACTATGCATTTCACTAAAACCGCGTTTGACGTTTAGAATGCACGCGGTTACTAAAAGTACGCCGTTTACGTCAAAGCGATCACTTCGTTCATTGCGCGCGCAGATGCCAAGCTCACTGCTATGCTACAGCGCTTTCTCGCTCTCACGTTCAGGAGCGAGTGAGAAAGCATGCTAGGTGTAGTTATGTTGGATCTGATTCCGAGCCTCTTACAGTCACGCGGTCGCTGTATGGAATTTTAGAACATATTTTGGTACAGAGATGGACGTTTTTCCGTCGCCACTGGTTGGTGAGTAACGCCCTGGCAACAGGGTTAATAAAAATCTTCGATAATCTTCACCGCCACCGCCACCGCACCGTGTCATTAATGAATATGAAGTTTTGTTAATTAGGTTTCAATACAACTAATTATTTATACTTAACGAAACTTTATTTATTATTCACAGAACTTACTAGGGGAACATGCATAGTAAACGGTTCACGTTATTAGGTCCTTCTTTGCGTAGTGAATAATTGAACTCCTTTTTTTTAATAGACCCCAGTTTCCAGTCTTGCTAAGTCGGAATGTGCGAATTGCGAATACCAATTGGCTTGTGTCCTTGAAATTCCAGTTGATTTCTCCTTATTTTGTCGTTATGATAACTCTCTTTTTTTGGGCAGTCGTGTAAAAACTAGAACCGTTTTATTCCTGTGTTTAGCTGTTGGCCTTATTCTTGATTCTATTTGACATACCGTAGCATCATTTTTAACTGACACCAAAAAAGGAGAAGTTTCACAATTCATGGGAATCATCAGATCTGGATCTGATGATTGAATCCTGGAGAAATCAAGGGAGCGCTTCATATTTAATAGGCACTTTTGAAGCCATTTGTGTATTTTTTTTTTCTAGACATGGTACTATGGAAATGAAAATTGGTACTTGACAATAATTTGTGTGAGATCCCATATAACTTAAAACGGGCCAAATGCGAGTCTTACTCGCACACAGGGTTCCATAGCCCCAAACAATATAATAACAATATTTTGAACGGTCATTCATTAGTAAACTTCCACTCTAACTTTTACTCCTCTTACTTTAGAAATTAGAGGGAGGGGGACACACGTTTTACCACTTTGGAAGTGTTTATTTTTCAAACGATTGACTTTGAAAAAAAGTGGTTTTAGAAACCTCAATGGCATTTTTAAAGATACTATCTATAGACACCCCGCACGTATAGGTTTGATGGCTTTTTTTTAGTTTCAGTACCGTGTGGGGAGGGGATGTCCTTAATCATTTTTTTTTTATTTTTGTACAAAAATCGTAAAGTGGTTCACAGAATAAAACTCAGTAAAGCCTGCCAAGTTTCAGCTGTGTAGTCCTAATAGTTTCGGAATAAAGTGGCTGTGACATACGAACGGACAGACAGACAGACATCACGAATCTATAAGAGTTCCGTTTTTTGCCATTCTGCAACGGAACCCTAAAAAGGGAAAAATAAAAACTTATTTTCAAAACATCTCAATGAAACAAACAATAGACACAAATGTGGAACTAAGGTTATTTTCCACTTTTTGTGTTTTTTAATTCGGTTGTTTTTTTTTTGAACATTTACAAACTTAAATGTCAACTTGGGCAATATTATTTAAACATGCGTATATTTGCCTATAAATGCCATTGGTATTGTTTTAAAATTATAAATGTAATCAGCCAACAAAAAAAAAAACTCCTAACAAAAAAATGCTGGCAACATGCTGTACGACCAGAAAGAAACATCATCCGCCAAGCCTGAACGCCCAAATATGTTGGGTTCGGCTTCCAGTCTAACCAGATGCAGCTGAATACCAGTATTTTACATGGAGCGACTGCCTATCAGACCTCCACAACCCAGTTAGTACTGGGTAATGCAGTTGCCATATAACAACATAACTGTTTGCCAATCTGTAGCCTTGAACCCTTGAACTCTGCTGATCGATACGGCAGGACGTTGAACTTTTGCAAGGTCGCCATTAGTCACAAAATCGACTGGTCTAATTTTTATCAAACTATAATACAATAATACAAGGTGTTGTTTTGCATCCTCGTCAAAATTCAAGAGGATGTCACAAAAGACATTAATAATCAATTAAAATAGTTCATTATTTATTTATAAATAAATGCTGTTTTTTTTGGTTGTTTATGTTTGTCAGTAATTAAAAATAACCCCCTTAACGTGGTTTAGGGAATATGAAATTATCGAATAGACGTTTGAGATTGTTTGTATGTATGAAAGCGTGTTTATCGGGCGAGGATCAGACAGGCTGCGTTTAAGACACGGGTGGTTCTCACTTACCGATTTTCGTAAATAAATCTCTTCCCATTTTATTATTGACTAGCGACCCGCCCCGGCTTCGCACGGGTGCAATGCTGATACTAAATACACTACAGAAAAACTGTGAACGTTGTATATAAAAACATAACGGCCCGCTCTGGCTTCGCACGGGTATAAAATATAATATAGCCTATGTCACTCACTGAAAAAATGATTAAAATCGATCCAGTAGTTTTGATTTATTCATTACTGCCCGTGGCCCGCACGCGTTAAATTTGGAGTAAAACAATTCCCCTTTCCCTAAACCATGAAGATTTCCTGCTATCTTTGGAATATTTAAATTCATGCACTACATTTTTACTTATTTACTTTTTACATTTTTACATATTTATTTTATTTTTACAATAATTAATATATTACAGAATGTCTTTATATAAAACGTTCACAGCTTTCTTGACATTAGACAATACAAATATCCCGCCCCGGCCGGCCGGTACCGGCGCAAACGCTACGTCCCGTAATTTTTAAATCTTTAGTATCTTCAAAAATATTCATTTAAATCATATGTTGTAAAGAACCATATTAGATCTATATTAAACCAACAATTTATTTAAGGTATTTAATTGGATAAGGATTAATGCTATATTGGTTCAAATCGCTTCGAAAATTAGCCATTATTTGTCGTAACGGAGTTTTCTGTAGATCTTTTCAATGTGTACAATACTTAGTACATTATTTTGATAAATCTCGTAGGGTTCAGCCTGCGTTTGCAATGTAAGCGGAAAAATGTAATTATTTACGACATCACATTAGAAACCTCAAAAATAACATTATTTCTCCACTATTCAATGGATGTTATTATACATATAAACCTTCCTCTTTAAGCCCTCTATCTATTAAAAAACCGCATCAAAATCCGTTGCGTAGTTTTAAAGATTTAAGCATACAAAGGGACATAGGGACAGAGAAAGTGACTTTGTTTTTAACCCCCGACCAAAAAAGAGGGGTGTTATAAGTTTTAAGTGTGTATCTGTGTATCTGTGTGTCTGTCTGTGGCATCGTAGCTCCCAAACGGATGAAGCGATTTTGATAAAATTGGTGTGCCATTTGAAAGGTATTTTAATCGAAAGTGTTCTTAGCTATGTTTCGAGAAAATCTGCTCAGCCGTTTGAAGCTCATCACCTCTTTTCTAGTTGATGAAGGGATTTAAACAACTTCTACGGGTCTAGTCGATTGGGAATTTGAATTCTTGTCACTTTCTCACCATGGGCATCGCCAGGGGGGTAGGCTGTACCCCCCTCTCCCCCCTATAAGCTCAAGTTTTTTTTAATTCATATCTTTCCTTGTTTTCGTTAATAAGCGAGAAGAGGCGCAACACCAAGAAAAGTGGAAGGAATGGGAGTAGACCTATGCCCAGGAGTGAGACAGTCAAGGCTAAGAAAAAATAATTTAAGTTTAAAAAGCATGAAATAAAAATTAAATTAAAAATTTAAAAAACCCCCGACGGACAAAACCTCTAAAAAAACCAAAAATAAAATTAATCCAAGCGTCGTAGCGTCGGGGGACCGCTAAGTAGACCACTTAGTACATAAAAATATATATACAAACAAAGCGGACCCCCGACGCTACGACGCTTGGATTAATTTTATTTTTGTTTTTTTAGAGGTTTTGTCCGTCGGGGGTTTTTTTTATACTATGTAGTGATTCGGGACGAGAATAATAACCTCCTTGAATTTGACGAGGATGCAAAACAACACCTTGTATAGCAGGTTGGTAGCTCATTGGTCTGAGTAGCACGTGGCTAAATAATAACATCTTTATGGTTAAGCCGTGCTTGCCGAGGTTGGTCCGTGGATGTGACCATAATTACATACCGGGTTTCCTCGGTGCCTCGGAAAGCACGTAAAGCCGTTGGTCCCGGCTGACAATCTTTGCCAGTCGTTACGAGTAGTCAGAAGCCAAAAAGTCTGACATCCAGTCTAGGCAAGGGGTATCGTAATACCCAATTACTGGTCTAAAATACTGGTACGCAGCTGCAACCCGTTGGACTGGAAGTCGACCCCAAGATAGTTTGTGATAAGGCTATGCAGATAGATGATGAGCTCATTGGTCTAGTGGTCGCAATCGCGACTGCTGAGCATAAGGGGCCTTCCATCAATCACGTGATTTTTTTTTACCATTTTTTAACCCCCCCTCCCCCTTGGTGATACGTGGTGAGGTTTAAGACGAACCCCCCGCCCCCACCCAAAATCACGTGTGTTATTAGTACCTACACAGAATCTTAAAATTTTTAGAATATTATCTTTAAACACAGGTTCTTCGTTCGTCTCCTGGCAACGGCAAGTCAAGGTCACACTACAAGCCGCTTTTCGGTTTAGAATCGCGCGTTTGACGAAAAAATTAATACACTTGATATCTTACTACACCCCCTCCCCCCTTGTGATATTTCGTGATTTTCGCTACCCCCCCCCCCCTTCAAGCCTCACGTGATTAATGGGCCGTCCATTATTTATTCCCTAAGGTACTAAGATCAATTCCTGGGTTTTACCATTAGAAATTTCTCAGGAGCAGCCACGGAGTCTGGATTTGTGCCCGGGTGATGGCAATAGGCTCGCCTCCTATTACATGGGACTTAAACATAACTGGCGAAATGTGGGTGTGCTATTACATACACCTGTGCCTAACCCTTCTGGGATTACAGGGGTGATGTTATGTTCATCATAACTGGCGAAATGTGGATTTGCCATTTTCTTTGGGTAGGTACTCTGCCACACACTTTGGGGAAAAAGTGTAATGTTATGTACTTACATATGTTTGTTAAATGTGATCGATATCATCATCAGCCTGTATTCGTCCACTGCTGGACATAAGCCTCTCCCATGACACGCCACTGAGCACGATCCTCGGCCACTCTCATCCAGCTCTTGCCAGCCGCCTTGCGAAGTTCATCGCTCCACCGAGTCTGAGGACGTCCTACGCTACGTTTACCGATCCGTGGTCTCCACTCAAGAACTCGTCTACCCCAACGGTTATCGGTTCTTCGGGTTATATGACCGGTACATTGCCACTTCAGCGTGCTTATGCGGTGGGCTATGTCGATAACCTTGGTTCTCTGTCGGATCACCTCGTTACGAACTCGATCTTTCAGAGAAACCCCGAGCATAGCCCTTTCCATAGCACGTTGAGCGACTTTAAATTTGTGGACCAACCCTACCGTGAGTGTCCACGTTTCGGCACCGTACGATATGACGGGTAGGACGCACTGATTATAGACTCTCGTCTTTAGACTCTGTGGAATTGGTGATGTGATGACTCGACGCAGTTTCCCATACGCTGCCCAGCCCAGCTGTATTCTTCTGTTGGTGATCGATATATCGGCCGCTTACTCCACCAAAACACAGTTTCCAATACAATCTTAACGCATACATCCTGCCTACCCCTTCTATGATAATAGGATTATAATTTCAAGTAACTAACAATAATTATTCATCCATTTCTTAGTCACGTTTCGTGACCATGGTTGATGGAAATGGATTAGAATTCTGCCATCGCAGTAAAGGGGAGAAAAGGGGGTAAGAGGGGTGAAAGCTATTTTTAATCTAAATGCTAAAACCATCCTGCCTTTGGATAGTTAAGGGTAGTCTGGAGTTGTGAGGGGGTGATATGGTTCTAAATAGGGGTGTTTTTTTTTTAAGTAACAACTTTGCATATTTTAAGGTTGTGGAGGCAAGTTTGGTCCGGATGGAGTGTTCCGTACATGGATATATAAGTATTACATCGATGGTTCCGTACCTTACAAAAAGCAATAACAGAGTCACTACTTTAGAAAAAAAAATCGCTTACCTTGCAAATCTTTCTACATCATTCGTTCATTATAATAATGTATAAACTTAACATGAATAATATAACTGAGATTTTGTAACAATATTTAGATTTAAAAGAGTGTCCATGGAGTTTCTTGCCCATTCTTTTCCATAGAGATCTACGCTTTGGAATAGGCAACTACAGTACTTTGACAAGTTATTATGCCTTGTGACTGAGACTGTAGCTTCGTTTTTTTTTCGTTGTTTGACTTTCAAAAGTGCTTGGATCTGATTTCAATAAATGCTTTGCGTTTGAGCTGTAGTTTGAGAGTCCGTGTTAAATAGTAGATTGTATCATAAGGGAGCAAAAGAATATTTTTACGGCGAGGGCGTTTTTTGAATCCAGAGCGAAGTGAGGGATTCTTTAATAGAATCCTGAACGTAGCGAGGGATTCAAAGTACGTCGCCCGAGCCAAAAATATATTTTGCCCCGAGTGATACACTCTGCTTTTCATCACCCACTATGAGAAAACAGGCGCCTCATATTCTATTGTAATATTATTATTTAATAAAACATAGAGTAACAACTAAATTGAAATTAAATGTTATCTAATAATAAAACAACTAAAAACTTATATTAACATTTGAGACATTTTCACAATTATGACAATTTATTGTTATTCGGCTGGCGGCGCGGCTATGGGCCGTCGTACCAGCCAGTCTTTATTCAAACAATATTTGCGTGCGATTTCTTTGGCGCTGAACACTAAGATGTTCCAAATTCAAAAAGTGCGCCGCAATTATCTTTGCGGCGCACTTTTTGAAATAAAGAGGAATAAAAATTCATTACTGCCCACTAAAAGTTTCTTATAGAAAACACTACCTTTAGGTGCACTTAAAGGCGAAGCAAGTCGTCCTTTTCGAATAGGTGGGATGAAAATAATATTACATGAAAAATTATTGTAGTATGAGAGTCACAAACGTCTGAAAAAAAAACAGAACAGAGAGATTCACAGACACTAGAAAACTAGAAACTGTCAATTTTGAAAAAAAAATAAGAGTAAGGTAATATTCTCATTATTCAAATAATAGACAAAGCAACCATCATTCTACATATTTTAAATCAAGTGATACAAAACTCATTGAAATTAAATCATCCCTAAAATGATAATAGGATATAATAACATAATTTATACAATGAATTTGCGCAATTAATTAATAACAATACAGTCAGTACAATACAGCATTTTTTAAATCTAGTTACAGTACTGTTGCTTGTGGAGAGCAGCGGTGGCCCAGTGGCCCCGACTTACGAGGTGTGGAACCGTGGTAACGAATCCAGACAGGCGCATTACTTCGTAATTTCTAAAAATTCGAAGACATGTGACATCTACCAACCCGCATTGGGCCCGCGTGGTGGATTACAGCTCACTCACTCTCATAGAGAGGAGGCCTGTGTCCCAGCAGTGGGAACATTATAGGCTGATGATGATGACTGTTGCTTGTAGAATCAGCAGTACCTACTGTAGATGAATCGAAAAACTACAAAAACTTTAGACTAAGGAACTCTAAAACAGTAAATAGTCTACTTTCTCAATACTTAGTGCTCAATGCGAGCCTTTTAAAGAGCTAAATGGATCTCTCAGGTCTTAGATGTGGGAACCAAACGATTTTTTTTTATACGACTGTTGGAGTTTTGAGGACAACGAAGAAATAGTAATGAGGTTGTGTAGTAGATAAGGAATACTCTATCTACAAGGTGTTGATTTGCAACCTCGTCAAATTCAAGGAGGTAACTATGCTAATAATTCTCGTCCCGAATCAATAATAAAATAGGTAGGTAATTTTTCTTTTTTACGGAAATCGGTAAGTGTGAACCACCCGTGTTTTAAACGCGGCCCGTCTGGTTCTTGCCCTATAACCTCGCTTACACAAATACAAACAATTTCAAACGTTTATTCGATAATTTCTTACTCCCTAAACCACGTTAAGGGGATTATTCTGAAATATTGTCAAACTTAAACAACAAAAAAAAATCTGCGTTTATTAATAATTAACAGGTACCGTAATTTTAATTGATTATTTATATGCCTTTTGTACCACCACCTGAAATTTGACGAGTTTGCAAAACAACACCTTGTATATATACATCTGTACAAATAAATGAAATTGAAGTGTCTGTTTGTAATATTACAATAACCGCTTTTTACTAAATGCATATGAATGTATAAACGGTACATATACCAACATAACTTTTTTTTTTTTTTTAATTTTTGCCTGTCTGTCTGTCTGTTCCGGCTAATCTCTGGAACGGCTGGACCGATTTTGACGGGACTTTCACTGGCAGATAGCTGATGTAGTAAGAAGTAAATTACGCTACTTCTTAAATTCCACGCAGACGAAGTCGCGGGCACAGCTAGTCTATCATAAGTCCACCAATTAACTTAGAAAATACGTAGGAAACAACCATCAAGACTCTGAACCTCCATTCAACATTCCATTTATTTTTCCAAATACACTATATTCCTTAATTTCCATTGTCTCGTTTGTTTAGTGGCAGGACGCGCAACTGCTGAGCTTGAGGTCCAGGATTCGATTCCCGGGTTGGGCAAAGTGTTATTGGGTTTTACCATCAGGAATTCTCTCTCACTAGCAGCCATACAGTTTTTTTTTTTACGGATGGGAAATCATCAAATGACTTCTCCCGCTTTGGGCGGAGCTGGTGGGAGTGTCAGACTTATATTGACTAAAACCCATCCATGTTCCTTTTTAGCCCTTTTGTGTTCCAGGGCCACGGTATCTCTATCAAACAACCCGCAGCCCTGGCAGGCATCAGCCCTCTCGGACCCCTTCCGATTTGCTGACATCTCCTTGAGGCGCGCGTGGAACACAAACGCGCCGTCGGTACGGCCTGTCGTCATAAGACGGACGGACGGTGAGCTAGCCCATTACTCACCGTCCACAGGCCCGCACCTACGGTGGCCGGGGGCCACTGGTTGCCTCCCGACGCCCGGGGCGTCTCCCCCGGCGGCTGGGACGTGAGGTTCTCTCCCTCTCACGTTCCGCCACCTCCTTCGCTAGCATGACTGCTTCGCAGAAGGCGACGGCATCCCATTCCCTCTCGCTCCGGACATGGATTGAACCAGGGCCGGACGCGAGAGGTCGCCGCCGCCAATCGCCGCTATGAGGACACGGCGGTGCTCAGCCCCAGCCACACAGTCTGGATTTGTCCCCGGTTGGTGGCAATAGTCTCACCCCCTGTAACATGGAACTGTGTCATAAATGGCGAAATGTGAGTGCACTTGTTAGGTACAACCTCTGCCTACCCCTTCGGCGTAATGTTTTAGGTTTCCTCACGATGTTTTCCTTCACAATTTTTGAGAGCAGCGATGATGAAATAAATTACACAAAGGAATGCGCCTGCCTGGGTTCGAACCCACGGCTTACTGTTCGTAAGTCGGGGCTGCCACCACTGGGCTACCGCCCCGCTCTCGTTGCAGCCTCATGCTGAGTGGTAACCTACTTGTCGCTGCCACGACGTGCAATTTGACAACTTTTATAAATTTTATCTTATTGTACTTACAAATTTTTGATATTCTTTGTATGTTTATAGTGTTCATTGTTATTTTGTATGCACGTCATGTCCCTGCGACAAATATTATATGTTTTCTTTTTTCTTTCTTTGAATTTGTTATTATTTAAAAAAAAGGAACAAAAACGCTGTTGGGTTTTTTTTTTAATATTTTTGTCTAAATAAGAACAGCCACACGGGGATTCAAGGTTAAGCCGCGCTTTTCCAAGGTCGGTCTGTTGGGTGACCATCTATAACATAACCGAGTTTCCTCCGTGCTTCGGAAAGTTAGTTAGTCCTGGCGATCCTAAGTAGATCTTCGACAGTCGTTACAGGTAGTCTGTGTCCCGAAAATCTGACAACCAGTCTTACCAAGGGGCATTAAATTTCTCAGTACTAATTGGGTTGTGAAGTTCAGATAGGCATTCGCTCCATGTAAAATACAGCACGCGTAGCATGACCACAGTAGAAACGAGTTTCGTCTACGAAATCGACATAATGACAGATAGACAATGACAATGTGACAGTTTGTTGATTCTTCCGTCGAGATAGCCCGTTTTTACGGCGGTCAGTTAGATTGGAAGCTGACCCCAATATAATTGGGTAAAGGCCTAAATAAAAGTCTTATGTTCAATTTTAAACTTTTGGCGTTGAGATGAGCGATGAAAATCAAAAAGTATGTCTAGTTTTATTAAGGCGATTATCACACTGCCACGCATCACGCTGCATGTTGCGTGTTAACGCACCTACGCGCGTACTTGCGGGAGTGCAGATTGGCATCATCGTACGGGTTTTTACGAACTCACGCGCGTAGTTGCGTTTTGTGGAATTACGGTGGCTCTGACTCATGTCATTCAAAACCGTTCGCTGTGGTGATAGTGCAGTGCAGAGCCCATCCAAAATCACGCACGGCACTGCAGCTCGGTTTGCCATACCCTGCGTCTCGCCCCGCACCCACGCGCGTGTGCGCATATTTTTCTCCGCTTGTAGGCGCGTGATCTGCATGAACGCGCGTGGATGCATTTTCTGTGTGTTGAACTGTGCAAGTTTTCTATACAAATGGAGATACTTACAAGCAACCTTAAAACACGCTTTCACGCGCTACGCTGCGTGGTGCGTGGCAGTGTGTTAACCGCCTTACTTTGAAGGTACGCACCGCTACAAATCAAGCTTCATTTCCAGTATAACATGACCTCGCTTTGTACAAATTTCTAGTACAAGTCAGAACTTGCTTGATTGGTCGCCGAGCGTAACTTATCCTAACTAATATTATAAATGTGAATGTAAGCTTGTTTGTTACGCTATTACGCGAAAACTACTCAACCGATCATCATGAAACTTTGTACACATATTATTGAAGGTATTAGAAGTAACAAAGGCTATACAGTATGTTAGGTTAAACCAGGGTCATAATATTGAGGGAGATTCAGTATTCGATTCTCGTCCCAAATATGTAAAAAACCTATAACGTATATAGAAGAATTTTTAATGTGTTGTTTAGTGCCTAGATATTTTGCACTGTCCTAAGCCAGGTAAGTTTAAAGTATGAAGGGAAAATGGATTATACCTAAGAGTCATTGACCCCCTCACATGTTCTGCGATAGTATTAAGTCGCTAGCGCAAGGGTGTATACACGTTGCGTGACATTTGCGAAAATTTTGGTATGGTTCTGTCTGTTATTTATCAGTGTTTTTTTTTTTTTTGTTTATATTTTTATTAGTATCATGTTAGCATGTACTATTATGGGTTTGAATATGTCCCTCGTTTAAACTAACATACTGTATATCATCACGCTACGACCAATAGGAGCGGAGCAGCAATGAAAATTGTTGCGAAAACGGGGAAAATGTGACGCAGACGAAGTTGCGCGGGACAGCTAGTATTATATTGTTCGCTGTTCGAGCTTGGTTGTGGGTACTGAGTAAACTTCAAACTAAGATATTAGGCGCCCACCAAGTTAATCAAATACTCATTAACATTCATGCAGGCCACAGCTTGACTAACAATAAACATTAGATTACTAGAAATAGGTCAAACTAGTGTTTAAGGTTATTATGGAGCAATTAGCGTGGTATTGTCTAATATGTGATGGTTATAGAGTACACATAATCTGCCTAGCCTTTTCCCAAACTATGTTGGGGTCGGCTTCCAGTCTAACCGCATGCTGCTGATAATGATGCTGCAAAGACAAATGAATGCTGAAACCCGAAACCAGGGGTTTGTCGCCAACTAGATACGAGAGACTGGACACATCTCGTGTCGAGTTGTCGAAAATCAGTAAAGGAAAATTGCCATATCCATATCATCCATGCTATTCTTGTACTTTCCTTTTCATTTCAAACTCATGCTTCTTTGAAACTAAAAGCGTAATAAGCTATTCTGGGTCAATAATTACGTGTCATAGCAATAGGAAGACACTTTAAAAATATGGGATGGAAAGGAAGGACAACGACGCTTTAAAGGTTAACACGTATTCAATTCAACATTCTGATACCACATGGTTTTTTTTTGCCGGTTACTAAAAAAATCGACAAGCGCGAGTCGGACTCGCGTACTAAGGGTTCCGTGCCATTATTTATAAAAAACGAGCAAAACAAAACACTTTTTTGTATGCGAGCCCCCTTAAATATTTATTTTATTCTGTTTTTAGTATTTTTTGGCATAGCGGCAACAGAAATACATAGTCTGTAGAAATTTTAACTGGCTAACTATTACGGTTTATGCGACCTGGTGACAGACGGACGGAAGGACGGACAGCGAAGACTCAGTAATAGAGTCCCATTTGACCCTTTGGATACGGAACCCTAAAAACAGCTCTTTCCTACAAAACTGCAAAACCTACACGGTCAAAATGTACGGAACAACTGTTTATTTTTTTAAATTACCTGTAGGACTCGTAGTGTTCGAGGTCCCGTATGCCTGAAAATTTTCTTTGGCTACTATAAAATCTTCTTTCACATAAGCCTAGATGTTCGGGGCTCCGTTTACGACCTCGGGTGAAATGACTTCCAGGGACACGCGCGCTTGTCTTTTAGTTTCTTCGCAGGAATACTATCGCGTCCCGATGACTCGTGTCTTGCTCCAAATGCCAGGTGTACATAGACCCTTCACTAAACAGTCAATCAAGCATTCTGTATATCAAAATAAGTAACTCTACTCAAAATAAATTACTGGGAAATGACTTTTTTTTTCGTGAAATGACTTTCTACGGTAGGATTCAAATTAACGCATTCAAGACATTGTGCTGATGGATGCCACCTGGGTCGTGTAGGTATTTAAAGTAAAGTTTTAATATTGTATACATCTACCGACGCCAGCAGGTCAAGCCACCCATTCAACTTTAAACCTTATTCTTTAAAGATAAAGTTGAAAATCTATTAAAGAAAGACAGATTGTTTTAGGTTTAAGTGCTTTGACCTAACAAAAAGTCGGAATTTTGACCCCCAATATCTCCGTTTCTAGTTACGAAGATATTCGGTTTACCAGGTATAGCCTAGAAGAAAAATAAATCACACTGTCGAGGAGAGTAAAGTGTGCTTTTCGATTTCGCGCATTAAGTAATTTCTGAACTATCATTTGTTTTCCCCACCCGCTTTTGAGTCACGCGAGTCGCTTGAGCGCGCGGGTTGTGGCCAAGCATTGTTCGGGGTCTAAGAAACGTACAATGTTTCCTCAAGGGACATTGCCAATCTTTCTCAGACCTCGTTAAGTTCCTCCATGTTCGCCCAACGGTATACATATTGATTCTTATGTAATTTTAGCTTTTATGTTAGATTTCTTTGCCGGTTGTTTGATTTTTGTGGCTTTCCTGCTAAGAAAAGGCAAGGTGTCACTGCGATTTGAGACAAGAGGTTATTTTTTTAGTAGTTCCCAATGTGGAGTTTAAAGACGTGATCGTGAAATCGATGGCTTCCAATTCTGGAGCACTTGAGTTTTATTAACACTCATGAATTTATGCTCATCTGTCAAAAAGTAATTTTAATCGCCATTTTTCCATAGGTTAGTCATCACCTTGGGCCTGACAAAAATCACTCTGAAATTATTATTTTCTTCATCAAAATTTTAGTTTTCATTTATCATTTTACATCGAACAACGACAAAATCAATTTCATTCAACTCACCCTTTAAAAATTAGTCAATGCTAGGGTGTAAACATCGTTTCTTTTACCCAATAGTATCTAAATGCATTCACTAGTTATTACTCGGTTTACAAAATCCATTGAAAGAGGTGCAATTTGTTATCTTTAATCCGTAAATTAATCCCCTGTCAAATCTTCTAAGAAACTAGATTTTACAAAGTTAAAAAAAAAAAACAATAAATTAAGTTAATCAGTTCAAATCAAAATCATTTATTTAAAGTAGGCCAGTTACAGGCACTTTGAATAAGTCGAACAAAAATAAAAAGGGAGTAACAGTCCCAGTCACAAGACATAATAACTGTGAAAGTATAATAATGTTGCCCATTCCAAAGCGTAGATCTCTATGGAGAAGAATGGGCAAGAAACTTCAGCTCAATTTTATTTAATGTTTGTCCTAATGCTTATCCTAAGACTAATGGCCTTTCAACAAAACATCTTCTGGCTAGCCTTTTCCCAATTATGTTAGTGTCGGTTACCTGGTCTAACCAGATGCAGCTAAATACCAGTATTTTACATGGAGCTGCCTATCTAACCTCCACAACCCAGTTACTACTAGGTAATGCGATACCCCTTGGTAAGACTGGTCGTCAGACTTTTGGGCCACTGACTGCCTGTCATCATCATCATTAATGTTCCCAGTGCTGGGACACAGGCCTCCTCTCTATGAGAGGGAATGGGCTTTAGTCCACCACGCGGGCCCAGTGCGGGTTGTTAGATGTCACATGTCTTTTTAGTTCTAGGAAATGCCGGTTTCCTCACGATGTTTTCTTTCACCGTTTTGAGAGCAGCGGTAATGACACAAATTACACAAAGTAATGCGTCAGCCTGTATGGGTTCGAACCTACAACTAGCTGCTCGTAAGTCAGGGCTCCCACCACTGGGCCACCGCTGCTCTGACTGCCTGTAACGACTGTCAAAGATTTAAAATGACAGCTGGGACCAACGGCTTAACGTGCTTTCCGAGGCACGGAGGAAACTCGGTATGTAATGGGTCAGCCACACCAACCTGGGCAAGCGCGAATCAACCCGAAGATTGCTCAGAGCTGGAGTTATTACTTAGCCATGAGCTCCTCTTTCAATAATACAACAAAAACTGATAGCAACTTCTTCGCTATCACACGTAATACCACCCCAAAGATGTTAGTAGCTCAAAGCTTAGGGGTGCTGAGTCAGAAAACCTCCCCGTGCGCCTAGTGGCTGCTAGTCCTTCTCGATACGTCTGGAGGGAACAGCAGCTGCTAGGACGGTGCACCCCGGGCGCCGGCAGTGTCCTTCCCCGAGGAGTGGGGGGTGAGGGGTCCAACCCGGACCAACGCGGCGTTTCTCCGCGTGACTCTCTGAAAAGCAGAGGGCACAGTGGAGGAGCAAGGGCGGGCTCGGTGTGCACTCACCCTGCCTCCGAGCAGACAGTGAGGGACGTAGTCCTTCGCTGTCCCCGTCGTTCTCGTAATCCCATCATCGGAGTGTCGTGGATCACGTCTCGCGGCTTCGATCGGGACCGAGGGTCTTGGCTTAACCACCCGGACCGCGAGGTAGAAAACCTCTATAAAAAGTTACCCCGAATCTCAAGCGGCGGCGCACCGTGAGGGGATGTATGGCTGACGGGTGTTCCCATGGAACAATCAGTCTCTAGTGCGACCCCCGCCAGGGTACCAGCCGACCCCCTGGCGGGTTATAAATGTAAAAGGCTTATCCGGGTACAGGGGGCACTGCCCGGATGGACCTCGTATTTCCCCCATACTCGTGGGATCTTAATGGATAATAATAAAAAAATAAAAAACCCAGCCGGTAAAGGCAAAGAGAGGGAGAGGAGGGATGCGGGGTCGGAGTCCGACGCCGCGTCCAGTGAAGTGAGCGTGGGAAGCTCAGAGAGCTCCCACTTCGAGAGGGCCAGGACTGCTGCGGAGGAACGCAAGCGGTCCAGACCGGAAGGCGACCGTGAGTCGTCCTCTGAAGGGGAGCTTGCCTCGGCTCCAAAAATTTCCACCAGCAGGCGTGGTGGAATAAGGGGCATGGGGAGGGGGCTCTCAGCCTCCGAGAGATCGGGGGTGGCCGGTCGCGGGCAGGCCCACTCGGGCACCTGTGAGGACGCGGCAGGTGAAGCTGGCGGCTCCGATGCGGAGCGTAAGGCCAGGTTTGTGAAGGAGGTGGAAGCTGCAATAAGGGTCGTGGCCTTGAAAGTCAAAACATCGACAAAACTCGGGGCCATACCTGCAGCTTCCGCCTCCATCATGGCGGCAGTGGAGGCTAGCTTCCCTCCACCTGGCGAAGTGGCAAAACTGCGGGCGGAGGTCGCCCGTCTGACGGCCGCCACGGAGCTTCTCCGCGAGGAGAACATGAAGCTTCGGGCAGACCTGACCGGTCTGCGAGAGTCTGGCTCCCGCGAGGTGCCTCTGCAACAGCAGAGCCAGCCTGTGCCGGAGGAGAACCAGGTGCTGCACCTGGTCCGGCAGGAGCTGGCTGCCGTCCGGGCGCGGTTCTCTGTCCTGGAGGGCATTGTACTGCGCCCCCCCCTGGCGGCGAACAAGGTGGCCGCTGCCCCGGGGGCGGGCTCGGGCCCGAATGCGAACCCGGGCCCGAGGGAGGTCCCGGGCCCGAGGGTGGTCCCGGGCCCGAAGGCAGTTTCATATGCGGCTGCTGCGGCTGCCAATTCTGAGCCAGGGCAGTCTGGCCAGCCCTCAGGCAGGACTAGGGCGGGCCCTGGAAAGTCGGCTCCGCCGAAAACGTCAGCGGCCCAGAAAAAGGGCAAGGTGGCTCCTCAGGTGGTGGCAGTGCCAGCAGCAAGCCGGCCGCAGCCACCGCCGCCACCCACCATGCCTGCCACGGCCGAAACCGAGTGGCAGGTGGTCGGGGAAAAAAGGAGGAAGGGACGAAAGGCGGCCAAAAAGGCCCGCAATGAGGAGAGAAGGCGTCAGCACAAGGCGCGAAGCGTCGCGGCTCGACTCCGCGCCCCGAAGACCGCAGCTGTAGTGATCACACTACAGCCGGAAGCGGAAAAGAGGGGCGTGTCATACCGCGACGTGCTGACAAAGGCGAAGGCGACGGTGAATCTCGGGGAGCTTGGGATCACCGGGGGACTCCGGCTCAAAGTCACCGCGACAGGGGCTAGAGCGCTGGAGATCCCCGGAGAAAATAGCGGCCTGTCCGCTGACGCTCTGGCTGAAAAGCTCAGAGCGTCCCTAGATGCGGATGAGGTCCGAGTCTCCAGGCCCGTCAGATGCGCAGACATGCGCATCCTGGGTCTAGACGACTCAGTGACCCAAGAGGAGGTGGTCGCCGCCGTCACCAGGACCGGTGGGTGCCCTGCCGAGCAGGTCAGGGCAGGCACCCTACGTCCGGACAACTCGGGCATGCGAACCGTAATGGTAAGCTGCCCTGTGACGGCGGCAAGAACGATCGTGGAGGCTGGAAGGCTCCTGGTAGGCTGGGTGTCAGCGCAGGTTAAGCTGCTGGAACCCCGACCTCTGAGGTGTTACCGGTGCCTCGTGGGACACCACGTGAGTTGTCAGTGCACCTCGGAGGTGGACCGCAGCGACGTCTGCTTCCGTTGCGGTCAGCCCGGTCATATGGCCGCGGCCTGCTCTGCCCCACCGCACTGCACTGCATGTGCGGCAGCGGGCAAACCGGCCGATCACCGGGCTGGGGGCAGGGCCTGCGTACCACCCACCAGGACCAGGGGCAAGGGAAGGCCCTCAGCCACCGCCACCACCGTCGCCATCGCCGCAGCAGTTGCCGCCACTGTCGCTCCCACCACTGCCGCCAGTACTGCCGCCGCATCAACATCTGTCGCGGGGCCCTCACAGGGGGCCCGGGAGGGGGCTGAAATGGAGTGCCAATAATGGCCCCATTACGCCTCCTCCAGGCGAACATCAACCACTGCCGCTGTGCTCAGGATCTGTTGCTCCAGAGCATGGCGGAGTGGTTGATTAACGTCGCCGTGGTCGCTGAGCCGTACTTTGTCCCGCCCAGGGAAGACTGGGTGGAGGACCTGAGCGGCTCAGTGGCCATAATTTCGTCGGCCGCCACCGGTACCCCGACCCTTGAGAGTGTCAGGAAGGGTCAGGGTTGCGTAGCAGCACGGTTCGGGGAGATCGTCGTAGCGGGAGTCTACTTCTCCCCGAGCCGAACTCTCGCCGAGTTCCACAACTCCCTCATGGAGTTGAGTGTCGTCATCCGCAGCTATTCCCTCCCCGTGCTTGTGCTCGGGGACTTCAATGCCAAAAACTTGGCTTGGGGTTCTCGTTGCACAGATGTGCGGGGT
This sequence comes from Cerastis leucographa, assembly GCA_963082945.1. NCBI lineage: Eukaryota > Metazoa > Arthropoda > Insecta > Lepidoptera > Noctuidae > Cerastis > Cerastis leucographa. The sequence goes on along the minus strand of OY720369.1, from coordinate 1,786,213 downwards.
AGGATGGTGGAGGACTGGGCTCTGGAGGTGGGCCTGGTCGTCCTAAATCGGGGTTCTGTCCCCACGTGTGTGCGGATGCGGGGCGAGTCGGTGGTGGACATCTCGTTCGCTAGCCCCACTCTGTCACCGCGTGTCGTTGACTGGCGCGTTATGGAGGGGGTGGAGACCTATTCCGACCACCGGTACATCCGGTTCGATGTCTCCGCCCAGGACTCAAGCGCGCCGGTCTCACAGGCCCCGAGTGGTCCGCGTTGGGCGCTGAAGCAGCTGGACCGGGAGCTCCTCCTGGAAGCCTCGATAGTGCAGGCCTGGGTGACATCACCGAACAGGCCTGCCGACATCAACAACGAGGCAGGGTGGTTCCAGGAGGCCATGTCCGACATATGCGACGTGGCAATGCCCCGAGTTCGGCCAGGACGCGCCCGGCGTCAGGTGTACTGGTGGTCGCGAGAGCTGAAGTCTCTGCGCGAGGCGTGCGTCGCCCCGCGGCACCTGTACGCCAGGCATCGCAGGCTCCGCATCCGCCCTACGGATGCGGCAGCCATTGAGGCGGAGCTGTACGAGGGATACAGAGCAGCGAAGACCGCCCTCCAAGAGGCTGTCCAGCGGGCCAGGGACCTGGGCCGCGAGGAGATGCTGGAGACTCTCGACAGAGATCCGTGGGGGCGCCCTTACAAGATGGTGCGGGACAAACTCCGCACCTGGGCCCCCCCGCTGACGCAGAGTCTCCGCCCTCAGCTCGTGGAGGACGTGGTGAGCGCTCTGTTCCTTCTGCGAGGGGAACATCCTCCCCCGCCTATGGCTCCGCCGCTTGCGGTGCCAGAAGTGGACCACAACGAGGACGATGACGACATTCCCGAAGTGACCGGGGTAGACCTGAGAGTGGCGGTAGGCAGGCTTAAAGCCAAAAATACCGCCCCGGGACCCGATGGCTTGCCTGGCAAAGCCTGGGTCCTGGCCTCGGAGGCTCTCGGGCCCCGACTGGAAGGGCTCTTAAGCGCATGCTTGGAGAGAGGCCAGTTCCCGCTTCGTTGGAAGACGGGGAAGCTGGTCCTCATCCGGAAGCCGGGGCGCCCTGCGGACTCTCCGTCCGCATACCGGCCCATTGTGTTGCTCAACGAGGTGGGCAAGCTCTTTGAAAGAGTCATTGCGAACCGCCTCGCCGGGCACCTTGTGGGGATGGGGCCGGATCTTGCGGATCACCAGTTTGGTTTCCGCAGGGGGCGCTCGACGGTGGACGCCATCATGCGCGTGAGGGCTCTCACGACGGGGGATGCGGTGTCCCGGGGTGGGGTCGTCGTGGCGGTGTCTCTTGACATCGCCAACGCCTTCAACACCATGCCCTGGAGCTGCATAAGGGAGGCACTCCGGTATCACCGGGTGCCGACCTACCTTCGTCGTGTGGTCGGGGACTACCTGACGGACAGGGCCGTCATCTACCCTGGTCGCAACGGAGAGTGGAACCGGCGAGAGATGTCATGCGGTGTTCCACAGGGATCGGTTCTGGGGCCGCCCTTGTGGAACATCGGCTACGACTGGGTGCTGCGCGCCGACCTCCCTAGCGGTGTCAGCGTAGTTTGCTACGCTGACGACACGCTGGTGCTGGCACAGGGGAGGTCGCACGAGGCGGCGGCCGAACTTATGACACGCGGGGTTGCGATAGTCGTGGAGAGAATCCGGCATCTGGGTCTCGAGGTGGCATTGCACAAGTCCGAGGCCATGTGCTTTCATGGGCCTCGGAATGCGCCACCGTCGGGATCCACACTGACGGTAGGAGGGGTTTCCATCGGCGTCGAGTCGACGCTAAAGTACCTAGGGCTTGTCCTCGACAGCCGGTGGAACTTCGTTGAGCACTTCCGACGTTTGGCCCCAAAACTGGAACGGGCAGGGGCTGCATTCAAGCGGCTCTTGCCCAACCTGGGGGGTCCAAACGCCTCCTGCCGGAGGCTCTACGCGGGGGTCGTGCGGTCCATGGCCCTTTATGGGGCCCCGGTGTGGGCGCGTTCTTTAAGGCGGCGAGCCGCCCATTACCTGAACGCGCCCCAGAGGGTGGTAGCCGTAAGGCTGATCCGGGGGTACCGCACGATCTCCGGCGAGGCGGCGAGCCTCTTGGCCGGATTGCCACCATGGGATCTGGAGGCGATGGACCTCGCGCGCCTGCATGAATGGCGCGCGGAGGCACTACGCCGGGGGGAAACTCCGCTGCCGCGGCAAATTGTCGCTCAGCGGACAGACCTCCGGCGCGATCTCATGGTGGCATGGAGACAGCGACTATCGCAACCACGTGCAGGGCACGCCACAATAGTGGCGATAAGTCCCCTCTTTGAGGAGTGGCTAGAGAGGCGGCACGGCGCCCTCACCTTCCGCCTGACGCAGGTCCTCACCGGACACGGTTGTTTCGGGAGGTTCCTGCACCGAATTGGGCGGGAGGAAACGCCCGGGTGTTACCATTGTGAGGATCGGCCGGAGGACACGGTGGAGCACACCGTGGAGCTCTGCCCCGCTTGGGCTGAGCACCGCCGTGTCCTCGTAGCGGCGATTGGCGGCGGTGACCTCTCGCGACCGGCCCTGGTTCAATCCATGGTCCGGAGCGAGAGGGAATGGGAAGCCGTCGCCTCCTTCTGCGAAGCAGTCATGCTAGCGAAGGAGGTGGCGGAACGTGAGAGGGAGAGAACCTCACGTCCCAGCCGCCGCGGGAGACGCCCCGGGCGTCGGGGGGCAACCAGTGGCCCCCGGCCACCGTAGGCGCGAGCCTGTGGACGGTGAGTAATGGGCTAGCTCACCGTCCGTCCGTCTTATGACGACAGGCCGTGTCGACGGCGCGTACGTGTTCCACGCGCGCCTCAAGGAGATGTCAGCAAACCGGAAGGGGCCCGAGAGGGCCGATGCCTGCCAGGGCTGCGGGTTGTTCGAAAGAGATACCGCGGCCCTGGAACAAAAAGGGCGAAGAAGGAACATGGGTGGGTTTTAGTCAGTACAAGTCTGACACTCCCTCCCGCTCCGCCCAGAGCGGGAGAAGTCATTTGATGATTTCCCATCCGAAAAAAAAAAAAAAAAAAAAAAAAAAGCTCAAAGCTTAAAAATTCAGAATCCATCAGAAGGCTAATTACTTCGTCGAGCTCTCGTAAATCAGGACGTCTTAAGTGTCAGTACGCCTTGTACTTTTACTACAGAAGTTACTTTACTATTTATTATAGTAGATAAGTAAGCTCTTTTTATTTTTGTAGATAGAAGAGATGCATGTTCGAATACCGGTATTGAGCTGCATCTGGTTAGACTGGAAGCCGACCTTAAGCCAACTTTAAGTCCCATTAATTGGGAGCAAACCTATTGCCGTCAACCGGGCACAAATCCAGACTACGGGGCTGCTACTAAAATCCAATAACGCTTTGCCCGACCTGGGAATCGAACCCGAGACCTCCTGCTCAGCAGTTGCGACCACAAATTTTCTATATTTTATCTTTTTACCAAAAATGAGTGCAAATTTGTTCACAAGTAAGCTCTTTACAGACTACCTTATTCCCCACATTAAAACCATCCTCCCCTAAGATTGCATAACATCATCTGCTATCAATTCCTTTAGAGATGTCGTCAGCCCCGTTTAGCGGATCGTTAAGTAACCAATGGCGCGTTCAGAGGGCGCCACTAGACCGAAACTGCGGAATCCGTTTGATTGTACCTAGTAAACGTTTGGGTGAAGCTTTCCTGAATTCCTTGGTCTGCATTTGGAGCTGAAGTTTGTTTTAGAAAGGTTTATTTGAATTTTATGTGGTGGGATTATAGTTTTAAAAATGGAAGGTTCCGTACGAAATTGTAGGTACTTTATATAAAGACGATATTTTTTATGATTTAATTACAAATGTGTAGTTTTCAGATTTTTGTCTGTACGTACTGTAGTGTTAGACAATATTACTTACCTTTAATAGTTCTAGGTCAACAGAAACTACCCAATAAATGTTGATTCCCTTGAGAGTGTCGAAATATACGTTGTTAGCGGCATAAACGGCCGTATCTTTTTTTACGTTAACTTAAAAGTTTGACTTTTCACAGCTTCAAGGGACTGTAGACGTGAGTATATGGTTTTAATTTCAACTCGATACCTCCACGCGTTTCCGATATAAAGAGTCTAGACGGACGGACAACAAAGTGATCCTATAAGGGTTTCTTTTGACCTGCCAGGGCTGCGGAACTGTTCGGAAGAGATACCGTGGCCCTAAGAAGAAACATGGATGGGTTTTAGTCAGTACAAGTCCGACACTACCTTCCGTTCCGCCCACAGCGGGAGGAGACATTTGATAATTTCGCACCCGTAAAAAAAATGGGTTCCTTTTGAGGTACCTACGGAACCCCAAAAACAAATTGTACACGAAGTTAACATAAGAAAAAATAAAACAAATTAAACTGGTACTGTACGAGGCCAAAAGGATCCATTAGCATAAACTAGACCCAATTACAGACAAAACTAACTACTATACAATTAACATCATAATATTATTGCAAAAACACATGAGTTCAATGCATTCGTAAGTACTACACTACACTTCCCTTTGCTTCCAAACGGCTGCAAACACAAACGTCATTAAGAGAGCGAACACAGCAGTAAGCGAGTGTGTACTTGTGTATTATTTGTGTACTCGCGTACTATTTGTGTAGTTGTGTACTGTGTACAGTCAAGAGCACTAATTTGGTGGCGGTGGCCGTAGCCACTTTTACAAGTGATTTTTTTACCTTCCGAAAAACAAAAGCTCCTACCTGTCTATAACAGTTCATTTAGTTTTAAGTAAAAATATTGTATTCAAATTGTATGATTTTGGTATTAAGATTTGAAAAAATAATTTTGTCGTCGCTATGGTTATTATTTTTATTGTTTCGTATAACTTCCTAGAAAATATTGCTGTTGGTGTACCAAATAAATAAATAAAATAAAATACCTACACGGTCAAATTGTATGGAAGAGCAGATTTATTTTTTGAAAAATATCTGTTTTGTGTGTGTTCATAATTATGTGGTATTCGTTTGTGCGTCGATGTGCCTTCCATCCTGTAAACATACATAGGTATGAAATCAAAATATTTTATTTTTCATAGGCCTACACCAGTGCCCATCACTTATAAAACTTCGACAAAAGGTGCTCGGTTTGGATTGGTCGTTTCCTATGGAGAAGAACCGGCAAGAAACTCCATGGTTACTCTTTTTTGAATGTTATAGCGTTAGTACCTATGTTTGGGAGGACAGCGTAGGCTCGACAATAAGTCGTTGGTCACTACAAACGGTAGAACAATATAAGGAAAAAAAAATAGGAATTTACAAAGTCTACAATATCCACAAAAATATGTACTTAAATGAAGCCGAAACAGTGCAAATATACACCGTGTAAATCACCTCATCACGAAGCCGTCAACCAAGCATTCTGTACATGAAACTAAGTAACTTTACGCAAAAATTATTGCTGGGAAACAACTTTTTTTTGGGGGGTGTAAAATCATGTTTTGTGGTAGAACTCAATGTAACACACTTAAAACATTGTGCTGATGGACGGATTGAATAGTACGGGGGTCGTGGAGGTGTTTAAAGTAAAAATCTTACATTAAAAACTTGTATTTAAAAAAAACTTGTCAAAAAGTTGGAACTATGACCCCTAATATCTCCGGAACTAGAAGGTTCCCAGGCATGGTGTAGAACAAAATAATGATCGCAATGACAGGGAGAACCAGTGCTTTTCGGCTTCGTTAAGAGGTGTTTTACACCCTTTAGAATGCCACCGATACGTTATTCCATGAGAAAATCGCTTTTTTAATTTTGTAAGTAAGTATACATATTAGGGACCGTGACTGTACTTGTGTATTATTGCTTGTGTTCTCATGTCTTATTGTGAGGAAATTGATGTAGAACAATTAGGTACAAAGCTAGCTTTTAATTATCAGATAGTTAGAGTATGGCGCTGGGTACATTCAAATTCCAATTTAAGCCTTTGGTCTTGACTGTCATTTTAACCCACCTTCTAAAAAAGAGTAGGTTATATTTAAATTCCACCAGAATAATATTTTTTCATGTAAATTTACTTATTATGCATTTTTGGTGAACACCGCGGAACAAACACGGGTTTTTTCGGATACTACTGGGCGTGAGGAATCATTTTTTATGACGTCACTATTTGGACCGATTTCACTTTTATTTTCACTTTATGAGTAATAGTAAACTGGATCCTTTTAGTTATAAACTGAAAATAAAACTCTATAGGTATATACAAGGTGTTGTTTTGCATCCTCGTCAAAATCAGGAGGTTGTCACAAAAGACATAACGTTTGAGATTGTTTGTATTTATCAAAGCGAAGTTAAGGTTAATAAAAGGCAAAGAACTTGCGGGTCGCGTTTAAAACATGGGTGATTCCTACTTACAGATTTCCGAAACTAAGAAAAAAAAATACCTACCCATTTTATTATTACATTTGGGTCGGGAATTATTAGCATAATTACGTCCTTGAATTTGTCGAGGTTGCAAAATAACACCTGTATTTTCATCTTTGGCACGAGCAAGATCGTATGACCGTGAAACAATTACCACTTAATTAATAATAAAACAAGCAAAACAACGTTATATAGAAAAAAACTTGAGAGGTGTCAAGGGACACCCGGATGGAACGAAGTTCCTTTCACGTACATAATATCAATACATTTTAGATTTAAGTTAGTGTGCGAAAAATAAAATATTTAATTTAAGGAAGATTAATCCTTAATTCGAAGCAATACGTCTTATTTAACTTCACAACCGAATTTGTACTTTGTAGTTCGGTCACTCAAAATAATAATCATATCTATCCTTACTCACATACACACCCCAATTGTACGTAATTTAAGGAAATTTCAACTTTATTTGAAAGAAATAAAGCTTACAATAGCTTACTATAGCAAAAAGTGTCGTGACAAGTTTTCGTAAGAATTTTTTCCGTCTAGCCCCCTTTCACAACGCGCGACAAGGAACTTCGTTCCAATATTCAGTTACACGCGCCTGAACGTACGACGACAGATCTATGTATACTATAATATTATAAAGCTGAAGAGTTTGTTTGAACTACTGGTACGATTTGAATTCTTTCAGTGTTAGATAGCCCATTTATCGAGAAAGGATATAAGCTATATATCATCACGCTACGGCCCATAGGAGCGGAGCAGCAATGAAAAATAAAGCGAAAACGGGGAAAATGTGACGCAGACGAAGTTGAGCGGGACAGCCAATCCAGCTATAAAAATCAGTTTATGCGGATCTCTCATTGTACTGGAAATCTCTACAACGCAAGGCCATGTTATACTGGAAATGTATAGTTTGACGTGGCGCTGTGTGTACTTATTTATTATAACAATTGTAACCTTTTCTTCCTTATTATTAAAGGAATAATGGGTTAACAATGGGCCAGGTTGGCTCGTGGCTAAATAATAACAGCCGCACGGGTCGAATGTTAAGCTGTGCTTGCCGAGGTTGATCCGTGGATGGGTGACCATAATTACATACCGAGTTTCCTCCGTGCCTCGGAAAGCACGTTAAGCCGTTGGTTTCGGCTGTCAATTTAAATCTTTGACAGTCTGACATCCAGTCTTACCAAGGGGAGTACTACCCAGTTACTGGGTTTTGGAGGTCAGATAGGCAGTCGCTTCATGTAAAATACTGGTACTCAGCTGCATACAGTTAGACTGGAAGCCGACCCCAAGATAGTTTGAGAAAAGGCTAGGCAGGTGATAAACTGGCCAGGTTTGTCACCTGGAGAAGTCAGTGAAACCAAAAAAATAAATACTGATAAAACTTCATCATCTGCCTATAATGTCTCCACTGCTGGGACAGAGGCCTTCTCTCAATGAGAGGGAGTGGGCTTTAATCCACCACGCGGGCCCAATGCGGGTTGGTAGATGTCACATATCTTCAAATTTTTAGTTCTAGGACATGCCGGTTTCCTCACGATGTTTTCCTTCACCGTTTGGAGAGCAGCGGTGATGAAATAAATTACACAAAGTAATGCGCCTGCCTGGGTTTGAACCTACGACTGCTGCCACCGCTGCTCTCAATGATAAAACTTAGTGTTTTCAAATTGCAATAGCAGTTCCCCGTATCCTTCCAGGTACTCTTCTCCTGCACCACCTTGAACTAGCCTTCGTGATGCACGTCCAGATCATCTCGCCATCTCTTTCTAGGCCTCGGCGGCGCCTTTTATCCTCAGGCACCCATCGCGTTGAGACCTTTGCCGAGGGGTCCTTATGCATGCGGCTCACTTGACCTACCCATTCCTTTTGAGCTTCAAACTTAGATTTGAAATATTAGCCTGCTCGACGACATAAATATCCAAAAGAATGAGTTAAATAATACAAGGTGTTGTTTTTCATCTCGTCAAAATTCAGGAGGTTGTCACAAAACACAAAAATAATCAATATGAATTATTAAAAAACACTTTTTTTTCTTTTTTTAAATTTGTCAGAATTTCAGAATACCCCCTTAACGTGGTTCAGGGAATAAGAAATTATAGAATAAACGTTTGAGATAGTTTGTATGTGTGGAAGCGCGGTTATAGGGCGAGAATCATACGGGCCGCGTTTAAAACACGGTTGATTCACACCTACCGATTTCCGTAAATAACAAAATAAATAAAAATTACGGAGATTACGTACCCATTTTATTATTGATCCGGGACGAGAATCATTAGCATAGTTACCTCCTTGAATTTGAGGAGGATGCAAAACAGCAACTTGTAGAAAATATCGCTTATGACAGGACACGGGGTTTGAGTTTTGCATCGTAAAAACAAACATTGGACCTTCTAGAGACTAAGTTTGAATAGTCGCTGCAAAAGTTTTAATTGGCATTAAATACCCACAAGTGTCTCCAACTAAAGCATCAACTTCATTTAAAACTAAGTCAAAAGTAAATCATACTGGTTTCAAAGTTTAAATTGAAAAAAAAAAAATGATTTGTTTTTTTTTTTTAATTGGTATATAAAGATTATTCTTTTGGATTACATTTTGACTGGTTGCGTTCTTCTGTGAGAAGCTCGTGCCTAAATAATAACAGTCGCACTGGTTAAAGATAGACCAGTTAAGCCGTGCTTGCCGGGGTTGGTCTGCGGATGGGTGACCATAATCAGATAAACTATCTTGGGGTCGGCATCCGGTCTAACCAGAAGCAGCTGAGCACCAGTATTTTACATGAAGCGACTGCCTATCTGAACTCCACAACCCATGAACCCAGTAACTGGGTAATACGACAGCTTCCTGGTAAGACTGAATGTGAGACTTTTGGCTTCTGATTACTCGTCATAGATCTACAAATGACAGCCGGGACCAACGGCTTAACGTACTTTCCGAGGCACGGAGGAAACTCGATACGTAATTATGGTCACCTCCTATTAAATGGGACTTAAATTGTAAGTGGGAAAATGTGGGTGTACTATTAGTACACCCCTTAGTTAGCCCTTCAGGGATTACAGGCATAATGTTACTTGTTTATAGACTTAAAATCAATATGAATCACAAATCATTAGAAACTTATTGTCGTCAAGCCTAAGTATAAAGCCTCATTTACACGATGTGAAACTTGCTTGCGAGTTTCATTACATTGCATACTATTGACGGGCAATGAATTCAGTTAATCAAACAAAAACAGCAATGTATTGAAACTTGCATGCAAGTTCTTGCATCGTGTAAATGAGGCTTTAGTAGGAACTCTTATAACCTTTTGAACGCCAGAGCATAAACGCACGCGCGTGACCTCCACGCCAAGCCACAAATTCACCGCAAATACTTACAAATAAAAAAAATGGCTTTCAAAACTGGTATTAACTTATCTCTTGACATTTAATATTTAAGATATATAGATCACCTTTTTATGATAAATAAAAAAACACAAACAAAAAAAAATTGTTTATTTCGTGTTATAGTGCACCACATCTTTTGTCATATATTTGTGTCGTTGGCGTACAGGAAACGCGCTTGCTTGTCACGTATATGTGACAATGACGTTCAAAATGTTAAACATATTATTCCACCTAACGCATAAGACTGAACCCTTTCAATACCACGTTGTTATCCCAAATAATGTCATGTACCGCCGTGGATGGGTTAACGACGGTTGTAATTATTATTATCTACGTCAAAACAATCATGCTTGGTATTGGCAATGTTAGTTAAGTAATATTAGGACTAGAGGGTATGTGAAAGCATTTATATCGCTATCTCTTGCTCATGTCATATCATTGCACCTTGTATAACGTTATTTTATTTGAAGTATGTCATGGTGTTACTATAACTGTTTAGTAAAAACGTTTTTTCTTTGTTTTTTTTTCTCTTTGTATATTGGCACCTTGTTTTTATATAGGTATATTTATGTAATCCGTGTCATTAATTGTGCTTCTGTGTGTTGTGCTATGTCTTTTGTGTGCACTGAATAAATTATTTAAATCTATCTATCTATCTATCATGTCTATACACACATACATACATACATACACACAAATAAATTAAATAATAGTGTCGGTTTGTAATATTAAAATAACCGCTTTTTACTACACGCATATGAATGGTTTTTTTTTTTTTTTTTTTAAAGTTGCCCCACACTAGGAATTTCTCCTGTATCGTGGGTGCGTTTACAAACATTTAAACTCACATACCCAAACAGCCAGACCCGGAACAACTATCTGTAGGCCATACAAATATTTGTTCCGTGCGGGGATCGAACCCGCGACACGCAGCGCAGCAGTCGATCGCTCAACCACTGCGCCAACCGTGAGTTCCATATAGTCCATAGTATATACGGTACATATACCAAAATAACATTTTTTTTTGTTTGTCTGTGTGTCTGTTTGTTCCGGCTAATCTCTGGAAAGGCTGGACCGATTTTGATGGGATTTTCACTGGCAGATAGCTAATGTAATAAGGAGGACTTCGGCTACTTCAGTTTTAGAAAAATTATAAAAAAAGGTGATAAAAACAAAAAAAAACTAAATATAGTAATTAACTTTTTTGTTAACTTCCACGCGTACGAATTCGCGGGCACAGCTAGTATTGAATAAGAAAGAGAGGCTTGGAATTAGAACTGACAAATAAGGTAGAACTCCTGGCTAAATAATAACGGCCGCTCAGGTCAATCTTCAAGTTAAGCCGCACTTGCTTAGGTTGGTCCGTGGATGTGTCAGCACCCATTACATACCGAGTTTCCTCCGTGCTTCGGAAAACACGTTAAGTCTTTGGACCCGATTGTCATTTATACATCTTTGACAGTCGTTACAGAAAAAGTCTAAGGACCAGTCTTACCAAGGGGTATCGTACCCAGTACTAACTTGGTAGTGAATTGTGGAGGTAAGATAGGCAGTCGCTTTATGTAAAATACTGGTATTCAGTGGAATCCGGTTAGACTCGAAGCCGACCTCAACATAGTTGGAAAAAGGCTAGGCAGACGATGAAAAAGATGGAATTAAAACTTTAATTCAGACATCACTACGCGTGCCTCCTGGGTGTCAGCGATAAGGCTGACCCCACATTTAGCGTGCGCGATCCTCGGGCGTGCGAGAAGCGCGAGCGCCGCGCGCGCGCTGCGTGAGCGTTGGGTGTTGCCGCCGTGTGACGTGTGTGAGGCGTGCGCGCGGCGCGCGCGCGTTGCTCGTCTTGGCGTTTAACCCCCTTAAGACAAGTCAGTCACAATTTGGCCAGTGCCGTGTTAGCACACGTCGTTGCGTTACTGTTCTACAATTACTAACAAAATGGACTCAGACGAGGAAACATTACTGTTTTGTGCTTTGCTACTAAAAAGAAATAAGACATGTAATAACACTGTCCACCATACGACTGACCGAAACAGTAGCGGGCGAAGGGGTAAGAACGCGACTCGAACGTCGCGAGCGCGCCGCGCGCACGCTGCACACACGTCACACGGCGGCAACACCCGACGCTCACGCCGCGCGTGCACAACGCGCGCGCGGCGCTCGCGCTACTCGCACGCCCGAGGATCGCGCACGCCAAATGTGGGGTCAGCCTAAAGATTTAGAGCGTTTACACCTTACGGCATTTTATACAAACTTTCAATTCCTTATTTTCCGAAGTGACTAAACCGATTTTAATGAAACTTAATACGCACAAGCAGGATACATTGGCCTAAAAAGTAACCGAAAAAATCTTCAAAATGTCTTTAAAAAAAATGGAAATTTCTGTTTCCATAGAAAATTCATCATTCGGTCTTATTTAGCTGAGGTAACACTATTTTACTATCACCCTTGCTATTCAACATATACACCGAATAAACAATGCGGATTATCTTGGATAGCAGCTGACATAAAGGTGTGTCGGATCATATCTAACTTGAGGTATGCTGATGATACAACTCTCCTGGCGTCATCTAAAGATGATATCAGTAATTAGCTGCGGATGCTCGAAACCACTGGTCTAAAGTTTGGACTCGCCCTGAACCGCGAAAAAACTAAGATGATGATAGTGGATAGAGCTCACGAAAACCACCCAGATATCACCTCAATTGCCAACTGTGACGTCGTCAGCAGCTACATCTATCTGGGCTTTACCATCACCAATAACGGGAGCTGTGACATCAAGGGGTCTTCCCAGACCTTATGAAATACAGCAAGGTAATACCACTTTTCAAATCTGGGGACAGTACAGATACGAATAATTATAGACCCGTATCCGTGCTGCCGGTTTTCAGCAAGGTGTTTGAAAAGGTAATGCTTAATCAAATGCTCACCCACTTTAACACCAACAAAATCTTACACGAGAAACAGTATGGTTTCACCAAGGGACGTTGTACAACTGACGCCGGTGTCACTTTATTAAAACACATATATACTGCGTGGGAAGAGGCACAAGATGCCATAGGAATCTTCTGTGACCTCTCGAAGGCATTTGATTGCGTAAATCACCAAACCTTGCTCTTGAAACTTGAGCATTACGGCTTAGGTAAACTTGCGCTCAGTTTAGTAAAATCGTATTTAAATGATAGACAGCAGCAAGTACAGGTAAATGGTGTAAATTCAATGGCTCTGAAAGTAAAAATGGGTGTACCACAAGGTTCGATATTGGGTCCTTTCCTCTTTTTAGTATATATTAATGACCTGCCCCATTTATTTAAAAACCAACCACAAATGGTGTTGTTTGCGGACGATACTTCGTTAATATTTAAGATAAACAGACGTGCAACAAACCTTGACGATGTAAATAACGCTCTAATGCAGGTCCATAAATGGTTTACCGCAAATAATTTAGTATTAAATGGGAAAAAAACTAAGTGCATAAGATTTTCTCTACCAAATGTCAAAAGCAGTGACTGTGACATAGTATTGAATCAAGAGAAACTTGAATTTGTCGATGAAACTGTTTTCTTGGGGATCACGCTCGACTCAAGGCTACAATGGGGTCCTCATTTAACATCTCTTGCAGGACGGCTAAGTTCAGCAGCATATGCTGTCAGAAAAATCCGTCAATTTACTGATGTAGATACCGCGAGGATAGTGTATTTTAGTTATTTTCATAGTATTATGTCATATGGTATTTTACTATGGGGACGGGCTGCAGACATCGAGTCTATATTTATTCTGCAGAAAAGAGCTATCAGAGCCATATATAATCTACGTAGGCGCGATTCTCTAAGAGAACTGTTCAAGGAAATTAACATCATGACGGTACCTTGTCAATACATCTATGAAAACATCATGTACGTTAGAAAAAATCTGCATTTATTTAGTAAAAGAGGTGACCGGCACCACTATAATACTAGAAACAGAGACCAACTAGTTCAGCCAGGTTTCAGGTTAGCTAAAGTAGACTCATCTTTCATGGGGTACTGTTTAAAATGTTACAATAAAATACCTCCCCACATTCTACAACTGAATGAAACGAAATTTAAATCTTGCATAAAACGCACACTATGTAGGCAAGCATATTATAAGTTGGGGGATTATATTGATGATAAAAATGCTTGGCTCATATGCTGGTCCTGCTCCACAACCATAGGGGCAATCGGAATCATCAGAATTAGAAAGTGAAGTTATTGTGAAAGCTGCAGAAGATTGTAAAAAATTATTTGCATTGTATAGATTCAATTTCTTAGTATTATATAATTGCATAGCACATAGAGTACCATGTACTGTAAAGCCACCATTTAATGAGTACCTAAATCTTTCATTGACGCGAAATTACCCTGGTGGTTGAGTGAATGTCATGCTCACTTAAATGTCACGCTGATGGTGGCGGGTGTGTCGGGTCGTTTAGTTCCCTTCAAAATGGTTGAGTTGAATGATGGCTGATACATGCGTCATGTTCGTGAACGGGCGCTGTCAGTTGTGACTGGTCATCTCTTAGCTGCCACGGTTTATTTTAATTACTTTATTTTTTAATTACTGATTTAATCTTTTACTCTGGACGCTCTTAACTTGCCCGTATTTCTACATTGTTCTCACATATTTGTAATTCTTGACATGAATGATGTAACCAAGATTTTGTAACATATTTTGATTTAAAAGAGTGTCCATGGAGTTTCTTGCCCGTTCTTCTCCATAGAGATCTACGCTACGGAATGGGCAACTACAGTACTTTCACAAGTTATTATGCCTTGTGACTGGGACTGTAGCTTCGCGTTTTATTTTGTTTTTGTTGACTTTCAAAAGTGCCTGTAATGGTCTAATTGAAATAAATGCTTTGACTTTGACTTTGAGATTAGATGACGTTGCGCCATAACTCGATCAGCTGTACAAAAGTTGGACATATCTGGAAAGACCGTTGCATCACTAAAAATACCAAAATACGCCTTATGAATGCAAGGGCGCAATGTCCATGTCTCCGCACCATAGAGGAAGATCGGGAAAACAAGGGTTTTCCCGATCTTCCTCTATGGTGCGGAGACATGGACATTGCGAATGCAGGATCGACGCAAGATTGACGGCCTGGAGATGTGGTGTTGGAGACGCATGCTCAGGATAAGCTGGACCGCTCGTCGGACTAACGTGTCAATACTCAATCGCTCAATCGCTTACGTGCAATTACGAATCCTCAGTTTATTTGGACACGTTACCCGCAACAAAGACTCCATGGAGCGTTTGGTGATTCAGGGTAGAGTCGAAGGCACGAGACCGCGTGGTCGATCACCAACACGATGGACAGACTCCATCAAATCTGTCACAAAGTTCCCTGTGGCAGAATGTGCTCGCCATGCGGCCAATAGAGAGCGGTGGAAAAGGATCGCGAAGGCAGCGACCGCAGTTGTGGGCGACCCTCCATGACCACGACCACTCTGTCAAGAGTGAACGACTAAGAAGAAGAAGAATACTATTTTTCGAAAATGTTTTTTGAAAAATACTTATGTATCCTGCTTATGCGTGAAAATCAAAATCAAAATATTTTTATTTCACATAGGCCTACATGGGCACTTGTAAAACGTCGACAAAAAGGTGCTCGGTTCGGGTTGGTCGTTTCCTATAGAGAAGAACCGCCAAGAAACTCCATGGTTACTCTTTTAAAATCATTTGGCTTTACAATGTTTCTATGTTACAGCATTGGCACTTAAGTATGAGAGGACAACGTAGGCCCGACAATAAGTCGTTGCTTACTACAACACGAAGAACAAGATAAAAAGTTACCAAGGATCTAAGAATCTATAAGGCCTACAATGTCCACACATTTACAAACAATCAGTAAATAAGAAAAAGAGTCTATACAAAAAAAAAAAAAAAGACATTGCAAAGTGACACAAATGTTGTCATCCGTGCTGTAACTAATTCTAAACAAAAGGGTGTAATGATTTAGAAATTATTGTAAAACATCTGATTAAAAATAAATACAAAAAAAAATTACATTGAGAATAGTTCGAGATGTAGTTTCATTCTTATGAAGTTTCATTAAAATGGGTTCAGTCATTTCGAAAATTAAGCACTTTAAAGTTTGTATGAATGACGTAAGGCGTAAAAGCTCTTAAAATTGATTTAAAATGAGTACAATTTTAACGACATATTATGAGCCTGGAATATTTCCACAGCTGCGGCATGAGCTATGAGGGAGTGGGTTTTAATCCACCACGCAAGCCCAGCACATGTTGGTATGTTAATTTATTTGTCGAGATTAAATTTACACATGTTTGAAGTGATTATCCTCTCATCCAGGGCGTAAAATACATTTTTCTCTCACGTTATTAGGATTTGGGATAACAAATAAGCTACCTTACTGAGACACTTTGCATAAATTGATTCATTACCACCGCTTTCAAAACAGAGATGGACATCGTAGACCTTTGCCGGAACCAAATATTCGAAGGATAATGCGCACACCAAAGGAGTGGAACTCTCTGCCTGCGTCTTTGTTTCCGAACGCTGACAACCCTAATTTCTTCTATAGTGAACAGGCTTCTTCTGGATAAGCTCGTACCATCGTCGACTTTGTCTCTGTCATCTCTGACCTAGACTAGAGTCAAGAGCAAACCCAAATCAAATAAAAAATATAATAAAAAAAAAACAAAACACCCGTTTATTTGTTTCGTATTAAATAAGTCCAAACATCCCATTGTCTAGTACCTACAGGCCTCAATATTACTCTAAGAAAATTCACTCGTACATTCGTTCAATGTGAATACCATAGATTCTACAATGCGTATAAGCCAGTAGTATATTAAATTCCTATGTATCGTCGCCAGCGCCTTGGTTCTGCGTATAAAATGGGTCACAGTGGATTTCATTGTTTTCCATTTGGATCCTAATGCGAATTTCTTTTGTTTTCTCGTGTGACGGGACGTAGATCTTACATTTTATAAAACGCTTGAAACTTAAACTGTCTCGTGGGACCAGTGGTCGTAAACGTGACTGCTAAGCATGAGGTCATGGGTTGGATTCTCAGGTCAGGTCAGGCAAAGTGTAGTGAAGAGATACCGTGGCCTTGGAACACAAAGGGCTATGAAGCAACATGGATGGGTTTTCCGAAAAAAAAAAGGTCAGGCAAAGTGTCGCATTGGTCTGCTCTAACGATCTTGTATGGCACTCCATGGGTCTTACAAGATCGTTATAAAGATTTGTAAGAATAGGATCCAACTTGGATTCGCAAATAAGTAAGCTACCTCATACACCTTCATTAGTTGAAATTTATTGTTTTTTGAAACAGGACTCAACGTATGAAGATACTTACGAAAGGGTACTGTTTTTCAATTGTTTTGCAAGTCCTTTGTTTAGTTGGCGAATCGAGAAGATAACAGACAGGATGTAGCCCTTCATACCAATTTTCGCACAACGGGAACCACCCCACCTCAACACAGGAAACAATTTCTCTACATTCAATCGAAATCTCGCAAACCATTACTCGTTTTCCCACACGTAATTGGGGACGTCCTACTCCTCTGTCGATTTCCCTTGCCGATGCCGGGGAAACGCATTCGCCATCCTGCGGATATGAAAGAAGCCACGTCGAGAAGCATGGTTAGAATGTCTTCCGATCAAATGTATCTTCAAATTGATGTGTTATGAATCGAGGAGCTCGTGGCTAAATAATAACAGCGACACAGGTCGATCTTTAAGGTTAAGCCGCTCTTGCCGAGGTTGGTCCGTGGATAGGTGACCATAATTACATACCGAGTTTCCTCCGTGCCTCGGAAAGAACGCTAAGCCGTTGGTCCCGGCTGCTATTTTTAGATCTATGACATTCATTACGAGTACTCAGAAGCCAAAAGTCTGACATCCAGTCTTACCAATGGTATCGTATTACCGAGTTACTGGATTGTGGACGTCAGATAGGCAGTCGCTGCATGTAAAATACTGGTACTAAGCTGCATCCATATAGACCGGAAGCCGACCCCAAGATAGTTTGGGAAAAGGCTAGGCAGATGATGATGATGAATTGAATTTTACAGCTTGTATTTTCAATGTCCTTCCCTGGCTGTCGAGGCCAGATAGGCAGTCACTCCATGTAGAATACTGATATTCAACATATTCAGCATCCAGTTAGACTGAAAACCTACCCAAAAATAGTTGGGAATTGGCTAGGCAGATGTAGAATGGTGAAAATGAACTTATCATAAATAATATTTAAAACAAAACCATAACTAATTTAACCACCCAACCGTCAAAACAGTGTGTATATGATTAAAATCAGTGTTATTGCCAAACAAATAGCGCAAATTAGCGGTACAAAGCGCTAGCCAATCGGTGGCTGTAATTACAGGTCAAAATAAATATCGTGTCAGTGGCCAACGGGAATTAATTACACTATGAATATTAATAGCTGTGGGGTGTGGTATAAGGCGTGACCGACGAGCGGTTTAGTTTAATATTGGTTGTCTTTGTTATTATATTGACTCCATCTATTTATTCTCAAGAGGGACCATAACGTGTACAAAAACAAATAAAGTGTACGATACTCTCAGATATAAAGGTAAATAAAAACATGTTAATAAGCTAAAAATGTTGAGGGAATCGCTCTTGCGAAATAGTGCTACAGCTTCATTTCAAACATAATTCGACCCTATTACTGTATAAATAGAGCAAAGAAACCCTTATCAAATTCAGAATGTTTTGAAGCTTACCAACTCTTAACCTATTTTTTTTTGTCAGAAAAACAATATCTCTACAATGTTATTCCTATATCTGCATGAATGGCCAAAACTAACAATGAAACTGGTGCTTGATTCTCATAATTTCTAAAATGTATGCAAATTTTGACGAAAACAAATATCACCCATTCGAGATAGTTTCCATGTTCAAGCTCGCTTCGCTCGCTTTCGCATTCCACATTATCTTTAACTATTTTGTCAAAGCATTAATGGTCAAACGTAAAGACGGAAACACACTTACGTGTCGTGGCGTGGTGTGACGCGCCAGAAGCAAATCGGTTTCATACATTTAATATGGTTAGGGACATATTTGCATGGCGTGTCGTGTCGCAACGATGTATGAAACCGAATGCTTCTGGCGCGTCACGACACGCCACGATACGTAAGTGTATTTCCGCCTTAATTCTAACATACCCGAGGCGCGGTGATCCCTGCTAAGAATAAAGGCATAAAAATATGTGGTTTCTGATCTACAAAACGTTGGGAACTACTAGCGTAGGGGGTAACCACCACTATAAAACCCGACCGTTTTATAGTGGTGGTTCAACCAACTGTTGTATGTAGAAAGCACGAAGCGTACGGCGATCTACCAATGCTTATCGGAAACGTTCGGTGCAGGTAGACGGCGCGGGCAGTCTATGCACAGTTTATGCCGAAAGTGGCCGACAAGTTCCGACCTGCTCCAAACACCGTCGGTCGTCGCCATTTGTGTATACCAGTCTCTCTACTCAGACAGCCAAACCCTGCTTGTACCCGCTTGCTTTACGTAGTGGTTATCTGAGCGGACGAGTACCGAACGCGCCAGTAGATCGACACTGGTAGCCTGCTTCTAACGTGTATACGCCTTAAATCTTTAACCGCTTCAGCTTATCACTCAACCCGCTAACCGCTCCCGAATATTGATGTATTACGTAACAGGGCGAGCGCTTGTCGCGTCAAAACGCGTGTTTCGTGGCCCCACGGTGCCAAAAGCAGCTTAATAGCGGTTATAAAGGGTGTTCGTTAAACACCAGCTGATAGATTACTTAAGCTACCTTTTTAAAATAAAGGCTGTTGTTTTAACGGGGAATATTGTAATAAGCCATTATGAACATAGGCTGCTTTATTGCCCATTTCTAGTCACTATAAGGTCGAATTTTAAGCGTAGGACCTAACCTTTTCCCAACAATGTTAGGGTCGGCTTCCAGTCTAACTGGATGCAGCTGAATACCAGTAATTTACATGGAACGACTGCCTATCTGACCCCCACAACCCAGTCTGTACTGGGTAATACGATACCCCTTGGTAAGACTGGTTGTCAGACTTTCAGGCCACTGACTACCTGAAACGACTGTCAAAGATCTACAAATGACAGCCGGTACCAACGGCTTAACGTGCTTTTGCGAGGAAACTCAGTATTTAATGGGTGGTCACCCATCCACGGACCAACCTAAGCAACCGCGGCTTAACGTGAAGATTGATCCTAGAGGCTGTTATTATTGACACTACAACACACTTTTACGGAAACTACGTTTTTACGGTGTTCAAAATGAAGCCCCAAATGTAATAGATTCGTATTTACAAAATAGTTTCCAATGTGTAGATGTTAACGGCGCGAAATCGTCCGGGCTACCTGTTCAGCTAGGTGTACCTCAAGGCTCAATACTGGGACCGTTTTTATTCTTGGTTTATATTAATGACTTACCATATTATTTGAAGGGTATTTGTGACGTTGTACTATTTGCAGATGATACCTCTCTTATCTTTAAAGTAGATAGGAATAGACACGATTTTGAAGAAGTAAACAGCGCTCTATCAAAAGTCACGGATTGGTTCACAACAAATAACCTTGTTCTTAATGCCAAGAAAACTAAAAGTATTAAATTCGCCTTACCTAATGTTAAAAATCTAGGTCCCAACATTATTCTCGGCAATGACGAGCTTAAAACGGTTGACTCAGCTGTGTTTCTGGGTATAATAATAGATTCAAAAATATGTGGAAAATTGGAAAATTACAATGGGGTCCTCACATATCAAGCCTAGATGGGAGACTTAGTTCGGCCGCATACGCCGTCAGAAAAGTTAGACAATATACTGACGTTGATACAGCACGGTTAGTCTATTTTAGTTATTTTCACAGTGTTATGACTTATGGTATTCTGCTGTGGGGCAAAGCCGCTGATATCCAAAATATATTCGTTCTTCAAAAACGAGCGGTTCGTGCAATTTACCAGCTGGGTGCTGGAGTATCTCTGAGAGATTTTTTTAAAGAGATTGGTATTCTCACGGTGGCTTCACAATTCATTTTAACTAACATTTTATATATTAGACAAAATATCCATTTGTACTGTAAAAACAGTGATATTCACAACATAAACACTCGAAATAAGCATAAACTACGTGCTCCCTTTCACCGGCTTCATAAGGTTCATAATTAATTCGTAGGGCTTGGTATAACATTTTACAACAAGCTACCATCTTCCTTTTTAGACTTGCCATTTAATGTGTTTAAAGCTAAAGTGAAATCTAACCTTTGTTCAAAAGCCTACTATTCCATTAACGACTACTTAAACGATAAGAATAGTTGGTCGCTGGGTTGAACTCAAGACAATGTTTATGTTCTTTCTTTCTCCAAATTAGCTTACTGGTATTATATAACCTCACGCGTAGTTTTTTTTTTATTTTTATTATTTTACTTTATTTTTATTTTATTCGTCTGAATGTACGTGTAAGCGGGCACGCCCTTTATGTCTGGAGGCTTTATTTATTCCGGAGTATATTTCTTTATATTTTATTTTATTTTATTATTGGCTAGCTGACATGTGACATTAATTTGATATAATGGATTCCTTGTTTATATAAACTTGAACACTTTTGTATAGAATCTGGTTCTTCTAACCTGAAAGACAGATGTGTTGCTGGGGAGTTTGTTCCGCCACTTCTTCTTCCCAGCTAAAACACTAGGAAGTGGCGAAGGGCGGGCGTTTTGGGGGACTGTCTCTTGTAATTTTGACGCTCAAAAAGTGCTGATTATCAGCCTAGTTTGAATAAATGACTGTAGATTTTTTTTTTGATTGATTGGGCCACGAGCTTCCCAATCCTCCTTATACAAGGTGTTGTTTTGCATCCTCTTCAAAATTCAGAAGGTTGCCACAAAAGACATAAATAATCGATTAAAATTACGGTACCTAGTTAATTATTAAAAAACGCAGATTTTTTTGGTTGTTTAAGTTTGTCAGTATTTCAGAATAACCCCCTTAACGTGGTTCAGGGAATAAGAAATTATCGAATAAACGTTTGAGATTGTTTTGTATGTGTGGAAGCGCGTCTAAAACACGGCTGGTTCACACTTACCGATTTTCGTAAAAAAGAAAAAAAAAAAAAAAACCTACTCATTTTATTATTGATTAGGGACGAGAATCATTAGCATAGTTACCTCCTGGAATTCGACGAGGATGCAAAACAACATGCACCTTGTATAAACAACCGAAACACAAAAGTCAAAGTCAAAGTCAAAGTCAAAGTCAAAGCATTTATTTCAATTAGACCATTACAGGCACTTTTGAAAGTCAACAAAAACAAAATAAAACGCGAAGCTACAGTCCCAGTCACAAGGCATAATAACTTGTGAAAGTACTGTAGTTGCCCATTCCGTAGCGTAGATCTCTATGGAGAAGAACGGGCAAGAAACTCCATGGACACTCTTTTAAATCAAAATATGTTACAAAATCTTGGTTACATCATTCATGTCAAGAATTACAAATATGTGAGAACAATGTAGAAATACGGGCAAGTTAAGAGCGTCCAGAGTAAAAGATTAAATCAGTAATAAAAAAATAAAGTAATTAAAATAAACCGTGGCAGCTAAGAGATTATTATTATTAACACAATATTTAAACTGACGCCAACAAAATACCACAAAACGGCTTATTTAATCTTTAATCTGCTGTTCCAAGCGGTTTACAGGCACGGTTTAACTCTGATTCAGTAGTAATTTCACGCGACGTGGACTCTGATGGTAACTGTCGCATCAAACAAGTTTTTTGTTACAATCTGTTTGTTTTAAACGTTTAATTTATATTGTGAGTTTAAAATGTTTCTGTCGACGTTTGAGGAAATGAATTAAAGTAAATTATTGAAATTGATTGCCTCGTTGGTCTACTGGTCGGAAGCGCGACTGCTGAGCATTAGCATCCTGGGTTCGATTCCCTGTGCGGGCAAACTCAATATCAAAATCAAAATATTTTATTTTACATAGGCCTACATGGGCACTTATAAAACGTCAACAAAAGGTGCACGGTTCGGGTTGGTCGTTTCCTATGGAGAAGAACCGGCAAGAAACTCCATGGTTACTCTTTTAAAATCATTTGGTTGTACAATATTTGAAGTTACAGCGTTAACTCAAACTCAAAGCATTTATTTCAATTAGACCATTACACGCACTTTTGAAAGTCAAAACAAAAGCAACAGAACAAAAGCTACAGTCGCACTCACAAGGCATAATAACTTGTGAAAGTACTGTAGTTGCCCATTCCAAAGCGAAGATAGCTTAGCGGGCAGTGTTATTATGGTTTTTCTGTTAGGATTTTTTCTGTACCAGCCACGGATTTTGAATTTGTACTCAGTTGATGGCAATAGGGTCGCCCCTATTGATGGGACATAGGACATAACTGGTGAAACGTGGATGTAGTACTATCAGCTACACCTCTGTCTGTGTCACAAACACCGTGGCTACTAAAGACTAAGAAATTCCTGTTGGATAGACCCAGTAGAAAGACAAGAAATAAGAAATAAAAATAAAAAAAAATGTCGCAGGGATATGAGGTGCATACAAAATAAAAATGAACATACAAAGTATAACAAACACTTGTAAGTACAATAAGATAAAATGTTCAACAATACGATAAAAAACCGGCCATGTGCGAGTCGGACTCTCGCACGAAGGGTTCCGTACCAATATTTATAAAAACCACCATATATGATCTGCAAATGAGTTTTTAGTACAACGGACGCTTAGCGTCATCTATCGATATTTCTATGTAGTTTTTCGAAATTTTCGAGTCAAATAGAATTGGTCGACTATTACTCGTATACTTGTAAAGCCCACTTATGTGTGATAGTTTTCCTTTAAACTTCGTTATATATAAGTATTACTGCCGTGACATTTAAATTTATAACTAAAATCGTTTAGTCGGTAAAGGGGGGGGGGGACACTTGACTCTAACGAAAATTGGTACTTAAAGCTTGATAAGTCACGAACGGTTTACTTAATCAAAATAGGTCTTCCTAAACCCCTAATATTTTTGAAAGACCTATTCAACGATATCCCACACTATGGGAAGGACGAAAAAAATTATTATCATCCCCACTTTACATGTAGGGGAGTTACCCTAAATTATATATTTTTTCACATATTTTTTACCATTTTTTCGGCGTCATTAACGTTTATACTTATGCCGAATTACAACTTTCTAGTACCAATAGTTTTTGAGCTAAGCCGCGGACAGACAGACGGACATACCAAAACTATAAGGGTTCCTTGTTAACTACGGAACCCTAAAAAAGAAAACAAAAAAAAAAGTTGACAGCTTGCACGTCGTGACTGCGACAAGTAGGTTACCACTCAGCATGATGCTGTGCTATGGGGGGCCCACAGCACAGCGCTGGTTTTCAGTGGTCACCCGTGAAAAAACGTACGGAAATTAAGACAGCGTAAACATTTTGTAAGCAACATTTTAGTAGCACTTTACCCGATCCGGGAGTCGAACCCAGGACCTTATGATAAATGATAAATGATGTTTATTTTGCAAGTACACTAGAAACACTTTTACACGTAATTTTTTTTTAAACTAGATGGGGCCGGTGTTTCGTTCCTGACTACTCTGAGAAGAAACAGCCGAAACAAACTCAGAGGTTCTCTGTTAACTTGATACTCTTTTAAAGTCCAGACATTGCTCAATTTACATGAGGACTTTGCAGAAGAAAGAACCACACAAATTTGAGTGGACCTGTCCAGTCAGTGCAAGCATTTGTCAGTTATGCTCAGCAGTCACGTTTCCGTGGTCGCAAGCGTGACTGCCATACCAACGAACAAATCTAGAAAATAAAAGTTAGTCAATAAGGTAGAGACTAACTACCAACAAAAGCAACGATACTCATGAAAACTGCATTATTAATTATATTGTACTAGCACTTCGCCCGCGACTTCGTCCGTGAAAATTGTGATATAATATAGCCTTTGTTACTTGGTAAAAATGTAGTATGTAATCTAATGGTGAAAGAATTTTTAAAATCGGTCGAGAAGTTTTTGAGTTAAATCGTAACAAACAAACAATCAAATGTTTCCTCTTTATGATATTAGTTTAGACTAGACTAGCTGTGCCCGCGATTTCGTCCGCGTGGAATTTCAGAAGAAGCATAAGTTACTCCTTATTACATTAGCTATCTGCCAGTGAAAGTCCCGTCAAAATCAGTCCAGCCGTTCCAGAGATTAGCCAGAACCAACAGATAGAGCGACAGACAGACAGACAAAAATTAAAAAAAAATGCTATTTTGTTACATGTACCGTAAATACATTCATATGCGTGTTGTAAAAATCGGTAATTTTAATATTACAAACACACACTTTAATTTAATTTATTTGTGTGTATAGATAAACATGAATACAATAAACGTAGATCTATTTTCCAAAAAAAGAAAAACTAACAAGCAAAGTTACAATTTCTTCATTTCTTTCTCATATTTCACAATTTTTTCCTCATAATTTTCCTGCAACCGTATGCAAAGGAAAAAGACGTAATAAAGCAACTCAAACAGTCCATTTCATGCTTGAATCCGCTCAGATTTAATTGGAAATTGCATTAAAAATTGAATGCTGTATTTCCAATTAAAACTGCATTTACACTTGGAACGTAAATACATTTTCTTTTGCACTCTGTTCGGGATTTTCATTGGTAAATTGCTTCGCACTTTACTTTGTGAAAATGTTATCACTGCTCTCAAAACTTTGAAGGAAAAGAATGTGTGGAAGCCGGCGTCTCTTAAGACAATATAATTGAAGACATGTGACATCTACTACGCCTCAACTTTGACTGCCTTTTTTTTTACGGATGGGAAATCGTCAAATGACTTCTCCCGCTCTGGGCGGAGCGTGAGGGAGTGTCAGACTTGTACTGACTAAAACCCATCTATGTTCCTTCTTAGCCCTTTGTGTTCCAGGGCCACGGTATCTCTTTCGAACAGCCCGCAGCCCTGGCAGGTATCGGCCCTCTCGGACCCCTTCCGATTTGCTGACATCTCCTTGAGACGCGCGTGGAACACGAACGCGCCGTCGACACGGCCTGTGCGAATTGCGGACTTCGGACACCGACGAATACTTCAATAAGTTTTTGTAAAGTGCCACTGCTCAGCATGAAGTCCTAAGTTCGCCCATACAGATTATACTGATTCTAATAATTGCAATGGACAAACAATCAATGTTCTGCCCTTATCCCAATTAATTTGGGGCCAAACGCATGTCTTCTTCTTCCATACTTCTCTATCACTCGTCATCTTATCAGACATCTCCTTTTTGGCCATATCACGCAGTCCATCTATCGTTTCTTTGGTCTTCCTCTACTCTTATGTCCATCTACATTCATACTCAAAACTATAATGGACAAACATAAAAATACCAAAAAACTATTTTCTATTTTCATATAACTGAAAAAGAATACCACTTAATTTTCAATTAAACAATTAAAATTACAATTAGACACGCTTCTGAAACAATTACATTCAAACCACAAAAGCACAAAGGGTACGGTTTTTAATTTCGTTCACATTTAAAATATTCTATTCTACGCTGTGCGCTCGGTCGGCCATTTTGATTCGTGCGGAAGTTGACGTCTGACACAGATTTAAGACGGAAATGGAAGAAGCATACGTTTGTTTAAAACAGATCCGGGACTACCTAGGAAATATATATTTATTTTGTAAAAACACGAGTAGGTATGTACACAGGTCTTATGTACCTACATGTTTTGCCATTTAGGAATGGCATACAAATACATATTTAGTAAAATATAAAAAAGTAGGGGTTGGCCTAGAAATATTAGATGAAGAAATTTCGTATTTGAATTGCCGATGCGTTCGTTTTTTTTTTTGAAAGGATGAACGAGCATTTAGCCAAATATCCGTATACATAGCTTACCCACTCAAGCGCTGCGCAGAACCATGGTTACTGTTACTGTTAGCCTGTGTCATCCCACTGCTGGGCAAAGGGCCCACCTCAGGACTTCCAAATCATCCGATCCAGGGCCAGTGTGGACCAATGGTCGTTGGTTCTGTCCAGCTCGTTCCGCCCTCGCCTGCGAGGTCTACCGCGGCGCCTTCTGGCTGTGTCAGGGCTCCATATCGTAGTTATTTTGGCCCACAGCTCGTTGAGCATACGGCAGACATGGCCAGCCCACTCACTGCCACTTCAGCTTAGCGGGTTTTGAGCAACGACAATTATTTGGGTTTGGAGCGCAGTGAGATGTTGCGTACACCATGGTACCCGCAACAAAAAAAAACAAACTGTTTCCGGTAGTATGCACACGACAGATGTTTTTATAATAGCAGTTCGCCTAAAGAAATTAAATAGACGAACAGTATAATTATTTGTTACGACTACGCCAAAACTGATAAAAAACATTAATTAAAACGAAGCATCTTAGAAGCTAGCTAGTAGGTTCGAAAATAATAATAAAGGCATTTTTCTTTCAGATTCAGATAACTTTTACATTTTTGCATTTTTTTAATGAAATATTACAGCAAACCGGTGTACGATCCCGTCCCAATCTTAATCATGGTTTTTAGGGTTCCGTAGCCAAATGGCATAAAACGGAACCCTTATAGATTCGACATGTCTGTCGATCTGTCTGTCCGTCCGTAGGTATGTCACAGCCACTTTACTTCGAAACGATTGTATTTTGTGAAACGCTTAAAAAATTTTTATACAAAAAAAAAGAGATTAAGGGGGTCGCGCCATACGCCTTCAACACCATGCCCTGGACCTGCATTAGGGAGGCACTCCGGTATCACCGGGTGCCGACCTAGGGCCGTCATTTACCCCGGTCACAACGGAGAGTGGAACCGGCGAGAGATGTCATGCGGTGTTCCACAGGGATCCGTTCTGGGGCCGCCCTTGTGGAACATCGGTTACGACTGGGTGCTGCGCGCTGATTTGCAAATTTATTGACTCTTTTACAAATATCTTCCGTTTGAGGTTTCCAGGACAAGTTGTTATCTATAATAACGCCAAGGAATCCAGTCATAGTGGCCGACTCTATTTTAGTCCCCAAGTAGTTAATGTCAAGGTTACATATCGAGTTTACTCTGTGCCTCAGAAAGCACGTTAAGCCGTTGGTCCCGGTTGTCATTTGTACATCTTTGACAGTCGTTACAGGTGGTATCGTATTAACTGACGATGTGATTTAATCTTTTACTCTGGACGCTCTTAACTTGCCCGTATTTCTACATAATTCTCACATATTTGTAATTCTCAACATGAATAATGTAACCAAGATTTTGTCACATATTTTGATTTAAAAGAGTGTCCATGGAGTTTCTTGCCCATTCTTCTCCATAGAGATCTACGCTTTGGATTTGGCAACTACAGTACTTTCACAAGTTATTATGCCTTGTGACTGGGACTGTAGCTTGGCGTTTTTTTGACTTTCAAAAGTGACTGTTATGATCTAATTGAAATAAATGCTTTGAGTTTGTCATCTAGCCGATTTCAGCCAAAGCGACTGTACTTGATGGCTTCCCAGGGTGGTTGTAAAACATTAATATTCAGTTGCTTTCGGTTAAACAGGAAGCCGACCCCAAAATAGGAAAGGCTTGGCAGATGATGATATTATACACAATTTATAATTACGAATCACCGGATATTTAAAGTGAAACTATTATTATAAATGACTATGGAAATTGAATAAACTGCATTTTTACATTAGGTACATTATTATTCTAGCATGAACTGTGACCTTTTATTTGATCTTAAAACTTCAGGATAATTTATTCCATACACAGTTAGAATAGCAATGCTTTTCGTTTTGATTGTTCAATAACACTCAATTCTTAAATATGGTTCTATTAACTGTACAATACCTTGGATTTGTCTGTTCTGTTGTACATGTTTTCTCAATTAATTACTTTTGTAGTAGTCGCCATCTCACGGATCTTTTTCACTGTGTCTCTTCCAGTTACAAAACTTCTTTGTAAACAGCTGTACCTTTGTGAAAATACTACTATCACTGTTTTCCTGACAACAGTGCAATGGAAACAAGTTTAATTTGGTTTTGAGTGGATACATGGGCAGCTACTCTGGTACCTTCTAGAAACCTATGTTTTTGCTACAGCATATCGAAGTATGTAGTCTATACTAGTCGTGTCGCGGGTTCGATCCCCGCACGGAACAAATATTTGTATGGCCTACAGATAGTTGTTCCGGGTCTGGCTGTTTGTGTATGTGACTTTAAATGTTTGTAAACGCACCCACGATACAGGAGAAATTCCTAATGTGGGGCAACGATTTAAAAAAAAAAAAACACTTTCATCCTAATAAGTATTTTTCGGTTACCTTTTCAAGAATTTACAGCTACACAATGAAATTTGGCACTAATTCATTTATTTATTTTGGACTACCAACGATTTTACATTACAATTTCTTATATAAAATTAAAAACTTGAGAGGTGTCAGGGACACCCGGATGGAACGAAGTTCCAAAAATAATCGTCGCGACACCACACTATTCAATGCGAAATAGAAATGAAAATATCTGGCTTGCTTTCTATAAGAGAGAGAGAGACAGACAGAGAAACATGCGACGCCGCACAGCTTACAATAGCTTACTATAGCAAAAAGTGTCGTAAGAATTTTTTCCGTCTAGCCCCCTTTCACAACGCGCGATAAGGAACTTCGTTCCAAAAATACCACAAAGTTCGTAGTCGTGTAACCCCTCTCAATTACAAGTAACCACAGCTTATTTATTTATTTTAGTATCTCTAAGAAAAGATATACACAAAACATTACTAGATAATGGACAACATAAGGTATAAGTGTACTCCTTCACTTATAGGAGACCACAACATGCACAATAAAGTTAACTACAGACTAATTGGATGCAGCTCATCCAATTAGACTGCGAGCCGACATTTATTTAGTTGGAAAAAGGCTAGGCTAGGTTATGACTTTCATCTGACAGACATAACAAAGTTTATATGGGTAATAATTTCAAGAACAGTTTCAGGAAAGGCAGCACAAAAAAACAAAATGGAATGTTACACAATCTTTTCTTATGAGCAGAAATGCCCAATGCATCGCATTTATCCTGCCAATCATTTTAAATGTGTCCTAAAACTTCACATCAGTAGTTGAACAACCCCTTGTAAAACTGAACTGTTTATTATGCACACATAACTTATGTACCTATATTGAAATTTCTTTGCATTTGTTCTAAAATTTTGTTTTTAATCATGTTACTAAATTTGGATAGAATTGAAGTAGGTCTATAATTAGTAGGGTCTGTGCAACCTGATTTAAACATGGGTTTTAATTAACTATTCAGGTATATAATTACTATTCGGTCAGGAAACACACCACGGTCAATACAGTAGTTAAAAATGACAGCTAAAGAAGGAGATACAATGGTTATACAGGACTTAGCTAAGCTACGTCCATGTAATGACTTCATAGATCAGCGGTCTTCTTAACACTTAACGTGTTAAAAGTTTTAAGTAAATCTTAAGAGGGGACTCTAGCCCCGAGGAATTTGAAGAATAGGTATTTGAAGGTACTATTGCCGTCGCGCTGCGCCCAACCTAGCCCCCATAAAGTGCGAAAGGGACAACTGCAGCCCAGGCTGATTTTACCTACAAAAATCTTGACCAAAAGACGTTTTGTATTCCGCTGTTTTATTCTTCAAAACTAAACTGATCTAAATAATTCTTATATCAAAATTTAGAGGAAAAGTATTTCTATGCTTCTATCATTATTATTTTTTGTTAAAAACTTATCTAGTTTGTCTGATAGTTGTCTGAAAATGGCGGTAAAAACGGTATTTTTTCGGGTTTTTGGATTGTCATAATTCTTTTAGTGATTATGTTTTGAAAAAAAGGAAATGTTAGAGGCATGTATTAGAAAGACCTAGATTTTTTTGAAAAAAGAATCATTGCTCTAGACGCATTATCCACGAAGAAAACAGCGGAATACGTTTGTATGGTGAAAGGCCCACTAGAGATCCCTCTTAACACTTAACGTGTGAAAAGCTATAAATAGATCTTTACAGGTGATATATTCAAAATTAAATTGAGAATCTCAGACTAGAACGTTTTCTTCTAGTAAAGACTCTGCAGCAGCAGGTAAGTAAGTCGATATGGGAATGACCACAAAAAAATTGTCAAAGGCTGTGGCGACTTGAGTGTCTGAATTTAAAATATTATCATCTGCAAGGCTATAGTCACTATTTCGGTTGCAAGACCTTCCCGTTTCGCTATTAATAATTTGCAATTACAATACCTAATAAAAGTTTTTTGTTATAAGAACTCATGTAACTTGAATGTACAAGAAACTTATTTAAATACTTTAGAATAATTCTTAACATATTATGTACAAATTATATTTTAGTGTTAATATTGCTCTTCATGCTCATAAAGTCGTTTTATACACTTAATTTTATTTATTTATTTATTTATTTGAAAAGACATGTACAATATAACAGAAAATCCAAGTAATTGTACAGTGAAAAGAAACATATTTAGAATAACATATGATAAAACATTTAAAATAAAGTACATACTTAAAATTACAACAACAAAAAAAGTCATAATACTAATAATAATACCAATGGTGGCCCAGTCGTGTCTATTAATCGACATAGTCTTAGATATAGGTACTGAAAAATAATTAGATTGTTGATTGGGGTCTTCATCAGTTGACAAAAGTGGTAATTTAGACAAAAAAGTTTAGTTTTAAAAGTTTCCAGTTTTTGAGTTAAGTAAGGTGATAATATTTTTTTTGTTTATATTTGAAATTGTGATTAATTGCCCACAATGATCTGAATCTATTAAAGTAAAAAAAGGCGAACTTCCAAACAAAAACTTGTTAATATTTCTTTTTGCGTCTGCTTATATGTAAACGTATAGAGTTGGATTCCTGAACAATTTTGTGCTAGAAGTTTTAGATATATTTATATATTTTGGATAGAGCTCGTGGCAAAATAATAACAGCCGCTCAATCTTCAAGTTAGGCCACGCACACATTACAAACCGAGTTACCTCCGTGTCTCGGAAAGCATGATAAGCCGTTGGTACCGGCTGTCGTTTGTAGACCTTTGACAGTCATTGCAAATAGACAGTGGGCCGAAAGTTTGACAACCAGGTTCACTAAGGGGTATCGTATTAGGGTTCTATAATAAAGAAGCAGGTTTTCGGTACGGGCAGGTCGATACCGATCGGTGCAGGTATAAATTTCTATGTTATCTTATGCGTTCACTTTTAAAGAAACAGGTTGAATTATGACAATTTTATAAAGGGTGTAAAACACCTCTTAACGAAGCCGAAAGGGATTGGTTGTCCCTGTCATTGCAATCATTTTTTTGTTCTACACCATACCTGGGAACCTTCTAGTTACGGAGATATTAGGGGTCAAATTTCCAAATTTTTGACAAGTATTTTTTTAAATACAAGTTTTTAATGTAAGATTTTTACTTTAAACACCTCCATGACCCCCGCACTATTCAATCCGTCCATCCGCACAATGTTTTGAGTGCGTTACATTGAGTTCTACCACAAAACATGATTTTACACCCCCCAAAAAAAAGTCGTTTCCCAGCAATAATTTTTGCGTAAAGTTACTTAGTTTCATGTACAGAATGCTTGGTTGACGGCTTCGTGATGAGGTGATTTACACCGTGTATGCAAATTAACACTGCACCGGTACCGACCCGCACAGATTTCCCTGTAACGGAAACCTGCTTCTTTATGCAACCATTCTTTCCCAGTGGGTTGTGGAGGTCAGATGATGAGGAATAAGATATTTTAGTGCACAAATTATTGTTAGATTTATTTAACTTAATATCGCATTGCGCAATACAAGGTATTGTTTTGCATCCTCGTCAAAATTCAGTAAGTTGTCACAAAAGACAAAAAGTATCAATTTAAATGACCGTACCTAGTTAATTATTAATAAACGCTGTTTTCTTTTTGATTGTTTAAATTTGTCAGTATAACAGATTAACCCCCTTAACGTAGGTTAGGGGATAAGAAATTATCGAATAAACGTTTGAGATGGTTTGTATGTGTTGAAGAGCGGTTATAGGGCGAGGACCAGACGGACCGAGTTTTAAACACGTGTGGGTGAACCACACGTGTTTAACTAACCGATTTCCGTAATTAAGAAAAAAATACCGAGCCATTCTATTATTGATTCGGGTCGAGAATCATTAGCATACACCTTGCATTAGCTATTTTTTTAGGTTCTTGTCCTTGAAGATTACTTGAAAGATTAACTCACACGAGGTACGAGTTTCTATGATTATTTAATTTATATACAGTTGTACCATTATTTCAGTGACAGTTGTCAGGCGATCAGGACGCTTAGCTTTTATTAGCAATATGTGGTATTTGTTATTAGTTTCTATTTGTTTTGGTAAGTGAAGTTTTGCAATAATGGGATAGATTATTTAAAATAAACCAGTATGTTTCACTATAATTTTAAATACTATTAATAACACTAGAACCGGGATATTTACCATATTGTGTATTATTTGTTTCGAGTTCCCGATATTTCGGCGCTGTTGCAAACGCCATGATCACGGATAAACTGAAGTTATTGCGGGTGGGTGTTTATGTGCAGACAAATCGGTCTACCCTCTTCCTTGTTCGTTTTTTGTGCTCCGTACCACTACCACTGTCACTCACAACTCGATTCTGTTCCCGACACACAAAAACTTCACTGAAATCTGTTCAGCAGCGTAAGCAAGAGAAAGTGACACACGTAGAGACTTTATAATGTTAGTATCATCACCTTCCTGGTGTCCCCGACTCTCGCTCGAGCCAGCTCGCGATGCTGCTCGCGAACTTTTTACGGCCCTTTTTCGGTTTTTACACAGTTGAAAAATAATACACATGGTAAATATCCCGGTTCTAGTGTTATTAATAGTGTTAGTGACCATGTCAGTTTAAAAACTTATATTATAATTTTAAATGTTTTTTTTTCTATGTGTCTGTATTGCAAATAATAATCTTCTATATATATAAAAGAAAGTCGTGTTAGTTACTTCACTTATAACTCAAGAACGGCTGAACCGATTTAGCTGAAAATTGGCAGGGAGGTAGTTTAGAGCCAGGAGAAGGACATAGGATACGGTAGGGTAGGGTAGGGTAGGTAGGTAGGATAGGGTAGGTAGGTAGGGTAGGGTAGGTAGGTAGGGTAGGGTAGGTAGGTAGGGTAGGGTAGGTAGGTAGGGTAGGGTAGGTTAGGTAGGGTAGGGTAGGTAGGTAGGGTAGGGTAGGTAGGTAGGGTAGGTAGGTAGGTAGGGTAGGTAGGTAGGGTAGGGTAGGTAGGTAGGTAGGGTAGGGTAGGTAGGTAGGGTAGGGTAGGTAGGTAGGGTAGGTAGGTAGGGTAGGGTAGGTAGGTAGGGTAGGGTAGGTAGGTAGGGTAGGTAGGTAGTAAGGGTAGGGTAGGGTAGGGTAGAGTAGGTAGGTAGGGTAGGGTAGAGTAGGTAGGTAGGTAGGTAGTAAGGGTAGGGTAGGGTAGGGTAGAGTAGGTAGGTAGGGTAGGGTAGAGTAGGTAGGTAGGTAGCGTCGGGTAGGGTAGGTAGGATAGGGTAGGTAGGTCGGATAGGGTAGGTGGGTAGTAAAAAGTGCATTGCAACGCATGCTGGGTACAGCTAGTTTGCTATAAAATCATTGGTGATTTTATAAAAGCTCTACCTTTATTTTGCTGGGCGTTTCTTCCACCTACTTGCCAGATAAAACAATAAGAAGTTTTGAAGGACTGGTGATTTGGGGGACTGTCTTGTTTATTTATGAAAACTGTATGCAAAAGTATTTTTATTTTACTAAAGCGGACTTAATATCTTGGCATTTTCTACCAGTCAAGTTTAAGGTGATGCAGAGACAACATAGTAGGTGCAATCACAGAAAAAAAAAAACAGAAAATATATATAATTAAAATAAAAGAATAAGTACCTACAGAAGGTGTCAACCTAGCATTCTGCACATCAAATTAAAATACTGTCGAAATAAATATTGCTGGGA
This sequence comes from Cerastis leucographa, assembly GCA_963082945.1. Lineage (NCBI taxonomy): Eukaryota > Metazoa > Arthropoda > Insecta > Lepidoptera > Noctuidae > Cerastis > Cerastis leucographa. The sequence goes on along the minus strand of OY720369.1, from coordinate 1,751,385 downwards.
AACGCCTTTTGTTTGAAGCCAAATGGTATTTAAAAAAAAAAACTTGTGAAAAAGTTGTATCTTTAACCCCGATATCTCTACAACTAGAAGGTTCCCAGGTATGTTCCAGAAAAAAAAGGATCTCAATGATGAGAAGATGAAGTGCCTTTTGGCTTCGCTTAGGGTATTATTGCAGCCATTATCTATACTTAATAATATTTTAAAGCTGAAGAGTTTGTCTGTTTGTTTGCTTGAACGCGCTAATCTCAGGAACTACTGGTCCGATTTGACAAATTATTTCAGTATTAGATAGCCCTTTTATCATCACGCTACGACCAATACGAGCGGAGAAGCAATGAAAAATGTTGCGATAACGGGGAAAATGTGACGCAGACGAAGTTGCGCGGGACAGCTAGTACATCCATGAAACAAAACATACAAAGTTGTGTAATTTTAATGTCTTTTCGTTTTATGTTGATATCATTTTTATTCGTATTTACCTCCCCTTGTACCTACTCCACATTTAATTGTTTTTTTATTAAAAACATAACATCACGCCTATAATTCAAGAAGGGTTAGGCATTGGTGTACCTAATAGTACACCCATATTTCGCTAGATATGTTTTAAAAGTCCCACGTAATAGCGAGCCCTATTGCCATCAAACGGGTACAAATCCAAACTACGTGGCAACTACGAACGTATTTCTCAAATAAGACATTTTACAGGAACCATCTCCTCAAGTGATGTACGAGAATCCCATACACAAGACAACACGGCTATCGATGCATTCATACACAGACTGAAACTAGAAAAATGGGAGAAGGAAGAAGCACCATGTTTAGAGAAAACCCTTACACTGTTGGAGAATGTGAAGAACTTCACGCTGTGGGCCACTTGGGGTAAGTTGGATAGTGCACATTATTCGTTTATGCAGCGTGTGGTAGAAGGACCTACACTATTTTTTGAGCCATTAGGGTCAGCTCATACCGAGACGCGACGCAACGCGACGCTGCGCGCACCTTGAGAATTCAGAATACGTTGCGCAACGTATTCTGAATTCTCACAACGAAATGTGTAACTTTTCGTGTAGAAAATAAAGTTATATTTTGAATCGCTCTTTAAAAGTGTGCGCGCAGCGTCGCGTCGCGTCGCGTCTCGGTGTGAACTGACCCTTAGAGAGGGGTATCATTTGGTTACAGAAAAAATATTTTAACATTTAAACCTACACGTGAAAGTCATAGGTCAGTAAAAATGTAATCCAAATGTAAGGGAGCAAGTGTTTTATTTTTTTGTAAAAGAGTAGGTTTTGTAAGTGTTTGTTATGTGAATTGACATAGTCTAACATATCTGGCGAAATGTAGTTATACTCTAGGTACACCGACTACTTAAAGTTCTGCCTGTTATACTTTCGGAGAATATGTATGTTAAATTTTGTAAATAAACGAAAGATTATATAGAAATCTAGCCAGAATCTTGAAATCATAATAATTAAGTGATATTTTTTTCTATTCAATTTATTCCTATTAATGGTAAGTTTTCGCAACATTTTTCATTGCTGTTGCGCTCCTATTGGTCGTAGCGTGATGATATATAGCCTATGTTACTTCTAATACTTCCAAAAATATGTGTACAAAGTTTCATGATGATCGGTTGAGTAGTTTTTGCGTGAAAGCGTAACAAACAAACTAACATTCACATTAATAATATTAGTAGGGATGTCAATTGACAAGAAATAGAGAAGTTGTTTACGTTTACAACAAAGTGGGGTACTCAGTAGTAATTATATCTGCTTCAATTATATAAAAAAATAAATGAGTATTAAACTGTGATCTTTTTTATACTCTACAATTTATGTGGTGGGCCTATCCTCCAGACAAAAAAAATGTCTCCTTTGTAATGTAATTAAAAAAAGTTAAAATGAAAATTTTGTAAACACATCGAGGAGTTCGCAACCTTTGGATCAAATGATAACCTTATCCGCAAAAACAAAACAAACAAACTGAAACTCATTCGAAACTCGAATGACGGCCCAAATGTTTACGTTCTAGTAAGTCAAACGCGTTCCAGTACTACAAAACATTAGATGACAGAGCTTTATATCGCTTAAGGGCTTGTACACAAAACTGCGATGCGATGCGAATTGGCGCGATGCGAATTCGCAACACAGAAGAAACTGTAACTAATTGTACTGTTTGAGCTCGTAGATTTTTACGATGCGACGTCGCATCGCAGTTTTGTGTACAAGCCCTAAATAGTGGTTATAACCCGACCAAATGAAATTGCTCGTCAGTTTCATACTACACGTTTGTAACTTTGAATTGATTGAATTTGGGATTTTTTGTATGAATTGTCGCTACGTAACTTAGTAAAAGCTCGTGGCTTAGACAGCCGCACGGGTCGAGCTTTAAGGTTAAGCCGTGCTTGCCGAGGTTGGTCCGTGGATGGGTGACCATAATTACATACTGAGTTTCCTCCGTGCCTCGGAAAGCACGTTAAGCCGTTGGTCCCGGCTGTCATTTGTAGATCTTTGACAGTCGTTACCAATTGTCAGAAGCCGAAAGTCTGACATCCCGTCTTACTAAGGTGTTTCGTATTACCCGGTTACTGGGTTGTGGAGGTCAGATAAGCAGTTTTTTCATGTAAAGTACTGGTACTCAGCTGCATCTGGTTCGACTGGAAGCCAACCCCAAGATAGTTTGAGACAAGGCTACGCAAATGATGAACTGATTAAAAGTTCTTTTTTTTACAAAATGTATAGCTTCTCGTGGCGGTTAGTATAGTCACCTAAGTTGTAGATAATTACCAATACTTAATAATAAGATAATAACCAAAAAAAGATTGCGGTCCATTACAGCAGCTAACAAAAAAGTTTTAATGACTAGAACGCGGATGTATATGAAACTAGAAACGAAAAACAAGTATAAGTCCTTGAAAATTTAAAGGCTAAGATTTTATAATTTAGAACTTACTTAAGCGTAATCTGCATATTTTTTCCTAAGCGCAGGGGTCAAACCCATGGCCTCTGAACTACACGACACACTAATGGGAAAATAAACAGTATATCAACGCGCCTGTGATCATTCAAGAGTTAGGCAGAGGCGTGGCTAATAATGATAAATGATGTTTATTTTGCAAATAGGTTTTTACAAACACTTTTACACGTCATTTTTTTTAAAACTAGATGGGGCCGGTGTTTCGTACTAGTAGACCCACATTTAAGTATTTCAAATGAAAAAGATTTTTTTAAACTTTGGCTCTCACTACGAATTTCTCCTGTATCGTGGACCTACTTTTCATAATCATCATCATCGTCAGCTTACATATGTTCCCACTGCTGGGACACAGGCCTCCTGTCTATGAGAGGTAGTGGGCTGTAATCCACCACGCCGGCCCGGTGCGGGTTGGTAGATGTCACATGTCTTCGAATTTTTAATTCTGGGACATGCCTCACGATGTTTTCTTTCGCCGTTTTTGAGGGTAGCGGTGATGAAATAAATTACACCAAGTAATGCGCCTGCCTGGGTTCGAACCCACGGCTTACTACTCGTAAGTCGGGGCTGCCACCACTGGGCCACCGCTGCTCTCGTGGGTACGTTTACAAACTTTTAAACTCATATACACAAACAGCCAGACCCGGAACAACTACCTATAGGCCATATCAACATTTTTCTTCCGTGCGACTATCGAACCTACGACATGCAGCGCCTTCAGCCATTGCTCAGCCACTGTACCAACCATGCCGTCAAAATTGAATGTTGTGAGTGCCTTAATTTTTTTTTCAGTTTGGAATGCCAATACTATTCCAACGGGTAACCTCTACGGGTCTTGGGTGAACCTTGGAAACTTCGACCAGTGTATGAAACCTCCATGGCTGGAAACCCATCCTCAATTCAGGACCAAGTACTGCTTAGCGGAGCTGATCCTGTCGGATAATCCAAAGAAGATAGCGGAATATGATCCTTATGGGTCTACAATAGAGTATCTTAATGTGAGTTTCATAATAATTCCTTTATTAATACACGTTTTTAAATATTTCATAAAACAATATTTAAATTATATAGGGTGACTATATACTTAAACACGTGATTATACTCATGATAACAAACAACTTTCCCAAAGATATTTTTTCACTTTTATCACAATAACAACAGCCGTATGAAATTCGTGCGCGCGCTCGCCAGTGGCCTATCAGCTGTTAGCCTGCGTGACGCCGTTCTGTCTCACTACTAGAGAAGTCGGCTTCCAGTCTGACCGAATGTAGCTACAAACCAGTGTCTCAGTTAAAGCTTTTGAAATTGTGTTATATTTTATCAAAAACTACCTATTGCCCGCGGCTTCGCTCGCGTTTTCATCGGATATTAACTTACGGGAACGTTTTAGATATAGCCTATTACACTTGGGGATAATGTAGCGTCCTATTAGTGAAAAAAAAAATCGGAATAGATCTGGTGACCTGCCACGACGTCCTAAAGCAGTATTGTTTTAATCTTATTCCAGAGTGGGAAAGAGATGGCGCTAGACGTCCTCTATACCTCCGTCTCTTTCCCACACTGGACTGACATTAAAACAATAGGGGATGATCACAATTTTTTTTTTCTTGTCTATCGGGTAGATTATTGAAAAGTATTGGACACGTATTTTTTCTTTTTTCACGTGGTCATAAAATTACGGAGATATATTGAGTTGAAATGACGCATGACGTCACTTTAGGTAATTTTTATACCTACTTATGACGTAGTGAACTCTCCAACTTTAGTGAGTTTTAATTTAGTATTTTTTTTTTATATTTGGATAAAACAAAAATACGTGTATAATATTTTTGTATTACCTGTCTGACGGACAAAATAGTATTTCGTTTTCTTTACCCAGTCTTCACCCCTATTATGCTGTATGACGCATGGTTATCCCATAGTAGGTAAAGATTAACCCCTACATCCAAATTTACAATCTTTATATCTCTTTATAAGATCTTAAAAAGATTTTTTTATTTGAGATGGGTTTGCTCTTGAGTCTAGTGTAGATCACAGATGACAGAGACGATCGACGATGGAACAAGCTTACCCAGAAGAAGCATGTAAGATTAGATAAATTTGAACCCTAGAAGCAGAATTTAAAGTCAGTCGCCTAGTATTTAAAAGTTCTGAGATGATAATTATGTTAGTCGCGCTTTGACTAAGGTCAAGTACCATTTACTATTATAGTTCTTAGTGGACCATTTGCTCGTTTGCCTTCGTGAACCCTAAAACCTATAATTATAACAATTATAAAGAAATATCCTCGTTCTTACATAATTTCCTTTGTTTATAATTATACCATTTCTATAGAAACATAAATCTTATTAGTGGTTATTATCATATAGGTGACATAAATCTATATAGTGATAATCCTATTGTTAGGTTAGTAATTTTTATGGAGTGTGTGGTGTCTGCGAACTCCATGAGAAGTTCATTCTTCAACTCACCCCATGTTTTGAATGGCCTCTCCGACTTCAGCCAAAGCGCCGCGGTACCTGCCAGCGCACGCCTCGCCACCAGCAGTAGTTGCATCGGGGTCCACTCGAAGATCCGGCCGCCCTCCCATTGGGATGCCGGATATGATCGGTCTTGGCCGTTAAACTTTGGTACCAGGTCCGCGCTCATTTGAAGCGTGGAACTTGAACCCGTTGCTGCTCCGATCTTCTTTTGTTCTGACTTCGTCGTGGTTTTTTCCAACACGCTACGCAGAAACATTTACTTCCTCGTTTTATTTTAGGAATCCCACCACACATTACATTTATGACTGCCTCGTTGGTCTTGTGGTCGGTCTTGAGATCCTGGGTTCGATTCTCAGATAAGGCTAAGAGTTGTTCTCTAAAGAATTTCTCAGTCTTCTTAGAGTGTCGATGGCAATCTAAATTGTGTCGGCCCAGAACTGAGCCACTAGTTTGGCGCCCTCTGCAGCGTCCATCAGTTCCTGTAATGAACAAACAGCAGGACACGATATTAAGTGCCGCATCGTTTGCGGGATAGCAACACATTTACATTCCAGGGCAGAATCACTAATGAATCTCCACCTGAACAGGTGGAGAAAAGTACCAGTCGCGGAGTCTGGATATCTGTCCAGATGATTCACCGAGTTGTAAGTCGTATGTTGGGACCAAGGCAGGCGCATTACTTTGTGGATCCCTGCCCATTCCCTCTCTGTGCGAGTATGTTTGTATTTCAGCATTGCTAATTCGGGTGGGTTTTTATGAGCAGACAAATCGGTCCACTACCTTTCTTGTTCGTTTTTTTGCGCTCGGTACCGCTACCACTGTCACTCACAATTGGACTCTGTTCTTGCCCACAAAACTCACTGTGTCCGCTCGCGAACTTTTTTCTGCACTTTTTCGGTTTTTACACAATTGAACCACTGCATTCTAGGCTTTTGAAAGTTGAAACACATCTTCCCGGTTGAAGTTGTTATATCCATACTTCCATACTAATATTATAAATGCGAAAGTAATTCTGTTTGTATGTTTGTTTGTTTGTATGTTTGTTTGTATGTTTGTTTGTATGTTTGTTTGTATGTTTGTTTGTATGTTTGTTTGTATGTTTGTTTGTATGTTTGTTTGTATGTTTGTTTGTATGTTTGTTTGTATGTTTGTTTCTATGTTTGTTTGTTACCTTTTCACGACTAAACGGCTGATCGGATCTTAATGAAATTTGGCAAGAAGATAGATTTCAACCTGGGAAAGGACATAGGCTATATAACATCACGCTACGACCAATAGGAGCGTAGCAGCAATGAAAAATGTTGCAAAAACGGGGAAAATGTGACGCAGACGAAGTTGCGCGGGACAGCTAGTTAAATAATAAATGCTGGAATGCGGGTATAATACTAAGCACATCTCTGTATTTCCCTTCAGAGATTAAGATTAAGGCGTGATGTTACTTGCTTCTTTCTGCTTGCAGTCACCAACAACATCTGGCCTGCCCGTTAACTTCCTCGTATGGGGGTTGTGTGTCCCCTCGACCTGTAATCCTACATCTATAGTCAAGATCACCAGGTCTATGTATGGTATAACCACCTTTGGATCCCAGGCTCCTAATATCACGGTGGAACATTGTCAGGTAGCTGGGGTCCAGCTGCAGTACGGAGTTGGGTTTTATTTGTTCATGTAAGTATTATTTTGATTAAATATTATATTTTTAGGTCTTATTCTAATGTTTGTGGACATTTACTCATTCAGCTGCATCCGGTAAGACAGGAAGCTGACCCCAATACAGTTGGGGAAAGGCTAAAAGTAGATGACGATTCGTATGTTTGTAGACATCATCTTCCTGCCCTGTTCCTTGTTATTAAAGTTGTGGTCAGCGCGATACGTTTTGTTTTTATTCTAGTTAGCTGTCGATGTGGTGAAGCAGTCGACGGCCTCGGACACCATGGCCTTTCCTGCAGTAAGAGCGCAGGTCGGATAGCGCGGCACGCTAGCATTAATGATCTCATTCGTCGTGCTCTTGCCACCGCCGGGTTGCCAGATGTCTTAGAACCCAATGGCTTGGCACGTGTCGATGGGAAGAGACCAGATGGTATGACCCTAATGCCATGGAAGTTGGGTAGGCCTTTGGTGTGGGATGCGACTTGCGTCGACACCCTTGCGCCATCCCATCTTCCTAGCACAGGCGCTGAAAACCTTAAACGGTGCAAATACAATAATTTAATTATGTATTTGAGCCGTTTGGGGTTGAAACACTAGGGCCATGGGGCCCGAGTGCCCATCTTGTGTTTCGGGATATCGCCAAGCGGTTGGTCGACGCTTCACGGGACCAGAGGGCTGGCCTCTTTTTTGGTCAAAGAATCAGCATTGCCATCCAACGTGGCAATGCTGCCAGCCTTCTGGGCACTTTTCCTGTTGACAGCGATGTCGACGAATTTTTTGACGCCCTGTAATTTTGATACTTGTACATATTTAATTTTTATTTTATATTTATTTGTAGTTTCTAAATAATGTACATATGTAATATACAAAATAAAAATTTAGTCATTCTTTGTTAGCTGTAACGCAATCATTTACACTTTTTAAGGATTCCGTACCCAAAGGGTTAAAGGGGACCCTATTACTGAGACTTCGCTGTCCGTCCGTCCGTCCATCCGTCTGACACCAGGCTGTATTATATATACTGCCAGTATACATAAGTCTACAAAGTTACTTAAAAACATTTTCGAAAAAATAGTGTTACGGCTAAATAGACCGATTATAAAATTATCTATAGAAACAGTCCAATTATCTTTTTTTTTAAGACGGTTCGAAAATGTTTTAGTAACTTTTTAGACCTATGTATCCTGCTTATGCGTTTAAAGTTTCATCGGTTCTGTCATTTTGGATAATAAGGACTTGAAAGTTTTTGGTTTCAACGATCGTTGGTTTGAACGAAGTTGATGGTTTACCTGCCGGAGGCTCTATGCGGGGGTCGTGCGGTCCATGGCCCTTTATGGGGCCCCAGTGTGGGCGCGTTCTTTGAGGCGGCGAGCCGCCCATTACCTAAACGCGCCCCAGAAGGTGGTAGCCGTAAGGCTGATCCGGGGGTACCGCACGATCTCCGGCGAGGCAGCGAGCCTCTTGGCCGAATTGCCGCCATGGGATCTGGAGGCGATGGTCCTCGCGCGCCTGCATAAATGGCGCACGGAGGCACTACGCCGGGGGGAAACTCCGCTGCCGCGGCAAATTGTCGCTCAGCGGAAAGACCTCCGGCACGATCTCATGGCGACATGGAGACAGCGACTGTCGCAACCACGTGCAGGGCACGCCACAATAGTGGCGATAAGTCCCCTCTTTGAGGAGTGGCTAGAGAGGCGGCACGGCGCCCTCACCTTCCGCCTGACGCAGGTCCTCACCGGACACGGTTGTTTCGGGAGGTTCCTGCACCGAATCGGGCGGGAGGAAACGCCCGGGTGTTACCATTGCGAGGATCGGCCGGCGGACACGGTGGAGCACACCGTGGAGCTCTGCCCCGCTTGGGCTGAGCACCGCCGTGTCCTCGTAGCGGCGATTGGCGGCGGTGACCTCTCGCGTCCGGCCCTGGTTCAATCCATGGTCCGGAGCAAGAGGGAATAGGAAGCCGTCGCCTCCTTCTGCGAAGCAGTCATGCTAACGAAGGAGGTGACGGAACGTGAGAGGGAGAGAACCTCACGTCCCAGCCGCCGCGGGAGACGCCCCGGGCGTCGGGGGGCAACCAGTGGCCCCCGGCCACCGTAGGCGCGAGCCTGTGGACGATGAGTAATGGGCTAGCTCACCGTCCGTCCGTCTCATGACGACAGGCCGTGTCGACGGCGCGTACGTGTTCCACGCGCGCCTCAAGGAGATGTCAGCAAACCGGAACGGGTCCGAAAGGGCCGATGCCTGCCAGGGCTGCGGGTTGTTCGAAAGAGATACCGCGGCCCTGGAACACAAAGGGCGAAGAAGGAACATGGGTGGGTTTTAGTCAGTACAAGTCTGACACTCCCTCCCGCTCCGCCCAGAGCGGGAGAAGTCATTTGATGATTTCCCATCCGAAAAAAAAAAAAACAAAAAAAAAAAGGACTTGAAAGTTTGTATGAAATGCCGTAAGGCGTAAACGCCCTTAAGTCTAATGTAATAGGAGCGAGCCTATTGCTACCAACTTGGCATTAACTATAATATCAACATGAACGATGTTCTCGTAACCAAGATATTGTAACAATTTTTTTTTATTTAATAGGGTGTCCATGTAGTAATTTTATTTATCTATGTATAATAATCTATTTTTATTATTTTTTCCGTGCGTATATCGAACCCACGACACGCAGCGCAGCAGCCAATGACACAGCCACTACGCCAACCGTGCCGTCGATAACGACAAAACATATAACTGGCGAATCTTAGGAAATTACAGGCATAATACTATGTAGAAAATTATACAACAAGTCACTATGCAATGAAAGAAAAACACTTAAAGTTATCAGTCAATTATAATCTCTCGCTAACCAAGGGTCGAAGGGCTGGTCCTTTTGGCTTTAATGGTCTGTTAAATGTTCCTAGGAGGTGATAACGTGACAAACTATCACATATATTATTGTACTTATCGGTCACGTTACGCTTCAGTAAATAATCGGAAGTAAAATACGGTAGGTTGTATTGTTTTCAGGCACCAGTCTTAACAAGGAGCATTGTATTATTCAGTATTAACTGAGTTGTGGAGGTCAGATAGGCAATCACTCCATGTAAAATACTGGTATTCAGCTGCATCCGGTTAGACTGGAAGCCGATCCCAAACCTAGTTGGGAAAAAGCTAGGCAGATGATGAACTATAAGTAATTAAGGGACCAGCTCGACGTCATCAACATAGGCCAAGAAGACAAAAAGCCTACGTATTAAAGGGAACTAACTCATACGCTACAAACAAAGTTATTAAAAAAAAATGAGTAGTCTTCCTCTACCAAATGAAAAAAGAACTACGTAAATCGGTCACGGTAATCACGGAGTAATCGGTGTAAAGATGCTGTTAGAATACATTTTTTATTTAATCAAAATCAGTATAGCAACAACATACAAAAAGTCTGCCAAACTGCAAAACAGTTTGTCGGCAGTTGTTCTCGTTTCACAATATTATAATACTAACAAATTTTGAATTTTATTGTACACAACGTGCAAAAAAAAAGAAAGTAAGGCTACAGAAATAAGGACATTTCACATTATACACCCATGGACAATGACATGGACATTCCCATTATCCATAGATGCAAAGTTAACTAAGGGCACAACGAGAGGTAGTGTTTTTTAAGAACATTTTTAAGTTGGCCTTTAGATTAACCTCTTTCTTTTTAGGGTTCCGTAGCCGAATGGCAAACAACGGAACCCTTATAGATTCGTCATGTCTGTCTGTCTGTCTATCCGTCCGTGTCACAGCCACTTTATTCCGAAACTATAAAAACTATACTGTTGAAACTTGGTAAGTAGATGTATTCTGTGAACCGCATTAAGATTTTTACACAAAAATAGAAAAAAAACAATAAATTTTGGGGTTCCCCATACTTAGAACTGAAACCCAAATTTTTTTTTATCAAACTCTTACGTGTGGGGTATCTATGGATAGGTCTTCAAAAATGAAATTGAGGTTTCTAATATCATTTTTTTCTAAAGTGAATAGTTTGCGCGAGAGACACTTCCAAAGTGGTAAAATGTGTCCCCCCGTCTAATTTCTAAAGTAAGAGGTTGAAAATTCTGAAAATATTTAGAATTATAGAACGTAAAAAAAACTGTCAACGAAAATTGGTTTGAATAAGATATGATGTTTATTTTTTTAAATATTGGACATATTCATCAAACTGCAGCAGTAACTTTGTTTTTCATTAACATACTATGAAAAACAAATTTAGTTTTGCTGTTACATGTAAAAATAATTTAATAATATTAAAAATATTTTATATTTTATTGTTTGGTGGTAAGGAACCCTGTGTGCGTGTGAGTACGACACGCACTTGGCCGGTTTTTTAAAAGCCTTTTCAAAAACGATACTTGTACTTATACTTGTGGCTTGTTTACCTAATGATCTTTGATGAGAACTAAAATGATTGGTATTATTCTTTTTAGAGCTTTAATAGTATCTCTGATAGTGATAGCTGCAGCTTCAACGTACTATCGGCTGCATACAGCCAATGATATTCAACCGCCTGATAGCTTAGGTAAGTAGTCGTTTTTAACTTATTAGTAATTTCTTTTTTTTTATCCATTTGATTGGGATCAAACTCCGACGCCGTGAGAGCAGCAGTGGTCCAGTGGTGGCAGCCCTTACTTACGAGCAGTAAGCCGTGGGTTCAAACCCAGGCAGGCGCATTCCTTTGTGTTATTTATTTCATCACCGCTGCTCTCAAAAACGGTGAAGGAAAACATCGTGAGGAAACCGGCATGTTCTAGAACTAAAAATTCGAAGAAATGTCACATCTACCAACCCGCACTGGACTCCCGTAGTGGATTACAGCCCACTTCCTCTCATAGAGACGACGCCTGCGTCGCAGCAGTGGGAACATTATAGGCTGATGATAATGATGATGAACACCGGTTAGGATTGATGAGGTCCTGGATATCGATTTCCAGCTCACGCATAGTGTTATTAGTTTTTCCCATCAGGAATTTCTCCAAAGCAGCCACAGAGTCTTTATATGTGCCTGTTGATGGCAATAGGCTCGCTCCTTATTACATGGAACTTAAACAAAACTAGAGAAATGTGGGTGTAGGGTACTTCCTCTGCGTAAGCCCTCGGGGATATCCAGCAGATGTTAATAAGATAGCTCTTTGGAACATGAAAGAAGATTAATTGCACATAATATTTATGCACCTACAAACTTAAAAAAAAAAAAACTAAAAAGTAAAATAATAAACTTCTTTTCCAGAAACAATAATAAAAAAAGCATTCTGCATCATCAAGAACCAGAAAGACTTAGTAAAAGAAAACAGGGAAGAGATCAGAGTGATGAACGGTATGAGGTTCCTTACGGCAGCATCCGTCATCGCAGTACATGAGATGTTCTATTTGACCATGGCTGGTGCTTCTAATTCAAGGAGTTATGATCAGGTAGGATCAAAAGGGTGGATTTTTTATCATAGAGGTTAGGACCTCGCCTCTCATACAAGAACTTGTGGGTCAAAATCCGAGCAAGTTCCGATGTGACTTCTGCAATTCATATGTACTAAGAGAGGAGCTCGTGGCTAAATAATAACAGCCGCACGGGTCGATCTTTAAGGTTATGCTGTGCTTGCCTAGGTTGGTCCGTTGATGGGTGACCATTATTACATACCAAGTTTCCTCCGTGCCTCGGAAAGCACGTTGAGCCGTTGGTCCCGGCTGTCATTTGTAGGTCTTTGACAGTCGTTACGAGTAGTCAGAAGCCGAAAGTCTGACATCCAGTCTTACCAAGAGGTATCGTATTACCCAGTTACTGGGTTGTGGAGGTCGGATAGGCAGTCGCTTCATGTAAAATACGGGTACTCAGCTACATCCGGTTAGACTGGCAGCCGACCCCAATATAGTTTGGGAAAAGGCCAAATTGGATGATGATGTACTTTCTAAGAATGAGGAAAGATGTGGATAAATATACGAGTAGAGGAAGACCAAAGAAACGATGGATGGACTGTGTGATGGATGATACGGCAAGAAAAGAGGTGACTGCTGAGACGGTGAGAAACAGAAAAGTATGGTAGAAGAAGACATGCTCACTGCTGAGCATGAGATAGTGAGTTCGATTCCCAAGGTCGGCCAAAGAGTTACTCGGTTTTTGCCACAGCGATTTTTCAGAGCAGCGTTAGTCGACAGCAGTGGTGGCTCAGTGGTGGCAGCTCCGACTGACAGCAACGATGGCCCAGTGGTGGCAGCCCCGACTTACGAGCAGTAAGCCGTGGGTTTGAACTCAGGCAGGCGCATTACTTTGTGTAATTTATTTCATCACCGCTGTCCTCAAAAACGGTGAGGGAAAATATCGTGAGGAAACCGGCATGTCCTAGAACTAATAATTCGATTACATTTGACATCTGCCAACCTGCACTGGGCCCGCGATGGTGGATTACAGCCCACTCCCTCTTTTAGAGATGAGGCCTGTGTCCCAGCAGTGGGAACATTATAGGCTGATGATGATGATGATGGTAGTCTGTGCCCGGTTTATGGCAATAAGCACATCTGCTATAACATGGGACGTAAATTATTTCAATATAATTATCTTAATTCCAGTTCCTTGAAGGTTTTGGAGGAGTGTTACTCCACATCGACGTCATTGTGGACACATTCTTTGCCATGTCTGGTCTTCTCCACATCAAGGGACTTCTTGGGAACGTCAATAGACAGCAGAATCTGTTTAGTGTTTTATGGAAACGATATGTGAGGTACGAGAATTGAAAAGAATTTAAATGATTTTTAGTTTTGTAAGAAGGTTTACACGACCTGAAGGCGTCGCGGTAGACCAGCGATCAGTGGCCCACATTGACCCTGGCTCGAAATAACTGGAAGTCATGAGGAGAGGCCCAGCAGTGGCATGACGCAAAATAACAGTATCAGGAAGGACGCTATTAAAAAAAAAATATGCCTTAAAATTTGTCCAAATTACGGGAAAATTAGTTCATGGATTTATTTTGAAAACATTCGTTGTGCAGCTTCTGTTACGCGAACAAAAATTCTTACACGTAACGTTAAGTTCTGTTGATAGTATTTTTATTTTATATTAAAACAATATCCTAATCATCTCTTTTCCAGGTTAATAGGACCCTTCGCGTTAATCCTTTTCTATCTGATATCGGTGTCTAAACACATTGGTTCTGGTCCTCTCTGGATATATGGCAACGAGCTAGAATCAGAAGTCTGCCTCAAGACTTGGAGACATAGCTTGTTGATGCTTAACACTGATCCGAAATATATTGTAAGTACTAGGTTATAATCACGATTTAGAAAAAACCGGCCAAGTGCATGTCGGACTCGCGCATGAAGGGTTCCGTACCATTATTTATAAAACGGGCCAAGTGCGAGTCAGACTCGCGCACGAAGGTTTACGTACCATTATTTATAAAAACGCAAAAAAAAAGAACGCTTTTTTGTATGGGGGCTCCCATACAAAAAAGCGTTTGTTTTTTTGCGTTGCCTTTAAATATTTATTTTGTTCTGTTTTTAGTATTTGTTGTTATAGCATCAACGGAAATACATAATCTGTAGAAATTTCAACTGGCAAACTGTTACGGTTCCTGAGATACAGCTTGGTGACAGACGGACAGCGAAGTCTCATTAATAGGGTCCCGTTTGACCCTTTGGGTACGGAACTCTAAAAAAGGGGTAGTCGTTTAGAGTTTTTTTTTAATTTGCCTTTGGTAACCGAAACAACTAAATGGCTTCCTTTTATTTACCAAACTAAAATGCGAATGTTATCTAGTTTAGATGACGGACGTGGGCGACAAAATCGCCACGCTGTATTCATGTTTTCAAGGGTGTTTAAAAACATGAATACATGTTGGTAAGCTGTGTGCGTCAATTTCTATAAAAGAAAGTCAAATTCGTTTTTGACGAATATCAAGAACTCGTAGAACAATTATTATTGTTGTTCAATTTAACGGTCCGAAACACCACGTCAGAAACGAATCGCCACCTCCTTCGCTAAACACAAGACCCCTTGTCTTGTGTTTAGCGAAGGAGGTGGTGGAACGTGAGCGGGAGAGAGCCTCAGGTCCCAGCAACCGCGGGAGACGCCCCGGGCGTCGCTAGCTCACCGTCCGTCCGTGTCAAAATCGCCTTGATGCACGCCTCAACATGGATGAGTTTTAGTCAGTACAAGACTGATACTCTCTGCGGCTCCGCCCGGAGCGGGAGAAGTCATTTGATGATTTCACATCCGAAAA
Source organism: Cerastis leucographa (assembly GCA_963082945.1). Lineage (NCBI taxonomy): Eukaryota > Metazoa > Arthropoda > Insecta > Lepidoptera > Noctuidae > Cerastis > Cerastis leucographa. Next base: position 1,736,056 of record OY720369.1, on the reverse strand, counting down.
AAAAAAGAAGTTCTTGCGTTTATTATGTTGCATCTTGTATACGCCTTGATTCATGATCCAGAAAAATACCTTTTCAGTGCCACGCAGTAACCTGGTACGTACCATGTGACTACCAGCTTGCGATCCTGGGAACAGTACTGTTCTACTTATACCAGAAGGATCGAAGACTTGGGTTCGCCGCCTTCGGGATAGCTGTAATCCTCGCCCTGATCATTCCAGGTGTTCTGACGTACTGGTTCCAGCTGCCTGCCATTCACTTTACAGATTTAGGGTAAGTTTACTCTTCATCTTCCATCATCGTTCCTTTTACTCTAATTTATTTGAGGTCATTTCAACTTTTCTGCCAAATTTGTTGGCTTCTGGCTAAATAACGTCCGCACGAGTCGACCTTCACGGTTAAGCTACGCTTGCTGGGGTCGATCCGTGGATGGGTGACCGCGACTATTAATTTAAACTTTTTTATTTTACGTATGGGAAATTGTCAGATGACTCCTCCCACTCTGGGCGGAGCGGAAGGGAGCGTCAGACTTGTACTAACTAAAACCCATCCATGTTCCTTCTTAGCTCTTAGTATTCCAGGGCCACGGTATCTGTTTCGAACAGTCCCACAGCCCTGGCAGGATTAATTATACCTCGAGTTGTCTCCGTGCCTCGGAAAGCACGTTGATGCTGGCTGTCATTTGTAGATCGCTGATAGTCGCTACGGGTAGTCTGAAGCCTGAATCTGACAACCAGTGTTACCAAGGAGTATCTATGACCCAGTAACAACAGGGTTGTGTAACATGAGTAAGGCAGTCGTTTCATAAAAAAAAAAACACTTTTACTAAGCTGCATCCAGTTAGACCGAAGCCAATCCAAACATAGTTGGGAAAAAGCTAGGCAGACGATCATCGAAAAATGTCGTTTGAGACGTCGACTTCGACGACTGTGCATTTGTCATTTGAGACGACTGTGCATTTGTCATTTGCACTCTTGCATTAGAATATACAGGTCGGAAGGCACACCGGCGCTAAAACTATTACCAAGTATTCAGCACATCATTCTAAACTCCTCCCATATACGTAGATAATTTTACGTCGGTCATTAAAAAAACAGCCATTTCCTACCAAACTGCAAAACCTTCACGGTCAAAATGTATGTGTACAGCAGATTTTTTAAAATTACCAATTCATCATCAGCTTTTTCCCAAACTATCTTGGGGTCGGCTTCCAGTATAACCGGATGCAGCTGAGTACATGAAGCGACTGCATATCTGATCTCCACAACCCAGTAACTGGGTAAAACGATATCCCTTAGTAAGACTGGATGTCAGACTTTTGGCTTCTGACTACACGTAACGACTGTCAAAGATTAGAATTTTTTTTTTTTTAAATTACCAATTATAATATTGAAAAACTTATATGTTCAGAAAGATGTGCTGCAAACATGGTAACTATTTCAGCGTCAGTATCTTTTCCACCCTGTTTCTAGGGGCAAGTCTTGACCCAAAACCTTCCATTTCCAGTAAGCTCCTCCGTGAAATTCGCGATTACTGGGAGATCAGCTACACGTACACTCCGAGCTACAGCCGCGCCGGTGCATACCTCGTCGGCGTTGCAATGGGCTTCCTCATGACGACGTACAGACCTTCTGAATATAGGAAGACTGTTTCCAAGGTCAGTAAGTGCAAGTTTAATAAAACGCTACCATCATCAGCCACTGCTGGACATAGGCCTCTTCAATCGCAACGCCACTTAACTCGATTCTCGGCAACTCTCATCCAGTTGCGAAGATCGTCGCTTCACCAAGCTAGAGGGCGCCCCATCTTACGCTTTCCGATTCGCGGTCTCCACTCAAGAACAAGTCTATCGTAACGATCGGCCCGGTAACATGGCCAAGAGAGACTTATACTTACCTAAAATTATGCTTGCAGGAACCCATCCTGGGTTAAACAGATTTGTACCTGATAGTACACCGACATTTAGCCAATAACTACCTTGTTAGTCTATTGTTTATTGTTTTTAGTTTATTGTATCATAAGCGCGACTCCTGAGCGGGTTTTGGATTCGATTCCCAATATAGGTAGAGTGTTATTGGGTTTTTTCCCGTGAGAAGGAATGGGAATCCACCACGCAGGCACAGTGCGGCTTAGTAGATGATGATTCGATTTTTTTCTTCTTTAACATGCCGGTGGTCTCACGAAGATTTCCTGTTTTGAGAGCAGTGGTAATAACGGGATACAACATTTATTTATTTTCTAAAACTAAATATTAACATGAACTAACTAAATATAAAACTAACATAAAAACAATAGGATGCTTAAGCGTCGAATACTCCTCCACATCGCTGTCATCCGGAAACGTACCAAGAAGACTGGCAGCATTGCCACTTTGAATGACAATGCTAATACTTTGCCCAAAGAAATAGCCAGCCCTCTGGTATCGCGAAGTGTCAACCAGTCGAAGAGATATGTCCTTAAAAAGAGAATGCGCAAAATAAAGCCCCTGGTTGGGTCCTCGAGACCACTTCCAAGACTTTAAAAATTCAACCAGTTTAATAAAAACCTCATACTTCTTCATTGCAGACCTGGTCCATCATCGGTACAGCACTGTCTCTAACTGTCATGCTATGCGTCGTGTCCTTAGGGCTGTACTTCATGGATCGGGAGTACGATCCTGTTGAAGCTGCGGTCATCACGTCCACCAATAGGATCGTTTGGGCTGTTGCTATCTGCGTCATCATAGGCATGTGTGAATATGGGACTGTTCGTAAGTAATACAGAAGTCTATTTGTATCAAAGCTTACCTGCTTATCAACACCTTATAGATTATACGGGGTGTGCGGGGGATATGGACGCGCTAACTGTAACCATGTATTCAGTAATGATCTAGGACCTACCACTTTGCGAGGCGGGTATCCGTAAAGGGGTAGATAAGCATTGTCCTATTCACGATCATCTTCTACTCCTTATCACATGTTATTCGTCACGCTATCATTAATCCTTTTTCCTTCATTTCATTTCTCACACAATCGATCCATCTTTTCTTTGGTCTTCCTCTTCCTCCCCATCCATCAAACAGTTATCATCACTACTTGAGTCACATGTGTTCCATGCCTCCTCATCACATTTTCATACCAAGGCAGACGACCCCCATTCATATTTTCTGTAACAGGCGCCATTTTCAAACTCTAATATGCTCATTTCTTACTTTGTTCATTTTAGTCACTTCACACATACATATCAGTATTTTCATCTCTGATGCATTATCCTCACCACTAACAATAAACTGCATTATTAATACGTTTGCCAAGTGTTTAATAGGTACTTACATAATGTCTGAAGTACATATTATAAAAAAGTTGTCACTAGAAAACCAATCAACAACTTTTAAGTAAAATAAACTCCACTGTACAATTCAACCACATGCAGAATTGAAGCAAATATCTTAGCCTATGTATGCCTCTACGCCAACTCTGCTGACTCTTGTGTAATTCGGTTCAAATTTTATGGCTGCTCGAAAGTTATCTGCGAGCCGAGTGACGGTCTGCGCAGGTATAACGGTTCAAACATTATGGCAGCTCGGAACATCTAACTAAAACTGCGTTAAACACAATTTTAGTTATCAACGGGGTGCAGAAGACGCATTATCTTAACTTATAAGGCGCAGACCGTCATTCGCAGCTAGCTTCCGAGCCGCCATAATGTTTGAAAAGAACTATACATTGGGATTGCCCAAGCTCAACAGAAGACATTGTTATCAGTGTTCTTTGATTGGTTTACAGCGGTGGTCACAGACATTTTAAGCTTCTCCTACTTCACGCCACTGAGCCGGCTCTCGTACGGCATCTACATGATACATCCTCTCGTTATACAACGGCACAAGATCACTCTACGAGCACCATTGATTTATGACGGGTTTTCCTTGGTGAGTATCGGTTTATTGAAGTGAAACTTCTTATGCGACTTCCAACAAGTTTAACGCTACCATGGAGGGGGAATATTTTCTAAAACTCACTAAGAGATGGCAGTATTACAAGATTTGTGACTACGCAGTTCTACTAGGTACGCAAGATGGCGTGCAAACAGTCATGTATTCGACTCTTCGGTGTGACCAGCCTTCGCTCAATTTCCATGAGTAGAATAACCACGATAAACTTATGTAATAATTATGTACCTAATACAAATAATACAACAAGAAAATAACAAAATATTATTTAGAAGCTCAATAAAATAACAAGAGTGAATGCGTGGCACTCGAACGCATGCGTGTAGTATTGCGAAGTTTCACTTCTTCCGCGCGGAGGGACTCCACGCACTATTTTTCAGTATCTGCCTTACAAACTGCATAACTTATTTTTGCTTACCGCCGCACAGGTCGATCTTTAAGGTTAAGCCGTGATTGCCAAGGTTGGTCCGGGGATGGGTGACCATAATTACATACCGAGTTTCCTCCGTGCCTGAAAGCACGTTAAGCCGTTGGTCCCGGCTGTCATTTGTAGATCTTTGACGAGTAGTCAGAAGCCAAAAGTCTGACATGCAGTCTTACCAAGGGGTATCCTATTACCCAGTATTAACTGAGTTGTGGAGGTCAGATAGGCATTCGCTTCATGTAAAATACTGGTACTCAGCTGCATCCGGTTAGACTGGAAGCCGACCCCAACATAGTTTGGGAGAAAGCTAGGCAGATGATGATGAGTCGCCCCGCATTACATTCTCCCGTTGATGATACATTTTTAACCGACTTCTAAAAAAGGAGGAGGTTCTCAATTCGGATGTTTGTATTTTTTTTTTTCATACAAACTATCAACCCTTATTTCTCCTGCCTTGTGGATTGACTTTGCAAAAATCTTTTCTGATTTTTCACCCAAAAAAAGGCATTTGAGAAGCCGGCAATATTTTTTGTGTAGCGTTACTTAGGTTGATGACCAGAATGCTTGGTTGACGGCTTCGTAGGGTCTGGTCTTTACACCTTAGAGATTCCGAATTGATGGTTATCTAATGATAAATTGAAACTTAAACTGTCGCTTGTGGGATTATCTTCCATGTTTATTTATTGTTTTGAGTTCCCGATACTTCGACGCTGTTGCAATCGCCATGATAATCCCGTTAATCATGATGTGGTATGATATCCCTTAAGTGATAGCATAAGTTCAGATAAAAACCGTGAAAGTTTAAAACATTGTTTGATAAATTAAAAGCCTGATTTTGTTTCACGTCCTATTAATATCATTGGGCTCACCTCCTATTACAAGAGATTTGAAAAGAACTGGCAAAATGTGGGGGTACTATTAGGTACTTCTCTGCCTAACCTAGTGTTTTGATGATGACGATGATATTTATGGTTTCTGACACCGATTTTTTCCTTCTATTCCAGTTTCTGGATACCATCGGGACGCTGACCACGTGCGTCGGTCTAAGCTTTGCAATGTGGCTTCTAGTTGAAGCTCCGTTAATTAATATAAGCAACCATTTCCTATTTTCCAAGTAAGCACACTTACCGTTTCTTTCGTTCAGAATGTTCCTAGTATCACCAAATAAATCGAACGAATAAAATAACCATTTAAAACGATTTTTGTGTTCCTTTCAGATCAAAGAATAAACAGCCAATTAAAGAGACGGAAAAAAATGGAATCGAACATCAGAATGGTCACGACAAAACTAAAGCAGCGTAAGACTAGCATCCTGCAGTCCCTTCCAAGATAGTTTACCTCTGCAGCAGCAACAAAATAAAAACCTTATACAAGGTGTTGTTTTGCATTCTCGTCAAATTTCAGGAAGTGGTCACAAAAGCCATAAATAATCAATTAAAATTACTGTACCTAGTTAATTATTAATAAACGCTGTTTTTTTTGGTTGTTTAAGTTTGTCAATATTTCAGAATAACCCCCTTAACGTGGCTTAGGGAATAAGAAATTATAGAGTAAACGTTTGAGATTGTTTGTATGTGTGTAAGCGAGGTTATAGGGCAAGAACCAGACGGTCCGCGTTTAAAACAAGGGTGGTTCACACTTACCGATTTCTGTAAAAAAGAAAAATTACCAACCCATTTTATTATTGATTCGGGACGAGAATCACTAGCATAGTTACCTCCTCGAATTTGACGAGGATGCAAAACAACACCTTGTATAATGAGAATAAAGATCACTCTTAATTGACAGAATGTTGATGGATGGAGAGGGAGAGGAAGACCAAAGAAAATACAGTGGATAGAAACGATATAAAGAAAAAGGAGTTGAGTTAATGATAGTGTGACGAATGACAGGAGAGAATAGAAGAAAAAAAACGTGTTGCGCCGACCTCAAATAACATGGAACAAGAGCAGGAAGATGATAAAGTGATAGACTTTGTCAGTGACAACATCCGAACAGCTACCTTATTCTGACGGCATTAAAGTTCACTTTCATTTTGATACCCCAAGCAGGAGGGAACTAAGTGTGAAGAAACAGTAGTTATAATGTGACATATTTTTTTGTGGCTTTAATGACATGGCCACGATAGCGCTGTTGGTACAGTATGACCACTTTTAGTGTGCAGTTCGAGGTGGCGCTGCTTGTCAAGAAAAGATAGATCGAAATGTCAAACTTGGTACATTTATTCTAGTTCTGTATTTTCCCGCTTTCACAGATAAGTTAGTTGAAGTGTGTATTTGTGAAATTGTATTGAAAAAACAACATCGTCATCTGTTCCGACTTTAGCCAAGCACAAAGTATGTTTTCTGATCTTCCAAAGAGTAGGAACTTAGTTTTAAGTAGGTAACAAAAATTAAGTATTAATGTAATAAATACTAGGTATTATAACTTTTGGGATGAAACTACAACTTTTATTTACCAACTTATCATCAGCTGGCCAGTGGCCTACCAAGACCTCTTAAAGCAGTATTGTGTTACTCTTATTCAAGTGTGGGAAAGAGACAGAGCTATACAAGATGTCTAGCGCCATCTCTTTCCCACACTGGAAAAGGAGTAAAACAAAAAAATAGTGCGTGGAGCCCCTCCGCGCGGAAGAAGTGAAACTTCGTAATACTACACGCATGCGTTCGAGTGCCACGAATTCACTCTTGTTATTTTATTGAGCTTCTAAAAAACATTTTGTTTTTTTCTAGTTCTATTATTATTATTACATAAGTTTATCGAGGTTATTCTACTCATGGAAATTCAGCGAAGGCTGGTCACACTGACGAGTCGAATGCATGACTGTTTGCACGCCATCTTGCGTACCTAGTAGAACTACGTAGTCACAAATCTTGTAATACTGCCATCTCTTAGTGAGTTTTAGAAAATATTCCCCCTCCTTGGTAGCGTTAAACATGTTGGAAGTTGCATAAGAAGTTTCACTTCAATAAAGTTTTAAAACGTCATGGCAGGCCATCTATGTCACGGTGGCATATCAAGCGATACATTCCCAGCATAACATGGTCTCGCATTTCCTGTACAATGCGGCGAGTACAGGTGTGATGTTATGTTAGTCGGCAAAAAAACTTCCTAAAGTGCAAAGAAATAATGTAACAGATGAGCTGGCTTCCTTCCAATACTAACACTTTAACCTTTGGAAGCGTTTTAAATTGTGCCAATGAGATTACCTCCGATCCTCCGATACAGTCAACATGGCATTGCTCTTATTTTGTAGGAAATCGCAAAGTTTATTGCGTATATCCTATCCAGCAAAGGACGTTAAAATAATTTAACGTCCTTTGCTGGATAGGATATGGTATGAAATGTAAAATTAAATCTAAAACATAATCACATGACAATTTTTTTGCTAACTTTTTAGCGTTCCGTACCCAAAGGGTCAAAGGGGACCCTATTACTGAGACTTTGCTGTCCGTCTGTCACCAGGCTGTATCTTATGAACCGTGATAGTCAGCCAGTTGAAATTTCTATAAAAAAAAATACAAAAAAAAAAAAACAGAATAAAATAAATTATATTTAAGGGGACTCCCATACAAAAAGTGATTTTTTGCTCGTTTTTTGTAAATAATGGTACGGATCCCTTCGTACGTGAGTCCGACTCGCACTTGGCCGGGTTTTTCACTTCAAATATAATGTGACATTATCGATTAGAATTCTAGTTTTAAATGTTTTAATTGTGTACTATAATTAGGATTCTTATGAATAGGAATTAACCAACAGTATTATGGAATTTACGGAAATTAACATTATGTAACCGTCTTACAAAAGGAGGACGTAAAAACAAATCTGCTCCTCCAATGGACTTAAGGTTCAACTAGTCGTGGGCTCGAACTTACTGGTGGCCGTGGCCGAAAAGCACGCTGTCTCACTTGGCATCGTGCCAGACAGAGATAGTATCAGATAGTATCAGTGATGAGCAGTTAGACGCTAGTCTGCACGCACATCTAGTTCGTACGCACACACACAGCGTTCCGAAACGTAAGGCGCGCGTAAAAAAATACGAAAAGGCCTTTGAAAGATAGTGTTTTATGAAAAAACCACTACGTGTATCAATTACAAATAAAATGTATTGAATTCTTTGATAATTGTGCTGTGTCGGTACCGACTTTGTTTTGGAAATTTGACACTTCTTTTATTACTTATTTACGACCAAAGTTGCGTTAAAATTTGCAATAAAAACGAATCTTTGATAGCTCGTAACTTTTTAATGGCTTTTTATTTTCCTATTCTGTTTCCGTACAGACAAAATTAATAATGAGACAATACCATATCATGTTTTACTTTGGATGTGCAGTGTCAAACAGTGGAGTAAAACCTCCCCGAAGTTTCTATGGAAAAAATGTCGAAAAGTGTCACCTTAAGTGATCACTTAGGTATTTTTTAGTTGTCTGTCATAATTTAAAATTTATTAAAGGGGGATTTGGAGTTTACTCCACTACGCTAGTCCAATGCGGGTTGGTGGACAGAGTGGTTTGAAAAAAACAAGGGGGGCATTTGCTCAGCTTTGAGACACAGAAAAGGCTATGGAAAAAACGTTGTCTAACAGTAATTTAAGATATTGAAGTTTTCGCTTTTTTAGGTGTCAAAATTTTGAGTCGGCTTAAATTCATGTAGGCTACAAAAAATTGTTGATCAGACAAAAAAATATTAATTTCAGGAAATCCTTCATCATAGAAAGCAAATATATGTAAAAAGCGAATAATAATAATATGAACCATTTAATAAATATAAAAAGACACGAGCACATCCGCATGATAAACTTAGTTCACAACAAGAAACCATAAGATAGGCCTTGAGATATATCCTCAATACTCGAGATCTTCGTTGATTGGTGATCGTCCCCGTCCCCCCCTTTTCCTTCTTAACAAAACAGATAGGTTTCCGAAGGCCGGGTCCTTACATAGACACGTACGTATGGCGATCTCAAACAAATGCCGGTCGCGAGTTTGCTTGCACTCGCTGTACTACGTGAAGCATGTTTAGTGTGTATACCGTCCACAGAAATATAAAAAAATATATTTATGATACCGTCGCATTCATTTTGGTATACTATATGAATGCGACGATCGCTTCACACCCCACTCACGACCTCAAATGATGCGAGTCAAGCGGCGCACGCTTTCGTCACTTACTGTGGGGTACACTACATAAATACGAAAAACTTTATTCCGATAGTCACAAGTTCGAATTTCAAAATGCCGATAGTCATATTTCCGAATGGCTCAAAATTCCTAAATATAACAACTCCGACTTATCATTACTCCTATTTTTATAATTCCTTTTCAATATTCCTTACGTTTATAATTACTATGCTCAAAATACCGAGTTTTAATAGATCAAATAACAAAAAGTCCGACTTAATGAAAATTCGAAATATCAAAAATACGAATTCTGATTATTAAAAAATTTACATATAACAAAAATTTTAATAAAATGAAAACTATATGGCCAAACTTATATTATTTTTTTATGGGACCAAATGTGCAGGTATTCCACATCAAATTAAAGAAGAATCACGCAAATCGGATCATAAATCTCAGCGTAATCGGTGTATACACCTGGAAAGTGCATACAGTTACAATTCCAACAAGCCCAAACACAGCTAAGATTCATTGCCTTGTTATGGAGTTCCGAAGCCTGTCTCTTGGATTCATCATCAGATCTGATAGTAGAATGGTTCTTATTGGACGCAAATGCTTCACTTGTTGTAGAAAATACCAAAATCAATGTACGTTTTCCTATAAAATTTGAAGAGTTCCCTCGATTTCGCCAAGATTCCATCATCAGATCCCGACTTGGTGACTATGGGACCATTTGGGAAGTATACCCTTTCCAACAAAAAAAGAATTTTCCAAATCGGTTGGCAAGCGACGGAGTAATGCGCGAACAAACATTAAAAAAAAAAAAAAAAAAACAAACATCCGAATTGAGAACCTCCTCCTTTTTAAGAAGTCGGTTAAAAATACCGATTAATACAAATCCGAAATTAAAACGCCTTGATCTCTTTTAAACTATGATTGTTTAGTTTTGAATAAAATTATTTTGTTTCGAATAAAAATATTTTGTTTCCCTGGTCACAATTCTAACCTAACCTAACCGAAGTGATTCATCAATAATACAGGAGATTTGCAGCATGCAAGCAAGCATGCAGCCTGCAAGCAAGCATGCAACATGTAAGCAGGCATGCAACATGTAGGTAGGCATGCAACATGCAAGCAGGCATGCAACATGCAAGCAGGCATGCAACATGCAAGCAGGCATGCAACATGCAAGCAGGCATGCAACATGCAAGCAAGCATGCAGCAAGCAAGCAGGCATGCAACATGTAGCAAGCATTATTTCTGCCACGGCTCCGGCGCTGCGGGTTTGGGCGCCCCCACACGAGCTTATCGTCGCAGATGGTTGTAACGCATTTCCATACATTGATTCCCAAGTGCTCCACAAGACGCGTGTCACTTGAGAATAATAAGCCTCTTGGCCAATGCAATGGTTCAAACTGTAAATGCCGATCGCGAATACGCTTGCACTCGCTGTACGTGAAGCGTGTCTGTGTGTGCGTTGTAACAAACTTGCTTGTTCCAATAGATAGAAAATAAGCAGACTTGTATACATTAAAAAAGTTAGAAGGAGAAAATTAATTTAATAAATGATGATATGAAAAATACAATAAATTATTAAAATAAATGAAGGGCAGGTTAACCGGGAACGTTTTGAATGTCTCCGCAAATCTCTGAGCGTGATAGTAACTAAAGACAAACATCCAAATGTAGAATACTGGCTTGATCAAGATGAGCTTGACCACGACGAACTTGATGCAGGGCGGCTTGGCAGGACCCACCAGCAGACACGTACCGCCCCAGTGCCAGGCTCGTCAGCTCGCAGAGCAGCTTCCAGCAGACACGTACCGAGCCCCAGTGCCAGGCTCGTGAGTTCACAGAGCAGCTTCCAGCAGACACGTACCGAGCCCCAGTGCCAGGCTCGTCAATTCGCAGAGCAGCTTCCTCACAGCAGCTAGCAGCAGCCACGGCAGCACCAAACGAAGACCGCTCCTTGACTCCACTAGGCTATGCTCAAAACTCAAGATATGACTGAGATCTTGACTCCAAACTCTAGACTTAGCTGATTTCTTGCCTTCAGACTAAACTGATTTCTTGTCTCCAGACTGAACCAGGGCATCCGTCAGAAATACCTTTTATACCCTGATCCTCCGTTTCTTTCTTCAAATTTTCTTTCTCAGATTCAAAACTGCTGCGCTCTAGTAAGACGCAACCTGCCACAATTCAAAGCAGCCAGTAACAATTGGTCAAAAACCTTGCGCATAATATTTTTATAAATATAACTCAGAATATAAAAACACAGCAAATCTTAAAAATACAACAATTGAACTGACGTATTGATGATAATAATTTTTAGTTATATTTAATCTAAATGAAACCTTTATAGAGAGTTTGGCTGGTAACAATAAAAAATAAAAGCAAATGCCAATTGACAATGCCTGACAGTACCATAAAACAATTATTAAGCGGCATAGAAGAAAGACTGATGGGGTTCACCTTAAACGACTACTGCTTAATTTTTATTGGAGAAAATCACATTATTACGAATGAAAACAACTACATAAACTTAATAAACCTACTAAATGAGTCTCTTCGAAAAGTTACGCACACCAACGTAGTAATTTGTCTTCCTACGTATAAGACGGGATCGCTTATGTATAACTACAAAGTCGAGATGTTTAACAACCTTCTTCACCTAGATAACCAAAACCACAAGTACGCATACATCTTCGACAGTAATCGTGATCTAACACATGAGATGTTTTCATACACTACGGGTAGAATCAATAGATACGGAATCAAAAATATATATGATATTATTATGAGGTACATCAAGATTGATTTAGACTTATATTATCGGACAAGCAGACAGACGAATAATAACAATAGACAAGAATATGACGAAATTTTGTCGACTCGCATTGGTGACGAAAACAATTCAAGCCTGACAGAAAACCCCAACTTTTTTCGTTTATAACAGTATACATATCCTACATCAAAATATTGCTGGGCTCCTGAATAAAAGCGATACGCTTACTGTGTATCTAGAAGAGCTAGAAAATAGCAACAGACAGATCGATACTATATGCATAACCGAACATTTTATGACACCTGAACAGGAAGGACTTCTAAATATACAAAACTACAACCTAGCAACAAGTTTCTCCAGGGATAATAAAAGAGGTGGTGCGTGCATTTTGACCAGGATCGGGCACAAATATAAAGTGTTAAACCTAAGGAAATATTCCATAATCAACGTAATTGAATGCTGTGCGATAGAATTGATAGCACACAACATTATTATTATATGTATATACAGGGTGCCCCAATCAAATTTGGATAAATTTTTCGAAAATTTAAATAGTATTTTACATTTGCTGTGTTTAAAATTGAATAACAAAAAGATTGTCTTATGTGGTGACTTTAATATCAACTTAATGAAAAGAAATAAACAAACCTTAGACTTTGAATACACATTGTTAAATTATAATTTACAATTACAATTTTCTCAACCCACTAGGCTAAGCAGTGCGACCTGCTTAGATAATATAGCGCATAATGTAAAAGGCTGTAAAGGAGAAATTATAGAATTGGGCCTGTCAGATCATACCGCGCAACTTTTGAAATGTCCTGTTAAGAAGGCATGTGTCTTAAAGCGTTGGAAAATAAAAAGACGGAATTACTGTGAAGATAATGTAGAGAAATTTAAAAATTGCATTAAAAGCCTTACTTTTTCGGACATATATACAACTGACGACGTCAATAAGGCCTACGACTATTTTCTTGACCTATTCAGATGTTTTTACGATCTTTGCTTTCCCTACGAAATAATAACAAAATCAATTACAAAAAAAACAAAATGGATCACTACCGGGATACGAAAATGTAGTAAAAAGAAACGTCACTTACTATGGCAATATAGAACAAATCCTACCCCAAGGAATAAACAATCGTTTAAGACATATTCTGCGAGGTTTAAAAGAGTTATAGCGTTAACTCAATCATCACGAAATAACTACTTCATTAAGACATCCAAAAATAAATCTAAAGCGACATGGACCATTATTAATAATTCTAAGACCTACTTCCCCAAAGAACCAATAACACAAATTGAAACGGGGACACAGAAAATCACAAACCCATTAAATATAGCTCAGGCCTTTAACAAGTTCTATATTAATCAAGTTACCGAACCAAAAAATAAAACTATACCAGAAATTAACGTACCCTCAAATACATCAAACTCTTTATTTATGGAGCCGACCATACCTCAAGATATAAATAATCATATTAACTCACTTCGAAATACAAATAGTGTTGGTTATGATGGAATATGCACGAAAATTATCAAAGTAGTATCTCGGTACATAGCTCCACATCTCAGTCACATAATTAATATGAGTATCTCCAGCGGCATCTTCCCTGATAAATTAAAAACGTCAATAATTGTACCATTGCACAAAAAAATGACAGACAGATAATGTCAAATTATAGGCCAATCGCGTTGATACCCGTCTTTTCAAAAATATTTGAGAAGGTCATTTATAAATCCTTATACACCTACCTTGAGAAATCAAACATATTAGTAAATGAACAAAAGGGATTTCGCAAGCAGAAGACAATCAATATGGCTATACATGACCTGCTTCACCCCATTTTGACAAATATAGATAAGAAAAATCCTGTATGTGCTATCTATATGGATCTAACTAAGGCTTTTGATTATGTGGATTATCCTATACTAATACATAAACTTGAAAAATATGGTATCAGGGGAAATATACTTGATCTCATTCAATCTTACTTAACGGACCGAAAGCAATTTGTAGAAATCACACAAATATCCTCACATACCGGTCACGAGAAAAAATATCGTTCTGAAAGCGAGATAATTAGACACGGCGTTCCTCAGGGTAGCGTGCTAGGGCCCCCCCTTTTTTTACTCTACATAAATGACCTACCGAGGCAAATAAATCACCCTATGGTACTATTCGCCGATGACAGCACCGTAATCATTAAGTGTGATGATCCTAATAATTATGAAAATGAAATTAATATGACATTAAATAGAATTATATCATGGTTTGACAGCAATAATCTTATTATAAATTTAGAAAAGACAAAAATTATGCATTTTCATCAAAGGATCCCGAATAAAATCCTTAACATTAGCTATTTAGGCTCAAAAATAGAATCAACTACTGCTACAAAATTTCTTGGTATTAATATTGACAACAATTTGACTTGGAGACCCCAGACAGACGAAATATGTAAAAAGCTTAACAAATTTGCCTATGCTCTCTATAAAATATCAAAAATAGTGAGCCTAGAATCTGTGCTTACAGCCTATCACGGCTATGTTGCATCTACGCTCAGATATGGCGTAATATACTGGGGCAATTCAGTAGATAGAGAACTCGTATTTAGAGCCCAGAAAAGATGCATCAGAGCTATGTGTGGACTTAAAGGCACAGACAGTTGTCAACCGTTTTTTAAACGTCTAAAGATTCTTACCTTGCCATCGCTTTACATATATGAAATAAATATGTTTGTCAAATCTAACATTTCATTATACAAAATAGCTACTAAGAGTTACTACAGAAAATTACGCGACAAAAACCAGTCAGAACTTGAAGTACCTTATGGAAAAACTGCACTAATGAATAAAAGTACCTTCTGTATGGCCGTAAAAATATTTAATAAACTACCTGAAAAAATAAAAACGTTAAACCTGGACAATTTTAAAAGAGAACTATTAAGAATTTTGTTAAATAAATGCTATTACTCAATACAGGCATATTTGGGCGACAATTCTATAATTACTGCTTCAGAAAATTATACATCACCTCACCTATTTTGAATATTGTTTGACATTAACCTGACATTTATCTTAATTAATCTATTTGACATTTATTGTAATTGATCGTATTTTCTTTTTTCTTTTTCTTTGTATTAATATGCATGTACCTATTAATATTAAGCTTAATACGAATGTGAAAGTTTACATAATTGACTCACTTAATGATATTAAAAATTGAATGTTTGTTAAAAATTAGGAAAGCTCGACAATGTTGATTAAATACATTTGTACGCCTCGGGGCAAAACATAGAGGATCTACCTATCTGTAACATCTCACACACTTGTAATTTGACCTATGTTTACAAATAAAGCATTCTGATTCTGATTCTGACAAATTTGAAATAAACATGTCACAACAAAGGATATAAAGAAAATATTTATAAAAATTAAATGATTGGTAAAATGCTAATTTAAAACCAATAAAAGTATGAGTATGGATGATAAGTGTGAGTATAAATAAAGTACCTGTAGTAAGCAGATACTATAGCGTGCATTTTTGCTCTTCGTCTGTAGCCGAACTTCTGTACGTGTATCTATTCTATGTCTTCTCCCATTGCCTCTCCCACCCTGCCTCATCTCAGTACTTAACTAACAATTTGTTTCCAATTATGTGGATGCGAAGACTTTAAACAATGTCTGAGGAGGATTCTTTGTTTCGTAAGAGCTCAAGGATATTTTGCCGGGGATTGTTTTGAGGTAAGGTAGATGTTTTGTTTGGTTTTCTTGTTGCTAGGTGATGTTAATAAGATTTTTAAGGAGATCGTTTTGGGAGTATTTCTTGGATTCGATTGTTCTTTTGACTCAAGGGTGAATCAGTTCACTAAGATACAAAGACTGACTCGACGGTCTAGTGGTCGCGAGCGCTTTAGCTGAGCACGATGTCTTGGATTCGATTCTCAGGTTGCGCATAGTCTATTCGGAATATCTGAACAGCAGGCCGCAGTCTAGATTTTTCGGATCGGTAGATGGAAATAGGTTGGCCTCTATAACATGGAACTTAAAAATAAGCGGTGAGTGTACATACGGCGACTCATCAAGCTGTACCTTTCCAGTATAAAAAAGGACTCGCTTTCTAAAGGTTTCCCGTTCAATGTGAGATCCGCATAAACTGGTTTATATAGATTGATTGGTCGTCGTACGTACCTAATGTAAGCTCACCTCCTTGCAAGATCGATGTTAGGTAAAATAATAAACCGGCCAAGTGCGAGTCGGACTCGCACACGAAGGGTTCCGTACCATTATTTATAAATACGAGCAAAAAAAGTATTTTTTTCGCTCCTTAAATCATATTTATTTTATTTTGTTTTTAGTATTTGTTGTTATAGCATCAACATAAATACATAATCTGTAGAAATTTCAACGGGCTATCATGGTTCATGAGATACAGCCTGGTGACAGACGGACGGACGGACGGACAGCGAAGTCTCAGTAATAGGGTCCCGTTTGACCCTTTGGGTACGGAACCCTAATAAATAAGAAAAAAAAAATTTTTTTTTATTATTTGGATGGGTTTGTCTTTACTCTAGTCTAGGTCAGAGATGACAGAGACAAAGTTGACGATACATACGACGTACGACTTTACCCAGAAGAAGCCTGTTCACTCCTAACTTTGAAGAGTTTAGGGTTGTAAGCGTTCGGAAGCACAGAAGCAGGCAAAGAGTAAAAAAAAAACTGTAATTTTAGAAACTTTTTTTATACATACAAAAAATTATGACATTTATTGTTTCCAACCTTCGCTATTGTCAATCGGGCGAGGTCTGTACCTACAGCATGACGTGTCAAATAAGTGTGGTCATAATAAAGTATTTATATTATGTAGTTATTTTTTCGCGATGACTATGTTGGCCTGTGCCTCGGAAGTATTTCAGCCAATCCACACCCGTACATATCACCTTTAGGATACACACTATATTTATAAATTTTTAAACTGTCATCATGGTCACTTACACAATCAAGAATCGAGTTGTGAGTGACAGTGGTAGCGGTACGGATCGCGATCGGAAAAGACGAACTAGAAAGAGGGTATACCGATTTGTCTGCTCATAAACACCCACCCGCAATAACTTCAGTTTATCCGTGATCACAGCGCCGAAATATCGGGAACTCGAAACAAATAATTAACATGGTAATATCACGTTACAAGTTTTAATTACACTGTACTTATAGCGTAAATTAAGTAAATTAAAACAACAGTTCTATATTTTTAATTTGTCTTTGGTATTCTGTAATACAATAATTATTATAACTAAAGTTTAACATAATAAAATAAAATATAATTGCTTGAATATTAAGTCATTATCTTGAAATCTAAAAAGAAATAATATATTAATTACTATGTACAATGAAACACATATTACAACTAGGTCAAGTTAACATATTTTGTATACGCAAAAAAAATGCAAACTGTAAATAATTATAAAACAAAAGTAATTTCAATAACATTATTTTAAGTCTTTTTATCTACCAGAGAGGACATAAATGCTAGGAATAAAAAAATAATTTAACACAAGACATGATAATTGACATGCCATACACATAGGACGAGTCTTTAATTCAGTATAATATAAGACCGAAATCTATAAACGTTACTTAACAGATGTATGAACGTGAACGAAGCGAAAGGAGCATCTCGACATCGTAGCAGATGGCGTTTTTTGGTTTCTGCCTGATTCCATGGGAAAAAGGCATAAGTTTATGTAATAGGGGACCGGACTGGGTAAAGAAAACGACATTCTATTTTGTCCGTCAGACAGGTAATACAAAAATACTAGACACGTATTTTTTGTTTTATCAAAATATCAAAAAATTACTTAGTTAAAACTCATTAAAGTTGGAGAGTGGGGGCTTACTACGTCACAAGTAGGTATAAAACTTACCTACATGTGACGTCATGCGCCATTTCAACTCAATATATCTCCGTAATTTTTTGACCACGTGAAAAAAGAAAAAATACGTGTCCAATACTTTTCAATAAACTATCCGACGGACAGAGAAAAAAAAATGGATTATCCCCTATTATGTATGTTACTTACTAACAGCCGCACGGGTCGATCTTTAAGGTTAAGCCGTGCTTACCGAGGTTGGTTCGTGGATGGGCGACCATAACTACATACCGAGTTTCCTGCGTGCCTCGGAAAGCATGCTAAGCTTTGGTCCCGGCTGTCATATGTAGATCTTTGACAGTCGTTAAGAGTAGTCAGAAGCCAAAAGTCTGACATCCAGTCTTACCAAGGGGTATCGTATTACCCAGTTACTGGGTTGTGGAGGTCAGATAGAAAATTCTGGTACTCAGGTGCATCCGGTTAGACTAGAAGCCGACCCCAAGATAGTTTGGGAAATGGCTAGGCCGATGATGACTTAAGACATACTTTGACTCATAAAATCTAACTTCATTAAAATTACAGCTGCCAAACTAAAGGGACCAATAGCGGTGGTATTTTCGAAATAATAATTATAAATGCATATTTTATGCAGTCAGTATTTTACGCTATGTACATATAGGTATTAATTAGGGCCAATTAAATTAAACTATAAAAAACATAGTCTTAACAAAATTATCGGCTTAGTTGTGTACATCCGTCATTTTAATCAAGTTAAATTTTAAGAACTACGGAACATAGTTTTAGCACGTGCTATACAACATTATAGATATCAGTCTAAACGGTAAACAATACAAACATAAATAAACACGAAAATGGCAAAGAATAATCCATTAAATCATTAAGAATTGATTCATGGCACACCATGACGCAGAAGTCACCATAAACCTCTGAATACAATAAAGTTTTCCATTGATATATTTACACGACAAAAGATAAATCAATCAGCTCGAAGTAGTCCCCCCCCCCCTGGTCCTTTGAACCTGTTGTAATTAGACTCATGAGGTACTAGGAACAAGGTGTAAAGTTCCTCAGCATAATATAACATCATGCTTGTAATCCTCGAAGAGTTAGGCATAGGCACCGAATAGTACACCCACATTTCGCCAATAGGGGTGAAGACTGGGTAAAGAAAACGACATTCTATTTTGTCCGTCAGGCGTCCGACAGGTAATACAAAAATATTAGACACGTATTTTTTGTTGTATCAAAATATCAATAAATTACTTAGTTAAAACTCATTAAAGTTGGAGAGTGGGGGCTCACTACGTCACAAGTAGGTATAAAAATTACCTACATGTGACGTCATGCGCCATTTCAACTCAATATATCTCCGTAATTTTATGACCACGTGAAAAAAGAAAAAATACGTGTCCAATACTTTTGAATAATCTACACGACGGACAAAGAAAAAAAATGTGATCATCCCCTATTTTTCAAAAAAAATGTGATCATCCCCTATTGTTGAAATCCCATGTAATATGAGGCCAGACTGTTGCTATCAACCGTGCACAGACTCCGTAGCTGTTACTGAGAAATTTTATACGCAAAAACCCAATGCCACTTCGCTCGACCTTGGAATCGAAACCAAGGCTCAGCATTCGCACTTGCAAAAACTAGACCAACGAGGCACTCAGTTTCTCATCCTCCATAGAAAAGGGAGGAACCTCTGACCAGACCGGTATTCTGCCCAAACGTTGTTATTGTACATTATTCCCTTTATTCATTTCAAACATACGTTTTACATTTTTAAATATTTTTACAAAATTATATACAAAAACATTTAAAAATATAAAAATAGTAGCCCACCGGTATCGGGAAAAGGGGCCAAGCTACCGGCGGTCAGGACTCCAGAGAAAGGAACCTCCTAACAATACGAGCCGTGTCCAGGAGTACCGCTTTCTGAATCAAGCCCTTGATCCAGCTGCCTAGCGAGAGCCTCATCAGATATTGGTCGAGGCTCTTGGCAATTAGGCCATTGGCTGATACATTTATTATTATGGTAATCGCACGGAAAACCCTGCCTGCTCGAATAAGATTTTTAGTTTGTATGTGGCGTCATAGATGTCGCGAGACTCGCCCCTGATCCTCAGAATACATTAAAAGTCCTTCAGGAGTCCGCGGTGCATTTTTATCTTCCTCCTATTGACTTTAAACAATTATATTAAATGATTATCCTTATCAGCTCTTGTGGTCATGACAGTATTCGTTCCTTCTCTATGATGTTCAGTGCTAACTTTTAGAAGGTCAGCCATCATGTATATAGTTCAATTCTTTATACAGTTTAAATCTTCTTGTTCTACTTCTTCTTAGGGTGTCGAAGACAATCTAAATTGAGTCAGCCCATTTGGCGACAAATATGGCACTTTCAGTAAGTAGAGTCCAGCCGCTCCTGTACATACAAGCTTATTCTTCTACTTTAACAAAATGATTCGTACAGTTAATTCTTCCAGTATCCTTCTTTAGTTTAAGTTCTTCTTTCCTGTTTTTAAGACGCCAAAATCAAAAGTTAATTTCGCGGCTTTCGAAAACCAATGCTTCTTTGGCGGTCGAATGTCTCCTCCAATAAATATAATAATGTTCACAAATTTTAAGTCTCTCTTCTGAAATCTCATCCACAATAGCAACATGACTTGTTAATAACAAATTCAACTGACATAGTATAAAACAAAGTCGCTTCCCGCCGTGTTCTGTACGCTTAGATCATTTAAACTATGCAACGGATTTTGATGCCGTTATCTCAATAGACAGAATGATTCAAGAGGAAGGTTTATAATTATGTATTTATCACTATTATTATTTATTATTTTCATGTCTGACAACACATCAAAATTTCCACGCGCAAAGTCAGGGGCAGCAACTAGTTTATTATAAATTACGTCACACTAAATGTCGTTCTAGTATTTTCCACTCCCGGAAGCAACTCACAATAATTCCTTTGTCCCACAATTTCAGTCAAACAATCACTGTTTATTGTTTTTTACGATAAATATTCACATTGTCTTTTACCTTGGCTTAACCTTCACTTAAAGTGACATTGTTCTCACGATCAGTCACATTATCAGCACTCACAGTCACATTAGTTCTATCACCAATCAAATCAATATCTTCATCACTATTCGCATTCACTTCCCTGACTTCAACATAGTCATCATCACTGAACATTCCATCACTGACAAGTCTTTCCCTTAGAAAATTATTATCCAAATTGGCAAATATTGTCTGATCATTTTCTATATCATCGTTGCAGCATCGGCGGAAAAATACATTGATGACTGGTCTCCCGTAGATGGTACTTAGTACTCCTACTAAGACGAGTGATACTAGGATGCAAAATGTGAGGAATCGAAGCCACATGGTACCGTTTAGCGACAAAGGCGTCAGTACACTGCGTGTCATTCTTATTTAAAATCGTAATACGCTGATTGTTCTGTTATTGAGTATCGGTTTTGTAGACGTGCGACTTTTTTGTTGAGGGAAACAGTGTTGCGATTTTTTAACGAGGGAATTTGTTGCTCATGGCTCACATAATTTTATTGTATGTATGCATATATCATTGTTTTTATACCGTGGTTAAAAGTAATTTACTACGGGCTACAAAAAAAAATTCTACCAGCTACCACGATTATGAAATAGTCAAAAAGAATATCCGACCTCGCTGGAACCTTTACCATCCGCCATTTTGATAAAAAAACTAGTTTTGGCAGCCAGCGATGAAACATATGTCAATCTACAGAGGTGATTACGAACAAAAGAGATATTTGAGTACTTAGTGGCTCACAATGGTAGCATTGCGCAGCGAACATCCCTGTGCCCCACCTTCCGCCATGTTTTTTGACGTTTGTCATTCGCATTATCACAAGCGAGGTATAATTTTATACTGAAAAAAAAACTCCTTTTCACGAAATGCCAATCAATTCAATACAATGAATTAAGCGAAACTCAAATAAATCTTCTACACATATATTTGAAGAAACGCCTTCAAATAATCCAGTAATAAAGAAAAATCTGCAACAATAACACGAAAAGGAGAAAATCTTTTAAAGAGATATTAAATAGAATGATTCATTTATTTTCCTTATGAACTGAGATGACCTTTAACCAGTAACAGCTGGCTGTTAATATCCTACAAATTATAAATGCGAATGTTTGTGGGGATGTATGGATGTTTGTTACTCTTTCACGCATTCAGAAAAGCTGTATCCACATCCAATACTACAACTTTAACGGGTTTTTCAGATGCAGACTGGGCAAACTGTCCAACTGATAGACGATCTTACACTGGGTTCTATTATGAACTTGCAGGCGGCCCTATTTCGTGGGAAGCTAAAAAACAGCCCACAGTGGCTTTGTCGTCCGCTGAAGCTGAATATATGACATTGGCTACAGCAGTAAAGGATGCGTGCTTTTTAAAAAGACTGATATCCGATATTACAGGTAAGTCGCTTAATATAGTTTTGTACACGGATAGTCAGAGTGCACAAAAAATAGCCATGAATCCGGTTCACCACAATAGGACAAAACATATAGATGTTAAGTTCCATTTTGTTCGAGAAAAGGTGAACGATAAAACCGTTGAACTTAGGTATATGCCCACTGACAGATTACCTGCAGATGTTTTGACGAAACCTTTGGGTCCAATAAAGCATCGCAGTTGTTTGCAAATGATTGGTATATCCTAGTTTTTCATAATGGTTTTCTTTACTAGTTTTTTATGCTCTTGTGTCATGAGTACAATGCAATTAACTTTTTGAGGGAGCAAGTTGTATTATATATTCATACTTATTAGTGCGAAAAGTTATGGTTTGTACTCTTTACTCTATTCTTGTCACTTGAATATTTTTACCTTTATATAAAAAACTTTCTGTCCTATTAAAATACAAAATTCATACTTTTATAAGACTATTCTTTCAACAAGGACAAAACATATAGATGTTAAGTTCCATTTTGTTCGAGAAAAGGTGAACGATAAAACCGATGAACTTAGGTATATGCCCACTGACAGATTACCTGCAGATGTTTCGACGAAACCTTTGGGTTCAATAAAGCATCGCAGTTGTTTGCAAATGATTGGTATATCCTAGTTTTTCATAATGGTTTTCTTTACTAGATTTTTATGCTCTTGTGTCATGAGTACAATGCAATTAACTTTTTGAGGGAGCATGTTGTATTATATATTCATACTTATTAGTGCGAAAAGTTATGGTTTGTACTCTTTACTCTATTCTTGTCACTTGAATATTTTTACCTTTATATAAAAAACTTTCTGTCCTATTAAAATACAAAATTCATACTTTTATAAGACTATTCTTTCAACACGCGACTAGATTCAGATTCATTTGAGGAATCTGTAGATTCACTTGACTGCTGATCATCAACATTGTTGACCTCTTCATTGACTGCTTCATTGATTTCAACATCAGCATCTTCAGCATCCAAGAAAGAAGTATCTATGCTAGGAGCATCTACTTCACATCTCCCAGGTGAAGAAGAGGGTAGAACTTCTTGTCTTAAAACTGCTGGCGATGGTGACTGTGAGAGCAAATTGACAATATCAGAGTTCACAGTATTTTCAATATTTTCCTTCAGTCCATGAAAGTTATTTTCAAAAAATGTGACATCTCTTGACTTTAGTAAACGTCTTGGACTTGCCGCATTCCGGAAGTAATAAGTACGCGGATCATCTGAATATCCTACAAAAATCTGTTCCTTAGCTTTCATGTCTAATTTACATCTCTGACTTGATGGAACATGAACAAGTGATCTGCATCCAAAAACCTTCAGATGAGACAGATCGGGTTTTTTATTAAACCACATTTCAAATGGTGTTTTACCGCTAAGCGCGCGGTGTGGTGATCGATTTTTCAAGTAGACGCTCGTCTCTACTGCGTCCTGCCAAAAAGCTTTTGAGAGGGAACCATGTGACAGTAGTGACCGAGCCTTCTCTACTATGCTACGATTACAACGTTCACTTACCCCATTTTGCTGAGGGCTGTAAGGTGCTGTCGTTTGCCAATCGATACCCCATGACTGAACATAATCCATCAATTCCTTATTGATGAACTCAGTTCCATTGTCTGACCGCAAAGTCTTTATTTTTCCACCAAACTGTCTCTCGACATGAGAATGAAAAGAACAAAACTTAGTTTTGACTTCAGTTTTAGAAGACATAAAATACACAAAAATAAAACGTGTATAATCATCTACAAAAATAATAAAATATCTATTACCTGTAAACGAATTTGTGGAAAAAGGTCCACAAACATCGGTATGAATCAATTGAAGTGGCGATGTAGCCTTCCCGTATTTTAAGCTTTTGAAAGGCTTTCTAGACTGCTTACCCTCTATGCAGGGTATGCATGGTTCCTTGTCGACCTCCGTGTACTCCACGCCGATAGCCTGACCTTTTCTAAGTAGATCCATGCCAATTCGACACAGATGTCCTAACCTCTTATGCCAAAGCTGGAAGTTGGAACAATCAGAGTGCACAAGTTTAACTGAAACATTATTGAACGTTTTAATTGAACAATCTACAGTATACAGCC
This sequence comes from Cerastis leucographa, assembly GCA_963082945.1. NCBI lineage: Eukaryota > Metazoa > Arthropoda > Insecta > Lepidoptera > Noctuidae > Cerastis > Cerastis leucographa. Next base: position 1,711,326 of record OY720369.1, on the reverse strand, counting down.
CATCACATACAGAACCATACGCTAAAACATTTTTACTGTTTACTACATCACACTTTGAATCATAAATAGTGCAGCCTTCTTTATTGAAAACTACAGAGAAACCCTTCTCTACCACTTTATTTACTGAAAGTAAATTACAGTTCAAATCAGGAACATGAACTACATTCTCTATTCTGTTCGCCAAAGTATCTGTATCAATGGATACATTACCAATACCCACAGCCGCTACTCTTTGTCCATTAGCCACAGTAATCGTCCCACCTTGTACTGGCCGATAACTGCTGAACCACTCGCGATGCGGAGTCATGTGAATGGTTGCTCCAGAATCAATAATCCATTTCCTATCATTTGCAGCCGGTGCAGTGAGAGCGATTTCTTTTACAACAGCCTGTTGTTCCACCTTTTCAGTTTGACTGCAATCTGTACCTTTAAAAAACTTTTCTGACGCGCTCATAGCCTTTTTATCCTTCTTATTGGGACATTCGGGACTTTTGTGTCCTGGTTCTCTACACTTAAAGCAAATTATAGGCTTCTTCTTTTTGCTTGTAGATCCTGTTGAACGTAACGCAGACACCTCAATCTGGTGAGAGTCCTTAGAAAGCTCGTTTAACAGCTTTGCCTTAACCAACTCACTGGTTACATCAACATTCGAATTCTCTAAAGCCATGATCAGCGGTTCGTACCGTGATGTCAATCCTCCGAGAATAATCGCAGCCAAAGATCCATCATCGATCTTCTTACCAATATCCTCAAGATCTTGAGAAGTACTCATAATGGCGTTGATATATGATTCTAAATCTTGGAAATCGGTTAAGGTATATTTGTATAAATTTCGCTCTAGAGAGAGCCTTCGACCCATACCTTTATCCTCGTATGCCTTTTGTAAGGCACTCCAAGCTTCCTTAGCGGTTTTCGCATTTCTCACGTGCGAAATTGCACCTCCGTCTACCGTAAGGCATATTTTTGATAACGCCTTCTGGTCATTACGAGAGCGCACATCCTCCGCTGTTTTATCTGAATCATCATACCCAGTGATGGACGTCCACAGCTCCTCATGAATGAGAAGCATCCTCATTTTGAACTTCCAGGTTGGGTATCCGTCTCGGTTTATTAACATCTTGATTCCTTGAAAATTCATACTGTTGCCTGACATTATCTACTTTTAAAATTAAGAGCTTCGTGCTGATAACGTGTTAAAAGAATAGTCTTATAAAAGTATGAATTTTGTATTTTAATAGGACAGAAAGTTTTTTATATAAAGGTAAAAATATTCAAGTGACAAGAATAGAGTAAAGAGTACAAACCATAACTTTTCGCACTAATAAGTATGAATATATAATACAACAGAAGACGTGATCACAGGCTAGTCCTAAATATTGTATCCACGTTCCTTTACAAAACCTTTCAGAATTCTAATTCGTTAGAATTTTATTTACTGGTAAAAAAGGTTATTGTATCTGAGAGTATCTAACTGTCTAAATCTTGATTACACTGTTTAGACGAAAATCTTGTGTACCTACTATTAACCTTACAAGTCTTACTAAAAAATCCTTTTGGTTTATCTTTATTTCTTCTATAGTGTCCGACCGAAACTGGTTTTTACGACCGAAACCGAAATCGAATTTCGGCAACAGTCTCAGTTTCGGCCGAAACCGAAACCGAAACTTCCTACAAGGATCATGTTTTGAGGGAAAAATGAAGAAAACGTTATTATTATTTTTTTTTTTAAAAACGTTGCCCCACACTAGGAATTTCTCCTGTATCGTGGGTGCGTTTACAAACATTTAAACTCACACACACAAACAGCCAGACCCGGAACAACTATCTGTAGGCCATACAAATATTTGTTCCGTGCGGGGCTCGATCGATGACATGGCTATGCAGTCTTCGGCATAGGTACATAATATTTAAGAAATATACAAAAAACAAAACAAAATAAATCTCTTTTATCTTGACTCAACGCACCGAACATGACCGATCCCAGCGCGAGAACTCTCGAATGCAGTTTCGGTTTCGGTCGTAGTTTCGGCAGGTTTGCCGCCGAAACCCAAACTTAACCGAAACTCGTTTTATTGCCGAAACTCGACCGAAACCGAACATTCGGTCGGACACTATTCTTCTATGGCAATCAGTTCAAACCTTCATATATGTCACTTTTTTGTTTTTTTTTTTATTTTACATGGCCACTCGCAGATCAGCCGGCTAAGGTTTTTACTGCTTAACCCGGACTATCATGTAGTGACCTCAAATGAATTTAAGGCCCCCAGCCAGGGCTTACAAACTAGATATTTATACTAAATGACCGCTCGCTAAGGGCAACACTTTTTTGTCGGTTTAGCATAATGCTCTATCCAATGTATATACTTTACACAGATCGTGTATGTTTCTATACCAACTCTGTTGCAAGCGCCATTTATTGCGGGATTATCATGGCTGTTCTAATAGCGTTGAAATATTGGGAGCTTACAATAATCGAAAACGACGACAGATATCTTGTATGTAACAGAGTATGTTTTTATAAACCGTGAAAGCCTTACACAATATGTTTCTATAATATTAACTTTATCCAGTATTAATTTGTTCAGTGGTCGCATGTACGACTGTCAAGGCCGGAACAACTGGGTCCTCTGCTTAGGTTGGGCAAATTGTTATTAAACTTTTAGTTTTGGGTTCATCGCCGTCAATAAACTCATTTTTCTCTTATACTTCATAATCTAAATACACTAGAGTTGCCAAGTTTGAACATAACTGATGCTGTTTGACGTCCTAACAACCGAGTTTTTTAAAGCGATACAATACTAACGTACTAACGATTCTTTATGCTTTCCTGCCCCCTAGCATGACCGTTCTATCTCTATTCTACCAAGAAACGACAAGAAATCTTTTCTATACAACTTGACATTTCTTCTGGCCGAACATGGCGCGCCTTGTCGACTCGCGTTTCTACGAAAACATAACCAGACATTCTTTCCATAGCAACGGGGACGTATCACGTGATGTTTATATTCCCTGAATATTATTACCTTTAGTTAACAAAAAAAAGTTGCCAATTGCACGAGTTTTTCATTTTTCGTGGGCGGGATGGTGTTGCTGCATCCTGGATCAAGGCCTAGATCTTTTTCGCGAAATTAAACCTATATATTTTACATAACATTTCAACCTTTTGAACGTAACTCAACCCAATCACGAAACGTATTTCTCGTATTTAGTTTTTAATACGACTAGTTTGACATTTGTCAGAAGTAATGTTTCTACCCCAAATGTCATTAGACGAGAGTAGACTGGTGTCGACTGAAGAAAAGAAACATTTCTTTTCTACATTCTTAATATCGCCATGCTTGGGACGATAGAAATATCTGTCAAATTGTCGATTCTTCCGTAGACATAGCCCGTTTCTACGGCGGTCATGCTAGGCCGGCTGTAGCGGTACGTCAGTAACGTGTTCGGTAAATGAAGCGACGCGTGCGGAACAAAATGAAGGTGCCCTTAGCGTGTAGTCGCTTAGTTTGTAAGTAGTTTTATGCCCTAGCTAGAGGCCTTACACTCAAGGCACCCACAGGATAGTCCGGTTAAGCAGTCGACAACCTCTTAGGTTGAAATGCGAGATGGCTTACACAAAAAAAAAGGGAAAAAAAATAACGCGACGGTTGCTTATTCGTGCGACCATTGCTTTGTTCAGGACACGACCATCCAAAAATCGCAGCGACTTGTCGCTCGTCTACCCAAACTATTGACGTCTTCAATATCGGGATCGGAATAAATGAAGCATGGTTGTGCCATTTGTATTCACTATGCGCTCGTCCGCCATATTTCAAACGTGTCTGCCTACACCCAATGCATATTAAAGGGGTGATGATAAAAGTGTGAGCCGTTGTTTATATACGGAAGGGGAAAGGGCATGAGGAAGATTTTATTTTAGACTCTATACCGTTCCGGTTTTAAATAAGTCTTCGTTCGGGTTCCTTTGTAGTACTAACGAAAGAACGAATTTTGAACATCTATATAGTATGTTAGGTTAAACGAGGGACATATTGAGGGAGGGTATTCAGTATTCGATTCTCGTCCCAAATATGTAAAAAACCTATAACATATTTAGAAGAATTTTTAATGTTTTGTTTAGTGCCTAGATATTTTGGACTATCCTAAGCCAGATAAGTTTAAAGTATGAAGGGAAAATGGATTATACCTAAGAGTCATTGACCCGCTCACATGTTCTGCGATAGTATTAAGTCGCTAGCGCAAGGGTGTATACACGTTGCGTGACATTTGCGAAAATTTTGGTATGGATCTGTCTGTTATTTATCAGTGTTTTTTTTTTGTTTATATTTTTATTAGTATCATGTTAGCATGTACTATTATGGGTTTGAATATGTCCCTCGTTTAAACTAACATACTGTATATTGCAATAACCAACTGATTAGTAGAGATACAAGTCTGTCTGTCATGTGTTAATTCTTTCATTCTCTCTTTTTTTTATCAGATGTTTTACAATTGTTTTTAAATCATTACACCTTTATTTGTGTCACTTGTTTAATCTAGTATTTTTGTAATATTTTCTTCTTTTTATGTTGTTGTTATATAGACTTTTTTTTAGGGTTCCGTAGTCAACAAGGAACCCTTATAGTTTCGGTATATCCGTCTGTCTGTCTGTCTGTCCGCGGTTTAGCTCAAAAACTGTTGGTACTAAAAAGTTGTGATTCGACACAAATATACAAGTTAATGACACCGAGAAAGTGGTAAAATAAAATTGTGAAAAAAACCATTATTTAGGGTACCTCCCCTACCTGTAAAGGGGATTATAATTTTTTTTTCGTCCTTTCCGATTCAATTTTTTTCCTCAATTTTTTTTCCGTGAAAAATATTAGAGGTTTGGGAAGACCGTTTTTTGATTAAGTAAACCGTTCGTGACTTATCAAGCTTTAAAGTACCAATTTTCGTTAGAGTCAAGTGTCCCCCGCCCTTTACCGACTAAACGGTTGTAGTTAGAAATTCAAATGTCACGGCAGTAGTACCTATATATAACGAAGTTTAATGGAAAACTATCACACATAAGTGGGCTTTACAAGTATACGGGTAATAGTCGACCAGTTATATTTGACTCGAAAATTTCGAAAAACTACATAGAAATATCGATAGATGGCGCTAAGCGTCAGTTGTACTAAAAACGAGTCTCATTTCCAGATCGTATATGGTGGTTTTTATAAATATTGGTACGGAACCCTTCGAGCGCGAGTCCGACTCGCACTTGGCCGGTTTTTTTTTAATTTACCGATTGTTTGTGAATGTGTGGACATTGTAGGCCTTATAGATTCCTAGGTTTTTGTTAACTTTTTATCTTGTTCGACGTTTTATAGTAAGCAACGACTTATTTTCGGGCATATGATGTCCACCCATACTTAAGCACTAACGCTGTAATATAAAAATATTGTAAAAAAAAAATGATTTTAAAAGAGTAACCATGGAGTTTCTTGCCGGTTCTTCTCCAAAGAAAACGACCAACCCAAACCGTGCACCTTTTGTCGACGTTTTATAAGTAAGTATATGTAGGCCTATGTAAAATAAAAATATTTTGAATTGATTCTAACTTCTAAACATTCTCGTTTTTCTGTGTAATTTCTTCTGAAAACTTATCTTCTATAAAGATCGGCTGTGTGATGTAGTGAATTATATGTTGAGTGTTATAAACAAAGTTGTCTAAACTTTTCTTGTTCTAATTTCGACCTTATTATGTATTTCCTTTTTCTTTACAGCGTGCCAGAATTAATTCCTAAATATTAACAAATTTTAAGGTATTTACGATACAGATATAAAAAGACCCCCAACAGACCTCTAAAAAACAAAAATAAATTAATCAATCAAAAATCAAAATCAAAAGTCATTTATTTAAACTAGGCTGATAATCAGCACTTTTTGAACGTCAAAATTACAAGAGACAGTCCCCCAAAACGCCCGCCCTTCGCCACTTCCTAGTGTTTTAGCTGGGAAGAAGAAGTGGCGGAACAAACTCCCCAGCAACACATCTGTCTGTTAGGTTAGAAGAACCAGATTCTATACAAAAGTGTTCAAGTTTATATAAACAAGGAATCCATTATATCAAATTAATGCCACATGTCAGCTAGCACACACCAATAATAAAAAAAAATATTAAAAAGTATACTCAAGAATAAATAAACCCTCCAGACATAAAGGGCGTGCCCGCTTACACGTGCATACAGACGAATAAAATAAAAATAACCGCAAAAAACAAACCATTACCAGACTTCCCGCCTCTTACTATTAACAATAACATAATAAAAAGATCGAGCCACGAAAAATATCTCGGTCTGAGGGTAGACGACAAACTCACATGGAAACTGCACATCGAACATATTAAATCAAAATTAACGTCATTACTAGCATCATTACGCAAAATCTCAAATTGTATTCCAAAAAAAATACGTACTATTATCTATAACTCATTAGTAAAATCACATCTCGAGTACCTTATTGAAATATGGGGATCTGCCGCAAGAACTATTCTAATGCCTTTACAACGAACCCAGAACAAAATTATAAAAACATTATACCACTATCACTACCTCACTCCAACTAAAACACTATTTGAAAAAACCAAATTATTAAATCTGAAACAACTATACACATACGGTACCTGCATTCTAATAAAAAAAATAACCACAAACAGCGTACAATCAAAGCTAAAATTACATAAAAAAACAATATCACACAACCTAAGAAATAAAAATAAATTACAACGAAGACAAGCTCGGACAAACTACGGCAAAAAAACCATATTGTTCGAAGGAGCACAGCTGTTTAACGACCTACCAAATGACGTAAAAGATTGTGATAATATTAACAGATTTAAACTAAAACTGAGAAATTATGTTTATGAAATGTAGTCATACCGCATATTAAATGTTAGCAATTACACACTTCCTATATATTTTATTTGTTTTGTATAACTTCACCAACACGCATTGGAGGCAAAATGTATTTAGATATAAACAATTACTTTGTATCTCATTATAAGTGAACCTATGTTGTTCTTATGAGAATAAATTCTTTAAACCGAAAATAAAGTAAAATAAATAAAAAATAAAGTTAAAAAAAAAATAAAAAAAACTACGCGTAAGGTTATATAATACCAGTAAGCTAATTTGGAGAAAGAAAGAACATAAACATTGTCTTGAGTTCAACCCAGTGGCCAACTATTCTTATCGTTTAAGTAGTCGTAAATGGAATAGTAGGCCTTTGAACAAAGGTTAGATTTCACTTTAGTTTTAAACACATTAAATGGCAAGTCTAAAAAGGAAGATGGTAGCTTGTTGTAAAATGTTATACCAACGCCCTACGAATGAATTATGAACCTTATGAAGCCGGTGAAAGGGAGCACGTAGTTTATGCTTATTTCGAGTGTTTATGTTGTGAATATCACTGTTTTTACAGTACAAATGGATATTTTGTCTAATGTATAAAATGTTAGCTAAAATGAATTGTGAAGCCACCGTGAGAATACCAATCTCTTTAAAAAAATCTCTCAGAGATACTCGTGCACCCAGCTGGTAAATTGCACGAACCGCTCGTTTTTGAAGAACGAATAATATTTTGGATATCAGCGGCTTTGCCCCACAGCAGAATACCATAGGTCATAACACTGTGAAAATAACTAAAATAGACTAACCGTGCTGTATCAACGTCAGTATATTGTCTAACTTTTCTGACGGCGTATGCGGCCGAACTAAGTCTCCCCGCTAGGCTTGATATGTGAGGACCCCATTGTAATTTTGAATCTATTGTTATACCCAGAAACACAGCTGAGTCAACCGTCTTAAGCTCGTCATTGCCGAGAATAATGTTGGGACCTAGATTTTTAACATTAGGTAAGGCGAATTTAATACTTTTAGTTTTCTTGGCATTAAGAACAAGGTTATTTGTTGTGAACCAATCCGTGACTTTTGATAGAGCGCTGTTTACTTCTTCAAAATCGTGTCTATTCCTATCTACTTTAAAGATAAGAGAGGTATCATCTGCAAATAGTACAACGTCACAAATACCCTTCAAATAATATGGTAAGTCATAATCAAAGCCTTGTAGCGTCGGGGGTCCGCTTTGTTTTGTGCTTTTGTTAAGCGGTCTACTTAGCGGTCCCCCTATGCTACGATTAATTTATTTTCGTTTTTTTCGAGGTTTTTTCTGTTGGGGGTCTAAATAATAAATTTTTAATTTAAATTTTATTTCATGCTTTCTAAACTAAAATTATTTTTCTTAACCGTGACTGTCCCTCTTCTGAGCATAGGTCTCCTCCCATTCCTCCCACTTTTTTCGGTGTTGCACCTCTTCTCGCTAATAAAGGAAAGATAAACAATAACCTGAGCTTTTAGGGATGGGAGGCCTTGGCGATGCCCATAGTGACAGGTGACAAGATTTCAAATTTCGAATCGAGCAGACCCGTAGAAGTTGGTTACTTATATCAAAATCGGTTCATCTGTTTAGGAACTACGATGCCACATACAAATACACAGATACACATACTATAAGTATGTGTATATATACGACTTACACCTATATGTAATTTATTTCATCACCATAAATAAATAAAAATAGTGAGGACACCGGCATGTCCTAGAACCAAACATTTGAAGACATGATGTGACATCTAACAGCCCGTACCGGGTCCACGTGGTGCGTTGCTACCCACTCCCCCGCAGCGATGTGTGAAGATGATAACAGCTTAATATTTTAGACATTTCCATTTTTTTCATGGATGTCTACGTGCTATTTTGCACGTACATAGGAACATACGTGGCAGTAGGTAATCATATTTTCCTATACTATTAAATGAGCAATAGACAATTATTTATAATCACGTCCTCGAAAACAGCTCTATCGATTCCGATGAAAATTGCAATCAAGCGGTTTACGTGGCCGATAAATCGATCTAGCAATTGTCTCATCTCTGGGACAACTTGTTATATCCATTTTCACACGAGCAGAGCTCGGTCACCAAGGTATTTTTGTATGATACACGTAGTATTGTGATCCAAAAAGAGGTGCTCGTGGCTAAAAATTATACAGCCGCACGGGTCGATCTTTAAGGTTAAGCCTTGCTTGCCTAGGTTGGTCCATGGATGGGTGACCATAATTACATACCAAGTTTCCTCCGTGCCTCAGAAAGCACCTTAAGCCGTTGGTCCCGGCTGTCATTTGTAAATCTTTGACAGTCGTTAAGAATAGCTAGAAGCCAAAAGTCTGACATCCGGTCTTACCATGGGGTATCGTATTACCCAGTTATTGGGTTGTGGAGTTCAGATAGGCAGTCGCTTCATGTAAAAGACTGGTACTCAGCTGCATCCGGTTAGACTGGAAGCCGACCCCAAGATAGTTTGGGAAAAGGCTAGGCAGATGATGATGACACGTAGTATTGTGGTCTCATTATAATAATTACAATTAACATTTTCAATGGTTATAGGTTCTCGGAATCATTACATAGATAATAATTACTCATATAGGAAACCGTGGCGATTTATTTACCTACTAGCTAAGCCCGGAGCTTCGCCCGCGTGGGAATCGGTAATAGTCCTACGGGATCGAACTACTGAGATTAAACTACTATGTAATAATCAGGTTGTGTATGTTGAACGCAGCGGTGGTCCAGTGGCGGCAGCCCTGACTTACGAGCAAGCTGTGGGTTCGAACCCAGGCTGGCGTATTACTTTGTTTAATTTATTTAATCACCACTGCCCTCAAAAACGGTGAAGGAAAACATCGTGCGGAACCCGGCATGTCCTAGAACTAAAAATTCGAAGACATGTGACATCTACCAACCCGCACTGGGCCCGCGTGGTGGATTACAGCCCACTCCCTCTCATAGAGAGGAGGCCTGTGTCCCAGCAGTGGGAACATTATAGGCTGATGATGATGATGTTATATGTGTGTCAAATTTCATACTAATCCGTTCAGTAGATTTGCGTGAAAGACTCCTTAAATATTTATTTAATTCTGTTTTTGGTATTTGTTGTTATTGCAGCAACAAAAATACAAAATCTGTTGAAATTTCAACTGGCTAACTATCACGGTTTATGAGATACAGCCTGGTGACAGACGGACGGACGGACAGACAGCGAAGTCTCAGTAATAGGGTCCCGTTTGACACTTTGGGTACGGAACCCTCACAAGGACATCCCAAATTCCTAACGTAAAAATTGAACACAAGCATTGAGTCAAAGTTAACGCCATGCGGGTTCCGCAAATTGACAAAACAAACAACAAACGTAAAACACTTCCTACTATGTAGTTACTAGTTCCGAGTATTTACGAGTATTTAACTTTTGGAAGCGAATTACATTTTCCGCGCATTTTTTGAGTACTTATTTTTTTTTTCAACGAAATGAAATGCTGTAGCTGCGTGCAGCATAGTGGGATTACTACAGTGCCTTAGAGACCGCTTTTCTTGAGAGATCATTATCGTCATCATCAGCCTGTATAATTTTCCCACTGCTGGGACACAGGCCTCCTCTCTATGTCTTCGAATTTTTAGTTCTAAGACATGCCGGTTTCCTCACGATGTTTTCCCGTTTCACTGTTTTTGAGGGCAGCGGTGATGAAATAAATTACACAACGTAATACGCCTGCCTGGGTTCAAACCCAGGAAGGCGCATTCGGGTCAGATTCGGAATAATCCCGCATTAGTGGTGGCAGCTCCGGCTTCCTGCTCGTAAGTCGGGGCTGCTTTGCGGCGCTGCTCTCTCTCTAGAGACCGCTTGAAATCTGTTAATTACATATCTGTTAATTGCAAATGTTGTTACTTGTTCTTGTAGTTGTTCTTCTACAAATACTTTTAGTTACACATAACGTCATATGATGACGCCTGTTATCCTTGAAGAGTTATGCAATAGTACACCCGCGTTTCGCTTGGTAAGTGTCGTTTTATGTACAATGCTTCTCTATTCTGTTCTATCATAGTCCTCCTCAAAGACCTCTCCTGGCACCTTCGGCATCCAGAATCCATTTACTCTTTGTACCAATTAGTAACTGGTTCCTGGGAAATCTAAAATATTTGACAATTGACATAAATAAGAGAAGGATCTATACATTGTGACATAAAAGACTATGGATAGTTGTGACGTAAACCCTATCAGTGCAGTTTCTGATTGCATTGATCGGGCTTCCGAACTCCCTACGAAAAATGGCTACTTTAGGGTGGTAAACTTACTTTACCTCACACTAGGAATTTCTCCTGTATCGTGGGTACGTTTACAAACATATAAACTCACATACACAAACAGCCAGACCCGGAACAACTATCTGTAAGCCTTACAAATATTTGTTCCATGCGGGCCTCGAACCGCAGCGCAGCAGTCAATCGCTTAGCCACTGCGCCAACCGTGTCGTCAAACATTTGCAAGGATAGCATTCGATCAAATGCTTCCTTTAACTTGCAGCGACAATCAATCCTGCCGATGATGTCATAGCTCCTATTTAAATAGAGGAAACAAAATAACCTATCATTCTAATTGATTACAAATACAAAACGTAAGAGGAAAACCCATGGCCTTCAGTACTACACGTGAGACAACAAACGATTTCAAAGAAAAACAATTGATGAGCCACGCATTATCATAGTAATGGATTAGTTACGTAAACATACCTACATATACGATACGTCTGTATCTCGAGTACAGACGTTAAAATCGGTCCATCCGTTTCGGAGATTAGCCGGAACAAACAAAATTTAAAAAAAGAATGTATTAGTATTGTACATACTTTCATATACATTCAGTAAAAAGCCGTTATTTTGAAATTTCTTTGACACTTCAACTTTACTTATTTGTATAGATCACCTTCCTATGGTGTAAACAATATTATGACGTATTATTCTAGAAGGGATCTGTCCCTGTAGCTCTGTAATTGGTAGGCGAGGTCAAGCTGCGCTTACTACGGTCAGTCCACAGATGGGTGGCAGTGGTCTATCACTAGCGTCGTTGCTACGGTATGCATTTGCGGTGGCCTTTATAGCTATGGTTCGATTATTTATTTATTTCATCATCATCAGACTATAATGTTCCCACTGCTGGGACACAGGCCTCCTCTCCTATGAGAGGGAGTGGGCTGTAATCCACCACGCGGGCCCAGTGCGAGTTGGTAGATATCACATGTCTTCGAATTTTTATTTCTAGGACATGGCGGTTTCCTCACGATGTTTTCCTTCACCGTTTTTGAGAGCAGCGATGATGAAATAAATTACACAAAGTAATACGCCTGCCTGGCTTCGAACCCACGGCTTACTGCTCGTATGTAAGGGCTGCCACCACTGGGCCACCGCCGCTCTGATTTATTTATTTAAATCTTCATAAAAATTATAGCCTTAAGCTAAACAGTAAAAGCCGCTCGGGTGGATCTTCAAGTTATGCTTAGGATGGGTTGTGGTTGGGTGATCACCCATTACATACCAACTTTACTCCGTGCCTCGGAAAGCAAGTGTAGCCGTTGTTCCCGGCTGTCATTTGTAGATCTTTGGCAGTTAGAGGTTCAATAGTACATTGTTACCCTAGGGGTGAAAGTAACTTATTTAGTCCCGAGACGGGGTTTGGCGCACGAACAAAGTGAGGGCGCCAATAGTTCGAGGGACTAAATAAGTCTTTAACCCGAGGTAAACACTGTGCTTTTCATTACGAATACAAGGAAAGTAAAAATAAAAACATGAATTAGCTAAAGCAAAAATGAGTAATTTTTTTTTCTTCCACTTTGGCTTCGCACGGTTTGTGCATTCAGCCAATGTCACGTCAGGTTTTATACTTTATAAAAATAAAAGGTAGGAAAACCAAAATATAAAAAAGAACGGAATTTAGGATTAGTTTATTTTAATGGTCATGATAACATGTAAGTAATGAGCAAATCACAATGGCGAAAATTACAGTTTAATATTATTTAAGGTGATGAATGAGACTATACATTTCTACACAGGAAAGCTATTTGTACAAAGTAAAGAAAGTATTGAGGTAGGAAAAGGAATACGAAGGGACAAGGGGTTACACAGAGAAAGGAAGGAGTCAATTTTATTTTACATAAATCAACAACTTTTCCCGCCTATTTTGTTTTTTTTTCTGTGGTCAGCCAGCTATTCAGCCATTATTTTTCATTTTCATCATTGAAAAAATGGTAAATATTTTGCCCAAATCTATGTTATTTTAAAGAAATTGTTTAAACTCAATTATAATAAAGTTATTAAAAAAATATAGATTCTTTAATCAATTCTTAACTTTAAGTTATTTCCATTTTACATCGTGGCTGCATAGAAAGTTGGAACATGGTTCAATAAAAATGTGAAAATAGAACTAGTTTTTTTTTATAATTTGGCATCTGTCAGTTGAAAGCGATTCTCCCTAGGGCTGAAAAGTATTACTTTCAACCCACTCCACAGGCAACTTCAGATCTACTTTCAGAGTATGAGTAATGAAAAAGCATGACTTTGTTTTGAATAAAAAGAATTACTCGTATTTATCAATGAAACTACTACTATTTTACTACACTACTGCGAAGTTTGGCAACCTCGCAAAAGTAAAGATTCGTTATACCGGTGATAATTTTTGACCTAATTTAATTATGGTTGATGATATCTCCGAAGCTATGCGTTTTTGGACCACCTATTCTAGGAGTTTTAGTATTATTTTTACCTACAGAATATAACCCTAGAGTTAAGGGATATAAAAAAAACAGGTTGTATACATTTCGGATCAATGACCCCAATTCAACATACCTACTCCGATCACTGGTAATCACGCACTTAATTTGCTACTCCAATGCACCACAACGCCTCCAAGTGTTATCGTACACAACACTAAAGCATGTTTATTTCTCCCATTGGCTATAATTCTGTATCATTTGGACCAGTATCCGGCCATATCTGGACATCAGCCAACAACTGTAATGACTGACAAACCGAATCATATTGGCAGTTCGTAACTACTTAGGGTTTATTTGTTCAGCCGATTGATAGATTATGGTCTGCTTGGTGTCACTGAGAGGAATTCTGTCCTAGCAATAGGGGTGCGGATTGGGTAAAGAAAACAACATTCTATTTTGTCCGTCAGACAGGTAATACAAAAATATTAGACACGTATTTTTTGTTTTATCAAAATATCAAAAAATTCTTTACGCCCTGTAATTTTGATACTTGTACATGTTTTATTTTTATTTTATATTTATTTGTAGTCTGTAAACAATGTACATATGTAATATTAATAAAAATATAACTTAGCTATAACTCATTAAAGTTGGAGAGTGGGGGCTCACTACGTCACTAGTAGGTATAAAACTTACATACATGTGACGTCATGCGCCATTTCAACTCAATATATCTCCGTAATTTTATGACCACGTGAAAAAAGAAAAAATACGTGTCCAATACTTTTCAATAAACTACCCGACGGACAAAGAAAAAAAAATGTGATTATCCCCTATTGGCTGATTATGCAGTATGGCTTTGTTCAGGATGAGGAAGAAATAAAACACACAATTTTAACATCGCGAGGAAAAAGGCTTATCCTAGATCCAAAACTTCGAATAAAGTGTACATCCATTTCCGACTCTCTCTCGCTAGAACCAACGATAGCATATGACATCTACCAACCTAAACCTGGGCCGAATGATAGATTGTGGTCTGCTTGGTGTCACTGAGAGGAATTCTGTCCTAGAAATTGGCTGATTATGCTGTATAGCTTTGTTCAAGATGAGGAAGAAATAAAACACACAATTCTAAACAACACGATTTTTGAACACTCCAATAGTATCATCGATCCACTTGAGATGCTTCGTCAGCGCTGTGTAGTGTACGTTCTTGCTGAAACAAATGCCGCGCTCGGCTAGCTCGCCGAAGAATATGCCAGTGAGGCACCACCGGTGTACCTGACGCGAGTCGAAGATGCAAAGGTAAATTGAATTCTAATTGCTCCACGATGAAGTCGAATTTAGAGGATCAGCGACCTCAACTTGCAATATATGGGATGAGGAGTCGAACCTTAGACGACGTTCAAGCAAAACATCGCGAAGAAAAAGGCTTATCCTAGATCCAAAACTTAGAATAAAGTGTACATCCATTTCTGACTCTCTCTCGCTAGAACCAACGATAGCATATGACATCTACCAACCTAAACCTGGGCCGAATGATAGATTGTGGTCTGCTTGGTGTCAATGAGAGGAATTCTGTCCTAGCAATTGGCTGATTATGCTGTATAGCTTTGTTCAGGATGAGGAAGAAATAAAACACACAATTCTAAACAACACGATTTTTGAACACTCCAATAGTATCATCGATCCACTTGAGATGCTTCGTCAGCGCTGTGTAGTGTACGTTTTTGCTGAAACAAATGCCGCGCTCGGCTGGCTTGCCGAAGAATATGCCCGTGAGGCACCAGCGGTCTACCTGACGCGAGTCGAAGATGCAAAGGTAGATTGAATTCTAATTGCTCCACGATGAAGTCGAATTTAGAGGATCAGCGACCCCAACTTGCAAGTTATGGGATGAGGAGTCGAACCTTACACGACGTTCAAGCAAAACATCGCGAGGAAAAAGGCTTATCCTAGATCCAATGTTTCGAATAAAGTGTACATCCATTTCTGACTCTCTCTCGCTAGAACCAACGATAGCATATGACATCTACCAACCTAAACCTGGGCCGAATGATAGATTGTGGTCTGCTTGGTGTCACTGAGAGGAATTCTGTCCTAGAAATTGGCTGATTATGCTGTATAGCTTTGTTCAGGATGAGGAAGAAATAAAACACACAATTCTAAACAACACGATTTTTGAACACTCCAATAGTATCATCGATCCACTTGAGATGCTTCGTCAGCGCTGTGTAGTGTACGTTCTTGCTGAAACAAATGCCGCGCTCGGCTGGCTCGCCGAAGAATATGCCAGTGAGGCACCAGCGGTCTACTTGACGAGAGGCGAAGATGCCGCCGTAGCTGGGACAGTAGGGTACTTCTGGAAAGACAAGAATATTTTTATGTTTAATCTAACTGTGTAAGCGTTAAAAATCTTGTTATTATATTGTTTGGGGCTACGGAACCCGGTGTTTGCGAGTTCGACTCGCGCTTGACCGGTTTTTAGGGTTCCGTAGCCGAATGACCAAAAATGGAAGCCTTATATGTAGATTCGTCATGTCTGTCTGTCTGTCCGTCCGTATGTCACAGCCACTTTATTCCGAAACTATTAGGACTACACAGCTGACACTTGGTAGGTAGACGGTAGACGTATTCTGTGAACCGCTTTATTTCTAAAAATAAAAGTAGCTTCAGTTACTCCTTATAACATCATCATCCCGTCAAAATCAGTCCCACCGTTCCGGAGATTAGACGGAACAAGCATACAGTTTTTTTTTTTAAATTAAGGGCCTCATATTTACTGTCAGTAAAATGAAAATCAACATTACATAACATCACGCCTGTAATCCCGGAAGGGTCAGGCAGAGGTGTACCTAATAGTACATCCACATTTCCCCAAATACGTTTAAGTCCAATGTAATGGGGGGTGAGTCTATTGCCATCAACTGGGCACAAATACTCCTTGGGTGCTACTGAAAAATTCCTGATAGAAAAACGAAATAACAATTTGCCCGACCCGGGAGATCTAACCCAGGACTTCATGCTGAGCAGTCGCAATTGCGACTACTAGACCAACGAGACAGAAACTTAAGTGAACTTCGCGGCTCATTTCAAACTAAATATTTTATCTTTTAATGGCCTTTTTTGTTTTTACTATGGACACTTTTAACGTGCACGTCTTGCTACATCGTTCTCACATAATGTACCATCTCAACATTAATGATGTAACCAAGGTTTTTGTAACAAGATTCTGATTTAAAAGAGTGTCCATGGTGTTTCTTGCCCATTCTTCTACATAGAGATCTACGCTTTGGAATGGGCAACTACAGTACTTTCACAGTAATTATGTCTTGTGACTGGGACTGTAGCTTTATTTTTATTGTTGTTCGACTATTCAAAAGTGCATGTAACTGGCCTACTTGAAATAAATGATTTTGATTTTAATTTTTGATTTCATTCAAATGAAACACACACACACATACATCCGTTTAACTTTGAAAGAAATTTCATGAAAAAAGACAATTTCTGAAGAATCAAAAAACTTACCATTCCCGTATGTAGCACAGAAAACGTCTTCGTCCTTGTCAAAGCAGTTACCTCCCTTTTCCCTGTTGAAGAATATTGGAACCAGCCCTCCATCCAAGCCCCATGCAGTAGTCTGTAAAGATAATATTAAACTCTTAGTATTAAAAAGTGGCTCCTATACTATACGGAAAGAATTCAGCAACACTAGTCTTTCAAGACTGGTCACTACCAGTGGTAGACATTGGCTTAGGATTAAAATAACTGGAAATCATAGAAAAAGAGGTCTTTGCTTAACTATGGGATGACGCAGGCTAACAGTATCAATATCAGTATGGTATTCAAGGTAAACAACACTCGAGGCTAAATAATAACAGCCGCATGTCGATCTTTAAGGTAAAACCGTGTTTGCCGAGGTCAGTCCGTGGATGGGTGACCATAATTACATACCGAGTTTCCTCCGTGCTTCAGAAAGCACGTTAAGCCGTTGGTCCCGGCTGTCATTTGTAGATCTTTGACAGTCGTTACGAGTAGCCAGAAGCTAAAAGTCTGACATCCAGTCTTACCAAGGGGTTCGTATTACCCAGTCACTGGATTGTGGAGGTCAGATAGGCAGTCGCTTCATGTAAAATACTGTTACTCAGCTGCATCCGGTTAGACTGGAAGCCGACCCCAAGATAGTTTGGGAAAAGGCTAGGCAGATGATGATTCGAGGTAAACAACGCTTGCCTATTTATGTACGTGGATGGGTGACCGTCCGTGACATATTGTTATCGTCCAAAAACCCGCTAAGCTTTGTAGATTTCAGAGAGTGGTTATGAGCAGTCTGATACCAACCTCCAGTCTTTACAAGGGGTTTAGTTTTTCCCAGTAACTGAGTTTTGGAAGTCAGATATTCAGCCACTCCAGATAAAAAACCTCAAAAAAAGCTAAAATAAAATAATCCAAGCGTCTTAGCGTCGGGGGTCCGCTCTGTTTTTTGCTTTTACTAAGCGGTCTACTTAGCGGTCCCCCGACGCTAAGACGCTTAGATTATTTTATTTTAGGTTTTTTAGAGGTATTTCGTGTCGGGGGTTTTTTAAATTTTTAATTTAATTTTTTTTCATTCTTTTTAAACTTAACGGAAACCAGAAAAGTTATAAATTAAAAAAAAAAACCAGAAAAGGTATAATTTAAAAAAAAAACGAGCTTTTTGGGAGGAGCGGGGGTTGCAACCCCCCCTCAGCGATGCCCATAGTGACAAGTAACAAGATTTCAAATTTCCAATCGACCAGACCTGGGAAAGTTGTTTATTTCCCTTCAACTACAAAAGTGGTGATCACCTTCAAACGGCTGAGCAGATTTTCTCGAAACATAGCTAAGAACATTCTCGATTAAAACACCTTTCAAACGAAACCAATTTTATCAAAATCGGTTCATCCATTTAGGAGCTACGATGCCACAGACAGACACACAGATACACAGACACAAAGATACACAGATACACACGTCAAACTTATAACACCCCTCTTTTTTGGTCGGGGGTTAAAAATACTGGAACTCAACTGGTAAGACTGGTTGTCAGACTTTCGGTCCACGACTACCTGTAACGACTGTCAAAGATCTACAAAGACAGCCAGGACCAACGGCTTAACGTGTTTTCCGAAGCACAGAGGTAACTCGGTATGTTATTTTAGTCACCCATCCACGGACCAACCTAGGCAAGCACTGCTTAACCAAAAGATCAACCGTCAACCCGAGCGGCTGTTATTTAGTTACGCACTCCTCCAAGCTCCCGAGTATTACACAGTCACTGATTTCCGCATAGTAACGCCTGCTTCCACGGGGTTTTGAATTTCGTTAGTTCAAACGGCTTTGATAAGAGAAAAACATGTTTTAATTACATTCCAACAAACTAATTACACCCGCAGCTACCATCACATAAACTAGATAAAAACTACATTATTATATTTCCGCCGCCACAAATATAAGCCATGGCATTTAAACGCTTATACCCAAAAGCGGTGGTCAAAATAATTAATTTTATCGAACGTGTTAGGAATCTCAAATGAGTATCATATCTAATACTAATAATAAAGCTGAAGAGTTTATTTGCTTGTTTGCTTGAACGCGCTAATCTCAGGAACTACTGGTCCGATTTCAAAAAATCTTTCAGTGTTAGATAACCTATTTATCGAGGAAGGCTATGGGCTTATACATCAGCACGCGCTAGGAGCGGAGCAGCAATGAAAAATGTTGCGTAAACGGGGAAAATGTGACGCAGACGAAGTTGCACGGGACAGCTAGTCATTTATAGCAGGATATCAAAATGGCCACCGGCCAAGTTTTATTGCATTTTAATGGACTATCGGATGAAGAGTGATGTGATATATGAATTTTACAAAAACAACTTTATGGATGTAGAATGTACGTATGTATATGCTAAGCTAAGGAAGGATAGCAGAAAAATCTTTATCGTAGCAAAAGAAATATGATAACACTAGCTGTCCAGCGCAACTTCGTCTGCGTCACATTTTTCCCGTTTTCGCAACATTTTTCATTGCTGCTCCGCTCCTATTAGTTGTAGCGTGATGGTATATATTTTATAGCCTTCCTCGATAAAAGGGCTATCTAACACTGAAAGAATTTTTCAAATCGGATCTGTATTTCCTGAGATTAACACGTTCAAGCAAACAAACAAACAAACTCTTCAGCTTTATAATATTAAGTACAGATAAAATAACACCACGCCTGTAATCCCCGAAGGGTTAGACAAAGGTAAGGTACATCAAGAATTTGCCAGTTACGTCTAAGTTCAATGTAATAGAGGGCGAGCCTATAGACATCAACCGGGAACGAATCCAGAACTCCGTGGCTGCTACTGAGATTTTTTTTATGGAAAAACCCAATAGCACTTTGCCCAACCCGGTAATCGAACCCAAGACCTCATGCTCAGCAGTCGCTTATGCAACCACTTGACCAACGAGGCAGTCCTAAATATAAATTCCGCCTTATTAAACAAACTTCATAGGTACTTTAAGGACTACTCAGACTTATTCAGCTCCATTCGCGTTTTGCTGAACGATTTTGGTCACACTTATACAGTTCTGCTTCTTGGCGGAACAGCGCTGAACTCTATCCCTAGCACTCGCATGATAATAACACATTTGTCCTCATTTTATACTTTTTTGTCGCGAAAGCTGAATAGACGCGGAAAACTGAACGGATGCGTACGCGTCTCCATACATAATCGTTGTTTTCTATGGGCATAAGCTGAATAGAGCTGAATAAGTGTGAGTAGTCCTAAGTGTGACCAAAATCGTTCAGCTAAACGCGAATGGAGCTGAATAAGTGTGAGTAGTCCCTTATGCAGTGTTACAGACAGTCAATAGTGATTTTCTGTCACACTGCATTCCAGCCTTTCCTCAGTCTGCTGCAGCTGGTTACGGATTGGTCCTGGATATGACCTGGACGCGTATCACGAAGGCTGGCTCGCGGTGGCACAGGAAAAGAACACCTGAAAGGATCTCGAAGATGGCCTGTCGCCCAGCAGTGGGGCATTCAAGGCTAACTAAAAAAATCTCCAGAACGCTACGCTCCATTGCACTTTTGTAATATCCAAGGCGGAAGTCTTGCGATTCGGTGAGAGTACAGGTCTGAGCTTTGTGTTATATTAATAGATTGTACTCACCGCAGATTCTTCAATGGCATTCCGCTCCTGATGAATGCAGGCCGACTGGACGTTCTCTTTCAACTGAACTGCCTCATCCAGCACAATGAGAGCCAGGTCGTTGGTCACGTTCCCTTCCCATGCCGCCGTGAAGTTTGGGTGGATTATTATTGAATCTACCTGCAAAGAAAACCATCAACAAATTATTACAGTCCTCCGAGTCCTCCTGACCATTTTTCGGTAATTTTTGCGATATTATAGTGCACAAGTGTGTGCGCAGACACAGGTGCAATCTCTGTTCCCTCACTCTCATAGTCAGATGGGACGGCAACCCAGACCGGAAACATATCAGACGCAGAATCAACGCTTTAACATGCTTTCCTATGCACAGGGGTACCATTCCGCCAATTTCAGAACTACGGGCTGTTACTGAAAAACATATAATAGAAAACTCCAATTACACTTTTCGCGCAACCCGGAAATCGAACGCAGGATCCCACGCTCAGCGAGGCGGGTTCAGGATAGATTAATTACTCAGCCTATCTATCAAAGTCTACTGCTGGACCTAGGCCTCTCCCAAAGTGCACCACAACACCGTGTCTGGCGCCTTCCGCAGCCAGTCTAATCCAGTCACCTTTTTGAGGTCATCGGTTCACTTAGAAGCGTCTCCAGTCTAGGATACGCTTGCTCCACCGGCCTTCCCGGTCCTTTGACAAAAGTAGCCGGCCTATTGCCACTTCAGCTAGCTTTCACTGTAAGCTTTGTAGCTTACTCCAGTTCTTTTCAAAAGAAAACAATACCAGGTGGCGTACCATGACGTCTTAAAAGATTATTGTTCCATTCTTATTCCAGAGTGAAAAAGAGACGGAGCTATACAGGTCGTCTAGCTCCATCTCTTTCCCACTCTGGAATAGGAATGGAACAATAATGTTTTAAGCGTCTTAGTGATAAACGTCGCAAGATTGTATTTACCTCTTTTTCTTTTTCATGTGGCTGGTTAGTACCTAACATAGTTTCAGAGTATTTATGCCGTTCATGTGCCTTTGACTTGGCTTTAAATGCCGTCGAAGATATCTCTGCGTATTTCTCACGATGTTTTTCCTTCACAGAAGCAAGTGATAATTATACAATACGCACATGAATCCCCAAAATCAGAGGTCCGTGTCTGGGGTTCGAACTTGATTTCTATGACTTGGCAGACCAACGGTCACACTTCACTTGGCTATCACTGCTTGCTTGGACTTGCACTGCAGTATTTACCTCTGATATTTGCCACCACTGCTCGAGACACCGTGCGCTGGAAAGCCGTTGATCTCGGCTGTCATTTGTAGATCTTTTGCAGTCATTACGGAAAGTCACAAACTCGTACCTATTGCCCAGGAAGTGAGATAAGATGGTCAGAGAGATCAAATCAGAAGGGGTCCGCGAGGGCCGATGCCTGCCAGGGCTGCGGGACTGTTCGAAAGAGATACCGTGGCCCTAGAACACAAAGGGCTAAGAAGGAACATGGATGGGTTTTAGTCAGTACAAGTCTGATACTCTCTTCCGCTCCTCCCAGAGCGGGAGGAGTCATTTGAAGATTTCCCATAAAAGCGACACAACAAACTGTAAATTTCCAGTATAATATGGCCTCGATTCTAGTAGATTTCCTGTACAACGAGAGATTCGCATAAACTGGTTTTGTACAGATTGATTGGTCGTTATGCGAATGATAATGCAGTAAAGTCTTACCTTATGTACTGTCTCGTTGCCTCCAAAAGACTGAAGGTCCACCTTGCCAAGGAATATCAGCATGCTGTCAGGGTCTAAGGTTTTGTTGTTGACGATCATACATCTGGCATCTGGAATAGAGCGTTTCATCGTTCAATTGTTAAGAGCTAGCAAATGACTATAAGCCAAAGGATAGAATAAGAAATGAGTGTGTAAGAGGAAGTTTGAAAGAGACACCGATGAGTTAAAAGTTGTGTTGTGATCGGTGGTCAAAATGGGTCCATATTGGCTCACCTAAAGTTCTTTACCCGAAATTGTTCTTCCTAATGATTTGCAATCCGAATGATCACTCTTCCTAAAATTTTTCATCCTAAAGTTTTCATTCATACTATTTGTAGTGCTACCGGCGATGTTCATAACACTCATGTTTCCGAAAATTGTAATTAATAATATCATTATTGTAAATATATTTCAACTCCTACTGTTTTTATCATAACGCTTTTATCCCTAAACATAATTACCAAAATATTTTCACTCATACTCAGAAAGAAACATTTAACAAGTGTAATAAATAATATATGTATATATTTATAGTGCCCCCACCATGAAAAAAATATTTCGAATTTCGCGACCAATTTCGAGGTAGCGCGTAAATGATTCTCGTCCCAAATCAATAATAAAATGCGTAGGTTTTTTTTTTCTTCTTATTTACGGAAATCGGTAAGTGTGAACCACACGTGTTTTAAACGCGGCCCGCCTAATTCTCGCCAGATAACTGCGCTTCCAAACATACAAACAATCTCAAACGTTTGTTTGACAATTTCTTATTCCCTAAACAACATTTAGAGGGTTATTCTGAAATACTGACAAACTTAAACAATAAAAAAAAACTGCGTTTATTAATAATTTCCTAGGTACCGTAATTTTAATTGATTGTTTATTTATTTTATGACTCCTCCTGAATTTTGACGTGGTTGCAAAACAACACCTTGTATACGCATTTCTTATTAAATAACCCTAAATTAACTACATCAGCTGTAAATAAAGGTCCACAAATGCAGCCAGTTTAAATCAAGCTCATTTATAATAGAACCATATTCACAAGTCGTTCTATACATTTTATTTTATCTATGGCTCCGAGGAACACGGAAATGTCATTAGAAGGCAAACGCTGCAATACGGAAGGAGGTCTGTAATCAAATTAGTACCTCGCCTTGCCTTGTTCGGGATCGGGGGGCAATGGGGAAAAAATATAAAAAGACAAGGCAGGTGGGGACAGAGGGTTGAAATTAATGAAGAAGTTTGAAGATGAGGTCTTGCTTTGATCGGTACATTTGATGCATTTATTAATCAGTAATGTATTATAAATTTAAGCCGGTTAAAAGATCGTGTGGAAAGTTTAGAGCATGGATGTGGATGGGGATATAAGAGTGAGTAGAATAAGACCAAAGAAACGGTGGACGATCCGTCCAGGACGGACTATTTAAAGGATGATATGCAATGATGAGATGACGAGTAATAGTGTGTAATAGTGTGGTAGAAGAAGACATGCTGCGCACCCCAAATGATTTGGGATAAGAACAAGAGAATGATAATGAATTGAAGCCGGTTAAATATACAACATGTAACTTAATTAACGCACATCCTGAAAATAGTTTGTTCAGAATCGTTTACTGAATCGATTTCTATCATTTTTAATATAGGTATTTTTTTATCCCAAAAATAATTAAAACTACGGAAATTATTGTCATATTAACCCTGTACAGTCAAAACAAATTTAAATGGACGTAGATTCGTTATGTTGTGTCGAGCGGCGCGATAACTGCTTGTGCGAATGTGTGCGTTGCGTGCGTAGTAGTATGACCATAACGTTCTCCAAGAATTGGTATAACTAATTTAATAAATAACAATGCAAAAACATGTTAAATTAAAAATTCAGTGTATGTATTATGATTACAACATAATATTCTAATTGGGGTGTTTGAGGGTGTGCGTTAATTAAGATACATGTTGTAGATTTTTCGCTCTTAACAGTAGCGTTTGCAACTAGACGAACGACGCTATGAAATAAGAAAAAGGCTCATACACAAAAAAAGAGCAGAGCAGCGGCGGTGGCCCAGTGGTAGCAGCACCGACTTACGATCAGTAAGCCGTGGGTTCGAACCTAGGCAGGCGCATTACTTTGTGTAATTTATTTCATCACCGCTGCTCTCAAACGGTGAAGGAAAACATCGAGAGGAAACCGGCATGTCCTAGAACTAAAAATTCGAAGACATCTAGCTACCCGCACTGGGCCCGCGTAGTTACAGCCCATTCCTTCTCATAGAGAGGAGGCCTTTGTCCGAGCAGTGGAAACATTATAGGCTGATGAAGTGATGATGATGCGGTAAACGAGAATAGAATAGCCAATTGTCGCACGGGACCACAATACTACCACTGGGATAAAAAATATGTGGTATTCCAGCATATTTTCTATCTCTGTGCCAAATTTCATCAAGATCCATTCAGTCGTTTTTGCGTGAAAGAGTAACAAACGTCCATAAATAAACGTATTTTCTTTCATACATCTATACATTCTCACAAACTTTCGCTTTTATAATATTACTAGCGACCCGCCCCGGCTTCGCACGGGAGCAAACTAGATACTAATGTGCGCGTATTATTCATATAAACTTTCCGTTTGAATCATTCTGTCTGATTCTCTTTATTTAAAAATGTTCGCGTACAGACGTAAAACGGCAAGAAGCGTCTTTATTTTATACTGTCCCGCGCAACTTCGTCTGCGTCATATTTCCCCCGCAACATTTTTAATTGCTGCTCCGCTCCTATTGATCGTAGCGTGATGATATACAGGGTGTTTGGTGCATCGTTTGCCAAATCGAATAGGCCGAAAGGAAAGGTCATTTGCTATCTCTTCACGCCCCATAACTCATTCCTTGCCTCACCCATTTTTTTATAACAATTTTTTTATGTAAATTTTGAAAAATTCCAAAATTCAACATTTTAGGTCTAATAAAAAATTAAAATTATTGTTTATACTTAAAATTTCGATTTAATTTTGATGTGTACTCTTGTATGATTCTATCAGATACAAAATTACTTGCTAGGAACAATTACTTATTTTTTTAATAGCTCGTAAAGTTTTTGTAAAAGAAAAATAAACTTAAAACTCAACTTTAAATGGCTATAAAAAAAAAACTAAAAGCGATCGGGATCTTCGAGATCCCGATCGCTTTTAGTTTTTTTTTTTAGACTTAACTCCGTTAGATTTTTACGTCTAGGGACGAGCCAAATAAATTGTCTACGCCTTGGAAATCGAGACAAGGCAGGATTTAGTCCAACACATTGATGTGGCTTTCGTGACTATAATTCAAAGCAAAAATACGTTTACGCTAAACTACAGTCGAGATAAGACAAAGATGCCGCGCGTGCATTCGTAACAGTGGTGGACAACTCGAACAAGATTTGTGATTTCTTTTTTTTTTTCAAATTCTTAAAATGTTGGTTTCTGTTTAAGAAAGAGATAGGATACTCCGCACTAGTGATATAACAGTATCTATCTACTTACCTGAGGCATGTTATTTATGATAAAACTACTGTTCTTACTGTAATTTCGAATATCAGCCTAGTGTCACGATTAAACATTTAGTTAAAAATGAAAAGTTATTAAACGTTTTTTTGGGCATATTGCATACCTTTGGAAAGGGGACAGACTAGAAAACTTTTTAAAGGTATTTGAAGATCCCGATCGCATTTAGTTTTTTTTTTTATAGCCATTTAAAGTTGAGTTTTAAGTTTATTTTTATTTTACAAAAACTTTACGAACTATTAAAAAAATAAGTAATTGTTCCTAGCAAGTAATTTTGTATTTGATAGAATCATACAAGAGTACACATCAAAATTAAATCGAAATTTTAAGTATAAACAATAATTTTAATTTTTTATTAGACCTAAAATGTTTAATTTTGGAATTTTTCAAAATTTACATAAAAAAATTGTTATAAAAAAACGGGTGAGGCAAGGAATGAGTTATGGGGCGTGAAGAGATAGCAAATGACCTTTCCTTTCGGCCTATTCGATTTGGCAAACGATGCATCAAACACCCTGTATATGCCTATGTCCTTCCCCAGGTTGAAATCTATCTTCTTGCCAAGTTGCATTAAGATCCGATCAGCCATTTGGTCGTGAAAAGGTAATAAACAAACAAACAAACATACAAACAAACAGAGTGACATTCGCATTTATAATATTAGTATGGATTATTTAAAGATTAGTAGGAAGAAGGACAATCCCCGTTGTTTTATAATCACTTTATATAAATTACAAACACTTTTACAGAAACATTCCTCAATAGACGTTTCTACAGCCAAACAGAAGGTAAATGCTAGGCGATACTATGAAGTCCGTGAAACAACTCCGGTAAAAACATCTTTCGCCCAAAACTTTTTCAATTTCAGAGCAAGTAGACTTTATAATAAAACTAACAAGATTCTTGCAATTAGTAATTTGTCTAGGGTAGATTGTAAAAAAAAGCTCACACAGTGGCTTTTAGGACTTGATTACGAAGAAACGGAAAAATTGCTCACTATCTTATCCTAGCATAGCGTTTTTCATAAATATGTACGACACCCCCTCACGCACACATTCATATACATAAATATAATTAATTACACACACACGCATACACCATCTTACTCTCTCCCACACACACAACACCTTTCATATTACACTCACAGTCCACACACTCACATTTTTGTATTTGATTTTATTTTATTTGATTAGTACTCTCTCTTTTATTCTTCTCGTACAATATCTGTCACTACAATCTACAAAAAAATTGTGATAATTCCAATCTCGGCGAGGGGGCCAGGAGTCCATAGCACAGGGTATCCTAGTTTGGATTCCTGACTCCCACAAACCTGTGTACCTCCAGTATTTGTAACATCTGTTTATTGTATTTGTACTTTGTGGGATAAATAAATCGTTATTATTAAATGGTTATTATTCATACTAAGTTACGTACCTAAACGTTGGTAAACTAAAGTAATATAATTAATTTTCTATTGTTATAAGACTCATAAGAGTCTCACGAGTCACATTCCATCTCGATTTATATAGATGTACCCACTACAGTAGCTTAGAGAAGTTCGTGGCTAAAAAATAATAGACACTCGGATCGGTCCAAGTTAAACCGCGCTTGCCCAGGTACGTCCGTGTATGGGTGACCACTCGTTACATACAGACTTTCCTCCGTGCTTCGGAAACCATGTTAAGCCGTTGGTCCCGGCTGTCATTTGTAGATCTTTTACAGTCGTAACACGTAGTCAGTGGCCGAAAAGTCTGACAACCAGTTTTATCAAGGGGCATCATATTACCCAGTACTAACTGGGTTGTGGAGGTCAGATAAGCAGTCATCATCAACATCATCATCATCATCAGCATATAATGTTCGGACTGCTGGGACACAGGCCTCCACTCTATGGGAGGGAGTGTGCTGTAATCCGTGTTGGTAGATGTCACATAACTTCGAATTTTTTGTACTAGGACATGCCGGTTTCCTCACGATGTTTTCCTTCACCGTTTTTGAGAGAAACGGTGATGAAATAAAGTATACAAAGTAATGCGCCTGCCTGGGTTCGAACCCACGGCTTACTGCTCGTAAGTCGGGGCTGCCACCACTGGGCCACCGCTGCTGTTGCTATATAACTCTGATAAGCAGTTGCTCCATGTAAAATACTGGTATTCTGCTGCATCAGAGGAAACTGGAAGCCGACCCCAACATACTTGGGAAAAAAGCTAGGCAGATCTTCTTCTTTACGTGTGGTTAGGCATAACCTGGTGCTAGATTTTTTATGCCACCCATGGGCCGCTGACTTTGCTGAATGCTGTCGAGAAATATCTCTCAGGCATGCTGGTTTCCTCACGATGTTTTCCTTCACCGAAACTAGTGATAATTATACAATACGCACATGAATCCGAAAAATCTGAGGTGCGTGTCTTGGGCAGATGATGTCATTTTCATCATCTGCCTAACCTTTTCCCAAACTCTCTTGGGGTCGGCTTCCAGTCTAACTGGATGCAGCTGAGTACCAGTATTTTACATGAAGCGACTGCCTATCTGACCTCCACAACCCAGTAACTGGGTAATACGATACCCCTTGGTAAGACTGGATGTCAGAGTTTTGGTTTCTGACTAGTCGTACCGTCATTAAAAGATCTACAAATGACAGCCAGGACCAACGGCTTAACGTGTTTTCCGAGGCACGAAGGAAACTCGGTATGTAATTATGGTCACCCATCCACGGACCAACCTCGACAAGCACGGCTTAAAGATCGACCTGTGGGGCTATTATTGAAGTGAAACTTCTTATGCGACTTCCAACAAGTTTAACGTTTTCATGGAGGGGGAATATTTTCTATTACCCACTAAGAGATGGCGCTATTACAAGATTTGTGACTACGTAGTTCTAGTAGGTACGCAAGATGGCGTGCAAACAGTCATGCATACGACTCTTCGGTGTGACCAGCCTTCGCTCAATTTCCATGAGTAGAATAACCTCGATAAACTTATGTTATAAAAAGTGTACAACAATAAAATATTATTTAGAAAATCAATAAAATAACGAGAGTGAATGCGTGGCACTCGAACGCATGTATGTAGT
This sequence comes from Cerastis leucographa, assembly GCA_963082945.1. Classification (NCBI taxonomy): domain Eukaryota; kingdom Metazoa; phylum Arthropoda; class Insecta; order Lepidoptera; family Noctuidae; genus Cerastis; species Cerastis leucographa. The sequence goes on along the minus strand of OY720369.1, from coordinate 1,682,178 downwards.
ATTACGAAGTTTCACTTCTTCCGCGCGGAGGGACTCCACGCACTATTTTTTTTTATTTAGCCACGAGCTCTTCCAGATGATGTATAGGTTTAAAATCGAACTCACCAGTAACTATGACTTTCTCTGTGATCAGGACACCATCGCAGTAGTAACTGAACTGGTTGTCCTGGCTGCTGTTAGTGACAAAGATGGAGGCTATCCAGGGGAACACGGTCTTCGTGAACTCTTGGCAGGATGGGTCGCCGTGGCAGATGGGGTCCGGCTGTGGAAGATGAGCATAGGAGTTAAAGTTATAATGGATGTAAGAGTACCATTTATTACCGAAGTCAAAAGGCAGTTGTTCTCCCCGTACTACTAATGTCTTTCTGCGCAAATGGGTTCGCGCAAGTGTCCTAGATTTGGATCTAGAACACTTTTCCCACCTGGGAATTGAACCCAGGGTCATGCTCAGCAGTGGCGCTTGCGACGACAACACCAACGGGGCAGTCAACAACCACGTTAGTACTGTAAAATTCTCTTTTCATCATCTGTCTAGCCTTTTCCCAAAACTATGTCGGTTTCCAGTTTAACTGGATGCAGCTGAATACTTGTATTTAGAGCGACTGCCTATCTGAACTCCACAACCCAGTTAGTACTGGGTTACAGGGTAATACGATGTCCTTTGCCTGGTAGACTGGTTGTCAGAGTTTCGGACCACTGACTAACTGTAACGAATGACAGCCAGGATCAACAGCTGCAAGCTTTCTGAGGCTCGAAGGAAACTCGGTATGTAATGAGTGGTCACCCATCCACAGACCAACCTAGACAAGCATGGCTTAACCTAAAGACTGTCCTCTCTCTTCTGTACCAGAATATCGCAATCAAAAAAATAATTAGTGAAATAAGTAACTCAATAAAATTATGTCATTAAATAAAAAAAAAATACACAATAAAATTAATACCATTTTTTTGCGAAATCCTTTCATAATTCAGACAGGGTGACCACTCAAATTAGAAATTAAAAATTCAAATTTCGTCGGGGGCCATTTTGATGTGGTGTTTATAGCAATAAATTATTTTTAATGTTTGATTATGACCATCTAACGAGCAATAAAAAACAGATAACGAAATGCTGGATTTAAAACTACGATTTAAATGGATTAACTATTTTTATGCATGAAAACGTGTTTTCTGCTATATTAGTAATCTCGAGAGTCTAAACAAAGTGACCCAAATTATAATTTAACTTGATTAAAATGACAACTGCCAAACTTAATGAGGAACTAGTATCATAACGAAATAAATAATTACAAACGCATATTATTTTATGCAGTCAGTATTTTATACTATGTGGACCATTTTTTTTTGCTCAATTTATTTATTATAGTACATAAATGAACATTACTTACAAACTATAAATAGATATAAAATATGTACAAGTATCAAAATTACAGGGCGTGAAAAAATTCGTCGATATCGCCGTCAATAGGAAAAGTGCCCAGAAAGCTGGCCGCATTGCCACGTCGAAAGTCAATCCTGATTCTTTGGCCAAAAAAAAAGACAATTAAATTAAACTATAAAAAACAAACTCCGGCTTTATTATGTAAATCCCGACAGTACCACTATTATACATGGAGTGACTGCCTATCTGACCTCCACAACCCAGTTAGTACTGAGTAATACGATACAAAGGGTTTTGTTGTGCATAAAACTTTATACGCATAAGTGGGATACATAGGTCTAAAAAGTTCCAAACACAACATTTTCGAAAAAATGTGTTACAGCTAAATTAGACCGATTATAAATTATCTATAGAAACAAAAATTTCCAATTATCTTTTTTTTAAAAGACATTTCGAAAATGTTTTTAAGTAACTTTTTAGACCTATGTATCCTGCTTATGCGTACCAAGTTTCATTAAAATCAGTTCAGTCATCATCATCTGTCTAGCCTTTTCCCAAACTCTCTTGGGGTCGGCTTCCAGTATAACTGGATGCACCTGAGTACCAGTATTTTACATGAAGCGACTGCCTATCTGACCTCACAACCCAGTAATTGGGTAATACGATACCCCTTAGTAAGACTGGATGTCAGACTTTTTTTTTGGGCTTCTGACTACTCGTAACGACTGTCAAAGATCTACAAATGACAGCCGGGACCAACGGCTTAACGTGCTTTCCGAGGCACGGAGGAAACTCGGTATGTAATGATGGTCACCCATCCACGGACCAACCTCGGCAAGCATGGCTTAACCTTAAAGATCGACTCGGGCGGCTGTTATTATTTAGCCGCGAGCTTCTCAGTTCAGTCATTTCGGAAAATAAGAACTTGAAAGTTTGTATCAAATGTCGTAAGCCGTAAACGCTCTTAAGAAAAGACTGGTCGTCTTAATTTCGGGTCACTGATTACCTGTAACGTCTAGAGGCCATACCATCCACTGTGAACACCACCACCGTATCACAGTGGACCGTAGCCGCACACAAGCGACCCTGCAAAAGGGAAGCTTCTGCGGCCACCACCTCGGGGCCGAAGGGCATACCAGAACGCAGTCGCCTTAACCGGCGCGCGAGAAGGGAAGCGCTTCCGCCCAAAACCAAATCGAAACCATCCAACGCGACAGTAAACGCAGCAGCGGAAACAAAGCGCGAGCCTGAGCCATCCGCCTCTACAGAGACGGCTGCGGCAACGAAGGTACTGTCGCCGAAACCACCACCACCACCGCCTCGACCCAACCAACCGAATCGGAGGCGTAAACCGCGGGGAAATCGTGGTCAGCGGACCGCAGCGGCGGTTCCCACTGCTCCTGAAAAGGAGCAGCCTGGAACTGGGAAGGGCCCGAAAGGGCGCGCTTCCTCGAAGCGTTCTCGTTTAGACGAGACCCAGTCTCCCAGGGGGGATACCAAACGCGCGAAAACTGACGCGAAGCCGAAGCGGACGGTGAGCTACGCCGACGCGACTCAGTCGAGTCTGAGGGTAGCGGTGATCACCGTCCCGCCGAGGGACCTCTCATCGGAACAGGCAGAGCAGCTCCGGGAAGCTATTGATGATAGCATCCTGCAGTCCGTTCTGTCTCCACCGACTCCAGGCGCGCAGGCTCCATCCTTCCGGGGACGTCCCTTCCTGCTGGACGGTGTCCTAGCGATGTGGTGCGAGAACGCGAACGCACTCAGCTGGTTGGAGAGAGCGGTCAAGAAAATGCCATCACCGATTCCAGACACCACTCTAACTGTCGTCAGACAGTCAGAGCTGAAAAAAAGGATCAGAGCAGGGCTCCTTATTCACACCCGCATCACCGAAGCCGCCACGCCGCACAGAGTCCTTTGTGCCCAGAACCCGTGGTACAAAGTGGACTCTTGGCAGTGCTATGACATGTCGGTGAGTGATAAACCACAGGAACCGGATTCCAAGGAGAAGGTAGTTCATCTTCTCTTGGGAATCCCTGAAGACCAGAAGGGAACCATTCTCGACCGAGACCGGCGTGTAGCACACATGTCAGGTAGTGGGTACATTCGGTTCCTCACTGACGAACCGTCAACGGCCGAGGACAAAAATGAGACGACGCACCAAGCAACAACCTCCACCACTGAGCCGTCCAGCCAAGCTCCCCAACAGGGTTCGAGTGGGAGGGAGGCAAGCTCGCCGTTGAATATTGAGGGAGTTACCAGCGAAGAAGATGACGTCCTGCGTAGCCCGTAACTCTCCCAATATTAACGTCATCCAAACCAGCCTCCAGCACAAACAAATAGCAGCGGCCACCTTACGCAGAGTGCTGGAGGCAGATAACAAGATGGTCGCCCTGATTCAGGAACCCTGGATCAGAAACAACAGAATCTGCGGTCTGAACAATATCGGTGGTAAGTTACTCCTAAATACCACCGTTGACAAACCAAGGACATGTATTTTCATGCCAAAAACCATCCCAACCACCATACTTAACCAATTCTGTTCTAGAGACCTCACTGCCGTGAAAATCCTCACAGAAAAGCAAACCATCCTAGTTATAGCTTCAGTGTACATGCCGAGCGATGGTGAAGTTCCTCCCAAAGAACTAGCCGACCTGGTGCAACACTGCGAGTCACACAACTGGGAACTGATCATCTCCGCAGACTGCAACGCGCATCACCCGCTGTGGGGAAGTAAGGATACAAACAAAAGGGGTGAGTTACTAACCGAATACCTATTCCAAACAAACCTGAACATAATAAACAGAGGTACGGAACCTACCTTCGTAAGCTCCAGGTACCAAACTATTATTGACATTACCCTGGCAACGCACGCGGCGGCCAGCATCATTGAGGGATGGCACGTATCAAGCGAGCCGTCCTTTGCTGATCACCGCCGCGTGTGCTTCCAAATAAAATATAAGCCAACTGACCCTGTTCCATATCGTAACCCCCGCAAAACAGATATAACACGGTATATAAACTCAATAACCACGGCACTAGGTAACGCACAACTGACTGACGTAACACTTAGTACCGACAACATCGAATTTAACGTAAAACTTCTAACCGCAACACTTCTGAAAGGTTATAAACTGACGTGTCCTCTTGTTACTCCGAAAGTCCTGGAAAAAAGCACCTGGTGGGGGCCAGAGCTTGAACGACTACGGAAGGGACTAAGGACACTTTTCAACCGAGCAAAAAATACCAGAACCACTGAGGCCTGGGATGAATACAAAACAGCACAACAACACTACAAGAAACGGATCAGATTCCGAAGAACGGAAGCCTGGCGCAATTTCTGTAGCAGCATAAACGCCACCAACCAAGCCGCTAGATTAAAGAAAATCCTGGCAAAGGGTGACCTCAATCTACTGGGTTCCCTCAAAAAGGAAGACGGCACTTACACCGTCTCAGACGATGAAACCAGTGCAGTACTGCTGGGAACACATTTCCCCGGATGTCAAGTCGCGCCAGACCAGGAATGGACTGACGAGCATTACAGCACACCAACAACCCAAGAATGGGAGACAGCGAACAAAATAGTAACTGCGGACAGAATAGAATGGGCCCTAAAAAGCTTCAAACCGTTTAAGGCCGCAGGGCTGGATGGAATATTTCCAGCACTACTACAATGGCACCCTCATGAGATAACCAAATATTTACTACCAATCTACAGGGCCTGTATAGCTTTTAAATACATACCCAAAGCATGGAGGGAGGCAAAAGTTATCTTTTTACCCAAACCAGGTAAAGATGACTACACACACGCCAAATCTTTCAGGCCCATTAGTCTAACATCATTCCTCCTGAAAACGCTGGAAAGACTAGTAGATCGACACTTAAGGGATGGAGCGCTAAAAGATAAACCGCTACACCCTCAACAACATGCCTACAGAAAGGGCAGATCAACAGAGTCGGCTTTACACGCGGTAGTGCACAAAATAGAGTCGGCTATCACAAACAAATTATCAACACTTGCGGCCTTCATAGATATAGAAGGAGCTTTTGACAAAACAATGCACAACAGCACCAACCACGCCCTTCAAAAATTCAAAGTAGAACCAGTTGTGAGAAACTGGATAACTGAGCTTGTAAGTAAAAGGGCGGTCCAGATAGAGATGAACTCTACCACAAGAGCAAAGGTAGTCAGAGGATGCCCACAAGGGGGGGTCCTATCACCTCTTTTATGGAACATAGTAGTGGATAGCCTTTTAAAAAAGCTAAACGAGAAAGGAATCACTACTATTGGTTATGCAGATGACCTTACAATACTGATAAACGGGAATGCAGAGAATGTGTTATGTAAAGTAATGCGTTCTGCCCTTCAGATTGTAGAAGAATGGTGTGACGAACAACAGCTGTCAGTAAATCCGAAAAAAACAGAACTTATCCTTTTCACCAACAAAAGGAAGTTACCGGAACTACAGTTACCAAAATTATTCAATACCAAACTCTCCCTATCAACACAAGTCAAGTACCTGGGCGTCATACTTGATAACAAATTGAACTGGGCGAGTCACATCGATGCAAAAATAAAGAAGGCCTGTATAGCTTTTGGTCAGTGCAGAAGACTCGTTGGTAAAAAATGGGGTCTCAATCCAAAGATCACCCTTTGGCTGTACACATCAGTCATCAGACCTTCTCTAACCTACGGATCAGTTGTATGGTGGCCCAGAACACAACTGACCACAGTAAAAACGAAACTCCAGAGGCTACAACGCCTAGCGACCGTAGCAGCTTCAGGATGTATGAGAACCACTCCATCAGCCGCTTTAGAGTACCTCTTAAACTTGAGGCCTCTAGATCTTAGCATACAGGAAGAGGCGAAGTTAGCCGCCTTAAGATTAAGATCAAACGGTCTGTGGAAACTAAACGCAGAGACAACACACTCAAAAGTTCTGCAAGGGATTCTAAAGGAAATACCACTCCTGGATGCACCCACGGACAGAACTCCATGTCACCACGTCTTCGATCGAAGATACGATATCCGACTCAAAGCGGAAGCTGAAGATTTCTCTGGCATCGATGAAGTTAGGATATACACAGACGGCTCCAAAACCATAAATGGTACTGGTGCTGGCGTCTTCTCGAACGACTTAAATATAAAAATATCAACCACGTTAGACAAACTAAACACAATCTTCCAAGCAGAATGCATTGGAATCACCAGAGCGGCTCAAGCAGTTGCAGCCAGAGATGTCAGAGATCATAACATCAAAGTCATCTCAGACAGTGCATCGGTGCTCCAAGCGCTACAAAACAATGTTTTAACTTCCGCCCTCGTATTGGAATGTCACAGCGCACTCCAACACATTGCAAGCACAAATAGGGTAACACTGCAATGGATAAAAGGGCACAGTAACTCACTAGGAAACGACGCAGCAGATGAACTGGCCAAAAGGGGAGCGGAGACAACAGCATACGGTCCGGAACCACTGCTGCCCATACCCCAAGCCCAAATAAAATCATGGCTGCGTAAGAAAACCGAGGAAATACACCAAATGGAATGGAGAAACAGTGAAACCTGCAGGCAAACAAAGAATGCAGTTCCGGAAGCATCAAAGAAACTTGCCCGCAGCATCACTAGACTGAAACGGGACAAGATTAGCAAAGTTATCGGTATTATAACCGGCCACTGTCCCCTGAACAAACACCTATTTACAATAGGTGTGACGGATAGCCCTCTGTGCAGAGGATGCATGGAGGCGGAAGAAACACCACAGCACGTGCTCATGGAGTGCAGCAGCGTGGCAGATCAACGGGCACGGACTCTCCAATCGCCGGCATCGCTTCCGGAGACCTGCAGCAGCCTGAAAAGGCTGCTAGCTTTCTAGGAGGACCTGGGATGGTTGGAGTAACCAGAGGATTTTTACACGTACAATGGCCCAATAAAGAGGCTAAGTGCGGAAACAGCCCCGCTAACCTAACCTAACCTAACCTACCTGTAACGTCTGTCAAAGATCTACAAACGACAGCCGGTACCAAAGGCTTTTTTTTTACGGATGGGAAATCATCAAATGACTTCTCCCGCTCTGGGCGGAGCGGGAGGGAGTGTCAGACTTGTACTGACTAAAACCCATCCATGTTCCTTCTTCGCCCTTTGTGTTCCAGGGCCACGGTATCTCTTTCGAAAAGTCCCACAACCCTGGCAGGGGACCAACGGATTAACGTGCTTTCTGAGGCACGTAAGAAACTTCTTATTTAATGGGTGGTAACCCATCCACGGTCCTACCAAGGCAAGTGTGGCATAGCCTGAAGATCGCCCCGAGCGGCCGTTATTATTTATTCATAAGAAAGCCAGTTTAAATCACAAAGCAACATTTCGCCTGAAAATTTACCAAAAAAGGATTGTGTGGTTTTATGAAGCCACGGTAAAAGTGAAACTTTTTTTAACACTATAGACATTTAAAAAAAGGGATTGTGTGGTTTTATGAAACCACGGTAAAAGTGAAACTTTTTTTCACACTATAGACATTTAACAAAAAATTTTTGGAATAATATTCCATGGGTATAAAACGTGGAGTAGGGATAAATCCCTACTCCGCGGCCGAGCGTCACGCGACATGCAACACACAGACGAAAAAGTTTGAGACGATGTAATAAAAGTTTCACTTTATAACCAGTTAGGCAGTATGTTTGAGACATACTAATTAAACCGTCTTTTGACTTTCCCAATTAGTTAAAGTAAATAAACTTTGCATAAAGTCGTGATTCGAGAAAGTTTTTTGTTGAAAATTGCACAAAAGATGACAAGTACAAGGCTTCGCACTCTCAACTTTGTTCTAATGTTTCCGAAGGGTTCTACTTCCTCCCTGTTAAGGTCTTGTCGTGAAGTTTATGTCCTTGGGAAGGAAATAGGGTAATTAAGGAAATGTTGATTGAATTGAACTGCGTCGTTGGCCTAGTAACTGCTGAGAATGGAGTACTCGACTACCGGGTCCCGTGACATTTTTAACAGACTTAAAAAAAGGAGGTTTGCAATTCGATCCGTATGTATGTTATACACGGTGTAAATCACCTCATCACGAAGCCGGTAACCAAGCATTCTGTACATGAAACTAAGTAACTTTGCGCAAAAATTATTGCTGGGAAACGACTTTTTTTTGGGAGTGTAAAATAATGTTTTGTGGTAGAACTCAATGCAACGCACTCAAAACATTGTGCTGATGTTCGGATTGAATAGTACGGGGGTCGTGGAGGTGTTTAAAGTAAAAATCTTACATTAAAAACTTGTATTTAAAAAAATACTTGTCAAAATGTTGGAACTTTGACCCCTAATATCTCCGTAACTAGAAGGTTCCCAGTTATGGTGTAGAACAAAAAAATGATCGCAATGACAGGGAGAACCAGTGCCTTTCGGCTTCGTTAAGAGGTGTTTTACACCCTTTATGGTTAGAAATACACAGTCTTTGTATATGTTACTCGTTACCAGCTTATGTTTAGAAGCTGCGTGCCAAATTTCATAAGTGTACGTATGTTTATCTACGCATATATCTCAAAAAGTACAAGACGGATAGCATTTTGGTTTGGTATATTTCAATTTAGGAAACAATGTAAGTTTCATCAAAATCGGTTCAGTAGTTTAGTTTTTAAATCAAAATAGGTGGAAAAAAATATGACATCCAAGTAAACGAAATTGCGTATTTACAACTAACTTCTAGTTACAATGTAAAATTGATTCATGACCAGAATTTATATGGTATACTACAAGTACTACAACTAACGAAAAAAAAAACTCTGTTTACAAAAAGAAAACGTCTTCCAAAAAATATTAAAATTACTTTACTTTAGGAAGTCGATAGCAAAACAGTCAATGAAACAAACAAAGTCGCCGACTTCCGAAAGCCGTTTCGGATAATATTTGAATGTGTTTGTATGCGCTTGTGGCATGTGCCCAATATAAAGTTATTTTCTTTGTATCTGCTTCTATTATATAAAAATCTCCTGTCGCGATGTTTGTTACCAAACTCCACCGAAATGGCTGAACCGATTTGTATGAAATTTTGTGTGCATATACTAAGGTCTGAGAATCGGCCAACTTCTATTTTTCATAGCCCTACAACCCATCAAAATTTCCACGCAAACGAAGTAGCGGGCAGCAGCTTGTCTTTTTTCTAAAATTAAAAATTCATGCACCATCATCATCAATCCTCATTAATTTCACAGACTGACTTAATAAATAACATAAACAAAACTCCTTAGATCTTTCCCCCTCATGTTAATAGTCACTCATTCACAATTTCACACGCAGAAGGAGGTCATATGTCACAGCCACAGACTCCACGTTGTTTGAAGAGTAAACGCTCAGTTAATGACGCTGATTTAATTTTGTAGCTGAGATAAGAGATCGCGGAGATTAGGTTCCAAGGTTTTCCGTTAGGGTGTCAGTGGGTCGTATTTAAAGGGGTGCTTCTTAGACTTGAGGAGCTCGTGGCTAAATAATAACAGTCGCCCTGGTCGATCTTTAAGGTAAAGCCGTGCTTGCCGAGGTTGGTCCGTGGATGGGTGACCATAATTACATACCGAGTTTCCTCCGTGCCTCGGAAATCACGTTAAGCCGTTGGTCCCGGCTGTCATTTGTAGATCTTTGACAGTCGTTACGAGTAGTCAGAAGCCAAAAAAGTCTGACATCCAGTCTTACCAAGGGGTATCGTATTAACCAGTTACTGGATTGTGGAGGTCAGATAGGCAGTCGCTTCATGTAAAATACTGGTACTCAGCTGCATCCGGTTAGACTGGAAGCCGACCCCAAGATAGTTTGGGAAAAAAGCTAGGCAGATGATGCTTCTTATACTTGTTATGGTCGGTTCTTTCGATTAAACAATTTTTTTTTGAACTTCGAATCAATATCAAGATAATACAGGTGGAAGGGCGTATGTCGTGCGTAGCAGGTCTCGCGACCCATCCGCCAAGGCGACAGTAGGCTCACGGCGGTGTTTTTTAATTGGTGCAAACTTCACATAACCAAACCGCCTCCCCGGACGGTGCGGTATGCATTAAGGTGCACGCGCAGCTAGATGCACCGCAGTCCAGTATACCCACAGCATGTTACGAGAATGAGGGTCGTGCGGCGCGGATAGGTGCGCGCCGATGCGTATGATTTCAAAGATTTATAAAATAACGGAATCATCACATTCCGTTGCGTGCGGCTCCTGCGGTACGTCTAGGTGCGCGTTCAGCTTTAGGCATTATTCACCGCTTAATAAAAATAAAAAAACCAGCCAAGTGCGAGTCGGACTCACGCACGAAGGTTTCCGTACCATCACTACATAGTATAAAACAAAGTCGCTTTTTCTGTCCCTATGTCCCTATGTCCCTATGTATGCTTAAATCTTTAAAACTACGCTACGGATTTTGATGCGGTTTTTTTTAATAGATAGAGTGCTTAAAGAGAAAGTGCGTTACATTGAGTTCTACCACAAAACATAATTTTTCACCCCCCAAAAAAAAGTCGTTTCCCAGCAATAATTTTTACGTAAAGTTACTTAGTTTCATGTACAGACTGCTTGGTTGACGGCTTCGTGATGAGGTGATTTTTTACACCGTGTATACAACGTTCACAGTTTTTCTGTAGTGTATTTAGTATCAGCATTGCACCCGTGCGAAGCCGGGGCGGGTCGCTAGTTATTTATAAAAACCAGCAGAAAAATCACTTTTTTGTATGGAAAAAAAAATGATTTTATTCTGTTTTTAGTATTTGTTGTTATAGCGGCAACAGAAATACATAATCTGTAGAATCAACTGGCTAACTATCATGGTTCATGAAATACAGCCTGGTGACAGATGGACAGACGGACGGACAGCAATGTCTCAGTAATAGGGTCCCGTTTGACCCTTTGGGTACGGAACCCTAAAAAGGGTGGCAGGGACACCGACGCTAAAACAGTTATTCTTATGCTTACATCATTCTGAACGAGGGTTACACAGAATTTTTATCGGTAACTTTTTAAAATCTGTGTTCCTATTACATTTTGACCGTGTGGGAATTGCAGTTTTGTAGGAAACAGCTGTTTTATTTTTATAGCCGACGAAAAATATCTTTAAATGTCCTTCAATCAAAAAAAAACCTTGAGGGGTGTCAAGGGACACCCAGATGGAACGAAGTTCCTTTCACGTACATAATATCAATACATTTTAGATTTAAGTTAGTGAGCGAAAAATAAAATATTTTATTTAAGGAAGATTAATCCTTAATTCGAAGCAATACGTCTTACTTAACTGCACAACCGAATTTGTACTTTGTAGTTCGGTCACCCAAAATAATAATCATATCTATCCTCACTCACATACACACCCCAATTGTACGTAATTTAAGGAAATTTCAACTTTATTTTAAAGAAATAAAGCTTACAATAGCTTACTATAGCAAAAAGTGTCGTGACAACTTTTCATAAGAATTTTTTCCGTCTAGCCCCCTTTCACAACGCGCGATAAGGAACTTCGTTCCAAAATTCAAAGATATTTGTGACATCTACCAAACCGCACTGGTCCCGCGTGGTAGATTACAGCCCATTCCCTCTCCTAGCCAGGAGCCCTGTGTCCCAGCAGTGAGAACATTACAGGCTGATTCTCCATACTAAGCCAACTTAATCTTGACGGCACGGTTTGCGCAGTGGCTGTTGCGCTGCGTGTCGCGGGTTCGATTTCCGTACGGAACAAATATTTGTATGACCTACAGAACTTTGTATGTTCCGGGTGTGGCAGTTCGTGTATGTGAGTTTAAATGTTTGTAAACGCACCCACGATACAGGAGAAATGCCTAGAGTAGGCAAAATACTAAAAAACGGCCAAGTGCGAGTCGGACTTGCTCATACAGGTTTCCGTAGCACCGAAAAATATAATAAAACAATTTTTAACGCTCATATGTAAATCTACACTCAACAGCAAATTTAAACTTATTTAAAAAAAAAAATCTTAGATCAGAAAATACATCCACCGAAGAAAACCTTCTATTATCATTCGATCGATTATCTAAACATTCCAACAAACTTTCCTCCTAACGAACAAGGAAACATGTCTAAGAGCCTCTTCATTCACTCACTCACTCACTCGTTCACTCTCTCGTTAATCGGGAACTAATTGTGGTAGATCTGCCATGGGAGGAAAAACTTGGTGTTTTTCTTACATTATTACAAGTAACAACCTTGAAGGACGAAGAGTTATGTTTTAGTGATCAGGGAAGTTGGATGCGGTATTTTAATTAATTTTTGTTAATGTTTTTATTACGAGTATGTTTTGTACGGTTAAGGTTTGGAAAAAAATTGTGGAGCGAGCAAAAAAAGTGTTGTTTTTCTGCTCAGAGTTAATTATTAAATGTTTTAAATACTACAAATATTTAAAACAGCTATTATAAAAAAGCCGGCCAAGTGCGAGTCGGTCTCGAAGGGTTCCGTACCATTATTTATAAAAACGAGCAAAATAATTACTTTTTTGTATGGGAGCCCCCTTAAATATTTATTTCATTCTGTTTTTAGTATTTGTTGTTATAGCGGCAACAGAAATAGGTACATAATCTGTAGAAATTTCAACTGGCTAACTATCACGGTTCTTGAGATACAGCCTGGTGACAGACGGACGGACGGACGGATTACGAAGTCTCAGTAATAGGGCCCCGTTTGACCCTTTGGGTACGGAAGCCTAAAAAAATGCGCCTTTTTACATTTAGAGTAAAACTAATGACACAACCAACAGTTTTTAATTAACTACGAGAATTCATCATTTTCTTGATAACAATCAGAGCAGCACAAAACTTGTGTAACATAATGACTCTTTTCTACAAATAACAATGAACGAGGATTTAAAAAAAAATCGTAATCCATTGCTTCACATAATGTGAAAAATTCTTCACCTCAACAATTAACTATGCAATGAATATTGCTGAGCTGTCAAAATTGCATAGGGATTGTCAGTTAGTTACAAAATTTCCCGCGTAGTCTCTTTCAAGATCTCAAGAGCGTTTACATCTTACGACATTTCATACAAATTTTCAAGTCCTTAATTTCCAAAAAGACTGAACCGATTTGAATGAAAATTCATACGCATTTAAACAGGATATACAACATGTAACGTAATTAACGCACACCCTGAAACACCCCAATTTGAATATTATGTTATAATCATAATACATACACTGAATTTTTAATTTAACATGTATATGCATTGTTATTTATTATGGTCATACTACTACGCACGCAACGCACACATTCACACAAGCAGATATCGTGCCGCTCGACACAACATAACGAAACTACGTCCATTTCAATTTGTTTTGACTGTACAGGGCATTAATATGTGTATGACATTAATTTCCGTAGTTTTAATTATTTTTGGGATAAAAATTACCTATATTAAAAATGATAGAAATCGATTCAGTAAACGATTCTGAACAAACTATTTTCAGGATGTACGTTAATAAAGTTACATGTTGTATAGGTCCAAAACGTTACTAAAAATATTTTCGAAATGTCGTTCGTCGTTCTCGTTCGTCTAGTGGTCGATACGATGAGGTTCGGGTGTTCGATTTCCAGGTCGGGCAAATCAGGAATTTATCCGTTGCATCCGCGTAGTCTAAATTTGTTCTTGATGGCAATATGTTCACCCCTTATTACATGGAAATTAAACTTAACTAGCGAAAATATGTGGGTGACTATTACTTTTTCCATTGCTTAACTCATCGAGGATAACAGGTGTTATGTTACCACATCCAATTTATTCTTGCTCTGCTTACCCCAAGAACGCGTAGTCCTTTGTGTGGGTGATTGATGACGCACATCGCGTGATACCGACTATCAGTCTATCAGCACCGTGTATACTATATATACACGTATATATGTATAGTCGAATAAAACAGTTTGGGGAGGTTAGTAAGGAAAGTCGGGACACGGACATTTATCTTTAACAAAAAAAATTTTGGTTGCATTCTTTTGAACGCAGTAAGTATGAAAGAGCTGCTTTTAAGAGTTCCATTGTCAAATGTCAAAAACAAACGACCAGGAAGTCTGACAAACCAGTCCTACCAAGGGTAACGTTTCACTCAGTACTAACTAACAAGTTTTATTGAGGTCAGATAGGCAGTCGCTCCATGTAAAATATATTTTATATTTTCCTAGGCTCGCTGAACCCACGGCCTATACAAGGTGTTGTTTTGCATTATCGTCAAATTCAAGGCGGAAACTATGCTAATGATTCTCGACCCGAATCAATAATAAAATTTGTAGATATTTGGAATTATATTTACGGAAATTTAAACGCGGCCCGTGTGATCCTCGCCTTATAGCCGCGCTTTCACACATACAAACAATCTCAAACGTTTATTCAATAATTTCTTATTCCCTAAACTACGTTAAGGGGGTTATTCTGATATACTGACAATCACAAAGAACCAAAAAAAAAACAGCGTTTATTAATAATTAACTAGGTACCGTAATTTAAATTGATTCAATCAACTGAATTTTGACGAGGATGCAAAACAACACCTTATATAACGCAAGCCACTGAGCCACCACTGGTCCCTACGATAAGAATTAATCATAAAACATAGAATATAAAATCTACATGGTAACAAATTAATGGTTTCTATTAAAAGTTGACACTATATTTTAGTTTACCTATTCAATATTACAAGTGCAAAATGGTAGTAGAATAAAGTAGAAACCATCTATATTTATTAAAAAGTGCTTCCTCTCAGATTTGAATGCAGCGCGTAATGTTTTATGAGGAACTGTCTAACAATGGCTTCACGGAGAGCTGACACACAGATTTTAAGATTGGTGAACAACTTTCAGCACCATAGTATGGCGTTAAGTGTGCAGTGTAACGTGGCGATGCTTGTCAAGAAAATTGGTCAAACTTGGTACATTTATTTTAGGTCCGTATTTTCCCGCCTGCACCGATCATTTGGTTGAAGTGTACAGTACAGTCATTTTACTGTTGATATACGTCAGACAGCAGTAACTAAACAACAACCTTAATATTAAGAGAGTAAAGATCACTATTATGTGACCGATTCGTCAAATAATAGCAGTAATAAGATAAAGTAAACAGCAACCTTATCCAAAAGGCATTAAAGATCATTGTCATGCCCAGTCAGAAGAAAATGATCTATGAAAAAAAAGTATAAACACTTACTGTCTG
Source organism: Cerastis leucographa (assembly GCA_963082945.1). Classification (NCBI taxonomy): domain Eukaryota; kingdom Metazoa; phylum Arthropoda; class Insecta; order Lepidoptera; family Noctuidae; genus Cerastis; species Cerastis leucographa. The sequence continues at coordinate 1,666,622 of OY720369.1, read as the reverse complement.
CATTCGATGGCTCTCTATGGTAGATTTTGCGAGCTTTGGATGCAAGCGCAGTGGATGGATCACCAAAATATCAAGCTGTCTTTTCTATCGGTCTGTGTGTCTCAATCGTGCAGTTCAAAAACAGTTCAAATCAATCATTCTGTAGCAAAAATACGAGCTGGCGGGTGAAAAGAGAACCGTTTTTTGAACGCGCGAAAAACAATTTCCATTGGCTTTTATAGGAGACTGGTGGGCTTTTTCGCGCATTCTCGGTAGTATTGTCCGCTTGTGGTCGCTTTGTGTGTTTGGCCAGCCATTTGATAAGGATTGATGCTCTCGGTCGTCATTTGTTTCAGGGGATGTTGTGTGTTTACGATTTCGGAAATGTCAAATGGGTTTTGAAGGTCGCAAAGCCAGAAGCCAATGACCGCAATGGTGCCTTTTTTCAGAGGCCATCAATGAGACTTTGTGAATTATGTAGAAATTAGCATTTGGTTATAGCAAAGTAGTCAAAGAAAACATGACCTTGATTTTGATGCCAATTAAAAGGATTTTTGAAAGGATTTTTTCTAGGAAATTATTCAATATAAAAGTAGAAACTTTAATTAAACGGTCATTTTAAAATATATAATTTAAAAACTAAATTATAATAATCTTAGCACCTTAAACCAAACATCCTTATAAATGTTACTAGTCTTCAAATAAAGCAGTATACTTTCTTAAAATTGGTGGTTGCTATCACTAGAAATAAGTCCTGTCACTGTCTGTCAATGGTGGACAAAGAAAATACTTGTCTGAAATTGTGTTGCTGTTCAGTGGTGGCCAAAGGAAATATTTAAAAAAAGTCTTCGCTGTCCACCAGTGGTAAATAAGCAACAAGAATTTAAAAACTGGTGTCTCTGTCCCCCATCTGGTGGACAGCGAAAATTTATCATAACAATAGGGGATCGGACTGGGTAAAGAAATCGACATTCTGTTTTGTCCGTCAGACAGGTAATACAAAAATATTAGACACGTATTTTTTGTTGTATCAAAATATCAAAAAATTACTTAGTTAAAACTCATTAAAGTTGGAGAGTGGGGGCTTACTACGTCACAAGTGGGTATAAAACTTACCTACATGTGACGTCATGCGCCATTACAACTCAATATATCTCCGTAATTTTATGACCACGTGAAAAAAGAAAAAATACGTGTCCAATACTTTTCAATAAACTACCCGACGGACAAAGAAAAAAAAAAATGGATTATCCCCTATTGTGTCGCTGTCCACCACTAGTGGACATCGAGAATCATGATTTTTTTCAGCCTTTGATTTTTGTAGGTTACAAAAACGTTGAGATTCAATCGTAGAAGAACATAATATAAACAAACAGGGGCGGTCATAACAGTAATAAAACAATTAATTACTGGACATAAAATAATAATGGTGTACAATTTTAAGCTATAAAAGATAGTATTTAACTGGCAATTATTATGAGATTTAATTGCTTTTAAAGTAATTATTATTTTCATTCCGTTTATGACGTAAGAGTTATTTTGTTAAATAATACTCTACTCAAAATACGTTTGGTCCAAAAATTATAAACAAAATTTAAAAAAGTTTGGGCAGCAATACTTTAGAGAGGTACGTTTAGCCGTTGTTCCCGGCGGTCATTTGTAGATCTTTGACAGTCGTTACAGGTATCATCATCATTAGCCTATAATGTTCCCACTGCTGGGACACAGGCCTCGTCTCTATGAGAGGGAGTGGGCTGTAACCCACCACGCGGGCCCAGTGCGGGTGCTAGATGTCACATGTCTTCGAATTTTTAGTTCTGGGACATGCCGATTTCCTCACGATGTTTTCCTTCCCCGTTTTTGAGGGCAGCGGTGATGAAATAAATTACGCAAAGTAATGCGCCTGCCTGGGTTCGAACCCACGGCTTACTGCTCGTAAGTCGGGGCTGCCGCCACTGGGCTACCGCTGCTCTCCGTTACAGGTAAAGTGGACCGTAATTCTGAGAACCAGACTCACTAAGGTATATCGTATTATATGTATATGTATAGTAAATGAGAGCAAATATCGTCTGAGTCTACACTGGATCAGGCAGATACCCTGTGTCAATACAGGAGCTATTACGATTCCAATTTTGATTCCCGGATAATACCATTTTTATATTTTCCTTTCTTGGATTGAACAGTGTCTCATTGTTCGAAAGATACGCGGGGATATATCGATAGCTGGATCGAACAGAAATTAGTTTGTTTGTTTTTTTCTTAGTAAATTCTAAAGCGGGACATTATAAAGTTAGAAATTACCATATAAGAGGATGTTAGAAAGTAGCGCTTGTGCCTTAAATATGAAAGGGGAGTCGTCTGTCTTGGTATGGACATGTGATGAGGAGGGATAGAACACATGCGACTAATGGCCGTTTTCAATAATATATCTCTGGTTACGGATAGATCGCTACCCCCGGTTAACAGCAAGATCCTATCTATCCATAGTTTGCGTTTCAAAATCAAGGATAAGTGTCTTCTATCTGTTATCAACGAAGGATAGCTTCTTCCCTCTTGAAACGTTTAATTATTTGCGACGCTATGCTTTGCTTTGCAGCATCGATTGTTTGTGTTTTAAATATTTATTTAGTGTTATTATAAACGTATCGATATGATACAATATTTACGATTTACAATTACAATTCCTTTTTTTTTTATACGTCATTTTTTAAAATTACGTAATGTGTTGAAGCTTTTTTAAATATCCGTTTTTATTTTTCCATACATCGTTCGGCGTTTTGTCATTCTTATTTTATTTTATAGGGTCTTTTTTTATTTATTTGCGATGGCTTTGCTCTTGACTCTAGTGTAGGTCAGCCGACCAGCATGACCGTTTATACATGACCTATTCTACATATTATTACAAAAAATATTTTCTATACAACTTGACATTTCTTCTGGCCGAGCATGGCGCACCCCGTCGACTCGCGTTTCTACGAAGACATAGACAGAAATTCTTTACACAGCAACGGGGACGTATCTAGTGATGTTTATATTTCATTTAACGCGGGCGGGATGATGTCGCCACATCCTGGATCCAGGCCTGGATCTTTTTCGCGAAATTAAACCTAAATATTTTACATCACATTTCAATCTTTTGAACGTAACTCAACGCAACCACGAAACGTATTTCTCGTATTTAATCTGCGGCGGACTCGGATGACATGCTGGATTGTTTACAAACAAATTAAACTATTTTTGATGAATGATTTAAATAATAGTGAAACATTGGCGACGGTAGGACCTTGACATGTTTTTTAAAAATCACGAAAGCCCAAGAAACAGACATAATAGCTACAAAAAGAATCTTGTGTAGGTCCGATGTGATGAAGACTATTTTGACATTTGTCAGAAGAAATGTTTCTACCCCCAAATGTCAAAAGTAGAGAAAATATGGTCGTCATGCTCGACGTTGTAGACTTATGTCGACTGAAGTATAGAAAAATTTCGTTTCTACATTCTTAATATCGCCATGCTTAGAACGATATAATAATAACGATATAATATCTGTCACATTATCGATGGTACGAGCTTACCCATCCATCACTATAATATTAAGCGCGAAGCGGAACTAGGCAGTTTTATATATTATATTTACTTCCAAGAATAAATAAGTTATTATTTAAGTTGCGAACATCACACTGTATAAAAAATCAGGGTGTATTCAAGGTTATAATTAGTATCGTTTGTATAGACAGCACGTTTTAACTACATTACGATCAGCATTGTATCCTCATTGAAGTGGGCATTGTGTTCTATGAAACAGACTTCCTATGTCTTCTAATGCAATCAGAAAAAAAAAGTTTTTTGTCTATTCAAAAATCTTGAAGCGGTTTGTGGTTATAGACTAACATTCTCTGTGGCTTATTAAAAACCGGCCAAGTGCGACTCGGACTCGCGCACGAAGGTTTCCGTACCATTATTTATAAAAGCGAGCACTTTTTTGTACGGGAAAAAAATACTTAGATACGTTTTTTTTTTAAATTTTAGTATTTGTTGTTTTAACGACAACAGAAATACATAATCTGTAGAAATTTTATCTGGCCAACTATCACGTTTTCATGAGATAAAGCCTGGTTACAGACGGACAGCGAATTCTCAGTAATAGTGTCCCGTTTGAGCCTTTGGGTACGGAACCCTAAAAATGAGGAGTACCGAGGAATGAAAAAAAAACGGATTTTCCCATTTGGTGATTTGAAATTAATTTCTTAGCTTATCTCGGAAACGTAACGCTTTAAAAGTTTTTGTCCCATACAAAACTTGTGGGTATTGGTAGTTACCAGCTATCGATTTAATACTGGTTTCACACTCGGCGATACATGAAGGTATACATTTCCAGTATAAAATGACCTCGCTTTGTATAGAGTTCTCGTACAGAGGAAATCGGCGTAGACTGGTTTAGTATACCTTTTTTTTTCGGATGGGAAATCATCACATGTCTCCTCCCGCTTTGGGCGGAGCGGAAAGGAGTGTCAGACTTGTACTGACTAAAACCCATCCATGTTTCTTCTTAGCCCTTTGTGTTCCAGGGCCACTGCATCCGCCTCCTTCGCTAGCATGATTGCTTCGCAGAAGGAGCACACCGTGAAGCAGACCTCCACGGTGTGCTCCACCGTGTCCTCCGACCCTCCCAGTGGTGACACTTGGGGTTTCCTCCCGCCCGAAACGATGCAGGAACCTCCCGAAACAACCGTGCCCTGCACGGGGTTGCGACAATAGCTCTCTTCATGTCGCCATGAGATCGCGCCGGAGGTCTGTCTGCTGAGCGGCGATTTGCCGCGGCAGTGGAGTTTCCCCCCGGCGTAGTGCCTCCGCGCGGCATTCGTGCCGGCGCGCGAGAACTATCGCCTCCAAATCCCATGGCGGCAATCCGGCCAAGAGGCTCGCCGCCTCGCCGGAGATCGTGCGGTACCCCCGGACTAGCCTTACGGCTACCACATTTTGGGGCGCGTTCAGGTAGTGGGTGGCTCGCCGCCTAAAAGAATGCGCCCTTACTGGGGCACGTAAAGGGCCATGGACCGCACAACGCCCGCGTAGAGCCTCCGGCAGGAGGTTTAGTATGCCTTGATTGGTGGTCGTGCGTACGAGGGGCTGTAATTTTGAAAATAAAATAAAAAGGTCGAAATAAGGCAGACCAAGCTTCATAAAAAAATACAAACAAATAATAATACCTACTTATTTATGAACTGTCAATGTCATACTTGCTATGTAATATTGACACTAACGGATCTTGAACGACATTTATTTGATTGAGTTCAGTTTCGTTGGTCAAATCCGCTATGAGTATTATTTATCATACTTTATATTCAAAGGGATTTGTTTGTAAGTTTGTATGTAGCGGGAAATCTCCCCAATTACTAATCCGTTTCCAAAAACTTTTTCACTAATGGAAAGCATTATCCCCGAGTGTCATAGACTATGTTTAAAGCGTTTGCGTGAGAAAATTTCCGAACATAACAAGCTGAGCCGGAGACAACGGCTAGTTTTAAAAAAAAACTTAACAAATTAACGTTACGGGTTGTTTTTAATTTGGTGATGATGATTGTTATGTACATTTCGTAATTAAGATAAGTATGATCTCAGAAGCGCGCTAACCACAAAATTATAATGAATTCTTTTTGTCTGAGCTGTACAAAGAAACCTCTGAGCTCTACTATCTTAATTATGATTTCCTATGTTACCTCAGTATTTTGTGTGTACATAAATAAATAAAAAAAGATCTTGATTCATAACATTACACGTGTTTCCCCGAAGTGTTTGGCAGAAGTGTACAGTCAGACAGATATTTTTTTCGCTATTAAGATGTTTGTCCGATGGAGACACATGTTCAGTTTTATGGTCTGTAGCAAGGGTGTGCTACAAACCAGTACAGTATGTATAATGTACAAAATCTGAAAAACATCTGAATCTTTATTTCCTTTGGTCACGCCATAACATGAGAACTACTTAACCGATTTTATTCATCAGGTAGGTAGGTAGGTAGGTAGGAACAAGTGCATTGCAACGCATGCTGGGGTCAGCCAGTTATTTATAATTACGGTATTCTATAACTTACATCAGTTGTGGGCCGAGGAACGCTAATCTCCGTAAAATTGAGCTCAGTACTGGTACCACCCGCGAAGTTATCTTCATATTCAGGCAAACTAGTTGTAGGAATATACAGATTCTCTTCATTAGTTGTATCTTTATACATCTCCACATAATCGAAGATAGGATAATCTGTAGAATTGTCTTCATTTGAATCGTAGTATGTACTGTCGAATTCTTCCAATTTAAAAAGTTCATTCTGCTTTTCACCTGCGAGTTTTGCTATTAGTTTATCAATTTGTTCGGTTTCGTTTTTAGTTTTAGCTATTTGTTTCTGTATTAGGCTTTCTGTTGTTGTGGTAGTTTTAGCTGTTGTCGTTGTGGTTCTAGCTGTTGTGGAAGTAGTTTTAGCTGTTGTCGTTTTAATTTGTTCCGTTTCAGAGATGTTTTCTTTTTTATCGGTGGATTCTTCAGTCAAGTCGACGTCAATTTTTGCGTTCCCTTTCTCAAAATCCACGTTAAAATCAAAGCTTTTAACGAACACTTTAGTTTTATTACTGACGTGTTTAAAAACGAAATTGGTGTCATTTAATCTGCTATCAAACCAACTTGTTAGATATAAAAGAATTTGATTCAAATCTTCGATTCCTACATTTTTTATTTGTTTGAATTTAGGCACTTCTAGCTTAATATCTATATTTTCTAGTACTGTATTGTCTTTAAGGATATCGCTTACGATTTTCGTTGCACATGTCGAATTTACACATTCACTATTAACACTGTTAAATAACACTGCAGAAATAAATATTGGTATAATTTTTTTCATGTTTACAAAATATACGTGATCGCACTACATGAGATGTTATACAAATGCATACTATGAATTGTTTTGCTGTACGTAATAACATCATTCGTACCTTCTTCTTCAACCTTACCATCTTTGCGTTAAGGTGTAAAGTCGTCTGTTTACTTCGTTTTGGGAATGTCTTCACCTTGGAAGTTTCGTGGCTTCGTTGACTTTGATGGACGATCACAATAATTAGTGTAGATTGGGAGGACTTAGTGATAGACGGAGCGGAAAGCGGGTCATGTTACGCTGACCTCCTTTAGATAGTCATGTTCGACAATAGGCTTATGTGTGGTGTTATTGTGCGATGGAGTGTATTGAACGGTTGAGTCAATGTCATTGGAGCTAGCATCTGGATATAAGTATTTAGCAACTGTTCGTGTAAGGATTTGGATGAAATTTTGCACACAGATAGCTTATAGCTTGGATTAACACAGGATTCATTTTATCCCGAGAATACGATCCCGTGGGATAATGAATTAACTCCTCGCATGCGAAGCCGCTGGCATAAGCCAGTAGTTCATAGCTTTCTCATTGAAATGTTAAGTTCACATCATTAAAAGCATTGCTCCATCGAGCTCGTACACAGAACCCACTAATTAAAGATTAAGCATTTTGAAATAAATAACTGATTGCAGTGCCACAGAAACGCTCCCATATAAACGAAAACTAAGCAAAAAAACAACAATACTAACTACATTTAATTTATAAACAAAATAAATCTTATATAAAGTCGAGCCTTAATTGACTCCCCACAATCTCACAACCTATTCACGACCTCGCACGATGAGACACGAGCGATTGTCGCTTGTCTCCTGTGAGTAAGTACGTTAGGCGTGTGTCAGTGACTTCGTGGCACTCTCTAAACTAGTTCTTTCAATATTGTATAGTCTCAGCAACCACTGCACTGCCGCCCCAGCACGTGTCTCGTGGCCAGGCAGTGAGGTAGTGGCCTTAAAGATCAAAGCTCTGACAGTTAGCTCACGATCACGAACTGTAAGATTTTAATTGTCCGCGCCAATTACTTGGTCATTGTAATTACCGGTTTAATGTGGCCATTGATGGGCATGCTTGAGGGTACTTTGTGTGCCTTTTAGGACGATCTAATAGGGCCTATTTTGATTTTCGATAGATGACATAAGTACTCATTTGCGAGGTGCTCGTGAATAATGATAACAGCAATAATAAATTTAAGCCTAAGCTAAGATCCGTGGATCGGTGAGATTTAAAGGATAGCACGTTCAGCCGTTGGTCCAGGATATCCTATAAAGATCTTACAGTCTTTACTAGGGGCGTATTATCAAGTAACTGGGTTGTGGAGGATAGATAAGCGGTCAGAGGTACAATAATGGTACCTACCTATTTATTTCGCTACATCTTGTTAGACTGGAATTAAGCCAACTCCAACTCAGTTGGGGAAAAGTCGGGCAGATGATGATCCACGTAGCAGTAGCTGTTATTGTGAGTTTTTTTTCCAACTTGTTTTTTTTTTAAGATACCGTTATTTCTAGACTTCGCATATTTTCATTTTTTTTTTGTCTTTACCATTTTTTTTTTACACTCTGCCCCACACTGGGAATTTCTCCTGTATCGTGGGTGCGTTTAAAAACATTTAAACTCACATACACAAACAGCCAGACCCGGAACAACTGTCTGTAGGCCATACGAATATTTGTTCCGTGAGGGGATCGAACCCGCGACACTCAGCGCAGCAGTCGATTGCTCAGCCACTGCCAACTGTGTCGTCAAACATTTTTACATTGCGGACATGATGAATTCAATGAAATTCATAAGAAGTACTTGTAAAGTGACTGCCTTGTCGGTCCAGTGGTCGCAAGCGCCATTGCAGAGGATTAGGTCCTGCATCGATTCCAGGCAAGATGCTATTAAGTATTTCTATCAGGGATTTCTCAATAGCCAAAATGGAGTCTGTGCCCAGTCGATGGTAATAGGCTCGGCCGCTATTACATGGATCTTAAACATAACTGGTGAATTTTGATAGCACTATCAGTAATACCTTAGTCTATCCCTTCCGAGGATTATTGTTTTGATTTGGGGGTTTCTGTTTAGCAGCCAAAAACCGAACAACCGTCAACGGACCTACTTTCTGAGGCCCAGTGGAAACTCTTTGTGCAATAGGGATGATGACTGGGTAAAGAAAACGAAATCCTATTTTGTCCGTCAATCAGGTAATACAAAAATATTAGATACGTATTTTTTGTTTTATCAAGTTAACAAAAAAATACTTAGTTGAAACGCATTAAAGTTGGAGAGTGGGGGCTCACTACGTCACAACTAGGTATAAAATGTACTGAGCCGTGACGTCATGCGCCATTTCAACTCAAAATATCTCCGTAATTTTACGATTACGTGAAAAAAGAAAAAATAAGTGTCAAATACTTTTTAAAAATCTACTGTAAGACCAATAAAAAAAAATGAGTCACCATCCCTATTATGGTCACCCATCCACGGACCGATCTCGGCTAACGTTAACCTTAACCTTGAAGATCGACTCGTGCGGCAATTATTATTTAATCAGGAGCGTTGCGGTTATGATTAATTCAAAGACATACATTAAGAGTACTTGTAAATTCATTCATACACTACGAACGCAGGTACACGAGATCATCATCTGCCTAGCCTTTATCTAAACTAACCGGATGCAGCTGAGTACCAGTATTTTACATGAAGCGACTGCCTATTTGATTACCACAACCCAGTAACTGGGTAATACGATACCCCTTGGTGAGGCTGGATGTCAGACTTTTGGCTTCTGACTACTCGTAACGACTGTCAAAGATATCTATACTAGTCTATACTTACTATTAATATTATAAAGCAGAAGAGATTGTTTGTTTGGCTCAACGCGCTAATCTCGGGAACTACTAGTTTGAATTGAAAATTTATTTTAGTGTTGGATATCCTATTTATCGAGGAAGGCTACAGCCTATATAACATCACGCTAAGACCAATAGGAGCGGAGCAGCAATGAAAAATGTTGCAAAAACGGGGAAAATGTGTCGCCGATAAAGTTGCTCGGGTCAGCTAGTTATTTATAATGTTGACATAATATTACAAGAGAAACATAATGTATCAACTGTTTGTTATTCATCACAGTTCATATCTGTTACACATTCTTATAATGTTACTTGCTTATGCCCCCGGCTTCGTCCGCGTTACGTTCGGTAATCGGATCGAAGTACCGGGACAAAAAGTATTCTATGTGCTATTCCATACTATGTATTATTATTAGTATATAGACTATGTGTCATCATTATATTAGCAGTAATCGGAATAGGTACAGCTAATTTACCTAAAGTTCGAGAAAGGAAGTAACATAGAGTAGATAATACCTCGTCTAACATCCCGGAATTATAAACATGACAATTAAAACCCGGGATGTGACAGTACACATCAAAATTTTCACCAGTCGCGGTTTACAGCTAGTTGCATAATATAGCATACATAATTAGATCCTTCCTCATGAATTAGGATAAAAAATTTAAAAAAAAACACGAGTAGTTCCAGTTATTCGCACGCTCAAACAAACCAACTCTTCAATTTTATATACAAGGTGTTGTTTTGCATCCTCGTCAAATTCAAGGTTCTATGCTATTGATTCTCGTCACGAATCAATAATAAAATAGGTATGTTTTTTTTTTTCTTATTTACGGAAATTGGTAAATTTGAACCACCCGTGATTAAAATGCGGGCCGTCTGATTCTCGCCGTGTAACCGCGCTTCCACAAACACAAACAATTTCAAACATTTATTCGATAATTTCTTATTCCCTAAACCACGTTAAGGGGGTTATTCTGAAATACTCACAAACATAAACAACCAAAAAAATTCAGCGTTTATTAATAATTAACTAGGTGCCGTAATTTTAATTGATTATTTGTGTCTTGTGTGACAACCTCCTGAAATTTGACGAGGATGCAAAACAACACCTTGTATTGGTAAAAATGTGTCGTCCTTATAATCGTATCTGCTACTACTGATACCTTTTATTACAGGCATAGCGTTCTTATAAAAATGACATTATACAGGGTTATTTGTAAAACACCGGCAACCTCTTAAGAGGTCATTCTACTCATCATTATGAACAACTTTTACTATGAGACCAAACCTGAAATCGCGAAAAAAAAATCTGCTGTTCCGTACTTTATGTTCACATAACTCGTCAAAATGTAGGGAACAGCAGATTATTTTGTCTTTTCCAATGAGATCTTTATTGTGCAAAAGGCACTTTCTTTTTGGTATCAGAGTTTTTATGCCGCCCATGAGCCTCTGACTTGGCTTTACATGCCGTCGAGAAATATCTCTCAAGCATGCTGGTTTCCTTACGATGTTTTCCTTCATCGACGCAAGTGATAATTATACTATACGCGCATTTATCTGAAAAATCTGAAGTGCGTGTCTTGGGTTGGTTCTATGAATTGGCAGTCGCACGGTCACACCGCTAGCCTACAACTGCTTATAAAAAATAATGATATTACAAAACACGACGGCACGACCACTGCGCCAAGCAGTGGTTGAGCGATCGACTGCTGCCCTGCGTGTCGCGGGTTCGATCCCCGCACGGAACAAATATTTTTATGGCCTACAGATAGTTGTTCCGGGTCAGGCTGTTTGTGTGTGTGTCAGTTTAAATGTTTGTAAACGCACACACGATACAGGAGAAATTCCAAGTGTGGGGCAAAGTTTAAAAAGAAAAACATCGATGAAGTAACCTCAACAAATTCAAGTCATGAGAATTTTACTGGTTGCATAACAATGCAGCCAATGTTCATATAGTTGAGTCATTTGATGGTAGATAAGACGTAATGGATGACGGAACACGCGTTAAAGACTAATTAAGAGCTGTCATAAAACATAAGACTTGATTTTTATTGGCGTTTATAAGAATTAACTCGATTATTAGTGCATTGAATAATTCATGCATGATGGGTGATGTTCTAATTCCGTGTGGCAAATTACCGCTTTTTCAACTAAGATTTAAAAAAAAATCTGCCTCGGTGGGCTAGTGGTCGCTACCGCGACTGCTGAGCTTCCTGAGTTCGATTCCAGAGTCGGGCAAAGTGATTTAGGGATTTTTGATCAGGAATTTCTCAGTAGCAGGCCGTGGCTGAGAAAAACGCATGGTGGTGTGGTAAAACGCATCATCATCCGTCGCAGAGTATAGAAAAAAATAAATTTAAAATTTAAAAAGCCCCCGACACAAAAAAAAACTTGGCTTTGTTTTGTGCTTGTGCTAAGCGGTCAACAATGCAGTCCCCCGACGCTACGACGCCGACGCTTGGATTAATTTATTTTTGATTTTTTAGCGATTTTTTTGGTGTCGGGGGCTTTTTTAATTTTTAATTTTGTTTTTTCTAAACTATGCGGCGGAATCACTGACACTCCCCTGTGCAGGGCATGCATGGATGTGGAGGAAACGGTGGCGCATGTGCTGCTTGAGTGCACCGGTGTCACCAAGATTCGCGAGGCGACCCTGGGAACACCAAGATCCCTTGCGGATGCCCTGAGTAGACCGGGAAGTTTAATCTGCTTCTGGAGGGAGGTGGGCTGGTTGGAGTAACGGCCACTATGGCTCACGCACAATGGTCCACTTAAGGGACTAAGTGCGGAAACCAAAAACCCATGAAGAAGACTATGCGGCGGATGATGATGCGTTTTACCACACAACTAAAGGAGTCTTTATACCACAAAGTTACGTAAGTATTAGTAATACATCAATATCTTATAATATTGTTTTGTCAAGTCAAAAAGACCATGCAAGCCAGAGGCGGGTCTAATAATTTTCTTGGTAGTCTACGTACATCTATACAAATAAATAAAATTGAAGTATACATAAACGGTAACTTTAACAAAAAACTTGGTTTTTATTTTTGTCTGTCTGTCTGTTTGTTCCGGCTAATCTCCAAAATGGCTGGACCGATTTTGACGGCATTTGTTCTTCAGCTGATGCTATAGATGATGATGATGATGTGGTGATGTCTAACTTAAGTTGCTTTTATTTTAGAAAAAGGTTTAGGGTTCCGTGCAAAAAAAATTAAAACCTTTTAAATTATTGCTAAAATGCAATTCAAATAGGGAGTTAATATTTTAAAAATAATTTCACGTGATCGAAGGTCGCAGACCGTTACTATATTAAAAAAGCTTATTAAAATTAACTTACCATCATTTGCAGTTTCCAAGGTTTCTTCGTAATCATTTCAACATCTTCCGATCCTCTAGTACTGAGCTTGCTCACATCAACGGAATCCCTAATCAACCTTGTATCCTGTTCATCATCAACCAACTCGTTTTCGTTCGCTTTCGTAGTTAAAACAATCGATTCTTCAGTAACCTCGTCAACCTTTGAACTGGCTTCGTCACCAACCAAATAACCTTCTTTAGTTGTACTGTGTTCAGGGATATACTCTGGTGTGACCATTTCTGTGGTGTCTGTAATGTCTTGTTCAGTAGCTTCGTCTTGGTCAACACATCTTTTTGATTCTTTGCTCTTTGTAGGTTGTACTGTGTAATACTTTTTTGTTACAGCTGGTTCTTCACTTACAGTTGTTTTTGGTAGGTCGTCTTCTATAGCTACTCCAGTAACCGATGTTTTAAATATATTGCCATCTTCTTCTGATTCTTTCGGTGGAGTATCAACTCCAGCTATATTTTTTGGTACAACTGTATCTTCTTTAATCGGTTCTTCAAGAAATATGTAGTCAACAAATATAGGTCTTTGAGGTAATTCGATATAGTCTTTCAATTGTTCGATTACAATAGCTCTTTTTACTTTCTTATTGAAATTGATCTCTTCTTTCATAAATTCTTCGATATCAAGACCATTAACAGTGGAACCATCTAAGTAATCATCGTCAGTAGTGCTGTAGTGATTGTCGTCATATATTTCTGTAGTATAACTGACTTCAACCACAGTAAGTTCTAATTCTGATAAAGTAGGTATCCTTCTTATAGTGATGTTCGCATTAATATAGTTGTATATATCAGGCCAGTATCTCGCACTATACAGAAAGGATGATATCATGAACATTATCACAAACAACATCATTAGAATTAACATTTTTATGATCAACTTCAGCGTCGACTGTGATAACTTCATCTTAAAGAGTTCGACCTTATTTTTCTTTATAATAACCACTCAATTTCACAGGATTGCCATGCAGTTTTAACTTTTGAACCACTTTGTCTACACTGTCACCAACACTCTTAGAAAACCGTCCAATTTCAGAAGTAACCACGGTAAATCGCACATAGACCACCACAGGTGACTCTGAATCGATGGACAAATCTATACTAGCTTAAACAATGTATAATATCAACCAGGTATTTGTATAGGATCATTATAGAACACATATAAGGCCGGTAATGCGCAGAATAAAACAATAGCCCATATACTTGCCTTGTAGGTCGGGAAAACACTGATGATGCTTCCACGTTAGTGCTAAGATCATCTATATGATTATTCTGTCCTTGATAATGAGTCAGTGAGTATGTCAGCTGGCATTTTTTAGTTTTAAAGATTTTGTAAGATCTTGTTTGTTTGTTTGTTTGTGTTTGTTTTTTTTATAAATATGTTTTATCAAAACTCAATAATACTTCCTCGAATAGAAGAAAAGAAAAATGTATGTATCACATAAAAGAAAATACTACGTTCGAAGTAGGAAAGTATAACAGAATAATGAGTATTTCTGAGGATTTATAGAACGTGACTTCATCAGCGTTACTGTTAATTTAAGTTATTGGATTTACAGAAGCTGCCGAAAATTTTAATGTCAACTCTGTTGAAAGTAATTTTAGCAAGAAATACGCTCTAAAAAAGATTGCCTCTAGCCTATGACTTTTGCTAATTAATGACGTACCTGCGATCAATGATTAATTTTTTTTAAATGCCAGTGGATAGAATTAATTCGGCAGAAATGTGGTACAACTCGCACTATAAAAATGCTAAGAATAATATTTTATTAAATATTTATCTGCGTTTGCACAGAAACACTTTACTAACGCCTTATAAAATGTAGATAGCAATACTAGATAATGTAATATTGCCCTGAAAATATTTGCAGGCGCTAAAATGAAATGGTGTATTGGTGTGGCAGTGTCATTTTTCGAGTCTACCTAATTTAGCATCGGTTGGGTGGCAAAGTTGGATTAATATTTTGCTGCTCGGCTGTGTTGAATAAAGCGATGGGTTAGGCATAGGGGTACCTGGAAATAGTCATTTTACGTCCCATGTAATAGGGGGCGAGCCTATTGCTATCAACCGGGCACAAATATAGACTCCGTGTCTGCTACTGAGAAACTCTTGACGAAAGAACCCAATAATACTATGCCCGACCCGCGAATCTAATCCATAACTTCGTGCTCAACTTCATATTAGACCGGGAATTCTGGAAATTTTTATCATTGTTGAAAATCTATATAAACAATTAATACTTACATGAAAAAAAATTGTGCCCGCTCTTTAAACACACTGCGTGTAAGGAGCAGTGTGAGATTTGGCACAGCTAAAGATTATAATTACATAGAAAGATTAGATATATTGAATTACGGACGAATTTAGACCGGAAAATAGTTTGCCAATCATAGGAACAGAATAAAAAACATTATCAAAAACTGTGTAAAACATCTTTAATAAGTACACCTTAAAACTAAATAACAACAGCAACAATATTTACAACACACGCACACAAACAACGAACTAAAACAACATAACAACAGTTTAACAACAATCAACAACAATTATAATCAGGCGGTAGGGTTACAAGATAAAACGTATACATTTCTTAAAGTCTTGGCCTCAAATTGGCCTGGAAAAGCTTAGACAATATTTGTTTGCCGTTATACAATACGGGCTGGCCTTGCTATTGGTTAATAGGAGTTGCTATCTAAATAAAAAGTGTCTTTTTAAAAAGGAGGGAGGAAGCAAACTAATGTTGAATCTAAATATAACTTCAAGAGTCCTTTTTCTATTTTTGGACAATATACTTTTTTAGGGAATATAGATAGTCACACTAGCAAATATTAGAGCTAAAGGACTTTAAAGGTTCAGTGTTAAACATAAGGCCCATTTTTGGGAAACATCAAAGATTAGGAAGAAATTTAGGGCAGGCAAAAGATATTAATAATAAGTTGAACTGATCATTTAAAGCAACTCCAACGACACATGTTTAATTTTAATTTAATGCTTTCCCCCCTTCTTGGTGTGAATGATAGTTTCATATACAGGTACCTTGAAAGGTACAGGCTTTTCTACCGCTACCAATACATGCTTAACGACTTCGAAAGGTACCTTCTTGAATGTGGGAACATGCACGATCCGTTCTACAGGGTAAGGTACCGACTTCTCAACGGGAATCGAGACTTCTTTAATGATCGGGATGACTACAGCCTTTGGTACTGGTACCTGAATAGGAATCGGGTGTGGTACGGGAATGATGATTGGTTGGTTAACTTTGAACTCTACGTTCTTAGGCAGAGGGACGATTATTTCTTTGTAGTGTTTGATGGGTTCAGGGTTTTCTTCTTCGACGTGTTGGTGGACGGGATAGACGTGAGACTTTAGATCGTGGCCACCGTAATCGCCGCCGCCATAGTCGCCGCCTGAGCTGCCACCCCCGAAGTCGTGCGAACTTCCGACATTGCCCCCAAAGTCATGGGAGCCACCGGCTTGCCCACCAAAGTTGTAACCGCCCGAAAAGTCACTGGCTTGCCACTGTGGACGAAAAAGAAAATAAGTTTAGGCACCCTCTTTTAGCGTGATGATGGTTTAGGTATATGAGGAACAGGGTGTAAAGTTCATCGATACTCCATATAAAAGGGAGGATCTTCTCGCCAGAGAGGTCTTATGTCTGGTGGGCAACTGCCCAACGGTTGTTTTCAGGTTTCTCTGTATACTTTTAAGTTGATGTAAACTTTGCTTGCAAGATTCAGACAATATTAGTTCTTCAGTTTTATGATAGATGGCGCTATAGTAATGTTTGTTATAAGTTGATTTTTTGTGAGTCGCTACAATGGCAATCTACATTGTGTTGACCCTGAACTGAGCCCCGATTTTGCCTTAAAATGTTCATATTAACATCATACGACCTAAATAAATAGAGACTTTAGTTAAAAACCCTTCAATTTTAACAGCAAAATTCTGCGGAATCGGTTACACGACAATTTAATAACAGCCTTAAAAAAAAAAACGAAAAAACCAAGCGTTTCCCGCTCAACGACATGCCCGCTATTTAGTCTGTGGCGCTTTTTTCTTTTTTTTTTCGCAGTCTGTGGTCCGTATTACTTTTTGCGTTGACGTTTTTATTTTCGTTCGGTAACTCTTGTAACGGTTATCCAATCGGTTCGTTGCTTTCGGATATCAAGTTTTTAGAGCGGAACTTTTAGAATAGTTGGGTGTTAGGTAATAGGTCTTACAATTGATTGTCAATTTCTTATGGTATTTTGAGTGGTACAGGCGTTAATTAGGCGTTCGAATACTGACCCACTTAGTTTTTTTCCTTTTTTGGGTATTCTTTTAGTGAAAGTATACTTAGGTACTGGATAATTTATAAAGAAAAGTTAAAACTGAACAAAATGATTGTCCTGCATCCATTTGGTAGATCGGGAGTTTTGTTTAAATATAAAGTCAAAGTCAAAGTCAAAGCATTTATTTCAATTAGACCATTACAGGCACTTTTGAAAAATATAATCATTGGAAACATATCCGGTTGAGAGTAACAACCTCATCGAGTACCTACTCAATGAGGTATGCAGACCTCTGCAAGTGTTCATTCAAAAAAAAAAACATCACGGCCGTCATAGAAAAATTAGGCAATGATGTACCCTGTAAAAGCCGGCATTACGACAATCAAGCCTTCAGATTTAAATAGTAATTAATTAAATGATTAAGAAATTACTTCAACATTGGATTAGCCTGGGAAACTAATAAATGAATAACGAAGCTGCCCATTAATAATGAAACTAGGTTTATCTTTCTACCCGTAGCTAAAGACGAAATACCACAAGCAGCCAAAAACCATAAAAAAGTAAAATCTACGAACTTTTTTTTTCCAATAAAGTTATATCAAGATACAACGACCAAGGTCTACAGTGCCTTGAGAACATAATAAAAAAAGAAATAAGGCAAGAAAAAACATATAATATGCTTTTATGACATTTTATATATTTCTGTTATAGAAAAATTACACTTTTAGTATTTAGGGGTCCTTTAAGATTTAAGAAAGGTTTGTTTTAGTCGACTGACCCGGAAGAAGGGCAATGTTTTAATATGAGTAGCTGTGTCAGAAGTGTTGCTGGGTAATTCGTTCCGTCACTTCTTCTGCCCAGGTAAAGCACTAGGCAATGACGGACGGCGGGCGTTTGGGAGACTGTTTTATGTCATTATAACGTTTTGAATATGCTGATTCCCAATATGAATAAACCAGCTGTCCCGCGCAACTTCGTCTGCGTCACATTTTCCCCGTTTTCGCAACATTTTTCATTGCTGCTCCGCTCCTATTGGTCGTAGCCTTCCTCAATAAACGGGCTAGATAACACTGATTTTTATTTTCAAATCGGACCAGCTGTTCCTGAGATTAGCGCGTTCAAACAAACAAACAAACTCTTCAGCTTTATAATATTAGTATAGATAACGCTGTTTTTCATCACTGGTTTAACTGTCAAATTGACTAAAAAGAAGATGATATTCAATAACACATGGACCATAAGGCTAAAATAATATCGGGTGTATCACTATGAAGTAAAGAAAACCTAAGACCAAAATTTAAAAAAAAGGCGGAAATTGATTGTGCGGAACCTCCAAAAATACTTCTATCACACAACGTAGCTAGGAAATAAATAGGCCGCCCCAAATGTATTACCGTTGAATTTTTTAATATAAGTACGGTACATACAAAGGGGAGGTTTTTTATGTGGTAACATCAAAGACCGAAGTACAGGATTAATAATATCGCCCCTCGTTTTCAAGAGAATGATAAAACCGAGGTTTTCGTGTATTAAGATATTATTATTTGGTCCCAATTTTCTGCAAGCATTAAGCTCAAGGAAATGCTGAATGTACAGACGCCATGAAAGTACAACAATCTGTCAAAGGGCATTGGGTAAGTTTGTATGGACCAGTGGCATGTTTTTTTGTCACAGCGGCCTCAAAGATAATTTTCGCTAACGTATGGTGGAATATATTATAATAAAAACCCTTAAAATAATTTTGCTGAAAATTATATTGGAATTGAAATATCTGATGTCAAACTTGTGTTGTTCCTACTAACAGTTTGCATACTGTTGTGTATTTTATCAAAATTTAACTCTTTCCTATCGTTTTCCGTATGTCATTACTTCCCAGAATTGGATCCTTAGCAGCGACAACACTATCAAATGGTGTAATAATACAGGTTTTTTTTTCAAAATTAACGGGTTCGATTCTTGGCTAGGAATATTGATTATTCAAAAAAACAATGATGCAGTTTATTTTTATCATAATCGGGCTTGTGATTCCTTGAGCGTTTTTCGCTATTCCTCATAGCTTCGGATTTGGCCTTCCACTCACATCAAAAATTCATTCTGTACCTATATCTCAGCTCCGATGCATTTTGGAAATAATTGTTCAAGGTTCAAGGTTGATTGAGAAAATATAGCACTTTCGGGTATCTTGATGTTCGGGTCCTGTACTTACTTACAAGGTTATTCTGTTTTTACTGGAGCAGGTGCAAAATCAAAAGCAATTTTAAGGGAAACGTGAAATGACTTGGTAGCCTGACGGTCACATCACTAGGCTATTAGTCAGGCTACCAAGTCATAGATCTGAAGTTCGAGCCTAAGACACGCACCTCTGATTTTACGGATTTCAAAATTTCTCAAAACAATTGCCTTATGGTTTCAAAAATTTAAGACCCTTCGTCATCTGCGTTTTCCTATGTTGGGGTCTAAATCCTGACTGGTCTCCCTCCGGCCATGTCGAATTGCCGTGGCATCGGACTATGAGAGTGAGGCAACAGAGAGTTCATCAGTCTGCGCTCATACCTGTGCACTATAATATCTCCCGATCCCGCTTGATGCCTCAGCTGAGATCAGCAGCTATGGCCGAAAACGATCAGGAAGACCTATTATAAGTCTTCGCAATGCGAGATAATAAGTTTTTTTATTGGCACAACTATACTGTAAAGCTGAAGAGTTTGTTTGGTTGATTGAACGCGCTAATCTGAATGGTTCGAATTGAAAAAAAAATTGTTGAATAGCCTATTTATCGAGGAAGGAGGAAGAGGAGGAGGAGGAGGAGGGAGGAGGGAGGGGAATAATACGCTATACAACATCACGCTACGAACAATAAGAGCAAAGCATCAATGAAAACCGTTGCAAAAACAGGAAAAATTTTGCGCCAAAGAAGTTGCGCGGATCAGCTAGAATATAATAACATAAACTTTTGACAGATAGGGTTCGAATATTCCCGCGTATTATACCAAAAACGAGACGGTCAGAAGACTCCCTACATTAAAATCTTCCTCTCACCTGTTGATCCTGTTGTGAAGCAGCCTGCTGGTAAGGCGAGGACGCCTGTTGGTACTGTTGCAGCAGGTTGTTGTATTGTGTCCACTGCATCTCTTCAGCTGCAGCCAAGCTGGAAACCAGCACCGCGCTCACACACTGGAAGCAGCATGTTGGTTGTAAATGGGATGTTGAGGTTTTTTTATAGAATGGACATCAGTCTTGCTTTTGCACAAGCAGTAACACGACTGTAATTACCAAGGGCTTAGGTAGGTGAAACTAATAGTACACCCACAATAATAAACGCTTAAATAAATGCAGTGGTCACCATCACCTAGCCTTTAAACGATCGGCTTCCAGTCTAACCGAATGCAGTAGAATAACAGTGTTATACATATACATAGAACGACTACCATCTGACCTCCACAACCCAGTTAGTGTAGTTGTTACTGTCATCATCATCATCATCATCATTTCAGCCGAAAGACGTCCACTGCTGGACATAGGCCTCCCCCAAGTGTCGCCACATTGACGGGTCCCGTGCGACGCGCATCCAGCGGATCCCCGCAACCTTCACCAGGTCATCGGTCCACCTAGTGGGAGGCCTTCTAACGCATCGTCTCCCGGTTCGCGGTCGCCATTCCAGAACTTTTCGGCCCCATCGGCCATCTGTTCTGCGAGCAATGTGCTACTGTCTGTTTACTGTGTATGTTGTTACTGTCAAAGATAATAAAATTACAGCCGGGACTAACGGCTTTTTTTTTTCGGTTGGGAAATCGTCAAATGTCCCCTCCCGCTCTGGGCGGAGCCGAATGGAGTGTCAGACTTGTACTGACTAAAACCCATCCATGTTCCTTCTTAGCCCTTTGTGTTCCAGGGCCACGGTATCTCTTTCATACAGTCCCGCAGCGCTGGCAGGCATCGGCGACTAATGGCTTAACGTGCTTTGCGAAGCACTGGGTAACTCGGTATGTAAACGTTGGTCACCCATCCACGGACCAATCTTGCCTATGTTGGTAGCACTGTTTAACCTGTAGGTCGACCTTCTTCTTCTTCGTCGTTCCCACACTGCTGAGGATCGCGACCACATATGATACGTCTCCAATCCATGCGGTCTCCTGCAGTGTGAACCGCTCGGTACAAGCTGCCGACAGCTGTAGATCGACCCGAGCGACTGTTATTGAAGTGAAACTTCTTATGCGACTTCCAACAAGTTTGCGTTAAACGTTTAACGCTACCATGGAGGGGGAATAGAAAGAAACAGAGCGAGAGTGAATGCGTGGCACTCGAACGCATGCGTGTAGTATTACGAAGTTTCACTTCTTCCGCGCGGAGGGACTCCACGCACTATATTTTTTTTTATTTAGCCACGATTCCACGAGCTCCTCCGAGCGTTCAACGATATGCATATCCACTTAAACATACAGTAATAGTATAACAACTGACTACAACTTGCGACCATCAACCGCAGAACACATTATGAACTTATATCAGTTTCAAACAACAACCGTTTGCCAACTGCAACTCATTTGACATAACTCGTGTGGAACTTTATGTTGCTACGTCGTAAACTTAGGTTTTGTTACATTTACCTATGATACAAGGTGTTGTTTTGCGTCCTCGTCAAAACTCAGGAGGTTGTCACAAAAGACATAAATAATCAATTAAAATTACGATACCTAGTTACTTATTAATTAATACTGATTTTTTTGGTTGTTTAAGTTTGTCAGTATTTCAGAATAACCCCCTTAACGTGGTTTAAGGAATAAGAAATTATCGAATAAACGTTTGAGATTGTTTGTATGTGTGGAAGCGCGGTTATAGAGCGAGAATCAGACGGGCCGCGTTTAAAACACGGGTGGTTCACACTTACTGATTTCCGTAAAAAGAAAATAAAAAAATTACCTACCTATTTTATTATTGATTCGGGACGAGAATCATTAGCATAGTTACCTCCTTGAATTTGACGAGGATGCAATACAACACCTTGTAGATTTGTTAAGCAAATTATTACCTATTTATTACTATGACAACTAATCTTAATTTATCTTAAATTTTATAGGGGTGTTTCAGAATGATGTACTAACCGTTTGCGTCTCACTTTACTTTATTAACTAACGGGGCACTTAATTACAATTAGTTAATAACTATGTGCACCAAGTCAAGTTTTTGTGAACATTTGCGAATATTGATGAACTGATTACTGAGTTACGGAATACAACAAGAAAGACTAGATCTTACTTAGTACATCTATGATCACTTCACAGCTATGTATATCTAATTATCTATATTATACACCTGTCTAGTTTTGGCAAGCCTAACAATAGACATGTCAGAATGATGTATGTGTTTGTCTTGGCACTTGCAGCTTCCTCAACGAAGCTGTCATGTATAAATCTTGGACTACATTAGTTAGGAGCCATGTTTGGAGATCAGTCAATTGAAAGTCAAAAAACAAATAATAAACATGGGATAATAAATATCTCGTTTTAAGTGATAATGATAGTGTTGGTAAGCAATTTTATTGACTAGGGCATCGAGACCGGTATTTTCGTTTTGTTTCCCGTTATGTTTTAAAACTCTTTGTATGTTTCTACATTTTAAACGACCTGGGACGTGTTGTGAGACTGATCTGCGAGGTTCTCAAGTCAATAATAATTAAGTATTCTAAAAATTATCCAAAAAACCGAAAAATCCGGGAATCGGGAAAAACCGGTCTTCATGCCCAGACTAGTGCCAAAAATGGTAGCCCGAATGGCTAACACTGTTATATGCATAAAAATTGCTTAAAAACGTTTAAATAAGAGTCCACCAATAAAATAGCTGTATTTTCTACAAGTCAGACACAAAACAGCATTTATTTAAATAAAAAGGTTAAAAATAGCTTATTCCTCCCAAATACATTAAGACATTAATAAAAAATACCCGAGATTGTCAAAGATATCTTTCGGGAAACCCGCTTCCAACTGAAATTGTAACTCGAGCCTAAGGCGGCTCTCAGACGACACCGTCCGCGCGGTCGTGCAGTGAAGTGGATCTCACACTGCATCGGCTTGTACTTGCAAAAAGGTATTTTTTTGCAAAAAAGATATTTTACCCGTTTTAGTTGTGGTATCTCAAATAAATCCTTGTCAAGAAATAGAAAATATTAGCATATCATCACATCCACATAGACGAGAAATCCGTGTATTCCCGTTGTCCCCGTAATCGCCCGACCCCACGAACGAGAGGTGTCGTATGAAAAGCACCTAAGTTGCCTGTTAACAGTGAGCGTGGGTGGAGCCGTTGCCACTTCCTGAAAATAGATCTAGCTACTTCGACAACCGCTTTGATCTATGTAATACTAAGCTCCAGGCTTCGGAATGACTCTTCAATTTATTTTGTTCCGTTATCTTACTTCAGGAAATTAGTTTGTGAGAGTGTGGGCTGTAATCACGTGGGCATTGTGCGTTCGGTGGAGACAACATCACGCTTGTAATTCCCGAAGTGTTAGGCAGAATTAGATAGATAGATAGATAAATCATTTATTCAGTGCACACAAAAGACATAGCACAACACACAGAAGCACAATTGATGACACAGATTACATACTTAAGTGCCAATGCTGTAACATAGAAAAATTGTAAAGCCAAATGATTTTAAGAGTAACCATGGAGTTTCTTGCCGGTTCTTCTCCATAGGAAACGACCAACCCGAACCGAGCATTTTGTCGACGTTTTACAAGTGCCCATGTAGGCCTATGTGAAATAAAAATATTTTGATTTGATTTGATTTGTTTACAAAAATATACCTATATAAAAACAAGGTGCAAGTATACAAAAAGAAAAAAAAACATTTTTACGAAACAGTTATAGTAACACCATGACATACTTCAAATCAAATATTGAGTATACAAGGTGCGGTGTGCGTCTCAAGGTTGCACCAAATGGGAGTCCAGCTCAGCATGTGTCAGGCATGCACCTGACGCTGATTTTCTGCTGGATCCCTGTAGTGACATACAGACGTCGAGCAGACTAGATAAATTGGTGTTGTGCGTGGAAGTGAAAGAATTACTTATACCAGGAGTGAAATTATGTAAGTATACCCACAACTTAAATTTAATGTTCTAAAGTAAGTTTAGTTTACTGTATTGTATACGAATTGTGCCTAATAGTACATCCATACTTCGCCAGTTATGTTTTTGATTCCAGCTGAAAGACGTCCAGTCCTGGATAGAGGCCCATCGTAAGTGTCTAATAATTAATGAATAAGTAGCTGATATTAATACAAACAAGTATTGTATCAAGTATGAGGCAAAATCTTATAAAGCGTTCCACTTCCGAGATGTAGCTATCAAAGTTAAAATCTATTCACTGGTGCCACCATAAGCACAATTTTGATAGAAATAGAAATCGTTTATTTGCCAATAATGTAGGTATACAGAATATGATGGTCATTTTGATGAGCGTCCCGATACATTTTGCCTTACGGCGTGCAAAATTACCAAATGTCAATAAATTAAATTGAAAATGGCAGAAAAATCAAGTACTTACAAATGTCAATGAATTAGATTTTAAAAAAAATGCCAGAAAAATTAAATACAAATGTCAATAACAGAAAATCAAGTACAAATGTCAATAAATTAAATCTCGACAAATTAAACTACCAAATGTCTACAAATTAAGCTTTGAATGTCAGAATATTTAACTAATAAATTCAATTACAAATGTCAATAAAATGGCAAAAAAATAAAATAACATTGGAATTGCAATAAAAAGTAAAGATAGAAAAGTCACTAAATTAAATTACACGGAAGCAGCACACAACCCATTAACAGAAAGTTTTGTCATTAACAATAGTAGATTATGCACCAAGGGGATAAAGTAGTGTCTTATGTAACGGGCGCCGTATTGAATCCCGAGCAAAACGAAGGATTTTAGCGTTAACTCCCGAGTGGAGCGAGGGAGTTTAGAGTTAACTCCCGAGCAAAGCGAGGGAGTTAAGACAAGAATCCTGAGTGCAGCGTGGGAATCAAGGTCGCCCAAGACTAAGGCACCTTTATCCCCGAGGTGAATACTGTACTTTTCACACCATCTACGAGAGAATAAAAGCAGTAGTACTAGAATCAAGTATTCCGGAGTCAAATCACTATCGTCACTCAACATTTTTGTGAGAATTTGCAATATTTTAAGTAATTTGTAACAAAAAATAACAATGAACAAAGCAAAGCAATTTCCAGTATTCGCGCCTCTTTTTAATTTGTGTTCTATTTTTCTTTTAATTATATTCTATCTCGTGGTAATCGAACTGGCCACAGTTCGATTTTTGAACAATTAATTTTTTTGTGCAGATAATGATGGTGAATGCGTGAATATTCGTATGCGATTTATGTTCCAAATTCAAATCACATTATTGACCAGCGGGTCATAATGAAATTCAGTACAATATTATTGCCCTGCTAGACCTCAGGTCTTTAATGACTTACTTTAGGTTAGGTTTGCATGACATATAATTTGACATTATCGAGCAGGTGGTGTGAAAAATCTTTAATTGCATAGTAACACTTGTCCAGTAGCAGTTTTGTTAGCTTTTTTTTAAAAACTTTTATGGGTAACTCTTTTAATTGTATCAGTAATTTATTATATTTAATTGGGCCCATGGTTAAAATATTGTTTTTAAGTAAAGACGTTTGGTAACCAAGCTAATAAAGATCAACTTTACACAGGGTAAAGTTGATCTTTATATTGTGACCTTATTGGTCCTGAGCGTTGTCTTTTATCCACTACTGACGTAAACAGGTGCTTGTTCCTTCTAACGAATAGAGCAACTTCTAGTATATACAAAGATGGCAATGTAAGTATTTTTAGAGATTTAAAAACAGGTTGACAGCTTTCTGTAGTTTTAAGACCTCTCTGTAGTTAAAAGCTGTATTAATCAATACGTAGCTGGTACCAATAACATCAAACTTGTATGAGACAAAATCTTCTAAAGAATCACATTTCCCAAATTTATAAATCAAAGTTACAATCATCGCCATCAAACCAACTTTAATAGCTAAAGCTACGCAGCACAAAACGAAATGATTCTAAATAGTTCAATGCGCTATTAAAAACCTAGCCACGAAGGATCATGCAATAGTTTAAGACCGGCTTATAGTACAAAAGACGTATAGAGCCAATAAATTGTGAAATAGTGTAGCGTTTTAAAGATAATATGAACATATAAATCTTTAAAGTGGAGTTTACTTGGAACGGCTTGAAAGTATGGTCTATCTTCTTGTATTGAAAGAAGAATAGTGGTGTATGCTGTTGGTTATCTCGTATCATCACAGCCAGGGTATTTCCCAACTATTTTGGGGTGGCGTCCAGTCTAATGCAGTTGAATATCAGTATTTTACTTGGAGCGTTCAAAAACGTTGAAAGAAAACATCGTGAGGAAACCAGCTAATCCTAGAACAAAAAAATCAAAGACATGTGACATCTACCAACCCGCACTGGGCCCGCGTGGTAGATTATAGCCCGCTCCCTCTCATAGAGAGGATGCCTGTGTCCCAGCAGTGGGAACATAGGCTGATGATGATGATGACATGGAGCGTTACATGCGTAATACGATAACGCTTGGTAAGACTGGTTGTCAGACTTTCAGGCCACGACTACATACACGACAAATATACCCATATTTCGTTAGTTATGTTGAAATCCCATGTAGTAAACCTTCTACTGGGCACAAATCTATCCATTCCAGACATACATATTCCAGACTACTGGAAAGTGCTTAATGGAAAACCCAATAACACTGCCCGAACGGGGAATAAAACGCAAGACCTCATGCTTTGTGCTTGCCACTACTAGATTACCGAGAAAGGCAGTTGTTTGTTGTTATTATAAGACAAAAAGACGTCACTTGTCTTATGAAGCTGACAAACAGATAATCCTTTTATAGAGAAAAAAAACTGTACTATGTATTTTGATAGTTGAAACTGACTGTGAACTAAATGATTTTATGATATGCGAAGGTCTATCTGTCTACACATTTTTTATATACAGTATTTGTAAGTTTTCGAATATAAAACTTGAATTTTGGATTATTGGTAAAAAGCTTGTAAACAATTTCATGGAAAAAGTACCGTTCACGAAAAAGATGTTTTTGGATGAAAAAGTTGAGTATCTTTATTGCTGCAAAAAATTCGAACAAATCCAACGCACTTTCTCGAATTTTGATACATTGATTTTTTATTTGTATTGCTTTCGGATTTTGATTAGACGCGTTCATATTTGCGAAAGACAGTAAATTGATTGATACACAAATCTGCCAAAACTAGCTCTTAATAAATGAGCTTGCGTAGGTTTGAACCAACAACCTCCTCGTTAGTTAGAAAGAAATAAATAAAAAATTGGTTAAATTAACAATAAAGCTAAATTATATAAAAACCAAATATTAAAAAAAATATACAAAACAAACTAAACTGGTCCTACCTATCTAAGCATGGTGGCCGTAACATTAGAAAAAATAAGTCACAGCGCTGGTATTTCGATAGCCAAAGTCAGAAACAAATAAAAATGTATAATAAAATAAAAAAGTTTGGAAAGTGTTCATTTAGCCACCATCGCTAAGAATTAGACGTTACACAAAAAGTTCTTATTCCAAATTCATTCGAACAGTTTTCAAAAACAGAACCCTAAATCGTAAAACCTCTTTCGGAAACGTTCGTGCCTCTGTATCATTGGCTCAGAATATGATGTTCTAAATCTAAAAGCAAACGGCTAACGTTTACGTGTGGGTGTAAAATATACGTTATGAGCAGTGTGGCGATAGATCAGGTGTATCTCGCTGTTCGAAGCATGCGCCTGATATACTGGGGAGGGTGGGGTGTATACGGGAGATTGAGAGAAGGAGCGTCCGCGCTATTGAGATGTTACTTGGAAGATGTTAATATTTTGTGTTTTGGAAATACCTTTGGCATGTGTGATATGCGTCCAAAAATCCTATTTTCATGATCTGTCTAGCCTTTTCCAAACTTTGTTGTGCTCAGCTTCCAGTCTTACCGGATGCAGCTGAATACTTGTATTTTACATGGAGCGACTGCCTATCTGACCTCCACAACCCAGTTAGTACTGGGCTACTGGGTAATACAATGTCCCTTGCCAAGACTGGTTGTCAGTCCTTCGGATCACTGACTACTTGTAACGACTCTCAAATATCTACAAATAACAGCCGGGACCAAAAGCTTAACGTGCTTTCCGAGGCACGGAAGAAACTCTGTATGTAATGAGTGGTCACCCATCCACAGACAAACCTAGGCAAGCGCAGCCTAACCTGCAGATTGATTCGAGCGGCTGTTATTAAAAGCTCTTATGAGTCTCCTTTGTGTATGAGAGCAAACTGTTACAAAATCTCATTTTTAAACAACGTCTTAATTCTGTCTACTTCGAGTCTTTAAATCGGCGTGTGTCCGAACACAATCCTCTCCCCTATAGTTTCACCCCAAGAAACCAGCATAAAATGTGTCCAATGGTCTGCGATGATACACAGCCCGAGCAACAAGCCCTGCCTGTTATTTATTGCAGATAAAAGCAGTTTTTAGCTTAAATCTAACGATATGAGAAAATAACAAAGGGAAGGGAGCTTTGTCATTGAACGGGCGATGAAAAATTGCTGTGTGATATTAGCTGGTTATTATCTTTGTGGGTGGTTAGGTGTCGGTTAACAGAGAAAAGATATCGTCAGTTAAGTTCTAACACTACGTAAGTCTAAAATAGCATCTTAACAGGAGAGTGGGAAAACTGCATTATCATCAGCCTATAATGTTCCCACTGCTGGGACGCAGGCCTCCTCTCTATGAGAGGGAGTGGTAGATGTCACATGTCTTCGAATTTTTAGTTCTAGGACATGCCGGTTTCATCACGATGTTTTCCTTCACCGTTTTGAGAGCAGCGGTGATGAAATAAATTACACAAAGTAATGCGCCTGCCTGGATTCGAACCCATGGCTTAATGCTCGTAAGTCGTGGCTGCCACCACTGGGCCACCGCTGCTCTCCGTGGAAAACTGCATAGTTTTAAATAAAGACTGATTTAGACAGGGTAAGTAAACGGGTCAGTACGGGCGTCAGTGCTGGCGCCGAGAACCGACTACACTGTTTACATGCAGTCAGTAGTAGTGGTTTCTTCAGTATACACGTTACTTTAGTCAGTGGGGAACAATGAATTCGCGAAATCACCACAATAAACAACGATTTAATTATTTGCAAAAAAAAAAAACATTCTGCTGTTGATAATTTGACAGAAATGTTAGAGAAAGGGATATCTAATACAGGTGGCCTACCATGAAGTCTTAAAATATTATGTGTGAGTGTGTGAAAGGGATAGCGCTAGACACCCTGTATAGCTCTGTCTCTTTCCTACACTGGAATAAAAGTAAAACGATACTGCTTTAAGACGTCTTGATACGCCAGCTGATCGTTGTTCCGGATCTGGCTGTTTGTTGTATGTTAGTTTAAATGTTTGTAAACGCAGCGTGTGGCAGCGTTAATATAAAAAAAAATGGGCCAAGTGCGAGTCTTACTCGCACTCAGGGTTCCATAGCCCCAAACAATATAATAATAATATTTTGAACGGTCAACTTCCACTCAACCGCAAAGCTAAATTTGTTTTTCATTGTAAGTTAATGAAAAACAAAGTTACTGCTGCAGTTTGGTGAAAAAGTCCCATATCTCAAAAACTACATATCAAATCTTATTCAAACCAATTTTCGTTGAAAGTTTTTTTTACGTTCTACATCCAAATATTTTTTTCAGAATTTTGCTCTTCTTACTTTAGAAATTAGAGGGGGGGATACACGTTTTATCACTTTGGAAGTGTCTATCTTTCAAAAGATTGACTTTGAAAAAAAATGGTTTTAGAAACTTCATTATAATTTTTAAAGACCTATCTATAGATACCCCACACGTATAGGTATGATGTTTTTTTTTTAGTTTTAGTTCCTAGTGGCGGGGGGATATCTATATCTATATTTTTTTTTGTACAAGAATCAGAAAGCGGCTTACAGAATACATCTACCTACAAAGTTTCAGCTGTGTAGTCCTAATAATTTCGGAATAAAGTGGCTGTGACATACGGACGGACAAACAGACAGACAGACATGACGAATCTGTAAGGGTTCCGTTTTTTGCCATTCGGCTACGGAACCTTAAAAAGTAACATCAAATCCTAATAATAACGCACACACCCACATTTCGCCAGTTATGTTTTAAGTCCCATGTTACTCCAATACGATAGAGAAGTATGGTAGAAAGACATGCTGGGTAGACCCAAAAAAAAATTTAGATAAGGGCAAGAGAATGATGATATTATGGATAATACCAATAAGACAAAAAGCCAGACTCGTGGCTGCTACTAAGAAATTCTTGAGGACAAAAATCCAATAACACTTTAGCTAACTCGGGAATCGAACCCAGGACATCATGCTCAGCAGTCAAGCTTGTGACCACTAGACAGACCAATGTCAGTAACAAAAAAACCAGCCAAGTGCGAGTCGGACTCGCACACGCAGGGTTCCGTACCATTATTCATAAAAACGAGCAAAAAAATCACTTTTTTGTATGGTAGCCCCCTTAAATATTTATTTTATTCTGTTTTTAGTATTTTTGTTGTTATAGCGACAACAGAAAAACATAATCTGTAGAAATTTACACTGGCTAACTATCACGGTTATAGGGTAATAAAATAATAGGGTCCCGTTTAAACCTTTGGGTACGTAATCCTAAAAATCAAATAAATGAATGAAAAAAAATACGTATGAATTAAAGTAAATTGGCAAAGGTAGGCTTAGTTTTATAATAGGAGAGGTAGTCCAGCTCCCTAATGCACACTTTCTATCAAATTCCGCAGATTTTTTCCTAATCCGTTATTTAGTATGATAGAGAATGTTTTTGAACTGTCAGAATGAATTGCATTGCCATTACAATTATGTTACGCTAAAACCCCGCAGGAATTCGATTTTATGTGAAAGGAACTATGGAATTAGAAAGGCTCCAGTCGTTTACGTTTTTCTGGGTAGAACTGAATACAATAATCACTTATAGGCACAGAACAGGATCGGGTAAATCAGTAATCGGGTTTTGGGTCTTGACAGTGTTAAAAACCCAGATATGACAACATGAGTATACCAATCTCTGTTTAACGTACACAAATTTTAGCAAAAACGGACCGTATTAAAAACCACCACCGTAAAAACTTATTCACAATTTCACTTAACAAAAAAATATGTCAAAAGAACTCACATATAAGATTACTGTGCACATTTTGATCTAATGCAGAGCGTTGCTCAAGTGTTTGTGATGTCACAATAAAGTGTAGTGCAGTTTTATAGTCAGGTGACGGGCGCTGTTATTAGTTTTGTGCCTCCGCGGTTTTAGGGGTCCGTGGGCAGGAAATATCAGTAAGGTCCAAAGCTTCCGGCTTCAACAATAAAATCCTACTAATATTATAAACGCGAAAACTTGTGAGTATGGATGCATGGATGGATGGATGTTTGTTACTCTTTCACGCAAAAACTACTGAACGGATTTGGATGAAATTTGGAACACAGATAGTTTATAACCTGGATTTACACATAAGATACTTTTTATCCCGATAGTATGATCCCGTGGAACAATTATCAAACTCCACGTGGGTGACGCCGCGGGCATAAGCTTGTTATATTCAACAATAAATATAACTATAGTATCATGATAGTATAGAGTAGTGTACTATAGTAAGTATGTTCAAAATAGTCTTCCTTTATTTGAATCCATTTTTTTCTGGATATGAATCTTTAATTTACCCAGGAACAAGTACCAGGCCATACAAATATTGTTCCGCACGGGGATCGAACCCGCGACATGCTGCGTAGCAGTCAGTCGCTCAGCCACTGCGCCAACCACATCGTCGCTAATTCGGATAAAAAAAAATACATTAAAACATGCAATGATTCGACAACTACCTATGTATTTCTATTCAATGAAAACAGACTAAAAGTAACTAAAATCAAGATTCCTTTTAAAAACAAACATTATGGTACCATAAACTGAAGAAACAACAAGAAAAACTCTCATTACTACCGCAGACATCATTAAAACATTTTTTGTACGGAACCAAACCTCCTAATGACGTGTCTATGCGAAAACAAAATCTTTTATTTTGTTCTATATATCTAACTAACTTTACTTGATACTTTTATTCGAAGAAAATATAGACACCGAAAGATCTACATAAATTGGTTAGTTATATCATCGAAACGGCTGGTACTACAAATAACAAAAGACGATGACTATTCATCTAAACTCGAAATACATAGCTTGATTTGATCTGAAAATCACTTTTGTCACTCCGTTTCTAGCCAGCAATGGATTTAATAAGAATAGTGACAGTCTATAGTTCGATTCAGTTCCGCCATAATATTTTTTAGTCTTTTTTCAGATCGATCCGTTATAGTAATTGAATGAGAGTATTTCGAGAGCGTGTCCATTGTAAAGTACATAACTAAATTGGTGTTTGAAACCTTCATTCACTATCAAAGGTAAAGTCAATATAATATCTACGCTACGCGGGAAAACCTGGGTTCTTTTTCGATTTTTCTTTGACAGGCCAGCTAAAGGCGGCCCAGCTGATGGTACCTATAGTCACTAATACCAGGGGCATGGCAGATGCGATGCCATCTCAGCATAGCATAACATCACGCCTTAAATGCCCGAAGGTTTAGGCAGAGGTATCTATACTAATATTGTAAAGCTGAAGTTTGTTTGTTTGAACGCGCTAATCTCAGGAACTTCTGGTCCGATTTGAAAAATTCTTTCAGCGTTAGATAGCCCATTTATCAAGGAAGGCTATGGAGCAGCAATGAAAATGATGCAAAAACGGGGAAAATGTCGCGCAAACGAAGTTGCGCGGAACAGCCAGTCTATCATATCAGAGACAATACTGAAATGTGTCATGTGCCTTTAAGGTAAACAAAAATGCTAAGACATCAGACATCCACTAACCCACACTGGGCCCACGTGGCCTCTACAGAGAGAAGGCCTGTGTCCCAGCAGTGGGAAAATTACAGGTTGTAAGCGTAGTCTATAGTGAGGGTTATAAATAGTTAAATAGGATAGGTAGGCTATAGGAGTGTAATTACATTATCCCCTGGTCGAAGCTGCGAGCAAAAGTAAAAAATAAAAAAACCGGCCAAGTGCGGGTCGGACTCGCGCACGAAGGGTTTCGTAACATTATTTATAAAAAAAAACCGGCCAAGTGCGAGTCGGACTCGCGCACGAAGTGTTCCGTACCATTATTTATATAAACGAGCAAAAAAATCACTTTTTTGTATAGGAGCTCCCTTAAATATTTATTTTATTCTGTTTTCAGTATTTGTTGTTATAGCGGCAACAGAAATACATAATCTGTACAAATTTCAACTGGATTACTATCATGGTTCATGAGATAAAGCCTGGTGACAGACGGACGGAAAAGTATCTGCCTAATTGGACCAGTCGTCGCAAGGGCTTAGCTGAGCATAAGATCCTGCATTCAATTCCCAGTTTGGCAAAGTGTTAATTAATTATTCAGCCAGGAATTTCTCAATAGTAGCACGGAGTCTAGATTCGTAGTCGGCTAATGGCAACAAGCTTGTCCCTTCTTAGCCTTCAACAAGACTGGCAAAATATATGTGTACATACCTAACTTATAAGGACACCTCTGCCATACCCTTCTGAAATTCTAGGCGTGATGATATGTTATCCGTGAGTGTAATAAGTAGTTAAATAAAATGGGGTAGGCTATAGGATTCACGCAGACCAAACTGCGGGCAATAGCTAGTCAATACTAATAAAAAAAAAATGTGTGTGTAGTCCCTCCGCGCGGAAGAAGTGAAACTTCGTAATACTACACGCATGCGTTCGAGTGCCACGCATTCACTCTCGTTATTTTATTGAGCTTCTAAATAATATTTTGTTGTTTTCTTTTTGTATTATTATTTTTATTATATAATTATTACATAAGTCTATCGGGGTTATTCTACTCATGGAAATTGAGCGAAGGCTGGTCACACCGAAGAGTCGAATGCATGACTGTTTGCACGCCATCTTGCGTACCTAGTAGATCTACGTAGTCACGAATCTTGTAATACTGCCATCTCTTAGTGAGTTTTAGAAAATATTCCCTCTCCATGGTAGCGTTAAACTTGTTGGAAGTTGCCTAAGAAGTTTCACTTCAAAAAAAGTCTCACATGTCTACAATTCCATCAACACCGGGCAACCATCTTTTATTTTTACCTTTTATCCTAGCCAGCGTT
This sequence comes from Cerastis leucographa, assembly GCA_963082945.1. Taxonomy (NCBI): domain Eukaryota; kingdom Metazoa; phylum Arthropoda; class Insecta; order Lepidoptera; family Noctuidae; genus Cerastis; species Cerastis leucographa. The sequence continues at coordinate 1,631,942 of OY720369.1, read as the reverse complement.
ATGCAAAGATGGAAGTTAAACATTATGCAAACGGACAAGACATACAATCTAAGCTGTGAATTTAAATGCATCAGGAAGCGATGCTATCGTACAATGATTGTGGCATTTAGAGTTTCCATCAGTGATGAGGCTTACGTGCGTCCGGTGAATAAGCGGTTAGTCCAGCTACGCAGGCTTGCGAACTGGCAAACTTCTTACGAAGGCTTTGAGCTGTTAGGTAATATCACGCCTGTAAGCCCCGAAGGGGTAGGCAGAGGTGTACGTTAATACAGCCACATTTCGCCAGTTTTGTTATTCATCATCATCAGCGTATAATGTTCCCACTGCTGGGACACAGGCCTCCTCTCAATGAGAGAAATTGGGATTCAATCCAACACGCGGGCCCAGTGCGGGTTGGTAGATGTCACATGTTTTCGAATTTTTAGTTCTAAGACATGACGGTTTCCTCACGATGTTTTCCTTGGGATTAAATATAATGAGCACCAAAAAATACTTTGAGATCCTAAGCTACGTTACCCAAAAAAAATTACTAAACACCAAAAAAATTGTATTCAAAGACCAAATATAGTAAATGATCACCAAATATAGTAAATGATCACCAAGTTTTGTGGCAAGAAGAACTTAGGAAGCAAGTGCCAGCAAAGCGAGCTCGGGATATTGGGCACCCCGACTCGGACAGGTTAGGTTCGAAGGGGATGGCGGGGTCTAGTGAGCGAGCGGAGCGAGCGAACTAAGACCCCGACATCCCCTTCGTAATAGGTTACTTTAAACCCTGCAGAGAGAAATAGGAGCCCCGCGTAGCGGGGCTCCGTCGACTACGCCTTAGTTCGGAGCTGTGATTTTCAGGTTTTTAATTCTGGTGATCATTTACTATTTCTGGTGATCATTTACTATTTCTGGTGATCATTTACTATTTTAGGCAGTATAAAAATGTTTTTTTAAGGTTATATTTACTTTATCTGGTGTTATGTTAAACATAAGCCGTTTTCCTTCACCGTTTTTGAGAGCAGCGGTGATGAAATATATTACAACCTATATGTGAACCCACGGTTTACTGCTCGTAGTTTGGGGCTGCCACCACTGGGCCACCGCTGCTCTCTTTTGTTTTTAAGTCCCTTGTAATAGCGAGCCAGCGTATTGCCATCAACCGGGCACAAATACAGACTCCGTGGCTACTACTGAGAAATTCCTGATGGAGAATCCTAAAATCACTCGAACCAAATCGAATCCAGGACCTCATTCTCTGAAGTCGCGCTTGCGACCAGTAGACCGACGAGGTTTTTAACCTTTGAGCAAGTGGCTTTGAGGTGGTGTCGTGGAAATAGGTCGTGCAGACAGGAGTTGGACAATATTGGTAGTAATTAAGTATAGACCTGTTGATTATCACCCCTAATAAAAATGTGCTCATATACAGTATGTTAGTTTAAACGAGGGACATATTCAAACCCATAATAGTACATGCTAACATGATACTAATAAAAATATAAACAAAAAAAAAACACTGATAAATAACAGACAGAACCATAAAAAAATTTTCGCAAATGACACGCAACGTGTATACACCCTTGCGCTAGCGACTTAATACTATCGCAGAACATGTGAGCGGGGCAATGACTCTTAGGTATAATCCATTTTCCCTTCATACTTTAACCTTACCTGGCTTAGGACAGTCCAAAATATCTAGGCACTAAACAAAACATTAAAAATTCTTCTATATACGTTATAGGTTTTTTACATATTTGGGACGAGAATCGAATACTGAATACCATCCCTCAATATGTCCCTCGTTTAACCTAACATACTGTAGAATAGATAAAAATAGTTATTGAATCGAAATCGTTTCTTGTCTTACCCAAAAATCAATTTAGACTTTTGTAAATGTTGTACCTGCATTGCAAAAGTACGTCTGTCTGCGTGTATATTACCTAAGATGAAAAAGTTGTGCCTGCATACTGCCTGTATATAGGTTGTAAATGGACCCTCACGAAATCGAAACCAAGCATCCTGTACTTCAAACTAATTAACCCAACGCAAAAATTATTAATGACAGCTGGTGCCAACGGCACGGAGGCAAGACGGTTATAGAGCTTCGACTTCTGTTCATCTCAACATCAAACAAAGCGTGAAGATCATCAACTGCTCGCCTTCTCCCAAACTATCTTGGGGTCGGCGTCCAGTCTAACCGGATGCAGCTGAGTAATAGTATTTTACATGAAGCGACTGCCTATCTGACCTCCACAACCCAGCAACTGGGTAATACGATACCCCTTGGTAAGACTGGATGTCAGACTTTTAGCTTCTGACTACTCGTAACGAATGTCAAAGATCTACAAATGACAGCCGGGACCAACGGCTTAACGTGCTTTCCGAGGCACGGAGGAAACTCGGTAAGTAATTATGGTCACCCATCCACGGCCGATCGACTCGGGCGGCTTTTATTATTTAGCTACGAGCTCCTCATACAAACAAAGCGTGAAGATGCAACAAGTTTATTTTAATTATCCAAGATGACTAGCGACACTAAACACATCGCATGTCGTCCCCACATAACAAACTATCTAGCATCTTATTATGTCCTAGACTTTCACAGTCTAATGATTTAGAGATTGTAATGAGAGCTAGATTTCAGGTCAAGCTAAGTAACGGAGCAATTTAAAGCTAGTTATGTTAGTTTGGTAACAAGCACCGCGACACGAGAATTCAATATATTATAATATAGTGTCTATGACTGTGCAGTTCGACTTTGCTTTAAAACAGCTTAAGATTTAAAGTCCATTACCATTACAGGAACGACAGCAAATCTTAAATCGAGTTGCAAACTTAAGGCGTATCTACACATATCCAATGTTCGCAACAGATGATTCATATTTAGTGAGGTGACTGACTTAAGTGGTGCAGTGGTTAGATGTATAACGCGTAGTGTTGTAGGTTCGATTAGGTACCGTAAGCAGCGATTATAGTTGAGGGTTTTATTCCTGTGAGTAGCTACCAATAATTAACTTGTTCATATATGTACCGTACCGTTTGTATTTGTCTGCTCTACAAGGTGTTGTTTTGCATCCTCGTCAAATTCAAGGGGGTAACTATGCTAATGATTCTCGTCCCGAATGAATAATAAAATGGGTAGGTATTTTTTCTTTTTTTTCTTTTTTACGGAAATCGGTAAGTGTGAACCACCCGTGTTTTAAACGCGGCGCGTCAGGTTCTTGCTTTATAACCTTGCTTACACACATACAAACAATCTCAAACGTTTACTCGGTAATTTCCTAGTCCCTAAACCACGTTAAGGGGGTTATTCTGAAATACTGACAAACTTAAATAACCAAAAAAAATCAGCGTTAATTAATAATTAACTAGGTACCGTAATTTTAATTGATTATTTATGTCTTTCGTGACCACCTCCTGAAATTTGACGAGGTTGCAAAACGACACCTTGTATAAACAATTAATATGAATTTTAAACCTCGTTTTATGACGTTAAAAGTTACCTATGGAAATAATATGAAGAAAAAAAAATTGATTGGTTAGATCATATCAGTCTGTGAAATTCATTGCCAGCTTCTCTGTTCCCTGATCATTATAATCTGGATCTCCTCAAAGTTGGAGTGAATTGGTTTCTTCTCAGCAAGCGTGCTCCACCCTAGGCCGCGTCATCGTTTCATATCAGGCGAGTTGTGGTTTTTTGAAGTGGAACTTCTTATGCGACTTCCAACAAGTGTAACGCTACCATGGAGGGGGAATATTTTCTAAAACTCACTAAGAGATGGCAGTATTACAAGATTTGTGACTACGTAGTTCTACTAGGTACACGAGATGACGTGCAAACAGTCATGCATTCGACTCTTCGGTGTGACCAGCCTTCGCTCAATTTCCATGGTAGAAAAACCTCGATAAACTAATGTTGTAATTATGTAATAAAACTAAAGCAACAAGAAAACAACAAAATATTATTTAGAAGCTCAATAAAATAACGAGAGTGAATGCGTGGCACTCGAATCTCGAACGCATGCGTGTAGTATTACGAAGTTTCTCTTCTTCCGCGCGGAGGGACTCCACGAACAATTTTTTTTATCTTATCTTTTTTTACCTTTTGTAGTAAGCAACGACTTATTGTCGGGCCAACGCTGTCCTACCATACTTCAGTAGGTACTAACGCTGTAACATTCAACTATTGTAAAACCAAATGATTTTCAATCATGGAGTTTTTTGCCGGTTCTTCTCCATAGGAAAGGACCAACCCGAACCGAGCACCTTTTGTCGACGTTTTATAAATGCCCATGTAGACCTATGTAAAATAAAATATTTTGATTTTGATCTTTAAAACGCAAGCCTTATTAGTAAAAAAATAAAACGAAAAAAGCCCTCTTGTTATCCGCAGGTGACTTTTCTTACACAGAGATAAAAAAAAAAAACAAAAGATAAAAAATTAAATGCACTTGATTGTGCCAAAAATATCTTTGCAGCCAGCCACCCAAGCTTGCAACAGCAAAACAAAAACAATTCATAGACACACTCCAACTGCTAAAGAACTCAATCCGTTCACAATAAGCTAAAAAAGGTAAAAAAAAACTATACAAATAAAACAAGACGAGACAAAAGAACTACTTGATAAAAATCTCACGGCGACTTTCATACTATCTACAGATCAAATCGTACAGCAAAACGAAAAAAATCAACCTATTGCATACGAGTGAAACATAATATGTATATGAATAGGTAGATTCTATATTATCTGTACATTTGTCCATAGGTATTACGAATTTAAGTTGTTTTTATGTTAGTCTGTGTAATCGTGTTGTTCTTCCAAACTACGCAACGGATTTAGATACGGTTTTTACCATGATTAAGAGCGTTTTAACCTTACGACATTTCATACAAACTTTCAAGTCCTTAATTTCCGAAATGACTGAACCGATTTTAATGGAACTTCATACGCTTAAGCAGGATATACCTACATAGGTCTAAAAAGTTACAATATTTTTTTTCTCGAAAAATAGTGTTGCAGCTAAATTAGACCGATTATAAATTATCTATAGAAACAGAAATTTCCAATTATCTTTTTTTTATAGACATTTCGAAAATGTTTCTAAGTAACTTTTTAGACGTATGTATCTTGCTTATGAGTATATTATAGTTTCATTTCAATCGGTGCAGTCATTTCGAAAAATAAGGACTTGCAGTACTTAAGTAAGATCATCATAAAATCACGTATAATCATTATGAAATAATACATAACATCAAGGCTGTAATCCCTGAAGGATTAGGCAGAGGTGTACGTACTAGTACCTACACCCACATTTCGCAAGCTGTTGTATTCAATGGGGCGAGCGTAGTAGTACCTACCTAGTGTAATAGGGGATCATCACATTTTTTTTTTTTCTTTCGCGTCGGGTAGATTAATGAAAAGTATTGGACACGGATTTTTTCTTTTTTCACGTGGTCATAAAATTACGGAGATATATTGAGTTGAAATGGCGCATGACGTCACAACACTCTCCAACTTTAATGAGTTTTAACTAAGTATTTTTTTGATATTTCGATAAAACAAAAAATACGTGTCTAATATTTTTGTATTACCTGTCTGACGGACAAAATAGAATTTCGTTTTCTTTACCCAGGCTTCACACTTATTGGGGGCGACCCGAGTTCTGCTATAGGAAAATCCACGATGGAAAACCTATAACACTTAGCCCGGCTTGGGAATCGAGCGCAGGACCTCTTGCTCAGATGTAGCCCTTGCTAGCTTGCTAACCTAAGAGTAACGAGGCATAGTTATTCATTAGTTAGTTAGAGTCGCGCCAAAACACGAGTTTCAAGTCGTTTCGTGGTGCGAGTTCCAATTCATCGAGACCTTCCTCAAGGAGGAGTTTTGGCCGAAGCGATTCTGCGGAATGCTACGCGACACCACGTAGCGCAACACGACGCCGCCGTCACTTTGTGCACAATAGTTTAATAATATTTTCGTAGTTTTGATAAATATGTATGATAGTTTGTAAGGTACCTATGTATATATGCTATGGGTCTTTGTTATCCGAATGAAATGATTTAATTGATTGATTAATAGTGTCGTAATTATTTAACTTAGTTAAAGCACAGAAATCTCGATACTTTCTCATTAGAATATTGTGACCAAATGAAGTAGGGGCAGGTCGCTAGTATAGAATAATGTAGAATAATATAGTGCTTATAATAACAACAAAAATAAACAAAAAACTGCAGAATGCAGGTTAGGTAATGCTCGCCTTTTACCGGAAGCTTTGAGTGGGTACAGTCGCAGTCTCATGTAATAGTGTGTAGATAAATGTAGGTATGTAAGGAAGTGTGTGAGCCTGAGCATATCCTGGTAATAGTACCGTGGTATAATTTACTTACTGTTTTGTTATTAGGACAAACTAGCTGGTGAACGCGGTTTTGTTCGCTTCCATAGGTACCTGCTTGAATATGAAAACCGTAAAAACCATCGAATTAATCCTTTACCTACGGATTAATTCGATAGTTTTACGGTTTTACTTAGGAGGTACATGGGTCACAGAGTTTCATGTTTCTTTTACAGCTTCTGTGCTGTGACGATGACCGGAGAATGCTGTTGGTAAACATTTGAAATCTGATGTAAATTGTAAATGAACCACAAAAAAAGTAAGATAGGAACAACGACACATTTTTTTAAGAGCTGATAGATTAGCAGTGTTTTAAACCCGTTATCTTTAATTTTTGTTGTACAATAAAGTTTTATTTTATTCACACCCACACAGATAAGATAAGATAGAAAAAAACACACGGTCTTCGTCAATTGCCATTAGCAATAGGGAATGATCACATTTTTTTTTCTTTGTCCGTCGAGTAGATTATTGAAAAGTATTGAACACGTATTTTTTATTTTTTCACGCGGTTATAAAATTATGGAGATATATTGAGTTGAAATGGCGCATGACGATGTAGGTAATTTTAATACCTACTTGTGACGTAGTAAGCCCCCACTCTCCAACTTTAATGAGTTTTAACTAAGTAATTTTTTGATATTTTGATAAAACAAAAAATACGTGTCTAATATTTTTGTATTATACCTGTCTGACGGACAAAATAGAATGTTTTCTTTACCCAGTCTTCACCCCTATTCTGAAATAGGAGTAGATAATTCCATTTAAAGTCCAAGCTATGCGCTGTCTCTCAAACATACAGATCGATCTTTTATGTGGATGAATAAAGACTGTAGATTGATAAATCATAAGGTGCACAAATTCTACCTAATTATCTTGAGTCGAACGGAGAGAAAAGTGAATGGGAAACTGCGCATGTCTACTATCTTTTTAATTAAAATTTTATCGACACTTAATCATTAGCTAATGTCCTAGAATTGTGTTTTAATGGTGATTTTCATTAGTCATACTCTGAAAGTAGATCTGAAGTTGCCTGAAGAGCGGGTTGAAAGTAATACTTTTCAGCCCTAGGGAGAATCGCTTTCAACTGACAGATGTCAAATTATTAAAAAAAAACTAGTTCTATTTTCACATTTTTATTGTACCATGTTCCAACTTTCTATGCAGCCACGATGTAAAATTGAAATAACTTAGTTAAGTATTGATTAAAGGATATATATTTTTAAAACACTTTATTATAATTTAGCCTCGATTTTTTTTTTTTAGACAACTTTGATTCGGGCAAAATATTTACCATTTTTTCAATGATGAAGATGAAAAATTAAGGCTGAATAGCTGGCTGTCCACAGAAAAAAAAACAAAACAGGCGGGAAAGGAAAACGGTTTTACTCATTTTTTCTTTAGCTAATTCATGTTTTTATTTTTACTTTCCTTACTTTACTTACTATTCGTAATGAAAAGCACAGTGTTTACCTCGGGTTAAAGACTTATTTAGTCCCTCGAACTATTAGCGCCCTCACTTCGTTCGTGCGCCAAACCCCGTCTCGGGACTAAATAAGTCACTTTCACCCCTAGGGTAACAATGTACTATTAATCATTGGCTTGATTGTTCAATGTTGAACATAATACATTAATAAGTAAATACATGGATGAGATAATTTATTAGAGCAATAAATTAATAACTATGTTGACACTGATTTACTTGCAGATTTTTTGCGTTGGCCAAGGTAAACAAACCTTTCGCCTTTATTATATTAGTATACAATAATATAATAAAGGCGAAAGGTTTGTTTGGTCGAACGCGCTAATCTCATGTTCGAATTGAAAAATTACTTTAATGTTAAATAGCCTATATATCGAGGAAGCCTATAGGCTATATGACATCACGCTACGACCAACAGGAGCGGAGTATCAATGAAAATTGTTGCAAAAACGGGGAAAATGTGACGCAGATGACGTTGCGCAGGTCAGCTAGTAATAATATAATAAAGGCAATGACTTTGATTGTTTGTTATCTGCCGGATTCGAAAAAATATAATTATGTTCACCTATCTACGGACCGGCTTTGGCAAGCTCGGCTTTAACCTTGAAGATCGGGCCGTGCAGCGACCGATGCGAAAAGGCTTACCGCGTACTCAGTACATAATTTTGAACCCATTTTCATCAGCTGCTGTTCCATACATTTTCACCGTGTAGGAATTGCACTTTTGTAGGATACAGCTGTTTTTTTTAAATTACCGTTGAAAATTCTCTGCTCCAAGGACCGAAGTTTAATAAATCATGAAACAAAAAACAAATTGTGCGTGGAGTCCCTCCGCGCGGAAGAAGTGATACTTCGTAATACTACATGCGTTCGAGTGCCACGCATTCACTCTCGTTATTTTATTGAGCTTCTAAATAATATTTTGTTGTTTTCTTGTTGTATTAATATTGATTACATAATTATTTCATAAGTTTGTCGAGGTTATTCTACCCATGGAAATTGAGCGAAGGCTGGTCATACCGAAGAGTCGAATGCATGACTGTTTGCACGCCATCTTGCGGTACCTAGTAAAACTACGTAGTCACAAATCTTGTAATACTGCCATCTGTTAGTGAGTTATAGAAAATATTCCCCCTCCATGGTAGCGTTAAACTTGTTGGAAGTCGCTTAAGAAGTTTCACTTCAATAATAAAAAAAACTATTTAAGTGAATGTTACCAGTGACTGTACCACCCGGGTATAGTTAATAGTTCTTTTGTCTCAGCCCTAATTATGTTTAAGACAATGAGCTCAATGACTAGTGTGTCTATTTTCTCCAATTCCGTGTGGACTATTCAAACAAGTTGTTGTTTTAAAATAGTCTGTGACGTAATCTAATTCATGTAGTTTTTTTATTTATTTGTTATAATAGGGGATCGGACTGGAAAACGACATTCTATTCAGTCCGTCAGACAGGTAATACAAAAATATTAGACACGCATTTTTTGTTTTATCAAAATATCAAAAAATTACTATGTTAGAACTCATTATAGTTGGAGAGTGGGGGCTTACTACGTCACAAGTGGGTATAAAACTTACCTACATGTGACGTCATGCGCCATTTCAACTCAATCATCATCATCATCATCAGCCTATATTGTTCCCACTGCTGGGACGCTGGCCTTCTCTCTATGAGAGGGAATGGGCTGTAATCCACCACGCGGGCCCAGTGCGGGTTGGTAGATGTCACAATCTTCGAATTTTTAGTTCTAGGACATGCCGGTTTCCTCACGATGTCTTCCTTCACCGTTTTGAGAGCAGCGGTGATGAAATAAATTACACAAAGTAATGCGCCTGCCTGGGTTCGAACCTACGACTTACTGCTCGTAAGTCGGGGCTGCTACCACTGGGCCACCACTGCTCTTTATACCTCAATATATCTCCGTAATTTTATGACCACGTGAAAAAAGAAAAAATACGTGTCCAATACTTTTCAATAAACTACCCGACGGACAAAGAAAAAAAAATAGGATTATCCCCTATTTAAAAATATTTTGCGCGTTGGTTTTGTTGTAGATTGCCCTTGGATATGAAGGGTGAAATGTTATGATATGATGTGAAATGTTACTTGGGGTCGGCTCGTTGTTTATCATTTATTCCTTTTTTTTCATATAGGTTATTCCACAAGGGCACAGATAGGAGTCGCTCCATATTATGTACTGGTATTCAACTTCATCCAGTTTGACTGTAAGGCGACCCCAACATAGTTTGGAAAAGGCTAAGCAGATGATGATGATAGGTAATTATTTCACACACAAACCATTAGTATTTTCTTTAAAGATAGAGCAGTTTGGCCTGAGCCCCTTCGCACATGCGGCTTCCCTGGTAGCTCATAAACGGCACAAATGTGTGGATGTCTCTAACTATTCTCTTTTTCCCATGTGGGTAGGCTTAACATATAACGTATTTTGTGGCTTCCTTATTTAATATTTATTTAAAAATAGTTAATAGTTGTTTTTCTTTACTTTAATGTGTTAAATAATTAATAAACCCACCTTCGCTCTGAACTTTCCTCTCACTTTATCTCTACAACAACCACAACACTGAAACTTGACAACTTATAAATGGACAACAAACTTGTGCACAGTTTGGAGGAAATGGAGAAGCTGTTTAGCTCTCGCATGCGTGAGTATGAAGATAAGCTGCAGAGAGTTACAGCTGGAAGTATCCCTGCACACTCTGATCTAGCAACACTTTCACAAGACTTCTCAGAGTTCAAGTCCTTTGTGTGCCAAACATTTCTTCATTTCAAGACACAGATTGAACACCTTTCTTTGAGTTTGGACAAGCATGAAACTGCTATGCGAAGAAAGATCCTGCTGTTCCATGGTATTCCTGAGAAGCCCAATGAAAAATTGAACGACTCTATTCTCCATGTCGTCTCAAAGCAGCTTAAGTTAGACGACTTCAAATCAGATTCCCTAGAAGTTTGCCACAGGCTAGGAGCTTCTCTAGGTAAAACTAGACCGGTGCTGGTGCGGTTCAGTGCCATGGAATATCGTCGGTCAGTTTGGGACTGTAAAACTTCACTCAAGGGCAGCGGCATCACCATTTCCGAGTTCCTGACCAAAACACGACACGAGGTATTTATGGCTGCCCGCAAGCACTTTAGCATTAATAATTGCTGGTCTGCAGAGGGAAAAATCCTTGTCTTGACACCTGACAAGTCACGCCAGACGATTTCATCTATGGGTGAGCTTGATACTTTAATCGCGCTTTATCCCGCTGTCACCCGTGCTAACACTCCTGGCGACCCCGTGCCTGCCGCTTCGGCCTCGCCAGCAACAGCATCTACATCGCCTGTAACCGCAACCCCCAGAGGGAAGCTCGTGAGGAAAGCTCGTCGCTAAGTTTGCTACCATATTTTATTTTGTTTGTTACACCTACACCGCTTATTGTCAGTACATTCATGTTTATATCTTTGTTGTTCTACCCTTAGTTTTTATGCTACTTTTTCCTCACTTTACTTTCCCTAGCCGGTAGACGTATTTGTAAATTTGACATTTGTTGTAATGTTGTGACGTCTGTCAAATCATCAAAGTCAGTTTAATTTTTTGTAAGTTGCGTTCCGTTTCACCTCTTTTTGTTTTCCTTTTTATTGTTTACAATTTGTGGCTGTTATTCTAGATATTTTTTTCCTTTTCTCTTAATTTTTCTGTTTACCATTTGGAACTGATTTCCTTTACATTATTACGCTATACCAGCCATGATGAGTGTTGTTAAAGTCTCTATCAGCGGCAGCGCCTCGGTGATTTTATTAGTTATGTGTATTTGACTATTGTTGTTCTAAGCAAAACAATAATAGTTAAGTTTACTTTAGTAATTAAGTTAAGTACTATTTAAACCATACATACCTATATATATTTATTAGTATTTTTATTTATTATTTATGCAAACTATGAGCAATGTCGATCTTGATGATGATTTTTTCTCCTGTTCTTCCTCTTCTAGCAGTTTCCTCAGTGCGGCTAGTGGTTCTTCCTCCCCTCTGACTCTCAGTGATCAGATTTCCTCTTTGATTACCCACCTCCCAAATAATCTTAACATAGCCCACATTAATGCCCAGAGTGTTCCTGGTCACTACTCCGATCTTCTGGCTTCCTTTAACTGTGCTCAGATAGATGCTTTACTGATCTCCGAGTCCTTCCTTAAACCCTCTCTTTTATCAGTACACTTTGCCCTTCCTGGTTATGTCCTTATTCGTAATGATAGAACCGGGAAGGGTGGTGGTGGTGTAGCCATTTACTTGCGCGCTGATATTCCGTATAGGGTTGTTAGTACATCGCCATCTACGTATTCGGGATCAGCGGAGCATCTATTTCTTGAAATTTCACTACGCCGCGTTAAAATGCTTCTGGGGGTTGTGTATAGTCCTAACCTCAGCATCGACTACTTTGACTCTTTTGACTCGCTTTTAAACGATTTCTGCCCAGCTTACGACCACGTAGTATTGATGGGTGATTTTAATACATGCCTTCTTAAAAATGACAATCGTACTCAGAAACTTCAATCTATCCTTTCTTCCTTTAATCTCAGTATTCTGCCTCTTTCTGCTACTCATCATTTCCCAAATTGTACCCCTTCTCTTCTGGACCTGATAATTGTTTCTAATTCTAATAATGTTTCTATCCACGGACAGCTTACTGCTTGTTTTTCCTACCACGATCTCATATTTTTATCTTATAAGTTACGACCTCCTAAGCGCAAGCCGCAATTTATTCTCCTCCGGAACTACAAGGGCATAGATTTGGAGGCATTACTGCATGATGCTGGTAGCATCGACTGGACGGACATCTTGGAGAGTACGTGTATCAACGAAATGGTTCGTATTTTTAATAACAAAATACTGAGTTTATATGATTGCCATGCCCCTATACGTAGAGTGAAGGTTAAATATGTTCCGGCTCCCTGGCTTACTCCTGCCATTAAAGATGCGATGGCTAGTAGAGATAGAGCCAAAAGAAGGTTAAAACGTTGTCCTTCCGAGCGCAATCTAACTGCGTACAAATTGTTGCGTAACAGCTGCAGTCGTATGTGTAGAGATGCTAAGAGACGCTACTTCCACAATTCTCTCGACAACCGCAATTCTTCTGAAGTCTGGAAGTTTTTAAAATCTGTCGGCATTGGCAAGTCTCCAGTTGTTTCTGGTAGCGACACTGACGTGTGTGCTCTTAACAATCATTTCTCACGCCCCCCTGTTACGTTGGATCCACACGTCAGGTCGATTACTTTAAATAGACTTTCCTCTTTGCCTTTGCCGCATTGTGAACCCTTTGTTTTAAGACCTGTAAGTGAGAGTGAGGTCAAAAAATCAATTTCTGCCATCTCCTCCTCTGCTGTTGGTAATGACAACCTTTGCTTAAGAATGATTTCACCTATCCTTCCCGCATTACTTCCCGTTTTAACTCACATTTTTAACTACTCCTTATTTTCTTCTACTGTACCTGAGGCCTGGAAACAAGCCCATATCATCCCCTTACCCAAAATTTCCGATCCTGTCTCTCCGACCGATTTCAGACCCATTTCCATCCTTCCATATCTCTCTAAAGTTCTTGAGCACATTGTCCATCAGCAACTCACTGCCTACCTTTCGAAGAATGACCTGCTTAGTCCTTTTCAATCTGGTTTTCGTCCTGGTCATAGCACTGTGACGGCTCTCTTAAAAGTTACTGATGATATTCGCTGGGCTATGGACCACAAGTCTCTTACGTTACTTGTTCTTCTAGACTTTAGCAGTGCCTTTAACTCTGTTGATTTCGACATCCTTCTTGGGATCCTCAATTCTCTCAATTTCTCCACTTCCACTATTAGTTGGTTTGACTCCTATCTTAAAGGCCGCTCGCAGCGTGTTCGTCTTGATGAGTCTTGTTCTGATTGGTGCCCTCTTAGCGCGGGTGTTCCTCAGGGTGGCGTTCTCTCTCCTCTTATCTTCTCTATTTTTATTAACTCGGTCACCAGAGTTATTTCTTCCTTTTTCCATCTGTATGCCGACGACTTGCAGCTTTACAATCATTTCTTAAGGGAAGATGCGGAAGCCGCTGTGTCTGCGATGAACAAGGACCTGGATTTGATTAGCGAGTGGTCGCGGTCCTTTGGACTGCAAATCAATCCTAAGAAATCTCAGGCCCTGATCATCGGGGGCAGGTATATGCGGAATAGGCTCGATGTTGCGTCGCTGTCTCCACTCAGGCTGAATGGAGTTCAGATTGACTACGCAACCAAGGCTAAAAACCTGGGGGTGACTATGGACTCCTACTTATCATGGACTTCCCATGTTTCAGAAGTTAGTCGCAAAGTGCATTACACGTTCCACTCATTAAAATGCCTCCAAAGCTTCTTGCCATTGAAAACCAAAATCTCCCTTGCGCAAACCCTCATTCAGCCCATCATTGATTATGCTGATGCCTGTTTTTTGGATGCCACCGAGGAGCTTTTAAATAAACTTGAGCGCTTGCAAAATATCTGTATTCGTTTTGTTTTTAACCTTAAGAAGTACGACCATGTTTCCAATTTTCGCAACATACTCAAGTGGCTCCCTATTCGACTTCGCAGGAACTCTCGGATATTGTGTTTGCTATTTAACATCCTTCATAACCCTAAAAGGCCATCCTATTTGCGGGAACGCTTTTCCTACTCTCGTCCTTCAGATGCACCTTGCAGGTCGCATCTTAGGAAACTCCTTAAATCCCCTCCCCATTCTACCGACTTCTACTCCTACTCCTTTACTGTACACGCTGTGCGGTTGTGGAACTCACTGCCGCCTGACATAAGGGACTGCCAAACTATTGCAGTTTTCAAGAGAAGAGTGAAAGAACATTATCTTTCCATTCCGTCATAGTTGCATAGGTATTTATAATATATTATTGTATTTATTTTAATTGTATTTATATAATAGTTATATATTTTGTTTTTGTATGTAAAAGTAAGTTAGTATATTTTTATATTGTATTTTATATTTGAAATAGTTATTTGCTTTATGTTTTATGTTTTCCATTTTCTCTTCTTCTTTTACACACTTTGTCTACATCTCTTTTTTTATTATCTCCTTTCGCAGGTATGCTGGAAGAGATTTCTTTAGAAATAAGCATTACCTTTGTACCTATTTTCTTTTCCTTTCTTCTTTTCTGTATTTAGTGTGTACATAAATTGTTAAATAAATAAATAAATAAATATTCTCAATCTTATTTTTTTTTCTATTCTTTCTTCTGTTTAATCAGATGCTTTACAATAGTTTTTAAATCATTACACTCTTTTGTTTAGAATAGTTACAGCACGGATGGCAACATTTGTGTCACTTGTTTAATCAAGTCTTTTTGTAATATTTTCGTCTTATTTTTGTTGGTGTATAGTCTTTTTGTAATATTTTCTTCTTATTTTTGTTGGTGTATAGTCTTTTTTTTTATTTACCGATTGTTTGTGAATGTGTGGACACTGTAGGCCTTATAGATTCCTAGATCCTTAGTAACTTTTTATCTTGTTCTACGTTTTGAAGTAAGCTATCGATTTATTGTCGGGCCTACGCTGTCCTCCCATACTTAAGTACTAACGCTCTGTAACATAAAAATATTGTAAAACTAAAGGATTTTAAAAAAGAAACCATGGAGATTCTTGCCGGTTCTTCTCCATAGAAAACGACCAACCCGAACCGAGCACCTTTTTGTAGACGTTTTATAAGTGCCCATGTAGGCCTACGTGAAATATTTTGATTTGATTTGTTTTTCCTCTTCATCTATCAAAACTGGTAGAAAGGTTATCAAATAAAACAAAGGTGTTACAAAACTCAAATACTTTTTTATTCCTTACAAAGTAAAGGCATTGTACATAAACTATATCATTGCAATTGTTTGCATGTTTTTTATTTCGTGTGCAAGAATAAGAAGTATGTACATCTAAAACTAGGCGCTTAATCGTAGCGTTACATTTAGTTATAATTAACTATATTTAAACTAGAAATGAGCAGTCAGTCTGTCTATCTCGTATAAGTCAGACATTATTTCTTCCACCTTTGTGCCGATTTTCTTGGCGATCTGTAACAAAACAATTATTATGTTAAATAAGATAACATCATATAGTGACTGGTAATACGTGACTGATACCTAAACACGTGATTATACTCACGATAACAAACAACTTTTCATAAAAAAAACTTTTTTTATTTATATACATTCACTTTTATCACAAAAATACTACAGCCATATGAAGCTTTTGGTTGCAGCTTACGGAGCGGTGCGGGCGCTCTGCCTACCCACTGTTGTGCGGTACGATATTAATGAGACAGAACGGAGAATCACGTGTTTAGGTATCGGTCACTTATTACCAGTACCAATTATTGTTTGTTTGTAACGATTTAACTCAAAAACTACTCGACTGATTTAAATTTCTTTACCGAGTGCTATATTATATCAGAATATACCCCTATTGATGAAAAATTTTTTTTTCTTTGTCTTTCGGGTAGATTATTGAAAAGTATTGGCCACGTATTTTTTTCTTTTTTCATGTGGTCAAAAAATTACGGAGATATATTGAGTTGAAATGGCGCATGACGTCACGTGTATGTATTTTTTATACCTACTTGTGACGTAGTGAGCCCCCACTCTCCAACTTTAATGAGTTTTAACTAAGTAATTTTTGATATTTTGATAAAACAAAAAATACGTGTCTAATATTTTTATATTACCTGTCTGACGGACAAAATAGAATTTCGTTTTCTTTACCCAGTCTTCACCCCTATTTTCCAAGTGCTATACTTTTCACTAATATACCAGAAAGACACAGAAAAAAAATTGTCATCATCTCTATTTGCTAGTTTTATGTCCTGTGTTACTCACATCTTGTTTCTCCACGTTGGGCATAGTGGTGTATTGCGTGACGAGATCACCGTCCAGCATCCCACGCGCGGGACCTCCGCCTACAGGCCGGCGGGCAGACTTGTACGTCCTGGATGGGAGACAAAAGTATTTTTGCGTTCAATTATGGTACTTAGCAGCAGGGGCAGTTAAAACTGTAGCATAACGACCCATTTGTAAGATTTTGTGGTTAACTCCGTACACTGATGTTGTGAGTTAAGTACAGAAGAGAAACACGTTTTCAGCAAGATTCACCAATAACGTTTTATTTAGGCAAAAGTTACCGTGTTATAGTAATAGACGATTCTCTCAAAGTTGTTATAATATTAATTCACACGTAGCACGTATAGTACGGGATCCCGTTATAGAACCACCTTCACCGAGCTGGTTAATGGATAAAACGTATTTAATATTCAATTTATTATGTCAGTAAAAATATTGCATATGGGGTGTCTAAAAAATTTCAGTCTGTATTTTTTTTTTTTAATGTTTCACCGGTTTGGTTAATAGACAAATTCCATACCAATCGAAGTATAAAGCCCATAGAATATGCAAACGGTTGCCTTTTCATTTCCCGTCACAACTCTCGGGTAGGCGGGTATAAACAGGTAAATCGATACTAGTAACTTGCACCGGTCTGGTTGATGAATAAAAAAAAGGCAACCTAACGTTTGCTTATTCTATGGGCTTAAAACTTTCGATTGGTATGGAATTTAAAATGTATTAACCAAACCGGTGGAAAGTTAAAAAAAAAAAAACACATTCTGGACTGTATTCCTAAACCTAACTAACAATGTACCTAGTTAAATTAAACTGACCTAAAAGCCCTGGGATTAAGTCCAGCTATATGGCAGCAGTAGTTATTCATAACGTTCTGCAACATCAGCAGTCGCCGGTACATCTTCTCTGTGATCGGTAGCACGTAGCCGACGCCGCCGTCCAGGGTTGCTGTGAGAGAAATAGTTTCATATTAGGGGCACAATTTTTTAAAGGAGTCTGTATGTTGAGTGGAGACCGCTAATCGTCGAGCGTAGAATTGTAATTAAGTAAATTTTATTTTTATTTTATTTATATATACAATAATGGGATACAGAAAAGTTTTAATATGTTCAGCCGCATGTCGTGGCGTACAAATTGGTAAGAAGAGATGGTGCATTAACCTTGATATTATTCATAAAAATCACATTTCATCATTATTCATTAAAGATTAGGTATAATTACAATTCAATAAGTATATTTTTAACCGACTTTTAAAAAAAAAAGGAGGTTCTGAATTCGGATGTTTGTATTTTTTTAGATACAATTCAATGTCAAAGTAGTCATTAATTAAATTGGTCAATAAAAATAATTGTCATTTAAAATGTCAATTCCAAATTAAATTAATTCCAAAAATACAATAGATTACAATAACATATAAAAAAATACAACATTGTCATATCAAAAACGAAGAAAATTGTCCTCTTTCATAAACTCTGCTATACTGTAATATGCTCTTTCAGTTCGTAAACTCTTCAATTTACTTTTTAGAGCAAATATATTTAACGTAAAAGGTCCTTTGTTGTTTCTACGTAAGTTTTAATAAGATTAATTGATGTTGCATTTTTGAGATATGAGACTTTTTTGTCAAACTGCAGCAGTAACTTTAAATTTAGTTTTGTTGTTCAGTGTTTTACATATGAATTAGCATTCAAAATATTATTATTACATTGTTTGGTGCTACGGCACCCAGATTTTTTATGTCACATAAAGGCTAGTACGATGATTCATCTCCTCTTTTTTATGTGGTGGAAAACTCACGCCAGACACCTTTAAAGTATGTTAAATTGGAACACAAAAAGTTGGAAAAAAAACATCTTTTGAAAAGACGTAGTTCTGGCGCTAATGGGAAACACAAACTTTATCATCTGCATTTTAAATATTATAAATAAATCAAGGAGTTGGACGTCGTCGCCGAGTGAAGCCTAGAAAACTCAACTACTAATAGGCGTTTGTGAGAGATTGGCCGAAAAACCACACGGAGAGAAAAGTGGAAGGCCTTTGCTGAGCAGTGGGACAATATAGGCTAAGAAAAAAATGGGTTGCACTCCGGGAGTGCCGGCAGAAGTGAAAACTTGAATATTAACGTTGTACATTTTTGATATTTTGGAATGGTTAGGGAACAATTTTGCACGAATTGCTTTAATTATCAGTACAAAAGTACTATAATTTATGTGGTAAAATACAATATTTATTTATTGCGCTATCGTACACAAACATGACAATTTATATTACATTAGAAACCGAAGGTTTTGTTTGTGCATAAGATAATTATCAAGTTTTGGAAACCCAAACTCAATGACACATGTCATAAAGTTCAAATTCCTTCGTAACCTAATCTCAATCCATCTTACGAATTTTCGATCAGGACACGTGACCTGACGCGAGTTTAGCATTTTTTACCCATCACCAAAGTGTACAACGCCGCTAAAGAAAGTTTCTCTTCAATAAATAATAAAGACAACTCACTGAACATAGTAACGTGTCGCTTGTGCGAGGTAGTGGGCACAGGTCGCGAGTTGATGCGGAACATCGCGTTGACCTGCTGGCCCAGGTGGTAGTCGCTCTTGCGGATCAGGCGCTGACCTGGAGAGATTATATATTGATGAACTAGCCTATACCCGCGGCTTCGGCCGCTTGGAGTTCGGTACTTGTTCCACAAGGTGGTACGACTCGTAGACCGGTGTCTTAAGAGCGTTTACACCTTACGAGATTTCATAAAAACTTTCAAGTCGCTAATTTCCGAAATAACTAAACCTTAAAATATACTAAAAAACATTTTCGAAAAATAGTGTTAAACCTAAATTAGACCGATTGTAAATCTATATATATAAAAGAAAGTCGTGTTAGTTACTTCACTTATAACTCAAGAACGGCTGAACCGATTTAGCTGAAAATTGGCAGGGAGGTAGTTTAGAGCCAGGAGAAGGACATAGGATACGGTAGGGTAGGGTAGGGTAGGGTAGGTAGGTAGGATAGGGTAGGTAGGTAGGGTAGGGTAGGTAGGTAGGGTAGGGTAGGTAGGTAGGGTAGGTTAGGTAGGGTAGGTAGGTAGGGTAGGGTAGGTAGGTAGGGTAGGGTAGGTAGGTAGGTAGGGTAGGTAGGGTAGGTAGGTAGGGTAGGGTAGGTAGGTGGGTAGGGTAGGTAGGTAGGGTAGGGTAGGTAGGTAGGGTAGGGTAGGTAGGTAGGGTAGGGTAGGGTAGGTAGGTAGGGTAGGGTAGGTAGGTAGGGTAGGTAGGTAGTAAGGGTAGGGTAGGGTAGGGTAGGGTAGAGTAGGTAGGTAGGGTAGGGTAGAGTAGGTAGGTAGGTAGCGTCGGGTAGGGTAGGTAGGATAGGGTAGGTAGGTCGGATAGGGTAGGTGGGTAGTAAAAAGTGCATTGCAACGCATGCTGGGTACAGCTAGTTTTCTATAGAAACACAAAATTCCAATAGGGATGGTGACTCATTTTTTTTAAATCGTCTATCGGGTAGAATATAAAAAGTATTTGACACGTATTTTTTCCTTTTTCACGTAATCGTAAAATTACGGAGATATTTTGAGTTGAAATGGCGCATGACGTCACGTCTCAGTACATTTTATACCTAGTTGTGACGTAGTGAGCCCCCACTCTCCAACTTTAATGCGTTTTAACTAAGTATTTTTATGTTAACATGATAAAACAAAAAATACGTATCTAATATTTTTGTATTACCTGATTGACGGACAAAATAGAATTTCGTTTTCTTTACCCAGTCATCATCCCTATTATATTTCTTTTTTAAAGACATTTCGGAAATGTTTTTTTAGTAACTTTTTAGACCTATGTATCCTGCTTATGCGTATTAAGTTTCATTAAAATCGGTTCAGTCATTTCGGAAAAAACGACTTGAAAGTTTGTATGAAATACCGTAAAGTGTAAACGCTCTTAATGGGTTTATCTGTTTCTTAGCGTATCGCTGGCAAAAGGTTCAAATATGTTTAGTTCAAAACTCAGGCACGCGAACTCCGCTCACTGATGCAGTTAATAGATCGTCCAGTGCGCAGGTGTCGGAGCCTGCGGTGCGAGATGGTGCAGTGGACCATTGTCCGAATCTGAACCGGCCCTGAACCCACATCTGCAGAGATAGTGTTTGCTCCGCCCGACTTGGGTCGAAGTCAGTTTAAAGATTTTCAAGACGGCATTGGCTGGGCTAGCTGGACCCATGCAGAAAGAACCTTAACGTAGCCAAAAGACACCTTGTTCTCACTGTCATTCTGATCAGTTTTTCGTTCTGGACCGGAGAGCTCCAGAAAGTGGTTATTTTAGCAGGCGTGGCCAGTCCCGTCCAACTTCAGCTCAGCGGCCTTTTGAGCAATATCAGTAATTTGTGTTTTGGAGCGCAGTGGCATTGCGTACACGGTCGGAGACCAATGTTCTAACTTTATTAATTAATGTTTATAATTATAAATGTTTACCTCCATAGCTCTCCCTCGCTTGCGGCTGGTACATGAACAACGCCAGGTTCCCTTCAGACTCGCTCACTAGGAAGCCTAGCGTTGTGTTATCGACCATGAATTCCATGTCAAGTATCTGTAACAAAAATAAAAAATGGAGTTCCTCCGCGCGGAAGAAGTGAAACGTCGTAATACTACACGCATGCGTTCGAGTGCCACGCATTCACTCTCGCTCTGTCTCTTTTTATTCCATAGTAGCGTTAAACGTTTAACGCAACCTTGTTGGAAGTCCCATAAGAAGTTTCACTTCAAAACATGTTATTTTGATTGGTTTGTTGGTTCATTTGATGAATGCAGCAAGACTGACATCAGCATCATTCTCCGGCTCTTTTCCCAATTTATCTGAAGTTATTGCAGCATGTCTTCTTCCATACTTCGCTATTACTCGTCATTTCATCAGACGTGGAGGGAAAGTTTTGATTATGAATGTAGATGGGTGTAAGAGTAGAGGAAGACCCAAAAATTCAATGGAAGGACTGTGTGAAGGATGATATGGCAAGAAAGTAGATGTCTGATGACCAGTAATAGAGAAGTATGGAAGAAGAAGACATGCTGCGCCGACCGCAAATAAATTTGAATACGGGTATAAAAACGATGATGATGATGATGATGAATTTCCGCGCAGCAACGCCTGTTTCCACAACTACACGGTGTAAATCACCTCATCACGAAGCCGTCAACCAAGCATTCTGTACATGAAACTAAGTAACTTTACGCAAAAATTATTGCGGGGAAACGACTTTTTTTTGGGGGTGTAAAATCATGTTTTGTGGTAGAACTCAATACAAGGTGTTGTTTTGCATCCTCGTCAAATTCAAGGAGGTAACTATGCTAATGATTCTCTTCCCGAATCAATAACAAAATGGGTAGGTAACTTTTATGTTTTTTTCTTTTTTACGGAAATCGGTAAGTGTGAACCACCGTGTTTTAAACGTAGCCCGTCTGGTTCTTGCCTTATAACCTCGCTCACACACATACAAACAATCTCAAACGTTTATTCGATAATTTCTTATTCCCTAAACCACGTTAAGGGGGTTATTCTGAAATACTGACAAACTAAAACCATCAAAAAAATCAGCGTTTATTAATAATTAACTAGGTACCGTAATTTTAATTGATTATTTATGTCTTTAGTGACCACCTCCTGAAATTTGACGAGGTTGCAAAACAACACCTTGTATAACGCACTCAAAACATTGTGCTGATGGACGGATTGAATAGTACGGGGGTCGTGGAGGTGTTTAAAGTAAAAAACTTACATTAAAAACTTGTATTTAAAAAAATACTTGTCAAAAAGTTGGAACTTTGACCCCTAATATCTCCGTAACTAGAAGGTTCCCAGGTATGGTGTAGAACAAAAAAATGATCGCAATGACAGGGAGAACCAGTGCCTTTCGGCTTCGTTAAGAGGTGTTTTACACCCTTTATAGTTATTTTCCCGTGTACTTTGTAGAATAATAAACGTACCTGCGCACTCCTGAGGTCCCTGGACACGAGCGACAGAGTCCTGTGTTGTGCTTGGTATCGCAACAGCGAGATGGACTTGTATACGTCCGCCACCAGCACTAAGTTCTTCACTGACAGCATCTTGTGTACGTAGATCTGGGTGTCTATGAACGCGACGCCTACTAGGTCGTTGTCTTTGAGTTGCCAGATGTAGATCTGTGGACAGAAATAATGCATTATTTAGGGCAATAAGACGTGTAAATGGATTCTTCACGAAGCCGTCAACCAAATATTCTGTACACCTAACTACTTAACTCTCCGCGAAAATTATTGTTGTGAAACGAAACGAAAAAATATCACGTTTTAAGATAAGACTCAATGTAACACACTCAAAAAATTGTGCTGATGGATGCATGGAATAATACTGGGCGGTGTTTAAACTTTTGAACTTTTCGCCATTGTCACATATACGTGAGACGCAAGCGCGTGCCCTGTACGCCAACGTCACAAATATGTGACAAAAAATGTGGTGCACTATAACACGAAATAAGCAATTTAAATCATTACTTTTATGTGTGTATATTTATATATCTTTCGAATGTGATCTATATACAAGGTGTAAATCACCTCATCACGAAGCCGTCAACCAAGCATTCTGTACATGAAACTAAGTAACTTTACGCAAAAATTATTGCTGGGAAACGACTTTTTTTTGGGGGGTGTAAAATCATGTTTTGTGGTAGAACTCAATGTAACGCACTCAAAACATTGTGCTGATGGACGGATTGAATTGACAGGGGTCGTGGAGGTGTTTAAAGTAAAAATCTTACATTAAAACCTTGTATTTACAAAAATACTTGTCAAAAAGTTGGAACTTTGAACCCTAATATCTCCGTAACTAGAAGGTTCCCAGGTATGGTGTAGAACAAAAAAAATATCGCAATGACAGGGAGAACCAGTGTCTTTCGGCTTTGTTAAGAGGTGTTTTACACCCTTTATATTAAATGTCTTATCAAGAAATAAGTTAACAATACTTTTGGAATCCCTTTTTTTATTTGTAAGTATTTGCGGTGAATTTGTGGCTTGGCGTGGAGGGCATGCGTGTGCGTTTATAATCTGGCGTTCAAAACGTTATAGTAAAAAAAAATACTTGAGAAATAGATGGAACTTTGACAGTCAATATCACCGTTATTAGAAGGTTCCCAGGGAACTAAAAAAATATGGCAGCGACGAGGAAAACAAGTGTCTTTTGGCATTATAAAAATAAAATATAGAAGAAAAAATCTCATCACTGATTTTATTCGAAACTCCCTAAATGCCTCAAGAACGAAACACAATTTTGTTATATCTGACGAAAGGTAAAATCCGTGTCAGGTCAGTTTTGTTCTCAGGGTGCGATGGAGAAAACCGACCTTAGTCCTAATATTTAAATTCTACAGGAAAAAATAAAATTTTATCAGCATATTGTAATTTAGAAGAACTAAGAAGGAAAATGGATGGGTTTTAGTCAGTACAAGTCTGACACTTCCTCCGCCCAGAGCGGGAGGGTCATTTGATGATTTCCAATCTGTAAAAAAGAGGTAATTTAGGAAGAGTGACATGTGCCTGTTACTCGTACCTTCTGTCCGACCGCAGATATAAGATAGCCGAGCACCTGCGTGAGCGCGGTGACAGGTCCCTTCTGCTCCTTCGCGTACAACTCCTTGAACCTGTTCTTGGTGAGCGGCTGGCCTGGCTCCGGCACTACGTCTATTATGTCGTAGATTATTATCTGGAAATAACAACGAATAAGTATCAATGATTTTTAACACTTGATAGTTTTAGTCACCATGTCAATAAAAAAAAAAACAATTCTAATAGACGGTTCTAATAACACTAGAAATTCGGGATATTCACAATGTTTATTATTTGTATTATAAACTAGCGGTGCCCGCGACTTCGTCCGCGTGGAATTTAACAAAAAAAGTTATTACGTTTTTTTTTTTTTTTTTTTGCATTTTTTTATGATAAATTTAGAATTCTTCTAAAATAGAAGTAGCCTAAGTTACTCCTTACATCAGCTCATCAGTTGCTTGCATCAGTTATTACTTACATCAGCTATCTGCCAGTGAAAGTCCCGTCATAGTAATGACTTACCCTTCCTCTGGAAGTGATGTCTTCACTATAATTGTAGTTTGTTCCTATCGCTATGTATCCTCTCAGACCCGACCTGAAATAGAAAAAGAATACTATAAGAAGATACACAAAGATTAGATTGGCTCGTGCCCGCGACCTTCGTCCGCATGAAATTATTGTAAAAATAGTTTATTAGTTTCCTCTTTCAATCGATTTTTTTTTAACAAGGGTTTTATTTATTTTGGCACGGAACTATAATTCTTTTTCTAATAGCCTTAGTTACCGGTAAAACGGGGGGAATAGGGATGCGAGGGAGAATAGGGATACGAGGGAGAATAGGGACAAAACTTTGAATGGGATTTCATCATTGAATACAAATAATTCGTCACTAAAAAGCTATTGGGCTAAATTCTGGTTTAATTTAATAAACAATAGAATATTTTTAGGCTATCAATAATATTTAAATAACTAGAAAATGCATTTCAAATTTTCGTCCCGATTCACCTCCGTGTTCCTATTCACCCCATTTTACGGTACTCCTTATAACATCAACTATCTGTCAGTAAAGGTCCTGTCAAAATTGATCCAGCCGTTTTGAAGATTAATAGGAACAAACAGAAACTTGCATATGTACATGTTGCATATTTTTTGCATTTATGATGCATATTTCGACCACGTTAAGTTGTATATTATAGTTCGGGGTCTATTATTTTAGGACACTTACCTAGTCCCCTCATAAGACAGTGAGACATTCTTCAAACAAGTGACATGTTCCCACTCGTCGAGCTCTATCCGAGTGTTCGGTATTATCTCCCACGAAACAGGCGAGAACAGGGTCACGAAGAACTTGTCCTGTAGAGGGTA
Source organism: Cerastis leucographa (assembly GCA_963082945.1). NCBI lineage: Eukaryota > Metazoa > Arthropoda > Insecta > Lepidoptera > Noctuidae > Cerastis > Cerastis leucographa. The sequence goes on along the minus strand of OY720369.1, from coordinate 1,606,263 downwards.
CGGAAATCTGAAAGCAATGAGGTTGTATTAAAGTTCGTTTTTACATGCACAATGAGATACCCAACGATACTCGTAGACTAAATAAAAGCGCTCTGTATCAACACCGAGCTCACCATCATCTGCCTAGCCTTTTCCTAAACCATCTTGGGGTCGGCTTCCAGTCTAACCGGATGCAGCTGAGTACTAATATTTTACATGAAGCGGCTGCCTATCTGACCTCCACAACCCAGTAACTGGATAATAAGATACCCCTTTGCAAGACTATCCAGTCTTCTGTCAGTAATCAAACTTTTCGACATTGGGCTCACCACGAGAGTTAAAAAAGTCACAGTCCAAAAGCGCGTAGGGTTAACGATATCGTCATGAAAGACATGAGTGTCTAGTTAGACTGTTCAGCTGCATCTAGTTAGACTGGCAGCCGACCCCGATGTAGATGACAATATAATTTATCTACTTCGGTTTCGTTATATTCGAATTACGAAATTGACAGCGGTTTCATTATGATACCCATAACGACACAAGTTGCACTATGCGAATCGTCATAAATTATTCTAAAACACAAGCAAAGACATTCTGAACATACAGCCTCGTACCTATAATATTACTTCGAAATCGAGACAATGTAAATGATGTTTTTAAAAATGGAACAAGTTTAGAACAAAAGTATCGTATACTATTTGGCTGTTGCGGCTACAAGATCTTTGCCTTATACTTATTAAAGACTAAATAAAAAAGAAGTGGACGCGGGAAAAAAAATCTGAGTGAAATGTTATTCCAAATTTTATTAAAAATGTCTTCAACATCAAGTGATATGGAAAATACTCCACCAGATATAGCAAAAAGAGCAGTTGGGGCTTCAAATAATTTACTACCAGAAATCAAGACATGTATATGAGAAATGTTATGAAGACAATAGTCAGTGTGTAGTTAAGTTTCTATTAAAAATACTTTTTTGTCTACATCTGTGTTTCATTCCTTCCTTCGTAGATAAAATCTTGTATGCAACTGTACGTTATTGGTATTTTAATAACTCGTGCCCACCTATTTCGGTACGCGCTACGCTTGTACCGAAAAATGGCACTCGTATTAAAACACCGTCCATAACGTAACAGTTGCATAAATAGCTATTATCTACACTATGATCCGCCACCGCTTTGCATGAGTGAACCGAGATACTGAAAGTCGGAGCAGACAGGAAGACAGTTGTCATCTTGCTCTCCTGGACTGGAGAAACCGCCGTAATTGTCGGTTTTATTGAAGTGAAACTTCTTATGCGACTTAGAATAAGTTTAACGTTTAACGCTAGCATTTCTAAAACTCACTAAGAGATGGCAGTATTACAAGATTTGTGACTACGTAGTTCTACTAGGTACGCAAGATGGCGTGCAAACAGTCATGCATTCGACTCTTCGGTGTGACCAGCCTTCTCTCAATTTCCATGAGTAGAATAACCTCGATAAACTTACGTAATAATCATGTAATAAAAATAATACAACAAGAAAACAACAAAATATTATTTAGACGCTCAATAAAATAACGAGAGTGAATGCGTGGCACTCGAACGCATGCGTGTAGTATTACGAAGTTTCACTTCTGCCGCGCGGTGGGACTCCACGCACTATTTTTTTTCTGCCTTATTGGAGGAAGAGCTTCTGTTGCTACTTCTTCAAACTGCTCTGGATCTCAAGTCCATATTCACCGACAAGAACAATGAATCTGTATCCAGGCTGGAATAATGTAAATAAAATCTCACCTATCTCCCTTATTATCGCTGCTCTTCTCCTTATCCTCGCCGTTGAACTTGTAGTAGGAGGTGGTGGGAGTATGCGTGGAGGCGACGAGGCAGTAGGTCTTGGACTCGAGGTGGAACGTGACGAAGTGCGGCGTCACGCGCAGCGGCACCTTGCGCACCGGCCACCACGCGTCGTACGACAGGTGCGTCGGCAGCGCGCTGATGCGGAGCGACGACTGGGGGGAGATATACCGAGATAAGTACCCAATCTCAACACACATTATCTCTGTCATCTCTGACCAAGACTAGAGTCAAGAGCAAACACATATCAAACAAGCTTATGCCCGCGGCGTCGCCCGCGTGGAGTTCGATAATTATCCCACGAGAACATATTATCGGGATGAAAAGTATCCTATGTCTTAATCCAGGTTATAAACAACCCGTGTGCCAAATTTCATACAAATCCATTCAGTAGATTTTGCGTGAAAGAGTAACAAACATCCATCCATCCATCCTCACAAACTTTCGCATTTATAATATTAGTATGATAAAATAAAAAACGGGTTGCACTACGAGAGTGCCGGCGGAAGTGAAAACCTGAATATTAACGTTGTGCATCTATATATATAAAAGAAAGTCGTGTTAGTTACTTCACTTATAACTCAAGAACGGCTGAACCGATTTAGCTGAAAATTGGCAGGGAGGTAGCTTAGAACCAGGAGACGGACATAGGATACGGTAGGGTAGGGTAGGTAGGTAGGGTAGGGTAGGTAGGTAGGGTAGGGTAGGGTAGGTAGGTAGGGTACGGTAGGTAGGTAGGGTAGGGTAGGTAGGGTAGGGTAGGTAGGTAGGGTAGGGTAGGTAGGTAGGTAGGGTAGGGTAGGTAGGTAGGGTAAGGTAGGTAGGTAGGTAGGGTAGGGTAGGTAGGTAGGGTAGGGTAGGTAGGTAGGGTAGGGTAGGTAGGTAGGGTAGGGTAGGGTAGGTAGGTAGGGTAGGGTAGGTAGGTAGGGTAGGGTAGGTAGTAAGGGTAGGGTAGGGTAGGGTAGAGTAGGTAGGTAGGGTAGGGTAGAGTAGGTAGGTAGGTAGCGTAGGGTAGGGTAGGTAGGATAGGGTAGGTAGGTCGGATAGGGTAGGTGGGTAGTAAAAAGTGCATTGCAACGCATGCTGGGTACAGCTAGTTTTTGATATTTTAGAATGATTAGGGAATAGTTTTGCATCAATATAAAAGTACTATAATTTATGTGGTAAAATGCAGCATTCATTTATTGCGCTATCGTATACAAACATGAAAATTTATATTACATTAATAATTTAACACTTCAGAACTATTACAATCCGTCTTAGGAATTTAACCTCTTTAGAGCAACCGAAGGTTTTGTTTGTGCATAATTATCCAGTTTTGGAAACCCAAACTCAATAACAGATGACATAAAGTTCAAATTCCTTCGTAACCTAATGTCAATCCGTCTTACGAATTTTCGATCTGACGATATAACAATTACTGGGGTTTAACATTGTTTACCCATCACTGAAGTGCACAACGCCGCTAAAGAAGTTTTCACTTCAAAAAAAGTTTGGTTCAGAGTAAAGTAAAGTAAATTTTTTCATAAGTTTTTTTTTTAATACAAATTTTAATAGTCGTAACTTTACTTTAAATACTTTCATTACGCCTGTACAACTCAATGCATCGATCAGCACAATGTTCTGAGTGCGTTACATTGTGTCTTATCGTACAAAGTGATTTTTTACCCCAAAAACGTCGTTTCCCAGCCATAGACAGTTAATTAATTTGATTATATTGTATGTAGAGTTACTTGTTAGTTGAGGAGCTCGTGGCTAAATAATAACGTCCGCACGGGTCGATCTTTAAGGTTAAGCCGTGCTTGTCGAGGTAGGTCCGTGGATGGGTGACTATAATTACATACCGAGTTTCCTCCGTGTCTCAGAAAGCACGTTAAGCTGTTGGTCCCGGCTGTCATTTGTAGATCTTTGACAGTCGTTACGAGTAGTCAGAAGCAAAAAGTCTGACATCCAGTCTTACCAAGAGGTATCGTATTACCCAGTTACTAGGTTGTGGAGGTCGGATAGGCAGTCGCTTCATGTAAAATACTAGTTCTTAGTATCCGGTTAGACTGGAAGCCGACCCCAAGATAGTTTGGGAAAAGGCTAGGCAGATGATGATGTATGTAGAGTTACTTAATTTGATATTCAGAATGCTTGGCTGACGGCTTTGTGAAGGGTCCTTTTTACACCTTGTATACAACCTGTTTTTTTTTTATATCCCATATATCTAGGGTTATATACTGTAGGCAAAAATAATACTAAAACTCCTAGAATAGGTGGTCCAAAAATGCATAGTTTCGGAGATATCATCAATCATAATTATGTTAGGTCAACAATTGTTACCAGTATGACGAATCTTTACTTTTGCGAGGTTGCCAAACTTCGCAGTAGTGTAGTAAAATAGTAGTAGCTTCATTGATAAATACGAGTAAATCTTTTTATTCAAACCAATAATTCATATTTAAAGCTAAGAAAATGCGAAAACTTAATAAAAAAAAAAGTTTGTTTGAATCATAATTCATATGGCAGTTGATTCTTTGATATGGTCTCAATCATATCTTAGAGTTATGGGATATCAAAAAATAACAGGTTGCAGACAATGCAGAGCATAAACCGCTAGGTCTATTTACAAACATGGAATTTCGCACGATTTCCTCAAATAATTCGTAAAGGTTTTTACTATGACTGTACAGGAAAAGTAATTGGACAACCGAATGTGCCATTTTCCTTATTTTTATCAAGTAATTACACACAGTAACATAATAAACATAACGCGCCTGCAATCCACACCCACATTTCAAATTCGTAACTCATCGTCATCTGCCTTTGTCCCAACTTTATTGGAGTCAGATTCCAGACCAACCGTATGCAGCTGAATACCAATATTTTACATGGAGCGACTGCCTATCTGACCTCCACAACCCAGTTAGTACTGGGTAATACGATACCCCTTGGTAAGAGTTGTTTTCATACTTTCGTGCCACTGACTACCTGTAACGAGTGGCAAAGATGATACTACTATACTTTGAAGATTGACCCGTGCGGCTGTTATTATTTAGCCACGAGCTCCTCCTCCCGTTACATTATACAAGGTGTTGTTTTGCATCCTCTTCCAAATTCAGGTGTTGTCGAAAAACATATAAATAATCAATATAAATTACGGTACCTAGTTAATTTCTATTGCTTTTTTATGTTGTTTAAATTTGTCAGTATTTCATAATAACCCACTTAACGTGGTTTAGGGCATAAAAAAAATCGAAGTTATCTTTGAGATTTTTTGTATGTGTGAAAGCGAGGTTATAAGGCGAGGATCAGACGGGCCGCGTTTAAAACACGGGTGGTTCAGACTTCCTGATTTTCGTAAAAAAATAAAAATTACCTATCCATTTTGTTATTGGTTTGGGTCGAGAATCATTAGAATAGTTACTTCTTTGAATTTAGCGAGGATGCAAAACAACACCTTGTATAATAATTTAAAGATATTTGTTTCATTAACTTCTTTGCCACCGACTTCTTCGAAAGTAGCACCACTATAAAACAGCCATTACTCGGAACTAACTCACAGACTCACCTTAGCATTGAAATACAAGAAGCCCTGCGGACAGTTGGTATTGTTGAAGGGAGCGAACGTGGCAACAGGCGCCTCCTCCGTGCACAGCGCGTGCAGGCGCAGCTCGCCGCGCGCCGACAGGAACAGGAAGTACGGCGACACGCCGCAGATGAACACGCCGTTGTACCCGCCCACGTTACCTGCGGAGAGAGGAACTTTTTAAAGTGAAACTTTTATTACATCGTCTCAAACTTTTTCGTCTGTGTATTGCATGTCGCGTGACGCTCGGCCGCGGAGTAGAGATAAAGTGAAAGGTGCTCGTCAGAGCGCCTTTCCCTTTACCCTTTACTCCGCGTTTTATACCCTTAATGGAATATTATTCCAAAAAAATTTAGTTAAATGTCTATAGTGTGAAAAAAAGTTTCACTTTTACCGTGGTTTCATAAAACTACACAATCCTTTTTTACTTACATAACATCGCAACAGCAAACCTGTAATCCTCGAGGGGGTAAGCAGACGTTTACTTAATATTTCACCCACATTTCTCCAGTTATATTTAAGTCCCATGTAAATAATAGGCTATTGCCATCAACCGGACACAAATCCAGAAATTTCAGATGAAAAAACCCTATAACACTTTTCCGACCTTAGAATAGAACCCGGGACCTCATGACCTGGGAATCGTACCTCATGCTGAACAGTCGTGCTTGCGACCACTAGACCAATGAGGCAGTCTGTGGGAGCCATACAAGATCGTTTTAAATATTTGTTACGATACGATTAACTCTGAAATCGCTGAGACAGCTAGGTCGTGGCAAACCGAGGAGAAGATGGTGGGACGCATGAAAATCAAAATCATTTATTTCAAGTAGGCCAGTTACAGGCACTTTTAAATAGTCGAAAAACAATAAAAATGAAGCTACAGTCCCAGTCACAAGACATAATAACTGTGAAAGTACTGTAGTTGCCCATTCCAAAGCGTAGATCTCTATGGAGAAGAATGGGCAAGAAACTCCATGGACACTCTTTTAAATCAGAATCTTGTTACAAAACCTTGGTTACATCATTCATTTAGAGATGGTACATTATGTGAGAACGATGTAGCAAGACGTGCACGTTAAAAGTGTCCATAGTAAAAACGAAAAGAACAATTAAAATATGAAATCATTAGTTCGAAATGAGCCGTGGCAGCTAAGAGACGACCAGGCACAACTGACAGCGCCCGTTCACGAACATGACGCATGGATCAGCCATCATTCAACTCCACCATTTTGAAGGGAACTAAATGACCCGACACACGCGCCACTATCAGCGTGACATTTGAGTGAGCATGACGTACTCTCAACCGCCAGGGCACATTCAAGTCAATAAAAGACGTAGGTTTCCAGTAAATGATAGCTAGTACCTACAAAGTACTCACACTATATGGGCTATGCAATTATATAATACTAAATTGAATTTATACAATGCAAAGATAGTTGTACAATCTTCAGCAGCTCCAACAATACTATTTAATGCTATCATTTTATGCGCCCCTGTCCTTATGGAGCAGGACCGGCATTGAGCCAAGCATTATTATCAGCGATATAATCGTCCAATTTGTAATAAGCCTGCTTACATAGTGTGCGTTTAATGCATGTTTTAAATTTTGTCTCACTCAGTTCAAGAATACTTTGTGGAATTTTATTATAGCATCTTAAACAGTACCCCATGAAAGATGAGTCTACTTTAGCGAGTCTGAATGGGTGGCCTCCTCGCGAAATAGCGAGAAGCACATCATCGAGAAAAGTGAAAGTTTTTTTTTAATACTTTGCCCCACACTAGGAATTTCTCCTGTATCGTGGGTGCGTTCACAAACATTTAAAATCACATACACAAACAGCCAGACCCGAAAAAACTATCTGTGGACCTTACAAATATTTGTTCCGTGCGGGGATCGAACCCGCGACACGCAGCGCAGCAGTCAATCGCTTAGCCACTGCGCTAACTGTGTCGTCTGAAAAATAAACTAATAAATGGAAAATTATTTTCAGAAGTCGGCAACTTTTGTTTTTTCATTGACATTTATGCCACGAAAAAAATGCTAGAGTAATACAAAACCAATTTTAAGAAGTCGTTTAAAAATTAATATAAATGATGAAAAGACTTACTGAAGTATCGGCAGTGTCGTACGTTCTCCTTCAAGAGCGCGGTCTCATAGGAGTCCTCCGGCGTCGACAGCGGCGCGGCGCTGTAGCCGAACGGGAACGACACGCGCGAGCGGCTGAAGCGGAGCTTCAAGTTGCCGCGGGGATACTTGTAGGCCTGCGAAATGTTTCAATAAAATGTTAAGAAATACATAATCTGTAGAAATTTCAACTGGCTAACTATCACAGTTCATGAGATACAGCCTGGTGACAGATGGACGGACAGCGAAGTCTCAGTAACAGGGTCACATTTGACCCTCTGGGTACGGAACCCTAAAAACATATTTATGTTTTCCCTATCCCAGTTAACTTAGGACAAGGGCAAGCAGAAACATTACATACAGCCTGTTAGGGTATGATTCAGACCGTCCTGAACTTTCTTCAGAGAGCAGCGGTGGCCCAGTGGTGGCAGCCCCGACTTACGAGCAGTAAGCCGTGGGTTCGAACCCAGGCAGGCGTATTAATTTATATAATTTATTTCATCACCGCTGCCCTCAAAAACGGTGAAGGAAAACATCGTGAGGAAACCGGCATGTCCTAGAACTAAAAATTCGAAGACATGTGACATCTACCAACCCGCACTGGGCCCGCGTGATTGATTACAGACCACTCCCTCTCATAGAGAGGAGGTCTGTGTCCCAGCAGTGGGAACATTATAGGCTGATGAGGATGATGAACTTTCTTCAAGGTATCAACATTGTTGTCGCGGAAAAAATATCAGCTGTTAATACATAATTATGGGTCGAGAGTGCGAGACCACACCTTTCTGTTTCACGCTATACAAGGTGGAAGGGAAATCGACGCTAAAACGGTTACCATAATTACCAGTTTTGATTTTCATCAAAATCGGGCTCGAGACTCCTTTCGAGTATTTTCCGCTATTCCTCATAGTTTGCGATTTGGTCGTGTGATTTGGTCACGCCCTCTTGAACAATTCATCCTGAAATATTATAACCGTGATAGTTAGCCAGTTGAAATTTCCCGTAGAAATTTCACCTGACTAACTATCACGGTTAATTGCGGACAGCGGAGTTTCAGTAATAGGGTCCCGTTTGACGCTTTGGGTACGGAACCCTAAAAAAAGGAGTATTTTTGTTCAATATAGTCTCCCTTTATTTTAAACATCTCGATTTTTGTTTGAATATTAATCCTTAATTTTACAAAAAAAAATTGGACTTTACCATTTAAGTTCCTCTTACCTGATAAATCATGAGTTGGTCCTCACACCTCATGAGCATCAGTACCCTGGTGCCTTTATGTCCCACTCCCACGACCAGCAGCTCCCTACACTTGTCGGCATCAGTATTCTGTCCACCACTACTCAGTTCTTCATCCTCGATGCCGCTGCTGGGAATCGGGACTGATTCAAGGCTGTCGGCCAGGATCTGTGGAAAAAGGTTTCATTGGACAATATGTTCCTGTGTACCGTTTATATGATATTTAGCTTTAGCTAGTGTGGATAGAGATAGTTATCGTTTACAATACTCCTCACATTTTTTTTTTCTTTGTCCGTCGGGTAGATTATTGAAAAGAATTGGACACATATTTTTTCTTTTTTCACGTGGTCATAAAATTACGGAGATATATTGAGTTGAAATGGCGCATGACGTCACATGTAGGTAATTTTTATACCTACTTCTGACGTAGTGAGCCCCCACTCTCCAATTTTAATGAGTTTTAACTAAGTAATTTTTTGCTATTTTGATAAAACAAAAAATACGTGTCTAATATTTTTGTATTCACCCCTATTACGGGTTTTTGTTACAAGTTTACCTTCACTTGTTTTGCCCCCCCCCCCACATTAGGAATTTCTCCTGTATCGTGGGTGCGTGTACAAACATTTAAATTGACATACACAAACAGCCAGACCCGGAACAATACCTGTAGGTCATACAACTATTTGGTCTGTGCGGGGATCGATCTCGCGACACGCAGCGCAACAGCCAATCGCTCAGCTACTGGGTCAACCGTGCCGTCTAAGTTATAGCGAGTTCACTATATATATACAGAATGTAACGGAAAGGGTATATACATACTTAAGGGTGTGCTACAGACCATCAAACTGAACATGTTTCTCCATCGGACAAACATCGTAATAGCGCAAAAATTATCTGCTCATCCATACAAAATTTCAATACCTATTCGACCCAAATGTATGGGGCAGCTGTTTTTTTTTTCGCTATTACGATGTTTGTCCGATGGAGAAACATGTTCAGTTTGATGGTCTGAAGCACACCCTTAAGTATGTATATACCCTTTCCGTCACACCCTGTATATAAGTTTTTAAACTGACACTAACACTATCAATAACAGTTACATAACCCTCAGGTCATCTCGGCAGAACGCCACTATATACCCAGGCTGGTTACAAAAGCTATTTAAATTACTAAATATAAGAACTTCAACCAGGAAGATGGGTTTCAACTGTCATGCGCCTGGAATTCAGGGGTTCAACTGTGTAAAAACCGAAAAAGTTCCGTAAGATGTTCGCAGGTGGTCACAGTGAGTTTCGTGTGTCGGGAAGAGAATCGAGTTGTGAGTGACAGTGGTAGTGGTACGGAACGCAAAAAAACGAACAAGAAAGAGGGTAGACCGATTTGTCTGCTCATAAAGACCCACCCGCAATAAATTCAGTTTATCCGTGATCATGGCGTTTGCAACAGTGCCGAAATATCGGGAAATCAAAACAAATAATAAACATGGTAAATAACCCGCTACAAGTGTTGTTGATAGTATACATACACGGTGTAAATCACCTCATCACGAAGCCGTCAACCAAGCATTCTGTACATGAAACTAAGTAACTTTACGCAAAAATTATTGCTGGGAAACGACTTTTTTTTGGGGGGTGTAAAATCATGTTTTGTGGTAGAACTCAATGTAACGCACTCAAAACATTGTGCTGATGGACGAATTGAATAGTACGGGGGTCGTGGAGATGTTTAAAGTAAAAATCTTACATTAAAAACTTGTATTTAAAAAAATACTTGTCAAAAAGTTGGAACTTTGACCTCTAATATCTCCGTAACTAGAAGGTTCCGAGGTATGGTGTAGAACAAAAAAATGATCGCAATGACAGGGAGAACCAGTGCCTTTCGGCTTCGTTAAGAGGTGTTTTACACCCTTTATATACTTCATCCTCCATTTCCCGACTGCACACACTGCTGTGGAAAAGCCTCTTTTTGCTTCTGCCAAGCCCCACATTCACAATAAATATTTTTTATTGAATATGTTCTCTACGAACTTACCCTATTCCCAGCGCATGCATCTCTAACAAGGAAGCTGAGCCTCATCTCAGGCAGCGAGTATATCTCAAGGTTGCCATTAAGGCGCAGTACGAACAACCAGTACGTGGGTTTTACTTCCACGAGGTATTTCTTCCACCATCGTGAGATACGACGAGGAACGCCCGGGTTCTTCGATTGTTCCGCTAACATTATCTGTGGAACAAAAAGAAACACTTTAAAGAAAGAAATACAAGAAAGAAAATTGTGTTTTTGGTATTATAAAAACAGAAACACCTTAAAACAACGTTACCATAACATCACGCCTGTAATATCCAATGTTTTTTTTACAAGGTCGCCAGCTGACACTGCAGCTCTTGAAAGCCATTATCATCAGTAACGGCCGCCAGAAAAACTCCCAAGGCATTGAAGCTCGACGAATTCCCGGAGAAACGATTTGCTGACTCGGTTCCCGCAATGAAATTAATTATATAACTAGAAGAACCGCAGAAGCAAGCAGTGCAGATAAGTAAGAAAAACCGTAATTTTATTTTATTTATATATCTATCATATATATATCGGAGTCACAAGATCAGACTAGCCTTTTCCCAAACTATCTTGGGGTCGGCTTCCAGTCTTACCGTATGCAGCTGAGTACCAATATTTTACATGAAGCAACTGCTTATCTGACCGCCACAACCCAGTAACTGGGTAATACGATACCCCTTGGTAAGACTGGATGTCAGACATTTGACTTCTGACTTACTCGTAACGACTGTCAAAGATCTACAAATGACCACAGAGACCGAGGGTTAACGTGTTTTCCGAGGCACGGAGGAAACTCGGTATGTAATTATGGTCACCCATCCACGGATCAGCCTCGGCAAGCACGGCTTAACCTTAAAGATCGACCCGTACGGCTATTATTATTTAGCCACGAGCTCCTCCGCTTTCCTTTTATCGGAGAATGTTCCTCTAATAGGGGATGATCACATTTTTTTTTCTTTGTCTGTCGGTTAGATTATTGAAAAGTATTGGACACGTATTTTTTCATTATTCACGTGATCATAAAATTACGGAGATATATTGAGTTGAAATAAAAATATATTGAATTAAAAGTCATAGAATAAAAGTTGTTGATTATGATGATAGTAACATAGTCCTGAGAGGTTGTCGGTGTTTCACAAATAACCCTGTATAGAAATCGCGGAGGAACTAGTATAGAAGTACTCACGCTAGCCATGGACGCGGGCGTCTGATCTCCGCCGTACAGCAACTCGTCCTCATCGTTGAGCTCGTAAATAGCGCCCGGCTTGAACCCCTCAGCTTTCACGTTCTTCTTGCCTTTCATTTTGCCGCTGAATTCGCCTTTCACCTGTTGATATCAATATATTGTTACATAACACTTGTATTCCCCGAAAGGCTAAAGAGGGGAGTAGATAAAGGGTGTCAACGGAACGAACGAAGCCATCTACCAAGCATTCTGAACATCAAACTAAGTCGACGCAAAATTTATGCCAGAAAACGATTTTTGAAGTGAAACTTCTTATGCGACTTCCAACAAGTTTAACGCTACCACGGAGGGGGAATATTTTCTAAAACTCACTAAGAGATGGCAGTTTTACAAGATTTGTGACTACGTAGTTCTACTAGGTACGCAAGATGGCGTGCAAACAGTCATGCATTCGACTCTTCGGTGTGACCAGCCTTCGCTCAATGAGAAATCCATGAGTGTATGTAATAAAAATAGTACAACAAGAAAAAAACAAAATATTATTTAGAAGCTCAATAAAATAACGATAGTGAATGCGTGGTCCTCGAACGCATGCGTGTAGTATTACGAAGTTTCACTTCTCCGCGCGGAGGGACTCCATGTACTGATTTTTTTTTAGGTGTAATATCACGTTTTATGGTAGGACTCAATGTAACGCCCTCAAAATATTGTACTGCTATCAGCACAATCTTTATCATGCATGGAATACTCGTAGTACGGTGATCGTGGAGGTATTTAAAACAAAGATATAACATTAAAAAGACATCTATTTAAAAAAAATGAGGTTGAGATGGAACTTTGACGTGCAATATCTCAGCAACTAGAAGGTTCCCAGGTATGGTATATTATCAAGTGCTGTGAAGTTGGCGCGCTCCGCTTGGTGCACCGACGACCGCTGAACGTTATGTCAGGAACAGGGTGTAAAGTTCCTTAGAAAAGGGAGGATCTTCCGACCAGACAGGTTTTATCTCTGGTGGGCAACTGCCCGACAGTTGTCGGATTTTTCCTTATAATAATAAGTCGATGTAAACTTTGTTTGCGACTTGTAGGAAATTGATGTTAGTTCTTCCGTCGTGTCGTAGATGGCGCTGTAGTACTTTTAAAGTGAAACTTTTATTACATCGTCTCAAACTTTTTTTGTAAGTTGCTTTTTGTAGGTCGTTACAGTATTATTAGATATCCATATTTGATTTTATTTATGTAGTCCTTTTTGGATAACAAGTAAAAAAAATACCCCCACAAAATTTTGATAAAATCTAGTAAAATAAGGAAACTGACATGGCAACACAGGACCACACTCCGGTCGCTTCTCAGGTAGTGACGTCATGAACAAATAAGTGACGATCGATCATACTATCGCCGAACATGGTGTTATTACGTTTTAAAAGTTTGTTATATTTCAGGTAAATTGTGGTAATATGGGAACAAAAATAGGCTTTTTTTTTATTTTAAAATTAAAAGAAATGGATATTTTGACAATCCTCATTGCAGTAACATCATGGGATGAAAGACAGTCAATCACAATCTTACACAAATCGGCTTGACAATGAAAGTCTAACTAAAACCCAAAATATGACGAATGCCCAACAAACAGAAACTTTCAGTAAACCAAGTTAGACTGAACAGGCTCCTTCTGGGTAAGCTCGTACCATCGCCGACTTTGTCTCTGTCATCTCTGACCTAGACTAGAGTCAAGAGCAATCACATCGCAAATAAAAAAAAAAAAAAAAACAACGAACAAATAGAATTTGTATATTTGGGCCAACTTATATTTACAGAAGATGCATGACATCTTGCATGAATAAAGAAATAGAACGAAAAACAACTAATACTTGGAAACTGTTTTGGTATCTTAGAGAAATAGTGAAGGATAGAGATATGCTTCGAAAGGACAATACAAGTATACGAAATATGCATGATGCCATGCTTATTATACGAGTGCCAGACATAGGCGTTAACAGAACTACAAGAAAGTAAATTAAAAGTCTGCCAAAATGCAATAGAAAAGACTATATCTTTACAAAGTATTAAACTAAGTTGCTTTCCGCCGCCTGTACGCTTAGATCTTTTAAACTACGCAACGGATTTTGATTTACGGATTTTGTCGCTCAACGTGCTATGGAATGGGCTATGCTCGGGGTTTCTCTGAAAGATCGAGTTCGTGACGAGGTGATCCGACAGAGAACCAAGGTTATCGACATAGCCCACCGCATTAGCACGCTGAAGTGGCAATGGGCCGGCCATATAACCCGAAGAACCGATAACCGTTAGGGTAGACGAGTTCTTGAGTGGAGACCACGGATCGGTAAACGATGGAGCGATGATCTTCGCAAGGCGGCTGGCAATAGCTGGATGAGAGTGGCCGAGGATCGTGCTCAGTGGCGTGTCATGGGAGGGGCCTATGTCCAACAGTGGACGAGAACAGGCTGATGATGAACGGATTTTGATGCGGTTTTCTTCAAAAGACAGAATGATTCAAGAGGAAATTTTTATAAATGTATAATTTATCACTGACTATGATTGTTGGTCAACGGTCCCGCATGACGAGAACCTTGTGGGACGTGAGTACAGCAGTCATTGTGCCGATGGTCGTGTCGGCCAATGGCTTAATAGCCAAAATCCTCGACCAACATCTGAGCAGTATTTCGCTTGGCAGCTGAATCAAGGGCTTGATTCAGAAAGCAGTAATTCTGGACACGGCGCGTATTATTAGGAGGTTCCTCTCTCAACAGCCCTGACCACCGGTAGCTCGGACCCTGTTCCTAATGCCGGTGGGCTACTTTTTTATGTTTTTTTTTCTTATATATAATTTAGTAAAAATATTTAAAAATGTAAATTGTTACGAAATGAATAAAGGATAATAAAATATTTATTTCAAGTTTCACAGACTCATTAAATTAAATTATTATACACACACAGTTACATAAAATAATCAATTTATAGTTAAATACTTTAAAATAAAAACAGAACAAAAAATTATGATTAAAACAATTAGCTTTTTGGCAAGTAGACATTTGTTAATTGTGAGAAAGAGAACAGTAGCACGTGATTTATTATTTAATTTTTTTTATCAATAACTTCCGGTCAACTGTTAGCATGTTCACGAACACGGTTAACATTCATTTGGATCTCGCGATTAATTTGATTTTCATTTAATTTATTTATATATAATTCATACCACACTTCTCGGTTGCTCTTTACAACAACAAAATAAACGTTCATCAGTAGTGGGTTAAAGTGATGTAAGAACATTTGTATCCAAAACAATACAACGGCGCTTACTGTTGCTACATAACGGATGTACTTTAAAACATATACAGACAACAATATGAGGTCGCTGAGTAAAAATATCACAGTAGCGATATACATACGCGTACGTATGTTAGTACTTGTATGTTCTCTAGCGTTCAAACTACGAAAAAGTGAACATACAATAACAATGTAAAGTATACAGTTCAATATCACAGGTAAACCCATCAAAAATAATGTAAAATTGAGAAAACTTCTAACTGATTTATAGATCTCTAAGTTAACATAAGTACTAATGACAGTTATAACACTTGTTATAAAACTCAGGACCCAACCAAAGAGACAGCTTTTCAAATATCTCCTTCGCACGTGTCCATTGAAAACTTTTGCAATGTCGATGTAAAACATGTTGCAAATAATGACCAACCAGTGATGCCTCAATGTTACTGCGTATATTACTAGAAACTGTCCGATGATGGCGTAAAATACATTAGTTTTCAATCGTAACACCACGTAGGGTAAATATAATGAATTCAACGACACGACAATGCCAAAGATGTTTGCTATTACGGCGCTGATAAACACAAAGTTTTTGTAGTTGCGAAAGTTCTTAATGATACACCAAGAAGTCACTCCGTATATCAAGATAGCTGTTGTGAAAGCGAGCATAACGTAGTGTATAGTCATCTCGCTAACTTGGTTTAATGTCGCACTACGTATGTCTACTTTCAGACTTTCGTAAAACTCCTCGACACTGTCACTAGTTTCATTCGTGTGCACTTCGGTATCGTTCATAGACATGATGAAAGGCACTGGAACAGTTTTGATTCACTCTTTGTTCACGAAAATGTGTTTGTTAACAGATGTCCGTCGATGTGTGTTGTCTTCCGGATATATCGCAAAACAAACAGTTGTATTTCATTAGTCGACGTTTATAAGGATTTATAATTCCTGTAAGCGAGTAAATCTCTCTTGGTTCTAAACATGTCCTCATTTTAGTTTTCCTGTGGACCATTGAAAATGACGCACAATTAATTGATAATGACACATCAAATTATTACACATGTAAATATTCCTAAATAACCCTAAACCGAGGTAACTATCGTTTTTCCTCACATGTTATTATTAGCATGCAGGATATTCCCCGAAGAGGAAAACGGACCTTAATACTTATGAAAGAAAGAAAAAATATTTATTGGTCGCAGCTTGTTGTAATTTTGTATGCACGTCATATCCATGACGTGCATACAAAATAAAATAAAACAAGACAATAAACATAATTAAAACTGAAGAAAAAATAAATAATTATATGCTTACTACGTAAAGCGAAATTCACATATTTCAGGTTTTCCTTCAAGGACGGAGAAAAAGTTGATTAGATACGATATGTACAAACTCGTTCACACAGGTTCATGTTAGGCGCATCCGGGCTGTCAGTGTACCGGAGCACGCTCTGACGCACGGACGCTCTGACAGTGCTATCCGATTTATATCCACGTGGACGACATTTTGGGCAAGTGCAACAATCTCCCACTTCATTCTCCCTCATTAGTACATTCCAATCCGGGTTCAGGTCCGGGCACAGTACGGTTTCATCTATTTTTAATGTTACTGATGATATAAAGCGGGGAATGAAAGACACTAAATAAATAAAAATGAAAGATACTACGTGACTGACGTTTCAACACTAAAACTGAAACGTCAGTCACGTTGTCCTTCTATCCATCATTTCTCTTCGTCTTTCCCGAGGTTCTGGAATGGTTTTCTTTCTATCTTCGGGGGCGTCTGCAGTCAGTTCTTCCTGGAGACTCTTCTTACAGCAGGTGTGATCTTGAAATTGGTGTACCTCAAGGCGGTATTGAATCTCCACTACTGTTCTAGGAGCACGGTTGTGGCCCCACCAAGACGAGCCAAGCGAAGCGTAAGGGCACTACCTTTTTTCTCGAAGTGTTTCGTCGTTTTTTTGAACCCTCATAGAGTTGGTTTACGATGTACCAGATAATTCATATTCTCAGGATATGATGTCAATAATAGACTAATTAAACATACAAAGTCTCAGTTAAATAGCTCTAATACTTTAGATTTTATTGATATCTAAAATACACCGATTTCTTCACTGACACACTGATGTTCATCAAAATGTTTGGCTACTTCCTGAAGTGCTAGAAATCTGAAATTTGGTATGTAATCTAAGTTTAGTATACAACCAACAAAAAAAAAATCATAAACTTATAACTTTCTCCCCCCATCCCCTAAAATAGGGGGGGGTGGAAGTTTGTATGAGACTTCAAAATGTTAGGGTACTTCCTGAAGTGCTAGAAAGTCGAAATTTGATATGTAAAAAAGAAGAAAAAAATAAAGACTAAAAAGACTGCCTAGCAACTTACAAAAAGAACTGAAATCCCACCAAAAACATTTCATGTAAAATGTTGCCAGACGACCACATAAGGTTTGCCCTGTGAAAAGATATCAGATCTCATATAGAGCCAAGCTTCTGAATCTACACGGCCTAACTCTACCGACCCTAACTTCACAAATTATACTTATCAGTAAAAATGTATGGCTTAGCTGTTTCGTTACATACTTCAGAAACTAAATATTCGCATCACCTCCACGACGGTAGCGAAACGGCGAACACACAAACCTTATGTGGTCGTCTTGGCAACATTTTACATGAAATGTTTTTGGTGGGATTTCTATAGATCATATAGCTTCAGTGTGCGTATCATCTTTACGGTGGCGATGAACAGCTCTACAGTCAGACAAGTTTTGACAACTCGATGCGGTCGAGGAGTTTAAAAACTGGTCTGATCGTTTGGGGGTTGCGATTAGCCCAACCATGTCTATTAGTGTATGGAGCCTCCGTAGCTTATACAAGGTATTAGCTTATATAAGGTGAATGGTTTAGAGATGCAACCGGTACTTTCGACGGCACAGTCCATCTGTTTGGTTGCACCTACTATGCTGTCTCCGCATCACTCTACGGCAGACTAGTGAAAATGGTCTACCTTTGTTGTTATTTTGCATGTTCATAAAGTATAAATAAACGAAAATTAATTAAGAACTCGTTTCAAAACAACTGGCTAAGTTCGATTCTAACACAGCTATTTAAATTCAAGGAAAACATCAAATAAACTAGTTTATTGAGTAAGTATTCGACTTTATTTTTATATTATTATTATAATCATACTAAGTTTATTTACTTTATATTTTATTTGTAACAGTTTCGTTGGTCTAGGTCAGGGTTTCTCAAAGTGGGGTACGCGAACCCCTAGGGGTTCGCCATTCGACAGCAGGGGGTTCGCGACAAGATTTACGTAATGGTGGCTTGATGACTGACTGGAAATAAGGGCTGAAATTGTTCTTCATCTTACTTAGCTCTCCGACGAACTGAAAAGGTATTTTCTGGATATTGATAATGCTAAAGAAGGCTGGATTCGTAACCTATTTGCGACCACGAACGAGAGCATAAGTTTGAGTATTAAGCAACATGAGTTATTATTTGAAATGTATAGTTTTTGGGCCGCTAGAGAGGAAGAGTATCCCGAACTCTCACGCAAAGCGGTGAATTTACCCTTTGCTACAACATACCTATGTGAGAGTGGGTTATCACACCTGGTCATGATAAAAAGTAAATATAGAAATCGACTTGATACCGAGTCAGAATTAAGTTTAAACTTCTCCAAAATTACTCTTAAAATTAGACTCCATTTGCAACCAAAAAAGCACACCTATCACATTAATATTAAAAAGATTTCTTTTGGTACTTCATTTGTTACCTTTTTTATTTTCTTCAACAGTCAATTTTATTATTTTCTTTGGGGGGGCGGAGTATTTAATTGATTAGTTAAGGGGTTCGATGACACTTGGAAACTTTTACACGGTTTCGTGGAGTCGAAAGTTTGAGAAATCCTGGTCTAGGTGGACGCAAAAGCGACTGCTAGCCCTGAATTCCACTTCGTGCAAACGGTTTTTCGAATTTACCATCAGTGAATTCAATGTTTTTGCAGTGGCTGGCACAGTGGTGACAGCCCCGACTTACAAGCAGTAAGTCATAGGTTCGAACCCAGACAGGCGCATTACTTTGTGTAATTTATTTCATCACCGCTGCTCCCAAGCGGTGAAGGAAAACATCGTGAGGAAACCAGCATGTCCTAGAACCAAAAAATCGAAGACATGTGACATCTACCAACCCGCACTGGGCCCGCGTGGTGGATTAAAGCCCACTCCCTCTCATTGAGAGGAGGTCTGTGTCCCAGCAGTGGGAACATTATAGGCTAATGATGATGATGGCACAGGATCGTGGAGATTGGCACAAGGAAACGAGAGATCTATTTCCAGCAGTGGGTGAATTCAGCCTTTGGATGATGATGATGACGTGATATTTTGTAAAAATCACCAGTGAGAATTTGTTCCGGAAAGTATTTGTATGGCGGAAGCAACAGGGTAGCCTGCGAAATTCAATTTTTATTATGTTTTTTTTTGTAATTTGCAGGTCAGTGTCAAGTTGTATGTTGATTAAATTACTAGTTGTCTCGCGCAACTTCATCTGCGCCACATTTTCCCTAACTTCTCTAACTTCACAAATTCTAAATATGTGTAAAAGTGTATGGCTTCGCCGTTTCGCTACCGTCATGGAGGTGATGCGAATATTTAGTTTCTGAACGTAACGTCTAAGTAACGAAACAGCCAAGCCATACATTTTTACTGATATGTAGAATTTGTGAAGTTAGGGTCGGTAGAATTAGGCCGTGTAGATTCAGAAGCTTGGCTCTACATGAGATCTGATATCTTTTTCACAGGGCAAACCTTATGTGGTCGTCTTGGCAACATTTTACATGAAATGTTTTTGGTAGGATTTCAGTTCTTATTGTAAGTTGCTAGGCAGTCTTTTTAGTGTTTATTTTTTTCTTATTTTTTACATACCAAATTTCGGCTTTCTAGCACTTCAGGAAGTACCCTAACATTTTGAAGTCTCATACAAACTTCCACCCCCCCATTTTAGGGGATGGGGAGCGAAAGTTATAAGTTTATTATTTTTTTCTCGATTGTATACTAAACTTAGATTACATACCAAATTTCAGCTTTCTAGCACTTCAGGAAGTAGCCAAACATTTTGATGATCATCAGTGTGTCAGTGACGTAATCGGTGTATTTTAGATATCAATAAAATCTAAAGTATTAGAGCTATTCAATTGAGACTTTGTATGTATAATTAGTCTATTATTGACATCATATCCTAAGAATATGAACTATCTGGTACATCGGAAACCAACTCAATGAGGTTTCAAAAAAACGACGAAACACTTCGAGAAAAGGTAGGTAGTGCCCTTGCGCTTCGCTTGGCTCGTCTTGGCGGGGGCACTACCGTGCCCCCAGATAATTTTATCAAATTAATGTATTGTCATAGGTCCTCGATAAATCTACAAAGTTTGAACGAAATCTTGCTGTTTAAAGTGTGTCAACATCGCGCCCAAAGGAGTCGGTTACAAAAAAAAACTTTTTTTGCAAATTGAAAAATGTAATAATTTTATCCAATTAATGTATTGTCATCCGTTCTCGATAAATCTACAAAGTTTGAACGCGATCTGGCCGTTTAAAGTGGATCAAAATCGCGCCCAAAGGAGTCGGTGACAAACAAAAATACAGGCGAAGCTAATAAAAAGCTTGTAAAAAAAACATAATGACGGAGAGAACAAGTGCTTTACGGTTTCTTTTAGGGTATTTTAACAACCCATTATAAATTGATTTTTAATAGTTAATCTGGCAAATTAATAACTGCCGGTCGACTCTCAGCATTTTGTCGAACACATCTAACAGACATTTGGATATCGCGATTCATTTGGTTTTTATTTAATCTATTTACATAAAATCCATACCACACTTCTCGGTTGCTCTTTACAAAAACAAAATAAACGTTCATCAGTAGTGGGTTAAAGTGATGTAGGAACATTTGTATACAAAACAAAAATACACTATTGCTACTTGTTGATGCTAATGTTATCTTGCTGTAATAGAAGTACGCTAAAAAATAATAAGACAACAATAAAAGATCGCTCATTAAAAATATCAAAGTGGCAATGTACACGCGACTCCCTATGTTCGTAGCAGTTTTTTCGGTCGCGTTCCAACTACAAAAAAGTGAACATACAATTACAATGAACAGTATACAGTTCAATATCTCAGGTAAACTTATCAAAAATAATGTAACATTGAGAAAACTTCTAACTGATTTATAAATCACTAACTGAACATAAGTATTAATAACAGTCATAACACTTGTTATAAAACTCAGGCACCAACCAAAGAGGCAGCTTTTCAAATATCTCCTTTGCATGTGTCCATTGAAAACTTTTGCAATGTCGACGTAAAACATGTTGCAAATAATGACCAACCAGTGATGCCTCACTGTTATTGCGTATATTATAAGAAACTGTTCGATGATGGAGGACAATATATCTGATTTGATTTGTAACACCGCGGAGGGTAAACATAATGAATTTAACGACACTATACTGCCAATGATGTTTGCTATTATGGCACTGAGAAACACAAAGTTTTTGTAGTTGCGAAAGTTTTTAATGACGCACCACGACGTTACTCCGTATATCAAGGCAGCTGTTGTCAGCGCAAGCATAACGTAGTGTATAGTCATCTCGATATTATAGTATAATGTCACAATACGTATGTCTTTCTCCAGAAATTTGTAAAAATCGGCGACACTGTCACTCGTTTTATTAATGTTCACTTCGGTATCGTTGATAGACATGATGAAAGGCACAGCAAGTTTCGTTTCACTTTTTGTTCACTAAAATGTGTCCGTCGATGCGCGTTGCATTCTTGGGATATCGCAACAAAAAATCGTTGTATTTTATTAGTCAACGCTTATATAGTTTTTAAGACGTCTATAAAACGAAGAAAATGATTTCACTAAAGTTAAGGTTCTTTTTCATTCTTTACATTTTCCTGTAAATTGTTGATTGCGCTCACAAATACCTGATTATGACGACGCATGAAACTATTCGATATTTTTTTTGTTTGAATACCAACGTAATACTACTCGTTGATATCACGATGTCCTCTCATCCTTAAGTAGGTACTAACGCTGTAACATAAACATATTGTAAAACTAAATGATTTTAAGAGTAACCATGGACTTGCCGATTCTTCTCCATAGAAAACGACCAACCCGAACCGAGCACCTTCTTGTTGACGTTTTATAAGGCCATCTAGGCCTATGACAAATGTAAACCTTTGATATTGTCATAAAGCACGTTACATTCGTTGCAATAAGGCTGATTATCGAGCTCCAAGATCGCATTTACCCGTGCTACTACCATTCTTACTACAAGTAGTAACACGGGCAATTATTTATTTCCCGTGTTACAGGCGGTTGCAATGCCATCTATCTATATGTATAAAAATTAATTGCTGGTCGTTAGTCTCGCTAAAACTCAAGAACGGCTGGGCCGATTTGGTTTTAAAATGTTTGTCGTAGTCCAGGGTAGGGTAGCTAGGGTATGTAGGGTAGGTAGGGTAGGGTAGGGTAGATAGGTAGGGTAGGTAGGTAGGGTAGGGTAGGGTAGGTAGATAGGGTAGGGTAGGGTACGTAGGTAGGGTACGTAGGTAGGGTAGGGTAGGGTAGGGTAGGGTAGGTAGGTAGGTAGGTAGGTAGGTAGGTAGGGTAGGGTAGGGTAGGGTAGGGTAGGTTGGTAGGGTAAGGTAGGGTATGGTAGGTAGGTAGATAGAGTAGGTAAAAAGTGCATTGCAACGCATGGCGGGGACAGCTAGTTATTTATAAAAACAAGCAAAAAAAAATGACTTTTTGTATGGAGCCCCCTTAAACATTTATTTTATTCTGTTTTTAGTATTTGTTGTTATAGCATCAAAAGAAATACATAATCTGTAGAAATTACAACTGGCTAACTATCACGGTTCATGAGATACAGCCTGGTGACAGACGGACAGCGAAGTCTCAGTAATAGGGTCCCGTTTGACCCTTTGGGTACGGAACCCTAAAAAGAAAGGGAACCATTACAAATCGTGATGATTATAACTCAACTAAAAGACAATTAGTAAAAATAATTAGAAATTTAAATAACCCAGCAAAAGTATTAGGCTAGCATAAGTTGGAAGTTGTTGTGTGTGCTAGGTAGGTAAGTAGAACTTAAACTACATCGTCCAATGAGCTCTTGTCACTGGTGACGTTCCAGCTGTTTTAGAACCCAAGGACTCGGCAGGCGACGATGGCAAAAGACGTATGTTTTCTTGTTCTAAAAACTCTTTTGTTCTGTGCGCGGTGTGAGAACTCGCATTGTCGTGATGGAGGATGATGCGGCGGTTGCAGTTCTCTTTACGGAGTTCAGAAACGACCTGTGGCAAACAAATGCTAGCATACCATTCTGCATTAACCGTTCTTTGTGCCTCAAGAGGAATAGTCGCAACATGGCCGGATTTTGAGACAAACGTGGCCACCTTTTTTTTTTTAAACACTCCGTGAACGAACAATTTTTCTTGGCTTTAACTCATTTTCGAACACCCAAACTCGTGACTGGTTTTTTGTTTCGGGTTCGTACGCGTATATCCAGGATTCGTCACCTGATACGATGTTGTATACAGCATTTGAGGATCCTGCGTGGAATCTTTCGAGAGTTCTGACGCACCAAGTAACGCGAGCCGCTTTTTGCTCTTCACAGAGCGAATGCGGTATCCATCGGGAAAACAACTTTTTTACACCTAATAGGGGATAATCCTATTTTTTTTTCTTTTTCCGTCGGGTAGTTTATTGAAAAGTATTGGACACGTATTTTTTCTTTTTTCACGTGGTCATAAAATTACGGAGATATATTGAGTTGAAATGGCGCATGACGTCACATGTAGGTAAGTTTTATACCTACTTGTGACGTAGTAAGCCCCCACTCTCCAACTTTAATGAGTTCTAACTAAGTAATTTTTTGATATTTTGATAAAACAAAAAATACGTGTCTAATATTTTTGTATTACCTGTCTGATGGACAAAATAGTTTTCGTTTTCTTTACCCAGTCCGATCCCCTATTGTTCATGCAAGATTATTTTTATTTGACTCATGCCAATGTCTAAAGTTGCCTGAATTTCGCGGTATGTCACATGTCGATCTTCCTCAATCAGCTTACGCACAGCATCAACGTTTTCTTGGGTGACTACAGTTTTTGGACGACCTTTACGGGGGTCAAGGTCGTCACTACTAACTTTTTCCGTGTATCTATGAAGTAATGCCGTAGCATGGACTCCTTCATTTACGTTAGTACAAAAAGTCCTAGAAACTATGCATTTTTGGACCACCTAGGTGCAAAAATGCATAGTTTCGAAGATATCATCAATCTAACACTAGAATTTCGATGTGTGGTAGGTATCAAATGTTGATGTTGTTGTGTATGTTTCATAGATAAATACGAGTAATTCATTTTCATTCAAACCAATCATTCATATTTAAAGCTAATAAAATGCAATATTTTCATATTTCACGTAAGATTGTTTTAATTTAATAATCGCAAATTTGTTGAATTACATTGTATTAATTATTTTTATATAAGTAATTATAATATAACTAGCTGTCCCGCACAACTTCGTCTGCGTCGCATTTTCCCCGTTTTCGCAATATTTTTCATTGCTGCGCTCCTATACACACAGCGCCATCTATTGAATACTTACTCAATCCAGTCAACAGATACCGCCATCTGTTAGAATCGTTTGGAGCTAACAGATAATTGTGACTTAATTTGAAATAAAATAATATTGCGACCATAAATTGAGATGTAAGCTATCCTATCTTTCACGTTGGATCGAACTGCACACGGTGTACAAATTTGATTAAAATCGTTTAAGTAGTTTAGGAGTCCATCGCGGAAAAACAACGTGACACGTTATATATGTGACATGGATATTTCTCCTACCACTTCAAACGAAATTAGTTTTATAATTAAAAGAATGGAAAACAAACACTCCTGTGGGCATGACGAAGTTCCGATCTGTCTGTTCCGATTTGACTGCAGTTTTTGGACGAACTTGACCCCCGTCACTACTAACTTTTTCCGTGTATCTATGAAGTAATGCCGTAGCATGGACTCCTTCATTTACGTAAGTACAGCCTTTATAGTTGAACTGATTTACTAGTAAATTAGTTACTTCCTCTGGATCCTATACAATTTATCCATCAACCTTAAGCCTAAGTTCCCGTTGAATCACTTTCTCATTACATTTATTTGCAACTTTCCAAATTTCCTTACCCATATTTTTAGATGTACTTATTTGTGTCATTACAGCAAGCTTTTTACCTTTAGAAACGATCTTTCTATATAGCCTAACGTACATGCAGAGAGGTGTGTCCCAGCAGTGGGCACGTTATAGGCTGATATAAAGCTTTTATTAACCGACTTCTAAAAAAGGAGGAATATATGTTTTCCACCTGCATCTTCTTTTTGCATGCATGTTTAGCTTTAGTTTCTCGGTGATTACTGCCCCGCTATTCACAAACGCTAGGATTCAAGTTCGATTCGAAAAGTCGTATGTCTATATCGCTGGCTTTCGTAATGCCAAAACAAGATAGACATACGACTTATCCTACTACGGCGGCTGGTCGGATTTATGTGATTCTTGTTTCATTTGGTAACGCGGTTTGTTCTCGTGCGGTAGTCCCATTCTTATTCCTTATTGCACACAAAATTAAAGGATATACTCATAAATAATATACAGCTTATGTACAACGGCGAACTTGACCCAGAATCCACATAATCTATCATCGTCCCATATTAATTTGATTAACTTTGCGTCGGTACTTTATTAGTTATCCTCTATCTATTATTATTAATATGCATTTTTTCTTCTTCGTCGATGTGGATGATAAGCTTATAACTTCCCCCTGTAGCCTCCCGCCCCGTAATGCCCATGGTGACAAGTGACCAGATAACAATTTTCAATTTAAGTGGAAGTTGTTTATATCCCTTCATCAACTAGAAAAGAAGTGTTGATCCTCAAACGGCTGAGCGGATTTTCTCGAAACATAGCTAAGAACACTCTCGATTTAAAGACCTTTCAAACGACACCAATTTTATCAAAATCGGTTCATCCGTTTAGGAGCTACGATGCTACAGACAGACACACAGATATACACGTCAAACTTATAACACCCCTCTTTTTTATTTAGTTGGGGGTTAAAAAGTGGAAAATTACTTTCGGAAGTCGGTGGGTAAAAAGTCAATGTAACAAACTAAAGGCACCGACTTCCGAAACTTTGTTGGAGCGGTTTGTTTACAGACGCTCGTAACAGTTACGCGTGTGGTAAAAGGCGCGCCCACACGCACTAAAACAAGCATACAACGTGTTTTATTTTACAGCCCAGAATGAGACCATATCAAACAATCTACTGGCATATAAATTATTTTACAAATTAATCTTTCTTCTTAATATATATAAATTACGTGTCACGTTGTTTGTCCGCGATGGAATCCTAAACTACTTAAACGATTTTAATCAAATTTGTACACCATGTGCAGTTTGATCCAACTTGAAAGATAGGATAGCTTACATCTCAATTTTTAGTCGCAATATTATTTTATTGCAAATTAAGTCACAATTATCTGTTAGCTCCAAACGATTCTAACAGATGGCGGTATCTGTTGACTGGATTGAGTAAGTATTCAATAGATGGCGCTGTGTGTATAGGAGCGCAGCAACAATGAAAAATATTGCGAAAACGAGGAAAATGTGACGCAGACGAAGTTGCGCGGGACGGCTAGTTATATTATAATTACTTATATAAAAAAAAATTAATACAAAATAATTCAACAAATTATTAAATTAAAACAATCTTACGTGAAGATGACAATATCGCATTTTATTAGCTTTAAATATGAATGATTGGTTTGAATGAAAATGAACTACTCGTATTTATCTATGAAACATAGATACCTTACACACATCGAAATTCTAGTGTTAGATTGATGATATCTTCGAAACTATGCATTTTTGCACCTAGGTGGTCTAAAAATGCATAGTTTCTAGGACTTTTTGTATTATTTTTACTTATAGAATAGAACCCTAGATTTATGGGATATATAAAAAACACGTTGTGTACACGCCAAAATCACGTAAACCAGAAAACATGCTTTAAGTAGACTCACTTGCGTATTGTCAGCATCGGGAGGAGCGAACAGTCCGCTCAGGTCGCGGTAGACCGTCGCTCGCAGTAACGGAGGACGGTGAGGCACGGCTTGTCGCGTCGGGGCCAGGCGACCCGATGACTGCGGAAAAACAACTTACAATCTTAACCAAAAATCGGAAAAGGTAGTTTTTTAACCTAAAATAAAGGGTGTAAAACACCTCTTAACGAAGCCGAAAGGCACTGGTTCTCCCTGTCATTGCGATCATCTTTTTGTTCTACACCATACCTGGGAACCTTTTAGTTACGGAGATATTCGGGGTCAAAGTTCCAACTTTTTGACAAGTATTTTTTTAAATACAAGTTTTTAATGTAAGATTTTTGCTTTAAATACCTCCACGACCCCGTACTATTCAATCCGTCCATCAGCACAATGTCTTGAGTGCGTTACATTGAGTTCTACCACAAAACATGATTTTAAATCCCCCAAAAAAAAGTCGTTTCCCAGCAATAATTTTTGCGTAAAGTTAGTTAGTTTCATGTACAGAATGATTGGTTGACCACTTCGTGATGAGGTGATTTACACCTTGTATATTAGGAAAAAAGAATGATGATGATGATCTTGCCTTACACAAAAAATGTCTCCTGTTTCGTGGGTACGTTTACCATTATTTCAACTCACATACACAGACAGCCCCGGAAGAGTTACGGGCTAAATAATTCAAGCCGCTTGGGCCGATCTAATTACATAACGAGTTTCCTCGGTGCCTCGGAAAGCACGCTAAACCGTTGGTCCCGGCTGTCATTTGTAGATCTTTGACACTCTTTGTTACAGCTAGCCAGTGGGCCGAAAGTCTGACAACCAGTCTTACCAAGGAGTATCGTATTACCCAGTACTAACTAGGCATGGCCCAGTGTTGGCAGCCCCAACTTACGAGCAGTAAGCCGTGGGACCCAAACCCGGCAGGCGCATTACTTTGTGTAATTTATGAAATACATTACGGCTGCTCTCAAAAATGGTGAAGGAAAAACATCGTGAGAAAACCGGCATGTCCTAGAACTAAAAATCCGAAGACATGTGACATCTACCAACACGCACTGGGCACGCGTGGTGGATTACGGCCAACTTCCTCTCATAGAGAGGAGGCCTGTATCCCAGCAGTGGGAATATTATAGGCTGATGATGATGAACTGGTTGTAGTGGTCAGATAGGTAGTCGCTCCATGTAAAATACTGGTATTCAGCTGCCTCCGGTTAGACTGGAAGCCGATTCCAACATAGTTGAGAAAAGGCAGGCAGATGATGACGATACACGAACAGCCATACACAACACACATACTGTAAGGGTATAATATAATAATAATAATAATAAGCCTCTTATCCTGAACTGTTTCTTTGACTTTGTGGTTAGCTCTTATCTTTAAGTTATAAAATATCTCTGAGTTCAGTGTGCCTCTTGGCAAAGGCCTCCTCTAACAATTTCCATTGTACTCTGTCTCTTGCAACCCTTCTCCATTTTGAGCCTGCTGTTAGTTTTAGTTCGTCTTCCCATCTCTTGCTTTGTCTTCCTCTGTTCCTTTTTCCATCTCTAGGGTACCAGTCAGTTATGATGTTGCTCCACTTTTCTTGTTTATCACGTATCATGTGCCCAGTCCATCTCCACTTCAAACTATCTATTCTAGTGAGTATGTCTGTGACTTTTGTCTTACTTCTTATGACAGTGTTTCGTATCCTATCTTGTTTTTTAATACCTATCATACTTCGTTCCATAGCTCTTTGGCAGTGTTCCAGCATGTTTCTGTGATGTTTTGTGAGAGCCCAAGTTTCACACCCATATGTAATACATGGGAGAATGCAGGTATTGAAGACCTTCCTTTTGATACCAGTACTCAGATCTGTGGATTTCATGATCTCTTTTAGTGACCAATATCTCTTCCATCCGTTAGCTATTCGTCTTTTTATTTCTTTTGTAGTTGTGTCTGTATGTGAGGAAGAACACACAGAAACAAGGAATCCCGACAGTGTACATAAACACCATTAAAAACATTTACTCTAACAGTAAGGCAAGAGTACAAATGGAAACCTTGGGTGAAACATTCCAAGTAAAAAGAGGCGTCAGACAAGGCGACCCGATGTCTCCAAAGCTGTTCTCCGCGGTGCTGGAAAACATATTTCGAAAGCTAGTATGGGACCAACATGGATTAAATATAGACGGTAAAAAACTAAACCATCTTAGATTCGCTGACGATATTGTTTTATTTGAAGAACAACCAGGGAGCCTAGAAAAAATGATACAAGAACTAAATACAGAGAGCAAAAAAGTGGGCTTATCTATGAATATAAACAAAACGAAGCTATTAACGAATTCAAACAAATATGAAATAAAAATTAACAACCAACCCGTTGAATATGTAGATGAATATATCTATTTAGGGTAAGGGTATAAATACTAAATAAAATAAAAAAGCTAAATACGTTATCTTTCTTTATACAAGGGGTTGTTTTGCATCTTCGTCAAATTCAAGGAGGTATCTATGCTAATGATTCTCATCCCGAATCAATCATAAAATGGGTAGGTAATTTTTATTTTTTTTCCTATATGTGGAAATCGGTGAGTGCGAACCACCCGTGTTTTAAACGGCGGCTCGTCTGGTTCTCGCCCTATAACTTCGCTTACACACATACTACCAATCTCAAACGTTTATTCGATAATTTATTATTCCCTAAACCACGTTAAGGGGGTTATTCTGATATACTGACCAACTTTAACAACCAAAAAAATCAGCGTTTATTTATATAACTGGGTATCGTTATTTTCATTGCTTATTTATGTCTTTTGTGACAACCTCCTAAATTTTGACGAGGATGTAAAACAACACCTTGTATAGATACTCACCGCGCCGTCCTTGCCCCGGAACTCCCTGAGCGCCAGTACCAGCACGCGGCCGCACATGGACATGACGCACAGGTACGGGTCCGCTGTGGCCGCGTACTGCGCCGTCCATTCTAACTGAATCGATTGTAGGTTTACGCCGTCTGTGGAGAGAAATTCACATAAATTAATCAAAATAAAGGAGAATGGGCGCCTTTGTATGGTCTCCTTCCCCAGAGCTGTATCAATTGGTGGTACATGCCATTTGAAATGTCTGGCACCAACAGTCAGATGTGTGCAGGGAAAGCATTATTATCGTTTTGTTTTACCTAGATGCTATGTTCATTAGTTGCGAGGCTTTGAAAACTTAAAAAATGTTGTTTGTACGTTAACGGCTTGAGCGTCGTTTATATGCGCAAGACACAACGGAGTCCAACAAATGAGCCCCCGAACGCTTCAATTATACATGTCCCAGAAAGAACTATGACTACTCGTTGACATGACTGTGTTGGTGCTAGTGTTGACATGTTATTTTTATGACATAATTAGTCAAAAACAAATAATAAACAAAAACATATGCAAAACAAAATTTAAAAAAAACAACAGCGACCTGCATGCGTAGTATGACCACTGTAGAAACGAGTTTTGTCTACGAAAGAATCGACATAACGATAGATAGACAATGACAATGTGATAGTTTGTCGATTTTTCTGTCGACATAGCCCGTTTCTATGGAGGTCATGCACCGCGTGCTGTGCGAGCCAACAAAGGCACAGAAACACGGAATTTACGCTGTATGGGTAAAATTGTAACAGATCGCGGTAACCGTCAGAGTTAAATTCTCATTTTGATTTTATTATTTACCGATCAAACAGTTCGTGAGGGCGCGTTTGTCGGATTATGTTGCGTCGTGTGTCGAATGTGAACCAAGCCGACTTAGGGCTCAGACAGCGTTGTTTAAGTTACTCGAAGTCTCGGAACTAATGAACATATCATCCAACCAAAACAAAATTGATCCTAGTTCTTTCCCTGCACTCATCAGACTGTTGGTGCCATAAAATAAAGCTATTATTAATTAAGCTATTATTTTATACCTTTAAAACGGCATATACCAAAACTTGATATAGCTCTGGGGACCAATCGCCCATTCTCCTTTATACATTTAAATATAAAGTTTACAAAAAATTGTAGTTCACTAGTAGATTAATTACAGTCCTATAATAGTTTTGCAGTTAATGAAACATTTCCCATAAAAAAAAAACTAACTCAGACTCTTTATTGCATTCATGTGTATACATTTAGTTGTTACATATATGTAAGTTCTAACATGAAACCCGGTTAGGGCACGGCAACATAAAGGTACATTGGACAAAACAAGCATCCAGTTAGTAGGTATACTGAGTTACAAGTTTGTTAAACAAATATAATTACTATCGGAAATATTACTAGTATCTAGGTTTATGTAGTTATTTTAATAAATATCATGAGGTTATTCAGTTTATTTTATTTACGTGTATTAATTATTATACTTTATTTATTTATTTGCATCCGTTATTATAATTTAATTAATTTGTAAGAATTATTATATTTTATTAATTTGTTATGTTATGTGTAAGTGTGTGTATGTGTGCTTTACTACTTACTCTTAATAAGTCTAATTCCGGTAGTAGTAACTTGCACCATAAACTTATTGTTGCCCAGATTGCCAGCGAATATAGTAGGAGAGCCAGTCATGAAGCCTGAGTTGTCCACCTCGTTGATCTCTTGTCCTGTTAAATGGAAAGAAAAGATTTCAATGTTAGTGAAATAAATATGAATGAGACTGTCTTCGTTCATTTACTTTATTTTTTTTCTATTACTACCTTCTGTAGTAAGCAATCGACTTATTGTCGCGTGTTGTAAGTACTAACGCTGTAACTTCAAATATTCTAAAAACAAATGATTTAAAAGAGTAACCATGGAGTTTCTTGCCGGTTCTTCGCTATAGGAAACGACAAGCCCGAACCGTGCACCTTTTGTCGACGTTTTATAAGTGCCCATGTAGGCCTATGTAAAATAAAATATTTTGATTTTGATTTACTCCATACTTTACTCCTTTTGAAGTGAAACTTCTTATGCGACTTCCAACAAGGTTGCGTTAAACGTTTAACGCTACCATGGAGGGGGTATGAAAGCACTGTTGCGTTAAACGTTCAACGCTCCTGGGGAGGGGGAATAGAAAGAGATAGAGCGAGAGTGAATGCGTGGCACTCGAAAGCATGCGTATAGTATTACGAAGTTTCACTTCTTCCGCGCGGAGGGACTCCAGGCACTATTTTCTTTCTTTCATGTCATTGCTTACACAATCCATCTATCGTTTCCTTGGTCTTCCTCTCTGTCTCCATTCATCAAAATTCATATCCATCACTCTTTTAGTCACATACGATTCGTTCCTCCTCATCACATGTCCATACCATGACCGTTGATTCCCTTTAAACTTTTCTGAAAACGGCGGTACGTTTAGATATTCTTTACTTTATTCATTCTTGTCATCCTACACAATTGGGTATGCAGATGACCTCGCTATTCTCATTTCGGGAAAAGTGACAGGAACAATCTGTAACCTCACCCAACAGGCGCTACGCATCGTGGAACGATGGTGCAGGGAATATGACCTTTCAGTCAATCCCACGAAAACTGAGTTAGTCATGTTTACCCAAAAACGAACTTTAGGACCTTATCGCTTGCCTAAACTATTTGATACAGAACTTCAGTTAGCCACCGAAGTCAAGTACCTGGGAGTCATCCTAGACAGTAAGTTAAACTGGAGTAGTCACTTAGACAACAAAATAAACAGTGGGTGCATCACCTTCTGGCAGTGCAGGAGGATGATAGGTAAGAAGTGGGGCCTATCCCCCAAAATAATACTTTGGCTATACTGCGCGGTGATCCGTCCCATGATCTCGTACGGGGCGGTGGTCTGGTGGCCACGCACCAGACTAGTCACAGCCTCGAACAAACTCCAACGCATGCAAAGGCTTGCCTGCATGGCAATTACAGGCTGTATGAGAACCACTCCGACAGCGGCTCTCGAAGCCATGCTGGAGCTTCCGCCGCTCCATCTGTACATACAACAGGAGGCAACAATGGCGGCAGCACGCCTCAAAACACTTCAACTGTGGAGTAAGTCAAACACGCAACACACTGCGGCACTAGAGGGATTCTACAACGAGTTCCCCATGGCGAAAGCCATTAATGATCGGATACCAAAACAGTTTGTATTCGACAAAAAATACAAGATCCAGCTCCACGAGGACCACCGCTGCGAGGGGTTAAATCCTGCAGAGCTACGGATCTTCACGGACGGATCTAAAACAGGTACAGGTACTGGGGCCGGAGTCTTCTCAGAGGATCTCAACATCCATATAGCCGTACCACTGGGGGTCCACAATACGGTATTTCAGGCGGAATGCATGGGCATTTCCCTGGCCGCATCAGCCATCTTAGCCAGGAGGGCTAAGGACCACTCTATCCGCATACTTTCAGACAGCAAGGCTGTACTGTTAGCACTAGACAACCACACGGTCAACTCCGGGTTAATATACGAGTGTCACCAGCGCCTAAACCAGGTCAGTAATCACAACAACATAACCATGATTAAGGGCCACAGCGATTCCCGGGGCAACGATGCTGCGGACGAACTCGCTAGAAGGGGTTCCAGTAGGGCAGCAGTGGGACCAGAACCCATCGTGCCACTCCCCTTCGGGTATCTGCGGACTCTGGTAAGGAAACGCACCAGGGATCAACACCACAAACTGTGGCTAGACCATGGTGAGTGTAGGCAGGCCAAGGAGGCACTTCCTACTATAGATGGCCGCCTCACCAAACGGGTGCTTCGGCTGACCAAATTACAGCTCCGCATAGTCACAGCCGCCATCACTGGTCACGGCTCTTTTAATAAACACCTCTTTGTCCTAGGTGTCACAGATAGCCCACTGTGCAGAGCCTGCATGGAGGAGGACGAAACAGCAGCCCACGTGCTTCTACACTGCCCAGAGGTTGCAACATACAGGGCAAAGTACTTAGGTAACCCAGGTACTCTCCGCGAGATCGTCAGCAACACCAAGGGGCTGCTGGCCTTTCTCGGGGAGCTGGGGTGGTTGGAGTAATGTTCCCACCCGTACGCAAAATACGCGCTTTAGACGTGGAGTTGCGGGAACCAGCCCGCTATACAATACAAAACAATACGATACAATTCTTGTCATCCGCCTCAACAATCTCGTTGTGCTATCTGTTAGGGAAAACTGCAAAAAAAAAACCGGTTGCACTCTGGGAGTGCCTGCAGAAGTCAAAATTTTTGATATTTTGAAATGGTAAGGGAATCATTTTGCACGGATTTCTTTAATTATCAGAATAAAAGTACTATCATTTATAGTATTAAAATATAATATTCATTTATTGCGGTATCGTACACAAACATGACAATTTATATTACATTAAAAATTTAACACTTCAGAACTATTACAATCCGTCTTAAGAATTTTCATATTTTTTTCCTGACGCGAGTTTAACATTTTTTACCCAACACAAAAGAGCACAATGCCGCTAAACTTTTCACTTCAAAAACTTTTCATTTGGTTAGACTTTTTCCAACTATTTTGGGATCGGCTTCCAGTCTAACCGGGTGTACTTGAATACCAGTATGGGTGTGCTACAGACCATCAAACTGAACATGTTTTTCCATTGTATAAACATTTTAATAGCGAAAAAATTATCTGCTGCCTCATAAAAAATATCAGTATCTATTCGACCCAAATGTATGGGGCAACTAATATATTTTTTCTTTTTTTTTTGTTACACCCTGTATATACGAGATATGAGATATTTACCATGTTTAAAAACACTTTTACAGGTATTTACCTTGTTTAAAAATTCTCTGCATCATCATTAGTTTAAAAACGAATGATGATGCTGAGTATTCCTGTACAGTATACCACTCACCGGTCTGTAGCACCATGCTGCCATCTTCCTGAGTGAGTATGAGGTACGCGTGAGAGCCCTCCGACTCCCTCGCAGAGTCGCTACTCTCACCTAGTACCGACCACATGTCTATACATCCTGGGAAGAGACAAATTTGGGAGTTAAGCGGTGCTACCATACATGTTCAGGTCGCGTTGATTCGGGACAGAAGGGCAAAATGGAATATGAGTACATTTTTGGAACATGTGGAATGTTCAATTCGGTGTGCCGGGATTTTGTGCTTGATTTATTCTGTAAATAAATCAGTGTCCAGAATTAAAAAAAAATGTTTAGTACTAGACTTTTTCTTTGAAGTGTATCTTTTTTGTGTATTTTTTTAAGAATAAAAAGGTGTCAAAAAATTCGTCAAACGTATCAACGGGAATAGTGCCTGGCTGCTTTGCCACGTTGGATGGCAATGCTGATTCTTTGACCAAAAAATAGGCCAGAAGAAGAGTTGATTAACCGCTTGGCGGAAGACTATATAGGACTTGAACCCAATAGCCCTAGTTTTCAACACCGGCAATAGTACATAACTACCTAAGAAGTTATTGAAAGTTTTGATCGAAAGTATTTGGATCAAATATGGCACAGGTAGACCATGCCCTAGGAGATATTTTACTGGGATAAAAAATATTTTTGGATATTTTTTATCCCAGTAATAGTTCCCAGTGGGATAACTCCCGACCCTAGGCAACCAAAATAAAAAAATTGTGTAATAAACCAAAAACTCACCAGGCAAATTGAAAGCAGTAATAAGCTGAGGTCTAACAGTTCTCTGTAGTACAGTGAGCGCCCCGTTCTTGCCTCGCCCGCTGCAGGCGACGAGTTCTATGACCGGGTTGTCTTGTTGCCGACTGTACTCTTCAGATAGAAGTTGGGGCTCGCCCATTGATACGTCGCCAATTGGGCAGATGTTTAGGAGGGAGTCGCATACCTGGGGAATAGAAATGGGAATATTGAATAAAATTATTGACTTACCAATATACTTATACCGCCTCAGAGATGAGCGAGGGCTTTCTCTACCTTCGAAGTATTTAATTGGTCTAAAAAATTATTCATCATCATCATCCTTTAATGTTCCCACTGCTGGGACACAGGCCTCCTCTCTATGGGAGGAAGTGGGTTTTAATCCACTACGCGGGCCCAGTGCGGGTTGGTAGATGTCACATGTATTCGAATTTTTAGTTCTAGGTTTCCTCACGATGTTTTCCTTCACCGTTTTGAGAGCAGCAGTGATGAAATAAATTACACAACGTAGTGCGCCTGCCTGGGTTTGAACCCACGGCTTACTGCTCGTAAGTCGGAGCTGCCACCACTGGGCCACCGCTGCTCAAAAAATAATTATTTTTTAAATATCTATATCTTTTTTCTGGTAATATAAAAGCGTTTAGACTTCTAACTGTGTAAGTCTTTTTTATTATGAACTGCAGATGACGAGGTCCTTAGTTCGATTCTCGTGTCGGGCAAAGTGTTATACGGTTTTTCCATCAGGCAGACTCGTCGATGACAGAACAAAAATATCTAGTACCAAGCAGAAAAAAAAACAGTGCGTGGAGTCCCTCCGCGTACACGCATGCGTTCGAGTGCCACGCATTCACTCTCGTTATTTTATCGAGCTTCTAAATAATATTTTGTTGTTTTCATGTTGTATTATTTTTATTACATAAGTTTATCGAGGTTATTCTACTCATGGAAATTGAGAGAAGGCTGGTCACACCGAAGAGTCGAATGCATGACTGTTTGCACGCCATCTTGCGTACCTAGTAGAACTACGTAGTCACAAATCTTGTAATACTGCCATCTCTTAGTGAGTAATAGAAAATATTCTATGGTAGCGTTAAACTTGTTGGAAGTCGAATAAGAAGTTTCGTTTCAAAAAAGTGCGTGGAGTCCCTCCGCGCGGAAGAAGTGAAACTTCGAGTGCCACGCATTCACTCTCGCTCTGTCTCTTTCCGTTCCCCCTCCCCAGGAGCGTTGAACGTTTAACGCAACAGTGCTTTCACACCCCTCCCTGGTAGCGTTAAACGTTTAACGCAACCTTGTTGGAAGTCGCATTAGAAGTTTCACTTCAAAAACATAACCGTTCTCTTTCTCGCTATTGGCTAAAAAGCAATACCCACCTCAAAAACATAGCTAGTAAGCTGCGTGGAGGTCCTGATGTCCGAGCCGTACACCTCCAGCTCGTCCTTATCACTGATCTCTATCACGTTGGTAGCGACGCAGTCACTGATCGTGTCGAGGCGACGCTTCTTCGCCAAGGGATCAGATTGGTCCTTCTGCTGCTGCTGTTCCTTGTTCATCTGTTGGGTTTGTTGTTCTGTTTGGGACAAAGAATATTAACGTTATACTAGATCAAATCTATTCATCATCTTTTTTTTTTTTTTTTTTTTTAAACTTTGCCCCACACTAGGAATTTCTCCTGTGTCGTGGGTGCGT
This sequence comes from Cerastis leucographa, assembly GCA_963082945.1. Classification (NCBI taxonomy): domain Eukaryota; kingdom Metazoa; phylum Arthropoda; class Insecta; order Lepidoptera; family Noctuidae; genus Cerastis; species Cerastis leucographa. The sequence continues at coordinate 1,568,540 of OY720369.1, read as the reverse complement.
TAACAAACATTTAAACACACATACACAAACAGCCAGACCCGGAACAACTATCTGTAGGCCATACAAATCTTTGTTCCGTGCGGGGATCGAACCCGCGACACGCAGCGCAGCAGTCGATCGCTCAGCCACTGCGCCAACCGTGCCGTCATTATCATCATTTATCATCATCATCTACCTAGCATTTTTCCCAAACTATCTTGGGGTCGGCTTCCCGTCTAACCGGATGTAGTTGAGTACCAGTTATTTACATGAAGCGACTGCCTATCTGACCTCCACAACCCAGTCACTGGGTAATACGATACCCCTTGGTAAGACTGGATGTCAGACTTTTTGGCTTCTGACTACTACGTAACGACTTCAAAGATCTACAAATGACAGCCGGGACCAACGGCTTAACGTGCTTTCCGAGGCACGGAGGAAACTCGGTATGTATAGGTGGGTGGTCAACCATCCACAGACCAACCTCGGCAAATCGACCCCGACGGCTGTTATTATTTAGCCACGAGCTCCTCAGATCAAATCTATTCATCAAATAAATAAAATTGAAGTGTCTGTTTGTAATATTAAAATAACCGCTTTTTACTACATGCATATGAATGTATATACGGCACATATACCAAAATAACATTTTTTTTTTTAATTTTTGTCTGTCTATCTGTATGTCCGTCTGTCTGTTTGTTTGTACCGGCTAATCTCTGGAACGGCTGGACCGATTTTGACGGGATTTTCACTAGCAGATGCAGATGCAGAGCTGATGTTATAAGGAGTAACTTCTTAAATTCCAAGCAGACGAAGTCGCGGGCACAGCTAGTTATAAATATATACCGTATGGTATTACTCTCCAGAATGTAATCCTTATTAGCTAACCTATCGAATGGTGTAATAATACGGTATATTCTTTTTCCAAAATCAATTGCCTCGAATTTTCATTAAAATTGGTCTCGAGGCACCTTTGACAAAATGACACCTTTTTTCGCTATTCCTCATAGTTTCGGATCTGGCCATCCACGCCCACTTAAAAAAATCGCCCAGTCTAGAGTAAACGTAAAACTTACCATTCTCAGACACAGTGAGGTCCACAGTGGCCTCTAACGGCTTGTCTACTGAAAACAGCATCCTGTTCTCTCTCTCAGTCACTCTCAGTAGCAGAGAGTTGCCGAGTCGAGAGCCCAGGAAGAGAAAATCTTCTTCTATAATACACATCTGTGGACAAAATAATAATTGTAGTCTTAAAACAACTTATAGCTCAGCGATTGTAGTTTCGACTAAATTACAGCACACAAACACATGAATTTATTGAGCCAGAACAATAATTAACAAACCAAAAACACATTAACACAGAAGGGTTTGTGTATTGATGGTTTGTTGATTTATCAATCAACCCAAAAATCCGTCAACTCACAAACACAATCAACTCACAAACCCATGAACTTACATCTCATCAACTCACTAACCCATCAACTCACAAAACTCTTTAACACACAAACTCATCAACACGTAAACACAATTAACCCTCAAACACAATCAACTCACATACACAACAACACTAACCCAGTAACTCTTAAACTCAACAACTCACAAAACCACTAACTCATTAACATACAAACACAATCAACTCACAAACACAACAACAATAACCCATTAACTCTCAAACTCAACAACTCACAAAACCATTAACTCATTAACTTACAAACACAATCAACTCACAAACACAACAACACTAAACCATTAATTCTCAAACTCAACAACTCACAAAACCACTAACCCATTAACATACAAACACAATCAACTCACAAACACAACAACACTAACCCATTAACTCTCAAACTCAACAACTCACAAAACCATTAACTCATTAACTTACAAACACAATCAACTCACAAACACAACAACATTAACCCATTAACTCACAAATTCAACAACTCACAAATCATTAACTCACAATCAACTCACAACCACAATGAGCCCACAAACCCATCACTCACACAGGTAGTAAGCACGGAGGCGGCGGCGCGGTCGAGATGGAAGCTGCGCACCGTGCGCACGGAGTCCGCCAGCAGCGTCAGCACGTACAGCTGCCCGCCGCGCAGCGACAGCGCCAGCCGGCCCTCGCCCAGCGGGGCCACGCACGACCCGTCTAGCGTTATGCATACACCTTCTTGGATTCCTGTTAACCAACGTACGTATTTAGGATAAAGCCCCAGACGCTTGCACAAAAAACGGGTTGCACTCCAGGAGTGCCGGCAGAAGAGAAAACTTGAAAATTAACGTTGTGCATTTTTGATATTTTGGGGAGAGAATAGTTTTGCACGAATTGCTTTAAATATCAGTATAAAAGTACTATCATTTATGTGGTAAAATACAATATTCATTTATTGCGCTATCGTACACTAACATGACAATTTATATTACATTAAAAATTTAACACCTCAGAACTATTACAATCCGTCTTACGAATTTTACCCCTTTGGACAAACCGAAGGTTTTGTTTGTGCATAATATAATTATCCTGTTTTGGAAAGCTAAACTCAATGACAGATGTCATAAAGTTCAAATTCCTTCGTGACCTAATGTCACAATCTAACGATTTGACGCGAGTTTACCAGTTTTTACCTATCACAAAAGCGCACATCGCCGCTAAAGAAGTTTTCACTTCAAAAGTATGCAGCAGCATTGTAAAATTCACAAATTGACAGCCCAATAATTAATATCAAGGACTTAATCGTACTCTGTTACCTACGAGATATCTTCCGTGACTATAACACGTGATAGTGACAGTGTAAGCTTAGTTATAAACCGCGAAAGCTTTAAAACAATTTTCAAGTGTTTCAAGCTTGAGTCTCTGCGGATAGCGGTACCGCCACTAAATAAATGAATGTGAGTTTTGTGTTGAGTATTTTGCCACCGCATTGTTAAAGTGACGGCGACATTGCGGACGCGTTTGTCGTTATGAAAGAAGAGTCTAAACTAGACGCTCCTCCTAAACTTTTGTGTACTAAACCGTCTAGACAGGGATGTACCTAATAGTACACCCACATTTTGCCAGTTATGTTTAAGTCCCATGTCATAGGGGGCGAGCCTATTGTCATCGACCAGGCAAGATCTATAAACCAGTACTGTGAAAATCCTGATGAAAAAAACAATAACACTTTTCCGACCTGTGAATCGCAGCTCACGCTCACTAGTCATGCAGTAAAAAAACTGCAAAACATAAATCACATGGTTATCTATAAGCATGAAATTATGACGACCAACAAGGCAGTCAAAATACTTCAACATTATAATCACCCACTTCTGGGTATACGCCTCCCCTTTTTCTGCCAACATTTCCCAGTTCGGTGCGTCTTTTATCCAGGTTTTTTTCGCGACTTTGACGAAATATACGAGGGGCGTTCAATGTATTCTCGGTATGGGGGTGATTTATTAATGATTTGGGTAATTTGACTAATTAATTAATTAATGACATTATCTGAGGGTATAAATATAAAATTTCATATGGTTGTGATCATTAGTTTGCTAGTTATCCTTAGTCAACGACAACTGGAATGACTAACGCTAGCTTGTTGAAGAAAATCGAGCACCGCGCAGTGATTAAATTCCTTACCAAACAAGTAAAAAGTCAAAAAACTATTCACGAAGTGATGATGGCTGTTTACCAAGATTCTGCACCTTCGTTATCTACGGTACCAAAGTGGTCAAGTGAATTTAAAAGGGGCAGAGAGAGTATTGAAGACGACACTCGCTCAGGCGAGCCGGTTACTGCCTCTACGGAAGAAAACGTGAAAAAAGTTGAGAAGCTTATACTGCAGGATGCCAGAATGAAGATCAAAATTATAGCGGAGATGACCCACCTTTCCGTTGGTACCATACACACTATCCTTTATGACCTCCTTAACCTTTCAAAAGTCAGTGCAAGTTGGGTGCCGGGAATGCTCACAGCGCCTCAAAACAAGTGCGAATCGAGTGCTGTAGAGAGTGTTTAGAGCTCTGTGGTGAAGACCCATCAAGTATTTTCGATCGAATTTTTACTGGAGATGAAACGTGGGTTCACTATGAAGACCCTGTTCACTATTAAGCAAGAATCCATGCAGTGGCACAACAAGGATAGTGCCCCCTCTAAGAAATTCAAAGTCGTTCCGTCTGCGGAAAAGTCATGGACACAATGTTTTGGCACTCAAAGGGAATTTTGTTGATTGAGTACACAAAAAAAGGTGAAACCATAAACGCAGCATCCTATGCATCCACTTTGAGAAATTTACGGGAGGAAATTAAAGAAAAAAGACGGGGTAAACTGACCGCCGATGTGTTGCTTCTTCACGACAATGCCCCAGTCCACACGGCGCGTGTTTCCAAGGCTGCTGTGCGAGATTGTGGTTTCGAAGAAATAAACCACCCACTCTATAGCCTAGGCCTACTCACAAGCGATTATTATTTGTACCCTAATATGGAAAAAAATCTTCGGAGAAATCGATTTTCCATCGATGCAGAGCTTGAGGCGGCCATAAATGCGCATTTTTCAGAGAAGGAGGAAAGTTATTTTTTACAGGGTATTGAAAAATTAATTTCGAGATTTAACAAATGCATTGAGGTAATGGGGGATTTAACTGAAAGATAAAAATAATTTTAATTGAATTAAGTTTTTTTTTCATGCCGATACCGAGAATACATTGAACGCCCCTCGTATATACATATATGTCGGATCCAGTCATTAGTACGGACAGAAAATGAATCGGCAAACGCGCCAAAAGTGGCATCACGCGACCTACTTACTACAGTCTACGGACACCTAAGCGCGCTTCTACAGAGTCATGATGTTTCAAGCTCGCTGCAAGGAGAACAATGAGGGTCTGACTGATCGCAGCGGAGTCAAGACGTCCCGGCACTGTACCCGATTCATGGTGCCTAGTGTTATTGTGTTGAATTGTAATTTCAAGTAATTGGTTAGTTCGATAAAGCACAGTATACCGTGTGTAGTGTAAAAAGTAAAAAAAAGTTAAAAGGTTTATTGCAGAAACTTTTACAGTAAATCTGACATAGGGACCTCCTTTTAAGTAAATTGTATACCTGTGCTAGGAGGCCCCGCTCTTCATTTACAAATTAAAAAAAATGGTAAAAGTGTTGTACAAAAATAAAATAAAATTTAAACAAGAAATTATAAGTCCAAAATTGAAAAAAAAAACTATAAAAAATAATAAAAGTACTTTGAAAACTCTCCTAAAATAGTGAGTGTGAGTGTGTGCATGTGTGTATGTGTGTGAGTGCGTGTGTGTATGTGTGTGAGTGCGTGTGTGTATGTGTGTGAGTGCGTGTGTGTATGTGTGTGAGTGCGTGTGTGTTTCTTTTTAAGTCATATTGACGATACTTGCAGCAATGTGTGTGTTTTCATAGCACGAAACCCATGTTCTGCCCACATGATAACCGATTCTAACGAAATAATAAATCATCACATTACGACATATATATAGTCAAAATACTTACTGAGAGGAAAATTGGTAGTATGTGTTGCCACGCTATTCAACGATACTCCGTACGGAGGTACCGACTGATTCAGGTATATGAGGGAGTTCACAGCCATTATTAGACAACCGCCTGCAAACAAATAAAATTCAATTGAAACCAGTCATCTGAGACTCGTACTCCAACATTCTCAGCTAATTTCTCTAACCTTAAATTACGGCATAATCAGCCTATAATGTTCCCACCGCTGGAACTCAGGTCTCTTCTCTATGGGAGCGAGATAAGGGAGTTCCAGTGGTGGAACAAACTTTTAGTATTCATGTTGTTATTACAACGTGTTGTTTTGCATCCTCGTCAAAATTCAGGAGGTTGTCACAAAAGACATAAATTTTAATAATCAATTAAAATTACGGTACCTAGTTAATTATTAATAAACGCTGATTTTTTTTGGTGGTTTGCGTTTGTCAGTATTTCAGAATAACCCCCTTAACGTGGTTTAGGGAATAAGAAATTATCGAATAAACGTTTCAGAATGTTTGTATGTGTGTAAGCGTGGTTATAGGGTGAGATTTAGACGGGCAGCGTTTAAAACACGGGACGTTCACACTTGCCGATTTCCGTAAATAAGAAAAAAAATATTACCTCCCCGTTTTATTATTAATTCGGGTCGAGAATCATTAGCATATTTAACTCCTTGAATTTTGACGAGATTGCAAAACAACATCTTGTATAGTGTTGAGTTGTTCACCTGGATGAATCAATTCCAAAGTGAACAAAGGCCTCTGCTTAAGTCGAATTAATACACCTGGGAGGTATCACCTAGTTGAAATTTTTTTCGAGGTGAAATGAGGACACCAAAATATCTACTTATAGTGATCTACTACTATAACCCAAATGAAAGCTATTTAGATTGTAGAGACTTTTAGTTAAAGAAAAAGTTTAGTTAAAGAAGAAGAAGAGAGAAGTTTAGTTTAGGAAAATTAAAAAACATTATACAGGATTGCAACCAGAAATAGATACATAATATAAGATTTAGCCATAACAGAATATAATAAGTAAGTTTAATATATAATTAGTAGTACATAGTTAAGGTGGTTCATTGTTATACAAAAGAGCGCCTCTCGCCAGCAAACGTAATAGTTTGGCGAGTTTAGTCATGAGTAACATAATGTAATTTCTTTAAATAAAAAATTAAAAAAAATACTATTCTTCTTTTCGCCTAGCCTTTGTGCCTAACCTGGTGTCGAGAGTTTTTAAGCCACCCATGGGCTTCTGACTTGGCTTAACATGCCGTTGAGAAATATCTCCTCCTCACCTCACCGAAACTAGTGATAATTTGTTAGTATTAACTTAAACGATGAACTTACCAAGAGGCTTCTGCACAGGCACAGCTCTAAGGCAATCGAAGGGCAGATGCGCAGTGGCCCAAATAACTGGATGGACGCGAGCGCTCATGTTGAGACTCACACCGCACATAGCGCATGTATCGTTACGGACCGCTGTACGACTGGAATAGAAATATAATGATATAGATAATATAATATCCGGTTAGACTTGAAGCCGTTCCCAACATAGTTGTTTACTTGCCATATCATCATTCACACAGTCACTTGACAGGATCCATTGCATGTAAAATGTACTTGTTTTTTTTTTCATATTATATGTCTCATCTTGTCTCATCATCTCGACAAAAGAACCATGTGGCCAGCAGGGCAAAATATAATATAGCAAACAAGCTGCATATATCTTAATATATATAAATTACGTGTCACGTCTTAATATATAAAAATTACGTGTCACGTTGTTTGTCCGCGATGGACTCCTAAACTACTTAACCGATTTTAATGAAATTTGTACACCGTGTGCAGTTTGATCCAACTTGAAAGATAGGATAGCTTACATCTCAATTTTTAGTCGCAATATTATTTTATTGCAAATTAAGTCACAATTATCTGTTAGCTCCAAACGATTCTAACAGATGGCGGTATCTGTTGACTGGATTGAGTAAGTATTCAATAGATGGCGTTGTGTGTATAGGAGCACAGCAACAATGAAAAATATTGCGAAAATGGGGAAAATGTGACGCAGACGAAGTTGCGCGGAACAGCTAGTATATATATAAAATGTGCAGTGATATAATATACAACTATCGCTGCCTCGTTTCTGTTGCGCATCAGGGATGTTAGCAGCAGCGAGTACAGGTGACTTCTTTGCGATCATACGTAAAAGATCCGCTTCAAGACTGCGTCGGATGCGGGGCGGCAACAAGAGTCTTCCGAGCATGGTTGCCAGCAAGACGAAGGCCACCTAATAAATTCTGTGCGCAGTTCATTTACTGTTGCCTGGGTGTCTCCAGGAGATAAGAAACAGTATAACTTATTAACTAGGTAACTAAAAAAATAATATATATCACATTAAGCACCTAGTGTTCTTCCTCGTCTCTCCTACTTGATCTTGCTGTGCCCGACAGGGTCCATAATTGTGACTTATATAATTATTTCCCTTCCATATATTTATTTACATTATGGTACAGAATAAAGAATTGAGATGGCGTAATTAAGTTTATTAATTTAAGTCTATCGTTATTATTTATTGTGTATTTAGTCAATTATACTAACAAAAGATAATTACATGGGTTATCCACGGGCATTAAAGATAAATAAATAAATACTAATAAGTAAGACAACTCACCCAGGAAAAGTCCTGACTGGTTCGTAAAGTATCAACAGCGTCGGTTCATAGTAACCATGTAGGAACTGTATGTCTAGAATATTGTCTATTTTCTCGTCTAGATCTTTTAGTACTATGACATAGGAGGCTAGGGTGGGCGCTCGGTTGATGGTTTGTGTTGGTTGCTGTAACAGAAAGTTGCTGACATTTACATGGGTTATTTTGAAGGTGGCCCTGAAAGAGATGATGAGATGATCTGGACAAGCATCTCGAAGGCTGGTTCGAGGTGGAATAGAAGAAGAGAACCTGGAAGGAAATATAGAGGTCTTTGGCCAGCAGTGGGACATACAAAGCTAATAAGGGGAGAAAACCTCAATCAATAATGATTACTATTATATTAATTTAGAGCAAAAGCAAACCCGGTACTTTTAGGACCAGGTTTTTTTCGAAGCTGAACACAGCGACTGCCAAAAACGGAGTAGCCATAACACGTGGTATTCACCAAAGCGCCGGCCATCGGTGGTAAAAGTATCATGTTTGCTCTGTCTGTTAACAGAGAAATAAAAGGGAATATCTTGAGGTCCATATTGGATGTGGATAAGTTTTTATATGCGTCTCTAGAACTATATACTGGGTTCCTTGTATGTAATTAGAGATTTATTTTCATTATCATCTGCCTAGTCTTTTCCCAAACTATTTTGGGGTCGGTCCTTCCATCGTAACCAGATGCAGCTGAGTACGAGTATTTTACATGAAGCGACTGCTATCTGACTTCCACAACCCAGTAACTGGGTAATATGATACCCCTTGGTAAGACTGGATGTCAGTGTTCTGGCTTCTGAGTAACAGCTGTCAAGTGCGAGTCGGAGTCGCGCACGAAGGGTTCCGAACCATTATTTACAAAAAAACGGGCAAAAAATTCACTTTTTGTATGGGAGCCCTCTTAAATATTTATTTTATTCTGTTTTTAGCAATAGAAATTTCATAATCTGTAGAAATTTCAACTGACTAACTATCACGGTTCATGAGATACAGCCTGGTGACAGATGGACAGCGAAGTCTCAGTAATAGGGTCCTGTTTATTGACGGCTCGACGGCACGGTTGGCGCAGTGGCTGAGCGACTGGCTACTGCGCTGCATGACGAGGGCTCGATCCCCGCACAGATCAAACATGTGTATGGCTTTCGGGTAGTTGTTCCAGGTCTGAGTTTTTGTATGTGTGAGTTTAAATGTTTGTAAAAGCACCCACGATACAGGAGAAATTGATTGGGGTAAGGAATTGTAAAAAAAACTTGTACAAATTTATTTAATATCTAGTTAAGGACTAACAGATAATAGAATAGAATAGAATGTTTCTTTATTAGAGTATCCATGACTCAAAAACGGTTGGTATACTTAAGACTATGTTAGTAAGCACTGATAAAAAACAAACAACACAACAAATCGACGGCGAAGTGCCAATAACTACGCACACATATAGACGTTTCCTATAATGATTAGGAGGTAATGTCATAAAATAGACAAGTTGGTATAGTTGGGAGGTATTTCCACATTTGAATTGAATGCTGTTGCAATTAAAATACACTTAGGAGATTTAACTAAAACATGCAAATAACGCCTTTGAATTCAAAACAATAAAAAAGTGAATTGGGCGAAAAATGTCAGTTAGGAGGTATTGGCACTTCACCTTCGAAATACCAATAATACTTACGGATTTTTTACTATCGAGAGGTTTAGCTTCCAAAGGATCTCCATCCTCATTTGTAATGTCCTTTCTAAATGGTAACACAGCCAGTTTCTTGCCATACAGTAACATGACTGCACAACGGCACTCAGGGTCCACTCGGATCAATGGAATGTGGGGGTGGGTTGTCCAGCCGTTCTGGAAAATGTAGAAGAATTATTCAATACTGCACACAGGCTATGTGTCACGCCAATCACCAGCATTGCTCCCGTTTTTCCCATTTTATTCTGTTTTTAGTATTTGTTGTTATGGCGGCAAAATAAATTCATAATCTGTAAAAATTTTAACTGTCTAACTATCACGGTTCATGAGATACAGCCTAATGACAGACGGACGGACGGACAGCAAAGTCTCAGTAATAGGGTCCCGTTTGACCCTTGGGGTACGGAACCCTACAAAATTTTATATATATGTATATATTTGAAACAAAACAATGTTTTTTAGGTATACAAAGGGAGAAGTGGAAAGCCATGAGGCAAAACCCTTGCCCAGCAGTGGGACAATACAATGTCACTATTCTTTGAACTTTAAAAAAAAAATATTTACTTAAACTTATTTATTAACTACAACAATAAATTAATCATAATAAAATGTTTTTCCAAAATACAAAAACCAACTAGGCCTAACACGGATTTGTACGCACATGTCTTTTGGGGGGGTAACCACTTAATGGAGCTGTGACTACTGTGATCACTGATGGTCAACCTTATCAGTCAGAGCATAAGGGTGAAAATTGTTTGACCGTCAGTGAACTTGGTAGTGAGCATGAAATGTTGCATTTTAAATAAATCTACTAAAATCCGGCTCATCATTTTATTTTCAAGAATTTTAACTCCCTTATTTTCTATATCAATAACACATGAAACATAACTGAGCCCTTACCTTCATATCATCTTCCTCAAAATAATGCATACTCAGCGTGATAAGGTTATCCGTCTGCGGATCATACTGTAGCACGGACAGCTTGGCTTCTCTGAACGACACTAACAACAGATCTCTACCGGTACTGGCACAGCGGACAGATGCCAGGGACATGACGTTACCCCATAATGTGTATGTGGCTAGACATTCTAGCTTCATCTTCGGTGGAATTGGCTGGCCAGCTGGAAAAGACATTACGATTAATGTTTGATTTGGGATTTTATAAATAGGTAGAAGACTATCTATTATGCATTCCAATTATAGATAATATCACGAAAAAAAAACTGGTAAAATGTTGTAAATCTCAACAAAACTTTGAAAGGTATTTGAATTAATATGTCATGTTACCAACAAGCACAATATTTTATTTACGTAACTAATACAGAATTTTTTAGGTACTGGTTACCATACTACTTAAGAGGGGACTTCCGCTGTTTTCTTCGTGGATAATGCGTCTAGGGCAATGATTTTTCCAAAAAATCTAAGTCTTATTAATACATGCCCACATCATTTCTTTTTTTTTAAAACTTATGTTTTCACTGAAAGAATTATGACAGTCTAAAAACCCGAAAAAAAACCCGTTCATACTGCGCCGCCATGTTCAGACGACTATCAGACAAAATAGATAAGTTTTTTAGAAAAAAGAAAATAATGGAAGCTTAGATATACCTTTCCTCTAAATTTTGATATAAGAATTATTTAGATCAGTTTACTTTTGAAGAAGAAAACAGCGAAAAACAAAACGTCTTTTGGTCAAGATTTTTGTAGGTAAAATCAGCCTGAGCTGCAGTTTGGACTTTACAGGGTTTGGTCAGGCGCTGGGCGACGGCAATAGTTTCTTCAAATCAAATACTTTTTATTACGGACTAGAGTCCCCTCTTAACATTAAAATCCCTTTCAAACTTTTGTTTTGTTTAACCCGTTGTTTCCTCTCACCCTATTACATAGGGTGACACAATGGGCAATCATATCACTAAAAGTAATCTTTTCAAGACAAGCTTTGATTGGATGGACAGGGAGAGGAAGAGATAATCCTGGAGAAAGTTCAAGATGTAAAATATCTATATTTTTGGTAATATTATGTAGAATTTGGTTTGTAAATACTTAATAGACATGGAGAATGTAATAGCACTGTAGTGTTTAAGAAATTTTAGATTATTTATCAGTTCAGAGTTGATGGACCTTCATCAACTCATCTAGCATGAGTGTTTGTACCAACAAACTACATTTAATATTCGCTTTATCTCATTAAAGCTATGTTCTATTACATATTTAAATATATATGAGAGTCAGACATCTCATATAAATCCATAGATAAAAACTTACCGGCGTTAACCTCCTTAGTGAGGCCTTCAGGTAACAACCTGAAAACCTTGAGGACATTGGCTCCAGCGGTGACAAGACAAGTATCATCATTGTTGAAGAAGCTGCAACTCACGGCATGCTCAATCCCCGTCGCGGGGTGCGTTTGCCGGCAAATCGAAAACATCTTCCAATCACGTCGATTTCTAGGTTATGTTGCAAAAATCACTTGAACTTGAAATTATAGGTATGATAACACTTCTAGTCAATGTTTTCACATATTTCATGGAATTATTAAAACATTTTATTGAGAGTTAATCGTTTTTTACAATTGTTTATTTGTGATGCCGTTGCGTCGCTTGACACTTCAACAAAATATTGAGCGTTCTGAAATCCGGATCCGAAGTGTCGAACGAAGCTTCAAACAAATATGAAGTACCTTGTATACTGAATCAATATTGAAATTTTTGTATGTGTTTTGAAGTATATTACTACAGAATTATAAATTAGAAATGTAGTGTTTATATTCACCTATTTTATTTTAAAATATGAGCTTCCGTTTAGAACTTAAATTAACACAACCAACTGTTTCGAACGCACATTTGAAAAAGTAAATTAACCCACAGATAAAATATTCTTATTTTTGTCTGTAATGAAAAATACGGCCTCTTTTGTGTATAAAAAAAAAAACAAAAATACAAATTTCTCGACTCAATTAATAGTTTTTCACCAATGCCGTTTTCATTGTTCATGATCTCAGTCAAAAGCTAGATTGCAGAATGCACTGCGCCTACTGTTCCTTTTAACGCATCATCATTAACCGACCTCCAAAAGAAGGAGGTTCTACGATAAACTGTATTTTTTATAATTTAAGTATGTTTACTGATTTCTTTTTTATTTCGCGTTTCATAATTCTGTTTTTATTCGAAAGCCCAAACTCCAAGTCATATTCTGATGATGGAATCCCATAGAAATCGAAGGCAACCCTCAAACTTTAAACCTACTTTATACCTAGGTACTTTCTAACGCAATTCAGATTTTTGTGCCTGGTTATCATCATCTTATGCTGATGATGGAAGGTATAAGGCAAGATCAGATGATGGGATCCCAGGAAAATAAAGGACAACTGTCAAATTTTATGGGCATTGTTTGAAGCAGTTTACTTCCCATGTGATCCCATGGTCATCAGGTCAGGATCTGTTGATGGGATCCTGGAGAAAACGAGGCAACTCTTCAAATTTTATAGGCACAATAGTCGTCATCTCATGTTTCTAAGCTGATGAAGAAAGCTATAAGTCGGGACCTGATAATGGGATCCCAGGAGGAGTAGGATATGCTGATATAAATAAAGTTAGTGGACACAAATCTCGAGCGAATTTCGTTCGGTTCAGTATGACACAGTATGCACAGAAAAAAAAATCAAATTGGTAAATACTTTTATTCAGATCATTATCTACCTACAAAAACGGTGAGCCAATTATTTCTAAGATTTGTAAACTAAAATAGTAAACCATTCATTTAAAAAATTATTCAGATTTATCATGCTATCTAAATCTAATAACTAAACATAATCAGTAGTTTTTATCAATGTATATAGGAATATAAAATTAAAAACATTCATTTAAAATATTTCAATAATCACTAAAACGTTGTTAATTTGTATATTTACAAGTAACCATGGAAAATAATGAACTAGAAGCTCATATTATTTACATAAACAAAAGATTTCAGAACTCGGTAAGGCTGCGCTTGTGATAATAGGGGGTGAGTAGAGCTCTAGGCGGAATAAGAAAGATTATTTAAACTAAGCGATATAGAGTATGTGTGGACAGCTGAAACTTTCTTTGAACTAGAGGCGTATTTTCTTTCTTTTATAATCGCACCTAATAAATTGGTCTGATATATTTTTTATTTCGTAGACTTAAAAGGCCGCTTTTCCTAATTCCGAGTGTTTCAATTGTAACGGCGTCAGCTAAAATTCGCGCGGGTGCCCGCAGTCAAAATATCCTTAGAAAACCAGCCGTACACGTTGCGCCTTTTAGCGCTGCTCATACTATTTTCGAGATTGGCAGAAGAACAGGAAGGCCTATACCCAGTAGGGGGTGAATACAGGCTGTGGATGATGATAATACTATTTTGCAGAACAGGTACGCGAACGTGCACCTGCGGGGGTTTTCCCGATATCCCCACTGGGATATCACCACCAGTGGGGACAACGGGAAATCGAAAAAATGTCGTTTCGTTGTACTACTCGGCCCCACCGGCCGGTACGGACAACCAGAAGAATTAGGAAATTGGCATTTTGGCAATGACAAGAGGGAGATGAGAAACAAGCATAATAACGGGGATAATAGTCTCACAGAAGTGTTACCTTCATTGCATGCTGCATGGTAATCGAAATACAAGTAGATTTGGTTGTTTGAAATTTCTATTTTAGTGGACCCACTGGTGGGGGACAACGGGAACAATTTTTCATTATTTTATTTGATTCCCGTTGTCCTCACCCTACTGCCTAATTCATAAACGAACACTATAGTCTGTATTATTATTTTCTATCACACTAATAGCTGTTTTCACGAATACTAAGCAATGCCTAAGTGGAATCTCAAAGTTGTATTTTGAAAGCTCGGCTCAGCGCCAAGAATTCAAATTCAAGCAGTGCCATAATATTATTTAGGCATTTCTGTATTATGGAAGGCAAAAGATACTGTCACAGCAACAGACAAGTCGTTGGTTCGTTTAAGATTTCAGGGTATAGTTGCCTAATGTATTTAAAGCACTTATAGTCAGTGCCCTTGTGAGGCAATTAAAACTATACATAAAAGGTAAAATTAAAAATAAGTGGAAAACGAGGCAAACCAAAATATATATAATTAAGTAAATAAATATATACAAACACTAGTTTTTAGCAGCATCTCTACATATTTGGAACCATACACCGAATCAAAATTTAAATTAACGAAAATTGACAAAAGTTTAGTGAAAATTTCATAGGAACATGTCTATACACTAAAATAATGAAGAACAGTGTAATAGTCACTAGATTTATACATTACAAGACATTGAAGGCATTCTTAGCATTACTTGAATTAATATTTTCATGCATCTATTGAATAAAATATCATTAAACAGACATTGAAACATTGCGAAATAGTTTTTACATAAAAACACAAATCAGTCCAGCTTTTAATATTTACAGTATTCGTTTAAACACTTTGTAGTATAGTTCTTTGAGAAAAAAATCATTCACAGTCCATTTGTCAATCATCTCATACCTTATATGCAACAACTATAAAATCGTCCAGATAAATCAGTCTTCAACCTTTATTGTGCCACGAAATATGATAGATCAACCCAGTTCTAGGAGATGAGGAACTATAGATAGCCAAAACCTGTTCGAAATAGTTGGCAGGGAACAATCTCGACCCATAGCAGAATAACTTGGTACAGTAATTCTACTATCTGTATCTGAGCATAACCCTCTCACAGTCCTTCATTAGGAAGTGGGTTCCTTTCTACCAATTTTGTGGTCATTCTTTGTACCCTTAATTCCCGCTCCATTCGGCAGATCTACACATATCCGCAAGCAACTCATCAAATTCCAGAACTGAGTTCTCGTACAACTCAAGGTCCTTTGACAAATCCTCATTGGCTAATTCCATCTCTCTCACGGATTCGGGACTCCTCGTCTTTGATTGGACAAGATCTTCCGCTAACTTCAAATGAGGAGCGTTGAAGAAGTCCTTGTAAAACTCTGCAAGTTCTCTTATCGGATGGTGATCCGCGAAAGGAAAATGAAGTAGTTTTAAAGGCGGTTCATTCTCATTTCGAAACCCTGTGAACTTTTTCGGTGGCATCTCCAAAGAGGTCGGACTTTTGGACAAGGCTGAGATGTCCAATTCTTGTGCACTTTTGATCTCTATGGGACTCGTTGTCAGTGGTGTTTTAGACCGTTTCCTACATTTAGGGATAGGGATCTTAGTAAAGAAGTCGTCGAATGCTTGTTTAATGACGTTTTCGTCAACGAAAGCAGCTAATCGCAAGGGCCTGTTCAAGTCGACAGGACCAAAAGGTTTTGGTTCCTTTTTTTGATCCTTCTTTTTCTTTGACTCGAATATGACATGTTTTGGACTTAGTTCGAAATGGTCACTCTTTAGCAAGAGTAATTTGTTCTTCTCTGTTCTATTTGGGGATATTGAAAAGTTGGTTCTGTATGCAACTGAGAAACATATAGCTCCTAATGGAGTTTTTAACACCCCAGCTTGAACTTTTTTGACAGATTCGCCTAAAGTTTTCATTTTCGGTTCACCACTGTAGACTCGATAGAATATGGTGAAAGATTCCGTCCTCTGCTTCCTTGATAGATGATATGCGGGAGTTATTCTTGTTACTGTGATTAAAGACTTCAGCAAGATCCCCATTCGGAAGTATACTGTATTCATTGCTTTCAACGATGTGTCGAACTGGGTCTCATCAAGTTCTAAAGTCCATAATTCGAGTACCATTTCGTCTCCATCCTCAGTTTGCACTGATATTTCGACGTGTAGTTGAGATCTGATGGTTTCAAGGACTCTTTCCGATGGAAGAGCATTCTTGGTTGCTTGATTTACTTCGGGAGTGTCAGGTATTTGTAGGTTGAACCAATCAGTATCGGACGATTGCGGTTTACTATTCGGTTCTATTTTAACCCCTTTCCTCGATTCTACTATAACTTGGACGCCTTTATACGCTAAGAATTTTGTGAACTTTGTGAATTCGTTTTTGTCACTTATGTTTGAGAAAGCGGCGTCCGGCGCCATGTTTGTGAGAGTTTATTCTTCGTCAGCGATGCAGTTTTCTACGAGATTCCTCAAGTTCGGATTCTCCATAGCGGCTGCAATCCTCTCTTTGTCGTTGATTTGTTTGTTGACTGTAACAAAAGAAATGGAGCAATTATTATTATAATCGACACACAAACAATGGAAATCGATAAATTGTCTTGACAATACAAAGGCTGTTATCGATGACGCCAACAAAGACCGCCAGTATTGCAAGACAACACGGCGGATTATGATTAAATCCCTGAGATTAATAAAGTACCCAAGTCTGCTAAGAATAAGATGTAATTCGCTACAATCAACTAAGAAACTTCAGAACAACGAGCTCACCCTTTTCCCAAAGACCTCTCATACCGTCATACGTCATCATCTTTCTTCTTCCATTCTCCCCTGTTGGACGTCATGGCATCATGTACTCCTTTCTCTTTCATATCATTCCTCACAACATCCGTCCATCTTTTCTTTAGCCTTCCTCTCCCTCTCCATACATCGACATTTACATCCATCACTCTTTTTAACCCCCGACCAAAAAAGAGGGGTGTTATAAGTTTGACGTGTGTATCTGTGTCTGTGTTTCTGTGTCTGTCTGTGGCATCGTAGCTTCTAAACGGATGAACCGATTTAGATAAAATTGGTTTTGTTTGAAAGGTGTTTTAATCGATAGTGTTCTTAGTGTTGTTTGGAGGTCATCACCTCTTTTCTAGTTGATGAAGGGATATAAACAACTTCTACGGGTCTGGTTGATTCGAAATTTGAAATCTGGTCACTTGTCACCAAGGGCATCGCCAGGGGGGGATGCACACCCCCGTAAAAGTTCCCCCAAAAAGCTCGAGATTTTTAAAAATTTATAACATTTCCTTGTTTTCGTTAATTAGCGCGAAAAAGCGCAACACCGCGAAAAGTGGAAAGAATGGGAGGAGAGCTATGCCCAGGAGTGGGACAGTCAAGGCTAAGAAAACATAATTTAAGTTTAAAATGAATTAATCCAAGCATCGTAGCGTCGGGGACCGCTAAGTACACCGCTTAGCACAAAACAAAGCGGACCACCGACGCTACGACGCGCGACGCTTGGATTAATTTATTTTTGTTTTTTTAGAGGGTTTTTTTCTATCGGGGTTTTTTTTTAATTTTTAAGTTAATTTTTTATTTTAATGCTTTATAATTTTCAAATCATTTCGAATTAGTTTTAGTCACATGCGTTTCATCTCTCCTCATTACATGTCCATACCATGCCTTCACAATGCGAAGTATTTAATTGTTTATGACATAATTAAACTGCGAGCTCTAAAGGCACGCTACCGTGACCGTCAGTGCTTTCAAATGCAACGAGGCTGAAAGACGTTTAGACCGGTTTAAACACAGATGCTTATCAAACCAGTCCTAGATCTTATACGAGCCTTAGATAAAACTGATCTTTTGAATGTAAACAAACCACTTGCTAGCAGTTTTTCAGATTTAATCATAGAGATACAAGTCATTCCGCGTAATGACTGATGAAGTGATTACTTGGCGAATTTGATACGAGTTTAAATAAATAATTGTCAAAAGAAATTTATAGAGATCTGACCTTTGTCCGAAATAATGAAAGGTCAATGTCGCATTTTTAGCTAATGATAGTTTTGTTTATTAATACGCCTTGCATTTTAAATAATAAGGGTGCGGACTGGGTAAAGAAAACGACATTCTATTTTGTCCGTCAGACAGGTAATACAAAAATATTAGACACGTATATTTTGTTTTATCAAATAATTACTTAGCTAAAACTCATTAAAGTTGGAGAGTGGGGGCTTACTACGTCACAAGTAGGTATTAAACTTACCTACATGTGACGTCATGCGCCATTTCAACTCAATATATTTCCATAATTTTATGACCACGTGAAAAAAGGAAAAATACGTTTCCAATACTTTTCAATAAACTACCCGCTAACCCGACGGACAAAGAAAAAAAAATGGTTTATCCCCTATTATGATACTGGGTGGCACGTAGACTGTCAGAAAGGAGGTGGCTGATGAGACGGCGAGTAACTGAGTCCGGAAGAAGAAATGCTGCGCTGGCCCCAAATCAATTAGGATAATGGCCGGATAATGATGATGATGGTATCGTTATTGGGTGGCAAACAAGCAACCCATAGGGTAGTAGTCACTGACGCCAATAGATATTTATTATACCAGAGCTATTCCAGAGATACAGCTGAATCGTCTATATGCCTGTAATTACACCGGCATCCGTCATCATCTGTCTAGCCTTTTTCCATCTATGTTGGGGTCGGCTTCCAGGCTAGCCAGTGCTCCCCTCGCTATTGTAGGGTTGAACGACATTGGTCAATTCAGATATTCGTCAAATCGGCAATTCGTCAAATTTGATATTGGTCAAAGCTGTAATTCGTCAAATCGTCTTTTTGTCCAATTACGAAATTTGCCGAATACGCTACTGGTCAAGTCCATGTACAGTCGATGAAAACATGCGTTTTGAATTCACATAACTTACTTGTAGGAACTTACAAAAGGAAGAGTCGCCTGCTGTAGGTTTCTATTTACATCATTAAAATTTATTAAATAGTAATTGAGTATTCTGAGGTTTAATTACGAACCCAAGACACGCACCTCTGATTTTTCGGATCCATTTGCGTATTGTATAATGATCATAAAGGGTGTAAAACACCTCTTGACGAAGCCGAAGGGCACTGGTTCTCCCTGTCATTGCGATCATTTTTTTGTTCTACACCATACCTGGGAACCTTCTAGTTACGGAGATATTATGGGGCAAAGTTCCAACATTTTGACAAGTATTTTTTTAAATACAAGTTTTTAATGTAAGATTTTTACTTTAAACACCTCCACGACCCCCGTACTATTCAATCCGTCCAGCACAATGTTTTGAGTTCGTTACATTGAGTTCTATCACAAAACATGATTTTACACCCCCCAAAAAAAAGGCGTTTCCCAGCAATAATTTTTGCGTAAAGTTACTTAGTTTCATGTACAGAATGCTTGGTTGACGGCTTCGTGATGAGGTGATTTACACGGTGTATTGCTTCGGTGAAGGAAAACATCGTGAGGATGTTTTGCATGCCGAAAAGATATAATAATTTATTTATTGAATATGATCAATGATAGAGAGTAACTTATTAGTAAACACAGCTTAGAAATGGTGGTGAAAAGATGGTTTGGTTGCCTTTGGACTGATTCGCCCTATCCCCTCATACATACCTATTAGTATAAAACTGAATCACGAGCGGATAGTCGTCCTTAACCTTAGATTCTCACAAGGTTCCAATAGGGGATCGGACTGGGTAAAGAAAACGACATTCTATTTTGTCCGTCAGACAGGTAATACAAAAATATTAGACACGTATTTTTTGTTTTATCAAAATATCAAAAAAATACTTAGTTAGAACTCATTAAAGTTGGAGAGTGGGGGCTTACTACGTCACAAGTGGGTATAAAACTTACCTACATGTGACGTCATGCGCCATTTCAACTCAATATATCTGCGTAATTTTATGATCACGTGAAAAAAGAAAAAATACGTGTCCAATACTTTTCAATAAACTACCCGACGGACAAAGAAAAAAAAAATAGGATTATCCCCTATTATCATATTGCTTCGGTGAAGGAAAACATCGTGAGGAAAACAGCATGCCGAAAAGACATAATATTTTTTTTATGGAATATGATCAATGATAGAGAGTAAACACAGGTTAGAAATGGTAGATTGTAAAGATGGTTTGGTTGCCTTTGGACTGATTCGCCCTATCCCCTCGTACTAGTATAAAACTGTATCACGAGCGGATAGTCTTCCTCAACCTTAGAACAACAGATTCTCACAAGGTTCCAATTACAGGTTACATAGTTAAGCCGATTTTAGATATTTCTCGAGGGCATGTAAAACCAACTAAGAGGCCCATGAGAGGCATAAAACTGTTGCTTGGTGATGATAATTCAGTCTACATGAGATTAAATTATCATCACCAAACAACAGGTACAACATCTAGAAATTCTCGAATTATAAACCAGCTGTTATCAAGATGCCTGGTTATCAGGCATCACAGTATAAACACAACAGTATTATCATTTTAATTACTTGTTTGGACACAAGCTTGAATAAAATATATATAGCCTTGTTTCCAGCTGAGCAAAGTTGGATTCTGACGTCCATCACAACCTTCGTTATCGACTAATTTGTTTTTCTGTAGTGCTACTGGTTTATAAATAGCTCTTTACTATTATAGTTACTGTAAATAAGTAACTGTGTACATAGTCACTTATTATTTTAGTAAAAAAACACTGTAGAAAGGCGGACTTAGTATAGGAGCTCGTGGCTAAATAATAACAGCCGCACGGATCGATCTTTAAGGATAAGCCCTGCTTGCCGAGGTTGGTCCGTGGATGGGTGACCATAATTACATACCGAGTTTCCTCCGTGCCTCGGAAAGCACGCTAAGCCGTTGGTCCCGGCTGTCATTTGTCAGATCTTTGGCAGTCGTTACGAGTAGTCTGAAGTCAAAAGTCTGACATCCAGTCTAACCAAGAGGTATCGTATTACCCAGTTACTGGGTTGTGGAGGTCAGATAAGCAGTCGCTTCATGTAAAATATTGGTACTCAGCTGCATCCGGTTAAGACTGGAAGCCGACCCCAAGATAGTTTGGGAAAACGCTAGGCAGATGGTGAAAGCCGGACTTAATGCCTTCGGCATTTTCTACCAGTCTACCTCTCTGGTCTAGTTAATGGGTAGTGGTGAAAAGATAGTCTCTTCGTGTAAAATACTAGTAATTCAGTTACATCCGCACACTGGGCAGATGATAATGACAATCAGCTGTCAATCAGTACGAAAGATGAGAGAGGAAGACCGTGAATGTTGATAGAGGATGTGGCAAAAAGGCATGACTCATATCCCAACAAAAACTGCATCTTCTAGTATTCACCTAATAATGAATTAAGACGAGAGATATTGTCGATAGCTCGTGGCTAAATAATAACAGCCGATAGGATCAATCTGGCTAAGCCGCGCTTGCCTAGGTTGGTCTGTGGTTGGGTGACACTGACAACCCATTATAAACCGACTTTCCTCTGAGCCTCTGAAAGCAAGTTAAGCCGTTGGTCCCGTGTGTCATTTTTAGATCTTTGACATTCGGTAAAGGTAGTCAGTGGCCCGAAAGTCTGACTAGACTGGCTAAAGCTGAATAATATAATTAAACTTGTAAAGCAAGCGACAAAATTGTTAGAAATCCCGATGTTTAGAATGTCCGATTCTCGGCATATCAGCAGGCTCCATCTATACTTCAATACTAATATTATAAAGCTGAAGAGTTTGTTTGTTCGCTTGAACGCGCTTATCTCAGGAACTCATGGTCCGATTTGAAAAATTCTTTCAGTGTTAGATAGCCCATTTATTTTATAGAGGAAGGCTATAGGCTATATATCACGCAACGACCAATAAGAGCGGGGCAGCAATGAAAAATGTTGCGAAAACGGGGAAAATGTGACGCAGACGAAGTTGCGCGGAACAGCTAGTATTAGATAAAACCATAGCAAGTAAAGTCAAACTATAACACAATATCATAGCATTTATCGTGTCTTCAAGAACCTTGTTTTGTAAGATAGTATTAGCAAGATATAAGCACCGCACTATAAATATTTGTTCAGAGCGCTATCAACTATCAGGCACTTAGATAACTTCAATAACAAAGTATTACGAAAAACAAACCGTTGGCCTACCTACCTACCCTACCCTACCCTACATACCCTACCTAACCTAACCTACCCTACCTACCTACCGCACCCAAAACCTTCCCTGGACTACAAACATTTTAAAACCAATATCAGCTAAGTCAGCCCAGCCGTTCTTGTGTTATACAATTACAACGAAAAGTGGCATTGTTTTTTATATATATACTAGCTGTACCCAGCATGCGTTGCAATGCACTTTTTACTACCCACCTACCCTATCCGACCTACCTACCCTATCCTACCTACCCTACCCGACGCTACCTACCTACCTACTCTACCCTACCCTACCTACCTACTCTACCCTACCCTACCCTACCCTTACTACCTACCTACCCTACCTACCTACCCTACCCTACCTACCTACCCTACCCTACCTACCTACCCTACCCTACCCTACCTACCTACCCTACCTACCTACCCTACCCTACCTACCTACCCTACCCTACCTACCTACCTACCCTACCCTACCTACCTACCCTACCTACCTACCTACCCTACCTACCTACCCTACCCTACCTACCTACCCTACCCTACCTACCTACCCTACCCTACCCTACCTAACCTACCCTACCCTACCTACCTACCCTACCCTACCTACCTACCTACCCTACCTACATACCCTACCCTACCTACCTACCCTATCCTACCTACCTACCTACCCTACCCTACCCTACCGTATCCTATGTCCTTCTCCTGGCTCTAAACTACCTCCCTGCCAATTTTCAGCTAAATCGGTTCAGCCGTTCTTGAGTTATAAGTGAAGTAACTAACACGACTTTCTTTTATATATATAGATAGAAGAAGCAGATAGATGTAATAGGGGGCTGGCCCATGGGCGGCATTAAAAACTCTGACACCAGGCACAAACCTCACGAAAAGAGGAAGAAGACTGGGCTGTCTGTGAATCAGTGTCAATCACGAAAGAGATCCACAAATAAACATTTCAATTGAACTTAGACCGCTACAGTTGGTAAATAAATCAATTGGGTTTAATAGAAGTGTGGACGATTGGTTGTAGAGGGTATCTAGAAAATACTTACCAATTTCATACAAAAATTCAAGCCTTTTCCACACACGAGTGCAAAAAAGCAGAAATTACTGTAGGTAAGCCATCTGCAACGATCAAAATCACTAATTTCAAGTAGGCCAGTTAGAGGCACTTTTGAATAGACGAACAACAATAAAAATGAAGCTACAGTCCCAGTCACAAGACATAATAACTTGTGAAAGTACTGTAGTTGCCCATTCGAAAGCGTAGACCTCTATGGAAAAGAATGGGCAAGAAACTCCATGATCCTTACATACTCCTGGTTCTTCGTCTACGTTCATAAATCTGGTTATACACGCTTGTCGGTTGCGCTTGCGAGTACTATGCAGCTGCCCCCGTATTCACAAACGTTCGGATTCGATTTCGATTCGGAATGTCGTATGTCTATCTCGCTCGCTTTCGTAATGTCAAAACAAGATAGACAAATGACTTATCGAATCGAAATCGAATCTGAGCGTTTGTGAATAGGGGGCCTGATCTTTCTGAAGAACATCACCAATAAGGCAGGTGTATGTCCTTCTTCTAAGGCTTTCTAGTTCCAAGGTTAAATATTGTTAATATATCAGGTTGAGATATAAAGGAGCAAGGAGTAAATAATACCGGAACGTCTGACAGAGGAGGATGAAAGAAGAAAACATGTTGCGCCGACCCCAAGTAGAAATCGACAAGGACAGGAAGATGAGAATGATATCAGTTTGAGATATACAAGGTGTTGTTTTGCATCGTCGTCAAAATTCAGGAGGTTGTCACAAAAGACATAAATAATCAATATAAATTACGGTACCTAGTTAATTATTAATAAACGCTGATTTTTTTGGTTGTTTATGTTTGTCAGTAGAATAACCCCCTTAACGTAGTTTAGAGAATAAGAAATTATCGAATAAACGTTTGAGATTGTTGGTATGTGTGAAAGCATGGTTATAGGGCGAGTATCAGACGGACCGCGTTTAAAATACGGGTAGTCCACACTTACAGATTTCCGTAAATAAAGAAAACTAAAATTTACCTACCCATTTTATTATTGAATCATTAGCATAGTTACCTCCTTGAATTTGACGAGGATGCAAAACAACACCTTGTACATTCCTTAAAGTCCAGCCAGACTGGCTGTCTACAATTGTGTTGGTTACTTATTTACGGAAGTGAATATTGGGCTCTATTTTAATAATATTACTAAAACAAGATAAGTACCTACTTGTAATCTGTTACAACAAGTGCAAAATCTAGAACGAAGTTGTTTTGCATATATTTTTTTAGAACACGTTTTTTTCCATTTCGCTACCAAGTGCAGACTAAACAAACAATATGACGAAATAATAAAGTATTGAGTCCACATTGCATCGTTTACAATATTAATATTATTATGTTGTTTATCGATCGGCAAGTGTGGAACGCCCACTAGCGATGACCTGAAAAAGGTGGGAGTGTGGGACTATGGAAGGCGGAGAGCGGGTGTTGTGTATGACTAAGGATTGGTTTCCTTTAGGCACAGTTATGTTAAAGTCCCATTTAGATAGGGGCGGACCTAGTGCCATCAAAAGAAATTTGTAATGGAAAAACCCAATAACGCCCGGCCGGCTCTGGAATCAAACCCAGGACTCATGTTCAGCAGTCAGTCTTTTCGGTTAATTTCGAAACATAATTCATGGATGCGTGCTCAAAAACGCAAGCTCACGAATTGGCGTTTTCTTGGATTTTCAACGCTTGGCTTAACGTCGGAGTTGATAACGATTTTGAGAGACAGTTTGCTTTTTAAACGCGCTAGGATGCGTTCGGTTTGACTCTCAACGCTCGGCCCAACACCGAGAGCTGAAAGTTTAGTGCACGGTATTTAAATGACGCGTTAAAAACACGCCAGAGAAGACAGGGACGTAGACATTATCATATCAAGCCAGTACGTAATGAATACAAGATTTATTGTATTAATAGTAATAATTGATAACAAAACTCCAATAAAAGAGAGTTGTATAAGTTTTCTTGCATAAACAGTTACCAACTGATATGAAAGTTCAATAGAGTCATGAGAATGTAAGTATTATCAAATACAGGAGAAAATATTTACTTTGGCTAATCAATTTAAACTATACAGGCTGGAAAGGACATCGACGCGAAAACGCTTACCACATACAAAGTACATTATTCTGAACACCCCCATTCATCGGCATTTTTTAGGGTTCCGTACCCAAAGGGTCAAACGGACCCTATTACTGAGACTTCGCTGTCCGTCCGTCCGTCTATCACCATGCTGTATCTCATGAACCGTGATAGTTAGCCAGTTGAAATTTCTACAGATTATGTATTTCTGTTGCAGCTATAACGACAAATACTAAAAACAGAATCAAATAAATATTTAAGGGGGCTCCCATACAAAAAAAATAGTACAATACTGACACTCCCTTCCGCTCCGCCCAGAGTAGGAGGGGTCATTTGATGATGTCCCATCCGTAAAAATGGGGGCTGCCATACAAAAAAAGTGTTTTTTTTGCTCGTTTTTATAAATAACTAGCTGTCACGCTCACGCGCAACTTCGTCTGCGTCACATTTTCCCCGTTATCGCAACATTTTTCATTGCTGCTCCGCTCCTATTGGTCGTAGCCTTCCTCGATAAATGAGCTATCTAACACTGTAAGAATTTTTCAAATCAGACCAGTAGTTCCTGAGATGAGCGCGTTCAAGAAAAAAAAACAAACTCTTCAGCTTTATAATATTAGTATAGATGGTATGGAACCCTTCGTGCGCGAGTCCGACTCGCACTTGGCCGGGTTTTTTTTAAATCAGCTGATTCCTACAAAAGTGAAATACCTACACGTTCAAAATGTATGGACCAGTGGTTTTTTTTTTTTTAATTACTGATGAAATATTTCTATGTGGGGGGGTTCAGAATGATATGCTGAGAATTTGGTAAGCGTTTTCGGGTCGGTGTCCCTGTCCACCTTGTATAGATGACTTTTTACTTTCTTCAAAATGAGTGTTACATTGTGAATTATGCAGATATGCTAAATTGAGTACATTGACCGAGTTTGACTCACCTAAATTAGAATAATTACTCATGGCTACTAACAATCTAATTCAGTTAATATGCGTCAATTGATAAAACATGGATTGTGTAAGGAGGAGCTCGTCGCTAAATAATAACAGCCGCACGTGTCGATCTTTAAGGCTAATAACCGTGCTTGCCGAGGTTGGCCCGTGGATGGGTGACCATCATTACATACCGAGTAACCTCCGTGCCTCAGAAAGCACGTTAAGCCGTTAGTCCCGGCTGTCATTTGTAGATCTTTGACAGGCTTTACGAGTAGTCAGAAGCCAAAATTCTGACATCCAGTCTTACCAAGGGGTATAGTATTACCCAGTTAGTGGAGTTGTGGAGGTCAGATAGGCGGTCGCTCCATGTAAAATGTTGGTACTCAGCTGCATCCAGTTAGACTGGAAGCCGACCCCAAGATAGTTCGGGAAAAGGCTAGGCAGATGATGATGATAATGGATTGTGTAAGGAATGATATGACAGAAAAAGCAGTAAATGATAGCGTGAAGTTTGACAGGAGAGGATGGAAGAGAAAAACATGTTATCTGACTCCAAAGAACATGGGGCAAGGGCAGGAAGATGATAGATCTATTATACAACCTGTTTTTTTTATATCCCATAACTCTAGGATATAATTGAGACCATATCAAAGAATCAACTGGCTTATGAATTATGTTTCAATCAAATTTTTTTGAAGTGAAACTTCTTATGCGACTTCCAACCAGTTTAACGTTTTCATGGAGGGGGAATATTTTTTATTACCCACTAAGAGATGGCGCTATTACAAGATTTGTAGTTAGTAGTTCTACTAGGTATGCAAGATGGCGTGCAAACAGTCATGCATTCGACTCTTCGGTGTGACCACGCTCAATTTCCATGAGTAGAGAATAACCTCGATAAACTTAAGTAATAAAAAGTGTACAACAATAGAACAATAAAATATTATTTAGAAGCTCAATAAAATATCGAGAGTGAATGCGTGGCACTCGAACGCATGCGGGTAGTATTACGAAGTTTCACTTCTTCCGCGTGGAGGGACACCACGCACAATTTTTTTTAAACAGAAATTTCTGAAGACTGTCTAACATGATATTGGGACCCAAAAACCATTGTTAACATAACTTGAATGACACATGACTCATTGGTTCAATGTTGGGACTCATTTGAAGATTGAATGAACAAACAGAGGAATTGGAGAATACCAATTTTATCTGTTTACACTTGACTGGCAAAGACTTGGTAGCTGGTTATGTAATCAATACTTGTTTTTTATGAGACTTTATTTAGTTTTGCTTGTTAGTATGTTTTTACTAATATAATTTTTTACTCTGGATGCTCTTAACTTGCCCGTATTTCTACATCATTCTCAAATATTTGTAATTCTCAACATGAATGATGTAACCAAGATTTTGTAACATATTTTGATTTAAAAGAGTGTCCATGGAGTTTCTTGCCCATTCTTCTCCATACAGATCTACGCTTTGGAATTGGGCAACTACAGTACTTTCACAAGTTATTATGCCTTGTGACTGGGACTGAAGGTTCTCATTTTTTTTTGTTTTTTGACTTTCAAAAGTGCCTGTAATGGTCTAATAATCTAATTGAAATAAATGCTTTGAGTTTGTTTAGATTGATGTTTGTAAGCTAATTTTGGAAAACTTACTTAGATTTTTTTGGTAAATGAATTAAATCATTATCTGCCCAGCTTTTCCCAATTATGTTGGGTTTGGCTTTCAGTCTAACCAGATGCAGCTGAATACCAGTATTTGACATAGAGTGACTGCTTATCTAACCTACACAACTCAGTTAGTTCTGGGTAATATGATACCCCTTGATAAGACTGGTTGTCAGACTTTCCCGAAAATCTGACTACCAGTCTGACTACCTGTAATAACTGTGAAGGTCTACAAATTACATCCGGGACCAATGGCATAACATGCTTTCTGAGACAGGAGGAAACGTGGTATGTATGGGGTGGTCCATCCACAGATCATCATAAGCAAACACGGCTAAACCTAGAGATCAGCTGAATGGCTATTATTGTGACGCCACAAGGTTAATGAAATAAATATCATCCAAAATATTGGAAATGGGCTACAAAACAATCCACATTTCCAACTGGGTCTGATAATGACTTTATTTAATGTTCAAAACTATGAATACTTGTCTTTTTTTTTTCAGAGCAATGTCCTTTGAGCATGAATGTGACTTTGTGTTACGCATATTTTCCTCCTACTCTTTGTGTGGTTTTCGGCATTTATTTTTTTGGTTTGTATTATGTTTTGTTCTGTCCAAGCTATTATTTTGCCCTGCCCTAACTGGTTTTCATGCTGGAACTTACTTTTTACAATATATGTAACAACAAAATGTATACACATTGAATGCAATAAAAAGTTTGAGTTAATAAATGTTCTTCTTTTTTTTTCTTTTATTTAGTTGACTTTGCATTTACTTGGCAAAGGTTTTTTGTAGCTGCAGGCAGGGTATAGCCAGCAGTCCATTGTTAATACAGTAAATTGTTTAATGTAGTGTTGTATGTATGTTTATAAATAGTTTTACTATTGAATGGTCAGACTATAGTATCATACAAACTGAATAGGTAGATGAAATGATAAAAATGAAAAGCTTTTATGAGATCCTTTTATGATTGAATTTGTAATTCAAGTTTTAATTTTTAATTTAGAAATGTGAGTTCCTTTCTAAATCAATACTGCTTAGGCAGTGACCTATTGAACTTTTGTAGAGAATCTATATATATAAAAGAAAGTCGTGTTAGTTACTTCACTTATAACTCAAGAACGGCTGAACCGATTTAGCTGAAAATTGGCAGGGAGGTAGCTTAGAACCAGGAGACGGACATAGGATACGGTAGGGTAGGGTAGGTAGGTAGGGTAGGGTAGGTAGGTAGGGTAGGGTAGGGTAGGTAGGTAGGGTAGGGTAGGTAGGTAGGGTAGGGTAGGTAGGTAGGGTAGGGTAGGTAGGTAGGGTAGGGTAGGTAGGTAGGGTAGGTAGGGTAGGTAGGTAGGGTAGGGTAGGTAGGTAGGGTAAGGTAGGTAGGTAGGTAGGGTAGGGTAGGTAGGTAGGGTAGGGTAGGTAGGTAGGGTAGGGTAGGTAGGTAGGGTAGGGTAGGTAGGTAGGGTAGGGTAGGTAGTAAGGGTAGGGTAGGGTAGGGTAGAGTAGGTAGGTAGGGTAGGGTAGAGTAGGTAGGTAGGTAGCGTAGGGTAGGGTAGGTAGGATAGGGTAGGTAGGTCGGATAGGGTAGGTGGGTAGTAAAAAGTGCATTGCAACGCATGCTGGGTACAGCTAGTATCTTAATATTTGAATGTTAGTTAGAAATTTCAATTAAAAAAGAAAAATAATTTTAAAAAGTAATGATTACATTTCTAGATCATTAATTTATGGAGATCATTAATAGAACCACTACAATAAGGATATTTTCATATATTTATATCTATATTTTGAACTGTGGATCAATAGTTTTGGTGTACTACAAAGTACATAGTATATTCTATTAATCTGTATTTCATTAAGCTCATTGAACAAATGACTAATTACTGTTAAATAATTTTATCTCAAGAACACTCAATTTTATTATTGTCACAGTCAGCTGATAAACAAATATTACACAAACAAGGTCAACCATTGTAATACTCAAAGTACTACTTATTATTCTACAAAATAATATCTATATTATTCTACTGAGAAAACCTGAATGATAGCATCTCTATCTAGGCTATAGTTATTCATTATTATCTTTTACTCCTAAACTTTATAATCCTTGGTTTGACAACAAAAGGAAACACAGGTGTCGTATTTGTGACGTTAAATAATAAAAATAAATAATTTTGTTTTTGCAAACCTTGGGTACATTAAAAGGGCCCACTATATGTTTCGCTATTAGTTTGAAAAACAAGGCTATTTCACACAAATTCGCCCCTGTTTTGAACGAAGTTTTTTACGTGGGAAGATAAGTGTGTTGTGTGTACTTACTTTCATCTTCCGTGGTATGTGCGCCTTTCTTGATATAGATATCCAATTTAACAGGATGGTGTATCGATCTCTGTATTTTGATCCGTATGCACAGTCCAATAAGCGTCGCCAGCGAACAATGAGGCACTGTAGGATTGTACTCCACACGTAACACGGGAACTTTGTCGGCAGTAGGCTCCTTCACAAAAATTCCTTCTTCGTAAATCACCTTCAAATCCTCAAGCGTACTCGGCTTTTCCGGATCCCGTATCGTCCGCAAAAAGTCTAAAACACCACAACACACATTAAAGCCACAAACAACCAACCTAATAAGTCCAAAACAACACGAAAACTGATCAAAACAAACCGTAAATCGTCTCTTTCAGGTCGTTCTCATCTTTATACCCTAACTCCTGTAGTGTCGCACTTTTGTCCATATAAGCTGGCTTCGCGAGCTCCACTGGCGGTTTTTGTGAGTTATTCAAAGTGAGTTTTGAGAAAAACGATATCATATCGTTGGGAGTTAGGAATTGTGTTCTACTGATTTCTATAGTCACAAGTCGGACATGTTTGTTTTGTTGGAGCTTGCTATTTTCCCGTACTTTGTCTATGGGTTAAAGATGCGTTCGTGCAATCATGATAAATAACGAAAAAGTCCTCAATAAGAGTTCAGATAATCAGGTTCACAGATGAATTGACATTTATATTTTAAGTTAAAAGTAGCTTACCAATACTCAGAAGAAGTAGTGTACGTACATAATTCGATTTGTCTTGATACAGCTACATGATAAAACCCTCAGTTGCATAAATCAAACCTAATTTGAGGGAATATTTTCTAAAACTCACTAACACGGCAGTATTACAAGATTTGTGACTACGTAGTTCTACTAGGTACGCAAGATGGCGTGCAAACAGTCATGCATTCGACTTTTCAGTGTGAGCAGCCTTCGCTCAACTTCTATGAGTAGAATAACCTCGATAAACTTATGTAATAAAAATAATACAACAAGAAAACAACAAAATATTATTTGGAAGCTCAATAGAAAAATAGTGCGTGGAGTCCCTCCACGCGGAATAAGTGAAACTGCGTAATACTACACGCATGCGTTCGAGTGCCACACATTCAATCTCGTTATTTTACCGTACCTAGTAGAACTACGAAGTCACAAATCTTGTAATACTGCCATCTCTTAGTAAGTTTTAGAAAATATTACCCCTACATGGTAGCGCTCTTGAAGTGTATAAGTTATAAAATTTAAAAATAAGTTTACTTGTCTGTTGAATCTTGAACGCATTTCATAGACAATAATTGACAGAACGAAGCTGTCATTTTCATCTGCTACGGGGAAATAATATTTGACGAGAACTCCCATTTTCTACTAGATGGCGGTGTCCTCATTATTACTTTAGCCGTGACGTTAGTCACGTTATCACGTAACCTCACGAGAATGGAGAAACACTGGAATTTGGAATGATAGGTACCTACCGTCCTTTTACTTGATAACCTCCCCATAGACCTATGGGTTTTATAAGAATTTTTTGATAAAAAATATGTTTGTAAGCCCCTAATTTCTTAAAATCACTTCAAAAATACTATTGCATATCCGACTTGGGTAGACTGTTGAAACCAAAAATGTAATGTTTATTAATAACAACTTAATGTACACAGTAAGCAATAAATATATCTTTATCTTTATGCTCTCACATCATCTACGGCTACAGAATCGGGCCAGCCAGATGTTAATTTTAATGACTTGTGATAGATTTTTTGCTAGGATGAATGACCCCACATCATCGCCACAAATCTTACAGACAGCATGGCTATTTTGTAGTAGATACCAACTGCTTCATGCATACCATGAAGCAGCCTGTCAACTGGAACGAAGAGAAGACAGAATGGCCAATAGAATTGCATAAAAATCTCCACTCCGCTGACATCAACAGACGAATCGTGGAGTAGGACCAATGATGTGATTGGTCGTTGCCAGACGTCTCCATTTTGGTGGAACCAGACCTAATGAATTTTATTGGTGTAGGTCATCTACGCTGCCTTAGAACTAATAGCCGAGGTTAAACAAAAACACCAAAAATTACTTATAACATAAGTTTATTAGAACTTCTTGAAGGATTTCTTGGAGCCCTTGCCCTTCGTGACTTTGAGAACGTTGAAACGGATGGTCTTGGAGAGCGGCCGGCACTCGCCGATGGTTACAATATCTCCTAGTTCCACGTCCCTGGAAATATATAAGGTGGAATATTGTAGAGAAATGTTCTGCACATGTTGGTTGATATGTGAGTAGGATTAGATCAGAGTTTGGGTTAACAAACACGTCTTTCGTCAATAGGTAGTTCGGAAGACCGTCGTGTGAGTATCATCATTTAAATCCTAGAGATGCAGATGTGTTTGATGCACATGAACACTGCCTAATATCCGATGTGCCATGGTCTATTTAAAAGTTGTTCTAAGTTGATAAGTGTTGCCAACTGGAATGTTTTTCTTTCAATTTCATAACAGAGAGAAATAACAAATGCCTATGGTAACAGCATCAGGCCACATCCAATTCCAAACCAAGCCATCAGTCGTGCGATATTCGAGAGACGCATTCATTTGTTCAGAAAATCACGTCTTTGAGTTTTGTATGTGTTGATGGATGGAGAAGGAGAGGAAGGCCAAACAAAAGATGAATGGATGTTATGAGGAATGATATGAAAGATGTAGATGGAGTAAATGATGCTGTGACGTTCGTCAGAGGAGAATGGAAGAATAAAACTTGTTACGGCGACCCCAAGTAGAATGGGACGAGGGCAGGAAGATATCTTTGTGTTCGCTGAACAAAATGATTGCGACTATTTGCGAACTCGCACGAAAGATCGCTTTGGGTAGGACACAGGGTAAAATATCTATAACCTGTTTTTTTTTAATTCCCATAACTCTAGGATATGATTGAGACCATATCAAAGAATCAACTGGCATATGAATTATGTTTCAATAATACTTTTTTTTTTGTTTTTTCGCATTTTCTTAGATATGAATTTTTGGGTTTGAATAAAAAGAATTACTCGTATTTATCAATGAAACTACTACTATTTTACTACAATACTGCGAAGTTTGGCAACCTCGCAAAGGTAAAGATTCGTCTTGAGAGTCAGCTCACACCGAGACACAACGCGAAGCGCACACTTTAAAAGAGCGATTCAAAATATAACTTTATTTTCTACACGAAAAGATACACATTTCGTTGTGAGAATTCAGAATACGTTGCGCAACGTATTCTGAATTCTCAAGGTGCGCGTCGCGTCTCGGTGTGAGCTGACCCATACTGGTGACAATTTTTTATAAGTAAATTATGATTAAATTATATCTTTAAATTATGATCTTAGGAGTTTTAGTATTATTTAAACTACAGAATATACCTAACCCTAGAGTTATGGGATATAAAAAAGAAACAGGTTGTATAATCTAGTACAAAAAAAGGGGGACCAATGTAGACTTCAGCATTTTCATACTGTGGAATGCAACAACTAATGTAGTCAGTGACCAAAAGTCAGTGCCAACCAATCTTATCAAGGGGAGTTCAGATAGGCAGTCGCTCCATGTAAAATACTGGTATTCAGCTGCATCAGGTTAGAATGGACGCCGACCCCAACATAGTTAAGAGAATGCTAGGCAGATAGTCATGAGAATGCAACAGCTAACTATTTATAACGAAAATCTTCCTTACCTAAAGCATGGCGATAAGTGCACAGACATATTCCTGTGACGCTTCTCGAATCTGTTGTACTTAGGCAGGTAATGCAGATAATCACGGCGGATGACGATGGTCCTCTGCATTTTCATCTTCTGAACGACCCCAGTCAGAATACGACCTCTGATAGACACGTTGCCAGTGAAGGGACACTTCTTGTCAATGTATGTACCTTCGATCGCCTGTTTAGAAAAAGCTTGGGTAAGTATTTTGTGAGGGCTGTTGGGGAAGTTAGTGACTTTATGTAAAGCAGTTAAGGTCCTTCGCCCGGTTGTATGGTTGGTGATTTGCCGTTTTATGTAGGTAGGATTTTTTGTGTAGGAATTTAGCAGTGAAGCTTTTATAATGGATTTTGAAGATATTTTTTTTATTAATAATTCATTACGTATTTCTATAAATATTGCTGTTATGTTACTGATACAAAGGTACAGCTAAATAAACCTTGTTGTGTTTAGTTTAAGGTTCACTTTATATCAGCAACGTCGCGAATATTTAGAAAAAATGCGTCCAATTGGTGCGCTAAAAATTTGCTTCACTGCTAATTTCTTATGTCAATTAGGTTTGCAATTATGACCATAACCAATAATAGAATTTATTAACGATGAACTTTATACCCTCCCCACTAATATTTATGGAAGATAACTTGTTTGACTGTAATCAGAGTTGGGTTAGAACACGTTCTTCGTCACATGGTTGTCAGAAGACCGTCGTGTGGGTATCATCATGTTGACAGTCTTTACAAGTGTCAACTTCCATAGTATCAAATCATAATGTGTTACAATATTCCTCCACCATTGTTACGTAGGTATAGTTAGTGAATTTTACTGTTGATTGATGATTCTGGCACATTATTTAAGATTCAAAAGTAGCTCAATAATTAGTGACTAACGAACGAGGAATGACGACTCAATAAGTAGAGCCGTCTGCTATTCTGTCAGCATCTTTCTTACAAGTTATATATCAATGCTTGTGCAATTCATTTATATTTATTTCATTTTTCATTGCATATCATTGTGGAAACAATAAACAAAATTATTTTCATTAGTGCTTCTACTGTACAAGTATTGGTGGAATGTGTACTTAACGATTCTGCACTTTAGTAACAGATTAGAAGATTACAATCTTGAACTTGGAACTTTAACAGTAAGCTCTCATATTTTACAGATCATTTTCCCTTGTTTCAACATTCTGTGTGCAATTCCTCCCTGTCCCCATTCACTTGTCTTAACCTATTAATGATTCAATTTTACCGAAGGGATATTTTTAAACTTGCGTTGAGAATATTCCTTTCATATAAATAGCACCTTAACATAATTTAAAAAATTAGTACATAATGAAAAATGATCTTACAGCTAAATATTATCATTGTTACATCAAGAGCAGCATGCATACCTGTACCTTCGTCCAATTGTGATGCTGATATGTTAACACAATGGCGACCATAACCTGATGGCATTGGAGGAGATTATTTTGATACTTGGCATGTAGGAAGTAAGTTAACAAAGAGTTTAATATTGCTAAGGCCCAATCTAAATAAAATAGGCCAATTGACTTTATTGAGATGGTGTTTTTATTTTATGAAAATTGTTAGCTTAATATCTCCTTGAAGAATCAAATAAAATATTTTATTTGTATAAGTGAACAGATTGTGTTTTACATGTCAAGAGGACAATGACTGAAAGCTTTTGGTCTTTGACAGTGAAGACTAAATAACTGTTTTTTTTTTTACTGTACTGAACTGTTATTACTAAATCATTAACAACAAGTAATTTAGTAATGATTGCATGAATGAAAACACAAGCAACTTCATTTTAAAACACATTTTGTTGTACAAAGTATCAAAATAATCTAATCCAATGAGAGTTGATATTGCTGGACGACTCCAACCATGCACATGTTTAAGCAAGCTCTTCCTCCGACCAACATGGAACAGTTTCATGAACAATGGACTATTTAGAATTTTGAACCACATCCACCCATGTAAAAGTCTGACAGGACAAAAAGAAATAGCAAGAGAGAAAAAAAAAAAAAAAAATTTTAGGTCCTGCACAGTTGGCCGTTTTATCTGTCATCTTCAAAACGAATAGAACAGTAAATTAATATTTGTGGCTAGTAGTGCCATACGGCATGAATATGTTTTTCTCTTTTGTACAGATACATAGTACACAAGTTTTCAAATCAAATGAGTCCACATAGTCCATCGCACACAAAACAGACAACGTAGTAGCCACCACCGTTGCAAGCCTGGATCCCATCGACCATAACTAAAAGTACCACACCTCAAGCGGAGTCTTAAATCCAAGACCGACATTCTTAGAATGTCTCAAGTCTTTCCTCTTCATCACCCCCTTCTTGTTGAGGAAGACGGTCGCCTGCTTCTGAAACGCTTTCTCTGTCTACGGAAAAATAAACACGTTAATTCACACGTCATGCGTTACCTCGCGAGGAGTTTTGAAACCGAGTCCCACGTCTTTGTGGTACCTCAGTGGTTTCCTGCTACGCTTGACACCGATACCCTTTTTACGGTTCAAGAAAACCGTTGGTTGCTTTTGGAATGAACGTTCCGTCTGTAATTTTATCAATGCATTAGGTTCTTTAATGATAAAAAATTAAGGTTTTCTAACTACGGATAGTGCAAGGGTAAAAGAAGAGTGGGAAGAGGATAGAAAAGAAACTCAGTAAATAATTTTAAAGCAAAACTACAAACAAACTACTGCTGAAATTTAAATGCACACACTAAAATTTAAGCATTCATTAATATTAATGGCTACAGCAATCCAATGTCTTTTTGTTTCTTTTGAAAGCATTGGGTGCATCACAAATTAATGGTTTTCATTTTAAATTGTCATAATTTTGTAAAATCATCTTCAAAGTTTTCTAAATAATAGCCAGTGTATGGCTGGTTTTTTTAATTATGATCAATTTTTTTAATGAATTATTGGGTAGTTTTGTTTCTCTAATTAATTACTTCAGACGCTCCCGTGCACTCTGACTATGACAGCCTCAGAATGCTATTCTATTGGGAGTTTTGAAAACTATATTTTGATAAATTGAAGAACACTTGTTTGACTATAATCAGAGTTTGGGTTAGAACACGTTCTTCGTCACATGGTTGTCGGAAGACCGTCGTGTGGGTATCATCATTTTAAAGTCTTTACAAGTTTAGCGTCTTCAATCACCCATATAGATGGGTAGATCTATTTTTAAAAGTTTTAATGCTTCTATCTGAAAACGAAGCCTTGTGTTAATTTTGCTGAGAGATATTTGTGATTATACACTAGTGGTGGTGGTTATATTTATGCGTTTTACTTTAAAAAATACAGTTTTTTTTAGCGAAAGGATGAATGTGGTAATTTGCAGACTACTTCTAGTTTATTCTTAGAATTTGATTATATACGACCTGGTTTCTAGTCACGATAAACCAAGATCATAAACAAAAAAAGCTTTTAAAATAGGACGGCAAAGCCGCTGAATATATTGAAGTTTAGATGTAAACATAACCTATCAAACTCGATTTATTGATCACTCATGATTTTTCTGTAAATTTGAAGAAAGTAGATATTTTAGGATTGAGTCATCAGGATTGTCAATTTATGCATGGTTTTGACGAAACTGAACGCACTTTTACAGCGGAACTAACCTATCGATCGAACACACTTCCATGAATGGTTTTAACAAGTTTTAGCATGATGATTTACAGATTTCAAAGTCAATTCATTTTAAAGCACCATTGAGTTAAGAAATCTGGGTTTTCGTAACATTTTAGAAAACATTTTATCAGAATTTTTGTCGAGAAAGCCGATTCCCACGTGCACCAACATCGGAACCACATTTTCACAAATAACACTTGTGTTACACTTGAAAAACATTATTCGGTCGAAGCTTTCAGTATTTATTGTCACTTAGTGCACGTATTT
The DNA here is from genome assembly GCA_963082945.1 of Cerastis leucographa. NCBI lineage: Eukaryota > Metazoa > Arthropoda > Insecta > Lepidoptera > Noctuidae > Cerastis > Cerastis leucographa. The sequence continues at coordinate 1,530,191 of OY720369.1, read as the reverse complement.
ATAATGATTTAGTCAATTTATAAATTATTTTAGCCAGAAAACCAACACGTACCTGGTCCGCCATCTTGCTTGATAACGAAAAGAAGGTGGTGTTGCAAATTAATGACAACTGAACACTTCCACGAAAAAATTAAAGATTGTTACCAAGTAATTTTAGCTGCTATCTGACCTCCACAAAACCCAGTAACAGGGTACTACGATACCCCTTCTGACCTACCAAGTAATTTTAGCATTACACTTTTTTCCAAAATTATAAAAACGTCGTTTTATTCGCATATTTTTTTTTTCATTTTGATTTTGACTCACTATATTTTAAAAATTCTTATAATAGTACTTTACTACTGTTTCATTAGCATTTCTGCTTGTTGATGCAAACAGCTTTCAGCTTATTTAATAAAATGGCGTGATTATAGAAATGTTCTTGTCTCAAACTCATCTGAACTAATCTGCAACTTAAATCATGCACATTTTTACGCGTAATAAAACCCCGGCTCCACACGTTGGTTCCAACGGTTGTACCAACAGCGCAGCGGCCGGTGAAGTAGGTGAGGCGTATACACGTTGGCTATTGTACTAGTTCTCTCCGGTCAGAGCCAATGTGCAGATGTCCGATACAGAAATCAAAATTGCTCTAAGCTCTTTACCTGCGTGAATTTATTTAGTTATAATTCATGTTTGTTGCTGAAAAATTTTTGAGTAAATCATTCTCATATTTTGTTGAATGTTTATGCATCAGCCGATAAATGTTATCTTTATAATCTTTTCGAGATGCCTTCCAAAATATTCAATGAGCCACTACACACGGCGACCAATCAAGCTATAAAAAGCCAGTTTATGCGGATCTATCATTGTACGGGAAATTTACACATAGCGAGGCCATTTAATACTGGAAATGTATAGCTTGACGATTTTGTGGATGAACATGACATTCTCGCCTAACGTTCGCACTGGACTGGTTGATACATGGATGGACATGGATAGCATATCACCAGTATGTCGATGGAACGCCATAAAACCGACACGCGCCGGTCAACTATCTAAGCTCACGCTAATGTTGTGGCCAATGCTATTTTCTGGATCCTCACGTTGGACGAGTGGCGTTGGAGACAATGTGTGTACCCAGCCTAACACTTGTGTAAACCAATGTTGTATTATTTTTTTGATTTTAGTTGTAAAATATCTCATTGTAATTGCAACCCGGTTAGTTTAACTGGACTGGCAACAAATGTAAACGAAACTGTCAGAACGCGAGTTGTTATGAAAATATTCTCTAACTACTTTTCGCATTTTCGCCAGTTGATAACGTTTAAACTCTTAAATTTTGATTAACTGCATTTTTTTTATTTACATTTATCAAATTTCGTTAGAAAGTGTATTCAGATGTTCACAAAGTGACTAGTATCCGCGAGTGATGTATCGTATTTTTCGTTTTTGTTTTGTCCAGAAAGATAGAATTTCTGGTTGATCTGCGATGGAGGAAGTGAGGCAGCTGGTGCAAGAAGAAGGCCGGGAGGCGCGAAACCTCGTTGCTTTTCATGTGGCCGTCGACACACCAAGTAAATGCGTTTTATTTATTTATGTACATATGAATGCAACTCAAAATCTCTTTGCCGTGGGCGGTAGTACTTTATTTGTTTCGGTAAGAGGCTTTGAGTTAAGGAGTGCCCGGAGGTACTGAAGCGCAGTTTACGACGTAAATATTCTTTAAACATTGTATTGAATGTCGCCTTTGTATGTTCATTTAGAATAATAGGCAGAATAAAAGCAGACCTTTGTGTGATTGAAATTTGAATGAGATGTTTGTTTTTCATGACCTTAGGTACTTGTTTTTTTAAGAATAATTGTTGTAGCAGAGACATTGATTTTGATATTAAGAATGGTCCATGGAGATTTAGATGCGGGATGTTTTGTTCAGTTTTTTAATGAACCTGGTTGCGTTCATTTTACATTTCTGTGAGATTTGCAGAAAATAAAATCATAACATAACATGGTCTATCTATTTGCTCAATAATCATGAACTTGAGCCCCTTCAATTGCATTCTGCGCACCTCCATACTTTTTGGGCCATTTGGTTGGACGCGCAACCATAGCAAGGTGTGGTGGTGTGTTTCTGCTAAACAATATCTGATCAGCATCATTCATTTGCATTTACTTTAACACTCAGCTACATTTATCAAAATGTAAGAAAGAAAAAAAAGAAATGGCCCAAGTGCGAGTCGGACTCATGCATGAAGCGTTCCATACCATTATTAATAAAAACGTTTATGTATGGGAGCCCCCTTAAATAATTGTTTTATCCTGTTTTTAGTATTTGTGGTTATAGCGGCAACAAGAATACATAATCTGTAGAAATTTCAACTGGCTAACTATTACTGTTCATGATATACAGCCTGGTGACAGACGGACGGACAGCAAAGTCTCAGTAATAGGGTCCCGTTTGACCCTTTGGGTACGGAACCTTAAAAAATGACATTTTATTGGCACTATATGTCACAAGCAAAATAAGAAGAAGCTTTAGTGTTCCTCACTGCTGCTCCATAACATATAATACTACATAACTTCTTATCAAAACAGAATAGATTTACTATTCTGAAAGGTAAGGCAAAGGTGTACCCTATTAGTACATCCACATTTTGGAAGTCACATGTAATACCGGGGTGAGCCTATTACCATCAAATATAGCACTAATCATCTAAAAATACCTGTTTATTGAGCTTGATTTTCCTGACTTTGAATCATCAGAAAAAAAACATCATATTTAGTTCATCAGATTTATATACGTAACATTTAGAGCATTCAATTTAAATATTTTTATTTTTGTATGAAAATCTGATGAAATAAAATATGACGAATTTTCAAAAGTCATAGAACAAAAGTTGTTGATTATTATGTTAGTAACATACTCCTGAGAGGTTGTTGGTGTTTTACAAATAACCCTGTATATTGAAATTTACAGAAAGGATTTACAGTTTCAAACTGTAATAACTGTAAATGTCTAGAAAAGGAGATACCATTTCAAATTGTTCTGATATTCAGGAAAGTTTGACTGTCTCATTCGCCTATTGGCTGCAGGCATAATTGCTGAACATGAGCTCAGGCAAAGTCTTATTGGCTTTTTTTCATTAGAAATTTATCGTCACACAAGTCTGGTTTTATGCCCAGTTGATGGCAATAGGCTCGCCCTTATTACATGGGACTTTAACATAATCGTCGAAATGAGGGTGTACTATTAGGTATACTACTGCCTACCCTTCAGGGATTCAGGCTTGATGTTAATGTATTTTTTCACCTACCACAGTCGTCTTCTACTACTGAGCAGCTACTGATAAATTTGGAGGCAGAAAAATTCATGAAATATTAACATTACATAATAAAGTCATATATTTAAATTGGCCTGAAAATCAGCAGTTTTTGAAAGTCAAAATTACAAGAGACGTGTCCCCCAAAATTCCCGCCCTTCGCCACTTTCTAGTGATTCTAATAAAAAGAAGTTGCGGAACAAATTCCCCAGCAACACATCTGTCTGTTAGGTTAGAAGAACTAAATTCAATACAACAGTGTACAAGTTAATATAAACAAAGAATCCATTACATCAAATTAATGTCACATGTCAGCTATACTCAGTCAAATATACTCAAGAACTAAGCTCAAGAATAAATAAAGACTCCAGACATAATGGGCGTCCCTGCTTACATGTTCATACAGATGAAAAAATAACGTTAAAAAAAACTACACATGAAGTTATATAACATATCAGTAAGCTAATGTGGAAAAAGACACACACACAAAACATGGTCTTGAGTTCAACGCAGCGCCCAACTTATTCTTTCCCGCAATTTTCATTACAACACCATCAAATTGTCACCATCTATTTATACCCACGTATTTAGCTTCAAATATGGCGTTATGGTCTCACTTTTGCATACTAATTCCAAGAATAATGGTTGGTTGACTAATGAGAGTAGTTTAGACAGCTGTGTCTTTTATTATGTTATCAGTTTTGTTGATTTGTCATTCGTCTGAAATTAGAATAACTTCTCACTTTACAGTGAGATATTTCGAGTTTAGTATACTTACTTGTAGGTACTTGAGTGGCTAAATAATAACAGCCCCACGGGTCGATTTTTATGGTTAAGCCGTGCTTGCCGACGTATGGGTGACCATAATTACATACCGATTTTCCTCCGTGCCTCGGAAAGCACGTTAAGCCGTTGGTCCCGGCTGTCATTTGTAGGTCCTTGACAGTCGTTACGAGTAGTCAGAAGCCAAAAGTCTGACATCCAGTCTTACCAAGGGGTATCGTATTACCCAGTTTCTGGGTTGTGGAAGTCAGATAGGCAGTCGCTTCATGTAAAATACTGGTACTCAGCTGCATCCGGTTAGACTGGAAGATGACCCCAAGATAGTTTGGGAAAAGGTGACTTGTAGATACTTGATTTTGAAGAAATATATGCAAAATACCTTGCCTTGCCAAGGTTGATCTGTGGATGGGTGACCATCATTACATACTGAGTTTCCTCCGTGCCTCAGAAAGCACGGTAATGGGCCAGTGGTCCCAGCTGTCATTTGTAGATCTTTGACTTTGAAAAACTTGCGAAAATACTAGATGTGGGGTGATGATTTCCAACACTCTCTTTTATATGATTACACAGTTGACAATAAACCGAGAGATGACTAAACCTACTATAATTAAAAAGTTGCAATTCATCTTAGATTCTTAATTGTTTCAATACGAATTGATGGTCTCAATAAAACAAGTTATTGCTTTAGATCATCAATTAAAAGTGCTTATATGTAGTTTTATAGTAATTGATGGTTTGAAAAAATATGTTTGCAACGTTGATATACAACAATCAACTTTAAGTAACGGTTCGTGTTGCACTTTATCGATTGCCCATATGTCACGCGTCACAAGGCGACAAAATGTTTTCCATCCTTTGACGCTGTCGCAACAAGTCCAGTTCACGCTTGGCACTGTGCCAGACCGAAAGGGTAGCGATAGCACGTGGTGCGAACTCGTGAATTACCGGGCTATTGCAAGGGAGAAGTGGGGTGTTTGTCGCTTTAATTAAGAGGTAGGTAGCTATTAGAAGGTTTTTTTTGTTGCTTGCTAACTTTTCAATACTAGCTATTTTTGCGCGACCTGCGCGTCTGATAGAGATATTGCTATTTCAAATGTTTTTACCCAACTGCGCAACAACAAAGACAGGATTTTGATTTTCCGTAAACGTTTCTCCAGTAGAGAACACAAAGTTAGTCTATCAAGTTCAAATGTGTTCGACTTCATGCAGCAGCCACAACCGTATCTTGTTTCTATGCTTCTTTATACATATAGAACATGCTAGCGATGCCCGAGGCTTCGCTCGCACGGATTTTAGAACAAATCGAATCACAACCCGAATAATAACCCTCACAAAAACTTTTTAAGGAGCCGAGTAGTCGGAGCGTAGAATAAGCTCCCAGAAGATGTAGTTTTAGCCCAAAATATAAACCAACTTATTATTAAGTGGTATTCCGAAAAATTTCATCGAAATCCGTTTAGATTTTTATAGCGTAAATGCGTGACAAATAAACGGACACACTCTTAGATTGTAATTGTATTAGTACCGATGGTGAGAAGATCCATTAAATGAGATGTGTTTATTTTCGTGAAGGTCCAATATTAAAATTTTCGGTTACCTATTCATAACAGGCCGAACATTGTAGTATGTAAAAGACGCAAGTTTAGAGAGTTCTATTCGGTTATATTCTTCGGATAGCGTTAGTAACTTAGTAACGCATCGCGGCACATCGAGTCGCATCGTCAACCATATTTTATGGCCGCTATTACCGTTTGATACAAAGAAAAGTGAACGATTTATAATCTTCTTTGGATGAGTGCATAATTAGAAGTAGCCCCAAGATATATCCCTGTGGTACTCCAAGATTTAATCCAAACTAGACCTGAGATAATTACAAGCGTTTTCAGTATTTGTGTTTGAGTCCAATATAGTGCGACGTAAAACAATATTTTTCAGAGTTCATGTTTTAAACCTAGAAGATTTCTCTCGGTGAAATATACCGAAACAAACACCGAAACAAACTCAGAGGTCTCAGTCTGTTTTCAGTCCAGACATAATCTTGATCAGATATCTAAATTTCACGTCTGTGATATGTAAACCATAGTTTCTGGACTGGTCTGGAGCTCGTGGCTAAATAATAACAGCCACTCGGTCGATCTTCAGGTTAAGCCGCGCTTGCCTAGGCTGATCCGTGGATGGGTGACCACCCATAACAAACCGACTTTCCTCCGTGCCTCACAAAGCACTTCAAACCGTTGGGCCTGGCTGTCAATTGTAGATCTTTGATCAATTGTAGATCTTTAACAGTCATTAAGTAGTCAATGGCCCGAAAGTCTGACTACCAGTCTTACCAAGGGGTATCGTATTACCCAGTACTAATTGGGTTGTGGAGGTCAGATAGGCAGTCTCTGCATGTAAAATACTGGTATTCAGCTGCATCCGGTTTGACTGGCAGCCAGCCCCAACATAGTTGTGAAAAGCTGAAGTAGATGATCGAGCTTCAGGTCTACTACAGATCTAAAGATCTTGAGAGTTATAAAAGAAACTAAAAAAAAATCAATAAGAAAAACAAACAATATATTGAAAAGAAAACTTCTGCTGCTGAAAACGATGTGAAATAAGCACATGTTGTAGTGTAACGTGAAATGCTGGAATTGACATGTTATTTAATTTATTTTGTATTGATGTCTTTGTTTCAGTATTGGAAGTTAATTAAAGGACAAGGGTTATAATTTGGAATAGATCACACGCTATCAAATACTATCAATCTTTTGAGGTCATATTTTTCGGGCTGTTATTTCGCATAATTCGGTTGCCAGGTTTAACCAACAGTTACTTGTTCCAGCAGATGTTAATATGTAAAAGTCAAAGTCAAAGCATTTATTTCAAATTAGACCATTACAGGCACTTTTGAAAGTCAAAAAAACAAAATAAATCGCGAAGCTACAGTCCCAGTCACAAGGCATAATAACTTGTGAAAGTACTGTAGTTGCCCATTCCGTAGCGTAGATCTCTATGGAGAAGAATGGGCAAGAAACTCCATGGACACTCTTTTAAATCAAATATGTTACAAAATCTTGGTTACATCATTCATGTTAAGAATTAAAAATATGTGAGAACAATGTAGAAATACGGGCAAGTTAAAGATAGGCGTCCAGAGTAAAAGATTAAATCAGTATTTAAAAAATAAAGTAATTAAAATAAACCGTGGCAGCTAAGAGATGACCAGTCACACTGACAGCGCCCGTTCACGAACATGACGCATGTATCAGCCATCATTCAACTCAACCATTTTGAAGGGAACTAAACGACCCGACACACCCGCCACCACCAGCGTGACATTTAAGTGAGCATGACATTCACTCAACCACCAGGGTAATTTCGCGTCAATGAAAGATTTAGGTACTCATTAAATGGTGGCTTTACAGTACATGGTACTCACACATGTGCTATGCAATTATATGTATAATACTAAGAGATTGAATCTATACAATGCAAATATCTTTTTACAATCTTCTAAAATGTATATAAGCGTGTGTATGTATGTGTGTGATGTGTTGCTGAATATGTAATATAATAGTTGGTAGTCTTGGACCATAGATGATATTCCTCATTATCATCCTCGTAATATATTAGTCGTCACCTCATTAGTCACAGTAACATTATGAGTCCATTTCAGATTCTTATCATCACCTCATCATCATTCTGACCTGATCCCTATTTTATAGGTCGGTCAGCATTTCTTCTCTATTAACTTATTAGCCACTCCTTTTTTCTTGCCAACTTTCACACAGTCTATATCCTTACATTTTTTCTTTAATCTCCCCTTACTCTTATAGCGATCCACGTTTGTACTCAAATCCTTCCTCACGTCAATTTTCTCCATTTATGGCATGTGCCAAATAAACATATTTTGTACCTTTCCTTCTTCCTTTCTAAGGGAAATGCGGCAGTGGGGTGATATTATAAACTAAACAAAACTTTTAGGTATACGTACAGCATCTGCCTAGTCTTTTTCCAACTATGTTTCTTTTATGAACAATAAACTTATAAAACTTAGAAACTATGTTGGGGTCGGCTTCCGGTCTAACTGGATGCAGGCGAATACCAGTATTTTACATGGAGCGACGGCCTATCTGGCCTCCAAACCAAGTCAGTACTGGGTAATACGATACTTATACTTATTCTTTATTGCACACCAAATTAAAAAGAAATATACAAACAGATTGCAATTTAAAAACTTATGTACAACGGCGAGCTTAACCCAGAATTGGGTTTTCTTACAGCCAACAATTTTTCGATTGCGAGATTTGCAATAGAGGATAAACTTACGAGCATGTGCGAAAACTTAAATTAACTACTACATACGTAATACATACAATACATATATAAATGCATACATATAAAATACTACATACATACTATTAACATATTGACAGGAAATGTTCTCTTATTCCTTTCCTGAACACGTCTAACGACGGGCTATATACGATACCCCTTGCTTTGATTGGTTGTCAGACTTTCGGGCCACTGACTATCTGTAACGACTGTCAAAGTTCTACAGTTGACTGCCGGGACACGTCTACGGCAACGTATTAAGTTTACGTATATTTTAAAATATTAATATTTAACTGTATACTATGTAGCTTTCAATCAACGGTACCGGGAAAACCTGAAAGAGAAATCTCCCCTTTGAAATGTGATCAATAGCAATTACGCCAGCAGCATAGGGGCTGCGTTTCCCGCCCACATTTCATCAAAGGTTTTTACACTGTATACTGTACTATGCCTGTATGCAATTTGTGTTTGCTTTGATAGACAAACAAGGCTTACATAGCTGTGAATATTGCTTTCGGGTTTTAGGGGAACTATTGGTATTGAAATAACGTTCAATAAGTTCGTTCGTCGAGTGTCCAATCTATTAAAATTGTCTCTGAATCGGGTAAAAATTGAGATCCGTATTACGTTCTCAATTTAGAGGTCTTACTTGGCTTTTGTGGTAGTCCCACCACAGTATTTTTAAAGCCACGTGCATGATCTTCCTATTTTTTTTTTCAAAATCTTTGCCACTTTCACCGCGTTGTCGGTGGCAGCCATTGGTCACTTTGACTGCAGTTTTCGTCAGACTTCATTCTTTCCACTGGAAATTCCTTCCAGGGAGACTTCTGAAACCACCCTTTCATTCCTTCTGCGAATACGCTTCTCCGCTTTCACTTTCCAATTATCATGTAACAGTAAAATAAATTTTGTCCTGAATGAAAATCCCATGACCTTCGTTAAAAGCGAGCTTTTAAATCATCTTATGCCTAGCCGTTTCCCAATTATGTTGGGGTCAGCTTCCAGTCTAACCGGCTGCAGCTGAATACCAGTATATACACTGACCGACTGCCTATCTGACCTCCACAACCCAGTTATTACTGGGTAATACGATTCCCCTTAGTAAGACTGGTTATCAGACGTTCGGGCCACTGACTACCTGTAACGACTGTCAAAAATCTACAAATGACAGCCGGGACCAACGGCTTAATGTGCTTTCCAAAGCACGGAGGAAACTCGCGAGCTTTCAAATCAAAGCAATTTATTCACACATCATTCAAAACAACAGACTTTACAGTGAACGTGATATTTGACGTAAACAGAAGCTATCTAGGTCACAGAGTAGCACCTAGCTACAAACCTATATAGCGGGGGGTGGGGGAGAGCTACGTCGGGAAAAGTTCACGTCCCTCACTGAGAATTTATGATCGATATTGCAGGGCGTTGAAGTACAGGGAAACTGTGATGGTAGCTTAGTTTTATGAGAGCCCAGATTTACTAATTTATTGTGTGAATAACTTTTTATTTTCGCGTATAAAATAAACCGACGTCAAAACATGAATTAGTACATTACTGCCGCGGTCTATAATGACTACTTTGCTGGTCGCGCTGATTATGGCCGACAGCGCAGCGTAGCGCAGCTCCAGGCCGACACAGCGCGGTCAGCGTGTAGCACTTGATGGACGAGCTGAGATAAAGGCCGAGACCGTAAGTCGACAAACAAAGGATTAAATAATGGTATTCAGCTGCATACGATTAGACTGAAGCCGACCCCAAAATATTTAAGAAAAGGCTAGGCAGATGATGATTCACAGAGAAATCGATTAGGTGTTAAATACTTTACATTTTGATACATATTTATTCCAACGATTTTGATTTGAAAAACCGAACTACTGAACTGATTTTGATGAAATTTCTTTGGGACCAAATGGAAACTATATCCTTTAAAAAAAATTAATCGTATATTATTATATAATCTTTCATAAATGACGGGGTTATGAGGTAACAAACATACAAAAAAAATATACGCAATCGAATTGAGAACCTCCTCCCGTTTTGAAGTCGGTTAAAAAGTAGCATAAAAGGTTTGTCATTTCACTCCAGAAATCCCTTAAATTTTGACATAGCAACGTACATATAGGTACAACTAGTTGCTAACAAAATTGGACAGGCGCTAAACGTGGAGGATTTTATTTTATAAATTACTCTTTAACCGTTAATAGCAGATGCTTATGCTTTTAATATGATAACGAACATTACTCATACATTTCTACGGTAGGCATTTCACACTCAGATAGTTGGTCATTTGTTCAGATTTAGAATACACCCGCCATTCTGATATCAGGTTGGCGGCTCACATACTTTTTCTAATAACTGTGGTATTAAAATAGTACATAGCTTCAGATTGTGCGTACATTCGGAACATTGCTACTAATTGCTAGCACATTGCACGCATATCGCATGGCCATTGGTAGTTATACACCCGCCAACCTGATGCACACGAAAATATGTTCATAGGTAAATCTGTACAGGTTTCATTTAATCTTAGGCGGAGTAAGACCCACACGTGGTCGCTCACAATGGGCCTCATCCGAAGGCTTAAAGTCACCCAAAGGGCAATGGAGAGGGATATGCTCGAAGTTTCCTTGCGTGAGCGCAAGAGAACCAAGATTACTGACGTAGCCCGAAGAATAGGGGATAATCCTATTTTTTTTTCTATGTCCGTCGGGTAGTTTATTGAAAAGTATTGGACACGTATTTTTTCTTTTTTCACGTGGTCATAAATTTACGGAGATATATTGAGTTGAAATGGCGCATGACGTCACATGTAGGTAAGTTTTATACCTACTTGTGACGTAGTAAGCCCCCACTCTCCAACTTTAATGAGTTCTAACTAAGTAATTTTTTGATATTTTGATAAAACAAAAAATACGTGTCTAATATTTTTGTATTACCTGTCTGACGGACAAAATAGAATGTCGTTTTCTTTACCCAGTCCGATCCCCTATTGCCAAACATAATGGCATTGGGCAGGGCACATTGCTCGCAGAACCGATGGGGCCGAAAAATTCTGTAATGGCGACCGCGAACCGGAAGATGATGCGTTGGAAGGCCTCCCACTAGGTGGACCGATGACCTGGTGAAGATTGCAGGGGGTCCGCTGGCTGTGAGTCGCACGGGACCGGTCAATGTGGCGACACTGGATGGAGGCATTTGTCTAGCTGTGGACGTCTTTCGACTGAAATGTTGATGAGGATGATGATAGGCTAAGACCCCATTCATTTTTACATTCGGTATCTCACGCAAACCACTTTAGCCACCTCACGGGTTTGAGGCCCGGATCGAGCTACGTGTTATGGGGTTTTTCGAACAGGAATTAAGATTTGTGTTGATGAGCAATAAGCTCCCCCTTATTACTGGGGAAATGTGACTGTTCTACACATAGGCATACATCTGCCTAAAAAACAATTTCCAGATCAAAGCTGTTCCTAAGTTCTTTATAATCTGGTTCAAACATAATACTGCTATTGCTGATAATGTAAGCCTGTGTCATTCCACTGCTGGGCAAGGTGGAGGGAAGAATGAAAGAGACATATTGTTTTCTATGTTGCGCTGACCCCCAGCATAATAGGACAAGGGCAGGAAGTTGATGTTCCATGTGTTTCTGGTGCAGTTTTAATCCAAGTTACATCCTGAATGTCTTTCCATGATTTACCTGTGTTTACATCTACTCACGCCTCCACAGACCGCATCTCACGCAAGCCACCGCGCGCGGGGGCGCCGCCACCCCGCCGCGCGACTCCCCGGGGCCCAGCCCGCCTCCGCTCAGCCTCTGCCGGCCGGGACAAGCGCTCCGAACTTCGTGCGAGATACTGGGCCTTGCTTTTTGGCGATCTGCAGCGTGCGGTGAGTATTGCTTTGGTTTTTTGTTACCGGCGTGTGTTGTGTGCGTCAGTTTGCACGAAGCGGAAATATTCTAGCGTACTTTTTCATGTGACTGAGAATGGACTGTATCAGTATTGCGTTTAAGTATAAAATTGGGCGCTTGCGCATCAACGAGCTGGCGCGAAGAGACGCTTAATGTCTGCGCCGAATATTCCTCTTATTGAGGATTCTTCCGCTTCTTCCGGACTGGATGGATGAACATGGACGAGGCGAAAAGTGTATGTGATGATCGTAGCAGGTGGGCGTTCTGTAGTTTTTGCCTACCTCAGTAAAGTGGAAGCGACAGGATTGTCCGCGAAATTCAAATTTTACTTATTAACCATCATACTACCTGACACTGACCTGCAAAATGCATAAAACGTAAGAAAATTTGAACTTCGCGGGCTGCCTTAGCTCATCCTTCTCCCTTATTTTACCAATTTGTGGAATTTCGAAAAACCGTTCAAAATCAAAATATTTTTATTTCACATATGCCTACATGGGCACTTGTAAAACGTCGACAAAAAGGTGCTCGGTTCGGGTTGGTCGTTTCCTATGGAGAAGAACCGGCAAGAAACTCCATGGTTACTCTTTTAAAATTATTTGGCTTTACAATTTTTCTATGTTACAGCATTGGCACTTAAGTATGAGTGGACATCGTAGGCCCGACAATAAGTCGTTGCTTACAACAAAACGTAGAACAAGATAAAAAGTCACCAAGGATCTAGGAATCTATAAGGCCTACAATGTCCATACATTTACAAACAATCGGTAAATAAGAAAAAGAGTCTATACAAAAAAAAGAAGATATTGCAAAAAGACAAGATTAAACAAGTGACACAAATGTTGTCATCCGTGCTGTAACTATTCTAAACAAAATAGTGTAATGATTAAGAAACTATTGTAAAACATCTGATTAAAAAATAATGGAAAAAAGTAAATAAAAATAAAAAATAAATAAAAATAAGATTGAGAATAGTTAGAGACATCCACACATTTGTGCCGTTTTATGAGCTACCAGGGAAGCCGCATGTGCGTAGGGGCTCAGGCCAAACTTCTCTATCTTCAACGTAGTCCTTAATTTTGTAATGCTTTTTTAATTAGGACACGTTTGATATAATTTTTAAACTTTCCATCGGTCATTTCTGTAACTGACTTCGGCAACTTATTATAAAAGCGTATACTGTTTATAAGATATGACTTGCTAGTTATTGTTAATCTAAATTTGGGTATTACAATTTCGTGTTTACTGCGCGTGTTTATATTATGGAAGTCGCTCCTAATTTTGAAAAGTCCTCGGTTTTTGCGGACATATAAAATACATTCTAAAATATAGAGTGAAGGCAGAGGCAGTATATCGATTTCTTCAAAATTTTTCTCTGAGGGACTTGCGAGGACCCATTTTATAGATGGCGCGGACAGCCCTCTTTTGCAGTATGAAAATTGAGTCAACGTCTGCTGCCGATCGCCACAGCAGAATGCCATAGGACATAATACTATGGAAATTCGTTCTTAGTGGATACCTACTCTTCCCATACAAAAAACCCCTCCAAATTGCATGGCTCTAGGACCAGTGGTTTAGGCTGTGCGTTGATATTTCAGTCAGTCAGGACTTAGAATTTTATTTATAGATATGTGCATCCTGCCCGTCCTAACCTACGGTGCGCAAAGCTGTCACTAACCGAACAACAGAAGTCCAAACTCATGATTTGCCAGAGGGCAATGGAGCGTAGCATAATAGGTGTGAAGTGTACAGATCGCGTTAGGAACACCACCCTGCATTCCATAAGTCAAGTTGCAGTGTCTTAGAAAAACAGCCAAGCTAAGGTGGGAGTGGGCTGGCCACGTAGCCCAAATGCACCCGGACGATCTTTTTCCACCTCGGAAAAAGATCGTCACTCACTGGACGCCTGACGGAGGAATCGCCGTCGAGGTAGGCCGCAATGGTGGTGTGATGCATCTAATCTTGTTTTTTACGTATCTATGTGGAATCATCAAATGACCCCTCCTGCTCTGGGCGGAGCGGAAGGGAGTGTCAGACTTGAACTGACTAAAACCCATCCATGTTCCTTCTTAGCCCTTTGTGTTCCAGGGCAACGGATTCTCTTTCGAACAGTCCCGCAGCCCTGGCAGGCATCGACCCTCTCGGACCTCTTCCGATTTGTTGACATCTCTTTGCGCGTGGAACACGAACGCGCCGTTGACACGGCCTGTCGTCATAAGACAGACGGACTGTGAGCTTGCCCTTGCCCATTACTCACCATCCACAGGCCCGCGCCTACATGCGGCGGCTGGGACGTGAGGCTCTCTCCCTCTGACGTTGCGCCACCTCCTTCGCTAGCATGACTGCTTTGGAAAGGAGGCGACGGCTTCCCAATCACTCTCGCTCCGGAGCATGGATTGAATAAGGGATCAAGTTTGATACCTTACAGTTCGATACCTTACAGCGGAGTAAACCCTCATTACAGTTTCACAAGGATCAAAATTACTAAGCGCAACAGGCAGCTATATCGATTTCTCCAAGCTATACCTGCTGTAAGGCTTTGCATTTTTTTTTATTTGAACAGCAATACCAACTTAACTGTCTTTAAAAATCCGCACTTGCATAAGCAAATGGTCGTGGTATGAATTGGACATTTGGTACAAAGATACACGATGTAAGAGACGGTTTTCTAGGTGAATCAAAGCTTTTCAAAAGCACCCAAATCGGTACGCCTTTGTGCCGTACTGTTACTACGTGTTTAAGTACGCAAGTACTTAAATTACACCTTCTTATACATAGATCTATTTATCGATGCACAGGGGTAGTCATGTGTAGTTATGACAAGAGTTAGTGGTCGGTGATTTTTTATGATCCTGAATCGAATTTAAATTCTACACTCTCAGTTTATGGAATTTAGCTCAAGTCTTAGAGCAAAATTTTATCAATTTGTGAATTTTGTGCAAATAAATGTTTTTTCTTCTTGAATTATCTCAAGCTGTGGTTGGTTTACCAAAAGCACAACAATAAAAAAAAAACCGGCCAAGTGCGAGTCGCACTCGCGCACCGAGGGTTCCGTACAAATCCAAATTTCTGAAGAGAATAAATAAAAATACGTGATGTAACTAAAAATTTAAGCTTTTCGGAATTTTTCCTTTATATGTGCTATAAAACATTGCTTCATGCCAAATTTTTCCTGGTACGGAACCCTAAGAACAAACAAATTGAAAATAAACTTGCTGCAACCGGCGACTTACTAAGAGATATTCTAAGATCTGTACATCACGCGTGTAATCTCTGAAGCTCTCTCTCTCATGCTCAGCAGACGCGCTTGGAACCACCTGACCAACGAGGCGGTAGCCTTACTGGTTTCCTACGATAATTTATCTACAGTGGAACCCAGCTACAAAAGAGAAAAATACACACCCTATACAGCGCTTGTGTATTTCCATTACCACTGCTCTTGCAACTGACCTCCGTATCGATCGCATTCTATTTTTGAAATGTAGTAAATATTAAATGACCATAGAGGTCATTTAATACTGTTGCATGTCGATTTCTTATTGAGCGTGGACTGCGGCAACTATGGTAAATATTTAATCATTCGTATAATTTACCCCGTGACATAGTCTTGAAAGTTTAATAGCATATACAATTAAAGATTTTCAAAGACATAGTTATGTTTATGTTGTTTATCTTACCGATAGCAGCATAGCATTGATAGCCCAGTGGAGTGGCCGTCGGACTGCTAAGTCAAAGGTCTGCAGTTCGGACGCTATTAACGCACCACTGTTTATTTGGATTTATGTGCGTATTGTACAATTATCACTTGCTTCGGTGAAGGAAAACATCGTGAGAAAACCAGCATGCCTGAGAGATATTTCTCGATGGCATGGAAAACCATGTCAGAGGTCCCTGGGCGGAATAAAAAATCTGACACCAGTTTAGGCCCTAACCACACGATAATGTAAGACGAGGTATATCTTGACGAAATCGGGATAGCTGCCTGTTGCGCTTAGATATGTTGATCCTTGCGAAACCTGTTGTCAAACATGGCAGAATACAAATGTGGTATCTTTCTCTACTCTTCTATGATTTTGTGATAAATTTCGTTGCGGGATCCAAGACAGTTAAATTGTTTCTCTGGGACTTCGTCGAGCTTCATAGTCTCGGCCCTTTTCTGGTGGTTGCCACTGTTGATTCTGGCTTTCAGGTGTTGCGGTGGTTTAGGAGTAGTATGGCGGGCTTGTCCCATAAACCATAATGTCATAGTTTCGTTTATCGTTTATAAGTACCTAAAATTGTACAAAGCTTTAAAAAAATGTCAAAATGGTGATCGCGAAATAGTTACGACTTTTCAGCCATGTATATAACTGAAAAGTCGCCAGAACATGTACGAAAGTTGTTTTATACTCGAAAATAATCGCAACTTGTATTCGAGTTCAAACTTGTTGATTGCAAAGATAAGAAGCAATGTGGTGCGAAACATAGGTAGTATTTATTTTAAGGGGGAAGCGCAAGGGTAATCCGCGGAATTCAAATATTCTTGGTTTATTGTTTTTAGCAATTAGCAGGACATTGTCAGGCTGCATATTAATTAGAATATGACTTTCGACAGTAACACGTATGAAGTTACAGAATAATAATCATTCAAATCATATGATTATCGTGGGCTCCCCTGGGGCTTCCCCCTTAAAAGCCTTTGCTTTGCAGCACATTGTTTTGCATCTTAAAACCAATGTGTTGCAAAACATACGAGTAGGTAGTATTGCTTTAAAACTTCCTTCAACGAGGTACGCTTGTGCGACGCGGTGTTGGGTGGTTTCACGTCAGGTGCAACGGGTGGGGTTAAAACTGACGTCAATACTTTAAAGGTCGGGGTTCAAGATCAAAGCTCTCACCCACCAGTTTATACTCTATAATTATACTTAGTGGCGCTTTATTTAAAATGCATTATCCAACAACTCCACTGAGTCGGCGTGGAGGATTAATAGGATGATTATGATAAGTATGATAACATATAAAGTATCCACGTTTTTGGATATGCATTTTAAGCTTTTGTCCTTCCCACCTTGCATATAAAACAGGTCCCTAAAACGTAATGACGATATTTTCATGAAAGCTTGACTTGTCTCTATAACCTACTACTCTTCATGATGTTCGATTTTCTGAACAGTCTGCTTGCCTTATGAACATGCCGTATTGTTGGCCACTGCTAAAATGTAACTAATACGCTGTTTCATCATTCACCTGCCATCCAGTTCATTGGGGATAACGACGCTGCATGTCTTCTTCTTTTTTACATCGCTATTACTAGTCATTTCAGCTGTCAACTGCTTTCTAGCCTTAATCCTTTACACAGTCCACCCACCCACAAGAATACTCTTTCATTATCATCATTCTCTTTTCCTTATCGCAAATCATTAGAGGTCGGCGCAACATTTTTTCTTTTGTCCATTCTTCTCTATTACTCGTCATCTCAACAGACACCTCTTTTCTTGCCATGTCACACAGTCCATCCATCCACCAAAAGACTCTTTATCCAATTTAAAACACTCTTCTATCAACCTCATATATCATACAACGCTTCAAAATGATATCTCTCGAAAATTCTCGAATGCAATGCAACACCTATGTAGATATAGCGCCGGCAGCCAGACCTCAGCTTCATTCTAGGAATAACATCCATTTGCGAGACAAAATCAATAATGCCCGGGCCCAGAGCCACTAACTAAACAGGTACCAGAAGGCTAGATGCATAAAACGTGACGAAAGCAGTCACACGCATACATAGATGCGTTCGTACGGCGATCTCAAACAAATGCCGGTAGCGAGTACGCTTGCACCCGTTGTACATGAAGCGTGTCTATGTGTGCGTGTGTTCTTTTATAGAGTGGAGATTCTGTACTCTATGTTTAGTGTCGGTACTGTGAAGCTTCATGCTTCAATATGTGAATTCAAGTTGATGGCGTTGCATCGTATGTGCATAGGTATAGCTTTGATTATTACATCGGACAGCGTCGCTCTTTGAAATATTATTTGCTCGTATTTCGAAGGCCATTTTGGTATTGCGCCGTGTTGTTTTATGTAAGGGTTGGAAAATAAATGTTGATGCACTAGTGCGTAGTTGAAAATTTTCCGATGTTTGACGAAGTTTCCCGAACTAGTATTGATTTATTACTGTAGAGTAATACGTGGATAGCTCTCTCGACAATCTAGAATTATGGATGTTGTGTTGCGATTTGCGGCAGTATTTATTTTGTGAAGTTAACTTATTTTACCAAAATCAGTTTATAAATGCTGAGAATTGACTATCAACCTGTTTTACAAGCGTCAGGAACTTACCAAACTTATGTACGCGAAATCGGCTTGTTCTGATCACGTGATTCCGCATTTGTTGCGTTTAGGTTGGCGCGTTGTTGAGTTGGTGTAAACCGAACGGCAACGAGGAGAATGACTTTCTTTTCGATGTTATTGCATGGACAATAGGCTCTTACTGACTACAGTCAGAAAGAGCCTATTGTCATATAGCCGAAAACAATATCAAGCCTAATAAAAATACCTTAGTGTCCAAAGCTTCCAAATACTTCCACTTTTTAAAATGAACTTCTTTGTCCACAGATCGGCGAAATCTACAACACCGTTGAGGCTCACGAAAATCTCAACGAGTGCCAAGAAGTCATTCTAGTTTTGGAGAACTACACTCGTGATTTCAAAGCTCTCGGCGAATGGTTCCGGCTTAAGTGGGAGTACGATAACACGCCACCTCCTCAACGGCCACAAAGCCTGGCTTGGGAAATCAGAAAGACTGATTTCGTACGACCAGAGTCACGAAAAGGGTATTCAGTCAAAAGCTCTCCGTCAGTGTCAGGCAAAAATAGCCCTTGCTTCTCAGGTCATAACACCCCAAGCGGCAAGAATAGCCCAAACTTGACTGGCAAAGCAAGTCCAGGCAGCGGAAAAGTCAGTCCACGAGTTACCGGACATAACAGTCCTAAAGCAAATATCGAGTTTTTCAGCAACAAAATCGCTGCAAAAATCACCGCTAAACCAGAACCGAAATCTGCCAAGGAGTTATCACGGCTTTCTGATATAAAGGAAAAGGATTGTAAAGATACAGCTGAAGAGAATGTGATTACGGTTACAGTTAATGAGAAAGAAGATAAACCAGTGAAAGAAGTGATATCACCAGCAATCGAATCGAAGCCAATCAAAGCTCCTGTCGTTGAATTAGGCAAAGCAAAAGAATGCCCAAACACGAGCCCAAAAATGGTGGTTATTAGATCACCTAAACGAACAGTCTCACAAGATGAGGCCAAGCCAATACCAAATGGAGATATTTCCAGCCAAGCCAAGGCTACCATCGCCAAACTAGATGCTATGGAAAATGAATTCTTGGCCAAACAACTCGCTGAGAATGCCGCTAAGAACGAGAATCAACTTAATTTTGATAAAGAGATTGAAAGCACTGACAAGGCTGATGACCCAGATGATTATGCACGAATAATTGAACAACAAATAAAAGCGGCTGAGAAACATATTGCCGTCTTTGAAAATGTTACGGTCCCAGATGAAAAAGAAAACGTCTCAACAGAGTCACCAGTTAAATCTGAAGACAACTTTGGTGATGTATCCAATGAGAGCTCCTGCAAGTCGAGCGATGAAAAACCTACACCAAAGGAAGAAATAATAAATCATGTTGCCACAAAAGATGTTAAAGAACCTTTAGTTTCGCCAGAAATCAATAACAAAGAGATTAAAGATCAAGATGTTGGTGCCAAGAATAATATACCCACACAGGAGATAAAAAACGATCTACCAATAAATGGTATAAAGGAATCCGACGTCACTAAAGTAAATGAAAATACAGACAAAGAAACCTCACTCGACGAAGTAACGGAAGCAAAGAAAGATCACGATTTAAAGAAGATTGATCTCAAAACTGCAGCTGAAAAGCCGACCACAAGACCGGCTTACTCTCAGGCAGCGGCTAAGCCAAAACCTGTGACTACAACAAAAACTGAAGCCAAAACTCCAACCAGGTTGATAGCTAGAAGCAAAACTGTTGTTGAAATGCGTCCGAACTCCACTTCGAAAGCCCAAAGGCCATTCCCTAAACGGAATCAGGCTAGCAAGTGCAGCTACCCTTTCAACCTTACTACTGGTAGAACTAGTCTTTTCGATGCTCCTGCTAATAAAGCTGTAACTAAGAAACCTCCCAATCTCAATCGAGCTCAAATGGGTTCAGGAGATACTAAAAATACAGCTAAACTCGATCCGAAAAAACGTCCCCCTAGGCCTCTCACTATTACTCTCAAAATCAATGAGAAAGGAGACAAAACAGAAAAACTTAATCCGTCATTTGATAAAAAAGATGGCGAAGAGTATAGCAGCTCTGATACTATTGTCACACAAATTGATATGTCTCGTATTGAATCCAGTGAGAGTTTAAAGACTTTGGTACCAGAAGAGGGAGATTTCGCTAACTCTGTTGAAGTACTAAACGTTGATAATGCAAAGACAGATAATGATGGATGGCTGACTGTGAAATCTAGACGATTGAGTCGTGAATCGAAGAAGCAGTCCAAATCACACTGGGCTAACAGATTCCATCAACCATCAGCCACTACTAGCCTCCCAACTCTGAACATGATAGAATCTCCCAAACAAGAAGTCAAGGAGATACTTTCAGCTTCAAAACTAGATCGAGCAAAGTCAGAACAGCCACAAAATACACTAGAGAAACCGAAGATTGTGAAACCAAAACCTCAAATAAAGGAGGTTAAGAAAGATTTGTCAATAATAAGACAGAAATCAGATGTAACTGGATTGAAGACTCGCTCGTCACGAGGCAAAGCTTTGAAACGTGAGAAGAACAAGAATACTCCTAAAGACGACGGGTCAGAACTGACTAAAAACCGCCTGCACTCATCCCTAGAAAGTCTAACAACAGGACTAGCAAGATCTCAGGAAAAAACCGAGGAAACGTTTGACTTCGACAAATGGAAATCAGAATTCATGACCACATTCAAATTCTTAGAGGATGATGATCAAATGAATGATCACAATGAGATTCTGAAGTCAGCAGATCCGTCAGAAATGTCCGAAATAGCAGAGATGACGTCTCAGATTGAGGAGAATGAGATGAAGATCAGCTGGGCTCTGGATTTCCAGTCGGAGGTTGATCAGAGGAAGTTGTGTGAAGAAGAGGATTTATTGAACAGGCAGATTATGGAGCTACAGCAGGTTTCAGATATTGATTTGGATACGGAGACGGATGACACTGAAGTAAGTAGTTGTATCAACTATTTATTCATAACCAAACTCAAAGCATTTATTTTTTATTCTGTTTATTATTTGTTGTTATAGCATCAACTAGAACAAGAAATACATAATCTGTAAAAATTTCAACTGGCTAACTATCACGGTTCATGAGATACAGCCTGGTGACAGACGGACGGACGGAGGGACGGATAGCGAAGTCTCAGTAATAGGGTCCCATTTGACCCTTTGGGTACGGAACCCTAAAAATATTCCGGGATTTTAGGGGGAGCATCCACATAGTACTGCCGATCTCTGAATTACCAACTCATGTATTGACACTCTCATTTTTATCCATAACAGACTGACGCAGAAATTCTCTGCGAAGACACATCAGCGAGCGTCTCCTGCCAGTCTACCGAAAACCTGTCTTTAGCTGCGAGTCTTGAAAACCAGTACGAGACTGCTTTAGCTGGCATGTCCTGGGCTGAACGAGTCGATACCCTGGGCGCTTTAGAAGCGTTGGTTGCTAGAGATCCAGGTAATACTCCAGCACTAGTTAGTAGAACACCATCATCTGAATTTTCATATGTTGGGGACGGCTTCCATCTGTCTAGGCTTTTCCTATTTTGGGGACGGCTTCCAGTCTAACCGGAGGCAACTGAATACCATTTTTCTGTATTTGACATGGTGCGAATGCCTGTCTAATCTCCACTACCCGTTTAGTACTAGGTAATATAATATACCCCTTGGTAAGATTCGTTGTCTGAGTTTCGGGCTACTGAGTACCTCATACCTGGAACCACTGTCATAGATCTAGAAATGGTAGCCGGCACCAAAGGCTTACGCAAACACACATTTTTTGTAACATAAAATCACGCCTGTAATCCCGGAAGGGTTAGGCATAGTTGGACACCCAGTTGTATTTAATTCCCATGTAATAGAGAGAGTCTATTGCCATCAAACGGGGCATAAATCCAGCCTCCGTGACTGCTACTGAGAAATTCCTGATGAATTTACCCAATACTACTTTGCCACACCCGAGAATCGAGCCCCAGGTCACTACACGTCCAACGTCGCTGTCGTTGCATATTTGAGTTATCAAGTATAATGAGTGGTCGAGGCATATTTTTTTTTTTACCATATAAAGAATTGGTTCTTTTGATGTTGAAGATTCTCAACCCGAATCAATTATAAAATGGGTAGGTAATTTTTAATTTATTTACGGAAATCGGTAAGTGTGAACCACCCGTGTTTTAAATGCTGCCCGTCTGATTTCCGCCCTATAACCACGCTTCCACACATACAAACAATCTCGAACGTTTATTCGATAATTTCTTATTGTTTTAACCACGTTAAGGGGGTTAATCTGAAATGCTGACAAACATAAACAGCCAAAAAAATCAGCGTTTATTAATAATTAATTAGGTACCGTAATTTTAATTGATTATGTCTTGTGTGACAACCTCCTGAATTTCGACGAGGATGCAAAACAACACCTTGTATAAGGAACAGTTCTGAATCAAAAAGCTTACCCGTTACATAAAATAACATACCGTCTGTATTTTTCTCAGTAGAACACTCATCATCATCATCATCATCAACCTACCGCAGTCCACTGCTGGACATAGGCCTCTTCAATCGCTCGCCACTTAACCCGATTCTCGGCAACTCTCATCCAGTTGCTACCAGCTACCCTGCGAAGATCATCGCTCCACCGAGCCTGAGGGCGTCCCACCTTACGCTTGCCGATTCGCGGTCTCCACTCAAGAACACGTCGACCCCAACGGTCATCGGTTCTACGGCTAATATGGCCGGCCCATTGCCACTTCAGCTTACTTATTCTGTGGGCTATGTCGACTACTCTGGTTCTCTGTCGGATCACCTCGTTCCGGATGCGATCCCTCAAAGAGACTCCAAGCATATAGTAGAACACTCACAACTTAAAAAAAAACCTTAGCTTATTCTGTCCCACTGCTGCGCAAAGGTCATTCCTTTCCAACCCTCTCGGTGTTTTGCCTTCTCCGGCCTATCAGTCAGGAACGAGTCCAAATCGTCGCTCCAACTTTTCTTGGGCCTGCCTCGGTGACGACGACCGTCTTCAGGCACAAACGGTCTGACGATTCTTGCCCATCTGTCCTGACCCATCCTGGAAATGTGACCCCAGTGCCATTATATCCAATTCATAATTCTAATTCAATTCTCTCACCAGGTCGTGCCCAACAACTGCACGCCAAGCTCTCCCAAGGCATCAAACGTCGCGGCAGCCTACAGGACGCGCTACGACGTCTGCAGCTCAAGCAAGCGCGCGCCGAGCGACAGAGGATCGAGTACCAGACAGAACGAGCCAGGAAGATACATCAGCTTTTGGCGAGAGTTGAGGAAGTGAAGGTAAAGAGGCAGCTTTCTTCCAACTATAGTTAGGGTACATGCGGCGGCATCCAGGATGAGGAACTGAGCAGTGGTGGAAACTGAGTACTTATGTCGACAAGGGAGGGTCATTTAAACACATGAGTCTCAGAGGGGGGGGGGGGGTGGTCAGAAGAAAATCATGATTCATAACAATGGGGCGACATGGAGAGTGACAATCACGCCAAGCTCTCCCAAGGCATCAACGTCACGGCAGCTTACAGGACGCGTTACGTCGTCTACAGCTAAAGCAAGCACGCGCCGAGCGACAGAGGATCGAGTACTCTCACTTCTTCAACTCTGGCTGTTGGCCAGAGTTGAGGAAGTTAAGTTAAGTTAGCTTTAACATGAACTCTATAATATGAAAGTGTATGGGTATGAAAAACAGGGAGTAAAGTTCTTCATCCTCCAGAGAAAAGGGAGGACTCTCCGACCAGACGAGTGTTGTTTGGTGAGCTACTGCCCGACAGTTGTTGTCGGGTTTTGGTATATAGTCTTAAAGTCACGGATAACTTAGGAATTTGATGTTAGTTTTACATTTGTGTCATAGATGGCGCTGCAGTACTTTTTGTTCTATGTTACTGTAATGTTTTTGTGTAGTGTCCCTACAAATGCAATAGTAACAAACGAAGTCGAGACGCACTTGTTCTTCCAGTTATCGCGATTATTTTTAGTTTAGGACCACACCTGGAAACTTTCTTGTTACGGAGAGATTGAAGAACAAAGTTCCAACTTTTACACACGTTTTTTTAAAGAAAAGTTTTAAACGTTATAACTAGTATGAATTTGTTTCGTTATTTGTAGTAGTATTGCCTCGGTAATCTTCATATCAATGACTAACATGTTTTCTTTACTTTGCAGATTGCTAAGAATGAGCTGATCGAAGAGAAGCGTCTTCGAATGGAAAGACGGCTGCAGAAGGCAGCTGAAAACAGGGATCAACATCTCAAGGTATAACAAAACCTTTTCTAATATTATTGTAATGACTTCTTTGTTATTTATACCTATTCTCTTAATGTTAATTATAAATCCACAGGACATAGTCCGCAAAGCTCACGACGAAGAAGAGAAACTCCGTGAGATAGCGTTCATCAAACAGTTGGAGGCTGAGAACCGTCGACATGAATTCTTGGACCAATGCCGATCTCACACCACCCGGCTAAGGCAGATGAGACGAGATCGACTGTCTAAACTGGTAAATAATATAAGCTTTTTGTTAACCCACGGCCAAAAAAACGAGGTGTTATAAGTTTGACATGTGTATCTGTGTGTCTCTCTGTGGCATCATAGGTCATGAATGGATGAACCGATTTTGATAAAAGTTAGTTTCGTTTGAAAGGTGTGTTAATCGGGAGTGTTTTTAGCTATGTTTCAAGAAAATCTGCTCAGCTTTTTGAAGATCATCACCTCTTTTCTAGTTGATGAAGGGATATAAACAACTTCCACAGGTCTAGTCGATTTGCAATTTCAAATCTTGTCATTACTTACCATGGGCATCGCCAGGTAGGGGGGAGGGGGGTGCAGCCCTCATTTTTTTGTTAATTGGCGAGAAGAGGCGCAACACCGACAAAAGTGGAAGGAATGTGGGGGGTATATGCCCAGGAGTAGAACTGTCTGGGAAAAAAAAACAACATTTAAAAACATGAAATAAAAATATAATTAGACATTTTAAAAACCTCCTACACAAAAACCCTTTAAAAAGCAAAAAAATAATAATCCAAGCGTTGTAGCGTCGGAGGACCGCTAAGTACACTGCTTTTTAGTCATAGACAAGTTCTAGGTGATTTGGAGACGAGCCAAAGGTCTAGTACTCAAGGTACGCATCACCTCAAGGTTCCTAAAACACATAGCACACAACTCGGGAAGGCATCGTTACCGTATCGCCTTTCGCCTCGCCGTCACACGAGGCGAGCGATGACGTTACGATGAGTGTGCGTCGCAGTAGGGAGTTTCATACAAAGAAGACTGAATGGCTCGAGAGTCGAGTTGATACGGTGATGATCCCTTCCGAGTTGATATGACGTGTGCTGTCTTTAAAACTTTTTTTTCTAAAGTCAATGTAATTTTTTTTTGTATAGAATCTTTTTCTTATTTACCGATTATTGTAAATGTGTGGACATTGTAGGCCTTATAGACACCTAGATTCTTGGTAACTTTTTATCTTGTTCTACGTTTTTAACCCCTGACCAAAAAAGAGGGGTGTTATAAGTTTGACGTGTGTATCTGTGTGTCTGTGTATCTGTGTGTCTGTCTGTGATATCGTAGCTCCTAAACGGATGAACTGATTTTGATATAATTGGTTTCGTTTGAAAGGTGTTTTAATCGAAAGTGTTCTTAGCTATGTTTCGAGAAAATCTGCTCAGCCGTTTGAAGGTTATCATCTCTTTTCTAGTTGAAGGGAAATAAACAACTTCCACAGGTCTGGTCGATTCGAAATTTGAAATCTTGTTACTTAGCCATGGACATCGCCGGGGGGGAATGCATCCCCCCCCGCTCCCCCCTAAAAGCTCGGGTTTTTTTAACTAATAACTTTAGTTGTTTTCTTTAATTAGCGAGAAGAGGCGCAACACCGAGAACAAGACAGTCAAGGCTAAGATAAAATAATATAAGTTTAAAAAGCATGAAATAAAAATTAAATTAAAAATTTAAAAACCCCCGACACAAAAAACTTCTAAAAAATCATAAATAAAATAATCCAAGCGTCGTAGCGTCGGGGGACCGCTAAGTAGATCGCTTAGTACAAGCACAAAACAAAGCGGACCCCCGACGCTACGACGCTTGGATTATTTTATTTATGATTTTTTAGAGGTTTTGTAGTAAGCATCGACGTATTGTCGGGCCTACGATGTCCTCCCATACTTAAGTACTAACGCTGTAACACAGAAATATTGTAAAACCAAATGATTTAAAAGAGCAACCATGGAGTTTCTTGTTGGTTCTTCTCCATAGGAAACGACCAACCCAAACCGAGCACAAAGTGCCCGTGTAGGCCTGTGTAAAATAAAAAAAATATT
This sequence comes from Cerastis leucographa, assembly GCA_963082945.1. Lineage (NCBI taxonomy): Eukaryota > Metazoa > Arthropoda > Insecta > Lepidoptera > Noctuidae > Cerastis > Cerastis leucographa. The sequence continues at coordinate 1,503,225 of OY720369.1, read as the reverse complement.
TTAATTTTGAATGGTTGATGATATATTTGCTTCTAAAGCCGTATTGTGCCCCCAAAATTTTTTCAAAGTAAGAGGAGAAAATTATAAAAAAAAAATAAGTTGTAGAATATAAAAAAACTTTCAACGAAAATTGTTTTGGCTAAGATTTGATGTTTAGTTTTTGAGATATGGGACTGTTTCGTCAAGCTGCAGCAGTAACTGTTTCTCATTAACATACTATAAAGTTTACAAATTTAGTTTTGCTGTCGAGTGTAAATTTACATATTATGAATGAGCGTTAAAAATATTGTTTTTATATTGTTTGGTGCTACTCGCAATTGGCCGGTTTTTTTCAATCTTAAGAGCGTTTATACCTTACCGCTTTTCATACAAACTTTCAAGTTGTTATTTTCCGAAATGACTGAACCGATATAAATGAAACTTCGTACACATAAGCAGGATACACAGATCTAAAAAGTTACTAAAAAACATTTTCGATAAATAGTATTACACAGTGTGTCAGTGTGTGTACAGTTAAATTAGACCGATTATAAATTTTCTATAGAAACAGAAAAATCCAATTATCTCTTCTTTTAAAACACATTTCCTCTCTTCTCCTTTACAAGGAACAAAAAGCAGCTCGCGAGGCAGCCGTAGGCGCCCGCAGACAAGCTCTAGAAGCAGCTCGTAAGCTTCACGTCGAGACTCTACTCGAGAAGAGGAAGGAGAGAGACGCGAGAGTCGAGGAGCTGAAGGAGCTGAAGAAACAGGAGAGAGATGACGCGGCGAGAGAGAAGGTGAGAAAGGGTGAAAGTTACATTTTGCTTTTAATAGGGGATAATCCTATTTTTTTTTTCTCTGTCCGTCGGATAGTTTATTGAAAAGTATTGGACGCGTATTTTTTCTTTTATCACGTGGTCATAAAATTACAGAGATATATTGAGTTGAAATGGCGCATGACGTCACATGTAGGTAAGTTTTATACCCACTTGTGACGTAGTAAGCCCCCACTCTCCAACTTTAATGAGTTCTAACTAAGTAATTTTTTGATATTTTGGTAAAACAAAAAATACGTGTCTAATATTTTTGTATTACCTGTCTGACGGACAAAATAGAATGTCGTTTTCTTTACCCAGTCCGATCCCCTATTGAATGACAAAAGGTGAAGCTAAGGAGATATCCATGATGTACTTCAATTGCTCGGCTCTTTAACCGACTTCTAAAAAAAGAGGAGGTTTTTTAATCCATCAGCTAGCAAAAATAACTTTAATTTCGGAAATCTGTGACAATCAAATCAATGAAACTGTAGCGTCCTACAAAAGTAACTTATTTCAAAAAGTACTACAGCGCCATCTACGACACGACGGAAGAATCATCAATTTCCTACATCTCGCAAGCAAAGTTTACATCGAGTTAAGACTATTTAGAGAAATCCGACCTGTCTGGTCGGAGGATTCTCTCTTTTCTATAGAGTATCGAGATAAATTACACCGTGTTCCTCATACCCCTAAGAAACAAACAAAGTCACCCACTTCCGAAAGTAAATTTTTTTTTTTTTTTTGGTGTTTTGGAAGACGGCTTAGGTGCCTATCATTTTGCTCATCAATTCAATTGGTTTCGTGTTTTTATTTATACATGGTAGAAAATACGGTAACTGACCCATGGAACACCAAAGTGGTTCGCCTAGGTGTTCCACGGTTAATTTTCTTGTAGGGTCTTTACACCTTTTAATGATGGTAGTTTGATTAATACGCAAGAGTACGTAATAACAGAATTTAATTGAATGATAATGAGTGCACGCGATTTGAGTGATAATTGTGTACTAAAGTATAGACCGCGCGTAGCGAGTAAAGTGCTGACACAATGATGTCAAATTTGTGCGTGCTTTGCACTGTACATGCTCCGGGGCCCGAGAAGATGTGAATGAGATGAAGGATAATGATTTACAAGATGATAATTAACAATTTTGCTTACAAACTTAAATAAACTAAGCTTAAGGTATTTCATTGAATTGAGTCCGAACGGATGGCGAAGACCCTCTGCTCGTTGTGACGATGGTAGGGCGACCCGCAGCGGTGGCAACGGGAGCTACATAGCTCACGCTAGCCTCTGCCTGCTCCGTTGTGGCCTCTGCTCGCTCAGCTGTCGGAGGTGCGGGCGCTGGATGCGGCTGGCGCGCTCGTACACGTAGCCATGTGTACAAGATGATGCAAACCACGACGACTCCAGCCAAGATGTAGATGGCGACGTAATGATGAATGTCATGGAATGTTACTTGATCTGCCAGTTCCTGATTGGATTTCATTTCTTTGAGTGCTTTTTCAATCGCCTTTATGTCTTCCCGTTGTTCGGTGATATCGTCTGTCTCATTCAGTGGAGCGATGAGAGGTATAGACAGATTAATTATGTGGTTTATTGGTGGAATTTCTATGTTCATGACATCGACCTTCGTTTTAATTGTGTTTGATAATGCTCTGTGTGCATAAATCGTAAACATTCTGTCTTTGATGACGCAGCTGTCTCCCAGTGTAATGACACCTGTTTTGCTGAGTTGCTCGATCGTAAAATCGTCATCGCATATGACTCGCACACTGCATTGTCCGCAACAAAAGTAAAGATATGAATTAATTAAATTCAAGTCAATCCAGGTATCGCGACATTCTCTTGTTTCAGTTTGACATTGATTAGATGCTTGATGTTTCAGACATAAGTTGTTGTCTGACGTCATTTGATAGACTGGCCTTTTCAGTGGGCAAATGTACTCGTCGGTGTCGTAAGGAATACATCTTTGTAAGTCGCTTGTAGACACTGGTATGTAAGAGTCTTTATGTGTATTGATAGCCAGGTATTTTGCTACAGGCACTATATTGACCATGCTTGCGTTGACTTGTTGTGGAATCTGTATGAGGTTGTAAAGCTCATAATCTTCCCTGCTCACAAGAGGAATTCTTACTTCGAAAATCAGGAACTTTCTGGTAGCTCTTGCTTTCACTTTCAATAGGTGATAGATCTTCGCCAAGTCAGTCTGAATATTATTAATCGGTAAGGCTAAGTCCTTTGAGATTTGTCCGGTTATAACATTCAGTTCGTTTTTCAACTGTGCCGGCGTCAGCAAGTGAAAGTTGAACTTTTCATAGAAAATGTTAGCCACTGTGTCAACTAGTGTCTCCTGGATTTCTTTAAGATTGGTCATGATGTTATTGGCTATGAACGTTGATAATGTGAATTCCGCTTTGTTGTCAGTGTGTTGGATTTCTTCTTTCAGTTTGCTTATGGCCGCGTTGCAATTGGTAATGTGTTGGTTGATTATTTTGTGCTGCTTGTCCAGGGTATTTTCAATCCTTTTGATGACATTTAGTTCAGCCTCCACTACTGAAGTTTGGTTTTTCCACAGATTACTGAGATGTTTTTGATTGCTTCTGATTAAGGCAATATCCTTCTGATATTGTTCGGCGAAAGTTTCATCCAAAACTCCAAACAAACTATGTGCGATGTAGCCGATGCCGTTGATAAGCCCGCGACGTCGGCGAACTTGACCTTGCTGACCAAGTAAAACATTGTTGTAGTGTTCAAGTTCGTTGTACCCGTGAAGCAGTTGTAATCGGACTACGTTGCATTGTGGTATTTGATCCCTTGAACATATGTTGTCCAGATGAGTGATAAACTTGTCCAGAAGGTTAATTCCTTGCCAATACGGAGCCATGTCGCAATAAACGACGAGTTTCCATTCTTCACGTTCCAATTTCATATTTGCGAGTTTATCAAAAAATATGTTTTTATTTTCTGCAACTTTGGAAATGTTGTGTTCGCACGTTCCTGAGCAAATAAACATCAGAAGTACGAGTGTTGTAATTATGAAGTTGCACAATTTTGATGAGGTTGGCTTGGAATATTTATTGTTTGTTGCTTGACCTTCTTTGTTTTCCTTTTCTGTATCGTGGCTTTGATTATTGTCGTTGATCGGCAAGACGGATAATTTCGTAATTGGTCTCTTGAGTGAACCATTTTTCGTCCGTAGGGTCACTACTCTGACGTATCCGTCTTTCCCTGGATGAAGTTCAATAACTCTGCCCATGGGCCATTTTCCCGGGGGAAGATTAATGTCGTGAATGATGACGATGTCATTGATCTTCAAATTCTGATGAGGTTTGTGCCACTTACTGCGAGCTGATAGTTGGCACAGGTACTCAGCTCGCCATCTCTTCCACAGATCATCAAATATTTTTTGTGTGAGCTGCCATCTTGTTCGCAAGTCTCTCTCTGTCTCGATGATAGTTAGTGTCGGACCACTTGCCAAAAAGTGAGACGGTGTGAGACAGTCTAAATCCTCGGGATCTTCGCTGAGTGCGCACAATGGTCGGCTATTCAAACATGCTTCTATTTGAGCGAGTAACGTCGAATATTCTTCAAACGTCAACTTCTGATCTCCTATGACCCGCTTGAGATGGTACTTCAAACTCTTGACGGCGGCTTCCCAGAGGCCTCCGGCACTAGGCCAGGAAGGGGCATTAAAATGCCAGTTAATCTCCATACTGGTAATAGCCTCGAAAAAACTGTCATCCAAAGTGTTTTTGATATTCACGAACTCTTCGTTGAGTATTCTACTCGCTCCAACAAAGTTCGTGCCATTGTCACTATAGACATGGCCTGGGGTGCCTCTCCGAGCTGCCATCCTCCGCAAAGCTGCTAAGAACGATGATGAGGTCAGGTCCGATACTAGCTCGATGTGTACAGCCTTGGTGGCCATACAAACGAACACGGCGATGTACCCTTTTGTGGTTTTGATACCTCGGCCCTTGCTTGCTTTGACGTCGACAAACCCAGTAAAATCAACCCCTGTATGATAAAATGGTCGTATTGGATTGCTGCGTGCAAAAGGAAGGTTGCCCATGAGTTGTTCGTGTTTGATTGGGTCGTGTTTTCGGCACTTGACGCAGTTTCGTAAGCGCTTCTTGACAGCTCGGTTTCCTCCCAGAATCCAATATTGTTGACGCAGCCATGCTTGAGTAACTCTCGCTCCCCCATGGAGTGTCATCTGATGTCCTTGTTCGATCAATAAGTCACTGAGATGGGTGTTGTTGGGAATGATGAGAGGATGCTTCATGTTCTGACTCATCTTCGCGTTGTTCAATCTGCCACCGACTCTCAGTAGGCCGTCTTGATCCAAAAACGGGTTCAGCTTTAGCAATTTGCTCTTCGCGTCTATTTGCTTCTGATCTCGGAGACTAAATACCTCTTCCTTAAATACCGTCAGCTGTACTTGTTTGATAAATAGATGTTTAGCGATTTTTATTTCGCTGACAGTCAGATACTTCGGTTTGTGTTGATTGCGAGATATGGCGCGCAAAGTCCAAGCAAAAACACGCGCTGCTCGGTCGAAGTTGCTGAATCTGCTCAATAATTTTAAAATAATATCTTCATTTTGTTGAACTACATTACTTTTTATTGACTTCCTGATTTCTTCATATGTAATGTAAGTTGGTATGTCTTGATTGTGGTTTACTTTGAATGTTGATAGCCAGGTTGGTCCGTGCCACCAAAGAGGATGATGATGTAGTTGATTCGCTGATAATCCTCGGCTCGCGCAATCAGCTGGATTTTCGGCCGATTTCACATATCGCCAGCTTTTTGTTGGTATTATCTCCGTTATTTGTGCTACTCTGTTAGCCACGAATGGTTTCCAGCGATTCGGTTCACCATTGAGCCAACCTAGTACTGCTGTCGAATCGGACCAACCGTATATTCGTAGGTTATGGGTTGAGAAACAGTTCTGGACAACTTTCATCAGTTTTGAAAACAAGTGCGCAGCGCAAAGCTCCAATCTAGGCAGAGATACTGATTTGTTGACAGGCACGAGCTTTGATTTCCCTGCTACTATGACCACAGGGGATTGACACTCCGCCTTTTCCTGATTGATAATTCTGCCATAAATTACGCATGCATATGCCTTTTCTGATGAGTCACAAAACCCATGCAACTCTATGTTTGCATTTTTTGTAGTTTGAAGCCATCTTGGCACATTAATATGTTCGATTTGTGGTAACTCCTTTTTTATTTTAAGCCATTCTTCATTGATGTTTGTAGGTACTGCGTCATCCCATTGAAGATTCAACGACCAAACTTTTTGGAACAAAAGTTTCAGTTTGGTGGATACTGGAGACAGCCAGCCGAGCGGATCAAATATCTTTGAAATGTCAGATAATAATGATCTTTTGGTGGATGGTGTCAATGATGATGTGTCTATCTTCATCTGGAACTTGAATTGATCGTCCCGGGGGTGCCAGCGCAGTCCCAAAGTTTTGGTTGATTCTTGATGCCTGAATTCGAATGCTTGTTCCTTGTCTGATATTGATTCTTGTATGTTAATGTTATTTGATGACCATTTTCTTAAATTAAATCCACCAGACTTCAGTAAATTAATTAGGTCATCCTTGAGTTGTTTGGCTTCCTCTATACTGTGGTGTCCTGCCAGAAGATCATCCATGTAGAAGCATTGTTCAAGTACCGCTGATGCTGTAGGGTATCTTGAACGTTCGTCTTCTGCTAACCGTTTCAACGTCATCATGGCCAGGAATGGAGCTGCTTTGGTGCCATAGGTGACTGTAGTCAACTCATATTCTCTAAGCAATTGGGTAGGTGAGTCACGCCAGACGATTTTCTGATACTGAAGGTCCTTTTCATTACATAAGATCTGTCGGAACATTTTCTCGATGTCGGCTGTGATTGCATATTCATACTGTCTCCATCTCAGAATCAATGTAAACAAATCCTGTTGTAAATTAGGACCGCTGTACATTAAATCATTGAGACTGTAGCCCGTGGAAGTTTTCGCTGATGCGTTAAATACAACTCGCAGCGATGTTGTTGCCGAGTCCGGGCGTAAAACGCATAGGTGAGGTAATATACAATCCGGCAGAATTTTCTGTGCGCACTTGCGCATGTGACCCAGTTTGATATATTCGTTGATGAATGTTTTGTAATCTTCGGAAATATTTTTATTACTTGAAAACTTTCTTTCCAGTTGATAAAATTGTGCTACGGCTCTTTGTTTTGATTCTCCCAATTTTTCTTTGATATCTGGCTTCAGTGGCAGTCTAACCACGTATCTACCATCATCTCGTCGTACTGTTTCCGATTGATATTGTTGAAGGCATTGATGATCCTCAGAGGACATATTAGTATCGGGTTCGGTGACATCTTCAATGCTCCAAAACCTTTGTATGTCTTGTATATTGTTCATGATAACGTTGCATTGATAGGACTTGACATTGCCGCTCAAAATCCAGCCAAGTTGAGTCTGTTGTGCTATTGGCAGAGATGAGTTTTCCTTGATTATGCCAGACATGATGATTTCTGAGTAAACTTCTGCTCCCAACAATAAATCGATAGGACGACAAACGTTGAAATCTGGATCGGCTAGTTGAATGTTTTGAAGATATTCCCACGATGGTTTTGCAAAACTGTGGTTTGGCAAGTTGTTAATTAATTTCTTCATAATAACAACTTCTGTTTGGAATATATAATTCGAGTGTAATGATGACGCTACAAGACTGATAACTCCCTTACAGTTGGTTTGATTGGCACTGACTCCAACTATGACGCCTTTGCATGCTCGGCGCGGCAGTTTCAGTATTTGAGCTGCGTTCTCGGTGATGAGGGAGGCTTGAGAGCCTTGATCTATGAGAGCCCTCATTGTGTGATATTCCCCATTAGCTCCTTGTATACGGACAAGTGCTGTGGCTAGCAGAATTTCAACAACAGATTCCTTGGAAACATGTGTCACATTGCTTTGTGTGTAGTCTTCACATAACGTAGACGGTGACATATCCATGTTGCTGGACACTGCGTTTGTCTGTAGGGCATCGTGTAGTACGGTGTTATGAGTTCCATTACACACCCTGCATCTTGATTCAGAACGGCATGATTTATTTTTGTGATCAACCAGGCAATTTTTACACAAGTTGAACCTTTGCAATGTGTTTCTCTTTTCTGCTGACCCCGATTCTAAAAATGGCTTGCAGTAGAAAAGTCCGTGGCTGTCGTCTTTGCATAGTGGGCAATATTGTGTTTTCGTTGCACAACTTTTTACAGCTGAACTACGCAAAAACGATTTGTTAGAATCGTTTTTGTTGTTTAAATTATTCGATTTTGATTGATTATTTTTGCTGAATTGATGTCCTGAATCCTTGCTTCTACTCGGAGATGACGACGAGGTTGATTTGGATGAATAATGTTTTCGCCGTGTTGACTCGAGAGCAGTATATTTGTTCTCTAAAAATTTCAGAAAGTCTGCTAGAACAGGCAAGGCTCTTGGATTTTCTAATGATTGAGTGTGTTCACTAAGCGTCTGAGTATCCAGCTTCAGTGTAAGTAAATGCACAACCATTGGTCCCATGGCGGCTACATCTATACCAAGATTTTTCAAGGCGTTCATGCATTCATTGATAGTGTCGAACATGTTCTTGATCTGTGTGTCGACTTGGTTTTGCATTGTAGGTAATGACAGGAGTATGTTCATGTGTGAGGTGAAAATTAGCCTGTCATTGTTATACCTGTGATTCAATATGTCCCAGCAGATTTGGTAATTTTCGGAACTGATGTTGAGATGTTGAATGATCCTTTCTGCTTCGCCTTTCAGCTTACTTTTTAATAACTGCATCTTCTGGGCGCTTGGGATGCTTTTGTTGTTATGGACAGCCTCTTGGAATAAGTCCTTGAATGATATCCATTTGTGATAGTTCCCTGAGAAGGTAGGAATATCTATTTTCGGTGTAAAATTTTCCCGATATGAAACGGAATACATCTTGCTATTGACCAACTTTTTGATGTCAACGTACCGTTTTTCGTAGTTGCTATATTCCTGTTCATACTCCTCATCTTCTGAGTACATCTCACTATCAATTTCCCAGTGCAGGGAATCGATGGTTGACCATTTTGCTTGAATGGTTCTGAGCACATCTTCGAATTCCCATTTTTCGGTGAGGCTCTCTATATCCACGCTCCTGATTGCTCGTGATAAAGCCTTGAAGTTACTCTTCTGCTTGCGGAGCATTTCTTCTAATTTACTGGCATTACCTCGAGAGACAATCTTCTTGAACAATGATGTGGATGGGGTGCCAGTTGGCTTGATATTTGGTTGATCTGGATCAACTGACAACATGTCCGTTTGCTGTTGCTCATCCGCAGCTTCTTGATTGCGATTATCTGATATACGCATTGATGTAGCGCTAGGCAACTTATCCCCATGATCCGTACTAGTAGGCGGTTTGTAATTTTGAATGATTTCCTGAGCTTCATTGTAGAAAATTCTTGCTTTATCGTACATGTTCTCCGAAAAGTAGGTATAACCACGATCTTCAAACTCACACAATTGAGCATGATTTTCTTGAAACTCCCTCCAGTATGAATCCAGGATTTGCAAACGTTTTTTGATGTTAGCCGGAGTTTTGCGATCCGCAGAATCCTTCTTGAAATTCCGCAGTTGCTGCTCCATGGCTTGAATAATTTGATCTTGATTGGCCAAAATGTTTTCCATGCTGGTGCTCATGATTGTTGTTGTATGATAGATTTTCAGTCGTTGTGTTGCAGTAGACGGATGTTACTCTATCCACCGGTCGTAGTCGCAGGAGCTGTACTTCCGTGCTCACAGTTTAATCACACTGTTATGAACGCGAAATAGTCCCGCATATACGGATGCTCGAAGGACCAAAAAGATGTAGGGTCTTTACACCTTTTAATGATGGTAGTTTGATTAATACGCAAGAGTACGTAATAACAGAATTTAATTGAATGATAATGAGTGCACGCGATTTGAGTGATAATTGTGTACTAAAGTATAGACCGCGCGTAGCGAGTAAAGTGCTGACACAATGATGTCAAATTTGTGCGTGCTTTGCACTGTACATTTCTGTACCCCTGGTTCACCTAGGTGTACCACGTACCGTTCTTCTATAGAGAGTGCATTGAAAAGCTACGTAGTTAATTAAGCGTTTGAGGCAGTTTTAAGTTTTTTTTTCTTATTAAGTTTTTTCTCAATAATTGTTAAGTTAATTGTTGTTCAGTTAATTGTTTTGAAATGTAATTCAGTTTTTCGCTATATTTACTCTCTTTTATCTACACTAATATAATAAAAAGGAAAGGTTTGTATTTTTGGAATGAGCGCGCAAAGCCGCTAGCAAAAGCTAGTAATATGTAGGTGGCAATAATTTCCACGAAGATGTTTAATTTGTAAATTGATATTAATAAAGCATTTTTTATATATAGTATAGTATAGTATAGCATTATTTCCGGAGGTTTCCCAGTTAGATGAACCATGGGTACATTATTTTATATAATCATTCTTAGTTCACCAATTAGGTGATCTACGGGTACATTAGTTTTTTAAATTACCCATGGTTCACTCATTAGGTGAACGAAGGGTACAGAAAATTAATCGTGGAACACCTAGGCGAACCACTTTGGTGTTCCACGAGTCAGAAAGGGAAAATACACGGACGCTAAAACAGCTACTACGTATTCAGTACATCATTCTGATTCCCCCTATAGAAATTTTTCATCGGTTATTAAAAAAAAAAACCAGTTGTTTCATACAAAAGTGCAATACCTACACGGAAAAAAATATGAAATAGCTGGTTTTTTTTTTAAATTTCCGATGAAATTTTCTTTACAGGGTGTAACGGAATGGTAGCCGTAAGGCTAATTCGGGGGTACCGCACGATCTCCGGCGAGGCGGCGAGCCTCGCGCGCCGGATTGCCGCCATGGGATCTGAATAAAATAAAAATAAATAAATAAATAGACTCCGAACCCAGGTCGGCCGTAGCAAAGACAATCTCTTTAGATGGGGGTTCTTGGACGGCTCAGATCTCAAGTGTGTATGCGGCGTGCCTCCTCAGACAATAGCCCACCTTCTATCTTGCGCTGCATGCCCCGTCACCTGCACACTTGAGGATCTCATGACTGCATCAGCGAGCGAAGTTCGCTTGGCTGAGTTTTGGGCTAAACAAATTTAGCGATTTGCCATCGACACGCTAAGAAGATGGGATCTGGAGGCGATAGTCCTCGCGCGCCTGCACGAATGGCGCGCGGAGGCACTACGCCGGGGGGAAACTCCGCTGCCGCGGCAAATTGTCGCTCAGCGGACTGATCTCTGGCACGATCTCATGGCGACATGGAGACAGCGACTGTCGCAACCACGTGCAGGGCACCACGAGGAGTGGCGATAAGTCCCCTCTTTGAGGAGTGGCTATATAGAGAGGCGGCACGGCGCCCTCACCTTCCGCCTGACGCAGGTCCTCACCGGACACGGTTGTTTCGGGAGGTTCCTGCACCGAATCGGGCGGGAGGAAACGCCCGGGTGTTACCATTGCGAGGATCGGCCGGAGGACACGGTGGAGCACACCGTGGAGCTCTGCCCCGCTTGGGCTGAGTACCGCCGTGTCCTCGTAGCGGCGACTGGCGGCGGCGACCTCTCGTGTCCGGCCCTGGTTCAATCCATAGTCCGGAGCGAGAGGGAATGGGAAGCCGTCGCCTCCTTCTGCGAAGCACTCATGCTAGCGAAGGAGGTGGCGGAACGTGAGAGGGAGAGAACCTCACGTCCCAGCCGCCGCGGGAGACGCCCCGGGCGTCGGGGGGCAACCAGTGGCCCCCGGCCACCGTAGGCGCGAGCCTGTGGACGGTGAGTAATGGGCTAGCTCACCGTCCGTCCGTCTCATGACGACAGGCCGTGTCGACGGCGCGTACGTGTTCCACGCGCGCCTCAAGGAGTTGTCAGCAAACAGGAAGGGGCCCGAAAGGGCCGATGCCTGCCAGGGCTGCGGGTTGTTCGGAAGAGATACCGCGGCCCTGGAATACAAAGGGCGAAGAAGGAACATGGATGGGTTTTAGTCAGTACAAGTCTGACACTCCCTCCCGCTCCGCCCAGAGCGGAAGAAGTCATTTGATGATTTCCCACCCGCAAAAAAAAAAAAAAAGGGTGTAAAGGAAAGGGAAAAAATTATCTGTTGCCCCGTACAAAACTTCAATACCTATTCGACCCAAATGTATGGGGCAGCTGATATTGTTTCGCTATTACGATGTTTGTCCGATGGAGAAACATGTTCAGTTTGATGGTCTGTAGCACTCCCTTAAGTATGTGTATACCCTATACTATACCCTCTCCGTTACATCCTGTATATTCTATTTTCTATTTCTGGAGGGTTCCGAATGACGTAAGGGCTAATTATGTGGTAACTGTTTTCACGTCCGTGTCCCTTGCACCTTATATTTTATCTGTTTAATACTGGTAGCTTTATCCATGTTTTATATAATTAACCTTGCACTCCCACCACGCCCGCAGGCGGAAGGCGTGAAGTCGCGTCTGTCGGCCCTCGCGGCGGCCGCAGAGCTAGAGGCCGACGCACTGCGCTCGCGCATACGCGACAAGCAGGACGCCAGCCAGCAGAGACTGGAGTCACATCTGCAGGCCATACGGGAGAAGGCCACCACTGGACCCAGGCAGGCGGTACGTATCTTTAATTTTATAATGCTGGTACTGTTGAATATTTTATTTTCTTATTATGTTATCAAATATTTATGCTGTCTTGACTTCCGTACGTTATTTTCCAAGTGCCCACTGCTGCCCAGCGCTGTGCTGTGTCGCCCATGGCACAGCGTCACGCTGAGTGGTGACCCCATTTTTGTTGCATCCTGTTTGTACTTTTAATATTATTATTTTTTTCTTGCGTTGTACTATGTTTTTTTTTTATTTATTTTTTTTGTAATTTTGTATGCACGTCATGTCCCTGCGACAAATAAATATTTTTTCTTTCTTTCTATCTTTATACAACCTGTTTTTTTTATATCCTATAACTAAGATATGATTGAGACCATATCAAAGAATCAACTGGCATATGAATTATGTTTCAATCACACTTTTTTTTTTTCGCATTTTCCTAGCTTTAAATATGAATTAAATAAAAAGAATTACTCGTATTTATCAATGAAACTACTACTATTTTACTACACTACTGCGAACTTTGGCAACCTCGCCAAAATAAAGGTTCGTCATACTGGTGACAATGTTTGACCTAATTTAATTATGATTGATGATATATCCGAAACTATGCATTTTTGGACCACCTATTCTAGGAGTTTTAGTATTATTTTTACGTACAGAATATAACCCTAGAGTTATGTTATATAAAAAAAACAGGTTGTATAAGCAGGCGATATCGTTCTCACTATTGTAGGGAGACAGACATCTTTGTGAAAGACAATGAACTGTAATCAACGAGCCGCACATGAGGGCCTGCCTTGTTTTTTGCTAAATATTATAAAACAAATCCTGGCGAAACACGAACACAAAAATCAAGGGCGCTTAACACAAGCGCTGCCGAAGATTGGCGCAAACCTGAAGACAACACCTCCACAACTCGACTTCAATAATTTGTTTACAACGCATCTTCTGCCTAGCCTTGCCCTATGTTTGGGTCGTAGAAGCCGACCGTCTAAACGGAAACAGCTGAATACCAGTATTTTAAATGGAGCGACAGCCTATCTGACCTCCACAAATACAATATGTTTTGGTAGAACTGTTTGTCGGACTACAGGTTACTGACTACCTGTAACAACATTTTTTTACATCGCATTGTCGAAAAACCGGCCAAGTGCGAGTCGGACTCCCGCACGAAGGGTTCCGTACCATTAATTATAAAAACGAGCGTAAAAATCACTAAAATTCATATGGGAGTCCCCTTAAATATTTATTTAATTCTGATTTTAGTATTTGTTGTACAGAAATACATAATCTGTAGAAATTTAAACTGGCTAACTATCACGGTTTATGAGATACAGCCTGGTGACAGACGGACAGCGAAGTTTCAGTAATAGGGTCCCGTTTGACCCTTTGGGTACGGAACCCTAAAAATAATACTCATCATTTCAAGCCAGGCTAGAATATTCTAACCTATCCTCTCGAAACTTCACAATATTCGGACTGGCAACATTAACAACCAATTTTTTATCCCAAAAACTTTTAATTTACCCATGATTCCCAGACCACGTCTGAAAGTCAGGACCAGACAGCAAAAGAAGAGAAGGAGCTACAAGACGAAGCCGACCGGCTCGAACTCGAACGCAAAGAGAGGGAGAAGGTGAAAGCTGTCAAGAAGAAGGCTAGGAAGATTAAGCAGAAGCTTATAAGCATGTGAGTATATCGTAGAATAGAGAGAGATAGATAGAGTATGTGTTTGTGAGTGTATGAATGAGAGGGAGAAGGTGAAAGCTGTCAAGAAGAACGCTAATGTTCATTATCATCATATCAATCATCTGCCTGCCTTTTGCCAACAATGTTGGGGTCGGCTTCCAGTCTAACTGGATTCAGCGGAATACTAGTATTTTACATGGAGCGATTGTCTAAACTTTTACCTCCAAAACCCGGTTAGTACTGAGTAATACGATACCCCTGGTTGTCAAACTTTCGGGCAACTAGCTGACGATTGCCAAAGATCTACAGATGGAGCCGTTGGTCCTGCTAACGGCTCATTTTTGCGCCGGCTTCCAGTCTAACTGGATGCGGGTTAGTACCAGTATTTAATATAGAGCGACTACCTATCTGACCTCCACAACCCAGTTTATAGGTAACACGATACCAAGCGGTATAACAGCGGCCGAATATAATATGAAAGATAACATGTACAGTGTGTAGAGTGTGTGTGTGTGTGCGTGTGTGTTGGTAAGTGTGTGTGTGTATGTTGGTAAGTGTATATTGGTTAGCGTGTGAGTGTGTTTGTGTGGTTGAGTGTGTCAGCACACACGTGTGTGGGTGTGTGGGGTGGGTGTGTCTGTGTCTGTGTGTGTGGATGGATGGATGGGTGTGTGTGTGGGTGAGGTTGTGTGTATATGTGTGGGTGTGTTTTTGTTTGGGTGTGGGTGAATGTTAGTGATTGCGCGTGTGTGTGCTATTTCGAATTGCTCATTGGCAGCATTAGCCTGTTAGTTACATCTCTAAAAATCACCCTGCTATATAACCAATGATTGCCCATTTTATTTTCAGGGCCAACGAAACAATAGTAGTGGACAGCAACACCGTGATGGACTCCCTCTCTCCTGTCGCAGCTAAGACCTGCAAAGTGATACATAACATATCGCACATGATGACTCCATTCTTGGAGCACCCCATTGGCATCGGCTCTATGGACATCACCCAAAACTCATTCGAATTCAACGGGTTTAGCGATGATCCTAAGAGGAAGAAGGGCAAGGTAACAATTTGTATTAATTTTATGAAGAGTGAGTGCGAATTTTGTGAGTATGTATGTCATCATCTGCCTAGCCTTTTGCCAAACTATCTTGGGGTTGGCTCCAGTCTAACCGGATGCAGCAGAGTACCAGTATATTATATGGTACGACTGCCTATCTGACCTCCACAACCCAGTAACTGGGTAATACGATAATGGCTTAACGTGCTTTCCGTGGCACGGAGGAAACTCGGTATGTAATTATGGTCACCCATCCACGGACCAACCTCGGCATGCATGGCTTAACCTTCAAGATCGACCCGTGCGGCTGTTATTATTTAACCACGAGCTCCTTTGTGAGTATGTATGTATTCGAAGGGTATTCTCCGGAATCACGGCACCTTGTTAGTTTTTTGTTAGTTTTATTATAACATTATATCACGCCTGTTATCATTGAAGTGTTAGGTACAGGTGTACTTAATAATAGTACACTCACGTTCCGCCAGTTATGCTGAAAGGTCCATGTAGCCTATTTCCATAACCGGGCACAAATCAATCCAGTCTCTTTGCAATCTACTGATGAAATCCTGATATATGACAAAATCAGTGACATTTTGCCCGACCTGAGAATCGAACCCAAGACCACATGAGCAACGGTCGCGCTTGACACCACTAGACTTACGAGGCAGTCGAAAAACTACTTATCTTTAGATCTCATCATCATCCTATAATGTTCCCACTGCTGGGACACAGGCCTCCTCTCTATGAGAGGGAGTTGGCTGTAATCCACCACGCGGGACCAGTGCGCGTTGGTAGATGTCACATGTCTTCGAATTTTTAGTTCTAGGACATGCCGGTTTCCTCACGATGTTTTCCTTCACCGTTTTTGAGGGCAGCGGTGATGTTTTTTTTTTTTATTTTTTTTTTATTAATGATTTGCTCACATGTAAAACACTGGATTGTAGGCATGCATTAAAATTTCATGACACAGTATTAAGACATGCACCCTGTAAGGGCACTGCAAATATTTAAATAACTAATTATTAAATTAAGTACATATTATACATAATATTGATTATGATTATTACAATTATATTACATTAATTATACATTACACGAAGTAATGCGCCTGCCTGGGTTCGAACCTACGGCTTACTGCTCGTAAGTCGGGGTTGCCACCACTGGGCCACCGCTGCTCTCTAGATCTAAATTCAAGCACATAAATAATTCCTCTTTCTCTCCCAAAAGGTAATCCTCAACGGTAAAGTAGAAACGCGATCAAGCAAGGAAAGAGAAAAAAGCGAAAATAACAACAACATAAACAAAGATACAGATTTAAGAGTCAATCCTCCAGATTTAAGAACCACAGACAAAGATGAAATCATAGAGAAAAATACTGAAATCGAGACCTCAAATGCTAATACCACAATGACTAATAATAAAAAGAAGAAGAAGAAAGGCAGTGAGAAAGACAAGCCAAAACTAAGCAAGACTAACTCTGTGTGTTCGTCGCTAAGTGATATGAGTTTTAGTTCCAGCAAGCTAGAGAAACCTAAACTGTCTGTTGTAGATGTACAAGCGTTTGAGAAACAGCTTAACGAGCTGCATCGGCTGATTGAGAAGACGGTAAGTTTTTAAAGTGTTTACTTATCACTAGCTGTCCCGCGCAACTTCGTCTGCCCCACATTTTCCCCGTTTTCGCAACATTTTTCGTTGCTGCTCCGCTCCTATAGCTCGTAGCGTAATGATATACAGCCTATAGCCTTTCTCGATAAATGGGCTATCGAACACTGAAAGATTTTTTCAAATCGGACCGTAAGTTCCTGAGATTAGCGCGTTCAAGCAAACAAACAAACTCTTCAGCTTTATAATATTAGTATAGATTCGATTTAAAACATGGAGGACTTACAGCTAATAAAAACAAACAAGGAAGGAAACAATAGTCCCTAACATCCGTGGCCTTAACCATTTGCGACCCTCCTATATTGTAATTTATATACAATAGGAGCAAGTGCGCTAGAGAAAGTGATTGCTACACACTTTGAAGTTTTGAACTGCAAGAGGTTGTCTTTGCTCCAGGCCGCCATTTATTTGTGGTCGGCGCAGTATGTCTTCTGCTTCCATTTTTTTCTGTTATTCATCATTTCATGAGTCTCCTTTCTTTCTAGTCATACCATATTTTACAATGTCATCATTCTCCTGAGGAGCCGTCCATTAATCACGTGATGTTTTTTTTTTTAGCATTTTTTAACCCCCCCCCCCTAGGTGATACGTGGTGAGGTTTAAGACTAACCCCCCGCCCCCACCCAAAATCATGTGTATCTTTAGTACCTACACAGAATCTTAAATTTTTAGAATATTATATTTAAATACAGATACTTCGCTCGTTGCCTGGCAACGGCGAGCCAAGGTCACGCACACTACAAGCCGCTTTTCGGTTTAGAATAGCGCGTTTGACGAAAAAATAAATACACGTGATATCTTACTACGCCCCCCTCCCCCTTGTGATATTTCGTGATTTTCGCTAAACCCCCTCCCCCCCTTTCAAGCCTCACGTGATTAATGGACCGTCCCTGACCTTATCTCAATTGATTTGGGGTGTCGGTGCAGTATGTCTTCTGCTTCAAATCTTCTGTATTATTTATCAACTCACGAGTCTCCTCTTTTTCGAGTCATATACTCGTACAATTTTGGTTTATTCCGATCTGCCCCCACCGGTCTGTCACCAGTGGTGGAAGTTGCAATTATTTTTCTAATTTATCACCACTGGTGTGGTGTGATTGCGTCTGCGAGTTGCAACTGCCGGTGAGGGCAGATCGGAATAAACCCAACTTTTCCAGTCGACGTTTATTTGGTCCTCCTATCTATGTGTTATCACAAACTACATAGTATACTTAATACATAGACAAACATACAACATATTTTACCGGAATACAGGGTTCCTCTCTTTAAGAGAGAGTGGACTCTTATCAATCACGCAAGCCCTGTGCGGATTGTTAGACACTTCTTAAATAACTTTTCTTTTTTTATATTTTTCGTTTTATTTTTTGTTTTCCTAGTGCCTATATCCTATGTTGCTTTTGGTCGTGTCGGCGCAACACGTTTTATTTTATGTTTTATTTTATTTTTTGTTTCTTTTATTTTATGTTTTATTTTTATTTATCATCTATGTAGTGTGCAAACCAACAGCGAGTCAAACTCGGCGGTTTGGGACGTGTATTCGCTCCTGGGTTCGGCCTGCGACAGAAGCCTGCGGTAAGATAAAGTGATGCAATATTTTGCTAATACAACTAAGTAATATACTAAAACGGCGACCTCTATTTTTATTACGATGACTTGGCTTTTTTACCTAGGATGATAGTCACATTAATCATTATAATTTTGACAATACTAGAAAGTAGTCCACTTTCGTGATGATGGCCATCCGGCTCGAAGGACCGTAGACTGAACTATCCTGTAGGTTCCTTGAGCGTAAGGCCTCCAGCCAGGAGCGAAAAACGTCCGAGCAACTTTCAATTTGTTTATGGATTTCACTAGAAAATACCAAGCTTAGATAGAGAGACTTAATTTACAGCATACTGACCTAACCACCCAACTACAAGCATTTTTAATTATGCCTATCTGACCTTCAGAATAAAGTAACACACAAATAAATGACTTGTCTCCTTCTTAGCGTGTCAATTTAAATTGTGTCGGCTCAGAACTGAGCCACTACTTTGGCGCTTTCTGTAGCGTCCATCAGCTTCTATAATGAACAACAACATAACAAGCAGGACACAATATTAAGTGAGCCATCGCTTGTTGGACAGCACCACCTTTTCACTCTATGGCAGAGTTATCAATGAATCAGACTAATAATTTCGTCTTTGTTACAGTCACCTCAAGAAAAGACATCTCTATTCAAGATACATCTGCTGAAAGTGATCGGTGAGCTGCTTGCCATTGCCGTTGACCGCGAAGATCTGACCGTGAAGTTCACTACCAAGTAAGTAGCATACCATCACGCCTGTAATCTGGCATCGATCGAAAATATAATATCGAATATAAGGTCGAAAATATAAGATCGAATTAAAACTCTAAGTCTCATGTAAAAGGGGGCGAGCCACATAAGTAGATATACCTAGATAACGCAAGTATCGCGATGAAAACCAAGCATGACATTTTTCACTATCTACAAAGACCCTTATAAGATCTATTCAGATACTGTACAAACAAGTTTATATACATGTATGTATTGAATTAAGTTCTTGAGTTATGACATTGTGGTTTTAAACAAATTAGTTTGCTGCGACTGCAGCCAAGCATAAAATGCTTCGCAAAGTAGGTAATTCTTGCGTTATCTAGTTGCGTTATCTAGCCTATTGCCAACTAAGTATCCTCATAATATCAGCCGAAACACGTCCACTGCTGGGAATAGTATTGTCACAAATGTCGTCAAAGAGACCAGTTTTGCTTTATCCAATCATCGTCATTGGTTGAAAATATGTTAATGGCATTTCAAAACAGTCAGATCTCATTGCTGTATTGCGACCTAGCAACAGCAACGCCATCTAGAAGGACCTTTCACCAATGGTCCCCCCCCTTTCTAACTATAACTATCTTCCCCAGGGCCCTGTACACAACAGTGATGATAATTTCCCGCACGATAGGCGCTTGCAGGATGAGTGCGTCCTTCTTCATGAGCACAGCAGCTTGCGTCCACGTCGTCAAACTGCTCAGTATGCAATTGGTGAGTCTTTTACTTTTAAAACTTAACTCGTCCTTTGGCACGTTAAGCCGTTGGTCCCGGTTGTCATTTTTAGATCTTTGGTGGCCCGAATTGCTGACAACCAATCGATTCGATACGATTATTGAGCAAGTCAAGTGCTAGTCGCCTTCTATTTGGCGGTGGGTCAGCTTTCTGACTATGTATTGTTATGAGTCTTAAACCTAAAGTGATAGTCATCATCATCATCATCATTAGCCTATTATGTTCCCACTGCTGGGACACAGGCCTCCTCTCTATGAGAGGGAGTGGGCTGTAATCCACCACGCGGGCCCAGTGCGGGTTGGTAGATGTCACATGTCTTCGAATTTTTAGTTCTAGGACATGCCGGTTTCCTCACGATGTTTTCCTTCACCGTTTTTGAGGGCAGCGGTGATGGAATAAATTACACAAAGTAATGCGCCTGCCTGGGTTCGAACCCACGGCTTACTGCTCGTAAGTAGGGGCTGCCACCACTGGGCCACCGCTGCTCTCTTGATCTTGAAGTGATAGTGTGACCATCAAATAACTAATAAGGTCCTTAATATCCGTTTCTCGTGCTGGACGGAACAGTAAAAGTTGAATTCACACTCTTTATTTTCTCTCCTCATCTTGTCGCAATTATACGAAAATTTTGAAAACACGCCATCTATTGTTTGTTTTATAAACCTACACTTAGCGGCAGCCAACAACCAATGAACTTGTGCTCTAAATAAGAATTGAATACAACGCCATCTAGTGATCTAACCTAACACTGCGCCGCCAACATTGTTTTGGATAAGTTACAACTTATGACCAATAGATGGCGAAACATATATGAAATAACAAAACTATTTTTTAATAAAGACTAGTAGGCTATTAAATTGTTTTCATGAAATAGTTTTAATTTATCGGAGATTGCTTCAGAAAATTATTAGATCCGTTCAGTCGTCTGTCTTGAAGTATTTTAGGCCGTCCTGGCCCCCTAGCATGACCGTTCTATCTCTATTCTACCAAGAAACGACAAGAAATCTTTTCTATACAACTTTTCTTTTCTTCTGCCCGAGCATGGCGCGCACCGTCGACTCGCGTTTCTACGAAGACATAGACAGAAATTCTTTCCATAGCAACGGGGACGTATCACGTGATGTTTATATTCCCTGAATATTATTACGTTTAGTTAACAAAAAAAAGTTGCCACTTGCACGAGTTTTTCATTTTTCGGGCGGTATGGTGTTGCTGCATCCTGGATCCAGGCCTGGATCTTTTTCGCGAAATTAAACCTAAATATTTTACATAACATTTCAACCTTTTGAACGTAACTCAATGCAACCACGAAACGTATTTCTCGTATTTAGTTTTTATTAAGACTAGTTTGACATTTGCCAGAAGTAATGTTTCTACCCCCAAATGTCAAAAGAAGAGAAAATATGGTCGTCATGCTCGACCTTGTAGAGTTGTGTCGACTGAAGAAAAGAAACATTTCTTTTCTACATTCTTAATATCGCCATGCTTGGGACGATAGAAATATCTGTCAAATTGTCGATTCTTCCGTAGACATAGCCCGTTTCTACGGCGGTCATGCTAGGCCGGCTGACCCAGGACGACCTTATAACCCCACCCAGTATTTTCTCCTGGGTAATACGCAACAGGCACTATCTTTAATTCTAATTTCCACCAAGCAGCATCGCTTTATTCATAATTGGCCGCCAGAAAGATACTAACAACCTGATGAATTAAACATGAAATAGTATTCGTATCAAGTCATACTTCTGATAAAACCTGTTAGCTGGATGTGGTTAGGTTAAACCATTAAGTTAAAGGTGGACCGATGACCTGGTGAAGGTTTCGGGGATCCCCTTTATGCACTTGGAGCAGGCCTATGTCCAGCATTGGACGTCTTTCGGCTAAAATGATGATGATAATAAACCTTTTGAACGCCAGAGCATAAAGGCACGCGCGTACCCTCCACGCCAAGCCACAAATTCACCGCACATACATAGAAAAAAAAAAGGGATTTTATAAGTAATGTTAACTTATTTCTTGATGAGACATTTAATACAAGGTGTTGTTTTGCAACCTCGTCAAATTTCAGGGGGTGGTCACGAAAGACATAAATAATCAATAAAAATTACGGTACCCAGTTCATTATTAATAAACGCTGATTTTTTTGGTTGTTTAAGTTTGTCAGTATTTCAGAATAACCCCCTTAACGTGGTTTAGGGACTAAGAAATTATGAAATAAACGTCTGAGATTGTTTATATGTGTGTAAGCGAAGTTATAAGGCAAGAACCAGACGGGCCGCGTTTAAAACACGGGTGGTTCACACTTACCGATTTCCGTAAAAAATTAAAAATACCTACCCATTTTATTATTGATTCGAGACGAGAATTACTAGCATAGTTACCTCCTTGAATTTGACGAGGATGCAAAACAACACCTTGTATTTAAGGTAGATAGAAAACATTTTAAAGATATACAAATAAACACACACAAAAGTAATGATTTAAATTGCTTATTTCGTATTATAGTGCACCACATTTTTTGTCACATATTTGTGTCGTTGGCGTACAGGGCACGCGCTTGCTTGTCACGTATATTTGACAATGGCGTCCAAAGGTTAAGAATATAATTGAGACGATGATAATTAAAAATATATTTATAAGAATCTATTTGCGTGTTCAAATCCAACTAAAAACTTCCAAAAAACTTTAGTCCCGAAACGTTTACGACCAAAGTACCAAACTCAATCAGGACCAGTTCGCAGATGAAAACACATCAAAATTAACTAGGCAGAAAATGTTACCCTTTACACGGCGACATGGCAAGGGTTACTGGTTTATGTGTATGTCCGAACTTTTGTTGTAATCTCCGAAAGTGCTCGGCTGATTTCGGTTTTTATTGGTAGTTTTTTTTTTTGACGGAAAGTTGGTATAATTTTTGTTGTTTAGGATCTTCCCCTATGTTGTAGTTATATGATCTAATTTGTTAGTGAATTGTAGTTGTGTTTTCGTTGTTATTGAAGTAAAGGGGTAGCAGTTGTCAAAGTGGTTGTCTCATAAATTGTGTAGTATTTAGACTGTTGTGAAGATCATCACGATTCCTACGTTTATTATTTTCCGGGAAAATGGTATCATTCTCATAATAACACTAGCTGAACAGCGCAACTTCGTCACATTTTTGAAACATTCTTCATTGGTGCTCGGCCCCTATTGGTTTTAGCGTGATGATATATAGCCTATAGCCTTCCTCGATAAATAGGCTATCTAACACTGAAAGAAAAAATCAAGGTCAAATCGGACCAGTAGTTCCTGCGATTAGCGCGTTCAAGCAAACAAACAAACAAACTCTTCAGCTTTATAATATTAAGTATAGATTATACTCGAGGAACTAGCCCTAGTATTTTCCCAACTATGTTGAGGTTAGCTTCAAGTCTAACCGGATTCAGCTGTATACCAATATTTTACATGGAGCGTCCCTATCTGACCTCCACAACCCAGTTAGTACAGGGTAATACGAAAGCTCTTAGTAAGACTAGCTGTCAGACTTTCGGGCTACTGACTACATGTAACGACTGTCAAAGATCTACAAATGACAGCCGAGACCAACGGCTTAACGTGCTTTCCGAGGCACGGAGGAAACTTAGTATGAGATGGGTGGTAGGTAGCGCGCGGCTTATTCTGAAGATGGACCCGAGCGGCTGTTATTATTTAGCCACAAGCTTCATTATTGCACAACGAAAGCCTAAATAAATTAGGTCTCATTTTCTAACAAGACTTCACCATTATACTCCAAACTGCTACTACGCAGTCGTGAGTATGAGTGTTTTACTAGAACCACGCTGTAACTCAGCTCGACCCTTAAAGGGAGAGGTCGTGACGGTTCTATACATTTGTATGTAATGTACCTATGTGTGTGTATGTATAGAGCAGAGTAGGTGTGTGGTAGACGTCGCTAGACGCCGCGCCATGAGACGAATGACGGGCGTCGTATTCAGGGGTGTCGCGCTTAGTATATCAATATTTTTGACGCCCTTTGCTTCCAAATTCACTGCCGGCTTCTCTGTTCCCTGATCATTATAATCTGGATCTCTTCAAAATTCGAGTCAATCGGTTTATTCTAGGCAAACGTGCTCCCTAGGCCGCGTCATCGTTTCATATCAGGCGAGTTGCGGCCAAATGCAAGTATATTTCTTCGTAGTCGAAACACTCTTGTCAGAGTGGTCGTGGTTGCGCAAACGAGGTACACACGTGGAGAGATGTCCTGTGGGTCGTTGACTTCCCCGAGGATTGATCTTTCAGCGATGTGCTTCCATTTCTGCGGGTAGAAGACGTTGCGAGTACACTGGACCATGGTGGACTCAGTAGCTTTCTTGATCAGGTCAGTCCAGCGAGTTGGTGATCGGCCGCGTGATCTTTTGCCTTCCACCTGGCTCTAGTAAGTATATTTAGTATCCATTAAAAAAAAATGTCTTCGTGTTGGGAAATCAGAATCATCGTCGATCGCGCCATCTTTTGACATCAGGGAGGTGGGTCGCGTTACAAGTGCATTGCTGGATAGGTTATTCTCCACAAATACTGAGTATGCTCAGTAAGTATAAACGTATTTGTGGCATAAACTTTCCCCTGGGTCTCCCAGGTGGGATTTCGCATAACGGTTGGTTTACTACGGGAATATCATCCTCATCGTAATCATCTTCAGCCTGACTTCCACTGCTGGCTAAAGACCTTTTTATCCTTGTGCCTATCTTCTACGTTTTCTACTTTTATGTATATGTTAGCCTTACTCTTCGGGCATTATAATGTTTTTGCCCTGTTACCCTTAAATTTTTACGCAAGATTGTGTGAAAACTTTTTGTAAATTCTTTACAATAAGTTTTAACATAACGGCTTAAAAATCTAATACTAATTCAAATAAATAAACTGTCACCCCTCGTGGCAGCCCTGTGTAGTACCGACAGTAGCCGTTGAGTGGGTGGGCGCCCTAAAAGCACCGCTAATGCATCCCACGCGACCCTTCACACCGTCCTTTATTACTTGCCTAGCTACTTGCTCTAGTAGCTATACTATAGTCGGAGATAGTAAGAGTGACAAAAGCGTGTGTAGAAATATGATTAGATGTACATAGAGAGAGGTTGTCCTTTATTACTACTTGCGCTATTAGCCATACTACAGTAGTAGATAGAAAGAGTGACAATAGAATGTGCAGAAATATGATGGAATATGCATGGAGAGATGTTGTCCTTTTAGTACTTGCCTAGCTACTTGCGCTAGTGGCTATACTACAGTCTTAGAGAGTAAGAGTGACACCAGTGTGTGTAGAAATATGATGAGATATACATAGAGAGATGTGGTCCTTTATTACTTGCCTGGCTACTTGTGCTAGTAGCTATACTACAGTCGGAGATAGTAAGAGTGACTACAGCGTATGTAGAAATATGATTAGATGTACATAGAGAGAGGTTGTCCTTTATAACTACTTGCGCTAGTAGCTATACTACAGTCGTAGATAGTAAGAGTGACAATAGAATGTGTATAAAATGATGAAATATTATGTAGAGAGATCTTTGAATCTTGCCTAGCTACTCGTACTTGCGCTAGTAGCTGTACTACAGTCGTAGATAGTAAGAGTAACAATAGTCTGTGTAAAAATATCATGAGATATACATAGAGAGAGGTTGTCCTTTATTACTTGCCTAACTACTTGCGCTATAGCATAGGTAGGTCGTAGGTAGTATAGTAAGTGTGAATGGAAAGGTGGAAAGATATTTTCGTTCGTAAAAGTATAGTTGTGTTACTTGTGTGAAATTCATTTCTAATTACGTAAACTTAATAGGTATTTACGATATCATCTGATTTTGTTAGGAATTAGACAAAGCTGCTTACATTAGACGTTGATAGAAAACAACTAAGTATATTAGCTACTTCTTCACAGAGGAACTTATCACGGATTTTTAATCAAATTATTTAGTGAGTTAATAACTTCTAAAACTATGTTAGGTACTCAGAATACTATCGACAATCACCATCATCATTTTGCCGTTATCCCAAATTATTTGGGGTCGGCGCAGCATGTCTCCTTCTTCCATACTGCTATATTACCTGAATACTGTCGACAATAATGAATAATAACAGTATCAGTTATAATTTATTACTAAAATTATCACCTGGTTTCAGGTGCGTTTACATCGCCATAGGACTTTCCTGGTTACTTGCACGAGTAACTAGCTACATGTCTGCTCACTTTTTATGTAGGTAATGTTTTATTTGTACATTTTGGACAAATGTCTCGCGATTACGGATGTACTCACATAATACCAATTATTTAAAATTGAACTGTAATAAAAATATTTTTTAAACCCTTGAGAAGTGCGCTCAGTTTTGTCTATACAACTTTAAGAAACCAGAAACAATGACACATACAAAACAATCTCCGCTAAACTATAAAGATTTTAATCTCAATTCGCTACCGTGTAAAGAAATAAAAATCTCGGAATATACTTACCGTAAGCTTTTACAGTTCGTTATAAAAATAAAATTTAAAAAAAAAAGAACTCGTACCTCTAATTAGGCAGTTACCGACTCTTTGATACAAATTCTGTAGTCGTTATATATAAATAAAAAAGGTATTTTTTTTAGCTTTTTATCTCCGCTTATCTTTAGGGACAGGTCTAAGATATTGAGAGAACTTGGACCTATAAATTTGAGGTTTTAGATGATTGGAAACGTTTTTGTAGGTGTTTCGATTTATTTTTGTACTAGCTTCTGCCTGCGGCTTCACCCGTGTCAATTTTTATTTAGCTTTAATATAAATGGGAAATGTTCCCTACCAATATGAGCAGTTTAAGCTGGTAATCATTTCTCTCGTAGATGAGTATTAACACTGTAATAATATGTCAATTTCTCCATTATGAAACGACCAATCTTGAGCACAAGCACGTTTCAGAAAATATTCTGACGGTTCTTAAGTGTCCATATTAACTGATATACTATGAATTTGACTCTGTCTTTAAACAGTCTTTACTTGCTGACAGACAATCCGTAATATCCGTATACGAATGAAAGGAAATATTAAAAACTTGAAAAGAGACTGGATTAAGCGAGTTTTAATTCTTAATTGTCTTGCTTTTGAGATATTCTCTAACAGAATCACACTAGTGCCCTTACTTTCAAATTACTTAAAACGCGCATTGTTTCACAAGAAGCGTAATAAAGGATTCATTTTTAATATCCTTCCATACGACTTCCCACCGCTTGTACAATCGAGCGCAATAAAAATGTTAATAAAAACTCTCCAAAAAGTATCGTAATTGTTGCAGTTTTTTTTTTTGTAATAAAAATAAAATTGGGAATTTTAATCTTATGCAGTTCCGTAACAGAATTGCTTCGGAGATAAAACGTGGTTCGGTCTACTGCGGTCTGTTCTGGTTAATAAAATAAATAAGATACGGTACGAAATTGTACCTACCTACTACTTATGTTTAGTTACGAGTACGTACATGTTTTTTGTCGCTATGCAGTATCAGTTTTTTGAGCGTAAACTCATGAAAGCACATACACATAGGATGGACTAAACTTTTTTTTTTTTAGAACTTCTTTTATACCCTGTGTTCACAATATGAATAAATGAATTTGAATTTGAAGGCTGATTATTCAGCTAATACAAGGTGTAAGGGACAACGACACGAAAACGCTTACCACGTAGGTGCTCAGTACGTCATTCTGAACCCGTCCACATAGAAATTTTTATTAAAAAAAAGTATTTAAATAAAAGTATTTATTTCACTAAAAAACATAGCACTTAGCACTGTATACATTGATTGAAAAATATTTACATTATGATGCTGGGCGCAGGCCGCTTCCAACCGGTCCTGTTGGAAATCCATGGGGGAGGCCTATGTCCAGCAGTGGACGTCCTACGGCTGATATGATGATGATGATGATGCAATAGTAGACTCTATCTTTTAAACTAGGATCTATATACTCTATATATACTAGATCTATATACTATCCTATATCTTAAAAGATAGGGTTCGGCCAAATAGATTCGGGTAATATTTACAACCAAAAACAAATGAAAATGGTTACTATCAGTTTTCTTCGGTTCCTGGAAAAAGCTGCTGTTTCCTACAAAACTACGGTCAAAATTTATGGAATCACTGATTTTTAGAGTTCCGTAGCCGAATGGCAAAACACTAAACCCTTATAGATTCGTCATGTCTGTCTGTCTGTCCGTCCGTATGTCACAGCCACTTTATTCCGAAACTATTAGGACTACACAGCTGACACTTGGTAGGTAGATGTATTCTGTGAACCACATTTGTACAAAAATAAATAAAAAAGAAATATAGATTAAGGATATCCCCTCCCCAAACCGAACTGGAACTACCACCTATACGTACGGGTGTCTATAGATAGATCTTTAAAAATTACATTGGGGTTCCTAAAACCAAGGTGTATTATACATAGACCGTAAAAAAAACCCTCAATGAAAATCGTTTTGAATAAGATTTGATATTTAGTTTTTGAGATATGGAACTTTTTCACCATAAAAAAAAAACAAATTTAGTTTTGCCGTTGAGTGGAAGTTTACTAATGAATGACCGTTCAAAATATTGTTATTATATTGTTGGGGGCTATGGAACCCTGTGTGCGAGTAAGACTCTTACTTGGCTCGTTTATTTTTTTTAAATTGTCTGTGAAATCTTCCATGTTCTGTAGAATGATGTGCTGACTACGTGTTAAGAGCGTTTATACCCTAAGGCATTTCATACAAACTTTCAAGTCGTTATTTTCCGAAATGACTGAACAGATTTTAATGAAACTTCCTACGCATAAGCGGTATACAAAGGTCCAGAAAGTTAATAAAAAACATTTTTATAATGGACTGCGCGTCAGTGGTAACAAAACTTTGTTTGCTGAATGGCATCTCGCAGGTTTACCTAGGAGGTTTCACTCTGCTTAACCGGACCGGACAATCCTGTTGGTGCCTCAATCATTATCATCAGCCTTTAATGTTCCCACTTCTGGAACACAGGCCTCCCCTCAATGAGAGGGAGTGGGCTTTAATCCACCACGCAGGCCCAGTGCGAGTTGGTAGATGTCACATGTCTTCGAATTTTTAGTTCTACGACATGCCGGTTTCCTCACGATGTTTTTTTCCGTTTTGAGAGCAGGGGAAAAATATAAAATAAATTACACAAAGTAATGCACCTGCCTGGGTTCGAACCTACGTCTTACTGCTCGTAAGTCGGGGCTGCCACCACTGGGCCACCGCTGCTCTCTCATACTCAATACTCAGGGCAAAAACTTCTTAGGGTAACAAACCCAGAATAAGCTGATCTTTTATTCCGTTGATATTCCGTACTACGCTAGGCCTGCTCAAGCTGAAAGTTAATCATCATCATTGGCAACCTTGGTCCTCCCATTGCTGAGCACACCTTCTCCCTTTCGTGCCATTCTTCCCTGGTTTGCGCAAGTTTTAACCAGGTCCAACCCACAGACGTGTAAGTGAATGTAATTGTTTACACTTTTAGTTCTTTCTTGATATTCGTTAGGTGTTGAAAAATACAGTATATCTTAACATTCATCTGTTCAACCCGATTCACAAAATCAGCGAAATTTACATAACTCGACGGTCCCGAAAAATATTTATTTTATAAGCCGCAATTAAAACCAGCTTATTGACTCGTACACTCGCGGCAATGTTAATTGGTCGTTATCGCTGACGCCATCTTGGATTTTTTTTGCGAAATTCGAAGTGTGGTTCCTTTTTTTCTCGTAAATCTAGTTGTTTATTAGGGTCGATTGACATTGTGTTGATAACATCTTTGGCCGACATTTGGGTTGCGTTTTTTTTTGTTGTAAAATGGTAAATAATGAGATCGAAGGGGCACGGGCGTAAGTCCGAGTCGTAAGACGACAGTTTGGTTCGTGACGTTAGAAAATTTATTCGAAACACGATCAGAGTAGTAGAGATTTTTACGTGTTAATGAAGTTATCGAAGGCTACTGCAACCACGAACCTTTAGGAAATAGCCTCCCCAATCGCTATGAGATTACTGCAGTGTCTGTCTTGAGTGGACGCTTGCCTTAATCATCTTATTATTCAGTTATAACTTTTAAATAAATAGTGTGCTAGGAAAATTTCCAGTATGGTTTCCGCCGAAATATTGAACAAATCCTTTTTTTATTTACTGTCCACTGAGAACTGCTAGTGGAGCATGTACACTCGCCTATTCAAACGCGGCACAGTAATGCCACAGTATAACTCAATGCAGTCGGTCAACGCGGGCGTTGATATATGCATGGAGAGTCTTGTTAGCCGTATTCGGAGACTAATCCAGATCTGGAGGTTTACTCTCTTTCTCCGAAACGTAACTTCGGCAACGAACGAAAATTATATAGAGTAGGGTCACAAACGTAACTACGTTTAATTTTCGTTCGTTGCCGAAGTTACGTTTCGGAGAAAGAGAGTAGACCTCCTGAGACGGAATGCAGGCACATCACTTCCATGGGACAAACGCCTAATGAAGCAATTATGCTTTAGAAACACATACAACTCTTACTATCTTTGCTTTTAACACTTTGACTGCCATGTTCAAATAATCCATTTTTATTTGTATGCCCTAAATTCTATAGCTAACGAGGCCTCGGAAGGCGGGTTGTGGGCACACGACCGAAATATTGTTCAACCCATATGCTGGGTGCTTAGTACCGGAAGTTTATTATAATAATAACAAACAAATTAATATCATCTGCAATTATTTTTGTCTTGCTTGTGCCCACGACTTCGTCCGCGTCGAAGAAACGAATATTAAATGTTTCTTTATAGCACTTGGTAATAGTAGCTTACCATCACCGAAAGAATTGGTCGAAATTCAATGATGAGTTTCAAATTACCTCCCTCCACCCATATTTCGCCAGTTATGTTTAAGTCCAATGTAATAGGGACGAGCTTATTGCCATCAAACGGGTACAACCAGACTCCGTGGCTACTATTGAGAAATTCCTGATCGAAAAACCCGATAACAATTTGTCCAACCCGGGAAAGAAACCGAAGACCTCGTGCTCTTTATAATATTAGTGTAGATTAGTATACTTATATTTATAGCTATAAGATAACATAGTCGCATCCATACAACAAGAAAAAACTAAACCACATCCCTCTATCAACAGGAAAAAGACATTCACACAGACCAACGCGATATGGACCTAGCGAAGCGAGCAAGCGACTGTCTCTCCATAGCAATGGATTCCGTGCTTTGCTCCACTCGCATTTACGAAGACAGCCCGGATTGGTGCCAAAGCGAGGTGGAACTAGTCGCCGCACTACGAAGCAGGGCGCATACGCTCATCAGGTAAGAGGGAGACAGATGATACCAATACATGTAATATGCTAGACGGAGTTAAGAGAGAGATGTCACTAGCTATGGACTCCGCGCTGTGTCCCACTCGCGTCTGCGAAGACAGCCTGGATTTGCACAATGGAGAGGTGGAACTATTAATCGCTCATCAGGTAAGAGGGAGATAAATTATGCACCAGCAACGTGCTAGAAAGAGGTAGACATATCTAGGACAACCGAAATTTCAGATATTCGACTGGATAAGCAGTGTGCTGGTCCCTTGTGTTCGTGCACTTTTCCGGTTAACCGCTAGGGCTAGCTTGCTGAATACAAAGCTACCTTAAACAACAAACAATAGGTTCTAAGATTGTTTGGCGAACACTCACGATTACGAACACTTCTATTTATGTGTTACTTTACTGCGGTCCTAGCACGATCTTGCGGAGCGTTAATGAAAAAGAAAAGTTACTGCTGCAGTTGGACGCAAAGTCCCGTATCTGAAAAACTAATTATCAAAGCTTATTCAAAACAATTTTCGTTGAAAGTTTTTTTCACGTTCTACAAACTGATTTTTTACAGAATTTTCCTACACTTTAGAAATTAGGGACACACACCCAATATTTACGGCTTTAGAAGCAAATACTACTATGCAAATTGTAACTATCTGGTACCAACATTATCGGAGTATCATGGCTGTGACATACGGACGGACGAACAGGACGAATCTATAAGAGTTTCGTTTTTAGCCATTTACCTACAGAACCCTATAAAAATAATCGTTTGCCACAAAATATTCACTCGATTCGATTTGACGTTATATTTACGTTGCGTGTTGCGTTCTTAGAGCCTCTGGATATTAATACATTTAAATTATCGACTATTTTATTTCTCTTCTCAAAAACAAATAAAATAACTCCGAACATTTTCCCTGCATTTTCCATTACAAAAGCAAACACTCGAACTACATAGTTTATTTTTTCATATGAAAAATAATAAAAAACGCACCCACTCCGGTCCCTTGTCCAAATTACAGGGGAGGCGCGAATGCATTAGACAAATTAGATTATGCTCTAGTAAATGGATAGAGCGATCTTGAATTATGTTCTTATAGTATGGTGGAGGTGCTTTTAATGATGTTTCGGAAGACTGAGCGTTTGTTAAAAATACTAAGCTAGTAATACTAACTGCTGAAAACGGGCCTCGATATGAAAGTCATTTAGTGAGAATGGAAGTAACATGCAGAAACTCATTTGATTCTTTGAGATTCGTACACCCCAAAAGGAAAAACCCGACTACTGAAAAATCACGTACCTACTAACCATTCAATATTTAACGTCTATTCTATATATAAGTTTTATTTATTAACTAGCTGTCCCACGCAACTTCGTCTGCGTCACATTTTCCCCGTTTTCGCAACATTTTTCATTGCTGCTCCACTCCTATTGGTCGTAGCGTGATGATATATAGCCTATGTCCTTCCCCAGGTTGAAATCTATTTTCTTGCCAAATTTCATTAAGGTCCGATCAGCCGTTTAGTCGTGAAAAGGTAACAAACAAACAGGGTTTTTCTCGCATTTATAATATTAGTATGGATAACTTCAAGATTTAATACAAACTAGACTTCAGATAATCACATGCATGATGTAATTGACCTTCAAAAGTGCCTGTAACGGTCTTATTGAAATAAATGGTTTAAGTTTGATCAAGTAATCAAATTGTGTAAAAGCACCGCGTTATACAAGGTGTTGTTTTGCATCCTCGTTAAATTCAAGGAGGTAACTATGCTAATGATTCTCGTCCCGAATCAATAATAATTAATAATAATTTTGACGGCGCGGTTGGCGCAGTGGTTGAGCGATCGACTGCTGCGCTGCGTGTCGCGGGTTCGATCCCCGCACGGAACAGATATTTGTATGGCCTACAGATAGTTGTTCCGGGTCTGGCTGTTTGTGTATGTGAGTTTAAATGTTTGTAAACGCACCCACGATACAGGAAAAAATCCTAGTGCGGGGCAACGTTTTAAAAAAAAAAAAAAATTAGTACGTATTTTTTTTGTATTTCAATTGATTATTTATGTCTTTTGTGACAACCTCCTGAATTTTGACGAGGATGCAAAACACCTGCCAAAAAACATTTGTATACACACACACACCCAACATTCCCTATGTCCAAAGTAATTCACAAAACCCTTTGATTAAAAGTTAAAAAGCCGACACGTCACTGTAAGAACAATACGCCTGTAGTGACGTCAACAAGTGAAACCGGAGCGCGTTCGTTTTATGCTTTAATTAAATGCGATGGTTTGGAATTGGTCTTGTTGATTTTAGTGCATTTTATAATCCGTTAGTAGCTATTTTGCACATAGACAATATAATATGCAAGCCACGACGGCTTACCGAGTTAAAAATCAAAAGTATTTTATTAACTTGATTTTATTAGCTTCACCTGTAACTTTTTCTTAACCTATTCTGTACCATTACTGGGCAAAGGCCTCCCACATAACACCTCCTTTAACTATGTAACAAAATCTGAGAAGTCCAATTTGACCTACTTCCTGGCTTCCGAATGAGCTGAAATTTTGCATACATCTTTAGTTTGGATGACAATGTATAGTTAGCTTAGTGACGTCATTCTTATATGGCGGACTCTTAGGACGTAAAAGACTGGCAGACAAGAAGCTAACTGGAAAAAGTAAAGCGAGGTAGCTTCAAAACATGAGAAAGCATGGATTGCAATAAATTCTCCCAGACACTACATTTATCCATACTTTAATTAAACACAACGTCATCTAACGCACTTGAGCTGACCCCACACACAACAGAACACTGCAGTGCCTTCCAACAATAGTGCATGGCACTCCATTGTGTCCATATGTGCTGTGAATTCACTTGCATCTCCGTATCAAGTAAGAGGGACGTTCTCCGTTTTATGTATTAAGTCATAGAGTAATGTTGGTTTTTTAGAAGACACACTAACTATACATTTCTCTCTTGATCTCTTTTTCAATGACTGTTCCCCGTTTAATTAAAAAATATTGTCACATGCTTCCATAGTGGTATCCGTTTTGTAATTGGAATCTGCATCTAATATAATCAGTCTACGACTATGAAACCCAAGGGAAGACATCAGCTGGCCTACACAAACAACCACAGATCATATCGGATCAGTAACATAATTAAATTAAACTAAAATTACTGCCACGTGCGTTCTGTCTTATCAAGCTCACCCTACTCTGTGTTGCAAGGGTGCGACATCGATTCTCGGTAGATTATAGACGATAATCGATTCAAATCGGATTGCACATTGATTGTGTAAGTTCAGTTGTAACTTTATGGAGATAGCAACCTGCATAACCTTGAATAAAAACATCAAAGAGATGCAAAATAGACAAATCTGCACTGCTGGGCCCTTGTGATAGATTACAGATCTCAATCTTTCTCTCTCTCTCTCCCTCTTTTTCTCTCTCCTCTCTGTCCCTCTTTCTTTCTCTGCCCTTCTCTCTCTATCTCTCTCTCCCCCGCTCTCTCTCTCTATCGCCCTCTCTCTTTCCACCTGTTTCTCTCCCGCCCTCTTTTTTTCTACCTCTCCCTCTCCCACTATATATACCCCCCCTCTCTCTCTATATATATATATATATATCTCTCTCTCTCTCTCCATATCATCATCGAAGAACTCTGTGCCCCAACAAAGAGAATACTCACCTACAGGTTGATTAATTATGACGTGCATTGTATGTATAAAAATATTAAAGTTGTTTGTGTATTTTCTAGCAAGACATAAACTGGCCTTCACATTCAACCACAGATATCCTATCAAATCAGCAGAATAATGAAATTAAACTTAAATTCCCGCCACGCGCATTCTCTCCACCCTACCCTGTGAAATCGATATTCGGTAGATTACAGCCGATTATTGATTCAATCGGATACCGGCACAGTTAGGGTTGCAACATGTAATAAATTAGCGGTGTTTGTTGCCATATGTGAGGATTGATAACGTTTGTTTGGTGGATTGTTATCTTGGCGTGTGTTCTGTGGGATTAACTGTCTTTTAGTTGACAGTTTGGGTATGATATCTTAAATATATATTGTTCTTTTCAGAGTAGTTTTGAATAGGAAATACCGAGCTCATCCAGTTTCAATGAAAAATATGACGTGGAGCTTTGATAATTTAGGTGTAGTGATTCGTGTATGTAAGATTTTGTAGCGATTAAAAGGAAAGGGAACATAGCCTTGCTACTAATGTTGCACGAGGAATGATGACTTTGTGGTAACGGCCCAGACCCAGCTGTGGGAACACTATGTTTATAACGTAGCATAACATCAGTCAGTCAGTCAAAAAAACCCTGAAACAAATTATTAATTATTACTAACCTGAGCTGGTCTTCCAAGCTTTAGTTCCTTATCCACTGGAGGCCTTACAGTCAAGGCACACACAGGATAGTCCGGTTAAGCAGACGACAGTCTCCTAGGTAAGCCTGTGAGAAACCAAACGAAAAAAAAAAGTTCCTTATGTCTTCGGCCCTTGATGTGCCTAACATTTTATCCATAATGGGACACCCCTCCTTCCCATTGGACTAAGTAACATCTTACAAAGGACCCCTTAACGCCAATATTTGATACCCCACACTTACCGACGACCAGCCCTAAATAAAAGGGTTTCCCTTTCAATCAAAGGGCTACTCGTTACTCCTATCGAGAGCCATTTCGAATAGAATCGAATTAAACTCTTCACCGAGTACTCGATAAAGTAATTATGTTGTTCATTGGTATGCTGAGATTTTGATTCGATGCTGATGGTGCTTTTTAGATTTTTATTGATCGGTTTTTTAGGGAGACATTGGTGTGCGCTTTTCTCGCTTAAATGAGTGTTTTAGAAACTCTGAGGATATGGGTCCATGGAACGAGTGTCCATCATCTGCCTAGCCTTTTCGCAACTATATTGGGGTCGACTTGCAGTCTAACCGCATGCGGAATATCAGTATTTTACATGGAGCGACTGCCTATCTGACATCCACAACCCAGTTTGTAATACGATACCCCTTGGTAAGACTGGTTGTCAGACAGTCGCGCCGCTGACTATACTTAACGACTGTCATAGATCTACAATTGACAGCCAGGACCAACGGCTTAACGTGCTTTCAGGGGCACGGAGTATCTCTGCATGTAATAGGTGATCACCCATCCAAAGAACTGTGATTTTAACGCATCAGTTTACCATTTTTAATGTTTGACTGGATCAACTCTCAAATAATTTCAACACTCCACCTTAAAATTGAATCTTAAAAAATATTGGTACTGTCGTCATTCAATACTAATAACATACCAACCTAATTCCCTCCAAACATTCAATTAACGAACGTCACATAAAATTCAAAAGCCAAGGCTGAACCACTCATTATAATTACTTCCCAAATTAATTTGACGACATTTTGCAAAAGAGAACGCACTCCAATCTGGGCGATCTGCCAATAAGCTTGCTTTATAATTAGACAGCATGTCGCCGACGACCAATCACTGAGCTCCGCCCACCAATTGGTATTAAAAAGTCGCCTTGCTAAGTAAATGAAAACAGCCCTGTACCCTGTGGTGTTTGGTTGGGGGTGTAGTGTAAGCGGGTCCTTGAGAGGAGCGATAAACTGCCGGGATGAATCCTAACTTTCTAACTAATATTATAAATGCGAAAGTAAGTTTGTTCGTTTGCTACCTCTTAACGCCTCAACCACTGAACCGATGATCCTGAAATTTTGCACATAGGTTGTCAGGTGTACAGAACGGGTATAGGGTACCATTATTCCCGAAAAAAGTATTGATCCCAAGGAAAACAACAATAACGTTGTTATCATAATCGATGGCGACACGTGTCCGAGACGGTTATTGTCAAATTCGAAATTTACGCGAGCGAAGACACGGGCAAAAGCTAGTAGTTTATATTTGAAATTAATAGGTCCTATAGTCTTTGTTTCTACTGAAGCGGAGACGGGAAGCGACCAATCATATTGGTTAAAATCTTCATCTCGTCTGTTCAATGATGTGTCGATTCTTGCACGTTTCCTATCTGCGCAGCATCTCGCTGATTTCTGCTCGCCTTGGTTGAAACCGGCCGATATGTTTATATTTAGTCCTGTAGTTGTGTAATTTTCTTTCACCGCCAATCCGATTGTAAGCCTGTGGATGAAAAACTTAAAAATCTTTCTCCTGTCATCAATTTAAACCGCTACTATGTCTTGGAGTTTCGCGGAGAGAGAGTACTGACCTGAGTGTTAGTCCCTTGTCAAAGCCATTTTGAATGAAATGCTACCAATTAGCGAGGAAACACTTGACGCCACCTCACGCCAAAGTTGTGATTAAAAACCTTCATGGCAGTGCGTAACTAATTTGACTGCTGTTATCTTCCCTTTTGTTGATAATTTGGTTAAATTATACGGCGTTTTCCAGCACGAATTTTTCAATTTTGTGTCGCCCATTTGTTCCTCGCTCGCAGTAGTACCACGCCGTATAATTTCACAGGGACATTTTTAATTTATTAAAACGTAGCCCAATGATTATTTGATATTCAAAGTCAATATTTATTTTTTATTAGCGTCCATTCTGTTTGCTTCTGGACGTCGAGTGTTTGTCGTTGCTTGATTGTTTTCATGTAATATTATATTAGTTGCTCTGTACTGCTTATGTACTCCTGGTATTGAGGACAAATTTAGTGGATTAGTTTTATTACTGAACTTCAATATGCTACCTTATTTATAATCGTAACAGGGTCTTATGATATAAATTGTGTTAGTCTTGTCGTCTAGCTTGACATAACATTGACGAAGATGGATAGTTCGTACTAGTTATTTTCTATTTATAAAAAGATAAGTAACGTTTTTTGGAGGTACAGTATGCTTGTCATTTAGTAACAGTATTTGTTACTAAATGACACACATTTTAATGGAGTATAACTAGGTAGGAAAATACTAGATCAATAGTTGCATACTTTTCATCATTATCGGTGGTTGCCTTGTTTTATGTACTGCTGAGTAAACTAGGATTCCTCTTTTTTGTCATGTTTTCCTTCTACATGCGACTATTACAGGTATACTGCTTGTTTTACAAAACCCACATAGTTTGAGCTGTCCAGTAAAATAATAACACCTGTAAGTAGATCTGACTCAGATAGTAGGCCGTTCTCAGCTCTATTCCACTTTACCATTTCAATTCTCATAGGTGGGGGTGGGAGTTGGCTTCCAATGTTATCTATCACATAATTCATATTCTGTTTTATTTCATCTGGCTCTTTCTTCGACATTCATATTGTTCTTGTCATGCATGCGGATTCTCATCAACAAAAATTTCGAACTTCCGTACTAACTTTCATCCCCTCGTTAAACCCTTTAGATCATCTTTTTCCTGCCCTAATCCCAATTTATTTATGGTAGGCGCAGCAAGTCTTCTACTTCCATATTTCTCTATTACTTGTCATGTCATCAGATATCTTTCTTGCCATATCATCCTTCACACAGTCCATCCATAGTTTCTTTGGTCTTCCTCTACTCTTATACCCATCCACATTCATACTCAAAACTTTTTTCACGACATTGCATACTCATGCCTATACCAAGCCAACCGATTAACACACAACTTTTCAATCGCCAGCGCCACTTTCAGACTTCCTCTTATGTACTCGTACTCATTTCTTATTTTATCCATTCGAGTAACACAACTCATGCCTCTTAGCATTTTTATTTAGATGATTTCTTGAAATCCTTAGTGCTCACCTCTTGTTGTAAACGGTACTCTTGTGCAAAATCTCACGCTTCTAGACCCAGCGGTTCAGGCCTCGCGTCGAATTTAAGATTTTTGTTGACTTTCAATCTCTGTCCCAACAACTGCAGAACATCTGCAAATGACCCGACCATCCAACTGTCACATCCTACGACTCAATGCTGCGAACAATATTTATTCAATAACGAGAAGGGGTGCAGGGGTACCCCACAGTGGGGTCGCATTCAATTTGTGTGTTGTCAATGATGCGCGCTCGATTTAATGGCAGGTGACGTTTATGCGTATAGTTTGTGTTTGTGCCCCCTGGTTTCCAATGGATGGGTAGTTGGTAGTAAGCGCGTTTGGACTGTAATCATGGGTTCAGGTCTTTGGTACTTAGTGAATTTTTGATTTTAGTCATTGTAAGCTTTCATTTAACTTGTCGTGTTAGTTAGTTAGGATGTATTGGTCAAATCTCGCAACTGAATTTCAAACCAGTTCCCCCAAGCGATTGTGATGAAATTTTGCACACACCTTTGGTTCTGGTGACAGTACATTTTTTGTTTGTGTTCAGTGGTTTAACGGGTTAATGTCTTCATACGTTTAAATTGCATCTTCTTTTTCCATTTGTTCTTTACTTCACGTTTTTCTTTCTTTCTCTCAACTCTTGCTCTTCTTTTGTATTTGGTTTTTAATTGTTTTCTGTCTTTTCTTCCTCTGCTTTATTTCTTTATTGCTAGGCTATAACTGTCAACTCTCCCTGTAGTAGCTCTACATACAAGCATTACATCGGTATTGACTAGTGTTTGTTTAACATTTCTTTTAACAGGTCCTTTGTCCGTACGTCACATTCTGTCTATTTGTCTATCTTTTTCTTCATATATAAGGCTTTTTTATCCTTTTATTCTTTCTCTTGATACTTTTAACTACACAGTTCTAGTTTTACGTCGCCCTACAGTAGCCCTACATACAAGCGTTACATCTGTATTGCTTCGTGTTTGTTCAACATTATTATCTGCGCCCATTGTCCGTATGTCATATTCTGTCTATTAAACAGTAATTCTAATGGGCTGAGGGCTGTTTTACATGTACCGGGATTTCGAATACGTTTTGTACTTTTATTTTTTGATGGATTGGTTGTTTTGTAGGGGAATAAAATGTGTTGAATAAAATGTTTAAATAGTTACATATTTTGTTACAATTAAATAAACAAAAAATGTCGGATTGTAATTTAAAAAAAACAGCTTTTTACTGAATGCATATGAAAGTATGCACGATACTTACCTACAACCAAAAAATATATTTTTTAAATTTTTTATCCGTCCGTCTGTATATTCCGGCTTTATTTTTTCCGTCCCTCGGTTCCGGCGAATATCCGAAATTTATGGCTGGACCAATTGTGACGTGACTTTTACTGGAAGATAGCTAATGTTAAAAGGAGTAACTAAGTCCTAAAACCGTTTAAAATGTTAACAATTCCGGTGGATACAGTTCGCGGGGCACAGCTAGTTAGTAATAAAGTTTTTAATGGTACGAATAGTATACGCAATTTTCAACTACAATACTGATTTCGATTTTCATCTATTGTTTACTTATCCTAGAAATATCCCACCAATTATGGGTAATCCATCACAAAAGGCACCTCTTATTATAATATCAATAACAATTGTGGTTACCCACAAAGCAATTACCGCATCATATCTCACACATAACTTAATGCAATTATACAAATTCACATAATTTTCTGACACGTGCCTGACCAATAACTAAAATTATTCGCTACTAGTATTTATGATCTACTTTTTCAAAGCAATTGCAACCTTTTAGCTTTAAAAATAAGGGTCGTTTATAGTGCAAATGTTAAACTTGCCCAAATGCAAGTAGACACAGCAAAATCGACCTTATTTCGTGCACAATAAGGTTCTCGTCAATGGCAGAGATAAAAAAATTCAAAAGTTCCTCGGCACGTGTGTCGGTGACAATGTTTGCCCTAGAGGATTGAAACGGGAATCGAACCTGTCACCCAAGAGGATAGGCACGCGACTGATGCAGTGTGTGACTGTTATGCTAGTCTGTCTTTATTATGAGTTCAAAGAAAATAGTTTTTGTAAATGTTCTGGGAATTATAGAAAAAGTTTTGTAACGGTTTTGTCATGATTTTTATAGAAAGATGTAACGGTTTTCACATTGCAATAAAATTAATTCAATAAACTCTTTGCATTATGAAAAAAAGCGTCACTAATTGGGTTTGTTTTAAAATACCTATCACATAGTGAACAAGCGTAATAAAATAAGCCTTTTGTTTAAAAAAAAAAACAACTTTTTACAAAAACGAAGAAATTTGGGTTTATCTATCTATAATCTTAAGTAGGCCAGTCATCATCATGACTTATCAAAAGACGTCCTGCTGAACAAAGGCCGAGGAGTCCATCCCAAGTAAAGCCTCGAATGACCAGTCTTGCATAAGACGGGCACTCGTCATCATCTGCTTAGCGTTTTCCGAACTATTTTGGGATCAGCTTGTCAGAATATATGCCGCGTCGACCCCAAATAAAGTAGGATGAGGCAAGGAGACTGATGTTGATGTTGGGGTCAGCTTCCAGTCTAACCAGATGCAGGTGTAAACCAGTGTAGCGACCACAAAAAAACAACATACTACAAAAACTACTACAGCGCCATCTATGTCACGACGAAGGAACTAACATCAATTTCCTACAAGTCTTAAGTATATATAGAGAAACCCGACAGCAACTGTGGGGCAGTTGATCACCAGACATAACACCTGTCTGGCCGGAGGATCCTCCCTTTTCAATGGAGTATTGAGGAACTTTACACCCTGTTCCTCATACCCCTAAACCAGTATTTTACTGTCACTGGTTGTCAGACTTTGGGGCTTTCTGTCAGAGTGGCGCCTGTTACAGAAAAAATGAAAGGAAATCGTTTGTCTGGTTATGGACATGTAACAAGGAGGGATGAAATGTATGTGATTAAAAGAGTGATGTATATGAATGCTGATTGGGATGGAGAGGGAGGCAAAATAAAAGATGAAGGGGAGAATGAAATAAGAAAACGTGTTGAAGTTAAGACAAAGGCAAGAAGACGATGATGGTTGCCAGACTTTCGGGTTTCTGACTACCCGAAATAACTGTCAAAGACCGTTGAGGGACACTAAGAGGGTAACTTTACGATATCCATGTTGAACACGTAATTATTGCACAAAGAACCTGCCTCACTGAGCATCAAGTCTAATTAAAGGGCGCTGCGCAATGGAACGACAGTAATGAACGCACTTCTGTCATCTAAATGTTTTGATTTAATTTCATGGGTAACGCCTACGCATATGATATTTTATTATAAGAGGGGTTAGTGGCTAAGTTTCTGCTCAGCTCAGCTCATGGCTAAATTTCGGATACATGTGCGTATTGAATTACTAGCTGTCCCGCGCAACTTCGTCTGCGTCACGTTTTCCCCGTTTTCGCAACATTTTTCATTGCTGCTCCGCTCCTATTGGTCGTAGCGTGATGATATATAGCCTGTCTGTATGTCTTTCCTCAGGTTGAAATCTATCTTCTTGCCAAATTTCATTAAGATCCGATCAGCCGTTTAGTCGTGAAAAGGTAACAAACAATAGTTATTTATCCAACATGTGAGGAAAGTTCGTTTTTCCTATGAGTTTTGATTTTGAGTCTTGAGTAACGAAGGATTGAAAAATAGAATCACGAGCGCAGCGAGTGATTATAAATTTCAATCCTGAGTAAGCGAAAGACTCAACAAAACGAATAGCAAATGAACTTGCTCACATGTTGCATACAAAAGTTTTCACCACTCCCAGCAAGAATGTATTCAGTCATCATAGGTAAATAAATTAAATAGTCACAAAGCAAATCAAAATAATTCTTTTTTCGAACTTTTGCTTCCAATGTCCTTCTTTCACAGGCTTCTTTCTTTGAGTGCGTTTAAAAATTATAATCCTAAATTTGACGATGTATTTTTTTCAATATTTTATCAAACTTTTTTAATGTTTCTGAACTTATACACTTACAATAATTTGATAAATTTTATAAAAAACATTAATCTTAGCTTATAAATATTTCTATTCTAAGCATAAAATTATTTATTTTTTAAAATATCTTTAAAACTTAACATAAAAAAATCAAGCAAAGTTAATTTCTGAACGGGACCATTACTTTCCTCACTGTTCAAACAGTGAGGAAAAACCAATTTTCCTCACTGTTTTCGTAGAGGAAAGACACTTCTTTCGTGCGG
Organism: Cerastis leucographa; assembly: GCA_963082945.1. Taxonomy (NCBI): domain Eukaryota; kingdom Metazoa; phylum Arthropoda; class Insecta; order Lepidoptera; family Noctuidae; genus Cerastis; species Cerastis leucographa. The sequence continues at coordinate 1,459,955 of OY720369.1, read as the reverse complement.
GAGTGGTGAAAACTTACTTTCGCATTTATAATATTAGGGTTATCACTTGCTTCGGTGAAGAAAAAACATCGTGAGGAAATCAAACCAGCATGAAAACTCTGACACCATTTTAAGCACTAACCTCACGAAAAAGAAGAAAAGTTATTAAGTGTTAAGTAAGTAGTTTAGTCATTATGTAGGTTAGTTTTTCTGAAATATTGCCTAAAGAAAGTAATGGATAAAGATAAATGTTTATTCATAAAGAGAGTAAAATCACCAAATAAATTTAGAATTTCTTTGATGTCGAAATGGAAGCCAATCCAGTAGAAGTAATTCATCATCATCATCACCATCTCCAGAGCCTGAATTCACCCACTGCTGGGTATGGGCCTCTCTCATCATCATCATCAGCCTATAATGTTTCCACTGCTGGGACACTGGCCTCCTCACTATGAGATGGAGTGGGCTATAATCCACCACGCGGGCCCAGAGCGAATTTGTATTCGAGTTTTGTGATGTCACACGTATTCGAGTTTTTAGTTCTAGGACGTGCCGGTTTCCTCACGATGTTTTCCTTCACCGTTTTTGAGGGCATCGGTGATGAAATAAATTACACAAAGAAATGCGCCTGCCTGGGTTAGAACCCACGGCTTACTGCTCATAAGTCGGGGTGCCACCACCGGGCCACCGCTGCTCTCTCTCCTTGTGCTAATCTCACGGTCCTGTGCCAAATAATTACCATGGGTAAAATCATAGATGTTTTAGAATTTGCAAGTGTCCACCCCACATTACTACACAGACTAGCTCACGTGACATGTGCTAAATAAACTATTTCCATTCTTTATTTCTTTCTCTATGAGCATCAAGTCCAATTAAAGGGCTCCGCGCAATGTACCGACTATAATGAACGCACTTCTTTCATCCGATGTTTTGATTTAATTTCACGGGCAACGCTTGCGCATATGGCGTCGTAAGGACATTTTATTTTATTAGGTTCAAAAGCTTAATCAAGTGGAAGTGGTTGGTGTTTTTAGGAGGGTGTTATATGTTCAAATATGGCGAATGTTAGGTTTTTTGTAGAAGAACTGATTGTAACAGGCAGGCAATGCAGGGTTTTTATAAGCTTTTATTTGACTTGCCTTTTTGGGATTATGTATTGCTCAAATCGTGCAATTCCGTAGCAGTTCCTCCCAACTGATTGAACTGAAATTTTTCACACACCTTTGGTTCTGGTGACAATACATGTTTATGATAGGCATGAATTGATCTTGCAGCCTGGATCACCTCCTCACGAGAGAGCTCCTTTAGCTGGAAGCGCCAGGGTGACCTGGGAATTTAATTTTTTTATGTTTTGCACCAAACTGTTACTGTTAGCCGGTGTCATCCGACTGCAAAGGCCTCCTTCCATGACTTCCAAATCTTTGGATCCAAGGTTAATGTGGACCACTGGTCGCTGGTTCAATCCAGCTTGTTCCGTCATCACCTGCGAGGTCCACCGCGACGCCTTCTGGCTTTGTCAGGGCTCCACAACAAACCAGGGTGCAGGTCAAATTAAAAAAATAAGGATAAGTAATGCCCGCCTTGAAATGTTCCAGTTTTTGCGCAACGTCTAAAGTACGTTCATAATTATCTTGAGTCTCTCAAGTGCTACTAGAGTACTCAACGCAAAACATACTAAAAACATTACGCAAAAATTACAACCTACATACTTTTAAATAAAGTGTGCCACAAATGCGGTTTCTATGTATGCTCGAGGGAGTGAGTTGAAACTCGTGCCATTGTGACTCCCAAGTGAGAACTGACAGTGACACCGTCCGAAGGGTCGTGTCACATGGTGCTTGTAAATATATGCGAAATTATAAAAATAGAAAGGTTATTAATAGATGGGGTGAGGTTTGGGAATATTTCAATTCACAATATAGCCGCTGAAAATATAGTCCGTATAGTAATAAATGAAGTTTATTTTGCAAATACGTTTTTACAAACACTTTTACACGTCATTTTTTTAAAACTATATGGGGCCGGTGTTTCGTACCTGACTACTCTGAGAAAAAACAGCCGAAACAAACTCAGAGGTTCTCTGTTAACTTGTTACTCTTTTAAAGTCCAGACATTGCTCAATTTACATAAGGACTAGGCAGATTAGTGTCGGAGACGGACTTTTGAAGAAATAACCACACATATTTGAGTGGACCTGTCCAGTCAGTGCAAGCATTTGTCAGTTATCGTGTAGCTCGACTTAAAACTCAAGGAGCTCAACGAAACGACGAACAATACGAAAGAAAGGACATTTGGGTAGGTCGCTTAAAGTACTCAAACTGCCAGACAGTGGTTGAAGAAAAAAAATTAAAAAAAAATGTGACCTACATGGTCCTCACATTCACAATAATTAAATGTCATTAATACTAATTTACGAATGAATTTAAAAAAATCACGAATATCAATAACAATAAAAAAAAATATATGCATGTCAAATCAGTAAATGTCACATAAAAATAATATATCTACTTAATGTTAATCTTAACATGTTGCATAATGTTGCCGAACAAGAAGTAACTTCGGTGTGTCCATAAAACAAATTTTGGAAAATAAGTGATCAGTACAAGTAAGTTTTATATATGCCAATGTCAAACTTGTGCGCTTTGTGACTCCCAAGTGACGAGTGTCTGATAATGACACCATCCGAAGGTTCCTGTCACATGCTTGTAGTAAAAATATGCGGGAAATTGTAAAAAAAAGAAAGGTTATTAACAGATGGGATGTGGTTTGGGATTTTCTGTCCTATTTTGTGATGGGCAGAATCCACATGTGCGGGTTGCATCGAAATCTGTCGAGATGTCAACTTTCCCTCTATTGTTAGATTTTGGAAAGCATCTCTATTGTTGTTCATGGAAACAGATTAGTTGAGACCATGCAACCGTTTGTTCTTTATCTTCTTGTTCGCTTTCTTCATTGCCGAAGATCTCTCACATCTTAAAATGCTTTGACGAGATCGCTTACGAGTTACTTCCACTTGAGTCCACTTTGTCTTCGGTATATCTTCCTCTTCTTCAACCGTTGGCCATCCAATGCTGAGTTTTGTGTCATGGCTATTTAGTTTCTTCCGGCCACTTTAATGTGATCGCCTGTCCACCTAGTAGGTTGTCTTTCTACATTCCTCCATCCCGACTGTGGTCTCCAATCCAGCATTTTCTTATTTTAACAATTTATGCACACCCTTAATACAGAAAATAGGTACAAAGGTGATGCTTATTTCTAAAGAAATCTCTTCCAGCATACCTGCGAAAGGTTATATTTAAAAAAAGAGATGCAGACATAGAGTGTAAAAGAAGAAGAGAGAATCGAATACATAAAACTTAAAGCAAATAACTATTTAAAATATAAAATACAATATAAAAATTAACTAACTTACGTATAAATACAAAGATAAAATATATACCAATAAAATAAATACCTATGCAACTATGACGGAATGGAAAGATAATATTCTTTTACTCTTCTCTTGAAAACTGCAACAGTTTGGAAGTCTCTAATGTCAGGCGGAAGTGAATTCCACAACCGCACAGCGAGTACGGTGAAGGAGTAAGAGTAGTTTCTTCCCTCATCTTCCATCCAGTCTACGGCGTGTATGTCCCACTTCCACTTTCTTTTTGCTATGTCCGTAAGTCTTGTTCGTCTTCGCATTTCGGTGTTTTCAAGAAGTCTAGATTCCAACCAATTATTCTTCTACTGAAATGAAGAAACAGATTGCCAAAGCTGACTCATCTGATCAAATTTTAATTATGTTTTCAAAAAGTCTGGGACCTACACTCTCTATTCGCCCTATAGGCCAGTACTCCTTACCATTCCAAAAATCATCCACAGTGACAGTGACTCCAAGTCCCCAGTGACGTCTGTCAGTCACATGACATTGACACCGAGGGGCGTCACATGTTCGTCCTTACCAAATAATACGCCAAAATGGTATAAATAGAAAGTTTATTAACATCTGGCCTGTTTACGTGAATTTCATTCCAGTTTAGTTCTTTTTAATTGGGTCATTCAATTCCCAAAGGATTGGCTATGAAGAGTATTGTTACCTATTTGTTGATTGAGAAATTATTTTGTTTCCTACAGTTACAATTTCCAATTCTTTTGCAATGTTTGCGTGATGCCTGTGACCCAGAAAATTAAAAAGCGCTTTGCTTGCAGTGTTGGAGATACTATAACTTGCACTGAGATGTCGTTGTATTTTCTAGCCATAGCTCCAAAATATCAATTTCAGGATCATTTTATTTATCACCGCTCCATTGGTCTATTAGCTGTCATTTGTAGATCTATGACAGTTGTTACAGTAGTCAGTGGCCCGAAAGTCTGACAACCAGTCTTACCAAGTGGTATCGTATTACCTAATACTAACTGGGTTGTGGAGGAGACAGGCAGTCGTTCCAGGTAAAATACTGGTAATCAGCTGCATCCGGTTAGACTGGAAGTAAACCCCAACATAGTTTAGGAAAAGGCATATGATGATGATTGGTCTTTGTTCTACTGAAAGTTTATTCCAACGGTTAGCAGATGTTTAACGAGAGCAAGAGAAAACTTGTGCAGGCCGAGTAACTTAAATTTCTCTTTCATTTCACCCATAGCATAAACTCCTCTCTCCTCATCCCACCATATCTCTCGAATCTAACAAAGCGTAATCAACCAAAACACGCTAATAATACAATCGGCTAACATCTCAATTGACGCCCCGCGGCGCCGCCTGCTGTGCTGTTGTGCTTACGCCTACCGAACGCCTTTGATAGATCGCCCCGTGTGGCCCCTAGGGCAGCTTTTATTGTCGTGTTATTTAAATATTTTGGTTTTTTGAGATGGAAATTATTCTCATTTAATAAAATCTGGGAGAGTGGGTAAGTAGATAAAATAAAATACGCCTGTAGTAATCCATGTAGGGTTAGATAGAGATGAACTATAGTATCTATAGGTACCTACCTACATTTTATAGGCTAGTTCCAAGTAATAAGTGTGATCCTATAGCTTCTTCTTCTTTTGTGTCGATGGTACGACCAGCGACACAAACTGTAACCGTAATAAGTGTTTTTAACATTGTTTTTTTCACTGTGTTTTAAGTCCCTGGGCACGACTTGTTTGATTTTCGTGGGCCTAGTATGTGGACACGTTAATAGCGGTGCCTGTGGCGTCTTTTAAGTCCTCCAAAGATCTTTTAGATTCTGTTGCTATCAACTGGGAACAAATCCAGACTCTGGGCTGATGGATAAACATAATAACGCTGTCCGACCTGGGAATCGAACCCAAGGCCTTTTGCTCAGCAGAAACGTTTTGTTCAACGGGGCAGTGGCAAAACCGGTGGCCAAGTATTTTTTTTTTAAATTGAAAAGAAAGCAGGTTTTTGTCTAAATCCCCATTCGAATCACAGATCGCAGAATCAAATTTTAATCAACCCTCCAAAATTCTTGCCTCGTTCTTATCGACCCTGTGTTAAGTGCCGTGCGAATCGCCAGGTGTTCCTCTCGCCCCCTGTCTCCCACGTGAGATATGTCACACTTGCGCGAGTAAATTGGGGGTAAAATGAACACTGCTGTTTTGATTTTCAAGATTATTTCTTTGGGGGTTACAGTGGTCAGTGATTTTCAATTGTTATTTTGATTTTAGTTCATTGCTTGATTAGTTCTGTTGTTTGATTTGGATCTGTAGGTTATAAAGTGATACAGTGCTGTTTTGATTTACAAGATTATTTCTTGGGGGGTCACAAGCATGGGGTACAGTGGTCAGTTATTTTTAATTGTTATTTTGATTGTAGTTAATTGATTTCTGTTTTGATTAGGATCTACAGTCAAAAAGCTTTACACGGTCAATTAAAATTTATATTGTTTGATTTGGGCGGTGATATAATGTATTTTAATTTAAGAGAGATTATAGAGGACGTATTTGAATTAAAATGATTCCGCTTTGGAACCAAAATTATAGCGTTAGTGTTGATATCACGTTTTAGAAGCTTTTGTTTGGAATAAAAAAAAAAAAAACTGGAATGGATTCCGTCCGTTATAGTAAAGCTGGAAAGCTGTATAAGCATCTTTACGGGTTAAAGGGACATGGGTGCTAAAACGTTACCTCATATTCGGTAAAACATTCCCTTTTATCCTGTATAGGCTGTGCTTATAAGAGTATAAGATCGCTATCACCTCAACACATTTTGGTTAGTTGATCCGCGATGATATCATTACGGTGCTTGTAAGTTGTGTAAAATTGAATTGCCTAAGAATAATCCCGAACAGTACGATTATCGCTGCGCGACGTATTGAGGCGTTGCTGATATCGTGCAGTGCTTATAACTACGTGCTGATAATAAACAAAAAAAAAACTTTGAAGTTGCGATACTTTCAATTCAACTCCACCATTTATTCCCTTTCCATCAAAAACTATAACAATCAAAGCACGCCTTTCAAAACGAAGCTTCTGTAATCAAATAATCGTAACGTAACTCGAGAACCTTGTTTTTTTAACCGAATAATCGAAACGGACGGAACAATCCAATACATCGAAACAAGCGATTATCGCTGCGCCATCGCTAAGTAGTTGCGACAGCCGCGAATAGGGTCTACTTGTGAAAGGGCGTGTGAATGAGATAGCAGTAGGTGAGGTAACGAGTGTGAACGAGATGGGAGATGTGCTTGAAGTGCATTCGCGTTACAGCGACAGATTGGCGCGCACATGTCGAGTTGCGATGTTCTTTTTGCAAAGTGTGTTTTAGTGTGGGGATTGGTGTCGATAGTTTGATTGATTATTGTTGGAATTATTTATTTTTGGGGGTATAAGGTTTTAAAGTATTAAAGTACTTATGCTTCTTTATGTTATGTTGATATGTCCAGCTCCTGCGCAAAGGCCTCCTCCCATTCCTTCCACTTATCAATGAAAAAAATATTATTTATTTATTGGTAGATCAGTAAGTATTCAGTAAATTTAAATTAAGTGCATAAATTCCAACTGTTTATCATTTTACCTTTAAACATCCGAAATAACCGATTTTTAAAGTGAAACTTTTATATAGGCGGGAAAAGGGGGAAAGCGAACGGCGCTCCCAATTTTTTTTTGTTAAATGTCTATACTCGTAGTGTGAAAAAAAGTTGTTTACCGTGGTTTCATAAAACCACACAATCCCTTTTTTTTTTTAAAGGCAGATTTTTAACTATAATTTTGTTGAAATAATATTTTTCAGAAATCTATATAATCATCCATCAATGAATGTCAAACAATCTTAAACTATTCATTTGGGTTATCAATATCATCTTAGACAGTCTTTATCGATAACACAAATCTTCTTAACTTCTTACGTCCCTACATAAGCTTTCAAGAGGACACATGAAAGGGGAGCGCCGGGTCGTACGGCAACGCTTGTTTGTGCGATTTAATTTCATTTATCAACGCATTACTTACCGGGAGGGAATTACTTATCCGGATTACCCTGATACCCCGCTCTCCCCTCTCGAGACTTTTCCTATGTAAATAAGCAACGAGGTCTGAATTTTTGAGTAGTATATTATAAGGTGGTTCATGGGTTTCTGTTTACGTCGCGTATGACCGACTTTGGGGGTAAATTAGGTACTTATTTTTTTCCGGTTTTGTCTACTTTCGGTGGAACACATGCTGAATATAAGACAGCTTTTTGAATTCAAAAATCGAAAGCTTTGTTGATGGATGGGTGGATTTTGTATTGTTTTAAAAATTATATTGATTTTACAGTAGAGTAGATACTATTTTAGGATGATTACAGGAGCGATAGGTTTACCTATTTTCAAGTTAAAGGTCGTTTTCATGTCCGTAATTAGTAATAGACAATTGATCTTAAGTGTGTATATGTTAAGACTAACAGTAACATATTTACTAATTGTCTATGGCAGTAGAATGACAGACGTCATTCTACTGCTGTCCAACAAGCGGTAATTGTGTTAAAAATACTCATCTGCCAAGTCTAAAAACATCTTTCCATATAAACAAAAGAAAATTAAAATTCTAAGACTGTAGAGATGCATTATTCACAAATTGAACATATTATGACAAAAAAGAATGCCATACTGTTCCCAAAAAATGCGTTAAAAGCATATCATTTGATCTAAAAATTCTCTCATTAGCTTCTAATTGATAATAATAATTAGGGATAGAGGATATGATGGTCTTATTAGCAGGTGAATGGCGAATAAATTGTTTTGAAGTGTATTTCTTTCTGTTTTGATTGTTATAGTGGCTACTTTATCTTGGCATTTAATGGAAATGTCCCATTCCGCGTGTTTGGCATTTGAAAAGGCATTTGATTGGGTGTTACAAGTCTTAAGTGGTTAGGAAAATTTCTGATTGCTCTCTTCGGGGTTCAGAGTTGTGAGTGTTGTTTTCTATCATTGGAAGAAGCTGTCTTTTGATAATAGGAGGGAGGTCCAGTATGTGACTTAAAATAATTTTTTTCACGCCTGTAAACCTCGAATGGTTTTGCAGAGGCGTACTTAATAGTACAGCCACATTTCGCCAGTTATGTTTAAGCTTAATGTTATAAGGGGCGGCCCTATTGGCATTGCCGTTAAAGCAATGCCTACGGCGATTAGCAAGGTAGCACATAATATATACAAGCAGTAGTTTACTCTGCACTCGGTAAAAAATGATGGACGTTACGAAAATGCGGTCCTTTTGGAGGAATACTGAAGTGATAATCATAACGTACTACGTGCTAAAAAGCGCGATGATACGATGAATTTAGAAGCAGTAAAAAAGCAGCCTTAATTGTGGAAAGACGAGACGGCACTTGTTTATAATAATGACAGTTGTCATGCTCTTTAGAGGGGTAAATAAAACTGTAATGATCATTACATTATAAAGTACTTTAAGCCGCTCCCGACCCTATTTGTTCAATTGTGCGTGAGTGTAGTGTCAGGTGGTCCTTTGGCTGCATTGTGTTAGAGAGAGGATGATAGCAGATTATTATCATCATATTCTGTTGTTACATCAAGGGCCTTTTCAAGATCAATGTGTTCATCGAGACTGCCTGACTCGGAGAGCACGTGAAACTGTTTGTATTGGCTGTTATTTATCTTTGGTCGTTACGGGTAGCCAAAGCACGAAAGTCTGGCAATCCCACTTATCGGTAAGTGGGATTGCCAGACTTTCGAGGAGTCGTATTACGCAGTAACTTGATGGGGAAAAGGTTGTATATTATGATGATTATGATCATTGTTAACAATTTTTTCTCCCTTTTAAGGACCTTATTCATTTTAACCATGTACTCGTGCATCCTCATCTTAAAATTATTCTATTTCAACAATCTCCCTTTTTATTTTAGGATCTAAAACAGCAGATATATTTTATCCATCCTTGACAATCTCATCCATGATTACTCCTACGTTTTCTACTTGCAATCCTTTTGATACTCGATTTATACTTTTGGAGCTCCTTATTAACTCAAACAGGTGATAGCAACTTGCTACCTCTACCTCTTAGATTAGATAGACACACATTGACAGCCATTTACATTCTTTCGACACTAAGCTCCACCAACTGATCTCCTAACAACTGGGGATAAGTGATCGTTTTACTCCAAATGTGTGTTGTAAGTTACAACCGATTAATGTCCAGCTGATTATCACTCTTATTTGTAAGACGCGTATCTTCAGCTAATTGGCATTTTGCATTTAAATACTGGCAGTCTTATCGGCGTTATCGTTTAGCACTAGAATCTTGTTTGGACATTAAAATTTGTAAATTAGTTCAGCAATGTTAATGATGATTGCGTTTTGCTATTTTATAAGCGTTGTTTTAGTTTGAATTTATTGTTCTTTTAATTGCATGCAGCCCCTGGTTGTTCGTCAGTTTTTTTATAACCCCTAAGCTTTTGAATGGTGTAAATCCGTGCAATCCGATTGGAGCTCATCGCAGAAAAGAATATAAAGCTTCCTCCCTTCTTTGGCGTTGTTTCTTGTATTGTTGTAATCTTTTTTCGAAGTTGTTGTCTCTTCTTCCGGCTATTCAGTCGATTGTCTGTTTTCTACTTCATAGGATTTTGTAACTGCACCACCATTTTTTTTTTAAATCTGGGCCTATCTATTAAACCTACTTTAATTCTATGAAGAATATGCCTGTTCCATACAAATTTATTAGGTTTTACTTGATGAAATGAACTATTGTTTACTTTACTATTTTCGTTCTCCTCTCCTTATCCAAATTCATGTGGAACCGGCTCAGACTGTCCTTTTTCACACTTTTGTATAAGTCATCATCTCATTCAACTTTCGCTGCCTCGTTCATTGTCTAGTGGTTGCAAGTGGGACTGCTAAGCATGGATCCTGGGTTCGATTCTCAGGTCGGGCAAAGTGTTATTGGGTTTTTCCATTAGGAATTTCTAGTAGCGGCAACGGAATCTGGATTCATGCCCAGGTGACGGTATTAGGCTCATCCCCTATTACATGGGACTTAAGTTATGCAGAAGTTAGGCAGAGGTGTACACCTTCGGGGATCACAGGCGTGATATGATAATGTTATATCATCTTACAAACAGTTCATCCACCATTTCTTCATCTCCATAGTTCTACACGTTATTCCATAATACTCACATTTAAAAAAAAAAATTTTTGCAACTTCTGTGTTGCGTCACAACACTGCAAAACAAGTTGTGCTAAATCAGTTCAATGCTGACTTAATATTTTTATTAGCGCACAGACCCTTTCAACTATTAATATCCATTCAAGCTCCACATTTCATTTTTATTCACGCACAACTAAACCAACATTCTGAGAGTGAAACTCTAAAATAACATAAGAAACATTCAGCGTGCTGTTGGATTATCTACTTACAGCGTTGGGCCGACCGTTGAAATTCAAACACTGTGGCCTATGTCTCCTACGGTCTATGGTCGATTAGTTGGGGAGGCGCGCAAATTTGTTTAAAAAGAATTTACATATTTATTTGCGTTTATTAAAGAGAAATAAATTTGATGTCTCAATGTGCCTCCCCTTGTACGTCAAATGAAACCCATATGGAATTATGGGATTTTTATTTTTTTATGTTAGCAACACCTGTTACTGTTAAAATATGTAGTTATTTTAATTGAGAATGAGGATTAATTTTTAGTGGTTTTTAATGCTGGATGAAGCAAGCACTTTTGAATTTTAATCGAATTGAGAATAGTAAAATTTGGGAGGGGTTGGATTAGGCATTAAAAGCCAATCAGAAATTAAAATATTTATGCTCTTAAAAAAAAAGAGTTAAAAGTCTTGTGACTATCTTACGTTAGTCTTAAATAAATGAATGGCCTAGTAATCTGTAACGAGTTTATGGCAGTCTAGTTTCGATTAAATAAGTTAGGTGTCACAAAATAAAATAGGACACTCATATAAGAAATCCCACGGTATGCAATATCGCATAAAAATATATTGTGCAGAGATTAAAGCTCCAGAAAATCATCCGCCACGATCACGTCAAGATCTCATCATTTGCAAAATATATTAAAATAATAATTCACACTTCAAAACCGATCAGAATCAAAACATGCATAAATCTAACCGATCACTACAGATAAACAAATTTTATAAAATTTGAAAATGAGTTTGTTTGTTTGCCACACCTTCCCATCAACATTAGCCTACAGCAGTAAACTGCTGGACATTGGCTTCGATCGTCATCCAACTCGATTCTCGGCAACTCTCACCCAGCTTCTACCAGCCACCTTCCGACCGTCACCGTATCCTGAGGGCTTCCCTACTTACATAAACTCGTCTCCCTTAACGGCTGACCAGATTTTGATGTAATTTGGCGTTATCTGTCCTTACCCTGTAGGACGTTCTCGTGGAATAATTTCCGGTGTCCAGTAATCTGCATAGTATGTATCCTATGGCCTAATATCTCCGTTTCTATAACAATGTAAAGTTTGACGTTCAACTGATTTAAATAAGTGACTTTGACTTTATAATTTACCCACGCGGGCAAAACCGCAGGCAAATAGAACTACAAAATAATATTTTTCATACAAAAAACCTCCCTATAAAATATATAAACATATTGAAGCGGCCAACTGAAGCTTCCTTTCATTACCAACTTCCTTCAATTAAAATAAATCCACACACAAAATTAACATACTTTACACACTTAAAATGCCACACCGTGTCCAAAAAGGTCTGACCTACCCTGCCCCTTGCATCCAAAGAAAAATCACCGACAAATGAAGATGTTTGTCAAATCATACGTACCATTTTACGTTGGACGTTTTAAGTCCCGAAGAATATCAAAGGCGACATCGTGTCTTTAATGGGTATACGTATTTCACCTTGTAAAAGGCGCCGAAATGCGCCGGAGTCGTTTATCTAACTGAAATTAAGAACGAAAACATTTTAAACGGGCCATAAATTTTTCTTTGGTGAGTGCTTTCTTTTGGTGTTGCCAGCTGTGGCTTTTATTTTAAATTGCGGGTGTATTTTGTGGTTAAAAATTTGGTGGTTTCGTTATAAATGTGCTCTTTATTTCAAAAATAAAGTATTAATTTAGTATGACCGTTGAAGAATGAATAAATATGATGTCCTGCAAGATATAGTTGATTTTATAGTACCAGTGTAGAGTAAAAAGTTTCAATCAAGTACATAGAGTATTTTTCTCAATTTAAATATTTTTAGTTTTTAATCTTATTTGGGTCTGCAACGGCCAGACCAAAGCCTATTTCCCGTAAAAAAATCTAAACAGATAGATATAGATCAAGTATCTAAGTGATTATATTATTTATATAGTATTGGTGAAAATTTCCAATTACTTTTTTGTTTTTTCGCACTTGTGATTGCATTATCCAAATAAAGCACTGATTGATTTCCAAAATATGTCACTATAAAAAGGTAAAAAATCCTGGCAACACACATCCGGATAGATGCGCAGGCGCCTCTCGTATGCTCGCCTTCCATTAGCGCGTTTGAATTTAGAACGCGCCGCGATTGGCCGGCGGGGGCGATGAATCATGGCGCCGGCGCTGAGACGGTATACATGATGCTGTGTTTAGATGCGAGATTATAGTTTTTGTGACAATGTTTTAATAATGTGAATTGTTTTGGTTATTCATTGGCTAATTTGGTATGCAGGTATTTTATTTACTAGTTTAAACTTGATCGACATTTCCTCCTGCTCATACCATGTTCCACTTGCAACCACTAGATGACTAGACCAACGAGACTAGCTGAAAGTTTATCTTTGATTATTTCGCTCCTTTGTTGGTCAACCTTTTTTACCCGGCGGAGGTGTTGAAAATCTTCGACATAGAAAAACAGTACGCTGTTTAGTGGTATAGTGGCAATATTGATTTTTTAAATTGCTACAAGCCTTCCACGCTATTCCCAAACTACTGCAACTCCTGACAGCTAGAATCAACAGTGGCAACCACAAAAAAAGCGAATTGTCTCGGACGATAAAAGCTCGACGAAGTCGCAGATAAGCAATCCAACTGTCTTGGTTCCCGCTACGAAATTAATCATAAAAGAATAGCGCTGAAGATGATCAGATGAAGTAGGAAAAACATAATTGTGGAAATTATTTTTTTCCTAATATTCATTATTAAAATGTGTAAAATAAGTAGTAAAACATTAGACATCAAACAAATCGAACAAAAAAAAAATAGATTAATTTAGGCATGTTCCTACTCAAAACTTGCGAATCAGTAGCATTTACGCTGCCGCCCTGTATACTCTGTATTAAAATAACAGTTCACTTGACTTGTGTAGTACAGTGACACGTCACTATATCATCCTTGCTGAGATATGACATCTATCATCCATAGTATATAAAACAAATAGTTTCATACCTCACGTGTTTTCTCTCTTTCTCTATCGTGTGGTTAGGGCCTGACTTGGTGTCAGAATTTATATGCCGCTCATGGGCCTCTGACTTGTCTTTAAATGCCGTGGAGAAATATGGGCATGCTTATTTCCTAACGATGTTTTCCTTCACGGAAGCAAGTTATAAGTAAACAATACGCACATGAATCCAATAAATCATAGGTCTTGAGTTCAAACTTGGGTCCTATGACTTAGCAGTCCGACGGTTCACATCACTAGGTTATCTCTGATGTTAAATACAAACAGTACGTTATTTAGTGGTGTATTAGCAATATTGAATAGTAACCTTTCTAGCAGAAGTAGTAAAGCCTTCGATAAGATCGAGCATCCAAATCCATGTAACCATCTTCCTACTCGTAGTAGTGCACGCAGCAGCACTTACGCTGCCACCCTGTATACTCGGTATTAAAATAACAGTTCGCTTTACTTGTGTAGTACAGTGACACGTCACTATATCATAGCCGCTCACATGTGACATCCATCATCCATAGTGTATGTAGCAAATAGTTTCATACATCACGTGTTGAAGTTGCAGCCAACATTGGGTGTAAGTAGGTTGACATGTCGACGGGTTTGATGAATTCGAAAATATGTATAAGGAACTCTTGTGTGCAATTTCTTGCTACTAGACAAAGTGGTTTAGGTAATGCGTTGCCTGTAATTAGGTAGATTTGAGTTGGTGCTTTAATGGAGGAGGAGATCGTGGCTAATATAATAACAGCAGCTCTGTTCGATCTTAAGGTTAAGCTTCGCTTGTCTAGGTTGGTCCGTGGATGGGTACCACCCATTACATACAGAATTTCGAAAGCATGTTAAGCTGTTGGTCCTCGCTGTCATTTGTAGATCATTGACAGTCGTTGAAGGTAGTCAGAGGCCCCAAAGTCTGACAAACAGTCTTACCAAGCGATATCGTATTACCCAGGTACCTCCCAACCCAGGTAACTGGGTTGTGCAGGTCAGATAGGCAGTCGCTCCATGAAAAGTACTGGTATTCAGCTGCATTCGGTTAGACTGGAAACTCCCCAACATAGTTGGTAAAAGTCATAAAAAGATGATGACACGATTTTAAAAAGACGGATTTAGATTGATGCTGCATCATAAACTTGAACAATGTAGTTTCTTTTCGTTCCCTAACCGTCGGATCTTTCTTTCACCCAACAAATATTTAGCACCAATATTTATCAGCCTTTTGAAATACAGATCGTTTTGCGAACAAAAGCTAAATTGCGATTCCATATCGCTTTGACTCATAAAATAAAACGGACGAGGGCAATAACACATTTACATTTAGCTTTATTTTTCTCAATCCAGTTTATAGCCATCAATCTCTGGTCATTTACCATAATAACCATTCTTTGTGACCTTTAAAGTCTCACAAATATTTAAGATTACACTATCTTAACCCGTCTCTACAAGGAGGTCTGGCATTATCAAGAAGTTACGACCTTACCAACAAAGTCCCAGTCAAAATACACTCAAATAAACCTTTATCACAAAGTTCTAAAGTCTAAAATCCAATAAATAAATAGTAAAGAAGACTTGGTATAAAACATATCGTTGCGCGTGAGTGACCAATCACAAGGCGAAGCTCGGATTCCAAATTTGAAATTCTTGGCGTACCAACGGCGCCATCTTTTTTCGGTTATTTTTTTAATTGATTTTCTGGAACGGATAAAATGTTTGTTATTTGTATTGATTGGTTTTATATGCATTATAAAGTTTTAATTACATACTGCTTATAATGTAGGTTCGTTAATTAGCGTGGTGTATAAACTAAGTTAACTTTATAAGCTAACTTTATTTGGAATAACTAATTAGCATAATACAAATCGTCCAGTTGTAAGCTTATATAGTCTAAGACAATTAATAGCTTTTTAAAATAACTTTACGTTCGACCATGTACAAACGGTTGAATATACTCGCGGATAACATGATAGATAGCCTTAAACAACAGCGTGACCTGACAGAACATATTTTGGAGCTCAAGCAGACGATTCGGGACTCTAGTTATTCGGGAAATGCTTCTTTTGCCGATATGGTTAAAAGGGGATCTAACCATTTTGTTAGACCTAATAATTTAAGCGCTGTCGCCATTTATCCCAATAATAAATTAAAAACTAGTAGTGAAACAAAAGAACTAGTGCAAAAAATCATACGGCCTGAACAAATGAAGCTACAAGTACGTGGTGTCCGTAAAACGAAAAATGGTGGCGTGATTATAAGTACCGAGACGAAAGAAGACGCTGATAAGCTGAAGAACGCAGTCCAGCTCACTACATCTGGACTTACTGCCGACGAACCCAACAAGCGCAAACCCCGGATCGTGGTTGTAGGTGTGCCGACCTCCTTGGCTGAAAATGAGGTCTTCAAGTGCATTTATGAACAAAATGTTGCCGACAAGTTACCAGCGATGTCCTTGGAATCCTTTTTGACCATGATAAAATTAAGCCACAAATCTGGGAAGAGAGAGGCAGCAACTAGTAACTACGTTATTGAAGTTGCGGCCAGTATACGGAAAATTCTAATCCCTCAAGGATTTTTATAAATTGGACATCCTGCCCCGTCAGGGACTTTACGTTAGTTACGAGGTGTTACAAATGCCAACAGTATGGCCATGCAGCAAAATCGTGCAGAGAAATTAATCCTACATGTGGCCACTGTGGTGAAGCAGGTCATATGATGTCCGAATGCGCGAAGAAAGCATCCTTAGCATTTCCAAGATGCGCAACTTGCTCTCGCTTCAAAAAGCCCAGTGACCACAAAACGGGTGACACTGAATGCCCTGCTCGAAAAATAGCCGAGACCAGATACATAAACTCCGTCGATTATGAGGGCACCTAGTGCGTCATACTCATGGCCAAACTTCCGTTGATATCGCGCTGCCTAAGCAAATTGTCGCCCACAACAAAAATGCCTTGACGGTGTTCTTTTTGCAATAATTACTTGTTTCGTACTGGTGATTATCATATTTATATTAGCAAAGTATGTGCCACAAATTGTTTTCCTTAGAATTTATTGACCTACATTATTTTTGCTTGTATGTTTTATTAGCGTTTTAAGTACATTAGGTTTATCATAATATATTAACTTTTAATCACCAATTTGATAATTTTAGTATTAAATATTGTTAAGAAAATCTGTTGTCCAAGTAGTAATTATTGTAGACATGTCGCCTGTGATACAGGTTTAACCTAGTACAGGCATTGAACTTTGTAATACCTTTATTATTTCTAAGAGTTATATGTATTAATAGTGCCAAATCTAATTTTTGAATAAATATATTATTTATATTATATATATTACTATGAACACGTTTTCGTTGGCCTAGGTACCGGTGAAGTGAGGGAGATCTAGAAAATTGTGTTTATTGGCATTATAAAAAAAGAGAAACACCTTAAAATAAAAATAAAGAAACAAAACTATTAATGTCAAAAGGCCCTCAGCGCTATGAATTACAGGAAAAAATAAAATTAAAATAAAAGCGCTGGTACGTATGCCTATTATAGTTATACGCAGCATTCACCATAGTAACAACAAAATCTGACGCTGATCTTTAGCTGCAGCCCACGAGTGCCAAACGCTCGCTAAAGATAAAGATTTCTAAAAAGATTGAAAAAGAAAGATAGAGATTTCTTAAGATTCAAATCCTCTGTTAAAAAGCAGTGCACCTCAATCATTTGTCTTCCAGCTTCCAATTTTGCACCGCTCACTACAAGGATTAAATCTGTACTCGCTGAAATCCGCGAATTGAAACCAAACTTACCGGTAACCCTCGCGAGATTCGATTAGAACAGGCTTTCCCAAAGTTTTGTTGTATATTGCCTTCATTGTTTATTTCCAAGTTTAATAAAACACTACTTCTTCGGAGTTCTTTCATCGTTGTTCTTTGCACGGAACCCATTTTTTTTTCTAAAATAGCCTAAGTCACTCCTTATAATGTCAGGTTTCTGCCGTAAAGTCCCGCCAAAATCGGCCCAGTTTTCGGAGATAAGCCGGAACAAACAGACCGACATTTTATTTTATTTTATATAAGTAGTACATTCTTATGCATTTAGTAAGAAGCTGTTATTTAGAAATTGCAAACAGACCCGTCAATTTTATTTATTTGTATAGATGTTTCTGGCTACCATTCTTGTCTTCTGTTTAATCTAGATCTTCCTAACTTAGTACGCGCCATCTCTTGGTACGACAAGTTAACGTCAGCTCCGTAATTTTAAATCTGTTTTAATGTAAATAATCAGTATTTCGTGAAGAAAATAAGTGTATTAGTGACAGGACACACCAATAATTATGTGACAATGTTATCTCAGAAAAATATTAACCACAAGTGAAGTTTTTGGACAATAATATTACGGTGTAAAAAAGTATGAACTTGTAATAAATAATACTCTCCTTATCCCATAAACTGTGAACTGTGAACATATAACAGTGTGGTGATAAACATTGCGGTAACTCCATGACTTACTGAACAAATTCAGGTAAAAACAGTGACCAAAAATACGACGGAAAAAACCCAAAATTTCAAATCACAACCGCTCATGTTCCTACGCTCCTCAAACAAAGAACTGGACTTTGGACCTCTACGACATCGAACAGCTAATTACATCTGAATAGATATATGACGTAAACGGTCACCAATTTCAACCTTGTAAAGCAAGGTACGTTTGGTGCATTGGATATCATATGAGCACCCCGTGTACAATCGAAAGGACTCGAGTTCGAACCCCACATCTTGCTTCAAACTTTTTAATTATTTACTTAACTATTTTTTCTAATAAAACTAAACAGAATGAGTTCCTTTGAGAATGTTACTCTGCGCACTCGACGAACTTCCGAACCCGCGATAGAAACATTCGAAGATTGTAGTCATTACAACAATTCGTCAATAGAGGGCGACACAAATAATAGCGTACCTAACATTATTATGGATGCCGAGAATGAAGAAATGGAAGAACTCAAACGACAAATTTGTGAACTTAATGCTCAGTTGCAGGCGGCGCATGAGGAGATTAATAATCTTTCTATTGAAAACACAGATTTAAGGAAGACGATGGAGATAATGAATAATAAATATAAAATTGTGGAAAAAGTGACAAAGAAGTTAGTTAGCGAGACAGTAACACCAAATAGAAAAATGAAATTGCACACACCTCTCAAACAAACCATACAAAAACCAGACAAACCCGGCAACTCAAGATACGGGACTCCAGAGATATTCACCTCCACTCAAGCCACAACTCAAGTTACTCCTCAGAATAAACCGGGACAATCAATGAAACAAACGAGAACAAGGTTGACCATTGATGAAAAAAGTAAGCTCTGCATTATAAGTAGCAACCGATCGAATAAAATATTACCAATTGCGGAAAATACTTTTCCATGCCACCAAACATGTCATTTTCTTCTACCAAATTGTGGCATAAAAAACTTATTAAGGGACATTAACACTAAACTATCTGGCTATACCATGAAGGACAATTGCATAATATTTATTGGTGAGGATGACTTCCAAAAAATCAGAGAACTGCCTATTAACTACTTCAAAAAGAAACTGCAGAAGTGGCTCTGCAATAATGTGTTCTATACAATAAATGAGTTTTTGACTTATAAACCCATTTGTAATCGTTAAGTAGCATAATATGTTCCCATTTTTGAAAACTATTGTTCCTATTTTCACATTCCTTTATTATTTTTTTAAAATTTTATTGATGTTATATGTGTTCCTTGTTATATTTTT
Organism: Cerastis leucographa; assembly: GCA_963082945.1. NCBI lineage: Eukaryota > Metazoa > Arthropoda > Insecta > Lepidoptera > Noctuidae > Cerastis > Cerastis leucographa. The sequence goes on along the minus strand of OY720369.1, from coordinate 1,440,392 downwards.
TTCTAATATTGTTACTTTATCCTGTATCCTACACACAAGTAGGTATATTAAATTCTAAAAATGTTTTATTTTGTAACTACGTTTATAAGTTTGATACCTAATGTCGACTACACTTTGTTAGGTATTTTAATTTAATTTTAAGTTTGCATGCTGAAATAAGTCGGCGAAATATGTGAAACCTTTTTATTTATAAGACCATTATGTACCATATTTCATGCAAATAAAGAATCTTGAATCTTGAATCTTGAAAAAACGAATAATTACTTCGAATTAATAACGATCATACGTGAAAGTTTATCAGCTATAAAGCATACAAACTTAATATTATGTTTACCTACTTATAAATACGGTTATTATTGCGGAATGTATAATTTTAGAATAGAAATGTTTAACAATTTATTATATCAGGACATACAAATTTACAATTATGCTACATTATTTGACACTAATTTAGACTTACTATGCGAATATTCGATGTTTCAAAGAAAGAGTGGTCAAATTAACAATTATGCTGTTTCAAATATCTTTTCTAAGCTTAAAGATTGTATTTTAAGTAATTGTAATTTAAATATTCAGAAACCTGCGGAAAAAGATTTATTGTATTGTGACTCACCTTTTTCCTTTACATCATGTACAACTGACGTCTTCGACCAAAATTTTTTTCGTGTATAATGCATTATATATATTGCATCAGAACATTAATGGACTGATACCCAAGGCTGATGTAATGATAGAACACTTAGATTCGCTCTCAAGGAATGGGAAATGTGTTAATGTTTTATGCTTTACAGAACACAATATGAACAATATGAATATGAACACAAAGTGACCTTGAACTTCTGAGTATACCAAATTTTGTATTGGCTGCAAGCTTCACTAGACTAAGGCGAAATGGTGGCTCTTGTATATTAATTAATAATCACATTCATTTCAAAGAAATAGAAATTGTAAAAGAGTTAAACATTCCCAATGTGTTTGAATGCTGTGCAGTGGAATTAACTGACGATAAAGTTATCATTTTGTGTATTTATAGAGTTCCCAATCCAACTAAGGTACATCTTTTCTTTGATAATTTAGTGCACATATTGCAACAGTTTTGCTATAAAAGTAACCAAAAAATTATAATCTGCGGCGACTTCAATATTGATGTTCTTCAAAATACCAAAAACTCTACTCTGTTTAAGCAACTTTTGAAGGAATTTAATCTGAAACTAGAAATAAATGAACCAACACGTCCTAGTAGTGGTACATGTCTATATAATTTTCTGCACAACATAAGAGGATGCAATAGCGAGATTTTGGAGCTAGGTGTGTCTGACCACACTGCCCAGCTTATGAAGTTTCCGGTACAACAAAAGTGTATTTTACCATATTATTACATATATAAACGAGATTATAGCACGGAAAACATAAATCTTTTTAAGAAACATATCGCCAGTCTCAGTTTCTCCGAAGTTTATGAATCTGATGACGTAAACAAAGGTTTTAATTCATTTTTTGAACTATTTAAATTAATATATGATCTATGTTTCCCAATTGTCAAACGAAAAATTTACACAGTTATTAAACCAAAGTGGATTACACGCGGAGTTAAGCGTTGTAGTAGAACTAGACGATCATTATTGTGGAAATATAGACTAACTAAAGACAGTGATTCGAAAATGGCATTCAAAACTTTTTCGAAAAGATATCAAAGCGTTATCAAACTAACACAGAAAGCACAGAATACTTATTTTATTGGAACAAGCACCAACAAGTCGAAGGCAACTTGGAAAGTTATCAAATCTTTAAAACCTCACATTCCTAAAAATAGTATAAATGCTATTAATGTAAATGGCAATTATATAACAAAACCTAAAGAAATAGCACAACAATTTAACGACTATTTCGTATCCTCAGCTCAACCGAATACTAACTATCCAAAGTCAAATATTTTTAGCACACCAGGATCGCACAAATCCATGTTTATGTCACCAACCGTACCAAAAGACATAATTACAATAATAAATACCCTTAAAAACACCAACAGTACAGGCTATGATGATATTAACACCGGCGTAGTCAAATCGGTTGCTCATATTATAGCGCCCATATTAAGTGAAATTATAAACAATAGTATTCAGAAAGGCACTTTTCCCGATAAGTTAAAGATTTCAATAGTAAAGCCATTACACAAGAAAGACGACAAAACAAAAGTTACCAATTATAGGCCAGTTGCACTGACACCAATTTTTTCTAAAATTTTTGAGAAGGTTCTTTATAACAGCATTAACAGTTACTTAGAAAAAAATCATATTTTTTGCAAAGAACAAATGGGCTTTAGAAAACATAGGACCATTAATATGGCTATTTATAACTTTCTGGAAAAAATACATCATAATATGGATAAAGGAAAACCAGTGATGGCGATGTTTATGGATCTGACCAGGGCATTTGACTATGTAGACCATACAATTCTGTTAACTAAGCTGGAAAGATATGGGATCAGAGGAAGCGTGCTTAATCTGATAAAATCTTATTTGGAGAATAGAAGTCAAATTACACAAATTAAAAGAGTAAATATAAAGACCAAAACTGAAGAGGTTTACTCCTCTAGCTCTAGAATACTGACATGTGGTGTGCCGCAGGGTTCTGTGTTGGGACCATTACTTTTTATTTGCTATATTAATGACTTTCCCCAAGTAATCGAACATCAAATGTCACTATTTGCCGACGACAGCACCGTTATTTATGATTCTGGCACTACAAAAGAAATAGAAGAGCATGTAAACAATAGCCTTATCCATATTATCGACTGGTTAAATGCTAATAACTTAAAAATAAATCTAACTAAAACTAAGGTAATGAATTTTAAAATTAGACACAAAGAACAATCACAGTTTCAAATACAACACAAAGGGAATAATATACTTGAAGCTAGTGTAACGAAATTTCTTGGACTACATATTGACAATGACATGACATGGAGGACTCAAATTGAAAGTGTTTGCGGAAAGCTTAGTAGATTCTCATATGCTCTTTATATGCTGGGTAAAATTGCGAATAAGACCGCCCTACTAGCAGCATATCATGGTTATGTCGCCTCGACTCTGAGGTATGGCCTCATATTCTGGGGTAATGCCCCTAAGATTCAAGAGGTACTTATAGCTCAGAAAAAATGTATCCGTGCTATCTGTAAAATAAAACAAAAAGAATCATGCAAGCCACATTTTCATGAACTTAAAATATTAACTTTACCGTCACTCTATATTTATGAAGCCTGTATTTTTATAAAACACAACTTAAATTTATATAGATTTGTAGAAAGTAAACGGCGCCCAAAAAAGTTGCAGGTGTTAGCAACAAAAACAAAATTTTATAGCAAAAGCTTTTATGCAATGGCTCAAAAACTATATAATAAGTTACCAGAACAAGTCATTTCAAGTACGAACATTAATGAATTTAAAAGAAATCTGTTCAAATTGTTAAATAACAAGGTGTATTATTCTGTGGACGAATATTTAAATGATAAATTTTAATTTTAATTCCTATTTAATTAAATCGAATCTGTTTTTATTATTTTTTTATGACATACTAATGATTTTTGTTAATTTTGATTATTGTATTATTGAATTAGTGACATTATTATTTTATTCGTATTTTTTGGTTACTTTTACTTTAATTAACGTGACATTTTATCAATTTTATCATAATTGGACAATATTTATGCTTGTGGTTATTGTACCTAATTTTGATTACCTATAATGTTTATAAGAAAAACTGGAAATTTTGTATGCTTTTTTGCGGGACACAGTTCGGATCCTATTTATTATAACATCTACTGTATGTACCTACCCTGTGTTCACAAAATAAATGAATTTGAATTTGAATTTGAATTTCCTTTTCTCTTATGTCATCGAAGGGTATGATTAAAAATATAATTAATAAATCTTATTCAGTTCGTATAACAAAGTACAATACGAGTATTATAAAGCTAGTAACAAAAGACAATGATACTTAAGCGTTAGATTTTTACATAATTCCCTGGACTCCACATTAGGATACCCAGTGTGGTGGGGTCCTGTCTCTTCCCAAGTAAGGTAAAAGTAATTAATAAGTAAAAGTAATATATCTCCCACAAAACCGTAAAGCAAGTTTGAGCACCGCATCCAACCCTGGTTTCAAGCAACGCAAATATTGACGCTACTCATAATTGGATTGTACAGCGAAGATGCTTGCTAAAAGAGATTTTTTTTAATTTTTGCTCTGCTTCCCCTTTTAGTTGGGGTATACAGACGTGATATGATTGGTTATCCAATATTGAAATAAAACATTATCATTTTTTTTTTTAAATTTCAAATCTGAAAAACAACAGTGGAGACACCTTTTGCGAAAAACGCTGATAGTTGAAAATTCAACAACATGATCCTTTACGTCATTACAAAATTATCACCGTCAATATATTGATTCCCGAAAGTTATAATTTAATATCAAATATTGGTTTCAATGTACCAATAGTCGAGGTCTTATTTATAATCTTGTCTTACGCAATAACATCAGTATCTTAGAAGTTACCCTTTTGAAACTATTAATATACCTACTGATTTAAATGTTTGTCTCAAACTAAAAGCTTCCACAAATAAATCGAGAGGCGGGGTTCTGAAAATCATTCCCATTAAATACTGTTATTAAATCCTACGTGAACTAATATGGTTATATGGTTGATTGTTGTTATTATGACCAGGCTATAAACTAAGAAAGGAAAATAACTTTCTATAGCCTAATATTTTAAATAACTTTATCAAGCGAATTGAAAACGTAAACAAAATTCAAGTTTTAGCTCTGACTAAAGAACGTTTTCACAACCGTCGGATTTTCAACTCTCGCTACTAAGCTGTGTGTTCTAAATCCAAAATTGCGGTTACTGACCCATGGAACACCAAAGTGGTTCACCTACGTGTTCCACGGTTAACTTTCTGTACCCCTGGTTCACCTAGGTGTTCGACGGTGTTCCACGGTTAATTTTCTGTACCCCTGGTTCACCAAGGTGTTTCACGGTTAACTATCTGTACCCCGTGCTTCTGAATATTAAACTATTGTATTACTCACAGGTAGCCCTGGCTGTACAATTTATTTTTATCTAATATATAAAATTCTCGTGTCGCGGTGTTTGTTACCAAACTCCTCCGAAACAACTGAACTGAACTGAATTTATTTTAGATGGCTGGAAAAATATAGTTTCTGAATGTGACCAGTACAATGCTTCGATGTCAAAATTTATAAATTACATAAATCGTTTTTGGTTTCAAAATGATTGTATTAAAACATTAAGGGTCAGCTCCGACCGAGACGCGACGCGGCGCGACGCTGCGCGCACACTTTTAAAGAGCGATTCAAAATACAACTTTATTTTCTACACGAAAAGATACACATTTCGTTGTGAGAATTCAGAGTACGTTGCGCAACGTATTCTGAATTCTCACAAGGGCGCGCAGCGTCGCGTCTCGGTGTGATCTGACTCTAAGTGTATTTGGACAAAACCACCGCACAAATAATGTCTCGATGGGATTCAATGCCAAATTAAACCGTGCATTATACAAAAATACGGTGACGTTATTACGACTGTTAATTTTTTTTAAAACTCTATTTCAGTTGCACATGTTGATAAAATTCCATGTTAAAAAAAGAAAAATATTAATCGAAAACGATAACTAAGTATATCTTCAATATACAAACGCAATTAGTAAGGAAATCACTATAGAGAGTGCATTAGAAAAGCTACGTAGTTTTTTTTTTATTTTATTTTATTTTATAAAACATTGCCCCACACCAGGAATTTCTCCTGTAACGTGGGTGCGTTTACAAACATTTAAACTCACATACAAAAACAGCCAGACCCGGAACAACTATGTGTAGGTCATACAAATATTTGTTCCGTGCGGGGATCGAACCCGCGACACGCAGCGCAGCAGTCGATTGCTCAACCACTGCGCCAACCGTGCCGTCGCTGTTAATTAAGCGAATTAAGCGTTTGAGCCAGTTTTAAGTATTTTTTTTTCTTTTTTAAGTTTTTTCTCATTAGTTTAATTGTTTTGTAGTGTAATTCAGTTTTTTGCTATATTTAATCTAAAAGCTTTATCTACACTAATATAAAAAAAAACTTGAGAGCTGTCAAGGGACACCCGGATGGAACGAAGTTATTTAATTTTATTAAATTAATTAATACCTATACCCAATACCCAATTCTGGGTTAAGCTCGCCGTTGTACATAAGTTTTTAAATTGCAATCTGTTTGTATATTTCTTTTTAATTTGGTGTGCAATAAAGGGGAATAAGAATTAATTAATTAAATTCTAATATGCGAAATAGAAAGACGAAACGAAAATAACTGGCTTGCTTTCTATGAGAGAGAGAGAGAGAGAGAGACAGACAGAGAAACCCGCGCACGCCGCACGGCTTACAACTATAGCAAAAAGTGTCGTGACAACTTTTCGTAACAATTTTTTCCGTCTAGCCCCCTTTCACAACGCGCGATAAGGAACTTCGTTCCAATAAAAAGGAAAGGTTTGTATTTTTGGAATGAGCAGGCGAAGCCGCTAGCAAAAGCTAGTAATATGTATGGTGGTAATAATTTCCACAAAGATGTTTAATTTGTAATTAAATTGGTATATTAATAAAGCATTTTTTATGTATAGCATTATTTCCGAAGGTTTCCCAGTTAGGTGAACCATGGTACATTATTTAATATAATCATTCTTAGTTCACCAATTAGGTGATCTACGGGTACATTTTTTTTTTAAATTACCCATGGATCACTCGTTAGGTGAACCAAGGGTACGGAAAGTTAACCGTGGAACACCTAGGTGAACCACTTTGGTGTTCCACGGGTCAGTAACCAAAATTGCGTTTAGTCAGTAGCCCGAAAGTCTGACAACCAGTTCTACCAATGGGTATCGTATTACCCAGTATTAACTGGATTGTGGATTTTGACGCAGTCGCTCCATGTAAAATACTGGAAGCCGACCCCAACACAGTTGGGAATAGGCTAGGATGATTGTGTTTACATTTAACTGTCGCCTAGTGACCCAAAAAACATATTATTTTCCTTACTAATAACACAAACCCAACCACACCACACCTACCCAACTTTCCACATGAAACAGGCGCCATTTTCCAATCCTAACACAACAGTCATGTACCGCCTCGAGGTGCGCTTGACCATCAAAACATTCTCTCCAAAGCTTTTGTTATTGTTGTAATACAAAACATAGCATGTTTGTGTTCAATATGGATTTACTTGTACCTGTGGCGGCCATTTTGTGGCGGTGTTGTGTTGTATGTTGATGCAGGGAAAATGTTGGAGTAGGTGTTTAAGGGGTTTGTTGATTGGTCGTTGGAAACTGATATGGAGCTAGGAAGTTTATGTAATTCTTGCGTATGGATCTTGGGAGATTTCTTGTTCCAACGTGGACGTGGTTTCTATCAAGAGATACAGAGGTCAAGAGCAGGGCTGAATAGCTTTTTTATTGCCAATGACAATAGGCAATAAAAAAGTATGCAAAGGATCTGCCGGTCGGATTCCAGTCTTACCGAATGCAGCTGAATACCAGTATTTTACATGGAGCGACTGCTTATCTGACCTCCACAACCCAATTAGTACTGGGGTACACGATACTCCTGTGAAACGGGTGGTCACCCATCCACAGACCAACCTAAGCAAGCAAGGCTTAATTTAAAGATCGACCGGAGTGGCTGTTATTACTTCTGCTACGAGATCCTCCACGAGATTTTGACGAAATGCATTTTCTGCAAAATTCCAAAAAAATCCATCCAGCCTTTTTTTTTTAACCATAATTTCTTGTTACAGCTACATATGCTTGACCGGCTGCATTACTCGCGCTGAGAAAGCCGGCTCCGCTCGGGAGAGCATTCAGACCTTGCTGACGGTCGCCGCTGACCTCTGCCATCCTAGTGATATTGATGCTGTGAGTATAATTTTTGTAATGGAAGAGAAAGTACCCTCCTCGCTATTCTTTTCTGATTATTTTCTTTGAGGAATCCAAGACAGTTGAATTGTTTCTCTGGGTCTTTGTCGAGCTTCAATGTCTCGGCATTAACAGTGGCGACCACCAGAAAATGTCGCCATTGTTAATTCTGGTTTTCAGGAGTAGCCCCAAAAAATAAAATTTAAAGAGAAGATCCAGAATGATACAAGAAGATAATTAGAGTTGTGTTGACAGGGACTAGCAGTTCTCGGGTTAATAAATGTAGATGTTGATTTGAGATCTGAGTTGCCCGTGATCCCCTACCTGTACAGATTGATTAACCTTATTAAACTTGGCATTAACGAATTTATTCGGTCTAGGGCTCCGAACGCATATGCGCGATCCAATCCCTCCGCTGTGCCCTCGGGACAAGCGTCGTCGGCTCCCGCGCAGAATTCTGCATGCTCTTCGCTCAAGGCGCTGGACTGGAGCATTCCGGGGGCTTCGTGCGGGCTGCCCGCACCGCGCATCTGTTGCGGGCGCTGGCTGAGCTGGACCATATGATTGTTCAGGTTAGTTGGTCTACTGTGTAAGGAACCACCCGTCGTGAGTCTTCCAAGCAGAATTCTATATGCTATATAGCTACTATGCTGTTCGCTCAAGCCGCAGGACTGGAGCATTCCGGATGCTTCTGGAGCTGGACTATAATAATAAAAAGGAGATGTTTCATTTTCGGCCATAAGATGTACATTTACTGAAAAAGAGGAAAAAATACCACGAAGTTATGAAAAATATTCTTTCGTGAATTTAAGCCTGATTTGCTGTGCACAAAAAGTAATAGTTTTTCAATTATTGCCCCATTCTGTTCAACATGGCGTCTTCCAGTTTGCAGTTTGCTTTCGTTCTGAAATCATGTCACACAAAAACATAATATCACATCGACGTTAAATTATGAAAAGTAGGTGTTTTTGTAATTAATTATTATTATTGGTCTCTAAGACATAATTTTCAACTAATTATTAGCAAGTGTGGTGATTTCATCGTTAAAAACTATACAATAGGTACTACTTTTTTGGAGTGTACTTCTGAACGAAAAATTCAAAATGACATTTTGTTCTGACAAGTGACAAAACCCATCATCAGTGTCCGTCAGTCAGTCTCGTTCGTCTCGTATTGTCTAACGTTTTATGAAAACAGAGAACAAAACAAATACGAAAGCATCGAAAAAAATCAGTTCTGATAAACAATTATTCTCAAATAACAATTTCTAGGTTATGTAAACGTCATCTCTACAACCTGTCATGGCTGTCATAACTCTCGCGACAAACGTCAAACATTTTTAATTTTTATTATGTGCATTAAAACCATCTATTACTATTTTAAAAATGTTACTTTATTCTATTCATGGGATTGTTTCCCACCTTTCCTGAAAGGTACAGGTCATGGCCGGAGTTCCATACAAAAATGAAACATGTCCTTTTCAGGTTAGTCTACTACATAACATCACGCCTGTAATCCTCGAAGGGTTAGGCGTGTAGCTATCACTACATCCACATGTCACCAGATATGTTGTTTTAGGCCCTTGTAATAGGAGGCGAGCCTGTGGCCATCAACCTGGCACAATTCCTGATGGAAAAAACTCAAGAACACTTTGCCCGACCGACACACGCCACAAGACTATGCCACTTAACCTAGGACCTTATAGTTGGTCTGCTGTGTAAGGAAACCCGTCATTATAGGCTTCCAAGCAGTACGGTGGATGCTCTTCACTCAAATGCCGGGATAGGAGCATAAACGAAGACACGTGCTGGCTAAACGCTCCATATAATAGTTCAGGATTGTTGGTCTACTGAGTGACGATGAAAAGTAAAAATTGTTGCATCAAGCTTTTTTGAGCATGCACGATACTTTACAACTAAACTCCAATGTTGATGATATTTTGATAACAACAGATCTAGGCTTTATTTTCTCTTCTTCGTGGGGTTAGCTCCTAATCCTGGTGTCAGAGATTCTATGCCGCCCATTAGCATCCGATTTGGCTTTACATGCCGTCGAGAAATATTTCTCAGGCATGTTTGGTTTCTTCTCGATGTTTTTCTTTCACCGAAGAAAACCTATACTATCCGGTAACCTTCCTAACTTAATATTATAAATGCGAAAGTAAGTTTGTTTGTTACCTTTTCAAGACTAAACGGCTGATCGCTTAATGAAATTTGGCAAGAAGATCGATTTCAACCTGTGGAAGGACATAGGCTATATATCATCACGCCACGACCAATAGGAGCGGAGCAGCAATGAAAAATGTTGCGAAAACGGGGAAAATGTGACGCAGACGAAGTTGCGCGGGAGAGCTAGTCATTCATAATTTCTACCCAACAATGACGAAACACGCAACCAAAACACACAGATTACTCATCACAATCGGCTTGCAGTTGAATATCATAACAAACAAAGGTATGCGGTTCCAAATCAAAGTGCATGCGTTCGCCTTGCCGAAGAGTCCGGTAGCGTCGAGTAGTCGGGTAACGTGAAACGATGCCACGAGTACTTTGTGTGCCGAGCAGTGGTGCGGTGGAGGTAAAGAAGATGGATGTGGCTTTTCGAAATGAGCTGAAACTAAAGAAAGTACGAAACTCGTACAAAACACAAATTTCAAATGGCCTTTGTTGAAAACTTTAGTCTTTAAATGGATTATAAACAGAAGAAGTGAATACCCGAATCTTCTATCTATAAATTTAAAATTCAAAGTCCTGACTGACTGACTGAGATATCAACGCACAGCCTAAACCGCTTGTCTCAATGACTGCTTTGGTGTCGTTTTGTGGATTTCGGGCTCGCTGGCAATTAAAATGAGGTCAACATGAAATCCAGGATGGCGCCCAAGAAATATATCGGGTTTTTCCGTCATGGGTGTCGTTTTCGTGGTTTTCGGGGTCGCTGACAATGAAAATGAAGTCAAAATGGAAATTCCAGGAAGACACAGTAAAATACCATTAAGTATATCAAAAGACTTAGATAAATGACCGGGGCATTTGAACTACGGCACCCTAGCTGGGAACTTCGGCAGACATGTATAAAATAAACTTTGGTTCAACCCATTTACGTCATTAACAATATACTTTTTTCTGACCAAAAGGAACTCTCAGGCTTCTTACTTTGAAAATCACAGACTTTTACACAACTATTTTCCTATATTTACACTTACGGGCGAGCGAAGCCGTAGGCAACAGTTATTATCTATAATATTTAAATGACTATTTTCGACATTATTTTGCTGGGGTAACGCACACGTAGGCAATTGCAGAACTCTACGAGGGCGAAGCCGCCGGCAGAAGCTAGTACTTTAATAAAATAAAAAAACGTATTATATTTAAATTTCTTAGGCCCAGTAACTTTTAACTGAAAGCATAATATGAAAGTCATCATCTGCCTAGCCTTTTTCCCAAACTCTCTTGGGGTCGGCTTCCAGACTAACCGGATGCAGCTGAGTACCAGTATTTTACATGAAGCGACTGCCTATCTGACCTCCACAACCCAGTAACTGGGTAATACGATACCCCTTGGTAAGACTGGATGTCAGACTTTTTTTTTGGCTTCTGACTACTCGTAACGACTGTCAAAGATCTACAAATGACAGCCGGGACCAACGGCTTAACGTGCTTTCCGAGGCACGGAGGAAACTCGGTATGTAATGATGGTCACCCATCTACGGACCAACCTCGGCAAGCACGGCTTGACCTTAAAGATCGACCCGGGCGGCTGTTATTATTTAGCCACGAGCTCCTCAAAAAAAGCATAATATGAAAGTAAACGGTACTTATAACATTTGTTCCGGCTAATTTGTGAAACGACTGATGCGATTTTGACGGGACTGTTACTGGCAGATAGCTGATGTTGTAAGGAATAACTTAGGCTACTTTTATTTTAGAAAAATGATTAGGGTCCCCTGAAAAAAACCCTCATTTTTTTTTTACAAAATCCGATCCTAATAGGGAAGAAATTTATTTTAGAAATTTCTCGGTCGCAGAAGACATTGATGCCCAAATAAAGAGAATGAAACATCAGTCCCTTGTCCATTCTTCCTTCGTACCTCGTACAGCTACCGCACACCGCACTCATCGTTTACCCTGTGTGCTGAACAAACACCGCAATGATACTCCAGTTAATTAAGGACCGAACAAATATGCCTTTCTAACAGATGCGCTCGGAATATTTTATTACCTACGCTCGTTTGTTGGACAGTCTTTTTATATTGAGTTTACTTTGTGGACTGGTTTGTGGAAGATGGAAGGTGATTTAGTATTGAATGGGGCTTTGATTGTTGGATTAACCGTTTTTAGGGTTCCGTACCCAAAGGGTCAAACGGGACCCTATTACTGAGACTTCGCTGTCCGTCCGTCCGTTCGTCACCAGGCTGCATCTCATGAACCGTGATAGTTAGCTAGTTGAAATTTCTATGATTACGTATATCTGTTGCCCTATAACAACAAATACTAAAAACAGAATAAAATAAATATTTAAGGAGGCTCCCATACCAAAACGTGATTTTTTTTGCTCGTTTTTATAAATAATGGTACGGAATCCTTCGTGCACGAGTCCGACTCGCACTTGTCCGTTTTTTTTCGGATTCGTGCGTATAATTGATTGATTGTATACCTAATTATCACTTGCTTCGGTGAAAGAAAATATCGTGAGGAAACCAGCATGCCTGAGAGATATTTCTCGACGGCATCTAGAGCTAAGTCAGAGGCCCATGGGTGGCATACATACTTTGACACCAGTACGTCTACCATGAGTTGTCATAGTTAGATCGCTTGACGTAACTGCAATAGTTCCGTCAATAAGCAAATACTATAGTTAGCTTTTTCAATGGTACCATGAGCTGTGTTGGTGCTTACTACCAAATTCTAAGCAAATGAAGAACAGACTCGCAGTCGCTGTAGTTTAGTTTACTACACGGTGACGTAGGATAGATAACTATAGTGACTCATACTGCGCATTTTAGTACCCAACTATCCGCTAGAGGCACTGTAAAAGTTTTCATACATTTTTTTAACTACAGACGCTAGCGAGTAATAGATTGTTAAAACTCATGGTAGACGTACCAGGTTAGGTTACTAACTACACGTTAAAGTATTCGGCTTTCTATAATGTTCCTACGTATGAAAACCACAATGTAGTTAGTTACTTTCATCTTACATGTGGTAATCATGCATTGTGCTAACGTGTTTTTACAATAATTTTTTTTTAAAATAAATTATTGATAAAAAAAATAAAAAGAACTATTCGTAATGCATTTTTTTAACACGATCTTATAAGCTTTGTATGTATGTATGTAACGGAATCTTCGGTGCTTTTCTTAAGCGTTATTTTTTTTAAACTATTATATTTATCGTTAAACTTCCATACTTAGCGTATACGTTCAACCAATTACCATAGAAATGTCATTTTTAACCGTGGGTACGTAAGCCCAACCAATGCCAACCCTATAACGCTTGCAGATAATCGCAACTGACACGAAGTCGCGTGGCGTTGTATATGTCCCGCTTCGATAAATATTGATGGTCACGCTTTGTGACACGACGTGACAAGCGGAGGACAGACGTCAGTGTCCGTTTAGTTAATTATCGAGATTTTTACAACACTAGTGGTCCTTTCCGCTCCAGCCTCTCGGGTCGATCTTCAGGTTAACCTGCGCTTGCCTAGGTTGGTCCGTGGATGGTTGGCCGCCATTACATACTGAGTTTCCTCCGTGCCACAGAAAGCACGTTAAGCTGTTGGTCCCGGCTGTCGTTTGTAGACCTTTGACAGTCGCTACGTCGTTAGTAGTGGATCCGAAAGTCTGAAAATTAGTCTTACCAAGAGGTGTATTACTCAGTAATAACTGGTTTGTGAAGGTCAGATACGCAGTCGCTCCATGTAATACTGGTGTTCAGCTGCATCCGGATAGACTGGAAGCCGACTTCAACGTAGTTAACAAATTATTTTTAAAAAATGATGACACGGACTGCTCTTGAACGTAGTTCAAATGTTCTGACCGCGTTCAGTTACATTGGTAAAACTAGCCTTTAAAGAAATCCGTTTTGTATTCACAGCTTACTCATGTGATCGCTGAAAATGTTACAGATATATAATTGCAATTGTCACAAAGTCGCGTGTCGTTATTGTGAATGTCTCGCTTCGATAAATATTGATGGTCACGCATTGTGACACGACGTGACAAGGGGACGGGACACACGTAAGCGGCCGTTTAGTTAATTATCGATATTGTTACATCACAAGTGGTTCTTTCACCTATACCTTCTTATTTCAACGTCATCAGTATATCTAAATTGCAGTCAAGACATGTCAGTTTCAATTTTTATAAACAATAATTAAGTAAAAAGCGGCCAAGTGCGAGTCGGACTCGCGCACGAAGGGTTCCGTCAAAATCACTTTTTTGTATGGGAGCCTCTTAAATATTTATTTTATTCTGTTTTTAGGTTTTGTTGTTATAACATCAAGAGAAATACATAATCTGTAAAAATTTCTACTAGCTAACTATCACGGTTCATGAGATACAGCCTGGTGACATACGGACGGACGGACGGACAGCGAAGTCTCAGTAATAGGGTCCCGTCCCGTTTGACCCTTTGGGTACGGAACCCTAAAAATGGAGAAATATCAGGAACTCAAAGCAAATAGTAAACATATAACCCGTTTTCAGTGTTATTGATAATCGCAATTGTCACAAAGTCGCGTGTCGGTATTGTGTATGTACTGCTCCTATACATATTGATGGCCACGCGTTGTAACACGACGTGACAAGCGGTGACGGGTCAAACGTCATTGGTCATTTACCTAATAAATCTGTAACTGTTCGTGTTTCTTTTCTTTTACATTCTTATTTTAAATATCATTTTGCCATACCGCGTCGGCACAAGCTGTACGTTCATTCGACACGTGTGTTGCGACCAGGATTGAGGAAAAACTAATAAAATAAATTGCTTAGAGCATGCCACGACGCGATGGTCTCACGCAAAAGAAACAAGTGACACACGCACGGGTCGCTTGATGCTAGTTCCATCTGATGAGGTTTTGAATGGAGCGCTATGAAATACATTTCATTTTCTCAATTTATGTAATTGTTGATAATTTTCATGATAATCTTAACAATCGCGTATCACTACAAGGTCGCGTGTCGGTATTGTGTATGTCCTGCTCCTATAAATATTGATGGTCACGCGTTGTGACACTACGTGATAAGCGGTGACAGGTCACACGACACTGGCCATTTAGCTAATTGTTGATAATTGTGTATTGATGGTGTGATAATAGTAGTACTACTGAAATAGGTACTTAGTTGAGATTTTTAACACACGGTGAAAATATCAAGTACATTATTGTACCATTTAAAAGCGTGAGATTATTTGTATGAATGTATTGTAGGTATATATGGTCTCGTTGCCACAAAATATAGATTTTGCGTTTGCAAACAAGACCCCCCAAAATTGTGTTGTGATTGTCGAAAAAAATATCAAGACTAAGATTATATACGATTAGCTAAGTTCCCAAAGCAACGCGACCAGTAAAGAAAATCCGCAATAATTCGCACACACCCGCGATTGGCACAATTTCAAGTGATTACGTACACAAACGACACGTGGCGTCGTAACGAGCGTACATTCGAAATGAGGGTAGGAATAAATGTTTATTTTAAGGGTATCACTTGTGTAAACTAAAGTATCGTCGTTCTCCCTGAAGGGGTATTGGCTGAGTTGGCGAAAATTGTGGTTGTTTATGATGGGGAAAAGAAAACAAATGCCTGGAGTTTTTTTTTGTTATTTTTTTGTGACGATCCACTTGCATTAAAAACAAAGAACGTGGAGATGGCCGATTGAGCAAGGCTTTGACCGAGTGGTGGCCAAGGTTAGTCCAAAGGGACCATGGCCGACTTAAAGCTCGTTGGGTCGATGATACCGTCAAAGTCGCGAGGAAAAATAAAAATAAAATATGATAAATAAAAATAAAATATGAAATGTATAATTTATAATCGGTCTAATTGAGCTGTAACACTATTTTTCGAAAATGTTTTACAGTAACTTTTTAGATATATGTATGCTGCTTATGCGTATTTAAGTTTCATTAAAATCGGTTCAGTCTTTTCGGAAAATAAGGACTTGAAACTTTGTATGAAATGCCGAAAGGTATAAACGCTCTAAAGGCTTTCGGATTACAGCTATAGTAAATACATAGGCCGCCATCGTCACTTAGTCTACAATCTGCAATGTGGATACTAGTCAATCCATGCTGCAGCACAAAATTACCTCACTACTAACATCTTAATCATTCCATCGTAACAACTAATTAAAAACAAACATCATTCCACGAAATCTCTAAAAAAGAGCTCTCCACAAAGAGAGACAGCTTCGTAGACAAGCAACGAAGACTATTGACAATAGAGACTGCACTCGGTAAACAATTACTGTAGTAATACAGGGTAAACAATTTGTTTAAACTATTGTGGAGGGAGCTAGGGGGATAAAGCACGTGGCGTGCCGGAGTTGAGTTGGATTGGAGTTTTTGTGGAAAGCTGTTTACTGTGTATTTTGTAACTTGTGAGACTCACTTTATACAAGGTGTTGTTTTGCATCTTCGTCAAATTCAAGGAGGTAACTATGCTAATGATTCTCGTCCCGAATCAATAGTAAAATGGGTAGGTAATTTTTATTTTTTTCTTATTTACGGAAATCGGTAAATATGAACCACACGTGTTTTAAACGGGTCCATATTGGCTCACCTGAAATTCTTTACCCGAAATTGTTCTTCCTAATGATTTGTAATCCGAATGATCACTCTTCCTAAAATTTTTCATCCTAAAGTTTTCAATTCATACTATTTGTAGTGCTACCGGCGATGTTCATAACACTCATATTTCCGAAAAATGTAATTAATAATATCATTAATGTAAATATATTTAAACTCCTACTCTTTTTTATCATAACGCTTTTATCCCTAAACATAATTACCATAATATTTTCACTCATACTCAGAAAGCAACATTTACCAAGTGTAATAAAAAATATATGTGGGTAGAAGATGATAGTTATAGTGCCCCCACTATGAAAAAAATACTTGGAAAAATTTCGCGACCAATTTCGAGGTAGCGCTCGCCGGCCGCTGCCGCGGCACCGCTCGCTTCGCTAGCTCGGCTCGCGCGTAGTTGGTCACAGTTCTAACCTAACCTTACCTATGGATATCTTTGCAGGTACACACCGCTATAAATAAAATTAAAGAGGACGCTTTAATTAATAAAAAATAAATGTAAACAAATAACACTCCTCTTTTTTGGTCGGGGGTTAAAAAGATATGACTTTGAATAATAGTGTAAAAGATGGTTATGTTGAGAAAATATAGGAAAACAAATAAAAGTAAAATGGATGTTTATTGCTACTGACATTATGAAGTTGAATGCTTCGGAATTATGAACATTAGAGACAGAGTAGTTAGGAATTGTGATTGTTAGGATGAAAAATGTTAGGAAGAACATTTTCGGATTTCCAATTATCGGAGTTGAAAGTTTAGGTGAACTTTGGCGCACCCGTTTTAAACGCGGGCCGTCTGATTCTCGACCTATAACCGCGCTTCCACACATACAAACAATCTCAAACGTTTATTTGATATTTTTTTATTCCCTAAACCATCTTATGGGGGTTAGTCTGAAATCCTGATAAAAATAAACAACCAAAAATATCAGCGTTTATTAATAATTAAGTAGGTACCGTAATTTTAATTGATTATTTATGACTTTTGTTACATCCTCCTGAATGTTGACGAGGATGCAAAACAACACCATGTATTATTGTAACCTTTTCTATATGCGTTTACCGACGTATGCCTACTTCGAATAATATGACTGCATCGTTGCTCTAGTGTTCGCAATCGCGACTGCTGAGCATGCGGTCCTGGGTTCGATTCCCGAGTCGGGAAAAATGTTATTGGGTTTTTCCATTCGCTTTGCGCCCAATTGATTACAATAGGCTCGCCCCCTATTACATAGGACTCAACTAAACTGGCGAAATGTGGGTGTACTGTACTATTACGTACACCTCTGCCTAACCTTTCGGGGACTTCAGGCGTGATGTTATATTTAGTTGACGTTTCTCAGGATCACTTTTGTACCTACCTAAGAATCAAGCTACGTCTTTAGACCATTTATAAATTGGTACCTTTGGTGTTGCAAAATTGAAATGAGGATCGGTACAATGTATCAATTTACTAAGTGACACCAATGTGATAAATAAATACCGATGTTTCCATTCCATCATCAAATCGCCATAAACAAAAACATTCATACTCCAAAGAAGCCCTCAACAATAGACTAAAGGAAACCGGAGCCCCCCTCCTAAAAGCGTACGCCATAAATGTTTATATAGTTATCCACTGCTGGTCGTGCGTCCCTAATGGCGGGTCCCAAGAGGTGTAACCGCGTAATCGATACCGCTGCCGACCGTTAATGGATTAGGAGCCGCGCCTGTAGACGGTGATTTTTTGAAATTGGAATATTTGGTGGCCATGTTTTCGAACTAAATAATATTTAGGATTTTAAGAAGCTCCTGTTTAGTAATTTCTACTCTTGTTTTTCTTCTGGTTAGGGTCTAACTTGGTGTCAGAGTTTTATGCCGCTCATGGGCCTCTGACTTGGCTTTACATCATAATCATCAGCCTATAATGTTCCCACTGCTGGGACACAAGCCTCCTCTCTATGAGGAGTGGGCTGAAATCCACCACGCGGGCCCAGTGCGGTTTGGTAGATGTCACATGTCTTCGAATTTTTAGTTCTGGGACATGCCGGTTTCCTCACGATGTTTTCCTTCACCGTTTTTGAAAGTAGCGGTGAAGAAATAAATTACACAAGGTAATGCGCCCGCCTGGGTTCGAACCCACAGCTTACTGCTCGAAAGTCGGGGCTGCCATCACTGGGCCACCGCTGCTCTGGCTTTACATGCCGTCGAGAAATATCTCTCAGGCATGCTGGTTTGGTTTTCTCACGATGGTTTTCATCACCGAAGCAAGCAAAATAACGCATAGTTGCTTCAATTCAACTTTAATTTGCTATTTCTACCGAACAGGAGTTAAATATGTTACTCCGGAATCTGATGAGCCTATCTCGTAACTCCTTCGATTCGTTTTGTCTGTACTTTCGGGTTTTCTTATCAAAGTGAATGCTCGCTTTACCTGAATATTCTGTTTAATCTTTCTCTTACCCTTATTCAAATTTATTTGGGGTCGGCGCAGCATTTCTTCTTCTTCCATACTTCTCTATTACTCGTCATCTCATCAGATACCTCCTTTCTTGCCATATCATCTTTCACACAGTCAATACTCGAATACTGAATATTCTGTTTCTGGAACAGAATAGCTTATCTATTAAATTAAGTTTTTTTTTACTTCAAAATATCTGGAATCTTAATATTTTGCCGACATTGCTCTATGCATACATTTAGTATTTTAGGAAATACCTTTATGTCCTTCAACTTTTGCTATTTAATAGTGGATAATGGTCTTCATAAACTAGACTACCTTTTTTGTTTATTGGCCTACTAGCTGTCCCGCGCAACTTCGTCTGTGTCACATTTTCCCCGTTTTCGCAACATTTTTCATTGCTGTCCGCTCCTATTGGTCGTAGCGTGATGATATACAAGGTGTTGTTTTGCATCCTCGTCAAATTTTAGGAGGTGGTCACAAAATACATAAATAATTAATTAAAATTACGATACCTAGTTAATTATTAATAAACACTGTTTTTTTTTTGGTTGTTTAAGTTTGTCAATATTTCAGAATAACCCCCTTGACGTGGTTTAGGGAATAAGAAATTATCAATTAAACGTTTGACATTGTTTGTATGTGTGTAAGCAAGGTTATAGGGCAAGAACCAGGCGGGCCGCGTTTAAAACACGGGTGTTTCAAACTTACCGATTTCCGTAAATAAGGAAAAAAATAAAAATTACCTACCCATTTTATTATTGATTCGGGACGAGAATCATTAGCATAGCTACCTCCTTGAATTTGACGAGGATGCAAAACAACACCTTGTATAGCCTATGCCTTTCCTCAAGTTGAAATCTATCTTCTTGCCAAATTTCATTAAGATTCGATCAGCCGTTTAGTCATGAAAAGGTAACAAACAAACTTACTTTCGCATTTATAATATTAGTTAGGATATACAAAGCTAGGGTAGATCTTCACGTTAAGTCTGAAAACCAATCTTAACAAGGCGTTTCATATTACCCAGTACTAACTGGGCCGTGGAGGTCTGCTACACAGTCGCTCGATGTAAAATACTGGAATTTAACTGCATCCAGTTAGACTTAAGCCGACCTTAACAAAGTTGGGAAAAGGCTAGGCAGATGATGCACTGATCTGCCTAGCATTTTTGTGTAATTCACAGTCTCATATCTTAAAAGTAAATAGGAACACAAACGTCCTTCTACTAACACACAAAACACTAGTGATTTATTAATTAACTCTCTCTTTTCAATCCACTGATCCTCCCCTCGTCCCAACGGACTAGAAACTTTGATGTCCGCAAACGATGCGCCCTGGGACGACTGTTTGTAATGCTACGGTGCAAGATAAACATCATGATTAGGTTATTGCGCACATGGCTGAGCTTTTTAGTATTATTTATTTGCGGTTTTTGTTAGCAGAAAGATGTTAAGTTATTGTTATTAAAATATTGTGTTTGTTTTATTATTTTTATTGAAAGACGAAGAAGAGGTTAATAAGGAAGGGGTTTTAGGCAGACTGCGAGTGTTAAAAGATGTAATAAAACCTATGTCACATACAACCATTGTTCCATAAACTAGATTCGCTATTTCGTTGATTGTGACCATCCCATGTGGTCTCCCTGGGGAGGTTCACACTTCGGAAAGCATGGTATATTCGTATATTGGCCCCGAGTTCGTCATTCTTATTTATTGCTCTACCTGTACAACCAGTCTTACCTAGAGGTATCGTATGATTATCGTGTTACCCAGTGACTCGATTGTGGAGATCAGATAGGAAGTCGCTCCATGTAAACATCGATCTCCTAAATTTAGCTCCATGCTGATGAGCTGGAAGCCGACTCAACATAATATTAAGTAGTAGTGAAGAAAACACTATGCAAATTATATTTTCTTTTAATTAATAGTGCTCTGCTTGTAACACTTAATCATCAGTTATTACAAATATTAGTGAACCGATAGAGGCATTTAACATAAGATAAGGCAGTAGATTTACAAGCCTTCAAGGATACATTCAGCCAACAAACAAGTTACTCAAACAAATCCACCTCAATCTCACCCAATCTCCACCAGATTCACTTACAAACTTTTCACGTATCAATCTCAGTCTGACCACTCTTTTTATGTATGTACCCTCAAACTTCTTTCGCGTGCCCAGAACACATCTGCCAGGACTTTGTAACTCAATCAGTGGTCGCGTGACCTTAGCACTTACCGCACGGATTCAACGCTCGCTGCTTTGAGGGTCATCCTTCGTTTCACTTGGCTGTTTTAGTCATGGTTCGTGGATTTATTTTTTGAAGGATCGGACGGTCTATCTTTAAGTTTAAGCAGCACTTGCCGAGATCGCTTTCTCCAGGGAGTATCCATCGCCAATTTTCCTGCGTGCCTCAGAAAGCACGTTAAGCCGTTTAGTTCTAGATCTTTGACAGTCGTTACAGGTAGGTTCAGTACTCCGAAAGTCTCAACCAGTCTTACGAAGGAGTTTCGTATTACCCAGTAGTAAATGAGTCGTGGAGGTCAGATGAGCAATCACTACATCCTAACTAATATTATAAATGCGAAAGTAAGTTTGTTTGTTACCTTTTCACGACTAAACGGTTTGCTGGATCTTAATGAAATTTGGCAAAAAGACAGATTTCAACCTGAGGAAGGACATAGGCTATATTATATC
The DNA here is from genome assembly GCA_963082945.1 of Cerastis leucographa. Lineage (NCBI taxonomy): Eukaryota > Metazoa > Arthropoda > Insecta > Lepidoptera > Noctuidae > Cerastis > Cerastis leucographa. Next base: position 1,418,487 of record OY720369.1, on the reverse strand, counting down.
ATCACGCTACGACCAATAGGAGCGGAGCAGCAATGAAAAATGTTGCGAAAACGGGGAAAAGGTGACGCAGACGAAGTTGCGCGGGACAGCTAGTGTAAAATAATTGTATTCAGCTTCATCCGGTTCGACTGGAAGCCGACCCCGACATTATTTGGGAAAAGACTAGGCAGATGATTCGTTGGTTGTTCTTAGTGTGTCGATGACAATTTCAATTGGGTTAGCCCAATATTTTTCGGCGACGAGTTGTATACTGATGTTGAGATGAATGTAGTTAGGGCTGCATTGAGAAGCGTCTTAACTACATCAAAACTATTGTAGCCTTTCACTGCGTGTCCAGAACACATCTGCAAAGACTTTATAACTCAATCAGTGGTCGCGTGACCTTCGTACTTCCCGCACGGATTCAACGCTCGTCGCTCTGAGGGTCATCCCTCGTTTAACGCGGGTGTTTCAGTCATGGTTCACGGATTTTGCTTTTAAAGGCATAGTGGGTGGGCAGTAGTTTGAATGATGGTTTGAGTAAATATGTTTATTCAACCACATTGTTTGATCGAGGTTAAGTCGGTGCTAAACACATCAACAGTATTCAAGTTATTTTGCATCGAACTCATGATGACGTCTTTATTAAAAAAGGATTGTGTGGTTTTATGAAACCACGGTAAAAGTGAAACTTTTTTTCACACTATATACATTTAACTAGAAATTTTTGGGAGCGCCTTTCACTTTATCCCTACTCCGCGGCCGATCGTCACGCGACATGCAACACACAGACGAAAAAGTTTGAGACGATGTAATAAAAGTTTCACTTTAAAAAAAAACAGTGCGTGGAGTCCCTCCGCGCAGAAGAAGTAAAACTTCATAGTACTACTACACGCATGCGTTCGAGTGCCACGCATTCACTCTCGTTATTTTATTGAGCTTCTAAATAATATTTTGTTTTTTTCTTGTTGTATTATTTTTATTACATAAGTATAGCATTATTCTACACATGGAAATTGAGCGAAAGCTGGTCACACCGAAGAGTCGAATGCATGACAGTTTGCACGCCATCTTGCGTACCTAGTAGAACTTCGTAGTCACAAATCTTGTAATACTGCCATCTCTTAGTGAGTAATAGAAAATATTCCCCCTCCATGGTAGCGTTAAACTTGTTGGAAGTCGCATAAGCAGTTTCACTTCAAAAACCTTGGTGTCGTTCTGCAGTGACATCATCATTGAACTTGGCGTCAAGTTCACCATTTAACCTTGTTTCTACAAACTGCTGGCCAGCGTCAAGGCTTCTAGTTGAACCGGATGCAACTGAATACTAGTATTATACATGGAGCGACTGCCTGTATGACCTCCCAGTCAGTACTGGGTTACGATAAGACTGTTTGCCCCCTTGGTAAGATTGGTTGTCAGACTTTTGGGCCACTTACTACCTTGAACGACTGTCAAAGATCTACAAATGACAGCCGGGACAAACGGCTTAACGTGCTTTCCGAAGCACGGAAGAAAATCGGTATGTGAAAGCGATATTGGCAAGTGCTGCTTAAACCTACTTAACTTTTATTAATACCTTTTCAGCTAGCCTCACAGTGTTAGTAGCTCTTGTCAAAAAGATTTAACATTGTAATGTCTTTGTCAACAGGATGCCTTCGGCGAAGGTGGTTGGCCACTGGAGTTCCGAGCAGCTGTCGCGAGACTCCTGTCTCAGCACGCTCCCAATGATAAGGAGGCACCGAGGACCACTATATTGCGTAAGTAGAACACGTAGTAAAACCATAAAGACGTGAAATAAGATAATGACATCAGAATGTTTGGAAATTATAATACAAGACTGTTTCGACGAGAACTCCTTTTAAATGTGACTTTTGAACAGTTTTGGTTAATGAAGCAGCGCGTGTGAGTGACTAGAGTTGAGAGTAGCTTTTTGTCATTAGTGTAGATTTTTTTGAATTGTATAGTATGCGTCTGCTCGACACTGACTGGAAGACTGCCTCGTTGTTCGAGTGGTCGGAAGCGCGACTTCTGTACAAGAGGTCTTGGGTTCAACTCTCGGGTCGGGCAAAGTGTTACTGGGGATTTCCATGAGGGATTCCTCAGTAGCAGCTATGGATTCTGGATTAGTGCCCGGTTGATGGCAATAGGTTCGGCCCCTATTACAAGGGACTTAACCTTTTGAACGCCATTGCCACACATACATGACAATCAAGCGCGTGCCCTGTACGCCAACAAAAAAATGTGCTGCACTAAAACACGAAATAAGCAATTTAACTCATTATTTTTTTGTGTGTTTATTTATATTACTTTAAAATTTGATCTATATTTATCTTAATATTAAATGTCTTAACAAGAAATAAGTTAACAATACTTTTGAAATCCCTTTTTTTATTTGTAAGTATTTGCGGTTTATTTGTGGCTTGGCGTGGAGGGCACGCGCGTCCTTTTATACTCTGGCGTTCAAAAGGTTAAACATAACTGGTGAAATTTGGGTGTAGTATTAGGTACACCTCTGCCTAACCCTTCGTACATTGTAGGCGTGATGTTATGTATGTTGTGTTTTGGTGCAGGGAATGCCCCTTATTTTGAAAATGCGCTTGTTTATAAGTCTACTAGCGACCCGCCCCGACTTCGCACAGGTGCAATGCTGATACTAAATACACTACAGAAAAACTGTGAACGTTGTATATAAAAACATAGCGGCCCGCTCTGTATAGTTATTATACATATAAAACTTTCTCTTCAATCACTCTATCTATTAAAAAAAAAACCGCATCAAAATCCGTTGCGTAGTTTTAAAGATTTAAGCATACATAGGGATATAGGGACAGAGAAAGCGACTTTGTTTTATACGTAGTGATATGTTTGTCCCCAGGTTTGAGCAACCAACGCCTGGACCAGACTCTCTCAGAGACCATGGTGTTGGATCTGATCGTTCTAGTCGGCTACGTTGTCGTCAATAATCCACAACTGCAGGTAAGTCCTATGTTTATAACATAACATTCATGTGATATAATACAACTAGCTGTCCCGCGCAACTTCGTCTGCGTCACATTTTCCCCGTTTTCGCAACATTTTTCATTGCTGCTCCGCTCCTATTGGTCGTAGCGTGATGATATATAGCCTATGTCCTTCCCCAGGTTGAAATCTATCTTCTTGTCAAATTTCATTAAGATTCGATCAGCCGTTTAATCGTGAAAAGGTAACAAACAAACAAACAGAGTGACATTCGCATTTACAATATTAGTATGGATTAAATACGATCCAACCCCCACCCTACCCCCCTACCTACCCTCTACTTATCTACTTCAGAATACTGAGCTTTTACACCACCACTTTTTTATCTACATATTAGAAGAATATCTTTATTTATGACAACTAAAAGGGGGTCATTTGCTTGCAGACAATCAATTGGTATAATATAAATAGAAACTGAATAAACACTTATGTATCGCATTTTATACGATTACTAGCTGCTGCCCGTGTCTTTGTTCGCGTGGAAATTTTGATGGGTTATAGGGGTAAGAAAAATAGGTGTTGGTCGATTCTCAGACCGCCGATATGCTTACAATATTTCATACAAATCGGTTCAGCCGTTTCGGAGGAGTTTGTTTACAAACACCGCTACATGAGAATTTTATACGTTAGAAAGTTGACATTACGTGGATTTTATATTCATCATCATCATCCACAGCCTGAACCCCCACTGCTGGGCGTAGGCCTCCCGCTGCCAGCCTCATCCGGGTTTTTTTCCCTGATAGGATGGTAACTATGTCGTCTGCTCACCTCACCACATTTTATATTGCCAGTATTTCATTTCGATTGGGGACATAGTCGTACCTAAAGATATGCGAATTATTTTGGAATTAAAGGCGTCTGGCATGGCGTTCTGTAGTGTCTAGTAGCATAAAGGCATGCGTTCAAAAACCGTTACAGCGACATGGTATCTTTTCCGTTAAAACTAATATACTTTGCCTCTCTCATCAAGATATTCTTACGTCTTACAACTCCCATGGCCGTCCGTTTAATTCCTCCGTTCCCATGCGGGCGACACCTGCGTTAACACGTGTTTCCAACCCATCGGTTACCTATTAGTATGTTGACATGGTCAGTTTAATCGATCCCTTGGTCGTCCTTTATTGTTTTGTGTTGTTTGTTACTTAAGTTATTATCAGTAGTAATTAAGATATTTGGCTGGGAATGAGGAAGGATTTTTTCATTGATATTTTTTGTAGTCTGTTTGAAGTTGTGTAGGGATAATAGATTTTTACTCATCCATACTAATATTATAAATGCGAATGTCACTGTTTGTTTGTGTGTTTGTTTGTTTGTTACCTTTTCACGACTAAACGGCTGATCGGATCTTAATGAAATTTTGCAAGAAGATAGATTTCAACCTGGGGAAGGACATAGGCTATATATCATTACGCTACGACCAATAGGAGCGGAGCAGCGATGAAAAAAATGTCGCGAAAACGGGGAAAATGTGACGCAGACGAAGTTGCGCGGGACAGCTAGTATTAAATATATTTAGGACTAAGCGTAATTCTTTTTGTTGTAGCACAAGTTTACAAGAACAAAGATGTGAGCATGTATAATTATGTCTAAATATACACTAATCTTTCTTCTGAGCTGAAATTATTGAAATAAAAATTGAAAAGCATCTGACCAAAAAGGTTCTCATAGATGCTCTTTTGTTTGTAATGAATGAAATACAAATTGATTTTTCGATCTAACTAAAGCATTCGACACTATCACTCACCTAAAATACCGGATCTTTCTTTCTAAACACATTATTTACGTACTCAGTTCCTTTTAAATTATTCCACAGGCTCATTACAGCATTTTTACTGAGTTTCACCGCCTTTTACCGCTCCTTGGTTCTCACGGGCACAGGTGTCCGTTCAACGTCGGACACACTTGTTCAAGGAAGTGTTCTAGGTCCATTACTAAAATTTATGCGTTTTTTACTTCGGCATAATTGATTTTATGGGTTTTGAAGGAAAGTTTGGTAAAAAATAAAGTTGGTTGTAGTTTGGAGGATCATATGGGTAAAGGCTATGTAATGTGGTGTCATCGACATTAATTCAATTTTTATTAGCCGTTTCTTGGAACCTATGCTGAAGTCAAAATACTTTAAAATAGATCAGATTTGCTAGTTTATGAAAATATACCTAGTTATTTTAAACGCCAAACGACAAACAGCTATTAAGATTGTGTTAGACGACAAGGCAAAAATAATAAAACCAGCTCGTCTAATACATTAAAAATTAGGGAGGACTCAGGTGCTAGCTCGAGTCTCATTTGTTCTGCCAAGTGCCCTTCGTCCATTACCTTACAATTTGTACTGGTGACGCCATTACACTGAATTGTTGATGTTATAAGTTGTCCATTATTGACTTGATGGCTTTTTGTCTTTTAGGCTGTCGGTTGTTCATTTGAAGTGATGTGTTTTGGCTACAATGTAACTGAATTTGAAAATTAAGTATTTATATATTTTCTTGTATTATTTTTAGTTATATGATTCAGTATTTTTTTTATTCAGTTTCTTGGAATAAGCTTATTAGGTACGCTTGAATATTTTTTTCAAAAACTTTATCCTTTTGCGTCTATTACATGGGTCTTCAAACATAACAGGCAAAATGTGGGTGTAATTGTGAAGTACACCTCTGCCTAACCCTTCGGCGGATTACAAGGCGCGATGTAATGTTATCATAATGTTCAATCCTCTTCCGTTTTATCCTTTTGTTAAAGTCACCGGCCGAACGTAGGTATCAATCTCTCTCAGATATTTCCCATCGCTCTTGATGCAACTGCATTAAAGTAACTGTTTACATAACACAAACATAAGTGAGCAGAAACAGTCACCACAATTGTGTCATACCCCCTTTTGTTTGCGTTCATACATGAAAGTCAGAAACACACAACGATTGTGAATCGTGCACACCTGAACTTTCTCAAACAACAAAAAAGTTGATCCTTCTGTTAATACTAATCAATCTTATTTTATTAGGAGACAATCTGCGACGGTTGGGGAGTGATCAAGACTCTCTGCACTCTGCCTGCCAACTGGCTCGTATCGAAGACCCACAGCCACTGTTTGCTTCCAACTTTGGTGGCGTTGGCCGAGCTTCCAAGTGCGGCTGCTGCTATTGCTACGGAACTTAGCATGACTGTAAGTATCTACTTATTACTTGTTTTCATTAGTAATGTGTGCTTAGTTTATTTCAGTTAGGTCTAGATTTAAACGTCTGTTTGTAAGCTAATGAGCAGTATATCTTTTTTAACGGTGATACCTGGTTGGTCATTGTCAATTCAGATGTGCCTGATCTGTGCTGCACCTTACTTACCTTAGTTATAAACATTGCAAATAGCTACCTATAAAGTCGCGCCATGCGACACAAATGCTAAGCACTTTGGCATCTAGTCCTGTAAGACGTACAAACAAGTGGCCAAATGCATACTTGTAGCTTAGTTCATCGTCGTAGGGGGCTCTGACTGCTTGCTATTAGCCGATGATTTTGTCTCTGAGTGATAAATACTAACCTTGGTATCTATAGTCAAGTAAAAGTGATAAATTGAGTAAAATTAATAATTTAAGATACGGTTTTTATTCTATAGTTTTATAAATTGCTTGAAGTTATAACTGTCAGAACATAGAATTATTAGCTTTGGTTTTTTTGATGGTTCTTACTTAGTTTAAATTCTTGGTTACTGCATAAAAATGTTTGCATAAGTATTACTTTAACTTGATGTTAGATACGGGTCTTGCTATTATCTAAGTTTTTATATCTGTCAGCTCTACTTTCCTCTTCGTCTCCAAAATTCAACTAAGTAACAAACTACCAACAGAACAAAGTCTTAAATAATTTCCCCGACAACAATGTAGCAAGGCACTCCTACTAATAGCGAACAGCAAGAACCCAATTTGTACGACTGAATATTTGATGGAATTACACTTGTTCGCAACTTGGTAGCAGCTGCACTTCCTACTTTATTAACTGATATAACTTGTAGTATAAATTCAACTACAGAAGGGAAAGAAAATAGAGGCTATAAAAGCCTAGAACAGGTGGCGCGATGATTTAGACGGTTACTCAAGAGGGCTAGTTTGAGATGAATCATCATCAGCCTATAATGTTCCCACTGCTGGGACACAGGCCTCCTCTCTATGAGAGGGAGTGGGCTGTAATCCACCACGCGGGCCCAGTGCTGGTTGGTAGATGTAACATGTCTTCGAATTTTTATTTCTAGAACATGCCTGTTTTCTCACGATGTTTTCCGGTTTTTGAGGGCAGCGGTGATGAAATAAATTACAGAAAGCAGCCCAAGTAGTACCCAAGACAGGCTCATGCCTGTCTGGGTTCGAATCCACGGCTTACTGCTCGTAAGTCGGGGCTGCCACCACTGGGCCACCGCTGCTACGAAAAATAACATGACGCCACTCTAAAGCATGTTTTAAGTTTTTATTTTCACTTAATGATCGAAGGACAAAGTCTTTCCGCTGCAACAGTTCTATACCGCTAAACTCAAACGAGAACAAAGCAAATAAATTGCTTTCTTCAATGTGTGGGACATGCTATACAAAATGGAAGGCCACCGACGCTAAAACGGTTAGCTTCACTACGTACTCGTACATCATTCTGAACATAGACATTTTTAGTCGTAGCAGTTTTTTTTGCTTTATCCTGTTCTACCTCTTGTAGTAAACAACCACTTATTGTTGGGCCTACGCTCTCCGCCCTTACTTCAGTACTAACCCTGTAACATTCAAATATTGTAAAACCAAATGATTTTAAAAGAGTAACCGTGGAGTTTCTTGCCGATTCTTCTGCATATGAAACGACCAACTCGAACCGTGCACCTTTTGTCGACGTTTTATAAGTGCCCATGTGAAATAAAATATTTTGATTTTTTTTTATTCTTTTAGTCGGTTAAAAAAACAGCTATTTCCCAAAAAAAAATGTAATACCTACACAGTCAAAATGTATGGAAAGGCTGGTTTTTTTTTAATTTCCTAAAAAAAATAAGATAGGGGTTTCAGGTTACCACCCCCAGTGGGGGGTTACGTGTTAAGCGTTTGTGCGTCTGGCTTTTCCACCTTGTATGTATATGATGGACCTTCTGCACACACCCACTTATCGTGTATAGTGAAAACAGGTGTCGACAAGCTTTACGACTCGTCTCTAATGCATGTTAATATTTCCAATAATTATGTCGACGACCGTCATCGTGTCGTTAACTTGTTCCGCCATTGATGGTTGCTTTGACGGCATCGTCAACTTTATCATAATATTCATTGTTTTATACAGAGCGAAGTTTAATTGGACTTTAGGCTTTCATTAAAATATTAGCATTCGTATGAATTTTATATAATAAGTAGTTTTGTTGATAATGAACTGAATAGTGTCTTTGGGAAGATAAATTATATAAACAATTTCCCGCATTAATAAAAAATGAAGAAAAAAATGACATATAAAAAAAAATAGAATATTTTTGATAATTAAAAGCTACTACTTACTCGGTAAACGAATATCGGGTTAGTCCCGCTATGGTATGGTCCCGGTATGGCACCCTCTTAAAATACCTATCAAAAAGTCCCGCTATGGTACCCTTCAGTTTTTGGTACTGTTGTAAAGAAAAGTTATACAATGCGTTAAGAAAAAAATAGTATAAATAAAAAATATCTTTTCTTAACTATTATAGTTAAGCAAGATAATATTTATTAATACTATTTTTTAAACAAATCACGCTCGGTAATTGTCGTTTCACTTCAGGTAGTTACCTGACCAACCGGTTTTTTCGTAAAACAATAGAGACGAGCCCTTCCTCGAATTCGTATCTAGCTCTTCCCTTTTGTTTTTATGAAAATAGAGAGAGACAGTATTATTCCGGGTTTAGTTTGCTATTTGCAGCTGTACTTTTGCGATATGAGTAATTAGGATAGCTTGTTAGTTTATCTATTGCAATGTCTGGGTCAAGTAGTTCACGTGGTGTAAATTTAATAATTATTGACAGTCGACGCGGTGGAAAAACTTTATTACGTGCCGGACATAAATATATTAAACGCAGAGAAAATAAAAATTCAAGTACTTGGCATTGTGTAAATAGGAGAAATAGTATTAAATGTAGTGGATATATAACTATTGAGAATACCAATAATACAATAATTAAAGATTATAAACACAGTGATCAGTGCGTGCCACATTTTGAAGACAATGAAGTTCAAATGGCTATAAGTGAGTGCAAAAAAGAAGTAAATTCAAATTACGGATCAGTACAGAAAATTTTCGAAAAACACATGGGTAACTTAAAAGACAAAGGGTTACACCTTACAGGAAATGTTCCTGACTATAAAAAATTAAAAACAGTATTATACAGACACCGAAATAAGTCGTTGAACGTACCAAAAACACAATTTAAGAATGTGGAAGAAATTATAATACCAGAAGAATTTAATAAGTATGTATTGGCTGATTATTGTAATGAAGACTGTAATCGAATAATTATATTTTCCTCGACAGAAGTAAAGGAATATATAAAATGTGTAACGCATTACTTTGGTGATGGCACTTTCGACGGCTGCCCAAACCCATTCGAACAAGTTTATGTCATTCATGGAGACATGGGAAGCACTGAGTTATCCACGAATGTAGCACCATTATTTTATATTCTGTTAAAAAACAAAGAAGGGAAAACTTATGAAAAAGTTTTCGAATTGATTAAACAAACTTTGCCTGAATGGCGTCCATCGAAATTTACCTTCGATTATGAAATAGGAGTAATAAATGCAGCAGCGAAGATTTTTCCTGATATCAAAATAAATGGATGTAACGTACATTTTCAAAAGAACGTTATCAAAAAAGCGAAATCTTTAAATCTCATGGAACACGAAGAGTCCTCGAACCATGTTAAGCAATGCATAGGCTTGGCGTTTTTGCCAAAACAAGATATTGAAGACGGCTGGCTGCATATAATGGAAAATAGGTATAATATCTTGGTTACTTTCCAAAATGATGTTTGAGTACTTAACTCTAATTATATGGCAAAAAAGTAAAGAACAACAATATCAGTAAGGACCTGTTAATTTCATTGCTTTACAAGTACGAACGTTTAATAAGTATTTTTTTCAGTTTCGACGATGAAGCTATGACCAAATTCAATGACTATTTTGTCACTCAGTGGCTTGAATATCCAGACCTCATTTGGTGTTGCCATAATGAACGCCATAGAACAACTAACTTGGCGGAATCATGGAATGGCAGATTCAACAAAATTATTGGAAAAAATCCCAGTTTATTATTGTTTCTGCAAACAATTGGCAACGACACATGTCACTTTGATATAAAACAAGCCAAGTAAGTTGTATTTTTTAGACAATATTTTTAAGCAGATATAATATTTTTAAAAGCAGATATATATTTTTTTACATAATACGAGTACATAGAAGAATTTGAAAATGGATTTGATTTTATTTATTTTGGTAGATATTATTGGTTGTCGCTTTCTATTACAGACGGTTACTGAAAAAAATATAGCTTAACTTAAATAACTGATGATTTTTGTTATAGCTTTCGACTAAAAAGATCACCTATAAATTCAAGAAAAAGAACAAGTATAGAAATCGACCGCCAGATTCAAAAGCTAACAAAAAGTTACGAAAATAAAGCTATCTCCATTGGTGATTTTCTGATTAACATATCAAAGTCAACATTTCGATCAGAACATTTAAAAAAATAGTTTATTTTAATTTTGTTTTTAGCCTATTAAAATGTTTAATACTTTTTCTCGATGTTGATTATTTTTTGTAGTTTATGTTTACAATTTGCGCCTTTTTCTCCATGTTGATTATTTGTAATTAATATATTTGTCTAGTTGGTTGTTGATTATTTTTGTAGTTTATATAAATTTACAATTACTGCCTTTTCTCAATGTTGATTATTTGTAACTAATATTTATGTCTGGATGTTGTTTTTATTTGTAGTTTATAATATTTACAGTAATACTTTTCTGAGATGTGGATTTTTTATATTTTTTTTATTGTTGATTATTGGTAATTAATATTGTTGATTATTTTAAAAATTACATTGCAATTAATATTTCGTTTTACTGTTTGATATTTTTTTATAAATATTTTGAATTAATAAAAGACTGATTTAATATCGCAAACAGACGTTTTATTGATACACTCCTAAAAGTATTTATTTATAGATACACTTTTCTTTTCAGTTGTACCTTCTATTGTCTAACGTAGATCTAAAAGATGGGTACCATAGCGGGACTTTTTGATAGGTATTTTAAGAGGGTGCCATACAGGGACCATACCATAGCGGGACTAACCGCGAATATCTAAGTGATAGACTTGTGAAGTCATAATTCATAAACTTAAGTACTTACTCGAGATTATTTTTCAATATATGTCTATCTATATTTTACTTGTAAGCTATTAGTTTACCTCAGAAAGTATCTATATCATTATTTTAGTACTTATAGTAGTTTGTTTGGTTTATAGTAGTTTTAATGTTATATAATTTATGAAAAAGCTTCCTCTCTCCAACTTCACTTATTTGCTGCGTACAGGGTCCATAATTATGATCTAATTATAAGTTTACCTAAGAATAACAATATGTGGAATGCAATAAAAGTATTGAGTAAGTAGATACATTTTATGAGTTCAGGTGCATTTCAAATACCTAAGGAGTAAAATTGTTATGTTACTAATTTTTTTTTACATCTTTTATTTTATTACATTTTACAAATTAATATTATTTTTAAAACTAGATAACTAAAATAACAACAAATTATAAAAGGGCGTCAAAAAACTCCTCCTCAACGCTGTCAACTGGTAACGTGCCCAAGAGACTGGCAGCGTTGCCACGTTGTATGGCAATACTTAGCCTCTGGCCAAAGTAAAACCCAGCCCTTGGGTCACGGGAAGTGTCAACGAGGCGTTTAGAAATTTAAATGTTACTAATTGTGTTTAATCTAAATTAGTTCAGAATATTATTTTGCTATAAAAATCGTAATACTAATCGTACCACTGATATTAAAGTAATGATGATTATGAGAATTGATATTAACATTTAATATGTGAGTACCTTTGTCAATAGGATTTTAATGTAAGTAAAACGTAATCGCAACATGTGTTCGGGAGTTCTGATATTAATTATGCATATTTTGAACATAATTAGTACATTTAAGTATTAACTACATAGAAATATATCTTATAGGTATATAAAATTCTCGTGTCACAATGTTAGTTACCATACTCCTCTCTGAAACGGCTGAACCGATTTGTTTGAAATTTTGTGTGCATATCGGTAAGTCGGAGAATCCGCCAGCATCTATTTTTCATACCCCTAAAACCCATCAAAAATTCCACGCGAACGAAATCGCGGGTGGCAGCAAGTATATCTATGATTAACTTAGTAATCGACATTTATATTGCTTTTAAACTGAACCGCCAAGATAGGAATCTTAATAAAATACCTAAGTAGCGTCCAATATACAAGATACAAACAGAACCTTTACGAAGTCGCCATATAAGCTTTAAATATTTTTTTTAATCAAACCAAGTAACTGTACGCAAGAGTTATTGCTTACTTTTTTTTTTATTTGGGTCTAAAATCATCCTTTACGGTAGAACTCAATGTAAAGCACACACGCACATAAATATCCTGTTTTTAGTGTTTTATTGACTTTATTTCCTAATTTCATAATTTCATAAAGAAATTAAAACTAGATAACTGAAACTTAAATAACAACAAATTATAAAAGGGCGTCAAAAAACTCCTCCTCAACTGGTAACGTGCCCAAAAGACTGGGAGGGGGGGTCGGGAAAAGAAAGGCCATCCGCTGGAGCAGGGTGTTTGGTCTCCAGAGCTGCGAGTGTTTCTGGGGAGCACGATGCCAGCACATCGCTACTGAAAAGAATCCTGGCTGCTCCACTAATGTCACCTTCCCCTAACTTGGTTTCCACCAAATGGGATATATATACCTCTTGAAGAGGTATATCTCTATGTCGGTAATTTGCTGTCTAAGTCTTGAGCCGAAATATTTCAATTTTCTTTAATTTGTGATTTTAAAGATTTTTTTGGTTGCCAAATTCTTTTGCACGTGAAGAATTCTATAAGGGAAGTTGACATTTTTAGTGTTAATAATAGTGTTAGTGGCCATGTCAGTTTAAAACCTTTTATGAAATCAATAAATAATTTTCCTCCAACAGATGCTAGACGAATACATGAAAAGCCCGGACGCACAGAAAGTGAAGCTGGTACAGGTAATCAAGCAAGGACGCGCAAAGAAAGGTAAGAATAAGGAAAAGTAGACTGAAAAGAGATTGATTATGTATAAGTCGAAGACATTCAGAAAGAACACACATTGACATGACTAAATAACCAAGAAATTACTACAAACATTTGAAATTTCGACTGTCCATAGGTAAACTATCGAATCCGAAAATATATATTTAGTTTTAATTAATATCGGTTTTATGCTTAGCATGTTTTAATGTGCTTACTCAAAAAAAACACAGTAAAATATCCCTTTTTGCTAAGTTTAAAACTAACCCAACCTATTTATTATTTGTAAAATTTATAATGTAGCTGTTTTTTGTTCCATAATAATATATAAAAAAAAACGATATTAAAAGGAAATGCATATTTTCAGATTCGATAGTTCGCCTTGGTACTGTCGACTTATCCAAGAATTTGCTGACACTATTAAGGTTAACGCACATAAAAGCGGCAGCCGATCCGCTGCGCCTAAATCTTCTTATGCATCCACATGGAACATTTTTTTTTTAACTTTCATTTGCAACTCTATCTTGCCACTTGTTTTATGTAACAAATAAGTAAGTATATTATGGTGATTGATTTAAAAAAAATGGGCAATGTTCTATCTCGAACTTAAACGATTTATAAAGCGTTGCGGCTTGATGCGGCTGTTTGCGCTGGCCTTAAGTCGGCTTTTCCATTGATATATCAATTCCAAGCGTATTAAGGTGCAACTAGTGAGTATGGTTAAAATTACAAGAGTACAAGTCAAAATATTTCTTTCATAAGGTCGGTTAGACATAAAGACTAACTATTGACCGATAAACCGACCATCGATCGTTGTGCAGACGGGCATAGATCAGGCTATATCTTTCCAGTATAACATGGCCAAGCTTTGTATAAACTTCCTGTACAATTAGAGATCCGTTTAAACTGGTTTTCTGTAGCTGGATTGGTCGCCGGTCTTAAATAGCTAGATTTTGATTGATTCGATGCAAACGTTCGTCGTCGAAATGAAACAGTGGTCGGTTCGAATACCAGTTGTCAGTCAACATACTGGATCAATTTGAAAGGTTGATGTGATCGTCATCGTATATAGTTGCACCTTTTACGGATCATGTAGAACGCAACATGGATTTAAATGAATCGTGGGGAAAAAGAGAAATCCAACATGAAATGTCCTACCTATTTTAACTTTTGTGACACGAGTGAAATCAAAAGTCAACTTTATTGTAGTTGAAATAAGGTGGCTGTTAGGTTACTGTTGGCGGTGGTAACTTAACCGTAAAAGCACTATAGGTATGCACGACGACCAATCAAGCTACTGAAGTCCAAATTAAGCTGATCTTTCATTGTGCGTGAAGCGCATACAAAGCGAGGTCAGGTTATTCTGGGCATTATAGCTTGATGTAACGCCGTCGTGTGTACTCAATTAGACTCTTGAATCTTTTTAAGATCTTCACGTTCATTTAGAACCATGTCAGACTGTTGTGACTGATTTAGTTCCCCACCCACTGGAACGTACCATACCGTATCTGCAAGCATGCAATAAACATTTTAGGTTTGCAAAAAAAAACTCATTATTACAGGCTTAAAAAAAAAATTGAAAAAAAAAAACAAACACTTTATTTCCGACTATGATCCATGATGTTAGTAATACACGCGGTAGTAACAAAAAAATGTTTATGTTATAAATCTTATTGGTAGAAAAAAAAGCGAACAAAAATTTAATGATAATGAACTAAACCACAACTCAGATAGGGTCCAAATTAGCGTGCAAGAGAAGAGAGTCCAATTGACTAACAAGTCTGTCAAAGTCAAAATCACAATGATTTTGGTTTCCGAACACCATGATCAACATGATCGAACATTTGTTCTATCTGCCCTTACACAGTCCTTGGTATGTTACGTTCTAATGCGTGAAGAACTTTATAAGAAGGCCTAAGTTAATATTAGATTTTTGATGTTGATGTTTCTCTCATATAACTACCCATCAATCATTTATAGGGTGATGTAACGGTTTTGCTAATCAATAGAGATTTGATTTTAATTACAATTCAGTAAAAATTTGAATATTTTGTTAAGATTTTCTTTTCCTACGTATTTGATTCTGCATGATGTTTAGGGGGTTTGTCACATGTTTAAATGGATGATTCAAAAAAATTTAGATCGGGAGATTTTTCTCAGAAATCCCATTATTCTTTGTGACTTGGAAATCACACCAATATTCCTCCAAAATGCTCCCACCTGGCTGGTACATAAGACTTTTATCAAGAAAGTCAAGGGTGCCTTTCTTCTTCTTCTCGAATCGATGACTCAGATTTTGTACGATCAGTAAGCAGCAACCTGGACAGCTCTGTCGTATGCCTCATTCAAGTCCTGTAGGGGGCAATTAGAGAGGTGTATATCCTGTGTTGAGGATCCACACTCGCATTGTATCCGAGATGATCGATTATACCTCGAGTAGCCAAATTGGATCGGCAACGGCCAACTAGAGCACACAGTCGGTTAAAAGATTCCTTTGTGAAAGGGTGATCCCTAATCCAACAATGCCTAGTAGGTACTCATTGGTAGCTAGTCACATGTCTTAAAATTTCTATTACAATAAATCTGTCGCTAACACCAAAGAGGAGGATTGATTTCCACTATAAACTAGATTTTCAACTGATTTCATTTGTTTTGTTTTATTGTTTTAATATTGATTTATTTGATTTAGATGGTTGTGTTGTCATGTTCTTACCCTATTAGGTAAATCATCGTTTCTTTTTTATCCATTCAGGGTATTTGTACTCCCTATTGTGCCATTCATGTTTGTGCCAATTCTTGCTGCCCATTCATCCTCTTCTTCTTTACTTTAATTTCTTTCATGTATTCTATTCTCGTCTATTACTTCTTCTTCGTGATTACATAATATACTTTTAATAATGCAATTGACTACTTTGTCAAAGGGGTGTATTTTAGGATTCCGTCTTCTATTTTTCTTTGAAGTGTAATTTATGGTTTTGCAGTTCCTTCCCAGTTTTTTCGTTTTAATTTTCCAGTTACTTGCTCCAAGTAAATAAACCATAGTTTTCTTTTATTTTGTAAGTCATTCCTAAGTTTTCATTTCATTCCATTTATTTCAAAAAAGTTTGGGCCTTCGGTCAATTTCCAATCGTTTCATTATAATGATTAAGTCTAAATTAAAATACATCATAAAACAAACTAGTCAAATACTTAGTAATTCACAGTATTTTGACGGCACGGTTGGCGCAGTGGTTGAGCGATCGACTGCTGCGCTGCGTGTCGCGGGTTCGATCCCCGCACTGAACAAATATTTGTATGGCCTACAGATAGTTGTTCCGGGTCTGGCTGTTTGTGTATGTCAGTTTAAATGTTTGTAAACGCACCCACGATACAGGAGAAATCCTAGAGTGGGGCAACGTTTTTTAAAAAAAAAAAAAAAAAAAAAAAAAAAAAAAAAAAAAAAAAAAAAAAATTTTAGAGTTTTAGCTCAATTGATTAGCATCACCAAATAATCTTGTAGTATGCACAGTCGTTAAAGGCGATACCAATCTTTTAGTAATAAAAAAAATGATAGTTTCAGCTTTTACTGAAACATTATAGAAACTACGAATAATAATGTGTGAATAATTGTAGCTCTCATACAGTGACCACTTTGATTTGAGACCCATTCTCTACTCTGCATAGTGTGTCGATTGCAATCTCAATAGAGCGGGCCCAAAATTCTGTTACGGGTTTATGCCTTCAGTTCTTAAACCGTGCAAACAATGAGACATGCAGGACACGATATTAAGGATCCCGTCGTTCGTGGAACAACACCAATGTAGCAGGTCTCTCCACCTGAGTAAATGTTCCTTGCTTTGGCCAACCTGAGTCCAGAGCTTAAAGAGTTTCAGGTTAGCCAAGGCAACTCATGAACAGGTGGGAGATTTTCAACAGGTGGTACGAATGGGTTGGATTGGGAGGCACGGTCTTGCCAATGTAATCTATCATTCCTTAGACTAATGAACACTCGTTAATAAACGATTGCCGGTTACGAGCCTTTTCGAAAATCTTGTAAAAAGGGTTGTCGTGTGTTGAATACCATTTAGAGTATTTCGCTAAAGCTTCGTGAAGGTTTTGGTGGCGCTTTTCCACCAAACCATTGATTCACTCACACTAACAGCTAACCAACAAAATACTACCACACTTTCAACGTCAATGATCGAACATAATGGAGAAGGCCGGTTAAAACTCGCTGTAGATGGCGTGTCCATAGCTAAGTCGTATTCTGACCAATAAGGTCAAGGACTATTTGGAAATATAAAAATTACATTGACAGATTTTCAACAATGACGATGCTTGGTAAAACCTACGCTAGGGCTATTACTTTCAGAGTTGCCATCCTCATTGGTCGCGTCAAGCGGCGTTCGAGAGGTTGTATGGTGATTCCCACAAGTGTGAGAAATTTCTTTACGTATTAATATTCGTAGTTAAAAGCTTCTCTACTGTTTCAGTAAACGCTCTAGAAGATCATTATAAATGTAGTAGTTGATAATAATATATTGTACACTTTTTGATGTGAATCTATTTAACTATTTTTCTATGGTTGTAGACTAGAACTAGACAGAATGAAAATGTATTACAACAAACTTTGTTACGCATTGGATTTTATAAGCTGTGGTTTTAAAACGTGGACGTCGCATCGTTTATAGAAATGTTTCTCTTATTTATTCATTTTAAATGCATTTAGTTTTAAATTCATTATGGTTAGTGATGTTACTTAATTATGCAAAAATATTATGTTCTTGTTCATGTTATTTTAGTGTTTTATGCTAGTCAATGTCTGGGTTCGCTCCAGTCTACTTTTATGCTTTAACATAATTATGAAAGTAGTTCATAAATGACTGAGCTCTCTTAGTTGATCTTTATTTGTTGATTTACAATTAACGATCTTTACATTGTTAATTATTGTTGATAACTTACTTTTTTTTTCTTGCTTTTCGTCTTTCTTTGTGTTTTAATTTCTATTTCAAAATATTTTCTGTACGGACACGATTTAAAACCTCATCTTTTACTAAACAAAATTATGCTCTGTAAAATTTCTTCATAGGAAAAAGTAAAAAAGTAATGTGTGTGCTAACAGAGTGCCTTGCGGGACACTCTTCTAGAATGTTTAAAAACAAGGTATTTTAACGAGTCGAGTATTATATACGATTCGAATACTGTGATATAGAAACGAACGGAATTTATTCCTTCGAGAAAAAAAAATGTTTTGTAAACGAAAACGGTGGAAAGTTAATGTCAATGCTATCAAATGCTTATGTCAGTTCGACATCTAATGTTTTTCTATTTTCCGATTTTTATTTTTGTGATAAACTTCTTTTATTAACAGCCCGTTTGCATGTTTAACATATATACATAACACAACTCATTGTGAAGGATCTGTAAACTATATAACTTTCCTTGATGTAATGAATGTAATATTTCTCTAGTCTCTTGTGTGAGCAGTATTTCAATATTGGTGTTAAGTGCCATAATGCTACCGCCACTTTAAAGGGGTTTATTTGATCAGAACCGATCACATATATCCGTAGTATTTCGAATAAAAACCCAGGGCAAGTGTATCATTATGGTACTCATAGATTTAAGTCAATCAATCCTTTTATTAGTGGTGTATTTGTGTCTATATCTGTTCAGAACGCAAGAGACAGGTTTCCAAGTTCATGTATTCTAATCTTAATGCAGACGGGTGTGAAACTGTGATTTTATATGTATTTTAAACTTAATTTTATCACTTGCAAATGTAATATATGATTTTTCTACGTTTAGTTAGCTACTCGTGTTTAGTCTTATGTACTTTATCTGTGATTCCTTTTGTTTAGCGTAACTTTTGTGTAACTCAATGTGTACGTGGAATAAATATTTGTGTAACAATGTTTGCGTGTTTTCTTTTATAATTTTACATACGGTGCCACATCAATCTATTATAACTTGGCCTCGCTTTTTATATATTTACCGTACAATAGAAGATCCGCTTAAACTGGTTTTGCATAACTTGATTGATCGTTGTACGTACCTAACTTTCCTATGGCTATGATTTAATTGGTCAGCTAAATATTGAGTGTTTGGTTGAAGGAAGAGAATTCACCATTTAGTTTCGAACGTGGATTAAAGTAATGCAAAACTAAAACATGGTTGATTTAATTTTCAGAGTTCAGATCTACAGAATGTAGTACTTGCAGTATTTTTTTTTATTTACAAGTGACACTCCTGAAGCTGAACATGAAATATGCCGATGTTGTCGCTTTTGGAAGAGCATCTTCATAATTCTTCGCAAACTAGTCAATGAAATCATTATCTACGAAAATGATAGGCACACAATTAATTCCAATACATCATCATCTGCCCAGCCTTTTCCCAACTATGTCGGAGTCGGCTTCCAGTCTAACCAGATGCAGCTGAATACCAGTATTTTACAAGGAGGGACTGCCTATCTGACCTCCACAGCCCAATTAAGTCTGGGTAATACCCCCTTGGTAAGACTGGATGTCAGACTTTCGAGCCACTGACTACCTGTAAAAACTGTCAAAGATCTACAAACGACAGCCGAGACCAACGGCTTATCGTGCTTTCCTAGGCACGAAGGAAACTCGGTACGTGAGTAATGATGGTCACCCATCCACGGACCAACCTCGGAGATCGACCCCTGCGGCTTTTACTATTTAGCCAGAAGCACCTCCCCTACACCAATTCCAATATCACGTAAAAATAAATAAATCTAAAAATATAAATCCATTTGAAACAGACCCGTTAAGAAACTTATTTTTAACATCAATCTGTGAAAGATATGCATTTGTTTTGATCGTAAACTGTTGTATTCTGATCCCTGAAAGCTTTTTACATTTATCCTGAAGATTTAATTAGGTATTCTTAATGCAAATCAGAAACGCTGTCGTATTGTGACTCTTATGTCTTTACTTTATGGTTTGAACTGCAATGACTGTTACATAGGACTGGTATACCCACTGCAAAGAAAAACGCACGTGATATTGTGATTCTTATTGTTATTGACTTAACCGCTAGATCCTTTTTGTTCCTCCAGAGGAACATCACTTTTTTGCTTATCGGCCCGCTGTTCCTCTGGTGGAACAACCTCGTACGAGCAACTTTAAACCCTTATCGTACGTAAAGTAAGGTTCTAATTCGTTTGTAAAAATTTACGTCTATGGCCAACTAGAGTTCGATTAAAATGAAACCATCATACCAACCTTACAACTGCACAAAATTATTAAAAAAAAAAAGAAACGCGTCTTTGTCGACTGTCAAAATGCGTCATGGCGGCCAGTGTGGAACGGTGATGTTTTGTTTTGGAATGCAGTGAAATTTTTGTGTTTTGTGTTGTTAAACTTTGGTAAGTAAATGTATAGTATGTTATAAGTGTATAATGTAACTTTTTAGATAGTCATTTGCTGGAAAAATTATCTAAAAATTATGTTTTTGACCCAAAAATTCCTCCAAAAATTCCTTTGTTGTGAAGTTCGTCAGTCGAAATTGAAAATATGAATTTGACTCTTTTACAATGAAATATGGTCTTGGAAACATTAGCAAAAAGCGAAAAAATAGTGATAATTCATTATTTAATGCATTCGAGGCATATTTATTCATATTTATTGATATTTCAAGTATTTTCATGCATTGAACTGCGCAGTTAGAAAATGGCCGATTCTAATAAGACGTTTGAATTGGAATCTTGCAAGAATAATTTATGTATGACTCCTAAAAAACACTGTCATTAGATTACTTGTATATTTGTTATGCTAAATCTAAAGTTTCGTGTAAATTCATTCAGTAGTTTTACCAAAAAAAAACAAACTACGACAACAGTATGTTTGCGGCGAGCTCTCTGATTTCTATGCGATGTTTATAATTCTCAAGTAGTTATGAAACAGTTGTTTATATTGTAATACATGGTCTCGTTAATCAAGAACCCGAAACTGTTTACCGTTTGAGATAAGAGCTAACAGAACTCGCGCGATAAGCATTTTTGTGAGCGCCGGCCACTTGACACGCGCGATGACGTAATTATGGGGCCGAAAGGGGTCCGCGCGATGACGTAACTCAGGCCGCTCGAGAACCGAGAGGTTAAGACATAAACTGGAATGATTCACGGGAGCTCTTATGGGACCGATATGTGCGTTTAGTATCGTTGATGAGTGATTGACTTATGGAGACGAAATGCTGTATCCTTTTTTGGGTGGTCAGAATTTGTGATGGGATGTTGTTTGGGGGTTTCCATGTTTTTTTATTGTCTTTTCGTAAACATCCTGAATTTATGGATGATTTAGTGGACCAGATAGTTGTTGGAAGGAGGAACACAACATAACATCACGCCTGTAATCCGTTAAGGGTTAGGCACAGGTGGTACCTATTAGTACACCCACATTTTGCTAGTTATGTTTAACTAGCGAATAGGGGTGCGGACTGGGTAAAGAAAACGACATTCTATTTTGTCCGTCAGACAGGTAATACAAAAATATTAGACACGTATTTTTTGTTTTACCAAAATATCAAAAAAATACCTAGTTAAAACTCATTAAAGTTGGAGAGTGGAGGCTTACTACCTCACAAGTAGGTATAAAACTTACCTACATGTGACGTCATGCGCCATTTCAACTCAATATATCTCCGTAATTTTATGACCACGTGAATAAAGAAAAAATACGTGTTTAATACTTTTCAATAAACTATCCGACGGACAAAGAAAAAAAAAATGGATTATCCCCTATTGTGGGGGTGAGCCTGTTGCCATCAACCGGTCACAAATCCAGACTCTGTGGCTACTACTGAGTAATTCCTGATGGAAAAAAACTTAATAAACTGCTCAACCTGGGAATCGAAACCAGGACTTCATTCCCAGCTGTTGCGCTTGTGGCCACTAGACCATTCATAAATAAAAATTGCAATAACTTTAAAATAATGAAATGGTTATTTCAGTGAGTTGTTGAAATAATCTCTGATATTCTTTTTACTGGATCTAAAAATACATGCCATAGTTTTAAATGTCTTTCAAAACCATTGTCTCGTGTTTTTATAGTTCAATATTATTTATGATTTTCTGATTGTCAGTCTTCAGCCAATATGGCTTCTGCAAGTAAATCATCAGCATCTTCCTGCCCCTGTATCATGTTACTTGGGGTCGGCGCAACACGTTTTTTTCTTCCATTCTCCTCTGTCAACCGTAATACTATAATTTACTCCTTTTTCTTCCATATCATTCCTCACACAATCTATCCATCATTTCCTTGGTCTTCTTCTCCCTCTCCATCCTCTCCGTCTTCTTCTTCTGAAAGGATGATTCCTTTAAAATGAACTATTACAATTATATATATCACAGCTAACTCCATACATCAAATTACTCTAAATCTACTCCACAATCACTTCATTCTTCAACCCCACTGATTTCTTACAATTCTTACACTTTTTCCAAATCGCAAATCTGCATTAAGAAAAGAATTTTCACTCCCCATTATAATATTACGCATACATGAGTAACCAACAATGAGGATATAGGAATCTAAATTGTTAGAAAAATTATGTGAGCTCAATTGAACGGAAAAATACTTCCGATCATGAGGGGCTGGGGTTTTTGTTCATTGATTGTAGCCACTTTCCGAGTATGATTGTGCGATTTTTGGGAGCTAAGTCAAATTTAGTACAAAACCGTCACCGTGACATGGTTACGTTGCTGTGCCCGACAGGGTCCATACTGATCTCTTATTTGATAACACCATCTTTGTATTATTACATATGGAATGCAATAAATAATTGAGTAATGAAGTTCCACGGACCCCAACAAAGCACTATGTTCCCAGTAAATTTATTGTGCGAATTGCCAGTCTCTGGAATTCACTGCCGGCTTCTCTGTTCCCTGATTATTATATTCTGGATCTCTTCAAAGTTCGAGTGAATCGGTTTCTTCTAGGGAAGCGTGCTCCACCCTAGGCCGCATCATCATACCATATACGCGAAAATACCGTATAAGAAAAATATAAGTTTTTTCTACTCCTCCGCTATTGTTTAGTGATTAATTTCGTTGCGGGATCCAAGACAGTTGAATTGTTTCTCTAGGACTTCGTCAAGCTTCATTGTCTGCGCGCTTTTCTGGTGGTCGCCACTGTTAATTCCTGCTTGCAGGAGCTAAAAATAAATACGCGTAGAAGAAGAATGAGGATAAAAGGAACCTAGACTTTCGACCTATCCAGATTTAAACCGTCTTAACCCAAGGACAAAGACATTTCAACTATATTTATAAACACAATTTTACCACTCAGCATTCTCTATAGCGGAGCAAGGCCACTTTTCACGCGTAGCGGTAGGAGATACAAAAATACATGGAGTAGCTCTTAGTAATATTTATATTGTTAATGGCGCTCTATTTATTGTTTGTTTTCATTGGAAATGTGTTGCTGTTTATAGTGGTTGAGATGGATTTGAATGTAAAAAGCAGGTTTAGGCGTCAAACAGACGAGCAGCACTTTGCTGTCAACAGAGCCAACTTCAGCTGTCGACAGAGGCAAATCGATATATTGGTAAGGTAAATTTCAAATCTTTTCTCCAGACATTTTAAGTTTTCATACTTATATTTTTCCAAAATGTATATTGATTTAAAAAGAAATACTTTCTCTCTGTTATATACTGTTCTTTATAACCTGACAAATATATGTATGTTTTTATAAATATATACATTTTCTTTATATTAATTGAACTTAGAACTAAAATAACCCCAAAAATAATTTTGGCCGCCTAAATAATTAAAATCTATGTATGAGCGGCGGCAGCTGCAGTTGCCTCTGTCGACAGTTGAAGTTGGCTCTGTCGACAGCAAAGTGCTGCTCGTCTGTACGAGGCCTTCGGCATGTCTCCTTCTTATATGTGTATTTAGGGAGAAGATTCTGACCTATTCTTTCTTTTATTTGTGGTTACTGTCTAACTTGCACGCGTAGCATGACCACTATAGAAACGAGTTTTGTCTACGGAAGAATCGACACAATGACAGATAGACAATGACATTGTGTCAGTTTGTCGATTCTTCCGTCGACATAGCACGTTTCTGCGGCGGTCATGCTACGCGTGCTGGTGTCCCGCCGATGAACCTCTGACTTAGCTTGACATGAATTATAAATATCTCTCAGGCCTGCTTGTTTCATTTCCTTACGATGTTTCCATTACCGAAGCTAGTAATAATTATACACTACGCACATGAATCCGAAAAATCAGAGGTGCTGGTTTTCTTCTAACTCGAGATCTGTGACTTGGCAGTACGACTGGCACACCACTAGGCTATTATTCATCATCATCATCAGCCTACAGCAGTCCACTGACGGACATAGGCTTCTTCGATCGCTCGCCACTTAACCTGATTCTCGGCAACTCTCATCCAGTTGCTACTAGCCACCCTAGGCCTTCGCTATTATTATACGGGACGAAATCATAACGGGCGATGTGTGACTAGGTACTATACTATAGGTAGGTAGTCAATTCGTATTGTACAAGTTTGCGTCCTGGAAACTCGTGTCAACAATAGTAGTAATAGTAGGAAGGGTTGGTTATAGTCCTGCCTAAACCTTCCTAGTATTATAGACGTGATATCACAACACACATGA
This sequence comes from Cerastis leucographa, assembly GCA_963082945.1. Classification (NCBI taxonomy): domain Eukaryota; kingdom Metazoa; phylum Arthropoda; class Insecta; order Lepidoptera; family Noctuidae; genus Cerastis; species Cerastis leucographa. The sequence continues at coordinate 1,393,583 of OY720369.1, read as the reverse complement.
AAAAACTAACTGGCATCCAACTATGTTAGGCCCGGGTTGTTTCCAACATACATGCAGGATTTTAAGGAAGTGAAATCTCTTAGTAGTAAATCCTTTTTGACTACTCCGCATCATACACCCAATTTTTTGCCAGAACAAAAGCCGCTCCACGCTTCTATAGTGGGATATGGTCAAGGCTGCAAAATAATGAAATGGCTTAGTTCAAACCTCCGATTTCCGTATAAAAGAAAAAAAAAAAAACCTACCAATTTTATTATTGATTCGGGTCGAGAATCAGTAGCATAATTTCCTCCTTGATTTTGACGAGGTTGCAAAACAACACCGTGTATAAATTATTGTACTGATTTTGTAACATTTGTATTGTTATATGTATATCTGTAGCTTTTGTTGGTGAATAAACAATTTTATTAATATTATTATAGTTGTCCATTAGCGGCTCGATTGACGTCGGTATCGCTTCATAATAAAACAGTAGTAGAACGACCCACGAGGCTTACTCTGCCTAAGTCTTCTAGAAATATAAGCGTGAGATTGTATATTCATACACCGTCATCCGCCTGGCTTTTCCCAATTATGTTGGTTGGGGTCGGCTTCCAGTCTAAATACCAGTACTTTACATGTAGCGACTGCCAATCTGACCTCCACAACCCAGTGAGTACTGGCTAATACGATACCCACTGGTTGTCAGACTTTTGGGCAACTGACTACCTCTAACGACTGTCGACTGTCAAATATCGCTAAAGGTACCCCTAAGTAAGACTGGTCGTCACTTTCGGGCCACTGACTACCTGTAACGGCTGTCTATCAAATGACAGCCGGGACCAATGGCTTAATGTGCTCTCGGAGGCACTAAGGAAACTCGGTATGTAATTGGTATCCAAAACCCGTCCACGGACCAAATTAGGCAAGAGCAGCGTCACTTAAAGATCGATCCGAGGAGCTGTTATTATTTAGCCGCGAGCTCGTCATTCATAAATCCTCAGGTAGTAAAATCACATTGTACAATTTTAACCTTCAAGAAAACTCACCATTCATTTGTTGTCTTTATGTAAATCTTATTAAGTAAATCTTTTACCAAATTCCTCTCCACCCCTTCCTATAGTCGTCCATTAGCGGCTCGATTGACGTCGGTATCACCTCAATAATAAACCAGTAGTAGAGCGACTCACGAGCCGAGCGCACGACTGTGAAAGCTAAAAACTGTTCATGAGGAAACTGCTCACGAGGTGCTGTTATGGTATGCTACTTGTAGGGTAGGTAGGGAATAATTCTATGGATCACTTGGGCCGCTGTGGTAACCTTTCTCTATTATTTGCATCCGTAAAAATCATCATCATCAGAAACCTCATCTAAACTCCGTGGTTACTAAATCGACGGACAAAGTCAAGATTGAATCCTTTAAAAAAATTTTCATTGACAATGTAAATAAAATCTGTTCATAATGCAAGATTCTTTCTGATTCTGATTGACCGCGTTTTGGCGTTATCAGCAACGTTTCATATTTTTCATAATGCTTTTCACTGTAAGACCAATGGTGCTCAAATTGTCAATTTACAATGTCTCGTTCCAAAGCGTTTCAAAAGTGAAAAGCATCATTGAAAACCTGAACTTTTAGGTTTTTCATGATGCTTATCACTGTAAGACCAATGGTGCTCAAATTATCAATTAACCATCATTTCTTCTTAAGCGGACTGCATTGGCGCCTCATACAATCTTACTTTTTTTTTTTAAAACATTGCCCCACACTAGGAATTTCTCCTGTGTCGTGGGTGCGTTTACAAACATTTAAACTCACATACACAAACAGCCAGACCCGGAACAACTATCTGTAGGCCATACAAATATTTGTTCCGTGCGGGGATCGAACCCGCGACACGCAGCGCAGCAGTCGATCGCTCAACCACTGCGCCAACCGTGCCGTCAACAAATTCTTTAAATTGTGCTCACTTTGAAAATGGGTATGCAGTAGGCATACTCTGCATACTTGACTCAGCACTCTAAAAAATCGTGTGGCCCATTGGACTAACAAAGACCATCTATGAGTTTTGTGCAATAGAAATCTCTTGATCTTCTTGTCCCATATCTACAGAAATCATACTAATCGATAATGACTACTATAAACTTTTTCCCTTCAAATTATTTTGTCCCAATTACAAACTAGCACTAAACTCAATATAAAACATCACCATGCACACATAAAGTGCACAACCATGGCTTGAGGAACCGACATGCGTCAAGCGATACGCGAGCTTGTCACTTATTAGCTTCGCGTTAGGCCCAATTTACATTGGTTTAGAGAACAGTGGCGAGTAACGACTACAAGTATGTTGGCGAGTGGTGAAAATCCAGAGACAGTGACTATTGAGTCGCTACTATCCGATCGGTACACCACCTGTGTGGGACAGGCATTGGTTTAGAGAACAGTGGCGAGTAACGACTATAAGTATGGTGGCGAGTGGTGAAAATCCAGAGACAGTGACCGTTGAGCCGCTACTATCCGATCGGTGTACACCACCTGTGTGGGACAGGCTAGACTGTTGCCCCAGAAAGGGGTAAAAGGCAAAAAGGGACTGGATACTGGAAACAGGGAGTCAAGAAGCGGCTGTGGTGATACCACGTCCATCTTGTCGGGCCATGTCCGCAGTCGTCTCCTTGATGTACCGCGCCCGCATGACATGATGTCAGTTGGGCCATGGGAGCTAGTAGGTTTGGCCTCCTTACCCACTGTACTTATCAACTTCGCTAAACACAATGTCAATCGGGTTTTAGTGCCGTCGCATCGCATCATCAATCATTTTTTTTTCATTTGTTTTCGCCGCAGTCGCTTAGTACGCGTAGTTTTTGGCCAAACGGTTACAGACTAGAAGATATCTTCTAATCAATAATGCCTACTATAAAACTTTTCCCTACAATTTAAATTATTTTGTACCAATTACAACCTAACACCATTTTCAACGTCGCTTTTACACCATAAAGATTACTATAATTTACATGAACATAAAGGTCTCGAACCACCCATAAGTAACTGATACGGTATCAGTACATTTTGTTCGACGCTATCTCGGGAACTATATAAAACTAACGCAGCATGTTTGTTTGAAGATTACTTCGTGTTTGTTGGGTATTTTAGTAATCGCTATTGCAACACCAATATGAAAATGTAAGTTTTTATGTGATCTGTGGCAACACTTTCCAACAGTGATACTGGACTAATACACACGTGAAGTTACCTTGTTCGCCTTTTTATTAATATTCCAATGTTACCAGTACCATATCAGAAACCACCACCTAATGTATACATCGTTGCAAAGTGTTATAAATGGCGTTGGTATGTTTATGGGAAAATCATCGCTTTTGGTCTACGAGAGAATTTTTAAAAATTTCTGAATACATGACGATGCTAACAGCATCATCAAATCATCAAAGTTTTTATACTCCATAGAGAGTAGAGGATCTTCCAACCAGACGGGTGTTGTTTTGTGGGCTATTAACCGGACCTTTGTTGTCAAGCTATGGGGCTTTGTGTACCCTGATTTCAGGGATCCGCTTTTTTTAGGGCAATCGTTTTGGGGGACTGTGTCTTGTAATTTTGACGTTTAAAAAGTGCTGATAACCTGCCTCATTTGAATAAATGACTTTTGATTTTGATTTTCTTTTGGTTTAATGCAATGTTGAGTTTCGTGTGATAGATATCAGTTGTGTGATACCAGGTACGAAGTAGGAGGAGGAGGTTCATATGTGGCATTGAACATGTTGCCACAGCAGAAGTAAAACCACTTGTTACGATTCGCTGCTGTTATTGGTTGCACGACTCTACTCTCCAAAGGGTGACTTCCTTTGAAAAGCGCTTGACCATTTTATGCTTGCCTAACAGAATAATATCATATGTCTTGCATATTTGTCTGTCGTTGTTTTCTTCAGACCAGCAAATTTATTTATAAGTTGACAATAACTACATACTAAATAAATGTACTATTCCCGAGGAAAATGTATAATATATGTACTATATATTATACATTTTCCTCAGGAATAGTAAATAAGGTACCGTATGTACACCTGACAATGCAAAATTCTAGGATGATCGGTTCAGTGGTTTAGGCGTGAATAGGTAACAAACAAACAAACTTACAAAACTAAAACAATACTTCACATCTCTGAGTGATGCGAGAGCTTTTAGCGGCGCATGCCCGAGCCGGGAGTGATTCCGGCAGTTGTGGCGTTTGATGTGCCGCTTCATTTTATATCGGTAAGATGATACATGCGGTATAGTGCATGGCAGTGAGGGAATGCGGTTTTCAGGAGTTTTCTTGGTGATGCAAACAACTTTAGAATAGCGCGTTTTGAATGTATATTTAATTCTAAATCGAACAATGTTAGCTTAACTGCACCATGTAGTACTACGACTATCAGTCAGGATTTCATGGTTATAAGGTACAAATTACCCTGAAAAGTCATTAGTTCCTCGAGTTTAAGCAAGGAAGAAGTGTCGTAAGAAATTCCTCAGCAATATGTATCTTGTCTGTTTGATTTTATCACTGTCCACTTCATATCTACCTTTTTTTATGGAAAATCTTCAAATGATCTCCTCCCGCTCTGGGCGGAGCGGAAGGGAGTGTCAGACTTGTACTGACTAAAACCCATCCATGTTCCTTCTTAGCACTTTGTGTTCCAGGGCCACGGTCTCTCTGTCGAACAGTCCCGCAGCCCTGGCAGGCATCAGCCCTCTTGGACCCTTACCGATTTGCTGACATCTCCTTGAAGCGCGCGTGGAACACGAACGCGACGTCATTTCATACCTACCTCATTAAGGTTTTTAGTCGTACGATACCAGTGGTAATCACGCCATTTAGCTGAACCTTGCATTGCCCCGTAACCTGCCCACTTGATGACTTTGGACTACATACTTGAGTTTTGAGTCGAGCTGCACATAACTAACAAATGTTTGCACTGAATGGACAGGTCCACTCAAATCTGTGTGGTTCTTTCTTCAAAGACCGTCGTGATGTTTGCGTTGTTACTCACAATACTTAGCAGAGCGGCTACAGGACGTCTTCGGAAAAGTAATGATACCATGAAGCACACCAAGGTAAGAAGTCTTCTTTATTAATTACAATTATTTGTAGTACAGGTCTGAACGGCATGCTTGACAGCCGGGAGCGGAAAGGGAAGGGAAGGTATGCATTTTGCAATGTTACGTATGGCTCCGTCAGTGGGAGTATTCGAGATCTTATTTAGTCAACATGCACTCTGACTGGACTGTCAACTTACTGTCCACAATAGGCCCAAATAATTTTCATGCGTTGATTTTCGTAACGGTTGGTTATTTATTGTGAGATTTGGAATGATGGTATTTTTTTATTCTCTGTTCTGTTCTCTGAAATAATTATCTGCATTCCGTGAAATATGTCCAGTCAGTCCAGCGGTACTAATGTCGTTAATATATATGAGGAAAACCAATGGACCCAGGAACGATCCCTGAGGTACTCCGCACTGTATATTGGCCGGGGAACTTGAAAATTTATCAAGTTTGATGATTTGTTGCCGATTAGTAGGTTATACGTAAATACGAGCCTACCGCTCACCGCACACCGCACAGAACTCTTCGCACACCGCTCACCGCATGCCGTTCATAGCACACATCTCACCGCACGCGAGACAAACAGATACGTATCTTCTAGCGGCGAAAAAATTACAAGACATCTCCTCTTCTCTCTCTCAACCGTTTCCACTAAAAATAAGCGGGGACGAGAAATTTAAGTAACAACATTATTGGTGGTTTAAAACACATCTCCTCTCTTCTCGGTTCATCTCTGCTTCGGTGGTGTCCTGCCCTTAATGACGGAATGAGCATTGAAACTCATGGCCGACATTCCATATTTAATTTTGATTCGAATATTCAAAACTAGACTCTACATGCCAATTTCAAATTGAGCCCTATTTTCCTACCTCCATGAAACTTTGCTGGGTCTACAAAACTAGCCACAAAACAACCAATTTACCCTAACCTCTCCTTCCCTTAAACCACTTACCCAACAGAGATCTTTGATACTGGCCGTGTTATCACTACCCGAGATCGGGCGCGCCATATGTGTGACTGATAAGAATCTACATTATGTAGAGGTAATTAGATGATACAGTAATAAAATCATTGGTAACATCGTAGGGTGTGTAATCTCTTAATCTTTTGGACGTAATATTTTATGGGTGATTGTAGGGAAATATGTTATGGTTGTATGGGGATTATTAGTCAACCAACAGAATAGGCATCCAACAAAATTATTATACGAGGACAACGTTTTGGAAACTGCAGTTGGTTGCCATCAAGTTGACCCTCTCGGGCCTGTGTCATTTTCAATTTGCGTATTCATTCTATAATCGAACAACTAAATTCAAAATTTAACGTATGGTATTTAGATGATGGAACGCTAGAAGGTGATGTTGAAACCGTTTTGCATGTCCTACAACTCCTCAAAAGAATTTTAAATTCATTGGCTCGGACCTTAACCCCTCAAAGTGCGAAATTTACTTCACTGACGTGACCGACAGACAATTCAATGTAGATAAATTTAATCCAATAATAGACGCACAAATCATTTTTTTTAAAGTTCCCTGCATCTCCTAGGTTCCCCAGTTTAAGAAGAAAGTTTTTCATCTTTCATCGAATACAAAATCAAACATTTTATTGATATTTCGGATAGACTCTTCAAAATTAATTTACATTCAGCATTCACCCTTATCAGATATTGCTGTTTTGGTCCCAATTTAAGTATTTTCTGCGTTCTTCTCCTCTTTGGAAGAAACCAGAACTATTGGACAAAATTGACCACATTATACGCAACACATTAACATCCATTCTTAATGTGGCCCTGGACGACCGAGTGTGGTTGCAAGCCACCCTACCAATTCGTTTTGGTAGCCTCGGCGTCCGCAAAATTTCTAGTGTAAGCTTATTGTTCGTTGCACAGTACTGAAAAGCCAAGCAGGAAGATTTTAACTTTTTTCCTGGTTGACTAAGAAGTGCTGTGCTTGACGGACGCAGTGGACGCCTGGAAAGTGGCTCGCCCGGATACGGATCGGCCCGAGAACCCGCACGGTGTGCAGTGAGCGGTGGACCCGTATTTACGTATTAGTACCACGAGCACATGTTAGTGCCAGATCTTCCGAGAAGACGTGAAAAGGTAATAGATATAGAGGTACCATGTGCATTAGTATGAATTATTGTTTTTAATTATAAAAATAAAACATCAATATTTCCAACCATCACGCTACTCCCCAATAAGGTGAGCAGTCAGTCCGCGATGAGTCAGTCATTATATTCAATTTGAACCCCACAGCAAGTCAAATAGATTACCGTACGATTATGCGTGCTCGCCGGACACCCCTCTCTAATTAACTAAATGTATGTGCAATGGTACGTACAGGATGATGGATGTTTAAGAAGTTTTTTAACATGATTAACAAGTTGACAGTCACTGGTGATGACCTTCGGGTTTACCCGTGAAGATTTAAGTTCACAGTTCAGTTTTTGCCTGTAGTGGTAAGATAGCCACCAATATTAACATTATATTTTTTATCAAGGTTCGATTCCCGGATCGGGCAATTTATTATTGAGTTTTTCTATCAGGAATTTCTCACGATGTCTGGACTTTTACCCAGTTGATGGAAATAGGGGGGGGGAGCCTATTCCATGGGACTTAAACGTAACTGACAAAATGTGGGTGTACTATTAGGTTCACCTTCTTATTTACGGAAATCGGTGTAAACCACCCGTGTTTCAAACGCGACCCGTCTGATTCCCGCTCTATAACCGCGCTTCCACACATACAAACAATCTCAAACTTTTATTTGATAATTTCTTTTTCCCTAAACCACGTTAAGGGAGTTATTCTGAAAAACTGACAAACTAAAACAACCAAAAAATCAGCGTAATAATTAACTAGGTATCGTAATTTTCAATCGATTATTTACGTCTTTTGTGACAACCTCCTGAATTTCGGCAAGGATGCAAAACAACACCTTGTATAAAATAATATTCCGAAGCACCCAGTATTCCGCACTACAAGTCATCCACACCTATTTGCTCTCATACATCTCTCAACTGCCCTATTTAGAGAGATTGTCACATCCACACATACAGAAGCCGCAGAACCAACAACACGGACAAACAATTAACGATCGGCAGTGTCACAAACACGTAAGTACACAGTAGCAGAGCAGTAACTACGTCTGTATGTTGACGCTCTTAATATGCACGTCTTTGTGCATCGTTCTTACAGATTTGTATAATCTCAACATGACCGAAATAACCAAGACCTTGTAAAAAAAATTGGTTTAAAAGAATGTCCATGGAGTTTCTTGTCCATTCTTCTCCATAGAGATCTACGCTTTGGAATGGGCATCTACAGTACTTTCGCAATTATCATGGCTTGTGACTGGGACTGTAGCTTCATCTTTTTGTTTTTTGGCCATCCAAAGTGCCTGTAACGGTCTTATTGAAATAAATGCTTTGAGTTTTTGAAGGCAGAGTATAGAAGTTATGAAATACCTACCCAGGACTTTCAGAATTCTTATATCTACCAAATTCTTATATTCTACCAAAAGGCCAAGACAAATGATACAGTTTATATAACAGTTTATAAACCCTTCTTCGATACAATTAACAGTGCTATTTTAAACTTCTTGTTTTTCTCTCCTTCGAGCCTATAATCCTTTAACTAAGATTAAAAAAAAATAGTTCGTGGAGTCCCTCCGCGCGGAAGAAGTGAAACTTCGTAATACTACACGCATGCGTTCGAGTGCCACGCATTCACTCTCGTTATTTTATTGAGCTTCTAAATAATATTTTAATGTTTTATTGTTGTACACTTTTTATTACATAAGTTTATCGAGGTTATTCTACTCATGGAAATTGAGCGAAGGCTGGTCACACCAAAGAGTCGAATGCATGACTGTTTGCACGCCATCTTGCGTACCTAGTAGAACTACGTATTCACAAATCTTGTAATAGCGCCATCTCTTAGTGGGTAATAGAAAATATTCCCCCTCCATGAAAACGTTAAACTTGTTGGAAGTCGCATAAGAAGTTTCACTTCAAAAAAACTATTTGGCAAACACTATATCACGCGTGTAATCTACAAAAGGTAAAGCAGAGTTGAACACTCACAATACCTATGACGGGCATATTAAAATTGACACGAAAAATTGCTCTTCCCTAACCGACAGTCGAACTTACGACCTCAGATACTACAGCCGCTGATATCTCACTCCCCAATACTGTGTTTGACAGATCCGCAGATGCTAGTAAAACAAACATCATCAGTAAACAGTAACGCTATACGTTGCGGAGTATCGTGTGTTACTGTGTGCAGATAAATACAACACCCTGTAGCGTGCTGGCCGGTGGTAATGGGTGAGACATACGGACTCGTAGTTTGATAATATTTATACTTGTTGGGTAATATTTTACTACATTTTTTTTTTAATCTTGCCTTCGATATTGAATTTTGGTTTCGAGATAAAAGGAAAAAATGGTTGTGCGTTGTTTCGTCGCTAATTGTTTCATCGAATTTCGTTTCACATAAATTGTTTCTCATATTATCATTTCATAGAATAATCAATACGCAGAATACTTACTTTGAAGAAATTTAAATCATCAATTTTTGTTTCAAATAAAGTTTAATGTTAGAATATTCATATCATAGAATAACAAATCAAATATTCTTTGTCCACATATTGTTTGTTTCACATAAAACCTATTACGAAGAATTACATTTTATCGAGTGACAGTTTCTAAAACTCATACCTTTGAAAAATACATACCCTCCTATAAAATAACAACATTCACAAAAATAATGCGGTTAAATTCTTGTCAAGTAGGAAAGCAGTCTTTTTATTCTTACTAATGGTGTTCATGCCTGTTGCACGCAGCATGCAAGCAAGCATGTAGCATGCAAGCAAGCATGTAGCATGCAAGTAAGCATGCAACATGCAGCGTGCAAGCAAGCATGCAGCATGCAACAAGCATGGTTTCTGTCACGGCTCCGGCGCTGCGGGGCTCCGGCGGCCCCACGCGAGTTCATCGTCGCAGATGGTATTAACGCTCACGCTATAGCTTGCTTCGGCTTGCCGGCCAGCAAGCCGAAGCAAGCTATAGATGCCACCTGCTCCTCAGCTCGCGGGCCGCCTCATCCCTCCGCGCCTACGCGGGCTTAAATTACACTCTAGGGGTAGGGCAGACAAGACTACGTGGAGTCTGATTTGCAACCATTCGTTTTTGACACTAACTTTTGTAGTACAACATATTGACTTTTAAGGACAATATTTTAATTTAAGGTTAATAATTTCGTTGAAATAAAATACCATGGAAACATACATCGAACAAACAATATTCGTTAAAAAGTAATGTTTGATAAATTTGTTAAATAAAAAAATGTGATTATAAAATTCATTGAAGTGTGTTTCTGTAAAATATGTTTCATTCAAGTAAATAGTAGTTGAAACAAAAATATTCGAAATAAAAATACGAGGACCAAATATTATGTGAAACATTTTCTGGGAAACGAAATTCTGTGAAACTTCTGTCTGCGAAACAAGGTGACACCGGAAAAAATATGTAGGAAAGGAACACTTCATGTTTTGATACAGCAAACGCTCTAGAAAGCCGTACTATTTCTCAAAACTTATTCTGCTTTCAACTTGACATTCCTACTATATTAAGTTTACAACAATATTCTCAAGTAGGAACTACTATTCGACATAGACCTGTACCGATAGAAGATTTAGCAAAACAGTGTTTAAATCTGCAAATCCCAGGCTTTCACTTTGTTGCGTTTATTTACGCCGAGAAGACACCAACTGACTACTGAGGTGATTATTTGTCATTAGTGATTATTTATCATTGGATTTAATTTTAATAAAAAAATATACAGGGTGTAAATCACCTTATCACGAAGCCGTCAACCAAGCATTCTGTACTTTCAAGTACTAAGTAACTTTACGCAAAAATTATTGCTGGGAAACGACTTTTTTTTTGAGGGTGTAAAATCATGTTTTGTGGTAGAACTCAATGTAACGCACTCAAAACATTGTTCTGATGTACGGATTGTATAGTACGGGGGTCGTGGAGGTGTTTAAAGTAAAAATCTTACATTAAAAACTTTTATTTAAAAAAAAAAAAAATAATTCTATTTAAATAAAAATAATAAGTCCATACCTAGATTTGTTCTTAGCTCTAAGCCTTTTGTAACACCTTTATAACATCGTGGAATGCGAATAAGATGAATATAAGGTATACTTGAAGACATGTGACATCTACCAACCCGCACTGGACCCGCGTGGTGGATTACAGACCACTCCCTCTCATAGAGAGGAGGACTGCGTCCCAGTAGTGGGAACATTATAGGCTGATGATGATGATGATGAAGGTATACTTTCCGATATGAAAATACACTTTTTATAAAGTTTGTAGAGCTTTATTTCGAGCACACATTATTCGCCATCCCTCACGCCTGTAACTCACACAGCCCACCTGGCGCCCCCCCTGCACTGGACAATCACAATTATATGAAGATTAACTTCTGCCGGCACGTCACACGACACGCAGACATTATAACTGTAAGGTGTGGCGTGATTACCGCTTGTTAGTTAGTTAGTCACTTTTTGATGGTTATGATATGGATGGAAGCAGGAAATTAGAATGAAAAAAGCGCAAAAAATCGAATCGGAAAAGAAATTTTTGATAGAAGTGTAGTTGAAAGAATGGTCCGTGGCAAAGGGTTTGTCTAGAAAAATGCTTCATATTTTTGGAACGAAGTTCCTTATCGCGCGTTGTGAAAGGGGGCTAGACGGAAAAAATTCTTACGAAAAGTTGTCACGACACTTTTTGCTATAGTAAGCTATTGTAAGGTTTATTTCTTTAAAATAAAGTTGAAATTTCCTTAAATTACGTACAATTGGGGTGTGTATGTGAGTAAGGATAGATATGATTATTATTTTGAGTAACCGAACTACAAAGTACAAATTCGGTTGTGCAGTTAAGTAAGACGTATTGCTTCGAATTAAGGATTAATCTTCCATAAATTAAATATTTTATTTTTCGCACACTAACTTAAATCTTAAATGTATTGATATTAGGTATGTACGTGAAAGGAACTTCGTTCCATCCGGGTGTCCCTTGACACCTCTCAAGTTTTTTTCTTATTTACCGATTGTTTGTAAATGTGTGGGCATTGTAGGCCTTATAGATTCCTAGATCCTTGGTAACTTTTTATCTTGTTCTACGTTTTGTAGTAAGCAACGACTTATTGTCGGGCCTACGATGTCCTCTCATACTCAATTAAGTACTAACGCTGTAACATAGAAAAATTGTAAAGCCAAAAGATTTTAAAAGTAACCATGAAGTTTCTTGCCGGTTCTTCTCTATAGGAAACACCAAACCCGAACTGAGCACCTTTTTGTCGATGTTTTACAAGTGCCCATGTAGGCCTATGTGAAATAAAAAAGATTCCGATTTTGACTACCCTACTTACTTCCAACAAGATAACGGCTGTTGTAAAAGCAGCTAGGATAAACTATGACATTTTGAAGATGGGCAGCGGCGTCATTCGGTTATCTGATAACGGGAATAACATTAAGAGCGTTTATACCTAACGATATTTCATACACACTTTCAAGTCCTTAATTTCCTCGAAAAAGTTACTAAAAAACATTTTCGAAAAATAGTGTTACTGCTACATTAGACCGATTATAATATAAATTATCTATAGAAACAGAAATTTCCAATTAATTTTTTTTTTCAAAAGATTTTGAAAATGTTTTTTTTTTTTTGTAACTTTTTAGACCTATGTATCCTGTTTATGCGTATGAAGTTTCATTAAAATCGGTTTAGTCATTTCGGAACATAAGGACTTGAAAGTTTGTATGAAATGTCGTAACGCGTAAACGATATTAAGTTACTAGTCTTTCACTATCCTTCTGAAGGATAAAATCAAATCAAATCAATTCATTTATTTGCTGGAACATGGGTACATACATGAGGTGTTACAAAACAACAAAAGTTCTTAATGCCATATTCTACCTTAACAGGTGTGCAAATATGTGTTACATGCAATGTTAAATATTTTAATAATAATAGTTTAATAATAATAATTTAAAATTTTAATAATTAGTACATCTAAATTAAATTGTTTCATTTAAATAATCATTTACATTATAATAGGCTTTATTGATTAAATAAGTCTTTAATTTATTTTTAAAGGATATAAAATTCTCGGCCTCCTTTAAGTAACTTGGCAATTTATTATAAATTCTAGGGCCCATACAAAAGACTCTTCTTATATAGAGAAGGCATGAGCAATGAAATAATCACGCTTGCTCAATTTGATTCATTAGTAGCTAATTTAGAGCTGTCCAGGTTATTATGTACTTGGTCGTTCAAAATCTGAGTCATCGATTCAAGCAGAATTAGAAGAAGTAGCTGAGGGTTTCAGCAGTGTATTTGGCAATCAACTCAAATTGAAACTCTACGCTGCAGCGTAGAGTTTCAATTTGAGTTGATTGCCAAATACACTGCTGAAACCCTCAGCTACTTCTTCTAATTCTGCTTGAATCCAGCGCGCTGGTTGGCATATAAAACATAAAACAAAGATTTCCTACGAAAAGAAAATGTTATCTACATAATAATTAATCCCGAAAAATTCACACAATTCAAGAGTGCGTTACGCCGGGTCCCTCACAGTGGGTACTCTCGCGGAGGGAGAGGGAGAGGGCGGTAAAAGCATATTTATGTTAGTTCCTGATTGACGATGATGGCTTCCCCTTGGTTAGAGCCGGGGCGGGGAGCGTGCGGCGAATTGTGGAGAAGGTTTTATTTAAAGAATTTTGTTTATTCGAAAAAGTATCTAAATTAAGATGAGTACTTGGATATAAAAATATATAGATTAAAATAGATACAGTCCTCCTGACCGTTTTCGGTCACGGCGGCCAATTTTGGTGGAGATAAGTCATCGGTGCGGGAGATATTATACTGCAGGCGTGTGTCCGCAGGCACAGGTGCACTCTCTGTTTCCTAACTCTCATAGTCCGATGGGACGGCAATCTGACACGACCGGAGAGAGATCAGGCGCAGGACCAACGGCGTAACGTGCTTTCCGAGGCAGTTGAGTACAGCCGCGTTAAGTTATCCTCTCCAAGCACTCCTTTGTGCCAGGAAAAATATTCACTTTTTAGGCTCATAATATAGTAGACTTTGGGCAGTACATTTTCTTCTTATCCATTGATTCACACTCAAACTACGCAGTAGAAAAAACATTTTATTGTTATATTATTACACTAGCTACTGCCCGCGACTTTGTCCGCGTGAATTTTGGTGTGTTTTTCAGGGATAAAATATAGCCTATGTCCTTCCCCACGAATATTCTATCTCCTTGCCAAATTTCATAACGATCCAATCAGCCGTTTAGTCGTGAAAATATAACAAACAGAGTTACTTTCGCATTTATAATAATAATATGGATTGTCTGAATCAAAAATCCTGTGATTTCAAAACTCGCTTTTTTACTAGCAAAATTTTTGAAAAATTAATACTTAAACAGTTGCTAAGACATTTTAATCTCAACAACCTTCTTCATAACGATCAATATGGCTTTACAAAAGGTCGTTCAACTACAGGTGTGTTACAACGCGGGTGTTGCTTTGTTGAGACACATATTCAACGCATGGGAAAACGCGCAAAATGCAATTGGTGTTTTCTGCGATCTCTCAAAAGCTTTTGATTGCGTTCACCACGATACGCTTTTACGGAAACTACGTTATTACGGTGTTCAAAATGAAGCCCTAAATGTAATAGTTTCGTATTTACAAAATAGATTCCAATGTGTAGATGTTAACGGCGCGAAATCGTCCGGGCTACCTGTTCAGCTAGGTGTACCTCAAGGCTCAATACTGGGACCGTTTTTATTCTTGGTTTATATTAATGACTTACCATATTATTTGAAGGGTATTTGTGAAGTTGTACTATTTGCAGATGATACCTCACTTATCTTTAAAGTAGATAGGAATAGACACGATTTTGAAGAAGTAAACAGCGCTCTATCAAAAGTCACGGATTGGTTCACAACAAATAACCTTGTTCTTAATGCCAAGAAAACTAAAAGTATTAAATTCGCCTTACCTAATGTTAAAAATCTAGGTCCCAACATTATTCTCGGCAATGACGAGCTTAAAACGGTTGACTCAGCTGTGTTTCTGGGTATAACAATAGATTCAAAATTACAATGGGGTCCTCACATATCAAGCCTAGCGGGGAGACTTAGTTCGGCCGCATACGCCGTCAGAAAAGTTAGACAATATACTGACGTTGATACAGCACGGTTAGTCTATTTTAGTTACTTTCACAGTGTTATGACCTATGGTATTCTGCTGTGGGGCAAAGCCGCTGATATCCAAAATATATTCGTTCTTCAAAAACGAGCGGTTCGTGCAATTTACCAGCTGGGTGCACGAGTATCTCTGAGAGATTTTTTTAAAGAGATTGGTATTCTCACGGTGGCTTCACAATTTATTTTAGCTAACATTTTATATATTAGACAAAATATCCATTTGTACTGTAAAAACAGTGATATTCACAACATAAACACTCGAAATAAGCATAAACTACGTGCTCCCTTTCACCGGCTTCATAAGGTTCATAATTCATTCGTAGGGCTTGGTATAACATTTTACAACAAGCTACCATCTTCCTTTTTAGACTTGCCATTTAATGTGTTTAAAGCTAAAGTGAAATCTAACCTTTGTTCAAAAGCCTACTATTCCATTAACGACTACTTAAACGATAAGAATAGTTGGTCGCTGGGTTGAACTCAAGACAATGTTTATGTTCTTTCTTTCTCTAATTAGCTTATGGTATTATATAACTTCACGCGTAGTTTTTTTTTTTTTTACTTTATATATTTTTTTATTTTTTTATTTTATTTTACTTTATCTTTATTATTATTTATCTTTATTTTTATTTTATTCGTCTGTATGCACGTGTAAGCGGGCACGCCCTTTATGTCTGGAGGCTTTATTTATTCTTGAGTATATTTTTTAATATTTTATTTTATTATTGGTGTGTGCTAGCTAACATGTGACATTAATTTGATATAATGGATTCCTTGTTTATATAAACTTGAACACTTTTGTATAGAATCTGGTTCTTCTAACCTAACAGACAGATGTGTTGCTGGGGAGTTTGTTCCGCCACTTCTTCTTCCCAGCTAAACACTAGGAAGTGGCGAAGGGCGGGCGTTTTGGGGGACTGTCTCTTGTAATTTTGACGTTCAAAAAGTGCTGATTATCAGCCTAGTTTGAATAAATGACTTTTGATTTGATTTGATTTGATTTTGACTATCTCACTGAACACAAAATACCAACTTGACATTACCTAACAATTCTCCAAAACCTGATGCAGTATAATATGAAACACGAACATAGCAATTCGTCGTTTAGAGGCCGCACCTGACTCACTTAACGCACTCTACACTCTGCAGATTTTCTACTGGGGACATAATGGCAACATTTTACATCTGCACTGTATGAGAATGAGTGTATGAGTGTATGAATATCACTGTACTTACTCAAGGAGAATATGATAGTATGATATAGTTGTCTGGTGAAATATATATATATATATACTAGTTGTCCCGCGCAACTTCGTCTGCGTCACATTTTCTCCGTTTTCGCAACATTTTTCATTGCTGCTCCGCTCCTATTGGTCGTAGCGTGATGATATATAGCCTATGTCCTTCCCCAGGTTGAAATCTATCTTCTTGCCAAATTTCATTAAGATCCAATCAGCCCTTTAGTCGTGAAAAAGTAACAAACAAACAAACAAACATACAAACAAACAAACAGAGTGACATTCGCATTTATAATATTAGTAAGTATGGATATTGAAAACAAAGAAGGAAAACTAAACGGAAAGGAGACGGGCGAAAGTGGACCCAAAGAATCTATTAATTAACGAAGCTCCGTTCCAGTGTAAACATAGAATAATTATAACTATAATTATACTAGCTGTACCCAGCATGCGTTGCAATGCACTTTTTACTACCCACCTACCCTATCCGACCTACCTACCCTATCCTACCTACCCTACCCGACGCTACCTACCTACCTACTCTACCCTACCCTACCTACCTACTCTACCCTACCCTACCCTACCCTTACTACCTACCTACCCTACCTACCTACCCTACCCTACCTACCTACCCTACCCTACCCTACCTACCTACCCTACCTACCTACCCTACCCTACCTACCTACCCTACCCTACCCTACCTACCTACCTACCCTACCCTACCTACCTACCCTACCTACCTACCTACCCTACCTACCTACCCTACCCTACCTACCTACCCTACCCTACCTAACCTACCCTACCCTACCTACCTACCCTACCCTACCTACCTACCCTACCCTACCTACCTACCCTACCCTACCTACCTACCCTACCCTACCTACCTACCCTATCCTACCTACCTACCCTACCCTACCCTACCGTATCCTATGTCCTTCTCCTGGCTCTAAACTACCTCCCTGCCAATTTTCAGCTAAATCGGTTCAGCCGTTCTTGAGTTATAAGTGAAGTAACTAACACGACTTTCTTTTATATATACAGGGTGTAACGGAAAGGGTATATACATCCTTAAGGGTGTGCTACAGACCATCAAACTGAACATGTTTCTCATCATAAAAAAATTTTGCAGCAAAAAAAAATATCAGCTGCCTGTACATTTGGGTCGAATAGGTATTGCAATTTTCTATGGGGCAGCAGATATTTTTTTTGCTGCAATTTTTTTTTTATGATGAGAAACATGTTCAGTTTGATGGTCTGTAGCACACCCTTAAGGATGTATATACCCTTTCCGTTACACCCTGTATAGATTAAATATTTATTTAATAGACACGGGAATCAAAAGTTAAAAATAATTTCAATTTATTTATTAATTTATTCCGTCTCCTTTAGTTAGCCTGCGGGGTAATTGCGTAACACAATCATTATTCCAATGCCATTAATTGGTAACCGACTTCAAAAAAGGGACGATGTTTTCGTTACCTCATAACTCCGTTATTTATGAAACGATTTGAAAAAAACTTTTTTTATTTGAAAGTATATACTTTCCGATTGCTACCATAGAAATTCATCATTCGTCAAAATCGGTTCAGTAGTTTGGTTTTTTAATCAAAATAGCTGGTAAACATATGATTACTGTATAATATCACCTAAGTAAACGAAATAAGAGCACTCACATTTCGCCAGTTACTATTTCAAGCCCCATGTAATAGGGTAGCGAGCCTATTGCCATCAATTGGGCGCAAATCCAGACTCCATACTGCTACTGAGAAATTACTAATCGAAAAACCCAATAACACTTTGCCCAACCTGGGAATCGAAACCAGGTCGGGCATCTTATGCTCAGCAGTCGTGCTTGCGACCACTACACAACCTGTTTTTTTTATATCCCATAACTCTAGGATATGATTGAAACCATATCAAAGAATCAACTGGCATATGAATTGTTTCAATAATACTTTTTTATCATATTTTTACGCATTTTTTTAGCTTTAAATATGAGTTATTGGTTTGAATAAAAATAATTACTTGTATTTATCAATGTAACTACTACTATTTTACTACACTACTGCGAAGTTTGGCAACCTCGCAAAAGTAAAGATTCGTCATACTGGTGACAAATTTTGACCTAATTTAATTATGATTGATGATATCTCCGAAACTATGATTTTTTTGTACCTACCACCTATTCTGGGAGTTTCAGTATTATTTTTACCTACAGAATAACAAGATATAAAAAAAAAACAGGTTGTATAGACCAACGAGGTAGTCTATCTATCAGTAAATTGATTTCGTTCAGTGTTGAATAAGGCATTAGAAAGCTACTAAGTACAATAAACGGTAAATAGAAAATTAGCTTCGCAGACATACCTATTCATAAGACAACTCTGCTGCCTCATTTGTGATTGGTTGCTTCGTGTAAGGTTCGCCAACCACTACAATACTAGCGCTATGAGACGCTTTTGGTGATTTGAGTTTGTAACACCTTACTTTTAAGTAGCGTCGCGCGTCGGCGAAGATCATTATCTGCCTAGCCTTTTCCCAATTTTATTCGGGACTGCTTCCAGTCTTATCAGATGCAGCTGAATACGAGTATTTTACATGGAGCGGCTGTTTATTTACCCTCCAGAAACCGAGTTAGTACTGGGTAATTCGAAAACCCTTGGTAAGACTGGTTGTCAGACTTTCGAGCCACTGACTACCTGTAACGACTGTCAAAGATCTACAAATGACAGCCGGGACCAACGGCTTAACGTACTTTCCGAGGCACGGAGAAAATTCGGTAGTAATGATGGTCACTCATCAACAAACCGACCGTGGCAGGAGCGGTTGTTATTATTTAGCCACAAGCACCTCGTCGCGTCGCCGTCGAAGATAACCCATTAAAAGTGATGATTAAGTACAAAGTCAATTGTTTCTTTCAAAAAATTTTTTTTTTTTTGTTATCCTACATAACGTCCCACTGCTGAGCAAAGGCCTCCCCTTTCTTCTTCCATACCTCTCTATCCTGAGCGATCTCTAGCCATGTTAGCCCCGCGAACAGGATCAGATCGTCACGCCACCTTCGCCGTGGTCGACCTCTACGGCGCTGTCCTTCCTCAGGCGTCCAGTGTGTTACCATCTTTGCCCATCTCTCCGGGTGCATCCGTGCTACGACATAAGCTACTTGAGTTATGGACCGCAGCGTGGTGTTTCTAACGCGATTTGCTTAACACCTATTATGCTGCGCTCCATTGCTCGTTGGCAAATCTTGAGTTTGGACTTCTGTTGTTCAGTAAGTGACTTTGTGTTCTTTCAAAATATAGTTTTTAATTAAGCAAGACAAAACAGAAAACAGCAAAACAACACTTACCTTCATGGTTTAATTAAAACAGCAAAATCCTTCATAATCATCATTCTAACACCACATTAATTTCAAATAACAGCCAGTATTTATTATAAAGTCGCCCAACAAGCAATGAAGGGTTGAATCGTAACCAGGCAATTAGCTAATGGCTATCTAATCCGGCAGTGAAGGGTTAACGTTGACAAAACAACGCGCAAATTATTTAGATTGGTCTTTTATACCCTGCAGCTATACTTAAGTAATGACTGTTGATTTCAATGATCTGTGTTTCAAAGAGATACTTCAACGTAGGTGGTAGGTACTTAAAGTGATTCGTGCAATGTTTTTAGTATTTGCTTACTGTAAAGCAGAACTTTGTAAAGGAAATCAGTACGTCGATTCTGTAAAATTCAGACGACAACTCACATCGCGATCCACTGTCACTTCGCGTAAGGTTCAAAATGACCTTGATTTTGTAGCCAAGGGAGCGTCGAAGTGACGGGGAAATAACGTCGTCATCTCATACCTACTTTATCTGTCAAAATCTCCCTGTTAATTTAGTTCAACTCGCTAACACGCTCGTAAGGGTGGCGCTAGTGTAAATTCGAATTATCAACCGGGTTTTTAGAATGCCAATCAAGAAACTCACAAGTCACAGCGGATTCAGATTCCAAGTTCTAAGTGAGGTCTTACAGAATCAAGACTCTAGATTTCTGAAAAACTCAAATAAAAAGTACCTAACCAAAGATTGTCTGCCAATCGACTCTAATATTCTAGGAAACTTTCAAATATGATAATAATAGTATCCAATACGCAACGCAGTTGGACCTTTTTTGTAGCTCAAAATCTGCTTAGCCTTTTCTCAACTATGTTGGGGTCGGCTTCCAGTCTAACAGTTGTAACAAGATTATGATTCAAAAGTTTCTTGCCCATTCTTCTCCATAGAGATCTACGCTTTAGAATGGGCAACTACAGTACTTTCACAGTTATTATGTCTTGTGACTGGGACTGTAGCTTCATTTTTACTGTTTTCGACTATTCAAAAGTGCCTGTAATTGGCCTACTTGAAATAAATGATTTGATTTTGTCTAACCGGATGCAGCTGAATACCAGTATTTTTGACTGGAAATACGATGCCTTTGTTAAGACTGGTTGTCAGTCTTTCGGATCACTGACTACTCGTAACTACCGTCAAAGATCTACAAATGACAGCCGGGGACCAACCGCTTAATGTGCTTTCCGAGGCATGGAGGAAACTAGGTTTGTATGTAATGGGAATTTATTACCTATGATAAATAAAAAAATAACACCAAGCCAGAAATCTCCAAAGGCTCAGGCAGAGGTTATACTTCCAGACTCCAGAGATACGAAAAATTCAATGCCTATTGCTATCCACCGGGCAAGAAATACGCCCAATAACACACTTTGCCCAAACAAATTGGGAATCTCACCCAGGACCTCATGCTCGGCGGCAGCGCTTGCAACCACTAGACCAATAAGCCTTTCATTAAGACCAATTAGGAATACCTTACCTTTGAATATTTTCAGAGAGATATAATTAAAAAAAAAATAACCAGCTGTATTATAAACTAGCCGTTGCACGTGACCTTTATAGATCATCATCATCATCAGTCTATAATGTTCCCACTGCTGAGACACAGGCCACTATGTAAGGGAGTGCGTTGTAATCCACCAAGCCGTGCGGGCAGTGCGGGTTGGTAGATGTCTCATGTCTTCGAATTTTGGTTCTAGGACATGCCGGTTTCCTCACGATGTTTTCCTTCACCGTTTTTGAGAGCAGCGGTGATGAAATAAATTACACAAAGTAATGCGCCTGCCTAGGTTGATTCACGGCTTACTGCTCGTAATGGCGGCCACCACTGGGCCATCAGACCTTTATCCGCGTGAATTAAAAAAATATAAAAAAATACTCCCTATTTTAATTGGATTATATTACTGATTTCAAGTTTTTTTTTTGTACGGAACTATAGTCCTTTTGGTAAAATAAAAGTAGCCTAAGTTACTCTTTATAACATCAGCTATATGCCAGTAAAAGTGCCATCAAATGGGTCCAGCCGTTTTGGAGATTAGCTGGAGCAAACCGGCACCGTTTATACTTTCATATGCATTGCATAAAAAATCTGTTTATTTGAAATTACTAACACACACTTAAATATTTGTAAAGATACTAATGAGGTTTGAAGACCTGAAAAATATGGACTAAAAACATTATTTATCGTAATTATTTCCCTTCCTCATACCCATTTATCATAAACAGACCACATAATACTAATGCATAACAAATACATAATAAGATGAGGTTATAGATCAAATAGTGAGGCCGTATGACCCGTAGTCGATAATGAGGGTACATCATTAATATTGTGTCACGGTGTATGATTGATTGGGTATTGTGTGTTTGTGACACAATGGTCGCTAGTTTTTTTTTTTCATTATGTTGGTAATTTGTCAACCATTTTTAATGTACATAACAAAAACTCAAAGCATTTATTTCAATTAGACCATTATAGGTACTTTTAAAAGTCAAAAAAGCAAAATAAAACGCGAAGCTACAGTCCCAGTCACTGGGTATAATAACTTGTGTAAGTACTGTAGGTGCCCTTTCCAAAGCGTAGATCTCTATGGAGAAGAATGGGCAAGAAACTCCATGGACACTCTTTTAAATCAAAATATGTTACAAAATCTTGGTTACATCATTCATGTTAAGAATTACAAATATCTGAGAACGATGTAGAAATACGTGCAATTTAAGAGCTTCCAGAGTAAAATATTAAATCGGTAATTCAAAAATAAAGTAATTAAAATAAACCGTGGCAGCTTAGAGATGACCAGTCACAACCGATAGCGCCCGTTCACGAACATGCCGCATCAGCCATCATTCAACTCAACCATATTGAAGGGAACTAAATGACCCGACATTCCCGCCACCATCCGCGTGACGTCACCCACATTTCGCCAGTTATGTTTAAGTCTCATGTAACAGGGGTCGAGCCTATTAACATCAACCGGGCGAAATTCCTGATGGAAAATCTCAATAACACTTGTCACCAGACGCGCTTGCGACCACTAGTACCTACAACGAGACAGTCTTTTTAATCTATGGTGCTGAAAATGGAAGCCGTCACGTAGATTAAAAAACTCTGTAGTATAGTATGACCACTTTAAGTGTGCTGCTCAAGGTACGTACGGTAAACGGTACGTGCGTTACTTGTCAAGAAACTTTAGCATCGATATGTCAAGTTGGTTGAAATACTAAACATTCATGACAGATTAGCCAATAAAGCCAACATCGGGAAGAGAGGAAGGTATCTATAAACTTTTCCTAGACCACAGGGCCTATATAATGTGTAACATATTGAATCAACTCCTTATTTTGAATCATATTCCATCGGAGTTTTCCTGAGGTTTTTTAGGATTCCGTAGTCAACAAGGAACCCTTATAGTTTCGGTATGTCCGTCTGTCTGTCCGCGGTTTAGCTCAAAAACTGTTGGTACTAGAAAGTTGTAATTTGGCATGAGTATACACGTTAATGAAGCTGGAAAAGTGGTAAAGAGACGCGGCGCGTCGTGCGGTGGGTCTCCGTAAGTGAGCCCTAAAAGTTTCCTGGCAAAATCCGGTGGAATATGATTCAATATAAGGACCTGAATGCACTCTGCGGAGGGCTGTCCCATACATCTTGTATAACTTTAGATTTTTGCGTGACATCAAGTATGAACCGTCTCATCGCATCGCGTTTTGTCTCCAAAAATCCAAATCTCAATAATAATTTTCCGTTTTTTTATTTCAGTTGTTTTTTTATTAGTCTTTCTCATCCAATCACTTACCGTGCTAGTACTCAGCTCGTCACAATACTAATCGGCGGGTCTACACGCGTCACTGCCCACCCCCGTACAGTCAAGCGTGATAGTGTCAATATAAATACCACCCTGCGTTCATATCGAGTAGTGGATGGAAGCCGTTTTGACTTTCATTTTTTTTTTTTTTGTGCAAATTTTGGTATTGTTAGGTTCTCGGTTTTTTTTTGGTGAAAGTTTGGGGAATTCAAGTAATTTACCATATCTAACTCAATTTCCGACTGCCTCGTTCTGTCGACTGCCTCGTTCTGTCGACTGCCTCGTTCTGTCGACTGCCTCGTTGCGTTGGTCTAGTGGTCGCAATCACGCCTGCTGAGCATGAGGTCCTGGGTTCGATTCCCGGTTTGGGCATATTGTTATTGGGTTTTTCCATCAGGAACTTCTCAGTAGCAGCCACGGAGTCTAGATTTGTGCCGGGTTGATGGGCATAAGCTCGCCCCTATTACATGGAATTTTATAAAAATGTGGGTGTACTATTAAGTACACCTCACCCATCGGGGATTACAGGCGTGATGTTAAGTTATTACTAGATAATTATTTTTCCTGAAAAGTGCTGAATAAACACTCATAGCAATCTTTACGAACGTATACCTAATCAAAGTTCTAATCGTAGCCATGAGTTGTTGAAGTGCACTCACAAATCAATGAATTCTTCTCAACGACAAAATCACAAAATAACTTCACCAAAACTTATCAAACCGTGTCCTCTTCATTCTTCAATATTCACTGCTAAAACAAAAAAAAAACCGGCCAAGTGCGAGTCGGACTCGCGCACGAAGCGTTCCGTACCATTATTTATAAAATCGATCAAAAAAGAATACTTTTTTCTATAGGAGCCCTCTTAAATATTTATTTTATTCTGTTTTTAGTATTTGTTGTCATAGCATCAACAGAAATACATAATCTGTAGAAATTTCAACTTGCTACCTATCACGGCTCATGAGATACAGCCTGGTGACAGACGGACTGACAGATGGACGGACGAACGGACGGACAGCGAAGTCTCAGTAATAGGGTCCCGTTTGACCCTTTGGATACGGAACCCTAAAAAACACCGTTCATCTTGCATTGTCTCTTACTCAGTAGTCAGCAATCACCTCGATTACTGCCGGGGACAATGAGAAGCAGTGGCGCGTACACCCTATGTATTGCTGTCATAATGGTGGAAGATTGCTGCGATATTATTGCTGTGATTTTTAGGAATATTGGTCTTGATTTGAGTCAAGGAATTTTGGGATTAATGACAGCGTTTTATGGTGGGATTAAAAAGAGAAATTGACGTTTTTTCGATGGGTTTTTAAAGTAAGTGAACTCAGTTACAGATAGATTTGGTATCTATGGTGAAATGAAATATTTAACTTTCATACATTTTTTATTGAAGTGAAACTTCTTATGCGACTTTCAACAAGTTTAACGCTATCATGGAGGGGGAATAGAAAGAGACAGAGCGAGAGTGAATGCGTGGCACTCGAACGGATGCGTGTAGTATTATGGAATAGTTTCAATTCTTCCGCGCGGAGGGACTCCACGCACTATTCCATATACAACGTTCACAAACATCATGATTCTAGCCTTCTCCCAAATTTTTGAGGTCGGCTTCCAGGCCAACCGGGTGCAGCTGAATTTCAGAATTTTACATGAAGTCTAACCCCACAATCCAATTAGTACTGGGTAATACAATACCCCTTGGTAAAACTGCACCAACCGACCGATCTACCGATCTACCAACCCGCACTGGGCCCGCGTGGTGGATTACAGCCCACTCCCTCTCATAGAGAGGAGGCCTGTGTCCCAGCAGTGGGAACATTATAGGCTAGTGATGATGATGATGGTAAAACTGGTTGTCAGACTTTCGGGCCACTGACTGCCTGTAACAACTGTCAAAGATCTACAAATGACAGCCGGGACCAACGGCTTAACGGTACTTTAAGGGGCTCGAACGAAACTTGGTATATTATGCTGGTCACCTATCCACAGACCGATCTTGGTAAGCGCGGCTTATCCTTGAAGATCGAACTGAAAAAGTAACTACATGAATAAATGCCATGGAGTACAAAAAAAACAGTGTGTGGAGTCCCTCCGCGCGGAAGAAGTGAAACTTCGTAATACTACACGCATGCGTTAGAGTGCCACGCATTCACTCTCGTTATTTTATTGAGCTTCTAAATAATATTTTAATGTTTTATTGTTGTACACTTTTTATTACATAAGTTTATCGAGGTTATTCTACTCATGGAAATTGAGCGAAGGCTGGTCACACCAAAGAGTCGAATGCATGACTGTTTGCACGCCATCTTGCGTACGCAGTAGAACTACATAGTCATAAATCTTGTAATACTGCCATCTCTTAGTGAGTTATAGAAAATATTCCTCCTCCAGCGTTAAAATTGTTGGAAGAAGCATAAGAAGTTTTAATTCAAAAAGTATAGCATGTTGACTTGGACGTCGACGACCGTAGAGACAGCAACTGATCTGTCTTACACTCACCGTCTGCCCTTGTCCCATGTTACTTGACCAGTCTGTCCAAAACTAACTAAAAAAACATATCGTGCTTTTCTGCCAAAATTTACACCTAATTAACAGCCCCTACCCGTAGATGGCATGATGCTCCTAATTATCACGGAGCGACAGTTGCTGGTTCAATGGTGCGTGCATGCTATCGCCATATGGTGTGAGGGTCAGCAGAGTAATGTTGGTAGGGTAGTAGTGCTGCTGTTTTTTTTATGATTAAGATGGTAATGATGGGTGATTGGTTTTGGTAATGGCATGTTCGTTAAATTACACACTGATATTAAATAGGCACTGAATAAAAAAAAAGCTTTATTGCATAAACTTGTACAACTTTTACAGTAAATCTTACATAGGGACTTCCTTTTAAGTAAATTATATACCTGTGCTAGGAGGCCCCGCTCTTCAATTACAAAAAAAAAATGGTAAAAGTACTGTACAAAAATTAAATTAAATGTAATCAAGAAATTATAAGTAATATGTAAAATTTAAAAAAAAAATACAAAAAAATAAAAAAAAATATAAAAGAACTAAAATACATAAAATACCTTGTTTATTTTTATCTAAGCGAGTGCCATGATGAAGGGGAAATAGAGCTATGACTTTACCTCGGTTTATCACAGCATCCTAATGCTGCTTCTGGGTCTGCAATTAAGTTGAAGTTATTAGGTACTTAAATTGGCAATTTATGTTGTGTTCCGCTTCTCTGTTCTTCGATCATTATAATCTCGTCAAGGTTCGAGTGAAACGGTTTCAGGTAGCCGTTTCAGGGATTAATGAAAGTGTGACTGAGAGGAGAATGCTAAGGGGGATTTGTGTAACGCGAATGGATAAAATAAGGAATAAGTACATTAGAGGAAGTATGAAAGATTCGTGTTATGGACATGTGATGCAGAGGAATGATAAAAAAGTTGTTGTGAGGAAAGTTTTGAGTATGAATGTGGAAGACCAAAGAAACGATGGATGGACTGCGTGAAGGATGAAATGGCAAGAAAGGAGCTATGTCTGTTGAGATGACGAGTAATAGCGAAGTATGGAAGAAGTAGTCATGCTGCGCCGACCCAAAATAACTTTAAAAAGGGCAGGAGATTAAAAATGATGATGAGTACGTTAGAGGGCTTGCGGTCGCTAGTAACTGATATTTCTGTACTTGTGGCACCGCCAATAACGTACCTTGCAAGAACATCCCATAGCTTCCTTTTACCCTATCCACAGTAGATAATGCATCCAAATTCCTCTTTATATCTGCCATAACCTTCACACCTATACATAAAAAGCTCAGACAAACGCGAACACGAAGATGTTTTGAGGGCATTTTCCTCAACTTGTCCGCAATATGTATGTATAAGTATAGCTAGTAGCGATGTACAGCGCTGTATAGCATCGATTCAGCGCTTTTAATCCTCTTAATGGAAGCGGGGTTGAAAAGGGAACAGGGAATACTATGGAGGTGTCGTTAGTAGAACAAATTTAAGAAGTTTTATCTTATAAGTTTGGTGTTTCGTGTGTTTACAATATCAAACTACAACATTTTGTAGTTTGAGTTTTGGATGGGGTTTTATGTGCTGCCCTCATCATCTGCCTAGCCTTTTCCCAACAATGTTGGGGTCGGCTTCCAGTCTTACCAGATGCGGCTAAATATCAGAAATTTTATATGAAACTACTGCATATCTGACCTCCAAAACCCAGTTAGTACTGGGTAATACGATACCTCTTGGTAATTAGCAGCTAGCTTTATTGGAATTGATTATGTTACAACTGGTCTCTACCTATTAAAAACCAAGATAGTTTTTGTTTCATCAACCAGAGAATATAGGCCTGACTTAAACATCTCCACATAAACCGTCTATGTGGCGAACTAGAGAATAAATACAGGATGGAAGAGACATGGACGCGAAAACGTCATTCTGATACTCCATCTATAATTAAAAAAAAAAAAAAGATGTTCCGTACATATTGCCCGTTTAAGTATTGCACTTTTGTAGGAAACAGCTTGTACAGTTTACGTACACACCGTCAGGCTGCAAACGCAGCAACCTACTATTCTCTTTCGTATTTAAAACAATGTATAATATAATTATAAGTAAGTTGACAAATTACATATACCTACGCGAACACCGCGGATTAGCATCCAACCTACTCTTACTTACTTGTGATCGATACTCTAATAAACCTTTAGTGTTACCAAATCTGTGTGTGTTTACGTCAGCTCACCTAACTCCAAGTACTTACTTAGGTACTTGCCACTTCTTACTTAAAAAGCGAGTGTAAGGTACCAACTACTATGGGACCTAGCTGTTTTCTCTTCTAATTACCGATGAATACTTTATATGTACGGGCACCCAGAATCGGTGTGCCTTCTACCCCAATACGCTTACAACCCCATTTACTTAAACCTTTGCAACTTCATATCGCCAAAACTCTCCACAAAACGTATTGTCCCCAAGATCGTCTCCACCGCCTCCCCTGTTCTATTCAAGTGGTGAGCCTTATGTTTTTGTTTCGGTAGCTCCGCGAGTATTACCCGTGGCGTTGGCGACACTTACCGCTCGCACTTGTTACCACGAGAATATTTTTTTTTATGTTACTGCTGTGGAATCCTTATACAGGGTGGGAAACCACGTTTTCAGAACACGAAGAAGTCGAAATCATCGAAATTTTTAATCGGTAAATTAAAAATAAGCAGCTGTCCTATATATTTTGACCGTGTCACCTGACCCGCGGTTCCTGCCTCTGCGGGATCAGTGGACTAAAGAGCCTGTAAGGCAGTGTAAGGCAATACCTTATACTATACAAGGTGTTGTTTTGCATCCTCGTCATAATTCAGGAGTTTGTCACAAAACACATAAATAATCAATTAAAATTACTGTAAGTACTTAGTTCATAATTAATTAACGCTGTTTTTTTTTGGTTTCTTAAGTTTGTCAGTATTTCAGAATAACCCCCTTAACGTGGTTCAGGGAATAAGAAATTATCGAATAAACGTTTGAGATTGTTTGTATGTGTGGAAGCGCGGTTATAGGGCGAGGATGAGACGGGCCGCGTTTCAAACACCAGTTATTCACACTTACCGATTTACGTAAATAAGAAAAAAAAAACCTACCCATTTTATTATTGATTCGGGATGAGAATCATTAGCATAGTTACATCCTTGAATTTGACAAGGATGCAAAACTACACCTTGTATACTTTATATACTTTCGGAGGAAAAGGCAGATTTTTTTTTATTTTAAATTACCCATCGTGCCACTGATTAGCTTGTAACGATTTTCGATCTACAATTGACAGCCGGCACCACCGGCTTGGTGTGCTTTCCGAGGCATGGCGGAAACTTGGTATGTAATGGGTGGTCACCCATCCACAGACCAACCTAGGCAAGCGCGGCTCTACCTGAAGACTGATCCGAGTGGCTTTCAATATTGAGCCACGAGCTTCTAAAGTCAGAATCAAAAATTAAAACATTTTATTTTACATAGGCTAACATGGGCACTTATAAAACGTCGACAAAAGGTGCACGGTTCGGGTTCTACAAAGGATTACAATAATAAACACCTTGATAGCAGAAGTTTTGAAGAAATAGATTTGGTCTTTATTTTTAACTCATTCAATGACGCAAGTTTCCTAGATGAAGTCAATCAATCAATCAAAATATTTTATTTTACATAGGCCTACATGGGCACTTATAAAAGGTCGACAAAAGGTGCACGGTTCGGTTTGGTCGTTTCCTATGGAGAAGAACCGGCAAAAAACTCCATGGTTACTCTTTTAAAATCATTTGGTTTTACAATATTTGAAGTTACAGCGTTAGTACTTAAGTTTGGGAGGATATAGCGTAGGCCCGACAATAAGTCGTTGATTACTACAGAACAGAAAAAGAAATACTGCATTGCAAGACTGTATCTTTCATATATCTTTCTTTCATATTCACATTCATGCTCAGCATTGTCACACTTTGTAAGTAACTAAATGCAACTTATGAAACAAACATGTTTAATGAGGCTTTCCGCCAAAACAGAAATAATTCCTTCAAATTACTCGTAACAATCTAAATGATGTTTGCACCGTCTATACTCATTCCAAAAACAATCAAAATTGGAGAGCATTTCAAATGCTAATACATTGGCTCAGTGGCGCCCTCTACTTGCGGATATGAACGGCAATTTGAATACTATTACATCCGGCGGCGCTGTTTGACCTCTTCACTTAATATTGGGAGACTGAGTTTAAAGGTATTGGATTCTAAACCCCATCTGAATTTGTTTGCTATGTGCTTAAAGTTTTTAAATTGAGGATTGAATTGGATTTCGTGAAAATGGGTGTTATCAAACTCAAACGCAAAGCATTTATTTCAATTAGACCATTACAGGCACTTTTGAAAGTAAAAATACAAAAAAAAAACACGAAGTTACAGTCCCAGTCACAAGGCATAATAACTTGTGAAAGTACTGTAGTTGCCCGTTCTAAAGCGTAGATCTCTATGGAGAAGAATGGACAAGAAACTCCATGGACACTCTTTTAAATCAAAAAATGTTACAAAATCGTGGTTACATCATTCATGTTTAGAATTACAAATATGTGATAACGATGTAGAAATACTGTTACTGAAAAAATCTTAAAGGAAAAACCTAATAAACTTTTGCCCGAGCTGGGATTGTGCGTGGAGCCCCTCCCCGCGGAAGAAGTGAAACTTCGAAATACTACCACGCATGCGTTCGAGTGCCACGCATTCATTCTCGTTATTTTATTGAGCTTCTAAATAATATTTTGTAGTTTTCTTGTTGTATTATTTTTATTACATAAATTTATCGAGGTTATTCTACTCATGGAAATTGAGCGAAGGCTGGTCACACCGAGTCGAAGCATGACTGTTTGCTCGCCATCTTGCGTACCTAGTAGAACTACGTACTCACAAAACTTGTAATACTGCCATCTCTTAGTGAGTTTTAGAAAATATTTCCCCTCCATGGTAGCGTTAAACTTGTTGGAAGTCGCATAAGAAGTTTCACTTCAAAAAAATAGTGCGTGGAGTCACGCATACACTCTCGCTCTGTCTCTTTCTATTACCCCTCCCGAGGCGCGTTGAACGTTTAATGCAATAGTGCTTTAATACCCCCTCCATGATAGCGTTAAACGTTTAACGCAACCTTGTTGGAAGTCGCATTAGAAGTTTCACTTCAAAAATGGTAAACTATCCAATACGAAACAGACACAAATACTCACTTTCCGATGTTTACACATAGATGCAAAGCTTAGTTCGAAACACCACTTGTCTGTGGACGTCACGCCGCTATCAGGCACTAGGCGGCTAACATCAAAGCGACGTCTGCCAGATAAGAGCGTCTGATTCTCGAGGACTACACAAATACATTCAAGTATTTTTAGCTACCGGCCTTTGAGTGGCTGTATGATGGTATTTTTATGGGTGTTGTGGTAGTGGTAAATGTTATTTATAGTTGTTTTGCTGTTTTTATGAGGTTATTATTATAGTAAGACCAGAGGCAATGCAAAGAAAGAAAAAGTATTTATTTACCTTGCAAAGGTTGTCCTGTGCAAGATAAATAAATACTTTTTTTCTATATAAAAAACCGACTAAGTGCGAGTCGGACTCGCGCTTAAAAGGTTCCGTACCATTTTTTTTTTTTTTTGTATGGGACCCCCTTAAATATTAATTTGATTCTGTTTTTAGTATTTGTTGTTATAGCGGTAACAGAAATACACACTGTAGAAATTTCAACTGGCTACCTATCATGGTTCATGAAATCATGAGTCAACCTGGTGACAGACGGATGGACAGCGAAGTCTCAGTAAAGGTCCCGTTTGAGTCTTTGGGTACGGAACCCTAAAAAGTAAAAATAAGAAACAAATTGAATATAAAAGAAACTTAATTGCTCCTTGGTAGCACGAACGCGCGGTGGCAACGTTAACACGTCGAATTGTTTATCGAAAATACAATATTACTATCCTATAGCATGTTGGTTAAACTTTTTGCGATAACCACAATATTATCATCACCCATACATTAAAATAGATAAATTTTTAAAATTGAGTTAATGTTATACCTAAGTCATCTGCACGCGTAGCATGATCGCCGTAGAAACGGGCTATATCGACGGAAGAAAAGACAAACTGACACACTGTCATTGTCTATCTGTCATTATGTCGATTCTTCCGTAGACAAAACTCGTTTCTACAGTGGTCATGCTACGCGTGCTGCCTAGCCTTTTCCCAAAGGGGGTTGGGGTCGGCCTCCAGTCTAACCACATGCAGCTGAATAATAGTATTTTACATGGAACAACTGCCTATCTGACCTCCACAACCCAGCTAGTCCTGGGTAATACGATATACCTTGGTAATACTGGCTGTCAGACTTTCGCACCACTGCCTACCTGTTACGACAGACAAAGATCTACAAATGACAGCAACGGCTTCACGTACTTTCCGAGGCACGGAGGAAACTTGGTATGTAATGAGCGGTCATCCATCCACGGACAAACCTAGGCAAGCGCGGCTTAACCTGTAAATCGACCCGTGCGGCTGTTATTATTTTAGCCACGAGCTCCTAAAACTACCTATTAAAGACCTTAAAACTTACAAGAGTTCTTATTCCGAACGTTGGAATCGAAAAGCCACCTTAGTTCTCCTTATACTCTATGTATTAGAAATGGCTCCTCATTCCATACGGACACACTTTTGAATTCTATTTTAAGATAAGTATGATATCAAAACCACCTAAAGACCACTTTTAAGTCAAACTAACGCTAAGGTGCTTTTGGTCACCATAAGGTCATCATAAGGTTATATTATTTGAGGAATTTTCTTATAAGTTTTGTGTTCCAAGTATGTTGAAAAGGCTCTTGGAAGGCCGGAAATATGCTTATCCAGTGAAGTGTGAAAGTGATATGATTTTATCTTTTCATGGTCCAATAATTTTTGTTTCTAAAGAATTGCATGAATCTATGGATGATGCATTGAGAAATCGTCTTTTGTTTGTTAGTGGCTTGGAAGCGTACTGGGAGGCGGTACGGACGTGTGTTCCGAAAGTGGAAGAAATTTCCTCGCCGTGGTCGCAAGAAAGCATATGTATATCGTCGGAAGATGAGGCGCCCTCGTCGTGTTCGACGTAATGTTTATAGTGGTCCACCTCTTACTAGTATTATGCCTGCACCTGGCCGTGTTATGAAGTATATTTATGCTGGATCGTCTATTCAGCAATTGAGTTGGGAGTTTGGTGCTGGCCATTATGATGTTAAATATAATGAGATTCCTTTATTTACTTTGTTTGCTGATGGTAATCATAATGCTGCTTTGTATTTACAGAATCAGTATGGTATGATGATTATTAATAAAGTTGAATATGATATTACTAATATTGAGTTAAATAGGTATTAAAATTCCCTACTGCAGAATACTTACGAATATAATAAAAACTTAGACAGATAAACTTTTTCAATAAAAACCGATGAAGCAAAGATTCTCAAGCATTCTCGCTTGCTATATTTTTACTTAGGTAACCACTAAACGAGAAAAATAATTCCTACAACATTAGCAAATACGGCTGAAATGTTATGTAATATTATACTTTGTTAAGAGACGCGACACACGTTTACCATACACTTTTAAGGATGTCATGAGTAACGGTCAATCTTTCCACACAAGTCAAAATTGACTGCAGTTTAGAAAATACAACTTACAGAAAACAAATAAGTAAAACACTCAACTGATATTAATGCAACAATAACTCAAATCCGTAGAAAAACATAGATCGAAGCAAACAAATCAGTTAACCACTTAAAATCCAAAAATATTCCTTAAGAGCCCACCAGTTATTATTTATTCGAAGCAATATTTCAATGTTTTAAAAGCTAAATGTGAGCCGACGAGGGATCTACTCAGAAAATTACGCGCGTCGATAAATTTATAAACTATAAACATTTTAGGACTTTTTCGCTGCGCACGCGTCGATGGGCGAGCCAATGAGAGAGCGCGGTGGAGCCTCAAAGCGAGGGGGCGTGGTCTAAGGTACGCTGATCGCCTTCAAGATTGTATGCTGCACCGTCATGCTTTCTGGGAAACTGTTCTGTCAAAATATTGAGGGTTCCGTGCGAGGAGAAGGGTCTAGCCTTGTAAACATGCGGCATAGAATCTTTTTTGATAAAATTTTAATACTGCCTGGCTGAAAAAGTCGCATCGCCTTATTGCACGTTTTAGAAAACTATAACATTAACATACGTAGTCTGTATTCCCTAGAGCTTTAGGCCCCATTTCGCTAGATAAGTTTAAGTCTCATGTAAAAGGAGGCATTGACTCGCCTCCGATGAAGAATGAAATAAGTCTTACCGTTGTTTTGATTTAAAATTGTCTGAAGTTACCGTTAACTTTTGCCATAAGTTATTGACTTAGATAAATGGGAATTGAGGTTAGGCAGATTTTTGCTGTTTTTTAATAACTAATGAAAAGTTTATATGTGGGGGTTTAGAATAAGTCGGTTCTCCTTCCATCCTGTATAAAATCATAGACACAGAACAGTATAAAAAGGTTTCCTAGGGCTGAAAATAAAGTCGTCAACCTTGAAATAGTTATAAGGAGTCAATGAATGAGTTATCCTGTTATGTGAGTGTACATACGACTTACCTTTTCGGTATTACTACTGCTCAACGGAACCCATACGTAGTTCAGTCAGTTACTAGAACGAAACCTAAATGCAACTGTATTTTTCGTAAGGTAGAGTATTAAATCGAATGAAAAGAACTTTCGGTCTTGCTTCACAATATTGTACGAGTAATATTCTCGATTGGTAAGTTGTATTATTATGTA
This sequence comes from Cerastis leucographa, assembly GCA_963082945.1. NCBI lineage: Eukaryota > Metazoa > Arthropoda > Insecta > Lepidoptera > Noctuidae > Cerastis > Cerastis leucographa. The sequence goes on along the minus strand of OY720369.1, from coordinate 1,358,448 downwards.
TTTTCGTTTTCTGAAGACAAAATTGGTTTCCATTTATAAATTGGTCAGTATGGTTGAAGTATGTTCGTAAATTGGTTTTTATTTAGTGATGGAGGTATTTTAGTCACAAAAGAGGCTGGTAACGATGTAAATCTTGAACAATAAGTTATATAAATAAAGGTATATCGATAAAAGAGGTTCGTCATGAATTCATGTAGGTCTGACAGTCATCAATCAGCATATATAAGAACGAGTAAAAATATATTAAGTGTTACTTTTCCCTCAGCTCGTCATTAACCAAACCCACATAAATCATGGCGGCTATTGATAAGTGTGGTGCAATTCTATAAACTGTCGTCTTCGTTACACTTGTTTGTCAACTGTCCTGCAAATGCTGACGGTAAAGCACCATACAGTTTGAAGGCCTCATCACCAGAGGAAGCAAAATAAAGTCAACAGTGAATGAAAAAGACTTTAGGAATAATTAAACCAAGCAGTTTTTACTTGAAAGGCTGGACGAATTATTTCGTATGGCTTTGCGTGCTGTGTATCTAGTGTCATGAGTAAAAACGGGTCTCACAACTTGCCAAAACAACCTACTTTAAAGCTCCTGTTTATCGTAACTTAACTAAGTATACCAATGTGTATATCTTGGCTAAAACACGAACGCAACACGCCACGTCCAAACATCTTGAGGGATCTGACCTTTGGCGTAAAAACCCTTGAAACAATCTTATCGTGCAATGCCAAGTCATGTTTAAAAAAACAAGTAATTACAACGTTAACTTGTTTCACACAAAAAAAAAGAAATTAAGGAAACGTTTAAAAACTTTATCATCTGTCAAATCTGACGTTTCGACGGCGGCCATTGTGAAGCATTACTGGCCAATAGCGGCGCCCGCTTTGAATTTAGAATGTTTTCTTTTTCGAATTCATATGTCCATTGTTTTCGTGTTGTATCTTTTTAATGATCTATTTTTAGGTCGAGTGTGTGTGTGTGTATTTGTTTTGCTTATATAGTAGGTATTTTTAATACCTACCAATATTAAGGCGTGAGAACGTGTCTTACTTCAATCAATAGTTAGTAGTAGTTAATCAATTGCAGTCCATTGTTAACTTCCAACCTGCCCCATCAACCTGCCCCATCAACCTGCCCTATCTGTCCTCCGCTATCCGCATCGAGTCCGACCCATCCACCTTTAAGATTTGTTGGTTATCTATCTGAGGGGTGTCCAGCGCTGCATTTACGGTGTCCAGGACTTGTTTACTCCATCTGCCATCGTTCTTTTGACAAACATAGCCGATCCATTGCCTCTTCAACTTTCAAACTCAGCAAGCACTGTCGGTAACTCCAGTTCTTTTCCAGATGATTTCATTTCGGATCATATCTTTCTTTTTAGAGTTTCATGTGCATGTAGATAATATGAATAACGCTTACGACCTTCAAACAGGAGTTTGAAATAACAAAAGCTGCTCAAATTAATGTACAAGTTAAGCTGCACTTGCCTAAGTTGGTCCGTGGATGGGTGACCGCTTATTACATACCGAGTTTCCTCCATGCATCGGAAAGCACGCTAAGCCTTTGGTTCCGGCTGTCATTTGTAGATCTTAGACTGTTGTTAATGCTGGTCAATGGCCCAAAAGTCTGACAATCAGTCTTACCAACGGGTATCGTGTTACCCGGTACTAATTGGGTTGTGGAGGTCATATACGCAGTCGCTCCATGTGAAATACTGGTATTCAGCTGCATCTGGTAAGACTGGAAGCCGACCACATCATAGTCGGGACCAAGCTGGGCTGAATTTTATAAAAATGTGGCGAGATTACTTTGAGAAGAATGCACAATAACCCATTATGACTCATGCCCTTCAAACTGTATGACAGAACAATAGACAGCAAAAATAGCCATATTAGTTGTACTGCGTCCGTGCGTTGTAACATGCGCATGCGCACTGAAAAAAAAGAACCAAGAATCCGATTCCCGACATCCCCTCTACGACCACACAACTACCCTGGGTAGACGAAAAAGCCGTAAAAGTTTCTTGCGCTCCACCCATGCAATTCAAAACAGGCCATCTAAAGCACGAAGCAAGCTGTGGCAAGAAAGATGTCCACCACCTCATAACTTCGTGAAGCCCCAAGAATACCTGGCTCCCGGTAAAGATCTGCAGTGGCTTATCTGGAAAGCCTTAAATCGATTGCGTACTCAAGAAGGCCGCTGCAAACATAATCTGGCAAAATGGGGTATTATTATTAATTCCTCCAACACCGAGTGCGAGTGCGGCGGGCGCTCCGGATAAAACTATGCCCCAACTGCTGGAATGTCCAAGGTGTCCGTTTACTTGCGCTCTCGACGATCTAAATAACACCCCTGACGCTGCAGTAAACGTGGCTACCTACTGGGCCCAAACCAATAACAAAGAAGTATCATCGATACGACAAGAAGAAGAAGTTGTACTACAGTCTTCTTCGAGCTGTCGTAATGGAGCTCTACTATTACATTGCATTTTATAAAGAACTTTCAAAGCCCATCAAATTTTTATTAGCCCTCATAAAATCCCATGCATTTATAGACGCTATCCCAACATCAAAGAATATACACATTCCTCCATTAAGCCAATTTCAACAAAATCACTACTATTACACCAAAAAGCGATCAATATTTTTACTAAAATAAAATAAAATGGTTGAAAAAACCTCTTTTCACATTTGATGTTACAAAATTAGCCATCATAACGAAAATAGGTCTAATTTAGAGTTGAAAAGTATTGTGAGGACTAAAAGCTTTTTGTGCCGTCTCACCCTTCAGAGGAAATGCGGGGCAATTTTAAATCGTGGGTACAGTCGGGTAAAAATATACAATCCCGAATTGCCTTGTCGCATTCTTAACATTGTTAATATTTTTATTACACTTTTAAAAATGCAATTAGTAATTGCATTTCGAAAGGTGTTTGAAAACGAATAGTTTTGCTTGCATGATTACAATTTTCTGATCAAGATTTTCATAGTTTCATGCAGAGCATTCGGGTTTCATGAAACTCTGGCAATGTACCTAAATCTCTTGCAACCGCTATTATTAAGTGTCTTAATAGGGCGTACTAAAAACCCTAGGCTTTTCTAACTATTGTTATATGTAGAGAAAACCCAACTGCGGCCAAATATATTTGAGCAAAGTCCGAAACAGTAGGACAGTGATTTTTAAAGAATATCTCTTGTAGAAGTCGTTTAGTAGCTAGCGACGTAGAAATGGGTTAATTTACATTCAAAATATGAAAACCAGTAAATGAGAAAATATTGTCAAGCCACACCAAAACTTACCAATAACCATTAATGTTTTTTCCCATAATTTTATATTTCGTTAGCTGAAGCTCTATTTAAGGAGTTTACTGGTATATCTAATTTCTCGAACCACTCGTTTAAATTTTATTATGTGTCATGTTATCACTTATTTTTGTGAATTTTGGTTGACCAGTAATTTTTTACTGTGTAGGTGAAGTCCGGAACTGAAAAACCTATATTTAAGATATGTTATAAGCTGGTGGTGAACCTATTTAAATAAATAAAGAAATAACATATTAATAAGATGTCTCTAAAAAACCGACATTCAAAAACTTAAACCAATATTTTCGTCCGACTGTACATCCTCACCCTTGATGAGGCCGACAATATTTTGACAGGCGATTTTTGGGGTACCTCATCGTCAACTTAAAAGCTTTTTTTGAGAACAGGCGGCAAAAACATACACACTACAATTTTGCATAAGACGAGTTGCAAGATTTTTTTTCATTGATAGAGGAAATTGGCCCTTGACTGCTTAAATGGCTGGTAAATTAGGGCTCTTGGCATGATATGGAATATTTTTGTGGTTTTGAATCGTCATGTTTTTGAAGTGAAACTTCTTATGCGACTTCCAACAAGTTTAACATTTAACGCTACCATGGAGGAGGAATAGAAAGAGACAGAGCGAGAGTGAATGCGTGGCACTCGAACGCATGCATGTAGTATTACAAAGTTTCACTTCTTCCGCGCGGAGGGACTCCACGCACTATTTTTTTTATGTAAATGCTTCTACGACTGTCTCGTTGGTTTAGTGGTCGTAAGCGCGACTGCTGAGCACGAGGACCTCGGTTCAATTCCGGAGTCGGGTAAATTGTTATTTAGTTTTTCCATTAGGAGTGTCTCAGTAGCAGCCACGGTGTCTGGATTTTTGCTCGGTTGATGGCAATAGGCTCGCCCCTCATTACATGGGACTTAAACATAATTGGCGGAATATCCGTGTACTGTAAGGTACACTTCTGTCTTATCCGTCGGGGATTAAAGGCGTTAATTATAATCATTAGAACCGTCAATACAACCATCTAAGACTATAGTTATTTGTGCAACAAGAGAGCAAAGTCGTTTTTTGCTGCGAGTGCTGATTTTGAATCATGAGCAAGCGAGGGATTCAACGATTGAATCACGAGCGTAGCGAGTGATTCTAAAGTTGAATCCTGAGCGTGGCGAGGGATTCAAAGGCACGAGATGCAAAAAACTTTGCTCTCGTGTAACACACATAACTTTTCACTTCAGCAGCGAGAACACTTTAGGAGATAAAATAATAAACAGGAATGGACATAAAGTAGCTTTCAACATTGAGGAAATACTCCACATTATAGATGATCGCCTCGTCTGTGATTAATCTAAAAAATAAGATAGCAACACCGTCTCCGAAAAACTGCTTGCGCCCTTTGTAAGTCTCGTTGAAGACATGCTATGCTTTCAGATATTTCTTGCGAGACTTCTCAGGTAGGAAACTTAATTCTGCATTAATAACTGTCTTGTTGTTTTAACTCTTCCGGTGTTACAATACTGTTCTCGTCGCTAGTTTCACTAATATTTTACGAGTATTTTAATATTTTTAATTTATTCAACTCTTTACGCCAGCAATTTTTTTTCCCGCTCTTTTATTTAAATTAAGGCGTATTCGGAAATAGCACCCATGATATTTTATTATTCAAAATATATTACGTAACAATATTGAAACTAGAAATAAATATTTACAGGTTAAATATCAGTTTTATATGCAGTAAATACTTATTTTCGTTTAAATACAACAATAAGTAAAAAATTCAAAAAATTACATTAAAAGACATTTTTGCAAAATCTCTTCAGTTAGTACGAAATTCCGAACGTGTTCGAATTCAAAAACGGAACTTCGAAAGGGCTGGTCTTTGTCTCTCTCTCTTTCTAATGGGCGGGAAAGTGATTGAGTGTGAATGTTTCGAATTGTATGATCAAACCCAAGGCTGAATAAGATAATCGGGGCTTTCTGAAAAAAAATAATTAAAAAGTTACTTTGTCTCACTCAGTGAGCAAAATCGCATTTTGCTCACTGATTTCAGGCAGCAAAACCTACATGTTTGAGCTACTGAAGTGAAAAATCATTTATTCCCATTGAATGACTTTGAATCATCATCATCAGCGTATAATGTTCCCACTGCTGGGACTCAGGCCTCCTCTCTATGAGACGGAGTGGGCTGTAATCCACCACGCGGGCCCTGTGCGGGTTGGTAGGTGTCACATGTCTTCGAATTTTTAGTTTTAGGACATGCCGGTTTCCTCACGATGTTTTCCTTCACCGTTGTGAGAGCAGCGGTCATGAAATAAATTACACAAAGTAATGCGCCTGCCTGGGTTCGAACCCGCGGCTTACTGGTCGTAAGTCGGGGCTGCCACCACTGGGCCATCGCTGCTCCCGACTTTGAATGGTCGTAACAAATATGGAGTCTTGATGAAATCATTAAAACTTGTTGTAACGATCGCTAATCATATTTTAATTAACATAAAACTTGACATTGACCTGCAAATTGCATAACGCGTAAGAAAATGTGAATTTCGTGGCTTATAACGACTTCAAATCGAACAGACGATCTCTCGCTGGCTACTACCCACCTTATCTATAGGAATCAAATTCTCTGAGAAAAGTTTCGATATAATCCTATGGGAACGTTGATTCAACTTAGATTACAAGAAAAAAGCATATTTAATCGAACTATTTCACACACTAACACAGTCGGGAAACATTTAAAACTTTATCACCTGTCAAATCTGACAGTTCGGCAGCCATTGTTGAAGCATTACTGGCCAATAGCGGCACCCGCTTTGTATTTAGAATGTTTTTTTTTCGAATTCAACTGTCCATTGTTTTCGGTCAGTATCTTTTTAATCATCTTTTTTTTTATTAATGACCAGCCAGTTTTAGCGGGTTATATCTAGTATTTTAAATATCTTTTTTGAAAACTGTGTGACCCAGTTGGATGGAAATGTATATTAATTTACATAAGTAAACCTATTTCGCATTGTATTTTATTTTGCTTCTTACCTAAAGGTAAGAAGTGCATTTTTTTTTTGTATTCAGGTACGAAATGGCTTCAATTTTACCGATAAGTTAGTAGTTATAGTATTAAAAAAAAACTGCTAGGTACTTACTTCTTCTTGCTTTGTTTTTTTGTTTATTTACCTAAATATAAAGAAATGAAAAGATAAGCATAAGAAGCCCTAGAGAAAATAGAGCTCTCCTACAATCCCATTTAGACAAGGCGCGTGTCTGCGTTATACAGGATGGAAGCGACTTCGACGCGAAAATGGTTACGTTTTTAAACTGACATGGTCCCTAACACTATCAATAACACTGTTACGGTATATTTACCAATTTTATTATTTGTTTTGAGTTCCCTATATTTACACCATCCGGCTCGTACCGGTTTGCGCTATAAGTTATTAAACTGAAATGGTCACTAACACTATCAATAACACTTGTAACGAGATATTTACCATGTAATATAGGGAACTCAAAACAAATAATAGACATGGTAAATGTCCCGTCACAAGTGTTATTGATAGTGGTTACCACGTATTCAGTATATCATTCTGAACCACATTGAAGATTTTAGACGGTTATTAAAAAAAAACAGCTGTTTACTACAAAACTGCAATACCTACACGGTCAAAATGTATGGAACAGTTATTTTTTTTCAGGTTAAATGATGTCCTGAATACCATCCTGTATTTTCGTTCCCAGGGTGCCTATCCTTTACCCCTTAGTATTTTGACTTTCCCAAATCACCGTGGAAATGAACAATATAATAAACTGATCCTGAACTCGGTTCTGATCATCGCGGATCGTGAGAACTCAATTACGGAGCATATTGTGATACTACCCTTGCTTTAGAGTTTAAACGATGGGAAGTGTGCTCTACTTGGGGAAAATCTTGTTGGAATTTATTCTTATTTGACTGTGTTGATTTCTCTAGTTTGTCAGATAATATATAGAATCAAATAATGGGTCCATATTGGCTCATCTAAAGTTCTTTACCCAAAATTGTTCTTCCTAATGATTTGTAATCCGACTGATCACTCTTCCTAAAATTTTTCATCCTAAAGTTTTCATTCATACTATTTGTAGTGCTACCGACGATGTTCATAACACTCATGTTTCCGAAAATTGTAATTAATAATATCATTATTGTAAATATATTTCAACTCCTACTGTTTTTTATCATAACGCTATTATCCCTAAACATAATTACCATAATGGGTGCGCCAAAGTTCACCTAAATTTTCAACTCCGATAATTGGATATCCGAAAATGTTCTTCCTAACATTTTTCATCCTAACAATCAAAATTCCTAACTACTCTGTCTCTAATGTTTTAATTCCGAAGCATTCAACTTCATAATGTCAGTAGCAATAAACATCTATTATACTTTTATTTGTTTTCCTATATTTTCTCAACATAAACATCTTTTACACTATTATTCAATCTTTTTTTTTTGTCTAAATTTCTTTTTTATTTATTAGAGCGTCTTCTTTAATTTTATTTATAGCGGTGTGTACCTGTAAAGATATCCATAGGTTAGGTTAGGTTAGAACTGTGACCAACTACGCGCGAGCCGAGCGAGCGAAGCGAGCGGTGCCGCGGCAGCGGCCGGCGAGTGCTACCTCGAAATTGGTCGCGAAATTTTGTCTAAGTATTTTTTTCATAGTGGGGGTACTATAAATATTATCTTCTACCCACATATATTTTTTATTACACTTGGTAAATGTTTCTTTTTGAGAATGAGTGAAAATATTATGGTAATTATGTTTAGGGATAAAAGCGTTATGATAAAAAACAGTAGGAGTTAAAATATATTTACATTAATGATATTATTAATTACAAATTTCGGAAACATGAGTGTTATGAACATCGCCGGTAGCACTACAAAGAGTATGAATGAAAACTATAGGATGAAAAATTTTAGGAAGAGTGATCATTCGGATTACAAATCATTAGGAAGAACAATTTCGGGTAAAGAACTTTAGGTGAGCCAATATGGACCCTACCATAATATTTTCACTCATACTCAGAAAGAAACATTTACCAAGTGTAATAAATAATATATGTGAGTAGAAGATGACATTTATAGTCCCCCATCATGAAAAAAATACTTAGAAAAATTTCGCGACCAATTTCGAGGTAGCGCTCGCCGGCCGCTACCGCGGCACCGCTCGCTTTGCTCGCTCGGCTCGCGCGTAGTTGGTCACAGTTCTAACCTAACCTAACCTATGGATATCTTTGCGGGTACACACCGCTTTAAATTAAATTAAAGAACGCGCTAACGCTTTAATTTATAAAAAATAAATCTAAACAAAAAAGATATGACTTTGAATAATAGTATAAAAGATGGTCATGTTGAGAAAATATAGGAAAACATATAAAAGTATAATAGATGCTTATTGCTACTGACATTATGAAGTTGAATGCTTCGGAATTAGAACATTAGAGACAGAGTAGTTAGGAATTGCGATTGTTAGGATGAAAAATGTTAGGAAGAACATTTTCGGATTTCCAATTATCGGAGTTGAAAATTTAGGTGAACTTTGGCGCACCCTCAAATAATATTATGATTAAAATCTAATTTTATTTTATTACTAAGCGATACTACGAAAATATTTTTATCCGACTTCTTAAAAAGGAGTTGGTTATGTATTCGACCAGCACCTTTTTCTTTTCATGTATTTAGGTACTTAAGTACACTTATTGTGCCGTGATTACTAGACCGATTTGGGTGATTCTTTCTTTGGTGATTTTTTCAGTAGGGAGGAAGCGCGAGTGCTCGCGCGGTGGCCCATATGAATTTTATTAACTTTTTGAGTTAATGCATTTTTTTCTTTTTCGTATGTCTGTATAAATGCATTTTTTTCTTTTTCGTGTGTTATAGACGATGTCATGTGCGGATTTATGTGAGATACCACAACTAAAAACGTTTTTTATACACCACATATCATAATCAATTTCCTGTCCTTAATATCCCAATTTATTTGGGGTTGGCGCAGCATGTTTTATGTCAGATATATTAAATCAAATAACTACTTATAAAATTCAAAAATCTACATAAATACTGAAACTACTAATTATTGCTTTTTTTAACAGTTTCATTGTAAAATTAGCAATACCAAAAAAAAAACTTTTTATTAGTTAACCCTCTTCCTGGAACACTACATATTATTTACACCAAAAAAGAATTGTCAATCTCACGCAGAGAGCCCATAATAACCGTTACATTCACTCGGCTAAGAATCGATGTAAGGCAACGTGGAAAGTCATAAATAAAAATAAACATAATTTACCAAATCAATCCACAATGAGAATTAAATCAAATGATAACGTACTTACCAACCCTCTTGATATAGCAGAGGCTTTTAACAATTATTTTGCGGATCAAGTCAAATCAATTAATAGTTCAAATAATAATAATAAATTACCAATAAATACTCCAAATTCGTCCATGTTTATGAAACCTACAATACCACAAGATATTCATAAAATTATTATGTCTCTAAAGAATACTCCCAGCACTGGATATGACGGTATTAGCACAAAAATTATTAAAACAGTATCTACAACAATTGCACCCGTCCTTAGTCACCTGATCAATATGTGCATATTGCATGGTGTTTTTCCAAAGGAATTAAAAATTAGTATCGTAAAACCGCTTTTCAAAAAAGGTAATAAAGACAACATGTCTTCCTATAGACCTATAGCACTGATACCTATTTTGTCAAAAATATTTGAAAGAGTAATATACAATCAAATCAATTCATATTTCGAGAAAAATAAATTATTTGTCGATAGCCAAAAGGGCTTCCGGAAAAATAAGTCCATTGACATGGCAATTTATGATTTTTTACAACTCGTTAGCAACAGCGTAGATAAAAGAAAACCGGCTCTGGCTCTATACATGGACATGTCGAAAGCCTTTGACCGTGTAGACCATAGAATATTAATTAAAAAACTTGACGCATACGGGATTAGAGGTAACATATCAAATTTAATTAAATCATACCTACAAGATAGACAGCAAATAACCGTTATTAATAGAATATGTAAAAAACATGAAACAACATTTAAATCTAGCCCGAGAACAGTGATGTATGGAGTTCCACAAGGTAGCATACTTGGACCTCTCCTATTTATTATATATATAAATGACTTCCCAAAAGCATCGACCTATCCCATGACAATGTTTGCAGATGACAGCACTCTATTTTTCAACAGTGACCAATTAGATACATTAGAATCAGACATTAACTCTAACATAAAATCAGTTATAAATTGGCTAGAGAATAATAATTTGGTAATAAATTTAGACAAGACAGTAATTATGAAATTTCAACAAACAGTAAATAAGAATTTAAATTTAGATATAAGATATAATGATAAAAGGATTGATGAGACGAATGTGACAAAATTTTTGGGATTGAATATTGAAAGCACATTAAAATGGAATACTCAGATTGACAAAGTATGTAGTAAAGTAAACCAATTTTCTCACGCGCTGCGTATGCTAAGTAAAACGGCCAATCGAAACACTGTACTAACTGCATATCATGGTCTAGTAGCCTCAACATTAAGATATGGTATTATGTTTTGGGGAAACGCCTCGGGTAAAGATGTGGTGTTTAAGTGTCAGAAAAGGTGTATTAGAGCGATCTGTAACCTGCAAACCACTGACAGCTGTAAACAATATTTTAAAAGTATGAAAATTTTAACAGTGCCCTCAATGTACATATACCAGACATCTATGTTCGTCAAAAATAATATGTATAAATTTGACCGAGTAGGTAGTCAGCGTCGAGCAGACCGGCTACAAACTGTTGGTTCTAAAACTGCTTTACACAAGAACAGTATTTTCGTAATGGCTCCAAAATTATACAATAAACTGCCAAAGTGTATCAGAAGTGAGGAAAATGTCAGCCATTTTAGAAAGAAGTTGTTCCTATTTCTAGTTGAAAAAACGTATTACTCGATTGAAGACTTTTTAAATGACAAATTATGACTAAATTTAATTCTCTTTGACATTTTTAAAAATTAATAATGAAATTCAATTACTTTATTTTATGCGGCTTATGACATTTTTCAAGTGCTTCATTTATTTTATTCTAGAATTTATTAATTATGATAGTAAGATAACCAGCTTACTAATATTATATTTATATTTGTATGCCGATTATTGGCCGAACATACAGATCAGCCAAAATGTATAAATAACACCTTTTTGTACTTATGTTCACAAATAAAGATTGATTTGATTTGATTTGATTTGATTTGACCAATGTAGCTTAAGAATAACTAATTATCCTGCTGCTTTTCATCAATCTAACTTAAGCTTCAATAGTTTTAATCGAGCATATTACCCTGCATACTCCCCATATCGTATCGGCACCGTATCGGATCGCGGACGTGGGAACTACCGCCGGAACAAATCGGACACGTGTCGCGAGCGTCACGTCGAACTACCTACTAATGAACTTTATTTAGTGCTATATTGGGAAAGTGTTTATAAAAAATTGACTAATGTTGATAGGAGACTCTCTCGAGGTAGTCATCATCATCATCATCATCATATCAGCCGAAAGACGTCCACTGCTGGACATAGGCCTCCCTCAAGGGACGCCACATTGACCGGTCCCGTGCGACTCGCATCCAGCGGATCCCTGCAACCTTCACCAGGTCATCGGTCAACCTAGTGGGAGGCCTTCCAACGCATCGTCTTCCGGTTTGCGGTCGCCACTCCAGAACTTCTCGGCCCCATCGCCCTCGAGACAGTCGCTCCATGTAAAATACTGGTATCCTAGGCTGAATCCGGCAAGACTGGAAGCCAACCCCAACATAGTTGAGGAAACGCTAGGCAGATGATGAGGAGACTCTTTAAAGAGGTGCCCTGTGACTTTCAAACACTGTGTAATCTAGACTGGTCAAGGATACTTTAGTCGGACTGCTAATAGCTTTCCGCATCCATGTGCGTATCGTATAATTATCACTTGCTTCGGTAAAGGAAAACGTCGTAGGGAAACCAGCAAGCCTGAGAGATATTTCTCGACGGCATGTGAGGCAAGTCAGAGGAGGAGGAGCTCGTGGTTAAATAATAACTGCCGCCCGGGTCGATCTTTAAGGTTAAGCCGTGCTTGCCGAGGTTGGTCCGTGGATGGGTGATCATAATTACATACCGAGTTTCCTCCGTGCCTCGGAAAGCACGTTAAGCCGGTCCCGGCTGTCATTTGTAGATCTTTGACAGTCGTTACGAGTAGTCAGAAGCCAAAAAGTCTGAAATCCAGTCTTACCAAGGGGTATCGTATTACCTAGTTACTGGGTTGTGGAGGTCAGATAGGCAGTCGCTTCATGTAAAATACTGGTACTCAGCTGCGTCCGGTTAGACTGGAAGCCGACCCCAAAATAGTTTGGGAAAAGGCTAGGCAGATGATGATGTGAGCCAAGTCAGAGACCCATCCACGATAAAGAAGAGAGAAGGATTATTTTCGACCTAGTCTCCTTGACTCCTTTCGTGAAGTCATACACGGTTTAAATCACCTCATCACGAAGCCGTCAACCAAGCATTCTGTACATGAAACTAAGTAACTTTACGCAAAAATTATTGCTGGGAAACGACTTGTTTTTGGGGGGTGTAAAATCATGTTTTGTGGTATAACTCAATGTGACGCACTCAAAACATTGTGCTGGTGGACGCATTGAATAGTACGGGGGTCGTGGAGGTGTTTAAAGTAAACATCTTACATTAAAAACTTATATTTAAAAAAATACTTGTCAAAAAGTTGGAACTTTGACCCCTAATATCTCCGTAACTAGAAGGTTCCCAGGTATGGTGTAGAACAAAAAAAAATATCGCAAGGACAGGGAGAACCAGTGCCTTTCGGCTTCGTTAAGAGGTGTTTTACACCCTTTATGTTAACACAGTTGTTTCACACACTCATCACCAAACAATGAGAGGTAGTTTTTGTTGCACCACAGTGTAAGTACACGTGAATACTTTTAAGTTGAGTAGGTAATTATAACTTACGTACAGTGGAAGGAAGTAACTGGCTGTTGTTTAGGTGGTGAGGTCAATAAATGAGCCGTTCAATTGGCTAACATTATACAAAATGAAGGGACACCGATGGTAAAATGTTTACTTCATATTCAGTGCATCATTCTCCCTCATACCACCTTCCCCCCCACTCATAGAAATGTACATCGGTAATGACAAAAAAAAAAACGGGTTGCGGCAGAAGTGAAAACTTGAGTATTAACGTTGTTAGTAACATTTTTGATATTTAGGAATGGTTAGGGAATAATTTAATTATCAGTATAAAAGTACTATCATTTATATTGTAAAGTACAATATTAATTTATTGCGCTATCTGACTCAAACATGACAATTTATATTACGTTAAAAATTTAACACTTCAGAACTATTACAATCCGTCTTACAAATTTTACCTCTTTGAAAAAACCGAAGGTTTTGTTTGTGCATAAGATAAATAAACCCAAACTCAATGACAGATATCATTAAGTTCAAATTCCTTCGTAACCGAATGTCAATCCGGTTAACGAAAAAAAAAAAATCGATCAGGACACGTGACCTGATGGTCATGCTTCTCTGTCAAGTCCCAAATACTGGATAATACAATCCCTCTGGATAAGACAAATTGCCAGACTTTTCGGGTTTCAGAGATCTACAAAAGAAGGACATGGCCAGGATCCTCGTATTGAAATAAAAAGCGTTACAAAAGTTTCCTTAATAAGGTGTCCTGTTCAAGTTACCTAGGGTTAATTAGGGATTGCTATAAATAATTTAACGACAGTAAAGGGTGAAAGAGACAACGACGCGAAAACGGTTACGTGTACTCAGTGCATAATTTTCAACCACATAGCAATATTACATCGATAATTTAAAAAAAAAAAACAGCTTTCCATACATTTTGTCTGTGTTGCATTTTTGTAGGAAACTGCTGTTTTTTAGGGTTCCGTACCTCGAAAGGAAAAAACGGAACACTTATAGGTTCACTTTGTTGTCCGTCCGTCTGTCTGTCTGTCAAGACCCTTTTTCTCAGGAACGCGTAAAGGTATCAAGCTGGAATTTATATCAAATACTCCTGTCCCTTGGAGCTCTGAAAAAATTAAAACTTCTAAGCCAACGCAATCAAAAGATACAGCCGTTTATACCGCAAAATTTCCGCAAATTTTTGACATTCGCAAGGGAGTCAAAACCCTTAGGGTACTTCCCGTAAACTCAGAATCTTGAAATTTGGTACGAAGCAACGTCTTATAGCACAGATAAAGGGAAAATTGCGAAAACCGTAAATTTTTCGTTACATCATATAGTAAAATATTTTTAATAATTTTAAACTTACTACCCCTTTCCTCACGAACGCATAAAGGTATTAAATTGAAATTCATATTATTAAGCTGTAACAAAATCAAACTTCTAGGTCAACGCAATCAAAAGAAACAGCAATTTAAGCCGCATATTTTCAAACTCGCAACTAAAGGGTACTTCCAGTCGACCTAGAATCTCAAAATTTGGCATAAAGCAATATTTTATAGCACATATAAAGGAAAAATTCCGAAAACCTTTAATTTTTTGTTACATCACATATTTTTATTTATTCTCTTCAGGATTGTACGGAACCCTCGGTGCGCGAGTCCGACTCGCACTTGGCCAGTTTTTTTAAAATTAATAACGGAGAATTTCTATGAGTTTAGAATTATATTATTATACTTAGTGCCGTGAGAACCGCTTTCGCGTCGGTGTCCTTACACACTGCAATGCCCTGTATATTATGCTATTGATTATGAAATCAAACTTTTGTTCATAAACGTTTCACAATACTTTCATCATGACGTAAGCGTCACCCTAAAACAGAGAACATACTTTACAATCAGGTATAATGACAAGTCATGCTGCACTCGGTAGACAGAGGAACTAACTCAGTTGTGAACCCCACCTTCACGGGAATATTATTACAGTGGCGGACAGATTAACAGGGAAGCTAAGCTACTAATAGTAAAATTTGTAGTCTGCTAATCAACATCATTATTTTATGCCCTTATCCCAATTAATTTGGGGTCGGCGCAGCATGTCTTCTTTTTCCATACTTCTCTTTTACTCGTCATCTCATCAGACACCTCCTTTCTTGTCATGTCATCCTTCTCACAATCCATACATTGTTTTAAGTCTGTAATAGTGTTGTAATGCATTATGTATTTGTATGCATTTTAGCATTTTATTTTCCCTTTTTTGTCAATTAAGCGGTCACAAGCTATCAGCAATAGCTTCTAAAGTCGACCTATGGGTCCGAAATAGTATTACTGTTTTTTTTTGTGTACTTTAGTAAAAGACTGGCCCCCAATAACACATGTGCGACGGTTTTTTCACGCCAATTTCAGGCTACCTGTTCTAGGAAACATTTTCTCAAAAATGTTTGTGTAGTCTCCTAATCCAACTGGAGGCAGCTGAATACCAGTATTTTACTCGGAGCTACTGATTATCTAACAGAACTTTTGGATACAGTGCAGTTCATATTGTACTGATGACTCCTAAACTAAACCGATCAACCGACTGACTCCTAAACTAAACCGATCAACCGCACATATATGAACAAAAAAAATCCACAACTACACATCCCATCAATACATTGACCCACTAAAGAAACAATTCAACAGTGTTCCCGTAACATTGCACGCCAGTGTACGGAAGGGGCGCACCTCCAATTTCCCTAAAAGCATGGCGGGCGCCGGGCGAAGCGCTAGTGTAATAAATTGAATAATAACTATGTAGTTTGATGTATTGTTGCGTTCTGCTACTTTTACCTACCTCTAACTGCGATGACGTAATTTTTATGTCCCGACTTATTATAGCTTGTTCTTTCTTTTTAACCGACTTTTAAAAAAGGAGCAGTTTATGTTATCCTCTATAATATGCATTTCTTCTTCGTCTATGTGGATGATGTGCTAATATTCTCTAGTTAAAATGAAAAATTGATACTTAACCAGGATTTGTGTTAGAGTAAGAAATCAAAGCTAAAAAAAAAATATAAGAAACCCCCGACACCAAACTTTAATAAATTAATACAAGCGTCGTAGCGTCGGGGGTCCGCTGTGTTTTGTGCTTGTGCTAAGCGGTCTACTTCCTTCATCAACTAGAAAAGAGGTGATGATCTTCAAAAGGCTGAGCGGATTTTCTCTAAACATAGCTAAGAACACTCTCGATAAAAATACCTTTCAAACGAAACCAATATTATCAAAATCAGTTCATCCGTTTAGGAGCTACGATGGCGACAGACACACAGATACACACGTCAAACTTATGGAAAACTACTTTTTAGGTCGGGGGTTACACAAAAAAAAAAATTTTTTGCGAAAACATTAACCGACTTCCAAAAGAAACAATATAATGTGGAAAATAACTTTACTTCGGAAGTCGGTTTTTATTTGTCAGACTTTCGGCACATTTTTCAGTCCAGTCCAGTATCAGTCTTACGGGGTATCATATTACCCCGTACTATCTGGGTTGTGGAGGTCAGATAGGCGGTATGTAGCTCCAAGTAAAATACTGGCATTTAGACTGGAAGTCGACCTCAACATATACAGGGTGTAACGGAAAGGGTATATATATCCTTAAGGGTGTGCTACAGACCATCAAACTGAACATGTTTCTCATCATAAAATTTTCTTTGCAGCAAAAAAAAATATCAGCTGCCTATACATTTGGGTCGAATAGGTATTGCAATTTTCTATAGAGCAGCAGATATTTTTTTTGCTGAAAAACATGTTTTATAATGAGAAACATGTTCAGTTTGATAGTCTGTAGCACACCCTTGAGTATGTATATACCCTTTCCGTTACACCCTGTATAGGTGGGAAAAGGCAGGCAGATGATGAACTGAATCATCGTAATTACTTCTTTGGTTAATTAAAGACAGAGAACAAGAGGAAAGGCTAGGCATATGATGAGTTCGAAGTCTTGATTATACCATATTTGAAAAATGTGTTATACAGTACAATACAATATCCTTTATTTCAGGCAACTAAGGCCCATAAATCACAATACATATATAAGTATAAAAACAATAACTATCAACTAATAAATACTTTATACAAAAATGACTTAATAACTACTGCACACGAAGTAACGGCGTCGTGTTACGCTGCGAGGTGTCACGTAGCTGGCCGCGGAAACGCCGATACAGCACACCTTTCGGCCAAAACTCTTCCTTGAGGAAGGTCACCAAATGGTGAGTCGGAACGCGCACCACAAACGACTTGAAATTTGTGTTATGGCGCGCCTCCAGCTTCCGCGTCCTCAGTCTTCGTAGAGTGGTGCAAACGGGACACGTACAGCTGCGTCGTCGGTACTGCAGGACGTAGCAGCATGTTAGATCCTGCCGGCGCCGTCCCACACTGATTCCGATACGTAGGCTTCCTCTTCTTTCTCTCCACCTTGATGATCCCCATCGCATGTGTGTATACAATTACAGCTCTCTGGCCTACCTGCTACCTGGCTCTAGTTCCTTCTGCTCACGCGGCTTCCCTGGTAGCTCATAAACGACACAAATGTGTGATGTCTCTAACTATTCCCAATATTATTTTTTCCATTCTTTTTATTCAAATCTTTTACAGTAGTTTTCAAATCATTGCACCGTTCATTTATTGTTCAGAATAGTTACAGCACTGATGACTAAATTTGTGTCAATTGTTTAATTTAGTGTTCTTTTAATGTTTTATTTTTACTTTTGTGTAGATTCTTTTAGATTGACTTAATTTTTGTGAATGTGAAGACATTGTACATTTCTTTTCACTGTACAATTACTTGGATTTTCTGTTATATTGTACATGTCTTTTCAAATAAATAAATAAATAAAAATAAATAAATTGTAGGCTTTGCAAAATTGTAGTTTTTTAAATGTAGGGCTATGTAAATTAAAATATTTTGATTGATTGTTTGACTTCATCTAGGAAACTTGCGTCACTGAATGAGTTAAAAATAAAGACCAAATCTATGTTTTCAAAACTTCTGCTATAAAGGTTTATAACTGTAATCTCTTGTAGAATATGGTAATCCCTAAATTGAAAACTGCAAGACGGCAAACAAACATGATTAATGTAAATACCCAAAGAAAACAGGATTGTTGTATTAGTATGTATTGCTAGGGCGTAGGTGTAGGGTGTCCACGTCATGGGTGCGTATAATCTTGTCGGTGCATTTATAATCTTGTGTTGGTTTACTGTGTGGCCACCCCCAAGGGTGGACGGACTTGGAAGTTACTGTTTTTTTTTTATTTTATTTTAGTTTTTATTCAATTTATTACATTATACTGATCGTTCTCAATAACTGGTGCCTCAAATTCGTATCTTTAATCGCCGTTTCCAATATTTGTGTTCGTTCTCAGTCTTTCGCTTACTTAGTATTTCAGTACGCACTAATCACTATTTTTGACAGCCTGATTTTGAATTTATAGTCGCTCGTTAAATACTGTCTCGTTGGTCGAGTGTTTGCAAGCGCGACTGTTAAGTATGAGGTTCTGAGTTCGACTCCCAGGTCGGGCAAAGGGATATTGGGTATTTCCATCAGGAATTTCTCAGTAGCAGCCACGAAGTCTGGATTCTTTCCCGGTTGATGGCAATAGGCTCGCCCCTTATTGCGTAGGTGGGTCTTTAACATAACTGGCAAAATGAGCTCTTAGCCAGAGTGCAGAATTACCTTTTTTCTGCTCGCGCCAACACGACAGAAGAACACGAGTTGAAATCAAAACCAAGAACCTTGATATCCACCAAATCATATAAAAAACCACTGCCACGATCTCTCTATTATTCCCCCGCCCCTAGCTAGCTCCTCAAACTAATACCCTACTAACTCCATCCCTGCCTTTCTAACGTTAGTTCACAATCAATTTCCCTAATGCACAGCGCATAAGCAGTGCAATGCAGTTGTTCCGCGCCACCGCGCTGAGGACCACAGAACGCGCATAGACGCAGCCTTATTGTGAGAGACGCAATAGTGGAATGTATTAGTGGGTAGGATGGGGTGATGCAAGAGGGAGACAGGCATGACAGAAAGAAAGAAAGAAGATACATTTATTTGGCACATGCCACAAGACAGTGTATATAGGTAATATAAAAAAAAGAACACCAAATTAAAAAGTTACCTAAATTGAAATTAAAAATGTATAACTGTGTCCCTCACGGCTGCGCCAAATAGGCCCAGTTCAACAGTTCAGTTTTATCAAATCTTTTTTCTTTGTCATGCCTCTTTGACACTTGATAATTATTGTATCTTGACGTATTATTAATCTTTTTTCCTACATTATTTTAAGTATGTGTCGTTAGGCTGAAGATATTTTAGAGACAATTACTGTACAATACTTCAGCTTATTATTGAATATTATATCTAAAATATCTTCTTGCTTCCTTCTCACAGAACACAAAAATAATTCTCCTAGTTCCACCGCACATATCACAATAAATCGGCTCAACCCGCTGACAGATCGGCGGCTAATCCGCGGGCAGGGGGTTCGATACCCGGCGCGGTCATAAATAATAGTCATACATATTTATCAATTTCTATAAGTAGCATTACAAACTATGAATGGTATTAACCGATATGGTTTAATAAAGGCCGTTAAATAAATGTGGAATGTACACGGTAGAAAAATAATAAGGATTCAAGGCCAATTTTAAAACCGCTAAAAAATAATTATTCGTCGGTTATAAAAAAGACATAGGTACTTATACTATTTCATACATAAATGCAATACCTATACGGGATGTTTATACATTCACAATGAAAACTTAACTCATGTATTGTTAAGGTTGGTATTATGATGTTGGAAAAGAATATCCATGGAGTTTGTTGCCCATTCTTCTCCATATAGATCTACTCTTTGGAATGGGACACTACAGTGCTTTCACAATTTGTGAACAGTCCCAGTTACAAGGCGTTTGTGAATCACAAATGCCTTGTAACTTGGGACTGTTGCTTCATCATTTTGTTTTTGACCTTCAAAACTGCCTTTAATGGTCTAATTGAAATAAATGCTTTGATTTTGAGTTCGTTTCGCAGTGTTTGGTACACACTGGAAATAAACTAAAGATAAGCAATTAAATGTTTTCAGTCCTTAGTTATCGGTCAGAAATGAACTGAAAACATTTCGGAAATGTGACCTTCTGCCAAGAAAATGTTATTATATCTCAACAGTTTCTCAATAAAGGCGCCCCGTAACGATCATCCCCCATTTACCCTAAAAGGTTACCCCCTAAAACATCCTTTTTAAACAAAGATTTGATCCGGAACATCGATCATCCCCATCCCGGAAACGGAAGTATTCCCGGATAGATTTATCATCCAGAAAAAATACGCTTGTCAAGTATAACCGCCATTTTGGTAATGGCGGAAACTCCCGCCAATTTTAATTCAATATGGCGCCGGCGGGAAAGAGGAAATATTATGTTATTTATGGATTTTTTTTGGTAAAATGTTTTGTTTCGTAAGAGTATACTATTCAGATTTACAGTGAAAAGGGTTTCCTAATCTGTGTATAGTATATAAATACTTATATTTTGTAACTTTAGCTCTTTGGTCTACACTTTATTCTAAAACCAGCACTTTTTTTATCTTTCTTTTTCTTGGTAACTTGGCAGTTGAAGAAAGATATGAACCGCGCATTTCCATTTCCAAAAGCGGTGCTTTGCTCCTAGGCTAATTTACTATAAAATAAAACAACTATCGGACAATTATGATAAGCCAAGATAAATGGTAGTTACTTTCTTGCATATCTTCGACCGTCTACCAAAGTCCCTTCTCCATTTCAATGCTCGTGTGTCGCTTTAATCTACCAAAGTCCCTTCAACAACTATCACCATTTCCAAAAAGCATCAAAACAGAAACCACGTCCCTACCCATCCGTAACTTCAACAATAGCCCACATTACGTCGCACGCGCCGACCGTCGTCCACGCCGTCCCCGAGCCGAACCGTACCCGTGCCGTGTCCCGCCGCGTGCCGCCCGTCCACTCATTACGGTGTTTTGTGTTGATTAGATTAATGTTCCGACCGGCTTTTAGGGTAGATAGAGAAGTCAGGAATTTAAAGTATTTGATGGTGAAAGAAAGAATAGTGGGTGAAGTAAATCATGCACGTGATAGGGTTAAAGTTATTGAAGTGATTAATCTAGGATAAGTTGTTTTTATGAGTGGGCTTGAGTGGTCTTGCATAGGTGGTGGTCTATGGTATATCATATGGTAAAGAATTTAAAGTATTTCAAAATCAAAGCATTTATTTCAACAAGACCGTTACAGGCACGTTTGAACTTCAAAAATAATAGAATGACGAGTACAGTTCCAGTCACAAGGCATAATATGTAGTAGGCCCATAATAGTAGGTGGGCTTGTGGTGGTACTGTAGTTGCCCATTCCAAAGCGTAGATCTTTATGGAGAAGAATGGGCAAGAAACTCCATGGACACTCTTTTAAATAAATATATTTTTACAAGGGCTTGATTACATCATTCATGAGGGGATAGATTATACATTTAGGTATGTAGTAGAACGATATAGAAAGATGTGCACATTAAGAGCGCCAAGAGTAAACAAAAAAGTGAAAGTACGGAGTAAGCAGAAGCCGGGCCCGAAAGAGGTGACGCGCTGACCTGGACGCGTACCGTGAAGGCTGGATCAAAAGAGTTCCTGAAAGGACGGAGGAGGCCTTTGTCCTGTTTCGGTTCAGAACCAGCTAACGAAAAATAATACCAGGTAGTCAGTGGCCCCAACGTCTGAAAATCAGTCGTACCAAAGGTTTTCGAATTACCTAGTACGTGGCTTGTGGAAGTCAGATAGGCAGTCGCTCCATGTAAAATACTGGTATTCTCAGCTGCATCCGGTTAGACTGGAAGCCAAACCCAACATAGTTGGAAAAAGGCTAGGCAGATGAGGACCAGCTAATGAAAAAATATTTAAACAGACAGGTATACCCTTACAGTGCAGTTCAAGGTGGAAAAAGGCTGCCACGATGATGATGAATGGTATTGACAAAATACAGAAGTGTACAACAGATTACATAAATTTGGCTCAGAGAAAAAAGCAAAATAGCATTCAGATAAAGTTGAAGCTATCAAGGTTAGTTTGTTGATTGCCTTGACAGTGACCGTTTCTGCAGAAATTGAGAATTGTCATTCATCAATACCTATGCTCTCCAATTGACATTAGAAGAATATGATTGGAAGTTGTAGTTCTTATTGGAATCAGCTTAGCTATATTTTTATTGGAATTTCTCAACCCTTCTCTTAAGAAATTGTGTTTCCGTCTTAATTGTGCTATTAACATAATAAATATTATGGAGATCAATTGGTAGAGCTGTATAAAAGCATCTGTTACAAGAACTAATTAAAACATCTTGTTAATTCATCATCATCATATTCAGCCTATAATGTTCCCACTGCTGGGACACAGGCCTCCTCTCTATGAGAGGGAATGGGCTGTTATCCACCACGCGGGCCCAGTGCGGGTTGGTAGATGTCACATGTCTTCGAATTTTTAGTTCTAGGACATGCCGGTTTCCTAACGATGATTTCCATCACCGACTTTGAGAGCAGCGGTGATGACATAAATTACACAAAGTAATGCGCTTGCCTGGGTTCGAACCCACGGCTTACTGCTCGTAAGTCGGGGCTACCACCACTGGGCCACCGCGGCTCTCTTGTTAATTCTCTTCTTGTTAATTATTGACTGAAAATTAACTTCAACATCTGCCATAATTTCAAGACATCTTCCCATAGCCCAAAATCACAAACCCAAAGACAAATATCAATTTCTCACCACTAATTTCAATAAAACCCAGAACCCTCTCATTCAAACCCTAAAAAAGCTTCGGAAGCGTCAGGGTGCTCCACAAGTTATTTTATTTCGTTTTCTGATGACAATATGTGACCGCACGCGTTCGGTAATGTTTCCGTCACGGATGAGCTATTGGCTAATTGAACGGATGTTTTGGCTTTTTTTTGTGTGGAACATTATTTATGTCGCGGATCGCGTTTGTAGGGTTAATTTTTGTGGAGTTTTTTTTTGGGGTTATGCTAATCCTACTAATATTATAAATACGAAAATTGATGGATGGAAGGATGGTTATTATAGTTCCTTTCACGAAATTTAAAGGAGACTGGCGAAAATGGACCCAAAGAATCTAAAAATTAACTAAACTCCGTTCCAGTGTAAATATAAAATAATTATAACTACGGTTTTATGAGATATTTATTTTTAAAATATTGAATTTTTAGGACTCGGGAATCAAAAGTTATAAATATTTTCAATTTACTAAAATTAAGTAATCGTGCAATTACAAAACGCAACTTTTTTCCGATTACGTTCCAATCCAATGACATGTGTTTTTGCTCAAGGGTTTTCTTACTACAAATGGCTCTTTCTCTTAGTTTTTATACATTCTATTATGTCAAAATTCATAAAAAATAACATGCAAACCTGATATTAAAACGCCAATTAACAATGCAAAAGCATTTAATAAAAATGGAACAATGGCGATTTTATAGTATTTCTTATAAAGGAACGGTATCAATGATGATCGATTGAGTCCCGTCACTACTGTCATTGTCAGATCTGTGATGATCTAGTCCATCAGTCTATGTTTGTATTTTTGTCTGGGATTTTATGTTTATCATTGCGATTTTGTAGATTCTCGACGACTTGGCCTTTACATCTTGAACTGAAGATAATGCACCCTGTCATAGACTACCTACCGCATTCTTCTCTGGATATTGGACAATGAGTTGTTTTTGATTTGGACTTTGATTTTAACCACAAACATGCGTTGCGTTAATTTCTTCTTCTCTTACGACTTACGCTCTTACAAAGGTGTCGTCTCTTTGATGGAGGTGCTCAGGGCTTTGAAAAAGTTCAGAGATGGGTGTATCCACGTGATGTAAGTATATTTGTAAAAAAACATGTATTTATATCATAAGTTAAGAACTTATTTAAGATATCTATCTGAACAACAAACTGAGATTCGTTTAGCTTTTATATGTATAAATACATACTGTTGTAATCTTATAATAGGCTCATTCTTACTGTTGCCCTATACTTTATCGGACTAAAACAGTATGCAGT
Organism: Cerastis leucographa; assembly: GCA_963082945.1. Taxonomy (NCBI): domain Eukaryota; kingdom Metazoa; phylum Arthropoda; class Insecta; order Lepidoptera; family Noctuidae; genus Cerastis; species Cerastis leucographa. Next base: position 1,333,999 of record OY720369.1, on the reverse strand, counting down.
AAAAGACTGGCCGAGGTAGCAGTAGTGTATTTTACTGAGATCTTTCAGTCATCAAAATAGAAGATGGGTGGCTGTCGCATTTTGTCATGAAATATTTATACCTAATATTTATATACCCCTCCACAGGTATCAGAGGTCTTCGACCTCTATATTATCTTTAGACATTTCTGTTTTTCTTTTGTTACTTATGGAACTCTTTATGTTTATTACATTATAGGTGAATTTATTTATTTTAACATAATTAATTAATTCCAGATAACAGGAGACTTTTTTTTGAGCCTTTGTCACTCATGCTGGGGGCTGATAAGCTGCAACCCTGAAAATGAAACCCGACAGCAACTTGGCCATCGTAACGTCTATGTTGCATAAAATAAAAACTATTTAAAAATACCAAAAAATAAGATTTATTACTCATACTTTTTTTATTCAACAAACCCTGCTTTTCAATAGCTGTACATAGCTAGTCAGCTCTGGCTGTTATAATTTATGTAAAACAATATTATCTTGTCTCAGCGTAATAAGAATCGTTTTACTTGACTATAATTCGCTTATAGATCAAAATCGTAACGACATAGTTTTAATAGTGATTGAACTAATTACAGGGTTGGTAATCAGTTTAGTCTCTAGCTGCAGTCTAGCAGTTTTATGATTCATCAATTAGGTACAGGCAATGAAGTAAAAATTCTGGTTTTGGCTTATGACAAGAAGCAAAACACGTAAAGTCAGAACGAAAACTGCGAGGGAAATACAGTAGTTCGAATCTTCCTTTATGAGTCGTCTTATGTATTATTATATTTTGATTAATCTTAATTACGGAGACATTCCACTGTTAAAAACCTTAGTCGTAAGATTTTTAGGTTATCTTGTAAATAGACGTATATCTCTTTTCTCCCAACTTTTCAGTCTTACTTTCCATTTACTTTTCTGATAGTCTTAAGTCGTTTTATAACTATGTATAAGTTGCTATAGTGAACGCTACCTCTAAGAGTGGGTCCCAAAATACATGTAGTCTCGCCCGTGTCCTTTAGGACACAGATAGTTTATAACCTGGATAAACACATATAAAAATTTTCATCCCCCTTAGTACGATATGATACGATACGATCCCGAGGGACAATTATCCAACTACACACGGATAAAGCCGCGAGCATCAGCTTGTTAGTTTATAATTGAGTTAAGAAGTTCCATTGAAGCTTAATGTCAATAGTTTCTAATAGGACATTTGTTTAATCCGATTGGTAGACATTTGTAATAGTTTTTGCTGATTATTACATCAGTATCAAAAGTAATGATTCAATAAATTACATGATCAGTGTAGGATAATTGATTTTTATTGCGGATTTTTTCAGGTTCTGTTTTCCATAACGACGGTCAACAGGATTTACGTACATTTTTGATAGCTATAAAAATACATTACCATCATTGTTATTACGTAATCATGGGCTTGCGTGACATAGCAAGCAGATGCTCTTTGTTATGCCCTAAAACAATCCACACCTCCAATAATTATTAGAAATACAAAAAGCAATCACTTCCCAGATTTTAGTGATAAACGAAACTAAGCCCAGGACATTGAAGCGGAAGCGACCTAAGATTCACCCCTGCGGTACATCCCACCATTACACTACATTTTAATCAAAAAACCTATGGGTGTGAAGCCCAAATAAACAGGGGAATACTTTCCCATAACGATAATGAAAACAACGGGAAAATATAACAAAAAGCATGGGTTTTTTGTATGTATTTAACGTGTGCGAGTTAATCAAACGTTGATCAGGAAATTGTTTGGTCAAACAATTACTGTGATTGTCGCGGTGATTTTTATTATGACTTTAGATAATTATTTTAGGGGTGCGTCGCGTCATCGGTTTGTTGTGCTTACCGCTTTTGTGTGAAATCAACAAAATTATCAGTTTTGCTTTCTTTTCCCAAAATGTGTTAGCAAGTCCATTTCCCATTATTTTATAATAAACCATAACATCACGCCTACAATTCCCAAAGGTGAACCTAATAGCAGTTGTACCCGCATTTCGACAATAATGTTTAGTCCCATGTAATAGGGGGCGAGCCTATTGCCATCAACTGGGCACAAATCCAGACTCGGTGGCTGCTATTGAGATATTCCTGATGGTTAAAACCCAATAATATTATATATCTTGACCCGGGAATCAAACCCAGCACTTCATGCTCAGTAGTCACTCTTGCAACTACTAGACCGCAGATGATTAAAAGTACTTATACGAAGTTAATTCACTGTACCAGTTCAGTCGATGTGATTTAAATCGAGCCTATGCTTTCTTAAGTTCATACTACTGACAACTTTGTGCGATACAAAACAGCTTCTATACAATCAGAATTCAATGAAAACTTTACAATAATTAGAATAATGAAAACGAATGAATCGTAATATAATGACGTGCGATCACAATGAACGCAATGAGCCGAGCTGAGCGAGCGATGGTGCATATGGCAAGTACTGCTTATTGTAGAATGATGAGTTTTGATACTTGAACAGTAAGTACCTAGTACTTGTAGTATGGGTTACGTTTCAAGGACGTGTGCTTATGGATATTTTCAGAAATAGTGAATAACTCATTTTACTATGATATGCTGTTATTGAAGCTGTGATCCGAGGGCTGTCTTTTCTTTGGCCGAAGGCTAAGTATTGCCATACAACGCCAGCCAGTCTCTTGGGCACATTACCAGCTGACAGCGTTGAGGAGGAATTTTTGGATGCCTTTTAATCGTTTAGTTATTTTATTAACTAGCTTTTTTTTTTGTTATAATGTAAAAAGTTAATTTCTTTCAAAAAATATATAATGATTTATAGTTTTAGCCTGGTGCCTGTATATTTTGATTTTGTTATCTATGAAACATTTTTATTTGCACTTCTTAATAAGCCAAAGAGCGACTAGATAAACTGACACAAACAAAAAACCTCATAAAAATCATGCCCTTTAAAAATTAAATCCCATCTTTTGAGAACAAGTAAATTAGGGGTGAATGGATCAAAACTTCTTAGTCACACTATACACACTCCGCTACAGTGAAGGGGTACATTTGACTGACAACTAAATGAATATTTTTTAACACACTTAAATATTAATTATATTATAATCCATTCAAAACATTACGCCATAATTTGTGTAATATGCACTATTGTGCAAAATGTTGTGCATTTTGAGATCTATTCAATAATTTAATAAAAAGGGTGAAAGGGTGAAAACAAGTGCTTTGTTGTAAATTTGTTAGAATGCAGATTTTTTATCTGGCTTTCGTTGTATTAATAACTAGCTGTCCAGCGCAACTTCGTCTGCGTCACATTTTCCCCGTTTTAGCAACATTTTTCATTGCTGCTCCGCCCCTATTGGTCGTAGCGTTATGATATATAGCCTATAGCCTCCCTCGATAAATGGGCTATCTAACACTGAAATATTTTTTTAAATCGGACTAGAAGTTCCTGAGATTAGCGCTTTCAAGCAAACATACAAACTCTTCAGCTTTATAATAATAGAGAGGTCCTGACTGAGGACCAAAGTAAAAGTTTCATGAGATATCGACAACTTTTTAAGTACCATCCATAACTTAACATCACGCCTGTAATCCGCGAAGGGTTTGGCAGAGGTGTACGTAATAGTACACATTTCGCCAGTTATGTTTAAGTCCCATGTAATAGAGGGCGAGCCTATTGCCATCCATCGGGCATAAATCCAGACTCCGTGTCTGCTACTGAGAAATTCCTGATGGAAAAACCCAATAACACTTTGCCCGACCTTGGAATCGAACCCATGACTGCATGCTCAGCAGCCGCACTTGCAACCACTACACCAACGAGGCAGTCAACGTTTCACCAAACACACAGTAATATTTATTAGGATCTATAATTTTTTTATGAGATTTGTACTTTTACAATAAATATTCCAGAGATGTTATGGATATGATATTTCGGATCTAGTCTAGATACGGATATGGTTATAGGAATAAAATTATATCGGTTTCGGATACGGTTACGGATATGTAATTATCTCGGATTATGCGTTAGTTGACACCTCCTTTCCCGGAAAAGTTTTTATCACACTGTTCACATTTTGCGAAAACTACATTAACTTGAAAAAAAAAACGCCCAGTTAAACTTGACTTTGGTCGCATTTTGTCTATAGAAATCAATTTGATACGTAACGCAAGACTTTCTTAAATTTATTATCACCTCTAAATAAAAAAAACTAACTAGTCATGAAAGAGGTTATGTTAAAGACTGACTAGAAATAATAAACAAACTGTACGATTCACGTGGCGCGCGAGCGGTGAAACAAAAACCTGTCGAAACATGTTGTTTACCGTAAGACTCCGCCCTTATACGAAACTAAGCAAAACTGGCGAAACGAGCTCCATAAAATCTCTGTAATGTTCAATCTTTCGTAAAATAGTTTGATTTCGTGCACACAGGAGTCGTTTCGACCGAGTGTTGTGGGCATCACTTTCAATCTTGTTGGTCTAAAAGTGAAAATCACCACTATGACTAGCCCACATTCATAACTAGATCAGCAATCATTAATATCAATATATTGTTGAAATGTTACGTTTTTTAGCAATCTATAACTACGCGCATATGCGATGATACGCAGTTTTTAACCGGGGAGGGTTGGCGTAAGTAGTGTTGTGTGGTGCTTTGTTGGTATAGATTGTAGAATTTTGTATAGATTGTAATAAAAATTTAATTTTTCGTACTCATCATCATCGTATCTTGCACCCACAATATATAGTTTCTTATACAAGGTGTTATTTGCATCCCCGTCAAATTCAAGGAGGTAATGCAAAATGAATGGAGGTATGCTAATGATTCTCGTCCCGAATCAATAATAAAATGGGTATATTTTTTTTTTTTTCTTATTTACGGAAATCGGTAAGTGTGAAACACCCGCGTTTTAAACGCGGCCCGTCTGGTTCTTGCCCTATTACCTCGCTTACACACATACAAACAATCTCAAACGTTTAATTGATAATTTCTTATTCCCTAAACTACGTTAACGGGGTTATTCTGAAATATTGACAAACTTAAACAACCAAAAAAATTAGCGTTTATTAATAATTAACTAGGTACCGTAATTTTAATTGATTATTAATGTCGTTTGTGACCACCTCCTAAAATTTGACGAGGATGCAAAACAACACCTTGTATAATAATTGGGAAAAACATGCAGACCGACCTTGGCAACCGCGGTGTAGCCTTGAAGATCGACCCGTGTGGCTGTTATTATTTAGCCACGAGCTCCTCCTCTACTATCAAACGTTCAAAAATCACAATATCGCCGCAAGGTTGCCTGCTTTTCGGTCTTCTACAGGTTGTACTTCGGTGAGTGTGCCCAAGAGCTCCACGACCTCATCCCACCGGCCTCCTTATACCATCGGACATCGAGACGCACTGCAAGTTACCATCCCTACCTTATTGCTATTCCACCAATTTACACTAAGCGTTTTCTAACGTCTATCATATTGGCACAGCAAAGGAGTGGAACGCTACCTGCGTCTGTGTTTCCGAATGCTTACAACCCTAATCTCTTCAAAGTTAGAGTGAACAGGCTTCTTCTGTGTAAGCTCGTACCATCGTCGACTTTGTCTTTGTCTTCTCTGACCTAGACTAGAGTCAAGAGCAAACCCACATCAGATGAAAATAAAAAAAAAACCTGAGAGGTGTCAAAGGACACCCGGATGGAACGAAGTTATTTAATTTAATTAAATAAATTAAATTATAATATGCAAAGTCAAAGTCAAAGCATTTATTTCAATTAGACCATTACAGGCACTTTTGAAAGTCAAAAAAACAAAATAAACGCTACTGCGAAATAGAAAGACGAAACGAAAATAACTGGCTTGCTTTCTATGAGAGAGAGAGAGAGAGAGAGAGACAGACAGAGAAACACGGGCACGCCGCACGGTTTACAACTATAGCAAAAAGTGTCGTTACAACTTTTGGTCTTATTTTTTCCGTCTAGCCCCCTTTCACTACTCGCGATAAGGAACTTCGTTTTCGTTCCAAAATGTCATGGAAATACAATAGACGGGTAATCATCATCACCTAGGCTTTTAACAACTATATTGTGGTCGGCTTCCAGTCTAACTGGTTACAGCTAAATACCAGTATTTTACATGGAACGACTGCGTATTTGATCTCCACAACCCAGTTAGTACTGGGTCATACGATACCATACCCCTTGGAGGAGCTTGTGGCTAAATAATAATAGCCGCACGGGTCGATCTTTGAGGTTAAGCCGTGCTTGCCGAGGTTGGTCCGTGGATGGGTGACCATAATTACATACCGAGTTTCCTCCGTGTCTCGGAAAGCACGTTAAGCCGTTAGTCCCGGATGGCATTTGTAGATCTTTGACAGTCGTTACGAGTAGTCAGAAGCTAAAAGTCTGACATCCAGTCTTACCAAGGGGTATTACCCAGTTACTGGGTTGTGGAGGTCAGATAGGCAGTCGCTTCATGTAAAATACTAGTAAAAGAAAGAAAGAAAGAAAAAAAAAATTATTTGACACATGCCACAAGTGCACACAATAAAAAATTAAATAAAAAAACTTAAATCAAACAAAAAAAGAAAATACTGTGTGTTTCACGGCTGCGCCAAATAGGCCCAGTTCAGCTAACTGCCGAGCAGCTAGTGCTCGACGCTGGTTTTCAACTAGACCTGAGAGATAGTGACGAGACGGACGTAAAACAGTTTTGTACATTGTGTTAATATGTGAATGAAAAGGTACTTATATACATATAATAGTACATTATTAACAAATAAAACTACATTATAATAAATATTGTGAAAACGAACTACTACTACTCAGCTTGAAAAGGCTAGGCAGATGATCCACTGATCTGCCTGGCATTTTTGTGTATTTCATAGTCTAATATCTTAAAAGTAAATAAGAACACAAACGTCCTTCTACTCACACAAAACACTAGTGATTTATTAATTAACTCTCTCTTTTCAATCCACTGATCCTCCCCTCGTCCCAACGGACTAGAAACTTTGATGTCCGCAAACGATGCGAATGATGACCCCTTGGTAAGACTGGTCGACAGCCTGTTGCAACTGTCAAAGATCTTCAAATGACAGCCGGGACAAAAATCAAAATCAAAATATTTTATTTTACATAGGCCTACATGGGCACTTATAAAACGTCAACAAAAGGTGCACGGTTCGGGTTGGTCGTTTCCTATGGAGAAGAACCGGCAAGAAACTCCATGGTTACTCTTTTAAAATCATTTGGTTTTACAATATTTGAAGTTACAGCGTTAGTACTTAAGTATGGGAGGACAGCGTAGGCCCGACAATAAGTCGATTGCTTACTACAGACGGTAGTAATAGAGAAATAAAAAAAACCACCAACGGCTTAACGTGCTTTCCGAGGCACGGAGGAAACTCGGTATGAAATGGGTGGTCATCCATCCACAGACCAACCAAGAAACCAATGATCATCAAAATCAAGAAACAGGATCTAGAACCCATCTCCTATTTTAAGAGAACACTTCAATACTTAAAAATCTAAAGTTTCCGGTTACAAAAAAAAAAACAACTTGCGATTATTTTTTTCAACCTCTCGTTTCTTAAGTATGTCGGCAACTTAGGCAGACGTTGAAAAAACTGTCGCGCGTGTCTTGAAGATTTATTAGCCTTGGGTTGAAATCTTCTCGAAAGGGGCCATATTGGGTCCTATTTTTATTTTTGACCATGTGTCGTCTGAGGTTTGGCGACTTCATTAATTTTTATAGAGATGTGTCTCTGTCTACACAATATTGACAAATGGTGTAATTGATTGTTTTTTTTTTTCATCGTTGGTTCCGATTTCGTCATGGTGATCTTCTTTCCGAGCAAAGTTAATTTACTTAATGCTTTCAGTTAATCTAAAATACTACACAAAAACGGGTCAAGTGCGAGTCTTACTCGCACACAGGGTGCCATAGCCCCAAACAGTATAATAACAATATTTTGAACAGTCATTCATTTGTCAATTTCGACTCAACCGCAAAATTAAATTTGTTTTTCATAGTTCAAACCAATTTTTGTTGAAAGTTTTTTGTACGTTCTACATCCCAATATTTTTTTCAGAATTTTTCTCCTCTTACTTTAGAAATTAGAGGGGGGGGGGACACACGTTTTACCACTTTGGAAGTGTCTATCTTTCAAACGATTGACTTTGAAAAAAAATGATTTTGGGAACCTCAATGTCATTTTTAAAGACCTATCTATAGACACCACGCACGTATAGGTTTGATGTTTTTTTTTTTTAGTTTCAGTTGCGTGTATGGGGGGGGGGGTATCCTTAATCTATATTTTTTTTTTTGTACAAAAATCGTAAAGCGGTTCACAGAATACATCTACCTACCAAGTTTCAGCTGTGTAGTCCTAATAGTTTCAGAATAAAGTGGCTGTGACATACGGACGGACAGACAGACAGACAGACATGACGAATCTATAAGGGTTCCGTTTTTTGCCATTCGGCTAAGGAACCCTAAAAATGTAGCTTTCCAAGTTCCTATTCATTTTATTTGCGTTGCACAATGTTAATAAGGTGTACAATAAGGCTAAGAACAAATAATATAACCCTGCTAGGGCACAACAATATACATTTTAAGTACAGTTAAATAAATACAGATACTATTAGACAAATAAGTACAGTTAATTAAATTTGATGTAGTAAATGATAAATAACTATTTCTAATTATTTGTTTACAGTTACGATTTATTAGTACAATTCCACATTGACAATTTTTATAGACATAGTTGCACATAAAGAAACATTACTTCACACAATATCAATTTTATTTCAAACCTCAATCAAGTTCAAACCTCAGTGGACACCATTTGGGTTATTGAGTCATAAAACTGGACTTAGCCTAGGATGAGTAAGTTGGTATGTGTTCTGAGTTCCAATAAAAGAGGTTTTTATAAACAGCTAGCTGTCCTGCGCAACTTCGTCTGCGTCACATTTTCCCCGATTTCGCAACATTTTTCATTGCTGCTCCGCTCCTATTGGTCGTAGCGTGATAATATATAGCCTATGTCCTTCCTCAGGCTGAAATCTATCTTTTTGCCAAATTTTATTAAGATCCGATCAGCCGTTTAGTCGTGAAAAGGTAACAAACAAACTTACTTTCGCATTTATAATATTAGTTAGGATAACTGCAGGGAACACCTATCATTCCTTTTCCACATCGGCTCCTGTCTCATGAACGAGGTCGTGGTACCTATGTGACTTTACCAATTCTTGTTTACTTTCTAGGTTTGTCTTGGACATCTCTGACAATGGTGAAGAAAAACATTGTGAGCAACCCTAGACTTATCTACTATATTTTAATACTAGCTGTCCCGCGCAACTTCGTCTGCGTCACATTTTCGCCGTTTTCGTTAAATTTTTCTTTGCTGCTCCGCTCCTATTGGTTGTAGCGTAATGATATATAGCCTATGTCCTTTCCCAGGTTGAAATCTATCTTCTTGCCAAATTTCATTAAGATCCGATTAGCCGTTTAGTCGTGAAAAGGTAACAAACAAACATACAAACAAACAAACAGAGTGACATTCGCATTTATAATATTAGTATGGATTATAAAGAGGTACTTAACAATAGGGGATGATCATTTTTTTTTAATTCTTTGTTCGTCGGGTAGTTTATTGAAAAGTATTGGACACGTATTTTTTCTTTTTTCACGTGGTCATAAAATTACGGAGATATATTGAGTTGAAATGGCGCATGACGTCACATGTAGGTAAGTTTTATACCTAATTGTGACGTAGTGAGCCCCCCCCCCCACTCTCCAACTTTAATGAGTTTTAACTAAATATTTTTTTGATATTTTGATAAAACAAAAAATACGTGTCTAATATTTTTGTATTACCTGTCTGACGGACAAAATAGAATGTCGTTTTCTTTACTCAGTCCGCACCCCTATTGTATGTATCTTCGGAACTACCAATTCGATCTAAAATCTTTCACTTACGGGAAGCTGCATTATCCCGGAGTGTCATAAACTCATAAGCTACATTTAAAACGTTCCCGTGGGTTAATTTCCGAACATAGAGGGAGCGAAGGCACGAGAGCTATATAGGTTTGAAATCGCGATTCGGCCAATATATTCATATTGGTGGATATCAGGTATTACTGTTGTTGGTGCTACTAAACAGCAAAAAAAAAAAACAACATTATCCCGTTATTTTCTCTAGAAAAAACAAAAGCTTTTTCCTCCAAACCTTATCATAATGGAAAGCCATACACCAAATGATAACGCACTTTTATAGATGAGTGTACAAATACGGCGAACAAGTTTATCGGGCCTCGTAATTGTGGGCGAGTTATTATCTAAATAAAGCAAATATTGGACGAGCCACTACATTAAAGATAGCTACCTAGTGACATATGGCTGGCTTGTGTGTTTTTGTAGTGGGCAGAAGTAACCGCTGCACACCAGGGGCACTCATTTGCTAATGTCTTTATTTCCATCAACCATAAATGAGTTATAATATCTTGGTTTCATCTTAGTGGGACTCACAAGTTTCGTAATTATTTTGCAGTGAATAGTTTTCATTCTCCTATAAAATTTATCAATTACAAGGAACTGCTTTTCCAATTTGACGCCACTGCACTATGCTCAAAAAGATTGGTCAAAAAGTGAACCAAAGAACAACCTTCATTTTACAAAACAAGGCATTTAAATGAAAAATACAAGTCGTAGCAATGCGAAGTCACGAAGCATCTGCAGCGATGGTGTCTGTCGTAACAACATGGATATGGAGAACGAAAATGCTGAAGCCGATGCGACAGACAGAGTGGGCGAAACGCCAGCTGATTCGTTACCTTTTAATCGTGAACTGGAGCGTGCTAACTATTTAACTATTTCTAGTGCAACAAGCACACCGAGGTCATTCCACAGATGGTATGTATGTCGAGAGTGTCATTGGTTCTATCAAAGGCAGACTAGATTTCAGACTCAGAAGTATCCTCTTCTTAATTTAGACGTTACAGGGGGGGGGACAAAACAAAATGCCACTATTAACGGCTGTAGATGCAAATATTTCATCGACCATTAGGTACTTAAGAAAAAAAAAAGGGTTTTAGGAACCTCGATAACACTTTTTTAAAAGCTGTCGATACGAATCCCACACAGTTATATGCCTAGATTGAAAAATATGATTTAACCCTTAGCTAATTGTATGGAGAGCCTCCCCTATTTTCATTTTTTCGTATCATTTTTGTGTAGTGTGTCAAGACACCTACTTTTCAAATTTAAACTGTGTGGTGCCAACAATCTTGGAGTAAAATTACTGTGACAGAGATGGACAAGGCGAAGCTATAAGGGTTCCGTTTTAGCCGTTTGGCTACAGAACCCTAAAAAGGTACACAAAATAATAAAAATGGCACGCGTGCCATTGGTGGCACACGACACAATATTTTGGGCACGCTATTGATGTTAAGCATATTTTCTAGCTACCATGCATTCTATTAAAAGTAACCTCTTATAACCCTAATTCAAGTATTTGTCATTTAATCTGCAACACAGAAGTCATACTAATGTTACTTTCATTTATGTTACACGTATACAGCCAAAAGTTATTATTTTGGTAGTAAACAAAGAGTTTTGAGAATAAAGACTTTAGTTCTCCTAACAAACACAAAGTCAAAATTATTTGGCGGCACATCTATGGCCTCATCAAACATTTCTTTAGAAAAAATGGCACGTTCATCTCTTAAGGTTACACTAGTCGGTCATTCTTCCATAGAAACGTAGTATGGTGATTACTCGTCTGTTTGACAGTGTAGGTTCAAAACTAAAAATTTTATCAACTGGTCTTGTCATAACCTAGCCCTGTATGGAAGCAGAATTGGTAAAAAAATATTGGTTTGAAAGTTATAAGCGTCGAAACTTCCATGTTTCAACACAAATTTTAGCTTATCTTTGGGCGTAAATAAATAACCTATGTAGTATGAAAATGGAAAAAGTGAAACCGTACAGGGATAGATAATTTATTCATATGTTCAAATAATTTATTTTGAGTAGAAACATCCAGTAGTTTTTCCATAATATCTATACGGCCAAAACTCAATTTATGAAATTTCATGCGCTCATTTTCGTTATAAATCGTCGTATATTTCACTAAATAAATTTATAAATAACTAGGTAAAGACTAGATAAATGAATACTAAATAAATCAAACTGAATAAATTTAAAACTTTACTAAATGCATGCATATTAGCCACGCCCGCCAACGAGTTCGAGCCGTCGACTTGAGCACCCTTAAGGTACGCCACTCCTGTAATAGAGTATCCGAACCAGATTCGTTTCTCACGACATATTCACTCCGTGTATCTCATGAACTTAATCACAAAGGCACATGTTGTGCAGAACAAGGATTCCTTACACTTTGTCAAGTGCTTGAGTATGGGCGACGCTTGAATTATAGCTGGCTACTTCAGTTACATGTTACTTCGTGATTGCAGGGACGAAGATTATAATTTACCAGCTTATGCCCGCGGCGCTGCCCGCGTGGAGTTCGATAATTGTCCCACGGGATCGTACTATCGGGATAAAAATTATCCTATGTGTTAATCCAGGTTATAATCTACCTGTGTGCCAAATTTCATCCAAATCCATTCAGTAGTTTTTTGCGTGAAAGAGTAATAAACATCCATCCATCCTCACAAACTTTCGCATTTCTAATATTAGTAGGATGAGTTGTCGTAAGCGTGACTTTTGAGTTTGAGGACCTGGGTTCGATTCCCACGTCGGCGTCGCGGCGTCGTCGGGCAAAGTTTTATTGGGTTTATCCTTAGCAGCCGCGACTTATGGATTTGTGCCCGGTTGATGGCAATAGGCTCGCCCCCTATTACATGGGACCTAAATCCTCCAAGGGTTAGGTATAGGTGAACCTAATAGTTAAGTCATATTTCGCCAGCAATGTTTAATATACATAAAGGGTGTATAACACCTCTTAACGAAGCCGAAAGGCCCTGTTCTCCCTGTCATTACGATCATTTTTTTGTTCTACACCATACCTGGGAACCTTCTTGTTACGGAGCTATTAGGGGTCAAAGTTCCAACTATTTGACTAGTATTTTTTTAAATACAAGTTTTTAATGTATGATTTTTACTTTAAACACCTCCACGACCCCCGTACTATTCAATCCGTCCATCAGCACAATGTTTTGAGTGCGATACATTGAGTTCTGCCACAAAACATGATTTTACACCCCCCAAAAAAAAGTCGTTTCCCAGCAATAATTTTTGCATAAAGTTACTTAGTTTCATGTACAGAATGCTTGGTTGACCGCTTCGTGATGAGGTGATTTACACGGTATATATTACCGTATCATTATTTAAATGAGTCATCATCTGCCTAGCCTTTTCCCAAACTATCATGAGGTCGGCTTCCAGTCTAATCGGACGCAGCTGAGTACCAGTATTTTACACAGAGCGACTGCCTATCTGACCTCCACAACCCAGTAACTCAAGGAGATGTCAGCAAACCGGAAGGGGTCCAAGAGGGCCGATGCCTGCCAGGGTTGCGGGACTGTTCGAAAGAGATACCGTGGCCCTGGAACACAAAGGGTGAAGAAGGAACATGGATGGGTTTTAGTCAGTACAAGTCTGACACTCCCTGCCGCTCCGCCCAGAGCGGGAGAAGTCATGTGATGATTTCCCATCCGTAAAAAAAAAAAGGTGTACCTATCCTATTGTATAGTATACATTTATATTTTTCCAGTCCGTTAAGAGCGTTTACGCCTTGCATTTCATAATAATTGTCAAATCCTTATTTTTCGAAATGACTGAACCGATTTTAATGAATCTTCACACGCATAAGCAGGATACATAGGTCTAAATAGTTACTAAAAATCATTTTTGAAAAAAGTGTTACTGGCTAAATTAGTCCGAATTATCTATAGAAACAGAAATTTCCAATTATGTTTTTTTGTTAAAAACATTTTGATAACTTTTGATGTAATTTATTGTAATTATGTGGGAGGAGAAAAGAAAAGTATTAACACTCGTTATACCCAGAAACATAGACTGATATTTTATTAGAGTACCACAGATTATTAAAGGGTCACAGTGTAATGGTAAGGCGGGAAATTTAAATACATCCAACACTCCTGTCAAATTTTAGCCTTCCATGTTTATATAATAATGACTTATTAATTAATTATGGTAGTTATAACAACTTTAAAAGACACAAACTATTAAGTACTTAGTTTATCAATGGTTAACAATCCAATTTTATCTCGCAAGAATTGAAACTTATCTTTTGGTAAAGCCTTAGTTAATACATCAGCAAATTGGTTGTTAGTAGATACATATTTGAGATCAATAATTTTACCATAATATTTTTCTTTGATGAAGTGATACTTTGTATCTATATGTTTTCACCTTTTATGAAAATTAAAGTTTTTTATAACACTGATAGCACTTTGGTTATCTATATTAATACACACTGATTGTTGGTTGAATTCACCCAGATCACAAAGTAACTGCTTAATCCAAATACCTTCTTTTGTGGCAGCACAGGCTGCCATGAATTCTGCCTCTGTAGTTGACAAGGCAACAGTGTGTTGACGTTGGCTGGACCATGTCACAGCAGCTCTATTTTTGATAAAGATATATCCCGTAGTTGAGCGTCTAGTTTCGATATCGTTTGCATAATCAGCATCGCTATAGCCAGTCAGGTCAGAAGACTTAGATTCTGATAAGTAACATAAACCAAAACTAATAGTATCTTTCAGATACTTAAGAATTTTCTTGACTGCTGTCCAATGCCGTTCATCATAGCAATTCAAATATCTACTCACCAAGCTTACAGCGAACATTATGTCTGGTCGACTTACAATGGCAACATGCATCAGAGAACCAACCGCCTCTCGGTACGGTCTATTCTTGTCAGGTTGGTTTTCACTTTTCTCTAGCTTTGAGTGAGGATCAACAGGAATAGTATTGGGATTAGCATTTTCCATGTTAAATTTATATAATAGCTGTTGAATATATTTTGTTTGATGTATGAAAATATACTTGTCAGAAATTTGAATATCCATTCCAACAAAATTTCCTGGTGGGCAAATTGTCATATCAAATATTGTCTGCAAGTCATTTGTAACAGATTGCAATACAGACTTAGATTTTGAAAATAGGAGTCCATCATCGACATATATGCAGAGGTAACACTTTGTTCCTTTAATATTTGCCACATAAACACATTGATCTGCTTTACTACTTGTAAAACCAAATTTCTGAAGTGTTGAATTGAATGTAGTATTCCAGCACCGTGGTGCTTGCTTAAGACCATACAGTGACTTAATCAATTTACATACTTTATTAGGTTCACAGGGCAGACCTTCAGGAGGATACATAAATATGTTTTCCTTCAACTCTCCATACAAGAAGGCTGTCTTAATGTCAAGTTGAAGAATTTCATAACCATTTTGAGCAGCTAGAGATAATAATAAAAGTATTGAGTCATACCTGACAGTAGGCGAGAAGGTTTCTTTATAGTCTATACCTTTTGTCTGCGCATACCCTTTTGCAGAGAGTCTAGACTTGAAGCGAGGACCCGTTGGTTGATTTTTAATTCTGAAAACCCATTTAGAACTTATAATGTTTGCATTTTCAGGTTTGTTTACCAATATCCATGTGCCATTCCTTTGATGGGCTTCAAGTTCTTCTGCAATAGACTTTTTCCATTTTTCAGCATTTACAGAGCTGACAGCTTCTTTATATGTATCAGGGACTTCTTCAGGTAATAAGTGATCATCATAACATAGGTATGTTTGTTCTTTGGTTTTATTCCTTGGTCTCAGGGATATTTTACTCCGTGGAGGTGTATTAATTTCAACACCTGGTGAATATTCATCTGAATCTGATTTATTTTCAACTGTACTATATGAGCTA
The DNA here is from genome assembly GCA_963082945.1 of Cerastis leucographa. NCBI lineage: Eukaryota > Metazoa > Arthropoda > Insecta > Lepidoptera > Noctuidae > Cerastis > Cerastis leucographa. The sequence continues at coordinate 1,318,075 of OY720369.1, read as the reverse complement.
TCTAAGTTGTAAGATTGTTCTCCATCTTCTCTTTCTTCAGTAATTTTACAATGTATATCCGAAGTTTTATTTTCTGTTTCAGACAATTCCAACGCAGCATAGTTTCTCTTCACAGTGGATTCAAGAAATACTGCATCCCTGCTCTTCACAACTGTTCTAGTGTTTGGTTTTATGAACCTGTAACCTTTTGTATTGTCACAATAGCCAATAAAGATCATCTTCTGTGCTTTTGGATCCCACTTCTTGCGTTTCTCTTTCGGCAGGTGGACCATAGCTTCACACCCAAACACTTTTATGTGACAGACTTGAGGTTTGTGGCCAGACCATAGCTCTTCTGGAGTTTTATATGATAAGGATCTTGTTGGAGATCTATTTACTATATATGTAGCAGTTCTTATGGCCTCAGCCCAGAAAAACTTTGCTAAGCCAGCATTTAAGATCATACATTTTGCTCTCTCAACAAGTGTTCTATTTAGCCTCTCTGCAGCTCCGTTTTGTTCTGGAGTGTACGGTGTTGATGTCTGATGTTTTATTCCAGCACCTTTTAGGTAGTTAGAGAATGATGTATTGACATATTCCAGACCATTATCAGTTCGAATACATTTAATTTTGCATTCAGTTTGATTTTCGGACTCTGTCTTAAACTCTTTAAACTTTCGACAACACTTCAGTTTTTTTGTTTAATGTATACACAAAGACCTTTTTGGAATAATCATCCAAAAATGTTAGAAAGTACTTAGCCCCACTTAGTGACAGTGTTTCCATCGGGCCACATAGATCAGAATGTACCAGTTCCAATGGTTTTGTGGAATGTGACACCTGACTCTTAAAAGGCAATCTTGCCTGTTTACCTTCTTTACATGTGATACAAGTCAAATTGTTGCTATTACCAGATAATGAGAATCCTTCTGTGCTTTCAGTCATTTTCTTAATACTTTCAAAGTTCAGATGACCCATGCGTTGGTGCCATAAGAATATATCATTTTGTTTAACATCAGACATGCATGCATAATCAGTATTCATGTTAAGCCGGTACATTTTGTTAACTTTTGTTGCTGAAGCTACAATGACTTCTTGTCTATTTAGTATAACACAGCCCTTAGAATCAAATTTTACTTGGCCACCATTTTCTGTAATCTGGTGCACAGATATTAAATTCACTGCAAGTTCTGGTAGGTACAAGACATTTGTAAATAGAATTTTATTTGACTGACCTTTTCCGTTCAATGTATCCAAAGTCACATCACCAGATCCACTTACAGGCAGTGTCTTGTTATTGGCAACTTTTATATGTCCTATGGGCGGTGGACGTTCATTTTGGAGAAGATTTTGATGTTTTGTCATGTGTGCATGGTTGCCCCGGAATCAATGTACCAAGCATAGCTGTTGTTGTCAAAGGGAGTGACAAATGCAGCAGCATATGAACTATTTGATTTAGCAACCTTTTCTTTGGGCTTTGACCTACATTCAGTACTTTTGTGTCCGTGCTTGTTACACTGAAAGCATCTACGACCTTTTCTGAACTTCTTTTTCACATTCTTGGTTTGAGAACCATGTGCAGTTGCAAAAGCAGAGTTATTGTTTTCAGATTTAACTTCTTGGAGCAATTTAGATTTAACAGAGTCTGCACTTATCTTCATTCCTGAACTTTCAATGGCGAGGATCATCGGTTTATAAGATTCAGGCAATCAGGAGAGCAACAGAGTTCCTAGCCACTCATCATCGACTTTGAATCCAATATTTCGAAGTTTATGTGCTGTAGACATTATCTTGCTCACGTATTCGTCTATATTTTGGCATTCAGAGAGTGCAGTTGTGCAGAGATCACGTAGTAGACCGACTCTGCGTGTAAGCCCGGAGTCGTCAAAGGCGCGGGACAGGTTTTCCCACACTTCCTTTGCTGTTTCTGCCTCTTGGATGTGTACGTAGTTAATTCGATGGACAAGAAGAATCATTTTTGATCTTGCTTTAGTGTCCTTTTTCTTATCAATAGGTTCGTTTGCGGGGTTTTCAATACACTCCCAAAGTTCTTCATGTTGAAGATATGTTTTCACCGCAAAACGCCAAGTATTATAGTTTTCTCGGCCCGTTAATTTTTCGATGAATGCCAGAGAATTGTTGCTAGCCATTATATTCAGTTCTTGACGATTTGAACAGATTTTCAACTTTGCAAAATTGAACCACGTTGATTTTAGGTTATGTCGATTCACTTCGCCGGCAAGAAATTGTTTGTGTTTTGTATTTATGAAAAACTTTACAAACACCTTTGAAACTTAGGCTTACTGGGCCCATAACCTGATAACTTTTGATGTAATTTATTGTAATTACGTGGGAAGAGAAAAGAAAAGTATTAACACTCGTTATACCCAGAAACATAGACTGATATTTTATTAGAGTACCACAGATTATTAAAGGGTCACAGTGTAATGGTAAGGCGGGAAATTTAAATACATCCAACACATTTCAAAAATGTTTTTAGTACTTTTTAGACCTATGTATCCTGCTTATGCGTATGAAGTTTCATTAAAACCGGTACACTCATTTTGGAAAATAAGGACTTATAAGTTTGTATGGAATGCCGTAAGGTGTAAACGCTCTTAAGTCCTATGTTAAAGGAGGCATTCGGTGCCAATAACCAACCGGGTACAATTTCAGACTGCGGGCTGCAACCGAGATGTATCTGATAGAAAAACTTAATTCCTAAGATTTCGATCGAACCTAGTTTATCATCATCATCATCAGCCTATAATGTTCCCACTGCTGGGACACAGGCGTTCTCTCAATGTTTTTTTTTTTTTTTTTTAATGGCATCTCGCAGTTCAACCTATGAGGTTGTCGTCTGCTTAACCGGACTATCCTGTGGGTGCCTTTAGAGTAAGGCCTCCAGCCAGGGCATAAAAACTTACAAACTAAGCGACTGCACGCTAAGGGCACCCCCTGTGGGGTACGAACCTCGGCTTAGGGCGTCGCTGGGGGAGGACTGCATGGGGACAGGCTGGATCTGAATGGTATCATTATTTAGGGGCTGATTTAAAACTACTGGCACAGCATCGCGGGCTGGCTCGAGCGAGGGTCGGGGAGGGCATGGACCGGGACGTCGCGACGGACCTCGACGGCGAGGTCGGAAAGACGGCGGTTTGAGTTGGAACTTTTTAAGAGTGCTAGTCTCTTTGCTACTCTCCTGGAGGAGGGTGATAGCATCATCTGGAGTGACATTTCTCTCAATGAGAGGGAGCGGGCTGTAATCTACCACGCGGGCCCAGTGCGGGTCGGTAGATGTCACACATGTCTTCGAATTTTTAGTTCTAGAACATGCCGGTGTCCTCACGATGTTTTTCTTCACCGTTTTTGAGGGCAGCGGTGATGAAACAAATTACACAAAGTAATGCGCCTGCCTGGGTTTGAACCTACGGCTTACTGCTCGTAAGTCAGAGATGTCACTACTGGGCCATCTTATGTTCAGCAGTAACACTTACGACCAATTGACCAACAAGGCAGGCAAATGTGAAATTATTTTGGAATAGGGGATGATCACATTTTTTTTTTCTTTGTCCGTCGGGTAGTTTATTGAAAAGTATTGGACACGTATTTTTTCTTTTTTCACGTGGTCATAAAATTACGGAGATATATTGAGTTAAAATGGCGCATGACGTCACCTGTAGGTCCTGTAAGTTTTATACCTACTTGTGACGTAGTGAGCCCCCACTCTCCAACTTTAATGAGTTTTAACTTAGTATTTTTTTTTTTTATATTTTGATAAAACAAAAAATACGTGTCTAATATTTTTGTATTACCTGTCTGACGGACAAATAGAATATCGTTTTCTTCACCTAGTCCGCACCCCTATTGCTTAACACATAGGTACATAACATCACGCCTGTTAGCTCCGAAGGGATCCCGATGGCAGAGGTGTACCCTAATAGTACATCCACATTTCGCCAGTTTCATTAGTAGGTGACGAGCCTTTTGCCATCAACCGGCACAAATCTAGGACCAAGGAAACCAAGGACCTCGTGCTTCGCAGTCGCGCTTACAATCGGTAGACCAACGAACTTGTAAAATAATCGATGTTTTTTCAATGAGTTTCGCTTCATTCAGACGTTCCCTATATAAACAGTGCGAACAATGGGTGCGCCAAAGTTCACCTAAATTTTCAACTCCGATAATTGAAAATCCGAAAATGTTCTTCCTAACATTTTTCATCCTAACAATCACAATTCCTAACTACTCTGTCTCTAATGTTCATAATTCCGAAGCATTCAACTTCATAATGTCAGTAGCAATAAACATCTATTATACTTTTATTTGTTTTCCTATATTTTCTCAACATAACCATTTTTTACACTATTATTTAAAGTCATATCTTTTTTGTTTAGATTTCTTTTTTATTAATTAAAGCGTCTTCTTTAATTTTATGTATAGCGGTGTGTACCTGCAAAGATATCCATAGGTTAGGTTAGGTTAGAACTGTGACCAATTACGCGCGAGCCGAGCGAGCGAAGCGAGCGGTGCCGCGGCAGCGGGGCTAGCGAGCGCTACCTCGAAATTGGTTGCGATGTATTTTTTTCATACTGGGGGCACTATAACTATTATCTTCTACCCACATATATTTTTTATTACACTTGGTAAATGTTTCTTTCTGAATATGAGTGAACATAATTATGGTAATTATGTTTAGGGATAAAAGCGTTATGATAAAAAACAGTAGAAGTTTAAATATATTTACATTAATGGTATTATTAATTACAATTTTCGAAAATATGAGTGTTATAAACAACGCCGGTAGCACAAAAAATAGTATGAATTGAAAACTTTAGGATGAAAATTTTTAGGAAGAGTGATCATTCGGATTACATATCATTAGGAAGAACAATTTAGGTACTTACGTCTATGGGTCAGCTCGCACCGAGACGCGACGCGACGCGACGCTGCACGCACACTCTAAAAGAGCGATTCAAAATATAACTTTATTTACTACACGAAAAGATACACATTTCGTTGTGAGAATTCAGAATACGTTGCGCAACGTATTCTGAATTCTCAAGGTGCGCGCAGCGTCGCCACAGTATAAATATGGACAGTATGGAAACTAGGCCTAGTTGTAGAAATAAATACCTACGCTCCACTACAGCACTAGGGTTGTCACTCTTAATGTTTTCGAAATTGAACTTTATTTATTAAAACATCTGATTCTGTGTTCTGTAGTGATCAAACAATCGAGTTAAAATAACTAGTTTACAAATAAAATTTAAATAGGTTGGGCCAAGGTCATCCTTTTCTAAGTTGAAACGCATAGTACTGGGTTTTAACCCGAAAATACGTGTGACTATAGTTAAAATACCACTAGGTACATAACAAATATCCTTATTTTACACAATTACAAATTATTTTCTGAAATTATATACTTTCGTCTACTACGACATGTTCGGAATGCTTTATTATTATAGTATAATAAATTCTCATTCTTATGAATAGCTTCTTTAAATAAACTATTGGGAAACAAGGACAGGGTACTATAAAACCGATTTTGTCTAATACTTTGTAAATTAATACAGCTATTTTGCAGTTTATATGTTCTCTTTTAAAGCAACAACGAAAAATTTCATCGTATTGCCGACATATTGTAAAGATAAACGCAACCACTCGTCTTGACGCGGCACTCACGACTGACAGCACTGCGATGTCCGCTTAGAGGTCTCGTCGATTCGCGTGTTTGTGTGAGTGTGCCGTTTCGAACGTTAAGTACGTAGTTTCCGTACTGTCCATATTTATACTGTGGCGTCGCGTCGCGTCGCGACTCGGTGTGAGCTGACTCTATGTAGCTCAAATTGTTTTGTTTCTGTATTGTTCTGGATTTAGGTCTACTGCACACACTTTTTTTATTTTTTGTCTCTAATATTCATTAGGTAAATGTAATGCATACCCGTTATTTGCATGGTGACTAAAATGCTAATTATAAATGTTAGTTAAGCGACTGTACTGTTGGTGTGCTTATTCTAAATAAATAACCATAATGATGACCATGAGAGCAGCGGTGGCCCAGTGGTGGCAGCCCCGACTTACGAACAGTAAGCCGTGTGTTCAAACCCAGGCAGGCGCACTACTTTGTGTAATTTATTTCATCACCGCTGCCCTTAAAAACGGTGAAGGAAAACATTGTGAGGAAACCGGCATGTCCTAGAACTAAAAATTCGAAGACATGTGACATCTACCAACCCGCACTGGGCCCGCGTGGTGGATTACAGCCCACTCCCTCTCATAGAGAGGAGGCCTGTGTCCCAGCAGTGGGAACGTTAAAGGCTAATGATGATGATGATGCACGTGTAAGCGGGCACGCCCTTTATGTCTGGAGGCTTTATTTATTCTTGAGTATATTTTTTAATATTTTATTTTATTATTGGTGTGTGCTAGCTGACATGTGACATTAATTTGATATAATGGATTCCTTGTTTATATAAACTTGAACACTTTTGTATAGAATCTGGTTCTTCTAACCTAACAGACAGATGTGTTGCTGGGGAGTTTGTTCCGCCACTTCTTCTTCCCAGCTAAAACACTAGGAAGTGGCGAAGGGCGGGCGTTTTGGGGGACTGTCTCTTGTAATTTTGACGTTCAAAAAGTGCTGATTATCAGCCTAGTTTGAATAAATGACTTTTGATTGATTGATGATGAACCATAAGCTTAAAAATTCGAATAAACACTTACTCGGAAACCAAACTCCAATACATACCAAATAATATAAACTCAACATATCTCGAAAACATGCATCTGAACAACATATATATACCAACATACTACAGAATAACAAAGATATCACTTTCTATACACCCTATCTTCATTCAACAAAGTTCATATTCGCTTGGTGAGTGTGCGTTAAACTTTGTTTCATATATCAGTCTGATAAGAAAGGCCGCATATTACACGATCACTGATAAGACTGATAACGCTAGGCGCACACTTAGTCGTCCGTTTTGTAAACATACTTTTATCTTTGCGTTTTGATAGTACGAGTACTTGTTCGATTGAGCGGAGCGAGGTTATGATTTTGTACTTTGAATGCACAAAATGATCGAAGTAAATTGTTGGAGAGGGTTCAAGGCTGTGCGGTTTTACTGGGTTTTTACCAAGTGATGCCTTGTGTGTACAGCTTGAGTCAGATATTATTTGAACCAAGTTTATTGGACACTGGACAGGTCCACTCAAATCTGTGTGGTTCTTTCTTCAAAAGACCATTTCAGACACTAACTGCATAGTCCTCATGTATATTGTAACAAAAGAGTAACAAGTTAACAGAGAACCTCTGAGTTTGTTTCGGCTGTTTCTTCTCAGAGTAGTCAGGTACGAAACACCGGCCCCAACAAGTTTAAAAAAAGGGACGTGTAAAAGTGTTTGTAAAAACCTACTTGCAAAATAAACATCATTTATCATTTATTGATCACTATGTGAAACACTGGTAGGACATTTCTAATTCCTCTAAATCACTTTATCTTTTGCCAGTCTGGAACAGCCAGTCTGTGGAATTCACCGCCGTCTTTTCTGTTCCCCGATCATTGTAATCTGGATCTCTTCAAAATTCGAGTAAATCGGTTTCTTCTAGGCAAGCCTGCTCCACCCTAGGCCGCATAAAATTGGTCCACATCAGTCGAGTTGCGGCCGAACGCAAACTTTCTTAGTATTTTAAAAAATCCGGCTGTTTGTACGTCAATTTGAGATTTAGGACTTAGGACGGTTTAGTTGTAACTTTGGGAGCTGACTGTACCTATCGTACAAAAAACAGTTGAAATTTATGGGTGACGAATCAGGACTCAATGAATGAAGATGAAAATATTTACGAAAGGGCACTATTTTTCACTTGTTTTGCGCATCTTTTGTTTAGGTGGCGAAATGGGAAAGTTACCAGACGGGATGTAGCCCTGTTAATGTCTAGATTCATCATCAGCCTATAATGTTCCCACTGCTGAGCCACAGGCCTCCTCTCTGTAATCCACCACGCGGGCCCAGTGCGGGTTGGTAGATGTCACATGTCTACAAATTGTCTAGATTACGTTTTATGAATGTGTTAAATTATTTTAATGTTTTATGTCACCCCATCAAATCATCATTCAATCCCAACCACAACCTACCAGTAATTAAGGAAACCACAAAACAAAGCCTCTTCGAAACAACAATAAAACTACCGCGCGACGGACGGACGACATTCCAACATGGCGACGCGGTTATCTGCTAAATAAATTTAGTCTGTAGTCCGTCCCATACCCGCCGATATCTATGTATAATAAAACTAAACTTTTGTCTGTACGTCTTAAATTCTGAGGTATATAAATGGTGGGTGATGTAAGGAATTTAGGAAAATATTGGAGATTGGTTGTAATTCAAAGAGTCCGAGTGCTCAGAGCCTTATTAAGGAACTACCTTCTCTTATGAACTTTCTTCTAAACGCCTACCGGACGCTTCTCGTGAGCCTTGGGCTGGCTTTTACCTTGGCCAGAGGCTAAGTATTGCCATACAACATGGCATGCTGCCAGTCTCTTGGGCACATTAACAACTCATAGTGTTGAGGAGTTTGTTGTTGGTTTAGTTATTTTATTTACTAGTCTTGAATTGTTATAACGTTGTTGTATAGTTAGTTTCTTTTCAATATTGTTAATTATTATCATTAAAAACAGAGGAGCTCGTGGCTAAATATTAACAGCCGCGCGGGTCGATCTTTAAGGTTAAGCCGTGCTTGCCGAGGTTGGTCCGTGGATGGGTGATCATAATTACATACCGAGTTTCCTCTGTGCCTCGGAAAGCACGTTAAGCCGTTGGTCCCGGCTGTCATTTGTAGATCTTTGACAGTCGTTACGAGTAGTCAGAAGCCAAAAAGTCTGACATCCAGTCTTACGAAGGGGTATCGTATTACCCAGTTACTGGGTTGCGGAGGTCAGATAGGCAGTCGCTCCATGTAAAATACTGGTACTCAGCTGCATCCGGTTAGACTGGAAGCCGACCCCAAGATAGGTTGGGAAAAGGCTAGGCAGATGATGACGAAAAACAATAAATACTATTCAAATTCAAGTCATTTATTTCAATTATCTACATAACATTACTCCTTGATTTTTCAAGAGGAAGGCACTGCAGAGGTGTATTGCACTTGTTTTAAGTCTCATTTAGTAGGGAACGAGCTTTGTATTATAACAACAATTTATACTAAGTATTCATCTATCTTTGCCCGTCTTTCTTTTTCGGAAAAAAACTTCAAGAAACTGTTTTAAAACAAGAGTGTGCTGCAATGACTCTGGAAAAGTAAGAACTTTTCAAGGTTAAGTTGAATTTGAAACTGTAATAGTTTATATTCTTTACCAATGACCATGTAACAGTGATCATACCTACTCTAAATTTTGCTCATCCCCTTAACTAAAAGACCAAACTGACCCAAACATAGTTACTTTAATCCAAAAAAATCGTTCCCATTCGACCATTATTGTCCAAATAAATAAAGCTTACATAACATACACAATATCCACTGCTGGGTTTGTACAGAAAAACTACATTAACACTAGAATAACCCGTCAATGTAAATCATGAATGTTGGTATCAACGAACCCGCCATTATGATTTTCCGCTTCACCGAATTTAAACGCACATAGGAATTCCACACACGAATTAACAATAAAAAAGTGGAAGCAAAGGCGATTATCACTTACAGCCGAAATGGCGGCTCGGGTGCGTAATCCTCTTTGGGTACGCACTGGGTTCGTGAAACGCTATAGATTGGGGAGATGGTTTGTGGCTTAAAAAGTCATAAAAATGGAAAATGAATAAAAACGCCTTTGGCATTTTTACATCAGCAAGTGTTAAGTTACTTGTTTTTCTATTTTAGTAAGCGTAGTGCGTATAGCGTACTCATAATAAACAATAATCACGGAAGTAATCCCGTAAGTGATAGTGTAAGTTTAAATATAAACCGTGAAAGTTAAAAAAAAAACCATTTTACAAAAAAATATAAACGACTTCCAAAAAAAACACAAAAAATGTGGAAAATATTTTTATTTTACCCTCTTCAGTTGTGGTATCTCACATAAATCCTAGTCAAGTATCATTTTTACATTGTAACTAAACACCAGCACATCGTCCATACATGACGATACACGACAAAATGCATTATAAAGAAGATGAGTAAAAAGTACCTAAGCAAATATAATAAAATTCATATGGGCCCACCAACCCGGTTTAGATGATTCTTCATTCATTTGGTAGACCAAATGAATGAAGAATTATCTAAATTGGTCCAGTAATCACGGATAAATAGGTGTACATACAATAAAAAACATTTATGCCAAACGGTGTTAAATTTTTATGGGACCAAATGGCAACTATTCCGCATCAAATTAAAGAAGAATCACGTAAATCGTAAATCTCAGCGTAATCGGTGTAAATACATAAAAAAATGCAAATCGAATTTAAGCCCTCCTCCTTTTTGAAGTCTGTTAAAAATCAGAAGTGAGTACCGTGGGTTCGAACTTGAGACTTTGATCAGTTCGGCAGTTTGACGCAGACTGTCACACCACAAGGCTATCACTGCTTAATTAATGCCAATGCCAATGATTGTTGTTGAATTACTGTTAATAAAAATTAAGTGCGTTACGCAAGGCCGAGGCGTTACGGGAGCCAACAACCTCACTGTTTTCAAGATTCAAGATTCTTTATGTGCATGAAATATGAGAGCGGCGGTGGCCCAGTGATGGCAGCCCCGACTTACGAGCGGTAAGCCGTGAGTTCGAACCCTGGCAGGCGCATTGCTTTGTGTAATTTATTTCATCATCGCTGCTCTCAAAAACGGTGAAGGAAAACATCGTGAGGAAACCGGCATGTCCTAGAACCAAAAATTCGAAGACATGTGACATCTACCAACCCGCACTGGGCCCGCGTGGTGGATTACAGCCCACTCCCTCTCATAGAAGAGGAGGCCTGTGTCCCAGCAGTGGGAACATTAAAGGCTAATGATGAATGAAATATGGTACATAATGGTCTTATAAATAAACAAAACCCGAAACAAACGCCGCGTCCAACGATCCCAGTGCGTACAAAAGCGGCTACCGAACTAAACAGCTTACGCACCAGTGCGTGCTGCGCCGGTCGACAGAAACTCTTCAGCTCAAGCCTGACGTGATGATAGTATATGACAGGTCACTGTCACACGACACAATGTTCCAGTTTTGTATGAAAAACTCCGTGAAAGACGTGTTTTTGGGTGAAAAGACTGTCCGTTTACTTACAAATAGGTGTCTTGCTAGCTGTTGTGGAGTGTCCACAAAGCGTAGTATAATAGATGGTCATTTCACGATACTGTTATGTTTTTTTTTTTTTAGAAAGCTACCTAACATCACGCCTGTAATTCCCGAAGGGCAAAGCAGAGGTGTACCTAATAGTAGATTTTGTAACATATTTTGATTTAAAAGGGTGTCCATGAAGTTTCTTGCCCATTTTTCTCCATAGATAACTACGCTTTGGAATGGGCAACTTTCACAAGTTATTATGCCTTATGACTGGGACTGTAGCTTCGCGTTTTTTTGACTTTCAAAAGTGCCTTTAATGGTCTAATTGAAATAAATGCTTTGAGTTTGAGTTTAAGTACACCCACATTTCACCAGTTATATATAATAACTGGGCACAAATCCAGAATCCGTGGCTGCTACTAAGATATTCCTGATGAAAAAACCCTATGACACTTTGCACAACCAGGGAATCGAACCTGGGACCCATGCTCAGCAGTCGCGCTAGCAACAACTAGACCAATGAGCCAGTCATAGCATAGCATAAGGGTATGTTTAAATATTATGGTGTGCAAAAAGTGAATTAATAAGAAATGTTTTTGTCACAGCTATCCTAACTTAATATTATAAGTGCGAAAGTAAGTTTGTTTGTTACCTTTTCACGACTAAACGGCTGATCGGATCTTAATGAAATTTGGCAGGAAGATAGACTTCATCCTGAGGAAGGACACATGCTATATATCATCACGCTACGACCAATAGGAGCGGAGCAGCAATGAAAAATGTCGCGAAAACGGGGAAAATGTGACGCAGACGAAGTTGCGCGGGACAGCTAGTTGTTATATAAGCAAGTGTGTCAATAGCTGTAACTCAAAGTCAAAACATTTATTTCAATTAGACCATTACAGGCACTTTTGAAAGTCAAAAAACAGAACCAAACGCAAAGCTACAGTCCCAGACACAAGGCATAATAACTTGTGAAAGTACTGTAGTTGCCCATTCCAAAGCGTAGATCTCTATGGAGAAGAATGGGCAAGAAACTCCATGGACACTCTTTTAAATCAAAATATTGTTACAAAATTTTGTTGACAGCATTCACGAACGAATGAGCGAATTCTTATATCTAAATATAAGAATTTGTTACAGACATAGACGCACTTGCTCCAAAGGCTAAGGGCGAGTTGTATCTCAATACAACCTTAATTTTGACCATAGACTACTTTTTAGCATTTGTACCCATTTTTGCAGCGTTTGTTGACAAATTCAAAGCAATATTAAACAGCAGCGTAACTTTCGAACATATCACTTTCCTTCTGAGTAATGTCCCTTAAAAAGCCTTAAGAAAAAGGACAAACAAATTGACACAAACTATTTTTTTTTCGACCAATAAACTAGTAAACCATCGTTTTCAAAACCCATTTAAAACTTAACACACTGCCGCCAACAACAACAACAAAATGAGCAACAAATGTACAACAATAAACAATATTTTTTGTGAACAACGCAACAGCATAAGGGCGGCATCAGATTTGCGGCTAATCGCATCACCGTCGAGCGTGAAATCCGCACCTTTGTACGCGGCCTAATGCCTACGCGTACCGACTTCCAACTTAATACTTTCGGGGAAACTCGCTGGAGCCGAAAGATGACGGAGATTTACGAAGTTTGACGGATGCTGGTTTGACAAAGCTGACCAACGAGGCAGGTCGAGGAGTGTCATTCTGTACGTCAGCCGCGAAAAAAAAAAAAAAATGGAGTATGCAGTCTTTCAGGGTTTGAAAGTCTCTATGAACCATGAGACCAAGTCTGAAATACTGGAAATATTGTAAAAGAAAAAATAGAGCGTGGAATCCCGCCGCGCGGAAGAAGTGATACTTCGTAATACTACACGCATGCGTTCGAGTGCCACGCATTCACTCTCGCTCTGTCTCTTTCTATTCCCCCTCCATGGTAGCGTTAAACGTTTAACGCAAACTTGTTTGAAGTCGCATAAGAAGTTTCACTTCAAAAGCTTACTTTCAGCGGTGCAAATATTGCCCATAACCCCATAGTAATCCTGCCTACTGAAGAGAACGTTGCCCAAGTATGAAGTAAGTGCCACATTACAGAGCCCACAAACACTTCAACCAACTTACCTGTACAGGCGGGAAAAAACAGAACTAAAATAAGTGTACCAAGTTGGACATATCGATGCAAATTTTCTTGACAAGCAACGCCATTTTGAATTGCATACGTGGTCATACTACAAGTACCTCCATTCGAAGAATAGTTTTCAAAACTGTTCAACCAATTTTTACACAATGTCATACACCCTACACCACTCCCGAAAAGAGCAAATCACAAAGAGCTTTTCAATAAAAACTACAAATTACATCAATTTTAGAAAAAAAGTTTCCCAAAAAAGGTTACAGTATTTTCACATTTCTTTTGCCTCTGATATTGCATCACTGTCTAAACTAAATTAATGCCTATTTTTGTAGACTTAAGGTTGCTTATGTCTTGCTGTCAGAGATAAAATAAGTGTGAAAGAACTATAATATAAATTACATAATAATGCGTCACCGACAAAGCAGAAAGCGAAGATACCTTTGTCATCGAAAAAAAATAAACGTTCATACTTTAAAACCTCTTTTGTCAAAACATGGGCGCGTTTAACACATCGTTGGCGCCATTAGAAGCCTGAGTGAGATGTTTCAGATTATAATTTAGATTTTAGATAGATATTGTACCGTCTTTGTGTAAAATATTCGCCTTTTGTTAAAAGCTGTGTCATTTTATTTTTGGTTGGGAGATTTTGATTCACCATATTCTCGTTCATGTTATTCAGGAACGTTTTGGAAAATATCTTGGGGTTTATTAGGATTGCACCTCATTTAGCAGCACGGAATCGCATTTATCCTATCCTTTTCTGTCGCTAAGAACCATAATTTGCTAGAGTCAGACACTAACTTGTAACGTCACTATTTTGTAGTAACGTCACTATGCCTTATTACTTATGCCTTTCGGCGGAACGTAGGATGGACCAAACTTTTTTATACAACATCATTTTGTACCCTGTGTTCACAAAATTTATTAATTATGAGGACAAATAAATTCAAATTTATTTTAATAAATCTAAAAATGAATTCAAATAGAGATAGAATTTATTTGTCATCATAATCGCTAAAATGACACTTTGTATGGGGCCTCTAGCCGATTTGGTAGTTTTATGAAATTCCAGAGAAATTAACTTTTTGATTCAGCGCTAATTTCGAACCCACGACACCTAGCGCAGCAATCAATCCTTCAGTCACTGTTCCACACCTCTGATTTTTCATGATTGATGTGCGTATTGTATAATTATCACATGCTTTGATGAAGGAAGACATCGTGAGGAAACCAGCATGCCTGAGAGATATTTCTCGACGGCATGTAAAGCCAAGTCAGAGGCAACATGGACGCCATAATAACTCTGACACCAAGATAGGCACTAACCAGACGATAAATAAAACAGTTATTTTCGAAACATGAGCATTATTTTTGAACTTGTCGTCACCGTGACTAGTATACAACCTGTTTTTTTTTTATATCCCTCAACTCTGGGTATGATTGAGACCATATCAAAGAATCAACTGGCACATGAATTATGTTTCAATCATACTTAGTTTTTTGTTTTTTTCGCATTTTCTTAGCTTTAAATATGACTTATTGGTTTGAATAAAAATAATTACTCGTATTTATCAATGAAACTAATACTATTTTACTACACTACTGTGAAGTTTGGCAACCTCGCTAAAGTAAAGATTCGTCATACTGGGGACAAGTTTTGACCTAAGTCAAAGTCAAAAGCATTTATTTCAAATAGACCATTACAGGCACTTTTGTAAGTAAATTATGATTGACGATAGAAACTATGCATTTTTAGACCACCTATTTCAGGAGTTTTAGTATTATTTTTACCTACAGAATATAACCCTAAAGTTATTGGATATAAAAAAAAACAGGTTGTATAAACATAATATTGACTAGTATTGTTAACAAAATCGTTTAAAGTAGATCGAACGTTTTCTATTCAATTAACGTATTATGTTTGGATAGATTGGTTAAACAAAGTTTACGGAGGAAAGTAGTGGATTCTGTAGACTTTTGGAGCTATGTGCCGGTTCTTCTGCATAGAAAACGGCCATCCCGAACCGTGCACATATCTTTTGTCGTTTCTTATGTGCCCATATAGTTTTTCTGTACCGATCAAACGTGGTGAATAGGGATGCGAGGGAGAATAAGGACAAAATATTTGAATGGGATTTCATCGTTGAAGACAAATAATTCGTCACTAAAAAAACTTTTTTACAAAAAAAAAATAACCGACTTCCATAAAACACTAAAAAGTGGCAAATAATTTTAGTTTCAGCAGTCGGTGACTTGTTTGTTTCATTTACTTTTTTGCCACCGACTTCCGAAACTAAAATGTACTAGTGTGTCAACTTTATAAGAATTTGATTGTATGTTTATAACATACAATCAACATCGTTTCCTGCTCTTTTTCCATTCTACTTACGGTCGGCGCAACATGTTTTCTTTATCCATTCCCTCCTGTCAGACGTCATGGCATCATTTACTCCTTTCTCTTGAATATCATTTCTTTCCCAATCCATCCATGATGCGTACATAATATGAATATCGGAAATTTCTTTGGAGTTAGTGCTATTCTTAATGCTTTTTCAGATTGTGGATGACATCGTCATGATCGTAACATTTTTGACGTTCCTGTCCATGGCTTTAATGCAAGTCTTCTTCTTGTGTTTTTTCGCAGATCATATGATGATGAGTGCGGTCCGTATTTAGTTTTGTAGTAACTTTTTATTATTCGTATGAATGAACTTCAACTTCAAAAAAAATCCCGAGACAAAAAAACACTAAAAACAAAAAAAAATAAACTAATCGTAGCGTCAGGGGACCGCTAAGTAGACCAGACCTGTGGAAATTGTCTTGAAACATAGCTAAGAACAGTCTCGATTAAGACACCTTTCAAACGAAACCAACTTTATCTAAATCGGTTCCTCCGTTCAGGAGCTACTATGACCCCGAAAAGTTAGAGTACACTAGTGTTTTATGGAAGTCGGTTATTTTATTTTTGTAAAAAAGTTTTTATTTTAGCCTTTTCAGTTGTGGTATCTCACTTTAATCCTAGTCAAGTATAATTTTTACATTGTAACTAGACACCAGCACATCGTCCATACATACGACAAAGGACAAAATGCATAATAAAGAGGATGACTCAAAAAGTACCTAAGCAAAGATAATAAAATTCATATGGCTCCACCGGGCAATCTTCTCTACCAAATGAATGAAAAATCTTCTAAATCGGTCCAGTAATCACGGAGAAATCGGTGTACATACGTGAAAAATTTACATATAACAAAATTTTTAATAAAATGAAAACTATATGGCCAAACTATATTAATTTTTTATGGGACCAAATGGCAGGTATTCCACATCAAACTAAAGAAGAATCACGCAAATCGGATCATAAATCTCAGCGTAATCGGTGTACATACATAGAAAAAAAAACTAATCGAATTGATAAGCTCCTCCTTATAGAAGTCGGTTAAAACAGTTTTTTTTTTTTTAACTTATTTTTGGTACACCTGGAAAGTGCATACCGTTACGATTCCAACAAGCCCGAACACAGCTAAGATTCATTGCCTTGTTATGGAGTTCCGAAGCCTGTCTCTTGGATTCATCATCAGATCTGACGGTAAAATGGTTCTTATTGGACGCAAATGCTTCACTTGTTGTAGAAAATACCAAAATCGCTGTACGTTTTCCTATAAAATTTGAAGAGTTCCCTCGATTTCGCCAAGATTCCATCATCAGATCCTGACTTGGTGACTATGGGACCATTTGAGAAGTATACCCTTTCCAACAAAAAAAGAATTTTCCAAATCGGTTGGCAAGCGACGGAGTAATGCGCAAACAAACATAAAAAAAAAAAAAAAAAAAATACAAACATCCGAATTGAGAACCTCCTCCTTTTTAGAAGTCGGTTAAAAAGCTATTGGGATCATTTTAATTTAATAAACAATAGAGTACATTAAGGCTACCAATTATATTTAAATAACGTGAAAATGCATTTCAAAGTTTCGTCCCGATTCAACCCCGTGTCCACCCCATTTTACGGTGCCTAAAATAAAATAATTAGGTTATTGTTTTTTGAAATAATTATTTTATAAAATTGGGAATTTTGAAATGAAGACGTTTACGATACTGCTGTTGTGAAGGTATTTATTATCCAATAATATCACCCGTATCTATAAACAAGTAAAAGTGTTTTCTTGAGTAAAAATTATTATTTACGATGCGATTTTTATTCTGTAGTTTAGTAGTTGCTTGAAGTTAGAACTCTCAAAAGTTAGAATAGGGGATAATCCAATTTTTTTTTTCTTTGTCCGTCTGGTAGTTTATTGAAAAGTATTGGACACGTATTTTTTCTTTTTTCACGTGGTCATAAAATTACGGAGATATATTGAGTTGAAATGGCGCATGACGTCACATGTAGGTAAGTTTTATACCTACTTGTGACGTAGTAAGCCAGTCAGCCCACTCTCCAACTTTAATAAGTTTTAACTAAGTATTTTTGATATTTTGATAAAACAAAAAATACATGTCTAATATTTTTGTATTACCTGTCTGACGGACAAAATAGAATGTCGTTTTCTTTACCCAGTCCGATCCCCTATTCTTAGCTTTGCCTTTTGATGATTCTTACTTTGTTTAAATTCTTGTCTATTTGTATAAAAATGTTTTCTTAAGTAATTACTTTTTGGGAACTATATTTCTTGTCACCAAAATTTATATTTGTCATCAAAGTTGTATCACCTAATAAATAGATCTATCGCCACGAAATATTTTCGTTCTCAGATAAACAAAAAGTGTTCCCAGCCGGCCTAGCATGACCGCCGTAGAAACGAGCTATGTCTACGGAAGAATCGACAATTTGACAGATATTTCTATCGTCCCAAGCATGGCGATATTAAGAATGTAGAAAAGAAATGTTTCTTTTCTTCAGTCGACACAAGTCTACAACGTCGAGCATGACGACCATATTTTCTCTTCTTTTGACATTTGGGGGTAGAAACATTACTTCTGACAAATGTCAAACTAGTCTTAATAAAAACTAAATACGAGAAATACGTTTCGTGGTTGCGTTGAGTTACGTTCAAAAAGGTTGAAATGTTATGTAAAATATTTAGGTTTAATTTCGCGAAAAAGATCCAGGCCTGGATGCAGGATGCAGGAACACCATCCCTCCCACGAAAAATTAAAAACTCGTGCAATTGGCAACTTTTTTTTGTTAACTAAACGTAACCTTTTAACTTTCCATAGCAACGTCCCCGTTGCTATGGAAAGAATTTCTGTCTATGTCTTCGTAGAAACGCGAGTCGACGGTGCGCGCCATGCTCGGGCAGAAGAAATGACAAGTTGTAAAGAAAAGATTTCTTGTCGTTTCTTGGTAGAATAGAGATAGAACGGTCATGCTAGGGGGGCTGGTATGAATTATCAAATAAATGTTGAAATATGTGTAAAATAACAGATGGATTACCAATAAAGTTGTAGTGCATTAGATGAATATAAACTTCGTTCTTATAATAATAGTTTTATTACTTAAATAATAGCTTTGTGCTCAGAATGGTAGATCTGTCACCAAATAAATAGATCAGTTCCTTATTTCTATGAAGAAAGGCCTAGTACGAGACATTGGGCACACCGACTCGGACAGGTTAGGTTCGAAGGGGAAGGCGGGGTCTAGTGAGCGAGCGGAGCGAGCGAACTAAGACCCCGACATCCCCTTCGTGTTAGGTTACTGTAAACCCTGCAGACAGAAATAGGAGCCCCGCGTAGCGGGGCTACGTCGACAACGCCTTAGTTTGGACCTGTGGTTTGGAGTTTTTATGTAAACATTTTTACATTGTTTGATGTTTCAATTTTCGTGACACTTCTATTATTTTGAAACCTAATAAAATTACTTGATGATTGATATTATTTCCAAGTAATTCTTAATTAATATTTAGGTAAGCGTTTTGATATTATTTGATGATTCCATTTAGGTGACAGATCTACTATTTTGAGGACAAACCCTATTATTTAAGAAACACAAAACTAATTAAATTGGTGATAGCTTAAATGATACCCTTACTTTTTGACTATAGCTATAAGAGTTTAACTCATTTTGAAGATACATTTTTTTTGCAACTTTGATGCCCGGATCTTCATCACCAATTTGCGAAAACAAAATATCCATAACACGTAAGGAATCATGTCAAAGGCGCAGTCCAGACATTTTATATTCCAGCTCAAGGTTTTTCAATTCACCCAAGGAACTCCCAACCACTAAACATCTCTCTCACAAACCAGTGAAATGATACTAATTAAATTAGGTCCTACTACGAACAATTAACATCATGCACGCACACAAACAGTAATAACAAGGAAATGTCTATAAGGGGTCATACATAAATTACGTCATGCGAATTTCATGATTTTTTGTCAACCCCCGTTCTTGTGTCGCAACCTGTGAGAGCCCCTCCTCCCTAGTTTGACGGCACATATTTTGCACAAACAGATAAGAGTAGGAAATAATTTGAAATTTTTCGTTAATAATTCATATTTAAATTTATTAAATTTTAGTATGTGACGTCACGAAATTCCTGACCGCCTCCACCCCTTGTCACACAATGTCACAGTTCGTCGACCCCCTCTCTCCCGTAACGTGTGACGTACTTTATGGATGGCCCCTAATAGTAGACAAGCATTTGCTTGTGTGGGTTCGATTCCCAGGTCTATTTTGAATCTGGACTTGCTCTTGGTTTGCCCTGGTGATTGGACTCATCCACTATTAAATGGGACTTAAACAAATACAAGGTGTTGTTTTGCATCCTCGTCAAATTCAAAGAGGTAACTATGCTAATAATTCTCGACCCGAATCAATAATAAAATGGGTAGGTTATTTTTTTTTTCTTTTTCTTATTTACGGAAATCGGTAAGTGCGAATCACCCGTGTTTTAAATGCGGGCCGTCTGATTCTTGCCCTATAACCGCGCTTTCACACATATAAACAACCTCAAACGTTTATTCAATAATTTCTTATTCCCTATATATAACACGTTAAGGCGGTTATTTTGAAATACTGACTAACATTAACAACCAAATAATCAGTGTTTATTACTATGTAATTAACTAGGTACCGTAATTTAAATTGATTATTTATGTTTTTTGTTACAACCTTCTGATTTTTGATGCAAAACAACACCTTTTATAGGACAATGTGGGTTCATCTCTGCCTGTATTATAGACTCATTGATAATCCACCTAATAACTTTCGAGTTCCATTTGCAAAAAATAAAATAAAAGCTATATTTTTTTTTGTTTTTTTGCACTTGGCAGAATTAGGAGCTGTGTATATAATATTCTGTAGACACACGAAGTCACACTATATATTTTTACCACTAGTCTGAAGATATTGTTGAAGATTTGTTGACTATAGAAAATTTACTTAAATTCCTGATTCTTAATTTACAAACGTGATAATTTAACTAAAACAACTAATAAATATTCAAATCCAGATCAGTTTCGCTGTTATATTATTCAAAAATATTTAAAAAATATCTAGTTTATTGTGACACGAGTCATTCAAGTTATAATTAATTAATTAGTTATTTAGGTGAAATCACTTAATTAAAAGGAAATGTCAAGACTAAAACAATGTCATTGTTATTTTAAAAAGGTCACAAAAGACGCATATTTAAAAAAAATAAAAATGAATTTTATTTTTTTTAAATATGTTTTCAAAAATGAATACTTTATCAAATTGTCCTTAAATGGTGTGAAGCTATCACAATCACAACTTTTTTTTTTTTTTTTTTTTTTCTCCAAAAGCCAACACGATACAGGATCCACAGACTAAGAGCTTAAAAGGCTTATAATTAGGTCACAATAATGTTAATGCTCTGACTCCTAAACTAGGTGTATGTGCCTGTGTCTTAGGAGTCAGTGAAAAACTGTCTGTTATCAATACGTCTCGTAGACGTACCTACTCGTGTACGTTGAAGCATACGTCTGAAAGATGTATGAATGGCACGCTGCATAAAAATAGAATTAATAATAAATGTATGTATGTATAATAAATGTATGTATTCGATCTAGTCCGAAGATTAAAATGGCAAGTTACCCGGAAAATAACATGGAGAATAATCGTATTTTTTTATTTAAGTTCATACTTTTCATTTTGGGCAAGGATAATTATAATATTTAATTTATTTATAGATAAGTTTGTATGAAACTAACTGTAGGTTACGTTATGAAAATCTAAAACAGTTTAAAAACTATAATAAATAATATATAATATCCTCCACGCTGTCAGCTGGCAATGTGCCCACGAGACTGGCAGCGTTGCCACGCGTTAGCCTTTGGTCAAGGTAAAAACCAGCCTGATTCTAATGTGCAATTCAAAGCGTTTGTGCAAATTGGTTGTAAAACACACTTTGAGTTGTCAAAAATAAAATAATGGTTTAAAACTAGATGGGTTCGTTAGGTTAAGCACTATGAATGTTGTATTGTGAAAATATATGTCGTAAATGTTGGCAGTGTTATGGTAATAAGCGACCAACTTTGATCTCGTGAAAAAGACAACGGTCTTATAAATTTTAAAGATTAGCATAAATAATGTACCTATTAAAATGGTTTTTCGCGATTACCGAATTGGACCAACATTTTATATTTAATTAAAAATAAATAAAATTGTAATAACACAATTTAGTGATTAATAGTGAAAATAAATGAGTGACAAATACAGACACAGTTTTAAGAGTCACGAGTAGTCAGAAGCCAAAAGTCTGACACGGAGTCTTACCAAGGGGTATCGTTTTACTCAGTTACTGGGTTGTGGAGGTTAGATAGGCAGTAAAAGTACTCAGCTGCATCCGGTTAGACTGGAAGCCGATCCCAAGATAATTTAGGAAAAGGCTAAGCAGACGATTATGACCTTCAATATCTCCGTTACTAGAAGGTGCTCAGTTATGACCCGGTACAAAAAAAAATGAACGCTATGACTGGGAGGAAAGGTCACTTTCGGCTTCGTAAGTGTCTTTCTACAGTCGTTAATTTATGCTGTGCTTGTTGTTACCAGGCTAACCAAATGCCGAGTTAAGTGTAAATCAATGTTTTACAATGACTGCCGTTTCCAAAATCCGTTATGGGACATTATAGACCAATAAAACGAATACATTTCAGACAGTGAAGTTATTTAGTTAGATCAGGTATTATTGAAGTGAAACTTCTTAGGCGACTTCCAACATGTTTAACGCTACCATGGAGGGGGAATATTTTCTAAAACTCACTGAGATATGGCAGTATTACAAGATTTGTGACTACGTAGTTCTACGAGGTACGCAAGATGGCGGTCATGCATTCGACTCTTCGGTGTGACCAACCTTCGCTCAATTTGCATGAGTAGAATAACCTCGATAAACTTATGTAATAATTAATAATACAACAAGAAAACAACAAAATATTATTTAGAAGCTCAATAAAATAACGAGAGTGAATGCGTGGCACTCGAACGCATGCGTGTAGTATTACGAAGTTTCACTTCTTCCGCGCGGAGGTACTCCAAGCACTGATTTTTTATTTTATTTAGGAAAGTTCCGTTTGAGGGAAGCTCTCTATTACAATTATGGGGCATTCAACGTTAACATAAATTAAATAGAAACAACTGACGGACTATGTCAGTCGTCGCAAGCGCGAATACTGAGCATGACGTCCGGGGTTCGATTCCGGGTCGGGCATAGTGTTATTGGGTTTTTTTTGTTAGCAGCCACGGAGTCTGGAGTTGTGCCCGGTCGATGGCAATAGGGTCACCCCCTATTCCATGGGACTTAAACATATTTGGCGAAATTTGAGTCATTTCATTTTTTCATAAAACAAATTACATTGTGTCGAATATATTATACACGTGCAAATGCAGAACTATGAATTATTAATTAACATTCCAGTGAAATTTAAATATAGAGCTAAAGGGGTGCACTATTAGGAACACTTCTTTTGGGATTTTGGGCGTGATGTATGTTTTTAATGTTTCAAGTTAGTCATTGAAAAAAAAAATTAATTTCTTTTAAAGGACAATGCCAGATCCTGCCTTAACTTTCATTAGCCTACAAGAAATGTAAATTAATCAAAATTATGCAATGAAAATAGGACCCTTGGTTATCAAACTGTTATTCTGTTACACTTGCGGATAAAAAGTTAGTAATAAAAGGAATTTAAAAAACCGAAGTCCGATTTCCTGTTTTTATCGAGACCATCTGCGTTACTTAGTACCTACGCATACACGCGAAACAAAACGAGTTATTTGGTAATAGTACATTATGATATAAGTGCGGTAAGTTGAATATTACAGCCGAGGCGATATTGCTAGCCCGAGCCGTAGGCGAGGGCTAACAAGAAAGCAGAGGCTGTAATTATCAAAGCGCACGTATGTCATACGACGTTTTATAACATATTTGTGAGGAAATAAATAAAAGTCGGACGACATTTTCAAATAAAAACAAAACAGTGAAAAGAAAAAGCGCGCGGAATAATTTTTACTTGTTCACAGATTGAAATTAGCGAATCGCGCGCATTGGCGCTTTTTTTTAAGGCAAGGGCACAGAAACAGCCAGTATTACTAATAAAGTAAATTAATATTTTTGGGTTTTGTTACAGATAAATGGTTGTAATTTATGGTAAAAATTGATTAAATTAAAGAATTAAATGTTTATTAATCATCTCCCAAGTTAATTTTATTCATAAAATGTTGACCACTTTTCTGACATAAAAACTCTTTGCTAAGATTTAAAAAAGTAGGTACCGTTCGTTTTAGACGGAGCATTATGATAAGCCGTGCGTTTACATTACCGCACTAGTGCGTAATGAGATACATTACGATACTGAACTTGGTGCAATAAGAGACCCTTTACGAGCAAATGTGTTATAAAAAAAATTACATCTACGTACATATTACGTACGGATTTTAATATGTATTGGGACTAAATACACATTACTTAATGAAAATAATGTTTTTTAACATATATTTTTATGAATGTATATTCTAATAATTATTTCGCAATTGAGCGATAGTGATTAGGTGATTAAGGGTAACGGACCGTCATCGACGCGCTAATTATCATGTCAAAAAGTCATTCATTGACATTCAATGTAATTTCAATGTAATAATTGTTCTTAGTTTTAAACAGAATCCGCAAGTTCTAAAGGCATTTAAACATTTTATTACTTATCACTAATAAAGCAGCAATATAATGCTACATTTGGCATGCCTGTAGACCAACTTTTATTTGATAGGTCATAGCTCTAAAATCTATCTACATACATAGTTTTAGCGATGAAATCTGAATCTGACTTCCTCTACACCTGCCACTCCACTTACTAGCAAAACTAATATAAGTGATAACAAAAGCATCAAAATTGTGTTGCTACAACAGAAAATTACAGGCCTACAACAAGAATTGGAAAAGGCACAGGCACAGCTTGCAACTTTCAAGGAACAAATAGACGCGCTCAAACACTATAATAATATCAACCATCAACAATCACGGGTGTCGAAAACCTGCCCACAAATGTCGGCTTGTTCTCTAGAACAACAAAGTGATTTGCCAAATAGAATCCTTATCTTCGGCTCTCAACAATGTGTCGGCCTAGCAGCAGCTATCATTCAATCAAGAAAACATACTCAGTATGAAAGGTATAAAATTATCTCTGAAACAAAACCTAATGCTTTATGTAACCAAATAATAATGAACTGTCGTCATACTAAGTTAAAGCCTAACGACAAACTTGTTATATGTGTGGGTGAAAACGATTATAATTTAAATTTTATTTTATCGCAACTACGAATTATATTAGATACATTTTATAACAACATGATTATTGTCTTGAATGTGTTTAAAAATGAGAATTTAGATATAAATAACCTTAACTATCGTATCAAAAACTTGTGTAAAAACTACAAAAAGTGTAAATTTTTAGAATGTGGAACCACTAACACATACGGCATATGTAACAAAATTAATAACCTTATAGACTATAATGACTACAGCGAGAACTATTTAAATCCAAGAGAACTTATGAAGAGGATAGCGAGTAACAAACTAAGCCTTAAATTAAAAGCCAATATAAATGAACCTAAGAAAGGAACAATTCCTTTCTATTTTCAACGCAAGAATTCAGCACCACAAACATTAAACTATATAAATCCCGTGGAAAAAACTCAAAAACCTTGCAAGAACTACAAGAAGAGCATAACGACCCAGACATAATTTGCCTTTCCGAAACCTTTATCAAAAGAGACTACGAAAGCTACATTAAAATTCATGGTTATGAGATGGCTTCTAACTACTGCAGAGAAAAACAAAGAGGTGGTACCTGTATTTTTGCAAAAAATAACCTATTATTCAAAGACTTGCCATTTATAAAAAGCTACGCCACGCAAAACACTTTCGAAGTTTGCGGAATTGAACTTTCACATCAAAAAATAATTATAATTTGTGTCTACAGAACACCTCAATCAGACCCAAACCAATTCTTGATCAAATTAAATAGTCTCATGCATAATTTGCTTCAACAATACAAATCCAGAATGAAAGTAGTTTTAGCAGGTGATTTGAATATTAACACCCTTAAAAAAGGCAATATTACTACTCAATTGCAGGATCTAGCATATAACTATAATCTTAAAATTCACATTGATGTACCAACACGTAAGTTGTCATGTATAGATCACATTCTGAGTAATATTCACGACGCTACTGCTGTGGTTATGCCACTTCACTTGTCTGACCACGATACAGCACAAATGTTAACTATTCCTTTAAAACATAAAACCAAAAATCAAGCAATATATTATACATACAAAAGGGATTACAGCTCAACTAATATCCACAAGTTTAGGGAATGCTTAAGTAATCTTTCTTGGTCTGAAATATACACGGCTAACAACGCAAATTCAGCATTCAATTATTTTCATGAAATGTTTTGCCTACTTTACAATCTTTGTTTCCCTAAGTTAAAAGTAAAAGTAAATTTAAATAATAAAAAGAAACAAAGGTGGATAAGTAAGGGCTTAAAAAAAAGCTGTAAAACAAAAAGGTTACTGCGCCATCAATTTTATAAAAACAAAACTGCGACTAATAAGACTAAATACCTTACATATACTAATCTCCTTAAAAAATGCATCTTTAATTCCAAGAAAAACGCAAATATCAAATACATAACTAAAAACGATAACAAATGCAAAGCTACGTGGAATGTTATAAAAGACGAGCTAAATAATGCAAACTACAGACATAATATAGACAGTATCAAATATAACAACACACTTATTACCAGCCCAGTAGAAATTGCGTCCGCCTTTAATAACCATTATATCGATTCTACTAACAAATCAATGCCCCCGAACGTAACCGGTAACTCTAGCAATAATGTAACTGTTGGTTCAATGTTTCTCAAACCAATGTTGATAACTGAAGTTAAGAAGGAAATACTGCTCTTAAATAACACAAATTCTGAAGGGTACGACGAAATTAACACGAAAGTTGTTAAAATCTGTGTCGACCAAATTGTTGAAGTACTAACACATTTGATCAATTTGTCATTCTACGAGGGAATTTTTCCAGAAGCCTTAAAGCTTTCCGTTGTTAGACCACTTTACAAAAAGGGAGACAGACATGACCTGAACAATTACCGCCCTATCACCCTTATACCCATCTTATCTAAAATATACGAAAAATGTATGTACAAAAGAATTGAAAATTACTGTACAAAGTTCAATATTATAAAAAAAGAACAGCATGGCTTTCAAAAAGGGAAGTCTACAACATTGGCAATCTATCACCTCATAAATGTAATTTTAAATAACATCAATGACAACAATCTAACCACCGGATTATTCTTTGATTTGTCGAAAGCATTCGACCTAGTTTCACACGATCTACTACTGCAAAAGTTAGAAGCAATCGGGATTAGAGGGCCAACGTTACAGTGGATAAAATCATACCTTGATAACAGACAACAATGCGTTACCATAACAAGCATTAACGACAGTAAAGAAGTAACACTACACTCCTCGAAATATAGATGTAATAAGTATGGTGTCCCACAGGGAAGCATACTAGGCCCGATCTTATTCTTGATATATATAAATGACATAATTAAAATAACGAAACATAAGTGCATATTGTTTGCTGATGACATAGCTATTATTGTGACATCCAATAAAAATAATAAAAATATGATTTACGACCATGAAACTGACATCAACAATACAATTGACATTTTAATAAACTGGCTTTATGTACATAATTTGAAAATAAACCTTGACAAATCCGTTTATATACAATTTAATAAATCTAATAATCATAAATTTAACATCAAATTAAATATACCCAAAATTAAGCCAGTAAAACATACCAAGTTCCTAGGAGTTACTATTGATGAAGATCTACATTGGAAAGTGCATGTAGACAATGTTTCAAGCAAGATAAATAAGTTTGTGTATGCTCTTAGACAAGTAAAGAAAAGTACTAATCTAAAAACAGCTATATTAGCTTACCATGCGTATGTGGAATCCATATTACGTTATGGACTTATAATATGGGGTAACAGTACCGACCAAAACAGAACATTTGTTGCTCAAAAAAAATGTATTAGGGCTCTATACGGACTTCATCCTGAGGAATCATGTCAGCCAGTATTTAAGAAACTTGGCTTGTTACCGCTACCTTGTCTGTATATTAATGAAATATGCATGTTTGTATGGAAACATAAGGAGTTGTTTAAAATAGCAAACGATGTAAATCCTCGAAGCCGACGAGATCCTCACAGACTCGTACTTAACAGTGCTCCCAGGCTCGCTAAGTACAATAAAAACTGTATAAATATGTGTGTACGAATTTATAACAAATTACCTAGTCATCTAAAAATGTTAAACACGAGATATACTTTTAAAAATAAATTGAATGAGTGGTTAATTAACAACAACTTCTATAGTATAAAACAATTCCTTGAACAAAAATAGCGTTGTTGTAATATAATAAGAATTTTGTAAAGAATTTGTATGTAACTGAATATTTGCATGCTATGTTTAATCTTGGCAAAACATGTCTGCTCTATTCTTGTACTGTAAGACCTTTTTATACCATGTTTTACGCAAATAAAATATTATTATTATTATTATTATTAAATACCCAGCAAGTCTGCGGTCCCACACAGCCAGACGCTACTGCAAAGGCTTTCTCCGCGATTAAAGCCAAATGATTGATATTTAGTTATTTAGGAACCAATCTAAACCTATCTCTGCCGAGACCTAAGCATACCTCGTTGGGGTTACCTATCATAGGCTTGAAGGTTCTGGCATTGTCCTTTCCGTAACCTTTATATCACAACTGTCATTCTTTAATAGTTGAGGACTCTAAATGAAGTAACATTTTTAGCAGCCCTTCTTTTTTCAAATCCCCCGTCCATCTTAACATCACTCAACACTATCACGGTGACATATTCACGTCGTCGCAGGCGCCGCTCGTGTGAGGTCGCCTTTATAGTTTTTTGCTCGTAAATGCTCCACATTCCAATGTGGTGATAATGCTAATTGGTAGATGACATCTTTGTTCGGATGCTGCGATTTTTTTTGAATTGGTTGTTAAGTGGAGGTCTACTTAACTGAAAAAAGGGTGATTGGTAATTAGAGATCGACAAATAAATAAAATCGTGTCTGTTTGTAATTTCAAAATTACAGCTTTTTAGTGATTACCTAATAATGAAAGTATGAGCAGCGGTGGCCCAGTGGTAGCAGCCCCGACTTACGAGCAGTAAGACGTAGGTTCGAACGCAGGCAGGCGCATTATTTTGTGTAATTTATTTCATCACCACTGCTCTCAAAACGGTGAAGGAAAACATCGTGAGGAAACCGGCATGTCCTAGAACTCAAAATTCGAAGACATGTGACATCTACCAACCCGCACTGGGCCCGCGTGGTGGATTACAGCCCACTCCCTCTCATAGAGAGGAGGCCTGTGTCCCAACAGTGGGAACATTATAGGCTGATGATGATGATGATGATGATGAATGAAAGTATACATTTACAATTTACATTTATAGATGTTTTTAAATTGTTGTTTGTCTGTCTATCTGTTTGTTTCAGCTACTTTGACTTTACTGGCAGATAGCTAATTTCATAAGCATAAACTTAACCTAAGTTACTCCTTATGAAATTATTTACTTTTAAAGTGAAACTTTTATTACATCGTCTCGAACTTTTTCGTCTGTGTGTTGCATGTCGCGTGACGCTCGGCCGCGGAGTAGTCTATATTGTGAAAAAAAGATTCACTTTTACCGTGGTTTCATAAAACCACACAATTCTTTTTTTATTTTAGCGTTTCGTGCAAAAATTAAGTGCTAAAAGTGACTTTTCCTCCAGTTTTGATCCCACCCATTTTCTTTTTGTACTGGGTCACAACTGAGCACCTTCTGAGGTCATAATCGAGCTTGTGGCTAAATATTATCAGCCACTCGGGTCGATCTTTAAAGTTTAAGCCGTGCTTGCCGAGGTTGGTCCGTGGATGGGTGACCATAATTATATACCGAGTTTCCTCCGTGCCTCGGAAAGCACGTTAAGCCGTTGGTCCCGGCTGTTATTTGTAGATCTTTGACAGTCGTTACAAGTAGTCAGAAGCCAAAAGTCTGACATCCAGTCTTACCAAGGGGTATCGTATTACCCAGTTGCTAGGTTGTGGAGGTTAGATAGGCAGTCGCTTTATGTAAAATACTGCATCCGGTTAGACTGGAAGCCGACCCCAAGATAGTTTCTGAAAAGGCTGGGCAGATGATGAATCGTCTGCTAAGCCTTTTCCCAACTATGTGGGGTCGGCCTCCAGTCAAACCGGAGTATCAGTATTTTACATGGACCTGCCATGCCATCTGACCTCCACAACCCAGTTTGTACTTTTAAGACTGGTTGTCAGACTTAGGGAGATATTGAAGGTCAAAGTTCCATTTTTGTTTTACTATAAATAAAATTTTTAAATGTTATTGTTTACTCTTAACTTAGAACACCCCCTAGACCTCTATACTGTTGGATGTATTCATCATCATGATGTTTTGAGTACATAGCGCGCTGGTGAAAAAAATATTTTGCTGATCAAAAATAGAAGTCGTTTCCTAGAAATATTTTTGTAGATACGGTGGATGGACTCTGTGAAGGATGACTTGGTATAGCTGGGAAGGAGAGGTGTCTGATGAGATGACAAGTAATAGAGAAGTATGGAAGAAGAAGACATTCTGCGCCGACCCCAAATTAATCGGGATAAGGGCAAGAGAATGTTGATTTTGTAGTTACTACTATAATAGGTTCGCAGTACAGAATGCTTAGGTAGATGTCGGCTAGATGAGGGGCTATCCATAAAGTACGTCACACGTTAAGGGAGAGAGGGGGTCGACGAAGTGTGACATCGTGTGACAAGGGGTGGAGCGGGTCCTAAATTTTGTGGCGTCACATACTAAAATTTAATTTATCTAAATATTAAAACCCGAAATTTGAATTATTAACGAGAAACTTATAATTATTTCCTACTCATCTGTTTTTGCAATATATGTGACGTCAAACTAGGGTTGCAAATGTGACCAGCTGTGACAAGGACGGGATTGTACAAAAAAACATGAAATCCGTGTGACGTAATTTATGGATGGCCCCTAATTGGTCTTTTTAAACCCTAAATCAAATACTAGACTTAAACAACATGACACAGAAATATTTCTCAAAAAGAAAAAAAAAAGCCATCTTCAAGACCTCTCATCTCAAAAACATCCAAGACAATAAAATGAATTAGCCGCAATCAATAAGACGTCTACGTCACATCCGGCCGGTCAGCCGCTTCCTTGCCGTTTCCGTTTCCCCCCCGTATCCGGTTCCGGTGGGAAAGTATCGAGAATGGGGAATATTAATTGTCTTTGTGTAAGCATGTTAATGTGTTTGTATTGTGAACTTAGCTCGTGAATTGCGGGATCGATTTTCGTGAGTGCGATTTTGGATTTTAGGAGTGAATTAGGGGTGATGTCAGTATGGTGCGCTCAGAGTTGGTTTAGTTTCTTACGCTTTTACGTTTAGACTTTTGCAATATTTAGTGTAGTCGTGTTCTGATAAACAATTAAAAAAAAAACATTTTTATGTAGTGTGTAGACTTTGAGGATGACAAACAGGTTGACAATTAAAGTAGGCAATTCTAACTAAACTGATTTTGGTCATGCTGCTCGTTTTATGTTTTTTGTTTTTGCTCGAAAAGTTTCTCAAACGTTGCTTAAGAACCATTACCTAGGTACTTTACTTAAGAGGGCTATTACAATTTTTCTTGTATTTGAGTGTTGTTATGGTTTTTACTAATGTATGTACACAAATTGAAATATACACATCAAAACTAGGGAGTTTTATGTGTTTTTACGGTTTAGCTATGACCACAAAATTAAAAAAAAATATGGCCTAGAAAGTTTGATTATTCCTCTAGGGACTAAATAAATATTTCAATTTGTCTACATACATTAGCAAAAACCTTAACAACACTCAAATACAAGAAAAATTGTAATAGCCCTCTTAAACTGAAACTATCACTGAACGGACCTATTACAAACGAAAACCAAGGTAATTATCTTTGCACAATCATTTTACTCCATCTTATAAAAAGATACTTAAAAACCAACCAAGAATAGGAAAAGGAAACGCCAAAAATAACTTCTTAAAAAATCCATTCAGCCAACCATCTGCTTCAAGATAAGGTTATCTGTGGCGCTATTTTATCTGTGCTTAACGACTTTTGGCGCGAACTCAAGGCGCCATTTTTTTGCTTCACCTCACACATCGCTGATGAGAAGATGAAGTAATTATGGGAAAATTCATGTGTTTTTTGTTCAAATAGGTAAAAAATGTGTTGGTTGCTTTATTTTGTTGTCGTATTTTGATTTGGTTGAGACGCTTGTTAGCAAAATACATTTAAATAAACTTACGATACTCGCTACACACGACAACACTTCGACTTACAACTATTATTTCAGGTGGCCTACCATGACGTCTTAAAACATTATTGTTTTACTCCTTTCCAGTGTGAGAGAGAGATGGCGCTAGACATCTTGTATAGCTCCGTCTCTTTCCCACACTGGAATAAGAGTAAAACAATACTGCTTTAAGACGTCATGGTAGGACTGCAGGTCTTACCCTAATTCAATAGTGTGACTATCAACTACATAGTGATATACCAATATAAAATAAGCCTGGCTTTGTAAAGATTTCGCGGACAATGAAAGATCCGCATAAACTGATTTTGTAAAGCTCGATTGGTCGTCATGCTTAAACGTTGACGTCTGGATCTGCTTGCGAGAGCATTATGAATTTCTCCTGTATCATGGGTGCGTTTACGAACATGTTAACGCACACACTCAAACAGCGAGACCAGAAACCACTTCCTGTAGGCCACATAAATATTTGTTCCGTGCGAGAATCGAACCCGCGACACACAGCTTAGCAACCAATCGCTCAGTCACTGCGCCCACCGTGCCGTCAAATTGGTTATTGCTCGCTCGTCTAGTGTAACGTGTCAAGATTGCCGTTTTGCTTCAAGGCGCCTGAGACATTTTTTCTATGATATTTCTGCTTGTAGTAACCTCACGCTAAGAAGAAGAAGTATCTTAAATCACTTTATTGGTTGTGAGCAAAGAAAAATGTGTATTTTTTTAGCAGTCAAAAATCAAACAGCATTACCAGTACTTCCCTAAACTAAAAAAAAACCAAGATATCTGAAATTCATAACCCGGAGAAGGACGGCGTGGCTAAATAATAACAGCTGCACGGGTCGATCTTTAAGGTTAAGCCGTGTTTGCATATACCGAGTATCCACCGTGCCTCGAGAAGCACGTTAAGCCGTTGGTCCCGGCTGTCATTTGTAGATCTTTGACAGACGTTGTATTGTATTGTATTGTATTGTATAGCGGGCTGGTTTCCGCAACTCCACGTCTAAGGCGCGTATTTTGCGTGCGGGTGGGGACATTACTCCAACTACCCCAGTTCCCCGAGAAAGGCCAGCAGCCCCTTGGTGTTGCTGACGATGTCGCGGAGGTTACCGAGGTACTTTGACCTGTATGCTGCAACTTCTGGGCATCAGGTTGGTCTTTGGATGAGTGTCCATAATTACATACCGAGTTTCCTCCGTGCCTCGGAAAGCACGTTAAGCCGTTGGTCCCGGCTGCCATTTGTAGATCTTCGACAGACGTTACGAGTAGTCAGAAGCCAAAAGTCTGACATCCAGTATTACCAAGGGCTATCGTATAACCCAGTTACTGGGTTGTGGAGGTCAGATAGGCAGTCGCTTCATGTAAAATACTGGTACTCAGCTGCATCAGGTTAGACTGGAAGCCGAACCCAACATACTTTGGGAAAAGGCAGGTGATAATCTGAAATTGACATCCCAGTAACGAGCCACCGTGGTGCCGGTGGGTTACACAAAGATTTACCTCATAAAACAGAGTGCTAAATCTATCCCCAGCACTGGAACCATTTTAAACTGATCTTCAAATTATAGTAAATGCTAGACTATTCACTACTCTATTTTTCTTCTTCTTCAACATTTGGCCACCCAATGTAGGTGTCATACAAATCTCTCCAATTTTTGCGGTTTTGTGTTATAGCAAATTATTATTATTATTAAAATTTTATATAAAAAAAAAACATTTCAAATTCATAACTAACATTTTTCGGATGTTGCTTGTCTGAAATAAAATATTCATTCGGTTCTAAAAACACGTACTTAAATTAATTCGTGATAATTAAAAAATGCATTTAAAAATAATTAGATGAGCAAAAATCCATTTTTAAATAAATAGATTAATTTCATAGATTAAAAATAAAACTAAATTTATCTATGGCTAATACTCTATTAAAGTACCGTTTATGAAATACCGTAAACAAAGCAGTAGGTAATCTGTCAATGTTTATCTTTAAGCATTTTGTTTGAGTCATAAATTATTGTCACCGTAAAAATAGAACTCGTTGCGTTAAGTGTGTGAGCGTTAAAGTGCCCTAAATATAAAATACTCTAAACTAAAAATAAATCTTATTCGTGACTAAAACTAAAAATAATATAATCAGTGTGAGTTTTAAAAACTTAGCATTTTTATAATGCACAAAATATAAAATAATTGAAACTAAAACTAAAAATAATATCGAACTAAAACTAAAAATATTATTAATTATTTGAGTTTGTTTGAATGCGAATAAAATATTTAGCAGGTTATAAATAGATCGTGATAAATTTGTATCTAAGTAGGTATAAGTCATATACCTAAGTCAATATACCTATCGAGTTAAGTATAAAAATATTTATTTGACTTATTAGCGATCGAACAATATTTACAGTACATACCTTATATAATTTACATTTGTTGACTTTAAATTGTAATTAATAATGAAAGTGTGTTTTGTCTTGTTTCTTGTTTTTATTTATTTTTCTAATAATTTTTATTATATTATCGAAAATTTTTGATCGAAATAAAGGAATTGAATTGAATAATGTTAAGTAATTTTTTCCGGTGGCTAAGAACAGGTTCTAAGGTTTGAATTAATATTTTAAAATTAATACATAAACTCAAGCCTTTTTCCCATGGGGGTAGACAGAAACCACAGTTCGCTCCCAGCTAGAATCCTTACCTGCATACTCCGTTTGCCTTGACGTTCATACATGTGTTCATACACGCACGACTTAATATTTTTAATTACTATATAACTAACTAATTGCTCATTTTTTATCTTTATTTATTTACCAGTATTTGTTCTACATGCTCCTTTTTTTTTTATCCTGTACAATCCCATCCCTAGCAAATGCCTCTCAATATTCTTTTCGTCATAATTATAAGAAGATAAATATTTTTTTTCAGGCTAGAAATACTATAATAACGATAACTAAGTAGGTTTGTAACTGCTTTAATTGTATGGTCACGTTTTATAAGAGTCTTACTTAGGCTCGTAAATCGAAAAAAAAAAAGAAAAAAAAATGGCGAAGCTTGTCAGTAGGTACGAGTATTTTAGACACAAAATATGTTACTAATGTTGCTAAAGCCGTCACTTAATACAACTTAAGCAAGAGTTAATCAGACCCATTTTAAAACCTTTTTCAACAATAATTCACACTGACGAACGAACAGCTGTTATCCACCCTAGCCTCATCCCCATCCGACACAAATGCGAAACCCGATCAATAAGACGCACCTCCCATCAAACGAAATTACGAAGCCTTTACATCTCTGCTTATCCCGCAAAGAAACGTAAGCGTAACGTCGCCAACTTAAAATTCACCGAAACGACCAAAGCGAAACACAAATAATGCCTTTTACACACGGACCGGATCAAATAAAAATTGGCTCGCGATTAATCAAAAACAAAACACGAAACACCAAAGATTAACATGGAAAGATTATAAAAAAAAAAACAAGTAAAAGAAAGAAAAAAACATAACCAAGTCCACGGATCAAAATCATAAATCATGCTCATTATATCCGAACCGGATTATTTTTTACCGAATAAAATGTTCAAAAAAGCATCAAAAGGCTGTAGGGAACGCCATTTTGTAAGGGCACCGTCGATTTGGGCGGGAAAATGGGAAGCTATCAGCCAATCAGCGCGGCGCTAATCAATAGGCGTTCTAGAGTCCCACCAATTGGAAGCGAGGACTGTCTGATCATGCGCTTTCGAGTCGATCCATAGAATTATAGATATAATACGGCAGTGTGGGCTTGGCCGGCGCGGTGACACGACGTGTGTGATAGCGAACATTTTTTTTTTTGTAGAAATAAATATGTCGAAGTGCCTAACCGTAATTATTAGTGGAATTTTTCTTTAAGCTTAAATAACATTTTTGGTGTATTCCGTTTGTGATAGAACTATAGTGTTAAATTAGAAAAAAAACTTTTTTGCGTGTGTAACATAGACTTTTTAATAAAAAATACATTAATTATTCACAAAGTGTGATGTCATTGCAGTAAATAAACAACTGAATCCAGTTTTTAAACCACACAACTCAACTTAAAGCAAGAAAAAAAAAACGTTACGTTATATTACAAAAAAAACCGCGGGTTTTTGTAAGGGACTTTTGGTTAAAAGTATTAAAGGTGATCACCGGTGAAGATATAACTGCGTCAGTGATGGTGATGGCCAGTGGGGGCGGTGGTGGACTGGTGCAGTCCCCACCCGACATGTTGCATCATCACAATATCATGGACACATCATCACACGTCGAAATGATGCCCAGTGAGTTTCCTTATTCATTTTTTTCTAATCGACTTACAAAAAAAATCGAGGAGGTTATGTGTTCGGCCAGCATCTTTCTTTTTTCAACGTATATCTCCGTAAATACTGGGCGCATTTAAATGATTCTTTTTTCATCTTGTAGAACAAGCCCGCACCGACCCAATATAAATTTTATTCAGTTTGCTTGAGTATATAAAAAAAATATTCTTTGATATATTGATGACATGATTATCTTTATAATAACTGCTAGTTAAATTGTATAGCAAAAACTGTGTGGGATATCACAATAGCTCTGCTCTGCTGGGAAACGACTTTTTTTTGGGTGAAAAATCACGTTTTACGGTAAAACGCAATGTAACGCACTCAAAATATTGCGCTGATGGATGCAATGCTTTTTGGTAATATAACTAGTAAACCGCTCATGAAGGCATTTAAAGTAAAGTTCTAACCTTAAAAAATAGTGAAAAAGTTGGAACTTTGAACGTAAAACATAACTAGAAAGTTCTCAGGCATAGTGTAGAACAAAAAAATGTTCGCAATGACGATGACGGGAAGAACAAGTGCCCTTCGGCTTCGTTAAGCGTTAATTTACACCCTTTATATGACAGTTGACACGTTTAAAGGAAGAAAGGAAGGATTTCGGACGCCAGTCTGACCTTTGGGTATCGTGGCAGTCGCTCCATGTAAAATAATGACATTCAGCTGCATTCGGTTAGACTGGAATATTAAAGAGCG
The DNA here is from genome assembly GCA_963082945.1 of Cerastis leucographa. NCBI lineage: Eukaryota > Metazoa > Arthropoda > Insecta > Lepidoptera > Noctuidae > Cerastis > Cerastis leucographa. Next base: position 1,280,719 of record OY720369.1, on the reverse strand, counting down.
AAAAGCTAGGCAGATGATGAGACGAATCTTTTGGCCTAATGTTAAATTTTAATAACTTATAAGCGAATATTTAAACTGTTAGGCCGTAATTTAATGATTGATTTCTTAAACGAAGCATTATTTATAACATTGCAGTTTTCAAATCTAAAGAATTGTAAAATTAAATTTTTAATACTTTGAATATTATTCCTAAGTCATCAATTTCCCTTAGCTTAAGTACAAACGTATGATATTAAACATAAATTACATAGTTCTATTTTTATCAGCATGTCAAGGAATAAAAAAGTATATTAGAAAATTTATTATTCCAATGTAATGAATGATTCAAATTTATGCAAAAGACAAAACAGATGTCTGTTTATATTATGTCAATCTGGTCCTAAAATACTATATTGTTTTAACATTTAAAAAATAATGATTCAATTCTACTGGATCTAATTTAACATCAGTAGCTCGTAAATTTCTTAAAAATTTAAACTTGTTTAAATATTTTAAAAAATAACATGATTTCGTTCAACCGGATCTTTATGTGACAAAATACTTAGTTTTGCATTTGAAATCAATAACTTTTTGCTAGAAAGATTTAGTTAAGTAATTTATTAGCCTATATCTTGGCTACAAAACAAATAATACTTCTAAAAAAGAAAACAAACCAGTTTCAATATTTAACTAACAAACATATTATTGATCCAATAAATTATTTCAAAGGAGGTTAGGGAAAGTTCACTGCACGAAAACTAAAATTCGAAATAATTTTAGACAGAACCAAAAATATTAAATAAAAGCTGTCAAAACTTACTAAAGTGAGAATTTAGCTCCGTATCAGTAATAAACTTGTAATACTTGCCTAGTTTTTAAATATACCTAAGTAAAAGCAGTAAGAAATATTTATTTTGGTTTTAATCTGAAATGGTCACTAACACTATCAATAAAACTGAAAACGGGATAGTAAGCTTGAGCAATATCCCGTTTCCAGAGTCTATAGATAGTGTTAGTATTTATTTATCTCGCACAGGACAAAACAGAATGATTAAATTAACTAAACTAAGTAAAAACAGTATGTACTGACTATTAAAATAATTTAAGAAATATAGTCTTAAAACCAAACCGGGGTCAAAGTCAGTTCCCCGGCATCGTGATGATAATTATATGAATAATTGTCACCTTTCTCTTATAGTCTGCTCATTTCGGAAGCGAACCGGTATGAAACCGGGCGGAGTCGGAATGCCATACGGTGACTAATTATCACATTATCACCTGAAGTAACATTGTGCTGGGAATTCAATAACACTGACAGGTCAGACTGCTTGGTGGTTAGTGTCGTTTTAAAAACCTAGTTTTAACGTTAGTCACCAGCGGGGGCTGGTGACTAACGTTAAAACTAGGTTTTCACAAACTCTTCGATTCGATTTCGACTCGGAAAGTTGATTATGTCTATCACGCTCGCTTTCGTAATGCCAAAAAAAGATAGACATACAACTTATCGAAGCGTGTTTGTGAAAACCGGGGCTGATCATTGTACCTGGTGCCCTAGCACAAGCCCGCTGTGTACCTACACGTCAATTTTTGAATCGCAAATGAAAAAAATGCTTTGAGATAATTGTATTATCTCATAGCATTTTAGTTAGTTTGTTTGCAATAAGCACAATCAGTGTCATCCATAGATATGTGTATTCATATCTTTAAATTACGAAAATATTATATTTAACAAGTATTTTTTATTTTAATATCGACGTATTTACGTTACATTTACAACGGGAGCTCGTGCTCGTAGCGTTTATCGTGACATGAGAGCGAAAACTTAAGACTTCAAGTTGTACCAAAAACACATTAAACGGTCATCGTTAATTAGACAAAATAGGTACTATTCCCATAAAAACTTTGGAATCGGAGCTAGGTACTGCTTCCTTGAAGTTCCGCATTTTTGGAGGAGGAAATGAGGTTCCGTTAAATCCTTAATTAAGTAAAGTGATCTTAATCATATTTCATTAATTTATTTTAAAAAAAATCTCTGTGTTAATGATACCCAAATCTAAATGCTCTGGTGAGAACGATTAAAACACATAACAAAATTATTTGTATCTGGTTTGGTGTCAAAGTTTAGGGTATAGGTACTTTTAATCTATCGCCAACACTATTACAATAGCAAAACCTAATACTTAGTATTAACTGAGCTGATTTATTTAATATTGTTAAAACAAAAAACAGATCAGATAACAGAAATGGAGGCCAATTAGCAGCCTAAAATATCTGATTACCGTTTATTCGTGAAAAACAGATACAAATATAGACGGCAAGAAATGTTACCCCTTTTGTTTTGACAAGTGGACTAACGAAGGTAAATAAAACCAGCGTCCGCTTTTGCCTAATTTTTAAACACTTTTGTAAATTCAACTCATTATTTTTAATAAATGCCTTAATAAAAGACCATTGTTTAGATATTATTACTGTGATTGTAAAAACGGGCATTACTTTTTTCCATCTAACTTTATCTGTATACAGTACAATGTACTTGAACTTTTTGGTAATATAACTTGTTTATTTTATTTTATTTAGGGCTCTTACTTGGGTTGTTGACAGCTAACATATAAATTACCCAACCAAAACTTAAGCCGGTTTTTTTTGGTATTCGTACATTGGACTACGATACCCTAAAAAACCTATCTCAAAAATAATTTGTGCCGAACAAACTCAAATCTTAGCGTTTAACGTTCCAGTAAATCAATATTTTACAATCCAAGGCTCTTTGTTTTGCAAGATTTTGCACTGTGATCATTCTTTACTCGCGCTGACTTCAAGGTTAGACTTTAAAATTGAGAGCAAAAAGTTTTGCAAGCTTTCAATCAAGTAAAAAAGAATATATTTTAATACGCCGGCAGTGGATTACATTTTTTATTTGAGGTTATGTCGCAGTGCACTTGGTTATTTTGGCATTTAAAATATTTTTTTATACGTTAAAGTGTAAAATTGTGAAAACAATTAATTATTATTGAAATATTAAATACGAAATGTGATAAATTTAAGAAACAGGGTCAATAAAATGCGTAAGACTTTTGTCATAAAATATTAACATTTTACACAATTCGCAGTCAATTAAGTCATTTTAATCGTAACATATATTATCAGTATCTAGCAACAAGCAACAAAATACATTAAAACGGGTGCACTTAAAATAAAATATAAAAATTAATAAAAACTCACATTTTATTTAAGTAAAAATCATTTTCTGATAATTCGAATGCCGAAAATTTACTCAGTTAATCAAATAATGGGGAATCCATCCAATCATGCTATAAAAGGGGGAAGATTTATAAATCGCGGGGTCTTCGGGACCGACGCATTATTTTTGGCAGAGCAAGCGTAACTGCCCATTAGAGGGTTACGCATAAAATTTATGCGAAAGAAAGAATTTATTGAATACTAGTCTGGCGTGCGGGTTTGGTTAAATCTGGTAGTGATTTATTCTTTGGAAATGCTTAGTCTGACAAATAGAAGGATTTTTTCAAGTACACGTTATTATTAAGTCATAAGTCTCACATTCGAACCCAATACAAGCATCTCTGATTTTTCGGTTTCATGTGCGTATTTAATAATTTTCACTTGCTTCGGTGAAGGAAAACATCGTGAGGAAACCAGCATGCCTGAGAGATATTTCTCGACGGCATGTATAGCCTAGTCAGAGGCCCATGGTTGGCATAAATACTCTGACACCAGGTTAGGACTAACCACATGATTTGTCATGATAAACAAAGAAATTTGACTTTTATTTTAATATAAGTGATACTTATGCTTATTTAAATCTTTAAGAAGTTAGTTAGATTCGGAACTAATGAAGCCATGAATATTTTTATACAAGGTGTTGTTTCGCATCCTCGTCAATTTCAAGGAAGTAACCATGCTAAGGATTCTCGTCCCGAATCAATAATAAAATGAGTAAGTAGGTAATTTTTTTTTTTTCTTATTTACGGAAATCGGTAAGTGTGAGCCACCCGTGATTTAAACGTCTGATTCTCGCCCCATAACCGCGCTTCCACAAATACAAACAATCTCAAACGTTTATTCGATAATATCTCATCCCCTAAACCACGTTAAGGGGGTTATTCTGAAATACTGAGAAACTTAAACAGCAAAAAAAAAAACAGTGTTTATTAATAAATAACTAGGTACCGTAATTTTAATTGATTATTTATGTCTTGTTTGACAACCTCCTGAATTTTGACGAGGATGCAAAACAACACCTTGTAAAAGTAACACTTACGCTTAACTAATATATTTAAGAAGTTAGTTAAATTCGGAACTAATGAAGCTATGAATATTTTTATAAAAGTAGTTATGCAAAAGTTATGGTCTCTAAACTAATATATTTTAATATTTAACCGGCTCTTTAAGCACACAGTTTATTTTTCGCTTATTCAACTGTGGATTTGTATTTATAAAATATATATTTTTGTGTCAACATTATTGGCCAATAATGTCGAAACAAAAATTCTTGGAATTTTATTGCGGCCGTTTTTCTTTTAAATGTTATTAATTAGTTCCACTAAATTATTTGCGTGTTTTAGTGGATTTTATAAAATGTCTAACTAAAATGTGAAAAAAATGTCAAACGTATTATTGCAATTAGTGTAATTAAAAGTTTTAAATGTGTGTTATTATTGTAAGGAATATCGTTGTTAACTGTAAAATAAAATTGATTGTTTTAATTTTAACTTTCAGCGTTAACTAATAGTATAATTAAAATTTTGTTAAGTTTAATTTTGCATTTTTGTTGCGTGGCAAAGCCCTATTAGGACAGGTTAAATGTTAACTTTTAATTCGTGTAATTTCTTTGCAATTACACTTAAATATGTTTTTGTAGTAGGTAACTAAATTATTGATCTTTGACGGCACGGTTGGCGCAGTGGCTGAGCGAGTCTACTGCTGCGCTGCTTGTAGCGAGTTCGAGCCCAGCACGGAACAGTTATTTGTATGGCCTACGCATAGTTGTTCCGGGTCTGGCTGTTTGTGTATGTGAGTTTTAATGTTTGTAAATGCACCCACGGTGCAGGAGAAATTCCTAGTGTGGGCAACGTTTTAAAAATAAACGTGCTGTATTAACACTTGCATGCCTGGATTAGGCAGATGACCAATCCTTAGAATGTATTTTCATAACTGCAACGATAAATAGTTATACTAACTTACAACATTGAAATTAACTAAGTATAACTTGTGGTCTTTTTGTGACGCCCTGCACGCGTAGCATGACCGCCGCAGAAACGGGCTATGTCGACGGAAGAATCGACAAACTGACACAATGTCATTGTCTATCTGTCATTATGTCGATTCTCAAAACTCGTTTCTCTCGTTTCTGGTCATGCTACGCGTGCTGTAATTATTTACCCATTTTGATACTTGTTCATATTTGACAGATGTCAAATTTTTTCTAAAATAAATGTTTACTTTATCGTAAAAGGATTAGGTTCAAGTTTGATTGGGAAATTTTGTCAGTTTCAGGGAGCTCTCTATGTGCTGCGTCTTTACATACTAAATTCAAATAAATATTTATTAGCATATTAAATGATGTAAGCATAGAGACCTTTTCTATCGGATACATTGTTTTCTCAAATTTAATTCCTTTGTTAGTGTCTGCTTGTCGAAATCTGAGTGCAGCAAAGTTTAATGTGTCTGCAAAAATGTGGGCCATCATCATCAGCCTAGCCTTTTCCCAAACTATCTTGGGGTCGGCTTCCAGTCTAACCAGATGCAGCTGAGTACCAGTATTTTACATGAAGCGACTGCCTATCTGACCTCCACAACCCAGTAACTAGGTAATACGATACCCCTTGGTAAGACTGGATGTCAGAATTTTTGGCTTCTGACTACTCGTAACGACTGTCAAAGATCTACAAATGACAGCGGGACCAACGGCTTAACGTGCTTTCAGAGGCACGGAGGAAATTCGGTACGTAATTATGGTCACCCATCCACGGACCAACCTCGGCAGGCACGGCTTAACCTTAAAGATCGACCCGTGCGACTGTTATTATTTAGCCACGAGCTCGTCAAATGTGGGCCATATATTTACTAAAAAATAAAGTTACTACTGGTGTCTATCTGTGCGACCGTATTGATCTCCTAAATCATCTATCAAAAAGTTTGAAAATTTTGATTATTTTGTCCTTATAAGTTTTTAAACTGTCACTAATATTATCAATAACACTAGAAACGGGATATTTTTCAATAAAGACATGCAACACTGGATTATCCTCAAGTACCCACAAGCAAATCTCTAGCGAAATTTAGCACAAATGCAACTCAAAATGTACCCAGTTAATTAGCAGCGTACCTCGATAGCAAGGAAGCTATAAAACCTTCGTTGTACGCTAAATAGTAAACAAATTAAAGAAAGTAGCTGGCACGTTTGAAACGTCTATTTTAAGAAGACTATACAAGTATAGTATGACCACGTTAAGCGTGCAGTCAAGGTGGTGTTGCTTGTTAAGAAAATTTGCATCGTTACCTATATCTAACTTGTACATTTATTTTAGTTTCGTTTTGTCCCACCTGCACAGATAATTTGGTTAAAGTGAATGTAACTTTTTAGGTATGCGTATAGGATTCGACAATTTTATTGTTAGAAGTATCGACTTGACTGGACTTAAAATAAGAAGAAGTAAATCCTAGTCATCATCTGCGTTTTTCCAACTACTAGCTGAATACCAGCATTTTACATGGAGCGACAGCATATCTGACCTCCACAACCCAATTAGTACTGGATTATACGATGCCCTTTGGTAATACTGGTTGTCAGACTTTCAAGCCACTGACTCCCTGTAAAGATCTACAAACCAACGCCGCCGGGACCAACGGCTATACAATAAGATTAGCAAATGGACCAGCTAAATTCGCAAATCAAATACAATAATGGTCATAACAGTCTGATCATTTCTGACACTGCACAGACTTTGTCTATTTCCATAATAAATGTCCGTGGGTTTAAATCACTCGTGACCACAAGAATGAAACAACGTATAGGGCGCGGTTTAATGGCTGAATCGACTACACCCGATGCAGTTTTGTAGTTACCACTCCTAAAAATGCAAATTTACATATTTAGCAAAGTTGCACAAAGGTTTGACATAGGCCAAACTGTCTAAACCGACAGAGCGGGATTTACATGCTGTGGTATAAGTTTTTAGAGGTCTAAGGCTTGCACGAGCGCGCGTTGTAAACGCAATGTATATACGATGATTTTTGAATCGAAAATACAATTACCCTATAAAGTTTTGTTTTGCAATAAGTATAATAAGTATCTCTATACACCGTGTAAATCACCTCATCACGAAGCCGTCAACCAAGCATTCTGTACATGAAACTAAGTAACTTTACGCAAAAATTATTGCTGGGAAACGACTTTGTTTTTTTGGGGTGTAAAATTATGTTTTGTGGTAGAACTTAGTGTAACGCACTCAAAACATTGTGCTGATGGACGGATTGAATAGTACGGATGTCGTGGAGGTATTTAAATTAAAATTTTTACATTAAAAACTTGTATTTCAAAAAATACTTGTCAAAAAGTTGGAACTTTGACCTAATATCTCCGTAACTAGAAGGTTCCCAGGTATGGTGTAGAACAAAAAAATGATCGCAATGACAGGGAGAACCAGTGCCTTTCGGCTTCGTTAAGAGTTGTTTTACACCCTTTATAAATAAAATCTTAAAATTAAGAAAACCATAATATGTGACACCAGTTTTTTTAAATTTACACTGTCACTTACGAGATATCTTCCGTGCGAGTCTTCCTAAGTAAAAGTGCTTAACACAATGCATGATTTAGATGTGCATTTGAAATGTGTCTAAAAGACACTACTATGCAGGTGTGAAGAGTGCCTTAGAAAGTTGCAGTCAAATTTGCTTAACCGGCTTCTAGTTTTCTATTTGCTTTGTTTAATATAAGGAACTGGGCTTCACCCCGGCAGGTCTTCAACTTATTTTATTTATAAGCCCTTTCTGCTGCTGTTTGAATTGGGCTGCGGGACTGTTTGGAAGAGATACCGCGGCCTTGGAACACAAAGGGCTAAGAAGGAGCGTGAATACGTTTTAGTCAGTACAAGTCTGACACTCCCTTTCGCTTCGCCCAGAGCGGGGGATATCATTTGATGATTTCCCATCTGAAAAAAAGTCTCCATTCATTCTAAATTTTCCTGTGTTTTTGTGGGTTGTTAAAGTACATCTCTTAATTCAGCATGCCTCCTGGCAAAAGCCTCCTCTAGTTTTTACCATTGTTTTCTATCTGGAGGAGAGCCTCCAGTTAGGGCCCGCTATAAGTCTCCCATTTCCATAGGGGTATTCCCCTCCTTCGTTTACTATTTATGGGATACCCATCCGTTATTATTTAGCTCTATCTGTTCTATTTTGTTCTCACCACGTGGCCAGTCCACCGCCACTTTAGCTGATCAATTCTGGTGAAGATGTCCGTCACTTTCGTTTTGGCTCTTAGTTCTTCATTTCTAATTCGGTCCATCATCGTCTTCAACGTAACTGACAATATATTCTAGAATTAGATCTAGCATTATTGTTCTCCTGCTCTTATCCCAATTTGTTTGTGTCGCCGCATGTTGTCTTCTTCCATACTGCTCTATTGCATCTCAGCTGTCAACTCCTTTTTAGCCATTATTATCTTTCGCACAGTCCATCCATTGTTTCTTTAATCTTTCTCTACTATTATAGCCATCCAAATTCATTGGATCATCTGTTTCTTTATTTATATAAACGATGACAACATAAAAACTCACGGATTCACACAACACGATCATTTCATAAGCGTGACAAAATTTAGCAGCTTGCCTCATCCAGGCATATTTTTAAACATTTGCAAAATGGTTACGAGATTTAACATTGTGAGAAATCGTCCATTTATATACTGTAAAGCCTAAAAATACATTATCTAATATGAGCCATGGATAAGGTTAAAAATTATATTTTTAGCGGACTTGCGTCTTACTAGGCTGTTAATTTAAATTTGTTAGCATAAATTATAGATACCTATTGCTTATAATGCCTATTTTCGTCCGTTTGACGGGAGATTTATGACTTGGGTGCTAACTGTGGAGTTATATTTTTATATTTCAGTAGATTGACTGCTTATATGGTTTCTAGAAACTTTTATTTATTTGTTTCGGTAAATGAGTACCTACAGGTTAATAGGTACATCCCTACTAATATTGTAAATGTGAATGTAAGTTTGTTTGTTACGCTTTCACGCGAAAACTACTCAACCGATCATCATGAAACTTTGTACACATATTTTTGGAGGTGTGAGAAGTAACATATGGTATATATCATCACGTTACGAGCAATAGGAGCGGAGCAGCAATGAAAAATGTTGCGAAAACGGGGAAAATGTGGCGCAGACAAAATTGCGCGGGACAGCTATTTTTTATTATATTTATTTTGTGGAACAATTGGCACGAACAACGATTACTATGATTTACTAGGCGTCATCATCTGCTTAACCTTTACCCAACTATGTTGGGTTCGCATTTATTTTACATGGAGCGACTACCTATCTGACCTCCACAACCCAGTTAGCTAACTGAGTAATACGATACCCCTTGGTAAGACTGGTCGTCAGCCTTTCGGACCACTAAATGGCTAGGGGGTAACGACTGTCTAAGATCTACAAATGATAGCCAGGACCGACGGCTTAACATAATTTCCGAAGCACGGAGGAAACTCTGTATGTGGTCTTGGTCCTGAAAATCGACCCGAGTGGTCATTATTTAGCCATGAGCACCTCTACCGATTAGTATGACTGACTAAGCGTAATTTTAAAAAAAATCCATCTTACTTCTAAAAACAGTATTTATCATTTTAAAGTCCCCCAATTTCGGTGGCACAAAAGTCTCGGTCAAATGGTACTTTTTTATGAGTGTAGAACCTAAAAGGCATCGCCTACGGTAGACCACCAGTACGTTTTATGAGGGTGCGAAGTCAGTAGCCTCGCACCTATGGGATGTTTATGCTCTAACCCGTTTTCCAATGGTGTCGACTTTGAAAAAAAAAACATGAAGCTGAGACGTAAGTTGACGCGTGTTTGACGAATTAAATTATTTCATGATTTTGTGATAATAGGTACCTTCTAGTGCAAGTATTTTTTGTTTTGATTGGCTTGATTTTAATCAAATCCCAAATTTGTAGGAATTTTTGTTTTTCTAAAATTATTAGATAATATGCTAAATATAATAACTGAACCACTTTTTGTGATTTTTAATAAAATAATACGTTTGTTTTCCTAAAAATACTTAATCGATTCGCAATATAGGTATTAAACTGTCTTTTTATCATCTGGTACTATTACCTATTCTGATTTCGTAATTTATTTATTGCAAAACACAGCGTTCTACCTGTTAAAAAATGGTACATAATAAAGGAGGATTTTAGCTGATATGATTTTTTTTGCCCGTGAAACAACCGTTTAGAGGTAACAAATCATCTACAAAAACTCGTTTCCTTTAAAAAATATGTACCGTATTTTTGTGTGTATTTTTCAAGTTTTAATCTCAAAGACGTAGGTAGACTAACATACCTAAATCGTTTATGATAGCTAAAGTTAGGTAGGAAATAACAAAAGAAACGTTCTGAATAAATTGTTCGCGATTTATGTCAAATAAATTCAGATATTCTGAGGACGGAAACTAAAATATGGGTATTATACATATTCTGTGACTAAAATGCCAAGTTTGAAATTATTATTTGGTATTAAATTTTATAGCCGCCATCAAAATTCTAGCGTCATTAGCAATGTCGCATTCTTTGATGTTGCAAATAATAATTACCTACAGTTTTTTTAATAAATTCTAGCTACTGGAACCAAGAACGAATTGCATAGTAGTTTCAGCGAATTGTTTGAGCAACTGTAAAAAAAACTCGCCTGTTATAATGTACTACAATTCTAGCAAATATTTTTTATTTCATTTTTTATTCTCATTTATTTATTCCTGTACGTATAACTTATATTTTTTTATAAAATAATATTTAAAAAAACATTTAATTTATTATTTAAAATATTTTATAAATATTATTATTTGTATCCATTTCTACAGAAATTAATTAAAGTGAAATTATCTTGGATGTCAAACTATTTACCCGAATGGTTCTTTTTCGGTATGACATAGACAAAGAGTAAAGAGTGATGGACATGATTGTCGATGGATGGAGAGCGAGAGGAAGGCCAAAGAAAAGATGGATGGTGTGAGGAATAATATGAAAGAAACCGGCCAAGTGCGAGTTGGACTCGCGCACGAAGCGGTCCGTACCATTATTTATAAAAACGAGCAAAAAAATCACTTTTTTGTATGGTAGCCCCTTAAATATTTATTTTATTGTTTTTAGTATTTTTTTTTGTTATAGCATCAACAGAAATACATAATCTGTAGAAATTTCAACTGGCTACCTATCACGGTTCATGAGATACAGCCTGGTGACAGAAGGACGGACAGCGAAGTCTCAGTAATAGGGTCCCGTTTGATCCTTTGGGGGTACAGAACCCTAAAAAAGGAGAATGAGACCACAAGTAGAATGGGACAAGGGTAGGAAGAAGATGATGATTCTTTTTCGATGATATTATTTTAAATTTAGGTACCCGACTACGGCAAACCAAAGAAAGTTATGATTTTCACAGGCGCTGTAAAGTAATTTGAGACTGCAATTAATATTGATACTATATTGATATTAATATTGAGACGATACTGCATTTTATTTACGACGTAACATTTAAAAACCGCAGCAGAAACAGTTGTAGGTCATGAATAAAATATCAACAAATAATAACCCGACAACTTTCAATAATAATTTATATTCTAATATTATAATTGAACATGTAAAACCAATAACTATACATAAGTACACGCGATATCTAACGATAGGACCAGATGATTTAAATTCTGATGCTATCGTTAAAGATAAACAATTTTATGCCTTATACATTTAACGTTAAAACAATGATGCACTTTGCTTTTATAAATGTAATCTAACTGTGCTTATGATTATGGAAATACATGCTTTTTAAGACCTGTTTATTTTGAAGTATTCTGACCGTGGCCTAGTGAAGAGCCTCTTCTACATTTAAGAATAAAGCTCTGATTGCCACGAATTCTTACTACGTTTAAGAAGCTCGAAAGCGCGAAGTAAACGGAAAGCAATTTCGAATGATTTCTCTTTTCTTCTAAAATACTAATACCCCGGAGCATTTTGTTTTATATTTTTGTTGTAAGCGTCTTCCCTTATCTCATCATATGCTTAGCCTTTCCCTATTCCCCTATTTTGGGGTCGGCTTCTAAGTGGATACAACTTAATATCTGTATTTTACAGGGACCGACTACTTATCTGACCTCCACAACGGAGTTAGCACTGGGTAATAATTATGATACCTCTTAATAAGACTGGTTTTCAGATTTTCGGGGCATTGACTGTCACAGAACTACAAATAACAGCCGAGATTAACGGCTTAAGGTATCTTAAGCCGTTAATCTCGGCTTCTTTCCGAGGCAAGGAAGAAACTCGCTATGTAATGGATGGTCACCCATCCACGTTCCAACCTAGGCATCCGCGGTTTAACCTAAAGATCGATCCGAGCGGCTATTATTATTTAGCCACAAGCCCCTCTCCATGATATTTCTAGGTGCAATATCACGATGAGGAGCTCGTGGCTATTTTAAGCTGAAACCAATTCAACAACAACAAAAAAATATTTGAATTTTACCACGTTTTGACTTCTACGTGACCAATGGAAAGCCGCGCGCGTGTCCGGCGTCTATGATCATCGCATTAAGCATTAACAGTCACATTTATACGCGACTGTATAGTGTTAATATGGGCTTAGCTTTAGTGGAGGGATGCCGCAGGGATGTGTTTTGGGTTCAGTGTTGTTCTTGGTGGGTTTGCCGCTAGGAACAGTGTTTGGACCACTACTGATAGTAACAATGTTGAAGGTTCACTAAAACTGTGGACGCAAGTTTTCTGTAGGCTTCCTTGTTCTCAATGTGAAAATACTTTCTTGAAAAGACATTTGATTTATTTTCAGTAGATAGATACTAATGAAAAAGCTAAACATTCAACAATAATTTTAAGCTCTTTTGATTGGCTTTTACTTTTTAATAATTCTGAGTAAAAAGAAGTCCGTAGAAGTCCGAAGTCTGTCTTATGGATTTGCTTAAAATATAGATTTATGAGTTACTCAATATAAAACTTGATCACCTTATTTCTGGTTCTCCTAACATTGCAAATTGAGTTTCATCCATTGACTGTGTGTCTTACTTCAGTGTGTTTGATAGTAAATTTAACAGAGTCGGTACTTTTGTGTTTTCAAAATTTGATAAAGAACCTTATCACTCATCACTCCTTGTTTTGCCTACCCCAGAACAACCACACCGTGAAGCTACCCACTAACAGGGTGTAACACAACATATGTTAGGTAGCACGGTTCGTTATCTAAAACAAATAGTTAAAGTTACCCAGTAGTTAAAGTTGAACTCATGCAAATAGCTGTTATCTGCAGTAATATAGTTAACATACGTAGGATGTGTTTGTTTGTCTGTTTGTTTATTAGGAAAACACTTGTTACAGAGCTCGAACTCTGATGCCCCTTTTCATTAAGTTTTACCGGCCTTATAAATGACTAAATGTAATTAGACTTATAGTTTAGGAGCTCGCGGCTAAATAAAATGGTGTTTGGGTCAATCTTCAAGGTTAAGTCGCGCTTGCCAAGGTCGATCCATGGATGGGTCGGACTACCCATTGCATACCGAGTGTTTTCCGTGGCTGGCACGTTGAGCCGTTGTCCCCGGTCGTCAATTATCGATCTTTGGCAGTTGATACAGGTAGTCAGTGCCCGAAAGTCTGACAACAGGACTTACCAAGTGGTATCGTATTTTTTGGGTTCCATCCATAACCTCTGTACTATCCAATGCAACCATCACAATATTTTGAGTGCGTTTATCACCCAAAAAATCGTTATCCAGAAATAATTTTTGCACAGTGTTGCTACTTAGTTCGATGTACAGAATGCTTGACGTGGGGCCGTTTTCACCTTGTAGAATGTTGTTAAATGGTGAATTTTACATTATGTAGTGTATCTTAATTTTAGAAGTACTTTAATATATTAGACATCATCATTGGCAAATTGCATATGCCTACTTATGGAAAATAGGCATCTTATTTTATCTTGAAGACCTCTCCTTAAGCTAACAACTCTCAAAGGCACGTCGTCTTAAATACCAACGACTGCATGCAAATCAGTCTAGCAATTCTCGATGTTAAACAAATATTTATTTATGATGCGTAAAAATGTAAATTCAATACTAACTGCAAACATATCAGCTTGAACCTTAAAGACTATCTTATCTTATTCACTTATATGCGTCCTTAACCATGTAGGGGTAGGTAAATTGTATATATTAACATTAAATATAACTTGACGTTTACATATGTATACGGCTAGAATTATTCTTGATACTGGTTTGCTATCTGATAGATAATTATCCATAGGTTGCATGAAAAGGACATTAAATAAGGAAATAAATAGTACTGCAGTTGGATTTGTAGACGATAAAAGCGCGGTGGAAGGAAAGCGTTAATTGATACAGAATAGTGATTGGTTACCCAGGAAAGCATTTAACTTTGTGTTAAATATTTCACCACCACAGCAATCAAAATGCTGAAGGAACACATCGTGAGGAATCCGACATTAACTATAACCAAAAAATCGAAGACACCCGCCAACCCGCACTGGACTTGCGAAGTGGATTACAACCCACTCCCTCGCATAGAGAGAAGGACTGAGTCTCAGCAGTGAGAATATGTGCTGATAATGTTATGCTAAACGCATAGTGACAAGAAATGGTTTATTGATAAAGAATTGTGATTGACTACGAGTGTGTAGTTAAATAAAGCTGCTTCTATAAAAAATAGGACAGGTTTTGCAGGGATTGAAAAGAATTTTCTATTGGTTTTCTCAAAAGAGGTTGTTAAATCAATTAATTATAACAAGGCTAATTGCAGTCTACTGCTGGACATAGGCCTCTCCCAAGCTGTGCCTCAGCACCCTCCTTCGCCAGGGCTGTACCAGCTACTTTTTTAAGACCGTCGAGAAAGATGTGGTTTCGAAGTTCATTCATGATTTAAGTAGTTTTTTTGTCTTTGATAATCATCTTATCTTTAGATCTAACAGGTGATAGAAACTCATTACCATCCTCAGCAATTTTAATTTAATTAAAAAAAGTCTTTAATTCAACCCCGTAACACCAGCGTTTAACAATTTTAATCACCGTACCGTTTCCGGTGATTTTGATCAAAAGATACCGCTTAGCGCCTCTTAAATGACCACATTCAAATAACCACATTTCGGAAGTCCAAAAATGTTGAGATAATGATCAAAAGTACCAAATCGACGCCGTACGGTTAATGTATTAGCTTCAAGTGGTCTTAAATTAACTACTTTTTTTTTGGTTGGTCTGATTTGAATTTTGGTGTGTTCTGTAAGTGTGGCAGAGAGTTGCTTGGATAAATCCAAAAACTGGTTTATTTTAGTTTAAATGTCGAATCTTTGATATCTTTGAATTGGTTATGAATAACCTCTTTGATTCCGTTTTTATGTTTTGGTATTTCAACAATAACTACCAAAACTGTTACTCGAACTAATACATAACTTGAATTATCTTATCATCTATGTCATTGTATATTCTTAGTATTTCTGTGCTGTTATTTAGCCGAGTGTTATGTTTGCCTTCAAGCGGTTGCCTACAATACAGGGTGTGTTGTAGGCAACCGCTTGACGACAAACCTACTCTTCATCACAGCTCCACGGTTTTTAAAGATGATATTTATTTTTGTTTCTCGAGTACATTTTTTCCATACCATACCATGCGAATTGCATTGCATTGCAATTTTTTTTTTATTCGCAAAATGCATTTTATTTTTTTTTGTCTGTCGTGTAGATTATTGAAAAGTATTGGCCATGTATTTTTTCTTTTTTCACGTGGTCATAAAATTACGGAGATATATTGAGTTGAAATGGCGCATGACGTCACGTGTAGGTAATTTTTATACCTACTTGTGACGTAGTGAGCCCTCACTCTTCAACTTTAATGAGTTTTAACTAAGTATTTTTTGATATTTTGATAAAACAAAAAATACGTGTCTAATATTTTTGTATTATCTGTCTGACGGACAAAATAGAATTTCGTTTTCTTTACCCTGTCTTCACCCCTATTCTTTATTTTTCAGACAACAATTAATCCAACGACATAAACAATTCTAGATATAGTTATTTTATGTGGTTATGAAGCATATAACCTGAAGCCTTTATAGTAGTAGTTCAGCTGTTAAAGTATGTAATATCTTAGTCAGACGTCCAAGTAGTATGGAAGAAGAAGACACGCCGCACCGACCCCAAATAAATTGGGTTACGGCAGGATAATAATCATGACGTCTGTGAGATTTTATTGATATAATTTCTTCCGTATCTCATTTACTTTCAATCATACCGTATGTACTAACAACAATACACATATTACTACATACAATATGTCTGTCTAGTCTTCCTTGACAATGCTATCTTCTTCTTTATAAAAACGTGGTTAATAATTTATTGTATTTCCTTTACTGAGTTCATTGTTTATCTGAGTTACATTGTAATGAGATTGTTTCCCATGAACTTCAACTTACTGGCCTATCAAGGATTCGTGATTGGTGCTCATGAAAAGTCCTTTGTCTTCAAAGCTATCAACATTGTCTGTGTATTTTTTCTTGAAGGAAGCGGTTTTACGATTTCAATTAAAAAGGCATCCATGTGGATGCCTTTTAGCCTTGAAGAAAATGATTTAATGACTACTAGGGTATTCGTAATGATGTCTAAATAAATAACTAAATTAAAACCTTATAATGCAATTTGAATATCTTGTGACCTTAAAGTAAGTCGAACTGGTTTACTCACAAAAGTGACTTGTGGATTTTTTGTTAAAGTAAGACCCATCTAATACTTAAGTCACTTGAGTTAAAACTTGTGTGGTTTTGGAGCTATGTAGCAAATTATGATCCACCTCCTACCCTGCCCTTTTGACCCAAAAACATGTGTATCAAGTGACCTTTGCGCTGCCACCAACGTGACGAGGCGGTGGAAGAGGCGAATTTCTGGCCTAACAAAAAATTATCGTGCCACCGACACGAACTAGAATAAGAAATTAAGACTTGAAAATGCTAAATAAAAAGATGCATACCAAAAGATGGTTTGATAAAAAGTGAACACAGATAAGATGACCGATAAAGATGTATAAAAGAAAAAGTCGTACAATGTTAACATGAAAAATAAAGAGTTCGAGGATGATGAACTTGCAAAAGTGTCATTAAAATACACACACAAAAAATTTATTCATCAACCACAAAAAACCATAACCAACTGAAGAGGCACTCTATGAACTTCAAAATTTCGGAAGTCACACAGAGGATCAGATAAGTGTCAGCATTATACATACCGCGGGAACTATCGGCTAGTCACTGAGCGAGCGTTCGAGCCAGCGGCGCCTTTGATCTCACACGATCTTATCAAGAGAGTTCAAGTGTTGGGCTAGTCACTAGCTTCGTATTTTCGGAGTCGGTTTTAAGTCTTAAGCAAATTTTGTGAATGGTGTTTGGGAATTGATTGCTTCTATTGAAGTTACATGAGATTGAATCCGGTTTGAATGAATAGTGATGTCTTATAGATTTTTTAGATATAGAAGATTAATAATCTACTACTACTTATACTACTTATTTTTAAATTTCTTTTAAATAATAGTTTTTTTTTATGTCGAATCGCGTATTTATCCCGTCAAATCTGCGGGGCTACAAAAGCGATGATCACTTGATCATCGCTTTTAAACCGTTTAGTATTTCTATAGCGATTTTCGGCAAGAAATTCTGAAATAATATATTTTTGACATTTCTATCATCATTATCGAGAATGTCTAGGTCTTCTGGTGTTGAAAACTTTAATACTGCAAAAATGTCAGATCCCTAAATCGATACTATTGGGTCGGAAGAAAAGCGCCTTTTCACATCTAGTAATTTCTCATCTTTGGGGCTTGAATACAGTGTTTTCTCGTATTGATAGCTTGTTAAAGAAACAGGGTGTTATACTAAGTGATCAGGGGGGTACTATGACGCTTAAAACATTATTGTTCCATTCCTATTCCAGAGTGGGAAAGAAATGGAGCTAGACGACCTGTATAGCTCCGTCTCTTTTTCACTCTGGAATGAGAATGGAACAATAATGTTTTAAGACGTCATGGTACGCCACCAGTTCTTTGTCAACATTGTGATCGCACTTTTTCCAGGGATCAGGAGATTTTTTGTCTCACAAATTTTGAATGGAATCACCGTTTGTGTACTCGTAGTTCTGTAACTGTCTTTCTTTTAACCAATATTTTATCTTCTTCCTTATCATCATTTTCCAGCCCTTATCCAATTTCGTTTGTGGTTGGCGCAGCATTTGTCTTCTTCTACCACACTTCTCTATTACTCGTCATCTCATGAGACACCTCCTTTCTTGCCATATCATCCTTCACACAGTCCATCCATCGTTTTTTTGGTCTTCCTATACTCGTATAGTCATCCAACTCACAATTTTCTTCACGATCTGTTTTTTGATTAATTAATCCCAAAAGCAAAATAATTTGACTGCAATTTGCGACGTCGCGCGTCGTCCCCAATTTTCAGAATACACCCTTAGCTTTCATTTCTTACGTCTGGCAAGCAGCAGTATTACAAAGTATCTGGCAAGACAGTTCTATATTTTTAGTTCGATATTCAAATAAATGCAAAATATGCAATATCTTTCTCCATTTACCTCAACAAACACGAAGTACCTAAATACCTATTACCGTAGGATCTGACCACACATTCCCGAGGTCCATGTAACCCTCCCGAGGTCCAATTTCTTATCTCCTGCGTAAATTCTGTCAATTACGAAAGGAGGTCTTGGGAAAAAAAGTCCAAATTTCTTGCCACCGGCGCCAGCCTTAGATAACGCCGTTCGGAATAAAACCTTTTTTTTGGTTTCTCCTTTTTTTAAACCAGAGTTACTTTTATGGGGACACTCGATAAGAAACGTCGCCTTTTTTGAATCGTATCGTATTGGTTTGGTTCGCTGTAATTATTTTATGTTACGAAGGGTTAAGTTTGAGGTTACTTATTATTTTTGTAGGTTGATCAGAAACTGGTTTGAGGCGGTCGGTGGAGTGGGGATTAAAATAGGATTTAATTATGAAGGAGAGGGAAAATGTCGTGTGGAAAGTTTCGAGTATGAATGTGGATGGGTATAAGAGTAGAGGAAGACCAAATAAACGATGGATGGACTGTGTGAAGGATGATATGGCAAGAAAGGAGGTGTCTCATGAGATGATGAGTAATAGAGAAGTATGGAAGAAGTTTCTATCTGTCAAAATTCACATTCTGAAGGGTAGCGTTCACATGGTGACATAACCAGCAGTACATGTCCTGTACAACGTGGCCTCACTTTGTAGGTATAGATTGCTCGTACAAAGAGAGATCCGATTAAACTGGTTTTGTTTAGCTTTATTGGTGGTCATGCGTTCAAAAAGCTTCATTATATAATTATTTTTAAGAGGTTTTCTACTACTAAGATGTCAGCATGGCAATAGTTCTGCCAAATCTTCTATACTCGTCGGAAACGTGGTGTCTCTATCGTAGACATATACCGACCTTGGACAAATTCCGCCTTAAATACCTCCGAATCATCATGAAAAGAAGGTTGGATACTAAGCGTGATGACCTTAAAGCTAGGCCACCTATGTGAATATACTCTAAAATATAGTCAATGGTGTTCTGACATGTCCGCTTTGTGCTCCTAGTTTTTCGGCCAGATTGGGATATGCTAGCCACTTGAGAGCACATAAAAGAGCAGCACACCAAAGCTCCAAAAATCACCTTAGAAAGCCATCGAATGCAGTGGCTGTGGCCGAAATCGGTTAGATGGCATCATAATTTTTAAGAGGTATTGTTATTTCTTATTACAAAATTAAATAAACAATTTTATCTAAGAACTTAATGTACAACGAACATGACCCAACTATTATAAATACGCAGTTAATTAGATGATAAATTAGGTGGTGTAAAAACCCAAGCGTCATAAACTTCATTGAAACAGAGGGCATAGGGAAACAAATAAGGAAATTTTAAACATTTAAAATATTAATTCTCCTAATGAACCTCACATAACTTTTTTATAATAACGCAACCTTGAGAACAATTGAAGAGCTCGTGGTTAAGTAATAAGTGTAATAACCACACGAGTCCATCGATCAAGGTTACGCAATGCTTATCAGGGTCTAAACGTGTATGGGTGAGTCATTTCACATCTCAAACCCACCGCGCCTCGCAAAGCTTTGCAGCTTGTAATCTAGATCTAGGCCAGTTGATGGGGATAGTCAAAAGCCTAAGTGTCTGGCAATTAATCTTACTAGGTGGCTGGTCCAAAGGCACCTAACAACCCGATTCCTGCCACAATGGAAACGAACACTAAACGAGGTATGGGTTACCTTAAAATAGTTGAAGAGGTAGTTCGAAGTAAAATACTGCTGCAGCTGTATCCGTTTAAACTGAAAGCCGACCCCAAGATCATGACATCACTTCACAGCGTCCAGTGCAGCTGCATGCAGCTGAATACCAGTATTCTGCATGGAACGACTGCCTATCTGACCTCCACAACCCTGTCAGTACTGGGTAATGTGACACTCCTTGCTAAGACTAGTTTTAAGACTTTCGGGCAACTGACTGCCTGTAACGACTGTCAAGGATCTACCAATAACAGCCGGTACCAACGGTTTAACGTGCGTTCCGAGGCACGGGGGAAACTGGATATGAAATTAATACTCATCCATCTAGAGGCCGACCTAGGCAAGCGAGGCTTAACCTTGATGATCGATTCATCATCATCATCATCATCAGCCTGTATTCGTCCACTGCTGGACATAGGCCTCTCCCATGATACGCCACTGAGCACGATCCTCGGCCACAGCTCTCATCCAGCTCTTGCCAGCCGCCTTGCGAAGATCATCGCTCCACCGATTGATTGCCGATGATCGATTCTTACGGCTGTTATTATTATTAGGTGTGAGCTCTTACATAATTATGTTAAGATGATGAAGATCATAAAAAGCTTTAACAACTTAACCTAGTGAAACCACAAATTATACAAGTTTGCCATAAATAACCTACTCAGGTATACAATGATCCACAAAAATTGACCATAACCATTGCAAAATTTCAAAATATTTTCGAAAACCAATCTCTACATCAATCTCAATTTGACAACACCCGCCCGTTTGACAGCTGTCATATTAAGATGACAAGTGTGTTGCCGCTTTTTTTTTGAGGTTTAGGGTTCCGTATAATTTTGAAGGTTTTTTCTTTTGTACCTACGTAGTAAAATGTCACTTGGAATTGGTATATATATATATATATTTTTTAATTCTACTGAAAACACTGTTTTATTTGCGGGAGCGTAGTAGTGCATTCTGCATCGAAGCCTCAATCCAATTTTTTTGAATTAAATCCAAATAATTTCGCAAAAAAAAAAAATGGTTGTTGAGTGTGTCTATGACGGATTTCCACAAAATTTAATTAAGTAAGAATGATTCTCACAGCGATATTAGTTTTCTTTACAAGAAAACAAACAAAATGATTATTAAGTTAAGAAAAACTTTTAAGCAGTATTACGAACACAAGCACACTGTGTGGTCTAACAAGTGACTCGAATTTCTTCAAAACAGACTAAAACAGCTATCCTTGATGACACCAGTCTAGATCAGTTTATGTCTAGATAAAGTGCTTGCCTTTAAAGCTTGTAGCTAATTTTATGACTTCAAAATGTATTACATGATTAAACCAGTTTTAAGGCTGCTGGTGCAAGTGGTTACAGGTTATCGGTGCTTGAACTACAAAAATTATTGTTTTTAATATGAAACTTAAGTTTAAATACCTATTAAGTTCTTGAGATATTTTTGTAAGTGTCAGTTTATGGGTAAACTAGCTAACCCGTGCAACTTCGTCTGCGTCACATTTTTCCCGTTTTCGTAACATTTTTCATTGATGCTCGGCTCCTATTGGCCGTAGCGTAATGAATTATGAAATAATTTTACAATCCAAACTAGTAGTTTCTGTGATTAGTGCGTTCAACCAAACAAACAAATTCTTCAGCTTTATAATATTAACAATATTGGTATTGTAGATAACCTATTAGTTCTTGATATTATTTTTGTAAAAGAGTCAGTTTATGGGTAATAATTGTGTGGAAGACACCGGTAACAATGAAAACACACAAAATAAAGTTTATAGTGGACTGTATTTAGTTTAGATAATGTATAATAGAAATGGTTATACGTGTTACACATGCAGGTGGCAAATGTAGACTGACATTGATTCGACAACTTGCAACGGAATGGGTGAAATTCCTATGTATGCTTCATACAAATTGTTCGTCCTAGGTTATACAAGAGTTGCCAGTGTCTTAATGGCTTTAGAATGTTGAAACGGCGTTTAATAGCTATAAAGCTCTTGTTTGCGTTGCCGTTCATGAAATTCGCCCTAAAAGCCTTCAAACAAAGTTAAATAATTAAGAAGTACTGAAACAAAAACCAAAAAACTCAAAAGGAAAACAAAGAAAAAGAAACCTACTTTTAATTTCATTTACAACTTGGATTTGCGGAGTAAAATTGTAACCCTCAAACTCACAAATGGTATTTTTTTTTCCTGTTGCAAGGTGACAAAGGATTTTTTTTTGCTAAATTCCTTTAGTTTGGATGACGTATCGGCAAAATATTTGCTGTTATCTTTGCTAACGGGTACTGTTGGCGCCTTTTGGCAATGTCGTGATGTATGTGTTAACATCTTTTTGCTGTGGTTGTTATGAGAGTTTGGGTTTTTTTTTGTGTCTTTGTGTAAAAAGTTTTTTTTTTAATTTTATATTTATTATTGTTTTTTTACATACTACTGTTTTTTTGATATTTTTAATTTAGTTAAAAAGCAGTAAAAGCTTTGTGTAATTCTAAACAGACTTCGACAATTTTTTTTTTAACTATGTATTCGCTAAAAAAAATACTTTTTTGGTAAATCTTGCGGTAGTTGATTGTTTCATATATTTTTTTATTCTATTTGCTCAA
The DNA here is from genome assembly GCA_963082945.1 of Cerastis leucographa. Classification (NCBI taxonomy): domain Eukaryota; kingdom Metazoa; phylum Arthropoda; class Insecta; order Lepidoptera; family Noctuidae; genus Cerastis; species Cerastis leucographa. The sequence goes on along the minus strand of OY720369.1, from coordinate 1,257,524 downwards.
AAACTTAGCAAAAATTTACCCATAAAGAAATTTAGCGCAAAACAAACATTGGAAGCTTAGTAAATGAACAACAAAACTGACCCTTTCTGAGACAGAGATAAAATAACATAAAACCTTTACATTCGTACTTGGAGATGTGTATTTTCAAGCGATCTAATTCCCAACCCTATCAGATTGGCAACACAGTTCAAATTCAAAAATACCCACAGTAACACAATAGTCAAAAACGAATGCTATTGTCATCGGTAATTCGAGACTATTTTACTACGACACTTCTTTTGAAATCCTAATCTGAACTTTAAACCTTCGGGATAAAACACAAATTGTAACCACAAAAGGATAAAAAAAGTTACAAGGCGCCACGATTTTGTCGCCAACGTAGTGTCGCGACGTTGATATCCGGTGAATAACAAAAAAAAAAAAAACAAAAAAAAGTTTTTTCTTGTTTTTTTTTTCTCGACAGTAGGGCTCTGACCAAACCTCCAAAATATACCCGTACGGGACCCTCAATGATTTATTGTGGACTGCCGTGAATGTTTTTTTTTTATTCGGAAGTTCCGATTTTTGGGCGTTTTGTTGGCGCCTGTGTCTAGCATAGTTTGCACGTGCTAAGTGGGAAGAATTTATTTTTGAAATGATTTTAAATGTCTTGACTTGTTTTTTTGGGGAACCTTTGATTTTGTCAGGAATTTTACAGTAGCGTAGCAAGCCGGATTTTTAATTTGTGCGTTATGATGGCCGTTTTCCATGGCACTTAAATATAACTGGTGGAATGTGATACAAAAGAGATACACTTCTGCCTAAGCCTTCAGATATTACAAGTTTTATGTTATGATCACCATAAATTACGGTAGCATCCGTAATTTTCAGCAATCAACTCTAAAATCACATACAAATTTAATACTCACTCATCTAGAACAGAACATGATCCTCAGAAAACTATGCAATGTCCCATGGCACATCACCAACGCAGAAATACACCATCATTTGGGGATGGGCACGGTGAAGGAAGAGAGTCACAACACTACAGAGACATACAAAAGGAAGCTGGAAAGACTCACCAACAAATTGGCGGCTAAGCTAACAACTAGAAGCTACAAACAACGGCTAAAGCGGAAAGACATATTGACCATATAATCCACTACAATGGTCTACTGATGAGGAGATGACCTCACTGGAGGACACACTCATACTGCCACATCCTACAACACATCTGCTTGTAGCTGATGCTGATCGCAGATATTATAACGAAAAGAAAAAAAAACTTATCTAGAACTACGATTAAGCATGAACTTCGATTTATAAACAGCCAATCTGTGGAATTCACTGCCGGCTTCACTGTTGAGTGAATCAGTTTCTTCTAAGCAAGTGTGCTCCACTCTAGGCCGCATCATCGCTGCACATTGATCGAAGTGCGGCCAAAAGCAAGGCTATTGAGTGTACAAAATAAATCTTTCATACTAAATTATATTTGAATCGTCATTCTTACATGATTATTCATCTTTCTCGGGGCCTTATAATTTCTAACGAGACCAATTCACCAAATTCCATTTCGGCTAAAACAGCAGTGTTTTTCTTACTATTAAACAAGCTCTCTTCAATTTTTAGGCGATCGAATTCACTTACACCAAAAACATTTATATAGAAATCAAATCTATTTGTCTATCATATGAACTTTGCCTACCACCACGTCCCCAGAAAGCGTGAAGGAATTTGTTTTAAACAAACATAGGAATAAAACAAGATATTAATGGTATTTTATTTGTGAGCAACGTTGGGTGGCGTCGTATAGTCAATATTAATTATAAGCTTTCTCGTTTGTTTTTGTAACCGTATTAATGAGTAATTAGATGTTTAATTAAGAGTAATTAGACTGCCTCATTAGCCTAATGTTGTAAGCCGGACTGCTGAGCAGGTTCTAGGTTCGATTCGCAGGCAGGGCAAAGTGTTTTACCTAGATTAATTGAGGCAGTCTCTGGCGGATCTTTAAAAATGACGCGTAAAAGCAGAATTTCCAAGGCAGCTCTCAAAATGAAAATGTCATGTAAGACGAAAGAAAGAAGACATATTTATTTGGCACATGCCAAAAGCCCACACAACAAAAAACAAAAAAAATAGTTAAAACTTAAAACTAAACAGAAAAAAAAAATATTGTGTGTCTCACGGCTGCGCCAAAAAGGCCCAGTGCTACATGAACAGCGGACTTATTATACAGTGTACTTATATGAATTTTTGGCTTTGACACTGTGGAAAGTTTAAAATTGAATACTTATTAAGAACTTGCTAAACTTATACTGATTTTTAATTAAAGTTATTGGAATTTCGGAATTTACCTGGAATTTGTTCGTGCACTAATTTATTTTGAAGAAAGGATTAGATTTGGTTAAAACGGGAGCTATTCTATGTATGTAAAAGAAATGGTGGCGATTATAACTGTGGTTAATTAGAAATCGTGGTGTATAATCTCAATATGAATGATGTAACCAAGATTTTGTAACAAATATTTTAATTTAAAAGAGTGTCCATTGAGTTTCTTGCCCATTTTTCTCCATAGAGATCTACGCTTTGGAATGGGCAACTACAGTACTTTCACAAGTTATTATGCCTTGTGACTGGGATTCAAAAGTGCCTGTAATTATCTAATTGAATTTGATTTTTAAATTAATAAATGCTTTTGAGTTTGACAGATATCAAACTCAAAAGCATTTATTTCTTTAGTAGGTACAGATGTTTTTCTATGGACACCCTGTTTCTCACACCTCCAAAAAGTCACAAATCGTCGCACTTACTCAAATACTACGGCGTATTCACATTATACCTATTATTTGTACTTTACCTAAAAACGACCATATAAAATAAATAATAACCTAAAACTTTGTATTACCTTCAATTCGTTTCAAAATTTTCGGCTCTAATTGAAACTAAATCCTCAAAGTCACGTATGAAATGGTTTTATGGCTATATAAGTATGTTAAATACGTATGATGATAATAAGTCCATCCTAAATGTAAATCGGGTCAGATTCTGTTATACTTTTTGTGCGTCTGCGTCCATTGTGTCATAAACTCATAAACCCTTTACAGTAGCTCCGGGGGCTGTCAAAAGTTTTTTCTTTTATGATTCGGTTGGTGGCACACTGAGTAGGCGAGTCGTTTTTTTTAAGTCTCATTATTCGAGTGGTCGATTGCTGAGCATGAGCTCCTGGGTTCGATTTGTCTGGCAAAGTGGGTTTTCTATCAGGAATTTCTCAGTAACAGCCACGTAGTCGGGATTTGTGTCCGCTTGATGGCAATAGGCTCGCCTCTTTAAGGCTAGTTATGTTTCAAGTCTCATGTGATAGGAATACATGGGGCTTGAAACATAAGTCGCGAAATGTGGGTGTTCTATTAGGTACACCTCTGCCTCACTCTTTCGGGATTACATGCGTGATGTTATGTTCTACTTATGTGTCTATGAAATTGACGGCACGGTTGGCGCAGTGGTTGAGCGATTGACTGCTGCGCTACGTGTCACAAGTTCGATCCCCGCACGGAACAAATATGTGTAAGGCCTACAGATAGTTGTTTCGGGTCTGGCTGTTTGTGTATGTGATTTTAAATGTTTGTAAACGCACCCACGGTACAGGAGAAATTACTAGAGTGGGGAAAAATTAGAGAAAAATTATTAAAATAAATTTGGATGTGTGCTATCGACTCGCAAAGTGCTAAATCACTATAATGCGACAGTTCAGCTCTTTAGGCAGGTACCTACTAGCAGTATTAAACTCAATATAGAAAATAATAAGTAATAAGTTTATTGTTCATAAAAGAAACATAACAGTTGTGGCATACAAATCGGTGAGCCACAAACTAAGCATCGCTTGTGTCTAATACAAACCATTATTTCATCTACACCTCTCATTGTGTACTCAGTGTGCCTCCTCCCCTTCTAAATACCCTAGTGAGCTGATAATCCGACGTACAACGTTATTAAATACTTTTTGTTCCGCTGACGTCAGTAACAAGTGCAGTGGAACTGGATCAGCAGCGATCAGGGGGCTCAAATCATACGCACGGTGGTGAATCAAGCTTTAAAAAACCAGTTTATACGAATCTCTCATTGTACGGGAAATGTATACAAACCGAGGCCATTTTATACTGGAAATGTATAGCTTCATTTGTCCTCGTGTGAACTGAATCAGTTTTTAATAAGTATAAGGTTAGTTAGAAGCTGTGGTTATCAAATAACCCAGTTTTTCTTTTTTTGTTTATTATAAAGATCTCTCTCTTCGTCTGTCCTCCCAACAATATTGGGATGCATCTGAATACCAGAATTTTATATGTAGTGACTGCCCTGACCGCCACAACCCAGTAAGTACTGGGTAATACGATACCCCTTCGTAAGACCTGTCAGATTTTAGGCCACTGACTACCTGTAACTACTGTCAAAGATCTACAAAAGACAGCCGGGACCAACGGCTTAACGTGCCTTCCGAAGTGTGAAGGGACCATTACATTAAATGGATGGTCACCTATCCATGGACCGACTTTGACAAATATTGACCCGTGAAGCTTTTATCATTTGCATAATATATTACGACTAGCTGTCCCGCGCCACGTCGTCTGCGTCACATTTTCCCCGTTTTCGCAACATTTTTCATTGCTGCTCCGCTCCTATTGATCATAGCATGGTGATTTATAGTAGCCTATCCTATAGCCTTGCTCGATAAATAGGCTATCTAACACTGAAAGAATTTTTCAAATCGGACCAGCAGTTTCTGAGATTAGCGCGTTCAAGCAAACAAACAAACCAACTCTTTAGCTTTATAATATTAGTATCTAGATTAGATTAGATGTGGCTAGAAAGGCAGTGTCTGATGAGATGACGAGTATACAAAAGTATGGATGAAGACGAGATGCAGCGTCGACCAGCAATAAATTGGGATAGGCTGGAGAATGATGATGAATGATATTAGGTTACTTAAGCAAAATAAAATAATACGAAGAATGCCTATGCCTATGGGAAAATTTCATATTGAACGCTATTTCTAAACGTCATGCTAACCACAATACATCGAAAGAAGATTCATCCCACAAGAATGTCGATAAGAATTAATCTAAAATCATTTGGTACTAATAAAGGCAAGATTTTTACTTTTTTTTCAAATTCAAGATGGCGTCGCGATATGTGAATATAGACGTCAAGCGAACACACTGATATTATCTGTGCTATGGTCTTCGTTTTGTGGCCACGAAATAGGCGGGGAGAATTTTTAGAGTGTTGGAAGTGTGTTTTATAATCTTGTGGCTGCAAGCGTAAGGACGCCCTCAGGCTCGGTGGAGCGACGATTATCGCTCGATTTGGATGATTGTTGTCGAGAATCGATAGTGACGTGCAATTGAAGACACCCATGTCCAACAGTGGACTTTTGTAGGCTGATGATGATAAAGCATAAACAACTGTGTTGCTGATAAACGTTTTGAAGAGAATTTTTGGCCCTAGCAACAATAAAAGTTATCAATCTATTTTCAATTTATGATGAAAATACAGTATGTTAGGTTAAACGAGGGACATATTGAGGGAGGGTATTCAGTATTCGATTCTCGTCCCAAATATGTAAAAAACCTATAACGTATATAGAAGAATTTTTAATGTTTTGTTTAGTGCCTAGATATTTTGGACTGTCCTAAGCCAGGTAAGGTTAAAGTATGAAGGGAAAATGGATTATACCTAAGAGTCATTGACCCGCTCACATGTTTTGCGATAGTATTAAGTCGCTAGCGCAAGGGGGCTTCACACGTTGCGTGACATTTGCGAAAATTTTGGTATGGTTCTGTCTGTTATTTATCAGTGTTTTTTTTTTTGTTTATATTTTTATTAGTATCATGTTAGCATGTACTATTATGGGTTTGAATATGTCCCTCGTTTAAACTAACATACTGTGATAGACCTATATGCTAGAAAATCATCATTTTTAATGAGACCACACGATGATAATATTGAAATAATAATAATACCTTAGCAACTGTGCCACTATATAGCTTTGTTTTTTTTCTGTTGCACAAGTTTAATGATGCCCTAATAAATAGGTATTCTGGTCAAATCCTCCCATAGTCAAAATCCTACAACAGTTTGTTTTTTTACAATGGCAGAAATTTTGCTTGCTCTTAATTTCAAATTTTTCTAATTTGACAGCATAGCAAATATTTGCATAGCCTACAAGTATTTGTTCCAGGTCTGGCTGTTTCGGAGTGTGAGTTTAAAGGTTTGTAAATGCACCCACGATACAGGAAAAATTCCTAGAGAGAAGTTTAAAAAAAAACATTCCCAGCAAGCAGCCAAATCGCTTCCGCTCGTACCTTGCACCTACCCACTTCTCACCCGCTACTTTCAGAGCCGCAACGCAAACAGTAGCGATCTCACACTGCCCGACTTACTTCTTACATACTGTAATGACATTTCAATTGGTTCCCACGAAGCGACTTATTTAATCACGCGGCTCCTCTCGCTTCTCATTGAGTGGTCAATCAAGGAATGATTGACAGTTACGTGGAAGGTGCACTGCACATGTTCGTAATTAGAAGTGATTTGAGATTTGCAGGCGATTGCCTTTGTTGTGGGTATAGCGGATGATTGTGTGACTTGGGTTCTAGGTTCAATCCCCGGTTATAGTGTTTTTCTATTAAAAAATTGTCAGTAGTAGTCTAGATTTGTATTTGGTCCATAGCAATAGGCTTGCCTTCTATAAGTTCATCATCCTCCATTCCCATTGTTAGTGCCTAACATGATGTTGGAGTTTTTATAGGACTCTGACTTGGCTTTAGATGCCGTCGAGAAATATCTCTCAGGCATGCTGGTTTCCTTACAATGTTTTCCTTCATCGAAGCAACTGATTATAATACAGGATGTAACGGAAAGGGTTTACAAATACTTAAGGGTGTGCTGTACAGACCATCAAACTGAATATGTTTCTCCATCGGACAAACATCGTAATAGCGAAAAAAGTATCTGCTGCCTACATTTGGGTCGAATAGGTATTGAAATTTTGTATGGGGCAGCAGAATTTTTTTTCGCTATTACGATGTTTGTCCGATGGAGAAACATGTTCAGCTTGATGGTCTGTAGCACACCTTTAAGTATGTGTATACCCTTTCCGTTATACCCTGTATAATACGCACATGAATCCGGAAAATAAGAGGTCTTGGGTTTGAACTCCAGACCTATGACTTGGCAGACCGACGCGGTCACACCATTAGGCTATCGCTGCTATCGATCATCAATACGATTTTATTTATAAGTTTTATTTGCTAATGGTCTTGCGCCTGATCCCTCCGATCATGTCGGAGTGCTGTCCTATCAGGGAAGAGACAGTGCATAGAGTGCACCTTTGTCTGCGCAATAAACTTGTGCACTTTATCTGCCATGTCGATGGCTAATTCCTGCCGAAATAGTCCGCCATGGCTAACATTGGATTAGGAGAACTCATCATCTGCCTAGAATTTTCCCAAACTATGTTGGGGTCGGCTTCCAGTCTAACCGGATGCAGCTGATTACCAGTATTTTACATGTAGCGACATGAATTAGGAGGACTATAATGTTTTTTTTAAACGTTTTATACGGGACAAGAATAAATTAACTGAAATAGAATCCGTTCTGCGGTGTTGTCGCTAGTCAGTATATTTTTTTTAAATCCACGCTAACCGTCCTGGCTTCGCAGAAAATATTCTTTAAGGCGACGATAAGTGCCCTCGAACTTGAGCGAGTAAAAGTGCATGCGAAACGCTTCAACGCGCACCAAGATTATTCGAACAAACAACCCGCCTTGATTTATCAAACACAATACAAATAAAAGTCGTATACTAAAATATGGGTTGTTAAATTGTCTTTCAGATGGTCAAAGTTTCATGAAAATACGTCCGATAGTTTTTGCGTTATTATCGTTTTTTTGTCCGCGTTAGACATGAATTTGCAAATTAATTACACTATGTTATAAGAATATAATTTCACATTTTAACATATCAATTTATAAAGAAAATTGTCTAGTATAACATATATTTTTTTCAAAGAAATAAAACTAGAAGTTTATACGTGATATTCAATTTAAAATCATTAAAAGTCGTATATCTGCGCCTTAAACGTAGCAAAGTTAAAATAATGAATCACTAAACTAAGGCAAAAATTATCTCACTAAAGCACAGAAACTCCACGAAAATCACTTCATTTCAACTTACTAAAGCTATCGATGATCATGGTCAAATCGATGCCGACAATTTCACAAAAGATTCATTCAAGCTCAATTCCTAATACAACTTTCAAACAACATGCTTTATTTCCTTCTAACACTTGTATTATCAACAACCACTGCCATCTTTCTCTGACAACCAATATAAATACTCAAACCATTAGATTTTTTTTTAAAAGACACCCTTTTTACCGACTTCGGTAAACAGTGTTACTGCGGCGGTCTTTGGCGGTAAAACGAAGGAAAACGCGGTAAAAAAGCTTATACGAAAGGAATAAATATTGGGTACTTGAGTCATGGTTGCTGGGTAAGCAGAAGTGCTGGTTTCGGGGTTATAAGAAGTGGTTGCTTGAATTTTCGCGGTTGAACAGTGGTTCGGTAGATTTGGTTGAGTGGCTGGTTTTGGGATAGAGGTGGATACTGTGTATTTAATAATGAATAATATTAGTCTCATCATCTGCCTAGCCTTTTCCCAAACTATCTTGGGGTCGGCTTCCAGTCAGATGCAACTGAGTACCAGTAGTTTTACATGAAGCGACTGCCTATCAGAGAGCCTGCCTAGAGAGCAGCGGTGGCCCTGTGGGAGAGCAGCGGTGGCCCTGTGGGAGAGCAGCGGTGGCCCTGTGGTAGCAGCCCCGACTTACGAGCAGTAAGTCATAGGTTCGAACCCAGGCAGGCGCATTACTTTGTGTAATTTATTTCATCACCGCTGCTCTCAAAACGGTGAAGGAAAACATCGTGAGGAAACCGGCATGTCCTAGAACTAAAAATTCGAAGACATGTGACATCTACCAACCCGCACTGGGCCCGCGTGGTGGATTACAGCCCATTCCCTCTCATAGAGAGGAGGCCTGCATCCCAGCAGTGGGAACAATATAGGCTGATGATGATGACTGCCTATCTGACCTTCACAACCCAGTAACGGGGTAATACGATACCTCTTGGTAATACTGGATGTCAGACTTCTGGCTTCTGACTACCCATAACGACTGTCAAAGATCTACAAATGACAGCCGGGACCAACGGCTTAACGTGCTTTCTGAGGCACGGAGGAAACTCGTTAAGAAATTATGGTCACCCATCCACGGACCAACCTCGGCAAGCACGGCCTAACCTTAAATATCGACCCGTGTGGTTTATATTATTATTTAGCCACGAGCTCCTCCACGTAACTCTACGCAAGTAGGTACATATTATTGCTGCGAAACGACTTTTTTTGGGGTGAAAAATAACGTTTCATGGTAAGACTCAATGTAACGCACTCTAAACAGTGTGCTGATGGATGTATTGAAAAGAACGGGGTCGTGGATGTATTTAAAGTAAAGTAATAACATAAAACATTGTACTTATTTTAGTTGGCGCTTTGGCCTTCAATATGTCTGTAACTAGAAGGTTTCCAGGTAGAAAGAAAGAAAGACTATCTCACTGTTAAATAATGTCTTCATTTCTTATCCTGAACTACAATTTTTTTCACGTTTTTTTGATATTTTATTTTATTTTATGCTATTTGGGAAACTTACAGCTAGTAAAAACAACATTCCTAAACGATACGGATTTGAAGGCCATTTACAAGTTTCCGCAGATAAACTCACTAACAAAAAAAACAACAAACGAAAAAGGATAATATATTCAGACTGTTAATTCCTGATTTTCACAAAAACTTTTTTTTCTCATTTAGCTTTCAGAAAAACGTTGCCCCACTCTAGAAATTTCTGCTGTTTCGTAGGCGCGATTACAATAATTAAAACTCATATACACAAGGAGCCAGTACCGGAAACACTACCTATAGACTATAGACTATAGGCCGTGCAAATATTTTGTCCGTGCGGAAATCGGACCCGCGACACGCGACGCAGTAGTCAATCGTTCAGCCAGTGCACCAACTGTTCGCTCCAAATCCATTCACCCAATCAAAACTGAAAGTTGATAAAAACTACAAAGGTTGCTAAAAAATACTCTTTTAGTACAGTCATGTCCCTTTCAAACCTCATACATAAAGAGCTGTATAACATTTTAGCGTGCAATAAAATATTTATCTACCTTACTCAACGAAGCACATCACTAACCGGACCTAAAACATATCCCAATCCTACGTCCACGTAGTTGCAACTTCAAAAAATAAACAACAATAAACTGGCAACAAACTGTAAAATTAACATCGCAGCGAAACCTTACCACAGGGAATAAAAACATTGAAATCCCGACTCTAATGACTGGTCAAACAATTTATCTTTACCTCAAAACCGTCTTAAAGACCAAAATCCCTTCAAACATCTTCTTCAACATAAAGATATTGGATGTATAATTTGTCCGTCTTGCAAGCGAAAATAACCCGTGTGCAACACCCTGTTGATTCAACAAGATATTTGTAAAGGACGGAGGTTTTAAATTAGCAAGTCCTACCGCGGTAAAATTTAAAGACTTCTCCTACTAATGTTTAAGTTAAATAACTGGTCCTAATATGGTTGGTCGAAAGGACCATTGTCGTGGTACGGGAGGGTTAATATGAGCAGTTAACGGGTTAGGACTGTTTGGAGTTTTGTGGCGCCTGAGAGGCGACTTGACATCAGTTAGAGTGATTAAGTTGATGGGTGGGAACGAGTTCCATGAACCGCCTCGTTGGTATGGACTGCTCGGCAAGATGTCCTGGGTTCCCGCATCGAACAAAGTGTTATTGGAATTTCTCAGGAGCAGCCACGGAGTTTGGATTTATGCCTGCTTGGTGGCGACAGGCTCGCCTCTATACATGTGACTTTACTGTTGCTACTTTTACTGTTACAACGCGTTGTCTTCTCTATACGTAGTAGTTATACCTCAGTGGCCACGAGCTCCTCAATTTTTCTGACTTAAGAAGTTTTAATTAATACTCTTCAAAGCCTCATCCTCAACAACACAGAAGTCTATCACTACCGCTATTATTTTACCCAGCATCCTGCCGCCCTGCGCCGCTCCTTACGGCCATGTCGTGAAGATATCGCGGTGCGTGTTCGCGTCCTCTTTGACTCGCCGCCGCTTTGCTGCGCCGCCTCCGATTCTGTTATTGGGCGTAGGGCTGCTGCCGTATTGGTGGAGTGTATATTATTATATATGGATGGTTGTTTGTAGGTTTTAAAACATTATGCTTCTATTTAGTTTATTCTTTGACTAGCTGACCCAAGCAAAGAGAGATAGAGATAAATTTTCTCCGCTTTTGCAACATTTTTAAGTTATGCTCCGCTCCTGTTGGTCGTAGCGTGATGTTATATACTCTATAACCTTCCTCTGATAGTTGGATTATCCATCAGTAAAATATTTTTTCAATTCGAACCAGGAATTCCCGAGATTTGTGCGTTCTACCATACAAACAAAACTTTAGGTTTATAATATTAGCTTACATTACACTTTTTTTACAAGCCGCTATGCTCCCACATTTATTGTGCGAACCGCCAGTCTGTGGAATTCGATGCCGGCTTGTCTGTTCCCTTATCATTATAATCTGGATCTCTTCAAAGTTGAATCGGTTTCTTTTAGGCAACCGTGCCACCCTAGGCCGCATTATCGCTTCAAATTCTCCAAAATGCAAGTAACTTCAAAGCTATGGTCTTCCCAGCGCATCATCTCTGGGCAACCTCTTAGAATAGAATCTACTGCTTCACTTCCCAATGCATTCATCATCAGCCTATAATGTTCCCACTGCTGGGACACAGGCCGCCTCTCTATGAGTGGGAGTGAGCTGTAATCCACTACGCGGGCCCAGTGCGGGTTGGTAGATGTCACATGTCTTCGAATTTTTGGTTCTAGGACATGCCGGTTTCCTTACGATGTTTTCCTTCACCGTTTTTGAGTGCAGCGGTGATGAAATAAATTACACAAAGCAATGCGCCTACCTAAGTTCGAACCCACAGCTTACTGCTCGTAAGTTGTGGCTGCCACCGCTGGGCCACCGCTGCTCTCTTTAATGCATTACGACTTATAAATCCTTGTCCTTTTCCTCCTTGACCTATGTGGTCATGATCATCTACTTCTTAAAGAACTTTAACAAAATAACTAAAATTAATTTAACCCGCCCTGTGCCACCCCTACCGCACGCGTCGCCGACCATATTATTGACACTATAAATTCTAACGCACGCGTTTTTTAAAGCAGCCTCCGACGCACACACACAAACACACACAGGACAAGATCAGGTGTGATCACAGGGTCACACAACACACACGTAGATGTACAGAGTTGAATCAAAATGTTTCGATATTGTACTCATTATGTAAAGCGACTCTGATCGAAATAAAGTTAAAATTATTGGTTAAATGTTTTGTATTTCTTTCATTTGATTTCCAGTTGTTTTAGTCGTACGCAAAACTGTGTGTTTTTTTGGCATACAGTCGATCTTGTTATTGATTTTTAAGAGGGGACTCCACGGGGCCTTTCTCCATACAAACGTATTCCGCTGTTTTCTTCGTGGATAATGCGTCTAGAGCAATGATTGTTTTCCAAAAAATCTAGGTCTTATTAATACATGCCCCTATCATTTCCTTTTTTTTTTTAAAACATAATCACTAAAATAATTATGACAATCCAAAAACCCGAAAAAAAGACCGTTTTTACCGCTATGTTCAGACGACTATCAGACAAATTAGATAAGTTTTTACCAAAAAAGAAAATGATAGAAGCATATACTTTTCCTCTAAATTTTGATATAAGAATTATTTCGATCAGTTTAGATTTGAAGAAGAAAACAGCGGAATACAAAACGTCTTTTGGTCACGATTTTTGTAGGTAAAATCAGACGGCAATAGTTTCTTAAAATACCTATTCTTCAAGTTATGAGCCCTTTTAAGTGTTGCCATAAGAAGAAACTTCAGTTAGTTTGAAAATATTACACAGACTTTTTAGCTTTATGACTTGATAACCTAACGTAACATCACGCCTGTAATCCCCGAAGGGTTAGGCAGAGGTGTACCTCATAGTATACCCACATTTTGCCAGTGATGTTTAAGTCCAATGTCATACGGGGCGAGCCTATTGCCATCAACCGGCCACAAATCCAGAGTCCATGGCTGCTACTGAGAAATTCCTGACGGAAAAACCCAATAACACTGTCCGCGACCTGGGAATCGAATCCAGGACCACATGCTCAGCAGCGTTTTAATAATTTTATTCAATTCGCGTATTTATACTAATATTATAAAGCTGAAGACTTTGTTTGTTTGTTTGTTTGTTTGCTTGAACGCGCTAATCTCAGGAACTACAGGTGGGATTTAAAAAAAAAAAAAAAACAGTGTTAGATAGCCCATTTATCGAGGAAGGCTATAGGCTATATATCATCACGCTACGACCAATAGGAGCGGAGCAGCAGTAAAAAATGTTGCGAAAACGGGGAAAATGTGACGCAGACGAAGTTGCGCGGGACTCGATTGACGATCTTATAAATTCAACTCTTTTCCGGATCCCCCCACACACACAAATACACCATTATTTATTGATACAGTATCGACAACTCACATACACACACACACATATCCACACACACACAGACATCACATACAAGACGTCTTGTAAGGTGACGTAATGACATCCGGATGTGATCAACGGTGATCAAATCGTTGATTTATTCTGTCGATATTTGATTAGTAGTAGTTTAGCTACCTGTGAAATACTTGATCCGGGAAAGGTATACTAGTTTAGCGTAGATAGTTAAGTAGTGCTTGCCTAGGTTGGTCTGTGGATGGGTGACCATAATTTCATACCGAGTGTCCTCCGTGCCTCGGAAAGCACGCCAATTATAGATCTTTGACAGTCGTTACAGGTAGTCAGTGGCCCGAAAGTCTGACAACCAGTCTTACCAAGGGGTATCGTATTACCCAGTACCAACGGGGTTGTGGACGTCAATCACTCCACGTAAAATATGGTATTCAGCTGCATCCGGTTGGACTGGGAGCCGACCCCAACGAGAAAAGGCTAGGCAGATGATGACTAGTATAGCGTAGATAATAGGGGATCGGACTGGGTAAAGAAAACGACATTCTATTTTGTCCGTCAGACAGGTAATACAAAAATATTAGACACGTATTTTTTGTTTTATCAAAATATCAAAAAATTACTTAGTTAAAACTCTTTAAAGTTGGAGAGTGGGGGCATACTACGTCACAAGTAGGTATAAAACTTACCTACATGTGACGTCATGCGCCATTTCTACTCAACATATCTCCGTAATTGTATGACCACGTGAAAAAAGAAAAAATACGTGTCCAATACTTTTCAATAAACTACCCGACGGACAAAGAAAAAAAAATGGATTAAGTATCCCCTATTAAGTCAACAGGTAATGTTCCCACTGCTGGGGCACAGGCCTTCTCTCAGTCAGAGAAGTTTTGTAATGCTAGATGAAGTCACAAAGGTACCTTCATATTTTTGGTTCTACGACATACTGGTTTCTTCACGACATTTTCTTTGGCGTAATTTTAACAAAATCTGTAGCACTGCCTGCGTGCCCAGAATAGTGGAGGGCTATAAAGGGTGTAAAAAACCTCTTAACGGAGCCGAAAGGCACTGGTTCTCCCTGTCATTGCGATAATTGTTTTGTTCTACACCATACCTGGTAACCTTCTAGTTACGGAGTTATTAGGGGTCAAAGTTACAACTTTTTGACAAGTATTTTTTTAAATACGAGTTTTGTAATGTAAGATTTTTACTTTAAACACCTCCACGACCCCCGAACTATTCAATCCGTTCATCAGCACAATGTTTTGAGTGCGTTACATTGAGTTCTACCACAAAACATGACTTTAAACCCCCTCAAAAAAAAGTCGTTTCCCAGCAATAATTTTTGCGTAAAGTTACTTAGTTTCATGTACAGAATGCTTGGTTGACGGCTTCGTGATGAGGTGATTTACACGGTGTATAATAAGAGGGTAACAGAAGGAGTCCGTTTCCAAAAAAAAAATACACACTTTTTAAGCTTTTTTAATCGAATTAGGATTTTAACTCCAAGGAAATAGCTTCAGAAATTAATTATGCAAACAACTGACACTTAAAATTAATATTACTTGACAATTATTTTATTAATACTATCCCTTTTTCACCATTACGACACCAACTTATAGAGGAAAGGTGGTCACTTGTAAGCCATTTAATTTGTAATTAACAAACAAATTAGCTTAAAACTACCTATAATGTGTAGATACCTATCTTTAAGCTATATACCATCGGCACTATAATGTGGGCTGAGACACTGAGTAGATAATCCGACAGAGGCCCAACCTCTTACAATTCACTACTGCCGTTTGTCGTGTAACGTTGTCAAGATTGTCCTTCTAATCTGTATTGTTGGATTCGTCGCACGTAGTTGTGACGTCACGCAGGCGAACATACGTACGAACATCTTCGGAACGCGCTCCCAACGCGCCGGTCTCTGAATCTGCTTTAGTTGTCTATTTAATTATTTTACTCGTTTTACACCTAGTTTTGTCTTCGAACTGCAAGTAGTGTGTGAAATACTTCAGTGATTAAATAATCGTATAACATTTAGCCTTCTCATAGTGTTATAAAATAAATTAAAACTTTAAACAAGAATCGGCTAAAAGTGCTAATCATTCTGACTCAAACGAGTGTGCAACGGACATTCACGGTTAAGTGCGAGACATAAGTGCTGTAACGGCGTGCGTAACTCTCTTGCGGCGCCGTCGCCAGTGCTACCAACAGTCAGCGAAGAATCTTGACATAAACGTTCCAGGTACGGAAATAATAAATAGCAAGTTTTTGAACATTGCTATATTATTATTCTTTGTATGCAAGCCACATCCACGACTTTTCTATAACTGCCTAACATGCATCGCACTCCCCCTAAATCTCCGAAGACTCCCGGACCAGGACAATCTCAATCTGTTCCTGACTTTACTACGGCTTCCAGATGCGAGGATTCTAATGTGAATGTCACTAATAGGGGCAGGCGACCACGCATCGATGACTCACCCAAAAACACGGCGTCTTGTACATGTTGGGAATGGAAATGCGAACTCATGCAGCTGTTGAGTACATGGAGGATCGAATATGACAGAAAACTGTCTACTTGGAAGGCCGAACATGACGCAATGCTGTCCGCACTGGTTCAGGATGTTGCCGAAATTAAAAGTCAATGTGTGTCCATTCAAAAAACTACCATTGGTCTCGAAGGCAGGTCAGCTAGTCACCAAGAGAGAACAAAAGGGAAGCACCTGCAAGGGCGTCATGATGAAATGCAAGACTTAAATAAAAATAAAAACCGTGCAACTTATCGGCTAAGCAATGCTCCACCAAACGACGACGCTGGAAATCTAGAGGATCCCATAGCAATTGCGTCAAAAGGTGGGAAGTCTGCGGATCGAGATATACCCAAGACTAACCCGCGAGAGATAAACCTTCCAGGCTATCCGGCAGTGACAGCTACCCGCCAAGCTCCTAAACCCCGTGTCGTCTTGCCACAGCTTGCTGCTGCTGCGGACGCTACGGACGATATGAGCAACCCAGACAAGGAAGAACAATCGAGGGATGGTTGGATAGAAGTTCGACACAGGCGCTCCCACCGTTCGCTCGGTAATATTCTTCGCGGGACAGCGGCTCCTGGTACCACCAATTTAGAGGCCTCAGAGAGATGGAGATACCTGCACCTCTTCTACGTCAAGCAGGGTACATCTGATAGTCAGGTACGAGACCACCTAATTACCATATGTGGAACTGATGTTTGTACAGTAGAAGTGCTCAAACCCCGTGGCAAATACGCCTCCTTCAAGTTGGGTGTGCCCTCGAAGCTGGCTGAACTAGTAATGGCAGCTCAAAGCTGGGCTGAGGATATTTGCGTCAAACCATGGCGTCGCAACTTTCGGGGCCCAATTAACGACACCCAAAAAACGCCATAACATTCCTGCTTTTCCCTCCTCTACGGATCACAACGACTTTCTGCGCATATTGTACCAGAATGTACGTGGGCTCAAAACCAAGCTCCCAACATGGCGATCTAGCTTGTTGCTTTCCGAGCACGACCTAATAGCCGTAACAGAGACAAATCTAGACCATTCTGTAGAGGACTCGGAAACATCAATAGGAGATTGGCGTATTCTGCGCAGAGACAGAGTGACCCCGGGCGGCGGAGTGTTGCTTGCTGCGCGCGCCGGCGTTACCATGAAGAGGCGGCTTGATCTTGAGACTGAAAGTGGCGAAGATTTATGGGCTACGATTACAATTTGTGGCCAAAAAATATCTGTATGTGTTGTCTATATAAAGCCCACTGCAACTGACGACGACTACATGTCTTGGTTTTGCAAAGTTGAGAGCATTATCCCTAATTTGAACGGAACTGTTTTAATATTAGGTGACTTGAATTTGAAAAGTGCTTCTGTAAATGTCAACAATTATTACTGTTACTTCTTAAGCTTCTGTTGTATGACTGAGATGAATGAAGTGTGGAATATGCGTGGAAGTAAGTTGGACGTAGTGTTGGCTCGGGAGGGCACCGAAGTAAACTGCGAACATGTAGAAGGTACAGAGCTAGTCCCAATCGACCTGTATCACCCTCCGTTAGATATTGCGTTTACCCTAAAAACGCGAAAAGATAGAGAAACTTTGGATCCCAGCAACATTGATCGTAGCAGGGATTGGAACTTTGTCAAAGGAGACTATGCTCTTTTAAGTGATCTAATTCTTTCTGCTCCATGGCAAGACGTACTTAGTTGCGATGATGCACCCTCTGCTGCTGGTAAGTTTTATTCAATTATTTATGACTTATTCGATTCCACAATTCCAAAGAAGAGGAGAATGATCGCTGGTAATAGGAGATATCCAGTCTGGTTTACGCGAGATATTGTGAACGACACTCGTCGTAAAACTAAACTTCATAATGATTGGAAATACTCACGATGTGAAGTCACTTATGCAGAATTTAGTGAACTGAGATCGAACCTAAAGTTAAGAACACAGGACGCCTACAGGTTGCACTGCACCAGCGTAGAAAATAGCATACGCAAAAATCCACGACTTTTTTGGCAGCACTTCTCTAGCCTGCGATCTAAGGGTGGTTTTGAGCCTAATGTTGTACTGGATGGTGAGACTTGTTCAGGTATCAGAGCGGCTGAGGCATTTGCACAGTATTTTGCTAGTGTGTTTCAGCCCGATTCGCCTAAATTAGATCCAAAGAACTCCCATCTGAGTGGTGTTGGAAATAATATCCCACTCCCCTTCATAACCTCATCGGACGTAGTGAAGGGGATTGCTAAGCTTAGACCCTGTAGCTCGGTTGGCCCAGATAACATTCCAGCCTTCATCCTTAAGGGATGTAATGACACCCTGGCAGCTCCTCTGTGTCATATTTTTAACCTAGCCCTTCGGTCCGGCGTATACCCTGAGCAATGGAAAACTTCGCGAGTCACTCCCATCCCTAAAACCTCCGACAAAACATCGGTAGAGGAACACAGACCCATTGCTATCCTCCCAACCATTGCCAAAGTTTTCGAGCATATACTCCACACCTTCATTTACAAACGCGTAAATATGCTTCTGTCGGATGCCCAGCACGGTTTTCGACCGGGTCGCTCCGTCAATTCAAATTTGTTGATTCATGTAGACTACATATCCAGTAGCTTGGACATCGGGAGACAGGTCGACGTTCTATATTTTGATTTCCGAAAAGCCTTCGACAGAGTTGACAACGATGTACTCTTATCAAAGCTGGAGGCCATAGGTTTCTCGTTCGAATTTGTTAGCTTCTTTTCCGACTACCTGCGAGATCGCAAGCAATTTGTCAGACATGGTTGCTTTGAGTCTAAGCCTTACAACACCCGCTCGGGCGTGAGTCAGGGATCCGTGTTGGGGCCGCCTTTGTTCCTGATCATGATTAATGACCTAGTCTCAAGGGTCAAGTTTGCCAAATGCCTGCTATACGCCGATGACCTTAAACTGGTTGCACAGATCAGAACGGACGAGGATTGCAAACTCCTCCAAAGCGATATCGATGCCATTTATGAGTGGAGCATTCTGAACAAGCTGCCTTTCAATACTAGCAAGTGCCACGTTATGACGTTCGGTAGAGGGTTGCGACCGATCCATTATAAATACAGCCTGGGTGGTGACGTAATTTCTCGAGTCACCAACGTCAAGGATTTGGGAGTGACTTTCGATCGCTGTCTGACATTTAAAGACCACATTGTTACCCTTGCGAAGGAATCTTTCAGGCGCCTGGGCTTTGTCATGCGAAATGCTCGTGATTTCTGCAATCCTAATGTCATTCGATTGCTGTACACTACCCTGGTTCGAAGCAAACTCGAGTCTAGTGCCTGTGTCTGGCATCCCTACACTGCTGCTCAAACTTTAATGCTCGAAAAGGTGCAGAAAACGTTTCTGAGATGCTATTTCCAAAGGCTTTACTACTTTTTTCCCTTCATGTACCCTACGAACTACCTGTTAGGGATGTTGGGGTTTAACTCCTTGGAGGTGAGAAGAGGCTCCGATCAGCTCACGGTAGCGTGTAAAATCCTACGGGGACTAATCGACTGCCCAGAACTCCACAGCCTTTTCTGCCGGCTGTTTGTGCCCGACAAATACATTGGACACCGTAGGAGCCGCCGGCACAATCTGTTTGCCCCACCGTCGTCGAAAACTGTCGCCAGAGCTGAATCCCCTGTGTGTCGTACTCTTATGACGCTCAACGCCCTTCTAACTGCCAACCCTGAGTGTGATGTGTTTGCGGATGAATGGAGTAAATTAATGCGTATATGTCTGGCATTCTGTGAGAAAAAGTATGCAAGAATGTCCACTGTTCCGTGTTAGTTTTAATTTAATTTAACTTAATTTCAACCATTGAATATTGTTAACTCGATGTATTACTCTTGTTTTCTATTTCTAAGTTAATTATTGTAATTGGTGCAATACCGTTTTAATTAACTATAATAATAAATAAATAAATAAATACGTAATCTTGAGTTCACAAAAGGGATAAGCAGGTACCTATTCATCATCTTAAAGCCTTTAGCTATCGACTGTTGGGCAGAGAAGGCCATTGTGCTTCGAACTTGTCTTGATTTGACCTGTCCGATCGATGAGTAACTGGAGAAATTAGGTGCACTGTAGTACACCCAAAACAGATTAGTTTAGTTCATTTATTAATAATTATCAAAATTACATGTCAGGATTAGAATAAAATAATAAAAGCAAAAACCATTATACATTAAAGCAGCACAAAATACCCTTGGCCATACCCATAACAAAATTCAGGGGTGTTTTTTTGGGTATGTTCAACTCGTTCGGTCTCGCGAGTGTTGTCTTTCTATTGCGTTATAGTTTAGTTCTCAACTTAGGTCTCCTTTGATGGAAAGATGAGTGACATCTAAGGTGAAACGAGTGTGAACAGAAGATGGCTGTTCAGTCTTTTTGTTTATTTTGACGGGGTAGAAGGGAACACAGGCTGGCAAAGAACTCTACACTTTGAAAGCATGGTTTCCTTACGATATTTTCCTTTACCGAAGCAAGTAATAAAAAATAATTATACAATATGTACATGAATCCAAAAATTAGAGGTGCGGCCTATGACTTGGCAGCTTGGTAAAAGTGAAGGAAAAGCACTGAGCAGTTGTTTAAGTTACGCGACGCGCGACGCGACGAAGCTTGGTCTCTGTCGCATTACTCACTCCATGGCCTCACCGATCGCTAAGATAACGACTTACCACGGTAAAACGGATCGTTATTCCTCCGCCAAAGCTTACAACGTACTGTTAATTACTAATTAAGTTAATGGTTTAATTAAAATTTTATGCCCTTTTAATTTATGGAAGGTATTTGGGTAAATAAAGTAGCTGGGAAGGTTTTTAATTTCAGAAGAGGTTCCTTAAATTCTGGGATATACAAGATGTTGTTTTGCATCTTCGTCAAAATTCAGGAAGTAGTCACAAAAGACATTAATAATCATTCATCATCAAATTACAATCAATAATTAAATTACAGTACCTACCAAGTTAATTATTAATAAACGCTGCTTTTTTTGTTGTTTAATTTTGTTAGGTTTTCAGAATCTGTCTGAGATGTTCTAGATGTCAAACGTTTGAGATTGTCTGTATTCGTCATAGCGCTATAATAAGCCGAGGATCAGACGGGCCGCGTTTAAAACACGGGAAGTTCACACTTACCGATGTCCGTAAATAAGAAAAAAAAAATACCTACTTATTATTATTGATTCTTTTCGGGAATCATTAGCATAGTTACCTCCTTGAATTTAACGAGGATGCAAAACAACAGCCTGTATAGTTGATTAAAGATTATTGATGACCATGTGTTTTTTTCTGCTAAGTTACAATAGACATTAAAATTTATAAGATTTAAGGAGGAAATTTGCTGGGCAAAGGCCTCTCCCGATGCCTTTCAATTGTTTCAAACCAGGACCAACGGGGACCTCCATTTTTTTTTAAATATTTTGTCCCAAATAATATTAAGTGGATTACCTGATAAATAAGCAGTCACTGACTGTCCATGCTAAAAAAACTCATGAGTATGCCTATGGCTTCAACACATCGCCACCAACACATAAGTTACTTCCGACCCTGAAAACGTTTCTTCGCAGCATCGCGATAGGACTATGTGCTATTGTGTAGCATAAGATAACCTAGCG
This sequence comes from Cerastis leucographa, assembly GCA_963082945.1. NCBI lineage: Eukaryota > Metazoa > Arthropoda > Insecta > Lepidoptera > Noctuidae > Cerastis > Cerastis leucographa. The sequence goes on along the minus strand of OY720369.1, from coordinate 1,235,697 downwards.
TGATTCAATGTTGCTGGGAGTTTAACATAAAAATATTGAGAAAAATCAAACCGTAAATATATCCAATCAAACGAATCATCTTCAACAAACTTCGCGTCTGACTGCCCAAGGTGTGTAACCTCGGCACAAAAATAAAGGAGACTGCGTACCATCGATAAAACCTACTACTACTCGTTTAAAAACAAAATCCGGTGCACACGAAAATAATCCAAATTATGCGAACTAACGTGTACTGTCACCAAAACATGAATCTGACTACCGTAAGAATTATTCTTGCTTGCAGCGGCCGACCGCTATAGAAGCGCTTACAACATTGCAGTACTTAATTCTCATTAGTCACCCCCCCTTTTTTTTTTTTTTGCGGATGGGAAATCATCAAATGACTTCTCCCGCTCTGGGCGGAGCGGGAGGGTGTGTCAGACTTGTACTGACTAAAACCCACTCATGTTCCTTCTTCGCCCTTTGTGTTCCAGGGCCGCGGTATCTCTTTCGAACAACCCGCAGCACATTATTATTAGTCACCCCCCTTTCTACGAATATCATCTTTGATACAGTCTAAGCACTTAGAGCCATCCATATTCATACTCAAATTGGTGTATGATTTACTAAATATTGCTGTCAATATGACAGTAACACACTGTCACCTCCTTCCTCATGTTAAGAGAAGTTCGTGGCTAAATAATAACAGCCGCTCGTGTTCATCTTTACGTTAAGCCGTGCTTGCCTAGGTTAGTCTGTGGATGGACGACAACTAAATACTTACCGAATTTCCTCCGCGGCTTGGAAAGCACGTTAAGACGTTGGTCCCGGCTGTCATTTGTAGATCACTGACAGGCGTTACAGGTAGTCAGAAAGCCTGAAATTCTGACAACCATCTATCCAGGGGTATCGTATTACCTAGTACTAACTGGCTTGTGGAGGTCAGATAGGCAGTCGCTCCATGTAAAATACTTGTATTCAGGTGCCTCCAATTAGACTGGATGCTGGCCCCAACATACATTAGGATAAGGCTAGGCAGACGATGATGACAATAGCGCATTTACAAGATAAAAATCAATAACATAATTTCACTAATCAAACTACTCATCTTCAATACACAAAACTTTTCGTCTGACTGCCCAAGGTGCATAACCTCTTCACAAAAATAAAGGCGAATGCGCGTTATCGGTCAGATCTGCGCATTGTGTGCGCGTACCGTGACGAACGTCGGTATGCGATATGTTGCAATTAACTGCCTAAGTACATAAATCATTAATTACTGCATCCGTTAATGATTTAAGGGGCTGGTTAGGCATGGTATGTTTTTGAAAAAGTTTGACTTTATAGAGATTCGTTTGTCCTTTTTTTTAAACCTAGTTAGATATGGGTGAGTCTCTTTTAAGTAAAACTCGACTGTCAAATAAACGACGAGAGATGAAGCGAGTATTCTTCGTCTAAAACGAAGCGGGGCAGAACAGTCATTTTTGTTTTTTTTTTTGTTTTAGCCATTCAGTGTAACTTCTGGACAAAGGCCAACCTTTCGAATACTTTTCCTTACTTCTTCCTCAAACCAGCTTTCGCAAGTAATGCGCCTGCCCGGTTCGAACCTACGGCTAATGCTCTTAAGACAGGGCTGCCACCTTTGAGCCACCTCTGCTCAAAAACAGTAACTCATGTCAAATCTCAATCTTTATAAACTATCAATTTTATAATTTCCTATTGTCCACCTTTGTTTGTTTTTAACAAAAAAAGCCAACATACGCTGAAAAAAAAAATATGCAAATCAGAAGACAAAAGCCTCTTATCTAAGATCATGATAATTGACACTTTGTCATATCTATACACTCATAACAACTACACAAAAGACTTATCAGTATTTTATTTGAATTTATAATAAACTTATGGGTGATAAAAATAACGGGTTTTTGGTAGAAAAATGAGGATTGGATGAGCCCAAAACAAACCTCGTTTCGTCAGTTATGTTTAACTAGCTTATGCCCGCGGCGTCGCCCGCGTGGAGTTCGATAATTGTCCCACGGGAACATACTGTCGGGATAAAAAGTATTTTATGCGTTAATCCAGGTTATAAACTATCTGTGTTCCAAACATCCAAATCCGTTAAGTAGTTTTTGGGTGAATGAGTAACAAACATCCATCCATCCATCCATCCTCACAAACTTTCGCATTTATAATACCAGCTGGTGTCCGCGGCTTTACCCGCGTGTAGTTTGATAACTGTCCCATGGGATGGTACTACTGGGATTAAAAGTATCCTATGTGTTAAACCAGGTTATAAACTACCTGTGTGCCAAATTTCATCCAAATCCATTCAGTCGTTTTTGCGTGAAAGAGTAACAAGCATCCATCCATCCTCACATTTTTTTGCATTTATAATATTAGTAGGATGTGATATCTAAAGATTTGTTTTACATTTTTGTTAACTGGTAGCGCAGTAGCACGTGAAGATGTGAATAAAATTTAAAGAAACAGTCAGTTTTTTAACGGAAAGTTAGTGCACTCGCGTACCTCAGAAACTGATCTTCTAAACTTGTTGAGGGAAACACCGAATAAATCGGTTTCTAAAGATGTGCAGGAACTATTGTAGTTTCTACATATTCGTAGCAAGTTCATGATCATAACTCTCCTGCACCTATCCCAATTTATTTGGGGTCGGCGCAGCATGTCTTCTTCTTCCATACTTTTCAATTTTTTTTTTTTAAACGTTGCCCCACACTCGGATTTTCTCCTGTATCGTGGGTGCGCACACAAACATTTAAACTCACATACACAAACAGCCAGACCCGAAACAACTATCTGTAGGCCATACAAATATATGTTCCGTGCGGGGATCGAACCCGCGACACGTAGCGCAGCAGTCGAACGCTCAACCACTGCGCCAAACGTGTCGTATTGCTCGTCATCTCGGCAGACTTCCTTTCTAGCTATAATAACATCCATATCGTCGAAAGTTATAGAAAACTAATCGAATGTGGTAAATAAATATAACATTTATTACATACATTACAATAAAAGTAGCACATTAATAAAACAATAACAATGAAAATAAAACTCGTGGAAGTATGAGATAAATAAAAACGATAAAGTACCGTACTTTTTAAAAGAAAGTCAATTATCGATCAATCCTTCCAATCAATTCAATTAAAATAATCAATTTAATTGATTAACTGTAATCCAATTGTTTTTACAATTACCTTCGTTGCGGGTTCCGTGTCAAATAATAAAATCTTTTTAGTCTAAAATCCAACACTGTAACTGCATTCGCATAAAATTAAAAAATAATAAACAAATACGAGTTTTATTATGCATACATACATTAGACTTAAAATTTCATACGGTAGCAGTACTTTTACAAAACTTTTTGGTGGATGCTTTAATTTTATTGCGTGTAGTTTTTATGTTTTTAATTTAAGTCCAGAAAAATAGGTCATCATCTGCCTATTATAGCCTTTTCCCAACTTCATTAGACTCTGCTTCCAGTCTGACCGGATGAACCTGAATACCAGTAGTTTACATGGAGCGACTGCCTATCTTACCACAACCCAGTTAGTACTAGGTAATACGATACCCCTTGGTAAGACTGGTTGTCATACACCTGACTTAAAATATGGTAGCAGTACTTTTACTTATTCTTTTTGGTGCTGACTTTAATTGCGTATACTCTTTATGTTTTTAATCATCTCACAGAAAAATAGGTCACACTCAATAAATTAAGTTTTTCACGCCATTTATTAATGCTGCAAAGAAATAGTAAAAAATCAATTTGCTTAACATTTCCGGAAAGGGTATTTAAATACTTTAGGGTGTGCTATAGACCACAGTTTGATGGTCTGTAGCACACCCTTAAGTATATACCCTTTCCGTTACACCCTGTATAGTTACACCCTGTATATAGGGATCTGTTAGTTTAATAGAGGGACATATTCAACCCCATAATGGTACATGCTAACATGATACTAATAAAAATATAAACAAAAAAAAAAACACTGATAAATAACAGACCAGAACCATACCAAAATTTTCGCAAATGACACGCAACGTGTATACACACTTGCGCTAGCGACTTAATACTATCGCAGAACATGTGAGCGGGGCAATGACTCTTAGGTATAATCCATTTTCCCTTCATACTTTAAACTTACCTGGCTTAGGACAGTCCAAAATATCTAGGCACTAAACAAAACATTAAAAATTCTTCTATATACGTTATAGGTTTTTTACATATTTGGGACGAGAATCGAATACTGAATACCCTCCCTCAATATGTCCCTCGTTTAACCTAACATACTGTATACAATGATAAATGATTAATTGGTAAATAAAATGTTGGTATCTCTTTAGACCTTCGAAAATATTATAAGTAAATGATTTATAAATTAATACTTAGATACATTAATTAAGAATGTGTAGGAAATTTTATGCAAATTGATTTTTTTCTTTTTCACGACTGCAGAGTATGAGGTACTGAGTTCGATTCCCGGGCCGGGGAAAATGATAGTGGGTTTTTCCGTCAGGAATTTCTCAGTACCTAGCAGCCACGGAGTCTGGATTTGAACCGTCTGATGGCAATAGGCTCGCCCCCTTATTACATTTTGCAAGGCATTTTGCTGAACTGGCCCTATTTGGAACACAATAATTATCCTTTTTTTTGTTTTGTTTATATACACAATAATTTTCCTTTTTTTCTTTTGTTTAGTTCTAAGTATTTTTTTGTTAATTTTTGTTTTGTGTACTTGTGGCATGTGCCAAAATAAACTTATTTTCTTTCTTTCTTTCTTGGCGGAATGTGGGTGTACTGTTAGGTAAGACCTCTGTCTAACTCTTCGGGGATTACAGGCGTGATGTATCTAGGCGTGTGTAAGATCCCCCTTTCAAACGCCAGTGGATTCAAGACTAAAATTCTTGTTTTTCGAATCAGTTTTAAGACAAAGAAACAAGACTTTAACATAGGTTTTATTGCCAGCAGAATTTTTGTGGTCGATTCCAATCCCGACCCAAACAAAATTAAACCTAAACAAACCCCAATTTAGGTTTTAATTCAAACGACACACAACACCATACGCCTATCAATTCCAACTTGACAACTTACAATGTTGACTGCAATTTCTCGCGTGTAAGAGCAAGCGAGACGTAACACGAGAAAGAGACGGATAGATTATCGTTTAGCTTAGGCGAGGGGCGGGGCCTAATGCCACGCCCACATGTATCGATCGGACCGAGGTATAATTTATTCATAATTTCTGTTATTAAGTCCTCTTTTCAATAATATTGTTCATCGCGGCTTTAGAGGGTTAAAAGGTATTGTCGTAGGAAAAAAAATAGTACTTAGTTGTATCCTGTATGTAGTTTGATATTTTAGATAGATAATTAATTGCTATGTAGACTCGCTTATGTATTACATACCTATTTCCTTTTAGCAGATAATAGGATAAGGTAGATACGTAAATACTAGTAAATAGTTATTATAGGCAGGAAAAATGTACCTACTAAGTAAATGGACATACCTATATTTTTTCTTTATTTTTTATAAAACACTATGAATATCTCCAGTATAGTGGGTTTACAAACATTTAAACTCACATACGCGAACTGCCACACCCAGAACATACAAAGGTCATACAAATATTTGTTCCGTGCGGGAAACGAACCCGCGACACGCAGCGCAGCAGTCGATCGATCAACAACTGCGCCAACCGTGCCGATAAACATTTTCATACCCTCTATGGGTATGAAAAAGTTCGTAATTTGAACAAATAAGGTTACCTAATGTACAGTAATTATCCATAGTTTTGAATACATATATTATTTTAAAATCATTTTCATATAATAAAATGTCAATACATTAAAGTTTGGTGGACGACAAGTCTTCCTTCTTGTAACCCAGATCATCATCTGCCTGCCTTTTCTAAATTACGTTAGGGCCGGCTTCCAGTCTAACGGGATGCAGCTGAATACCAGTATTTTACATAGAGCGACTGCCTATCTGACTCCGCTCGTAAGACTGGTTGTCAGACTTTCTGACCACCGACTACCTGTAACTACTGTCAAAGATCTACAAATGACAGCCGGGACCAACGGCTTAACGTGCTTTCGGAGTGACTGAGGAAACTCGGTATGTGGGCGGTCACTCATCCACGGACCAACCTTTAGGCAAATCCTGAACATCGACCCGAGAGCCTGTTATTATTTAGCCACGAAGTCCTCGTACTATCAATACTTTTTCAAGCCAACAGCCAAAGAGTATAGTAATATAGATGGAATAGAGAGCCCACTCAAGCGAATTTTTGACACCTATATTGAACGGTGTCGCCACCTGATACTAAATCCGTTGAACTAATCCCAATAACTATAGGTGCGTACATATACTTATATCTTTGTTATTGAATAGGTTTTCTATGGGTTTCTGTTTTTATTTCTTTTTTTACACTCTACTCAACCGCACTTTCTGGATCTAAAGCTCCAGAAAGTGCGGTCGAGTTGAGTGTAAAAAAAGACAGAACCGAGAAACCACATAAATTACACAAAATGGGAGAGATCTACAAGCATGCGCACACGCCGATAGTCGCCATTTTGTAAACAATCTGTATGATATTGTTGCAAAACCTAAAAAAAAATATTAGCAATTACAAAATGCTTTTAAAATAAATAAATGGTTTAATCTTGTTTAGAGTTTAAATTCATTATTTTTAACTCAATTTTCAATCAAATCAAAAAGGTATTTAATCACACTGGCGATAATTGGCGTAAGCACCATCTATGTCATTTTAATGTACTAAATCTCAAGTTTATGCGGATTTGGTAAGAGATGGTGCTAGTATCTTTGTGTAAAATTGGACGCCTATGTCAAGTATGGCAGTGTCCTCCCCCTGCCAACAGCTCTCTACAAAAGTAGACAAAAGACGGTCGACTAAACCGAACACAATTTAAAATTCCTCTTCTCGAAAACTAACCACTCCAATTCTTCCACAGAAAAACTCCGGCTCTCGTTATGCGTGGGCTGTGGTGGCCAGATCCACGACCAGTACATCCTGAGAGTGGCTCCGGACTTGGAGTGGCACGCCGCCTGCCTCAAGTGCCAGGAGTGTCGGCAGTTCCTGGATGAATCCTGTACCTGCTTCGTCAGGGATGGGAAGACGTATTGCAAGAGAGATTATACTAGGTAAGATAGTATAACAACCGTAATTGAATGGACAAAAATAAAGCTAGTGACATCTTTGATGCAAATTAAGGACTGCAATTCTACATCGCGCTACCAGAGTTATAGGCGAAAAAAATGCAAAAAGCCGAAAAAAAGGGGTAAAAGTATCCTTAATAAAGCCGAAAGGCTCTGGAGGTCTACTCTGTTTCTCCGAAACGTAACTTCGGCAACGAACGAAAATTAAACGTAGTATCGTTTGTGACCCTACACTATATAATTTGCGGACGCACACAAGAAATTCGAATTCACAGATAACGAATGTATTGAATGCTATTGTGTGCGTCCGCAAATTATATAGAGTACGGTCACAAACGTAACTACGTTTAAATGTTCGTTCGTTGCCGAAGTTACGTTTCGGAGAAAGAGAGTAGGCCTCCTGGTTCTCCTTGTCATTGCAGTAATTTTTTTGGTCTATACCATACCTAGTATATACAAGTTTGTAATGTTATAATTTTACTTTATTAAGCATCCATGAGCACAATGACGGCACGGTTGGCGCAGTGGCTGAGCGATCGACTGCGCTGCGCTGCGTGTCGCGGGTTCGATCCCCGCACCTTATCTAGTAGTGCTCGCAAACCAAAAAAATGATCCTAAGGATATCAGCATGTCCTAGAAACAAAAAATCCAAGACATGAGACATCTTCAAACTCGCACTGTACCTGTGGCAGAATACGGTTCATTTCTTAAGGCAGACGAAGATTCTAAGATTTCTAAGGTATACCGTTTAAATTATAAGGAAATTATTTAACAGCCATTTATGTCCCCCTGCAGGGCATAAATAAGCCTTAATAAGTTACTTATTTTTGGGGCAGCAATCACCATCATCACCGGTTTGGTCACATATCTAGACGTAATAGTGATGTAAATAAGCCAAATACTAGATCTGAGTTTCCTTTCTTTGGATTGCCTGATAATTCGTACATTAATTTATGAGACGGTAAAATTAAAATTGATCTTCAAAGGACCAATAAATGGTAATCGAAGTTTCGCAAAAGATATATTTTGTATTTTAACGTAACTTTGAAACTACCTACTATTGCTACGAATCTATTTCCTACGGCAAAACATCAACTAAAGCCCGATTTGAACTGTCGATCCGAATGTCCAAAGCTGCGGCAAGCACGAACAAAGGAATATTTAATTTCTTCCGTCAAAATTGGAATCTGACCAATCCAATATTTATATTTGATAAAGACACGATTATTCTCACTCTTAACATAACAATCAAAACTTTAAAACACGACCAAGTCCGTTCTCATTACAGATCTAACAGCAATCACTAATTTCACATTCCTAAAAAAATATCGAAAGAAAAAACACAAAAAAAAAAACATTGGTAATCGAAAACCCGCTTATCCGGCCGGTGTAAACGGGAACAAACAGATATCGTGTTCCCGCCGCCCGCCGCGCTGTCAAAGTGACGTTTGTTTTGGCGCCAAAATACATAATGCTGAGTTGAGCTGCGTTTGTTTTCACTTCGGCACATCACAGTGAGACTTTACCAACGCATTTTGCTGTTGGAAAATCAATACTCAGTTCAATTTTAGTCTTTATTTCTCTAGAGTTAGAAACTTTGAGGTTATAATTTTAATTTACCATCGGTTTTAGTTTGTTTGTATTAGTGTAATACTATATTTTAGCAGCGAGAAATGGAAGGGTGAAAAGATAAACATTAGAGGTTATTTTAGTGAATTTCATCTTTGGAGTCTGTGTGTATAAAGTGGCGCCCGACTTATGATTGACGTAATGCTATTCTTTTTTTAAACTACAGTTTTAGGCATTTTGTAAACTTACCGTTAATCAACGGAAGAATTTACATTTGGAACTTCCAATCGCTAATGTAGGCAGACAGACATGCATTTGGAGGAAAACGTCAGCAAATTTTCTTTTAAGTTTGAAGATTCTTTTATTTTAGTTCTTACCAAAAGTAATGAAAAGGCTAGGCAGATGATGAATCTAAAGGAGTATGGGCGTTTATGTATGAGCTCCATCCTCAGTACGGTCGATGTATATTTGTCAGAAAAAAATTCGGTATTGTTTGACAGACAAAGTAATCGTATTAGTTATGTATTATACAAGTAAGCAAGCAACAATTCTAGAATAATTTCCAAAAAACGGATCAGGCTAGTTGCAAATTGCAAAAAATTTCTTTGTTTTGGATTTTGTAATTTACCGGTCTCGTCAACAAACCATGTTTACCTAGAGACTTTTTATGTTTATTTTACGCGTAATTAACATGCCGATTATGTTGTTAACCCGTGACTTTGTTTTTTTTTGTATTCAATCATTTTTTTTAATAAAAACATATACAGGTTGAAGAGTTGTCTATAACCTTCTCCAGTTCCTAAATTTGACAGATAGCCCTTTCTGTCAAGTTTTATAACGGGTTTAGAGTTTTGGCGAGAAAGTTAAAAAACGAACAGGTACAGGTACGATAGCTACTTTCGTATTTATAATTTTCAAAGAAATTATGAAAATTAATACATGTATTTAGCACACACATTCATTAGTCTGTAGGTATCTTTAAACACATGGCGATAATCTCTAGGATTTAAAAATCTTCAATGAAATTATAGACAGTAATTAATCTATGGTTCCAAGAAAATTGTACATAAACGTGTAGATGTTAACAGTTAAGCTAAAACCGATAAGACTTCTAAACAAAGCGGCTACCCGTTACTCGGTTCTCAGAATTATGCTAATTTATCTATGATTTATATTATAGTTTTATGTCAAAAGATGCCGACTATCTGTCTGTGGGTACAGATAACTGTCATTGATAATATGTCACTAATCATATCTGGCCGCCATAGTTCTTTATAACAGACCGCTACTTGATAAATCTTTTGATCGAATTGGGCTGAGAATTACCCCTGGCTGGAGGCCATACACTCAAGGCACCCACAGGATAGTTCGGTTAAGCAGAAGCATCATAGCTTGACTGGCAAGATGAAATTACCAAAAAAGAAAAATTGTGCGTCGAGTCCCTTCGCGCGGAAGACGTGAAACTTCGTAATTCTACACGCATGCGTTCGAGTGCCACGCATTCTTTTTCGCTCTGTCTCTTTCTATTTCCCCTCCACGGTAGCGTTAAACGTTTAACGCAAACTTGTTGGAATTCGCATAAGAATTTTCACTTAAAAACATGCGCTGTGAATCACCAGTTTCTTGAAAGTCAAAATTGATGGAGATAGCGTTTATTTACCTTCACTACCTATACTTTCCCATAGATTGAGAAGTCTGTGGATTTATAGTATCGGTCTCAACTTTCAATGTTCTAGATTGCACTTTGCTTTTTGTCATTTATTTCTTCACCATTATTGTCAAAATGTTGAAGGATAACATTGAAAGGACACTGGCAAATTCTAGAACCATAAAATCAAAGGGGACAACCCGCACAGTGCATATGTGATGGATTGTTACACACTGTCTCTCATATACCGTCAACAGTTGTTTATTTTATCTAAATATAAAATGCATGTTAGGATATTATTGGGCTAAATAATGAAGTAGATGGGAGACAATAGTACCTACCACTTCACCTAAAATTGTGCGCAGAGGATATTTAAATAACATCAGACATTTTACACAACAACAAACACAATATTCCCAAAGCTAACCCTGAAACCGAAACAAAACACAATAAAAATAGCCAATCAAGCGTTATAATTAACCCTTTCAAAACCGACCGCGGGACGGAAACGCAATGTTTACGCCAACGGTCGAAGCGACCGCGTCCGTCAACACGCGGTAAATATAGGAAATGTACTGAAAATACTCTATTCAAGTCAAAATCATATTGTTTGTGGTACTGAGTACAGAAGTGATCCATCATTTTAGAGGAAACAGGTCGAATTTGAAGTGTTTTTGTTGGTCGGAGAGGATTTCCTACGGGATGAAGTGGTGTAAACATTTTGGGGTTCTTGTCTTACTTATTTGTGATTAAAAACGGAAAGGCAAATGTAGCTGGAAAGAACAATATTCCTTACTATATTTCAGAGACTTTCATCATCATCAGTTTTTCTTCCCTTATCCCAATTTATTTGGGGTCGGCGCAGCATATTAATTCCGGTACAAATACTGATCGTAAAACATCCACTCTGGTTTAAACTAAAGTGACTCTATAAAGCTTTTGATTAAGGACCTAAAAATATTAACAAATATTAACTACGGCGTAGCACCCTTGCTTTGCTACGTCGTAGTCCAATACTTGAATTGATTTTAAAAACACTTTCACTTCGTTCACACGTTCAAAATCGAGTAACAATGTCATCTCAGAAATAAATCGATGTCAAAACTTGTCAACATCAACTCTTTTTATACGGGTTTTGTAAAGGAGACACCAAAATTTTGTCGACACCAGAAAGATTTACATAAGATAAGATTTTTTTATTGATTCAGACTAATATTAGAATGCAAACGCTTTACACCTAAGCACGAAAGCAAGGAGTAATCCATAATTATTCATATATTTTTTAGAATGAAGATCAAAATTTCACGAAAAAATATGGAAAGTCTCAGACCATTTTCGTGTAAAGTAGTTCCCCTAACTGCCTGATGAAAGTTTCCACGCTGTATCCATACTAATATTATAAATGCGAATGTCACTCTGTTTGTTCGTTTGTTTGTTTGTTACCTTTTCACGACTAAACGGCTGATCGGATCTTAATGAAATTTGGCAAGAAGATAGATTTTAACTTGGGCAAGGACATAAGCTATATATCATCACGCTACGACCAATAGGAGCGGAGCAGCAATGAAAAATGTTGCGAAAACGAGGAAAATGTGACGCAGACGAAGTTGCGCGGGACAGCTAGTAATATATAAAAGTATTTTTTAACTTTATTGTATCGTTTCCGCTCTGCTTTCACGCAGTTAAATCCAAACTCATTAATGAAATCCCAACTAAAAACAAATAAATCTTCTCTCCGCGTCAGCGTCAGTTTGACTCCCAGCTACCGCGCAAGCGTCAATTAGCGTAACGTTATCCTGCGCAGGAGTGTCAAGTTACTGTTTACATGCTATTTACGGATCCTGACATGTTTTGTAATGGGTAGGCAGGAGTACAGGCTGTGTGGTCTGCGTTATTCGACATCATTCATAATTTTTGCCTTGCGGTTTTTTAATGCCTTAAGATTCCGAATCCCATGGTATTTTCTGTCAGTTTAGCGATTGATATGTTCCGATTTTCTTTAGTTTGTAATTGGCGTTACCTTTCACTATAATTTAGCATGTGCATAATGCCATAATTTTTAAATATAAATTTCTTCTCATCGATTTGATTCATAGTTCTGATACAGAATATTCCCATTTCATTTGATCTTAACTGGATGCAGTTGAGTACCAGTATTTTACTCTGAGAAACTGCCTATCTGACGTACACAACCCAGTTATTACACTTGGTAATACGACATCCCATCATGACAGGCTGTCAGACTTTTGACTGACTACCTGTAACGACTGTCAAAGATCTATACATGACAGCCAACGGCTTAAAGAGTCTAGGCCAACGTGGAAACTCGGTATGTAATTGGTAGTCAGTCACTCTACGGACCAACTTAGGCAAGCGTAGCCTTCCCTAACGATCGAACCGAACGAATGCTATTTTTTAGCCACGAGGTCCTCGACCACACAATAAATCCCCAAACAAGATCTTTTTAACCCACGACTGAAAATAGGGGTGTTATAAGTATGACGTGTGTATCTTTGGATCTGTATGTCTGTCTCGCATCATAGCTGTTGAACGGATGAATCGATTTTAATAAAGTTGGTTTCGTTCAAAAGTTGTGTTATTTAATAAATAAAATAACTAGGCACCCAAGGATGGATAGAAAAATATCATCATCAGCCTATAATGTTCCCGCTGCTGGGACACAGGCCTCCTCTCTATGAGAGGGAGTGGGCTGTAATCCACCACGCGGGCCCAGTGCGGGTTGGTAGATGTCACATGTCTTCGAATTTTTAGTTCTAGGACATGCCGGTTTCCTCACGATGTTTTCCTTCACCGTTTTTTAGGGCAGCGGTGATGAATCCATTACACAAAGTAATGCGCCTGCCTGTGGTGAACCCACGGCTTAGTGCTCGTAAGTTGGGGCTGCCACCACTGGGCCACCGCTGCTTTGTATCTCTCGCTGAAAAATATAGAATATCCTAATTACGTGAACGATCTACTTTGAGGATCCATCGAAAGAGATGACAATCGCTGTATATGTTTCGTTGCTATCAGACCAAGATTATCATTGTGTACAAAGATAACGTGATAAAATATGATAGCCATGTGCCTAATCCATCACAGTCCTACACTGAAACATAATTATCAATGGTTATAAAGATAATTTTCGATATTTTTTTGCGGAATTTTGTTGTTAATTTGCGTGGGAAGTCTGTCTGTTTGTCTGTCATAATCATAACTCATAATATAAAGGGTGACTGGTTATTAGTGACCGATAGCATAACACGTGATTGTACTCATGATAACAAACAACTTTCGCAAAGAAACATTTTTTTATACTCATTCACTTTTATCACAAACTCAAACTCGAATCATTTTTTTCAATTAGACCATTACAGGCACTTTTGAAAGTTAAAAATAGAACAAAACGAAAAGCTACTGTCCCAGACACAAGGCATAATAACTTGTGAAAGTACTGTCGTTGCCCATTCCAAAGCGTAGATCTCTATGGAGAAGAATGGGCAAGAAACTCTATGAACACTCTTTTAAATCAAAATATTGTTACAAAATCTTGGTCACATCATTCATATTGAGAATTACAAATATGTGAGAATGATGTAGCAATGGGATGTAAATGGGCACACCTATCATCGCAGTGCCCTAAGTCAACCTCACCTGCTCGTGGTACATCCTGCTGAACAACAAACGAGGCTCTGACGACCGATAAATGGCGGTATAACCATTTCCATAGAAACGTTCGCAGCTAAATAGAGCAGACTAGCGACGGGCAGCAGCGTCACTAGTGCGAGAAGCTGCGATCTGCGATCGCCAACCCGCATGCCCAGCGTGGCGATTATGGGCAAATCCTTTAATGGCAAGCCAAAATCAACCATGGCCCCCAGTTCCCGGCGGCCTTGCTATTCCTGATCTTGGCGGCGGTCACGGTAACGGCAAGGTAGGGGGTGCGAAGAATCCCCGGGTTACGAATGGCCGCCAAAAACAACTGACCTTGGCGACGTATAATGGACGCACGTTACGGCTCGACGAACACTTAGTGCAGCTTGAGGAAGAACTCGAAAACATAAGGTGGCACATTCTTGGCTTGAGCGAAGTCCGAAGAGAGGGGGAGGACACAATTACCCTCGAATCGGGCCACCTTTTGTATTTTCGAGAGGGAGATCAGCTATCCCAAGGCGGAGTCGGGTTCCTGGTACACAAATCTCTCTGTGACAACGTAGTAGAAGTCTCCAGTGTCTCGAACAGGGTAGCATACCTAATAGTGAAGCTAACCGAGAGGTATAGCCTCAAGGTTATACAGGTCTACGCACCGACCTCGGGACACTCGGACGACGTAGTGGAGGAAATGTTTGAGGATATCTCTAAGGCCTTACACTCTACCACTAAGGCCCACTACAACGTTCTCATGGGAGATTTCAACGCTAAAGTGGGAGTACAGAATTGCGGTGAATCGGTAGTAGGATCCTACGGGTTTGGCAGCAGAAATCATAGGGGGCAAATGCTTGTCAACTTCCTTGAGAGGGAGGGGCTTTTCGTGATGAATACTTTCTTTAAGAAACAGCCTCAAAGGAAGTGGACGTGGCGAAGCCCCGACGGTGTGACGAAAAATGAGATAGACTTCATCATGACGGATAAAAAGCATATATTTAGAGATGTCTCGGTGATCAATAGGTTCAATACCGGTAGCGATCACAGACTTGTTCGTGGCTCTCTAAATATCAACTTCAAGCTGGAGCGAACCCGTTTGATGAAGTCTCGGCTACGTCCAAATATGCTCCAAACTATGTTAGGATCTGAAGCGTTCCAGTCAGACCTGGAGAACCGATTCACGGCCATGGAAACTACAAATGACGTTGACCAGGCGCTCGACCTTATGGTGGAAATCCTCAGGGAGGAAGGAACGCGTTTTTGCAAGATGCGGCGTACGGGCAAGAAGTCTAAACTCTCGGAGGAGACTCTGGAGCTTATGACGGAACGACGTGAAAACCCACCCATCACTTCGGCAGAACTACAGGCACTAAATAAAATCATTAGGAAATTGGTACGACGCGACCTTCGATGCTCCAGCACACGTTCAATAGAAAAAACGATAGAGCAGAACCGGGGATCGAAGGTGTTCGTCCAATCACTTGGGAGGAGCCACCTGACGAAGTTGACAAAACCTAGTGGGGATATCGTCGTTTCGAAGCCGGAGATTCTTACGGAAGTTGAAAACTTCTACGGCCAGCTGTACGCATCGCATACATCTCGACCTGATCCCGAAAATGAGGATTCCAGAGCCACCTTAACCCGCCATTTCACAGAAGACCTGCCTGAAGTCAGCCTAGATGAAATCGAGGCGGCTCTTAGACAGCTTAAAAATGGAAAAGCCCCTGGTGAGGATGGGATAACGACTGAGCTTTTGAAAGCGGGAGGAAGTCCAATATTAAGAGAGCTTCGGAAGCTTTTCAACTCGGTCCTATTCTCTGGGAGAACTCCAGAAGCGTGGAGAAAGAGCGTGGTCGTTCTTTTCTTTAAAAAGGGGAATAAGACCCTATTAAAGAATTACCGACCCATTTCGCTCCTTAGCCACGTATATAAGCTGTTTTCAAGAGTCGTCACAAATCGTCTAGCGCGAAGACTCGACGATTTTCAGCCACCGGAGCAGGCCGGGTTTCGAGGAGGATTCAGCACCATAGACCACATTCACACAATGCGGCAGATTATACAGAAGTCCGAAGAGTATAATCGGCCTCTGTGTCTTGCATTTGTGGACTATGAGAAGGCTTTTGACTCTATCGAGACTTGGTCAGTTCTGGAGTCTCTGCAGCGATGCCAAGTAGACTGGCGATATATCCAAGTGCTGAGAAGTCTGTACGAAAACGCCACAATGACCGTCCAAACTCAGAACCAGCTAACAGGGAGTATCCCATTGCGTCGGGGAGTGAGGCAAGGGGACGTAATCTCCCCGAAATTGTTCGCCAACGCACTGGAGGATGTGTTTAAGACGCTGAACTGGGAAGGACGTGGCATTAACATCAACGGCGAGTACATCTCACACTTGAGATTTGCAGATGACATCGTCATACTGGCTGAATCGCTGCACGACTTGCAGCAGATGCTGGATGGCCTAGTTGATTCTTCACTACGCATTGGGCTCAGGGTGAACTTGGACAAAACGCAGGTTATGTTCAACGAACACGTCACCCCAGGACCTATTGTTGTCAATGGCGCTCCTCTCAAGGTTGTTCAAGAATATGTTTACCTCGGGCAAACTCTGCAGTTTGGTAAGAACAACTTTGAGAGAGAGGCTAACAGAAGAATTCAGCTGGGCTGGGCAGCGTTTGGGAAGCTTCGTCGGGTCTTCTCGTCGCGTATTCCACAGAGCCTAAAGACTAAGGTCTTCAATCAGTGCGTCCTGCCAGTAATGACTTACGGGGCCGAAACGTGGACACTCACGGTACGGCTGGTCCATAAACTCAAGGTCACTCAGCGAGCTATGGAGCGGGCTATGCTTGGAGTCTCTTTGAGGGATCGCATCCGGAACGAGGTGATCCGACAGAGAACCAGAGTAGTCGACATAGCCCACAGAATAAGTAAGCTGAAGTGGCAATGGGCCGGCCATATTAGCCGTAGAACCGATGACCGTTGGGGTCGACGTGTTCTTGAGTGGAGACCGCGAATCGGCAAGCGTAAGGTGGGACGCCCTCAGGCTCGGTGGAGCGATGATCTTCGCAGGGTAGCTGGTAGCAACTGGATGAGAGTTGCCGAGAATCGGGTTAAGTGGCGAGCGATTGAAGAGGCCTATGTCCAGCAGTGGACTGCGGTAGGTTGATGATGATGTAGCAATACGTGCGAGTTAAAAACGTAGCTGTAGACGTAAGCTCATAGGCCAGGCGCGCACGCGTATTTCATACGACTGGTGTATTATTGAGATAAAAGTGAATGAGTAAAAAAAATGTTTCTTCGGGAAAGTTGTTTGTTATTATGAGTATAATCACGTGTTTAAGTATCGGTCACTAATTACCAGTCACCCTATATAACATCACGCCTGTAATCCCCGTTGGGTTAGGCAGAGGTGTACCTTATTTATAGTACACCCACATTGCGCCAGTTATGTTTAAGTCCCATGTAATAGGGGTGAGCCTATTGCCATGATACGGGCGCAAATCCAGACCGGGCTTCTACTGAGAAATTCCTGATGGAAAAACCCAATAACACTTTGCCGACCCGGGAATCAAACCAAGGAACTCAAGCTCAGCAGTCGCGCTGCGACCACTAGACCAAAGAGACAGTGTGTTTGTCCGTCCTTCCATTAAAAGCCTTTACATGTCATGTATTTCGAATAGTGCGTTTTTTGAGTTATAGCCAAATGCACTACTAGACATCAGTCAACATATTTCTTTAACCATCTGCTTCTCTTGGTATTTAAAGCTACAAAACTTATCATATTCTCTTGCCCTTATCTCACTTTATTTTGAGTCGGATTATTAAAATAACATCTGTTTTTACCCGGAGGTGACAGTGCTACATGATAGGAGGCGATACTAGCTTTCTAGGTTGATCCTAGGTAAGCCATGAAGAGGCAAATTGAAATAGATATATACCTTATCATGCCTCAAAATCTAGTCTGATACCAAATATGACTGAGCTTTTCGTTCAGAAACTACCTATTTTATTTTAGCATCAATGTTGACTAAGTAATATATTCCTACTAGCATCTGCCCACGGCTTCGACCTTTTTTTCGGTAATCATCCCGCGGGATCACACTACCGGGACAAAAAGTATCCTATGTGCTATTCTAGACTATTATCTATCCCTGTGCCAAATTACATCCGGATCCATTCAGTAGTTTTTACGTGAAAGAGTAACAAACATCCTTCCGTCCATACTTACAAACTTTCGCGTTTATAATATTAGCATCATTCATTAGTCCACCGTAAAAGCTTATTCTAATCTAGAATATTACAAACTACTTTCTCTGTAAACCCAAGACCCAAGCTATAAATAGTCTTACCATAACAAAAATTGAGTATACCAATATGATAAGGGTCCATTATGAAAAACTCAACTACCTAACTCTATAAATATGACTATCATAAAAGCTAATTCTTACTCATACTAAACCACAAAGACCACTATTCAATTTCGTAATAGAAAACCTTTTTTTTCACTTTACTACTCACCAATACCAACATAAAAAAAACTAAACCATACTGCCAACATAATAAAATAAAAAACTAGACTGCCAAGGGTGCCAACGTAAAAACGCCAACAGTGCTATCTTTCGCAAGGCTACCAACCTACCTATACTTTGTAACCTACAGAGTAAATATACCTACAGGTATCTGTATATCCATAGGCAATGCTTTTAGTGGGATTGCCGGGGGGTGGAACCAGCCCCTAAGTGCGGTCAATGACCCCTCCCAACGGGGTGGATTTTAAAAATATATTGCGCCATCGTTTCTCAATCTATTTCAGGTTTTATAAGTTTGTTCTTTTATTTTATGGAGGTTAATTCGATTTTCGTGTGGACCTTTTTTATTTTTAAGTTAGTATGTTTCGATATTGAGATTTGTATGTTTTTAAACGGTTTTTAGAAACTGTTTTTTTCTCATTTTGAGGTTTAGTGTTGGTACAAATAAGGTGGTATAATTTATTTGTGGTACAAATATTTAAGTAAGTACGTATTAATATGTTTTTTTCTTCGTGTAAAATACTGGTACTCCGCTGCATCCGGTTAGACTGGAAGGCGACCCCAAGATACTTTGGGAAAAGGCTAAGCAGATGACGATGACATATTGCTATGTTTGTATGTGGATGGGTATAAAAATAGAGGAAGACCAAAGAAACGATGGATGGACTGTGTGAAGGATGCGATTGACAAGAAAGCACGTGTCTGATGAGATGACGAGTAATAGAGAAGTATGGAAGAAGAAGACATGCTGCGCCGACCCTACATGACGGCATGAGGGCAGGTGAATGATAATGTACTACTGCTTAGATAAGTAGGTAGGTACTTAGTTAGCACTACTTTATATCCTAACCTGGCTGTTTTAATAATTAAAAGGTCCTCATCATCTGCCTAGCCTTTTCCCAAACTATCTTGGGGTATGCTTCCAATCTTACCGAATGCAGCTGAATACCAGTATTTTACATGGAGCGACTGCCTATCTGACCTCCACAACCCAGTTAGCTCTGTGTAAGTAATATCCCCTTGGTAAGACTCGTGGTCAGGCTTTCGGGCCACTGACTACCTGTAACGACTATCAAAGATTTACAAATGACAGCCGAATTATTTTGAAGGTAACAAGTGGAAAAGCGCTGAAAATTTGTACTTACAGCCTGAAAGCCTCTAACGAAGCCCAAAGAGTATTTAAGTGCGACAGAAGCATAAAACTATATCCATTTATTTTATTTCGATTTTTATAATTAAGATCACCTACTGGTTATTAAGTTGACTAATTAAATTGACTAGGGCAGCATCGTTGGTCGCAAGCGCAGCTATTGAGCCTGAGGTCATGAGTTCGATTCATAGGTTGGGCAAAGAGTTATTGGATTTTTTCAATATCAGCCACGGAGTCTTTGTGCCCGTTTGATAGCAATAGGCTCGCCCCCAAAATATGAGTGGGTGTAGTATTAGGTACACCTCTGCCGAATCATTCGGGGATAACAGGCGTGATGTTATGTACTTATATGTATGTATTAAATTGACTACAAAATATTGAAAACTTACTTAAACGAATATGACATAATACTTGACCCATTTCTAGATACGGAACCCTAAAACCTTGCACACAAAATGGGTGGGCCATTCAGTTTCCCATAAAAAAGAGCTTTCAATCATCCTTTACAGTAACTCGGAGCACTTCGACAAATTGATAGGTTTCTGAACAACGACGAAAATCATTTTACAGAGTCTTGTTAAATAAGCTAAGGACACAAAAGACGTGATGGGTTTAAATAATATATATTATTATCAAGATAAAACATAAAAAAATACAATTTTTATTTTTTTGGCCCAATATTCTTATATGTAAATAAAAATCAATTATTTTTAAGTTTACAAACATCACAGCCGTTATAAGTCATCATCTGCTGAGCTTTTTCCCAACTATTTTGGGTTCGGATTCCAGTCTAACCTGATGCAGCTAAATACTAGTATTTTACCTGCCTATCTAACCTCCACAACCCAGTTAGTACTGGGTAATACGATATCTCTTAGTATTATATAATTGCATAGCACATGTGTGAGTACCATGTACTGTAAAGCCACCATTTAATGAGTACCTAAATATTTCATTGACGCGAAATTACCCTGGTGGTTGAGTGAATGTCATGCTCACTTAAATGGCACGCTGATGGTGGCGGGTGTGTCGGGTCGTTTAGTTCCCTTCAAAATGGTTGAGTTGAATGATGGCTGATACATGCGTCATGTTCGTGAACGGGCGCTGTCAGTTGTGACTGGTCATCTCTTAGCTGCCACGGTTTATTTTAATTACTTTATTTTTTATTTACTGATTTAATCTTTTACTCTGGACGCTCTTAACTTGCCCGTATTTCTACATTGTTCTCACATATTTGTAATTCTTAACATGAAAGATGTAACCAAGATTTTGTAACATATTTTGATTTAAAAGAGTGTCCATGGAGTTTCTTGCCCGTTCTTCTCCATAGAGATCTACGCTGCGAAGGGCGGGCGTTTTGGGGGACTCTCTCTTGTAATTTTGACGTTCAAAAAGTGCTGATTATCAGCCTAGTTTGAATAAATGACTTTTGATTTTGATTTTGAATGGGCAACTACAGTACTTTCACAAGTTATTATGCCTTGTGACTGGGACTGTAGCTTCGCGTTTTATTTTGTTTTTTTTTTTGACTTTCAAAAGTGCCTGTAATGGTCTAATTGAAATAAATGCTTTGACTTTGACTTTGACTTTGACTTTGACTTTGACTTTGATACCCCTTGGTAAAACTGGTTGTAAAAGACTTTCGGGTCACTGACTACCTGTAACGACTGTCAAAGATCTACAAATGACAGCTGGATCCAAAGCTTTACGTGTTTTCTGAGGCACGGAGCAAACTATAGTAATTAGTGGTTTTCCTAGCTTATTAAATCTAACCTTGTTTTTTGAACGACGTTGTTCAACTAATTGATAAGGTTCTAAACAACAAGGAAAATCATTATCCCTATTAAACGGAAATCCCCATGGTTATGTAAAAACATTAAATACCTAATTATGGTGGGTCCACTATCTCAAAGTCACAGTTCAATGCCCGCATTAGGTATATAAGTGGCCTCCAAATATTTTGTAGTTAGAATTCACGTGAAACCCGAGTGTTCCGGAACCGAATCATTATCATTACTTTTTTAGTTATGTAAAAACTTCGAACAACGAGGAACATCTTGGCGAAAATTAATAGACATGTGAGCTCTATAAACCTGGGCTGGGCTCGCGTGGTGGACTGGACAGCCCACTCCGTCATAGAGAGGAGGCAAGGTGATTATGGTTAAAATAAAATACTCATGCAAACACTTTACCAGCGCTCTCAATCCTCCTAGATTACCTGTATTATCAGGAAATCCACGTTTTCCTGCACCAACAAGGTGAATAATGCCATAACCACGGCACCTCGTGATGCCAAGGGGATCGGCTGTGAAATAATTTGTATTAATATCGGAATAGATGTTAAGTTTTAGGGTACTTAAGTCCAACTTGAGCAATTGCGAAGAAATCCGAGCAATTGATATCCTTAACAGCTTTGAAGGCAATAAAAACCTCAAAGTTAAAGGAAAATCTACCTTGTCCCCAGGTTATTTGGCACAAAATGCGACAAGTGCGGCTCCTCCTTCAGCAAGAACGACTTCGTGATGCGTGCAAAGACGAAGATCTACCACATCGACTGCTTCCGGTGTTGCGCCTGCGCACGACAACTTATACCAGGTAAGTACTGAGTCATGCTGAACATCAACAAGTAGGAAGAAACCACAGAACGCCAACTGCTACGATCCTTACGTAGGCACCTGCTTTTGCTCTTGTACCAATTTATTTGGCATCGGCGCATCATGTCTTCTTCCTCCTTACTTTTCTGTTACTCGTCTTCATTTCCCAGTCCTTATCCTAATTTTATTACGCAATAGGGGTTGATCACTATTTTTTTTTTCATTGTCTGTCGGGTAGATTATTGAAAAGTATTGGACACGTTTTTTCTTTTTTCTCGTAGTCATAAAATTACGGAGATATACTGAGTTGAAATGGCACATGACGTCACGTGTAGGTAATTTTTATACCTATTTGTGACGTAGTGAGCCCCCACTCTCCAACTTTAAAGAGTTTTAACTAAGTAATTTGTTGATATTTTGATAAAACAAAAAATACGTGTCTAATTTTTTTTGTATTACCTGTGTGACGGACAAAATAGAATTTCGTTTTCTTTACCCAGTTTTCTTCATCCCTATTATGGCGTCTTTTGTGTGAAGAATCATATGGCGAGAAAGGAGGTGGCTGACGAGATGACGAGTGATTATGAAGTATACTACGCCGACCCCAAATGAATTGTAGTGAAAGCAAGAGAGGAATTATGGGTCTATTGACTCAAAAAAGTCTGAACCTCATTTTGATCAAGCTTTAAAGACAAGACTAATCAAAAAAAAATCCTTGAACTAACTTTATATTTTTCCTGCAGGTGACGAATTCGCGTTACGAGAAGGAGGTGCCCTATACTGTAGAGAAGACCATGATGTATTAGAAAAGGTTGGTTCTAAAAAGGTTAATATACGAAATACCTATACTTAATACTACTCTTTGACCCTAAAAACCAAATATATAGGGTGACTGGTATTAGTGACCGATACTTAAACACGTGATTATACTCATGATAACAGACAACTTTCCCGAAGAAACATTTTTTATAGTCATTCATTTTTATCACAAGCTGATAGGCCACAGGCCCGAGCGGGCGAATTCCTTACGGCTTTTGTATTATTGTGATTAAAGTGAATGAGAATAAAAATGTTTCTTCGGGAAAGTAGTTTGTATTGTAATCATGAATATAAGCACGTGTTTAAGTATCGGTCACTAATTACCAGTCACCCTATATTTTTTGGCCTAGCCTTAGCCTTTTGGGCACTTTCCTATTGACTGCGATGTAGACGATTTTTTTGACGCCTTGTTAGTCTTTTCCCATTTTGATACTTGTACTTTATATTTTTTGGACCTTAAATGAATAACTATTCTACTTGGCTCATTATTTAATCATTTTACTGAAACATAAAAAAATGTCCAAAAAAAATATTTTTGCTGCCGTATGTAACTGTAACTTTCTATGTATTTTCAAAATTCTTATCATCCTCTACTAATTTTATTACATTATTAGCCTTCTTCTCTTCATCCATAAATCGTATGTTTGCGACAAAATGACATAAGTATGTATTTTTTTGTTATGCTTAAAATATTGTAACTAAATTGCCAATATTTTTTGCGTAGAAAATTTTATCAAGAGACGAAAGGTTAATTTTACGTATTTCGTGACTTAAAGTCATACTTCCTTTCTTTAATTTTACAATATACAACATCGAAATACATAAATTTTCGAGTAATGAAGTCATACGTGTCGCAAACGAGCAAAATGTCGAAAAGAATAACGCCAGTTCATCAATGAATTCTAGCGATATCCTATTTCCTTTCGTCTAAATAAATGGAACAATAGCTAAGTTAATGTCACTTCTTAAAAATCTACGTTATGTACCAGCGAACATGCTATGAATTTGTCTAAAAACAGTGAAATTCATTTGTTCAGAGCACGACCGCCAGTAGCGCCACCACTGGGAACGCGGAGAGCAACAACAACACAACGCTTAGCAACAATAATTCTCATCATCCACATGAACTTGGTTCTATGTCTGGTAAGTTACCTGGCAACTTTCATTCACTTATAACAATAAGGTAATACAACAAATAGGTAAGTAACAACAAAACAAGTTTAAGAGGGGACTCTAGTCCCGGAGAATTTGAAGAATAGGTATTTGAAGAAAATATTGCCGTCGCGCTGCGCCCGACCAAGCCCCCATAAAGTGCGAAAGGGACAACTGCAGCTCAGGCTGATTTTACCTACAAAAATCTTGATCAAAAGACGTTTTGTAATCCGCTGTTTTCTTCTTCAAAACTAAACTAATCTAAATAATTATTATATCAAAATTTAGAGGAAAAATATATCTATGCTTCTATTATTTTCTTTTTTGTTAAAAACTTTTCAAATTTGTCTGATAATCGTCCGAACATGGCGATAAAAACGGGCTTTTTTCGGGTTTTTGGATTGTCATAATTCTTTTAGTGATTATGTTTTGAAAAAAAGGAAATGATGGGGCATGTATTAATAAGACCTAGATTTTCTTGAAAAAAAAAATCATTACTCTAGACGCATTATCCACGAAGAAAACAGCGGAATACGTCTGTATGGAAAAAGGCCCACTAGAGATCCCTCTTAAGCAACAACATAATTGGCATCATCCTCATGATCTTGGTTCCATGTTTAGTTAGTAATTGACACTATTAATTACAATAACGCATTGTTTTAAGTAATAAATGAATATGCCAACAAAAATATCCGTCTTCTGCCCTTATGCGAATATTTGGGGTCGGTCTTTACTTCTTCTTCCATACTTCTCTTCTTATTACTATAAACATGGTCTGTCTTTGACCGCGGTATTAACCATCCAGTATTTTTTTTTGCTCTTCAGTACCTCACCTTAGAATATTCCCGTAGACTTTAATCGCACAAAAAGTCAATCATCTGTGTAGGACCTAAATATGGTCAGAAAAGCAGTAAATTGCCAAATTGGGTGTTGTGGCAAAGAATTTCGGTCCACTATAACGTACCTACACGTTTTTACATAAAATGTTTTTTTTTTCTTATATTTGCCAACTTTGAGCTATGAAGACCAAGGAGAGGAGCAAATTCGTACAAAAAACTTAAAAACCTTGAAAGCGGCGCCATAGTAAACGCCACCTGCCAACATATTTTCGGACTATTTACACAATTTACAAAGCTGGCTTTGATTGAACTAAAAAACTTATTTAAAATGTACTACTATTAGTACATAAGTAGGTACTTATCAGTCAAGTATGTGTAGGAGTGTACGGAACCTGTGACAAGTACCATTCAAGTAGAATTACACTTTCAGTGCTTAAGTTTTAGACCTCATTCAAAATCACCAACTGCCTGTTATACTTTTTTTATTTGTAGCAGATATACTTTCGAAAGGGCATTTTGTAAGTTTGTATGGACCAGTGGCATGATTTTTTTTTCACAGCGGCCACAAAGATAATTGTTGCTAACGTATAGTGAAATATATGATAATAATGACTCCTAAAATAATTTCGCCGAAAATTATATCGGAGCTGAAATATCTGATGTCAAATTTGTGTTGTTCCTACTAGCAGTTTACACTGTTATGTATTTTATCAAAAATTAACTATTTCCTTTCGTTTGCCGTATGCCATTATTTCCCAGAATATGATCCTTAGCAGCGACACTGACGAATGTTGTAATAATATAGGGTGTTTTTTTTTCAAATTAACGGGTTCGATTCCTGGCTAAGAATATTGCTTTTACAAAAAACAGTTCAGCAGTTTTAGTTTTTATCAAAATCGGGCTCGTGACTCCTTTGAGTGTTTTTCGCTATTCCTCATAGTTTCGGATTTGGCTTTAATTATTTATAAAAGAAAATGAATGTCTTATTGTGTTCTTACTAATGAAATATTTTTCATTAGTGGCGGCAGACTTAGAAAAATCATGCCACTATTACTCAAACCCCTTTAACACTATATTATTGTATTATTTTTTATGACCTCAAAAAAGGTTGTATCAAATAATTCCCCACCACGGAACTCCAAAAAAGATCTTACACACCTATGTCCTCAAAATCCAAAAAAAAAACTAAAAGATTATACATCAAACACGTAAAACAGCGATAGCGCACGAAACCGACGGAAAACACTAGTCAACAATCTTTACATCGACCAATATTAGATCTACCATATCATAGGAACATGCGATTACCTCACCATATCGCTATTATCGCTACAAATTCGAGTATCGATAATCGTTTCGCGATCATGCCGTGATTTCACGATAACGCCTTTGAAGTGTACCGACAAAGGCGCCGACGCGTTTGATAATGCCGAACAGAGTTAGTCGCTTGTTATATTTATCGGTTAATTAAAAAATGTGTTAAATCTAGTTTGGGTTTGGAGATAGGTAATGGTTTCATGGTACCTACTCCTGTTGATAACTTTCCTTGTCGTTTTGTATTCTAGTGAGTAACCTTTGTGGCTAAAAGATAGAGCAAAGCATTATCAGCCTATAAGTTCTAACGGCAGGAACACATCGACTCCTGTATGTGACAAACTGGGTTGGCGGATGATAATATAATAATAATATTTTTATTAATAATCATATGTCATAACACATGGTTGTTTGAACGGTGATCCCCAAACTAGACGTTAGTCTGTATCTTAGGGATCAGAGTTGTACAACATATTCTTCATATCCAAAAGGTACATGGTGATTATTAACAAAATCCAACTAAAAGTAAAGTTAATGAATTAAATAAGAACAACTAAAATAAATTGAAGAGTTAATAAAAATAAAAATATACATTAGAGAGAAAAAATAAAAAATTAAAAGTGGTAACAATAACAAAACTCATACAAGAAAATTCAACTTAAATATGTGTGTATGTTTGTGTGTGTGTGTGTGTGTGTGTGTGTGTGTGTGTGTGTCTGTGTGTTTGTGTGAGTGAGATGTCAAATAACATTCCATCACGGCTGTTATCCCCAAAGGGTTAGGCAGAGGTGTACTCTTATATATAATACACCCACATTTCACCAGTCATCTTTAAGTCCTATGTAATAGGGGGGAATCTATTGCCATCAACTGGGTACAAATCCAGACTCCGCGGCTGCTAGGTACAGAGAAATTTCTGATAGAAAAACCCAATAATACTTTGCCCTACCCGGGAATCGTAGCCAGGACGTCATGCTCAGCAGACCAACGAAGCAGTCAACAAAAAACACAAAATACATATTTTATCATTTAACGTCCCAAGTACATACAAGAGTACTTGAGACGTTATATTATATGAATGACTAGCTGTGCCCGTAAAATCGTCCGCGTTGAATTTAAGAAGCCTAAGTTACTCCTTCTTACATCAGCTATGTGCCAGTCAAAGTCCTTTCAAAATCGGTCCAGCCGTTCTAGAGATTAGCCGGAACAAACATACAGACAAAACTTGTATTTTTTTTTATTTTTGTATATTTTACCGGCCAAACCCGATTTCAGGCCAAACTAGTTTGTCCTAGGCCAAACTAGGTTAGGTTAGAACTGTGATCATAAACGCGCGAGCCGAGCGAGCGTAACGAGCCGCATCCAAGTTTGGCGCATTGTAGATGTTTTGTTTGGGTCACTAGCTATATGTTGACACGATAAGCCAGTAGACCGCTTTGGCCTACGACAAACTAATTTGGCCTGAAATCGGGTTTGGCCGGTAACATATATACATTCATATGCATGTAATAAAAAGCGGTTATTGTAATATTACGAAGAGACACTTAAATTTTATTTATTTGAATAGATGTATAGATATGTTCTTTGAGCGAAAGATCGATCAAAGGACAATACACAACTTCGCAACGGCCCATTCCACAGGGAAAACTATCAACCCATACATTTTTAAACACCCATTCCCACTGTCCATCAAAAAGCTAAACTAATTATCTCTAATTAGCAATGTATAAAGGTGTCAGACTGTCTGTAGACGGATTATAAAGGTGTCAAATAGGGCTCGAGTGGACAGGGGCACTAATCCTTGGTTATTAGTGACCCTCTGTTAGATTGGAGACGGTTGTCAGCTAGCATACATTATTGTTGTAATTTTGTTTGTTTGTAGATCCGTGTGTATGCATAATTTTTGATGATTTTGTTGGGGGGAGTGGATTGAGTGTGTTTGGTGTGTGAATTGTTTAGAAGTGGAATGTGTGGAGGCTGAGCTTGTTGGTCAATTGAATCGTGAATGAGGAAGTAAATTATCTTTTGTCAATGCCTGTAACGCGCTTCTCCAGGAAATCAGGATGGCAACTAACAACGTGTATCTTTTAAAGTTCGCGAGTACATTCGGAAGAAGCTAGCGTCACAATATTGTTTTTTTCCTGTTTGTCCTTTTATTTTAGAATCAAAATATTAATTTATATTTAGAGTTTTTAGATTTTATATATCCTTAGTATGTCTTATGAGAGCAGCGGTGGCCCAGTGGTGGCAGCCCCGACTTTCGAGCAGTGAGTCGTGGGTTCGAACCCAGGCAGGCGCATTGCTTTGTGTAATTTATTTCATCACCGCCGCTCTCAAAAACGGTGAAGCAAAACATCGTGAGAAAACCGTGTCCTAGAACTAAAAATTCAAGTCCAGACGTTTGACATCTACCAACCCGAACTGGGCCCGCGTGGTGGATTACAGCCCACTCCCTCTCATAGAGAGGAGGCCTGTGTCCCAGCAGTGGGAACATTATAGACTGATGATGATGTCTTAATAAATAATTAGTTTTACAGATTGACCTACCGTTTGTCTCTCTACATCACTCAAAGGTTGACTGGTAGAAAATGCCTATGGCATTAAGTACGCCTCTGTAATTTGTACTTGAAGTGTTAAATAAATAAATAAATAAAATAATAAATAAATAGCATTATTAGAGACTTACTAAAAGCAAGATAAAGTTAAGAACATCGTGTGACAAGTCTCACGAGTATATACATATTATTGAGGTATTCCTCGTAGCGCTCCCGTTTTGAAACGCTCCCATCTATGCGCTCCCGTTTTGTTCCTCCAAGCGCTCCCAAAAGGAGCGCTTCGAGGAACGATTAAAAATATTAAAATTTATTTCCTCGAAGCGCTCCCACGTTTAAAAATAGGGAAAAGCATGAAGTAATGAATTATATCGATAATTTTTAAAAACTCATGTGTGCATCATCGACATCGAAGTTGCTTAACCAAATTACGAAATTGAGAGAATAATATCTTTTTGCTTTCGGCACTCTTATGTGTATACAAGGACCAATGTTATTGTGCAGGTATTCAAAGAGGATGTTATAAATAAAACGCATAGATATACTTAATATAAATTATATACATATAATAATCACATTGCAGTAGACCTACATAATAATTACATTAGTACTTTGTGTGTACCACTGGCGACGGGGTGTGGACGAACGGGAATAACCCCTGGCGACTAGCTCCACGCCACGGTACTGTGACGTCATGCGCATTAGCGAGTCTGCCAGCGCGACTGAATATTTTTCGAAACTTTAAATGCTAATAAAATAAAAACTACTGGGTATTTTTGAGAGGAACAAAAAGTTGTTAACTTGTATCCATACAGGCTATATTATGACAAACTTTCAGGCGATTTGGCAAAGTAACGTTATCCATTACAAATAGGATATAAAAACATATTCCAAGTTACAATCACATTAAAACAACATTAATACTAAGAGTAGTATAAGTATGTATATTATAAAAATCTTTAAAATTAAAAATCACAGATCGTTTCATAATCTTAATTATTACTGACTAATTAATAAGTGTTCATTGGAGTTGCACAATTTGATCCCGCCAAGTCCGTTCCATCATCGGACCACAAGACGTAAGGCGTTGCGCCACCGTTACATGGTCGACATCCCACCCATACGTACAAAGCGTTTTGGGAACACATTCATTATGCGTACAGCTAAGGAGTGGAATTCCCTGCCGGAGTCTGTGTTTCCTGATAGCTACAACCTAGGAGTCTTCAAGTCTAAGAGTGAATAGATTGCTTCTAGGCAAGCGTGCTCCATCGTAGGCCATATCATAGCTTAACAACAGGTGTGATTATGGTCAAACGCGAGCCTATCGCCAATAAAAAAAAAAATCACAGATGGTTCCTTCATGTTTAACAATTACAAATTACAAATAGGATATAAAATAATATTTCCAGTTACAATCACATTGAAACAATATTAATCTTATTATGAGTAGTATAATAATATAAAAATCTTTAATATTAAAAATCACAGATCGTTTCATAATCTTAATTATTACTGATTAATTAACCATTACTAACAGGTGCAAAAATACTTATTAAAATCTTAACATCTCTAGGCAATGTCCTATAGAAATAGCGCCAGACACGTATTGATGTAATATATTTTCAATTACATTGTTTCGTTCTTGGGCATGTTTTTGATTTTCGGAAATGTTCATTTTTAATCTTATTTTAGCAAAATTGTTACAATAGTTTTGTAAATACCTTAGCAGTTTAGCTAAATTTTCTTTTTTTTAATTGATTTTTTTATTAATGTCTAAATAATGTGATTCCACGAAATTATTTGTTTTATTCTTTTCACCGTAACATGTAAATTTGTTTTTCCAAAATCGGTGTTCTAACCATTGGGAAACCATATAATCATTGAATGTTGTGATATTTTTGTCCTGTGGAGACTGACTCATTATATAAAGAAATGCATCATCTAAATCTGAGGCAGGTAAATGAGGTAATACAGTACACAAAGCAACATGCTTCCTAAAAATACTATTTTTGGATAGACCTAGGTCTCGAGATTTTCTTTTAAGCGCTTGTTTGTAGTGAAAAATACACCCACTTGCAACTGCATTTGGAAACTCTGCTAAAAAACCGCTGATTGCGGCTTCTTCAAAGTCGCTTTTAAAAAAATCAACCTGCATATTTGGTACTGTTGTTTTCAACAACAGAAATAATAATTTATATGTTGACTTCTTTTTATCACATAATAGAGCATATACTAGTGGCTTCACAACGCCATCGATTTCTCCATGGATGCTGTACAGCTGCTTAAATGGTTTTGGCACACTTTTGAAAGTCCCGTCGCAGTATAAATGACGACATCTTCCTAATTCCCCTCTACTCTTCTCGGTAGCAAACAAAAGGATCCTCCTTTTACCGTCATCATAATCCGCAAGGGTGAAGTTGTGAAATGATTTTGGCACCTAAAACAAGAAATTTATGGTCATTGGCAGTGATCGGTATTTACAAAAACGTTGACGAAAATAACGATTATATTTAGATAAACAAAATTTATCTAAACTTGATACCTACATAATTATAATATATATAAAACACATGTAACTTTTAAACATTTTTTTTATTTTACCTTCATACTGACCTCTATTTATCTAGATGTGTTGATAAAAAAAATAGTTAAAACATAATTCTCAATAACATAAACACAAAAAGTTATGTTAAATTAATTTTATCGAAGAGCAGCCCTGCGATTGCTGTGGGATCGCTCGGTGCGAAGCAATTACAACTGTACGCTTGAGTATTTAAGCACATTTAAGCATGCAGTGGTTGCTGATGCGACGGAGTAGGCTAATATAGCAGTAGGTTTTATAAATTTTCTATGGAGTATCTGTACGTAATCTGTGCTAGAGCATAGATTAATGCGACTCTAAAGGGCAAGGCATCAAATAAAATATACATATTTTTATATTAATTACTTACTTGCACATCTGTTAGACATTTCCCAAACAAACGCTTAACTCCAAAACTTTTATTTCTTTTATTGTAAAGTCCAGTTTTAATATTTTCAAACTTTGGTATTTGATTTGTCAAATTAATTCCCTGGTCTAATAAACAATTAAGTTTTCTTTTATAAACCTCAGGGAGAGGGTCTAAGGTGGACACGGCTTCTTGGTGAATATCCTCCACTACTTCTCGCACAAATTGTGATGCCTCATTACGCCGACAAGAATGTTCGTTCTTTTTTAAAATATCTTCATATTTATTAAGAGTTAGGAAGGCACCACACGTCTTTATTGTACACCGCCACACACTGTTCCCATTCTTATTAACTTTTATAGGTCTGTATATATAATTATCACATAACAACACTTTCTTTCCTTTTTTACTTTGGACGTATTTAATTAGCACGTTTCCAGTACTTGGTCCAGCAATTGGTTCCATGCTCACACAATTATTTCACAAACTTTATTAGTAAACAAACTTGCTTCCGTGACACATTCGCACAACTTGCGATAACAACAAAACGCAATTTTACGTAAACACAAGTTCGGGCAATGCTCGGCTGGGTTCGTGTGAATTCGTTAAACGCGACTCTCTAGGATACAATGGGGAGGCGGGGTTACGGTTTGTATGTGTGTGTGCAGGACTCACACGCTGCGCGCGCCGCATCTTGAACTCTTAGTTAAGAAGTTAGTATCGCTATTTTTGGCAAAAATTAATTATAAAATTGTTTTAACCATTTTATCAATCGCATAGGTAGCATCACCGTTGAGCGCAATACGTTACTGGATCCCGGCTCAGAGCAGGTGATTTTAGTCAGTAGGTGGTTTTAGTCAGTAAGAGTCTGACACTCTCTCGCCCCGCATTTCTACCATTGACGTAAACGATAGACACCTCATTGCCTTATTTCTACGAAAAACTTCCGAAAAAAAAACATTGAGGTGTGCGGGGAAGGGGGTAGTAATGGGAAACATAATGGAGAGAAATCATAAGCTTTCTAAACAATAAAAAAATATGAATAGGTACATATGTCGGTAGATTATATTCATCTATTTGGTGGACTAAAGGATTTACAATAAAACAAAAAAAAAATTACCAAACCCGTGCTAACAATGTGTTCTACTTATTATCGATAATTTCAGTTAGTATAGTCCCATCTCTATCCGAAAGTTAATCATGGGAGCGCTTCGAGGAAATAAATTTTAATATTTTTAATCGTTCCTCGAAGCGCTCTTTTTGGGAGCGCTTGGAGGAACAAAACGGGAGCGCTTAGATGGGAGCGTTTCAAAACGGGAGCGCTACGAGGAATACCTCATATTATTATCTCGTAAAAACTCTTTTCTTTTGATGTTTCTCCCAGACTTCGTAGTTGGTGCATTGGTTGCAAGAGCGACTACTGATCATGAGCTCCTGGGTTCTCGAATCCCAAGTCGGTTCTCAGTAGCAGCCATGGACTGGGTTTGTACCCGGTTGATAGCAATAGGCACGGGCCCTATTACATGCGACTTAAGCATAACTGGTGGAATGTGGGTGAGCTATTAGGTACATCTCTGCCTAAGCCTTCGGCGATTACAGGCGTGATGTTATGGTATGGTTCTGTTAGAGTTGTAATTGTTTTTAATGCAGTTTTCAAGGTTTGGCAGACATAATAAAACACGCTAGAATTTAACGTAAACTCTGTAAATCCGTAGTACAGTCACGAGTTCCTTCTAAAGTATTGATACAAATTTTACCAAGTTACAAACATAGGCTAAAATCTTGCCTCATGTTTGTACGTAATTTAATTAACGACACGATTTGACCGCACGATTGGCGCAGGGGTTGAGCGATCGACTGCTGCGCTGCGTGTCGCGGTTTCGATCCCCGCATGGAACAAATTGTATGGCCTACAGATAGTTGTTTCGGGTCTGGCTGTTTGTGTATGTGAGTTTAAATCTTTGTAAACGCACCCACCATACAGGAGAAATTCCTAGAGTGAGCAACGTTTTAAAAAAAAAAAAAGTTAAAAAATTACAATGAATCCTGCTAAACGAAAATACATTGCAGGCTCTTTCCTCCTTCATTAACACAAACACTTTGAGTAATCGTACAGCTTTCTCCCAAACAGACTCGGGCAGTGAATCAGGATCGCACAAGAGTGGTCGCGCACGCACCACGGCCGCGGCCGACGGCAAGCCGACAAGAGTACGCACCGTGCTCAATGAGAAACAGCTACATACATTGAGGTGAGATTTTATTTGGCTACATCCCATTTGCTAACTTTCCTATTTTGACAACTAAATAAACAAAAGACGTGCAAAACAAGTGAAAACGAGTGCCTTTTCGTAACTATTCCAATCTTCATTCAGTCCCGTTTCGCTACCCATAAATTTGGCTTGAAGACCAGCTGACGGCGCAACCTCGTCTGCGTCACATTTTCCCCGTTTTTGCAAAGTTTTTCATTGATGCTCCGCTCCTATTGGTCGTGGCGTGATGTTAAGTAGCATAAAGACTTTCTCGATAAATAGGCTATCCGAAATTCGATACAGTAGTTTCTGATATTAGCGCGTTCAACCAACAAAACAAACTCTTCAGCTTCATAACATAAGTATAGATTGCACACAAAAATAAAAATATACAAAAATTGCAATATATAGCAACGACGAGCACAACTTCGAGCATATCCCGGAATTGGGTTTTCTTACCGCAAACCTTATTATGATTGCGAGATTTGCAAAAGAGTATATATATATATAAGAGTATATACAGTTAGCTAGACTGTCTGACGCTGGATTTTAACCGGACCTGAGGCAGAAACGTGTCAGACGTAAAACAGTTTCATGATTTGTGCCCTAGGATTACTTTTTGTGCAACATCAGCGCCATCTATGATTCAAATCAAAAACTAAGAACGATATTCTGAATCGTGCTATTAAAGTTATCCGCGACTTTTTAGCAGTAGCCCACCAAATACTCCGTCTAGTCGGAGGATCCTCACTTTTCTTTGGGGGATGAAGACCTTTATACCCTGTTCTTCATACCCCCAGCCATAATACCCCTTCTATTTCATTACGATGTTTGTCTTCACCATTTTGAGTCTGAATTCAAACCTACGACTCGTATGTCATTGTCATTTCCATTTAGCCACCTCTGCTCTAACCTGCCTATGACTTGAAACCATCAGTTGCGTTGACAGATAACAAATACGCGAAATCTGGGTATCTACCCGCTTTATACCATGTATTCAGTACAACATTCTACCCACATACCTTAGCTTTTGCCCATAAAAGTGCAATACCTACACGGTCAAAATGTATGGAACAGATAATGTGTGTGTGTTTCCCTTGCACCTTGTATATACCAGGGAAAACCGCGTTCAAACTATTGCACGATATGCTTATTTTTTTTAACCCACCTTCAAACGCTCCACAGAACCTGCTACGCCGCGAACCCTCGCCCCGACGCGCTGATGAAGGAACAACTAGTGGAGATGACGGGCTTGAGCCCCCGGGTCATCAGGGTCTGGTTCCAGAACAAGCGCTGCAAGGATAAGAAGAAGACCATACAGCTCAAGATGCAGATGCAGCAGGAGAAGGTGGGTCCTGCTCTGTTGTTACTAGCAAAGATTTAAATGCACTAGAAACGGGAACTACTTTTTTTTTGAGTTCCCTATATTTTGGCGTTGTTGCAA
This sequence comes from Cerastis leucographa, assembly GCA_963082945.1. Taxonomy (NCBI): domain Eukaryota; kingdom Metazoa; phylum Arthropoda; class Insecta; order Lepidoptera; family Noctuidae; genus Cerastis; species Cerastis leucographa. Next base: position 1,200,074 of record OY720369.1, on the reverse strand, counting down.
ACGCCATGATCACGGATAAACTGAAGTTATTGCGGGTGGGTGTTTATTCCGTTTCTAGTGTTATTGATAGTGTTAGTGACCATGTCAGTTAAAATACTTATAGAGATTAAAAGGTTAGATTTGCTTTACTGCACCAAAAATGGTCACATTTCATTGTCTCGGTCATCGTTTCATGCTTGATGGTGAAGTCATCCACAAAAATAACTATTTACTACTAAAGTACTGATACATCTGAACTGGTACTGTTAGCCTGCATTGGCCCACTGCTAGGCAAATGCTTGATTGCCCATGAATTCCAGTTCTTTCGATCCAGTGCTTATCCTCAGTAGTGGTCACTATTGTCTTATCCTTCTACTTTATGCGATACATTAAACAGAACACACACTAAACACTTTAGTTTAATGAAAAATAAGATCGGTATACTCCAATTCATAACACCATGGCTATAATTCTTCAAGGATTAGGCAGAGGTGCAGCTAATAGTAAAACCCCACTTCGCTAGTTATGCCTAAGTTCCATGAATAGGGGCGAGCCTATATCCATCAGCCGGGAACAAATCCAGACTCCGCGGCTGCTTTTGACTAATTTTGTGATGGGAAAACCCAACAACAAGTTGTCAGACCCGGGAATTGAAGCCCAGGATCTCATGATTATCAGTCGCGATTGCAACCACTAAACCAACTGGGCAGTCCTCCAATACTTTAATGCAATCTAAGCATAAGCAGCCTATAATATTTCTGCTCCTGGAACTCCCGTCTCCTCTCTATAAGAGGCACTTCACACCGAAGTATTTAATATATTTCTTCTAACCTAGGAGCTCTGATGGCTTATAAAATGCAATAGGTTAGCCCATATGCAATCCCTTCCGGGGATCGTGGAAGGCACACAAGTTCCCATGATTCCCGGTGCAAGTGTAGCAAGGGAGAACACCGGGGTGGTTTTTAGTCAGTTAGAGTCTGACAGACCCCTCCGCTCGCCTCAGAGCAAAGAACATCCATGAGGATTTTCCACCGCGGCACAAAGTAATCTATATGCTATCCCTCTTGTACCTCAAGTAACAATACGTCCTCTCTATTTGTCGAAGGTCCCTGGTTATCATCACGAGTACGACCCTGCCGTGGTGAACGCCTACCAGTGGTATCCCCATTGACATGTGTTTGGCTATATGTCGCCTGTGAGCGGAAAGTTTTAAATAAAACGTGAGAATTCAGAGAATTGTCGTTTTTTTAGCTGAATATAACTCGAATTGAATGGAAGTTAAAAAATCAGGAAATAGGGTCTACATAAAATAAGTAGCTTAGATGGTCTTTACTTAGCCAAAATCAAAATCTATTCAATTAGACAGAAAATCAGAAATTTTGAACAACAAAAATACGTACACATTTCTCCAAAGCCCTTCATTACTTGCTAATATTCCCCAGCTAAACATCAGTCAAATAACTTAGATATGAGTAGGTATAGTTATTGGCAGTCATATCACCATTTCTAAAGCTTACTTTACGAAATCGACCCCGAAAGTAACGAATGAAACTCTCTATTGTCGAAGGTCCCAACTTATGCTTTGCCACAGGAAGGCCGGCGGCTCGGCTACATGTCGATGGGTGTCCCGCTGGTGGCGGGGTCACCGGTGCGTCACGAGGCCGCGGGGTCACTAGCCCTGGAGGTCACGGCATACCAGCCCCCGTGGAAGGCGCTCTCGGACTTCGCCCTCCATGCCGACCTGGATAGAGCTCCGCAACACAGTGCCGCGTTTCAGCAGCTTGTTAACCAGGTTAGTATTACATCGTGAATATAATCAGCCTATAATGTTCCCACTGCTGGGACACAGGCCTTTCCTTTATGAGAGGGAGTGGGCTGTTTTGTAATCTACCACGCGGGCCCAGTGCGGGTTGGTAGATGTCATAAGTCATCGAATTTTTTAGGACATGCCAGTTTCCTCAGGATGTATTCCTTCACCGTTTAGAGAGCAGTGGATGTGGATGAAAATAAAATACACAAAGTAATGCGCCTGCCTGGGTTCGAATTACCACCACTGGGCCACCGCTGCTCTCGTGAATAAAAACGTGCAGTTTGGGTTACCTATACCTGCTGAACTTTTTGTCAACTACGTTGGGTACGGCTTCTCGTCTAAGCGAATGCAGCTGAATACCAGCATTTTACATGGAGTAACTGCCTATCTGACCTCCAAAACCAAGTTACTGGGTACCAACTGGGAATCCAAAGAACGAAACACTAAATTCATATTATAATGTTTTTTTTTTATGTAGTGAGTGTAGTACATTTAGTGTTTTTGCCGTATAAATGAATTGTTTGGTCCTTCCACTCGTTTAGTATTTCTATTAAATCTTTTTAAACACATTACTTACCTACCTACTCACTGGGCGCAAATGACTATTGTCTTTACGATGAACAGTTTACAGTAGTGTTCCAAAACATTTCTTTGTTTAATATGAAATAACCGGACCTTTTCTTTCTTCATCTGCATACACTTGAGTTTTTGCCAGAAAGAAATTGATCCTAAGACCCCATCCAGACTAAGCATGACATCACCCCCTTGAACCCCGAGACCTAACAGCAGAATTATGTGTAACGGAAAGTACTGTGATTATTTCCAGATGCATGGCTATGATATGCCGAACCTGCCACCACCGAGGGCTCCCCATGGCGAGGACAACTACGTCACCTACCTAGAGAGTGACGACTCCCTCCCCCCTTCCCCCTAGTGCCGAGTGACGTAAACGTGATAGAAAGGACTATGTGTGAACATTGGTGTTGATGACTCCTTGGACAGTTTTCTGGGGATAACGAAGTGTTTAGTGAGCTCTGTTTTTTGCTAATCAAATCGGCCTGTAACGTTCTTCCCGAGATACGGCATCGGTGATCTCGGTAATCCACCACGCGGACCCAGTGCTGGATAGGCAGAAATAATATCGCACCTGTGAACAAAAGTGGCCTAACACGAAATTTGTGTTTTGTGGGACATAACAGAGTAAAGCAATTCAGAGGTCCATGGGTGGCATTAAACTTTGACACCGAGTTAGGCATTAACCACACGAAAAGAAAAACAAAATGTATTTGGTTTTGGAAGTTTCCAATAATTTATACGATGATTTTTTTAAGTGAAAACTTCTTTGGCCGCGTTGAGAAGTTTTTGATACGAGAAAAAATCTGTGGGTTCGCTTCACCGACATGCTCGGGACATATTGGGCCAGACTAGCGACTCTTTTTTTTTTTAAAGAACACAGCTATTTCATTGTTTTGAGTTTTCACTTCCTCCGGCAGACATTGTGACAGCCTCTGATTTGTTATTTTGTCCATTTCTAGCACGATATCGTCACTTTTTGATTCACTAGACGATGGCCCATGTTATTAGAAGTAGTTTTAGGCATTTAACGCAATTCGCCGTAATTTTGAGTTCGGTCATTTTTGTTCTGACAGCGTGTTTGATGAGATTGTTGATGTGTTACTTTGACATTGTTGATAAATGTGATGTGACCTGCAAATATCTTCTTTAGTTATAGTGAAACAAGAGTGACTTTGCTGTGAATGTGGTAAGAGCTTCACGTTAGGGCTGTACAGATGGTTTTACCTGTTTTTAAAATAAAATCACTCTAATAACAAAAGGTGCATCCTTACCTTTGCGAATCGAAGCGATAATAAAGGATAATGGTATAGGAAATAACTTAAGTATCAAGACATTTTCGTTTTTTTTTTTTTGTTTTATAGCAAAATTTTATTGGCCAGTTACTTAAAGAAATCAACTACGCTACGCACAATATTAAATTAATTAATGGTTTTAAAACATAACAAGGCCACTTGCACTTCTAATCACTTAAATCGATTAACGCTGAAGATATTGAAAATCGCACAATCTGTCTGTTTGTTGTCTTGGTCTGTGTGATTATGATTATGTCTATCGACAGGTAAAGACCAATGTAAATTTAATACGACGTTTACGTTTTTACCACTGTGCAAGCAGGCCTTCAGCTGTTACTTTCAATAAAAGAAAAAGGTCTATACGTATTAAGAGAGACACTGGTGTCTGTTGATACTATCAACTTCAAAAAATTATTTATTTCTGTTTTCGAACGGTAATAACTGACCTAGTAAGACCCACTTTTTATTTTTATATATCAATGTATTTTGGTGATATTTTTAGTTTCACTTACAGCACCAATTACTTAGTGCTTAGCATTATTTGGATAACATTGTCATAAGAACGGAGATTTAAAAAAAATAACAATAAACATACTGATTAGTGGTGCAAGCAGGCTTTTAAGAAAAAAGCTTTTGACATACCAAGGAATGAATAAAAAAGAAAAAAAGGATTGTGTGGTTTTATGAAACCACCGTAAAAGTGAAACTTTTTTTCACACTATAGACATTAAACTAAAAATTTTTGGAATAATATTCCATTAAGGGTATAAAACGTATAAAATCCCTACTCCGCGGCCGACCGTCACGCGACATGCAACACACAGACGAAAAAGATTGAAACGATGGAATAAAAGTTTCACTTTAAAAAAAAGTATCAATATTTTCTCCGTGTTTTCCTAGGATTTCAACAAGATAATTATTACTACCCAGTAATAAAACATACTAAAAAGCTATCTATTTACTATAACAATGTGATGTTTACCATTAGTTTGTATTATAAGAAAAAAAATGTACTTGTAGTCCTAATTTTTACCTCTGGGTATGTTTTTTTTATAATTTGTATCATGATCTGTTAGTGTTTTCTATGTACATAGTATTCAATGTAAATATAAATGTATAAAATTATGTATATGTAATTAAATTTACCTTATAATAAATAAGCGTGTATAAACTAAGCCCTTCTTTATTGATGTATAAAAAAATAGTCACTTTTATACTATTATAATTTACGTATAATTTACGTAAACTTAGCTGTCATTTACATTAATGTATCTGTCAGATTGATGTAAACAATTTTTTTTTTTTTACATTTTTGTATCGCATATTCTAGAAAGTTGTATCGACATGATTTTCATTAAAAAAAAAGGATTTAATTGTTTCTAACTCGATAGAAATTACCAGAAAGTTAATTTATTCCGTAGCTAATAACACTGTACTTAGATTGTGAGCATAATATTAATAAAAATATTGAGTACGTATTAAAAGTTGGTTTTTGGTCCTTTGTCCTTTCTTGGTCCTATTTTCATACTTACTTACCCCGGAACAATGAACGAAAATCTATCTAAAATCACTTTATATAAATGGTGAAAGAGGAACCATTTTTAAGACATTATTTTATTACTTGACCAACGAGGTAAATATGCATTAGGTACCAACCCTAGGTAATGCATATTTGCCTCATTGATCTAGATGTCGCAAGCACAATAGGGGATAATCCAATTTTCTTTGTCCGTCGGGTAGTTTATTGAAAAGTATTGAACAAGTATTTTTTCTTTTTTCACGTGGTCATAAAATTACGGAGATATATTGAGTTGAAATGGCGCATGACGTCACATGTAGGTAAGTTTTATACCTACTTGTAACGTAGTAAGCCCCCACTCTCCAACTTTAATGAGTTTTAAATAAGTAATTTTTTGATATTTTGATAAAACAAAAAATACGTGTCTAATATTTTTGTATTACTTGTCTGACGGACAAAATAGAATGTCGTTTTCTTTACCCAGTCCACATCCCTATTGCTGATCATGAGGTCCTGGGTTCGATTCCCAAGTCGGGCAAAGTGTTATTGGGCTTTCCATCAAGAATTTCTCAGTAACAGCCACGGAGTCTGGATTTGTTCCCAGTTGGTGGCAATAGGCCGGCCCCCTATTACAAGGGGGACTTTAACATAACTGGCGAAATGTGAGTGCACTAATGGATGGATACACGTCTGCCTGTCCCTTCGGGGATTACAACCGTGATGGTATGTTATGTAACGCATATTTCCGTTATCCCAGTGTAAAAGTCGCACACTACAGTTGGGTATGTATTGAATTGACCCTCCGACATAGCTGTAAGTAAATGTACGCTTAATAAGATGACAAGCAAACAAAAGATTTTGATTTTTGCTGATTTTAAAAGCTTTTATTTAACTTGCAATGTATGTTAAACTTTCTTTTGGTATTTAAATACAAGTCAACTGCAGGTTACTAACTAGCACTTCATAATTGTGAAAGTCAAAGTCAAAGTCAAAGCATTTATTTCAATTAGACCATTACAGGCACTTTTGAAAGTCAAAAAAAAACAAAATAAAACGCGAAGCTACAGTCCCAGTCACAAGGCATAATAACTTATGAAAGTACTGTAGTTGCCCATTCCGTAGCGTAGATCTCTATGGAGAAGAACGGGCAAGAAACTCCATGGACACTCTTTTAAATCAAAATATGTTACAAAATCTTGGTTACATCATTCATGTTAAGAATTACAAATATGTGAGAACAATGTAGAAATACGGGCAAGTTAAGAGCGTCCAGAGTAAAAGATTAAATCAGTAATTAAAAATAAAGTAATTAAAATAAACCGTGGCAGCTAAGAGATGACCAGTCACAACTGACAGCGCCCGTTCACGAACATGACGCATGTATCAGCCATCATTCAACTCAACCATTTTGATCAACGCCATCTAGTAGTTATATTCAAAACTGTCCACATTGCTACTCGTATACTTGGAGTTTAGAGTACAATGCGGGTCTCTGTAGTTCTGCAGATTTTTAGATGGGGCTGTACCCGCTTGTGAACAACGCCATCTATTAGAAGTTTTCGAATTTTGTTATTAGGACCGCGTTGCACACGTATTTATGTCGATGGTACACTAACAAAGAACCAAATGAGTTTCGTTAGGTTTTACTAGATGGCGCTGATTGGAAACTTTTCTTTGCAGTTGACATTCTACCACTATAATTTTAATTTACTATATTATTTTTAGGTGTTCGGACTGCATTAATGATAAATGATGTTTTTTTTTGCAAATAGGTTTTTACAAACAGTGTTACACGTCATCTTTTTTTTTTTAACTAGATGGGGCCGGTGTTACGTACCTGACTTCTGATCTGAGAATAAACAGCCGAAACAAACTCAGAGGTCATAGTTCAGGGGGAGGACACTGCCATACTTGACATAGGCGTCCAATTTTACACAAAGATACTAGCACCATCTCTTACCAAATCCGCATAAACTTGAGATTTAGTACATTAAAATGACATAGATGGTGCTTACGCCAATTATCGCCAGTGTGTTTTAAATACCTTTTAGATTTTAATGAAAATCGAGTTATAAATAATGAATTTAAACTCTAAACAAGATTAAACCATTTATTTATTTTAAAATCATTTTGTAATGGCGAATATTTTTTTTTTAGGTTTTGCAACAATACATACAGATTGTTTACAAAATGGCGACTATCGGCGTGTGCGCATGCTTGTAGATCTCTCCCATTTTGTGAAATTTATGTGGTTTCTTGGTTCTGTCTTTTTTTACACTCAACTCGACCGCACTTTCTGGAGCTTTAGATCCAGAAAGTGCGGTTGAGTTGAGTGTAAAAAAAGAAATAAAAACAGAAACCCATAGAAAACCTATTCAATAACAAAGATATAGATATAAGTATATGTACGCACCTATAGTTATTGGGATTAGTTCAACGGATTTAGTATCAGGTGGCGACACCGTTCAATGTAGGTGTCAAAAATTCGCTTGAGTGGGCTCTCTATTCCATCTATATTACTATACTCTTTGTCATAGTTTCTTTTAAAGTCCAGACATGATCTTGGTTTACTCGCATGAGGACTGTGGAGATTAGTGTCTGAGATAATCTTTTCAAGAAAAATCCACGCAGATTTGATTGGATCTATCCAGTCAGGTGCAAGCATTTGTCCGTTTTGCTTTATATCACCAACCTTTGTCAGCAATTTATTATGGTTGGTGGAGCATGTCTTCTTCTTCCATCATCTTTCTCATATTCCACACACACACACACACACACATACACACACACACACACACACACACACACATTCACATTTTATACTTATCAACATTCATACACAGCAGTGGAAGTTATTATCAGGTAAATAAATGAAATAAAACGACTTTTTTTTTATTTTTTATTACACTTACAGAAAATACAATTTTGGCACATTTCCTAAACACACAAGATGATATTTTAAAATTCGTGAGCACTAGGACATCAGATATGAAAGGAAATTACCTCTGTTATATTTTTTACTTCTACAATTAATACATATTTATATAGATTTATGATATTAAATTTAAAAAGAAAGAAAAGATGTGTATTATAGCACTTGGTAAATAATAAGAAACACATTAATAATGAATAAGTACCCAAAAGAAACCACCAAATGATTCCTTCACTTCTACAATATTAGAAAGAATCTTTGAACCAGATTTCTGAAACGAAATACAAGAACAAAATCGCCAAGAGCGAAATCTGCTGTGGTTTGGTTCGATGGACTGGGTTTACGTGGTTGATATGGCCCACTCTCACTCATTGACAAGACGCGACTTTCAGTAGTGGGTATTTATAAAGAATGGCATAATTTGACGTTTCATTTTGACGTCTCAATGATTTTAGTTCCAGAGACTAAACTGAAGAGGACAAAGGACAGTTTGCATTGCAGTGCAGAAGAAACTGTTTAAATATTAAAGTTACTACTTGTGAAATATTGATAAACAGACATTAAATTGATACTATTCGAGCCCTAATCTTTCGCCGCGTGTTTATTTTACCTTGCTTTCCGGGATTTACCCTTTTGTGCATAGTTATGTTCCACAGACTATAAGACCAATTATTAATGAATTACTGAACTCGCACTTCATAGTTGTGATCAGCGCCATCTAGTTAATTATTGGTCCTTTAGCAAAAGTGATGGAACAACATCCAAATCCATTCAGCCGTTTTGGCTCTACATACATCATGCAAACATACATTCATTTCTTAAAACTAGTGATATCGTAGACAATAAATTATTATGATGATAACTATGAAAGTAGATCATATCATAGACAATTAATGTGATGATTGTAAATGTGATAATTACTTTTTATATGAGAAACGGGAAGTAAAGTTTCTCATCCTTCATACAAAGAAGGATTCCCTGACCAAAGGGGTTTACATATAACGCTTCTTATAGCAGTATTGTTTTAATATTACTCCAGCGTGGGAAAAAGGTGGGAGCTATAAAGGACGTCACGCAATTATTAAAAAAAAAAATTGCTTGCGTTTGGCCGCATTTTGCCTGATGTGAAGCGATGCTGCGGCCTAGAATGGAGCACCTAGCCTGCCTAGAAGATATCGATTCACCCGAAATTTGAAGAGATCCAGATTATAATGATCAGGGAACAGAGGAGCCGGCAGCGAATTCCATAGACTTACGCACAATTAGACTCGGCGCGCGAACTGGTAAGCCGTTATGATAATGAACTAAGATTAAAACAATACTGCTTTACAGATGTCATGATAGGCCACCATACGGTGTTGTGTTTGGTGGACTGCCCAACACGGTCGTTGTACAACTTCATTAAGCAATTCAGGGCTTTTAGTTCGTATATAGCGCGATGATTGACGCAACACTTGTTAAGTTAATACATAGTTTTGACAAGAAATCAACGTCAAAGCATTTTTAGTACCGGTGATCTTAAGAAATGCCTGTTTCGTCTCTTTTAAGCTGTTTTTTGTTCTTAATCCCCTCGTTAGTACGATACTTGATTGAATCAGATTCATTCAATTAATTAACTTTAAAATATGTGACTTAAATTGATAATTTCGAATTTGTAAAGGTTTTTAAAGCAAAATCTTTTTATAAACTAAAGATATAGGTTTAGAACCAAACGTGGCTGCCAAAATATCCTGTCAAAATAAAATAAACGGTGCTGTATGGTTCCTTTGGCGCTGGAATAACTTGCTCTTGTGTTGGTAAACATTTTTAAACTTGAATTGGATAAAGGATGGTGGCATTAATACTAATTAAGATGAAAGCGACAGGGTAGCGGCAAAAATATTGTTTTCTTGAGTTTTTTGCGAATTGCAGTTGTCAGTGTCGGGTTGGACAGTGGACAGTGTCAATGTTGATTAAAATAAAGGGTGTAAAACACCTCTTAACGAAGCCGAAAGGCACTGGTTCTCCCTGTCATTGCGATCATTTTTTTGTTCTACACCATACCTGGTAACCTTCTAGTTACGGAGATATTAGGGGTCAAAGTTACAACTTTTTGACAAGTATTTTTTTAAATACGAGTTTTGTAATGTAAGATTTTTACTTTAAACACCTCCACGACCCCCGAACTATTCAATCCGTTCATCAGCACAATGTTTTGAGTGCGTTACATTGAGTTTTACCACAAAACATGATTTTGAACCCCCTCAAAAAAAAGTCGTTTCCCAGCAATAATTTTTGCGTAAAGTTACTTAGTTTCATGTACAGAATGCTTGGTTGACGGCTTCGTGATGAGGTGATTTACACGGTGTATAATTCTCAACAGTAACAAAATATATTGCTTTACAGAGTTATAATTATTCAAATCATCTATAAAACCCTCTAAGTTTATATAATCCCATTGAATGACTTTTTCATAAAATGGCCTATTGGCCATTCCCACCTTCTAAGTTATTTAATCCCATTATTAAATGCGATGGCCTAGTGAGCATCGGTGGCCCAGTGGTGGCAGCCTGGACTTACGAGCAGTAAGCCGTGGGTTTGAACCCAGGCAGGCGCATTACTATGTGTAATTTTTTTCATCACCGCTGCTCTTAAGACGGTGAAGGAAAACATAGTGAGTAAACCATGTCCTGGAACTAAAAATTCGAAGACATGTGACATCTACCAACCCGCACTGGGCCCGCGTGGTGGATCAGCCCACTCCCTCTCATTGAGAGGAGGCCTGTTTCCTAGCAGTTGGAACATTATAGGCTGATGATGATGATTAAATGCGATGAGGAAGGTTGTATTGATTATTTTTATTTATTTGTGCTTTTATTTTGTCATCGCCACGCTAATAAGAAAATTGCAAATTAATAATCAATCAATATTTGGTTAAATAAACACGTCAAAATAGTGACATATTTTTGACAACTTAACGCGCCAAAAGAACCATTAAAATCATAAATTCATCTACTGCGTAATAGCATGTAGTTTATACAGCGCATTCTCCACCTGTTTGCTGATGTGGTAGAACTTTTGCTTCCCCCCAAACAGCTTCTTCACCTTCTTTCTAGCCGTCTGGTGTGTCACATTAGGCAGTTCCCCTTTATAGAAGCACCACAGCCAAGTATTAATCTCGATTCGCTCCTTCTGTATCTTAAGTAAGCGAGCCTGCTTTCCGCGCAAGTCACGGTAAGTCATCCGAACCTCAGGAGTTGAGTTTTCAGGCAAGAAGAGAAGATTAGGCAGCTTCGCCATAAAGTCGTCCTGTTTTTTGTCATGGGGTGGGAGAAATACCTCCAATTGTTCTCGTAGGACGACCATGTAGTTTTCTCTCTCGATGGCCTGTTCCTCAGGCACGAGAACTTCCTCTATGGGCTCCTGTGATGGAGGTTCATCTTCCCTTAGACGCACCATTTTCTTACTCGTAGAAAGGGGTTCCTGTAAGAATAGACGACAATGATATAGTCTGACTGTCTTTTTGGTGATTATTGCTATTCAGGTGCATTAGGTTTGACTGGACTGGACAAATGGTGGTGCAGTATTCCTCTAGTAAACGTTACTGCTGGGTATAAGATCCTGGATGATATTTCCAGGTTGAGTTACATCTAAGTAACCCTTAGATAGATATACCCTTCGGGGATACAGGCGTGAAGTTATACAGTATGTTAGGTTAAACGAGGGACATATTGAGGGAGGGTATTCAGTATTCGATTCTCGTCCCAAATATGTAAAAAACCTATAACGTATATAGAAGAATTTTTAATGTTTTGTTTAGTGCCTAGATATTTTGGACTGTCCTAAGCCAGGTAAGTTTAAAGTATGAAGGGAAAATGGATTATACCTAAGAGTCATTGACCCGCTCACATGTTCTGCGATAGTATTAAGTCGCTAGCGCAAGGGTGTATACACGTTGCGTGACATTTGCGAAAATTTTGGTATGGTTCTGTCTGTTATTTATCAGTGTTTTTTTTTGTTTATATTTTTATTAGTATCATGTTAGCATGTACTATTGTGGGTTTGAATATGTCCCTCGTTTAAACTAACATACTGTATTATGATTTTGTGATATGACAGGATGAATCCTTTGAATAGAACATAAAAAATCTCTCTCTTAAATTAATTGTACGTGCTTTTGAAATTCGTTTAACTTTAAATATGGATATGGATGTTCATTTGGGTAAAAATTAGTAACAATGTTGGACTTTCAATAGCGTTATACAAGCTGTTGTTTTGCATCCTCGTCAAATTCAAGAAGGTAACTTTGCTAATGATTCTCGACCTGAATCAATAATAAAATGGGTAGGTAATTTTTATTTTTTGTCTTATTTACAGAATTCTGTTATTGTGAATCACCCGTATTTTAAACGCGACCCGCTTTCACACATACAAACAATCTTAAACGTTTATTCGAAAATTTCTTAATCCCTAAACCACGTTTAGAGGATTATTCTGAAATACTGACAAATTTAAATAACAACACAACAACCTCGGCAAGCACAAATTAGCCTTAAAGATCGACCCGTGCGGCTGTTATTATTTAGCCACGAGCTTCTGAGATACCACAACTAAAAAGAGTAAAATTAAAAAATATCCGTTTTAGTGTTTAAGGATATTTCGCGACGCCTAGGTTACCTGTTCGTCTACCTATATTGCATAGCTGCACGGCGTAATGCATTGAATCAATAACATCGACAACTCGCGCATGCGTCCCGCGCGCCTGAAAGCGGTGCCATCCGGGTTTTGTTTGTTTGTTTAACTTAACATATCATCACGCCTATTAGGAGAATATGAGGTAGACAGAGATGTCTAATACACTAAATTATTAGCAAATCATGTTGAAAACACATTTCAAAGGTCGGAAGACAAGAGCATGAATGAAAAAAAAATAGATATCGAATTGAGATCCTCCTCTTTTTTTCGTCTGTTAAAAACGTATTGCGCCTGCCTCAAGAATGGGACAAGGGCAGATAGGTGATAATAAGATTAAAAGGTGACGTTTTAGGCTAAGTTGCTGAGCAAATCGCTCTAATCCTACCTGCTTTGACATTATGTATTTCTAAAACTGTTTGACATTTATTTTTAAAACTGCTTACACTATAGCTGAATTTTACTCGGTATGTTAATTCATATTTCTGTATGTGTAGTAAATTGCACGTGTATATATTCGACACAATGTAAATTGTTATATGAATAAATGAAATGAAATAATCAGTCATAGCGTTGTTCAATCTAATAATATGAAAATTCGACAAAGGCATAAGACAACAGGTAAAATAGAAACAAAACACAACAAAACACAACAAAATTCAAGTTAATTATTAAAGAAAACTGGACAGCTTAAAGAAAACTGGAAAATCCCAATGACTCTTCGCACGAACCAGGATTAATAAATCAAATAATTGTAATACAGACAGGGTGATGGCAACAAAAGAAAAACCAAGCAAAATTAAAAACAATGCTACCTTTACATTATTTTCAACCAGACAAACTTGTTTACATTCTCTCAAACAAACAAAAACATCCATTACCAAAAAAAAAACGCTCCTAGACATCTAGACACCCAGCACAAATGCGGAGCCAAAAAAAAAACTTACCAAAAGTCCTGTCTTGATTCTTGCAAAACACGGAAAAACCACGATCAAAACTTGAAGACCACAATTTTTTTATTTTTTTTTTGTAATAGATTGAGACACCCTGGTAGTCAGACAGACAAAGCTAGACTGCCGGGCGTAGCTCAAACTCAGGTCACCTACAAGGCCTGAAGCCTATTTCCCTATTTACGCAACTATCAACTTTACTGCTATACAAAAACGACGTTTTCAGAATGACCGACGATGGCAGTGCAAGTAACAGAGGTAATTGGCCTATTAAACAAGTCTCAGCTTTACTTTTATGCAAATAAAGTTCGTTTGAGAATGACTGACGGTGGACTGACAAAGTAAAAGGCAAACTTGACTTTATGTTTAGGAGGATAAGGGTGGTTTTTATGGTTATTTGAAGCGTGCTTGAGGTAGGGTATGAATCAATAAATTCATACGCAAATAGATGGCCAGGAACTGGATGCTGATATATTGGTTGCAATTTCATGCGTTTTAAAATGTTTTGATTTATATACTCTAGACGTTTTGCATGGGGGTAGGCAGAAACTAAGGAACAGTTATGATTTGGGTTTTGAGTTGGAACTTTTGTAGTTGTTTGAAAAACTTCAAGTTTTCTGAAACCAAAAATTGGAATTCGAGTAACATTTGGCCCGCCTGAGGTATTATACAGCCTCCCATACAACGGAATCATGTGCAGTGTGAACATATTGGGCTGATTTTGAAATTTTTCTGTCTACATACGGATAACAGTTTAAATTTATTTCAGGTAAAGTTCAAAGTACTTTGAAAAAGTCTTAGTATTTTTTAAATTGGTGGAAACTAGACATTTATTTCAAGTGCTAATAAACATACCTTAATCATTAACGGTCATAAAAAAAGTCCCAATAAATTCGTATCAATGAGATTCTTCGACAAATATTTGCACAGAAGCTAAAATTCCGCGTAGCTCCTACGAATGCTACGACGTAGCATGCCTACGGCGTAGCTCGTAGTTGGCTACGTTCCCGCTACGGTTACGTCTTGTTAGCGAAAAATAAAGAATCACACCCAAAGCTCCAACTGTTGCTTCACATGGGAGTCACAACATTCATAATAAAAATCTTTTTTGCAAAATACATAACCGGCTTCCACAAAAAAAAAAACATTGAAACGTGGAAAATAACTTTACTTTCGGAAGTCAATGACATATTTTGTTTGATTCTTTGAATTTTCTCCCCCGACTTCCGAAAATGCTTTTAAATGTATTTTTTTGGAAGTCGGTTATGTATTATTGCATTTTTTTTTATTTTTCACTGTCAGTGTCTTATCGTGAGATAAAACAAACGAAACCGGCCAAGTGCGAGTGGTACTCACACGCACACAGGGTTCCGTAACACCAAACAATAAACAAAAATATTTTGAAGCCTTATTCATAATGTTTTATTGTATTACATTCAACAGCAAAACTAAATTTGTTTTCATTTTATGATTATGAAAAACAATGTTACTGCTGCAGTTTGATGAAAAAGTTACATATCTCAAAAACATAACAACAAATGTTGAATAAATTTTTTTTAAAAGTTTTTGTACGTTCTACAATCCTAAATTTTTTTCAAAAATTTCCATCTCTTACTTTAGAAATTAGAGGGGAACGACGACTCATTTTACCACTTTTAAAAGTGTCTATCTTTCAAACGATTGATTTTGAAAAACTATGGTTTTAGGAACCTCAAAGTCATTTTTACCCGCACGTATATGTTTATTTATCTATTTAATTTGGCTCTTCAACAATGAGTACACTATACATATTAGAAAAACACAGGTCTGATGAATATTTTTTTTTGGTTTTAGTTATATGCATGGGGAGCCCTTAGTCTTTTATTTTGTTTTATTTTTGTGTTAAAATCCTAAAGCGATTCACATAATACATCTACCTACCAAGTTGGGCTGTGACATACGGACGGACAGACAGACAAACATGACGAATCTATAAGGGATTCCTTTTTTTCCATTCGGTTACGGAACCCTAAAAACCAAACACTCCAAGAAAAACAAAGCACAGATGTTTGTTATCAAAGCAAATTCGTTCTTATTTAAGCAGAATTAAAAAAAATAACTTTTTACATTTTTTACCCGAGTCACAGTGTGCATATGACAGAGGAGAATGGGTGGAAAGAAAAAACGGGTTGCGCCAAGCCCAAATAACGTAGGACAAGGGAAGTAAGACGATGATTACCCTGTACAGTCTTTAACACCACAACTTTTAATGGAAATATTTAATTTCACATAGGCCTACATGGGCACTTATAAAAAGTCGAGAAAAAATGCTGGTCGTTTTCCATGGAGAAAAACCGGCAAAAAGGTACATAGTTATTCTTTTTTTTAAATAATTTGGTTTTAAAATATTTTTATTTAGTTCACTGCAAAGTGACTATTTTAAATAAACACACGCGTGAAAACGCGTATTAGTAATTTATAAACATACGGTATACAGGTATACTGTCTTGCAACACAGGGAAACTTACTTCCCGCAGCGATTAAGAAAAGCGCCATCTAGCTGTGGATTCTGCAACTAACAGATGGTGGTGCTACCCTTGTACGCAATAACAAAGCATACGTATGTGAATACAGAGGGCGCTAGGAGCGCAATAATCCTACTAATAGTATAAACGCGAAAGTTTGTAAGTATGGATGGATGTTTGTTACTGTTTCACGTAAAAACGTCAGAATGGATCTGATGAAATTTGGCACAGGGATAGATAATAGTCTGGAATAGCACATAGGATACTTTTTATCCCAGTAGTGTGATCCCGCGGGACAATTACCGAAAAAACGCGGGTGAATCCGTGGGCATAAGCTAGTTTAAAATAAATATGTCTACAGCGCCACACATCTAGTACTCGAGGCGGGTCGCTAGTAAATTAATAAAAGAACAGATTGAGCGAGAAACGGACGAGGAGCAGCGAACGTCCGAACGCCACGAAACGGTCGGGCCATATACTGCATCTAGGGTGTTATTAGACCCTCGAAGCCGAAAGGTACTTTTTCTCCCCATTCTGTGTTTTTTTTTTGTTTTAGAACATACCTGGGAACCTACTAGTTACGGAGATATAGGAGGTCAAAATTCCAACATTTTAATTTTTTTTTGTAACCGACTTCTAAAAAAGGAGGAGGTTCTCAATTCGGATGTTTGTATTTTTTTTTTAATGTTTGTTAGCGCTTTACTCCGTTGCTTGGCAACCGATTTGAAATATTCTTTTTTTGTTGGAAAGGGTATACTTCTGGTCCCATAGTCATCAAGTTGGGATCTGATGATGGAATCTTGGCGAAATCGAGGGAATGCTTCAAATTTTATAGGAAAACGTACAGCGATTTTGGTATTTTCTACAACAAGTGAAGCATTTGCGTTCAATAAGAACCATTCTACTATCAGGTCTGATGATGATTTAAAGAGACAGGTACCAGAACTCCATAATAAGAAAATGTAGCTTAGCTGTGTTTGGGCTTGTTGGAATTGTAACGGAATGCACTTTCCAGCTATACCGATATAATAAAATAAAAAAAGAAAACTTATTTTTTTTTCATTCAAAATATTATTCTCAGGATATATTAATGTTTGAAAATTCGTGCAGATCAGATGCTGGGTTCAGAGATTGACAACGAAACTTTTCAATAAGTAGAAGACCTCGTGAATGCAGCGGGAATTCGTTGAATGCGGTATTCGTGGCAGTGGATTTCGTTGGACGGAAATGATCATGATGATGATGAAAGGGTGTCAGCTTATTGATTTAAGTATTCCGTATATTTCTTGGCACCGACTCCAAAAAAATGTTAAATTTTATTAAGGGGTAATTGTAGGTTAGGTAAGGTTTATTAATTTAGGTAGGTTATAGTATTATTTTTAACTTTTTAGTGCTTTTAGGGTTTTTTGAAGACGGTTTTTTTTTATATACTATTTGTTAATTTTATACCTTTACGTTAAATGCCTCCATGAGCTGTTTACTATACAATGCATCGATCAGCAAACTGTTTTGAGTGCGGTATATTGCGTGTTATGGACTTATGGTAAAACACCACTTTTCAATAAAAAAAAGAGACTTCCCAGCAATAACTTTTGCATAAAGTAACCCTTATTTAGTTTGAGGTACAAAAAGCTTGGGGACCGTCCATTAATCACGGGAGACTTGAAAGGGGGGAGGGGATTTAGAAAAGATCACGAAATATCACAAGGGGGGAGGGGGGTGTGGAAAGGTAGCACGTGTATTATTTTTTTCGTCAACCGCGCGATTTCTAAACCGAAAAGCGGCGTGTAGTGTGACCTTGACTCATTGCGAGGCAGCGACCGAAGTAGGTACCTGTATAATATTCTAAAAAAAATAAGATTTTTTGTAGGAAAAAAGGTTAATTTTAAACCACACCACGTATCACCAAGGGAAAGGTGGGGTTAATAAATGCTAGAAAATCATCACGTGATTAATGGACAGCCCCTTGGTTGACGGCTTCGTGAGGGTCTGTTAATACCTTGTATTACTTAATTACTTGTATTATAAGGCAAAGTAGCTTGGCGATTTCAGTTCAATATCGTTATCAACTTGCAAGAGCTAACTGGGTCGTTTCCTTTGGAGAAGAACCGGCAAGAAACTCCATGGTTACCTGATAGCACGCGGTAGTCGTGAGGGTTTGATTCTCTGGTTGGAAAAAATTTATATTATATATTTTGGTCCTAAATTAATAATTGTACAGTTATGCCCATTTACAGACACAGACAACAAAGTTTGTCCACCAATCTAGACGAAATACGATCAGTAAAGTCGTCTCTATATATTTTTACTTTTTTGAGCACAACATTATCAAGTGCCATCAAACAATAAACACCCTACCGAAATGTTTAGTAGACAACGCATAAATAAAAACGATTTCCAAAGAAAAACACAAAAAAATGGAATATGTGTTTCTATCGCTGGCAAAATCTTCAATAAAATAAACAAAATTCACTGATTTCCGGTCCATTTTAGTGTACATAGAGGATATTTCCCGACGCCTAGGGTACCTTTGTCTTTCTACTTAAATTGCATAGCTGCACGGCGTTATGCATTGAATCAATAACATCGACAACCCGCGCATGCGTCCCGTATGCCTGAAAGCGGTGCCATCCAGGTTTTAAGATCGACATGTTCAAAATTGTATATAAATCCCGAAAATCCCAGGATTATTAAAATTTCACCCCGAGATCTTCTTTGTGTGAGATACCACAAATAAAAAGAGTAAAATAAAAACTTTTTTTGCAAAAAAAGTAACCGATTTCCAATGAAAAACACTAATTTAAGTCGGTGACAAAAAAGTCAATAAAACAAAATAAGTCACTGACTTCCATTCTATTTTAGTTTTTATAGATATTTTTCGACGCCTAGGATACCTGTTCGTCTACCTATATTGCATAGCTGCACGTCGTAATGCATTGAATCAATAACATCGACAACTCGCGCATGCGTCCGGCGCGCCTGAAAACGGTGCCATTACCAACAAAGAAACCACAGAGTTACTTACGCATAGAATGGGTCGTTTAAGCATTATGTGGACACGTTACTCATAAGCATAACTTACATTACTAAAACAAGCAAATTTGAATTTTATTTGTTTCTACATTTTCCTGAAAGAAGAAGAAGTAAATGAAAAATTATGATAGCGGTGATAGGTTGACAAGGGAGAATTAAAGATAAAACGTGTTGCGCCGACCCCAAGTAATATGGACAAGGGCAGGAAGATAATCACGTTTATGTATCTTTCGTGTTTAGTGGTTACGAGTATGCAATTAAGCGGGTTGTTGGCTATAGATTACTCTTTCTAACTCGCAGGATGTTTCGTAAGAAAGAAAGAGATGAGAATATTTCAGTGACTAGTAAAAGTAATAAATATTTCAGTGTTGTGTGTTATCTATTACAGTTATCGCTCTGTAGTTTTCATCCCCTGTATGTGTGAAAATCTGGCTTGGGCGCGGTGCCTGAACGCTAGTCTAGCTTTGTGCTCCTCGCAAGCTAGACTTGTACTGTTTTTATCTAAATAATTTAGTAGATTTGAAGTGGATGTATTATAAAATGAATAAGGAAATATCATTGTTACAGTTAAAAACAAGGTGAAAATGTATTATTTAAAGAGATTATTGTGCTTCGCTATCTGGAAGACTGCAGCTCAGGTTAGTAATCGATCGAACGCCTCCTGCCCAAGGCTCTACGCGGGGGTCGTGCGTTCCATGGCCCTTTACGGGGCCCCGGTGTAGGCGCGTTCTTTAAGCCACCCACTACCTGAACGCGCCCCAAAAAGTGGTAGCGGTAAGGCTAGTCCGGGGGTACCGCACGATCTCCGGCGAGGCGGCGAGCCTCTTGGCCGGATTGCCGCCATGGGATCCGGAGGCGAGTACTCGCGGAGGCACTACGCCGGGGGAGACCCCGCTGCTGCAGCAAATCGCCGCTCAGGACAGACCTCCAGCGCGATCTCATGGCGACATGGAGAGAGTGACTGTTGCAACCCCGTGCATGGCACGCCACAATAGTGGCGACAATCCCCTCTTCGAGGATTGTCTGTAGAGGTGCCACGGCGTCCTCACCTTCCGCCTGACGCAGGTTTTCACCGGACACGGTTGTTTCGGGAGGTTCCTGCACCGAATCGGGCGAGAGGAAACGCCCGGGTGTCACCACTACGAGGATCGTCCGGAGGACACGGTGGAGTACACCGTGGACATTGGTCTTTGAGCACCGCCGTGTCCTCATAGCGGCAATTGGCGGCAGCAACCTCTCGCGTCTGGCCCTGGTTCAATCCATGGTCAGGAGTGAGAGGGAATGGAAAACCGTTGCCTCCTTCTGCAAACAAGTCATGCTAGCGAAGGAGGTGGCGAAACGTGAGAGGGAGAGAGCCTCACATCCTAGCCGCCGCGGGAGACGCCCCGGGCGTCGATGGGGCCACCCAGTGGCCAACTGCCACCGTAGACGCGGGCCTGTGGACGGTGATTAATGGGCTAGCTCACCGTCCCATCCGTCCGTCTTATGACGACAGACCGTAAAAAAAGGTTATGTACCTATTCCGCTTTCTTGATTTTACATAGCTCCTTGACTAGCATTGCTAACATTGGGAATAAGGTCGGGTGTAGCACAATTTTTTTCTACACTCACGATTTCATTCTCGCAGACTAATTGTGTTTGGTACAGGGTGAACTTTAGATGGAACGTCAGTTTTGATTATGTGAAGTTCAATTCTAATCTATCAGCTGTCATTTAGCGCAAAATATATAGATAACTAGCTGTCCCGCGCAACTTCGTCTGCGTCACATTTTCCCCGTTTTCACAACGGTTTACATTTTTCATTGCTGCTCGGCTACTTTTTGTCGTAGCGTAATGATATATAGCCTATGTCCTTCCCGAGGTTAAAATCTATCTTTTTGCCAAATTTCATAAAGATCCGATCAGCCGTTTAGTCGTGAAAAGGTAACAAACAAACAAACATACAAACAAACAAACAGAGTGACTTTCGCATTTATAATATTAGTATGGATACATATACCTATTTTTCCTTGTTACAGTTTACGCTGCCTGTCAGTATGAGGGCTTACTACAACAATGGTGTCATTATTAGACGGCGCTTACAAATTGGTGAGTACCAAGTATGGTGTACCTATAAGGTACTCGAATACAGGGTTATATTTCGAGCAGAGCACTTGGATAATCGCTCCGTGTAAAATTCTGGCATTCAGCTGCATCCGGTAACACCAGAAACTGACACTAATAAAGTAGGGAAAAGGCTAGGCAGATGAAGATTAAAAAAGGAAAATTTTGAAAGTTGGTTTGTAGGGGTTATCTTCGGAAATACTGACCCGATTCCAAAAATTCTTTTGCATCTAGGTAGCTACATAATCCTCGAATGTCATAGGCTATATTCAGAATGCCACGAGCAAAATCTAGTATCTTATATGTCAGTAAGTAGGTTTCTACACCGGGATCCACACCCTACACAACAGAGCCTAGCGCCGTTGTGTGGCAGCAGATATAGATGTTGGTTATACAGTCTGTGTCTACCGTTACTTGAGGTGAAGTGCTGTGGAGATAGGAGTCAGGTAACGCTGGGCAATGCCTGGAACCCTGGATTTTTTTTCGGAGGAGCTCCTACACAAAGAACTGTGTATAAAAATCTGGTTTTCAATGTTCACGGAAATAACATAACATCACGCCTTTAGAGCCGTGATTCCGTGGCTGTTACTGAGAAATTCCTGATGGAAACATCCAATAGCACTGACGGACTTGGGAATCCAGGACCTCATATTCAACAGTCGCGCTTGCGGCCACTAGATCAACGAGCAATATCTGGGAAATAAAAATTTATGACAGATTGAAATGTTTTCCACATAAAAGCTCTCAAAACACTTAGTATTAATAAGTACAAACTATTATCTTAAAAAGTCCCTCTTTTCAGGTGCATTCTGTCTACCAGGTCAGCTGGCGTGCTCAAACTCTGAACATTGACGAAAGATCAAGTATTCTAGTTCTTCTTTTCCCTCGCTGAATGGTTAGTTGTAGGAATAGAAACTTTAAGTCCGTGTAAATAAAAGGTATGCTTCCGTACAAAAACCATTAGTTTCATAATGTCACTTCAATATCACAAGAATGGTAAAAAAAAAGTGGCATAACATATCCGAGGCAATAGTTTCGAGCTCGCTTCGCTCGCTCGTGTCGTTCCGAGTTTTCTGGCTTTTATTTTTAAGTCGCTAAAAAAGAAGGATTTATCTTTATGAATGGGTAAAAGAAAATCTAAGCGCGTTACGCATTATTGTTTTCTTTTTGTAAGTCACTAGGTACCAGATAAATCTTTGCTACCGTAAAGCAAAGATTAATCTTTTTAGGGTTCCGTTTCAAGAAAAAAGTATATAATTTTTCGTAACTGACCTCGCTAGAAATAAAACAGTGTTGTATTAGAATCAGTTTATAAAAAGAATTTATTTTTTTCTTGTAGCCACGGATTTCAGGATCGGTGGATACAGTGATTAATTCATTTTTTGTTGGAAACGCTTACCGAGAATTGGTGGATACAAATCAGCTTCCAATTCAATCTGATCTCGGGATCAGTGGAGACAAACCCCGAAAATTGTGTGGCCTCAAATTTCTAAAGTAAGAAAAGGAAAATTCTGGAAATGTAGAGTTTTAGAACGTAAAAAAAAACTTTTAACAAAATTGTTTTAAATAAGATGTGATGTTTAGTTTTTCAGAAATAGGAGTGTTTCATCAAACTGCAGGCTTAACTTTGTTTTTACATTAACATATCACGAAACACGTTAGTTAAGTACCTACCTATCTACCCTACATACCTCGCATACCTACCATACCCTACCCTACCTACCTACCTACCATACCCTACCCTACCCTACCGGGGGGGTAGGGTAGGGTTGGGTAGAGTAGGGTAGGGTAGGTATACCCTACCCTACTCTACCCAACCCTACCCTACCTACCTATCTACCCTACCTACCTATCCACCCTACCTACCCTACCCTACCTTTCTCACTTTCACCTTTTAAACCTTCCCTGGACTACGACAAACATTTTAAAACCAAAATCAGCTAAATCGGTCCAGCCGTTCTCGAGTTTTAGCGAGACTAACGAACAGCAATTGATTTTTATATATGTTACCGGCCAAACCCGATTTCCGGCTAAACTAGTTTGCCCTAGGACAAACTAGTTTAGCCGGAAATCGGGAAGAAAGAAAAGAAAAAACGTTTATTGGTACATGCCACAAGTACACACAATATAAAAAAAAAGAAATTTAAAACTAAACAATAAATATTGTGTGACTCACAGCTGCACCAAATAGGCCCAGTTCAGCAAAATGCCGGACAACTAGTGCCCGACGCTGGTTTTCAACTGAACCTAAATGGTGAGTAAACTGACATCCGTACTGTCAGTTAGTAACAGTAATATAACATATTGTGTACGATATGATAAAATTATGTAGTGTGTCTAAGACTCATCATAACAGGATCATATAGAGCAACCCAACTATAGGTTAGGTTAGGTTTGAACTGTGACCATAAACGCGCGAGCCGAGCGAGCGTAACGAGCGGTGCCACATCCAAGTTAGGCGCATTGTAAATGTTTTGTTTGAGTCAATATATCCTGACACGATAAGCCACTAAACCGGTTTGGCCTAGGACAAACTAGTTTAGCCTGAAATTGGGTTTGGCCGGTAACATATATATAGATGGATAGATAGATATAGGAGATGGATTAAAAGAAAGCCGACGAAAAATTCCACCACAGAAGGGTCCAGAATCATGTTCTGAATTCATGGTTACCGGCTTCGCGTCGCTGTCCCTTACCCTGTTATAAATGATGATGATCATCATCATCATTTCAGCCATGCAACGTCAACTGCTGGACATAGGCCTCCTCCAAGTGTCGCCACATTCATCGGCCCCGTGCGACTCGCATCCAGCGGATCCCCCCAACTTCACCAGGTAGATATAAATGATAATAATTATGTAATAAAACTTAATATTGTTGTGAGTGTCCATTACCTTATATCGTCAGCTATCGCGATTTCACATTTCTTCATGTGTGACATATGTGACATGACTGTACATTTGTTTCTGCACCTGCGATTTCTTTCCTTGTGTTTACCATTTGAAAAGTTAATTTTGTGTATACTGTGCATGTGTTTTCGACAGTAATTATTTGAATTGATTAATTGTAGAATCACTGTAAAGTACAATAGGGAGTACCTATTTATATACTTAAAAATCATATGTCTATGTAGAAAATTGATATGGCAAATAAAACAAAGTATCAACTGTCGAATATTTCCAAAATTGTTAGTGATATTTGTGTTGAATAATTTGATTTTTTTTTCCATTTGACGAGAGCTTAGAAGCACAGCAACAAACATTAATGTGGAACGAAGAAATGTACTTAAAAATTGCTCCTAGAGAAGGTAATGTTCCCATTAGTCTATTGTTCGATGAACAATTATCTTTTACCATAATTGTTTATATTCCGACTGTAAGGCCCATTGAAAGACAAAGAATAAAAAAAAACATGAAGGAATTGGAAGATGTTGATTGCATAGATATATGGAAAGAAAATTGGTTCGACAAATATCAAAAAAAGATAAGATTTAGAAAATATTTCGCTTGTGCAATTCGTTTCTAAGTACTACAAAAATAACAATGGAAAGCATGTGAAACGAGATGAACTGAGAGTAATACTTTATCGCAATTATGATATGGATACTGATTTCAACGAATATAAGAGAGAAATGGTGACCTTACATATTGCATTTCGTCATGAAGAGGCCGATATTTTTGAAGAAATGAAATTTGTTAGATTATACGATGAAAATGTAGACCGGGTATTACAGAAGAGATATATATTGAATCCGACATAGATATCGAATTAAAACTACTAACTTTTTGTAAACTACTAACGAGTTGTTGTAGCAAGACTTCTTGATCAAAAACCAAATAAAGAATTACAGAATAACCCGAATGTAGATATGAATGACAGTTTACAACTTGCAATGTTGAATAAACTTGGAGCTATAACAAAAAAATATCATTTCTTATGATGCTTTTTATGACCTTATGCGCCGAGCTAATGAAAAACTCAAAAACAGCAAAGAGAGACCTCCCCTAAAATAAAATGGCCTATGTTAGAGAAGGATGATATCTTGGGGCCTTGACCCCAAGATAGTTTGGGAAAAGGCTAGGCAGATGAGGAAGATGAGAGAAGGATGATTGTGCGAAAGAATTTAAAGAAAGAGTGCTTGATGTATTAGGAGTGTAGCAAAGAATATTTTAGGAGAGACGAAAGCAATTGGCAGGATAGATAGGATGGTGGTCGACAGAAAATCAGAATATGTTGAAGGGTAAAAAGAAGGAAATTTAAGGAATGGCAGAGTGTTGAAGTCGAAAATGTTAGTTTGAAGACTGAAAAGAAGAGTGAGTTTAATGCGTGGGATATTTTAAGAATAGTAAAGCATTAGGACCAGATGGAATACCAGTTAAAGTGTTGAAGTTATTGCGGGTTGGGCGTTGTTAGCTTTATTCTTCAATAGTTGTTGCTGGAGGAGGTCATACCTGACGAATGGCGTAACAGTTCGCTGGTGCCCATCTTCAAAAACAAAGGTGATGTGCCAGAGTGTAATAACATAAGAGGAATAAAGCTAATGCTGTATGGTATGAAAGCATGGAAGAAAGTTATTGAAAGGCGACTGAGAGAAGAGAGCAAGATTTCTCGGAACGAATTCGGTTATATATGCCTGGTCGGGGAACGAAGAGGCCATTTTTGCTATCTGCTAGCTTTGCAAAAAATAAAGAGGTTCACTTAAAACCTTGCACATGGAGTTCATCATCTTGGAAAAGGCAAACGACTGCCCCGTGAGGTTTTGTGGTGGGGTCTTAAGGAGAAAGCTGTGCCTGGGAAGTATGTGCAGTGGATCTGAGCGATGTAAAGTCGATGTAGAACTCAAGTACGGTCTACAGCGGGCACTACGCAGCTTCAATGTTTCAGTTGGATTGCACCAAGGGTCAGCTCAAAGCCCTTACCTCTTCATGGTTATAATGGACGCTTTTACATCGGACATCCAGGAAGAGGCTCTCTGGTGTACTTTGTTCACCAACTACATTGTACTAGTTGCCGAGGTCCAGAGCAGAATGAAGGTGAGGTGGCAAACGCTGGGGAATATTGGCCTGAAACTAAGTAAAACCAAAACGGAATACTTGTTTTGTGATTTCGGCGGTCTTTCCAGTCCTGTGCCTGTAGCCTTACCGGAAAGCCCATACCAATCTGCTCCGATTTTCGGTACCTCAGGTGGCTTGTCCAAGGGGATTGCGAGATAGACTGGGACGTAACGAAGGATCAACTCGGGATGGATGAAATGGCGACAGGTCACTCGAACAATTTGCGACCCACGGATGCCCTTCAAGTTAAAGGAGAAAATATACAAGTACGTGATTCGATCTGCAAATGCAAATGCTGAGCAGTGAAGATAACAGATGAAAAAAGATTGCATGCAGCAGAGATGAGAATGTTAAGATGGACGTGTGGAGTGACTAAAATGGATAAAGTTAGAAATGAGCATATAAGAGGAAGTTTGAAAGTTGCGCCTGTTACAAAAAAGATGAAAGGGAGTCGTCTGTCTTGGTATAAACAGACGACTACCTATTGATATGGATGGTGAGGGTGGGGAAGGCCAAATAAAAGATGGATTGTGTGAAGAATGGATGAAAAGACGTGTTGCGCTGACACCAAGTAATATGGGGCAAGGGCAGAAAGATGATGATGCGCCGAGTTAATGGAGAACAACGAGAAATTCTGTTCCATACAATGCTCCACTTAATGTGTCACTGGGAGATCCATTACTCGTCTATTTAACTGGATCAGCGGCTAATGGTGAGACTTTTGTAATAAAATGATTCAGACTATAATTGATTGAAAAATTCTAAACAGAACACAGTAATTCCATTGTTTTGAGTTTTCACTTCTGTCGGCAGTCCGTATGACTGCCTTTTTTTTTGCTATGACTTATTTTTGTTAGTTACAGTCTACGCTACCCATCAATATAAAGGTGTACCATAACAATGGTGTCATTATGAGACGGCACGGCGCTTACAAATTGGTGAGTACAATATACCAAGGTATTTGGATACAGGGTTATCATTTCAACCAGAGCACTAACTGTCAGCGACTGGTCACTACCTCCCATGGTCACCTGCATTTAGAGGCATCACAGAGCAAGCTATTATTTATACTAATACTAGCCAATGTCCATGGCTTCTCCCGTATTTTGCCCGGTAATTGTCCCACGGGATCGCACTACCGTGTTAAAAAATATCATAAAATTTAATCCAGATCCATTAAGTAAGAGTAGTTTTTGCGTGGAACGGTAACAAACATCCATACATCCATAAATTCTCACAAACTAGTAGGATTATAAAAAGGTAATTTTTTTAAGTTTGTATCTATGGAGTAAAATGGGGTTATCTTCGGACATACTGATTCGATTCCGAAAATTCTTTCGCGAGCAAAAGCTAGTATCTTACATGCCTGTAAGTTAGTATCTACACCCTTCAAACTGGATCACAGCGCCGTTGTTAGACACAATATCTATGAAATGAATATAAATGACGAATAGAAATGTTTTCCGCATAAAAGCTGTCAAACCGCACATAGTGTTAAAAAGTAAAAAGGTCCCTCTTTTCAGGTGGATTCAGTCTGATCCAGGTGATCTGGCGTGCTCGAACTGATTGTAGACGAAGTTGGATGTTCCTTCTATTTGCTCGCCAAATGGTCTGTTGTGGGAATATAAATGTTAAGTTCGTGAAAATAAGAGGTATGTTTCCGTACAAAAACCGTTACTCACCTGTCTTGTTTGACGAAAAACCTTTCATCATTCTGTTGCCTGATTCCAATTTATTTGGGATTGGCGCAGCATGTCTACTTTCATACTTATCTGTTGGTCACCCCCTTGCTAGCTAGCTATAGATAGCATCTTGACACAGTCCATCGTTTCTTTAGAAACGTTTTGTTTTAATGAAAATCAAAATAAAAATCTTATAGAATATATTTCTTTTCAGATGGGTATTCTGCCGTCCTGTCGCTAAAAGCCGTAAGCTAAAAAAGTTGTTGAAGTCGTGACACAGTACCTGTCACCACCGAACCTGTTCCCTCATACCTCCGAACCAGCTACCATATACCACCGTACCAACTACCATTACCACCAAACCAGTTACCTTACAGCGTTGGTGACGATCTCTGATAAAGAAAGCAATCATCTTGAAAAAGAAGAGTTCGACGCAGTAAGAAACATGAACACTGTCCGCATCTTCATTTCACACTTCGGGAACACGTGAACATAAACGACAATAACGCCACACGCGCTGATTAGCAGGGCAGTCATCTGGGTCTTCGGTCTTCACTCGACAGCGACACGCAGGGAATGAAGCGTGCGCGTTTTATTTTGTGACTGGCATCTCGTAGTTCAATCTAGGAGGTTGTCGTCTGCTTAACCGGACTATCGTGTAAGCCTTTAGTGTAAGGCCTCCAGCCAGGCATAAAAACTACTTGCAAACTAAGCGACTACACGCTAAGGGCACCCCCTGTGGGGTACGAGCCTCAGCTTAGGCCGTCGCTGGGGGAGGATAGCATGGGGACAGGCTGGATCTAAATGATATTATTATTTAGGGCTGTTTTAAAACTACTGGCACAGCACCGTGGGCTGGCTCGAGCGAAGGTCGGGGAGGGCAATGACCGGGACGACGCGACGGACTTCGACGGCGAAGACGGAAAAACGGGGGTCTGCGTCTGGACTTTTTAAGAGTGCTAGTTTCTTTGTTACTCTCCTGGAGGAGGGTGATAGCATCATCGGGAGTGACGATGGTATGCCTCGGATGGCGTACGGAACTAATGCGCGACGGTTCGTAACGGGCGGCCGCTGCGATCAGGGGATTACGGTGTTTAATGGCATTATCGAAGAAACGCTTCGAAAGACGTTTTATAAACTGAAGGACGGTAGGCATTTTAAGGTCTACGTGTAGACGGTCATTACGGACATAAAAAGTAGGGCCTCCCGTGACTCTACGTAAGAACCGGTTCTGAAAGGTTGGCAACCTATGGATGTACTTAGGCTTGGTATGTACGTACACGATGCAAGCGTACGTCATAATGGGACAGATCACCGCGGTATAGAGGCGCAACATGCACTTGAGTGACAATTTGCTTTTTGGCAAAATCATGAAATGAAGCACTGTATGTGCTACCCATATCAAAGGCAACTCGGTCGCGAGCTGCTTTGATTTGCGCCGCGAAGGACAGGTGGTTGTCAAGTAAGACTCCTAATAACGTACATAGTGATCGGGCTGAGCGCGGGTGGCTTATTTTTACGCGGTTTATTGAAAAGAACTGCCTAGCTCTTGTTGGGTTTCACCTCCATTCTCGATTTCCGGAACCGAGCGCCCAAGACATTGGCTGAGGTTTGGAGGGTGCGGTAAATAGCGTCGTGACTGCGACCAGTGTAAGAAAAGGCCGTTTCGTCTGCGAAAAAGGCTAACTAAGCCTTCTTGCTCTTGGGCATGTCGCTGGTGAACAAAGTAAAGGCAAGAGGAGAGACGACGGAGCTCTGAGGGACTCGGGCTAGAATGGGGTGAGGGGGAGACAGTGCATTCCCGATGCGATAGCGGAAGGTGCGATCCGACAGAAAGTCTCGTAGGATGAGCACGAGACGGTCTGGTACTCCCAATTTGTACAGCTTATATAGTAAGCCCTTGTGCCAGACTTTGTCGAAAGCCTTTGCTATGTCGAAGAATAACACACCCTTCATCGCTCCACGCTGAAAGTCAGCGCTCAAGTGTTCTACGATGCGGTGGGCCTGTTGTATACAAGAGTGTCTGGTCCTGAAATCGAACTGCTCGTTGGGGATAAGACTCTTAGCATCAGCGAAGTCTTTGAGTCGCTTATAAATAAGTCTCTCGAAGATTTTACTGAGGGCGAGTCAGAAGGGCCCGAGCGGGGAACTAAGTGCATGAGCACTGGTCGATGGTCTGAGTTAAGCTCATGTAAGGTCTCGATGGAACGCAACTTAAGGTTGACATTCTTGAGTAATAGTGCTATATCGAGTACGTCCGGACGTTGGTCGGGGTCCTGGGGATAGTGAGTGTGCTCCATAGGAGCGATGGGATCGAAATTGAGTATCTTCCTCTGGCAGAGGTCGTCGTGCTGTTCCAGGCGGGGTGATTGGCGTTGAGGTCCCCCACTATGATAACGGAGTCGCTCAAGCCGAAGAGATCGGTGAGAAGAGTGTGCTCCTCGGTCGAACCTTCGGGAGGGATACGCTGAGGTGATAGGGATCGGTTGATGACCGGAAAGCCAAGTCGACAGACAAAAATCTCGAGCAGAGACTCCAAGGGAGGGGGATCTTAGGGCAAACAGTGCAGTTCCTTTCTACAATAAATTAGAGTACCGCCATTGTGACAGCGTGACCGATCGTTGAGAACTATGCGTACTATGCACGAACCCTTTAAGTTCATCCACTTACTGATCATTCGGTGCTTATAATCTAACTAAACCCTAACTACTAACTACTTTATTTAGGGAACACCAAACACTGTATGCATTTCAGTAAGCCAGAGTAAGATGTTAAATATATATTTTTTTGGTTTAAAAAATGTCTTTTATTTATGTAATCTCTTAATAATTAAAATACGAGTATCGGCCCAAGGGTCTTGAGCGTGACTGCTGAGAATGAGATCCAGGGATCGATTCCCAGATCATTACTACGCGTACCTTATTCATCACAACACTATCACGACTATCAAAACGGCAGCAAGACGAAAAAGTGAGGAAGCCGGCATGTCCTAGATGCAAACATTCAAAGACATGTGACGTCTGCTAACCCGCACTGGGCCCGCGTAATGATTACGGCCTGGCTCACAAAGGGGTCCTCCCTTTGTCGCAGCAGTGGTGACATTATAGCCTGATTATGCTAATCAGTCAGTAAGGTACTACCCTCAGTCTAGTTCAAACCATCAGCTGTGTAGCTTCATTACAACTACATATGTAGCCTGTATTTTACATGGAGCGACTGCCTATCTGACATCCACAACCCAGTTAGTACTGGCTAATAGACGATACCCCTTGGTAAGACTGGTTGTCAGACGTTCAGGCTACTAACTATCTGTAACGAACGACTGTCAAAGATCTACAAATGACAGCCGGGACTAACGGAGTATCGGGCTTTCCGAGGCACGGAGGAAACTTGGTATGTAATGGGTGGTCACCCATCTACGGACCAACCTAGGCAAGTGCAGCTTAACCTCAAGCTCGAACCAAACGGCTTTTATTATTTTGCCACGAGCTCCTCTAGTCCATTACCAACCAGAATACAAGAAATTAAGTTTTGAATGCTCTTATGAAAACCACGCGTTAGTTATGTTGTATGATCAGATCAGGGGGACGAAATACCGATTGTCCGAGCTTCCTAACTAAATAGGGATGGGGTGCAAGTTCACTGTGCCGCCGCCGCCGGTGCAAATTGCAATATACAAGTAGGTACATACTTATATAGATGTAGTCCAGACGAATTCCGATTAATAACGCTGCCTGTGTAAACCGATCACGTGCCCATCGCGCGTAGTTTCCTTTTATAAAATTCCGCAGCGAATGATGCAAATTACATGTATTATACTAACAAAAAGTCTCGGCAACACGCGGCTTTTTGATTTGTTTATTCTGGGACGAGCGCGCCATACTATTCCCAAACCACTGCAACACCTAAAAGCCAGAATTAAAGTCAAAGTCATTTTTTTATAAAAAATACAATGTTGGTGTTATTTTATGTTGGGACTTTCAGCCTTTTACAAGCATTGCAATTATCATTGGCCTGCCTAATCGTCCTAAATTAGCATTTTTTAAATATTATTATTACTTAATTATTTCCTTTATGTTAGTATAATTAAATTGAGAAATTTTATTTATGTCAAAATTGAATGTCAAAGGATATGAATACAATTATTCAGCAATATCAATGGTTCCGTATTCCCATAATATCATAACGAAATCTCAAATCGAAGCGTTTGCGGATGAGGGGCAGAGCAACCCAGAATCAAACCAAATACCTTCGTAAAAATATCATTTGTTTACTTTTTGTTATAAATAAACGCGGTCAGGATAACCATTATTATACACTATAGTCAATACTTTTTCAAATATTTCCTAACACTGTATTTACGAGCCCGTTAAGTTCAAAAACGGGACATTTATTTTGTTAAAAAACAATGTTTTAAATTTTACTACATCAGTAGAAACTACGTTCAAATGGCAACATTATTTGATAAGAAACTATTGTTATCATGACTGACAGTGACATTGAGAAACCGGTGTGTTTTTCTGTCAGTGTCATTTTATTATTAAATGAGTAAGCCGCATTTCACTTTTACTGTGTAGTCTTAATTATATTGTGATAATAATTACACGTTTAATTGTGAAAGTTTGTGAAAAATAACCATGAGTGATCCAGACAAGATAAATACTTTGAATCGAAACAGGATCTCTTCGGTATGTCTTTTATTTTATTTTAAAACTTTTCTTTCTTGGTTTCCTAAAAAGATTTCTATGCAAATCAATATGCTGTGTTACTAATAAAAACCTTGATAAAGCTTTACTATTACTATGGCGTGTAATTAATTAAATAAGTAATATATAAATTACTTAGTTACTTATTATGGTTTCAGTCAGGTAATTTTTTTTTCAGTTCAAATTAGAGAAATATTTTACACTGACAAGACAATGGCATGTCTTAAAACCTGTACCTATTTATTTAGAATTTATACAGTACCAAAATTTTTAATTATGTTCATTTTACACTGTAATGTCCATCATTAAAACAGTTTAAAGTTTTATTCAGATTTGTAATTATTAAAGTTGTAGGTAGTGTATTCTACTTAGGAGCTTAAGCGTTGTTAAATCAGTTTTTTCTACTCAAAATACTGTAAAACTTACAAATCCTATGATAATGAAAAAAATATTAACTCGGGGAATCAATGTTGATTATTTTTGCCTTAGCAGGATTTTATCTTAATTGTTATATTGTGAAATAAAAACTTTTGAAACGTCTTTTACTCCACAATATAGCAATAGAAAGAAATGCGTTCCAATCGATTCTTACGCTTCAAGATAGAAAATTTCAAAGTCAAGTCTCTATCATATCTTTGTCTGTTCATTAAAATTTCATGATTAAAAATATATTATGCTCCAGCAAATACCCCAGATGGAAATACATCAGTTTCATGTCAGTATGCAGCTCAATACTATCTTTTTATCCTAAAGCCTTAAGGAAACTTTGTCAATTATACTATTTTGTTGCAAAACAAGTACTAATTTAAAACTAACTAATTATCCATATAGCACTTATCATTGCTTCCAACCAGCTCAATACTGAAATATTAGGGCAATATTAATATTGATGCAAACTTCACAAGGTGAAGAAACAAACATGTCCTAGATTCATTTTGTGGTTAAACCCCACTGGGCCTGCGTCGCAACAATGAGGAGATGACACCTATGTCACAACAATAGGAATGTTCTAGGCTAATTATACTAATCTACACAGTAAAAGGTCTTACTTAAAGTAATTAATAAAAAAAACTAAACTTATGATACCATTTTTCTAACTCAAGATCAACATCTGCCGAGCCTTTTCCGAACTACGTTGAGGTCGGCTACCAGTCTAACTGGATGCAGCTGAATACCAGTATTTTACTTGGAGTGACTGCCCATATTTTTCTAACTCAAGACATTTAGGAATAATTTTTAATATTTACCATCAGATGAGATAAGGGCTGGAGAATGAATATATGAGATGTCAATTTTATTGTTTAGAAAAACATATATTATTATGATAATTCTGGATAAACCATCCCTCACTCTGTTTAAACTTGACTCAGATGTTACATGTCACTTTGTAACTTTTTGTACAGCAAAAATGAATCATAATTGCCCGCAACTTCGTTCGCTTGGAATTTTGATGGGTTTTAAGGGTATGAAAAATAGATGTTGGTGATTGTCAGACCTATCCGATATGCACATAAAATTTCATACAAATCGATTCAGCCGTTTCGGAGGAGTTTGGTGACAAACACCGCGACACAAGAAATTTATATATTAGATTTTGCTGTGCCAGAAGTACAAAATCCATCTAGTACGTTACATTATTCTTCCTTGTTAGAAAAGATACCTTCTAATCTCAAGTATTATTTGCCATAAATTTGCGTGTTTTTAGGCGCCTGTATCAGTCAATAAATATATATAATAGCAGCTATAAAAGTGTATATCAGTTACACAGTCAAAATTTATCATTTTATTGCATTGATAAAGCAATGTGAATGTTTCCTTATTAAACAGTCAAGTTCAGGCAAAGTCAAATAATATTAAGTATGGATTTATTAAAATAGAAACTGGATTGTGGAGGTCACAACGGTAGTTGCTCCATGTAAAATAGGCTATGCAGTTGTTAAAAAAACAAACGGCAATAAAACAAGAAACTGGGGCCCTAAAATGGTTGTTGAATCATAATAGGATAATAATATAAATTGTGACCAATTTACGAATTGTACCGTAATTCATATTATTATCTTAATATCATCATCATCATTTTTAGGGTTCCGTACCCAAAGGGTCAAACGGGACTCTATTACTGAGACTTCGCTGTCTGTCCGTCCGTCCCTCCGTCTGTCACCAGGCTGTATCTTATGAACCGTGATAGGTAGGCAGTTGAAATTTCTACAGATTATGTATTTCTGTTGATGCTATAACAACCAATACTAAAAACAATAAAATTTAAGGGGGCTCCCATACAAAACAGTGTTTTTTTTGCTCGTTTCTATAAATAATGGTACGGAACCCTTCGTGCGCGAATTCAACTCGCACTTGGCCGGTTTTTATTCTCAGGCAACGAAGACTAATACATATTAAAACATTTACAAAAATTATTAACTAAGTACGTTAGGTCGGCGACGGAATGCGCTGAGTCGAGGTGTCATGTAGCCTTCCGCGAAAACGACGATACACGACACCCTTCGGCCAAAATTCCTCCTTAAAAGTCTCAATACAAGGTGTTGTTTTGCATTCTCGTCAAATTCAAGGAGGTAACTATGCGCTAATGATTCTCTTCCCAAATCAATAATAAAATGGGTAATTATTTTTAATTTTTTTTTCTTATTTACGGAAATTGGTAAGTGTGAACCACCCGTGTTTTAAACGCGGACCGTTTGGTTCTCGCCCTATAACCTTGCTTACACACTTACTAACACTCTCAAACGTTTATTCGACCATTTCTTATTCCCAAAACCAAGTTCATGGGGTTATTCTGAAATATTGACACACTTAAAAAACCAAAAAAAAACAGGGTTTATTATATAATTAACTAGGTACCGTAATTCTAATTGATTGTTTATGTCTTTTGTGACCACCTCCTGAAATTTGACGAGAATGCAAAACAACACCTTGTATAATGAGTCGGGACCCGCACCACAAAAGACTTAAAGTTAAATCTTGTGACGTGACTCCGACCTCTCGACTCTCGAGGTGAATTTGGTCTTGCTCTTTATATACTCCACGACCTCCTCTTTCGTCGTGGAGTGATGTAGATGGAACATGTACAGCTACGTCGATGGAATAGCGGAGCAAAATGTTCGGACCTGTCAATGCGGTTCCGCAATTATTGCGAGTGGGCTTCTTCTTCTTCTGTTCTACACGAATGCAGCCTTCTTTCTGTTTTCGGCTTGTTACTGGTGGCAACTAGCTCCGAACTTTCTCGGAGGGGCCCTGGGAACGCCTGGTATGTTTTGGTTGCCGCTGAAGCTTTGCTGGAGTAGCAATAATGGCAGCCGAGTAAGCACTTCCCGGTGTAATCGTGCTCACATTCGTCGGCAGGGGACGCGGGGAGGGCGGGGCGCGGTCGTGAATCGCTCGCATTCACGGTATCCGGTGGCGAGTCGAATGTTGCTGACTCAAAACTCCGCTGCGATGCACTGTATGCGCCGCGCCGTGACGTGTGCCGACGTTTGCTGTCCTCACGTGTGACCTACATACCGTGTTGCGTAAATCTGCTACCTCAGTAGATAAATCAATGATTTAGAGGTAGTAAAAATTTACAGTCGTTGAGTACGAGGTCCTGGGTTCAAGTTCCGGGATAAGCTAAGTGGTATTGGGTTTCCATTAGAAAATTATTCACAGTAGCAACCAAGTGTGATTTATGCTTGATAAATAACTTCATTTGTTATTAAAACATAACGGGCGAAATATATACATTAGGTTCACCACTAGGGTTACAGGCGTGATGTTATGTGCCTGGAAAAAAATATGCAGCATGCATATATTTTGGCAATTTTTCTGAGAATGTGCACATGGTTACTAATTAAATTAGTTATTAGGTACCTAAAGGTAAACATAGATAAGACTTGTTATCTGGACATCTCAATCTCAGTACCCAGTGTCAGAGATAGTTACTAACTGATCTTATACTGTCATTTACTGGAAATCTTCCGTGATTATCAATTGTTGAGCTCCCGATATTTCGACGCTGTTGCAAGCGCCATGATCGCGCGATGACTGGAGAATGTAGAAGAATGTGTGTAATGAATAAAAAGAATGGAGAAGAATGTGAATGTAGAAGTGTATGGTAAATAAATAATTAGGAGCAGACAAATCTGACTATCCTCATCTTAGTCTTTTGCTACGCGCACTACTGGAACTCGATACAAAGTCACGGCAAAACACACTCAACAATCAACAGATTTTTTGTGAGTCCTTATTATGAATGACGCCGGCTGTTCCTTTTGAGCATTCCTAACACTGTATTCCACGTACTTGACAATTTGAAGCCATCCGCTTTAAAGTTTATTTTTTAAATTTTGTAGTTAAGTAAGTTTCACCAACTCAAGTATCTCAACAAGAGGTTCAGTAAATACGAACGAAATTAGACGTAAAGGGATCAAATTAGGAATGAAAGTTCGTAGAGTATTGGTGTACGGCTTGATTGAAATATAAACTTGGTTGTTTTAATCTAAATTTACCTAGTTTCGAGATTATATAAAAAACAAAACCAACTTAATTACTCTTTGATAAAGTTTGTAATCGATCGTCACTTGCAGATGCGTCGAAACTGAAACGTTTGTTACCGAACTAAGAAGGCTCAGGATTTGCGCATATTTAAACTTGTTCTGTGGTGTTCCCACTACTTGCACCACTGTGCAAGCATAAGGATGCTGCGGCGACACTGGCGGGTAAAGTGCAATTCGTTGTAACTGAGAGTAGCTAGAGGGTCTAGTAGTGGTAGATATAGTACAACAAAGTATTAATAGCAGTAGGTACAGTTCTGTTCAAACTTTTTGGCGGCTCGGAAGTTAGCTGCGAGTGACGGTCTGCGCATTATACAGTGAAGACGATGCGTCCTCTGCGCAGTTTTACGTTACATGTTTCGAGCCGCCTTGATGTTTGAACCGTTTGCGTTGTACTTATGTAGACCGTCACTCGCTGCTTACTTCCGAGCCGCTATAAAGTTTAAACAGAGCTAATGTAGTAGTAGTTTCAAGGAGCCATTTTAAAAAACGCTTGTAAAAATCATCGGGTCAAGAAAGCTCGAGGTGGTCGTGACTAAATAATAACAGCCGCACGGACTGATCTTAAGAGGTAACTCTAGTGGGCCTTTCTCCATACAAACGTATTCCGCTGTTTTCTTCGTGGTCTGATTACTACTATGCCCCTATCATTCCCTTTTTTTCAAAACATAATCACTAAAAGAATTATGACAATCCAAAAACCCGAAAAAAAAAAAAGCCCCTTTTTACCGCTATGTTCAGACGACTATCAGACAAATTAGATAAGTTTTTAACAAAAAAGAAAATAATAAAAGCATAGATATACTTTTCCTCTAAATTTTGATATAAGAATTATTTAGATCAGTTTAGTTTTGAAGAAGAAAACAGCGGAATACAAAACGTCTTTTGGTAACGATTTTTGTAGGTAAAATCAACCTGAGCTGCAGCTGTCCCTTTCGCTCTTTACGGGGGCTTGGTCGGGCGCAGCGCGACGGCAATAGTTTCTTCAAATATCTATTCTTCAAATTCCTCGGGGCTAGAGTCCCCTCTTTAGGTTAAGCCGTGCTTGCCTAGGTTGGTCGTTGGATAGGTGACCACCCATTACATACCGAGTTTTTCGAAAGCACGTTAAGCCATTGTTACTACATATACTGACGTGATAGAATTTTTGAAGTGAAACTTCTTATGCGACTTCCAACAAGTTTAACGTTCTAATGGAGGGGGAATATTTTCTATTACCCACTAAGAGATGGCGCTATTACAAGATTTGTGACTACGTAGTTCTACCTGGTACGCAAGATGGCGTGCAAACAGTCATGCATTCGACTCTTCGGTGTGACCAGCCTTCGCTCAATTTCCATGAGTAGAATAACCTCGATAAACTTATATAAAAAAGTGTACAACAATAAAACAATAAAATATTATTTAAATGCTCAATAAAATAACGAGAGTGAATGCGTGACACTCGAACGCATGCGTGTAGTATTACGAAGTTTCACTTCTTCCGCGCGGAGGGACTCCACGCACTATAATTTTTTTTATCACGAAAGATCAAAAGTCTACATCCGCGATTGAAAACCGCAAACAATAGGAAATAATACTTATTCGTCACTCATTCTATGGAAAAAAATAGATTTGAATGACGCATAGATTAATCATGCCATAAATTCTAACTAAATAATTAGTGACTATTAAAATTGGCACTTCCTAATCCTAATTCTTATCAAACAAATCATTGGACAGGTCATACTTTGATGTTCTGCAAAATAATCGCCAACTTGACGGTTCGATGGCATTTTGATACTTATTGCTACGTCATTAAAAGTATTTTTAGTTTAAACTGTAAATAGTTATCTTTGACTGGGATTATGTTAATCCGTAGGATTTGAAAAAGAGTCGTGAAAAAAACAATTTCACAAACACTTTCTTTGCAATATCATCATCTGCCTAGCCTTTTTCACAAACTATCTTGGGGTCGGCTTCCAGTCTAACCGGATACAGCTGAGTACCAGTATTATACATGAAGCGACTGCCTATCTGACATCCACAAACCAGTATTTAACTGGGTAATACGATACCCCTTGGTAAGACTGGATGTCAGACTTTTTGGCTTCTGACTACTCGTAACGACTGTCAAAGATCTACAAATGTCAGCCGGGACCAACGGCTTAACGTGCTTTCCGAGGCACGGGGGAAAGTCGGTATGTAATTATGGTCACCCATCCACGGACCGACCTCGGTAAGCACGGCTTAAAGATCGTCCCGGGCGGCTGTTATTATTTAGCCACGAGCTCCTCTTCTCACTTTCTTGGCAATAATTTAAGGTTTAATAATACTTAGGTCTTTAGCCTGCTGCCTGACAAGGTTAAGGACATTGTTTTCTATATCATTATCATCTGCCTAGCCTTAGCCTGCCTAGCCTTCCCAACTATGCTGGGTCCGGCTTCCAGTCTAGCCAATACCAGTGTTTAAATAGAGTTACTGCCTATCTGACCTCCACAACCCAGTTAGTACTGGGTAATACTCTTGGTAAGACAGACTTTCGGGCCACTGACTACCTGTAACGACTGTCAAAAATTTACAAATGACAGCCGGGGCCAACACGGCTTAACGTGCTTGCCGAGCCACGGAGGAAATTCGACATGATCGATGTGATGGTTGGCCACCCATCCAATGACCAACCTATTTACGCGCCGCTTAACCTAAAAGTCGACCCTAGAGGCTGTTATAATTTAGCCACAAGCTCTTCAAGGTCATTGTTTTCTATGCCTTATTATTATTGAAAAATGTTTTAAGTATTCTTGTTAGCGTTACTGATAATAAGCATGGTGTTTTGCTCAATACCTGGCTCGTGACAAATGATATTGGGGTTTCTCATCAGGAATTCCTCAGTAGCAGGCTGGAGTTTGAATTTGTGCCCGTTAGATGGCAATAGACTTGACCCCTATTAAATAGGACGTGAACATAACTGGCGAAATGTGGGTGCACTGTTGGGACACCTCTGCCTTACCCTTCTGGGTTTACAGTCGTGATGTTATGCATATTAAATCAAATTGTTGTGTATCTTTGAAGGTATGTAAAGGACAGGTCTTTAGCCAGACAATTATGGTCATTGTTTGTTTATTCATATTGTGTAAGAATCCTTGAAGTTTGTATTTGTCTAAATATTTCACCATAATCCCAACCCATCGAACTCGACAAACAAGATTATAATACCGAACTGCTTACAAAGATTATTTCTGTACGTCTACCATGAGTTGTCATAGTTAGATCGCTTGACGTAACTGCAATAGTTCCGTCAATAAGCAAATACTATAGTTAGCTTTTTCAATGGTACCATGAGCTGTGTTGGTGCTTACTACCAAATTCTAAGCAAATGAAGCCCAAACTCGAAGTCGCTGTAGTTTAGTTTACTACACGATGACGTAGGATAGATAACTATAGTGACTCATACTGCGCATTTTAGTACCCAACTATCCGCTAAAAAAATGTATGAAAACTTTTACAGCAAAAGTTTTCATACATTTTTTTAACTACAGACGCTAGCGAGTATAGATTGTTAAAACTCTGAACTTTATAAAATACTGCGAAGTCCGAGTTCGTTTTGATGCTCTTCTCAGAGTCGTCCGGGTAGGAAACACCGAAATCATTAAGTTAGAGTAAGTATATAGGGTGTAAAACACCTCTTAACGAAGCCGAATGGCACTGGTTCTCCCTGTCATTGCGATCATTTTTTTGTTCTACACCATACCTGGGAACCTTCTAGTTACGGAGATATTAGGGGTCAAAGTTCCAACTTTCTGACAAGTATTTTTTTAAATACAAGTTTTTAATGTAAGATTTTTACTTTAAACACCTCCACGACCCCCGTTTTATTCAATCCGTCCATCAGCACAATGTTTTGAGTGCGTTACATTGAGTTCTACCACAAAACATGATTTTACACCCCCCAAAAAATTTCCGTTTCCCAGCAATAGTTTTTGCGTAAAGTTACTTAGTTTCATGTACAGAATGCTTGGTTGACGGCTTCGTGATGAGGTGATTTACACCGTGTATATTGATTGTTGATTATAAATGTTGATGGATGGAGAGGAAGAGATAGACCCAAGAAACGATGGATGGATTGTGTTAGAAATGATGAAAGAAAAAGGAGTTAATGATAGCGAAAGAAAAACACTTGTTGCGCCGACCCCTAGTAACATGAGACAAAGGTAGGATTTGAAAGGCCAAGTGCGAGTCGAACTCGCGCACGAAGGGTTCTGTACCAATATTTATAAAAATACTTTTTTATATGGGAGCTCCCTTGAATATTTATTTTATTCTGTTTTTAGTATTTGTTGTTATAGCATCAACAGAAATACATAATATGTAGAAATTTCAACTGGCTACCTATCATGGTTCATGAGATACAGCCTGGGGACGGACGGACGGACAGCGAAGTCTCAGTAATAGGGTCCAGTTTGACCCTTTGGGTACGGAACCCTAAAAAAGGAGTTAATGATAGCGTGACGGATGACTGGCGGGAATGGAAGAAAAGTACGTTTGCGCCGACCCCAAGTAACATAGGACAAGAGTAGGAAGATGATGTGTTTAAAAGCGTTTGTAAAAATCAATTTACAGAATAAACATTGGATAATCTCTTTAATCACGCCGCTCTGTACTACATCTCCAAATAAAGTCGACAGGGGTCGCAACTCGCGAGGGCACCGACCCCTCGAGTTAACTGAAGCAACCCTTTTAATGCCATCGACCTTGAAAGGGAGAACATTCACGGTCAGGGTCACGGTCTGCGAAATAGGGAACTGGAAGTGCACTAGAGGTACACCTCTGGAGTCTAGGCGTGATGTGATGTTACTTTCCACTTTTACTGTTTATCAAGGTTTTTATTTTATCTGAATTTTACAACCAACGTTCGATTTTCAAGCCCTGACGTATATTAGTTTCCCTATTTGAAACGGATTTT
The DNA here is from genome assembly GCA_963082945.1 of Cerastis leucographa. Classification (NCBI taxonomy): domain Eukaryota; kingdom Metazoa; phylum Arthropoda; class Insecta; order Lepidoptera; family Noctuidae; genus Cerastis; species Cerastis leucographa. The sequence goes on along the minus strand of OY720369.1, from coordinate 1,157,777 downwards.
CTAAAGATTAAGATATATTTATTGCTTAACTGTGTACATTAAGTTCTTATTAATAAACATTACATTTTTGGTTTCAACACCATAAGTCTACCCATAAGTCGGATATGCAATAGTATTTTAGGAAATTAGGGGCTTACTATCATTATTTTTATCAAAAAGATTTATGCAGATTATAAAAAATAAATTAATTTTTTTTTTTTTTTTTTTAAATTAAAAATTTAAAAAATGTGGGTCCGCTTTGTTTGTATATATATTTTTATGTACTAAGCGGTCTACTTAGCGGTCCCCCGACGCTACGACGCTTGGATTAATTTTATTTTTGGTTTTTTAGAGGTGTCCGTCGGGGGTTTCTTAAATTTTTAATTTAATTTTTATTTCATGCTTTTTAAACTTAAATTATTTTTTCTTAGCCTTGAATGTCCCACTTCTGGGCATAGGTCTACTCCCATTCCTTCCACTTTTCTTGGTGTTGCGCCTCTTCTCGCTTATTAACGAAAACAAGGAAAGATATGAATTTAAAAAAAAAAACTTGAGCTTATAGGGGGAAGGGGGGGTGTGCAGCCTACCCCCCTGGCGATGCCCATGGTGAGAAAGTGACTAGAATTCAAATTTCCAATCAACTAGCCCCGTAGAAGTTGTTTAAATCCCTTCATCAACTACAAAAGAGGTGATGAGCTTCAAACGGCTGAGCAGATTTTCTCGAAACATAGCTAAGAACACTCTCGATTAAAATACCTTTCAAATGACACCAATTTTATCAAAATCGCTTCATCCGTTTGGGAGCTACGATGCCACAGACAGACACACAGATACACAGACACACAGATACACAGACACACAGATACACAGACACACAGATACACACGTCAAACTTATACCCCTCTTTTTTGGTCGGGGGTTAAAAATACATTATCAATTAACATTTTTTTCAAATAATTTTAAGAGTTTTTTAAAGTGAAACTTTTATTACGTCGTCTCAAACTTTTTCGTCTGTGTGTTGCATGTCGCGTGACGCTCAGCCGTGGAGTACTCCACGTTCGTACTCCGCGTTTTATACGTTTTATACCCCTAATGGAATATTATTCCAAAAATTTAGTTAAATGTCTATAGTGTGAAAAAAAGTTTCACTTTTACCGTTGTTCCATAAAACCACAATCCTTTTAATGTCCAGCGTTTCGGAGATTAGCCGCAGCAAACAGATAGACAGACAAAACTTTTTTTTGCACTCAGTGAATAGCTGTTATTTTAAAATTGCAAACAACACTTATTTTTTTTAAACACCAGCACAACTTCGTTTGCGTCACATTATCCTCGTTACACAACGTTTTTCATTGATGCTTCGCCCCTATTTTTTGTAATTTCAGGAACTACTGTTCATTCGAACCAGTAGTTCCGAGATTAGCACGTTCAACCTGACCAACAAACTCTTCAGCTTCCTAATAATAGTATAGATTTGTATTAAGTAGATAACGATATACAGTATGTTAGGTTAAACGAGGGACATATTGAGGGAGGGTATTCAGTATTCGATTCTCGTCCCAAATATGTAAAAAACCTATAACGTATATAGAAGAATATTTAATTTAGTTTTGTTTAGTGCCTAGATATTTTGGACTGTCCTAAGCCAGGTAAGTTTTAAGTATGAGGGGAAAATGGATTATACCTAAGAATCATTGCCCCGCTCACATGTTCTGCGATAGTATTAAGTCGCTAGCGCAAGGGTGTATACACGTTGCGTGTCATTTGCGAAAACTTTGGTATGGTTCTGTCTGTTATTTATCAGTGTTTTTTTTTTTGTTTATAATTTTATTAGTATCATGTTAGCATGTACTATTATGGGTTTGAATATGTCCCTCGTTTAAACTAACATACTGTATATTGTTTTACACCCAGACTGAAAGTATTGGCATTCTAACAGTCAATTATAAGAAGACAATCCTCCTTCATAACACCGTTGTTTATCTTAAAAAAAAACAATGCCGATTGTCTTGGAACAATAATCGAGGGATTAGTTTCTGTGGTTGAATCACAGACTAACCTCCAAGTGTGGGGCAATGTTCGCGATAACGGGAAGGCGTGTGCTGTTGTCAGGTACCTGTAAGCAGATATGATTATTATCAACAGTATTTCAGCTGGTATTTACCTGTGTTAAACAGGTAAATACCAGCTGAAATACTGTGTTTTGTAATCAATGCGTTCTATTCCTGGCTAAGAACATTGATTTTTCAAAAATCTAATGAAACACTTTTAGTTATAATCAAAATCTGGCTCGAGACTCCTGTGATTTTGTTTCGCTATTCGTCATTCTTTCGAAATTGGCCATCCACGCCCATTTGAAAAATTCAAAGTGTAGATATACTTTGAATTGGGGTAGTGTTTCAAATTGGAACAAATGGTCTAAATCGGCTCACACACACATGTTAAACATTTCTTCAGGGAACACGATTCTTGTAAGTCGGTACTGTCGCATGGAGACAAGTGAAATCTATATACAAATAAATACAATCGAAGTGTCTGTTTTTAATTTCTTATTCTAATAATTTATTTATTTTTTAAGATACCTAACCGCTTTTTACTGAGTGCATATAAAATTAAATTAAATTTATTGACACACGCAAGTTAGGTAAAATACAAAGAAAAACAAAATTAAGAGCATTCAAAGAAAGTAAACCTATATACGGTACTTATAACAAAAATTGTATTGTCTGTCTGTCTGTTTGTTCCGTCTAATCTCCGAAACGGCTGGACCGGTTCTGACGGGACTTTTACTGATAGACGCTGCTAATGATGCTTATAAGGAGTAACTGCTAATTTAGTTTTAGAAAATAATTAGGGTTCCTTGCAAAAAAAACCCTTTAAATTGCTAACAAAATCCGATTCGAATAGGGAAGTAATATTTTTATAATAATTTTATGCGGACGAAGGTCGCGGGCAACAGCTAGCGTTTAGTATTGTGTAGTACAACATAACAAAAAGTTTTGTTAACAATCCTAACACCAGCACGGACGCCACTTTGATTTATCAAAAATAGTTGGTTTACTGGTTATCTTCATGCTGTGACCGAGGCGTGATGACAATAACTTATCTTACTGATAATTTGCAATACCTTTGATAAAACTATGACTCCACAACATGGACAGGGTAGGTCGTGGGTTCGAATTCAGCCATTTTTGTTTAATTCAACATCACTACTCTAATAACGATGAAGAATTACCGTGTGAAAACCGGCATGTCCTAGACCCAAACATTTCAAGACATTTGACCTCTACCAACCAGCACTATGCCCGCGTGGTGAATAACAGCCCACTCCCTGTCATAAAGAGGAGATCTGTATCCCAGCAGTGGGAACATTATAGCTGATAGATAGGCCTCAGCGGCCTCCGCTAGATGCAGTATTATCACAACTTTCCATACAAATCAATCGTGTCACCGTTTACTTGCACTACAGTACATCAATCGAAATATACATAGAAATTTTACATAAAAATAAAAATCCGATTCCTACAAAAGTGCATTACCTACCTACCCGGTCTAAATGTATGGAACAATTCTTTGTTTTTAATACTTACAGTATGTACTAATATGTGGTAACATTTTGTGCCTCTAAAGAAATGGACGGCCCTTTAAATGGCGGTCCGTGACAGGGACAGAAGTTCTGCCTTCTACACACTTTTGTTTGTCATTATGAATTTCGCCGTCTGTGTCAAATATCTTAGTAGCCATGGCCATCCGTTTTATAGCTCTCCCTTCGCGTTTTAGGCTATCCCTTCTCCCCCTGATTAAAGATTAAAGGACGGTCCCTAACCTTAACTTTTACTGTTTATTCCCTTGTTTCTAACTGTACCAAACTCCACTCATACCGATACCTGCCTACATCTTACACTTCTCTTCTAACTATCTACTATTACATTTCAGACCTATCCTCATGACTACCGAGGAGTCCCGACCGGTGATTACGAAGACGACCGAGCGGAAAAGCCCTGGCAGCGGGTTAACTCATACATTATTTATTCATTCTCTTTTACTTCAGTTTGCATTTTGAACTAGTTCATTTTTCTACTTCACTTTGCATATTGAACTAGTTCATTTTTCTACTTCACTTTGCACCACTAGTTGATTTTTCAACTTAACTTTGCACAAATAGTTGATTTTTATGCTTCACTTTGCACAATTACTTAATTTTTCTACTTCAGTTTGCACAACTAGTTGCTTTTTCTACTACACTTTGCACAAATAGTTGATTTTTATACTTCACTATGCACAATTACTTAATTTTTCTACACTTTGTACAAGTAGTTCAATCAATGGACCCAAGTTTTGTCATATTAACAAGATCCATTTAAATTACTTCACTTTTCATCCATTTTCTACCAACAGTTGTTAGTTGGTTTATTTATACTTCACCTTGCATTGTTTCATTTCACTTTACGCAAATGCACAGCTATTTCATTTATTAAGAAAAGTAATATAAATAATGCCTACTTACATTATTCATATCATTTTCAATAACAGTACTAAATTCTGTTCCATTACTGTCATGTTCACACAACAAATTTACCATGAAAATCACCATGTAAATGGTCTATGGTATGTATTATTTCACCATTTACTGCCTCATTTAACACCTTCCAAGCATGTATTTTTATTCAAAAGTTTTTACTACCTCATTTATCACCTTCGAGCATGTATTTTCATTCAAAACTTTTTAATCCATTAACAATAGATTAAACTAAGCAGTGTCTTTCGATTTTTTAGTAATCTGGTTTTTAAGACTTTAATTCTAAGAGTAAATAATCTTTTAAAACAAAATAATAGGTTATCTGTTAATAATCGTCCATGTTGACATATTCGACCTGATTAATAAATACATGTTATGACATATTCGAATAGATTGTTATATATGGGTTGTTCTACGTCATTAGAGAAATATGTTTTTTTTTTAGATAGTTTTTTTTTATTTATGTATTATTTTAGGTTGTCAGAAGAGGACTAAGAAAAAATGGCAGTCATTTGAATGACCCTGTCAGAAGTGTAAGTTAAAAATTAAATCAATGGGTGTTTTTTTTGGGAATTGTGACGTTTTTTTCAAATGGGATATGTTTTTTATATACTTACATGGTTTAGTTTTGGTTCCATAGCGTATGGAAAAAGTAGTAATCCTGCGCCGACTGAAATGAACAAAAAGGTTTATTTATTGTCTTTAAAACAAGAAACACCTTAAAACTAAACAAAATAAATAATCGAAGCTTTTAATGCCAAGATGCTCAGTTTGAAATCAGATTAAAAAAGTAGGTGCCCTTATTACTTTATCACCAAATCAGAAATTAGTGGGACAATCTCGGTTATCATCAAACTAATAGATAAAATCACAAAAAAGAAGAATTCGGCGATAAAAAAATAGCTATTCCACACATACCCAATATTTAAAAACAGCTGTATAGGTTTTGTAAAACTCAATATCTATTTCTAATTCACTTTTCAAAATACTTAACCGTATTAAATAAATTCAGAATACAAGTATCTTTCAAGTCTCTTAGGAGCAAAGTGCATTAAAAAACATTACTGAATAATTTATTACTAAGATTTTGTCTAAACTCTAATGATAATTTAGTTTTAGTCAAAATTTGCCTGAGACTTGGTTTATTTTTTTACTATTTCTAATCTTTTTACATTTGGCCATCAAACAGCTGTTTGTGTATGTGAGTTTAAATGTTTGTAAACGCACCCACGACACAGGAGAAATTCCTAGCGTGGGGCAACGTTTTTTTTTTAACAAAAAGAAAAAAAAAAACAAACAAGATTTGAAAAAAAAATAATTCTGTATGCTAGGTATTCAAGAGGCGTTTCATTTCACGCAACGTTCATATACTTAATAATTTCTTTTTTCATATTCTAATTTGGTCGCCGCTTTCTAACAAAATCAAACTAACCACATACTAATTTCTACATAAACGGTACTAGAATATTAGCATATAATATCTTTTTTGACCGACTTCCAAAAAGGAGGTGGTTATGTATTCCACCAGCAACTTTTTTTTTTGTTTCATGTATGTTCACCGATTTCTCTGTGATTGCTGGTCCGATTTTTGTGATTATTTTTCATGTGGTAGAGGAAGCTTGCGCGGTGGTCCCATATAAGTTTCATTAACTTTACTGGGGTACGTATTTTATCTTCTTCATGATGATATTATACTAACTTCTTGTTACATTGTAAAATTTAAATATGACAAAAAATTCTGTAGTATATCAGTACTAAAAAGGGGAAATTAAAATGAAAAGCAAAAAAAATAACCAACTATCAAAAAACAAACCTAACTTTACTTTCGGATGTCGGTGGCAATAAAGTCAATGAAACAAACTAAGTCACCGACTTTAAAAAAAATATATTTCTTTTTTTTATATTTTTTAAGTCTGTTATTTTTTTTTTCAAAACAATTTCTAAATTCAAATTCATTTAATGATTTTGTGAACATAGTATAATTTATTTTTACTTTTTGTGATATAATAAAACAATAAATATAATTTAGTAAATGTTCCTTTTGCTTGTATTTTTATTAAATGTTGTGTTTTTGTGATGTTTATAAAGGCAGTGTTTTATATTGTGGAAATGTCTATATATTTGGTGTCTTCAGTTCTTGACTTCAACGTTGGTCTAGTGGTGGCAAACGCGACTGCTGAGTGAGAGGTCCGGGTTCGATTCCCAGATAGGGTAAAATATAAATGGTTTCAGTGAGATTTCCCAGAAGCAAGCCGGAGTTGCGTTTATTGATTGATAGCAATATTGTCAGGAGTACATTAACTCACGAAATAGGGGTGTTACTTTAATCCTTTTCTCAACCCTTGCTTAGAAAACAATCACGCTGCTTAACATTTTCTGTGCTAAGCTCCCAGCATAGTTCTCGAGCAAAAATTCGTTCGAGTGCCCACAACCCGGCTCCTGAGCCGTCGTGATACGTACTTATGACTTGTGCATACCATACCATTCTTTTTTATCTTATGCAACCTTTTTTAGTAAGCAACGACTTATTGTCGGGCCTACGCTGTCCTCCCACACTTAAGTACTAACGCTGTAACTTCAAATATTGTTAAACCAAATAATTTTAAAACAATAACCATGAATTTTCTTGCCGATTCTTCTCCATAGGAAACGACCAACCCGAACCGTGCACCTTTTGTCGACGTTTTATAAGTGCCTATGGCCTATGTAAAATAAAATATTTTGATTTTCAAGTAATAATTATTTATTTGAGCTTAGCAGCGAAAGTGTCAAGCAGCAGTAGTGCTATCTGCTATCACACGCAGCAACATTGACGATGAGCTCGGCAGCATGCTCTGTTTCTCTCTCTAGCAAAGGACGGTTCTGAGCAACAGACAAGGATAGGAGCTTAAACTTTGCTCCCGCTAATCATCTTCCCCAATTAATATTTCAGGTACCAAGCACACTGCTTATCGTAGTACTAGGAGTCTACTTACTGTTGGCATACTTCACTCAACTAGTGGAAGATGATTTGCCTGCTATTATATCCGATAATGATCTTCCTGAAGATGTGAGTATTTTTTTTTAATTTTCATCGTTATTGGCTCAAGAAAACAAGTAAGTATGCAATAACTGAGGTAAATACAAGGTGTTGTTTTGCATCCTCGTGAAAATTCAAGAGGATATCACAAAAGACATAAATAATCAATTAAAGTTACGGTACCTAGTTAATTATTAATAAACGCTGATTTATTGGGTTGTTTAAGTTTGTTAGTATTTCAGAATAACCCCCTTAACGTGGTTTAGGGAATAAGAAATTATCGCAAAAACTTTTGAGACTGTTTTTATGTATGAAAGGGTGATTATAGGGCGAGGATCAGACGGGCCGCGTTTAAAAACACGGGTGGTTCACACTTACCGATTTTCGTTTACAAGAAAAAAAAATTACCTACCCATTTTATGATTGATTCGAGATGAGAATGATTAGCATAGTTACCTCCTTGAATTTGACGAGAATGCAAAACAACACCTTGTATAAATGGCTAGGTTTGTCTATGACTTCTTCTACGAAGAAGAAACGTAATACAAATTGTTAGGTATGGTCAAGGACAAACAAAAAAGCCATGACAGTGGTGGTGCTCGTACGAAAAATATGGCGATGCTGCAGCCATACTACCTTTGCAGAAAAAAGAAGAAACTTAGCAACTTTGAAAACAAAGCAAATGGATCCTTCTGTGTATTGGATTTAAACAAAGGGAGTTAGGTTACCTTCTAAGAGCGTTTACGCCTTACGACAGTCCATACAAACTCACAAGTCTTTATTTTCCGAAATGACTGAACCGATTTTAATGAAAGTTCATACGACTAAGCAGGATACATAGATTCAAAAAGTTACTAAAAACATTTTCGAAATTAGTTTTATTGTAGTTTTAATGTTATATAATTAATGAAATTGCTTCCTCTCTCCAAATTCACTTATTTGCTGTGCCCGACAGGGTCCATATGATCTAATTATAAGTTTACCACCTAAGAATAACATGTGGAATGCAATAAAAGTATTGAGTATTGAGTACTAGGGCAGCATAGACAGTTGATGTTACTTACATGCTTTCATTCGTAGAACTCGGACACATTCAGTGAAGAGACAGCGCGCCTCTATTTGGACCGCATCGTCGGCTTGGAGCCGCGCGTGTCCGGCACTGCGTTCCACCTCACTTCAACCAGGGACCTGAAAGTGATGCTCGATCATATAGCGTCTCAAGCTACTCAGGTTGTGAAGACTGATTGGCAGATTGCTTCGGGTGAGTTTTTAAACTTACTTTAACGGCGTGTCGCAGGAAACTAGCTTGCCTGAGAGATATTTCTCGACGGCATGTAAAGCCAAGTCAGAGGCCCATGGGTGGCATGAAAATTCTGATACGGTGTTAGGTACTAACTTTGGATAGTCCAGCAGGCCAAAAACAACTATACCGGCTTGCTAGAGCTAGAGAGAGAATGGCGAGGGATGTGTGTCAGATTAAATGCGTAAAAGATGAAGGGGGAATCGTTATTTCAGATGATGAGAAAATTAAGGATAGGTGGAAGGGATACTTTGTAAAACTGATGAATGAGGAGAATGACTGGAGTGGTGTGCTAGACAATAAACCAGTGAATCAGGGGTTAGTGAGAAAGGTTTGTATGGATGAAGTCAGAATAGCAGTGAATGGGATGAAGAATGGTAAAGCATTAGGACCAGATGGAATACCGGTTGAAGTGTGGAAGTTATTGCGGGTGGATGGTTGGGCGTGGTTAGCTTTATTCTTCAATAAGTTGTTGCAGGAGGAAGCCATACCTGACGAATGGTGTAACAGTTCACTGGTGCCCATCTTCAAAAACAAAGGTGATGTGCTGGAGTGCAATAACTATAGAAGAATAAAGCTAATGTCGCACAGTATGAAAGCATGGGAGAAAGTTATTCCTCTTCCTGGTGATAATGGACGCTCTTACGTCGGACATACAGGAAGAGGCTCCCTGGTGTATGCTGTTTGCTGACGACATTGTTTTAGTTGCCGAGAGTGGCCTAGAGGTCCAGAGCAGATTGAAGGTGTGGTGGCAAAGATTGGAGAATGTTGGCCTGAAAATAAGTAGAACCAAAACGGAATACTTGTTTTGTGATTTCGGCGGTCTCTCCAGTCCTGTGCCTATAGCCCTTGCCGGAACGCCCATACCGATCTGCTCCGATTTTCGGTACCTCGGGTCGCTTGTCCAAGGAGATGGTGATGTAGACCGGGACGTAACGCAACGGATCAACTCAGGATGGATGAAATGGCGACAGGTCACTGGAACAACTTGCGACCCACGGATGCCCCTCAAGTTATAGGGGAAAATATACAAGTCCGTGATACGACCTGTCGTACTGTATGGATCGGAATGCTGGGCAGTGAAAAAGACGGATGAAAAAAGATTGCATGCAGCAGAGATGAGAATGTTGAGATGGATGTGTGGAGTGACTAAAATGGATAAAGTTAGAAATGAGCATATAAGAGGAAGTTTGAAAGTGGCTCCTATTACCGAAAAGAGGAAAGGGAGTCGTCTGTCTTGGTATGGACATGTGATGAGGAGGGATGGAACACATGTGAATAAAAGAGTGATGAATATGAATGTGGATGGATGGAGAGGGAGAGGAAGACCAAAGGAAAGATGGATGGAATGTGTGAAAGATGATATGAAGGAAAAAGGAGTAAATGATAACATGACGAATGACAGAGGAGTATGGAGAAAAGAGACGTGTTGCGCCGACCCCAAATAAAATGGGTCACGGGCAGGAAGATGATGGTTAGGTACTAACCACAACGTAAAGAAAGAACAACAACGGCGAACTGGGGAGTTAATTCCGTCACTTCGTCTCCCCGGTTAAAACATAAGGAAGTGATGAAAAGCGGACACAGTTAGGGACTGTCTTATATTATTTCGACGTTCAAAAAGTGTTGATTAATATTCAGGGTGTAACGGAAAGGGTATATACATACTTAAGAGTGTGCTACAAACATGTTTCTCCATCGGACAAACATCGTAATAGCGTAAAAATATCAGCCGCCCCAAACATTTGGGTCGAACAGGTATTGCAATTTTGTATGGGGCGGCAGTTTTTTCGCTGAAAGACATGTTTAATGATGACAAACATGTTCAGTTTGATGGCCTGTAGCACACCCTTAAGTATGTATATACCCTTTCCGTTACATCCTGTATAATATATTTATTCAAAAATTAGAATCGGCACAATTAATACAATATAAATCTTAGAAATAATAAAGGTATAACAAAGTTCAATACCTGTAGCCCTGTAGTAGGTTAAACCTGTATCACAGGCGACATGTCTGCAATAATCGCTACTTGGACAACCGATTTCCTTAAAAAAATAAAACACTAAAGTTATGAAATGGGTTAGTAAAAATTAATATATTATGATAAACCTAATTTATTCAAAACGCTAATAAAACTTACAAACAAAAATAATGTAGGTCAATAAATTCTAAGGAAAACAATTAGTTGCACTTAGTTGCTAATACAAATGTGATAGTCAGCAGTACGAAACAAGTAAATATTGCAAAAAGAACACCGTCAAGGCATTTTTGTAGTGAAGAAAATTTTGATTTTGAACATTTTCTAATTTCATTAGCATCAAGAGTAAGTTACTGAGTAGTATTAAGTATGAAAGTAAGTATGGTACTTTTAAGTATGAATGTTTTTTTTTTAAACTTTGCCCCACACAAGGAATTTCTTCTGTATCGTGGGTGCGTTTACAAACATTTAATCTCACATAGAGACCGTCCATTAATCACGTGAGGCATGAAAGGGGGGGAGGGGGTTTAGCGAAAATCACGAAATATCACAAGGGGGGAGGGGGGTGTAGTAAGATATCACGTGTATTTATTTTTTCGTCAAACGCGCGATTTTAAACCGAAAAGCGGCTTGTAGTGTGACCTGTGCCGTTGCCAGGCAACGAACGTAGTACCTGTATTTAAACATAATATTCTAAAAAAATTAAGATTCTGTGTAGGTACTAAAAATGCACGTGACTCGCACGTCGCTCAACCACTGCGCCAACCGTGCCATTTAAAAATGAAGGATGCAAAAAATGATGGTTGGCTATGAGAGAAGAAAACGATGGATGTAATATAGCTAATAAAGGTGACTGCTAAAATGACGAATAATAGAGAAGTTTGGTAAAAAAAGGCATGCTGCGCGGACCCCAAATGAATTGGAAGGGCAGTTGAATAATGATGAATTATTTCCTGAGTCTGAACTTGTGCAGTACTTTCGTACCTAGGTAGGTGTATTACTAGCGTGCTGTTATATTATCTGATTTATTTTGGTTTATGTTCCAGGTGACTACTTCCACAAATCCACGACATCGTTCTTCAACATGTATCAGAACGCGTCAAACGTAGTTGCCTTATTAGAGGGAGAGAGCGGATTTCATGCAAACGGCACGATAGGAAGCTCCATACTCGTCAACTGCCATTACGATTCTGTACCTTTTGCTCTAGGTAAGAGAGTTTATTTTGCGTTAAAGTTTGGTTGGATCCTCGACTTTGTATTAATATGAACATTGGTGCTGTCACTACGTTTATGGGCCTTTTGTACTAAGGCATAGATTAATTTTAAGTTAAAAGGAGTGAAGAAGGTTCACAACCTTCTAGTTACGGAAATATTGGAGGTCAAAGTTCCATCTTTGAAGCAACTTTTTTTTTACTTTAAAAACCTCAATAATCCCTGTACTCAAACTCCAACTCAAACCATTTGTTTCAATTAGACCATTACAGTCACTTTTGAAAGTCAAAAAACAAAAAAAAAAACGCGAAGCTACAGTCCCAGTCACAAGGCATAATAACTTGTGAAAGTACTGTAGTGGCCCATTCCAAAGCGTAGATCTCTATGGAGAAGAATGGGCAAGAAACTCCATGGACACTCTTTTAAATCAAAATATATTACAACATCTTGGTTAGATCATTCATGTTGAGAATTACAAATATGTGAGAACGATGTAGAAATACGGGCAAGTTAAGAGCGTCCAGAGTAAAAGATTAAATCAGTAATTCAAAAATAAATTAATAGGGGTGAAGACAGGGTAAAGAAAACGAAATTCTATTTTGTCCGTCAGACAGGTAATACAAAAATATTAGACACGTATTTTTTGTTTTATCAAAATATCAAAAAAATTAGTTAAAACTCATTAAAGTTGGAGAGTGGGGGCTCACTACGTCACAAGTAGGTATAAAAATTACCTACATGTGACGTCATGCGCCATTTCAACTCAATATATCTCCGTAATTTTATGACTACGTGAAAAAAGAAAAAATACGTGTCCAATACTTTTCAATAATCTACCCGACGGACAAAGAAAAAAAAATGTGATCATCCCCTATTAAAAATAAACTGTGGCAGCCACTACTATCCAATGTATCCACCAGCACAATGTTTTGAGTGCGTTACATTGAGTTTTATATCCCAAAAAAACCGTTTCCCAGCAATCATTTTTGCGTAGAGTTACTTAGTTTCATGTATAGAATGCTTGGTTGACAGCATAGTTAAGAGACCTTTTACACCGTGTAGAATATCATGTATAACTAGTTTTTATTATTTCTCATTGTACAGGAGCATCAGACAACGTCGCATTCTGTGCAATCATGATGGAAGCGTTAACTAAACTATCTCGAAGCAAGACGAAGTTAAAACGGAACATTATATTCCTATTCAATGGAGCTGAGGAGAATGGATTACAGGTAATCTTCATTATTACCAGCTGTAGCGTCAGGAGTGTCTGCAGAGGAACGGCTCATGATGGGCAGCATCTGTGCGTTCACGCGGAGTGCGAGGGAGAACATTAACATCGCTGAGGGGAGGGAGAGGGAGATTTCTAGCAGGAGGTGTTGCCAGCCTGGAAAAAGGAAAGAAAATGTTGGTTATATAATAAAATTTATTTATTTTCAAATAATATTTATCGAACAAGGATTGCATTTGAGTGATGAGTACGATGATTTTGCATTTATTTTTAACTAGCTGTGCCCGCGACTTCATCCGTATGGAATTTAATAAAGCCTAAGTTACTCCTTATTAGAAAAAAAAACTTCTACATCAGCTATCTGCCAGTGAAAGTCCCGTCGAAATCGGTCCAGCCGTTCCATTATACATTCATATGCATGTATTAAAAAGCGTTTTTTTTTAATATCACAATTTATTACAAACAGACACTTCAATTTTATTTATTTGTATAGATGATTTGATATAACAAACTCTATTTGGCAAGTGATAAACTACAAAGTCCAATGCAACCCTTGCTTAGAAGTAACTAAGACTACATAAAGATGAAGTTGATGAATAAGTAAGCCATAATTATGTAAAGTGTTTCATATCCTCGGAGGGTTTAGCAGAGGTGTGCCTATTACTACACCTTCATATCGCCAGTTAGTCCTATGTAATAGGGAGCGAGCCCTTTTATTTTATTTATTTTATTTATTGAATTTTTAGGAAAACTTACAGCTAAGCAGACATTTAGCAATAGTTTAAACAGAATATGGCCAATTACAAGTTTCCACATGTAGTAAATGGAATATATGAAACAGAAAATTGATAAAATACATAAGGATCAAATTAATATGTACGTGACACCAAACAGTAAAATTACTATTTACGCTCGAAGAAGCAATCACATAAAATTTTCTTCAATTTACTCAAACTAGTATAGAAAATGTCAATCTCAGCTTCCTGGCAGGTTGTGTTGTACATACGACTCGCTCTCAGCATGTACGAGTTCCGTCTGTACGTAGTGGTTACCACTGGGGTGTACAATAAATGAGGTCTACGCAAGAACACAGACGGCACTCGCAGCCCGACCTTGTGAAGCAACTCGGTAACACCAGTTGTTCCATTGGCTATCTTGAAAAGAAATATAAGATCAGATATTTTCCGCCTTTCGTAGAGTGGTAGGATATGAAATTTTTTGCAACGGTTGGTATAATTCGATAAAAACGTTTTAGACCGATACTGAATGTGCCTTAAAAACCTTTTCTGTATGCTCTCAATACGATTTATGTAGACATTATAATTGGGGTTCCATACCTGAGAGACATACTCCAAATGACTACGGACAAAAGAACAATATAATATTTTAATAGTTTTTATATTTTTGAACTCGGCCGACACCCGGAGTATAAATCCAAGTGCTTTTGATGCCTTCTTGACTACCTTATCTATGTGCACATCAAAGAGGAGCTTAGCATCAAAGGTAACTCCCAGGTCCGTGATGGTGTTGACCCTATTTAGTGTTGTATTCAAAAGCATGTAGTTAAAGATGATCTGGGTAGGTTTCCGCGTAAAGGAGCAAACATAACACTTGGAGACATTCAAATCTAACTTATTATTTATACAATAGCCTTGAAAACTATTAAGGTCCGCCTGTAATAGATGAGCATCTGCCGGGGTATTTATTTTTCTCATAATCTTTATATCATCAGCGTACAGTAATAATTTTGAGTACCGAAATGAAGAAGAGATATCGTTTATAAATATGTTAAATAACAGTGGCCCAAGCAAGGATCCTTGGGGAACCCCCGATGGAACGTTCATAGGTTTAGAACAGTATCCATTCAGAACTACAGTTTGACATCTGTTCTCCACATAGGACTTGAACCAGCGGTAAAGATCGCCCCTGATGCCCACCGATAAAAGTTTACGCAACAGGATCACGTGATCTATCCGATCGAAACACTTGGTGAAGTCGGTATATACAACATCGACTTGGGACCTTTGTGACATACAATCGGAGAGGTAGTCGCTACAGACAACAAGATTAGACGTCGTCGACCGACCCCTCACGAAGCCGTGCTGGCTTTCACTTAAGATGTGCTTGAGTGCCGAAGAAACCTGTGCGTGCACAATTTTCTCCAGTATTTTAGCAAACACACACAGCTTCGAGATAGGTCGGTAATTCTCGACCAATGCCTTTGACCCTTTTTTATGTATTGGTGTTATATATGCCGACTTTCATATCTTAGGTACCACGCCAGTCGCAAGAGATTTTTCAAAAAGGATGGACAGAGGCACTGAAAGTTCCTTGGCGCAGTTGACGATGAATATGGGCGAGATGTCGTCCGGACCCGCAGACTTGTTAAGATTTACTTGTTTTAGCAACCTACAAACCTCACTTAGCCGTATTTCTACTTTACTTATGTCTTGCATGTTATTAGTGGGTCCTTCGACCGTAGCAGAAACCGAAGATTGACTGTTTGCATTACAATTGATGTCAATAAAGTTAGAGTAAAAACAATCACCGAACATATCGCAAATTACGTCACCATCAGAGGACGTTATCTGTCCAAATTGCATCACTGAGGGGTAAGAACAAGATTTCTGCTTAGACTTGACGTACCTCCAAAAGGCCCGCGGATTGTCGCGAATGTCAGATTCTATTTTGGCTATGTAATTGTCAAACAAGTCCCCCTCCAGGTCTTTAGCCCGTTGACGAAGTACAATGAACGATTGATGGTCAGAAATATTCCTATACTTCTTAAATTTAGCGCGAAATTTAGCTTTTTCCTTTAAGATTTTTATCAACGGACTTTTGTACCAGAGTGGGTATTTTGATTTAGGGATGACAGTTTTTGTCGGTATATACGATTCATGTAGCCTTCCTAATATACTATAAAAATATGCTACCGCTTCATCCATCGACCTGGTACTAAACTCCGTTTGCCAGTCTACACGATTTAACTCGCGATTAATATTTTCGTAATCGGCAGACTTATGTAAAAACTTTACGTAGGACCGAACTGGCAGTCGATGCAGTTCAACGAATTCCGCAGTAACACATAAGGCTCTGTGATGAGGATCTTCAGGCACTAGTGGATCAACGCAGCAGCTGACGATCACTTCATCATTGGAAAAAACCAAATCAAGGACTCTACCATTGCTGTTCGACTGACTATTGTATTGCAGTAAATTACTCGTATTAAGATTATCAATCAAAGCAGTCTGAACATTGCCATGAACATTATTAGGGTTTAATGAAAGTCCGACAACGGTCCGCTGCCACACAATATTGGGTTGGTTGAAATCTCCCAAAACAACAAACTTATCCGACGGACGATTGAGGGTAATTTCAAGTACGTTTTCCGAAAAGTTGCTCAGTTGCGTCGCCAAAGAATTTCTTTGATTCTGACAGCAAACATATACAACACAAATGTGCATTTTATAAACTACTCTGGGTTTCTTATGATGCAGCGTCAACGTAACCCACAAATCATCCGCGGACGAGCACCATTCACTGCAGGTGTCAGCGGTAAGTTCACGCTTAACTGCAATTAGAACCCCTCCTCCCCTCGTCTGGCCAGTATGAGTGTAGTCCCGGTCACGTCTCCACACGAGATACCGGTCATCAAACAGTTCCGAGTCAGATATGCCATCCATGAGCCACGTCTCAGTCAAACAAATAACATCAAAATCATTACTGCACACATTCCTAAAGAAAACAGCTGTCTTTGTCCGTAGTCCTCGTACGTTCTGATAGTAAATGTTAATAGGTGCCATAGTAATCGTTGAAAGGTTTATTATTTAATTGAATAGATAAAAGTATATAAAGCACATTCAAACTACGGTAATAAAACACGTAAACACAGTAGCAACAAAAACAGGCACAAAGAAATGACTTTAAAATAATAGAAGATAAGCAAATTTCGACCAAATAGCAAAACGCAACGGTAGCAAAAAGAAAATAAAGCATAAAATCATAATAGCAAGTTCCTAAAAACCGGTTGTCACCGAGCGAGCAGCGAACAAAAGGCAGGCGAGGAAGGAATGCGTATAAAAAACAGTTACCTGTGTTACTCAAACTTAGCGAATCGACATAAGTAAACAAAATACCAGGAAGCCTCGATGACAATTTTAACATAAAAACTTTTTGATATCTCGCTCTGTCTTGATGTGATGCTTTGGAGAAGTGACATTTTTACGTAAAAATATTTTGCAACCAGTAACCCACACAAATTCAAATCCTCGCTCTTTAGCAATTGCTTTAGTTTTATTTAGGAGAATTTTGTTATCGAGTGTAAGATGGTCGTTGACATAGATCTTGCTGTCTCCTGGAAGCCCCAGATTTCTGATATTTAGGTTTTTGTGTTTTCTAGCAGCAGCCACAAAATCATTTTTTATATAAGAACCGTGCACGGAACAAATGATGTTCTTATTTTGTTTATCGTTACGCGATGGTACCCTCGCTATATAATTGATGTGCTCCCTAGGGATATGACAGTTTATGGTCTCCCCGATCTTAGCCACCACAGTGAACAGGTTTTCGTCGCTTGACATCGGCACACCTTTAATCTCGATGTTATTTAAACGGGACCTTTGCTCATTCTCACGCTGCTGCTCCTCTATCTTAAATATACGATCTTGCAAGGCGAATAGGTCTTCTTGGGTCTTTTTCATCGACTCTGCTTCCTTTTCCAATGTTGAAACCCTACCAGACAACGCTTTGATTTCGTCGCAGGCAAACTCAAAGGAGTGCTTCACTTCAGAGAATTCAGCCCTAATAGCCTTCAAATCCTCGAGCTCATTCTGAATGGCCCTCACAGTCTCAACTAATGCTGGCAGGGACTCCATTTGGGCCGACATCCGCTTCAACTCCAGTAGAATGGCCTCGTAGTCCGCTGAAACTGGTGATGTGGGTTTTATGCCTGGACTGGCTATCGCTGGTGCTTTACAGCTGGCACATTTCCATGTGAGTTTGCGTTCACCAAGCCTACTATATCCGCGTTCCGATATACCCGAGCAAGGAAAGTCAAATTGCCCTTCACATACGGAGCAAGTGACACCGTCCAACGATTCATCCCCGCAACGTTTGCACTTGAACATTTTAAGTAGACTGACGTAAGTAGTAGTTTAGAAGTTTGAGAAACGCTGTCCGAGGGCCGTTGGCAGAGTAGCGATAGGTGCATGCGCGCGGACGGTTTGGCGTCTACCGTCAGACTGCCATCAACCGAGCACAAATCCAGGCTTTCAGGCTGCCAATGAAAAATTCTCATTCGCGACTCGGGAATCGAACCCAAGACCTTATGCTCAGCAGTCACGCTTGTGACCACTAGACCATCGAGACAGTCAACTTCATCGTCATTTAAATAAAAATCACAAGTTAAGATCTCGACAATTTATCTAATCTAAACTATATATATATATAATATTATAAAGCTGAAGAGTTTGTTTGTTTGTTTGCTTGAACGCGCTAATCTCAGGAACTACTGATACGATTTGAAAAAATCTTAAATTAAATCTTAAATATTCAGTGTTAGATAGCCCATTTATCGAGAAAGGCTATAGGCTTTATATCATCACGCTACGACCAATAGGAGCGGAGCAGCAATGAAAAATGTTGCGGAAACGGGGAAAATGTGACGCAGATGAAGTTGCGCGGGACAGCTAGTAGTTTACTGATAAAATCTACAAAAGTTGAAGTTTTTATGTGTTTTAGACAAAAGTTTATTACTTACTACTAATATAATAAAACGTTGTAAAATGCAATAAATAGTTCGCGATATGATACAAATAAATAATAGTAAATCATTTGATATCCCGGTTGTAGGAGGCATTATTCATTATTATCACTATATCTAATGTGGCCTTGTTTTAATAGGAAACCTTACTGCTGAGCATGTGTTCCAGGGTTTGATTCCCGCTTCGGGCAAAGTGTTATTGGGTTTTTCCATTATAATTTCTCAGTAGCAGTCACCCGGTTGATGGCCATATACAAGGTGTTGTTTTGCATCCTCGTCAAAATTCCGGAGGTTGTCACAAACGACATAAATCTATATATATAAAAATGAATCCCTATTTCCCTTGGTCACGGCATCACGCGTGAACGGCTGGACCGGTTTCGATAATTCTTTTTTTGTTTTGTTTGTAATTGTCAGGAGAAGGTTCTTAGGTAGGTAGGTAGGTAGTAGTAGGTAGGTAGTAGTAGGTAGGTAGTAGTAGGTAGGTAGTGGTAGGTAGGTAGTAGTAGGTAGGTAGTAGTAGGTAGGTAGTAGTAGGTAGGTAGTAGTAGGTAGGTAGTAGTAGGTAGGCAGTAGTAGGTAGTAGTAGGTAGGTAGTAGTAGGTAGTAGTAGGTAGTAGTAGGTAGTAGTAGGTAGTAGTAGGTAGTAGTAGGTAGTAGTAGGTAGTAGTAGGTAGTAGTAGGTAGTAGTAGGTAGTAGTAGGTAGTAGTAGGTAGGTAGTGGTAGGTAGGTAGTAGTAGGTAGGTAGTAGTAGGTAGTAGTAGGTAGGTAGTGGTAGGTAGGTAGTAGTAGGTAGGTAGTAGTAGGTAGGTAGTAGTAGGTAGGTAGTAGTAGGTAGGTAGTAGTAGGTAGGCATTAGTTGGTAGGTAGTAGTAGGTAGGCATTAGTAGGTAGTAGTAGGTAGGTAGTAGTAGGTAGGTAGTAGTAGGTAGGTAGTAGTAGGTAGGCAGTAGTAGGTAGTAGTAGGTAGGTAGTAGTAGGTAGGCAGTAGTAGGTAGTAGTAGGTAGGTGGTAGTAGTAGGTAGGTAGTAGTAGGTAGGTAGTAGTAGGTAGGCAGTAGTAGGTAGTAGTAGGTAGGTGGTAGTAGTAGGTAGGTAGTAGTAGGTAGGTAGTAGTAGGTAGGCAGTAGTAGGTAGTAGTAGGTAGGTGGTAGTAGTAGGTAGGTAGTAGTAGGTAGGCAGTAGTAGGTAGTAGTAGGTAGGTAGTAGTAGGTAGGTAGTAGTAGGTAGGTAGGTGGTAGTAGTAGGTAGGTAGTGGGTAGGAAAAAGTGCATTGCAACGCATGCTGGGATCAGCTAGTAATCAATTAAAATTACAGTATTTCAGAATAACCCCCTTAACGTAGTTTAGGGAATAAGAAATTATCGAATAAACGTTTGAGAATGTTTGTAGGTGCGGAAGCGCGGTTATAAGGCGAGAACCAGACGGGCCACGTTTAAAACACGGGTGGTTCACACTTACCGATTTCCTTAGATAAGAAAAAAAAAAAAAGTTACCTACCCATTTTATTATTGATTCGGGACGAGGATTATTAGCATAGTTACCTCCTTGAATTTGACAAGGTTGCAAAACGACAACTTGTATACATTTTAAGGTGTAGTGTTTGTTATAATGCCAATAAATTCAATTTTCTTTCATTCTTTACGTTCGCCGGTCGTAGACGTGGCCAATGGCTAGTAAATAATATTTATTAATTTGTTGATAGGCAAGTCACGCGTTCCTGCAGCACCCCTGGGCTAAGGGCGCCACAGTCGTCATCAACCTAGATGCAGCAGGGATGAATGGGAAGCCTACCATATTTCAGGTAACATATCTACTTTTTTATACAGGGTGATTGGTAATTTTGGTCCAATCCTTGAAATGGGTGATGCTAGAGCTCATTAGCAACAAATTTGACCCGATAACTAGGGGTCCAATCTAGGTCATTTTGGAGTATAAGTGTATTTGGATTACATAGATTCCATGGAGCGTTTGCCGATTCAGGGTAGAGTCGAAGGGAGGAGACCACGTGGTCGATCACAAAGCCGATGGACAGACAGATGTCACCAAGTGGCAGAATGTTTTCACCATGGCCATGGCCAAGAGAGACCGGTGGAAAAGGATCGCAAAGACAGAAAATGCAGTTGTGGGCGATCCCCCATGATCACGACCACTCTGTCAAGAGTAAACGGCTTAGAAGAATTATTTCAAGCAATGACTTTGTACTCTATTTACCAACATGTTCAACGTTTAACACTACCATAGAGGGGAATATTTTCTAAAAAGAGATGGCAGTATTACAAGATTTGTGACTACACGCAAGATGGCGTGCAAACAGTCATGCATTAGACTCTTCGGGTGTGACCAGCCTTCGCTTAATTTCCATGAGTAGAATAACCTCGATAAACTTAATTAATAATTATGTAATAAAAATAATACAACAAGAAAACAACAAAATATTATTAAGAAGCTCAATAAAATAAGAGTGAATGCGTGGCACTCGAACGCATGCGTGTAGTATTACGAAGTTTCACTTCTTCCGCGGGGAGGGACTGCATGCACTATTTTTTTTTATTTAACTTTCTGTTAATATACATTTTTCATCTAACTACACTATTTTTTCCAGGTGACAGACCCAAGAGTACTAGCCGCCTATCACCGCTCAGCACCGAAACCTAATGCACAAGGTCTAGCTGAGTTCCTGTTCTCTTCAGGGATCATACCTTCCGATACTGACTTCAGGATATGGAGAGACTTCGGTGATATACAAGGTAAGATTTCTTAGTGACAGTTCCACGAGTGCTACAGTTCTTTCACAGGCTTATGTCTGACACCAGCAACCCAACAAGACGACTTCCTTTAACAGACATCATCTGCATAGCCTTTTCCCAAACTATCTTGGGGTCGGCTTCCAGTCTAACCGGATGCAGCTGAGTACCAGTATTTTACATGAAGCGACTCCTATCTGACCTCCACAACCCAGAAACTGGGTAATACGATACCCTTTGGTAAAACTGGATGTCAGACTTTTTGGCTTTTGATTACTCGTAACGACTTCAAAGATCTACAAATGACAGCCGGGACCAACGGCTTAACGTGCTGTCCGAGGCACGGAGGAAACTCGGTATGTAATGATGGTCACCCATCCACGGCCTACCTCGGCAAGCACGACATAACTTTAGAAGATCGACCCGTACGGCTGTTGTTATTTAGCCACGAGCTCCTCGACTTCACGACTCCCTTTAATAGACGTTTAACAGACCTCCACGACTTCCTTTAACAGACGCCACTTTCAAACTTCCTCAAATAAACTCATTATATACTTTATCCATTCTAGTAACTCCACACATCCATCTTCTTCACAGCCCAGCTCAGATCCATACAGTACGACAAGTCTAATCACGGACTTGTATATTTTCCCCGTTAAGAGCGTTTACGACTTACGACATTTGATACAAACTTTAAAGTCTTTATTTTCCGAAATGACTGAACCGATTTTTATGAAAACTTCATACGCATAAGCACGATACATAGGTCTAAAAAGTACTAAAAACATTTTCTAAAAATAGTGTTTGTTACAGCTAAATTAGACCGATCATAATTATCTATAGACACAATTTCCAATTATCTTTTTTTATTAAAGACATTTCTTATTTTTTTTTTGTAACTGCTTAGACCTATGTATCCTGCTAATACGTATTAAGTTTCATTAAAATCGGTTCAGTCATTTCGGAAAATAAGGACTTCAAGTTCTTGTTTTCCGAAATGACTGAACCTGAGTTTTATGAAATCGCGCGTAAAAGCTCTTAACTGACCTATTGCAATCAACCGGCCAAAATACAAGACTCTACTCCAAATTCCTAATGGAAAATGGACTTCATGATTCTATAATTATAAATTAGAAAGCTTGATTAACGTTAGAAATTCCTTCACTTTCAGGCGTCGACATAGCCTTTGTGAAATGGGCCAACGTGTACCACACACGAAACGACAAGCCTGATCTCTTACTGCCCGGAGTGTTGCAAGGCGCCGGGGATATGATGCTCGCGTTATTAAAGGAAACCGCCAACATCGAGGATTTGGATGAGCAGGTAAACATAACATCACGCCTGTCATCCGAGAAGGTTCAGGCAGAGGTGTAACTAATAGTACACCCACTCTTCGTTACTTATGCTTAAGTCCCATGTAATAGGGGCAAGCCTATTGCCATCAACCGGGCACATCCAGAATCCGTGGCTGCTAACTGAGAAGTTCCTGATGAAGAAAACCAATAATACTTTGCCCGACCCAGGACTTCATTCGCAGCAGTGGCGCCTGTGACCACTGGACCGACGAGGCAGATGAGCAGCTTATTTAACACTAGCTTCTGCCCACGGCTTCGCCCGCGTTTTTTCGGTAATTGTCCCGCGGGATCACACTACCGGGATAAAAAGTATCCTATGTGCTATTCCAGACTATTATCTATCACTGTGCCAAATTTCATCCAGATCCATTTAGTAGTTTTTACGTGAAAGAGTGACAAACATCCATCCATCCATACTTACTAACTTTCGCGTTTATAATATTAGTAGGATAATCAGCTTATAACGATCCCACTGCTGGGCCACGGGCTCTATGATACTGGGACGGGTTCTATGAGGAGGAATGTGCCGTAATTCACCAAGCGATTGGATGTGACATGTCTTTGAATTTTTGTTTATAATTTTGTCGGTCTCGTCAAGATT
Organism: Cerastis leucographa; assembly: GCA_963082945.1. NCBI lineage: Eukaryota > Metazoa > Arthropoda > Insecta > Lepidoptera > Noctuidae > Cerastis > Cerastis leucographa. The sequence continues at coordinate 1,134,072 of OY720369.1, read as the reverse complement.
TTTTAGTTTTCCGTTTTAAGCATGAGATAATATTATGCTTGTATTCATTATCGTAGTCCCTTATGCCAGTTGTCATTTGACGCCATAACTATAGCTGAAAACGGGTTTTAAACCGTTTTTTTTTTTGGTTTAAAACGATTTAAAACCACACGGTTTAATAATGGTTTATAATATTTATTTTTTAATAGTATGCACTGGGGATTCACACGCAGTGAACAAGACCGATTGCGATTTCGGTAGCACAATGCAAAATAAAAATGTGCCGTTACCGTTATATTTGAATAAATACGCTTAAAATATTATGATTGTGTTCAGCCTGCCTAATCATAAAAAGCAGTACCTACATACAAGCATGATATATGACTTATAACATGTATTATATAAAAATGATAAATGATTTCAATTAGCCTTTTAAATTCACTTTTTAATGTGAAACGGAATTAATGTGCGGCCCACGTGGTCGTGGTTTTAAAACACAAGTTAAAACGGGTTTTAAACTACGGATTTTGGTTTAAAACGGTTTATTAACAGCTATAGCCATAACTCAGAAATGCGAAACTTGATAGTAATTTCCCGGCATTAAAATGGTTGGTTTATTTTCAATAAACATATTATGTGTCTGTTAGGCGATGTTCTTAATAATTTACAAGCTAACATAATTCCATTGTCCACAGATCGAGCCAACAGCAGCAGTGTACTACGACTACCTAAACGTATTCCTCGTGACGTACTCGTTCGCCATGTCATATGTAGTAGACGTGTTCATAATACTGCTGGGACTGGCTAGCGTGGCCTACTACGTGTGGTTGGTCGGGCCTAGTGAGTATTTTTAACTTTCATTTATTTCTTAATTATTTATTTATTTTGGCTCTTCATCAATGAGTACACTATACAGGGTGTTTGGCAGAACGTTGAACATACGAAAATGGTGGATAGGTGGGGTCATCTGCTACTTACTCAGCCCAAATTTTTTTGGCCCTGGCCCACGGGATATTTTTTAAATTTTTTTTTTGTCTTTCTTCTTCTTACACCACTTTCTTAACTTTAAAGTGTAATTTTTATTAAAAATGGGTAAAACAGGCAATATTTAGTATTTTTTAAAAATCTTTTATGTTGGCAGATTCTTATAAAATTATTGCTTTATTCAGATGTTAGCTAGAAAAAAAGTTATGAGTCCTCAAACTTACAGAAAGGTGTAAAAAATACTTAAATCTTAATTTCAACTTGCATTTAAAAAAAAAACAAAAAATGATTGAGGAGTTCCAATTCTAGCAAAACATCCCTAGTGTGTGAGCTTTCTAATGGTATGTAATTTGCTTTTATAAAAAAAAACTTTAAGAGTTATTTCATAATTTTTTCAATTTTTGACGAAATTCTACCTTTACGGAAAGTGAAATGTTTTGCGAAATTTAATACTGCAAAGTTGGTAAAAATTAAATGATCGACGGCTTGCCAGTAGCAGTTGTGCAAATTAACATTCACTATTCCCTTGGGATGGTTGTTACACGAAACAGGTAGAAATTTTGTTTCACTCTTGCGCAGTCATAGCGTATTTTTGTTCTCTTTCGCTCTCGTGGCACCGTAACGCCTCAGAATGAATTCTTTTCTTAGTCGAGACTTAACTGCCTCTGCGATCTCACGTGCCCGTTACGCTTACGTTTGTTTTTGTTCACTTCGTTTTCTTTTATTGTTATCACTAGTTTTGTTACCTGTTAGTTAAGTTTTTTGTTATTACTGTTTCCTGTTGTTATTGGTAAAGAAATGGCTGCTTTTACCAGTGAGGAATACGCGGACATGTTGTTAGCGTATGGAAGTGCTAATACTAATTCGCGTGAAGCGCGAAGGATTTATCAAGAGCGTTATCCCAACCGCCGAGTACCCAGTCATCAGACGTTTGCGAGTACTTACCGACGTTTACGACAAACCGGTAACCTGAACTTTCAAGAACCACGAGTGAACGTAGCACGACCCGATACTACCATTGACGAACAAGTTCTTGCCGAGTTTGACGCGGACCCTACCAAAAGCATTAGACAAATAGCTTCAATGCTTGGCCTAAGCATATGGAAAGTGTGGTCTGTTCTCCGGGTAGATGGTAGGCATGCTTTTCACTACACTCCAGTGCAAGGTAAGATTTTAAGCTATTTATGTACTGCATCTGATACGATTTTGTGGAATGTAGTAAATTATGAGACAGTTCAATTGATCGTTCCATTTAACCTTGATTTCGTTACTTTCTTTATTAGTTGTTTTGCCTCATGTTGTTTTTTTGCGCATTCAATTCTAATTTCAAATTAAATTCGAATAAACTATTCCTATTCGGTCGCATTCACGTAACAATCAGGCGGCCAGCGCTTACAGGATTCGGATTTCGAATTCGGTTTCAGGTGGTCAGCGTAGGTAAACTTGCCAGCGCTTATGGCTCCTTTTCAGAACAAATGGAAAGTCGCACGCCCTTTTGTGAATGTGGTCTTACGTCTTTATGGCTAAGCCATAAAGCCAATTAGGTACTTGTTTAAAAATTGAAGATAATTTAATTTAGATAATTGTAGAGTTTGAACTCGAAAGAAGAAAAGATTCAGTATTGACATCAATTCTTAGACGTGTTTTGTTTGTTCTAGGTCTCGATGACAGTGATTTTGGGAGACGTGTGCAATTTTGTCGCCATTTGCTGCATACCGATGTGGACGACGGAAACTTTTTAAAAAGTATTCTGTGGACGGACGAGTCCAAATTTGACAAAGAAGGGATTGTCAATTATCACAATCTACACCATTGGTCACATAAAAATCAAAACCCACACGTGAAGAGACAAAGGGGCTTCCAGAGGAGATTCAGTGTGAATGTCTGGGCAGGAGTGATTGGCGATAAGCTAATAGGGCCTCATTATTTGCCCGACAACATTAATGCGAACAACTACTTGGATTTTTTGATCAATGATTTACCACCATTAATGGAAGAAGTGTTCCAAGTAGACATAAACAGGCCTATTGTCTTTCAACACGATGGTTGCCCAGCTCACTTTAGTCTGATCGTACGTGAGCATTTGGATAATTGTTTCCCAAATTCGTGGATTGGCAGGGGAGGACCAATTCCCTGGCCTCCGCGATCGCCCGAACTCACTCCGCTCGATTTTCACGTGTGGGGAAGGGCAAAAGAACTAGTTTACACTACAGAAGTAGAAAGTCGAGAAGATTTAATAAATCGAATTAATGCTGCTTTCGAAGTTATGCGACAGGAGATGCTGCTGCGCACAACAACTGTAGAAATCAGACGTAGATGCCGCGCCTGTATTGTAAATGAAGGGCGTCAATTCGAACATCTGTGATTTATTATTTAAATAAATTATTTAAAATTATTTAATTGTTTCATTAATGCACCTAACTGGTACAGCATAATTTCAATCGATCATTTAATTTTCACCAACTTTGCAGTATTAAATTTCGTAAAACATTTCACTTTCCGTAAAGGTAGAGTTTCGTCAAAAATGTCCTACTTGAAAAAATTATGACATAACTCTTAAAGTTTTTTTTTTATAAAAGCACATTACATACCATTAGAAAGCTCACACACTAGGGATGTTTTGCTAGAATTGGAACTCCTCAATCATTTTTTGTTTTTTTTTAAATGCAAGTTGAAATTAAGATTTAAGTATTTTTTACATCTTTCTGTAAGTTTGAGGACTCATAACTTTTTTTCTAGCTAACATCTGAATAAAGCAATAATTTTATAAGAATCTGTCAACATAAAAGATTTTAAAAAAATACTAAATATTGCCTGTTTTACCCATTTTTAATAAAAATTACACTTTAAAGTTAAGAAAGTGGTGTAAGAAGAAGAAAGACAAAAAAAAAATTTAAAAAATATCCCGTGGGCCAGGGCCAAAAAAATTTGGGCTGAGTAAGTAGCAGATGACCCCACCTATCCACCATTTTCGTATGTTCAACGTTCTGCCAAACACCCTGTATATATTAGAAAAACACGTTACCAACTTAAATCTAAGTGCCCCATCACTTAAAGAAGAGCACTACATGCACTATAATATGCGCCTACAGCTAACAGCTACTAACATAACAACAAAAAAAAGAAAGAAATAATGAATAAAAATAAACGAACAGAAGCATACCTATAGAATCAAACTTAATTATTACACTAATTACAATTTAAGATTTTCTTGAGAGCAGGCACAGATGTGTGACATAGGTCGATATCTTCATCGTGCTCTTTGTTCATGATCATCATTTCAGCCGTGCGACGTCCACTGCTGGACATAGGCCTCCCCCAAGTGACGCCACATTGACCGGTCCCGTGCGACTCGCATCCAGCGGATCCCCGCAACCTTGACCATGGGGGTTACTAGGAAGTCTTAAAGCAGTATTGTTTTTATCTTATTCCAGTGTGGGAAAGAGACGGAGCTACAGAGTACGTCTAGCGCCATCTCTTTCCCACTCTGGAATAAGATTAAATTAGTGCTTTTATTCGTCATGTTAGGCCACCAGGTCATCGCTCCACCTAGTGGGAGGCCTTCCAACGTTTCGTCTTCCGGTTCGCGGTCGCCATTCTAGAACTTTTCGGCCCCATCGCCCATCTTTTCTGCGAGCAATGTGCCCTGCCCATTGCCACTTAAGTTTGGCAATTCTTCGGGCTACGTCGGTAACCTTGGTTCTGAATTGGTTTTGACTTTATTGCAATGAAAATATGGTATGTTTTAGTCGCGTACTGAATGATGAAGTCCACGAGAATCTGCTGCATAAGAGCGGCACAGGATTTGGCGATACGATTACCCGCCTGATTGATATGACTATGTTCAGCAGTGGGTATCGTTCGGTTTATGTCGTGATTTTCTAGTCATTGTTTCGCGTAGGTTTTATCGTATTTAAGTCGATTGAATTTCGGCAGAAACAAGCTGGTTTTGCTTTGAACGCAATTTTACTTATTTTTATTGCACAAAATGCTTGTTTTTTTTTGTATTACGAGTATGCAACTACTCAACGTGAGGTCCTGTTCCCGATCTGTGGATCTAATTACTCTATTAATACGCACAGACTCGGCTGAATGCTGACTATTTTCCCCGTCTGATAAGTGCCTAACCTGGCGTCCTTTTATTTAATTCCTTTTATTTTTTATCGTGCTGGTTACTGATCCCAAGATTTCTACTACTTTTTCCGTTTTTATTCGTGAGAACCTGTAATAGGCACTGTTTAACAAATTATGCAATTTTTAGAATAGAACTAGCTTCTGCCCGCAACTTCGTTCGCGGGGATTTTTTTTTTTTTTTGGTTACGAAAAATAGATGATGGCCGATTCTCAAACCTACCCGATATGCACACAAAATTTCATGTAAATCGGTTCAGCCGTTTCGGAGGAGTACGGGAACGAACATTGTGACACGAGAATTTTATATCTAAGATATATCTATTCATTATATAATTTATGCATTTATTATAGCTGTTGAAATTATTGTTGTTGTTAATGTTGTTGTTGAAGTCAATTTTCAGTAGTATCCTAGTTTTCATTCACCCCTTGATCGCTAACAGTCTTGATGTATCCTCTTATGAATAATATTGTAACAAATTATGTAATTCCCAGGATGGTCTACAGTCCAGAACCTCCTGCTGACGTTGCTAGGTCGCCTGTGCGCTGCAGTGGTCGGCTTGGCAGTGGTCGCAGTATGCACACTGCTGATGGTCGCTACCACGGTACAGATGAGGTGAGTACACAATTAAGTAGACTCTCCGTTCCGTTTCACGCAAACAGCAAACGCATCGTGGTCGACAATACCGGTTCTTCCTCCTGCCTTTTCTCAACTATGTTGGGGTCAAAAACAAAACCAAAATATTTTTATTTCACATAGGCCTATATGAGCACTTGTAAAACGTCGACAAAAAGGTGCTCGGTTCGGGTTGGTCGTTTCCTATGGAGAAGAACCGGCAAGAAACTCCATGGTTACTCTTTTAAAATTATTTGGTTTTACAATATTTCTATATTACAGCATTAGTACTTAAGTATGGGAGGACATCGCAGCCTCGACAATAAATCGGTTCTCACTACAAAACGTAGAACAAGATAAAAAGTTACCAAGGATCTAGGAATCTATAAAGTCAGCTTCCAGTGTAACCGGATGCAGCTGAATACCAGAATTTTACATGGAGCGAATGCCTATCTGACCTCCACAACCCAGTCTACCGAGTAATACGATAAGACTGGTTATCAGACCTTCCGACAATGCCGGCCAGTGACGTAAAAAACTATGAACCAAGCAAACTCTCTTATTTGCAAAATAATGCCTTAAAATCTCACCAAGTGGTCATTACCAGACACTACAGAAGACCAGCTACTCATCATTTGACTTATTCTACGTACACATTAGTACTAAACATCCGACTTTTCAGAAGAACTTTAATTATAATATTGTAATTGCAGTTTCTGTTTGAAAAATTAGTAAGTAAATAAATAGGTTACAAAATGTGCGAGTAGGACAGTGAATACTAAATAGAAGTGTCAGTTCGCTCTCGCATTCTATGACCGCAATTGATACATCCTACTAATATTATAAACGCGAAAGTTTGTAAGTATGGATGGATGGATGGATGTTTGTTACTCTTTCACGCGAAAACTACTGAACGGATTTGGATGAAATTTGGCACAGGGGTAGTTAAAAACTTAAAAATTTTTATTCCGATAGTACAATCCCGTGGGAGAGTGATCGAACTCCACGCGTGCGAAGCCGCGGGCATAGGCTAGTCTAGTATAACCAGAATATCTTACGTTCCAGGTATCTAACATTACCTTGGCTGGTGGTGCCGTTGTACTGGATCCCGTACCTCCTGGCGGCCGTGGGGACTGCGCAGGCTTTCGATGCGTGGACGTTGAAGAAGGTAATAATATCATCTTACTATTGTTTTGTTTAGGAAAGTACTAGCCGGTACCGGCGACCTTCGGCCGCGTGAAATTATTATAAAAATATCATACATTATCCGTTGTAAATAAGGAAGTAAAAATTATTACTTCCTATTATATTATTACGTTACTTTTAAAATCAATATTTAGATTAATGTTTTCAAACTCAAACTCAAAGCATTTATTTCTTTTGAAAAAAAACCAAAATAAAATGCGAAGCTACAGTCCCAGTCACAAGGTATAATAACTTGTGAAAGTACTGTAGTTGCCCATTCCAAAGCGTAGATACCTATGGAGAAGAATTTATTTATTTATTTATTTAATTTTTAGGAAAACTTACAGCTAAGCAGACATTTAGCAATAGTTTAAACAGAATATGGCCAATTACAAGTTTCCACATGTAGTAAATGGAATATATGAAACAGAAAATTGATAAAATACATAAGGATCAAATTAATATGTATGTGACACCAAACAGTAACATTACTATTTACGCTCGAAGCAATCACATAAAATTTTCTTCAATTTATTCAAACTAGTATAGAAAATGTCAATCTCAGGTTCCTGGCAGGTTGTGTTGTACATACGACTCGCTCTCAGCATGTACGAGTTCCGTCTGTACGTAGTGGTTACCACTGGGGTGTACAATAAATGAGGTCTACGCAAGAACACAGACGGCACTCGCAGCCCCACTTTGTGAAGCAACTCGGTAACACCAGTTGTTCCATTGGCTATCTTGAAAAGAAATATAAGATCAGATATTTTTCGCCTTTCGTAATGGGCAAGAAACTCCATGGACACTCTTTTAAATCAAAATATGTTACAAAAAAAAATCAATTTTCATTTGTTTGTCCACAGAACGGCCTCAGCCGCTCCCTGCGCTGCCTGCAGGCGATGTCGGCGACGCGGCTCATGTTGTCGCTCGTACTGCTAACACTAGTGTGTGTGCCCGGCCTCACTCCGCTCCGATATCTGTTCAGTGCGCCGCTGTTTATTATGAGTCTCATGTCTTCCATATCGCTCACGGCTGTCAGATATGTCGCTTTGAAAGGTAAGATTATAAAGGGTGTAAAAACACCTCTTAACGAAGCCGAAAGGCACTGGTTCTCCCTGTCATTGCTATCATTTTTTTGTTCTACACCATACCTGGGAACCTTCTAGTTACGGAGATATTAGGGGTCAAATTCCAACTTTATGACAAGTATTTTTTTTAAATACAAGTTTTTAATGTAAGATTTTTACTTTAAACACCTCCACGACCCCCGTACTATTCAATCCGTCCATCAGCACAATGTTTTGAGTGCGTTACATTGAGTTCTACCACAAAACATGATTTTACACCCCCCAAAAAAAAGTCGTTTCCCTGGGATAATTTTTGCGTAAAGTTACTTAGTTTCATGTACAGAATGCTTGGTTGACGGCTTCGTGATGAGGTGATTTACACCGTGTATAACATCACGCCTGTATTTGCCGAAGTGTTAGCCAGAGGTGGATTTGTTAATACACCCACATTTCGACAGCTATTTTAGTCATTCGCCATCAATCAACTTTGTCGTAAAAAAAAATATAACTTTTTGAAGTGAAACTTCTTATGCGACTTCCATCAAGTTTGCGTTAAACGTTTAACGCTACCGTGGAATTGGCAAAATCAACCTTTTCCTTTGAAAGTTCCACGTTCAAATTCTCTTCTTCTTTTTACTTCATATTTCGTTGTAGGTTTTTAATTTCATTTCCACCTTACGAAGTTTCACTTCTTCCGCGCGGAGGGACTCCACGCACTATTTTTTTTTTTTAACGTTTCTTCACACTCGTAATTTCTCCTGTATCGTGGGTGCGTTTACAAACATTTAAACTTACATACACAAACAGCTCCGGAACAACTACTATACACATATTTGCTTTATGCGGGAACCGAACCCACGACACCCAGCGCAGCTGCTAATCGCTCAGCCACTGCGTCAAACATGCCGTCAAATACCGTACTATAATTAAATTAACATATCGTACTATTATTAAATTAAAAATAAATGCAAAATCGTCGTACTCATAGCCGTACTATTATTAAAAAAACATCGTACTCATACACTCAAATACAACCCTTATTCGATCACATTTTATTGAGTAACCAACATTCTCTTTCTTTTTTCCAGGCTGGCAACACCTCCTGCTAGAAATCTCCCTCTCCCTCCCCTCAGTGATGTTCATGTTCTCCCTCGCTCTCCGCGTGAACGCACAGATGCTGCCCATCATGAGCCGTTCCTCCGCAGACACTCCTGACGTGACGGTGGCGATACTGAATGCGGGACTTGCTGTTATCGTTTCCTGTACTATTGTGAGTCATCATCATCAGCCTATAATGTTTTCCCACTTCTGGGACACACGCATCCTCTCTATGAGAATGAGTGGGCTGTAATCCACCACGCAGGCCCAGTGCGGGTTGGTAAATGTCACATGTCTTCGAATTTTTAGTTCTAGGACATGCCGGTTTGCTCACGATGTTTTCCTTCACCGTTTTTGAGGGCAGCGGTGAAATAAATTAGACAAAGTAATGCGCTTGCGTTGGTTCGAACCCACGCCTTACTGCTCGTAAGTCGGGGCTGCCACCACCAGTGGCGGAACTATCATACAAGCCGAAAAGCCCGGCTTGCCTAACAATAAAACACAACAAATAAGAAAAAAAAAACATTCCAAACAAAAACAAAAATGTATGTCAAAATAATAATAACGTCAAACGCGCGCATTTATTAAGAATTCACGATGCGCGACGTTGCAAAAAAAAATCTAATATCTCCTATGCCTACCGGCCGCGAGACTGGCTCGCTCTAACACTGAACAAAAGAAGAGTTCAAGCTTAGTTCACTATGTTCGTTCGGATGCTCCCACACTCACTCACTGGCTTCTGCATTTGGCTTATCGGACCTCTCTGTTTTTCCTAGTAAAATTTCTCTTGTTTTGATAAAATTGATAGGTACTTCTGGGAATTTGTATGGAGTTAAAAGCCGGGCCTTTCTTTGAATGTGTGCGTGTATGTCAGTGTAAGGTTGAGAGAGAATGTGTGTTCGGATTCGAATTGATTTCAAATTAGTTCATATTTGTTTTGAGCGATTACTGGTGCATTTTTTTTTTGTGATATTATTTAATCACGTTCTTGTATTTTAAAGTTTTGCGATTAGTTTTTGCTGTAAGTAATTAACTTTGTTTTGAAGTGATTCATTTTTGTTTTGAATTCAAAAACGCATTCAAATTGTTTCTTGTGAAAGATTTAAAGTGTGTCAAATCGTTACTGGGCAAGGTAAATGTGTGAGACTTTCTGTGTGCTTTGTTGTTTGTCATCTGTTCGTGGTAAAGAAACGAAAATGAAGAATTATGGCTGTTTACGTTGTGAGTAATCTTTACATAGTATAAAACAAATTCGCTTGCCGCCGTCTGTACTTACGCAAGAATTTTGATGCGTTTTTCATTGATATACCTACAAAATGATTCATGAGAAAGGTTTATATGTATAATTTATGCCTGAAAAACATCAAAATTTCCACCATAACGAAGTCGCGGGAAGTCACAAATATTTTCAATACTTTAGTAGTTAGAAACCAATTTATTGTTCATGCGCATCTATCGGTGTTTTTAAAATTTTGCCAATAGCGACTGTAGAGAGCGAGAGAAATAATGACGAATTGACACGAAGAGTTCAGTTGTTAAATTTAATTCAATAGATGACTCTTATATCATTTACATGACACTGACTATAAATCAAGATTTTGAAATAGTTGTAATTTTGTGACGAGATATAAAATACGCAGTATTTTTTTTTACATTAACCACTGTTTGTATTTTTATATTTAGGCACATTTAAATAATTGGAAAATAAAACGGTTTTGAAAGCATTGCAATATCAGAACAGGCAGCGAAACCTTTTTTTTACCTCAATATCGTCAGTTGTCTAGTTGGGCTTTGCCCCCGTTTCATTACCGCTGCTCTCACTATTGTGAGTAAATTTTTATTATTTCGAAGGTGGAGTGCCTCGCTGTGGGTTTTACTGCCTCGTTGGTCTAGTGGTCGTAAGCGTGACTGCTGAGCATGAGGTCCTGGGTTTGATTCCCGATCAGGTGTTATTGGGTTTTTCAAAGTGTTATTGGGTTTTTCAATCAAGAATTTCTCATGAGCAGCCACGGATTCTTCGTGCCCGGTTGATGGCAATAGGCTCGTCCCGTCGTCGTTTTACATGGGACTTAAACATAAAACAATGAAATCCCCAGCAACATCAAGAACAGCTCGGTCAATGTTCCTTACGACGTTTCAAAATTCCCAACTATATTTGGGTCGACTTTTAATCTAATGTTTGTAGCTGAATATCAGTAGTTATAAAGAGGGACCCAGTTACTGGGTTGTGGAAGTCTCCTGACTTAATGTGGCTCCATATTTAAAATGCAATCTATGAAACAATTTTTTTAATCGGAAAACGTGTAAGGACTGTTGGCCCTTGGATCTTGGACCACTTCCTTTCTTACCTTCTTTTTAGGGTTCCGTACCCAAAGGGTCAAACGGGACCCTATTACTGAGACTTCGCTGTCCGTCCGTCCGTCCGTCCGACCGACTGTATCTCATGAACCGTGATAGTTAGCCAGCAGTAGTTACAAATTTCTACAGATTATGTATTTCTGTTTCCGCTATAACAACAAATACTAAAAACAGAATAAAACAAATATATAAGGGGCCTCCCATACAAAAAACAAATTGTTCTTTTTATAAATAATGGTACGGAACCCTTCATGCGCGAGTCCGACTCGCACTTGACCGGTTTTTTTGTAAAATGTTAATAATTTTGTTACAGTCTGGTATGGAACTGCTATTCTCTCGCAAGCGCTTGTGGATGGTGCTGTCGTTCCTCGGGGCTGTCTGCGTGGTGCTCATGTTTATACCATTCAGTCCGTATGATGCAGAGGGAATCTCGCTGCAGCGGCATCATTGGTTTGTAAGTACATTTTTAACTAACTTATGCACACGGCTGCTCCTGGGTTTCGGTTGGTAATTGTCCCACGGGACCGTTATACCGGGAAAAAGTATGCTATGTGCTATTCCAGGCTATTATCTATACCTGTACCTAATTTCATGCAGATCTATTCAGTGGTTTTTGCGTGCAAGAGTAAGAAATATCCATATACTTTTAAACTTTTGCCCGGTTGAAGGCAATAGGCTCGCCCCCCTATTACATATGGCTTAACCATAACTCAAGTCAAAAATCAAAAGTCATTTTTATTCAAATTAGGCTGATAATCAGCACTTTTTGAACGTCAAAATTACAATAGACAGTCCCTCAAAACGCCCGCCCTTCGCCACTTCCTAGTGAGGTTTCAACTGGTGGAATGCATGCGTACTTAGGCTGATGACAGACCAAACGTGTAGTCCGATTGCAGTTGTGTCAACTGCAATCAAACTGCATCCGAACTGCAATTTGCGGTTAGATTGCAGTTGAAATGCGGTCCGTTCTTCATCAGCCTTATGGGTACAGCTCTGGCTAACGTAGTTTGTTAATTTCTACTTATTACCTTCCAGCATTCAGAAATAGCAGCCTTCGACATAAACAACAACACGATCTCCCGAACGTCCGGCATCGTGGTGACGAAGCACGACCCGTACTCCGCGACACACGTGGAGCCCGCGCTCGCTAGCGCCGGCTTCCACCTGACTGTACGCAAGGACGTGCGGGACTGTGACTACAGGCTGTACTGTGGAGTGCCGCTGTTTAGAACTGGGTTCAGTCAGTATTTGTGAGTATTATATTTTTAATTATGGGCGAAAAACATAAAAAATCTATAACTTTAAAACTAACTAACTTAAATTATGAAAAATATGCTAAAAATACATGAGTTATAGTGCTACAATATAACGAAAATAAAAATATTAAAATCCAATTAAAAGTCAGTTTTTTTTTTGAAAATATGTTTTTCCTGAAAAATTTTAAGTACCCTATTGGATAATGGATAAAGTAAGAAATGATTATATAGGGTGACTGGTAATTAGTGACCGATACTTAAACACGTGATTATACTCATGATAACAAACAACTTTCCCGAAGAAAGGTTTTTGAAGTGATAACTTCTTTAGCGGCGTTGTGCACTTTTGTGATGGGTAATAGTAGATTATGCACCAAGGGGATAAAGTAGTGTCTTATGTAGCGGGCGCCGTATTGAATCCCGAGCAAAACGAAGGATGAGTTAAGACAAGAATCCTGAGTGCAGCGTGGGAATCAAGGTCGCCCAAGACGAAGGCACCTTTATCCCGAGGTGAATACTCTACTTTCCACACCATCTACGAGAGAATAAAAGCAGTAGTACTAGAATCAAGTATTCCGGAGTCAAATCACTATCGTCACTCGACATTTTTGTGAGATTTGCAATATTTTAAGTAATTTGTTGTATAACAATGAACAAAGCAAAGCAATTTCCAGTATTCGCGCCTCTTTTTAATTTGTGTTCTATTTTTCTTTTAATTATATTCTATCTCGTGGTGGCCCCAGTTCGATTTTTGAACAATTTTTTTTTTTGTGTGCAGATAATAATGGTGAATGCGTGAATATTCGTATGCGATTTATGTTCCAAATTCAAATCACATTATTGAAATATTTCAAGAAAAAAGTAGGTTTTAAGATATTAAGGTTCAACTAGTCGCGGGTCTAACTTGGCATCGTGCCCGACAGAGATAGTATCAGATAGTATCAGTGATGAGCAGTTAGACGCTAGTCTGCACGCACATCTAGTTCGTATGAACTAGATGTGCGTGCAGACTAGCGTACGCGTAGCGTAAGCGTGTGCGTGTGCGTATGCACACACACAGCGTTCCGAAACGTAAGGCGCGCGTAAAAAAATACGAAAAGGCCTTTGGAAGATAGTGTTTTATGAAAAAACCACTGCGTGTATCAATTACAAATAAAATGTATTGAATTCTTTGATAAGTGTGCTGTGTCGGTACCGAATTTGTTTTGGAAATTTGACACTTCTTTTATTACTAATTTACGACCAAAGTTGCGTTAAAATTTGCATTTAAAACGAATCTTTGATAGCTCGTAACTTTTTAATGGTTTTTTATTTTCCTATTCTGTTTCCGTAAGACAAAATTGAAATGAGACAATACCATATCATGTTTTACTTTGGATGTGCAGTGTCAAACAGTGGAGTAAAACTCCTCCGAATTTTCTATGGAAAAAATGTCAAAAAGTGTCACCTTAAATTAAACTGACGTCAATCGTCAAAAAACATGAAATAAAATAACACTGCAAAAAAGATTGTCTCTTTATTTAAAAACAGAGATTATAAATCGTTTGAACATACATTCTTCTAGTCTAAGTATAGGTTTTAGAAAGTATAAGATACTCACTTTACCGTGCATTTATGGATTTATCTTGGAAGCCTGTATATTTGTGTTCAAACACAAGAGTCTTTTTCATCAAGCAAGCAGTTACTATGCCCCTCGATCTCACAATACCAACAAGCTCTATAAACCGAAGACGAATCTGACACTCACATCGAACAACAGCTACATCATGTGTATTAAAATGTATAATAGACTTCCAAGTAACATAACGACACTTCCATTTTTTAAATTTAAGCGTATTTTAACAAAAATATTAATTGATAAATGCTTTTATAGTGTACTTGAGTTCCTAGATTATAAGTTGTAGGTCATGAATTGTAGTGTCAATGATTGTCACAATATAAATTATTAACAAATTAGAATTAAATTATTATTAAATATTGAATTTGAATATATTAAAATTTACTAACTGCATGCATTATTCCAATTCATTTACTTATCATTCATATTATAAATAATTTTTATGTAAAATTTGCACGCCGAAATAAATGGCAGAATAAGAGATACTTATACTTATCTTTAAGAACCTTCTGTACCTTATTTAAGCAAATAAATGATTTTTGATTTTTGATTTAGAAAAGAGGTAATTTATTCTTCCTGCAATCACTCCTAACATTCCCCAATGTATAATTGCAGGAAAAGCTCAATATTCGTATACACCGACCCGCCGGCTCCCTTCGTCCCGGCCGCGTCCGTCAGAGTGGAGACACGGGTGTGTACCGGGGAGGAGTGCAGATACCGGTTTGTCTTTACTGGTAAGTTTATTTTTATACAAGGTGTTGTTTTGCATACTCGTCAAAATTCAAGAGGTTGTTAAAAAAGACATATATAATCAATTAAAATTACGGTACCTACGTAATTATTAAAATGCGCTGATTTTTTTGGTTGTTTAAGTTCGTCAGTATGTCAGAATAACCCCCTTAACGATGTTTAGGGAATAAGAAATTATCGAATAAACGTTTGAGATTGTTTGTTTGTGTAAAAGCGCGGTTATAGGGCGAGGCACAGACGGGCCGCGTTTATATCACGAGTGGTTCTCACATTCGGATTTCCAAAAATAAGAAAAAAAAAAAATACCTTCCCATTTTATTATTGATTCGGGACGAGAATCATTAGCATAGTTACCTCCTTGAATTTGACGAGGATGCAAAACAACACCTTGTATAAGTACTAAATAGGCTTGCGTTTGTCCGCATCTCGGCTGATGGTAAGCGATGATGTGGCCTAGGCACAAGCGCCTAGAAGAAACCAATTCACTCGAACGTTGAAGAGATCCAGATTATAATGATCAGGTGGCCTACCATGACGACTTAAAGCAGTATTGTTTTTCTCTTATTCCAGTGTGGGAAAGAGATGGCGCTAAACAGCCTGTATAGCTCCGTCTCTTTCCCACACTGGAATAAGAGAAAAACAATACTGCTTTAAGACGTCATGGTAGACCAGCAGGAAATAGAAAAATCGGCAGTTAATTCCACAGTTATTATGGAATACATAAAATGATTTCGATTTTTTAGCCTATTAGACTCCTTAGACCTTAATTCCTTCCAGGAGACTGAAGTGTTCTTGGGTTTTTGCGGCAGGAATTTTCCATTAACAGTCACGGAGTCTGGAAGTCGTGCCCGGTTTATGACAATAGGCTCGTCACCTATTTTATGGGACTAGAACATAAATTACCAAATGTGCCCGTATTTCTACATTGTTCTCACATATTTGTAATTCTCAACATGAATGATGTAACCAAGATTTTGTAACATATTTTGATTTTAAAGAATGTCCATGGAGTTTCTTGCCCATTCTTCTCAATAGAGATTTACGCTTTGGAATGGGCAACTACAGTACTTTCACAAGTTATTATGCCTTGTGACTGGGACTGTAGCTTCGCGTATTTTTTTTGTTTTCTGGCTTTCAAAAGTGCCTGTAATGGTCTAATTGAAATAAATACTTTGAGTTTAAATTTGTGCATACGGTCGAAATGTAGGTCTATCAGGTACAGCCATTGGGGATGATGATATGATTAGGCGTGATGCGATGTAAAGTTTTATTATTATCTTCTATTCTAGGAGCCCATCACAACATGATAACCGTCTGGCCTCGCGCCAACATCACGGTCACTAGCTGGTCGCTTAGCAGTGCGCCGCGGGTTTGCTTCGAGCAGCTCGAGCGACCTGTCTATGTGATATACCACTCTGCTGCTACCTACAACGAGATGGGCGTTCGGTTTACTGTGGATATTGCTTTGAAAGTAAGTAATCGTAATACTTAAGGTTTGTTTATCTCGACGTCAAGTATTACGGACACTGGTTAGCGGAGCTGTAGGCAAAGGGGACTTTTGGCGGTTCTACACGCCCCCCCCCCCCTACCCCCCGGCTCCCGAAAGCTCGGACAACTATAGAAATAGATCTTTCGAGCTCGCTAATTTCATTTTCAAACTGCATACCACCTGCAACAACATTGTAACGAGGATAAAGATGAATGTGATACAAAATCAATAATATATGAATCAAAAGTATATAATCAAAAATAACTAAAAGGACGTAGTTTCTATTATTAGTTTTGGGTTGTCTTGTCCCATCAACCGCTCAAGTCATCATAAAAGCTCAACAATCCGACTATAGACAATTTTCTAAACTAATATTAAAAAGAAGAAAGATGTGTTTGTTTCGATTTAACAGAAAAACTACTCGACCGATTTAAAAAAAAAATCCACCATTAGTAAGCAACATCTTTACCAAGTAACATAATAGCTATTTATGCAACTGCTACGTTATGGACGGTCTTTTAATACGAGTGCCATTTTTCGAAATAGGTGGGCACGAGTTATTATAAGACCAATAACGTGCAGTTGCATACAAGATTTTATCTACGAAGGAAGGAATGAAACACAGATATAGACAAATAAGTATTTTTATCTACTTCTTATTAGGCAAAGATCTTGTAGCCGCAACAGCCAAATAGTATACTATACTTTTGTTCTAAGCTTGTTCCATTTTTAAAAACATCA
The DNA here is from genome assembly GCA_963082945.1 of Cerastis leucographa. NCBI lineage: Eukaryota > Metazoa > Arthropoda > Insecta > Lepidoptera > Noctuidae > Cerastis > Cerastis leucographa. The sequence goes on along the minus strand of OY720369.1, from coordinate 1,116,800 downwards.
TTTACATTGTCTCGATTTCGAAGTATAGGTACTTACCTGGCTGTATGTTCAGAATATCGTTGCTTGTGTTGTAGAATTTATGACGATTCGCATAATGCAACCCGATGTCGTTATGGCTATCATTATGAAACCGCTGTCAATTTTGTAATTCGAATATAACGAAACCGAAGTAGATAAACTATTTTATATCACAATTCTCGCGGACAAAGTCGCAGGCGAAGTGATAGTATACCATAACACAAACCACAAAAAAAAAAATGTTTTTTTTTCCCAGGTCCCGCCGTCTCTCCAATCTCAACCAATCCTGGACCTCTCTCACCATTCTCACAAGATCTACCACCCAGAAGACTTCACCGCGGGATACAACGCCATACTGAACGCTATGCCAGCATACTTCAACGTCGCTAGCTTCCTTAGCTTTAGGCATGACTATGTGTTCTAGTATAGGGTCAACCTTCACCATTTTTCCCACAGCTGGGATGCAGGGATACCTTCTGAGGTATACAAGATGGAAGGGACACCACGTATTCAGTACATTCTAATCACGTAGAAATTGTTCATCGGTTATTTAAAAAAAAAACAGCTGCTTCCAACGATAGTGCAATACCTACACGGTCAAAATTTATGGCACAGCTGTTTTTTGAAGTGAAAACTTCTTTAGCTGCGTGGTGAAAATCACTAAACTCGCGTCAGTTCGTCAAACCGAAAAATCGTAAGACGGATTGACATTAGTTTACGAAGAAATTGAACTTTGTCTTTTTGAGATTAGATTTCCAAAACTGGATAATTACCTTATGCACAAACAAAACCTTCGGTTTCTCCAAAGAGGTAAAATTCGTAAGACAGATTGTAATAGTTCTGAAGTGTTAAATTTTTAATGTAATATAAATTGTCATGTTTGTGTACGATAGCGCAATAATGAATATTGTGTTTTACCACATAAATGATAGTACTTTTATACTGATAATTAAAGCAATTCGTGCAAAATTATTCCCTAACCATTCCAAAATATCAAAAATGCACAACTTTAATATTCAAGTTTTCACTTCTACTCCCAGAGTGCAACCCGTTTTTTTTTTATTAACGGTGAAAAACTGCGTTCATATATCAGAATTATGTACTGAATTCGTGGTAAATGTTTTCGCGGCGGTGTCCTTTCTAATCTGTATTGTAAGGTAAACATAGTAATATACAAGGTGTTGTTTTGCATCCTCGTCAAAGTTCAACGTCATGCTCCCTGGCGTAACCACCTTTGCTGTAACAAGTATAAGTTACATGAACAATTCTATGAAATGTCTATAAAATTCTAGTCCTATTAAAAAAAGTCTATATCTCTAGTTTCGACGTAAACTTTAATTTAAAGTGGTTGCGCTGCGGAGTATCCTTCCCGGCGAAACCACCATGATATTTCTATTACTATAAATATTACAAGCTAATATGTAGTATCAAATAATTCTATAACAATTCTATATTGAACTAGTACCCCTAAATCCTCAGTCTACTTTAAATATACGAACAAAACGGTGCCTCAAACTTTGTTTTCGAAATAGTAGCTAAGTGCCTAGATTAAAGTTCTTAGCAAATAAAGGTTACGTCAAATATCAAACAATGTCCTCTAGGCGTTTGGTTTATAAGCATACAGATAAATTATTTTCTTGTTTCAAAAAAAAAACATCAAAAACATCTGTGCATCCATCACTGACTAATACTGGCCACTGATAATAATTAAGTGATAAACGAATATTGTCATTTACTATTGTCAGGAAAGTTCATAATTAGAATTTTATTTTATTATAGAATAATAATAGAATGGTTATTTCCTTTTACATTTTCGCGTAATGGCTTATTGTGTATTTTTAACCAACTTTACAAAAAGGAGGAGGTTCTCAACTCGGTTGTGTTTTTTTTTTAATGTTTCTTACCTCAGTTCTCCGTCATTTATGAACCGATTCGGTTTTTTTTTATTTGAATTTTTTTCAAATGAATAAGACGTTGTTTTAGTTCAGGCGTAACTACTTAAATAGACTATTTCATCGAGTTAAATATTAAATATTAAAACACAAGTTACACACCAAACAAAAAGAAAATCATACTTCTTGTTACCGTCTGGAAGTACATCATTTCAAATGTTAAAAAAAAAAATAGTCTATCTAAGTAGTTACGCCTGAACTAAAACAACGTCTTATTCATTTACAAAAAAATCAAATAAAAAAAAACAAATCGGTTCATTAATGACAGAGAACTGAAGTAAGAAATATTTAAAAAAAAAATACAACCGAGTTGAGAGCCTCCTCCTTTTTGTAAAGTCGGTTAAAAACAGACAAGCTATTACACGAAAGTGTAAAAGGAAATAACCATTCTATTATTACTATATTATTAAAATAAAATTCCAATGATGAACTTTACTGACAATAGTAAAGGATAATGACAATATTTGTTTATCGCTTAATTATTATCAGTGGCCAGTATTAGTCAGTGATGGATGCACAGATGTTTCACCTTATATCATTTTTTATTACAATAATCTATTGAAACAAGAAAATAATTTATCTGTATGCTTATAAACCAAACGCCTAGAGGACATTGTTTGATATTTGACGTAACCTTTATTTGCTAAGAACTTTAATCTAGGCACTTAGCTACTATTTCGAAAACAAAGTTTGAGGCACCGTTTTGTTCGTATATTTAAAGTAGACTGAGGATTTAGGGGTACTACTTCAATATAGAATTGTTATAGAATTATTTGATACTACATATTAGCTTGTAATATTTATAGTAATAGAAATATCATGGTGGTTTCGCCGGGAAGGATACTCCGCAGCGCAACCACTTTAAATTAAAGTTTACGTCGAAACTAGAGATATAGACTTTTTTTTAATAGGACTAGAATTTTATAGACATTTCATAGAATTGTTCATGTAACTTATACTTGTAACAGCAAAGGTGGTTCCGCCAGGGAGCATGACGTAAAGTTCAGAGGTTGTCACACAACATAAATAATAAATTAAAATTACGGTACCTAGTTAAATATTAATAAACTCAGATTTTTTTGTTGTTTATGTTTGTCAGTATTTCAGAATAACCCCCTTAACATGTCATAGGAAATAAGAAATTATCGAATAAATCGAGATTGTTTGTATTTGTGAAAGCGGGGTTATAGGGCGAGAATCAGACGGCGTTTAAAACACGGGGTGGTTCACACTTACCGATTTCCGTGAATAAGAAAAAAAAATACATACCCATTTTATTATTTATTCGGAACGAGAATCATTAGCGTAGTAACCTCCTTGAATTTGACGAGGATGCAAAACAACACCTTGAACTTAATACAAGATCAGATGTATGAACGTGGACGAATGAAAAAGTGAATGCTATGAGCATAGCTGGTGGAGTTCGGTAGTCTCTTTTTGCACCCAAGGGAAAAAGGTGTGTTTTTAATCCAGCTAAATCTAGCAAGGGTGTACTGAAAAGCCATTGGAACAAATTTTCAAACAAATGGACTAGACAGTTAGGGACAGTTTCTACCAAGCGGAGAAATCCTCGCGTACTTATTTGATGTCACAATATTATGGACTGTATCAGTATTGGCTTTAAGTATAAAATTGGGCGCTCGGGCATCGGGGATGTAGCGAATTTTATACATAACTAGCTGATCCCAGCATGCGTTACAATGATGCACTTGTTCCTACCCACTACCTACCTACCTACCCTAACCTACCTAAGAAACTTCTACAAAGTATTAGAAATAGAAAACCTTTAAAAAAAAGATGAATGAAATCGTTTAAGTCGTTCTGAACTTATGTCGTGACCAAGGGAAATAGGGATTCATTTATATAAATACTAGCCACAAACCCCGTGACTTGGTTCGCGGGGTTTTTTTTTCGGTATGAAAAATAGATGTTGGCCGATTCTCAAATTCTCGTGTCACGTGTAGGTCTGAGAATCGGCCAACATTTATATTTCATAACCAAAAAAAAACCCGCGAGCGAAGTCGCGGGCAGCTAATAGCTAGTATATATATATATAGATTTAATACTGATACAGTCCTTTATTGTGACATGAAAAAAGTGCGCATGGCTATTTCCTCTCGGTGGAAACTGATTACAGTGTCGGTATATTAAAATTACATCTATAATTCTTCCATGGTTCATGGTTATAATACGCATAGATATCGCGATAAATTGAGGTAGGTTGTCAATTTGCTTACGTATCACTGTCCACGAAGTCGGCAACCAAACATTCTGTCATCAAACTACGCAAAGAATATTGCTGGGAAACGGACTTTTTTTTGTTGGAAAAATCGCTCAATGTAACCCACTCAAAATAGTGTGCTGATGGATGTATGGAATATAACAGGAGTCATGGAGGTATATAAAGTAAAGTTATAACGTAAAAAACTTGTATTAAAAAAAAAACCTCCCGTCTCTAAAAGTTTTCCCAGGTATGGGCACAGAACAAAGACTGGTAAAAACAAGTGCCTTTCAGCGTCGTTTTAAGGGTGTTTTACACTGATATCGTTTTTATAAAGACAGGGATGGTTGTGAATAAGTTATACTCTATCATTAGAATTGTATAATTGACGTGTGTTTTTGAGTGTAACTGTGTGTTTATATTAAGGTTTTATTTGTTATTTATAAGTGTTACTGTTATTAGGTATGGATTTTCATCAGAAATTTCTTAGTACCACCCACGGAGTATGGATTTGTGTGTCTTTTACATACGACTTAAACATTTCTGGCGAAATGAAGGTGTACTGTTAGGTACTTATTTTTCGGGGATTACAAGTCGTGATGTTATGTTTATTTATAAGAATTGACCAGTGAATAAAAGTTTTTTTTTTTGTAATTGGATTTTTATTTATCAATCGACTCGTAATGGTACCTTTATAAGTTTACTTATTCACGCAATACATGATCAAGGGTCAGTTTTCAATAAAATACAAAATGTAAAAAAATCACGTCATTTATTTAAAAAATCAGTCTTGATGTGAAAAATATATTCCAACGAATACATGTCCGCATCACAAAATAAATTCAAAAATAACAAGAAAATATTCGCTCGAATTGTAAAATGTTACAATTTTGGCAAGATTTTAATAAAAAAGCAATGTTTCTCTTGATAAAAATAGCATTAAATAAACTTGCCATTAAATAAGAGATTTTTTGTATAGATTTTTTATTTACAATTTTATTGTGCTGTGCGCACAGATCCATTCACTCATTGTTCATAATTATATCATTCAATGAGTGAATTTTACTGATTCTATAATATTCACATATTCTTCTTAAATCTAAGTACAGGGTAAAACAGTTTTACAAAAAAAAGAAATTAAAAGACTTTCAGCTATTCACCTCCAATATTTATTTCCTGAGATCGGTATAAAAGATTATCACATTGTTAAGAAGAAAAAAATACGGTATTTTGTATAAAATAATTAAACAACAATTCACATCTTGCGTATTTTATTTGCTTTAATATAATAACATTAAGTGTCGCATTGCAAAAAAATTGCTTTCGACGAGGCTGCCTCGTGTCCTCAATCAGTGACTTTTATCGAGGCATTCAAAAATAAAACCACAAGCCAAAGTATTCCTTATGTGTAACCAAATGATTACTTTTGTCATTTTTGTTTAATTAAATACAGCTACTTAAAACAACAATAAACTTCGTTCTTTCCAAAAAATTGCCTTTTTTCTTAGTAATTTTCACAGGCGCGCGATTCAAAAATATGGTGTTTACGTTTTAAAATTACTAAATACAAGGCAGCCTCGTATAAAGCAAAAAGTTTTAACGTCTACAGATTACTATATTAAAAATAAATGTTGTCACACCTAAACACTAATATGACAAAACTTAAGTTACATACGTTTTACATAGTAGGTATATAAGTGAAAGAGTTTTATTTAGATCAAAGTGGATAATGATTACAAAAGCCTACTCCAGCACAATTGCTAAAATGGCAAAAAAAAGTTTTCAAATTTTATTGAATAGTTTAGCGCTTCCCTTAGGATTGTAGTGGTACTTCTATAATTTCTTTAAAAAAAACTAAGTTTTTTTCTTATTATCTTGATTCTAGATATATATCTACTCTAGACGTACTTAACTTGCACGTCTTTCTACATCGTTCTCACATATATGTCTAATCTCAACATGAATGATGTAACCAAGATTTTGTAACAATATTATGATTTAAAAGAGTGTCCATGGATTTCTTGCCCATTCTTCTCCATAGAGATCTACGCTTTAGAATGAGCAATTACAGTACTTTCACAAGTTATTATGCTTTGTGACTGGGACTGTAGCGTCGCCTTTTTTGTATTTTTGCCATTCAAAAGTGCCTGTTTGGTCTAATTGAAATAAATGCTTTGAGTTTGAGTTTATCCAGATCTTACTTTTAGTTATCATAGTCCTGATCAAAATTCGAATGACATGTTTGAAACTTCCCTTGCTTGTAATTTCAACCTTTTTTTTTTCAAATTAACATTTCAAGCACCTACAACCATTCAACTTCATTTAATTAAAAAACAAAAGATAAGTAGATATTTTTAAAATCTACATAAAGTAGCGACTTTAGTCTAAATACTTACAATAACAATTTCTTCCAAAATTTGCCTAGCTTTAAAATCTGATGCATATTTTAATTATTACTTAAATATTGGCAGTTGTAATGTGAAAGACTGCAGGCTAAAATTTAATTATTTTCTAGTATTTAATAGCCTAAGTACTTATACTAAAATATTTTAATCTTCTCGTTCAAATCAAACTAGCCCTATTTCTAGAACTCGCTGTATCGTCTCCATAAGAGTATAGAATATTTTTGCTCTCACATGTAAAATGCATCTTCATTCATGAAAAAATGCTTATATTTTGGTTTAAGACAAATTATTTTCAGGTAATTTAGACAGTAAATACTACGATTACCAAGCAGATCTTTGCGGTTTTTTTTCGCGTAGCTTTTAAAATGGTATACTTATATTATTTAAGCAAGCAAGATGTATCTTGCAAAAATCAAAATCAACGAGCTATTTTGTATAATTGAAATAGTTTTGGATAATTTTCACAGTAAAACCATAGAGATACATAAGATACATAATAATATAACTTATAGGTACATTCCTGAATACAAGATGAATTTCAAAAGGACAATATCTCAAAATGTATGGTTATATTAACTAATAAACAATGTTTTAAAAATACGAATATTTGAGTTACAAGTAGACAAAACTTCGGTTTTTATAAGTTCACAATTTATATTTCAAAAACGGTAGTACACGACGAAATTTTAGTACAAAATTTTCCGAAAATATTTTGGAGACAAAAATCTAAACATAAGCAAACTTATGCTACTCATATTGTATTGAAACAAAGAAAATTCAGTGATATTATGCATAGAATGCCACACACTACAGATTTTTAATTGACGAGCAAAACTTATCGAGCATTTCCCTTCGCAATATGATATGCTATGAAAATCAGATTAAATTAATACACAATGTTTGTTAAAAACTGGCATGGGTACAAAAAAGTTCGTATAATAGCAACATGGTAAGAAACAAAGCTTATACGGTAATAGGGGTGCGGACTGGGTAAAGAAAACGACATTCTATTTTGTCCGTCAGACAGGTAATACAAAAATATTAGACACGTATTTTTTGTTTTATCAAAATATCAAACAATTACTTAGTTAAAACTCATTAAAGTTGGAGAGTGGGGGCTCACTACGTCACAAGTAGGTATAAAACTTACCTACATGTGACGTCATGCGCCATTTCAACTCAATATATCTCCGTAATTTTATGACCACGTGAAAAAAGAAAAAATACGTGTCCAATACTTTATACTACCCGACGGACAAAGAAAAAAAAAATGTGATCATCCCCTATTGTAACCTATTTACGTCCAAGAACAAACACAAATATTTATGTTGTAACTCAATAGAAGACATGAAAATAACAAATTTAAACAATATTACTAAACATTATCTGAAAACGCAAAAAAATCTGTAATTTTACAATTTCTTATTACCTACATCTTTTATTGACTTCTATAGACGTCAATGACAATGGGTTAAAAACAGGTAAATATCTTATTCTATTATATTTGATATAATGTGTTGTATGTAAAGTAGGATAAAGACGACAGTAAATACATATGTGAAGTAGTAACATTATTTTAACTTACACATTATTTTGTAAACTACCAAACTTTATATGGATATCGTTTTTTTTGTCACAAAATCTATAAAAATATTGAAAACAGAAAAAAAAAAACATGACAAGCAATTACAGACTTTACCTAAAGATACTTACTAAAGGTCCTAAAGGTACTTATGGTAAGACTGAATAAAAGCTTTTCATTGACGTAGAACATAAAAGCACATGCTTTAAAGAAAACTAAACCAAACTATAATTTGTAGTATTTGCAATAGAACAATAGTTCAAAATAATGCCGACATTTTTTGTCCGTATGTGATTCGCACTTACAGATACAACGTAGATAACAATGAATGCTCTCGTAATTTAAACAGTAAATAACTTTAAAAGACAATAAAATCGACCTAAACCATCACACTTTAATTTTTAATGGCGAACTATACAAAAATAATATATTCATTGGGCTATTCTACCTTCAGCCAAAAAAAAAAAGAACTATTTAAATGAAGTTAGTAACGAAACAGACACGTGACATTCTTTTTACGAGGAGGGAATGTAACGGTTTGAATGTTAGTGTAGAATGTTAGTGTGTAGCTAAACCACATTCATTTTGACGTGTGTTCACGGCAGTTGTGTGTTTTAGCTTGACGTCTAATGACGACAATATCAGTAAAATTTGTTTTTGTTTTCTGATTTCAGGAAGCAGAATCTATTTCAACTTTCGAGATAACATTTGCTATTTTTTCTACACATTACGTGTATTTGAACTTTAAAACTAATACTAATGTACAATTTGTAAACATTTTAGGGCACCAACTTAGGACTAAACTAAAATAATGTTATACAACATAAGGCCGACGATCATAAGGGCAATCGAAATAGAGTACAAATGCACGGTGAAAATTCCCCTAGTTTCCTTGAGGTGTTAGTGCAAATGTATACTTTATTTCGATTAGGTAAACGTTAGATTGCATTGAAAAATACAAAATCTTCTGACGATGCCGTTCGCCAGCTTCAAACAGTAAAACATAATATATTTATTTTCATAACATAATCAAATAGTGGTTTACACCAAAACTATTAAATTTTCAACCTAAATGAAGTCAAAACACTGTTGAATTTGTAACTTTAATCTATTTAAATACAAAAACAACTAATTTTGGAGTTGTTCATGTATGTTAAAGTTACATTCAAAATGTGGTTAGCTCCTAATCTAGGAAATCGTATGTGATCGGTTGATTACAGAATAGACCAACGATTGTGGCTCACGCGGTCATAAAACGAGAGAGCGAGACGACAAGAGACTCAACCGTACTAAATATTCACTCTTTCCTGCTCGCACGTTTTAATACCACGGCTTTTAGCGTTTAGACACAGTAGAAGTATTACAGTATTTCAACTATGTTATAATTAAACTGTGGTTTGGAGTTGTGGGTTTTATAACTTGTTTTAATTTATATTTAACGCAATGTGACGGATAATCGGCTAGCGGCAACCATCTTGTTATTAAATTTCTTCTTGAAATGCTCAGCTGCGACCGTCGTTTTGAAAGTAATCTTCGCTGATCGTTCTTCTTTGTCCAGTATTAAATTCTGGAACATGAATCCGTGGGTGTTTTTTGTTTCAAAATCTTTTTTTTTTTTCTTAAATAACTATGGTCTTAACTATTTATTTATAACTAAAGTCAGGTACAAAGCTGTCAAAAATATGAAAAATGTTAAGTAATTTATACATGGCAATACACAATACACAGAGTGCTGAATATAAAATAAACACAATACGTGATAAATACAACAAATATTGCTGAAAAGTATAAAAAATAGCTAACTTAGTGACTATTATATAATCGGTCTAGTGCATCCTTAGGTTAATACAATCACTTAACACTTTTCCTATTTTAATTATAACACAATTTTAATATGTTTACTTTATCTATCTTTACTATTTATAATATGAGACAAAAATAAAAAAAAATATTTTAAATACCGGTTCACAAATCAAATTTAATACAATATGGCGGAAAGATAGCTTAAATTAAGCAGGGTATCAAAAATATCTAAGACTGATATGTAAATACAATATTAAAATTGTATTATTCATATAAAATATTACATAATTGTAATAAAGCACATGCAATTAATAAAGTGTAATATGGACCATAGTCAACCTCATGTTAAAAAAATAAATATCCTATTTTCATGATCTTTTTTTTAAAACATATATTTTAAGAATGTGCGTTGCAAACAATCACTTACATAATTATGCTAAACTTTACACTTTCATCTATTAAAAATACATTTCAAACACACATTTGCATTTCCACTCTCAAGATTACTTTCACATGATAAGTATCACCCTATATACTAGAAATTAGTGACCGATACTTAAACAAATGATTGTAATCATGATAACAAACAACTTTCCCAAAGAAACATTTTTTTTATCATTCACTTTTATCACAAATAACACAACAGCCATATAAAATACGCGCGCGCGTGCACCTGTGACCTATCAGCTGTTAGCCGCGTGACGCTGTTCTGTTTCATTACTATCGTACCGTGCCACAGTCTGTAGGCAGAGCCCGCACGGCTCGCAACCCCGAATTTCATACGGCTGTTGTGTTATTGTGATAAAAGTGAATGAATATAAAAAAAAAATGTTTCTTTGGGAAAGTTGTTTGTTATCATGAGTACAATCACGTGTTTAAGTATCGGTCACTTATTACCAGTCACCCTATATGCTGCCTTTTAGCCTATCCTTAGGGTGATTCGAACGACCCCTTTGCTATAAAAAATAATGGTAAGGTTTAGCTAAAATCGATCATTGAATACAAGGGGCATTTTTATCATTAACATATTTTTGTATGCCTTTTCATTGGTTTGCCAAAACATCGTATGGTTGGCATATACTTTAATTTAACATTTAATATCGCATCGAAGACATTACAATCGATTACCTTATTGAAAAAAAAATTTATCAAAGCTAATACTATATTTATCACAAATAAATCAATTATCACAGATTTGTATAGGTTTATACGGCCCCATTAAAATAAATGGACCAAAGGACAGAAAAAAAAAACACTGAAGTGATTTTATTTTGATCTAAAATAATAAAATACCTAATTAAATAACCTTATTAAATAATAAAATACCTAATACATTTTTAGTGTATCTTCGTTAGACGATTTTGTTTCTTGTAAGTATGTAATGCGTTTTTCTTTTTTTGTACCACTGTCCTTATTTTGGTGGTCTGAATGATTTCTATAAGTTTGTACATATATTTTAATGGGACCATATAATAAGAATTTGATGAATTAATAATTTAAGGTTTAAAATCTAGCATGTCACAAACATAGTATTAACTTAGATGACGAATACACAGGCTTATTAATTTATAATAGCTAAAAATATTGCAATCTTTCATTAGCTATTAAGCTTATATTTCAGAAACATTTGCAAATTTTTTATCATGCAACTATGCATTATCATTTATTTGATTGCAGATATTATATTTGAAATACCATCTGGTATTTGACAAATAGTCCTTGGGAAACCAAAGACTTAATTTTTTTTTTTTTAATCTAGTATTATTCGATAAAATCATGGCTCAACCATTAATAAACCTGTTTACGAAATATTTCAGTAAAATAATATTACTATATTAAAAATATGCATACTACAGTGTACATCTAAGGAATAAGTAAATATGTACATATATAAATAAATATCACACATCAATATCACAGTAAGTTTGTAATCAATATCATGGGTTGAGTGGTTCGAATGTATAACTTTGAAACAATGTCAATGTCTTTAGTTTTTTTTTAAATCTAAATACCGCGCTTGTATACTTGCGAGTATTAGATAGAGTGTATATGAAGGGTGTAAAACACCTCTTAACGAAGCCGAAAGGCACTGGTTCTACCTGTCATTGCGATCATTTTTTTGTTCTACACCATACCTGGGAACCTTCTAGTTACGGAGATATTAGGGGTCAAAGTTCCAACTTTTTGACAAGTATTTTTTTAAATACAAGTTTTTAATGTAAGATTTTTACTTTAAACACCTCCACGACCCCCGTACTATTCAATCCGTCCATCAGCACAATGTTTTGAATGCGTTACATTGAGTTCTACCACAAAACATGATCTTACACCCCCCAAAAAAAAGTCGTTTCCCAGCAATAATTTTTGCAATGATATATACAATACTATAAAAATATATCAAAACAAGCAGGGTGGATAAATATTGAGCAATACAAGTGAAAACATATAATATAGCGCCGATACCGCGTTTTATACACGGTGTAAATCACCTCATCACGAAGCCGTCAACCAAGCATTCTGTACATGAAACTAAGTAACTTTACGCAAAAATTATTGCTGGGAAACGACTTTTTTTTGGTACGGGGTGTACTTTTCAATCCGTCCATCAGCACAATGTTTTGAATGCGTTACATTGAGTTCTACCACAAAACATGATCTTACATCCCCCAAAAAAAAGTCGTTTCCCAGCAATAATTTTTGCGTAAAGTTACTTAGTTTCATGTACAGAATGCTTGGTTGACGGCTTCGTGATGAGGTGACTTACACGGTGTATAGTACAGCTACATTTCGGTGTTAATTTAAACATACCCATTCATCCTTCTGCCCTGATCCCAATTTATTTGGGGTTGGTGCAGCATGTCTGCTTCTTCCATACTTTTCTATTTATTAGTCGTGATTTCATCTCAAATAAATTTTTAGTTTGCGGTAAAAAGAAAAAACTTGTGAAAAATGACTTATCTGAATCTATTGAATTACATGTCCTTATTTTTGTCATACCATAAAAATTAAAAATTATGGTAATAAAAATACTCAAAAACTATTCGTCTTTCCTATCATATCCCTATGAAAAATACCATCACCTGCCTAGCCTTTTCCCAAACTATCTTGGGGTCGGCTTACAGTCTAACCGGATGCAGCTGAGAACCAGTATTTTACTTGAAGCGAATGCCTATCTGACCTCCACAACCCAGTAACTGGGTAATACGATACCCCATGGTAAGGCTGAATGTCTTTGGCTGACTCTCTGACTTTTGGCTTCCGACTACTCGTAACGACTGTCAAAGATCGACCCGTGCGGTTGATATTATTTAGCCACGAATTCCTCCACGATTACTGCTTTCAACTGTGGCATTGGAGTACCCAGAGCTCTTGTTCTTCTCTTGAAATGACCGAGAATATTAAATACCTTGGAGTCACTATAGACCATTATCTCTCATTTAAACCTCACATAAAAACTCCTTTTGACCAGGTTACGAAAAGTAATTTACATTTTCAAAACCTCACACACACACACACTCGGCCGATCGAAACACTATTAAGATGTTCTACTTCGGAATATGCCAATCAATAATTATGTATTACTGCATCACATCATGGGGAGGTGCTGCAGACACACCGCATCCAAGTAGAAAGGGCACAGCGTAGCATACTCAAGGTAGGAGCTGGTCTACCCTGACCTATAATGGGACACTCTTACTGCCAGACAAACGTTCATACTACTTACGTTAATTAGAAAACTCTCTCAAAGACAACAGACGAAAGCGTAGGGTATGTCCAACAGCTCAATTCAAATCCATGCACCCACAGAAAAGATTCTATTGCTTCTTTGGGCATTATCTCTACAATAAATTGAATTTATAAGTAAACAACCATTCGAACCACCGCCCTCAAAGAAAGAAAGAAACAATCCAAAGAAAACAACCCTAAAATACTAATTACCTGTACATCATTGCCGGCCAATGTCTTCAACCTGGTGTCAGTCATCCCGTGGGGTAAGTTGGCCACTGTGGCGATATTCCCCGAGTCTTCTAGCAAAGTATCCTCGTCAATTTCCGAGTCACTTTCAAACTGTATTTGAGGTTCGTCTTTCTTGATGACTATTCTGTTATTCTCTGTACCGATAGCGGTTCTGACGGCCCGGCTGAATATACCCGGGTTGGGCTTAGACGGGTCCGTTTTCACCTCGATTCTTGAGAATACGGACGATGATGATTTCTCTTTGGGTGATTTTCGTTGGAGGATAACTCGTCTGTTTGTGAATGCTGCTTTTTTCTCATCTTCTTTTGCTTTTTCGGCTTGCTGTTGACAAAAATGATCATTCATAACATCATCTATACATAGAAATAAATATCATTGTTATTTTAAAATAGGAGCTTTTTACTGAATACATATGAAAGTATAACAAGAAAACATGTTTACAGTTTTGTCTGACTGTCTGTTTGTTCCAGCTAATTTTCGAAACGGCCTGACCGATTTTGACAGCACTTTTACTGGCAGATAGTTGATGTTATAAGAAATAACTTTTGCTGCTTTTATTTCAGAAAAAGCATTACGGGTCCATGCAAAAAAAAACTCTTGAAATTGTTAGCAAAATCTGTTACAAATAGGGAAGTTATATTTTTACAATCATTTCACGCGGACGAAGGTCGAGTGGAACTACTAGTAACATAATATAAACATAACATTTATTTGTTAATTACTTTATCTGATGAACGCTTGAGGGCGACAAACTAGTGGCTTAGTTCTGGGCCGACTTCATTTAGATTACCGTCGAGACGCTAAGAAGATTGTTCCAGTTTTTCCTGCATTACTGTAATACTTTCTTATGGATATGAAAGTTTAATATTAAACTTTAAACAAACCTCTTTTTCATATGTTATCCTGTGCCTGGATTTAATAGTCATGTCTAGTTTTGATTTTACCTGAAAATATAAACATTTATTTGTAGAGAACTGTTTTTTATTATTTTGAAAGGAATAGAGTGCAACGCTCTTTATACATCATAGAAATAGGAGGATCCTCCGACCTGCAAGCGAAGCATGACCGCCGAAGAAACGGGCTGTGTCGACACATTGTCACTGTCTATCTGTCATTATGTCGATTCTTCCTTAGACAAAAGTCGTTTCTACAGTTGTCATGCGTGTCTGGGTTCCGGCCTAGCTCTTGTTGTTGGCTTTACCTATATGTTCTTAACTGTCGGAGAACTGTGACATCGCGTTGCAGAGTTTTTATTTTAGTTGTTCATTTACGGCATCGATGTCGCTAGTGTTATTTTTGTCACAAGATAATGTCTGCTACATGCGAGTAACCGCAATGTTCGCGCGGGGAGGCGGCATTACAGGGGGTCTACTCTCTAAGCACGAAATTCGTAGTTTCGGCCGAAGTTACGGTCGTTTCCTACTCCGTATCACTTACGAACATAAGATTCGAACTAAAAATGAATGACACCACGATTGGACAGTTCTCCTTACTCCCGATTTGTCTTCAAAACTTATGAATCTGAAAAATATTAGGGAGTAGGAGTTACGGACGAACCCGTATTATCGCTGACGGACTTAGAGAGAAGCCCCCCTGGTAAGCGCGCCTGACATAACGTGTCTGCGTCCGATTTTATACTTAAAAGCAATACTGATACAGTCCATTATTCAGTGACATCACGTGAGTGCTCCATGATTTTTCCACTTTGTGGAAACTAACCCTTAAAAGTCAGCGGGTCTACAGAGGTTTAATATATACATTTCCATAGCTACCTTTGGCTTTTTAACTTCGACGGGTGGTTCTGTATCTTCCGCGACTGTGGAGCTCGTGACGACGGCTCGACGCGGAGGGGACTTCTCTGTAATCAACATTAAACATTTCAAGACCCATAACGTCTGTAAACTCATAAAGATGAAGGGTGATATCACATTTGCACATGCGGACTAGCATTTTCTTGCACCTCCTTCCCTATCTAATTTCGAATTAGAACGTTATCGCACGTTAAAATGCTTGCGATACGAACGAATGGGGATCCTTGCGACGACAGGACTTTTCGTTCCACCTTCACGTGACAGAAGTCCATGGAGTTTCTTGCCCATTCTTCTCCATAGAGATCTACGCTACGGAATGGGCAACTACAGTACTTTCACAAGTTATTATGCCTTGTGACTGGGACTGTAGCTTCGCGTTTTTTTTTTTTTTTTTTTGACTTTCAAAAGTGCCTGTAATGGTCTAATTGAAATAAATGCTTTGAGTTTGACTTTGAGAATGAGATAGATATACTCGAAAATGCTGAATTTGTGCTGTAACATTACGCATAAAACTGTAATTTGACCCGAACAAGGAAAGCTTTGCATTTTATTTTTTAAATACTAAATAACAAATTAAGAGACATGGAAAGGCTGCCTCGTTGATATAGTAGTCGCGCGCGCAAGGGTTCGATTCCCAATCCGGGCAAAGTGTAATTGGGTTTTTCCATCTCTAATTTTTCAGTAACAGCCACAGAATCTGGATTAGTGCCAATGATGACAATATGGTCGTCTCCTATTACAAAGGACTTAACCATAACTTTAAGGTACACCATACGCGAAATACGCGCTTTGGACGTGGAGTTGCGTACACCAGCCTGTTATACAGGGTTATTCGTAAAACACCGACAACCTCTCAGGACTATTTTACTAACATCATAATCAACAACTTTTGTTCAATGACTTTAGAAAAAAAATATCATATTTTAGTTCATCAGATTTTCATACAAAAATAAATATTTAAATTGAACGCTCTAAATGTTATGAAGTCTATGCGAAGCAAAAGAAAGCGATAGTACAATAGCGAGGGGAACATAGTCGTAACATTTAGAGTGTTCAATTTCAATATTTTTACTTTTGTATGAAAATCTGATGAACTAAAATATAACGAGTTTTTAAAAGTCATAGAACAAAAGTTGTTGATTATGATGTTAATATCATACTACATACATTAATAACCCTGTATAATCTTTCTTTCTTCTTGATTTTCTTTAAAAAAAAAAAGGATTATGTGGTTTTATGAAACCACGATAAAAGTGAAACTTTTTTTTTACACTAGACATTTACCTAAAAATTTTTGGAATAATATTCCATTAAGGGTATAAAACTTATAAAACACGGAGTAGGGATAAGGTGAAAGGCGATCTGACGAGCGCCTTTCACTTTATCCCTACTCCGCGGCCAAGCGTCACGCGACATGCAACTCACAGACGAAAAAGTTTGAGACGATGTAATAAAAGTTTCACTTTAAAAAAACGTTGTCCTACACTAGGAATTTCTCCTGCATCGTGGGTGCGTTTACAAACATTTAAACTCACATACACAAACAGCCAGACCCGAAACAACTATCTGTAGGCCGTACAAATATTTGTTCCGTTTGGGGATCGAACCCGCGTTACGCAGCGCAGCAGTCAATCGCTCTACCACTGCGCCAACCGTGCCGTCAAATAATACAATAGGAACACCTCTGCCTAACCCTTCAGGGACATACAGGCGTGATGTTACAAGGAAATGGAAATAAGTCGTACCTTTCTTTTTAATCCTCGCCTCTTCTCTCTCCTCAGTGAACACGATCTTCTGTCTCTGTTGCTTCTTGTGTTCGCTGGAGGCTTTGGGAGGCAGCTTTGTGCGCAAGTCCACTTGAGGCTTCGACTTGGGCAGGTCTGGTCTGGAATAGCGTTGTTGGGTTAGTTAACTGTTTATGTGTGTGTATTAGATATTATAATCGACTCATAGGCTAAGATCAAAACCCTTAAATACACAATGACGATGTCCCACTTGCAGGAGTGTTCGAAGTGTCCCAACACCTGCACTAGAGGACCTAAAAGACGCCGCGGTGAACGTGGCCACATACTAGGCCCAACCAATTTCATAGACTAAAAGAAGAAGAAAAGGATAAGAGAAGGAGAAGAGAATGCTGTATTTTTCAAGTAGGCGTGGAATTTTTCAAGGGTTCATCCTATTTTTTTTTAAATACTCTATTTTTCACGTTTTTGAACTCAAATATCTCGGTAACAAATATATATATATACATATATTTTAATTATTTAAAATATAAAATATTAAACTGTATCACTTGCAAGATTCATGACTGTTTATTTTTTGTTTGTAATCATTTACTCTACCGATGGACACTTTTTTCATGACGGCATAGGTATTCCAGGTTCCATATAAAAATGTCGAAACCCCTTTGTTCGTAGGATTGCAAGTTTGTATGTAGGGGGTGGTAATCTTTGGAACAACTGGTCTGATTCGTTCGAATTCTTTCACCAACGGGAAGCTACACTATGCCCGAGTGCCATCGTCATATCAATCCGGAATCAACCACTTCTGGGTATAAGTCTCCCCTTTTTTCTGCCCCCGGTTCTGTGCGTCCCTTATCCAGGAGTTTCTCGCAACTTCGACGATATCGTGGACCCAACGAGCTTTAGGACAGTCCTGGCTTCTTTGGTCGAACCGAGTGTCATAGGCTAAAAAAAGTTCCCCTTTGTTAATTTCCTTACATAACTGGAGCTCGGCTGCGAGCAAAAGCTAAGACAAAACACTATTGGTAATTAGCTGCGTCCAATTAGACCAGGCCCCCTATTCACAAACGCTCGGATTCGATAAGTCGTATGTCTATCTTGTTTTGGCATTACGAAAACGACCGAGACAGACATACGACTTTCCGAATCGAATTCGAGCGTTTGTGAATACGGGGGCAGAAGTCGAGCCTTGGCTTATCTCAGCTATGTCGGGCACAGCTGTGATGAGGCAGACGATATACTCACTTCTTAGTGGTCTTCTCCTTGAACCGTCCCGAGTCGTCGTCGTCGGACAGTATCCCGTCGATGTCTCCCAGTATGAGGTCGAGGTCGTCGTCGCTGTCGCTGCGCTTGTCCGGCAGAGGAGGCGTGCACGACGTCGTGCTCAGTACGCGAGGGGGGGTCAGGTTCTCTGTGGGGGGGGAGGGGGGGCTCATATAGTTATAGGTATCTGACATGAAGATTTTTTTCCAAAAAATATACCCGGTTACTGGTTAGTCGATTATTTTATTTGTGTCGAGTATCAATTTTACATCGTCATTGGAGAAAATACCCAAATCGTTTCTAGTGTGTCTATAAACTTTGAAGAGTTCCCTCTATTTCTCCAGTATCCTATTTTCAGATCGTGACCTGATGAACGCAGATCTACCTAGTATGCATAACTATTTTAGTATAGATTTTTGAACAAAAAAAAAAAAAAAACAAAATTGATCCAGGCGTCTTTGAGTAATCGATTACATACATAAAAATAAATAAAAAATCCGACGAATTGAGAGCCTCCTCGTTGATCTTAATGTTTTGAAGTTGGTTAAAAAACCAAGTGTAATTTGGACTCGCGCACTAAGAGTTTCGTGTAACTAAAACTACTCTCTTTTATTTCTTCCTTTTACTGGCGCATAAGGGAGGTAATGAAACATTATTATTCTGTGAAGTTTTCAACTGGCTATGCTTCAAATCATCAAAATTTTTTGATTACTTACTTTACCTTATAAAGAGATAGTTTGTATGTTGAGGTAATCTTCGGAACTACTGATCCGATTTCGTAAAATTCGACTAATCGGAAGCTACAATATCTTCGAGTGTCGTAGACTGTATTTCAAATGTTCCCGTGGGAATAAATTAATTAATTACCATTTACATAACGAGGGCGAAGCCACGACCAAAAGCTACTCGTAGTATACAACCTGTTATTTTTTTGATATCCCATAACTCTAGGGTTATATTCTGTAGGTAAAAATAATACTAAAACTCCTAGAATCGGTGGTCCAAAAATGCATAGTTTCAGAGATATCATCAATCATAATTAAATTAGGTCAAAAATTGTCACCAGTATGATGAATCTTTACTTTTGCGAGGTTGCCAAACATTGCAGTAGTGTTGTAAAATAGTAGTAGTTTAATTGATAAATACGAGTAATTATTTTTATCCAAACCAATAATTCATATTTAAAGCTAAGAAAACGACAAAAAAAAATGTATAATTGAAATATAATTCATATGCCAGTTGATTCTTTGATATGGTCTCAATCATATCCTAGAGTTATGGGATATAAAAAAAACAGGTTGTATAATAAAACGCTGTACTGTGTAAAATAAAAACAAAAGCAACTCACCACAAGTAGAATTAACTTCCACTTTCTCTTCTTTAACCGGCGAGCGATCCCTCACTTCCTTCACAAGTTTCACATCTACCCGAACTTTCTCCAACTTCTCAAGTTTCTCCAACTTGTGCTGTTTTTCTGGAGAAGTTCGCGTCGTGTCAGGTTTGTTGTGCTGCAGCTCGGTGGGGGGGGCGGGGGGCGCGGGGGGAGCAGCGGGGGCCGGCGCGGGGGCGGAGGGGGGCTTTACTACAGCGTCTTTCTCTTGAGCTTCACGTTCTCTGTAGATAGGGTTAAAAATGTGGTTAATTATTGAAAAAAAGGCTTAAAATTTCTGGCTTCAATTATAAATTTAATTTAATATCCAAACAAAAATTGATTGAAATAAAGGAAGACTATATTGAACAAAAATATTACTTTTTAATAAAAAAGTAATATTTTTGTTGTTGGTAGCTAGACAGATAGTTCTGTATCTCTGATTAATGTAATGTGTGTAAGCCGGAATTTTTTGGACCTACTTGAAATGTTTAAGTCCCATGTAATATAAATAACTGGATACAAATCCTGATTTCGGCTGTGAAAATCTTATTTTAGTGGTATGAGGAACAGGGTGTAAAGTTCCTCAATACTCCATAGAAAAGGGAAGATCCTCCGACCAGACAGGTGTCATCTGGTGGGCAACTGCCTGACAGTTGTTGTCGAGTTTCTCATACGAGATGTAGACAATTGATGTTAGTTCTTCCGTCGTGTCATAGATGGCGCTGTAGCACTTTTTGTAGTAAGTTGTTTTAGTTGCTTTTTCTAGGTCGCTACATTATCTTCTTAGTGTGTCGATGGCAATCTGAATTGAGCCGGTCCAGAACTGAACTACAAGTTAGCACACTAACACCTGTAACGCCCATCATTTCAAACAAGAGGACATTATCTGCCAAGCCTTTTCTCAACCATGTTGGGGTCGGCTTCCAGTCTAACCGGATGTAGCTGAATACCAGTATTTTACATGAAGCGACTGCCTATCTGACCTCCAATCCTCTGAACCCAATTAGTAGTGGGTAATACGATACCCCTTGGTAAAACTGGTTGTCAGACTTTCGGGCCACCAACTACCTAATTACTATCAAAGATCTACAAATGCAACCGGGACCAACGGCTTATCGAGACACGGAGGAAATTCGGTATGTAATAGGTGGTCATCCACGGACCAACCTAAGCAAGGGCGGCTTAAGCTAATGATCGATCCGAGCGGCTGTTATTATTTAGCCACGAGCTCTTCCTCCACAACAGGACATGCAGGACCTGGTATAAGTGTCCCATCACTAGTTTCTCGCACAGACAATAACTTACTTGTCCTGTAACTGCTTGTGCAACGCTACGGCGTTCTTCCTGCGTCGCACTTCCTTAGCGCGCAACACTCTCTCGCGAAGACTCTCTTGTTCGCGCAGTCTGCGCTTGTATTCGCTGTCCTGTAACAATAATGGTGAATGCTCAAATATTTGTGTTACTACAAGGTGTTATTTCGCATGCTCGTCAAATTCAAGGAGGTAACTATGCTAATGATTCTCAGTCCGAATCAATAATAAAATGGGTATGTTTTTTTTTTCTTTTTTACAGAATACAGCAAGTTTGAACCACCCGTGTTTTAAACGCGGCCTGTCTGTTTCTCGCCCTATAACCTCGTTTTATTTATTTATTTAAATTAGGGCACTCCAACGACTTATTCACTAATTCAACCTTTGGGGTACTGTTACAAATTATCTTAAAATCTAGAGTGAATTTGCCTCTCTTTTGAACTCGACACGCGACACGCGATCACTGGTGATAAGGGTGGTTAATTAACTACCCTTATCACTAGTGATCGGATAATCGGATGCATATTTACTTAAAGTGTAGGTGTTGGTTATTATGGGATGCACTTTTGTATCGAAAAAATCCCGGGATTCAACAAATGTACTGTTTTTATTATAGAATCAACTCGGGTGTAGGTGTATTTACTTATTTTAACTATTATATTTAAAAAAAGGATTGTGTGGTTTTATGAAACCACGGTAAAAGTGAAACTTTTTTTCACACTATAGACATTTAACTAAAAGTTTTTGGGAGTGCCTTTCACTTTATCCCTACTCCGTGGCCGACCGTCACGCGACATGCAACACACAGACGAAAAAGTTTGAGACGATGTAATAAAAGTTTCACTTTAATATGTTTTAAGAAGCCGCTTCCATAATTTCCTAACCAAAAATGAACTTTAGGTAAATAATTATGCATCCGATTATCCGATCACTGCTTATCACATAGGGGTATAAAAACATCGCAACAGACAGCCTACGATCTATTCTCAGACCTACCAAATATACACAATAAAATCATAAAACTCAAAGCATTTATTTCAATTAGACCATTACAGGTACTTTTGAAAGTCAAATAACAAAAAAAACGCCAAGTACAGTCCCAGTCAGAAGGCAATTATAATGGAAGAATGGGCAAGAATATTAGAATAAAAATCGGTTTCGAAGACAGTTCGTTAACAAACACTGTGACACGAGATTTTTGTATTTTAGTTAAAGCTCACACACTCCATCGCTTAATTTGAAAATGTAAACACAATAATACTGTTTACATTTTCAAATCCGTGACATTAGTTGACAGGACGACATATTGCCGTAATGACAAATATCAATTTAAAAAAAAACAGTAATCCATATTTTGTTAGTATTACAAATAGCTTATATTCTAGTAACATTGATACAGAAATAGTTTAATTAAAACTAATAAAACTAAAAAGGTCGAACAGGCTGGAAAACATGTGTTGACGCCTTGCATATGTGCGTGCACAACGACTACACACGCATACGGCGTGGGAGGCGACGGGGGGTGGACGCCAACACCGGTCGGTGTGTCGATTTTCTCAAAATATTTTATTGTAAAGGTCATTATACCTAAGCGTTATTATACTTGGAGTCTCACAGAAAAGGCCCTTTAACATCACCGAGTCCACCCATTCGCTACCAGCATTTCACAAGACGACGATTTTTTTTCATTTCATTTATTCAAAATATTATTGACAATTTTTTAAATCTACTTTTTGTGCTTAATAATTTTTATTGATACTGACATTATTTGTTAAATTTTGCATGCCAAAACTCAGGCAGAATGTACCCGGCTCACTATATTTTATAACAACATTATTGTATATTACTTACATTCGATGCGAAAAAATGATTTGATTTGACGAGTTCTACAACATGTTTCCTACCTAATCAACCTCCACATAAAATCTATAATATTTGGAGTATAGCTCTTCGCCACAGATCTCAGGATACAGTAGCGAGTACTCCACACTGCACAGCGAAGCCGTCACCTCGCGTGATATGACTTGAAAGCTATCTGTGTGGGTTACAATCTGTGTGCCGTAGGCGTCCCTCTGACGGTGCTGCGACAATTGCACTTGTAAATTCTCTTAATTATACTAAATAGTTCTATCCTTAATTGTCATTGTTCTTATTTCATCAGTATACCTTTATGACCCTTTCAGATCGAACAGATTTTATTTAACACTAGTTTCTGCCCACGGCTTCGCCCGCGTTTTTTCGGTAATCGTCCCGCAGTATCACACTACCGGGTAAAACGTATGGTATGTGCTATTCCACAGACTATTAACTATCCCTGGACCAATTTTCATCCAGATCCATTCAGTAGTTTTTACGTGAAAGAGTAACAAACATCCATCCGTCCACCCTCCCACTTACCTCGTCCGTGTGGGCGCGAGTGGGCGCGCGTCGCTCGGGCGTGCGGCGCGGTGACGTGGAGCGACGCGCCGGGGACGGAGAGCGCATCCTGTTAGACGGTACTCGTTAACACATGGGGATAACGTTGACACCAAATAATTCATGGTTATGGACGGTATCCTGCACCAAAGGTACGAGGAACACGTGTAACAGATATAAGGATCAGATCACAAACGCTCGGATTCGATCTCGATTCGATAAGTCTTATGCCTATCTTGTTTTGGCATTACGAAAACGAGCGAGATAGATATACGACTTTCCGAATCGAAATCGAATCCGAGCGTTTGTGAATACGGGAACAGGTGGCCTAACCGTGACCTCTTAAAGCAGTATTGTTTCATTCCATTGTGGTAAAGAGATGACGCTAAAAATCTTATATAGCTCTATCTCTTTCCCACACCGAAATGACATTAGAAAAATACTGCTTGAAGAAGTCATGGTAACCCCACAGGTTAAGAAAGTTCTTTCTTCTATACAGGGTGTAACAGAAAGGGTATATACATCCTTAAGGGTGTGCTACAGACCATCAAACTGAACATGTTTCTCATCATAATTTTTTTTTTGCAGCAAAAAAAAATATCTGCTGCCGATACATTTGGGTCGAATAGGTATTGCAATTTTCTATGGGGTAGCAGATATGTTTTTTGCTGAAAAACATGTTTTACGATGAGAAACATGTTCAGTTTGATAGTCTGTAACACATCCCTAAGTATGTATATACCCTTTCCGTTACACCCTGTATAAAAGGGGGGATAGCCCCCCAGCCAGTTTGGTTGGTCCGATATGATCAACCGTTGTTGTAGAGCTGTTCCAATTAAACTGATCTCGCGGTCATCTCTTGCTTGCATAATAATTATTATGGTGTTCCGCCTTAGACATATTTTTGTCTCAGAAAACAGTGTATTTATTAAGTTTCGAAGTGTTCCAAGTTCAAACAAAACCCATATCGTTTTAGAAGTCGTCTCAGCAAATCATTCTCTCTCTCTCTATCAAGCCACTCTCTTACTTTTTCTTTCTCTCTCTCTATCAAATCACTCTCACTCACTCTCTCTATCAATTTACTCTCTCTTTCTCTCTCTCTCTCTCTCTATCAAATCACTCTGACTCTCTCTCTCTCTCTCTATCAAATCACTCTGACTCTCTCTCTCTCTATCAAATCACTCTCTCTCTCTCAATTAAGTCACTCTCACTCACCTCCTCCTAAGCCCCGCTCTGTTGGCATTAATAAACTCCTCCTGCCGTCTCAGCAGATCGTCGTCCTCGTTACTCCTTCGCGGAGGTTGTGCCAACTCATTCTCTATCTCTATCGTTGTGTTTTCTATGTATCTGGAACAATATAAATATAAAATTAAGTATCATAGGCAATGAAACAAAAATCTACTGTTTAAAAGTGCAATACTTCCACGGTCAAAATAAACAGATCATCTTTTTTTATATATCAAACTAATAAAATTGAAGAGTCTGTTTGTAATATTAAAATAACCGCTTTTTACTACATGCATATGAATAGTACATATCTATACAAAAAATAAAATTGGAGTGTCTGTTTGTAATATTAAAATACTTAATACTACATGCATATGTATACATGATACATATAACAAAATAACAATTTTTGTCTGTCTGTCTGCTTGTTTGTTTGTTCCGGCTAATCTCTGGAAAGGCCGGACCGATTTTGACGGGACTTTCACTGGCAGATAGCTGATATAATACGGCTGATGTAATAACTTAGGCTACTTCTATTTTAGAAAAAATCTAAGTCCACGCGGACTAAGTCGCTGGCACAGCTAGTTTCCTATTAAAAATAAGTATGTGGGTTCAGAATGATGTATTGAATATGTGGTAATTAATTATGCGTCGATGTAGCTTCAACCCCGTATATTCTAGTGACTAGAATATGGCGACACACTAACGCTACTACTACCTTATTAAACACCAGCTTTTGCTCGCGGCGTCGCTCCCATTATGTACGGAAATTAACTCACAGGAACATTTAAAATACAGCTTCTCGTTTTTTAAAGAATTTTCGGAATCAGATCATCAGTTACATAGATTACCCTCTATATAGTGTGTAATGGAAAGGGTATATACATACTTAAGGGTGTGCTACAGACCATCAAACTGAACATGTTTCTCCATCGGACAAACATCGTAATATCGAAAAAATTATCTGCTTGCCCCATACAAAATTTCAATACCTATTCGGCCCAAATAATAATAAATAAACATTGACATAACAAAATGTATGGAGCAGCTGATATTTTTATCGCTCCTACAATTTTTGTCCGATGGAGAAACATTTTCAGTTTGATGGTCTGTAGCACACCCTTAAGTATGTATATACTCTTTCCGTTACACCCTGTATACAAATATAAATATAGACTTACCTCTGTGGAGATCGTCTGGCATATTTCCTGACAGCAGCCCGTGCCAAGGCACTGCGTTGTTCCGCTATAAACCGTTCTGCTGCATCATCGATGTCCTTCACTGGACCTGCACAATAAATACAGGGTAAATAGCTGTTCTTCTTCTAATTAGCATGTAAATTGGGTCACCTTAAAAAATATGCGTTTGTATTGATGCCAGCTATTGTTTGACATAGGTTTTATGCGTGGCTGATAAAATTAAAGTTGTACTGATTATGCCGTCATTGAATAGATTCCAACTTTGATAGCTTATATCTCACAAACGTGACGCTTTTTTATAAGATTTTGTCTCACTCAAAACTAGTTAGAATAGGGGACCGGACTGGGTAAAGAAAACGACATTCTATTTTGTCCGTCAGACAGGTAATACAAAAATATTAGACACGTATTTTTTGTTTTATCAAAATATCAAAAAAATACTTAGTTAAAACTCATTAAAGTTGGAGAGTGGGGGCTTACTACGTCACAAGTAGGTATAAAACTTACCTACATGTGACGCCATGCGCCATTTCAACTCAATATATCTCCGTAATTTTATGACCACGTGAAAAAAGAAAAAACACGTGTCCAATACTTTCCAATAAACTACCCGAAGGACAAAGAAAAAAAAATTGGATTATCCCCTATTGATATCAACTATTGATTAATATGGTTTTATGTGTGGCCGTTATTTAGAAAATAAAATAAAAAGGCGAAAGTTAGGTAGCCCGCGCTTCATACAAAAAATTTCTAACCCGTTTATTTTACGAACACAATTGCAGAATACAGTAGCAGATTTATTAAGTATAAGTTGCTCTCCAACAAAACACATTCTAAGGAACTATAACTACTAACAAGGTATAAAGAGATTTACATTCAGAAGCAGGCTAAGGAAGTTTGTGTGTGAGAGTAATGACTATTATTTATATATTTATTTAACACTTCAAGCACATAGTACAGAGGCGGACTTAATGCCATAGGCATTTTATACCAGTCAAGCTTTGGGTGATGCAGAGACAAACAGTGGTAGGTGTATATCTATAAAATAATATACATTGAATACTAAAACAAACTACAAAGGATATATACAATACTATAAAAATATATCAAAACAAGCAGGGTGGATAAATATTGAGCAATACAAGTGAAAACATATAATATAGCGCCGATACCGCGTTTTATACACGGTGTAAATCACCTCATCACGAAGCCGTCAACCAAGCATTCTGTACATGAAACTAAGTAACTTTACGCAAAAATTATTGCTGGGAAACGACTTTTTTTTGGGGGGTGTAAAATCATGTTTTGTGGTAGAACTCAATGAAACGCACTCAATACATTGTGCTGATGGACGGATTGAATAGTACGGGGGTCGTGGAGGTGTTTAAAGTAAAAATCTTACATTAAAAACTTGTATTAAAAAAAATACTTGTCGAAAAGTTGGAACTTTGACCCCTAATATCTCCGTAACTAGAAGGTTCCCAGGTATGATGTAAAACAAAAAAATGATGGCAATGACAGGGAGAACCAGTGCCTTTCGGCTTCGTTAAGAGGTGTTTTACACCCTTTATAAAAAGGGTGGGAGGGACACCGAGGCCAAAACAGTTACCAAGTATTTAGTACATCGTTCTGGACCCGTTGGTTATTAAAAAAAACCGGTCAAGTGCGAGTCGGACTCACGTACGAAAGGTTCCCGTACCATTATTTATAAAAACGAGCCAAAAAAAAAAATAACACTTTTTTGTATGGAAGCCCCCTTAAATATTTATTTTATCCTGTTTCTAGTATTTGTTGTAGCATCAACAGACATTCATAATCTGTATAAATTTCAATTGGCTACCTATCACTGGTGACAGACGGACGGACGGACGGACAGTGAAGTCTCAGTAATAGGGTCCCGTTTGACCCTTTGGGTACGGAACCCTAGAAAAAAACTGTAGATTTTTTTCTTAACATACCAATGAAAAACTTCTGTGTCCCCACATTTAGTTTCTAATGATGTACTGGTGATAAACTGGTACGTGGTGACCGATTTCGCGTCATTGTCCCTTTTGTATGCTCTTACTAAGTGACTTCAAACTTTTAGATTTAAAACAACATAACCTAATTATAGAAAATTTATTATGATAATTGAGGAACAAAATTAATTTTAAAAAATCACGCCTGTAATCCTCAAAGTGATAGGCAGAGGTGCATCTATTAATACGCACATTTCGCCAGATATGTTTTCAAAACCAAAAATAAGAGTACCTACAAAGTTGTTTTATATTTTTTAAATTATACTGGGTGAATTTTTCAAGTGAGCGTGCTAAGGATCACATTCTGGGAAGTAATTACATACGTTTTTCGCTATTCCTCATACTTTCTAATTTGGTCATCCACGCCCACTTGAAAAATTCATATAATTGGTTTTTAATTCCGTACGCAAATTAAGGGAATGTAAGCAAGGAAATAAACAGTACATAAACTAAAATTAACTACAGAACTAAAGATTTTAATTACGATAGAAATAAACTAATTCGAAATTACATCAATATCGGCACTAAAAATCTAGGATTGCTACAAAACCATGCAATACACAACAAAAAAACTAAAATTACCGAATTTGTTCTCTATGGTCGGACTGAGCGGCGGCGACTTTTGTATTCGCGTCGGTATGTAGGCTGGTAACCCTATCGACATTACTTATTTTTAACACAATAAAAATATTTATGAGACAGTACGCTTTGTCAGTGAGACATACATAATGTAGCTCAAATTGGCATTTCAAAAATCTAATTATTTAATTGTAAGCTGGCAACCCAAAGTAGTTGTTTAATGCAGTCACAAATACACCCACAATTTATACTATACAAGCGACCCGCCCCGGCTTCACACAGCGCCACGGGTTCCATACCGTCTTTTAGACTGGAAGCAAACATACAAATTCGCACATTGAAATCGGTTCAGTGGTCAGAGTTTAGCGGGTTCGAACACAGTGACACCTGATTTTTATATATTAAGATTCCGAATACTCTCGAGATAACATCTTATGACAGATCAACAAACATACAATTCTCTGGAGGACTATGATTTTATTTGTAAAATTAATGCCATACTGCATTCATGATTATCATTTTACAGAAATTTGTCGGTAGTATAACTGTGTGATCTTTAAAAAATATTTAAATCTCTTTTTCTTTCTCTTCTCTTAGTGATCTTTTATCTCATAAGACAACATGTCATAAGTGAATGACACAATAAATGAGATAATCTAAAAACTACACAACACCATAATAAAACAATATTTACCTTCAACAGGAGGCTGGAAATTCCCTTTAAAATGTGGATTGATCAACACTTTCTTCCCAGCCAATCCACCAGGAGGCAAGTTCGCTGGTAGAGGCACCGGTAACATTCTTACTTCTGGCTCTCTTCCTCCTTCCTTAGGCCCTTTCTCCATACTCGGGCCCGGCATAGGCAAGGCTTGCCTAATCGTTACTTGAGGCATATGACTTGAATTAGGCACAATCTCTCTCATAGGAGGAGCAAACTGTCTAGGCGGGCAATTATTCCTGAAAAACGAAGGCCTAGGCTCGAAATTCTGCCTTATATGCCCGAATTGGGGTCGCTCGTCCATGTGAGGTCGGTATTGGAAACGGGGGGGGAAAGGGGGGCCATCCAGGGGGGGGCGGAACATTTGCATGTCTTGTGGGAGCAAGGGCCGCTCGGGGGAGATCTCGGGGCCCATCTGAGGGTGGGCGGGGGGTTCTAGTCTTATGTATGACCGTATGTCCGGCCGCATGTCCGGCCTCATGTCCGGCCTCATGTCCGGTCTATCTGGTGGGAACTCGGGCCGGTTTAGGGGTGGACTGGGTCGCAGTTGTGGAGGTGGAAATGACGGACGCTGTTGCTGGTTGAAATTGCTCTGCGAACAAGTAGATTTATGATCGTTATGCATCCGGTTAGACTGGAAGCCGACCTCAACGTAGTTGGGCAAAGGCTAGGCAGATAACTATGTGTGCGAAAATTATTATCAAACATAAACTCAATATCATACATGGCAAAGTTCAAATTGCATTACAACAATTCTTTCTAAAGTACAAAATAATCATGTCAGAAAAAAATAGATTTACAGTGTAATTTGAACTTTGTCATGTGTGACGTTGACATACATTTAAACCATGGTTCAAAAGGAGAAGGTTATTTATTTATTTATGGCAAAATGTACATGTTCTCAGTTACAAGCTATGGGCTTAAAACTGGCGCAGCAAAATAACTTAAAACTAACTTAATAGTTCTTTTATTACTTAATTTAGGAACATTCACAATAAAAAATATAAAACATAAAAAAACATATCTAGCATAACATATCAATTCGTCTGAATGTTTTTTTGTGAGTAGTCCAGCGATATCAGCGCGACTGAGGACATGAGGTCATGCATTTGATACCAGGGTCGTGCAAAGTATTATTAGGTTATTCCACCAGCAATTTCTCAGTAGCAAGCACGGAGTCTGGATTTGTGGCCAATTGATGGCAATAGGCTCACCCTCTTCTACATGGCGAATGTAGGTGTATTTGTTAGGTACACTTCTGTCTAACCGTTCGGGGATTACAAAGCCCAAAAATGTTTTTTTCTTAATTAGCCCATATTGTCCCACTATTGGGCAAAGGCTTCCCCACTCTTCTTGCACTTCGCACGATGGTGTGCTTCTCACCAATTCGCGAGGAACTCATCCAAGACGTCCCGACATCTTCACCTCGGTCTGTCTCGACTCCGTCGCAGGCCTCCAGTATTGCAATATTTGGGCCCACAGCTGTTTTGGTAATTTTCTAAGCTTGAAAATGCAGGTGAACATACCCGAAACACATGATTCCGTCTGTAGGGATGCGACTGGTGCGAGAACCTCTGCACGAACTGC
The DNA here is from genome assembly GCA_963082945.1 of Cerastis leucographa. Classification (NCBI taxonomy): domain Eukaryota; kingdom Metazoa; phylum Arthropoda; class Insecta; order Lepidoptera; family Noctuidae; genus Cerastis; species Cerastis leucographa. Next base: position 1,085,600 of record OY720369.1, on the reverse strand, counting down.
GGGTTCCGCCACGACGTGCGACCGCGAACGAACCCGCCGCGCGGTATAACCACCTTGTCTGTACGGACGGAGAAACATCATTATAATGATGGTTAACGCTTCAGCAGGTAATAGTGTTAATAACACAGTGATAGCCTAGTGGTGTGACCTTCGGACTGCAGTCATACGTCTCAAGTTCCCAAGACACGCACCTCTGATTTTTCGGATTAAATTATTTCTTTATTATCAGGCAGGCAGCAGAGACAACTGATAGCTGCCTATATGCGCCCATATTTAGGGCATGGGGGAGATGATTGGTGTTATCCTTGATTATTATTTTTGTATTATGTTATTTTCGATTATTAATTTAATAAATCTAATTGATTATGTTATTTTAAATGATTACGTATTTAAAATTAATTTCCATATTTTGAATTTTATGTATAAATTAAATTCGTTACTTTGTCATTTTAAATTATTATTTTAATTTGCTGTATGTACATATTGTGATTTATTATTTATGGTAGTTTATATTTTTATGTTAGATTTTCTACTTGCAGTATGATATTTGTTTGTTTCATGTGCGTATTGTTTAACCTTTTGAACGCCATTGTCACATATACGTGACAAGCAAGCGCGTTCCCGGTACGACACAATAATGTGAAAAAAATGTGGTGCACTATAACACGAAATAAGCAATTTAAATCACTACTTTTGTTTGTGTTTATTTATATATCATTGCATTGTGATCGGCATATCTTAAATATTAAATGTCTTATCAAGCAATAAGTTAATAATACTTTTGGAATTCCATTTTTTAATTTCTAAGTATTTGCGGTGAATTTGTGGCTTGGCGTGGAGTGCACGCACGAGCGTTTATGCTCTGGCGTTCAAAAGGTAAAGCTGTTGGTATTTAGATGCCTGGCCGAATAGCCAGTTTTTTTTTGTTACCCTGTAGCTGGTGGTTGGAACTGTAAGTCAGATTTGTTACCTTATCACGGCAATCCGATCTTATCGTATTAACAGATTTTCATGTTTAGATGAGGAAACTAGATAACCTATCTATACAAACAATAGGGATGGTGACTAATTTCTTTTTATTTGTCTATCGGGTAAATTATTAAAAAGTATTTGACACGTATTTTTTTCTTTTTTCACGTAATCGTAAAATTACGGAGATATTTTGACTTGAAATGGCGTATGACGTCACGGCTCAGTACATTTTATACCTAGTTGTGACGTAGTGAGCCCCCACTCTCCAACTTTAATGCGTTATAACTAAGTATTTTTTTGTTAACTTGATAAAACAAAAAATACGTATCTAATATTTTTGTATTACCTGATTGACGGACAAAATAGAATTTCGTTTTCTTTACCTAGTCATCATCCCTATTAAATGTGCAAGTTATATTTACCTAAACTATCCGGTATATCTCTGACTTGCGGCAACCTCTGCGCTCCTGGGGGTCTCTCAGACACGAAGCGTTCACGGGGACCCTCGAGATCACATCCATCTGTTGACAAATAACTAGATTATTACCAGAATGTCATATGTTATGGTAGAGGCGGTCGTGGCTAAATAATAACAGCCACTCGGTCGATCTTCTGGCGAGCCGCGCTTGCCTAGGTTGGTCCGTGGATGGGTGACCACCCATAACATACCAGGTTTCCTTCGTGCCTCAGAAAGCACATTAAGCCATTGGTCCCGGATGTCATTTCTAGATCTGTGACAGTAGTTACAGGTAGTCAGTGGCAAGGAATCTGACCACCAGTCTTACCAAGGGATATCGTATTACCCAGTACTAACTGGGTTGTGAAGGTCAGATAGGCAGTTGCTCCATGTAAAATACTGGTATTCAGATGCATCCGGTTAGACTGGAAGCCAACCCCAACATATTTCGGTAAAGGCTAGACAGATGATGATACCAGAATATTATCATAGGTATGATAGAGAGCTCAGAGGTTTTTTAGCAAGCATTCTTTTTGTCGTTCCCTCACTGTTGAGAATTGCGACCACTTGTCACGACTCCAAGCCATTGGTTCTCCTGCAGTGTAAACTGCAAACACTCAGCATGAAAACTTGATAGCTCGAGGTTGGGCGTGATAACAGAACGGTAAAAAAAAACGATATGTGATTGAAAAGTTTCGAATAGGCCCTTCGAAATGGGGACTTTCAGTCTTTAAAAAGGGCCAAAAATAAACAACGAGCCTTTTATCTCACTGTCGTCAATTCTTCATACAGGGCCTGAACCAAATGAATTAATCGGCAAAACTTCCTGAAGATATTGTGGCCTTGTATTGTATAGCGGGCTGGTTTCCGCAACTCCACGTCTAAAGCGCGTATTTTGTGTACACAAATCTTATTAATTGTGGCCTTTCAATAAATCCAAAAATCATTTTTTGGGTTCCGTACCCAAAGGGTCAAACGGGACCCTATTATTGAGACTTCGCTGTCCGTCCGTCCGTCTGTCACCAGACTGTATCTCATGAACCGTGATAGTAACAAGTAGAAATTACTACAGATTATGTTATGTATTTCTGTTGCTGTTATAACAACAAATACAAAAAAAAAGGATTGTGTGGTTTTATGAAACCACGGTAAAAGTGAAACTTTTTTTCACACTATAGACATTTAACTAAAACATTTTGGGAGCGCCTTTCACTTTATCCCTACTCCGCGGCCGACCGACGATGTAATAAAAGTTTCACTTTAATACTAAAAACATTCTGTTTAGTTTGAGACGATGTAATAAAAGTTTCACTTTAATACTAAAAACATTCTGTTTAGTTTGAGACGATGTAATAAAAGTTTCACTTTAATACTAAAAACATTCTGTTTAGTTTGAGACGATGTAATAAAAGTTTCACTTTAATACTAAAAACATTCTGTTTAGTTTGAGACGATGTAATAAAAGTTTCACTTTAATACTAAAAACATTCTGTTTAGTTTGAGACGATGTAATAAAAGTTTCACTTTAATACTAAAAACATTCTGTTTAGTTTGAGACGATGTAATAAAAGTTTCACTTTAATACTAAAAACATTCTGTTTTTAGTATTAAAGTGAAACTTTTAAAATAAATATTGAAGGGCAAAAAAAAACGAGCAAAAAAATCACTTTTTGTATGGGAGCCCCCATACAAAAAGTGATTTTTTTGCTCGTTTTTATAAGTACGAGTGTGCGAGTCCGACTCGCATTTGGCCGGTTTTATTTCAAGTAGGGTCCTTAAAAAGAATGTAAAATAAAAACTTACTTTGTATTTGTGCATTCATATCAGTTGGTACGATCTGCGGAGATTCTATTGGAGATGCGGGCTGTAAAAGAGACATGAAGTTAAGTTATTAAATCAATGTAAAGATAAACAGTGTAAGCATGTTTTCTTGAACCTCTTTGTACAGAATAAGTAATATAAATTAACATGTACTTGACTCTAGGCCAGCCATACTCAACCTTTTTTTGTAGGGGCCACAAACACCTTAAACAATTTATTATTATTATTAATAAAAAAGAAAAGTTATGGATCAAATTTTCAAATAGCTTTCCTAACAATAACTTTAAGTTATAGATTTTTATCATATTATGTTTTAATGAGATTTTTGATAGTGTGAACACTTTTTCATAACTTTGTCAAGACCGCTTGCCTCTGCATGCTAACCTTATTACATCATCATGATGAAAGTCTGCAAGTTTGTCTATGGTGTATTTCATTTTTGAAAAGAACGATTCGCACACGTACTAGACCTAAAGAATGTTAATAGGATTTGGGTACTTTTTTGAACACTTTTAATTTTTTAGAGAACAATGCTCCAAAATTGCACATATCCCTCTTTTCCCTTTTTTCTTTAAACAGGAATTATAGGATGGTGTCGTTTTTAAAATCGAATAACTCATTCAAACAGCTCTGAGTAATTACAATTTAAAACTGAAGCCAACTCCAAGTCAATGTGGGCCAATCATAAAGGCTTGTTGAGCCGCAGGTTGAATATAGCTGCTCTAGGCAATGGAAAGGACCTACATAATACAGGGTTGTAGAGATACCAATGCTAAAACGGTTACCTACCACATTCTCAAATACATCATTCTAAAAACCACCAACTACAAAAAAAATTGACAGTTACAAGAAACATCCACCATCTCATCTGCTCATAGTCTGAAAGACTGATCGCAAGATAAAAGAATAAATAAAAATAAAATAAAAAAAGTTACAAAAAAAAATGCAGCTGATTCCTACAAAACTGCAATACCTATATGATCTAAATGTATGAAACAGCAGATTTTTTTTTGCAGTGCCGCTACAAGTAATAAAGGGCTATTTTACTAACAAAACTTACTATAGCAGGTGGAACCGCATGCTCCTCATACACGGGTGGTTCGTATGGTGCGTACGTAGGGAGCTCTGGTATTGGTGCACTGCGAACTTCTACGGATATATTTGGCACCACACATTCGGCTTCAGCGATAGCCTGGTACGCCATTGGGGGCTGGAAATAAATAGAACATAAAGGTAATTCGTAAGTGAGGAAAGAGGCAAAGTGGATGCACTGAAGAGAAAACCCTAAGGTAGCCTATCTTGTGTAAGTAATTCAATGTGATTAAATGAACACAGAGGCTTGTATTGATGATTTTAATGATTATAACTCTGTAAAGCCATATTTCGCTGTAGGAGTTGTAATGCTGTGTAAGCAAATTTTTGGCAGTCTTGAGATTTTCATGCCAGTTGCTAGACAATCTGAAGACGTGTTATTTCATCCAATCAGAAACTAGCATTGAAATAAAATGGTTTTGGGCTGAAAGGGTGGCAATCAAAACACTTTTAACACTTATTTTGACTGGCAATCCCCTAAACAAGGCCAGTGGACTTTCCTTCTCAAGGTTGCTGCCTGTTTTTTGACCAAATGCCCTGTGCAATTGGTTAAACAAATACCATCTAACTTCTCCCAACCAACCCTACATAGCCGAACTGTGTTTGACATTGAAAAGTGCCGTTTGAAAGCCCTATTGAAAAAAATGTTGTCATTGATAAACCGGAAGATAAGATTGGAAGGTTTCTCGGATACAACTTAAAATGAGATCTTGGCACCACAACTGTCTGATTGGATTGCCACATCGTTATCAAAAGATCTATGAAAATCCGCCCCTAAGACGACCCACTGACCAATACATTTTCCTTACTATTTCCTGTAAGGAAAAGATTGATGGCCTAAGGCTTGGCTCTCCAAAAGACCATAACATTAGAAAAGACAATTCTCTTTCAAAAAGATACAGATCATTGAGACTGTTACACAATATTTTTGTATTCTTGTATCATATATTGTAAACTTTAATAGACAGATGATTCAATGCAGCTGGTACACAATTCTGGTATACCAGAATGATTGAATTTATTACAAACCTGATTATACTCCATAACATGACTGGGGTAGTCTGGTGGTCCCAAATCAAGGGACTCTCTCTCTCGGTAACTAGAACCAATGGACGTCGGGACGTTTTGAGGACCAGCATTTTCATAATCGTCAGCCAAGAGCTGTTCCTCCTCTTCATTGCCAAGGTTATAGTCCGCAAGGCTCTGGTCTCCTAAATCATCACCTAACAAGTCTTCACTGCAACAAAAATAGATATTTTATCGATCACGATAAAAGTAGAACACATGTCAAGAACTGACGACGCAAAATACACGACAAAATTACACCGGTTAAAAGCTTTTTTTGCAAACGAAAACAGGTACGATTGTTTGTTATTTACAATAAAACAAGGTATTGTGGGTGAAATAATAGATTTAAACACAAAAATGAATAAAATATTTGCTAAAAATACTAACTTGTCCGACATGTTGACAATAATAAGTAGCGTACGTTTATCTTGTCTATGGCAGGGCCAAACAGCAAGCCATACGTTTAGAAATCACTCAGCTTACAGCTAGGAGGCTATTGTACACTGCGCACGTTGGTTCCTCGTCTAAGATCCCTGTTGTGAAAAACTTCCGTTTTAGCAGTGTTACTTCGTTTATTCAGTAAAAATTGCTGTGCTCATTTGTTTTTAGTGTATGTGGGTTTAAACTCATGTTTGTTAACGCACGTATGAAACAGGTAAAATTGTTTATTTGAAAAAAAAACAATAATATGGCTATTATTATTAGGGCTGGTGTTGCAACATCTATACTAAAATGAATGTAAGTAATTTGAATTATAACATAATATATGATTGTGCGGTAAAGTCCGAGAAATTAATTGTTATTTCTGTCATGCACTACGCGACCACTACTTTTAGCTGCAGAAGAGGAAGAAAGTTTGGTCGCACAACCAGCCGTTCAATCAGTTTTGTTTAAAATAACGGCCAGTTATTTGACAATTAAACCATGGTAGCAAATTTTAATGCGACTATGAACGACAGTTTTAATTTAAACGGACAAATAATGAACGCGACACTGGACACTGACAGATATTTCTGTGCCCGCAGACAGTCCGCATTTTGTCCATATTAGTTCGAATGACCTTTTTTAAAAAAACAATACGTTGCCCCACCTAGGAATTTCTCCTGTATCGTGGGTGCGTTTACAAAAATTTAAATACATACCTACACAAACAGTTAGACGCAGAAAAACCTGTCAGCAATACAAATAAATATTCCGTGCGGGAATCGAACCCGCCGTGTATTGTCAGCGACACCACTGAACCACACCACTGCACACTGGGGTGTCATTCACAATTTTTGATTAAGTTCTAATACAAAAAGTAAGTATGCAGTTATCGATTTAAATTAGTAGGCAGCGGTGTGGTTATTTAGATACAATATTTATTTATTGCGCTATCGTACACAAATATGATAATTTATATTACATAAAAAATGTAACACTTCAGAACTATTACAATCCGTCTTACGAATTTTACCTCTTTGGAGAAACCGAAGGTTTTTTTGTGCACAAGATAATTATCCAGTTTTGGAAACCCAAACTCATTGACAGATGTTATAAAGTTCAGATTCCTTCGTAACCTAATGTCAATCCGTCTTACGAATTTTTTGACGCGAGTATAACATTTTTTACCCATCACAAAAGTGCACAACGCCACTAAAGAACTTTTCACTTTAAAATTGTAAACGACACCCCAATGGTATGGTCTAGTGGCGACGAGTAGGTCCAGTGTTGTCATTGACAATACACGGAACCCGCGACACGCAGTACAGCAGTCACTCCCTCAATCAATCCTTTGACTCTACTAACTCATCATCTCATCTACCTAGCCTTTTCTTAAACTACGGATCAACATATATTTTTGCAATAACTTTTCTCCTGATTGATATTAATTAAAATTTTCTTTAAGGATTCATCAAATAAAGTGTTTTCGTTTGTCACAGTAACGATAAACCAAGTCACCTTTGCATTAATAAAGAAATTTGCCATTTTCTAATAAAGGGATTTTTGACATTTGAACCACTAACATTAAAGTTCGAAAAAAAGACTGAAATAACAGTTTTCTTTAAAATTTTATTGGGTAACTTAAACAATTAATAATCCGTGTTTCTACCGCGAACACTAACAACACAAGAACATCGGTTTGGCATACTCAAAATGAGTTCATCCAAATCACGCTGTGGAATGGCCGCCCATGTTCGTTGCAACAACAAAAAAAGGTCTTCTTGCGACTGGATACCCTCCATATTCGGCAGAACTCTTCTCTGTAGCATATCCCATGCATGCTCAATCGGGTTCAAGTCTGGCGACTGAGCAGGCCAGGGCAGGACATTGATGTTAGCTGCGGCGAGAGTCTGTCTTACAACTCTTGCGGTGTGCGGTCGTGCATTATCATGCATTAACTGAAATAAGGGACCGATTTGCACTTGTAGAGGAACGATGACGTCTGATACAATCGTCTCAGCATAAATTTGAGCGTTGAGGTTGCCTCTGATCCAAATCAACTCAGTTCTTCCGCCGATCCAAATACCCGCCCATACCATGATGGTTCCACCACTATAAGGATGGACTTCCTGGCAGGATTTTAATCGCTGTTGGCGTCCAGGGGTTCTCCAGTGTCGTATACGTCTTGTATCCGGTCTCATACCAAAACGAGACTCATCAGAAAAGCACACGAAACGCCATTGTTCTTCTGCCCAATTTCTGTGTTCAAGAGCCCATTGATATCGAATCCTACGATTGTGCATTGCTATAGGTGGTACCCGTAGCGGTCTTCGGGAATGAAGGTTCACTTCATGCAAGCGGTTTCTGACTGTTTGGTCGCTAATTAAGTTCCCTGAAGAGTGATGAAGCCTCACGGCTAACATCATGGCGGTTATTGTTGGAGCTCTTCGAGTTAAGATTTGAATGTATCGGTCTTGTCTCCGTGTGGTGCAGCGATACCGTCCTCCATGGCGCTCAGCCACGGTACCAGTGCTTCGGTAACGTGTCCAAAGTCGACTGATAACACTCTGACTTGTATTCAGAGCTAAAGCCACAGTACGTTGCCGGGAACCAGCTTCTATCATTCCCACGGCTCTGAGCATTTCTTCCCTGCTTAAATGACGTCGCCGCTCCATAATAACGTTGGTTTTAATCAGTAGTAGGGAAACAGTAGCACTAATAACGTCTTCAATGCGTTGTATGTTTTTATAGGGAAAATATTGTCAGCTGATTTTCATCTTTTACTCGAATTTGATTCACAGTTCCTGATTCAAATTATGAAATGCACCAAAAAGGATCCATATAAATTTATAAAATCATAAATTTATTACAAAGCCACATCTCAATCTCAAGAAATCCGCATAAAAATGCTTGATCCCTAGACACTTTTGATGTGTGTATCTTGGAGTCAGCTTCCAGTCTAACCAGATGTAGCTGAGTACCAGTATTTTACATGAAGTGACTGCCTTATCTGACCTCCACAACTCAGTAACTGGATAATATGATACCCCTTGGTAAGACTGGATGTCAAACTTTTGGCTTCTGACTACACGTAACGACTGTCAAAGATATACAAATGACTGCCGGGACCAACACCTTAACGTGCTTTCCGAGGCACGGAGGAAACTGGGTATGTAATTATGGCCACCCATCCACGGACCAACCTCGGTAAGCACGGCTTAACCTTAAAGATTGACCCGTGCGGCTGTTATTATTTAGCCACGGGCTCCTCTACTAACTATGGGTTAAATAAGAGTAAAAAAACAAAAATACAAAAATAATTATTTATTTATACTTATGCACATCACATTGATTTTTATAATACTTTGTTAATGTCATTTCAATTAATATTTACCTACTTAATAATAATACCTAGGTTGTTCAATATATCTTTTGGGAAGTTTGGGTTTCATCGTTCTGATTAAATAAATTGTGAAGAACATGGTGAACAACTGAAAACAAAAAAAAACATTATGAGCATATTTTATAGAAATAAACTAGATCGTCAGACATAGTGTATTGTGTCGAAGAAGTCCTGCAAGAGAACCAAAGTGCATTTCTCTGGATTCTGTTATGCACCCTCGAAGAAATGCTATGGCGATGCAGTTCGTACTTTATATATTTTTTTCTTTTATCAATTAATCATTATCGTGACCAGCCTACAGCCACCCACTGTATATATATATATATATGTAAGCATCTCCAAACTCGATCAAGATTCTGGACAACTCTGTACCAACTGCTAACGGATAATCGCGCAGATCGTCGCTCCACATGGCTAGATGGTTTCCTACCTAAATTTGCATGCTGATTTACTACAGTTAATTATAGATTAAAATTATGATGAATTGTTTCTAAATCGATTCTATAAAGTAAAGTTAAGAAAATAAATTGTTGGGAAACTACATCCTTTTGGTTTAAGTATTCTTCTCTTTGGCAACTAAAGGTATATTAATCTATGTTGGCAACTACCAGAAAAAAAAACCTTTATTATGGTGGAAACGATAAGACCGCCAAATTCAACTTTTCTTACTTTTTTTGCAATTTCACAGCCAGTGTCAGGCTGTAAGTTAATCAAAATATGATTCACGTTCGTAGCAAATACACTGAGTTATAATTAATCAAATCATCAATACAAACCTGGGGGGTTACTATGACGCTTAAAACATTATTGTTCCATTTCTATTAGAGAGTGGGAAAGAGATGGAGCTAGACGACCGGTATAGCTCCGTCTCTTTTTCACTCTGGAATAAGAATGGAATAATAATGTCATAAGACATCATGATACGCTACCATGTTCATTTCATGTCCATGTCCATTGCGTTCCATGTCCATTGAAATCCATTGAATGAGTTTTTCATGTCATTTAATTGGGATAAAATTAACTTAAATGGGGTTGTATAAGTGATTTAATGATTATAATTGTTTAAATACATAAGTGTTATGGTCGGGAATCATATTTTAATCTACATAAAACTCAACAATGACCTACAAATTCCAAAAAGATGTCGCTTCCTCCTTAAAACACTGTTGTTCTTTGAAAGTTGCAATGATATTACAGTAACACGAGTTTACATAGGGTGTCAACTAGCATATTGACTATTTTCCCCTACAACATAACTTGGTTAGTTATATTTACCTCGAAAACGATAACGACGATCATTCCAATTCCGAAAAATCTTCCAATTTGTCTTACAGCATTTCCAATCATTGTCGTACAACCAGTTTGATATGCATCCTCTCTCTTACACAACGTTGCATTACCCAGCTCTTCTAAATCAATATCTCCTAAACTTATATCTCCTGGTAGATTCGATAAGTCTATTGGTAGATTCTGTCGTTGTTGCTTCTTCGTAGTTAGATTTTCTGTCGGTACATTATCTATCGGTAAGTTATCGATTGGTATTGTCAAGTTTGCATTGAACCCACAACATGTTGGTGATGTGAGGTTGTATTCGTTCACATAAGACTCTGGTCCTGTTGTCCCGCAGCATTTTAACTGTTGAAAATAATTTATAACTATTAATAATGTCGTAATGCATGACTTTTATACAAGTTGACTTTTGAAACCGGAAGAAATTCTTGCAGTGAGTATACAAGAATGGTGTCCCTTCACCTTGTATTATTTTGTGGTTTGTAATCTTTACTAACTACTCATGGAAATTGAGCGAAGGCTGGTCACACCGAAGAGTCGAATGCATGACTGTTTGCACGCCATCTTGCGTACCTAGTAGAACTACGTGGTCACAAATATTGTAATACTGCAATCTCTTAGTGAGTTTTAGAAAATATTCCCCCTCCATGGTAGCGTTAAACTTGTTGGAAGTCGCATAAGAAGTTTCACTTCAAAAATCCGTGTGGGGGTTCAGTTCAGAATGATGTACTTGTACTGAATACGTGATAACCGTTTTAGCGTCCGTGTCCCACTCCGGCCCATGCTATGAGCACAACATTCTCCGCAGTTACCGTCGCAACTGGCGTGTCACTTGAGTTTGCATGCGTGACCAAGCGGAAATAGTTTCAAGTGCTCTTATCTTGTCTTGATTTGAAACCCATTATAATATTTTATCGTCTAAAATATTTAGTGATAAGGGGACAATGACACGGTCGAAAGATTGATCATTTATCCGACGGCGATAAGGGCTATAGGTAATGTTTTTAAAGTTCTTCTACTCTATTTTTTCCTGTGGCAGTTGCAATCTAACAGCAAACTTATAATTACGTATAAAAAAAAAAAACATTATTATTTAACAGAGTTGTCAGTAGATCACTGTGATTTTGACAGTGATGCAAAGTCAGAAGTAAAATAAATGTGAAATGACTGTACGAATACTCAGTCTCGTTCTAGCAAATGAAGTTTTTAAGTATCAGAAAGGGATAGAGATACGATTCAATTCGGTTTGTACTTACTTTTAATTCAAGAACGTGGAAGGTCGCATTCTGATAGGTATCATTAGACTGAAACATATTGTTTACGGCGGTTTCAACTGTTTCTGTGAGGAAAGTTAGCTTCACGAACAGCAGTACTACTAATACTATTTTTGCGGCTGCAAGAAGAGCCATAAATGTGGCATACTGAAAAAATAAAATACAATAATTAGTATCATGTAGCAAAGCAACCAGTCCTAACTAACACAATATCTACCTTTTTTTTTTTTTTTTTTTCGGATGGGAAATCATCAAATAACTTCTCCCGCTCTGGGCGGAGCGGGAGGGAGTGTCAGACTTGTACTGACTAAAACCCACCCATGTTCCTTCTTCGCCCTTTTTGTTCCAGGGCCGCGGTATCTCTTTCGAACAACCCGCAGCCCTGGCAGGCATCGGCCCTCTCGGGCCCCTTCCGGTTTGCTGACATCTCCTTGAGGCGCGCGTGGAACACGTACGCGCCGTCGACACGGCCTGTCGTCATAAGACGGACGGACGGTGAGCTAGCCCATTACTCACCGTCCTCAGGCTCGCGCCTACGGTGGCCGGGGGCCACTGGTTGCCCCCCGACGCCCGGGGCGTCTCCCGGGGCGGCTGGGACGTGAGGTTCTCTCCCTCTCACGTTCCGCCACCTCCTTCGCTAGCATGACTGCTTCGCAGAAGGAGGCGACGGCTTCCCATTCCCTCTCGCTCCGGACCATGGATTGAACCAGGGCCGGTCGCGAGAGGTCACCGCCGCCAATCGCCGCTACGAGGACACGGCGGTGCTCAGCCCAAGCGGGGCAGAGCTCCACGGTGTGCCCCACCGTGTCCTCCGGCCGATCCTCACAATGGTAACACCCGGGCGTTTCCTCCCGCCCAATTCGGTGCAGGAACCTCCCGAAACAACCGTGTCCGGTGAGGACCTGCGTCAGGCGGAAGGTGAGGGCGCCGTGCCGCCTCTCTAGCCACTCCTCAAAGAGGGGACTTATCGCCACTAAACACAATATCTACCTTAAGTATAAGTATGTATATATAAGTAGATATTGTGATATTTCATTCTTGATCGTAAGACGCATGTTGAGAAAGACTTATAGTAATTGAAATCAAATAAGTTCATTTTAATCCCTTTTCATTAATTGTCATTTCATGAAAAAGTAATTCAATGCGATTAAATGAACTTAAAGAGGTAGTATTGATGAATTCTGTAAAGCCATACTAGTCTAACAAATCTATAAAGTACTTACTGTTACAAGTAGACATTTTGTTTCAGTAATCGTTCCACAACAGCCGGAGAACGCAATCAAAGAGATAACAGATCCCAATCCAATGATAACGTAAGGGACGAAATCCAAATCTGCTTGAAACTCTTGTACTATTTCAGTCGGTAATTGATCGGTATATTCTGTTAATGACCTCAATTGGTAGATCACGTAAACCCCGGTTCCGATCACCAATAGGCCTATGATCTGGAATAAAACAAGAAGTATTATTACATCATCTCATCTGCCTAGCCTTTTCTCAAACTATCTTGGGGTCGGCTTCTAGTCTAACCGGATGCAGCTGAGTATCAGTATCCTACTAATATTATAAATGCGAAAGTTTGTGAGGATGGATGTATGGATGTTTGTTACTCTTTCACGCAAAAACTACTGAATGGATTTGGATGAAATTTGGCACACGGGTAGTTTATAACCTCGATTAACACATAGGATACTTTTTATCCCGGTAGTAGGTACGTTCCCGTGGGACAATTATCGAAATCCACGTGGGCGACACCGCGGGCATAAGCTAGTTTTACATGAAGCAACTGCCTATCTGACCTCCACAATCCAGTAACTGGGTAAAACGATACTCCTTGGTAAGACTGGATGTCAGACTTTTGGCTTCTGACTACTCGTAACGACTGTCAAAGATCTACAAATGACAGCCAGGACCAACGGCTTAACGTGCTTTCCGAGACACGGAGGAAACTCATTGTGTAATACTGGTAACCCATCCACGGACCAACCTCGGCAAGCACGGCTTAACATTAAAGATCGACCCGTTCGGCTGTTGTATTATTTAGTTACGAGCTCCTCCAAGAAGTATTATTAATTGGGGAATAAATGAATGAATGACCTCTGTGATAGGGGGTGATGAAATGAAATGAAATGAAATGAAATTGTTTATTCAGTAAATAGGATGTAAGAATCACTTTTACACGTCATCACATTTTAAACATAAGCTAGATTGGGTGTCGACCCAATTTTTTCGACATTTCGTAATTGACTACCCTGAGAAGAAATGGCGATACAAACTCAGGAATCAAAGTCTGTTATAAAACATGTACAATATGTTTTATGTTTTACAAAGAATTAAATTGTAATTTGAAAATAGGATAATAATTAAGTATAATGTCAAAATTATAATTAATTAATTAATAAAAAAAGGAAATAATTAATTAAAAAAGGAAATATACAATAGGATATATCAGTTTTTTTTTTTGTCAATATTGAATAATAATTACATAACGCTTAGCAGAGCGAGCAGTTCAATCCCAGGCCTTTTTGTCATCTAAATAATCAATTATTTTATAGTACCCTTTCTTACATAGTTTGGTTTTAATGCAAATTTTAAATCGGTTGATTGATAAATTTCTAATGTCAATGGGAAGTTTATTGTAAAATCTTATACATTGGCCCATGAATGAGTTGCCTATTCTGTGGAGGCGAGTGCGATGTACAGCGAGGTTGTGCTTATTCCTAGTATTCAAGCTATGAATATCGGACATTTTCTTAAAATTTGATATATTTTTATGAACATACAGTAAATTTTCAAAAATGAATTGAGAGGCTACGGTCAGAATATTCATCTCTTTGAATTTCTCTCGGAGGGAATCCCTAGGACCTAGATTGTAAATGGCCCTAACAGCCCTTTTCTGTAGAACAAAGATAGCGTCGATGTCCGCACAGGCACCCCAGAGAAGAATCCCATAAGACATGACGCTATGAAAATAACTGAAATAAACAATTCTGGCCGTATCAACATCAGTAACCTGCCTAATTTTCTTGACAGCGTAGGCGGCTGAACTAAGTTTTTTTGACAATGTTTCAATATGTGGGCCCCACTGTAATTTTGAATCAATAGTTATTCCAAGAAAAACTGTTGACTCAACAGGATCCAACTCTATTCCATTAAGTTGAACATTTGTACATAACTGCCTCACATTAGGAGTTGAGAATTTTATCAATTTGGTCTTTTTTCCATTCAGGAGTAGATTATTTACATTGAACCAATGGACAACCTTAGATAGTGCATTGTTCACTTCGTCAAAGTTTACTGATTGACGTTTAATTTTAAAAATGAAAGATGTGTCATCCGCGAACAATACAATCCTGTGATTATCCCCAACGTGATAGGGTAAGTCATTTATATATATTAAAAATAAGAATGGACCTAGAATTGAGCCCTGTGGGACGCCCATAGAGACCGCAGACCCTGAAGATCTCTTGCCATTAACATCAACCCTCTGAGTTCTGTTATTTAAATAAGAAGTCAGAAGGTCTAGAGCCTTGTCCCTCATACCATAATGGTATAGTTTCCTGATAAGCGTTTCATGCTGCACGCAATCGAAGGCCTTGGACAAGTCGCAGAAGATACCAAGAGCATCCTGCGATTCCTCCCAGGCCTCGAATATGCCCTTAAGTAGTTCCACGCCCGCGTCTGTAGTTGACCGACCCTTTGTGAAGCCAAACTGTTTCAAGTGAAGTAAGTTATTATTATTGAAATGTTTTAACATTTGCTTCAGAATTAATTTTTCAAAAATTTTGCTCAATGTAGGTAATATGGAAATAGGCCGAAAGTTTGTGGGGTCGGTTGTGCTACCGGATTTGAACAGTGGAATCACTTTACTAATTTTCATCAAATCAGGAAATACACCGGAATCGACACAAGAGTTAAAAATAATTGCCAGGAAAGGTGAAATAATATCAATGATTGTTGACATGGTATGTACTGATAATCCCCAAAGATCGGCGGTTTTTTTGACATCAAGATCTTTAAAAGATTCTATAATGTCCTTTGGGGTAACAATTATAAATTTAAAAGTTTCAACACATTCTGGTACACATTCCTGCAAAATTGAGTAAGCAGAAGTGGAGGATGATGGCAGAGTTTTAGTTGTTACAATGGGGATATTAGTAAAGAAATTGTCAAACTCTGCTGCAACCTCCATGTCCGCCTTAATATCTAGATCATTTATTTTTAGATGAAAGTCACGTATTCGTGCTGTGTTCCTTCCCATTTCGGAGTTTATAATATTCCAGATTGTTTTTATTTTATTATCAGATACTTTGATTTTATTTTTTAAATAAATGGTTTTAGCTGAGGAGCAGACTCTTCTAAAAATTTTTGAGTAATTTTTTACATATTCTTTAAAGTTTTCATTATGGTTATATAATCTTATTACCATCCACCGGGTACAATAATTAAGACTCCAAACTGCATGAGAATTTCCTAATGGAAACTCCCAATGGCACTTTGCCCGACCTGAGAATCGAACTCGGGACCTAACACAGCAATAGCGATACGAAATGATAAATCGTATTTAACCAGCTATCTACAAAAGGTTATTATGATCACTTGCCCAACAATCAAGAAAATAAGAATTCACTGCCGGCTTCTCTGTCCCCTGATCATAATAATCTAAATCTCTTCAAAGTTCAAGTGAATCGGTTTCTTCTACACAAGCGTGCACACTAGGCTAGGCCACATAATCGCTTCACATTAAAAACGATTTGTGGCCAAACGCAAGCCTATTCAATGAAAAAAACTGCATCTTCTTTTCGAATCGGCGAAGGGCGGGCGTTTTGGGGGACTATCTCTTGTAATTTTGACGTTCAAAAAGTGCTGATTATCAGCCTAGTTTGAATAAATGACTTTTGATTTTGATTTTGAATCGATGGCAAAAACCTTATTATTATACTACACTAGCTTTTCCGCTCCTGTTGTGGTCGCAAATTATCCCTCGGTAACATCTCAGATAAAACCTATAATACTCGGCGATAACGTAGCTTCTCATCAGTGAAAGAATTTTTTGAATCCATCAGTAGTGCCGAAGAGTATCCTATACATCCCCTTAATACAGGGACGTTTTTTAGGTCCTCAGAAGACTGCTGGACAAAGGCTTTGGCTTTTCCTAAGGATCGTCAGTTACCAGTTTTGCGCTGCCTGCATCCAGGGGATTCCCGAGACGTAGGTCATCGGTCTATTGGAGAGCTGACTTTACATAATTGCAGCCGTTGGTATGTTTTCATATATTTTATACGAAAACATTAGTTTTCTTATGCTCAAAAACATGCTCGCCCCGAAAATTTATCTAAAACGTAAATCCTGCCATGCAACGGTTGTCATATGAACTTTTCAGCCCACTTAGACATCCAATTTGTAAGCAATTCATTTATTAATTTGCACTATTAAAGTTGATCAAAATTTTATCACTTTGGCTGCTATTCAGCATAGACAGTGGATATAGGTACACGAGTTAACTGATCAGTCTGGTAATAAATAATTAAAAAAAATAGAACATAATTAAAACAGATCATACTAACCAGAAATATAAAATTAACGAAAAATAAAACAAACTTCACTAGCCACCGACACATTTTTCAAACTGTTTTTACACACTTGCTTGCACGAGACCTAATAGAAACTATTGCAAGCCTGTGTACCAGGATTTTCATTGTTAAGCTTATAACTATTCATACAAGCATCAAGTGTTTAAATATCTGTAAGTGGACTGATATCGCGGGGCTAACCAGCGTATATTTATTACCACTTAGGACATATCTCATGTCCCCTATAGATTACAAGTTACAAGCAACATGTTCTTTTCAGTTTCAGGATTCCTCGTAATCAAAATAATATCAGTTTTACACCACGATTTACTTTTATAATGCATTGTTAAACTCGTTATCTTAACTCAAATCTAATGTTGATAATTATGGTATAGGTAATTGTTATTTATATCGTATGATATCGTATGTTTTGATGATTATTTTGTCTTGTTTTTATTGTTGTTCTAGTGGTAAGCGCAACGGGGTGTGGACGTCTTGGTTCAAATTTTCATAATAGGGATTGGAAATGGCAATTTTTTTTGGATTGGCATTCCAAATAGTACGTTGGACTTACTTCCTTTTATTTTCGTGATGTCCCGTTTCTTATCGGATCCGCTTCTGACACCTCAACGTACTTTCTTAAGCGTTTCTATTATTGATGAAGGATAACAACAGCATCTACGTCACCAAGGGTATTGGCCCCCCAGTTCCTCTCGAACCCTCGCTGCGCCACTGATTCTAATGTTGATTGTTGTACGAGGTAGTGCTGATATTCGGGACATTACAGGAAGAAATAGAATTTTAAGTCATATTACGTTGAACTTACGATAAGGTATATCAAAAAAATGTAAACCTCGCCTTTGTCTACTTCAGGGACATTTTTATTTTCATACTATGTCATATGACACACCTATAACGATAAATTATTAAGATTGTAAACCCTCGATTGATTTGAGGTCGGTTGTATACACACGCTTTTGTTTGTCATTAAAGAGCCGTGGATTTTCGTTATTTATATTGATCATGCATGACATACATAGATTTGAATCGTTGCCATACCGGGCCAGAAAGTATTCACGTTTCTATTTCGTTGAGAATGAGTTAAAGAGTTGTGGTATAGCATTTTCTCGCTCACTCATACTGCACCATCGTATTTATCTATTCATGCGGGATGTCCGATGTGGATCATAATGTCTAATGATGACTAAGGTACCTCACGCACTACGCGGCCACGACCGCGACTACCCTATATATTACTTTACTCTTTGACCGCGACTTGTTGCATGACCGCCGCACCGGCCGGTCGCTATTTTGACCAAAATTGGCCGTTCGTGCGACCAAATTTTCTTCGGTAAAAGTTTCTGCGGCCAAATGTCGTGGTCGTGCCGCGTAATGCACAAGGTCCCTTATATGTATAGACAAATTAGTCGAAGACATTGTAGGTTTTTCCGAACTCTGACGACATTAGTTCTTACGAAGTAATTTTGTGTCCTTTACCAACAGCTCACGTTGTTTATTATAATAACAAAGGCTCATAAAGATAAGCTTCATGACCGCATAAACTTAGTGATAGCACAAAGATAGGCTTAAAGTATGGGTGACGCAAAAACTTAGAGGAAAAACGAAGTACAGTCAGCACTAATAATTATGTTTCCACGCATCTCTTCATAATGTATTGATTAACGTTGTACGTTTTCACGACCTTAGTATTTTTGAAGCGAAATTAGAAACCATTACTCCACGAGAAAATCATTCTGAATTACGCTAAGCCTACCTACCAGGCAGCATGTTAATGCTCGTGACTGTACTTACGTACGTACGTACAAATGCATATTAAAAGCAGTTACGTACTTAGGCACTTAAAATGTTGATTACTCATATTTCCAACAAGTTGTTGTTTTGATATGAAGATGGTTTTTCACATGTATGATTAATTAGTAGATAATGCTTAATTAGTAGATAATGATTAATTAGTAGATTGTGTTATCACCAGAGATCGCAATAGGTAGTGTATATTTTCCAAAACTTCGAGCAGGTAAGTAACATGTGGATCCTCCACCTCCGCATAAAATCATGGAATGATTATAAGTACCGAAATAAAGCTGTTAAATCAGAGTAAGGTATTATCCATAAGTTACTTACCTCCTCGAAGTTAGGTATGCAAATATACTCTACCTATTCCGATCCATGTTTATCACGACGAGACATCACATTAGATTGAGTAAGATCAATATCTATGTAGGTCTCTTTAACCTCCACCAGTTGGTCTTTTTATGTGTTAAATATTTTGGTTAAATAGATGATGTAGTATGGGCGCAAGAGCCTCGCATGTCCAGTGTTCCGTGCACTCCGTATCGGTTACACCTATAGTATAGTTACTATACTATAGGTGTAACCGATACGGACAAATTACGAAGACAAGACGCCTCCAGACATCTAATTCTGACAATTTCTCCGTAGTAGGTACTAATTTGACTGATCCTTTAGCCTTCTTCAAACGAGTTTTTTTCATTTTCTTGATAATAGAGACTATTAGAGACACGAGAGTTAGTTGGAATAGTCAAAAACTTAACATTATTTACCACAGCTTCTAAAAATAGAAAGAGGTTTTATTTCTTCACGCTCACGCTGAACGAAAGTCTGTTTCATAGACAATTTAAAATGGATTACTGTCATTCCCGTCCGTCATCCCGCTGTCATGTCATTAGTGTCAAAAAAATTACCGGAACGAATACGTAAATTACATGCGTTGGCTTGGCTTGTTTTGTTAAATCTTTTTGGTTTATCGAATTATGGCCGAATCAGATGGTGACATAGAGTTTCTGGATGAAGATGCTGATATTGTCCAACAATGCGTGCAAGCAGTCCCTGTACCAGTCCAAGTCCCACACTTAATACCCCGACTCGAAGAGAAGCCAACCCCACTGCTAGTCGAACGCTTACCGGCTGAAAAGAAACGTCCCAGTCGGGCAAAAAGAAAGAAAGACGAAGACGATTCTGACTACGATCCTAATGATGACTTTCTGCCTCCAAGTCCACCAAGTTCAAAAGGCAAAAGGAAGAGACAGCAAGTTGTTAAAAAACTTAAAACGTACCCTAAAGAAGCTGTGTCAAATGTAAAACCTCGTCCGACTTTAAAAGCTACTGGTTATAGTCTGGGCAAGAAACCAAGGATCACGACGTATTTTCCCCCCAGAGAAGTCGTTGTGGATCGAAAACAGCTTAACATAAGGATTCCAGATTATGATGACCCCTTGTGTTTGCCTGTAAAAGCTATACAGTATGAGGAGTCTGATATAAAGAGAATGAATAACTGGAATAATGTGTGTCTGGAGCATTTCAAACATTGTGATAACTTGTTGAAACCGGAGAGAGGGGACACTTATAGTTCTACAAGAACGGTGGTGTTTCGGAATGTTGCTCACAAACAATCAGGTCGGTGTATCTTAGACTTTTCTTGTACCATATTATGTCAAGTCTTGGGTTGGTGTTGTAAGGCATCAGGCTTTAGGGTCTTGCATCAATAAATTGTTGCCAGAAAACACTGATGGACCTTAGCGTAGCATTTAGCATAATCTGCTTATAATGTTTCAACTGTTGGGACATAGGCGTGTTTTGTCTCATAGGAAATGGGCCATGATCTAGCATGCAGGCCCAAAGTGGGTTGCTAGATGTCACATGTGTTTTCTAATTGAGTTTTTGGGATTAGGATATATAAGTCTCCTCACAATACTTCACCAAATTGAGAGCAGTGATGATGAAATAAATTATACTAAGTAATGCGCCTGGCTTAGTTCGAACCTAAAACTCGAAAGTCTCATCGTAATTCATTTTATACTAGCAATCCGTCCCGGCTTAGAGTGCAATTGATTAATGAATAAAATGAGAGTACAGTTAGAAAAAAAAAAATCATTTGTAACAAACCTTGTCCTGATAAAACTATTTTTTTTTTTATCAGACTCTTCGATTGACACATCCTCAAGTCATGCTCCTTCAACATATTGTGGCAATTGGTTTTTAAACAGATAAATGATTTATTTAGTAATTGTGTCAAATGATAATATCTTTTTTTTTTTAACTTCAAGTAAAAAATTTGACCGTCTTAATGAAACATTACAGGAAAATCAGAAACCACAATTTGGAGCAAGACATGTGTGGAAAACGAGGAAGGCGACAAGAAGTCTGAGATTTTCCAATGTGTACTCCCTCGTTATAAGGAGAAGAAACTACTGACTACGTTCGGTCTCGCTGCGAGGAAACCTAAGCCTTACCATGTGTCCGATGAAGTGATATTGAGTAAAGAAGACAGTAAAGATGGGGAGGTACTCGTTGTCTATAAGCCGAGGGAAGCAACGTCAGCGGTGTATAAGCTGGTTGAACCTAATGATCGGTAATTACTTTTCTTGCTATTTCATTATGAGGAAAGTCTCGAAGAAGAAGAAGTTTTGAGTGAAGTATATTGAGCCCTACCATACAACAAAACTTTTCTCCCAAAAAATATTGATTCCATATTTTTTTATTTTTTTTTCTAATTTATTTCATAAAACGGGACTATCTATATACATTACAACAATTAACAAAATAATAAATTAAATAACTAAAATAACAATTATACTATAATATACACGGTGTAAATCACCTCATCACGAAGCCGTCAACCAAGCATTCTGTACATGAAACTAAGTAACTTTACGCAAAAATTATTGCAGGGAAACGACTTTTTTTTGGGGGGTGTAGACTCATGTTTTGTGGTAGAACTCAATGTAACGCACTCAAAACATTGTGCTGATGGGCGGATTGAATAGTATGGGGGTCGTGGAGGTGTTTAAAGTAAAAATCTTACATTAAAAACTTGTATTTAAAAAAATACTTGTCAAAAAGTTGGAACTTTGACCCCTAATATCTCCTAACTAAGTAACTAGAAGGTTCCCAGGTATGATGTAGAACAAAAAATTTATCGCAATGACAGGGAGAACCAGTGCTTTTCGGCTTCGTTAAGAGGTGTTTTACACCCTTTATAATATTATAAAGCTGAAGAGTTTGTTTGCTTGAACACGCTAATCTCAGGAACTACTGGTTCGATTTGAAAAATTCTTTCATTGTTAGATAGCCCATTTATCGAGGAAAGCTATAGGCTATATATCATCACGCTAAGACCAATAGGAGCGGATTCAAGAATTTGCTCTGGCTACTAGGCAGACAATCTTCACTCACCCTCAGTAACAAACTTAGAGTTTACTGTTCCATCATAAAACCAATATGGACATATGGAATTCAATTATGGTCTTCCGCAAGCAAATCAAACATCATGTGCATTCAAAGAAGTCAAAACAGCATCCTTAGGGTCCTAGCAGCGGCACCCTGGTACTCTCGCAACTCAGAAATCCACGAGCACCTGGAAATTCCAACTGTCCTAGAAGAAGCGAAGCGCTACCTAGGGAAATACAAAGGCAGATTAACCAACCATCCAAATCCCCTCTCACGTTCACTATTGATGCCAAATCCTATCAAGAGACTCAAGAAAGCTGATATTGTGATGCCTGATTAAATAGAATTTGGACATTGGTCCTGATTCTGTAAAAACGCGGTGCAACTTTCTACACATCTGATCATAGTCAGGGATGACTGATAGCAGATAAGAACAGAAAAAAAAAAAAAAAAAAAAAAAAAAAAATTGGAGCGGAGCAGCAATGGAAAATGTTGCGAAAACGGGGAAAATGTGACGCAGACGAAGTTGCGCAGGACAGCTAGTAAACTTTAAAAGGGCGTCAAAAAACTCAGAAATATTTACGCCGCTTGAGGTTCTCCGCTGCCGCAGCGGCAGCGCCAGCACAGCACGATAAGCTTCGAAGATGTGATGGCGTAAGAGTATCGACGCAAGTTGAGTCCCACACTAAAGTCCCATTCCTTAATTAGAGTTATTTTTTTTGTTATGTAGATACAGAAAGCTTTGTTGACTATGTCGTGAAGGATACGTTCATAAGTATGTAAATGGTACACCACAGACTACCTGCACGCGTAGCATGACCACTGTAGAAACGAGTTTTGTCTACGGAAGAATCGACGTAATGACAGATAGACAATGACAATGTGTCAGTTTGTCGATTCTTCCGTCGACATAACCCGTTTCTACGGCGTTCATGCTACCGTGCATCAGTATAGTCTCACCCTCTTTTTAACAGACTTCTAAAACTGGAGAAGATTATCCGGTCCCTCATCTATTTAAAGGTTGTCTTGAAAACATCCCTTTTACCGAAAAGACTGCCCATTACGTCATCCTATGTGGAATAAATGTTAATTTGATGCTGTATATCATCATCTGACTACCCTTTTCCAACTATGTTGGAACATTAAATAGAAAGGGTAATCCTATTCCTTAATAAATACTTCTTCTCCTTCAGAAAATCAACTGACCCTAAAGAGGATGTGGAAGATAAAGAAGATTTTGATGAAGACAAGATGTATATGAAAGAGACGGTCTTCTGCAAGATGTGTGCGCCTTGCTTCCAGACTTCTTGGAGAGGTGTCAAGAAGAATACTAAGAGTAAGTAACATCACGCTTGTAATCACCGCAGGGTTAGCCAGAGTACCTAATAGCACAATCAAATTTCGCCAGTTTTGCGTAAGTAACGTAATACAAACATAAAGAAGGAATCTTTCTTTGGCACTTGGCATAACGGCACAACAAAAAAAAGCTCTAGTGGCAATAGACATATAGCTTCATTGCTTGGCGTAGCACTTGGTTTCCTAGGCATTGATTTAGGTGTCACCTTGTTAGTGAAAACCGCGATGAGTTCCATGTAGTAGCTTATGAGCAAATTAAGTTTCTAAGTGTCAGAAAGGGATAGAGATACGTGTAAACTTCTGATTCATGCATGTAAGTACCATTTCATCATTTATTCTATATTTCAACAGGTCTGAATCTCAATAAACAGGGATTACCAGGTAGGTTTGCATTTTCAGAATCGTAGATATTATAGGTTATGGTTCATCGCTTCTTAGCGTAATGTAGTTTAAGTTGATTTTTAAGTAAAAAAGTCGTTAAAAAAATTGTTGCATTGGAAACCATTGTTATTATTCGTCATCTCATCAGACACCTGCTTTCTTGCCATATCATCCTTCACACAGTCCATTCATCGTTTCTTAACGGGATGTGTCTTGGCGCTAAATACATAAAGAAAGAAAAAAAGTGAGAAGGAGAAAGGAGAGGCTTTGCTGTGCCTAAAACTTGATAATAATCTATAATTTTGAATGCAATTATTTTCTTGTACAATATTATATTATAAAGGACAGGAATATTACAGGATAATATTGTGTATCACACGTCATGAGATAAACAAACACACATGACATTTAATGGGTTGTGATGAAAGTTAAAATTGAGAATGCTTTTTAGAACCAAATTATTTCACCAATCGTTTGTATATTGTACAATACGATTGCTTCCGAAGTTTGCCGAGAATTTAATTTCTAATACTTCTATTTATTAAAGTAAAACTTTTATTACATCGTCTCAAACTTTTTCGTCTGTGTGTTGCTTGTCACGTGACGCTCGGCCGCGGAGTAGGGATAAAGTGAAAGGCGCTCGTTAGAGCGCCTTTCACTTTATCCACTTAATGGAATATTATTCCAAATTTTTTTAGTTAAATGTCTAAAGTGTGAAAAAAAGTTTCACTTTTACCGTGGTTTCTTAAAACCACACAATCCTTTTTCTTTTTTTAAACGGTTTTATTTAGCTCACCCCGTTTGTTTTATTTATTATTCTTGGGTCAAATTTAGTAATTCAAATTTCACCCTCTTCCTGTCAACCGATTAATCTGAAATTTTGTTGACTTTGGATTTTGGTGACAATACAATTATGTTTATTCATTATCATTATAAATTCAAGATGGCCGCCGCTACAAAATGGCGGATAATTTATGTTTTATTAATCCCATCAATATGGGTATCAAATGAAAGGGCTCAACAAACAGAATACAATATACTATAAAAAATTGAAATCCAAGATGGCAGCCGCTACAAAATGGCGGATAACGTAGGTTTTATCGATCCCATCAATATGGGTATCAAATGAAAGTGCTCAACCAGTATAATACAATGTACTATATAAAATTAAAATCCAAGATGGCGGCCTCTACAAAATGGCGGATAACTTAGGTTTTATCAATCCCATCAACATGGGTATCAAATGAAAGGTCTCACCAAGTAGAATACAATTTACTAAGCAAAATTGAAATCTAAGATGGCCGCCGCTACCAAATGGCTGATAACAATTTTTTATCAATCCCACCAATATGGGTATCAAATAAAAGGGCTTGACAAGAAGAATACAGTGCACTATACAACCTCAATATTTAAGATGGGCGCAGCCACCAAATGGCGTAAATAATAAGATTTAAATTTAGAAATTGAATCTGTAATTTAGGTATCTGATTAATCCAGCCTGAATCCACCACCCAAGTCAAGATTTTGTATCGTGTTGAGGACTGTGTGGCGTTAGGGTGGCTAAAAATGATACGTCGTTAGCGGTACACCACCCAAGTTAAGGTGAAAGGTTAAAACGCGCCGAGAACTGTATGGCATTAGGGTGGATAAAAATGATATGTCGTTAGCGTTATTTTCGAACGATATGAAAAGCGACCAGCAGAGCACCCCAACTATGATTTTAACAATATGTGTCTCATAGAATTTGCGATGTTATTTGAGCCACACTACACAAAACCGCCAGTTATAAATGAAGAGAGCATCGATACCGATGCTTATGCACCGCACGAGCAAACAACAAGAAGGCGTCTTATAACTTTAACAGACAACACCAAAATGACTATTAGAAACACGCCAGCTGTAGTACGGGTACCTAACTTCGTAGCAGCTTCTGATCCAGAGTCATATTATTACAGTTTACTAATCCAGTATATGCCGTATCGCAATGAGGCCGAACTTTTAGGAGAATTTAAAAGTGCCAGAGATGCGTTTCTCGCCAACGAAGAAAGTTTAAGACAAACAAACGCCTACTTGGAAATATATCGTGAACGTGACAGGCAGCTTGAAAATGCATGCGCGCAAGTACACGCATTTCAGATACTGGAACACGCAGAGCCGATGGAACTAGACCATGAAGAAGAAGTTCCTTATTTGCCAATGAATGAAGACCAGTTCTTACAGGCTAAGCAGTCTATGAATGCAGGACAAAAGGAAATTTTTACATTAGTTACCCAGTCCATACAAAATCAAATGTCAGGTGCTGAAGAACGTTTAAAAATATTCTTTACAGGAGGAGCTGGTGTGGGCAAGACTTTTCTATTAAAGTTATTACGAGACCAAATTAATAGGTGCTACGCATAGGATGCGGTTAAAGTCTGCTCACTAACAGGAGTTGCAGCTAGATTAATAAATGGAGCTACGATACACAGTACTTTAAAATTGCCTGTACAGAAAGACGGTCGCATAACAGGTATGTCACCACTGTCCGGAAACTATTTGCGAATAATGAGGCAACAATGGCATCAGACAGAATTTTTGATTGTCGACGAGATTTCTATGGTGTCTTATCAAATGTTATGCATGATGGACGCTCGATTAAGGCAAATTAAGAACTGTGAAAATGAGTTTTTTGGAGGAGTAAACTTTTCGGTGATCTTTTACAACTGCCTCCTATAAAACGATCAGGAACACCTGTTTTCAAACAGCCAGAACATCTCCAACCAGCTACACATCTCTGGCGTTTATTCACGCTGTGTGAATTAACTGAAAATATGCGTCAGCAAGGTGACCAGACTTTTATTGATATTTTGAATGCTTTGAGAGTCGGTGAGCTAACAACCCAACATTTTAGTATTTTAATGGGAAGACTTCTTCAAGACACGAGTGATGAGTTTGCAATAGACAAAGCGTTAAGGGTAATACCCCACAAATCAACAAGTTAACGACCACAACTCTGCTGTATTGTACAGAAATAATGGTGCTCGCATTTACAAAATAAAAGCGCAGGATCAGCTAGTACACGCCACACGAAATACAGACAATGTGGATATAGCTACTATAATACCAGCTGATATCAACAAAACTGGGGGTTTACCAGCGGAACTGCAAATATTTGTGGGGGCAAAAGTCATGCTACGGTCCAATATTGACGTTTCAAAGGGATTAGTAAATGGCGCTATAGGCTACATCAACGAAATCGTTTGGCCTCAATTTCGTCGAACTCAGATGTATGCAACAGATGTACCTTCAGTCCGAATTGATTTCGCAAGAGACGGAGTACATCTTATACACCCGAAAGCCATACAGTTTCCAGCTAAGTACAATTACGGGACGGCTGAAAGAAGATAATGTTGCCTTTAATACTATCATGGGCTTCTACAATACATAAAATGCAGGGCAGCACTGTGGATCACGCAGTCGTATACTTAGGTGCGAAACTGTTTGAAGAAGGTCAAGCCTATGTGGCTCTTAGTAGAGTAAGATCTTTGCAGGGACTACGTATAGAGGAGTTGGACTGCAATAAACTAACGGGCAAGAAACCTTGCAATAATGAAGCACTAAATGAATTAAACAGAATGCGAAATAAAAACTAAAAACTAGAAAATAAAAATAGGTAAAAAAACTTTTTAAGTTAAACGGTTTTATGTTAAACATACATTGCAATGTTTAAGATAAATGTACTAAAAACCAAAAAATAATAAAATAGATACAGTCGTGGGAATTATAAACATATGCATAGACTAGACTAAAATAAAACCGTGGGGCACGTCAATTGTCTACAAATTATCGACTTAATGTGCGATAGAAGAATCGTTTAATTCGTCGTTAAAATAGGCAGTTGGCCCGCAGACGGTGAGGAAATTACTTACTATTTTCTTGCTCATGGAAATTCCAATAGTTATACACTCCATGTAAATAAAAGAGATGTTTCAACTAGTTTATCGTTGGACATTCACACTGCTGGCTGGCGAGGAATCGTTTCACTGCTCGTAGTTTGTCTTTAATTGACAAAACATATGATATAAAAGTACTACTCGCTCACCACTATGAAACCCTAAAACTCGCTTATAATCGAGCTTGCTAGCTTGTTTCCACATTCTTGCCCTACTTATCACACGTCCATCGTTGTCGGTTGAACAACTGCCTAATTATAGTGTAACATTACAAAACAAACATTTTAATCAACGATTGTAGACAATTAACGTGCCCCACGGTTTTATTTTAGTCTAGTCTATGCATATGTTTATAATTCCCACGACTGTATCTATTTTATTATTTTTTGGTTTTTAGTACATTTATCTTAAACATTGCAATGTATGTTTAACATAAAACCGTTTAACTTAAAAAGTTTTTTTACCTATTTTTTTCTTTATACAGAATTGACATTTTTAAATATTTCTACTTATATAAAAAAAAAAAAACAATTATAGTAGTCCACCGGTATCGGGAACAGGGTCCGAGCTACCGGTTTTTAGGGCTGTTGAGAGAGGAACCTCCTAACAATACGCGCCGTGTCCAGAAGTACTGTTTTCTGAATCAAGCGCTACAATTGATCCAGCTGCCAAGCGAGAGCTAATATTGTTTTATTATTATATTTTTAAATATTTGGTGTATTTCACATCACTTCGAACTGCGAGTCCTGGCAGTGGGACACAGCCTCATGCCGTGCTCATACTATGCTCTTCTTTATTTGCAGAGAGCATTGCTTGCCCGATGTGCAACCGCTCGTTTGTGACTGTGTACAATCTGTTGGCGCATTTCAAGACGCATTCATCAGAAGATATGCAGGAATACAAGCAGATTATATCTTCTATTTTGGCTGAGGTTAGTAAATCTTAATAAGAGAATAATTTTAGGTTTTTAGCGAAATATCGTTGTAGGTACTATTAATTCTACATATCTCTGACATCAGCACATTTTATGCTACCCGAAACCCAAATTTTCCCAATCAACCTTGAACCTAATTCTTTAATGATAAAGTTGAAAATCATCTGACAGATTGTAGTAGCTCGATGAAGTGGCGTCTGTACCTTCCTAGTATACCCATATTACGCCTGTAATGTTTAGGCCTATGTTAAAAGGGGTGAGCTTATTGCTATCAACCGGGCTCAGATCTATTCTCCGAGCTTCTACTGAGAATTCTTGACTGAAAAAACCCGAGTTTGGAAAGGAATGTCCAAAAAAAATTTCGAATAAAAAAAAGTCTCACTAATATTTAGAATAGTCATTCAGGGCGGAAACTGGCGAAGCCACAGGCAGAAGCTAGCGCTAAATAAATTCTGTATTGATTTATAAATAAATTAAACATATTTTTATTTATTAAATTTTGTGATTATAAAATTCCAGATCGTTGACTACCATTACAAGTGCCGAGTTTGTCGCGAGCAGTTTATGAGTATCAAAAAGTTGAGGCAGCACCTTTCTACGCATCAAGGTATGAAAATACATTCGAATCCAGATTCACTGGCTCTTAGCGTCACCTGCATGTATGCCCCCATCATCTGACTAGCATTTTCCCAACTACCGGTTACTAACTTGCCGGTTTCAGCTGAATATCAGTATTTCATGTGTGTTGGGTCATTTAGTTCCCTTCAAAATGGTTGAGTTGAATGATGGCTGATCCATTCGTCATGTTCGTGAACGGGGGCTGTCAGAAGTGTCAGTAACTGGCCTACTTGAAATAAATGATTTTGATTTGATTGATTTATATAGAGCGACTGCCTATCGGACTTCCACAAACCAATTAGTACTGGGTAATACGATTCTCCTAGGTAAGACTAGCTGTCAGACTTTCGGGCCACTGACTACCTGTAACGAACGTTAAAGATCCACCGCCGACCAAACAGAACTACACCGCCTGCATATGTCAGGGTGAAATCACATTGCACACACGGATCAGCGTTTTCAAGTATCTCTATCTCATTCTGTCACGTAAAGGCGTCATTTGTTGGAGCGAGAAGTCGAGTCGCAAGTATGCGGTCGCATCGGAAGCCTTTTAGCGTGCGATTGGACCGCTCACTTTAGTGAGTGACTAAATAATAACAGCCGCTCGGGTCGATCTTCGAGGTTAAGCCGTGCATGCCTAGGTTGGTCCGTGGATGGGTGTTCATCTATTACATACCGAGTTTCCTCCGTGCCTCGGAAAGCACGTTAAGCTGCTGGTACCGGTTGTCATTTGTATTCTTTGACGGTCGTTACAGATAGTCAGTCAGTGGTTGGAATTGGTGGTGGAAAGTCTCGAAATTGGGGTGACTTTTCACCCCAATAAAAAGTTGTTTCGCACCAATCATTTAGTTTTATGTATAGAATACTTGGTTGACGGCTTCGTGGGGGTCCATTTATATATCTTGTGTTAACACAAAGAAATTGACCATTTTCATTTTATTAGCCTCATAAGAGGGGACTCTAGTAGGCCTAAGCTTTCTCCATACAAACGTATTCCGCTGTTTTCTTCGTGGATAATGCGTCTAGAGCAGAGTTTCCCAAACTATGGGTCGCGACCCACTGGTGGGTCGCGACCCATAGTTTGGGAAACAGGTCAGATAGGCAGACGCTCCTTGTAAACTGGTATTCAGCTGCATCCCGTTAGACTGGAAGCCGACCTCAACATCGTGGGGAGATGGCTGGGCAGATTATGATTATCTGCCTAGCTTTTTCTCGGTCATATTGGGGCCAGCCGAGATATGAACTCAGGATCGCCATGCACCGCTGTCGTGATTGTGCCAACTTGATCTACGAGACAGCCTATTATTATAAAATACTGATAATAATATTGCTTTTTTTCAGGTAACGAAGTGTTTACGTGTGAAGTTGGCTGCCATATGTCGAGATAGAATAGACAACATTCTGAAGAAATGTGTAATAGATATAAGAAAATAAATGGAATTTGATATTATTATTATTTGTTTATTTAACAATTTATGTACAGAGAAGAAAAAAGCAACTGAAAATAGTTACAAAGGTGATGCTTATTTCTAAAGAAATCTCTTCCAGCATATCTGCAAAAGGAGATATTTAAAAAAAGAGATGCAGACATAGAGTGTGAAAGAAGAGAGAATTGAATACATAAAACTTAAAGCAAATAACTATTTAAAATATAAAATACAATACAAAAATAAACTAACTTACGTATAAATACAAAGACAAAATATATACCAATAAAATAAATACCTATGCAACTATGACGGAATGGAAAGATAATGTTCATTTTACTCTTCTCTTGAAAACTGTCATTGTTTGGCAGTAGCAGCAGGCAGTTTGGCAGTCTCTAATATAAAATTTATCAAAATTAAAAAAAAAATGTTGTTTTAGCTTTTTAGAATGTTAAAGCGCAACATAATGTACTACGCTACTTAATAATTCGGGGTTGACACGGCTGTCAACCCCGAATTATTAAGTAGCGTAGTACATAATTCAACGCCTACATTTCGCCAGTTAAGTCCCTTGTAGAAGGGGCGAACTTATTATTTATTTAAACTATAAGCAGTCAGCTGAGAAATGCATGATCGAAAAACACAATTACACTTTGCTCGAGCCCATACTCGGCAGTCTCACTTGCTTGTCACCAGCAGATCAACGAGGCAGTCTTATGAAGAAGTATAATAACAAAATCACACAAATGTTTAGGACTGATAGACACTATTCTATTTACACGAGACTGGCGCCATCTAGCCTGTAGCAACGTTACTTGTTTCCTAATTACGTCCCTTTGGGTTGCAAATGTTGATGTGTCAATCCGCTAGATGGCGCTAGACATACTAGAAAGAAAGAAAATGAAAATGGAACCATTTTATTTTGAGTTCTAAACGTCTTGTACGCTTTTAAGAGAAAAAGCCAGGCGCTTACAAACTCATTCCCCTGTTTTCTCCCCGGAAAATAATACTACACCAAAATACCTATGTTTTACTACATAATTTATATCTATCCGTAACGTACCTCTGTTTTGTTTTTTTCCTTAAATAACGAAAAAAAAAGGATTGTGTGGTTTTATGAAACCACGGTAAAAGTGAAACTATTTTTCACAGTATAGACATTTAACTAAAAATTTTTGGGAGCGCCTTTCACTTTATCCCTACTCCGCGGCCGACCGTCACGCGACATGCAACACACAGGCGAAAAAGTTTGAGACGATGTAATAAAAGTTTCACTTTAAAAAAAAAGGATTGTGTGGTTTTATGAAACCACGGTAAAAGTGAAACTTTTTTTCACACTATAGACATTTAACTAAAAATTTTTGGAATAATATTCCATTAAGGGTATAATACGTATAAAACGCGGAGTAGGGATAAAGTGATAGGCGCTCTGATGAGCGCCTATCACTTTATCCCTACTCCGCGGCCGAGCGTCACGCGACATGCAACACACAGACGAAAAAGTTTGAGACGATGTAATAAAAGTTTCACTTTAAAAAATGCTGGACCATACCTGGCGGTGGGGGCTAGGAACGTTCTGGTTACGGAGATATTCAACCTTATTCAAAATTCTTGCCACGTTTTTTAACGAATATTAGTTTTTAATCTTATTACATAACTTTAAATACCACAGTTGCATGAATCTATAAACGCAATGTTAAGTGCGTTATATCTCGCGCTATCGTAAAAAGTGTTTTTGCGAGAGCCAAAAATAAAACTCGTTTCCGTGCAATAATTTTTGTTCAATGTGGCAGGTTTTATGTACCTACAGAATGCTCAGATAACGGCTACTTTTACACCCTGCATTTTTATAATTTTACTCCCTCACCCCTGCCACCCCCATCCGTTTCATGGTCCACAGTCACCCCTAGTACTAATCAATCGGATTAATCAGCGGCATATCAGAAGTTAATTACTTTAGCGGATCCCACTTCTGATGTCCGGCCCTCCTACCTATGTCAAATGTAATTTTGTGACCATTTACCATACAGGCAATCCAGTTAAAAGTAAGTGCAGTCTGCGATGGTAAAAAGGGTTAGGGATTAGAGACTGTCTGAATTTGTGTTCGGGTAATGCGCTCGCTTCCTGCTACTTGGGAGCTGTATGTACTCTAAGTAACATAATCTTATATTATATCTTACGAATGAAATGTGAAATATTCGCGAGTCCACGCACTTACTGGCACCAACTTACAATGACGACGCCACGCCATCTAGTATTAACAAATAATTATTTCGAGTTTTGTTATGCAAGAGGCTCGATTTTTCTTTAGATATCTGGTAGATGGTGTGACTCCAAGCACGCACACTAGCAAAGATTTTTCGTTTTTTTTCGGCCCTGGAAATCCTATAAACCTTGTTATTTCTTTATCAAATCAAATCAAACTTTTTATTTCAGACCATTGATCCATATAGTGTTAGTATGAACTTATCCTACATTAGTAAATAACAAATCACATAAACTTACTAATTGGCTACATGCACATGTGCACGCACATGTCTGCCAGCCCAGAGTCTAATAAAAGGTCCGTCAACCTTGTCCGCCAGTGTAGCTAAAATACTGTTAGGGCTACCCCTGAATCGCCGCAACATCGATGCACACCGTTTGCGTATGATGGCATGAAAGTCATCTATTCGCGCTTCCGCGAACATGCCCGATGCACTGCAAAACCGAGGCAGCCCCAACAATATCCTCAGTGCATTATTATACTGCACGCGCAGAGCGTTATGTTTGAAGGGTTTTGCGACAACACTAATTCGTAATAACATCATATTGTTTCATTACTTCTACAAAAAGCATATAAGTATCGAGATTTTGAATCAACAACAATGTATGGGAAAGTGCAATTAAGGTTCCACCTTACAATATTATAAAGCTGAAGAGTTTGTTTGTTTGTTTGCTTGCTTGAACGCGCTAATCTCAGGAACTTCAAATCCGATTTGAAAAATTCTTTCAGTGTTACATAGCTTATTTATCGAGAAAGGCTAAAGGCTATATATCATCACGCTACGACCAATATGAGAGAAGCAGCAATGAAAAATGTTGCTAAAACGGGGAAAATGTGACGCAGACGAAGTTGCGCTGGACAGCACTAGTAATAATAATCTTTATTGGCTTAATACATTTAATAAACGGCAAAATTCCTGTGTCTGCTTTTTTTCGGGGAATAGGTAGGTAGGTTCGCTGGTACTATTGCTTTAGTTGTGACCGGGTATTTAAAATGAAATTCGGTCTGGCCAGTCTTAAAAGGGACTGTATTAGTTTACATCGAAGTTCAAAATACCGATGTACGGTATACATAAAGTTCGTAGGGTATACGCAAGGAAATAGCTTCAAAGGGTCGCCTTACTGAATTCTGTAAGAAGAACTATTTTTTTAAAATTTTGTCTGTCTGTTCCAGCTAATCTCTGAAACGGCTGGACCTATTTTAACGGGACTTTCACTGGCAGATAGCATATGCAATAAAGAGTAACTTGGGCTACTACTATTTAAGAAAAAATCTAATTCCACGATACTATATTGCACTAACAAAATAAATCTATTTCGCCTCTTGTTATGTGATCTCTACCTACATTACAAATTAAAGTAATCAAGTAGACTCTAGCTCTACAATTCCTCTCGTCCTCCCGAGCTCATAATAACAGTAACACGGATGGATTTTAAGAGTTAAGTCGCGCTTACCGATGTCATTCCGTGGATGGGTGACCCTGATCATCCATTACATACCGAGTTTCCTCTGTGCCTCGAAAGCACGAAGCCGTTGGTCCCGGCTGTCAGTTTGCCAGTCGTTACAGGTTGCGGGATAAAACGTTTTCGCAAAAAAAAACCGACCCCCGAGAAAAAAATAAAAGAAAGTCTTAACATTAATTTTGCAAACATAGTCACCAACTTCTGAAAGTAAAGTTAGTTTAGACTTTCCAAACTTTTTTTAGGAAGTTGGTTTTATGTTTGCAAAAAATTGTTAAATTCAACAATGACAAAATTGCAGGTTAAACAACAAAGCTAACAAAACCAATCTTTCCGCACATTAACAACAGATTGCCGGCCCATTTTCAATTGAATGGAAAAGAAAAAAAAACTCTATCATAATCGAACCCCAGTCGATTTACAACTTGTTTCGTCCCTTCGTCCCTAAGGATGAACAGTCGGTGCATTCTGCTCATCCCTACTTCACAGTAGCATTGACTTACAGTATTCCAACTAGGAACAAATCTAATGATACCAATGATGAAAAAGATTGCATGTAGCGAAGATGAGAATGAAGAAATGTATGGAGTTTTCTTCTTAGCGTTTCGGTGGCAATCTTAGTTAATTCAGCTCTAAATTTGGCACTTTCAGTAGCGTCCATCAGCTCTTGTAATTGTTTAATAAGCCCTTATTGGGGTTTTCCATTATAGGATTTCTGAATAGTGCAAGTGCAAGCCGGAGTTTGGATTTATACCCGTTTGATGGCAATAGTCTCGCCTCCTACCAGATACATGATACTTAACTTATACTTTTACACCTCTGCATGACCCTTCGTGGAAAAACAGGCGTGATTTTTGACAAAAAACTAAAAGTCTGATTTTGACTTCACAGAAAAAGCTTGTTTGGTTTACTGATTACATTTACACTGTGTCCTTAATCTCAGGACCCGTGACGTCATTCTGTCAAAATTTCTAACAAAATATCTAACCCTCATTGCAAGGCCATTGACTCCTGTTTACGCCACGAGTGACGGGGGATGAAAGTTCGATGAACCCGTTTACGTCACACCTTCTAATGTTTTTTTTGGGGTGCCAATTCGAGGGTCGGAAACTTTGTTAGGAAACGGTAGATTCTCTCGTTTTTGTTGAGAGCAGATATATTTCAGAACAGAACAGATCTTTAGGACATTCTTTACCTAGTATCGGCCGATAGATTGACGGTTTTCGGAGAAGTCTAAATTAAAGGTCTCAAATGAACTGTTCAGACGTACTGCAGGTTATCTAAACCCATACCTTGTCGATGTTCCACACATTCGCACGACGCGCTTTGCTACATTTTTATTATGTGCACAGCCAAGGAGTGGATAGTGATATTATAAAGAGGTAAAGTTTGTATGTTTAAAGGTAGGGAGGCGGTAATCTTCGGTACTTATGATCCTCTTTTGAAAATTCTTACACAGATAGGAAGCTACAAGATTCCGCAGGTAGCATAGGCTATATTTAAACTGTCCCTGTGGAATAATTTCCATGCATAACGCGAGCAAAGCCTCGTGAACAAGCTATAAATTATAATTATGCCATTAAAAGTACTTCTAAGTTACAAGGAAATAGAATAGATTTTTATTGTTTATGAAACACACGATATTTCTCGTTAACCTAAGACATGCTGTACCTAAGTTATATTTTGAAGAATTTGGCCCGGTATCTCAAGAACTTAGTAACAAAAACCTCATTATGCATGCACTATTGCGCGTTGGCACCCAAAGCTTTTTGTCGGTACGGCTAAGACTAAGAGAACAACTAATAAAAAAAAAAGTACCTAAACATTGTGCCTCATAAAACTCACTGTTGGATTTTAAACGGTTTACTCAGAACTAAGAGTTGAAATTACAACCCTGATCTTTCGTTAGTCATAACTCATAATACACCGTGTAAATCACCTCATCACGAAGCCGTCAACCAAGCATTCTGTACATGAAACTAAGTAATTTTACGCAAAAACTATTGCGGGGAAACGACTTTTTTTTGGGGGGTGTAAAATCATGTTTTGTGGTAGAACTCAATGTTAGCACTCAAAACATTGTGATGGACGGATTGAATAGTACGGGGGTCGTGGAGGCGTTTAAAGTAAAAATCTTACATTAAAAACTTCTATTTAAAAAAAATACTTGTCAAAAAGTTGGAACTTTGACCCCTAATATCTCCGTAACTAGAAGGTTCCCAGGTATGGTGTAGAACAAAAAAAATATCGCAATGACAGGGAGAACCAGTGCCTTTTGGCTTCGTTAAGAGGTGTTTTACACCCTTTATAGAAAATGGGCAATACACCGACCGACTATGTTCACGGACTACAAGTACCTAAATTGAGATAAAGACGGGCAGGAGATGCAGTTGCTTTTCATCATCATCTTTTCCCATATGTTGGGGTCGGCGTCCAGTCTCACCACACGCAGCTAATACCAGTATTTTACATGGAGCGAGTGCATATATGACCCGTCTATGGAATATCGCTCCCATCATTTACGTACACCCACGTAAGCATCAACCACCCACCAACAAATCCTTTGACAACACTGCATATCATTCAGATCATACCATATCGATATCAACTCGATTGACAAATGAAAGGGATCGACAAAGCGAATACCTTCGCCACCCTACTCAAACAATACATTCAATAGAGGATTTGCTACAGAGGGTGACAGAGGGGATGCATCACATTTTTGTGACACTGGGAGCATATTAAACAAGTATTAATACATATTACTGTACATACAGTATTTCAACTAGGATCAAAAGAGCTCGTGGATAAATAATAACAGCCGATCTTTAGGAAGGAAAGGCCTCCCACTAGGTTGACTGATGACCTGGTGAAGGTTGCGGGGGTCCGCTGGATGCGAGTCGCACGGGATAGGTAAATGTGGCGACACTTGGGGGAGGCCTATGTCCAGCACGTATTTCCGCTGAAATGATGATGATGATGATCTGATGATGATCTTTAGGCTAAGTCGCGCTTGGCTAGGTTGGTCCGTGGATGAATGACCACCGATTATATACTGAGTCTTCACCGTATCTCAGAAAGAACGGTAAGCTCTTCTCGCTCTGAAGAACGTAGAAGCGAAAAGCTTAACGTTCTTCTGAAAGAACGTTAAGCTCTTCGCTTCACCGGCTGTCATTTTTAGATCTTTGTCAATCGTTACAGATAGTCATTGGCCCGAAAGTCTGACAAACAGTCATACCAAGGGGTATCGTAGGTTAGATTGGCAGTCGTTCTGTGTACAATACTGGTATTCAGCTGCATCCTGTCAGACTGGAAGCCGACCCCAATATAATTGGAAAAGGCTGATGATGATGATGCCATCATCTACCTGCCTGCCAAAGTCCCGTAGAGAGGGGTCCTGTATCCCAGCAGTGGCAGTGACCATCTTCATAGGCTGATCTTGCTTATGTTACACTCGTGACTAAGTCATAGACAAGAAGAACAAAATAACGAAAAACTTGAATTGTCAACCAACCTTAATTAATTTCACAAAAAGCTTAGTTGATTCACTGGTTATCTTTACTCTATGACTGGAGTTTTGAATGTCGGGCATTGAACGATACATTTTTGATGTGTCATCTGACGAAGGGCTCGTCGTTCCATCGATCGATTTGTGAGGTAAGGGTGTTTGCATAAAGAGATAAATTCCTTGCTTACGAAGGTGGCTTACCTGTACCGAAATGATCTCCTGAAGATAATAGCTATTTATGCAACGTTTACGTTATGGACGGTCTTTTAATACGAGTGCCATTTTTCGGTACAAGCGTAGCGCGTACCGAAATAGGTGGGCACGAGTTATTAAAAGACCAATAACGTACAGTTGCATACAAGATTTTATCTACGAAGGAAGGAATAAAACACAGATATAGACAAATAAGTATTTTTATCTACTTCTTATTATCTACTTCTACTTATATATAAGTATTAGGACCTTAGGAAATAGATGTTAAGGACATCGATTATCATCATCGGCTGCAGTATAATTTGCGTCGTATTCCGTATAGCATGGATCACACAACAGTATTCAGTTCTGTACACCGATGAAATCTCACAATATTATATCTATACACTTACCTAAGTGACCCGCATTCGCAATTTGATTTCCAAGCAAGTAAACAAATATGATTCCACACACAAACTGCTTGAGCACTTTTGTGGAGTGTTTAGCTTGTAATTATTATATTGCATTTAACCTAACAGAGAGAATGATGTGTTGCTGGGGAGTTTGTTCCGCCACATCTTCTTCCCGGTTAAAACACTAGGAAGCAGCGATGTGCGGGGATTTTTTGAGAGACTGCCTCTTATAAATTTTGACGTTCAAAAATTACTGTTATCAGGCCTAATTTGAATAAATGACTTTTGATTTGGATTGCATGCAAACAATCAAACATATGGATAAATAAATAATTGATTTCGGTAACAAAAAAAAATGACTTTCTTCATGTTCATTTCAGCCCGGAATCACCCATTTCCCAGTAAAGGCCTCTTCTGTCTTCTAGCGCACTTGTCAGTTCCGTGAGTGCCTCCTCCGAATATTTCCCGTGACTTTCACAACTACAAGCCAATCCCAAATCAGCTTAATTTTACAACAGCATAAAGTTGACATTCGTTTTACAGGAAATAATATCAAATTGGAACCAACCTTTCGAACATACTTCACAAAGGTACTGACAGCTCATGACGTCTTCTCGCTCTGTCACTGGAATTGCATTCGGTGTGTCCCTTACTTAAGGGATGGGGGAGGGTGGAAGGGTAGTGGGGGGTGGATACAAGTACAGAAGAGAGTTTAATGATGTTTTGATATTGGATACTGTTTATCGGAGCTTGCTTGTTATAATTAATTGGCAGTCTAGCTTATGAATAGTTTAGCTGAGTTGTTGTCTTATTAACTTGGGTAAAAGTGTTTGAATATTTTAACCGAGTTCCGAAAGTAGGAGGTTATAATTTGACGCTTGGCCTGCCTAACTTTTTTTTTCTAATTAGCCTATTTTGTCCCACTGCTGGGCAAAGGCCTCCTCCATTCCTTTCCAACTCCACGGTGTTTTGCCATGTCTAGTCAATCATGTATGAGGCAAAATCGTGACGCTGTTCCTCCGATCTTTACATCCAATCTTTTCATTTTTAATCCAACATGCGTCTGACAAGTTGACAAGGCACATGTCACCAGACTCGAGCCAATTTTGTGAGAAATGCGACAAAAATGTGACACATTTCCAATTGATGAAGAAGAATTGCCAGCCTAGAGTGCCTTACCTTTTTACCCGACTTGTAAAAAGGGAAGAGGTTATTGTATTCCACCAATATATTTTTTTCACAGACCGCCGTATGTCCTCTTGCTTGTTTAAAGTGCGGGGGTGCGCTTGCTCAAGTGGTTTCGGGTTTCGCGCGCCAATGGTACGCATACAATGTATCATTTACTTAACGACTCGTTAACATCTTTGAGACCTCTTAAGTTATGTTTTTTATGTAGTTCGATAATAGGGCTTTGCGATAAGATAATTATTTTTCATACACTGTAACATTAAATACGCAACTTTTTGGTTTCATGTGCCACAAAACGTGTGTTTATTTTAAAATATAGATCGATAACCTAATCATTTTATTTTATTTATCTAATGTTTACGGTGTACTCTACCAATCAATGAGAATACATTAATTACAATTACAGCTAAAGTTATAAGCCGTCGAAGTTCGACATCGAAATTTTCAGCCGCGAAAATATTTCATAGATTTTAAAAAGCAAAAAAATGTGACTGAATTACTACAAAAATATGTCTTACTTTCAAAAGTGAAGTTATTTCTACTTTTTAGTGATTATTATATATTTATGATAATAGTAATTTTTGTTCAAAACACGTTGGGGTCGGCTTACGTAGCTGAGTATTATACATACATTTTTCATAGAGTAACTGGCTGATCTAAATTGATATTCACAACCCAGTTGGGTAATTGGATTCTCCTTGGAAGACTAGTTGTCAGAGTTTCGAGACACTCACTATCTGTAATGATAATGACTGTCGAAAATCTTCAAATGACAGCCGGGTGCAACTTAGGGGCCGTCCATTAATCACGTGATGTTTTTTTTTTTCTTCATTTTTTAGCCTCCCCTCCCCCTTGGTGATACGTGGTGAGCCCCTACCCCCGCCCCCGCCACCACCCAAAATCACGTGTATTTTTAGTACCTACAAGGAATCTTAAATTTTTTAGAATATTATCTTTATATACAGGTTTTAAAGTACAATCTACAATCAAACGGCTGACAACGGCGAGTCAAGGTCACACTACAGGCCGCTTTTCGGTTTAGACATCGCGCGTTTGACGAATAAATAAAAACACGTGATATGTTATTACACCCCTCTCCCCCCTTGTGATATTTCGTGAATTTCGGTAAACCCGGGAGGGGTTTATCAAAATGAATGTGAATTTTGGTAAACCCCTCCCCCCCCCCTTTCAAGCCTCACGTGATTAATGGACGGTCCCTTAACGTGCTTTTTGAGACACGGAGACGGTATGTTTTGTAATGGATGGAATGGGTCATTGGTCACCCCTCCAGAGGCCGATCTTGGCAGGCACTGCTTAGCCTTGAAGAACCCGTGCGGCCTCCATTTTATAGTTAGGATTGTAGGAAAGTAAAATACACTTGTTCAACAACGATTATTATATTTTAGTTAATGCGTAGCTTATTGGACTTCTTCTGTACATGGAAGAGCTGTTAGCGGTTTTGTAAATATAAGTACCACTCGCCTGCCCGGTAACCTGGAACAGAGAACCATCAGTTAATTAAAATACCAGCGTAACATCACGCCTGTGAACCACGAAGGTTAGGTAGAGGTGCACGTGCCTTGCTAGGTGTGCCTGCCAATAATCTTGCGAGGCTGTAGGAACATAAAATTTTACTACATAACCTATAACGTCACGCCTGTTAGCGTCGGAGGGCTAGGCAGAGTTGCCACTCCTAAAACACCCACATTTCACCAATTATGTTTAAGTTCTATGTAATACGGGGTGAGCCTATTGCCATCCAGCGGGCACAAATCCAGTGTTGCGTGGCTACTACACATGGCTACAAGGTTCGATACCTATATCGAACCTTTATCTTTTACTTTTTAATTAAAACGTGTTTTTCTCTTTTTTTAAACTATTATTTTTCAAATAATATCGTTGTTTTAATTTGTTTTATTTATTTCCATTTCGAACATACAAAAAAATAACTTTTTTTCAAAGGTATTGTAGTGACCACAAAAAGTAACATACCACTAAAAGTACTACAGCGCCATCTATGACACGACGGAGGAACTAACATCAATTTCCTACATCTCGCAAGCAAAGTTTACATCGACTTAAGAGTAACCCGACAACAACTGTCGGGCAGTTGCCCACCAGACATAACACCTGTCTGGTCGGAGGATCTTCATTTTTCTAAGGAGTATTGAGGATCTTTACACCCTGTTCCTCATACCCCTAAACTATAATCATCAGTCTACGTCCAGTATTTGATTAGTAATAGACAAAAACATGTTTTTATTTTTATTTTTGAAAAGTTGCGATTTTGTTATCATTTTATTCTCCGGGGACGGCGAGTTATATACGTAGATTTTTTATTCAACTAGCAATTGTCACCTCTTTTTATTTTTTTTCGTTATTTCAAATCATATTTGTGTAGCGGTTTACAGAAGGCACCTTCTCTCCAAACAGACAGACG
Organism: Cerastis leucographa; assembly: GCA_963082945.1. Taxonomy (NCBI): domain Eukaryota; kingdom Metazoa; phylum Arthropoda; class Insecta; order Lepidoptera; family Noctuidae; genus Cerastis; species Cerastis leucographa. The sequence goes on along the minus strand of OY720369.1, from coordinate 1,042,904 downwards.
GACAGACTGAATCCATAAGGGTTCCGTAATTGCCATTTAGTAAAGGAACTTTATACTCATTTTTTTCAGAAGTTTCTGTTTTATCTTGCCTAATTTATGTATGGGTCCAATATTTCAAGTTAATTTTAAACCAGTTCCCCCAACCGATTGAGATGTAATTTTTCACACACGATCACAATCCATTTTTATGATAAATATGACCTGATTTCACAGCCAGGATTGTCTCTTCATGAGAGAACTCCTCAACGGTTATATATTATATAGCACGGATACGAAACTTTGTAAAAGCGTTCAATTTAATAGATACTTAAACATATTTTTTTATTGAAATTATAAAAAAGCACTATTAAAAATACTTTATTTATTTGCAATACAACAAGATGATCCAAAACTATAAATAAGCAAGCGGAACCGCACTAAAAAAAAAAAAATACCACTCACTTGCCAATTTTTTTTAAAGGTACTAAAGGTGCCTAAAAACGTTATCGTATCTCTAATAATATAAAAAAAAACTCCGCTGCATCCAGGTAGACTGGAAGCCAAACCCAACATATTTCGGAGCATGGTTTCAGAATAGCGGGCGTCTGTTTCCCGCTACTCCCAAACCACACTGACGCAGAACGCGCCGACTGAACCGGGACTGCAGCCAGACTTTGTAACTATACGTAGGTCTATTACAACCATACATACAGCTACTGAACGGAAGCGTAAAAACTACATACATTGTAAATAAGGGTTTTCTGAATTGTGTTTCTTTGTCCTTCTGATGACGAAATGAAAAAAATACAAAATTGTCTATTATCTAATGTTCTAGATGTTAGATAATTTTGTCACTGAAAAATAACCGTATTATTAAGAAAAGATGTTCTATCCTACGATTTAAAAAGACTTCCAAGATCCCATTCCTCGAAGGCATAAACGAACGCACAGTGCATTGTTTTCATTAAAAAAAAGACTGATCTGCCTGTGCCGCAGTAGTAGCAAGAATAGCTAGACTAACCATCTTGACAAGAAACTTGTGTACCTAAAGAGAAATCAAGCAATTTTACTCAGAGCATCATCATCTTCGTGCCTGTCAACCGTCACGCTATGATTTACTCATTTTTATGGTTCCGTACCCAAATGGTCAAACGGGACCCTATTACTGAGATGCGCTGTCCGTCCGTCCGGCCGTCCTTCCTTCTGTTACCAGGCTGTATCTCATGAACCGTGATAGTTAGCCAGTTGAAATTTCTACAGATTATGTATTTCTGTTGTAGCATCAATAGAAATACATAATCTGTAGCAATAACATTATGACAATAACAACAAATACTAAAACAGAATAAAATAAATATTTAAAGGGGGAGCCCCCTTTAAATATTTGTATACAAAAAAGTGATTTTTTTGCTCGTTTTTATAAATAATGGTATGGAACCTTGCTTTGCTGAAATTTACTTTTATCATCGTCTCGGACTTTAAATCTTGATCTATATATATGAAAATGAATTCCTATTACCCTTGGTCACGCCATTACTTGAGAACGACTAAACCGATTACATTAATCTATTTTTCTAATACTTTCTAGAAGGTTTTTAGGTAGGTAGGTAGAGTGCACTACACACCACTGCTCTCAAAAACGGTGAAGGAAACCATCGTGAGGAAACCAGCATGTCCTAGAACTAAAAATTCGAAGACATGTGACATCTACCAACCTGCACTGGGCCCGCGTGGTGGATTAAAGCCCATTCCTTCTCATTTAGAGGAGGCCTGTGTCCCAGCAGTGAGAACATTATAGGCTGATGATGATGAGAAATAAATATGTTTTCTTTCTTTGTTCTTTATGAGGTAGAGGGTGGGTAGTGGGTAGGTAGCGGGTAGGTAGCAGGTAACTAGTAGGTACGTAAGTCGTGGGTAGGAACAAGTGCATTGCAACGGATGCTGGGACCAGCTAGTAACTCAATAAATCTTACCTGTCATGATGGCCTTCCTATGCGTAAATAAAACCGCTTTTAAAACCAAATTGTGCTTAAATATTATTTGACAATGACAAGGGTATTTATTATTTTTAAGAAGTGGTCTGGTAAGGTGTGTTCCTTTAGTGTACATAACGTTTCCATTGCTAGGACACAGAGGCCTGTGGGAAATCGTACCCGTACATTAGATATGATAGATCAGATATACACGGTGTAAATCACCTCATCACGAAGCCGTCAACCAAGCATTCTGTACATGAAACTAAGTAACTTTACGCAAAAATTATTGCTGGGAAACGACTTTTTTTTGGGGGGTGTAAAATCATGTTTTGTGGTAGAACTCAATGGAACACACTCAAAACATTGTGCTGATGGACGGATTGAATAGTACGAGGGTCGTGGAGGTGTTTAAAGAAAAATCTTACATTAAAAACTTGTATTTAAAAAAATACTTGTCAAAAAGTTGGAACTTTGACCCCTAATATCTCCGTAACTAGAAGGTTCCCAGGTATGGTGTAGAACAAAAAAATGATCGCAATCACAGGGAGAACCAGTGCCTTTCGGCTTCGTTAAGAGGTGTTTTACACCCTTTATATTATGTCACTTGTCTTCAAAGCTTTCCTGGTTTCCTCAAGTAATAAGTCATAAGTATCATAATCATTTGTTAACACAGGTACAATAAATAGTTGTTATAAAAATAACAAGCGCGCTATGTTATACCCGAAGGCGTACAAATATTTATAGAGGTCATTGAAATTAAAATTTATAACATAATAACATAAATCAGATGCATATAGTACTAAGTAAATAATTTTGACAAAAAAAAATAAGAGAAAAAAAAAACTAAGCAAAACATATAAATGTCAAAAGTAAGTAATGGTAAGTTTACTATGTCAATATTCAAATAATGTCTAAATAAAATAAATAATTAAACATACTTAATTCAAAAACATGCACGAGCAATATTAAATGGAATTGAAATTATTGACGTACTAGGTCAATGGGTACTAACTAAGGTCAATTAAAACAGTCATTACATTTTGTCTGTCAAAAATTCCGAAATGCTGTGATATGCTTGCTAGAAATTGGCACATAATACGCCACACTTTCCCAAACCACTGCAGTGGCGACCACCAGAATAGCGCCGAGACAATGAAGCTCGACGAAAATCCAGAGAAAATATAAACTGTCTTCGATCCAACAAAATTAATTAGAAGATAATAGCGGAGGAGTAGGAAATACATAAATTCTACTTCCCTCCATATCAGCAGGAGACAGAACGAAACATCAAGGCCAATAGACACAAAGGGACGTTTACAATTGGGATAAGCCCTAGAACCACAGATAAATATTATCATTAATATTTATAGGTCCTAAGTGGTGAGCTGCTATATAAATTTGATTCCACTAAGTATGGCAAAAACGCTCAAAAAATCCTGCTATCTTTTCGTCTCTTTCATTTCCCCATCCAGACACCCATACGAAAATTTGTCAAAGCGAAACGAACATGAAGCTTTATGCAGAACCTAAGTAAATAAAGCCAAAACCACATAACAGACGCACACAATCACAACACAGCCTACACTAGCGCCCACACATCAAACTATAATCCTTCATGCAGGCTCAAATTTCAATTAGAGCCACCACTAATTGAAATCAGCGTCCGAGCGGCAGGTACAGGGGGATAACGTCATACAAATACACCCCCTACATCCCCTTTCACCCCCCTAAAGGTGGGGTTGTCTGTCTGTGTCCATGGCAACCCCCTTGTGGGGCTATTATTAATTTTGACGAGAATACTCTGATTGATCGACGCATCAAATGCAGGGCTTTGAATATTTGCGAAAGGGGAAGTTTCAATTTTAATGATTTGAAAGGATATATGAATGTTCGGACTGTTCATTATTGGATGCCTTTGATCTGTTGTATTGAATAAATTGCATGGGTTTGGTGGAGTTTAGATGTGGCTCGACAAATTAAAACTAAGATATACACCGTCATCATCGGCCTAGCCTTTTCCCAAACTATCTTGGGGTCGGCTTCCAGTCTAACAGGATGCAGCTGAATACCAGTATTTTACATGAAGCGACTGCCTATCTGACCTCCACAACTCAGTAACTGGGTAATACCATACCCCTTGGTAACACTGGATGTCAGACTTTCGGCTTCTGACTACTCGTAACGACTGTCAAAGATCTACAAATGACAGCCGGGACCAACGGCTTAACGTGCTTTCCGAGGCACGGAGGAAACTCGGTATGTAATTATGGTCACCCATCAATGGACCAACCTAGGCAAGCACGGCTTAACCTTAAAGATCGACCCTTGTGGCTGTTATTATTTAGCCATGAACTCCATTGTAAGAAGAATTTTATTAAGATATACACCGTGTCACATCTAAACTTTCATTCTAGAAAGGCATGCTGTACTCGTATACTTACTTATTACAAGATTCCATTGTTTCTGATACATTTTTGACTTGACACAAATTAGAAAAGGCTTATTCACCGTGTAAATCACCTCATCACGAAGCCGTCAACCAAGCATTCTGTACATGAAACTAAGTAACTTAACGCAAAAATTATTGCTGGAAAACGACTTTTTTTTGAGGGGTGTAAAATCACGTTTTGTGGTAGAACTCAATGTAACGCACTGAAAACATTGTGCTGATGGACGGATTGAATAGTACGGGGATCGTGGAGCTGTTTATAGTAAAAATCTTACATTAGAAACTTGTATTTAAAAAAATACTTGTCAAAAAGTTGGAACTTTGACCCCTAATATCTCCGTAACTAGAAGGTTCCCAGATATGGTGTAGAACAAAAAAATGATCGCAATGACAGGGAGAACCAGTGCCTTTCGGCTTCGTTAAGAGGTGTTTTACACCCTTTATACTTTTTTCCGCCGTATCCCAGAAGTTCCATTCTCTAGTTCCATTATGGGACTAGAGATTTTTTTCTCCCAGTAGTTCCATGGAACTAGAATACTTTATCACCTAACGCCATTAGTCCCATTAGGTACAGTTGAATGCATTGATTACCTAGAATTACAGGAATGTCAAATCAAGTTTTTACAGAAAGCTTGAAAACTTTTTAGGCGACGGCGACGGCACTTTTTAAAGTTGTCCGGATCTATTTGGCATGGCTCTTCTGTGATACGGCGCTTTTTTCCAGTTGTGAAGCATTTAGGTAACGTAGAATGCGAAAATCTCTAGCATAAAGTTTTCAATTCGCCACATAATATTTCAAAAATCGTTTAGTTAAGAATAACTTCACAGAGGAGTATCAGTAACACTTGTAACGGGATATTTACCGTATTAATGTTAAAGATAGTGACCTATGTCAGTTTTAAAACTTATTTCACAGAGGAGGTCAAGTCGGAATCACTTATATTACAAAACTTCCATTCAGTTTTGTACAGTGACATACAGTAAATTGTTTTTTTAGCAATTCATTTATTATAGATGCTGACTTCATCATTATAATTATCCTGCTCCTATGTCAATTAATTTGGGGTCGTTAAAGCATTTATTTTTATTTATTTAACCAACTTACACTAACAGTTACACCACACGTACAAGTTATTGGTTAAACATTAGAAACTAGTAAATCTACACGAAATTAGTCAGAATTAGAATAAATGTGTAATAAAGCATGTCTTCTTCCTCCATTACAGATGCTCACCTACCTACATGTACGGTAAAGCATATTTATTTCGTCCTCTGGTCAAAAGAAAACGTCATCCATTCTCTGTTGTTTTTTTTTTTCAGCTTGTCTATTATAGTCAAAACAAACGAGTATCTATTCTATCTCATTTCCTAGTCTACCTTCATGCACCGTCTGCTATGCCAGTGGCAGCTTATTAGCGGGAACTTTATTAAATTCCACATCGGCAAAGGGATTTTTGTCGGCGTCTATGGCACCCTTTGTCCGATAGAGAGGGGTGTTTTGACTGTCAGCTACACTGTTTATTACGAAGAATAAATTATTTAGTAGTTTATGGATGAGTTGGTTTTTGTTTTACGGTTGCGTTGTTTGAATAAGGAATTGGGTATCCTTTGGTTATGTTACTCTGGGGTACTGTTTTAAGGTTGTTGAATTGGTATAGTGGATTTGCGGAACAATATAGACTGTTGCTTGTGAAACGTTTTAGTACGACTTGTCAGTTAGCTGTTTCAGGTAACGGTTTCTGTGCTTATGTATACCAAAGAAACTGGCAAAGTAGGAAGCATCGTTAAAATTATTATTAATACAGCCCTCTTATGTTTATTTAATTCCATTCAATGAGTTTTCATGAAAACTTAATTTAATGAGATTAAATAAACTTAGAGGGTTGTTTTGAAGAGTTTAATGATTATAAGTCAGTAAAGCCTTTACTGAAAATTAATTAATTTATTATTTTTAAATATTTGTTAAATATGTGATCTACCAACCCGCACTGGGCCCACTTGGTGGATTACAGCCCACTCCCTCTCATAGAGAGGAGGCCTGTGTCCCAGTTGTGGTAATATTATACGCTGATGATGATGATATATTTGTTACAGCCGCAAATCATATTTGAATCAACATAGAACCTAAATCTGACCTAGGGGATGATCCTATTTTTTTTTCTTTGTCCGTCGGGTAGTTTATTGAAAAGTATTGGACACGTATTTTTTCTTTTTTCACGTGGTCATAAAATTACGGAGATATATTGAGTTGAAATGGCGCATGACGTCACATGTAGGTAAGTTTTATACCCACTTGTGACGTAGTAAGCCCCCACTCTCCAACTTTAATGAGTTCTAACTAAGTATTTTTTTGATATTTTGACAAACAAAAAATACGTGTCTAATATTTTTGTATTACCTGTCTGACGGACAAAATAAAATGTCTTTTTCTTTACCCAGTCCGATCCCCTCGGGTTACCTTTGCGCTTTCCCCTGGCCATTAAAATCAGCTGTGCCTAGTTCCAAGTGATTTAACTGCACTTCACATGGTCACGCGTCGTTACCTGCAAGGGGGTGACACGCGTGAAACATAACATAACCATATGTCGTTGTACTAATTGACCGCAACTGACTTATTAATTTTATGGTTTTTGTGTAGCATAATTAGCCTGTAATGTTCCCACTGCTGGGACACAGGCCACAGGTATGAGAGGGAGTGGGCTGTAATCCACCACGCGGGCCCAGTGCAGGTTGGTAGATGTCAGATGTCTTTGATTTTTTAGTTCTAGGACATGCCGGTTTCCTTACGATGTTTTCTTTCTCCGTTTTGAGAGCAGTGTTGTTGAAATAAATTACACAAAGTAATGCGCCTGCCTGGGTTCGAGCCCACGTCTTACTGCTCGTAAGTCGGGGCTGCCACCACTGGGCTAATGCTCCTCTGCGCTCTTTTTTTGTGTATGAACCTTTTTCTTATTTTACAGCCTCGTTCGTCTAGTGGTTGCAAACGCTACTGTTAAGCATGAGGTCCTGGGTTCGACAGGATTTTCTCAATGGCAGACCGAAATATGGATTTGATAAGTGAATCTGAATAAGATTCACTTATGCGCAAAAGTGTTTTCCATATGGCTCCAACTGTTTACAATAAGTTGCCTAAAACTTGGAAAGAGCTTAATAATGTACACTTGAAAAGAAAACTTAAGTCATATTTAGTAAATAAAGCATACTATAACATTAACGAGTTCCTAGAGGAAAGATTTGTATTGACATAGTTAGCTAATTTAATTGGATTATTATTATTTTTTTGTGTTTGTTAATTTACAATGGAATAGTTTAATTATTTTTGATCTCTTTTTATTCTTTATTGTTGACATGATTATTGTGTAACAGTCTTAATAACTTAATTTGATTTTAATGTTCGATTGTGTGATTTCTATTATTTTTAATTTATAACAATATTATTACTAAACTTCAATTATTTGTATTATTGTTCATTTTTAAGAGAATGTTTTAATTTATAAAATTACTTTATATTTGCACGTCACATCTTGTGGCAAACATGGCTGTACCTAATAATGTTTTCACCATCTTGCATGCATGTATTTTCTTGTATGTATAACACATGTTTATGCAAATAAATAATATCTTATCTTATCTTATCTTATTCGGTTGATGACAATAGGCTCGCCCCTCATCACCTATGGAACTGAAACATAATTGATGTAATATGGCTGTACTATATGGTACAGCTCTGCCTAACCCAAAACCAAACAATCGTAAGTATTTTATTACACAAATGGGCACTTATAAAACGTCAACAAAAGGTGCACGGTTCGGGTTGGTCGTTTCCTATGGAGAAGAACCGGCATGAAATTTCATGGTAATTCTTTTAAAAATATTTGATGTTTTAATGTTATTATGTTACTGAGTTAGTACTTAATTAGGGGGGGGGGGAGGGGGTAAACTTTAAGGCCCGACGATAAGTTGTTCCTTACTTCGCAAACCGTAAATAGTATAAAAACCGGCCAACTGCGAGTCGTACTCGCACGCATAGTGTTCCGCAGCGCTAAACAATATTTTTATCGCTCATTCACAGTCGGTAGCAAAACTAAATTTGTTTGTAAATAATGTAAGTTAGTATAATTATATTAATGTAAAACAAAGTTACTGCTGTACTAATATACCACACATTCACGAACAATCGGTAAACAAGACTGTATCAAGCAAGTGACACAGATGGCGCCATCAGTGCTGTGTTTTATTATGTCAAAACATCATCATCTGCCTAGCCTTTTCCCAACTATGTTGGGGTCGGCTTCCAGTCTAACCGGGTGTAGCTGAATACCAGTATTTCACAAGGAGCGACTGCCTAGCTGACCTCCACAACCCAGATACTACTCGGTAATACGATCTATTTCAGTTTAATTCTATTGACATTATTTGTAATCTAGTATTGTGCTTAATCCTTTTCTTTAATTAGTATTGTAATAATTTTCTTTATTATTTGATAATTTTATCGGATATCTTCAGTGAGTGTCACGGACGATATGCCATAAGTGACACGAGTACTGTAATTTTAAATAAAAACCGTGAAAGTGTAAAACAGGATTTAAAATACCTATTTATTAGCGAATAAATTTGATTTGATTCATTATGTCAAAACATTTTACAAATAATATTTACGTGTACAAAATAAAAATATTAGGGAAAGGCCTCAATAAAATAACGGCTTTTATGGGCCTCGACTCAAGAAATCTAGATTAGGTTTTTCCAATTTCTCAGTAACAATGGAAGAAACTCGTGTTGCAGGGGCAAATACAGGCTATTTGCCCCTGCAACACGAGTTTCTTCCATTCTCTTCTGTCAACCATCACGCTATCATTTACTACTTTTTATTTCCTTTCAAATCGTTCCACACACAATCCATCCATCTTTTCCATCCCCTATTATACGGGGCGTAATCATAAACGGCAAAATGTGTGTGTACTGTTAGGTACACCTCTGCCTTACCCTTCTGGGATTACAGGCGTGATGTTATGTGCAGGGACTCAAACTGTAACCGTCATAAGTGTTTTTAACACTGTTTTTTAAAACAGTTATAACAGAAAAACACTTTTAAATGTAACAGATACAATAATGTTACCGAATCAAACTGTAACCTTTTATATATGTGATAGTATGTGTAACTGAAATAATCAATTATAATTTTAGTACGCTGCGTTTACCTGTTACACTTAATAACACTGTTTACACTTTTATATCTGTTACAGATATGTTACGGCTGAAAACATATTTAAAAGTGTAACATATTTGATTCAGTTACCAATTCAACATGTAACACTTATAATTCTGTAACCTTTATGAAGGTGTTTTTAAGTGCCTGGTTATGTGATTACGTGCCCGTCTAGAAGATCAGCGCGCGTCCGTCCGCCGCTGTTCCTCCAGCCGAGTGACGCAAAACTGAAACGTTCCGCTAGTTTATAAACTGCTTCATATACATAGGCAGGTTACATTCATAGTATGAGCTAGGTACAGGTATTTTAACCCTCTACGTTGAGCATAGCGTTGAATATCCAACGGTATAAAACAGGCCACGCAGGTTTTTGGAGTGGAGCTTCAAATTGCATGATATGCTTCGCAATGTGTTTCAAATATTAATTGGAATGTCAGTGACGTCTATCTGTCAACTGTCACTTGAAAAGTACAAACTAGAATAAAATTTAATTGAAAAAAAATTAGCGTTATTATCTATGTTATCTTTATCATTATATCGTTTTTTATTACTTAATCCGTACATTTCAAGTGACAGTTGACAGACAGAGGTAAATGACGTTCCTGTTCTTATTTGAAACGCATTTTAGGAGCATGATTTTTAAGAGAAAATTAAAAGTAGGTATTTTTCCGAAACTTTATTTTGACAGTCTTTTTTTAATTTGCTTCTATGCTTCTAGTCGAGATTTATGATTTTTGAAAAGTTTGAATATCAAAGATCTACAAATAACAGCCAGGACCAATGGCTTAACTTGCTTCCTGAGGCACGAAGGACACACGGTATGTAATGAATGCTCACCCATCCACAGGCTAACCTAGGCAAGCACGGCTTAACCTGCAGATCGACATGAGCACTTTTAAAGTAACTAAAAAATCTTTTTGTAAAAAATAACCGACTTCTAACAAAAACTCTAAAAAGTGGCATTTTTTTGTTTCATTGACTTTTTTGCAATCGACTTCCAAAAGTAAAGTTATTTACCACATTTTAGTGTTTTTTTTGTGGAATTTCTTTTTTTTTATTTTGCAAACAACTTTTTTTACCCTTTTTAGTTGTAGTTTCTCACACAAATCCTTGTCAAGTATCAAGTTTACATTTTAACTAGAAGATAGAGCAGGAGAGCAAAAAAGTTAATATAGAGGATAACTCAAACACTAAATATCAAAGCAAAGTTAATAAAATTCATTTGGGACACACACAGCGCAAAGAAAAAAACCATTTAAATCGGACCACAATATCACTGAGAAATCGGTAAACAGACACAAAAAAAGAAAGCTGGTGAGAATATAACCACCTCCTTTTTTAGAAGTCGGTTAAAAGGGGTAAATACGTAACATAATATTTATGCACTTCATCAAAATGTCAATTAATCTCGAAACCATCCGCTTTCCACATCACTACATCATTTTCATCCATCAAAGAGTTTTAATAACTGTATAGTGGAGGCTCCCTGCCCTTCAGGACCCCAGGGCCGGAAGGGTAGTAGAGGGGGGGGGTCAGTGTGATCCGACACCAGTGATTGAATCAATATTGGCTGCCCCCCTACGTACAGTCTTGCACAAACGCAGTGGTCATTTTGGAGTTTTTAATATTCATCTTTTGCAGATGATGAAGGCACTTTTTTTTTCAAGTTTCTTTCTGCCGTTCCTGAAAAGTTGGGAATCGACTGACATGGTACGGGCATGTGATGAGGAGGAATGAATCGCATGTGACTAAAACAGGGGTTAAATATAAATGTTGATGTGAAATGTGAATGTTCGGAAACAATATAGATATGACATTAATTTACCGGTTATTAACAATATGACGTATTATAAAAGTACCTATGCTACTGCTATTCGTGTGTACAATCAGTTACAACCAGCAATTAAACAATTGAATGGCAATATGTTTAAAAATCAATAAAAAAATATATAATCTGCATGAATTTTTTGATAAAAATGTTTGTAAGCCCCTAATTTGTTAAAATCACCCCAAAAACTATTGCATCCGACTTGGGTAGACTGTTACACAGTTAAGCAATAATTATATCTTTATTTTTATTTGATGAATGGAGAAGGAGAGGAAGACCAAGAAAACGTCGGATGGCACAATCCATCTAACGTGTGAGGAATGATACGAGAATAAAAGAAGAAAAAAGAGTAAATGATACCGTGACGGTTGACAGAGGAGAATGGAAGAAAGAAACGTGTTGCGCCGACACCAAGTAACATGGGATAGAGATGAGTCCGATATCATGTCACATGTAAAAATCATCGATATTTTAAAATCATTTCTTCATGCAGTGACAAAGACAAAATCATCAATGCTTTTAAATCATTATTAGAATGAACGCGCACGTCGGTGATTCGGATCGGACGGTCCCAGGCCGTCTCGGGCGCTGTGGTATGAATTGCAACGTTGCGAGGCCGCGCGATCGGCGATATTGAAGTCACAGATCTCACATATTTCGATAAAATGACCGGGACGGGGCGCAAGGAACGGCAACAATGATTTCACTTGCATTATTTACGTTTGCGTGTGAAATGTCTTGCCATGAATATCACAAACTAAGAAAAAATAATTACGCGACTAACTGACGAACTCGACCTATGCGTTTCACTAAGCCGTTCGCTCACAATTGAAGTGACGAGATCTAATACTCAAATAAAAATCATTGATGATTTTGTCATCGTTCCCGTCATCGATATTTTTTTAAGTGAAACTTCTTATGCGACTTCCAACAAGTTTAACGCAACCATGGAGGGGAATATTTTCTAAAACTCACTAAGAGATGGCAGTATTACAAGATTTGTGACTACGTAGTTCTACTAGGTACGCAAGATGGCGTGCAAACAGTCATGCATTCGACTATTCGTTGTGACCAGACTTCGCTCAATTTCCATGAGTAGAATAACCTCGATAAACTTATGTAATATAATTATGTAATAAAAATAATTATAAGAAGAAAACAGCAAAATATTATTTAGAAGCTCAATAAAATAACGAGAGTGAATGCGTGGCACTCAAACGCATGCATTTAGTATTACGAAGTTTCACTTCTTCCGCGCGGAGGGACTCCACGCACTATTTTTTTGTCATTGTCATGCAGTCATCGATACAGAAAAATCATCACTCAGCCCATCTCTAACATGGGAGGCAGTAAGGTCATGATGATTTCTGCCATTACTGATCTTGTCAAAAGAAAATGTCTGAAGAAAACCTAAGATCAAACGTGCCAGTCTTCTGTACACGTTCCCGGATGACAGCAATGTGGAGGAGTCCTTTCACATCTACGTGTCCTATTATCATCGTTGTACATAATTATATATGTGGGTAGGTAGATAGTTTGGGAAAAGGGCTAGGCAGATGATGACACATATTATGTAGGTACTTAGTTTTAGTTTAGTTCCTTTTTGTGTAAATATTTAGTTTCTATATTTATTTCAGGTTGATAAAGTATATAAACTTATTTGACTTATTAAATATAAATGGCAATCGCTTTCAAAGTGTTTCAAATACTTTTTTTACTTTTCCAGAAATTTAATCATTGATAGAATGTAACTTTAAGCTTTGGCGATTTCCGAAAAATCGCCAATCGCCAAACGAACAATTCTCATGCCTTCTCTATTGTGGTTCTTTTTGCAAGAGCCAAAATTTCCCTTTAAAAATTTAAAAACATAAACTCATCAAAACCTTTTTGTTCTTTTATTCTTATAATTTATTGCAGGCTTTCATCCTCAAAGGCACCTCAGCCTATTCATCGCCAAATCTTTCAAAAGGCTGTTAAAAAAATTTATATATATATGTTATATAAATTTTTGTAACAGTCTTAAAAGCAAAAAACACAAAAACAAAAATTTATACATATGTTATATAAATTTTTGTAACAGTCTTAAAAGCTTTTTGATGTCAAAAGACTTTTGCCACCGACAGTACGTTCGTAGCCTTTGATTGGGCTGCCCAGTCAATTAGTACGGTAGCCACATGAAACGTACCTTTAAAAGCAATCTCAGTACCTATGTAATAGGGATTATTGGCGGCACGGCTTTGCAGTACATAAGGTCGAAATTGAGCACGTTTGTGTCTGTACAGGGTGATTTTGGAGTTTGATTTGCGTATGAAATTGTGTAAATACAAAAAAGGTTTTTCATTTAATTTGTCGGGTGCATGTATTTTGTTCAGTCGTTACAGGTAGTCAGTGTTCCGAAACTCTGACAACCAGTCTTACCAAGGGGTTTTGTATTACCCAGTACTAACTGGGTTGTGGAGGTAAGATCGGCAGTCGCTCCATGTAAAATACTGGTATTCAGCTGCATCTGGTTAGACTGGAAGCCGATCCCAATATAGTTGGGAAAACGCTAGGTAGATGATAATGTTTTTTTGAAGTAAAACTTCTTATACGACTTCCAACAAGTTTAACGCTACCATGGAGGGGGAATATTTTCTAAAACTCACCAAGAGATGGCAGTATTACAAGATTTGTAACTACGTAGTTCTTCTAGTATACGCAAAATGGCGTGCAAACAGTCATGCATTCGACTCTTCGGTGTAAAATAACACAACAAGAAAACAACAAAATATCTAAATAATATTTTGTTGTTTTCTTGTTGTATTATTTACTAATTTCAAAGCTCAATAAAATTACGAGAGTGAATGCGTGGCACTTGAACGCATGCGTGTAGTATTACGAAGTTCCACTTCTTCCGCGCGGAGGGACTCCACGCACTATTTTTTTTAAATCTTTCTTTTAGAGGTCTAATCACTGAAACAAAGATACTTGAGAGAGATGGAATAAATTGCAATCATCATTTGGCTAATCTTTTCTCAGTTTGGGTCACAATAAAGTCTTACTGGAGACAGCTGAATATCAGTATTTTACATAGAGCAACTGCCTATCTGACCTCCACACCCAATCTCTGAGTAACATACCCTTAGTAAGACGCTTCTGTCAGTATTTTAACAATAAATATTTCAATATTGGGTAACATACATGTACCGTGCTCTTATCCCAATTCATTTGGAGTCAGCGCATCAAGTCTTCTTCTTCCATACTTCTCTATTACTCGTCATCTCAGCAGTCACCTCCTTTCTTGACGTATCATCCTTCACACAGCTCATCCATCATTTATTTGGTATTCCTCTACGCTTATATCCATCCACATGTACCTAAATCTTTTACTGGTGAACGGGCTTCGGGATGCATTTCCCACTCCTTCCTACATTCCCTATTTAAAATTTACCGCCACCTGCGCTCGCGAACCCCTGTGAGCGCGTCAAAGACAATGCATCGCTCCCGCCCTCTACCTGCGGGAAGACGAACAAAAAGTTCGAACTCAACCAACGACCGGCCGGTCCAGCTTCCGCGTGCGCGGTGAAAAAACACCGAAATAACGTGAAATACTACTGCTAGTGATACAGTGTGGTGATCTCCTGACTCCCAGCATCCCGTGAGTACCTGACCTCCTTTAATTTTCATCCTTTAGCCTGTTTCTGAGTAGGAAACTTCAAAAGCGTCCTCGGCTATACGCGATACACAATCAACTGGTTTATAATGCACTAGACACCCACCCCTACTTCGCGCAGTTTTTACGACTTCATGTATACAAGTTTGAAGAGACACCGACACACAACGGATGCCATGTATTCAGCACATCGTTCTGAACCCAACCAACAAAAGTGCAATAACTATACTGTCAATATATTTGGAAATGATTTAAAAAAAAAAAACCGGTGGTTGTTTGTTGTCGGGTGATGAGCACATGTTTCTTTTTTTAAATTACCGATGAAAAATTTCTATGTGGAATGGTCTACCGAATACGAGGTAACCGTTTAAAGCGTTGGTGTGCCTTCAAACTTGTATAGAAGACACATAAAAATGCAAAATAATTGAGTTGGACTGTTTTTGTTTGTCGATTGTTATGTTACATTTCGTCCCCCTATCTTTAATTAATGAATTATCGTTGTTTGTTTGATAAAACGTGCTCGTTGTTTCAATATGATTCAGTGATTGAGTTGATATTTACTTTGGGTTTCATACCCTTGTCATAATATCGAATTATTGCCTGCGGCACTGGAGTCCTAGGAAAACTATATTATGTGCTAAGAAAGTATCCAATGTTGCAAGACAATAGGGATGGTGACTCATTTTTTTTTATTTGTCTATCGGGTAGATCATTAAAAAGTATTTGACACGTATTTTTTCTTTTTTCACGTAATCGTAAAATTACGGAGATATTTTGAGTTGAAATGGCGCATGACGTCACGGCTCTGTACAGTTTATACCTAGTTGTGACGTAGTGAGCCCCCACTCTCTAACTTTAATGCGTTATAACTAAGTATTTTTTTGTTAACTTGATAAAACAAAAAATACGTATCAAATATTTTTGTATTACCTGATTGACGGACAAAATAGAATTTCGTTTTCTTTACCCAGTCATCATCCGTATTATGTGTATTGTTCCGTTCACATCTTTAAGATGGAAGCGCCAAGGTGGCCCGCGAAATACAAATTTGGACGGCAGTGTCAGATTGTATGTTGATTAAAACACGATTCGCGATGGTAAGACATATGTAGTTACAGCAATTAGTAATAAAATTATACGTGAAACCTGCAGACGAATTAATTCCATCGGCTTATGCAACCCCTTTCATTTTGGGAATGGGGTGCAAGGATTAAAATCGTGTGTTTTGATGTACCGACATCAAAAAGAAGTACTTTCAAATGACATTTCATTATTAAAAAGTATGTGTTAGAGCCAACAAGTAGTATTCAGTTCAGTTTTTTTTTTTTTACTTAATTTTTAATATTTTTTTCTTTTTTAGTTTTCTCCTCTTCGAGAAATGTCATCTCATCTCTAAAAAAAATGGCTCGTAAATATCTGAATGCCTTTGGAAAAAATAAATATTTTATATTATTCATGAATTTTATTTGCTTACCTATATCTATTAAAGGTACGTTTTATTTCGTTTTCATTTTGAAGAAACATTGAATTTTTGTATTAATTAATTCAAAAAGAATTTATATTAGAAAGACTGGTTTTTGTCACTTGTGATGTGTTTTGTTAGTAAGGTAAGGATTTTAGGATAATTGATGTAAAATACGTATAATGTATGGATATGTATGGGAAAACGCTCTATTGTTTCTTCTATAGATTTTTTACGGAAAAAAGCGATTAGAGATTCTCATCATCAAGTTCTCCACCAAAAATAAACCCGATGTGAATGAAGTTTTTCTATGTAGTAAAGAGTTCAGGTACCAGATTTTATTTACATTTATTTATTTATTTTATTTATTTATTATTATAGTTAATTAAAACGGTATTGCACCAATTACAATAATTAACTTAGAAATAGAAAACAAGAGTAATACATCGAGTTAACAATATTCAATGGTTGAAATTAAGTTAAATTAAATTAAAACTAACACGGAACAGTGGACATTCTTGCATACTTTTTCTCACAGAATGCCAGACATATACGCATTAATTTACTCCATTCATCCGCAAACACATCACACTCAGGGTTGGCAGTTAGAAGGGCGTTGAGCGTCATAAGAGTACGACACACAGGGGATTCAGCTCTGGCGACAGTTTTCGACGACGGTGGGGCAAACAGATTGTGCCGGCGGCTCCAATGTATTTGTCGGGCACAAACAGCCGGCAGAAAAGGCTGTGGAGTTCTGGGCAGTCGATTAGTCCCCGTAGGATTTTACACGCTACCGTGAGCTGATCGGAGCCTCTTCTCACCTCCAAGGAGTTAAACCCCAACATCCCTAACAGGTAGTTCGTAGGGTACATGAAGGGAAAAAAGTAGTAAAGCCTTTGGAAATAGCATCTCAGAAACGTTTTCTGCACCTTTTCGAGCATTAAAGTTTGAGCAGCAGTGTAGGGATGCCAGACACAGGCACTAGACTCGAGTTTGCTTCGAACCAGGGTAGTGTACAGCAATCGAATGACATTAGGATTGCAGAAATCACGAGCATTTCGCATGACAAAGCCCAGGCGCCTGAAAGATTCCTTCGCAAGGGTAACAATGTGGTCTTTAAATGTCAGACAGCGATCGAAAGTCACTCCCAAATCCTTGACGTTGGTGACTCGAGAAATTACGTCACCACCCAGGCTGTATTTATAATGGATCGGTCGCAACCCTCTACCGAACGTCATAACGTAGCACTTGCTAGTGTACATGGCGTTATACAAGGTGTTGTTATGCATCCTCGTCAAATTCAAGGATATAACTATGCTAATGATTCTCGACCCTACTCAATAATAAAATTGGTAGGTTTTTTTTTAATTTTTTATTATTTACGAAAATCGGTAAGTGTGAACCACCCGTGTTATTAACAGTACCCGTCTGATCCTCGCCTTATAACCTCGCTAAAACGCAAACAAAAAATCTTAAACGTTTATTTGATAATTTCTTATTACCTTAACCACCTTAAAATTTAAACAACAAAAAAGCAGTGTTTTTTAATAATTGACCAGGTATCGTAATTTATATTGATTATTTATGTCTTTTGTGACAACATCCTGAATTTTGACGAAGATGCAAAACAACACCTAGTATTTGATTGTTACGGAATTAGTTACTGTTCTAATTCCAACAGGATTTTTTCTTCTTCCAGACGTCACCTCCATAGTCACATGCATTCTAGCCATAACATCTTTCATACAATCCATCCATGAGCATTGGTTTATATTAAATAAGCTTGCGTTTTGCCGCAACTCGCCTGATATAAAGCGATGACGCGGCCTAGGGTGGAGCACGCTTGCCTAGAAGAAACCGATTCACTTGAACTTAGAAGAGATCCAGATTATAATGATCAGGGAACAGAGAAGTCGGCAGTGAATTCCACAGACTTACGGTTCGCACAAAAAATGTGGAAGCTTAGTGCTTCGTTAGGATCTGTGGAACTTCAAGCATATAACGGTTACGCCGTATCTCTGCTTGTTCGATGATGGAATTGGGATGGGGGAATTAGACATTCTAAAACACACTCCCCAGAATTAATTAATTTGAATATAATTCCAGTAGGCCAAGTTGGTAATTTACTCGAATTTCCTAAATCCATATTCAACCATATTCAAAACTCCCTCATACTCCGTTTCAATATACCATTACAGACATCGAAAGCAATGAGCTTACTGACAAATTATATTAAGTGAATGCCGCCGGCAGAAGTATCAGCACCATTGGATTATAAGTCCCCATCCATTAGCCTTATTGCGATTAAAGAGCATGTCAATATGTAAACGTGTTGGTTATTTATGAATTGATTTGAAAGGATATAAATACAAATTTCATAATTACAATTTTATTTCAATAAATGCACGTTTTTTCAATTGAATAAACGTGCATTTATTGAAATGTTTTATTGAAAATTTTCCTAAAAAACATCAACATTCCAATAAAAGCTAGTTTTTCTATCTACAGTGAACACGGTAACAAAGTTTCGTGTCTGTGCTGTTAACCTTTGAGGAGTTCTCTCGTGAGGAGACGATCCTGGCTTCAGGAACAAGTCACGTCTGTCATAGAAATGTATTGTCACCAGAACTAAAGGTGTGTGCAAAAAAACATTTGAAATTCAATAAAATAATCCCAAACTGAAAGTAAGTGGAAATGCATTCAAAAAATATGTCAATTTTACTAAGTTTTTTATTTACTTGAATTCTTTTTATTTATTAAAAATCAACTGCGGGTGCCTACAAGCGTTTTCCAGTATCTCTAATCTCTAAAGCTAACCTGTCTCTGTTTAAAAAAAACTCAGCTGCATCCAGTTAGACTAGGAGCCAACCCAATGTATTTTGGAACATGGTTTTGGAGTAGCGGGCGTCTGTTTCCCGCTACTCCCAAACCACACTGACGCAGAACGCGCCGACTGAACCGGGACTGCAGCCAGACTTTGTACCTATACGTAGGTCCATTACAAACATACGTAAAGCTACTATATTCATAGAATTGGAATTTCAACTCTCGACGTAGAGCCAAGCGTTAAAATTCCTACAGCACATTTTTGTATAGGCAAAGAGACTTCATGCAACATTCATTGCTTGAATTTGGGCATTCATTTAGGTGTCACCTAGTTTTGGTCAATAAAGAATGAAGAAAGGTCTATTACAAACATAAGTACAGTTACTAAACGGAACCCTAAAAAACCATTGCGTTTTTAAGGCTAGACAGGCAAACACGTGTTTCTTTGTTATAAGTACCGTATATACTTTCATGTGCAAGTTAAAAGCTGTTTTTGAAATTAGAAACAGACACTTAAATTTTATTTATTTGTATACAGGGTGTAACGGAAAGGGTATATGCATACTTAAGGGTGTGCTACAGACCATCAAACTGAACATGTTTCTTCATCGGACATTGTAATAGCGAAAAAAATATCAGTTGCCACATACGTTTGGGTCGAATAGGTATTGAAATTTTGTATGGGGCAGCCGATATGTTTTTTGCTATTACGATGTTTGTCCGATGGAGAAACATATTCAGTTTGATGGTCTGTAGCACATCCTTAAGTATGCATATACCCTTTCCGTTACAAACCTGTAGATAAACTTTTGAAACTTATTGAAAATAGTAGACTTGGCCGTCAGTATTTTACATAGAGCGACTGCCTATATGAAAGCCTATTGATTGATCTCAAGAAATTCACCTCAACTGTGATCGTTTCTGTCTTTGTCTTACTATTTTTTCATTCAATCTTCTTATTGCATCTTCAAATCACATGAAATCTTGCACAATTTAGCATTTTCTTGCCTAAAGAAGAAATAAAACGGTGGTAAAAATTAAATTAAAAATTTAAAAAACCCCCGACACAAAAAACCTCTAAAAAAACAAAAATAAAATAATCCAAGCGTCTTAGCGTCGACGCTTGGATTATTTTATTTTTGTTTTTTTATTAATTTTAATTTAATTTTTATTTCATGCTTTTAAACTTATATTGTTTTATCTTAGCCTAGACTGTCCGAATACTGGGCATAGGTCTCCCCCATTGCTTCCACTTTTCTCGGTGTTGCGTGTCATCTCGCCAATTAACGAAAACACAAAAAATTAAAAAAAAACTTGCAATGCCCATGATGACAAGTGACACGATTTCAAATTTCGAATCGATCAGACCTGTGGAAATTGCTAATTTCCCTTCAACTAGAAAAGAGGTGATGGTCTTTATCGAAACATAACTAAGAACACTCTCGAATAAAACACCTTTCAAACGAAACTAATTTCATCAAAATCGGTTCATCCGTTTAGGAGCTACGATACCACAGACAGACACACAGATACACACATACACAGATACACACGTCAAACTTATAACACCCCTCTTTTTTGGTCGGGGGTTAAAAAGATCCTTAACGGAGCCAAAAAGCACTTGCTCTCCCTGATATTGCGATCATTTTTTATATGGACCGTACCTGGGAACGTTTTAACGTTCGTCGTTATGAGTAGTCAGAAGCCAAAAGTCTGACATCCAGTCTTACCAAGGGGTATCGTATTACCCAGTTACTGGGTTGTGGAGGTCAGATAGGCAGTCGCTGCATGTAAAATACTGGTACTCAGCTGCATCCGGTTAGACTGGAAGCCGACCCCAAGTTAGTTTGGGAAAAGGCTATGCAGATGATGATGGCCTGGGAACGTTCTAGTTACAGGGATATTGGGAGTCAATGTTCCGACTTTTTTTACAAGTTTTTTTTAGTACAAGTTTATAATGCAAAATCTTTACTTTCAATGCATTCACCATCACCAGATTTCAAGTGCGTTAAAATGAGTCCTACCGTAAAATCGTGTTTTTTTCGTCTATTCCCAGCAATAATTTTTGCGTAGTAGTTTGATGAACAGAATGCTTGATTGACGGCTTCGTGAACCCGTCCGTTTACAGGAAACGTTCCGTTGTAGGAATGGATGATACTGAATAAGGTGATGTAATGAAAGTAGTTCTAGCAGTGTTATAGGAAGTGACGATCGCACCCATACATACATACAGTCATATAAGGGTATGTTGTTCTAGAGAAATATTGTTGAAGTCACTATGTTCTAGCAAACACTAAGCGCACTATAGTTTTTGATACTACGTGAACGAGCAAAGAATTTAATAACAGAAAAAAAAATATAAAAAAAGACAGTGTACGTCTAGGAATAGTTTTGTTATACCTTGCTACTTAAGAAAGAAATGATTGCCAAGATAGATTTTGCATTAGTTAACTAAATGAATTAAGTTGGGTACATACACTGTGCAATGCCAGAAAAAAAACAGGTTCTTCAACTGAAATTGAACGCGATCAGCAAACTGTCATTGTAAATGTCTTGAACGTGGTTAACAAGTGATGCTCAAGTTCAGTTTCGTTTGTAAAATTCGCCATCGAATTTAAAACATTAAAACATATAGGTGAAAATGAAAGGACAATGGTTACTTTGAACAATATGCGCACCCAACTTTAAATATTCTAAGATTAACGATGATTCTAGTTCAATAGCTATAACTAAGTTAAAGTACTTATGATTTACGCGCAGTTCTTCGCAGTAGACCGCTGCAGCTCACTACTCCTTGACTGAAGATCTCTCCCTCAGCCCGAAGTACTGACGGTGAAGGTAGCTGGCTGGATATAATGTGGCAGATGGGGTGCTGGCTGTCATTTGTTTTAGACGACAGAGGGTTGTGTTGAGTGACGATTGATTCCAAAGAGTTTCTTATTCCTACAAAGACTTTTTATAGGATTGAGTGTAGCTTAGGTCAATTTACAGTTGAACACTTTAAGCGTGCGGTTCAAGGTAGCGATGTGACATTTACATACACATTATTAGTTCTGTGTTTTATCGGCCTGCACATAAGTTGGTTGAAATACAAGGTGTTGTTTTGCATCCTCGTAAAATCCCCAAGGATGTAACTATGCTAATGATTCTCGTCCCGAATAAAATTAGTAGGTAATTTTAATTTTTTGTGGAAATCGGAAAGTGTGAATCACCCGTGTTTTAAACATAGCCCGTCTGATTCTCGCCTTATAACTTCGCTTACACACAAACAAAAAATCTCCAACGTTTATTAGATCAATTTTTATTCCCTGCTATAACTACGTTAAGGGGGTTATCCCGAAAGACTGACAAACTTAAACAACCAAAAAAATCAGCGATTATTAATAATTAACTAGGTACCGTAATTATAATTGATTATTTATGTCTTTTGTGACAACCTCCTGAATTTTGACGAGAATGCAAAACAGCACCTTGTATAATAGAGTGTGAATATTTCTGGTTATGGTCTATTACGAGTATCTTTTCAGTTTTTTATGTTTTCAATATAGAATATTCCGATAAAAACTGAAAATTTGCAGTTATTTAAGATTGGAAAAAGATTTTGTGTTAGTGAAAAAATTAAAGTGTCACAGCACAGACAAATTAAAGTACATTGAGCATGAAAAATGCTTACATTTTTTTTTTGATGATGCAGTATTTTCATATTTTTTTAGATAATTGCCAGTGCAGTGACTTCGCAGCAGCTTTTTGGCAATTCAAATGGGCTAGCTGACTATGAAAGCTACAGACTGCAAGAAGTGTGTGTGGTGTAACTTTGTGTGTACCTACTACTAGTTCTATAATCACTGTTTTTCACAGTAAAATGTACTTTAAGAGCATGTGATTAAAGGATACATGCGTCAGGATGAGAAAAAAAAACTCAATTTCGGGTTTTTTATATATTTAGAACAAGAAATGTATAGTTACAACCATTGAGGATATTAAATATCATATTGTAAAAACTATTGTATAAAGTGAAGAGAATGTGACGTTTTTTTCCGTATTTTTTTTATTATAATTAATTCCAATAAATTAATTTTAAATATAGACACATAAATTACGTGAAAATATGAATTAAGAATTACGTAAAAACAGCCAAGTATCTACTGATGTAAATATATTGGTTATTAATGCTTACTTTAGGAGGATATTCTCTTTATTCAAAATCTTTCTAATCCGTTATCGAAAGAAAGATGGCGTGGAGAATTTTGCAAACGCTCGCTTTTCCCTTTTGATTATATGGAGGAAAAAGATAGCGGATTTGGAGAACTCTACACAATATCCTTAACGATCTTATATAAATTATCGGAAACAACATTTATGACTAAGAGCGACACTAAAACTGTTATGGACACTAAAAATATATTAGCTGTCAAAATATTATTGAAAAAGTTTTGACATTTTCATAAATTTTTAAAACTTTTTGGACTTTCAAAGGAGCGAGGCGTTAAATTTAAATTCAGACGCACTGCTAATACTCTGAGAAGTCGACCTTCTATTTTCCAACTAAGAATAGTTGGAATTTAGAACAAAAAAGTAGTTCCAGTTTCAGTGTCTACCTTAGTCGCCTATTCTTGTGCAAATTATAATTTCTCACAAAAGCTTTAAGGTAGAGGTAATTTATTAAACCGACACAATAATTATTATAGAAATACCTAATTTTTAGGTAGAAATATCAACTAAATCGGTTAATACCACCAACACATATAGACGTCTACCTTCTTAATTTTATAATAATTCATAAAAAGACGAAAATGAAATTTTAACATTGATTCTTTTAAATGTTAATACCGGAAGATCTTAAGTGTTTTTTTAAACTTTTTTTTTTGCATTTTATTACTTTTATAAAATACGTATTTGTATCAAAGTGACGTCAGCAAGAATAAGGAAAATGGCTGACCGAATTATTCATAATCTCATTTTTTTAATATTATAAATATCATTGCTTTCATTGTCTAATACACCTTAACTTTGAATTTGGTAAAATACTTATTCAATACTTTTATTTTTTGAGATTCTTATCTTACGATGCATTTTTTTCTAAATTATTTCCTATCCTTATCGAGTCTGGGGGAAGTCGGATTGATTTTACACATTAAGAAAGTCACACGAAAGAGATCGTTGAAAGTGTTAGCACTTTCCCGACCTAGAATATTTATGGTTTTATGAGTATTGACTAGGTATGCACTAGGAGTATCACGATCTACTCTGTATGACACTAAGTTCGTTCCCATCGCGTCGAAAATATTGCAAAAGATAGTGATGCGGCACTATTGCCAACCGGAATTAAATATATCGATAGAGAACACGATAAAATTAAACTAACTACAATGAAATGTACCAATAATACGACAGCAAGTTCTACTGATGAAAACGAAATGGGAACCAACTGTGATCATGCAGCTTAAGAGGAATCAACACCGAAAACGAATACTAATAAATAGACAGTGAAATTGATATTACATGATATTACTTTTTATTTTAAATTCGAAACTATGGGTTATTAATATTTTTTTTATTCATAATTCGCTTACCCGAAGCAGGACTGATCCTTTGATGTTTATTTACATATTTATTGCAATCTGTTTTTTACCCGACGGCGTATTGTCAAGCTAATTTCATCCTAATATGTTTGTAAATAAAGCTTTTTATCTTACGTCAGGTTGATTTTATTTAACCTCTCGCTCCGGTTTTCACTGTCTATAACGATTATTCAGGGATAAAAACACATAGGGCTATTTTAATCAGAATCGTCAATTAGATTAGTTGAAAGGAATTTTATTCGAAACAAGTCGTACAACACTATGTGTTCGGAACATTTGTGACGATGATCATGCGTTATAGGGAAGCAATAGGCTGCTAAAGTAGCTGTATTTATAAAATTATCGGTAGACATTAAACTATTAAGCTATACTACTAGACAAACGGATCCAAAATACAAGGAAGTACAAGGTGAGCAAATGTAGTATTTTAATAATTTTATAACAATACAGCTGTAGCAGCATACAAGTATCATTAGGTGTTGTGCATTGCGTTCTGTACTCCCACTAGCAATCTTGACATATATGTAGTAATAGTAACACATTTAGTCGATGTCTCGAGTTTTCTACGACGTGAAAAATATTTCAATCTTTATGCTTTTTTATCGATAGGGAAGCTGTGTCACAACACTAGACGCGGCGTTCATTATTAAATTGAGCATTGTTTAGGCGCGTCGAGTATGGAGACACAGTTAGATGTTTACACTGAAATATTTTTACGTGCAGAAATATAAAACTTACGTATTTATTTACTATGGAAGATCATTTCTTCATTTTGTGACCTAACTATCGGAATCGCATACTCCTCGGCCACAGTGATAATTATTTGTGCTCAGCCGAGTTTAAGGCCATTCCTCTATACGATAAGCTGTATAGAAAAACTCTATATGCTTTTATTCCCATCTCACTATTTCCTATCATTATTTTCACACTGGACAGTCAAACAGTTCACGCAGTTTGGAGTATTTATTTCAATTGATTTACTTATTAAATATGGGCATTAATATGTTTTTTGTACGCGTGATTGCATGATTCCAATCACAGAACAGAGAGGTTATCAGGCTATGGGCTAGCAACCTATATCTTATGTACTATCGCAATCTTAACGCTTTATTGCTGTATGTAGCCTCAAGCGGAGTCAGCGCTTTAGCTCAAGCCGCTTGAAACTCAAATCCGTTAACGGACAGATCATAAAGATACATACATTTCTTATATTAAAAGTGGTAATCAATGATTTACAGGACAGAATTGGTAACAAGGTATTATGGCACGTTGATTCCCATGCTAGGCAAAGCTGAGCTTTCGTTTGGGAAAATATTATGAATCGACACAATAGGAAATTAGGAAATGATGTGTGCCGAAAATTTTTTGCGCGAAAAACCTCCCATTAGTTCTCTGTTCTGTGATTTAACTTACGTTAATATTTTATTTATTTAAATTACGATCAATCGTCACGACGTGTCTCTTTAACTTTATTTTTGCTAATTTCACAGCCTCATTGTCAATTAGCCTATGCGTATTAGAGTATTGTTTCTGTGTAGCCAATTAATTACGATTTTTTAATATTTTTAATAATATTATTATTTTTTAATTTCATAAAAATGCATCAAAACACCTTTCAAAAAGTAGCCGTATGCTATTGATCAGATATCCCTTGACACTTAGTGGGGTTAGTTACTTAGCTTCGACATTTTTATCCACAACCTATATACCATAGCTTTGTAGACAACTTCGATGGTTCAAGTTTTAATTACTATATATTTTCCTTTTAAAAATTGTGGTCACAATTCTGACTCAGTCGATTTTATTGTACTTATCTCGCGGTCCGTGACAATTTTTATAAAATAGGTTTTTTTTGGATCCCTCTAGCGATACCTAGCAAAGTTATTTTTAATAATTTTTTTTGCGTTTATAACACAGGACCTGCGACCAAAATTTAGTTTTTTTTTTAATGTAGTAATTAAAACATGAACCACGCTGAATTAGTAGAACGTTTTGCGTGTTAGCCGCTTAAATCTATGAAGATATGAATTACAGTATATTTTAAAATACATACAAAAATATTAAGTTAATTATGGTGTAGTTATTACCCGTGTGTTCTGTTTTATAAAATTCACAATTATTTTTATTGCTTTCCGCGTTACGTACTACAGGCATCGCCTTCTAAGCTATTGAGCACTATTATTAATTATTATTATTTTTTATAATTATTACCGAAAGAAGAGGGGCGCACAAAACATTCTACTAACTAGTCACGTAACACCTAACCGAACTCCTAACGAACAATTCACTCCAAAATATCATTTTTGCATTTTTATCATTCTGCAATCTCATTATTTCTTATTTATTATCTAAAAAGTCGATGAAATTTCAGTAAAATACTTTGGTGTTTTATGTTTCGATTCAATACGACGTATTAAGCTTTATTTTACGCAAATATTCGAGAAAATAACTTTTAAAAAGGACTTGTAACATTGTGTTTAACCGAATTATGTCATTTTTTTACCAAACAAAGTTAGCATATCCAAGCTCCCGCCCTAGATTAATTGCCCGATATATTTCCCTAATAAATAAATCAATCTAGGTTAACCTTATCGAAAAAAACATCAATTTTTATCGACGTTAATAAATAAACTGGTGAATAACACTTTTGTGTTCACCTGCACTGTCATGACTAGAGACGAGACTATTTGACGATAATTATGTCGACACCGATAAAAACTAATATTTAGGAATATGATAATTATAAATTATACATTAAATAAGTTAAATGCACACTAAGTTTACACATAAAATACAATAATTAATTGCACGTACACTAAATTAATGACAATAAATCTAAGACGAAAAAATTTATGACAAAATTATCATTAGATAGGATTATTATTATCAACATTGATCATTAACTTCAACTATTCAAAATATCAAATATTTTTTATTATAATTTAATAATGATTCCTTTCGGAATATTATGACTAGAATAGTTGAAATTTTCATGCTGAATGAAAACAACACAAAACACAACAACTATTTTTAACCTAGGAGACCACTACATAGTTTAGATAATAAGTATGTAGCGAATCTTGTGCTTCACACGTCGACCATATAAATACTCATTTCTTAGCCAACCGTTAAAATTAACTAAAACGAAATCAGCATTTGAAAACGTTACTTCGTATTGACAGCTGTCAAAGGTGACAGATGAAGTGACATTTAGAAATGCCTAGGTAACTCACGAATTTTCTCTAAATCAATAATAGTACTCCTAATAAAAGTATTAATACTAAAAAATGGAATGTCAAAGCATTGTTAAGCTGTATCGAAATCAAGCATTTTTTTTGTAGATTTTATATTATTAAAATTAATGGAAAAAATGAGTGAATTCAATTCGCGCGTACTGAGTGCGGATAAACAAATAGTTTACAATAAATAGTACCTAAACAAGTGGCGCGAACTCCACAGTACATGTTGATACTATGTCAATCAACGCCTCTTCGAGTCATTTTTGACTTTTAATAATATTTTTTTTTTATTAAATTACTGCTATTAGTTATTGCACGTTTTACATTTATAATAAATATATAAATACTTGTAAATTTTTATCTCCATCTTTTGGTATGTAATGAGTAGATACCTATTTATTTTAATATTTTTGAAATGTTACAAAACTGTTTTTTACATAATATTAAGTATATATTTTTTTTTACAAAAATCGTAGGGTCGTTAGGACGGCACGATATTTAAAATATCTATTCAAGTTCGATGTTTCATAGTAGGTCTTTGTCGGGTAAAGTTTTATGTATTATAGATCCTAGTGTGACGTGTTTTGACGCGGCGATACAGATAAGTTATTCATTTATTATTTTTCAAATTAAACAACGTTTTTTTTTCTATTTACAAATTTCGATTTAGACTAAGACGATTAAAGCCTAGGTCGAATAGACGCAGGGCCGCATCCATACATTATTATTATAGCAGGTACCGATCATATGTTTAGACATCGATTTTAATTTTATTTTTGGAACGATATCGTTAGACTAGAGTATGCACCATTGTTCCGCGAACGGACTCGTCCTCGCGGCGACGAGAGGGTGGGGTTGGGTGGGAAGGTGGATTGTGGTCGCGACACCCCCGACCCCGCGGGCCCGGGCCCTCACCCCATACCCCTCTCTCGCCTGTGCGCGCTCCCCAGAAATGGCTCGATCGATTTTCGCCCGTCTCTTTCCACGAACTTGGAATATCCGTCAAGCCCGCACGACGCGGCATCGCCCGTCGTATCAAGTGTAACACCACCACCGAAAATGTATCTCAAAAAATTTTCTAATACTAACTACTGCCAGGCCTGAAGGCCTCGGACAGTCGCTTCCACTCGCTCTTTGATCGTTAAAATTTTATCAAAACCTATCACAGTTTTTGATTAGTTTTTTTTCATCCTTAATTTTAATATTATGATTAAAATATACGTATAGATAATATATTTTTTTCTTTCCAATCTTTAACAATATAACACTATTTGACTTCGATTTGTGGCCTTTCGAGTGGCCTTCGACCCGGAACGGTGGTAGGTAGGCTCGCGAGTACTAGAGGACAGAACGTTATCGTCTTTAGCTTTACCGGCCTTAACTCGTTAATACGTAAGTTAATGTAATTATTACGATATGATCGCATAAAAAATTGGAGCATAGCATTTAGGCTATTATTGCTAAGATTATTTTATATTCGAAAACTATTTTCTCGATTTAAACCACAACCGTTCATAAGCGAAGTTTAAATAATTTTATTTTGTTATTGACTATTACCAATATGTATGTTTTGGTGTTCTGGCCAGATGGTCCACATCTCATGCGGATCGTGCTTATTATATTATTGCGTGGTGGTGGCGACCCTTGGTTCAGCGCCATCTTATCCGGACCTGCGCACAGAGGCCGCGCCTTGACGCCATTTTGATTTCCTCAACACTTAACCCAATTTTTGCGGCCGACTGCACCGGCGCCGAACAAAGGGTTACCACACATTACAGTCAAGAACATTTCTCTAGTTTTACAATTATAAAAACACCGCCCGGCAACCCCGACTCGATGCGGGCCAAGGGAAGACAGTCTATAAAGTCAGGTCCAATATTTAGGAATGTCACCTACGTCTATGTTACATTAGACTCATGCTTATCGAGTATTTGGCATTTTATACGTCACCGTAAAAGTCTGAAGTCCATCACTTTCGCATAACACGGTGAAAACGTAATATTTCACATATAAGAATACAACACGACAAAATACTAAATTTTCACTGAAAGGTGACAAGCCTGTGTCCACTGTATGTTCGCCGGCACTGATGTGTCGGAGCACGGCTCTGTTGTAGCGAGCGCCGCGCGAGTATGTATGAGTATGTATGGGTGCGTCCTGCTGTGCCGTCCTAGCGTCCGGCTAGGCCGAATCTGGGGCGATCCCCTTAGATGGTCTTGATCTTATTTGTCTTGAAGCTGACCTGCAGCACTCGGTTGCCGAGAGTGTATCCGTTGAGCGACTGGATGGCGACGACGGCTTCGTCGTAGTTAGTCATGGTGATGAACCCATAGCCCTTGCACTTGTTGGTCTGGAGGTCACGGATCACTTTCACGCTCTGCACGGCGCCGAATGGACCGAACAGTTGCCAGAGGACGTTCTCCTCGGTCTCGGGAGCGAGGTTGTATACGAAGATGCACCACTCGGAGCCGACGGCGCCGGGGAGCACTCCGCCGAGCAGCTCGCCCGCCAGCGGGCTATAGCGCTGCAGACCTTTATTGATCGCTAGGAGAGACTTGCCTGAGCTGAATCTGCCGAGCGGAGCGGGGAAGCGCAGCGCGGCCGGCAGGTACGCTGCCAGCGGCGCCAGCGCCTTGCCGTTGTTGCTCGGGTTGTTCGCGAACTTCACTGTGATTGGCTCCGTGGCACCCTTCGGCACCGTCCCGTTCAACTCCTGGATGGCACGCTCTGCCTCCACGCGCTGGTCGAAGCGGATGAATCCGACTCCCTTGCTCAAGCCTTGCTCGCCGCCGGTGAACGGCCTTCCGCCGGAGTTCTCGCACAGAATCCGCGACGTAATAATCCTGCCGTAGGGGCTGAAGAGACGCTCCAGTTCAGCCTGAGTCATAGTTTTTGGTAGTCCGGAGACGTACAGGTTCGCACCTTTAATGGCTTCGCTGCTTGGTCGCGCGTATGAGACTTTGATTGTCTTATTCTGGAGGCGCAGGCCGTTGAGTGTGGCGATGGCCTTCTCTGCGTCTTCGGGGCGGTGGTAGTTGACGAAGGCGTAGCCGAGGCTCTGGCCGCCGCCGTGCAGCGCATGGTTGAGCGCGTCGGGGAAGGCCGCGCCCTTGTTCCGGATCAGCTTGCACGACTCTACTTCGCCGATGCTGGAGAACAGGCTCCGGATCTCCTCTTGCGTCATGGATTGGGGCAGGTAGTTAATAATCAGGTTCGTTTTCGACTCCTCGCCACCACCGTTTTGCTGTTCACCATCGCCTTTCGACATGGTGGCGGCTTAAATCATAAACGGAAAGAACGAAAGAGGAACGAAAAAACGCGATAAAAATAAAGTGCACGTCCGTCGGGGTAGCGCGCGCGAACGTTAGTGTGGGGTGGCCACGACTGCGGCGCGCATGACGCCCGCTATCGACCCGCCTTACATAACTGGGTTCGTTCACCCCCCCGTTGGTATAGTGTCCGAAAAAACCAGATCTACCCCGGGCGAATCGATCCGCGCCCGGGAGCCTCGGCCCGACGTAACTGGGTTCCGCGAGGGGACAACGAACGAGCTCGTACTGGGGAAACGTTGGAAATTAGGTGGAAATACGCGAGGATTTATGTTTGTGTCAGCGTTACATTACAACCTTTTTATTACGTGTTATTACGGTTATGAAGGCAAAGTAATTTGTCAGCGATTGAGTACGGTTGCGAACAAAAAATGCCATTACAAAACGGTTAACACATCCGATAAGTAACAATGAATTATCAAATAAAACCGTTTTCCTTATCCCAAACTTTACACAGAAAATCTATTTTTGAGTTCATCAGAAACAATTCTTTGTTTCATCAAACAAATTGGTTTAATAATAAATAATACGGTGCTGGGAAATACCAGTTGCGATAATTTCCCTTATAGCTTTCCTGGAAGGGGGTGGAAAGGGTTGATTCGTGGTAATAAGCAGGTGGACTGACCTGTTATGGGGTTGTTGCGTTGTTCGATGTGTTGTAATTGTTACCGTAATGTTTTGAGGGGGCTTTATGCAGATGACGGAATGCCGAATATTGTGACGCATGTTGGGATAGGTTTATGATTTCGAGTCGAGTACTGTCTGTCCTTTGTTCTTTTATAAGCATTGATGATTGGGTAAACCATCAAGCTGTTATAATCAAGTTCCACGACATTATTGCGTTGCACACTAACAAATGACCAATTTCAGAATGGATGATGAATTAAAAAAAAAAAAACAATTCGTTTTAATGTTTATAGTTTAAAAATGTGCACTGTGTGTTTCAATAGCTATTTATGCAACTGTTACGTTATGGACGCTCTTTTAATACGAGTGCCATTTTTCGGTACAAGCGTAGCGCGTACCGAAATAGGTGGGCACGAGTTATTAAAATACCAATAAAGTACAGTTGCATACACGAAGGTTTTTTTTTTTTTTTTTTTTTTTTTTTTTTTTTTTTTTTTTTTTTTTTTTTTTTTTTTTTTTTTTGGTATGGCCACTCGCAGATCAACCTTCTGAAGGTTTTAACTGCTTAACCCGGACTATCCTGTGGTGACCTCAAATGAATTTAAGGCCCCCAGCCAGGGCTTACAAACTAGGTAAAACTTAAACTAAATGACCGCTCGCTAAGGGCACCCCCTGTGGGGTTCGGACCTCGGCTTAGGGCGTCATTGATTGGCGGACAGCAAGGGACAGGCTGGGTCGTATTATTATTAAGGGAATTTAAAGCTACTTGCTCAGCGGCGCGGGCTGGCTCGTCGTGCAAGGGTCGGGGAGTAACATTACTGGGACGTCGCGACGGGCCTCGTCGGCGAGGCCGGTAAACGGATCGGAGTCTGTTTTTGTGTTTTCGAAGTGTGCTGGTTTCCCTACTGCTCTCTTGAAGGAGGGTAGTGGGATCGTCGGGTTCCATGAGGATATGCCTAGGACGGCGAATCTTCCCTATCCTGGTGGGGACGTATCGGGCGGCCGACACCACTAGTGGGTTGGGGTGCTTCTCAGCAGAGTCAAGAAAGCGCTTTGAAAGGCGTTTAATGACCTGCTTGATGGTGGGGATCTTGAGATCGACATGGAGTCGTTCATTCCTAACGAACCACGGGGCTCCCGTGGCCTTTCGGAGAAACCGGTTCTGGAGGGTCTGCATCCTATGGATTTGGTAAGCCTTAGCTTGCCCGAATACAGGGCAAGCGTAGGTCAGGATGGGACGAATGCACGCGGTGTAAATACGCAATTTGCACTTAAGTGACAATTTGCTGCGTGAGTTGAGTAGGGAGTGGAGCCTTCCGAGAGCGAAAGCGGCGCGCGAACGCACCGACTTTATGTGCTTTCCGAAGGTGAGGCGTTGGTCGAGGATTACCCCCAAGTATTTGGCTTGCTTCTCCCAAGGGATCGGCTTGTCAAACATGGTGATCGGGATGGGGTCGGGTGGGAGGGCGTGGTGGGGCCTACAGAAGAGGACCGCCTGGCTCTTGTCGGGGTTGACTTCTATTCTCCATTTCCGGAACCAATCGCCTAGGGCGTTTGCGGAGGTTTGGAGTTTGCGAGCGATACTGTCTGGGCTCAGGCCAGAACAGTAGATGGCTGTGTCGTCGGCAAAAAGCGCTAATTCCGCTTTTGCCTCCTTGGGAATGTCGCTGGTGAACAGCGTGAAAATGAGTGGGGACAGAACGGCGCCCTGAGGGACTCCGGCGCGAATAGGATGGGGGGAGGAAAGCGCACCTTCGATGCGGTACCGAAAGGTGCGGTTCGACAAAAAGTCCCGCAAGATGAGCACGAGACGATCAGGCACACCGAGCTGGTACAGCTTGTATATCAGCCCGTTGTGCCAGACCTTGTCGAAGGCTTTCGCTATGTCGAAGAACAGGGCACCAGTCATCAGTCCACGCTGGTAGCGGGCGCTGACGTGTTCGACTATGCGGTGCACCTGTTGGACACAAGAGTGTTGGGGTCTAAATCCGAACTGCTCTTGGGGAATGAGACTCTTCGCTTCGACGTAATCTTTGAGACGCTTATAAATAAGCCTCTCGTAGATTTTGCCGAGAACGTTGAGGAGACTGATGGGGCGGTAACTACTAGGGTTGGACTTGGGCTTGCCCGGTTTGGGAATACCGATGACAGTGGCCTCCTTCCACGACTGTGGAAACATGTTGTGCGTCATGGCGCCATTGAAGATGGCGGTCATGAGCACGATGAGGGCTGATGGAAACAACTTGAAAACCCTATTGTTGATTCCATCAGAGCCAGGGGCTTTCCGCTGTTTGAGGTTCTTAATTATCTCCTCGACCTCGTCAGGAGTGACGGGGGCAAGGGGGAAATCAGGGTCCTCGACAGGTGGGAGGGAGGTCCTACGTTCGACTTCAGCATCCACCTTAGTAAGGTGAGCTATGTCTACTGGTTGGGAACTGGGCGAGCATTGAGACTCGAGGCTGTCGGCCAGGCATTCGGCTTTATCTCCGTCGTCGAAAGCGACGCTGTTGTCGGGGCGGGTGAGAGGAGGCATACCGGAGACTTCAGAGGTGCGTAGTTTCCTCTGTAATTCCCAGAACGCCAGATGGGTCGGTTCGAGTTCGCTGAGCATCTTGTCCCATTGATTATCACGCAGCTCTTTGACACGTTTGCTTACCTTACGCTGTAAGCTACGCATAAAAGCTTTGTTACTTTCGCAGGGAAAGGCTCTGAAGGCACGGATGGCCGCGTTCTTCTCGGTCAACAGTTCACGCACATCGTCCGGAAGTTTCCAACGACGATCATTCGTCGCTGGAGCCTCCTTTGAACACTCGTTCAGGACCGATTGCACGTGTTCCGTGAGCAAGTTGATCGCAGCCTCCGTGTCAGCGACGGACTCGATGTTGTCGGGGATTTGGTCCAAGTGCGGAGAATTGGTGGATTTCAGCAATTCGCTTACTTTCCCCCAGTCCGTGATCACTTTGGTGGGAGGGGGTTGAGAGGGGTCGAAGGGACCGAGTCTGGGAGCTAGCTCCCAGATCACCGGACGGTGATCGGAGTTGAGCTCGTCGATCGCCTCCACAGAGTGCAGCCGTAGGCTGACGTTCTTGAGGAGGGCGATGTCGAGCACATCGGGAAGTTGGTTGGGTGCGAGAGGGTAGTGAGTGGGATGCATCGGAGCGATGACATCGAAGTGGAGTGGACTGCTGAGGTCGAACAGGATTTTACCTCTGGTGTTTGTCACGCGACAATTCCAGGCAGGGTGTTTGGCGTTCAGATCACCCGCCAGGATGACGGAGTCACTGAGGCCAAGAAGCGAGCCGAGATCACCTCTTAGGGAGGCGTTAATCGCCGGGGAGCCGGAGGGAGGAAGGTAAGCAGAGATGATCGTAATGGGCTGATGGCCCGTCATGCCGAGCCGACAGACCGAGACCTCAAGTTGGGACAAGGGGGGAGGATCCATTGGGATGCAGTATAGGGACGCTTTGTAGTAAATTAGAGTACCTCCCTTATGGCAACGAGTCCTATCGTTGCGAACTATGCGATAGTTGGCAATTTTAGGATCTCGATTCGAAGGCTTCAGGAAGGTCTCTTGGACTAACAGAATATCTAAGTGATGGTCGCGGAGGAAGTTGGCGATCTCATCACGTTGCCCATTCAGGCTATTGGCGTTGAAGGACCCTACTCTAAGGGACTTCGGTTTGAACCTACAGGGGGGGGCTTTATCCATTACGGATTATTATGAGGGAGGTTTTGCATGGCGTGCGTAACGTCCCCGTACGCTGCGAAGACGGTCGCGAGTTTGAAGAAATCGCCACCGCAAGCGACGATCTCTTGAGACATCTGGATGGCTCTGGGCGAGTAGAACACGCTGAACGTGCTCGAAAGAACCCTAGCGGGGTCAAACCGGTTGTCTACCGGGTTGAGGGGGGGCCTGAATGGGGGGGGAGTGGGCTGTGCGGTTGGTGCGCGAGGCACTGACGCTACAGTTGGAGGGGTGGGCGCTGAAGGCGCGGCCGACTTGACGACGGCTCTGGGGGCTGATGGGGGTAGGGGGGGAGCGATGGGGTTAGCCATCAGTGCCGGGATTACCGGTTGTTGAGTGGGCCTCAACGCCGGGAAATGGGTCTGGTGGTTCAGCGCGTTCCACGGACTGGGGCGCTGGGGGCTAAGGTTGGCAGGGAGCTTGTCAGAGAGAGTTGGACACTCTCTGTTCTGACGGGCGCTAGCGCGCTTGGCCAGCTTAGGGGCCGAGGATTTCGGTGCCTTAGGGCACCCCCGGTAGTTGGCCGGGTGGCCGGATTGGCCGCACAGCACACAGCTGGGAGGCTCTGTGCAGAGGGTTCGGTCCTTTGGACGCGAACAGTCAGAGGTGCCGTGGTCACCCAGGCACTTGACACAGCGGGCCTTCCCAAAGCAATTTCTTTGGGAGTGGCCATAAAGTTGGCATTTATGGCATTGGCCAACAATGCCACTTTGACGTGGCTTCTCTATTTTAATGCCAGAGAGGCCGCAGATCTTACTGATCTTGAAGATTGGGTGATGACCTTCGGTGGGGTCACAGACCACCAAGATCATGTTATAGGGGTTTCCCCCCTTGCCGCGGTGCATGCGGTGCACCTCGGCGACTGGGACCTTCTGCGACTCTAAGTCTAGAAGGATTTCTGAAGAGGGGATCTCCAGTGGGACGTTCTTAATAACGACCCTAACTGGAGTCTCCTCTTTCAAGGAGTAGGTATGAAAGTAGATCTTACGATCTGAAAGGAGTCTGGAGAGGCTCCTGAAATCGTTGGTCGAGGCCAGGGTGATCTTAATGCCCTGCTGGACTGCATGGGCATTGAGGTATCGAATTTGGCGTGCATCGCACGCCTTGGACACTTCCGTCCACATGCCCTTGTCGTGTAAGAACAAGGGTGGAGGGGGGCGTGTCTTTTTGGGAGCGGGGGCAGCCGAGTCGGCTGTGGTCATTGGACTGACCGGGCGGCTCGCCTGTTGGGTGGGACCAGTAGCCGACGTCATCGACACAGCCGGAGACGGGGGTTATCTACGAAGGAAGGAATAAAACACAGATATAGACAAACACTGACTATTGTTTATTTATATGTAGTCTTTATTAGGTATAAGGCAAAGATCTTGTAGCCGCAACAGCCAAATAGTATACGACACTTTGGTCTAAACTTGTTCCATTTTTAAAAACATCATTTACATTGTCTCAATTTAGAAGTAATATTATAGGTACCTGGCTGTATGTTCAGAATGTGTTTTATGAATTAATGACGATTCGCATAATGCAACCCGATGTCGTAATGGGTATCATGATGAAACCGCTGTCAATTTTGTAATTCGAATATAACGAAACCGAAGTAGATAAATATAATAATAATACGGATTAGCATAACATAACATCACGCCTGTAATCCCCAAAGGGTTAGACAGAGGTGTACCTAATAGTACACCCACATTTTACAAGTTTTTTTTTAAACTTTGTCCCACTCTATAAATTTTTTCCTGTATCGTGGGTGTGTTTTTGAACATTTAAACTCACATACACAAACAGCCAGACCCGGAACAACTATCTGTAGGCCATACAAATATTTGATCCGTGCGGGGATCGAACCTGCGACACGCAGCGCAGCAGTCAATCGCTCAACCACTGCGCCAACCGAGCGTTATGTTTTAGTCTCATGTAATAGGGGGCGAGGGGGGCGAGCCTATTACCATCAACCGGGCACAAATCACGACTTCATGGCTGAGAAATTCCTGATGGAAAAACACAATAGTAATTTGGCCGACGCGGGAATCGAACCCAAGACCTCATACTCAGCAGTCACGATTGCGACAGTTAGACAAACGAGTCAGTCGGATTAGCAATGTTCTTAAAAACCTTTCTGTGTATGATGTTTGTCTTTGTTTCAAAGATACATACATGACATAGCTTGATCTGTAACTTATTTTTAACATACAAAGTGTTGTTTTGCATGCTGGTCAAAATTCAGAAGGTTGTCACAAAAGACATAAATACTCAATTAAAATTACGGTACCTAGTTAATTATTAATAAAGGCTCAATTTTTTGGTTGTTTAAGTTTTCGGTATATCAGAATTACCCCCTTAACGTGGTTTAGGGAATAAAAAATTATCGAATAAACGTTTGAGATTGTTTGTATGTGTGAAAGAGCGATTATAGGGCGAGGATCAGACGGACCGCGTTTAAAACACGGGTGATTCACACTAACCGATCTCCCCAAATAAGAAAAAAAAAATTACCTACCCATTTTAATATTGATTCGGGTATCGAGAATCATTAGCATAGTTACCTCCTAGAATTTGACGAGGATGCAAAACAACACCTTGTATTAAACCATACATATTATATAGATAGATGATGATATAGGTGAAGATAGTAGTAGATACATAACTTGTGAGAGAAAAATATTGCGTGGAGTCCCTCCGCGCGGAAGAAGTGAAACTTCGTAATACTACACGCATGCGTTCGAGTGTCACGCATTCACTCTCGTTATTTTGTTGAGCTTCTAAATAATATTTTATTGTTTTATTGTTGTACACTTTTTATTACATAAGTTTATCGAGGTTATTCTACTCATGGAAATTGAGCGAAGGCTGGTTACACCGAAGAGTCGAATGCATGACTATTTGCACGCCATCTTGCGTACCTAGTAGAACTACGTAGTCACAAATCTTGTAATAGCGCCATCTCTTAGTGGGTAATAGAAAATATTCCCCCTCCATTAGAAAGTTGAACTTGTTGGAAGTCGCATAAGAAGTTTCACTTCAATAAATTATTTGATACAGAAACTGACGAAGGAATTTTTAAGGTTACACTAGTCGGTCATTCTTCCATACAAACGTAGTATCTCTAGCTCGTCTGTTTGACAGTGTAGGTTCAAAACTTAACATTGTATCAACTGGTCTTGTCATTATGTATGTATGGTCTTATTTATGGTCTTGTCCCTGTATGGAAGCAGAATTGGAAAAAAAAAATTGGTTTAGAAGTTATGACCGTCGAAACTTCCATATTTCAACACTAATTTTAACTTATCTTTGGGCGTAAATAAATAACTTATGTAGTATGAAAATGGAAAAGTATAACCGTACTGGGATAGATAATTTATTCAAAAGTTCAAATAATTTATTTTGAGTAAATAAATCCAGTAGTTTTTCCATAATATCTATACTGCCAAAACTCAATTTGTGAAATTTCACGCGCTTATTTACGTTATAAATCATCGTATATTTCACTAAATAAATATATAAATAACTAAATAGAAACTAGGTAAATAAATACTAAATTTAACTAAATAAATTAAAAAAATAGTGCGTGGAGTCCCTCAGCGCGGAAGTAGTGAAACTTCGAGTGCCGCGCATTCACTCTCGCTCTGTCTCTTTCTATTCCCTGTCCCCAGGAGCGTTAAACGTTTAACGCAACCTTGTTGGAAGTCTTATTAGAAGTTTCACTTCAAAAACTTTACTAAATAGCATGCATATTAGCCACGCCCGCCAACGAGTTCGAGCCGCCGATTTGTGTAACCTTAAAGGCACTTTTTATAACTTCGCTTTGTGGTTTATTTTGCGCACGATCGCGTGTTTAATTACCGTACCTTAAAATTAATTTATATGAGCTATAAAAACTTGTTCCGGGTTGAAATATTTCACACATGACATAGTTATTTATGGCGTAATATTTTACTGAATTTATTATAGTATTTAAACAATGTAAAATATGAGGCCATCCATAAAATATTGCATGTTCTATTGGGTGATGAATATCCGCAAGCTTGATATTTGTGCTTAGCCCCTCGAGAATGTATATTTTTTTATTGTTAGCTGGAAAAATATACTTAAAAATACTGTCTTGATTTACCCAAAAAATCGCTAGTAGATAATGCCTTGTGACATTAGTACTTAAAGTTAATCATCATTTTTTTGCCCTTATCCCAATTAATTTGGGGTCGGCGCAGCAATAGCATACTTCTCCCTCTCTCTCTCTCTCTCTTTTTCTCTAATACTCGTCATCTCACTAGATGCCTCCTGTCTTGCTATATCATTCTTCACACAGTCCATACATCGTTTCTTTGGTCTTCCTCTGCTCTTATTCCCATCCACATTTATAATCAAAACTTTCCTTACGACATTGTCCTCTTTCCTCCGCAAAACAGGTCCATACCACGACAATCGATTACTGCACATCTGCATCATCTTCAGTCACCGGCGCCACTTTCAGACTTCCTCTTAAGTGCTCATTTCTTATTTATCCATTCGCGTAAAACCACACATCGGTTTGTAGCTACGGCGTAGCGGCTACGTTGCTACGCCGTAGCACATTCGCGGCCTCCCGTAGGCTTGCAATCAAGGTTACAATGTAATGTTTTAACATTTGTGAAGCGTTACTTTAACATTGTTGCATACTTACTACGAAATTCTTTCACTGCTTATCAAAGAAAACATCATTCTGACTTTGCCAATAGTTTAAACTGAAAATGAAGAAACAGAATGGTTTTTTAAATTATGTCTTTAGTGCTAAATGTTTTAAGTGATCTGAGGTGTATGTTTTCAACTTTAACATTAAGTACATGATTTTAACAGGTGCAAGCAGTATGAAAGGATCGTAGCATGGCGCTCTGTAATTTTTGCATACTCCCACGGGAACAAGGTGTAAATTTATGGGTGTATGTAGAAAATTTTCATTTATATTTCAACTATTTACTTTGTACTAGCCCTTTAGAAGGCAAAGGGAATATTATTTCCGCCATATTTTTCAACTCAAAACTTAAATAACATATTTCTTCTAGGTATTCTATTGTGAGCAGCGGTGGCCCAGTAGTGGCAGCCCAAACTTACAAGCAGTAAGCCGTGTGTTCGAACTCAGGCAGGCGCATTGATTTGTGTAATTTATTTCATCACTGCTGACAACATCGTGAGGAAACTGGCATGTCCTAGAACTAAAAAATCGAAGACATGTGACAGCTACCAATCCGCACTGGACCCGCGTAGTTGATCACAGTCCACTCCCTCTCATAGAGAAGAGGCCTGTGTCCCAGCAGTGGGAACATTATACGCTGATGATGATGATGACGATTCTATTGCTTTACAGAGGTTATTTATAGATTTATTAAAAATTCAAAAAATATTACTAGAATATATATATATATATTTATATATATATATATTTTTTTTTTACCAATAATTGGCATTATTTTCTGATTGCCAGATCGTTATGCGTATTATAAGGCTACAGTAAAACCATGTCTATTAAAAAAAAACTATGACGTAATGTATTCTTTTCATTACAATATCTCCTTGTCTATGACATTAAACTTGAATAAAAACATGTCCTTCAGATGCCGTCCCCATTTTTGTCGCATGACATAACTTTATGTATGAAGCGTTGTTGGAGCGTCGTCGCCTTGTCTCCCGCGTCACTTATTTTGAATATAGTACCTAGAATATATTACGGTACTAGTAGATATAACGTACAAGATGTAAACAGATCGTTACGGAATCGTCCACCAAGCACTTTGTACATCAAATTAAGTAACCCTACGCAAATAAAAAATTGGTTGCCTGTAAAGTCGGTATACGGGCGAAAGTTTTACGTGACAACGACTTTGAGTGGTAAAATAATTTTAATGTGAATATTCATTC
This sequence comes from Cerastis leucographa, assembly GCA_963082945.1. Classification (NCBI taxonomy): domain Eukaryota; kingdom Metazoa; phylum Arthropoda; class Insecta; order Lepidoptera; family Noctuidae; genus Cerastis; species Cerastis leucographa. The sequence continues at coordinate 1,001,106 of OY720369.1, read as the reverse complement.
GTATAGTAGGAAGAAGGATGAAATAATAGTAACAATTTAAAACATTTATTTGCGCGTGCCTTTCACTTTTTATGTCTGTCTCTCTCGCTCTTAGGCGGGCTAACCATGCCCGAGTGGAAGGGACGCGTGCCTCTCACTCGCTCTCATTGTGAGCGCATAACGTGAGCGGAGCGTAACGCAGTTTCTTGAAGTGTCACCCGGCAAACCAATTTATAAGACGTTGTCACGTCAAAATTCTTGCTGGGAAACGACTTTTCTTTAAAAGGGCTTCGTGAGGAAGCAGTATTTTTTAAATTGATGTATTTTACGATCTCTATAAATAATTTAACTGGCAAAATGTGCATGTATCCATCTGTAACTACCATTTAGTAAAGAACATATTTTCTGGAAAAACCCACTTACCTTAAATTACACTTCTATAAATAATGTTCCAGGCTATATGAAACGTTCATTATAACTGTACGCGGCAGACAAAGCGACGCTCGGGCAACGCTTTGTAATTTTGCTATAGATAAAATAGAAAGCATTGGTAAATAGTTAAAAAAATTAGCCTGTGATCCCCAAAAGTTTGGCAGAGGTGTACCCAATTATAGTACACCGACATTTCGCCAGTTATGTTTAAGTCATAGTATGGTATGAGACATCATTGGATTCACCGACTAAATCTGAAGCATTTTATTGAGCTTCTAAATAATATTTTATTGTTTTATTGTTGTACACTTTTTATTACATAAGTTTATCGAGGTTATTCTACTCATGGAAATTGAGCGAAGGCTGGTCACACCGAAGAGTCGAATGCATGACTGTTTGCACGCCATCTTGCGTACCTAGTAGAACTACGTAGTCACAAATCTTGTAATAGCGCCATCTCTTAGTGGGTAATAGAAAATATTCCCCCTCCATTAGAACGTTAAACTTGTTGGAAGTCGCATAAGAAGTTTCACTTCAAAAAGAGTTCAAGCTTGAAGCGGACTTCTAGCGTAGGAAGCTCACAAGCATATGAGATAATGATTTCCTCTGGCCGCCATTCGGCTATGCAAAGTCCGAATCACATACCACAAAGTGCTCCTGTCTTATTCGTCGGCAAATAATACGGATTAGCATAACATAACATAACGCCTGTACTCCCCAGGGGATTAGTCAGAGGTGTACCTAATACACCCACATTTCACCAGTTATTTTTAAGTTCCATGTAATGGGGGGCGAGCCTATTGCCATCAACCGGGCTCGAATCCAGACTCTGTAGCAGCCACGGAGTAAATTCCTGATGCGTTAATAACTTCTCTGTATGAGAAGTGGCTTTAGCATTTTCCAATGTCTAACCGATGACTGACTTAAATTAATTTCTGCCTATACTGGAAATCGTTTGCCGTAATGTTACAAGGAAACACATGTAGAGCTAGGAGAGTTGTTTGAGAATTTCCATCGCGAACCTAACGAGCAAGTAAAAGATAAAGCGGGGTAAGTTCCACGACTCTAGCTAGAGACTTGACGAACTTTTAACTAGTTTGGTAGAGTTTGAAAAGTAATGAACAACTAGGTCTTCAGAGAGAGCAGCGGTGGCCCAGTGGTGGCAGCCCCGACTTACGAGCAGTAAGCCGTGGGTTCGAACCCGCGTGAGCACGAGGTCCTGAGTCTGGACTTGTGCCTTGTTGGTGGCAATAACCTGCTGCTGATATAAAAAAAGAGTCACTGCGCAGGTGTTCTGATAAGGCCTAATTGATGCCACGGTCAGATAAGAATAAAAATGTATAAATAAAATTAAAGTATAAAAAAAGACTTACTCTAAGTCTAGCAAGTCCAGACTCAGGACGTAGCGTTGTCACTTGATTCTTGCTACCCTAATCTCTTCAAAGTTAGAGTGAACAGGCTTCTTTTGGGTAAGCTCGTACCATCGTCGACTTTGTCTCTGTCATCTCTGACCTAGTCTAGAGTTAAGAGCAAACACATCGCAAAAAAAAGAAATTACCTGCTATAACTATCTCATAGTTTTCATTCATAAAAAACCTTTTCACAAAATATGGCCGCATCCAAAATGATCGTGGTAGTATTTTACGCTTTTAAAAGTAAAATAACTATGCAAAGTTTCCCGACTAAGCCCTAGGGCTGACACGCAACGTTCATTCTATGAAAATATATTGTTTTAATTCTTCCAAACTTTCAGTATGAAGTTTGTTGAAAAGGAGTTTTTAGTTTCATATTTTTTTCTTTCGGTTAGAAGTAAAAATTGAGTAGAATTAAATTTGAATGGGATGTCGTATTTGTTTCGGTGGAAATAGCAAAGATTATCGCTACGGGTGGAATGATGAATTCTCTACTGACATCCACTGGAGTATGAGATATTTTTCTCGAGGTGGTTGTCTCCCAAACTCAACATCTATTTTTGTGTTTCTGTGAGAGAATGCATGAAAGGTGACTTTTTCTTGTTATTTTTAATAATTTTATTTGATATTTTCATCATTATTGTAAATATGTTTATTTTAACTGTGCGATTCCTTGGATTTATCCGGACATGTATTTTCAAATAAATATATAAATGGAGATCTCATGGATAGCAGACACTGGTTGTTAATTAAAAATCATTGGAGGCTCGCATGGACTAAAATATATCTTTTATGCTAAATATAATTTCATTCAAATATTATTTATTTGCTTTGTAAAAAATTGTTATCGAATTATAAGGACACAAACAGACTTACATCAAAACATTGCCCCACACTAGGAATTTCTCCTGTATCGTGGGTGCGTTTACAAACATTTAAACTCACATACACAAACAGCCAGACCCGGAACAACTATGTGTAGGCCATACAAATATTTGTTCCGTGCGGGGATCGAACCCGCGACACGCAGCGCAGCAGTCGATCGCTCAACCACTGTGCCAACCGTGCTGTCATATCATTATCAACACAATACATGGACCGGTAACATTATTTACCTTTAGGGATTCCCCAGTACACAATAAAACATGCAAATTCTTCATAATCCTCAAAATAAATAACGACAATTATTTCGTACATCCCTAAGTGCAAACGCTGGGCAATTTATATGGTAATATTTTGGACCTGAGGCTCTCAGCTATCACAAAGCTTTATTATTCACCTTCACGCTAAAAACGGTAGGAGCCTGGCAGAGTTATCACCCTTTATGAGTTTTATGGGGGTTGGGAAATTCTTTGTGAAAGGTGAAAAATTATTTTGATGTTTGTGTTGATTGAATTATTGCTTTCTTATTAAACTAATACGGTATTGGTATTACCTTATATGTAGGATAAATAATGTTAATTAGCATGTTCTGCAGTTCAGATTTGGATGCATGGTTGCTGCATCCTGCATCCGGGACTGGATCTTTTTAGCAGAATGATTACCAAATATTTTGCGTAACATTCGATCTCATGGATTTCTGCAAAGTAACACCCGATTATATAATTTTAACTTGTTCTTTTTCGAGTTTCAGTAACAGGTCGTTGAACCCTTCGAGCCATCCCAATAGTTCGGTATCGGTAAAGGAGCAGACTAGAAGCAGACGTTGCAGGACTGTTTATTAGGTCGTAGTTTAGGTTAGGAGAGGCTTACGTCCAACAGTGGACTGCTGTAGGCTGAGCTGATAGATTGAGTTGAGACAACGTCCGAATTTCATCATCATAATCGCCTCTGGCCCTTTTTTTTTTTACGGATGGCTAATCATCGAATGACTTCTCCCGCTCTGGGCGGAGCGGGAGGGAGTGTCAGACTTGTACTGACTAAAACCCATCCATGTTCCTTCTTAGCCCTTTGTGTTTCAGGGCCACGGAATCTCTTTCGAACAACCCGCAGCCCTGGCAGGCATCGGCCCTCTCGGACCCCTTCCGATTTGCTGACATCTCCTTGAGGCGCGCGTGGAACACAAACGCGCCGTCGACACGGCCTGTCGTCATAAGACGGACAGACGGTGAGCTAGCCCAATACTCACCGTCCACAGGCCGGGGGCCACTGGTTGCCTCCCGACGCCCGGGGGTGTCTCCCGCGGCGGCTGGGACGTGAGGTTCTCTCCCCCTCACGTTCCGCAAACTCCTTCGCTAGCATGACTGCTTTGCAGAAGGACGCTCGCATCTGGCCCTCTATTCACAAACGCTCGGATTCGATTTCGATTCGATAAGTCGTATGTCTATCTTGTTTTAGCATTACGAAAGCGAGCGAGATACACATACGACTTTCCGAATCGAAATCGAATTAGAGCGTTTGTGAATACGGGGGCTGAATGGCCAAATCCAAAACTAAGAGGAATAGCGAAAAATACTCAAAATGGCCCGATTTTGATGAAAACTAAAACTATATGTTTGGATTTTTAAATAATCAATATTGCAAGCCAGGAATAGAACCCATAGATTTAGAAAAAAAAAATACATAGTGCATTATTCGATAGCTTTCGATATCACTAGATAACTGTCTATACGTAGGTATAGGCAGTTCTCTAGCAAAATAGCTTAATCTTAAGCTTTTATCAGCAAGTTAACTAACCTAGTTCTCCACTGGTTTCACCCTGTAATTCAGTTTACGATCGCGTGTATATAAAGACAGATTCGGTTAAAGTTTTTATTACATAACCACTAGGTACTGACCTTTTGTAAGACTTGAAGTTTCTGAAGTGGGTGAAGTTATTGAAGTGAAACTTCTTATGCGACTTCCAACAAGTTTAACGCTACCATGGAGGACGAATATTTTCTAAAACTCACTAAGAGATGGCAGTGTTACAAGATTTGTGACTACGTAGTTCTACTAGGTACGCAAGATTGCGTGCAAACAGTCATGCATTCGACTCTTCGGAGTGACCAGCCTTCGCTCAACTTCCATGAGTAGAATAACCTCGATAAACTTATGTAATAATTATGTAATAAAAATAATACAACAAGAAAACAACAAAACATTATTAAGAAACTCAAAAAAATAACGAGAGTGAATGCGTGGCACTCGAACGCATGCGTATTACGAAGTTTCACTTCTTCCGCGCGAAAAAAAAAAATTGTGCGTGGAGTCCTCCACGCACAATTTTTTTTTTATGCTTTTACATAACTGAAATGGAGTGAATTCGCAATGCTTGTAAAAATGTAGCGTTTGGCTGGTTAATGTCCATGAAAATATCATTATATGCCTAGCCTTTTCCTTGATGGGGTCGGCTTCCATTTGGCAGGATGCAACTGAGTACCAGTATTTTTAATGGAGCGACTTTCGACTGACTTCCACAATCTAGTTAGCAAGATACCGAACAAGGGCACTCGATACTCGACACTTGACATTTCTGACACAACACGTTACTAGTCTGGCACAACATTAAAAAAACGAGATAATTTCGATAAAAACGTTTTCCTAGGTGACTGTGCGATAACATCGTCATGAATGGAATTAAATCTTGCCTGTAATGAAATTAAATCAAAATCATTTATTTCAAGTAGGCCAGTTACAGGCACTTTCGAATAGTCGAACAACAATAAAAATGAAGCTACAGTCCCAGTCACAAGACATAATAACAGTGAAAGTACTGTAGTTGCCCATTCCAAAGCGTAGATCTCTATGGAGAAGAAAGGGCAAGAAACTCCATGGACACTCGTTTAAATCAGAATCTTGTTACAAAAATCTTGGTTACATCATTCATGTTGAGATGGTATATTATGTGAGAACGATGTAGCAAGACGTGCAAGTTAAAAGTGTCCATAGTAAAAACAAAAAACACGATTAAAAATAAAATAATTAGTTCGAAATAAGCCGTGGCAACTAAGAGATGGGGTTCAGCGGTGGCCCAGTGGTGGCAGCCCCGACTTACGATCAGTAAGTCGTAGGTTCGAACCCAGGCAGGCGCATTACTTTGTGTAATTTATTTCATCACCGCTGCTCTCAAAACGGTGAAGGAAAACATCGTGAGGAAATCGGCATGTCCTAGAACTAAAAATTCGAAGACATGTGTCATCTACCAACCCGCACTGGGCCCGCGTGGTGGATAAAGCCCACTCCCTCTCATTGAGAGGAGGCCTGTGTCCCAGCAGTGGGAACATTATACGCTAATGATGATGATGATGAACTAAGAGATGACCAGGCATAACTGATAGCACCCGTTCACGAACATGACGAATGGATCATTCAACTCAACCATTTTGAAGGGAACTAAATGACCCGACACACGTGCCACCATCAGCGTGACATTTGACTGATCATGACATACTCTCAATCCCCGAAGGGTTAGGCAGAGGTGTACCTAATATTACCCCCACATTTCGCCAGTTATGTTTAAGTCCCATGTAGTAGGGAGTGAGCCAACCGGGCACAAATTCAGAATCTGTGACTGTTACTTTGGTTTTTAGGGTTCCGTTGCTTAGTTAGGACTGCACAGCTAAAACTTGGTAGGTAGATGTCTTCTATGAACCGCTTTACGATTTTTGTACAAAAATAAAAAAATATAGATTAAGGATATCCCCTTTCCACACGGAACTGAAACTAAAAAAAAATACCATCAAACCTATACCTGCGGGGTGTCTATAGATAGGTCTTTAAAAATTACATTGAGGTTCCTAAAACCATTTTTTTTTTCCAAACGTATGAGTGTAAAAAAAAAAGTATGGTGTTCATGCCTGTTGCACGCAGCATGCAAGCAAGCATGTAGCATGCAAGCAAGCATGCAACTTGCAGCGTGCAAGCAAGCATACAGCATGCAACAAGCATGGTTTCTGTCACGGCTCCGGCGCTGCGGGGCTTCAGCGGCCCCACGCGAGTTCATCGTCGCAGATGGTATTAACGATCACCACCGCAGCTTCGGCTTGCTGGCCGGCAAGCCGGCCAGCCTCAGCCGCGGCGGCAACCGGTAGATACCACCTGCTCCTCAGCTCGCGGGCCGCCTCATCCCTCCGCGCCTACGCGGGCTTAAATTACACTCTAGGGGTAGGGCAGACAAGACTACGTGGAGTCTGGTTTGCAGCCATTCGTTTTTGTCCCTAACTTTTGTAGTACAACATATTGACTTTTAAGGACAATATTTTAATTTAAGGTTAATAATTTCGTTGTAATAAAATACCATGGAAACATACATCGAACAAACAATATTCGTTAAAAAAGTAATTCTACTGTTTGATAAATTTGTTAAATAAAAAAATGTGATTATAAAATTCATTGAAGCGTGTTTCTGTAAAATATGTTTCATTCAAGTAAATAGTAGTTGAAACAAAAATATTTGAAATAAAAATACGAGGACCAAATATTATGTGAAACATTTTCTGGGAAACGAAATTCTGTGAAACTTCTGTCTGCGAAACAAGGTGACACCGATATTTAGTTTTTGAGATATGGGACTTTTTCACCAACATGCAGCAGTAACTTTGTTTTTCATTAACTTACTATGAAAAACAAATTTAGTTTTACGGTTGAGTGGAGTTTACTACTGGATGATCTTTCAAAATATTGTCACTATATTGTTTGGGGCTATGGAACCCTGTGTGCGAGTAAGACTCGCACTTGGCCCGTTTTTGTTCTAAACCTACTCTTATAGCCCTTCACGTTCTTACTCGACACTTTTCTCACGACATTTTTTTATTCCTACGTATCACAGGCTGAATTTCCGAGACGGGGAGATAAGGGCAGGGCTTAACCGCTGTAGCTAGAAGAAAACAGTCTTAAGAGTCTTTCCTCAATGTTTTGAGGAATTGCCAATTGCATTTGGAGAAATGGAGTCACTGCTTCGTTGATCTAGTAGTCGTGAGTGCGATCGCCGAGCATAAGGTCTCGGGTTCGATTCCCAGCGAGCGCAAAGTGATTTTGGGTTTTCCATTAAGAATTTTTCAGTAGCAGCCATGGAGTCCAGATTTGTGCACGTTTGATGATAATTGGCTCCCTCCCTATTATATGAGACTTCATAATAACTGGTTAAGTTGCCGTGGCGTACATTTCCTATAGCTCTGTGAATCGAAAGAATTCAAGTACATACATTGTATATGTGAATCGTTTCCTAGCACGTTTGTAGCGAACGGTCGGGTCTGGCAATCGATTTTCACCCACATCCCGCTATCCGATTGAGTTGAAATATTTGCGTATTCGCGAAGTTGGATGTTAGGTGATACAGCCGATTATATGATTGAAGAGTCGTGGTTAATGAAAGACATCTGCTCTGGATAACGTCTCGATTTATTCTCTGTTCGCATAGTCAGCGTACATGATGTTGACATATTGCTTACTTGGCTAATCCATACTAATAATATAAATGCGAAAGTCACTCTGTTTGTTTGTTTGTTACCTTTTCACGACTAAACGGCTGATCGGATCTTAATGAAATTTGGCAAGAAGATTTCAACCTGGGGAAGGAAATAGGCTATATATCATCACGATACGACCAATAGGAGCGGAGCAGCAATGAAAAATGTTGCGAAAACGGGGAAGATGTGACGCAGACGAAGTTGCGCGGGACAGCTAGTCCTAAATAAGGTATTGTTACACATGCTAACAGAATAATACTAGTGATACTACCTAACGTGCATTAGAATGATAACGCCGAAAGAATTTTTAATCAGACATTTTGTAGCGTCTGATCAACAGATGTCGGTGTGTCTGAATGAGTTATGAAAGTTTTGTGAATGCTGTAATACTTTAACCTTACCAAAATTTTTGTTCTAGGCCAAAAATTTTCTCGGGGTCGTTGGGGAAATATAGTATCTGCCTACTACAGACACTCTATACTCACACTTATCATCCATATTCATACTTTTATTGGTTTTACATTAGCATTTTACGAATCGTTTAGTTTTTATAAATATTTTCTTAGTACTCTTTGTTGTGACATAACTTGTCAGTTGTCATTTACTTTTATTTTTAATTGTTACCAGCCAAACTCTCTATGAAGGTTTCATTTAGATTATATATTACTAAAAATTATTATCATCAATTCGTGAGTTCAATTGTTGTATTTTATAGTTAATTGCGAATATTTGTTGTGTAAAGAAATTCTGAGTTATATTTATAAAATATTATGTGCAGGGTTTTTGACCAATTGTTACTGGCTGCTTTGAATACTGGCAGGTTGCGTCTTACTAAAGCGCAGCAGTTTTGAATCTGAGAAAGAAATTTGAAGAAAGAAACGGAGGATCAGGGCAGAAAAGGGGATTTCTGCCCTGGTTCAGTCTGGAGACAAGAAATCAGTTTAGTCTGAAGTTAATAAATCAGCTAAGTTTAGAGTTTGGAGTCAAGATCTCAGTCATATCTTGAATTTTGAGCACAGCCTAGTGGAGTTAAGGAGTGGTCTTCATTTGCTGCTGCCATGGCTGCTGCTAGCTGCTGTGAGGAAGCTGCTCTGCGAGCTGACGAGCCTGGCACTGGGGCGGTACGTGTCTGCTGGTGGGTCCTGCTAAGCCTCCCTGCATCAAGTTCGTCGTGGTCAAGCTCATCTTGATCAAGCCAGCTTTCTACATTTGGATGTTTGTCTTCAGTTACTATCACGCTCAGAGATTTGCGGAGACATTCAAATCATTCCCGGTTAACCTGCCCTTCACTTTTTTATTAATTTATTGTATTTTTCATATCATCATTTATTAAATTCATTTTCCCCTAATAACCTTTTTTAATGTACAATTCTACTTACTTCCTTTTCATCTTGAGGAAGAAGTAAATTTGTTACATTTTGTGTCCGCACGAGTCGATCTTTAAGGTTAAGCCGTGCTTGACGAGGTTGGTCCGTGGATGGGTGACCATAATTACATACCGAGTTTCTTCCGTGCCTCGGAAAGCACGTTTAGCCGTTGGTCCCGGCTGTCATTTGTAGATCGCTAACAGTCGTTACGGATTATTTCGAACCCGCGTAGTCAGAAAAGTCTGACATTCAGTCTAACCAAGGGGTATCGTATTACCCAGTTACTGGGTTGTGGAGGTCAGATAGGCAGTCGCTTCATATAAAATAATGGTACTCGGCTGCATCCGGTTGGACTGAAAGCCGACTCCAAGATAGCTTGGGAAAAGGCTAGGCAGATGATGATAAACACGTGTAGAAAAGGTTTGCAGTTATTATTTTAGTAGGATATGCATTTGAAAACGGTTAGCAATCGTTGTAGTGATGGTTGCAAACGCGTTTTGACAAAGCATACGTAACTTTCCAAAAAACCGTTCTCAACCTCAGGAAAACATCGTGAGGAAACCGGTATGTCCTAGATCCCAAGATTCGTAGACATGCGACATCTACCGACCGGCACTGGGCCTGCGTGGTTGCTTGCAGTCTCCCTCTATATAATAATAATAATAATATAATAATTTATTTCAATAATCGGATAACAGAAATCCATAGTGTTAGTAACATACCTTATACCTAGTGTTAGTACACAATAACAATGAGCTTGAGAAGCATTCTGCACAGAAGATGAACAAGTTTTTACTCGATCATCTTCTCCACAAAATGCCTCATAAAAGGGGAAAACACACTCTCGGCCACTGTTTTTAGGATGCTGTTACTACTGGCCCGGGTTCTAGCTGCCAGCGACGCAATTAAGCAATATAAGGTTCCATTAAAATTAATGTACAAATAACACAGCGTTAGTACCTCTAACCAAAGATACCAAAACAAAAAAATCATAGATTAAATTGATTTTATTTTGAGCTAAAACAATAAATTGGCCGGCCCTCTAAATTAAACACATCCATATTATTCATATTACGTCAAAATAAAACCACGTTAATCAGTGTTATTATAATTCGTTCATCTATTTTAATGAGTCCTTTTTGTCCCAGCAAAAGGAACTTTATAGTCTGATTATTGGCATAAACATAATAACGAAACCACTTGCTACCCAATTACGGTGCAAAGCAATATTCGCAGCGCAGAGGAATATATGAGAAATTGTCAAAGGAAAGGAGGAAGCATGTACTATATATACGGAGACACTTGCAAAAAACGATATCAAATCTCTCGCGCCAGGTTCTACGAAACTGCCCGTATTTGTAATACTAAATGTATTTAACATTACACAGTCTATAACATACCTTAATTTCTGTGGAATAAGATACATTTTGCAATGCATAAGCTGAACAGGAAACATTAGCTATTACTTTTGCTTGTTGAAGTGAAATCAACTCTAACGCGCAACATTAAAGTTGATTTTCGAGTGAAGTATAGTATCGCTTTATTCAATAATGTTTGAGTGAAATATCAAAGAAGATTGCACTGTATTTTGTAAGGCGTAAAGTATGTTTTCCAATGTTAATAAATGTGGGGGGGTAGCTACCGGTTGTACATTTGCAGTGATGTCTTAAGGGTGGCAATTTGTTTCCACTGCTAGTTCTATAAATAGGTTTATCGTGTGAAAATGTACTTCCTGGGTGAAGAATCTAGCTTTGGAACGTAAAGTTATTTCAGTGAGAATGTGATTTATAATGCGTAGCCTGGCGTAGCAAAGTGCTACGGCGGCGTAGCAGGCGTAGAGTTTTGCTACGTCGTAGCGATTGTTACGAAAGTTATCATTTTTTTTTTCATCTTATGTGTTTATTTACTTAAAACTTACAAGCATCATGATTTTTATTAAATGCAATTTTTAGGTAATCTACAAGAATGAAATAATCAAATCCAAGTTATGATTATTTCACATCCTCGAACTGATTCTCATTAGGGCAGCTTAGCTCCTGGCCTAAGACTTCTAATATGATGTCCACTTATATTGTTAAATTTATGTAATACCAATATCTATAAAAATAATATACTTAATGGGTACCTATGATTTAGAGGATCTTATGTGCCAATGATCGACATTGCCTAAAATACCTCAAACAACCTTTGGTAAGTTGTTTGTCTTGGGTCCATATTGGCTCACCTAAAGTTCTTAACCTGAAATTGTTCTTCCTAATGATTTGTAATCCGAATGATCACTCTTCCTAAAATTTTTCATCCTAAAGTTTTCATTCATACTATTTGTAGTGCTACCGGCGATGTTCATAACACTCATGTTTCCGAAAATTGTAATCAATAATATCATTATTGTAAATATATTTCAACTCCTACTGTTTTTTATCATAACGCTTTTATCCCTAAACATACCTAATTACCCAAATATTTTCACTCATACTCAGAAAGAAACATTTACCAAGTGTAATAAATAATATATAATATGTGGGTAGAATATATATATTTATAGTGCCCCCACCATTAAAAGAATATTTAGAAAAATTTCGCGACCAATTTCGAGGTAGCGCTCGCCGGCCGCTGCCGCGGCACCGCTCGCTACGCTCGCTCGGCTCACGCGTAGTTGGTCACAGTTCTAACCTAACCTAACCTATGGATATCTTTGCGGGTACACACCGCTTTAAATCAAATTAAAGAAGACACTTTAATTATTTCTAAACAAAAAAGATATGACTTTGAATAATAGTGTAAAAGATGGTTATGATGAGAAAATATAGGAAAACAAATAAAAGTATAATAGATGATTATTGCTACTGACATTATGAAGTCGAATGCTTCGGAATCAGAACATTAGAGACAGAGTAGTTAGGAATTGCGATTGTTAGGATGAAAAATGTTAGGAAGAACATTTTCGGATTTCCAATTATAGGAGTTGAAAATTTAGGTGAACTTTGGCGCACCCGTTTGTCTTTGAAGCGTTTTAAAACACTCACAATACCAAAACCAAATATCGACCCACATTAGCCGTACCGTCTAACAATGTTAACGGACCACCTCCCCGTACATCACAATCCCCTCTCCCCCTCACCCCTCGATCCCAACGCCCCGTACCCACCTCCCTCATCCCTCTGACACAGTATTCGGGTCATCGACATCAGCTGGCAAGACCGTATCACAGTTAGCCCGGTAGTACTGTCAACCACGATCTGAACGTGACAATTTGACGCTTACAGCGCGTTTATGTCTTTGTCATAAGGGTGCATTTTGTAGTGCATTTTTTAAATTGAATGTGGTTGACTGTATGTATAGGACGTAGATTTAGTATGATTTTTACGTATGTTTGTTACTGTGTTTTGTATGATTTGTTGAGTTTTTTTAAGGTTTGGGACAAATGGAAATCGGAATCTTTTTAATTAGACTTTATTGTTTTCGTTATGACAGTTTGGCAAAGGTTTTAATCGTCTTTGAGATTTGTGGAATAGTGTCTAAATAATAACAGTCGCTCGGGTCGAGCTTCAGATTAGCTAGGTAGGCACCTAGGCATGCTGTGCTTGCTTGACTTCTGGCTGCGGATGGGTGACCACCCATTACAAACCGAGTTTCCTCCGTGCCTCGGAAAGCACGTTCTTTGGTCCCAGCTATCATTAGTAGATCTTTGACAGTCGTTATAGGCAGTCAGTGGCCGAAAGTATGACAACCGGTCTTACCAAGGGATACTGTATTACCTATGTGCTAACTGGGTTGTGTAGGTCAGGTAGGCAGTCGCTCTCTGTAAAATACTAGTATTCAGCTGCGTCTGGTAAGACTGAAAGCTGACCCCAATCATTTGGGAAAAGTGAAGGGAAGACTCGATTATTATAATCCGGCTTAACGTTACATACTCGAAAAACTTTAATTCTTGTTTTACAATAAAAGATAAAAACGTCAGACAACCGCTTAAGAGCGTTTATACCTTACGGCATTTCATACAAACTTAAAACGACTGAACAGATTTTAATGAAACTTCGTTCGCATAAGCACTATACATAGGTCTAAAAAGTTACTAAAAAACATTTTCGAAAAATAATGTTACAGCAAAATTAGACCGATTATTAATTATCTATAGAAACAGAAATTTCCAATTATCTTCATTTTTAAAAGACATTTCGAAAATGTTTTTTTGTAACTTTTTAGACCTATGTATACTGCTTATGCGTAGGAAGTTTCATTAAAATCTGTTCAGTCATTTCGGAAAATAACGACTTGAAAGTTTGTATGAAATGCCGTATATATAAACGCTCTTAAATGAGGATTTAATAACCGCAGTTCTCTCGTAGTAATTACGAGACAGCACGGCGCCAGCTATTCATGCTCTTGACATAATCCTCGTCGACGCTCACGGAATTAAATTATGGAACCTACTTTCTATGCTGTACTAGAATCATGCAATCTTTTTAATGAAAATGTCAAATTCACACGCCAAGCCACACGCAAAGTGCTTGGTTTTGAAGTAGGATATATTGTACAACAGCTTCTAATGTAACGAAGGCGAGCATTAAGGAAAGATTTTTGAAATATCATCCCCCACTAAAGGAAATTATTGGGGACCAGCTTTTGCCCGTGGCTTCCTTCGCGTTTATTTAGAATTTGAGAATAACCGACTCAGATACGTGGTGCCATCTATTAACATACGAACGTTATTGTTGTTTTCCTCGGGAACAGTACTTTTTTTCGGGATGAAAGGTACCCTATGTTTCTGTACACCTGGCAACGTATATGCAAAATTTCAGGATGATCATTTCAGTGGTTTAGGTATGGAAAGGTAACAAACAAACAAACTTACTTTTGCATTTATAATACTAGTTAGGATAGGATGAAAGTTTGTATCGAAGATCGTCATTTTTAAAAGCTTTTATTTAACTTGCAATGTATGTATGTATGTTTGTTACGGTGGATTCTTGGAAGCTAAATTAGAACCACTTTCCGATGTCCAATTGAGCTGAAATTTTGCACACACCTTTGGTTCTGGTGACAATACATTTTTATGACAGACATAACTTAATCCTGCAGCCAGGATCGTCTCCTCACGAGAGAACTCCTCAACGTTTAATAGCACAGACACGAAACTTTGCGTACGAGTTCATATTTGATAGATAACCACGATTTGTATCATAAAATTATCCTGCAACCAGGATCGTCTTCTGACGAGGGAACTCCTCAACGGTCAATAGCACAGACACGAAAATTTGTATGCACGTTCATATTTCATGGATAAACATAAATTCTATCATGATCTCATCCTGCAGCCAGGATCGTCTTCTCACGAGGGAACTCACCAAAGGTGAATAAATAGCATGGAATGAAAAAAGTGTTGAGATTGTGATAATGATGTGTGGTCAGAAAAGATTACGGCAAAACTAAAAATGTTAAAATAAAATTAGGTTAAAAAACCTTTTAAAAAAAAGCTTTTATTTAAATGCTCTAAAAAGAAGAAAATAAAATTTTCTTTTAAACTTTTAACTATCAACTTATAACCTCATTTTGTATGATCATAAAAGCTTGTCGCGAGGTTTGTGTATGTACTCGTACCCATAAGTATTTAATTAAACTGAAATTTAATAAAAAAAAGAAAAACTTAGTAGATTAAGTTACTCAATTAAATAGGTCCTAGTTTATTTACACAAGTAAACCTCATGTGATGGTTTTCCTTTCATTTAATTTATCATGTTTGTTATAGAGATTTGATCCTTATGATTGACCCTATCGATCGATAGTATAAAAGTACAGGAAATTATTTTTTCGATCTTAGCTGGTTCGATTCCCGAGTGTAGCAAGTAAATTATCGAAAATCTATTAATGCAGTTTTGTTTCTTTTTAATAATAAAGGAATGTTTTCTTTGAGTAAAATTTGCTATATCCAGTATTTAGAGTGCTTTCCCTCCAGATGGCATTGGAAAATTCCACCCTGGATACAATATACTTAATTAAACAATAATTAAATAGTTACAGCTTAGCCGCACTTGACTTAAGTACTTTCATCGTCATCACTCGACTGCCCTTACCCCAATATATTTTGGGGTCGGCGCAGCATGTCTTATTCTTCCATACGTCTCTATTACTCCTCATCTCATTACTCATGACATAATAATGCCTCTAATCACCGAAGAGGCAAAGGTGTACTGATTAGTACACCCACATTTCAGCAATGGGGGTGAAGACTAGGTAATGTAAACGACATTCTATTTTGTCCGTCCGGCAGGTAATACAAAAATATTAGACACGTATTTTTGTTTTTATCAAAATATATAAAAAAAAACTAAGTTAAAACTCATTAAAGTTGGAGAGTGGGGGCTTACTACGTCACAAGTAGGTATAAAAATTACCTACATGACATGTGACGTCATGTGCCATTTCAACTCAATATATCTCAAATAGCTCTAGAGGAGCTCGTGGCTAAATAATAACAGCCGCACGGATCGATCTTTAAGGTTAAGCCGTGCTTGCCGAGGTTGGTCCGTGGATGGGTGACCATAATAACATACCGAGTTTCCTCAGTGCCTCGGAGAGCACGTTAAGCCGTTGGTCCCGGCTGTCATTTGTAGATCTTTGACAGTCGTTACGAGTAGTCAGAAGCCAAAAGTCTGACATCCAGTCTTACCAAAGGGTTTCGTATTACCCAGTTACTGGGTTGTGGAGGCCAGATAGGCAGTCGCTTCATGTAAAATACTGGTACTCAGCTGCATCCGGTTAGACTGGAAGCCAACCCCAAGTTAGTTTGGGAAAAGGCTAGGCAGATGATGATATCTCAAATACGTGTCCAATAATTTTCAATAATCTAACCAACAAACAAAGAAAAAAAAAATGTGATTACTCCCTATTATGTTTAAGTCCCATGTAATAGAGGGCGAGCCTTTTGCCATCAATCGGGCACAAATATCCGTGACTGCTACTTAGAAATTCCTGATGGATAAATCCAATAACACTTTGCCCGACCTTGGAAAGGAACCGAAGACCTCATGCCTCGCGGTTGCGAACCACTGGACCAACGAGCCAGTCAATGAGCCATGAGTCACCTCTTTTCCAGCCATATCATCTTCCACACAGTTCATCAATCATTAATTGCTCTTCCCTACTCTTATAGTTGTGAACTAATTATAGAAGGTAAAAACCGGGGTTTTATCATCGCAGTTCTCTTGAAGTAATTAGTAGACAGCATGGCGCCCGCCACATAAGCTCTTGACGTAATCCTCGTGGCTTCACAAAGCTACGGATAAATATGAAAGCATTTATGAATCTTGTTTTCTCTACTGCACCAGAAGAAATGTTATCAAAAAATTTGATTCTATGTCGCAGATAAAGATAGTTTTACTTGTCTTAAAATGCGTATACATACAAATTAAGCATGCAGGATGTCACAATATTAATAGTACGTACATGGTTCACTCGCAACAAATTTATAAAATTTACAAAAAAAATACAGTAATACATTACAAAATGAAAACGAAATAACAAAGTCGCTTCAAAACGTACCTACATTACTATGTACTAATGTGTGACTGACTACTGTCAGTCATACATTGATAGGTCATAATTATAAAATAAATTATTGGAAAGTGTAAAAAAAAAAAAAAAAAAAAATAAGAAAAAAATTAAAAATGTCAAACAGTGTCATTCAAAAAGTCATTTATATTATAATAACACTTATCTGTTAATAAATTTCGAATCTTTTTTTTTTTTATTGGCAATGTTTTATATGACTGTGGTGGTATTTTGTTATAAATTTTAGGAGCCATACAGAACGCCATTAGTGACGCCTTAACACGTAATCAGATTATAATGTTCCCAATGCTGGGATGCAGGCCTCCTCTCTATGAGAGGGAGTGGACTGTTACCCACCACGCAGGCCCAATGCAATGTGGGCTTATCGATGTCACTATGTCTTCGTTCATTCATTTTTTTTTAAGACATACCTCCTCACGATGTTTTTCTTTCCCGTTTTGAGACCAGTGGCGATGAATTAAATTGCCTGGATTCTACAGAACATATGATAACATTTATTTATTTTTTCAGGCAACTTTATCTCTTTACAGACAAACATACATAAGGCAAGTACAGTCAGTGAGCAGCATTACCTGACCCATTTGCCTCTCTTTGGCTTTGTGAGATGGGTCAGGTAATGGTGTGGGGCACTGTACATAGAACGATACAACTATGTCAGTAACACTTCACTTGTGCACTATGTCACTGTGCGTTCATGCGGTACTTGCGCGTGGAAGCGACATAACATCACTCCCTGCGGCCAAAAGTCCTCTTTCAAGACAAGGGGCAGAAAACACGTTCGTTAAGCATTCGAAAACACAGATGCAGGCAGAGAGTTCCACTCCTTTGCTGTGCGCATTATGAAAGACGTTAGAAAACGCTTAGTGAGAATTGGTGGAAAAGCAACAAGATAGGGATGGTAACTTGCAGTGCGTCTAGATGTCCGATGGTAGAAGGGGGGCGGTGGGATGAGGTCGTGGAGTTCTTGGTCATACTCACCAAAAAACAGCCTGTAGAAGGCCGACAAGCAGGCGACCTTGTGGCGCTGAGCCAAGCAATGAAGCTTGGCATCCACAAATTTTACGTCGTCAATCAGCCTCTTTGTTCTGCGTTCCACCGAGTCAAGCGCGGTAAGCTAGTATTTAGCTGAGCCATCCCAAAGGTGGCTACAATACTCCATGCAGGATCGGACTTGTGCTTTATATAGTGTTAAAAGCTGTCCAGGCCTAAAGTATCGCTTCACTCTATTTAGGATGCCCAGCTTTTTGGCCGCAGTTTGGGCTTTGTACACAATGGTGGCGCAGAAGTTGAGTTGATTGTTTATTCTTTTAACACTTTATTTTTATTTTTTTTCCGTATCATCACTTGGGCCATATTTTTATTAAATAATACCGTGAGATAACATTTAAAAAAAGTCACAAGCTGAGATAGGGGCCTTTGGCCTTTTGGCCAATTTAGTTAATATTTATTTGTGTCGTATTTTTTAAATTATTTTTTCATCCCATCTATTCGAAAAGGACGACTTGGTTCGCCTTTAAGTGCACCCAAAGGTAGTGTTTTCTTTACGGAACTTTTAGCGGGCAGTAATGAGTTTTTATTCCTCTTTATTTCAAAAAGTGCGCCGCAATAGTATATTGTGTATTAAGGGCGGTAAGTAAGGAATTACGATCGAGGCTCTAGTAGAAGCCCGAAGTCGAAGACTGAGGGCTTTCTGAGTCGAGGTTCGTAATTCCCGTACCGCCCGTGAAACATACAATGTTTTTCATCACACTTGCGAGTTAATAATTATGAATATACACAAGTCAGCACATATTATTACGAAATACGTGAACTGATTTGCGGATGGCGGGCTGTTTGCCCACACCACAGATTATACAAATGTTTTGTTCAGAAACGTTAACGGCAAATACTTACCTAGATATACAGCCATGACGGAGTATAAAAAAAAACGACGTTTTGATACAAAAAACTATCGATTATTTAGATTTTAGAACCTTAGTTGAGTAATTAAATAACATGTAGCGAGATTGAATGAAATTCCTGTTTAAATAACATTTTAAGACAATTTTTCAATTGCGTGTAAACTCCTTGCTTGACCTGTGTGCTGTCATGCTGTGCTGTAAATTAAAAAAAAATTACTTACCGCCCTAGGGTTTTATATGGGGCATTACAGCCAAGTTAACCTGTATGTTATGACACTGTTTACGTGCAAGTGTGATGAAAAGATCATTGCGGCGCACCTTTTGAATTTGGAACATCTTAGTGTTCAGCGCCAAAGAAATCGAACGCAAATATTGTTTGAATAAAGACTGGCTGGTACGACGGCCCATAGCCGCGCCGCCAGCTGAATAACAATAAATTGTCATAATTGCGAAAATATATCAAATTTTAATATAAGTTAAGTATTAGTTGTTTTATTATTAGATATCATTTAATTTCAATTTAGTTGTATCTATGTTTTATTAAATAACAATATTACAATAGAATACGAGGCGACTGTTTTCTCATAGTGGGTGATGAAAAGCAGAGTGTATCACTCGGGCGAAAATATATTTTTGGCTCGGGCGACGTACTTTGAATCCCTCGCTACGTTCAGGATTCTACTAAAGAATCCCTCGCTACGCTCGGGATTCTACTCTAGAATCCCTCACTTCGCTCTGGATTCAAAAAAGCGCCCTCGCCGTAAAAATATTATTTTGCTCCCTTATGATACAATCTACTATATTCTGATGTTTTCTGCTATACGAGATAAATAAATACTTTTTATTTCTTTGTTTGCCTTACAGTTTGTAAGTCAGGGTCGTTACCAGTGGGTCACCCATTGCCCTCATTAATCGCTTATATATTACTAGACAGCATGGCGCCCACGACTAATGCTCTTGACGTAATCCTCTTAGCTACTGACATAGCTTATATGCAATGAAATATAAAAGCAAACTTTGCTACCTACACCTAATAATATAAAGAAATTTTAAGATACTCAGCCTCGTCCCTATGTTGGATGCAGCTGAATACCAGTATTTTACATGAATCGACTGCCCATCTGACCTCCCAACCCCAGTTAGTCTTGTGTTATACGATAGCTCTTGGTAAGGCCCGAAAGGGCCACTGACTACCTGTAACGACTGTCAAGATCCACAAATGACAGGCGGGCCAACGGCTTAACATGATTTCCGAGGCACGGAGGAAACTCGGTATGTAATGATGACGGCTTGCAGTCTAACCGGACAGCTGAATACCAGTATTTTATATGGAGCGAGTGCTCTTCTGACGTCTAAACCCCAGTTAGTCTTGTGTTATACGATAGCCCTTGGTAAAACTGGTTGTTAGACTTTCGGGCCACTGACTACCGATAACGACTGTCAAGATCTACAAATGACAAGCAGGCCAACGGCTTAGCGTGCTTTCCGAGGCACGGAGGAAACTCAGTATGTAATGATGGTGACCTATCCACAGACTGACCTTGTCAAGTGCGGCAATAATTAATAACCGTCCAATGTAATTGTAGTGGTTTTTTAACACAATAATATAAAACCTTTTAAATTGTACAGTACTCACATCCACTTCAAATCGTTCCACGAAAACGAAGTCGCGGGCAATAGCTGGCTATAGTATATATTGGAGCCTAACATCTACTATATTGTTTACTTCTTATATTATTTTTTAAATCTCATTCTGACAAATTTTATGTAGATTTACTTGTTTTTTTGTTGTGTTTAACCAATAACTTGTGGTGTGGTATATAAACTGAAAATATAAGTTGGTTATTAATAAATTAACTTTATATTCATAATTGTTACAATATTAACTTGGAATCGCCAAGACACCTTACCTTATGATATACGTAGGTCAACATAAGTTTCTACCGAAATTACCTGTGTTTTTTTTTTAATAACCGATGAAAAATGTCTATGGAGGGGGGGGGGATTCACAATGATGTATTCAGTATGTGGTAAGCATTTTCGCGTCGGTGCACAGTGGAACGAATGTATGGGAGCGGTTGGACGTAGACATGTCCGAAAAAAAAGAGTAAAATTATGCCAAACTAATGATGCCATCTTATTCGATTACTTAATGCCTTCATAACTTGTGGTGATGAATTTCTTCATAACTCCCATATTTCGGGAGTAATTTGAGAAAATGTGAAATTTTACTATGAAAATGAGTGTATCGAGCTCTCTCCCTCCTGATTCCGGGCTTGTTTCAAGTAGCGGTCTCTAATATCATAATGCTAATACTAAGAGCTATATTTAATACTAAGACACATAGTGCGCCAAATGTGCACTTTCTGGGATAAAGAGTGATGTTTATTTTATAACACAATTTTTTTATTTTTTGTTTATTTTGTTGATTAAAACCGTTTTTCTAAAGGTTTACCTTATTACAATAACATTTCTGAGCAGCCAATTAGAGAAGATATAAGCTAATTAGGATATATAATTAGGGACTTAAGGTTTACATATAAAACTGATGCACTAATGATTACTGATAAGAACATTGCTATTATTTAATTACTAAATGGCTCTTAATACACTAATTTAGCATGCATCATTTACTAATTATCACAATAACTAATTACCTTGCAATATTTAACAAAGGATACCTGGGATACCTGGATTTTATATAAATAGGTCACTATTAGTAACTTTAAAATCAGTGTTGATTTACACCTCGTTGTATCCAAGCTAATCTCGCAATGTATTTTCCAAATTTTAATACAAATCTTGATATTCACGTTGCTTTATGCGCACGCGCACATAAAGATTTACGCGACTTTAACTATTTGTTCAGTGTTTTAAAAGATAACAGTTGTGTTCAGTTATGTGAAAGTGCTGAAACAAGTTTAAAAGACTGGTGTCGTCGATTTTGCTACCGCATTTATGCAAAATGGACACAGTCTGGAAGAAGCACAGATAAGTTTCGGAAGAAACATGAGATTTGGCTACAGGCTGCAATTCAATGGCCGGAATTACAGAATGAAAATATGGAACCTTCTACAGAAAATATAAGTGACGTCATCGAGCCCATAATTTCTCCTGCTAAATCTAATGCTTCAACTTGTACACATCCTAGTCCTCGTAAATCTTTTGAGGACCTTAGTAACCGGCAAAAAAGAAGACGCACTGAAGATGGTCTTTCATGCAGCAGTAGCAGCGCTGAAATTATGTTTTCGGCCGAAAGGGCGCTTCAAAAGGCAGGACAAAGCGATACAGCTTATGTTATGAAATACTTGACGGAGAATCCAGAAGAGGCCTCAAAAATCAAAGCCTTCATTGAAGGTAAATCAATTCAGGTACGGGAAATATCCCCTTTGAAGGCATTGGCTCTTTATGTATCGATGAACTTATCGAAATGGCGCTATAACACTCTTCGGGATTTCAACACTCAAGAAGGAGCTCTTCAATACCCGAGTTACTACATGTTGGTTAAAGAAAAAATTAAGTGCTATCCGGCCAAAGAAGATCTCACAGTTACAGAGAGCTCTGCAAAAATCAAATTACAAGCCTTGATGGATTTAACCTCAAGAAGACTTATTAGGTCGTTAGAAACCCCTGTTGATCCCAATCAACAGCTCGTATTGACCAGCAAATGGGGTTTTGACGGATCATCTAGCCAAAGCATTTATCATCAAAGGACGAGTGAAGATGAGCAAATCGATCTTGCTAGTAATTTTATGATTAGTCTTGTACCACTGCGGCTCGTCTCAAAAGGTGTAACAATTTGGGAAAACGAGCGACCATCTTCCACTTCATTTTGCCGGCCAATATTGTTTAAGTTTATAAAGGAAACCAAAGAAAATGTGCAGAGAGAGATGGCTGAAATCGAAGCAGAGATTGAAGCCTTAACTCCATCCACCATCACTGATGGAATTAGTGTCAAACACCAACTGCTGTTGACAATGATTGATGGTAAAATTCATTCCATTATATCCAATACAGCAGCTTCAGTGTGTGACATATGCAAGGCTTGTCCTAAAGAAATGAATAATTTAGAGTTAATCAAAGATAAACACGCAAACGAGGACATGTATAAATATAGCTTAAGCACCCTTCACGCTTGGATTCGCTCAATGGAATGCTTATTACACATTTCCTACAAATTAGACATAAAATCATGGCAAGTAAGGGGTGATATAGCAAAAAGGCAAGTTGATGACAGGAAGAAAAGAGTTCAAGAGGCTGTAAGAAGAGAAACGGGCTTACTTCTCGATGTTGTGAAACAAGGCAGTGGATCCACCAACAATGGCAACTCGGCAAGGAGATTTTTTGAAAACTACACTAAATCTGCTGAACTGACCGGAATAGATGCTATGCTTTTAAGAAAAATCTGTGTGATCTTGCAGTGTATTTCATCAGGAGAGAAGATCAACGTAACTAAATTCCGAGAGTTCTGCTTTGATACTGCTAAGCTTTACGTGGAGTTATACCCATGGTATTATATGCCTTCTTCACTTCATAAAATTTTAATGCATGGGCCAGACATAGTTCAGAACATGTCAATTGTGCCCATTGGTTTTCTATCCGAAGAGGCATCTGAGGCTAGAAATAAAGATTTTAGAAAATATAGAGAGGGGCATTCTCGAAAGCATAGCAGTATCTCATGCAATGAAGATATTATGCACAATCTTTTACTGTCTTCTGATCCACTTGTTACAAGTATCCGTCCAAAAGGAAATAAGTTTGTAAAAAAATCTTCTTTTAAGGAATTTTATGAGCTTACGGATTCTGAGAAAAGTGATATCGAATTTGTTAACATAAATGATTTAGCGGACATCGATTCTGAATTTGAATTAATTGATGATGATGATGATGACGAAGATAATTAAATGATGTTATTGTTTTAAAATGTGTAACTTAGTAAATTAGAGCTTACATCTTAATTATTTATTGTACTTTTAATGAAACTAGGTAATTTATTATCAACTTACTTAAAAGTCATACTCTCATCAGTTCTTGTGAATATTTTTGTTAATATATATTTCTGTATATATATAATATATTTATAGACCTCTTAATAAGTCTGTCTGCGGTTTAAAGTAAATACAAATGGGGAAAAAACGTTTTTTTTTTTTAAATTTTCATTTCCTTTTATCCCAGAAAGTGCACATTTGGCGCACTATGTGTCTTAGTATTAAATATAGCTCTTAGTAATAGCATTATGATATTAGAGACCGCTACTTGAAACAAGCCCGGAATCAGGAGGGAGAGAGCTCGATACACTCATTTTCATAGTAAAATTTCACATTTTCTCAAATTACTCCCGAAATATGGGAGTTATGAAGAAATTCATCACCACAATTTATGAAGGCATTAAGTAATCGAATAAGATGGCATCATTAGTTTGTCATAATTTTACTCTTATTTTTCGGACATGTCTACGTCCAACCGCTCCCATACATTCGTTCCACTGTGCGGTGTCCCTTACATCTTGTATGGAATTAAGGGTATAAATCACACACACACACACACACACACACAACTCTTAACGAAGCCGAATAGCACGTTTTCTTCTGACCATTGTGATCATTTTGTTGTACGGTACCACATTTGGGAACTTTCTAGCCGTTTTTTTCCAATTCAAGTTTTTAGTGTTATAACTTTACTTTGAATACCTCCATAATGCATCCATCCGAACAAAATATACTTAGGATTACACCCGGTTTCACTAAAACTTGGCGACATATAAACTAGGTGACACCTAAATGAATGCCCTAATGTATTTGAGCATTCATTTAGCTGCACTCTGTTGAATTTTGCATGAAGCCTGTAAGAATTTCAACACTCGGTTCAGTGTCGAGAGTTGAAATTCCAATTTCATCGGTTACTGTCTATGGATATAGTAGCTGTATGTATGTTTGTAATGGACCTACGTATAGGTACAGTCTGGCTGCAGTCCCGGTTCAGTCGGCGCGTTCTGCGTCAGTGTGGTTTGGGAGTAGCGGGAAACAGACGCCCGCTATTCTGAAACCATGC
Source organism: Cerastis leucographa (assembly GCA_963082945.1). Taxonomy (NCBI): domain Eukaryota; kingdom Metazoa; phylum Arthropoda; class Insecta; order Lepidoptera; family Noctuidae; genus Cerastis; species Cerastis leucographa. The sequence continues at coordinate 976,003 of OY720369.1, read as the reverse complement.
TCCGAAATATGTTGGGTTCAGCTTCCAGTCTTACTGGATGCAGCTGATTTTTTTTAAACAGAGACAGTTTATCTAATTTATTAGAGATGCTGGAAAACGTTTTTAGGCACCGTCAGTTGATTTTTATTGAATACAAATTCGCATTATTATGTTTTTATCAAGTGTGGGATATGAATTGAAAAATGTAAAATTGTTTTTTTTTTAATGCGCTTCCATCTACTGTCAGTATTGGATTATTTTGATGTAGTGCAAATGAATAAAAGTGTTTTTTAAAACATTGTTTTATTAAAATCTCTAAAAGAAAATCATGTTTATCTATTAAAATTGTGAACGTGTATACAAAGTTCCGTGTCCGTGCTATAATGTGATGTGTGTGTGTATTTTTAATGATTTAAATGTAATGTGTCATATGTTTTTTTTTGTATTATTTTATATAGAAATATTTGAAAATATAAATTATGTGTACAGATTTAAATAACCTACTGGCTGCAGGATCAGGTCATGTGTTTCATAAAAATGTACTGTCACTAAAACCAAAGGTGTTTGCAAAGTTTCACTCGGTTCCCTATCCATTATATAACTTAGCATAATATTGTTTGGCATAATTATATTTTCGCATAATATAATTACGCATAACAGCTTACGCATAATTTTTTAAGCATAATTTCTGTAACCATAATAATGATTAAGCGTAATATTCTAAAGCATAAATTTAGTAAGCATAAAGTTCTAAAGCAAACCCTTTTTAAAGCATAATATCCTAAAGTATAAATTTATATTGATTTACGCATAATGATAATTATTAAAACATATTTTTATAGGTATTTGGGTTTTTTTTTCGCTGTAGTAAGCATGAAGCAAGCAAGCATACCGCCTGCAAGCAAGCATACTGCATGCAAGCAAGCATGCAGCAAACAAGCAAGCATGCAGCATGCAAGCAAGCATGCAGCATGCAAGCAAGCATGCAGCATGCAAGCAAGCATGCAGCATTCAAGCTAGCATGCAACATGCAGCAGGCTGGGTTTCTGTCACGGCTCCGGCGCTGCGGGCCTCTGGCGGCCCCACGCGTGCTAATCGTCGCAGACGGCTTTCGCTCACCACCGCAGCTTCGGCTTGTTGGCCGGCTTCGCCGGCCAACCTCAGCCGCGGCGGGTGGCTCGCAGCCACCTGCTCCTCAGCCCGCGGCCCGCCTCGCCCCTATGCGCCTACGCGATTTTAAATAACACTCTAGGGGTAGGACAAACAAGACCACGTGGAGTCGGTTTTGCAGCAATTCGGTTCTGTCACTAACTTTTGTTGCACAGCATATATAAATTATACATAATTAAGGACCACTGTTTCAATCAATTAACTTCTATCTGAGGAATAACCGCCATATTTATTTCTCATAATTGAAGTTAACTGATTGACATATTTTTTTATACAAAAACTGTCAAAACATCTAATATATTCTTCAGATAAAAGTTATCTCGCGATTGAAAAATCGTTTAAGTTACATAATGACATGTTATGTATAATAAATCATTTGCATGAAAATTGTTTTTATTCATATTAATTGTATGCCTAAATATTATTATGCTAATAGTCATTAGGCCTACTAACGTTATGCGAATCAAATTTATGCCAAAAAAAATTAGTCTTTAAGATGATTATGCCAACATAAAATGTATGCCTAAAAAAATTATGCCGAAGTATTATTATGCCAAAACAAATTGTGCCAAAATCGTTATGCCGAAGTATATTAGGACAAAGAACATTATGCGAAAAGAAGGGATCCCGTTTCACTCCAATCGGTTGGGGGAACTGATTTTAAATTCAATTGCAAGATACATACATACCAACAATGAAAGTAAAAAAAACAATCTTCTGAAAGATATGAGGATGTAATATTTTTTCTTTATAAATCCGATATTTTACAACAGACAAGTTGCGGCAAAATGCAAAACTTATGAAAAAAAAAAACGATTAAACTCGGTTAAAAACTTCTCATTTTGGGATGGTTTTAGAACAGTGGCCGTATCGTATTACCCAGTAACTGGGTTGTGGAGGTCGGCTCTATATAAAAAACTGGTATTCAGCTATATCAAGTTAGACTGGAAGCCAACCATCATACTTTGGACAATGATTTTGGAACAACGGGCGTCTGTTCGCCGTGACCAGTGTCCCTAAAACCACAGTGACGTAAGCCGCGGGAATACCTATCCGGCAAATTACTGTACTCATTTATCATATGTAGGTACGGTACGAACGCATGAATTTCAACTCATGACGCTGAGCTTAATAACGAAATTCCAACAGCACGTTTTTATATAGGCAAAGATGCTTCATGCAGTTACACTATATCTAGTATAAACAGATACGGTTTGCACTTAGATACAAGTTGCTAAGGTGCTGGAATTTCAACTTTAATCGCTGAATAGAGGGTTGAAAGTCCCAACAGTACCCATTCATTTAGGGATTGATTTAGCTGTTGTGGATATTTATTGCATCTCTTTCCCTTTCTGTCACTTAGAATTGCAACTCAATAAAGTGAGAGGTCCAATCGCAAACTGATACTTGCAACCGAACTTCTCGTTCCTTCAAATTTCGCCTTAACGTGACAGAATGAGATAGAGATCCTCCGAAACGTAGATCCTGATTTCACTCTGTTCGTAAAAACTGGCATTATTCACAATAATGACAGTACTCAGATGATAGATCTTTTTACAAACGTGAGCAAAAAAAACTTGAGAGGTGTCAAGGGACACCCGGATGGAACGAAGTTCCTTTCACGTACATAATATCAATACATTTTAGATTTAAGTTAGTGTGTGAAAAATAAAATATTTAATTTAAGGAAGATTAATCCTTAATTCGAAGCAATACGTCTTACTTAACTGCACAACCGAATTTGTACTTTGTAGTTCGGTCACTCAAAATAATAATCATATCTATCCTCACTCACATACACACCCCAATTGTACGTAATTTAAGGAAATTTCAACTTTATTTTAAAGAAATAAAACTTACAATAGCTTACTATAGCAAAAAGTGTCGTGACAACTTTTCGTAAGAATTTTTTCCGTCTAGCCCCCTTTCACAACGCGCGATAAGGAACTTCGTTCCAAAAACCAGTCAACCAACCAACCCGCACTGGGCCCGCGTGGTGGATTACAGCCCACTCCCTCTCATAGAGAGGAGGCCTGTGCCCCAGCTGTGGGAACATTATAGGCTGATGATGATGATGATGAGCAAAAAAAACAATTGATTTGTCAAATTAATATTCACAAGCTGTGTACTTTTGCCATTGTCTTTGACCGTTAATTTATTTTCTCCTTCTGATACTTATAACAACTCTGTCACAACCTGACCTCTGACCCCTTTATAGGACTGGTTGTCAGACTTGACTTAAGTTCGACTACCTGTAACGACTGTCAAAGATTTTGCAAATGACAAAATAGACAGAATGTTTAACTTGTTTTCCAAGGCACGGATGGTACTCGGTATGTATTGGATGGTTGTAGCGACCATAAAAAGCAACATACTACAAAAAGTACTACAGCGCCATCTAAGATGCGACGGGGGAACTAACATCAATTTCCTACAATTCGCAAGCAAAGTTTACATCGACTTTAGTATATATAGAGAAACCCGATAACAACTATCGGGCAGTTGCCCGCCAGACATAACACCTGTCTGGCCGGAGGATCCTCCCTTTTCAATAGAGCATTGAGGAACTTTACACCCTGTTCCTCATACCCCTAAATGGTGACCCATCCACGGACCGACCTCGGCTAGTACTGCTTAACCTTGAAGATTGACCCGTGCGGCTGTTATTGTTTAACCACAAGCCGCTCTAGATTAAACTATAGACAGACTATAGTAAGACCTAGTTTCTATGCTATCTAAATATGGAACTAGTGCATTCTTCCACGATTGTTTATAAGTTCACCTAATTTCGTATTCAGGTCAGACTTTTAGAATCTCTATAGATTTGTGAGAGTGAAATTATTACTATCTATACTAATATTATAAAACTGAAGAGATTGTTTGTTTGTTACGCGCGAATCTCGGGAATTACTAAGGAAGGCTATAGGCTACCAATAGAAACGGAGCATATATTATTTATTAAACACTTCAAGCACAAAGTACAGAGGTGGACTTATTGCCATAGGCATTTTCTACCAGTCAACCTTAGGGTGATGCAGAGACAAACAGTGGTCGGTGTATAAATGAAACTATTTGAAAAAACGGGGAAAATTTATTTTATTTTGACGAAGATAAAGTTTAGCGAGTCAGCTAGTAATCTATACAGATCTGTGAGAGTGGAATTATATTGGAGTACTAGAGAATGCTGAACCACTTTACCTATAAAACATTTTTAAATATTTTTACAGAAACTAATTTTGTTCCGACTGCTTCATTGGTGTAGTGGTCGCGACTACTGAGCATGACTGCATGAGGTCTTGGGTTCGACTCCAAGCTCCCGAGCTTGGAGTCGAACGAAGTCAAATTGTTGGTGAGGTTTTATTTCAGGAATTTATTTATTTATTTTCTCCATCTTACGACTATCTTTACAGGTTTACCTAATGCGATAGTGTACACCATAACAATATTAAATTTTGTAACTAATTACAAACAATACATTTTTTGTGAACTCACTCAAAGAACAATTAAATATATCTACGTCTACGAGGTTGAGCGTGCGGAGCGCACGCGTCAGTGGGGCCTCCCCTAACAAATTGGTCCGCGCGCGCGGCACCGCCAGCAAGCGTGGCTGCCGACGTCGCCCCACGTACCTGTCCGGAACACACAAACCTATGTACCCTAAAATATCTCAGTAGCAGCCACGGAGTCTGGATTTATAGGCTCGCCCCTTTTACATAAGACTTACAAAACAATAACTGGCGAAATATGAGTGTACTATTAGGGACACCTCTGCTTAACCCTTTAGGGATTACAGTTGGTTGTTATGTTGACAGTTCTAAATAGTAGGCATTGCTATAGAGAAATTACTAAGGTACCGATACAATACATTACTTATTAAAAAAAAATGTTCTGCAGTTACTCAAAATCAAAATCTTATTATTTCACATAGGCCTACATGGGCACTTGTAAAACGTCGACAAAAAGGTGCTCGGTTCGGGTTGGTCGTTTCCTATGGAGAAGAACCGGCAAGAAACTCCATGTTTACTCTTTTAAAATCAAATGGCTTTACAATTTTTCTGTTACAGCATTGGCACTTAAGTATGAGTGGACATCGTAGGCCCGACAATAAGTCGTTCCTTACTACACAACGTAGAAGAAGATAAAAAGTTACCAAGGATCTACGAATCTATAAGGCCTACAATGTCCATACATTTACAAACAATCGGTAAATAAGAAAAAGAGTCTATATAACAACAAAAAAGAAGATATTGCAAAAAGACTAGATTAAACAAGTGACACAAATGTTGTCATCCGTGCTGTAACTATTCTAAACAAAATGGTGTAATGAATAAAACTATTGTAAAACATCTGATTAAAAATAATGGAAGAAAAGTAAAAAAAAAAAAAATAAGATTGAGAATAGTTAGAGACATCCACACATTTGTGCCGTTTTATGAGCTACCAGGGAAGCTGCATGTGCGTAGGGGCTCAGGCCAAACTTCTCTATCTTCAACGTAGTCCTTAATTTTGTAATATGCTTTTTTAATTAGGACACGTTTGATATAATTTTTAAACTTTCCATCGGTCAGTTCTGTAACAGACTTCGGCAACTTATTAAGAAATGACTTGCTAAATTTAGTTAATCTAAATTTGGGTATTACAATTTCGTGTTTACTGCGTGTATTTATGTTATGGAAGTCGCTTCTAATTTTGAAAAGTCCTCGGTGTTTGCAGACATATAAAATATATTCTAAAATATAGAGTGAAGGCAGAGTCAGTATATCGATTTCTTTAAATTTTTCTCTGAGGGACTCGCGAGGACCCATTTTATAGATGGCGCGGACTGCCCTCTTTTGCAGTATAAAAATTTAGTCAACGTCTGCTGCCGATCCCCACAGCAGAATGCCATAGGACATAGTAGTTGAGTTATAAGAGTGAGTTATAAGTCGAGCTACACGATAACTGACAATTGCTTGCACTGACTGGACAGGTCCACTCAAATCTGTGTGGTTCTTTCTTCAAAAGACCATCTCAGACGCTAATCTGCATAGTCCTCATGTAAATTGAGCAATGTCTGGACTTTAAAAGAGCAACAAGTTAACAGAGAACCTCTGAGTTTGTTTCGGCTGTTTCTTCTCAGAGTAGTCAGGTACGAAACACCGGCCCCTCTAGTTTAAAAAAAATGACGTGTAAAAGTGTTTGTAAAAACCTATTTGCAAAATAAACATAATTTTTCATTTAATACTATGGAAATAAGCTTAGTATACTAACCTAGCTGTGGCTACATCAGTTAACTGCTCCATTTAAGTACATTTACTTTTTGTTGCCTGTTTGATAAATAAGACCTAAGATACTAAGCCCCTAATTCAGTCCCTTTTCATTTGGCGTCCACTTTGTAAGTAATATCCTTCATTTGATATCACGTAATGCCAAAATAAATACGAATCACGCGAGCATACATCATCTGAAAACCCTTTTAAAAAGCTAAAAAAAAAATGACAAAAAACGTGTCAGGTTTCAAAAATCCGTCGCATGGGAATCGAATCTAAGCCCTCCATTAAGAGAACGGCACGCAATCCGTATTGTAAACTTAATGTACACGATTTTTATGACACAAAACGGAATAATTTAGTCGGACATGAAATGGGCCCTTCTATTTACATGTAGCTGTTCAGAGTAGCTTCTGAGTACAGAGAAAGCTGCGGTCAATAATTTGGTTGGACATGTTTTGTTAATCAAAAATTTTTGATGTACCTGTTTCTGCGAAGGTGTAAGCGGAATTCTTTTTTATCTAGTAAATAGGAAAACGTTTTATAAAAAAACACTAGCTGTCCCACGCAACTTCGTCTGCGTCACATTTTCCCCGTTTTTGCAACATTTTTCATTGCTACTCCGCTCCTATTGGTCGTAACGTGATGATATATATAGCCTTCCTCGATAAATGGGCTATCTAAAACTGAAAGATTTTTTTAAATCGGACCAGTTGTTCCTGAGATTAGCGCATTCAAGCAAACAAACAAACAAACTCTTCAGCTTTATAATATTAAGTATAGATTTAAAGCAGTATTCTCAGTACTAAATATTATTATTTACTTAATGTATTTTAATGAATGACTACTCGTTGGTCGAGTAGTTGCAAGCGCGACTGCTGAGCATGAGGTCCTAGGTTCGATTGCTGGGTCGGGCAAAGTGTTATTGGGTTTTTCAAACATGAATTCAGCCGCGGAGTCTGAATTTGTGCCCGGTTGATGGCAATAGGCTGTCCCCTATTACACGGCATTTGAACATAACCCTTCGAGGTGTACAGGCTTGATGTTATGTTACGTAATAAAATAGGAGAACCAAAAATAAAACAAACAAAACAAAAACATTTGCGCACTAAAACATAACAAAAACAACAGTAGTACTACATGTGACACTACTCTGCACAGTTGAGAGAGCACGCGACTGACGCGGATTTATTTTTGTATAGTGTGGAAGAGGCTCTTGTTAAAGATTTATTAAAAGCTTGTTATAAATCCCTCTATATCCCTGGTGATGAGGTAAGTAGCAATAACATGTTATTATTTCAAGTAACAAGACTCATATACAGACAAAGACAGGATGAGTACAGGAGGAGGACAGGAGGAGGACAGGAGGAGGACAGGAGGAGGACAGGAGGAGGACAGGAGGAGGACAAGAGGAGGACAGGAGGCGGACAGGAGGAGGACAGGAGGACAGGACAGGACAAAAACGAAATGGGTATTAAAAGACCCTTAACATCCTGCCGTACACCGTGATTTTTCGTTCAGAATAAAAGTCGTTTCCCAGCAATAATTTTTGCGTACAGTTACTTAGTTTGATTACAGTGTGCTTGGTTGACGGCTTTGTAAAAGGTCCATTTACATTTTGTATACTGCTCTTTGAACAGATTTTGACAGATTTTCAAAACCAATTTTTTTCATCAAATAAGGCTAAACTTTTAAAACGTCAAAATCACACAAGACAGTCGCACAAAACAGTGCCCATCACCTTTTCCTTGTGTTTTAGTTGGAAGAAGTAGTATTACAGCGTTTACGTCGTATTCACATTGGGCTTACGGGTTTTGTGAAGTCTATTTTAACACTTAGACTTTATAAAAAACCAAGAATCTTGCGAACTCTAATTCGGACCAACAATAAAACCTAATCAGTGCGATAATCTTAACCAAGAACGGAAGTGCAGCAAGCCAATGGCTCATCACTGCAATGCAGCTTGAGTATCATACAGGCCTAAACATAGTGTTATTTCACCCTTTATATATAACTGGCTGCGTTGCAATTCACTTGTTGCTACTCACTACGTGTACCTACCTAAGAATCTTATACAAAGTATCAAAAAATGTAAAAAAAAAGATGAATGGCGTGACCAAGGGAAATAGGGATTCATTTTTATTATATAATATTACAAATGCGAAAGTTTGTGAGGATGTATGGATGTCTGGATGTATGGATGTTTTCTATTCTTTCACGCAAAAACTAATGGATGGATCGTGATGAAATTTGGCGCAGAGATAGATAGTAGTCTGGAATAGCACACAGCATTTTTATCTCGGTAGTACAATCCCGTGTGTCAATTACCGAACAATACGTGGGCAAACCCGTGGGCATAAGCAAGGCATCGATAAAAAGTCAAAACTGTATGACATTGTCATACTCGTAAGCTACAAAATACTTTGTAGAAGTACGAAACGCTTAGAAAGTGTCTGAAACAAACTGAAAGAAATCCTCTTGAAAATTATAACTATAAGGTACACCCAGTTCCTAAAAATATAAAATAAATTTAATTTACCCTTTCACAAAAAAAACCGTGAAGAAATTCCTAAATCAAAACACTGCAGAGAACAAAAATAATCGCAACATCTGTCATATATTCGCAACAATAAATCGCACTCCATACTAATCGTTTGGTCATGCATGCAATATAATTAGTTTCATCCTACCTTCACTCTCTGTTCCACTAATAGAAGCTTCCCATCCTCTCTCTCCCTCCCACTTGTAATAAACGTAGTTTGGTTATGCGTTATCTCGCTCGCACTCGTTTGTATAATTAGTTTGTTATCTGTTGTCTCTGTCGCTCTCATCTGTCGGATGTAGGCCGGGAGTCGGGATTACGAAATGTATTGTAAGAATAGTTGATTTGTTACGTTTGAAACTAGTGTTCTAGTTTTGTTAGGTGAATCTAATTACAAACTTGTTGTAACGCTTGTGAAAATTTCGTGGTTATTAGAGACGAAATGTAGTTCGCTTCAATGAATTCCTTTTGAAGTTTCACTCTATCAGTTATAGTTTTCTTTGCTTATGCCATAAAAGAATTAAATTTTACACAATTTAAGAAAAAAATGAAATTGTTCTTAATTGATAAATGTTATTACACTATTGACGAATACTTAAATGACGAATTAATTTAGAATTACGAATATTGAATTTTGAGATAAATTGTACAACTATATTGACATTATATAACTTCGACATTTTAATTACTTTGACATAGATTATTTTGACATTTTAATAATTCCTCATTTAGGTGTGACATAATTGGAGCTTTAAATAATATGTAATTGTTCAATTAATTTCAAATGTAATAAGTACCATAATTACGCATGATTTGATAATCCTCAGCTAGATTTGCATATCATATTTGTACGCCTCCTGCCGGCCTAGCATGACCGCCGTAGAAACGAGCTATGTCTACGGAAGAATCGACAATTTGACAGATATTTCTATCTTCCCAAGCATGGGGATATTAAGGATGTAGAAAAGAAATGTTTCTTTTCTTCAGTCGACACAAGTCTACAACGTCGAGCATGACGACCATATTTTCTCTTCTTTTGACATTTGGGGGTAGAAACATTACTTCTGACAAATGTCAAACTAGTCTTAATAAAAACTAAATACGAGAAATACGTTTCTTGGTTGCGTTGAGTTACGTTCAAAAGGTTGAAATGTTATGTAAAATATTTAGGTTTAATTTCGCGAAAAAGATCCAGGCCTGGATCCAAGATGCAGTAACACCATCCCGCCAACGAAAAATGAAAAACTCGTGCAATTGGCAACTTTTTTTTGTTAACTAAACGTAACCTTTTAACTTTCCATAGCAACGTCCCCGTTGCTATGGAAAGAATTTCTGTCTATGTCTTCGTAGAAACGCGAGTCGACGGTGCGCGCCATGCTCGGGCAGAAGAAATGACAAGTTGTAAAGAAAAGATTTCTTGTCGTTTCTTGGTAGAATAGAGATAGAACGGTCATGCTAGGGGGGCTGGCATAACATAGCGTTCATCAAACATGAAATCTGTATTTTTTTTACATGTTACAAGTTAACAAATAAAATTTTGGTTTGATTTGATTTGGTATTGGTTTAATGGCCAAGCCAAAGGTTCAATAAACTAAGAAATTCAGATAATGCAAAAAAACCCCAAAACAATCGCTTGCCGATTGCTGACAAAAAACTTCCACCTTTTTTCGTCCCTTAAAAAAAGTCCATCCTACCATTCACACGAATAAAACAGACCTACATTCATATGCCTCACTTTGATACTTTCATTTCGTGCGACAATATAAATTATTCATGAATTATTCACAAGGCGCGGTAGGAACGCGGTTTGTAATGATAAATGGTTTGCGTTTTGTCGGCGCACGTTTTTTGTCATATGACTGAATGTTATGTCTTACTTGCTGTACCCGCGACTTCGCTCGCGTGGAATTTCAGAAGTAGCCTAAGTTACTCCTTATTACATCAGCTATCTGCCTGTGAAAGTCCCGTCAAAATCGGTCCAGCCGTTCCAGATATTAGCCGGAACAAACAGACAGACAGACAGACGGACAGGACAGATAAAAATTGTAAAAAAATGTTATTTTGGTATCTGTACCGGATATACATTCATATGCATGTAGTAAAAAGCGGTTATTTTAATATTACAAACAGACACTTAAATTTTATTTATTTGTATAGATGTATATATAAGTTGCGTATTTTACAAGGAAATGTGGAGTGAGGAAGGTAGATTGTTATTTTTTTTTACTGTTAGATTTTTTACTCTTAACAGAAAATCACGCCTGTAATTCCCGAAGGGTCAGGCAGAGGTGTACCTAATTGTAGACCCAAATTACGCCAGTTATGTTTAAGTCCGATGGAAAAACCCAATAACACTTTGCCCGACCTGGGAATCGAACCTATGAGGACCTCATCCTCAGCAGTCGCGCTGTTGACCACTCGACCAACGACCCAGGAGACAGGCAGTCAATATATTTAAATCTTAGGTACCTTTATCGTCGGAAGGGGTCCGAGAGGGCCGATGCCTGCCAGGGCTGCGGGTTGTTCGAAAGAGATACCGCGGCCCTGGAACACAAAGGGCTAAGAAGGAACATGGATGGGTTTTAGTCAGTCAAGTCTGACACTCCCTCTCGCTCCGCCAAGAGTGGGGGGGGGGGTCATTTGATGATTTCACATCCTTTAAAAGAAAAAAAGGTACCTTTATCGTAATGGTATCTTCTTTGTAAGAAGAACCGGAAAACAATGTACAGTGCAAATCTATCTTTAACATTAACAAAAGACATAAATTATAAATGTATTTAGAGAGCTTTTTACTTCTGGGTAGCAACCACAACTGCAGCCATTCTTGGCAAGTCGGTGCATTGTAAAGAGGTTTGCGTTATGTTGCCAACCTTCGCTTGTCTGACGATCACGCCCCTTATCGATTTATCAATGGCAACTATCATAATTGTTAAACACTTGTAATGCGCAGTTAGGTATCTATAGATATTTTCATATTTGTGTTCATTGAGACAAAAAAGGTACACAGATTTGGTCTTTGACTAACATCCAGAAGTCCAAACACAAGTTTTGCTAACGAATAATGAAGCGCAGTATACTATGTGTTAAATTAACGGATTGCGTTCGAAACGCGATACCGCGCTCCAAAACAAATATAGCTAACGTGGGACAAAAGGTTGCCTAACTTAAATGGGACTGAGTAGGACATGTCTGCCGCATACATTGACAAACTGTGGGCCAAAGTACCAGGAAACTGTTGCCCAGACAAAGTCAGGCCGCCACAAATGAAACTGCGCGATGAACTGGATAGGTTCCGTCAGAACTGGAATGAGGATGGGCTGGTTCGCGTGAAATGGAAAGAGTGGAGGGAGGCTTTTACCCAGGATTGGGACGCAGCAGGCTAGGAAAAAACGAGACTAAAATTTAAATCAATTTGTCATCTTGTGATTACAAAATGTTATTTTTTGGTCTAATTTCCCTTGTTTGCTTATGGACAGATTGGCTATAAGACAGCAGATTCACTTTATGAAGGATTCGCTTTACGGCAGATTCGTTTTACGACAGAAGTATAGTGAACTTGATATATCTATATAGAGTTATATAAAAAAAATAACAATACAAAAAACAAGTAAATCGAATCTGTCTTAAAGCGAACCTATCCTAATGCAAACAAAGGCTACATTTCATCTACATAATTACATAATATATAGTATTGCGTATTCATATTTTGTCTACTTAGTACTAATCTATGCAATAGCGCAACTTCATTACAATTTTATTAAAATGCTGACAAATGAAAGCACTACCGCGCACAAAAGCTTGCATAAACAATAATTAAAAAAGAACAGCTCCCGGCCTTTTTACTTAGGGTTGTCTGCCTTAAATTAGCATTTAAAATAAGGGGTAGCCTGACTATTTTACATGACAAAACCCTGGCCAAACTCCTCAATCTTATTTCATTCAGATTAAAGATCATTTTTGCTCGAAATTTATTTTCACAACTGCATATTTCACATGGTTTGATATTACACATTTTCTGAAACATGCCCAAACTCTTATCACCCTTCACTTAAGGGGCATTTTCGTTTGTTTTCCAAAATTGTGACAGCTCAGAACACGTTTTAGGGCCCCTTAGCATGTGACAGTTGTTTTCAAGTGACCAGGGACCCATAAAAGATTTATGTAGGTCAGCAGAAAGCATTGATTGTGACAAGATAACTTTGTTGAAGCTTTTGACTCAATTTTTATGACAGATCTTTTTTTTAAGGACACAATGCGTGTCGGCCATTGTCATATAAAATGATGTTAAGTGAGGATTTTGCTTACGGGATAAACTAAACATGTAAATAGATGGGTTGGACGGTTGAAACTAATGTATGACTTTTTGTGCGTAAAGATTTAAAATCGCCACATAATTACGTATTGGATATTTTTGTTGGTATACCAGCCTAATACTTTCCCATTATAGGTCAAAAGCTTCATCTCATAAGACAAAGTCTAATGATCAATCACCACAAGTTGCAGACTTAGCATTATCACAAGTCCTCACGACGTTTATTCTTGCCAGAAATGTCTAAAACTAGATAAATAATGGTAAAAGATAGTTTTTAGTCTCGAATTCAAAATATCACAGATTATACTATTTATTGTTAGACCAAAATTGAAACATAACTGCTTTTATTTTGTGGTAACAATGGTGGTTTGATCGTAGATAGCGGTATCTTCCAATCAACCTTTGTATGGAAATATCAATAGATATCACGCATTAGAGGCGCATCTTAACCACAGGGTCATCACGAGCAGTTAACCCTATGAATCGTATTCGTTCCTGAAATTATCGATTTTTTTCTTTGCGATGTGTTAGCGCTTGACTCTAGTCTAGGTCAGAGATAACAGACACAAAGTCGATGATAGTACGAGCTTACTCAAAAGAAGCCTGTTCACTCTAACTTTGAAGAGATTAGGGTTGTAAGTGTTCGGAAACGCAGACGCAGGCAGAGAGCTCCACTCCTTCGCTGTGAAATAATCAATCCTGAAAAAGAAAATTAAATAAAGAGTGTAAAACACCTCTTAACGAAGCCGAAAGGCACTGGTTCTCCCTGTCATTGCGATCGTTTTTTTGTTCTACAGCATACCTGGGAACCTTCTAGTTACGGAGATATTAGGGGTCAAAGTTCCAACTTTTTGACAAGTATTTTTTTAAATACAAGTTTTTAATGTAAGATTTTTACTTTAAACACCTCCACGACCCGTACTATTCAATCCGGCATCAAGCACAATGTTTTGAGTGCGTTACATTGAGTTCTACCACAAAACATGATTTTACACCCCCCAAAAAAAGGTCGTTTCCCAGCAATAATTTTTGCGTAAAGTTACTTAGTTTCATGTACAGAATGCTTGGTTGACGGCTTCGTGATGAGGTGATTTACACCGTGTATTAATATAATATAATATAGACATTTTATTAGATGCCTTAATAAATTTCATGATAAGATGGCACTGCTTCTTGGTTTATTCAATAAATAGCAAAATTAATTATATTTACTATTACAACAAGATTAATTAATCGTTTCCATCTAACATTGTTGACTTCAAATGATCATCTGTCAAACGATTGAAGTATTGGATATCGATTCGAATACAAGTGACACAAATAGAACAACTGTATGTAAGAGTTATATGCACTTTTGGCAACCGTCTCTTCCTTATGACTGGGAGCAAGCATGCACAAATTATCAATCAACACAACCCAAAATAGACTCAACAAGGCACATTTTAGAGTTGCTTTTTGTATGGTGAATTCTCTGTGACATTTAGTAATTTCACGTGGACATTTCTGACTAGAAATGCGGCCCAACATATCGGTCAGACAAAATCTGTATTTAGAAGCTCAGTCACTCCGATTTCTCGGTAAACGTTAGTCGTGAATATATCCGTTTTGCGAAAATGAATAAAAAAGGGAAACATAAAAAAGGGAAAGTACCAAATCCAGTACCTGTGCAAGAAGAGAAAAGTGGTGAAAAAGTTGAAGATTTGGGGAAAAGTGGTGATAAGGTCGAAGATGTGGGGGTGACTACCAGTGATATAAAAGAAGTGGTCGGGTTAATTACTGACATTATTCCGAATTTAGAAGAAAAAGTTGAAGGTCTCAAAGAAAAACGTGTGCCTGAAATTGTGAGTGAAGTGATACCTTTTGTCGATGTGAAGGATGAAGAAACTCCTAAGAAACCGAAACGAAACAGAGCGAAGAAAAAAAAAGGTAAAGATGATGATTTTGACGATGATGTTGACGAAAAATCGAAGGAAACTGATATCCAGAGATCAGTAGAAGAAACAAAAGTTGATTTTCCAGAAGTTGATTTTCTTGAAGTTGAAAGTAAAATAGATGATTTGCCTCAAATAAGTCCTACAGCTCGTAAAAAGAAGAACAAAAAGAAGAATATCGATCAAAAGGTTGAAGAGCTAAGTTCACCGGATCAAGAACTTCCTGGTATTCCGATAGAACAAGAAATCAAAGAAGAGATTAAAGAGTCTGCACCAGATATCAAGCATGAGTTTTTGAAAACAGAGACATCAGATCAAGAAGGAAAACCATCTAAAAAGAAAAATAAGAAAAAGAAGCGTACTGATTCGGAAAAATCAGACAAAGAAGAATTCTTTTGTACTTCTGCTTTCCAGAAGTTACTTGATGAAAAGGTTGAACCTGAAGTAAAAAAAGAAGAAAAAATTGGTGAACCAATTATCTCCTTGGAAGGTTCAAAGGCTGATGTTGAAATAAAATTAGAAAAGACTGAACAAACTCTTCCAGTAAAGCCGATAATAGAGAAAGCAGCCACTCCAGTAAAAGAAATTGAAGAAACCAAGGAAATACCAGTTCCTGAAAAATGTAAAAAGAAAAATAAGAAAGACAAAAAACAAACTTTGAAACATGAAGAAAGTCCTAAGCTAGACGAACCAAAGTCTGATCAAACTACATCCCTGATAGACTTTGAAGCATCTGTACAAAGCATCATAGCAGAACCAGTGAAAGATGTCCCAACCAGCAGTCAAGAAGACATAGCTCAAGAGATTGCCATAACAGAATCACTTGAACCTATGCTCGAAGATTTGAGTCTAAAACCTAAAGCTAAAATCGCAAAACCCGTAGAAAAGAAACGTAAAGGAAAACATGATAGTTCTGAAAGCTTACCATATGACACTTTCCTTCCAGATTTTGCCAAAGTTGAAGATGATCCATTTAAGGTTAAACTGGAAATCATTGAAACTGAGCCTGTTGTTCTAGACAAGCCAATTGACGTTGAACCCCAGACTACACAGCTGGAAATTCCTAGTGAAATTACTTCAATGACACCTGATGAAGACGAAAAACTTATAGCTCAAGAGTTTGAGCTGCTTGCTGAAAAAGCTATGGGTAAGAAACGGAAAAAGGGATCAAAAATGCCTAAAGCGTTTGACATTAGCTTCCAAGAAACAAAACCGGAATTAGATATCAAACAAACTGATATCAAAGAGCCAGCCAAAGAACAATTGGCAGTAATAACTGAACTATTCACTCCACAGAGTGATCAACAAGAGTTCATAATTAAGAGTGAAAAATCTGACAAGCCAACAGCTGTTGACACTCTAAAAGAAATTAAAGAAGAAGCTCTGAAACCAGGACCACCTGAGTTCCAAGGAAAGGTACTATTAACACCAGAAGATATCGGTGAACAGATAGAGTTCAGTAAATCTGAAGAAACCCAGCAATTGACTGAAGATAAACAAAAAGCTGATTCCAAATCGGGTAAGAAACGAAAAAAGTCCCCTAAAGCCCCAAGAAAGTCTGAAGAAACGGAAAAACCAGAGGAACGCGCAATAACACCAAAACCAGAATCAGGAACTCAAGAAACTTCTAAATCGGTGGATATTACACAACAAAGTCTGGCTGAAAAAGTTGACGCTTCCAATATTACAAGAATGTATGATATTGAAATAAGTACCATAAAAGCCTCGGAATCTGAAGGTCCTGCTTCTGATCTCGTATCCGATATCACGTATCCATGTGCCTCGAGTCAACAGATGCGCGATGACAACAATAATAGTGTAATCAGAGAGATATTTCCTCCACCAGAGCCTATATTAGACATACCTTTAGTACAAGAAAGAGCTCAAACTCCTAAGAAAATGGAAGAAAAGAAATCTCCTCCCAAAGAAGAGAAAACAGACATAAAATCAAAAATGATGGAAGTGAACCAAGACATGGAAGAGTTAAGACTGTCAATTGAAAGATCTTTAGCCGAACTAACGTCTATGGAAAAGAGTGAAGAGACAATTGAAAAAGAGTTCGAAGCAACCAGAAATAAAGCTAAAAATGTATCAAGCCTTCTATTTGGTACTGACGAAAGTGGTACTACACAAAAGCCAAGCGTCCGAGAAAAAAGCAGGAGTAAGAGTCCTTTTGTGGCAGCTGCTGTAAGTATCCCTTCAGAAGAAATGAAAGTACCGACTGTCATTGAAGACAGTAACAAACAGAAATCTGAAGAAATACCTAAACACGATGACAAAAAATCTAAAAAAGACAAACACAAAAAAACTCCTATAGAGGAGAAAAAGATTGAACTGCCTTTAGTTGAAACTAAAACAGCAGAGTTATCAATAATAATCGACAGCAAAACTGTTGAAATGCCTCCCAAAGTAGAAGACCAGCCTAAAATACCCACTGAATTACCAGACTTGGACAAGCCTTTGACTGAAGCACAGAAAGTCATTGAAAGTTTCTTGCCCCCAATAGTATTACCACCGGAAGACGAAAAAAAGACTGAAATACCCGAAATCGAAAAGAAAGACATTGAAAAAGCCAAAGAACAAACAGCTGAAAAACCCGTAGATGTACCACCAGTATGCCCTGCAAGAAAAGATAATAAAGGCAAAAACAAGAAGAAGAAAGGCAAACAAGATACTCAAACGACTGCTACTACACAAAGTACAGCAACTACTGCTTCTGCCCAATCTCAGCCCACACAAGAAACTAAGAAAGAAGAAAAAACCGAATCTAAAACTGAGAGTAAATCTGAATCAAAAGGCAAAAGTCAAAGTACAGAAAAGGGTAAACAACAAGCAAGTAACGTTGATTCTGAAACACAAGACGAACCAGCTGATTACGAACCTATAGAAAATTTTGAAGACGCACTCACATCCAGCATTGATGACGTCAACCAGACATTCGAAATGATAGTAAAAGAAACACAAGAACAAAATAATCCTAAGATAAACATAATAGCACCGGATGAAGAAAAAACACCAGTTTCGCCGCCAAAAAACTTGCTAGGCCATCCCGATATTCCTGTACGATCGAATAGACGAGACTTCAAAAAGGAAAAAGACAAATTACCAAATGAAATCACAGCTCGAGTCAAAATAAAAGATTCAGTTGAGGTTGAGACGAAACAAACCAAGAACACACAGACAAATAATAAGATGAAAGACTTCAGTAAAGATTACAAGATGAATGATAATGATGATTTTGTTTACAAATACAGTTTTAGAAAAGTGTTTCTACAGAGCTCTTGCCATGTTTGTAAGAAGAGTTTGAGTGGATCTCGAGTGCCGTGCAGTTACTGTAACTTGCTGTTCTACTGCGGTAATAAGCATAAAGATGAAGACTGGCCTCAGCATCAGGCGTTGTGTTTCGCTGTGTCTACCATTGTTCATCTGAAAGGTGAGTCGTTTATGCCTTTGTAACTTGATATTTTGACTTTAATTCTGTCTTCATTTTTAGACTTTGCATGGCTTGAATTCTACAACTTGGTTAGAAGATTGTTTCAGTTTTGCACTAGATAACTCTTGATAATTTCCTGTTAAGTTATCTGTCAGACAATTTTGATAATATCAAATTTTGTCAAAGCTTTTAGTTAATTGGTTTGTGATAGTAATAATAATAATAATAATATCATTTATTTCAGGCAACTAGGGCCCATAAAACACAATACATATATAAGTATAAAAAAACAATAACTATAAACTAATAAATACTTTATACAAAAATTACAACTACTGCACACGAAGTGACGGCGTCATGTTACGCTGCGAGGTGTCACGTAGCTGGCCGCGAAAACGCCGATACAGCACACCTTTCGGCCAAAACTCTTCCTTGAGGAAGGTCACCAAATGATGAGTCGGAACGCGCACCACAAACGACTTGAAATTGGTGTTATGGCGCGCCTCCAGCTTTTCCACCCTCAAGGTCCAGTTGGTCTTCACCCGTATGTACTCTACGATGTCCTCAGTCTTCGTAGAGTGGTGCAAACGGGACACGTACAGCTGCGTCGTCGGTACTGCAGGACGTAGCAGCATGTTAGATCCTGCCGGCGCCGTCCCACACTGATTGCGATACGTAGGCTTCCTCTTCTTTCTCTCCACCTTGATGAAGCCGTCCCCATCGCATGTGTTCTTCGTTGGAACCTGCTGTTCGTGGTCCATCACAGCGCCCTTAGTCGCGCTCGTTGCTGGGCGACTCTGCTTTCCCCCTTTTGATTTTTCTGCTTGTCGTTTTGTTTGCGACACAGCAGGTTTCGTCTTGGCGACAATTGCAGAATAGGCACATTTGGGGGTCGATGTACCTATAACACGCGTCGCCTCCCCGGCGGGTACGACGCGATCAGCGGAACACGATGCAACGCTTGCATTCTTGACAGCCGATGACGTTGATTCACTCGCCGACTGAAAACTGCAAACAGAAGCATTTTGTGCCCCGCGACGTAGGTTTACGTTGGAGCCTTCCGGTGACCCACTTGCAGGAATAGCATTGCGCAACAACGCTACTTCGGCTCGCAATTCACCAATGATGACATCTAATGACTCCAACTTGGACTTCATCTCAGCCTGGCTCACCTTCAGAGACGTAATGTCCTTCAGCAGCCTGGTGACGTCGACGTGGTCGAAAGTGACAGGAGGCAGCTTGTGCAGCTCCTTCGCCACAAAATCTGGCACGTCATCCGGATCAGTCTTCTTCAGCAGGTCGATGATGTGTGATGATGATAGTGCCTATCTGTTACACACTAGTCTTTCTGAGAGCCTTCCTAGGCTCGTGTTTTTCTGGACGACTTGGAAAGCTCTAAATATACTTCAAATTCAAGTCGGCCGGAGCAATGGTGATCTCCACAGATGGGGGTTTATGGATGGCTCAGATTTGAAGTGCGTACGCGTCGTCTCCTCATACACTTTGCCCTTCTTCCGCCTTGTGCCGCATGCTACTTAATGATCTTACTCGTATCACTGCAATAGTGTACGAAGTTCGCGTAGATGCGCAAATGTTGGAACTCAATTTTGAACCACCGACACACACGAAAATTATGTCTGATTAGACTACTAACAAGCCAATAACAAATTATTCTTTCACAGATCAAAAACACATATATGGCGACGCGAAGAACCTCACAGGCCACGACTACCGGCTGATCAGAATGCAGATGATAGTGTCATGTGAGAAGGTGCTGAAGAGACGGCTGGTGCCCTGGGAACAAGAGGCGCTTCTGTATCCCAGGGTCTGTGCACATGTGCCTTGCAGGGAATGGAGGCAGAGCAAGCTGAGTGATTGTCAGGGCTGTGGGCAGGTGGGTTTCTAGAAATACTGCAATAAATGGCTTGGACCAATAGAAAAATAGTTTTTGAAAAATATTCACAAGTAAATATGCATCAGTAGAGTTGGTTTCTAAACTTAGTTTAGATGACATTTTCAATACATAAATGTCTCCCAATATTGTTCTTAAAAGTTTAATTTCTGAAGTTTTCTTTATCTTCAGTCTCTTTGATATATTTTTCCGTACTTCGTATCTACGAAGTTCCATACACGTAAAAGTAGCAATAAAAACGCCCATTTAAAAAGACCCTCTCGAGTACAAGACCAAACTCAAAGCATGTAGTTATGTCAAATAAACCAGTTCAAGCCACTTTTGGATTGAGAAGTCGGATAGTCAAAACAAAACGGAGTTACCCATTCCAAAGCGTGGTAAGTCATGTATTCATCATATATCAGATGGTCCGTCGGTAAACTGAGCTCCTTTTTATTGAAAACTAGCTGACTTGCACAACCTGGTCTGCGTCACATTTTCCCCGTTTTTGCAACATTTTTCATGTGCCTATATAGCCTTCCTCGATAAATGGGCTATCCAACACTTAATTTTTTTTTCAATTCGAACCAATAATTCCTGAGATTAGCTCGTGGCTGAATAATAACAGCCGTAAGGGTCGATCTTCAAGGTTAAGCCGTGCTTGCCGAGGATACTCCGTGGATGGGTGACCATCGTTAAATACCGAGTTTCCTCCGTGCCTTGGAAAGCACGTTAAGCCGTTGGTCCCAGAAGTGATTTGTACATCTCTGACAGTCGTTATGAGTAGTCAGAAGCCGAAAGTCTGACATCCAGTCTTACCAAGGGGTATCGTATTACTATTATTTAGATTTTTTTATGACGCAGTTTCTGGGTTGTGGAGGTCAGATAGGCAGTCTCTTCATGTAAAATACTGATACTCAGCTGCATCCGGTTAGATTGGAAGCCGACCCCAACCAAGTTTGGGAATAGGCTAGGCAGATGATGAATTCCTGAGATTAGCGCACTCAACCAAACTAGGTACTAGTTACAATATTAGTATTGATAATTCTCTTCTCTCCCAAGATATCTTTCTGCACCGACAACGCCGAACATTTCCCAAAGTCTCACTCTCGTTGGTGCAAGTCCTACTCCCTGTATGAGAAGCTGGTGACTTACCAGCAGACCAAGGGCCGCCTGGAGCCGAAGATGCCGACCAAGGTGTTGATGGAGCCACGACCGATTCCGGAGAAGATCAATGAGGTGCTTGCTTCTATGTATGAAGAGAAGATTGGTGAGTCAGAAATGATTTTTAAGGTTTAATGACTATTTCATGAAAAAATAATTAAATGAGATTATATGAGCTTAAAGGGTTGTATTAATGATTATAATGATTATAAATACAGAATTATAATCATCAATACAACCCTTAATACGATTGAGTTAAAACAGTAACACAATCGTATTACGGCTCCCAATCATATTTTGTCCAGTGCTGTATGTTGAACAAAATATGATTTTGATCTAACACTGAACAGTAAATAGCGAAAAATGTAAGAAAATTTAAATTTTGCAGGCTACCCTATCGCTTCCAACTTAAGGAACACGGGCCAAGGTTCATTTTATCTTAAATATCTGGACTATTAATATCTCACTAGGGTTATCTAGTGAAAACGTAAAAAATAAAACGGGTTGCACTCCGGGAGTGCCGGCAGAAGTGAAAACTTGAATATTAACGTAGTGCATTTTTGATATATTGGAATGGTTAGGGAGTAATTTTGCACGAATTGCTTTAATTATAAGTATAAAAGTACTATCATTTATGTGGCAAAATATAATATTAATTTATTGCGCTATCGTACACAAACATGGCCATTTATATTACATTAAAAATTTAACACTTCAGAACAATTACAATCCGCCTTACGAATTTTACCTCTTTGGAGAAACCGAAGGTTTTGCTTGTACATAAGATAATTTATCTAGTTTTAGAAACCCAAACTCAATCACAGATGTCATAAAGTTCAAATTCCTTCGTAACCTAAAATCAATCCGTCTTACGAATTTTCGATCAGGACACGTGACCTGACGCGAGTTTAACATTTTTTACCCATCACAAAAGTACACAACGCCGCT
The DNA here is from genome assembly GCA_963082945.1 of Cerastis leucographa. Taxonomy (NCBI): domain Eukaryota; kingdom Metazoa; phylum Arthropoda; class Insecta; order Lepidoptera; family Noctuidae; genus Cerastis; species Cerastis leucographa. Next base: position 953,384 of record OY720369.1, on the reverse strand, counting down.
AAAGAAGTTTTCACTTCAAAAACAACTGGCGAAATGTGCGTGAAGACACATCAAGTTATGCATTTGCAACATAACATGGTCCGGCTTTGTATACATTTCCCATACAATGAGCGATCCGCTTATACTGGTTTTTCTTAGCTTGATTGGTCGTCCTGCTTATACTTTTATGTGACTCTTCAGGTAAGGTTTCAGGTGGCCTACCATGACGTCCTAAAACGTTACTGTTTTACTCCTTTTCCAATGTGGGAAAGAGATGGCGCTAGACATCCTGTATAGCTCCGTCTCTTTCCCACACTGGAATAAGAGTAAAACAATATTTCTTTAAGACGTCATGGCAGGCCAACAGTTCTTTTATTCTTTAATCTTGACGGGTATTGTACCAGCTTAATAAATGATTGCCCTACTATAAGGATTCTTGTCATACCTACTCGTAAACCTACTCGATGTTTAACGTATTGTATTTTTTTTTAAATTATTTGTAGCAGTAACTCCGTCTTGTTTTTTTTTGTTTAGTATTTAACGCCAGACTTATTCCAGAATAATTTTTCACATTTTGAAAGAGTGTTTTAAATGTTGTTTTTTTTATTGTGCTGTGTTTCGGAAACAATACTTTTGGTATTACGTGTTTATACGCAAACAAAACAACCTTTCATGTAATTTTGCAATTAGTCCAATATCATCTGTCAGCTTATTGCAAGATAACCTAAACAAAAGAGAGAATGGCCAATTTCATCTCGAACAAAACACTCAAATGACTGTTGTTTCACAAAGGAGAAAGCACAAAAAGGGTGGATTTAATAAAAAATAAAAAAGCTTCACAAAATTATTCATTGTAAACGTAAGGGGAGAGAGACCCCCTCGATACTGTTGACCTAGATTTTAGTATAATAGTATGTCCGTCAGCTGGCGATCGTGTAATTTGAAATATTGCTAATAACTGATCCTGCGTTTGAGAGTTTGTTGATTGAAAACTGAGTGCGTGGGATTGCGTTTTGGAAAAGAATTAATCAAAAGGGGAATGGCAAAAATTGTTTTCGAAATAATAAAGACATTATCGTTTTGTAATACAATGGTATCGTTAAGTGGTATAGTCAAAAGAGGTATGGATACATTCAATCTGAAATAAACAGTAATTGTAAAAGTCCCAGTACGTCGATTCTGTAAAATTCAGACGACAACTCACATCGCTATCCACTGTCACTTCGTGTAAGGTTCAAAATGACCTTGATTTGTAGCCAAGGGAGCGTCGAAGTGACGGGGGAACCAATAACCTTACAGAATACCACTTCTTACGTCATCTCATACTTTATCTGTCAAAATCTCCCCGTTAATTTAGTTATACTCGCTGACACGCTCGTAGTGGTGGCGCTACTGTAAATTCGAATTATCAACCGGGTTTTAAGAATGCCAATCAAGAAACTCACAGCAGATTCAGATTCGAAGTTCTAAGTGAGGTCTTACAGAATCACACCGCTGATCATTATAATCTGGGTCTCTTCAAAGTTCGCGTGAATAGATTTCTTCTAGGCGCGCGTGCTCCACCCTAGGCCGCATCATTGCTTCACATCAGACGAGTTGCGAACAAATGCAAGTCTATTAAGTTTAAAAAAGTTACGTTTTTCTTACATTTCCTTGTTAACACAGAAAACACGAAAACAGTTTCCTACCTTCCTGTATTATTTAAGATTTTGGTTACGTAGATTTAACTTTAGAAGATGAAAGTTGAAGTCGTTAATTACTGTTAGGTACTTGATGCTGAAACTGTACAATTAGTCCTGTTTTCAGTCATGTCATTTATAAGCTTACGTCAGGCTGAATGATTTAATAGGAGTAGCTTAGTTGTTTACTCATTCTAAAACTGTTTCCTAAATGCACACGAAATAGATTGCGAACAGTGAGCGGTGAGTAGAAACTTGTTAAAATTGATTTATTACATACTATATAAATATTTATTAGTGTTTATAATAATCTATTGTGAGACGTACTTAAATATTTGTGTGTCACGGTGGTATGACTAAGTTTCTACAAAATAATTAGCTAAAACAGAATAAAGTTTCTGATTTCAATATTGTGATTTGAAATTCATATTTTTTTTTGGAATAAAACTTTCAACTATTTATTTACATCAGTTTTTTTTTTGGTCTCTAGTCTATTGTTTTTAGATGTTGGCCTTCTCCAATTCATCTGTAAACCCGCTACAAAAAGTACTACAGCGCCATCTATGGCACAAATGGAGAACAAACACAAATTCTAAATGGACTTAAACCCGACAGTTGTTGTCGCGTTTTTCTATATACTTTAGCCCACCAGACGCAACGCCCGTCTGGTCGGAGGATCCTCTCTTTTCTATGGGGAATGAAGAACTTTACCTACACGCTGTTTTTCATTTCCCTAAATACCTTACACCCATATTTGGCCTATGGCGCAGGAGTTGTATTTTATTTCGCAATGTTCCTCTGTTCTTAGTACCTAGGCATTCAAATATTGTAAAACCAAATGATTATAAAATATTATGATTTTGATGCCTGCTCTATCATACTTGACCTTGAAATCGAGCTACCTCATTGTAGATCCGAATGCTTTTCTCTCTCAGATATCACCGACATTCAATACGCAGCGTTGACGCAGCTGGCGACCGCCCCGCTCACTGCAGCCTACTGCCACCAGCTTTACAGAAGCAAGGCTTCTCCTCTAACCAATGGCGTTAATAAGGTAATACAATGACAGCACCATTACAATATAGCCTAGCCAAAGCATGTTGGAGTCACCTTCCAGTCTAACTGGATGCAGCTGAATACCAGTATTTTACATGGGGCGACTGCCCATCTGAATTCCACAACCCAGTCAGTACTGGGTAAAAACGCTTTGGTAAGACTGGTTGTCTGGCCACTGACAACATGACGTAACGACTGTAAATCTGTGTGTCAACTGTGTTATTTGTGAAGATCTACAAATTACTAACTAACAGGAGTAACGGTTTAACGGTAAAGCCACAGATATAATATTTAATTTTTTAATACCAGTAATTAGTACTAAGTTCTCGAATTAAAGTTTCTATTACTTATACGTCTTTAACCCCTTTGTGACACCAGCAGACTGTCAGCCAGTCCCATCCTTAGAAAGATGAACATTGAAATCAAAAATTCACTAGGTCGACTGGACTCGCCGGTCCAACCTGTGCGGGATCAGTTGACTAAGGGTCAGCTCACAACGAGACGCGACGAGACGCGACGCTGCGCGCACACTGTTAAAGACCGATTCAAAATTTAACTTTCTACACGAAAAGATACACATTTCGTTGTGAGAATTCAGAATATGTTGCGCAACGTATTCTGAATTCTCACAAGTGCGCGCAGCGTCGCGTCGCGTCGCGTCTCGGTGTGAGCTGACTCTAAAGAGCCAATAATGCGGTCTGGGAATTTAAACTTGACACTATAAACTCTACAAACATTTAAAGAAATAAATTGTTTTGTCTTTTATTTAAATGCAGAGAGGAAGAATCATACTATTAACCATCTTCACATCTAAAATTTCTATTGTTTTCATATCATATTCATACGTATAATATTTACTATACAACTATTTTTATTTCAGAAATCCTCATTCACAATCCACGTAGTAGGAGCCGAGCTGCAGTTCGAAGCCGATGCCCTCAACAAATGGGAGGTGTTCTTCCTCCACCTGAGACCAGACCTGCAAGAGCTGAGGGTGGTGCTCATCAACTATAACTTGAACCCTTCCAACTTGCCGCTGGAACTGTTGGGGAAGATCAAGTGAGTAGCATGGGGTGAAGCGACTTCGTTTTGTTAAAGAAGATGTATGGAATATTCAAGATCTTTGAACAAAGAGTTGGAAGGTGGTTCAAGAATATAATTCTTAATTTGAAGAAGTAGAACAGCCCTAAATTAAAATTAAAAGGACAAATGCGATTCAACTGATTGTGAACAATCAGCTTTATCGTTCTCGCTAGTAGAGAACATTCTACTAGCGAGAACGATATAGCTGATTTTTTCAAACGAAAACACCTGGGTGCAAACGAAGAAACATTTTTATTTGCACCCTCGGGGATTTTAAAAGACGTTTGCAACCATCCATTATCATAGAACTTCCTAGCAGTAGAAATGTTATAATATAGCTATTTTTAAGACAAACAGAATTCGCGGATTTAGAAATATGTGGAGTTGGAGAGCCATTTAATTAGACTAGATGCGGTTATTCTGATAAGAGTTTTTTTGTATGAGATTCGAGTGAGTGTTCTTAGAGCACAGATTGATGATCGTTTTACTTCTTTTCTTTCAAACCCTTAGATGCAAATAGAAACTTCATGGAATATGTCCTAAGTCCTAATAATATTTTATTATTTATTTGACAACCAGGTTATGCGAGAACTGTCGTCAGAAGAAACGTCGTGTGGTGTTCAACTTCCAAGACAAGAGAACTTACGCTGATTACAAGTCCAGTGAAGACTATGCAGTTCCTGATATGGGTGAGAAAAATTGCACCTCTCTTGTTTTTTTGGAAAAGTCCCTTGAATATGTAGTATAGTTAGTTTGGTCTAAATCATCATTCTACCTTAACCCAATTGATATGGAGTCAGCGCCGTATGCCTTCTTCTTCCATACTTCTCTCTTACTCGTCATATCAGCAGTCACCTCCTCCCTAGCCATTTCATCCTTCCTACAGTCCATCCATTGTTTTTTTGGTCTTCCTCAACTCTTATAGTCATCATCATACCTTGGTTTGGCCATAATAACTTCAGTTTTCATACTTTCAAGTTTCACTTCAAAAGTCTTTTGATGATCAGTATTAGAAATTAGTCATTGGTTTTCCATGGACCATAATTGTCGCATTGCTAATTGTAGTGCGTTGTTATCAGCATAATCGACGTTACCATTAAGTTCACTCTTGAATTATCCAGGTAACACTAATCCTCTCACACATTTTTTTTTTTTAAAGTGAAAACTTCTTTAGCGGCGTTGTGCACTTTTGTGATGGGTAATAAATGTTAAACTCGCGTCAGGTCTCGCGTCAGGTCTCGCGTCAGGTGTCGCGTCAGGTGTCGCGTCAGGTGTCGCGTCAGGTCTCGCGTCAGGTCTCGCATCAGGTCACGTAGGTTGCGAAGGAATTTGAACTTTATGACATTTGTCATTGAGTTTGGGTTTCCAAATCTGGAAAATTCGTAAGACGGATTGACATTAGGTTACGAAAGAATTTGACCTTTATGACATCTGTCTTTTTGAGTTTGGGTTTCCAAAACTGGATAAGTTTCTTATGCACAAAGAAAATCTTGGGTTTCTCCAAAGAGGTAAAATTCGTAAGACGGATTATAATAGTTCTGAAGTGTTAAATTTTTGATGTAATATATATTGTCATGTTTGTGTACGATAGCGCAATAAATGAATATTGTATTTTACCACATAAATGATATTACTTTTATACTGATAATTGAAGCAATTCGTGAAACATTATTCCCTAACCATTCCAAAATATCAAAAATGCACAACGTTAATATTAAAGTTTTCACTTCTGCCGGAGTGCAACTCGTTTTTTTTTTGTTCCAAGCAAAGTGGATTAAAGCAATTCGAAATCTATCAAACAATTATCATCATCTTTCTGCCCTTGTCCCATATTACTTCGTGTCGGCTACAAATATTTTCTTCCATTCTCCCCTGTCAACCGTCACGCTATCATTTACTCCGTTTTCTTTCATATCACTCATCACACAATCCATCCATCCTTTCTTTGGTCAATCACAGTGTCACTTTTAAATAAATCCTTCTTTTGTTTCCAGTTTGCGCCTTCAACCCCAGCATTCAGCGCTCCTCATTCTACAACGGAAAGGACCCCTGGCCGTCCACCATCGACGCCATCTTGAAACTCAAGGTTCCCTTCATCATCACCGGTTACACCATCACTGAACTCCACAAAGACTGCATCAGAATCAAGGAGTGTACCCAAACCGGGTACAATTTCATTGCCGAACCCAAGTACAATAACTTTGCGAGTGTTAGACCTGATAGGAACTTTATTTCTGATGATGAAATGCCTTTGTTGTTCAAGAATTATTGTTTTGCTATTATTTCTGCATGAGTCTTTGATAGTTTGTGAAACTTCATCATCATTTTAGCTGTCTAGTATTTTTCCAACTATGTTAGGGTCGGCTTGGAAGCCGGCTAACCAGATGCAGCTGTATACCAGTATTGTACATGGAGCAACTGCCTATCTAACTTCCACAACACAGAAATTGTTTAACACAATACCCCTTGGTAATACAATATTGTCAGACATTCTGGCTTTTTATGCCCATTTATGTTCATTGTTTCGTTTGTTGTCTTTAAGTTCAGTAATGTGTGTTCAAAATGTTATGATTTATAATGATTGTTGTATTACACTACAAGTGTAGTAGTGTAGGATCATTTGTAATTTAATTTCACTTACTCGTTTTTATGTGTGTTGTTCATTTTTGGTCTGTTTGTTTCTGTTTTTTCTTAATAAAGTATGTCAATGGAAATTTTTATTTTTCTTTCTTTATTTTAAGTACTTTCACATCGAATAATTGCGAATTATCAATCTTCTATTTAGAATTGCATTCCTGCCCTTGTTCCATGTTACTTGGGGTCGGCGCAACACGGTTTATTCTTCCATTCGCCATGTTATCATTCATCATCAATCATCCGTCAAGCTATCATTTACTCTTTTCTCATTCATATCATTCCTCACAAAATCCATCCATAGTTTCCTTGGTCTTCTTTTCTCACTTCATCCATCAATATTTATATTCATCACTCTTTTAGTCACATGCGAGTCGTCTCTCCTCATCATGACAATCGATTCCCTGATCGATTGCAGCATTTTTTTTAACATAACAATAATATTTCCTACCGTCTCCCTTTTCCAAAACTCATCTTTTACCGACTTAATCTAGGGACCATTCTTGAAAACTGCTGGAGGCTACACTATACAGGTTGAATTTTTCAAGTGGGCGTTAATGGCCAAACAATCAAAATTGTCTAATACCTACAAGAACTTCACTGCGACAAGTCTGACTAACGATTGTCGGCTTCCCTTTTAGTACGTATGCGGGCGCGCACATCAACGACAAAGCAGTCTAGCGACACGCGACGTACAGACGCCAGTAGGTCAAGCCGAAACTGACAAATTTTCCGAATCATCCTTGAACCGTATTTTTTTGTTAATAAGGTTGAAAATCTATTGAAGATACATAAGATATTGCGCCGCGTCGTCGTAGTAGACAAATCGTTTTCGTTTTAGTTTTAAGACGGACTTGTCCATGTGAGGAAAGTCTGTCTTAAAACTGCCGTGACTCAAGTCTGCGCTCAGCCTAGAGCTAAGCGGAGACACATTTGTTTTGCCCGCAATAATTGTCGCAACACGCATGTAGTTCGTTGTCAAGTAGTAAGGTATTTGGATCGAGAGCCAGGAATACCTCTCGACAATTTGTCAGTCCAATGTCTTGGGATATTCTGTTGGGAGAATGATGGAATTTTTTATCATCGTTTCTGGCCAAGAATAGATAACAAACAGTCTTTTTGTGGGTGTTGTAAACAAGATATTGGCAGGTAAACAAATAGTGAACACATTCTTAAATGCTATAAAGTGTTGTTTGCCAAGTGTAACTATGGGCTAGGAAAATTTAAAAGTTGAATACAAATAGGCTGCAAGAAATGAATAAGAAATAAATCAGAATACTTGTAAGGTAAATATTTAAGAGAAATTCAAATTCAAATGTTTATTTTGCAAACAGGTTTTTAAAAACACTTTTACATGTGGTCTTTTTTTTTAAACTAGATGAAGGCTGGTGTTTCGTACCTGACTACTCTGAGAAGAAACAGCCGAAACAAACTCAGAGATCACTGTCTCTTTAAAAGTCCAGAAATAGTTCAAGTCATATGAGGGACATGTGGATTAGCGTCTGAGATGATCTTATGAAGAAAGAACCACACAGATTTGAGAGCACCTGTCCAGTCAGTGCAAGCATAAGTCAGTGATCGTGTAGCTCGACTCATAAACCAAGGAACTCAACGACACAACGTACAATACCAAAGAAAGGACATTTGGGTAGGCCGTATTAGTACTCAAACTGCCACACAAACTAACTAAACTAGATGGAAATAATATGATAACGGACTAACGATAACGTGGCGATGTTTTACACAAAGAGGAGACTAATGTAAATAAAACGAAACAATACATTGAAAATATAACATTTATTTTCTTAAATCTAAATGATACTTAAATTGGCAATATTCACAAAATATCTAACAAAATTATAAACATATATCACAGATAAAATGATTATTCACAAATTATTCTAATACACGGTTTCAATAATGTATCCACTGCCTCTCTTGCCAGAGATAGAACTTTGACCTAAGCTAAGGGTATAGAAGCCCAGGGGGTTTTTAAGCTATCATATTCAGCATTTATTTATTTATTACTAACCGTTGCGAAAGACCTTCGACTGCGAGAAATTATAAAAATATTACTTTCCTATTTGAATCAAGGGTTTACATTTTTTTTTGTAAGTATCCTTATTTACTTCTTATAACATCAGCTATCTGCTAATAAAAGTGCCGTCAAAATCGCTGTTCAGCTGTTTCGTAGATTAGCCGGAACAGACAAAAAAAAATGTTTTCTTTGTTGTACAGTACAATAATAAATTTTCATTTGCATTCAGTAAAAGCTGTAATTTTAATATTACAAACAGACACTACAATTTTACTTATTTGTATGTACATCATCATCTGCCTAGCCTTTTCCCAAACTCTCTTGGGGTCGGCTTCCAGTCTAACCGGATGCAGCTGAGTACCAGTATTTTACATAAAGCGACTGCCTATCTGACCTCCACAACCCAGTAACTGGGTAATACGATACCCCTTGGTAAGACTGGATGTCAGACTTTTTTTTTGGCTTCTGACTACTCGTACCGACTGTCAAAGATCTACAAATGAAAGCCGGGACCAACGGCTTAACGTGCTTTCCGAGGCACGGAGGAAACTCGGTATGTAATGATGGTCACCCATCCACGGACCAACCTCGGCAAGCACGGCTTAACCTTAAAGATCGACCCGGGCGGCTGTTATTATTTAGCCACGAGCTCCTCACTTATTTGTATGTACATAATCATGTATAAATTGAATGCAACACGCATCAAGAAAAGTTGATAGCTAAGTAGGTGTACGTGAAGAGAGAACACCAAAACTGTTTACTACCAAACAAACACGGATTTCAAAAAAGTCCAAAATCAGTTTGTTCAGAAACCCTTATTTTTTCCCATCGTACAGGGCCTGAACCAAAACTACATAAACAGGCAGAATTTGACGAAGATATCGTGGACTTTTAGCAAATCAAAAAACCCTCTGGGCTCCTCTAACGTAAGTAAGAAGTAAAATCAAAATTGTATGCCTAGTAAGTGAAGTTACCAACAGATAGCATATTGAAATCGGTGGTAAGTTAGCAGCTAACGACTGATACGTGACGGCTTAAAAAATGTGATGATTTATATTTGACTTCTTCCCTTCTATATCTGCATTACGCTATATTTATATCCAATAGTAATAAGACACGCTGCTCTCTCTTAGATCGGCTTAAAAAAACTTAAATTTTCCATTGGAGTTGTCTTTCTTTCTTTTCAATCAGTCAAATCTTACCAAAGCCAAAGCTACATTATAATTTTCAATACTTGAGTTCACAGGCAAAAAAGCACACACTAAATCATATTAAACCAGACCAAGGAAGAACCAAACCAATAACGTTGCAGAAAGCAGTGTCAATGATGCTGAGTACAGAACAGTTTTAAACACAGTACAAAAAATATACCAAGTTAACACCAAACAATAATCGTTAGCTGCCAAACTAGCAGTTCCCAAACAAAACACAGAGACACTTGGAGATAGAGTAGATATAGAACAGAGAACACGCAAGCGGCTTACTGACGATAGCTCTGGATACAGACCCCAACACCTATAGACAGATACGGATTAACACAGGTTCAATGACCGATCTGACAGCGGTTTTTCTTCGGATGTATATTGATAGATAAAACAAAAGAGTAACGAAAAATAACGAGCAAAATTTTTAACATTCAAAGGTGATTATATGTGACTTTAATCCAGATGCATCTATCTGACATGTAATGATTAGGGATGAAACGCATGTGACTAAAAGAGTAATGGATATAAATATCGATGGAAGGAGAGGGAGAGTTAGGCCAAAGAAAAGATGAATGGATAATGTGAGGGATGATATGAAAGAGAAAGGAGTAAATGATGCCGATGGACGTCTAACAGGGGAGAATGGAAGAAGAAAACATGTAGCGCCGACCCTAAGTAGAATGGGACAAGGGCAGGGAGATGATAATGACAGATGCATCTATCTTATTGGCACGAACTATAAAACAGAAATAGTTTATGTCATGGTTAAAACATTGGGCTGCCAGCTAGATCGTAAGCTCAGCCCAGGACATACTTTTGAGTATCACGGAGGCACTTAGAAATTGCTTCATAAAAGAAATCCAAACATTTTTTTTAAAGAGAAAACCGCTGATGAAGAAAGATTTTATAAATTAAATGATTTAAGACACAGAAAAAAAGAAAATAACAATTATTACAACACCGATTACTTACTGGCGTATAAGAAAAAAACATACATAAAAACACAAAATAAAAGAGTGTGTTACAAATAGCAAGTTAAAAATTAAAGTGCAGTAAGTATAGTGTTATTGACAAAGAAAGTTAAATAGCTGTTGACAATCATAAGATCGAAAAGCCTGATATTAATGCTCTAAGGTGGAAGCGTCAGGGCGTCAGGTTTTTTGCAATTTGCAGGTCAGGCTGCATATTGAATAAAATATGATTCGCGATCGTAACAAATATTATGGCTTTGGTGATTTATAATCATTAAAACCATCTTAACAAGTCTCTAAGTTCACATAATTCCATTGAATGACTTTTTCATGAAATAGTCATTCAAGATGATAACATGAACTTTGCAGGTTGACTACCGCTGCGCTACTACCACGAATGTGAAGATGACAGTGAACCAGTAACAAGTAAAGAAATTGGTTCTTCATGTAACATTCAATGACTTTTTGATCTTAAATTATAGCGTAGTATTAACTTAAAATATAAAAATGCATAAAATATTAATAATTAAATTAATTAGTTATGAAACAAACCAGATCGACAGATACTAGTTTCTTTTTTTACAGTTAAAATAATTTGTATTTAGTTGTGCAATTCAGATGCCTTAATGCTGCATGGTTTTATAAGCAGTTTAATGACATTGTTAGGAGGTTTCAGTTGATAAATATTTTTAGAATTGTCTGTTGTTATTTGTACTAAATTGCATTGAAAAAACAATATGGCGGCCTTCATTACGAAAATGACCGAAACGAACGAAACCATGCATCAATATACTTAACCATACACATACATTCACTGAGCAAATTATTTGGATTAGGAAAAAGGTAAACAATATTAAATAAAAGGTTTTAGCAAAATTAAGTACAGCTTTGGATGCAAATTAGGTTGTAAATTATAATTAGTACGAACAACTATCTACTACAGTATGTTTGCCTTAGCAACCTCCCATCTTGTTCTAAGCGTGTCGATGGCAATCTAAATTGTTTCGGCCCAGAACTGAGTCACTAGTTTGGCGCCCTCTGTAGCGTTCATCAGTTCCTGTCAACCCATGGCACCCTCTATTATATGGAATTAAAAATGTGGGTGAACTATTAGGTACCCTTCTGCCTAACTCTTCTGTGATTACAGGCGTGGTATTATGTTATGTTAGGCCCAGAATATGGCCACGTTAATGAAAATATTTAGAGCCATTTTGGGAACTTGCAATTAAAGTAACAACATTCTTGAACCGGTATCCTATTTTTATGTCGATCCTACATCTGCTGAGTCACACAACCAAATTCAATCTGATCCTGTTTATACCTGTTGTAGTAGATAGTTGTTCAAAAACATAAAATTAACGACAACAGTTAACAACAAACCTTAAACAACTGAAACAACAACCTGTTCTGTTAACACCGGTGCCAATGTGGTCCCACTATCACTTTTGGTACCAGCTGTAGTACCATCTTCAACTTCACTAGGTTCAACTGTGGTACTTTGAGTACCATTTTCAAATGTACTTGGTTCCACTGTGGTACTTTGAGTAACATTCTCAAATGCACTAGGTTCAACTGTGTTACTATTAGTACCAGTTGTAGTAATATCATCAAATGTAAAAGTATTAGTTCCTTCTGTAGTACTATAAATTTCAGTGTTAGGATTATTAGTACCATTTTCAAATGCACTTGGTTCAACTGTGCTAGTATAAGTACTAATTGTAGTCACATCATCAACTATGAAACGATTAGTTCTTTCTGTAGTACTATCAATTTCAGTGCTAGGATTATTTGTACTAAATTCTTCTGTAGTCATTTCGATGAAAACCACTTCTAGTGAATTTGATTTTGGACTGTTTTCATCTATACTTAAATCATTTTTAATTGCACTAGTCTCTTTTTGACTAAGGATTAATGTACTTTCTATCATATCTGTTTCTTTTAAACTAGGTTCTACAGAACTCAACGCAGTTGTACTAGTTTCCGTATTACTTGCTCCGGTTAAATTGGTTTCGTCTATACTAAAGTCAATGTCATCAATTTCTTCTATAATCAAGTCAAAATTATCTGCTTCTGTTGAACTTATGATATTTTTACCACTTACTTCATTATTTGTATCGACTCTACTGTTTTCTTCTTTACTTATGTTAAACGTATCACTCTCCTCTACGCTGATAACCTCAGCTCTTGCAGTCGTCGTACTTATTTCTTCAATACTTTTCGTACTTGTACTAGTCTTCTCAATACTTTTAGTGGTTGTACTTATGTCAATATATTCATTAGTTTCGTAAATATCTTCATCAGCGTCATCCCCTGTAGTGTCGTAATCGTAACTGTCTTCTTCTGTAGTCGTTGGTACTGAAAATTTAAAAAGTTATTGATTAACAATGACGTTTTATATTTATAATAGCGCGCCCCAAAATTTTATCCATTGTTAAATCAGTCAGGACAGTTAAAGTCACAATTATTCATTTTCATTCATTTTTTATTGACAAAGATGACGATGATTTTCTCGAGGCCTGTAATTCTTTATTTCTATTTTGATACTTATAATAATTTTATTAATATTTTAGATCTATGTGTAGTTTGCAAATAACGTACTATAGTGAATTCAAATAAATATTTTTTATTAATAATAGATTTTCAAACAAGTTTTTTCAGGACATTGTACGGAATTCGCGAAAACTTTAATGGACTATAACGACGGACAGCATCTAGAAAATACATAATTAACATGTTAAAATGAAACATATATTCTAGAAACTCACCTGTAACTGCATTCTTCTTAAAAGGATCCTCAGTGACTAAAACTACACGAGATTCATTAACACCGCCATCCCGTTCTTCCTCATCAGTCCGTCTCTCTTTACTCTTAGTATCACAGCCTTCGGCACAGTAATTAGCTATCTTATGCAATATCATATCAACTAGAATACTTTCTTTTACATCTTTATGTTTTAGCGCAGCTTCTTTTTCTTCTTTTAACTCTTTATCGACCATTTCTTCAATCTTTTGTGTGTAGTTTACGGGAGGAATCCAGGTATATTCTGGGTCATATTTTGATGCATTGTTTGGGTTGTAAACTACATTGATTGTGTTGTCAGGGTCGTCTCCTAATTTCATGTTTCGTTTAGTGTATTTGGCAATGGCAGGTCCTAATGTATCTGTGACGTAATTCTTCAGTTTTCTGCATTTGCTGATTGTATTGACGTCGTTGGAACTGCCCCAGATTATGAAGCCTGAGGCGTTCGATTTGTAGAATGTGCTGAATGCTACGTCCAAGTCGCTCTGGAATTGAAAATGATTATATGTTATGAACTGGTACTTCTCCAATGAAGAGTGTGGGTATGAGTGTGGGTGAGTTTTAGATGAAGGAGCAAAATTTTAAGGCTATTCATTTTACAGGTTGTTGTTGACAACTTCAATAAAATCATTGTTGTTGGTCAACCAAACCTTCTCTCTTGCTCGGAAATATATAATAAATAAAAAAATATAAGCTCAAAACTTAGAACATAACATATAATCCCTGAAGGGTTAGGTTAGGTACCAATTAGTACATATAATAGGGGGCGAGCCTATTGCCACCAACCGGACTTTAATCGATACCCCTTGTCTGCCATTGACAAATTCCTGATGGAAATACTCAATAACAGTTTTCCCGACCGGGGAATTCAACTCAGTAAACCCCCTCATACTTAACAGTTGCGATTGCAACCACAAGACCAATGAGGGAGTCAAATTCTAGGCCAATTAAGATACAAAGATTCTTATCTCGTTAAAACATTTTGAATATCCAGCTCACCTCATTAAAATACCCCTTATCTCTGTACCGGTACCAGAAGTACGGCAGTATGGGCGCCCCCCCGCGCGCCACCCGCGCCGCCTCTCGCACGCGCCCCCGGATGAGGCCGGCGAGCTGGTTGGACGTGATGTCGTCTGAGCTGTACACTGACGGGTACAGGGCCGTGCTCTCTTGCCAGAGCCAGCTTGTACTGGAAATCAGAAGACCTGGTTAACTGGGATCTCAAAGGACCTAGATTTTTTCGGACCTTGAGGCTTTTTACACAGTTTCCTAAATAGGCAGGTTAACATGATATTGTCTTATTTATAGTGTTCCATTATGAGAGGTCGAAATGTACCGTTTGTTATATAAAGAGGTGGAAATGTTTTTACTGACATTAGGTGACACCTTATTGAATACCTAAATAAAACCACACTAGTGGATTTTCGAAGCTCGAAGGCTAAAATTCCTACAGTTAAAATTTACTTTATGTGTCGCTTAGTGTTAGTGAAAACAGGCGCTTGTGTCCATTGATTGATTCGTGGTAGGCTTTTTAGGAGCTACACTTGCAGCAACGTCTAGTCAACCTTTAAATACATCATCTGCCTAGCCTTTTCCCAAACGCAGCTGAGTGCTAGTATTTTACATGAAGCGACTGCCTATCTGACCTCCACAACCCAGTAACTGGGTAATACAATACCCCTTGGTAAGACTGGATGTGACTTTTGACTTTTGGCTTCTGACTACTCGTAACGACTGTCAAAGATCTACAAATGACAGCCGGGACCAACGGCTTAACGTGCTTTCCGAGGCACGGAGGGAACTAGATATGTAATTATGGTCACCCATCCACTGACCAACCTCGGCAAGCACGGCTTAATCTTAAAGATCGACCCGGGCGGCTTTTATTATTTAGCCACGAGCTCTAGTCAACCTTTAAATTATGCTTCATAAACGATTTTCAAAATACTGGACTCCGTGGCTCTTCTTAGGAATTACAACACTTCTGACCAACCACACAAAAAGTCAGTAAGCAGAAACCACTTATTCGAAAACGAACTCACCGATCGTTCTCCTGAGGCACCTTATCTGCGCAGGTCTCCTTCCTGTTATTAAACGCCATATTGAAGCAGTACGGGAACCCGTAGTACCCCCACACGGCATGGGGTCGCACCTTCTTTGCCAGAGACACCGTCGCCTGCATAAATTCGCGGGCTGCTCCTTCGAAACGACGTTTTGCCTGGAACGGGAGAACATGAATGTTAAAGCTTACATATATTGTACGAACCGCCAGTCTGTGGAATTCACTGCCGGCTTCTTATACAGTATGTTAGTTTAAACGAGGGACATATTCAAACCCCTAATAGTACATGCTTACATGATACTAATAAAAATATAAACAAAAAAAAACACTGATAAATAACAGACAGAACCATACCAAAATTTTCGCAAATGTCACGCAACGTGTATACACCCTTGCGCTAGCGACTTAATACTATCGCAGAACATGTGAGCGGGTCAATGACTCTTAGGTAAAATCCATTTTTCCTTCATTCTTTAAACTTACCTGGCTTAGGACAGTCCAAAATATCTAGGCACTAAACAAAACATTAAAAAATCTTCTATATACGTTATAGGTTTTTCACATATTTGGGACGAGAATCGAATACTGAATACGCTCCCTCAATATGTCCCTCGTTTAACCTAACATACTGTATAGTTCCTTCATCATTATGTTCGTTTTATTGTTTGTTATCCTGTCTGTATCATTTTATGTATCTGTTTGTATAATGAGTCTTCATCATCATCTGCCTAGCCTTTTCCCAAACTTTGTTGGGGTCGGCTTCCAGTCTAACCGGATGCAGCTGATTATCAGTATTTTACATGAACCTGACCATGACCTCCATAACCCAGTGACTGGGTAATACGATACCCGTTGGTAAGACTGGATGTCAGACTTCTGAATACTCGTAACGACTGTCAAAGATCTACAAATGACAGCCGGGACCAACGGCTTAACGTGCTTTCCGAGGCAAGGAGGAATCTCGATAATTATGTAATGATGGTCACCCATCCACGACCAACCTCGGCAAGCAAGGCTTAACCGTGAAGATCAACTGAAGTGAGATGAGACGTTTGTATATGAGTCTTGTTCCTTGAAATAAACTAATTTGATTTATTTATTTGTGGTCTGCATCCCTTCAAAGTTCGAGAGAATTGGGAAACAACTCGCCTGATGCAAAGCGATGATGAGGCTTAGGATCGAGCTCGCTTGCCTAGAAGAAACCGATTTACTCGAACTTTGAAAAAATCCAGATTATAATGATCAGGGAACAGAGAAGCTGGCAGTGAATTCCACACAAAACAGTTTCTATTGTTGATTATCGAAATGGGCAATAATGTTAGACAGTATACAAGGTGTAAATCACCTCATCACGAAGCCGTCAACCAAGCATTCTGTACATGAAACTAAGTAACTTTACGCAAAAATTATTGCTGGGAAATCACTTTTTTTTGGAGGGTGTAAAATCATGTTTTGTGGTAGAACTCAATGTAACGCACTCAAAATATTGTGCTGATGCACGAATTGAATAGAACGGGGGTCGTGGAGGCGTTTAAAGTAAAAATCTTACATTAAAAACTTCTATTTAAAAAAAATACTTGTCAAAAAGTTGTAACTTTGACCCCTAATATCTCCGTAACTAGAAGGTTCCCAGGTATGGTGTAGAACAAAAAAATTATCGCAATGACAGGGAAAACCAGTGCCTTTCGGCTTCGTTAAGAGGTGTTTTACACCCTTTATAAAGGTTTCACCTAGTATTCCTCAAAATGGGCGTCACACAAGACCATTACAAATGATTATCTACTTTATAGTTCTGTTTACCGATAGTCGTATGTTGTTTTAGTTATGTTCTAACATACCAGACTGTCTGCTTCCTAAAATACCTCCATTAATTAAACACTACTATTTCCTGCTTCTATTCTCTATATATTCATACTGTAAATAAGCGTAGTGTCCGTGCAGGTACATTGTCCGCTGTAAATACTTGTCGGACTAATTCAGGATTGCGTTGCCCTATCCGTCGTATAGTGGAATCTTATAATTGCAACTTCATTGATGTTGATATTTTTGTTTGTTCGAAATTTAAATTTAAGTCCAATGTTTTTAAAATTTTATCTAATGACAATAACAAGTAGTATGAGTCCTTTATTCTCAATTTAATTTATTTCAACTATTTTACTTATTTTTGGAGATGAATTGTTTGTACTGTTAATTCCTTTTTTCATCATTTTACTTCTTACCTATGATACATAAGGAAAAATCCCACATTAATTTTTATTTAGCTGTCTGAAAATAATAATTGAAAAATTTAATTATTTTTTTTTAATAATTAATTAATCATATTGTATTTTATTAGCCATTTTTTAATGCATATCTCATTAATGCTACTCTAGTGGCACCTTTTTTTTACCTAAGCTTAAATTTGTTAACATGAGGATAATGTAGTGGGCTGCAATATTGTTATTACCCAACTTATTTATTATTTGTAAAACTTATATTGTAGCTGTTTATTGTCCCATAATAAATAAAATAAAAATATATAATCTATATTGCTATTTATTTATTGACATTGCTATTATTTTACATTATTTTAATTTCTTATAATCTGCTAATTGAATTTTATGTATTCTAATTTGTTGTTTCTGTATCCATTAATTACTGTTTTATGCAGTTTTTATTCGAACGCAATGTAAATTTTTACTGAATAAATAAATAAATAGATCAAAAAATATCTAGACCATACACAATGAACTGAGAACAAACATAGTGCATATTTGTTTAAATGTCGGAACAGACTCTCAATGCGGAACCTAAGCTAAGGTCAAAGTAACTTGAAGTAGTCTTACTGGTGGACTTTACGGGCTTAGATCTGTCTTATAGACTGTTGTACCATCTCAGTGTAAGTAAGTAACGGTTAGCTTATGTGGCAGAAAATTATAAGATTCCTATGTAATTTTTAAATTTATATGGCACTGCCTGTCCAAACTGTGGAGGAACTGGCTAATAATATCGCCATTTGCAGTCAATTGAGATCATTATTATCGTCATGCTGTCAGTCCAGAATCACCTATTGCTGGTAAAGACATCCCCTTTCTTCTGCTTTAGTCACCAGTTCAGTGCGTTTTCCGTCCAAAAATGTCTAAAGTGTTCTCAATAACGTTTTGTACCATAAAGATTAGTACCTTCATCATCATCAGCCTATCTATAATGTTCCCACAGCTACGACACAGGCCTCCTCTCTATGAGAGGGAGTGGGCTGTAATCCACCACGCGGGCCCAGTGCGGGTTGGTAGATGTCACATGTCTTCGAAATTTTTGTTCTAGGACATGCCGGTTTTCTCCCGATGTTTTCCTTCACCATTTTTGAGGGCAGCGATGATGAAATATATTACACATAATAATGCGCCTGCCTGGGTTCGAACCCACGGTTTAATGCTCGTAAGTCGGGGCTGCCACCTCTGGGCCACCGCTGCTCAGCTATTACCTTAATAACCACCAACAGTTTTGAGATTTGACATTATCTATCTGTCATTTTGTCGATTCCTCAGAGGACAATACTCGTTTCTAGTGGTCATTCTACGCGTGCTGGTAGACTCTGGTTAGCTTATCCAGCAATATGTTTAAAAAGCCCTCTTGTGATTTACTCCCATTCTGTGCTACCAGTCAATCTATCAATCAACGAACCTCTTCAAAATTCCCAGGTGAATCAGAACCAAATTTCTCGGAACTCCCAAGTGATAGATATACATGCATACTTGTAGTTAGTACAGATGCATCTGTTATTATTAGATCAACACTTTGATATTGTGATCTCAATGATCATTGGATTGTGTAACGGGCATGAGTTGTAAGTGTGACAGTACACGGACTGGTATATCTATTGACGCTAAAGTGGGATTGTTGATGAAAACAGCCTTTAAGCGTGTAAAATACCCCTAACGAAGCCGAAAGGTACCATACCTGGCAACCTTCTATTTATGAAGATATTGGAGGTCAAAGTTCCAACTTAAATACATGTTTTTTTGGGTTCCGTACCCAAATGCAAAGGGTCAAATCAAACCCTCTTACTAAGACTTCGCCGTCCGTCCGTCCGTCTGTCACCAGGCTGTATCTCATGAACCGTGATAGTTAGCCAGTTGATATTTCTACAGATTATGTATTTCTGTTGATGCTATAACAACAAATACTAAAAACAGAATAAAATAAATATTTAAGGGGGCTCCCATACAAAAATGAGATTTATTTTTGCTCCTTTTTATAAAGAAGGGTACGTAACCCTTCGCGCGCCAGTCTGACTCGCACTTGGCCGGTTTTTTTTAAATGTCAACATGGGGTCAACTTTCAGTCTAACCTCTTATTGAGATTGATAGCAACTTACAATCACCAACCACCAATAGTACAATCGTGTACCCCAGCACTAAGCGCCCTAAATACCTAAGGCATTAGTTTGACGAGTGCATGCCGACGTCTGATTGATAAATTACAATCTCACAATGTTTGTATGAAGCAATTTGAAGTGGACGAGGAGCTTACGATATAAGAGGATCTGTTTAGGATCAATTCGAAGATTTGAGCCTTGTAAGCTGATTTATGATGTAAGAATCTTCGTTATCTCGTTGGTCCAGTGAGCATAAGGTCCTAGGGTTCCATTCTCAGGTCGAGCAAAGAGTTATTGGGTTTTCCATTATGAATTTCCAGTCAGCTACGGAGTTTGAATTTGTATCCGGAATATGGCAATAAGCTAATACATGGGGGTTTTAAACATATCTATCAAAATGTGGGTGTACTATAATAGTACAATCAGGTACATCTGTGTGAAACCCTTCGGGGATTTCATGTGTGGTGCTGCCAGCATTGGGAAAATTATAGGCTGTTTATTCTAGCATTAAGGTGCGGTTAAAACTAGCGGATTGGAGAGCGGACCAGACAGACAGCCGAATTTAAAGAATAATTAACAGACATATCAATAACGAACACTTTTGGTCGCAGGACGTGGTGTTCCGTGAGTTTTGTAATTACTTTATATATGTTAGTTTATAAGGTATATTTCTATGGGCCATTGTAGCCTGAAATAAATGATGTTATGTTAATAACTCTCCTTGCATACAAAATCCCTAACAAACAAGACAGCCAATTAACGGCCACCAAACAAACAATTACAAACAAAGCAGCATAATGAAGCGCAACGCGAGAGGCCCTTTAATAAGCGTGGCCTAATTACAGCCACAGATAATAGGATTGAGTAATCAGCGGGATGAACGAGCCATGGCGTGGAATGAGCTCGTGCATGGAATTGTGGGTTATGGTAATTGTACCAATTTGAGAGGGGACTTGTGGTGTTTGTTTTGATTATAATTACACTAGCTGCGCTTCTACTCTGGGCTTCTTCCGTGACGAAAAAACTATCTATCGTATCCTATGGAGAGCAGTGGTGGCACAGTGGTGGCATCCCCGACACACGAGCAGTAAGCCGTGGGTTCGAACCCAGGCAGGCGCATTACTTTGTGTAATTTATTTCATCACCGCTGCCCTCAAAAAACGGTAAAGGAAAACATCGTGAGGAAACCGGCATGTCCTCGAACTAAAAATTCGAAGACATGTGACATCTACCTACCTGCACTGGGCTCGCGTGGTAGATTACAGCCCACTCCCTCTCATAGAGAGGAGCATGCGTCCCAGCAGTGGGAACATTATAGGCTGATGATGATGATAGTGTATCTTACGGTAATCTTTTGCTGATTTCAAACTATAGTATTAGTTAATACTGTAGTTTGAAATCAGCAAAAGATTTTTTGGAATCGGCTGAATGGTTTTGGAAGTTATATACAAAGTGTTGTTTTGCATCCTCGTCATAATTCAGAAGGTTGTCACAAAAGACATGAATAATCAATTTAAATTACGGGAACTAGGTAATTATTAATAAACGCTGATTTTTAGAGTTCCGTACCTCGAAAGTAAAAAACGGAACCCTTATAGGATCACTTTGTTGTCCGTCCGTCTGTCTGTCTGTCAAGATCCTTATTCTCAGTAACGCGTGAAGGTATCAAGCTGGAATTTATATCAAATACTCAGGTCTACTGTCCCTTGGAGCTGTGAAAAAATCAAACTGCTAAGCCAACGCAATCAAAAGATACAGCCGTTTATGCCGCAAATTTTCGACACTCGCAAGGGAATCAAAACCTACAGGGAACTTCCCGTGAACTCAGAATCTTGAAATTTGGTTCGAAGCAACGTGTTTCTCAATAGTTGTTAAGTGTTTCATTCAATTTAATTCGAATAGTGTGTAGGCATCAAATCAACTACTATGATTTATTATTCACTGGATTCTTGTCATAAAAATTATTATGTAGGTTCATAGTAAGCTAAGTGTTTTGTTCAATTACGTACAATGGAACGTCATTGACATCGACAAGTTACACAATCTCTGGTCATCGATCCGCGCCATCTATTCAATCATTCGCATAATATACTCGATTTGTCAATACATATGCAACTTGAGTATTGAAGACCGAAAGACCTATACCTAGTATCTAGCGCCTAACTCGCTTCAGCCAGAAAAAAAAACTATACTTTGTTTTGGGACATGAAAAGTTCAGTCCAGCTCCTATAGAAATCTGACCAACCTCTTTTCTGATGAAAAAACCCAATAACACTTTGCGCGACGCGGGAATCGAACCCAGGATCTCATGCTCAGCAGTTGCGCTTGCGACCACTAGACCAACGAGGTACTCGAAAACAGTAACACTCTCTCTCACCTCTTCCTCAATCCACTGTTTCTTCCACCACCAGTGCCTCTTCTTCTCGATCTCGTACGACACGTCCTTGTAAGGCGTGAGGATACCGAAATTCTGCCGCAGCACCGGCTTCCAGGACTCGAAGTCTATGATGCCGACACCTGGAACATTTACATTGAACAAAATTACTATGACTTTTCAAATCCAGTTCTGGCATGGATCAGAATTAAACGATGTGATTGGCTGTCTAAATATTATAAGTTCAACCCAACGAGATTTAAAGCAATTATAGAGCGGACTTATTGAAAAAAGTCATACAAAAATGTTGGTCCCGCACCTTTTCTATTTTGATACACGAATGCTAGGTACCTGACAAAGTCTGGCTTGTGTCAAACTCCCTGTGACACAAGCCAGACCGATTTGTTACTTTATAAGTGGTAACAAGTATTGGATTACGATTGTCATCGTCTTGTCTCGTCTATCGCTCGTAAATATTTGAATGTCTTTGATGCAACTACTAAGTCAATCACAACAGTCAACCTAAACAGTTACAAGCATAAGCATAATTAGCCTATAATGTTCCGACCCCTGGGACACAGGACTCCTCTCTATGACAGTGCAGTTTGGTAGATGTCACATGTCATCATATTTTGAGTTCCTTACGATGTTTCCTTTACCGTTTTGAGAGCAGCGGTGATGCAATAAATTACACTCAGTTTGCTCCTGCCTGGGTTCCAAACCATGGCTTACTTCTTGTAAGTCAGGGCTGCCACCACTGGGCCACCACAGCTGTGCTGAGCTACCACTGCTTAGTATCAGACAAAGCAGTAGCGTATTGTTGTGTCCAACACATTGCCGCGGAGTAGAAAAGAGAAAAAAAAAGATAGGCGAAAGATACAGCCATCACATAAGTCAGTAACAGATAGCAAATGAACTGAAATATCTGTTTAGACTTGAAGACAAAAAAAAACCGGCCAAGTGCGAGTCTTCCTCGCAGACACTGGGTTATGTAGCACCAAAAAATATATTTAACACTCATCATTAGCCTATAATGTTCCCACTGCTGGGACAGAGGCCTCCTCTCCTATGAGAGGGAGTGGGCTGTAATCCACCACGCGGGCCCAGTGCGGGTTGGTGGATGTCACATGTCTTCGAATTTTTGGTTCTAGGACATGCCGGTTTCCTCACGATGTTTTCCTTCACCGTTTTTGAGAGCAGCGATGATGAAATAAATTACACAAAGTAATGCGCCTGCCTGGGTTCGAACCCACGGCTTACTGCTCGTAAGTCGGGGCTGCCACCACTGGGCCACCGCCACTCTCTTTTAACACTCATTCATTTGTAAAACTCACAACAGGAAAACTAAATTAGTTTTTTGCTTACATTCCAATTACTTTCCCAATCCGAATACTTTAATAAGACGTATCGTCTCATGTTCCAAACAGGTGCAACATGTTTTTGTTACAAATCGACATTTCCGTGAATCAACACAACGTTAGCAAAATAAACTGACTTAGTGTTATGACGATCATATTGAAAGGTTATACAAACAATCGACGAAAAATAAATTATGAATGAATGCAAGAGTTTTGAGTTGTTACAAATACAAAATCAGTGTTGTTTTTACTTTGTTTTCCTCAATAATTTATTGTTTGTGTTTCTTGTTATTGGTGATTTTATGAAGAGAAGACTTAGGCATTGTCCACACCAAACGTATTGTCTGCCGCCGACTTTGAGCGGGCGTTACGCAGTTTATCGCTTTTCCATATATATTTAATATCTCGTTCACACCGAACCGACTATACGCATACCTCCAATTCTTCTATACAGTGAGCATACTCACAGTCGGCGGCAGACAATACGTTTGGTGTGGACGATGCCTTATATTGAAACAGAGCCACAGCAGTGATGGTCCAGGCGGTCCATGCTCTCTTCTTTTTCTGTAGATCAGAACCATCGTTTTCTAGATCGAGAAACAGAGTGTGCTGCGATTACAACGTCGCGCGTCGATGCTGCTTCGTGCGATAACTAAGCCACACAAAATAATACTAGCATGGAAAAGTGCTAGATGAGGTTCAAGCCTAAAACGACGAAGAAATACATCGTCGATTCCTAGGTCGTGCATAGTGTTATTGGGTTGTCCATCAGGAAGCTCTCAGTAGCAGCCACGGAGTCTAGATTTGTGCCCGGTTGATGGCAATAGGCCCGCCCCCTATTACATGGGACTTAAACATAACTGGAGAAATGTGGGTGTAGGTACACCTCTGCCAAACCCTTCGGGGATTACAGGCGTGATGGTATGTTGTGGTATTAAATAGCACTTGCTCTCACAGGTTTAATTCTCTTTGCTCTCACACAAGAGGGTCTTTAGGTCCGCACTACTAACGATTATGCAACCACAAATGCTGCTGACAAGCTATCCATACTAATATTATAAATGCGAAAGTCGCGCACGTGTTTGTTTGTTTGTTACCTTTTCACGACTTAACGGCTGATCGGATCTGTTTGTTTGTTACCTTTTCACGACTAAACGGCTGATCGGATCTTAATGAAATTTGGCAAGAAGATAGATTTCAACTTGGGGAAGGACATAAGCTATATATAATCACGCTACGACCAATAGGAGCCGAGCAGCAATGAAAAATGTTGCGAAAACGGGGAAAATGTGACGCAGACGAAGTTGCGCAGGACAGTTAGTAATGAAATTTTCCCAAAACACCGCCAGAGGAATTAGTTGATGCGTACCGACGCATCAACTAATTCCTAGATTAAGCGCAATTAGACCCGCACATGAGTTATATCTCATTATGAAATACTAGGTGCTTAACTATATATTAACTGGGGCAGGGTCACCCGCATGGCATATGTGTATCTACAAAGAGAAATAGTTTAGGGATGGTGAAGGTTTTATATGTATAAATATGGGAGGGTAGTTTTATTTGAATTAGGATCTAAATTAATACCTATACAGGGTGTAACGGAAAGGGTATAAAACATAATTAGGGGTGAGCTACAAACGATCAAACTGAACATGTTTCTCATCATAAAACATGATTTTTAGCAAAAAAATTATCAGCTGCGCTATACAAAATTGCAATACATATTAGACCCAAATGTATGGGGCAGCTGATATTTTTTTCGCTATTACGATGTTTGTCCGATGGAGAAACATGTTCAGTTTGATGGTCTGTATCACACCCTTAAGTATGTATGTACCCTTTCCGTTACACCCTGTATATAGGGTTGAAGGAACACCGACGCGAAGACAGCTACCACGTATTCATTAAATACATCATCCTGAACCTCACATAGCAATTTTTCGGTAATTATAAAAAAGTAAAACTTGATAAGCCCCGACACAAAAAAACCTCTTAAAAACCAAAAATACCCGCTTGTTTTGTGCTTTTGCTAAGCGGTCTACCTTGCCACTCCTGGGCATAGGCCTCCCCCATTCCTTCCACGTTTCTTAGTGTTGCGCCTTTTCTCGCTCATTAAAGAAAAGAAAAATAGTTATAAATTAAAACAAAACCTGAACTTTTAGGGGCGTGTGGGTTGTAAGCCCCCCCACACCCCCCTAGCATAGTTAAATAAACTCTCGATTAAGACACCTTTCAAACGAAACCAATTTTATCAATATCGGATCATCCGTTTAGAAGCTACAATACCACAGACAGACACACAGAAACAAACGTCAAACTTATAACACCCTTCTTTTTTTGGTCAGGGGTTAAAAACAATCTGCTGTGCTGGACATTTAGATCGCGTAGGTATTGCAGTTTTGTAGAAACATATACACTGGAGACTGGAAAGTCTATCGGATATACATAGTCGAATATCAGTACTGATTGGAAGCCGACCCCAAGAAAGTTGGCAAATTATAATATCCGACACTAAAATATATCACAACATAATTAGGAAGCCTGATCATGTTTGGTGTTAATAATATGGATAGTTGAGTCTACGGATTCACTCACGTATTTATTTTTATTGTCTTTCAATCACTAACACGTACTCAGCTTACGTGATGATCATAACCATTTGCTTATGTATTAAAACAAGAAGGTTTGTTTACAATACCTACATTAAAATCAATCAATAAACAGAAGTATTATTAAAAGCAAGATAAATAGGTTTAAGCAAATTCTAAGATTTATCTAAACCTGTTTATCTAAATTTACCCTGTCTACATATTAGCTTACTGTGCTTTCTGAAGCCCAAAAGGATTTCAGTGTAAAGAAAGCAAGATAAAACATGTATTTGGGTGAATTTCAACAAATGCCATTTTTTTTATCATATGGTGAACTTTTTCATTTATATTTTTTTTTGTATATTTTTCAGGTTAATATAATCTTTAAGATATCAAATATCCCCAAATTTAATATCATCAACGTATCATTTAAGACTAAGGAGAAAATTCAGTTTGAATTCTGGTTTCCACCGATATGACAAACCGGCACCGATTATTTTTTCTGTACACCGGTATGATAAGTTTATCCACCGAAATGATGTACATATCCAGCGATATGATAATCTATCCACCTTTGAACATCAAAAAGGAAATAGTTAGTAGGTAGTATCTATATATTTTTACAAGGGTGACTTAGAACTGAAGACCTGTACTGAGGGTCTTATCTTAAGTAGATCACATCCAAAGAAAACTGGGTTCTTAGAAATTCAGTTGAAATGTATTTTTTTAAATGATGTACCTATTTTATATTTACTTTCTTTTTTATTATATTTACTATAGGTACTCATCTGCCTAGCCCTTTTTCCCAAACTACCTTGGGGTCGGCTTCCAGTCTAACCGGATGCAGCTGAGTACCAGTATTTACTATAGGTACTATGACTTAAAAAAAGTTTATTTTTATTATCATTGTCTTTGTAATAGTATTATATTTTACTTAACGAAATGACATGGGATCTACCGTTATGATAAAACGAATCACCGAGATGATAAAATATCTACCGATATGATAAAGTAATCCACCGATGTGACAAAACTGTGCGTTGATCATGAATCAAAACACCGATATTAGATATAAGACACCGATTGATTTTTTCGGTGTAAATTATCACATCGTTGGTAATAAAGACCACCGATTACAGCGATATGAGAACAGCGACGTGAGAAATAACACACTTTTTCGAAAATTAGAAAAAATGCATAATATCTAGGATAAATTCAATAACAGTCAATGAAGCTAATTCACTTACTACCTCTGTTAGAACCAAACAACAAAAATAAAACTACTCATTACACTAGAAAAATGCAACCACCGAAAATATAAAATAATTGTCCGGGAGCAACTGAAATGGCGTACTTATGTTATTGGCGAGAATATGCAGCGATTTGACACAAATCTGTCCTGACTGCGCACTAGCACACACTAACGAGGAAAATAAAATTGGGGTGGGGATGCTATCGGACTCGTCGATGTAAAGTTAGGTTTAAATTACTTTTGTCCAGCGATATGAGAACATTTTGCAGGACAGGTACGTTTGTGCCTCTAGTAATAATAATCGTTAATTATATAATAAAATATACTATATATTAATAACAAAACTAATATTCTATAAAATAGAACAAGTTATATACTTAACTTACTTATTTCTATTAGTGTATAAGCTTTTTTGTTTGTAAAAAAAGTAGAGGGACAGCACCGATTTGAAAAAAATAGAGGTTTATGAATTTATTTCAACCTTTGTAAATAGTCCTCGGCAAATTATATTTTTGCCACAACCCAATAATTACCTATTAAATACTAAAAAATATAATTCAGAACGATATTCCTTTTTTCAAATACTAATTTCACCGAAGACAAAAAAATAACTCATTTGGGAAATTCACCCATTTGCACTGAACATTATGCGCCCAAAAAACTAAAAGAACAATTAATTAATGTATAAGATGTATAAGATTACAACTACAACATGTAGAATAGAATAAAACTTTATTGTACACCAAAAATCAAACATAACGGGTTTACATAACTGCTAATTTTATGGTTACAACGGCGGTCTTATCGCTTATAGCGATGTCTTCCAGACAATCTTTGGATGGACATTATGGAATTAAAATAAAAAGAGGTGTACTACACAAAAAAAAAAAACAACAACATAACAATTAAACAAAAGTAAAGTTATCTACTTCATATATGTACATATACATATATAAGATTGTACATATGTGAAACAGCGCCTTTAAATCTTGATGTCGAGATAACTAAAGATTTATGAATTGAGAGAAAAACCAGGCTTTATTAACGCAAAACGGCCATCGCTCAGCATAAAACCGTGCAAAACAATTATACGACGCTAGTATGTAATGAATAATGGTAACCCATTATACCCATTCTTGGACTTTCATTGGTAAGCATACCATACGCTTGATAGATCCCCCGCGAAGCTTTTATTTCTAGATCCCCATAAAAAGGTCCAGTTACCAAAAACACTCACCGTTGAAATTCTTATCCGGCACACTCTGCTCGAGAACCTTCTGAAAAGTGTCCAGATGACTGATCAAGTCCCCTTCCTGCGGCACTCCACCATTCCTATACTTGATCTCTCCACTCGTACTGTTCCTCAACAATGCTGGAAAGTCACCCGGATCATAAAGTATGGAGATCTTGTCGCCTCGGAAAGTATCGCCAGTATTCTGCAAAATACCGTACTTTTCGTACAGATCTTCGAAGAAGATCTTCTTGGATTTACACTGCATCGTGGGGACGTTCCAGTAGACTCTGAAGTCTTTTGTTGGGAGGACGTCGTTGTCCGGCATTTGTACTACGTAGTAGCTGGAACAAGGAGATTGGTTTTGTTGGGATCATTTTAATTTAATAAACAATAGAGTATTTTGAGGCTACCATCATCATCTGTCTAGCATTTTCGCGGCTGGATGCAGCTGGGTACTAGTATTTTACATGAAGCCACTGCTTAGCTGACCTCCACAACCCAGTAACTGGGTAATACGATACCCCTTGGTATGACTGGATGTCAGACTTTGGGCTTCTGACTACTCGTAACGACTCAACTGTCAAAGATCTCTAAATGACAGCCGGGACCATCGGCTTAACGTGCTTTACGAGGCACGGGGGAAACTCGGTATGTAATTATGGTCACCCATCCACGGACCAACCTCGGAAAGCACGGCTTAACCTTAAAGATCGACCCGAGTGGCTGTTATTATTTAGCCACAAGCTCCTCATCATTTAAGGCTACCAATAATATTTAAATAACGTGAAAATGCCTTTCAAAGTTTCGTCCCGATTCACCCCCGTGTCCCTATTCACGCCATTTTACGGTAAATATTATAACACTGACTCACTCTTGCGTTTTATATCATTTAGCTGTAAGAGATTATGAAATAATTTACCGCTAGTAGGAAACATGACGTCGAATAAAATCCGACGCATACAGACCGACATTATTATATAAGGAATATCAATTATTATTGTTTATAATGTAGGTAGGTACGTTGAGTCAATGGCCGCGACAATTATGTCATGATATGCCCTTAATTGATTGTTTATCATTCAGATTAGGTACCTATCAATGCACAAATGATTTGTTAATTTAAAAAGTAATTTATTATTTGTTTTAAAAAAAGTACTATGATGAACAGAAACATAAAATCATGCCTAGAATCCACGAAGAAATGTGCAAAGCTGTACCTTGAGTACACCCGCAATTCACAAGTCGTGTTTAATTCATAGGGGGCGAGCCTATTGCCATCATCCAGACTCCGTGGTTGTCAGTGAGAATTACTAACACTTTGCCCGACTCGGGAGTCGAACTCCAGAGCTCATGCTCTGCCCGTGCCTGTGTCCACTAGACCAATGTGGCAGTCGGGAGACTTTTATTAAATTAGTTAAAAATGCATGCTTATTATGATGTATTTTGTTACGAGTATATTTAATTGTAAGGTAATTTAAAATTAAAATAACAGTATTTACATAAACTATCTAACTAAATATAAACTAAATTAAAAACAACAGGACGAAACGTGCCCAGAAGATTGGCAGCATTGCCACGTTGAATGGCAATGCTAATTCTTTGCCCAAAAAAATAGCCAGCCCTCTGGTCTCGTGAAGTGTCAACGAGTCGACGAGATATTAGATAAACGTAATGTACTATCGCGACTGTTATCCCGAATGGTTGGGCAGAGGTGTACCCAAGTCATCATAATCATCATGTGCCTAGCCTTTACCCAACTATGTTGGGTCGGCTTCTACTCTAACCGGATGCAACTAAATACCAGTATTTTACATGGAGCGACTGCCTATCTGACCTCCACAACCCAGTTAGTACTGGGTAATACGTCAAGGGGTAACGTAAGACTGGTTGTGACCTGTAAGGACTATCAAAGATCTGCAGAAGTTCAATCAGCCATATTATTAACTGCCAGATTATTTATTTTCTTTGTCAGTCACTTTTACCTCTTATTTCCAGTCTGTGCAATATCCTGCCCTGATTTAATTTACTCTCATGAAACACATTAAAAATTAAGGCTCCCGCCCACTGCGGCGTAACGTGTCAACAGGTCACTGACCTTTACGCGTTGTTTGATGTTTGTGTTCGGTTCGCACTTGATTGAACCATTTCTTACTAGTGCCGATTTATAGAACCTGTTTTTTTATGTCCCGTGACTCTAGGGTTATATTCTGTAGGTAAAAATAATACTAAAACGCCTAGAATAGGTGGTCCAAAAATATTTCGGAGATATCTCCGAAACATTTTTGGACCACCATCAATCATAATTTACTTAGGTCGAAAATTGTCACCAGTATGAAGAATCTTTACTTTTGCGAGGTTGCCAAACTTCGCACTAGTGTAGTAAAACAGTAGTAGTTTCATTGATAAATACGAGTACTTAATTATTTTTATTCAAACCAATAATTCATATTTATAGAACGAATTAATTATTTCATCTTTTAATTGTTCTTTTTGTTTTTACTATGAAGACTTTTAACGTGCACGTCTTGCTACATCGTTCTCACACAATGTACCATCTCAACATGAATGATGTAACCAAGGTTTTGTAACAAGATTCTGATTTAAAAGAGTGTCCATGGAGTTTCTTGCCCTTTCTTCTCCATAGAGATCTACGCTTTGGAATGGGCAACTACAGTACTTTCACAGTTATTATGTCTTGTGACTGGGACTGTAGCTTCATTTTTATTGTTTTTCGACTATCCAAAAGTGCCTGTCACTGGCCTACTTGAAATAAATGATTTTGATTTGAAAGCTAAGAAAATGCGAAAAAAAAACAAAAAAAAGTGGATTGAAACATAATTCATATGCCAGTTGATTCTTTGAAATGGTCTCAATCATTTCCTAGAGGTAGGGGATATAAAAAAAAAACAGGTTGTATAGTGTGTATCAGAAATACGTGGTAATATTTATTTTGAGGGTGCAAACTAAACAATTTTGTCATGGGCCCCATATTATTATCACAAAAATTTGACATTTTTTAAGACAAGCCCGCCACACTATTCTTAATCCACTGCGACTCCTGAAAGCCACAATTGACAATGGCGACCGCCAAAAATTCGCCGAGACTATGAAGCTCGACGAAGTCTTTAGAGAAACAGTTTAACTGTCTTGGATCCCGCCACGAAAGTTATCAGAAACGAATAGCGGAGGACTAGGAAAAACAGTCAGTTGTCCCATTCATAACTTTAATACTTTTAGGAGAATAGTTTTTTTTGCGAATACAATGTTGTCATCATCTGCCTACACTTCCCAACTGTGTTGGGGTCGGCTTCCAGTCTAACCGGATGCAGCTGAATACCAGTATTTGACATCCAAAACCTCGTTAGATACTGGGTAATACGATTACCCCTTGGTAAGACTGGGAATCAGACTTTCGTTGCACTGACTACCTGTTACGACTGTCAAATATCAACAAATGACAGCCGGGACCAACGGTTTGGCGGGGTTTCCGAGGCACGGAGAAAACTCGATATGTACCGTATTGACACCTCGAGGTGTCATTACGGTACATTGACGAGGTTGGTCCTTCACGGACCATTCTCGTCAAGAACTGCTTAACCTTGAAAATCGACCCGTACATCTATTATATGAATTTTAGCCCCCCTTGAGATTTTTTCTGTTGCGATTACAATGTTGATTTCATGGAGTATTTGATTACTTTAAATAATGTATTTCTGAAAGACTCAGTATAGACTTAGACCAGTATTGTGATCTTGACCGTGAAGATTACATTTATGAATGAAGTAATTGTGATGTCATTTTGATTGATGGTAGTTTAAGAGCTAGTGACTGGGAATTTATTTGATTGGTTTTGACATTCAAGTGAAGTCAGAAAAGTCTAGGACAGTGTCAGTCAATCTTTATTTATAAATGTTGCCACTTTATTTTTTATGAACCTCTAAAAATCATCAACCTTTATTGTTGCTATGACTTTACTACTTTAGTCTTGTCACTCAAATGTCTAGTTTAGGACTAGAGCTAAACGGAACTAGACGTTTTTATTTATTTTAGTTACATGATTGAGCTCGTGGCTAAATAATAACAGCCGCACGGGTCGATCTTTAAGGTTAAACCGTGCTTGCCGAGATTGGTCCGTGGATGTGTGACCATAATTACTTAAATACCGAGTTTCCTCCATTCCTCGGAAAGCACGTTAAGCCGTTGGTCCCGGCTGTCATTTGTAGATCTTTGGCAGTCGTTACGAGTAGTCAGAAGCGAAAAGTCTGAAATCCGGTCTTACTAAGGGAAATCGTATTACCCAATTACTGGGTTGTGGAGGTCAGATAGGCAGCCGATTCATGTAAAATACTGGTATGCAGCTGCATCCGGTTAGACTGGAAGCCGACCCCAAGATAGTTTGGGAAAAGGCTAGTCAGATGATGAGTTGCGTGATTGATGATGTAGCCAATATACTTAAATGATAGCGTGATGAAGGAGGTATCTCATGAGATGACAAGTAATAGGGAAGTATGGAAGAAGAAGACATTCTGCTTCGACCCCAATTAAATTGGGAAAAGGGCTAGAGAATGATGCTGATGGTGATAGGTGATGAAGAAAATAACCCCTACTAACATGAGACAAAGACGGAAAGATGATGGAGCATCAGTGTCTTCTCGTTGAAATACTTTTACAAATGATGGAACTTGAGATTTCTGAATATCCTGACATTTTTCTGAGAGCATCGGTGGCCCAGCGGCGGCAGCCCCGACTTACGAGCAGTAAGCCGTGGGTTCGAATCCAGGCAGACGCATTACCTTGTGCAATTTATTTCATCACCGCTGCCCTCAAAAACGGTGAAGGAAAACATCGTGAGGAAACCGATATGTCTTAGAACTAAAAATTCGAAGACTTGTGACATCTACCAAACCGCACTGGGCCCGCGTGGTGGATTACAGCCCACTCACTTTCATAGAGAGGAGGCCTGTGTCCCAGCAGTGGGAACATTATAGGCTTATGATGATGATGATGACATTTCTTTAGTCATAAGCTGGTTTGCTCGGTCTGATTTCATGCGATCGATTGCGTCTATTGGTATTGTCCACAGAGCTAAACTTAGGCCTGGACTTTACGACGCTTGTTCCGCTCTAATTCGCGTATATGTCGCCAGAATCCATACCAGCAATTTCATGATTTTGAAACAGCAGAGAGAGAACTGTTTTCTGGGAGTCCTATGAATTTATCCGGGAGTCATATGATTTTTTTTATTTTTTCTAATAGTTGTGTGTTAAATCCCATGTAATAGGGTGCGAGCCTATTGCCATCAACCTGGCACAAATCCATACTTGTGGCTGCTACTGAGAAATTCCTGATGGAAAAAACCCATGATTCACTTTGCCCAACCCGGGAGTCGAACCCAAGTCATCATGCTCAAAAGTCGCGTTTGGGACCACTAAAACATCGAGGCAACCATATCTCATCCAACTGGTAGACTAGTATTTTCCTAATTTTGTTGGTCTAGGTCTGCTGAGTTCTAGGTCTGGAGTCATTCCTAGGTCGAGCATTATTTTTTTTTGTTTTTCCTTTAAGACTTTCATAGTAGTCACCCGGAGTTTGGATTTGCACCTGATTGATGGCAATACGTTCGCTCTCTATTATATGGGATTTAAACATATTTTGCGACATCTGGGTGTTCTATAGGTATATCTGCCTATCGCTTGAAGAAATCAAGCCCTATGCTGTGGTATGTTTTCCCTTGAACCGGTCGGCAATATCATTCTAGTCTTTTAATGACGGCACGCGCGACCACTCGTTTCCTCCATTAGCTTGAACATATTAAATAACAAACATTACAATTTATCTACAAGGTACCTACTATTAATCACAATAAAAACTTGAACAATATTAATTAGGAAGTGACGCAATGCTCTGAGTAAAACAACAATTAACACCGGTATTGTTTTATATATTAATTTAGGTGTATGCAGGGTATGCGACTTGCGACGGCCAGCCAAATAAAAGTTGTATAAATGCAAAAAAGGATTGTGTGATTTTACGAAACCACGGAAAAAGTGAAACTTTTTCACACTATAGACATTTAACTAAAAAAATTTGGAATAATGTTCCATTAAGGGTATAAAACGTATGAAACACGGAGTAGGATTAAGTAGGGATAAAGTGAAAGGCGTTCGTCAGAGCGCCTTTCACTTTATCCCTACTCCGCGACCGAGTGTCAGGCGACATGCAACACACAGACGAAAAAGTTTGAGACGATGTAATAAAAGTTTCACTTTAATAAGTTAAGTAAAAATAGAACCCGAAACTTATAAACACAAAATAATATTAAACAAGACCTAACTTGAAGCAGTCTTTTTAAAGCATAGAAAGTACGTTAAGCCGTTGGTCCCGGCTGTCTTTTGGGGATCTTTTGTATTCGTAACAGGTAGTCAGATAGACACAAAAGCCCTACCAGGCGATACTAGTCTTACCGAGCTGTAATGTGTAACTCAGTAACTGGATTGTACAGGTCCGACAACCAGTCATAACAAGAGGTAACGTATTACCCAGTACGCCAGTCGCTCTAAGTGAAATACTGGTATTGAGCTGTACCCAGATGGACTGGAAAACGACCCGAACATAGATGGGAAAACGCAGATGTAGAACGATGTAGAAAAAAAATAACACAAAATATATCCATCAAATATAAAAATATGACGACCATAGTTTTATTCTAAGAAATAATAACAAACCATAAACATTTTTAAAACAAAAACCAACGTAATCAATCAGAACACGTGTTACTAGGCAGTGGCCGGAAGTTTTTATTATAAATTTATTATAGGCGGTGACGGTCCATTATTCTATTTGCTGAATGAATTAGACGCCACTAGACATATGAGAACAGAATTATTATAACGAGAGATTATTTATATTCATGGCAAATGACGACAGAAAAGGACAGGAGCATTGAAAAGGGTATTCCCGAATTTGCGTTCAACCCTTGTGTTCATTCCTTCTTTGAGAGAGGCGGCCTTTGTCCCAGCAGTGGGAACGTGGGCTAATAATGCTCGTACAGTAACAGACTGATTTTCATAATATTATTTAATTTTCTTTTTCATAATGAAGACAAAACCGTTATATCGAGGTAGCATGCTTAGACGCCATAAAGAAGCCAATGATTTCGTTTGGTCGATATCACGACACGCGAAGATGTTTGGGTGATATTTTACTAGTTTTGTATCGATATTGTTCTACTTCTACATAGTTAGTCTGCCTTCGGTAAAGCTAAAAGAGGTGGCATATAATATCTAGCGCTTAAGGCTCTTTAGTATTATGTTACAAGCTTTTTAATACTGTACCGTTTTATCTGAACTGAATAAAAAATTATCTCATCTTTATCATACAAATTACTTGTTTTTCTGCCACACATCTGCACAGTGAATCCAGTTCAATTATCACCTACATGCTATACGCTATGTAAACAATCTTACTATTATTATGTAAATATACATACATATACATGTAGGCATGCATACCTGCATACAAGGTCGTTAGATTACAAATTATGTCTTTGTTTATACGGAACTGACTTGATGTCAATAAGGTGATCCTACTTTGGATGTTTGATTTTGATATCTATTTAGGGGTATGAGGAATGGGGTGTATAGTTACTTGATACCCCATAGAAAAGGTAGACGCCGTAGAAAAGGTGGACGCTCTTAACTTGCCCGTATTTCTACATCGTTCTCACATATTTGAAATTCTTAACATGAATTATGTAACCAAGATTTTGTAATAAAGGGTGTAAAACACCTCTTAACGAAGCCGAAAGGCACTGGTTCTCCCTGTCATTGCGATCATTTTTTTGTTCTACACCATACCTGGGACGGTGTAGAGAGAGAACCTTCTAGTTACGGAGATATTAGGGGTCAATGTTCCAACTTTTTGACAAGTATTTTTTTAAATACAAGTTTCTAATGTAAGATTTTTACTTTAAACACCTCCACGACCCCCGTACTATTCAATCCGTCCGTCAGCACACACAACATGATTTTACACCCCCCAGAAAAAAAGTCATTTCCCAGCAATAATTTTTGTAAAGTTACTTAGTTTCATGTACAGAATGCTTGATTGACGACTTCGTGATGAGGTGATTTACACCGTGTATATTTTGATTTAAAAGAGTGTCCATGGAGTTTCTTACCCATTCTTATCCATAGAGATCTACGCTTTGGAATGGGTAGGTAGTCTTTCCCGTTTCATCATAATCTGTCTAGCCTTTTCCTAACTATGTTGTGGTCGGCTTCCAGTCTAACCGGTTGCAGCTGGATACTAGTATTTACTGGGAGCGACTGCCTATCTGACCTCCACAGCCCAATTGGTACTGGTCCCGTTTCCGGCCAAAAGTCAGCTTGGGGAACCTCAAATCACACGCGACACCGGTTCTGATAAGGCTGACAACGTCCGAGTCTAGTTTCATCCACATTTACATGTGCAGATATATTCATTAATGAAATAAATCACAAGTAAGACAAAGAAACCCGATATTTTGCACAGCAAACACATAATACTACACATTTACACACCCGATGTAAATATTTACAAGTTTAAATGTAAACAATCGATATTATTTCGGAAGTGACCTTATTAACTTGTCAAATTGGTGTTCAAACAAATATTTGTATTTGTTTTGTACTGTTTGGGTGGTATTGCGTCAATTGGTCGCTTTGGGAAGTTAAGCAATGCGGCACGGTCAAGTTTAGATGGGTGTTGTATTAGCTATGTCGTGTTTTGACGTTCTTTTTGTTTTATGTATAAGAGTTTAATTAATTAATATGACTTGATTGCGTAGATGTAAATCACTTTAAAACGGGCACTTATAAAACGTCAACAAAAGGTGCTCGGTTCGGGTTGGTTGTTTGCTATAGAGAAGAACCGGCAAGAAACTCAATGGTTACTATTTTAAAATCATTTGGTTTTACAATATTTGCATCTTATAGCGTTAGTCCTTAAGTATGGGAGGACATCTTAGGCCCGACAATAAGTCGTTGCTTAACAGAGAACTGACTCCATGACAATTCAAATAAATGATTGCCTGATTTGATTATAGGTAATAAATAGCATAAAATCAGGCCTGTACTCCCAGACGGGTTAGGCAGAGGTGTACCTAATATTACAACCACATTTATATTCAAGTTCAAATTTGTAAAACCCAATAACACTTTGCACAGCCTGGGAATCGAACCCAGGACCTCATGCTCAGCAGTCGACCAACGTCATTAGACCAACGAGGCAATCTATGGCAGTCGGGACTCTAGGTAATATAAAGGGTGTAAATCGACGCAAAACGAAGCCGAAGTTCAGACTCAAACCGTCGTCTTTCCGACCTCGCCGTCGAGGTCCGTCGCGACGTCCCGGTCCATGCCCTCCCCGACCCTCGCTCGAGCCAGCCCGCGATGCTGTGCCAGTAGTTTTAAATCAGCCCCTAAATAATGATACCATTCAGATCCAGCCTGTCCCCATGCAGTCCTCCCCCAGCGACGCCCTAAGCCGAGGTTCGTACCCCACAGGGGATGCCCTTAGCGTGCAGTCGCTTAGTTTGTAAGTTTTTATGCCCTGGCTGGAGGCCTTACTCTTAAGGCACCCACAGGATAGTCCGGTTAAGCAGACGACAACCTCATAGGTTGAACTGCGAGATGCCAATCACAAAAAAAAAACATAACGAAGCCGAAAAGCATTTATTCTAAAAATGATCGCAATGATGGGGATCATTGCGATCATTTTTTTGTTCTGGACCATACCTGGGAAACTTCTAGTTACGGAGATATTGGAGATCAAAGTTCCAACTTTTTCACAACTTATAAAAAAAACTAGTTTTAATGTTGCTTTGTTTGAAATATCTCCATGACCCATTTACTATTCAATGCATACATCCGCACAATGTTTTTAATGCGTTGAGTTTTAAAGTAAGACAAGATTTTTCACCCAAAAAAAAAGTTGTTTCCCAACAATAATTTTTGCGTAAAGCTACTTAGTTTGAAGTACAGAATGCTTGGTTGACGGCATAGTTAAGGTTCTTTTTATACCGTGTAGGTTCAAAAACTAGTTTGTTTTTATACCATCAGCCCTGAGCCTGGCTCAGGTTGTTGACGATCGATTCTTCCTTTGTTATCATCATCTACCTAGCCTTTTCCCAAACTATCTTGGGGTTGGCTTCCAGTTCAACCGGATACAGCTGAGTACCAGTATTTTACATGAAGCGACTGCCTATCTGAACTCCAAAACCCAGTAACTGGGTAATACGATACACCTTGGTAAGACTGAATGTCCGACTTTTGGCTTCTGACTACTCGTAACGACTGTCAAAGATCTACAAATGACAGCCGAGACCAACGGCTTAGCGTGCTTTCCGAGGCACTTATAATATTATAACAAGCAGTGGCCTAGTAGGTAGCAGTGTACCTGGCAGCGGTTACGGTAAGCCCATAAGGCATACAGACCTTTCAAAAACCTGAAGGCACCATGAAGAGTCCTAGGTTATAAGGGATAACTTTTAGGCTTGTATGAAAGTACCGCCACTAATAACAAGTTAGGTATACCCACTTCGACTCTACCAAACCTTTAAAGGTAAACAGTCCGATAAACGATATTGTGTGCTGCTATCGTGCAGAAACAACATGACCTATTCGTAACAAATCGAACAATACTTAACACAGTTAAACACACCTATCATCAAAAGGCACCGACAACCTGTTAGTCGAACAAATGTTTATGAAACCTGACCGCTTAGAAACCGCTCGGCCACAAACTACGCGCTCAAGACAACGGGCTCCACCGAAGCAGAGACGAGTCTAGAGAAGAGAAGATGTGCTGTATAAATCACCTATATTCAATTATATTTCCTCACATGTTTTAGTTTGGACCTGGTGTACTAAAATACGGGCGAGTTTAGGCGCCAGTCTCCCACAAATAAAATACTTGTTCCTGTGTATATGTTAACATAAGTATTGATGATATATATTTGTGGTGGAAAAATAAACAATTTTTTTTTTTTTTATATAGGATTTCGTTATTTACATTTCTCTTTTCCAATTAGTTTTAGTAGAAACGGATGAGCAAAGAGGAGAGGAGATGTCTCGTATACGAAAAGAGATGTGAGCGGTGTGCGGAATTGGTGTGCTGTGTGCGGCGTGCCATGAGCTGTGTGCTGTGAGTACCGTGTGGTGAGTGGTGTGCTGCAAGCGGTGTCGCGCTTTGCACCTCTCCTCTTCTCTCCGCTTCAGACATCTCCGCTCGTCTTCGCTTTGGTGGAATCCGCGGCTAACGAGAAAAACTGCGAGGAAAACAAATGGAAGAAGTTGTTTGGAGCTCATTTAGGTCAGAGTTGAGCTGCACAATTATTGACAAATGCTTACACTGACAGGACAGGTCCACTCAAATCTGTGTTGTTCTTCCTCAAAAGATCACCTCAGACACTGCATGGTTCTCCCTCATGTGGCTTGGCCAAGATTATGTCTGGACTTGAAAAGAGACAGTGACCTCTGAGTTTGTGTGTTCGGTGTTTCTTCACTTAGTAGTCCGGTATGAAACACTGGCCTTGTCTAGTTACTATTTGTGGTGTATGTATGCACATGTACACATGTACGCCATTTGTGGTGTATGTATGCACATGTACACATGCACATGTGTGTACATACATACACCACACTATTACTGTTAGTCTACACTCTCATCCCACTTGTTGGCAAAAAAAAACAAATAACAGAAATAAATATTATAGATTATAGTAGAGTATGCTAGTCACTGCAAAGTGTCGGTAGTCACTCGAAGGAAACAAGTGAAAAACGCGCGCATTACAAAGTCGAGTTGCAAGTGGTGTCGCAAGTCGAGTCGCAAATCCTGTCGCAAGTGGCGTGGCCGAGGTGTTGGACAAAATGGTAATATGTATTAACTTATTCATAGTTATATGCAGTCACTATCGATTGATGTAAGTGGGTCAGGACTTAGAACTTATGACGAACCGATATTTTTTTGGTTGAGAAGAATTTTTTGCATCAAAACTTGGATCAACAGTTTAGCCAGCGGAGTGATAAAAACTTTATATATATATATATCTGCTGGCGAAACTGTGGTATCTATGCATATGAATGCTTTATATTATAAAGCATATGCATATGTTTATGCATATACAGGGTGTAACGGAAAGGGTATATACATACTTAAGGGTGTGCTACAGACCATCAAACTGACTATGTTTCTCCATTGGATAAACATCGTAACTGCGAAAAAATATCAGCTGCCCCATACATTTGGGTCGAATAGGTATTGCAATTTGTAAGGGGCAGAAGATAATTTTTTCACTGAAAAACATGTTTTATGATGAGAACCATGTTCAGTTTGATGGTCTGTAGCACACACTTAAGTATGTATATACCCTTTCCGTTACACCCTGTATACCATTGGTGGTACCTAGGCATCAGGTGGGATATCCGATTGTTTGCCAATCCAAGGCATAAAAAACTGTATTACAAGTAGGCCATGTAGGCACAGATTAGCAGTTAAGAGCGTTTGCACCTTACGGCATATTTTCATACAAACTTTCAAGTCTTTATTTTCCGAAATGACTGAACCGATTTAAATGAAACTTAATAGGCATAAGCAGGATACATAGGTCTAAAAAGTTACTAAAAAAACATTTTCAAAAAAATTTTTTTGTAACTTTTTAAACCAAAACTGACATTCTAGTAGGTAAGAAATATGTAACCCAGATAGTCAAGTAGTTCTAACTAATCGTTAAAACAATCAAGAACTAACCAAAGTGTAAAATTTCTGTGAACTTGATTGTTTAATTTAGATAAAATATCAAAGAAAGACAAGCCCACGTGCACACTGAGTGACATTTTGACTCGACACGATAACAATAGAGACACAGTTCTATAATTTCTTCTGGGTTCGCAAATCTCGCGCTGAGATGACAAAAAGAAGAAAAAAAGGGGCAAGTGCGAGTCCACCGAGGGTTCCGTACAAATACACTTTTGCTATGCGCGTTAATTAAATCATAAAAATAAAGACTATATTTTTTATGATTTAACAACAAATGTTGTGTAGTTTTCAGACTTTTCTCTGTACTTGTAGTATAAGACAATATTAATTACCTAATTTGATAGTTCTAGGTCAACGGGAAGTATCCTATACATTTTGGTCCCACTGAGAGTGTCGAAACATACGTTTTTTGCGATATTAACAGCCATATCTTTTTTTAAGTAAACTTAGAAGTTTGATCATTTCAGAGCTTCAAGGGACTGTAAACTTGAGTATATGGTTTTAATTTCAACTCGATACCTCCAAGCGTTCCCGAGATTAAGGCTCTTGACAGACACACAGACAGACAGACGGACAACAAAGTGATCCTATAAGGGTCCTTTTTTTCCTTTTGAGGTACGGAACCCTAAAACATTAAAAAGTTATGGTATGTTATATTTAGAGACAAATATCTCTCAGTGTGAACTAGGCTTTAAATGATTAGGGTATTGCCCTATTTATGATAAGGATCACTTAGTGGCTGTGTCAGCAGCAAATATTAGCTTTAGATCAGTTGATAAACTTATTATCAGAGTGGTTTCTTTTACTGAGGGGTGTGTAGCTTGCTTAGTAGAATTAGGTAGGGTATTATGTGAAGATAAAATAAAGATGGGTACCGAAAATCACTGGTATCATATAAGGAAGCCATACATAAAGGACTTCTCTGGAGGAGCTCGTGACTAAATAATAACAGCCGCACGGGTCGATCTTTAAGGTTAAGCCATCCTGCCGAGGTTGGTCCGTGGATGGGTGACCATAATTACATACCGAGTATCCTCCGTGCCTCGGAAAGCACGTAAAGCCGTTGGTCCCGGCTGTCATTGGTAGATCTTTGACAGTTACGAGTAGTCAGAAGCCAAAAAGTCTGACATCCAGTCTTACCAATGGGTATCGTATTACCCAGTTACTGGGTTGTGCAGGTCAGATAGGCAGTCGCTTCATGTAAAATATTGGTACTCAGCTGTATCCGGTTGACTGGAAGCCGACCCCAAGATAGTTTGGGAAAAGGCTAGGCAGATGATGACATAAAGGACTTCTCTGCTAGTGTCATTCACCTGCTGCTTCTCACTCTGCGAAGACCACAGCTTCTCCTACATCTAGATGAAGCGATCTAAGGCTAGGTAAAGCTATGATCTTCATTATGTTGGACGATTCGCATTCACTATCCAAGTAACCGTCTACACTGATCCTGACGGTCATCTACAGTTCCGTCAAATATGGCAGGCACATCAGCCGGCTTGCTTATCCTACTAACAGGTCTAGCAATGATGATATTTTTCTTATTTTCAACTGCCCGCGAATTCGTCCACGTGGAATTAGAATTTTTCTAAAATAGTTGTAGCCTAAGTTACTCCTTATATCATCAGCTATCTGCCAGTGAAAGTCCCGTCAGAGATTAGCCAGAACAAACAGACTGACAGACAGACAAAAGTTGTTAAAAATATTATTTTGGTATACCTATGTACCGTATATCCAATCATATGCATGTAGTAAAAAGCGATTACTTTAATATTACAAACAGACACTTCAATTTTATTTATTTATTTGTATGTATGTATGTACGAGTATGTAGATGTATTGAAGAAGATTTCAATTTGCCTTAAACCTCGCCCCTTTCATAGCGTCGTCTATGACAGTTCAGAGGTAATTTTGACAGTATTTTTACGAAGAAACTAGGATAAGAGGTTGGTCAAAGTTTGATTTACACCCTACTGCCGTTTCCACACTAACATCAGTCTCCTATTTAGGTTTTATTTTGTATTCTAATAAAGACATAACTAAGTACTGTAGAGGAGGAGTTTGTTGACCCATGCCATGTGTTGTAAACACGAATGTTAAAAAAAATGGTTT
This sequence comes from Cerastis leucographa, assembly GCA_963082945.1. Classification (NCBI taxonomy): domain Eukaryota; kingdom Metazoa; phylum Arthropoda; class Insecta; order Lepidoptera; family Noctuidae; genus Cerastis; species Cerastis leucographa. The sequence continues at coordinate 909,804 of OY720369.1, read as the reverse complement.
GACATTGAATGACCTAGATACTCCAGATTGCATGACACAAAGGCATACAGACAGATTTATATATAGAACAGTTTACTGATACCTGTCTACATAGGTGTGGGCTTTATCTATAAACCTTGACCATGGAAACTAGGAATATATCGTTCTATATGGGGCTAGGCTCCGGGGACGTGGGTTAGAATACAAGTTGTTGTTTTGCAACCTCGTCAAATTTCAGGAGGTGGTCACGAAAGACATAAATAATCAATTAAAATTGCGATACCTAGTTAATTATTAATAAACGCTGATTTTTTTTGGCTGTTTAAGTTTGTCAGTATTTCAGAATAACCCCCTTAACGTGGTTTAGGGACTAAGAAATTATCGAATAAACGTTTCGGGTTGTTTGTACGTGTGTAAACGAGGTTATAAGGCAAGAACCAGACGGGCCGCGTTTAAAACAAGGGTGGTTCAAACTTACCGATTTCCGAAAAAAAGAAAAAAAATAAAAATTAACTACCCATTTTACTATTGATTCGGGACGAGAATCATTAGCATAGTTACCTCCTTTAATTTGACGAGTATGCAAAACAACACCTTGTATAACAACATAGTATGGCTGCGATACAGAAATGTACGCTTCAGGTTTACTGTAAAAAGAATGAAAGAAAAACTGTTTATTGTAACAAATACTAAAAACAGAATAAAATAAATATTTAACAGGGGCTCCCATACAAAAAAGTTGTTTTTTTTTTCTCGTTTTTATAAATGGTACGGAACCCTTCGTGCGCGAGTCCGATTCGGACTTGGCCGGTTTTTTTCCTTTAACTGTCTAGTTTCCTATATCAATCTATTCTCACACATAAAGTACACTTTATACCTAGTAAATGTACATAATATAAATGTGTACAAAGCAGTGATCTGTAATATATGGGAGTGGACAAGCTTTGTGCGTTCACCTTGACAGTCGTAAATGATAGATTGTTAGGGTTGGCGAGCACAACTACTTTAGAAGTAAAGAGATTTTAGATGTACAGGGTGTTTGGTATCATCATCTGCCTAGCCTTTTCCCAAACTATCTTGGTGTCGGCTTCCAGTCTAACCGGATGCAGCTGAGTACCAGTATTTTACATGAAGCGACTGCCTATCTGACCTCCACAACCCAGTAACTGGGTAATACGATACCCATTGGTAAGATTGGATGTCAGACTTTTTGGCTTCTGACTACTCGTAACGACTGTTAAAGATCTACAAATGACAGCCGGGACCAACGGCTTAACCTGCTTTCCAAGGCACGAAGGAAACTCGGTATGTAATTATGGTCACCCATCCACGGACCAACCTCGGCAAGCCCGGCTTAACCTTAAAGATCGACCCGGGCGGCTGTTATTATTTAGCCACAAGCTCCTCGTACAGGGTGTTTGGTATATTGTTTGCCAAATTGAATCGGCCTTGAATTGAAGTCAAAGTCAAGTCAAAGTCAAAGCATTTATTTCAATTAGACCATTACAGGCACTTTTGAAAGTCGAAAAACAAAATAAAACGCGAAGCTGCAGTCCCAGTCACAAGGCATAATAACTTGTGAAAGTACTGAAGTTGCCCATTCCGTAGCGTAGATCTCTATGGAGAAAAATGGGCAAGAAACTCCATGGACACTCTTTTAAATCAAAATATGTTACAAAATCTTGGTTACATCATTCATGTTAAGAATTACAAATATGTGAGAACGATGTAGAAATACGGGCAGGTTAAGAGCGTCCAGAGTATTAAAAGATTAAATCAGTAATAAAAAAAAATATAAAGTACTTAATTAAAATAAACCATGGCAGCTAAGAGATGACCAGTCACAACTGACAGCGCCCGTTCACGAACATGACGCATGTATCAGCCATCATTCAAGTCAACCATTTTGAAGGGAACTAAACGACCCGACACACCCGCCACTATCAGCGTGACATTTAAGAGAGCATGACATTCACTCAACCACCAGGGTAATTTCGCTGAAACTGATGTCTCAGTGACGCATTAAAGAAAAATGACCTATCTGCCAAGTGGGACACGTAACACTTGCACCGACAGCAACCAGTGGGCTCTTGCAAGTAGATTACGATTTGTTCTTTCCGTCTTTTTAACCGACTTTAAAAATGGAGTTGGTTCTTAATTCAGTTGTTCTTTTTTAATGTGAAAGTATTTATTACTTTTCGATTGGTCCCATAGAGATTTTATCAAGTTTGTTTCGGTACTTTATGAGTTACTATATTAAGCATATTTTATTTTTTATGTATGCGGATGATGTTCTTGTAACATTTAATTACAATGTAAAAAGGTAAAATAAAAACTTTTTTTGAAAAAAAAAAAATATAGGTAACCGACTTCCAAAAAAAAAACTCTTAAAAGTGGAAAATAAACTTTCCTTTCGGAAGTTGGTGCCAAAAAAGTCAATGAAACAAATCACCGAAGTGTTGTAATTTTAGGTTTTTTATCATAATTATGCAAAATATTGAAGTTTATTGACTTCACTTTTTTGAACCAAAATTGCTTAATGTCGGCTATGGCAAATTAGAACAGTCTGAAAACATGCATATAAAATTCTAGGGTTGCAGCGATTTAATTTTTTTTTTTAACTTTTCTTATTAGTCCACGGTACCGGTAAGTAAAAAGTTCCAACCTTTTATCCAACTAAAGCGACGACCGATTTTCTTGAAAAACGTCCCATTTACTTTTACAATCTTATGGAGATTGCTTATCTTATCAAATAAGATAAGCAATCTCCAGAAGGCTTGCTACAGTGCATGGATTCTCGAAAAAAAAAGCTTTAAAAAAATCAGCTTTAATGATCAAGATTCATACGGCAGTTATTAAAATAAAACCAGCTGCAAAATACGCCATGTTTCGTTTCTAAAATTGTAATGACCAGTGAAACTTGCGCCACTAAGGCTAATCTAACAGCGTATAATAATTAATCGAAATCGGTTCATCTGTATTGCTGTTAGGAGGAAACAAAGAAACGGACAAATTTTGTACATACACAAACACCTCCTCCTCCTCCGTTTGGGCTTAACCGCAGTTGGGTAAAAACAGCACTGTACTAAGTCTAGGCGGAATTTAAACTTAAGAGGGATCTCTAGTGGACCTTTCTCCATACAAACGTATTCAAATTCAAATTCATTTATTTTGTGAACTTGTGAAAAATAGGTGGTAAAATATATAACAAACAGAAACTATCTATGTTCCGCTGTTAAGCATACAAAATGTTTCTATAAATTAGGTAGGTACATGAAATTAAATTTAGATCAAGAAAATAATAGTCTCAATGAAGAATCAATACAATTTGGTTAATTAAATTATTAAAATCATCAAAAAAAATTACATTGCATAAAATGTTAGCTATAATGTCAAAATTAAAATTACATGCATGAAATGTCAGAGTTATGTCAATATAAGTAAAAGTCAAAGTGTATGAGCGAATAGGAATAATAAATAATATTTAAACATTACAACAGTTTGTCATTTAGAAATTCGCTAACAGAATAATAAACTTTTTCGATTAATAATTGTGAAAGTCTTTTTTTAAATTCATTAAGGTTTTTACACTCTTTAATTTGTTTAGGAATTTTATTATACAATCTGGGTGCCATTGCAAATACACTTTTATACAGAAACTCTGTTTTAGTAGGCAGAGTGAGCAGTTTATCTGAGCGACGCAGACTTTTAACAGATTTATATAAGTACATATTGTTCTTGACAAAAATACAGGATTCATAAACATAAAGTGATGGTACTGTCATAATTTTTAAATTTTTGAAATGTTTCTTGCATGATTCAGTAGATTTTATTTTGCATATAGCTCTAATACACTTTTTTTGTGCTATAAGTACATCATGTACCCTATAGGCATTACCCCAAAATATAAGGCCATACCGCAGAGTAGACGCGACATAACCGTGATAAGCCGCCAGTAATGCGGTCATATTCACAATTCTACCCAGCATATAGAGAGCGTAGGAAAACTTACTAAGTTTCCCACAAACACTGTCTATTTGAGTTCTCCATGACATATCGTTGTCTATAAAGAGCCCCAGAAACTTGGTTACATTTGTTTCAAGCACTTGAGCTTCTTTATATTTTATTTGAAAGTTTGATTTTTCAATTCGTCTTAATTTAAAATTCATAATTTTAGTTTTATTAAAGTTTATAACAAGGTTATTAGCATTCAACCAATTAATAATAGAAGTAAGGCTAGAGTTAATCTGTTCTTCTATGTCTTTCATGTCACTGCTGTCAAAGATAACTGTGCTGTCATCAGCGAAAAGAGACATTTGATGACTGATGACATGGGGAAGGTCATTGATGTAACATATGAACAATAAAGGTCCCAATACAGAACCTTGCGGCACACCACAAGCAAATATTCTGGATGTAGAGGAGTATACTACCTCGGTTTTGGATTTAACGTTTACTTGAGTGATCTGAGTAATTTGTTTTCTATTTTCCAGATAAGATTTTATGAGGCTAAGTACGTTACCTCTAATGCCATATTTAAAGAGCTTGGCTAACAGTATTCCATGATCCACATAGTCAAATGCCCTGGTCATATCCATATACATAGCCATCACTGGTTTACGATTGTCCATGTTATGTTGAATTTTTTTAAGGAAATTGTATATAGCCATATTGATTGTTTTGCTTTTCCTAAAGCCCATTTGTTCCTTGCAAAAGATGTTGTGCTTTTCAAAGTAATTATAAATATTATTATAGAAGACCTTCTCGAAAATTTTAGAGAGTATCGGTATTAGCGCTATAGGTCTGTAATTAGTCATATCCGTTTTGTCTTCCTTTTTATGTATTGGCTTCACTATAGAAACTTTTAATTTTTCGGGGAAAATACCGTTCTGAATACTTTTATTTATTATGTCGCTTAATATGGGCGCTATATGAGGAGCAACAGATTTTAATACTCTGGTATCAATGTCATCATAGCCTGTGCTGTTAGTGTTTTTCAGACTGTCTATTATTGTACTTATGTCTTTTGGTATCGTTGGTGCCATGAACATAGATTTTTGCGAAGCAAACATGTTAAAATTATAATTTGCTTGCCCAGTATTACAATTCGATTGAACCGAGTCTATGAAGTAGTCATTAAATAGTTGTGCTATTTCTTTAGGATTTTTAATACATTTATTATTGACTTTGATAACATTTATGTTCGCTTTCGGAAAGTTAGGTTTTGTAGAATTAATAACCTTCCAAGTAGCCTTAGATTTGTTGTTAGCTGTACCAATAAAATAGCTATTTTGCGCTTTCTGTGTTAATTTAATCACATGTTGGTATCTTTTCGAGAAATTTTTAAATGCGTTTTTTGTTTCAATGTCTCGTGTTAGTCTGTATTTCCACAACAATGCTCGTCTAGTTCTGCTACAGCGTTTTACTCCGCGTGTAATCCACTTTGGTCTAGTAGTTGTAAAAATTTTACGTTTGACTATTGGGAAACACAGATCATAAAACAGTTTAAACAAATCATAAAATGAATTAAAACTTTTGTCTACGTCCTCCGTTTCGTATACATCAGAAAAACTAAGACTGGCGATGCATTTCCTAAAAAGATCAATATTTTCTTTGCTGTAATCTCGTTTTTTTACATAGTAATATTTCAAAGAACACGTTCGTTGTACCGGAAATGTCATCAGTTGGGCTGTGTGGTCAGATACACCTAGTTCCGTAATCTCACTTTCCGCTGTTTCGTCGTGGATAATGCGTCTAGATCAATGATTTTTTTTATATCAAATCAAATAAAATCATATAAAATCTAGGTCTTATTAATACATGCCCCTATCATTTTTTTCAAAACATAATAACTAAAAGAATTATGACAATCTAAAACCCGAAGAAAAAGCCCGTTTTTACCGCCATATTCATACGACTAACAGACAAAAGTTTTTATATAAGTTTTTAACAAAAAAAAAGTAATAGAAGCATATACTTTTCCTCTTAATTTTCATATAAGAATTATTTACATCAGTTTAGTTTTGAAGAAGAAAACAGCGGAATACAAAAAGTCTTTTGGTCAAGATTTTTGTAGGTAAAATCAGCTTGAGTTGCAGTTGTCTCTTTCGCACTTTACACTTTACGGTCAGGCGCAGGGCGACGGCAATAGTTTCTTCATATACCTCGGGACCAGACTCTATTCCACTATAAATATAGTACATCCAATAAAAACGACTAACTGACAACCCTACCGTGTCAGACGCATAAAAAGACTGTTCTGTGTTGGTAGTGATTTATGTTTTTTTTTTCTACAAACTCCGAGGCACGCGAGGTAACAATTGATGACTTATTAGTTCGTTTCGTGCTCACTGGAGAATACAGGGTGTGGCTGAAACTGATTCGATAACTTTAAATTGATAAAAGCCTTTTCAAGAGGAAGGCCAGAAAAAGATGAATGGATTTTGTAAAGAATGATATGAAAGAGAAAGGAGTAAATGATGCTGACAGGAGAGAATGGAAAAGTCTGAATTCTCCCACTCTTGAGCAAGGGACTCCCTCCACCCCTTCCACTCTTATCGATGTTGCGCCTCTTCTTGCCAATTATCGAGAAAGCCATCCAAGAAAAAAGCACGACAAGCAAAATAATTATTTACCTTTTTTATACAGCCTGTACATAACCTGACTTCATTCCTTATAATGTGAGCTTGTGTGTAATGGCTACAATTTGACAGATTGCCTCATATTACTTAATAGTTACGGCGGCGCGGGATTGGCTAGTATTAAATAATATTCTTTTTGTTTTTCATCGGATTTGTTCTTTTCATTTAAAGATTCAAAATCAAAATGTTTTATTTTACATAGGCCTACACGGGCACTTAGGGTCAGCTCACACCGAGACGCGACGCGACGCGACGCTGCACGCACCTTGAGAATTCAGAATACGTTGCGCAACGTATTCTGAATTCTCACAACGAAATTCTTTTCGTGTAGAAAATAAAGTTATATTTTGAATCGCTCTTTTAAAGTGTGCGCGCAGCGTCACGTCGCGTCGCGTCTCGGTATGAGCTGACTCTTATAAAACGTCGACAAAAGGCTCGGTTCGGGTTGGTCGTTTCCTATGGAGAAGAACCGGCAAGAAACTCCATGGTTACTCTTTTAAAATCACTTGGTTTTACAATATTTGAAGTTACAGCGTTAGTACTTAAGTATGGGAGGACAGCGTAGGCCCGATTTTTTTTTGTAAATGACTTCTTGCAGTTCAACATATGAGGTTGTCGTCTGCTTAACCGGACTATCCTGTGGGTGCCTTAAGAGTAAGGCCTCCAGCCAGGGCATAAAAACTTACAAACTAAGCGACTGCACGCTAAGGGCACCCCCTGTGAGGTGCCTCGGCTTAGGGCGTCGCTGGAGGAGGACTGCATGGGGACATGCTGGATCTGAATGGTATCATTACCTAGGGGCTGATTTAAAACTACTGGCACAGCATTGCGGGCTGGCTCGAGTGAGGGTCGGGGAGGGCATGGACCGGGACGTCGCGCAGGACCTGGACGGCTAGGTTGGAAAGACGGTGGTTTGAGTCGGAACTTTTTATGCTGAAATAAATAGATTGTTTTTTTTTTTTTTTTTTACTTTGTCAGGTTTTATCAGGAATTAAGGAAGCTGAGGAACGTATGCTGAGCGATTAGTTGCTGCGCGTTGTGTAGCGTGTTCGATTCCCGCACGAAAAAAAAATAGATGTATGACCTACAGCCACAGGTTATTGTGCCGGGTTTTGATATGCTTGTTTGCGTCGGCATCGTAGCGTCGGGGGACCGCTAAGTAGACTGCTTAGCACAAGCATAAAACAAAACGGACCCTTTATTGTATCGGAGGTGTTTTATTTTGTAAATTAAGATTTTTTCTCTTTGTTTCTTTCTAACTAAATAGTTGAGATAAAACTGAACAAAATGTTCATCTCCCGACTGATAACGTTATCTACATAAACAAGACAGTTCATTGCTCCTACCATAGTAACCTTCTTTTAGGTGTACTAAGAAAGATCTGGTGGTAAGTGGGATAGAGACAGAGATATACAGGATGTCTAGCGCCATCTCTTTTTCGCACTGGAATAAGATTAAAATAATATTGCTTTTGGACGTCATGGTAAGCCCACTTTTTTTTTTTTTTTTTACGGATGGGAAATCATCAAATGACTTTTCCCGCTCTGGGTGGAGCGGGAGGGAGTGTCAGACTTGTACTGATTAAAACCCATCCATGTTCCTTCTTCGCCCTTTGTGTTCCAGGGCAACGGTATCTCTTTCCAACAGTCCCGCAGCCCTGGCAGACTATGGTAAGTCCACTGGTGTCTTGTTAGTAAACAGTCGTATCAATTTGTTTGTATACTCAGAGTTCGCTTTCAAGAATAATAAGTATCTCGTAAAGAAGTACATCTGTTTCTTTGTAAACAAATGTGCATGCAAAGTCAGGTGTTTGTTTTTCTTAGTAAATATGATGAGTCAGTTTTGGATGAAGAGTATTTGAAATACATAGGTACGTATTTGGTTTTATTATTTCGCTTTAACCGAAGTGTTTATACAGAAGGGACCCTTTTTTACTTTTTTTTTTTAGATAAAACTTTGCTCCACACTAGGAATTTCTCTTTTATCGTGGTCGCGTTTACAAACATTTAAACTCACATACACAAACAGCCAGACCCGGAACAACTATCTGTAGGCCTTACAAATATTTGTTCCGTGCGGGGATTGAACCCGCGACACGCAGCGCAGCAGTCGATCGCTCAACCGCTGCGCCAACCGTGTCGTCACCTTGTATTAGTAACTCTGTCTAAACGTTTAGAATTAGAAAAAGATGTTAGGTAACATAACATCACGCCGGTGATCTCCGCAGGGTCAGGCAGAGGTGTACCCACATCTGGACAGTTTTGTTTAAGTCCCATTTAACAGGCATGAAAACCCGACGACACTTTGCTCGACCCGGGAATTGAAACCAAGACCGCTGGCTCAGCAGACGCGCTCGCGACTATTAGACCAAAGAAGCAGTGGTAAATAGAAATAGCAAATAATAGTAAAATATGGTTTATGAGTATAAGTACTATGTATTATCTTTTTAGAGTATGTCTGAATTAAAATACGGTTAATCTTATATGGGGCTGGGCTCGATTTCCGGCTCAAGTAAAGTGTTATTAAGTTTTTCCATCAGGAATTTCAGCCACGGAGTCTGTATCTGGGACCGGTTGATGGCAATAGGCTCGTCCCCTATTACATGGGTTTTTCATATAACTGGCAAAATGTGGGAGAACTATCAGGTACACATATGCCTAACTCTTCTGAGAGATCTATTTACCACTTAATCCATTTGAATTCGAACTACAATATCTATTACAGATTCCTATCTATACAAATATTATAAAGCTGAAGAGTTTGTTCGTTTGTTTGCTTGAACGCGCTAATCTCAGGAACTACAGATCCGATTTGAAAAATTATTTCAGTGTCAGATAGCCCATTTATCGAAGAAGGCTATATATAATCACGATACGACCAATAGTAGCGGACCAGCAATGAAAAATGTTGCTAAAACGGGGAAAATGTGACGCAGACGAACTTGCGCTGGACAGCTAGTCCTACATATAACTATAATAATACGAAAAAAAACACACTATGTAGTAGTAAATAACCATACATGTTTGTAAATATCACTCAGTTTTAAACAATGCAAATGTATTACTTATATATTTATTGGAAATACGACCTTATTTGTAAAATCAGACGACTGAATTTTCAATGAGAGGTATCATGCCCTGAAATGATTAACAACGCAATGTGATTTGAACTTTACGCTTCGTAAGTAAAAGTGGAATTTTCAACGATATGAGTTACTGTCAGATAAAATCAAAGATTCAACTGAAATTCAGCTGTATTTTCAGTGTTTTTAAATACATTATTCCATGGTAAAGACTTGCTCTAATTTCACAATCTGATTCATCGGTTCTCGCGTTGCCTAGCAACAGGTAAACAAACAGCTCAGGGATTTCTTTGTTTGTTTTTAACTTTCAAATGTCATTTTATTCAAATCAGTTTCCAATTTTTCCTTTGTTTTACAAGGTTTACAAATGGCAAACAGTAAATGATTTTTCTGTGTTAATATTTGAATTTTAATATGCAGGCTGTTGTTTTGCATCCTCGTCAAATTCAAGGAGGTAACTATGCTAATGATTCTCGACCCGAATCCATACTAATATTATAAATGCGAAAGTCACTCTGTTTGTTTGTTTGTTAGTTTGTTTGTTTGTTACCTTTTCACGACTAAACGGCTGATCGGATCTTAATGGAATTTGGCAAGAAGATAGATTTAAACCTGGGGAAGGACATAGGCTATCTATTATCACGCTAATAACTTTAGGAGGTGAGCAATATTGCATTATGTCCGCACTCCTTAACTGTTTGACAACTGACAATTGTCATAACAAGCATTAGAATAGAACGGCTATTTTAAACCAATTGTCACCGAAGTAAGTAGCCCGACGGTTAAGCGGCCTCTCGAATCGCATGTTCCAGGATCAAACCTGAGCCAGTATGAAATTCACTTTTTGTATTTTATTTTGTTTTTTAATACTGTATGATTTCCAAGAATGACCATGGTTCGAGCCCCAACTGGTTTTTTTTTGTAACGTAAATTTGTAAAGTATTTTGTATTTTTTTTTAAATGCTTTAAGATTTTCTGATCATTACCAAATAGTTTTATACATCCTTTTAGTTATTTTGACCCATGTAAACAATAGTTAAACAATCATCTATTTCATTCCCACAAACTTATAAAAAAACTGGTACCTAATGTGCCCAAAAGTAAACATGGGCTGGCACATTACCTGGGTGATGTATAGTAATACTTAGCCTCTGGCAAAAGCCAGATCTTGGTTCTCAGAAATCATAAGCTATGAGTGTAGCAATTTCGTTAAAAAGGCTGTGAGCAATGAGTACTCGGACCCTACGGTCCCAAAGTTTCAATCCCAAACGACTCGAACATATGGTTACCGATAAGTTTACTTTGTAGCGACCACAAAAAGTAACATACTACAAAAAGTACTACAGCGCCATCTACGACACTACGGAGGAACTAACATCAATATCCTACAAGCAAAGTTTACATCGACTTCAGTATATATAGAGAAACCCGATAACAACTATCGGGCAGTTGCCCACCAGACATAACACCTGCCTGGTCGGAGGATCCAGGGATCCTTCCTTTTCTAAGGAGTATCGAGGAACTTTACACCCTGTTCCTCATACCCCTAAAACTTTATTAACGCTGCTTGAGGTTCCCCGCATGTTTTGACCAGCCAATCTCTCACAAACGCCTATAAATATCGTCGCGCCAGCGTTAATATTTTATTTAAATCACAGAAATACATTGTTAATCTTAGAATGACTTCGCTAACATGTAAGTAAGTAGGTATTACTTGGTCAATGGTGCGACCCGTGCGACAGCTCTGCTGAAAACTGGTAAAGACACAGGTGCCATGCAAGCACCAGATAATAACGGCAGTCACGTAAGATCACGCCTGTAATCGCTTAAGGGTTTGGCAGAGGTGTGTCCATTTAGTACACCCACATTTCGCCAGTTATGTTTAAGTGCCATGTAATAAGGGTCGAGCTTATTATAATCAAACGAAAAATAAAAAACAATTAAAACACCGCCCGGCGTTGTGTATCGAACCAAGGACCTTATACACAGTAGTAGCGTTTCCGACCACTAGACCAACGATACAGTATAAACGGTCTATATATATCAGTCTGTTTTAACTTTTCACGCCTAAACAGCTAAACGGATTTGGATCAAAGCCACAAGAGAGACAGGTATGATCTGGCTTAGGACATAATATTAGTTTCATTTATACATGACACCGCAATACTATTTACTCACTGATTAATCACTCAAGAACTACTTCTACTTTTGAACTATTTAACTTTAAATCTCGCCAGTGCTTAGTTAGGTAGAAAGGTATTTTTGGAAATTCCACCCCCAAGTGGGTTTAATGTTAAGTTTAGTGGGCTATTTGTAATTTTTACATGAATGTTTACTATTTTTGAAAATTCTACCCTTATTTTTGTTGGGGTCAGGGCACGCCATAATAGTGGTAATAAGTCTAACTTTCTTTAAGAAGTGGCTGGAGAGGCGCCACGGCGCCCTCACGTTCCACCTGCCGCAGGTCCTCACCGGGCCCGGTTGTTTCGGGAAGTTTCTGCACCGAACCGGGCGGGAGGAAACGCCCGGGTGTTACCACTGCGAGGATCGCCAAGAGGACACGGTGGAGAACAACGGAGAGTACTCCCCAGCTTGGGCGGAGCGCGGCCGTGTTCTCTTAGCGGCGATTGGCGGCGGCGACCTCTCGCGTCCGGCCCTGGTTCAATCCAAGGTGCGGAGCGAGGGGCAATGGGAAGCCGTTACCTCCTTCTGCGGTGGCGCAACGTGAGAGGGAGAGAGCCTTGCTTCCCAGCCGCCACGGGAGACGCCCCGGGCGTCGGCCATTGTAGACGCGGGTCTGTTGATTTTGACTAAGGGCTTGCATATAATCCGTCCGTCTTACGACGACAGGCCGTGGCGACGACGTTCGTGTTACACGCGCGCCTAAAAGAGATGTCAGCAAATCGGAAGGGGTCAAGGCAAGCCAAGGGCCGATGCCTGCCGGGGCTGCGGGATTGTTCGAAAGAGATACCGTGGCCCTGAAACACAAATGTCTAAGAAGGAACATGGAAGGGTTTTAGTCAGTACAAGTCGTCTGACACTCCCTTCCGCTCCACCCAGAGCGGGAGGGGTCATTTGATGATTTTCCATCTGAATGAAAAGGGGTTTGTAAACATTGAGATGGAGATTACACTTGAAAGAAGTTCTTTCAAATGAAAAATAATCATATAAAATCAATTTAGATCGCTAGGGTCGATCTTCAGGTTAAGTTGCGTTTGCCTAGGTTGGTCCATGGATGGAGACCACCGATTACGTACCGAGTTTCTATTGTGCCACGGAAAGCACGCTAATTCGTTGGTACCGGCTGTCATTTGTAGATCTTTGACAGTCGTATAACTAGCGACCCACGGATGCCCTTCAAGTTAAAGGGTAAAATATACAAGTCTGTGATTAGACCTGTCGTATTGTGTGGATCACGACACCACCAGTGGTGCGGTTTAGTAGTGTAAAAGGGAAGGAGGGGATCAGAATGCAGGGCTGTGAAGAAGAAGGAAAAAAGATTGCGTGTATCAGAGTTGATTATAATTTAAACAAAAAAAGTGATGAAAATAAATGTTGATGGATAGGTACGGAGAGGAAGACCTAGAAAACGATGAATAGATTGTGTGAGAAATAATATGAAATAAAAAGGAGTAAATGATAGCTTGACGAATGACAGAGGAGCATGGAAGAACAAAAAGTGTTGCGCCGACCGCAAGTAACATGGGACAAGGGCAGGAAGATGATGATGACAGTCGTATAACCCAGTACTAACTGGGTTGTGGAAGTCAGATAAGCAGTCGTTTCCATATAAAATCCAAGTATTCAGCTGCATCCGGTTGGACTTAATGCCGACCCCAACATAGATGGAAAAAGACTAGCCAGATGATGGTGTATTTATACTGGAGACATCAGGTAACGAATTCAAAACAAAAATTTGGAATCAAGAACCTCCTCACTAAAAAACTTATTCTAGGCAAATCGCGAACATAACGCGTACGAAGTCGCGGGTAACAGCTAGTCAATAATAAAATGGGTAGGTATTTTTTTTTTTTTATTTATTTACGTAAATCGGTATCCATGATATCGGGTACCCATGATTTAAAAAGGGACTTAAACATAAATGTGGGTGTGCTACACCCCTCTGCCTAAGCCTTCGGGAATTACAGGCGTGATGTTATGATGATGTTATTTCTTTCATTATGTTTGTGACTTCCATAGAATGGAATATCCTCTTTGACATTTAAAAGTGCCAGTAATGGTTTAATTGAAATAAATGATTTGACTTCTGATTGACACTATACAAGGTGTTGTTTTGCATCCTCGTCAAATTCAAGGAGGTAACAGACTATGTTAATGATTCTCGACCAGAAGCAATAATAGGTTTTTTTTTTGTTATTTAAAAATCGAAAATCGGTAAGTGTGAACCACCCGTGTTTTAAACGCAGTCCGTCTGATCTTGACCCTATAACCGCGCTTTTACACATAAAAACAATCTCAAAGGTTTTTAGAAAATATCACATTCACTAAACTACGCTAAGGGGGTTATTCTAAAATACTGACAAACTGAAACAACAAAAAAAGCAATGTTTATTAGTAATTAATTTGGTACCGTAATTTTGATTGATTATTTATGCCTTTTGTGACATCCTCTTGAATTTTGACGAGGATGCAAAACAACATGTATATGGTTTCGTAATTTTTTCATGTAAGTAATTGTACGGTCATCAAAAAACATAAACAGTATGACATCACGGTGCATTACTCGACAAAGTTTAGCAAGAGGTATAATTTACAGCAAAACCACAACAATTAAGTTTAAGTCTCGTGTATTAGGAGGCGAGCCTATTGCCATCAACCGGGCACAAATCCGAACTCCGTGGCTACTACTGAGAAATTCTTGAAGGAATAACCCAATAACACTTAGCTCGACCTGGGAATCGAACTCAGGACCTCATGCTCAGCAGTCACGCTTGCGACCGCTAGACCAACGAAGCAGTAAAACCAAAAGCGAGGCAGTCCACCGTCGAAATAATAAAAAAATAGTGCGTGGAGTCCCTCCGCGCGGAAGAAGTGATACTTCGTAATACTACACGCATGCGTTCGAGTGCCACGCATTCACTCTCATTATTTCATTGAGTTTCTAAATAATATTTTGTTGTTTTCTTGTTTTATTATTTTTATTACACAAGTTTAACGAGGTTATTCTACTCATGTAAATTGAGCGAAGGCTGGTCACACCGAAGACTCGAATGCATGACTGTTTGCACGCCATCTTGCGTTCCTAGTAGAACTACGTAGTCAAAAGTCTTGTAATACTGCCATCTCCTAGCGAGTTTTAAAAAATATTCCCCGTCCATGGTAGCGTTAAACTTGTTGGAAGTCGCATAAGAAGTTTCACTTCAAAAACTTACGCATATATTTATTATATGTAGAATACTATCACTATATTTTAAGAGGCAGAATAAAATCAGGCATTAATAAAACCCGAGCAAAATGTCACTAGGGCTTTGCATAAAAGTAGAATGTGCCCGAGCATAATGAGTCAGGCTCAGTCCAGTTCAGTGAATGCATTAGTGGTCGCTTGCCGAGTTCCTACGTCCATCGGCATTATTATAATGATATAGTTTCTATAGAGCAGAACTTGGAATCATTTTTTTTTTTCAAGAAACTAACTCCGTCGCAAGGCTACGAGACATTCCCAACATTCTAACTAGGTACTCATTGGTGATTTGAATTAGTAACTGCTTTCTTTTGATTGAGTAAACTGTTTAATAAAAACAGTCGCACGGGTCGATCTTTAAGGTTAGGCCGTGCTTGCCGAGGCTGGTCCGTGGATAGGTGACCATAATTAAATACGAAGTTTCCTCCGTGCTTCGGAAATCACGTTAAGCCGTTGGTTCCGGCTCTCATTTGTAGATCTTTGACAGTCGTTAGTCTTCAGGGACCCGAAAGTCTGACAAACAATGTTACCAAGGAGCGTCGTATTACCCAGGACTAACTGGGTTGTGGAGGTCAGACAGGGTGTAAAGTTCCTCGATACTCCTACTAGGTGTTATGTCTGGTTGGCAGCTGCCAGTTGTTGCTAGTTGTTGCTTGCGGGATGTAGTAAATTGATTGTTTGTTTTGTGCTAAATTGATGTTAGGTCTTCCATCGTGTCATAGATGGCGCTGTAGTACTTTTTGTAGTAAATTGCCTTTGTACGTTGCTTGGTATTCAGCTGCATCTGGTTAGAAGCCGACCACAATAAAGCCGACCACAAGCCTGGAAGCCGACCACAATAAATTTGGGAGAAGGCTAGTCAGATGATGGTGACCTAAATGCCAATACATCGCAAATTGACCACATTTGCACTTGTTCCAGCACCACATTAGTTACAAACGACGCCACCTACACAAACAAGTTAATGGCGGCTAATCGCCGAAGCCCACTCAATGTAGTTGATCAGATGAGTTGTGTAAAACAAAGTAAGGTTAAGGGCACTCATTGACCTACCTAACATACATACTGTTTATTTTAAGTTATTGACGTTTCTGCCTCATTCTAGTTTATGGCCCAGAGTCCCACCAACGCTGAGAGGAGAAGAGACGTGCAAGTTTCGTCCAATCATAGCAGAGAGGATGAGACGCAATGTAGATTTCCACCAATATGATTGGTCGGTTTCCGCACATCTCTCCGGTCAGCTTGCCTCCGTTTTGGTGAAGTCCTGGACTAACTCTTCTTCTTAAGGGCAGGGGTGGTCTAATGCTAGCGGTGGCGATATTTGAGTTATAGGTCATGGGTTCAAACCAACTCCCTCTTACTGTCTCTGCGGTGGTGCTCTAGGCTGCACTGCTCAGGTAATATTAAACCTGAGCATTGATGAAATCATCAATCATCATCATCAGCCTATAATGTTCCCACTGCTGGGACGCAGGCCTCCTCTCCATGAGAGGGAGTGCGCTGTTATCCACCACGCGGGCCCAGTGCGGGTTGGTAGATGTCACATGTCTTCGAATTTTTAGTTCTAGGACAAGCCGGTTCTCACGATGTTTTCCGTCACCGTTTTTGAGAGCAGTGGTGATGAAATAAATTACACAAAGTAATGCGTCTGCCTGGGTTTGAACCCACGGCTTACTGCTCGTAAGTCAGGGCTGCCACCACTGGGCCACACTGCTCTAACTAATTTGACTGCTACAAACTAATCAAACTCACATAGTAATTATACGTAATTATTCAAACAGGGTAAGTAACTCACTGAAAGTAATTATATTTTCCTTGGATGACTCTTATTTTGTTAAGTACTAATAGTTGTTCTAATCCGTAGAGATGACTGGACTAATTCAGTAAAGTTAATGTTGACAATAACAAATAATTTCCGTTAATTAACCACATTTTGTATCTTTATTATATGAGGACAATGTAAGAACAACTGTTATACTAGTGTCTATTAGTGACTCCATTTTGTTATTTTCGTCATGGTAAAACATGACAGATTTTAATAAGAATATTAGTTATTTATATACCTAGGCTTAAATGAAGGAAACATTGTTTTCCATAATATTAATCGCTGAATTGGTAAGTTCGTTATTTCTCTGTAAGATTTATTTATTTAAAATGATCAACATCAACTGCCTAGCCTTTTCCCAAACTATCTTGGGGTCGGCTTCCAGTCTAACCGGATGCAGCTGAGTACCAGTATTTTACGTGAAGCGACTGCCTATCTGACCTCCACAACCCAGTAACTGGGTAATTACGATACCTCTTGGTAAGACTGGAAGTCTGACTTTTGGCTTCCGACTACTCGTAACGACTGTCAAAGATCTACAAATGACAGCCGGGACCAACGGCTTAACGTGCTTTCCGAGGCACGGAGGAAACTCGGTATGTAATTATGTTCACTCATCCAAAGACCAACCTCGGCAAGCACGGCTTTACCTTAAAGATCGACCTGTGCGGCTGTTTTTATTTAGCTACGAGCTTTAAAAGGATATAGGAGCACATCAACATATGAGAAGTTTAATGACCTTGTTGCCACCCTCCAGACACTATGCCAGACTTGGGCTGCTTCAGAATTTCTGGCAGCAAACGACATGTCTTACACTCGCATTCGACCTAAAGTGAGTCGCAGTACAGTTTTGTCGAACAAGCGTTAATCGCGCTTCCGTGTGGCGACCTCTCGTTATACACTCTGCGAACAGAGGGTTTCAAAGGATTTAAAACATTGCCACCACGGTATCAATGACACAGACCTTCAAACGACGTATACAAATTAATTGAATCATTTTTCCATAACATCACATCCCAGAACGGTAAGGCAGAGTTGTACTTGATAGTACACTCACCTTTTGCCAGTTATTTTTTTATAAGTTCCATTTAATAGGGGGCGAGCCTATTGCTACCGACCGGGCACAAATGCAGACTTGCTTGGTGGAAAAAAAAACTAATAAAAAACCTAATAACACTTTGCCTGATCCGGGACTCTAACCCAGAACCTCATGCTCAGCAGTCACGCTTTTGACCACTAGACTAACGGGGTAACTCATTCAGGACACTCATTCATTCATTTCGTTCGGTTTTCTATCAATCTACTGATTATAGTCAGGGAAAGTGTGCACAAAAAGTTTTTAGGGTTCCGTAAAACAAAGGGTCAAACGGGATCCTAATAGACTTCGCTGTCCGTCTGTCACCAGGCTGTATCTCTAACCATGATAGTTAGCCAGTTGAAATTTCTACAGATTTTGTTTTTCTGTTGCCGCTATAACAACAAATACTAAAAACAGAATAAAATGTCCGAGTCCGACTCGCACTTGCCCGGTTTTTTATCCTGTTATTGATATAAACAACGCTGAAAGTTCAACTCACACTTGACCACTTTTTTTCTGAATGGACAATGTGTGTCATTGACTTGTAAATAAAAATAAACTTTTGCTTTACTGCCAAGAGTTCCAAACAAAGAAGTTTTTATGACCATTTTGTGATATAATTCATTTAATTGTAGACTTTGTGGTGAAGGGCGGTGCGGAAATAAATGGTTTTTGGGAATTACCGCAGAGGCTGAGACTATTGCTACGTGTTTTTTGGCTAAGAGGTTATACTGGAACGGTGATGGTTATGTTTAAGGGAATTAAAAAAAATGGTTGATGAAATTAATGATCTTCTATATCTACAAATTTTCTATACAAATAAACAAAAGTATCTGTTTGTAATATTAAAATAACCATTTTTTTACTACATGCATATGAATGTAATATACGGTACATAAGCCAAAACTACATTTTTATCAATTTTTGTCTGTCTGTTTGTTCTTGCTAATCTCTGGAACGGCTGAACAGATTTTGACGGGACTGTCACTGGCAGATAACGAATATTTCAGGCTACTTCTATTTTAGAAAAAGCCTAGAACTAAAGAACTTTTATGTTAAATTCCACGCGGACGAGGTTGCGGGCCCAGCTAGTAGGTTAGGTTAGCCGGGCTGTGTCCACACTTAGACTCTTTATTGGGCCATTATACGCACTAAAATAAAGTGCTGATTATCAGCCTAGTTTGAATAAATGACTTTTGATTTTGATTTTGATTTTTTTTGACTGCTAGTATGTAATAAGTAAGTAATTCGTTTATTTGCATGTATTCTTCTGTAACTTTATGAGCGTGAACCAAAAATCAGTTCATCAGACTTTACAGCTGTGATCCCTGAAGACGCAATCTCTAGTACATCCTCATTTTGACACTTATGTGTGTCCCATGTAGTTGCGAGCCAGGCGATTGCCACCAACCAGACACAATCGAGACTCCAAGCTACAGAACATAACCCAGCAGTAGCAGTTATAACCACCCTTTATTTATTTTTTCACAAATTCATTACATTATTAAATATTCTTTCAGCATCTCCAAAAAGTAAAGAAATAGTTGAATAGTAAAGACGTTTTTTAATACACATACGAATAATTTTCTTTTCGTCATTAATTAATAATTATTAATGAAAAAAAAAAAAACTAGTCTGAAATACACTGAACATAATAATAGTGCTAAAAGAGCCAGTGTTCGAGAACGTATTTGAACAGTATTTACCTATCTCAACTTTACAAGGCAATTTATGTCTCAAGATTCAAAGTTCTGATTAATATGCGTGTGGTCTGCAAAAAAGTCAGTAGCCCGTACAGATTGAACGTGACGTTCAAATAAAATTATTTACGTCACGTACTGTGCGTTCTGTGTACGTTTGGAAACGAAAACCACACTGACGTAAATATTAAATATCCTCGTTTTATAGACGCGCTGGATAAAACTGTTTACGACAAAGTGCTTAGTCAACTACATAATATCATCACGCCACTTTTTCCCGAAGGGTTAAGCAGAGGTATACCCAATAACACCTACACCCACATTTAGCCAGATATGTAGGTTTTTAAGTCCCATTTTATAGGGGGTGAGCCTATTGCCATCAACCGGGCACTAATTCAGACTCCGTGGCTGCTAATGAGAAATTCTTGTTGGAAAAATCAAAATAAAAAACGACGACACGGTTGGCGCTGTGGTTAAGCGATCGACTGCTGCGCTACGTGTCCCGGGTTCGATCTCTGTACGGAACAAATATTTGTATGGCCTACGGATAGTTGTTCCGGGTCTGGCTGTTTGTGTATGTGAGTTTAAATGTTTGTAAACGCACCCACGATACAGGAGAAATTCCTAATGTGGGCCACACATTTAATTTAAAAAAAAAAACTTTTCCACGATCTTGGAATCGAGCCCAGGATCATGTTCAACAATCGCACTTACTTCCTCTAGACTCTTCCGCTGTACTTTTTTTTTTCAATTATAAGTGTTAAAACATTATGAGAAAATTCCATATTCTTTTTTATTTAACTTGACGAAGTTTTGAGTGGTTTAATCATATTAGTAGATCAGCTGTGCCCCGCGGTTTTATTCGCCACAGCGTGATGTTACATCGCCTATAGCCTTCCTAGAATTGAGTTATCAAATGCAGAAAAAAAAAACCTACAATAAATCGGACTAGTAGTTCCAGAGATTAGCACGCTCAAACAAACAAACTCACTCTTCAGTTTTACTATATGTACAAAATAATACAACCATGGTTTTATGAGAATTCAATTTTAAACCATGCATGACTTCATAACAAAACGTGTAACTTTTGTTTTTATAAGAATGTAAATGATCGCAGAGGAGGCATAAACCCCCAAGGTAAAGATTTGGGGGTCATGGGGAGAGGCCTCTGCCCAGCCATTGGCTGAAAATTGTGATCGTTGCCAAAAAATAAACAAAGAAAGTTAAAAGGCCAAAAACGGAATGTCATTTTCTTTTGTTTCTCATATTAGTATTGGTAATATTAATTTAGAAGGTTATGTTTTTAAAAGAGTTTATTGGTAGGATTGTGCCTATTTACTTGGCTTTAATGTTATATATTTATGTTAAAAGTATCTATAAATATCTCAGTATTTTATAGTTTTGAGTTTACTTTGGACAGATTAACAAGAATTCGAATTATGTATTTAAAAAAAACATTTTCTAAGTATAGGTTTGTTGCTTTATATTTTTCAGTTATTTTTAAATAAGTCGTTCTATAAGTTACTGTTATTTAAACAATTTAAAAAATATATGTTGTCACGTTGTGAATAATCGAAATTCTTGTATAATAATAAAATATTAAATCAACTTACTTAGAATCATCACACCTAACAGCATACCCCGCCAACAAAAAAAACAAAAAAGTTTTCATTTTCACACACTTCACTAAAAACTCCTTGTATTACTTTTCATTAAAAAAAACCAAACGTTCACGCAATACTAAAAACAAAACAAAAAAGTTCTAAATTCAAACAACGAAAAAAAGTTCGGAATTAAAAATAAAAATACGTTTCGCGCCAATTTTTGACGTGTAGTGTTGGGGAGCAAGGCGAGCTGTCGACTCCACGTGCGAGTCGATTATGACAATATTAAATACTATACTACTATACTGTGGTCGATTCACGACCGTAGTTTAAGAGCCAGTGAGTGATTTGTGCGTCTTATCTTGTAAACATAATATTATTGTGGTAATCTCAGAGTTTATTCTGTTGTTTCTTCTCAGTGTAGTCAGATAGGATACAACCAGCCAATCTAGCTTTAAAACATTATTAATTGTGTCGTGTTTATAGAACTGTTTATTTAAAACCATCATCATCGGCCTGGCCTTTTCCCATCTATGTTGGGGTCCGCTTCCAGTCTTACCGGTTGCAGCTAAATACTAGTATTTTACATGGAGTTACTGCCTATCTGACCTACACAACCCAGTTAGTACTGGGTAATACGATACTCCTTGGTAAGACTGGTTGTCAGACTTTCGGGCCTCTGACTACCTGTAACGACTGACAAAGATCTACAATAACAGCAATTATTTAAAACCAACTTACAGAAATTAAAAAAAAAAAGGATTGTGTGGTTTCATGCAACCACGATAAAAGTAAAACTTTATACCCGCGGCCCACCGTCACGCGACATGCAACACACAGACGAAAAAGTTTGAGACGATGTAATAAAAGTTGCACTTTAATAATATTATACAAGACAGTGGGTTTGACAAGAAAATAATAATGCTTAGTTGGTTTGGTCAATAAGTAAACGAAAGCGAATAAAAGATATTTACAAGGCACATGAGAGAGAAAACGCTAGGGACGTCTTATAAAGGCATAGACTGACTACATTAGAAAGGTCAGATCATGCGTAGAACTCACAACTGACATGCGTATGGGCAGATGTTTGAACGTGGACGGAAAAGCAACAAATCCGTAGGCAACCATCTTAACAGATCTATGGTTTTTGCTTACCTCTATGGGAAAAAGCTGCGACTTTATGAATATTTATTGGAATTTCTGCGTGTGTACGTTTATTAATACATCGGAATATTTTTAAACGAGATAAGAGGGTCAATGGAACAGAATAGATAGGAGAAAATATCTAAATGATAACAACAAAAATAAATGCTAGCAGCTAGAAGGAACTTTTTATTCAAAAATTGTCCATTGATAGAATTTATTTGTAAAAATTTTCTTTCAGCAATAGATTATATTTTCACTGTTTTTCTGATTAGGTTTTCGTTTCGGCTTTGCTGCTGTTATGCACGGAAATGAACCTAAGGGAACGTGCTGAATGTAGCCAAGAACTTGAGGATAATCTACGAGTAGTTTCCCGATTGAGTCAGCTCACACGGAGACGCGACGCGACGCGACGCTGCGCGCACTTGTGAGAATTTAGTATGCGTTGCGCAGGTACTCCCTTTCTTCTCCTAAAATTGGTTGTCCGAAAATCATTATCCATAACACGTTTGCCATAAACTTCAGTAACCATAATGTTCAAAATCCCGAAATTTTGTTAAACATAATTATCTTTAGTTCTAAAAGTATTCTGTCATAATATCGAGTACTATAATTATTGAATCTCCTAACTTTACATGACCTAAAGTCATATGTCCTAAGTATTGTGGTAAATAATGGGTACTATTCCGAATGGTCATTTATAATAATTTGCTTAGTCCTAAAACATTTGCTAAAAATTAGGTTTTAGTGACAGAAACGAATCGCTGTAAATCCGACTCCACGCAGTCTTGTCTGCTCTACCCCTAGAGTGTAATTTAAAATCGCGTAGGCGCGGAGGGGCGAGGCGGTCCGCGAGTTGAGGAGCTGGTGGTTGTAACACTCGCCGCCGCGGCTGAGGCTGGCCGGCGGAGCCGGCCAGCAAGCCGAAGCTGCGGTGCATCTGCGACGATAAACTCGCGTGGTACCGCCGGAGCCCCGCAGCGCCGGAGCCATGACAGAAACCATGCCTGCTGCATGTTGCATGCTTGCTTGCATGCTGCGTGCTTGCTTGCATGCTGCATGCTGCGTGCATGCTTGCATGCTGCATGCTTGCTTGCATGCTGCATGCTTGCTTGCATGCTGCATGCTTGCTTGCTTACAAAAACCACATGTTCACAATCAACTGCTTTGTTGAGTACATGTATACTATATTTATTTAAGTATGATAAACAAAAATATATTAAATTTGTTCTAAGAATATTATTATTACAAATAAACATTATGTAATTTGCACTTAGGACATAACTTTTATTGAAAACGTTTTTATGTCTTTTGTATATTATTGATTATAATATTTATGACAAATGGATTTAGGACATATCATATTTAGGGATTTCAATTTTATGGCAAGTGATATTATGTGACATTAAGTTCGGGTAAATTATCATTCGGACAAATGATGATTAGGACAAAAAAAGTTATGGCACTTTAAATTATGGATAAAAAAGTTAGGTGACACAATTGAGAACCCGTTGCGCAACGTATTCTGAATTCTCACAACGAAATGTGTATATATTTTCGTGTAGAAAATAAAGTTAAATTTTGAATCGCTCTTTAAAAGTGTGCGCACAGCGTCGCGTCTCGGTGTGAGCTGACCCTTAGTAGATCCGATTTTTTAATTTATTTACTAGCTGCTGCCCGCGACTTCGTTCGCGGGGTTTTTTTTTCTTTTTTTGGTTATGAAAAATAGATGTTATAGGTCAAGCCGTTTCGGAGGAGTACGGGAACGAACATTGTGACACGAGAATTTTATATATATTATTCCCTACATTTATATAAACCTGTAAACTTTTACCTCTTTATAATATTAGTAGGTTTATATATATCTCGGAGTAAAATAGAGACGGGACAAAACAATTCTATTTACGTTGGTTGCTCAGCCCAAAGCGACCTGAAAAATACCCCATCACATAAACATTACAGGAAACATTTATGTACAAACCCAGTTATTTACATAGTTAAAACCCAACAAAATAAACACGGCGATGATAAGAAGTTTCTTGATAAAAAAAAAAGGTTAATTAAGTCCAATGACATAACTATTATTTATAGTAAATATCAGTTGGAATTCTCTCACAAAATAACAATAAATTTTTAAAAAAAAACCGGCCACAAAGGGTTCCGTACCATTATTTATAAAAACGAGCAAAAAAAATCACTATTTTGTATGGGGGCCCCCTTAAATATTTATTTCATTCTGTTTTTAGTATTTGTTGTTATAGCGGCAACAAAAATAAATAATCTGTAGAAATTTCAAATGGCTAACTATCACGATTCATGAAATACAGCTTGGTGACATACGGACGGACGGATGGACGGACGGACAGCGAAGTCTTAGTAATAGGGTCCCGTTTGACCCTTTGGGTACGGAACCCTAAAAATTGACAAACACATGGCGACAATATTTTAAGCGGCGAATCTTTAATGGGTTAATAGAGATATCGTTTTGAGAATAATATTGCGAAACACATGTTTGTGAATTAAACTGTAGGGGATTTTAAGCATATCTTGTAATGGAATATTTCTAGATTAAGCGACATTTTGGCAGACCAAGGCGAAGATAGCGGGTCTAGCTTGTCTGTAATCAAACCGACTAGAAGTATATTTCTTCTAAAATATTTATTTTTTTGTAGGTATTTGAACCGACAAGCAATGAAAAGATAATCATCATTTCATCCTAGAATTATGGCCTACTGGATAAGGCCATCCTTCCTTTGCAACCATTCGCCATAGTTCCACACGACGTGCCTCATCTAGAATATTTATGAAACTTTCAAAATGTCGCCAGCCAACTCAAATGCGAAATCTCAGGATACTTTTACCTGTCTTTGGAACAACAAACCGATCAATATGTGGAAAATCTGAAGGGAGACCTTTGCCCAATACAGGCTAGCTATACTGATCTGATTATTATACGAAACGTAAACTCAAACCTACAGCATTTATTTTAAACTAGCTTCTGCCCACTGCTTCGCCCGCGTTTTTTCGGTAATTGTCCCGCGGGATCACATTACCTACATAAAAAGTATGTGCTACTCCAGACGTGAATGAGACATCCCTGTGCCAAATTTCATCCAGATCCATTCAGTAGTTTTTATGTGAAAGAGTAACAAACATCCTTCCATCCGTCCGTCCATACTTACAAACTTTCGCGTTTATAATATTAGTAGGATAGACCACTACCAGGCACTTGCATTGTAAAAACAAAAATATGAAGCTACAGTCCCAGTCACAAGGCATTATAATTGTGAAAGTACCTGCGTTTTCCATTTAAAAATCAAGCAATCTTGCTTTATGCTACGTAAGTTAAGGTCGGCTTCAATTCTTACCTGTTACAGACAATAGTCCAACAGCTATGCTGTTAGACAAAAGTATACTGTCTTACGTTTGCGACCCAATTGTTTAGAAGTCGTAGAGTGTAAATGCTCTTCAAGTTGTTTGACTACAACCTGGAAAACGTACAGCTCCTCAAGAAGAAAGCTTTCTATCGATAGCATAATCAGCTTACGATGTTACTACCGCTGGAAAGCAGGCCTCCTATCTGTGGGAAGGACTGGGCTATCCCTAATCTACCATGTTGGCCCAGTGCAGTTTGGTAGAGGATATCACAATCATGTCTTAAAATTTTTGGTTTTAGGACATGCCTTTTGCAGAGAAAGCGCTGGCTTGAGCTCGAATCCACGACCTACAACTCCTAAATCGGGCCTATAGGTACTTGGTTGTATTCGCGAAAAAATAACACAAAATATCGTGCTCATTTTTGTACAGTCAGGGCTGAATTAAAGCAAATTAAAAGGCTATCAAAGAAGATATTGTCGTAATTACTCTTGGAAGATGGGCTACAATATTGCAGTTTGTTACTAGGTAATTGTAGGTAAAGAGTTGGGAATTATTCTTGGCATAATGGCGAAGGTTGGGTCCTTGATAAATCCATACTTCCATACTAATATTATAAATGCGAATGTCACTCTGTTTGTTTGTTTGTTTGTAAACATACAAACCTTTTCACGACTAAACGGCTGATCGGATCTTAATGAAATTTGGCAAGAAGATAGATTTAAACCTGGGAAAGGACATAGGCTATATATCATTACGCTACGACCAATAGGAGCGGAGCAGCAATGAAAAATGTTGCGAAAACGGGGAAAATGTGACGCAGACGAAGTTGCGCGGGACAGCTAGTTCTACTATACATGGTTCTAGCAGTTACAAAATAAACATAAAGAAACACTTGTGGGTCTAGTGGTCGCAAGCGCGACTGCTTAGCATGAGGTCTCAGGTTCAATTCGAAGGTCGGGTAAAGTTTTGTTGGGTTTTTCCATCAAGAATTTCACAATAGCAGCCATGGAATCTGGTTTTTTGGCCGGTTGAAGTTCCACGAAGTGATAATATAGGACTTTAAAACATATGTAACATTCTTTTGTGCCTTACTATAAGGAATATAAAACATAAGGTAAGATCTCTTACAAATAAGTATTTTGTCATAACCAAAGAATGTCATAGCATGCAAAACAAAACACAATCAACAAAAAAGAAATTCGTCACGACCTTAGCGCAATAAACTGCACGTTAGCAAGTACGAAATTCGCCCTTACTGCTACAGAATAAGGGCTTCGTGAATATGTAACTGGTTTCATGGGCTTGTGGTTGTCCGTCGGACTCGTCCCTCATTGCATTATTTTCTAGAAGCAAACGTGATCAGAATATAATGTTGGAAAGGAATTCTTAGAAAGACGGTTACAATAAAACAGACGTATAGATTTAAGTGTAAGGCGTATTACACACTTGTACGGTTCGGCAATTTCGATACGGTAGTATTTGTTGAATAAAATAACAACCGCTCAGGTCACTCTATAGGTTCAACCGCACTTGCTTAATTTGGTCCTTGGATGGGTGAGCACCCATTACATACCAAGTGACCTTCGTGCCTCGAAAAGCACGTTATGCAGTTGGTCCCGGCTGTCGAGTGTAGGTCTTTTACAGTCGTTACAGGTAATCAGAGGCCCGAAAGTCTGACAACTAGTCTTACCAGTGTTCCTACTAGTACTAACTATGTTGTGGAGGTCAGGTAGGCAGTGGCTCCATGTAAATACTGGTATTCAGCTGAATCCGGTTAGACTGGACACTGACCCCAAACACAATGGAAAAGGCTAGGCCGATGATGAGTATTTGTTGAATAACGATGCCGACGCGAACCTGATACCACACATATTCGACTTTTTCGGGCCGATCAGCAAACTCGGTTCGGCACAAGATGACCTAAGCTAGGTGGCATTTTGCCGAATATATTCAGCGTGTAGCAGAAAGGTGTGGTCATAATATATCAGGGGGTGATTCAGACTATCAAACTTAACAATTTTTTTCATGAGACCACAATCGAAATTGCGATAAAAAAAATCAGCGGTCACGTACAAAACTTTAATACCTACTCAGCCCAAATGTACACAATAGCAGCTGATTTTTTTTACACGCTGTAGATAAAATAACTCTGGAATGTCTGCAATTTTTTTGCGCTGCATGGTTCATTTGACGGTCGGTAAAAATCGGTAAAAACGCCGCCATGTTGTAAGGAGGTTTTTAAGGTTCCGAATTTCTTTCACTACAATTATCTATACTAATATCATAAAGAGGTAACATTTGTTTGTAAGTTTGTATGTAGGGGTAATCTTCGGAAATACAATACTGATTCCTAAAATTCTTTAATTTACGGGAAGCTACATTATCTTTGAGTGAAATTTACCCACGGGAAGGGTAAATTTCAGCACATAACGGTAACGAAACCGCGAGCAAAAGCTAGTCGCAGATAATTTCGCATCATTCAAATGCCAACATAATTATTAGCTAATTTTTGTTTTGTCGCCCGCACCCTTCGATCAATATGATCGAAGCCCGCACCGAATCATGCCGACTCGAACAGATTGTGTGTAGAACCCCTTAGTAAGACGTTGACAATACTACGTTGGTATAGACTGGAGTGTATAATCAAATGGTTGTTTGTCACTTTCTCTGCAGGAAATTATAAATTTTGATGTGTTTGTTGTCGTGGGTGGTAGATTTAGGGCATATTTGTACCCGCGAAATCAGAATAGTTTTGGTCTCAGAACTGACTGTGTCTGTCTGTGCTTATTACGGGCGCATTTCACCAAAGAAACTGAACAAGATCAACTCACGGGCAGGCAGAAATCACAGCGTTCTGTGCTTCCAGTTTCGGTTGCTACGATCATCATCTGTCTGCCTTTTCGCAACTACTTTGGGGTCGGCTTCCAGTCTAACCGGATCAAATCAAATCAAATCAAATTTGTTCGTAAATGTAGGTTTCATCACAATGAGATGTTATACAGAAATGGTTAATTCGCTACATTTTACCCGAGAGCATACAAATCATAATAATCTCTCATCTAATGTGTGCTAGTCTGAAATAAATATTTTCTATTTTCTATTCTTTCTATTCTATTCTATAATAAAATTAGGTAAGTCAAAGACACAAATTTTAAATTAAATAACACAATTACATATTAAGACATAATTCCTTACGTACTAACACAATTATTAAAGTAAAAAAAAAAAAAAAATTCAAAATGTTTTGTCCTCCATAAACTCATCTGTGAAGTAGTAGCATTTATGAATGAAGATTTTTTTAAAATTTCTTTTTAAACATATTATTATTAAGGATGCAGCTGAAAACCATTATTATACGAGGAGCTCACTGCCTATCTGACCCCCACAACCCAGATAGTAATACGATACGATTTGACGACACGGTTGGCGCAGTTGCTGAGCGATCGACTGCTGCACTGCGTGTCGCGGGTTCGATCCCCGCACGGAACAAATATTTGTATAAGATAGTTGTTCCGGGTCTGGCTGTTTGTGTATGTGAGTTTAAATGTTTGTAAACGCACCCACGATACAGGAGAAATTCCTAGTGTGGGGCAACGTTTTTTAAAAAAAAGAAAGAAAAGAAACAAAGATACCTTTTAGTAAGACTAGTTGTCTGTTACTATAACGTAGATGGATACTACTTATTGGTAATAAAAAGATTACTCTCCTCTTGCAGTAACTAAAAAAGTTGCAGTAATAATCGAAACAGAAATACGACACTTAAAATTATTTCGGACTACAGATGTTGGAAAGAGAAAAATCTAGGCCAGGGTTTGTTTGTTTGTTTATGTGGATCAAGTTATAAGTTATTCATGAATTCTATTACCCGTATCCTATAAATAATGTCACAAAAGTATTTTTCCATGGAAAAAACTATAAATCAATCTGTATAAATATCGCAAACAAAAACAGTTCCAAAGGCCGATGACCCTCTCTTCTAAATAATAAATTTTAAATTTCTTCTTATAATTTTGAGAGTCGCTTTTAGAGGTGTACTGGATAATATTGTCAGACTTTCGGGCCACTGACTACCTGTAACGACTGTCAAATATCTAAAAATGATAGGATGCTATAAAGAACAGTTAGATCGAATGGCCTTTAGATCCAATGCATATTTCTGTAATCCAATTTTCATTCATAAAATTAATAAAGGATCATGTATCAATTATTCGTTGATCCTACTAATATTATAAATGCGAAAGTTTGTGAGTATGGATGGATGGACGTATTGCTGTTTGGTACTCATTCACGCAAAAACTACTAAACGGATTTGGATGAAATTAGGCACACGGGTAGTTTATAACCTGGATTAACACATGAGATACTTTTTATCCCGGTAATAAGATCCCGTGCGACAATTACTGAACAAATCACGGGCGAAGCCGCGAGCATCAGCTAGTTTAAATATAAATAAAATCATGAGGGATTTTAGCGACCCATAGCTTGTAACGATATAATCGTTTCGCCTGCGAAGGTATGAGAAAATTGGGAGATTGGCAGAAGAGCGTGTTGCGGCGGCCCCAAAAAGAACGGGACCAGGTCAGGAAGATGATAAATGAAGGAGGTGTCTGATAAGATGACAAGTACCTAATAAAGAAGTAACGAAGAAGATCACATGCTGCTGTGACGTGACTGCGGAAGATTTATTTTGTCACTAGCTGTCCCGCAAGTTGCGCGTCTGCGTCACATTTTCTCCGTTTTTGCAACAATTTTTAATTGCCGCTCCGCTTCTATTGTTCGTAGCGTGATGATATACATATAGCCTATAGCCTTCCTCGATAAATGGGCTATCTAACACTGATATAATTTTCAAATCGGACCAGACAAACAAACAAACTCTTCAGCTTTATAATATTAAGTATAGATTCTTTTTTTTTCACAACTGTACCTCGAATTCTAAATACTCTTTAAACAACGCAACCGTTGATATTACGCCCACAGCTGACTCTTTATTTAGATTAAATATTTACATGAAAAAATATAATGCCTACATCAGCCTCAACGTCACAATGTTTTCTTTTGAGAGCTTATCGCTTTGTCAGCACATGAGCACAAGACGTGTTCCCTGGAAGTGCAATGTTATGGCTGGACCAAGTTCAAGGAATTGATAGGAATAACAACAAAATAACACCTCGCGTGTTATCCCAGAAGGGTTTGGCAGAGGTGTATCAATAATACAGCCACATTCCGCCAGCTATGTTTATGTCTCAGACTTTTGGCTTCTGACTACTCGTAACGACTGTCAAAGATCTACAAATAGCAGGACTAACGGCTAAAAGTGATTTCCGAGGCACGGAGGAAACTCGGTATGTAATTATGGTCACCCATCCACAGACCAACCTCGGCAAGCACGGCTTAGCCTTAAAGATTGACCCGTGCGGCTGTTATTATTTACCCACGAGCTCCTCCACGAGGTGTGGCTGACCAAGTTCAAGGAATTGATTGGAAGAAATGATGCAGTATTACTGACGTTAAAGTAAAAGGGAATTCCTAAAGGTACAGAAATTCCTTAGTCCATATTTCATAACTTAGGAGAAATATGAGTTGGTGTGCTGAGCTATACACCTCTTGGCTTACCTATAGTTTGGCTAATGTGCGAGTGATTTGTTATTTAATACGATTTTGATGATTCATTGAAGGGACTTAAACATAACTGGCGAAATGTGGGAGTAATATTTAGTACATCTCTACCTAAAGTTTTGTGGATTTCACCCGTGATATTAAGATATGATTGATTATATAGAAATCGAAAATTGTTTATTATCCAGGTAAATACATGAATAGGTAAAATAATACCTAAAACTAGTAGTGTTTGCTAGTGAACCCCAAACTAGATAGTTAGTCTGTACCTTGAGGCTCGGTATGCGATTTCCACAGTGGAGTCTATACAGGTGATAATGGATGAGGCATTGAAAGTCAGGAACCTAAACAAGGTGTATGGGACACCGACGCGTAAACGCTTAGGTACCATAATCATCTGCCTAGCCTTTTCCCAAACTAACTTGGGGTCGGCTCCCAGTCTAACCGGATGCAGCTGAGTACCAGTATTTTACATGAAGCGACTGCCTATCTGACCTCCACAACCCAGTAACTGGGTAATACGATACCCCTTGGTAAGACTGGATGTCAGACTTTTGGCTTCTGACTTCTCGTAACGACTGTCAAAGATCTACAAATGACAGCCGGGACCAACGGCATAACGTGCTTTCCGAGGCACGGAGGAAACTCGGTTGTAATTATGGTCTTCGGCTTAACCTTAAAGATCGACCCGTGCGGCTGTTATTATTTAGCCACGAGCTCCTCCTAGCTTAGGCACCATGCCGTTAGGTGCCATGCTGGCTTAGGTACCATGTACTCAGTATATCATTCTGAAACCCCTGCATAGAAATTTTTCATGGGAAATATAAAAAAAAATCTGTTTCCCACAAAAGTGCAATCCCTAGACGGTCAAAATGTATTCGTCGCAGTGAGGTGATTTTATTCCGTTATTAAAATGTGGGCAGAAATGGGTTTCGTGCTATGAAAACACACACTACACAAAGTACACTGCTTTTATCGAACTAACTAAAATTACTTGAAATTACAATCCAACACAATAACACTAGGCACCATGAATCGGGATACAGTTTCGGGACGTCTTGACTCTGTCGCGATCAGACACTGACTGTCCTCCTCGCAGCGAGCTCGAAACATCACGACTCTGTAGTAAGGGCGCTTAGGTGTGGGTAGACTGGTAAGTAGGTCGCCTTTGGCACGCTTTCCGATTCAATCCAATCCGGTTTCAATTTCTGTCCATAGTAATGACCGGCTCCGACATTATATTGAACAGCTGATAAAAAAAAACCGATTGAAACGAACGAAACATTTCTATGTGGCATCAGAATGATGTATTGTTTTCGTGTCGGTGTCCCTTATACCTTTGATAAAAAAAAACTGGCGACCCGCCCCGGCTTCACACGGGTGCAATACTAATAATTAGCCATTATTTGTCGTAAAAAGTAAATTAGAATAAAATGTTATTGTGGGATATAGAGATAGACATATACCATCGCGGAGTTTTCTGTAGACCTTTTCAACGTTAACAATACTTAATACATTATTTTGATAAATCTCGTAGGGTTCAGCCTGCGTTTGCAATGTAAGCGGTAAAAATGTAATTATTTACGACATCACATTAGAAACCTCAAAAATAACAGTATTTCTCCACTATCCAATGGATGTTATTATACATATAAACCTTCCTCTTCAATCACTCGATCTATTAAAAAAAAACCTATCAAAATCCGTTGCGTAGTTTTAAAGATTTAAGCATACGTAGGTATATAGGGACAGAAAAGGCGACCTTGTTTTATACTATGTAGTGATAATTATTTACCCAAAAATGGCTGAATCAAAGCAGTGCAGCAGTGATAGAGATTGAAAATTCAGCATCTACACAACAAGCGTTATGTTTGAGATTATAGATTTTTATCGAATCTTTGCTTGGTGTATATGATGGTAATATTTTTCATTCGTGCTTACTATAAGACACATTATGTTACAGGATACCTATATTGTAGGTATTGCTTTGTCTATTCCGAGTTGTTTATCTCTTTAGAGAACAACGGCTTTTACAAGCAACAATAAGTGCCTACTTAAACAAACTTTATAATGGCATTGTGTGTATTGACAGAATATGGATTTTAGAATAGCTTACAAATCTATTTATTTACACGCATTCCTTCTTGCTCTTCTGTTAAGAAAGTGTTAAAATGTAAATCACACAATTTATGTTATTCAACGATTGTTACCATTGCGTAATTAACCTTTAATTTTATGTTCCTACTGGTTCACAGAACACAAACCTCTTTTTTATGAGAAAGAGTGAGCTTGTAATACACGTTTCTTATTTTTTTTAGAGTTCCATACCCAAAGGGTCAAATTAAACCCTATTACTGTGACTTCGCCGTCCGTCCGTCCATCTGTTCGTCTGTCACCAGGTATCTCATGAACCGTGATGGATAGCCAGTTGAAATTTCTACAGTTTATGTATCTCTGATGCCGCTATAACAACAAAAACTAAAAACAGAATAAAATGATTATTTAAGGGGGCTCCCATACAAAAAAGAGAGAGATTTTTTTGCTCGTTTTTATAAATAACTGTACGGAACCTTTCGTGCGCGAGACCGACTCGCACTTGGCCGGTTTTTTTTTGTTTGTAACTTGCCGGTTTCCTCACGATGTTCCTTCACCGTTTTAAGAGCAGCATAAATTATGTAATTTAGGTACGCAAAGTCCCTTATCGCTTCCCAGTCCGTGAGTTGGAACCTGGGACGGGGGAAAATCGGTATGTAGGTAACGGGTGACCACCCATTCGCGGGCCTGTGGACGGTGAGTAATGGGCTAGCTCACCGTCCGTCCGTCTTATGACGACAGGCCGTGTCGACGGCGCGTTTGTGTTCCACGCGCGCCTCAAGGAGATGTCAGCAAATCGGAAGGGGTCCGAGAGAGCCGATGCCTGCAAGGGCTGCGGGTTGTTCGAAAGAGATACCGTGGCCCTGGAACACAAAGGGCTAAGAAGGAACATGGATGGGTTTTAGTCAGTCAAGTCTGACACTCCCTCCCGCTCCGCCGAGAGCGGGAGAAGTCATTTGATGACTTCCCATCCAAAAAAAAAAAAAAAACCGCCCATCCCTGGACTAACCCAGGAAGGTGCGGATTAACCTAAAGACCCGAACGGCTTTTATTTAGCCAAATGAATACTTCTAGGCAAATGTATACGAACCCGAAGAAGAAAACGAAGTTAAAACAGCTTCAACATGATTATAAAAAAAACTACAATAACTCCCAGACTATAACGAGGCTGAATTAATTGCCTTAGTTAGCAATCTGTCCGGAAGTCGGTCTAGTAGAGGTGCACTCATCGATAGCTACTCGATTACTCATGTCGTGAGTCATTGGGCTCAGTCGATCGACTCAGTTGCTGAGTTGCACGGCTCTTCAAGGGCTAGAGAATTATGGTTTGTTATGATGATTAATAATAATCGTTAGATATCTTTTCATTAGCAAATAGGAAAAGTCAAGGAGTACGTATACTTGGGACTGATTTTGAGTACCTCTAGCGATAAACAGACAACACCGCGAAATCAAGCGCCGTATCCTAGTACGGTGGGGTGCTTTCGGTGAGCTATCTTTCGCTATTTATGTCGAAGCGAGTGCCCATAAACCTAAAGCGTCGCATGTTCGAGCAGTGTGTCCTCCCAGTCATGACATACGGGGCTGAAACTTGGACGCACACCAAACACACTATCCACCGCATGCAAGTCACTCAGAGAGCTATGGAACGTGCCATGTTCGGCATCTTCCGTTATGACCGGGTGAAAAATACCGAAATACGGAGACGAACGAGACTCACGGACATAGTGGAAGTTATAGCAAAAAGAAAGTGGAAGTGGACCGTCCGTATATGCCGTAGACTGGATGGAAGATAGGGGAAGAAAATGCTGGAGTGGTGACCACGGACGGGACGGAGGAATGTGGGAAAACAACCGACTAGGTGGACAGACGATCTCATTAAAGTGGCCGGAAGAAACTGGATAGCCATGACACATAACCGCCAAAAGTGGAGAGGTTTGGAAGAGACACTCAGCATTGGGTGGCCAAGGGTTGAAGAAGAAGAATATTTTTATTTGATTTACTAATCAAATAAAAATGTATCTAAAGATTATAATTCATGTGGTTTCTATCAGAATTAAACCTCTGAAAGACTTCTAAAGCGTAAAACACACAGGGTAATCGGGAGTGAGCCAGGTCTACTAACCCGCAGGAAAATTCCGCAACATACTCACATTCTAAATGCTGTTCATTTTGACATTTCATCAACATCATCATCATCTGCTTAGCTTTTGCCCAACTATATTGGGGTTGGCTTCCTGTCTAACCAGACAATGCAATAAACATGATCGTTGATAAATAGTTAAACATATTTAATGTTTACACCACCAAAACCATGTCAAACCGTTGGTACCAGCTGTCATTTGATGACCTTTGACAGTCGTTACAGGTAGTCAGTGGCCCGAAAGTCTGACAACCAGTCTTATCTTATTACCCAGTACTAACTGGGTTATGGAGGTAAGATAGGCAGTCGCTCTATATAAAATACTGGTATTCAGCTGCATCCATATAGACTGGAAGCCGATCCCAACGTAGTTAGGAAAAGGCTAGCAGATGATGAGGTAGCTCTGTAGCTCTATTGAATTGATTTATATGCATATAGGCACTTAATGCATTGCGTTGTGTTGTGTTATTATTGTTATAAAATAGTGCGTGGTGTCCCTCCGCGCGGAAGAAGTGGAACTTCGTAATACTACACGCATGCGTTCGAGTGCCACGCATTCACTCTCGTTAGTTTATTGAGCTTCTAAATAATATTTTGTTGTTTTCTTGTTGTATTATTTTTATTACATAAGTTTATCGAGGTTCTACTAATGGAAATTGAGCGGAGGCTGGTCACACCGAAGAGTCGAAAGCATGGCTGCTTGCACGCTATCTTGCGTACCTAGTAGAAATTCGTAGTCACAAATCTTGTAATACTGCCATCTCTTAGTGAGTTTTAGAAAATATTCCCCCTCCATGGTAGCGATAAACTTGTTGGAAGTCGCATAAGATGTAATAATAACCAACGATATTTTAATTGATTAAACTCCTATCTCTAATAAATACCAACAACGTTAGGTACATAAAACCGATAATATGTGACATAACGCATTCTTGCATTACACACGTGATAGTATGTATTTGAAACAAACAAGTGCTTATGTACACAATAATCGTGTCGAGCACGCGTTTCTGTTAAAGTTAAGTAGTATGCATTTGCTGTGTTATGTGACAAGACGATAGTCTTAGGAGGTAGACTAAGCAGAAACTATGATCACGATTGTCACCTTTTGACTCGTGGCTATATAATAAGAGCATTGGTCACTCTTCAAGGTTAAGCAACTCTAGCCGAGGCTGATTCGTGGATGGGCGACCATTACATGCCGAGTCCCCTCCGCGCGTCTCCGGCTGTCTCTGGTTTGACGGAAACGCAAATTCCAAAAGCCACTGTGTCGCGATTCGTGCCAGGATAATGGCAATAGGTTCGCCCCCTATTAAAACTTAACTGTCAAAATGTGGGTGTACTTAGTGTACTATTAGGCACACCCACCAAATTTAAATGGATTAATTGGAGTGATTTTATTAATTGTTAATGTTTGTAATTTACTGGTTTTATTTAAATTATTTATGTGTATTTCTTATGATTTTATTATTTTTTGTAGCTATACTTTAATGATTTTATTTTTCGAATCTGTATGCTAATTTTGATGTTTATTAATGAAAATTATTTTTTATTTCAAAATCCACTAAGTAGTGATTTAAAACTCTTGATGTGTTTTCTTGTGCATTTATTGTTTTAGCGCAAACTATAACTAAACTTTTGCATGTCTGTTGATAAAATATGGCTGAAGCTGCCTGTTATCAAATTATCACCATGTACTGTAGCCATATTTGCGAAATAAAATACTTACTTACTTCCACCTCTGCCTAACCGTTCGGGGATTATAGGCGTGATAATATGTTATGTTAATTTGCGAACAAAACTCCCTATCTCCCGTACTACATAAAGGAAGCATAAAATTTTCCTAATAACCCTTTTGATAACGTGTGTCGGTATTGCCCAACGACCTACATATCTTGATACCTGCAATTCAGTACATTTACGATCTTCTTATCATCATTTCCGTACATTAATGTAATATGAGGGGTCAATGTAAACTAGTTCTGTGAACTTCTACCAAACGTTTGATAAAGTTTACAAAGTTATCTTATGTACTCAGTTACGGGAAATACAACTTAGTGTTAAGGGAATAAGTATTGTTTTGGTGGTAAAAAGTAAGTCAGTGGTTTCAATTTGTTGTTTTTATTGCAAATAATTGAGGCATTAGCCACAGTGGAAGCGAATGCAGTATGCCAAGGTTGTGCAAATATTTATTTTAATCTTGTTTTGTTAACCTATTGCAGCTGACTGATATATTAAGTAAATATTTTTGTGAATAACAAACAGGGTATCGTTTATTAATTGGAACTCATTATTTATTTTCAAAGAATTAATGTGAATGGTTTTTATTGCACATTTTCGCCTACAAGTTCGAAGACGGACAATTTATTTTAAATTTGGTGGATGAGTATAAGAGTAGAGGAAGACCAAAGAAACAACGGATGGACTGTGGCAAGGATGATATGGCAAAAAAGTAGGTGTCTGATGAGATGACGAGTAATAGAGAAGTATGAGAGAAGAAGAGCAGCAGCGGTGGAGCGGAGCAGCTGTGGCCCAGTGGTGGCAGCCCCGACTAACGAGTAGTAAGTCGTAGGTTCGAACCCGCCTGCAGGCGCATTACTTTGTGTAATTTATTTCACCACCGCTGGTCTCAAAACGGTGAAGGAAAACATGGTGGAAAACGGGCATGTCCTAGAACTAAAAATTCAAAGACATGTGATATCTACCAACCCGCACTGGGCTCGCG
This sequence comes from Cerastis leucographa, assembly GCA_963082945.1. NCBI lineage: Eukaryota > Metazoa > Arthropoda > Insecta > Lepidoptera > Noctuidae > Cerastis > Cerastis leucographa. Next base: position 871,371 of record OY720369.1, on the reverse strand, counting down.
TGGTTGATTAAAGCCCACTCCCTCTCATTGAGAGGTGGCCTGTGTCCCAGCAGTGGGAACAATATAGGCTGATGATGATGATGATGATAATTAGAGAAGAAGACATGCTGCGCCGACCACAAATAACTGGGATTGTATGTCCATAATACAAGGTGTTGTTTTGCATCCTCGTCAAATTCAAGGAGGTAACTATAGTAGGTAGGTTTTTTTTGTTTTTTCTTTTTTTACGAAAATCGGTAAGTGTGAACCACCCGTGTTTTTAACGCGGCCCGTCTGGTTCTTGTATTATAACCTCTCTTACAAACATACAAACAATCTCAAACGTGTATACGATATTTTCTTATTCCCCAAAACCACGTTAAGGTGGTTATTCTGAAATACTGACAAACTTAAACAACCAAAAAATCGGCGTTTATTAATAATTAACTAGGTAAGGTATTTTTAATTGATTATTTATGTCTTTTGTGACCACCTCCTGAAATTTGGCCACCACGGCTTAACAGATGTCGTGACGTTATGCTTTGAAAATAACTCTCACTAAGTTATCCTACTGTTTTTCATTACACAGTGACAACCACAGTAGCACAGTTTTACAGTAAAACATTGTGACAATTATAAAATGCTTTATCAATTACGATATACAGTTTTATAATAGCTCTGGCTATTATGAAACGGTAGGACACGCGAAGGAAGCATTAATTAGTACTACTCGTATGGTGTTAATTGATATTTGATACTGTAATAAAATGATGTGTATAGCGATATTTTTTTTCTAGACTATTTGTTTCATAATATAACATCACGCCTGTAATCCTCGAAGGGTTTGGCAGAGGGGCAGAGGATGGGGCACCAATAGTACACCCGGATTTCTCAAGTTATTTTTTTTTAAGTTCTAAGGAAAAAGGGGGTAGCCTATTGTCATTATCTAACGAGGCTCAAATGGAAACGCCATGGAAGCTAATGAGAAGTTCCTAATGGAAAAACCCAATAACACTTTGCCCGAAACGAGAATCGAACCCCGGACCTCATGCTCAGTAGTCGCGTTTGCGACCACTCAACCAGTCGGTCGAGTAGGTAAGTCCTCCAAGCTAACTAGCATAACCAGCTTTATTTGGAGGACAAACCTACTTAATCTATAACATAGGCGAAGGGCGGGCGTTTTGGGGGACTGTCTCTTGTAATTTTGACGTTCAAAAAGTGCTGATTATCAGCCTAGTTTGAATAAATGACTTTTGATTTTGATTTATAGCATCCTAGTAGCACGCATGTTTACTAAAAAGGTTAGGCAGAGGTTTATTGTAAACCAAGATTTCGCCAGTTAGGTTTTAGTCCCATGTGAAAGGAGTCTTGCTTGTTGACATCAATCGGATACAAATACAAACCACGACCTTCAAACACATTTTTCACAGAGAAATTTCTAATTAAAAACCTAAATAAACTGCGACAAATAAAAAATGTATATTTGTCGCAGTGTCATGACGTGCATAAAATACAACATGACAAATAAAAATACACATAAAATAACTTCACGCCTGTAATCCAAGGAGGATTTGGCAGAGGTGCACCTAATAGTACACCCGCAATTTGCCAGTAATGTTTAAGTCCCATGTAATAGGGGCGAGCCTATTGCCAACAACCGGGCACAAATCCAGATACCGTAGCTGCTACTAAGAAGTTCCTGATGGATAAACCTGGGAATCGAACCCAACACCTCATGCTCCGCATTTGCACTTGAGAGCACTTTACCAACGAGGCAGTCAAGTACAAAAATATAAACAACAAACAGACATCGCGTAACAAATATTTATAAATACAACAGGACGGAAGAAAAAAGTTGATAGCTTGCAAATCGTGACTGCGACAAGCAAGTTACCACTCAGCATGATGTTGTGCTATGCGGGGCCACACAGCACAGCGCTGGTTTTTAGTATTCATCCGAGGTTTACTGGAATAGCAGTTTACTCAACCTGGGGCCTATTTAATAAACGTGAAAATCCGACTATTTTGTCAGTTTTTGACAAATAAGTCGAATTGTCGCGACAATTGCCGTTTAAAAAGGTGATAATTATGTCCAAATGCGACATATAAAAACTTACAAAATTATTGTCTAACTAAAACCTTGTTTAATAAGGGTGACAATTGTCAGATTTTACCTGTCGTGTCTCTAGGAAAATATTCTCTGACTTAATTATCATAGTAAATGACAAAGAAGAATGCCCATTTTTCACCTTATACATAGGTATAAGGATGAAATAAATCTTAAAATTCAGCTTATTGAATTGTAAATTAATTACGCTTATCACAATGTTAAAAGAAACGCAGGAAAGAAATATTTTTAAATATTTCTCTAAGTCAAGGGTTAACGTATTTACCATATTTTGAACGCATCTCAACGGTATCTCCATGTAGTCTGTGATCTCAACTAACCTTTTTCTAGGACGTTCCATTTTACATACTGCTACTTGACTTTATTCAACTCTGTTTCTGAGTTTTATACATATATTATTTTACGTTTTATTAAAATCAGAAAGTATTTCTATATTAGTCTTTTTAAAGTACAGATTAATTAAAAATAACATAATAAATAAATATATTAATCATGCAGTATGTCAATAAGAGCGCACAAGTGAAACGGATTTTTTGGCATTTGACAGTTCTGCGATTGGCATCGGCGCCGGGCGCAGTGCAAAGAGTATAGTAATATAGATGGCGCAGTCCTTCGATGTTGTGTTTGCGTCTCGTTGTGTACTGTGCCGCCCTAGTGTTAATAATAGGTTCTAGCACACTTATTTCTTTATTTTATATTTGGTAAATGGCAAATCGTAATTAGACAGTTTTATAACTTCTATTTACCTATTTCTTACGAAGGCAAGCAAAGGCGATGCCAGCCATTATGCCAAGAAAATTAAGATTAATATTTTCTGGACTTCGTAGCGTTTTTATCGTAAAAATGACTCTAAGACATTATTTTCTAAACTTACAAGTAGTCTTTCTGCTATACCTTATAACTATACATACACTTTCACTATCAGGTTTTTAAATGTATGGAAAGTGGGCATGATTCTTTGTCACTTTTTCTGACATATTACTCTTAATAGAATATCGAGGCATGCATCTGAGGGAACAGGTAATATTAAAATATAAAAATTTCTGTATTGTGTACTGTCTGTATTTGACTTGGACTTCGTTTTTGTTTGCTATTTGAAATGGACGCCAAATTAACAATTTTAGGCCTTATCTTTAAAACAGAGACGTTTTTAAGAAAAGTTTGTTCTTGGTATATATGTGCGACGTCGTAAACTTTAAACCAAATATTTGTCTTCTCTACTACTGCTATCAGTCGACGACGTTAACACCATTTTAAAAATTTATTATTCGTTCTAATGTTACTACCTAATTGCCTTGGCATAGGGTGAGTGTGCATGTCGAAAAGTGCTGACAATTTGACAAATATGTCCACATGTCAATTTCGTGTTTTCAAAAATTTTACAAGTTTTTCCGGACAAATTGTCACCGATGGCCTGTCAAGGGAAACTGATTATTAAACAGAAATGTATGTCAAATGGTCACGACAAGTGACAAATTTGTCAGTGATCATCTTTATTAAACAAAAAAACCGGCCAAGTGCGTGTCGTACTCACACGCACACAGGGTTCCGTACCACCAAACAATAAAATAAAAAATATTTTTAATATTATTAAATTAATTTTAGATGTAACAGCAAAACAATTTTTTTTTTCATGGTATGTTAATAAAAAACAAAGTTACTGCTGCAGTTTGATGAAAAAGTCCTATATCTCAAAAACTAAACATCATATCTTATTCAAACCAATTTTCGTTGAAAGTTTTTTTTTCGTTCTATAATCCTAAATATTTTCAGAATTTTCATCCTCTTACTTTAGAAATTAGAGGGGGGACACACACATTTAACCACTTTGGAAGTGTCTCTCGCGCAAACTATCCCTTTAAAAAAAAATTACATTAGAAACCTCAATATCATTTTTGAAGACCTATCCATAGACAGACCCCACACGTATGGGTTTAAAAAAAAAAAAATTTGAGTTTCAGTTCTAAGTATGGGGAACCCCCAAAATTTTTTGTTTTTTTTTCTATTTTTGTGCGAAAATAATAATGCGGTTCACAGAATACATCTACTTACCAAGTTTCAACAGTATAGTTCTTATAGTTTCGGAATAAAGTGGCTGTGACATACGGACGGACAGACAGGCAGACAGACAGACAGACATGACCAATCTATAAGGGTTCCGTTTTTTGCCATTCGGCTACGGAACCCTAAAAATGACAAATTTTCGGATTGCCACCTACCGCCTGTCACCTGTCATTGTCGAGTTTATTAAATAGGCCCTAGGGAGTCAAATTCAAGACAACAAATCCAACAAGGTAGACCGATATTGATATTACCAGATTTTAATTTAAACAAAACTGTTTGCTGATGGTAATAGGCCTGCACCCTATTTTTTTTTAAAACGTTGCCCCACACATACACAAACAGCCAGACCTGGAACAACTATCGTAGGCAATAGAAATATTTGTTCCATGCGGGGATCAAACACGCGACACGCAGCGCAACAGTCAATCGCTTAGCCACTGCGCCAACCGTGCCGTCAAAATATTACATGGTACTTAATGATATTATATTACATGGTACTTAAAACATAACTCGCGAAATGTGGGTGTACTAAATAGACACCTCTGCCTAACCCTTCGGGGATTACAGGCGTGATGTTATGTAATTTAAATAAAGCAATGCTTGGGTCAATGTCTGTCTGAACTACTCTGAACTGGTACGGCAATCCACGACTAATAACAACAAACAAACATAGGTACTTACTTGTAGTTCATAACTCTTCTTTTGACAATGCCGTGGTCGGGCAAAACTAGCGAATGGAACTAGGTCTCCCACGCACCTCCTTCCCATCTAATCTCCATATGGAAATAATATCTACAAAATATACGCATAAATAATTTGACATAAAAAAAACAAAATGTGTGAAAAAATCCACTCAGGCGCCGGGTCAATGACCTCCCTTTGTATAGATCAACAGATGTTGTTTTCTTATAAATATTATAATAAACACGGAATTTAACGGTGTTTTGATAATTTTTATGTACAGGATGTTTTTAAGTGAAAGAGAAAAGAATTGTAGGACAAATCGGACTTCTTTTGTTTGGAATGAAAATCGATTTTCTTTGTTGTATTTTTCGGTATAGTTAGATATATTTTAAGAGGCGACCGCACGCGTCTGGAAACGATCAATTTCTATATGACGTTCTTCTTCATATTAGCGTGTAGATAGCCATCTAAATGATGTCCGCTCAGAACTGAGCCACTATTGGCACCCTCTGTAGCGTCCATCAGTTCCTGTAATTAACAGACAGGACCATCGTCTGTGGAACATAACCACATGCAGCCGGATGCAGCTGAATACCAGTGTTTTATATGGAGCGGCTGCCTATCTGATCCACAAGCCAGTTAGTACTGGGTGATACGATACAAAGTCAGAGTCAAAGCATTTATTTCAATTAGACCATTACAGGCACTTTTGAAAGTAAAAAAAAACAAAATAAAACGCGAAGCTACAGTCCCAGTCACAAGGCATAATAACTTGTGAAAGTACTGTAGTTGCCCATTCCGTAGCGTAGATCTCTATGGAGAAGAACGGGCAAGAAACTCCATGGACACTCTCTAAATATGTTACAAAATCTTGGTTACATCATTCATGTTAAGAATTAAAAATATGTGAGAACAATGTAGAAATACGGGCAAGTTAAGAGCGTCCAGAGTAAAAGATTAAATCAGTAATTAAAAAATAAAGTAATTAAAATAAACCGTGGCAGCTAAGAGATGACCAGTCACAACTGACAGCGCCCGTTCACGAACATGACGCATGTATCAGCCATCATTCAACTCAACCATTTTGAAGGGAACTAAACTATATATATATATATATATATATACACCCCTTGGTAAGACTGGTTGTCTAACTTTAAAATGGATTATTTGGTTCTATAAACTTAAACACTATTCTGGTTCTTCTAACCTAACAGACAGATGTGTTGCTGGGGAGTTTGTTCCGCCACTTCTTCTTCCCAGCTAAAAAACTAGGAAGTGGCGAAGGGCGGGCGTTTTGGGGGACTGTCTCTTGTAATTTTGATTTGCTAATTATCAGCCTAATTTGAATAAATGACTTTTGATTTGATTTCGGGCCACTGACTACCTGCAATACTGTCAAAGATCCACAAATGACAGCTGGGACCAACGGTTGAACGTGCTTTCCGAGGTACGGAGTGAACTCGGTATGTAGCGGGTGGTCAGCCATTCACGGAGTTTCTTTTTCTTCTATCTCTTTCTTTAAAAGATTGACCTAGTGGATGAGGTATGCAATTTCAGAAAAAAAAGTAACACAAAAATGTTATTATGTATTTATTAAAACAACAACTCCATAAAGCAGTAAATTATATCGTAATATCTATACATCTATACAAATAAACTATACAAATAAATAAAATTGAAGTGTCTGTTTGTAATATTATAATAATCGCTTTTTACTACATTCATATGAATGTATATACGGTAAATTTGCCAAAATAACATTTTTAAAATTTTTGTCTGTCTGTCCGTCTGTCTGTCTTTTTGTTCCGGTTAAACTCTGAAACGGCTGGACCGATTTTGACGGGACTTTCACTGGCAGAAAGCTGATGTAATAAGGAGTAACTAAGGCTACTTCTTAAATTCCACGCGGACGAAGTCGCGGGCACAGGTAGTAAGTAAATATAACCACAATAATGCCGCACAGTCAAAACGAAAGTGATCGAACTCAAAATTACGAAGAATTGCTCCCGAAACATAATCTAGTTATTTCCCACAAAACGCAAATTTTGTGTTAGGTCACTTTTGTTCTCAGAGTTCAATATGTTTTCTTTCTGCTGTTTTTAGCGATGTTAATAAATTATTCTATTAGTATCTTAATACTAAAGAGTAAATGAGCTTATATACGACTAGAAACAAAGTTATCGGTTTAATTTTACTGTATTAAGTACTCGTAATATGCCGTGTATACAGTACTACATATGTATTTATAAAATTGAGCAATCCTTTTTCTACAATTCTTTATTCTATACTACGGTTGAAATTAGTTATATGCCAGTTGAGACACTGTACACTGTTTGAAAACCTAAACACACTGTTTAGAAAATGATCATAGGAATCGCCAATACGAAGAGTGCAGTCAACGCTTATGAGAAAGCTTTTAGCCAGCGTACGAAGAGAGAGAGTGTAGTCTGGAAGTGGCACTTGTGCTTCCCGTCGACCATACCTGGGAAACATTCTAGTTACGGTATTATTGGAGGACAAAGTTCCAACTTTACACAAGTTTTTTTTTAACACTTTTATGCTTATATCTCTAAATATTTTCATCGTTTATTAATAAACTGCTGTTTCCAACAAAACTGTAAAAACCACATGGCCTAAATTTATGAATCAGTAGATTTTTTTAAATTACCGTTGAAAAATCATTGTGGATTCACAATGATTTATCGAATATGTGTCGCTTCCACCCTGTATAAGTTCTTCGCTTTTCTCTATTCTCTCTTCTCGAAATTCCCCACATACTTCTCAGGTCGGAACCTCTTAAAGTTCCATCCGAAACTCCTCTGGGTTCCTGCAGTCCTGTTCAACGACGGAGAAGAAGGCAAAGAATCTTCGGGCCGTGACAGAGTAGAAGAGTCCTCAGGAAGAGACAGATCAGTAGGAGAGACAGACATATTGGGAGTAGAGAGGAGATTGGTGGATGCCTTCAAGTCTTGTTCAAAGTCTTTGAGGAAGCTTGCACTGCAGAGGGGTGTTTCGACTTGCTCTACTGTGTTTAAATGGTCTGTGTCGATCTTGTAGGCTTCATCTTTTTTGCTGTAGCTGTGGGAGAAGAAAAGTATTTGTTTTTAAATTGGTTAAGATGTTGCTGCACCGTGACCCAATATAAATTTGCTTTGTAATAGTAGAGAAAGGCGAAAAAGCGAAAAATGGATTCTGTGAAAGCTTCTTTTATCTTTTATGATGATAACCGGTGATAAAGAAATGATATTAACTCTTTCTTTATCTTTTTTTGTCTTTATGTATGTAGGTACTGTACGGTCAGTGCCTTGCATTAGCTGACCCATTTTAAAAAGCAAAAAAGAGGAAGATGGATCAGGTAAAGCGGGCCTTGTCATCATCATCATCATCATCATCATCATCATCATCATTTCCACTGAAAGACGTCCACAGCTGGACATAGGCCTCCGCCTAGAAGGCTAAGAGGGGGATAATCCATTACCAAAAAATATTATCATAGGGCTATGTATACTAAATTCATTTGCCTAGCCTTATCATAATTATGATTTTTATGACCAGGAGCAGCAGACTACACATACTGTCTATCTAACCTCCACAAAGCAGTAACTAGGTGCCGCGATGTCACTTGGAAGAACAAGTATGAAGAAAAATTGCGTACAACTACTGAAAAACTATGCACTACTATGCAGGCATAATGAAGTGCAGAAACAAATAATACCTCATTAATTGCAAATGAACATGAAACATGCAAATGATATAACATCAATCAGTAAGTTTCCACATATTTGTTGAATGACAAATTGCTTTCAAGGGGAAAAGAATCATGTTTTCAGTTTTTTTACATTGAAATGAATTAGCGTGCATACGTCATGCTTGTTATAGGTAAGTACAATAATGTATGTGAATGAACATTGAAATCGTGACGTCACGACAAATGTAAATAATAATTCATTTATTTAACAGACGACAGACAAAGCGACTGCCCATCTGACCTCGACAACCCTGGTAGTACTTGATCATACGATACCCCTGGTTGTCAGACTTTCAGACCACTGACTACCTGTAACGACTGTCAAAGATCTACAAATGACAGCCGGGACCAACGTGCGGCTTAACGTGCTTTCGGAGGCACGGAGGAAACTCGGTATGAAATGGGTGGTCTCACACATTCACAGACCAACGTAGGCAAGTACGGCTTAATCTGAAAATTGATCCGAACGGCTGTCATTATAAGTAAGTATGATCGTTTTTTTATTAGTATACGATAATAGGGGATGATCACTGAGAGGAGCTCGTGGCTAAATAATAACAGCCGCACGGGTCGATCTTTAAGGTTAAGCCGTGCTTGCCGAGGTTGGTCCGTGGTCACCCGACCATAATAACATATCGAGTTCCCTCCGTGCCTCGGAAAGCACGTTAAGCCGTTGGTCCCGGCTGTCATTTGTAGATCTTTGACAGTCGCTACGAGTAGTCAGAAGCCAAAAGTCTGACATCCAGTCTTATCAAGGGTTATCGTATTACCCAGTTACTGGGTTGTGGAGGTCAGATAGGCAGTCGCTTCATGTAAAATACTGGTACTCAGCTGCATCCGGTTAGACTGGAAGCCGACCCCAAGTTAGTTTGGGAAAAGGCTAGGCAGATGATGAATAGGGGTGATCACATTTTTTTTTTCTTTGTCTGTCGGGTAGATTATTAAAAAGTATTGGACACGTATTTTTTATTTTTTCACATGGTCATAAAATTACGGAGATATATTGAGTTGAAATGGCGCATGACGTCACGTGTAGGTAATTTTTATACCTACTTGTGACGTAGTGCTACTCTCCAACTTTAATGAGTTTTAACTAAGTATTTTTTTGATATTTTTATAGAACAAAAGATACGTGTCTAATATTTTTGTATTACCTGTGTGACGGACAAAATAGAATTTCGTTTTCTTTACCCAGTCTTTACCCCTATTATTGTTACTTAGGCATTGTGCTACTTAGGCAATAAAGTATTACAATCAACATAAAAAATTAAATCAAATTCAAAATTCTTCTTGCTTGACATACACAATTGCTGCAATACACAGTTTTTTTCAATAGGTTTACTCGTACCAATGATAGAATGATTAATTGCTTCTCAGCAAAAAAGTTGCGTTACATAATAATTAATTAGTCATTAATGTGACTCATGATATGACAAAAAGCTCAAGGTGAGAACGAATTTATTACTGTAACTAGAATGTCCTCCAGTTTGCCACATATTATAGTTTCATAACAAGAAGATTGGGACTGATGCCCGACGAGCTGTGTGTCAAAATAACCACGATGTGGAGCCCTGACACAGCCAGAAGGCGAAGCGGTAAACCTCGCAGGAGATGGAGGGACGACCTAGACAGAACCAATGACCAGTGGTCCACATTGGCCCTGGATGGAAGGATTGGGAAGTCATGGGGAGATGCCTTTGCCCAGCAGTGGGATGATACAGACTAACAGTAACCAGATAAACCAGAAGATTAATTACTACCTAGATTTCCGTTCATTTAAAGTTCATTTGATACTCTTTATAATAATTATTAAAAAAAAATATCTATCTATACTAAGTAATATTATAAAGCTGAAGAGTTTGTTTGTTTGCTTGAACGCGCTAATCTCAGAAACTACTGGTCCGATTAAAAAAAAATATTTCAGTGTTAGATAGCCCATTTAGTGACAAAGGCTACAAGCTACACACATCAAAAGTGCCTAGGGATCAACATATATTTTTGCAATAACTTTTCTCCTGATTGATATTAATTAAAATTTTCTTTAAGGATTCATCAAATAAAGTGTTTTCGTTTGTCACAGTAACGATAAACCAAGTCACCTTTGCATTAATAAAGAAATTTGCCATTTTCCTAATAAAGGGATTTTTGACATTTGAACCACTAACATTAAAGTTCGAAAAAAAGACTGAAATAACAATTTTCTTTAAAATTTTATTGGGTAACTTAAACAATTAATAATCCGTGTTTCTACCGCGAACACTAACAACACAAGAACATCGGTTTGGCATACTCAAAATGAGTTCATCCAAATCACGCTGTGGAATGCAGGCCGCCCATGTTCGTTGGAACAACAAAAAAAGGTCTTCTTGCGACTGGATACCCTCCATATTCGGCAGAGCTCTTCTCTGTAGCATATCCCATGCATGCTCAATCGGGTTCAAGTCTGGCGACTGAGCAGGCCAGGGCAGGACATTGATGTTAGCTGCGGCGAGAGTCTGTCTTACAACTCTTGCGGTGTGCGGTCGTGCATTATCATGCATTAACTGAAATAAGGGACCGATTTGCACTTGTAGAGGAACGATGACGTCTGATACAATCGTCTCAGCATAAATTTGAGCGTTGAGGTTGCCTCTGATCCAAATCAACTCAGTTCTTCCGCCGATCCAAATACCCGCCCATACCATGATGGTTCCACCACTATAAGGATGGACTTCCTGGCAGGATTTTAATCGCTGTTGGCGTCCAGGGGTTCTCCAGTGTCGTATACGTCTTGTATCCGGTCTCATACCAAAACGAGACTCATCAGAAAAGCACACGAAACGCCATTGTTCTTTGTTCAAGAGCCCATTGATATCGAATCCTACGATTGTGCATTGCTATAGGTGGTACCCGTAGCGGTCTTCGGGAATGAAGGTTCACTTCATGCAAGCGGTTTCTGACTGTTTGGTCGCTAATTAAGTTCCCTGAAGAGTGATGAAGCCTCACGGCTAACATCATGGCGGTTATTGTTGGAGCTCTTCGAGTTAAGATTTGAATGTATCGGTCTTGTCTCCGTGTGGTGCAGCGATGCCGTCCTCCATGGCGCTCAGCCACGGTACCAGTGCTTCGGTAACGTGTCCAAAGTCGACTGATAACACTCTGACTTGTATTCAGAGCTAAAGCCACAGTACGTTGCCGGGAACCAGCTTCTATCATTCCCACGGCTCTGAGCATTTCTTCCCTGCTTAAATGACGTCGCCGCTCCATAATAACGTTGGTTTTAATCAGTAGTAGGGAAACAGTAGCACTAATAATGTCTTCAATGCGTTGTATGTTTTTATAGGGAAAATATTGACAGCTGATTTTCATCTTTTACTCGAATTTGATTCACAGTTCCTGATTCAAATTATGAAATGCACCAAAAAGGATCCATATAAATTTATAAAATCATAAATTTATTACAAAGCCACATCTCAATCTCAAGAAATCCGCATAAAAATGCTTGATCCCTAGACACTTTTGATGTGTGTATATATATCATCACGCTAAGACCAAGAACAGTGAAGCAGCAATGAAAAATATTGCGAAAACGGGAAAAATGTGACGAAGACGAAGTTGCGCGTGACAGCTAGTGTCATTATATTCCTTTCGCCGCAGGACGGGTGACATTAGATTTAGAATTTACTACAGTTATTTCTGATTCCGTATTTTACGACTATGGTATACAGGGTGCAGCTAAAATATTCAATCATGATTGTAAATCAGGGTGACGTTCAAGATTGAAAAGGAACGGTTCGTCTAATGTACCCGTACCATCTTACGACGAAAGCACTATAATAGGGAATAAGAACAAATACTTACTGCACGACATTCTTAAACCGATATCCCCAAATGATCTCCTTGGACAAATAGGAGGTCCTGCTTTGCGTGGTGGTGCCCATATTCTTGGACGCTCCTGTCAGGCTGATTACGATCTCGAATCTGTAATATTTCATTAGAAGATTGTTTTAAAAGCTGTCAATTGTCTTATTGGTCTAGTGGTTGCAAGCGCGACTGCTAAGTATAAGGTCCTGGGTTAGATTCCCAGGTCGGGCAAAGTGTTAGTGGGTTAGCCAAAAGCGATGAAGGCTTTTTAAGTTTCCGTACCCAAAGGGTCAAACGGGATCCTATTACTGAGACTTCGCTGTCCGTCCGTCCGTCTGTCACCAGGCTAGTATCTCAATAACCGTGATAGATAACCAGTTGAAAGTTCTACAGATTATGTATTTCTGTTGATGCTATAACAATAAATACTAAAAATAGAATAAAATAAATATTTAAGGGGACTCTCATACAAAAAAGTGATTTTTTTGCTCGGTTTTATAAATAATGGTATGGATCCCTTCAAGCGCGAGTCCGACCCGCACTTGGCCAGTTTTTGATCAACAATAATCTAGTAAATTAATTTAACAAATAGATAAAACTAACAAAATGATTGTGTCGATATCTATCACAGTTACAAAATAATATGTATATGACGGCGCTACGTCATCGTACTATTGTAAACGGCACGTGCACCGGAACGATCAGGCGATGTCGCTATCCCCACCTCCCCACTACTCGACTTGTTTGTGCTCGGGTATAAAAAGAGCCCGAGCAGAGCGATCGGGGCGGATTGGCTCCGTGGCCTCTCCATATTAGAAAGTTCCTGTAGTACGCGTCTTCAACCGCTCCGGTATCGACCAATCGCAACTCGTTGTGTGCAGGCCTCCGCTGGCCGCCACTGAAGTCCCCTGCGCCACCTCTGGCGCAGGCTGCGATTGGCCGACCTCCCAAATTTTATCAAATTGGTCGAGGGTAGGCGCGTAAAACTTTTTAATATAATACCGCCCGAACCGCGCTTGTTTTAAATTTTACGGGAAGGTATCCGTTGGGCACCCATGGGCACCTAGCGCCTGTGGGTTCGCAGCGGGTGCCCCCCCCGCGCTGCCCGGTGCAGCTGCACCGTAGCGGTTGCGGTCTGGCCACGCCCCAGATGACGCCGCCCAAGAGAAGCAACATGGGCGACCGGACGCGATCGCTCCCCTTTATTGGGGATTCATCGCCTGGCGCCCCAACCCCGGCCTTACAAGAGGAAGGGAGGAGCAGGCCGACTCCCCCAGCATCACCACCAGCCCCGATGTCGCCGACTTCGCCGACATCGAGTCCACGCACCGGCCCGCCGACGCCAGCGAACCGACAGCCGGCGGTACCCGTCCGCCCGCCGGCCTTCAGACCCGTGCCTACCCAGGCCCCAGGACCAGCAGGTACCTGTCACCATGCCCCTGCTGTGCGAGCCTGCGCCCCCGCTGTGCGCTCCACTGCGCAAGCCGGGCGCCCACCGCTACCGCCCGCGGCACGTACCGCGCCCGTGCGCCCTGCGCACCCCGCACCCAAGCCCGCCGCCGCTCGTCCTGCGGCGCCAGGGCCTGCAGCTCACCCAACCAAAAGCGACACCGCGCACGCCCGCCCCGCCGCCTCTACGGCACGGGCCGCGTGCGCCGCATCGCCCGCACCCCTCCGCTTGCTGGCAGGCTCAGCCGCCGCAGCGTCACCGGTGCAGGGCATGCCCATGTCGCCTCCACCACCACGTAGCGCCGCGCGTGACTCACCGGCCGCCATGTCTCCATGCTCCTCCAGGGAGGGGAGCACCCTGGGCGAGTACAGTGACGAGGTAAGTGAGGGCTCACTTACCCCCACAGTCGCGCGCCCTACTGGCCAGCTGGCGTTTGGGTACGAGTTTAGTCTTGACACCCGTGCCCAGCGCCGGCCAAGAAGCTCAGACGACGAGGTCGCCGAGGAAGCGAAGCGCCCGTGCACCGACTCCCCGCTCCCGCAGCGCGCTCCGCGCGGTCGAGCCGGAGTCGGCTCACCTACGTTCGCCGAGGCGACTCGCCGCCCAACTACTGGACAAGTCCGCACTGAAGCGACGAGACCCGATGCCGCAGCCCCTGAACAAGGCACAAGCGCCACCGCACCTGCCAAGCCAAGGCAGGACAAGCGACCGCGCTACCCTCCGCTGGTAGTGGAAAGGTTACCCAGCTGGGCCTTCCACTTTAGGGCCGTGAGGGACAAGCTGGGCCACCCACCTAATGCCCGTCCTTATCAGGGGGGAATTAAGTTCGTACCCGAAAGCGAGGACGAGTATCGTGTGGTCCAGCGGTACCTCACCGACCTGGAGAGGTTGGAGGGCCTAAGCTGGTTCTCTTACTCGCTGCCAGCGGAGCGCAGCTTGAAGATAGCCATCAGAGGGCTGCCAGCTGATACCGACCCCGAGGACATCTTGGAGGAGCTGAGGACGATGGGTTATGAGCCGGAGTACGTGCGCAACATCAACGCGCGCGGAGGACGACCCGGCTGCATATTCCATGCCGTCCTCAAGAGGCAGCCAGACTTCAGAGCCATATACGACACCACCACATTCCTGTGCATGCGGGGTGTGCGTATTGAGGCCTGGCGGAGCAAGAGAGGGCCCGCACAATGTCATAGGTGCCAAAAATTTAGACACAGTTCGCACCAATGTCACCGCCCGCTCGCTTGTGTGCGATGCGGGGGAGAGCACGCTGCCAAAGACTGCGCACGCACGAGAGAGGAGACGCCCACATGTGTCAACTGTGGGGGCGATCATCCGGCGTGCAGCAGCGCCTGCCCTGTGTTCCGTAGAGAGGTACGGAACAAGAGAGCGGGCACCGTTGCCATCACGCAGCCGCGCCGACCCAAGACGGCCGCTGCCACCAACACAGACGACCACGAGGTCCCCAGCACGTCGCTGATGGCGACGGCCAACGGGCCCTCAACCGAAACTCAAGACGCTCCCGCCTCGAGGCGGAAGAAGAGACCGCGCGGGGGAAGGAAGAAGAGGGGGAAGAACCCCCAACCAGCCGCGCGGCAGCAACCTAGGCAGGATCCTGTTCCTGTGCAGGCGCAGGTGTCGACCACGGCGCCCACCA
Organism: Cerastis leucographa; assembly: GCA_963082945.1. NCBI lineage: Eukaryota > Metazoa > Arthropoda > Insecta > Lepidoptera > Noctuidae > Cerastis > Cerastis leucographa. The sequence goes on along the minus strand of OY720369.1, from coordinate 855,821 downwards.
CCACCACCACCACGAAACCCACCGCCGCCGCCGCTAGCGCCGGCAAGGGAAAGGGGAAGCGGGCGGGGAGACCCGCCCCACCTATAGACGCGGCCCCAGTCGCCGCTCTACCAGCGGCGACTACGAGCAACCAGCCGCCCGCCGGCGCCCACGATCAGCAGCGGCGCCATGCACCTCGCACTGGCGCTCCCATGCAAGAGCGCCAGAAGAAAAGCTTTACCACCTGCGCCATCAACCTACTGATGGACCTCATCAAGGCCATCAGGCAGGGACAGGACGTGGAACTCGTCATCCTCGACGGGCTACAGGCACTACTACAGCTTTACCATGCCTAGTTCGTTGAGGATACTCTACTGGAACGCCCGCGGCCTAAAGAAAAAGGTTGCCCCACTCCGCCTCCTCCTCCGGGAACAACGGATCGACGTGGCGCTCATCAATGAGACTTTCCTGGGACCTGCGGACAGGCCCCGGTTCCCGGGATACTTCGTCTATAGGAAGGATGAGAAGTCGCCACTCGGCGTCATTTACCGCGGTCTGGCGGTACTGGTCAGCCGAAGAGTCGTCCATCAGCCACTACCGATGACCTCATACTCCACCTTTTACTCCTTGGGTGTCCAGCTGCACGTCGCCGGCGAGGACATGAACATTTACGCCGCCTATTGCCCGCCCTCAAACGTAGCTACGCTCGATTTAGTGGAGCTGCGGGCACTATTATACGGATCGCCTCACCCAACACTCCTCGCCGGTGACCTTAATCACAAGCATCAGGCCTGGAACAGCCGCATCTCCAACCCAGGGAGTAGACGACTCTTCGCGGACGCTGAGGCCCGCGGATACACGGTGTCCGGCCCCGAAACACCGACCCACTACCCAGACAACCAGGCGCACGCACCGGACGTGCTGGACATCGTAGTCCACAGGGGCCTGAGTAGCCAGACCGCCGTCGCCTTACAGGTGATCGACGACGAGATGCAGAGCGACCACCAGCCTGTACTCGTCGTCCTATCAGAGATGCCGACGCGACTCTCTCCTCCAGCGCCACGCCGCATCACAGACTGGAAGAACTACGCAGAGAGGATGGAGACCACCACTCCTACTTGGCCCATCACGACCGCCGCGGACGTCGACGGGCTAGCAGAAGAGCTCACCGCTAGCATCCAGCGCGCCCACCAAGGGGCGACTAGCACACCAGACCAGCCGCAGAGGCCGGCCTACAGGCCTCTATCCACCGACATCAAGCGGATGGTCGCCCAGAGGAGGCGCCTACGCAAGCGGTGGCAAGACACAGGCTGCCCACGCGATAAGCGGGACCTGAACCGTCTTGCGGAGAAGGTCAGGGCCAAGCTCCAGGAGCACAACGCCGAGAGCTGGGAGGAACGTATTGACGCCGCCGATGGGGACTGGGCGTCTCTACACAAGCTGTGCAGGCAGCTTGCGAACACCCCGGCTCCGGTACGTCCGTTACTACATAGCGACGGGGCGCCTAGATACACCGCAGCAGACCGTGCGGAGATCTTCGCCGAACACCTGGAGCGTCAATTCGTCCCGAACCCGACCACCAACATCGAGCATGTCGCAGCAGTCGAGAGGCACCTTGGGGAATACTTCTCCAGGCCGATAGCCTCCGACGATTGTGCGATCTACTTCTCGCCTTGCGCAGTCAGACGCGCCATCCTAAGGACAAAGCTGAGGAAGGCCCCTGGTGCGGACGGCGTGTCCAACACAGCGCTGCGCCACCTGCCCTACCGTACAGTAGCGGCACTGGCGCGCCTGTTTACGGGCATCGTCCGCACGGGTGCCTTCCCAGCCGCATGGAAGGAAGGGCGCGTCATCATGCTGCCCAAGGCGCACAAAGACGTCCTCAAGCCGGAGAGCTATCGGCCCATCACGCTGCTCTCCTCAATCTCCAAGGTGTTTGAGCAACTCCTGCTGCGACACCTGAAGCAACACATCGTCCCTCGGGCCGAACAGTTCGGGTTTCGGGCCGAACACTCGACGACGCTCCAATTGTCGAGGGTACTGCACCTGCTCACCGCGGCGCTCAATAAGAAAGAGCATGCAGTTGCAGTATTCCTCGACATGGAAAAGGCGTTCGATCGTGTCTGGCATGCCGGCCTGCTGTATAAGATGTCACAGACAGGCGCGCCTCGTCGCTTAGTACAGGTGGTCTCCTCCTTTCTTTCTGACAGGACTTTTAGGGTGGTGGTCGACGGCACGGTATCGGGCGTCCGCCCGATCGCCGCAGGGGTGCCGCAGGGCAGCTGCGTTTCGCCTCTATGCTACTCGTGTTTCACCGACGACATCCCCACCACTCCCGACACTACGCTCGCGCTGTACGCTGACGACGCCGCGTATATTGCGACCTCGCTGAACGCGAGGCACGCGGCCGTCAAAATGCAGCGCGTGCTTGACCTACTGCCTGATTGGCTGTCGAAATGGAGGTTGTCGGTGAACGTGGGCAAAACGCAGGCGCTCCTTGCAGGCGCCGCTCACCTCCCGCCACCCCTCCAACTGGACCGAGCCGACGTCGCGTGGTCGCCCCAGGTCAAGTACCTAGGGGTCACCATCGACCGTCGACTCTCGATGGCAGCACACGTCCGCGGCACAGTCGCTAGATGCAGGTACGCCCGCTTCCTGCTTCGTCCAGTGCTCTCATCTCGCCTCCCGCTGCGTACCAAGCTGGGCGTGTATAAAACTTACATCCGCCCGCTCCTCACGTACGCCGCCCCAGCCTGGCTCGCCCTCACCAGCGAGACCACCAAGAAAAAGCTCCGCGCGCAGCAGTCGCTCGCGCTGCGGACAATCACCGCCGCCCCTCGCTGTGTGAGGAACTCCACCATCCAGCGGGACCTAAAGATTGAGAGCCTGGATGAATTCTGCAGGCGCCTCGCGTCCAACATGTTTGCGCGTGCCGACGCCTCTACCTGGCCCCACTTGGCGCAAATAGCGCCATGGCACACGCGCCCGCCTGACGCGGGGCGCTCACAGCGCTTCCGTCGCCTTCCGCGCGACCTATTGCCTGCGGACGACTCGCTGCCATCCCCGCCGGACTGACGCACCCGGGTAAGTCGCACCCATCAACACGCGACCTACCCAAACAATGAGACTCCACACTCTTAACACACGCTCGTAGCGCGTCTTGTTCTAAGTTAATATAGGCAAGACGCGCACCGAACACACATCCATACTCTACACTCATCTTAACTCACGCGACGAACGTGCGGCGCGGGCTCGCTATTCGTTCGCTCACAAGAGCGGTGTTACTCAGGTACATTGCCGCTCTAACTCATTCACTACGGCCCCTTAGTCTGGAGCGTGATCGGCTCGATCTGAGAGCGTCTGCAGACGGGGGCCAACATCCTTAGCGGTAGGATGCGCCAACAGAGTCACCTCTGCCGCAGGTCGTCACCCGCTGGGCCTCCTCCGGGCAACCGGAGGTCTCACCTGGCGGTGACAGACCGCCGAGGTGGCGTGAAGAAAGCGGCGCTCGTTACGGTAACGTTGTACCGTAACTAAGCGCATAGCGCTAGCGCCGCTGGCGCCTCCTACCGGACAAAATGACAATTACACATAGGCGAGTTGCGTGCGCGCGCTCGCCTCCATCTACGCCTAGAAGGCAATCAAGTTGAGGGTGCCCGTATTTGCGGGCACACCATTGATCCCGCGGGACCAAGGACCAAGTCCATACCCCGCCAACCACGCGCCCCCCTGCGGGGGTGTAGCGATTTCCTGTGAGTGAGTGTGATCGGGGCATTCTGTTCTCGACTTCGTTCCGATGCGCATGTGGTCATAGCGCCTAGAGTGACTAAATTCGGGGTTATAATTGTTATGCGTTTGTGTTAACTAAGTGTCAGTTGTAATTAATTAATTAGTGTCAGTTGTAATTAATTAATTAAGTGAATCGAATAAAAGTGATTAATAACTAAACTATCTACTTACTATTTTAAAATGTCCGATCCTGACAAATTACCTACATCAGAAGTGCTGGATCCACCTCCACATGAACCAGAACCACAAAGAACTTCGGCGAACATGGAAAGCAGCTTCTTTACAATGTTCTCAACTGGGATGGAAGCAATTCTTCAAAAAATTGCTGAAAACATGGTTTCCCGTCCATCTCCGGAAAATACACGAATCAAATTGATGCCTTTTGATCCTGATGCACCAGATTCAGATATAGAAAACTGGTGTTCGCTCAGTGACATTATAATTGAAAAAAAGGAAGTAGATGGAGTCGATTTGATTTTGGCTCTTTCTCATGCTCTGAAGGGCCGCGCTGGCGCCTGTCTCACCAGGATACAACCGGACAATATCACCTGGAGCTCCATTAGAGAAATTCTGATTTCCAGATTTTGCAAGCCTATGATGATGCAAGATTATTTTGACCAAGTTATTAAGTTTCAACTTAAGAACACAGAAAGTCCAGCAGAAGCGGGTTTGCGTTTATGGCAATTAATAGAGAAAGTTCCTGAAGCAAAAATGCCAGACAAAGTTGTGACAGGTTTCGTCATATCTGTTCTATCTCAATGTGATGACAAGATTCGCCGAGAACTTAACTCGGTTGTAATTAACGATAAACACCAACTTTTTCGTACCTTGCGAAGCTTCACATTAAAGCGAAGAATTGACGAGCCAGCTACATCTGATAATGATGCAAAAAGGCTTCGTCCTTCAACAGATTTCCATGGAAGTTGCCATTTCTGCAAGAAACGAGGACACAGAGGTCAAGACTGTAGGGATAAGCAGCGATACCTGCTTAAAAACTCCAATGTTTTAGACAACAGTGTGGATTCATCCAAGTCTAATGACACCTGCTACGTGTGCCGCGAGCGTGGACATACTGCTACTACATGTCCTAAGCGCTGGCCGAAAAAGGATGGAACATCAAGCAGCAACAACGGCAGCAGCGGCAGCAATAGCAGCAGTGGCGGCAACAGCAGCAGTGGCGGCAACAGCAGCAAGCAGGTGAACCTATGCTCTAAGGTGATTCGAGGTATGTTACAGATAAATAATTTACAGCTACCTTTTATTTTCGATTCTGGTTCCGAATGTAGTCTTATAAGACAAAGTAATTGTGATTTTCTTAAGGGTGAAAAGTTTCATGAACAAGTGGTTCTAAAAGGTGTAGGTCGTAATAGTGTGGATTGTTCATTACAAGTAAAATGCCCAACCATTGTACAAGGTTGCTTGTTTGATGTTGTTTACCATGTTTTACCCAATGACTGTCTGAGCGAAGAAGTTTTACTAGGTCGTGATATTTTAGAACAAGGAATTTCTGTTAAAATAGACAGTGACAGTTTAACTTTTTCTAAAAAAAAAATTTTTTTTCAAGAGCTGAGGAGACCTTTGATATGGCTTCAATCGATACAGATCTTGTAGGAAATAATAAGGTACAACTAATTGAGATCCTTAAAAAATATTCTTCCAATTTCATCCAAAAGCTTCCCACCTCTCGTGTATCTACCGGTGAACTTAAAATTACATTGATTGATACTAATAAAACCGTACACAGACGCCCATATAGGTTGTCCCCCACGGAATCCGATGTCGTGAGTAAAATGGTTCAGGAATTATTAGATGCAAATATAATTCGGGAAAGCTCTTCACGATTTGCAAGTCCGATTTTATTAGTTAAAAAAAAAGATGGTTCTGATCGTATGTGCGTGGATTACAGAGAGCTCAATAGTAACACTAAGCCAGATAGCTACCCTCTTCCACTGATAAATGATCAAATAGATAAATTGCATGGAGCTCATTTCTTCTCTAGTATAGATATGGCCTCTGGGTTTCACCAAATTAAAGTTAATGAGGAATCAGTTGAGAAAACTGCATTCGTTACACCAACAGGGCAGTTTGAATGGTTAACTATGCCATTCGGTCTTAGAAATGCTCCTCAAGTATTTCAAAGAGCTATAAATACAGCTCTCAAGCCTCTTAATGACAGTAAAGTCTTAGTCTATATGGATGACGTCCTCTCTGTATCAGAATCTATAGAAGAGGGTTTGGTCCGTCTTAACAAATTGTTGGATACCTTGTCAAACGCCGGATTTTCATTTAACTTTAAAAAATGTTCTTTTATGAAGAAACAGATAGAATATTTGGGTTTTGTAATATCGGCTGGCGAAGTTAGACCAAACCCATGTAAAGTCGAAGCTTTAAAAAATGTCCCCGCACCAAAAACTGTTAAACAAGTTCGACAATTCATCGGTCTAGCTACCTATTTCCGCCAATTTATCCCCAATTTTTCAAAAATTATGAAACCCTTATATCCCTTGACTGCTGGGAAGGGTAACATTTGTTGGACCCCAGAACACGATAAAATTCACGCAGAAATCGTCAATCGTCTCGTCACAGAACCGGTTCTAAAAATTTTTGATCCTAATTTAACCATAGAACTCCATACTGACGCGAGTAGTGACGGTTATGGAGCAATCTTAATTCAGAGAAAGAACAACCTTCCCCATGTCGTTGCTTATTTCAGCCACAAAACAACTGATGCGGAGAGTCGCTATCACTCCTATGAATTAGAAACACTAGCGGTAGTAAAATCTGTGGAACATTTTAGGCATTATCTCTTCGGGCGTAAATTTAAAGTTTTCACTGATTGTAATGCATTAAAAGCATCTCATTCTAAAAAGGATTTAACTCCAAGAGTTCATAGATGGTGGGCTATTTTGCAGTCCTATGATTTTGACATAGTTTATAAAGAGGGTAAAACAATGGCTCATGCAGATTTTCTTTCTCGAAATCCCTTGCCTATTGAACATAATGAAGTATCTGCTTTAAAACAAAGTCAAACAAGAATAGTAAATTTATCAGAATTGGAAAGGGGATGGTTACATGTTGAACAATCTCGCGACTCTGAGATAGCAGAAATTATTTCTAAAATGCGTTCAAATGAATTGCCTACGGATGTGGAACGTACTTACGATATTAGACAAGGCATATTGTATCGAAAGATTGAAAGAAACAAAATCACAAAATGGCTTCCTATCTTACCCAAATCATTAATTTGGTCTTTAATAAACCTCGTGCACAATGAAATAAATCACCTTGGTTTTGAAAAAACACTTGATAAATTATATGACCTGTATTGGTTTCAAAATATGTCAAAATATGTGAAAAAATTCGTTGATTCTTGTGTCACGTGTAAAGCTTCCAAAGGTTCATCGGGTGCTCAGCAAGTACGTTTGCATCCTATCCCAAAAATGGCTATTCCGTGGCACACCATCCACCTAGATTTAACGGGCAAACTTAGTGGAAAAAGTGAACGTAAAGAATATTGTTCCGTCATTATAGACGCTTTCACCAAATTTGTTCTCCTGGAACATACTATGAATTTGAATGCGATAAATGCCATTAAAGCGGTTAAAAACGCTGTAGTTTTATTTGGCGCTCCAAAGCGAATAATTGCTGATAGAGGGCGTTCCTATGATAACAGCGATTTCAAACAATTCTGTACCGATAATCATATTGAACTTCATCTTATTGCAACCGGTTCCAGTAGAGCAAATGGCCAAGTGGAACGTGTCATGCGAACTTTAAAAAATTTACTTACAATTGTTGAATGTGACCCAGTTACTATATGGCAAGACCGATTGGGAGATATTCAACTTGCTCTAAACAGTACACGCTGTAGAGTAACAGGGTTCACCCCATTGGAACTGATGTTTGGAATAAAGGGAAATTCATTACAATTATCAAGAATATCTGTAAGCTCTCGCGACACTAATAGACTTGATCTTGAATCAGCTAGGTCAAACGCATCTGACAATATTCAAAGACTGTCTCAATCTGATGCCGGACGGTTCAATAAGGGAAAAGCCAGGGTACGTCCTTTTTCTATAGGTGATTTTGTTTTCATAAAAAGTGAAGAAAGACATCAAACCAAATTAGATCGCAAGTATAAGGGCCCATTTAAAATCATTTCTGTTTTAGATAATGACCGTTATGAATTGAAACATGTTAATGGATCTAACAGAATCTACAAGTATTCCCACGAAAATTTACGGGAAGTGCCTCGTGGACAATCTGGTTTAATAGAAATTGCAGAAAATATCAGTGATGATGACGTGACGGCGAATAATAATGATGAGCTTGTTCATGAAACTACCCATGATAATATTTTAAATGATACTGTTTTAGGAAACAGTGACACAGTGTCGGTTAATAGTGAAACAATGACTGCCGACTCTCGTACTTTAGAGGCCCGTAGTAATAGTCAAATTAGTAGATCACGTACATTATCGGTAGAGTCTTTGGAGCCTGAATCAATTAACGTTGTGACAGATGCTTTAATACATAGAGAGGATTAATGAATTAGCACAATGGCAAATTTCTTAATTTGATTAATTATAAATTATAATTAGTTGATTAATTATAAAAGCTATAGGGGCTATTTTAGTCCGGACTAGCAATTCAGGGCCAGTATAAACTGAAGTAATCTTGAAGGGTCGTGTATGACCGGACCAAGCAGTAATAATCCTGAAGGGTTAGTTATAACCGGCCCAGGCAATTACAACTCTGAAGGGTCGTCAGACCGGACCAGTAGGTTGTAACTCTGAAGGGTCGTCAGACCGGACCAGTAGATTATAACTCTGAAGGGTCGTCAGACCGGACCAGTAGATTATAACTCTGAAGGGTCGATGGACCGGACCAGACCATAAGATATCATTTTAATGTCAGGATGAACGAACACTAATGTTGTGGTGGCCTTTTTCAGATATCTAGGTAGTACCTCTAGGGTGCGCGTGCGAGGACGTACGCACGTCAGTATGGCCGTGACGGCGCTACGTCATCGTACTATTGTAAACGGCACGTGCACCGGAACGATCAGGCGATGTCGCTATCCCCACCTCCCCACTACTCGACTTGTTTGTGCTCGGGTATAAAAAGAGCCCGAGCAGAGCGATCGGGGCTGGATTAGCCTGTGGCCTCTCCACTTGCTAAAAAGTTTTTAGTGCCGCGACCTATATCCGACCGGTATCGTCCAATCACATCTGAAGTGTGCAGGCCTCCGCTGGCCGCCACCGAAGTCCCCTGCGCCACCTCTGGCGCGGGCTGTGATTGGTCGACCTCCCAGTTTTTATAAACTAGGTTGAGGGTAGGCGCGCCAAAAAGTTTTTAAGCATACCGTCCGAACCGGATAAATAAAATTTTTAATTAAAGTTTTAATTACGGTAGGCGCCGGCTGGATACCCATGGCTACCTAGCTCCGTGGGTAACCAGCGGGTGCCACCTGTGCTGCCCGGTGCAGCTGCACCGTGCCGGTTGCGGTAGGGCCACACCCAACAAGATGCCGAAGAAGACGCCGCCGCCTAAACCAAACCCCAAGGGGGATCAAGCGCCGCCGCTGCCGCCCATTTGGAACCCGTCGCTTCCGACCGCCTTCGATAGGGCCACAGCTGCAGTCGCGGAGGTAAGGAGAAGGAGGGCCATCCAGGCCTCACCTCCCTCGCCGACGCCGAGCCACAGCCCCAGCAACAAGACCCCGCCGCCAGTGCGTGCCCCAACCGCCCCGGTTCGCCCACCCGCGTTCCGTCCCGTGCCCACCCTGGCCCCGGGTCCTCCTGGGCCCAGCAACCGCGCGCCCGCTGCTCGCGCTGTCGCCCCCCCCCTACGCACCTCTGCGCAGGCGGACCGGGCGACCGCGATGCAAGCGCCTCGCGCCGCGAACCCGCGCAACACGCGCCCAACAAAAACGACCGCCGTCACCCAGGCCGCGCCCGCCGCGTCGCGCCCCGTCGCGAGTGTTTCTACACAAGCGCGGCCGGCCGCCGCTGCCGCTGCGCCGAGAGCCGAACGCGCCGCATCACCCGCACCACACCGCTTGCTGGCAGGCTCAGCCGCCGCAGCGACGTCTGTGCAGGGATTGATGTCGCCGCCCCCGCCCCGCAGCGCAGCCCAGGACTCGCCCGCGCCCGCGCCCATGTCGCCCTGCTACTCAAGTGAGGGCAGTGACGTGGAGCAGAGCGACATGGACGACGAGGACTATGAGGTAGGTGCCCCTACCTCCACTAAAGTGACGCCTCATGAATTGGCGCTAGAGCGCGATGTCTCACCTGAGACCCGCGCGCAGCGCCGACCACGCAGCTCGGACGACGAGGCCGCCGAAGAGGCGAAGCGCGTCTGCCCCGACTCCCCGCTCCCACAGCGTGCACCGCGTGGTCGAGCCGGAGCCGGGTCGCCGACGTTCGCCGAGGCGGCTCGCCGCCCGCCTACCAAACGCGACTGTGAAGGGACGCCTCCCGCTGCCGCAGCCCCCGCGCCTAGTACGAGCGCGGACGCAGCGGCCCAAGCCAAGAAGCGGGACCAGCCACGGTACCCTCCGCTGGTGGTTGAGAGGCTACCAAACTGGGCCTTCCATTTCAGGGCTGTGCGGACCATTTTGGGTCATCCACCTAATGCTCGTCCTTATCAGGGCGGAATTCGTTTTCTGCCTGAAACAGAGGGCGAGTATAGGGTGATCCAAAGGTACCTCACGGACCTGGAGAGATCGGAGGGCCTAAGTTGGTTCTCATACTCACTGCCAGCGGAGCGGAGTATCAAGGTGGCCATCAGGGGCCTGCCAGCGGACACGGACCCTGAAGACATCCTAGAGGAGCTGAGGTCACGTGGATACGAGCCGGAGTACGTCCGCAATATAAAAGCGCGCGGCGGACGACCTGGCTGTCTCTTCTACGTGACACTCAGACGGCAAACCGACATCCGGACTATTTACGACACCACCGAGCTATTAAGCATGCGGGGTGTTCGTATCGTTGCCTGGCGGAGCAAACAAGGGCCCGCCCAGTGCCACCGGTGCCAGCTGTTTCGACACAGCTCGCACCGGTGCCACCGCCCGCTCGCATGCGTGCGATGCGGGGACAACCACGCCGCCCAAGACTGTCCACGCCCTAAGACCGAGAAGGCCACCTGCGTGAACTGCGCGGGTGACCATCCGGCCAACAGTGGCGGATGTCCAGTGTTCCGGAGAGAGCTCCGGAACAAGCGAGCGGGCACTGTCGCCATCTCTCGGCCGCGCCGAGAAACGGTGGCAGCAGCCACCCAAGTAGAGGCCCATGAGGCCCCCAGCACATCGCTGATGGCGACAGCGAACGGGCCCTCAAAGGTAACATCAGATGCTCCCGCCAAGAGGCGGAGAAAGAAGAGACCACGCGGGGGGAGAAACAGGAAGGGGAAAAAGCCCCACCCTCCCGCGGTGCAATCCAGACAGGACCCTGGCCCTGTCCCTGCGCAGGCGTCGACTCAGGCGCTCGCGGCACCCACAGCCACCACAGCCGCCATCCAAACCGCCGATGCCACTACAGGCGCCGGCAGGAAGAAGGGGAAGAGGGCGGGGAAACCCGCCCCACCCACAGACACGGCTACGGCCGCCGCTCACACAGTAGCGGCGCCGAGCACACGCCAGCCGCTAGCCGGCGCCCCAGCGCAACAGCGCCTTGTCCCGCCAACGCCAGATTTTACCGCCTGCGCCATTAGGCTACTCTTTGGCCTAATTAGGGCCATAAAGGAGGGCCAGGACGCAGAGGACGTCATTCTCGACGGGCTTATGGAGCTACTACAGCTCCATTACGCAAGCCAGTCGGGAGACTAATCTGGATTGCCGCGGCCTTATGTATAGGGCCGCCCCTCTCCGCCTCCTCCTCTAGGTTGTAGGACTAACCCAGGATCGACAGGAGCCGGCGTCGCACGGCTGCCCCAGGTACTGCACCGAGGGAGCACCTGCGACCGCCGACTCACGATGGCATGCCACGTCCGCGGCACCTCGCCAACCGCAGGAGTGCCCGCTTCCTGCCTTGTCGCTTTAGCGACCCGGTGCCTGCGGATGTGACGTAGCCGTCGTCATTCCCGGACTTGACCCGCCCGGGTAGGCCGCTCCAGTCTACACGCGACCTACCCAACCACTGAGACTCCACAATCACTACATACACTCGAAGCGCGTCATGACCTAGGTTAATATAGGCATAACGCGCATCGAACATGCATTCATTACTCTACACGCATCCAAACACACGCGATGAACGTGCGGTGCGGGCTCGCTATTCATTCGCTTACAAGAGCGGCGTTACACAATACAATGCCGCTCTAACTCATACACCACGACCCCTTAGTCTGGAACGCAATCGGCTAGCTCTGAGAGCGCAACGGACGGGGGTCAACGCCTTAGCGGTAGGGTGCGCCATCAGAGTCGCCTCTGGCAGGTCTGCATCTGCTGGGCCTCCTCCGGGTAACCGGAGGTCTCACCTGGCGATGACAAGCCGCCGAGGCGGCGTGAAGAAAGCGGCGCTCGCTACGGTAACGTTGTACCGTAGCTAAGCGCGCAGCGCTAGCGCCGCTGGCGCCTCCTACCGGACAATAATGACAACCACACACAGGCGAGTTGCGCTTTTTACACGCACTCGCCAATTATCACGCCTATAAGGCAATCAAATTGAGGTGCCCGTCGTAACGGGCACTGTGTTGACCCCGCGGGGAAAGGGCTTGCCCACATCCCGCCCGCCACGCCCCCATGTCGGGGACGTAGCGATTGCCTAACGGATCGGGGCTCTCACTCGCCGCCTGACCGCAGTCGCGTACGGACGTGCCGCTACCTGCTCGCATTCCCGCTCGCTATCAGTGTGTGTCATCGGTTCGTCGCTTCCCAGTGTCGTGACGTCATCAGTAGTCCCTCGACTACACCCCCGAACAATTGCTGTCTTTTTAGTAAGACAGCACTTGCTCATTTGCTTCGGATATTATTCCGATTTAACTTCCTTTGCCCCATCAGGGAAAAGTCCTCAGTTTCGAGGTTCTTGGTGGGAAACCTAACGGTGCCAACGAAACCGAGAGAGGGTGGTGACCCAATCCGCCCGCCTAACCCCTTCAGGGTCTAGGTGAAAAATTGGACTCCGTCGCGAACACATGTGCCGCCGATATACTGTGCTAGTGTTTCCCGTTTTAACAAGTTCCTGAAAGCAAGTTCCTAAGACTGGGGTTGGAGTTGCTACCAAGCCAGGACCTTCGGACTGTGGCTGCGGGAAGGTTGAAACGGGTGAGTCGCTGACCCAGTAAATTCCCTACATAATTGTTCAAGGAATTAGGTTGCTAAGCGCGCTGAGCTTCACTCAAATGTCCGCTAACTTTTAGCCGATGAAATGTCGTCCCTCGACGAGACAGAAAAAGCCCTTTTGCGCTTTTTCTTGCGCATCGTTGCGACAGACCCAAATTTTAAAAAATATGGGTCTGAAATTAATGCTATCCGGCAAACCAGTGATAACGTCACTGACTTCAGTGACGCACTTGAAAGCCCTTTGTCTCCGCCGCCTGCCGACAGAGGCTTACCACCAGCCGTCGCCGCCGCGATTAAGGCTACACCAAGACCCATTGTTGTGAAACCCACTGTTTCACAAACAAAGGCCCAGCCCGCACCTGCGTCCATTGTTCCCGTTTCCGAGAACATGGACAAAGGCTTACCGCCAGCCGTCGCCGCCGCGATTCCGGCTAAACCGAGTCCCATTGTTTCGAAACCTTTTGTTTCGCAAACAAAGGATCAGTCCGAACCTGCGTCCATTGTTCCCGTTTCCGAGAACATGGACACAACTGAGCCAGTCTCCGACTCAGAGTCAATTTTAGACTCGTGTTCTGCCGCCTCGTCCTCTGAAGACGACTATCAAGTCGTCGGAAAGGGCAAGAGGAAGAAGGGCAAAAACTCCCAGGCCGCCATGGCTAAAAAGATCGTCGCGCTCCCTTCTGTCCCCTCTCCCGCGGCCTCCCGTCCCACCTCCCCGGTCCCCGTACCAACGTCCGCCGCTGCTCATACCAGCAGGCCAGCCAGCCCTAAGGCTCACCCTTCAGCCGCTTCTTCAAAGAAGCTGAAGCCTCCTCCCCCGCTGTTCATTCAGGACAAAGGGAAATGGACAGACGTGTCCAAAATGTGTGTTGAGCGCCGCATACAATATACAAGCGCAAAAAGCACACAACAGGGCATAAAAGTGGTGGTCCCTACGACCGCTGACTTCAGGGAACTAACCCGTCAGCTGATCGGAAGGCACATAGCCTTCCATACTTACTCCCTTCCAGAGGAGAAGCCCACCCGCGTGGTGATCAGGCGGATCCCGAAGGAGATATCCACGGAGGACATCCTAAATGACCTCCAAGGCCAGGACATCCCGGTCGCAGCCGTCCACCGCCTTCATAAGGCGAGAGGCGGAGCCCAGTACGATATGGTACTGGTCATCTGTGACCCAGTAGAAGGACACCACCCGATCTTCAAAGTGAAGTCGGTATGCTCCCTCACAGGCATCTCAATAGAGAAGCCTTACCGCTCAGCCGTAGTAGGGCAGTGCCACCGCTGCCAGCTGTACGGACACAGCCAAGCCAACTGCCATGCGCCGCACAGATGCGTAAAGTGTTTAGGCGACCATGGTACGGCAGACTGCCCCCGTCCCAAAGACAAATCGCTATGCACGGAGCCACCGAGCTGTGTGCTTTGCGGCCAGTCGGGCCACCCGGCTAACTACCGCGGCTGCCCGAAAGCCCCCAAAGGCTCCTCCTCTAAACTGGCGAAGCGTGCAAACGCCCGCCAGCAGAGAGAAAGCCCATCGGTGAGGCTACCAACTGCACAGATGCCGGAGAGACTCAGCCCTCAGAGGCCCTCTCCCTGGACCTCGCTGAACCACCAGAGAGCCTTCCCGGCACTCGGCAAAGCAAAGTCCAGCCCCATTCCCGGGCTATTAGATGCCCCTGTCCCCACTCCCGTGGCCCAAGCGAGCGCACCGGCGCCCGCTCGTCCCGCGCCTCCCGGCCCCGCGGCCGCAGTCTCCTCTCCTAACGTAACTTTAGAAACGTTAGCAAAGTTAGTCACCCCCGAAGCAGACCGCATGGCGGCAGATCTCAGGGAGGCTAACACTGACGGTGATAAGCTTAAAATTATCCTCAAGTCCCTAATCAAGTTAGGCGAAGCCTTCAGCGGCATTAATCTTTAATTTCAATGGATAATACGAGATTAACGTGTACCAAACCCCGATCCCTTAAATTAGGGTACTTTAATGCCAATGGCATTAGAGGCCAGCGTGATGAAATCGCCACCTTCCTCCGTGACCATCAAATTGATATCCTCCTCATACAGGAGACCTTCCTCAAGCCCAGTCACCGCGATCCGAGAATTGCCAACTATCGCATAGTTCGCAACGATCGGTCACGTTGCCACAAGGGCGGTACTCTAATCTATTATAGAAAAGAACTGCACTGCATCCCCTTAGATCCCCCTCCCATGGAGTCTCTACTCGAGACTTCAGTGTGTCGACTAGGCATGACAGGTCATCAACCGATCACTATCGCCTCCGCGTACATCCCTCCCGGCGGCACGTCCGAGGAGCACACTCTGTTCACCAAAGACCTTGCCGTCCTCTTCGGCTTGAGTGACTCCGTTATCATAGCGGGCGACCTCAACGCCAAACACCCCGCCTGGAACAGCACGACGACCTCTGCCAGAGGACGTCACGTGTATAACCTGGGTGAGTCCCTCAACTTCGATCCCATCGCTCCTATGGAGCACACTCACTATCCCCACGACCCCGACCAACGTCCGGACGTTCTCGACATAGCGCTACTCAAGAATGTCAACCTTAAGTTGCATTCCATCGAGACTTTACATGAGCTTAACTCAGACCATCGACCAGTGCTCATGCACTTAGTTCCCCGCTCGGGTCCCTCTGACCCCAGCCAGCGCCCGCCAACCCAAGTGATAACCGACTGGATGAAAGTCAGCGAAAAGCTGAAATCCACCACGTCGTCTCACCTGGAGTCCATCCCCGGCCACATAGTCTCAGTCGCAGACACGACGGCCGCCATCAACTCGTTTACAGAACACGTGCAATACGTACTGAAGGATTGCTCACGAGAAGTTCCAGCATTGAGCGATCAACGCTGGATACTACCCGCTGACGTACGTGAACTGATAACCGAGAAGAACGCGGCCATCCGTGCCTACAGCAACTTTCCCTGCGACGCGAACAAAGCTCACATGCGTCATTTACAGCGTGCTGTAAAGAAGCGCACTAGTGAGCATCGTTCAGATCAATGGGACAAGACGCTTAGCGAGCTTGAGCCTACCCACCTAGCCTTCTGGCAGCTCCAACGCAAGTTGCGCTCCACCGAAGAGGCTTCGATGCCTCCCCTCACCCGACCCGATAAGAGCGTTGCATTCGACGACTCTGAGAAGGCCGAATGCCTAGCAGACAGCCTAGAGTCCCAGTGCTCCCCCAGCTCTCAACCAGTAGACAAGCGACATCTCGATGAGGTGAACGCATTCGTCGAACGTAGAGCCGCCCTACCCCCTGTAGAAGACCCAGATGATCCTCTGCCTCCGGTCACAGCTGACGAAGTGCAAGACATCATCAATAAGCTTCAACCGCGCAAAGCACCCGGCTCCGACGGAATCACCAATAGGGTGTTTAAACTCCTCCCCGCTCAGCTCGTCGTGTTAATGGCGGCCATCTTCAATGGCGCCCTGAGCAACAACGCTTTTCCCCAAATATGGAAAGAGGCCACTGTCATCGGTTTCGCCAAGCCAGGCAAACCCAAGTCTGAGCCCTCAAGCTACAGACCTATCAGTCTCCTGAACGCACTCGGCAAAATCTACGAGAGACTCATTTATAAGCGACTCAAAGACTTCGCCGAGGCTAAGAGTCTCATCCCCAACGAGCAGTTCGGCTTCAGAACCGGACACTCTTGCATTCAACAGGCCCATCGCATCGTAGAGCACTTGAGCGCTGGCTTCCAGCGTGGAGCGATGACGGGTGTGTTGTACTTCGACATAGCAAAGGCTTTCGACAAAGTCTGGCACAACGGCTTATTATATAAGCTGTACAAACTGGGAGTGCCGGACCGTCTCGTGCTCATCTTACGAGACTTTCTGTCGGATCGCACCTTCCGTTATCGCATCGGGAAGGCACTGTCTTCTCCCCACCCCATTAGAGCAGGAGTCCCTCAGGGCTCCGTCGTCTCTCCCCTTATCTTTACTCTGTTCACCAGTGACATCCCCAAGAGCAAGAAGGCTCAGTTAGCCCTGTTCGCGGACGACACGGCCATTTATTACACTGGCCGCAGTCACGACGCTATCTATAGCACCCTCCAAACCTCAGCCAACGTCTTAGGCGCTTGGTTCCGGAAATGGAGAATCGAGGTGAACCCCGACAAGAGCCAGGCAGTTCTTTACTCTAAACAGCGTAAAATTAAGCCACCCGCGCTCAGCCCGATCACTATGTACGGTAAGCCTATCCCTTGGGAGAAGCAAGCCAAGTACTTAGGAGTCATACTTGACAACCACTTGTCTTTCGCGGCGCACATCAAAGCAGCTCGCGACCGAGCTGCGTTTGCTATGGGTAGGCTTCATTTCATGATTTCGGCAAAAAGCAAGTTGTCACTCAAGTGCAAATTGCGCCTTTATACCGCGGTGATCCGCCCCATTA
Organism: Cerastis leucographa; assembly: GCA_963082945.1. Classification (NCBI taxonomy): domain Eukaryota; kingdom Metazoa; phylum Arthropoda; class Insecta; order Lepidoptera; family Noctuidae; genus Cerastis; species Cerastis leucographa. Next base: position 838,368 of record OY720369.1, on the reverse strand, counting down.
TGACGTACGCTTGCGTCGTGTACGCTCACACCAAGCCTAAGTACATCCATAGGATGCAAATTTTACAGAACCGGTTCTTACGTAGAGTCACGGGAGCCCCTTTTTATGTCCGTAATGACCGTCTACACGTAGACCTTAGAATGCCCACCGTCCTTCAGTTTATGAAACGCCTTTCGAAGCGTTTCTTCGATAACGCCATTAAACACCGTAATCCCCTGATCGCAGCGGCCGCCCGTTACGAACCCTCGCGCATTAGTACAGTACGCCGTCCTAGGCATACCCTTGTCACTCCAGATGATGCTATCACCCTCCTCCAGGAGAGTAGCAAAGAGACTAGCACTCTTAAAAAGTTCCGCCTCAAACCGCAGTCTTTCCGACCTCGCCGTCGAGGTCCGTCGCGACGTCCCGGTCCATGCCCTCCCCGACCCTCGCTCGAGCCAGCCCGCGATGCTGTGCCAGTAGTTTTAAATCAGCCCCTAAATAATGATACCATTCAGATCCAGCCTGTCCCCATGCAGTCCTCCCCCAGCGACGCCCTAAGCCGAGGTTCGTACCCCACAGGGGGTGCCCTTAGCGTGCAGTCGCTTAGTTTGTAAGTTTTTATGCCCTGGCTGGAGGCCTTACTCTAAAGGCACCCACAGGATAGTCCGGTTAAGCAGACGACAACCTCATAGGTTGAACTGCGAGATGCCATTCAAAAAAAAAAAAAAGCGATCGGGGCATTCTGTTCTCGACTTCGTTCCGATGCGCATGTGGTCATAGCGCCTAGAGTGACTAAATTCGGGGTTATAATTGTTATGCGTTTGTGTTAACTAAGTGTCAGTTGTAATTAATTAATTAGTGTCAGTTGTAATTAATTAATTAAGTGAATCGAATAAAAGTGATTAATAACTAAACTATCTACTTACTATTTTAAAATGTCCGATCCTGACAAATTACCTACATATACGTTTAATAATTTCATCAACAATTTTTGTTATTGTTCATTGTTATTTACTTGCCCTGGAATTTCTACACCCAGGACTCAAACAGATAGGTTTTATTTAAACCATCTAGGTAACACCTACTTTAAGTTAAAACAGACAGCAATAATTTGGAAACAGAAAAGAAAATAACACCAAAAATACCTATAATCCATCATATCCTGGGCGGAGAAGTCATACAGCGGGCTCTGAGCGTTGATGACATGGACCACCGTGATGGGCCACAAGAGGAACGCGCGAGACTCCTTCAGCTCCAGCTGGTGCATGTAGTTGTGGACTAGCTCGCCTTCCAGGGTCCTGTAGTAGAAGGCAAGGAGTGTATAATCAGCCTGTAACGTTTCTGCTGCTCGCACGGGACTCCTTTCTATGAGAGATGTTACGAAGTGTTGTGATGTCACAAGTTGTCGTATTTTAAAACTTTTAAACGGCTTCTATAAAAGGAGGAGGTTATATACACACCAGCATTTTTTTTTCATGTATGTTCACCGAGTTCTCCATGATTCGTGGTCCGATTTAAGTGATTATTTTTTAAATTTGGTAGAAAGAGCTCGCGCGGTGGTCCCATATAAATTTTATTAATTTTATTTTGGTACTTTGTGAGCCATCCTATATATTATGCATTCCTTCTTGTGGATGATGTCGGGGGAAGTCGGTGGCAACCCGTCAAAAAGTCAATGAAACCAACAAAAGTCACTGACTTCTTGACTGATCTTTTTTTTTTTTTTTCTTTTTTTTGTTCAATAAAGATATTATTATTATTATTATTACTTGCAAAAGGAAAGTTATTTCACATTTTTTTTTAAATTTTCGTCGTCGGTTATTTTTACAGAAAAGATTTTATACAATTCACAATTTTTTTTGTATTTTTAGATCTAGGATGCGACGACTACAATTCGCAAGTCTGACTGAGCTACCACTGCTTTTGCAAATCGATTAGTAAATACAGTGTGATGCCATTTTATTTAAACGTCTTAGATGTCCACGCTGATGATGAAGAGGGAGAGGTCTTCCTCTCCCTCTTCATCATCAGCGATCCAAAGAAGATATGGATGGATTGTGTGAAAAATGATATGAAGGAAAAAAGAGAAAATGATAACATGACGAATGACAGAGGAGAATGGAGGAAAGAGACGTGTTGCGCCGACTCCAAATAAAATAGGACAAGGGCAGGAAGATGATGAGATGTCTACGCTCACAGGCAAATGTTAATTAGTACGTTAATTTAGCATTTTATTCGGTGAATAAGTATCTTACCCTTAAAGATTCATGTTAACATTTTTCCATTATTAACTAACAAATCATTGACATTCTTATTGTTATAACATACCAATTCTATTAGCGACAATATTAAGTTAGTAATGTATTCTATAATTTTGCATGCTACTTTTAGCGTATTGTTTGAGCAACTATAAAAACAATCGACCATCTATAATGTACTACAATATTGTAGTAAATATATAATTCAAAATTTCGTTTCATTTCATTGGACCAGCGACAGGCAAAAAAATAATCATACCTGATGGGTTTGAGCATGTAAGCAGTAATGGTGCTTCCAATAAGATGCACGTTCATCAAATCCCATACTCTGAACTGCAGACAAAGCTCTCCATCACGACGACAGACCTGAAAACGAAAAGATACGTGATAGTTCAAATATTATAGAGCGGTTTCTATGGGTATCTCAACATGAATGATGTAACCAAGATTGTGTAACATATTTCGATTTAAAAGAGTGTCCATGGAGTTTCTTGCCCATTCTTCTCCATAGAGATCTACGCTTTAGAATGGGCAACTACAGTACTTTCATAAGTTATTATGCCTTGTGACTGGGACTGTAGCTTCGCGTTTTTTTTATTGTTAAAAACAAACTACAGACTTTCAAAAGTGCCTGTAATGGTTTAATTGAAATAAATGGCTTGAGTTTCAATACGTGATAGCCGTTTTAGCGTTGGTGTCGCTTGCACTTTGAATACCGTCCACAAAAACAATTGCAACGTGCTACGTATTAGACGTCGCTCGCACGAAGATTTGTACCGCGAACAGGACTTTTAGCGCTTTTTGACACGGCAGGTTGTGCTCGGCTAGATTGTCAATGCTTGGCTCAATACCGAGTGTTGAAAAACCAGGGCGGTATAAAAAAATCCTCATCTGTACTCACCGCAGCCTTCCTACTGAATCCAACGGAGTTGACATGTCGGTTTGGTCTGATTAGTTTTGTGAACAGCAAACTTGAGAGTCCACCCGAGAGAGCTGTTCCAGCAACAATCTGAAATTTAACAAAAATAAGGTCAGTGAACTGCAAAATCAGAGGTCGTGAAACAATGAAAGGACAGAAGTCAGAATAGCTTACCTCTACAACCATAATAATGATAGCTTCAGGACATTCTTCGTTCGGAAACCTGGTGCCGTAACCAATGGTCATCTGTAAAAGAAACCACAAATTGTTTTAATTTATTTTAATTCAATTTTAGATGAACATCCACCATGCTTGAACAGCTGAACGTTGCAAGGCCGGTAAGACTGGTGATAACAGGAATTGGACCGCTTAAGGTCAGGGTAGATAGAGAATCGTAATAAAATGGTTTTACAGAACTAAGTTTATAAAACTCGTAATAAGATTTTTCGTATAAACGTTCCTCTTAGTGAAACCCTTCGTTGTGCGTACAACAGATCTACTGTCTAAAAGAAGCATGCAGTAACATCTAGACAAACCAAAACAAAATCAATCATAGTTCTTTCCCAGCACACGTCTGACTATCGGTGCAAATATTTGTCTGTTCTGTACCATGCTCCTACAAGCATGGTGCTTGTTTTTAACACAAAACTTATATATAATAGAATAGGTAGAATATCATTATCATAGAATCCTTAATTTGTGGAAAAAAAAATCTGTAGTTTTGTTTTCTACATTTTGACGATTTATGCCAACACAAATGTATGGGCCAGCTGATGTTTTTTCCCGATTTCAGGGCATGGTCCCGTAGTAGAAGTCTTAAAATGATGAGCTAAATGACCCCGTTGGTAGGAGGTTATAACTCAATCTCTAATAATCTCTATTCACCCGCAAAGCCAAAACGATACAAAACATTGCACACACCTGAGTTTCCACAGACATCATGAGCAGCCCAGCGAAGGAAGTGGTGCCGGTAACACAGTGCTCCTTCCCATCACCTATGTCGTCCTGGTACGAGGAGGACACCGCGTACCAGATGGCAGCGAAGATGAACCAGAAGATGAAGTGGGCAGCCACCATCATCAGGAGGATGAAACGCCATTTGCTGTTGATCTGAGGAGGTAAAGAGAATACTATTTATTGCACATCATAGAAAGGGTTCTCTATTGTGTCACCTAACTTTTTTATCCATAATTTTAAGTGCCATAACTTTTTCTGTCCTAGTCATCATTTGTCCGAATGATAATTTACCCGAACTTAATATCACATAATATCACATGCCATAAAATTGAAACCCCTAAATATAATATGTCCTAAATCCGTTTTTCATAAATATTACAATCAATAATATACCAAAGACATAAAAACCTTTTCTATAAAAGTTATAAGTCCTAAATTCAAATTACATAATGTTTATTTATAATAATAATATTCTTTTTTTATTACACATAAATAAATATATTATACATGTACTCAATAAAGCAGTTGATTGTGAACATGTGGTTTTTGTAAGCAAGCAGGCAAGCAGCATGCAAGCAAGCATGCAGCATGTAAGCAAGCATGCAACATGCAAGCAAGCAAACAGCATGCAAGCAGGCACGCAGCATGCATCATGCAAGCAAGCACGCAGCATGCAGCATGCAAGCAAGAAAGCAAGCAAGCATGCAACATGCAGCAGGCATGGTTTCTGTCACGGCTCCGGCGCTGCGGGGCTCCGGCGGTCCCACGCGAGTTTATCGTCGCAGATGGGTTTAACGCTCACCACCTGCTCCTCAACTCGCGGGCCGCCTCGCCCCTCCGCGCCTACGCGATTTTAAATTACACTCTAGGGGTAGAGCAGACAAGACTGCGTGGAGTCGGATTTACAGCGATTCGTTTCTGTCTCTAAAACCTAATTTTTAGCAAATGTTTTAGGACTACAAAATTTATTATAAATGAATATTCGGAATAATACACATTATTCAACACAATACTTAGGACATATGACTTTAGGTCATGTAAAATTAGGAGATTCAATTATTATAGTACTCGATATTATGACAGAATACTTTTAGAACTCAAGATAATTATGTTAAACAAAATTTCGGGATTTTGAACATTATGGTTACTGAAGTTTATAGCAAACGTGTTATGGATAATGATTTTCGGACAAACAATTTTAGGAGAAGAAAGGGAGTACCCATAGAAAGGACAGGAGCTTAGAGGAGGGAGTTTGAACGTGGCGATTGTTATAGATAAATTGGAAGAAGTAAATCGTCTGTCTTGATTCTTCTTCTTCTTATCGCGCCGATGACAATTTCAATTGTGTCAGCCCAAAATTTGGCGAAGAATTTGGCACTTTCTGTAGCGTCCGTTGGCTCCTGTGAACTGCAAGAAACTGGACGCCTACCCTGTCCCGCTTGTCCTGCATAAGTGATCCGTCGTTCGTAGGGTAACACCACATTTAGAGTCCGGGACAGAATTTTATCTTGATTATTAGCCATGAGATGAAGAGTAAAGAATATTAATGTTGATGGACGTAGAGGGAGAGGAAGACCAAAGAAAACATTAATGGAAGATGTATGAAGTGAACGACAGTGTGATGGTTGACAGGGCAGAATGAAATAATAAAACTGGTTGCGCTGACAAGGGCAGGTAGATGATGATTATAGAAAGGACATTGAAGATTTTGTTGTGATGAAAGATATGATCAGTGTGTATTTTGTCGAGCACAGCAAAGTAGTAGACAGGAAGAGGGATGAAACATAAAACTACGCTGATGAATTTGAGTATAGAAATAAATACGAGGTCTGTGAAGTGGTAAATACGAATTTTATGAAGGATAACAGACAAGACTTTACAGAAGTGTATGTTGATCACATCAATGGTCTGCGATATCTGAGCATTTCTTAGACTGAATATGATCTTATGAAAGGTTATACTTATACTTACAACAGTAGTAACAATATCCCTCATGTACTTGATAGACTTGGCTGATATATTACTTCTGACTGGTACGTTCTCTTCGCCACTCTTGAGTACTACTCGTCTAGAACGGTTGGGTCGTCCGTGTCTTTGTCTGAAATAAATTATTGGGTCCTAATATTATTTACCAGCTATTATGCCATGGTACTTGAACGTGAATCAAACATTATGTTTACATCAAACTAAGTAATTATACGCAAAAAATAGGGATAGTGTCGGTATTTAAAGCCAAGTTATAACTGTAAAATTTGGAATTTAGTACCCCAATATCTCCGTAACAAATAAATATCGTAATGACGGGGAGTAGTGCCTTTCGGCTACGTTAAGGGTACTTTGTACACCCATTATTAGATTGTTTAGTCAACAAAATGGTATATCCAACAAACTACTGTTTGTCCTAGATCCGCCAGACGTACACTTCGCCTTCTGGCTGTGTCAGGGCTCCACATCATGGTTATTTTTGGAAGTATCAAAAATATTAATGCAACTCTTTCGGTCAGTAACTAAATCCGTCATTGGTAGCCCCTGTGCAATATTGTACGGTTATCGGTTGATAGGACTAACGTAAACAAGTGATTCAATTATTACGAATTCTTTTTTTCCAATACTTTTCGTTTATCTTAGAAATATTACTTAGTACTATCTAATCTTTATATTCATGGTTCACCTTAACATCGATGATTCAGGGCTGCCTGATCAATATTTGCTTCGGTATCGACGAATTTAAAGTACTTTAACAATAATTGTATTAATTTGTAATAGGAGGAGCTCGTGGCTAAATAATAACAGCTGCACGGGTCGATCTTTAAGGTTAAGCCGTGCTTGCCGAGGTTGGTCCGTGGATGGCTGACCATAATTACATACCGAGTTTCCTCCGTGTTTCGGAAAGCACGTTAAGCCGTTGGTCCCGGCTGTCATTTGTAAACCTTTGACAGTCGTTAAGAGTAGTCAGAAGCCAAAAGTCTGACATCCAGTCTTACCAAGGGGTATCGTATTACCCAGTTACTGGGTTGTGGAGGTCAGACAGGCAGTCGCTTCACGTAAAATACTGGTACACAGCTGCATCCGGTTAGACTGGAAGCCAACCCCAAGATATTTTGGGAAAAGGCTAGGCAGATGATGAGCAGAGAACAAGCAAATAGAAAATAAATAATACGCTAAAAGTGAATGAAATAAAGATTCTTAAAAAAACCGATAAAGTTCTGTAATGCGTAGAAACAATTCAAGATTTGCAGGCTTATGGTTATCCATTGACTAAGTAAGCTTTGGCTTAGAACCAGACTGATAAAGTTTTTAATCAAATTGTGCAAATGATTCTTGTAGGCGCTGTTGTTCTGTGATTGTCTAACTTGCATCTAGTGCTAGGTACTGACCAATATGGCTAGCATACACCTGGGACGGCATGGCAGGGCATTTTATCCATACCCAATGTTAATTCATACGTAAGTAGTGGTAACAAGTTACATATTCCAATGTTTAGACATCAACCTCCGGTGTGCGCCGCGACCTTTAGTGAGTTATATGGATCTAGACATGATATTGTTAGAAGACACACATCATAAGTTTTCTGACTATTTTATGCTGTGGCAGCCAATCTCAGTGGAGACTAGCCATCGAGGCAGGAAATATCGCAAGACGCATAAATATGCATCTTGTGCTCAAGCATCATCATCTGCCATTTCGCAACTACGAGTAGGTAGTCTAACTAGATGCGCTTAGACACCAGTATTTTACATAGAGCAACTGCACTATCTATCATCCACAACCCAGTTATACTGGGGAATACGATACCCATTGGTAAGACTGTCTGTCTAACTTTACCGCTTTACTACCCACTGACTACCCGTAATGACTGTCAATCATCAACAAATGACAGCTGGGAACACCGGTTTAGCTTGATATCCGAGACACGGAGGGTACTCGGTATGTCATAGACCCATCCATGAACTGACCTACGCAAGGACTGCTAAACCTTCATAAAAATAAATATTTGAATCTTACCTATGAGTCATTCTCCTCTTCCTCCTACTATAAGGAGTAGAATACCCTGCTGCTGACGGTCCAAAGTTAGTATCCCTTCCATCAAAAATACTATCAGGCATTTCGAGGCTCTCTGCAGTTTCAATCGTATCATAAATATGATTCGTATTAGTATCAACACTCGAACTTGCTATCGGTAAAGTTGAACGCTCTGACAGAGGCTTCGTCACATCAGAATCTTTAGGACTTGTGCTTATGTCTCCAACATCTATGGTCATAACTAATCCTCGATCAGTATGCTCATCTTCACTGGAGTAAATTGAAGAGTCCTGTGAAGCCTCATCAATAGGGATTCTTAGATAATTCTTTGTGTCTACATTGGTTACTCCCGATGGGAAAGCAATTTCTTTTCCTTCAACATAAGTTTGGGATATTCTGTAGTGTTTTTTTAACTCTTCGTTTGCGTAAACGTCTGTGTGGACAATATTAGGGATCTCGATTGAGGATCGCCCTGAGCCGTTTCCTATGGCTTCGGAGTAGCTGAGGGATCTTTCTAAGGCTCTGTTGCGGCTGCCTCGTCTTGATTCGCTTTCTAAGACTCTGCCTCGACTACTTCGTCTTGAGTCACATTCATCGAAATTCATTTTGGTCACTTCGAGTTGCTGCATTTATTGTTCTATGGGTGCGAGAATAATCTGTGTCTCTTTGGGTCCCTCTCCAATCAAAGGATAATGCTAATGGTTTTGTTTTTGTAAATTTGCAGTCTTTAAGTACTTATTTAGTTAACATTATTGGTCACGCAAGCATTTATTGGCTGTATTTGAATTATAACCCAATCAAAATTTACATTAGACACAATTAAAAAATTTACGTTGCCTTACGAGCATTTTTCTATTCTTACAAAATCACTAAAGATTTTCCTGTCAGATAAAGAAAAATAAGTAAGTAATATTTGCAGTTATCACTTATCACGTTGTATTGCTATTACCCTATTATTTTTCTTGTCAATCCTTAACTCCTACTCCTTTTAAAGTCTTCTTTCTTTTCTCACAGTGTTAATTTCACCACTCTGTGGTCCAAACTCACACAGGTTAAAATTAATACTTTTATTACACCAAAATATTGACTCGATTTAAAATCTTTCACACTTGTGGTGTACAAAGCTAAAGATATAAGACTGTTCGGTACAATAGTTATCTTTAAAGATAAGAAGCACACCTTAGCCCAGATAAGATTCAAATATATTTGTACTATAGTTGTTTTGATCTAATTATGGCCTAGAAATCTTTATAGGGCGTTGACTGGAATTTATGAATTGATATTTAGGTTGTAAAGTTGGGTAAATACTTGTAAAGTAAATGATGATGCAGATATTTGGTTTGCGAGAATTTTATAATTGCTTATATTCTTTGGTGTTGAGAAACGAATAGATTGTTAAACTTTCGGGCTTCTGATCTGTAAGATTTAGAAATGCTGGCACGACCAACACCTTAACGTGATTTGCGAAGCGCGAGGTTTTACAATGTGTTTTGGGATGGTCAACCAACTTCAACGTAACGTTGCTTAGCTTTTTTTTTTACGGACGGAAAATCATTAAATGACCCCTCCTGCTCTGGGCGGTGCGGAAGGGAGTGTCAGACTTGTACTGACTAAAACCCATCCATGTTCCTTCTTAGCCCTTTGTGTTCCGGGGCCATGGTATCTCTTTCGAACAGTCCCGCAGCCCTGGCAAGCATCGGCCCTCTCGGACCCCTTTGATTTGCTGACATCTCCTTGAGGCGCGCGTGGAACACGAACACTGTTTTCATAAGAATGACGGACGGTGGGCTAACGTTGCTTAGCCTTGAAGATCGATTTATGCGGTTGTTATTATTTATCTACAAGCCACTGTGATGAATATAAAGGTTTATGGATGGAGAGAGAGAGGAAGACCAAGGAAACGATGGATGGAATATGTGAGGAATTATATGAAAGAAAAAGGAGTGTGACAGTCGGACACAGGAGAATAGAAGAAAAAAAAAATGTTGCACAGACCCCAAGTAACATAGGACAAGGGCAGGACGATGATCAGCCAGTACCACCTAATACTAAGTTTGATTCGCCTACAAAGTGTCACTACTATGTTTTGAAGTATAAGAGCTGTGTATTATCAAGAGTTAAAAGTTAAAAACCCACATTACTTACAAAAAAATTATATTTCCTTGATTCAGATACAACTATTACTATGATTTAACATTGAATATTATGATTTACAAATAATACTGACAAGTTATATTTCGATATAGATATTATTTCCGTATAATTTAGGGTGAGTGGTAATTAGTGACCGATACTTAAACACATGATTATACTCTTGATAACAAACAACTTTCCCGAAGAAACATTTTTTTTTACTCGTTCATTTTTATCACAATAATACAACAGCCGTATGAAATTCGCGCGCGCGCACCTTTAGCCTGTGATAAAACTGAGTGAAACAATGTTTCTTTAAGAAAGTTGTTTATTATCATGAGTATAATCACGTGTTTAAGTATCGGTCACTAATTACCAGTCACCCTGTATAGATTAATGTGACTCTGAACACTACTAGTGCCTTCCGCACTAATTCACACTTGTGGATCGGAATCCGCATTTACCTGCAAACCTAATTCACCTTCAATTTTGCATCGGTGTGCACTGTCCAACTCACATTGATCTTTATTTTCGTAACGGTAAGGATGCTTACGCGTTGCTGCTGCAAGTCTGTCAAAACGGCAATAAATTTTTTTTTCGTTTCGTTACAATGGTATTTAAATGTTACTTTCAAAGGTACATTCTTATTCAAAGTCAAAAAAACACGGTGGAAAAAAAAATCTGCTGCTCCATATATTTTGACCGTGTGGGTATTGCACTTTGTATGTAAGGTTTTTTTTTTAATCATCGATGATTAATTTCGAAATGGGGGAGTTTTGTCTCTTCCATCCCGTATTTCATTCCTTACGTTAATAATCTCATTTATATACTTCTCCTGATATACAAAATACTTTCTTATAAACTAATCAATACTTTCATGCCTTATTATTAGTATTTTTCCTGAAAGACGAAGATCTTTCGAGATGGAAGCCGGAGACTGCCTCACTGAAGTTGCTCGGAGTGCTAGGTGTGGGCGGCGGCTCCATCTCCACTGGGGTAGAACTGGAATAAGGGAGAAGTAACAATGTTTTACATAACATAACGTTACGCCTGTAATCAGAGATGTTAGGCAGAGGTACCTAATAGTACAACCACATTTCCCCGTTACGTTTAAGTCCTATGGGGGAGAGCCTATTGCCATCAACCGGTCACAAATCCAGACACCGCAGCTGCTTATGAGTAATTCCTGACGGAAAAACCCAATAACAATTTACTCGACTCGGGAATCGAACTTAGGGCTTAGTAGCCACGATTGTGACTAACGAGGTAACAATGTTTTAGTGGTATTCAAACAATGAGGATAGGTACATGTAGAAGATAAAGCTTAATTTCGCAAATTGTGTATTGTTTATTCATACCACACCCAGTGCATGGTGATGATTGGTGCTCCTGATCAAACCATGCGCCATCTAGTGAATCAAATAAGCATATATCTACGCGATACGCTTAACGATCTAAACAACCCCTATGGCGCTGCAATAAACAATGCTACCTGAATAAATTCATAGCACCCAAATCTAATATATAAAATTATCGTGTCGCGGTGTTTTGGGTGAACCGATTTGTATGAAATTTTGTGTGCATATCGGGTAGGTCTGAAAATCGGCCAACATCTACTTTTCATACTACTAAAACCGATTAAAATTTCCACGCGAACCAAGTCGCGGGCAGCAGCTAGTAGTATCTTAGACGTCCTATCAAAATGAAAAGGAGTGCTGTTTCTATGGCAGTTCATCACAACCTTAGTAAGTGGCGTGGTTCTGTCTATCAGATCTCTGAATTTGGCCAGAATTCCTGACTTCTATTTGTAAAAGCATTAGGTTGAAACTCCATTAGTTAAAGTTAAAGCATTAGGCATCCGCTTTCAGGCAGATGAATGTCATTATCAGCCTAAAATGTCCCTACCGCTTAAGAGCATTAACTAGTACTCACGTTCTATAAACCTCCCTGGCACAGCAGTAGGGAGTATCCACAGGCTCCAGCTGGTCCAGCTTCTTGTGGTCTATCACGTACTTTTGCTTGTGCGAGTCGTACCTGAAAACTCTTTACGTATACTGTTCACGAATTCTGTGGACGGGGTACGTGGTGTGACTGCAATTTTTGTATCATCATCAGAGATCGGAATTGGCAGAGTACATTTGCCTTAACTTCAAGTAGGTAAATAACATGTGGATAAAATCACGGAATGTTTTTTTAACTTCCGTAATAAAGCTGTTATACCAGAGGAAGGTCAGAGGTTTTTGTTCTAGTCGGCTTCTAGACTAACCAGACACAGGTGAGTACCAGAATTTTACATGGAGCTACTATCTATCTGACCTCCACAACCCAGTTAGTACTGAGTAACACGTACCCTTTGGTAAGACTGGTTATCAGTCTTTCGTGCCACTGACTACCTGTAACGACTGTCAATCTCCAAAATCAATTGACAACCAGCACCAATAGCTTAACGCGCTTTCAGAGGCACAGAAAAAATACGGTATGTAATGGGCAGTCACCCATCCACGGACTAACCTAGGCAAGCGCTGGTTAACTTAATGACCGACCCACGTGGTTTTTATTATATAAGTTTGCCAAATATAAAAATAAAAAAAAAAACGTTGATATGCGTTACAGGAGGCAGTAACTAGTATTTATCAGATGAGTTAATCTTAGCTTAGCTTCCCTTCATCCGTTATCAAACTTTGGAAGTCCATCTGTTGTGACTCTTTTAATTAAACAATAATTGAAGTCTTACTTTTAGTAATCTTAGCTGGGGATACACATGCCCGTAGCTTGCACACTAGCATACCAGCTCCTTGCACGTGCCAGCTACTGTCATGTGTATACGCTAACTGGCATGTCTGTAACTGGCATACAAGTAGTTAGCAAAACATTTGATTTACTTGCATGCCCGTTGAGGGAGGGGTCGCGGAGGGTTGCCAAACTGTCACGTGTGAACAGACGCAATATACGATACAGGACACAGATTGTATTACTTGCAAATGTATTCGCAGTGTACCAGTTACTCGTATATATGCCAGTAACTTTCATGCCAGCTACTTTCCCGATTTACTCTTTACACCAGTACAGTTCCCCCCTCGAATTTTGTCGACGGAAGCATCACAAAATGACAGATAGACAATGACAATCTGTCATTATTTCGATTCTTCCGTCGACATAACCCGTTTCCACAGTGGTCATGCTACGCGTGCTGGCCTTTCGAACTAAACCTCTATTCAGATCAAAACCAAACTCACTTCACGACTGGCGGGAATCGGTAGCCCCATGCGACCTCCCTGGGTAAGTACGACGTTTGGCTCTGAGTGAACGTTCCCATGGATGCTGAGGCACCTTTCAGGCTGACTGTGATCTCGTAACTGTGAAAGAAAAGGTTTGTTTTAGACATACAAATGTCATCATCATCTGCTTAGCTTTTTGAAATAGGGCCGGCTTAAAGTCGGATTATGTGCATTTTAAACATATTAGACAGTCCAATTTAATTTATCTCTCTCTGTATCTTATCCTAGTAATGTTGTAAATGCAAAACTTTGTGAGCATGTATCGATGTCTGGATGTATAAATATATTGAGGTTTATTATTCTTTTACGCAAAAACTACTGAATGGATCTGGATGAAATTTGGAACAGGGAGACACACACAGACCAACCCAGGTGTCGCTTAACCCAAAAAATGATCGGAGCGGCTGTTATATATTTTGCACGATCTTCTCATCCATCCATGTAGGCCTATATGAAATAAAATATTTAGAGTTTTGAGCGGTTCGAGTTGAGGTGATACTACATAACTATTACAGTTTTTATAACTAGGCGTTGATCTTAAACACACATTTAAAGAAGCCGTCTACTTCAATACTGAACCAACCAGTAAAGATTAATTCTTCTATTTTTGGTGAAGATGTGCCAAAAATGGAAGTATTATACTGAAATGGTTGATGTCTCTAAACTTTTCTAAATGCAGGATTCAGGTAATGGTCCTTACTTGTACGGTAATAGAGGCTTTACCGTAAAGAGAGACAGTAGTAAATACGCCCGCGTCTCTAGACATTTTCCGAAAGAATATATGTGAATAGCATAACAATAGTACACCAGTAATTTATTAGTTCTATTCATCATGAGTAAACCTATTGACACTAAGCAAAAACGTAGTCTCTTACAAATAGTAAAAGTGCAAGGTACTGTACTGCCCCTTTACTGGAGTAAAACTGTGACCGAGTCGCGTCCAAAGACTAGAAATAGAAGTGTTGGTCTTCTAGCGGCGAGATGGCCAGACGACATTGTTGCCATTGTAAGAATATCGCAAAGAGAGGCATATACCCATCAATGGGTGAAGTTGGGCTATGGATGATGATGACGAAAGTTTCTGCCACCTGCTCACCTGTTATGTGCTATCAAATCCGGTGTATACCCAAACAGCGGGCTGGTGGCATCGATGACGTGTACCAACGTCACCGGCCACAGGAGGAACTGCCGCTGTTGGAGAGTCAGACTGCGCGCGTAGTAGCGGATTACCTCGCCTTCCTTGGTTCTGAAATCACAACGTAATGCAATAACTTTAATTCTAGTTTCAAGGGACAAAGGTATGTACCTCAGCACACAGAGTATGTAAATAAAAAAATAAAAATACATCTGTGTGCATATCGGGTCAAGAAAGTAAATAATTATGACCTTTAATCAGATGTCTAAGTGTGTTTAAAAATACGCTCGAAGTAAAAACAATGATTCCTCTCGTTTTCTTTCCAAAGTAAACAGCAAGATTTGGACTTTTTTTTGCGATGAGTTCGCTCTTGACTCTAGTCTAGGTCAGAGATGACAGAGACAAAGTCGACGATGGTACGAGCTTACCCAGTAGAAGCCTGTTGACTCTAACTTTGAAGAGATCAGAGTTGTAAGCGTTCGGAAACACAGACGCAGGCAGAGAGTTCCACTCCTTGGCTGTGAGCATTATGAAGGACGTTTGAAAACGCTTAGTGCAACTTTTAGAAGTTTATCATTATTTTTATTACAACGACATCTTTCTTCGTCTTTGACAGAGTTCAGGAAAACTTCACTGACAATAAAGAGTACTGTTAAAACATCACCTGTAAGTATTAACAAAGTGTGCAGTGAACTCGGAGCTGATGATGTGGTCGTAGTTGAGGTCCCAGGCCCTCATCATGAGGCACAGGCGACCGTCACGCATGCTGATCTGAAAGACATGGCGTATAAGAATTACAGTGGTAAAGAAGCTGTAGTGTTGTTAGGTAAAGGAGCTCTTCTGAAGGTACCGCAAACTTAAGCGGCAATGTGAGATCACAGTGAAATCACTGTTTCTTTATAACTCTGTAGTGGCCTCCGAGAGCACGTTTATGGAGTAGATCCAAAGATCTACTCATTATGTCTGGACACCTTGCAGAAGCCATTTACACATCAACAGCAATATGTCGTGCCAGCGACACGAAAAAGAATAACAGCATAATTATTCTAATCTTTAGACTAAATGCTTTTAATCGATGCTTTTGCACATACAGCAACTATTTTTTGACCAGTGGTGATTGCAACCATTGATGAACCTAACAGAACGCCTGAAATCCCCGTAGGGATAGGCAGAGGTGTGCCTAATAGTACTAGATGTACTCGCTTCGCCAGTTATATTTAAGTTCCATTTAATAGGGGGCGAAGATATTGCCATCAACCGGGCACGTATCGACTCTGTGGCTGCTACTGTTAAATTTCGTATGGAAGGGAAAATAATCCAGGACCTTATGCTAAGTAGTCGGGCTTGCGACCACTCGACCATCGAGGTAGGCATAGATAGACTTAAGTTACATCTTACCACAGCCTTCTTGCTAAAGCCGACACCATCTCTGGAGAGTTTTTCTGGTCTGGTCAGCTTAGCGTAGACCACACAAGTCAGCACGCCAGAGAGACCGGTACCCAGAATTAACTGAAACGGAGTTACAAGATATCCGGTTATAGCTTCATAAGACTAGAAAAGAGGTTTGGTAGGTCCCAGATTTGTATGTCTTTTTGTAGCCAAATTCTATAGTAGCCAGGTATGTTACTTCAACGAACATAACATCACGCCTGTAATCTTCAAGGGTTTTTATTTCGCCAGTTATGTTTAAGTCCAATAGAATAGGGGGCGAACATATTGGCATCAGCCGGGCACAAATACAAAAATCAAAAATTTCTACTTCAACGAAATCCCAAAATAATCAGCAAGAGTTTCTCAACCCTAACAATAACCGAAATATTTTGTTATTTCAAGAAGCAGGCTTCAACTACGAGGTCACTAACGCCTTTTAGTATCAACAGTTTTAAACAACCAAAAACCTAAAAATCAACCCAAATAGTGTATGAGGTCACTAACGCCCTCTAGTGATAAGACAAGTACTTAAACTCCCCAACAGTTCCACTGAAGAAAACTAGATAGCGCTGTTCGTAATAATTATTTTTATAATTTGTTTACTAATACCATCTGTTACAAGAGTGACATAATAACACGATTCTTATTATTTCAGTTGACAATGAATGACCTTCACAGTAGGTAAATGTTTTAATGTGATGTACGAGTGTACGACAGTGTTTGTTTTATACTGAAACATTTTACCTACATGCAGACTGACTGTCATTGTTTTTCATTAATCGACAGGCAAATACGCAATAGACAAAAGGGGTAACGGGTCTTTTCTTTAATTTCCAGAGTACGGCTTTCTTTGGCCATCCTTGCTTTGAAGGCTTAGGCAGAGGTGTACTTAACTAAAATGATATTACACCCGCTTTTCGCAATGTATGTTTCTGATGTTCCTCCAGTGTCAGCAAAATCCAAAAGGTAGCTTAAATTAGGTAATCTAAGCTGCTTTTTTGACAGATTGACATCAGAGAATGGGCACTAGCGTATTTTTATTTTATAAGAACAACCAACTTTACCTGCATTATGAATAGGAATATGGACTCCGGACATTCTTCATCTATTGCTCGATCTCCAAATCCAATCGTTGTCTGAAAAGAAACAAGAACAATGTTTTATTTATCTATTCATTGAAAGTATTTATAAATGAACAAGCTTATGCCCGCGGCGACGCCCGCGTGAAGTTCGATAATTGTCCCTCAGGAACATATTATCGGGATAAAAAGTATCCTATGTGTTAATCCAGGTTATAAACTACCCGTGTGCCAAATTTCATTCAAATCCATTCAGTAGTTTTTGCTTGAAAGAGTAACAAACATCCATCCATCCATCCATCCATCCTCACAAACTTTCGCATTTATAATATTAGTAGAATAGGTAGAGTGGAAAATCATCTGCCTAGCCTTTTCCAAACCAAATGCAGCTGGACATGGAACGACTGCCTATTTGACCTCCACAACTCAGTTATTACTGGGTTATATACGATACCCCTTGGTAAGACTGGTAGTCAGACTTTAAGGCCACTGACTACTTGTTACGACTGTCAAAGATCTACACATGACAGCCGACACCAACGGCATAATGTGCTTTCCGAGGCAACGAGGAAACTCGGTTTTTCTTTCGCATATCACGATCAAGAACCATTATGTTCATAAAAATCTAATTGGAAAGAAACGATGAAATGATTTAACAAAACAGAAATGACCACTCGTAATTTTTTACATCAACGATCCGTTATACAAAACATACAGGCACCACTTCAAATCAATCAACTTACCGCTTGCACACAAAGACATCCCAATTTCCCGATCAACGCTCTCTGCAGCTAATTCCAGTAAAGAGGATGCGACACTCAATAGTCGTTGATTGCCACAGTTTACTCTTTGGCGGCAAAAGATTGGACTAATCGGATCTTGGCTGTGGTGAGGCCAATTATTCTGATGAACTTGATGGACTTAAAGTGTTGGCGTTCGATCGGGAAGTCAACCATTTGCCAGACAGGACAGTTATGATTACCTAATTCCCATTTAATGGGGGGTAAACCTATTGTCATCAACCACGCACCGGGCATCAGGCACGAATCCAGACGCCGTGGTTGCTACTAAGAAATTCCTGATACAAAAACCTAATAACAATTTGCGCTACACAGGAATCGAACCCGGGACCTTATTTATGCTCAGCAGTCTCGATTGCGACCACTAGACCATCGAGCCAGTCGAGACGGTCTTTCTACTTCATACATATTTATTTTCATGAAAGTTATAGACAGAGAGAGGCATATCAATAAAAGTTCTAAATGAGAAAATAAAATAAGAATGGAAAGTTTGTAAGTATGGATGGATGGATGGATGTTTGTTACTCTTTCACGTAAAAACTACTGAATGGATCTGTATGAAATTTGGCACAGGGATAGATAATAGTCAGGAATAGCACATAGGATACTTTTTATCCCGCGGGACAATTACCGAACAAACGCGGGCGAAGCCGTGGTCAGAAGTTAGTACAATGTCATTAAGTCTCAATCTCAACTCATGCAGGTTCCTAGCGTAATTTATATAAATTATTAACATTATTTTAATTGTCACCCAACGCGGCAATGCTGAGAGCCTTCTGCCCACTTTTCCTATTGACCACGATGTGGACGAATTTTTTGACGCCCTGGAATTCTTTTTCTATGTTGATACTTTATTTTGTTTAAATTTGTTTTCAAAAAAATCAAATGTCATTTATTCAAATAAGGCTGATAATCAGCACTTTTTGAACGTCAAAATTACAAAAGACAGTCCCCCAAAACGCCCGCCCTTCGCCGTTTTGTTGTTTGAAATAATCGTTATTGATGTCAAAATTTTACTTTGAGTAGGACATTTGTTTGTCACGGTCATTGTGTTTATTGCCTATTGCAATTTAGTAACAGAATCACCTGTCCACCCACTCCAACACTTTGGGAATCCGCCTCCTAGGACCTCAGTAATCATGGTCTATTCCCAACTGACACACACCTTGAGACAATTGTATGGGCTTCCTTATTTGACGTCATTTCGGAGTTAATGACGAATCTATTTGTGCGTGATTGCTCTGCAGTTAGACTTGTTAGCGCCCACGTTTGAGTGGTACAATGGAAGAACGGGAAGCGACTGTGGTGAGTGGAAAAGTAGTGTAAGAAGCACCGTTTATGTCTGTCAATAAAATCACACAGTTCGACAGTACATTTGTGACTGTTGTAAAGAACCTCTCCTGAAATTTCAGCGGCTTCATCATTGTCTTGCTCTTTTCCCAATTTGTTTGGGGCCGGCGCAGCTTGTCTTCTTTCATACTGCACTATTACTCGTCACCTCATCAGACCTGCTTTCTTGGCATATTATCTTCTATATTCTTCGCGCAGTCCATCCATCGTTTTTTAGTCTTCCTCTACCCTTAGAGGCAATCCTGAAATCTCAGAGGCTATTCTCGTAATTTTATGATCTTTTGTATTCTATTCTCTATCAGTCACAACACCACTATTTGTGTTGAGTTGGAACAAGAAATGGTCTCCTGGTAATAACTGATTTGGATCGTAAAATCTTTTTACTTACCAGTAAAATTCATCGGTTTAAAAAAAATCGTAATTAGCTGCATGATTATAACTCTAAGCTGCGGGATCTAAGTTATACGTTTAATGATTTAGAGCATTACTACTATTAAAAAAAAATTGTTATTTCCGTTTTTGGATTTCACAAATTACTCAGACTGTGATGGTGATTTTGTGAGGATAGTTTTGAGTATGAATGTGGATGGCTATAATAGTAGAGAAAAGATCAAAGAAACGATGGATGGACTGTGTGAAGGATGATATGGCTAGACAGGAGGTAACTGCTGAGATATTTAGAGAAGTATGGAAGAATAAGACACGCTGCGACCCCAAATGTATAGGGATAAGCTTATGGGGATGATGATGACTCCGTCTTTGATGGTCGCTCTGATAGCAGGAGTAACTTAGGCAATGCACACCTTTGATAAAAAAGATCCTACAAATTTTCTCTCGCAGTTCTTTTTCAGTCTTTCTATTTCAAGTACAAATTCAGTGCACAATCTCATTGTATGGACTACAGCACTCTTCGACCGGTTCGTTTTGTTAACTAATCTGCACAAATTACACCACTCACCGCTACAAAAGAACTAATTTGAACTGCATGTGTAATAGAAGAATCTTGAAGTCTATTCACAAGTCTTTAAGAGTTAAAAGTCGTTTAAGGTCAATGTCAAAATGTTGAAGAGGTCTTTATGTATGTATATATTCTATGACGGAATACTATTTTAGAAACTTGGTAAATTGTTAGGCTACACTTCATAATTCTCCTGCCCTAGCCCCGATTTATTTGGGGTTTAGGTAGCATGTCTTCTTCTTCCATACTTCTCTATTACTCGTCATATCATCGGACACTTCCTTTCTTGCCATATTATCCTTCACACAGTCCATCTATCTTCTCTGTCTTTCTCCATCTTAATACCCATCCACATTCATACTCAATACTTTCCTCACATTTTCCTCATTCCTCCGCATAATATTGTTAGTCCACACTTCTCTGAATACTGAACAGTTAATGAATAGGTCTAATGATTAAAGCCAATAAACCGATCTCGTCTTATATCCATTAATTTTTCAACCAAATAGAAGCAGTTAAAAATGAAATAGAATTATCTGCCTAGCCTTTTCTTAACTATGTAGGGGTCGACTTCCAGTCTAACCGGATGCAGCTGAGTACCAGTATTTTACATGGAGCGACTACCTATCTGACCTCCACAACCCTGTTAGTGCTGAGTAATACGCTACCCTTGTTAAGACTGGTTGTCAGTCTTTCGGGCCACTGACTACATGTAACGACTGTCAAAGATCTAGAATACCGTCCAGTATTTAACATGGAGAGAAGGCCTATTTTATCTACACAACCCAGTTAGTATTGGGTAATACGATACTCTAGGTAAGACTGGTTTTAGACTTTAAGGCCACTGCGGCTTACCTTTAACGAATTTCAAAGATTTACAAATGACGGCTGGGTCCAACGGTTTTACGTGCTTTTCGAGACGCGGAATGGAAGACTAATTATTGTATTAAGTATTCATTTAATTACGACAGAAGATGATCTGCAGGCCTATCTATTATAATTCCTATTGAAACGTAAAACCTATTGTTTCTTCCCAGTTTGTAACGCCCCATTGCATGGAAAAGTCTCCTATTTCTTTTTTTTTTTCGGATGACAAATCATCAATCCATATTCCTTCTCA
Organism: Cerastis leucographa; assembly: GCA_963082945.1. Classification (NCBI taxonomy): domain Eukaryota; kingdom Metazoa; phylum Arthropoda; class Insecta; order Lepidoptera; family Noctuidae; genus Cerastis; species Cerastis leucographa. The sequence continues at coordinate 816,945 of OY720369.1, read as the reverse complement.
GCCCTTTGTGTTCCAGGGCCACGGTATCTCTTTCCAACAGTCCCGCAGCCCTGGCAGGCAAGTCTCCTATTCCTTGACGTTTGACTTCACTGACATCCTTTCACTACGGTTTGATCTTTAAACATTATGAAGACGAACTTATTTCCTTTTTTCTTGTAACTTGTCCACCCTGGCCCTTATAACGTGATTTACACAAGTATGCGCAGTGGGCGAGTGAAGTAAATCCTCGCTAATGCAATCACCACTAATCTGATCATCTGTCTGTCTGTCTTGTTTGAGAACGAGGGCAATTGCGATTGTCCCTAATATATTATTACTAGCTTCTGCCCGCGGCTTCGCCCACGTGGAGTTCGGCAATTGCCCACGTGTGCGTTACCCTCGCAAAATAATGTCGAAAATAGTCATTCCAATGTTATAGAAGTAGTTGTTGCCCGCGGCTTCGCTCGCACGTAAGTGTAATTTACTCGTAGAAAATAGTTGTATAAAAGTCTATGATTTTCAGCAGTATCACGGCGTTTTTTCTTTCGTCGGGCATTATCCGACACTTTAGTGAAAACGACACCCATGAAGACAAAACCCACGACGACACTCACGAAAAACAGAAAACGTTCTTCGGCGCCATCTTAGATTTTCATTTTGACCTCATTTTTATTGCCAGCGAAAGCGAAGAAAAGGACGCCCATGAAGAAAAAACAAAAATTTCCCCAGCGCCTTCTTGGATTATCATTTTGACCTCATTTTCGTTATTAGCGACTATTATTAAATTTATAACTCACACTTGATAAAAAATTGGATATGCCAATATTTTTATACAATAAAAGGAACTGAGGCCGCCATTCAACGATTGCAATATCTCTAATAAATAACCCACACTGCCTCAGTTTTCACAAAAACTCTGTATTGTGGGATGATAATTAACACTGCAGCTAAGTAATTCATTTTATTTCAAAGCTGCATCCAGTTAGACTGGAAGTGCATCCCAACATATTTCGGAGCATGGTTTCAGAATAGCGGGCGTCTGTTTCCCGCCACTCCCAAACCACACTGACGCAGAACGCGCCGACTGAACCGGGACTGCAGCCAGACTTTGTACGTATACGTAGGTCCATTACAGACATACATGCAGCTACTATATCCATAGACAAGTGACCGATGAAATTGAAATTTCAATTCACGCAGAGCCGAGCGATGAAAGTCAAACAAAGTGCTTTTATTTGGGTATTCATTTAGGTGTTACCGAGTTTTGGTGATATCGGGTTTTACACATTATGATATTGTGCTGATGGATGTATTGAATATGAATAGTACTGAGATGTCATAGAGCTATTTAAAGTAAAGGTACATTTAAAACGTGAAACTAAAAAAAAAACCGGACTAGTCGGACTCGCTCAGGAAGGGTTCCGTACCATTATTTATAAAAACGAGCAAAAATATCACTTTTTTGTATGGGAGCAACCTTAAATATTTATTTTATTCTGTTTTAAGTATTTGTTGTTGTAGCGGCAACAGAAATACATAATCTATAGAAATTTCAACTGGTTAACTATCACGGTTCATGAGATACAGCCCGGTGACAGACGGACAGCGAAGTCTAAATAATAGGGTCCCGTTTGACCCTTTGGGTACGGAACCCTATAAAACGATCGCAATGACGGGGAGAGCAAGTGCCTTGGGCGTCGTTAAGAGTACTGTTACACCCTTCGATCAATTATTGATCGTAGGTAACACCCATTATGTTTGAAAGTAATATAATCTGTCTTACTGACCTGCGCCTCAACGGAAGCCAAGAATATAGTAACAAAGTCCGTCCCTCCAGTGACACAGGTCCTCTTGGGGGGGTCAGGTTCAAAGTCGTAGTGGGCCAGCGCCGTGATGTACCAGAACACCGCGAAGACCAGCCAGATCGCGAAGTGGACCACTATGGTGCCGATAACGATCCAGCGCCAGCGTAGGTTGATCTGCGGAGGAAGGACCGGTAAGAAGCGTGAGGTTTTGGTGGTGAGTTTATGAAGAAAATAACAAAAGAATGATGTAGTGACTTGGTGACACATTATGGAATTGTTTTGAACTGAAACAGTTGAAAGTCTATAAACTGATTTAGTCTGCTAAAATCTAGCCTCAGATTATTTTCCCAGGAGGAAGGAGATCACCCAGTCTTTCATACATTTTTGAGCTATTTTTTTTCTTTATATTTATTTTTTGTAATTCCTTAATCTATTATTTTAATATAGTTCGCTGTGATTTTTACTTTCCTAATCCCGCAATATCCTCTAAACCTTCCGTACCAATGTCTACATTGCGTACCCCGTGCCCCACACAACGCACATTACATGGGAGCAGCAGGCGGCCGATTCATTCAGATTCGACCTCTAAGTAAGACAGAATAGATATTATTTTGTGGTTGAATAACATCTCGGTGAATTAACTTAGGTATGGCTTATGTGTAATAACAAAAAAAAAGTTTCTTATCACACATTATGTTATGATTTATTTAAATAATCAGTTTATTTGTGTTGGCCGACATAAATAAATTATTCGAATCTGGGTGATCTCCTGCATATCGATGGCAATCTTAATTGTATCGGCTCAGGACTGAGGCACTAGTTTGTCGCCTGCTGTAGCGTCTATCAGTTCCTGTAATGAACAAACCATAGGACATGCAGCACACTATATTAAGTGGCCCATCGTTAGTGGAACGTTTGTCTGGAATTATAACTTTTGGCTTTCCCATAGACAAGAGAAACGAATATTCTCGGTGTAAAAAACATGAAGTAAGAAGTACACATTGTGACACATCAAGACAGTATAACCTGATCTCGCATAGAATGAGCTTCTCGTATAATGAGAGATCCGCATTAACTGGTTTTTTTATAGCTAGATGGGTCGTCGTGCATAAAAGGCAACTTGTTCAAGTTTTGGTCGCTCCCCCCCGACCCTTGCTCGAGCCAGCCCGCGATGCTGAGCCTTAAGTTTTAAATCAGCCCCTAAATAATGAAATCACTATGTATGTTTGTCATTAAAATGAGTCATCGGCACTTCAAACAAAATTATATCCCTATATCATTAGCCAACCCTTCCAATGCAACATTGTATCGCGTTACCATGGCAACACCCTAGGACCATTATCCTAAGGTACAAATTAGCTAGATTGTAGATGAAGGTACTAATTTCGTAATTACACTACTGCTAATAAATGCACTGTCAACTTTTCCAGTAATTTGGACACACCCTAAGTATAGAGTACTTGACAGGCACTCCCATTAGGGAATTATAGGGACTGTCGCGAACGGGTTAGTTTTATTGCTATAGTTGTTACCTAGAGCACACAATTTGGAAATTCCAGCTGAATTTTAGTTGGTTTTTATTTTTAACCCCCGACCAAAAAAGCCTCTAAGATAATGATCTTCATCATCACCTCTTTTCTAGTTGATGAAGGGATATAAACAACTTCCACAGGTCTGGTCGATTTGAAATGTCGATTTGTCGATTTAATTAGCGAGTAGAGGCGCAACACCGAGAAAATTGGAAGGAATGGGGGGAGGCCTATGCCTAGGAGTGGGACAATAAAGGCTAAGAAAAAATAATATAATGAAATAAAAATTTAATTAAGTAGACCGTTAAGTAGACCGCTTAGCACAAGCACAAAGCAAAGCGGACCCCGGACGCTACGACGGGTGCTTGGATTAATTTATTTTAGGTTTTTTGTTTCGGGGTTTCTTAATTTTTTTTTTTTTTTTTTTTTAACAAAGTTTTATAGGGCGCAAATTATACAGTATGTTAGGTTAAACAAGGGACATATTGAGGGAGGGTATTCAGTATTCGATTCTCGTCCCAAATATGTAAAAAACCTATAACGTATATAGAAGAATTTTTAATGTTTTGTTTAGTGCCTAGATATTTTGGACTGTCCTAAGCCAGGTAAGTTTAAAGTATGAAGGGAAAATGGATTATACCTAAGAGTCATTGACCCGCTCACATGTTCTGCTATAGTATTAAGTCGCTAGCGTATACACGTTGTGTGACATTTGCGAAAATTTTGGTATGGTTCTGTCTGTTATTTATCAGTGTTTATTTTTTGTTTATATTTTTATTAGTATCATGTTAGCATGTACTATTATGGGTTTGAATATGTCCCTCGTTTAAACTAACATACTGTATATTTTATATATTTTAAGGCTTCCTTACAGATGTATCTCGCTATGTGATTGAGTTTCTAATGAGCTTCAATGAAAAAATGACGACGAGATGAGACGATGAGTTGGAAGGCCTCCCACTAGGTGGACCGATGACCTGGTGAAAGTTGCGGGGATGAATGCGAGTCGCACGGGACCGGGAAATGTGGCGACACTTGGGGGAGGCCTATGTCCAGCTGTGCACGTCTTTCGGCTGAAATGATGATGATGATGATGAACAATGAAAAAAAGCCAAATATCTTCATCTTTCGTTTTTCCTACCAATAGCAGGCCACGAAACTAAAATTTTCTCACGTTTTTTGCAATTTGCAAGTCGGTGTCGGATTAATTGTATGTTGATTAAAATATGATTCTCAATTGTAGCAAAAATGGCTTTACAGACTCATAATTATTAGAATCATCAATACGACCTTCTAAAGGCCTTTCGCCGTAGGATGGTGCGGGTGAGATTAGATGAACCGTTCCTTTTGACGGCACGGTTGGCGCAGTGGTTGAGCTGTCGACTGCTGCGCTGCGTGTCGCGGGTTCGATCCCGCAAGTAACAAATATTTGATTTGTATGGCCTACAGATAATTTTTCCGGGTCTGGTTGTTTGCGTATGTTAGTTTAAATGTTCGTAAACGCTCCCACGATACAGGAGAAATTCCTAGTGTGGGGAAAAATTTAAAAAGAAAATATGCAATTGTGTTTTTTTTTCTCAATAAATTTAGGTACTACAGTTATTACTGATTCCGTATTTTACGACTATGGTATTTAGGGTGCAGCTAAAATATTAAGTCATGATTGTAAATCAGGGTGACGTTCAAATTAAAAAGGAACGTTTCATATAATGTCACCCGCACCATGCTACGACGAAAGGACTATAAGTTCATTTAATTCCATTGTAATTTTATTACTAGTGGTGCAAAGTAAACAAAAAGTAAGGTTATGTTAACCCATACGATTTTTATAAAGGCTTTCATCTTTTATCAGATTTATTCATCACTTACCAGCGTGTGAAAGGTATCATTCAGCAGCCGTATCCTCTCAAATGGGACGTTGGAGATCAGCGCCACATTTTCCATGCCAGTCTTGGACACCAGGCGCTTCGGATGATCGCCGTAGCCTGGACGGGTGCGATGTGGGTGCCTGAAACCACTTGAAAACAAATGTGCGAGTAGTTTTAGACTCTCTTTTAGCGGCACTACAAAAAGTACCTACGGCAGCACCATCTGTATACATATGAAGAAAGAACATCAAAATAATCCGCGACTTCTGACTATCCATACTATATATATATTAATTAATATTATAAAGTTGAAGAATTTGCTTGTTTGTTTGCTTGAACGCGCTAATTTCAGGAGCTACAGATCCGATATGAAAAATTATTTCAGTGTTAGAAAACCATTTATCGAGGAAGACTATAGGCTATGTATCATCACGCTACGACCGATAGGAGCGAAGCAGCAATAAAAAAATGTTGCCAAAACGGGGAAAATGTGACGCAGATGAAGTTGCGCTGGACAGCTAGTATTGAATAACCAGACAACTGTCAGTCGGGCAGTACCCCACCAGAATAACACGCGTCTTGTCGGAGAACCCTCCCTTTTCTAACTAACGATATGTCGGCCTTGCATACTTCGGTACAGTGAACTTTCGAACTGGCGTACATCGAGATCTTGTACTTTAGAACTAACATACGTCGACATTTCAAACTCATTCAAGTTATTTTATTTTTTTATTTTTAAAATAATAATAAAGTATGTACAAGTATCAAAATTACAGGGCGTCAAAAAATTCGTCCACATCGCTGTCAACAGGATAAGTGCTCAAAACGCTGGCCGCATTGCCACGTTGGATGGATAACAGAAAAGTAATATTTTAACAGGACAAAGGTCTCGGGGAATAACTAGTTTATAATACGGATACCGTTCCATGTAGATTAACAAGTGACGCCGACCTTAACACAAATCTATTATAATCCGCGTACGCCTCTAATAAGATAAACTGTGCAAACAGAACCACGAACCAAACTGTAAAGTTTAGCTCATTGAAAATACCTTGTTGCGGTCAAAACTGCCAGCTATTTTTCGAGGTCTTGCTAAGAATTATGTGTACGCACGGAATCCTATCAATTAAGTTATACAAGCTGTTGTTTTGCATCCTCGTAAAATTCAAAGAGTTAGAGAGAAACTATTCTAATAATTCTCGGCCCGAATCAATAATAAAATGGGTAGGCAATTTTTTTTTATTTTTTATTTACGGAAACCGGTAAGTGTGAATCACACGTGTTTTAAACGCGGCCCGTCTGATCCTCGCCGTATAACCACGCTTTCACACATAGGTACAAACAATCTCAATCGTTAAATCGACAATTTCTTATTCCCTAAACCACGTTAAGGTGAAATACAAGGTTAAAGTTTCTGAAATACTGACTAACTTAAACACCAAAAAAAGCAGCGTTTATTAATAATTCATTCATCGGCTTCCAATCTAACCGGATACAGCTGAATACCAGTATTTTCTGGCCGCTAACTGTAATCACAATCAAAGATCCAAAATTTTAATAACAGCCGGGACCAACGGCTTAACGTGCTTTCCCAGGTACGGAGGAAACTCGGAATCTAATGGGCAGTCTAGAGAGCAACGGTGGCCCAGTGGTGGCAGCCCCGACTAACAAGCAGTAAGCCGTGGGTTCAAACCCAGGCAGGCGCATTACTTTGTGTAATTTATTTCATCACCGCTGCCCTCAAAAACGGTGAAGGAAAACATCGTGAAGAAAACCGGCTAGAACTAGAAATTCGAAGACATGTGACATCTACCAACCCGCACTGGGCCCGCGTGGTGGATTACAGCCTTCTTCCTCTCATATAGAGGGGGCCTGTGTCCCAGCAGTGGGAACATTATAGGCGGATGATGATGATGAATGGGCAGTCACCCATTCACGAACCAACCTAGGCAAGCGCGGCTTAACTTGAAGATCGACCCGAGCGTCTGTTATTCTTTAGCCAAGAGCTACTCAAGTCCTTAAAATTTATCGTTATTTGCTTGAAGCACATGGATCAGTTTTCTTGCATGATCAAAAATACTTTTTATTAAGGTGAAACTTCTTATGCGACTTCCAACAAGTTTAACGCTACCATGGAGGGCAATATTTTCGATAACTCACTAAGAGATGGCAGTATTACAAGATTTGTGACTACGTAGTTCTACTAGGTACGCAAGATTGCGTGCAAACAGTCATGCGTTCGACTCTTCGGTGTGACCAGCCTTCGCTCAATTTCCATGAGTAGAATAACCTCGATAAACTTATGTAAAAATTATGTAATAAAAATAATACAACAAGAAAACAACAAAATATTATTTAGTAGCTCAATATAATAACGAGAGTGAATGCGTGGCACTCGAACGCATGCGTGTAGTATTACGAAGTTACACTTCTTCCGCGCGAAGGGACTCCATGCACTATTTTTTTTAATCAACAAATTTCTGTTCTCCTGACATTCCGCAGATTCCAATAGCGCCTTATTCGTGAGTTTCCTAATTAATGCAAACCAAACGTTTCCGTCAGAGTGGACTGTCACTACACAAACTAAGATAACAAATATTACTACATACATACATACTTACGTATGTATACATAATGCTTATTTAATAACATAAGCTTATTAGATTTCAGGATCAATTCTTTATCTTTTACGTTAACCCCTAAACTGAGAAAGGAAAAAACCATCTTTCTCTTCTCATTTTGCAACCTATCTGTTTCCTCCTGTCCTCCTCCGGCATGATTACTGCGTGATCAAACCCAAGATGGGTTTCCAATATTTGAATTCAAACCGAATCCATTGAGGATCTTATCATCATCATTAGCCTATAATGTTCTCACTGCTGGGACACAGGCCTCCTCTCTATGAGAGGGAGTGGGCTGTAATCCACCACGCGGGCCCAGTGCGGGTAGGTAGATGTCACATGTCTTCGAATTTTTAGTTCTAGGACATACCGGTTTCCTCACGATGTTTTCCTTCACCGTTTCTGAGAGCGGATTAAGGATCTAATCTAATGTAATTTCTTTAATAAATAGAATGACTCGTCCATCGCTCGGCAACATATTCATATAATAATAATCTGAAGGAAGACATCGCGAGAAAACCAGCATGCCTGAGAGATATTTCTCGATAGCATGTAAAGCCAAGTCAGTGGCCCATGGGCGACATTAAAATTTGAAAGGTAGGCATTAACGACAAACAAGAAGAAGAAACTTACTTATTAGGCACAACCTTTTTCTTCTCAGGAGGTTTCAAATTGAAAGGCTTCATTGATATCGGTGTCCTGCGATCCATGGTCGACATACTGATTTCATTCTTCGTCAAAGCACGATCAAGTTGCACGAAACTGCCATTATTCGTCGACAAGTTTCGATCAACTTTCGATATTTGATGATGACGATTGATTAAAGGCAGACTGAGGTCGGTTCTGGGCAAATGACGATCGATTCTTGGTAATACGCGATCGCTTTTTGACTTATCAGTGCGTAAAGGAACCATCTTCATATTATCTTCCTTTTTAAAATCTAAGCTCGTTGTACTTTGGGTTATAATTATTTTTGGTAATTGCTTTGATAGTTTTCTTAGCCTGTCAGATCTTGGTTCTGATTTAATTGAATCCAAACTTTCCGTGGATTTCTCATTTTCAAGTTTATATACTGTTTTTCCTTCCATTTTTTCGCTTTCGTTTTCAACTTTTTCTTTTATAGTGTCATAATCGGGATCTTCAATAGAACTTGGGTTGTCTCCAATGTAAGTTTGGCTGTCTTTTAAATAGTTGAGACATTCATTGTATAGTTGGTTTAGTTGTTCGTATTCTAAGTCTTTTGTTTCGATTTCCATAGTTAAATATTTGTTTTTTTGTTACTTTCCAACAATAACTTTGATATTATTAAATAAAATTCTGGCTGTGTAAAACGTCAAAATGTTTTACTTATCTTTTTGTCACAAAAATCCAAACACGGACACAAAAATACAACTATCCTACATTTTACAATCAATTCACATTCACACACAAAAAAAGAATCACGCTCACTCAAAATAGAATCAAACTCATTTTTAAATTTAAAAAGGCACTTTCACGTAATTTTGGTGGGGAAACTCTCCGCAATGTCGTAAGGTTTGATGTCCTGACGTTATCTCGCTGTTATCGCGTTATCTCGTGCTAATTGTGATGCGCGCGCTCTAAGCCCGAGATCTGAAGTGACCTTGCGAGGAGAGTCGGTGGGTGATTCTGTAGCAGAGTTGTGTATGTGGAGTGAGCATTTAAAAATATTGTCTGTCAGTCTTTGTGTCCCTGGCAGAAATAAATTTGGTATTCCCTTTCTTTCCGTTGTGAAATACCTTGCGATTGCGCAGTGAAGTGTTCTTAAATTTTTATGTAAAGATTATGTTTTATGACTAACTTACATAATATTAATCTTAAAATGACTGTTGAATAAATTATTTTTTCCAAGCTAGATTGTAACGTAGATGATAATAACTTGAACTTAAAATTCCTGTACTATTTAATTAGTCATTTAATTTTTTAAATTGTTTTAAGAAATTTACTATGATTTATAAAAAGTGATGTTTATTGAAAAAGGGTTAAGGCAAATATCATATAACTTATCTAATAAAATAAGCATATAAATTAAATTAAACTTAACAACAAACTATAATATGGCATCAAAAATACGACTACATGGTACATATTATTTATTGTTGACATTCCAGCATTCCGTTAAATACATTTCCTGACATTACTTATTGCCTTTATGAATTAATTATTATAAATTAATTTACTTAATTGACAAAAGCCTCTCTTAATTATATATTTGTACGCCAAATGGCAAAACATAGAAACACTTTAATATTACAATTTATTGTAACATCTTGCACACCGTGTTTATAAATTATACTACTTTTAATCAATTGATTGTGCCCAAGAAACTGACGGCATTGACATGTTGTACGGCAATGCATTTAATGCATTTTTCTGTTTATTCTTTTGCCCTAGATTTAACCTAGTCCTGGGATTTGTGTGTGTGTATATGGTGTCAACTAACCTTTTCGATATTTTTACGCTGTTACTGTTGCATTGGCGGTATAACCAAACCCCTGACTGGGCAACCGTTTGGAAGAGGCTTCATTAGCCTTGGGGAATAAATAACCTCAAAAGCATGGTGCAGAAGGCAAGGGGAAACCACTGCAACTATTTTCCCAAGAAAATCGTCATGCAAGTTAAGAGAAAGGAATTACGATTGCCTTGCGAATCGATTGGCGACTGGCGCCTACCTGCGTCCGGGGTGGGAGGTGAGAAATTGGCTTTCGGCCATGGTGGAGCAGGAAACCAGGCTCGCCATGGAAACTATGCTACTGGAAATCCCTTTAAGCTGCGAAATGTTCAAAAGATAGGAACGTGGAATGTACGTGGGCTAATGGAAAAAGGAAAACTCGACACCGTCGAACGAGAAATAACTCGGTGTGATTTAAGCAACTGCGGATTGGCTGAAACCCATTGGAGAGAGAGCGGACATTTGCTCACAGCCACCCATGCCATTTACTTCTCTGGAAACGACAACAACAGCCGCAATGGAGTAGCATTTCTGATTCCAAAACATCTAAGGAATTACGTGTTGGGATACGAGCCGGTTAGTGACCGTATAATTACTATCAAGCTCAAGGCGTCGCCTATAAACCTTAATCTCATACAGGTCTATGCCCCTACTAGCTGTGCGAAGCCGGACATCATAGATGGCTTCTATTTAGAGTTGGAAAAGACCCTCGCTAAAATGCCCAACCGAGAGCTACTTTTGATCATGGGTGATTTTAACTCCAAGATAGGAGCTAATTCCCGGGAATTTAGCCACAGTGTGGGAAATTTTGGACTCGGTATACGCAATGATAGTGGTGAACGATTAATGCAATTTGCAGACGAAAACAGCTTAGTGATAACAAATAGTCTTTTTCAACATCATCCACGGAGACTGTACACCTGGACATCGCCAGGAGGCACCTACCGTAATCAAATCGACTATATCCTAGTACGATCACGCTGGCGCACCTCTATCCTTAATGCTCATACATTGCCTGGTGCCGATTGCGGGTCAGACCATGAACTCCTTACTGTAAAACTGAGACTTAAATTGACAGCTGCTCGAACCCTTAATAAACATAGGAGAATTGAAGTCAGAGACACCGCAAAATTTACTGCGGTAATTGAGCAGAACTGGTCAAAATGGACCGACGCAAACGTCACTGAGGCAACACCAGAAATGTTATGGAACCAAGCAAAACATCTTATTGAGGAAGCAGTCGCAGAATCGAAACCATCAACTGAAACACATAAACGGCAACACTGGATAACAGACAGTACTTTTGCTTTAATTGAAGATCGAAGACAGAAAAAGGCGAGAGGAGCGGATGTTAGAGAGCTGAACAAGCTATCTGCTCAAATTCAAGCTAACTGTAGACGAGATCATAACTCACATCTTCACAAAATATGTGAAGAAGTTGAAGCACACGCAGGGAATCATGAATCTAGGGATCTTTACCGCAAAATTCGTCATATCACCAGAACTCTACCTACTAAAACCTGGGCTATCGAGAACGATAAAGGCGAAGCTGTAACAGAACTAGACCAAATCTCGCAAACATGGAAGAACTACTGTCAATCACTGTTCCAGGACCCACAGTCGCGTGTTTTCCCTAATACAGAGGTAAGCGAGGGAGAACTGGAACCGGATATTCTTCTGTCTGAAGTAAGGGCCGCCATTAAACATCTTAAAATTAAAAAAGCCACAGGGAGAGACCGAATCCCCATAGAAACCATAAAGGCTTTAGGAGAACGTGGCGTCCATATCTTCCATGCCATTTGTAACAGAGTATGGCAGACAGGAACTTGGCCGTCTGAATGGACTCATACAGTCTTCGCCCCCTTACATAAAAAAGGCTCCACAAAGAAGTGTAACAACTATCGCCTTATTGCACTGATATCCCACGCCAGCAAAATTTTGTTACATATTCTAAACGAGCGACTGAAGGCTTATTTGTCCAAAGAAATCGCACCAGAACAGGCCGGATTTGTGAAGGGGAAGGGTACACGGGAACAGATTCTTGTTGTTCGCCAGATTATTGAGAAATCTCGTGAATTCAACAAGCCAACATACATCTGCTTTGTTGATTTTTCCAAAGCATTTGACTCGGTAAAATGGCCAGTATTGTGGAAAACTTCTGGGCACGCCAAAAAACACCTAGTTCACCTTCTGGGAAGGTTGTACGAAGAAAGCACAGCCTCAGTACGAACAGATGACTACTGGGCAAAGGCCTCTCCCCACGCCTTCAAAATCTTTCGATCCAGGGCCAGTGTGGACCACTGGTCTTTGGTTCTGTCTAGCTCGTTCCGCCATCTCCTGCGAGGTCTACCGCATCGCCTTCTGGCTGTGTCAGGGCTCCACATCGTGGTTATTTTGGCCCACAGCTCGTCGGGCATACGGCAGACATGGCCAGCCCAGTCCCACTTCAGCTAAGCGGCTTTTTTACGCTTTCTGGTCAAAAACCAAACCATGTCAGTAGTGCACAGACGCCAGCACATCAAGCTACAATAATCTGACAAATATCTTCAATAGATTTTAAACTTTATTGTTAAAGAATTATTTTCAAGGTTGATAGGAAAATTTTACAGTTTCGGGTACCTTGATGTGCTACAACTTACTGCTAGCTGTGAATTAACTCAGTTGAAATAATTTTACCCGTGCAAGATATTTATTTTTCAAGTCTGTTACAAAAGTCAAAGTCAAAGTCAAAGTCAAAGCATTTATTTCAATTAGACCATTACAGGCACTTTTGAAAGTCAACAAAAACAAAATAAAACGCGAAGCTACAGTCCCAGTCACAAGGCATAATAACTTGTGAAAGTACTGTAGTTGCCCATTCCGTAGCGTAGATCTCTATGGAGAAGAACGGGCAAGAAACTCCATGGACACTCTTTTAAATCAAAATATGTTACAAAATCTTGGTTACATCATTCATGTCAAGAATTACAAATATGTGAGAACAATGTAGAAATACGGGCAAGTTAAGAGCGTCCAGAGTAAAAGATTAAATCAGTAATAAAAAAATAAAGTAATTAAAATAAACCGTGGCAGCTAAGAGATGACCAGTCACAACTGACAGCGCCCGTTCACGAACATGACGCATGTATCAGCCATCATTCAACTCAACCATTTTGAAGGGAACTAAACGACCCGATACAGAATAGCCCACTCTATAAGAAAACGTCTAAATTCAGTATGGCGACTTTGAAACGTTATTTGTCATTATTGTTTGACATAAGTGTGATGTCTGTTTGTAGTATTTTGTCAAAGTATTATGAGCTGTCGCTACTTTTTGGAGATTACAATGTATTTGTTTTATTTGATAAATATTAAAAGACTAAAATAACGTCTTAGTTATCACTATTAGCTTCTATAGAAGATTATTGTTATTTTTTTGTTTTCTAGTTAATTAGCAGCTTGAGGCGTTGCTGAAAAAATAACCCGTCTACGTAAAGCTTGACACAATTAAATTACAACACCTACCTATATTTGACACGTTAAACTCGAAAGGGCCCTCTGTTGGACACCCATGTTCGTCATCGCTAAAAAAATTAACGTACTTATCTGGCGATCGCTTTGGTTAGGACACGGGGCATCGGTACACTTCGCATTCTGAAGTTTCTGGTTATTATATATATATCTAACGGCCTTCACTATGAGTGCATCAAGACATGTTTCATGTCTCCAAGTCTCATAACTAACTACCATTATATCAATGGAATTTTATAACCACTAGAAACAAGGAAATAAATAAAATAAACGTTGAATAGGCATGACTTTATTATTGCCCGTTAATTACATTTCACATACAATTATTAATAGTGTTTGGTGTTCATTTTCAAACTCACTCACACACTTGCGTAAAACTCATTTTTTTAAATAAAATATTTTAACGTTGATATTTTATATTTACGTAAAATACTCGTATATATACCCCGTAAAATATTTTATTTTTAATTTATAAAATATTTAACTAAATAAAATGTTTTTGCAAACCTTAATTTAAAAATAAGTGAAAAGCATGATGCTTTTCAATTTTTTAATACCTCATTTCATTTTATTCGGCTCAGTATTCTATACCTACTACTGCATATTTGAACTTTGGCTAATTTATAATTAGTAATAATGTATTATGTATTTTGTAAAAGTATTATACCCAATATTCTGGCCAAAACAGAAATTAAAATGCCAGAGTAATAATCGGTAAATTACTTATCCATAAATAAGAAATAGCATAAATAGAAGACTTAAATAGTTTAAGTAATTACAGAACAGCTAAACAGAAAACTATTTTAAAAAAGACATTAATTTATTTTTAATTAAAAACACAAAAGTATTTCATGACATTACATTATTCTAATTTATTCGCTAGAGAAGGAAAAATGACAAATTATGTTGTATATTGAAAAAAAAAATATTTTAAGGGAGCTTAAATATTAATAGCGATGGAAATGAGAAATAATCAAAAGCTTATTCATTTAGGGGTCAAGTAAATTTTTATTATCTTTAATAAACTTACTTTTTTACATTTTTTCCTCTGAATCCCGGAAAAGTATACAACGTGTTTTTGTATCCCATAACTCTAGGATATAAATCATATTGTATTTTTCAATGAAACTCTGGTACATACCAGACTTCTTCGAGTGTCTAGTGCTAGATTGATGATATCTTCGAAACCAAACATTTTTGGTCGACCTATACTAGCACATTTTGTATTTTTTTTATTTGTAGAATATAACCCTAGAGTGGGTCATAAAAAAAACACGTTGTATAATGATACCTTAGTAGGATGTTTTGTCATTAAATATAAATATATTGCGAATTTTTGGTATGTAAATATGATATTCTTACTGTTATCAAGCCACCGTTTAAAACAATAAACCGTTAGAGGTATATTAAATCGAATTTGGCATAAAAATTGACAACGTATTTTATTTGGCAATGATTTAAAACGTTCTTATACACATTGATTGCGATCCAATCCTCTGGATCAAAATAGCAGCAGTTTTTGCATTCGATTATACATTTCAATAATTTTAAGAATTTTATAATTTTATGAAATATTTAGTATTACTGAATACTTGATTTTTTCCTTTGATTTTTTTTTAATATTTTGGTTTTATTTCGTAGGATTTGGTCTTCAAATACATGCATAACACCACGCCTGTAATCCACGAAGAGTAATGCAGAGGTGTACCCAATCGCACACCCACATTTCGCTAGTTATGTTTGAGTCCCATGTAATAGGGGGCGAGCTTATTGCCACCAACCGGGCACAAGTCCAGTTTCCGTGGCTGCTGCTGAGGAATTCCTGATGGAATAACCCAATAACACTTGGCCCAGCCTGGGCAATGGAACCCAGGACCCGGTGAGCAGTCGATGTCTGTCGAGTGTTTAAAATATTTTATTCTAAATAATATTTTTATATTATACAATTTATTTAGTGGTTTAAATGGACATCTCATATATCAAGAATAAAACGTTCAAATGAAAAATATCACTAACTACGGTATAATATCTAAGGAACTATCTTTACTTCAGGTATCAAGGTGACCACAATCTTTATGTTCATATGAATTTCTTTCTGTTGGCATTTTTTGCAGGCATTATTAACATACATGTTATATACAAGCAGTTACACAGGGTGAATTTTTTAAGTAGGCGTGGGTGGCCAAATCCGAAACTATGAGGAATAGCGAAAAAAACTCAAAGGGGTCTGCAGCCCGATTTTGATGAAATCTAAAACTGTTCCTAGCCAGGAATAAAAAAAAACACACTGTATGATTATATCATTCGATAGTGTCGCTACTAAGGAACAAATTCTTGGAAGTAATAACGTACGGCAAACTAAAGGAAAGAGTATTTTTTTTATAAAATACGAAATAGTTTTGTAGAACTTCGAACAAAATCACTATTGACGCCAGCTCACTTGTAAGTTCCCATCGTCTTATTTACATTTCTTTTTTGTTTTACTATTAACTTTAAGCATTAATAATAATTTGAAATAAGAACATAATGTAGTGAAAATGAATGCGCTGCGGTTGTCATTAATCAATTACGTTCATTTAAAACTTGAAAAACTTTAAATGTATCATTTTCCTTGAGTTTGCCGTATGTCTTTACTTCCTAGAATTTGATCCTTTGCAACGGCACTATTAGATGGAGTAATAATACAGTACTTACATGTGTTTTTTTCAAAATCAACGGGTTTGATCCCTGGCTAGGAATATTGATTTTTCAAAAACCCAGTTTTATTTTTCATCAAAATCGATCTCGAGCCTCCTTTTAGTGATGTTCGCTATTCCTCATCGTTTTGGATTTGACCATCCACACCATCTTAAAAAATTCACCCTGTATATGCTTAGAATATTAACCCACGAAACACACGGATCAGCCAGAGAAACACTTGCATCTATGTCGCTGATGTTTTGTCTCTTTTTATTAACATCGAAGTTGATAAATATTGGCATCTCTATTTCATATCGAACTTGTTTACTCTAGGTAGATACAATATTTTAAAAGTTATGATAATACCTAGGTATAGGCACAGATCATCTTTAGGTTATACTTTCGGTTTTCAGCGGCATTATATTTAAAATGACTGAAAAAATTTGCTTACAATTATTAATTTATTTGTACACTCAATGCTAGCAAATATATCTTAACAGGCAGCAATTGTTTAAATCTCACTTTTCCTATACATAGTAATATTCATATAATTCTCTTTTATTTTCCACTATAACTAATATATAAATAATTATATTTAATTTTTGCTATGATTTGGCTAGTTTTTTGCCCGGCTTCTGTTGCGTGGAGGTTTGAAATTATCCCACGGTAACGTCATACCGGGATAAAAACCTTTATCCTACTCCAGGTCGAGCTCTTTCCTTATGTTAAATTTCATTGAAATACATTTCGCCGTTAAGGCGTCCCAACATCCGGGTCATCCGCAAACCGAAGGTGTGACAAGTAGATATTGATGTTAACAACACTTTGGTCCCATTTCAGTGTTTCAATAACGTCTTCTAGGGCAGCAGGAAAAAAAATAGGCCAAAAGGTATCTCCTTGTCGCACTCCTCTTTAGATCACCATTGGTGCGGTGAGATCATGAAATCTAACCTGCATTGTTGCCGAATTGTACAGCTCCTTAAGAACGTTTACATACCGAGCGTCGATCTGGTAGCAATGGAGAGAGTTAAACACGACCCAGTGCTCGACACTGTCGAATGCCTTCTTATAATCAACGAAAGCTAAACACAGGGGTCGATTGTATTCTGCACTCTTCTCCATTATCTGCTTCACGGTATGAATGTGTTCAATCGTGGAAAAACCACTTACGGTAACCGACTTGTTCAAAGGCAGTCGTCTAGCTGGCGGGTGGGACGATTACAAACAGTTTTGGCAAATAGTTTATGAATTTGAGAAGGGAGAGTTCTAGGACGGTAGTTGCTAAGGTTTAAATGGTCGCCTTTCTTGTGGAGTATAGCGACTGTCGCCTTCTTCCAGGCATTTGGTGACGAGGCACTGAAGAGGACGCCATTGAAGAGTTTAACGAGAACTTGTAACACGGGTTGACCACCAGCACGCAGTAATTAAACCGTAATACCGTCTTCACCAAGTGTTTTATCACTCTGTATTTGAGAAAGGGTCTTTTTAACCTCGCAAGCTATGATATTCGGCAGACTTTCAGAGTCTCGATGATCTTTGGGTGGAGCTCTAAGGTCGTTACCTGGTGATGACGGTTCTGCAGATTTTGAAGCATAAAGTTCTTCGTAGAATCTCTCCACAACGTTCATTAATTTGATAACGATCTGTAACAATCTGACCATTTTCAGCTCTTGGTTAAGAATTTCTTGTGTGCTTGTATTTATTTTCTTTCTAAAGATTTTCAGCCCTCTATGTTGTTCTATTCTATTTGGAATAATGTTTGATTTATGTTGGCAAATGTCCCTTTTAATTCCCCCAACATCTTTAAGGTGTTGTTTTGCATCCTCATCAAAATTCAGGAGATTGTCACAAAAGACATAAATAATTAACTTAATTAAGGTACTTAGTTATTTTAAAAAAAAACGTTCCTTTCTGTATTTGTCAGTATTACAAAATAACCCCCTAACGTGGTTAAGGGAATAAGAAATTGTCGATAATAAATGATTGTGATTGTTTGTAAGTGTGAAAGCATGGTTAGAGGGCGAGGATCAGACGGGCCACGTTTAAAACACGGGTGGTTCACACTTACCGATTTCCGTAAATAAGACAAAAAAAATACGTACCCATTTTATTATTGATTGGGGCCAAAAATAATATTTTTTTTAAACATTGCCCCGCACTTGGAATTTCTCCTATATTGTGGGTGCGTTTTCAAACATTTAAACTCACATACACAAACAACCAGACCCGGAACAACTATCTGTAGGCCATGCAAATATTTATTCCGTGCGGTGATCGAACCCTCAACACGCAGCCCCTGCTGCGCTGCGTATTACTGTCGATCGCTCAACCACTGCGCCAACCGTTCCGTCGATTGTTGTTTATCGTCGTTGCATTAGCATAGTTACCTCCTTGATTTTGACGAGGATGCAAAACAACAGCTTGTTTAATTTATTATTTAGGACATCTTTATTTGTATATTTAAAGTTTTATAAATTTGGATAAAATTGCTTCAAACTCATTAGAAGAGTGAATATATGAGAAATTCTATATCTTAAAAATGATAATGTGTCACAACCCTATCATAAACTCTGAAAACACAACCCTAGGCAACAGAAAACATGGTTTTATACAATCAACTATGATCTAATGATACATTTCTTATATAAACCATTTTATATTTATCTAAATTATCGGATTACATTTTATAGATTTATTAAAAATATTAAAAGAAATAAGAATAAAATAAAAACGCAAAAAAATAACCATTTATTCGTGAATAAAATTGAAAACTAAAGAAGATATAAAATAAAAATAATTTACAACAGATGTTATAGATGTTTGTTTCATAAAAAATAATAAAATCACAACGTTTAGTCATAATATTGTACCTTACAGTAGATATCTACAAAAATGTATATTTATATATCTATTAAGTATACAACGGTATATTTATTTATTACACTTTTCATTGAGGATACTTTCGCTAAAAACTATGTACACACAAAAATATTATATAAATAATTTTTGAAATTATAATATTAAAACGAAAAATTATATAAAAATTATTCAAAAATTGTGCATTATATTGCTAAAATATAAGCTTAAATGCATTTATTTTTTATTTACATATTTATTGACTGTGGGAAAAATTTTAACATTTCATTTTTATTTAACACGTTTTTTTTTATATATTATTTTATCGACAGTATCCACAAAAAACTAACAATATTTAAAAATCACATAAAATCAACAGTTAAAACTTACAGTAAACTAACTACGTTATTAAATTCAAACTTATTCATTACCAATATCGGTAAACCAATTAATAAAAAAAAACATTCACAATGCACTTAAAGCGATATGTTGTCGAATTTACAAAACGATAAAAAATTATCGATACATTCAATTGATTTATCGATACCGATAAATTTTGGAATATCCTTACGTCCACCTCTTACGCGTCAGAGAAGTCCCTCGGACTAACAGGCGCCTTTCCTGAAAGTAGCAAAAATAAGGAAAAGATAAGTAAACTTGTTGATAACTTCAAACACAAATATACTAAAGCATGATGAATATAATACAAGAATGAATAAAATGAAACGATTAAATCACACACAAGTGCGATATCACTGATGTGAAGAAAAGTAATCTATTTATTTAAATGAAATCAAATTGCCACATATCGCCAAATTTTGGAGTGTCCCAACTTAAGTTGTCATCGACACACTAAGAAGAAGAATACGTAAATATTACGAATGGCCCACGGGTTGACTTCTCGCCTCTCATGCACGAGGTTGTGGATTTAAATCGGGACTGGTACTGATTTGACTTTTTCAACGCAAATGTACTTTCTATGCTTATCTTGGACATCAAAGACATCGTTGAAGGAAAACATCGTGAGGATACCTGGACTTTTAATTGATATAAGTCTGAAATCGCCAACCAATCTTGAGCAATTGTGGTGATTGAATGTTAATGCCTTCCCTGTTTGAGAAGAGGCTCTTGTCCTGTAGTGGGACAGTAATAGGCTGGTATTAAAATATTAATCATAGAACTGATGATGATATAAATAAGATGATAATTACAATATATTTTTCTTTTGCTATATCTTCTTGTACCTTTTGTAGTAAGCAAAGACTTATTGTCGGGCCTACGTTGTTTTCCCATACCTAAGTACTAACGCTGTAACATTCAAATATTGTGAAACCAAATGATTTTAAAAGAGTAACCATGGAGTTTCTTGTCAGTTCTTCTCCATAGTAATCGACCAACCCAAACCATGCACCTTTTGTCAACGTTTTATAAGTGCCCACGTAGGCCTATGTAAAATTAAATATTTTGATTGATTGATTGATCATATAGATAAAGTAAGTTGAATACAGAAATCTAAAGTAATGTTAATCACATGTAGTTGTAAAATATTAAAAGCCATACTTAGATTTATGATTTGAGAGTTAGGAAGTATTCATGCTATACGTAGTATTAATAATATAACTATTTCAAATGAAGGATGAATAACGACTTTTTAAAATGAGGAAATAATAGGGTAGTAAATTAGTGGTAAAGATAAAAGTGATGTGATGAATGAAGTGAATAGTTAGATAATCGTAGTTAACGGTATGGGTAGACAAAATAAACTATGGAAGGACTCTGTGAAACATCATAAGGCTAAAAAGAGCGTGACAACTGAGATGACCATTTAAAAACAGATGTTTATGCAAGCCCGGAAGACAGAAGAATGTGGTGTGACGATATAATCTTTTGGGATAAACATGGCCACAGATCGCACTAAATAGAAAGGTGTAAAAGGCAAAAGGGTCGGCACTTGCCTAGCAGAGGGACACAAGAAATGGTAATAAAGAAATAGAAGAGGAATGATGATGAATGTTAAAATAAACATAGTGTTAGTAAATTCCGTACCATAATGCACAAGCGCTAGTGCGGTGCAAGCCGGCTACACGTTTGTTGTGTACCTGTAAGGTTAGTGGGTAAAACACAAATAGGTTAGTTACAGGCATATTAGAGGTAGAAAGAGGAGTACAGCATGTCTGATACAATTGTATGGGACAGATCATAATTTTTATCGATTATGATTTGTCCCATATTGTTGGTGCCATAGAGAAAGTTGCTTATGTTGATGGTCTGTAGCACACCTTTAAATAATATCACAATTCTGAGACATGCTGTTTAGTTTGATGGTTATTACAGATATAGGTTAGTTACGGGCACTGAAAGGTTAGAAACATTAAGGTTAGCCAGTACTAAAAAGAGGTGGGTTGCTTGTCATGAAAAATTGGTTTGGAAAGACTCAGGACTACATAACTAGGCAATAACATAAAAGCAAAAATTAACTACTACTGACAACTAAGAGATCTAAGCAACTGATTTTAATTTCTTCCACAATGAATATGAAAACACGGGGGTGTTTCAAATCAGTCTCTAAGTTAGATGAGAAAATCAGAGCAGGAACTAAGACGTCATCAATTTTAAAAGCATACAATTTAGTTAAATCATTTGCCGTCAAAATGTTGATGATCATTGTGATCAACCTTTTCGAAGGCTTTACTTAAATCCAAATTTCGAGACAAAGAGTAAAAATGTTAAGTGACAAGCAACACCACGCTAATTTAAAGCCTAAGCCATGACAATAAGTACCTGTCGCGTGGAGCAATGACATCCTCGTCCGATTCGAGATCGTAGAGCTCGTCCCGGATGTAATTTTTGTTGGCGAAGCCTCCCATGTCCACTGTAAACAGAAAAGAGAAAAATGTTTGGTGGATATTGGTATTTTCATGAGGAGTAGTTCTGTTTTCATATTGATGAAAGTCATTCTTCTGGCGGGTTTTCGGCCATAGTTACCAATCACAGCGGAGACTAACCATCGATCTAAACCATATTTTAGTACGCAAGTGTATGCGCAGGCACAAATCAGATGCACTCTCTCTTCTCTCACTCTCATAGTCCGATGGGAGATGGTTCGGCAATCCGACACGACCGGAGAGAGATCAGAACCAACGGCGTGCTTTTCAAGGCCCGGTGCCACAATGTCAATTTCTAAACTATGGTCTGCTTCTTAAGTTAAGTTTTTAACGGAAAAGCTCAGTAAGTAGTAAGTTTTGCTCAGTCAGACATTACCACCACATCGACTAATCTGAGGTCAGAGTTTTTATGCCGCCTGTGGGCGTCTGATTTGGCTTTACATGCTAAATGAAAATATCTATATGGAATGTTTGGTTTCCTCACGATGTTTTCCTTTACCGAAGTGAGCATAAAACTATAATATCGTACTTTGCGTTGTCTTTCTCATCCTCTTTTTAACTCACCTCTGGTCGAGTCGTCGTACTTGTCATCAGCCCACTTGTAGTCATTCTCGGAGTAGAGCGGGGGGAGCGTCTGATGAGGGGTAGGGTACAGGTCTAGGTGGCGCTTCTCGTTCTGTACGCTGTCCGTGTCGCCGTATGCTTGCATCCTGGAAGGGGAGAAGGACGCTTTAGTATGTAGAACATCATCATCATCTGCCTAACCTTTTCCCAACTATGTTAGGGTCGGCTTCCAGTCTAACCGAATGCAGCTGAATACCAGTATTTAACAAGGAGTGACTGCCTATCTGACCTCCACAGCCCAGTTAGTACTGGGTAATACGATACCCCTTGGTGAAACTGGTTGTCAAACTTGCTGTTAAAATTTATTGGACTATTTAGAGTAGAATTTGTTACGATGTCGAAGACTAACAATGCAATCAATTTGATTTTAGGGTACTATAGGGATTTCGATTTAATTAATTTTAATATTTTACTCGTCGTTACCATGATCTAACTTCAAATCAAATGTGCCTTACATGTGTGTTAACTTTACAATAATCTCGTATTAAATTAACTATCAAATATCAATTTAGTTAGTAAACAAGATTCAGATTCACTATTTGGAAGTAATTGTTTAACACTTTCTTCGCAACAGAATCTCTTCATATTTGGTGTTTTGTCGAGGTGGCCTACCATGACGTCTTAAATCAGTATTGTTTTAATCTTATTCTGGAGTGAGAAAAAGATGGCCCTAGACGTCATCTATAGCTCCGTCTTTTTCCCACACTGGAGTGACACCAACCCGCACTGGGCCCGCGTGGTGGATTACAGCCCACTCCCTCTCATAGGAGAGGAAGCCTGTGTCCCAGCAGTGGGAACATTATAGGCTAATGATGATGATGATGGAGTGACATTAAAATTAAAACAATACTGCTTTAATTATCGTGACCTCTTAAAGCTGTACTGTTCCCAGATCTTAGTAAACCAATCCTCAAAATCATATTTCAAGGAAATTGTAAAGTTAGAGAGTAAAGTTCCACTCCAGCCTACCTGGTATAATCCTCGAAGCAACTGAAGCGCCAGAGTGCGAAAGCGAGCATGGCCATGGAGATGAGTACTCCTCCAGCGATCACCAGCCACACCATCAGCACCGTACGGTCGTTGGGGATCGCGTACTCCTGCAAAATGTGGGAGAAGAGGTAAGACGACATATAAAAACAAAAACATCTGCTTAGCTTTTTCCACAACCATGTTGGTGTTGGCTGTTCAGTCTATCTGGATGCAACTGTTTACATGAAGCGACGGCTTATCTGACCTCCACAACCCAGTTAGTACCGAGTAATAAGATACTCCTTGGTAAAATTGGTTGTCCGACTTCCGGGCCACTGACTACCTACGACTGTCAAGAATCTACAAATGACAGCCGGGACCAATGACTGAACGTTCTTTCTGAGGATGCATTCCCCTTTCAGCACCGATTTTAAGCACACCAAAGATATTTCCATTTCAGCACCCATCAATATTTGTATCATTGCCGCTAGTTCTACTAAACAGTTCTACGATTTTGTACCTCCTTATTTCGTAAGACCAGTGGGAATAAATATATTCCCGTTACTTTTACCGTAGAACTGAATGGTAGAACTAGCGGGAACTGACCAAATTTTGTTCCCACTAGTCCTAGGGTTTGAGGTGGTACAAAATCGTAGGACTAGTGGGAAAAGATATTCCCACTAGTTCTAATGTAGAACTGTTTAGTAGGACTAGTGGGAATGATCTTAATATTTTAGATTGGTGCTCAATCGGGAATAGAACAAAAAGTCAATTTTATTCCCTTTTGAGCACCTACAGAACACGTACTGGGCTCATCCATACCAACATTAGAAATGAAGCAAATCTATAGGACGATCGTGGTGGAGAAGTCAAGAAAAGTATAAATCATAAAAACAGGTACTATTAGATAGTAAGAGTCAGCTCATGATCTTGGCAGAAGATTTAAAGATACGAGATAAGTATGATGAATACCAAAATAAAATGGTGTGAAGTGCATGATAGTAACGTGACTGTATTTCTAGACCTCTCTCACTCTCGTGTCACTTCAGATAATGATAACTCCATTTTATCATTATCTATAGTGGCCAGCTAGATGGGTCGACGACCTTAAGAGGAAAGCCAGCAAGTTTAGCGCGCGAAATTAAAATATTCTTACGTTTTTTGCAATTTTACGGTCACTGTCACGTTTTATGTTAAATAAAATAATATGATTGCGATCGTATATAGTTATAGAATTATAATCACACATACACCCTCTAAATTGATTAATCCTATTGAATGACTTATTTACGAAAAAGTCAATGAAAAAAAAAAAATTGTCAGGGTTGTCTCCTGACGCTTCCACCTTAGAAAGTTGTCTGGGATAGACTGGTTGTGGATGCTGGAAAGAGGGCTGGTCTCAGCTTGGGAGAGACCTAAGCTTTCTATATCCTCACGGAAAGGAGGCATGTCTCCCAAAAGTGTGTACGCAACGCCTCGTCGACTTCAGGTGATGCAACATGCGTGTTTTGCATTGGCGTGAGTACCGTCGCGTCGGCGTTGCGTCGCGGTACTTGTGGCATGCTCTAAGCAATTTCATTGATTTGTTTCCCGCTGAATCGCTGTCAGGACATGTTTTCGCTTGACCGTTTAGGCCGTGGCCAAGCGATTATAGCGTGGGTATACTAATGCATACCATAGTAAAGCAGGACTCACCGTGATGCCCAACGAACGCAGCCTCTCAGAGAACTCCTCCTTGATAATATAAGATGTCCACATATCGTCCAGCTCCTCAGCGCTAAGTCTGGGCTCTTCAGGGTCCTCTTCGTAGTGGAGGGGAACCCCGAAGGTCAGCTCCACGCAGTTCTCATACTCCGGCCACTGGATGTTGCAGACAGCTGTTCTGGTGATCTGTGTTACTTCGTACCTGGAAAAATGGAATAAGTAATAAGAAAAAATATAAATTTTATACCTTTTTGTCTGCATTGACTGACAGATTTATTCCACGTATACAGCATGTATTAGACATACAAAACATATGTGTGTATTATTACATATAAAACAAGCTGCGGACGATCCCAAATGAATTGGCATGAGGACAAGAGAATTATGATACACAGCATGCATATGATGCAGCATGTATTATAAAGGTGTGATATATTATATTGTAGGGGGTGATACGGAATAATTTGTATAATTCTATATATAAAAATATCTTAACCTTAAATCTTTTTCCCTTTGCCATGACTTGAGAATGACATAAGAGCGTTTATACCCTTCGGTTTTTATACAAACTTTCAAGACGTTATTTTCCAAAATGACTGAACAGATATTAATGAAACTTCCTACGCATAAGCAGTATACATAAGTCTAAAGAGTTACTAAAAAACATTTTCGAAATGTCTTTTAAAGATGAAGATAATTGGAAATTTCCGATTCTATAGATAATTAATAATCGGTCTAATTTAGCTGTAACATTATTTTTCGAAAATGTTTTTTAGTAACTTTTTAGACCTATGTATAGTGCTTATGCGTAGGAAGTTTCATTAATATCTGTTCAGTCATTTTGGAAAATAACGACTTGAAAGTTTGTATGAAATGCCGTAAGGTGCAGTAAACGCTCTTAACCAATTTAATTCTTCTTTGTTTTTAAGTGTTTTCTAAAACGTTGTAGAAGGTTCTTAGGTAGGTAGTAGGTAGTAGGAGTATCAGCTAGTAATAAATAAAATCTAATCGAAAAAGTAGTCTTTTTCGTGAAAAATAGAAGGAAATCTTTTTAGCATGCTAACATTTCTATGAATACTTTAGCCTTGTACATAATACAGCTGAGGTCGAATTTCTTTGTTATTTTATAAGACAATGGAAGAGCAAACCATTATTCTTTTCTAGACTAGACTAAGCTAGAAAATAGTTATGTTTTTCAGTCATATATCGGTTGTATATTATGTAAAAGTATCTAGTTTAATGTTTTGGTGTAAGCATAAGAAGAGGACGCTTAAATCCAGTAGGAACATAGCAGATGCGAAGTTTAACGATATTATCTATACTCGTTGGTCTAGTGTACTGCTGAGCATGAGGTCCTTGTCGAATTCCGGGTCGGGCAAAGTCAAACACCGTGTCACCTCATCACGAAGCCGTCAACCAAGCATTCTGTACATGAAACTAAGTAACTTTACGCAAAAATTATTGCTGGGACTTTTTTTTAGGGGGTGTAAAATCACATTTTGTGGTAGAACTCAATGTAACGCACTCAAAACATAGTGCTGATGGACGGATTGAATAGTACGGGGGTCGTGGAGGTGTTTAAAGTAAAAATCTTACTATAAAAACTTGTATTTTAATAAGTACTTGTCAAAGAGTTGGAACTTTGACCCCTAATATCTCCGTAACTAGAAGGTTCCCAGGTATGGTGTAGAACAAAAAAATGATTGCAATGACAGGGAGAACCAGTGCCTTTCGGCTTCGTTAAGAGGTGTTTTACACCCTTTATAGGGATTTTCCAACATAAATTTCTCAGTAGCAGCCACGGAGTCTAGATTTGTGCCTGGTTGATGGAAATAGGATCCCCCCTATTACATGGGACTTAAACATAGCTGGCGAAAAGTGGGTGTACTATTAACCTTCTGGGATTACAGGCGTGATGTTATTATTTATTCGAAAGTTACTCCCTTGTCACCCCTTAACAACTGAACGTATTTCAATAAGATTTGGTATACAGGTAGATGGCGTCCCCTGACAAATAATTTCCAACCTCGACACGTTATTTGTAATAAAAACTATTATCCCAACTTCCATACTAATATACTAATACTAATACTAATATACTAATACTAATATTACTTATTACTAATATTACTAATACTAATATACTAATACTAATACTAATACTAATACTAATACTAATACTAATATACTAATACTAATATACTAATACTAATACTAATATACTAATACTAATACTAATACTAATATACTAATAATATTATAAATGCGAAAGTCACTCTGTTTGTTTGTATGTTTGTTTGTTTGTTTGTTACCTTTTCACGACTAAACGGATGATCGGATCTTAATGAAATTTGGCAAGAAGATAGACTTCAACCTGAGGAAGGACATAGGCTATATATCATCACGCTACAACCAATAGGAGCGGAGCAGCAATGAAAAATGTTGCGAAAACGGGGAAAATGTGACGCAGACGAAGTTACGCGGGACAGCTAGTTTATAATAAACGCAGGCTAAGTCACAAATAAACGTAAGAGAAAATATGAAATGCGTAGGTAATATAAATGAATGGCGCGCTGAACATAAACAAAATCATCGACAAACGTGTTCATCCGATCTCGTAATAGATCAGTGTTTATCGCTTGTACGAAGGTCATGGCTTTATGAATAATATTTCAAATACATCTTCGAGAATCACGTCTTTGGAAATGTAAACTAGCTTGAAAATATCGGTAAAGTTAAACCGTAGAAATTTGTTTTCAGGGGCGTTACCATGACATCTTAAAGTAGTATTGTTTTAATGTCTGTCTTCATTTTTATTGTTGTTTGACTATTTAAAGCGCCTGTAACTGGCCTACTTGAAATAAATAATTTTGATTGATTGATTGTCACTCCAGTATGGACTCACCTCCATCCTATTACATATGGGACTTAAGAGCGCACCGAGTTTCTGGCGGTAGGTATCTATGCGTTCTGTGTATGTGAGCGTAAGACAGACGCGCGTGACGCTCCGGGAAGAGTGATGGCTCTAGTTATATGGGTGTGGTTCATATTATTAAAATCTATACACATTTTGAAAATCTAAAATGTATACGTTATAGAAAACATGTAGTTTTGTTATTATTTAAAAGCTGATGACCTTCCGTGAAGGTTTTACGCCGTACTGAGGATTTATTTTCTTTTTTAGAGATTACTTTGACATTATTTTCTATCGAGAAAACTACAAGTAATCGTGTTTCTAAAGTGTATGATTTAAACAGTCAATCCTTGAATATCTTACAAATTAATTTCATAACTAACGGTTTAGTAATAACGATGCAGCAAGGGATCATACGAACGGAATTATTTCGAAATTACGTATCGTTCCCTCGGCGCGCCCAGGCGAAATGTGAGTACATTTTTGCCTAGACCTTCGAGGTAACAGGCGTGATGTTATGAAAATTATCTTGCATCATGGCAATCACTCTCGCAATAGTATGCAATTAGTTTACATGTAATTGTGCAATAATTACTTCTTTGTTGATCACAAGGGTAAGTAATAATAACCAACTTCTCGTATATGTTTACTGGCATATTTTATATTCTTGGCACTTGGCATGGCTAAACACTGAGGAAACTCTCCTATACAAGTATTGCAGCCAGTTCACAATTACCTTCTCAAAACAATAATCTAACGGTGACCTTATAGTGACGGTAATAACTACCATTTCGATTTTGACTGGTGATGTGAAATTAGAGGAAACATCTGTGTTCAGACTGTAGAGGAATAGTAGACGAAAAGAAACAAAAAACCGAGGTATTATTCAGTACACTTCAACCAACTTATCTTTGCAGGTGGGAAAACACAGAACTGAAATAAATGTATCAAGTTTGACATAACGATGCATATTTTTTTGACAATGCGCCACATCGAACTGCTTACTTAAAGTGGTCATACTGTAAGCATGATTTCGAAATTCAAAATGTAGAAATGTCAACGATGATTGATAAAACAAATGAGTTCATTTTGTGTGAACATTTGAGTGAGTTTTGAAGTGAAGTTTTTAGAGTAATTTAGATCTACTTGACTTCTATTATCACCAAATAGTCAGCAACAACAGCGATATCTGCTATGATTATCTCTTGTACCTGTTATTGAAATTGAGAGGCCCGTGTTTACAAGTCTTTTACTGACAGATTAGATATGATTTACTATCTTTTAGACGATATGCATCGTAGGATGCAAAACAACACCTTGTATACAAAACATGATTTTTGTATTCCCTGAAAGGGTAAGCAGAGATGTTATGAACTCACATTTCGCTTATCAAGGCGCTCTCCCTCAAAAATACTTTATATTTGTAAATTTTCCCTTTGATTTGACAAAGAAAAACTTGACCGAACAAACTATAAACTTTTTATAATACACCATGTGATATTATGTTCAAGTCAAAACTATATTTCGGAACATTTCTTTTATATCTTACCTACCTACTTGCTTCTGCTCTCTTAACACGGAAACATACTTACGTGCGTGGCGTGTCGTGTCGCTTTTTTCGGGTTTTTTATTCGGTTTCATACATCGTTGCGACACGACACGCCATGCAAATATGTCCCTAACCATATTAAATGTATGAAGCCGATTTGCTTCTGGCGCGTCACGACACGCCACGACACGTAAGTGTGTTTCGGCCTTTAACCTAACAAGCGTCAATTATTGTTTGTGTGATAATACAACCATAATAATCTTAAAATACTATTCAAGCAAGCAAGCTATTCAAGCACCTAGGTACTGTCCCGTGCACGAATATATTCCAAACAAAATTCAAGAGCATTTTATCTCGAAAAGAATTGCAACTTTAAGAAAAGATGTAAGAGTATTTCATAATGGCATGGGTTCCAAAATGCTACGTTCCTAGCTAAATAATAAAAATCGCACGGGATCTTCGATACCCCTTGGTAAGACTGAATGTCAGACTCTCGGCTTCCAACTACTCGTTTAACGACTGTCTAAAATCTACAAATGACAGCCGGGACCAACGGCTTAACGTACTTTCCGAGTCACGGAGGAAACTCGGTATGTAATGATGGTCACCCATCAATGGACCAACCTTGACAAGCACGGCTTATCCTTGAAGATCGACCCGTGCGGCTGTTATTATTTAGCCTCGAGCTACTCTGCACCTAGTAACATAGTCTATAATTATGTAACAGAGGCGACTTAGTAAGTAATTAAGTGACGCTAGTGCTGCACTTAAATGAACTAGTTTTCTTGCATAATGACGCACGAAGATAATTATGTCAACTTAAAATTATTTGTTAGTAAATCTGTATAGTATTATTCTTAAGAGGGTTTACGCCTTACGGCATTTTATAAAAACTTTCAAGTTCGTATTTTCCGAAATGATTGAACTGGTTTTAATGAAACTTCATACATCATCATCATCATCATCATCAGCCTATATTGTTCCCACTGCTGGGACGCAGGCCTCCTCTCTATGAGAGGGAATGGGCTGTAATCCACCACGCGGGCCCAGTGCGGGTTGGTAGATGTCACATGTCTTCGAATTTTTAGTTCTAGGACATGCCGGTTTCCTCACGATGTTTTCCTTCACCGTTTTGAGAGCAGCGGTGATGAAATAAATTACACAAAGTAATGCGCCTGCCTGGGTTCGAACCCACGACTTACTGCTCGTAAGTCGGGGCTGCTACCACTGGGCCACCGCTGCTCTCGCTGAAACTTCATACGCATAAAATATGCAGAATACATATAAATATACGGAGTTAGTAAAAACATTTTCGAAAAATTGTGTTAAATGTAAATTTATAAAAGCTAAATTAGATAGATTATAAATTTAATTCACAGAAACAAAAATTTCCATTTTTTTTTTAAAAGACATATCGAAAATGTTTTTCAGTAACTTTTTAGATCTATGTATTCTGTTTAGGCGTAGAAAGATTCATTAAAATCGGTTCAGTAATTGCGGAAAATAAGAACCTGAAAGTCTGTATGAAATGCCGTAAGTGAACGTGCACGTGAACGCTAGTTAAACGGATAGTCTAATAATAAGAATTCGTCAATTCACTGTTTGCATGCCTTAGTTAGGGTAGTTAGTATAGATCACCTTTTTTTTTTTTTTGCGGTTGGTAAATCATCAAATGACTTCTCCCGCTCTGGGCGGAGCGGGAGGGAGTGTCAGACTTGTACTGACTAAAACCCACCCATGTTCCCTCTTCGCCCTTTGTGTTCCAGGGCCGCGGTATCTCTTTCGAACAACCAGCAGCCCTGGCAGGCATCGGCCCTTTCGGACCCCTTCCGGTTTGCTGACATCTCCTTGAGGCGCGCGTGGAACACGTTCGCGCCGTCGACACGGCCTGTCGTCATGAGACGGACGGACGGTGAGCTAGCCCATTACTCACCGTCCACAGGCTCGCGCCTACGGTGGCCGGGGGCCACTGGTTGCCCCCCGACGCCCGGAGGGTCTCCCGCGGCGGCTGGGACGTGAGGTTCTCTCCCTCTCACGTTCCGCCACCTCCTTCGCTAGCATGACTGTTTCGCAGAAGAAGGCGACGGCTTCCCATTCCCTCTCGCTCCGGACCATGGATTGAACCAGGGCCGGACGCGAGAGGTCACCGCCGCCAATCGCCGCTACGAGGACACGGCGGTGCTCAGCCCAAGCGGGGCAGAGCTCCACGGTGTGCTCCACCGTGTCCTCCGGCCGAACCTCGCAATGGTAACACCCAGGCGTTTCCTCCCGCCCGATTCGGTGCAGGAACCTCCCGAAACAACCGTGTCCGGTGAGGACCTGCGTCAGGCGGAAGGTGAGGGTGCCGCCTCTCTAGCCACTCCTCAAAGAGGGGACTTATCGCCACTATTGTGGCGTGCCCTAGTATATATCACCTTAATTTTAACATCTGGAACTTGTATTTACTTTTTGTGCAAATAAAGAACTATTCTATTCTAATTCAGATGCGATCTGATCTCTGACTTGAGAAACTGAAAGAGACATAAATGATTTTAGAACCGAATAATATCCTGATTGAAGGGTTGCGGAATTTCTGGATGAAGCGTGGCTTACCAAATTACCGAAATAAATATGATTTATGTGAAATTCTAGCTACTGGTGATCAGAGTTTGTAACTGGTTAACTTTTGAGTAGCGTCATAGCAGGCGACAGGCCATATGTTTATTTGGTCATTAAAGACGTGTGGTGCATCTATTAATGACGTAATTAACCTCTCCGGCCCGCGCGAGCCCATCGGGGATCGCGCCAAACCCTCCGTTGAACCCCGGCGAACCCAAAAGGGACCGCCTCGTACAAGCAAACTTAAACCCTTATCGTACGTACAGTAAGGTTCTAATTCGTTTGTAAAAATTTACGTCTCTGGCCAACTAGAGTTCGATTAAAATGAAACCAAACATACCAACCTAACAACTGCACAAAATTATTAAAAAAATAAAGAAACGCGTCTTTGTCGACTGTCAAAATGAGTCATGGCGGCCAGTGTGGAACGGTGGTGTTTTGTTTTGGAATGCAGTGAAATTTTTGTGTTTTGTGTTGTTAAACTTTGGTAAGTAAATGTATAGTATGTTATAAGTGTATAATGTAACTTTTTAGATAGTCATTTGCTGGAAAAAATATCTAAAAATTATGTTTTTGACCCAAAAATTTCTCCAAAAATTCCTTTGTTGTGAAGTTCGTCAGTCGAAATTGAAAATATGAATTTGACTCTTTTACAATGAAATATGGTCTTGGAAACATTAGTAATAAGCGAAAAAATAGTGATAATTCATAATTTCATGCATTCGAGGCATATTTATTCATATTTATTGATATTTCAAGTATTTTCATGCATTGAACTGCGCAGTTAGAAA
Organism: Cerastis leucographa; assembly: GCA_963082945.1. Classification (NCBI taxonomy): domain Eukaryota; kingdom Metazoa; phylum Arthropoda; class Insecta; order Lepidoptera; family Noctuidae; genus Cerastis; species Cerastis leucographa. The sequence continues at coordinate 783,594 of OY720369.1, read as the reverse complement.
ATGGCCGATTCTAATAAGACGTTTGAATTGGAATCTTGCAAGAATAATTTATGTAGGACTCCTAAAAAACACTGTCATTAGATTACTTGTATATTTGTTATGTTAGATCTAAAGTTTCGTGTAAATTGATTCAGTAGTTTTACCAAAAAAAAACAAACTACGACAACAGTATGTTTGCGGCGAGCTCTCTGAATTCTATGCGATGTTTATAATTCTCAAGTAGTTATAAAACAGTTGTTTATATTGTACTACATGGTCACGTTAATCATGAACCCGAAACTGTTTACCGCTTGAGATAAGAGCTAATAGAACTCGCGCGATAAGCTTTTTATGAGCGCAGGACACTTGACACGCTCGATGACGTCATTGTGAGGCCGGATGGGTGTTTTACCGTTAGAGCCGGAAGGTCGGAGAGGTTAAAGTTCAATTACATCATTATTAGATGGACTATACGTCTCAAACTGCTTTGTAACTGGGCATTTTATACCTATACTGATATTATAAAGGTGACGAGTTTTTTTGCTTGAACGCGTTAATCTCAGGAACAACTGATCGGATTTGAAAAATTCTTTCAGTGTTAGATAACCCATTTATTGAGGAAGGCTATAAGCTAAAATCATCACGCTACGACCAATAGGAGCGGAGCTGCAATGCAAAATGTTGCGAAAACGGCGAAAATGTGACGCAGACGAAGTTGCGCGGGACAGCTAGTACCAAATAAACATAAGGCCTTTCTTCCATGGGCTGTTTCCCTCCAAGTAGCTTTAGTAAGTGTGTACAGACGCCACAGCAAATCAAGCCACCCCAATCTGTCAAATTTTCTCAATGAACCTTCAACCTAATTCTTAGACAAAAAAGTTGAAAATCTACTAAAGAAATTTGACAGATTCCTGTAGCTTGTTGTGTTGACGAAGAACATAGACTCCAAATTATCTATAGACATAACAAGATACTTATCAACGAAAAGTCACTCAAAATGTCTTTCACTTAATACAGTTCACTATTTCTATTGTTTATCGCAGACAAGTTTATCAATAAGCCCTTATCATTCGACTGGGGCTTATCAATTCAATGACATGAATATACAATTACTTTACGACATTATTTTCCACTGTTTTGTACATTTGGACATTTTCCTAAAAGGATTATGAAAATATACTACCTTAATACACTCACACCTAAGTTCAATAATCCAACTTATCTACACCTCTGCCTATCCCTTCGCAAATTATAGGTCTTATGTTAAAACCAAAATCATGACACATTTACTTATGTCAAACTAGTAGTGCTCACAAATCCATATAAAAAAATTAACTAACTAAAACCTAGCCAGAGAAAATACCTACAAATATAAATAATATCCATTAATATCGGACAATTACTTCTCGAGCTACAAATGCACTTATAAACAGACATACATAAATAACTGCTACTTTAGAACACGCAGCTTCGATGCTAACACCATACGCATCGCTGCCGCAAAGCAGCATGGCTGACTCGAAGTTCAAAAGGGCACAACTGCCAGTGAAAGTATAGGCACGCAAGACATTTTTGCTTTGTTTCTTTCTGATGGACGCAATGCGATATCACGTAGACCTCGTCATGTTATGCGGACGTGAGTTACAAGGTATTAAAGTTCTAGTAGATGGAACTTAGGGTTTATTAGAAAAAGGGTATTGCGGGAGGCCTATTTGCAGCAGAGGACTGCAAAGGGCTAAGTTTAATAAGGTACTATTAGACCAAATAGACGACCTCTAAGTTTTAGAAAACAATCTACTACCCGTGACTACGTCAGCGTCAAAAAAAATATACTCTGGTACGCGGTGATAGCGTAGCTTTTCGTCAGTGAAAGAATTTTCCAAATCGAATGTTATAGTTTCGGAGATTACCTTACATCTCAATCTTCTTGAGATTACATTGAAACTCTAAGTATAAGCTAACACCAAAAGAGAAACAGAAGAAATTGCTTTCATAATAGTAAATAATAATTTAGTAGATAACCAAAGCGAAGTTAATACTACCGTTAATAATTATAAATGCGCTATTTCATGTGACAGATAAGAAATACGTCGCATGTTTGCTAATTGCACTACAAATCGGTAAGATAAGGCTGGAACATAAAAATAAAAGCCGTTCGAAACAGAATAAAAAAAAATGAATAATTAGAATACTCCATTTTATTGCAAAACAATCAGCCTGTAACGTCCCCATTGCTGGCACACAGGCCTCATCTCTATGAGAGGGTTTGACCTTATAAAAAGACAGGCCCGGATAAAACTGTTAGGAAAAAGAATTGTAAACAAAATGACGAAGTTACAGTCTCAGTCACAAGGCATAATAACTGTGAAAGGTCTGTTGGTGCCCATTCCAAAGTGTAAATTTCTAAAATCATGCGAAAAGGTTTCAAAGACTCACCGTGAAAATACTCTTCTAGATCCTTAATAAATATTTTATAGCTTATATTCTTATATCTGTAAATCTAAACATTTATACTAAATGAGACGGATTTCATCTATAGTATGAGGAGTTTACACTTATCACATCTAAATTGTCTCTCTGATACTTTTGTTACTCTGTGTCCAGTCTTAACATCCATCGCGATATGTCCACGTAGGCTTCAAGTATTGATGCCAAAATCTACACAATCGAAAATGTACAGAGTAAAAAGTTATCTCCCAATCTCATACAAGCTTTTCTTCTGTAAATTTCACAGGCTGGTTGACTACTTCGATTGCATTGTCGGTTGTAATATCAATCTTAGTGTCATTATTATTGAAGTTATCTTTCTTTATAATATCTACAACCACCTCTTCAGGAGTCGATTCATTGTTATTACTCGTCACTAGTTTAGGCTCTTGGAGATTCAGGTCAGTTTTCTTATTGGCACCTTTTGTGCAGTTTGACTTCAGTTCATTATTGGCTACTTGAGGATAATGGTGCAGTATCGCAGTCGTGTTAAAAGTAATTTTACCGTACTTAACTATCTCTGTAGGTCGTTTTGCATAACTAGTACTAGGCACAGCTAAGTCTATGCTGTTCTCAATATCATTATCAGGAGTATTAGCAGCGCTGTAATCTCTCGTCTCTTCAATAAGACCTAAGGCTATGTGTTTACTCTTCTTAATATTCTCCATATAACTATTGTGAAGGTTCATATCTACAGTGTTATTTTGTTTTAGTGGCAACGAGTTTGGCAGCCGGTGTTGTCTGTCCTCGGCTGTGTATCACAATTGTTTCTGATTAGGGTTCTTGATTATTTGGTCGTTAGCCGCGGCGAGTTCGCGCGCGGCGTTTGTTAGCTATGTTTGAGACTGGACCATAGATATGCTGGTTGTCTCAGTGACAATGGTTGCTGCTGGGAACTCATCAGTAGTGGAATCATAGATTGGGAACTCACAGCACATGACAAACTTCAAGAATCTGGGAACTTCCACGTAGATTGCCGGTGGGATCGGTATCAAGGGCGAAGTCGACGCCTTATAATACAAATAATCAGGATTATCTCTGTATTTTTCGTCCGCCGATCGTTCGAGCAGTGGTATGCCTGATAAGAACAGTATGATTGCTGTCGTAAATAAAGGCGATAGTATCGCGATCCATTCGACGCCATTTATTACGTTTAAAGATATTATGAATATTCCCCACCAGAGTACAACCTCACCGAAGTAGTTAGGATGTCTTGACAGCCCCCAAAGTCCATCATTACACCATTTCCCTTGGTTCGCTGGCTCTTGTCTGAAGGCAAACTTCTGTAGGTCAGCATAAGTTTCAATCAACAGTCCTATGATGAAGATCCCCGCTCCAGCAGAGTCTAAAGTCGTCATAGTCTTCGGCGACTTTGGAAACGAGTGATGAGGCGAGTTCATGATAATAACGGGCAAACTTACAATATAAACCCATACTGCTTGAAATGTGTAGAACACTGCAAATCTTAAAGTATTGCTCTTACGATCCTCAAACTGTTTATCTCTACCGATATGATAGATTCTATAGATGAGGTAGCCAGATAATCTGACGCCCCAGAGGCAGACGAAGGCAGTGACCATCAACTGTCTGCTGTCATAGCTTTTCAGGTGGGACCCACCTTGCCCGAGAAAGAAGGTAAGCAAGGCGATAATAATAAAGTTAGCCCCACCAGTGAAGTCAGTCACTTTATCATTCTGGAACAACGAGGCTATGGTAAAGAACAATATCTGCATAGCCACTGTCACCATCGCACTGATGGCGAAGTTGTTCCTATCTATCAAAGGCTCCATCCTGTGTATTTGACACTAAATTCTGGCATCAGGGAACGTTCGAATCGATTCGTCGCAATGCTGCATTTTGGAATAACACTCTTATTTTCAGCATCTTAAAGTCTTTTCTGTGCACATTATTCACTTTTGACACTTCGATCACACACTGTTATGTTTCTAATGTATTTACTATTAGTTTTTGTATATTATTTCGTTTAAAAGCGGTTTCGTAAGCTCGTCTCTTGAGCTTTACTGAAATAGATTTGACGTTTCAACCGCGCGTGCGTGAAGCTCTCTCGCGCATGCGTGCTTCGCCCCCTCTCGAACAAGAATTACTTATTCTTTATTTATTTTTACATTCATTCAATCTTTTTCTGTTTTCTTTAAAGGTTTCTGTGTCATTTAAAGTTTTCTTTAACAAATTTTGTGCAGTGAATAGGTATTGTTATTCAAATTGATACGTAACTGGGACAGAGTGACGTAGAAAGCCGAGAATAGAAACACTGCTGTCTGTACATATTACTTGTGTATATGTAAAGCGCATAGTTCAACTTTGTATGCGACAATGTTGAGAGTTCCGCATTTAGAATAATTGGTTCATTCTATCTTAACATCGTTTTTTCGTAGAACTGTGAGCATATTTAAACAACAAGATGTTCATTAGCAAAAAAAAGACATACTTGTTTCAATTACTATAGAAGTTCTTTGAATGTAAGACTTACAGGAAAGTATGTCGTTTTTTTATTACTCAGCAACTGTAATATGGAGGTCAGATAGGCGTTCGCTTCATGTAAAATACTGGTAATCAACTGCACTCGATTAGACTGAAAGCTGACCCCAAACAAATTTTGTAAAAGCAGATGATGTTTCAATTAGGTATGTCAATTTCTTGTTACCCCAAATCTTATTCAAAGAATTGGTTAATATTATTGTAACTTTCAAGTACAACCATGAGTAATTTGACCGCGGTAATGACTTTCCTGTTTTCTATTAAGTATCTAAACATATTATACAAATACATAAAATTGAAGTTTCTGTTTTGTAATATTAAAATAACCGCTTATTACTACATGCATGTGAATGTATATACGGTACATACATATAACAAAATAACATTTTTTTTGTTAAATCTGTCGGTTTGTCCGTCTGTCTGTTTGTTCCAGCTAATCTCCGGAACGGCTGGACCGATTTTGACGGGACTTTCACCGGCAGCTGATGTAATAAGGAGTAACTTAGGCTACTTCTATTTACGAAAAATTCTAATTACACGCGGACGAATTCGCGGGCACAGCTGGTAAGGTCTAATCTTTAATAACTTTATTATTAATAACAAGCTAAATTCATCGGTAGGGCCCAAAAGTTCCTGCTTTAACTACAAAATTTGGGATTATTATCCAAACGAAAATATATTGAAATAAAGGGAGACTATGATATTGAACAAAAATATTACTTTTTACTGAGGGTAATTAGAGAAAACTTCAGTAATTTAGTATCATGATAGTTTTGTAACTCTGAAAATCTAATGTGTGAAGGCCGGAAATATTTGGACGTTCCTGATATTTTGTTACCACAGATCTTATACAAACACTTCGTTATGAATGTATTACATTAAAATTATTTAATTTTCGAGTGAAACCATGAGTAATGGTATATATGTATAATCTATAATAACTTTGTTATTAGTAACAAACTGACCTGATGTTCTGAGAAATGTTTTTAGAACCAAATTCCCATAATTGTATAACGGATCGCTTGAGTCACTTATTTGTACTTAGTATTATCAAAGTACACTAAGATCATCATCTGTTTAACCTTTTTCTTAACTATGTTGGAGAGCAGCGGTGGCCCAGTGGTGGTAGCCACGACTTACGAGCAGTAAGCCGTGGGTTCGAATCCAGGAAAGCGCATAACTTTGTGTAATTTATTCCATCACCGCTGCTCTCAAAAACGGTGAAAGAAAACATCGTGAGGAAACCGCCATGTCCTAGAACTAAAAATTCGAAGACATGTGACATCTACCAACCCGCACTGGGCCCGCGTGGTGGCTTACAGCCCATTCCCTCTCTTAGAGAGGAGGCCTGCGTCCTAGCAGTGGGAACATTATAGGCTGATGATGATGATGATGATGAACTATGTTGGGGTCGGCTACCAGTCTAACTGGATGCAACTGAATACCTGTATTTTATCTGACCTCCGCAACCCAGTTAGTATTGAGTAATAAGATAGCCATTAGTAAGACTGGTTGTCAGATATTCAGGCTACTGACTACTATAACTACTGTCAAAGATCTACAAATGACAGCTTGGATCAACGGCTTAACGTGCTTTCCGAGGCACGGAGAGAACTCGATTTGTAATTGGTTCAAAGTACATACAGTTATTCGGACCAAATTCTACTGGCAATTTCAGTTCATAATTATCAATTTTAAACAAGTCTATCTAGGTTGTTTTAAGTTAATTAGTCAATGAAACGTGTGAAGCTACGAGACTGTTTATTTTTAACTTTTAACGATCGGTTGACTTTATAGGTAGGGTCAGAACACACTGCAGGCGTACATAGGGGGACAAATGTCAGGGAACACGTGGGGCTAGGGCATCGGTCCCACCGCCGACGAAGAGCGACATGCTATCTTCTTTTTTCTTGGTCACGAAAAGCACGCACGGCCACCAAGGTATGCAAAACCAGTATATTTATTTATTTTAGTACATGGAGGATTTACAGCTAATAAAAACAAACAAAAAAGGGAACCATAGTCACCAGAAATCCCATTACAAATCCTGTGAGGATTTATACAATATGTTTTCAAAGTCAAAGTCAAAGTCAAAGATTTATTTGTAGATAAATATGGTTACAAAAGTTCTTACAATGGTAGTATTAGTAGCTTAACATATTCAATCATAACATAATGACATGCAAATTTTTGGTATAGGTAGAATTCGAACATTAATTTAATTTATAATCAAGAAGTTCTTTTATATTATAGAAGGGATGCTCAATTAACCACCTGCGTAAAGCCCTTTTGAAGCGGACCATTGGAAGTTCTTTAATTTGGTTAGGAATCTTGTTATAGATCTGAATACACATAGGATAACAACTTCGCCTATATAGTTCCGTTTTTATTCTTGTAGGATTTATTAATCTATTAGGATATCTGGTTTTAAAGTTACATTTATCTCCCAATTTTTCAAACATTTCAGGGTGAGATTTGGTAAATTTACATACTTCCTCAATATAAATACCAGTTAATGTAAGTAGTCTAAGTTTTCTAAACAGCGGTTTACAGGATGTGAGTGGGTCTACATTACAAATCGCACGTATACACCGCTTTTGTGCGATGAAAGCTCTTCCGAGATGCACCGAGTTCCCCCATACCAGTATACCATAGCGCAGTATTGAACCAACATATGCATGATAAGCCTGCAATGTGGCTTGTCTACTTGTAAGATTAGATAAACGCCATAGAGCATAAGCAAACTTACTGAGTTTTCCACATATCATATCAATATGGTTAATCCAAGAACACCTTTCATCTAGAACTATCCCAAGAAAAGTAATACTATCTGATTGTTGTATTTGTTTACCTTTATAAGTTATGTTTAAATCCATTTTAGTCCAGTTTTTGTTTTGAAATTGTACATATTTGGTTTTATCTATGTTAGGTTTAAGGTTATTCTTTTCCATCCAAGTTATTATTTTGTCTACGGTGCTATTTATTTCTTCATTATAGTTTTCTTTAGTTTTAGGGATAATTACGGAGACATCATCTGCAAAGAGTATGCAGGGATGGTCAGTTACTTTTGTCAGGTCATTGATATATAGCAAAAAGAGAGGGGGCCCCAAAATACTGCCCTGTGGAACGCCTGTGCCATTGTAACCTAATTTGGATTTATATTTCTGTCCACCATTTTGATTTGGTTTATCCACAGTAATTTCTACAACTTGCGATCTGTTTGTAAGGTAACTTTTTAACCATGCATTTGCTTTACCGCGTATTCCATATTTATCACATTTTTTTAGGAGTAGCTCGTGCGATACAAAGTCAAAGGCTTTTGACATGTCAAAAAATACAACAGTAGTCGGAATCTTCTGGTCAATATTTTTGGTAACTAGGTTAATTAAGTTAAATGCCGCTGTGGTTGTCGATTTTCTTTTTTGGAATCCATGTTGATCTCGATTCAAAATTTGGAACTTATCGATAAAATTTATTAATCGCGCATGCATGACCTTTTCGTAAATTTTTGCTAAAATAGGCAACAAGGCTATCGGTCTGTAATTATCAACAAGTTTTCTATTTCCTTTTTTGTGTATTGGTTTAATAGCTGTCATTTTTAATTTCTCAGGAAACACTCCCGTGAATAATGATAAGTCTAATAAATGTACTAGTACCGGAGTAATGATAGGGCCTATGTATTTTATAATCCTTGTAGGTATTTGATCATAACCTGTTGAATTTGTATCCCTGAGAGATTTAATTACTTTTTGTATTTCGTCATCATTGGTGGGCATTAAAAACATACTAGAATGAATAGGATCAATGTCATAATTATTAGTATTAATGTCAAAATTGTTGTTCGTCAAATTAATATAATAGTCATTTATATAATTGGCAATGTCCGTGGGGCTTGTTAATGGTCCGGTTTCAGTTTCTATCTCCTTAATGTATGATTCCTGAATTTGATTATTATTATTGGAATTATATTTTATTAAGTCCCATGTTGCCTTGCATTTATTTTTAGCCCTAGATATGTAGTTTGTATTATGAATTTTTTGTGCTTTCTGTATACACTTTTTAAGTAATTTATTATAGTTTAAGTATTTTAATTTATTGCCTTTATCAGATGAGAAATAGTATTTAAAACGCAAGTCCCTTTTAGTTTTAGCTGATTTTTTAATACCTTTGGAAATCCATTTCGTATATTTTTTCACTAGGTTTATTTTGATCTCGATTTTAGGGAAACACAAATCAAAGAACATGACAAGTAAATCGTGAAACAGATTAAACGCATTGTTAGCTTCCTGATTAGAAAAGATATCAGTCCATTTCAAATTTGATATGCAGCTAAAGAACTTTTCTTTATTTTCGGCGCTAAAATCACGCTTATAAATTGTACGAAAGCGTAGAGGTGGAACTTTATTGTCTATTGGTATGGATATCATCTGAGCCGTTTCGTGATCTGACAGTCCCAGTGGTATAACCTCACATATTGCATCCTTACAGTTACTTATTATTTGGTCCAGACATGAATTTCTTCTTGTTGGTTGTTTTATATGTAATGTTAAACCAAAATTATTCACAATCCTAGTTAATTCGTCTGTGCATTTTTTGTTTCTATCGATTTTTCCCCCCAAAATATCAATGTTAAGATCACCTACTATCACTAATTTTTTTTTTGATTTATTTCGAAGGTTGCATAACATTATTTCTAAATTACGTAGGAAAACGAAGGGGTTTGAGCTTGGCGTACGATATAAGGCTATTATTATAGTGTTATATTGTAAGAGTTCAACTCCACAACACTCAAAATCATTTTCAGATGCATATTTCTTCAATTGCGTCAGTATTTTGTACTCAATGTGATTTATGCAGAATATACAAACACCGCCTCGCTTTTTATTCTTTCTTGAGTACCAGTCTCCTAATTTATAGTCATTTAAGGCAACGCTGCTCTCCTCACCCGCTTTAATAAAAGTCTCCGTCAAGCATACCACATCAATAATCAACCCTTTATTTAGAAACGTATCGATCGCAATTTCTAGTAGTTCTTTTTTACTTCTTAAACCCGCAATATTTTGGTGAAGAATATTTAATGAGCGACAATTATTAATATTAGTTACGTCAATGGAATTTACGTCTTCTACCTTACTTATCTCATTATAATACACTTTTTTTAATGATCGACGTTGATCATAGAGCATTTTAGGTTTAGGTAAAGCATTACTAGTACCTGCGAAAAAAGGTACTGTTCGGGGTGCTTTTACAGTTATACGATCTTGTTGATCGGTAAGTAGGCTTCGTGTCTAGGTTTGTAGTAACATAATATGTGGGCAAATCGGAGCATTTCGACAGAACTGTTGGTTCTTTGCTGAAGTTAAGATATTTGTTTTTATAATCAATTGTGTCAATCAGAACGTTCAGTTTATGACAAGTATTGCTATGAGTACGTAAGAAGTAGCAGTTTTCATTATTTTTACATATCAGTTCTAAATTATTATTCAGTAACTTTACATTTAGATATTTATTTTCCAGCACACTTAACACAATAATTGGGGAACTGTTATATTTTCTTATAAACATATATAATTCATTTATCATTGTAGTAGGGTTGTAGTCATTTTCTCCTACACAAATAATAATTTTATCACAAGGCTTACTTGACAACTCCGTGTTTAACAGCTGCTGAGAGATCGCATAGTATTTTAACATTCCTTCTGCGCAGTACCTTTCGTATGAGCTATTAGATCTCAACTCAAGTAGGCGTGTAGTTAAACCCGTAATTTGCTGGGTTCCTAGGACATGTATTTTCCTCTTCAGATAATAATTATTATTGCTTTTAAGATATGAAGTATTAGTTTTAATAGATTTTTTCTTATTATGCTGTATGGTAGTTTGGGTGCAATCCGCGTTTAACTTCTTCAGTTTTGTTTGTTCTTCCGTATTTTGTGTAGTAGTACCGATGGTTAAGCTGGATTTTCGAGTCTCATTATGTAGTGTGTTTCTAGGTATTTTTTCCATTTCAGGTTCAAGATGCAGTTGGTTACTTAAAATCTTTGATTCGTTTAAGTTTCTTGATTTTCGCTTTGGAGTATTAATTTTTGGTGAAAATATTTTAGTTAAACTAACTAAACTATTAATCTTGGTTTCTTGATTTTGTAGTCTTTTATCCAAATCATTTTTTTCTAGTATTAAGTTTTCAATTTCCTTGTGCGCACTCTCTAGCTTTTCCTTTAAATCTCTGACGGTTTCCTGTAGATCAGTAATTTCTTGGCAATTCCATGTAGATAAATCGGGTAAACTTCGTCCAAGAGCATGAGAGTCGGTGGATAAGAACGAGTTATCTTCAAAACTTGTTGTAGAGGCATTTAAATTAGTAATTCTTCGTCTAAATGTTATATTATTATTGATGTTTTCCATGATGTCAGTGTATAAAATTATAAAAATATACAAAAACAAAAACAAAAGTAATTCTCTTCGTTGAGACGAAGTAAAGAACACTTTCGTGTCGTCAGAGACACAAACACAAATCTAACCCAAACTCGAATTTAATCGAAGACAGTTTATTTTCAATAGCTGGATGAAATCGCACCGCATTTTGTTTCGGACTGTACAAACTTTAGGAAGAGGTAGTTTAATCTATTTTATCAGTAAAAATTTTCTACATGTGGGGTCGGAACCCAGCCCCCTCTGAATGGTAGACTTTTATGTGTTTCGATATGATAGACTTTAATGAAGATAGCATACTAAAAGTAAATACTGTAACTTTGGGATGTAAAGCCCAATCGTCGTAAATTTATCACTGATCTTAATTTTATCATTGATTATCACTCCAAATATCTACAGAAAAAAACGTATTGCGCAAAGTGTTGTGCAACGTGTTGCGAGTTGCGTGTTGGACAAGGACAGAAAGATGATAATGAGAGGTACCCTCGAGTTCAATGACGGTCAACCACTTTTCACTGTGAAGGGTGAAAGTTAGCGCGGTAGTACCATGTCGGTTAAAGAGATACATAATAGGGGATGATCACATTTTTTTTTCTTTGTCCGTCGGGTTGTTTATTGAAAAGTATTGGACACGTATTTTTTCTTTTTTCACGTGGTCATAAGATTACGGAGATATATTGAGTTGAAATGGCGCATGACGTCACATGTAGGTAAGTTTTATACCTACTTGTGACGTAGTGAGCCCCCACTCTCCAACTTTAATGAGTTTTAACTCAGTATTTTTTTATATTTTGATAAAACAAAAAATACGTGTCTAATATTTTTGTATTACCTGTCTGACGGACAAAATAGAATGTCGTTTTCTTTACCCAGTCCGCACCCCTATTATATCAATGTTTGACCGCTAACAAAGATATTGAAATATTTACGAGCGATAGACGGGACAAGACGAAGAAAATCGTAATCCAATGTTGTGTCAAACTTGTTGCTACTAGTAACAATTCGGAATGTGTGGTTGAAAATATTTGTATGAAAATATCACTCCCCATCCGCTCTTAGATAAGTCTTCTAAATATCTTTGATCGCTGACTACTCACACCGAAGCCGAAGGCGAGAACTCTGTCTAACAAGTAACTCGTTTTTATTTGCTAGCTCTATACGCTTCTCGCTAATCGCCGGCTGTGGGACAGGTGACTACTGTTCTATCGTAGTTCAGTTCTGATTGGGCATCATTTGACAGTGGTCTTTATATTTATGAGTATAAGGTTGCTTTTCGTTTGCTGCCACTGACAAGTCTGTCAAATGAGAGGGATCTTTATTTTCTTTGAGATAAAGTGGTTGTTCGGTTGCTGCTGTCAGTCGTGAACTGTGTAGTACTGTGGGTTTGTCATTGCCCCAATATATCACAGGAAAAACAAATGAATGAGGAACAGTGAGCAACCCAGTTTAGTAACAGGTGATACATTTCACACATCATTCGTTGCAAATTGAACCGTATCTCAATGGGTTAGGTCACACGATCCGTGATTAAATTGCAAGGATTATAGTAGTAGATGTCTTTGTGGATGAGTTTGTCCGAGGAAGTACTACCACACACGAATGCGCGTCAATCATTGCAAGTTAAACCTTACGACACTGACATAAAAGTCACATCATCCGCATCCGACAATTGTAGCAAATAAATCTTTTTGTAAAGGAATTTTCTGAGGAAGTACTAACACCAACAAAATATGCGTGTCAATCATTGCAAATTAAAACTTACAACATGGACATAAAAGAGATATCATCCGTACTAGACAATTCAAGGAATTTTAGAAGTAAATCTTGTTGTGATGGAGTTCGTCCGGAACTACTTCACAAACCTATATATACCGCCAACTGGAGCTGAAGAGCTCGTGGCTAAATAATAACAGCCACACGGTTCGAGGTTCTTATCTTTGAACATTTCAGTACGCATTTGATTAGTATTCAGTAAAGTCATTTTCTGTTAAATTATCATTATATGAGGTCATACACATTTTTTCATTAAAATTATAACAAGCAAAATGTTGATTTTTAATCTGTAATTAATTAAAATCGAGTTTTATATGATCTAAATCTTACCGATATGAAAACATAGTTCTAGATATCGACATTACAAATCTATGAAATCAAATTCCTAGGAATTAACTCACAGAAATATAAATATCTATGAACTAACTAATGTTTAATGTATTTGTAAAAAACCTATCAGATAACTATCAAAAAACCGGCCAAGTACGAGTCGGACTCGCCCACCGAGGGTTCCGTACAAATTCACTTTTGTTATGCGCAGTTTGTTTTTTTCCCGAGATAAAGGGTCTTGACAGACAGACTGACAGACGGACCACAAAGTGATCATTTAAGAGTTCGGAACTATTACGGTGCCGAATCGTGGACACTCACGGTAGGGTTGGTCCACAAATTTAAAGTCGCTCAACGTGCAATGGAAAGGGCTATGCTCGGGGTTTCTCTGAAAGATCGAGTTCGTAACGATCCGACAGAGAACCAAGGTGCCATGTCGATAACATAGCCCACCGCATTAGCACGCTGAAGTGGCAATGGGCCGGCCATATAACCCGAAGAACCGATAACCGTTAGGGTAGACGAGTTCTTGAGTGGAGACCACGGATCGGTAAACGTAGCGTAGGACGTCCTCAGACTCGGTGGAGCGATGATCTTCGTAAGGCGGCTGGCAATAGCTGGATGAGAGTGGCCGAAGATCGTGCTCAGTGGCGTGTCATGGGAGAGGCCTATGTCCAACAGTGGACGAGTACAGGCTGATGATGATGATGATGAGGAACTATTTTGTACCTGTACTGTACACACGGCGACACAAAAACAATACATTTCTAGTATAAGATGGCTTCGCTCTCTATAGATTTACGGTACAACAAGAGATCCGCGTAAACTGGTTTTTATAGTTTGAATTGTCGTCGTGCGTACCCTACTTATATGTAAGTATATATGAAAGATGGCATGTAAGTATATATGAAAGATGACGTGGAAGTATATAGAACTGTTAATCAAAAATCAATTAAGACTGTTACTTTATATAAATACACACACAAATATAAACTTTTATGTCTACCACTATCAATTGGACCCTGGTTCCAATTTTCTTATTCGTAACTAGAGGTCAACATAAGCTAGTTAAACTAAATATTTGCTATCAACAAAAAAAATACATTTATTACAGTTTTATCGTTTCTTTGTTTCGTCTTCCGTCCGATAATCCAACGATAACTTATCTGCACTGAGTCATCGACAAACTTGGAACACTTTTCGCTATTACGATGTTAAATTTTTATTTTTTAATATTGCACCAGACAATGACGTATGAAAACGTGTTGCGCCAACCCCAAATAAAAAGACCACGGGGTCTACTCTCTAAGTCCGTCAACGAAAGTGCGGGTCCGTCCGTAATTAGCTTTATATACATCGAAATGAACCCTGCTCGCTAATATTTTCAGATTCATCAGTTTTGAAAACACATCGGGAGTAAGGACAAACTGTCCAATCGTATTGTCATTCATTTTAAGTTCGGGCCCTTATCGAATCTTATGTCCGTAAGTGATAAGGAGTAGGAAACGACCGTAACTTCGGCCAAAACTACGGATTTCGTGCTTAGAGAGTAGACCCCTGGGCAGGAAGATGATGAGATGATGATGCACCAGACAATATAGTAAACAGCTGTATTTACATCACGGAAAGCATTATTAATATAACACCCATAATATACAAGGTGTTTTTTTGCAGCCTCGTCAAATTTCAGGAGGTGGTCACAAAAGACTTAGATAATCAATTAAAATTATGGTACCAAGTTAATTATTAATAAACGCTGATTTTTTTGGTTTTTTAAGTTTGTCAGTATTTCAGAATAACCCCCTTAACAGGGTTTAGGGAATAAGAAATTACTTAAGACTATTATATTATCGAATAAACGTTTCAGATTGTTTGTTTGTGTGTAAGCAAAGTTATAAGGTGAGGATCAGACAGGCTATGTTTAAAACACGGGTGGTCCACACTTACCGATTACCGTAAAAAAGAAAAAAAATACCTACCCATTTTATTATTGATTCGGGACGAGAATCATTAGCATAGTTACCTCCTTGAATTTGACGAGGATGCAAAACAACACCTTGTATAGCCCTTTATCTCTGGAGGCTTTTCTTAGCGCTCGTCAAATGTTTATCTTTTTTTTTTTTTGTTTTTTTGTCCCAAATGTCTAGTTTTTAATTTGATTTATTTTTGTATTTATTTAATTCTAAGTTTTTGTTTGATTGCTTTTTATTTTGTCATAGAAATTGTAACATTTTATTAGGGGAGGACACTGGCTCCTGCAACACAGTTTCAACTATCGCAGGAGTCAGGGAATCCTATGTACCGTGTATAATGTTTTTATGTCAATAAATAACTTATTATTATTATCTCCTTTATTCATTTTAAAAACATACATTTTACATTTTTAAATATTTTTACAAAATTATATACAAAAACATTTAAAAATATAAAAATAGTAGCCCACTGGCATCGGGAACAGGGTCCGAGCTACCGGTGGTCAGGGCTCTTGAGAGAGGAACCTCCTAACAATACGTGCCGTGTCCAGAAGTACTGTTTTCTGAATCAAGCCCTTGATCCAACTGCCAAGCGAAAGACTCCGTAGATGTTGGTCGAAGCTTTTGGCTATTAAGCCATTGGCCGACACGACTATCGGCACAATGACTGCTGTACTCACGTCCCACATGTCGACAACCTCGCGAGCCAGATCTAGATACTTGAATTGTTTATCTTTCTCTGCTTTCACGAGGTTCTCGTCATGCGGGACCGTTATATCAACAATCATTGCGCGACGCTCCAATCGATCTATCAACACAATGTCAGGCTTATTGGCAACAATAGTCCTGTCAGTGATGATAGGTCGATCCCAATACAACGTGATATTACCATTATCGAGAACTGGGTCGGGCGCATACTTATAGTATGGCACTTCTGATTCCACAAGGTTGTATTTCAAAGCAAGTTGCTGGTGGATAATCCTGGCAACAAGGTTGTGTCTATGCAAGTACTCTCCGTTAGCCAGACGAGAACACCCAGAAACAATGTGTCGGATCGATTCTCCCGGACGGTGGCATGCCCGACATATGTCAATCGTGCCATCCTTTACAATGTGTTTCCGGTAGTTATTCGTCATCATAACTTCGTCCATTATTGCACAGACAAAACCTTCGGTTTCCCCGAAGAGGTCACCAAAACGGAGCCAGGATACGGACGCTAAGAAGTCTACATCGGGCCCATGTAGGGCCTGGTAAAAGCGTCCGTGAAGCTCCTTGCTCTGCCATACCTCCTTGCGATCATTAGTGTCTAATACTACAGGCTTGCGCCAGTTCTCGTTACCCAAGAAGAGCGGGGTAAGGCCCTTGTCCACTGATGCCACATCTCGGTGCATCCCCGCGTCGGCTTCTAGGAAGTATTCCCTGAGACTGCATACCTCACGGTTGTGCAGGGTCTTAGCATTTAAGAAGCCACGACCCCCACACTTCCGCGGGATATACAGTCTCATCATCGACGACCGTGGGTGATGCATCCGATTTGCGGTCAGCAGTACGCGGACTCTCCTATCCAGGGCATCAAGTTCTGTCTGAGTCCATTTGAGTATGCCAAAAGAATACATCAAAACCGGCATGACCCAACCGTTGAAGGCGCGCACCTTGTTTCCACCTGACAGAAGACTGCTTAGCACCTTATTCAGGCGGCCAAAGAAACGTTCCTTCAACGATTGTTTCATGTCAGCACTATTGATGCCTAATGCTTCCGACATACCCAAATACTTGTAGGTTTCTGTTGAGGAAAGGGATCTAAGGTGTATGGAATCCGAGAGGTGAGTTCCCACGGATTCCATAATCTTCCCTCGCTTCACATGCATGACTGCACATTTGTCCACACCAAATTCCATCCTGATGGCGCTACTGAAGGTTTCTGTTACCTTCAGTAGCTTCATCAGTTGCAAATTGTTGGGGGCAAAGAGTTTCAGATCATCCATGTAAAGAAGGTGAGAAATGACCTGACCACCTCTCCTCAACCGATAACCTAGACCTGAACCCTCTAGCAGTGTGCTGAGAGGATTCAAGGCTAGGCAAAACCACAATGGACTCAAACTATCACCCTGGAATATACCACGCTCGATCTTTATTGGTTCGCTGTTTCCTTGTATCTGTCGACATCCTGGATAGCGAAGGACAGTTCTCCAGCGCCCCATACATGACATCAAGAAGGTACGCAAAGTTGCATCTACTTTGTACAATTCCAGCACCCTCATGAGCCATGTATGAGGCACCGAATCATAGGCCTTCTTATAGTCTATCCAACATGTAGACAGATCCTTTCGGGAGCGGCGAACTTGTTGGGTAATGGCCATATCAATGAGGAGCAGCTCCTTAGTACCACGGGATCCGTTCCTACATCCATTCTGAGAGGGAGACATGATGGAATTGTTCTCAATATGTTGGTTAATTTTAGCTCTCAAAATGGATGTAAGAACTTTATAGACCGTTGGTAAACAAGTGATAGGTCTATAATTTTTGGGTTCCGCAGTACTACCTGATTTATGGAGCAGGTGGGTAATGCCTGTCGTCAGGAACTGGGGCAGCGACCCTGACTCTAAGGCTGATTGAAACTGGGACGCCAAGCGAGCGTGCGATCTTTGAAACCATTTGATCCAGAAGTTGTGCAGTCCGTCCGGCCCTGGAGATTTCCAGTTAGGTAACGGACGGACTGCACGAGCTACGTCTTGGGGGCTGATGATAATTGCCCCCATTTCTGGTATTGGATCACACGCTTGTTCAACCTCCCGGGTCCAATCGCCCTCAGTGTGACTGACAGGCACCGACCAGATGCTGCGCCAGAACGAACACATGGCGTCATCATCCGGTAGACGTGTGTCAGTCACACCTTGGTCTGGTCGTTCCCAAGCCCTATATACCCACCTTTCATCGCTTTTGAATGTGCGATTCTGAGTGTATCGCTCCACTCGCCGCTTGTACCTACGAATACGGCTTGCCCATGCACAGATCTTCTGCTTCAGAAAGTCGATACGCTCTGTGACGCAGGCTAAATAATCACGAGAACTAATGTCAGTTCCCGAGAACGCCCGCCTCACAAAGCGCATCACTCTAGGACGAGTATTGCCCTCCCTGAAGCAGATTAACTTGCCGATGAGTACTCTAGCCTCACCGATACGCCGCTCAATCCTGCATTGCCAAGCTGGAACAGCTAATTTATTATTATTATTTATTTATTCTTGAGTATATCTTTTTAATATTTTAATTTATTATTTGTGTGTGCTAGCTGACAGGTGACATTAATTTGATGTAATGGATTCTTTGTTTAAATTAACTTGAACAATATTGTATAGAATCTGGTTCTTCTAACCTAACAGACAGATGTGTTGCTGGGGAGTTTGTTCCGCCACTTCTTCTTCCCAGTTAAAACACTAGGAAGTGGCGAAGGGCGGGCGTTTTGGGGGACTGTCTCTTGTTACTATGACGTTCAAAAAGAACTGACTATCAGCCTAATTTAAATAAATGACTTTTGATTTTGATTTTTTTGAACATCAGTATTGTAATCCCCGAAGCGATGGGCAAAGGTGTACATTATTTAACACAAGCTTATGCCCGCGGCGTCGCCTGCGTGGAGTTCAATAATTGTCCCACGGGAACATAACATCTGGATAAAAAGTATTCCATGTGTTAATTCTGGTTATAAACTACCCGTGTGCCAAATTTCATCCAAATCCATTCAGTAGTTTTTGCGTGAAAGAGTAACAAACATCCATCCATCCATCCATCCTCACAAACTTTCGCATTTATAATATTAGTAGGATTTTTCCAAATAAACATTATTTCCTTCCTTTTCTTTCAATTCGCCAATTACATTAAAACTGGCCAAGTGCGAGTCGGACTCGCGCACGAAGGGTTCCGTACCATTATGTATAAAAAGGAGCAAAAAAAATCATCTTTTTTGTATGGGTGCCCCCTTAAATATTTATTTTATTCTGTTTTTAGTAGGCATTTGTTGTTATAGCATCAACAGAGATACATAATCTGTAGAAATTTCAACTGGCTAGCTATCACGGTTCATGAGATACAGCCTGGTGACAGATGGACGAACGGACGGACGGACAGCGAAGTCTCAGTAATAGGGTCCCGTTTGACCCTTTGGGTACGGAACCCTAAAAAGTGAGATCACATAGAAAAGCCTAATAACACCTGCTGGCCTACCATGATGTATTAAAAAGTTATTGTTTTATACCTTTTCTAGTGTGGGAAAGAGATGGCGCTAGACATCCTGTATAGCTCCGTCTCTTTCTCACACTGGATTAAGAGTAAAACAATACTGCTTTAAAGGTGCGTACAGACTATATAACATAACATGTTATACAACATTGCTATATAACATGTTTCAGATAATGTAGACACTGAATGTTTTAAAACATGTTTTAATAACATGTTATTGAAATATACAACAATGTTATATAACTCGACATTGTGGATAGCACTGAAGAACGACAAACGACAATGGTTATATAACATTGTTATATTGCATTGTTATTCTAATGTGTACAGTATTGTTTTATGTTGCAATGTTGAATAACAAGGTTACATAAGGTGGACGTGTTATAAAACACAAGTTATATAATATGTTACATAGTCTGTACGCACCGTAAGACGTCACGGTAGGCCAGCAGGTAAACCTCTCATGCTTATCAGAAGGCCAATGAGACAGTCGAAAAATTAAGCACAGTTCTAACAAATACACTTTATCTAAAAATGCATGAAAATTATGAAAATAAGTTTGTATTTTACGTTTTAAAATGAAAAACACAGTTATAGTATTTATTTAACGAAGCATAACATCACGCCTGTAATCCCAGAAGGGTTAGGCAGAGGTACCTAATAGTACACCCACATTTCGCCAGTTATGTATATGTCCCATGTAATAGGGGGCGAGCCTATTTCCATCAACCGGACACAAACCCTCCATTGCTACTACTGAGAAATTCCTAATGGAAAAACCAAGTAGCACTTAGGCCGACCTGGGAATCGAATCTTGGACCTCATGGTCAGTACTCGCGCTTGCGACCACTCAACCAACGAGGGAATTATTATTTACTTGCTCTTGAAAGTATGCAAAGGTCGGCTGAAGAAACGATTACTCCATGCAATGTGTAAGAAGTATTATTTACATTTTGTATGACGTACAAACATATAAATATATATTCATTTACATAACATGTGTAACTAGGTGATATTCATCAATGTACACTTTTACAGTTGGTTGCGAGAAATTAGGTATGCGATGAGAACGGACTACCGCGAAAAAACGATTTGGAAAAAAATATAACCGACTTCCAAAAAAACATAAAAAAAGTGATAAATGACTTTACTTTCAGAAGTCGGTCGCAATAAAGTCAATGAACCAAAACAAAAGTCGTTACAGAGACGATCTTTTGGCAATATTTGAAAGGCTACGTATTATGTACGAACTACACAAGCATGCATCATAGGTCTGATGCTACTCAACAATCCTACATATATACTACTACGAGGAAGCAGAGTTTTCCTCGAAAGACGTCGAAGTCTATGCGTCGAATTTTAAAAATAGATTGTCTATCTCGTCGAGATAGAGTATTTAGTTTGTAGGTTAGAGACACCGCCCTGCAAAGCTAAATTTTTCTTCTCTCTCTCTATTCGAATCACTTCTGTCTTTTCTTACAACATCTGTGTACTGTACAAACAAATAGAAGCGTCAAAAACTTACGTAGTATTCAGACCCAGTGTGATGTTGTTATCCCTGATGTACTCCTTGGCTATATCGGCCAGCAGCTCCCGGAACTGCTCCCTGATCTCTTGGAACTTGGGCAGGGTCAGACCAGCCAGGTTGAGGGTCAGCGTCTCTTCGGGAGCGTTCGCCACTGGCTCGGCTACCGGTTCATCGTCAGCAAATGTTGGTAGAGGCTCTGGAAGAAGTAGGCAGTTTAAATACGGTTTTGTAACACGTATTCAGTACAGCATCACACGTAGAATTTTTCAGCAGAAATGAGCTGTTTCATATGTTTTGACCGCAGGATGCATTTTTATTGGAAACAGCAAATTTTCTACGTGCAGTTCGGAATGAAGTACCTACTGAATATGTCTGATGTCCTTTCTACCCTTCATGCCGGGTGTATAATGACCCATAACGAAGATGAATGTCATTTCTTTTTTCATTTCTGGACCATACTTCGGATTTGGAACGTTATGGTTATAGTCCTCCTGGCTTTTTGTCGTAATGAGTAATCTCACATGAAGCAAGCCGTGAAATATCAGGGATTAGTAAAGCATATAAAATCTTATGTCAATCCTGTAAAAAGTAGTTGTTGACAAACGTAAGACGTCAGATCGATTGTGACATGTCTGCTTTTGCTCAAAATACTACCTAAACGAACCTACTCGAGGGACGATTTTTGAATAGTCGGATAACCTTGTTAGTGATGTTCTGGACAGCTCTGTCGTTTGCCACATTAAAGTCCTAGACCGTACAATTTGTTGTTCGGACAGGAGAGAAGGTGTGTCATATCCTGTGTTGAGGCTCCACACTTGCATTGTTCTCGCTCCACCTCGGACACAATGCGATGATACCCTTGAATGATGCAAACGATAGAACCGTCCAGGTTGCTACGTACAAATTCTGAGTTGACGATTCCAGAAGAAGAAGAAGGTGTTGTTCTTCAAAAAGGTCTGGCGACGTATAAAGAAGCAAAAGGAGGATCAATCGTCAATAAATAGATGTTGAGATATACTCACCAATCAATTTAACGGTAAACCTAAAGCCTTGTTTCAGCTGCCATGGGGTTTGAATGGAGACGAATCGCACGAACATTCGGTTAACATCTGTAAATCTGTATTTTCTGACTGAGTTCAGGTGATGGGTGAAGACCAGGCCATCTTTGCCGGAGTTGTCAAGTCCACCTGTGAATAGATCAAGGATATAGCTTCGCAAATATCGATAGTGACTTTTGAGGTGAAAACTAACTATCGTAACTAATTACTTAAGTTTAAGATGTAACCATATGCAATAGTCAACAATTTGAACGAAGTATGAACTGGCATAGAAAGAATTTTATCTTTTGAAAGTTCTAACTTAAAGCAATTACTGAACTACAGAATACAAAGTAGTATCTTTAGGTTTTACTCGTGTAATCACTATAGATACGGGTGTAAAAGACTCCAAATAAATTAGGATAAGGGAAAGAGACATTTGGAAAGAGAATGATGATGAATAAAACTGCCAGTTGACATTTAAATGTCGTAAATATTGAAAGTGCTATTGCATGATTTGAAACTTCTGATGAGACAACAATATGATTGATGTTAAAAACAAAATGATTCATAATTGATGTACCTACTATGAAACCTACACTTATTATCTTAAAGTTCATATAATTCAAAACATTGAAATTAATAATCCTAGTATGAATCAGAACTAGTAAACTAATTCAAATACTATGTTTAAAATTACCGAAGTGACTAGTCGCTTCATTGAAGTAATCAAATCTATTCTGATATTTGATGAAAGTAATTTGTAAGGTTGAATATAGGAGCCAAAAACTCTTTCACTAATGGGTCGCTACATTATAGTGTCATAGGCTATTTAACGACATTCTCGTGGGATAACTTCCGACCATAAGGTGAGTGAAGGGATGAATTAAAGTCTTACCTGGTATCACAAGTAGGTAGTCGCCGACGGCGCCGTGAACGTCAAAGTCGGTGATGTTCATTTCAATACCCTGTCCAGGTCCATCAAAGATCCAGTCAATAATATTGCCAGTAGGGTAACGTTCAGGAAATCCTGGTGAAGTAACCTCTTGAGGTTCATCCACAGACAGAGTTATATGAACAGGTGCTACATGCTTTGCGAAACTCTCAGAGTTAACATCAAACTCGTCTTTGTGAGCAGCCACAAATTGGGTCACAAGCTCGTCGAGCTCAGCGCTGTTCAAGTCATCGATCATTGCTGTTTTTTGTGTAGTTTCTTCATCAGAGATAGTAGTTTTCGCTTCATCCAAATCCATGGCACCTTCTTCCTTATATTTGTCGTCGACCAAAGCATCATCTCCATACGCTTGCGGCTCCTTGACATCGTCAGCGAATATTTGTTTGATAACGCTATCAATATCATCTTCAGCGTTAGGTTCGCTGTCATTAGGATCATCGTAGTTGTCAGCATAATCGACATGTTCTTTTTCCTCGTCGTTTTTCTCAAATGGAGCTTCGGTAGTCTCCTTTGGACTTTCTTCATTGTTTGCGTCTAATTCGACTAGTTCTTGTTCATTATTGTCAGCATTCTCAATTGACGCATTGGAATTGAAAATCTGGGAAAGATTACTGTCATAAATGTTCTCATAGTCATCATCGGCTCCTTCTTCATCTGACACAAGATCGTTTGTGTTTTTGTTGTCATTTTCATCAGCAGTTTCGTCATTTTCTTTTGGCTCTACAGCATCATTGCCTTCTGCGTTCCGCCACGAAAGGGCAATGTCTTCCTTATATGGTTTGCCGTATTTTTCTTCGTAATCTTTAACGTCGTCTGTCAACTGCCCATCAGTACTCGCTTGTTCATTGGTGTTATCATCAGATAATTTGTCAAGAGTTTCAAACAGTTTGTCCAAGTCAGCATTTAGATCAGCATATACTTTGGCAGGTGTATCTTCTTCATTGTTTTCACTAAACACGTCTTCATCGCTCTTTGCCAGTTCATCAGAGTTATCATAATCGTTCGCGTCAAGAGCGGAATCACTTTCGGCCAAAAGTTTGTTTGTTTCTTCGATTATTTTATCCAGATCACTATCATTTTCTACTGGCGCCTGAGGTATTTCATCTAGATAATCTTGATCTTTGTTCAATAGATCTTTGGTCTCCTCAAAGATATTATCGTTGTTATTATCTTCTGGCTCTGGTACAGGTAGAGGAACCAGGTCTACATCAGCGGTCTCATCCGAAGCGTTTTCATCCAATCCAAGTTCTTTCGAAACCAAGTCATCATTATTCTGTTCAGGCTCTTCTAGAGGCAAGATTTCTAGAGGTAAGACTTTATGTTGTACGGCTGGTTCACTGGCCGGTTCTTCAGCTACTGTCACTTCAGCCGTCACCTCCTTATTTTCCTCAACAGCTTCTTTTTCGATAGCATCCGACCTGTTATCTTCTATCTGATAATCGCCGAATTTATTACTTTCTGTTGGAGCTTCAGTTGGTTCTGCATCCACGTAGATGGTAGTCTCTGCTTGTTTTATTTCTGTGTCCTCGTTGCTATCATCGTCGGCAAGGTTGTAATCCTCGTAGTTACCGTAGTCATTTGACCAGTAATCTTGGTATTCTTGTTGCGCTGTAACAAAATAATAATTATTTTAGACTCATAGTATACATCATTTATGTGTGAGGCGAGGTGATATTTAAGGATGTAGTAGCACGACTATAGAACTGGTCACTTTCTCCATGGGACCAACATCGTAATAAAAAAAAACCTGCCAAGTGCGAGTCGGACTCGCGCACGAAGGGCACGGTACCATTATTTCCATTTAATCACTTTTTATATGGGAGCCCCCTTAAATATTTATTTTATTCTGTGTTTAGTATTTGTTGTTATAGCGGCGACAGAAATACGTAATCTGTAGAAATTACAACTGGCTAACAATCACGGTTCATGAGATACAGTCTGGTGACAGATGGACGGACAGCAAAGTGTCAGTAAGAGGATTCCGTTTGACACTTTGGGTACGGAACCCTAAAAACATCGTAATCTGCTGTCATACAAATTCAGACTTCGTGGCTGCTACTGAGAACTTCTCAAAAAACCCAATAAAACTTTTCCTGACCAAAAAAACGAACTCAGAACCCTGTGCTCAGCAGTGCGAGTCGTACCTAGGATGTTCTAATAATTCTAGTTATGGTAGTAGTTACAGGCTGTTATTATTACATAACTAGCTGTCCCGCGCAACTTCGTCTGCGTCACATTTTCCCCGTTTTCGCAACATTTTTCATTGTTGCTCAGCTCCTATTGGTCGTAGCGTGATGATATATAGCCTATGTCCTTCCTCAGGTTAAAATCTATCTTCTTGTCAAATTTCATTAAGATCCGATCAGCCGTTTAGTCGTGAAACGGTAACAAACAAACTCACTTTCGCATTTATAATATTAGTTAGGATAAGTAAACTTATTTTTCATCCCATCTATTCGAAAAGGACGACTTGGTTCGCCTTTAAGTGCACCCAAAGGTGGTGTTATCTATAAGAAACTTTTAGCGGGCAGTAATGAGTTTTTAATCCTCTTTATTTCAATAAGTGCGCCGCAATTATCTTTGCCGCGCACTTTTTGAATTTGGAACGTCTTAGTGTACAGCGATATAGAAATCGAACGCATATATTGTTTGAATAAAGACTGGCTGGTACGACGGCGACGGCCCATAGTCGCGCCGCCAGCTGAATAACAATAAATTTTCATAATTGCGAAAATGTCTCAAATGTAAATATAAGTTTTTAGTTGTTTTATTAGTAGATAGGTACTATTTAATTTCAATTTAGTTGTTACTCTATGTTTTATTAAAATATTACAATAGAATATGAGGCGCCTTTTGTTTTCTCATAGTGGGTGATGAAAAGTAGAGTGTATCACTCGGGGCAAAATAATAGGTCTTTACCTATGAAATTGCCGTATTGCAGTACAGACTTTTTCAAACAAAAAAAAGTTTTGATTGGCTATGAGTTCTAAATTCAAATTAATTTTGTTTTAAAAATATGACATTCTATTTACAAAATCAGTCTTTTGTTTATTCATTAGCGTTGTATTTTCATTACATTTCAACATTTTTCCTCATAATGGATACTTTGAAATTTCGTGTAATTATGGAATATGAGTTCCGTCGTGGCACCAACGCGGCACAAACGACCCGTAACATCAACGACGTTTACGGAGAGAACTGTACAAACGAACGCACAACCCGTTATTGGTTTGCTCGGTTTCGTTCTGGGAATTTTGACTTGAAAAATGAACCTCGTGGTCGTCCGGAAACTGGTCAACAATGATGAATTAAAGGTGATTGTTGAAGCTGATGAAACTCAATCTACAGCTGAGCTGGCAGCAGCTTTTGATGTTAGCATTAAAACAATATTGGTCCATTTGCGACAGATTGGCAAGATAAAAAAGCTTGATAGATGGGTGCCCCACGAACTTAACGATCGCCAGCGCAACGTACGCGTCGAGACTTGCCTTGCGCTGCTTAACAGGCACAGAAATGAAGGAATTTTGAACCGAATTGTTACGTGCGACGAAAAATGGATTCTTTTTGACAATCGAAAGCGCTCAGCAAGTTGGTTAGATCCTGGTTCGGTACCAAAGCAATGTGCAAAACGAAAAATGACCCCTAGAAAGGTGATGGCCACAGTTTGGTGGTCTAGTGCTGGTGTGATTCATCATAGCTTTTTACAAAACGGCGAGAGCATTACTGCAGATGTGTACATTGAAGAACTGACCACAATGATGGCGAAACTCGCACGTCTGCAACCAGCTTTGGTCAATCGGTCGTCTCCACTGCTACTTCACGACAACGCGCGGCCCCATACTGCACAACAGACCGTCTCTAAGCTGCATGAGTTGGGTTTGGAAGCTCTCCCTCATCCGCCATACTCACCAGATCTTGCGCCTTCCGACTATTACTTTTTCCAAAATTTGGACAACTTTTTAGCGGGAAAAAAATTCAATTCCCGAGAGGCAGTACAAAACGCCTTTGAAGAGTTTGTTGTCTCCCATCCAGCTGATTTTTTCAAGAAGGGCATCCATAAACTGCCACAGCGTTGGCAAAGATGCATTGATTGCAGGGGTGATTACTTTGAATAAAAGAAATAAACAAGTTCGAAAAAAAAATACTTTAACTTTTTTCAAACAAAACGGCAATTTCATAGGTAAAGACCTAATATATTTTTGGCTCGGGCGACGTACGACGAGCGGATTATTCCGATCTGTCACCCCGCTTTGTCCCCTAAGGGGGACAGATCGGAAAAAAAAGTTTGATCTGTCCCCCTGTTAGCAATGAGGGGACAGTTCGAACTTTATTCACTCCTTAACGGTTTCATCTGTCCCCCTATCACTGATAGGGGGACAGATAAAACTTTTTATTACTGTTTGTCCCCCATAGTATTTTAATTAATTCTTAAAAGTAATGCTACACGTTATAAGGTTACTTTTAAGAATTAAATAAAAGATTAGTGTTTGGATTATTATAACGACCTGTATTTAAATAAATTATAAATATTTCTTTTGTTTCTGTATCGATCAGAACTAACGGTTCTCGGTACTCCTTAACGGTTTCATCTGTCCCCCTATCACTGATAGGGAACAGACGACACTTTTTATTCCTGTTTGTCCCCCACAGAATTTAATATATTAATTCTTAAAAGTCATGCCACGCTTGCTAACAATTTCCAAAAGTCGTATTGTGTGTAGTGTACATTCTATATGTATGAACCTCTGTCTGTAATTTCCTCTCAGTTTAATGATACTGTGCAATAGTTCGCTTGAAAACTACATACTTGGTAATATAAACACTTCACTCAAATTAATTATAACGAACAATTTAATCTTTAAAATCAATCAATAAAATCTTTTATTTAATTCTTAAAAGTAAGCTTATAACGTGTAGCATTACTTTTAAGAATTAATTAAAATACTATGGGGGACAAACAGGAATAAAAAGTTTTATCTGTCCCCCTATCACTGATAGGGGGACAGATGAAACCGTTAAGGAGTGAATAAAGTTCGAACTGTCCCCTCATTGCTAACAGGGGGACAGATCAAACTTTTTTTTCCGATCTGTCCCCCTAAGGGGACAAAACGGGGTGACAGATCGGAATAATCCCGACGAGCGACGACGACGAGCGACGGGCGACGAGTAGAATCCCTCACTTCGCTCTGGATTCAAAAAAGCGCCCTCGCCGTAAAAATACTATTTTGCTCCCTTATGATACAATCTACTATTCTTTCTTATACTTTAAGTATAAATTGATCGGTAAAGTAACTGTTTTGACAACTATAATGAGGTTATGATTATGAATGTGGTTTATTTTGTTTGTAAAGGTCCAATGATTTTAAATGAATTCTATGCATTGCGATCGTGTTAGCCGTCAACCAAAAAACCTATAATTGGAAGTTAGGGAACAGCAAATCAAGCGACAAAACCTTACAACGGTTTTGAACGCTGGCTGTATAAAATTAAAGCTCATTTTCCCATTTCATAAACCTGTCGCTTAGATCGTTGTTTTGTAACTCCGTCTAATTTACTTAATTGTTTTGAAACTATTAATTAAATCAAACGTTTGATTGGTATTTATAATGAGATCATTTTATGATTCATTTATTACTAAATTATTTCAATTTATTCAAATGATTGACTCGTTACGAGTAGTCAGATGCTCGAAAGACACCAACCAAGGGACGGATGGAAGGATGGAACCAAGGGGTATCGTGGTACCCAGTACAGTTATTAGCATTTTTTTGGAGAAGAAATGCTGGTATTCAGCTGCATCCGGTTATACTGGAAGCCGACCCCAATATAGTTGGGAAGGACTTCGTGGATTTGCGATTCACTTGTTGTTCTAGTGTTCTAAGCGTGGAGTAGTCTGCCTAACTATAGGAAGAACAAAAGACCATTTTTAAACTTCGAGTAGAGGAAGACCAAAGAAACGATGTATGGACTGTGTAAAGGATGGTTTAACTAGAAAAGATAAAGTGAACCCTATTTGAATCGGATTATGTTAACAATTTCAAAGGCTTTAATATATTTGCAAGGAACTCTCATCTTTTTTCTAAAATATAATGACTATCCTAAGTAACTCCTTGGAACATCAGCTATCTGCCATTCAAAGACCCGTTAAAATCGATTCAGCCATTTTCGAGATTAGCCGAAACAAAGAGACGTACAGTGAAAATTAAAAAATAAAATGTTATAAATACCGTATATACGAGTACATTCAGTATAAAGTTAAATGCATTAAGGTTCAACTAGTCGCGGGCTCGAACTCACTGGTGGCCGTGGCCGAAAAGCACGCTGTCTCACTTGGCATCGTGCCCGACAGAGATAGTATCAGATAGTATCAGTGATGAGCAGTTAGACGCTAGTCTGCACGCTCATCTAGTTCGTACGCACACACACAGCGTTCCGAAACGTAAGGCGCGCGTAAAAAAATACGAAAAGGCCTTTGGAAGATAGTGTTTTATGAAAAAACCACTGCGTGTATCAATAACAAATAAAATTTATTGAATTCTTTGATAATTTTCCTGTGTCGGTAACGACTTTGTTATGGAAATTTGACACTTCTTTTATTACTAATTTACGACCCAAGTTGCGTTAAAATTTGCAATAAAAACGAATCTTTGAAAGCTCGTAACTTTTTAATGGCTTTTTATTTTACTATTCTGTTTCCGTACAGACAAAATTAATAATGAGACAATTCCATATCATGTTTTACTTTGGATGTGCAGTGTCAAACAGTGGAGTAAAACCCCCCCGAAGTTTGTATGGAAAAAATGTCGACAAGTCTCACCTTAAGTAAAAAGCTTTGAAATAACAAACACTTCAATTTTATGCGCCGACCACAAATAAATAAAGATAAGGGCCGTTTTTACAGGAATAGTGACTGTTTTTACACTTCATAGAATATACAAAATTAAATAGTTTCAGTTTATCCTGTAACGTTTGCGGTCTCTACCAAAAAAGGGTCCCTTATTATTGCTGCATGATAATCGGTTTGAATTTAGACCGTAACTGTCTGCAGAGTATGCGATACTATTTCTTAAGCATACCGTCAGATACTACGTAGATCGTAAAACACCCGTATAAGCGTGTTTCCTCGACCTGTCCAAGGCCTTCGACCTGGTTGCGTACGCTGTTCTATGGAAAAAGCTGGAGGACATTTACTTACCACATGAAAACCTTCAAGTATTGGTACCTATGCGCATCAGGTCAACAGCATAAGATGGGTGGGAGCTATGTCGGAGCCATATAAGTTGGAGTGCGGCGTGAGGCAAGGCAGATTGACCTCGCCAACCCTATTCAACCTCTACGTAGACTGATCGTCGCGTTCAGCAGTGCCCATGTCGGCTGCCATGTTGATGATGTTTGCGTCAATAACCTTAGTTATGCTGACGACATGGTGCTGCTGAGCGCGCTATTGCAAATCTGTGAGGATTACGCTTGTGGACACGGCCTTAAATATAACGTGGCCAAAAGTCAGTGCATGGTCTTTGAGACAAGGAGTGCAAAATGCCCGCAAAGTATACCACCAGTTTTTTTCATAATGGTGATGTTTTCCTTCACCACTGTTGTCAATAATGAATAAATACTTTCTGATCAGTACCAATGGATAGGTACTTACTTAATTAATGACTATGTTATTATATTAATTATGCTATCATAATTAATAATCACTATTAAGTCGTTAAAACAGTTAAGTGCGATGTTGCCGTCCCTCCAAGTTGAAATAAATCGATTAAATAACAATGTCAACTAATAACTCTTGTATTCAGACTCCATTCTTTTCAAATAACAAACGTGATTTGCCATTGGACTCTTTCATCTAATCGGATGCAACTTCAGACTCCTGTACATCTACGTAACATAATTACCAGTGATCTTGAAACTTCACGAAAAGTTATTCCGAAAGGTTTGTTTATACTTGCATCTTGTGAAGAATTCTCAATGTTTTGCCAAGTCATAAAACCCATACCAATCAAGGGCATAATGGGTTGTATTATAAATGCGAAAGTTTGTATGTGCATACTTATGTTTGTTACTTGTTCGCGCTAAAAGTCTGAAACAGATTTGGATCAAACTCAGTCACAGGTGAAACCACGGGAAAAAGTTTGTTGCCTTCTAATGAAATACTCGATGATATTTCCGTAGGCACTCAAGCACATATGCAACATTAAATAAATGACAACTGTTTACATGATTCATTTGTTTTAAGTTAATTAAATAAATATTATAATAGCTTTGCGGTTGCTTTTGTAGGGAAAACTGATTAATATAGAATAGGTTATTTAGTTGGTAGTTATTAATTATAAAATTATTCATCATACATTAAGGCACTGGCATTCGTAATACTATTCTTCATAGCATTGTTATTTCCTTAATATATTAGGTCAAGCCAATAATTATTCATAATCATCTGTCTGCCTTTTTCCTACTATGTATTTTGGGGTCAGCTTCCAGTCTAACTGGATGCAGCTGAATACTAATATTTTACATGGAACAAACACCTATCTGACCTCCACAACAAAGAAGATTATAAATAAATATGAACTCTGGTGTCTGTTGTATTCAATTGCAGAAATAGTAATGAATTTGAACATTGTCGTTCGAAAACGTGTCCAATGTACCGTATTGTTTTTTCGTAATTTTATCCAATAATATTATGGTTTTCAGCTGCAACGGGATCAACTGGTTGGAATTTCAACACTAGGCGAATCGATTGAAAATCAAATAGTATCGTTGTATTTACGCATTCATTACTTCAGGTGTAGGTATCTCAGTGTTAGCGAAATTGTGCATTTATCATTCACGTTTTATTCATTCATGTATAAATATATAACAAATATAATAAGTGTATCATCATTCTCTTGCCCTTATCCCAATTTATTTGGGGTCGGCGCAGCATGTCTTCTTCTTCCATACTTCTCTATTACTTGTCATCTCATGAGACACCTCCTTTCTTGCCATATCATTCTTCACACAGTCCATCCATCGTTTCTTTGGTCTTCCTCTACTCCTATAACCATCCACATTCATACTCAAAACTTTTCTCACGACGTTTTCCTCATTCCTCCGCATCACATGCCCATACCACGACAACCGATTACCACACATCTTTTCAGTCACCGGCGCCACTTTCAAACTGCCCCTTTTTTTTTTTTTTTTTTTTTCCGGTTGGGAAATCATCATATGACTTCTCCCGCTCTGGGCGGAGCGGGAGGGAGTGTCAGACTTGTACTGACTAAAACCCACCCATGTTCCTTCTTCGCCCTTTGTGTTCCAGGGCCGCGGTATCTCTTTCGAACAACCCGCAGCCCTGGCAGGCATCGGCCCTTTCGGACCCCTTCTGGTTTGCTGACATCTCCTTGAGGCGCGCGTGGAACACGTACGCGCCGTCGACACGGCCTGTCGTCATGAGACGGACGGACGGTGAGCTAGCCCATTACTCACCGTCCACAGGCTCGCGCCTAGGGTGGCCGGGGGCCACTGGTTGCCCCCCGACGCCCGGGGCGTCTCCCGCGGCTTCAAACTGCCCCTTATGTACTCATTTCTTATTTTATCCTTTCGCGTAACACCAAACATCCCCCTTATCATTCTCATCTCAGCTACATGCAAATCCCTTTCATTTATCCCTTTTGTGGCCCAACATTCTGATCCATACAAGACAGCAGGTCTAACCCTTGTTTTATAAATCTTCCCCTTAAGTTTAAGAGGAATGCGGGAGTCGCAGATAGTTCCCGTGACCTGTCGCCATTTAATCCATCCAATGTTAATTATGTGCTTTACACTACGATCTATTTCGCCATCGCTTTGGACAAGTGAACCGAGATACCGAAAGTCGGAGCAGACAGGAAGAAGCGCGCCATCTAGCGATATGACACCAGGGCTGGAGAGACCGCCGAAATCGCAGAACATGTATTCAGTTTTAGTTCTGTTGATTTTCAGGCCAACATTCTCCAGCTTCTGTTGCCATTCCTCCAATTTGCTCTGGATCTCCGGTCCATCTTCACCAACAAGAACGATGTCGTCGGCGAAGAGCATGCACCAGGGTGCCTCTTTCTGTATATCCGACGTCAATGCGTTCATAATCAACAGGAAGAGATACGGACTCAAAGCCGACCCTTGGTGCAAGCCTACAGCCACACTGAACTCGTTGGTGTTACCAGCAGCTGACCGGACGTAGGTACAAGATTGGCTGTACATAGCACGAATTAACTCTACATACCTCCCTGGCATACCTTTCTCTTTCAAGGCCCACCACAACACTTCCCGAGGTACCCTATCATACGCTTTCTCTAGATCAATGAACACCATGTGCAAGTTCTTGTGCGCACGTCTGTACTTCTCACCTAATTGGCGAAGTGCATAAGCCTGGCATAAACCCAAACTGGTTTGGGCTAACCTCACTCTCCTCTCGCAATCTTTTCACTATTAGTTTCTCCCAAACTTTCATACTATGTGACATGAGCTTTATCCCTCGATAGTTGTTGCAATCCTGCACATCACCTTTATTTTTAAAAATAGGCACTAGCGAACTATTGCACCGTTCTTGTGGGATCACTTCTTCGGTCAACCACTTATTGAAAAATAAAGTCAACCACATGTATCCATCTTCTTTTAAACACTTCCATACTTCTACTGGTATTTTATCAGGGCCCATGGCCTTTACATTTTTCATACTTCGAACTGCATTCCTTACTTCATCCATGCTAATTTCCCTCACCACACTCATATTTACTCGTACCTCTTTAAGCACACCGCTCCATTCATTCTCTTCATTCATCAACTTTTCAAAATAAACCTTCCACCTCCCTTTTATTTCGTCATCTTTTGACAGAACTTAATAAATATAATAAATTAAGTAAATATAATAAGTGTATATAACAAATATATAAGCGCAGTCAGAAATTTCATTACTCACCCAAATATATATTTGTGTTTATTAATATTTCTACTTCGATCACTCGATCACCAACCGTTTGGCAACTAATGATTCATTAGCAGTTTCCTTTTGTTTTCTGAGAAACTAATGAATGCATTCAATGGATACTTTAGTTTTATTAGTAGAAGGGACTATCATTGTGTCATAGTTTTGCTAAAACATTTTCCTTTGTGCTAAATTATATCTAAAAGCTTAAGAGTATGTAGTTTTAAAGAAGTAAGAATAGTAGTTGTATAGTATATCTTAAAAAAATAAATCGAAATCACAAGCATTCGATCGTATGAGGCAGTGAAAATGTTTTTCGAAATAGCGTCTTTCGCGACTACTTCATTCGAGTCCATGAGCTTTCGAACCTGTGAGGCAGTGGAAAAATAATTCGCAACAGCGTGTGTCGCAACAGCGGTGTTCGAAACAACATAGGGGGACCCATTTGTATACTATTTAATGCCTTAAAGACTGGTCAAACTGGCTACAGACACAAGACTCGCTACCTTTCCACTGGAGCGGGGAAGAGAGGATGGATGGATATGCAAATTGTAATCAATGGTATTTAATGAAATCCTTACGCCGCTCCGCTCAGCTACAGAGGATATCTAGCTGTGAGGCGGAACGGACAAACGGAGTTGTCAGTAAAATTTTGCTAGAATGACTTGTAGCAGTAGTTGTGTGCTCTAGGCTTAGCTTTGCTCCTCTTCATTGGACCAACACGGTCCGCAACAGTGCGCTGCATTATATCTTATCTTTTACTCCGCTCCGTTCCCACACTTCGTAGAATCGACAAGAAGCCTCAGCTACATGATCTGTCAAACCTGCTTGAATTTTGGTGCTTTTATTATTTCTATAGTGCTTGTAGTTTTGTACCAAAACAGACTATTGTCAGGAATTAAAAGTTTTGTCGTTTTTAAAGGTTATATCTTTTCCTCAAACATTTAATTCCTTTCAGTATTTTCGTTCATTAAACTAACCGTCACATCTTAGCATTTGAAGCCAAATAAAAAAAAACTGATTTACAATAACAGACGTACCTACGATTCGATCTTCAAGGTTTAGACGAACTTGCCAAGGTTGATTTGTGGATGGGTTACCAAGAATATCCATAACATACCGAATTTCCTCCACATCCTCGGTAAGCACGTTAAGCCTTTGGTCCCGGCTGTCATTTATAGATCTTTGACAGCTGTTACAGGCAGTCAGTAGCCCGAAAGTCTGACAACCAGTCTGTCAACAAAGGGGAGCCGTATTACCCAGTACTAACTGGGTTGTGTAGGCAGTGGCGGATTTACAAATTTTCAAGGTAGAGGCTGTAAAGTTTTTGCCGCCCTTGCCTCTACTCTACAATTTTTATGTCCTAAAATATTTTTTGGGTTTATTTTTGAGCTAATCAAAGCTCAATCATGTACGATTAATAAAGGAATAATATATGCTCGCGGGGTAATATATGCAAAAAAAAAAAATACAAAAGTTATCAAAAAAAAAAATATAGGCAGTCGCTCCATGTAAACTAGTGGTAGTCAGCTGCATCTGGTTGAAACTGGAAGCCAAATAGTTTAGGAAACGCTAGGCAGATGATAACTGAATCATAAATGGCTGCTGAGACACGGGTCTTCTTTCTGTAGAAGACCGTAGGTCGTCATCAACATGATCGTTCGACCTTTTCATGATAAGTCATCATCTGCCTAGCTTTTTCACAAATAAGTCTATGAAGTAATTACTGTCTCCCAAAGAATCCAGGAACCAGAATATCACGTCGTTATTTTGAATTCGAAGGAATGGGTATTTCCAGTTTGAAGTCATTTTAAATACATTCGGGGTCAAAACAGGACGTTTTATTACGTAAGATGGTTCGTTGATCGTACGAATATTTTGGTTATAGTCAAGTCTTCCAATTGATTCATGTAACTTCACGTCTGCCATCTCAAACGGGTTAGGCAGCGGTGTGCCTACATAGTATTTTTAGGTTTCCGTACCGAAAGGGTCTAACTGGACCCTGTTACCGAGACTTCGCTGTGCCTCCGTCCGTCTGTCACCAGGCTGTATCTCATGAACCGTGATAGTTAGCCAGTTGAATTTTTTACAGATTAAGTATTTCTGTTGCCGCTATAACAACAAATACTAAAATAAGAATAAAATAAATATTTAAGGGGGGTCGCATACAAAAAAGTGTTTTTTTATCGTGTTTATAAATAACTAGCTGTACCCGGCATGCGTTGCAATGCACTTTTTCCTACCTACCGATCCTATTCTACCTACCTACCCTACCCTACCTACCAACCCTACCCTACCTACCTACCTACCCTACCCTACCCTACCTACCCTACCTACCTACCTACCCTACCTACCTACCTACCCTACCTACCTACCTACCCTACCCTACCTACCCTACCTACCCTACCTACCTACCCTACCCTACCTACCCTACCTACCCTACCTACCCTACCTACCCTACCTACCCTACCTACCCTACCTACCCTACCTACCCTACCTACCCTACCTACCCTACCTACCCTACCTACCCTACCTACCCTACCTACCCTACCTACCCTACCTACCCTACCTACCCTACCTACCCTACCTACCCTACCTACCCTACCTACCCTACCTACCCTACCTACCCTACCTACCCTACCTACCCTACCTACCCTACCTACCCTACCTACCCTACCTACCCTACCTACCCTACCTACCCTACCTACCCTACCTACCCTACCTACCCTACCTACCCTACCTACCCTACCTACCCTACCTACCCTACCTACCCTACCTACCCTACCTACCCTACCTACCCTACCTACCCTACCTACCCTACCTACCCTACCTACCCTACCTACCCTACCTACCCTACCTACCCTACCTACCCTACCTACCCTACCTACCCTACCTACCCTACCTACCCTACCTACCCTACCTACCCTACCTACCCTACCTACCCTACCTACCCTACCTACCCTACCCTACCTACCCTACCTACCCTACCTACCCTACCTACCCTACCTACCCTACCTACCCTACCTACCCTACCTACCCTACCTACCCTACCTACCCTACCTACCCTACCTACCCTACCTACCCTACCTACCCTACCTACCCTACCTACCCTACCTACCCTACCTACCCTACCTACCCTACCTACCCTACCTACCCTACCTACCCTACCTACCCTACCTACCCTACCTACCCTACCTACCCTACCTACCCTACCTACCCTACCTACCCTACCTACCCTACCTACCCTACCTACCCTACCTACCCTACCTACCCTACCTACCCTACCTACCCTACCTACCCTACCTACCCTACCTACCCTACCTACCCTACCTACCCTACCTACCCTACCTACCCTACCTACCCTACCTACCCTACCTACCCTACCTACCCTACCTACCCTACCTACCCTACCTACCCTACCTACCCTACCTACCCTACCTACCCTACCTACCCTACCTACCCTACCTACCCTACCTACCCTACCTACCCTACCTACCCTACCTACCCTACCTGCCCTACCTACCCTACCTACCCTACCTACCCTACCTACCCTACCTACCCTACCTACCCTACCTACCCTACCTACCCTACCTACCCTACCTACCCTACCTACCCTACCTACCCTACCTACCCTACCTACCCTACCTACCCTACCTACCCTACCTACCCTACCTACCCTACCTACCCTACCTACCTACCCTACCTACCCTACCTACCTACCCTACCTACCCTACCTACCCTACCTACCCTACCTACCCTACCTACCCTACCTACCCTACCTACCCTACCTACCCTACCTACCCTACCTACCCTACCTACCCTACCTACCCTACCCTACCTACCCTACCCTACTCACCTACCTACCTACCTACCCTACCCTACCCTACCCTACCGTATCCTATGTCCTTCTCCTGGCTCTAAACTACCTCCCTGCCAATTTTCAGCTAAATCGGTTCAGCCGTTCTTGAGTTATAAGTGAAGTAACTAACACGACTTTCTTTTATATATATAGATGGTACGGAACCCTTCGTGAGGAGGAGCAGCGGTGGCCCAGTGGTAGCAGCCCCGACTTACGAGCAGTAAGTCGTAGGTTCGAACCCAGGCAGGCGCATTACATTGTGTAATTTATTTCATCACCGCTGCTCTCAAAACGGTGAAGGAAAACATCGTGAGGAAACCGGCATGTCCTAGAACTAAAAATTCGAAGACATGTGACATCTACCAACCCGCACTGGGCCCGCGTGGTGGATTACAGCCCATTCCCTCTCATAGAGAGGAGGCCTGCGTCCCAGCAGTGGGAACAATATAGGCTGATGATGATGATGAACCCTTCGTGCGCGAGTCCGACTCGCACTTGCCCGGTTTTTTCTATTTTGCCTGTTATGTGTCCTATGTCCCATGTAACTGTAGCCCAAGTTATAGAGGGTGAACCTATTACCGTCAACCGGGCATATTCTGCTGCTATAGAATAATTCCCGATGGAAAGATACACTTTGCCTGACCCAAGAATCAAGTCCTAGACGTCAGTACAGCAGAAGTGTTTGTGACCAATAGGCCAGACGAGGAGTCATTGATGTAAATAAGTTGGTAATCTACATAGCCAACTGCCGTGGTAATAAATTACTCTGTCCGCTCAAGATTCGTGTTGGTGGACTGGCTCATTGGCATCGCAAGTATGACTGCTGATCATGAGATCCTCGGTTAGATTCTGGGACTTCTATCAGGAGTTTTTCAATAGCAGCCATAGAGTCTAGATTAATGCGCAGTTGATGGTAATAGGCTTGCCTCCTTTTACAAGGGATTTCTGCCTACCCTTTAGAGGATTATAGGCGCGATGTTTTACGGTCCAGTGTGTCGAAGCCTACATGACGTATGCCTCTATATAGAAGGGCGTTTAAAACTCCAGCAGAGTCTTTAAGCTAAATCAAACAAGTCACATTTCACATTTTCTTCTCAAAAAAAGTTGTATACAGAAGATTATTTCCGTCAATATTTAAAGTAGCAATGTTTTGACTTCCAAAGCAAAGATCATCGCAGGAATGTGTCAAGAACACATTTAAAAATAGAATCAGATAAGAGTTGTGATAAAAATTAAATAACAAAAGAAAATCATTATAGCACATCAGCTGCCTAGCCTTTTCCCAAGTATGTTCCAGTGTAACTGAATGTATCTAAATATCAGTATTTTATATGGAGCGACTGCCTATCTAACCTTCACAACCCAGTCAGTACTGGGTAATATGATAGGTACCCCTTCATAAGACTGGTTGTCAGACTTTTGGGCCTCTGACTACTTGTAACTACTGTCAAAGATCTACAAATGGCAGCCGGGATTAACGGCTTAACGTGCTTTCCGAGGAACGGATGAAACTTCTACGGCTTAAGCCATACTTGCTTAGGTTAACCTACATATAGATCGATCCGAACGGCTCGTATTATGAGGCCACGAGGTCCTCAAAATCGTTATAGAACAAAAGAGAAAATTCGTATCGAAAAGCAAATTAAGTATGACGTTTTTTTGTCAATACAATACAATATCCTTTATTTCAGGCAACTAGAGCCCATAAATCACAATACATAAACAATAACTATAAACTTATAAATACTCTTTACAAAAATAACCTAATAACTAAGTACTGCACACGAAGTAACGGTTTTTTGCCCACATTTGAATTTTAGTCACAAAGCAAAGATAGTTTCAGAGTTCTGACAATTCATGAAACATGACCTTGGAATGTTTTAAAGTAACCTGTAGTAGGGAAAACTTTTACTCCGAATTTTCAATCATAAAGCGATTTAACTGTTTTGTGGTTTTTATTGCCGGCCGTTTGTGTGACGTCAAACTTGACTGGTAATGCTTGCGTCAAGCAAAAGACATGCGCGTCTTTCATTTGTTTTCTTCGAGTGAGCACAGTCTGCCCCAAAACGATGTAAACAAGACAAGGAACCATTTTATTGTGTACAACAATTATTCAGTAATTGTGCATAGAAAGTAAAATTATAAAACATAGTAAGCACTGGTCCCATCTCTGGGACGGATCTGCCAAATACCAGATTGATGCACTTGAGTCGATTGAAAAGCGGGCCAAAAGGCTCACTGGCAATAAGGCACTGGTCAAGTCTAAGCTCCAGAGCCTTGAACATCGTCGCCGAGTTGCCAGCTTATCGGTTTTTTATCGGTTACATTTCGGGGAGTGTGCGATGGAATTGCATGACCTAAGCACATTTAATCATCGGACTACCAGACGTACGGTGATGCGCCATCGGTACATGGTGGACATCCCACCTATACGCACTAAGCGTTTTGGGAATACTTTTATTATGCGTACCGCTAAGGAGTGGAATTCCCTGCCGCAGTCTGTGTTTCCCGAAAGCTATAATCTAGGCGTCTTTAAGTCAAGAGTGAATAGGTTTCTTCTAGGCAAGCGTACTTCACCGTCGACCACATCATCGTTTACCATCAAGTGAGATAGTGGTCAAGCGCGAGCCTATTGATGATAATAAAAAAAAAAGTAAATTATTAATTTCACCAAAACCTGTTATCTTTTGAAACCACTAAGTAGATGGATCGTGCTAAAATTGACAAACAGATAGCTTATATGACATAGGTACCTAGTAGACTAAGAAAGAAGGACTAAGCCAAGAGATTAAAAAAAAAAAAACCAGCCGTACAAAGAATCACAGTACATTATTGTGTACTTAGGTACTTTTAAAACCAGATAATTAAATTCGTCCGCATCGCTGTCTACTTATCCTAATTTAAATTTGATCGCCATGTCAGTTTTTCGCACATACCTACGTAAATACATAAAAATAATTGTATTCAGTAATGCCACCGATAACCACGTTCGTAAAACATACTACGAACGGCCTTCAAATCGGACGACAGCTGCGCCGGCCAACGAAAGCACTGGCACTTCGGGATTCCCCCTGAGCGAATAATTATTTTGAGTTCAATTTAGAAATTACATCAGCTTTGCTGCGACCCCATTCCAAACATCTTATCGGTACCTATAAGTAACATTTGTAACAATGATTTAATCTGTTTCAGACGTTTATAGTTTTAAACTACCTACCTAACTATCATACAGATTCAAAAATTAATTATAAAATTAATTAAGTAATTATAAAAGCTAAAAAACCCGACTGAAAAACAATATGGCGTCTGGTTGTCGCCATATTGAATTTTAATTACTGTCACGTCTTCAGTGATCGCTCGCAAGATTAAGATAAATCGATTGACGTAAGAATCATTAAAATCGGCACATGCGTTTGGTGTCTAGAGCGCCACAAAGGAACAAACATGATATAAATATTATACAAGTTATACACTAAATAATAGCTCGTGGCTAAATAATAACAGCCGCACGGGTCGATTTTTAAGGTTAAGCCGTGCTTGCCGAGGTTGGCCGTGGATGGGTGACCATAATTACCGAGTTTCCTCCGTGCCTCGGAAAGCACGTTAACCTTTGGTCCCGGCTGTCATTTGTAGATCTTTGACAGTCGTTACGAGTAGTCAGAAGCCAAAAGTCTGACAACCAGTCTTACCAAGGGGTATCGTTTACCCAGTTACTGGGTTGTGGAGGTCAGATAGGCAGTCACTTCATGTAAAATACTGGTACTCAGCTGCATCCGGTTAGACTGGAAGCCGACCCCAAGTTAGTTTGGGAAAAGGCTAGGCAGATGATGACAAGTTATACACTGATGCGAAAACGCCTACCACACAATAATACACCATTCTGAACCCCACATAGAAATTTTTCATCGGTAATTTAAAAAAAAAACAGCTGTTCCATACATTTTGATTGTGTAAGTATTGCACTTGTGTAGGAAACATCAGGTTTTTTTTTATTGATTTAAAATAGGTACCCATTTTACACTAATTACCTCATCATCATCTGCCTAGCCTTTTCCCAAACTTTCTTGGGGTCGGCTTCCAGTCTAACCGTTGCAGCTGAGTGCCAGTATTTTACATGAAGCGACTGCCTATCTGACCTTTACAACCCAGTAACTGGGTAAACGATACCTGTTAGTAAGACTTGATGTCAGACTTTTGGCTTCTGACTACTTATAACGACTCTCAAAGATCTACAAATGACAGCCGGGACCAACGGCTTAACGTGCTTTTCGAGGCACGGAGGAAACTTGATATGTAATTATGGTCACCCATCCACGGACCAACCTCGGCAAGCACGGCATAACCTTAAAGATCAATCCGTGCGGCTGTTATTGTTTAGCCACGACCTCCTCCTCTTTACTCTAATTACCTATTTATTACAAATTCTGGTATTTTCTTAAAAAGAAAACAGTCAAACTGTTTCAAGTTAGGGCTTTGCCACAGAGATGTTTTAACTGCGAATAATCCCAAAACTATCGCCCTGTTTCGTTTGATCCACGATTTTTTACCCATCCTGTATAGCTTACAATGTAAAGTTCTGTTTATTTGCCTTTTCTGAGGAGTCGTAATGCATTAGATCTCTTATCAAGTAACGGTAGTTATCTTAACTGCTTATTGACATTCACTCACTGGGTAAAACCATCATCCTTGTTATCCACATTTAAATTAGACACATCGCATCTTGAAGGTAAACTGCTAAGCACTATTCATTTCAGCCGCCTAACTATATGGTCACATCAAAGAGTCTTTCCGGTCAGCGGGTCGTCGTATGGACAGAGAGTTTTTCCAAAACACTCATCATCTGCCTAGCCTTTTTGCAACTATGTTTGGGTCGACTTTCAGTATCTTTTTGCAACTTTGTTTGGGTCGACTTCCAGTATCTTTTTGCAACTATGTTTGGGTCGACTTCCAGTATGTGTTTTGTTAATGGCCTGTCGCAGTTCAAACTAGGAGGTTGTCGTCTGCTTAACCGGACTATCCTGTGGGTGCCTTGAGAGTAAGGCCTCCAGCCAGGAAATAAAGGGGTACCCCCCTTAGCGTGTGGCCCTGTGGGGTACTAGCCTCGGCTTAGGCCGTCGCTGGGGGAGGACAGCATGGGGATCTGAGTAATATTATTATTTAGGGGCTGTCTCGAGCGAGAGTCGGGTAGGGCAAGGACCGGGTCGTCGCGTCGGACCTCGACGGCAAGTTTGGAAAGACGGCGGTTTGCGTCTGAACTTTTTATGAATGCTATAGTCTATGCTGCTCTCCTGGAGGAGGATGATAGCATCATCGGGAGTGACGAGAGTATGCCTCTGACGGCGGCGTACTGAACTAATGCGCGAGGGTTCGTAACGGGCGGCCGCTGCGTCAGATCAATCCAGAAAGAACCAGTTTATAAGTATAACCTCAGTGTCAGAGTGATATAAATAAATATCTGCCCATCGCGTTTCAATTGTCAAATCGAAACGAACTTGATTAAGAGAACATCAATAATTGACGCTTGACATTGAAATTATTCCTCCCATAAACAACATAACGTTACGGTTTTTTCTCCGAAGAGGTGAAGTGGGTGAATCCTAACTCTTAAAGCCTAATTTCAAACAAATAAATACAATTTAGTTATTATAAAACTTTCCTGCTAGACTTATCAGTCTCGTGTCACAATATTGTAGTAATATGAACCTTATGACCTGTCACCTACTGACTTGGTACAAAGTAATACTTAATCCTATCACGAGGAACGATGACTTTAGTATCTTTATATGTTGCACGTCCTGAGACAAATGCACACTTAGAAATTACTTTCTAGACTCGAATGAGTGACAATAGATCCACGTGTTATTTACAGGTAGTCAGTAACCCGAAAGTCTGATTACCAGTCTTATCGTACTAACTGGGTTGTGGAAGTCAGGAGGCCTACCATGACGTCTTACAGCAGTACTGTTTTAATCTTATTCTAGAGTGGGAAAGAGATGGTGCTAGACATCCTCAATAGGTCCATGTCTTTCCCACAGTGAAGTGACAATGTTTTAAGACGTCATGGTTACCCCCTAGATAAGTAGTCGCTCCATGTAAAATACTGCACTCCGCTACTGAATGTCGAAGTTTGTAATGTCGACGTATGTTTGTTCTAAAGTACAGGATCTCGATGTACGCCAGTTCGAAAGTTCACTGGACCGAAGTATGCAAGGCCGACGTATCGTTAGTTAGAAAGCATAATTGTTAAAGAGCGAGCGAAGCGAGCTCTGGACTTTGATATTCAGTTGCATCTGGTTAGACTGGAAGCCGACCCAACACCGTTATTGCCTAGCCTTTTCCCAAACTATCTTGGGGTCGGCTTCCAGTCTAACCGGATGCAGCTGAGTACCAGTATTTTACATGAAGCGACTGCCTATCTGAGCTCCATAACCCAGTGAATGGGTAATACGATAC
The DNA here is from genome assembly GCA_963082945.1 of Cerastis leucographa. Taxonomy (NCBI): domain Eukaryota; kingdom Metazoa; phylum Arthropoda; class Insecta; order Lepidoptera; family Noctuidae; genus Cerastis; species Cerastis leucographa. The sequence continues at coordinate 739,105 of OY720369.1, read as the reverse complement.
CCCTTGGTAAGACTGGATGTCAGACTTTCAGCTTCGGACTACTCGTAACGACTGTCAATGATATACAAATGACAGCCGGGACCAACGGTTTAATGTGCTTTCCGAGGCACGGAGGAAACTCGGTATGTAATGATGGTCACCCATCCACGACCAACCTTGGCAAGCACGGCTTAACCTTGAAGATCGACCCGTGCGGCTGTTAATATTTAGCCACGAGCTCCTCAATTGTCTACCTCTCCCCCATAAACAGCTGATTGTGAGAAACGTACGATGTTCAGGATATAAAACTAATAGGTACTTTTCTGATAGCTCATGAACGAATGAATAGTACAAGTTTGTAAGTAAGAGGTGATCTTTAGAACTACTACTGGATTAATATTGAAAACTTACGCAAATGCAGACTCTGTTTAAAACTAGTACTTATTTGAATAATTGAGTAGCACATTGGTGCAGTGTTCGCAAGCGGTACTGCTGAGCATTCGGTCCTACGTTCTGTTAGAACCGGGTTCCGGATTAGGTTTTTAAAAAAGAAACCACAAGAGGCTAAACTAACTCTATATTAAGAATAAAAACACGAGTGCAAGATACAAGTGCACGGTAGGATGGTTGGGAGACGACTGGCGTGCTGGATTGCGAGGAAGGTGAGATAGGAGTGTTAGGATGCTGCGTCAGCAGCTAGGATGCAGCATAGACAGCTGAGTAGGCCAGAAGGAGTACAAAGGAAGGATGTAACAGTTCGATTCCCGTGTCGGGCAGTGTTTTTGGGTGTTTCCAATAGGAATTTCTCTGGAGCAGCCGCGAGTCTGCATTTGTGCCCGATTGATGGCAATTTTCACTTTGTATATTACTCGTTGGTTTTACTGTTAAGGTTTTACTCCATTGTTGCAAGTTCCAATTGGATTTCTCTTTTTTGATTGTTATACGAGGTTAAAGTAACAAGACATTCTAGTTTCTTTGTTAATTCGTCATTTTAACGCTAATGGGAATACAAAACCGGCCAAGTGCGAGTCGGACTCGCGCACGAAGGGTTTCGTACCATTATTTATAAAAACGCGGAAAAGAAACAATTTTTTGTATAAGAGCCGCCTTAAATATTTATTTTATTCCGTTTTTAGTATTTGTTGTTATAGCGGCAACAGAAATACATAATCTGTAGAAATTTCATCTGGCTAACTATCACGGTACAGACGGTCGGACGGACGGATGGACGGACGGACAGCGAAGTCTCAGTAGTAGGGTCCCGTTTGACCCTTTGGGTACGGAACCCTAAAAATGGTGATTTCATAAATTGTGCGACAGGAATAAAATTAGGTCATTGAAGTAACCTTAACTTGAATACTGTTATTTGGAGTTGTTTGTTTGCCAAAACATGAGTCAAAAATGTCTTATCGCTTTAGCAGGAAATATTTGTTATCAAACTATTTAAGTAAGTGGCTTTGTTAAACAAATAGTTTTTTTTTCCCGGAACGATGAAAAACATCATTAAAATAACATGGTATGGGGGCGCTATTAACAGTAGGAAAACATCTGCTGAAAAATCTGAGAATCCATCACATTTTTATTTATTTATTTAAACTTCATGTACAAAAGTGGTACATAGACAATCTGCTTAGCCTTTTTCCAATTATGTTAGGGTCGGCTTCCAGTCTAACCGGATGCAGCTGAATATCAGTCATTGACATGGACTGACCGCCCGAGGAGCTCGTGGCCAAATAATAACAGCCGCTCGCTGCTCTCTTTAAGTTAAGCTGCTCTTGCCTGGGTTGGTCCGTGGATGGATGACCACCCGTTACATACCGCCGTGGGTGGGTGACCATAATTACATACCGAGTTTCCTCCGTGCCTCGGAAAGCACGTTAAGCCGTTGCTCCCGGCTGTCATTTTGAGATCCTTACCAGTCGTTACAGGTATTCAGTGGCTCGAAAGTCTGACAACAAGTCTTATCAAGAGTATCGTATTACCCAGTACTAACTGGGTTGTGTAGGTCTGATAGGCAGTCGCTCCATGTAAAATACTGGTATTCAGCTGCATCCAATTAGACTCAAAGCCAATCCCAACATTGTTGGGATTGGCTTTAAGTCGTGAGAAGGATGATATGTCTAATCAGGAGGCGACTCTTGAGATAACGAGTAATAGAGAAATACGGAAGAAGAAGACATGCTGCACCGATCACAAATAAATTCCTATAATGGCAGGAGAATGAGTTGATACTGTGCCTCACAGATTATAAAATTGTTATATGTATACAGTCTCAACTATGTATTATTTACTTCGTGTTGTGTTTCAAAGATCATAAATCACTTGGCAGATTATGATAAAGTTGTTGTTTTATTCATCGGTTAATCATTTTATAGCTACAGACTACCTATGTACTTATAGCAAGTAAATAATGGCAGTAGATAAATGGTACATAAATGACTATAGCTATTCATGCTATGTATGTGTGAGGAGCTCGTGGCTAAATAGTAACAGCCGCACGGGTCGATGTTTAAGGTTAAGCCGTGCTTGCCGAGGTTGGTCCGTGGATGATGATGGTCACCCATAATAACATACCGAGTTTCCTCCGTGCCTCGGAAAGCACGCGGCTGTCATTTGTAGATCTTTGACAGTCGTTACGAGTAGTCAGAAGCTAAAAGTCTGACATCCAGTCTTACCAATGGGTATCGTATTACCCAGTTACTGGGTTGTGCAGGTCAGATAGGCAGTCGCTTCATGTAAAATACTGGTACTCAGCTGCATCCGGTTAGACTGGAAGCCAACCCCAAGATAGTTTGGGAAAAGGCTAGGCAGATGATAAAATGACTATAGCTATGTTACCATTCCATATGTCAATCACCAGGCTTATCAAAGGAGATTGCCCATTGACAGGCCCACTCTGTGGTGCCGTTGGGGGCCTTAAGCTCTTAAGAAAATGTCCTTTACAATGGTGATTGCAGTACAGCCTACTCCCTCCCGTAGAGAACAGGCAAGTGTTCCAGCAGTGGGAACGATATAGGCTGGTTATGTTTTGCAATATTTTTTGTAAATAGCAAAGAGTAGAACGATTCTGTCTATTCTTTCTTGACATAATCACAGAACAAAATCTAGTAACATACAATATAACATCACTCTTCTAATTCCCAATAGAGGTAAACAGAAGTGTATTATGAACCCAAATTTCACCAGTTTGTATTAGGGGGCGACCTTATTAGCATCATAACATCAACCGAGCACGAATCCGGAGATCGAGCTGCTACTGAGAATAGGGATGATGACTGGGTAAAGAAAACGAAATTCTATTTTGTCCGTCAATCAGGTAATACAAAAATATTAGATACGTATTTTTTGTTTTATCAAGTTAACAAAAAAATAAACTTAGTTAAAACGCATTAAAGTTGGAGAGTGGGGGCTCACTACGTCACAACTAGGTATAAAATGTACTGAGCCGTGACGTCATGCGCCATTTCAACACAAAATATCTCCGTAATTTCACGATTACGTGAAAAAAGAAAAAATACGTGTCAATTTTTTTTTAATAATCCACCCGATAGACAAATAAAAAAAAAAAAAAAAAATAATGAGTCACCATCCCTATTCTTAATAGAAAAACCCCAATAACACTTTTACCCGGCCTAGAAATCTAACCAGGAGACACTACTACTGACTTCTTTATTAGAGATTATAATACTACCTATTCTTTTTCCAACTATGTTGTGGTCGGCTCCCAGTCTTACCGGAAGAAGCAGACAAGTTCTGCAGTAAATATCATGAATAAAACTGAACTGGAACAGGTTTAAATCAAGTAAGCTTGGTGATCATAGCTCTTTCTTTCTCTGTTTGAGAAGGTGCCTTTGTCCGGCCAATTACAGGGTATTTACTACATCATATTGTGATAACACATCACTATCTAATAGATAACACTATGAGCGCATAGATGCTTATCACTCACTACACAAATCCTTCTTCAAAATCATCGAAAGAAAAACGGTATCTATGACTAATTTTCAATTCTAAACACCAAAAATATTGGGCAACATTTCAGACGTAATTTTTTTTCCATTTCGTGGATAATATTCAACAAAAATAGTGCGTGGAGTCCCTCCGCGCGGAAGAAGCGTAACTTTGTAATACTACATGCATGCGTTCAAATGCCACGCATTCACTCTCGCTCTGTCTCTTTCCATTCCCCCTCCATGGTAGCGTTAAACGTTTTACGCAACCATGTTGGAAGTCGCATAAAAGTGTCACTTCAATAACATCGCGCCTGTAATAAAGGGTTACACAGTATCTACGCCAATCTTTAAAAAGAAACAATTTGAATCACTTAAAACAAAATTATTTAATTACAAAATATATTTTCCTTGTTCTTCAGAAAGTCGGAAGCGTAGTACTCGCAACCGGCGTACGTGTATGACTACTCGTATTTGTATACGAATGTTAAAAAGTTTGTTCGTTTGGTTGGACGAGCTAATATCGGGAACTACGGATTCGAATTGAAAAATTCTCTCTACTTTGGATAGCCCATTTATCGAGAAAGCCTAATAAGCTATACAACATCACGCTACGACCAAAAGGAGCGGAGCATCAATGAAAAATGTGACGCAAACGAAGTTGCGCGGGTAGTGTAAGAATAAGCGTGAAACTAACGCGAGTTGCAAAGTTTCTATCCCCTGGGAAAAGGCCTAAGTTTATGTATATTTTTCGTAAAATTGCATTGTGTAAACAGTGCACTAAGAAAGTTTCCATACGACATTCTGTTTGTATACGAACACAACGTGGACGTACTTGAATAACAGTCTATTTCCAACTATATTGGCATCATCCTGTCTGCAGAGCAGCTATTATTAAGAAAACAGTCGTAGGTACTAATACAATTTACTTCTCATTACGTTTTATAACCACACCAGAAAACAAAACTATATAATACATTCATCAACTATTTACCTATCGCACAAAATCAAACCTTAATGAGTAAACTAATTAACTAGTTAGTAAATAATTTAAATTACCTTTAACAACAGCGCCAAATGTCAACAACGCGACATAAATTAGCACTTTCATGTTTATTTTTGTCACTTTAACATAACACTAAGTACATAAATTATTTATTTATTTATTGCACCGGCGGACGCAACGTCCGTTCGCTTTCAATTCTAGATCTACACTGAATGAAGTTGTTACGAATATATAGTGTAGTGATAACGTGTTGTGTTAGGGCAGGCGCGCACTGGGACGAACGGGGTTACAAGACGAACGCCTGAGCACCTTGAGTCATCTCAAATCGTACGGTAACATGTTGCAAGGAAAATACGCTATCAGGTGATTTTACGAAACGCCTTTTTGTTTGGTATGTTTATATTATGAATAATTGATTAGCTGTCCCACGCAACTTCGTCTGCGTCACATTTTCCCCGTTTTCGCAACATTTTTCATTGCTGCTCCGCTCCTATTGGTTGTAGCGTAATGATATTCTATGGCCTTTCTCGATAAATGGGCTATCTAACACTGAAAGAATGTTTCAAATCGGAGTAGTAGTTCCTGAGATTAGCGCGTTCAAGCAAAAAAACAAACAAACTCTTCAGTTTTATTAATAGTATATAAGATATAAGACAAGATTATTGGAGGGGGATACATTGCCGTTCGATCCCCACTTCTTTTTTCTGCTTTGCAAATGCCAGTTTCCATCACTTGTTTCCACATTTCTCTGTCAGAAGTTGTCCAGCTCATCCACGCAATATCCATTGGGCCATGCATGAGCTTTACATAACATGACGCCTATTTACTCGAAGGTTTAGGAAAAGGTTTGACCTATTTAGTACACCCACTGTTTGCGAGTTATATTCAAGTACCATGTATTACAGGGCGAGCCTATTGCTATCAACCGGGCAAAAAAGCAAACTCTGTGGTTACTACTGAAAAATTCCTGAAGGTAAACTCCAACAACTCTTTGCCCGACCATGCGACCCACGCTTGCAGCCAGTAGACGTACAAAGCACGAGTTTTAAGCCAGTTTATTTTCACAAATATGTATACTTTAAAATATCGGTGTGTGTGAAGGATCGTATGGCTGGAAAGGATGTGACTGCTCAGATCACTAATAGTAGCGAAGTACAAAAGAAGAAGATATGCTGTGCCCGAAATATAATAATATAGGGATTAGGTCAGGAGAATGTAATAGTATTGATGAACGAGGATTTCCAGGTGTTGTGCAATTTTATTTAGTGGTTAAAAATGATTACATCAGTTGTGTTGAAATGGTACAATATTACACAAGACTCTAGTAGTAATTTTTTGGTGTAAAGGCCATTCTTACCATCATCATCTGCCCAGCCTTTTCCCAATGCAGCTGGGTATCAGTATTTTAGCTACTACCTATCTGACCTCCACAACCCAGTTAATACTAGGTTATACTATCGTTTCCTTGTTAAGAGTGGTTGTCAGCCTTTCGGGTGACTGGCTACCGTACCATGTGATGAACACATTTTTTTACGATCAATCGTCCACGTGTGTTGGCAGGCGACGTGTCCATATTTATAAGTATAAATAGCTGTTCCTATTAATATAACATGTGAGCGATAGAACGCTTCAATGATGATGTGCATTCTAGTAGAAATAAAAATATTTTCTACTGAACACAGCTGAACTGCTATTTGTAACGAGAATGCAGATTGAGGATCAAGGGATAGACTGTGTGAAGGATAATATAGGAAAGGAGGTGACTGCTGAGTTGACAAGTAATAGAGAAGTATGGACTGTATAGCTCTTTAGCGTGATATCGATGCATTGAGTGAATGGGCTGCCACCAACAACTGGAATTTAACACCTCTAAATGCCAAATTATGAGTTTTGGCCGGAGTCCTATACAGTACGATTACACTGAACAACAAGTCTATGGCCAGAGTGTCGGCAGTAAAAGACCTCGGTGTACTATTTGATAGCAAACTGACTAAAGCGTCTTTCAGACGCTTAGGTTTTGTTTTATGTAACTGTCAATGTTTTAATAATCAGGCAGTTATCAGGCTCTTGTTCAATGCTTTAGTTCGGTGTAAGCTCGAAACCAGCGATTGTGTATGGAATCCTCACGAGGTAACCTATACACTCATGCTGGAAAAAAGCAAAAAGCTTTTCTCAGATACCTCTTTGAACATGAGTTTATTTATTAGCCATATGTGTATCCTACTCGGTTTCTTTTAGGATGTTTGTATTTTGATTCGCTTAAAATAATGCGTGCGGTAGACCAAATAACAATAGCGGAGCTGTGTCAATTATTTGTTCCAAATAATTATAATCGTTCTAGAAAGAAAAAATTGTTTGACGTCCCATTTTGTCGCACGTTAGCTCGATCCGCCTCCCCTATTAATACCGCGTCTATGCTTACGATGCGATACGATATTGTTTGCTGATGAACGGAGGATGATAATGTTAGAATGTTTGTGGTCCTGTGAAAAGATCAAGTAAAAGAATAGTATTAATGGCTTATGCTGTACTAAATGTAATGAATAAATGTAAATGGAAAAAGAAGACATGCTGCGCCGACCCCTAATAAATTGGGGTAAGGGCAGGAAATTAATGAATGAAAATGAACGGTCACGTGTAATTGAAATAATGACTCTAAGTCAGAAGTAAAACTGCTTATGGGGTTGAAGAAGGACTTTGCAGGGTACCACTTTTTTATCACAATTCTACAACATTAAGGAGCTTGTGGCTAAATATTATCAGCCACTCGGATCAGTCTTTAGGTTAAGCCGTGCTTGCCTAGGTTAGTCCGTGGATAGGTGACCACCCCTTACATACTGAATTTCTTCCGTGTCTCGGAAAGCACGTAGATCTTTGACAGTCAGTGGCCCGAAACTCTGACAACCGGTCTTACCAAGAGGTAGCATATTACCCAGCTATACTCGGAACTGTGGTGTGGAGCTGAAATATGTAGTCGCTCAATGTAATATACTGGTGTTCAGCTGTATCCGGTTAGACTGGAAGCCAACCAACATAGTTGGGAAAAGGCTAGGCAAATGAGTTCTACTACATCAAATGTTACAAAGTTTTAATAAAAGCAGATCTTGCCAGGATATCGTAAATATAGCCTATGAATGAATGAACTGGTAATTTTTTTTTTTTTTTTAATTTATGTACACACATAACACTTAACAGGACAATACATTAAGATACAAGAGCACAAAGATACTGCTTATTTCAAAAGAAATTTCTTCCAGCAGACCTGCGAGAGGAAAGTTGGATTAGAAATGTAGACACAGTGTGTAGAAAAGATAGAACAGGAAAAAATTTAATTAGAGCTTAAAATAAACTTAAAACCTATATAAAATAAACATAAATACAAATAAATACACATATCAAAATTAAAAGTAGACGTAAAAACCTATAATAACCTACTATAATAACCATATAATACCTATAATATATATCAGAATATTACAGTATAGAGGAAAGGTAATGTTCTTTGACTTGCTTTTTGAAGAGAAATAAAGTTTTAGATTCTCGAATGTTAGGCGGAAGTGAGTTCCATAGACGTACTGCATGAACGGAGAAGGAGTAGGAATAGAATTCAGTTTTATGAGATGGGAAATTAAGATGATGCCTGAGGTGGGATCTACACAGAGCATCAAGAGGACGGGTAAAAGAAAAACGGTCGCGTAGGTAGCTGGGATATGCAGGATTATAATGAATATTGTATAGGAGACATAATATCCGAGTGTTCCTGCGAAGACGGATAGGGAGCCACTTGAGATCCTTGCGTAAGTGAGAAACATGGTCATATTTCCTAAGACCAAACACAAAACGAATACAAAGATTTTGCAAGCGCTCAAGCTTATTCAACAGCTCCTCAGTGGCATCCAAATAGCAGGCATCAGCGTAATCAATGATCGGCTGAATCAGGGTTTGAGCCAATTTATTTCATTTACAAAAAAAAACAATACACAAACAGTTTCATCTAGACGTGCTCCACCCTAGGCTGCACCATCGCTTCACATCAGACGAGTTGCGGCCAAACGCAAGCAAAATTAATATTTAATAAAATATGTAGCTTTCCATTATTGAACGAATTTTCAAATTCTCAGCAAGATTCGATCCTTCAGAGATTCATAACCTTTTAAGTCTTTAATGTCCAAGGACTGGCAAAAAGAAATGTGGATGGGTCTTCTAGCGGCGAGATGGGCAGACGACTTAGTCACCATCGGGGGGAAAACTTGGATGAGGCACTAGTACAGAACCGTGGAGATTAGCACAAGAAAAGGGAGGCTTATGCCCAGCAGTGGGGGAGTTGAGGCTGTGGATGATGATGATTGATACAAGTATAAAGTACATTTACAATATATAAAGATGAGTAATAAGTTTAGGTATGTATTTTCCAAATACAGTAGAACTGACTGTTCAACGCAAATAATCTTCAGAAAGCAGGCACTGACGCATGGATAATTGGGTTTCCACACAGGCAAGGAAAACGCGTAAGTGCGATTGCCAACGCCCAATGCATTTTCGGAAGAGCAAACATGCTTGACAAGCATTCCGTCATTTCAGAATGACGCAAAGCCCTGGCTCACTATGCGGCCACGAACAAGACTCGTCTGCAGCTATCTTGGACAAAACTGGTCGGACGTCTGATTTAGCGACCAAAATTCCGCAGCTTCACATTAGCCGCCACTCGCCTGGTATGAAGTGCGGCCTAAAGTGACGCGTGCGCGTTTACCTAGAAGAAACCGATTTACTCGAAGTTTGAGAAGATTTAGATTATAATGATCAGGGAACAGAGAAGTCGGCAGTGAATTCTACAGACTAGCGGTTCGCACAATAAATGTGGAAGCAAAACGCTTTGTTCGGGTTCGTGGAATTGCAGCTATATAACAGTGGCTTTCTTCCTTGTCGAAGCTGCTGCGGCCAAAAGTCGTGTTCTTGACCGCGTAGTGTCCGAGGTCCCTTAGTCAGTTGGAGTTTTGAGTTCGGTGTTTTTAATACAGTCGCAAGAGACTTTTCGGAAATCAGACTTTTTTTTTATTAAGGATGGGAAATCATCAAATGACCCCCCCCCCCACTCTGGGCGGAGCGGGAGGGAGTGTCAGACTTGACTGACTAAAACCCATCCATGTTCTTTCTTAGCCCTTTGTGTTCCAGGGCCACGGTATCTCTTTCGAACAGTCCCGCAACCCTGGCAGGCATCGGCCCTCTCGGACCCCTTCCGTCAGAAATCAGTCCTTAGGCAGTGAATAGCGAAAAGTGAGTTACCAACCACCCAGCTACTCACTAAAAAAGAAATGTTTGTTTGAAAATGTTCGCGCGAGTTGCATAGTGATGAACAGTCAGCGATCAACTATTATGGCGGAAGCACCAGGCTACCCCGTGAAATTCAAATTATCTTAGGTTTTTTGCCATTTGGAGGTCACTGTCAGGCTATATGTTAACAAGAATATTATTCGCAGCTGTAAAACATGTGTATTTACAGAATTATAGTCATTAAAATCGTCAATACTACCGACTATTTTATTAAAAAGTCTTTCAATGCGATTAAATGAACTTGGAGGATTGTTTTGATTGTCGTACTGTATGGATCGGAATGCTAGGCAGTGAAGAAGATGGAAGAAAAAGATTGCATGCAGCAGAGATAATAATATTTATAGCCGGGGCAAACTTTTTGGTATTTGTTTTTTTTTTGTCAAAATCTTGTTGCACCTCAGTGTACAACGACCTTTCTATCGCTGCATATCAGTTTGTTATCGTTGTATGTCTTATCTGTATCGATATGTCCTATGATATACAGACGGACGGGCTTAACATTATATGTAGGTCTTCAACATGTTTCCTACGCCAATGGTATATGTATACCTACACATGTTTGGTTGAATGCGCAATCTCGGTAACTATTGGTTCGAATCGAAAAAATCTCATAATGTTGGATAGCCTATAAGGCTCGTTTCATCGTCGACCTCATCTCTGTCCTCAGGACAAATACTAAGTCAAGAGTAGGCCCACTTAATATAACAAAAAGTCCCATGTGATAGGGAGCGAGCTTATTGCCATTAACTGGGCACAAATCAAAGCTCCGTTTCTGCTACTGAGAAGTTCGTGATCGAAAAACCCAATAACACTTTGCCCGACCGGGAATCGAACCCAGCATCTAATGCTCAGCAGTCGCGATTGCGACACTACAACATTGAGGCACCTTATAAAAAAATCTTGTGCCTGGAGTCTGTAGTCGTATCATGTGACAACCACGTCATATTGTTTCAAGTGCTATAAAATAAAATAAATGAAGGTAAAAGCCAGCATTTCTATTTTCTTGCACAGACGGCGCACATCAACCTAAATCAAATTGTAAAAGGGCATTGGGTAAGTTTATATGGACTAGTGGCATAATTTTTTTTCACAGCGGCCACAAAGATAATTGTTGCTAACGTATAGTGGAATATATGATATTAATCACTCCTAAAAGAATTTTGCCGAAAATAATATCGGAGCTGAAATATCTGATGTCAAAGTTGTGTTGCTCCTACTAACAATTTGCATACTGTTACGTATTTTATCAAAAAATAACTCTTTCCTATCGTTTGCCGTATGTCATTACTTCCCAGAATTTGATCCTCAGCAGCGACACTATCGAATGATGTAATAATACAGGCTGTTTTTTTTTTTCAAAATTAACAGCTTCGGTTCCTGGCTAGGAATATTGATTTTTCAAAAAACCAATGATGCAGTTTTAGTTCTTATCAAAATCAGGCTCGTGGCTCCTTTGAGTGTTTTTCGCTATTCCTCATAGTTTCGGCCTTCCAACCACTTGAAAAGTTCACCCTGTACATCTCGGCTCCGATGCATTTTGGAAATAATTGTTCATAGAAGAAAATGAATGTCTTATTGTGTTCTTACTGATGAAATATATTTCATTAGTAGCCGCAGAGTTAAAAAATCATGCCACTTTTACCCAAACCCCTTTCTATAATAGATTTTCAACTTTATCGTTAAAGAATTGGGTTCAAGGTTTGTTGGGAACATTTGTTAGATTTGGGTAGCTTAGTGTGACCGGCGTCTGCACAATAGGTCGTAATTCGTTCTTGTTTATCTATGACCTGTGTATTTACCAATGAAGCTTAAGAATGATGTTTCTTTACATCACACCACATAACGAAACGTTACGAGAAAACGTTTCTTAAACTATTCCAATAGCCTTTAAGTCATTCTTTATTAGGAGTGAATTTATATAAAGGCTAGTCTTTTTTTCCCGAAAAATACATAACGTTGTCAGAATGATGTTTGAAAAACATTGAAGTTTTAGCGGGAAGCAAGCAGGCTTATATTGAGTATAGCGCCATCTATGGCGCAATAGATGTGTCAGTGGTGCTGTTGACTTTTTGAGTAGATAAGGTACAAATCAAAAGATGTCACTTTTAAAACCTTGTGAACAAATATCTAAAAAGTTTATGTGCACCATTTTTTAAAACTAAATATAAACAATGTTATGTTCTTTGTAATTTTAATGCTATTCATGGCACTTTGGAAAATTGTTGAAGCGGGTACCAGGTTTTCCAAGATATAGCCACCTGACCTTGTTTTGACGTCAAACAACCTTGAGTCAAGGCCAAAATATTGCAATTTTTCTGCCGATAACATAACGACACACCTCAAAACATAACAATTCAGTCAATAATTACAAAAAAAAAATGCATAAGCATCTTAAAAATAGCTTTACAATAACGACCTTGGCGAAGGCCGCGTCCTTGCTCGAAGGTCGCTTTGCCTTGCCTAGAAGGTCGCCCTTGGCAGGATATCAGCATTGAACTTGCGATGAAAACCTTGGCGCGAAGGTCAGTGTCGCTTCTGCTAACAATTTTAGCACATTCATACGTATTGATAACGTTGTGTTTCCGATGACGATGGTGATGATACGTCATCACCATCGTCATCGGAAACACAACGTAAGGTAAGGTATGTATCGACTTATAATGAATTCTATCTGTATCGTATTTATGGTTCGTTTTTCATTAAAATGTGATGATGGATCTGTCGCTGTTAGAATTACTTACATTTTATATTAGATTAAGTATTTGTTTTGTATCAATATTTCGGTGCGGAATCCATCTTGAGTCAAGCACCTGTCTTTCAGCCTGTTGTCTGCGTTTCCATTGCCTCTCCGCTGGTCACGCCCTCTATACTTACCGTTGGTACTAAGTATGTCTAGCGCGCATCGGATGATCGCCCGAGCGCGTCGTATTTCGCGCCGCGCGCGTCGTATTTCGCGCCGCGCGCGTCGTATTTCGCGCCGCGCGCCATTCGTTTATTAGCGTTATTTAAACTTCGCAAAAGAGTAACTACATGCTTATTTCAATTAAGCTTGGTAATAGTGAGTAATAAGCAGTGATCGGAAAAAGTTGAGCTAAAATGTCTGAAGTTCGAAAAAGAACGGAGACAAAGTGGAGACGCCTCACGTCAAAATGTTTTCGCGGGATTAATGTCCCGGGTCCGGAACATTACTTAAGGTCTTAAGTCATCATCTTCCTACCCTTGTCCCATTTTATTTGGGGTCAGCGCAACGTCTCCTGGCTCCATTCTCCTCTGTCATTCGTCATGCTATCGTTTACTACTTTTTCCTTGATATCATTTTTCACACAATCCATCCATCTTTTCTTTGGTCTTCCTCTACCTCTCCATCCATCTACTTTATATTCATCACTATTTTAGTCACAAATGTTCCAACCCTCTTCATCACATGTACATACCAAGACAGACGACTCCATTTCATCTTTTCTGTAACAGGCGTCACTTTCAAACTTCCTCTTATATGCTCATTTCCAACTTTATCCATTTTAGTCACTCCACACATCTATCTCAACATTCTCATTCTTAAGTAGGTACAACTAAAATTAATAAAGTAAAACAACTATAGAATTCTTGCGGATGAGTTGTCACCTAAGTCTAGAATTCATTTACAATGAAAAAAGAGTATGCACGATTTTTATTGTTCTCAAAAAAAAATTATTGTTCTCAAAAAAAATTAAGGTAATCTCATTATCCTTGCTTAAACGATGTAGGTAAGTAAGCTTTAATAATTATATAACCAACAATCCCTTCGGCAGGTATGGTCGCCATTTTATTGCTATGAGGAAGCAAAAGTACTGTCAACAATGAGACCAATTATATAATAACTTCTTCCCGAGATTTCTTCTTTTCGTAAAATATGGTTTGACAATAGGATTGCGAGTAGGTACAACATTTCAGGACGGACTAATATACAGGGTGTAACGGAAAGGGTATATACATACTGAAGGGTGTGCTACAGACCATCAAACTGAGCATTTTCTCATCATTCAGCAGTTTCTCATCATAAAACATGTTTTTCAGCGAAAAAATTATCTGCTGCCCAATACAAAATTGCAATACTTATTCGACCCAAATGTATGGGGCAACTGATATTTTTTTCGCTATAACGATGTTTGTCCGAAGGAGAAATATGTTCTGTTTGATGGTCTGTAGCACACCCTTAATTATGTATATACCCTTTCCGTTACACCCTGTATAATCCTACTGTTTAAGAAAAATCCATAAATTATTGTCGAATTAAATTGTTTGAATTTGGAAAATTAATCAAGAATAGTTTCATCTTTAGAATATCTTATAAGTCATGTCAAATTCATAAACTTACCAAGCGGTTTGATTACCAGAGCAAATGTCAATGTGTCAGTTGCGGTAAAACGTATTCCATAAAATCAAGCCAATGTGGTCATGTGAAGCAGACGACCAATATACGATTAAACAAGTACTTCAAGGCCGTATATTTTAACCAGTTGGAGGCTCTGGGCACTTGAGAATAATGGAGCCCTTGTAGGATGCAAGAGCGAGCGCAGCGAGTTCGAATTTTCTTGCACCCCGCCTCGGAAAGGTTAGGTTTTCTTGCGACAGTTCATACAGCAATAATAGGTGTTTCAATTAAAACTTTTTCGCGTCAATACATCCTTTATATATATAAGTATTGAATTATGCTAAATGCAAAAGCGAGCTCAAAAAAATTATTATCCTATGGCCCAAAGTTAAGTTTCTTTGGCAGCCTTTAGCTTTGACAATTTCAGGAACTTGGGGGCCCCTTGGATCGTGGGGCCCTGGGCACGTGCCTAGTGTGCCCAGTGGAAAAGATGGCTCTGCTTACAGGTCAAAAATAAACAAAATTCACGAGTCAACTATGCCTACACAACTTGAGGAACTATAGGAGTGAGTGATGCGCGCACGACGACGCTTAGAATGCAAAACACCCCTCTACCCCTCAACCTTTTTGTCATTGTTTACCAGTGATAAACAAAATATAGAAAGAGACAGCAAATTTTGGCTATTTTGGAAAACGAAAACATGCGGTGAACCTGAATTAATAACAATAGAAAACGTATCTACTGGTTTTTTGAGAACGTCCTCCTTGTTTTTGAAGTCGGTTTTTAAGAAAATAAATTCAATTAGTTTACTCTATTAATACAATTGATATTAAATGTACTTAAGTGATGTCTCGAAATCTCGACATTGGACCTGAAAAATGAGGTTATTTTTATTAGTTACATTACCTTGCCTTTTTCCGACGACTGGTAATAAGTATTACTCGATACTTTTCTCAAGTAAGCAATGATAATGATAATTACTTCGAGGTAAAATAGAATATTTTACTAATGAAAAGTTTTCTTAAGTAATTCAGCCCCGGATCTACGGGGGGGGCAAACCGGGCGGCAGTCTCACGTGGGCGCCAAATCCTTGAGACAAGAATTCGAAATATCGAACAAATGAAGCCTCTTTTCCTACAATCTCATATACTATGTGATTTATGAACGCATCTTAACAGATCAAGTAAATTTTTGAACGCGTGTCCGTGATCTTTCTGCCAGGGGAATCCCCATCATATCTATACGAGCCGAGCCGAATAAATTCAAACAGTTGAACGTCGAGAGACAACACTGTTTGTTTATGGCTAAACATCAAGCTGTTAACTGCTCTGCTCTATTAAATAATTTACCGGAAGTTGTCAAAGCTCTGGAAGAAATTGAAGAATTCTCTCTAGCCTCAGAATCTAAGTACGAAGCTGGTCAATTGCTACATGCGGTAAAGGATTTTAAATTTATCCTCAACTTGACAATTTGGGATAATATTATTATCATTTTGCGTTCTGTGGCGATAATGCAAGGCCTTGGTAAGGTCTTGCAAGAAATGAGATAAAAACCGGTAGAATATTGGAACAAAGAGGCTACACTTGTATCAGAAAAGTTGGAAATTGTGCCGGTTCTTAAAAACAAACGAATTTTCTTTCCAAAAAGAAAGCAACACGACGAAATCTGCGAAGACGAAAGAAGAATGCTAGCTATTTTCCAAAGATATAAAAGTAGGAGTGTGAAACCTAAGATGCAAAGAAACACGCTTGTACGATACCACTACACACAGAAAGCAAAGAAATAAAAGAGATAATTAAAAAGTTACTTTGTCTCACTCAGTGAGCAAAATGCGATTTTGCTCACTGAGTGAGACAAAGTAACTTTTTAATTATTTCTTTCAGAAAGCCCCGAATTTCTCATTCAGCCTTGAGTTAATCATACAATTCGAAACATTCACACTCTATCTCTTTCCCGCCCATTAGAAAGAGAGAGACACAAAGACCAGCCCTTTCGAAGTTCCGTTTTTGAATTCGAACACGTTCGGAATTTCGTACTAACTAAAGAGATTTTGCAAAAATGTCTTTTAATGTAATTTATTGAATTTTTAAGTTATTGTTGTATTTAAACGAAAATAAGTATTTACTGCAAATAAAACTGATATTTAACCTGTAAATATTTATTTCTAGTTTCAATAATGTTACGTAATATAATATATTTTGAATAATAAAATATCATGGTTGCTATTTCCGAACACGCCTTAATTTAAATAAAAGAGCGGGAATAAAATTTCGTGTATGGCGTAAAGAGTTTAATATGTTAAAAATATTAAAATAATCGTAAAATATTAGTGAAACTAGCGACGAGAACAATATTTTAACACCGGAAGAGTTAACACAACAAGTTATTAATGCAGAAATAAGTATTCTACCTGAGAAGTCTCGCAAGAAATATCTGAAAGCATACCATGTCTTCAACGATTGGAGACTTACAAAGAGCGCACCCCACAAGCAGTTTTTCGGAGACGGTGTTGTTATCTTATTTTTTAGATTTATCACAGACGAGGCGATCATCTACAATGCTAATTATTTTGATTCATAATAAATAGTTATTTCAATCTATTCCTGTTTATTATTTAATCTCCTAAAGTGTTCTCGCTGCTGAAGTGAAAATTTATGTGTGTTACACGAGAGCAAAGTTTTTGCATCTCGTGCCTTTGAATCCCTCGCCACACTCAGGATTCAAAATCAGCACTCGCAGCAAAAAACGACTTTGCTCTCTTGTTGCACAAATAACTATTGTTCATAGAAAACATTGTTCGTAGATATTGAGATAAGAGTAGAGAGTGCAAAGAGTCTACATGAAAAATTCGCCTTCCTCAGTGGCCACGACTTTTTAAATATGTCGACAGAAGATCTGCAAAAAAATGGAGCCGATATACTTTCAAATATTCAAAAGACTTGAATGCAGTTGGTTTCTGCCAGGAGCTTGCCGTATTTAAAGAGCTAGTACATGAAATTAATGAAAAATCAAGAGCCTTTGACCTGTTACAACATTTGTACAAGCATGACTTGCAAGAAGCTTTTTTTTTTCTTTTTTTTTTTTGAATGTTGGTATAGCTTTAAGAATTTATTGCACATTACCAACTACATCTGCAAGCTGTGAGCGAAGCTTCAGCAAACTGAAAATAATTAAAACTTATCTACGTTCTACAATGAGTTGGGATCGTCTATCTGGCCTCGCGATCCTATCCATTGAAATCAAAACTGCCTATGCGATGGACTTTGAGGAGAGATTCTTTCGCAGAAAAGAAAGCACGCCGTGTAAAGTTGTAGTCATTCCTGGTTATATATTTTGTCTGTGTTTCTGTTTTATGTCACAAATGAAAGTTATTAGATGATAAAAAGTTTAAATTAAAGGATTATTATTTTAACAAATGGTCACAAAAATGCTAGTCATTGGCAGTTTTAACAGTTTTTCTCAAACACTGAAGGGAGGGGCGGCACTATCAAAGTTTTGCCCCGGTTCGAAAAAATCGTAGATCCGGGGCTGAAGTAATTGCTTGGTACTTAACCAAGCAATTACTTAAGAAAACTTTTCATTACTTAGCAACAAGTAACTACTCGTTTATAGATATGAGTGTTAATGGCAGAATGAATTTGATGTATGACGTCAATACACTTAATAATGAACATCAAACTGCTAAGCTACTGTTACTGATCTATTTAAAATGGAATCATTCCGTAATATCGAACAAAATATTCCCGTGTGCAGTGCTTTTAACAATATGGTGGACAAAGATATACAATTAGTGCTGTGGCCTTTAAATCTGTGTCAATTCATCTCTTCTAGTCCGAAATATCGCATCAAAAACAATTACATAACCCCCAACAGTTTCATCGTCAACTTATTTTCAATGATTGGTGTTATAATGTTCATTTCTTTATACATATTCCGTACTTATCTGCTGTTCCTTAACACAGAATATTTCATGTTCACGAAATTCGTGAGTGTCACTCCTTTTATTGATTGTGTCTACTACTCCTTCGGATTTGCTATGAATTTTGCCATCGGCGTCATTCAATCCAACAATAATATTAAGTTAATATTAGTGTTCCAAAGAGTGCACAGACTCTTGAACAATGAAACCAGATTTAACCAATTCATCATTTGGAACTGGATTACGGTTGTACTGGTTCTTGGTCCATATTTCCTTTTTTTGACTTATGTTAGCTTGCAGCATCCTTTAACTTGGCTTTATTTTATCCATTACCTCCTGTTCGTTTTCGATCTTAATGTTCTTTACGCCAATCAGGTGTTGAAATTGTTAGAACATAAACTTGAACTATGGAATGAACTAGCTATAAATTCTTTGAAAATAGAAGGGAATCGTGGTGAAGATTTCAGCAAGAGAATGTTTCAAGCCTATTCGGATATACTGGAGTGTTATGAAATGCATAAAGCTTGCTTTCAGTCATTTGTAAGTAACTGGCTACCGATCCATTGAAGATACCTATACAAGGTGTAAACAGACTCTTTCACAACTAAGCATCAAACTAAGTAACTCTATGCAATAAATATTGCTGGGAAACGACTTTTTTTGGGGCGAAAATTCACGTTCTACGGTAAAAGTCAACATAACCCACCATGGTTTGAACCATTGTGCTGATGGTTGCATTAAATAGCAAACGGGTCATGGAGGTATTTAAGAGCGTTTACGCCTTACGACATTGCATACAAACTTTCATACATAGATTTATAATATTATAGAAAACTAAAGAGTTACAAAACTTTTTTTTAAAGACATTTCGAAATGTTTTTAGTAACTCTTTAGACCTATGTATCCTGCTTATCCGTATGAAGTTTCATTAAAATCGGTTCAGTCAGTTCCGAAAATAAGGACTTGAAAGTTTGTATGAAATATAAAGATACAAGCTTAAAAAGTAGATTTAAAAAAAAAAACTTCTGAAAAAGTTGGAACTTCGACCTCCAATATCTCCGTAACTAGAAGCCTAGGTTCCAAGGTATGGTCCAGAATAAAAAAATATCGCATTAACGGGGAAAACAAGTGCCTTTCCGCTTTATTAAGGGTACTGTTGCACCCATTATGGCTTGTGACACTCGGTCATAATATCAGCTTTCCATTAGTGAACGAGTTTCTGGAATTAGATCGGTAATTGCAAAGATTGACTGTTCCTCCAAAATTACAAACTCCTAACTTGATCTCTAAAGTGTTCGTATAGATTTAATTAATAATCTAAACGACTTTTTCTAATATAATTTTTCAGATTCTATATTATATGGTAGAAGTGTTCTTGCATTCTTTGATTAACATTGAAGTGACCATTGAAATGACCTTTGAAACGTTGAAGGTTAACTTGGTGAGTGTTAGTTTATGTAGTATTCGTAATTCTGTGCTTTTTCTTGATAAAGACAAAATAACGCTTTCTTTTTTCATTTTCCCTTGACTGCCGCAAATATTTTGTTATCAATTACTTCACTTCGGTCAAAACTGAACTCTATCCATTAATATTTATATTCATCACTCTTTTGGTAACTGGTCATGATGATGATTATCATCATCTACCTAGCCTTTTACAACCTAACATATTAAAATACTGGTATTCCACTAATACCAGTATTTTACATGAAGCAACTGACTGTCGGACCTCTAATCCCAGGTAGTACCTACTGGGGAATACCCCTTGGCAAAACTGGTTGTCAGACTTTCGGGCCACTGACTACCTGTCACGACTGCCAAAGATCTACAAATCATAGTCAGGACCGCTTACGGCTGAACGGACTTCGCAAGGCACGATGATGATGAAGAACTACTATTCAACATTGATTCTGTTACAGAGTGGGCCAGTTCTAGGGTTGCTATCGATGTTAGCTTGGATCAGCAAGAATTTGACGTGGCTAACAATGTTTATGCAGCGATGTGAGACATTTTACGTAGCTGTGGAAAACATTCGAGATTCTTGTGCGCTAATCTTGATGACAAATTGCTCAGGTAATATCTTTTAACGCTAGAGTAGCTAACCCCAGTCGTGTATCTGTACTGAAGGTGCGGCCGGAGCTCACCGCCCGCCGGTCACAACACCTATGAGGGTCTACTCTCTAAGTCTGTCAATGAAAATACGGGTTATTCCGAAACTAGCTTTATAGTTGGAAATTTACCCTAGTTCGTATTATCGAACCTTATGTCCGTAACGTCAGTGATACGGAGTAGGAAACGACCGTAACTTCGACCGAAACTACGGATTTCGTGCTTAGAGAGTAGACCCCGGCGCTCACGGAGCACGCCGCACACAGCACACCACTCACTTATTACTCACTCTCTCTCTCTCTCTCTCTCTACTCATTACTTGCAGATCACGAGAGAAAACTCTGCAAGAACGTGCTGCGGCTTCAGCGCGCATCATTCAGCAAGTTGCGCGTGTGTGGTTTGTTCCACGCGGGCGCGGCGCTGCAGCTCAGTCTTTTGAGCCTGCTAGCTAACTATACTGTTGTGTTACTGCAGTTCGCCATTTTGTGAAATCTTCTCCTTTATCATAGTCGTTCACTCTTGCCAGAGTGTTCGTGGTCATGGGGAGTCGCCCATAACTGCGATCAATTTTGTGAAATCATCATCTGCCTAGCCTTTTCCGAAACTATCTTGGGGTCGGGTTCCAGTCTAAACGGATGCAGCTGAGTACCAGTATTTTACATGAAGCGACTCCCTGTCTGGCCATTACCCAGTAACTGGGTAATACGATACCTCTTGGTGAGACTGGATGTCAGACTTTTGGCTTCTGACTACTCGTAACGAATGGCAAAGATCTACAAATGACAGCGGGGACCAACGGCTTAACGTGCTTTCCGAGGCACGGAGGAAACTCGGTATGTAAATATAGTCACCCATCCCACCCACGAGCTGCTCCGAGGTCAATTTTGTCAAATATAAGGCAATAAATACCTAAGATTGTATCAATAGTTTGTTTTTTTATTTATTGAAATGAATGCTTAATATAGTGTTACGCAATAGGTAGGCTAACTCAAATAGAAATATGAGTAGGTACGGTACCAAGACGTGTGATTTGTTTTTTTTTTAGTAAATAAAGATTTCTCATAAATTTTATTTTAATTAATTAGGGTACATAAATGTCGAAATATTTTCAATACGATGACTAACAATGTGGTAACTATCCGTAATTATTGTACTTTATTCTTAATTACTAAAACTTAAATTATAATGATTGTCTTCATATTTTATTTATAGGTACAGCTAACATCACTCAAGTAGGTAACTTGTAAGTACTTAATGTCCTTAATAATTATTCTTATTTGGGGGAATGGTAGTGTAGCCCCGCCAAGTTGAGCTAACAAAATATCTTTGACAAAAAAGACCCAGATTTTTTGATGACAGTAATATTTTTCGCTGTTGGTTCTTTTTTCACAAAAATATTTTGAAAGTAGTTTTGGAATAATGTTAATTACCTTGTGCAACGGATGTGTTAGTATTTTGATCATTTGTATTGCATGAAACCTATAAACGTGAATAATATAATACAAATAAAACTATTTGCCAGTTAGATAAAAACACGTAATCTTTTATGGCCTGTTAAAAATAAATTAATCGCTATCCAATAATCTCATAAAAAAATATCTACATAGTTTAACGGTAGTACACCATGAAGTTCTAAAATCACATTATTACATTGAATAATCACAATTATTATTTAAATTAAATCTTCCAAATTAAAAGTCAAAATCGGTCACCGGTACCTTGTTCTGTTCTGCTTTAGTAATATTTGTCAAAAGAAGTTTTTTTTTTTTTAATATTATACAAGAGCCTTCTTAATAAAAAGCAATAAGAGTCCACCAGTTTGCCCACGATTCAGCTGCTAGGGTCGAAAAGTCAGGAAGTGACCGCTAACCAGAAGGTTCAGCATCAGTAGGCTCCCCAAAAGGTTAAAAGTCAAAGGAACCCATTGGATGAAACGACAGTGATTTTTGGGAACCCTATGTTTAGCAGCGAAAGTCTTTTAACTGAATGACAATGAACGACGGTTGGAAATATAAAAAAATCATAAAAATCATTGAGCGTGCTGTTGGATTTCCAAAAATCGGCTCAGCACTGAAAGTTGAAAATTCAGCATTCATTAACAAGTTTGTTCATCCGCTAGAAGACCTCCTTCCTAAATCCGAAACCGAACTGGTCGCATTTGACCCTCAGGATCTTGGCGAGCTGTGGTGGTCCGCAGTAGAAGACGGTAACCTTGCCTTTGTTCTGTTCTTGTAGCTGCTTGAACACTTTGTCCCAATTCGGACGACCTGCGTTTGTTCTGGTCTTTAGACCGGTTATGAGGTCGCGTTTTTCCTGAAAATATGTTGAATTTTTTGTAAAAAAATATATTATTATTTTAAAATTTGGATTAAATGCTCCTTGTGTGAGTAAATCATGCCTAAGTAGAGAACGCATGATGTGGAAACCTGGCAACTGATTAAGGGGATTTGGGATCGAGATAGACATGTCTTTCAAGGGACTGTGAAAAATTGAACTGTCAGAAGACACTGTCATAGTCCTAATATCCTAATAATTATTATAAATGTGAAAGTTTGTGAGGATGGATGGATGGATGGATGTTTGTTACTCTTTCAAGCGAAAACTAATAAATGGATCTGGATGAAATTTGGCACAGGGATAGATCATAAATAGGATACTTTTTATCCCGGGAGTAGGATCCCGTGGGACAATTACCGAACAAAACGCGGGCGAAGCAAAGCGGTGCATCAATGTTTGCATGTTGACTGTCTTCTGATGACAGAGGGGCTGCCGTCATACCACGATATACAAAACAAACTGCTATATTCTGGCCCAATCCTAATGATGCAGAACCATTAGTACGATGTCAACTTCTAGCAAAGGCTATCCTGTGCCTACAAGTTTTTTAGCTAATTAAAAAGCAAGACACCAACCTTTTCATGCAACAAATCTAATGCCAGCTGCAGCCCAACGGCTTTCATATCAGACTTCTGCAACGCACTAGTGATGTACATGTGCATGTCTAAGAACCGGTCGAAGGATCCTCCCAACTCAGCCTGTTCGATCTCTAGTTGAGACAGGAGAGAGACAAACCATTCGAACGAACGCTGCTCGCGGTTGATCCAGAAGAAGTCAACCTGGGAATGAGAGTGGGAAAGTTTATAGGTTGTATGTTTGGATTTTTACCTGCTCAAGAGCAATATATATTCAAGAGGAAAGTCAAATCGACCGCGGAGATGGCAAGTAAAGCAACAAAGCAATCAGATAAACACATGTTCGGTACACATATTTGCTTATATCAGAATGATGAACGATTTTAAAAAAAAAAATATTTTGGGGATAATCCATTTTTTTTTCTTTGTCCGTCGGTTAGTTTATTGAAAAGTATTGGACACGTATTTTTTCTTTTTTCACGTGGTCATAAAATTACGGAGATATTATATTGAGTTGAAATGGCGCATGACGTCACATGTAGTTTGTTTTAGTAGTGAAGTTTTATACCTACATGTGACGTAGTGAGTTGATATTTTGATAAAACAAAAAATACGTGTCTTATATTTTTGTATTACCTGTCTGACGGACAAAATAGAATGTCGTTTTCTTTACCCAGTCCGCACCCCTATTAAGTAATAAAAGACTCGCTGCAATACTATTATTTTTTAGTTAAAGTTATTTTGCTGCGACCTAACAGGGTCATGTACTGTCTAGTTTTAAGCGCATAGCTTGTGATTGTGTACATTTTGCATTAAAATAAATAAATAGAATTTATCGAATGTAACGAATCAAACCGATAACCTCCCAAAGAAGTTTTATTGGGTTCTTGCTACCATGATTGAGAAACCAAAATACCTAAACTCCTAATAAACACCCACCTTCTTCAAGTTCATATTATGCCTAGGCATATCCGAGGCATAGGTGTGTCCGCACTTGGGGCAGTCCTGTCGCGCGCTCCAGTAGCGGTACATGATCGCCTGCAGGATGGACGCGAAGGGGGTCACCCCTATGCCGGCGGCCACCAGCGCCGCGTGCTGCGCCAGGAAGATGTGCGACGACGCCGCGCCGTACGGGCCGTCCAGGTAGATCTGGAATCACAAAACACTTGGCATTGCAACCTTTGCATTGTAGCGGCACTACAAAAAGTACTACAGCGCCATCTATGACATACATGAAGAACTAACTTCAAATTCCTACATCGCGCAAGTAAAGTAGAATGAGCATTTTGTCCCCAGAGGTCATTATAATAGCTTTATTTAATTGTATGGCACCGACATGATTATAGTCAGATGTGTGCGTGGAAAGTACTATGACCAAATTTCTTTTGGTTGATACGGTCATTAGTTCCGAGACTTTGAGTAACTTAAACAACGCTGTCCGAAGCTAATGACTTGAGTGTCGTCCCGCTCCTTTATCGGCAACTTAAGACTTTAGGAAAACTCTACAGCAACTGTCGGGTAGTACCCACCAGACATAACTCCAGTCTTGTCAAAAATAACGAGGAATACCTGCTAAGTGTAACAACATAACGTTAATAATTTCTTTTTATGAAAATCCATAAACAGTGGTCTATCTTAAAGTCTAAAACATGACGATTGCTAACTGGTAATTATTATAGGACACTAGAACGAATTTTAGAAGAGGATACATACCTCCAAGGGCTTCCCAATAGGGTATTTGCTCTCGAAGTCATCAGTAGCCTCTGAGCCGTCGTCCTCAACCTCCATTATCTTCTCAGGTACAGACTCCGGATCTCTGTCTGGTGACAGACTCTTTGATAAACGGCGACGTGCTGGAGAAGATGAATGATTGTAAGAATTTTTTGAAGAAGGGTAGGGTTGTCAGGGCGGCAGATGCTCCACTTTTTGCTGAACATACTTAACTCATATTAAAGTAAAAAGTTTTGTAAATTTTTGTAGTAGTTAGACCTTTGATTATTTGCCCCATATAAATCACAATTTATAACACACACACATGGGTAAAGTTCTTCTGAATTATATTACTAAGTTGAAAAGTAATCTGGATAAACTTTACATCTTCCAATTATGAATCTAAGAATGTAAGACAATCCAGCAAGCCAAATATTCAAAAAGATTGACAGTCGTTTACGAGCCGAAAATCTGACGATCACTTTTACCGCGTGCATCGTGTCGACGACTGCCAATCTGACCACTATTCAGTTTTTGGGTAGCAACTGCATAGTAGCGGTCAGATAGGCAGTCGGTCCATGTAAAACACTAGCTGCATCCTGTTACACTAGAAGCCGACCCCAATATAATTAGGGCAAATAAAGCAAGTTGATGACTTACCAAGAGTCAGTATACTATCGTTGCTCCTCCTCCTATCTTCGAAACTGGGCGTCTTGAACGCGATGATGGTGGGCTTAGTGCGCATGTATCGGAAGCTGTGGGCCAGGGACTTGTTCTGCGGGATCTTGCAGGCGAGGCCGAACGTCTTGCGAGCTGTCAGCATCGAGCTCTCGTCTAGCTGTCTCTCTGATTCGGAGCGCATGAAATCGCGGAGGCTGGAGAGATTGAGGAAAGAGTTACATGAGAATTGTACAGACGCACAAATATGCTGTGTAATGCCCCGTTTACGACCCTACCGATGTGACTAGCGGTTGCAATGAAATTTGCAATAAGTGAGAGTAGCTTGAGTGCCTTTACGTCGCAGTGACTTGTGGCATGGTCTTAGTGAAATCTTTATTCTTTTCTTCATTGGTTTTGTCTCCGCAGTTGCTGGCACTGGACTCAGCTGGTGCTTTAGCGCGTTTCTCGTGGCCAAGTAGTAGCCGGTAAACAAGAATTAAAGAGAATGGCAAACAGAACGCAAAATCAATATTTAAAATAAAATTCGGTGGTTTCAGGTTTGGTTTCAGAATTTGTTGCGGTAAAAACTGACAGTGTAATTTTAATTAAACCTAAATTTATTGAATGTTTTTACTACGGCTAGGATCTACCTTTCCAATTATTATGTTTATTTATAACCAGATTCCACAAACACAATTTTTAATTTCTCTATCATTAGTTTACAACCATTCTATCGTTTACGACACTCAAAGCCTCCGACGTAATTATTTTACTTACGCTATCAACCGCTGCCGTTTCTTGACGTTCTTCTGCACATCAGGCATGGAACGCGACTTCTCCAGCGTTCGCACCGGAGCGAGCAGTAGGGAAGGGTGGAACGATGTCTTTGTGGGGGATTTTGGTGCTGAAAAAATAGGAAAGGTTAAGATTTATCTGTTGCCTCTTATGTGAATATAAAACCGTCATGATTTTGTCATTAGATTTACCACTGTACAGGTATATAAGGTTTTATTGTTATAGTGTTATTCGATTACATCATTAGTTATAATAAAGTGATAAGTGGTGTAACAATTAATAAGCTTTATGTGTATGTGATTTTAAATGTTTGTAAACGCACTCACGATACCGAAAAAAATCTTAGTGTAGGGCAACGTTTATTAAAAAAAAAACAATAGTGGTGACCTAGGTCTATCCATATTACTGGACCATAGGTCAATGAAACCACCACCACACCCTTAGTTTTGGAGGATAGTTCTGTCAAACTAAATCGGCCATAGAAAGTAAGAAAGACAAAAAAAAATAAGACTAGGATTAAGAAAACACAAAAAACAGAAAAAATAATAATTAAATGCTTTGTATACAGGGCGTAACGGAAAGGGTATACGAGTATACATACTTAAGGTTATGCTGCAGACCATCAAACTGAACATGTTTCTCCATCGGACAAACATCGTAATAGCGAAAAAAATATCTGCTGCCCCATACAAAATTTCAATACCTATTCGATCCAAATGTATGGGACAGCTGATATTTTTTTCGGTATTACGATAATACTCTTCGCATCAGTAATCAGTTATTTGATAGTGACAAAGCTTGGCATCTCTCCCACTTTGCTGTGCCCGACAGGATCCACTGTGATCATTGATCATGTCTTTATAAAACTACCTAAATTTCGGACTCCAATAAATTGAACAATGAGCAGCTGCAGGCTACATACCTTCACTCTGTTTCACGTCTCCATTCCCATCATCCCCTACATACGCGTCGTTGGAGTAACTCCTCGGAGAGAAGTCCACTGAGCGCTTCTTGGTGCTCACGATGGAACTCTTGCGACTCTTCTTACTCTGACTGGATATTGAGCGCGCTAGTTTCCTGAAAAAATAAAGTTCAATGTAATGAAGACATAGAGGAGAGACAGGAGAGACTGAAAAAAGTGCGAGAGAATTTTTAATACAAATATTTGGCGAGTCTAGTGGTCTGACTGCTGAACGTGAGGGCCTCGATTCGATTCCCTGGTCGGGCACAGTGCTATTGGGCTTTTCCATCAGGATTTTCACAGTAGCAGCCACGGAGTCTGGATTTGTGCCCAGTTGATGGCAATAGGCTCGCCCCCATTTACATGGGAATTAAACATAATTGGTGAAATGTGGGAGTACTATTGATCAACGGTTAGGTCACCTCTGCATACCCCTTTGGGGATTCCAGGCATGATTGAAATGATTATTAACATTTGTCTGGTTTTCACATCTACATATTGGCACTCCGAGCCATAATTATATTATATTCATACAGTTTATAAATTAATCTAAGATGATGGTCTGCACAAGCTCAATTTAAAATATCAGGCTGCTATGATAGGCGTCGCTAGTCTGGCGTAATACGTCACGAGCATGTCGAGGTCATCGGACCCAAAGATTTTTTCCGACCAAAAATCGATCAACGCGGCTTAAGAAGTTTTCACTTAAAAACAAAACATACTTTTATTTACAATTTCACATTTGTATAAAATATTGCGAATGATAAAGAATTGTGCATGAATTTTTATTTCATTCAAAAGGAATTGCGCGAAAAAACGTTTTCCAGTAACTCTAATAAATCACCCACACACAATGTCTCGATTTAAAAAAAAAAAACTTCAGCCAGGTAGACTGGAAGCCAACCCAATGTATTTTGGAACATGGTTTTGGAGTAGCGGGCGTCTGTTTCCCGCTACTCCCAAACCACACTGACGCAGAACGCGCCGACTGAACCGGGGCTGCAGCCAGACTTTGTACCTATACGTAGATCCATTACAAACATACATGCAGCTACTATATCCATAGACAGTAACCGATGAAATTGGAATTTCAACTCTCGACTTCTACTTCGAGAGTTGAAATTCCAGTTTCATCGGTTTCAGCTCTAGCTGAGCGTTGAAGAGGCTTCTTGCAAAATTCAATAGTGTTTGCTTTCGGGCATTCATTTAAGTGCCACCAAGTTTTGATGAAATTGGGTTTACATTATAATGTTGTGCTGAAAGATGCATTGAATATGAATAGTGCAGGTGTCATGGTCAAATATAACATTTAAAACTTCGGCGTCGTATATACGAAACGTCTTTGTTAACATTAGATTTCATAATTCAAAAAATATTACACAAGAAAATGTCACACAAGAAATATTACTTTAGCTATTTTCTTTTATGCGCATCTATCGATCAAATCTGCATCCGACCAAACTACATCACTAATTGAATAGAACTATGAACGTGGAACTTTAAAAACAAAAAAGAATTACAATCGATCCAAAACGATCTGTATTTTAATGGCTAAAGGTTAATTGGTAGAGTGATATTTAAGCCCGCGCAGGTGCGGAGGGGTGGGGCGGCACGCGCGCTGACGAGCCGGTGGTGGGCACGCGCGCCCCGCGAGCTGCATCGCGACGATACGCTCGCGTGGGGGCGCCCAAACCCCGCAGCGCCAGTGACAGAAACAATACCTTCTGCATGTCACATGCCTGCTTGCACGCTTCATCACTGCTTGCATACTGCATGCTTGCTTGAAACAGTGGTATAACGAATGTTCGGAAGCATAATACTTCGAACAAATGTTATTTCGGCTAAGTGTAACTTCGGTAAAAAGTTTTCGACCACATGAAACGTCTGAGTAACGAAAAAAATCGAATTGATAATAGGTCAACTGATACAGTGGCAGACTTGACTTCGAGGAAGTAAAAAAAACCGGCCAAGTGCGAGTCGGACTCGCGCACTGAGGGTTCCGTACAAAACTGTAGGTATATAAGTAAAAGTTATTAAAAATATTTTGATTATATGATGTAACTAAAATTTTACGGTTTTCGCAATTTTTCCTTTATCTGAGCTATAAGACGTTGCTTAGTACCAAATTTCAAGATTCTGAGTTTACGGGAAGTACCCTGTAGGTTTTGATTCCCTTGCGAGTGTATAATTTGCGGAAATTTGCGCCATAAACAGCTGTATCTTTTGATTGCGTTGGTTTTTATTTGATTTGATTTGAGACAGACGGTTGGATAGACGGACAGACAACAAAGTGATCCTATAAAGATTCCGTTTTTTCCTTTCGAGTTACGGCACCCTAAAAACGAAACCAAAATAGTCGAAAAGTTTTAGGTGAAATGAAATTCGGTCAAACATTTTTCGAATTTATGATAGGCAACCAAAATACTAATAAGTAAATATTGTTACCAACCCAACATGAACCAAATGACCCAATATGAGTCCTAATTACTCGAATTAAATAATTTATTATTATTATAGGGGTGTCACATTATTCTCCGTCCGATACGAGTCGGTTTTACTGCCTAGTCGCGCATTTCGATATTTTACATCAAAAAGAGGGACGTAACTTACTCGTGTCCACTCTCAATAGCAGGCAGCTCTTCTCCGTGTAGTCTCGCCTGTTCTCTCTCGAAGTACGAGTACAAGCGGTTGGTCCACTGTCCCACGCCACGGATGTGGAGCCAGATGTAGTCTGAAATAGGAACAAAGCTTGCTTCATTCTGGGCCAGTTAAAGGAGGATAGAAGAATTAAATTACTAGATGTTTGGTTTGCTTTTTCCAGTCCACTTGCTAACAGTGGTTAACTGGCAGAAGCTAGAAAAAGAAAAGAAAAAAACGTTTATTGGCGCAATTGGCACAAGTACACACAATATTAAAAAAAAAGAAAAACAATATAAAAATAAAAACTAAACAAGAAAGACTGTGTGACTCACGGCAGCGCCAAATAGGCCCAGTTCAGCATAATGCCGGACAACTAGTGCCCGACGCTGGTTTTCAACTGAACCTAAATGGTGAGTGTACGGATGTCAGTAAATACAGTAATTAAATAAATATTGTGTACGATATCATAATATTATGTAGTGTTTTATTAAAATAAACTAAAATAATGGTAAAAATAAAACTATTTTAAAACTAGGAACAGGTATTTCATAACACACCATTTTAGTCCGTAGCAACACACTGCGCCGCAAGTTTAGTATAAACGGGCAACGACAGTACTTTCACAGTTATTATGCTTTGTGACTGGGACTGTAGCTTCATCTTTTTGTTTTTGACAATGCAAGTGCCTGTGGTTTGTTTGAATAAATACTTTTAGTTTCAGCTTTTATTTGGTATTAAATTGCTCATTTTTTAGTATGCATTCATAGCGTTGACTCCTTTCAATCAATTAACCACTAAATCAGTCTCAAAAATGTTACCCTTTTGACCTTTGACCTTTGGCTCCGTACTTGACATTATGAGAAAACTAGCTAACCCGCTACTTTGTCTGCACCTAATTTTCCACGTTTTTGCAAGATTTACATTGATGCTCAGCATCTCATCTCAGCCGTGGCGTACAGCTTTCCTCTTTTTTTTTAATTCGAACCATTAGATCCCAAAATTGGCACATTCAACCAAACAAATATCTCTGCATCTTTATAATATAAAGTATTGATAATGAGAGATCCACTAACCTTCCTGTTCCGGCGCACTGCTAATAGTAAAAGGATGCCACTCATACGTAGCTATAGCGGGGATGTTCACGAACACGTAGTCTCCCGCGTGAAAGTGGAACAGAGGCGGGCGCTTCACCACCAGATGCGTGACGCGCGACGGCAGCAGGATGCCGGACGAGATGTACGTCTTGCCGCGCTCGGACCTGGAGTGAAGGTGTGAGGTATTAGGACTTATTAGGAGGCTTTGACAAGTGACAGTTGATTTCATTACGTTTCGTTTTTCTGCAAAGACTTTCACTAAGTTTGATTCAATCATCAACGTCATCATCCACAGCCCGATTTCTCCCACTGCTAGGTATACCCAGCATAATATAGGCATATCTGCCTCAATTTGCTTGTGCCGAGCTCCACGTTCTTATGCGAGCCTCATCCAAGAAATGCAACAATTGATTCAACACATCAGTCCGATTCATTTTTTACATTTTTATCGCTGATAAATGAATCGGATGAATGATCTGAATCGGACTAAAAACCCACCTACTTGTACCATGTGTGGGGGGCCCGGGAGACACAAGTACATTCGCGCGCACCCCCGATAAGTTTTATCAGAGATATTCAAAAGAATAAATTAAAATTTAAAGATTATCTTCGAACTTAGCTGAGCACACTGCCATGCGTCTATTTTGACCAAACATTTCTACAACGGTACAGTCAGGTAAAACCTGGATAAGACTAGCACAGGAACGCGAAGATTGGTGAAGAGAGGGCCAGCAATGGGTAACATCAAGCTGTGGATGATTAAGTAGAGAGAAACACATGAAGGACTTATCTCACTTCATCCAGGCCAGCCAAAAAGGAACCTATTACTAGACCATGAGACATCTTGGAGGCGCTGCAAGCTAAGAAAACTATCAACAATCTATCAAATTCAGTACATTTCAAACTTAGTTCTAAATTCCACCGCATCTCAAGCTATGTCGGTCAAGTAACACAGAAGTACATCTACATCCTACTACAGGATACCCACCTCATCCACGCCAGTCGCATGATCCTCTCAGACAGGTACACGGTCCCCGGTACCACGAACCACTTCCAGAAGTTGGGTGCGTGCAGCAGTAGAAGCAGCCAGAAGGGAACGTACAGCAGGTGGGTCCAGTAGAATATCTGGAAGGATACAGGGATAAAGGTTTACAGGTGAAAGGTAACATACAACACAACAAATAAGCGAATTTCTAACCAACAACCTGTACCCAGTATTACATTTGAACTTAGTACTAGATGGAAATACCGAAGTGAAAAGGTATAACCACGTATGCAATACCTACACGGGTCAAAATCTATATCTATACTAATAAATAAATTTCTCAAAAACTGTGAAGGAAAACATCGTGAGGAAACCGGCATGTCCTAGAACTAAAAATTTGAAGAGATGTGACATCTACCAACCCGCACTGGGCCCGCGTGGTGGATTACAGCCCATTCCCTCTCATAGAGAGGAGTCCTGCGTCCCAGCAGTGGGAACATTTTAAGCTGATGATGATGAAATAAATTTGAATTGTCTGTTTGTAATACTAAAATAACCGCTTTTTACTACATGCATATGAATGTATTACGGTACATATTACAAAAATGTTTTTTTTACAATGTTTGTCTGTCTGTCTGCCTGTTTGTTCCGGCTAATCTCTAGAACGGCTTGACCGATTTTGACGGGACTTTCAGTGGCAGATAGCTGATACAATAAGGAATAACTTAGGCTACTTTTATTTCAGAAAAAAAATAACGATTCAAATAAAAATGCAAAAACGAAAAAAAAAACTAAACAAAATACATAACTTTTTTGTTAAATTCCAAGCGGATGAAATCGCGGGCACAGATAGTGTATAATAAATTTCTATGTATGTATAAATAATGATGCACTGAATACAAGGTAACAGGACAGGAATAATGGATATTAAGAAAGATTTTTCTTAATAATATGATCTAATCTCAGCATGTTTTCAAACTATACTGTGACATACAAAAATAAAATATAAATATAAAATTATATAATATTTTTATAAATATTTGATAAATGTATGATAATTTTATAAATGTTTAATAATTTTAATAATGTTATTAAGATAAATTGGTCCACCACTTCACATTCCCTACTAAGAAATTCTTGATGCAAAACCCCAATTGCTCTGCATGAAAAGAATGGGCCATTATTCACCACGTGGGCCCAGTGCTGGTTGGTAGATCACGTTATAATGTCTTCAAATTTTTGGTCCTAGAAAGCAGGTTGCCTAACGATGTTTTTAGATTACACAAAGTAAAACGACTGTCTGAGTCCGAAAGTGCGACTATTTTCAAAGGATCCACAATTTAACAATCCAAAATTCGATTTTGTAACATGTATAAAAACTAGAGTTTCTTACAAATTGTATCACTACAGGTACGCACTGTAATGCTCGGATCTCCTCAGTTCGTCACTGATGTAATCCTCGAATCTGAACTGTTACATTACCACTTAGCCACAACCTCTCTCTACAATCCACTATTAAAATTAATTACAAGATCAAAAAATTCCAATTCTTACCTCAAAACTCCCTCCTCTCCTAATAAAAGGCTGGCTGCAAACGAACATAACGAGCAGTATGACTACCAGAGCGATGCCCGTGGGATTGGCACAGCCGCCGACCATCCCGAACAAGCCTGGCTTCTCCGTCAGCAGCCACTCTGACAGCGTGTAGTTAGCCTCATTGAGGACTGGGTCGTTGACCACGACGAGACCTGGAAAAATTAATGGGGTATTTTGTGAATGCGTTTAAAGCTAAACTGAAATCTAGCCTTTGTTCAAAGGCCTACTATTCCATTAACGACTACTTAAACGATAAGAATAGTTGGTCGCTGGGTTGAACACAAGACAATTTTAATGTTCTTTCTCCAATTTAGCTTACTGATAACTTTATGCAAAGATTTTTTTTTACTTTACTTTTTTATTTTACTTTGTTTTTTTTCTCGTCGGTATGCACGTGTAAGCGGGCACGCCCTTTATGTCTGGAGGCTTTGTTTACTCTTAAGTATATATTTTAATATTTTATTTTATTATTGGTGTGTGCTAGCTGACATGTGACATTGATTTGATGTAATGGATTCTTTGGTTCTATAAACTTGAACACTATTGTATAGAATCTGGTTCTTCTAACCTAACAGACAGATGTGTTGCTGGGGAGTTTGTTCCGCCACTTCTTCTTCCCAGCTAAAACACTAGGAAGTGGCGAAGGGCGGGCGTTTTGGGGGGACTGTCTCTTGTAATTTTGATGTTCAAAAACTGCTGTTTATCAGCCTAATTTGAATAAATGACTTTTGATTTTGATTTTTTGATTTTGAATATTTTGTTGTGAGAGTTCTCGTGGAGGAGCTCGTGGTTAATTACCACAGCCGATCGGATCGAACTATTTATTATTTATTTAATTTTTACATTTTTGTATACTGAGTACATATCAATTACAAAGTGAGTTTCGTCTGTGCCTCGGAATGCCAGTGTTACCAAGGGGTATCGTATTTCCCAGTACTTGCTGGGTTCTGGAAGTCGGATAGGCAGTCGCTCTGTGTGAAATACTGATACTCAGCTGCATTCGGTTAGACTGGAAGCCGACCCAACATCGTTGAGAAAAGGCTAGACAGATGATGAGGTCTGCTTAGCTCAAATACTGGGTCTGGCGTCAAGAAACTTAGTTTTGTAGCCCTTTAGAGATCTATAGGAGCGTCAAAATCAAATCAAGTGCTAGGATTGATTGAATGTTGAATCAACAGCCAATCTTATTACTAGACATGCACTTGATTTTGAAGCATTAATTAATTTCGTCACAGAAACAGTTGATTCTCTCAGACGTTGATTATTCGAAGAGTAGTAGGTTATAAAGCTAAGCCAAGATTGTAGGCTTGTATGAACGTACCACCACTAGGGTGTATGTTGTAATACCTTCTAACTCTGTGTGTTATTTTTTTATTCTAATAATTCCATAAACTTACACTATGACTTACGGGATATCTTCAGTTATGATAAATGTGAAATGATGAGGTTCTCTGTTAACTTATTACTCTTTTAAAGTCCAGACATTGCTCAATTTACTTGAGGACTATGCAGATTAGTATCTGAAATGGTCTTTTGAAGAAAGAACAACACAGATTTGAGTGGACCTGTCCAGTCAGTGCAAGCATTTGTCAATTATCGTGTAGCTCGACTTATACTCAAGAAGCTCAACGAAACGACAAACAATACCAAAGAAAGGACATTTGGGTAGGTCGCTTAAAGTACTCAAACTGCCAGACAGCGGTGGGAGAAAAAAAAATTTAAAAAAAAATGTGACCTACATGGTCCTCACATTCACCATAATTAGATGTAATTAATAAAAATTTACGATTTGAATTTAAAAAAAATCAAGAATATCAATAAATGTCACAAAAATATTGAAAAAAAGTAAATATTCATGTCAAATCAGTAAATGTCACATAAAAAAAAGAAGTAAAATCGAAATAAGTATTCATGTCACCGGTAAATGTCATCTAAAATAATAAAAAAAAAAAATGTAAAAAAATAAGGTGAAAATAAAATAAAAAATGTCACAGTTATTATTGAATTCCATGTTCCAAATGCACAATATTGTACCATATCATTTTGAAATGTGCTCTCTGAATAATCGAACCCAGCACAAATACCCTAATACATCATAATTATTGCGATCAGCCACAACAAGCTAACAAATGGGTTAACAGATAACCGCTCATAATTTCACCTCAATGTTCATCGCCGAAATAGCTCAGTTGGGAGAGCGTTAGACTGAAGATCTAAAGGTCCCTGGTTCAATCCCTGGTTTCGGCAAAAAACTCTTTTTGCATTTTTCCCACAGTTCACTCTTCAAGCGAACCTTTGTAAAGGCAATTTTAACCTTCAGATAAAAAGTTGAGTCCAGATAAATTTAAAGATTAAATTAGGTTATCTGCCCCCCTAGCATGACCGTTCTATCTCTATTCTACCAAGAAACGACAAGAAATCTTTTCTTTACAACTTGTCATTTCTTCTGCCCGAGCATGGCGCGCACCGTCGACTCGCGTTTCTACGAAGACAGGCCTGGATCTTTTTCGCGAAATTAAACCTAAATATTTTACATAATTTTCAACCTTTTGAACGTAACTCAACGCAACCACGAAACGTATTTCTCGTATTTAGTTTTTATTAAGACTAGTTTGACATTTGTCAGAAGTAATTTTTCTATAACCAAATGTCAAAAGAAGAAAAAATATGGTCGTCATGCTCGACGTTGTAGACTTGTGTCGACTGAAGAAAAGAAACATTTCTTTTCTACATTCTTAATATCGCCATGCTCGGGACG
Organism: Cerastis leucographa; assembly: GCA_963082945.1. Lineage (NCBI taxonomy): Eukaryota > Metazoa > Arthropoda > Insecta > Lepidoptera > Noctuidae > Cerastis > Cerastis leucographa. The sequence continues at coordinate 702,345 of OY720369.1, read as the reverse complement.
ATAGAAATATCTGTCAAATTGTCGATTCTTCCGTAGACATAGCTCGTTTCTACGGCGGTCATGCTAGGCCGGCAGCTGGATAGCGAACACAGTTTTTAAAATAGACTCTACAAACACACACACAGACATCGTAATTTTGAAATCTCTGACATCACAATACTCCAGTACGTCTACGACCATGAGTTGTCATAGTTAGATCGCTTGACGTAACTGCAATAGTTCCGTCAATAAGCAAATACTATAGATAGCTTTTTCAATCTTACCATGAGCTGTGTTGGTGCTTACTACCAAATTCTAAGCAAATGAAGCCCAAACTTGCAGTCGCTGTAGTTTAGTTTACTACACGGTGTCTATCCTACATAGATAACTATAGTGACTACGCATTTTAGTACCCAACTATCCGCTAGAGGCGCTGTAAAATACATTTTTTTAACTACAGACGCTAGCGAGTATAGATTTTTAAAACTCATGGTAGACGTACTGATTTCAGCTGTCATTTAGAACTACAGTGAGATAAGTCAAAATGACAAAATAAATAAAAAGTGCCTATCACTTTAACTGGGCCATTATTTAAACCAGTACTAATCTGAAGTGACGTGACATAAAACCGCCAAAATTTGGAAGAGACCTATACAGCATTGAGTGGCCAAAGGTTGAGGAAGAAGATGAATCTGAAGAGGTAGTTTAGCCATATCTGTCAGAGGACCGATAGCCTGTGAGCAGATGAGTCTTAAAAAGGTGACTGTTTCAGGCTTAATGCGGAAGCCTGAATACAGGACGGGATGGCGTAGCTTGGGGGAGGTTTAGGTCCAGCGACGGACTGCGACAGCCTGAGTTAATCTGCTGTTGAGATAATCTGCCTAGCCTTCCCAACTATCTTGGGGTCGGCTTCCAGTCTAACCAGATGCAGCTGAATACCAGTATTCTTCATGGAGTACCTATCTGACACAACCCAGTTAGTACTAGGTAACACGATACCCCTTGGTAAGACTGGCTGTCGGAATTTCAGGCCACTGACTTCCTGTAACGACTGTCAAAGATCTACAAATGACAACCAGGACCAACGGCTTAACGTGCTTTCTGAGGCACGGAAGGAACTCGGTGTTCACCCATCCACAGACCAACCTTAAGGTCGAACCGAGTGGCTGCTGAGATGGAACATAATCTATACATATAAAAATAAATGCCACTTTTCGTTGTAATTTTATAACTCAAGAACGGCTGGGCCGATTTAGCTGAATTTGGTTTTAAAACGTTCGTCGTAGTCCAGGGAAGGTTTAGGGTAGGGTAGGGTAGCGTAGGGAAGGGTAGATAGGTAGGTAGGGAAGGGTACCTAGGTAGGTAGGTAGGGAAGGGTAGGTAGGTAGGGTAGGGTATGGTAGGTAGGTAGATAGGGTAGGTAAAAGTGCATTGAAACGCATGCCGGGGACAGCTAGTTATACATAGTTAGATACTCACTAAAATTACACAAATGCATGACAGTATGTACGGCACTGTAGATGACAATAAGAACTCCGGTCAGCTTGTGAAGGTAGATGTGATGGTCTAGTGGCAAGTAGGAGCTGAAACCTCTCACTCGCAGCTCAGTGAGGCAGTGGCGCAGCATGAGGACTAGCACCCAAGAGCAGGTGAAGTTAAGGCATTGACCTGGAAAGGAAGAAGCTTAGGATTCAGTAGTTGAAAGCAAGACCTGGGAGGAAGGAGCACAGTGAATTCATGATTTTCTTGTCATCGTAGTATAACAGTACAGCCAGTTATGTATAAGTCCCACGTAATGGGGGCGAACTGATTGCCATCAACCGTGCACACATCCAATCTTCGTGGCTGCTACTGAGAATTTTCTTACCGGAAAACTCAATGACACTTTGCCCGACTTTGGAATGGAAGCCAGGACCATGCTCAGCCAAGTCATGTGATAGTGGTTTAAAATACAAATATTATGAAACTGCATCTTGTGACGCTATGAAAAAAAAATTGTGCGTGTAGTCCCTCCGCGCGGAAGATGTCAAACTTCGAGTGCCACGCATTCACTCTCGCTCTGTCTCTTTCTATTCCCCCTCCCCAGGAGCGTTGAACTTAAACGCAACTTACCACAAATACAAACAATGATAGCCTAGTGATGTGACCGTCGAACTGTCAACTCAAAGGTCTCGAAATCGAACCCAAGACACACACTTCTCATTTGTATAATTATTATTAATTATATGGCTCTAGTGGAAACCACCATTAGCCAAGCCAAGTCAGAGGCTCATGGATGGCATAAAACTATGACACCCGGTTAAGCAACAAAAAAAAAAAAGTTAAGAAAGAACGACTTACCACAAGCCCTAGCAATAATGACAAATCCATTAGCATTCATCCTCCGATACTCCACGATCCTCGCGACGAAGAGCCCAGCATTGACGAGGAAGAACAGCCCCAAATACGTGAGGAACACGTAGTTGTTCCTGAAGTATGGCAGGGACAGCTGGTACGGTTTGAGGTTCCAGAGGCGCTGGCGGAAGGAGACGGGCTTCGGGACCTGCTTCGGAGGGACTAGCCAGCGGTCTATGCTGCGAATAGAAAAAAAAATTACAGCTACCTCTGCTTTACGTAATAAAATAAAATTTGTTTAATTCAGATAACAAGATTCATAAAATGATACAGACAAGATAACACAAAGCACAGACAAAAACAAATACTCACATGGTAACAAAAATCACCCTAAACAAAACCAAAAAACACTTGTTCTCCCTGTCATTGCGATATTTTTTTTGTTGGGAACCTTCTAGTTACGGAGATATTAGGAGGGTCAAAGTTCCAACTTTTTACAAGTGTTTTTTTTATTTATTTTTTGTTAGTTTTGAGTGCGATTCATTAAGTCAGTACCGGAAAACGTGATTTTTCACTCCAAAAACAGGCGATCGCACGTCCGCAAGAACACTTTGTAGTATCCCAGATGTCCGCTTACCGGTATAACACTTAACGATCTCAAGAATGTCTCGGACGCTAAAATAAACGTAGCCACTTACAGGGCCCAAAGTGTGTATATGGATGTAAGGTCGGTTCGACAACAAAAAGGGAAGGAACGCTTTGACCTTCAGCTGACTTAGGGTCTAGCGGAGTTTAAATCGAATCCGTGGTTAATTTATACTGGTTTTGTTACTATTGACCTTAGACCTTATGTAAAAAATTGAGCGAGACTATTGCCATCATCAGCCTATAGCACTCCATTCCTGGATATAGGCCTCTCCAATCGCACGCCACTTAACTCTATTCTCACATTTCTCATCTAGTTGCTACCAGCCACCCTGCGAAGATCGTCGTTCCTCCGAGCCTCAGGGCGTCCCACCTGACGCTTGCCGATTCGCAGTGTCCACTCAAGAACGTTTACCCGAACGGTTATCGGTTCTACGGCTAATATGGCCGGCCCATTGCCACTTCAGCTTACTTATTCTGTGATATGTGTCAACAACTCTGTTTCTCAGATGGATCACCTCGTCCCGGATGCAAATCTCAAATAACTCGGAGAAACTCCATACATAGCCCGTTCCACCAAACGCTACTACTATTACTATGAATAGCAGTATTTGCATGGATCGAAGGCAGTGGCTTCATGTAATCTGACCTCCACGACCTATTAACTGAGTAATACGACACCCCTGATCTGATACAACACCATACTGACTTAAAATAGTCTTACCTAATAGACAGATTTTCCAACAATCCATCATGGTTCCCTAGCTGCTTCTTGAGCGCCTCATACGTGATGGCTCCTCGCTGCTCAGTGTCCGCGTCCTCAAACATGGCGCTTGTCAGGTGATGCAGCTGTTCGTCGCTGAACTGCATGCCGTTCTCCTCCATGCAGGCGCGCATGACATGGGCTAGCTCCCGGTGTTGGATGAGGCCGTCGCCTGAAGAGTGGAGATAATTTTAGAATGGGATCTGTACTGATTTGGGATCTAAAAAAACTTTGCTGCGGTAGGCTAAACGTGGGTATATGAATGAATCAAGAGTTCGCCATAGTATGTATCGCTATTCTATAACTATTTCTACAGGAGTAGTAGTTTGGTTGATGGGACCCTCAAGTTATTCAGCTGTTGTATTTCTAATGGATGGATGCAATACGCACCATATTCAGTTTTATCCTTAAAATAATTACAATCTGACTCAGAACGAGTCAAAGTAAGTATAACGTACAATGGGACCTAAAACGAAAAAGAAGGACGGTGGTATCCATCATTCTAATTTATCTTTCCTAACTCATTATATTCAAATACTAGGACTTTCAGAAATATCATCAAGAATAAACAATTCGGTTGAGTTTAATTGAGGAGACACCAACTTACCATCTAAATCATAAACCTTGAATAGGAATCGTATCTTGTCTTCTGGCGTCTGTCCGGCGAACCGGTGCACCGCCGCGATGAACTCCTGCAAGGAGATGGCACCCGAGTCGTCCTCGTCGAAGATCTGGAACACGCGCTCTGTGAAGAAGGGCTGGAAACAGAAAAACCTTGGTTATTTGTAGTTTTTAAGGGTAACATGGGTAGTATGGGTTTTTGGTTTGACTGTCGTCGATATAACATTGACATCATTTTAAATTCCTGTCTTTTTCTAAAGTATCTCATCACTTGTAATATTTGAATGTCGATTTCATCAATAAACCTTTTGATGATGGTGGTTTATTATGACCATAAAACTATTTTCCTCGTGCAAAGTAATAAATAAAATACCGGCCAAGTGCGAGTCGGACTCGCGCACCAAGGGTTCCGTACCATTATTATAAAATCGAGCAAATTATGACTTTTTTGTATGGGAGCCCCCATTAAATATTGAAAAGAATTTAGAAATTTCTGGCTAACTAACACAGTTCATGAGATAGAGCCTGGAGACAGGCGGACAGCGAAGTCTCAGTAATAGGGTTCCGTTTGACCCTTTGGATACGGGACCCAAAAAATCAAAGGAACATAAATGGATGAACTTAGTGGAATTCAAGTAACTGGAGAACCAAATGCACTCCTTTCAAGTACTTGCACTCATACCTTATCTGTATAAGAAGAGTGCTTTGCCCTGCAGGGTGCAGTATAACAGACTAGGCCTCCTAACAGTTTTCGATCTCGACATCCTATCTCAGCGGCAGTCCGACACGACCTGAGAGAGATAAACAACAATACTGTATCACTTACATTCTTAGACACGACAATCTTCTGGAACTGTTCCCTGGTGATCTCCTTCTCATCTCCGACGGTGGCTCGGAACAGCTTCTCCAATCGGTCCACACTGTGCTTGTCGAAGCCGACTCGCGGTCTAGAAAAAAACATTCGTTTGTTAAGTTGATGTTCAGATGAAAGCCCCGGTTCCATTAACCCATGAGATCATAATTCTTATATACCACAATTTAAGATCGTAATTCTTTGATAAACTATTAACACTTTCGCAGCTAAGTTCAAATAATTAATTTTTACTTGAAACGCAAGTCATTATAGCTACGTATGAAGACGACTTGGGAGGCGGGTTGTGCACACACGAAATAGTTGTCCGACCTCGGGTGCTTAGTACCGAAAGTGTCAAGCAGTGATAGCCTAATGGTGTGACCGTCGGGCTGCCAAGGTAAAGGTCTCGAGTTCGAACCGGACTGGTTCGAACGGATAATGTGCGTATTGTATAATTATCACTAAACTTGCTTCGGTGAATGAAAACATCGCGAGGAAACCAGCTATTTTTCGACGGCATGTAAGCCAAATCAGAAGCCCATAGACGGCATAAAAACTCTGTCACCAGATAAGCAAATACCACACGATAAAGAAAGAGTAAACTGTTGCTTTAGTTCTGATTGAAAAAACTCTTTTAGTGTTCGATAACCCATTTACTGAGGAAGTTTATAGGCTATATAACATCACGCTACGACCAACAGGAGCTAAGCATCAATGTAAAATGTTGCAAAAACGGATCAGCTAGTTAGTTACAAACACACTCGGCAATGTTTTGGTAAAGCCAAATCCGAAGCTGATGCTTCTCGTGAAGGTTTTTACGCCTTTTACGGCGCCAACGAAAACAATAGTCTGAGTATACCTACGCAGTAATATTAAGGAAAGATGATAAACCATACCTGCTACTGGTAACTGTAGATAGGAACTCCATAATTTCGTCAGCAGTCGCATATCCGTCACCATCCGTATCCACTACCCTGAGCAATTTGTTGGTCACCTGAAAGAAACCAGATATTTTAAGAAAGCTACTAGTGCAGTTATTTAACTAGTGAACTAGTTAGCTAGTGAAGTTATTTGAATATACTAAAATTGTGACAGTGATCGGTGTAAAAGGAAATTTGTTTTTATAGTCTACCCGCATTTTATCAGCATCACTTTTGTACATACGTATTTAAAACAGCGCTCTCTCTTGTGGTAACCTCAAACTACTAGGTTCGCAAATTGGTTACGCTATTCCATACGAGATGGCGCTGTTAAGAAAACTATACTTACAACTTTGTTTTTTAAGATTAGTTGAAATGTGTCCAATGTTATCACACCATTCCCGCATAAGACATATGCTACACTTTCTATTTGCTCAATGAAGTCTATCTGTTTGTCTTCCCTGTAAACAAAATTAAGCGTAAGTTTACAAACTACTTCTACTACTCGTCAATAGATGGCGCTAAACTCTCGAAACTTCTCTTTAAATGTGTACTTGAAACTTAGTTCAAGTGATTTATTTGCAGAAACTATAGATCAGTTCCACAGTATTTAGATAAAAACTATCCACCATAATTGAAGAACAAAAAGTATTTTACAGAACTTGCATGAAAATCACTGCAAGATTAAATTAACAGGATCTTACTTATCAGGAATTCAATCAAAAGCTCGTAACTAAAGAAAAAAATAACAAGCAACTTACGTGAGCCGTTCCTTTAAGTATTCAAGCCAATCATTTTGATCCAAATGATCTATAGAATCTGCGTCGAACAGGCGAAATATTCGTTCTAGCAGGTCCTGAAACAATTAAAACCACTTTATAAATATAAAAACAACGGAGCATCAGAATCAAACAAAAGAATGGTTACACATACGACCACAATTTAAAAATGGAATTAGATAGCTATTTCACACTTTTCACGTTCATTGAAAATAAAACACCATGAAATGACACCAAGAAAATAGCTGTGAAAATCTTGTACGAATATCAAATAGCGTTGTATTCTACCTACTAATATTCGTATACTGCCATCGTCTAGTAGCAATCCGTCATGACATTTAAACTCCAATATTTGAACTATTACCACTTATTTGAACAGTTTTTTTAATCTAAAGGTCAAAGGATAAAAAACCAAACACAAGCATTTGGCCCGGGGCGTTGTCTGTGTGGATTTCGTATTTTCGTCACTAGTGATGAGTCCGACTCACATTATGTCGTGACGACAGATTATCGTATCGTTTAAAGCGTCGTGGTTTGTGTATTTAAATGGAGGTGTTCACATATAGGACGACACGCTTAACTGTCGTCCACGACTTGTTTTGCAGTGACGACCGATTGTCAGGGAGTCGATATAATGGGAACAGCGTCCAACGATAAGTTAACCGCCACGACATAGGGGGAACGCGCCCTTAGGCTGGTTTAAAAGAATTATTCTGCATAAGCTCGTTCATCAGACTTCAAGCTATCGTCAAAAACCGTTCAGCGGTTTAGGATCCAAAGCATGACAAACAGACAGACAAAAACACTTTCATATTTACTATAGCTTTTCTACTAATTGCTTATTGACTATGAATTATTATATAAAAAGCCGGTACCTACACAAATACATCTAGAATATTATAAATGCGTAAGTTTGTGAGGATGAATAGATGTTTGTTACTCTTTCACGCAAAAACTACTGAATGGATCTGAATAAAATTTGGCACAGGGGTATATTAGCACGATATTCTTTTTATTCCGGTAGTACGATCGCGTGGGACTATTATCGAACAAAACGCAGGGAAGCCGCGAGCAAAGGCTAGTATATATCTGGTTTTCCTTCATCTAGTCAACAGCTTACTCGAATAGTTACCAATTAGGATGATTGCAATCGTTTTGATTCGATACGATGTGACGTGTTCGTGTCTACTCGATAAGTTGATTCGATCAAATTATTTGAATCGAGTTGTGTGCTTAGATTATGATTAGCGTCAGTCAGTGTGGGTCTAGCCGATGGCGGGTTGGGCTCTAGTCTGAACATGAAATATTTTGAATGCGTTTGGTCAATGTTTTCGTTTTTATTTTTGCGGTAATTAGAATGATCGGATCGCGTTAAAACCGTCAGCATTTTACCAGTTATTAGTCGCTTAGTCCAAAGATCCTGGACAACATAATGCTACTGACTAATGGATGAACTTACTGATATATATGCGAACGCAGGTGACAAGTGAAACAACGGGTTGCTGGAAACACACTGCTTGTATTTGTCGAGTAACATTACTTATATACTCAGGAGTGGATGCAACCACCCTCATATTTGCATATATAACATTCCTCCCTCTAGCTTGACAAATACACATACTCAAGAATACACTAACAATAAGGATATATATAACATTTTAATAAAACCTTTTGTAATCTACTCTAGGTACGGGCCGAAACAGTTTCCCGGCACCCCGTTGTCCTTCTGTACGGGCTTGCGGTTGTGAGGGTGACCCTTCTGGTACATTCTCATCAGTCAATTCTGATGCCTCATAAAATTCTTCTTCTTCTGTTGCCCTTTCAGACTGCGATGTCCTATACTCTGTCTCCTCTCTCCCCTCTCCCCCTTCGACAGGTGTACTATCCTCCAGCGTTGAACTGGGACACGGCGGAACAGGTGTTTCTTGTGGTGAGACGTCGTCAAGTTCAATAGGGCAGTCCACTACATGTTGAGGAATGCAGCCCGTACCTTTATATGGCAATAATTGATTTTTATGTTTTTTAATATTATGAGAAGTTATCCAATCTTTGACAATATAAATGACCTTTCCAATTCTTTTAACTATTATGCCTTTGTTCCACGAATCCTGATTATTTACATTATGTTTTTTATACAAAATCATGTCACCAGACTTGTAATGTTTTTGGGTTCTTTTATTATTAATTCCTTTAGACTGCAAACACTGTTTATTTTCGACGTGTCGAGCGAGAGTGACAGATGCCAGTGGTGGTGGAATCGGGTTAATTAAATCTAATCGTGATCGCAATTTATGTCCAAAAACTAACTGGGCAGGTGAACATCCCGTTGTGGAATGTATGGAATTTCGATAATCAAACAGATATTTACACAACTTGTGGTTTATAGTTTTACCATTGTGACCACTTAATAAGCATGATTTGATTCCCTTCTTAACCACTTTCACGTAACTTTCAGCCTGTCCGTTACTAGCCGGATGGTAAGCGGGCGACGTCACATGCGATATACCGTTAGATGTACAAAACGATTTGAACTCAGCTGACGTGAATTGTGTACCATTATCACTAACTATCGTGTGTGGCAAGCCGAATCTCGCCATGTACTCATAAAGTTTGCTAAGCACTGATAATGTCGTCGTACTCGCTCCCATATCATACGCTTCAACCCATTTAGTGTACGCATCCACAATAACTAAATACGTACGACTATAAATTGGGCCGAGGAAGTCAATATGGATTCGGTAAAACGCCTGCGGGGGGTGTGGCCAATGCGCCAGCGGCGCACGCGCCGGTGATTGTCTAAGTTGTAAACATACCTCACAACCTGCTATCATTGTTTCTACGGCATTATCAATACCGGGAAACCAAAATCTGCTGCGAGCCTCTGCTTTTGTTTTGACTATCCCCAAATGTGATTTATGAAGCTCTAATAATAATTTAGACCTTATTGATTCCGGAATAACTATTTTGTGACCCCGCATAATGCAACCACTTTCTAACGACAACTGCGTTTTACATAAAAAATACGGTTTAATGGAATTACTTGATAATCGTTCTGGCCAACCCTTTTCAATATATAACATAACCTTGCTCAAAATTACATCTTTACACGTTTCATTACGAATTTCATCGAGTGTTACCGGCAAACTACCATCTATAACAAAGTTGATATACGAGGCGCGATCCTCTACGGGCTTAAGACTGCTACAGCTGTCGGCCCCGTGGCCACACTCCCCCCTCGCCGTTGTCGATTCCTCGTCAGGCAGGCTTGCACGCGACAAATAATCAGCGCTGTTGTCAGCGCTTCGTATGTATTCTATTGTGTAATTATAGCCACTAAGAAACATAGCATAACGCTGCAATCTGTTTGCTGAGACTTCTGGAATACCACGATAGGGACCAAAAATCGACAACAGGGGCTTGTGATCTGTACGGAGTACAAACGGAACCGCCCTTCCATACAAATATTGGTGAAAACGCCGCACTCCGAATATAATTGCTGTAGCCTCTTTCTGGATTTGTGAATACCTCTTTTCTGCAGCATTCAGTGTCCGAGAGGCAAACGATACGGGACATTCCACACCGTCAGAACCTATCTGTGACAGTATCGCTCCTAAACCACTGGGTGACGCATCAACTGTTAAAATAATTTTAGCATTCTGATTGTAATGAGCTAGTACCTGATCCGAAGCCAAACATTTTTTAATTTCATTGTATGCATTGCTATGTTCGTCCTCCCATTTCCATTTACTACCCTTTTGTAATAATGAATAAAGCGGACTCAATATTGAGGACGCGTTGGGAACGAAGTTCCTGTAATAATTTACTAATCCAAGAAATGACTGTAATTTGTTTACGTTTGTTGGAATAGGCGCATCGACAATTGCTTTTACTTTTTGTTGTGATTTTTTCAACCCGTTTTTGTCGATGGTGTAACCTAAGTATTCAATTTGATCTTCGAAAAATGCACATTTATCCTTACGAAGTGTCAGCCCTGCATCTTGTAGCCTTTGTAAGACTGCACTTAGCCTTTCTAAATGTTGCATTTTAGTTTCTCCCGTAATACAAATGTCATCGAGCATACACATAACACCATCTAACCCGGACAGTAAGCATTCCATTGCCCGTTGAAATATAGCAGGAGCACTAGAGAGACCGAAAACTAGCCTTGTGTACTTAAATAGTCCGCGGTGGGTATTGATACAAGTTACCTCTTGGGGACGCTTCGTCTAATAAAAATTGTGAATAGGCTTGTGACAAATCTAGTTTACTAAACTGCTGCCCCCCATGTAATTTTGTGAATAGTTCTTGAGCAGTTGGTAATGGGTACTGTTCAACGACCAACTGTTTATTTACACTAACAGAATAGTCAACGCACAGTCTAACAGACCCATCGCGCTTCAACACAGGCACGATAGGTGACGCGTAATTCGAATGCTGAACCGGTTTGAGAACGCCTATTCGTATCAACCTATCTATTTCACTGTTTATCTTATCTCTGAGCGCAAACGCGATCGGACGTGCTTTAAAGAAAACTGGTTTCGCGTCGTCTTTTAATTGCAACTTCACTTGATATTTTGTAAACATTCCTAGCTCGTCTGAGAAAACTTTCGGATATCGCGACTTTAACTCTTCGGCTATGTTAAGCGATTGATTAAAAAAATTTACCTGCAACATTTGCAACTTAAACAGACATATAAAATCACGACCTAAAATTGGAGGGCCACCGTCGCGTATCACACGTATCTTTATATCATGTGTGTTATCCAAGTAGGTAACCGGTAATTTAATAGTTCCCAAGCAATGTATTGCCCGTCCCGTGTACGTGAACAATTGGTCGCTCGTTAGCGATAATGGTACACTTTTAAAATATTTTTGGTATGTTATTTCCGATATCGCTGTGACCGCCGAACCGGTATCGATCTCGAATTTTAACCGAACGCCCTGCAATGATACTAATAACGTCATTGGTTCACCTTTATACGAGCATATTTTTTTTACTTTACCGTCATCATCACTCTCGTTAGACTCGCCGGTACCTACGAAATTAACTTTTTTACACATTCGGCGTAGATGCCCTTTTACATTGCATTTTTTACACGTGTAACTAGCAAACCGACACTGCGACGTTTTATGATTTTTATATCCGCACACCGCACACACTTCTTTAACACTCGATTCTTTAGCACTGGGTCCGTTAGAACACTGCCGCGCGATCTTGAACAGTGCCTCGCTCGGCGGCTGTCCCTGCGCCGACGCCAACGACGATGATGCAGCTGCTCCCTTACGTGCGCTGTGCACGCTCTCCGCCAGCTCCACAGCTTTCGCCAGTGTGAGCTCCTGAAGGTCACGCGCAAACAGCTTGTCTTTCTCCGGCCCCGGTCTCATTCCCATGACAAACCGGTCACGAAGCGCCTCTTCCACGTTCAGGAATCCGCAATGAGTAGTAAGCCCCCGGAGCCTCGCGGCCCACTGAGGGTAGGTTTCTTCCGCGTCTTGAGTAGCTGCATAAAAGTTGTACCGCTCTCCAAAACCACATTTTTTTGGGGTAAAGTGCTTGTCGAGGAGTGCCAAAATGTCTTCATACGGCACTTGTGTCAATTCTTTCGGTAACGCCAAATCAGCCGCTAGCTTGTACGTGCTGTCTGTGAGTGCGCTCAGCAATATCGCCCGCCTTTTCACACTTGATGAATCCTTTGCATCGTCGATATCGTTCGCGATGAACCATTGAGAGATTCTTTGTTTGTAATTTTGCCACGTATGGATATTGTGGTCAAAACTTGATAGAATCCCATAATGAGACATTTCCTTTCCTTTTTTTTTTTTTTGTTTTATCGCGGGTACTCGTCGCCACTGATATATATGCGAACGCAGGTGACAAGTGAAACAACGGGTTGCTGGAAACACACTGCTTGTATTTGTTGAGTAACATTACTTATATACTCAGGAGTGGATGCAACCACCCTCATATTTGCATATATAACACTTACTAGCAGACCTACAGACAGCCAAAATGGTCTATCTTGATAGGTAATTCACAGATCTGTGGGCCGAAAACTGCCCTTTTTGCCTCTGCATTTTTTTTAGTCTTTGTCACCGGCGCGGCCTACAGTCATAGGTACTCAAACTCAAAGCATTTATTTCAATTATATCATGACAGGCACTTTTAAAAGTAAAGAGTAGTGGAGGAGCTCATGGCTAAAAAATAACAGCCGCACGGGTCGATTTTTAAGGTTACGCCTTGCTTGCCGAGGTTGGTCCGTGGATGCCTCGGAAAGCACGTTAATCCGTTGGTCCCGGCTATCATTTGTAGATCTTTGACAGTCGTTACGAATAGTTAGAAGCGAAAAGTCTGACATCCAGTCTTACTAACGGGCATCGTATAACCCAGTTACTGGGATGTGGAGGTCAAATAGGCAGTTGCTTCATATAAAATACTGGTACTCAGCTGCATCCGGTTAGACTGGAAGCCGACCCCAAGATAGTTTGGGAAAAGGCTAGGCAGATGATGAGGCACTTTTGAAAGTAAAAAACAACAAAAAAGGCGAATCTGCAGCAGCGCTGTAGCTTCGCTTTTTTTGCAGTGCCAATTTCCCGGACCTTGTGGCAGCAATCAATGGGGAAGACTGTTTAAAAACCCATTGTAGATGCCCACCAAAGCTCGGTCTCAATCGAACCAATGAGGTCAAACTATTTTGAAATTATAAACTGATATTACCAGATTTTAAACAAATGACGATGCTAGAACCATCTAGTGCATTAGTTCCAATTCCTTTCACCATTGCTTAAACATAATTTTGAATGAAATTCTGATTAAAACTCTACTACATTCTTCACAAGAAAGTGCACACAGCCCAGCCTTTTCTTACCAACGCGCAACGTGGGCGTTTTGTCACATTTAATCCTATTACAAGACTTAATAACGCTATTAAGGCGTCCCCCGTCATTTCACATCAAGATAAGCTAATCTCGAGTCACGCCGCGAGGGGGCGTTGCTATCGCCTGTCAGTCAGTGACATTTTGACATTTGACAGCGGTTAGAGTTGACACTGACGCGCCAATTAACGCTTATGAGTTGTTGATTAAGTTGTCTGTTAAAAACAATGGGTGATGCTAATTACTATGTTTTTAAGTTCATGTTCAGACAGGGTTTATGAGTGGAATTCTCGTAGATTTCCTACTCTGTGTAAGTAAAAATTAGACAAGTAAAACAAAATCATGATGACTATCCATTTTTTTTTACAGTGTGTCGACGTTAGTCTTATGGTTGCTATTAAGCTTGAGGTCCTTTATGTAAACCGCAGACAGGATTATTTTCATCTTTATTTTATGATTAGTACAGGAACCTGGTGTCAGAGTTTCTATGCCGCCTGGGCGTCTGACTTGGCATGCCGTTGAGAAAATCTCAGGCATGCTGGTTTCCTCACGATGTTTTCTTCACATTATATTCATTTATAGTTATTTTATATTTCTCAAAATCCATTGCAATTAGTGTCGCTACTCCTTGTATGTATGTTCTTGTTAGAATTGTCAAACACAGCACGATAATATAATGTCGTGAGTTCCCACTGCTCGCTGTACTAACTGGGAGTGTTCGACACATGCTGCAGTTTATTTATCACCTTAGTCCAACTGTATGGTGTAATTACGAATAGTGAGATAAAATGTTTCACCAACAGGAAGAAAAAGAAAAGAAAGAAAACGTATTTAGTGACTCAAACAAAGCACAAAAAATTTTACAAAAACAAAAAGCAAATTGTATAAAAAGTAAACAAAAGAAAAAAAAATAAGAAAAATTAAAGTGGTTCTGTACGACGCCAAAAGGCGTATCTCTAATATCAGCATGGTGCTGAAAAATTTAATAAACTTTAACGTGAAACTCTGCTAAGGAACAAACCACTACTACACACATACGACACAAGAACCCTATACTGCAATCCATCTGTAACCCTAAAGCACATTTTTTCAATAGCGCAAAAGGTAGCGCTCAATGTAACTCACTTTGCATTTTGCTGATGGATGCATTCAATACAGGGCAAACAAACAAAAGTTTGAAATAGTTGGTACTTTCACCTTCAATACCAGCGTTTACCAAGCATGAACCAGTAGTAGCAATGCCGGTAAGAAGAAATGAAAATCGACAAAAATTATCAGGGACCTACCACCTACCTTTATCGTGATGTACACCTGCTAACCCATACCTACATTATGACAGGCGTGGTCGTGATGTATCAAGGTGTTATGAACACATACAGACTTATCAGATCAGTCAGCACATAAATCTTTATAAGTTGCCAACTGATCCCATGTGTGACCGCGTTGTAGTCACGAACTGTTGGGGTAGGTTGTATTTTATGATGCGTTGTTCATGGCAAAGTGACGTTTTTTATCGTAAAACGTGATATAAATATTACCTAGTTGGCCATAGAGGAACATTAGAAGAAAACGAATAATTATTTTAGCCGATTTCACAAAAGATTTGCGATTCTGTATCGTTCAAGTCGTCAGTTAGGTCCAGAGATTAGTGAAGAGATCTTAAATCAGGTGTGGTCAGCATAAAGATATAAAAAAGAAAAAAAAATGTATTGACTTATACACAAGGTAATTTGTAAGACACCGATAACCTCTCAGGGTAGTCCTGAGAGGTTATCGGTTGTACAGAACGCTCTAAATGTTACGAAGTCTATGCGAAGCAAAATAAAGCGATAGTACAATAGCGAGGGGAGCATAGACTTCGTAACATTTAGAGCGTTCAATTTAAATATTTTTATTTTTGTATGAAAATCTGACGAACTAAAATATGACGAATTTTTAAAAGTCATAGAACAAAAGTTGTTGTTGATTTTGATGTTAGTAACATAGTCCTTTTTTTTTATTGATGGGAACTCATCAAATGACTTCTCCCGCTCTGGGCGGAGCGGGAGGGAGTGTCAGACTTGTACTGGCTAAAACCCATCCATGTTCCTTCTTCACCCTTTGTGTTTCAGGGCCGCGGTATCTCTTTCGAACAGTCCCGCAACCCTGGTAGTAACATAGTCCTGAGAGGTTGTCGGGGTTTTACAAATACCACCGAATATGCTACCGAAATACTTATGCCAATTCTGATGAAATATCGTAGCAATGGGTGATCCCCTATGTCTCCAAGTTCCAAGTTCCCCAAAAAGATGTTCAAAAATTCATTCTCAATGTCTCCAAAATGTAAAATTAATTTATTTGTAATGTTCACACTTGCTGGCTTTGAAAATGATAACCGCGTGTCCGGGCCCACTGGCCTCAGTCGTCTGAAAAATGGTGTTTAGATCTAGGTCACTGTTGATGCGCGCTTATTTTATCTGTCATAATCGTGCATAAGAAGTGGCTTTGATCCTCCAGTACGATAATTACGTATTAAATTAAGTCATCGTCCTGTGTCTAACTCCAGCCTTTTCGCAACTACATAATAATATGTTGAAGTCGACACTGTTTAACCTTTTGACCGCCACAGTCATGTATAGATGACAGACCAAAATGTGCCCAGCTCGCTACGGTCATGACTACATGACAGTATTAAAGGCTGAATTCGTAGCTTGGAATCGAAGGCACTTTTTTGCTTCAATGACATTCAAAAGTTAATAAATGGGTTAAACCCCGACCTCAGGTTTACGATAATAATATTAGGACCTTTCTAGTCCACTAAAGCTCGTTTTAAACTGTTTACCCTACAACCTCTAACAGCGCAACGTTTATAACTAATATCTGTTTACACTATCATGTCCCAATTACACGACGTGTAGTTTATATAAACTTTATATGAATAAATGCTAATCATATAGAAATAGAGGCTATTAACATAATCGGTTTTAACTGTAACACTTATGAAAGCTGCCTCGGGCTGTGGGACATACGGCTGTGTAGAACAGACAGCGTAATAATAAGCTTTTACGTTAAAGTTCCAATGAAGCTTTTCTAATACATCCGTACAAATGACAGACGAATTTGGAATACTCTTGTTTGATATTTTTAATTTCGCCCCACACTAGGAATTTCTCCTGTATGTGGGTGCGTTTACTAACAAGATTGTTGCGTCCCTTTTATTTGTTTACTGGTCATCATCATCTGCCTAGCCTTTTCCCAAACTATCTTGGAGTCCGCGTCCAGTCTAACCGGATGCAGCGGAGTACCAGTATTTTACATGAAGCGACTGCCTATCTGTGCTCCACAACCCAGTAACTGGGCAATTGGCTCGCCCGCAATTACATGGGACTTTAAAAACATAACTGGCAAAATGTGGCCTAACTCTTCGGGGATTACAGGCGTGATGTTAAGTTATGTTTTCAATTTTACATTCTTCAACTTAAGCTAACATGCTTGACACTCTCCAAATCCGTATGTCCCACTAACACAAGTACACATATTATGATTGCACAACATACGTTTAGGGCGTGAGAATAGAACCAGTACATCATCCAATCATGGCATCATAACATCACGACAGCTAGACGTAAAGGGTTAGGCAGATAATACGTTATAACTCACTCCATACAGGGCAAGGTTGAGAACATTATAATTTATCTGTTGGTATCTATCGATCAATTTACTGTCATAACATAAAGTTTTATGCCTGTATCCCTGTGCTGTTTCTTCGGAGGCTAGGCTAGGTCTGAGCCTTATTATGACCTAAGTATGGGTCCCATCGAAGTCATTTAATTCAATTAGGCTACTAACATGCACTTTGAATGTCAAACTAGGGCAATGAAATAGGGAACCGCCTAATGACATAAATCATCATGGCATCGCTGCTGCTGTGCCCGTTAGGCTAAAGTGTCTCTTATGGTACCCACATTTAGCCAGTTATTTCTCAATCACATGTAGGTAATACGGGCCGGGATTACTGAAATTGTTATTTATTAACTAGCTGTGCCCGCGACGTCGTCGTTCGTGGAATTAGTTTTTTTCTAAAATAGAAGTAGTCTTAGTTACTTCTTATAACATCAGCTATCTGCCAGTGAAAGTCCCGTCAAAATTGGTCCAGCCGTTCCAGAGAATAGCCGTAACAAACAGATCGACAGACCAAAATTGTAAAAATAAATATTACAAACATACAATTAAATTTTATATTTGTTTAGATTCCTTTTTTAAAAACTCAAGTAATATTTATGTTCGAATCTTTGAACCCGCGCCCCACAACTTGTAACCCGGACCTATTGCCATTAAGCCACCGCTGCTCTAAAAACATTATTAAACGATTATTAATTATTCTCCACACACTATTAATACTGACTTATAGCCCACGTAAAACGGATGTAAATAATAAATGTATGTAATCTGACATTTAGTTTCCGCTCTATAAGACGTGTAGTAGAAAGTGCAATATCCGTAGTTAAACTTGATATTTTTGTTGTTCTAAATGTCGATTTAAATAGGAGTTAACTTGATTATGATAAAAACCGGCCAAGTGCGAGGCTAACTCGCGCACGAAGGGTTCCGTACCATTATTTATAAAAACGAGCAAAAAAAATCAGGAGCCCCCTTAAATATTTATTTTATTCTGTTTTTAGAATTTTTTGTTATAGCCGCAACAGAAATACATAATCTGCAGAAATTTCAACTGGCTAACTATCACGGTTCATGAGATACAGCCTGGTGACAGACGGACGGACGGACAGCGAAGTCTCAGTAATAGGGTCCCGTTTGACCCATTGGGTACGGAACCCTAAAAGGTAATTTGGCTTACGATATCTAGTTACAGAAAAGTTTAAAAGCACATGTTATAGAAAAGTTGAAAGGGAAAAAAATTGACTGTCTTGGTATGGGCACACGATGAGGAGAGACGAATCGCATATTGTCACTTAAAGAGTAATGAATATTTTGATGGATGGAGAGGGAGAGGAAGACCCAGGAAACGATCGATGAATTGTGTGTGGAATTATATGAAACTAGCTCTCCCGCGCACTTTCGTCTGCGTCACATTTTTCCCGTTTTCGCAACATTTCATTGCTGCTCCGCTCCTATTGGTCGTAGCGTGATGATATATGCCTATGTCCTTGCCCAGGTTGAAATCTATCTTCTTGCCAAATTTCATTAAGATCCGATCAGCCGTTCAGTCGTAAAAAGGTAACAAACAAACAAACATACAAACAAACAAACAGAGTGACTTTCTTATTTATAACTAGCTGTCCCGCGCAACTTCGTCTGCGTCACATTTTCCCCGTTTTCGCAACATTTCATTGCTGCTCCGCTCCTATTGGTCGTAGCGTGATGATATATAGCCTATGTCCTTCCCCAGGTTGAAATCTATCCAAATTTCATTAAGATCCGATCAGCCGTTTAGTCGTGAAACGGTAACAAACATACAAACAAACAGAGTGACTTTCGCATTTATAATATTAGTATGGAAGTATAGATAAAAAGGATTCAATAATAGCTTGACGTATGACAGAGAAGAATGGAAGAAAAAAATGTGTTGCGGCGACCCCAAGTAACATGGTACAAGAGCAGGAAGATGATGAGATGATGAATACAAATTATGGTCGTAATTGTAGATGTGATCGATAAATGATTGACTAAAATTAGTCACATCAGGCCTGCGTTCTCCAGTCTGGCAGATATGATAGTGTGGCCTGCACCAGTCTCGACTTGCTAAAAGACTAAGGAGGATTTAAATGGACAGCTATTCCGACTCTGAGTTGTAAAATGTCTTATAAGAAATCTATAAAGTAAGAATCCCGACTGGTTTGGGCTATATCATCATCATCATCAGCCTATAATGTTCCCACTGCTGGGACACAGGCCTCCTCTCTATGAGAGGGAGTGGGCTGTAACCCACCACGCGGGCCCAGTGCGGTTTGGTAGATGTCACATGTCTTCGAATTTTTAGTTCTCGGTTCTCGGTTTCCTGACGATGTTTTCCTTCACCGTTTTTGAGGACAGCGGTGATGAAATAAATTACGCAAAGTCGGGGCTGCCACCATTGGGCCACCGCTGCTCTTGGGCTATATGCTTAAAGGAAATGACGTAAACCTAAGTGAGACCAGTCGGCATCTCTATCACCCCTTAACAGAAGCCGTTAAAGTGTTGCTGGTGAGAACAGCTATTTTAATTCCTGGGCAGACTAATTAGACACTGAACATCAACCATTTGTGCATGCGATGTCGAAAAAAGTACAATTTATTTGCCACACCAAAGTGCTTCTATCAACCTCATCTGCACACCTCAATCCCTGCCTATCACACTGTAACACACGACGCGTCGACCTCACAACTAGATCATTGCGACATGCGTCATGCGACTTTGATACATAGCGTCATAATGTGACAATCGTGAGCCAACGATTATAATGTTATAATGTTGTACACGCACTTACGTCTTACGTTGTTGCGACTGAGGGCGTATTGTTCTTGGGTTGTTTTGATACAAATTGGATACAATATGGATGTGCTTTTAGATAAGAAATTAAGGAGTAATCTTCAAGCTAAGCCGCGTTTGCCTAAGTTGGTTTGTGGATGGTTGGCCACCCATTACATACCGAGTTTTCTCAGTGCCTCGGAAAGCACGTTAAGCCGTTGGTCCCGGCTGTCATTTGTAGATCTTTGACAGTGTTCCGAAATTCTGACAACCAGTTTTACCAAGGGATAATGTATAGACCAGCATTAACTGGGTTGTGGAGGTCAGATAGGCAGTCGCTCCACTTAAAATACTGGAATTCAGCTGCCTAGACTGGAACCAACCACAACATGGTTGGAAAAAGGCTAGGCAGATGATGTTGTAATGTACCACGTGATTTACGCTATATGCTCTTCAATGTATTGGTTCACTTTCGCCTCTAAAAATATTCAGTTATGACTATTGTATTGTCTTGTTTCACGTCAATTTTTTTCTCGATTCAATCTTCATGCTTTGTTCAACCATAGGCCAGGGGTTAATCAAACACAGCCCGAACACAAAGGATTTGTATTCAATTTTAACCCCACGATGATGGTCATGGGGTCAAAAGTGAACCTTCAATATGAAACCACCTTTGTGAATGGGCAACTAGAATCAATTCGATTTCCTTGTAATGTTTTAAATTCGAAAGTGCTCTAAGTAATACATAGTTTCACTCTGCTCTGACAAAAATCTTTATTGTTATTAGTATAAAAAATCGAGAATTCGATAGTGTGGGCCGAAGACTCAACAATGGAGCCACGGTTAGAAACAGTGAAAGTGCCTTAACAGCACTAGGTTTCAATATTTGCTATACAGGTATATATTATATCGTGCTATATGATAATCATTATAAAATAAGTATATTGTGTGTGACACCACTATAAGATCTAGCCGGCAAGTCGGTAAAATGTGGGATAGTGTGCTGGCTATAATAGTTTTTATTTTTTATAATTCTAGTGCTAATAATCTTTGTAAATGATGAATTATATTTCGAAACTTTAGCCGAAAAAGACAAAAAAAATTAACCGTACTGGCGCTTGGCAAAGGTTAAAATTTAATTAGACATATCCAGATTCACAACTTCAAATAATTGGTTGGTTTTTACTGGTGCAAAAACATGATGCTGATCTCTTATCCCACGTGAAAGTCATCTGCCTATCATTTTCCCAACTCTACTGGAGTCGGCTTCTAGTCTAACCGGATGCAGCGAAACACAAGTATTTTTCATGAACACCAAACACCACGTATGTAGCTTTAAAAGACATCATCTCAGACCACCACGAAAATTAAGTTCAAGAGATCAAATAAATTAACTCACAATTATCAATTATCTCCACCCATAATAAATCACATTGGCCAACATACACCCGACAGCAAATTCAATCATATCATAATCTGCGCGTCATAAACAACGCCCAATCGCTCACAGAGCCCAGAAACAATACATCAAACTATAACCTCATAGACTATGTATTAAACTATAAATTCATACGCCATGTACACGACATCGGGCGGTACGGCATGCGGTGACTGTCACGCGCGAGCGTCACTTGTTTACATCGCGTGAATACCGCAACATCGCGGTGTCTTGTCACTCATCATTGCCATCTCCCTAGCTTTTTTCCGACTATGATATGGTTGTTTGGATGTAGCTGAATACAAGGATTTAACGTGGATCGGTCAAATAACCAATCTGACCTCCACAAACCAGTTATTGTGCAACACGGTAAGACCTTGGTAGGACTGGTTGTCAGACTTTCAACCGACTGGTTCTGACTACCTGTGATGACTGTCAGAGATCTACAAAAGACAGCCGGGGCTCATAGCTTAACGTGCTTGTCGAGGCACGAAAGTGTCGACTATCCATAACCAACTTCAACAAGCCTTTCAAGATGTATGGCTACTATTTTTACTTAGCCACCAAACTCCTCAAACGGGCTCGTAACAATATGCTTTAAGTAGCTTCTCTCATTTCTTTTCTCCATAGTTGTTGTTGCAACACACGCGTGTCTTTGAGCGTGTAGCTCGTGGCCTGGCAGTGAGACAATGTATCAAATTATTCAATCATTCACAATAAGATGGCTGTAATATATGAGCGATTGTAACTGGTTTGTGATCTGTGAAAGGTGATTTGATTTAAGCTGGATGTGTACTTGAAATCGAAATGAGTTTATAACGGTTGGTACGGCGTTATAAATTCATGCCTATTTTAAGACACCTGTAACGCACTAAGGGTAAGCAGAGTAGTACCAAAATTGCACCACATTTCAAGTCAAAGGAATGCTTAAGTATCATTTACAATAGGGGATGATCACATTTTTTTTTATTTGTCTGTCGGGTAGATTATTGAAAAGTACTGAACACGTATTTTTTTCATTTTTCACGTGGTCATAAAATTACGGAGATACTTATATTGAGTTGAAATGGCGCATGACGTCACGTGTAGGTAAATTTTATACCTACTTGTGACGTAATGAGCCCCCACTCTAACTTTAATGAGTTTTAACCAAGTTATTTTTTGATATTTTGATAAAACAAAAAATACGTGTCTAATATTTTTGTATTACCTGTCTGACGGACAAAATAGAATTTCGTTTTCTTTACCCAGTCTTCACCCCTATTGCCATCAACTGGGCACAAATCCAAACTCCGTGGAAATTATTGATGGAGAAACCCAATAAATAACACTTTGTCCGACCCGGGAATCGAAACCAGGACCTAAGGCTCAGCAGCCGCGCTTGCGGCCACTAGACCAAGGAGGCAGTGTCATCATCATCATCATCATCAGCCTGTACTCGTCCACTGCTGGACATAAGCCTCTCCCATGACACGCCACTGCGCACGATCCTCAGCCACTCTCATCCAGCTATTGCCAGCCGCCTTGCGAAGATCATCGCTCCACCGAGTCTGAGGACGTCCTACGCTACGTTTACCGATTCGTGGTCTCCACTCAAGAACTCGTCCACCCCTACGGTTATCCGTTCTTCGGGTTATCTGGCCGGCCCATTGCCACTTCAGCGTGCTTATGCGGTGGGCTATGTCGATAACCTTAGTTCTCTGTCGGATCACCTCGTTACGAACTCGATCTTTCAGAGAAACCCCGAGCATAGCCCTTTCCATAGCACGTTGAGCGACTTTAAATTTGTAGACCAACCCTACCGTGAGTGTCCACGTTTCGGCACCGTACGATATGACGGGTAGGACGCACTGATTATAGACTCTCGTCTTTAGACTCTGTGGAATTGGCGATGTGAAGACTCGACGCAGTTTCCCATACGCTGCGCCCAGCCCAGCTGCATTCCTCTTTTGGCCTCTTTCTCGAAGTTGGTTTTACCTAACTGCATAGTTTGCCCGAAGTAAACATACTCCAAACAACCTCGAGAATACTGCCTTGAACTGCAATTGGTTCCGGACTGACATGTTCATTGAACATAACCTTGGTTTTATCCAGGATCATCCAGAGACCAATGCGTTGAGAAGAATCAGCTAGGCCATTCAGCATATGTTGCAAATCTTGCAGCGTTTCCGCCACGATGACGATATCATCTGCAAATCGCAAGTGTGAGAGGTACTCGCCGTTTATATTAATGCCGCGCCCCTTCCAGTCCAGCGTCTTGAACATATCCTCCAATGCATTTTTGAACAATTTGGGGGATATAACGTCCCCTTGTCTCACACCACGAAGGAGGCAGAGTACCGGGTACAAATCCAGAAATATTCCTATCTGAAAAACCTTGCTCAGAGAGTTGAATCCAAGACCAGGATTCAGAATTGACTTCAATAATCACTAAAAAGATTATAACGTCCCTTTCCAGTTTCACCATTCCGGACAAGCCTAACCTTCAAAGGCACTACTTCAAATGCACTTTATGAATTGGTAATATGAACTACAGACATAGGAGCCAATAACTCAGTCTACCCCCGCAAGAAGCAACCATTCCTTATTCCTACCTACCTCTCAAGGCAAGTAGCGTGGTGATAGGAATGCGAGTTTAGCACTTAAATCACGACCTAAACAGAAGGCGCGCGACGCGAGCGCTGCCATATGTGTGTGAGAATGTTGCATTATAATGGATGGGTGACCATGCGGTTAAGCGGGATCGAGATAACGCAAGCGATTATTGGTATCCGATTTCGAGCTCATGACTAAAAAATAACAGCTGCTCGGATCAATCTTAAAATTAAGCCGCGCTTGTCTAGGTTGGTCTGTGGAGGGGTAACCACCTATTACTTGGGTTTCATACGTGTCTCGGAAAGCACGGGGACTCTAGTCGGTAATTGAAAGTATTTGGTTTGATTTGAAGAAACTATTGCCGTCGCACTACGCCCGACCAAGCCCCCGTAAAGTGCGAAAGGGACAACTGCAGCTCAGACTGATTTTACCTACAAAAATCTTGACCAAAAGAAGTTTTGTATTCCGCTGTTTTCTTCTTCAAAACTAAACTGATCTAAATAATTCTTACATCAAAATTTAGAGGAAAAGTATATTTGCTTCTATTATTTTCTTTTTTGTTAAAAACTTATCTAATTTGTCTGATAGTCGTCTGAACATGGTGGTAAAAACGGGTTTTTTTTCGGGTTTTTGGATTATCATAATACTTTTAGTGATTATGTTTTGAAAAAAAGGGCATGTATTAATAACACCTAGATTTTTTGGAAAAATATCATTGCTCTAGGCGCATTATCCACGAAGAAAACAGTAGAATACGTTTGTATGGAGAAATACCGACTAGAGTCCCCTCTTAAGCCGTTGGCGTTGGTCCCGGTTGTTGTTTGTAGATCTTTGACAGTCGTTACAGGTCAACAAAATCTGACAACCAGTCTTGCCAAGGGTATCGTATTACCCAGTACCAACTGGGTTGTGGAGGTCAAATAGGCAGTCGGTCCATGTAAAATACTAGTATTCAGCTGCAGCCGGTGAGAGAGGCTGGTGCCCTATATCCACACGACGATGGCAAAAGACCGGACGGCATGTCTTTGTTTCCTTGGAAGATGGGTAGGCATGTGGAAACATATTGCATTTTACCCTATTGATTCTCTTAAGTAATAATAACCAATAACATTATACAATACGTAAGCATTAGGTAAGTAAGTACCATTCTAGATTTCAGTCAAGACAGAGTCGTACCATTTTGTTTTTAAAGTGAAATTTCTAATGCGACTTCCAACAAGGTTGCGTTAAACGTTGAACGCTACCATGGAGGGGGTATGAAAGCACTGTTGCGTTAAACGTTCAACGCTCCCGGGGAGGGGGAATAGAAAGAGACAGAGCGAGAGTGAAAGAGGACTCAGAGATTTCGTATCTTATTTTAGTTATCATAATCCCATTGTTAATGTTCTAGATTTGGATATTTCTCCACTCGAAAATGATAATTAAAAGATGCAATCAATTGTGAATTGTAAGCAATGTTAATAAAGTTTGTCTTATAGAAACAATATGACTTCACTAAAAATCAATTTCTACCCATTCATTTCCACATTACGAAGTTCCACTTCTTCCGCGCGGAGGGACTCCACGCACTTTTTTTAAATTTATTTTGGGGAACTTAGAACTTGGGGAAATAGGGCATCAGCCAGACTGGGAGCCGAAAATTACTCCCGCTACGTCGCCGTCGCGTCGATTCGCAAAACAAATGACATCTGTTTTAAAAAGTTTACGCTTGACCTCGAGTTTGGTCCAGTACACTTAAAACAAAATGTGAAACGATTTTAGTCACAAATAAAATCAAATTTATTTTATACAGAATCCTACCCCAAAATAAGTATGCCATGGATGAGATAAGGCATTCAGATGATGATTGTTATCCGATTCACACAGGGTTCGTAATTTCTATGTCAATTGCCTTTACTCTCTGTCACTTCAGCCTGCTGGTCAGATAATTTATTTTATCCACACCGATGAGACTTTTGTTCGTTCAAAGTATTTTTGAAAAGATACATGAAACTTATTAGTCTTAGCAAAAAATGGTCTTAACGTTCTCACTACAGAGTCCTAGTCACTCAGGCTTCCTTTGCATGGGCTGGAATACACCACGCGGACCCAGTGCGGATTGGAAGATGTCTCATGTCATCAAATTTGTAGTTCTAAAGCGGCACCACCTCATTCCATTTATCAGCTGATCCCAATCCGAGGACATTCTGTTATAAAAGTGTGCGTTGCAGATGCAATATGGTTTTTATAAAAAGAATCCCAAACGACTGGCAAACTGGCTCTGGCATTAAGTTCGCCTCTGTACATGATGTGTGCTTAAAGTCTATACAAATATTTTAAAGAGGTAAGTTTGTGTGTTTTTTAGAGGTCATCTTCGGAACTACTGATTCGATTCTTTTTAAATTTTTTTTTCAATATCCGGAACTTACATTATATCCGAGTGTTTGGTTCACAATTTTCCTTTACCGTATTCAAATAACGACAGGATGAAACTTATTTTTACTAAACCCGGCTGGGTTTCAAAACGCGATCTAGAATTCTGAAGTCGGAACCGTAACTACTAACCCACCTTGCTCAAAACTCATAGCCACCCCAAAACATCACACTATAGATCATAGATCGATACTAGATCATTAGGGCGGCGTGATCGATACCCGTCGCGCGCGGCTCACGCACATCCATAATTCATGACTGCCACGACTCCTACGCGTTAGAGAGAGACAAGAAATAATTCAATTGAGTAGTACAACGTTGATCGAATGACGGCTGTCTAGAAGAAATGGATGAAAAACAATGTGAGGTTCATCATTAAAATTGTTTGTTAATTGGTGATGAGGTTGGATTTTTTTGAAGTGAAACTTCTTATGCGACTTCCAACAAGTTTAACGTTCTAATGGAGGGGGAATATTTTCTATTACCCACAAAGAGATGGCGCTATTACAAGATTCGTGACTACGTAGTTCTACTAGGTACGCAAGATGGCGTGCAAACAGTCATGCATTCGACTCTTCGGTGTGACCAGCCTTCGCTCAATTTCCATGAGTAGAATAACCTCGATAAACTTATGTAATAAAAAGTGTACAACAATTAAACAATAAAATATTATTTAGAAGCTCAATAAAATAACGAGAGTGAATGCGTGACAGTCGAACGCATGCGTGTAGTATTACGAAGTTTCACTTCTTCCGCGCGGAGGGACTCCACGCACTATATTTTTTCTACACGTTAGTCTCTGGTTTGAAGATGGGTGGACCATTGGTGGCTACCGAAACTTATTAAGTATTTGTATCAAAAGTGTGGTCTTTGCCCGTTCGTCATCTGTCTTGCGTTTTCCCAGCTATGTTGGGGACCTGACTTCTACAACCCAGTTAGTACTGGGTAATACGATATCCTTGGTAAGACTGGCTGTCAGACTTTCGGGCCACTGACTACCTGTTACGACTGTCAAAGACCTAAAAAGGACAGCCGGCACCTACGGCTTACCGAGGCACGGAGGAAACTAACTAGGAAACGTTACTCAAGCGGCTGTTATTATTTGCCACGAGCTCCGCACGTCTAAGAGATCTCCCCCAAATTAAGACGTGCGCTTCGCATGTCAAGAAATTGCAGTCATCGCCAGAAATAGTCATCGTAATACAATATAAAACTATTAACCAACTCATTACCGAGATAATTATCACAAACATTAGCACCTAATTCCTAAAGAACTAGAAATGCCTTGAAACCTAGTTGTGATCTAACGAGTGACAGACATCAGCGTCAACACCGCATCACGATTGGTCGTCAGTCGCACGATGTTAGCCAATAGACGGGCGTCTCAATGACCTAGATTCTTTCAGTCATGCACTATCGTACCTAGACTTTGATTAATTTGCTTCAATATTACTTTATTTATTTTGTTTGTCAATATATGTCCTGGTTTTGTTCCTACACAAAACTTAAATCGCACGATTCTCAATGAAGTTCGAGGTGAGTCATCATGAGGAAACCAGCCCATGCCTGTGAGATATTTTTCAACGGCATGTATAGTCAGAGGCCCATCTGCGGCATAAAAATTCTGACACCAGGTCAGACACTAACCACCACGAAAAAGGTAATTATGAATGTGAAACTAAGTCTGCCTCGTTGGTCTAGTGCTTGCAAGCGCGACTGCAGACTATAAAGGGTGTAAAACACCTCTTAACGAAGCCGAAAGGCACTAGATCTCCCTGTCATTGCGATCATTTTTTTGTACTACATCATACCTGGGAAGCCTGGGAACCTTCTAGTTACGGAGATATTAGGGGTCAAAGTTCCAACTTTTTGACAAGTATTTTTTTTAATACAAGTTTTTAATGTAAGATTTTTACTTTAAACACCTCCATGACCCCCGTACTATTCAATCCGTCCATCAGCACAATGTTTTGAGTGCGTTACATTGAGTTCTACCACAAAACGTGATTTTACACCCCCAAAAAAAAGTCGTTTCCCAGCAATAATTTCTGCGTAAAGTTACTTAGTTTCATGTACAGAATGCTTGGTTGACGGCTTCGTGATGAGGTGATTTACACCGTGTATGTCTTGGTGGGTTCTAATCCCGGGTCGAGCAAAGT
The DNA here is from genome assembly GCA_963082945.1 of Cerastis leucographa. Lineage (NCBI taxonomy): Eukaryota > Metazoa > Arthropoda > Insecta > Lepidoptera > Noctuidae > Cerastis > Cerastis leucographa. Next base: position 673,527 of record OY720369.1, on the reverse strand, counting down.
ATTATTGAGTTCTCCCATCAGGAATTTCTCCCTACAGCACCTACCTTACACCTTGTGATATTTTAGAGACCCAAATGCGACAAAAGCTGGTTTTAACCCAGCTTTTGCATTAGATGCTGCGAAACATGGCTCAAGTTTCTACTTTACAGACATTAATGATATATTAAATTTGACACATTTGAGTCAACAACCCCGCATAGAAAAGCCTCAGTTTGACATAAAGCAGAAAGTAGAATGGATTGACTTGATGGATGAGGAAACTGCCCATAATTTATTTCTCCCCAACACACTTTCCGTAACAAGTTTATTATTTCCCTTTATTAAATCCTAGAGGCTTATACTTAATCTACTTGCCTGTATATGGTAACCAGAGCATGTTAACTGCCAACCAGCTCACTTCGGCACACGTGTGTTGGAGCGACAGTACAGTGGTGTGTCGGTGACGTTAATTATGTGAGCCAACATGTCCCCGCTACGTATGTGGACTTGGAAGTTAATCCTATCGGGCTGATTGCGACCGTAAGTTAGAGTTTGCCAAACGTAGGTAATGGTGACGATATTTTACATGGACAGATTGGCAGTAGGGACAATTTCTTCAATCGTCACAGGTTTCTGTTGATTCAAGATTTTGTAAGAATACATTCGTGATTTGGCTTTAAATTAAAATGAACCTTTAAGTAATGGATTTATAAGACTTCAAGAGCGGACGTCGGGAATATTTGCGTATAAAAATATAGATCCTGAATATTTTCGATTTTGACACACGAATGCTAACTGACAAGAGGGCGTATGACATTAGACAGATCAACTTGCTATTCAACTTGTTGTGTAGTAACAAGTATTGGATTACGATTTTCTTCATCTTGTCCCGTCTATCGCTCGTAAATATTTGAATGTCTTTGATTACAACGCTTAGAATGAGAACTTTGAACCTTAAAATATCATTTAGGAAATGTCCAAATGTAATCTTAACTCCTAGAATGTAAGGTACGGCATCAAAAATACTGTATTTAAATGGGTTCTAAAAACTGCAAAAAAAATACACGAAGTGCTAATCGCCACAATTACTGACACTACAAATTAAGTTTATGTGAAATTACTTAAAAAATTGCTCAGATAAGTGGGTAGTTTGCTGTAAAAACACGTTCATCAAATATGTTGTCAATGACTCTTCGTCAGCGCTGTGTAATGAGATCGAGTCGAACAGGTGTTTGTAGGTCTAGGTCTTAAATGGATTCCAGCACGTTAAACAAAATAGTATATTGTGTATTAAGGGCGATAAGTAAGGAATTACGATCGAGGCTCTAGTAGAAGCCCGAAGTCGAAGACTGAGGGCTTTCTGAGTCGAGGTTCGTAATTCCCGTACCGCCCGTGAAACATACAATGTTTTTCATCACATTTGCGAGTTAATAATTATGAATATACATAAGTCAGCACATATTATTACGAAATACGTGAACTGATTTGCGGATGGCGGGCTGTTTGCCCACACCACAGATTATACAAATGTTTTGTTCAGAAACGTTAAAGGCAAATACTTACCTAGGTATACAGCCATGACGCAGTATAAAAAAAAAGTTTTGATACAAAAACTATGGATTATTTAGATTTTAGAACATTAGTTGAGTAATTAAATAACATGTAGCGAGATTGAATGGAATTCCTGTTTAAATAACATTTTTAGACAATTTTTCAATTGCGTGTAAACTCCTTGCTTGAACTTGCATGACCTGTGTGCTGTCATGCTGTGCTGTAAATTAAAAAAAAATTACTTACCGCCCTAGGGTTTTATATGGGGCATTACAGCCAAGTTAACCTGTATGTTATGACACTGTTTACGTGCAAGTGTGATGAAAAATATATATATATATATTTATCTTTGCCCGTAAGTCTCTTGAAAAATCTCAGCCTGTTCACAACTATGTTAGGGTCGGCTCCCAGTCTACCCGGATTCAGCTAAATTTTAGTTACAGTTATTATTTTACATGGAGCGACTGCCTATCTGACCCTTGACAAGACCGGTTGTTAGACTTTCGGGCCACTGACTACCTGTAACAACTGTCAAAGATCTACAAGCCGGGACCAACGGCTTAACGTGCTTTCTGAGGCACGGAGAAGAACTCGGTATGTGAAGTGTGGTCACTCATCCACGGAACAACCTAGGCAAGCTCTACTTAAAAACAGAATAAAATAAATATAGGGCTCCCATACAATAAAGTGTGTTTTTTGCTCGTTTTTATAAATAATGGTACGGAACCCTTCGTGCGCGAGTCCAACTCGCACTTGGCCGGATTTTTTTAATCTTAACCTTTTAAATCTTTTGGTTCCTCCCTCCCCCCCTTCACTTTTTCATCCTCCTTCACTTTTTTGTCAAGAGTCAAGTTTTTTTCTCGTCTTCATTATTTATGTTCTACATGATTTTCCATAAGTCATAGCAGTTAAGTTCTTGCACCTAGTCAAACACCATCCCGACAGCTCGCATCTATCACTCACATAGGAGAACAAAACTATGTCCACAAAAACTTTAAATACACCCTTATTCCTGTGAAAAACTCAATCACATGCACGTCGCAGGAATGATGTGCTAGCGCAGTCTGTGGAAGCTTCTTGCCTACAATCAGTACTTATATGGAGGAAAGGAGATAAAATCGTTGCAGGTAATGTGACGTGTGGACAAGAAAATTGTGGAAAATTAACATAACTTAGAAATGGCTAAAGAGGATATGTATTGATACTGTCAATTTTAGTATTGGGTTAGACCATGTTGAAAAAGCGAGAATAGTACACCTTATTATCCGGCTGGGGAGGGCATTGTGTTTGTCAGCTTATAAAGGGTGTAAAACACCTCTTAACGAAGCCGAAAGGCACTGGTTCTCCTGTCCTTGCGATCATTTTATTGTTCTACACCATACCTGGGAACCTTCTAGTTACGGAGATATTAGGGGTCAAAGTTCCAACTTTTTGACAAGTATTTTTTAAATACAAGTTTTTAATGTAAGATTTTTACTTTAAACACCTCCACGACCCCCGTACTATTCAATCCGTCCCTCAGCACAATGTTTTGAGTGCGTTACATTAAGTTCTACCACAAAACTCGATTTTAACCCCCCAAAAAAAAGTCGTTTCCCAGCAATATTTTTTGCGTAAAGTTACTTAGTTTCATGTACAGAATGCTTGGTTGACGGTTTCGTGATGAGGTGATTTACACGGTGTATGTACAGTACATTTAATTACTTTTGTTCATTTCTGGCACTCTAGAGACCAAACGCGTCGACCTATTTTGATGCACAGTCTGGAAGAAACAGCCGGCGTCATAATAAGGATCCACAAAACCTGGTGATATGGTGAGAGTGTTTTGCCGTGACTTTGTATCGAGTTCAGTGCAATATACTTAGAAAGAGGATAGACAGATTTGTCAGCTCCTAATTATTTATTTATCATTCACCCGCATTCTCCAGTCATCGCGAGATCATGGCGCTTGCAACAGCGTCGAAATATCGGGAGCTCACAATAATTGATAATCACGGAAGAATACCCGTGACTTAGTCTTAATAACAACTGAAAGATTCCAAACATTCATTTGTTTTCAACTTTATGCCTCAAGAGTCTTTTTGAGGTTCTACGTTAATTTATTTTCCAACTGGCTGATTGTCACTTGTTTTAATCGCAACTTCTCTTTTTGTTCGAAATCAGCTGAGGGCACAGAGCAATGTATCCACAGAGAATTTAATTTATTATTCATACAATTTTTTGCAAAGAATTTTTGCATAATATTAAGTAAGAGCTTGATGAATTAATACAAGTTGACGTCTGTCACGTCAATCAAGTTCTTGAGACCAATTTAATTGACATGATGTCAATTAAAAAGTAGTGCAAAATTAATTAGTTTTATTCCACAATGAAATAGTGTCATTTTGGTTGTTTGTTGACTTTAGAACTTTTTAAATAAGTCATTTCTAACGTGAGGGGTCACAACGGGCAAGGCTTAAAGTCACCCAAAGGGCAATGGAGAGGGGTATGCTCGGAGTTTCATTGCGTGATCGAATCAGAAATGAGGACATCCGCAAGAGAACCAAGGTTACTGACGTAGCCCGAAGAATTGCCAAACTTAAGTGGCAGTGGGCAGGGCAGAACGGATGGGCGATGGGGCCGAAAAGTTCTGAAATGGCGACCGCGAACCGGAAGACGATGCGTTGGAAGGCCTCCCACTAGGTGGACCGATGACCTGGTGAAGGTTGCGGGGATCCACTGGATGCGAGTCGCACGGGACCGGTCATTGTGGCGTAACTTGGGGAGGCTTATGTCAGTATGCAGTAGATGTTTTTCGGCTGAAATGATGAATGATGATGATGAAATAAGTCTCTCTCAGTTTTGGCCCAGTATCGGGATTTGTGCTCGGTTGATAGCAAAAAAACTCCATAACAAGCAAATGTACACACACACACACACACACATGTTTAAACAGTATATTATTATGTATATACAGGTTGGTTGGTCCCTGCCAACGTCTTCAGTATATTATTCCGAGTCCCACATAGAATTATTTTATCGGTTTAAAAAAAACCGGCTGTGTCCTACAAAAGTGCACGGTGAAAATGTATGGAACAATTATCCTTTCCTCCCTTTACAAGTAAAAACAAAAAGAAGAACCTTCATTCATTCTGTTCGAGCAAGTATTCGACATGCAATGCAACCATGATGAATCAGCCATAACCACTTCAACGGTCTGCCATATCATAACACTACAGCAATTTCTCATTCACTCACTCACTCATTCATTTTTCCTTCAATAAAAATTGATATGTCTACAAAAAGCTACCGTTAGCTGTCAGCTGATGGAGTATCAGTAATTCGGTACAAGTGTTCCGCAATGAAGATATTCATTAGTGCTTGTAGGTACGTTACTCTGTGCTGGCTGAACGTGATGGGGTTAGTAATGGAAGTCGCTTTAGAGGTATGCGTCAGGGCTGGCACTGAGATGAAAGGATTACTTTTCTATTCTTGCAGTCTGCTAAACTACAAAAAACTACTAAAGAGACGTGCTCCTCAAGATCTTCTCTAACACAAGTATAAAGAAGCCATACTAAATGGACATATCATTGGCTACTGTACCATGCACGCCATATTGGTACATACATAATATCCAGCTTAATGTCGACAGGACGGATTGCAGGAAGAAATATATTTAAAAAAAATTGCAGTCTGAGAGACTGCAAATGCTAAAGTCTTGAACACAGCTGGCTTAGAACAAAATCTATATTTTGTGTGTGTATTTTCCTGCTGCTGCTGTGCATGAGTCTTGGATTCCATTCCTAGTTCGGATAAAGTGTCTTTGTTTTTCTCTCATCATCTTTATCATCATCATGATCACAATCATCTTCCTCATAATGCAAACTAGTTACAGTTTGTAAATTATCCGAGCAATGTACGTCACTTGTTCGTATTGTGGACGTCAATTAAGAGCTGATTCGTACAATCATCAAGTTTGTTACATCAAATCGCCAGTACCCTACCCAGGAACAAGGCGCAGTGAACATTCTTCATTTTTTGCCAAGTTTATCTTCACATGTTTTATCGTTAGCATTCCATCTTTAGCCAAAACATATACAAAAATATGCCGTGCAGACAAAGTCTACCCGTTTGCAAACTGACTGATCGGAAAGATACGTAGTCTCCGATATGATTTGAGAGCATGATTTAAATTTTATACATATAAGTAAACATTATAGTAAGGCGTTAGCTGCGGTGTGATTCTGTAAGACCTCACTTAGAACTTCGAATCTGAATCCGCTGTGAGTTTCTTGATTGGCATTCTAAAAACCTGGTTGATAATTCGAATTTACAGTAGCGCCACCACTACGAGCGTGTCAGCGAGTTGAACTAAATTAACGGGGAGATTTTGACAGATAAAGTATGAGATGACGTAAGAAGTGGCTTTCTGTAAGGTAATTTCCCCGTCACTTCGACGCTCCCTTGGCTACAAAACCAAGGTCATTTTGAACCTTACGCGAAGTGATAGTGGATAGCGATGTGAGATGTGAGTTGTCGTCTGAATTTTACAGAATCGACGTACTGTTCGTATAGATTCTCGTGATTGACAAGCTATTATATCATGTTTTATATTTTCAACCAGGAATAGAAGTAGAAAGTTTAAAGACAAATCAAATTTTATGGCACCATATAATTTGGAAAAATACTCTTCTATATTTTCTGTGTCAGGATAACCTAAACAAAATTACATCTCAACCCTAGATCAGCTACAGTCGCGCGTCGCACCGCGATTCGCGCACACCTCTGCGACTTTTTTGCCGCGCGCCCAACATTCCCTCTGTCTAACCGGAAACCATAATTAGTGCCTTTTCAGACGAACGACAAAAAGTCGCCCGCGTTTTGTATATGGACGCGTAATTGGCATCCATTTTAGATGAAAAAGTCGTCGGTAGTCGTGGTATGTGTGGGGGACACTTAGTGGGTGGGATGCATTGTTTGGGCCTGTCGCTTAGATGTTGTAGGTGGAAGTATTTGATACATTAACATACTACTACAAATGATTTGTCTTGTAGCTGTGAAAGGCTTTAGATTGATCGTACTAGGCCTCTGGTCAGAATGACCCAATGTACTTGCTATCGGCGCAGCATATTTTCTTGTTATAATTCTGAGATATTTCTTTATTAGACGTCATCCAAAAGTTATTATAAACTTTGCTCAACTTTGCTTTAAAGTGCTAAACTTGGCACTATAATGCTCAATTTGGCACTATAGTGCTCAACTTGCACTATAGTGCTCAACTTGGTACCATAGTGTTCAACTTTGCACTATATTGCTCAACTTTACTGTATAGTGCTCAACTTGCAAAGTGCTCAACTTTGCACTATATTGCTCAACTTTACTGTATAGTGCTCAACTTACACTATAGTGCTTAACTTGGTACCATACAGTGTTCAACTTTGCACTATCAGCTCAACTCTGCACTATAGTGCTCGAGGCACCCGCAGGATAGCCTTAAAGGTTGACCAGCAAGATTTCTAAAAAAAATAACCATATCCGTTGTTCCGCCGCGTGCCAAGCACATTCCATGACTACCGCTTTCTAAACTATTGCAACAACAAATTTGATACATGAATATCCTTGTCTAATCGATCACGGCTCACCAAATTAACTTTAAAAAAAACAGTAGCCAACATCACAAAAAACCTCACCCAGCATTCGAACCCATCACCTCACGCGCGCCTACCAATCGATCATATCTGAGCCGGAGTGATATAATTATCTTGAGCCAGTCACGAAGTTATGATCGATTGCCGCTCGATACTTTAATGTTTTGAGCTCTAATCGATTTGATGCTTATCGAATAATTGACTATTTATTTATTTATCTGTTGCTAAACAGTTGCATTTGAACGTTGGACTAGTACTTATGGTAATGATAGGATGCTGAAGAAACATTAATAAAAGGGCTGATTTAGAAAGGTACCTCTGCGGCCTCCCGTTACGAACCCTCGCGCATTAGTACAGTACGCCGGCCTAGGCATAACCTCGTCACTCCAGATGATGCTATCACCCCTCCAGGAGAGTAGCAAAGAAACTAGCACTCTTAAAAAGTTCCGACTCAAACCGCCGTCTTTCCGACCTCGCCGTCGCCTTAGCGTGTAGTAGCTTAGTTTGTAAGTTGTTATGCCCTGGCTGGAGGCCTTACTCTTAAGGCACCCACACGACAACCTCATAGGTTGAACTGCGAGACGCCATTCACAAAAAAAAAAAGGTACCTGTATTTTTGACGCCAAGAAGTTTTTAAACTGACATCGTCACTAACAGTATCAATAACGCTAGAAATGGGATCTTTATCATGCTTGCTTTTCATACATGGTAAATATCCCGTTGAAAGATATTCGTCGTATTCACGTAACGTGATGGCTAATGTAACCACCCACATAGACTTAGCCTTGCGTAGTCAGGGCTTCGTCAGCAGTTGTTAATCTCACATTCGAACCTAAACTGCAACTGATCAACGATCAAAGGTTTTGGATTTCATACTCCGACTGAGTATGAAAATAAAAATCAAAAGTCATTTATTCAAATAAGGCTGATAATCAGCACTTTTTGAACGTCAAAATTACGAAAGACAGTGCCTCAAAACGCCCGCCCTTCGCCACTTCCTAGTGTTTTAGCTGGGAAGAAGAAGTGAAACCCAAAACCCAAATGGCATTTTTTGTTTAATTGAAACATTCCATCGTACATCTATACTCTATACATACATACATACAAATAAATTAAATTGAAGTGTCTGTTGGTCTGTCTGTTTGTCCCGGCTAATCTCTGGAACGGCTGGATCGATTTTGACGGGACTTTCACTGGCAGATAGCTGATGTAATAAGGAGTAACTTAGGTTACTTCTATTTTAGAACAATTCTAATTCCACGCGGACGAAGTCGCGGGCACAGCTAGTTTTTTAATCGTACAATGTAAATTACCCTGTTTACAATTTAATAAGCCAACTTACACAAGCTGTCCACATGATAACCATATCCCGATGTGGAACTATTAACTACAAACAGAGATGGTCACTAATAGCGGTAGGCTTAGATAAAGCTAATAGCTTTCATAGAATTGGTAATCAATTCCTGTTTTACTAGTAGAAGGTAATACTAGTTCTAGGGTCCCAGGATAAAATGACATGATTAAAAGATAATTCCTTCTTTTGTTCGTTAATGTAACTGCTGGGACACAGGCCACCTCTATGAGAGAGGGAGTGGGCTGTAATCAGCATCACGTGGGCACATTTAGTTTCGTAGATGTCACATGTTCTGGGTTATGCTGGTTTCCTCACTCCTTCACCGTTTTGACTTCAAGATATTATGTAGCACAGCTAAAAGAACAGAAACAAATTCATTCCCAACTTGCACAGATGTTCAAATCTCTGAAAAGTTCCTTCCTGAAGACTAACTGTGCGGCCCCTTTCCTATCGAAAAGTGGATAATATCGTTCGTTACAAGGTTCGGAACCCTATATGCACGATTCCCCTTTTTTTGGTAACTAACGCCGTCGTCATCTCAATCACTTCTATTTTCTGTTATTAGAAATTGAATACTTACTTACTATCCGACTTCAGAAACGCTTAAGAGGGGATTCTAGTCCCGAGTAATTTGAAGAATAGGTATTTGAAGAAACTATTGCCGTCGCGCTGCGCCCGACCAAGCGAGCGTAAAGTACGAAAGGGACAACCTGCAACTCAGGCTAATTTTACGTACAAAAATCTTGACCAAAAGACGTTTTGTATTCCGCTGTTTTCTTCTTCAAAACTAAACTGGTCTCAATAATTCTTATATCAAAATATAGAGGAAAAGTATATCTATGCTTCTATTATTTTACTTTTTTGTTAAAAACTTATCTAATTTGTCTGATAGTCGTCTGAACATGGCGGTAAAAAAGAACGGGCTTTTTTTTCGGGTTTTTGGATTGTCATAATTTTTTTAGTGATTATGTTTTGAAAAAAAAACAAAATTATAGGGGCATGCATTAATAAGACATAGATTAAAAAAAAAAAAAACATTGTCATTGACGCAATCCACGAAGAAAACAGCGTAATACGTTTGTACGGAGAAAGGCCCACTAGAGATCCCTCTTAAAAGCAGAAGAATATGTTTAATCAGTGCACTAACATACCAGCCCACGTCCACCCACTAATGAGATAGTGAACTAACATCGGAGACACATTTTTTCATCGTCTCGTTAAGCAGAGCATAATGAATGAGGTGTCAGACAACTCAGACACTGTCAAGTCCGGTAGCCTAGTTATGTTTGACAGGTCAGTGGTTCTCGCCGAATTACGCACAGGACTTTTTGCTTTGGCAAAATGGTGTGGTATCTAATCTGTCTTCGTGGTATGGGCATGTGATGAGGAAGAATGAGGAAAATGTCGTGAGGAAAGTTTTGAGTATGAATGTGGATGGCTATATGAGTAGAGGAAGACCAAAGAAACAATCGATGGAGGTTACTGCTGAGATGAGGAGCTATAGAAGTATGGAAGAAGAAGGCATACTGCTGACCCCAAATAAATTGGGATAACGAAAGAATTATTCTGCCAACTCTACAAGGTGTTGTTTTGCATCCTCGTCAAAATTCAAGAGGATGTCACAAAAGACATAAATAATCTATTAAAATAACGGTACCCGGTTAATTATTATTAAACACAGATTTTTTTGGTTGTTTAAGTTTGTCAGTATTTCAGAATAACCCTTTTAACGTGGATTAGGGAATAAGAAATTATCGAATAAACGTTTGAGATTGTTAATATGTATGAAAGCGCGGTTATAGGGCGAGGATCAGACGGGCCGCGTTTAAAACAAGGAGGGTTCACACTTACCGATTTTCGTAAATCAGAAAAACAAAAATTACCTACTTACCCATTTTATTATTGATTTGGGACGAGAATCGTTAGCATAGTTACCTCCTGAATTTGACGAGGATGCAAAACAACACCTTGTATAATGACGACATAAGTTTCATTTCAAAATGATTGTCTGGTCGTGGATGAATATTTTGTAGATCACTATGTAAACTTAAGTTCTCTATACCATGTACGATATTGATATTTTACATTACATAACATAAGTCCTGTAATCCCTGAAGAGTTAGGCAGAGGTGTACCTAATAGAATACCCACAGATCGCCAAATATGTTTGAGTCTCATGTAATAAGGGGTGAGCATATTTCCATCAATCGGGAACAATTCCAGACTCCGAGATTGCTACTGAGATATTCTTGATGGAAAAACCCAATAACACTTTTTCACAACCAGAATTGAAACCAGAACCTCAAGATTGATATTTTTATAAGGAGACTAGATTATCCTACTATATTATAAACGCGAAACTTTGTAAGTATGGATAGATGGATGGATGGTTGGAAGTTTGTTACTCTTTCACACGAAAACTACTGAACTGATTCGGATGAAATTTGGCACAGGGGTAGTTTATAACCTGGATTATCACAGAGGATAATTTTTATCGCGATAAATGATAAATGATGTTTATTTTGCAAGTAGGTTTTTACAAACACTTTTACACGTCATTTTTTTTAAGCTAGATGGGGCCGGTGTTTCGTACCTGACTACTCTGAGAAGAAACAGCCGAAACAAACTCAGAGGTTCTCTGTTAACTTGTTACTCTTTTAAAGTCCAGACATTGCTCAATTTACATGAGGACTATGCAGATTAGTGTCTGAAATGGTCTTTTGAAGAAAGAACCACACAGATTTGAGTGGACCTGTCCAGTCAGTGCAAGCATTTGTCAGTTATCGTGTAGTACAATCCCGATAGTACAATCCCGTGGGACAGTTAACGAACTCCACGCGTGCGAAGCCGCGGGCATAGGCTAGTGCCAAATAAACAGCGATTGGCATCGTACATCGTCAAGTAAAATATCTCAATCAGAAACCGGTTTGGTGAACATGAAGCAGCACATACATACATACATACTTGCAGCTTCGAACTGCCCACATGGTAAGTGTAAACAGCTATCTAATGTACGCTACATTAACATAAGCTGACGACTTTAATGTCGTAATCCTAGCACCTACGACCAGTAGGCAGGTACGTATAGAAGGACCAGGTTTTTAAATGTCATTTCTTCTAGTCCAATGTGGTCAAAGCCACATATTTTACTTATGTGGTTAAGATACCTAACATGAATCTTGGATGGGCAAAGTCTCCACCTGCGTAGGTGGTTTGCCGATGTTTTTAAGCTTTACAGTTAATACCGTGATATTGGTGCTAGACATAAATCTGGTTGAAGTTTCTCAGAAAACCTCTTTCACAAAGAGTTTAGCTTTTACCTAAGTACTGATTGTATTTTGTCATTTTTAAGATATCCAGGGAAAAACTCTGTTATCGTAATTAAATGCGTAATGCTAATACGTGATGACACTGAAGTCAACTTTGCCAAATACCAGACATTTAATCAAGGATTAGCGGGAAAAAAAAAACATTCACACATTTTTGTCGTGTACATATTTCAGTTTTGTTGAAATCAGCTGTTTTTTAAAGACCGACGAACATTTTCTTTGTGGTTTAAAATGGTGTACTGATTACGTGGTAACCGTTTTAGCGCCGGTGTCCCTTCCACCTTGTCTACTAGATATAAAGGTACAATTTTCTTTAATTCTTTATAATAAGGTGAACTCTTTTTTATTAACTTCTTTTTATTTTTGGTTTCTCTCGCGCGATTATTTTAGCTTTTAAACGTTAACGCAAGTGATACTTCTGACCGTGATTGCTTAGTGAAGAACTCATTACTTATAGAATTACATATCGATATGTTTTCTAATTAAAACGATCGGAGTATTAATGGTCAGCAGATCTGTTAGATTGCTCTCATGTTAGGATACCGTTCCAATGTTATTTTGTTTAACTCATGAAGTTACTACTGGCTGTTAATTTTTTAAGATTATTTTCTAATTTTGTCCTCTACTAGACTGATAGTGTAAGTCGACTTGACATGTGGCGCGGAGGAATGAGAAAACTGTCGTGAAGAAATTTTTGAGAATTAATGGCTATAATGATGGTTATAGAGTAGCCATCGGCGTCGGTGACCATAAAAACGACCTAGAAGGATGAAATCATTCAAACAGTCCCTTGTTTGAACGATGACATGGCTAGGAAAGAGATGACTGCTGAGATAATGAGTAATAGAGAACACATGCTACGCTAAATAATGATATTTCATGCGTTTATGATATTTATATGATACGAGGACAAGAACGAACTAATAAATAGACAGTAATTTACAATTATAGATCACCAGATAAACAAGCCATCGACATTCAATTAAAACTGTCTCGACATCAGACCTACACTTCAACCCGTCACATTAGTCACACATAACGAATGATTCTCGATTACGATTCGTTTTATCGATCCACTTTCGATTGCATTACGATTATTTCGGGGTCGCACACTTATAATTATTTTGTGTAAAAGTCGACGCGGTCTAGAAGTTACTTCAATGTCAACATGAATGTGGGTATCGGTGACAGGAGTATGTTACTACTATGTCTATAATTATATTGTTATTGTGTAACTGTACTAAGTAAGTATGTTACTAAAAACTCTATAATTGTAATTTATAATGTGAAATTATTATTTATCATTATTCATAAAATTTAATTTTAAGAAAACGTGTATATTGCTGTGCCCTTCTTCTTCTTAGCGTGTCGATGGCAATCTAAATTGTATCGGCCCTGAACGGAGCCACTAGTTTGGCGCTCTCTGTAGCGTCCATCAGTTCCTGTAATGAACAAACAGCAGGACACGCAGGACACGATATTAAGTGCCGCATCGTTTGCGGGGCAGCACCACATTTACACTCCAGGGCAGAATCACTAATGAATCTCCACCTGAACAGGTTTTCCTTGCTGCAACCAACCTGGGTCCGAAGTCTATTTAAAGACTTCCAGGTCAGCCATGGCCACTCATGTCCAGGCGGGAGACTCTCAGCAGCTCTCTCTCAAACCCAATCCGAGCAAAACACAGTCTTGCATTTTCCACCTTCAAAACAGAGAGGTTGGGCACAGACTTAACATCGTCTGGGGTGGAGTGCCTATCGAGCACAGCAGCTGTGCCCTAACAGGGCTTAATATTTTTCTTAGCTTTAAGCCTTTTGTAACACCTTTTGAACATTGTAGACCGCAAATAAAATGAATATGAATATTGATGAGGCGTTTATTTGTGAGCACCAATTTGAAGACCTCTGATGCGCATATTGCCAACTGTATTGGACATTGCGAACCAAGGTTGTGGTGGTTTTTTTTTTTTTGTGGTTGAAAAATTGTAATCGGTCATACTCGTACAATTCTTTAGATGGTGCCACTTCTGTTGTGAACTAGCTGCTGTCCGTGAATTCGAAATTTTGATGTGTTTTTCAGGTATAAATTATACACAAAACCTTCCTCTGAAACCATTCTGTCTATTAATGAAAACCTCATCAAAATCCGTTGAGTAGTTTCAAAGATCTAAGCGCACAGACGACGGGTTTGTTTATACTACTTGTGTAAAGATATTGTTAGGAATTAGAAGCGAAATACGTTAAAAAAATAAACAATCTGTAATTTCTTCGAATGGCACTTTAACAAAAATTATAAAAATATCAAAAAGAACACTGTAAATATTAATCAAATAGAGATTACACAAGTAAAATGAAATAATCAGTACACGAACAAAAATACAACCCAAAAATAACTAAGCACACGAAAATGGTCAGATAGCACGTCCGTTCAGATCGCCGTCCAAGCAAAAAGTGGCCGTTGCCGCACTGCGCGCCTCCTTTTATAAACTTCCCGTCGGTTGCCAGCAGATGGCGTGACTTTAAGATGTCAACTCGCCTTCAGTTACCAACACGGCCTCTCCTGATGCTCTGACGTCCTCGTCAGCTCCAAAGGATGGTCCTGCCTGATCAGTAGCAGTGTCACCCACGACGCCTGAGTCTTCACTGTCTCCTGCAATCAGACAGTCACATTACGTAAAAAGATAACAGACGTAGAAGCAAAAACATCTTAGTTGCTTAAAAGGTAATGCGCATTACACGTAAAATGTCGTGACACATCAAAATCTTAGCTAAGAACACACCAAGTACGTAACTTGGTCGCGTTGCAGACAGAGGCACCTAGTTAGCATGTCTCACAACGGCTGTCGGCATAGGCACTTAGTTAGCATACCGCCCAGACTTCTATAAACACCGTAGGCATAGGCTCTCAGTTTGCATACCTCCCAGTGGCTGTTGACATAGGCACATTGTTAGCGTATCACCCAGACTTCAAAACAATACTTGCCCTCAAAAAATGCGGCGCATGTCTCAGGAGTCCATTCACCCCTCCAGGGTACCATGAACTGTGCAGCAGCATATGTGGTCTTCCCGTAACCACCAGCCAGAAGTTGCAGCTCATAGCGGTCATGGTCCAGGACTCCAATTACGCGGTAAGGTCCGCGCATACCAGGATCAAGTTTTCCCGTGGACTGGGAATACTTGATAACGAAGACTTGGTCATTTTTGCTGTAGGCACGAGGAGGCTGTCGGTCTTCGTTAGCACGCTTGTCTTGGTCGGCTTGATTTTTGCACAACCGTTCGGCCGTCCTTTGTCTCCTCATCTCCCGTAGCGGCTCACGGTTGTCACCAGACAATTCGATGGCAACGTCTCGGATTAGTGTGCGAATGACTGGGGTAGCTCCTTCGGCACCGATAAGCAGGTTTAGCGGCGACTGCTGGGTGGTCTTTTGCTTTGTCATGTTGAGTATCAGCTGTAACTTCCACAACTGTTCAGACCATTCCCCTTTCCGGTGGTTCACCTCGATCCTCAACATGTTAAGGAGGGTGCGAACGTAACGTTCCACCTGACTATTGGCTTGGTGCATCTCGGGGGTAATATAATGAATCTGACAACTTAAATCATTCATTAGTGACACAAAACCAGATGATTGAAACATCCTACCTCTATCACATACAATTGTCTTAGGTGTTCCAAACAGAGACACAACATTTTGCATAACACGTTTTAACTCATTTAAGTCCTGAGTACAAATAGGGTTTAATAAACAATATTTCGTGAAAGAATCCACAACAACTAAAACGTGTTTATTACCGTTTGATAATACCAATGGGCCTAGGGCATCTATATGTAAGGTGTCAAATGGAACATTTGGTTTAGTCCACGAGTTAATTGGTTGTAGTGGAGCTCGTGGAACTCTCTTGTGAGATATACATATGAGGCAGTGAGATATGTACTTAGCAACAAAAGCTCTGAGACCGGGGAACCAAAAGTGTTTTAAAATAAGATCAGTAGTTTTGTCGGCGTTAATATGGCTATGTTCATCATGGAATATTCGGAGGAGGCTCAAACGATGTCCTTTTGGAACGTAACAAAGTAACCTGGACTCTTCACCTACAGGGGTGAAGCGATAGTACAAGATATTATTGCGTTTAACATAGCGTGAAGGGTCCAAGCTTCCCTCATCCAAAGACCTGATTAAAGTTAGAGTCTCCTCGTCTCCTGCTTGCGCTATTTGGGCCCAATTACGCGGTTTTTCAATGTTATTTACCATATGTACGGGGTTACGGCTAAAATAGTCTGCGTGAGGTATCATTACCCCTTTCCTGTATTGAATGGTAAAGTTAAAGTCCTGTAGGTAAATCCACCACCTCGCTACCCTCGGGAGTAGATCTTTCTTGTTTTGGGTGGCTTTTAGGGCATTGCAGTCTGTCACTACAGTAAATGGCATTCCTATGAGGTAATGTCTAAAATGCTTAAGAGCTTTTACTACAGCGAGCGTTTCCAGTTCATAAGAGTGGTAACGCTGTTCACTACCTTTCGTAACCTGACTGTAATAGGCAACCACACGCTTATTACCATCCCTATGAACCTGTAGGAAAACTGCACCATAACCCGCACTACTCGCATCTGTGTGAACCTCAGAGGGAAGCTCTGGGTCAAAAATGGCTAATATAGGCTCACTAGTGAGACACTTAATAAGCTCTTTGCGAATGCTTTCCTGCTGTGGTCCCCAGACGAATTCAACACCCTTACGCGTCAAACGAGCAATGCAAGCTGTTTTTATGGAGTAATTAGCTATGTACTTTCTAAAGTAACCAGCGAGGCCCAAAAATTGTCTCACTTGTTTGACGTTCTGGGGAACGGGTGAATTCACGAGTGCCTGTACCTTACTTGTTGAAGGCCGGACTCCACCATTTGATATAATTCTGCCTAAATATTCAATTTCTTGGCATAAAAATGAACATTTACGCAAATTCACTGAGAAGCCGGCCTTAGTCAGTACTGTTAAAACTTCATCTAATATCTGTAAGCCCTGGTCAATTGAACAGGACAATAACATACAGTCGTCGACGTAGACCAATACTTTGCCTGCCTCAATGAATTCACGCAGTGTATTTGCAATAATACGTTGATACACTATGGGCGCGTTGGCTAACCCATATGGCATTTTCAAATATTCAAAATGCCCTTCGGGCGTCACGAAGCCAGTTAAGGGTGTTGATTGCTCATCCAATTTAATTTGTAAAAATCCGGTAGCCATATCAAGTACCGTAAAGAATTTTGACTTCCCTAGTCGATCAATGTGATCGTCTATTAAAGGTAAAGGATATCTATCCTTAACTGTGATTTTATTGAGTGCTCGAAAGTCCACGCACATACGATCCGATCCGTCCTTTTTTTTTACTAAAAGAATTGGACTCGAATATGGCGACTCTGAATCACGTATTATGCCTTTACCAAGTAAATCCTGAATTATGTCTCTAACTTTAAGTTTTTCATTGTAGGACATTTTATAAGGACGATAATTAACAGGTACCTCACTGTTCAATCTGATGTGCATACAACCTGTGGTAACTGTAGACGTAGCTGTACCAGAAATCATAAATGCAGAATATTTATCGAGAATCCTTGTGAGTTTCTCAAGGTCTTCCCCGATTAGTGCAGTTTTAAAACTATTGAGTTGCTCGTCAGATTGAACCGCGGAAACACTTGCCAAAGCTTTATCGTGAGTTAAACGTTGAGACTCCCTGGTCCTTATATAGGTTACCCCTTCCCTATTCAATACATCAGTACCAATAATAATTGGTGCGTTCATGTATTGACTAGGTACAACAAGCAAATCTACTTCGAGGGTTATTTCCTCAAGCTCGACCACAAGTGTGACATAAGAATCCACAAGAATAATGGAATTACTTATTCCTTTTAATTGTTTATAAATAGGTTTCTTCGAACAAGAAAAATGATTGACCACGGATGATGAAATCAACGAGACTTCTAATGCCCCACTATCAATCAAAATGTCTACAGGTATACCCTGGACTGTTCCAACTATTATGTCACTGGACTTACTTTTATTAAGCGTAGAGCAGAAATTGACATTACTTTTATTGGGCTTATTATCCGTACGCTGCTTAGCGAAACAAACACTAATATCATGACCAGTCTTTTTACAGTATGCACAAACTGTCTTATTTGGGGTAGAATTCGATTCAGATTTTTTCGATTCAGATTTTGTTTGTTCAGTCACATTGTTTGATTTCGGCTTTTTTGAACAACCCGCTTGTTTATGCCCTGTCTGACCGCAAGTAAAACATTTGGGACCCTGACCCTTAAATGAACTTTAGGGTTATGCTTATGTGGGCTCTTGTTATCTTTAGAACGCGAACTGTCACTATTCTGCTTCGAAGTGGGCTTTACGAAGGTAGATAGGTAATTAACGAGATTGTCAGGAGTCAGACCTGCATTAGTAGCAGTTGCTTTGATTTGAGGGTCTTTAATCCCTCTAATAACAATCGCCGTTATCAACTCGTCTGATAGGCCTTTTACGATCCGTAATCGTAGTAAACATCTACGTGCATATTCTGCGTAGGTTGGGTAACTGTCTGAACTAGAGCTCATTACTTCATACAGAATATTTGCTACATCAATTTTCTTGACACAAAGAGACCGAAAATCTTTTTTAAAATTGCTCCATGAACGGTCATTTGTGACCCATTCACTAAGCCATGTCTTAGCATCTCCCTTCAGACAGCCCCCAACGCGGGAAAGGCACTCATTTTGTGACCACTTATTCAAAACTAGAGCACTGTCAACCTCGTCAAACCACTGATCAACATCATGCACATTTGGGTCAAAATTAGAAATATAAAAATGTTGGGTGCTTACTGACTTTAACGACTGTATTGCCTCCACTATTTTCTCTGTGGTTGCAGTCGAAACGTCAGTAGCTGTACCTGTAGTTTCCGGTGTAGCTATTACCCGTGAACGTTCTTCTAAAGCCTTCAATCGCGAGACAATAGTCTCAAGCGATCGAAGGTAAGGCGGTGACGCAGGGCTTCGCGTTCTCACGCGGCTCCCACGACGATCTCGTTCGCGCCTGGAACGGCGAACGCAATCCCGGGACTTGCTACGTGACCTTCTATTCCGCTTATGGCGGCTAGGAGATCGCTTAGAACGCGAAGCACTAGTTTTTGAACGTGAACGACTCGATCTATCCATTGCTAACTACTACCCGCTTTTATCTAAAATTGAAAGCCTGAGAACTAGTTTTAACTTGTGGGCGAAATTAATCTTTATCGCACTTCTGATGTTAGGAATTAGAAGCGAAATACGTTAAAAAAATAAACAATCTGTAATTTCTTCGAATGGCACTTTAACAAAAATTATAAAAATATCAAAAAGAACACTGTAAATATTAATCAAATAGAGATTACACAAGTAAAATGAAATAATCAGTACACGAACAAAAATACAACCCAAAAATAACTAAGCACACGAAAATGGTCAGATAGCACGTCCGTTCAGATCGCCGTCCAAGCAAAAAGTGGCCGTTGCCGCACTGCGCGCCTCCTTTTATAAACTTCCCGTCGGTTGCCAGCAGATGGCGTGACTTTAAGATGTCAACTCGCCTTCAGTTACCAACAATATCATAAATCAATGTACTTTTGAAAATTGTTCATGATTGGTGCTATCAATTTAAGCCTTACCTATCAATTCACTTTAAACCAAGAAGCAAAATATCGACTATAAGCTCTCTTTAACTCATGTTTGCGTAAAAAGAATAATAGGTACACTCTGATTTTATGAAAACATTGCTTATTAACTTTCCAATATCCTTTGGTCATAGGTTACAAGAAAAAGTTAGCATTCTAAGTGGTAATAAAAATTAAATTTAAAAGGCTTTGTTTAGTCTCTGCAACTACAAAACATTTGGCTAAGTGACACTGAGCATAAAATGTCACTTCCATCTTGCGTCAAACTCAATGTTTACATCGTGTGGATTATTTTGGCGGCACCTACACCAAGGCTTATTTATTTTAATGTTCATTACTTCAATAAAAATTAAATTTATTAATTTAAGTAATAGTGAAGGTTGGCCGAGATGTTGTTGAGTAATTCAACAAGATTACGACCGAGCTCGAAATGATTTATTTGTGGATAATGTCGGCGAAGTCACGATTGACGTGGTGATGAATTAATTGAGATACTAATTAGCTCTGAAAATATGTAAGTACTTAAATATAGACTTACAGTGATCAAACATATTTTTCACTGACACTTCAAATAATTTACAATATAGTATAACTGGGGTATCGTACTACCCAGTTCTAACAGGGTTCTGAAGGTCAGATAGGCAGCCGCTCCATGCAAAATACTGGTATCCAGCTGCATCCGGTTAGACTGGAAGCTGACCCCAGCAGAGTTGGGAAAAGGCTCGGCAGAGGATGACGATGATAATGTAAAATTGCATTTATTTTTTTAAGATTTTTTGTCCGCTCTAGTAATATTTCCAAGTGCTTGCTTGAGTGCATTTTTACAAACATTTAAACTCAAATAAACAAACAGCCAAACCCGGAACAATTACCTGTAGGCCATACTAATATTTGTTGCGTGCGGGGATCGAACCCGCAACATCACATCGATCCCGATCGATCCCGCCAATCACTTTGCTCAGCCGCTGTGCCAAGCGTGACGATTTAAGAAATTTTGCTAGAATATCTTTTTGTTAGCAAAATGGTTGAAAAATAGTTGAATGGTTGATTTCACTAATTTAAACCTTCTTGAATGAAGGCTCTGCTGCAAATCTTCTGGGCACGTTTCCGGATGACAGCTATGTGGAGAAGGCACGTTTCTGGATGACAGCGATGTGCAGGAGGCAAGTTTCCGGATGACAGCGATGTGTAGGAGGCACGTTTCCGGATGACAGCGATGTGTAGGAGGCACGTTTCCGGATGACATTTAGTTGGAAGAGGCACGTTTCCGGATGACAGCGATGTGGTGAAGTTTATAGTTTATCTTTAGCTAGTTAGATTATTTGATATAAACTAGGCTTTTAATGTTGCACATTTTTAGTTTTGGTTATTTTATATGAAGCTTTAAAGTCGTGAAATCTCTTAATAAAGATCATTATACTCATCGTTTCAACAACTCTTGAGACCAAAAAGAAATCAGCTGTTCCATACATTTATTTCGTGATTTCAGGGCTGGTTCTTTTTTCGCGCACGTCGAGTCATGTGGATCAAACCGAGAATGAAACGAGATGAGTTACTTCTGTTTTCGCTTTTATTACTAAGACAATAAAGCTCTTTTTGCCCTCTGAATCCGTCCTCTTAAAGTACAACTTAATTGGCTGATTACTCGCATATAGAGCACTGATCTACAGTTAACGATCGGTTTAGATCAGGGCTGATAAGTGCACAGTTGGCGAACAAGTTACCATAAGCAGTGTTTCTAATAAGCTAAGCTATAAATCACTGGACATAGCTGGCCATTATAGTTGAGGTGAAACCAGTTGGTCTAGTGGTTGAAAGACTGTCCAGCGTAGGGTCTTGGGTTCGATAGCTTGGGTAGCTTGGATAGTTGGTACTGAAGCAAGCGTCTCCCTATTACAAGACATTTTAACATAGCTGACGAAATGGAGGTGTACCATCAGCTATGCCTGCCTTTACAACAATAAGTTGTATAATACCCAGCTCACCTAAAGTTCTTTACCCGAAATTGTTCTTCCTAATGATTTGTAATCCGAATGATCACTATTCCTAAAATTTTTCATCCTAAAGTTTTCATTCATACTATTTGTAGTGCTACCGGCGATGTTCATAACACTCATGTTTCCGAAAATTGTCATTAATAATATCACTAATGTAAATATATTTAAACTCCTACTGTTTTTTATCATAACGCTTTTATCCCTAAACATAATTACCATAATATTTTCACTCATACTCAGAAAGAAACATTTACCAAGTGTAATAAAAAATATATGTGGGTAGAAGATGATATTTATAGTGCCCTCAATAAGAAAAAAAATCTTAGAAAAATTTCGCGACCAATTTCGAGGTAGCGCTCGCCGGCCGCTGCTGCGGCACCGGTCGCTGCGCTCGCTCGGGTCGCGCGTAGTTGGTCACAGTTCTAACCTAACCTATAGATATCTTTGCAGGTACACAGCGCTATAAATAAAATTAAAGAAGACGCTTTAATTAATACAAAAGAAATCTAAACAAAAAAGATATGACTTTGAATAATAGTGTAAAAGATGGTTATGTTGAGAAAATTTATGAAAACAAATAAAAGTATAATATAATAGATGTTTATTGCTACAGACGTTTGAAGTTGAATGCTTCGGAATTATGAACATTAGTGACAGAGTAGTTGGAATTGTGATTGTTAGGATGAAAAATGTTAGGAAGAAAATTTTCGGATTTCCAATTATCGGAGTTGAAAATTTATGTGAACTATGGCGCACCCTACCCAGATACATCAGCCATATTATTTAAAAAAATGTAAGCAGCGAAAACTGAAACCGAAAAACCTTTCAGCCTAAATTCAATTAAATTCATTTATTTCAGAGTTTTATCCATAATTTGGATAGTTACTACACTAAAAAATAATGTTAGTTCATCAAAATAAAAACATTAAAATTAAAAAATATGAAAACTAAATAAACTCCTAAATTAATATAAATTACAAACTTTGCACTTAATTACGTATTGCGTAAAATGATGGTAGCTTGATCTTCCTTGTGTTGCCAAGTCATACGTCTCAAGTTTGAACTCAAGACACTCACCTATGATTTTTCGGATTCATGTTCGTATTGTATAATTATCACTTGCTTCGGTGAAGGAAAACATCGTGAGGAAACCAGCATGCCTGAGAGATATTTCTCGACGGCATGTAAAGCCAAGTCAGAGGCCCATGGGCGGCATAAAACCTCTGACACCAGGGGGGTTACTATGACGCTTAAAACATTATTGTTCCATTCCTATTCCAGAGTGGAAAAGAGATGGAGCTAGACGACCTGTATAGCTCCGTCTCTTTTTCACTCTGGAATCAGAATGGAACAATAATGTTTTAAGACGTCATGGTACGCCACCTGGTTAGGTGCTAATCACACGCTAAAGAAAGAAATAAGAGCTCATTTTGACAAAATGTTTTTTTCTTTTTCGCTTTTCAGTTTATTTTTATTCACTCCAGGACTTTATTAAGTTTATTTGTAGTGTCAGCAGAACTGCAATGTGTGCCAAATTTCAACAGAATCGGCTCCCAAATGATAATTCAGTAGGTAAAAGATCGAACAACCCATAATAATATATTCTACACAATAAGAGTAGATTTTTTATGAAATTTGAATGGGACCTATTTCGAGGTATTCTCGCTTGCAAAACAAACATTTTGAATCCACCCATAGTTTTTACAAAGTGGCACTTAAAAATATACGTGTCTAAATGAGAACCTCCTCCTTTTTTTTCGTCGGTTAAAATAACATCTACACAGTACACCGCTAAGCTACACCGCTTGTCAAAGTTGATACCCTGCTTCGATAGATGGCGTTGTCGTCGAATTAGAAGTCGCTATGGTTTCGTTACCGCGCGCTGTACATATACCCACGGAGGACATTTTTGTTTTGATATAAGAGAAATTTATCCAATTATTCTTGACATACCGAGTCAGTCTATTGGTAAATATCATGTAAAATACTAAATTTTTGAAAAGGTTTTGCGCTCTACGCGATCACGCTTAACCTTATATTGGAATCATTACTAGTAATGGGCTGAGTGATGATTTTTCTGTATCGATGACTGCATGACAATGACAAAAAAATATCGGTTGACGGGAACAATGACAAAATCATCAATGATTTTTATTTGAGTATTAGATCTCGTCACTTCAATTGTGAGTAGATACTGAAATGATCGCGGAACGGCTTAGTGAAATTATCATTAGTTATTTATGTAGGTATAATTATCATTAGTTAGTTATGTTTTTTGTCTTCATTTATTCTGATTTTACATAATTTTTTTTACAAATGTATCTAAATGATGTCTTTGTTTTAACTTAACCGATTTTGTATATTTTAATTAATATTAACATACTTATTGATGTCATTATTTAAATTTGTATGATTTTATTCCAAGTAGTAGATTTTAAAATTATGGTTTCTTTTATGTGGAATGGAATATTAACCGACTAGTACTTTAACTCGAAACCATTATTTCAATTAAGTTATAAATTTCTTTAATGTTTGCATGCCTAATTTATGGTAAATTGTACAAGGCTCACCAATTTTACTTTTTACACCTTATTTTATGTACCTACAATTTATGCAAATAAATTTTACTTTACTTTACTTAGGCATGGGTCGAGTTTGTCACTTAGCCGCGTAATTCAACTTGGCATGGAAGGGTATTTTAAGGCAGCACATTTCGCACACAAACGTAAACTACGCAAGTGCAAGCATTATTGCCGTTCCTTGCGCCATACGCCAGTCCCGGTCATTGTCATTTTATCGAAATATGTGCGTTCTGTGACTTCTGTATCGCCGATCGCGCAGCATCGCAAAGTCGCAATTCACACCGCAGCGCCATAATGATTTAAAAGCATTGATGATTTTGTCTTTGTCATTGCATGTTGAAATGATTTTAAAATATCGATGATTTTTACATGTGACATGATATCGGACTCATCTCTAATCATTACTTCACGCAAGCCCGTTTTTATTGAAGGGGGTTAGGCAGAGGTGTGATGAGTCAGACCATTCATTTCTTTAGGATATTATATAGCGCATTTATATACGCAAATTTTAAAACAAAGGACTATTGTACCACAAAGTACACCCATATTTTGTCAGTAGTTTTCAAAACCATGAAGTCAATCCCATCCCGATCATCGATTTAACTACTGAAAAATAATTAAAATGTCTCATCGAGTTTTAGATAAAAGTTGCCGCGAGCTCGTTACTGTGCCACTGGCAGTTTCTTATTCATATTCATTTAATTGCGTTCCCCGATGTATAAAAGGCTTACAGCTAAGAACAATGTTATGGACAATATCAACCTTACACCAACGAAGATAAAGATCATTGTTATTTTGACAGCCTTCTCAGAGATAGCAACCTTTTAGCCACAAACGTATACATAAATCTATAAGCTATCCAAATATATGATAACTCTTTATCTAATCCAGTCACAATGATTCAAAAAATTTCGGGATATCACCAAACGGTTGGTCAACTCTTCACGTGACCAGAGGTAGCCTTTTTTAGTCAAAGAATCAGAAACGATGCCATCCTGCTCGGCACTTTTCCTATTGATGCGATGTGGACGAATTTTTTGAAGCTCTTTATTTTTTTTCCCATTTTAATTTTTGTACATAATTATTTTAGTTCTACTTATATTTTGTAAATAATGAAGGTACATTTTGAATTCAAATAAAATAGAAAAAAAATTGGTTGAAATAGTTTTAGAATTAAAACAACACGTTTTTTATCAAACCCACTTTACTTATAAACGTCTTAAAATTCAAATTCAAATGTACCCAATCCAGCTGTCATTGCAAAACCTAATAAACGGCTATGTACGTAATGGTCAGAATTTACATGAAATAATACATAAGATTTATTGCATGTGTATGTAGTTAATAGGTTTGGTTATCTACCTGACGCGCCGTAAGTGGGTAGTAAATTAATAGTGTGGTATCACGTGTTCTCGATGGGAAGTCGTTGGTTACTCGATTGTGGTTGGTGATGAGTGTTCGAGATGACTACAGTAAGCAAAATGCCATTTATTTATATGTATGTATGTTTTAAATTGATAGTAAAATATCATTAATGACGAATTTCATTTACCAAAATAAAAAAAATACGTAAAAAAATTCGTTTATGACGAAGAGAAGAACATTTGGTTCAGTATGACGCCTAAAAATACGAGTCGCAAAATTCCTGCCCTTGTTCCATTTTATTTGGGTTCTTATTTCTTTTATTAATGTAATAGATTTCCGCACAGTAAGGCCTGATTCGATAACTTCACTTAAAGCTTTTCGACCATCCACACCCTTTTAACACAGATCTTATCGAGTTTTTGATGAGAACCCTTGGTAGCCCTACCATCCACCTCAGTAATTTAGACTGATCTAGCTCGACAGTAAGATTGCCCAACGATTTCACTGTGTAAACACCACTGAGTTTTATCATAAGTTTGCTCGCCGTCGACTATTTATCAGAGCTGATATACTTTACATGTCGCTAATTTTAACTGTTTCTAGTCAGGTTCTGGTTAGTTTCACTGACGAAGGTAGCAATACAGACCATTAAGTGGTCCACCAGTACCATAAGATGTTTCCCGATAACAATTAAAAAATGGGTATTTGATTTTAATCAATGACTATTCAAAATCAAAATATTTTATTTTAGATAGGCCTACATGGGCACTTATAAAACGTCAACAAAAGGTGCACGGTTCGGGTTGGTCGTTTCCTATGGAGAAGAACCGGCAAGAAACTCCATGGTTACTCTTTTAAATTCATTTGGTTTTACAATATTTGAAGTTACAGCGTTAGTACTTAAGTATGGGAGGACAGCGTAGGCCCGACAAGACAATAAGTCGATTACTAAAGACGGTAGTAATAGAGAAAAAAAAAAACGAAGCCTACAATGTCCACACATTCACAAAAAATAGGTAAATAAAAAGAATCTATACAAAAGTAAAAATAAAACAATAAAAGAACACTAACTCAAACAATAGACACAGATGTTATCATCAGTGCTGTATTATTATTAGGCATTGTTCGGCCGCTGAGTGTGAGCGCGCGTTACGCAGTTTATCGCTTTTCCATATACAAGGTGTTGTTTTGCATCCTCGTCAAATTCAAGGAGGTAACTATGCTAATGATTCTCGTCCTGAATCAATTATAAAATGGGTAGGTATTTTTTTTTCTTATTTACGGAAATCGGTAAGTGTGAACCACCCGTGTTTTAAACGCAGGCCATCTGATTCTCGCCCTATATCCGCGCTTCCACAAATACAAACAATCTCAAACATTTATTCTTTTTTCTTATTCCCTAAACCACGTTAAGGTGGTTATTCTGAAATACTGACA
This sequence comes from Cerastis leucographa, assembly GCA_963082945.1. NCBI lineage: Eukaryota > Metazoa > Arthropoda > Insecta > Lepidoptera > Noctuidae > Cerastis > Cerastis leucographa. Next base: position 646,615 of record OY720369.1, on the reverse strand, counting down.
AACATAAACAACCAAAAAAACAACGGCGGACAATACGTTTGGTGTGAACGATGCTTTAATTCCAGTGCCAATTGTAAAACGATTAGGTATTATTGATATGAATTGGATTGCTCCCTCGAGCCGAATCGTATTTGTAACATTTTTAATCTGCTTCTTGTCATATTTGTGATCTCTGACTTTGTAGGTGTCGGCTTCCAGACTAACCACGCAGCTGAATACCAGTATTTTACCTGGAGCGACTGCTAATCTGACCTCCTCAATCCAAACAGTACTGGGTATACCCTACCCCTTGGTAAGACGTGTTGTCAGATTTTTGGACAATTGACTACCTGAAACGACTGTCAAAGTCAAATCTAAAAATAGACACGTGCTTTCCGAGGCACGGAGAAAACTCGGTATGTAATCGGTGGTCTACCATCCACGGACAACCGCACTTTAACCCAAAAGATCGACCCAAAACAAAAAAAGAATCTAAATTGCCAAATAGCCCAGTGTTCTACAAGTCTGTTTTCAACATTCCCTGTCATCACAAGCTTTCAGAAGTGAAATGTTAATATGTTTTGTCAATTTTGCAGTATTGTTTGGCTTAATTTTGGTTTAAGAGCTTAATTCAACGATGTTGCTTATTTTACATACATTTATTCATCGATGATTATCTTATTTACCTACCTATTTGCATAAAAATATCAATGTTATCCTCCTTTCAAGAGTAACATTTTCGAAATGACTCACAAAATAATACTTAGAATTTTAAAAGAGTTTGGGGAATTGATTTAAATGATTAAATCAATTCCCCCAACTCTTTTAAAATTTCTTAGAAAAAAAAAACCGGCACTCTGATTGGTCGTTACTTGTCTAGCGTAGTGCACCACACACTACCTGACCAATGGAAGTATAAATGTGAACGCAAGGTTGTCTCACATGTGAAGGGATAGTAATTGTCTCTAGTAATTGTTGCTTATATCGAGTGACGTCACAAGCCACCTTCTAGGCTTCAAGGCAATGTCACGATGTATGTAGATCGTGGGTACGACTGGAAGGTTAGGTTGGTCCTAGGTCTTAGTCTATAAGTCATAAGTCAGGTATTATTAGTAACGGGTTTGGCTTAATGCCTGTGTTTAACATAATATGATATGGTCTTGTCTGCGATAATTTAAATCGACGTCATTGTTTGAATTTTTTTGTCTTACTTAATTTCATTTAATATCTGTTTATAAATGAAAGAGAATTATCCGATTAATTCTGATAATGCCTGAACCTCATTTTAGCTCAAGAGTTAGTCTCCTAGTTATCAACAGTTCCAAAAAAGCATGAGTTTGATGCTTATTACCGGATATCAAATACCCAGCTAGGTTTCCGGTCAGAGCACTGTATATAACAACAGTAAAGTTGCGAATTTCTATACCATTAACAAAACAAATCAAATTAAGACAGAACTGAACATCAGGGACGGTCTTACTAAAAATTATGAAAGAACAAACTGCATCAAATAAACAAAACAAAGTCCGTTTAATATACGAGAGACTACAGAAATTGTGTGTGTTGAGAATAAAATAACGAATATTTTCTAAAAATAAAAATTTGAAACACTAATTTATACCCACGTCTTCGCCCACGTTTTGTTCGGTAAATGTCCCACGAGATAAAATTATCGGGATAAAAAGTATCCTATGTACTATTCCAGACTATGTTCTATCCTTGTTTGGATTTCATCCAGACACATTCAGTAGTTTTTGCGCGAAAGAGTCACAAACATTCGCATTTATAATATTAGTAGGATTTATATTACACGGAGAGTGTGCAATTACCTTTATTCCATTTATAATACCAGCATGAGGTTAAAGTATATCATACAGCCAGTTGACCTAACCTGTCAGCTGTCGATCTGTGATTGGTCAATTAATTACAAGCGGTCATTCCATTGGTCAGCACAGGCGGGGGGAGACTTAGCCATCAATCGGAACGAAGGTTGAATGACATTTGTGTGTAGTATAGATAAGATAAAATGTTTCTGTGAACTGAAATCTAGAAAACGGATAAAACTGATCGTAATTAACACATATAAACGAACAGAAGATACAGGTAGAGAATACATGGTTTTTCTTGTCACGTTATGGGTTCGATGCGGAGGTATGAGGAAAATATACTGCAGAAAGTTTTGATTATGAATGTGGATGGCAATTAAAGTATGGTAGGACCAAAGAATACGTGGATAGATTGTGTGAAAGATAATATATGGTAAAATAGGAGGCAATCTAAATTGTGTCGACCCAGAACTGAGCCACTATATAGTTTGGCGCCTTCGGTAGTGTCCATTCTGTTGCTGTAATGAATAAACAACATGACATGCAGGGGATCATATGCTGTGCCGACTCCATATAAATTGGAAAAAGAGGCAAAATATTAATGATACGGTTAGAATCTTCGACAGACGTGTAACACCCACAAATTACACTGTTAAAGCTGATCTGCCCCCGTATTCACAAACGCTCGGATTTGATTTAAATTCGGAAAGAAGTATGTCTATCTCGCTCGCTTTCGTAATGCCAAAACAAGATTGACATACGACTCATCGAATCGAAATTCGTTTGTGAATAGGGGGCCAGGATCACCCGAGAAATACGAACAACTTTTCAAACGCCAAGGTGTGAATACCAATCATTCATCCAGCCAACCATTGCCCAACTGAGATCGATCGCTCAGTAGCCGTTTAGCCAGCAGCGTATGTTAACTGGTGAAATATTACACTTGATACCATCGGCGACTTTCCAAAGCAATTACATTTGTGATATGAGCGGCGTACAGCGCAGGCGCGGCGGCCATTTGTCAAAATAGCCATTCATATGGTAATGACGTGTGCTGATTGATCATCTTGTGCAACTGATCTAGTTTGTAATCTTTTGTGTGTTGTAATGCTTTAAAGGTTTGAATTTGCAAGGTGTGTTGGTGGTGCTAGTTTTGTTGCAAATTCTTTTCTGATTGACTCCTTGGACGAGTAGGCGCGCGGCTGCTGAGGAATGAATTCTTGGGTTTTGATTCCCAGCAAAGTGTTATTGGGTTTGTCCATCAGGAATTTCTCAGTAGCAGCCACGGAGTCTGTATTTGTGACCAGTTGATGGCAATAGGCCTCGCCCCCCCCGCCAACTGGCGTCACTCGCGAAATGTTGGTGTACTATTATGTACAGGGCCATCTTTTCCACTAGGCACACTGGGCACGTGCCCCGGGCCCCACGATCGAAGGGGCCCCCAAGTTCTTGTAACTGCCAAAGCCAGCGGCTATCAGACAGGCAGGACCTTAGGATACTATTTTTTTTTCCCTTAAACTAAAGGCAATTTCTTGGATTTGAAAAATATTTTTCTGTTTTATTTCAAATCAAAGTTCTCCGCCGTTCGAGTTTTATCAAGGTTGTAAAAAAAACACCCATTATTTGTTTGTCACAAAAAAACCTAAACTGTTACAGACGGCCTGTAAAAATTTTTGAACTCGCTTCGCTCGCTCTTGCATCCTACAAGGGCCGCATTATTTTCAAGTGCCTAGGGCCTCCAATGGGTTAAAGAAGGCTCTTCGGATATAACAGGCGTGATGTTATGTGTGTGTTCTTTCTGATTTCAGTTTGATTCGAGGACCAACTAACTTGGTTGACATAGCTATCACTAGTGACTACCTATTTGCTTCGTAAACAAAATTTTGGTGGTCAAAGCTATGCCATTGAAAATGCAGTAATTAGAGGGGGGTAAGAGTGAATTGACCTCTCGTGTTGCCATACAAGGAACATTAAAAAAAAACTATATTATCCATAAAAGCTAAGATTTTAACACTACAACAAATATAATAATAATACATTCAAATTAGGGCATGCATTCCGGAATTTCGTATTTCCGGAATTCCGTTACAATTTTAATGATATTTCAATTCCGGAATTGAAAGGAGTAATATCGGAATTCCGATATTCGTATTTTTTTTGTATTTTCTCGTTTTGATTTCGTCGTATAAAACAAAGACGACTACTATTAACGGGTGTGCTTCACTATTTACACAATCCGCAAGACTTCTTTGCAATAGCAGAGACGACTCCTTTGCTACTCGTAAGCCCAATAAATAAGAAAAATCTGAAATCATTGTCGATTTACAACGTCAGTTCAAAACTCGTAGCGAGCCCATCGACCGTACAACTGCACAACGTGTGGAGGGCAGTAGATTCTTCTGATAATGACATAACAAATAATATACCAACTTTACAAGAGCAGCTCAATAAAGAATTAGATAAATTCACGATTTTGATAAATGTAATAAAAATAAAATCTATAAGAGAGCGAGATTAGCCGAGAAATCTCGGTTATGCGTTCTACCAACGAGTGTGGAGAGATAGAGAGTATTTTTCTTTGCTGGCTTCTTTCCTAACCGAATACAAAGTTCAGTCTCTGGCAAAATGTTGGATGCTTTATTGTTCTTGAGAACATAATATTATCAAAAACAACGAGTTCTCTCAAAGGAGTAAATAATAATTGTTTTCGTGACTTACTTCTCAATATGTTGTTTTTTTTTTAGTTTTTTTATGCTTTCTCAATTCATACTGAAAACTTTAAGACTGGACGGACACTATGTAGTATGTAATGTACGTGACACGTGATACATACATGTGATACTACGATTCAAATATCGTATGTTATTTATTCATATTTAGTAATATGTTTAATTCTATTGTGAGAAAAATAAGTCTTGTTGATAAGGGAGAAAGTTGACCAAATATGTTTAATTGGTTACTAAAAATAATTAAAGGACTCTATTTAATTAAAAATCTCGTTTGATTTGAAACAAACTTAAATTACCAGTTCCGGAATTCCGGAATCAGATCTCCAGTATTGGAACTCAGTTCCAGAATTGATAACCCTCCGATATTGCATGCCCTAATTCAAATATTGTCGAGCGATATACGGGAATATGAATCGTCCGGTCGACGAAGAGTCCAATGATGAATCGGTCTTCGGAGAACGGTTGCAGAAACGGACAAGACGAATAAAATTGTAATCCAATACTTGTTACTACTTAGTAACGAGTCGCTCTGTCTTGTCATAATTATATGCCCGCTTGTCGAAAACCAAAAATTTTCGGGAGCAAAATTTTTGATCGAGAATAATCCCCATGTCCGTTCTATAAATCTTTTAAATCTTCTTTTAAAGGTTCAGGAGAATTATGATTCCGACGCAAGTACTGCCAAGTTGCTAAGCAACTTTGCTGAAGAAACAAGCTTTAAGAGAGGAAACGGAACCCTACAAGAAGAAAATAAACCAAAACGACATCACACCCTATAATCCCCGAAAGGCTAGTCAGAGGTGTACCTAATAGTACACACATCTCACCAGTTATGTTTAAGTCCCATGTAATAGGGGGCGAGCCTATTGCCATCAAGCACAAAACCAGGCTCCGTGGCTGCTACTGAGAAATTCCTGATGGAAAAAGCCAATAACAATTTGCCCGGACCAGGAATCGAACCTAAAAACTCATGCTTAACAGTCGCGACTGTTAAGCATGAGTTTTTAGACCACTTATCCAAAGAGGCATCATAAGGCAAGGATAAGAGCCAATTATCAAAAAGATCATTTAATTCCCTTGAAAACACTCAGCTACATAAATTAAGTCATTTATTATGCAGTAACATGTAACTTTGTGCTAAGTGGAGGCAATATATCTAATTGTTAACTAGGAACATTGTACGGGAATGCTAACGAGAGCATAACTTAGTAGGAATTAGTTCCAAGCTACAAAGTAGAATAGCTCCTTTTTACAAGATTGTTGCAGAGGTTGAGTTGAGAGAGGTCGGTTATATGCTTGTATGCCTACTTATTTCACAAATTATAAGTGATCTAGCGATTCAAACTTTTAACAGATTCTAGACCCGAAAGAACGATTATTTTCGCGGACTAAAAAAAAAAAAACTGGCCAATCACTTTTATGCATGGGAACCGCCTTAAATATTTATTTTATTCTGTTTTAAGTATTTATTGTTATAGCAGCAACAGACATACATAATCTGTAAAAATTTCAACTGGCTAACTATCACGATTCATGAGATACAGCCTGGGGGTCTACTCTCTAAGCACGAAATCCGTAGTTTCGGCCGAAGTTACGGTTTTTTCCTACTCCGTATCACTTACGGACATAAGATTCGTTAGGGGTCCGAACTAAAAATTAATGACAACACAATTGGACAGTTGCCCTGACTAGCGATGTGTTTTCAAAACTCATGAATCCGAAAATATTAGTGTAGGGTTCATTTCGAAGTATAAAGCTATTTACGGACGGACCCGTATTTTCGTTGACGAACTTGGAAAGTAGATCCCCTGGTAACAGACGGACGGACGGACGGACTGACTGCGAAGTCTCAGTAGTAGGGTTCTGTTTGACCCTTTGGGAACTGAACCCTAAAAACCGATTGCAGAAAATCTTGGGCAAAGTATTGCGGGGTTTATACTACTATTGTTGTTCCTCGTAACACATCGAGTGGGGTATCAAACATAATTTATATGTTAACATTAAAAATCCTTTAATTGCAATTTCAGTTTTCAGTCGTTTTTTAGGTTTCAGTGATTTTAATACATAGGTCCTTCGCGTAAGTATATTGGTAGGTAAAATTAGTTACTTTTGGCCCATTTCGACAGAGTGCTTCAACTGCTTTTCGTTTCATTTCCTTAGAACTAGACCATATGCCATGGGCATAGTGTTTAAAAGTAATGGAACGTATGTTAATATTGTCTATAATCTGCATATTAGGAATGTTTTTTACTCTATGTATCTATCTGTCACTTGTCACCGTATCTGCCTGTTGCCTTATCCATTTTTGCTCGCCCCCGTTCAACTTATAATATACTAGCTGTACCCAGCATGCGTTGCAATGCACTTTTTACTACCCACCTACCCTATCCGACCTACCTACCCTATCCTACCTACCCTACCCGACGCTACCTACCTACCTACTCTACCCTACCCTACCTACCTACTCTACCCTAACCTACTCTACCCTACCCTACCCTACCCTTACTACCTACCTACCCTACCTACCTACCCTACCCTACCTACCTACCCTACCCTACCCTACCTACCTACCCTACCCTACCTACCTACCCTACCCTACCTACCTACCCTACCCACCTACCTACCCTACCCTACCTACCTACCCTACCTACCTACCTACCCTACCCTACCTACCTACCCTACCCTACCTACCTACCCTACCTAACCTACCCTACCTACCTACCCTACCCTACCTACCTACCCTACCTACCTACCCTACCCTACCTACCTACCCTATCCTACCTACCTACCCTACCCTACCCTACCCTACCGTATCCTATGTCCTTCTCCTGGCTCTAAACTACCTCCCTGCCAATTTTCAGCTAAATCGGTTCAGCCGTTCTTGAGTTATAAGTGAAGTAACTAACACGACTTTCTTTTATATTATATAGATATCATATTTTATTAGAATAATCACTGTATTTTTCACCCAGTATTTATGATTAAATATTTGGAAAGTGATCCAGCTGTTTTAATCAACGAGAATCATCGATCCACGCTGACCTCCCAATACATAGTGTAGTCCCACAGACTAAATAATATAACGCACAGCGACCAATCAAGCTGTACAAAACCAGTTTATGAGGTTCTCTCATTGTATTGGATATCAATACCAGGTGAGCTCATGTTATTCTGGAACTTAATACCTTGAAGTATCGCCGTATGTCCTAATAGTACAGCGTTTCAATAGAATACATGACCAGCTTAGACTGGTTTTGTTACCAAAGACGTGTTGCCCACTTTATGACTTTACGCTTATTAAAGTTGTTAATTCTGTAATGAAAATTGCTATATTACGACGTATTTACGAAATAAAAACGAAAGCGGATCTGGGGAAAGAAACTAGTCGTAATAAAATTAATAGTGTCACTTCAAATAATAAAGTACTTACAGCAATTTAAGATCATAAATTAATAATTTCATTACAGTCGCCATTTTCATTTACATAAAAATTAACACGTACGTGTATTGCAAGTGGTTTCGGAATACTTTTTTAAAATCTCTTTCCGCTAGTTTAGAAGAAGAAAAACAAATTAACTTTTGCTTTTTAAAAACTAAGTGAACACTCTTATTGTGTCGAAAAAGAGTTGCAATTCCAATAAAAAACACTATCGAATCACTTTTTAATTACCCAAATCAAGTCTACAATTGTCAAAATTGTATATAGAACTTAGACCATCTGAATAAAGAATAGATTCGCGTGGAAATTTGTTCATAGACAGCTATAGGTAAAGTTGTATAATTAAAAGCACAGAATTACGAAAAAACCAGAATGGTGCTATTGAAATAAAATTTTATTACACACATGTAACGAGTGCATTTGTGTAATCCGTGTGTGTGTTGTGGCCACAGTAATAGCGTTTATTGGAGAACAGTTTTTCTTAAATCCGTTTGGTCGTAGCAGTTTTTTTAATAAGCCGTTTTTTTGGTCTTTTTTGACTTGTCAGTGTTTTGGCTACTATCTTTTAATGACTTGATCAGCTCGTGGCTAAATAATAACAGCGGCACGGGTCGATTTTTACGATTAAGCCGTGTTTGCCGAGGTTGGTCCGTGATTGGGTGACCATAATTACATACCGAGTTTCATCCGTGCCTCGAAAAAGCACGTTAAGCCGTGGGTCCCGGCTGTCATTTGTAGATATTTGACAGTCGTTACTAGTAGTCAGAAGCTAAAAAGTCTGACATCCAGTCTTACCAAGGGGTATCGTATTACCCAGTTACCGGGTTGTGAAGGTCAGATGGGCAGTCGCTTCATGTAAAATACTGGTACTCAGCTGCATCCGGTTTGACTGGAACCCGACTCTAAGATAGTTTGGGAAAAGGCTAGGCAGAATATGATGATCTTTTGATGACTTTGTGGTCTTTTTGACTTACTTAGTAGAATTTTAAAACATCGCAGAACACCACGGTGTAATCCCCGAAGAGTCAGAAACAGGTGCTCCCATTAGTGCAAGCACATTTCGCCAGTTATATTTAAGTCCCTTGTAATAGGGGGCGAGCCTATTGCAATCAACCGAGCATAAATCCAGACTCCGTGGCAGCAGGTTTAACTCGGCAGTTACTTAGGTGCTATTTTCTCTAAGCTATTTTTCGACGTAGCAAATTTTTGACAATACTTGGTTTTTGGCTTCGTAGTGTTTTTTTGCCATTGCCGTGCAGTTGCTAGACTTTACAATTTTATAAACTAAAACGCATATAGTAAGTCCATTAATGATTTTTAGGGTTCCGTAACCAAAGGGTAAAACGGGACCCTATTATTGCGACTTCGCTGTCCATCCGTCAGTCTGTCACCAAGCTGTATCTCATGAACCGTGATAGTTAGCCAGTTGAAATTTCTACAGATTATGTATTTCTGGTGCCGCTATAACAACAAATACTAAAAACCGAATAGTGATTTTTTAGCTCGTGTTTATAAATAATGGTATGGAACTAGCACTTGGCCGGTTTTTTTTTGGCATTACTGTGCAGTTGTTTGATTTTACAATTTTATATTCTTAAACGCATATAGTACCTAAGTCAATGAATGATTTTTAAAAGTGGTTATTAATGACTACAGCACGACTATAACTGAAGATAGTTTTCTTTAATTTAGACAAATTCCAAAAGTGTGGGACGATTTTTTTCCAAGTGTTGATTCTTAAAATACAGAGCATTGAAGTTCATCAGTCATCAGTTCATCATAGTTCTAAACACAAGGTGGAAGCACCTCTAAATCAAATAAACAAACAGCATTAGTGATGTCGCGGAAGTCAATTTTATTAATATTTACCGTACACGATATTAAGTAAGTTAGCTTTATATTTACAAACTGAGGACGCTTGCGGTCGGAATGATTACTTAAAAAACCGGACAGTACTTGACATTGAAGCGTTCACTAACAAACTGACAGGCCCTTATTTAATTACAATTATATAAGTACTTATTTAAATTTAAAACGTTTAAGTGGACTTCAAACGCCCTTTAGGAGAACAGTTGCCGTTGCTGGTGATAAGGCCTCTCGTTTGTAGTAACAGTTCTCTTATTCCATTGAAAGTTTGTATTACGCTAGGTCAGTACTTATTGCCACAAAAACATAACTCTTCGTTTTGACATTGCCGTATTCGGGTAAAACGTTCAATCTCCAATCATAACTTCGAAATTCTATCGTTGAATCGTTCAATTTCATTACAAATGAGTTTTGATTGAAGTGTGTGCTTATTACTTCGTAGACAAAAGGGATGAAAGAAATGCATGTGGCTGAAAAGAGAATGCTAAGGGAGATGTGTGGTGATAAAACATATAAGTAAGACTGAAAAATTGTGTGGTAATCGGTGTTGTGGTAGTGGCCGCATGTAATGCGAAGGAATGAGGAAAAAGTTATGAAGAAAGTTTTGAGTATGAATGTGGATGGGTATAAGAGTAGAGGAAGACCAAAGAAACGATAGATAGACATGTGAAAGGATGACATACAATACAATATCCTTTATTTTAGGTAACTAGGGCCCATAAATCACAATACATATACAAGTATACAAACAATAACTATAAACTAATAAATACTTTATACAAATATAACTTAATAACTACTGCACACGAAGTGACGGTGTCGTGTTACGCTGCGATATATGGTAAGAAAGGATGACGGATGAGGATGAATGATATATGCGCTGCGCCGACCCCTTTGGACTAATTGGGATGAAAGCAAGAGAATAATGATGACTTCGGAGAGGTTTAAATTAAACTTTACAGAATAGAACTAAACTTGTATGTATTGAAATAACAAGAAATTCTAGCACACTCAAGTCTCTAATATTCCAAGTGCTGTAACACTGTCTTCTCTCTGTTAGATGTTTTCAAATTTTTGGTTCCAGGACATGCCGGTTTCCTCACAATGTTGTAACATGAATCTTCGAGCCGTTTAAACCACAATCGCGAATTTCACAGCCCCACAACAGATCCTCAATCCTCACTTTGCAAAACTTTCAAGCTTCAAAACCCTGAGGCCACGCGTCACGACTGCGTGTGCAAAATGTGCTCGTTTCGTACTGTAACGAGCTTTTAATTTGTGTGTTATGATGTAGCGAGATTGTTGCCAAAATTACTACAGTTAAAACAGAAGATCAAATTAGTTTGATAATATATAATAATAACACCTTTGATACAACTTTGATTGCCTGGTGAACCTTATAACCTCGCCATGAGGGCTACGATGGAACTGACTTGTCCAAAAAATGCTTATTCACTACTGCTTGGTAGCAAGACGGATTATTGGTGAAATGTGGTAAGCAACAAAACTTTAACATGAAAAAGCTTCTTTCAACTAGTGGCAATACGATTTACACCTCTATTGACCCATTGCTGGTCAAAAGTATCCTCCAATGGCTTTCTAATCTTTCTCCTATGTGTTGTCTAGGGCATGCAAACCGGATACCCGTTTAACCGAAGAAACCGGTTAACCGACTGATTTGAAATCCGTTTTTTTAGGAGAGTAAAACCGGGTTTTTCGGTTTTCAATTATATATTTTTTAATTAATAAATTTAAGGGAAACCAAAAAACCAGTTTTTGCATGCCCTAGTGTTTTCTCCCAGAAACGCCTCCAGATCGTAACCCCTTCATGGATAGCGACTGTTTTCGTGGCCAGTAAACCTTCTGCTTTTAACGCTAAACTAGTAACCTTGCGCGACATACGATGAGCAAAACCAAGGTTGAGTATAATAGTATTGCTGTTGAGCAAACTTAATGTGTTAGTTCACTTAAACTTACCCAACGGCTGCCTTTTAATTCAATTAGGTACGAAGTATTCTTTTTTATGTTTTTTTTTCATTAGGTAGCTATTGATTTCTTTGAACGTACTGATTGAAGTTTGCGCAACGATAGATATTTGAATTTCGTAGTATTAGGAGCGTATGATTTGGTGAATCATAAATTCGATTATCATTATGAATGATTGGTGTTGATTCTTAGAAAAAGGATTATACTAAGATTGTTGTTTTTTGGTTAAATAAACGGCTGTGGGAAGAAACGGATACACTTGGATACAAAAACACACAAACATAAGTTTAAGTAATAACCTCCTCGTTTGTTGGAGTCGGTTAAAAACATTATTGCTAGTTCTCATTTCCTTCCGTCTCCTACGTTTTGTCAGTACATAACTAATTAATGAAATTTCAGAGTTGTTTAATAATTTGATCGATTTAACAGTAGACTACACGTCAGTGATAATATTCTAACCTTAACTTGACCGTAGTAAAGAATACAATGGAACAAGAGGCCAGCTTACATTAGTTTTGTTCACCACGGACGTACGGTCTACAGTAACTATTTCATTTCATTACGTCATAAAAAACAAATGAAACTCACCTCATCCTGAAAAGTCCGATGTAAACTCTCCTTCGTATATCTCTGTTCTCCTTGTTTCAATATGGCGGAGCATTGCTTCAATAGCGCCAACCTCGTCCTTTCCTTAGCACATTCCACCTCCATTATAGACGGCCGATGCCCCGTACGAGGCACACCCAGGCAATTCCCATCATATTGCTCGTTGATCGCCGACAAATGAACGGCAAATTGCCCGTTGAATTGCCCATTTTTCTCCAGACGCGACGTTCCATTTTCGTCTTTTTTATCCAAATCGATTGTATCGAAATTGGTTGTAATTTCTGGCGTTTTACCGTTCAATGCCATGTCTGTATTTTATCAAGTCTGTGGCATTTACATTTTTGATGTTTTTGTTTTTTATTTGCACTTCACTTTTTTATTTTCGTTTGCCACCGTTGTTCTATAAAGAAAAATAGTTATGTGACATACTAATGGTATAAATAACTTCATGAACTGTGTTCAGCGCTTAACATAAAGAGTTTACGAATGAAATCCTTTTTGGTATATATCCTGCTTAACTGTTTAATGGGAAATCGAATTTGAATAACTGTGTATTAATAAACCATAAGTATTTCCCCATCTTACGAAATATAGCGGTTTGCGGAACTAATATAATACAATTATAGTTATCAATTCTAAAGATGCGTCCATACTATGTGCTTGTTATGACATGTACTCGGCTCTACAAATACAATGAAAGAACCGGGTACACTTGGCCCTAAGCAGTTGTTTCGAGGTATTTGAAAACCGGGTGCATTTCCTAATGCTTTTGCATGGAGCTTACTTATATGTTTCAAGCTTGAGTCAAACTTATAGGCGGACAAATGCAGTCAGGGCTTAGGAAGGACACCTCCATTTCAAACAATACAATTCCAGTATAACATGGTATAGATTTAAATCTCGCTTAGTATAGATTTTATATACAATGGGATATCTGCATTAAGTGGTTTTGTTTAGCTTGATTGATCGTCGAACTTACGAGTTAGATTGATCTGAAAATGATTGGCCTGCAATGGAATCTTTGTAACATTTTGAACGTGTTCGAATGATCGCAAGTCACATTGTGAACTTTCCTTTACATCCGCATAGGATAGCCTATTAATATAGAAAATAGCGTACGTGACGAGATGAATGAAACAGTTTTTAATAATAATTAAGTTAATAGACACTTATCATAAATAAGTTGCCACTCAAAAAAAAAATTGAAAATTCCTGTCAAAAAAAAAAACCCTATGTATGCCTGCTCATGCGTAGGGGTTTTTTTATATTCCTTGGTCTTGACACTGTAGTCTATTATAATCGTATTATTAATCGGGAGTATTTTACTCCGCTAAAACATCTGTGGTCACCACAGCTGTGACCATGAGTAAATTAAAGGGAGAGAAAAAAAGTGGTGCTTTTCATCAAACTTGAAAAATAATTTCGATATAGATCGAGGCTGTGTTATGTTGAATCTTGAAGCTTTTGTATCCGGCTGCATCGAGGTTCACTTTGATTACAAAAAGGTCTGAGGTCTTCGCGATGATAAGATCTAAAATAAGATGCAGGGGATACTGACGCTAAAACGTTTGGCATGTATTCAGTGCATCATTCTGAACTCCTCCCACACAGACTGTTTTCATCGGTAATTAAAATAACCGGCCAAGAGCGAGTCGGACTCGCGTATGAAGGGTTCCGTGCCATTATTTATAAAAACCAGCAAAAAAAAAAACACTTTTTTGTATGGGAGCCCTCTTAAATATTTATTTTATTCTGTTTTTAGTATTTGTTGTTATAGCATCAACAGAAATACATAATCGGTAGAAATTTCAACTGGCTAACTATCACGGTTCATGAGATACAGACAGACGGACGGACGGACGGACAGCGAAATCTCAGTAATAGGTCCGTTCCCGTTTGACCCTTTGGGTACGGGACCCTAAAAAATCAGCTGTTTCATACATTTTTACCGGCGAAAAATTTCTTTAGGGGTTCAGAATGATGCTAAACATTTTACTAAAGTGTCGTTTTTCTAATAGGACTTTTCGAAACGGAACCGTCCCCTCCACACTGTTTAATACTGTTACAAGCATGGAAGTACTTGGCTATTTGGAATTACTAAGGCTAGATTAAAAACTATTTGCAAAACCACAGTCTGGGCTTGTAGTAGCCTCAAGGCACAACGCAAACTAGCAAAACTCATTTCTCATCAATAATTGACACAGACTCTATTACATGATCACCTGTCCGTGTGGGTATGTATGTAACATTATAATTCGCAAGTCAATCGATTAATCTTTCGCTTCGTTCACGACTTGCGACGCGACTGTGAAGCGATTTACGACACGACTTGCGACACGACCTGCGACGCGACTTGCGACGCGATTTGCGACACGACTTGTGATGCGATTTAGAACGCGACTCTACATCCCATACCCATCCACAGACAGACCTCGGCAACCGTTGCTTAACCTTAAAGATCTACCTGTGCGGCTGTTATTATGTAGCCACGAGTAAGACCATGTAGGTATGTTTGTTACATTATAATTAGCAAGTAAATCAATTAATCTTAGCCCGCTAAATAAATAAGTGTGCCAGCCCACCTGATTGTCCGATTCATTCGCACAATCGTATCGCATAACATCTGTGATTGATTCCACACTGTGTGAGTGGGCACTAATTGAATTTGGTTTTTTTGTTGTGTGGGTTCCGTAGTTAATAAGTGATAGTTTTGTTACATATTCATTTAGAGAAGGTATATTCTTTAAATCAATACCGTCTGATAAACATCATGGAAATGTGCCCAAAAAACGTCAATTACACTTTTGTATAACCATTCTCTGCTTGACGAAGTTGATCCTGATTTTCGAATCCAATAATTACTATAAATAAAAAACGAAACTAAATATTTACATGTACGAGTCGGATTCGCACACACAGGGTTCTATTGCACCAAACAATACATGTACTTACTCGTAATATTTTTTATGAAAATCAAAGTTACTACTGCAGTTTGACGAAATAGTCCCATATCTCTAAAACAAATGATCAAATCATATTCAAACCAATTTCCGTTAGAAGTTCTTTTTACTTTCAACAAACCTAATTTTTTTTTCGTAATTTTTCTCCTCTGACTTTACAAATTCGAGGAAGAGGGACAAATTTTAGTGCTTTAGAAACAAACATCAGTCTCATCAACCATTGACTTATGAAAATTTACAGTCCATATTACTTCGTTCTCCAAAAACTATTATGTCAATTGAAACTATAGAAATTAAACAAATAAAATAATATTTTGTTATATTTACAGTAAACAAATAAAATAACAATGACGACAATCGACGGAACCCTGATCGTACGATCTTACGAGCAGTCGTCAAAGCGTAATAAATTTAAATTAATCAACTTTGCGAATTTAGTGAAAGTGCAGCCACTCCCTACGTTTTATATTATTTCTGTATCATGTAGTATGTGTGTACTAGTTTTTTTACTAGTTCCGCTGGTTTTTGTTTTTTTTTTTTTTTTTTTATTATTATTACTTTACAGTTGTCCCAAGCATGACTAGTGAATGCAAGCTCTTGGTTTCGATCCAGGTTTGACAATAAAGAATTTTAAAAAATCAGCCCCGTGTCTAGATTTGTGTTCAGTGATGGCAATTAGCTCGCCCCCATTTACATGGGAAATAAACATAATTGGAAAAATGTGGGTGTACGATAGTACAACTCTGTCCTACTCACAGAAGTACGCAAATACACATGTGATGTTATTTATTATTGCCGTTGGTCCCGGCTGTCATTTGCAGATCTTTGACAGTCGTTACAGGTAGTCTGTGGCCTGAAAGTCTGACAACCAATCTTACCAAGGGGAATGTTGTAACCTAGTACTAAATGGGTTGTGAGGGTCAGATTCAGATTCAGATAGGCACTCGGTCCATGTAAAATACTGGTATTCAGCTCAATCCCAACTTTGTAAAAGGCAAGACAGATGATGATGATTTTATTAATTATTCAGGATCACTTCAAACCCTGATCCCTATAGTTTATTTATTACCATTTTGTTTGAGTGTCACGCCATCGCCAACTTGATGGATAGTATCAAAGATGACATAACGTGATGATATTAACGTGGTAATCAAACTAATATTTATATTCGCGACAATGGTCCAAAGATAATCTGTCTTAAACTTACACACAAGGATCTTGAATTGAAACTTATATCGTCCATCTTGTTTTAAACATTTCACAAAATAATTTCCACGTCATTCGAGCCCGAAAGGATCTTTGTAACATTTCATATAACAAAGGTTTATTTCTGTCAGGTTAAGTATTGAAAACTGTCAACCATCCCAAAAGTGAAAGCAAAAACTTTACTAATAATAAGGTAAAACATACAAAGAAACAAAAACAAGGAAGTCAGTAAAATTTTACTGCTCAAAAACCTCAATTTCGAAACACCTACAAACCAAAATATTTACATAATTAAATACTTAGTCACAAAAGTTGTGTTTTCAAAAAAATATGTTTAATCGAAAATTGTTACGAAACTCTGGATCTTATAACGGCCACAATAAATTATTTTGAACATTTTTACCTATTTACATATCTGTCGCTTAAGATGTAAATTGCATCTTAAGTCAAGACAGAGGCCCATGGGCGGCATGAAAACTCTGACACCAGGTTTAGAATAGAAATAAGAATAGTAAGTAGCCTAAACTTCTTCTCTAGGTCCCATGCTAACTATCAATCAAATTGAATAATAATCACTTCAGTGATTACGGCGTGACAAGGTAACAGACCGACGATAACTTTCTCATTACAATATTAGTATAGTAATTCTATCGATAAACATATCCCATCACTATTTCGCGACAACAACTCACCTCATTGCGCGCTTGACATAAGCTTTGGCGCGTAACTTGTCAGCCAGCTGTCACTGTCACACTGACAGATGAGGCGACAAAGTGAATTAATTGATTTGTTTAATCCTTTCGCTTGCTTACGCTAACGAGAAGAGCAGTGAAAGTAGATAAGATGTGGGCTTTGTTTCCTGTGCTCGATTTGAGAGATTATAGTCTTTGGTTTGCTTTTATAAACCGGTATCATTTTAGTTACGGTTGTAAGGATTGTCGAAGAGCTAACGAATACGTTAGTCCTTTCATTTATTCTTTTTGATTGGCCTAGAAGTTAATTACGAGTTTGGTGCTACTGCAGTCCCTTCCTGTAGCAAGCTGACACCAGGGCACAGGATACAATATCATGATTCATCATCTTCCCAACTATATTGTGATCGGTTTCCAGTCTAACCGGATGCAGCTGAATATCTGTATTTTACAATCAGTGACTGCCTATCTGACCTCAACAACCTAGTTTATACTGGGAAACTCTGCATGTAAATGGTGGTCACACTGGTCACCCATCCACCTAGGTAAGCGCTGCCTAACCAAGCGATGGACCCAAGTGGCTGTTTTTATTTAGCCAGCAGCTCCTCTACACGATTTCAGGATTGTATTCCATTATTGTTTGTGGAACATTTTATTTATTTACTAGATTCTGCCCACGGCCTCGCCCGCGTTTTTTCGGTAATTGTCCCGCGGGATCAAAATACAGGGATCAGACTATTATCTATCCTTGTGCCAAATTTCATCCAGATCCATTCAGTCGTTTTTACTTGAAAGAGTAACAAACATCCATCCATACTTACAAACTTTCGCGTTTATAATATTAGTAGGATATTTTATCTATCTGTTTTTTACACTGCTCAAATCAAATTAATCTTTATTGCAGTTGCAGCACGATTGCTGGTCGGTTGCTGCTTGGATCATTCATGGTAAATAACTTTGAAAGGACTGTTTTCTGAGTTTGAACATATCACAGTCCATAATAAAACTAATAGGCAATGAACTTAAATATTGAAGAGGTATAAAAAAAATAGTTTCTCATTATAAAATCAGCGTTCCAAGAGTTATCAGAAAAAACCACTTCACAGGTTAAGAGGTCTATCTAGAAAGAGTCTGTTTATTTATGTAAATCAGCAGAGTATATGTGATGATTTAATAATGTATTAGTACAGTTCAATTGCTGATCATAGTTACTATGCTGATATAAACAGATAGAGTACTTCTCATCTTTTAAAATAGTAATTATTAAGCCTAATATGAAATCCACAAAAGAACTAGACTGGACTAGACAGTAAAGTATAATAGAACATCATGCGTGTTTCCTGAACGGTAAGACAGTGGTGTTAGCCATAGATCCATATTTTTTAGGGTTCCGTACCTAAAGGGTCAAACTGGACCCTATTACTGAGACTTCGCTGTCCGTCTGTCACCAGGCTGTATCTCATGAACCGTGATAGTTAGCCAGTTGAAATTTCTACAGATTATGTATTTTTGTTGATGCTATAACAAAACATACTAAAAAAAACTTGAGAGGTGTCAAGGGACACCCGGATGGAACGAAGTTCCTTTCACGTACATAATATCAATACATTTTAGATTTAAGTTAGTGTGCGAATAATAAAATATTTAATTTAAGGAAGATTAATCCTTAATTTGAAGCAATACGTCTTACTTAACTGCACAACCGAATTTGTACTTTGTAGTTCGGTCACTCAAAATAATAATCATATCTATCCTTACTCACATACACACCCCAATTGTACGTAATTTAAAGAAATTTCAACTTTATTTTAAAGAATTAAAGCTTACAATAGCTTACTATAGCAAAAAGTGTCGTGACAACTTTTCGTAAGAATTTTTTCCGTCTAGCCCCCTTTCACAACGCGCGATAAGGAAATTCGTTCCAATAAAATAAAATAAATATTTCAAAGGGCAAAAACGAGCAAAATAATCACTTTTCTGTATGGGAGCCATACAAAAGACTGTTTTTTTGCTCGTTTTTAAAAATAATGGTACGGAACCCTTAGTGCGCGAGTCCGACTCACACTTGGCCGGTTTTTTTAATACGTTGCCCCATTCTAGGAATTTCTCCTGTATCCTGGGTGCATTTAAAAATATTTAAACACAAATAGCTGGACCTGGAATAACTACCTGTAGGCCATGCAAAATATTTGTTCCGTGTCGAACGCGGACCGGAACGAGCTGCGAACCGGACCCAAGACACGCAGCGCAGCAGCCAGTCGCGCAACCACTGCGCCAACAGTTCGCCAGTTCGATTTAATTAACTGGGATTTTATAGAAGGGTAGCGAGCCTATGACATCAACCAGCCAGAAAACCCGACTACAGGCTGCAGCTGAGGAATTCCAGGTAGGAAAATCCAAGAAAATTTGAACCAATGGATCTAATCCTACTAAAGCACCGAAGCCGTCTCCTTCAAATGGAGAAAAGGTCTGTGTCCCAGCAGTGGGAATATTATGGGCTGATATACTCAAGTTATTTTTTGGTTGAATTCAATTAAAAATTATCATAATATAACATCACACCTGTACCGGAAGTGTTAGGCAGAGGTGTACTTAATAATACACCTACATTTCGCCAGTTATGTTTAAGTGCCATGTAATAGGGGCCGAGCCTATTACCATCAACCAGGCACAAATGCAGACTCCGTGGCTGCTACTGAAAAATTCCTGATGGAAAAACCAAATAACAATTTGCTCAACCCGAGAATCGAACCCTCATGCTCAGCACCATTAGACCTAAGAACAAGTCAATAAAAAATTAATAAAATAAAACAGTATTAAAATGAACCTTAGAGGTATGTATAATAATGATAATCATTTTTTTTTTTTTATAAAAAGCGTTGCCCCACACTAGGAATTTCTCCTGTATCGTGGGTGCGTTTACAAACATTTAAATTCACATACACAAACGGCCGGACCCGGAACAACTATCTGTAGGCCATACAAATATTTGTTCCGTGCGGGGATCGAACCCGCGACACGCAGCGCAGCAGTCGATCGCCTAACCACTGCGCCAAACGTGTCGTCAAACAAACATAAATAAACATTATTATACTAAACCAGTCTACGCGATGTTCCCTATGTGATTTATTGAATCTCGTTATGTTAATTTCATTTGAATAATGACAAGACTTGCTAAATATAAAAAAAAAACCGCATAGCCACGTGCGTTCGTATTTATAACAAGATACCTAAACACCTCAAATTCGAGATTATTATAGATTAGAGAGAAGAGAGATTATTGAAAACGGCACGGTTGGCGCAGTGGTTGAGCGATCGACTGCAGCGCTGCGTGTCGCGGATACGATCCCCGCACGGAACAAATATTTGTAAGGTACAGATAGTTGTTCCGTGTCTGGCTGTTTGTGTGTGTTACTTTAAAAGTTTGTAAACGCACCCACGATACAGGCGAAATTCGTAGTGTGGGGCAAAGTTTAAAAAAAAAAAGCAAGTGGATGAATGATTATAATTTTTATAATCTAAAATAATTTATGTATATGAAATGTTAATGCTCATAACATTTGATAAACCCTAAAATTTTGCATGCTTTGTTTTATCTCAGCTGAACATGTGTGAACTATTATAATTGTATATAGCACCACTGTATACCATGTTTAATTCAAATAAAAGTTTATGTTTAAAGCAAAGATGGACACAGTAATGTAAACTTTAGTTCACAAGCTCAGGCTAATCTATTTCTTCGACTTTCCACGTATGAAGTTTCTTATTTTATCATAAAACATATCCTTAGGTACTCAGCAATATTTTAACTTTCTATCAGTAATGTATTTGAAAACGTATGAGAAGTTTTAGATATTACTTGCTACATCCTAACTTACAAACGTAAAAGTCATTTTTTATTATATTTTGTTTAAATTACTCTGTAGCTTTCATTAAGTGATGTATTTATTTATTAACTAGACTTATAAACTTTACCTCTTTTTAATACTTATGTCAATGTTAAAGAATAAAATTTAAAAAAATGTTTTTTCATTGAAATTAACGACATGGCCAATGCGTTACATCATCAGTTTCTTTCAGTTGCACTGAGTTGCTGTTGCTGTAATTATGTTTATTTTGAAATGATAGTGATTGATGCGCTGACAATAAGTACGCAATTAACTTTATTACATATCAAGTTTCTTCGTAATTATTATGACAAGCATTGCTTTGCAAGCAGATATGATGATTTGAGTTATTATTTACAGCAACAAGAACATAAAAACTTATTGATGAGTAACCATATTATTGTAAAAAAATGGAAATACTTTTCCTTCCGTCTGGAGTTTATTTGGCTAACCATTTGCCCTAAAAAACCAATTTAAACTTTTATTAAGTACTGACAATAAGGATTTCGAAAATTAAAGTTTCCGGATTCTGTAGCAAAAGTCCAGCTTATTGTAAGATGTTTCGTGTTTTGAAATCGTATGTCTAAACTCTAGGAGTTGATTTAGTGGTGATTAAATCTTCAGTTCATATTAAACCGTTGATTAAAGTTTGCGGAAGTAATAGGAAGTAGCTAGTAAAACAAACTGGTTAAAATGTTAGGATAGTTTTATAGTTTTGTTTAACCTAGCTCGACCTATTTTTCTAGTATTAGACATTATTATTTATAATGTGGATATAATATCCATTTATAAACAATTATGTTTTGGTTAGCCAACGAAATAAGGCTAACCAAAGAGAGGAAGAGGGGGAGGTGTTTTGTTTTGTTACTTTGTAATATATAAATATAATGTAGATCCACAAAAAAATGTCCTTGCTAAGATCGTCTTCTCATTTAACTGCAGCATAAATCTCACATTTATTTTGCTCACACAAAAGATATGCACTTAAATGCAAGCATAAATTTAATTATTGATTTTGAATTATAAAATCATTCTAATATTCTTGCCTATATAGTTATTATATTACCTGTGCTACAGGGCATGTAATGAGAACGTGACAGGATACGATTATCCATTAGACATGAGCACGAAATGGATACACACATATCATTTGTCAAAATATGCCTGAAGGGACAAATGCAATAAGTTGCCAGCATAATCATTTAATAACTAACCTGTGCAACTATGTCTGCATCATATTTTCCCCGTTTCTGCAAAAAATTAATAAATACTTTGCCCTTTGATGCAATTGGTCGTGGCGTGATGATATAGTCTATATTAAATGGACTATCCAACACTAAAATATTTTTTCAATAAATTCGTACCGGTAGTTCCCGATTAACGCGTTAAACCAAATCAACAAACTCTTCAACGTTATAATATTGTATTGATACTAGAATCAATTACTTTTCATTTTAAATAATAAAAAGTTAGGCTAATCTCTAATCATCATGTAAAACATCGATAGAATTGAGAAGGAAGAAAAGAACATCGCTATGATAGATAAAATACAAGTTAAACTCTAGTTTTAGTTCCCTTCAAAATGTTTGAGTTGAATGATGGCTGATACATGCGTCATGTTCGTGAACGGGCGCTGTCAGTTGTGACTGGTCATCTCTTAGCTGCCACGGTTTATTTTAATTACTTTATTTTTTAATTACTGATTTAATCTTTTACTCTGGACGCTCTTAACTTGCCCGTATTTCTACATTGTTCTCACATATTTTTAATTCTTAACATGAATGATGTAACCAAGATTTTGTAACATATTTTGATTTAAAAGAGTGTCCATGGAGTTTCTTGCCCATTCTTCTCCATAGAGATCTACGCTACGGAATGGGCAACCACAGTACTTTCACAAGTTATTATGCCTTGTGACTGGGACTGTAGCTTCGCGTTTTATTTTGTTTTTTTGACTTTCAAAAGTGCCTGTAATAATGGTCTAATTGAAATAAATGCTTTGACTTTGACTTTTCTAGGCACCTCAGTTTCTCTCAGAAATTGAACCATTTTTTCTAAAGTAAAAGTTATGTACTATTGATCAAATAAAGTTATTAACACTTCAATAAAAAAAAACGCTAAGGTAAAAGGTTCTTGAAGATTTAAACACATTCATAATTCGGTTGTGCTTTTTATAGATTTGTGTGTGTGAGTAATGTATGATAGAATTGACTAAATGAATTAAACTTTTAGTTATTGATTTTCTTATCACTAAAATTTGAAAAGTAACTGTTTCATAAATAAAAAAACATTTTTATAAGTACCAAAAAGGATTTATGTTAACCCAACTTCAAAGTAATAATAGTCCAGTGGCTAAAGGGTCAGACTACCCGATGAAGAGTAAACAAGTTCGACAAATAGCTGTTATTATCTTGAAATTGAACTGGGACTACTATAAACTCCTAACTCTTATAGCGCAAATCTTAAGCTAATCTATTACATTTGCTCGATCACTTATCTGTTAAGTAGACCAGTCATTCAAAAACAATCTTAGGAATTTCGAACCCAGATTACCAAATAAAAACCCACAGTCCCACGTCAAATACCTTAAGAACGCCACAACAACTGCATTTCCTTATAAAACACCAAAAACAAACACACTTTCAATTTCACCAAAAGATTAACATACAAAAAAAAAACTCGAAATACCATAAAAACCAAAACACTACCGATAAGAATCACAATCGATTATTGAATTATTCATGTATTTCCCATCACTACGCAAGATGTCCCGTTTTTTTTTTTAAATCACTCGTTATATTTTCCGTTCACTATCACTTTTTAACACTTGCGTGATCTAAGTGTTGATAGATCGTGCGCGCGCGCAACTGGCGTGGTGTCACACTACTGAGGGGGTTAGACCGCGCATCTAAACGAGGCTCCAGCACTTGAGACTTTGAAAGCTCTCTTTTACTTCGACGAGATTTTGGGATCGACATTTCGACTTATTCGCGAGTGTGCCAGTACCACAAGTAATTTACAGGATTATCCTTATCATAATATTTTGAATTGTGTTTTATTCTACATTGGGAAAAAGCTAGACAGATTGTGTTCTCACAAAATGGTTTTCAAAAGACACTTAACGACGCCGAAAGCAGTGTTCTCCCCGTCATTGCTATTTAGGAGGTCAAAGTTCAAACTTTTTCATATTTTTTTTTAATACATGTATTTAACATTGTAACTTTACTTTAAATACCTCCATGATCTCTGTACTATTGAATGCATCCATGAAATACACTATTTTGAGTGCATTACAATGAGTCCTATCGTAAATCGAATAAGTCGTTGGCCAGGCATACTTTTTACGCAGCGCTACCTACTCGTACTTCGTTTGATATTCGTAACGTACACACAGCTAGTGTATACACAGAAGCAAGAATAATGTACATCGGACATCCACACATCTGAACTATTTTAACCCCGCGCATCTAACCGAAGCACCAGCTTAAAGTTATTTTAGGCCATTTTTAAATTATTGATACGATTTTGGATTAGAGCCCATCGTGATGGCAATGGTGTTTAGGTGTATGAATATAAGATTTTCGGAAAAAAACTACTCATTCGTCACTCATATTGACCCCGTGTAACTAATCTTGCTTAAAGTTAGAAAACTCTTACATCCTTTACAAAAAGGTAAAAAAAAATCGTGTGTAAGATTTTCTGAGATAAAAAAATTGGCTCATGTCCGAGTCTAATTAAAATTAAACCAGTCCCGGGACAAAGATTTATGGCGAATGCTTTGTGGGCAGCGAAAGAGATAATTTTAGAGAAGGTATGCCAAATTGAATTGTTTTTTTTTTAAACGGAGATTGCCGTTTTAAAGGTTTGCTTAAGTAAAAAAGACGACTGCTTTTTGCTGTTTTGCATGTAAAACCAAATAGATGGTAGATGATAGGCAGATGATGACCTGAGATGATGGATTAATATTATAAGCTTAAAGCTCTTGCGCCAATCAAATCCCGTTGCGAAAATCAAACCCACAACATGTAGTACAAAGCCCAACCACTCAACATCTGCGCTTACCAATACATTTTGACGTCACTACCGCAGACCTAAAAGTATTACTTACAATAATGTATACAGTGTGAGTATTTTTGTTTGGTTGGTCAAAAATCTCAAGAAAAACTGGATAGTCCACTTATCGAGGAAGACTATAGGCTATTTAACATCACGCTACTGCCAATGGGAGCGGAGCACCAATGAAAAATGTTGCAAAAACGGGGAAAATATGACGCAAACGAAGTTGCGCGGGTCAGGTAGTATGTTCATATCTTGATACTGTAATATCGTCATCGAGAGTAGCGATAGAAAAAATATCGAGTGACGACAAAGATGAATAAATTCTTTTGAATACTTGACTCATTAAGTCGAAGCAAGTCTCCGAATACACTTTCGCTTTAGTTTAAGCCTAGAAGCTTCTGACAGAATAAACATGGAAGGAAATCACGCGCTTCCAAGTGTTGCATGCGTATGATTTTGGTTAGTAGCAAGAAAAATAGTTTAAAATTGTTATTATTAAAAGTTTTTTTTTTATAACCGCTACTTAAGAGCGTTTACACCTTAAGGCATTTCATAAAAAAACTTTCAAGTCCTTATTTCCCAAAATGACTGAACTGATTTTAATGGAACTGAATACGTATAAGCAGGATACATTGGTCTAAAGAGTTACTAAAAAAACATTTTCGAAATAATTGGAAATTTCTTTAACTAAAGATAATTTATAATCGGTCTTATTTAGCTGTGCACTATTCCTATGTATCCTGCTTATGAGTATGAAGTTTTATTAAAATCGGTTCAGTCATTTCGGAAAATAAAGACTTGAAAGTTTGTAATGTCGTAAGGCGTAAACGCTGAAATGAATTAAGAATTGGACTGTACGGAAAAAAATATCTGTGCTACTATTATCCTGCCCTGAATATCTTAATTTATTTAGGGGCTCTGCAAGATATCTTATCTTGTTTGAAATTGCTGTTATTTGCTGTGATACCAGATGTAAGCTATCAAATATGTGAAAATTTAAACTGGAGGGGACCTGGTGACCTGTATTACAGGTGTTTCTACCTACCACAGGCACCAGCGATCCACAACCAGAAATCGTTGGCTACCGCTGTGTGTAAATATTGTTTGTATTTTTTGGCTTGTGGTGAGAAATAAACACTTTTTATTATTATGTCCTTTATTCATTTATAATCTTATTTTTTATATTTTTACATATTTCTTACAAAAAAATAACAAAAAACATTTAAAAATATAAAAAACAGGTTTCCGCCGGTAACGAGAGCAAGGTCCAAGCTACCGGTGGTTAGGGCTGCAGAGACAGGAACCTCCTCACAATGCGGGCCGTATCGAGGAGTACTGCCTTCTGAATCTGACTCTTGATCCAACTGCCAAGTGAGAGCTTCACAGATGTTCGTCGAGGCTCTTGGCCATAAGGCCATTGGCCGTTACGACAATCGGCACAATGATAGCCGAGTCCACATTCCACATATCGACAACCTCGTGAGCCAAGTCAAGATATTTTATTATTATTTTTTTATTATTATGTCCTTTATTCATTTATAATCTTATTTTTTATATTTTTACATATTTCTTACAAAAAAATAACAAAAAACATTTAAAAATATAAAAAACAGGTTTCCGCCGGTAACGAGAGCAGGGTCCAAGCTACCGGTGGTTAGGGCTGCAGAGACAGGAACCTCCTCACAATGCGGGCCGTATCGAGGAGTACTGCCTTCTGAAGATTATCTTCTTCTTCCATACTTCTCTATTACTCGTCATCTCGTCAGACACATCCTTTCTTGCAATTTCATCAGAATCGTAATCATTTATTTGCAATAAGTATCCATCAGAAAATGCTACTGTGTGTATTCTTTAAAATTGTGATCGGCGAATCTCGTGATCGATCCATCATGATTTTGTGAGAAAAAGTTCTTCCAAATGAAAAAAAAAAACATAAAAAAAAAGTCCTCTTTTTACAAGCTTTTTATTAGATTTATCGAGGACGGATGACAATACATTAATATGATAAAATTATTCCATTTTTCAAAATAAGCAAAAAATGTTTTTTTGTTAATTTATATAATTTTCATCTATAGTCGATAAGGCAGGAATTGATGTTAATTTTAAATTTCAACCATCATCCTAAACGATTTATCTAATATTAGGAAATTTTCGAATACCAAAGAGAATTTTTAATTCAACGGAGCAAATAATAGTTAAAAAAAAACAAGCAGTTATAAATAAACCAAACTATGCATTTTTTACTTTACTGCCCTAGGTGTGTAATGTACTATATAACTATTGACACCATTAATCCCACGCTTTTTTTCTTAATTTAAATTTATTTTAAATTTTTTAGTTCGGTTTTCTATAAAAAGCGTGTTTTTTATTTTTTTTAAACTATTATTTATTTGGAAGTCGGATAAAGAGACGACCCGTTCGACCCTCTGTGTGACTGCAAAGACAGGGTTATTTGAAAAAATAGTGCCTTCCCGCGGAAGAAGTGAAACTTCGTAATACTACACGCATGCGTTCGAGTGCCACACCACTTTCGTTATTTTTTTTATTGACCTTCTAAATAATATTTTGTTGTTTTCTTGTATTATTTTTATTACTTATTTATTACATAAGTTTATCGAGGTTATTCTACTCATCGAAATTGAGCGCAGGCTGGTCACACCGAAGAGTCGAATGCATGACTGTTTGCACGCTATCTTGCGTACCTAGTAGAACTACGTGGTCAACTCACAAATCTTGTAATACTGCCATCTCTAAGTGAGTTTTAGAAAATATTCTCCCTCCATGGTAGCGTTAAACTTGTTGGAAGTCGCATAAGAAGTTTCACTTAAAAAAAAACCTGTCACACAATCGTGTAAAAAGATTCCCATGCAAGGTTAAATACGAGGAAAATATCTGCTAAATATAGCAGTAGATAGTTACAGTAATTGTTTCACATCTGTGTATTTCGTAAGAAAGCAATCAAAGGAGAGTGTAATTAAAAGTTATTTTACAGCTCCATCGGCCCAGTTCACGAAACAAATTGATTTCTGACCATATCTGTTTTATTATTTACCGTCCGTTTCGATATAAACATAAATTGTAGTCTTTCATTGCTCTTATGTAATTATTGAATTCTGTTAATTCTTGTGGTGTCTCTGACTTTCAAGTTTTTATTTATTTATTTTACACAAACTCGTTGTGAATGTAAACAGACCACTTTTTTGGTTTGAATAGAATTTAAATATTTAACTATTTTTTCCTTGTTTCCCAGTTTATGCATATTTTCGAAACTAGTTTTGCAATAATTATTTGCTAAAATAAAATTCCCAAGCATTTTGAGCCGCATGCATAACAACCACTGGGCACAGATCTAAACACGATAGGTGCTTAGGATAGACGGTGCCACCGAGGCCAGCCAATCACCGAGGCAAGCCATCACGAAGGTTGGTTGGAGGTGGCGCAGGGGAAAAGTACCTGGAAGGATAGGGCTGAGGCCTTTGTCAAACAGTGGGATATGTAAGGGTACCAAAAAAAAAACTGAATTGATTGAAAAATTTTTGTTTTTTTTTTTTTAATTTCATTTGATTGACTTAACATCACTCGTTTTCAGTTCTAGAAATACTAGGCAGCGATGTATCCAGTTGCGCGACGACGTACAGACGCCAAGGACATCAAGCCACCCGAAACTGTTTTTAATGTTCATTAGTATTAATTAGAATGACATGTTAGTTGTTAATTTATAATAATATTGTATCTAATCTATCAGTTTCTATGACTTTGCATGCCGTAAGGTAGAATTTGGCGGAAACCTTCAGCTCTTGTATCATCTTAAACGTGTACCTGCATTGTTGGCAAATAAAGGTTATGCGTTGTTTCGTCGCTAATTGTTTCATCGAATTTTGTTTCACATACATTGCTTCTCATATTATCATTTCATAGAATAATCAATACGCAGAAAACTTACTTTGAAGAAATTTAAATCATCAATTTTTGTTTCAAATAAAGTTTAATGTTAGAATATTCATATCATAGAATACCAAATCAAATATTCTTTATCCACATATTGTTTGTTTCACATAAAACTTATTACGAAGAATTACATTTTATCGAGTGACAGTTTCTAAAACTCATACCTTTGAAAAATGCATACCCTCCTATAAAATTACAACACCGCATTCACAAAAATAATGCGGTTAAATTCTTGTCAAGCAGGAAAACAGTATTTTTATTCTCACTAATGGTGCTCATGCCTGTTGCACGCAGCATGCAAGCAAGCATGTAGCATGCAAGCAAGCATGCAGCGTGCATGCAAGCATGCAACAAGCATGGTTTCTGTCACGGCTCCGGTGCTGCGGGGCTCCGGCGGCCCCACGCGAGTTCATCGTCGCAGATGGTATTAACGCTCACCACCTGCTCCTCAGCTCGCGGCCCGCCTCATCCCTCCGCGCCTACGCGGGCTTAAATTACACTCTAGGGGTAGGGCAGACAAGACTACGTGGAGTCTGGTTTGCAGCCATTCGTTTTTGTCACTAACTTTTGTAGTACAACATTTTGACTTTTAAGGACAATATTTTAATTTAAGATTAATAATTTCGTTGAAATAAAATACCATGGAAACATACATCGAACAAACAATATTCGTTAAAAAGTAATTCTACTGTTTGATAAATTTGTTAAATAAAAAATGTGATTATAAAATTCACTGAAGTGTGTTTCTGTAAAATATGTTTCATTCAAGTAAATAGTAGTTGAAATAAAAATATTTGAAATAAAAATACGAGGACCAAATATTATGTGAAACATTTTCTGGGAAACGAAATTCTGTAAAACTTCTGTCTGCGAAACAAGGTGACACCATAAATAAATCTGTATCTGAAAAACTGTCAACTTATCAAACTTACACATAATTATTTAACGATAAACTTGAAAATCGAATAAAGAAAATTTTCAGATTGATTGTAGCTGGATGTGCTCGTGTCTGTACAAAAGACATCAACGCGTCCAATCCCACCACATTTGTTCCAGCTTGTTTTGAATTTCAATTAATATGAGACGAGCCTAGTATATGGACACAAATCGGAACTATAGGCAATTTATGATAGTTTTGTAAAGAAACTATCCAAAAAATCTTTCTCCGACCAGGAAATAGCACTCAAAAACGTACGCTCAGTAACCCGCTACCCTTTGCTAAGGCTTATGGATTTTGAGGCTTCTCACCACTCTTAACGAATATCAAAGCTCTACCAATACATTAGCATTTTAACACCTGATCTGTTATTCCAATGTACATTCTTTGCAAATAAAGCATTATATTTTATTCTAATGACAAATAGGCCCACGATACGGAAGGGAGTCAGGGTATCTATATAATAGACTAATACCAATCCACGCCACGAACTTTGTTTTGACTTAAATATATGTGTAAGTACCACTAGGCAAAAAATGCAGACTCCGTGGCAGCTACTGACAAATTCGTGATGTTAACACCCAATAGCACTTAATAGTATAGTAATAGCACAATTATAGCCCAGTCGACCCGTGTCACTATTATGATATAGCCGAAGACGAATTTACTTCATGCATTTTCAAACAATGTTATTTTACTTCTTACATAAGTGATAAATTAAAATCCGCTAACATTTCGAGTAAGCACAAATTGAAGATAGATTAAATTAATTCCTCGACACTTGTGACGGCGCAACGATTGACAAATTACTCGTTAAGCTGACATCACTGAGCTTTGACAACATCACTAGTGCGCGTAGTGTTGGGACAAGCGTATATCGATAAATCGAAATCAGTCTGTGGAATTCACTGCCGCCGGTTTGTCTGCTCCCTGATCATTATAATCTAGATGTCTTCAAATTTGCAAGCCAGCCTGCTCCACCCTAGGCAGCACTATCGCTTCACTTAAGGCGATTTGCAGCCAATTAGTATTAAAAAAAGTGATTGGAAAGTTCACCAGTCTTTCCAATGGGTATTGTGTTACCCTGTTACTGAGTTGTCGAAGCCGGCTAGGTAGTCATCATCATCATCGTTTTAGCCCGGGATCACCCACTGCTAGATACAAGCCTCTCTTTTCTTCCACCAAAAAAACATCAGTTTTAGTTGTACATATTTTTATTATAACAATTTTGTACACGCAAAATTAAGGTGATATATCAAGCTAGTGTATTTTGATAGGCTGTTGTTCTATATAAAATACTGGTATTCATCTGCATCCAGTTAGACTGGAAGCTGATCCCAACATTATTTCTTGGAAAAAAGAGGAAAATGATAAAAAATTGTGTATTGCGTCTTGCTAATTTGATAACGTGATAAAGTAATTCGTATACCAATGTGACTTTTAGACCAGGAAAGGGCACTTAAAGTATTCGGACGGGTCACACGTTTTGAACCTGTTTTATCATCAGCTTGTAAAGTTTTAATTTGATTGCAGTCTTCTAAAGGGTGTAAAACACCTCTTAACGAAGCCGAAAGGCACTGGTTCTCCCTGTCATTGCGATCATTTTTTTGTTCTACACCATACCTGGGAACCTTCTAGTTACGGAGATATTAGGGGTCAAAGTTCCAACTTTTTTACAAGTATTTTTTTAAATACAAGTTTTTAATGTAAGATTTTTACTTTAAACCCTCCGCGACCCCCGTACTATTCAATCCGTCCATCAGCACAATGTTTTGAGTGCGTTACATTGAGTTCTACCACAAAACATGATTTTACACCCCCCAAAAAAAAGTCGTTTCCCAGCAATAATTTTTGCGTAAAGTTACTTAGTTTCATGTACAGAATGCTTGGTTGACGGCTTCGTGATGAGGTGATTTATACCGTGTATATTGCAGCGAAGTCCCAAAATTATGTTTTGATTTTATTTTCTTGGCAATCTTATGTTATTTAGAGCGAAAACAATATTTTTCCTTATAATGACGTTATGTGGAGTACACTTAGTTTTTTTATAGGTTTTAAAGCAGTAACTGAAATAATAACTTTTCAGAAATTAAAGTTCTAAAACGTTGTCAGACCATCATTCCCCACCTTTATCCTATTTTATTTGGTGACAGCGCAGTATGTTTTCTTCTTCTATGCTACTTGATCACGTTTTCAAAGAAATTTTTAGTTATCGATATAAAAATCATTGATACCCAAACCCGTCACTAATTTCACACGTCGCCCCAACCACGGCGCCTTTGATCCTTATACGGTAGTGATGTGACACTATCGGTAATCTTAATCCTCTTTGCGACGAAGTAATTTAAATAACATCAGATTAATCTTCGTGAACGACGACAACTTGCAATTGCGTACCGTTTAATTTAAATACAGAAATAAATGCAATTATGCATGTATGGAATATAAAGGATGTAAAACACCTCTTAACGAACTTGCCGGCACTGGTTCTCTCTGTCATTGCGATCATATTTTTGTTCTACACCATACCTGGGAACCTTCTAGTTACGGAGATATTAGGGGTCAAAGTTCCAACTTTTTGACAAGTATTTTTTAAATACAAGTTTTTAATCTGAGTTTTTTACTTTAAACATCTCCACGACCCCCGTACTATTCAATCCGTCCTTCAGCACAATGTTTTGAGTGCATTACATTGAGTTCTACCACAAAACATGATTTTACACCCCCCAAAAAAAAGTCGTTTCCCAGCAATAATATTTGCGTAAAGTTACTTAGTTTCATGTACAGAATGCTTGGTTGACGGCTTCGTGATGAGGTGATTTACACCGTGTATTTAAGGTAGAAATTTAGAGCTAATAAGAGTGGCCAGTGATATCAGTCTATTCTCATTGTTTTTCGTGACGCTGGCACAAAAGTACTTTGCTGGGCTGGAACGCAGCTTCCATCAGTCTCTCAGATAAAAATCATCATCATCATTGTCCTACACTTATCCCAATTTATTTGAGGTCGGCACAGCATGTCTTTTTTTCCTTCTATTAGTCTCCAAGCGAATACTTGCATTAATTTTTTTGCCTGTGTATTTTCTTTTAATACGACGTTGTCAACGCTATCTGTTGAATAAAATATGTCAGCAGCATTTCACATAATTGTAAATGACACATATGTAAAAAACCAGTTTAAGCAAATCTCTCATCATACAGGAAATCTATACAAGAAGAGGTCATGTTATAATGGAAGTGTATTACTTGATACCGAGTATACACTACATACAAAATTCTTTAAAGTAAGCCAAAATTGAAACGTCAACATGAACAGAACAATTATGTTTTGGTGTTCACACTAACCAAATGGCATGTCGGTTTTAGAGCATCATAACATCACGCCTGTAATAACACAAGGGGTAGGCAGAGGTGGGTCTTACCACACCCACCTTTCGCCAGACCAGGTATGTTTAAAGTACCATGTAATAGAGGGTGAGCCTATTGCCATCAGCCTGACTGAGAAATTCCTGATGGAGAAACCCAATAACAAACCAGACCACAGAATCGAACCCTGGTCCTCATGCACAACAGTCGCGAATACGACCACTGGACCAACGAGGCAGGTGGTTTTTAGAAACAAAATGCGATATGATTGAATGGTAAAGGTCGTGGAGCTCGTGGCTGAATAATAACAGCCGCCCGGGTCGATCTTTAAGGTTAAGCAGTGCTTGCCGAGGTTGGTCCGTGGATGGGGGACCATAATTAAATACCGAGTTTCCTCCATGCCTCGGAAAGCACGTTAAGCCGTTGGTCCCGGCTGTCATTTGTAGATCTTTGATAGTCGTTACGAGTAATCAGAAGTGAAAAGTCTGACATCCAGTCTTACCAAGGGGTGTCGTATTACCCAGTTACTGGGTTGTGGAGGTCAGATAGGCAGTCGCTTCATGTAAAATACTGGTACTCAGCTCCATCCGGTTAGACTGGAAGCCGACCCCAACATAGTTTGGGAAAAGGCTGGGCAGATGATGATGATGGAATGGTAAAGATGATAACATCAATAAACAAATTTTAAGTACTTAATGCAGCTTATATCAAAACAAACTAGAAAACTCCACTCGTTTCCCGTTGATCTAGTGACAGTCGATAGTTTGCTCTATTTAACGTTCATATAAGGAACATAATTGCGCTTATCTGATTGTATTGATTTGCTCGCTGGCAGGTGCTACCATTGTATGGAAATTGAGCCGGAGATAATAAACGTAGCGGTTTGTAATGACTTTCAAGGGTCTAGTTTACGGCGTTGGTACTGGCCCCACTAAGGGGCATCGTGTTACCCAATAGCGTTACCCCGATAAACCATAAATGTATTTATTTTATTCTACTTTTTACCCGACTGCGCCAGAAGGAGGGTTATGTTTTTCGAGGGTATGTACTTATGTATACTTCTTTGGCACACTGTGTAGCAATTCATTTCATTTCAGTCTTCGAGTGACGTGTGTGTGCTTTTGGCAACATATACAATTTTCGTTTTAAATTTAAAAAACAAAAACTCAAAACCTACCGAGTTGGATATCAAAATAAATAAACATTAAAAGGGGATTACAAAAATATATAATTAAATTGTACATTGGTTTAAAAAGTTTTTAATGGCGTAAAAATGTGGCTTGTTTTTTCCTTAGTAGCGCTCCAGAGCCCCGATGTTGATGATTCTTCCTTCAATCGATTTTTCTTAATCTTGCGAGAATCACTAAATACATGACAGTATTCAAAATTCACATTATGGAACTGGGAAGCTTATCCATTAGTTCCTGTAATGAACAAAAAACCGGACTCGCAGGTCACGATATCAAGTGCTTCATCGTTTGTGAAACAACACTACAATTATTTTAATGTGCTGTCAATAAATCTCCACCTGTGCAGGTTTTCCTTGCTTCAGCCAACTTGAGTCCAGGTCTGTTTAATTTTGGCCAGATTGGCCAAGTCAACTTATGAGTTGCCTTTTTTTTTCAGTTGGGAAATCATCAAACGACTCCTCCCGCTCTGGGCGGAGCGTAAGGGAGTGTTAGACTTGTACTGACTAAAACCCATCCATGTTCCTTCTTAGCCCTTTGTGTTCCAGGACCACGGTATCTCTTTTGAACAGTTCCGCAGCCCTGTCAGGCGTCGGCACTCTCGGACCCCTTGCGATTCGCTGACATCTCCTTGAGGCGCGCGTGGAACACGAACGCGCCGTCAACACGGCCTGTCGTCATAAGACGGACGGACGGTGAGCTAGGCCATTACTCACCGTCCACAGACCCGCAACTCAT
The DNA here is from genome assembly GCA_963082945.1 of Cerastis leucographa. Taxonomy (NCBI): domain Eukaryota; kingdom Metazoa; phylum Arthropoda; class Insecta; order Lepidoptera; family Noctuidae; genus Cerastis; species Cerastis leucographa. The sequence goes on along the minus strand of OY720369.1, from coordinate 611,205 downwards.
GAGTTGCCTTGGCCAACGTTTGTGTCACATTCTGCTCTGTCTCGCCACAACTTTAGTCTTTGGCTAGAAATTCCACTAATATACATAATTTGAGCTATAAATTGAGTCAATGTAAAACCAAAGACATGTGGAGAATTCCACTTAACATAAAAACGATAAGTTATAAAAATAATGCGATGTGTGGTGTATTTACAAATCAATATGTAGGTACAATAAAATGACATAATTTATGTTAATGATAAAACTAATCAGGTATGTTATTGGTCGGATACCAAAGGTGTCACATTGTGTCCTGTTCACCTTTAAGCGATTTGAACTATCATAATTATGCCTGCATTTTCCCAAACTTTGTTGGGGTCGGCTTCGGATTAAACCAGATGCAGCTAAGTATCAGTATTTTATATGAAGCGACTCCCTATCTGACCTCCACAAACCAGTAAATGAGTAATACGATAACCCTTGGTAAGACTGGATGTCAGACTTTCGGCTTCTGACTACTCGTAACGACTGTCAAAGATCTACAAATGACAGCTGGAACCAACGGCTTAAAGCTGGTCACCTATCCACGGACCAACCTCGGCCATCACGGCTCAACCTTGAAGATGGACTTGTGCGGCTGTTATTATTTATCCACGAGCTCCTCACGAACTATGAATACTATTAATTATTATTTCTAAGTATATCCACATCCATCTGTGCATTATCATAAATCAAAGTCATCTGCCTTATTGGTGTAGTGATCACAAGCGCAACTGCTGAGCATAAGGTGCTGGGTTTGATTACCAGATCAAGCAGTGTTATTCGGGTTTTTCCGTCAGGAATCTCTTAAGAGCTTCGAAAAATTTGTGCCCGGTTGATTAGATTGTATCATAAGGGAGCAAAATATTTTTTTTACGGCGAGGGCGCTTTTTTTAATCCAGAGCGAAGTGAGGGATTCTTTAGTAGAATCCCGAATAGGCTCGCTCCCTTTTACATGGAACTTAAACATAACTGATGATATTTATTTATTTATTTAAACTTCACGTAAATAGGTGGTACATAGGTGGACTTAATGCCACAAGGCATTCTCTACCAGTCAACCTTTGACATATGAGTGTGTTAGGTTGAGGATTACAGACGTGATATTATATCGCTTTTCGTTTCTAGCGGTATGGCTACGTTGTTCTTATACGCTCCGGATGTTTTCATAATTATTTAGAAATTTTAATTTAATCGTAATTTTTCGATGCTGATGACTTTTTTGACCTTTTGTCAAAAAATAAATCGAATGTCATATTTTTGCAATATACCTATAATCCATCAAGCCAGCAAATTGCAGTTCACTGCTGGACATGTGCCTCTCCCAAGCTCCGCCACAACACCCTGTCCTCAGCCTCCCGCATCCAGCATCAAGCATCCAGTCTGCCTCAGACACCTTTTTTAAAATCGTCGATGAATTCATTTGGAGTCCCATACTACTAATTAAGAATACATAGATTAGATTATCCTAATAGTCTTCTCCATTCCTTATATGATTACGCCATACTAATGCACAGCGGGACACTTCTTAGTCAAGCAAACGGCGTAAGTACGGTATTTTTATTATAGGTGACTATGTGCGGAACAAAAACTCTAGGCTCCGACTAACATGCTTATCTTGATAGCATATCAGCCGTTTAGGGGCTCTTGGTGGATGTAGACAAGTCTCGAAGTAAGTAAAAGGTATGATTGACACCATTATCATGTATTTAAGTAACAATTTAACATAACTGCCACTAGCTTAACCAACTATGGTTAAGTGGTCGCAAGCACGACTGCTGAACAGAGTCTCGGATTCGATTCCCAGGTCGGGCAGTGTTGGATTCTTTCAGTAGAAAGGTCTGGAGTTGTGACCGTTTGATAGCAATAGGCTCGCCCGTTATTACATGGGACTTGTTTGAAGGTACCTAAGTACACCTTTGTGTTAGGGATTTTAGAAGTGAAAAGGGGTAAAAGATAACGTTACGGTTGACAGGGGAGAAAAAAATGTGTTGCGCCGACCTCAAGTTGTTTGAGACAAGGACAGGAAGATTGTAGAAATGTAGAGGACTTGCATAAACTAGTGATAAGCTTCGGACAGTGAAATGTTTTACTGACAGGTCTATAGGTCCTATGCGAGAAAATCAGTGATTTTTTATCTTGAAATAAAAATTCTCTGAAGTTAATAAGTGTAAGGAATTTTGGGTATGTTACAAAAGTATAGAAATACATCCATCATCATATCTTTCCTCCCCTTATCTTACTTTATTTGGGGTCGGCGCAGCATGTCTTCTTTTTCCATACTTCTCTATTACTTGTCATCTCATCATTTACCTCCTTTCTTGCCGTATCATCCTTCACACAGTCCATCCATCGTTTCGTTCTTCATATACTCTTATACCCATCTTATCTTATAACCTTGGCCATGTTATTATTGGTTGTGTATTAAACAATAATAATATAATCTGGTTTCCCCCAAAACCAGTACTGTGAAGTTCAATAAGACTGCAAACAGAGGATTTTTTAAAAGGTTTGTTGTATATTCATCCTTGGCATTTGAATCAAAGGAAAACAAACAAAAGTTTACTTTTTGTTTTTTTTTTTCGGTTTGTATTAAATATTTTTAACCTTTAAATTAATTAGATGTTATAATCGCATGTTAAAGCTCTATTATAAATTCATACACAATGTTTTTGGTATACAGAGAGTGCAGAATTCAAACTAAACAAAATATCCACATAATTTTCCATACATAAGTTATACAACCTGTTTTTTTTTTATATCCCATAACTCTAGGGTTATATTCTGTAGGTAAAAATAATACTAAAACTCCTAGTAAAATAGGTGGTCCAAAAATACATAGTTTCGGAGATATCATCAATCATAATTAAATTAGGTCAAAAATTGTCACCAGTATGACGAATCTTTACTTTTGTGAGGTTGCCAAACTTCGCAGTAGTGTAGTAAAATAGTAGTGGTTTCATTGATAATTACGAGTAACTATTTTTATTCAAACCAATAATTCATATTTAAAGCTAAGAAAATGCGAATAAAAAAAGTATGATTGAAACATAATTCATATGCCAGTTGATTCTTTGATATGGTCTCAATCATATCCTAGAGTTATGGGATATCAAAAAAAAAACAGGTCGTATATATACAGGATGTAACGGAAAGGGTATATACATCTTTAAGGGTGTGCTACAGACCATCAAACTGAACATGTTTCTAATCATAAAAAAAATTTTGCAGCAAAAAAAAATATCAGCTGCCTATACATTTGGGTCGAATAGGTATTGCAATTTTCTATGGGGCAGCAGATATTTTTTTGCTGCAAAAAAAAAATTATGATGAGAAACCTGTTCAGTTTGATGGTCTGTAGCACACCCTTAAGGATGTATATACCCTTTCCGTTACACCCTGTATAGCCCATAATAGTAATGTAGTCGCTCTACTGTTTGTTCTTTATCAAATAAGACAATTCCATTTGTTTTTCACAATGCGTCAAAAATCAAAATCAAAATATTTTTATTTCACATAGGCCTACATGGGCACTTGTAAAACGTCGACAAAAAGGTGCTCGGTTCGGGTTGGTCGTTTCCTATGGAGAAGAACCGGCAAGAAACTCCATGGTTACTCTTTTAAAATCATTTGGCTTTACAATTTTTCTATGTTACAGCATTGGCACTTAAGTATGAGTGGACATCGTAGGCCCGACAATAAGTCGTTGCTTACTACAAAACGTAGAACAAGATAAAAAGTTATCAAGGATCTAGGAATCCATAAGGCCTACAATGTCCATACGTTTACAAACAATCGGTAAATAAGAAAAAGAGTCTATACAAAAAAAAAAAGAAGATATTGCAAAAAGACTAGATTAAACAAGTGACACAAATGTTGTCATCCGTGCTGTAACTATTCTAAACAAAATGGTGTAATGATTAAGAAACTTTTGTAAAACTTCTGATTAAAAATAATGGAAAAAAGTAAAATAAATAAATAAATAAGATTGAGAATAGTTAGAGACATCCACACATTTGTGCTGTTTTATGAGCTACCAGGGAAGCCGCATGTGCGTAGGGGCTCAGGCCAAACTTCTCTATCTTCAACGTAGTCCTTAATTTTGTAATATGCTTTTTTATTCAAATGCGTGCAGGTGAGATGGGAGTCACTCCATGTTAAATACTGACCACTTATTATATAAATACTAATAAGAACATTTAACGCCATTTCCTACCTACTTAAAGTAACATTCCTATTAAAACTTAGTACCTATAACAAGATACCAGGAACGCATCGCCCGGCGGGGGTTCTCCGTTACTCTTTAATTATAAATCATTAGGGAGCTGTAATGATGAGCCGATACCTGCTGCTCTGAATGTGGTTGGTTATGTTCATAAAGATTACTTACGTTAGGTTTTGCACGCGCATTTGCTCGTGTGGCCTTGGTTACTACTAAGAATGCTAGATACCAATCAAGTCTTGCTAATCAATTAACTTTAAATCACAGTAGGGCAGAAAGAGAGCGATTTAAGCTCTCTTATACTCGTCATCCGTACCTAGCCTGCCTAGCCTTTTCTTATTTTTATTGATGAACTGATGTTTAGAATATGTTACAAGGAGAGCCTGCCTAAATTCCACAACCCAGTAACTGGGTACTACCAAACCTCTTAGTAAGACTGGTTACGACGTTAACCCTTGAAGGTGGACTCCTGCGGCAGTTAATACTTAGCCACGAGCCTCAAAAAAACCTATATTTAACTCTCAGTGCAGAATGAACGATTGTAAATGTAAAGATTTAAACTACTAACTCTAACTAGGAAATTAACCCACGTGAACGTACTCCCAGGAAAACCAGTATCTTATATACTAATCCTGGTCATGGACTATCTTTATGCCAAATTTTATCTAAATCCGTTTGGTCGATTAGGCGTGAAGGCAGTACAAACACACAAACTTACTTTTACACTTATAATGTAAATTATAGTGAGGGTTATAAATACTGTTACCTGAGTAAGGATATCGGTATTACTCAGTAATTAGATTGTTGAGGAGTCGGTATTAAATCGGTATGTGGAAAATAATGATGACAGTTCCCTTTTGGAGAATTCAAGATACTAAATGTCCCGCGCAACTTCAACTGCGTCACATTTTCCCCGTTTCCGCAACATTTCTCATTGCTGCTCCGCTCCTATTGGTCGTAGCGTGATGATATATAGCCTATGTCCTCCCTCAGGTTGAAATCTATCTTCTTGCCAAATTTCATTAAGATCCGATCAGCCGTTTAGTCGTGAAAAGGTAACAAACAAACATACTTTCGCATTTATAATAGTACTAGCTGTCCCGCGCAACTTCGTCTGCGATTTTCCCCGTTTTCGCAACATTTTTCATTGCTGCTCCGCTCCTATTGGTTGTAGCGTGATAATATGTAGCCTATGTCCTTTCCCAGGTTAAAATCTATCTTCTTGCCAAATTTCATTAAGATCCGATCAGCCGTTTAGTCGTGAAAAGGTAACAAACAAACATACAAACAGAGTGACTTTCGCATTTATAATATTACTAGCTGTACCCAGCATGCGTTGCAATGCACTTTTTACTACCCACCTACCCTATCCGACCTACCTACCCTATCCTACCTACCCTACCCGACGCTACCTACCTACCTACTCTACCCTACCCTACCTACCTACTGTACCCTACCCTACCCTACCCTTACTACCTACCTACCCTACCTACCTACCCTACCCTACCTACCTACCCTACCCTACCCTACCTACCTACCCTACCTACCTACCCTACCCTACCTACCTACCCTACCCTACCTACCTACCTACCCTACCCTACCTACCTACCCTACCTACCTACCTACCCTACCTACCTACCCTACCCTACCTACCTACCCTACCCTACCTAACCTACCCTACCCTACCTACCTACCCTACCCTACCTACCTACCCTACCCTACCTACCTACCCTACCCTACCTACCTACCCTATCCTACCTACCTACCCTACCCTACCCTACCGTATCCTATGTCCTTCTCCTGGCTCTAAACTACCTCCCTGCCAATTTTCAGCTAAATCGGTTCAGCCGTTCTTGAGTTATAAGTGAAGTAACTAACACGACTTTCTTTTATATATATAGATAAGTTAGGATTAGTTAGGATTGTAGGTACTGCATTACTATCGACTGGCTCGTTCGTCTAGTAGCGCAATCTTGGCTACTGAGCATGAGGTCCTGAGTTCGATACCCGGGTCGAGCAAAGTGTTACAGGAATTTCTCAGTAGCGGCCACGGAGTTTGTATTTGTGCCCGGTTCATGGCAATAGGCTCGCGCTCCCTTACTGTTCGAGATCAAACGGCTTATTCCCACGGATGTAGAAAATGGTTTAAGCTAAGCTAGGTACGGTAACGATCAGCCTATAACGTTGCCACTGCTGGGACTCAGGCCTATTTATTCTATGAGAGTATTGGATGATTAATCCACCACGTGGGCTCAGTGCGGGTTGGTAGATGTCACATGTCTCTGGTATTTTGGTTCTAAGACACGGCGGTTTCACTGCGATTTTAAGAGCAGTAGTGATGAAATAAATAATTCAAAGTATCGCGCCTGATCCTCGTAAGTCGGGACCGTTCCCACTAGGTCACCGCTGTTTTACAACAAGGATATTCACAATTCGGAATTAACTTGTGTGCCTCTTGTCATGGTGCATCCAGAGCACCAAAAAGTCCTAAAAGATGGGATGATGGGGTTTTACAAAAGAGTAATTTTTATGTTTCTCATCTAGTAACCTAGTTTAAGTGAAGTAACAATAACTGTACTTTTTACACTAAAAATAACATAACATCACGCCTTTAATCCCCTTAGGGATAAGCAGAGGTACACTCATGCTTAGCAGAAGGCGTTCACGACCACCAGACCAACAAATTCATACACAAAAAAAAACGAAAATATGAAAGTGAAATCCTTATTACATATCTAATATTAATTTACTGTTAATATTCTTAATCGTTCATCTCTATAATTATAGCATAATTACCAACGTTAGATAAATGATTAATTACTTGACCGTTAGAACCGCTGAGTTTGGACATGGAGGATCATGACCTCTTGCGGTGACGTCAGAGACTAAACGTCTAATAAATTGGCTGGTGTAATTAACTGCGTTAGATGAGAGATGAGACTCTCTCATTCCTGGAACCTGGGAATTTCTTTAAAGTTTGATCATACCATCATCTGCCCAGCCTTTTCCGAACTATTTTGGGTTCGACTTCCAGTCTAACCGGATGCAGCTGAATATTAGTATTTTAAACGGAGCGATTTTAACCTGGAAGTCAGATTTTCGCGACTACCTGTAACGACTCTCAAAGATCTACAAGTGAGAGCGGCGGCCAAAAGCTTAACGTGTTTTCCGAGGCACGAAGAAAACCTGGCATGTAATGGCTGGTCACCTATCCACGGCACAACCTAGGCAAGCGCGACTTAACCTAAACATCGATCTGAGTGTCTGTTAATATTTGGCCACGAGCTCTGCTAATCACTCCCTAAGTACGGAGTATTTAACCGAGCTCATAGTTTTAAGAAGCAATTAGGTAAACCATGTATACCTTCTCTTATGTAAGTTTCACATCTAAAGCCTAGCTTGTGGCTAAATAATAACAGCCGCACGGGTCGATCTTTAAAGTTAAGCCGTGCTTGCCGAGGTTGGTCCGTGGATGGGTGACCATAATTACATACCGAGTCTCCTCCGTGCCTCGGAAAGCACGTTAAGCCGTTGGTCCCGGCTGTCATTTGTAGATCTTTAACAGTCGTTACGAGTAGTCAGAAGCTAAAAGTCTGACATCCAGTCTTAAGTACTAAGGGGTATTGTATTGCCTAGTTACTGGGTTGTGGAGGTCAGATCTAGGCAGTCGCTTCATATAAAATACTGGTACTCAGCTGGATCCGGTTAGAATGGAAGCCGACCCCAAGATAGTTTGGGAAAAGGCTAGGCAGATAATGAAAAAAAGCCTGTCATATCACAGTCTGCACCCACATACCCTTAATTACTCTTAATTTAATTAAGTTTTTTTGTCGAACTTAATGTATACGAAGACGCATCAACGAGAGCGCGCAGCTTACATAATTAAATAGGACTTGTAAAAAACCCAATCAAGATTGCTCAGTAAAATGTATACATTTTTGTCTTTATAAGCGTAATTAATTGTAATCAGCAGACGACGTCGCATCTTTTTTTTTTAATTGTATCTTTTTGAATATTTCAGATTTTATAAGTACTGGGAAGGAAGAGAATTTTAATGTCTTCGGAAAACTGCTTGCCATTTTTGGGTTTGCAATTTTTATGTACAGACTGATGTCGAGATTTATTGCATATTTTGAAAATAATAAATATCATTTTATGATCATTGTGAATGCAATAACAGCTCGCTTCAATATTATTTATGACAATGCCTTATATGAAATAAACTAAGTAATAAAATAACTTTAAAATCTAAAATTCCAATCGCAATAAAAACACTGGTTTAGTTCAACATTTCGCCGACAGAGGCACTGGTTCTCTTATCAGGTTTTCTTATCAGTCACTTATAACCACATCATGTCGGTTTCGTATAAAATATAAATAAAAGTCCAATTTATTGCTGAGAACCTGGGAAAGGGAATTACTGATAACATCTGGAATTGCGAGGACCAAGTTAACGTGTTTGCCGATTTTAGTACCGCTACTTACTGATAGATGGCGTTGATTTACAGTTCATCCTTTCGTTATGTACTTTTTTAAGTCGGCGCCGAAAACAATATGTCTAAGAAATAATTCCCGATTTGAGGAATGTAAAACTAAAATATTTTCTAACACACACTAGTACATATAAAAATAAAGTTTAAAAAACCATACAAGGTGAGACTACAATTTTTTTTTTTTTTTTAAACCTTGTTCCACACTAGGAATTTCTCCTGTATCGTGGGTGCGTTCACAAACATTTAAACTCACATACACAAACAGCCAGACCCGAAACAACTATCTGTAAGCCATACAAATATTTGTTCCGTGCGGGGATCGAACCCGCGACACGTAACGCAGCAATCGAACGCTCAACCACTGCGCCAACCATGTCGTCAAAGACCACAATAGTAAATATCAGTTTTTCTAACAACCACAATTAATCACACATTGTCTACCATACGTCATACAAACAGGATGCTTTTAAATAAAGCCACCATTACAATCTAAAAGGCAATAAACGTAACATAATGTTCCGTATAATGTGATGTGAGTGGCCCACCATGGACGACCATTGATAGCCATGTGTTATTGATGAGCTGTCGTTACGCTTTTTGTGTTAAGTTTGTAGTAGAACTTAAGGCTAAGACTGTTCGTCGCGGGCTAATTTTTAACAGTCTTATTTTGCCAACACGCCTGATGTGAAGCGACGATGTGGCCTAGAGTGGAACACGCTTGCCTACATGAAACCAATTCATTCGCACCTTGAAGATATCAGAACAGAGAACCTGGCAGTGAAATTAAAAGTGAAAGCATAGCGTTTTGTTCGAACCCGTGGAACTTCAACCTTAAATCGGTGACACTTCGCCATATCTCGGATCGTCCGATGATAGGATGGGAATAGAGGAATTAAGTCAGAGTACAGAACTCGCAGCAGCAAAGTAGCAGCAGTTATTTCAACTCTGATGATCTTTATTTTCTTTGTTAGAATGTTCTGCCACTGAATAGGGTGATGTGAGCTTTTCCATCGCTACTATATATAATGATCCTGTTGGAAGTAAAATAAATGTGAAAGACTGTGATTCTGAATTCAGGAGTACAAAATGTTTTTTTATTTCATAAGTAGTGTTTATTGGTTACTTCTTTTCTTAACATTACAAAATGTTGAACAGCTTTAAAAATATAGCAAACTCTACTAAAACATATATGGGATATTCATTGATTTATTATAACTACCTACTTGGTTTTTTTTATAATACAATACACAATAACTTGATTACATATCAAATGTATAAAACTTATAGTGACATTTTGTTCTTATTAACTTACAATAGAGCATTATCATTAGATCGTAAATGATTTAAAACTAATATAAGACAAAACATTAAAATTCATGTAAATCTTCAAAATCCTTAGTAAAAATAACAAGCAAGGCTCTTCGAAGACAAGCAAGGTTCTTTAGATTCTTCTTCGTTACCATGGAAATTCTCTCTTCATAAATAAATATTTGACGATTTTAAGTTTCCCCACAAATTCAAAAGGATCTTTTCCACAGTTTAACGCTTATTAACTCCTAGTCAAGTACTCAGTGGCAATCTCTTTCCAGTCAGTAGGGTCGAGGTCTTCGGTCGCCTTCGACTTACGGATCTTCTTCAGCAGCTCCCAGCCATTGGCTTTCTCCGTCGATGACACGTAGTCGTTGTTAGGGTCCTGTTCCAAGGTGTATGCACCTAGGATTAAGCTCTGGACTAGGCGTGCTGAGACCAGCGTCTGTAAAGATAATAGAAAATTAGGAGGAAATAATTTGAATTTCAAAGTAACTGGCTAGTGACACCTATTGATGAGTAGTGGAACTATCAAAACAAGCAGCTTACAACAAAATTGTGCCGCCATCTATTGACAAGTAACCAAACTATCAAGACAACTAGCTCACTGCAAACAAGTGCTGTCATCAGTTATCGAATAGATACCACTATACAATTTTTTCTTCTTTTTGGGTTTTCCTACCTTCAGCAGCCTGTATTCTTCATCAGGCAAGCGCCTGTTGACGGTGTAACCAGCGAGGACGTATCCTCCGACGCGAGGGTCTCCGGTGATCAGCATCATGTAAGTCATGGTGATGGCTACCTCGAACACGTAGTAAGAATACTGAATGTCACCGAAGTCAATGATGCCTGTGATACGGTAGTCGGTTTTGCTGTAAGTATAGAAAAAACATGTGGTGTTATAGAAACAAATCAATATTTGAAGCTTTTTTGTCAATACTTTAGTTAGCTATACCTACATTATTTTGTAATTAGCAGAACTCTGATTTGATTTCGTTGGTGGTCTCATGGAGAAAGTTGTCTAATTTGATGGTCTCAATGACACCTTCAAAATGTGACCACGGTTTTGGTGGTATAAACACTAGGTCAAACCTGCAGTCGTTTACTTTTTTGGCACGTTCACTTGCTAATTTAATTTGAGCTTATAAAACGAATATCAGACATGAAAGCAACCTATAAGACTTCCAAGAAATCGCTTATTGGAAAGTTAGTAACGAAAATTGGTTTTACATTATTGTTCATGGTAATTTCATGCAACCCGCGACTGCTAGGTTTTGAGATCCTCAGAAAATTGAGATTTGTGTTAATTAAGCATAGGTAGGTTGGTCCCTACAAATCACATTTATTTTTATAACATGTATTCCCCACACCTGTTTCCGTACCTGATACCTGTATCCATTGACAATATCTGTGCCCATCCATACCACATGAACACTATCAGCGCTGGGTTCGAAGCAAACCAGATACCCAATTATTACCACTTTTGAAGCCAAATAATCCAGATTCCAAAACATACATAGGTACATACTTGGCTCACCTCAACAATATCCCTTTAAGAATCTGATTGCAAACCTTCATCACTGATGTTTTGCGGGGCCTAAATTAAATGGTACAGATTTTCAGTTAAACTGTTATTATACTGTCATCTGTTGGCGAGTAGCAAAACAAAAAATGCAATACGAAAAAAAATCTGTACGAAGAAATTAAGAAGACGCTTGATTTATAAAATTAAGTACAAATAGATGCAGTGTTTATACAAACCGTTATCTCAATGGTGTTTCATCACTCCCATCTTGTGATAAGATATTACGGGATTCCATTATCTTTGCAATAACGTGGAAAATAAACAGACTAACAAACTGATAGGCATGATTATGAAAGAGTTTTTCTATGAAAATGGCTGATGTAACTAGGTTCACGATGACACGAGATGATGCTCACTACTTGAGCGATTTATTAAAGAAAAAAAATGACAATACACACATCACAACCAACCAACCGACTCACTATCAGCGAATTTGGTTTGGTACCTAAATAACACTAGAAGTTTTTCCTACAAGATTATCAAAAATTTCCAAATGACGAAATTTTATAATTTTATGTTCTAACTTTAACTTTTTCTGCAATTGCACTATTTACGTTCTAGATATTGTGCCAGGCCACTAATAACAATGATAAACAAAACAAGGAATAAGCGTGCCTGTAAAGTTATACAAACGTAGGTCGACAACGATTAAAATATTTGTCCAAACGGATTGTTCCTTCATAGTGATTTTTCAATGACAATTCGTTAGAAAGAGCTTATCGTGGTATGGCTAATCGTGGTGATGTGGAAGAATGAGGAAAATGTAGTTAGGAAAATGTTGAATACTTGAGTATGTATGTATGTGAGATAGCTTTAAGAATAGAGGAAGACCAAATATACGGTGTATTGACTGTGTGAAGGATGATATAGCTTGAAAATAGGTGAATGCTGAGATGACGCGTAATAGAAAAGTATGGAAGAAGAACATGCGCAGACCCCAAATATAGGAGAACGATGATGAATATATATTAGAAAAGGCATTAAGTTGTTGTTTAACGAACCTGCCTCCCGGCTTGAGTCCAACGATGACGTTCATCTCGTTCACGTCTCCGTGAATGACGCCCTTCTCCAGCTCCCCAAAGCGAGGGACTACAGCGTACTTGAACTCCTCTATCACCTGGTCATTTGTAAGTTTAGTATAAGTAAGAGAGTTTTCTTATTTGTAGATCTTTGACAGTCATTACAGGTAGACCGTTGCCCGAAAAACTGACAACCTGTCTTAGCAAGGTATCATATTACCAGTACTAATTGGGCTGTGGAGGTCAGATAGGCAGTCGCTCCATGTAAAATACTAGTACTCAGTTGCACCCAGTGAGACCAGAAACCGACCCCAACTAGGCTAGGTAGATGATGAAGTAAGAAAGTTTATAAAAGCTGTGATGAAGTTCTAATCATGACCAGAGGATTAACGTCTGACAAAAGGCAACTATTTAATCGGGACTTGCACTGGTCTTATTGGTGATGTTATTCGGAAAAGTCAGGTGCGCAGTACTCGCAACCACCGTGCGTGTATGAAATTCCCAGATGATTTATTCTTCGTTTGGGTCTAAAGTTTCGTCCCGCATTTCAAAAAATTCTTCGTTTCGTTCGCTTCTTTTGTCCCATATCACTATTGAATTCCAGCTTGATTGATTTGATGATGTATGAACGTAGACGAGGCGAAAGGGAGGTGAGGATCATAGCAGTTGGCGTTCTGTGATGTCTGTCCACCTACCCACATGGAAAAAAGGCGTGAGTTTGTAGATTACAAACCAAAGAGTATAATAATAATAAGGGCGAGAGATTGTGCCATTTCGAAGCATACTGATTCAAAGCGCCATCTGCAAATCTTAACGAGAACTAAAGCTTTATAGGTATCTATATATAGCTACTGTTATACTCTTTGCATTAGGTATGATACTTTAGGTAATCATTCAAATGTTCTTGTTTTTTTGTAAATAGCAGTTATGGTTACGTCATATGTTGATACAAATGTGATTTGTGAGCTCAACTCGACGTCTGATTTAGATAAATTACTCAAAAACCAATATTTAAACACAAAATGAACACTCGTTACACAACACACACTCGTTACTCGTTATACAAACAATCGCAAACGCAAGTTACGGCGACGGACGACCATATTGTGTGATGTAATATTATCAGTATCAAAATACAAGGATTTCGGTGACAATCTTGCCATAATTGATAATGCTAGACAGGTACTAATTAAATAAGGTAATTATTTTGTGAAAAATATCTCCATTATTTTATAGAAAAATCGTACAAACTAAATTAGAGAACCAAATTTTTTGATTTTTTTTTTTGCATTATCGTTAAGGTTACAGAGACATCTACTGATAACAGTGAAACTAACAGTTTCTTGGTTAAGTAAAGTAGATGGCGACTCTTTCTTTACTGAAGTTGAGCTTGTTCTAACTGTCTCCCCCCTGTTACAAACTACTAGTTTTGCCAAAGAGGAGGGGTGTCGTTAAGTCTTAGGATTCAGCTTAGACTAGTGCCGACTCCTGTATAAGGAAACACTGTTAATATTCCGACAAGTTAGATGGAAACCTGCGTAAAAATGCCAAGCAAAGCGAATATCAGATGAAAGACGGAGGTTCTGGACCCAGACAATAAACTAACTACCCTGGAGCTTTGACAAAACTCACATCATAGTTATAAAAAGTTTAATCCAGAACCACTATTGTTCTACAAGTAGGAAAGTATATAAAATTGGCAAAAAAAAAAGAACTCTATATCTGAATAGACGCGATTAGCTGCAATTCTTATAGAACAAAATTGGTCAGAACTTCATGGACTAAGTCACCACATAAGAGGTTTTATCTGTTACACCCAGTATTGTATAAGAAACTTTAAGGACAGCTTTGTCCAACAAGCAACAGATAACCAAGTCCTACCTCACTACTACAAGTCTAGAACTATAATGAATGTAAATAAGGCGCGATAAACATCATATTTAAAAGCTGTCATTACTAGCTGTAGCGAATGTACCGTCTGACTAACAATGCAGCGGTTGCGTGCTATTCAAACCTATCTATATCTTTAGTACCTACCTACTATATCCATTATAGTATAATAGGTACACGTAAACAGTAACTAGTGTCTGTATGTCGGTCTGTTTTCTCGATACTTCTGTACATATAAGGTGTAAATACTGCTAAGAGATTCCGTACCGTCCGCAAAAGTTATATCAATAGAAGAAATAGATAAATCATTTTATTTTGAATTAAAAGTTTGAAAACATATTTTATACTATCGTTATTATTTTTCTCCAAGAAGAAAAAACAATCAAAATTTAGGCAATACATCGCACGCGTTCATAACTAGTAAGAGTACTTGGGATAATTTTCAATAAACAGGCGGCAGGTGGGTGAACCCGAGGGTAAAAGCTATTGTAGTATAAAAGCTGGTACACATAAATTGCCTTTAATAGATTAGACATTGCCTAGGGCTCGATACATGCGATTAAATCTAAGCTTGACACACACATGATCCCGTTTAGGTCATTGTATGTACTTAGATAAGTTATTAATAACTGTTAAACATATCATAGTGGCCTAGAAGGTTCCACTAAGCGAAAGGTTCAGTCTGAGATCAAGGTACCCGGTCAGGTTTAAATCAGATATACACCTGTGCAAACTCACGCCTAAATCCTTCCTTGCCAGACTAAATTCGATTCATACTTATATATTCTGGTCATACCATACAACGACTCTGAGTGCTACGCACCTGACAATTTGAAGGATGTCACAAATTAGGTCATGTATCCGTCTATTCACTTATCTATACCAATATTATAAAGCTGAAGAGTTTGTTTGTTCGGTTAAACGCGCTAATATCTGGAACTACTGTGTTCGAATTGAAAAATTTTTATAGTGCTGGACAGCTCATTTATCGAAGAAGACTATAGGCTATACAAGATGTTGTTTTGCATCCTCGTCAAAATTAAGGAGGTTGTCACAAAAGACATAAATTAAATAAATTTTAATCAAGGTACCAAGTTAATTATTAATAAACACAGATTTTTTTGTTTGTATAAGTTTGTCAGTATATCGGAATAACCCCCCTAAACGTGGTTTGGGGAATAAGAAATTATCGAATAAACTTTTGAGATTGTTTGTATTTGTGGAAGCGCGGTTATAGGGCGAGAATCAGACGGCCCGCGTTTAAAACACGGGTGATTCAAACTTACCGATTTCCGTAAATCAGAAAAAAAATAAAAATTACCTACCTATTTTATTATTGAATCGGGACGAGAATCATTAGCAACACCTTGTATAACACCACGCTTCGATCAATAAGAGCTGAGCAGCAATGATAAATGTTGTAATAATGAGGAAAATTTCGCGCAGACGAAGTTGCGCGGGTCAGCTAGTTTCTTCTAAGTGTCCGTAAATGTAACGCTTCTTACCTCTTCAGCCAGGTCTAGTTTCTCAGCATCCTTGATGACGTACTTGAACTTCTCGAGATCGGGCACCTTCGTCAACATCCATATGTGCTCTCGAGTCACCAGACCTGAGTGATTGAAATTCTGTAGAACAAACAAAAATATTGATTAGAAACCCTATGGTACACAATGCACTTGAGACTAAAGTCAGAAGGTATTATTGGAACGACAGTAACGTCACAATGTACATAATCTTAAATCAATTTACTGACAGACAACGCAAAGCTTAATCGTATCGCATAGGTATGGAGGAGCTCCTGGTTAATGAATAACATCCGCACGGGTCAATCTTCAAGGTTAAGCCGCGTTTTCCTACGTCGGTGGGGACACCCATCCACGGACCGATCTAGGTAAGCGTGGCTTCCATTACATACCGAGTTTCCCCCGTGCCTCGGAAAACACGTTTAGCCGTTGGTACCGGCTGTCATTGTAAGATCCTTGACAGTCGTTACAGGTAGTCAATGGCTCAAAAGTCTGACAACCAAAGATTGGTCAACCAAGGGGTTTCGTATTACAAACTGGGTTGTGGAGATCAGATAGGCAGCGCTCCGTGTAAAATACTGGTAATCAGCTGAATCCGGTAAGACTGGAGGCCGACCCAAACATAGTTGAGAAAAGGCTGGGCAGATGATAAACTCAAAGCTCTACAAAGCCCGTCCTTCGACTGCTTCCCATGAGTTTCCAGCCATGATTAACGTTTCAAATCTCATTTATCTGTCACCGATAGCCGGATAGCGTGTAGCATCAAATCATTCCTTTCATACATACCTATTACATAGGTACTACATGTACGTACAATTACTAGTAACGAGACTACAATACGTTATGGAAACCTTGGTTGGTCGGATCAACTAGTATAGTAAGGTATAGAGACAGTTAACTACTATTGAGTAATCGTTAAATCATTTTTTGTTAATCTTTGTGTAATTACAATATTTACAACTGCAAAAAACGAAAAGTATTTTTACGAAGTGGTAAGAGAACGGGGAGGACCGTACCTAAAATAATAAAGATGTTTACAAAACTACCAGGATAACATAACGCTATGGCACTGACCTGCAGTTTGGTGTCCAAGTTGGCAACAAACTCCCCGAGCTGATAGCACAGCGCCTCGGACTTGGGTACTCCTTGCAGCAAGTCTCCGGGTACATACTCCAGGAGTCGCACCGCGTGCTGCTTGCCTCCGATTTTCTCGACGGAGTGTAAGTGTCCGTACACGTTACGGATTGGTTTCGGGCAGGTTATCGAACGGGTTGCTGGAAGAAAAAAATCAGGTTGCACTCGGGGAGTGCCGGCAGAAGTGAAAACTTGAATATTAACGTTGTGTATTTTTGATATTTTGGAATGGTTAGGGAATAATTTTACACGAATTGTTTAATTATCAGTAAAAGTACTATCATTTATGTGGTAAAATACAATTATTGCGCTATCGTTCACAAACATGACTTTTTATATTACATTAAAAATTTAACACTTCAGAACTATTACAATCCGTCTTACGAGTTTTACCTCTTTAGAGAAACCGAAGGTTTTGTTTGTGCATAAGAAAAACTGTTATTGGTTTCTCCTGACGAGAAAACCCAATAACACTTTTCCCCGAACCGGGAATCGAACCCAAGACCTCTTACTAAGCAGTCTTGCTTGAGAAACGAGCCTGTTAACTTTCCACTGGAAAAACCAATTCCAATTTTCCCGCCCAGGTATTAAACTCACACTAACGCATGCTTGTGCCCACAACAAAGGAGAATGCGCAGAAATCCAAAACAAAAAGTAACTCACCCAAAAAATTCATAATCTCATTCTGCGCCTCAACAACCCCCACATTTTGAGAGTCTATCGAGTTCATGATCTTCAGCACATACCCATATTCACTGTGGGTCGTTATCAGAGGGTTCTTGACGTTGGGATCTTCAACGATCTTGTAGTTCTTGTCGTCATAGCCGTTCAGTTCTGACAGTTCTAGTACTGACATTCCGTACAATCGTTCAGCTAGGAGTTTCACCCCATCATGGTCGATTATGGGGCGAATTACTGCGCCGGGTTCTAGTGTGTTCGATGCCATTATTTCTGGGGGTGAAAGGAGGGGGTGAATGTTTTTTTGTGTTTGTGACTAAGCAACGTTATCGATCGGTGAGGTGAATGTCTGAGACGTAGTTATTCCTTAGGTTTATGTCGAACTCTGAAGGTATTTGCTTCGGGGAAATTAAAGATGACGTGCTCTTCAGACACAACTGCTTAGTAGGTAAATATAATCAATCCCAACCTTTACTTTATCGTGTGTACCTAACCTGGTGTCAGAATATTTATGCCACCCATGGTTTTTTTTTGCATTGTACCTCGCAGTTCAGCCTCTGAGGCTGGCTTCTGACTTGGCATTATATGCCGTCGAGATATATCTCTCAGGCATGTTTGGTTTCCTCACGATGTTTTCCTGCACCGAAGCTAAGGATAATTATACACTACGCACATGTATCCGAAAAATCAGAGGTGCGTGACTTGGGTTTGAACTTGTGATCTATGACTTGACAGTCCGACGGTCACACAGACTATCACTGCTTATATTGAATCCCATTGATTGACTGTATCAATTAGTATCCTAACAATGCCTACAGATTTGGTTACTTCGTCATCTGGTTTAAGATTCGGCTAAACCTGTTTGGACTAAATGCGAACATGGCTCGGGACACTGACACTGTACTGAAATATCTTTCAGTGTCCCCAGCCGATCTGCAAATCGTTCGTACCGGTTAGACCCCGGAAACTTTACTGAAGAGATAATGACTGCAGTTGGAATTTTTAAAATATCTAAATTTCTTTCCTGTTGATTTCAATATTACAGTTAAGAACTTATTTTTTTTGGCTATGGTTGACCAAAATAAATATAAAATCATTTTGATTAAAAGAGTGTTTCTTGCCCATTCTTCTCCATAGAGATTTACGCATTCGAATGGGCAACGACAGTTTTTTCAAAAGTTATTATGCCTTGTGACTGGGACGGTAACTTTATCCTTTTGTTTTTGACCTTCAAAAGTGCTTGTAAAGGTCTACTTAATTGAAATAAATGCTTTGAGTTTATAAATTAAGTGACCGAAGCATTGTAAGTCTGCAACAACAATGGATCTTCATGTCCTAAATTCGTGATGCAAACGCATGGCGGTCAATATGAGCAGGGGTCAACAACATATTTCTAGGTTGGCGCAGAACTGCACTTTGTTATTCTCAATTGTTTCTATATGAGAGACGGTGTAAGCATGACTAGTTACGTGTGGTTTCATAAGTTTGTTAGACTGTTCGATAAAACTAACTGCTGTATTCCGAGACTGTAAACTTGTTGGTTTAGAAAACTGAGATGGAAAAGAATTTTCAATGAATGAAGACTGGATTCGTCTTTTAAAGCCAAACATTAATTCAAACTTCTAATAAAACAAACAAGATACTTTAATGTTACAAGGTTGAATAATATTTTTCTATCCATTTTTTACCGAGGCGAAACCGAAATCCGGGACCACAACGTGTTTGCTCACAATGGGCCTCATCAGAAGGCTTAAAGTCACCCAAAGGGCAATGGAGAGGGCTATGCTCGGAGTTTTATTGCTTGATCAAATCAGAAATGAGGACATCCGCAAGAGAACCAAGGTTACCGACGTAGCCCAAAGAATCGCCAAACTTAAATGGCAGTGGGCAGGGCACAATGCTCGCAGAACGGATTGCCGATGGGGCTGAAAGGTTCTGGAATGGCGACCGCGAACCGGAAGACGATGTTTTCGAAGGCCTCCCATTAGGTGGACCGATGACCTGGTGAAGGTTGCGGGGATCCGCTAGATGCGAGTCGCATAGGACCGGTCAATGTGGCGAAACTTGGGGGAGGCTAATGTCCAGCAGTGGACGCCTTTTGGCTGAAATAATGATCCGATTTTTAAATAACTTTGTGTTACTTAAATAAACTTGATGTGATAATGAATCTGAAATTAAAATAAATGATTTGATTAGCTCTTGTTTTTTTTCTGCTAACCAATCACTACTAGCGAACATCATTATCATCTGCCTAACCTTTTCCAAACTATGTTAGGGTCGGCTTCCAGTCTAACCGGATCCAGCTGAATACCAGTATTTTACATGGAGCGATCTGATCTCCACAACCCAATTAGTACTGGGTATTACGATACCCATTGGTAAGACGGGCCACTGACCTGTAACGACTGTCAAAGATCTACAAATAACAGCCGGGACCAAGGCTTGAAGTGCGTTCTGAGGCACGTAGGAAACTCTAGCTAGCACGGCCTGACCGACCCGAAATCCGATCGGGTCGACTGGTCGACCCGATCGGATTTTACGACTACTAGCGAATATATACAAGGTGTAAATCACCTCATCACGAAGCCGTCAACCAAGCATTCTGTACATGAAACTAAGTAACTTTACGCAAAAATTATTGCTGGGAAATGACTTTTTTTTGGGGGGTGTAAAATCATGTTTTGTGGTAGAACTCAATGTAACGCACTCAAAACATTGTGCTGATGGACGGATTGAATAGTACGGGGGTTGTGGAGGTGTTTAAAGTAAAAATCATACATTAAAAACTTGTATTTAAAAAAATACTTGTCAAAAAGTTGAAACTTTGACCCCTAATATCTCCGTAACTAGAAGGTTCCCAGGTATGGTGTAGAACAAAAAAAATATCGCAATGATAGGGAGAACCAGTGCCTTTCGGCTTCGTTAAGAGGTGTTTTACACCCTTTATACTCGTAAGTTAAAACAACTTTTTTCAGCAACTTAGTTGTCCTTTAAGAAACCGGCTTTTTTATGAGCCTGCTGTCAGAATATATTTTTCACAGCCACACTACTTACACTCAAATTTGACCAAGTACAGAATGATGTAGTTCAATCATAGATAGGTAAGTACCTATAATATAACCTAGAAAAGGGCATAACATGAAACTTTTGTCAGAAACACATTTTTTCAGGGAGAGCAGCGGTGGCCCAGCAGTAGCAGCCCCGAATTACAAGCAATAAGCCGTGGGTTCAAACCCAGGCAGGCGCATTTCTTTGTGTAATTTATTTCATCACCGCTGCTCTCAAAAACGGTGAAGAAAAAGGCCTTAGGAAACCGGTATGTCCTAGGACTGACAATTCGAAGACATGTGACATCTACCAACCCGCACTGGGCCGCGTGGTGGATTACAGCCCACTTCCTCTCATAGAGAGGAGGCCTATGTCCCAGCAGTGGGAACATTATAGGCTGATGATGACGATGATGATGATGTTTTCAGGCCAATGATCTGCGCGAGCTCAGTTAGGTACTCTTTATACAAACAAAATTGCACGGAAAAAAACATTGCATGTCAACTTTTTATTATCAGCGAGACAATGCAGCTGTTATCCATAACAAGCCAATAAAAGGATCAGTTATTAAATGCAGTCAACAAACACATTTGTAACGATTACCCCAACTGATATATTGAATGTTGATTCTTGGCTATAAATACATCGCGACGGTGGCGCCTCTAGCGGCCGCGTGGACAAAGTAACGTCATGTGATTGCCGGTGTCTCGCGCTTAATAACTTGTAGTATTATTTCTAGATAGAAAATACAAATTTTCTTTGTTTGAATGTGTGAAAGAATGTGGGATCGGTTCTGTTAGATACATGAATGATAATTGGATAACAAGTTTAACTTAGAACTGGAGACTTTTAGATAGTTAGGGTTGTCACGTAGGTTTCGAAAGTGATAATAAGTCGTTTTTTTGTAAAACTTCCTGCGTAGTATTAAAATTAATAAATTAGGACAAACCATCTATTCAAAAAAATAAAATACAAAAATTAATAATTTTTCAGGCTTTGTGTAGGTACTTATTGCTTATTTGCTAGTAAAAGTAGTTCAGGAAACTACACTACAACAAACTGTGGATTCTAAGTAGTTAATACTAGTAGGATGTCATAAGCCGATATTTTATTATATAACCAGGCAATATTGATCTTTCAATAACTTTGTCTTGCGCCTACTTATTAATTTTTTCAGTACTTTGTAATATGTTAAAAACAAATATTTACTTATTAGGACTATACGAGTATTAATTTACCAACCATAGGTAACTTTTTTTTTTAAATTATATAAATATGTAGGCATTAATTAATAAAATGATCAATAAAAATACATAAATATTGGAACGAAAAAAAAAACAATACAAAAAAAAATATAAGCAAACCCAAAAAAATAATATTCCAAGAAAACTGTCGTTGCAAATAAAAGTGAAAATAGTCACGAACAGCTCAGCTCACCTCACAAGTTCACAAGTGGCCACCGCTGTTAACAGTCAACAACTAAGCGGAGATGCGCATACAATGTACTTACATTCTACGTACTCACTGATAACGTGAGATGAGTCGCTGTTACGTGTGACAGACGCTATTGCTATTGTGATGGAGATCGGTCATTAAAATTATTGAGTGAGTGAGGCTCATAGATGTCAGTTGTAAAATATTAAAGGTAATCCAATAAATAAACTGTAATTCATCATCTGTGTAGCCTTTTACCAATGATGTTGAGGTCAGCTTCCAGTATATCCGGATGCAGCTGAATACCAATATTTTACCTGGAGCGAATCCCTATCTGACCTCCACAATCCCCTGGGTAATACAATACCCCTTGGTAAGACTGGTGGTTAGTCTTTGGGGCCACTGACTACTTAGGGACCGTCCATTAATCACGTGAGGCTTGAAAGGGGGGGGGGGGGTTCAGCGAAAATCACGAAATATCACAAGGGGGGAGGGGGGTGTAGTAAGATATCACGTGTATTTATATTTTCGTCAAACGTGCGATTCTAAACCAAAAAGCGGCTTGTAGTGTGACCTTGACTCGCCGTTGCCAGGCAACGAACGAAGTACCTGTATTTAAAGATAATATTCTAAAAAATTTAAGATTCTGTGCTGGTACTAAAAATACACGTGATTTTGGGTGGGGGCGGGGGGTTCGTCTTAAACCTCACTACGTATCACCAAGGGGGAGGGGGGGGGTAAAAAAATGCTAAAAAAACATCACGTGATTAATGTACGGCCCCAGTATCAAAGATCTACAAAAGACAGTCGAGACCAACGGCTTGACCAGCTACCCTAGGCGCGGAGAAAACTCGGTATGAAATGATGAGTTATCAAGTCATCTACAGGGATCGGAGTAGCTAGATTGATTTTTGGTACTTGTCAAGTATCATAAATTCACACAGAAAGAAGAACATGGATAAGCCAATTTTCCGGAAAGTAATTACGGTATTTCTGGATTCAATTAAATATTGTTAATGTTGGTAGTGATATTATTACTAATCAATGCAAAATTTGAAGGAAGGTATCTTATCTGAATTAATTTTATTATCTGTTGAATTATTATTTATCTGTTGAATAATAAAGCGCACTGTATGAACCGAAGTAAACGAGTGAGCTACCTGGCATGTCGTCGGCCGGCGTACGCATTGTTTTGATAACCGGTTACTGTACCACCCATGATCCTTTGTTCTGATTGGTCGTTGGGTTGTGTCAAATCGAGAATTTGCGCCGTAAAAAAATATGAAGAATATAATATTGCTCATTTTAATACAATTCCTACCCAAGCTCCGGTTTTTTTTTTTTTAATAATCAACCCATTCCGGAGGAATGTCCATATTAATATATACGTTTCGGATCAATGACCCCAATTCAATCTACCTACTCCGATCCCTGGTCATCACCCATCCAACGTATCCAAGATGGACGGCTGTTATTATTTAGCTACGAGTTGATTATAAATAAACTCTAATTGCTAGATTTAAATAAAGGACCGTGATTTCAATCAACAATCGAAACAGAAGGGCGCAAGAGCTTCGAGGTTAGGAATAATATAGCTAACGTCAGCAATATTATTATTGCGTAATACATATTCCAAATACATACTTCATGTTAGAAAAATTCATGTGTTTTTATTGTGAAACGGTCGAAATAAATAGTTATTGAGAATGTGAACGTATAACAAAATCATCCCACAGGACACGTATTACGCAATATAAACTCGCACTCAGACAAAGTGTCTCGGTTGGCAACCGCGTAAACGCGAAAAAATTACGTCGAAACTAAAAAAATACACACACCGTAATCAAGCTCAATACATTATCTGTATAAATTTCAACTGGCTAACTATCACGGTTCATGAGATACAGTCTGGTGACAGTCGGACGGACAGCAAAGTCTCAGTAATAGGGTCCCGTTTGACCCATTGGGTACGGAACTCTAAAAACGTAAAAATTAATTTCGCAGTCCACTATGCAGTCCACTGAAGAAGCGCAAGAGCGCTTCCACCTTAATTCGAAGAAATAAAAGTGGAAACTACATTCTATCGATCAAAGCATCCAATCTCTATCCGCACACGTAATAGACACTGTCTGCGTCGCTGTCAGCCTCTGTTCGTGACTTTACATTTGACAGATAACAAGATTCTACGGCTACTGTAACAATATCATGTTATTTCAGGTATTTACATAGGTACCTATGTACTTAAGAATGTGTTGTTTGTCTGAATATTCGTGTGTAACAGAGGTAAAGCTGCCGTCCTATCACTAAAAAGCCGTTAAGCCCAAAAAGTAGTTTTCGAGATAATGGCAAAAAAAGGTGCGAATGGTGTTCTAACAAGTCCGCTTTGAACTCATAGTTTTTCGCCCAAAGTTAGTCAAGAACTAGTAATTACATGTACAGTTTTCATTAAATAAGCAAGAATTATTTACAACCAAAGTATTAAATACTTAACTAAAACGCCTTTAAGTGCGGATAACTGCATCTAATCTAGCTTTTCAAGGCTTGTGCATAAGAAAATACTAAATTACAAAGTAGTTATAGTCCCTTAGCGTCTTTATAGTCAAGAAAAATCAGATAACGTATTTGTAGTTAAGTAAAAGACCAGAAAATAATCGACAGATCCGGCAGTTAAGGTATTTTAACGTACATTTAGCGAAGAAATGTGGGTTAGACGCTTTCAAGTGATGGAATCGTCACAAATTCTGTTACTTAACGGCCTACAATTTTTTTATATCTCTGGAACTGTTCACATTATAAAAATGTTTCTTAGACAGAAAGAACTCTATCTGGTAGCAACAAAAAGTGAAAATTGACCATTTGAGGGTTAACGGCTTTTTAGTCATAGGACGGCAGAAAGTTGGTACCTACTTTTCAGGTATTTTTTGATCGCAACTCGCGATGATCCGGCCTAGGATGGAGCACGTTTGCCTAGAAGAAACCGATTCACTCGAAATTTGAAGAGATCCAGATAATTATGATCGGGAAACAAAGAAGCTGACAGTAAATTAACAGACTGGCAGTTCGGACAATAAAGTGGAGGCATTGCGCTTTGTTCAAGTTCGTGGAACTTCAATCAACCTCATAACATACATCATGAAATGTGGGATATATGTATGTATAAGCTTAAACTCTGGCGCAACAATTCCTTAGACATTCAGGATCATAAGGGAAAGATTCCTGAAATTTTATTCCTCTAATCTTATAATAAAATTCTCGTGTCACAATGTTAGTTACCATACTACGCCGAAACGGCTGAACCGATTTGTATGAAGTTTTTTGTGCATATCTGGTAGGTCTGAGAATCGGCCAACATCTATTTTTACCCAAAAAAAAAACCCCGTGAACGAAATCGCGGGTAGCAGCTAGTGGTTTTATAAAAGTTCGTTTGGATTTTTGTAATTTTACTAATATCTTAAGGAAAGCAGCTTAGCTTATCTTAAATCTATATAATCTATCTATCTTAAAATTTCTTTGTTTTATTACTCTCGCAAAATTTTGCGTACTATCAAATGCTTGTTTGCCCGCACAAATAAGTCGTAGAACCCAACAGTATTGGACCCTTGGAGCTATCATTGTCCTAATAGCCAATTGAGAGGATTGGGTTCACCACTCGCCACTGTGAGGGGACCGTCTGATTAGCGCAGACGACTGAACTCACGAACTACTAATACGCACTATAGGAAGTACCTATGCGTATGATTTGAACTGTGATAGAGAACTTAGCGTAATTCAGAGCATAATCTATGTAATATTATATTCATGTTTCATTTTCTTACACAAACAAATCTGCACCTTTTTCTAATACGTAAGTAAGTAAGTAAGCGAGGTTCGCCATGTCAGAGGCCCGTGCGAGACATAAAAACTCTTGACACCAAGTAAGGCACGAACCACATTTTAAAGAAGAAGACCAGAACAGAAGATACTGTTCAAATGTTTGTTATGCTTTGTATGTTTATTGTTTTCATTGTTATTATGCTCGGAGTTTCCTTGCGTGATCGAATCAGAAATGAGGACATCCGCAAGAGAACCAAGGTTACCGACGTAGAATTGCCAAACTTAAGTGGCAGTGGGCAGGGCACATTGCTCGCAGAACGGATGGGCGATGGGGCCGAAAAGTTCTGGAATGGCAACCACGAACTGGAAGACGAAGCGTTGGATGGCCTCCCACTAGGTGGACCGATGACCTGGTGAAGGTTGCGGGGATCCGCTGGATGCGAGGCGCACGGGACCGGTCAATGTGGCGTCACTTGGGGGAGGCCTATGTCCAGCAGTGTACGTCTTCCGGCTGAAATGATGATGATGATGATGTTATTATGTATCGAGGGCACGTCCCTGCGACAAATGAATGTTTTTTCTTTCTTTCTCTCTTTCATTCAGTTTTAGGTTCAGATTCCGGTCACCAATGTTCCACCAGTCCTGGACTAATTTCCTAATGATAGCATAATCAGCTCTTAATGTTTACACTAGGAGAGAGCTTTACCTCACCTACCACGT
This sequence comes from Cerastis leucographa, assembly GCA_963082945.1. Classification (NCBI taxonomy): domain Eukaryota; kingdom Metazoa; phylum Arthropoda; class Insecta; order Lepidoptera; family Noctuidae; genus Cerastis; species Cerastis leucographa. The sequence goes on along the minus strand of OY720369.1, from coordinate 584,320 downwards.
GGGCCCAGTGCGTGTTGGGAGATGTCACTTATCTTTAAATGTTGGTTTTACTAAGACACACCGGTTTCGTCACAACATTTTTCTTCACCGTTTTTGATAGGAGAATGAGAATCCCGGCCAAGTGTGAGTCGTACTCGTGCACACAGGATACCGTAGGACTAAACAATATTTTTTACGCTAATTCATATGTTAATTTACACTCAAAAGCAAATCTAAATTTGTTTTTCATCACACTTGCACGTAAACAGTGTCATAACATACAGGTTAACTTGGCTGTAATGCCCCATATAAAACCCTAGGGCGGTAAGTATTTTTTTTTTTAATTTTCATCACACTTGCACGTAAACAGTGTCATAACATACAGGTGAACTTGGCTGTAATGCCCCATATAAAACCCTAGGGCGGTAAGTAATTTTTTTTTAATTTACAGCACCGCTTGACAGCACACAGGTCATGCAAGTTCATCAAGCAAGGAGTTTACACGCAATTGAAAAATTGTCTTAAAATGTTATCTAAACAGGAATTTCATTCAATCTCGCTACATGTTATTTAACTACTCAAGTAATGTTCTAAAATCTAAATAATCGATAGTTTTTTGTATCCAAACGTCGAAATTTTTATTTTTTTACACTCCGTCATGGCTGTATATACCTAGGTAAGTATTTTGCCTTTAAAGTTTCTGAACAAAACATTTGTATAATCTGTGGTGTGGGCAAAAAGCCCGCCATCCGCAAATCAGTTCACGTATTTCGTAATAATATGTGTGCTGACTTGTGTATATTCATAATTATTAACTCGCAAGTGTGATGAAAAACATTGTATGTTTCACGGGCGGTACGGGAATTACGAACCTCGACTCAGAAAGCCCTCAGTCTTCGACTTCGGGCTTCTACTAGAGCCTCGATCGTAATTCCTTACTTACCGCCCTTAATACACAATATACTATTTCATAGTACGAGTATGTTAATCAAAAATTACGGATTATTGATGTTTGAGCACCTAGAGCACCTATTTTTTGGGGGCACCGATGCATGCGTCATGTTCGTGAACGGGCGCTGTCAGTTGTGACTGGTCATCTCTTAGCTGCCACGGTTTATTTTAATTACCTTTTCTTTTAATTTCTGATTTAATCTTTTACTCTGGACGCTCTTAACTTGCCCGTATTTCTACATTGTTCTCACATATTTGTAATTCTTAACATGAATGATGTAACCAAGATTTTGTAACATATTTTGATTTAAAAGAGTGTCCATGGGTTTATTGCCCATTCTTCTTCATAGAGATCTACGCTACGGAATGGGCAACTACAGTACTTTCATAAGTTATTATGCCTTGTGACTGGGACTGTAGCTTCGCGTTATATTTTGTATTTTTTTTGCCTTTCAAAAGTGCCTGTAATGGTCTAATTGAAATAAGTGCTTTGTCTTTGACTTTGACATTGTGCACCTTAAATGTAGCACTCAATAATAGGTGCTCTAAAAATAGGTGCTCAAACGGGAATACTCCAAAATTACTGCTTACTGCTGCCGTTTGACGAAATAGTCTCAAAATATCTCAAAAACTAAATATCATCCCTAGCCTTTCTCTAACTATCTCGGGGTCGGCTTTCGGTTTAACCGGATGCAGCCGAGTTCTAGTATTTTACATGAAGCGACTGCCCATCTGAGGTTGAAATGCGACATGCGACATGCCACTAAAAGAAAAAAAACTGCCTATCTGGCCTCCACAACCCAGTAACTGGGTAATACGATACCCCTTGATAAGACTGAATGTCAGACTTTTGGCTTCTGGCTATTCGTAACGACTGTCAAAGATCTACAAATGACAGCCGGGATCAACGGCTTGACTTGCTGTCCGAGGCACGCAGGAAACTCAGTATGTAATTATGGTCGCTTCCACGGACCAACCTCAGCGAGCACGGCTTAACCTTAAAGATCGACCCGTGCGGCTGTTATTATTTAGCCACGAGCCCCTCAAATACTAAATATCAAATCTTAATAAAACCAACTTTCGTTGAAAGTTTTTTTTTTATCTTTCACAAACCTACATTTTTAAAACAAATCTATAATATTCCATTACGGTAAGTTTTGATGTTTTATTTTTACATCAATAGATTGTAATCACGACGCGACGTGCTAGTTGTTTCATCGTGACAATCACATTGTTAACACATCGAAGCGGCAGTCGATGTTGTTCGATCAATTTCAAAGTGAAACTTCTTACTTCTTCGTGTACGTTAGAGGTATTGCTTAGCCGGCTAGCTGATCAGTGTTAGTAGAATTTAACATAGATGGGATACAAGAAAGACCTGATTGCGAGATTAACTGTCGAGCAGTGGCCCGCAACACACAACACCAGACCGGTCGGACTTCGTGCCTTTTCAGTGGAGGCTGAGACACTTTCCACCCCGTTCCTTATTCCTTTACAGTGTGTATCAGAAGAGTGTTGTCGTATATAAGGGTGCCCTTATACATTTTGGTGGAGTATTGAAGCTACGTATGGGACAACTGATTTTATTTTTAACATTTTTGGTGATGTTGTTCTCATGGTAGAAGAGGTTCGGAGTGATTGTCTATATCTATACCACATTTTTCTCAACTCTCTGATACATGCTGTATATTAATGTTAAATAATAAGCTCTGGGGCTTGAGAAGTCTAAACAGTAAAAAAAGAAAAAATACTGCGTAATGTAATGACAACTCACATGTGTGATATACGTTCTCTTGTCATTATGATTGTAGTCATAATATCTCTGTGATCAGATGCTGAAGTGTCGCAGAACTACCAAAAGTACAGCATCATATAATTCTCCTGCCATTATCCCAATTTATTTGAAGTTGGCGCAGCATATCTTCTTCTTCCATACTTCTCTATTACTCGTCATCTCAGCAGCTCAGCACCTCTTTCCTAGTCATATCAGTTTTCATACAGTCCATCCATCGTTTTTGCCCAACTCTCTAACAGCCATCCACATTAATTTCCACGGTTCAGAGTATACCCCTTCGTTTCATAGTAAAGGTAAAATGGTTCCAGAATCATCATCACCATCAGTATGTATTCGTCTACTGCTGGACATAGGCCTCTCCCATGACACGCCTCTGAGCACGATCCTCGGCCACTCTCATCCAGCTCTTGCCAGCCGCCTTGCGAAGATCATCGCTCCACCGAGTCTGAAGACGTCCTACGCAACGTTTACCGATCCGTGGTCTCCACTCAAGAACTCGTCTACCCCAACGGTTATAGGTTCTTCGGGTTATATGGCCGGCCCATTGCCACCTCAGCGTGCTAATGCGGTGGGCTATGTCGATAACCTTGATCTTTCAGAGAAACCCTGAGCATAGCCCTTTCCATAGCACGTTGAGCGACTTTACATTTGTGGACCAACCCTACCGTGAGTGACCGTGAGTTTATAGACTTTCGTCTTTAGACGCGTTGGAATTGGCAATGTGAAGACTCGACGCAGTTTCCCATACGCTGCCCAGCCCAGCTGTATTCTTCTGTTGGCCTCTTTCTCGAAGTTGTTTTTACCTAACTGCATAGTTTGCCCGAGGTAAACATACTCCTTAACAACCTCGAGAATACTGCCTTGAACTGCAATTGGTTCCGGACTGACATGTTCATTCAACATAACCTTGGTTTTATGCAGGTTCATCCGGAGATCAATGCGTTGAGAAGAATCAGCTAGGCCATTCAGCATATGTTGCAAATCTTGCAGCGTTTCCGCCACGATGACGATATCATCTGCAAATCGTAAGTGTGAGAGGTACTGGCCGTTTATATTAATGCCACGCCCCTTCCAGTCCAGCGTTTTGAATATATCCTCCAATGCATTTGTGAACAATTTGGGGGATATAACGTCCCCTCACGATGCAAAGGAATAGGTTTAGACTGCCGGTTCTGGACTTGGACGGCCATAGTAGCGGCGTTGTAAAGACCTCTCAGCACTTGGATGTATCCATTCCAGAATCATATACTTTGTCATTCACTTTTGTTTGTTTATGATGTCGGCCTTATTATCGGAAAACTTTGCCGATCAGTCATGATTATACCTTATAGTGTTGTGGAGATGGCGGTTATCAGTGATCTCGGAATTCATAGAGGTGAACGACATAGCGACTTTGATTTATATGAAACTATTTTTAGATTGCGAAATCAGACAAAGAAAAAACTATTAATTATTTATTCTAAATTAGGTTTGCTGTAATAAAACCCATTTTTTGGTTAAGCTCGCCATTTTACATGAGCTTATACTATTGCAATTTGTATGCATTTTTGTTTACTTTGAGTGTAATAAAGAATAAGGAAGAAGAAGAAGGTACAAGTAGCTGGGTGCACAAGTAGCTGGGTGCACAAGTAGCTGGGTGCACAAGTAGCTGGGTGCACAAGTAGCTGGGTGCACAAGTAGTTGGGTGCACAAGTAGCTGGGTGCACAAGTAGCTGGGTGCACAAGTAGCTGGGTGCACAAGTAGCTGGGTGCACAAGTAGCTGGGTGCACAAGTAGCTGGGTGCACAAGTAGCTGGGTGCACAAGTAGCTGGGTGCACAAGTAGCTGGGTGCACAAGTAGCTGGGTGCACAAGTAGCTGGGTGCACAAGTAGCTGGGTGCACAAGTAGCTGGGTGCACAAGTAGCTGGGTGCACAAGTAGCTGGGTGCACAAGTAGCTGGGTGCACAAGTAGCTGGGTGCACAAGTAGCTGGGTGCACAAGTAGCTGGGTGCACAAGTAGCTGGGTGCACAAGTAGCTGGGTGCACAAGTAGCTGGGTGCACAAGTAGCTGGGTGCACAAGTAGCTGGGTGCACAAGTAGCTGGGTGCACAAGTAGCTGGGTGCACAAGTAGCTGGGTGCTTAAGTAGCTGGGTGTACAAGTAGCTGGGTGCACAAGTAGCTGGGTGCACAAGTAGCTGGGTGCACAAGTAGCTGGGTGCACAAGTAGCTGGGTGTACAAGTAGCTGGGTGCACAAGTAGCTGGGTGTACAAGTAACTGGGTGCACAAGTAGCTGGGTGCACAAGTAGCTGGGTGCACAAGTAGCTGGGTGCACAAGTAGCTGGGTGCACAAGGCGGAAAGACAAGCTGTTGCTGTACAGCTTGGGAGAGGCTTATGTCCAGAGGTCCACAAAAGGCTGAGTTGACTGTCTAAAACAAAGAAGATGAAATTTGTGAGGCCGAACAGTTTCCATGTTGCTGATCAAATCTACAACAAACCAGCATGTACGGTCAGCAGCAAAAGTCACTGGACATATCCAAAATTATAAGACGTCTTAGTTTTAGAACGATCCATATTAACAGACTGGAGTAAAAGACATAACAGTAGTTTCATCAATGGTTACACAAATTCGCAAAACAATATAACATCAGATCACACTGACCAGCACAAAACTTGGTGTAATATTTATAAGTGTTAACCGACTTTTGGTGCTGACTGTACCTACTGACATAGCCGACGTATCAATCAATAGACTTTCTGGTGAATTATCAACCTAAATAGACAAGTGAAATTCACATTTAAAACGTCTTTCTACTAGAGCTTTCAATGACTTTCCTGTAGCTTATGACATATAGAATGACCACTTTAAATGTCCAGTTCAAGTTGGCGTTCGTTGCCATGAAAATTTTCATCGATATGTCAAACTTGGTACATTTATATTAGGTTCAGGGTTTTACCGTAAATTACCGCCTGTACAGATAAGTTGGTTGAAGTTAACATACATTACCATTTCGTCATTGTTTTTCGTTTCATCATTTTTCGTCATTTTAATCGCAAAGGATCATAAAATTCAGCAAACAGTAACACATCTTAAACTACAAACACACAGAGATAAATATTATGTAAGTACATTATTGAAGTGAAACTTCTTATGCAACTTCCAACAAGGTTGCGTTAAACGTTTAACGATACCAATACGGACATACGGAATAGAAAGAGACAGAGCGAGAGTGAATGCATGGTACTCGAACGCATGCGTGTAGTATTACGAAGTTTCACTTCATGCGCGCGGAGGGACTCCACGCACAATTTTTTTTTTTTATAAATATTTCATAATTGGTTAATTAATTAAAAATAGTTAAACTAAGATTATTATAATAATAATAATAGCCTTTATTAACAATCTTACAATCTAGTTACATATTATATTATTTTCAGACATTGGTTTCCGAAGATCGTTTTGGTGTAACATAGGCCTTCCCTCATATTCTTCCACTTTTCCCGGTTTCGGGTTTCCCTTATCCACATTGAGCCTGCAGATGCTTTTGAGGTCATCGTCCCACCTTCGTATCGGGCGTCCTCTCTTCCTTTTTCTTTCCCTTGGGTACCATTCAGCTGCTAATATGGCCCATTTCTCCTTATTGTCTCTAATTAGTGACCTGCCCATTTCCATTTCAGCCTTTTTATTTTGTATGATACTTCCGCTGTTCTCGTTTTCCCTCTTATGTGTTTAAGGCTTAATTTGTCCTTTCTCTTCACCTTAAGCATACTTCTTTCCATGTTGTGTTGGCATGTTTGTAATGTCTTAGCGTTATGCTGAGTTAAAGCCCATGTTTGACAACCGTAGGTCGTGGTAGGAAGTATACAGGAGTTAAATACTTTGCTCTTTAGCGTCAGTTATCGACTGATTCTTTGTGATTTCTTTTAGGGACCACTAACGCTTCCACGCCACATTTACCCTTTTTTTTACGGATGGGAAATCATCAAATGACTTCTCCCGCTCTGGGCGGAGCGGGAGGGAGTGTCAGACTTGTACTGACTAAAACCCATCCATGTTCCTTCTTAGCCCTTTGTGTTCCAGGGCCATGGTATCTCTTTCGAACAACCCGCAGCCCTGGCAGGCATCGGCCCTCTCAGACCCCTTCCGATTTGCTGACATCTCCTTGAGGCGCGCGTGGAACACAAACGCGCCGTCGGCACGGCCTGTCGTCATAAGACGGACGGACGGTGAGCTAGCCCATTACGCACCGTCCACAGGCCCGCGCCTACGGTGGCCGAGACCACTGGTTGCCCCCCGACGCCCGGGGCGTCTCCCGCGGCGGCTGGGACGTGAGGTTCTCTCCCTCTCACGTTCCGCCACCTCCTTCGCTAGCATGACTGCTTCGCAGAAGGAGACGACGGCTTCCCATTCCCTCTCGCTCCGGACCATGGATTGAACCAGAGCCGGACGCGAGAGGTCGCAGCTATTTTAGACCCCTTAAAACATGATTTACAAGACAAACTCCACCAAACTCATACTATGCAAGAAAATTACGATGTCTTAGAAAATGAGCTAAAAAAAATTGAAAACAACACGCAAACAACTAAAACTTCAAAAGACAAAATCGGAAAAGAAGGTCGAATCGGAAAAGAAGGAAGAATCGAGGGACTTAATGGAAACAAGACAGATTTTGAGAGGGGAAAAACCAATTGACAGAAGAGAAATAACTAAGATAAGATAAGGGATCTTCACATGTTTTACTGAATTCGCTGCACGATATATTTAATGATATCCTTAAACAAGAAAAAACTCCAAATGAATGGAATACGTCAAAAATTATATTGCTCCATAAAAAAAACTTTTTTATTTTTATTTTAGCCTTTTCAGTTGTGATATCTCACTTTAATCCTAGTCAAGTATAATTTTTAAATTTTAACTAGACACCAGCACATCGTCCATACATACGACAAAGGTCAAAATGCATAATAAAGAGGATGACTCAAAAAGTATCACGCAAAACGGATCATAAATCTCAGCGTAATCGGTGTATATACCTACATAAAGGAGAGAGCATACCGTTACAATTCCAACAAGCCCAAACACAGCTAAGATTCATTGCCTTGTTATGGAGTTCCGAAGCCTGCCTCTTGGATTCATCATCAGATCTGATGGTAGAATGGTTCTTATTGGACGCAAATGCTTCACTTGTTGTAGAAAAAAAAATCACTGTACGTTTTCCTATAAAATTTGAAGAGTTCCCTCGATTTCGCCAAGATTCCATCATCAGATCCCGACTTGGTGACTATGAGACCATTTGGGAAGTATACCCTTTCCAACAAAAAAAGAATTTTCCAAATCGGTTGGCAAGCGACGGAGTAATGCGCGAACAAACATAAAAAAAAAATGCAAACATCCGAATTGAGAACCTCCTCCTTTTTTAGAAGTCGGTTAAAAAGGAAGAAAGGATGACATTAACAACTATAGACCTATAAGTCTCATGCCCAACCTTTACAAAATATTTTCAAAAATTATACTCAGTCGTATTACAAACTGCTTCGATAAAAACGCGCGCCTCAAGGAGATGTCAGCAAATCGGAAGGGGTCCGAGAGGGCCGATGCCAGGACTGCGGGTTGTTCGAAAGAGATACCGTGGCCCTGGAACACAAAGGGCTAAGAAGGAACATGGATGGGTTTTAGTCAGTCAAGTCTGACACTACCTCCCGCTCTGCCCAGAGCGGGAGAAGTCATTTGACGAGTTCCCAAACTAAAAAAAAAAAAAAGGGTTCTAAAATAGTATCCGGTAAGGGTAATTTCAATGGTTGCGTACTGTTTTGTAAGTATTTGCGAGACCGTTTCGCATGGGACACAGTCATTGTTCCACGAACCATGCGATGGTCATTGCTGAAGTTGAGTTGGTTTATGACCTCGACATCCATGAACAAATTGGGTTTGTTCGTAATTATAAAATCTAGTTGGTAACTCAATATTCAGAACCGATATCCGGTCTGAAATTCCAATGAATTCCAGGATATTAGCTTTGAGGTATTTATTCACAAGGAATCCGACGCCTACCTTCCCGGAATTTCGTTCTTAAAATATAATATATAGTCATCGTATTCTTTAATTTGTTCGCCTGATCTTCTTATTTCCGATAAACCTATGATATCCCATTTAATCTTTGGTAGCGCACTGTCTAATTAGTATAATCTATCTTGTGATTTGAATTTAATCCGTACGTTTCCAAACGTTCCGTTTGAACGTACAGATCCATTAATATTATTTTAGGTGCTTAAATGTTACTTTGTCCAATCCACGGTTAAGGCTTTATTTGTCCCAGTCATATAATAAAACCACCAATTTTAGAAAAGAAAGCTTTTCTGCTCCAGGTGGTGCCGACTGCCGAATTACTGCAAATATGACTGTTTAACAAATCCTACATTGCATAGTCAGAGCTATTCTTAAGGCAAGGCTCGTAACAAGGTTGCTGTTATTGATTCAAATAAACATTGAATTTATATTGGACATATTATAATGTAAATTCTGTTACAATCACTTAATTTCTATTATGTACGTAGTACTTACCTACTTGAAACAAAGCAAGCCTTTAATTTTTTCAAAGTCAAAGTCAAAGCATTTATTTCAATTAGACCATTACAGGCACTTTTGAAAGTCAACAAAAACAAAATAAAACGCGAAGCTACAGTCCCAGTCACAAGGCATAATAACTTGTGAAAGTACTGTAGTTGCCCATTCCGTAGCGTAGATCTCTATGCAGAAGAACGGGCAAGAAACTCCATGGACACTCTTTTAAATCAAAATATGTTACAAAATCTTGGTTACATCATTCATGTCAAGAATTACAAATATGTGAGAACAATGTAGAAATACGGGCAAGTTAAGAGCGTCCAGAGTACAAGATTAAATCAGTAATAAAAAAATAAAGTAATTAAAATAAACCGTGGCAGCTAAGAGATGACCAGTCACAACTGACAGCGCCCGTTCACGAACATGACGCATGTATCAGCCATCATTCAACTCAACCATTTTGAAGGGAACTAAACGACCCGACACACCCGCCACCATCAGCGTGCCATTTAAGTGAGCATGACATTCACTCAACCACCAGGGTAATTTCGCGTCAATGAAATATTTAGGTACTCATTAAATGGTGGCTTTACAGTACATGGTACTCACACATGTGCTATGCAATTATATAATACTAAGAGATTGAATCTATACAATGCAAATATATTTTTACAATCTTCTGCAGCTTTCACAATAACTTCACTTTCTAATTCTGATGATTCCGATTGCCCCTATGGTTGTGAAGCAGGACCAGCATTGAGCCAAGCATTTTTATCATCAATATAATCCCCCAACTTATAATATGCTTGCCTACATAGTGTGCGTTTTATGCAAGATTTAAATTTCGTTTCATTCAGTTGTAGAATGTGGGGAGGTATTTTATTGTAACATTTTAAACAGTACCCCATGAAAGATGAGTCTACTTTAGCTAACCTGAAACCTGGCTGAACTAGTTGGTCTCTGTTTCTAGTATTATAGTGGTGCCGGTCACCTCTTTTACTAAATAAATGCAGATTTTTTCTAACGTACATGACGTTTTCATAGATGTATTGACAAGGTACCGTCATGATGTTAATTTCCTTGAACAGTTCTCTTAGAGAATCGCGCCTACGTAGATTATATATGGCTCTGATAGCTCTTTTCTGCAGAATAAATATAGACTCGATGTCTGCAGCCCGTCCCCATAGTAAAATACCATATGACATAATACTATGAAAATAACTAAAATACACTATCCTCGCGGTATCTACATCAGTAAATTGACGGATTTTTCTGACAGCATATGCTGCTGAACTTAGCCGTCCTGCAAGAGATGTTAAATGAGGACCCCATTGTAGCCTTGAGTCGAGCGTGATCCCCAAGAAAACAGTTTCATCGACAAATTCAAGTTTCTCTTGATTCAATACTATGTCACAGTCACTGCTTTTGACATTTGGTAGAGAAAATCTTATGCACTTAGTTTTTTTCCCATTTAATACTAAATTATTTGCGGTAAACCATTTATGGACCTGCATTAGAGCGTTATTTACATCGTCAAGGTTTGTTGCACGTCTGTTTATCTTAAATATTAACGAAGTATCGTCCGCAAACAACACCATTTGTGGTTGGTTTTTAAATAAATGGGGAAGGTCATTAATATACAGGGTGTAACGGAAAGGGTATATACATCCTTAAGGGTGTGCTACAGACCATCAAACTGAACATGTTTCTCAACATAAAAAAATTTTTGCAGCAAAATAAAATATCAGCTGCCTATACATTTGGGTCGAATAGGTATTGTAATTTTCTATGGGGCAGCAGATATATTTTTTGCTGAAAAACATGTTTTATGATGAGAAACCTGTTCAGTTTGATGGTCTGTAGCACACCCTTAAGGATGTATATACCCTTTCCGTTACACCCGTTCACCCCGTTACTAAAAAGAGGAAAGGACCCAATATCGAACCTTGTGGTACACCCATTTTTACTTTCAGAGCCATTGAATTTACACCATTTACCTGTACTTGCTGCTGTCTATCATTTAAATACGATTTTACTAAACTGAGCGCAAGTTTACCTAAGCCGTAATGCTCAAGTTTCAAGAGCAAGGTTTGGTGATTTACGCAATCAAATGCCTTCGAGAGGTCACAGAAGATTCCTATGGCATCTTGTGCCTCTTCCCACGCAGTATATATGTGTTTTAATAAAGTGACACCGGCGTCAGTTGTACAACGTCCCTTGGTGAAACCATACTGTTTCTCGTGTAAGATTTTGTTGGTGTTGAAGTGGGTGAGCATTTGATTAAGCATTACCTTTTCAAACACCTTGCTGAAAACCGGCAGCACGGATACGGGTCTATAATTATTCGTATCTTTACTATCCCCAGATTTGAAAAGTGGTATTACCTTGCTGTATTTCATAAGGTCTGGGAAGACCCCTTGGTCCACACACAAATTAAAAATTAAAGCCAAGTACGGTGCTATAGTGTCAATAATAGCTTGACACACTTTAATAGACAATCCCCATAGATCTTCTGTTAATTTGATTTTGATTTCCTTAAAAGCTTTAATGACTGCTATGGGGTTTATATGCTTAAATTGAAACTCAACCGGGCATGCTGAAACGTTCGCTTTTAATAAATCAATAGAAAGCAAGGGTGAGGAATTTAAGGTTTCGGTAGTTTTAAGTGGGATATTGGTAAAGAAATCTACAAATTCTTGAGCTACTTCGTTTTTAGAGCTTAGAAGACCACGTGAAGTCTCTAGTCTGATATCATTATTATATTTTTTATTTCTATTGGATTCACTATTGATAATTTTCCAAACCGTCTTTATTTTGTTATCGGCGGACTTAATCTTGTTGCTAATGAATAGGGCTTTGGCTACTTTGCAAGTGTTTTTAAAGATTTTTGAATAGGTTGCAACATATTTATTAAAAGTTTCCGAGTTGATGTAAGGCTTAAGGCCGTACAACTCAAACAATCGCTCCCTACTTATCCTAATACCCTTAGTGGCCCAGTCACTGAACATAAACTTAGGGTAAATAGATTTTGTTTTCATTTTTAATGTATTATTGAACTCTACGTGAACTACCGAAAAGAATTCCTCATAAAATTGATTTGCATTTTCAATTATATGGCCCGGAATGCCTAAATTACTAATTAAGTTATTATTAAATTTATTCAAATTGCTGGGCGTTATTTGTCTAGAGTTTATCTGGATTTTTTGTAATGGTGTGTAGGACTCGAAAACAACGGTTTGCCCACTGTGATCAGAAGGGAGGTAATTTACAATTGATTTATCTAAGTAGTCGCAACAACAAAAAACATTATCAATACATGTAGCAGTATTCGTAGTAATTCGGGTTGGTTCCGAAAACACGTTTAGCAAATTAAATGATTTAAAAAGGTGTAATAATCTACTAGTATTAGAATTTTTGTCTAAAATATTAATATTAAAGTCACCACAGATAACCAGAGATTTTTTACCTGTTGCAAGTTTTGCTAAAGCATCTTCCATTACTGACTCAAATAAGGAGTAGTTTTGATAATTTGGGGGTCTGTATACGCACACTATTATATGCTTATCCAGCTCAACACAGTTAAATCACCTTATTATACCCGAGCAACACGGCTTCGTTAAATCCAAATCGACTACCACAAACTTAATCGTTTTCACACAATTTTTGTTTGAAAGGATGGACTTGCGCACGCAGGTTGATGCTGTATACACTGATTTTCAGAAAGCTTTTGACAAGGTGGACCATAAATTGCTTCTCGATAAAATCGCTTTCAACGGCATAAGAGGCAATTTACTCCGATGGTTTACTTCATATATATTTCACAGGACACAAAAGGTTGTTATCAATGGATTCGAGTCTGATTATGTGGTCGTTGAATCGGGTGTGCCCCAAGGATCTGTTTTAGGCCCATTGCTCTTTATCCTGTTTATAAACGACATAAAATCTTGCATAGTCAACTCGGAATTCCTTATGTACTATCACGGCCATTGCCGCCTGACCATTTAAAAATTTTTTCGCATAAATCGTGCGTCGGCGGCAAACCACGCCCCCTTACACTTTTTCGCCTATTAGGAAAGCGCTATCGCAATTAGTTGCAACCTGCACTGCGCAGCTTAGTGACGCATCACGTGTAATGTTTTTGTGAATTTTACGTACGAACTATTTGACTTTGGCGCGCTTACCGGACCTTTTGCATATTGACCATTGCTCTGTTTACCTGACCCTTGATTGCCTAAACGTTGACCTGTGCGCGAATATTGGACACAGACCTGTGCTGGAACATTTTTGTGCATAATGTCGTTCAGAAATCTCGTACGCGAAGAACGTAATCAAATAATAATTTTGCATGGACAAGGATTTAATATTAGTCAAATCGCTGAGCATAAATTATTATATTTAATGTTATGGTAAATTTTGCTGTTTTAAAATACCTTAATTTATAAATAAAACTTTATTAACGACAAAGTGCAGTTTAGCATCCAAGTGTTATTTTGTATAAGTAAGTAATTACTCTAGGTATATACCCTCTGTAATGGCACTCTCACTCTTTAATTTATTATCATAAAGGTAATTATGATAATATAATAAATTAAATATATTAATTAAATTTATTATCATAAAAGTAAATATGATAAAGAGTGCTACAAAAATAACCATTTAGCGGTATGGGGGTTGTTTTATTAAAATTAGTCGGATTATAACCGTTTGACGTTTGTTTACCTTTTATTTTTTGGTCCAGCGAGTAGGGTATAGTTTGTTTTACCACAATAAAAATAACATTAAAAAATATAAACGAATAAAAAATAAATATAAAAAAAAACATAGGTAATGGAAATAAACATAACTAAACGAGAAAGCAGCAGAAAAAATATTCTTAGTTTTTAAACTTGACTAAGCTATTACTTACATATACCTTTTATGAGCGTGGTATGTATTGGTATGTATTGTTTATTTTTCATAGAAATTTGTTCAAGCACACCTGAATGCTTGTGTTTTATGTGGTCGGCTTTTACTTTGTAGTAATCATCATTAATAAATGCGCTGGTATACATTGTTTTACACTTGAGACACACTCCTGAAATCATAAATACTAGAGTGAACAATTAGTGCTAATTAATTGTCCGTGAACCTATACAGTCTTATTACAAAAAACTAAATAAACCTTGGTTTAAACCTGGACTATCAAGTCCAGGCTTATCTGCAGAACCATGGTCTAAATTTGTTCGTATTACAAAACCTAAATAAACCATGGACTTCTTAGTACCATCATTTGAACCATTGTTTAAATAGCAACCACAGATTAATACAAATATCATTCGTTCACCATGATATCATTCGATTCCAACGTTCCGTATGCCTAGAAAAGAAAACATTTTGATGGTATACTAATGATTAGATGACGTTTAGGAGTGTTTAAAATATAGAGACCGTGTTATTTTGCATGGATATAAACATTATTTAGTTATTTTGTCGATTGCAGTTTTGTTTAAGCTCATGACTTAATGTCGTATTAATTTCTAAAAATACATTTCAGTACCTGTAACGGAACGTAACATTCTCGAGTGATATATGAAACCATAACTTTAAACAAAACCATCGCAAGGTGAACAAAGTTTATTTAGGTTTGGAATTTTTAAGTCTTTATTAGAACAATTGCCTCTTTGTTAACTTTCTTTAGTACTTTTAATAATTTGAAGAGCCAGAAAGCCGCTTGTATTTCGGGAGACACAGGGCATCCTTGAGCATTTTTGAATAAATCTTCTCTTTTTAGGTCCACTATTTTCGTTTCGAACAACTCAGCGACTTCAATATCCTCATTATCAATTAAATCGACCATGTTAATATCCATTTTCGAGAAAAAACAACACAACACAGTGAAAAAGATGATTTAACCTAAAAGAGAAACTTCGACACATCCGATTTAGTGATTTAAACCATCGTTAAACTAGGGGTCGCCGAGGTTTAGCGTTAGACCATGAAATAGTCTATGGTTTATCGCAAAACCACGATTTGTAATACCATTTTTGTTAAAACCGTAGTTTATCGAAGTTTAAACCAGGGTTTTTAGTTAAACCGCTTTTTGTAATAAGACGGTTATTGTTTGCGCGCAGGTAGAAGTGAGTCTTGGACCTGGGTTGTAAAACACGTGCGTTCGTTTTTGACCGCGTTAGGAAAGTGATGTCCAAGATGACTTGAACGAATTTTAAATTAATACGTACAGCGCTGATTTTATTATATTCTGTTAAACATCTCACAAAAGCACTTTCATATTGTTGTCTATAGTACCATATTTCGATTTCTATACTACCGATGAAGGTTAACAATCGATTACTGCGTAACAATTAAAATATCTATGTATACTTAAATCAACATTCTCTCTTCTTCAACCTTTGACCACCCAATGCTGAGTGAAGGTCTCTTCCAAATCTCTCCACTTTTGGCGGTTATGTGTTATGGCTATCCAGTTTCTTCCGGCCACTTTAATGAGATTATCTGTCCACCTAGTCGGTTGTCTTCCCACATTCCTCCGTCCCGTCCGTGGTCTCCACTCCAGCATTTTCTTCCCCCATCTTCCATCCAGTCTACGGCATATATGGCCCGCCCACTTCCACTTTTCTTTTGCTATCACTTCCGCTATGTCCGTGAGTCTCGTTCGTCTCCGTATTTCGGTATTTTTCACCCGATCATAGAGGGAGATGCCGAACATGCCTCGTTCCTAGCTCTCTGCGTGACTTGCATGCGTTGGATAGTGTGTTTGGTGAGCGTCCAAGTTTCAGCCCTATATTTCATGACTGGGAGGACACACTGCTCGAACATGAGACGCTTTAAATTTATGGGCACCCGCTTCTACTTGAGTACGTCGAACAGCTTACCGAAAGCACCCCACCCTAGTTAAATACGGCGCTTGATTTCGCGGTCTTGTCCGTTCATCGCTATACTCAAAGTCTGTCCTAAGTATACGTACTCCTTCAGTTTTCCTATTTGCTGGCCATTCACAAGAATATTTTCAATGTCGTCGTCATAGCCCATGATTTTTGTTTTTGCGGCGTTCATTTTTAGACCGACATTGAGTGACAATTCATACAGTTCTTGCACCATGGCCTGCAGATCCTGCACGTTGCTGGCAAAAACGACAATATCGTCGGCAAAGCGCAGATGGGTCAACCTCTCACCATTAATGTTTAAGCTTCTATTAGACCAGTCGAGAAGCTTAAATACATCTTCCAAGCAGGCTGTGAAGAGTTTAGGTGATATTGTATCTCCTTGTCTCACCCCTCTTTTAACGCGTACTAGGTTCGTGAGCTCGTGGAGTTTGACTTGTAAGGTAGCCGCACGGTATACTTCCTTAATTGCGTCTACATATCTGGTGTCTACCTGACATCGTTTCAGCGAGTGAATGACTGCCCAGTGTTCAACCGAGTCAAACGCTTTTTCGTAGTCGATGAACGCTAACACTATAGGTCGGTTATACTCGTTGCACTTCTCAATTATTTGTCGTACTGTGAAGATGTGGTCTACTGTTGAGAACCCACTCCTGAAACCTGCCTGTTCCACTGGTTGTGCTGAGTCTAGTCTGGTGGTAAGACGGTTTGTGAAGACTTTGGTGAAAAGTTTGTATATGTGGCTAAGTAATGAAATGGGTCGGTAGTTGCTCAGCTTGGTGTTGTCCCCCTTCTTATGTAAAAGTATGACGACCGCATTTTTCCATAATTCTGGAGTTGTCCCCCCGAATAGCACTTTATTATAGAGTACTTGCAGTTGTTTGAGGACTGGTCGACCCCCAAGGAGAAGTTGTTCGTAAAATACCTAAATTACCGTAAAGCCGAAATGTAAGAGGGCTCTTAAGTACTGCTTTGATGTCACGTGCGAACTCGGAGTACTTTCTCGCACACACACGCACTATCTGTTTCAATTTCGTTAGTTAGTTTTAAAGAAAAAATATGCTTACCATTTTTAAGGCGCAGATATACGACTTTTAATGATTTTAAATTGAAGATCACGTCAATACTTCTTGTCTTATTTCTTTGAAAAAAATATATGTTATACTTGACAATTTTCTTTATAAATTGATATGTGAGTATGAAATTATATTTTTATAACATAGTGTAATTAATTTGTAAATTCATGTCTAACGCGGACGAAAAAACGACAATAACGCAAAAACTATCGGACGTTTTTGCATGAAACTTTGACCATCTGAAAGACAATTTAAAAACCCATATTTTAGTATACGGCTTTTATTTATATTGTGCTTGATAAATCAAGGTGGGTTGTTTTTCGAATAATCTTGGTGCGCGTTGAAGCGTTACGCATGCTCCTTTTACTCGCTCAAGGTCGCGGGCACGTAATGTCGCCTTAAGTATTTTGTTGGCTTATAATAAAAGACAATCTTTTTACCCGTCTGCCAAGAAAATGTTTAGGTATTTCGCGCGTAGTAATCTTGTACAGCCCTCGCCAAACTTTGTCTAGCCTTTGCATTGCGCGCAATGCTAAGCGGCTAGTTTCGGGGCGGTCACAAAGTTTGGCAAGGGCTGTATGTTTGTAAATTTCTTTAACTCGTATCTTCCAAACGGCTGGATATATTGCGACAGTTAAGGTAAGTATTGTTAGATACGTATTAAAACCCAAGTGTCTTTAGATAGGTGTTTTAAAAATAAAACAAAGTGCTAAATTGTAAGTGGTTAATAAAATTAATACTTAAACCAAACCCATTCAATAGGGTATCAAAATGAAGGAAATTATAAGGAGATTACAAACATAAATATATATAAGTCATATGCTTAAATCTAAGGAGGAACAATAAATTGGTAATCAATGGATTTAAATAGTTTGTTGGTTGTTTATAAAAGGTAATAAAGGGTTTGAGGAGACGATTCCAACAATGTAATCAACTAAAATATTTATTTTAGCTCAATCTCAGATTTTATATTACCAACTGCATCAAAATCAGACTGCTTGAAAGCTTTTTTAGAACTGTTTTATCGTTTTTTGCGATCAGCTTTTTAGATTATGAGTCAGTTTTTCTGGTAATGAAGCCACTACTTCTTCTTCTACTTCTTTGTTTATTTTATTAAGTTGATAAAACTAATAAACCTTTAAAAATAGTATTTTACTTTTTAATTAATGCCTAACCGATAATTATAATGGGATTTATCAAATCAAAGTTCTAGTTAGAATAAATACTTCCTTTAATAGTAAGAATAAGCAGTTTTAGTAAAATACCAAAAATCGTTGTCAGTTATATTTTGTTGTGAGATGAGCTATCTCAGAACAAAATATAACTGACAACGATTTTTTCCCAGATCTATTCATAATATAATAGGTAATAGCAGTAGCTTGAAAATAACAATAAATCTCGTTCGGCGCGTGCGCCGCCGTGTCGTAAACTGTGCGCTCGGCCGGCCGCCGTTCTTGTCTTTCATTCGTCACTCAAGTTCAATGGGGCGGGGCTAGAGAGCGCTTATATTTATTGAGTGCAAGCAAAAATGAATCTAGTGGTGGTCAGGCGGAAGTGTCCCCGATAGTACGCCGATGACATTAAAATCTATAAGGCTTGTGCGAACTCCCAGGATTGTTTGCTACTACAAGAGGACTTATGCAGACTCTCACAATACTGTCTGGTCAATAAACTTCATCTTAGTCTTCCAAAATGTCACTTCATTTCTTTCACAAAGAACAAAAATACTATTAACTTCCCATACACCTTGAACGACAGACAATTGAAAAAAACTGAGTGCACACGTGATCTTGGTGTACTACTTGATTGCAAATTACATTTAGACACCCATATCGACAAAATAATTAATAAAGCCTTTCAGATGTATGGTTTTGTCATGCGGTCTTGTAAAGACTTCAAAAAGCCTTCTACTTTTCTCTTCTTATATAAAACACTAGTCCGTTCACAGTTGGAATACGCGGTACCCATCTGGTGCCCGTATTATGATAAATATAAGCAAGCAATAGAAATGGTTCAGAAAAAATTTCTTCGTGCCACGCATTACAGGTGCTTCCGTACAAGGATTCCCTATACAGATTTGTTAAAGCATTATGAAGTATTGAGCTTGGATTCCAGACGTTCATTGATCATGGTTGTGATGCTGTACGGCATATGCAATAACAAATTTAATTGTACTGAGCTGTCGAATAGATTGTGTTACGTAGTACCAAGAACTGTTGTTCGGCGGGAGGTGCGCGCACCTCGACTATTCTACACTGCGCGATGTAGAACGAAGGCTGGGGTGCGAGCTCCTCTCCGCCGACTTCTAGAAACATATAACTCACAGTTTATTGATTTTGATATTTTCGCGCTGTCGCAATCTAAATTTAAAAGAATGGTCTCAGAATTTCTTGCAAGTCAGCCATAAGACGGATGCCCTTGTCATCCGCTTCCTTCGCTTCGTGTATAGTGTTTTTCTTAATTTTTTTTTTCTTTTCTTTTCATTTAACATGCGTTCGTTTTCATACTCCGATGTCATTTCGTGGACAATAGTGTGGGTTATACGTTTTTTCGACTAAAATATCACTACTTTTTGTAAATGTTATAATGTATAACTGTTTTTTGTCCCAAATAAATAAAATAAAATAAAACACAAGACAGCTCAATATTATGCTCAACCGATAGATCAACAATATCGCTTCGACACTTAAATTTAATACAATTTTTAACTAAGATTAATGAACCCCCACGCATTTTCTATTTTCGGTTAAAGCAACTGCCCACACTGTAATTTTCGTAATTAATTAGCATTTCATAGTCTCCTAACCAGTGTTCAGTGAAACAAACAATTTCAAACTTTGTTTTTTCTAAAAATAATTCAATCTCTAATTGCTTTGAAGAGAAACCTTGAATGTTTTGATGGAATAATTGCAAGGAATTCTGCTTAGCCCCTTTTTTACATTTAGCTATTTGATAGCGAGAAGGTATAGTGCTACTGGTATCTTCTTTTGTCTTATTAACTAGTTTAAATGAACATCCGGAGTGAGCCCCAAGACTCCTGTGCCACCAGATAACAAGCTCCTATCACTAATACACCCTAATTGAGAATTTTCCATGCTCACACATGGAACCTCCTCAGCATAAAAATTGTAAACAGAATCATTTAATACCTATAAACCAATTGATTTTGAAACCTTTTTAAAGTGGAAGGATTATTTTATAGAAAACCTCTTGAACAAAATGCTGTAAACAAGTAGACAGAAGCATTTTATTATATGTTCTTAATTATGCTTCACTGAGGCTCGCTGAAAATGTAATTAAAATTACCGGGAAAATATTTTTTGTAGACCTGCTATTTAGTTTGATGAATTATACGACATCTAGGGCCATATTCCATTACTAACTAGTAAGTAGTCACGACACTTTTATTCTTACATTAGCTACTCAGCAATAGATGGCGCTGCAAACATACGTTGTCTATTCACTAATAGATGGCAGCACAAGACGAGAGTATCCATGAATTAGAGGTAAATTAGTTCAAATTACTTATTTAAGTTCTTCCAAGGCAAGGCAATGTATAGTAAGAATTTCTGGACACAAGTATTACTATTACATTGGCATTGATTGGCAGTTCGGTATTTTACGTAACATCATTAGCTGCCTACCCTTTCCCCAACTATGTTGGAGTCAGCTTCAAGTCTAACCGGTACAGTACTTTCACAAGTTATTGTGCGTTGTGACTGGGACTGTAACTTCGCGTTTTTTTCTGTTTTTAGGGTTCCGTACCCAAAGGGACAAACGGGACCCTATTGAGACTTCGCTGTCCGTCCGTCCGTCTGCCACCCGGCTGTATCTCATGAACCGTCATAATTAGCCAGTTGAAATTTCTACAGATTATGTAGCTATTTCTGTTGACGCTATAATTATGTAGCTATTGCTAGCTATGAGTAGCGAGCGATGCGCGCTCGGAAACGGACGCGTTTGCGCTACACGCCACGAATATTATATTCACGATTTACGCAGCGGTAACCGTTGCCTGATTTTGTACGCAATGGCTACGAAGCAGCTCATTGCCAACGAGCTTTTGGCATTCGTCAAGCATGCCATCGATTACATGGACGAGGTCAGCATCTTGCAGATCTGCAAGTCCTATTTCAAAGAGGAAGAAGTATGCAGTGCCAAGTTGCTGTTATTTCAGTCACTCGACCAAGTCGGACAGATGCCATCTCGCCGGAGGGATGGTGGCGAGAAGAGTCTGCAGGACATCATCGACTTACTGAAGAGGACCGATCCGGATGACGTGCCAGATTCTGTGGCGAATGAGCTGCACAAGCTGCCTCCTGTCACTTTCGACCACGTCGATGTCACCAGGCTGCTGAAGGACATCACGTCTCTGAAGGTGAGCCAGGCTGAGATGAAGTCCAAGTTGGAGTCATCAGATGTTATCATTGGTGAATTGCGAGCCGAAGTAGCGTTGTTGCGCAATGCTATTCCTGCAAGTGGACCACCGGAAGGCTCCAACGTAAACCTACGTCGCGGGGCACAAAATGCTTCTGTTTGCAGTTTTCAGTCGGCAAGTGAATCAACGTCATCGGCTGTCAAGAATGCAAGCGTTGCATCGTGTTCCGCTGATAGCGTCGTACCCGCCGGGGAGGCGACGCGTGTTATAGGTACCATCGACCCCCAAATGTGCCTATTCTGTAATTGTCGCCAAGACGAAACCTGCTGTGTCGCAAACAAAACGACAAGCAGAAAAATCAAAAGGGGGAAAGCAGAGTCGCTCAGCAACGAGCGCGACTAAGGACGCTGTGATGGACCACGAACAGCAGGTTCCAACGAAGAACACATGCGATGGGGATGGCTTCATCAAGGTGGAGAGAAAGAAGAGGAAGCCTACGTATCGCAATCAGTGTGGGACGGCGCCGGCAGGATCGAACATGCTGCTACGTCCGCAGTACCGACGACGCAGCTGTACGTGTCCCGTTTGCACCACTCTACGAAGACTGAGGACATCGTAGAGTACATACGGGTCAAGACCAACTGGACCTTGAGGGTGGAAAAGCTGGAGGCGCGCCATAACACCAATTTCAAGTCGCTTGTGGTGCGCGTTCCGACTCACCATTTGGTGACCTTCCTCAAGGAAGTGTTTTGGCCGAAAGGTGTGCTGTATCGGCGTTTCCGCGGCCAGCTACGTGACACCTCGCAGCGTAACACGAGGCCGTCACTTCGTGTGCAGTAGTTGTTATTTTTGTATAAAGTATTTATTAGTTTGTAGTTATTGTTTTTTATACTTATATATTATGTATTGTGTTTTATGGACCCTAGTTGCCTGAAATAAATGATATTGTATTGTATAACAACAAATACTAAAATCAGAATAAAATAAATAGTTAAGGGGGCTCCCATACAAAAGGTGTTTTTTTTGCTTGTTTTTAGGGTTCCGTACCCAAAGGGTCAGTCAAACGGGATCCTATTACTGAGGCTTCGCTGTCCGTCCGTCTGTCACCAGACTGTATCTCATGAACCGTGATAGATAGCCATAGCCAGTTGAAATTTCTACAGATTATGCCGGTTTTTGACTTTCAAAAGTGCCTGTAATGGTCTAATTGAAATAAATGCTTTGAGTTTGAGTTTGAGAACCCGATGCAGCTGTTATGATAGTAGCATTAGCAGTTCGGTATTTTACCTAACATTATCCTACTAATATTATAAATGCGAAAGTTTGTGTTTGATAAAATAACTGTCAATGAAAATAAAAGTTTTGTGGTGGAATTTGGTTTAAAATATATTGATTTAAAAATACCGATAATCTATAATTATCAATCAGTAGGTTTTTAATGATTCAGGTAATAGGTAATGATTTGGTTAATAGGTTCAAAGCTTCAATAAAATCGTAGCCACCAACTACCCCCTCCCCAACGAACGCGTGTTAATATTAATTAACTTTTCACACCAAGATCACCCAGCCCGAAATTAAAAACAAATTAAATATCATACACTCAATCAAGTCGATAGCACCCTCTCTGTCTACCCCCTCTCGGCTAATTGGCATGCGACTAATCCTTGCCACGCGACGAACTACAAAGAAACTAATTTATATGACGCATGACGTTTTAAAATGTGTGGCGTGAGGTTGACAAGTGATTGGGTCGTGGATAATAAGTGTAAGACTAGCTGACCCGCACAACTTCGTCTGCGACACTCTCAAAAGGAATACATTTTCAACATTGGTGGTCTGCTCCTAATAGCCGTAGCGTGATGTTATAGAGCCTTTCCTTTTTATATATAGCATTCCTCGATAAATGGGCCTTCCAACACTAAAATAATTACTTACAATTCGAACCAGAAGTTCCTGAGATTAGCTCGTTCAACCAGACAAACAAACTCTAAATAATATGAAATTATATTTCTAACATTTCGCCAGCGACTTCGTCCGCAAAAATTGTGATATAATATAGCTTATGTTACTCGGTAAAGATGTAGCTTACTAATGTTGAAAGATTTTTTTAAATCGATCGAGTAGTTTTTAAGTTAAATTGTAACAAACAAACAATCAAATCTATCCTCTTTAAACTATTACTTAAAATTAGTATAAGTAATAAGTATAACAATAGATAGATGTAAAACAATGATCAGTAAAACGGAGGAGCGGCGTAAGCAGCGTGCTTGTGGCTAAATAATAACGGCCGCAAGCCACTTACACAAAAAACAAAAAATGCATAATATAAAATATGTTAAAAAAAAACCCTGTCCGATTCGAAAGGGGCATATTGGTATACCAATGAAAATCAGTCCACAATTGGTCGAAAAATCCGTGAACAAGGAAAAAAAACACAAGGAGTCGAATTTAGAACCGGAGGAGGTTCTGAATTCGACTGCTTGTGTTTTTTTTTTTGGAAGTCGGTTAAAATTAACATATTAATATTTCTAAATTTTTAAAACCCGATTTTTGTGCTCAAATTACCAATTTCCCTAAAATCTAGCAAACTTTTAAGACGTGAGAACACTGTCTTCGGCATTAATAAGTTCTATCGTCAGATGTTTGTTTTTGACGTCACTACCTGAGACGCGACCGGAGTGTTGTCCTGTATTGCCATGTCAGTTTCCTCATTTTACTATATTTATTTTTATTTTTGCCGGAGTATTTTTTTTACTTGCTATCCGAAAAGGACTACTTACACCGCACGCAAGCTTCTATCCAATGACAAAAGAATCACTGAAATTAGACCAAAAATCACGGAGAAATCGGTGAATTCGTACAAACTACGTGAAAAAAAAACTGATGCTGGTGGAATACATTACCATAACTCCTTTTTTAGAAGGTGGTTAAAAAGTATCACTGACTAGAAGAAGAGAAAGCCACCCCAGACTGCAAAAGATCGTATCTATCGTAACTTGTAGAGGCTCCTTCAATGCTTCAACTTAAAGATATTTAATTAAACAGTGACATTTAACCTCATTATACAATCTCTTTTCAAGACAACAATACAGACTCACAATTACATTATAATTATCGCTTTAAACTTCTATATCAAACGTATGTGTACCCATATTAAACAGACCTAGCCATACTAATTTTGTCTTAAACATTAGAGCTCAACTTATGTTGGTACAATATTATACTTTGACAAAATCTTGTTTTACGCTAGACGTGGTTTCACAGTCGCTTAGACTTTACCATGTTAGTTTTTACCGTTTGAAACTATATTTGCCAAACAAAATTGAACTGTATTGTCGGTAGTTAAGATGCAAATGTGTGTTTTAAGAGCTGTAAATGTAAGTTGGCACTCTCGTCCTAAGGCAAAATGTTCTTGAGATAGAAATCTTATAAAGGAAACGTCTTTTTCAGTTTCCCATTGTCTACAATTACTTGGCTTTGTGATCTCGACTATATGTTTGTCTCTTTCTAACACGGAAACTAACGTATTTTGCTATCTCTTTCTGTCGCACTTTGAAAATCCAATTTGAGATTTCCGTTCGCATCTGTGTTTTGTGGTTTTCTTTATTTTTAATTATTTCTTTTTTTATGTCGAGTTGTTTTTATCCGATTGTGGAGAAGTAGTGTGTTGTGTTTTGTTTTGTTGCGTCTTTTCTTTACAACATTGCTCTAAGTACTTTAAATCGAAGTTTTTGTAGGCGCAAGTTTGATGTTATCTTCTCTGTATACAAGGTGTTGTTTGCATCCCCGTTAGAATTCACAAGGTGGTCACAAAAGACATAAATAATCAATAAAATTTCGGCACCTAGTTAATTATAAATAAACGCTGATTTTTTTGGTTGTTTAAGTTTGTCAGTATTTCAGAATAATCCCCTGGTAATTAAGGGACTTAGAAATTATCGAATAAACGTTTGAGATAACAGGTTAGGTTTGAGGTACAAACATGTACGTGTGGAAGCGCGATTATTGGACGAGTAGCTATCAGACAGGCCGCGTTAAAACACCGGTGGTTCAAACTTACCGTTTTCTGTAAATAAGAAAAGAAAATTACCCACCCATTTTATTATTGATTCGGGTCGAGAATCATTAGCATAGTTACCTCCTTGAATTTGACGAGGATGCATAACAACACCTTGTAAAAGTATTGATAGTCTAGTGGTGTGATCGTCGGACTGCCAAATCATAGGTCTTGAGTTCGAACCCAAGGCACGCACCCCTGATTTTCTAATTCATGTGTTGAAGGGACACATTGTGAGGAAACCCGCATGCCTGAGAGATGTTTCTCGACGGCAAGTACAGCCTAGTCAGAGGCCCATGGCCGTCTTAAAAACTATGACACCTGGTTATGCGCTAAACACAAGAAAAAGAAGCAAACAATGAATGGAAACTTGGCGTATGTACGCACTTTACAATACCGTCTAAACAGTAAGAATGTCAAGGAAAAAGACACTTTTGATTGCTACTGCTAATACATTAAAGGTCAAGAAATAATTCAATCCGAAAAGGTCAGATAGCAGCGCAACTGTAAAAAAAACTGTTTATACTTAGTTGTCATGGTAAACGAATGGAGTTTTTTTAATTGGTAGATTTGTGTGACGGGAGTAACATTTATAAGATGGTGGATTTTTTTTAACAAAAAATCAAGATATAAAAAGAAAACTTTACGCCACTCCAGTAATTTCTCGTGTATCGTGGGTACACAAACAGCCAGACCCGGAACAACAAATAGGCCTTACAGATATTTGTTGCGTGCGGGGATCGAACCCGCGACACGCAGCGCAGCAGTCAATCGCCTAACCACTGCGCCAACCGTGCCGTCGATATTACTGACAGGACTCAATGTGACGTACTCAAAACACTGCTGATGGATGTATTGAATAATACGGGGATCGTAGAGGTATTTAAAGTGAAGATATAATAGAAGAAGATAAGTTGCTGACACCAACCCGATATAAAATACAATTGAACAGTAACTTAACGAAGAAGACGAACATCTCATTAATAATACAAGGTGTTGTTTTGCATGCTCGTCAAATTCTAGAAGGTGACTATGCTAATGATTCTCGTCCCGAATCAATAATAAAATGGGAAGGTAATTTTCCTTCTTTTTACGAAAATCGGAAAATGTGAACCACCCGTGATTTAAAAGCGGGCCGTCTGATTCTCGCCCTATAACCGCGCTTTCACACATACAAAGAATCCCAAACGTTTATTAGATATTTCTTATTCCCTAAACCTCATTAAGGGGGTTATTCGGAAATTTTGACAATAGGTACTTAAACAACAAAAAAAAATCACCTTTTATTAATAATTAACTAGGTACTAGATTATTCATGTCTTCTGAGACATCCTCCAGAATTGTGACGAGGATGCAAAACAACAGCTTGTATAAATATCTCTTCGCACCAAAAAGAAATAAATTCCGTCGTCAAGAAAGAGGTATCTGAAGCACTCTCAAAGTAAGAAATAATTTGAATGCAGAAGATATAACTGAAGGGCAGCGGCGGCGTTATGTGTTGCAACTGATAGATGACCCCAACACTTTCACTGGGCGTAGGGGTGACACTCTGCTCGATATCGTTTTAGTTGAAGTAATAGTGAGACAGGTTTTGCTAGTTAGAGAAAGAAAAAAGAAATTAATTATAAAATTAAAAAAAACCCCGACGCAAAAAATCAAAACAAAAATAAATTAATCCAAGCGTCGCACAGTATAATATTTTGAGAAACTAGACGGACAAAAGTCAATTTAGGAACATGTCTTAAATTATCCTTTTAACGGAATAAATTCAAAGCTAATAAGTCATACTACAATCTAGTACATTTTCTGGAAATCCTCGCGAAACAATAGCAGGTTTAAACGGGTCGGGACGGCCGGCTACCTGAGCCACACCGACCGACCGCTCGCTGCTACTATTTAATTCGTCTGAGTTCGCTCGATGAATACGCTGTGTTTCTGTGTGCTAGTGGTGATTTTGTGTTGTTATCGTTTTTTTGGGACTTTCAAGGTAAATTTTCATATATTATTTTGTTAGTATGTATATTAGTTTAATCATAAATAATAAATTAACAGAGTAAGGTTTTTATTTGATCATAAAAAGTTGTACCTTAGTTTCATCTAGGGTTTTAGTTAGTTTCCCTGCATTTCCCCGTGCATTGAGTATATTTTTCTGAAAGGTACATTTATATTCTACAAGAAAATTGTTCATTTGCTTGCGCAAGTTTGCGACACTCATACAACATTTTCTTATTTTCAGAATGACTTCGCATATTTCTCGTCGTTCGTTTTTTGACGTTTGGTTTGCTAACGCCAAAGAATCAAGACCAGATGCTTTGTTGCATTATATCTTACGAGAACTTGGTGTCCAGTCCATTACGGATGATATTCTGAAGAGTTTAAAAGCAACAATCAGTAGAGTTAGTCAAAAAATTGACGAAAAATGGTGGAAATCAGGAAGACATCGAGAACGCTTTCTGAAAACGAATTCTTCATGGTTGGAAGCGAATATTTCATTTACTGATATTGTCAGTGAAACTATCGTCGATGTTTCACTACCTGGAACAAGTAACCGGGCCGGAAGACCACCGAAAGACTTTGAATTATCCAGTGAAAAAACAAAGAGACGGCGAATTCGTCATCTTCTTGAAACTACGTGTCCAGAAGAGATATCGATGGGAAACGAAATACAGCATCGCCAGTCGGGCAAAAGGGATTCAGCAGCTATTGTTAAGGAGCTTTGCCTGTTTTCACCTAGAAGAGGTACGGAAATTAAAAAAGCACGGATGTGTTTAATCAATCCAAAACAAGGTGGGCTTTCGAATGACCAAGCCCTGGCATTAATGGTTGATGCAAATTTGTCGACACTCCAATATGGCATCATACACGAGCAATCAAAATTGATTAAAAAAAATCTGTATGATTATAAAAAATCAGAGATTCTGGTGAATCTGAATCAGAATCTGAAGACTCGGATGAAAGTATTGAAGAATCCGACGAAGATTCTGAAGAATCTTAAAATTAAGTGTACTAAACTTTGTGTAGCATGTTATATTGTTAAATTATACGTCTAAAACTATCATTTTTTTTTTTTAATTTATTCATTTATATTTTACCACCTAATAATAATAATCATTTATTAACAGATCATACAATCCAATTTGTTAACACCATACAATCCAATTTCCTAATAACACGTAAATATGGGACAAAATAATTTTGTCCCGCTAGTTTTTCATAATATCACACTGCGCGTCGTAGCGTCGGGGGTCAATCAAAATCGGTTCATCCGTTTAGGAGCTGCGATGCCACAGACAGACTCACAGACACACACGTCAAATTTATAACACCTCTCTTTTTTGGTCGGGGCTTAAAAATTCAGGGTTTATTCGGCTAAATATAATACCTACCACGCCGGCCAGTTTCTGCAGAGCACAAGCTTGTGTGGAGATACTGGTGCACTCTCTCTACCTTCACTGGGTCCCATGGGACGGCAATCTGACACGACCGGAGAGAGATCAGCTGCAAGACCAACGGTTTAACGTGCGCACCGAGGCACGGGGGCATCATACCGCCAACTTCCAAACTCCGGGCCGTTACTGAGAAATTCCGAACGGAAAACCAAATGACACCTTACCCGACCCGAGAATCGAACCCAAGACCTGAAGCTCAACATTGCGAGGAGCGTTTTGTAAGACGCGTTAGATTTAAGCTTGCTTGCAGTTTTGCTGTGTGCTAAATTGTCGAAATAATTACTATTGTGCCTATCTGCCTGCCTTTTCCGAACTATGATGGGATCGGCTTCCAGTCCAACCAGATGCAGCACAATATCAGTATTTCACATCAAGCGACTGCCTATCAGAATTCTCAAAAGAATAGAACAGTTAGATTACACATTACAATACTTGTTGTATTGTAATGTGTAATCTAACTAAACAAACCTGTGGTTCTAACAGAGGATACCTTTCATCAATTTTATTCTTCATACCCTCTTTCAAGGAAAACACCACAGAGATCGAATTACACGAAATATAAAAGAAAGCAAAAATAAACATAATATTCGGTCTGAGGCAACCCTAAGCAGAATATCAGTGGCTGACCCCCGCTCCCGTTAAAAAGAAATAAAAAAGTAATAAAATGCAAGAGCACAATAAAAACCACAATAATAGAAGGGTTCCGTACGGTGTGAGGGACCCTAATTTTTGCGCGGAACCGTTTACGCCAGTGAGGAGTGTTTCCTTGAGGGATATTGCCAGTATTAGCATTTTTTGAGTTTTTTTTTGTCTTTTATTATGAGATGTGGGAATGTGGGAATGAGTTTCTGTCTTCGCGTATTCTTTGTAATAATATTTTAACTGCTGTGCCAAATTTTAGTTTTTTGCAGTTCTTCTTGTTTCTGTATCGTGTGGTGTGCCTCTGACTTGGCTTTACATGTCGTAGAGAAATATTTCTCAGGCACGCTGATTTCCTCATGATGTTCTCGTTCACCAAAGCAATGACATACAAATGAATACTGTCTATCTGACCTCCACAACCCAGTTAGTATTGGGTAATACGATACCCCTTCGTAAAATTGGTTTTCAGACTTTCGGGACACTTACTATGTAACGATTGTCAAAGATATACAAATTACAGCCGGGACCAATTTAACGGCTCAACGCGGTTTCTGAGGCTCGTGGCTAAATAATAACAGGCGCACGGGTCGATCAAACTCAAACTCAAAGCATTTATTTCAATTAAACCATTACAGGCACTTTTGAATCTCAAAAAAACAAAATAAATCGCGAAGCTACAGTCCCAGTCACAAGGCATAATAACTTGTGAAAGTACCGTAGTTGCCATTCCAAAGCTTAGATCTCTACCTATGGAGAAGAATGGGCAAGAAACTCCATGGACTCTCTTTTAAATCAAAATATGTAAAATTTTGGTTACACATTCATGTTAAGAATTACAAATATGTGAGAACGATGTAGAAATACGGGCAAGTTAAGAGCGTCCAGAGTAAAAGATTAAATCAGTAATTCAAGTAATGCAAATAAACCGTGGCAGCTAAGAGACGACCAGTCACAACTGACAGCGCCCGTCACGAACATGACGTTATGACGCGATCTTGAAGGTTAAGCTGCGCTTGCCAAGATCGGTCTGTGGATGGGTGACCATCATTATATACCGAGTTTCCTCCGTGCTTCGGAAAACACGCTAAGCCTCTGATCTCGCCTGTCATTTGTAGATCTTTGACTGTCGACTGTCGTTACAGGTAGTCAGTAGCCCGAAAGTCTGACAACCAGTCTTACCAAGAGGTATAGTGTTACCTGTACTAACTGGGTTGTGGAGGTAAGATAGGCAGTCGCTCCATGTAAAATACAGATATTCAGATACATCCGGTAAGACTGGAAGCCGACTCAAATAAAGTTGGGAAAAGGCTAGGCAGATGATGTGCTTTCTGAGGCACGGAGGAAACTCGATATATAATGGTCGGTCACCCGTCCTCGGACCAACCAAGGTAAGCACGGCTTAACCTAAATATCGACCCGAGCGGCTGTTATTGTTTATCCACGAGCTCTTTCCCGCGTCCCGATCATTGTCATCTAGACTAGCGAACAGAAACGTATCATGGCGCAAAAACGAGCTAATTTGGATCCTTTACCATCCCAAAACTGTTCAAAAGGTGGCTATTAAAAAGGTCGTTTAACGTGGCTCTTTGGCTCATAAAATAGTCGTGAGTGTACTGTGAGTGTGTATGTATGACGGTGCAGAGCGGCAAGTGTCTCAAAGTCGATGTTCTCTGCGTGGCTACTAGCTGAGTGCGCGCTATAAGTGAAACAGGGGCGAACTTAGGAAGTGACATTACAGTATATATAGAAGGTGTAAACGGACCATCACGAAGCTGTCAACCAAGTATTCTGTACATCAAATTAAATACACAAAAAATATTGCTGAGGAACGACTTTTTTTTGGGGTCGAAACTGAGTTTTAACGATAGGGATTAATGTTACGCACTCACACATCAAATCATTGTTCTGATAAATATTACATACTTTGGAGGTCATAGAGGTATTTAAAATAAAGTTATAACATAAACACAAAAAAAAACTTGTGGAAAAGCAGGAACTTGGCCCCCAATTTCTCTGTAACTAAAAGGTTCCGTGGTATGGTCCAGAACAAAAACATTTTTACTTTAAAGGAAAAGCGGTAGTAGTACCTACAGAACAATCAAGTGGATTGCAGATAAAAGCCGGAGTCACAACGTATATATTGGGCAGTTTCAGTGACACAAAATGTTCGAAACATGATATTCTTCAGGAGTGGAAATCAAAATCAAAATATTTTATTTCACATGCCCCCATAGGCACTTATAAAACGTCGACCAAAGGTGCATGGTTCGGGATGGTCGTTTCCTATGGAGAAGAACCGGCAAGAAGCTCCATGGTTACACTTTTAAAATCATTTGGTTTTATAATATTTGTATGTTACAGCGTTAGTATTTTAGTATGGGAGGACAGCGTAGGCCCTACAATAAGTAGTTGCTTATTACAAAACGTAGAACAAGATAAAAGATAAAAAGAAAGATAAACGCTAAACACGTAAAGAAATATCGAATCTCTAATTCTGCAGGCCAACTTTACAGCTTCAGTTGTGACTGAGTAATCAAATCTGTGTGGCGCTTTCATAAAAAGACCATCTCAGACACTAATCTGTATGATCCTCATATGACTTGAACTATGTCTGGACTTTAAAAGAGACAGTGACACACCGGTCTTATACAGTATGTTAGGTTAAACGAGGGACATATTGAGGGAGGGTATTCAGTATTCGATTCTAGTCCCAAATATGTAAAAAACCTATAACGTATATAGAAGAATTTTTAATGTTTTGTTTAGTGCCTAGATATTTTGGACTGTCCTAAGCCAGGTAAGTTTAAAGTATGAAGGGAAAATGGATTATATCTAAGAGTCATTGCCGGGGCTCACATGTTCTGCGATACTATTAAGTCGCTAGCGCAAGGGTGTATACACGTTGCGTGTCATTTGCGAAAATTTTGGTATGGTTCTGTCTGTTATTTATCAGTGTTTTTTTTTTTGTTTATATTTTTATTAGTATCATGTTAGCATGTACTATTATGGGTTTGAATATGTCCCTCGTTTAAACTTACATACTGTATATGTAGTTTAAAAAAAGATGACGTGAAAGATATCATTAACCGTAACCAACTCCAAAATTGCATCCAGCTCTCAGTAGAAACAAGTTTGACGGTCCAAGTCCATCCCTGTATTACCACCATGATAGTATTTTGTTAGTCGGCAGCTTTGTCGCGAAGTGGTTCGCTCTTGCATCGTTCTCCCATCTCCCTCACACCTCGGCAATTAGAGGGAGACAGAGCACCGGTCACGGGACACTGGCATCGTCTCAGAGTGACAATATTTGGTCACTTATTGGCTACACTGGGAACGGTCGCAAGCGCACACAAAAAACTAGATTGTTTAACGTTATTCTTGGTTATTTTTTCGTTGAAAAAAATGTATTGGTTTGGAATTTTTAAAGGGTTTTTAAAGTTCACGTTGTTTTCTTTCTTATATTTTAGCTTCCACCGCTTCTCTTTATCCCAGTATTCTTTAAATATCACCCTAGACAATTAGTACCTACCGCTGTCAAAACTTGGTGACTTCATGGTTAATCTTTTTGCCTAGACATGAACTAATATCGTAAAGTTAGTACTGGTAAAAAAATAAGTTATAGGTTTGCAATTATATGATCTAGAATTGAAAATCTCTATAGCAACAATGTAAAGTTAAATAAGCCTGTAATATCATCGAGATAGGCCACCCGTCAAACATCAATCATTGTTACGGAATCGGCTTAAGCCGGTTAGAAAGACTTTATTTTCGGACAAGCTCTTTCCGACTTGATCAAGCCTGTTTCGAGCCTAGAAGTGTGATCAGTCTCTTACTGTATTTCTGCTTGAAGGTTGGCTCAGTCCGCAGAAACAAGTCAATTACTAATAGAGGCACTTAACTCCTTTAATTACCGAAGACTTAGACAGAGGTGTACAGTCACGTCTAATAATATGTATACACTTATCAAAACTGAAAAGTGAATTGCTCGTGAAATTACGGTTTCTACGTTAAGACCTATTTCGTAATAGTATGGCTTCCAAAATTTCATGTTCGTGAAAACGTAAAACCTTAAAAGTTGCTGCGTGTATACATATAATTAGACGTGACTTTACCTACCTAGTACACCCATATTTCGCCAGTAATGTTTAAATCCCATGTAACAGGGGGCGAGTCAGACTCCTGTGACTGCTACTGAAAAATTCCGGTTGGAAAAACCCAATAACACTTTGCGCCGAACCAAAGACCTCATACTCAACAGTCGCATTAAGTCCTATGTCTATCCTTTTCTGCCATAACGAAAGCGAGCGAGATAGACATACGACTTCCCGAATCGAAATCGAATCTACGCGTTTGTGAATACGTGGGCAGGTAGGCCAATTACTCTTACTTCCTCTTTATTACTGCTCACTCAAAATACTATTTCAGACAGAATCACATCCACGCCCCCATAAGAGAAGAGACAGAGAGATATATCCACCCACCCAACACTTGGCAGACAACAATACCAGGTCTATTCGCAGCGTACACGTGGACGCAAAAACCCGTGTGTTGTTGTTTGTGAGGGCTGTTCTATTTCTGTACATGGGTACTCGTGTTTCTGTGTGAAAATGTCAACTGAAATATTTATAAAGAACGTTGGGTTAGCGCTCTCTGTTTAATTACTCTGTTACTAATTCGGGGGAAGTATTTAGTGAAATACTTGTTTCTGTGGACTGAGACACCCTTGCAACACACCCTTGAAACTGCCGTTACCCTTTAATGTTTTAACAGATGTTGGGAGTTCTTTACGTTTGCTTAAAATAATTATAAAAACTAGAAAAGCCGACTGCAGAGCAAAAAACAAGCAAAGGCCTTTCCCCAACTATGTTGGGGTCGGCTTCCAGTCTAACCGGATGCAGCTAAATACTAGTATTTTACAAGGAGCTCTACCACTGTCTGACTTTTACAACCTAGATAATACTGGGTAAAACAATACCTACCTTTTGGTAAGACGAGTCACGGACGACTCGGAGACTAAAAACTCGGAGAAAGTGTCAGAGTTAGTATTTTTTTCACTGACGACTCGGACACACACACAGCAACACAAACACAACACACAACAGCTTCAATAATTTGATGATTTCCGAGTTGCCAGTGACAAAAATAAGGAAGTTAAAAAGTGTCAATTCGGACACTTTGTCCGATTTTTTAGTGTCCAGTCGTCAGTGACTAGGTAAGGTAAGGTAATATCTCTCAGGCACGCTGGTTTCCTCCCGATATTTTCCTTCACCGAAACAAGTGATAATTATACAATACGCACATGTTTCCGAAAAATCAGAGGTGTCTTGGATTCGAACTTGGGACCTATGTCTTGGCAGCCCGACGCGCGACGGTCACACCACTAGGGAATCACTGCTTTTTGACTCCCTATGTGTGGTGTGTACTACGTAGGTACCTCATTGGTCGTCCGTGAACCGCGCAGCAAGGTCGTAGCCGTGTGGTAAGCGATGCAACCGAAGATAATAATAAGTTGGTACTGTGCCTACATACAGGTACAGATAGCAAGGAAATTCAACTTACTCTCGGAAAAATAAAGTCTTTTCAAAACACGTCCTCGAAAATTTGCTCTTTTCGCACTACGATTAGGTTCAACATGCAATCTATTTGACACTCGTGGTTTTTTTTTCACTTAATCAACAAGGGTTTTATATTCCTGATTATGCCACAGATAACAATAAACACGGATAAAACAATAAACGGTGATTCAGGGTAGAGTCGAAGGCACGAAACCGCGTGGTCGATCACCAGCCCGATGGACAGACTCCATCAAATCTGTCACCAAGTTCCCTGTGGCAGAATGTGCTCGCCATGCGGCCAACAGAGAGCGGTGGAAAAGGATCGCGAAGGCAGCGACCGCAGTTGTGGGCGACCCTCCATGAACACGACCACTCCGTCAAGAGTGAACGACTAAGAAGAAGAACAATAAACAACTGTTCTATTCTCTATAGTCGGTGGCGGCGATTGTTTTTTTTTTTCACAGCAACGAGGCGCATGTTTTTATCTGTGTTTATGAACAGAATATCATAAATAACCATAGTTTTGTGTTCTAAATTAAAAAATTGTAAGTAAAAAATCGTTTTAAAAACAAGCTTTTACAAAGATGCACTGAAAAGCAGAAAATAAGTCTTGGAGTAAATAAAAGCGATAAAGGATAGTTTTCACAAAAGCTTTAACAATTATATTAACCTTTAAGGAGTTTTACACAAATATACATACATTGCAAGATAAATAAAAGATTGTAAAAAAGAATTGAATTTTCTTCTCCTTCTAGCTTATAGCTGTGTCCAACATACAAAAAAATACCGACTTCAAAAAAATAAACACTTCACTTTTTAGAGTTTTTTTTGGAAGTCGGTTATTTTTTGTAAGTATAATATTTTTTGCTGTCTCTCCACGTCCACAGCAGACGTTAAAATATTAATCCAAAAACTGGAAAATACATTTACCTTGTTAACATAACACACACACATACACACAGTCACGTCTTTATTGAGTTTCGTTATTTCTTATACATGTGTGCTTCGGTTTGATGATAATCTTCTTTACTTGAAAAAATTAATTAAACAGTCTTAATACATTCTGTAAATGGGAGAAATTTCGTTTTCTGAAAGTATTGAGGTGCATTCATACTGAAGTTAATTTTTACGGTGCGTTTAGAAAGTTACTTAATACATCTTTTTTTTAGACAAATTCAATGAACGTTGCAAACTTCAACAGATTTTCCCGGAAAGGGGCCAAGTATAATTA
This sequence comes from Cerastis leucographa, assembly GCA_963082945.1. Lineage (NCBI taxonomy): Eukaryota > Metazoa > Arthropoda > Insecta > Lepidoptera > Noctuidae > Cerastis > Cerastis leucographa. Next base: position 547,781 of record OY720369.1, on the reverse strand, counting down.
AACACATTTAATCAAATAAATGCAGACTATCTGATAAACTCAGCTTCAGCTAAAGCTAGGCTCACTTGCACAGCGTAGCATGACCACTGTAGAAACGAGTTTTGTCTACAGAAGAATCGACATAATGACAGATAGACAATTACATAGTGTCAGTTTGTCGATTGTTTCGTCAGCATGCCCGTTTCTACGGCGCGGCGGTCACACTACGCGTGCTGATCATCAACCCACGTACACTATTTGGCTATCATTGTGCCTCCCCCACACACGTACAGTCGCTCACACACACACACAGTGTAAAGTGACGCAACTATAATCTGTGGTTTACTTAATTCCATTGTTTGTTCGCAATTAACCCGCTTCAAAGACACCAATTCGGTACAGTCGTGGAGACTAGTGTAACGGATAACTTGCAGAAAGTCATGTGTCTTTTTCGAAAAGCAATTTGGCTCTAACTTTTTATGAAATCATAGACATTTTCATATCTAAATGACTTTCACTAATAAATAACATTCTGGCTTATAATATTCTGAATACGACGACGGTAGCTGAATTCAAATTCGTAGTGCCTATTTAGTTTTGTTATAGAAAGCCTAGGAAGATAGTTTCTGCTCCGAAAAGAAAACCACTACAATACAGCTATAAATTGGCCTCATTAATCGATACCTTGACAGCAGTCCAAATGCCGACATATTTGTGGATACTATTGGCACTTTAAGGAAAGATGTTTTGTCATTTTTGAACAATTGATTTATAATTTTCTCTTATTTTATTTTAATCAAGACTGTAATTATTTAATTCCGTGTCATGTTTATAAAACACTAGTGTATTTATTTTGAATTCAGCACCATCCGCCCAGCCTTCTCGGTCAGCTTCCAGTATAACCGTTATTATAGGACATACTACACGTTATTTTTTATGGTTTGACATACTAGGACTTATTTATATTATTTTATTTGTGATATGTACCTAAGCACCACTTGACATATATTTGTTTACTTTGAGATGCTATGTATTTGAAATTCTAATTTGATTATTGTTAACTTTTAAGCGTTTTGGTCTATTACTGTTAGCTTAAAATGTATTACTGAATAAATAAATAAATAAAATAATGAAAATGACAACTTGTCACTGAGAGGTGGTTGGCTATGTAGAACATTGACTAAAGTTCCGCTATAGGTAGTAGCAGTTTTTTCAGCTTTAGAATATTTTTGACAGTAGGAAGGTAACTTCGTCGCACCTTTTAAGATGAAAGAACCTCTTTATATAACTTCCTAACAAATTTTATTTTTTTACTTGACTTATTATAGCACTTGTCTCCCTGCCAGTCCAGTCAGCAGTAACATGATCGCTGCTCGCTTGATCGCCTCACTCCGATATATTGGGCGACTGTTTGCACTTCTCTGTTTGACTGTACACCGCTCACGCCATACCAAGCCTCTACTATTTGGACATTTTTAGAAATTTCCATTTTCTGTGCACGTCTGTATCCCGAAATGTATTTTTACAAACTTACTTTTACTGCTGCGAAACTCAATTTTAATCTTTATTGGGCTGTGTTAAAGTTGTAGTTTGGTTTTTGTAGGTGTACGTCTTAGTTGGTTTTCTAATGGTATGTGCAAACAAAATAGTTAATAATAACACAATGATTTTAAATCTTATTTACATAGTAATAAGGTTGAGACGGAATGCAAATATATTTGTCATTGTAATAGGTTTCTTAATACTGTTTGTTAAGTTTTAACACAGATTTACTAATGACATTTTTACGGTTTCGAATTTTATATTTAATTTTGAATATTTTTCCTCAAATTGTTTTAGAAGCTCACTTAGTCTTAAACACAGACAAATCGATTACAATAACTTCTAAATCCTTTAAAGCATTGATTAATAGTTTCACTTAAATAACCAATTATTTCATAAACTTGAAACTATATTACTGTGAATACTTTTGCCAGTTATACGGGACGAGCTTATTTTGCCATAAACCAGGCGCAAACCCGTGGCTGCTACTAAAATATTTATAATGGAAAAACCCAATACCAATTTCCCCTACCTAGGAAACGACACCAAGACGCGCGTTTAGCACTAGGCAAGATCCTATCAAATAAATCGTTTTATTTCGGTATCATCAATCCTTTTTTTTACAGATGGGAAATCATCAAATCTCCTCCCGCTCTGGGTGGAGCGGAAGGGAGTGTCAGACTTGTACTGACTAAAAACCCATCCATGTTCCTTCTTAGCCCTTTGTGTTCCAGGGCCACGGTATCTCTTTCGAACAGTCCCGCAACCCTGGCAGGCATCGGCCCTCCCGGACCCCTTCCGATTTGCTGTTATGTCCTTGAAGCGCGCGTGGAACACGAACACGCCGCCGCCGTCGACACGGCCTGTCGCCATGAGACGGACGGACGGTGAGCTAGCCCATTACGCACCGTCCACAGGCGCGCGAGGTATCAACAATCCTTACAAGATACATCACTAAAAACTACCTTTCAAAAAGCTTTCACAAAATACCCTACCTGCTCCCATACATTCACTAATTCTCCCATACAACTATTTTTTCCCTCCCATTCATGTAGCCACCACAAAAACTAACATTTATCGAACAATTGCCCTACAGTGGGGAAACGCGATACTCCAAGTAAACCGATATTATTATAGAACACTAATACACTATTGTATAATAGTTTTATTATTGTTCTCCATCTTATTTGTTCGATATAATAATATTTTGCAAGTAAGGTATTGATGTGGAAATCTATTTGTTGTTAATAGTTTAATGTGATTATTTTGCAATTGTTATTTGAAGCGGAATGCGGTGTGAATCCGCTGTAGTGTCTGTGCTTTTTGCATTGCAAGCATCAAGTGTGCCTGATTACCAAACGATATTAGTTATATTTACGCTTGTTAGAGTCCAAAACTTGCAATAACCGCACGGTCAAAATAAATGGAACAGCTGCTGAAAAATGTTTCTCTCATGACTCCTGTCTGCAGATCAGATGCAGAGAGTGCAACCATCAGCGGTGGAATAAATAGGAACAAAAAAACGTTACATTAATACAGCATCGTATAAAGGGTGTAAAACACCTCTTAACGAAGCCGAAAGGCACTGGTTCTCCCTGTCATTGCGATCATTTTTTTGTTCTACACCATACCTGGGAACCTTCTAGTTACGGAGATATTAGAGGTCAAAGTACCAACTTTTTGACAAGTATTTTTAAAAATACAAGTTTTTATGTAAGATTTTTACTTTAAACACCTCCACGACCCCCGTACTATTCAATCCGTCCATCAGCACAATGTTTTGAGTGCGTTACATTGAGTTCTACCACAAAACATGATTTTACACTCCCCAAAAAAAAGTCGTTCCCCAGCAATATTTTTTGCATAAAGTTACTTAGTTTCATGTACAGAATGCTTGGTTGACGGCTTCGTGATAAGGTGATTTACACGGTGTATAGTTTTCGTAAACAAGCGTAGTAACGACTGATGCTGAAGCATGAAACTAAAAATATTTCAACCTCCTTCTTCATTCTTTTTTTCCATCCATCCATACATACTAAGAATCGATTTCCAAACGACATATGCGAGGATTCATAATTGCACGGAAAAATGTGGAACAAAGATCGTTTTATAATCAATGGAGCGCAGTCATGCGAGCGGCTATCGAATTAGCTAAAACCTTTTTCTTATGACATAATTTCATTTTCATTAAGGGTTTACTTCTGGCTGGAAATATGTATTTTGTTTTACTTTTTCAGTAACGAAAAATGCTTGAATTTTTTTAGCATTATACTAACTAGAATGAGTACATACAAGCAACTTAAACCGAAACTGAGAAGTTCCGTCAGCCACCGTACTATCACGGAATTGGGTATACTTACCTAGCTTGCAGTTACTTTAATGAAAAAGACACCAAGAAAAATAATTTAACCAAAATAACTTAAGATGTCATTTAATACACTTTAATAGACTCTAAGCCCAAAGCTATACACCTCCTATACAAAAGGCAAGGGTTCCAATTGATCGCGAGTGTACTACCTGCTATTGTACTGTAAGAAGTCTATTCATACAATTAAAACTGCGGTGAACAGCTCATCAGCTGTTCACCGCAGTTTTATGGATGATGGTATTAAATGACAGTAGCCTTGTTTTGGAGATTTTTTAGTTTAAAATCGTGAGTAGATGTAGGCGGTTGGAGGTTCCGTATGATTGATACAAGTTGTTGTTTTGCATCCTCGTCAAAATTCAGGAGGTTGTCACCCAATACATAAATAATAAATTTGTATTACGGGACTTACTTATAAATAAACGCTGATTTTTTCGGTTGTTTATGTTTTTCAGTATTTCAGAATTACCCCCTTAATGTGGTTTAGGGAATAAGAAATTATCCAATAAGCGTTTGAGATTGTTTGTATTTGTAGAAGCGCGGTTATAGGGCGAGAATCAGACGGCGCGCGTTTAAAACACGGGTGGTTCAAACTTACAGATTTCCGTAAATAAGAAAAAAAAAAAAAAATACTTACCCATTTTATTATTGATTAGGGACAAGAATCATTAGCATAGTTATCTCCTTGAATTTGACGAGGATGCACCACACCTTGTATAGTCATAAATACTTTGAAATTCCAGGTTCGTTGGTAGAGTGATCGCAAGCGCGACTGCTGAGCATGAGTTCCTGGGTTCGATTCACTGGTCAGGCAAAGTGCTATTGGGTTTTTCCATCAGGATTTCTCAGTAGCAGCTACACAGTCTGGATTTGTGTCCGGTTGACGGCATTAGGCTCACCCCCTATTACATGGAGCTTAAAACATAACTGGCGATTATGTGGGTGTACTATTAGGTAGACCTGTTTCGCCTCTGCCTAACCCTTCGGGGATTACAACGGTGTTATGTGGAACCCTAACTGATATGAACTACGAGGATGAGAGAGGTAAGTTTGTTCAGGAAATGTGTACAAATCGAAAGTTTGATCGGTTATCGAGTATCCTGTCGTAGAGAAAGCGATCTGATCAAAACGGTGGTATTATTGTTTGAAACTAACCTTGGGTTTTGTGGTATAACAATTATTAGTGTGTGCTTCGATTTTTAACCGACTTCTAAAAAAGGAGGAGGTTCTCAATTCGGATGTTTGTATTTTTTTTTTATGTTTGTTCGCGCAATACTCCGTCGCTTGCCAACCGATTTGGAAAATTCTTTTTATGTTGGAAAGGGTATACATCCCAAAAGGTCCCATAGTCACCAAGTCGGGATCTGATGATGGAATCTTGGCGAAATCGAGGGAACTCTTCAAATTTTATAGGAAAACGTACAGTGATTTTGGTATTTTCTACAACAAGTGAAGCATTTGCGTCCAATAAGAACCATTCTACCATCAGATCTGATGATGAATCCAAGAGACAGGCTTCGGAACTCCATAACAAGGCTAAATAATCAATCATCAGGCATAATCTTAGCTGTGTTTGGGCTTGTTGGAATTGTAACGGTATGCCCTCTCCAGGTGTATACACCGATTACGCTGAGATTTATGATCCGATTTGCGTGATGCTTCTTTAGTTTGATGCGGAATAGTTGCCATTTGGTCCCACAAAAAATTAATATACACACATCAAAAGTGTCTAGGGATCAACATATATTTTTGCAATAACTTTTCTCCTGATTGATATTAATTAAAATTTTCTTTAAGGATTCATCAAATAAAGTGTTTTCGTTTGTCACAGTAACGATAAACCAAGTCACCTTTGCATTAATAAAGAAATTTGCCATTTTCTAATAAAGGGATTTTTGACATTTGAACCACTAACATTAAAGTTCGAAAAAAAGACTGAAATAACAGTTTTCTTTAAAATTTTATTGGGTAACTTAAACAATTAATAATCCGTGTTTCTACCGCGAACACTAACAACACAAGAACATCGGTTTGGCATACTCAAAATGAGTTCATCCAAATCACGCTGTGGAATGGCCGCCCATGTTCGTTGCAACAACAAAAAAAGGTCTTCTTGCGACTGGATACCCTCCATATTCGGCAGAGCTCTTCTCTGTAGCATATCCCATGCATGCTCAATCGGGTTCAAGTCTGGCGACTGAGCAGGCCAGGGCAGGACATTGATGTTAGCTGCGGCGAGAGTCTGTCTTACAACTCTTGCGGTGTGCGGTCGTGCATTATCATGCATTAACTGAAATAAGGGACCGATTTGCACTTGTAGAGGAACGATGACGTCTGATACAATCGTCTAAGCATAAATTTGAGCGTTGAGGTTGCCTCTGATCCAAATCAACTCAGTTCTTCCGCCGATCCAAATACCCGCCCATACCATGATGGTTCCACCACTATAAGGATGGACTTCCTGGCAGGATTTTAATCGCTGTTGGCGTCCAGGGGTTCTCCAGTGTCGTATACGTCTTGTATCCGGTCTCATACCAAAACGAGACTCATCAGAAAAGCACACGAAACGCCATTGTTCTTCTGCCCAATTTCTGTGTTCAAGAGCCCATTGATATCGAATCCTACGATTGTGCATTGCTATAGGTGGTACCCGTAGCGGTCTTCGGGAATGAAGGTTCACTTCATGCAAGCGGTTTCTGACTGTTTGGTCGCTAATTAAGTTCCCTGAAGAGTGATGAAGCCTCACGGCTAACATCATGGCGGTTATTGTTGGAGCTCTTCGAGTTAAGATTTGAATGTATCGGTCTTGTCTCCGTGTGGTGCAGCGATACCGTCCTCCATGGCGCTCAGCCACGGTACCAGTGCTTCGGTAACGTGTCCAAAGTCGACTGATAACACTCTGACTTGTATTCAGAGCTAAAGCCACAGTACGTTGCCGGGAACCAGCTTCTATCATTCCCACGGCTCTGAGCATTTCTTCCCTGCTTAAATGACGTCGCCGCTCCATAATAACGTTGGTTTTAATCAGTAGTAGGGAAACAGTAGCACTAATAATGTCTTCAATGCGTTGTATGTTTTTATAGGGAAAATATTGACAGCTGATTTTCATCTTTTACTCGAATTTGATTCACAGTTCCTGATTTAAATTATGAAATGCACCAAAAAGGATCCATATAAATTTATAAAATCATAAATTTATTACAAAGCCACATCTCAATCTCAAGAAATTCGCATAAAAATGCTTGATCCCTAGACACTTTTGATGTGTGTAGTTTGGCCATGTAGTTTTCATTTTATTAACATTTTTTTTTTAATGTAAATTTTTCACGTATGTACACCTATTTCTCCGTGATTACTGGACCGATTTAGATGATTTTTCATTCATTTGGTAAAGAAAGCTTGCCCAGTGGAGCCATATAAATTTTATTATCTTTGCTTAGGTACTTTTTGAGTCATCCTCTTTATTATGCATTTTGTCCTTTGTCGTATAGTATGGACGATGTGCTGGTGTCTAGTTACAATGTAAAAATTATACTTGACTAGGATTAAAGTGAGATACCACAAGTCCACAACTGAAAAGGCTAAAATAAAAACTTTTTTACGAAAAAAAAAATAACCGAATTCCAAAAAAAACACTAAAAAGTGGCAAATAATTTTAGTTTCGGAAGTCGGTGGCAAAAAATTAAATGAAACAAACAAGTCACCGACTGCCGAAACTAAAATTATTTGCCACTTTTTAGTGTTTTTTTTTAAGGTAAGATTTGTTTCCGGTAAAGGGGTTTTGAGAGCAGCGGTGGTCCAGTGGTGGCAGCCTCGTCTTACGAGCAGTACGCCGTAGGTTCGAAACCAGGCAGGCGCATTACTTTGTGAAATTTATTACTCGTCTTCTAAATTTCTCGTGAATTTAAGTAACTGCTGCTAAGGATGGAAGTGAAAATTATGTTTTCCCTACTCCTCGTCTCCTCCGCTATTCTTTTCTAATTCATTTCAAAGCGGGATCCAAAAACAGTTGAATAGGGGATAATCCTATTTTTTTTTCTTTGTCCGTCGGGTAGTTTATTGAAAAGTATTGGACACGTATTTTTTCTTTTTTCACGTGGTCATAAAATTACGGAGATATATTGAGTTGAAATGGCGCATGACGTCACATGTAGGTAAGTTTTATACCCACTTGTGACGTAGTAAGCCCCCACTCTCCAACTTTAATGAGTTCTAACTAAGTAATTTTTTTTGTATTACCTGTCTGACGGACAAAATAGAATGTCGTTTTCTTTACTCAGTCCGATCCTCTATTGTTTCTCTGTGACTCGGCTCTCGGCGGTTTTCTGGTGCTCGCCACTGTTGATTCTGGCTTTCAGGTGCTGCAGTAGTTTGGGAATAGTGTGGCACGCTTGTCCTAATAAAAAGACTTGTACTACTTTTTGTAAATACATCTTTTTTAATTATGAGACTTATGGGTGAAATATTTTATATCCCTGGAATAGAATACAAATTCAATACTTTATCATATTCTTCAGAGATGATCTTTGATCCAGTCTGTTGTAACTCAATACACATCATCAAATTAATTAAATCAGTTAGAAATTTAACCTTTCAACTCATTTCTCTAAAGCGTGGCGGTTACAAAGGTATTGTAAGCACGTTTACAAAACCGCAAGCGGTCCAATTAGTAATAAATCTCTTATTTATCAAACTATTACTTATCGGTTAAAGTAGCCACGCCTTTAACAATAAACGAACAATAACCGACATTTAACTAAAAGATTATAACTGAATAACTGTTCACAACTTAATAAAAGCCTTGTTCCATTAATGATAGAGCTCATTTCTAATGAAATCAAGAAACAATTATTGTTAGTGCTATATTTTTTATTGCTATCCTAAAAACACTGTTAAAAACTCTATCTTGAACAAAATAAGAACTACAATCCAATAAATTCAAACTTAAAAAAATATATTATTCAATAACAATTATTTAGAGCACCATTGTTATTTAGTGAATAAATGGAGGAAATAATAAAACAATGTGTAGTGTACTCGTTACGGTGCTCGAGTTGAATGCAGTCAATAGGTATCGTGTGGCGACATGTATTGTGGGGTCGAATGCAGTTGGCATTGTTTGGAAGGTTATTGATTAATTGTGATACCTTTGTGCGGTGATCGAGCAGAAGTAATCGAGATAATTGCTTGATATCAGTTACTATATAGCTCAGTTGGGAGTGGAATATAAGAGAGAACATACTGCGTTTTTGTAGTATAATTTTTATGTGGGTTTTTGTGCCATAAATGCTTCTGTTAAGACTGTCGCGGTCTACTGGTTACAAAATGGCAAATCAGTATGAGGTCCTTGGATTGTTATTGTGATTTTCGATTTCAAGGAATTTCTCAGTAACCTCCAAGACTTTTGTGCCTAACTGATATTCTCGTCTTACGTCTACTGTTCCACACTCAGACTTCGCTAAATACGTAGACATGTTCAAGTTAAACATATCTAGTGAAATGCGAGAGTACTATGCATTTCAGGCTACATCTTCGGGGAATACTGGCGTGCTTTAGTGATATTTGGGTGAAACAGCGATAGGATTCACGTCAGGGCAGGCACTTTCATGCGCATCAGTCTTTTTTAAGATGGAAGCGCCAGGAAAGCCGATCGTAATACGCATACTTTTACAAAAAAACGACCAAGTGCAAGTCGGACTCGCGCACGAAAAGTTACGTTATTTATAAAAGCGAGCAAAAAAAAACACTTTTTTGGATGGGAGCCCCCTTTAAATATTATTTTATTCTGTTTTTAGTATTTGTTGCTATAGCGGCAACAGAAATACATAATCTATAAAATTTTCAACGAGCTAACTATCACGGTTTATGAGATACAGCCTGTTGACGGAAGCACAGACGGACAGCGTAGTCTCAGTAATAGGGTCCCGTTTGACCCTTTGGGTACGGAACCCTAATAAAAATCAGTAAAATAATCAATAACTCCCTTTAAGTTCATATTTTAATCCCATGTGGAATGACTTTTTCATTAAATAGTCATTGATTGGGATTAAATGAAGTTCGAGGGTTGTATTGATGATTTTGATGATTATAACTGTGTAAAGCTATATATTATTACGGATGCCAATCATATTGTAATCAATATACAACCTGACAATGACACAACATAAGAAATTAGAATTTTGCGGGCTACTCTGGCGCTTCCTCATTAAGGTCGTCGGAAACCAACTGGGGACGTCTCAACTCCAGGATTGATATGCTCCATCAGCCGTCTATCTTTCAGTAGAGACCACTGTCACTTCAGCTGTTATCACTCGTTAATACAAACCATCAGGAGGACACTGTCTCGTATCCTGTTGATGTAGTACCTTTCAACAGAACCAAAAACGGGAAGGCTTGAAGAAAAGTACCAAACAAACTTTCTTATCAAGATCTCTCGATAATAAGGCTCCTCCATTCTCCCACAAGCCGTGGGACACCCACCTGCGTACAATGCAATCCTTTGGGCACAAGTCGTGGGAGCTGTAACCGATATCGGTTTTATATGGACGAATACACCACAAGTGTGTCGCTTCAGGCGGTTTGAGGCAATAGGGTGGTTTTTGTAAGTTTTGTGTTATGTGTGTTTGCTGGTTTTGGTGAGGTAAACAACTACATTATTGTTTGTTTTACGAGTCTGCTGTTATTCATCATCATCATCTGCCTGCTTCCAACTATGCTGGGGTTGTTTTATAGTCTAACTGGATGCAGCTTAATACCAATATTATGCATGGAGTAACTGCCTCCACAAGTCAGTTAGTACTGCGTAGTATTATTTTTTTAGCAATAAAACACATTTTTTAAGAAGAAATAGCGATGTCTGTTACGTTTTTATTCTGCAAAAAAGATATAATCTCTATAGGCGCGATTCTCTAAGGGAACTGTTTAAGGACATATCATGACGGTACATTGCCAACATATTTATGAAAACATAAAGTAGTACGTAAGAAAAAATCTCCATCTTTTTAGTAAAAGTGGTGACAGACACAATAACAATACTAGAAATAGAGACCAATTAGTTCAGACTCGCTAAAGTAGACTCATCTGTCATGATGGTACTGTTTAAGATGCTATAATAAAATTCCACAAAGTATTTTTGAACTGAGTGAGACGAAATTTAAAACATGCATTAAACGCACACTATGTAAGCAAGTTTATTACAAATTGAATGATAATATCAGTGATAATAATGCTTGGCTCAATGCCGGTCCTGCTCCACAAGGACAGGTTCGCAAAAAATGATAGCACTAAATAGTATTACTGGAGCAGCTGAAGATTGTACAACTATCTTTGCATTGTATAAATTCAATTTATTTAGTATTATATAGTCGCATAGCCCATATTGTGTAGGTACTATGTACTAGAAAGCTATCATTTACTGGAAACCTACGTCTTTTATTGGGTTGTGCGTTGTTTCATCGCTAATTGTTTCATCGAATTTCGTTTCACATAAATTGTTTCTCATATTATCAATACGCAGAATGCTTACTTTGAAGAAATTTAAATCATCGATTTTTGTTTCAAATAAAGTTTAATGTTAGAATATTCATATCATAGAATAACAAATCAAATATTCTTTATCCACATATTGTTCGTTTCTCATAAAACTTATTACGAAGAATAACATTTAATCGAGTGACAGTTTCTAAAACTCATACCTTTAAAAAATATTTACCAAAATTTTGCTGTGAAAGCATGTTTTGTACTCTTTAGGGGAAACTATATCTACGTGTTGTTTTAGTACAGTGCTCATTATAAATAACTGTCGAACTGTTAGTACTTCACAGGATTTATACAGGAGGTTTGTGGGGAAAAGGAAAGGACGGCAAGTAGCCACCTTGAGAATAGATGATGGATGGATGGATGAATGTTTGTATGTTGTTGATAAATATTAATCATCACCCAAACCCTCGCAAAAGGAGCATTAAAACTCTTGCCCCATACACAACACCTAGTCTAAGCGTTAAAGCAACTTTACTCCACGTTTTATGAATTACTAGCTGTCCAGCGCAACTTCATCTGCGTCACATTTTCCCCGTTTTAGCAACATTTTTCATTGCTGCTCCGCTCCTTTTGGTCGTAGCGTGATGATATATAGCCTTCCTCGATAAGTGGGCTATCTAACACTGAAAGAATTTTTCAAATCGGACCTGTAGTTCCTGAGATTAGCGCGTTCAAGTAAGCAAACAAACAAACTCTTCAGCTTTATAATATTATTATAAGTATAGACTTTTTTAGTGACCTTTTTGTATAAATTGCATTCAGTACCTCCTTCCCTTTACCCATAATAAGCCACATACTTTACTACGTATTACAAACAAACGACAAAACCAACAAACAGTAGAAAGGAAAGTCTTAAAAAGTTAAAGGCTTCCAACACACCCACAAAAAACAACAATTTCATCCTTTTTGAAACCATTGTGTACTATCTCCTGATCTCATACACATTAGCGCAATTGTCCCAAACCAAATGTTGGTAATGCTTTGTACAAGTGTTGGTGGCTCTTTGTCAAATGTTGGTGAACCATTGTAACAACAAGTGGATCTCGGTTTTGATACAATGGTTTTGAGGGTGAATTCTTTGTATTTTTGGAAACATATCCCTTTGGCGATTAGATCATGATACTGTTCGCCATGGGAATCGATACTATCAATGTAATATAAAAACCAATTTTTTATGTTGCAACCTGTTGCAATTGTGTTTTGGGTCGCAAAATAGAAACAAATTGTGTGTATTTTTGCAAGATATAAAACCAACACGATCTTACCTCGTTGGATCTTAAAATGCTTGTTGGATCTTAAATGTCTTGCATATTCATTCAAAAGGTTCACTGATCAGAAATGATCTTGAAGAAACATTATATTTTTCGGCAGCCCTCTTTCGTACTCTTTTCCTTAGCGTTCGATGGCAATCAAAATTGAGTCGGTCCAGAATTTAGCTACGATTGATCAGTTCTATCTTTAAAGTACCGGAAAAAAATCGTATTTTAATACGAATAGTCATTATAAAAAGACTACAAAATAAATAACATCCATACTTCCATACTATCCATACCAATATTAAAAATGCGAATGTCACTCTGTTTGTTTGTATGTTTGTTTGTTACCTTTTCACGACTAAACGGCTGATCGGATCTTAATGAAATTTGGCAAGAAGATAGATTTCAACCTGGGGAAGGACAAAGGCTATATATCATTACGCTACGACCAACAGGAGCGGAGCAGCAATGAAAAATGTTGCGAAAACGGGGAAAATGTGACGCAGACGAAGTTGCGCGGGACAGCTAGTTTAATATACTTGTTTATGAAAATTGTCTATGAATTCGTACTTCTGTTGCGTGTCCGATAATGATATAATGTAGAGCGTTTAGAGAAGAACTTTCGCGGAGAAAAAGAGTAGACTCCCTGTAACGACGAACAACAAGACATACAGTCAACTACGAGTTTTTTTCTCTATAACTGTCTTATTAAAACATACCATCAACGTCGTTATTCGTCCTTGAATTCTTTTTAAACTTTGATTGGTGTAATGCTTTCTCATAAAGCTGATTGAAGTGTCTACAGTTTAAAAATGGGCGTTATAGTAGCCCAGTATGGGCATAGTGTACAGACCATTCACACATACAAATTAAATCAAATCTTATACTATTGTAAAGGTGAAAAAATAATGAAAAAACTGTTTCCACTTCCTAAAATTCAATTCATATCCAAACACAAGACAAAAAAAATATCGCACAATTTTAACAGAATTAAATCTGTCGACACTTGATCTTCGCAGAAGGCACCCTTCAGACGGGCTGTTTGCACAATTTGCGATTATCCGCACGGTCGCACGGACGCACGTGTGGTTGCGCCCTAATTTGTTTCCTTATGGTTAGATGGTTAGCTGATTTGTTACATTTTAAATTTTTGTGGCGGTTTTTTTTTATAAATCAGCATTGTAAGGTTTTTTGAAGCCCTTTAAGTAAGTAATTACTTATTTTTTGTTAAATATAGTCGTTAATTATTTTTTTGTTCTAAATATGACACAATGTTACTGGGTCTACAGTAGCAAAAATACCCCTTTAGGGATTGAATTCGAGAAATCGTTATTACCTGGGTTCTAGTAAAATTAATGACGAGTAAATCTTTTGAGTACCTGGTCTACTTCATTAAGTGAAAAAGTAAAAGAATATTTTAAAATTTTGAAAATTTATTTAAAAAAAACTTTACATTATTATCTGGCTAGACTAGCGTTTCCCAATTGATGGGTCGAGACCCGGTACCTGGCCATCAAAATAAAAAACCGGATCGCAGCATTTCTGCCTTGTTTTAAAAAAATATTAATTTATTTAGTAAAACTTAATGCACTAGTAAAAACTGTATAAAACCTGGCTTATTAGTCCACCAAAGAAAAAATTGCTCCATTCACACAAAACAGTCGATACCGATCTATTTCACTTAATGTAATCAGCAGGGAAAGTGGTTTTAAAGTATTTAGTGCGTCAATAAGGGCCAGTGTGACATTTACGGGGCCATGGCAGAATAATGTTTGGGAAACACTGGCCTAGCCTTTTCGCAATAGCTGAATACCAGCATTTTACATGGAGCGACTGCATATCTAATCACCACAAACTCGTTAGTATTGGGTAATGCGTACCGCTTGGTAAGACTGAAAAAAAAACCACTTTTACGCGTCACTAATAACTTATGTTTTAAACAAGATGGGGTCGGTGGTTTCCAACCCACTTACTCTGAGAAGAAACATTACAAACAAATTCAGAGGTCACATTCTCTTTTGAAGTCCAGACATTATAATCTTGTTCAAGTCACATGAGGACCATGCAGTCTGAGATGGTCTTCTTAGGAAAGAACAACACAGATTTGGGAGAACCTGTCAAGTCAGTGCAAGTATTTGTCAGCGATCGTGTAGCTCAACTCAGAACTTAATAGATATTGTACTTAGCGTAACTTTCTCTGACTTAGTAAAGGTTTTTTAATTAAGATTAATTAGCTAAATTCTTTCTTTTATTATTTTTTAGATTCATGTGCGTATTGGATAATTATCACTTGCTTCGGTGAAGGAAAACATCGTGAGGAAACCAGCGTGACGAGGAGATATTTCTCGACGTCAAATAAAGCTAAGTGACAGGCCCATGGGAAGCATAAAAACTCTGGCACGGGGTAGGCACTAACATACGATACAGAAAACAGGATTGTGTGGTTTTATGAAAACACGGTACCTAAAAGTGAAACTTTTTTTCACACTATAGACATTTAACTAAAAGTTTTTAGAATAATATTCCATTAAGGGTATAAAACGTATAAAACGCGGAGTAGGGGTAAAGTGAAAGACTTTATCCCTACTCCGCGGCCGAGCGTCACGCGACATGCAACACACAGACGAAAAAGTTTGAGACGATGTAATAAAAGTTTCACTTTAATATTAGCTAATATCAGAAACGAGGCAGACGCTTCTTAACAGCATACTTCATATCTTCATGACGCAAGAACTCCACCACGCCCGTGCCGTCCTTGAAGGTGTCCGCGAAGCAGACATCCCCCGCCTCTCGCATGTGATCCTTCAGATCCTGCCAGGAGCCAGACGGTGGCAGTCCAGTGACCAGGACGCGGTAGTTCTATTGCTATATTGGTCGGGGTTATCTACCCAGACAAACCTTTTATCAGTGAACTGTTCAACAAACAAACTAGTTTACAATTCAAAAGATCGATTTAAATAATCCTACGTCTATAAATTGACATGTTTAGCTACCAGAGTATTAGCAAATCAATAGAAAAGCCAATAATGTGTGGTTCTTAACATATTCTCCTTTTGAACCCTTATTCACATGTCAACAATATCAATAAAAAAATAACAAACAATTAATACATTCAACTCTATCTGAACATTTTAATTTACACCTAAATTAAACAAAAATCAACCTTATGTATTTAAAATAGAGGGTGCACTACATGCAAAAAATATAACTATTTAACCGTACAGCCAAATAATAGAAAAAGGAACCTTATCCCTTTGAGATATGGCTTGTATCATACGCAGAATAAAAGTTGGTAATAAAAACAAAGACTAAAAAAAAGTTTTTTTTTTCTAAAAAAGGTTGTTATTCATAAAATGATTACACAATAGTAATTGATAGTACTCGAATGGTTTCGAATGACGTTTTCTGACGTTTTAACTGCTCGGTAGCGCGGTTTTGCCTGAGTTTTTGTTAAGTTACACAATAAGAGGAGAAATTGTGTTGGATTTAATGACCGCAATGAAAAAGCTATTGGGTTTCGTATTTTAAAACTTTTTGGAGTAATTTCGTTACATTTTGGTAATTTTCTGGGAAATAAGTCTACTTTCAGAGTACGTAAGTGATAATCATTTGCAGGGAAGCAATGTAAGAAGAAAATAACACAAAACAGTGGAAAAAAAATAGTGCATGGAGTCCCTCCGCGCGTAAGAAGTGAAACTTCGTAATACTACACGCATGCGTTCGAGTGCCACGCATTCACTCACGTTATTTTATTGAGCTTCTAAATAATATTTTGTTGTTTTCTTGTTGTATTATTTATTCATGGAAATTCAGCGAAGGCTGGTCACACCGAAGAGTCGAATGCATGACTGTTTGCATCCATTGCAGCCATATTGCGTACCTAGTAGAACTACGTAGTCACAAATCTTGTACCTAATACTGCCATCTCTTGGTGAGTTTTAGAAATGGTAGCGTTAAACGTTAAACTTGTTAGAAGTCGCATAAGAAGTTTCACTTCAATAACTACTTCCAGAAGACGGTCACTTTTGTTTCTTTCATGTATACGTTTTTGCAACCGATAGTTTTTTTTTGGAAGTCAGATAGTCAGGCGCATGTAAAATACAGGTATTAATGTGCATTCGCTTAAGCTGGAAACAGAACCCACCATAGATTTGTCTACTCAAATCGATCTCTCCATGACGTAAACACATAAGCTTGTAAAGATAAGATCACCAAATATCAATGTCTAAGGCAGGCGCCTTCCTAAAGGGTAATAAAGGGGTAACACTGGGGTAATATCGGGATGTTCCTGGGTAAAGGGGTGAACTCGATTGTATTGGTGTTTCGATTAATTCGCAATACTTGTGGCGCGCGGGTCGCACATTTTATATTCGCGCCGCTCTTG
This sequence comes from Cerastis leucographa, assembly GCA_963082945.1. Classification (NCBI taxonomy): domain Eukaryota; kingdom Metazoa; phylum Arthropoda; class Insecta; order Lepidoptera; family Noctuidae; genus Cerastis; species Cerastis leucographa. The sequence goes on along the minus strand of OY720369.1, from coordinate 530,716 downwards.
AAAGGGGTGGGAAAGTGTGGAGATGGCTGTTGTTAAACTGATTTTAATCGGGTCTAATAAGATTTAACTCATATATTTGCCTATATAGGATGACTAATTACCATTAGTGAATACTCATGATAACAAATTTCCCAAAAAAACATTTTTTTATACTACTTTATTTCGAAATTTATGCCAGCAGACCTGCGAAAGGAGAAATGAAAAAGAAATGTTGACACATAGAGTGTTTTCGGTATTCGAATTCAACCTGATTATCATTAAAAAAAACATAATGTGCAGCACTAATTTCACCATAGTTTTACAATCAGCGTATGCTGAGTGATGACTGCCAACCAAATTTTTCAACTTCTTTTCATCAGTTGCCGAGACCATCATTTAAAAAAAAAAAGTATACGACATATCACTCAGCTCAAGACAAGGCAACTCGTATGTTTTCGGGATTCACCACTCTGTAGAAGCACTGAGTTCATCCTATGAAAGTATTTCTTAAAAATAAATAGAAACTGTAATAACTAAGTTGTGGAGGTGAGATAGGCAGTCGCTCAATGTAAAATACTAGTACTCAGTTGCACCCGGTGGCGCATTGCCAAACTGTATACTGACCCAGACCGGGGTTGCTCTGAGTTTGATCGCAGTTTGCCTTTGCAGTTGAAAAGCAAACTGTATACCTATTCAGAGAGTGTCTGAATCAATATACATTTTGGTTTAAAATACTAGAGCAAAATACATACGAGTCCAGACGGCGAATTTACAAAGGCTATTTGAGTGACCAGCCAGACTCTAATAGACGAGCTTTTGTTTATGCATATTACTCGCCAAAACCTAATCTATCTCAGTAAAAAAATTTACTCAAAATGGACTAGCTTTTTGCCTGGATATTTTCAAAGAAAGTGCACGGACAAAACCTGGTACTGTATTATACACATCCAGGAGAATTTGGATGGTGGGGTTGTAACAAACTTGCTTATTCCTTGATGAAAGGAGTAAACAGATTTATACATTAAAAAAGTAATTAGGGGAAAATGAATTTAATAAATGATGAAATGAAAAATACAATAAATTAGTACAAAAGTGAAGGGCAGGTTAACCGAGAACGTTTTAAATATCTCCGCAAATCTCTGAGCGTGATAGTAACTGAAGACAAACTTGCAGTCGTAGAAAGCTGGCTTGATTAAGATGAGCTTGACCACGACGAACTTGATGCAGGGCGATTTGGTAGGACCCACCAGCAGACACGTACCGCCCAATGCCAGGCTCGTCAGCTCGAAGAGCAGCTTCCAGCAGACAGGTAATGAGCCCCAGTGCCAGGCTCGTCAGTTCGCAAAGCGGCTTCCAGCAGACAGTTAGCAACAGCCACGGCAGCACTAAACGAAGGCCGCTCTTTGACTCCACCAGGCTGTGCTCAAAACTCAAGATATGACAGATCTTGACTCCAAACTAGACTTAGCTGTTTTCTTGATTTTAGACTATACTGATTTCTCGTGTCCAGACTGAACCGACTCTTAACTCCAGACTAGAACTGAACTCTTGACTCCAGACTAGAACCAGGGCATCTGTCAGAAATCCCTTTTTATCCTAATCTTCCGTTTCTTTTCTTCCAATTTTCTTTTTCAGATTCAAAACTGCTGCGCTCTAGTAAGACGCAACCTGCCAGTATTCAAAGCAGCCAGTAGCAATTGGTCAAAAACCTTGCGCATAATATTTTTATAAATATAACTCAGAATATCTTTACACAGCAAATATTCGCAATTAATTATAAAATACAACAATTGAACTAACGAATTGATGATAATAATTTTTATTAATATATAATCTAAATGAAACCTTCATAGAGAGTTTGGCTGGTAAGAATCAAAAATAAAAGTAAATGACATCTGACAAATTTGAAGTAAACATGTCACAACAAAGGATATAAAGAAAATATTTATAAAAACGAAATGATTGGTAATATGCTAATGTAAAACCAATAAAAGTATGAATATGGATGATAAGTGTGAGTATAGAGTGTCTGTAGTAGGCAGATACTATATTTCCCCAACGACCCCGAGAAAATTTTTGGCCTAGAACAAAAATTTTGGTAAGGTTAAAGTATTACAACATTCACAAAACTTTCATAACTCATTCAAACACACCGACATCTTACGAAGTTAGGCCAGGTAGGATTCACATTCAATGATCACTACTCCACCTGATAAATCAATAACAGTAGGCTTATTTTTGGAGTTGTAATCCGCTCGCGTCTAAAACCCATAATAAGATGAAATATAAAGACTTTTAATAAGGGATCCACCCCAATCAACCTTTAGAGTTGAAGATTAGCGAAGGCTTATTTTAAGGAAGTCGCAACCCGCTTCAGTCAACTTTTAGAGTTGAAGATTAGCGAAGGCTTATTTTAAGGAAGTCGCAACCCGCTTCAGTCAACTTTTAGAGTTGAAGATTAGCGAAGGCTTATTTTAAGGAAGTCGCAACCCGCTTCAATCAACCTTTAGAGTTGAAGATTAGCGAAGGCTTATTTAAAGGAAGTCGCAACCCGCTTCAGTCAACTTTTAGAGTTGATAAGAAAATAGTATAATAGAAGGTTAGGTAACTTGTACCTAAAAGCACTTCAAAGAGTTATCTGATAAGATCAGATATAGAAGAAGATTAAAAATAATCTTTTAATGGTTTAAGAACCAATGAAAGAACATAGAAAATAAAAACTATAGAGTTTAAATAGACCGAATAAAACTCTACAGTTAGAAGAAGGGAAGAGGATAGAGATGAGTCATGAGTAAGTATAAGATAAAAAAGTTAAAAATAAAGTGTCTAAAATTAAAAGGGAGAGAGAGTCAAGAGTCCGAGTTATTATTAAGAAGGATTCTAAAACAGCCTACTTGAAATATTCAAGAGCGTTGAAGGACTGTCATGTGTAGTAGTCTATACTTTTGCGCTGAATCAGCGCAGATAATAGTTCGAGCCCACGACACTAAACCTATTTTGATGAGATTTATAGATGATATAGATAAATATATGATTTAAGTGTTTAAGAGTATAAGTAGATTAAGTGATGTAATATGATGAAAATATTATGAAAATAGTTTCCAAATATAATCTCTTGTGGAAGTTGTTTTAGAATTTAGAGAATATGTTTAAGATCAAGACTTGATTTTGCGTTAGGCGCCAAAATGTAACAAACTTGCTTATTCCTTGATGAAAGGAGTAAACAGATTTATACATTAAAAAAGTAATTAGGGGAAAATGAATTTAATAAATGATGAAATGAAAAATACAATAAATTAGTACAAAAGTGAAGGGCAGGTTAACCGAGAACGTTTTAAATATCTCCGCAAATCTCTGAGCGTGATAGTAACTGAAGACAAACTTGCAGTCGTAGAAAGCTGGCTTGATTAAGATGAGCTTGACCACGACGAACTTGATGCAGGGCGATTTGGTAGGACCCACCAGCAGACACGTACCGCCCAATGCCAGGCTCGTCAGCTCGAAGAGCAGCTTCCAGCAGACAGGTAATGAGCCCCAGTGCCAGGCTCGTCAGTTCGCAAAGCGGCTTCCAGCAGACAGTTAGCAACAGCCACGGCAGCACTAAACGAAGGCCGCTCTTTGACTCCACCAGGCTGTGCTCAAAACTCAAGATATGACAGATCTTGACTCCAAACTAGACTTAGCTGTTTTCTTGATTTTAGACTATACTGATTTCTCGTGTCCAGACTGAACCGACTCTTAACTCCAGACTAGAACTGAACTCTTGACTCCAGACTAGAACCAGGGCATCTGTCAGAAATCCCTTTTTATCCTAATCTTCCGTTTCTTTTCTTCCAATTTTCTTTTTCAGATTCAAAACTGCTGCGCTCTAGTAAGACGCAACCTGCCAGTATTCAAAGCAGCCAGTAGCAATTGGTCAAAAACCTTGCGCATAATATTTTTATAAATATAACTCAGAATATCTTTACACAGCAAATATTCGCAATTAATTATAAAATACAACAATTGAACTAACGAATTGATGATAATAATTTTTATTAATATATAATCTAAATGAAACCTTCATAGAGAGTTTGGCTGGTAAGAATCAAAAATAAAAGTAAATGACATCTGACAAATTTGAAGTAAACATGTCACAACAAAGGATATAAAGAAAATATTTATAAAAACGAAATGATTGGTAATATGCTAATGTAAAACCAATAAAAGTATGAATATGGATGATAAGTGTGAGTATAGAGTGTCTGTAGTAGGCAGATACTATAGGGTCTAGTCAGCGAGCGGAGCGAGCGAAATAAGACCCCGACTTCCCCTTCGTGTTAGGTTACTGTAAACCCTGCAGACAGAAATAGGAGCCCCGCGTAGCGGGGCTACGTAGACTATGCTTTATAAGCGAATTACAGACAAGCGAGCAAAATGCATACATTATCAGATTGCTCTGAGCTCGTATGTACTTTGCTCCAATTAGTTGCGAGCAAAATGCATCCCTTCTCAGATTGCTCTAAGCTCGTATGCAGTACTGATGTAGTTCAGTACAGACTACGGGTGTCTGGGTCAGTATACAGTTTGGCAATACGCCACCCGGTGAGACTGGAAGCCGACCTCAACGTAGTTGGGAAAAGGCTAGGCAGATATTGATAATGAAATAGAAAATAGTAGTAAGTAGCTATTTGCTGCTTTCAACCATTGATGCTAAGGGGCACTGCAAATGCCGTCCCACATCGCTTGAGGAATTGTATTACGTTCAAATTGTACTAATAAATGGTCAAACAATATAATACTCTCCATAAAACCCTCTCCACACTTCTCAACCGGTCCAGCGCTGTCACTAACACTCACTCGGTAATTATTTTTATTATTGAAACACCTCCTCCCCCTCCCGCCGCCCGCACAATACCCCGCACCCCTTACATCCCCCTTCCGTGGTCTAACCCCGCGGACATTTTGTTTTTGTTTTTAATTCGTATTTATTACGTCTGCAGTGGACACTGGGCAGAGTTGAGTAATTAAAATGTTTGTATACGGTTAGATTGGCTGGCTAACTTGTGGGGTGGGGTGTACTACAAGTTATAGTACTTATGTTCGTGAAACTACCAATGGTGAATACAACAAATTTAATGCGAAAGTAACTCTGTTTGTCTCTCTCGCTACATGGATTTGAGTAAAGGTATCCATAGTCTATCCGCCTATACAAAGTGTTGTTTTGCATCCTCATCAAATTCAAGGAGGTAACTATGCTAATGATTCTCGTCCCAAATCAATAATAAAATGGGTAGGTAATTTTTATGTTTTTTCTTATTTACGGAAATTGGTAAGTGTGAACCACCGGTTTTCGAAACGCGGGCCGTCTGATTCTCGCTCTATAACCGGGCTTCCACAAATATAAACAATCTCAAACGTTTATTTGATAATTTCTTATTTCCTAAACCATTTCAAGGGGGTTATTCTGAAATACTGACAATTATAAACAACCACAAAAATCAGGATTTATTAATAATTAATTAAGTACCTTAATTTTAATTGATTATGTATGTCTTGTGTGACAACCTCCTGAATGTTGACGAGGATGCAAAACAACACCTTGTATAGTCTTTCCGTATCTTACTGCTGCTGGGCAAAAACATCTCTTTCCTCCTTTCAAACACCTCTGTTTTGTAAGTACAATTTCTGTTCATATTGACTAGTATATAGGGTACTTTTATTTCCAGAAGATTGTTGCCGTGGGATTATTCCCGAAAACCACGCGGACCAAACTTACACACCAAACTAAAAAATAAGTAACGTTGTATTACTGACTGACTGATACATATAGGGATCGAATTAACTCATAAGTGACCTTAACATGATCTTTGGGACTTGTATAAGGAACCCCTCACCATTCCTGCTCACCCCTTATCCAAAGCGCGAGGAGTCAAAACTTCTAACCCAAGTATTTCTGATCCAGTAACCACAGTTTGCGGTTAATCGTTAAAATTTTACAATTTTCCATCTTGACTCTATTGTAGGGGCTGAAACTTTTACAAAAGGATTTTCTCTCTCTTTCACTCGTGTTACGAAGTCGTATGTCCGTCCCTGTCTAGTGGAACTTATTGTAATAGTGATAGCGAAGTTAGTAGAAAGTATTGAATTATGGCAGATTTTAATCGAGGGGTTTATGTAAGAGTGAAGAATAAACGAAGAAAATTATTTATTTATGGTGTTTGCGTTGACATTTTTAATACTATTAGGAGTAAAATAGATTTTGAGAATGTGTCCAGTATGGAATCAGAATGTGTTATTTAATACTAGCTTATGCCCGCGGCGCCGTCCGCGTGGAGTTCGATAATAGGGATGGTGACTCATTTTTTTTATTTGTCTATCGGGTAGATTATTAAAAAGTATTTGACACGTATTTTTTCTTTTTTTTCACGTAATCGTAAAATTACGGAGATATTTTGAGTTGAAATGGCGCATGACGTCACGGCTCAGTACATTTTATACCTAGTTGTGACGTAGTGAGCCCCCACTCTCCAACTTTAATGCGTTTTAACTAAGTATTTTTTTGTTATCTTGATAAAACAAAAAATAAGTATCTAATATTTTTGTATTACCTGATTGACGGACAAAATAGAATTTCGTTTTCTTTACCCAGTCATCATCCCTATTGTCCCACTAGAACATACTATCAGGATAAAAAGTATCCTATGTGTTAATCCAGGTTATAATCTACCCGTGTGCCAAATTTCATCCAAATCCATTAAGTAGTTTTTGCGTGAAAGAGTAACAAACATCCATCCATCCATCCATCCTCACAAACTTTCGCATTTACAATATTAGTAGGATTGTAACGTTCATAATATCATTCTTTATTTCTCTAAATCTTATATTTCTGTTTTTTTTTTTTTTTCTTATGTTTACTTTTTTTCATGATTACTTAATTTTGTTTTTTTTGTTAGAGAGACTAATAAATACTTTTTCTTTCTCTTTTTCGAATAACCCAAACAAGTATGTCTAAAACATTTAAATAAAACAAATACGGAAATAGTCTTTTCAATCAACCATCTTAAAGTGCTACGAAAATGCTACGAGGCTACGCCGTAGCATCTTGCTTGAGCAAACCGGTTTTGTTTCGTAAATAATATCAGTACAAGATATACTGATATTATTCCTAGTCCTGTTTGATACTTTTTTATATAATTGATGCATTGAGGCTTTCTGTACTAGAGTGGTTATTAAATGCAAATTAAGCGTCTCCTCCCTCTACGTTCTAAGCCGAGGCCCCACAGCTCGTACCCCACAGTGGGTGCCCTTAGCGTGTAGTTGCTTAGTTTGTGCCCTGGCTGGAGGCCTTACTCTCAAGGCATCCACAGGATAGTCCGGTTCAGCAGACGACAACCTCATAAGTTGAACTGCGAGATGCCATTCATAAAAAATTAAAAATATCCTCCCTCTAGCAAACAACACCAAACATAAGTTCAACCAATCTACCAAACATAATCCAGCCACTAATCACCAACAAATAAATCCTCAACCCATTCCCACGGACTTTAAAAATCCTACAATAATTATTTAAAACCACCCCCCGGTATTTAAAATCCTACAAACAATGAATTAAAAAGCGGTTAAATTGAAATAATAGTTCGCGTTGTATCGGTCGCGTGGCGTCCGCACGGTTTGACGTAATCAGATCAAATGAGCGCTCATGGAAATGTATTGTGACGTATGCGTTCTGATTCTGTTTTTGAATTTGAGTTTTCGCTGTCAGTTGCAAACTTTTTTTCTAAAGTTTTAAATATGGAATGGTTTGTTGTGGGCGTGAGAGATGGCTGCACTTCACTACACTACTATTTTCAAAGACAGTTAAATGTTTGCAATTTATCGATAAAATTATTTTCAACAGCTTCGGTTCTTATCATTTTTTCGGTTCCTTATCATTGCTTAAGTTCTAACACCACGTAAATCAGAAATAACAACTTCACAGCTGAGTGAAAAAACTAAATAACTTTACATAGATCGCATACATCATCAAACTACATAGAGACGTTGCTTTTTTCTGATTACCTGAAACAACGGGGTTTCCCAGTGTCTAAGCAGCAAACGGCATCAAAATGTCAAAACCGACAGAAATTAGCTGACGTGTTTTTAAAACTTTACCGACGTTGCGAGGATCAAGATCATCATTATTGAATCCCCAAACTGCATGCATGCGACCACCACACGCAAAACAACCGTCAGTCTTCGAGCTTTGCCTTCCTATCATCCAATTTGCATCGGACAATACGTCCCGCAGACGTCCATACGTCCTCTCGACGCACGAGTGACGCCATTGTCGCGACGTCGACGTCGAGTTGACGTCAGCTTAGTGACCGTTGACGTCGAGTTGCTAAGCGAATAGGGGGTTGAGTGACAAGTATCAAGATGGTTTGGTTTAAGTTGTTAGCTGTCAGTTTGACATTGTTTTTTTTTTGGTTTGGATTTTGATAGAGTTTTAGGTGGGCAGTTGTTGGTTGTGAATTTGGATACGGTAAAATGGAAGTGCCATTTACTTGGGATTGAATAATGTTCCTCGGGAAAGGGACTGCATGGTAGGCGCAGTGGCTAAGCGATTGGCTGCTGCGCTGCGTATCGCGGGTGTGATTCCCGCAGAAATATTTGTATGGCCTGCAGGTAATTTTTCCGGGTCTGGCTGTTTGTGTATGTGACTTGTAATGGTTTTACATTTTATGTGTATTCTAGGCCAAATTATAACACATTTTTTAAGTACATAACTGCACTAACCTGCGGTCGTGGACCCAAACTAATGTATAAAAATAACTACCCAATACAATACAAAGGAACCCATCACTTTACGGAATTTCGGTAGTTAATATATGGTGACCTTATACCTTATAAGTTGGAATAGAAGACAATAGAATATACTTTGTCTAACATCAGATCTGAAACACAACTGCTTTATAATATTGCTAATTGTATGGTTACAATGGCCGTCTTATCGCTAACAGCGATATCTACCAGACAAACTTTTCGTTTTCTTTCTGGGCCTCTGCATTTCAGACACCACCAACATCTTTTCCTCAAAATTATACCGATTTCTCACCTTTAAGTGACTTCAGCAGCGTAGTGTCTTTATGCCACATACCAACCGACTTAGCGTGTATCGTACCACCCACTAGGTAGCCTAGTCTGTGTCCAGTGAAGCCAGTAATTAGTCCGTCGCTCGATAACGTGCCTATTGTGGTCGAAGACGCATTGTGCGGACATATGGGGGTGCAGTGAGTGTGTCGGCTTGTGTAGTCGGAATGTAGGTAGCTAGTAGGAACTAGGATAGCTACTTGTACTCGTATGTCTTATATAGGGCGACTGGTAATTTGTGACCGATACTTAACACGTGATTGTATTCATGATGACAAACAACTTTCCCAAAGAAACATTTTTTTTATGCACAATAATTAAACAGCCGTATGAAAATCGCAAGTCTTTACATCGCCAATTCCACAGAGTCTAAAGACGCGAGTGTAATCAGTGCGTCCTACCCGTCATGTCGTACGGTGCCGAAACGTGGACACTCACGGTAGGGTTGGTCCACAAATTTAAAGTCGCTCAACGTGCTATGGAAAGGGCTATCTCGGGGTTTCTCTGAAAGATCGAGATCGTAACGAGGTGATCCGACAGAAAACCAAGGTTATCGACATAGCCCACCGCATTAGCACGCTGAAGTGGCAATGGGCCGGCCATATAACCCGAAGAACCGATAACCGTTGGGGTTGACGAGTTCTTGAGTGGAGACCACGGATCGGTAAACGTAGCGTAGGACGTCCTCAGACTCGGTGGAGCGATGATCTTCGCAAGGCGGCTGGCAAGAGCTGGATGAGAATGGCCGAGGATCGTGCTCAGTGGCGTGTCATGGGAGAGGCCTATGTCCAGCAGTGGACGAATACAGGCTGATGATGATGATGATGATGAAAATCGCGCGCGCACGCCTGTGACCTATCAGCTGTTACCTGCGTGACGCCGTTCTGCCTCATTACTATCGTACCGTGCAACAGTGGGTAGGCAGAGCACCGCGCGGCGAATTTGATACGGCTGATGTGTTATTGTAAACAAGGGGAAGAGGTATAAAAAAAATGTTTCTTTGGGAAAGTTGTTGGTTATCACGAGTTCAATCACGTGTTTAAGTATCGGTCACTAATTACCAGTCACACTATACAGGGTGTAACGCAAAGGGTATATACATACTTAAGGGTGTGCTACAGACCATCAAATCACTGTGGAGACTTTTGCAGTTAGTAAGTGCTAGCTGTCATGCGCTCTTGTATCTTTGCCAATGTGGGGCGCAGTTTTGGCTACTAAGTCGATACCTACTTTAGTGTTGGGGGTTAGAAAAATGCTTCAAACGCTTATATAACATCACGCCTGGAATCCCTGAAGGGTTAGGCACAGGTGTACCTAATAGAACACTCACATTTCGCCAGTTGAGTTTAAGTCCCATGTAATAGGGAGCGAGCCTATTGCCATCAACCGGGCACAATTCTAGACTCCGTAAATAATCTGCTAATTCTTCATGGAAAAACTTAGTAGCACTTTGCCAGAACCGAGAATCGAACGCAGGACCTCAAAGGTTAGCAGTCGCGCTTGCGATCTCTCGTCCAACGAGGCAGTCAAACGCTTATATGAACTCTCAAGTGTAAGTAATAAACTTACACTTCAAGGTAAGCTTTCATTATGTGAGATAGAAATTATTAGGTAGTTGAAAGACATTTTTGTAGGCAATTAAGTATGTTATTATTCTGGCTTATTTCTAGAGTATATCATCATCTGCCTAGCCTTTTACCAACTATGTTAGGATTGACTTCTAGTCTAGCCGGATGCAGCTAAGTACCAGTATTTAACATTGAACGACTGCCTATCTGAACTCCACAACCCAGTTAGTACTGGGCAATACGATGCCACTTGGTAAGACTGGTTGTCAAACATTCGGGCCTCTGACTACCTAAAACGACTGTCAAAGATCTATAAATGACAGTCGGGACCAATAGTATGTAATGGGTGGTCACCTATCCACAGACCAACCTAAGCAAGCGTAGCTTAACCTGAAGATTGAACCGAGTGGCTGTTATTATTTAACTATTATTCCTTTATTGAGAACTAGCTGTCCCGCGCAACTTCGTTTGCGTCACATTTTTACCGTTTTCGCAACATTTTTCATTGCTGCTCCGCTCCTATTGGTCGTAGCGTGGTATATATGATAGCCTATGTCCTTCCTCAGGTTGAAATCTATCTTCTTGCCAAATTTGTTTAAGATCCGATCAGCCGTTTAGTCGTGAAAAGGTATCAAACAAACTTACTTTCGCATTTATAATATAAGTTAGGATAATAATTTTCTATTCGAATTTATCTGATTTTTTGTACAGTAAATCTTCGTTCTAATCGGCAAATTTCCAGTATTCATGTCTCCTGTATTGTTGGGAATTACCTAAAATAATACACATTTATGTACTGATTTATTGAGCACGTTTATTTATTATTATTTTACATTATAATATAATTATTATCATCTCTAAATATTACGGGTAAACATTTCACTATTACTATTATTTACATTTACCTCTATCTATTATTATCTAACTATTGAACACTAAATAATAGAGAGTATTTCATAGAAATATTAAAATTAGTATTATTAAGTACATAATTATATCGATTAAGTATACGAAAATAATTATGGTTGCCTAAATACTCAAAATAGTACTATTATTTAAAAATTAAATAGTACTTTTATTTAAAAATTAAATTACTGTTTTTTTATATGCAGAAAGTATGTTATTTATCTCAGATCTACGAATATCTATTCAGATTCCGATTTATTTACATTCTTATTATTTAATGAATCTTATAACAGTGAATAAAACATACAATTTCTATTAAGAAAACGATAAAAAATATCAGCAGCGCAATATAATTATGCTTTTACATAATAAAATTATAATAAAAAAGAGATAGTTTAATAATTATTAGGTACACTCAACTACAACCAAATCTAGAAATTGAGTATTATTAATAGTACTTATAGTATTATTATCAATATTTACATTTTTGTACAGCGTTGCACGCTACAGGTTTAAAATGTAATCAATCTATATTTCCCTACAAATCTACTGAGAAAGACTACTATTCAGAATTATTATTAAATAGTAAGTATGTACGTTTAATAATACTACAGATAAATCTATTTATTATTATAATCAAGCATAATCATTTCAATATTTACAATATTTTCAAATTGTTGATGACACAGTACACTTATACTCTGTGAATTCATTTCTTATTTCGGAAAGATTAACGTATATTTTTCAATCATTTTTTTTTCGTCTCTACTGTCAATCGTGAATGTCACACATCAAAAATTATGCTCAATTGTGACTATATTTTGTAGATTCTAAGGAGCATTGCGAACTTGCTCGAGTTGGTCGGATTCGGCACCGCCAGACATATACAGGTTGTTTGTGGTTCCCCTTTGTGCATTGATGTCCTTTCCACCCTATATTTTGTGACCTGGTTTATGCCGAATGAGGCCAACTCGAACATCTCAGAACTCAAACAAAGTTCTATACATACAAAGGTATTATGTTAAACATATACTGCTCTATCACTAGAAACAAAAAGAAGAAGCAATTGGATTCTTCAATTAAATACAATGCAGTTTTTCGCCTCAAGGACCCACTGCACCAGTACATTTCACAATCTCTTTCAGAAAATTCTTGAAGATCCACACGATGGCACGAAAACCAAGCTCTTAAAGCAGAGTCCAATATTTCAGGTCATACTAATCAGAAAACCCATCATTATTCGTGTTATCAGAGGTGGGTGAAGTCCCAGGTGAAGGTACTTGCAGCTGTCGTCCATACATCAGTTCTGAAGGTGGCATGAACGAAGACAAGTATTCGGGAGGAGGTCGGATCACCGTCGGTAGGTACCCCGTACCACTGTATGGAGGCGTTAGGAATCGTCTCGAAGGTGAGAACTTGAAACTCTGGTTAGACAAAGGTGAGAACGCAGATTTTGACTGGTACTGCATATAAGGAGGTGACTCTTGAGTCACTTGGTACGGGTTTGCGTTTTCCCCGGTGATCATCATCTCCATAGCAGCTACCACGTCCCCTTTGCATCTTCCTAGGATCCCTTCGATTTCTTGCCGACTGCGTCTTGGAAATACCTTTATTAGTACGTCTACTGGGGATTTTTGATATGGGGAAGGATCTTCAGTCACAGTTTCCACCGTCTCCTTTCTCTCTCGTCTAAACATTTTGTATTTGAAGTCAGGGTTGTCCCATTTGTCATCTTCTTCTTTTTTGACTGGAACTTCGTCCCTTTGTTCTTTCATTGACAGGTTCTCAGGTGTGAGCGAAGGTTCTGTCTCTTCTAGTTCTTCTTCCACGTTCAGTTCGTGGTCTGAGGGTGAGCGAGGGGGTGGAGTGGCTAGCGGAGGGGTAGGGGCGGGTGTCTTCGATTCTTGTTGAGATTCTGTTGGTGGTGATGGACTGGAGCAGACTTCTGTGATGCGTGCGCGTTTTTGAACTGTTGACAAAGAGAGGAATAGGTTAGATATGCTAGATGCTTGTCGAAGTCATGGTTGATTGGCAATAACAAAAACTGGGGTCGCTTTTTATTCAATCCTATTAATTACTGCAGCATTTCAACGGTAGTATGTACTTCTTTTAAGCACCAAAGCCTTGGTTGCAAAGCAACATTCGGTCCATTAGACCGAATGTCACGAGTGCTGCTGAGCTGTTCTTTTAAGCAAAGGTCAAGGATAAATATTATTCTGAGTTGATCGCCAACCTGTTATGTAGTTGGAGAGGCAGAATCTTAGACAGATACAATAAAGGCTGGTTGTTGAAAAACCCAATATATTAAAGAAGTTATTGACCAAAGCTTTAGCGCACTGACGCTTACGTTAACATATTTTTAAAAAACAAAACATATTCAAATATTATTCCAGAACCACCCAAAAATAACCAATCAATTTTAAAAAACGAATTCCAAAAACAAACTAAGAACTTTTCTCTGAAACATATTCGTTTCGAAATTCAAAGTACACAACGTGCAGCGCTGCGAGAAAATAATACAGTCGAGAACAAAAGTACAAACAATAATGGGGAACAAAAAAGGCGAACCAGCGTGCACACTAAGTGGTGGGGTGTACACAGACTGATGTTTTACTTTTAATGTGGGTTTACTTGAAATAATGGTTTATGAATGTGAAATGTTTTGAAATGGTCTCTGTTTATATAGGGAAGACACCGGAATTAAATATTTTTATGACGGGTTATTTGGTAGTGACTACTACTTATGACGATAAATCTTAATTATGCTTTATTTTGCCTTACGAGGCTTGCCCGCTTTATCTAGTTATATCCAACTCAAAATCAATATATATTATTTCACATAGGCCTACATGGGCACTTATAAAACGTCGGAATGGAGACCGGCAAGAAACTCTCTCTCTTTTAAAAATCATTTGGTATTATAAAATTTGTATGTTACAGTGTTAGTACTTAAGTATGGGAGGATAGCGTAGGCCCGACAATAAGTCGTTGCTTACTACAAAAGGTGGAACAAGAAAAAAAAACTAGGGATAAGCAAAGTCTACAATATCCACATACATTCACACAAAAATAAAAAAGGAACCATGCAAAAGTAAAAATAAAATATTATAAAAAAGACTGCCTTCTTCAAAAAGAGGACAAGATGTTGGACCCTTTGAGACAGGCCCAGAACAGACCAGCATGGCATGAAAAAAAGAAAACCGACATAGCTGTGGCTGCTAAAACTGATGATGATGACGCAAAGAAGATGAACTGTATGCGTCTAAGAAAATACCCAAAAGCATTGCAATTCCTAAGCAGCCAGTAAAATAAAGTGCCAATGCGCCGGTCGTTATTACCCGTAGGATCGAAAACTGTTGGGTAAAATAGGTGGAGCGACGATCTTTACAAGGTAGCGGCTGAATGAGAGTTGTCAAGAATCGATTGGAATGGCATCAATTGGGGAGGCTTATGTCCTTCGGTATGGCTTATCATCAGCCAGGCCAGGACAGTCATCAGGTAAGCAACCAAAAAAAAAAAAAAACTTCAAATCACACCTAAATCCCATATACAGCATGTATAAATTCCCCGCTACACTTATACAGGGTGTGCACAAGTCGTACCCGTCATTGTGTTGCCGCAATTAAAGCAAGTCAGCGCAGTGGCGTGAACCAATTTAATGGCCCAAGTTATTGTTTTTTTTTTATCGTTTAAACGGTGACGTGGGGGTATCGAGAGTCGGTTCGGCTGGCTTTTTAATAAGGTTTTAATAGATATAGGTTTGGTTTATTGGTGGGAGGTTGTAGGTAGTTTTGTGAAGGCCTGCATGGTAGGTAGGGATTTAAATTTGATTGGCATAGTTTGGTTTTGGTGAAATCGGTAAAAATCATGTACATACTTCTTTTTACCGATTTCACCCAATTTTTCTCTATAAACTTTCATCCCTCCCTTAGTTCCCCCACAACGCGTATGGGGGACACATTTTCAAAGTGTAAACATAAAAGAATTCAAGATAAGAAACTTTTCAGGCAAAACCATGCCTCTATGACGATGACGCTTGGTTGCCAGTATTGCCATGCAGTGGTTAAAGTCTGTCAGCAAATGAAAGAATTTAAGTACGAGTCAAGAAAACTGTAATAGCTTGATACCTACGGTACTTATGACGGTAATAGTAAGTAGGAACTTGAGTTCCAAATAAAGTTATTTCTAAGTCAAATCGAACCTTTTACACGTGACCTCTTTATTATTCATCAATAAAAAGAAGTAGCAAAAAAAAAATAACAGGTAGCTGTCATCAACGTTGAAAAAAAGATTTTATTCAATATTCAAAAAATGGAACGTTATCCGTCAATTTGAAAACCACAAAAGCATCACGAGTGAACACTCATTCAAATAAATCGACTGCGACCATTAAAATGTAATCGAAACCCGCGAGCGTCCGCAAAAAACGATTACATTGAAAAGACACTGAGTATAAGTGAACCAATTCACTGAACACAATCATCAATGTAAACCGTTCTTTAAGAAAAAATCGAATGAAAAGAAAAATGTGAGTCGTTTTTGTGTTTTCTAATAAAAGGTACGCCCTCGCACGAAAAAATTTCATTAAAATAATACGAACAGTTTTATACAATACAAACAACTTTTATTGAATTACAATAAAGCGAATACTGGCCATTTTGAATCTCATTATGTATGTGAGCGAGATGGGGATAGTGTTTTGTATTTGTGTGAAAGAGATGAATAGAGCTATTGAAATGTTAGTAGAATTAATATAGACATCTGCTGGTAAATGATGCTGTTCAGTGTTTTGGTTTTATTTTTTATTTATTGTGTATCAACAGTGTTTGGCATATGCAGGATTATAAAAGGGGAGATCACGAAACCATTGCATATTGTGAATATTATATGATTTCCAAACAATTGAAATACAAAATAGAGCAATTGCTCAACTCACCGTCTTTTCAATTAGGTGGACTGACAACTAATGCGCAGTATAATAAAGTTGTACTATAGTAGTACAATAGTAATATAAAGTATTAGTAGACTAGAGAGAGGTGCCCTGAGAATAAACCTTGCCGAAGAATAAACCCAATAGGATAGGAGTGAAACGGCTTGTCAAAGTTTCTTTGAGAAAATCTGTTAAGTACTCATTATCATCTGCCTAGCCTTTTCCCAAACTATCGTGGGGTCGGCTTCCAGTCCTACCAGAATAAAAGTATTTTACGTGGAGGAACTACCTATATGACCCCCACACCCAGTTAGTACTGGGTATTACGATGCCCTGATTAAGACTCGTTTTCACTATCGGGATACCTGTAACGACTCTTATCAACTGCCTAGCCTTTTCACAAACTATCTTGGGGTCGGCTTCCAGACTAATCGGATGCAGCTGAGTACCAGTATTTTACAAGAAGCGACTGACTATTTAACTATCTGACTCCACAGCCCAGTAACTGGGCCGATAACCTTGGTAAGACTCGTTTTCATTTTCAGGCTACTTGTAACGACTCACAAAATTTTACAAATGACAATCGGGACCAACGGCTTAACGAGCTTTCCGAGGCTAGGGGTGGAAACTCAGTGTTTAATGGGTGTCCACCCATCCACGTAACAACCTAGGCAAGCGCGGCTTAACCTGAAGATCAATACGAGAAAATATCTTACTATGACTTTTTAAAAATCCGTAACACATAACCACGGTCAAAAACTACTAAAGTTACGTAAATTGAAAAGAAAAACTGTTTGTTACGTAAACTGTATAGCATCAAGGCTTTAAAGTCTTAACGTAATCAATTCTACAAATATTTGACCGATACGTAATCGGGAGGTCCCCGTGCTAATTTAAATTCAAAGTGAATCAATATTTTTGTCATTGGAAACTTTTGAGACGCAATTTTTGTGAATGACGACACTGTTTTGAGGCAATTGTTTTAGGAATGTTAAGATAACTAATTAAGGTTTTTGTGAAATCAATACCTACTTCCCGTGAACTCAGAATCTCTCAGAAATTTGGTACGAAGCAACGTCTTATACCACAGATAAAGCATGTTTAAATTACTAATGAGATAAGATGCAGCAGTAGATAGGTGCTTGTCACATATTGCTGTTGGCTTGATTCGGCAGTGTTTATGCCCATGTAGATCGAAGAATCGAGCTATCGCATCCAATATTTTGTTTTTCTATGTTTAATGTATGTTACCTGTGAGTGTGAATTTTATTTAATTTAAAAGGCGGGCGGTTTGGGGCATGTCATATTCGCACTCTGAGAAACAAAAGTGACCTATCACGAAATTTGCATTTTGTGGGAAATACTTAACAAAATTGTTGCGGTTGGAGGCATGAAAAGTGTGGAAATGAAATAGACGAAATGTTTTTTTTCCTTTTCTAGCACGATATCGCTACTTTTGATTCACTAGATGATATCCCATGTTATTTGGAGTAGTTTTAGGCATTTAACTCAATTCGACGTAATTTTTAGGTAGGTCACTTTCGCACTGACTGTTCAATGTGTAATTTTTAACGTAAGAACATATTTTTTTGGTTTAATCAGTCTCACAAAAATCCTTGATCTCATGAGCATCTTCATAGTATTAAAAAAAAAACTAAATCACTATTATCGCCATTAATCGATGAGCAATCATTAACGTTACCAGCAAAACCATTTCACATTCAAACAACAAACTCCTCCGTACAATAACCGCGCATGTTTCGACACTCCGCCAATGTTTCGCGTAGATTTATGCGTCTGCTTATAACACTGGCCGGTGGCCCGAACAAAAGCTGCATTGTATTGTGTGCATAATAATGTCACTGCGTTGCGGCAACTATTGTTGGAGCGTGGTACTGGCCGATATACGGTGCTTTATAGTCTGACTGAATTTCCACGATTATTGAATCCAGTTTATGAACTCATTCGAATAAAGTTTCAAGCCTATGAAGCAATGTATACAAAGCATATTTTCAGACAAAAAAAACTCTAGCTTCTATTAACTACACAATAAGTAGTTTCCTTGAAGACTTTAGTTGAAAATGAGATATTTCCAATTAAATCCAAGGAGGATTGGGTCAATCTAGAAAAGGCCGCGACAATAAAAGAGAAACTACTGAAATTAAAGCTGAAACCACATTCAGAGTGCAAACAGTAAGCATTTCGGAGCTGCCCTATAAGACAACAACGAATCACAAAACAGATAAGGACATGAAGAATGAAACTACTGGGGACCTAGACAAAGTAAAATACTTTAGCGATAACGATGATGAAGATGTCAAAATGACATAAGCTCTCGAAAAGCAAATGTCAATCTTGTTGAACGTAAACAAACTTCACTTATCTAGGACTAGCCTATGCCTGCTGCTTCGCACGCGTTTAGCTCGGTAATTGTCCCATGGGAACGTACTACCAGGATAAAAAGTATACTATATGTTAATCCAGGTTATCAACTACCCGTGTGAAAAATTTCATCCAAATCCGTTTTGTAGTTTTTGCGTGAAAGAGTAACAAACATCCATCCGTCCATCATCGCAAACTCTCGCATTTACAATATTAGTACGATCTCGCGGAAAATAAAACAAACTCACTTTAAACCAGATAGAACGAAATAAAAGAGAAAAAGAACCGACTAAATATGCTACTACATCACAATGATATAATTACATAATTACGGCTATAATGTTTACACCGTCACCGAAACATAGCGTGTACAGTCGTCGCCATAACTCACTGGGCACAATGCCATCGCGCCGCGTCGCGACGCGTCGCCCGGCCGCCGCGCCTATTGTGCGGGAGATTTAGTGAGTGCTGGCCCTGACTGTACGCCACTACCATTACTATTCATTTGTGTTACTTCGGGAAAGGGATGTTTGGCTTGGCTTTGGACTTCACTTGTTATAAAATTAGGTTTAAATGTACTAGCAACAAACTCTAAAATAAAAATGATAGGCTTGCAAGGAGTAGATGATGAAAAATTTGCATATCATCGTGATGAAACGGAATACTCTCTCTAACACTATTTTTACCATGGAATCATAATCATAATCATCTCGATCATTGTCATCTCATCCATCCTCTTGATACCTCCTTTCCAGCCATATCATCCTTCACACAGTCCATCCAATATTTCTTTGGTCTTCCTCTACTCTTATACCCATCCACATTCATAAAGTATTGTCAATAGTATTTTAGGGCATAATTTAATCGTTTGACTCTAGTGACCGTGTCAGTACACGAAAATAAGATAAACAAATTAGCATCTGTTGAAAGCTGGACATAAACTCCGCTACAGCTACAGTAAACATCGAATTTCACTACATTAAGCTGACATATTTGGCGAAATTATTTGTATGGTTTGCACTACTAACTGGAATATATTACTACTAGTTGTCCCGCGCAACTTCGTGTGCGTCTCATTTTCCCCGTTTTCGTTTCATTTTTCATTGCTGCACCGCTCCTATTGGTCGTAGCGTGATGATATATAGCTTATGTTACTTCTAGTACCTCCAAGAATATGTGTACAAAGTTTCATGATGATCGGTTGAGTAGTTTTTGCATGAAAGCGTAACAAACAAACTTACATTCACATTTATAATATTAGTAGGGATTGGAAATATTTTCCTCTTTTCAATGACTGTTCCACTGAAAACAGAAACCACACCAAAAAAACTTAAATTCCACGATCATCAAAGAGTCTTTCCCCTAACAGTCATCATCTGCCTGCCTTTTTCCAACTATATCGGTCGGCTTCCAGTCTAACCGGACTTAGCTGAATATCAGTATTTCTCCAAACAGTAAATACATAAAAGCTCTCAACAGTCCTCCGTCCAATTTGTATGCAATTTAACAAAAATAAACTTCAAGTGGCTGCTAATTACTGACCCCTACATTTGAGTTATTATGAAGTAATTAGTGAACAGTTTTGTAAAATATTTCTTGTTTTTAAACCTTTTGTGGAGTTTCGCTTTGTGGTTGTTTGTTTGAATGTGTGTTTAAGGGTTTGCTCACATTTTGCTTTAGAAGAATTCTTTATTAAAATAAGTTGACTACTATAAAGAAGAGTTGTGGTTATTTCCTTGATTTCGATGGTCATTAGAGGAAATAGACATATTAAATAGGAACTTGGATTTATATTCTTTTTATTAATGTCTCTTGGGGTCATCATCATCATCATCCACAGCCTGAACTTCCCCACTTCTGGATATAGGCCTCTATTTTCTTGTGACAATCTCATCCAGGGTTTTCTCCCTATAGCAACTAGGTAGGTTACTCTAATTTAATTTTATTCTGTACCCATTATTAAAATACCCATTGTTAAAATTAAAATTCTCGTTCTAAACCCGCCCATTAATCATGACCTCACCATGTCAGACCATAACTCAACATTTGTCGATTCCTAATCACATACAAACATCCAACCCTCTTTTATCCAATATTAATATCCAAATGACTGCAAAATTAATAAAAACACCCCCGCTACGAGTAACGACGTGACCCTTCATTTGTACCCCCGAACTAAGTCCATTCTCAAGTGATTAGCAATACAGAATGAACTCTGACTACCCGCCACGATTGTACCCGACACCTATAATTTACTACCCCCCATTAATCAAAATAAATTACACTTTAAACCCATTTAAATAAAGTTTAAATTTGTTCGAAATTTATTGCAGTCTGAACGGAGTAACTTTGAATCGGCGGGCGGTAACAATAAAACCAATTGTTGGCGATCTCTATTATTAAGTTTGGTGATGCAAATTGAGTTTTGTTGCGTTGATATAGGGTTGGATTTTAGGGTGATGGTCAGTGATGTGGTTATACATTCGATTGAGGAATTAGTGTTCTATTGGGATGCAATTATTCGGCAGGGTTGGCACTGCGGGGGTCAGAGTATTTGAATTTATTTCTTTTGTTTAGGAGTAGCCACGCCTGTCACGAATTTGTTTGAATTAACAATGAAAGTATGTTATCAAGCTTTTCTCTTATTTGAAGTCGTTTTCTGATTTCTATTAAAAATCAGAAAAACGAAGAGTCAGACAGCTCTACTTTCTTACCCTGACTAATAATAAAAAGAGGTAAAGTTTGTAAGTTTGAATTTAGGAGGTGATTTCCGAAACTACACACATTCGATTTCAAAAAATCTTTCGGCGGTGGAAAGCTACATTATTACTGCGTGAGCTAATTAATTTTCACAGGATGATTTTTTGTTAGACGAAGACAAAGTCACGGGCAGAACCTAATATTTAATCATCACACATCATCATTTGAAATCATCGCGTCGTCCTAGTAATTAAGGTTTTTATTTCAACATTTTTTAGTTTATTTATAATTATCATGGGCCAAAAACAAAACCCAACCAGAAAATATTAACAAAAAAACCGAGTAACAACCCTACTTATATCCAAATCAAATTACAGTTCAGTATTTAATATTGCCCCGAGTGTCATTGTGTTCTTCAACGAAGTAGTCACCCTGTATGAATGATCTGCCGGTGGAACCACCCTGTATACGGATATATTACGGGTTTAATATGAGACGGTAATTGTATTAATACTTTTAAAGTGGATTGTATTTTGTATGGAGCAACCGAGTTGTCTGTTGAGGGGTGATATAGTACATTACGATATTAGTGCGTTATGATGGTTATAACATGCGAGGCGGAATTTCAGCCCGAGCCGAAGGCGAGGGCGTAATTGAGCCGAGCATGTTATAACCAATACGCACGTATATCGTACGACGTTTTTTAACACATTTGCGAGGAAACAGAAAAAAAAAAAACATTTTATATTTTGTTCATTTCTAATTATTGAAACAGTTAGTGAAATTACAATTATTAAAATGATACGTAGTTGTAGTTGCTTTTTTAATTATGTTTTTATTATTATTATTACCTACTATTCATAATGTCATTGTTTTGTGTTAGGGTAAATGTTGGAGACGACGTAACTTCTTGAAAGGCGGCAGAAGAGCATTGTAATTCGTCATTAGTTGTAAATAAAAAAATATCCTCAGTAGAAGTAGAGGGGCGCGGCTCAGGGCAAAACTTCTTCGTTTGTGGCTCCAAATTTATTGCCTGAGTTATTTTGGCACTTATATAAAAGATCGGGGTATTTTGTTTTTAGTGTTTGGGATTTTAATTAAAAGCATTTTGCCTTGATTTTCAATGTCATTTGTGGTAATATTGTGAAGCTCTTGCCGTCTACATGCACTATTAATACCAAATATTAACGCAACCTGAAAAGAAATAAAAATGTGTAAGATAAGGTATAGGTACTTAGCTTACAGACGGTCGTTAAAAAATATGTAAAAGAGTATGTACGGTAGATCAATATATAAAATAAGGAGGCAAACTGACCTTAGTTGCCAGGTACTGGCTATCTGGAGCATCTCTTAGAAACTTTTCGAAGTCATTTGATGACAGTACCTTAGATTTTTTCTTTATAAAACCATCAGAGCGTTTCTTTAAAAATGCAATGAGATTTGAATATAAATTAATATCGACACCATTTTTCATCTTGAGGGTACTTTTCAGCATCGAATATGTTGTCCACAACGAGCTAGGCTTATATTTACTAGCTAGTTCATTAAAATACGCCAAAACTACATTTTCGGAAAATGACTTGGCATTTTTCATGTTTTTCCACTTCAAAAAATTTTCATACGTGGTTATGTATCTGTCTTTGGATATTGACGGCAGCAAGCTGTCGCATGCGGTTCGCGCTTCTGTTAGTATATCCGGTGGAGTTGAAGTAATATATGGCTCTTCTTCATTATTGAAAGTTGTCATATTTAAATTTTCACAATACAAGTACAAAGAAAAGAAAATTTGAGAAACATGGCGCGAGGATTATTTTCTGCCGAAGCTGCGTGAAAATGTTGGCAAAGACGTTAGAGTACGCAGCCAAGTTTTTAAATTACCGAATAAACTGTTTTTTTTTTATTTTAAATAAACTGAATCTGTGAATGCACACTGTTGCTTTCCCGCCATTTTAACAGCGTGCTAGCGCTGCCTACTGACTGGCGCCGCGCGGCGATTAGTTCGAAATTTGAATAGCAACAGCGCGCGAAATGGCAAATAATACTGTTATGGAATTTGTATGGACTATAACTTAACTATTTGCTCTGATAACACACGCGTTTTTTATGACCCGCTTTACATATTTAAAACCGGTGGAATTACATCAGCTTTACGAGCAACGGTGTTAAAAATATATTGAAGTTTGTAATAGGAGTGCTGGCTGGAGAGACACGTTTGTCAATATGTTGAAATATTGTGATACTGTTTTCGTTTCCGCGCGAGGTTTTGGTTTGAATCTAGTTCTTGTAAATGATTCGAAGAAGTTTTGAATTATCAGCGATTTTTTCTCAATAGCTATTTGTTACTTAAAAGATCTTTAGAGACTATTAGAGGTTTATGAAACATAACTATGGGCGGCATTGTACCCTTTTTTGGGACAAGCCCGCCACACTATTCCCAAAATCCTGCAAGTCCAGAAAGGCAGAATCAACAGTGGCGACAACCAGAAAAGCGCCGAGTTAATGAAGCTCGACGAATGAAACTGACTGGCAAAAAAAACCATCTCAATCAGCAGGAGTCAGAACAAAACAAGGCCAATAGGCACAAAGGGACGTTTACAACTGGGAAAAGTCCAGTTGCCTACCACCACTGATAAATAAAGGGTGTAAAACACCTCTTAACGAAGCCGAAAGGCACTGGTTCTCCCTGTCATTGCGGTAATTTTTTTGTTCTACACCATACCTGGGAACCTTCTAGTTACGGAGATATTAGGGGTCAAAGTTCCAACTTTTTGACAAGTATTTTTTTAAATACAAGTTTTTAATGTAAGATTTTTACTAAAAACACCTCCATGACCCCCATACTATTCAATCCGTCCATCAGCACAATGTTTTGAATGCGTTACATTGAGTTCTACCACAAAACATGATTTTACGCCCCCTAAAAAAAAATCGTTTCCCAGCAATAATTTTTGCGTAAAGTTACTTAGTTTCATGTACAGAATGCTTGGTTGACGGCTTCGTGATGAGGTGATTTACACCGTGTATTATCATACATAAACCACATATCATACAAGGTGTTGTTTTGTATCCTCGGCAAATTCAAGGAGGTAACTGTGCTCATGATTCTCGACCCGAATCAATAATAAAATGGGTAGGTAATTTTTTTTTTCTTATTTACGAAAATCGGTAAGTGTGAAACACCCGTGTTTTAAACGCGGCACGTCCTCGCCCTATAACCGCGCTTTCTCAAACAATCTCAAACGTTTATTCGATGATTTCTTATTCACTAAACCACGTTAATTTATTCTGAAATACTGACGACAACCAAAAAAATCCATGTTTATTAATAAATAACTAGGTACCGTAATTTTAATTGATTATTTATGTCTTTTGTGACCACCTCAGTGATCACCATTAGTGAACATGACATAGATTTAAGAAAACTTGTATATAATGTTACATACAAATTTTAATTTTCAAATCAATTATATTTTTTTAATAAAATTTATTATTTATTTATTATTACCTCCTGAATTTTGACGAGGATGCAAAACAACACCTTGTATATACCTTTAACCATAATAGTTGCCATTTTACAATACACTAAATGTCACCAAAATTCTTATTAATACAAAACTCAACCCTTACAAAACTTCAAATGCCCCCGAAAACTGCAAATAACAACGCTGTGGCATTTCTAAATGTTACAGCACCCTGCTGAGATAGAGGCTTTTTGGCGTCGTCGTACAGGACAAATATAGTTTATTGTAAGACTTAATTCATTTAGACCAATGTAGTTTTAATCAGTTCTTTTTGTTTTGTATTTTATCGATGCTATCTTTTTATTAAATTTCTTTTCATTGTTTTGTCCGGTGCGAGTACAATAAATACCAACTATCAAATAAATACTTTTTCATTCTTTTTTTTAAATGCAATCGATGTTTTAACCATAATGAACAACACGTCCAATTTAACATTGAAATCACCTTTATTTCATAGCAGTTAGGTAGGTTTTATAACTTCAAGAGTTACTTGTGACGTACTAATCTACCCTAAACACACAAACAATAGTTTCCATGTAACTGATGTCATCACAACACTGCATTGTTAGTGACATTGCCACCCCTGGAACGTCATCAGATAAGGATTGACACTGTCACTTCAAACGATTGTTAATTGGTATTTGATTATCTATGGTAATGTTTAGATCTGTGTCCCGGTGTGCTCAACTGGAGATTGGAGAGTTAAATTTTTGGGCACTGTTGTTTTATATTAGTCCTATCTACATATAATATCCAGTCTTTAAGAAACATTACTTGTTTATTCATTTGAATTCGAGAGAAATTAAGGAAGCTGACCTTTTTTTTGCATCAAAATATCGACATCAGGCTACAACAGTCCACTGCTGGACATAGGCCTCTCCAATCGCATGCCACTTAGCTCGATTCTCGGCAACTCTTATCCAGTTGCAACCAGCTACCCTGCGTCGCTCCACCGAGCCTGAGGGCGTCCCACCTTACGTTTGCCGATTCGCGGTCTCCACTCGAGAACACGGCTTTCCCAACGGTCATCGGTTCTACGGCAGCGGATCACCTCGTTCCGGATGCGATCTCTCAGAGAGACTTCAAGTATAGCCCGCTCGATAGTTCGCTGAGCGACCTTGAATTTATGGACCAACCGTACTGAGACCGCTATTTTTTACGAGGGTTCGAAACGTGGATGCTTCCACGTTTCGAACCCTCGTAAAAAATAGCGGTCTCAAAATCTAGATTTTTTAAGAGATTTCTCACTGGCTTATTATTAGTGCTTGCAATATTTTTTATTAACGTAGGAACTAAACGATTTTTAACCTAAAAAAAAAACAAAACTATCACATTACAAGCGGGGAAGTTCGATGCACGTCTCCCCATAATGAAACTCCACGTTAACATAGTTCTACACACACTAAGGCACCTGACCCACCGTCGACGAGGAAGCGACTAGACTATTTTCTTGCTCAAAAAACCCACAAAAGATGGAACGACTGCTCATCTGACCTCCACAACCCAGTTAGTACTGGGTAAGGGTAACACGATACCCCTCGGTAAAACTGGTTGTTAGACTTTCGGGCCGCAGAATACTATGTGAATGGGGAGCCTGCCGTTTTGCCGAAGATTTTGACATAATTTCACTACCCAAAGAAATTTTAGCAGTCTTTTTTTATACCAAACAACATTTGGAATGATTTTAGTACGCACTTTTTCATTTGGTCAAATTTTTACTTGGCAGAATATTACCAAAGATAATTTCATTATGACATTTAGTCTTTAATCAAATGATTTATTACAGCAAACAATTTTTAGACAATAAACGTTTGGTCAAAAGATTTGCTATGACAAAAAATATCAAGGCAAAAATAAGATTGAATTTGTCTGAAACAATGGTTACTAGGTTATTAGGTTATTTATAGAACTTATATTAAAAAAAAGTTAGGTTGGGTTACAGGGAGTCGGACGCCCGGTGTCACCACTGCCGCACGAGTCGAGCGAGTGCCAGAAACGACTAGATAAATATGGAAAAAAGAGATTATTTTCAGCAGGCTATCGAGAACCGAACTAGTTAGACGGGGTTAATTATTAATAGAAAAATGGTTAGGTTAGAACTGTGACCTCCCTCCTCCAGAAACGACGAGATTATATAGAAAGAAATATGGAAAACACAGTGATAGTGTTTTGCACACTAACCCACATTGAGCGACATTTATGATTTACCATCTACCCACTCAACAGTACACACATTGTAATTTAATTTGTATATTCTGTGCAACTGACATATAGATGCATTTTTTTTTTGTCATTAACTAAGTAATTGACTGAATAGAAATTGTAAATTGAAAACTGACGATACTAAATATTTGCCTTATTTTATTTTGCGTAAAATGTGTTATTCCAACTGAAATATTTGACTACATGAAAATTGGTAAAAGTAATAGTTTGTAAACAAGTTATTGTTTAAACGTTCACTTACCAAACATTAGGTTTGCGTTACAATTATTTGTGAAAAGATTTTTTGCTAATTAATAATTTGGCAAATGAAATTATGCGGAAAATTGTTTGGGAAGTGATAATTTGTCAATTTCTTTTCGATGAAACATAGGTAACCCATGTGAATGTCATAGATCTACAATTGACGTGCTTTCCGAGGCACGGAGGAAATTCAGTACGTAATGGGTGGTCACCCATCCACGGAACAATCGCGCGGGCGGCTGCTATTACGTAGCCACGAGCTAATTAAAATAAAATAAAAACAACACATAACATACATAAACACTATGAAACTTCAACGTACGGTTCGCATTGGTCGTGTTTCTTGTGAGAAAAAGCAAGAAATCCCATGGTTACAGGGTATATTAATAGTTGATGGTTTACTGCTCAACATATTATTGGCAAGAACTCAGTTAACAAGTTACTGAAACAGTTGCTAGCCTTACTCGCTTCTCGCTTCTCGCTGGTGGTGTGACAAGAGCCTTACATCAATATCGAGCGGTAACAAGATCCCTTTAATCAATTGTAAAAACTCTCGTAGTCACAGTGTTCAGTGGCGTTTAATAAAAATGTTCGGAAGCCGCGCCAGTCAGGTATCGGCTTACATGAGGTGGGTACGGGAGGCAGGGCTCGTGTAGATGGTACTCGCTCATCTCTGAGAAGATATATATACAAGATGTTGTTTTTGATATCCCATAACTCTAGGGTTATATTCTATTAGTAAAAAAATAACGCAAAAAGTCCTAGAATAGGCGGTTCAAAAATGCATAGTTTCGAAGATATTTTTTTATCAATCATTTGTAGGTAACTATCTAAGTTTCATTCACCTTGATAAATGAAACTTAGATTAATTTAAAGGAAAGAAAATGCGATGTTGTCATATTTCACGTTTTGGGGTGTTTACAATCGTGACTTTATCAAATTATTTTGTATGAAAAATTAAAGCAAACAAAAGAAATCATATTATTATGCCAGTTGATTCTTTGATATTGTCTCATGCATACCCTAGAGTTATAGGATATCAAAAAGAACACGTCGGTTATATGTATATTTTTTTATACTAAATAAATTATAAAAAAAAGGCTTGTGTTTGGCCGGAACTCGCTTGATGTGAAGCGATGATGCGGCCTAGGGTGGAGCTCGCTTGCCTAGAAGAAACCGATTCACTTGAACTTTGAAGAGATTCTAATGATCAGAGAAAATTGTCCTAGTTGTAATGTTGTCTACGGCTACTTAGCCTGTCGGCTTAAGGCTGAAACAGTGACATTTTGGAGAATACTGGCCTGTCTCACTAGTCAGTATAAATTAGTGCAGTTTTAAATAAATAGAGAATTCCGTGCCTCTACTTGTCATTGTGGAACAGACGCAAGATCTAAATCGATTGTAAAAATGCTAACATCTGCCCGCCACCCATCATGTCAAAAAATCTTTCTCTCTGGTCGCTAATATTAATCTTTTGGGTATCAGTATCTAGTTCAAATAACTTTCCCAAATGCAAGACAGTAGTCTCTGAAACACTAATGAGTGCTTTTTATCAAACCATCGTTACTATACTACCAAACCACTCCTCAAAATCTTAACAAAAGTATTTGATACACTTCATCAAGCAGTACATTTCCAGTATAATATAGCCTCGCTTTGTATAGATTTGCCGCACAATGAGAGATCCGCTTAAACTGGTTTTGTACGGCTCGATTGGTCGTCGTACGCACCTCTTTTAGCTCGCAAACCTCGCTCCGTTCTCGCACATCTTTCCGCCAAGTACGCTTCACGTTTACAAAACAAATATTTAATAAATCAATCGTGTAGCGTGTATCGGTTACATGCGCTAATAAAAAAAGGGAACAACTCCTCCCGTACAAGAACATGGAGTTAGATTGAGCGTGGTTTAGGGGGTGAAGTGAGCGTACCTATATGATTTGTTTGTTGGAATTTTGTTGAAGAAAAAATGGATTTATTATGTCTGTTTTAAGCTTTATCGGTTTATAAGTAAACTTACATTGTCACCTACGCTCACAATAATTAATCGTTTTAATCACGGAAGATATCTTGTAAGTGACAGTTTAAGATAAATGGATTGATTATACAGTCATAATCATAAATTCATTACTTATTTTGATGATGACCAAATTAATTAAGTTGTACTTGGTTTGTTAACAAAGGCGTAGCAATATTTTCGCATAAAATAGTACTAAGTATCACAAAATAAACAGTGTGTGAAGTTTATACATACTAGATACAGTCCCAGCCTTGCAGAGCCTTGCAGTCCTTGACCTCTCTTACATAGAAGACTAAAGAATAAAAGGTCAGGTAATGAAGTGGGTTAGAAAAGAAATACCAATTAAAACGTTAAAACTCGCTTAAAATAACATAAAATCACGCCTGTTACGCCCGAAGGGTTAGGCAGAGGTGTACCTAATCGTACATCCACATTACGCCAGCAGTTATGTTTAAGTCCCATGTAAAAGGGGGCGAGCCTATTGCCATCAACCAGGCACAAATCCAGTCTCGGTGTCTGCTACTAAAAATATGTTTTTCGAAACAGTATCTTGTCTTGCCGATTCCATCGTAATTTTATTTCTGTAAACGTATCAAACACACTCGCGGCTCAACCCCCAGGCGCTGTCGATTACTGAACCATTAACCCTCTAGCACTACTCGAATCAAACAGACAAACAGACACACAACCCAAAACATACCCCATCAAGTTCTCATAGAATTTACCGTTCTTTGTTGCAAAATAGTTGGCAGATCATGGGATATGTCAATCGATTGTGAATTCTGTCGGTGGTAAATACGACTGAATTTTGAATGATAACTGTCGCGAAGATGTTTAGCTTTTTATTATTGAATTGCCAATTCAATTTCAAGTCCTAAATCTGTCGAATAAGGTTGAAATTCTATTACTAAATGCTCGGAAGACGTAAGGATTTCAAGTAGCGATTCGAATTGAGTTTTTTTTTCCTCGAAATAAAAAGGTTTCAATAACCGGCCAGTGGTTCAAGAGGTTTGTTGAAAAAGATCTCATTATTGAGTTATTCTATACTTTTCGAGAGCTCTCGTAAATAATACGAAGTTTGACCGTTTTCTGAGAATGTGAAGTTATTATTGAGTTTTTTCGAGTAGATTATTAAATGTATGAAAACACATTCTTTACAAATGGGTCATGATCGTAGTGTTGACTTTATGGGTTAACATTAACATTATGCAGATTTGAAGTTTCATTAAGCTAAAAGCCATTGAGGTTCAAAGTCCGGGATACTTTTTTAGGATACTTCTTTTAAACCTAGGTTCAGTCCTAACAATAATATTTAGCCCCAAATCTCAGTCTTACCAACGAGTATCGTATTACCCAGTGGGCTGTAGAGGTCAGATAGGCAGACGCTCCATGTAAAATAATGGTATCTATCTGCATCCGGTTAGTCTGGAAGCCGACCTCAAAATCGTTGGGAAAAGTCTAGGCAGATGATGACGATATTGATCTCAGGTTAAATGTTATATAACGTAAGCACATAAGTAAACTTGGTCAAAACCGTTGGAAAAAAAACATTTAATTGAAAAACATCTAAATTCCAACCTATAAACAACTTATTTCCAGCCAGCCTATTACTTAACCCTCTTAGGCTCCTCCATCCAGTATTTACAAAATCCTTTAATAAATAAAACTCGAACTAAACATTTTTCTTCCTTTGAACGAATAAAACACAAATTGTAAGCATCAAAAACCAACCCTTTCACCTCCATACAAATTGCGATCTCGTTATCCCATACCTTACAATGAAAACTCAGGTTTCATCCCACGCTGACCGAAGTGGACAAGAGATGGATATATAGACTCCCCACAAGAGCGAAAAGGACAGGTATACGTTTCAAGTGCCACTTGAAATATAAATGGTATCGGATTGGCGAGGAAAGAGATGCGGATTGGGTTTGCGTGTGTGTGTGAAAGAGAGGCGAGTATAGAGCAATGCGCTGGAGTGGATAGTACTTGTATTTATATCTAAAGATGTTTTGAAGAGGTTCATATTAGTTGAAGTTACTTGGCAGTAGTGATGTTGTACTACGATACGATCTGATACTTTACGGTATCGATACAAGATAATATACAAATGTATCGATACAAACGAATATGATACTTCAATCGATACAAAAGTATTGATCGCATCGTACCCAATTTTCATAAATTGCATAATCTGTCAATTTAAAACATATTACTAACAAAAAAATAAAAAAAATACTGCGTGGACTCTCTCTGCGCGGAAGAAGTGAAACTTCGTAATTCTACACGCATGCGTTCGAATGCCACGCATTCACTCTCGCTCTATCTCTTTCTATTCCCCCTCCATGGTAGCGTTAAACGTTTAACGCAAACTTGTTGGAAGTCGCATAAGGAGTTTCACTTCAATAAAGTCACAGAATAACAAAACAAAAATTTGCCTAGGTTATTAGAGAGAGGCATTAATAAATTTGCCTAGGTTATTATAGAGAGGCATTAATAAGTTTAGTACTATACAATACTTACATTTGTATCTCTCTATCTTCCTTATCGTGTAGTTGGTTCCTAACCTAGTGAGAGATGTTTTTAAGCCGCTCCTAGGCCTGTATTGGCTTTACCTGCCGTCGAGTAAATATCCCTCAGGCATGTTGGGTTCCTCACGTTGTTTTCCTTCACCGAAGCAAACGATAATAATACAATATGCACATGAATCCGACAAATCAGATGTGCGTGCTTTAGGTTCGAACTCGAGACCTATAACGTGGCAGTCCGACGGTCACACCACTAGGCTATCACTGCTTCTATCGATTTGTATCGATGAAAAGTATCGATACTAATGCAAGTAGCATCGTGCATCCCTATTTGATGGAGGTTTGCTTAGCTTAAACGGTAAATAAATGTATTGGATTAAATAAATATACTGTTGAGTTTGATGCTTTAAAATTATCTTAAAAAGGTAATAGGCGCGACGGAATAACTTCAATGAAGGATGTCTCGTTAACCCACCCATGTCATTGAAGTGTATACAAAAACCAAGAATATCAAATACTGTATGCATTTGAAACTTGTTTTGTAAAATTTTATAGCAAACTAAATTTAAAATAAGAAGATACGTCCGTCATCCAAATTAAAATACACGTTTCGATAAATTTGTGGTGTAATAAAAGCGTCCTTAGTTTTAAACCAGGATAAATGATTTAATGACACATTCATCTCCCAGTGTACTTACCGGGACGTCCAGGTCGTATGGAAACCCTAATGTGGATTAATATCGTAATTTCCTACATTTGACGAAGACACAGGTACATCTCCTAAATTAAATCGAAGAATATGTGATACACTTTAACTAGACTTTCTACACGTTTTTTTTTCATATTTAAACAAAAAGAACAAGTATACTTCTTAAAGATTATCACCAAAAGATTATGTCGCACCCTGAGAACAAAAGTGTGCGGAAATAACAAAATTGTGTTTCGTCTTTTAAGGAGTTTCCAATAAAATATGCGATGAAATATTTTTATTTGTTCTTTTCTAGCACGATTTCGTCACTTTTTCGCACGGTTATATATGAGAAATAAAATAAACTTTTCAAACAAAATGGAACACAGTTGCAGTTTCAGGTTACAGACAAGCCGCCAACAATACTTTTTAGTCGTGTTAAAAAATTGGACTGAACACAAAACAACTGTCAACCAATAAGGGTCAGCTCACACCGAGACGCGACGCGACACGACGCTGCGCGCACACTTTTAAAGAGCGATTCAAAATATAACTTTATTTTCTACACGAAAAGATACACATTTCGTTGTGAGAATTCAGAATACGTTGCGCAACGTATTAAAAGCACCCTAATTACGTCTCCGTTTCATTACCATTACACAATATCCCTAAAAACATTACCCATAAAACCAGTGGTCCATGTGTCCCTCTGCCTATCATGTTACGTCACCATTGTCGTAATGGCGACATCGCCAACATTTGTCATGTAACCCAATATGTGAGCAAACATTTGGACGATTCGTGGATTCTGTTACTAACTGGTCGGATTTTGGAATTAAGTTTTAGAAATTTGGTTATGGATTGTGTGTTCAAAAAGTGCCGACGCAAAAAAAATACTGTTTAGCTTAGAAATAAGCTATGAATTAAGCCGTACATCTACAGAAATCCTTATAAATATGGATGTAATCATAGGATTGATATAATAAATGTTTTATTTGCTTATTAAAATGTTATTTTGCAGTTCGCAAAATCTAGATCCAAACTTGGATGCAGAATTCTTAAAGACGTTCACAATTTTTACCAGTTATCACAAGATCACCAAACGTTAAGTTAGTAGACTCAGTAGCTGTAGGTCATTTCGAGGGTTCCGTACCCAAATGGTCAAACGGGACCCTATTACTGAGAGTTCACTGTCCGTCTGTCACCAGGCTGTATCTCATGAACCGTGACAGCTAGCCAGTTGAAATTTCTACAGATTATGTATTTCTGTTGATGCTATAACAACAAATACTAAAAACAGAATAAAATAAATATTTAAGGGGGCTCCCATACAATTTTTTGCTCGTTTTTATAAAAAATGGTACGGAACCGGAGTCCGACTCACACTTGGCCGGTTTCTTTTAATACAAAACAGGCTTGCGTTTGGCCGAAACTCACCTATGTGAAGCTATGATGCGGCCTTGGGTCGAGTACGATTGCCGACAAGAAGCCGATACAATAATAATTATATGGTATATCTACTATTGTATTCGTTTTTTCGTATGACATCTTATAACTGTTATAATAGAAACTGTTTCTATTAAGTTCTCACTCAATAAGTACTTCATGCTTATTCAACCCTTTTATAATTTGTTGTGACATGATAATTGTTCATTGATATCGATAACAAACACGAATCGGCAATATTTAAATAAATGATTTGTATTTTCTTACCTTTTACGAAAATACTGTCGAAATTCATATTTCAAACAAAGACCCTATCAAATACTGATTTAGATGTTTTACTACTATTTAATAGTGTTTCACATCACAAAGGAACTGACTTTGTCGGATTATGTGTCACACAAGTTTTCGACAAATAAGTCGAATTGTCGCGACAATTGCCGTTTAATAAGGATGACAATAATGTCCAAATAGGACAGGTAAATACTAACAAAAATGTCCAACAATAAACCCGTTTCATAAAGACGACAATTCTCAAATTTTACCTGTCGAGGCTCTAAGATTTTTTTTTCTAACTTAATTGTCACACATAGTACATGACAAAATTGTCACCCCCGCCTGCGCAATACTTTGAGTAATTTATTTCATCACCGCTGCTATCAAAAACGGTGCAAGAAAACATCGTGAGGAAACCGGTACTTCCTAGATACAATTTTGTTTTTTTAGTTGTTCGTAATAATGTAACTAAAGAATTGTTTTGACATTGAGTGAGGGGCCTGTCGAATTTTTTTGACAATTCGACAAATATGTCCACCTGTCATGACAAGTTAGTGTTTAATAAAACAAAGACAAGTTTTTCCGGACAAATTTTCACCGATAGTCTGTCAAAATAGGCCCCAGGACTACATTCCAGAATAGCAAGTAAAATGAAATACGCAATATAGATCATTACATCATTTTCGTAGCACCTCGTAGCATCGTAGCACAATCGCGTAGCAGCGTAGACCGTTGCGTAGCCATTTAGTTTTTATTGAACCATTTATCTAAATGGAACTAAATAATGTCGATTATAGAAAAACACCAAAACTATGGTGCTATTAGGGATGTCTGGCAATCGATGTGGTATATTGTTTTACTTACTTATAAAATTTGTTAGTAATACTTGATGCACTGCAGTGCATGTGCATAATTATTCCACTTTTCTTTAAGTAATGGGGCACTTAGAATTAGTTCTGCTTTAGTCTGTATTCACTGTTGAAGTGCCTATTATGAATATGTTTTTGAAAATCATATAAATTGAAAACATATACAATAAAAATTCATTTTTTTTTTCGAGCTCGAGGATTATAACACGAAGAATGAAACGTAACAATATCGAATGAATGGGATCCGATAACTCGATATCATTGATTCGATTACATCGATTAGTTTAATCGGATGGAAAAGCACTTTTGTGTGTTAAAACGAGAGCGTTTTTTGTTTGCATTCAATACGATTACTATTATATTCAACTTTTGGAGGAGAAAGCTCCCTATAAACGATTTAGTTACTTAGAACCGATATTTTTTATAAAATACATGGTAAAGTCCAAAACTTTCCGGCCTACGCACTAGCCTACGGCCTAGAGACTAGCTAAATAATCTCTTTCGAAAATGGTCACCATGATAAAAATTAGTTCGAGATGACGGACGACCAAACCATAGACAGCTAGAATGTCCAATGTGTCCAAGACCTCTAGGTCTTAAAGAGTCTATAGACGCCGCGATAAAAATGGTGGATACAATTTTATGACTTTTAGTATCGATGCGAAAGAAGAAGTTTCTTTTACAACTAGTTTGTAACTTTGTTAGAGCTTTGTTCAATAAACGAGACTAAAATATACATCCATTAACGAAATAAAAGCCTGAGTATCAACAGTAAATGCAGGTATCAAATCGCTCAAAATACTCATTTTCCTTATAGAATCACAAACATTAATCAATCTTTATTAACTTAATATTATTCTAACTTGAACAAACACAAAGAATACTCGAAAACGCTTCTAAAGTATTATGAAAATTAAAATAAAATACTGATCTAGTCCAATATTTATCAAGATTGCATGATGGACGTATGTTGGCCAAATGATTGGATTAAGTTTTTGATTAAACATTGCGAACAATTCCACCATTAGCGAGAAGGTCAATTGATTTACAAACTTTATATTTTAGTAATTAGATAATGAGATGGGATTGGAGTGAAAATGATAAATGATGTAAGTAAAATAGTTTGAAAATAGGACATTGCTGCGTTACGCTGAAGTCCCTCATATTCATCAGAGAAGCACATACATACAAGGTGTTGTTTTGCATCTTCGGCAAATTCAAAGAGGTAACTATGCTACTGATTCTCGTCCCGAATCAAAAATAAAATGGGTTGGTATTTCTTTTTTTACGGAAATCGGTAAGTGTGAACCACTCGTGTTTTAAACGCGGGCCGTCTGGTTCTTGCCCTATAACCTCGCTTACACACATACATCCAATCTCAAACCTTTATTCGATAATTCCTTATTCCCTAAACCGCATTAAGGGGGTTATTCTGACATATTGACAAACTTAAACAACCAAAAAAATCAGCGTTTATTTATAATTAACTAGGTACCGTAATTTTAATTGATTATTTATGTCTTTTGTGCCCACCTCCTGAAATTTGACAAGAATGCAAAACAACACCTTTTATAACTTCTGATGAATTTCTTAATGACCACAATTTTCAAACCTATTATAACCAATTGAACTTTTACTGTAACTCACTCCGTCTTCCGTGATTATTAATA
Organism: Cerastis leucographa; assembly: GCA_963082945.1. NCBI lineage: Eukaryota > Metazoa > Arthropoda > Insecta > Lepidoptera > Noctuidae > Cerastis > Cerastis leucographa. Next base: position 493,665 of record OY720369.1, on the reverse strand, counting down.
ATTGTGGTCATCCCGCGATCATGGCGCTTGCAACAGCGTTGAAATATCGGGAGCTCACATAATTAATAATCACGGAAGATATCCAGTAAGTGACAGCATAAGTTTATTTATAAACCGTGAAAACTTAAAAACGTCTTTAATTAACCAAGTTTTAAGTTAGTTCTTGAGTGAATCTACGCAACTAACATAATGGTCCGAAATCGCCATATAAAAGTAGAAAGCAATACTAATTTGTTGAAGAAGAATGAATACAAACCGAGTTGTATGACCAATATGTTCTTTATTCACTACATAGTTTGCCCCCACATATTCTAAAATAAAAGTACATAATACAAAAGCACTGAGCTTGAATACACAAAGTGTACACAATACACAGTGTATCGGCAATAAAACGCGCGCATTCCAACGACGCAATATCGCACCAATGTATTGTAGGTGCGGTGTCAAGTCATAAGAGGCAGCGGGGTGAATGAGAAAAATGAGTTTTTTTATCAATAACAATGAAAACGGTTTTTTTCTCATGTTTTCGGTTTGTCTTCTTATAAACACCCACCCGCTTCTTACGAGTCCAGCTAACTCCAATTTTGAGAATGCCGTTCTTGTTGTTGCTTTGAAACGGCTTTTGCTGTTCCTCTTTAGACATAATCAATCAATTTTTTTTTTTTGGAATAATGTATTTAGACAATTAAATTAAAATATAATTATGATACACTATACTTAAATTAATAGAGATGTATTGAAGAGAAAGACATGCTGCGCCGAGCACAAATAAATTACGATAAAAGCAAGAGAATAGTGATCATCATCGGCCTAGCCTTTTCCCAAACTGTCTTGGGGTCGGCTTCCAGTCTAACCGTATGCAGCTGAGTACCAGTATTTTACGTGAAGCGACTGCCTATCTGACCTCCACAACCCAGCAACTGGGTAATACGACACCCCTTGATAAAACGTGATGTCAGACTTTTGTCTTCTGACTACTCTTAACGACTGTCAGAGGTTTACAAATGACAGCCGGGACCAACAGTTTAACGTGCTTTCCGAAGCACGGAGCAAACTCAGTATGTTATTATGGTCATCCATCAACTTAACCTTAAAGATCGACCCGTGCGGCTGTTATTATTTAGCCACGAGCTCTGTAAGGCAGGCGAATGGTGGTGATGACACAATAATAAAAGGAATACATTAGGAAAGTCTCTCTAACTAGTGAATTTAATTTTTAAATTGTTTTTATCACTAGGAACTGTGATAACTACGATGACAGCAGCCACGCAGTCCTAAGTATTCTACATCGACCCTTCAAAAAGAATTCACTACTAAAACCGAGAGGTGGCCGCTTAACTACCCACGCCCCACAGTATATCGCAGTTATATGCGATAAATATAAAGTAATAATAAACTATGTCGCAGCTATATGACTCGCATTCCAACGCGGACCGCAATATCGTAGCAATGTATTGCTTTTGTACCGAACAAGGCATGAGAGGTAGCGAGTTGACTAACAAACATGTTTAGGGGCCTTTACTTTGTAAAAACTCTCAACACGTACTCTCATTCATCAATCAAGAAATTATTTGAACACTAAAGTTTCCAAAAGATTAATTTAAATTTTTAAAACTACAGACGAAAAGAGTCACGATAAAATTATCATTCATTGTTTTAAACATACATTGGTTTTAAACAATGACACTTCAAAAGGACCAATTTCCTTACCATACGTCAAACTCACCAGTAATAGATACGCACGGACAAAATAACCATTCCAACAGAAATAACAGGCACACCTCATTCCTACACAGATACTATAAAATTCCGCTTTCGCTAGACGCTCGCGCCGTAGTTTTATCGCAAGCATGTCGGTATGCGGGGCGCGAAGTGTTATGCAGGCACACCCAGGGCCCTGGGCCCCTGTTCCCTGGGCCGCCAGGCTGCTGGGCCCCACAATACGAATATCACAGTAATAAACATTACTCTCTTTATATTGTGCGACAACTCTGGCTGCTACACTTATTAAATACTCTTTTGTTTTCGGTTTGGAGACGATTAAGTTGCCGTTTTTAGTGTGGTGAGGCTTTCTTTTAACCTGCGTTTTTTTTTTCCAACATCTGCCCGGAGTCTGGGTTCGTAGACGTTTATCTAGAGTATCTAAGCTGTGTGAGTAACGACTATTACGTAAACGAATGTGACATCATCTGCACAGTTGCGAAAATGCTAGCCTTTTCTTTTACGATACCCCTTGGTAAGATTTGTCTCAGACTTTCGGGCCACGGACTACCTTGTAACGACTGTCAAAAATCTACAAATGGTAGCCGGGACCAACGGCTCAACGTGCTTTCCGAGGCATGAATAAAACTTGATATGTAATGGCTGGTCACCCATCCACGAACCAATCTGGGTAAGCACGTAATCACGCAATCGCGGTTAACCTCTCGAACCGAGCGACTGTTATTATTTAGCCACGAGTTCCTCCATCCATGTCCTTGTATATCCATTATGTTAATTTACACAAAAAAAGTGTAAGGAAAAGAATTTTTTTTTTTATGTAAGAAAGAACTTTTCTTCATAACTCAAAACAAAACGAACCCATTACAGTAACAAAAAGTCTACCTGAATTCTAAAAACACTAAGTACTGTACAGTACAGTACGTCAGAAAACGTGTAATAAAAGTTGTAAGTCTAACCACAAGCGAGTAACCCCTTCCAGTAAACTAACAAGAGCCGGGTGCAGAGTGCAGTGTGTGCAGTGTGCAGCTAGTTTCACATTAAGTCGTCATTCAGTGCCTTTAATTTGGAAAGTGTAAGAAAAAACAATAAACGCTCGTCAAAGTACGTCGGGGCGGATTTAATAACCAACTGAGGGTACAGTTGACCAAAGTGTGAGGTGTGCAGGCAAGAATATTCATTTTATGCCTTGACACAGCCAATTTAAATTTCGCTGTATAACATTAACTTTTCTAGCCTATACGCCAATTCCTTAGGGTATAAGAATTAATAAATCTGTGCAAACTATAAGAAAATGTCGCTCTTCGTGTCTGTTTATGAAACGGCGCTGTTTTTCAGTGTAGAAAAACAACGCAACGGATTTTGATTCGATTTTAAGGTTTTTACTAACACCCATTTAAAAAAAAAACACAAAATTTAGGAAGGTCAAATGTACTACTTTTTTTTTCTTTATAACTTATACTAACAGTATAAACCACACATACAAGATATTGGTTGAACATAAAAATCGAATAACGAAAACTCGATGATTTTTCATATAAAATCGTTCGAAGTAGAGACTGAGTCACAGTAGGTAATTATATTGTGTTGTCAAGGCTTGATAGGTTAACACAACACACTTAACAGAGGCATCCCTCTGTTAAGTGTGTTGTGTTAACAACAGAGTTCATCCTTCAGCACACTCACAACATTGTTTTAAGTAGTAGTAATCTGGCTGCTAGCTTGCTAGTACACATATCTGTTTGTTTGACAGTACCAAGGCACCGACAGCCGGTACTAGGGGTAATCTGACTCGCTTTAAAGTCACGATACTTTTTGCAATTGGCTTATGATCATGCCCAAAGCGAAGCGAGTAATGCGATATCTTGTTGCACATATGGTATGATGAAATAGACACTGGCAGAGCGTCTTACCGTGTATACCATTCATACTAGATCAGTACCTAGATCTAGTCTGGGTCCGGTTTTACTTCGTGGCTGTTTTGGGAAGTAATTGACTATCCGAAGAGAGAGACAGTTTTTTTGTCGTTTCTTTGCGACAGTGTTATTTAAACAAAGCTTTGCGGATTGCGTATTTCACTCGTTCACAAAAGCATAAAAAGCCAACAGATAATTGTATGCCACTTTTCAAATATATTGGTTTCGTCCTCCAGTGGACGGTTCAGATATGCGGTCGGTTCGTGTAAACACTGGTAATCCGGTGATTACCAGTGTTTACACGAAGCGACCGCATATCTGTTCTGCACAATGCAGTTACTGGACTATACTTCTTGGTAAGACTTTGACTTGCCGACAGGCGACAGCAGAAGAATTCCAGGCTCTCAATAATCTATCATCATTACATGCCGATACCATGACATTCGATTTCCTTACAACTTTTCTGTAACTGGCGCTAAATAATCCAATTCCCTTGAACTTCCTCATGGTAGGGGCACACTTTGATGTAGCAGCACAGGACTCGTAATGCGAATTATAAACATTTGTATAAAGAAAGCTGTGAACGCAGCAATTAACACGTTTATATGAATACAAGTACTTTCAACTGAAACTCGTGCATTCAGCAGCCAGACTGAAACTCTTGGAGACTTGGCACTCTCGGTGCGAGAGGTGAGAGACCCAAATTTAATTATGTTATGATGAATTATGAGCTTCTGGGAAAAGCTGTTCTAGGATGTTCACAAAGTAAAAATACACTCACTATATCTGGAAAATGCAAACAATCTTTTGCAAGAGACCACTGGGTACTGTAGGTAGGAACAAATGTATATCAATACTAGCTGTCCCGCGCAACTTCGTCTGCGTCACATTTTCCCCGTTTTTGCAACATTTTCATTGCTGCTCCGCTCCTATTGGTTGTAGCGTGATTATATATAGCCTATAGCCTTCCTCAATAAATGGGTTATCTGACTGAAAGAATTTTTCAAATCGAACCAGTAGTTCCTGAGATAAGCGCGTTCAAGCAAACAAACAAACAAACTCTTGAGGTTTATAATATTAGTATAGATTAGCACATTTTATTTCATTTAACTTCAAGATGTCACTTTTCGTTTTGTGCGTTATTTCATAGCTGGTGTCAGAGTTTTTATGCCGCCCATGGGCCTCCGACTAGGCTTTATCTCTCAGGCATACTAGTTTCTTCACGACTTTTTCCCATACCGAAGCTAGTGATAATTTTACAGTACGCACATGAATCCGACAACAAGTGTCTCGTAGGTGCGTGAATCGGGTTCGAGATCATCTTTTTTCTATGACATTTATTCTGATAGTATCTTAGTTATCTTTGTTTGAATTGAGTGGCTTAATAGTTTTGGACGAGGGAAGCAGAATGTTTGGGACAAGCTAGGATTTTTTGGAATGTGGGACAAAACTTCAGGACGAACGAAGAGTAAATCAGTTTTGCAATCAAGGATCTAGCCTAACTTAAAGATTATGTCGCTAATGGACAACTATGACACCTCGCAATAGACGGCACGGTTGGCGCAGTGGCTTAGCGATTGAGTTGTGATTTTAAACGTTTGTAAAATCACCCACGATATACGTGAAATTATTAATGTTATTTATTACAATTATTAAATAAAATTGAAGTATCATGTGTCTGCTGGTTCTTGTAATTTGTCATGTTAGTACACTGGCAACTATACTCTTCTAAAGGAACGTGAAGTGAAGTGAAGTTTACCGTGAATTGAATAATTCATATTTCTGTATCGATCCTACGAAATATTTGAACTTAGTAAGTTGCCCCATATACCCTGTTCTGAACTTCACAAAAAAATAAATCGCATTCTCTTCTAACTTGCACCAAACATCTTACCGCCTCATATTGAGTGACAAAAGTGCAAGCGAACGCGTCTGCGAGTAAACGAGTAATTACGTGCGCGACTGTATCGAGTGACGGCGAGACGCGAGACGTGAAGCACTTGTGTGCGCCATTGTACGAAGGAGCGGGGATGTTGAGGACCTGGCTTGAAATAACGATTCGAATGAGTGGCTGGAGGAAATTGGGAATCGTGATGGCTGAAGGGTGGAAAAATTATGGTGTTCGGTTTTTGAAATCCTGATAGTGATGCGATTAGGTGGTCATACCTAGACACTGCACTACGTCATTTGGAGAAAACTGATACTGTTAGCCTACGCCATCCCACTGTTGGGCAAAGGCCTCCAGTTGTTTCGATCCAGGGCCAATGTAAACCACTGGTTTTGAAATCTTCATAATTTTGGTCTTATATGGACAAATATCTTGTCTTTGATACTCTGTTAATGTTGCTGAAATCTTATATGGGATAATGTGACTGTTTCGCAAGTATGATAAGAGCAGCAAATGAAATTAATTATTGGGATTGATAACCTTCTAGTAACCCACTGCTTTCATAAAGAGAAGAAAACCGGAAGGTTCTAAAACTATTGGAAGGTAGTACCAAACTGCACTGGCCAGCGTGGTTACAGCCCCTCCCTTTACCAGAGACGAGGCCTGATACGCTGAAGGACATAATAGGTTGACTACCTGAAGTAGTACCTGATTTTTACTGCAAAAACAAAAACTCCAGACAGATACTAAAATACGAACGAATTACAGAATCCACATTTTTTTTCTATCCAAAATTGGCATAAAAGAAAGCCAACAAAAAAAAACTGCTCTGTTTCGTGGCAGTGTTCTAACCCGCCGTTGCTACAATACCTCGCGACTTTATTTTCACTTTTTTTAACCCCGCTGCGGTGGCAAGAGTGGCAACACTCACAGTTGTACCTTAATTGGTCCCACTGCGCTTTTTATTTTCTTAAACTGTATTTTTGTTTGCCGTTTAACGAGAGTTTTAGTTGCTGTTGTTTTTATTTTTAAACGGAGCTAGTATGAAATCGATTTACCGGATGAAAAATGAGTAAGCACCTGAGTGTTATTAAAGCATGTATTGAATCAATTGAGGGGCTTGATTTGTAGGTAATTGCATAGGATGGATGACCATTCGATCCATTACGCATCGAGACGACTCTGTGCCTCAGAGTTTACAAAATATTATTTCTTTGTTTAACCATCACCGACAACTGTGTGCCAGTTGAGCTTATACGAGTACAGCCATAGACAAAGTGATATTATATCACTTGACAACTATAAAAGTAGGTGTTGGTCTGACATAAGCTTTTTGATAACTTGTTTCTTCTTATAAGTTGTGTCGGTTCAGAAGTGAGCCACTAGTTTGGCGTCTTCAGTGGCATACATCAGTTCTTTTAACGAACAAACAACAGCACACGCTGGACAAGATATTAAGTGCCCCATCGTTTGTGGAACAGCACCACATTTATACACCAGGGCAATCATTAATAAATCAATGAACTTGTATCAATCCGGTAGCTCATGAATGTCATTGTATTTTAGAAATGTGAAATGCTTTAGAACCGTTTTTCACTGGTCTAAGCTCTCTTGTATGATTAGGCAACCAAGAATTTTGTTTCCTGCCATTTAAAAACTAATCATCCTCATGCTTCCTTCACATCCACAACATTTGCCAGTACAGTAACTCGACTGGCAAGTGTAAGTGACACTCAAAGACAGGGGTAAGGAAGCGCTCGCCTAAGGACAAGTACGATTGGATTCTTGGCGACACTCTCTGCCAGTGATATAGGATAGCCTGAGGGAAACAACTGTCTAGTTTGGGGGCAGTTGTGACTGTGAGATGTAACTTGGAATGAAGAAACTAAGTACGTACGTTGACAGTTTATCTGTCTCTAATACTAAGACTACTTTGCGTTGGTCATTTTAATATTAGAGCTTAGGCAACAGGCCGTGAAAATTAGTCATCACTACTGTATATTTCTGCAAATAAAAACGGGTTTTCTGATCCAAAATAGAAACCTTCTACCCTGAATTTAGAATGAAGAATCTGAATTTAAGGTGGAAATCGATTACCAAAATAGGCTCTCTTTCTCTCTCATTTCAGGAATTAATTTCTCTCTATTAGATTAATGTTATTCATTTTGCGTTTGATATATGAAATTACTGGACATTATCTGAAAAAATAAATACATTCTCGTCTCAAGCACACCATCACCATTTGTAGAACAAAAGCACGCGCATACCTGGTGACTCATCCGGCATGTCCCCATAGTGGTGCGGCGCTGAAGACGTCTGACTGGCATACAACAGGTTCAGCTCCCGAGCCTCGTTCTCTTCCTGTGCTTGCTGCCGGCGCAGAGCCACCTGTACAGAAGGACCTGGCTGTAGGAACTATGTAGTTACACATAGCACTATATCATTCAAGTTTCATACAGGTTGGATATATGTTGTGTTGGCTGATGGATGCACAGAACCGGGAGGCCTATGCACAGCTGTGAGAGATTCGGGGACTGATGCTGATGATAGATATACAGGGTTGAAGGACATTAACGATAAAACGGTTACTAACGTATTCATCATTCTGAACCCTCTCCCCACGTTGAAATTTTTATCGGTTACTAGCTGTCCCGCGCAACTTCGTCTGCGTCACATTTTCCCCGTTTTCGCAACATTTTTCATTACTGCTCCGCTCCTATTGGTCGTAGCGTGATGATATATAGCCTATGTCCTTTCCCAGGTTGAAATCTATCTTTCTGTCAAATTTCATTAGGATCCGATCAGCCGTTTTGTCGTGAAAGGTAAAAAACAAACATACAAACAAACAGAGTGACTTTCGCATTTATAATATTAGTATAGATTTGGGGTCGGCGTCCAGTCTAACCGGATGCAGCTGAATATCAGTGTTTTACATGGAGCGACTGCCCATCTGACCTCCACTAGGCAGATGATGATATTATTATGGTAAATTCATTCATCTAGTATGTTGCTAGACTAAATAATCGAAGTTTTCGTAGTTTATTAAATTTGTAAATGGCTGTCATATATCTTTTTTTTTTACAAAACGTTGCCCACACTAGGAATTTCTCCTGTATCGAGGGTGCGTTTACAAAATTTAAACTCACATACACAAACAGCCAGACCCGGAACAACTATCAGTAGACCATACAAATATTTACTCCGTGCGGGGATCGAACCCGCGACACGCAGCACAGCAGTTAATCGCTCAACCACTGCGCCAACCGCGTCGTCTGCCTTTAGGCTCAGTGCAGACCAACTGCTTTATCTTTAACCCTTCAACCTATCTGCACACCAAACACTGTGCACAAAACACTCACCTGTGCAGCCATAACCCTCTGCCGCTCAGCGATGAGCGTGCACTTGGCGCAGACACAATCACGCCAGCGACAGTAACGCTTGTGTCCCTTCAGCGCCGACACCACGCCATGGTTCCGACAGCGGGCACACTTGGGGGTCCTCTGGTGGGGCAAAGCAGACTGGTTATTATGTAGCAACTTCTTTTTAGGGTTAAGGGTGGTGGTGTAGTTGTAGAGCTCTTCAATTATCTGGGTGTGAAAGAGATTGGAGATGTTACAAATCAGCTGATTGTCAAAGTCAGACCTAAGTTAAATCACTCTAAGAAGGTATCCAAATGATCTAGTTTTTTAATGAGCTGAAATCTGAATTGATTGTTCTCGTATGGTAATATGATACTTATCTGTGCATAAAAATAGTCGTCGAGCGAGTTTATCAAGTAAGGCTACAAGGTTTTGTGTATGTAATCTTAAGAACCACCAACATACTAAACTAGATTTCAAATTACAAGCTTGACTTAGTGTGGGAGTTGGTATATCATCTATTATGTGCTGCTGTACAACCATCAAACATCTTTATAAATGGTTATATATAAATTAAACTTTTGTTGTAGTACTTTGAGAGCGAAATAAATTATTTATTTAGTATCGGTATTTCAGGGTTAAAAACAGAAGTTAATGAGGTGGTTTGGGACAGACAACTCAATAGCATATTGTATAGTGATAACTCGCTTCGGTGAAAGAAAACATCGTTCCTCACGATGTTTTCTTGCCAAACCGGCATGCCTGAGAGAAATTTCGCGACGGCATGTAATGCCAACTCAGAGGTCCATGGGTGGCATAAAACTCTGACACGGGCACACGGCTAGGCACTGACCACACGAAACAGAGAAAAAGAAGAATAGTAGATACTATTTGATTTTGTGGAAAATATTACCACCGACGACATTCTCATACTTAGCACTGCAATTCAACATTTATCACTCCTCAACAACGTCCAAAACTCTTTCATTTCTAATCACATTCTAATCGATGTCCACTGCCAGGGTCTGGAGAACAGAGAACGGGCGTCGGAGAAAAATACTCTACTAAAACTCGGTTTTTTAATCGTGTAGCAAGTCAACTGTAATAGTAATTCAGTCACTAAACCCTCTGAATATGTAAAAGTACACAAACTACAAAAGGGTCCAATTTTTTTTGAATAATTTCCTAAAAATTAAGCAATAGTTTTAATCATTTGAAAAGAAAGACAACTCTTTTCATAGTTGAGAAGAAATAAAATTAATGGAAAATAACCCTGTAACCTTCTTACTTAAAGACAGCTGCTTTTTTTTATAACTTATACAAAATCAAATTTGGCAGCTAACCTACAATTAAAAAATCAAACTAAAACCAATATTCCAAAACCCCATATTTTGGCCACACACACACACACGCAAAAACATGTATCATTTACTTATGAGTACATTCATAATCCCTTTATACCTTTCCTAATTCAATAAATATTACAAAAATATCACATTACATTAGCATTACAATTACATTAACATTATAACATGTAATTGATTACAAACAAAAGTGTTATATTACAATGTAACAAAGTGAAGGGGAGAATTTGACACAATATCGTAATTTGCGTAATTACTTACAATTTGTTATAAAGGGATTGTATTAGTGTGTATTTGTAACAGGAAGTGTTTTTTGAAACTGATATTTTGATGTTTTGTAATGTTTCCATGTGGGCCAAGGTGATTAGGGTCTAGAGCCAAAATGTTCTTAAGAGAGGGTGAAACCCTAACGTCATAGCTGTGTTGTCACAGTATTAATAGTAGTTTTAAATCGATCACCCTACAGGTATGTAGGTAATACTCGTACTGTGATTGGAACCTGTCTTTGACTGTATGATGTCGTAGGACATGGATTTTAGGCAAGGAGATATCTCTCTATGTAATTTTAAATTAATTATAAATCTGTGGAATTCACTGTTTAACGATCATTATAATCTGGGTCTCTTCACAGTTAGAGTGAATTGGTTTTTTCTAGGCAAGCTTCACCCTAGGCCGAATCATCGCTTTCATCAGTCAGAATCAGGGTCGAGTTGCGGCCAAACGAAAGCCTATTAGCAAAAAAAACATCCCGATAAAATTAAACGCAAATGAGCAAATAACTAGAACCAGTCAATAAAATAATAGAAACATAGGTCAAAGAAAGATACTTTAAATATCTAAAATGGTAACCAAAATGAAGAAAATACAAACTGTTTGAAAGAAACCAAGTATACAACGTGAGACTCAATATAAGTTCCTACCCTAAACAGAACTATACTAGGATGATCGTGCTTTAAATAGATTGGTGTAAATGATGCTGTGATATCTGACAGGAGAGAATGGAAGAAAAAAAACGTGTTGCGACGACCCCAAGTAGAATGGCACAAGAGAAGGAAGATGATGAGATGCCTTCCTAAATAGCCACAGCAAAAGTAAGGATTAGCTAAAGACCGAGACTGAAGGAAACAGGCCTTCTACCTGAAGAAGAAATGTAAAAAAACGGGGCATTACAATATTTTCACTATTCCGTCTATTTAGACAGAAAAATTGATGATTATTTTACCCTGCTTTACTGCTGTAATCACTTTAATGATCCATCTTACTAAACTGCATAAATCACACGGATAATTGAGGTCTTAGACATTGGCATTAGTCTTTATCTTGAGAAAGCCAGGTGAGCTGATGCGGACGAATACCTCCAACTCTTGCCTCCTACATCCAACTCTTGCCGAGTTCGATGTCGGAGGCCCAATACACAGTCCGGGAAAAAAACAACAATCAATAGCAATAAGGAGGAATGGCGTTAAAAAAAGCCGAATATTTTTTCTTCTTATACACGCACACGGCCAAAGTAAAGTTCATCACTGCACTAAATGCATCGCAAACTTGTGACTTCAACCAAAAGTTTGCCATAGTCACTCGACTTGCCACTAACTATAACTGTTTGCTTTTATCTTCAAGTTCACACTCGACTGCCGTGCTGCCTTTGAACGCCGCCGCCGTGTTTGAACAGAGCTTCACTCGCCCGCGGGAAGGAATGTTTAGATAGGGGTTGAAGCTAACCGACTAGAATCATATTTATAATATGTTCTCTATTTTGCTCTTGAAAAATTCAAACAAGATAAATGCGACATTAAATCTATGTCTGTAACCTTTTTACGCCTTAACGGCTTAAAGGATTTCAATAAATTTTGGCAAACAGGTACTAAATTATAACCTTGATTAGAGCATAAAATAATTCTCTTGTTACTAGTACGTTCCCGCGGGATAACCTCTGCCCCCCAAACAGGCGAAGCTAGTCGTATTTATAAAAGACTCTCAATGCTCTTGATTTTTTATAGGATGGACTGTATGAAGGCTGATATGACAAAAAAGGAGGTGATTGCTGAGATGACGAGTAACAGAGAAGTATGGAAGAAGACAGGCTGAGCCAAAAGGCAAGAGAATGATGATGATAAGCTGTAGATGTTTTTGTGACAATTAGTTGCCATTTTGTTTCACACAATATTGCACCTGAAATACTTGAAGGGAGAGATGGAAAAGTTCCTATGTTATATATATATATTTCGCCGGTGCCAGTTATGGCTAAGTCCCTGGCAGGAAACAAGCCTATTGTTTTTCAACTGTAGACAAATCGAGACTTAAAACTATACCTATTATTGACAAATTGCTGGTGAAAATCTAAAAAACTATTTGCATTTGCTTTTCTTTCATTTCATGCGGATGTCAGGCTAAGGAAATTATAATCATATTTATTTTCATAGTTAACAAAGAGTAGACTGTTTGGCTAAAAAGGCAATATAGCACTGAATATTTTAGATCAAAGCCATTTTATTTATTTTTACTGAGCTTTGGCTCAAATAAGTACAATTAATATTGATCTAAACTATTTATCTAATTGTATTAAATCTGTTCAAATCACTCACGCGATAGCCTGGCTGGAACTGTCGACGAAAAAGAATGTTTTTAATGTGATCGGAATAGACACAGGAATATATATTTAGCCTTGTAATTAGCATTAAGTCTTGAAAAATACTATGGGACAAAGAAATCATTATGCTATTCTTTTATTGACATGGCAAGCTAAGTCAATGTGGACCATTTTGCCAATATCTTAATTGAATTAGAAAATCAAGTGCTATAAAAAAGTAAAAAATGCTATTGGTTACTATTGATTGGCCCAAATAGCCAAAGACAGAGAAAAATGGAAAGCGGGAACGGATACCTTTGCCCCGCAGTGGAACATCAGGCACATAATAAAAATAATATTGGTCAAATAAGGATGATTTGACCAATATTATTTTTATTATGTTCTGTCTTTTCAGACTACATTATTTTTCAGCGGAACATCATAGGTTCTGAAGTACCGTCGCTTGTTTTTGCCGCCGCCCCGACGCTACAGTTTCAGACAGTGCTTATAAAAATGTAACAAGTAAATGTTTTCAACCCTTGAGGAAACTACCGTTTAATATAACGAAGATCAATGACTTGTGAATGATGCTGCCCTAGTAGTTATCTCCTGCTAATGGACCAAACATGTCATTGCAAATGTCAAATTTTCTTCAATGACTATCTACCCATAAATTACTACCTCTCAGGAGGCCTTGTCCCAGCGTTGGGAACTATAGGCTGATTATACTATCCACCCACACAGTTTTAAATAGATATCGTTAATGCCTGTTTTCTTAAGTCTAAAATAACGAGTCTGTTTGCTCTTTAGAAAATTAATTATTTTGTACAATAACTGTAAAAGTTCTTAAATCATAAACTTGCAGGTTCTTTCTTAAATGAATTCGAATTAAAGAGGTTTCATTAAATATAGCATAGATTTAAACCTTATTTTTTTCAGTACGTGCCTAGGAACTTCACAATATTTTGTTTGAAATTTATTATAAGTCAAGTTTATACTATCATTATAAAGCCCGAGGACTGTGATAACTATTTTAAAATGAAAAATTTTCTATTTTTTTTTAATACCTAATTTACAATTTCCCCAAATCATCAAGCGCACTTTTCTTCAAAAATATAAAGGGACAATGATAAAACTTATTGCAAAAATTGTGAAGACTTAAAACATCTAGAGCTTTTACAGAAAGACAGAAGTTTAACAAACACTATATTTTCAGAAACACCTCCACATATTTGATAATAAAATAACAATAATAGCTACCTGATATCTTTCAGAAGCTCTAAGGAAGAAGGGCGGCAACGCAGCCAACACCGGGTGCTGGACCAATTGGGACACATCGACACCGTTCGGAAGCGACATTTCCATCAAAATAACAACAGTCCAGCAACAAATAACAACCAAAAACAACTGATTGTTACACCTAACAACACCACAACAACATTGTTTTTTAATAACACTTTTATTATTTTAATAAACCAATTTAAAAAAGGAATTGTAATTCAAATGTGGAACGCGAACGTTACAGTTAAGGCGCGCACACCGCGGAGTTGTTACGAACACTGTTGATTCATTTTCAACCGAACAGTTGCTGCCAACTGCGCGACAGAGAAGGAAAGAGAGCGAAACGACACACTGTAATCAAACGTATACCTCTGTCCCTCTCACACTGTAGTGTTAACTGTATATGTTGTATCATCCGGTTATATAAAATGTTGTAAGATGAGAGGCCCGGCTTAGCCAATGGTGGGACAACAAGACCCCGCCTCTGTATCCCTATTGGTTAGCGAATGCTGAAACTTAATTTATAAAGGTGACTTTTTTGAGAACCAGTTTTTTTTATAGCGGACAAAAGAGTGTATTGAATGAATCACAAAAAACACAATTATGTTTGTTATTCGCGTCGTGGATTCCGTTTCGTTTTTGTTCTGAAGTTTTTTTTTGTTTGATTGTTTAGTTTATTGTGGCCTTAATGCGTGGAATATGCTCGGTTTTGAGATGACGGCGATAAGTTTTGTTGGTCATATTGTAGTTAGTTCTCCGTGTGATGCGTTTTGGCATATTAGTATGGTTTCATTTGTTTTCTGGGGCCCTACTATGACCTCTTAAAGCAGTCTTATTTCAACCTTACTTTGCGTTTTCGTACCATGACGTCCTTAAAACAAGCTTGTTTTATTCCCGCTAGAATTAGCGGTTTTGATGACGTCACCTCAAATAGTTCATTCAATTAGTAGGTACCACGACGTGCCTTTTGACAACCAGCAAGAATATATTTACGTCAAAATACGAGAATGTTTGACAGTTTAAAAACAGGCCAAGTGCGAGTCTTACTCGCACACAGGGTTCCATAGCCCCAAACAATATAATAATAATAATAGTAAGTTAATGAAAAACAAAGTTACTGCTGCAGTTTGGTGAAAAAGTCTCATATCAAAAACTAAATATCAAATCTTATTCAAACCAATTTTCGTTGAAAGTTATTTTTTATGTTCTACATTCCAATATTTTTAAAGAGTTTTTCTCCTCTTACTTTAGAAATTAGAGGGGGGGGGGCACATTTTACCACTTTGGAAGTGTCTATCTTTCAAACGATTGACTTTGAAAAAAAGTGGTTTTAGAAACCTCAATGTCATTTTTAAAGACCTATCCATAGATACCCCGCACGTATAGGTTTGATGGTTTTTTTAGCTGCAGTTCCGTGTGGGGATCCCGAGGGTATCCTTAATCTATATATTTTTTTAAATTTTTGTACAAAAAATCGTAAACCGGTTCCCAGAATACATCTACCTACCAAGTCTCAGGTGTGTAGTCCTAATAATTTCGGAATAAAGTGGCTGTGACATACGGACGGACAGACAGACAGACATGACGAATCTATAAGGGTTCCGTTTTTTGCAATTCGGCTACGGAACCCTAAAAAAGTTGCTCCGGCACGACTTACAATTTTATTTATTGTTATGCAAATTATAATTAAAAACTGTATTTCCGTGTCAAAAAAGGTCACGAAAACGGATTAATTATCGTGTGAGGGGTGTAATAAACATCTCTGCACAGTCTTTCGAGGGATACAGGCGTCATGTTATGGTCTCGTAAAATAGTCGACTGAATTTGTAATCCGATTTCAGTGTATTATCATCAACATAATATCAGCAGAAGACGAGTACTACTGGACGGAGGCCTCCCCCTAAGCATCACCACATCGAACGGTCTAGTGTTTCTCGCGTCCAGCAGATACTCGCAAAGTTCCCAAAGTCATCGATTTTGTTAATAATATCTTGTATTATAGATGGCGAACACAGCAAACATGTTTATGCCTCATCTAGTTTTATATGGAAAAGTACGGAATAAAAAACGCAATTGTAGGTGTAACTTTTATTAAATAAAATCTGTAAATAGGCTACTCTCGTTTAGCTTGTGCAGGAAAGGCTGCATTTAAAATCCTGGAGTAGAAAAGAAAATTGAGATTGATTATGCTATTTATACCTCACTATTTTTTAGTAATGATATATAGTAGGTAGTAATTTAACTTTCAGTTTATTGGGAATTACATCGAAGTAAAGATTTAAATTAATTAAAACGTTGTCTTTTCGTAGATGTTTATGAATGTAATACATATTTAATAGTTAGATTCTTTTTTACGGATTGTTTGTGAATGTGTGAACATTGTAGACCATGTAGATACCTATATACTCGTTAACTATTTATCTTGTTTTATGTGTTTTTGTGTAGGTACTAAGCAACAAGGCTTATTGTCGGACCCACGCCGCCAGCCGCCACCCATGTTTAAGTACTAAAACTGTAACATGAAAATATTGTGTGTTGTGTATTGTAAAAACAAAACGTAAAACCAAATAATTTTAAAAGAATGGTGTTTCTTGCCGGTTATTCTCCATAGGAAACGACCAATCCTTGCACCTTTTCCCAACATTTTATAAGTGGCCATGTAGGCCTATGTGAAATGTGAGCCCCATAAAATATTGTCGTGTCACAATGATTTTCATTTTAATCTGTAGATAAATTAATATCTTTTCATATCATGCAAACGATTTTTATTCTTTTACCCTGGTTGAAGATTCGAGAACTGATTTCTTTTAAGTTTTTTTTTTTTGTATAGTATAATGCTAAGACATGGCACCCCAATGTAAAATATTTTTTTCACCACTCCCGCACGAAAGAAGTGTCTTTCCTCTACGAAAACAGTGAGGAAAATTGGTTTTTCCTCACTGTTTGAACAGTGAGGAAAGTAATGATCCCGTTCAGAAATTAACTTTGCTTGATATTTTTATGTTAAGTTTTAAAGATATTTTCAAAAATAAATAATTTTATGCTTAGAATAGAAATATTTATAAGTTAAGATTAATGTTTTTTTTATAAAATTTATCAAATTATTGTAAGTGTATAAGTTCAGAAACATTAAAAAAGTTTGATAAAATATTGAAATTTAGGATTATAATTTTTGAACGCACTCAAAGAAAGAAGCCTGTGAAAGAAGGACATTAGAAGCAAAAATTCGAAAAAAGAATTATTTTTATTTGCTTTGTGACTATTTAATTTATTTACCTATGATGACTGAATACTTTCTTGCTGGGAGTGGTGAAAAGTTTTGTATGCAACTTGTGAGCAAGTTCATTTGCTATTCGTTTTGTTGAGTCTTTCGCTTACTCAGGATTGAAAATTATAATCACTCGCTGCGCTCGTGATTCTATTTTTCAATCCTTCGTTCGCTCAAGACTCAAAATCAAAACTCATAGGAAAAACGAACTTTCCTCACATGTTGGATAAATAACTATTTAAGCCTTGTATTTAATAAAAGAAAAAAGTTCTGGTTGAGGGTGTTAAACCTTAGGTAGATAACAATTTTGTACTTTTCGATGCGCATGAAGATGGCAACCGCTGATTCCATAGCCGCACTGGTCCTTACTGCAGCATCTGCTTGCATTTGCGCCGCAT
This sequence comes from Cerastis leucographa, assembly GCA_963082945.1. NCBI lineage: Eukaryota > Metazoa > Arthropoda > Insecta > Lepidoptera > Noctuidae > Cerastis > Cerastis leucographa. The sequence continues at coordinate 475,903 of OY720369.1, read as the reverse complement.
GGACGAGGGCACCTCTTGCGTCTTCCTGCGATATGTGTGGCTCACGCCCTCGACGCCTATATGAGCACATTTGTATATATTTTATGAAATTTACTCATATTATTAGCCTTATGATAGGAATTAGTATTTTTAATGTTATTTAAAATTATATTCTGCTTCGAAACAATGACTCCACTCCTAAGGTTCGGACCGCTTTTTTGTGAAAGAGACGGCGCTATGCAGTTTATATTGCTAGTTGTGTCTTCCATGGGCCAAACAATCTTATTGCAGGAACGTTTTGTTTCAAGCTTATAATAATATTACTTTGTTTCATACCATGACCTCAACAAAACAATATTGTTTTACTCCCGCTAAAGAATGAACGATTTATAAGATTTGTCTATTCCCTGCTATAACATGGAAGACACAACTAGCAATATAAACTGCATAGCGCTGTCTCTTTCACAAATAAGCGGTCCGAATCGTACGTCGAAGTCATGGTTCTGAAGCCAAAAATAACTTTAATGAATATTAAAAAAAAAAAAATTGCATCAAAATTTCATTTTTATGATAAACATTGAATAAAAATCATAAAACCTATAAAAATCTTTGAAGATTTTTATTTAGAAAGTACTAAAATGTTTCAAATTAAGTGGTGGCCTTAATTATAAAATGACCGGAATCGGACCAGAGATTTTAAAACTGGCTGGTATTATTATTTTTTTCTTTATAAAGTGACATCCATGTCAGTTCATTATGTCATTTATACTTCAGTGGGTATCAACAAAAATCTAATAAAATATCTGCATATTTTTAAATCCTAAATTAAATAAAAGTGTTTACTTTACTTGTGTGCTGTGATTGTAAAATTATGAACACTTTTTCGAAAATTTGATTCTGTTCTGTTATAATGTTGGACTTCAATATGCTACTACCTACTGCGCCATAAGATGCGGTCTTATCCAAAATTTGTATTGGTATTAGCCTTACTTGCTTGCGAAGTTGGCTTGGAATAAAAACCTTAACGTGAACGTGGACTACTACGAACGTTTATGTTCCTTTTAGAGGGAAAGAACAACCAATGTGGAACCATTAAAGCTGCATCGATGAGTCTTAGAAACCACACCATGGAGGAAGCATGAGCTCGTTGAAATAATTCCAGGAAAATTGGTTATGGACTGGTCTTCGAGCCATTAATCTGTTTTAAATTGTATAATAAAGAAATCTTATTATAAACTCATTGTAGCTTTATTAGTTTTATTTAATGTTAGGATCTAGGCATTTGTTGGTCTAGTAGAATGGATGACTGTGTGTAAGAGTTTGTAGATGACTTGAGAATGTTCAAACGAGTTTGTGCGAGTTTTAGTGGAGTGGACGCCCTAAATGGTAAAACTATATTGATTCTCAGTAACACTGGTTATAATCTATAGCAACAATACATGACTTCTTTATGTTGTTATACAGACACACATTATTCTTATGGATGCTAATGGTTAATTAGTTATCATTATATCATAGTATTCAGCACCGTTATGTACAAGCATGCAAACAAACAGGTATAATGGTAAAGGTTTATTGATTCTCCAGCAATACAAGTTATAGGTAATCTATAGCAACAGTACAATTTTACACAACATTGTTTAGGACTTAGATACAAACTGTTAGTAGGCATCAGTTTATCACACACAATTTGGCAGTCCAATGATGTCTTGCACTTCATCAGCTGTGACTGGAGGCAGAGAATCATCAGGGTCACCACTTCGTCAGCCGTGACTGGGGGCAGAGAATCATCAGGGTCACCTCATCGAGATGTCGCTATGAGCTCCTTTGTGCTCTTACTTTGAATATCTCTCCGTTGCGTACATTTCATCTTATTTGAAGTGGCTAAATTCATTTTATAAGCCTCAAGTGACGCCACTTTCGCGTACCATTGCCATCTGCGTTGTTACTATTGCCGTCTGCATCACTTCGAACAACCGCGACCTGGCAAACTTGGCGGGAATTCACTGAATGCGAGATTCACAAAATCAGTCGATGTAGCGATGCTTGAGAGATGTCTACGTCCAGCAGCAGAAGTTTTTTTGGCTGATATTATAATGATAATGATGCACTGATATTGCTAGAAATACTATCCCATCGACTAGTTTACGACACCATAAAATCACGCCTGTACCTCTCGAATGATTGTGCAAAGGTGTTTAGTACACCCCTCACACGTAAATAAATACGTTTTTAATGCAATATATATCACGATATTTTATTTTTTAAGTATAATTTGTACAACGATAATATATAAGTCGTCTCGGATCAACTTTTTTTAACTGTCAGACATTCCCGCAATTTGACGTAAAAACATTATTGCTGGTTGTCAAAAGGCACGTAGTGGTACCAATTGAATGAACTATTTGATCAAAACCGCTAATTTTAGCAGGAATATAACAAGCTTGTTTTAAGGACGTGATGGTGCGAAAACGCTAAGTAAGGTTAAAATAAGAGTGCTTTATGTGGTCTAGTAGGGCCCAGCAGGAAAATTTTCTATATGGGGGGATTCTGAATGATGTAGGTACCTACTGAGTGTGTCGTAAGCGTTTTCGCGTCGGTGTCCCATACACCCCGTGTAGCATACCGAAACATGGCTTAGCGGTTGAGTGATCGCATTTTCAGTCATTGAAACTGAATTATTCTAAACCAGTATAAAATATTTCGTCTCTAAAAGGGGTATCAAAACTACCAGTTTTAGTGGAAAATCCACTAGGTTGGCAGCACTGCTTCAACATTTAGCGTTTTATGAAAGAGACAGCGCTATACAGTTTATATTGCTAGTTGTGTCTTCCATGTTATAGCAGGGAATAGACTCGTTCATTCTTTTAGCAGGAGTAAAACAAGATTGTTTTGTTGAGGTCATGGTACGAAAAAAAGTAATATTATTATAAGCTTGAAACAAAACGTTCCTGCAACAAGATTGTTTTGTTAACGGTCATGGTACGGGCCCTGATATATCTTGTCATCTAAATTACGTTTACTGGGAAAAGTGCACATTCGTTGCTCGTTTTCTGTCGTTATTGTATTGTCTGTGACCTGATTAAGCCGGAATCGTTCAAGCTTATGTAAAGCTCTTTTGTGTACCAGTATTTTAAATTTGATTGAGTGATATGGTTTGCATGCGCTATTATTTATGTTTTTTTGAGAAGTATTTGCATAGGCCATTGTAGTATTTTAGTTGTCTTCTTCTAAGTTTAGCGTAATTGCCAAGATAGTCGTGGAAAGTTTCCTATTATTGTGAGTTTTCTTCTCCAATCTGTCGACTGTTTGGGCAAAGAATAATAAAATAAAAAGTCGAGTTTGGTTTAAATTAGTGGTCTCTCCTAAAAGTAGGTAGTGGTTTATTTTTGTGCTTGTTTATTGACACAAAATAACATAGGTAGATATTGTTGAAATATTTCAGCCTATGTTTAAAGGGGAAAATAACCCAGAATTAGATTTGTTGAACTACCTCGTTGGTCTAGCGGTCGCAAGTGCGAATGCCGACTGCTGAGTAAGACGTCCTGGTTTCGTTTCCCGAGCGGGACAGTGTTATTGGGTTTTCCATCAGAAATTTTTCAGTAGCAGCCATGCCATGGAGTTTGCATTCATATCAAAACATAACTGGCGAAAAGTGGGTGTAAGTACTATTTGTTACACCTCTGCCTAACCCATCGAGGATTACAGGCGTGATGTTATGATAGATTTGTTGATAAAGTTTTCTACAGTACTGTTTCACAAGCTACCTCATAAGCTAACTCAGATAGGTTGGAATAGAGAACTCTTGCACTGCATATCAAGGTTTACTATTGCTATTACTTATCTACCTATTCAAAAAAACATTTCAAAAGCTAACCTCCCCTAACAAGAGATCAGACAACTTTTAATAAAACTCAAACTTAACGGTAACCGTCGCCATCTTCGAATTCTAAATTCAAATATCGAACGTCAGAGCGGAAGGTGCGTTCAAATTGAAATATTTCAATTTACTTGTCGGCGGGAATTCGATTTAAATTACAATGAGAGGGTTGGGTGGTGACGAGAGGGGGTGCACGAGGGAGGGGGGGGTGAAGAGTAATTATCAATGTATAACTGAATATCTGCGCGTTTTGTGTTTAAAGCCGATCGGGATGTTCTGTACGGGGTGGTTGTACAATTTGTTAACTAATACAGAAGTATGGAAGAAGAAGACATGCGGCGATGTCACCAAATTAATAATTGTTTTATGACTTTGTTAGCGTTTGATAGAAGGAAGACTGGAACTTCATGGCTGTGAGAAGGTTTTGTTTAACCTAGATACTGCAGAGGACTTATTTTTATCATGACAATAAATCATTTAATCCAAATTAAATAGGTAGGTATAATTTAGGTTAGCCTAATCTAGGTTAGCCTGTATCTAGCCTGAGCATTGACCTCTTTCAGTCCTTTGATTTACCGACAAATCGCGCAGTGAAATCTCAAAACAGGTCAACTCTTTTTTAAATTTTTAAACGCGTTGCTAGTCTGGCGCAATACGTCACGAGCATGTCAGTCACGCGAACCCAAAGATTTTTCCCCTACCAAAAATCGTTCAAGGCGGTTAAAGAAGTTTTCACTTCCAAAAACCTACCCACTACATCATCATCTTTATTGGGGTCGGCTTTCATTCTTACCGGATGCAGCTGAATACTAGTATTTTTCTTGAAGCGACTGCTTTACTGACCACCACAACCCAGTACTGGGTAATACGATACCCCTTGTTAGGACTGGTTCCCAGACTACCTGTAACGACTGTCAAAGATCTACAAATGACACACACGTACTTTATAAAACTACCCACTATGTTACCTGAAATTCCCACACATAAAAACACTTCCCTCAAAGTCGGAGCATCCTCTATACGTAACAGATACAGGTGTGGCTGAGCGCGGGCGCCGGCGGGGGGTGAGGCGCGGTGCCGGGGATACAGTAGGGGGCACGGGGGGCTCAGGGGGGGTGAGGATACAGGAACGAGGCGCAAATGAGAATTCCGCAGAGCAACGATCAATTCGCGAAATGTGAACATTTCGCAAACGTCTCAACTTGGGATAGGGATGGGATTGGGTGGTGTCGATGGTTATTGGAATAAATTATAAAAGTTGGAAGTATTTAATCGATCAAGTAATAGGTAGGACGGATGTAAGTACATAACATCACGCCTGTAATCCCTGGAGGGTTAGGCAAAGGTACTAAATCCACATTTCGCCAGTTATGTTTTTTTAAGTCCCCTGTAATAGGGGTCGAGCCTATTGCCATCAACCGGTCACGATTCCAGACTCCGTGGCTGCTACTGAGAATTTCCCTATGGAGAAAGCCCATAAACACTTTGCCCGAGAATCGAACCCAGGAACACTCAGCAGTCGCGTAAGTAATAAGAATAGAAATATGGAAAAGGCTGCTTAGAACTTGAACTTCTGTTTCAAGCTTCTAACTGAAACAAAAGGTGGTACCCATTACTTACTTACAACAGACAGAACAATGCCAACAAAATCGGAAGCTACTTACAAAACGAACGGAGTGCTGTTGGCATAAGTATAACTTGTCAAACTCAACTATTATCTATTTATTTTACTATTTATGTTCACACAGTAGACAACACAGGAAAAAACATATAATATTTGAGTGCAAATGTACTATGTTATTTTGCTTTAAGGTATTACAAAGTCATGGTATCAAATGTTTTCCTTATTATCTTAATGTTTGCCAAATCATCCACTACATCATCTGCTGGATAGTTTGGTAACCATTAAGTAGGTACACCTAGGTAGAGACCGCAGTTGCAGGTAGACAAATTCAGCTGGAGAAAAGCCAAATTAATATCATAAATGGAACACGAAAAGACCAAAGATTATTATGCAATATAATTATGAATATCTTTTCATTTTAAATGCAGATAGATTTTATAAAGAATTTCGTAACTATAGTTTTTTTTTCGTTTTTTAGGAGCCTCTCATGTGTCCCACTGCTGGGCAAAGGCCTGCCCTTTCTCCTTCCAAACCTCTATATCTTGTGCGATATCTTTAAATTTCGTAAACCTTACAAAACAAACTACCGAAACCTCATAAAATCAAATCTATCGACAACCAAAAACCACATTTCGCCCATCCCTACGCAAGCGTGGGAGCGCGCGAATATCTTCGCAAGCGTTAAAATGAAATGTTCGCAATTTGAATATCGTTCTGCTACCATCCCCCCCTCCCTCCCTTCCCTTCCACCCTCACAGCCCCCGCAACGTCCGGAAGATAATATTATATGGTAGGTACTTTGTAGTTTTATTTTAAATTGCTTTTTCTGTGTATGTGTTTTTTCCGGGGAGTTTTTCCTTTTAGATCCACGTGGGTGGGAGGTACTTGGAAATAACGTCGGTTATACATAGAAAGGTAATATTTTTTTCAGTACTAACTAGGTTGTGGAGGTCTGATAGGCAGTCGTTCCATGTATAATAAGGAAAGCTCCAGTAAGACTGGAAGCCGACCCTAATAAAAGTACGAAAAAGGGAGATGATGATACTTGGAAAGGTAAAAGATATGGACTGAAAGCTGATTTAAAAGGAGGCAGTAGAAACATGAAGAGCTGGCTGTTGTGATGTAACCAAACAGCAACAAAATCAGCAACCGTGATAAGATTTTATAACCACCTTCATAGTGAATTGACTGCCTTGTTGGTGTGCTGGTCGCAAGTGCGACTGTTGAACATGAGGGACTGGGTTCGATTCCCGCGTCGGGCAAAGTGCTATAGGGTTTTTTTATCAGGAATTTCTCAGTAGCAGCCACAGAGCCTGGATTTGTGCCCGGTTGATGGCAATAGGCACGCTCCCTATTAAATGGGAGTTAAACATTACTGGAGAATTTATGTGGGTATACTATTACGTACACGTCTGCCTAACCCAATGGGGATTACAGGCGTGATGTTATGTTATGTTTTATAGAGAATAGTAGTAGACATACTGACGTACACACTTTAAAGAGAGTATATATAGAACTTCTCGTCCATTTTTCTCCTTAGATATTTACGCTTTGGAATAGGCCACTACAGCATTTTCATAAGTTATATATGCCTTTCCGGCCCCCAAGATACTGGCGCAGCCTAGTTTGGGGACCACTGTTATCTCATCATCATCATCATTTCAGCCGAAAGACATCCACTACTGGATATAGGCCTCCCCCAAGTGTCGCCACATTGACCGGTCCCGTGCGCCTCGCATCCAGCGGATCCCCGCAACCTTCACCAGGTCATCGGTCCACCTAGTGGGTGACCTTCCAACGCTTCGTCATCCGGTTCGCGGTCGCCATTCCAGAACTTTTCGGCACCTGTTATCTAATTTTGTCAAAATAAAACTTGTTACTGATATCCTTAATGATGTTAGACTTAGAAAATTACTGTAACTATGGTTTAATAAATTTATTCTTATCTCCTTGTGACTTATAGGACTGTAACTTCATGATTTGGTTTTAGACAATTCAAAAGTGCCTGTAATGTTCTTGAAGCAAATGCTTTTGCTTGCTTTCACTTGTGCCTTTAAAGCAAGCAGTGAAGAATATATTAACTTCTTAATAAGAACAGTTAGATAAGAACAGCGAAAGACACCTAAGCTAACTATTCCAGGAAATAAAACACAGTGACCAAGAACCGCTTCTCGTGAAGAAAGTTGGCATATGTAGTCTTGCACGAGTACGAATCAAAGACATACAAGAGAGTTACCATGGAGTAAGAAGTAAGTAGATATGACATTGAAGGATGATATGGCAAGAAAGGAGGTGTCTGATGAGATGACAAGTAATACAGAAGTATGGAAGAAGAAGACATGCTGCGCCGACCCCAAATAAAGAGGGATAAGGGTAGGAGAGTGAAGCTGAAGGTGTTGATGGGTATGACAGTGATGTCTAAACTCTGAATAACGATACAACCTGTTTTTTTGATACCCCATAACTCTAGGATATGATTGAGACTATATCAAAGAATCAACTGGCATATGAATTATGTTTCAATCATACTTATTTTTATTTTTTTCGCATTTTCTTAGCTTTAATATGAATTATTGGTTTGAATAAAAAGAATTACTCGTATTTATCAATGAAACTACTACGATTTTACTACACTACTGCGAAGTTTGGCAACCTCGCAAAAGTAAAGATTCGTCATACTGGTGATAATTTTTGACCTAAGTTAATTATGATTGATGATATCTTCGAAATTATGCATTTTTGGCCCACCTATTCTAGGAGTTTTAGTATTATTTTTACCTACAGCATATAACCCTAGAGATATGGGATATAAAAAAAAGGTTGTATACAAGTAGGTAGTGTACTTACCCTGTTGCCAACTATGTTGGGGCCGGCTTCCAGTGTGACTGGATGCAGCTGACTACCAGTATTTTTTACATGGAGCGACTGCCTATCTGAACAAGAAAGTAATATTTTGAGACAATTTAAAAAGTCTCTCTATCAAGGCAGAACGAGATATTACGTAGATGGATAAAATTGAACTGTGGTTTGTTAACACACGCACATCAAACTACCCGAAACTGTAAAGTTCTCCCAATCAACCTTGAACCTAATTCTTTAATTTAATTAACTTTAATAAGGTAAGGAAAATCTATTAAATAAATTGGACGTATTGTTGCAGTTCGATATGAGCTGGCGTCTGTAAAAACTCAAAGCAGTGCGCCGATGAATGCGTTGAATAGTAAGGGGGAGGGGGGCTCCCTGAAGTAAAGTTAAGTTATAACTTTATAAACCTGTTTCAAAAAAACCGGCCAATTGCGAGTCGGACTCGCGCACGAAGGGTTCCGTACCATTATTTATAAAAACGTGCAAAAAAAACACTTTTTTGTATGGGAGCCTCCTTAAATATTTATTTTATTCTGTTTTTAGTATTTGTTTTTTATAGCGGCAATAGAAATACATAATCTCGAGGTTCTCAATTCGGATGTTTGTATTTTTAGTCTCATTATTGTGTTCATGTTCGTCATTGCCTTTCTTTTCATCATCACATCATCAGCCCGTAACGTTTCGTTGTATAAGCCTTACTTCTGCCACATCTTCCAGCTTCATACTCCCTGGTGCACATGTCTCGTCAAATTTTGACGACACCATCAACTTAACAAAAAACCATTTCTATGATACCACATCATCCTTACTTCTTCACTCCAGTCTGCTCCCCCGGATATTGTGTTGAGCAAGTAATTTAACGACACAAGAGCTCTCTGACATACTGTGTGTTGTGTTGTGTTGTGTGCGCCTTTATCTTAGCCTCGTGTGAGGACGCCTCGTCTTGAGGACACGGTTCGTGTGCCTTTTGTGTCAGTTAGAATTACATTTCCTTGGAATTATGTTTTGGAAATGTAAGTTATGAGTTTATGAGTCGGGTTCTTGTGTTCTTGTTTATCATTCTCTTCGCCATTACCAGCTTGGCAGTTGCTAGTCAGCCAAAAGTAATTTGGGGGTAGCAAAACTTTTACGACGGATTTCTTATGGTACTCTGTGATTAGAATTTGAGAAGAATCGATCTGCATTAGCGTGTATTCAATCTTAAGTTACATTAACTACTAGCTTCTGCCCACGGTTTCGCCCGCGTTTTTTCGGTAATTGTCCCGCGGGATCACACTACCGGGATAAAAAGTATCCTATGTGTTATTCCAGACTATTATCTATCCCTGTGCCAAATTTCATCCAGATCGATTCAGTAGTTTTTACGTGAAAGAGTAACAAACATCCATCCATCCATCCATCCATACTTACAAACTTTCGCGTTTATAATATTAGTAGGATTTAAATGGTTTTCGAACCTTTACGAACTCTCGTTTCAGAATATCGTCAGAAGATGTAAAACTGAACATACTGCGTGGTTTTAGCGTTACAGTTACGTATGTGTCATTGTCACTCCTTCAGATAACCTTGACTTACACAAGTCATGTGGTAACAAACTTAAAGGTTCCCCTGGCCAACTTATCTATAGGTATGAGTAACTTTACCCTAAATTTCATATTTTTATAATAATTATTACATATATTAAACACTGCTGTATGTTATAAGTTTCCTTCATTACTTACCTGTATAAGGTTCGCTCAAACTGTCCCTCCCCTAACAAAACACAACTATCCCTAAAAACAAACGTCAAAACGGAAAAAAGCCTACTTAAGCGACATCCGCCTTAATGAAGTGGGCACGCCCCCGCTTCGCTACATTGCGCCAACCAATCGGAGCGTTTGAAACTGTTGCCAGCTCCCCCATTGGTGGAAACTGTATCAATACTGTTGCGAGGCGAATGGTGTTTGAAATGAGAACGATTTTGAACCAATGAGGTTTATCCTTCTGCAGTAGAAACTTAGCTGCGAATGTAGTTTGTTGGGTACGTTTCATTTTTCTGGGAGTTTATTTCTTTACTTGTGTTGGCACGACTTTAGTATTAGAATAGCTCGTGCTATTGTTAGACTAACTACTGGGCAAGCCAGCTAGCCAGCTAGCCTAGAAACTTTTAATGTCGTTACTATGGTAGGTTTGCTTATAGAAGGAGCTCATGGCTCAACAAGAACAGGTTAAGCCGCGCTTGACTAGGTCGGTCCGTGGATGGGTGACCAAACATTTCATACCGAGATTCCTCCGTGCCTCGGAAAGCATATTAAGCTGTTGGTCCCGGCTGTCAATTGTAGATCTTTGACAGTCGTTACAGGTAGTCAGTGGACCGAAAGTCTGACAACCAGTCTTACGAAGGGGTATCGTATTACCCAGTACTAACTGGGTTGTGGCGGTCAGGTAAGCAGTCGTTCCATGTAAAATACTGGTATTCAGCTGCATCCGGATAGACTGGAACTCTGGACTGGACTGGCCTCCAACGTTGTTAGGAAAATGTAGTTGTTACATGCAGACAGAAAACTAGCTCCCTCCCTTACTGTCGACAAATCCTCAGCCAAATATCATATCCATATCATACCTTGCCCAAAACTAAAATAGATGGACATACGATATCGTTTATATAATACATCTAATTTATGAATGTTAGGCGCAGCAAGTTTTCTTCTCCCATACTTGTCTATAACTAGTCATCTCAACAGATGCTTTCAAAAATGCATAACATCATGAAACAAAGCACAAAGTATAGCAGCTACGACATTATAACAAAAACAAAAATATTCGTAGCAGCTTGCTACGAATCGTAGCACTGCCTACGAGCTGCTACGCCAAGTTAATACTTAATACTTTTGTTTAACTCGCCTGTTTGAGGTATTTTCTACAAAATTTTGTAAGAAGTAAATTATGGTTATTTGTTAAAATAGATTAAAAAGTGGTACGTAAGATAATCATCTATACATATATACAAATAAATCAAATTAAAGTGTCTGTTTGTAATAGTAAAATAAACGCTTTTTACTGCATGCATATGAATGTATATACGGTACATATACTAAAATAACATTTTTTATAATTTTTGTCTGTCTGTCTGTTTGTTCCAGCTAATCTCTGGAACCGCTGGACCGATTTTGATGGGACTTTCACCGGCAGATAGCTGATGTAATAAGCAGTAGGCAACTTAGGCTACTTCTTTAACTCTACGCGGACGAAGTCGCGGGCACAGCTAGTAACTATTAATAACTTTAATGTCTCAGTAGCAGGTAGTAGTAGCTCAGAAATTTCTCATTAGCAGCCACGGAGTCTGGAGTTGTGCACGGTTGCTGGCAATAAGCTCGCCCCCTATTACATTGGACTTAGGCAAGCATAACTGCCGAAATGTCTGTGTATGTGGGTGTGTATGTTCCTGTACCTCTTTTTATACTGTTATTAATTCTATTGTTATTTTATTTATTATCCAGTTAACTCATACTGTTCTAGCAAATATAATAAATGATAAATGATGTTTATTTTGCAAGTAGGTTTTTACAAACACTTTTACACGTCATTTTTTTTAAGCTAGATGGGGCCGGTGTTTCGTACCTGACTACTCTGAGAAGAAACAGCCGAAACAAACTCAGAGGTTCTCTGTTAACTTGTTGCTCTTTTAAAGTCCAGACATTGCTCAATTTACATGAGGACTATGCAGATTAGTGTCTGAGATGGTCTTTTGAAGAAAGAACCACACAGATTTGAGTGGACCTGTCCAGTCAGTGCAAGCATTTGTCAGTTATCGTGTAGCTCGACTTATAACTCAAGGAGCTCAACGCAACGACGAACAATACCAAAGAAAGGACATTTGGGTAGGAGAAAGGACATTTGGGTAGGAGAAATAATAATGTTAAACAGATAACAAACAAATGAGGAGCTCGTGGCTAAATAATAACAGCTACGAGGTTGGTCCGTGGATGGGTGACCATCTTTACATACCGAGTTTCCTCCGTGCCTCGGAAAGTACGTTAAGCCGTTGGTCCCGGCTGTCATTTGTAGATCTGTGACAGTCGTTACGAGTAGTCAGAAGCCGAAAATCTGACATCCAGTCTTACCAAGGGGTATCGTTTTACCCAGTTACTGGGTTGTAAAGGTCAGATAGGCAGTCGCTTCACGTAAAATACTGGTACTCAGCTGCATCCGGTTATACTGAAAGCCGACCCTAACATAGTTTGGGAAAAGGTTAGGCAGATGAGATGGAATAACAAAAAAAAAAAAAAAAAAATGACTCCGAAAAATTAATATTTACCAGAATTAATTTCAGGCAGTTTGAGTTTACAGTTACATTCATTGGGTGGGTTACATAAGTACATATATTAGACCAGACTAAATATATTCAAACTTAACATAACATCGCACCTGCAGTTCTCAAAGGGTAAAGGCAGAGGTGTACCTAACCTAACAGTACACCCACATTTTTGCCAGTCATGGGGGCCGTCCATTAATCACGTGATGTTTTTTTGTTGCATTTTTAACCCCCCCTCCCCCTTGGTGATACGTGGTGAGGTTTAAAACTAACCCCCCGCCCCTACCCAAAATCACGTGTATTTTTGGTACAATACACAAAATCAGACAAACGATCTTAATTTTTTTAGAATATTATCTTTAAATACAGGTACTTCGTTCGTTGCTTGGCAACGGCGATTCAAGAACACACTATAAGCCACTTTTCGGTTAAGAATCGCGCGATTGATGAAAAAATAAATACACGTGATATCTTACTACACCCCTTGTGATATTTCGTGATTTTCGCTAAACCCCCTCCCCCCACTTTCAAGCCGCACGTGATTAATGGACGGGTCCATTTTTACAGCCACAAATCCAGGCTCCGTGGCTGCTACTAAGAAATTCCAGATGAAAAACTCAATAACACTTTGCCCGACCTGGGAATCGAACCCAGGAGCTCATGATCATCAGTCGACTAGATCAACGAGGCAGTCAACAGTAAATAAGTATTTTCAAACTTAGATCATAAATATAACCCCTTTGAGCGTTCTGTCATGAATTCATTATACAGGGTTATTTGTAAAACACCCGCAACCTCTCAGGACTATAATAATAATATTCATTTATTCAGATGACCAAGATCCATTGGGTTAGTAACAATATTCTTAACCTATGTTAGTACTTAACTAAAAACACAGACAGTGTACAGGTGACTAGCGACCTCACCAACGGACTGTCATACCTCCCGACTATGGCGCTCAGAATGCTGTTGGGGCTGCCACGAAGTCTATTTAGCAGCGAGGCCGCTTTCTTACGCCGCACAGCATCGAAACAGTCGGTACGAGCCTCAGCGAACATAGATGACGCGCTACAGAACCGAGGCAGACGCAACAGCACCCTAAACGCGTTGATATACTGAATCCGCAGAGCATTGTAGGCCTTTTGGGTGTGGTTGAACCACAGGCTCCCCGAGTACAGCGACATGCAATATGCTTTAAACAACGTTACTTTGACTGCAGCTGTACAACGGAAAAACCGGCGTGCCAACATATTAGCCCGAACCGACAATGCTCTGCGTTCCCTCTCCATATCTGCGTCGTCCCTCAAATCGTCCGTCACCAAGTGGCCCAGGTATTTAAAAGAGTACACCCTATCTAGCTCCACACCAAAAATTCGAAAAAAAAAAAAAAAATCGTCATATTTTAGTTCATCAGATTTTCATACAAAAATAAAAAAAATAGTGCGTGGAATCCCTCCGCGCGGAAGAAGTGAAACTTCTGTGTTCGAGTGCCACGCATTCACTCTCGCTCTGTCTCTTTCTATTCCCCATCCATGGTAGCAATGGTAGCATGGTAGAAATTTTTAAAAGTCATAGAACAAAAGTTGTTGGTTATGATGTTAGTAACATAGTCCTGAGAGGTTGTCGGTGTTTTACAAATAACCCTGTATATCAGCGTAAAATGTTGCTTCTGCTGGGACTCAGACCTCCTCTGTGTGCAAAGGAACACGTCGTAGCCCACCACGCCGGCCCCTTGCGGTTGGTAAATTATTCAATGCTAAGACAGATTTCTTACAATGTTTCCCTTCACTGGTTTGAAAGCAGTGGTTATGAAATATCTGCCTGGATCAAACGAAGTCAATCTTACTCCTAAGTCGTGACCGTCTTCATTCGGCCAATAGACTGCTCTGCACATCACTGATTTCTGAGTAGCTTTGAAATATCATCCTGCTAACATTTTTGCAGCAAGTACCTACAAACAATTTTCAATATGATTAAACGTCTATTTGTTCAAGAATGGTCCCAATATAGCCTAAATATTCAAATATAAAACAGCCCATTCATTTAATCGGAAGACATTTCCCTCCAAACCGCTAACGCGACTGGTCCAGCGTTTATAAATCGCACACACACACACACACACACAAATATACATAGTCACACACACACACAAGCACAAACACACACACAAGCACAAACACACACACAAGCACAAACACACGCACACAGTGGTCAGCGCCACAAATGACGGCGCTGTGTCACCGAAGCTGACGCGATGCCGACGATTGCAGGAATTGGGGAAAGAATAGGGAGGACATGTAGACCAAGAATTAAGGTTTCTGTTTATGTTATTGGATGGCTTACGAGTAGCGTTGCCAGGCGTCCTGATTAAGCCGTTTTTTTTGGTTGCGTGTGTGGCCAAATTAGATGGTGTCAAACTTGTCTGGCTTTTATTAGGCTTTTTAAATTTGGCCACTTTTGTAACATTTGTCATGCCTTACATTTGATTAATAAAAAAAGAAGGCTGATTTATTCAGTTTTATTTTTGTTTCATTAGAATTTAACAAGTTTTTTATGGTAAATGATGAAAAAGCACTGTTTAACTTTAAAAAAATAATTGTCCTGTTGCTAACTGACTAAAAAAATTAAGTGTTGCTTTTTTACCTAAATGTCAGGCTTAACTAGCTGGACGCCCTACTTACGAGTCAATCGTCGATGATCGAAATCGGCGATATGCGTCACGTCGTAAACGTCCTCCTGCCCCGTGGATGACAAGAGGGATACGGATGGCAATGCGACGCAGGGACCGAGCATTCCGAAAATTTAAGAGGGATCGTACTGATGAGAACTGGTCATTCTATAAGGTTGCAAGGAATAGATGCAATCAGATGATACGCAACGGTAAACGCCGCCACATCCTGGATAATATTACTTCTTCCTCTTCTGCCGATATCTGGAAATTTCTTGGTACTCTAGGTATCGGCAAAACGCGACATTTAGACCTTCCAAACTCTATTGACCTGGACGAGTTGAACCGTCATTTTTCTACTGCTGTCATAATGGATCGTTTAACCATGCAACAAACTTTGTCCTTCATTTCTGGTCTAACGCGTCCATCTATTAACCCCTTCTGCTTCGTTCCAGTTGAGCCAGGAGAGATCAAAAAGATCATTCTCTCAATTAAGTCAAAAGCAGTGGGTTGTGATAATATCACCCGTGGTATGATCACTACTCTTCTTGATGATCTCTTACCCGCGATAACCCACATTGTCAATTTTTCCTTGTTTTCCGGAGTATTTCCTTCCTTGTGGCGCAAGGCCTATGTCTGTCCACTACCCAAGGTCCCCAATCCCTCTCTTCCTATTCATTTCCGTCCCATTTCGATCCTTCCCTTTCTATCCAAAGTGCTGGAAGCCTGTGTGCACAAACAATTCTCTAGTTTTGTCCATCGGAACTCGCTTATCAGCCCTCTTCAATCTGGATTTAGGCCTGGGCACAGCACAGTTTCCGCCCTTCTTAAAGTGACTGGTGATATTAGGGCAGGGCTGGAAGACACCAAGGTTACCGTACTAGTGCTGGTCGATTTCTCGAATGCCTTCAATACCGTTAGTCACGATATCCTTTTAGCCATTTTATCCCATCTTATGGTCTCTCCCAGAGCACTGGAATGGTTCTCCTCTTACCTTCAGGAACGTCAGCAGTCAGTTCGTGTTGGGGATTCCTCATCATGTTGGTGTGATCTGGAAACTGGGGTTCCTCAAGGCGGTATTCTTTCTCCTCTTCTATTTTCTATTTTTATTAATCTCCTTACCTCTGAGCTTCAGTGTGCGTATCATCTGTATGCCGATGACTTGCAGTTGTACTGTCAGGGAAGGGTTGACGAAATACCAGATCTGATCGACAGTTTAAATAGGGACTTGTTGGCAATTAAAACCTGGTCCGATAAATTTGGTGTGGCAGTTAACCCTAACAAATGTCAAGCGATCATCATTGGGAGCTCTCGCAGTCTAAATAAGTTAGATGGTACAACCTTGCCACCAATTCTTTTCGACGGTACGGTCGTTCCTTTTAGCGCGGATGTAAAGGATCTAGGCTTGCACATTGACAACACTATGAAATGGTATACTCAAGTCGCTCGTGTCAGCCAGAAGGTTACTGGTACGTTACGAGCTCTGTACCGTTTGAGAAACTTTTTACCATCGAATACGAAAACAATGCTTGTACAGTCCTTAATTTTCCCTATCATCGATTATGGTGATGTGTGCTACTTCGACCTGAATGCAGACCTTCTCGACAAACTTGACCGCCTTCTGAATAACTGCATTCGATTCGTTTTCAATCTGCGTAAATACGATCATGTCTCTGAGCAGCGGTCTCTTCTTAAGTGGTTGCCCATACGTCAGCGCAGGGAGCTAAGGGCGCTAACCACCTTGTTCTCTTTTCTTGTTTCTTCCACTTCCCCTAGTTACCTCGCTCCCCACTTTCAATACATTTGTGCCAACCATAATAGAAGTCTTCGCTCTTCGCATAACCGTGTTCTCCAATGTCCCTCTCACCGCACTGACTTCATTCACCGATCATTCTTCGTCCAATCAATTTCTCTGTGGAACGCGATTCCCCAGGAAATCAGGATGGCTACGAATCGCCTATCTTTTAAAATTAAAGTACGCGAGTATATTCGGAAAAAGCTAGCAGTATCGTCACAACGTTAATATTTTCCCCATAGTTTTTCCTGTTATATTAGTATTTATATT
This sequence comes from Cerastis leucographa, assembly GCA_963082945.1. Taxonomy (NCBI): domain Eukaryota; kingdom Metazoa; phylum Arthropoda; class Insecta; order Lepidoptera; family Noctuidae; genus Cerastis; species Cerastis leucographa. The sequence continues at coordinate 458,528 of OY720369.1, read as the reverse complement.
TTGATATATATTTATAGTATTTTTATATATTTTTATAGTATTTTATGTATCCTTTGTAGTTTGGTTTAGTATTCAATGTATAATATTTTATAGATATACACCTACCACTGTTTGTCTCTGCATCACCCAAAGGTTGACTGGTAGAAAATGCCTATGGCATTAAGTCCGCCTCTGTACTATGTGCTTGAAGTGTTAAATAAATAAATAAATAAATAAATAAATATGCGTATGGTACGGATAATATGCCCAGAAGCACGGGAACCACATACCCAGAGTTAATCCAATAATATGTCACATTGTGTGGTGATATTATTCCGTACAGCATCATCTTCCATTCCATACCCGTTCAAACTGTTGATAGCATCGCTGCTTGGTCAAGTTTAAAGGCGACCTTCTATACAACTTGCTAAGTTTTTAGTTTTATGCACAAGGGACTTCACAAATTAGGACTACAATTTATAAACCGTCCAAAATAGCCTATAATGTTCAGCGTTTTCACACGATTTTTTCGAGTAGAACTCCTAAGTCCCATCACCCACTTCAACAAACACGCGAACAGATTAAAAAACGGGCCAAGTGCAAGTCTTACTCGTACACAGGGTTCCAAAGGCCCCAAACAATATAATAACAATATTTTGAACGGTCATTCAATAGTAAACTTCCACTCAACCGCAAAGCTAAATTTGTTTTTCCTATTAAGAAAATGAAAAACAAAGTAACTGTTGCAGTTTGGTGAAAAAGTCCCATATCTAAAAAACTAAATACCAAATCTTATTCAAACCAATTTTCGTTCAAAGATTTTTTTACGTTCTACATCCCAAATTTTTTTCAGATTTTTTCTCCTCTTAGTTTAGAAATTAGAATTAATTAAAACTTTCCTAATTAAGTACCTAACTCTTCGCAAAAATTATTGCTGGGAAGCCATTTTCTTTTTTTGGTAGGACTCAATGCAAAGCATCCAAAACACTGTGCTGATAGATCAAATGCATTGAGTAGTACGAGGGTCGTGGAGGTAGCTATTTAAAGTCAACACATTAACAACTTGCATAGAAAAAAAAACATTGTGAAAAAGTTGGAAATTTGAACACCAACCAATATTTCCGCAACGAGAAGGTTCCCAGGTATGGTCCAGAAAAATAAAATAATCGCAATGACGGGGAGAAGAAATACGGCTTCTTTCGGCTTCTTTTAGGATATTTTTACATCCATTATTTGATATATAACCACTAGGCAACACAAATACGTAGATACGATTTACAAAACTTTCCTCATAATATCTGAGCTGTCCCATCCACACTATGCCAATCTTCGCTGACCGACAAAAACGCCGCTCACTCAGCAACTGCCCATACGTATGTACACTTTTTTTACTCGACTCGTAGTTCGTTCACGATACTTGCCCGCTTTACTAGCCTGCAAGTGAGTTTGATGGAGGGCTTCCACTCAGGGAAACGTTTGTTTTTTTCAACCCTTTCCCCGTTTGTGGCTTGTGTCAAGGAGGTCTTTTTGTGGCGGTAAAGTATGGTCGCGTGCCGGACAGAGTTCGAGGCCGGTTAGAAGTTATTTTCTATTTGATGCTTTTTTGGGGCTATGTTTTAAAGGTGTACTTACTTAGCTAATGTTTTTTTTTTTTTTATTTGATTGACTCAGGTAGAGGCATTTTGTTTGAATGCCCAGCAACCTCTTGAACAAAACGTATAACTGATTAAATGTAAAAAACAACGCTATTTTAGTAAAATTGCATGTACAGTAAAACGGGCTGAATCACTCACACAATTAAGTACTCTATTTTATTTACTTAATCATCAGCTTACAACAGTCCACTGCTGGACATAGACCTCTCCAATCGCACGTCCCTGATCTCGATTCGCAGCAACCAGTTGCAACCATCCACCCTGCAAAGATCGTCGTTCCACCGAGCCTGAGGGCGTCCCACCTTACGCTTGCCGATTTGCGGTGTCCGCTCAAGAAAACAATATTATTAACTTAATTATTTAGAGAACTTGTTCGCAACATATTAATCAAATTTATTCGTAAATGTAGATTTCATTACAATGAGAAGTTATACAGAAATGGTTAGTTTGCTACATTTTACTCGAGAGCATTTAGATCATTATAAAGTTAGATATGTAAAAACTATAGACACAAATAAAACAACGATTTTAATTCAACGTTAAAATCTCATTTAAAGTGTTATCTCGATTCACCCCTGTGTTTTTATTCACCCCGTTTGACCCGGTACTACAATAAACGTCACTATTAACTGACAATATTTATTATTTTCTTTAGTGTGGAATCCTATGAAGGGGTTTTTTTTTAAATTCCCATCAGTAAAACGCGTGAGTATAAGTAACACATTGCAGTTTCTAACTGCAATGTGTTACTTATACTCACGCGTTTGGGACATTTAAAAATCAATCATCACTTCCACATAGTGTTACCCAAGTAGTAATCTTGAGCGTAGCAGTGTCATCTGTTAACGAATAGCAGAACTATTTTGTTCATCTGTTGCCTACTTTTGGCAATGTTAGTGCTACTTTCCAATAGATGGCACTTTATTGATTTAATATGAATGAATATAGAGGGCGCTAATAACCTCACTTGAGATCTGTTGTAAATAACTGTCACCATTTTACACTGACACTTTCTTGAGCAAGCATTCAAATCTTGCTCTGTTGCTGATCTTGTACTCTGCCTACGATTAGAGGCTACCTTAGCAACAAACACTTTGGTAGGTACCTATTCAGCCTGCTGAGGCCCAGGCCCAGCGTTTAGGTATGTACTACTCAGGTTATATCTGCTTGTTTTAAGAAGACAGATACCAAATAATACAGAAAATCACGCCTGGAATCCCCGAACGGTTAGGCAGAAGCGTACCTAATTGTATTGATAGTACAGGATTATTTATACTAATAGTACGCATGGTGACCAATCAAGCTACACAAAACTAGTTTATGCGAATCTCTCATTGTACGGGAAATCTGTACAAAGCTAGGCCCTAGTAAACTGGAATCATTCAGCCTAATAGTACGGGATCACTCCTGCTAGGACTCCCTCCTGCTCATATTAGGTACTCCTATACAGGGTGTAACGGAAAGGGTATATACATACTTAAGGGTGTGCTGCAGACCATCATACTGAACATGTTTTTCATCATAAAACATGTTTATCAGCGAAAAAACTTTCTGCCGCCCGATACAAAATTGCAATACTATTCTACACAAATGTACGGGGCAGCTGATATTTTTTTCGCTATTACGATATTTGTCCGATGGAGAAACATGTTCAGTTCGATGGCCTGTAGCCAGCGGCGGATCCAGGGGGGGGGTCATGGGGGTCATGACCCCCCCCTGAGCTGGTTCCAGGACTTAGGTGGACCACTAATTGAACATAATGATTTCATTTATATATTTTGTCCCCATACAGATTTTATGTAACTACATACCTTCAATATTTAATTAATTTAATATAATAGCTTTGTGTGATGGCAAACGTTTGGGAACAAACGGTCATGGCTGAGACCATGGAGGACCTCAGTACAATGCTCGATGACCTCAGTAGAGCTTCCGGAAGAGTGGGTCTTAAAATGAACATGGACAATACCAAAGTCATGTTGAATGCCCATGTAACATCCACTCTTAACAAGATCGGAGACTCTACAATCGAAGTAGTAGACGATTATGTCTACCTGGGACAAACGGTCCAGTTGGGTAGGTCTAACTTCGAGAAAGAGGTCAATCGTCGAATCCGACTCGGCTGGGCAGCGTTCGGGAAGTTGCGTGGTATCTTCTCGTCCAACTTACCGCAGTGTCTCAAGACGAAGTCTATGACCAGTGTCTATCTATTGCCAATGATTACATACGGGACCGAAACGTGGTCGCTCACAATGGGCCTCATCAGAAGGCTTAAAGCCACCCAAAGGGCAATGGAGAGGGCTATGCTCGGAGTTTACTTGCGTGATCGAATCAGAAATGAGGACATCCGCAAGAGAACCAAGGTTACCGACGTAGCCCAAATAATTGCCAAACTTAAGTGGCAGTGGGCAGGGCACATTGCTCGCAGAACGGATGGGCGGTGGGGCCGAAAAGTTCTGGAATGGTGACCGCGAACCGGTAGACGAAGCGTTGGAAGGCCTCCCACTAGGTGGACCGATGACCTGGTGAAGGTGGCGGGGATCCGCTGGATGCGAGGCGCACGGGACTGGTCAATGTGGCGTCACTTGGGGGAAGCAGTGGACGTCTTTCGGCTGAAATGACGATGATGATGAAACTTCAGCATATCATAACATAGTTCTAAGTTAAAAACTAAAATTTCTTTGTGCCTATAAGTAATGTGTTTATAAGTGTACCTTTATAAGTATTCTTAAAAATTGTTGCTGCAAATTCATTAATTACAATATTATTCCAGTCAGTGCGTGTATTTTATATATTACGCGTATTGTTGTTAATGCACATAAAGAACCTCATCGGTAGATATGTAGGTACCTATTTACTGAGAGTGCTGCGTGACTTATGTACCTCCTTATATTATTTTTTTGGACGAAAGAGATTGAAGAGCATTAAGGCGTTTATGTGCTATACCCTCAAAAAATGAAGGATATGAAAAGTAAATGTAAAGTCCACATAATTCTTTAATGTTTTATCTTTAAAATCCCCATATTTTTTTTATTAAGCTTCGTATTTACTTGGTTAAAAATTCACAAAAAAACCACTAAAATAGAAGTAAATCTTCATCTCCTTCAAAAGTTGATGATTTATTTGTTTTATTGGTTTACACCAATAGATAGGAAATTCAATAATTTTAATAATGCCCATTTCATTTGTGAAAAAATATGAAATTTATCAAAATTAAATTATAAATTCTTGACTTGACCACGACCATGTGACCCCCTCCTGGCGCCAAAGCTGGATCCGCCCTTGCCTGTAGCACACCCTTAAGTATGTATATACCCTTTCCGTTACACCCTGTATATCCTCCAGTCCGTCAAGCAATACTCGGTGCAAACTCTGTCGTTCCTCGTCTTTGCAAATAGTTAATTAGCTGCAGCGATCATATTGACGTGCATTTCAACTCATATAATTTAAACTTGTTCCTTTTAGTTATTTCGGTATTCATTTTATACTTGGTTCAAAATGATTAATATCCAAACATAAATAGATTGAAATTAAGGGAGATTCTAATGAACGCAATTACTTTATAATTGTGGGTAAATAAAGAAAACTTTAGTAATTTAGTGACAAATGATAGTTTTGTCTCTCTGTACGTCTACCATGAATTGTCATAGTTAGATCGCTTGACGTAACTGCAATAGTTCAGTCAATAAGCAAATACTATAGTGAGCTTTTTTAATGGTACCATGAGCTGTGTTGGTGCCTACCTACTACCAAATTCTAAGCAAATGAAGCCCAAACTTGCAGTCGCTGTAGTTTAGTTTACTACACGGTGACGTAGGATAGATAACTATAGTGACTCATACTGCGCATTTTAGTACCCAACTATCCGCTAGAGGCGCTGTAAAAGTTTTCATACAAGTTTTTTAACTACAGACGCTAGCGAGTATAGATTGTTAAAACTCATGGTAGACATACTGATTAATCTAATCTAACTAATGTGTGTAGGCTCGAAACTTTTGGACCTACGAGTACCTACCTACGTGATAATACCTACCTATAGCTGTGCTTGTGGCAAAGCAAAACTTACATGTGAGCGGTGCTAACCTGTAAGAAATTGTTACAGTAACCTGAGATTACAATAGAATTTACTCTACATATTCACAGTGTAGGTAAACAATCTTAGTTTGGCCAATAAAAGAAAACAAAAAAAATAACGCACAGTATCTAGGTAAAACAAAAAGGCAACAAGGAGTGTAAGTGTAGGTGGGTGCTTGCTTCCCTGTTTACCTGTATACCTTGCTAGCTTGTGCTTGCTTGTGCTTGTATCTACAACGCACTATTACGTGAAAATTCACCAAATTCATAACGATAAAACTTAAGTCCATTTCACAAACATCGAAGTCACGCGCTCATTCTTAAATATTGTTACAAACAACCGACGATTACATCTCGCAAACACGCCGAGATTTACAAACACACGAGCACAGCATCCTGTAGCACTCACCAAGACTGCTCTCATTACGAGGCGTGCCATGGATTGGAAACATTTGTGATCAAGTACTAACTCTCCGCTGTATATTGCGTGATGATTTAGCTGTTTAAATTTTAGTAGATATAGAAATAAATTATCACACAAGACTTGTTGTATCTGAGGAGCTGGCAAAAGTAAGTAGAAAATATTTCTTTTTTTTTTACATAAACTTTGTTACCCAGTAAGCTAAGTACTATTGCTTTTTTTTACATAATTTTTGGTAGGTACCTCTTATGCTAGAAGTTCTCGAGACCGTTCCGGCCTTGTCAGCCAATCTCAGGACACCAACTACCAGTATTGCACAAGCTTATGCTCACTTTTCCATAAATATCTCTTAGCTAGATGCACCCTCTGCACCAAGACTGCCCTAAAAATGTAGTTCGATGTATAAGTAGTTAAGTACTAGCTCATGACGAGCTAAAGTTATGAAAAAAATTGTCTGGACCACGTAAAAAATACTCTGGGCTTGTTTATTAGCCACCAATAATTTCCTGATTAGCCACCAGCCAATATCAGAAACTAGACACCTCAGACGAGAGAATTTTAACTGCTATGGGTTTGTATTCCATTTTAGTAACCTAACCTAACTCTTTCATCAAATATGTTCAAACTTTTACTCCAGTAAACATTAGGAAATAATATGGCGATAAAGTATAGTAGGTACCTCGCCAAAGTTATTTGATAGGACTGGACTGGGGGGTTACTGGTGAGATACACGATCCTATCACTGGGAAGTGGGAACTGACAACACTAGATCATCCCACAGACGTGATGATAGACGACGAACCGAGAATTATAGAAATTAGAACCAAAACTGCCACGAGTTTATTAAACAAATCATAAAGTATAAACATATTTATCTTTTCCACATCAATGCTAAATAAACTTATTCGTTCCAGATACTAGAACCATTATGACGCGGTTATTGTTTAAGCTGCTTTTCTTAACATTCTACTTCATCCAGTCTCACTCGATGATGATCAGAAACGACGCGCTCATATCTAAAATGGTGTCGGACTTCCAGAAAGACAACTCGATGGCTGCACAACAACAACATGAACAGAAGAATCATCATCAGCAACCAAAGGATGTTATGGCCATGATGCAAAACGTCCTCTGCAAGAACTTCCCCACAGTACCGTGCGACATGATCGTAGAAGACGAAACGCTCCAGAACCTCATACAACGGTCCATACAGCAGCTAAGGTACAAGAAACTATCGATGGAGAAGACGACGCAGTCACCTTCCGTTTACCACTTAACGTTATTCCCATCAATCAACAGCGAAGACCTCTCGAATTTTCTACAAGTTTCAAATTCAGAGAACTTCAAAAACAAGGAAGAAAAAGAAAGCAAAAGAAATAAAAAGAGAGTAGCTCAGATCAACGTCGAGATAAATGGAAACAGGGAACCGAAGAAACAGTCGAAATTCAAAAAGGAAGGCTCGAGGACGCTTTACAACGGACGGAAGAAGATCAGGAAGTTTTATCCACACAAGATAAAGTACAAGGACAAATTGAAGGGAAGGAAAGACTTCGGAGACTACTCGGAGGAGAAGCTGTCCATGTCCGTCGAGGTTCCGGACATGAACATGGGACTTCTGGAAATTAGTAGGAAGAAGGATAGAATGAACTACAAAGTGGACGATGACGAGGAACCCGTATGGAGGATAGACTACCTGAAGCACGGTGAACCGAGCCAGCACGTTTTTGGAAGTGAACCGGACCAGTTAAAAGAGAAACTTGTGAAGACAGGACCTAACGTCCTTGTCTCCGACAGCCTTCTAGAACCATCTTCGCGGAAGGACGTGCTGCATCCAGATGTGTACATTAAGAAGACCTACAGGAAAAACAATCTGGTTGCATTAAATTCCGCTGGCATCGATTAGGTAGTGTATTGTAACTGTGGTATTATTTTAGGATTTTTCGATTAAACTGTAAAAATTTTGTTGTGTGTTTTTAACCCTCACCCATTGTAGTGATATGATTCAGGTTTGGCTCCTCAATGTCCAGAAACTGGTTTTTGCTTGTGTAGCGCTTTTGATTACGATGAAAAACATTTACGTTTTTAGGCAGGGACCGAAAATGTAACCCTAGAGTTCAGGATAAAGGGAAATTATCATTAACATTACTTAATACACGACGGAGTAAGCACGCGCTCTGTCTCTTTCATCAATCAATAATTAAATGTAACATTGTAAGGGCAACCCTGTGTAATGGTTAAATCAAACGACCTGTAGCAGGGTTATAGATCTAAATCTTCTCGATTTATTTACTAAAACTTTATGCTCAAGTATAAAAAACACTATACAAAGTTGTGCATTTTCTACCAGTCTACCTTAGGGTGATGCAGAGAGAAAACATAGTAGGTGCAGCATAACAAATGGTAAGAAAACATTTACTAATAAAATATTACGATAAATACATACATAATATAAACAAAACAGCAAAAATTTTAAAAAAAACTTTCTGGGGGAGGAGGGAGTTAGCACCCCCCACCCTGGCAATGCCCATGGTGACTAGTGACAAGATTTCAAATTTCGAATCGATCAGACCTGTGGAAATTGTTAATTTCCCTTCAACTAGAAAAGAGGTGATGGCCTTCAAACGGCTGATCAGATTTTATCGAAACATAGCTAAGAACACTCTCGATTAAAACACCTTTCAAACGAAATCAATTTCATCAAAATCGGTTCATCCGTTTAGGAGCTACGCTACCACAGACAGACACACAGATACACACGTCAAACTTATAACACCCCTCTTTTTTGGTCGGGGGTTAAAAAGTAAAGAGAGAGACAAACTGACAACAATTTAATTCTGAGATGAATCTGTCAGTTTATTAAGTAAGTGTTCGCGAGCTCTAACTTTAAATGTGAACCGACTGTTGGCCAACCTGATGTTTAGAGTTAGCGTATTCCAAAGGAAGACAACCTGGACAAAGGAAGTCGATTTGAGAAAACCAGAGCGGTGAGAAGGACAACATAGAAGATTATTGGAAGAACGAAGATTATTGGAAGAACGAAGATTCTTACTGTGCGCAGAGAAAATGAGTAGTCACATAGGAAGGAGAAGTAGGCTTATTAAGAAGAGAAAATAGGGTAGTCAAAGCTCTCAACGCTCTGCGCTGTCGTATGGGCAACCATTTTAAAAGTGACCGATGTGCGGAGATATATAGTTATGAAAATTCAGTACGAATCGAATGCAGTTATTAAAAAGTCGGTCAAGTTTATTGAGATCTGCATTCAGGTCATAGTAGCACACATAACCATAGTCAATTATGGGGCAGATTAGGTTAAAAAGTTTTTTTTTTCAAGGTTTTTTTTGCACCAGCAGCAACATAACAGTGGCTTTAAACATTTATCTGAAGATTATCTACCTATTAAACCCGTGTCCACATTAAAGAATAAAAGATGATGCTTCAGTAAATTAGTAAATACGCCAATACCGATACAATACGATATGATACAAACGATTATTACAAGCAAAGGTCACAATCGTAAAATGCCTACATCAAAGTAGGTTTCATAGCTTCTTAGAATATGGACCTTGTTAATTATTATTAGGTATTATACTTGTCTACAGATATTCTATTATCATGGAGTTAGATAATATACTCGTATCATTGAATAATACAGGCTTATTGTCGCCAGTAGGTACATAATGCTTAGTTTCCTACTTAGTATGTGCATCGTATGACATAATCAATGTATTTTAAACTGAATACCAGGTAAACAGAGTAAAATAATGTCAATTTCAACAAACTTGTCAGATTTCACTATTTCAGTATTCATTAGATTAACACTTTAGAGCAGCACAAGAAACGAAAGCGCCGAATAATACTATGGAGCAATGTTCTTATTTTGAAATGTTGCTCGAAATTTAAACGCAGGAGTCGAAAGATTTTATAAAGTGTTTTGTTCTGTTCGATGATTCCGACAAACCAGCTTAATACGTTAATTTATAACCAGGAGAAGAGATACAGAATACACTAATCTGCTTAAAATAATCACCAACCGATTCCCTATCTTTATAATACACACGAAAAAACGTTGTAATCTAAAACAAAGCTTATCACAACCAATTAGAGTCCAACGGTCCTGTTATGAATTAATAAGCAATCGTCGAGAGAAAACATCTTTATCGCTTGCTTAGTTTGTTTCTCAACAGCCGCAGAGACTAGACGTGAGCAATGTCACGACCTGTATTATCCACTCATGTGTTGGATACATCTACTGGAACCCCTGCAGCTGGAGTTTTTGTTGAATTATACAAGAAAAAGGACAGTGGATATGTACTATGGCACAGCACTATGACATCCAGTGATGGCAGAATACAGTTTCCTTTTTCAAATGATTCGATGGCGGGAGGGACTTATAAATTGTTGTTCAAAGTTGGTGATTACTATAAAATGATTGATAAGGAAACTATTTACCCGGTTGTCGAGGTATGTACCTATTTTCACTTTGTTTGTTATTACTTTTGGTATCTACTTACCTACCTCTCTAAGTACCTACTTAAAAAACAATGTACCTACCTAGGTACATTGTTTTTTGTGGACTTTTATTGAACCGTGATCCATTCAATAAATAACTATGGCATGTTCAAATTACAGTCTTAAAGTTGAATAAAAAAATCTGTGGATTTTCTAAATAAATATTTATGTGATGTTAAATAACGACATTAGATTGTTTAACAAATAAACGTTATTACCTACAACAGGAAAGTGACAAAAACAATGCGCCAATTCAACATTTTCATTGTGAGTTGGTGTCCAGAGCAAACCGCAAACCGCAACTCAATACATTTTAATAATGATTCATCAACCGTGATGATAGCAACATGAATAATTCATAAAATTGAGAATTCATAGGAAACTATTTTGATTACGAATGGTTTTTAAAGCAAAAGTTAGCTGTTTTGTTCGCAGTTAACCTTCAAATAATATCTACTAGTAGGGAACTAGTAGTAGTACGATTATAAAACATGATAAGCTTATCTTATCTACGAATTAAAACCGAATTCGCTATGTATTTACAGTGCCACTGTTTTCCGCTACCGGGGGGGTCATAGTTCATTGACCTAACCTATATTCAAGATATCTCGCGTTGTTTATGTCTTCATGAAGAGTAAAACGAACTCGTTAATTAAATCATTTGATACTAATTGAATCTCTACAAAAATGTATTCGAATTACCTACATCGTAAATTGTGTCAATTTCAATATGATAGCGCCATCTATATCTATACATTGGTGTACAAAACACTAGTATGTCTATTAGATACTAGATGGCGTTAGAGGCTTTAAATTTACGAATCCAGAATATTTTAACAGGTTTCTTATTTTCCAGATAACATTTAACACCAAAGATGACCAACACTACCACATACCCCTGCTACTAAGTCCCTACGGATACTCCACCTACAGAGGCAGTTAATCTTCAGTCAAACAAGCTCCTACAATAAACCTTTGCTTATTTTCTAGTTGACTTTTTATTATTTTCTTCTGGAGCTCTTCTAACATCTCATAACATTATTTGTATTGTCCTCTATGGGTTAGGCAGAGGTCTAGGTTCCTATACCGATATTCGCTAATGGAGGCACCTAAGGAGCGTGTACCCGCTACTAGGTACTGATGTAAAAACCCAATTAACTACTACCTGAACTAGGACTCGAACCCATGACCCTGTGGCTCAGCAGTAGCATTTGCAACCAACGAGGCAGTCAGTTTCGTCAGAAATCTGCTTATTCCGACACGGCTCCATCAAGCAAGCTTCATGTATTAGGGTTTGAAGGAATAGCTAGCCACAGTTACTAAGATTCTATCTCATTAGTGGAATTGGAATGAAGAGAATTAGGTACTACCACAAACATCTTCCTATGTAATAATGGTATGAATTGGCTATAAAACATTCAAATAAACTAATAGGAAATTGAAAAGGCTCCACCCATCCCCCATCGAATAACAATACTCGTAAAGAGTTTATGACTTCACTGTAAGAACTGCAACAATGGGGCATAAATAAATTCTTAACATTGTTTGGTAAAGTACGAGTAAGTAGTATCTACTTACCCTACATTTAGCTAAGTACCTTCCTACTTCTTCATTTCATGACTACAGGAAGTTAAATAAAAATACAAACATTTCACTTTTACATTTTATATTCGATGCTCAATAAAAACTTAAGCAATCTAAGTACCTGCAAAATTGTATCTGTTCTTATCGAATTAATTATTAATTAATTACTGCTCTTCATTCAATTATCAACCATATTATGATTGTGTAATAGAAAAAACGAATCATGTTACGTGAAGCCTACAGCACATAACAGTATTGACTTAGTGGTTTTTTAAAGATAGGTCACTGTATATAATAATATATAGATCAGAGCAAGAGAACGATGATGTAATTTGTATTCATGGACAGATAACTAAATTATTACACTAGGTAATAGACAAGGAATGTCACAAGCACTTAGCATAGTTTTAAAAGCAATTTTCTCGTAAACGATTCATACTTTGAGACAACTCATTTCATAACAATTTGTGTTTCAAAATACTGTCTGTAATAAAATAACAATTAACAGAGTAGGAGAAAATCACTTATAAAAGTATTTTACAATTAATTGGTCATTAAAACCTTTTTTTCTAATGCATGAGTCGAGCTACTGAACCAGAAAATTGGAACAGTTTCATAAATTCATAACTAATGTGTGTTACCAGAAAAGAAATGGCTTACAATAGGTGGAATTTGTGTTTTATGTGGTAGTAATTTGAAGTAACAGAATCTGATTTATTTATTTGGTCTGCTTGGCTTAACGTAACATAATTGTATTGTGTTCTATGTGCTTGAACGTCCATACATACTATATGTGTTTGAATTTATACAATAACATTTTAATATATAGTAAGGAGTTTGCTGAGTTATACTATCTATCTACCTAACTATGAACATAATAAGTCTCTATATAATTATAAAATACTTATATTTTATTATAAGGAAAATTCCTAAAATAATTAGCCTAGATTCTAGAAAAACATGTATGCTTCTTGCAATTTATAGTAGTATAATACTAAAATTATTGCGTTCTTCAAATCTTTGACCATTTCTTAAATAGATCTATAGCTGTTATTCGGAAATTAAATTCAGAAAAAAAAACACTTTACGCACAACTAATTGTTCCTAATTACTTTCAATTTGTAGCTAGCATTAAAGTCAATTAACCACCCTGCCACAATTATTTGTTAGACTGCCAATGATTTAATCTAAGACTTAACAAACTAATAATAAATGCAATGTGTGTTTCATTGTCTTTAAATATATAAAATATACTTCTTCAAACCCAACTAGGTGCCTGTACATTAAGAATAATAACTAAACATTTTGAATAATATTAGCAATTTAATCAATTCTTTAAAACTATAAATTATGAAAAGAATTTTACAGTTAGAACTAAGCTAAATTGGAGCGCACATCACTACAAAATTGCTTTCATGTTTGTAATCGCACAATTGTGTCTATTCTATCTTAACTATGAGTATACAGGTTTTGTTATAATGTTTGGCAACTCGCAGCAGCGGCTGGCATGTAGTCTCTGTAAGGTAAATGGTCATAGTCATCAGTATTCTGCCGTGGGTCGGTTTAGACACCATTTTCTTCAAACACAACACTACAGTCACTCTATCACATTTCTGTCCAATGTCCTGGTTCTTCATTGCTTCAACTTGACAGCCCTATTCCGTTGAGCTAACAGCTTTAGCTATATTTATTGCTGAACCTTACCCGTTATTGTTGCAGATATTCAGACAAAGGAAATATTGATTTTGGAATAAATTAAAATGTTATTGATTGCAGTCTTCGCTGTAATAATCCTTGAATACTACCTAGTTGAAAGTTCACAGTTCAATACTTATAGTTATTTTATGGCCAATCTTTATAGTCAATTTCCTGACTTACTTGTACCACTAGAATTTTAATTTTTGGTAGTTCATTGTACTAAAACCAAAACCATAAACAATTGCATGATGACACCTGTTTTATTATACACCAAAAAGTCTTTCCATCTTGATTTAGAAGAATGCTAAAGATTCCAATTGTTGAAGGATTTCAGTTTAAAGTCAACCCTCAGCAGATTTATGCTTGAACATTTGATTAGCAGAATTTCGGGCTGCTTCACAACTGATACTTTTACCTGTTTGGAGCTGTGAAAAAAACATGATTAAGGTACAGGAATAGTGTGATTCTTCTAGAATCAATACTTACCATGTAGGACGTAGAGATTTCTGAGTGGCGACCCTCAGAAGAAGCATTGAGCGCCGACATCTAGTGTAGTGAAACCAGAATCAAACCATTAGAATCAGAATATTTTTGCATACCAATGTACCACAACCTTGGACCTTATCAACTTGAACGTAAAGCCTTTTTTCACATGAGATCTTGAGGAATTATCTTTATGAAAGTTGAGTCTCTTGGAGCAAATAATTACACAATCCATTGTTATCAGTTTATCACTTAAATAACTCAAAAGCACAAAGTAGTTCTTAATGAGTAAAGAATAAGAGTATTTTCTTTTCTATTATCAGTCTTGTTTCATACATAACTAGCGAAGAACCTTTATCACCTGATAGCTAGACAAAAATGATATAATATTCTGATATATTGACTAGAAATGTTCGACTGACCTGTAATCCAACCCTGCAAACGAAAATGAGGTGTTATGAAGAAAGTAATAAAGTTCGAAACCCACCTATTTCCCTTCCTCTTGTCCGACGACCTCTTTATATCTGGCAATCATAAGTTTTTTGACCGTGTCTCTATAGGTCTCCCCAGGGGTGGGAGTGTAGATGCCTCTCTTCTGCCCTAGTCCCGCTAAACTTGGCCTTTGTTCAGCTTCTATAGGTGCGATTCTTCCTTGTTCTTCTTTACCTAATCCTCTCCCTTCAGACCAGCCCATCTTTTGCAGCATCTTCCCACCAATCGTGTCGACGACTGAGGGAGGAGGATGCGGCGCCATCGGGGGAGGCATCGAGTCAGACGGATCATATCGCTTTCTGATGATAGGCGGTTCATCTTCACCAAACTTCAACCTTCTCTCTGCCGCTCTGTCTCTGTAGCCATTCATTTGCGGGATCAGGTCGTTCTTCTTGCGATACTCCGCCAGGTTCTGCTTGTGTAAGTCTGACAGTGACTTGTGTTTGTTCAGCACCTCAGCGGACGGGAAGCGTCGCTTACAAATGAGGCACGTCAGCTTAGCCCAGTCAATAATGCCCTCGTCGCTGTCAAAGGCCTGTTCTGCATCAGCTACTCTTTTCATTAGGAAGTCGTCTCCAGTGGGTGGAGGAGATATCTCCCTGACATGAGTCAAGGAAGGACCAGACCCTAACACTGAAAAGCCTATGTCAGCGGAGCCCTTACTGGCTGCTGTGTCTAAAGGCTGTTCCATAACAATATTGCTTCTAGCATTGTCTTTCTTTTGATTCAATGTTCGTGCCCACCTCTCCATATCTTTGGCTATCTTTTTGGCAACTTTCACTTTGTCCTCTTTATCTTTTTTTTTCTTTTCCTCTGGTTCTTTAGCTATGGTGTTCTCAGTGGTGGCGGTTGGTGGGCTGGGTAGTTTAGGCTGTTCAGTATTCTGGTGTGCTTGTGTAGCTGCTATGTACGTGTTGTTAGTTGCATCCCAGTACATGTACTGATTTGTCTGACTGTTGTAGAAGTATTGACTAGTGCCGTCATAGTATAGACCTGTGGCCGGGTCATAGTAGTAGCCGGAAGTCTCATCATACATGAAAGTTGTAACGTCAGGCGCAGAATACACTGTTTTTCCATCACCAGTTGGGGCTTTGACTGTGGCAGCAGTTTGTGCAGTGGAAGTCACAAAAATTGGGACACTCACAGGAGTCCAGGACATGTGCCGAGCTTGAGCAGCTGAGATAGCAGATTGAGCAACGGCTGCAGCTGCATTCACACGGTCTGCCTCAGACATAGACTGAGCAGACGAAGTATAATTAGACATTTGAGCATAATAAGAAGAATAGTCTGCACTTGGAGGTTTTGAAATTTTCTTTGGTTCATTATAGAAACTAACAAGAACCTCTCGGCCATCTATCTCTAAGGGTGGTTGCAGAGATGCCAACTCAGAATGAGCGGCTGTAGAGTCTGCAATAGAATTAAAATTAATGTACGCTAAGCACTTTGACGCCCCAGTTAGAGTTTCTCTACCAATAGTGATGCCTGCAATAGAATCTAAAATAGTCTTTGAGCATCTTGCCTTTATTACCTCCAATATTTTCTCCTCAGTAGTCAAAGCATCTAATCTTCTAAACAACAACCGTTTAGTGATGCCCGCACTCTCTGAGAGGAGGTTCCTGTCACTGTCCCCACCATAGACTATGCCATCTGACCTCTTTCCCTGACAGTTCCGTCTGTAGCACACCTGACGCCTCTTGAAGTTATACAGTCCACACTTGCAGAACCAATCCCCCGGGGAAGCATTGATAGTCTGGTTATCGTCATGTTTGTCTCTGGTGTCGTATTTACTTTCGTAGTCTAAGTCCATTCGTTCGCGACTGCCCGAGCGGCTGCTAGATCTAGAACTGGGTTTGCGATCCATGTCGCTAATGGTGGGCGGAGACGGCGGTGCCGGCACGTCGCGTTCGCGCTCCTCGTAACGCTTGGGCGAGCGGCGGCGATCGCGGTCGCGCGGGCGGTCTGTGCGGTCATACCGCTCGCGGCGGTAGCGGTCGCGGCGATCGCGGTCATCGTCCCGGTCGCGGTCATAGCGGTCGCGCTCGCGGTCGGGACGCTCGTGGTGGTGGCGTTCGGCGCGGCGCTCGGGGCTGGCGCTGCGGCGCGGCTCCCAGGCAGGCGAGCGCGCGCGGCCCTCGGCCCACCTGTCGTCCACGCCCCAGCGAGTGATCCTCTCGTCACGGCCTCGCCACGACATCGCACACGCCTGTGAACATCACCCGTACGAATAAAGCGACTGTACTCACAAACCGTTCGACGACGCAGTCCCGATGCCTCCATGTTGGTTGGCCTATAATCGCCGTTCAATAACCTTTCTCCTCGCCGTACTATTGTTTACCTGCGTAGCGGTCACTGGGACGATAATGTATGCCCTTAATAACCACACGGTTAACACTTAACACGATAGTTTTAAAAGAATAAAGCAATCGAATTATTATAATTGTACTAGGGAACTAATAATCACGGATTCTAATGAAAATGCGTCGTCGACGCCATGTTTTTTTAATAATAAGATTAGGATTTTGACTTTGACGTTTTGTATAATTGTTGACGTCATAGTAAATAGAGATTTCAACAGCGTCGGTTACTAAAACAATATTACTAAATAGTCAATCAGCTGATAACTGTACCACCTACCACTAGACTTACAATTTTAATCTGGTGACGGGAAATGTCTCAGTATGAAATAAAACCTAAGCATTTTTGGCCCAAAAACTAGCATTGACATCCAACGTGGCAATTCTGCCAGCCTTCTGGGCAGTTTTCCTGTTGACACTTGACAGTGATGTCACATCACTGTCAAAAAACCGATCTGCCACTTCAATTCTGCAAAACCATGATGTTTGTTCTGAACATACACAATACATGTAAGTACTAAATATGTAATAAAATAGTTTTTTTGAAGAACAGTCTCGAAATACATTTTACACCGTTACGATAGGCTAACAAGTACCTACCTAGGTGATTTGGCTTCGTGCTGGCACAACGGGAACGAATAAATTTAATGATAATATATTAAGTTTTTTTCAGTTAATTTATAAGTTACTTATTAGATTAAATAGTTTTCTTGTATGTCTAAGCAAAAAGATAGAAGTAAGTTTGAAATAAAAAAATGCAGATTGGAAACATCTATGTTTTTAATAGTCATCTATGGTTTTATTCAGTTATATTAATAATAACCTATAAACGAAATATGGAGTTAAAAAAAGAAAAAAAAATATATGAACGTGGAACTTTCAAAATAAAACAATTAAATCAAAAACAACATTGTGTATGTGTTTACATCGCCTCCAGCAAAAAGTGGCAGATCTGTTCGGCGGCGGGCGGCGTTTGGCTCTATGCCATTTCCAGGGCTATTTACTCTATGGTTTCACGATTTGAAATAGAAATAGCGTCATGCGACATGACATGTGTATAAAATGATTGAAAAACTGTTAAAGGTATTGTTTTTGGTTTAGCATAGCATGGTGCTTGTGTCATAAGATGGCAAGACCTGTTTAGTGATGTCATGTATTACTATGAATCATAGACTCACAGTCTATGATGTATCTAGTCGATATTTTTTATTAAAAAAAAAGAAGACATCATACAATTCAATTTTAATGTGTGTTCTCACAGCAAACATCTTGTGATCTCAGAAAAATAGATCTTTAAATCATTATGTAGGTACTCCTAATGTCCAGAATATTAATCAAGTTCAAAGCATGTAGTAGATAGGTAATTTAAAATCGTGAGTTACTTGCATCTGTTACCTACTGGACCTGGTCAAATTAGTACCTACTACTGATGAAAGCTGTTTTTAGTTTTATCATTTAGGGTCAGTTCACAACGAGAAGCGACGCGACGCGACGTGAAATGGATGTATACAATATACGAAAATGTAAAGTTAAATAAATGCAGCGTGTTGTATGCATTCTATGGACATTCTGGACAAAGCCTGCAGCCTAAGGGTCAGCTCACACCGAGACGCGACGCTGCGCGCACACTTTTAAAGAGCGATTCAAAATATAACTTTATTTTCTACACGAAAAGATACACATTTTTTTGCGCGCTCAAGGTGCGCGCAGCGTCGCGTCTCGGTGTGAGCTGACCCTTAGGCTGCAGGCTTTGTCCAGAATGTCCATAGAATGCATACAACACGCTGCATTTATTTAACTTTACATTTTCGTATATTGTATACATCCATTTCAAGACATAGGTATTTAATGCTAGCCAGTAGCCAATCAAAATAGGAGTTGATCACAGCACCCAGTAGGTACTCATCATTTTTAAAAGCACATTATCTTTATTTCATGAGTTTGATTGAGGAAATAAAAAGCACACAATGCAATATTTTTACTTTATTTGGTTGACCATGTCATAAAATGCTAGTAAATTGATAACTTAGTTATAAGCTGAAATTCTATATAATACCTAGCTAACTAACTACTGACTACATCGAAATAAGCGCAGAATTCGAAACAATAATCATCTTATTATACTTACTAGGTACTTAGGTGGTAACATAGACTAACTAATCTAACAGAACTGACAATAAGCTAGTTTAATGCCTTTTTTTTGTAAAATTTTATTTCAAAAGTTGCAAAACCATTTTTAATATTCCAATATTGAAAATAAAAAGACGATCAGTCATGTTTTTTATATCTAATGGCATTAAAATACCTACTCCTGACATGAAGTGATGTATGTGTAAATCTAAATTCATTATTTTTACAATTACTGCTAGGGTTTTTTTAACGTATTGTATAAAGTGTTATACATTAAGAAAGCGTAATACGTTTATTTTCTGTCGATTACGGAATGTCGGTAAGTATACAATATTAAGTGAATGGTAAGGCGTTCATAAATACTACGCCGTGTTTTATACTTATTAACACTTAATACATTTAAATTGGAAAACAACGAATTACTAGACGTGCCCTTTCCCGGCTCGCTTTTGTAAAGTACGTGCTATCTAGGTAATTAACAGACACAAATCTAAAGAATACCACTACACTGGAAGTGTCTTTTGTGTTAACACAATCACTTTGATTGTAAACTGGAAGCCAAACAGACCCGAGAAGCTTACTTGTGTTAGTGGCATGAGTGAATGAGTGTAACACAAGTTAAATTCAAGCGCCTTCCAGGCTTGCCAGGAACATGACGTTTTATGACGACAAGGAAGTACTGCTGTGGTAGGTATGTACCACAACGCATGCAATAAAAGTTTACTCAAACGTTTCTTAAAATTACCTTGAGCAGCAAATTATTAAGTTTTTACCCAATTATTTGGGATGATAAATTGATGATATGATTATGATGTTTAATGCGTGAGCTTAGCTTATCAAGGTTGTGCTGTGTCAGACGACTTTTGCTACTGATTATAAAACGCTGCAGATTTTACACTTTGTATATTCTTTATCAACTTATCTTCAAGTAACAAGCTTTAATAAATATCTAAATAATTTATTGGTCGTGGCATGTGGCGTTATGCTTACTCTAATCAGGTTTAAGAATATGGAATTTGCTTTTAATAAGTTAGGCCCCCGAGGAGGATCGTTGTCCTGGTGAGGGTCACACGAATCCATTGAAAGCGAGATGTACCTACTGTATCCATCGTTATGGTGGTGCTTGGTCGAGACCTTATATCTAGCAGTGGAAGTCTTTCGATTGAATGATTATGACCTAATCTCCGAACCCCAACTTCTGACGATGATACAGCCCGAATTTTAGGCGAGACAATTTCGGCGGTTCAAATCTCGATTTCTCGATCGATTTGTTAAATTTCTTAGCTCACATCAAAGTGCTCAGGTAATTTATCAAGCTTGATTGTCGAATAAAGATTTAGTTGCTCTCAGTACTGTGCTGTTCCTCATCATCATCAACGTCAAATTCCTGGGGGGCGTAATACTAGTCTTTTCTCCCGGTGAGGAGATGTTCTCGCAGCGTGAGGATCTCCCGCTCGATGTTCTCCCGAGCCGCGGACTCGAAGCATTCGAACTCAGGAGTGTGGAACAGCTTTGGTATTTGACTGAATTGGTTTAGCACCTAGAATTTGGGGAAACGTTTTGTAAAAGATGTAGATAACGTATGAGGCGATAAGTATGAGGCGGTTATTTAATGATAATCTTCAGCAATTTGCTGAACATACCAATTCAAAAAGAAATAAAAGTATCAATTAATAGGTCCTATACTATCGTAAACTGAAGGCAGAAAAATATGTGCCGAAATTAAGTAGGTATGCATTTCATAGCTTTACATACTATATTTGCATTAGCTAAACGAGAACCTTGGTGGTCTTTAGTGCAACTTCCGTAGAGCAAAATTGATGGACTATTTATAGTTCACCAGCTCTAAGACTCTCACGACGAGGCCTTTCCTTTGTTCCGGCTGTGGGAAAATTAAATAGTCGATCACACTTGCATCAAAACAGCTCACCTTAATCCTCAACTCGACGTAGTTATCATGCGTGAGCTTCGAATACTCGGCCCTGACAAGTTTAGCGTGAGCGTCGTACTCTTCCCTGGAAGCTGCTAGCACGGCCAGCTCGCAGTCTCCGAACAGCTGCAGGTCGCGCAGTGGTGCCGGGCCCGCCGGGGTGGCCGGCCCGGGGGACCCGCCGGGGGACCGCCCGGGGGACCCGCCGGGGGACGCGGGGGCCGAGGTACCTGACGCTGATTCCGCGGACTGAGCCGATTGAGCCGAGTCCGCGGACTCCGGAGACATCGCCTCTCCGTCGTCTCCCATGTCTACTTCTAAAGGGATAGTTATCATTAAGATCATACTTTTTATATATAAATCAGCCTATTCTGTCGCACTACTGGGCAAAGGCCTCCCCCAATTTCAGCTTTCCATTTTCCCTTAAAATTTGCCTTCTCCGACCAATTCGTTAAAATTGAATCCAGATCGTCACACCAGTGTTTCTTGGATCATACACGTGTTCTAAATGTTCTAAATCTAATTTCAATTCCAGTGCCAATCTGTCAAAACATTATGTCGCCCCATTCACGCCCCAAGGAGAGACGGATTACGAAACTCGATACTCGCATGCGTCATTTGTTCGCATTGAGCTGATACGGTTACGTCTAAACTCGCAAAAATAATTGTATAAAATATAGTTACCAATAGGATCACCCGCCGTCGTCGAATCCGGAACATTCGAATCGGTCGTCGAGTCCGGCACTACTGGCGGTACAGGGATCGCGAAGGGAGGTGGTGGAATCGTGGCTAGGGCCTCGGCTGAGATCGCTTCCGAAGCCGCAGCCGAGGCCGAGTCCGCCGGGCCGCCTGCCGCCTCGTTCGTGTCCACGTCTGTGGCCTCCCCGGCGTCGGTCTCCACCTGGTCGGTGGTGGACGACTCCTCGTCCGCCGAGCTAGCGGGGGACGAGGGGGTGGATGACGCAGCTTCAGATTCAGAACTGTTGCAGTTCCCACACCACGTGGCTTCGTCGTCTGTGAGGAGAGCTAGGATGTACGATGTCAGGTCTTGCTGTGGAGTGACGGGTCTGTTTTAGTTGTAAGTCTTTAATGCGACACGACCCGACAAAGGTGGTTTTAAATATTACAAGATTTATGTAGGTTTATTCAATGCAATACAAGACAACGATATTATGTCTACGAAGTAGGCGGTGGGATGAAAGCAAAATGTATTAGGCACTACTAGGCAGTCAAAACATCACACGGAGATCGGAACAAAATAGGACAGTTTGACTTGAATCTCATGTGTAAGAAGCAGGTGGAATAATCATTATATATGCGACACAGAGAAAGTAGAACGATTTTTATTCTTATTCTTGAAATTGGGGGCGAGATGTCTCATAGATTTTGTCGTCAACAAAGTGGAACGTTTTTTTCAGCATCGCGAATTTAGAATAGAGGGGCCAATTCATATTGTATAGCAATACTAGCGGTCCCGCGCAACTTCGTCTGCCTCACATTCACATTATCGTATCGCTCCGCTCCTATTGGTCGTAGCGTGATGATATATAGCCTATGTCCGTCCTCAGGTTGAAATCTATTTTCTTGCCAAATTTCATTAAGATCCGATCAGCCGTTTAGTCGTGAAAAGGTAACAAACAAACTTACTTTCGCATTTATAATATTAGTTAGGATTAGGATTTTCAATGTCATTGTGTTTAAGAAAGAGCTACATTTGATTTGACTAAACGTGTCTGATAAATTATCAAACACGTCTAATCAAATAATAATATTTCAGATCTTTCTCTGATCTGTCTTGATCCAAACCATAATTGACCTGAGTTGAACTTTACAAAGCTGATATATGAAACAAAAACTGCCTGAGTATAGAAAAAACTTGGAACTAGTTCGCTAAAATAACGCCTCCAGAAATAAGTGTTTTTTATACTAGTAATCAAGACTGACAGTAATACTATTACCAACTATAATGAGTTCAAATTGCATCAGTTACAAATTCAACTCACAGATTGCATGCATGAATATTGTTGTGTCGTTCATCGCCACTTGTTATCAAATAATGAATGATGTTGTTAAAGTACTCACAGACTGCGGATGTAAGCGCAGCAAGTCAGACAGCAGTTTCACTGTTAGCTCGGATGGCGTGTGCCTCAGCACTATCGCGAGTTTGAACGCCGCAGGTTGGATCACGTCATCCATGCCTTTGTTGAGCAAGTTCTGCCAGACACCTGCCTGTAAACCAGCAATGGATAACGAAATTTGAATTATGATCGATTTTAATACACTTCGTGGTATAGGGATGCCAGTTTGAGTTGTTCATACGTGTGTAATCATTGGAATGAAGGGTTCACTTAGACGAAATCAGACGCGGTGTGAGAAAGTCGAGTGCGGTGAATGTATTTGGCTGCAATGTTTTTATAACAACGATCAAAAGAGTCGCGGTTATTTTTACAAGCTTTTATTTAACTTGTGTATTATGTATGTTTGTTCTGGTGGAATCAAATTTGCACACACCTTTGGTTCTAAGCACAATACATTTTTATGACAGACATAACTTAATCCTGCAGCCAGGATCGTCTCCTCAGGAGGGAAATCCTCAACTGTTAATAGCACAGTCACAAAACTTGGCATACGAGTTCATATTTGATGGTTAATCTCGATTTGTACCATGGGACTCGTCTCCTCACGAAGGAACTCCTCAATAGTTAATACCCTGGACACGAAGTACATACGAGTCGCGAAACTTTACATACGAGTTCATATTTGATGGATAATCACTATTTACTCATTATAGCCAGGATCGTCTCCTCACGAGGAAACTCCTCAATGGTTAATAGCACAGAAATTAAATTATGTATAGGTACGCGCTCACCTATGATTATTATATTATATAGCTAGCCTGTATCGTCCCACTGCTGGGCAAAGGCCTCCCTCCATTCCTTCCAACGGTCATAATTCTGTGCTGCTTCTTTCCAATTCTCAAGGAAAACATTCAATTCGTCCCGCCATCTCCTTCGTGGTCTGCCGCGACCCCTTGTGACTGTTTCAGGGCACCAATCCTGAGCTTTGCGGGCCCACAGCTCTTTCGGCATGTGACAGACATGTCCTGCCCAGTCCCATTTAAATTGGGCAGCCTTTTGAGCCACGTCAATGATTTGCGTTTTCGAGCGCAGTGCAGTGTTTCGAACATGATCTGTTAATTTTACACCTAAGATACTGCGTTCCATAGCACGTTGGGAAACCTTGAGTTTGGACTTTTGGATGTTAGTCAAAGACCAAGTTTGTGCACCGTAGGTCAAGATGGGGAGAATACACATGTCCATTAGTTTTCGCTTAAGAGACATGGGCAGAGTGCCCTTGAAATACTCCTTCATGGACCAGTAACTCTTCCAGGCTTCATGATAAATAAACATAATTCTTGTGGATACCTCATGCTACAGCCAAGAGAAGACAAACTTCTCACGAGAAATCTCCTCAAAGGTCAAAAACGATTACGACAAAACAAAAGCTTGTCGCGTATAGTTTTTTTGCCTTTGCCTTTACCATTTACGCGACACGCTTTTGTGAAACTATCCTTTATCGTTTTCATTTAATCCAAGACTTATTTTCTTCTTTTCTGTGCATCTTTAAAAAAGCGTGTTTTTAAAAAGATTTCTTACTTATGATTTTTTACAATTTTTTTAGTAACAAATCTTACTTCATTGTTATACACTGTAGTAATTGATGAATTAATTTAGTTAAAGTTAGGTAATATTAAATCAACATCAAAAAGTTAAATAGTTTAATAGTAACTTTGATTTAATATAATCAGCCGAGTACCTAACCTACTATTAATAATGCTGTTACTGGTGGGCTCAAATTACTATTTTCTGCTGTGAGGGAAAGAGATGGCAAGAAAACTTGGTAAGTAGGCCACATATTATACCGTAAAAATAACAACGTGGAAATAAAAGATGTTTTTTTTTCATAAATATTGACAAAATATAAACAAAACTCTTTTATTCAAATAAGGCTGCGAATCAGAACTTTTGAACCAGCAAGTGAGACAAGTCCAGTGTTTCTCCTATCCAGTGGATTTTCATGAACTTCAATTTATGTGATCAGTCACCCTGTAGGTGGGAGGCTCTACGCCTTCCAGCATGTGGTAATACATCTACAAGATCAAATTTAATAGCGGTACTCCGTAGTTGTCACGTACCTTTACACGATAGAATGCGAAGGGCGGGCGTTTTAGGGGACTGTCTCCTGTACATTTTGACGTTTAAAAGGTGCTGATTATCAGCCTAATTTGAATAAATAAATGACATCCTTTTTTTTCGTCGGTTACCCACTTGAAATATAGCTCAGTTTCACTAGCTGTTTCACAATCTAATTAGACCCAATCTTATAATAACCTGCTACCTGATATGCCACGCAGTTCCGCAGCGTATGCCACAGTGACTCGGGAGGGGATGCCTCCTCCACCTGCTTCCAGGCGTCGTTGGCGTCGGGAGCCACCAGCGTGTTGCAGGCGTTGCGCCACATGCGCATGGCGGAGCAGCCTTGAGGCTCACCTGACTGCACTGGGGCTGACATCACTGGAAACAGAGAGAAATACTGTTACTGTTAGCCTGTATCATCCCGCTGCTGGGCAATGGCCTCATAACTCGTTTTTTCGATCCTGTGCTAGTACCGAATAGAGAGAATGATACAATTTCAATTATAGCAGTCCGTAGTTGTCATACAGCAGCAAGTTGGGCAGACGACAATGTTGCCATCGAGGCAAAACCCAAATGAGGCTGGCATATAAACGTGGAAACAAAGAAAGTTCTGTCGCGGCAGTAGTTGAAGTGAGACTGTGGATGATGATGAACTAGATGGAGCCGCGGCAGACGCTGAAGAAGGCAAGCCCACTAATCCAAGTTGTCCCACCATCTCCTTCGTATTCCTTAGGAATTAATGTTGTAGGACCAGGACTGATGAAAAAAATGAGGGAAGCATTTCATCATCAGTGGGTACAAGGCTAGCTATAATACAATAACCCGCCGTTTCTGCAAAGGCAAAATGATGCAGTTGTGATTGGGTGACTGAAATAGCATCAGCCAATTCAATCACTTGATATCTTGTTTGACAGTCCGATTCCGACTTGTTTTCGTCCCGGTTAGCCATCTAGAAATCAGTCAGGTATTTATGAAGCTTCGGTAACAGTGGGGTCCAATTTCAGAGGCTAGAATTTAAATTCTAAATGCCTATTGCTGAAGTCAACTACACAAAGATAGCTGCAGGACTTAGGACTCACCTACTTTGGAGGCAATGCCCTCGTCCTAGCGTGGTCAGCAGGTTGGTAACCGCAAAGGCCTTTCGCGTGTCTGGCACAAATTAATCAAATCGCCACGCAGAACTAGTTTCAGCATTAGGTTCTAGCTTAACCACTTACCTGATTATAATCTTCCAAAACTATAGGTTGTTGTTGAGTCAGTTGTTTCTCCAAACAAGAAGAGAATCCCAAACAAAGTAAAGTTTCCACTTTGTTTAATACAAACAAAATTAGTCAACTATTCAAGCTAAAAACTGGAGAAAAACTCTCGTTATTGGTCAGTTAACGGTAATTAGTTACAAAAATATTCAGCCCGTTGTTTTCTCAGACAAACGCGTTGTTGAACAGTGATCTCAATAAAATAACTTTAATCTGAAGAGTTATTTATACACAGCACATGTGTCAAAGCGAAGTTAGTAATTAAAATAGCGATACGTTGAAGAAAGGACTCGAGTATTGAAGGAAAGAATGATAATATGTTCACGTGTGCGCATATTTATTACAAATAATACCTAAAGTATCAATTTATTACCGACGACTCACGACGTGCATTTTGTTTACTGTGTCATTATATAATTTGGCATTTCAATGATGACCTTTGATATATAAGTACCCTCATTTTATGCTCTAATAAAATGATAAAACTCTTTGACTTAAATTATAAAAATCACACGTAATAAACTAAAAAAAGAAACAAATAAATGAATGTCAAAAAGATTTAAAAAACTAGGTATATAATAATTTACCTAGTATTTAATTACATATGCCTTATTATTGCAAAAGCAATGGTTAATACCAAATATCTCTAAGTAAACATTGCCAGCAAAAATAATACAACATTAGGGTGTTGCTATGAGTGAGTGAAATAAAAACAATAAAACGTGACTAAACAAAACACGTTTCTTACCCCCCATGTCGGGTTCTCTCCACCAATTGTTCGCCATGATGGAAGCAAGGCCGCTGGCCCTTCACGACACAACAACTGAAAAAAATACATTTATAGGTTTACAAAAAAAAAAGTACTCTAGCACACCTGTCGCCTCTGTGAGATTCGTTGATCTATGACCAAAAAACGTGATGTTGCCCGAGCTGTAGGCAATTGAAAAAATAATTATAATTCAAATATTTTAAAAAAAAGATAATAAACATCATCCTAACAGTCAACTCTATTTTTACCGTATGGGTTTATGTTGATCTACTAGGTATTGTATTTTATGGTGGCCTATTGCATTAATAAGCAAGCAAAAAAAATAAGTAGCAATCGCCAAGTCGATGCCGATACCAATTTATATCAAAAATCAAATCATATGTTGATGGCACCGGTCGAACTGTCATGTCGTAATCCTGCTAACATCGATGAGAATATTGAAATAAACACACAAATAAAAGCCGTAAAAACTGTACAGCAACAAGGATCAATATTCTAAATATTTTATCAAAGACCTTGATCGTTTTCTGTGGGTAGGAAATAAATTTAACTGACACACAAAAAAAAACAAAATTGGACGAACACCAACAAACCAAAAAAGTATCAATTAGTGATGTAACTACAAAAAATAAAGCAGAAAGAATCGACTTACTTGTGATATTCTCAGATGATACTTGGCCGGAATACTATTATTTAAAAATCGAATATTCTATTTTGGTACGTGCCAGGCGCGTAGGGCGCGCTCGCGGAGTGTCATGGCGGCTCGAGGGAGGTGCCGCGCCGCGCGCGCCACACATCGACAGTTCATGGTGTTTGCTCGACGTCGCGGCGACAGTGTGAGCGATTGTTTTCACAGCGGCGAGAGAGATATTGTTTCGTTGAATGCATTGTTCCGGTCGATGACCGATCGATAACGTGGAATTGCGATGCTACGTTACCGCCGCTTATTTGATTGATGTGATGTGATTGAGTTGATTACAGGATATGCAGATTTGTGTACCTATTCCTTGAAGAACTTTGACTTAGATAATCTAGGTTAGTTTCTGGTGAATCCTACTAATATTATAAAAGCGAAAGTTTGTATTTATGGATGGATGTTTGTTACTCTTTCACGGGAAAACTACATTTGGATGAAATTTGGCTCAGGGGTAGTTTATAACCTGGATTAACACATAGGATTTTTATCCCGATAATACGATTCCGGGGGACAGTGATCGAAATCCACGCGTGCGAAGCCACGGGCATAGGCTAGTTTGTCATAAAAAAACTAACACTGATTTGTTCTTAACCGTAGGGGAACCTATCACTTTTCCGAATTATGTTTGTTCGATTTTTTTTACCGAAAACTATTGACCAACATCTCCTTTGTATCATCGAAGTATCATGTGTCATATGTATTATTTTACCGGACCTTATTTCACCGATTTACAAAATAACGTTTTGCTATTGGCCGGAGCCTCTTTTGAACTTTTTACATTTGCCATTTTTTCACCACACAGAAACAAAATTTAACGGAATAATATTTGGAGGGGTGGGGCCACTCGCGAGCTGAAGAGCAGGTGGTTTGTAGGCCCGCCGCCGCGGCTGAAGCTGCGGTGGTGAGCGTTAAAACTATCTGCGACAATAAGCTCGCGTGGGGCCACCCGAACCCCGCATCGCTGGAGCCGTATCAGAAACAATGCTTGCTGAATGTTGTATGCCTGCTTGCATGCTGCATGCCTGCTTGAAACAGTGGTATAATGAATGTTCGGAAACATAACACTTCGAACGAATGTTATTTC
This sequence comes from Cerastis leucographa, assembly GCA_963082945.1. Lineage (NCBI taxonomy): Eukaryota > Metazoa > Arthropoda > Insecta > Lepidoptera > Noctuidae > Cerastis > Cerastis leucographa. The sequence goes on along the minus strand of OY720369.1, from coordinate 429,217 downwards.
GGCTAAGTGTAACCTCGGTATAAAGTTTTTCGACCAAATGAAACGTCGCGTCGCAGAAACGAAAACAATCGAATTGTTAATAGGTCAACTGATACGGTGGCAGACGTGACTTCAATGAAGTAAAAAAAAACGAAACAAAAATAGTTGAAAAGTTTTACTGAAATGAAATTCGGTAAAACATTTTTCGAACTTATGATACGTAACTAAACTGTAGGTATTGATGTTGACCTTGACACTTTTTAAGTGTTCGCTACAATAATTTATACGATTATAGTCTCTCGATTTCACCATGTTAGAACATAACTGGAGCCGCTTGCTGATTCCAGTCCACAGATTTTTTATGGAAGGTTATTGTTGGCGTGTCGGTACCGGTTGAAATACCGGAACGATTCGGAATTGAGTTACGGAATTACGCTACGGAATGGGCAACTACAGTACTTTCACAAGTTATTATGCCTTGTGACTGGGACTGTAGCTTCGCGTTTTATTTTGTTTTTTTTTGACTTTCAAAAGTGCCTGTAATGGTCTAATTGAAATAAATGCTTTGACTTTGACTTTGACTTTGAGTTATGTATTTTCTGCTTAGTCTGGCAAAAAGAAACTCGAATAGACTGCAATTAATGTAAGTATAATTTATTTGTTAAAGACGTTAAAAGTGGAGTAATAATAATAATCGTTACAATGGTACCTTCAATATTTGTCTACATTTTTATCTTGTTAGTTTACGGATATTATAAAGTAGGTTTCTACGGTTTATCTAACTTTGTAGAGTGGATACTTTTGTTTGATAAAATGAAATAGGTACCTTCTTATCAAAGAATTACTTGCCATACCGATATATAGATATGTAAATGTATTAAAGACAATAGTAACCTACATTTTGGATATTTTCTATTTCGGTTATAAATTAATAACTATTAAAACAAAGGATTGTGTGGTTTTATGAAACCACGGTAAAAGTGAAACTTTTTTTCACACTATACACATTTAACTAAAAATTTTTGGGAGCGCCTTTCACTTTATCCCTACTCCGCGGCCGGCCGTCACGCGACATGCAACACACAGACGAAAATGTTTGAGACGATGTAGTAAAAGTTTCACTTTAAAAATAATACATTGATTTTGTTCCGACACAACCTTTATTATCCTGCGACTTTCTATCGATGATTAATAATTGTTTTAAAACTCACAGCACTATTTTGCGAAGGGTAGAGAATAAGTGGAAACGGTACGCATGCGTCGGGGCGAAGGCCTTATACTCCCAACCCTTCACATGGAAAAGTCACCCTTAAATTCGACGAGTAAGGTTTACTTCCGAATGCGTTTACTCTGTCATGTTTACCACGTTATTCACCATTTATTGAATAATGAGCGTTATTGAATTGAAATAAGGTTTAACTAGTTTGGAGGTTAAATATGAGTCATGCTTGGACGTGAACTTGAAATCCCGCGAGTGACACATTGCGATGGTATTTAGGGCAGGCGCTTCATTTGTGAAGTGGATCTTTAGTGCAAATGCTTGCATGTTATGGAGTAAGATATTGTCGGCTAAGGGATTATGTCAAGGGTATGAGAAGAATCCTCCTGTATCTTATATGCCTGTAGAGTGCAACATGGTTGTTTTGGCGCATGATTGTTATTGTCAGGAGGGCGCTGTTGGTAAGCCTTCAAAAAACAAGATGGTGGCATTAGTTCTTATTATTGCCACGCACCAAAAGAACGTTGCAGCACTGTAGCAAAGTAACAATAATCTTATCACGGTTGTTAACAAGGCCTACAAGGATTTAAGTACCTTGTTTGCTATTTGTATGTTTACAGACCGGATAATCAGGCGCTGATTGATGAACCATTATCACCAGGTCTAATGAAGTGTCCAAGGATCTGATTTAGCATTGATTAGTATCTGATATTTTGACACAAACTCACTTGCTCGGATTATTAATTCATTGCCTATTGGTAAATATTGTACACGTCACACATTACATTATCACCTTTACCTCCTCCCCCCTTCCTAGAGTAAAGATTAACCCGTATTATAGGGCACGGATTCCAGTTCATTTTTGTATATCAAACATACAGCAAGAAAGTGAAATATTTTCAGATTCACGAGTTTTGAAAACACATCGGGATTAAGGACAACTGTCCAATCGTATTGTCATTCATGTTTAGTTCGGGCCCCTAACGAATCTTATGTCCGTAAGTGATAAGGAGTAGGAAACGACCGTAAAGGTTGAGACACAATTACGTGTCGTGGCGTGTCGTGTCGCGCCAGAAGCATACGGTTTCATACATCGTTGCGACACGCACGCCATGCAAATATGTCCCTAACCATATTAAATGTATGAAACCGATTTGCTTCTGGCGCGTCACGACACGCCACGACACGTTAGTATGTTTCCGCCTTAACTTCGGCCGAAACTACGGACTTCGTGCTTAGAGAGTAGACCCTCTGGCCTATGCCCAACAACGCACTGCTGGAATCATCGATTCCTCAAACAATAAAAATATCCAGCGCTTTGGGGGCCCTAATCGTACCTAGGACCGCTATAAACTCTTCATAAACATGAAAAAAAAAACACTGGAAATATAGAATAATTTATTTACATGTTACTATTATTTATAATGTATGAAATCCCTTGGCTGTATAACATAAGACTTAAAACAAACTGGCAAAATGGATGTGCAGATCTGCCTAACCCTTCGGGTAATACATTCTACCCTTAAACTCCTCAGTACCGTATCGGATACAGCTCGTCCCAAATTTGGAACCGTGCTTCAAAGAGGTTCTGTAACACGCTGAACTCCTTGCCAATTCGCAAGTAGTTCCTCATAGCTGCTTTCATGGCTGGCCAGAAGAGTCCGTACAGTTCTCGGACTGGGGTGTCCCCGACCCGAGGGATAGGGTACCTGGGAAGAACAATAATTAGATATTTATAAAAGTTTGGTAAATGAGGAGAATGTTGTGAGGAAAGTTTTGAGGATGAATGTGATAAGAGTAGAGGAAGACCAAAGAAACGATGGATGGACTGTGTGAAGGATGAATATGACAAGAATGGAGGTTCTGATGAGATGACGAGTAACAGATGTGTGGAAGAAGGAGACATGCTGCGCCGACCCCAAATGAATTGGGATAATGACAAGAGAATTATGATGGTTGCTAGATTCTTGTTCTTGGGGGTTGTAAATTAAAGAAATGAGTCCAAAGTCTAGATAAGATACTTGAACGTAATATTTTGTTGTTACCAAAGTTACAAACATTAAAAAAGATAGATAATGACTGAATGAAGCCTTCGAAAACGAGACACACAAACAAAATGTTTTTGTCAAATGTATGCTAAACCATTTTTGGCAGGCGCTTTTAATAAAATTACTCTCAGTTTAAAATAAAAAAATATTACCAAAGTATGAACCTCGGTTAAAACCGTCTCAGTCTGCTCGGTTTTTTCTAGAAATCTTGGGGCACGGCAGTGCCCCCGTCAAGTCTAGCAAAAAAATGGCACCATCCTTTTCTGGAACCATTTCAAGTAATTTCCGACCCCACCGTAACTTCGTTCTTGATAAAGCTAGAAGCCTGAATCAGTGCCTAAGGGGGCATATTGTGCTGCGGGTTGTTCGAAAGAGATACCGCGGCTCTGGAACACAAAGGGCGAAGAAGGAACATGGGTGGGTTTTAGTCAGTACCTGTCTGACACTCCCTCCCGCTCCGCCCAGAGCGGGAGAAGTCATTTGATGATTTCCGATCCGCAAAAAAAAAAAAAAAGGGGCCATATTGTAATTTGGTATATTCCTCAATTTCATTTAAATTAAACTTGTAGTTTAGGAACTATTGTGAGGCAAAATTCCTTAATATTGTCACTGACTCACTCACCGATCATCATAATTCGAAGGTACTTGTAGCAGTCATACAAGCTTCAAGTTTTGAACACAATAAGTGTGTAGCCTACAAAGAGAGAAAAAATTGCAAGATACTGGAATTTTAGATTTTCAGTCCAGTTTTCTAGAAATTAAAACTGCTTAAGAAACTTTGTAATCCTAGACAAATGATATGCGATTACAAAGTTACTTTTATGGTTTTATGAAAATTACTGGCACTGTGAAATGAAATCGACTCGACCTATAAGACACTTTTTTTATTTACTCGCTCTGGGTGGCAATTAACGAAGACATTATACGAATTTTGATTTCTTCTTTGAAGTTGCAAAAATCTAAATCGTAGTCATTCTCCCGCGCCCGCTTGTTCCGTTGGGGTGGCAGATAAATTTGGGTGGATTATCAATACAAACAGATGTTTGACTCAGATAATGCTTTATTGACTGAATGTTCCACTGCAAGTACCAGGGTATTATAACTTGTATTTGGCCGAGTTAGTTGGAGAGCAAGGTTTCGTTTCAAAGAAGTTAAGGCAGTAAGTGGTTTTATAGGGTAATCGTAATAATTTAGATAAATTCGATTAATAAATGAATTCGATAAATGGTCTGATTGGCGACGATTGCGCAAACTATACAGTCTGTTGACTACGATCGAAAAATTTGCTTGCTGCAACAATTTGGATACACTTAGCCGAAATAAATGTTGGGTGCTTACAACGAATGCATGAGCTGTTTGTTTAATTAATATTGATAAATAGGTATGGTTTGTATCTCACCCGTGTATAGCGAAGTTGTACCACAAAGAGGTCATCTTGTCCACCATTTTGGAATCCTGCGAGTCACCGGCCTCTATCGGCGGGAAGCGGTAACTCAGCGAGAACAAGTAGAGCAGGTCGTCGTGGTGGGCTGCGATTTGACCTAGAGAGAAAAAAAGAAAGAAGAGTTTAATAACAGTTAATTAAGAGTTATTTTTGGTCCATATTTTTGCCAAATACGCTAGGCTCGATCTTGTTGGTATAGCAACGCGTGCCGGGGTCGGTCCTTCAATAGGTGGTCCTTCATTTCATACCGAGAGCGCTCTGTGCCTGGAAAACCATGCCTGCAGTAAATCTTTGACACTCGGTATTTTTACTCGGAAGCCCGAGAGAGACAACCAGTACCACCACCAAGGAACAATTTGTATCCTAACGGTATCGGGAACAGGGTCCAAGCTACCGGCTGGGTCAGGGCTCCAGAGGAAGGAACCTCCTAACAATACGAGCCGTGTCCAGGAGTACCGCATTCTATATCAAACCCGTAATCAAGGTCCCCGGAACGTAACCAGGCTACGGACGCTGATAGATCTACATCAGGTCCATGCAGAGCCCGGAAGAAGCGTCCGTGAAGTTCTTTACTCTGCAGGTTTGCGCCAATACTCTTTACCACGGAGAGCGGGGTGAGGTTCTTGTCCATCGCGACTACATCTCGATGCATCGACGGCTTCTAGTAAATACCCAGACCCAACCGTTGAAGGCACGCACCTTATTTCCGCCTGATAATCTCAGGCGGCCAAAGAAGCGCTCCTTCAACGATTGCTTCATGACAGCAACATTGATGCACAGCGCTTCCGACGTACCCAAATACTTGTAGGTTTCGTTTGCTGAGCAAGATTTAAGATTTATGGAATCTAATAGCTGGGATCCCACGGATTCCACAATCTCCCCTTGTTTTACATGCATGACCGCACATTTGTCCACACCAAATTCCATCCGAATGGCTCTACTGAAAGTTTCAGTTACCTTCAGTGGCTCCATCGGTTGCAAATTGTTGGGGGCAAAGAGTTTCAGATCATCCATGTAAAGAAGGTGAGATATAACCTGAGCAACTCTCCTCAATTGAAAGCCCAAACCTGAATCCACCAGCAGCGCGCTTAGAGGATTCAAGGCTAAGCAGTACGAAAGCGGACTCAAACTATCGCCCTGAAAAATACCACGCTCTATCCGTATCGGTTCGCTATTCCTCTGGATATGCGACATCCTGGACGTCCTGGCAACGGACTGACTGCACGAGCCACGTCATAGAGGCTGATATATATGCCTGCTTGCATGTTCGAACAAATTTTATTTCGGCCGAGGGTCACTTCGGTAAAAAACAATTTAGACCTAACGAAGCGTCGTCGTAGTAACGAAAAAAATGGAATTGATAATAGGTCAACTGATATAGTGGCAGACGTGACTTCGATGTAGTAAAAAAAAACAAATGATAAGTTAAGATAAGTAAGTTGAAAAGTTTTAGGTGAAGTTAAATTCGGTCAAATAGTTTTCGAACTTATGATAGGTAGGTAGGTTTTATTGACCTTTATGGTCAGTAAAATTGTTATTAATGATACTGGAGTGGATTACGATACAATCGAATATGAACTTTGTTGGTGTGACTCACGAACTGGTTTCCCAGTGAAGGGATCCTCGTAGTGGCTGTGGTTGCCGACGTATGCGAACTCGGAGTAGTACACCGGCTGCGTGGAGTGGCGACACATTAGATTCGCCATTCTAGAACACAATGCTTTAGAGATCATTAGCTGTTACTTAACCCATGTATAATATAGTCCTTTCATCGTAGGATGGTGCGGGTGACATAAGATGAACCGTTCCTTTTCAATCAATTTACTACAGTTATTACTGATTCCGTATTTTACGACTATGGTATTCAGGGTGCAGCTAAAATATTCAATCATGATTGTAAATCAGGGAAACGTTCAAGTTTAAAAAGGAACGGTTCATCTAACCACCATCCAACGGCGAAAGGATTATAGTTTTGCAAAACTTCTGACTTCTGTCAGTACAGGATGATCGATAATGGCTTGCATCCTTTGAAATAGTCACTAGGATTATCTATTGGGTTCCCTAACGTTTTTTATCCATAATTTGTCCTAGTCATCATTTGTCCGAACGATAACTTGCTCGAACTAATGTCGCATAATATCACATGCCATGAAATAGAAATCCCTAAATATGATATGCCCTAAATCTGTATATCATGAATATTACAATCAATAATATACAAGAGACTAAGACTTTTTAACTTGATTTAAACAGGTCTACCTACCTATTTAAATAAAGTTAAAATGTCTAAATTCAAATTTTCTAATGATTATTTTTATCTTGATAATATTTTTAAACCAAATTTGTATTACAAAGCTTTAAAGCATGCAAACAAGCATACACCATGAATGCAGCAACATGCAGCATGCAAGCAAGCTTCCAGCATGCAAGCGAATATTATAATATTAGTTAGGATAAACATTTTAGAAGTAAAGATATTTATGTAAAACAAAATTTCGAATAAGGTATAATGGTTACTGAAGTTTATAGCAAACGTGTTATGGATTACAATTTTCTGACAAAAAAAATTAGAAGAAGAAAGGGAGTGCCAGTCACTAGAGTTAATTTGCAACAATTTTCACTCCGATAACCTGAGGTTCTCGGTTCGGGTAGGTTGTTGTGGAGAAAGCTACCTTTTTAAGTTTTTTTAAGGAATTGTCTACCTCTTGTCTCGACCATAAAATGTTAATTTTTATAAATCTACCCAGCTTCAGACATTAGCTGATACTTTTTGTGACAGATTATAACCGAAAATGGCCATTGTTTTGGAAATGAAGCATCGTAAAATCATGTTTATGAAATTCTAAATTCACTGCTGAGAAGTCGCGTTTTTTTTTATGTGTTTTTTCTTGACTTTAGTCTAGGTCACAGATGATAGAGATAAAGTTGACGATGTTAAGAGCTTACCCAGAAGAAGCCTGTTCACTCTAACTTTGAAGAGATTAGGGTTGTAAGCGTTTGGAAACACAAACGCAGGCAGAGAGTTCCACTCCGCGTTCATTTGGTTATACTACAATAATGACGCTATCTATATTCAAATCTTCTGCTACAATACCCACCTATGTACAGGGAACCCGGTGATCGCATCCCCATACAATTTCCCCAACCGGCTAGCGCTGGCAGTAGAGTTGAGTATGGGCCTGTCTCCGATGTACGCCTTCCTCAGTCTATCGAGCCTATCGCTAGTCTCGTTGCGAGGGAGAATGAACGAGATCGGAGCTATTCGGTTCCATTTGGAGTTAACCGCGTCTAGTAGTACTTCGTTCTTCAGGATCGCTGTGAAGATGTGCAAGATAGGTTAGATAAGTATCTCATTGATATAGCTAAGCTTCTTAGCCCCCTGCAGTTCATACTGGTCTCATGGTTCATGCTTGCTGTATTCGAAGGGGTTCAATGTTTTAGAGGCAATTATGGGTTTATATTTTCTGGTGCCTTATTTAAATTTCTCTTTTTTACCATCCCCGTAATGTATTGAATAGAAGTGGATGTTGAGCTGTCGCAAACTATATATTTTCCACCTCATATCCTGCCGTCTATTTCCCAAAAAAATCTAGCCAAAGAGACCTGTGCGCTGCGACCGATGACATCGTTGAAGTGGTGAGGGCCAGCAAAGTTAGAAATACTGTCGAGCCAGCGACTCTTATATAAATAAGTAAGTGATAAATAGTCGAGGTCTGCCTATGTTACTGTACTTTCTGAGGCACAAGAAGTCAGTTCAGTTAGGTTAAAAAAAAAACTTAAATTTTGTAAAGTACTTACTATACGCCTTCCAGAAGAACTCGCCAGTAGTCTGACTGATGATGAACGGCACGGAGTTAATCCTGCCCTTGCGGATGGAGACCATCGGCTCCTCTACCAAGAACCGCTCCTGGCCGAAGTCCGGTTCGACCACTGGCCGCCACAGGCTGAGGGGATCGTAGGCGAATTCCTGGAGATTTTGATAATTTTAATAAGTGTTTTTTTTTTCCATAAATGTGGAACAGTGCAGGTAAACTCGGCTGTCCCAGCATCTTTATTATGGTGCTGCCCACTATTATTATAAGCTGACCTGTTATTCTATTGAAACTGTAAGTACTACGATAATTCTTCGGAATTAAAACCTCATTTACAAACCCAAAAGTGTTACCGTTTGATTTTCGTTGGTGTGGATTTTCGTTAATATTTCAGCTAAGTAGTGCAACTGTTTAATCCCTTTTTAGATCCCTTTCGGAACATGTTTAAATTAAAACTGACATAATATCCGCCAGAGATTATTATACCTACACCAAAATGTCTGTAAAATTTCGTTATTCATCTTTTGCTTTCTCAATTAGTTATTGGGATTAAAAATATAATGACCAGCAAAAAATACTTTTAGATCCTAAGTTACGTTATCAAAAAAGAAACTAATCACAAAAAAAAATGTAGGTATTCATAGACCAAATTTAGTAAATGATCTCCAAATCATGAGACAAGGAGAACATAAGGATGCAAGAGCGAGCGGACAAGTTAGGTTCGAAGAGAGCGAGCGAACTAAGACCCCGCCGTCCCCTGCGTGTTAGATACTTTAAACCCTGCAGATAGGAGCTCCGCGTAGCGGGGCTACCTCAACTACGGCGTAGTTTAAAGCAGTGGTTGGGAGTTTGCTGTAATAGGATAGCACAATGTACAATTTTTGGTTCTAATTTCATATAAAAATGGGGTCTTAATTTTGTTGATCATTTACTATTTTTGGTAGTATAAAAATATTTGTCTAAGGTCATATTTACTTTATCTGGTGTTATGTTAAACATAAGCCTAATTTATTTGGAACAGGCGCAGCATGTCGTCTTCTATACTTCTTTCTATACTAGTCATTATCTCAGTAGTTAATTGTCCGTTTGCTTTCTACCTACATCATCATTAACACATTCCACCCGCATCGTTTCTTTGGTTTTTAATACGCTTTTATTTTCCTACTCTTCTATCTCTATCCACATTCATACCAACTCTAAACTCCACGACATTTTCCTTATAATGTACATACCATCTCATTTTTTTTTAGTTACCGGTCCACTTTCATTCGTATTAAGTATCAGTACGCGACTCACAAAGAACTTGAGAAGTGAACCAGCGATGTCTCTCCAATTCTTAGTCTTCAGACATTTGAAGAGCGCGGTGGTGTCGTTGGCCGGGCAGTTGGACGCTCGTGCTTGCTTCTCAGCCAGGTCCAGCCGTTCTGAGGGGAGCGGTACCTTTGAGACACCGGATCCGCTCAAGGATATGCCGCGATGGAACAGACCTGGAATATGAGAGTCAGAATTTGTTATTTCGAAAGAATTCAAAGAAGACGACGTCGACGACTTCTTGTGAACAGTGAGAAATCTTAAAGTCTTATATGTACTTCAGTTTAGTTAGGTACCGCGTCTTGGGGTTTACTCTCTAAGTCCGTCAACGAAAATACGGGTCCATCCGTAACAAGCTTTATACTTCGTAATTCACCCTACTTCGTAATATCTTCGGAGTTTTGGAAACACATCGGGAGTAAGGACAACTGTCTAAAACGACCGCAACTTCGGCTGAAACTACGGATTTCGTGCTTAGAGAGTAGACCCCCTGACTGGTTCAAGTGGAATCTGCGCCGATATGCGGTTCCTCGCTGGTACTGGTAACGGCAAGTAGCGAGTAGCAGTAGGAAGCATAAACGATACGAAAAAACTGGATTAAACCGCAATGCTCCGCCGGTTATTACCGAAGTTAAACGTTGTCTCACCTTTGGACATAGGCGACACCATATGTACCATGACGCTGACCGCGCCCGCACTGCACCCGGCGATGGTGACCAGGTCTGGGTTCCCACCGAACGCGGCGATGTTCGTCTTCACCCACTTGAGGGCTACCACCTGGTCCTTCAAGCCATTGTTGCCGGGAGCCAGCTTGTTGCCAAGCGCGAGGAAACCTGGGAGAGGAGAGCACTTGTTATTGTTGAGTCATGCGATCTGCATAGAACAATGGTGGATAATTTGGGTAACGGCCTAGATTCACGAGTGATTGAACCATTGAGTTTGAAAAGTTCCTACGTATCTTTGTGTTATTTATTTGGACACCCAAAGACTGAAGGAAAGCGTCATGTCTTAGAACCAAAAAGTCGAAGAGATGACATGTGACATCTTCTACTCGAATCCACACTAGGCAAGCGTGCCTGTCTCCCTCTCATAGATAGGAGGCAAAAATTCCAATAGTGGGAGGTGGTCTGCGTTTCTGATCTCACTACCACTGAAAAGTCTTCCGATTTTTTCAGAAAGATTTAACTAGACTTCACGGAGAACTTCGTCGGTTTTAAAAAGCCATCACAATAAGCAAGGGCTTTTATGGCTTTGGAATAAAACCTCGAATGTAATTCTTGCTATAACTCACCAAGGGAGCCAAGCCTGTAGTTGATGGTGACGAGAACGACATCCTTGTCCAACAGATAGTTTGGCCCCGCGACGTCACTGCGCCCTGACATCGAGTAGAACCCACCAGGGTGGATGAAAAAGATCACTGGTAGAAGCATTTTGCTGCAAACGATAAAAGTTAGTTGATAGAGCGAAGATTCGAAAATGCAGGAGGGTAGGTATACTATTACTAACGTCAAAAGCATCGCTTGCTACCACGACCGATTCTGTGCCTCTCGCACTCAGCGGATTCGTAAAACCTTCACCAGATCGTGGGGCTTTTGAGATGCTATCTATGCTGCGTTTTCATAACTTTTTTAGCTTGAAGCTGAAAACGAGGCATTATACCATCATGTTTATTTAGCTAAGCAATATTTATATTGTTAGGTGAGGTTAGCGCTTTACGAGAACATTCTAGATTTCGAGTCTAGAATGTTCCATTAAGGAACTGTGAAGAAGGTTCCAGAAAGTTGTGGAACTTTCTTGAAGGATCGTGGTGGGTATATAAATAGCCGTCCTGTTTAGTCTGGTATGATTTTGAAAGAAAGAAAAGAAAGAAAACATATTTATTTTGGCAACACAACGAAGCGATCGAAGTGAACTACTTTTGCGTTATACAAGGTGTTGTTTTGTATTCTCGTCAAATTCAAGGAGGTAACTATGCTAATGATTTTCGACCCGAATCAATACTAAAATGGATAGGTTTTTTTTTTCTTATTTACGAAAACAAGTAAGTGTGAACCACCCGAGTTTTAAACGCAGCCTGTCTGATCCTCGCCCTATCACCGTGTTTTCACACTTAAAAACAATCTCAAACGTTTATTGTCTCAAATGTAATGTCTCAAACCTAAACCACGTTAAGGGGGTTATTCTGATATACTGACAAACTTAAACAACCAAAATAATCAGCGTTTATTAATAATTAAATTGGTACCGTAATTTAAATTGATTATTTTTGAATTTTGACGAGGATGCAAAACAACACCTTGTAAATGAATAGTGATCAGTAGTGAATTTATGATTAATATAGATATTTGGTGTTTAATCGGAAGTACATATTTCAATTTGTCCCATACCCAGCTCGTAATAATATATTTACTTGACATGTCCAGGAGTATAAACGTTGATGACCAGACAGTCCTCATCCACATGGTAACCAGGCCAGGTGTGCGCGGGGCACGCGGGGCCGTCCTTACTGGCGTCCACCAGTGTGTCGTACTTCAGGATAGGCTGTGGAGGCTGCAGGGAAAGTTGTTGAACCATTAAAGTATTTCGAAAAAAGTCAATAATCTACCACACCTTTAGTAGCCTTACACTACATACTGACGACGTCACGATTATCGTGGCTACCTATTCGACGACGATATTCAACGTTGGAATAGCCGAAGGCCTTTGACTGACAGTTTAGGCAGTCCTTATCCTAATAGATCACTTGAATCTCACCATACAGATACCACTGTGTTACTGTAAGCCTCTGCTTGAATATTTCAGCTGCACTACACCCTTCTTAATATATATTAACATCTGGGAGCCGGAGGACTTCTACTGCTACCTATACTGAAGTGACATTAAAACAATACTGGTCTAAGACGTCTTCGTAACCCCCAGGTGCCCGTACGGCCGTGGTGTCATTACAAAGGGCCTGATTTATCATTATTTTAGGCACTCGACTAAATACTTCTCATTCACAATCATCATCAACGTTTGCAACCAACTGCTTACTGCAGGCATCTCTTTGCTTGAATACAAGTTTTACCCGCGTCGGAAACAATGGCCTCAGCCTAAGTCACCCGTAGGCGGCTAACACTACTTTTGTCAGTCTCTTTTTCATTCACTAAAGTTAAAAAATATTACTCAATAGAAGGATGAAAGGGCTACAAAGGAGGTGACTGCGGAAATGACAAGTCATAGTGAAGTAAGAAAGAAGAAGAAACACGCGACGTGCTGCGCTGAAGCCAAATGAATTGGGATAAGGACGGAGAATGATAAAGCATTACTATTTAAGGAAGATGTCTTTACCTGAAATCTCAGTGTCCCCACAGGAGGTTTTGCGTACCGTATCCCACGGTAGGCCTGGAAGCGTCTCCCGCGCCGCGTCTCCATCCACGACCCTCGGAACTGCCCCGACGCCGATGTTGCGATGGGTCCATCCTCGGTATGAGTAGTAGCTAAAAAATATGACAGACACTAAAGTGCATGGTTCTGACTAAGATTATATAGGGTGACTGCTGGTAATTATAATGACCGATACTTAAACACGTGATTCTACTCAGGATAACAAACAACTTTCCTTAAGAAACTATTTTCATACTCATAACAGCCGTATGAAGCGGCTGCTGGCTGCAGCTTACGGAGCGGGCTTGCGAGACGCGGGGTTGCTCTGCCTATATATCCACCGTTGCACGGTGAGATAGCAATGGGACAGAACGGCTAACAGCTGATAGGCCAAAGGCACGCGCGAGCGAATTTCATACGGCTGTTGTGCCGAGTAAATGAGTATAAAAAAAAAGTTTCTTAGGGAAAATTGTTTGTTATCATAAGTACAAACACATGTTTAGGTATCGGTCACTATAATTATCAATCACCCTCAAACCAGGGTGTAAACGGACCCTTTATAAAACCGTCAACCAAGGGTTCTGTACCTACATCAAACTGCGCAAAAAAATATTGCTGGCATACGACTTTTTTCTCCATGAAAAATCACGGTTTATGGCCGCGCTCAAAACCCGTTTATTTTTAAGTCTGGATTCTGTCTGGAAGTATGGAACTTTGACCTATAATATCTCCTTATGTATACATATATGACGGGAAGAACAGCTGCCTTTCGGGTTCGTTAGCGGTGTTTTGACATCCTTCATATCTGTACTTTAAAAGAGACTGTGGACTCACACTCAGAGTTTGTTTCGGTTTCTATTTCCTGAGGAGTCGGAGACCAATCACTGTCCCCATCTAGTTTAAAAAAAAAAACATTTATTTCCGATTAAATTATATTATTTAATCAATAATTACTGGGTTTAGTATCTAGATTCTAGAAGCAAAATCAGTACAGTAGTCAAATTAGTATAATACTAGGATGAGGAACAACATTCTCAGAATCGACTCCCAAACACATGTAAAGCGTGTAAACAAATTGTAATCATGCTGCTGGCTGTGGCAGGTAACAGGTTGCACTCTGTACTTTGTGCTTGAACTGTTTAAAAATAAATAAATAGGTCAGGACTGTCGCACCGAGACAAGTGGTTACTTTTATGAGTATAGTGCACTGTGCAATATTTCAAAAAGTTAGTTGACAACCCTAACGACCGCGTTTGATTTCACAAAAAGGGCCTGTAGTGATAACTACATAGTTAGGTATATTACACTGTGAATTAGGTGTGATTCTTCTTGTCCAGAAAAAGGATGGATGAAAGACGGAGGATGAGTAAAAAGTAGTAACAGCGAATTATGGAAGAAGAAGAAATATGTTGCGCCGACTCGAATAAATTAGGATAAATGCGGGAGAATGAGAGATAGAAAGATTATGATGTTGAAATATGATGAAGAATCGTCCAGTTCAGATCCAGTTTCGATATGAGACAACCCGTCCATATTGGCTCACCTAAAGTTCTTTACCCGAAATTGTTCTTCCTAATGATTTGTAATCCGAATGATCACTCTTCCTAAAATTTTTCATCCTAAAGTTTTCATTCATACTAAAGGGTGTAAAACACCTCTTAACGAAGCCGAAAGGCACTGGTTCTACCTGTCATTGCGATCATTTTTTTGTTCTACACCATACCTGGGAACCTTCTAGTTACGGAGATATTAGGGGTCAAAGTTCCAACTTTTTGACAAGTATTTTTTTAAATACAAGTTTTTAATGTCAGATTTTTACTTTAAACACCTCCACGACCCCCGTACTATTCAATCCGTCCATCAGCACAATGTTTTGAGTGCGTTACATTGAGTTCTACCACAAAACATGATTTTACACCCCCCAAAAAAAAGTCGTTTCCCAGCAATGTTTTTTGCGTAAAGTTACTTAGTTTCATGTACAGAATGCTTGGTTCACGGCTTCGTGATGAGGTGATCTACACCGTGTATTTGTAGTGCTACCGGCGATGTTCATAACACTCATGTTTCCGAAAATTGTAATTAATAATATCATTATTGTAAATATATTTCAACTCCTACTGTTTTTTATCATAACGCTATTATCCCTAAACATAATTACCATAATATTTTCACTCATACTCAGAAAGAAACATTTACCAAGTGTAATAAATAATATATGTGAGTAGAAGATGATATTTACGTGTTATTTACCATGAAAAAAATACTTTGAAAAATTTCGCGACCAATTTCGAGGTAGCGCTCGCCGGCCGCTGCCGCGGCACCGCTCGCTTCGCTCGCTCGGCTCGCGCGTAGTTGGTTACAGTTCTAACCTGACCTAACCTATGGATATCTTTGCGGGTACACACCGCTTTAAATAAAATTAAAGAAGACGCTTTATTTAATAAAAAATAAATCTAAATAAAAAAGATATGACTTTGAATAATAGTGTAAAAGATGGTTATGTTGAGAAAATATAGGAAAACAAATAAAAGTATAATAGATGTTTATTGATACTGACATTATGAAGTTGAATGCTTCGGAATTAGAACATTAGAGACAGAGAAGTTAGGAATTGTGATTGTTAGGATGAAAAATGTTAGGAAGAACATTTTCGGTTTTCCAATTATCGGAGTTGAAAATTTAGGTGAACTTTGGCGCACCCGAGACAAACTCTAGTCTGTTGAGATAGAAATTCTTTCATCTGGCCCATTTGGCATGTTACTAAGAAGAAGGGTGCGTCTGCGGAGCCTCATCACAAACTATAGCCCACCTCCTGTGTTGCTCACCGTGGACGTCCATCTCTCCTTAAAGGAACCTGTCCGAAGCCACTGCCAACGACGTCGATGTGGCTGAGTTCTGGTCGAAGTTAATTTTACATAAATATAGATACGACGAAGAAGAAGAGAAAGAAGAAGATATAAATGAACCGCAAAGTCCTCACAGGCCAGCGGTGCTCCGATCAAGAAAATTGTGGGGCCATACGATGGGCTGGCGCATGTTAACGGAGCGAGGCCAGACGACAGGCTCAGTCGCGGTCCGGGCGACCGGACGAGGAGTGCGCAGCGGTATGAGCAGCATCCCTATGAGCCCAGCATGGACACAAGTTAAAGAATGTAAGGTCAAGTCAAAGCGAAACTTCATAGACGTTATTACTACTCGTTATTACACTATTGACTCCGCTGTCTATCTCATCTGTCTGTAACAGAACTGTTTCTTTTGTACCCTAATTGCACAGACTGTGTATTACTATTACCGCTATAATTAAGAATTAAATAACAATAAAATAAAGTTAGCCAATGGCCTTATAGGTAGTCAAGAGCTTCGACCATGGTCTGTCGAGGCATTCTGTATAAGGCGGTTGGATCAAGGGCCTGATTCGGAGAGCATGTACTCCTCGATACGGTGAGCATTGTGAGATGGTTCCTGTCTCCACAGCCCTAATCACCAGAGGCTTGGACCCTGCTCCCGACACTGGCACCACAATTTCAAAATCAAGTGTCTCCACCAAGTCTGTGGGAATATTACTCGCCAATTTATGTTCACATAGGACATGAACCTTCCTATCCTTCCTTCCTTCCTCCTTGGTATCCTTGAAAATATCGCTATAAGCGATAAGACCGCCATACAATTAGCAGTTTTGTAAACCGTATTTTTGATTTTTTTGTACAATAAAGTTTTATTCTATTTTCTATCCTTCTACACTTAAACTTGAAAAACCTTTAACTTATTGAACTTATCAACTGAGTTACTGTTATGGTTGACCACTGACCTTCGTCTTCATCCAACGCCATCACTAACGTACTCGCGACACATAACACCCACACTATACGCGCCAACATATTCTCAGGACGCCGCATCGGCACTGAGACGATGATAGCACTAGATGCTTATTATAATTGCCTAGCCGCATGTACAGGTGCAGAGGTACTATCGCGGACTGCAATTTACCAGTTGACACCCTTATGTCCTTAGTAAAAAGGTTAGAAGTGGTCGACTGCTATTGTTCGTTGTGGAATGTACGTGGGGTATTCTGCAAACTTTGTAGATCATTCTTAAGGGGAGCATACTTAAGAAAATTACATATTCGAGCTAGCTTTTGCCCACGGTCCGCTTGTGTGTAGGACGGAAACAATTACATGGGAATGCTCTACCGGGATATATGGTATCCTGTGCCCAGGACCCAGGAGCCCAGGACCTGATCTATCCAAGCGCTGGATTTAATCAAATCCGTTTAGCCATTTATACATGAAAAGGTAGCTGACAGACAGGATGAACTTTCGCTTCGATAATGCTTAGCTTTTGCCTGCGATTTCGCTTGTGTGGTGGTCGAAAATGATCCCTTGGGAAAATACCTCGGTTATCTATCCATCAAGTTTTATCCAAATTCGCAAAAGGAATGAAAAGATAACTACACCGTAACAGAAACGGACAGACGTGAAATTATTTTTGCTTCTATTAGAGTAGCTTCGCGTTTTATTTTGTTTTGTTGACTTTCAAAAGTGCCTGTAATGGTCTAATTGAAATAAATGCTTTGACTTTGACTTTGACTTTGTAGTGCGATTTTTTACGGAAGTATGGATAAGTAGAGGATGGGGGAGAATAAAATCACAATATTATATTATAAAAAAAAGAATAGCCTAAAGAATTATATCATACGGTGTATTGTCTTCACGCATAGCTTGGTACATGTCATAACACAAAGGGATCGTTTCAATTTTTATAAGGAAAAGAAAAGAAAAATATTGCCCATTGGGAAAACCTAAGCGGTTGTATTATTTACTGTGTTTGTACCGCAGAATCACAGAGTCACAGTCTTGTCTCGTCGCGTCGCGGTAGCTTTCCAGTCAGGTAATCACTCAGAAGCAAAAGTCGTTACACATAGGTATATTAGTAGGCTCGGATGTAAATTGGATCATCAATTTATTGAAGTTAGAGTTTTATTCGTGTTTGGTCATGTCATGTGGCGTTCAATATCTTACATCATGCCCACATATAATAATCGTCCTCAAAAAGATGCATACTGTGACCAGAATTAATTTCATGGTATACAAACTTTTGGTAAAGTCCCTAAGAAATTGGCGGCGTTGCCATGTTGTATGTAAAATGCCCTTTGGTCACGAGAAGTGTCAACTAAGCGTCTTGAAATTTCCTTGAAAAGGCTAGAGTTCCAACCCCTAACGTCTCCAAAATATAGTTACCAATAAGGTTACTATATTTACGCCGCTTGAGGTTCTCCGCAACCGCCGCGGCAGCACCAGCACACCACGATGAGCTTGGAAGATGGGATGGCGCAAGAGTATCGACACATGTTGCGTGCCACACACACTTAATGGATATTTAGTCTGAACCAAAACGAATGGAACGCGTGCCATTCGACCGTAATCAAATATTGTCTACGTCCGAAAGGACCGGTGATTATCCATCTTCCATGGAAGCAAAGACATACCGTTCGGTGTCAGCCATTGGGTTCTATAGCAGCTGGATCGCCGGCAGTGACAAGAGCTCGTCGGATAATGTCGTTTTTGTTCGCGTGCCGGGCAAAACGGCACGCACTTTTGCTGCATGACAGGCCGTGGTGTCCGAGGCCGTTGACAACTTCGCTACAGTGTCAGCGATGAGAAGAATAACATGGGCTTCTAGGCGAAGAGAAGCAGCGAGGCGGAAAGTGGTGTCGTCGAACAAAGAATTATGCTCGACGACAGTTCGTCAGTTTTCCAGTTTCGAGTGCCAAGCTGCTCAAAATTGCAAGTATTATTTTACCGGCTTTTATATCCTCAGTCCACTGCACATCAAAATTAATCAGTTTGGAAGCCAAGATATTCCTGATTCATTTCTCAGTGCAGTCGACTGCGGATATGAAAGCCGGTAAACTAATACTTTAAATTTTGCGGACGCCGAATCCTCCCTTTGCGAATGGGAAGAGTAGCTTGTGCCTCTTTCGTGGTGCTATGTTTTTAGGGTCGAAGAAACAGCTCTAACGGATAATGGTGAATGGCCGAATGCATTCTAATTTGGAGCCATTTTCCGAAATAATAGCATTAAAATTACATTTTCTTAAAGTATCCTTTTTTACTTAAAAAGTTCCTCTGTATGAGAGAGAGTGAGCTGATTTCCACTGCTGAGAATGAGACGGTGCTTTTTGAGAAATGTCACTTATCTTCGATTTTGTGGTTATGCTGGTTTTCTCAAGATGGTAAAACATCGTTTGTTTCACCGCAACTGCTCCCCGATAGCAATTACATTACACGAAGTAAATTACTGGGCGTGTAAGACGGGGTGTTACCAATGGGTCTCCACTGCTCGTCAACATCGTCGCTAATACTTACACAGGGTGGTTTGGACATGCGAGGGTTTCCGAATCGCACATCTTTCCGTATATCAGATAAAGACAATGTAGGTACAAGCTTGACCCGGCGCGTGCAGGGTAGAAAGCGGTCGTGTGAAAACCTATGTCAGGATCATCTTCTTCTAGCGTGTCGATGATAATTTAGATTGAGTCAGACCAAAATTTGACGACAATATTGGCACTTCCAGTAGCGTCCATCAATCAGCTCTTGTGATGTGCAAGCAACAGGACAGGCCACGACATCAAGTGTCCCATCGTTTGTGGGGCAACACCACATTTACACTAGGACAGAGGTTTTCTATGAGTCTTCACCTGAACAGGTTTTCTTAGCTTCGAGGATGTGAAGGTACGTAAAAAAAAAAGACAGAAACGTAATTATAAAAAATACATTATTTATTTATTTTAACTTATGTACTAAACCTAATCACTTAAATAAATAACTACAGGATTAAGTTATTCCTTTTTTCTTTCAGACATATTATATTTGCAGCTCAAACCATCTGCCATCAATACTGAATCGGATACAGTTCCTCCCACACCTTAAACCTGTCCTCGAACAAGTTCTCTCGGATGACCAGCCTGTCTCCTCGGTGGAGGTAGCTCCTCTTGTCCGGCTTCATGGCGGGCCACGACAGGTTGCCCAGTTCAGGGGTGTCGGCGCGAGGGTTCGGGTCTCTGGGGAGGAAACCATAGTGATGTGATGACTGATCTAAGACAAGAATTGTACTAGATAAGGAGTTTTAATGTAAAGGGAAGATTTATACGTATACTGCTGCACTGCATCACCATTACTGCTGTTTAAAGAATAGGTAAGTAAGTTGAATTGGGTCTTCATGTAATTTGCAAACAATAAATATTCTAATACACTACCGTAGAAAGAAAGAAATGGTTGTCAACTTCGGGCTGGGGTAGTTTTGACCAGTTGATCTTTTTCTTTCTCATCTTGCCGTCGAGGAGACGAGTAGTAGGGAAGTATGGAAGAAGACATGCAAAATGATTTTTTAATGAATGATGATGATGACGTTCCAAGATTTACTTACTGCCTACAGGTGAGTGTGCCATTAATTGAAAAACTCGCACACACTTTTATATTGGTAGGTACCAGGCCAGCATGTTCATAAGGAAGTGTTTCTCATCCGTATCGTGCGCAGTTGCACAAGGTGTCATCTCATCCATGAAGTGTGAATGAGAACTGCTTAGCGGTATATCTGCTGTTGGTATTGGTACCAGGCGAGCATGATGATGAGGAAGTGATTCTTACCTGTATCATGTGAAGTAGTCATCTCATCCATGACGTGTGAACGAGGAGTGTTCAGCGGTGTCTGTTTTTGGTAACATGCTTCAAGGCGAGCATAATTATAAGGAAGAATTCCTAACCCGTATCTAGCGAAGTTGTACCAGGATGGCAGTCATCTCATCCGTGACGTGTAAATGAGAACTGCTCAGCGGTATGTCTGTTGTTGGTACCAGGCTACCAGGCGAGCATGACTATAAGGAAGCTTTTCTTACCCGTATCTAGCGAAGTTGTACCAGATAGCAGTCATCTCATCCACTACATGTGAATGAGAACTGTTCAGTAGTATGGTGGGGTAGCGGTAGCTCAGTGTGAACAGGTATAGCAGGTCATCGTGGTGGGCTGCACCTGTGAATAATAACATTCTTTAAGTATACATCATCATTTTCTGCTTATCGTAGTAAGCGCTGTACATACGCCTCAACTCAAATAAAGAAGGCATAGCGCGTTATTCTCTGAGGAGCTCGTGGTTAAATAATAACAGCCGCTCAGATCAATCTTCAGGTGCCTCGTCACAGGCAGTCAGTGAGCCCGAAAGTCTGACATCCAGTCTTACCAAGGGGTATCGTTTTACCCAGTTACCGGGTTGTGGAGGTCAGATAGCCAGTCGTTCCATGTAAAATACTGGTACTCAGCTGCATTCGGTTAGACTGGTAGCCGACCACAACATAGGTGGGTACAGGCTAGGCAGATGAGGACCGCGTTATTCTCTATTACTTTTGAAGAAATTGCAATCTATTTTCAGTAATGTAATCATAAATTAGCGCTTACTAAATAGGATTAATCACCATCAAAGTTAGTTTTTTGAAGAAGTGAGCACACTCTGAGAACAATGTGTCAGTCGTTATTATGCCAGTGTACTTTGAGGCAGGGTAGTAAAATAGTCTTCCTTACCGTTTTTGGTTATGTCGGCCAAACTCAGCGGAAACAAAGCAAACTATGCAAAACCAAATTGAGCTGATCTCTAATTGTACGGGATGCTCATATAAAGCGACGTCATGTTATACTGGATCCTCATGTCGAGTCATTCCGAAAAACTCATGCTGGACAAAAACTTACCTTGTGGCTTTCCATTAGGGTCTTCGTAGTGTGAGTTGTTCCCGATATACGCAAACTCGTAGTACCAAACCGGGTGAGCAGAGTGACGACACATCAGGTTCGCCAACCTGGCGGAAAGAGGATTATTGTAACTAGAACTATAAATATCTTTTAGAGAACAACTGGTAGTATTGATTGATGATTTTTTTTTTTTTTTTACTAGCTTGTGCCAACTGTACCACGGGATCGTACGACCTAGTCAACAGATGTTAGCCGGTTATCAAAAGTGTCTTACCTGTGCACTCCAAACCCAATAATAGAGTCTCCATACAGCCTCCCCAGCGCCTTCTCACTCTCCTTATCATTGCGCAGCTTCTTTCCCTTTAAGTAGACCTCCTGCAGCCTGGTCACTGCCACAGAGCGGTTCTCCTCGGGTAGCATGAAGGAAATAGGGGCTATTCTCCCCCATTCCTCGTTCATCGTCTTCAGTAGGGTCTCGTTTTGGAGGACCGCTGGAAAAAAACATTTGTTAGGTTGGGATTAAGTCTGAAATCGCCAATTCGCTTTGAGCAAGCTTGGTGATGCTCAAGCACTTTTTGTATGATGCTTCTGCTTGTTAAGTAGTAGTTACTTGAATTAACCAATGACATCAGCTGAAATGGGATTTAAAACCCTGTCCGATCCGAAAGGGGCAATGACATTACCAACTAAGAAACATAAAATATTCTTGAAAGTGAACTTAGTTATATATTTAAAAAATCTGATTTTTGTGCCCATATTGCTGCCATTTCCCTAAAATCTAACTAACTATTAAAACGTGAGAACACGATCTTCGGCATTAGTATGCTTCATCGTCAGTCGGCGACCGGAGTGTTGTCCTGTGTTGCCATGTCAGTTTCATCATTTTACTACATTTTATTTAAGTTTTGGCGGGGTTATTTTTTTTTACTTTTTAGCCTAAAAGAACTACATAATTATATAGAATCTATTCTCGATACCTAATAACACCCTCGCGGATCGAACAGGGTTGTTTTACCGTATTGAAATATTAAAGGGGGAGAACTTTTGCTGTACAAGGTGGAAGGGGCACCAACGCCAAAACGGATTCCACGTATTTAGTACGTCATTTAGAACCCCACATGTACTGAATACATGATAACCGTTTAAGCGTCTGTGTCCCTTCCACATTGTATAGCAAAAGTAAAGAGTAGACCAGGAGCATAAAAATATCAACGGTGGCATTCAAAGTGAATGGAATGCATATCGTAAAAAAACGTTTGTAAAATTTGTCTTTACAGTGAACATAGAAGTTTTTCAACTCACGGAAAACCTTCCAGAAGAACTCATCAGTGGTCTGGCTGACGATGAGAGGGACGGTGTGCATCTTGCGCTGCTTGATGGCGTCCAGTGGATTAATGGTGAGGTACCGCTCCTGTCCGAAGTCAGGCTCGAGAACGGGTCCCCACAGACCCACTGGATCTCCAGGACCAAACTCCTGGAAATTATGAGGACATGAAAATTCTAAGACATGTACGTGTCATCTACCAACCCACACTGGGTCCGCTTTGTAGGCCTGTGTCTCAGCAGTGGGGACGTTATGGGGTAATTAATAAAGAAGACTTGTGATACTTAAGTGGGAAAAGGCTGAGCTCATTAAAACCGATGACTGTTTATTACTTCGAAATGTTTTAGGGTGGCGCTTATTGGATGGCGCAGTGTAGGCAATACCCTGTTAGGTGGACCGATAACTTTGTGAAGATCGAAGGAATCCACTGGACAAAAGCAGCAGAGGAGCTATTTGTGTGGAGATTTTTTTGCGAACCTCGTGATACGTCTTTCGGCTGGATCGTGATGATGATGATTTTCCTAATTTCGTAATGTCTACACAATATAAGCTATACACTATTCACGACCTCTGGTGATGTGATTTCCGTCAGCGCTCGACTGTCATTTGTTTTGGTCCGGGACGACTCAAGTCGCGTTGCGGTAATTAGTGGTAAGCTCTAAACTTCTTGTTAAATTCGTATTTTCGTGTAAGAAGTACTTCATGTATTAGTATAAATGCTCTCTTTTAAAAAAAGTACCCAAAATTTAGGAAGCGAGTCTCCGAGCTCCCTCCATGGTTTGGTCATGAGGCAGTCGAGGATGATGGAGGAGTTGTCGGTGGGACAGTTGAGGATCTCTGCCTGGCGCACGGCGAGGTGGCGCTGGTGCGTCAGGGGCGCCACGCGGGGGCCGACGGGGGACGCACTCATCGCTATGCCGCGGTGGAATAGACCTGGAAGTTATAAAAGATTAAAAGCATGCAGCTGGACTATTGTTTTGGGTTCAGGGAGTGACTATCAGCCTCGCTATCAATCAGCTAATATAATGTTAACACATGGTCCACAGCATGATCTACTTTCATGTTGCATTTTAGTGTATTCCCATTCCCCAGAAGAAAAGGTGAGGTAAAAGAAGAGATACATCTATAGGTGCATCTCTTCTTGACTAGTTCTTTGCAAGTTACGTTTAAGGCCTATTTAAGGGGGCGAAACTATCCTCCAGGTACTATTCGAAACTTCCGAGACATTCCAAACACCCAAAGGGAAAACCCAATACAACTTTGCCGGACCTTGGCATCGCATGGTTAGGTTAGGTTAGCGGGCTGTTTCCGCACTTAGCCTCTTTATAGGGCATTGTACTTACATGTATAGTGCAGTATACCTAACTTCGGGAATAACAGCGTAATGTTATGATATTGTTTATATACAAGATGTTCTTTTGCATCCATCAAGCCTGCTATTACCGAAGTTAGGCAGACTGCTGCTGCTGCTGACTGAAAGTGATAAATTAATGACCGTCTACCTTTAGTCATAGGCGAGATCATGTGCAGCATGACACTGATAGAGCCCGCACTGCAGCCGGTGATGGTGACGAGGTTGGGGTCTCCGCCGAACGCCGCGATGTTCCTCTGCACCCACTTGAGAGCTGCCACTTGGTCCTTCATGCCGTTGTTACCGGGGGCGTAGGCGTCGCCAGTGCTCATGAATCCTGGAAGAAGCGGTATAATTAGAGGTCATACATCATCAGGAGCCTTTGACTAGTCTTTTCACAACTCTTTACAGGTCGTCTTTCATCAAAATCATAGTCATTTATTTAAATGAGGCTGCTAATAATCAGTACTATAAGAATGTCAAAATTACATGAGGCAGTTCCCCAAAACGCTTGAACTTCGCCTTAGGACGTATGTTTTGATGAAAATGGATGATTACCCATTTACAGATCAGACTCGGTAAGCTTTGATTAACCTTGAAGAAGAATCGTGCGAGCGAAAAAAGTTGTGGAAGAATGCACGGAATTTTGCAGGTAGAAAGTAAAAGGGAGCAGTAGAAGAAGTGGAGAAATGAAAGCTTTTGATGACAATATGAAAAAAATATCATGAAGGAAATTATTTAAACAGATACACCTAAGAGAAAACTAGGGACTCCTACTACACACAAAGCAAGAAAAATAAAAAGTTCAGGAATGACTGAATAAGATCCATTGTATAAAGAGAAGACTGACATTTAAAATAAAGAACCTTTCAAATCAAGCAGTCCTTGGTAATATATCATTAAGCGTCTTACCTAAGGATCCAATCCTGTAGTTGATGGTAACGAGTACCACATCCCTGTCGAGCAGGTAGTGTGGACCAGCCAGGTCACTGCGACCGGTCATCGAGTAGAACCCGCCTGCGTGGATGAAGAAGATCACTGGTAGGAGACCGGTGCTGGAACAGACATACTTGCTGTTAAAGTGTAATCAGAAGCATCATACTTCTTTGATTGTGATGGTGTATCTTCTTTGATCTAGGCGCTAGTGGGACACGCTGCTATCAGTGCCCTGAGAAAAGATTCTTCGTCGCAGAATGTGCACTTCGCAAAATGTGCACTGGGCAAAAAACGTGCACTTCGCAATTGATGCACTTCTCATAACAAGCACTTTTAAAATAAAGCATTTAGTAAAATGAGCGCATCTCAAAATAAGCACTTCGCAAAATGAAACACTCCACGACGCAGCCCTTCAAAACGAGCACGACGGACACGAAGAAGATAGCTAGGAACCTAGATGACTAAGAAGAAGAGAAGTTTCCTTACGCGTTATGAGCCGGCGTATACACGTTGACGGTGAGACAGTCCTCATCCACGTAGTAAGTCGGGGGCACCGGCAGGGGACACGCGGGGCCCTCCTCGCTCGCGTCCACCTCGCCTTCGTACGTCAGCTTCAACTTCGGCGGCTGGGGAGAGACGGATTGGTTATGTTCGTGATCTGAACGGCATCAGCACATTTAAACTAAGTTCAAGACCTGCCAGTGTCATCGTCGTTGTGGAAGTTGTAGTGACTGTCATCATCTGCTTAGTCTTTTTTCCAAACTATGTTTAGGTCAGCTTCTAGACTAACCGGATGCAGCTAAATACCAGTATTTATGATGGAGCGACTGGACGACTGTACAACCCAGTTAATGCGATAACCTATGGTAAGACTGGTTGTCAGACTTTCGGGCTTCTGAGTGCTCATAATGCTGCGCAAACGGCTTAACGTTATTTCCGCGGCACGGAGGGAACTAAATGATGGACCAACTTCGGCAAACACTGCTTGACCTTGAAGATCGATACATGCGGTGATGCGGCTGTTATTTATCTAGCCACGAACTTTTCTTTATTTAATTCACCCTTAGAGACCGCGTTAGCCTTTTGGGTAAAGTTATTAAGTATTGTTTGTCGAAAAATAGTTTACTGCTGATGGCCAGACTGGTCACTCTGAAGGCTACTATAAAGTTTTAAAGCAGGATTGTTTTAATCTTATTCCAGAGTGGGAAAGAGATGGCGCTAGACGTCCTGTATAGCTCCATCCCTTGGCCCCCTGGTTGCGCGGCTGTTGCTATTGGTTTCTATCCCAAAGTCGGCCAAAGAGTTTTGTGTAAGCCCCTGAAATTTAGATAGGTGTCCGGTTGAAGGTTAAAACTGGCGAAATGTGCACATACTAACTACAGTCTCAGTCATAACTCTTCGTGACGTACAGGAGAAATGTTATGTTATGGTTTTGGAACCTAATACAATATTTGATGTTGAGTTCATTTGTAAGTGGAATTGTTTATAAAATTATCGTCTTGTTTAATAATATCTAATAACTCATATCACTCTATCACTCGTTTCATACTCTTGTATTGTACCTCGTACTTTTAGAGCAAAAATTTTGACTTCACCATTTTCTTGCCCAATTATTAAACCAATTTATTTGGTCTCTGCTCTTTTACCATTGATTTGGGGTCGGCGTAGCATGTCTTCATCTTCCATACTTCTATACTACTCGTCATCTGGTCAGACGCCTTCTTTTTTGCCATACCATCCTTCATTCTCACAGTCCGTCTATCGTTTCTTTGGTTTTCCTTCTACTCTTATAACCGTCCACTTTCATACTCAAAACTTTCCTCATTTGTCCGCATCACATGCTCATTTCACGACAATTGGTTACCACATAACTTTTCAGTTACCGGCGCCACTTTCAGACTTCCTCTAATGTACGCGTTTCTTGTTTTATCCATTTGCGTTACACCATTGATTCCCTTTAGCATTCTCATTTCAGCCACATCCAAATGCCTTTCATACATCTATTTTGTGGCCCAAATTTTGATGCATACAAGACAGCCGGTCTATCTCCCCTTAAGTTTAAGGGGAATGCGGGAATCGCAGATGGACTTGACTTTCCTACGCGTTAACAATAAACTATGTATTATTATATGATGTTGTAAACTTATTATTATTATTATGTTCTCTTGGTCAAGTGTGTAATATTTTGAACGACAGCTTCAAGGTTAACTATGCGGCAACTTTTTCCTGTTCTACTAATAAACTGCTTGTGGGTTTTAGCGTGGGCTCGCGTGCACCTGTCTATCAACACTATTATCAATAATGCTCATTACATTGACATTGACCTGTATGTACATTTGTAAGAAAGACACAGTCTAGTTTTTAGTAATAGTATGTTCTCATCACCTGGAACCTCAGAGCGCCAATCGGTGGCTCGGCGTACCGTATCCCTCGGTACGCCTGGAAGCGTCTCCCGCGCCGCGTCTCCATCCACGACCCTCGGAAGGACCCCGACACGCCGCGGGTCAGCGGGCCCTCTGGGTTCACGATGTACGAGGGGACGTCTGCTACTACTGGAACTGGTATGAAGGGGAAGGTTGCCTTTACTGATACTTTATAGAGGAAGGCTGAAAGTGAGGAAAAACCCAATAACAATTTGCCCGACCCGGGATTCGAACCCAGTACCTACCTCATGCGCTACATTCAGGTTAGCGGCCACTAGACTAACGAGGCAGTCCGGAAATATTGTGCAGAAATGCGGAAAAATAGGGAAAAGTACGTGAGGGAAGTTTAGAATATAGATGGCAATAAGAGTAGAGAGAATTTGAATTTTAATAATTTTTGTAATTGAATGTAATAATTAAGTTAATGTTTTAATGACAATTTAATTTTAATAATTTTATTTACTGAATGTAACAATTAATGTGATGTTTTAAAGAGAACTTAAATTTTTAATAATTTTGTAAAATGAAAATGTTTGGATGCCGAATGGTGTAATATGGCAGAACTCTGATGTGCCTTCTACTACCTACTTATGTATTACCCATATTTGCAAATAAATGCTATTCTATTCCAGAGGGACTCCAATGTACACTATGTACTGTGAGTGACGTGTGTGTGGTGAAGCAGTGATAGCCAAGTCGTGTGACCTATGACTTACTACTTACAGCTAAGTCATAGGTCTTAAGTCCGAAACCAAGACGCAAGACGCGCACCTATCACTTTTCAGATTCGTGTGCGTATTGTATAATTATCTCTTGCTTTGCTGAAGGAAAACATCCTGAGAAAACCAGCATGCCTGAGAGATATTTCTCGAAGGCATGAAAAGCCAAGGCAGAGGCTCATGGGTGGCATAAAAACTCTGACACCAGATTAGCCCAGTTAGTAGGTTTGTATCAGCCACCACACCAGGTTGGTAGGTGTTCCTATTTACCCGTGTCGCTGGCTTGCCTACGGTCCAACAATACGGCAAGCTCATGAGGCAAGCAGACCGTTCAGACACCCTAACATCATGAAGAGTAAGGGCACGCCAAGCATTTAGGCTTGTATGGAAGTACCCACATCAATTTTACCACTGCCATCTTCAACCAAACTTCTTAATCAATATTGACAACTACACAATCACTTGTTTACAAACTAACCTGACTGATAGGTCTGTTGTTGCGCATGATGCGCGTGCGTGTGTTCGTGAGCGAGCGCGCATGCACTCAACACAGATACACACAGAAGCGCGAGGAACAACATCGTGTGTTCGGTACGGCACAGAGGGCGCGACTGAGGCGAGGACAGGAAACTTGCAGATTTTATACATGGGGGGGGTTTTGTGGATATAAGTGGTCAATTCTGCAAGTTTTTGTATTGAATATTATTGGCTTTTACAGGCGGCTTCGTCTGGTTTGTTGTCGGAAATTATTTTATGGGAACCTTCTATTGGACAAAAGGTCCTAGGGTCGCCCTCTATCGACCGGTTTTGGGTTCTAATTTAGGTTTTTTCCAACAAGAATTTCGCAGGACCACTCTGGTGTGGTGTCGAGTTTGGATGATGCGCCTATATTGGCAGTGGGCTAGCCACTTTTATAGTAATTGACACATATCTGACGACATGTAGATAACAACACTTTTTACTCCTTCGAAAATACAGTCATGAAGATATCTGATGTTTCATAGAAGTACACAATCGGTTTAAACTATCACGTAAACAAAGTTTTATCAGTTAAAACCTTGAACTGTGATAATTATCACTTATCTGTCCGTATTAAACTAACCTGCCAACAAACCAGCCTGCTTGCCTGTAGCCTGTTGAAGGACATCGTTCTTGTTAAGGCAAGACTAGTGGATGTGCAGCAGGAGCCTTCGGGGATAACACAGGCATGTTGTTAGGTATGTTTGTTTGTAAACTCCAGAACAAGGTAAGTAGGTACAGTAAACAATATAATCTTAAAACAAGGAAAATTCTCAAGTAACGAACTAGTCATTCGGGAATCCCGTTTGTACGACTGCGGAATAGATTAGCGTAGGCGTACACAAGTGCGCCGTGCACTGAAATATACGGGGAGATGACTCGCGGCATTGTCCCAGTGTTCTCAGGAAGGGTAGCCACAAGAGTAGGAAGTGCGGTCAATCAGACGTCATTAGGAACAGGTGCAATATTGGATCAAGGAATCGCACCTGACCCGATTCTAAACAGCCGATCTAAACACTGCACCATAATACAAAGGCATGTAGTTAAACGAATATTAAGTACACTGTAGCTCAATCAGATTATAAAGACTAATCCTACACACCCACCCTACCACCCACCTTGCATATTATAAAGGGTGTAAAACACCTCTTAATGAAGCCCAAAGGCACTGATTCTCCCTGTCATTGCGATCATTTTTTTGTTCTACACCATACCTGGGAACCTTCTAGTTACGGAGATATTAGGGGTCAAAGTTCTAACTTTTTGACATGTATTTTTTTAAATACAAGTTTTTAATGTAAGATTTTTACTTTAAACACCTCCACGAACCCTATACTATTCAATCAGTCCATCAGCACAATGTTTTGAGTGCGTTACATTGAGTTTTACCACAAAACATGATTTTACACCCCCCAAAAAAAAGTCGTTTCCCAGCAATAATTTTTGCGTAAAGTTACTTAGTTTCAGGTACAGAATGCTTGGTTGACGGCTTCGTGATGAGGTGATTTACACGGTGTATGCTTAGATGGTGCTACCATTTCTGTTTGTTTCTGATGCATATAATAAGTGTAGGTACCTAGTTAATAAATAGTAAATCCGTAATTAAGGGTGCTTACCTATATGAAGAAAAGAAGCAGGTTTCCGGTGCAGACAAATCTGTGCTGGTCGGAAACGGTCGGTACAGGGTTAATTTGCATATAAAATTGTCATGATTTAACCTGTTTCTTTAAAAGTAAGCGCATAAGATAACACAATACGTGTACCGATCAGTACCGACCCGCCAATACCGGAAACCTGCTTCTTTATGTAAGCACCCTAACATTAGTTTATTTATTGAAGTGAAACTTCTTATGCGACTTTCAACAAGATTGCGTTAAACGTTTAACGCTACCATGGAGGGGGAATAGAAAGAGACAGAGCGAGAGTGAATGCGTAGCACTCGAACGCATGCGTGTAGTATCACGAATTTTCACTTCTTCCGCGCGGATGGATTCCACGCACTATATTTTTTTAAGTAAAATTTTAAAAGCTGTAGATTTTGTGAATAAAGAAATAAAATGTAGACCATAGTTAAAGAAAGTTTTAAAAAAAATATCCGTGTATAACCGTGGATTTTCACTCAACATGTTGCCTCGTTAGTCTGCTGGTAGCCGCTTTTGCTGTGCAAGAGGTCTTTGGTTCTATTCCCAGGTATGCAAGATGTTATAAGGGTTTTCCCAGTAGCAGTTCACAGTCTGGATTTGTGCCCGGTTGATGACAATAGGGTCGTCCCCTGTTATATGGGACTTAAATATTACTGGTTGGGTGTACTACAAGCATTCAGGTACGTTACACCTCTGCCTAACCCTTCTGTAAATACAAACAGATGATGTGTTCGTTACTCATCGGGTTTTTTTCTTAACGAGAATCGTTATTGCGTGTCTATTGTCTATAAAGGGTGTAAAACACCTCTTAACGAAGCCGAAAGGCACTGGTTCTCCCTGTCATTGCGATCATTTTTTTGTTCTACACCATACCTGGGAACCTTCTAGTTACGGAGATATTAGGGGTCAAACTTCCAACATTTTGACAAGTATTTTTTTAAATACAAGTTTTTAATGAAAGATTTTTACTTTAAACACCTCCACGACCCCCGTACTATTCAATCCGTCCATTAGCACAATGTTTTGAGTGCGTTACATTGAGTTCTACCACAAAACATGATTTAACACCCCCCAAAAAAAATTCGTTTCCCAGCAATAATTTTTGCGTAAAGTTACTTAGTTTCATGTACAGAATGCTTGGTTGATGGCTTCGTGATGAGGTGATTTACACGGTGTATGACTTTAGGTAGCCTTACCTAGTCTTACCAATACTTTTACCCACATCGTGTATTGTGTACCTATTGTAATTTTCCTCTCATGGTTCTGTGAATCAAAGAGAATACTTACACAGGACGACGAGTTCTGTTATGATGCTCCCCGGTGACGAAGTTTTTATTTACTTCTGTCAAGGTCAATAATCATATCATGGCGCAGGCATTCTGCAGATTCTGTTTACCCGAAAAAATGGCATAAAAGCATATTAAAAAAAAATACAAAAGTATTTGTTGACTTCAAAAAAACTACCACGGTATGTGGGATACTTGATTCCTGCGATAGTTGAAACTGTGTTGCAGGAGCCAGTGTCCCCCCCTAATGAGTCATTTTTGACCAAAAAGAGGGGTGTTATAAGTTTGACGTGTGTATCTGCGTATCTGTCTGTGGCATCGTAACTTCTAAATGGGTGAAAATAAATTAATCCAAGCGTCGCGTCGTAGCGTCGCACAAATCCAGACACCGGGGGGGGGGGGGGGGCTGCTAATGAGAAATTCGTGATGGAAAAATTCCAAGACACATTTTTCAAATCAAATCTCAAATCGTTTATTGCAATCCATAAGGTAACACTAACAGGTGGTATAATAAAGAAATTCTAAAAACAATTATTTAACACTTTGTCTGACCTGGGATTCCAACCCAGGACCTCATTTTCAGCTGTCGCGCTTGCGACCGCTTCACCAACGAAGCAGTCTTCTAAGAACTGAGGCTTCTGAGAAATACTTAATGAAAAGCTTCGTTAGGCTTTGATACTGCCACGAGTCGTGATGCGCGTTCGAACCTCTGGACGCGCATCACGACTATTACTTAAAAAATCTTTATAAAGTAATCACAAGCATTTCAACCAACAAAAAAAAAACATCATATTAAATGTCTGTCCCACTGAGCCACGACAAGGCATTGGCCTCAGCTCATACAAAGAAGGAACCATAACAACCCACTGTTGTTTGAGAAGTCAGTCTACTTAACACTGTTTCCTATTATATCCGTTCGAAATAACCATTGACCCTCGAGCAACAATGAGCCAGGTCACGGTGGGCGCAGGAGAAGAGTCATCATCATCATCATCATCAGCCTATAATTTTCCCACTGCTGGGACACAGGCCTCCTCTCAATGAGAGGGAGTGGGCTTTAATCCACCACGCAGGCCCAGTGCGGGTTGGAAGATGTCACATGTCTTCGAATTTTTAGTTCTAGGACATGCCGGTTTCCTCACGATGTTTTCCTTCACCGTTTTGAGAGCAGCGGTGATGAAATAAATTACACAAAGTAATGCGCCTGCCTGGGTTCGAACCTACGACTTACTGCTTGTAAGTCGGGGCTGCCACCACTGGGCCATCGCTGCTCAGGAGAAGAGTACTCGGAAGGAAATGGGGAGGTCTTTGCACAGCAGTGGAACAAGGACAAAAAAAGAAGTGATTTGAAGTTCAAAATATTGTTATTATATTGTTTGGGGCTATGGAACCCTGCGTGCGAGTAAGACTCGCACTTGGCCTGTTTTTAACTTTATTTCAAGTATCTAGGCTCTTTGTGTTAAGTTTGAAAATTAAGGAAAGGCAATCAAAATCTGCATCAAATATTTTATTTCATTTATTTTATAAATAACATACAGTACAATTATTTCGTAAAACTAATGAAGAGTATCTTATATGACACAATGAATTTCAATATCTTTAGTGTATTATTTTGTACTAATTTTTATTAATTGTACGTTCAGATCTATTTTTTTTTGTCTACTTTGGAAGTAGGCTTCATCAACCTACACATACGGTCAACAACAAAAGAAGATCAATCTGGTTTAAACATTAGAAGTTGACTGTTAAGTAAACGATTTATTCCGTTCTAATACCAAAATATTATGCGCCGGAAACGTCACGCCTTTCGAAAAATTTCATACAACGACCGTTTGAGTGTATACCACTGATATTATTTCAACCACCAGTGTTGTACAAATACCAGTGGTATAAGTTTTTGTTTGTTGTTTTTGTTATTAGAACGGAATAATTCTATTTAACTGAATCTGCGGTTATCAACTTTTGTTGCTGAACCTAGGTACCGATCAAAGTAAATTATGTCTTCTTGACAGGAGTCTCTCTTGATCTACAAGTCTGATAGTCCAAGGGGAACAGTTCCTCCCACACTCGGAACCGATCTTCGAAGAGGTTCTGTTTGACGGAGAAGGGGTTGTCGATGCGGAGGTACTTCCTGTCGTCTGGTCTGTACTGGGGCCAGCTCAGTGAGGACAGCTCAGGGGTGTCGGGCTTGGGGTTGGGGTCACTGTGGGATGGAGGGTTATTGGTGAGTTATAACGTAACTTTGGTCATACATAGGCAGTCACTCTATGTAAAAGAAAGAGCTGCGGTGGCCCAGTGGTGGCAGCCCCGACTTCCAATGCAGTATGCCGTGGGTTCGAAACCAGACAGGCGCATTACTTTGTTTAATTTATTTCATCGCTACTCTCAAGACGGTGAAGGAAAACATCGTGATGGAACCGGTATCTCCTAGAACTAAAAAAATCAAACACAGTGCGTGTTTGAATTTTTGGCCCGCGTGGTGGATTACAGCCAACTCCTTCTTAGAGAGAGGAGACCTGTATCCAAGCAGTGGGAACACAGGCTGATTCTGCTCATGTCATACATTACTGGTTAAACTCAAAGCAGACTGCAACATAGTTTAGAAAATGGTAGACAGATGAAGATGATCGGCTGTTTGCCCGATCAACAAAAGCAGAGCACTGTTAGGCAAAGCTAACACCAGCTTGGTTAAAAACCAAGTCGAAATGTTCAACCGACTTCTAGGATATAGGAGGTTATGTATTCCACCAGCAGGTTTTTTTTTCATGGTCGCTTTCTCCTTAATTACTGTCCGATGTAAGTGATTATTTTTTTCATTTGGTAGAGAAAGCTCGCGGGGTGATCCCATATCAATTTTATTAATAACTTTACTTTTGGAAGTCGGTGGCAAAAAAGTTAATGACAAAATCAAAAGTCACCACACAGTTGCAAAAAAAGTTTTTATCTTACCCGTATCTCATAAAGTTATAGAAGATGGCGGTCATTTTGTCCACCATCTGCGAGTCCTGGGAGTCGGACACGGGCACCGGCGGGAACAGGTAGCTCACGTTGAACAGGTACAGCAGGTCGTCGTGGTGCGCCGCCGCTGTGGGGACAAACACACGTTACATCCATTTCAAGGAAGGCCTGTTTGCGGAAGAAGAGTGATGATTCGTAGATATTTATGGTGGTCGCTGGGAAGGGTACATATATCTAGGTACTGGCTGGGGCAACACCTGCTTGCCGTCGAATCAAATGGATCAAATGAAAGTTACGACATGATCTGTAGTATCCCGTTGTATTTAAGAGAGACGACAACTTTTGGTCGCAATTTACGAAGCCAAAGTAACGTAAGGAACATAAGCTACAAGATTATGGACTGGCATCATCATATTTTAGAAGTTCATATTGGGGTTCTCTATTATACCAATGGAAACTCACCGATCGGTTTCTTGGTGTCAGGGTCGACGTAGTGGCTGCTGTTGCCGATGTAGCCGAACTCGTAGTAATACACTGGCTTCGAGGAGTGACGAGCCATCAGGTTCACCAGTCTACACAGAGAAACATGCCCTCAGTACATTGGCTGGGTAATGTAGAGCTGCATATGAGTAAGGAGTATAAACACTTCTATTTTCGGTTGGCTCATATGAAAGCGACCACACTTCAATCTGGAATTGGCTTGAGCCGGCCAGAAAAACTCAAAAAGACGTCATTCGCCTCGTTCAGTTCTGATGACGTGATTCGACACCACGTCGTCTATTGGCTATCGGGTGGCTATATGTGTTGAATTTTACCCTCATCTGGATTCTAAAGCGTCACTAAAGACTAAAATCTGCTGACAGAATGTTATATAGCATGGCACTTACTGAATGACTAACAATAACTGAAGTGTCCTTTCCAGAGAAATCAAGCCATGAGAGTTGAAGTTGATCAATGAATCTTCTGGACAGAGTTTGACAATCTGGGTGTTTCTATAGTTTGGTTCAGTTAATGGTTACTAAATCTTACCTGTGCACTCCAAACCCAATGATAGCATCAGAGTACAACTTCCCAAATCCCGCACCAGTGGCCGTATCATTGGTCAACTCCTTGCCAGGCAGGTAGGATTCCTTCAGTTTGTTGGCTGCTGGGATGACGGTGGTGTTGTTGCCTGAGAGATAGAGTGCGATGGTGGCCAGGCGAGGCCAATCGGAGCGCCAGGACTCGAAGGCAGAGTGGTTGCGGAGAACATCTAGAAATTGATGGGAATTATGTATAAACTAGTAGACGACAGACAACGTTCCTGCATCGGGTGTGCTTCCCGTATTTTGTGGATTTCCACGACTTTCACTTTTGTGAATTTGAGTTTGAACAGCGAGCTACTTAGTGGTTAAATTCCGTCGTAAAAGTAGTCGACACCTGTATGGTGCGCATCTATTTAGAGGTTTTATAGTTTTAGGCCCACTTTCCACACGATTCTGCTTGAATCAGGCAAAAGAACTTAAAAAAGTAGACAAAATGGAGAGATATCTGGTAGTAACCGTTTCTTGGAAAATGTAATACTATC
This sequence comes from Cerastis leucographa, assembly GCA_963082945.1. Lineage (NCBI taxonomy): Eukaryota > Metazoa > Arthropoda > Insecta > Lepidoptera > Noctuidae > Cerastis > Cerastis leucographa. Next base: position 392,574 of record OY720369.1, on the reverse strand, counting down.
CTCCAGGCGGTTAATTTTAGCCAGGCTATGGTCTGGTTAAAATCTCGCAAAACTTGCTGATGAACAGATTGGACGAAGATTAACCCATTGTTGGTCTACTTGGTAATGTGATAATGTCCAACCTCTCACCAAATACGGAGGACTATTCTCAGCAGTGGGTGGAACCAGGCCGAAGCTGTCCAAAAGTACAGAAAGCAAGATGCAGGGTTTCATCCTTCAGTGATCATAAGACACTTGTTGCTCTCCGGAGCACAGCGGTTGAAGCGGCTGTGGGGCACAGCTCAAAATAGTCACCAAGAGCCTTCCAGAAGAACTCATCCCGCGTCTGGCTGATGATGTACGACGATTGCTGCAGGTCTCTGGAGCACAGAGCTTTAAGCGGTTGTGAGGGCAAGAACATCTCCAACTACTCACCGAGAGTCTTTCAGAAGAACTCATCCTGCGTCTGGCTGATGAAGTCGCACTTGCTACAGCTCTCCGGAGCACAGCGCTCCAAGCAGCTGCCGAAGCAAAAACGTCTCCAACTACTCACCGAGAGCTTTCCAGAAGAACTCATCCTGAGTCTGGCTGATGATGTACGGCACTTGCTGCAGGTCTCCGGAGCACAGTGCTTCAAGCGGCTGCCGGGGGAGGAACATCTCGCCTTGGCCAAACTCTTGCTCTTGTACCGGTACCCACAGTAGGACGGGGTCGTAGCCGAAGTCCTGATAACGAAACAAGAGATGTGAATATGAAGTTAGTAGTCACCAAAAAAACAATAAGGGAATTGGATGAAAGATTATAATATGGTTAGGCTAAATATTACAATGACAATCAAAAGAGATGTATGGAAGAAGAAGACACGCTGTGACGAACCTATATTATTTGGTATACGGCACTAATTGTACCCATACATAATGAATGATCTGCTAATTAGAGTCCGCTGTTGGCCATATTTCTCTACAAACAACTTGATTACTCTAATCTAGCTTCTACCAACCACCCGGCGAATATCGGAGTACCATCTAGCCAGCAGCCGTCCTACCTTCCACCGGTTCCATCTTATCATTTCTTTTGCTTGCGTATGGCGCGTATATTACTTTGTATATGGCTAATCGTTCGTTCGTCAACCGCTATACCAGTGGTCGTTTTTTGTCCCCGAAAGTGCTGGTGTAGTGTAGGGTGACTTACAAACATCTTATGCAGCGAGTCGCCCAGCTGTTTGGACGTCTTAGTCTTGAGGCAGTCGATGATAGCCTGGGAACTGTTGGTGGGGCACTGCAGCAGTTTCGCCTGCCTCACCGCCAGGTGGCGCTGGTGGCGAGGGATCACGATTTGGGAGATTGGGGAGCCGCTCATTGAGATCGCGCGGTGGAATAAGCCTGTGTTATAGGAAGAAAACTTAATATAACGCTTGTAAGTGTCGAAGAAGTAGGCAGCTGTGTCCAGGTTTATGACAGTTCTTGCCAGGCATGATCGACCTGTGTGAAGCAGGAGGATACGGAAACATAACGTACATAAGTTGTATATTACGGTTGTATACATCTAAGGAGTAGATAGAGGTAGATATAGTACACCTACTTTTTGCAAGTTTCGGTTATGTAGGGTAATACTCGTAGGGAGCGACACTTTAACCGGGTTCAAATCCGGACACCGGGCTAGTTAAAATTCCAATAGGGATGATGACTGGGTGAAGAAAACGAAATTCAAAAATATTAGATACGTATTTTTTGTTTTATCATGTTAACAAAAAAATACTTAGTTAAAACGCATTAAAGTTGGAGAGTGGGGGCTCACTACGTCACAACTAGGTATAAAATGTGTTGAGCCGTGACGTCATGCGCCATTTCAACTCAAAATATCTCCGTAATTTTACGATTACGTGAAAAAAGAAAAAATACGTGTCAAATAGTTTTTAATAATCTACCCGAAGGACAAATAAAAAAAAATGAGTCACCATCCCTATTATACCCCCCTTATACGCGACTTAAACATAACTTGTGAAATGTGGGTGAACTGTAGGAGATATCGCTGTCTAACCCTTCGGCAATTGTAGGTGAAATGTTGCGATGATGATAACTTTGTCTGACTTGGGGATTACCCAGCCATTAACCCAGGACGTTAAACAGACACATTTGTGTTAACTAGGTCATTGAGGTATTCAAGAAAACGTTTATACATTCTTCGAGTATTTCATCGTATTGAGGACAATCGTGGGTGTGTACCGAGATACGCATCTATGTAGGTAAGTATAAAAACGTAGGAAAGATAGGTCATTATCTGATATTTTTTTCTGCGACCTTGTTTTGTACTTTTATTATGTTATCGCACGAAATGGCTATTGATACGTCATGAGTATAAAAATATCCTATTGGTGCTATGTACTTTATAATTTTGCGCCTAGTTAGCAAGTCTTCGGTAGTATAGTGGTAAGTATCCCCGCCTGTCACGCGGGAGACCGGGGTTCGATTCCCCGCCGGAGAGAAACTTTTTGCATTCTTTTTAAATAACTAAATTAAAATTGCTCAAAAAAAAAAAAAACATTTCGTGCACAAACTGCTGTAAGTATTCAATGAAAACGTTTTCCTTTAAAATTCGATTACTTCGTAGTTATAAAAAACCGATTTAATGTTGATTAAAAAAACGGCATTCAACCATTTGTTCTATTTTCATTTTAAAGCCAAAAATTATCTCTTCTCACCTTTCGACATCGGCGAGACCATATGCAGCATGACACTGAAGGAGCCAGCGCTGTACCCTGAGATGGTGACCAGGTCAGGGTCTCCTCCGAATGCGGCGATGTTCCTCTGCACCCAGCGGAGAGCCATCACCTGATCCTTGAAACCGTTGTTACCGGGGGCGAACTTGTCGCCTGTGCTTAAGAATCCTGGGGGAAAGTTATATTTTTTAGGGAGACAAAGCAGGATTAAAAATTCCCATAATGGGTGTAACAACTAACAAGGCCCTTATCGCAACCGAAAGGCAAGGGCATGGACCATACCTGGGAACCTTCTACATAATTTACGGAGATATTGGAGGTCAAAGTTGCAACTTTTTCCACATTTTTTTTAATACTTATTCTTAATGTGAGCATGACCCGTTTAGTATTCAATGCATCAGCACAATGTTTTGGGTGCGTTACATTGAGTTTTACTGTAAAACGTTATTTTTCCCCTATAAAAAAAGTCGTTTCCCATCAATAATTTTTGCATAGGGTTACTTATTTTGTTGTCCAGAATGCTTGGTTGAAGGCTTCGTGAAGGCTCTATTTACACCGTGTATACAGGGTGTCCCTGGAAGTATGGATCGAATCGAATAAGAGGTAGGGAAGGTCATTATGTTACCAAATTATTTAACCCAGAGAATATCGGTGCAAATGTTCAAAAGTTATGATAAATTTTCGATTATTTCAATCACTTCGCATGGTGCTTGAAGGAAAAATCAAGACTATTAGGGCTATTAATTTAATTTTATTTAGCTTACCAAGTGATCCGAGTCTGTAGTTAATGGTGACGAGCACGATGTCCCGGTCCATGAGATGGCTGGGCCCGGCGAGGTCGCTGCGCCCCGACACGGAGTAGAACCCGCCGGCATGCATGAACACTAGCACGGGCAGCTTGTGACTGTACCAGGAGAACAGGGGAGTTGAGGAGAGGTGACAAAAAACCAAGGTTCAATAGGTATGATAACATCACATAGTAAATATTATAATGCACAGGTGTGTGGGCAAACACAGTTGTACACTTTCTATCCTCATTCTCATAGAACGATAGGATGGTGATCCGACACGACAATGAGTTATGCGCAGTACCAACGAGGTATCATGCCGCCAACTTCCAAACTCCGTGGTGCTATTGAGAAACAAAACTTCCTAATGGAAAAACGCTATAACATCTTTACCCCACTTTGGAATTGAACCTCTAACTCCACGACAAAGGGACAATAATTAGATAAGAAGTTTCTCAATGAGAGTGCAAGGTACTAGGAACTTAGACTTACGTGTTGCCATCAGGGCGGTACACGTTGAGGCGCAGACAATCCTCGTGTACTGGATAGTTTTCGTAGACTGGTTGTGGGCACGCGGGGCCTTCTTGTGTAGCGTCTACCTCGGCGGTGTAGTTCATTATCATCTGCGGTGGCTGTTAGGAGGAAAGATAGATAGGGTTTACATTACAGACAATAAAAATAATAATAGTCTGTCGTTACTCATCCATCAGCCAGATCATCACAAAGAAGTCGAACTCGCGCACGAAGGGTTCCGTACTATTATTAATAAAAACGAGCACAAAAATCACATTCTTGTATGGGAGCTACCTTAAATATTTATTTTAGGTATTCTATGTTTAGTATTGGTTGTTATGGGGGCATCAGAAATACATAATCTGTAGAAATTTCAACTGGCTAACTATCACCGTTCATGAGATACAGCCTGGTGACAGACGGATGAACGGACGGACAGCGAAGTCTCAGTAATAGGCATCCGTTTGACCATATGGGTATGGAACCCTAAAAACCAAAAATAAAAATAAAAAATGGATGGAATGGAATTTACCTGAAACCGCAGCTCCCCTACAGGCGGCTGTGCATACCGGATGCCCCTGAAGGCCTGGACCCTCTTGCCGCGACGAGTCAGCATGAAGGACCCTCGGAAGTGGCCTGATACACTGTGCGCCATCGGATCCGTGGTTGATGGTGGGGTTGATTCTGAATAAAAACCAAATGTTTTAAACGTAACATAATATAACTTCACGCTTGTTATCATGAAGGGGGAGCAGAGGTTTACGTTATGGTACACCCACATAATTGCACCAGTTATGATTAACTTCCATGTAATAGGGTCACAAATCCAGTCTCCGTGACTGCTACTGGTAAATTCTTGATGGGAAAACACAATGTCACTTTGTTCGACCTGGGAATCGAACGCTGGATCTCATGCTCAGTAGTCGCGCTACTGTTGTGACCAACATATCAACGAGGCAGAGGTAATTTGCATCACTTTCAAGCTAGTTTTTAGTTTCACTGTACTAAAACATTACCCCTTTTCTGGGTCAGTCGGGTAAAAGAAATGGAAGACATGCCAACTTATCATTTCATTTTATTGTTATCATAATTAAATAATTATGTATTTCTCAACAAAAGTATTACTCAGTTATTACTTACAATATTTACAAAAACACTCCATAAAGCAATAAAATAGAAAAGATTTGACCATCATTTCCGAAATGTGCACAGTCTCAGATACGTTAGCAAAACAGATCATCACCTGTTCCATTTTGATGATGAGCAGCGCTGACTCCCGCCACCGCCAGCACGGCGCACAGCAACACACACAACTTCATCCTAGCTCAGATGATGAGGCACTGAAGTGTACGACCATCGAACAGGGCTTTTATTGAAGCTGTGAACATGAGGGCAGGTTTATTCTGCTGTAATTTCAATAGAGTAAGTATAGTCATTTTTATCGTTTTCCTTGTCTAGTACAACAAGCTTGAAGCTTGTCTTGAATTGAAAGGAAGTCGTTTGTCTTGCTATGGACAAGTAATGAGGAGGGAACGATTGTGATAAAAAGACTAATGCATTGTGAGGGAGAGCAAGGCCAAAGAAAAGATGGATGGATGGTGTGAGGGATGATATAAAAGAGAAAGGAGTAAATGATGCCATGACGTCTGAAGTGGAGAATGGAATGGAAGAAAACATGTTGCGCCGACCTCAAGTAGAATGAGACGAGGGCAGTTGATGATGATGAGTACAAACAGCTTGTCTATGAAAGGATCATTTGCCTTTTTTCAGCGCAAGCAGCTAAGAAGTGATGTCCGCTATTATACCTAAGCATGGTATACCTTCTATAGACCTACAAGAAAAAAAAATGTTCACAAAAAATTTGTTCGAACATCTAGAGTACATCTATAGTAAACAATAATAAAGAAAGCTAAGCTATACATAAGTGTCACTCACTGGCCCCTGCAATAAATACTGTATTGTAGATGCGTGACTTTCCAACGTTTTGTTTATATGTTCAGAGGAAAACTAAGTAAACAAGGAAAATGTCATTCTGAAATATTTAGTGGGACATAAACAACGATTGCTTGATAGACGTCTTATCTTTTTCTTACTTTTTTTTGGTTATTCTTGTTTATGGTTATATTAATTAAACACATAACATCACGCCTGTTATCCCCAAAAGGTTAGGCTGGTACCCAAAATTTGCCAGTTATGTTTCAGGCATAGGGGGCGAGCCTATTGCCACCAACCGGGCACAAATCCACACTCTGTGGCCGCTACTGAAAAAATCGTGATGTAAAGTCCAATAACACTTTGCGACCTTGGAATCGAACTTAGAACCTCCACTCAGCAACAGCATTTGAAAACACTAGCAACATTAAACTAGCATTTGTTCAATTATTGTTCGTTTATCATTTAAATGCTATAATGTTATCACAAATACTGGTCGTGGTAGCATACAAAATATCTTCTGAGTAGTTTATAAACAAAATAAGCGTGTACTCGTTTGGGTACTCACGTTTGAGGAAAATCGTCGTCAGTAGGGTATTCCCAGCCCGATGAATGTACCTACATGATACTTAAACTACATAAAATGTATTGTATTGTATGACACTTCCTTATGAATGACAAGTCACTGACGTACTGCGGTCAGGTGCGTGTCTTCGTCTGGAATTATTATAACTAGTAGGTATATACAGGGTGTAACGGAAAGGGTATATACTTAAGGGTGTGCTACAGACCATCAAACTAAACATGTTTCTCATCATAAAATGCTTTTCAGCGAAATATTATCTGATGCGCCATACAAAATTGCAATACCTATTCGACGCAAATGTATGGAGCAGCTGATATTTTTTTCGCTATTACGATAGTTGTCCGATGGAGAAACATGTTCAGTTTAATGGTCTGTAGCACATCCTTAAGTATGTATATACCCTTTCCGTTACACTCTGTATGTATAAGTTATTAAGGTTTATTGAGAACTAGATGTGCCCGCGACTTCGTCCACGTGGAATTTAACAAAAAAAATATTTGGTTTATTCAGTTTTTTTTTTCGTTTATTTTAATTATTATTTATATTTCTACAATAAAAGTAGTCTAAGCCTAAGTTACTTCTTATGTCATCAGCTATCTGCCAGTGAAAGTCCCGTCAAAATCAATCAAGCCGTTCCAGTTCGTATGATTTGGCTTTACATGCCGTCAAGAATATGTCTATGGCATGTTGGTTTCCTCACGATATTTTCTTATACGGTGTATGGCTTATCACTTGCGGCGGTATAGTACACCGCCGCAAGTGATAATTATACAACACGCACAATGAATCCCAAATATCAGAAGTGCGTCCTAGGTTCGAACTCGAGACCCATGTGTACTTGGCAGTCCGACGGTCACAACACTGGGCTAAATGCAATTAGCCTATAGTGTTCCCACTGTTGGGATACAGGCCTCCTCCCCGCCAGAGGGAGCGGGCTGTAACACTCATCACGTGGGTCCGGTGTGGGTCGGTGGAGGTCACGTGTCTTCGATCATTATCATCATTCAAGACACGCATCTCTCATTTATCGGATTCATGTGCGTATTGTATAATTATTATCGGTTGCTTCGTTGAAGGAAAACATCGTGAGGAAACCAGCATGCCCGAGATATATCTCTCGATGATATGTAAAGCCAAATCATAGGCTCATGGCTCACACGATATAGAAGAAGGTCGTCATTCTTCTCCCAATATCCCAATTCATTTGGTGTCGGCGCAGCATGTCTTCTTCTTCCACAATTCTCTATTACTCGTCAGCTCATCAGAGGTCACAAATGTCTTCGGTGTTTATTAAATACATTTTATTTAAGTACTTCTGGCTTCTGCGCTGCTCTATTTTTTTATTTAAACATCTTTTTTTTTAAATTAAAATATGTGTAGCTGTACCTGGCATGCAATGCATTGCAATGCACTTTTTCCTACCTACCCTACGATACTCTACCTTACCCACCTACCTACCCTACACTACCCTAGCCTACCTACCCTAATTTGGTGTACGTTCGGAAGTTATACGCGTACATACATTTCGGCGATTATTTTTTTTGTATGTATATAGATATCTAATTATTCCGAATGGAATCTAAAATCTATTCTACGAAAATTGTCATCATGAATATTTTGTCACCAACTCACTTTTATCTTAGTATCAATCTATTCTTGGAATTACATACGTAATTTTAGCTGTAAACAAATATGGTTAGTTGTGCCAACTAGTTCACAGAAAAATAGATACACGTACCCATAGATATACTTACCTTCTGTGGAAATAAAATTCAAAGTCCTGACTGACTGACTGACATATCAACGCACGACCTAAACCGCTGGTCCTAGAGACATGAAATTTGGAGGGAGTATTATATGTGAAGAGTATATCCACTAAGAAAGGGTTTTTCGAAATTCTTCCCCTAAGAGGTTGAAATGGGGGGTTGACCTTTCTGTGAAACTTTTTATTGTCTGGGTCGATTGACTCGAAAAGTACACATACTTTTCAATTAAAATAATGAGACACGTGTATCACATCTAGTTTTCCATCATGTGTGTTTTCATTAGCTCTTTTTATTCGCAACGCGGAAGTAGCTGCCCGCATTTGTCCGCCATTTCCAATCAAACAATTAACTAGACAGTTTTATATCTATTGTTATGTATATCTATTGTTTCAGTTTTTATCATGTGATTCTCAAATTAGTTAGTTATTAATTACGGATTAAGTCTTTGTACTACATCTGATTTAATAAGAAGGTGGGTTGTTGTTGATAATCTACTTTTCTTGTCTGTCAGTTGTGGTTGTCATGAGTTGATGACGCATGAATTGCTTTTGTTTAGTTCTCAAATCAATGGGTCAAAGAAAAAAGCACTAGAGCTAATAATAACTTTACATGTATTTATTTATATAACCTACACGTTGAAGCTCAGGATGTGCCTACGGACGATTCTTGAAATGGAAAATGTAGCCTCTAGCTGAACCGGGTTTTCGTCCCAGCTATCCTGTTCTGGCACAACATAATACCAACTTACTGTAAGAAGGTACATGAAAGAAGGGAAGGTCTTTGATTTGCTGGACTTTGTTCAAAAGATTTCCAAATCTCAGTAGAGGCTCTATGTCTGGTGAATCTTAAAAGTGTCTTCTAACTTTAGGCCCCCAGGTCCAAAAAAATCGTTTTAAGCTGAACTTCTTTTTTTGGACCTGGGGCCCTAAAACGATCATCAGCAGAATCAAAATAGGATAATAACATGAATTATGAACGTTAAATTCTTAAAAAGCCGCGTTTGGGAACAAAACGCGGCTTATAATATGAATTGTCATTTAGTGACCAGTTTTACAAAATGTAACGTAATTCAGATTATTATCCTATTATGATTCTGCTAAAGCAGCAATGTTAGGTCCTCAGATCCTTTTTTCCAGTGTCTGCCTAGCCCATCGACCATGCAATTAAATTGGGAGTTTCGTATTTGTATAGCAACTTTCATAGAGGATGGGTTTTATTGCTTTTGAAAAGTAGCTAGGTGCAGATTTGTGAACAGCGCGATCCATAGTCGGTGATAGAATCTCATTTCGTGTCCACTGGCGTTCACTTATAACAAGCTGGTATCGCTATTTCTTTCCCTCTAATTTCTTAAATGTAATTTTTTTCATATTATCATCAGACACCATGATTTTACCTTGCCAGAGGAAACACTTTGTTAATAAGCCTAAGTGGCACGCGTCAGTTCTTCCAGCTTTAAAAGGTAGTTTAAGATGTTCAAATTGAAAGAGTCGCAAAAAATAATTAATCAGTAACCAGCTGCAGTTAAATCTCTCCAACAGAAATGGCCAGTTAATGTAAAAGACTATTACGGAATAAAATAAACTTACTGAAATAATTTAGTGTCGTCAGTGATTTTTCACACTTCTACTAAGTTTAATAGTTTTCAGGAAAATAACAGTACGTCTACCATGAGTTGTCATAGTTCGATTGCTTGACGTAACTGCAATAGTTGCGTCAATAAGCAAATACTATAGTTAGCTTTTTCAATGTAACCATGAGCTGTGTTGGTGCTTACTACCAAATTCTAAGCAAATGAAGCCCAAACTTGCAGTCGCTGTAGTTTAGTTTACTACACGGTGACGTAGGATAGATAACTTTAGTGACTCATACTGCGCATTTTAGTACCCAACTATCCGCTAGAGGCGCTGTAAAAGTTTTCATACATTTTTTAACTACAGACGCTAGCGAGTATAGATTGTTAAAACTCATGGTAGACGTACAGATATACAAACACAATTTATACTGATCGAAAACAGAAACTCTGCTAGTTTAAAATAAAAACGCCTACAAAGATAAATATTCTGATCAATATCGGTCGGTAAACACATCAGTCACCGGAAAAGCTTGTTTTTCTTCTGTTCCATCTAGTTAGAACATAAACGACGACTATGCGGCCTACAATCACCTTCCATTGACTGATCTACTAGATAGTAGGTACTGTGGCGGTCGCTGCAGGAACTCTATAGAGCTGCAAGTGCAAGTGCAAGTGATCAAGTGAAATTAAAATGTGACAATGACAAGTTAATGGTTCGGGTCGAAGGTCGTAAATGTGATGGCACTTGAGGGTTGTGTCTGTCACGTGAGTGTAGTGATACTGCTGACATTCGAGAAAAATAGGTCGTTATCTTGGGCGTATGTGTGGAGTGGTGACACTTTTAAATATATTTTTTGGCGGTTGAAAGAAGTCGTATGAGCTGTCAGGCCGGCTTGCATTCGTAGAACTTTGATGGCCGATTTTGGTAGTTAGAACTTGAAGCCTGAAATCTGACAACCAATTTTACCAAGATGTGTGGCTTGTAGAGGACAGGTAGACAGTCACAAACTGTATTAAATCAGCATCATTTAGGTTAGACTGAAAGCCAATTCTACATAATCGCTAGTCACAGAAATGAAGATTCATGACATGTATTATATTATTATATTTATAACATAACATCACGCCTGTAATCCCCGAAGAGTTAGGCAGAGGTGTACCTAATAGTATACCCACATTTCACTAACTAGTGAAACTTAAACATACTTAACTATGCTTAAGTCCCATGTAACTGAGGGCGCGCCTTTTGCCATCAACAGGCTACAAATCCAAACTCCGTGGCTGCTGCTGAGAAATTCCTGATGACTTTGCACAACCCGGAATCGAACCCAAGACCTCGTGCTCGGCAGTCGCCCTTGGAATTACTAGACCAGCGAGCAGACAATTTTAGACTTTGATTTCTTATGCACAGCTCTATGTGATGTCCTCTCTCCTCACAGTTTCAATTTCCCGTTGCCTGCATGTCCCGCAAGCAGCAGCACACAGTCAGCGCCGCGAACACTTCCGAACGCGCCGGCCGAACACGACCGCGCCTACAAATTAAAAAAAAAAAACATTTAAAAAGTTACGCCGACCGCACGCAAGCGCGCCATATTGGAAAGTTGTTGTAGAATAGAATATTTTATTTTAAAATAATTTGTTTTTTTATTTGACTTTAGTTTTTAAATGTTCAGGTGAATTGTGCTACTTTCATTTAGTGTTGTGATTTATTTCTACGGGTTCTGCGTTAAATATGGCGCGACCGACGTTAATATTTTTGGTAAGTAAGTCACAATTTAAATTATTATTCTGAAATATGAAATCTTAGAATGTTTACCACAGCTTAGAATAAATTAAAAAAAAATTAGAAACCAAGCTTTAATATATTTTTCAATCTCCTCTTAGAATTAATTTAAAGAATTTAAAGATTCCTCACAGTCTAAAAGAAAATTAAAAGTATCTATTATGACTACACCTACTATGCTCAAGCCGGATGTTCCAAGATCAATTTCCCATCTTGACAACTCGTGTAACGTTTCCATTGACAGTTATTTCAAACCTATTTCAATAACAAATAAATTCTACGAAAGAAACTCAATTTAAATGAGAAATAGCCTCATAAATAATTGCAGACATAGTTACGTGTGCTGCTGAGGTAGAAAGCGACCAGCACAGAGTTGCGATTGGAGAGAAATTGTGCGATTACAAAAGGAGTAAGACAAATAAAATCATTCTACATCTCGGAGCGAAGCGATTGCTGAAAATTGTCTAGATACGCTCTGGTGATAACGTTTCTCTATGATCGTCGTTCAAATTTCAAATCCCTTTGGTGCTTTGTTTTTTTTTATGGCAAGAGAAAGGAGTGTATACCTAGTAGACTAGACTTTATAGGTTCATATCTGGACAAAGTAGTGTGTGCACTCAATGCAATACTGAAAATGCTAAACTCGTCGCCGAGTTCTGGCTCGATTTAATTTAGTTTGCAAAAAATATATTATCATAAGACAAATGCAGTAATAATGACTGTTATAATATAGCTATACAGGATGGAGCCCCTCAAATCAAAATTTTTAATTACCGATGAAAATCTTATGAGTTCAGAATCATGTACCTACTGAGTATGTGTTAACAGTTTTCGTGTCGGTGGTCCACTCTTTATGTATTGTTGTGATAGAATAGCTATTAATAAGACTATTAATAGAAATATACTATTAATCGTAACATTGCAAAACATGTTGAACTCTGATTACAACCTAAGCAAACTACATAAAACCTGAAGTAGCCGATTACATAAACAGTAATTTCGTAACTGTAAAAGACGAACCATGTCACCCTACTGTCCTGCTTATTGATGAGCAAGTTATGGTAATTGCTATCAATTGCGTAGTTGAAGACCATTACATTGCCAAGTAAGAACTGTCTAGATTGAGTCAGAGTAAATTGAGGATCATTAGTCAAGTGTTTGAGCAAGATACATAAACTTCTACTTCGTCTAAAATCGATGGTTAAAATATAAGTTCATTAACTCAATTAACTCCTACATATGGGACATGATCTGGTCTGGAATATTCAGTAAACTTAAAGTCATATGAGATGACAAGTATGTAGGAAGAAGACATGCTGCTCTGACCCCTTAATAGATGATGACGATTCAGTAAACTTAAAGATGGTTTGGAACTAAAATGGTGTCTCCAAAAAATGCTTGACTAACCATTTATTTTATTTATTTTACTATTTATGTACACACAATAGACAACACAGGAAAAAACATTAAATATTAGAGTACAAAGGTACTGCTTATTTCATATGAAATTTCTGCCAGCAGACCTGCGAAAGGAAAAATGAAAAAGAAATGTAGACGATAGTGTGTGAAAGAATAAAAAGAAAAAATGCAAAATTTTAGTACTTACTACCTAACATTGTGAGACAAACGATGCCATATGGTTTCGGCATCCATACTAAGTATATTGATTTGGAACCATTTTAAGGTATGATTGGCTATCTTAACTCTACTGCCACTAGTGGATGGACGATATTTCACGGTTCTCATCGTAACGATTGCATCAAGTTTTTAATTATTAATGATGTTATCTAAGTAACTAATCGATTAATTGAAATTGAGAGCGGTGATAAATTCGATGCTGTAATAGTTAATGCCGAAAATTTTGTAATAACTTCTACTGACTATCAAGAAGTTAAAGTTGTCACAATCATGTAAAAGTCCCGAAACTCCACAGTCAATGAATTGGCAGAAACTTATTCAGCTAAAGCAATACTAGAGACTACTTGACAAGTTTAGTAACAAACACATTCAAGTTTTCTGGATTAGCATCCTTGTAGTCCTTATGATTTCTGCTTTGTGTCTTATGTCTTGTTCCGTTATTTGGACTGTATCTCGACTATTACAACAATATTCACCATCTACGCTTCGGCCAAGTTCGTTGGGTTCACTATTACCTTTCTACATAGAAAGTATGTATTTTGATTTCCCTGTATTTTTGTTATAACATCCTCTTTTCTAAGCCGTATTCTTGATTCAATTTATCTATTACTACAATCTTCAACATCATCGCTTCGGTCAAGCTCGTTTGGTTGTATGTTACTAAATGTAGATCTATTAGCGGTGCGTTTTGACCAGTAATTTAGTAATCATCATCTTCTTTACAAAGTCTTATCCCGTTATCTGTAGTTGCTTGTTGTTTATCCTCCCATGATTCATCTCGACTACGACTATTACTAGAATCTTCGTCATCATCATTATAAAGTATAACCAGTTTCTCCGCCCCAGACCTAAATACTACAAATATTTCAACGGCTTTTGTTTCGCTCGCTGGCGCCACACCAACGGTAAATAACATAAACGTATGTAAATCAGCTGAGTTGTTTTCGAGGACGTTACCACTGCATAAACAAAAACTTTCTCTCTACAATAACTGGTGCAACTCGCTGTCAACGCATCTCGGACTTCACTTCCACTTTTTTGAAATCTGAGGCACTCGAAAAGAGGTTAAGGTTTTTTCCGCATCGGTGATGCACGTAGCAACCATTTTTGTAGAATTGTGGGTATGTAATTTGCTTTACGTGCGTTGATAGCGATTTTGGCGCATAAGGATCTTCTGGTCGAAAATGCTTTGTGGTAATATATTGAAATAACAGTCTAACCAAGGGGTATCGTATTACTGAGTAAGTAGGTAGGTCAAATGGGCAGCTGCTTCATGTAAAATACCAGTATTACACCGCTGAGTATGATTTATGTTCCAAAAAAATACTAGAACGGCTTATCACCAAAAGGCTGTAATTATCTTTTTCCTATTAGACATTAGTAAAATCTGCCATATAACAGTATATGTAATTTCTAAAGTCTTCATTTGCAAAAACATCACTTTTATGTCAAAGCAAAGGTTACGATCACAAAACTAAACGGTTTTGGATTGGAAACCAATGTCCCACTATAAAGAATCTTAGAATGCGAGCGTATTGGATCGATGCTCGATACGCGTCCGATATAGTTCCGTTACTAATGAATATTTTACAGAGTTCTTCGTAGAACCACAGTCCAGTACAATCGCTATACATTGTGCATTGTCTCTGGACTGCCATTGCTCTAAAAACCCACTAAAATCGAGATGATTATTTTCATTCAAGTTACCATTTCGCTAAGCTCTGTTATTTTTATTGTGTGCTACAATTTTTAACGCACGCATACCTACTCTTCAGAAATACCTCACTTTTTCATTTTTTTCATTTTCAAAGGAATGCATGATACCGTTCAAACTATAATTTAATTTGAATATTGGAATGACAAAACACAATCGCTTATTTTTGTCAATAGTTTTTAGTAGTTTTGGTGACTGACCTTTAAATATTTTGGAATCTGTGTCGTGAATTAGCTTATCGATCAATATATCGTCAACCTACCCACACGATTCCAATTTCCGAGGATACGACGAGTCCCGTTAAGCTTTCTCTGGGCACTTATATGGACGACTCCTAAACCGTCGTCAAAGAATTAAGGCCACACTTAAACGGAGATTAATGAGTAAAAGCTATGCTGTGAACGAAGAAAAAAAGACAAAAGACAGGCCATTTCTTACTGTAATTAGTAGAATAGCAAATTAAGGGCATGTTTGTAATTAAGAGGTTATTCTGAATTCGCGGAACCATTTATCATAATGTTCGAGCGAAAATTATAAGAAAAAACGAAGCTAGAAGATAAATTAACCTGTGCCTATAATATACATAGTAGGTGATAAATGGCACGTCACGAGTTAGCGACATCGAAAACTGTTAAAATTTTACATACTAAGTTCATTGCCCGTGAAACTGTAGAAGTTGGTAATAAGGATAAAGTCAACAATGGAACAGCTTTTGCCCATAGTGGCCATTTCGAGACTAAACTTGTCACAATCCGGGATGCTCAACTTGGGGAATTAAAGAGGAACAATATTGACGGCACGCAATGAGTAAGGGACTGTGAGAAAAGAAGGAGATAAACATACACTTTACAAGTGTTATTATACTCGTAGTTTGTAGAGAAGAATAGGAATTGAAGATACCCTTGTATGAGGATAATGAAGCCAAACAAGCTGTTTTTAATATATCCAAAAAAATGCAATAGATGACAATTTTTAATCTATTTGGTGTCTCCCTACATATAGGCCTATTTGGCGCAGCCATTATACACATTATGATACCCTATATATTATCTTTTTATGTTTAGTTAAAATTTAGTTTTTTTTTTTGTTCATTTGTGGCATGTGTCAAATAAATACGTTTTCTTTCTTTCTTCTCACTCTAAAACTCAGCAGGTCCACATACATGGCCTAAATTCCAATGATTTCCCAAAACAAATTAGCTTTCTCTTCTAACCACCAAATCTCGCAGTCAACAAATGAGTTTTTAACCAAAATCTCTCTATTTTCCTTCTCTTCGAACTCACTATCTAATCTATATGAGCGTTTACTTCTTCAAGTTCAGTTCTCTCTTATGTTATATCAGTCATCTATACTGCAGGTATGTCGAATACTTGTCATACGTGTCTCGCTCTACTATCAGTCACTTGTCTCACGTCTCCAGTGGTTAAACTAACGGTCTTTTGTTACAACCTCAACTGGCCTACCTGTCACCTGTCAAGATAGAATGTTATTACACTCTTTACGTATCTTAAAGATGACTATAGTTTTTTTCTCTCGGAAAAACAGAATTACCTAGTCTAGGGACATGTGTGCAAACTGTATTTCTTTTTCTGCCGAATAATTCGAATAAGTATTATTGTTTTATTATACGTCCCAATTGGCTCCACTATATTTCAACTGCCATACATCTCCACTACCTGTTACATGGCATACATCCTCATTGGCTGCATTATCAGTAACCTGTCATACGCCGCGTCTTCAATGTCTCAACAATCAGTTACCTGTCACCCGTCTCTATTGGCTCATCAGTTATCTGTCATACGTCCCTGGCTGCACTTTCTAAAGCAACATGTTGATAATTAGCCGTGACGTCATGAGCACCGCTATGAGTCGTGACCTTCACCCACTGGCCGGCTGCCCGCGGGTCAATGATCGTCACGAGCCGCGCGCGGCTGTGTGGCTGTGGGCATTGCTATATTAAAACGATTTGTGGTCGCATTCCTTTGGAGTTGATTAATATGATTAGAGATTGCTTTTTGAACCAAGATCTTGGTTATTGTAATCTTTAGCATTGCTAGTTACTGCATGAAGGGCTGTGCAGTAAATTGCGTTTATTAATCAATTTATGAATCTTTGGCCCGTGCCATCACTCTTTACAGTCAGAAATTACGCCACGGGAACGTTTTAGATATCGTCTATGACACTCGGGGATATTGTAGCTTCCCATTAGTGAAAGACTTTTTGAAATCGTATCAATGGTTCCGAAGAATCCCCCTACATAGAAAACTTGCAAACTTCGCTTCTTTCTCATATTAGTGTGGATTCGTGTTCGTATTATTTTGGAGATGATTGTCATTAGAGATAGCTGTTGACCTGGGATCTTGAGTATTGTGGTCGTCTTCATCGTAAAAGTAAAGACTGTGCAGTAAATTACGTTAGCTCGTAAAATCATGAATCGTCATTCATATTTGTTGTTAATGCTGTTCACAGGTTCACACGTTTAAATGCATTTGAGGTCCGAGTAGGTTTCTGTAGTACTTTCTGATTAGGGTCATCTTCGACGACGTCGATATACGATCGACGACTACAACCTTTGTTAAAAAAATCTATTTGTTACACTTTCTTATTTACTTAACTGACTATATTTCATGTTAAAGGTTTTCTATACTTAACTACTTCTTAATGTTGTGTGCATCAAGCTTGGATTTGTTTCTTTTTTACAAATAAACAGCAGTTTAGTACTAATCAAACGTATTCACCGTATTAGTATTCATCAGCACTTCTCTGTGTGCGCATTCCGTAGAGCTTGACGTTTTGAATAGAGAATAATATTGGTCTTGATTCTTGTCCTATAGGCTTACTTTAGTTTTGAATACATTATTGGCTGGCTGGCGCTCCTTTGTTATTATAATTATTACGAAATATTCTTTTGTGTTTGTTTGCTTTTAAATACTCAAATATGATCGAAGTTCTGGGGACAAGAAACGGGATTGACACAAGCTTTTCGGTATCTAATGTCAATTTGGGTTTTCTATTAACGTAATTGCGAATAGAATGCTACTTTGCCTTCTTGAAGTCTATTTTTGATCCGAAATAGATTGTTAGGAAAAGTTTGTAGCCTAAATTCCAAATAACTTTGATACCCGTTAAAATAACAACACGGAAATATTTTTTTACTCACAACAATTTGGCTTTAGCTGATTCACTTTTTCTTCTCAAGAGAAAGTAGTATCAAAAGTGGTGTTGGCGTCATCTGGTTCAATGTTCAGCTGCAATAAAAAAAATGATCGTAAATATCTATTGGAATTGTCTCTTCGGTGGTAGTGGAATTTAGTTTCTTTTTTTCAACGTACAGCTTACGGAGGTGCATTTTTTAGAGAGTTAATAGCAAACACTTCTTTGTTGGGTACCGAATCCGCCAAGACAATACAAGTACTGATTCAGAACGAAAAAGATCGAGTCAGCCGACTAATCACTACAATATTTTCGTAGGTCTATGCGCTTGCGACCAGAAAGTGCTTCAGCTGATCATTAGTTCGTTTCCCGTTTAGTGTTTAGTGTGTTTTCCATCAGGGAATTCCTCAGTTGCAGGATATGTGCCCGGTTGATGGCAATACGCGCAACACTTAAAAATAACTAGCGAAAGTGTGTGTACTGTAGGTATACCTGTCCTAACCTTTCGGTGATTAATGACGTACTAAATGTTATTTGTAAATAATTTCAGCATAAACAATCTAAGATCTGCCCTGCAACTGACTATGCTACGAGCCCAGAACAACAACTAGTAGTCAGTAAACAGATACCTAAATACTTGTATCTATGACGTCAGTATGTGAGAGTACCGTTAACGGAGGTGCGTGTGACCTTCACCCAGTTCGAGCGACCGCGGGATCAGCGACCTGGCCCGCGCTGTCCACTGATCAATGTCCGCTACATACAGCAGCTAGAACAGTAGTCGAATAAGACTTTCATCTTTACATGACACTTAATCAAGACTGCAACTTTGGAGGACTGACGAAACGCCACTATTCAAGTGGCCACTTACTTGACCCAAGTATTCTTTTAGACTTAGAATAGAATAGAGTACAGTAATATTTATTTGCTTAAATCACTGTTTTGTTTTTATTGCTGTATTGCTTTTTCACCGTAGGACTTCTTACTTCGTGTTCTTTAACAGCCATAACAATGAAGATTCGGGCCTTGCCTCCAGCTCTCCGACTTTTATGTTAGCCTATACTTCCATAACATTTCAAATCTTGTTCTTTTGATATTCTAAGATTCGTTTGTTCAGTATTATGTGGGTCTTTGCATGTTTCTGTATCGTGGCCTTCACTGACCTAGTTGAGAACATGATTGTATCAAGGATGCGTTCTGCATGCATTTGTTTTGACGTATATACACATTTCCTACACACTGTACTGTATAGTCAAGTTTGAATTGATATAATGAAGCCTCATTTCGTCGGTTAGCAAGAGGATGCTACTACTCTTATAATGCTGATAATGTGTTTGCTGCTTACCAACGATATTTGAGAATAAGTAGTTACCTACTTATGATAGATTTACAACGCGACCAAAATCGCAATCTGCTTGCAAATGTAAACAGGCTTCTTCGTCTAGTTGAAATATAACGTTTTAAATTCGGCAAACTTGTAATTTTACTTCAAGGTGTCTTCTAGCTTCTGGTAACCTCTCTATTGTCCTAAATGTTTTTGCTGGCGACCGTTTTTTACCAACGTGTTTTCCAAGAGTGGTTATAACGGTTTGACTTCTCCAAATCAACAGTGCGTGATATGAATCACTCTCTCTAGTGTCATCTTCACAGATGTTCACTTAATTATACATAACAAGCCACCTACTGATTACAGCATTGTGTTAACTCTTTATCTAGATAATGCCACATAACACTACTTACATACATAATTACATATCGTGTATGTGAAAATTCGCAGTTATACAACAATGATGACTTGGTACCGGAGGAGTGTCATTTAAATCTGTGATTAGTTAAATCATCTGTCATAGCAGTTGCAGTAAGCGAGATTGTGTAAGACTCACCATTATAGAATGTCATGACAGGACCCAGATCCGAGCTCCAAGCTCCAGTTAGTATTAGAACAAACGCATATTGTTTTGCATTTTCTTTATTAGGTTTACTCATCATCATCGTCCGCAGCCCGATTCACCGAGTGATGGGTATACGCCTTTCTTTGTTTCTGCCCATTCAGGTAAGTTGTGCCAGCCTCATACATCATAACATAACTGAACACCAACTTTAATCCCAAAAGGGCTAGCCACAGGTATATCTTATGTTGGGTAAATCCACATTTCGCCAGTTATGTTTAAGTCCCATTTAATAGGGGGCGAGCCCATTGCCATCAACCGATTACAAATCCAGACTCAGTGACTGCTACTGAGAAATTATTGATGGTAAACCCATACGTGCTTGACCCGGGAATCAAACCCCGGACCTCATGCTGAGCATCCGCGATTACTACCACTAGACTAACGAGGCAGTCCCGTAGTTCACACTCTTTAACAAAACAGTACTATACAAAAATACGCATAGGGTGTAAGATCCGGCTGTCGCGGGTCGGGTGTCGCGCTCTGGTTGCGCCGTAACGGCACCACATCGGCGCGTGCGCAGACGGTAACGTTACGCTTAACGTTACTGCGAGAGGCACATGTGTACGTGGCTTGGCAGGCAGGTGTGAAGTATGACGCTCCGGTGATAACAGGAAGACAAATAAATAATTATGTAGATTAGCACTGCCACTTGTAGTGGTATTCAGTGGCAGAATAGCATTGAAAAATTTATGTTGTCTCTTTCAGAAATTGTAGGGCAAATAAAATCAATAATCATCCACGCAACAAAGAAAAATTTATAAAATAAAATTATCTCTTTTTCCCATGGTCCTAGGCAGAAAATATAGAACACGAGCTAAAATAAACGTGGACCAAATGAAAGTATGTAAGTAGTACTACGTTAAAAAGACATGATGGCAACAAAGTAGAAAAATATAATAAAACTAGATACTTTAGTAGTTTAAGTAGTATAGGCGATCAACAAAGCTATCGCAAAAGGGTAGAAAAGAATTCTAAAGACATGTTATGGTAACTGAAATCGTTTAGCCGAAGATGATAATTACGATAGAGATCATTATTAAATGTCAGATAAATAAAATGCAATACGTATCAGATAACAACAGATATAAGTACCAATTAAACACTCATAAACTATTAAAGCAGCTTAAAACCTCATTTATAAGAAAAAATTCAAGAAACTCACGACGCATGAAAGTGCAATTTAGTGGCGACGAGTAAAATATGTGTGTCACCACAATATAATATCGTGCTGTGATAATGAAAGGGAACCAGCTGTGCGACAGGCGTCAGGCTTCCACGATGAAAGTGATTATTTTATAGCAGGGTTGCACTTATAGAAGCAACCAGAATAATGTAAGTACCAGAAATATTACAATATAAAGAAGGAAAAAGTATTTATTAGTCTCGCACTGGACAACACAAAATGGTTAAATTATATAAAAAAGTAAACCTAATAAAAAAATAAGACAAACAAAATATCAGCATGGTTCTGATTTCTGTAACATTTATAAAAGTCACAGCGCTGGTATTCTGATAAGGCCCAAACAAAGTGATGCCACGGTCAGATCTAAATAAAAATTATAATCATTATCTAATATATGACATGAATTCATGACGCGTCCATCGAAACTTGCTCGTTGTTCTCCATAGACGATTTGGGAAGGGATTCGAGTAACTGACCGATTCTTTAACATTTAGAAGTGCATAGATATGGTTTCATTATACTAAATTCCTTGACTTTAAGTTTGCACTTTGTCTACAAGTAGTATGGATGCCGATCATCCTCGTCATCCTCTTGTCCTTTATTCTTATAGATTTTTTGTTGATAGAACACGTCTGATTTTTGGATGCATCTTTATTGGCGGTCATCTAAGCATTTGAACCCTTTCTAGCTTTATTAGCATTCACACAACCTACCCATGGCCTTTTTCTCCTAAATGCGGTACTGCTTTTCCTAATAGCAGATTTTCTTAAAAAGATTCATTCGATGAACCTGTAGTATGATAAGTTAAGAAATTCATCAAAACGATGCAGGGATAGTGTGAACAATAACAAGTAAACTAACCACAAAAAAGTGTCAAAAGAAAACCTTAGTCCATGAATGGCAGAGCAACGTAATTCAAACCACGGTTGGCAACCCTCGCTAATGACCACCTAAAGATGACATGAATACGAAACCAAATACACACCAATATCACCCTTATACCTAAGACATAAGAGCCATGATAGCCCAAACTGGTGCTATAATTACATGGGAGTCTTCACCTAAAGATGACACAAATATCTGAGATCGCGATCATGCTAAATTAAACTTTAATACTTTGGAATACGACATGGTGCTAGGAGGCAGATATAATGATGTGGTTGCCGACAACCGCGGGTAAATACGTGTGACAGTTATGAGCCAACAGCTGGTGCTGTCGCAAGCTCCATCTTTACAGTTATCTGACTATGTAGGTTTGATGACAGGATCGCTTATACTTTTGAGGCTGAGGAGATTTTTGTTATATTTCAGAAGGAAACAGTGCGTGGAACATTGATGAGGTCTTTCTTGGTAGTTGTCAAGTTTCTAACTAAGCTGATAATGGGGAAGTTAACTATGAAACGAATGACGCTAGCATAGCTAGTTCTAATCATCGTCATTAAATTAGCCAAGAAAATGAGTAGTACTATCGATACGAAAGAAGAAGAAGATAATCGTCATTGGTTAAATGTCCTATTATGCCTCATAATACCTCCTACATTATTGACCATATTGGAACTAGCTATGATCAAGCTATCCACAATAAACTTTTAAGGCCTGCTCCATTGCTCGAACGTCGTTATGATTATTGTCAATACTGCTACAATTTCTTGTTCTTCCAAAATTTCTTGTTCTTCCAGATTTGGGCTTTGAATATTTATAGAATAAGGTAATATTAACCTTGTCAATGCTGATCCCATTTTTTTTGTCTTCTATCATGTTCGGTGAAATGATGAAATGAAATGATGTTTATTTGCAAAAAGGTTTTTACAAACAAAAGTTCTGAACCGACTCATTATAGATTTGGCAAAAATCAGATTTGCCATCCAGCGTGGCTCTGATGCCAAACTTCTGACTATTTTTATCGTCCACAGCTATGAAGACGAATCTTTTGCTATCGACAAACCTAGAAGAAGCAACATTGTCCTCAGTATTTCCCCACTTTCTTAGAAATCATTCTAGACTAGTATTGTAATTAAAAACATTTCACTTGTCTATAATAACTTCTATACTTTCCAGTTTCACTTAGAAATTATCAAGTTTAGCCACACGTAGTCACGGCTAGAGTTTTATTGCTTATGAAATACTTTTATAAGAGATCTTAATTAGTTAGGTGTGGTAGCATTCGAATAATCTCCATTTAAGTAAATTGCTTTTTCTACTTTTTCTGTTTATACAGGGTGTAACGGAAAGGGTATATACATCCTTAAGGGTGTGCTACAGACCATCAAACTGAACATGTTTCTCATCATAAAAATTTTTTTGCAGCAAAAAAAAAATATCAGCTGCCTATACATTTGGGTCGAATAGGTATTGCAATTTTCTATGGGGCCGCAGATATTTTTTTTGCTGCAAAAAATTTTTTATGATGAGAAACATGTTCAGTTTGATGGTCTGTAGCACACCCTTAAGGATGTATATACCCTTTCCGTTACACCCTGTATATATTATACTTTTGTATTAAATTTTACCTACCCCAAAGACATTTATTTAAATCTAAATATTTATTATGTTTATACACCCTGTAAACCTCATCACGAAGCCGTTAACCAAGCATTCTGTACATGAAACTAAGTAACTTTACGCAAAAATTATTGCTGGGAAACGACTTCAGACGACTTCGGGGGGTGCATAATCATATTTTGTGGTAGAACTCAATGTAACGCACTCAAAACATTATGCTGATGGACGGATTGAATAGTACGGGGGTCGTGGAGGTGTTTAAAGTAAAAATCTTACATTAAAAACTTGTATTTAAAAAAATACTTCTCAAAAAGTTGGAACTTTGACCCCTAATATCTCCGTAACTAGAAGGTTCCCAGGTATGGTGTAGAACAAAAAAATGATCGCAATGACAGGGAGAACCAGTGCCTTTCGGCTTCGTTAAGAGGTGTTTTACACCCTTTATACTTATCATTATCTTTATCATTTATTCAGAATCAGACATGTAATGGCCGATGGAATTAATTGCCATAAGGAAAGATGACAAACTTCTAAATAATCTTTCATAATTCAGATCAGGTAAACACACACACACACTGGTCACAAATTACTGGCTCAGGCTGGTGAATATCTCAAAGTGAAGTTACGTTTAATTTTATCTTGTAGAAGACACTTACAGTTTGTCATGTTCATTTAAATTTCTACTAACTAATTTCTCTTCACTGGCTGTAACTTAACAAGCTTAAAATTAATGTTTTCACATTCAACCTTGTCTACAGCAAATTACAGAAAATTATATTTCCAAGAATCGGCGATAGAAACTACCAAATAGAAACTTGAAATAACAGCAGTTATTACTTATATTAATTTGACACCATTACCGATGGAATAGATGGTAGAATAATAACTGTAGGAAGCTCATACGTCGGGTGTGAGCACGAAGCGCGGATAAGTAGTAATAAAATAATTTCGGAGGTTAACTATAAGCCAAGAAATAAGAAACGATGAAAACTATGTTGATAACACCATTAAGCGAGGTATTACAGTGATGATCTGACTGAAAACTGAAGTTTAGGGAGGTTATGTCAATCATATGACAAGTTCATGTGACAAATGTCATAGGGCAATTGACATACATGGTAGAAAAGTCAAATATGCATTTGATTTACATAAACCACCGGAAAACTTATAACAATCCTATTGGAAGTCGTTAGAATAAAACAAAAACTCTTGAAAAGCGATTTTCACTTGTCCCGGTCCTCTGAACTAACTATAAGTATGTATAGTTAAGTGTTACTTGAGGGCAATATTGACAATGATTCGGAAGTTTCCTTAGGAACATCAACAGGTCCTACTGTACGTACATTGGTCGGGTAGTTGCAGGGTGGTCAGAAACCCGAAAGTCTGAGAATCAGTCTCGCCAAGTGGTATGGATACTTTGAAACGAGAAGTGGGTTGTGGAGGTCGGATAGGCAGAAGGTCCTTGTAAAATACTGGTGTTGAGCTGCATCCACATAGACGGGAACCTGACTTCAACATTGCTGGAAAAGGCTAAGCAGATGTTGGTGAATGATACCTTCTGTACACACTGCAACACATCAAGCTATGCATATGCAGTTTAACTTCAATTCGCTTTGTATGAGCTTCCAGCACAATGTGAGATCAGCGTATACTGGTTTGTCTTGGTTGGTCAACGTGCGTACTAGCAACAAGTTGTGCACTATGCTCAGCGGTGTTATACAAGTGTATCGCTGGCGAGGTATGCGGGTCGGCGCGTTAACGGTTCGGTTCAGTCGCGACCACATGCGAGGTCATGGCAAGTCGAGCAGTTCACGATGGTTGTTGAGATGTTCTAGTAGTTATAATTATTATTATAAGTGGAGGAATGAGTCAGGTCTTCATTAATGTAGAGATGTTAAACTTCAGACAAACTGAACTGTTTGTAGACCGGCTGCGGTCCGCACGAGGTTGCAAAACAACACCTTGTATACACGGTGGAAGGAACACACTCGCTAAAACGTTTACCGCGTATTCAGTTCTTACATAATTCTTTATCCACCCACCGAGAAGTTTGCCATCGGTAATTTAAAAAAAATAGTTGCCATACATTTTGGCCCTGTAGGTATTGCAGATTGTAGGAAGTAGCTTTTTTAATAACTGACCTAAAAATGTATGTGATGGGTTCATAATGATGTACTGAATACATGTAACCGTTTTAGCGTCGCGTTCACACTTTCACCTAGTACAATTATTCTGACTTCGGTACATTTATTTTGAGGTGTCCGTGCTCCTTGGCACTTTTCAGTCGCACTTAATGTGTGAAACATTAAGTGCGACTGAAAAGTGCCAAGGAGCACGGACACCTCAAAGCGTAAGGAAGTTTGAACGTTGAATACTCTTGTTGAGAGATAGGTTCCATGCGGGAAATGTTTTGACTCGAAACACTTTCAATACTCGTTGTACAGTGGCATTAAGTTTCGGCAGTTCAATACGACTCCGCTACTAAATGTCGACGTATGTTAGTTCTAAAGTACAAGATCTCGATGCGTACATCGAATTGGCGTACCAATTCGAAAGTTCACTGGAGCGAAGTATGCAAGGCCGACGTATCGTTAGTTAGAAAGCATACGAGTGCGATGTTAATTTACTTATATTTCCCTAAAAAGCATAGTCGACGTAGCCCGGCTACGCGGGGCTCCTATTTCTGTCTGCAGGGTTTACAGTAACCTTCGAACCTAACCTGTCCGAGTCGGGGTGCCCCAATTGCTAAAGAGCGAGCGAATTTATTTTTACACGCATTTAATTTTATTGTTGCTCGTAACAGGCTTATTTCGAACTGGCGTACATCGCACTCGTATACTGTCTAACTAACGATACGTCGGCCTTGCATACTTCGCTCCAGTGAACTTTCGAACTGGCGTACATCGAGATCCTGTACTTTAGAACTAACATACGTCGACATTTCTAACTTCGACATTCAGTAGCGGAGTGGTTCAATACTCCCTACAAAAGACATAAACGGGCGCCATACGTAAGTACATACATTTTCATAGCTGAGAATTTCAACAAAGAATCTCCTCTTTTTGAGAAGGAGAGTTTTTCTTCGGCATCATTGACATAAGTAAAAACTTATCTATACTATAATCTAATACATAAAAATATCGTGTTTTTTTTTTATTTATTTATTCAGTAGTACACATACATTTCGTTTGAGATGGTGCCAACATAAACTCATTCGAGTTTTACCGTGCACCGAGTGTCACAGTGTTTGTTAACGAACTCCTCCGAAACGACTAGACCGATTTTTATGTTTTGTATACAAGGTGTTGTTTTGCATCCTAGTCAAATTAAAGGAGGTAATTATGCAAATGATTCTCGTCCCGAATCAATAGGGGTGCAGACTGGGTAAAGAAAACGACATTCTATTTTGTCCGTCAGACAGGTAATACAAAAATATTAGATACGTATTTTTTGTTTAATCAAAATATCAAAAAATTACTTAGTTAAAACTCATTAAAGTTGGAGAGTGGAGGCTTACTACGTCACAAGTAGGTATAAAACTTACCTACATGTGACGTCATGCGCCATTTCAACTCAATATATCTCTGTAATTTTATGACCACGTGAAAAAAGAAAAAATACGTGTCCAATACTTTTCAATAAACTACCCGACGGACAAAGAAAAAAAATGTGATCACCCCTATTATAAAATGGGTAGGAAATTTTTCTTATTTACGGAAATCGGTAAGTGTGAACCACCCGTGTTAAAAAATGCAGGCCGTCTGATTCTCGCCCTATAACCTCGCTTTCACAAATACAAACATTACATTCTGAAATACTAACAAACATAAACAAACCAAAAAATCAATGTTTATTAATAATTAACTAGGAGCCGTAATTTTGATTGATTATTTATGTCTTGTGTGACAACCTCCTGAATTTTGACAAGGATGCAAAACAACACCTTGTATTTGGTGAAAAATGTTGCAAAAAATGGAGTTACTTGGGTCAGGCTGATAAATTAATAAGACAGTCTAGATTCAGTAACCCGTCTTGAGCCAGAGTGGTGATCCATGCTCGTGCCTCCTCTATAATTATGAGAATATGCATTTACCCAATAGTGGGACAAAGTACAAAAAAAAACTACAAATGCACCAAACAACACAGCTCAGCCAACGAAAATTCTCTGAACATTCACCCAAATACTACAAATCACAAATAAATAAAAAGTATCAACCTATTTACTCAGAATTCCAAATTAGGCGCGCGCCACACTTACGCATGCCGCTCACGTCACGCGTCACGCGTCAACAATGCGACATTGTCCGCGAACTGGCGGCCAGTGTGCCACACACAGAAGTGGGGCAGTGGCGCGTGGCGCGGCCGCGGCCGGCTCTAGATTATCGCGGGATCGCGTCTGTGTGCCGAATGCCTAAGCGACGGCGACGGTAGCGATTTGGCTTCGAAACATATTCTTTTGGAAAAACCACTTTAATGGCCACACATACTTTTTAGTTTATACTGAAAATTCGAACATGTTTTATGAAATGTAAATAATAATAGTAAAAAAAAAACAATTTATACTAGCATCATTTTCCCAAATTTTTGAGGGCCGGCTAAGTTTCTTCTTGTGGCTCACGACATACCACTTACCAGCACACAGTCAAATATATTTTTTTACTATTATGAATACAGAAATTAAAACGGTCGAGTTTCTTGCCCGTTCTTCTTCATACGAAACTACCCTGGCGAATTATATTTCCTTTGTTTTAAAGTTAGATGTTCAAAAGTGTACTTATTGAAATAAATTGTTTGACTTTGGTCTTTGACCAGCACAGTGTTGATATTCGTTTATATTAATACGTCAGCAAGCTAAGTAAGTACCTACTGTAATACTAACTTAGGTCCTGGTACAAATAGCTAGGGAGATTAGATATACAGGGCTGAGATTGGAATTGGTAGCCGTAAAAGGAGAAATGGCTAGAGATTAATTAAATAAGATTTACGATAGCTGTAAAAGGGTAGCACAGTTTCAAACTTGCTGTAGGGTAATTAATAAGTAGGTAAAGCTTCTGATAAGATCATCAGTGGCAATGGTGAAAGAAAGCTGGTATTATAAAGAACAGTTTATTTGATCGCCAAAATGAACAAGAGTGGTGCTGGTGATAATTTCTTCTTGGTATATGAAGGGTTCCTTGACAAGCAGAGTGTACCTAGGGGCGTCTCTCCAAAATATTTGGCCCTTAGCAAGATACTGGCGGGGCAGAAGGTACTGGCGGGGCAGAAGGTACTGGCGGGGCAGTAGATACTGGCAGGGCAGAAGGTACTGGCGGGACAGAAGGTACTGGCGGGACAGAATATACTGGCGGGGCTGACGATACTGGCGGGGCAGAAGATACTGGCGGGGCAGACTGCTCAAGTAGTATTAATGGTAGTATATTTATCCGTGGTGGTAGGCAACTGAGCTTACCCCAGTTGTAAACGTCCTCTTGTGCCTATCGGCCTTGTTTCGTTCTGTCTCCTGCTGATATGGTGGCAAGGCCTGCTGATATTGGAATTATGTTTTTCCTACTCTCCGCTGATATTCCGTTGCGGCAACCAAGACAGTAAAATTCTTTCTCACCTCGTCGAGCATCATTGTCTCGGTGCTGATCGAGTGGTTGCCACTGTTGATCCAAGCGTTCACGAGTTACAGCGGTTTGGGAACAGTGTGGCTTGCTCAAGAAGAAATGGATATACCATGACTATCATGATCCAGCCCAGCTCCAGCCCTCATTCTATCTCATTTGCAGTTGCCGCAGCGCCTTAGCCTTACTTCTTATCAGCTCATTTTCTCAATATGCACGACTTTCGTAGACTTAGGCAGAGAACGTGGTTGCTAATATGAACGCATCAAATATTATCAGCTTTCATAGGTGCAGAGTTATATAGAACCATCTTTCCATTTCTTACCATCGTTTTTGTTCGGTGCGCCGTACCAATCCCGTGGCCTTAGCTCCTCATCCATCTATGTTTAGTTTCATGTTTCTCAAGTTGATTACTGTTAAGATCTAGAATGTCTGTCTGTTCCACTTTCGTCTTCACGCGGCGTGCGGGGTGAATGTCCCTGTTCTGTACCACGCAGACCAGAACCACCGTTAAACGCGCGTAAACCTTAATTTTTGTACGCATGAAATATACCATAACAAGATAATTTGGCCAACATATTTTAAAGTTATTACTGTGAGTAAAGTTAGAGATGTGAAAGTGTTTAAATAAACAAAACACCTAATACTTTTATATCCCAGCAATTCAAAATTAGATGACTATAAAAAAAAATTGCACTAAAATATTCGTCCACAACTTTAGACTGCCGACCGGTACATTCCCTCTCTCAGAAAGGAGGCCCATGGGACCTGTGTCCCAGCAATGTGAACCTTATAGCCTGGTTAATAATCTGGCCAAACCTCCTCTACCCATCCCAAATATAATGCCAGTGTGTAGTGGAGCTTCTCTGCAGGATATGCCCCACCGCCTTTCTTGCACAACCAGGATTTAAAAGAAGCTCGTCAAACAAAAAGGAAAAATAAAAATAATTTTATGTGACATAGGCCTACCTGGGCACTTATAAAACGTCGACAAAAGGTGCATGGTTCGGGTTGGTCGTTTCCTATGGAGAAGAACCGGCAAGAAACTCCATGGTTACTTTTTTAAAATAATAAAATATTTTTATGTTACGTACTTAAGTATGGGAGGACATCGTAGGCCCGACAATAAATTGTTGCTGACTGCAAAACGTAGAACAAGATAAAAAGTTACCAAGGATCTAGGAATCTATAAGGCCTACAATGTCCACACATTCACAAACAATCTATAAAAAAAAGACTTTACAAAAAAAAGGTAGTAGTCTGTAGCATCTTCTAAATCCTGGCTACCATTTGGTTGAATATAATTTGAGCCCATGGACAATCAAAGAAGAAGTAGGGAAGTGGCCTATGTCCCAGCTGTAGGATCATTGCTGAGTGATTTTGCTTATGCACTGAACATGAACCCGTATACCATATTGTTAAAGATTTATGGCTATCGCATAGTAACGCATGGTCTACCGTTAGTGAGCTGGCGTGACGAGCGTACATTAAAAACACAAATAGATTCCCATGACACTTGTCGTGAAGTAGTTATCGTTGCGTGCAAGGTGTATCATCACATGTATTAGTGCTCCAAGTTGAGATGATCAAATCTAGGGTTCTACATGATATGTTTTCTTTATGGGAAATTGATTAAACTTCGTGGTAATAATATTGTTTACCAAAAAAAGTAAAAAGCCGTAATAGAATTTTCTCCTGCACCTACCCATTTTAATTGGGGTCGGCAGCCAAAATAACATTTTCTAAAATACCAATCAACGCTAACTCAATTCAAAACCCAGTGTGTTTACGTAAGTTTTACGTTAGACCCTCATACCCTGTTGAAAAGGGAGAATTATCTAACCAGATGCGTGCTGCGTCTAGTGGGGTACTGCCCGATTTTAGTTCTCTATTTGCGTCATAAAAGGTGCTGCAGTATTTTTCGTATAGTGCCGCCACACGATTAATTCCGCAAACGATGGAGCTCTTATAGACAGGTATACATGTAGGTACTGTGTCTGTAATGCCACGTTACAGATCTAATGGGCACTAAGTTCAAAGCTAGCACCATTGAGATTGCCATCGATACTTGTAGGACATGCTTATCTACATCCTAAACAGCTTTTGTTCCCAGTGCAATCGCGAGTCATCGTGAAACTGATCACTCTCATCAATTCTAAAAAAATCCTTCTTCTCTCTTCAGATCCTGTGCATCACCACAAGGCTGGTGCTGCCGGAACCAACATCGCCCTCCACGGAAACGACAGCAGAGCCTCGTGACGAAGCCCTGGGGGACACCGAGGAGCCTCCAGAGGGGTATTACGCATTTGTGGAATCGCCTAACGCCACGCCTCCCAGGTGAGACCAAGAGATTGTTTGACTAAAAGCACAGTTAGAAGGATTCATCCGGAATAACGCAGCGGCTTTTTAATCTAGCTACCTACAACATAGTTGTTGAAATGTGAGTGTAAGGGCCGCTGCCTGAACTTTTGGGAATGCAGAACTGATGTTTGGTGAACAATCTAAATGGTATAATGCGTTCTTTTCAAGTGACAGTTGACGGATAGAGGTCGTTGATGTTCCTATTGTTATTTGAATTGAGAGACTGTCATGTCATGATTCATGAGATGTCATAGGATTGGATATCATAGGTAGGTAACAGTACGGGTGACAGAGACGACTGGTGACGCGGGCCCTAAAACTCCAAACTTTGCTACGAACTCGATATGCCGCGTTAGCGACCACGTTATTGCTTACATGAGCAGTTCTCAGTTGTGAGAGAGTGTTTGTCGTCGACATTAGCGACAAGGTTAATGAGACTATTACTATGGAGCATATATAGGTACATACTTGGCGTGGACCATGACTCTATTGCCCAATGTTACTCAATTTCCTGTGCCTAACTCGAGGTTCTGAAGTCTGAGGAGAACTAAATTCTAGACTTATGTGGTTACACTGTGCGTGTGGTCATAAGGAGATACCCGTCAACGATTAATCGACAGCATATTTTGTATTGGAGGCCGTCGATCGGTCTGTTTGTGGCGTTACCTTAAGTCCTTTCGTCATGCGGCTTCTCCTAAGTATCCCGAATTCCCTCGGTCTATCAACAACCAGATGAAGTTCGTAAGAATCCCTTGAACGGGAAACTCAAGACCGGTCGCTAAGGAAAACCAGAAATAGTTCCTGGTGAATTATTTTGATCATTAAATTCTTACGTTATTAAGAGGGGACTTTAGCCCCGAGGAATTTGAAGAATAGGTATTTGAAGAAACTATTTCCGTCGCGCTGCGCCCAACCAAGCCCCCGTAAAGAGCGAAAGGGACAACTGCAGCTCAGGCTGATTTTACCTATAAAAATCTTGACCAAAAGACGTTTTGTATTCCGCTGTTTTCTTCTTCAAAACTAAACTGATCTAAATAATTCTTATATCAAAATTTAGAGGAAAAGTATATCCATGCTGCGAACATGGCGGTAAAAACGGGCTTTTTTTGGGGATTTGGACTGTCATAGTTCTTTTAGTGACTATCTTTTGAAAAAAAAAGGAAATGACAGGGGCATGTATTAATAAGACCTAGTTTTTTTTTTAAGAGATTTTTTTTTGCTCTAGACGCATTATCCACGAAGAACACAGCGGAATACGTTTGTCAAAGTCAAAGTCAAAGCATTTATTTCAATTAGACCATTACAGGCACTTTTGAAAGTCGAAAAACAAAATAAAACGCGAAGCTATAGTCCCAGTCACAAGGCATAATAACTTGTGAAAGTAGGTACTGTAGTTGCCCATTCCGTAGCGTAGATCTCTATGGGGAAGAATGGGCAAGAAACTCCATGGACACTCTTTTAAATCAAAATATGTTACAAAATCTTGGTTACATCATTCATGTTAAGAATTACAAATATGTGAGAATGTAGAAATACGGGCAGGTTAAGAGCATCCAGAGTATTAAAAGATTAAATCAGTAGTAAAAAATAAACCGTGGCAGCTAAGAGATGACCAGTCACAACTGACAGCGCCCGTTCACGAACATGACGCATGTATCAGCCATCATTGTATGGAGAAAGGCCCACTAGAGTCCCCTCTGAATGGTTTAATCAGTGATAGCCTTGTGGTGTGACCGTCGGACTACCAACGTATAGCTCTCAAGTTCGAACACAAGACACGCATCTCTGATTTATCTAATTCATGTGCGTATTTTATAACAATCACTTGCTTCGGTGAAGTAATATATCATGAGGACACCAACATGCCTGGGAGATATTTATCGACGGCATTTTAAACCAATAAGTCAGAGGCGCATGGGCATTGGGCGGTATAAAAACTCCGGCACCAGGTTAGGCAAACCTAGCCACGCGATAAAGAAAAAAGGTTTAAGATGGGAAACCCGTACAACTTTTACCTTCGCGTAGTTTATACTAGCTTATGCCCACGGTTTCGATCGGTAATTGTCCCACGGGATCGTACTCCCGGGATAAAAAGTATACTATTGGCTATTCCAGTCTATAATCCATGCCTGCGCCAAATTTCATCCAGATCCATTTATAAGTTTTTGCTTGAAAGAGTAACAAACATCCATCCATCCATCCACAAAAACTTTCGCATTTATAATATTAGTACAAGTAGGATATTCTCAGAAACAGATGTATAAACCTACAAGTCGTCGCGACGTGTTCTGAATGCATGTTCTAGCCGTGAATCACAATTATCTCGTAAGAGTAGGTGTTGCAGTGTAGGGCGATGAAAGCTGTAGTTAACACACTGATGTTAAGCACTAACATGGTAATACGGTCTTTTAGCCTAAATTATGGAGAATAATATCACATAGGCAATTTAAGACTCTTAATGACCTTAATTACAATTTTTTAATACTTTTCACAAACATTTAAGCTCACAAACAGCCAAACCTGGAACAACTGTAGACCATGCAAATTTTTGTTTCGTGCGGGAATCGAATTCACGACACGCAGCGCAGCAGTCAATCGCTCAGCCACTGCGCCTGCCATGCCATCATTGGTCTAGACTGCCTAGTGTGTGGGGTCTCGTGTTCCATCCTCAGGTCGGGTAATGTATGTTTAGGTTTCCATTTAGTGAAGCAATTCCTGAGTCTGGATTTGCGCTCGGTGTGGTAATATCACCTCCTATATGTATAAAGTCTGATAGCGCTAGATACGAGAAGCATTCAGGATTGGTCGTTGAGATGACGCTTAGGGGAGGCCTAGGTTCAGCTGTAGCCGTATTCGGCTAGTAAGTGAGGATTATGATAATAATAACAGACAACAGACTAAACCTCTGGCATCATATGAGTGCACTGAAAATCTCTGCGTTACCCTTTAGGGAATACAAGCGTGAAGTTGCTAGGTATTTATGACGTAACTTTCTACGATCGTCATTTATTACAAAAAAACAAGCGAGTCGAGACAAGGAACGAATAACAATTATTACGTTTCAACTTTCAACCGACGCAAGTCTACCGATCATTTCTCATACACTTGTTACTTCCGACGAACTTTCTATGCCAAATTATTATCAGTACAATATAATAGATACATAATTTCTCTGCAGTAACAATATCACACTCATAATACATAATGTTTGCACGAAAGCTTTGCACTTTCGTCGAGCGTTAGATGCATCTCACTGAAGATCATCAAGATTGTATGAAACTGCACATTATCGTAGTTTACGCTTTCGTTTAAAATTCACTGATGAAGATAAGAATGATGAATGAGAGGTTTAGTTTAGTTGTTTTAGAAACAACATTTGGAAGAACCCAAATCGTCATTGAAGTTCTAACACCACGTTAGTCAAAAATAGTAACTTTACAGCAGAGTGAAAAAACTGCATAGGTGCTAATGGTAAAATACCAATTATATAATTTGTTCTCGCGTTGGCTGATTCTCTCGCAAACATAAAAAATCTTAACGTCAAAACCACCAAAAATTTACTTACCTACAGTCAATGCCTACAATTATATACTCATAATTTACTTTCTTTATCTACATCTATACCAGTTTATGATGACCCATCTAAACCGATTATAACCGCATATACTTAATGACCGTTCTTAACCCGTTATACACGGGAAGGATACACTGTTGATACGTTCCTGTTCGTGCCGTGCTCCTTTCTGTGCCTGATACGTTCATAGCACGGTCATGGTTTGGTACGTTGTAGTAAGCAGACTCCTTTATGTTTGGCACACTGTTGAGTCTGTTGAGCATAGGAACCTATAAGCTATATTGTGCTGAGTAGGGCCTAAACTTAGCAGAATGTAGCCCAAGTATTTTTAGTTTTACCTTCTGATTTGTGTTTGATTTATGAAAAGACAAATTATAAACATTTATACGTGATTTATACAACCCCTTTCTTCAGACTTTTCTCAATCAGTCATATATTGAGTGAAAATCGTTTCCAATTACCCCAAACTGTATTCGGAAACCTCCAGGTGGAGACTTGGGTGTACATAATATGATAAAAAACTCTCGAAGTCTCGAACATACTCCATACAAAATCACAACAAGCCAAACGCGAGGCTTTTCGAACTTACTTTCACTAACATCTACCGCACTAATATGAAGCTGTAGACATCTGTCCGTCATTAAACGTGATTTGTATTGTGACAATACAAATTACAGATTGTTTACCACAAGAGATGATTGATCGACTGTGAATTTGGCCTCAAGAATATGGGCAGGGTCTGTGAACTCTTTGCAACTGATTCATGACTTGAAGTTTGCTAAAAGTTACAAAGAAAGTATGCTTCATTTGATAGCTTGACTGCATATTATTTAGGCCTTTCGTATAGGAGAAATAAGAAGCCCAGTGATTGCGGGTCACAAAAAAACAATGAAAAAACGTAGCTCATGGTATGACATTATGGTGGAAGCGCCAGGGTTGCCCAAAACCCGAGCCAAATGTTCTTAAGTTTTTTGCAATTTGCGGCCGTAATTCGCATGTATGTGTCACGTCCGCGCAGCATATTTTAATCAGCAAATAACCTAACACTGACTTTCCCCTTATTTAAAGCGAAATAAACTCATACTTCTGTAAATCCAGAGGCTACGTTCGAAGCCGCGGGCAGAAGCTAGGTTTAAAACAAGATATACACTACGCATTCTTCACATATATTTTCCTCGTCCCCCCTCCTCGTTCACGGATAGGCAGTTATATGGACATACTAGACTGTGTTCTTCCTAATCATTATACATTGTTCTCGAGCTTGTACTGCCTTAATGTTTGACAAAGTCCTCGTAGTAATCCGCCGAAATGTGTTGTGTTTCAGAGTACGCCCCCCACCCTACCGACAAGTGACGTCATCATGCGCTGAAGTGGAGTCCAACAAACCGCATGTATCGGCCAACAACCTGTGCGGAGACCTCAACCGAGGGGTCATACCTATGAACCCTATGGGGCAGAACCCTAATGGAGAGCCGTATCCCTTGTGAGTATGTTCCCTTATAGGAATTCTCCAGCAACCTGTGGGTCCTGAACCAAGGGATATAATATCCCGCAATCCTACGTGACAGAATCCGGATAGAGGGCTGTATTCCTTGTGAATATTGCACCCATTGAGGCCTCTAGCCCTCACACTCAATCGCGCTTCGGTTTGTCGACGTCACATTATACAGTCCTGTAAGACCACAACCAAGACGTCATATCCCCCAATTGGGCAGAACCCAAAATAATGGCAAGTAGTATCTAATGCGAGTATTATGCCCTTTCAAGAGGCCCCCAAGTCTACGGTCCGCAAATGTATGGCCTTGTATGGCCTAAGTAGAGGGGTGATACTTAAAAATCAGCATTCATTTATTGTTCAAATTAGAACTTATTGCATACGACAGTCTCCGAGACGCCTGTCCTTCACCAGTTTTCTAGCGTTTTAGCTGAAGAGAAAAGTGGGGAAACCAACTCTTCAGCAACGATCTGTTCAGTTAGTCAGTTCAGTCAGTAGTTCAGTTATTAGAAGAACTGGATTCTATGAACTTGTTTTTACACAAAACAAAAACATTGAAAACATCTTTAGGAATGCCTGAGAGATATTTTTCGACGGCATGTTAAGAGTCAGAGGCTCATGGGTGGTATAAAGACTTTGACACCAGGTTAGGTACTAACCTAATAAAGAATTTAATGGGATCGTTGTTTCGTACGGTTCTAGTTCTCAAGACCAAGGTACGACGAAGTCTCTTAATTTTGTGCATGTTCTGTTTCCAGCGAGTTGATCCGCAACCAGACGCTCCGCTTCCTGTCGCGCACGCTGCCCGTGCTGCGCGCCGACACCACGCTGCCGCGCGTGGCGCACGTGCCGCACGTGCCGCACGTGACCGCACACGTGACCGCGCCCGCCTCCGACCTGCAGCACAACCGGTGAGGAGGGCATTCTCTACTCCAGTTTGGGAAAGAGACGGAGCTATAGAGGACATCTAGCGCCATCACTTTTCCACTCTGGAATTGCATTGTTTAAATGGCACTCCAGTGTGGGAAAGAGACAGAGCTATAGAGAACGTCTAGCGCCATCTTGCTTCCACTCTGCAATAAAATCATCATGGTAGGCCAGCTGGACGTACGTATCAATGCTCTCGAGCATCTCAATCTCATTCTGTAACGATGATGCCTTCACATTTGGTGGAGCGAGCAGTCCGATCGCAAGCATTCGCATTCTTTCGCATCGGCAGCATTTTAACGTACGATTGGAACTCTCACCCTATTGAGTTGCAATTTTTAAGTGACATAAACATAAAGAGGAAATGATTCAGGAAAATGCTGACCCGCGCGTGAAGGTTTGATTTTACCCTAGGGTTTCGGACCCGAGGCTTCTCTTGGGTGCCAGACGTAACGGGGCCGCTTCACTACGGCTCCGCTGTCTGTTCATCCCTCTATCACATAGCGAAATCTTTTAAACCACAATAGCTATAGACAATTCCATAACAATACGGGAAAAGCAGAACTGGATCTTTAGTACTAAAGACAACTACTTGATCAGATAAAGAACCCACGTTTACCGATTACCTACTCCGATGTTTGGAATATGTACGTGTCACGTATCGTACATGGCACGCGCGCATAGATCAGCACCTTTCCATCACCTTGCACAAATTATAGTGTAAAGCGACAGTACACAATCAGCGTTCATAGTCAGCTGTACTCATTCACGCATTATTCATATAGCATTAGTTACGTGTTCGTTAAATATATTCAATAAACAATCATCTTTGACTATCAGTGACTTATCATTCACTTATCATTCGACAGTTTGACCATTTCTTTTCTTTCTAAAGTATATATTTGTGTCCGGGTCCCTGCAGGCTAGAGGAGCGCAATAAGCGTTCCCTGTCGGAGACGGAGCGCGATGACGTCACGTCGGCGGCGCTGCCGGCCGAGCACCGCGCCGCGGACGCGCCGAGAGAGAGTCGCAAGTTCTGCGACAACGGCGGAGTGTGAGTACATCAATTCTTATAAGTTTTTTAAACTGATACATAAGTATCAGTTTAAAACAAAAAGAAGTGTTAGTTACCTTAAGGTAACTAACACTAGTAACGGAATGTTTATCATGTTTCATATTTGTTCTGAGTTCCTGATATTTCGGAGCTGTTGAAAACGCCACGATCGCGGATAAACTGAAGTTATTGCGGGTGGATGTTTATGAGCAGACAAATCGTGGTCTACCGTCTTTCTGTTCGTTTTCCGCACTCCGTACCACTAGCACTGTCACTCACACATACATGGTAAATAATCCGTTAGTGTTATTTATGCTATAACCGTTGCTACAAAATGTATACAGTTTAACTTGTAACGCAACAAAACGTGCAGCCGAGCACATCCGCGACGCTAACCGCGTGCGACAGCACTCTCGCTCTGTTTCGCTCTAGCAAATGACGGTTCCGAGCGACGAAAAAGGATAGAAAATGCAATTACATACTGGATGAAATTCAACCCTTATAGTAACTTATACCTTTTGCGATTTTGTTTTCTAACATATCAACAGATTTGTGTATTTCAATTGACAACTCTAATACTCACACATAAAGTACAGTTGCTACTTACCACATTTTTTATGATTATTTCAGTATATAGACAGTTTATATTAATAGTGCTATAAACTTGATATTTTGTATTCGTTAATATGAATTGGAAACAAAACAATTTCAGACGATATGTATTAGCCATCGTTTACAGAACCACACTTTTTAGTAGACATTGCAAATAAGATACGACTCCATTGGTTGGAAAATTTCGTTTTTTTTTTTTTTATGCCAACCAAACAATGCTTACGCTTCATTAGTTGCTAATCCAGAATGTCTAGAAGATTCTATAATATTCAAGAATGTTTTGATAATAATCAAAATATCTACAGGGTGTAACGGAAAGGGTATATACTCGTACATACTTAAAGGTGTGCTACAGGCTACAGGTCTGTAGCACACCCTTAAGTATGTCTATACCCTTTCCGTTACACCCTGTATACTAAATATTATAAAGCTGAAAAGCCCATTAAAGAGAAAGGATATATAACATCACGCTACGACCGATAGGAGCGGAGCATCAATGAACAATGCTAAAACGGGGAAAATTGATACCTCTCTCTCTTTCTTATGTGACGCAGACGACGTTGCGCGGGCAGGTAGTTCCAAATAAAACGCTTACTTACATGATCAAAGTTTATTAAAAATGAATAATTTAACAATACTTACATAACATACAATAGCCCGCCACTGAGGAATCAGGAATCACTCGACATTTATACCTAGTTCACACGAACGAGCGGTAACGCTAACAATAGCTAATGCCTTAACGTTTCTATTACACTGTTAGTGAGGTTTAGCGTTTGGGAAAGTGTTCAGCACATTCCACTAGGCTGTGTTTATTGAACAAAACCAACCCTAAGCAATTATTACACATATTTCGCTTTTATTTGGTTTTCGGCATTTAAAGCTAGGCCAATGTACATCTATAGTATACTCGATTTTTCCACCCAGCTGTGCCGTTTCATGGCGACTTACATAGTATTTTTAAGCTAGAGTGAGCGTTATTAAGAGAGTAAATCAGTATAATTTCTAAATCACTTTGACGCGGAGTTTCCATAAAATGAGGTATCCACATTAGCATCAACGCTGCCGCTCGTGTGAACTAACCTTAATTCTGTCATTTCATATAACTCTGAATAAAATATACACCAGTATAGGAAGATTATTTAACAAAGACACTCATGAAATATAGCCGTTTCTTTCTTACTCATGGGTGTTGTATAGCGCTGTCTCAGTTTTACAGTATCTTCGGTAAGTAATCAGCCCATTATATAAAGATTAAGAGAATCGTGCATACATAAGGCGACTTGCTGTATAAAGCAGGTATGTAGCAAAAGAGATGTTTGATTTTGGGCTACCACTATGTACACTAGATAGATAAATAGGAAAAAAAAGAGTTAGTATTTTTATATAAAAATACTAACAAATTAATTTGAAGAATGGTACAATCGTTTAATAACTATCATTTAACAAGTTTTTTACTACGATAACCCTTTTTTTAGGGCAGCCATCATGACAGTTGTTTGACGTTTGACGACTTTGACAGTTTCAAGAAGTGCCGTCTTTGAGTCTTTCTTTGCTTTGAATTTGGACACGTCAATCAAATATCATTGTCAAAATGACATTTTTCGCCTGCTGATCACGTGCTGATCTGATCCACCATGTTTAATGTTTATGTTGTGTTGCTCTCTTTGACCAAGTTAATTTGATTGAACGTTGAAACGAAGTGAAATTAAAGAAAATTGACGATAAACAACGGTATTACTGTATTATCTAGAAATATTTACATATAGTGTACATTGTGCTAGCCCAGGCTCCATACATTTCTGGAACATCTCCTTTGTATACATGGTGTGAGGGACAGCGACGCGAAAACGCTTACCACGCAATTAGTACATCATTCTGAACCCCATCGGCACAGCGAAATTTTTTATCGGTAATAAAAAATAAAATGTTTCCTACAAAAAAGCAATACCTACACGGTCAAATTGTATGGAACAGCTGATTTTTGCTGAAGCAGTTTCGCATCGGAGTCCCTTACACCATAACGTTTAGAAAAATATACAAGGTGTTGTTTTGCATCCTCGCGAAATTCAAGGAGGTAACTATGCTAATGATTGTCGTCCCGAATCAATAATAAAATGGGAAGGTATTTTTTCTTATGTAAATGTGAACCACCCGTGTTTTAAACGCGGGCCGTCTCATTCTCGCCCTATAAGCGCGATTCCACAAATAAAAACAATCTCAAACGTTTATTCGATAATTTCTTATTTCCTAAACCACGTTAAGGTTGTTATTCTCAAATACTGACAAACATAAACAATAAAAAAATAGCTTTCATTAATAATTAACTAGGTACCGTAATTTTAATTGATTATTTATGTCTTGTGTGACAACCTCCAGAATTTTGACGAGAATGCAAAACAACACCTTGTATAACACTAGACTCCATTAAAATGTTAAAACATCACTATTCCTATTGGTTTAATTGTGTAGTTACAGTTATATATGTTTTATCTAGTCTTAACGACGAGATAGCTATCCTAATTTATACGTTCGTGCAGCATAGTAAATGAATACAAGGTGAAATGGAATTATTTAGCTAAACTGCAGAAGTGATGGTACCATAACATAATATCACGCCTTTTATCCCTGATGGGTTAGGCAGAGGTGTACCTAAAAGTCCACCCCAGTTATGTTTAAGACCCAAGTAATATGCCATGGAGGTAAGCCTATTGTCATCAACCGGGAACAAATCCTGATTTTCAAAATACATAATTCCATGCTATCAAATTACCCGCGACCGTTGCCCCAAATCATTATTTATTTATTTTTTAAACAGGCTGTAATAGAATAAGCGCATTAACTCTTAGGTGAAGATTCAGACAATCACACTGGACAATTTTTACGATCCCAAGTAACATAGCACAAAGGCAGGAAGATGATGAAACTGGACAATTTTTCCTATGATGCTCTATAAAATTGGATTCTTCATACTAATTGCGTCCGCCGCAAAATGTGAAATTTTCCGATGTTTTTATCCCATGTTCCTAAGGGTCCCAGTAAGATGGTTTGAATCTCCACCTAAGAGGTATCACGCTTACTCTGTTACATCCTGTATAACGATACTCATCGTCTGTAAAGTTTCACCGCCGGGTGGCCGGAGCATTTAAAAAGTGGGTTTAAATGTTAAATTATCACTTAATCAAAATATTTTTACATAATAATAAAAATATGCAATTAAATTCATTCTATAGAAATCTATCCTGCAGCCAGTACAATAAGGTGAAGTGATGCTGACCCGGTGCAGAGCTCGTACGTGTGGTGTGACCGCGACTGTGTCTGCTACGTCATCATCGCGCGCAGATCGTCCATGACGATGTCATACGCGTTCCGTTGTGTGCCGTCTATTAGTTTGACGCGATGGTCTCTCTCAATCTGAAAACATTTTAAAGTTAAGATGAGAGAAGAATCATTATCTGCCTAGCCTTTTCCGAACTACGGGGTCAAATCAAATCATTTATTGCATCCATAATGTACACTTACAGGTGGTCAAAAGAAATAATAGACACAATTATGGACCCTGTCGGGCACAGCAAGTTTTAAATAAGTAGAGAGTGGAAGAGCGCTTCTTTAAATTTTACTTGTAATGTCGAGAAAAGGAAGAAAGATTACAAATAAATTACAGTTATTATTTATTTCGCAATATTTTATATCCTATTAATTATTTTATATTTCCGTTTACTTTTAAATTAATATTATGTGTTAAAGTCTATCGGCTTCCAGTCTAACCGGATGCAGTTGTGTACCAGTATTTACGTGGAGCGACTGCTTATCTGACTTCCACAATCCAGTTTGTACTGGGTAATACGATACCCCTTGGAAGATGAGAGAAGAAAATCATGAGAAGAAACTGTTGGTTGCAATGCGTGGTAGGACTCACAAAATTGTCGCAGTCGCGAGTTGGGGTGCTACACACATGTTTGAAGTCTGTAAAAATTGATATGGCAAAAAAGGAGGTGTCTGATGAGATGAAGAGTAATAATAGAGAAGTATGGAAGCAGAATACATGCTGCTCCGACCCCACATAAATTGCCATAAGGCACAAGCTACAATGCTACATCGGATACACTCTCTTTAATGCTATAACTCTTTAAATACTTCCTTGCCCCCCCTGTACTATTCAATGCGTCCATCAGCACAATATTTTGGGTGTGTTACATAGAAACCGTGATTTTTTTACCCAAAAAAAAGTCGTTGCTCAGCAAAAGCAATGCAGCAATGTTTGCGTAGAGATGATTCGTTAAATGTACGGAATGCTTAGTTGACTGCTTCGTGAAGAGATCTGTATAAAAGCTGTGGGTTGATACCTCGGCCCTGTACTTGATGTGCTCGGGCCACACGCACTGGTCGAAGTAGCCGACGACGTCGGGCGGCTCGTACAGCCGGAACGAGCGCCGCACGACGCACTCGCCGTACTCCAGCACGAAGTAGTACCTGCAAGTTGTAACACGCAGCTCGCTAGACAACGTCTACAACTGTTTGAGGCTTTGTAGGAGAAACTGCAGAAAGAAAACAGTTGCCTAACAATCTTACTGCTATTGTAAATGCGAAAGTTTGGATGGATATTTGCCACTCCATCACGCCAGAACTAGAGAGATAGATTATAGTCTAATACTTATGGCTTTTGGGTTTTTACTAACGCATACACATCAAAATTTCCACGCAAACGAAGTTGCGGGTTGTTGCTAGTAAAGTCATAAGTAAAAATAAAACAACAGTGCAAATAGGCTGACAATTTCCACTTTCTGAACGGAACGACCATCACAGTTCGAATACGACTTGTGAATTTTGGGAAGGACTTGGTCCTTCGAGCCCGATTCCTCTTATGCGGTTGTTATACTTGTTATGTACTTCTAGCTGTTAATTAAAATACAATACTTGTCTTTTGACATAATGAAGAAAAACGTACTCAAGGTACTTGACGCAGCTGCGGGTTGTTCGAAAGAGATACCGCGGCCCTGGATTACAAAGGGCTTAGAAGGAACATGGGTGGGTTTTTGATGATTTCCCATCCAGAAAAAAAAAATAAAAAAAAAGGTACTTGACGCAAAACTTAAATCAATTTATCATTATAATAAAAATTAAACTAAAAATGTTTGCGGACCCCCGACGCTACGACGCTTGGATTAATTTATTTTTGATTTTTAGAGGTTTTTTGTGTCGGGAGTCTTTTAAATTTTTAATTTCATTTTTATTTCATGCTTTTTAAACTTATATTATTTTATCTTAGCCTTGCCTTTCCCACTCCTGGGCATAGGGCAGGAGCTAGGGCATGCAGAACCCGGTTCGCCATGCCCTTGCAAGGAGCTCATCATAGCCTTTTCGTCTTCTACCAGTCTAACCGGAGTCAGCTAAATACAAGTATTTTACAAGGAGCGACTGCCTATCTGACCTCCACAACCCAGTTAGTACTGAGAAATACAATACTCCTTAGTATGTAAGGACGTAGTA
This sequence comes from Cerastis leucographa, assembly GCA_963082945.1. Classification (NCBI taxonomy): domain Eukaryota; kingdom Metazoa; phylum Arthropoda; class Insecta; order Lepidoptera; family Noctuidae; genus Cerastis; species Cerastis leucographa. Next base: position 347,674 of record OY720369.1, on the reverse strand, counting down.
GGTAAGACTGGTTCCCAGACTTTCGGGCTAATGACTACCTGTAACGACTGTCAAAGATTTGATTACAAATGACAGCCGGGACCAACGGTATATAACGTGCTTTCACATGCACAGAGGTAACTCGGTACGTAAAGATAGTCCCATCCACGGACCGACCTGGGCAAGCACAGCGCAGTCTCTCGATCGGCGCGCAGTGCGATCTGGTAAATGTTCCAGTATATACCGGTTTCCTCACGATGGTTTCTTACACCGGTGATAATAAACTAAGAAATGAAGACTCACCTCAAGTCACACAGCTCCATAACCGGCTCATAATTGAGCACAGTGAATCCCTCTACGACCAGGAACTTCTTCCCTGTTATCTTGAACTTCTGATCGCCGTCGCTCGTGCATTTGTAGTGAGCCTTGTCCTGGCCCTGAAGCGATATTAACGATGAATTATTGAAGTGAAACTTCTTATGCGACTTCCAATAAGTTAAACGCTACCATGGAGGGGGAACTATTTTCTAAAACTCACTAAGAGATGGCAGTATTACAAGATTTGTGACTACGTAGTTCTACTAGGTACGCAAGATGGCGTGCACACAGTCATGCATTCGACTCTTCGGTGTGACCAGCCTTCGTTCAATTTCTATGAGTAGAATAACCTCGATAAACTTATTGTAATAATTATGTAATAAAAATAATACATAAAGAAAATAACAAAATATTATTTATAATCTCAACAAAATAACGAGAGTGAATTCGTGGCACTCGAACGCACGTGTGTAGTATTACGAAGTTTCACTTCTTCCGCGCGGAGGGACTCCACGCACTATTTTTTTTTCTTAACATAACATCACGCCTGTCATCCCCGAAGAGTTAGGCAGAGGTGTACCTTCAGTTCGGCCACATTTAGCTAGTTATGTTATGTTTAAGTCCTGTCCTCGTGTAATAGGAAGGGAGCCTATTACCCTCTCCCGGGCATAAATCTAGACTACCTAGCCGCTAGTGAGAAATACTTAATGGAATAATACTACACGCATTCACTCTCGTTATTTTATTGAGCTTCTAAATAATATTTTTTTGTTTTCTTGTTGTATTACTTTTATTACATAATTATTACATAATTATTACATAAGTTTATCAAGGTTATTCTACTCATGGAAATTGAGCGAACGCTGGTCACACCGAAGAGTCGAATGCATGACTGTTTGCACGCCATCTTGCGTACCTAGTAGAACTACGTAGTCACAAATCTTGTAATACTGCCATCTTTTAGTGAGTTTAAAGAAAATATTCCCCCGTCCATGGTAGCGTTTAACTTGTTGGAAGTCGCATTAGTGTCACTTAAAAAACCCAATATCACTTAGAGCGACTTGGAAATCGAGTCCATGACCTCGTGCTCAGCAGTAGAATGAACTCGTTGACTTTCGAGCCACTGACTACGTGTAACGAATGTCAGCAACACATCAACGGCTAACGTGCGAACGAAGCGCGGACATACTCGATATGTAAGGGGTATATCCATACATGTACCACTCTCGGCAAGTGTTGTTTAAACATGAAGACCGACCCGGGTGGCTGTTATTATCCTATAACAGGGACTGATTAATCGGGTTGGACAAATAACCAATGTTTGATTAACCATTATATGCGGGTTAACCCTTGTAATATACAGGTTAACAATTTCAATATTGCTGATTAATTAACCAGAATAAAAGAGACAAAACACCAAGCGTGGGCTGTTGCTATTTAACAACGGAACTCTAAAAATGAGGTGAAACGGTTATTATAGGCTGATTAGCCCTATGGTACGGACTAACCTTTACTCAATGATTTTTCACTTGAAAAATAACTTGATTAAAACCTGGTAACCTTTTCGGTCTCATAATGATGCAATGTACCTGTATAGTCGCGCATATGTCCGCATGCATGGCTTCAACGTCCAGCGCCGACAGAATGTCATAGTTGTTGTGGTCTAAGCCCTCGCACTTGACGTGGCGCGGACTGTCGTCCGGGAAGAAGTACTTGTCCTGATGGAACACGTGGACAGGGACTAGAGTGTCTTTGAGTCGGTTGGCCAGGGACGTCTTACCGCCGCACGTTACACCCGATATACCTGGAAAGAAGGGGTTCAGTTAATGTCAAACACGATTAGAAAACTTTGTTAGGAAGTCAGTTTTTAGGTTTATAGCAGAATAGCAAAAAACGGAACCCTTACAGATTCGTCATGTCTGTCTGCCCGTGTATGTCACAGCCACTTTAGTCCGACACTATTAGCACTACACAGTTGAATCTTAGTTTAGTAGGTAGATGTATTCCCCACAAATGGAACCGAAACAAATTTTTTTTCGTCAATCCTTATACGTGCGGTGTGATTATAGATAGGTCTTAAAAAATTACATTGAGGTTCCTAAAACCTATTTTTCTTAAAGTCAATCGTTTGAAATATAGATACTTCCAAAGTGATAAAATGTGTCCCCCTCTAATTTCAAAAGTAAGACGAGAAAAATTTAAAAAAAAAAACGTAGGATTATAATGGTGGCAATTTTTCATCCACGGGGTACATGGCCAAACTCAGGATTGGTACAAAGAAATTTATTATGGAACAACCCAAAATTACTTTGACGGTTCCATATTTGATTGAACCTGAAGTGATTGGTTAACCAAAATTTCTAATTTTATAAAACAAGAGAAAGCAAAAGCAAGAAATTTACCAAATGAAGGCACAAGGCTTACCGATAATAATCCAAGAACTCTTGTTCGGCACCATGACTGCCGCAAACACCACGCTGAGCGAGCGGAGCAGTGCGAGCGGTGAGCGGAGCGTGCGAGCGGAGAGCGGAGCGGTGCGAGCGGAGAGCAGAGCGAGCGGCGCGTCAGAGATGCGGCAGCAGGTGGTAGAGCGTGAAGGACATCAGGCCCCCCACAAAGAGCAAGCCCCAAGCGCCGCAGAACAGTAGGAACCACTGTGGATCCGGGACCAAGCTGTACACTTCCGAATCTGGAACATAACACGAGAATCTATACTAATAATATAATATTACAAAGCTGAAGAGTTTGTTTGTTTTGTCGAACGCGCTAGTCTCGAATAAACTCACCTTCGTCTATAAAAGGGTATGAGTTAACCCAGAAGGACAGCAGAACAAACACCGCACTGGTTGACACCAGGAGCAGTCGACCAATCAGCGCATCAGGAATGTCCATATATAAGCATCACTTAAATCTCAACCTTATACTACGACAGCTAGAGCATAGATTTGTCTGTAGAATATCATTCGTTATTCTGTTATATGATATTGAAGCTTATTGTGTGAGTGGTAGAGCTTATATTTAACTGCAGAAGAGTTCCTTCTCGAAATCTTGAAATGTTTCTTCTTCAGGGAATAGGATGGACTTGTGGTCGTCTTGTTTGGTTTCTATTGTGTCAGCGAGCGGCCTGCGCCTCAGCGCGCGCTCCACGATCTGGGAATAGAGATAGTTGCATTATAATCACGACTTTCATGATATAATAATAAATTGACGAAACGTACACCCCTTAGGGAGTGGTCCAGGGTGGGACACAGGCCTCCTCTCCTATGAGAGGGAGTGGGCTGTAATCCACCACGCGGGCCCAGTGCGGGTTGGTAGATGTCACATGTCTTCGAATTTTTGGTTCCAGGACATGCCGGTTTCCTCACGATGTTTTCCTTCATCGTTTTTGAGAGCAGCGATGATGAAATAAATTACACAAAGTAATGCGCCTGCCTGGGTTCGAACCCACGGCTTACTGCTCGTAAGTCGGGGCTGCCACCACTGGGCCACCGCCGCTCTCTACACTTGACCACACTTATCGACGTTGAATCGGTTTGAGCCGATCACGTATTGCCACATGTGGCGCATGTACTTAGGCGCGGTGTACATGAGAGGAAGTCTGACCGTATGTTATCATAATTTCTCGGGCTACCTTATCTTGTCTACCATGAAAGGCAAAACTAATTAAATATTAGTACTGGTATTGCAACGTCAGGCTAAATAAGTTTGTTTGACGCTGATGGAAACAGTATTCAGTTTTATGTGTATGCAGAAGAAATGCAAGACTAAAGACAGATTAAGTTAACTACTTATGTACATATCACTACTAAGAGTTCCACAAGGTTTACATAATGTACTTGATTAATTTGGCTGACTTCGATGATTATTTATTGTTAATATCGTGAACTAACACTTAATTATTGAAAACTCTAAAAGTATAGTAACATCACGCCTGTTTTCATTGAAAGGTTAGGCAGAGGTGCACCCACATTTCGACAGTTAAATTATTCCCGTGTAATAGGGAGCGAGCCTATTTAAATCAGGAACAAATGAAGAATAATAGTACATATTATCTTCTGCGGGTTCGATTGCCAGGTCGGACGTAGTGTTATTGTGTTATTTCCATCAGGAATTTCATAGTAGCAGCCACGTAGTCTGGATTTGTGCCCGGTTGATGGCAATAGGCTCGCCCCATATTACATGTTATTAGCCTTTGCCTACTTCGGAAATAACAAGTGTGATGTAGTGTACTCCCTGATATCTATATACTTATATAAAAATCAATGCCACTTTTCGTTGTAATTTTATAACTCAAGAACGGCTGGGCCAATTTAGCTGGTTTTGGTTTTAAAATGTTTGTCGTAGTCCAGGGAAGGTTTAGGATAGGGTAGGGTAGGGTATGGTCGGTAGGTAGATAGGGTAGGTAAAAAGTGCATTGCAATGCATGCCGGGGACAGCTAGTTTTGTATAAATCATAACATTTACTTACACATAATCATTAAAAACAATTAAGAAACATCTTACTTACATCACCAAACGTAAATAAAAGTCATTCTTATTGTGTTATCTGAAACTACATATTGCTCTATTTGAGAATGACATTGAGATGATTAAGACAACGCGCAAACATTTTGTTAGTACATACTACAGTCAATGACTATTTGGGCAGAATATACATCAATTTAATCATTTAAGGCCATAACATCACGCCTGTAATTCTGAAAGGGTTGGCAGAGGTGTGCGTATAGTACACTAAGATTTTGGTAGGTATATTTAAGTCTCATCTAATAGACGATAAGCGTCTTGCTATCAGCAGGGCATAAATTAAGACTATGACTGGTTTTGAGAAATTCATGGTTGAAAAAACCCAATAAGTCTATTTTTGTTTTTGGAACGAAGTTCCTTATCGCGCGTTGTAAAAGGGGGCTAGACGGAAAAAATTCTTACGAAAAGTTGTCACGACACTTTTTGCTATAGTAAGCTATTGTAAGCTTTATTTATTTAAAATAAAGTTGAAATTTCCGTAAATTACGTACAATTGGGGTGTGTATGTGAGTAAGGATAGATATGATTATTATTTTGAGTGACCAAACTACAAAGTACAAATTCGGTTGTGCAGTTAAGTAAGACGTATTGCTTCGAATTAAGGATTAATCTTCCTTAAATTAAATATTTTATTTTTCGCACACTAACTTAAATCTAAAATGTATTGATATTATGTACGTGAAAGGAACTTCGTTCCATCCGGGTGTCCCTTGACACCTCTCAAGTTTTTTTTTTATATTAGTAGTTTGACTGACCTTGGAAACAAGCCCAAGGCCTCATACTCAGGAATGGCATTTGCGACTAAACTAAACCACAAAAAAATATATACAGGATGTAACGGAAAGAGTGTGCGAAAAAATTATCTGCTGCCTCATACAAAATTTCAATACCTAGTATGGGTCATCTGATAGTTTTTCGCTATTACGATGTTTGTCCGATGGAGAAACATTTTCAGTTTGATGGTCTGTAGCACACCCTTAAGTATGTATACACCCTTTCCGTTACACCCTGTATAGGTCCATTTAAAAGAGTGTCCATGTTTCTTGCCCATACTTCCCCATAGAGATCTACACTTTGGAATTGGCAACTACTAGTGTGGTACTTTCACAGTAATTATGCCTTGTGACTGGGACTGTAGCTTCATACTTTTGATTTCGACCTTCAAAGGTGCTTGTAACGGTCTAGTTAATACAAATACTTTGAGTTTGAGCTCGGCTGATTTATACTTTAGCTTCATGGGTACCTCTGCTCAATTAGTTATCTAAATAATACAAAGTCAGGGTTCTAATCAGCTTGACAAATAACACAAATATGTTACAAAAATCATCGTGATTCTATATGGAATAGCGTGTAGGGTAATTGACAGTAATGTGTTAATTTCAGGACATTTACAGTTAGGTGTATTCTTTTTTTTTTCACAAAGATAATGTAAGTTTTTATTTATTTTTAATCAGAACTGTTGCTTAAACGGGCATGATATTAATAATATCCTGTATACACTACAGAAGAAACATGCAGAAGCATGTTTAAAAGTTAATCTTAACAATAACTTTTATTCTGTACATAATTTTCAATTAATATAAACAACATACAACACTAATTTAAAGCAATCAAGAAAAAATTTTATAGTATAAAAGTTACAATAACCCACAGTATCACAGACACAATTGAATCTCTCACTACTGTTGTACCAAGTGCATGCACACACTCACACACCCTCTCATATGTGTCTGATATATCTGTGTGTGTCATCACTTGAGACAACAATGCTTAACTGTTATACACTCTAAACTATTATGACCATGTGAGACTCTTCAATGGATGTTCTTCCAATTTGAGCAGAAATATCAATTTTAGGACAAGTCTATTTATACAACATTGAAGTTGTTCTCCTAATTGATAAACTGATCATGTCAATATACAAGGTGTTGTTTTTCAACCTCATCAAAAGTCAGGAGGTTTGATAACCTGCTGAATTTTGACGAGGTTGAAGACAAAAGACATAAACTGTTTATGTCTTTAAGGTTCACTTTCTTTTGGGTAATGGAACGGTGTTTTATTAAAAATAACAAACGTCTTTACTCAATGATGATTTATTTGCTACTGTTTCTACCTCCGACTGCAAGTATTAATATATGAATTGGACATACCGCCCACCAAAACATTAGTTTTTAATCAATACTTATTTGTATACTAATTGTCATGCAAATCGAACAATGGACTGTAACTATTGTTGTCTTCCTTTATGCTATAGGTATATCTTAATTCTAATATTTAACTTCAACAACACTTCAATAATCAAATAATCATACATTAAACCGCCCACCATAGCTCACTCACTTATTGTTTCTTTGGGAAGCGGTATCAATTTATACAGGGGCCTTTTTAACTCCTTGTTCCCCATAGTCTGGACTGTTACCACTCTTACGAGTTTGTCCTTTCCAGGATGTATTTGTTTCACCCGTCCCAACAACCATTTCGTAGGCGGCAGATTCACTGGTCTACAGCTTTTTTGCGCATGGGACATATATACCTTATTTTTATTGCATTTATAGCTAGATATACGAATAAGAACAAAAAATTGCTCTGTATTTGTTTTTGTGCGAAAAAAATGCAAAAAACCAATTCAATAAAAATACACTAAATTTTTACACAGAAATGATTTGTTAAAAGATAATGAACGTCCATTTAGGATTTATTTGTCTTAAAGTAGGGTCCAAATGTTTAAAAATTAATTGTTTTGGTTTTCCTGTCATGTTCAACAGAAGTTTATCTGATCAGCCCCCAAATATAATCACCCATCACGCTTTCAGTGTACTTGCTTTGGTAACCTCTGTCATTCAAATTTCATTATGTCTTGATAGAAGCATTCCCCTTGTTCTTCCGAATAAGCTCCCATGTTATCCTTAAATTTATCCAAATGAGAATGTAACATGTGCATTTAGAGGCATTCTACCGTATGTTCTTGCCGAGGTTGGTCCGTGGATCGGTGATCATAATTACATACCGAGTTTCCTCCCTGCCTCGGAAAGCACGTTAAGCCATTGGTCCCGGCTGTCATTTGTAGATCTTTGACTGTCGTTACGAGTAGTCAGAAGCCAAAAGTTTGACATCCAGTCTTACCAAGGGGTATTGTATTACCCAGTTACTGGGTTGTAGAGGTCAGATAGGCAGTCGCTTCATGTAAAATACTGGTCCTCAGCTACATCCGGTTAGACTGGAAGCCAGCCCGAAGATAGTTTGGGAAAAGGCTAGGATGATGATGATTGAAGTATGTAAGCTTGATAGGCTTCGCAAATCTTTAAATTTGTACTTATATCGTACTTTTTGTCTCGAACTTTGATAAATTCGCCACAAATATAGCAAAACTAATCAGCGTCTCGTTTACAACCTCTCGAAGCCGTTGTGTACTGGTTGATACACGTAAGAAATACGTAAAAGACGTTTTACCTCAGTAATATGCAAACACACACTGTTTGTTGTAAACGTATTGGCGATGCGTAATGCAAGAAACGATACTGCGCGCCCCTTACTGATCTTTCGACAGCGACAGCGCGCAATCACCAACATTATTGGGCGTGAAAATCAAAAATGGTCAAATCGCTATAACTTTTTTAAAAGCAAATATTTTCGATGTCCAATCACACTTTTTTATATATTTTCACTTATACTATCATAGTATATTAAGTAAATCCCATGCGCAAGAAATTTTTATTTTTTTGTTGACCGGTGAATTATCTTCCTTAATAATAACAACATCTCCAACAGCAGGCTCTGGAACCTTCACTTGCCATTTGTATCTTTGTTGGAGCGTGTTAAGATACTCTGTACGCCATCTATGCCAGAAGTCTTGAGTCATTTTCTGAATGATTTGCCACCTAGTTAAAAGACTGACAGACTGGTATTCGTAGCATTTATCAGGAACTGAAATCAAGGGCTCGCCAACTAAAAAATGCCCAGGAGTAAGGGGCATCATAGTATCGTCCATTTGATAAAGGGGGCGCGAGTTTAGACACGCCTCGATTTGTGCTAAGAGTGTAGACATCTCCTCGTAGGTCAGTTTGGTGTCCTTATTTATCCTGTAAAGGTGTCTTTTAGCAGACTGAATTCCTGCCTCCCACAGGCCTCCACATGTAGGCATCCTTGGTGGTATGAAGTGCCATACTGTGCTATCGTTAGCTAGAAGTTCAGCCGCTTCCTTCGCGATATTATTCTTTCCCTTCTGGAACATGTCCTTCAACTCTTTGGCAGCGCCAATAAAATTGGTGCCATTGTCGCTCCATAAGTTTGAACAGTGGCCTCGACGCGCCACAAATCTCCGAAATGCGGCTATAAAGGCTTGTGTTGTTAGGTCTGTGACCGCTTCAAGATGGATCGCGCGAGTGGCCATGCATATAAATAAACAAATATAGCCCTTTGTTGCATGATGTCCGCGGCCTTTCGATGTCCTAATGAATACCGGTCCAGCGTAATCAACCCCGCTATTCATAAATGGCCGATGTTGATTAACCCGAACGGCAGGCAACTGACCCATGAACTGGGTTTTTACCTTTGCTTTATCTAAAATGCAGGTCTTACAGTTGTGAATACATTTTCTTACGGCAGACTTCAAACCTATCACCCAGTATCTTGTTCTCACAAAAGCCATCATTGCTTGTATCCCACCGTGTAGTGTTCTAAGATGAGCTTCTTGCACTAATAACTTAGATAAATGCTGATTGCGTGGTATTACAATCGGGTGTTTTGTAATTTCAGGTATGGCGGCATTTTCTAATCTTCCTCCCACTCTTATTATCCCATTCTTATCTAAAAAGGGGGCGAGTGTGATAAGAGAACTTCTTTTCTTCACGCTTCCATCCTTCTGTAAATCTTCAATATCCTTCTGATAAACTAAGTCTTGATAATACTTTATGCATAATTCTAATACCTTTTCTAGCTCATTAACTGTTAAATATATTTCCTTTGTTTCCCTTTCTCTCTTTGTAAATCTTCTACAGTAAGCTAATATCCTTTTCATTCTCGAAATTGAAGAAAAATGTTCCCAGATTGGTTTGACTTCTAAATTGGTGTGAAATGATGAACCCTTCAATTCTAATTCAGTTTGAGGAATTTCATATGTTTGTACATCGAGATTTTTATGTTTTAACCATACAGGCCCAGTCCACCATAGGTCTAAACGAGCTAAGTCGCATGCTTTTACGCCTCTTGTAGCGATATCTGCTGGGTTATCGGTAGACTGCACGTGTCTCCATCGGTCATTGTCTAGTATCCGTGTTATGTCTGCCACTCGGTTTGCAACAAATGTACGCCAACGACTTGGTTGAGATTGCAGCCATGACATCACAACCATTGAATCTGTCCACGCAAAGATTTTGTTTTTAGGTATTTTCAACAGATCTACCAAATCATTTATTAAGTCTGTTAGTAATGCTGCGGCGCATAACTCCAATTTAGGTATTGACATTTGCTTCAAAGGTGCAACCTTGGTTCGAGATGCGATGATTGTGATATATATTATGTCCTCTTCAATAATCTTAAGGTAAGTAACAGCAGCATATGCGTGCGTAGATGCATCTGCAAAACCGTGCAATTCAATGTTGGTATAATTGATTGGTGTAGTTTTCAACCAGCGTGGTATTGTAATGTTTTGCAGGTGTATTAAATCTTCTCTATATCTCATCCACTCATCTATCAATTCTGATGGCAGCTCGTCATCCCATCCCATGTTGCATAGCCACAGTTTTTGTATCAACACTTTCGCATTTATGATCACCGGTGACAGCCATCCAAATGGATCAAACAGCTTTGCTACATCAGATAGAATAGATCTCTTCGTTACGGGACATCGAACTTCAGGTAAGTTAATTGTGAATTTAAATGTATCATCCTTCCTATCCCATGTCAATCCCAGAATTTTTATAACTTTATCTAGCTTTATCTCTATTCCATCCTTCGTACTGTGTGTGTCTTCTCCCTTTTGTAAATACTTTAATACTTCTTCCGAATTACTAGACCACTTTTGCATTTTAAAATTTCCTTTACTTAGTATCAGCTTTATTTCCTCACACATTTTCTTTGTTTTTTCTTCAGTTTCACTACCCGACATCAAATCATCCATATAAAATGAATCTTTTATTACAGGTGCAGTATTAGGATATTCAAGTGCTTCATCGTCGGCAAGTTGTTGTAACGTTCGTACAGCTAAATAGGGTGCTGCTGCTGTACCAAAAGTTACAGTCATCAAGTTGAAACTTTCTAGTTTTTCTTCAGGCTTATCTCGCCAGACTATGCGTTGTAAATTTGTGTGTTCTGGTGTCATATCAATCATTCTATACATCTTAATTATATCTCCTACCACACATATTCTATGTGTTCGCCACGTGATAATTAAGCTTCGTAAATCAGGTTGTAATACAGGTCCGACCATCATATTGTCGTTCAAAGAATGACCGGTAGAACCCTTCGCAGACGCGTCATAAACTACTCGAACCTTCGTTGTGTCCTTGTCTTCGCGTATTACAGCGTGGTGAGGTAGATAGACTGATTTGTACTCATCGTTTGGGTCTGACCTTTTCAAATGACCCATTTCTATGTACTCATGAATTACCTTAGAATAATCTGACTTTAAACTTTGAGAATTTTGTAATTTCTTCTCCAATTGTTTGAATCTATAAACGGCTTGTTGTTTCGTATCTCCGCATAATTTCAGTGTCTCTTCTATTCCATGTCGCAAAGGTAAGTGCACTGTGTATTTTCCGTTCATTCGTTTAGTTGTATTCTTGTAAATTTCTTCACACATCTCTTCTTCTTTTGTAAGTAGTTTTCTTTTCTTGTATAAAGCTGTTTCGATTTCCCAAAATTTTCTTAATAAATCATTGTCTTCCGATACCATACTTGTCACATGTAGTGTTGTTATTTTGTGTTCGTCGCTAATTGATTTGTCTTCCCTTTGACCTGAAAGTATCCACCCCAAACGTGTTTTCTGAGCCACTATGCCATCAGAACATCTTACTAAACCAACTTCAATAATTTTAGAAAAGATGTCTGCACCAAGTAATATATCAATTTTGCCCGGTGTGTTATACGTAGGGTCAGCCAATAGTAATTTTTGGAGTTCTGGCCAGTTCATCGCAATGTGTTTTGAAGGTAATCTAGCAGACAGTGATTTCAAAACATAAGCCTTCACTTGAATAACTTCATTTCTATTATATTGCGATGTAACTGACAGGTCAACTACATGTTTTATAGGTACCAGGTTTCCTTCTCCCACCCCTGAGACTACACCATTGATGCTTGTCCTCTTCAATCTCAAGAGTTCTACCACTCTTGAAGATACAAATGAAGCCTCTGAGCCTTGGTCAATCAATGCACGAAGTACATGTGATTTGCCGTCGCTTGATGTAACATGTACTTGTGCTGTTGCCAATAAAACTTGACGACCAGGTTGTTCTTTTGAGAAGTGTGCGCTTGTGACCTTCTGTTCTGGCTGTTCTTCATGTTTGTTATTTTCTTGTGTGTCACTCTCTTGTGTTGTTTCTTTTTCTTCATGTAAAAGAGAATGATGTTTTCTTCCGCAGACTCGGCATTTCCTCTTTTGTTTACATTTGTAGACTATGTGGTTCGGTACTAGGCAATTGAAGCAGAGGTTTTTGTTCTTCACAAATTCACGTCGTTGTTGCACAGTTTGTTTTGCAAATTCTTTGCAACTAAAGAGGTAATGGTCACCCTTGCAATATACACAAAAAGGCGATGAACTGCTATTGGTATGTGCAGAGTTACCTTTATCGTTGTCCGTATCCTTTGCTACGACATGATACGCTTTGTGACCTTGTGTCTTCTCCTTTGTAAAAGTAGTAGTGCTGGGAGTGATTAGCTCGAGAGTACGAAACTTAGACTCGAGAAACCTTTTGAACTCCACCCACGTAGACAACTCATCACTATTCTCCTTGTAAGCTTCCTCTTCCCAACACTTTAACGTTTCTGAATCCAATTTCTGCGCCACTAGAAATACCAGGATAGGATCCCAATTGGCCGTGTTTATGTTCATGTTATTCAGACTGTTGATGCATTCTACCGTATTATCGAGCAAAGCTTTAATTTGTGTAGCTGATGGGTTGCTTATCTTTTTTTGAAAGCAAAACTTCTTTAAAACTGACGACACAATCATCTTTTTGCTACCGAAACGACCTTGAAGTAGTTCCCATGCTGTTGCATAATTACTTTCTGTAATTTGAATATGTCGTAATAATATTTCTGCCTCACCGGCAACACTAGTCTTCAAATAATGCAACTTACGCACATCGCTAATTGAAGTATTATGGACGAGTGCTGTAAATATATCTTTATACGTAGGCCATTCTTCATATCTGCCCGAGAAGGTAGGTAGCTGTATTCTCGGTAGCTTAGCAAACGGTAGCTGACCATCCGGTGATGACGTAGACATGTTGGATGCTTCTAACAATCTGTGTTGCGACTCCAAGTTTGTTAGAAGATCGGTTAAATCCGCTTGTAAACACAGATACATTTCTTCGTACGTATAATATTCTTCATTAAGAAAATAAGGTAACACGCCCCGCTGTTCTCGTGGTGTATACTTCGTAAGGCTGCTATGCGTTTGTTTGAACGAATCCCAATACTCCTCAATAGTTTTTATTCTCGCTTTCACATAACCTGCAGTCAATCGCTGTTTCGGACATTTCTTTATGTTAACTTGCGCTTTCCGTAACATACTAGCCACATCCTCTAGTGTAGATAAATATTTTGACTGTTCTGGCGTTGGTGACGTCATTTTGCAGAATAAAAATAAATAGTCCACGCAGTTTAATTCGCACAAACACGTTCAATATTGTTGCAATGTCTTAACCACTTTTCTATTATATAAGTTTTTATAATAGTCTTCACATACACTAATTACTTGTAAACAACTTCAATCCTTATCTAAGGAATGCGAGTCTGCAAGCCGTTCCATTCACTAATTAATCCGGTTCGATTTCGACCATATATTTATGTCTTTAAGGTTCACTTTCTTTTGGGTAATGGAACGGTGTTTTATTAAAAATAACAAACGTCTTTACTCAATGATGATTTATTTGCTACTGTTTCTACCTCCGACTGCAAGTATTAATATATGAATTGGACATAAACAATCAATATAAATTACAGTTCCTAGGTAATTATTAATAAAACACTGTTTTTGTGGTTTTTAAGTTTGTCAGTATTTCAGAATAACCCCCATAACATGGTTTAGAGAATAAGAAATTATTGAAAAAACGTTTAAGATTGTTTGTATGTGTGGAAGCATGTTTATAGGGCGCGAATCAGACGGGCCGCGTTTAAAACACGGGTGGGTCACACTTACAGATATCCGTAAATAAGAAAAAAGTTAAAATTACCTACCCATTTTATTATTGTTTATTATTGATTCGGGACGAGAATCATTAGCATAGTTACCCTCTTGAATTTGTCAAGAATGCAAAACAACACCTTGTATAAGTGCATTCATGGATCAATCTATTATCATTTGCTGTGTTAGAGGCCAAAAGATAGCATTATAGGTAAATAATCCTGCATTTGTGTCAGTTTGGGATTGGACAGCATGTCAATTCTTCCATATATCTCTACAAGCCGAATGGTCCCCCAAGGATTCCAACGATTTTGGATAATACTTCCAACTGAATGTAATTTAAGTTTAATTTTGTTAAGTATTGTTGCTGAGGAAGTGAAGAATGTCACTGGTTCATGAGGGTATATTACTAGAACATCATACCTTGTCAGCCACACTGACGTGTGCCACAGGTTTGCTGAGCTTCAGCAACTTGGTGACGTTTTCCTCAGTTAGCTGCTCTTTCGACTTCGCCGGCGCCGACGGCTTCTTGCTCTTACTCTTGAACAAATGCCTGTGATCTACACAACACTCTCAATAATAATTAATCGTTTTGACCAAGAAATTGTAACAAATTGATCGAACATGCCTACGTTATGTAAGAAAGGACAGTTAATAATAAAATGGACAATAAAACAGGCGCGTCTAATCGTTGTTATAGGCGCAATAAACACGCGACACACCGTGAGTGTCGTGACGAATGTGACGTAATAACGATATGTATATCACTCGCAAGTCGCTGAAGTTTGGACGAACCTTGACCCGCGTGTCGTGGCCGGCTTCTCCGAGATCCACGCTTCGCCTCGCCACTGTCTACGAAACAATAACAACATTGAAAAAATAATGCCAGCTAGTTAAAAAAATATGGACGAAATAGTAAAGTTTTTGCTCTGTACCTTCTTGGTCGACGAGTTCCAGAGCCTGTCGCACTAATGCTGAAGACATTTTAATGCAACAATGCGTAGAGAAAACATTTATGTGCAGTTCAACACAGAAATACAATTCTAACCTCTAAACAGAAACATGGAATCGCGAAATATGAAACTTCAAGTGTCAACTGTCAACAGTGTCAACCAGTAAATTGTCAATGTCAAATACCGTAAAAACGTTTCGTTTCACGTACAAGGTAATCTTTAGTAAAAATATGGGGTAGTGTAGATATTAAAGCATCATTAAAAATAAAACGTTCTAGTTAACAAATTACTTCATGATAAACATAACATTTACTTGTCTCACAGGTTTTGCATGCTTTACCGTGCTATCAACGGCGACAGCGAGTCGAGTGCGGGAGTGGAGCGACGGGAGGACCCCGGCCCGGCGACACACGGGGCGGCCACGCAACACCCTGCGCATCACAGATATGAGGTAATCAGATACGATAGGAACTCTTCATACAAACATTACCATCTTTTGCATGTGAAAGAGCCTACTACTGGACATAAATCTGTTCCAAGTTGTATCATTTACTTATTCCCTCGAAATTTCCTTATTTCATTTTTCTTCATCACGTTCACATAATATTTCCATACAAAGTTAAAAGCAACATATACTTTATCCCTTGGTTCGCGCCCTGGCAATGCTGAACGCTCTTCTGACATCGACACCGGAGTGTGATTTATTTGCCTCGAGCTGGGTAGACGTATGTCGTGGATGTTTGAGTTTCCGTGAGAAGATGAACGAAAGATATTTTTTTTTGTGTTTGTTCTGTGGGAGGATGCATGAAAGATGATTTTGTTGTTGTTGTAATTTTAAGAACTTTTTTATTATGTTTATCATACTTTATTCTAAATATGTTTCTTTTTACTGTACATGTAATAATTCATTAATTAGGAGGATGCATGAAAGATGACTTTTTTTTGTTGTAATTTTAAGTATGTACTCTTTAGAAAATGTTTTATCATACTTTATTCTAAATATGTTTCTTTTCACTGTACAATTACTTGGATTTTCTGTCTTTTGAAATAAATAAATAAATTACACTGTTGGAATGAGTTTAATGTGTATAAAACTTTTATTAAATTCTGCATCTGTCTACATGTGAAAATGTACGCTGATCTTTTGTCGCGTAGCCAGCAATTATTTGTCTGGACTTTCAAAAGACTTTGACAAGAAATAACAAAACAAGCACGTGGGTGTTATGTTTATTTATTTTCAGGGAAGTTTGAAAGGTAATGTGGACTCCAATAAATAATTTATTTCCTTTCATATCGAAACGAAAGCCACCCATCTTGTTTTTCAATCTATTTGATAAATCTTAACCAAGAACGCCCTTTTGTCAATGATATTCAAGCACCACAAGATCCTTATATACTGTATTGTAATCCTCTATTACCTCCAGGGCCCTCCGACGCCATGCCCCGCGCGCGTGGAGTACGCGACGCCGGTGTTCGCGCGCAACTACCAGGGCGTGTGGCGCTACGTCGTGCAGATACCCTACGAGGGCTACTTCACGCAGACCGTCGAGGTCACCAGGTACGTCATACCACTTGGCGAAGCACACGTGTTACAGTGAAAACGCAGAGAACAAATGAAAGTACCTAGTAGTTGTGCATCCCACGACCGCGAGTCAGGGTGACGTGAGGTGCGGAACGAAATGAACAAATGACGCACGAGCGTGTCTCATGTATTAAGTCACGTCGCAGGTGCATCGTTTGACGTCAGGAAGGGAGTGATGAGAGTAAGAGATCGATTGATGTCCTTTCAAAGGCATTGAAAACTGGACAAGGAAAGGGAGGGTAAAGGAGGGGTTGGATTGCTCTCTCGTTTTCTTAACCTTTATTGTCCCACTGCGGGGCAAAGGTCTCTCTCATAACCCCTACCACTTTTCTCTGTGTGTTTTTTTTTCAGCAAAACATTTACGTCTTTAAGTCGTCACGCCAGCGTTTTTTAGGCCGCCCTTGGCGACGACGCGACGCCCACATTCTGGCACTTCTACAGTCACGTGCCAGAATACGGGCATCGTCCTCGAGGATCCAGAATGAGCATGATATGCAGGAAAGGAGATGCGACTGTAAAAGGGTTCTTAAATTAGTATTAGATTGGATTTGCAGCGGCAAACTTGAGCCAATTATTTTACAGATAACTATTGGGCTGAAGTATGGAGCGTGGATATTGGAATATATTTTCTTCACAACTAACTCAATGAACAATATCTCCAGATGCATGCAGTCCCGCTGCCACTACCTGGACGGCGGCTGCCTGAGCTCGCCGCGCTGGGTGTCGCTACTGGTCGCCGAGCTGCACTACCCGCCCCGACAGAACAAACACGTGCAGGTAACAACATCAACACTCATATAATTAAACTAGGCTGAGAATAGCACTTTTTGAATGTCCAAAATGACAAAAGACTGCAGTCCGAAATTATTGATGTGCAAATAGCATTCAACTATATGGTGCTCATGGTGAAAAAAAAATCAGTGCGTGGAGTCCCTCCGCGCGGAAGTGAAACTTCATAATACTTACTACACGCATGCGTTCGAGTGCCACGCATTCACTCTCGTTATTTTATTGAGCTTCTAAATAATATTTTGTTGTTTTTTTGTTATTTTATTTTTATTACATAATTTTTACATAAGTTTATCGAGGTTATTCTATGGAAATTCTATGGAAATTGAGCGAAGGCTGGTCACACCGAAGAGTCGAATACATGACTGTTTTGCACGCCATCTTGCGTACCTAGTAGAACTACGTAATCACAAATCTTGTAATACTGCCATCTCTTAGTGAGTTTTAGAAAATATTCCCCCTCCATGGTAGCGTCAACTTGTTGGAAGTCGCATAAGTTTCACTTCAATAATAACAAGCCGCTCGGGTCGATTTTTAGGTCAAGCCGCGCTTGATTAGGTTCCGAGGATGGGTTACCCATGGCATACCGAGTTTCCTCCGTGCCTTGGAAAGCCTTTAACCGTTGTTGCCGCCTGTCATTTGTACATTTTTGACAGTCGTTACAGGTAGTCAGTGGTCCGTAAGTGCGACAACCAGTCTTACCAAGGGGTGTCGTATTACCCACTTCCCAATACCACTTTGTTTGGGGTGATTACTTATAACGGTATTCAGCTGCATCCGGTTAGACTGGAAGCCGACCCCAATACAATTGGGAAAAGGCTAGGCAGATGATGCAATGACATGGAACCATGTGGTGAGCGATACTAATATGTTTGCGTCGTACCAGGACTACGAGCAGTACGTACAGAACCGCGCGGGTGAAGGCGAGGCGGACTCCAGTACTGACAAGCCGCCGCACTGCGACGGACACGACGAGATGGGCTGCTATCAGGTAATATATCAGGCTCTATTAACAAGTTATAATTGTACAACTTGTTAACAGACCTTCACAAAACCGGCAACCAAGCATTCTGTACATCAAAATATTCTGTACTCAATGTAACGCATTTAAAACATTGTGGTGGTTGATGCAATATCTAGTAAACAGGTCATGAAGGCATTTAAAGTAAAAATCTTACTTTGAAAATTAGCTTAAAAAATCTTGTTAAAAAGTGGAACTTTGACCTTCAATTTCTCTCTCTTGTAACTAGAAGGTTCTCAAGTACGGTTCCTACGTCGGTACTCAGTACACACGGGAACACGGGGGAATTGGCGCCACATAAGCAAAAACTCTAATAACTTTTTACAATAATCATTTTTTAATTCAGTTTTTGATTTTTATTAACGTATAAGTAATCATGTTTATCCTTAAACATAGAAATTTAAAAAAATACTATATAATAAAAATGACACTCATTTAAAAAAAATGAAACATTGGCTTGGCTCCCATTGGCCAAGAGTACGGGGTAATAAGAACCAGAATAACGTGTAATGAGATCCACCGGGGTAATGGTAGCCACAATATTATACAAGGTGTTGTTTTGCATCTTCGTTAAAATTCAGGAGGTATTGTCACAAAAGACAAAAATAATCAATTTAAATTACGCTAACCCAGTTAATTATTAATAAACGCAGATTTTTTCGGTTGTTTAATTTTTCAGTATTTCAGAATAACCCTTTTAACGTGGTTTAGGGAATAATCTCATCAGACACCTCCTTTTTAGCCACATTCTATTCCAGGAACATATTCAAATTTCATATCTCTATATAATATTCTTGAAATGTACCTAGTTTTGATTTGCATGTACCTAGCTTATTATTTAATATTTCTACACCAGCAATGGTAGTATGTGTGAAACTAAGTTTAATGTAAGATCTCAATGTACCATATACTAAGAAATAAATAAATACAATACAATACAATACAATACCTCATTAACTTGCCAGGTCCGCCTGTACTACGACTGGTTCCTGGTGCCCGGCTCGTGCAAGTGTTGGCGACCGGACTACTTCGCGCGGTACGTGCGCCGTCGCCAGAACAACGAACTCTAAGCTACTCATCCAACACACTGTAATTATTATTGTATCATTTAGATTAAGTCATGCACAGGGACCAGATTATAGCATCTTCTATAACAGTTTTTACTTATAATGTCATCTAGATACACTACCACAAATTCATATTTTTTCTCACTGAATCCAGCAAATGAGATTATTTACGCTATTTGTTTATCAAATACAATTTTTCAAGCTATGATAAATAAATTCTAAACTTTATTTTTTATTTATCAATGTTGGAAGTGGGTGGTATATGCTCTTTCCAACTCTGTAATTTCCCACATTTTGAAAGAATTAAAGTTAATTACTTATAAATATAAATGTATGTATTCCTATAGCGTTATGTTATGATAATTTTGGTGCTATTGCTACTTAACGTTGTGACTTTAAGACTGTATCTAAATAATTATATTATTCTAAGTAGGTTCGTACCAAAATATATAGAAATGGCAGGCGGAGATCTCTTAACAACTTAGACCTTACAGTAAGTTAGTGTTCAATCATCATTTTTCAATTTTCTTTAACATTATCTTTCACTACCATTTCAATACCGAATTCGAATTAAAGATTGTCATAATAATCACATCACCATCTATTCATTTCAGATTTCTATAACAAGTTATAATTATAAAGTACTTTAAAAGATCCACACACACTACAGAAATGACGCAGTTATTCCTGAGGTTAACAGTTAGGATATTAATTACCCACGTTTTCCTTGTAGAAATACTCGTTTATGTCGCTACATCTCATATATAATAGAGGGAATGTATTGAAGCTCAATTTGCATTTATAATTTGTAACTATATGATTTATCACAACCATGCTTTCTTCAACTTAGGTGTTTGTTCTGCAGTACTGAACGTTGGTGATGACACGCGCAAGCGACATCACTTACAATGAAAGTGTAAATTCCATCTTTTACAAGAGATTCGCCACTTTGGAACTAGAGTAAATAAATAACAGTTTGAGAGAGCATGGTTCTCGAAATATACTAATAAGTAAACGTATAGAATTATCTTAAGATAGAAGTTATTTATTTAAACTTTAGATATAAGTTGTTTTAGTTGTATTAATAAAGCACTTCGACTATTAAATTGGGCTTTTAATAAATAAGTTGAAGAAAAGTAAAGACAAAGTATTTATTAGTCTCGCATAAAATAAAAAAAATAAGTTAAGTCAGTTAATACAATCATACTATAAACGGGATATTACGTTCTTTGTAAAGAGCGAACAAGCCCCATTTTTTTTTAAACGTTTCCCCAACCTAGGAATTTCTCCTGTATCGTTGGTGCATTTAAACTCACATACACAAACAGCCAGACCCGGAACAACTATATGTAGGCCATACAAATATTTGTTCCAATTAAACGATATTTAAGATAAATAATATGTCATGCAACGCAGTAATGACATGTCATTGCTTTGAAGACAATGCAAATATTTGTCAATAGTAGGAAATCTGCAGTCAAAATAAGATCATAACTTTATAAGCCACCGCTATTGATTGTAAAGAAGAAGAAGAAGATATCTATAGCGACGAATGACACAAACTATTTCCTAGAATACTATATCCAGAGATCTTCATAGGATTTTACAATCTAATCTTTTATGTAGAAAATGCTCAGTGGTGGAGCATTTTCTAAATTCTTATCATAATGAAATATAAGGCTGAGGCCTTCCTAGTGACTTGCGTTGCGTCGTCACAACGCCTAGTGCAGCAGTTAGCTGCAGGTGTTGCAGCACGTTGACTGCCACACCTGCAGCTAACTGCTGCACTAGGCGACGCAAGAGTGCGACGCACGCCATCGCAACGCACTAGCGCAGCATCTCAGTGTTTATTTTAGTCTTCATTCGACAATAGATCTCAACGCAACGGCCTCAGCCTAATGACTTTCTCTGTCGAATTCTATCCCACATACGCACCTAATAAATATTGACTTTCACATGACCAGTTTCATCATTATACAAAACTCTATCTGTCACGTCTACATGTCTACTTTCTTTTACATTATTGTTACTGGCTACTTCTGTCTCTTTATTATAGCTATTCAGATCTAACTTCGGCCTCTCGACTATCCTACCGTTGACAAGAACTAGTTCTGTTCTGATCCTGTCAACGTCTTCAGAGTCATTCATTTCAATGGACTCGTCTTCATCTTCAAAAAGAACGTTCTGTCGTTGTATATGTACTTTTGGTTCTGTATCTTTGGTGTGTGTGTATGTAACGAAGCAGGCGGAAAAACGTGGCGGAGGCTCCTCAGTGTCGGTCTTGTTGGTGTTCACGCATTCGGAGTACGGGGGCGGCAAGTCGTCGTAGAGAGGTCCAGCGTCCGTGGAAGCGGCGGTGTCCGTCAGGCGAAGAAGAGAGCCAGTGTCCAAGTTGCTGTCGTCGCGGTCCTCTGAAATGTTAAAAAGTGAAATTAACAGTAAGACAACAAAAATACGGACGTAAATAATCAGGTTAAAGTTATAATACTGGAAAGGCTTTACTTAACAGTTGAACACAAGAACGTTTTAAGTAGGTAATACTTTGAAAGTTTAAATTACAAAAAACATCTGGCTTAGGGATTTTTTTAGGGATCACTTACGTCTACGAGTTATCACATTTGGAGCAGCACGTGCGTTCGACAGTTGTCTTCTTACTGTAACAATTAATTAATATCTGTAACGTTAAAGTTGATAAAGTCACGTGTCATGATTTTTCTGGAAACAGATCCGCCCGCGGACAAACCGTCGCGGACTATCAGACTCACGACAATAGCATAGTAGCAACGTCTTCTGCGTCACCTTCAACGTATTCTTCATCATCACCTGCTAGCATTTTCAACTAGGTATGTTTTCAGTGTAACCGAATGCAGCTGAATACCAGTATTTTACAGGGAGTGACTGCCATTTTTTTTTAAACGTTGGCCCACGCCTTTTAGATCTCCACAACCCAATGAGGACTGGGTAATGCAATACCCCTTGGTAAGACTGGTTGTCAGACTTTCGGGCCATTGAACTTTAACCACTGTCACAGATTTACAAATGACAGCCAGGAGCAACGGATTAACGTGCTTTCCGAGGCATGAAGGAAACTCGGTATGTAACGGGAGCATAGCAATGTGTTCATAAAGCTTGATCCAACAATACAATGAAGATATCTGTGAATATCGATATACATATAAGTGAAAGAGCTGCTTCCAACGTACCTCTGCGAATAGGATTACTGATTTTCATGATGATCGCCATCAGCACCAGTACCAAGAAGCCCCCTAGTGCTACCCAGAGGAAGTTCTCTAAATTTGTGGAATGGTCAAACCCGGTGACAGTTGGTACGTGGGTTGGCCGCATGACCTGCACAAATTCAAACAACATAGGAAGGTAAATATGGATAAAAAATATTTCAAACAGTGTCATTCAAAAAGTCATTTTTTAATATTATTTAGCGATTTGGAGGATTATTTTGACGCCTAAGAGTCCTGTTGTTTTTGTTTATATTTAGTTAGTTTATCTAAATATTTAGTGTTGTGGTTGTTATGTTTGATAATTGGTTGAATTTGGTCAAAGAAATAGTTTATAACACTGAATCTGTTAATAAATCTCGAACTTTTTTTAAAAATAAATTTACTAGCAATGCTTTATATGACTGTGGCATTAGTAGCTATACAGAAAACGCTTTTTCCCATTAATGCAGTCTTTCACGTATGCGAACACAGTTGATTATTGTCACGTCTGTTACGGGGGAAGGTGTCTGCTGGTCGTGGAAATAGAGATTGATTTACCCTAACAAATGCCGCACTTTCGAAAATATACAGAGACGGTAAAGGTAATAATTTTTGTTTTCGAAAGAATGGCATACAGATGTCGGTCGATTTCAAAATAAACATAGCACGAATGCATCTCTTTTGAGCCTATTGCTTTGTCTGTTGAATTAAGTACCTCAAAATATAATACCGTAGCGCAATAACGATGCTACCGGACCATGATAAGCTGTTACTAATGGAACTTGTGTTCAGCTCTGGGGCTAGTTTATATAAAGGTGGATACAGACTTTGCGAGGCATGCGCCACGAACGGCGCACAACGAATGCCCCGGCCATACGTTGGCTCGCCATCGCACGTGCGTAGCACATGCCTCGCCACGAATACAAAGGTACACACCTTGCGAGGCATTCTCTGTGCGTTATTCGCGGCGCATGCCTCGCAATGTCTGTATACAGCTTAAGGCGTACGCAGCGGAGCTCAGCCATTTACTTAGGTATTCAATCTGTGCCTTCCAGTTCAATTTAGAGTCAATCATAATTCTTAGAAATTTTGTGACATCAACTTTATTATGTACAGTGTCCTTGTAAATTGCGTTAAGGTCAAATACAGCCTGGGTCCGTTGTCTAAAATGAATAATAGTGTATTTTTAGTGAGGGAAATGTTGAGGATGAATGTAGACGGCTTTAAGAATAGAGAAAGACCAATAAAATGATGGATGGTCTGTGTTAAGGATGATATGGCTGCAGAGGAGGTGACTGCTGAGAAGTATGGGAGAAGACATGCTGCGCCGACCACCAATAAATTCGGATAAGGGCTGGAGAAACATGATGATGAGAGGAAATTGCATGACTACTCGTTCATTCCGCCAGATATTCAACTGACCACAGCGTCATCTGAGAAGTGCATGTTAAATGATCGCACGGATTTCGAGCTATACAGCCCATTCACACTAACTTATTTTAACTAGTGATTATAGTTTTAACTTCTGATTTCGCATCACTGTCAAAATGACAGTGTTCGCTAATCGCTATTCTATTTACATTGTGGTTGCTGTCCCTAAACGTCTGCTAAAATCACAGTGAGCTTTATGGACAAAGTTATAAGGTTACTGTTGAGTTGCAGCTATCAAAGGTACAGTAACTGTGTGAATACCTGTGTGTCATCGTTATTCATAGGAGAAACAAACAAATAATGACGCATATTCTATTGATAAACTTTTTCTTTTTTGAATCAAAATTTTCGTACCTACTTGAAAACTTGTGGACTAGGTATTTAGTTCCCAGACATTGTCATTGACATTGTCATCTCTAATAGTAGGTAGGTATTCCTGTAATCTGTATTGAGTTTGTCTTCGGAATATATATTTCTATCTGCTAAGTTTTTGTTTATACCTACTTTAGAACAGTCATTTGTTTGTTCACCACGGGAAACCAATGCGGGAAAACGAATTATTTTAATCATCAGGCCACAAGTAAATCGCTCATAAACAGACAGTTACATTTGTACGTATAGTTTATTATATCAAGGTTTAAACATGATCGTATGGTCAAGGTTCTCTGCAGTAGCACAGTTGAGAGTAGTATCTTTACTATGCAAAACACTCCGTAAAAATGCATAACATTGACATTAACACAGTTTGATAAATTTGACTCGTATTATGTTTCATCAACATCAATTTTAGTCCAAGGCCTTTAGATATTACAGAACCATGGATTTTTAAACACAACTCCTCGCTCAATATTTTTTCTACTAGTCTAGTTTATTGGTGCTGTTCCACAAACGATGGGGCACTTACTATCGTGTTCTGCGTGTCCTGATGTTTGTTCAATCAAGGAACTGATGGACACTACAGAGACAGTTAAAATTGCCATCGTCACGCTAAGAAGTGCAAGTTGATGCATACCTCGATATCGGGCGGCTTCAAGTTCCAACGCTGTCTCGTAGTAGGCCACTTGGAGAATGGTCTGAAGGAAGACCGTTCGTATAACGGTGTCCAAGAACCCCATTGTCTTCGGTGAGTCGTCTCGTGGAACGGTCTCGCGGTAGTCTTTTTGGCAATTGGTCTCACAGTAGAAGATATCACGGTAGGCCCCTTGTAGGTCAGTGTCACGGTACGCTTCTTGCCGATCGGTCTTGAGGTAGGACGCTTACTGATTGGTCTTGAGTTAAGTCCCTTGTTGATCGGCCCCGTATCGAACGGTGTCACGATGTCCTTGTCGAACGGTATCGAAGAGATACGTTTATCGAAAGGCAACGAAGAAGGGCGTTTGTGTAGCGGTCCAGTATCGAAGAACTTCTCCAGGATGTTCGTGATGACGTCCGTTTGATTCATTGCACAATATTATTAACCTCACGTCTACTCTACACGGAGAGCGAAGCACTACTAATGAGGCATCTTACTAATTTTAGTCATTCTGCAGCTTATTATTAGGTAAATGAGTTTTCCTTCCTTAACTACATGTGCCTTTTCCGATTTCCAGAGGGTATACATACCTACACATTTCATTTGTTATTAGGTTTGTCACATCAGAAAGGAGAAAGTTTTGAGCCCACGTCGTTCAATAAAATTCTTGGCCAACCAATATTTTTAAGCGAAGAATATAAGTTTATCACGACTATAAGGTCAAAGGTTAGTGTGTTCCGAGTAACACATTGGGTTAGTCCCGTTCAATTATCGGAATATAACAGAATATATTACGTGTCGCATAGAGAACCTCCTCTTTTTTCGTCGGTTAAAAAGTGATCGCAATCTTGCCAATTAACATTACCAGCCGGCCTAGCATGACCGCCGTAGAAACGAGCTATGTCTACGGAAGAATCGACAATTTGACAGATATTTCTATCGTCGCAAGCATGGCGATATTAAGAATGTAGAAAAGAAATGTTTCTTTTCTTCAGTCGACACAAGTCTACAACGTCGAGCATGACGACCATATTTTCTCTTCTTTTGACATTTGGGGGTAGAAACATTACTTCTGCCAAATGTCAAACTAGTCTTAATAAAAACTAAATACGAGAAATATGTTTCGTGGTTGCGTTGAGTTACGTTCAAAAGGTTGAAATGTTATGTAAAATATTTAAGTTTAATTTCGCGAAAAAGATCCAGGCCTGGATCCAGGATGCAGCAACACCATCCCGTCCACGAAAAATGAAAAACTCGTGCAATTGGCAACTTTTTTTTGTTAACTAAACGTAACCTTTTAACTTTCCATAGCAACGTCCCCGTTGCTATGGAAAGAAATTCTGTCTATGTCTTCGTAGAAACGCGAGTCGACGGTGCGCGCCATGCTCGGGCAGAAGAAATGACAAGTTGTAAAGAAAAGATTTCTTGTCGTTTCTTGGTAGAATAGAGATAGAACGGTCATGCTAGGGGGGCTGAAATCAAAAGTCATTTATTCAAATTAGGCTGATAATCAGCACTTTTTGAACGTCAAAATTACAAGAGACAGTCCCTCAAACGCCCGCCCTTAGCCACTTCCTACTGTTTTAGCTGGGAAGAAGAATTGGCGGAACAAACTCCCCAGCAACACATCTGTCTGTTACACAACAACATTTAATTAATCACAATAGTTTCAAAAGTTTGGTAAATGATGTTTATTTGCAAATAGGTTTTGCAAATAAAGGGAAGAAAGCAAACTTTTACCATACTCTCTGCCTAGCCTTTTCCCAACCATGTTGGGATCGGCCACCAGTCTAACCGGTTGCATCTTACCAGTATTGTTCATGAAGCGACTGCCTATTTAACCTCCACAAATAACTGGGTACGTATACCTTATTAAAGAATCTCATTTCACGTAACCGTAGTTTCTACTGAGAAATCCATTTGATAAAACCCAATAACACTTTGCGCTACTTAGGAATCGAACCCTCCTGGATTCGGGCAAAGTACAGGCAAAGGGCCTGGACCTCTAGTTCATTAATAGTGCTTGCGACCACTAGGCTAACGAGGCACTCTATGTCAAAAATTGCTATAAGGTAAATGAAGGCAGGGCTTTAAATAACGGTAAAATTTTCGTAACGTTACCTTCATTTGTCAGTGGTACCGTTAATATTAAAATAACGTTAATAGATTTAACGTTATTTTTGCCACTTTTTATCGTTAATTTTTATAACCGTTAATTGCAACCAACCTTGCGAACGCCGCATTTCGTGGGTCGCTAGGTCGTGGTTGAGGGAGCCAGTATATGGTTAGCAACCAAGCATCTCACATACCACACACAACCTTGAATGTGACCGGGTTTTAGCTAACGGTTAAGTAACGTTATTATCGTATTATAGGTTAATTGTATTTAACGTTAAATTACTGTTAATGTTATCAATTAACGTTATATTTTTGTAGAGTTAATTAGGTATCACATTGAAATTAACGTTAAGTAACGGTTATTATTTTGTTAGTTGGTAACGTTAAGCCCTGAATGAAGGAAAGAAGGTCGAAATTCCTTGATCCAATCCAGCCTATCCCTTGCTGTCCTCAAGTCCCAAGATTCGTACCCCACGGTACAGGTGATGCGCTTTGAATGAAGGTTCTTATTTATAATTTATAAGTTGTTTTTGACTTGTCTTGAGGCCAAAAGACGCGATTAAGCAGCTGACGACCGCCTTGGTTGACCTGCGAGATGCCATTCACAAAAAAAAAGATAGTCATTCCACGGAATTTACGTCATGTGGCAAATAAAATGTATAGACACCGCGGAATCTCCGCCGCACAAACTGAGCGCGTCTCATGGGTGATGACATAGTCCACATAATATTGTGTTACTACTATTACTCTATACTATTTGTATTTCATAGTTCATACATTCCTTTAAAATATGAAAAGTATTACTTTCATCCCGCTCCTCAGGCAACTTCAGACCCACTTTCAGAGTATGAGTAATGAAATAGTACATTGTTACCCTAGGGGTGAAAGTAACTTATTAAATCCCGTGACGGGGTTTGGCGCCCTAACGAAGTGAGGGCGCCAATAGTTCGAGGGACTAAATAAGTCTCTAACCCGAGGTAAACACTGTGCGTTTCATTACGAATACAAGGAAAGTAAAAATAAAAACATGTCTTAGCTAAAGCAAAATGAGTAAATTTTATTTTACATAAATCAACAACTTTTCCCGCCTATTTTTTTTTTCTGGGGCCAGCCAGCTATTAAGCCATTATTTTTCATTTTCATCATTGAAAAAATTGTAAATATTGTAACAAACGTGCTTGCTCCTCGTGATAAAAAGAAGTAAACAGATTTGTACATTATAAAAGTTAGTAGGGGAAAATTAATTGATGATTAAACGAACTTACCTGTACGTGAAGTTCAATCACAATTACTCGAAGAGCTTCGTTCGAAGATATTAGCAATAACACACATGTAGTTTCACTTACACTCGCCATTTCGCATTGAATTTAGGAGAAAAACAAATTATTTAAAACTATAAATATTAATGCAAGGTAGATTCAAAACTTTGTTCTTGACAATGACATTCTCACCTAGCCAACTCATTTAGTTTGGAGGTTTGCTGAGCTGTTTTTATATTTCACAACTAGGGATTCAGCACGCTTGGGAGGGAGGGATGCTAATATCTTCGAACGAAGCTCTTCGAGTAATTGTGATTGAACTTCACGTACAGGTAAGTTCGTTTAATCATCAATTACTCTCAAGCTTCGTTCTCGATATTAGCAATAACACACATGTAGATGTTGAGAGATGGTATTAATTTGTGAAATATAATCAATTACATAGTTAGGTACATATTGTATCTATGCTTAAGAAGTTTGAGTGAACGAAATAATTAAATATTCACTAAGTATATTTCAAAACTATATTGAATAGCTTTAATTTTGCTTCAATGATTAGAATACTGTAATATGATATCTAATATTATCCATTTAACACACTTGTGACAAAATCTCCTTGAGTAGACATGTCGTCCGATATTATTCTATTATAATATTTTGCAAAAACAGTAGAATTTGAACTCCACCCGGCAGTTTTACGTATAACGTCCAGGCTAACTCCTACGCTATAAGCTTTAGAAGTGGCTGCGTGCCTGGTGCTGTGCGCAGTAAACAGAGAGATATCAATGCCACTGGATTGTAACATGCTCTTTACCCATTTGCTTAAAGTCTGCGACGTTACTGCTCGGTATGGTTTCTTAAATGAAATAAATAATGATTGATGGGCTTGGCGTATCTGATTGGTCCTATCAAGATAAACTTGAAGAGTACCAGCAGGGCATATTTGCGGCCTTTGTGAAAAATACGGTAAGGAAAACACTGGTTGTAAGGAACCCACTCGTGAAGTTTTAATTAAATCGGTTATTTTAATAGTAAATCCTGAATCAGATTTAATTATATTTTCAACATGGATTTTTGATAAAGTCTGCATTCTATGGGCTGTTACCAAGGCTAGAAGGGTCACTAACTTTTTACTCAATTTTTCAAGACTTAAATTTTCGTTGGGATGTAATTCCGCCAAATAATTTAAAACTTGATCAGTGTTCCACGTTGAATTGTATTTGGGAACTGTGGGCCGCAATCTAAAGATTCCCTTGAAGAATCTCTGTATAAATTCATTGTTTACTATATCGTGTCCGAGTAATAACGATAAAGCGGATCGCGAGCTATTTAGGGTACCATACCGAGCTCCGGTGTTAAACAATTGAGTAAGAAAACAGAGAATATTCGATGTCAAAGCATTATAGGGATCTATGTTGTTTTCGTGACAGTACGCAAACCACTTCTTAAGGCAAGTATGATATTGCTTGACAGTGTTATCTGACAAGGATGCTAGCATTATGACTATGGACGGCTGTGGAATTCCTCTTCGGAGAAGAGATGTCCGGACAACCTCCCGACAACCAGTGTAATTTGCCGGTGAATTGCACGTTCGCTACAACGAGAAATAATTAAATCCCCCTCAGACCTTAAAAGGAGTGGTTTTGATGTGAGGAGTCTTTTAAAAAGAGGGTACCAGGGTTGTGTTGGCCATTTTGGCACGACGACAATGCCAGTGGCTTTGTCGTTAATAATTTTACGCATAGTTTTCAAAATAACAGAAATTGGTGGAAACGCGTAAAAGTAAAAATTTGTCCATGATATAGTGAACGCATTAATTACATAAGCGTCAGGGTCCCTATGCCAAGAAACATACATATCGCACTTATGGTTTATTCTGCTCGCGAATAAGTCAATGTGAGGGACACCGAAGTGTTGCGTTATTTTATTAAAAGCAATTTGAGAAATTTCCCACTCTATGTCGGGGTGTAATCTTCTTGATTCAGTGTCCGCAACTATGTTATCAGAAGAACGTATATAATCGGCATGAACCATAATTTTACGCGCTTCGCACCATTTCCACAGTTGTTTCGTAATGTCAGTCAAATGGGGAAATTGTATGCCCCCCATTCTATTAATGTACGATATTGCCGTTGTATTGTCAATACGTAACAAAATTTGACAATTTTTCAAATCTTGTGCAAAAAATTTAAGCCCAAGAAAAGCTGCAAGTATTTCTAAATAATTAATATGAAGCGTTTGTTCATGTTGACTCCAAGGTCCACTGGCAGTCTCGTCACCACAGGCGGCA
Organism: Cerastis leucographa; assembly: GCA_963082945.1. Lineage (NCBI taxonomy): Eukaryota > Metazoa > Arthropoda > Insecta > Lepidoptera > Noctuidae > Cerastis > Cerastis leucographa. Next base: position 316,770 of record OY720369.1, on the reverse strand, counting down.
CCCCACCCCGTAGTTGAGGCATCACTAAATATCTCTAAGGAATATGTGTCAACCTTAATTTTACATACTGATTCCTTTATCGCATTAAGCCACCAGTCAAAGATGGGGGACAACTCAATTGGTAAGTTCATAAACTTATCGTAGTTTTCATCATCTTTGAGGTTTAAATATTTACACCTCTCAAAGTCCTTGGTATATAGCCAGCCGTAGTCCACGGCCTGACATGCGGGTGTTAAAAGGCCGATGAAGCGAGCAAAATCTCTTATTTTACATCGTTTGAGCTTCCTAATTCTTAGTAATTCTGTTTCAATTTTCTTTCTTTTTTCGTCAGGTAATCTTACTTCAAATCTTTTTGAATCTATAATATTTCCTAAGAACTTGCAACAATTATTAGGCAGAACAAAACTTTTTTCCGTGTTGATGATGAATCCTAACGATTCTAATAATTGTTTTGTGTCATTCACATTTTTTAAACAGTCAGTATACGATTGACCAACCAAAAACAAATCATCTAAGTAAAATGTAGATAAATATCCCAAAGTCCTCAGTAATTTTGCGACTGGTTTAAGAATTTTCGTAAAAATATACGGAGCAGTGTTTAAACCGAACGGTAACACGTTAAATTCGTATAGATTGCCATTAAAGTTAAAACGTAAATATTTTTTTGAGTTGGGATGTATGCTTATTAAAAAATAGGCATCTTTTAAATCTATTGTTGACATAAAACAGTTGTAAGATAAAAGTTTTAAAGCTGTTCTTAAATCCTCAAGTTTAAAATGTTGCGTTGGTATAAATTTATTTAATTGTTTGAGATTTAATATGAAACGTTGTTTACCGTTCGGCTTAGGAACAAGAAATATACTGGATATGTATTGACCCGCGCAAGGTTGACATATGGACACTGCCCCAGTACTAATAAGGTCTTGTATAGATGCTTTAAAGGCCTTGTATTCGGATTGCGAATAAATAGGCTCTGATGGAACGGTTGTTTGAATAACTGGGTCAGAAAACATAATTTTATAACCAGAAATCCAAGAGAGTATAACAGGGTTGGTAGTCAATAAACACCACTGTTCATAGAAAAACGAAAGACGACCCGCGGGGCTTACCGGTTCTAACGTCGGTGACCTGCTTGCGGCTGACGTGACAATGTCCTGGAAGCGTTGTTGTGCGTCGTCCTCGTCTGCTGCCTCTGAGTCTGAGTTGATGGTGCCGCCCGCACATATCTCGCGCCCCCCGGCGGCGGTGGTGGGAACTGTCGGCGACGCGCCGGGGGGGCTCGGTAGTTTAAAGGCCTGTTGACTGCCTTAGCCGGTTTATTAGCCGTAGACTGCATTGCAGATGACCTTATATCAGCTCCAGATTTTATAATCGTTTTTGCTGATTTTAATGTTTCTGATAAGCAATTACCAAAGAGCATTTCGTCTATTTTGGTTTTGTCCAACTGTTCTTTGAGCTCCTTCTTGACCGTTGAAAGAATAAACGAACGTCGTGAGATCGAGTCCGTATACTGTATATCGCCGAGGATACGAGCTGTATCCATCAACAACTTGAGAAGCTCAGGGTTTTTATGACCTGATGAAAGCAGTACAGTAATGGCCTCGCTGATGGAGGACAAGGCACAGGATGTTAGTACCTGTTTACCTTCGATACCCTTGTCTCGCTTTGCCTGAGTTTCTATTAAAGATACTCGAATCTCTGGATTGAGGGTAGGCGCTTTTATAAACTTGCAGTTCACCGGTATCAAATATCTGTCTTTTAATTGCTTGCGGTTCTCTTTAGAGAGGCCAGAGGTCGCAATGTGGTTTAGTCTAATTGCCAAATCTTTTTGAATTTCCCTGCCATATTCTTTAACCGATGTCGGATCTTCACCTAATATTTCCATTAAATCTGGATCTAATTCGGGAGCATCTTGTTGAGGAACAGGGGCCTCCGGTTCATTAACCCTCTCTAGAGATACGGCGGTAGATTCCACGGCAGGCGTATTATGTACTTGCGCGGGGGGCAGTACAGCGGTAGCAGAGCTTGGCGGCAGTATAAGTACTTCCGCCGTGGCGGCGGTAGGCGACTGTGTAACGACCGGGACCGGGACCTCCTCCTCATCACTAAATACCGCTGGGGCTGATCGCCAGTACGAGCATCCAGGTTGTGGATCTGTATCGCCTAAATATGTCGCACAATCGTCATCGATTGGGATTCGTTCGCGCTCTGCAAGCAAAATAAGTATTTTGCTAAATAAGCCATTATTTGGCGGGAAGTGAGACTCCTTGTGAGAAACACGCAATCCCAATAGGCGGCTTAAGTGGTATGGTACATGCTATAGAAAAACCCCACAGGTAGATCCGAGCAGCAAGTACTTAATTTAGGAAGTGGAAGGCCCCCAGAGGACAATCCGATTTTCCTTACACTTTAAAGTATAACGGTTCTGAATTCAAAAAACTCAACCGTACAAATACGTAACGGTTTTATTAAAAAGCCAAGTGGTTGCGGTGCTAAAAGTAACCAATTGAAATGTAAACACGAAATAATGAAGTCAATGACTCACCCTGCAGGTAATAAGGCGTTGAAAAATCACCATCCGACGACGATGCACTGTCATAGCGAGTACGTCGCCCGCGTTTTATTTCGCGTTCTAATTTTTTAAGTTTTTTGTTCAAATAACTATAATTATCGCGCTTATCACTCTTTCTTTTCGGCATTCTATAGCTAAAATATATAAACGCACTTGAATTACTTTAAAAACAAAGAAATGATGCGAAACAGCGAAGCACTGATACGTGAATGAGTTGGCTAGGTGAGAATGTCATTGTCAAGAACAAAGTTTTGAATCTACCTTGCATTAATATTTATAGTTTTAAATAATTTGTTTTTCTCCTAAATTCAATGCGAAATGGCGAGTCTGTAAGTGAAACTACATGTGTGTTATTGCTAATATCGAGAACGAAGCTTGAGAGTAATTTAATAAATGATGATATGAACAATACAATAAATTATTTTAAAAAATGAAGGGCAGGTTAACCGGGAACATTTTGAATGTCTCCGCAAATCTCTGAGCGTGATAGTAACTGAAGACAAACATCCAAATGTAAAAAGCTGGCTTGATCAAGATGAGCTTGACCACGACGAACTTGATGCAGGGAGGCTTGGCACGACCCACCAGCAGACATACCGGGCATAATGCCTATGTGTGCCTTTAAAATTTGCAGAGTTCCCTCGAGTTCTCCAGGATCCCATTGAATAAGATCCTGACCTAATGACAATATAGGTACTTGTTGATCCCATCACATGGAAAGTATACTGTTTCAAAAATTGCCTATTAAAATTGAGGGTTGCCATTAATTTTCCCGTATACCATCAGATCCTGACTTATACCTTCCATCATCAGCTCAACAAGATGAGATGATGATTACCTGGCAAAAATATTTGAATTAAACTAAAAAAAATAAGGGTCCGATCGATTTCCCTGGGACCCCATCATCAGATTCTTAGTTGGTAACTATGGGATCACCCCGGGAGTATGGAATTTTAAATTAAAAAAAAAAAAATTGTAAATTGATACACAATTGTACATACAAAAAAAAAATACAAACGTCCGAATTGAAAACCTCCTCCTTTTGGGAGTCTGTTAAAAAAGGAGGAGCTCGTGAATAACAGCCGCTCGGGTCGATATTTAGGTTAAGTCGTGCTTGCCTAGGTGAGCCCGTAGATGGGTGACCCCGCATTACATTCCGAGTATCCTCCATGCCTCTGGAAGCGCCAGGGTAGCTCGCGAAATTCAAATTTTCAATTAGCAGGTGTGTCAGGTTGTATGTAAATTAAAATATGATTCCCGACTACCTGAAGCCGTTGGTTTCGGCTGTCATTTATTCGCCTATGAGATCAAAAATCAATAAAACGAAGTCATTATAATTAACAAAAAAATGAAACTTTATTTCAAAGGAAATATTTAGAGACAGTGACAATGTCGCAAGTTAGTATCCGTTTGATATAAAGTATTCTACTCTTTGTTTTTCTATATTTCTACAGAGAACGTCACCGCTGTCAGTTCAGTTTTTGTATCACTCCAGAACTACTTTCGAGTAGGTGTTTTCAATTTTAAGGTGTTTTCCTTTGTCTAGTATCATGTCGTGCTTCTTTATTTAGATCTTAGCTGACCTCTCGACTATCCTACCGTTGTCAAATACCAGTTCCGATTTGCCGTCTTTAGAGTTGTTAGGAGTGGTTGTCATGGCAACGCAACCGTTTCTAAACCCGATATCAAGCAGACCATTGTGTACTGGTTCAGTATCTCGGTTAGTGCACAGCGGTGGTGCGCGTGCGTTCATGTTGATGCATTCCGAGTACGACGGCGGCAAGTCAGAGGTTGGAGGAACTGCTCCTGCGAAAATGACAATATTTTAAGAATGGTGTCACCTTGTTTCGCAGACAGAAATTTGACAGAATTTCGTTTCCCAGAAAATGTTTCACATAATATTTAGTCCCCGTATTTTTATTTCGAATATTTTTGTTTAGACTACTATTTACTTGAATGAAAAATATTTTACAGAAACACAATTCAAAGAATTTTACAATCACATTTTTTTATTTTACCAACTTATCAAGCAGCAGAATTATTTTTCAACGAATATTGTTTGTTCGATGTATGTTTCTTCCATGGTATTTTATTTCAACGAAATTATTAACCTAAAATTAAAATATTGTCTTTAAAAGTCAATATGTTGTATTGTACTACAAAAGCTAGTGACAGAAACGAATGGCTGCAAAACAGACTCCACGTAGTCTTGTATGCCCTACCCCTAGAGTGTAATTTAAGCCCGCGTAGGCGCGGAGGGATGAGGCGGCCCGCGAGTTGAGGAGCAGGTGGTTTCTAAAGATCGCCGCCGCGGCTGAGGCTGGCCGGCTTGCCGGCCAGCAAGCCGAAGCTGCGGTGGTGAGCGTTAATACCATCTGCGACGATAAACTTGCGTGGGGCCGCCGGAGCCCCGCAGCGCCGGAGCCGTGACAGAAACCTTGCCTGTTGCATGTTACATGCTTGCGTGCATGCTGCAAGTGCATGCTTGCTGGATGCTGCATGCAACAGGCATGGACACCATTAGTGAGAATAACAAGATTGCTTTCCTGCTTGACAATAATTTACCCGCATCATTTTTGTGAACCCGGTGTTATAATTTTATAGGAGGATAAGCATTTTTCAAAGGTTTGAATTTTAGAAACTGTCAGTCGATTAAAATGTTATTCTTCGTAATAAGTTTTATGTGAAACAAACAATATGTGGATAAATAATATTTGATTTGTTATTCTAGGATATGAATATTCTAACATAAACTTTATTTGAAACAAAAATCGATGATTTAAATTTCTTCAAAGTAAGTATTCTGCGTATTGATTATTCTATGAAATGATAATATGAGAAACAATTTATGTGAAACAAAATTCGATGAAACAATTAGCGACGAAACAACGCACAACCTTTAAGAATTATAGCAAAAAGTTAAAATTTTACGAAAAGGTATAAGGATGACAAATGATGAACAAAATTTTATTTTAAGAAGGGTGTGGTATGATTACAGAGTGGATCTAATAAGAAATGAGTATGTTGAATTCATAACATCGCCATATTCGTAGCATAACGCCTGTAATCCCCTAAGAAGGCAATGGTGTTCCTAATGGTACACATTTTACCAGTTGTGTTTAAGTCCCGGTTGATGAGAATTGGCTCTACCCTATTACATGGAAATGGGTCAAAAATCTAGACCCGTTGGCAGCTACTGAGAAATTCTAGATAGTTAAACTCAACAACACTTTGAGCTTTCAGCAGTCGTCCTTGCGACCGCCAGCACAACGACACAGTTACGTACAAAATGAACTAATTAGTAACCTGATGGCTGGCTTGTGCTGTTGTGGCTGGTGGGGACTTGTGGTAAACCTCCTTGCCCGGAAGGCCTATTTGTCGCTATGCCTGGCCGCACTGTTGCCGCTCCCACCACAACGGTGCCCGCTCCAGCCGCAGGAAGAAGAACTACACCTGAAACGTAACCGTCAGGTGAATCAGAAATCGAAAATAAAAGTGTATTGTCGACCTCTTAATTATCGTTTGTTACAACAATTAGTTAATTGATGTCGCACTAAAGTTGATAACCTAGCAGTCTCATTAAAATAAAAAATAGACATAAACATAGCGTAACAGAAAGGCGTGACCGTTACACTGAACAAGTTGCTCTATGAGACCACCATCGAAATCACTAAAAAAGTTGTTCAGTTTGGACGTCTAAATGACACCCTGAAATATGAATCTATCAGGCACACGTGGTGTATCTATGGACACCGACAGAATCTAGTATCATCCATTTCAAAGAAAGCACACAATGACCACCGAACCTGTACATTGTCAACTACTATCTTATACTACACTATACAGCGTATATATCGACGCACAAGCGGTTGCTCCTAACCGCAACCGTGATACTTTTTAAGTTTTTGGGACTATATATTTCTAAACTTCCCCGGATTATATTTGTTTCTGCGGGCCTTTATAAGGAGCAGTTAACCTCTTCCTTATCAACGCTGTAAGCGTGACGTCAACTATATAGCTAAAAATAAATTGGTTTTCCTTAAACAAATGAACCACGGATATGTTCTGTATTGCGAACTATAAACGAGGTATTTCACAATAAATTATTGGATTATGTTTTCCTAGTATTGTGAAGTTACTAACGAGCGAAGATATTTTGTTACCGCTAGTGCAAATCAGCAAACTGACAGTTTTAGCACGCATTTAAGACGTGTTCAGTTTCATTTGTGAAATAAAATTATAGCAAAGTCAGGGAAAAGTCAAGTTATTGCTTCCCTGTTGGCAAAACACATATGTACATACGATAAGACGTTAGCATCCTGCGCAATGCTGGAAAGAAACGGATGGACTCGCTCCTGTCTATGGTGAGCCGTGCCGTCGATCGTGACGTAATTCTCCCCAATGCAAGCCGTCCGTCTCGACGATGCGACACCCCATCGGTACACGACGACTCAATTCAAACTAAACGCAGTTATTTCAAATAGATCAGTAGCAGTAACATTAGAATTGTCAAAAACAAAAGGACGAAGCTACAGTCCAGCCACAAGGCATAATGAAAGTAGTTGTCCATTCCACGGCGTAGGTGTTTAAAGGCCGAAACACACTTACGTGTCGTGGCGTGTCGTGACGCGGCAGAAGCAGTCGGTTTCATACATTGTTGCTACACGACACGCCATGCAAATATGTCCCTTACCATATTAAATGTATGAAACCGATTTGCTTCTGGCGCGTCACGACACGCCACGACACGTAAGTATGTTTCCGCCTTAAGTCTCTAACTCTCACCTCACCATGCGACGTCGTAACCTGTGCTATGCATTTAGTAGAACAACGGCGTGAACTGCCTCCAACGTACCTCTGCGCGACCGGTTGTTATTCCTTCGGCAAGCGGTTATGACGATCATCACCAGGATTGACGACATAACTGCGCCTAATGCTCGATACGCGATAGTATTTGTGCTCATCGTCGGAGGTGTCGGCGGAATGTACGGCTGCAAATTCAGATCATTTTAGTACTCGCAATATATTAATAATATCACGTAATCCCCGGAGGTGCAAGCAGAGGTGTACCAAACAGTACACCCACATTTCGTCTGTTACGCAGCCCAAAAAGAAATCCAGGTGTTTTGTCAAATCGTAAAAACTGCGCGAAACGGACGCCTCTATTGCGCACAATTTTTTACGATTTGAAGGAGTTCAGTGGATACTGGTTAGCCACTAATGAACTCCTTCGTGCTTGCCCTAAAAATTAAAAGGCTTTTGCTTGATATGAAACGAATTTAGAGTACGCAGAGTAGAAATAACGGTGAGAGTAGAAATAACGGTGCCATCTTGTCCAATGAAGTCACACTCCACGGGCTATTTGACGAAATAATGTTTACCAGCAGCGCCCTCCCGACATTAATGTCATTCAAACGCCAAAAGAATCATGTCATGACTGACGAGCGCGCGGTTAAAAATGTAACGTAAATACCTCAATTTTTGAATCGTTAATATAATTATTCTATAGCATTTTAGTTACATTGTTTGCACAAGCACAATCAATATCATCCATAGATATGAATAAACTATAACTAAAAATATTATTATGTACGAGTATTTTTAATGAATAAGTCGACGTGTTTAAGTTCCGTTTACCCTGCGCGCTTGTGCTAGGGCCTTTGGCACAGAGCTCTGGTCTTGTGAATAGTGGAACTTCAGCCATACCTTTAACTCGAAGTCATCAAACCGGGTGTCATGCTTGGGTATGTCGATCCCGGTATTGTATGGGTAATTGTAATTCACTGGGGTTTTGAACCAGTCCTGCTCGAAAAGGTCCGTGCTGAACTGAGTCGTAGGATGCCAGTAGTGGGGCGGCCATTTTGTGGTGGGCTTGTTGTCCGGTTTTCGGGACAAGTCACTTTTCGTCATTCGCATGACAAGGTTCTGGCCGTGATGGATTTCCCTTGAAAAATTAAAAATAAATAAATTAGAGCTGCTGTTGTGCTTAAGATAGAAACTTCTTGCTAATGGTTCGACTTAATCTTTAGAAAGAAGTGGATCCGCGAACTAAACTACAGTTAACCATACCATTTTTTTGATCGGGGTTTAAAATTGCGTGAGGACTTTTGGCGAGGATCCGTGTTTCGACAGTAGGTAAGTATAACGGGATTGCGCGGATTCACGTCCACGCACCAAATGTTCATGTACCAAAAGGAATATTATTGAATTCTCCTCTGAAACCTTATTGATTACAAAATCGTTAAGGTTTGTATTACGCGCTCAATGATGGCAAACATTACTGCAAAGGTAGTTTTGTATGGCGAAAAATAGGAAAACCTTCATCACTACTCATTTAAGATGATTTACAATAATTTTTAAATACCTTCCTACATTAATGATTTTAGTGATGACGATGTAAGTACCTGGAAAAACTATATGCTATCCTATACTAAATATAGAGACATAAAGTAATTAATATTGAGCCACAAAATTAATTAATTTACTACTATTAAATTAATTGTTGAATTTGCTTACAAATGAGTCCGGTGTTCCCTTTTAGTTCTTAGTCCATTGCTGTTGGTGTGGAAAGCACGCTCGGTGCTATCGTAAGGTATCTTCATTCCACGATCGCAGTTTACACACGACTAATACAATGCAATGAGCTACACACAACTAATGCTCTTGTTTTAGAACTAAGCATAGATCCAGTTAAGTATATCGCTGTTCTATGATTTTCCTTCCTTAACTGCGAGAGGGGCGGATGGTGGAGGGGGGGACTGCAAATTGCGGGAAAAATTTCCGTTTTGTGGGGAATTTTGGGTTAGTGCGGGGAATGACAAAAATCGGGGAATTTCGGAGAATCCTGACCAGACTATTTCCAATACTGATTTGAATGTTTTTTATACAATAAACAATGCTAAATAACATCGAAACACAACACTGTGGGAGCCTCAACAATGTTACCATTGCTGATTAAATACATACCAAACAAGCTATAGCTAAAGCGGTTCTCCGCTTCTTTTAAAATTCGAACTTAATCGAAATATGATGTACTCCTAATGAAGCTGGCAACAATTGGCTGTACTCCGCTCCTACTACAGTTCTTCGCCAGCTACTTGAAAGATCGACAGCAGTACGTTGACTACAATGGGTTCGAATCCGAGCCATACTACACCAGGTCAAGCGTGAGCCAGGGCAGCAATGTGGGTCCTCTTGAATTTATTTTAATGATAAATGACTTACCAGACGTAGTCAAAAATTGTTTACGATTATTGTTTGCATATTACCTCAAATTGCTGCTCGAGGTCCTCGAGGTCAAAGGTGAGTCGGACTGTGAGAAATTGAAGACATAGATAGAGTGGTAGAGAGGACCCATAAAAATAAACTCTATATCAACACAGCGAAATGCGCAGTGATGACATTAGACGCTCGAGGACTGCCTTAGTCTACGAATTCAAAGTAGAGGAAATGCCGATGCAGCGAGTGTCTCAGGTACGAGATCAAGGAGTACTGCTTACCCCGGATCTAACTTTTCGGGGTCATAGTTAAGAAGGCGTACAGCAACCTGGGTTTCGTGCTGAGACAGTCGCAGGGGTTCACAAACATTACCACACTCATGGTGCTGTATGACGCTGGTAAGGAGTCTCTTGGAACACAGTGCGATGATATGGGCTCCTTATAAAGCGAAATATAATGTCATGCTGGAGCGAGTACAGAATAACAAGACATTTTTATTTTAAACTTTATGGGCTGTACCCATTTTACCCGCTGATATATCCTACACTGTTTGTTTTGGGTATGACGGTGCACTCTGAGTTCGTTAACTCAGAGTGCACCGGGAACTTACACTCCTGCGTGGAGTAGCTTATAACCCAGGTGTGCTGCATCACCTGAAGCTGTGTGTTCCAGACCGGTACGTGTGGAGGCGAGCGCCACTGCTGGCCGTGCCTGCTGCCTAATCCAACCTTCTGTGAAAACACTTCTTCGAATGAGAGAATTGACATATTTTTGTGCAATCTGAGTGAATTCGCAAAAGTTTTGTTGAATTTTGTTAGTTATATTTAAATAATAAAATTCTTTGTGATGTCTTTTTTGTAGTTAAACTTCTTATGCGACTTCCAACAAGTTTAACACTACCATGGAGGGGGAATATTTTCTATAACTCACTAAGAGATGGCAGTTTTACAAGATTTGTGACTACGTAGTTCTACTAGGTACGCAAGATGGCGTGCAAACAGTCATGCATTCGACTCTCCGGTGTGACCAGCCTTCGCTCAATTTCCATGAGTACAATAACCTCGATAAACTTAGGTAAGTAATAAAAATAATACAACAAGAAAACAAAATATTATTTAGAAGCTCAATAAAATAACGAGAGTGAATGCGTGGCACTCGAACGCATGCGTGTAGTATTACGAAGTTTCACTTCTTCCGCGCCCAGGGACCCCACGCACTGATTTTTGTTATGTTAGATAGATTTTTAAGTATTAGCCGTAAGTTTATTTTTCAATTTATTTGGTGTATGATTGCACACCACTATTGTGTTGGGTTATCCTGTAAAGATAGTGAATGTAAGTTAGATAATATATGGCAAAAATAATATACTATTACAAATAAAATAAGAGCCACTAAAGTAAATAAGCACGTGACCCGTTGTTTTAAATAGTATATATGTAGTCTGTAGATGTAAAAACTAATTTTGTTATAAGTTATAGATATCGTTTTATAGAAGTTGATAAAACTATGTTTTTATTCCTGAATTATAATTTAACAGTGCTTGTGGGGAATGAATCAAAAAGAAGCGGGGAATTTCGGAGAATTGTCGAGCGTATCGTCGTATTGCAACGCCTCGTGGTCCAAAGTGTCTGTGCTTGCACGTGTGATGAAATATGTTTTCTGTGGTTATTCTATTCAGCAGGAAACTTGGAAGTTTGGTGTTTCTAATTATGATATTAAATATGGTGAAATGCTATTGTTTACTTTGTTTGCTATGGGTAATAATAATATGGGTTGTGCGTTGTTTCATCGCTAATTGTTTAATCGAATTTTGTTTCACATAAATTGTTTCTCATATTATCATTTCATAGAATAATCAATACGCAGAATACTTACTTTGAAGAAATTTATATCATCGATTTTTGTTTCAAATAAAATTTAATGTTAGAATATTCATATCATAGAATAACAAATCAAATATTATTTATCCACATATTGTTTGTTTCACATAAAACTTATTACGAAGAATAACATTTTAATCGACTGACAGTTTCTAAAATTCAAACCTTTGAAAAATACATACCCTCCTACAAAATTACAACACCGGGTTCACAAAAATAATGCGGGTAAATTATTGTCAAGCAGGAAAACAATCTTGTTATTCTCACTAATGGTGTCCATGCCTGTTGCAGCATGCAGCAAGCATGCAACTTGCAGCATGCATGCAAGCAACCATGCAACTTGCAGCATGCATGCAAGCATGTAACATGCAACAGGCAAGGTTTCTGTCACGGCTCCGGCGCTGCGGGGCTCCGGCGGCCCCACGCAAGTTTATCGTCACAGATGGTAGTAACGCTCACCACCGCAGCTTCGGCTTGCTGGCCGGCAAGCCGGCCAGCCTCAGCCGCGGCGGCGATCTTTAGAAACCACCTGCTCCTCAACTCGCGGGCCGCCTCATCCCTCCGCGCCTACGCGGGCTTAAATTACACTCTAGGGGTAGGACAAGCAAGACTACGTGGAGTCTGTTTTGCAGCCATTCGTTTGTGTCACTAACTTTTGTAGTACAACATATTGACTTTTAAAGACAATATTTTAATTTAAGGTTATTAATTTCGTTGAAATAAAATACCATGGAAACGTACATCGAACAAACAATATTCGTTGAAAAATAATTCTGCTGTTTGATAAGTTGGTCAAATAATAAAATGTGATTGTAAAATTCTTTGAATTGTGTTTCTGTAAAATATTTTTCATTCAAGTAAATAGTAGTCGAAACAAAAATATTTGAAATAAAAATACGGGGACTAAATATTATGTGAAACATTTTCTGGGAAACGAAATTCTGTCAAATTTCTGTCTGCGAAACAAGGTGACACCAAGAATATGGGAGTGTTTTCCAGAACTAGTACGGAATGATGATTATTAATAAGATTGAGTATGTCTTATGTTAAATAGTTATAATGATATGGGTACAGTTTGAAGTTGTGAATAAACATAAGGATGATTTGCATGTGGACCCATTGTTTGCTCAAGATAGTTTTGATATTTGTAATAATATAGTTGGCAATCATGGTTGTTTTGGGGCGCCTGAGTTATCCGGTTCTTAATTCGAAAATGTTAAAAGCACTTCTGTAGGGAAGAAACTATAAACAAACGGGAATAATCCAAATGGACTTATTATCCAAGAGGATAACAAACGTGTTGAGACCTCTAATTTGAATTCTAAATCTCGTATTGTTGAGTTGTTATTGTAAATGGAGACTCCTGATGTTGTAAATAATGCGCATTCTGGTAAAGTATTTATTGGTTTTGATGCCTTAGATTTACCTGCTAACATTCTTTGCGATATAATATTACTTATAAGGTATATTTTACTTTTAGTACATTAAATCTTGACAATTTTAAGATTTAAATGGTTTTTTATTTACAAATGAATAAGAAGAATACAGTCGAACCCAAAATAAATATAATCATAAAAACCTTGGGTAGTTACGAGGGGAGAGCGAATTACAGGCAAACGCTTGACGCGGGAAGAACAAAAGATACAAAATATAAGTTAAATATAATTTATTAAAAATTGTATTTGATTCGGAGACAATGTACTGTTATGTACTAGTATATTACAACGGTCGTGTGTGATGCCTACGTGGTCACTACTGTGCCGGCTTGCGGGGACTACCACGTTCTTAATAAATAAATTAAGCCTGGTACAGATTATTTGCAACAAGACGATGAACGCAACGCGTGATGCAACATATTCCATATGGTATAAAAACAATATTTTGGTTCTGGGCGAAACCTGGCAACCTTCTAGTTACAGAGATATTCAAAGTCAAAGTTCCAACTTCTTTTAATTCACGTTTCAAATGTTAAGCCTTCACTTTCTATCCATCAGTACAAAGTTTTGTGTGCTTTACATTAGCTAGCTAACGCTAGCGTAAACCTTGATTTTCCACACAAAAAATGTAATTTCCAAGCAATATTTTTTGTGCAGTGTTACTTAATTTTAGGATTTACTTGAAGAAATGATGGATGGACTGTGTGACGGATGACATGGTTAGAAAGGAGGTGACTGCTGATATGACAAGTAATGAGAGAGAGAAGACATGCTGCAATGACCCCAAAAATACAAGGTGTTAAGAGACCTCCCTTTCACCCTGTATTATAGTGCGTTCGTACCCGCTACGTGCGTTTCACTGCATGTTGTGTTGCAAATAATCTGTACCCCAATTTTAAGAGTTACATCTAGTCTAGGGGTCATAGATCTCTGTTAAACGAACACCTATGTTAGACGTATTGTTATGTATATCATGTGAGAAAACTATACATTCGTTAATACATATATAATGGGCTTGGACTTTGGTCAAACAATAAAGTATTGCTTATTATTGCTGTATTTCTTGAGACGTAAGTCGATTCACACACGACACCGTTGTACGTGTCTTAGGCATTAACGGTTTTCGTACTAGCTTATGCGACGTGATACCTGCTTCAGCGGCATCTTGTGATAATCGCTAATCGCTAAACTGAATGGTTTCATTAAATAATAAGTACCTACACAGTTATATACAGTTCAAAAAGTATTTTCTATTTAATCGACATTTTACAAAAATAGTATCGTTACAGAAAGTAACTTCGCAAAGTTTATTCCAAGTCCATTAATATGAATCATTCAAGTAAGAGTAAATATTTGTAAACACTGAGAATTCTGCCGTTAAAGTCAGATCAAAGACTACTGCTACTGATTTTGTAACTACGTACTGTTAATGACATTTAAGTATTTATACATTTAAACATATCGAGAACTTCATAGAATTTTACAAGCTAATCTAATTATCAAAACTTATGCCCACTGTCCTTTGAGCGTTTTTCTAAGCTCACATCATACGAAGACGTTACGTCGCCCTTCATTGATTCTATCTCACAAATATTAAGTATTATGTATTACATTATTATACAAAAATAACTACAGTCTTTCACACAACGCACTCACAGTATCACAAAATTTAAGGCCCGATTTACATTGACCAAGGGCAGTGGCCAGTAGCGACTACAAGTTCAGTAGCGAGTGGCAAAAACCTAGGCAGTGACTGTTGAGTTGCTAATGTCCGATCGGTTTACTCCACTATACTTAAAGCTGCTTCGCTAAACACTTGACCGATGTAAATCGAGCTTCATTGTATCGCAGCCGTTTTATGTTTGCAGTGACGCAAAAAGTCGCTCTGGCTCTGGCACTCGTTCGCATTACACGCGTAACGTTCTCTCAGCGGTCGTGATCTCCGACGCAGTCTCATCAATATACACGACTTTGCCCAAAAAGTCTGCGCGTCTAATACAGCGAGTATTACCATCCCTGGCCACTCCCGTCTCATTATCATCTAAGCTCGGCCTCTCGACTATCCTACCGTTGTCGAATACTAGTTCCGTTCTATCTTCAGAGTTATCAGCCGCGGGAACCGGCTCAGCTCTGAGTCCGTTTTCAATGAGATCGTTCCGTGCGTTGTCAATGTCGGTGCTGGTATGTCGTCGTTCGTCGAGAAGGTTCTGTCGCCGCACGTGCACCGGCGGGTCGGCGTCCTTGGGCCCGCTGTAGGCGACGTAGCAGGCGGAGTAGGGCGGCGGCGCCTCCTCGCCGAGCTTGTGCGGCGCGCACGCGGAGTAGGGGGGCGGCAGGTCGCGCGCGCTGTCGCCCAGGCGCGGGAGCGAACCGTCGCACTCTCGGTGTTGCAGCTGCACTGGAATGTCAAAAACAATATGTTTATTAACAAGCACGACTGCTGAGCATGCGCGTGAGGGTTCGATTCCCAGTTCGGGCAAAAGTGTAATTTAGTTTTTCCAGCAGAGATTTCTCAGTAGCAGGCATGAAGTATGGAATTGTGCCTGGTTGATGGCAAGAGGCTCGTCCCTTACTATATGGAACTTAACATAACAGGCGAAATGTGGGTGTACCTACTATTCGTTCGGTAGTTTTTGTGTTTATCGCGTTCAGAACTTCAGACAGACAGACAGACGCAGTGAGGGGACTTTGTTCAATATGTAGTAGGTATAGAGGAAGCTCATTTTGAGTTTACTTACGATTAGTAGCAGTCACATTTGGCGTAGACCATTCGTCCGACTCCTGTCTCCTTACTGAAATAATAACAAAATTAAATGAAAATTAATTTGTATTTCGTGTAACAACTAAAGCCACAATTTGTTTGCGCCCTCGAAAGCTCAAGAACTTATAAAAAACATTCATGTCTTGTTTAGTAACCGACTTCAAAAAAAAGGAGGAGGTTATTTATTTATGCCGCCATCGCCAGCACCTTTTCTTTTTTTTCCGCCGATTTTTTTTTTTTTTTTTTTAAATGAAAATGAAAAATGATTTATTGTTTTTGCCAAGTTTCTTCTTACCAACTAGTGATTGGAGTTTCCTTTTAGGCTTCTAAAGCCTGTGTTAGGAAACTCCACTCTTTATAACTTATTAACAATAACAAACTTGTTTTTTTTTTAAACTTAACACAGAAAAAATAAATTAGAAAAAGTTAATGAAAAATTAAGACATAAAATAAATAAAAGTGTGGAAGTGAATGTGCTTGTCAGATTGTGTGTGGGGAATGATTAAGTGTGAGTGAGTGTATGGGGGTAGGGTGAGTGGATAAGTGAGTGAGTGTTGAGAATAAAAGCGTGGGTGTGTGAAAGGGTGTGTACTGTGTATGGTGTACTTTCGGTTGCGTGAGTGGAATAGAAAATGAACTCGGTTTGTGTTTTATTTTAGCAGCGCCTCCGTGTCCTCGTAGGTAAGTGGTTTAATCCAACTAGTTACTGTTTTTTTACATTCATGTTGTTTCTTGTTATGTACATAAATCTCTCTATTAAATCTATTGTACAGCTGAGCTGAGTGTTTTTTATATTGCATGCTGGCGAACTTAGTTTTCGTTTGGGGAATTTCTGCTATTATGTCTTTTCTTCTTTTCAAGGTTTGGCCAGGGACATAAGGTAGGGTCTTGTGTATCTTAAGAATAGTTTTTAATATGTATAATTTTCTCGCCGAGAGTAAGTCGCTAATTTGGAAAAGACTTTGGGTAGGATATCTAATCTTCTTAAAATACATTATTTTTAGTAGAGAACGTTGTGCCCGCTCAAGGTTAATAAATTTAGTCTTAGCCGCTCCTCCCCATATGGGGATGCAGTACACTAAGACAGATTGTACCAAAGCCAAGTATATTTCGTTGAGGAGATGTCTGGGGGTTTTTGTATTTGTGGGAACATTTTTTGGGACAATATGCCTCAAAATCTTGAAGATCCAGCTCAGTTTTCTAATCCTATTTGTAACTTGTTCAAGCTGAACCTGGTACCCCCGTACCAGGATAGTCTATGGTCAACAACAACACCCAAATATTTGGTCTGTGATACTCTGTCTAGTGTTGGACATAAACAATTATGTGCATCATCACACGTGTGCACTCTTATATTGAAATCTGGACTTGGTTGTGTACGATTTGATATACTAAAGCATATGTAATTTGTTTTAGCTGTGTTTAATGTGAGTAGGTTAGTTGTAAGCCAACTTGCTATTTGACTCATACCAGCTTCAGCACTTAAGGCAACCTCACGCCAGGTATTCCTAGTAAAGACGACAGCAGTGTCGTCGGCATAAGAAAATACTGTTGCATTATTGATTTTGAGATTGCAGAGGTCATTGATGTAGAGCAGGAAAAGCGTAGGCCCTAGCACACTTCCCTGGGGGACTCCGAATGTGACATCCGCGTCGAAACTTACATGTTCTCCCACTTTAACCCTCTGCTTCCTGTTCGAAAGGTAGTCTCTAAAAAGTTTGAGCGGAATTCCTCTCACCCCTGCAGTTTCCAATTTGTTTATTAGGATGGGAACAGACACGGTGTCAAACGCCTTTTTTAAGTCCAGAAACACAGTCAGGCATTTACTGCCCCTATCCAGATTATCAGCTATTAGAGAGCTGAGGGCAGCAACCGCATCTTCGGTTGACCTACCTCGTCTAAATCCAAATTGTGTGTTACTTAGGGTATTCAGTTTGTGTAGATATTTTAAGAGTCTATTATTTATAAGTTTTTCTATTATTTTAGATATAGCTGGTAAAATGGATATAGGCCTGTAGTTGTTGACATCATCTCTGTCCCCGCCCTTGTGTACCGGAATGATGATGGACTGCTTAAGAGGCGCAGGGAAAATACCCTTTGTGAAGCAGAGGTTAGTTAAGTGGGCTATAATTGGAATAATTTCATGGCCTATGTATTTCAAGAATCTAGTTGTCACATTGTCCCAGCCAGGTGCACTGTCAGATTTTAAGCTCATCAAAATACTGCCCACTTCGTTCGGATCAGTATCTAAAAGAGCAAACGAGTTTACCTGTGTAGGTAAATTTTCTGAATGGAAAGTATTAGAACTGTTTTGTGCTGAAGGTTTGATTTTTTGGGCTAGCTCTTTACCAATGTTTGCAAAATAATCATTTAGGAAATTTACAGATTCATCTGCACTTGGTCTAATGTGTAGTAATTCCGTGTTTAAGTTTTTCGAACTATTTGTGTAGGTTAATGTTTTAATATTTTTCCATAGTAATTTACAGTTTTTGACTGATTGTGCAAGTAATTCTCTTTCAAATTTTCTTTTTAATTTTTTAATCAGATTATTACAAAAGTTGCGGTATCGCCGATAGGTTAATTTAATAACTTCATTAAAAGGATCATTGCGGGTTTGTTTTTGAAGTTTATTGCGGTTTCTTATGCATCTTAATATACCAGTGGTTATCCAGGGTTTTATGGTACGCTTGCTATTGGGTATTAATTTGATAACAGTGCTGTGATTCAGTGATTCAGTCAATTTATATAATAGTAGATCAGCCAGTCGGTCCGGGTCGTTACAGAACAGCAGCTCAGCAATGTTATTTTCTCTAAGGTGTATTAGGGCCTGTTCGAAGTCAATAGATGAGGTAGTTTTATTATTATTTTGTTGTTTGATTTTTAGCTTTGATAATGATAAAAATGTGGTGTAATGGTCGGTGATAGTCGTGTGTAGAATAGCAATAGATGCTGATACCTTTTTTTTGTTTATTTTAACCATGAAGTGGTCTAGACAGTTCGATTCCCGTGTAGGTAGTGTATGTCCAGGTAGAATTCCGTGTAGTGATAACATGTTAAGGTAGTTTGTCCTGTTTTTATATTCATTTGGCTGCTCAACGTCTTTAGTTGTGATGTTAACATTAATGTCCCCTGCTATAATGATGCTTTGCTTTTTTATTTGGAGGAAGGTTATTTATCTGGACTATAATTTCAATATATTGCTGATTGATGATGATTCAGTCGAGACGCAAAAACAGTCGAACTCTATAACAAAATTGGGCATAGTCCTTTACAAAACATCATAACAGTAATAAGCGATGCTTAGGGCGAGGTGGCCATCGCTGACGACCACAATTATTATTATTCTCTGAACATCAGTGTGTCCATGTCTTAAATTAAAATGTATAATATGTAAGTTGTCTACTTAATAGATGATAATTATTGAATAGTTTGTACATAAGAATTTTATCAAAGAATATCTTCTTGGTTCATCATTTACAGTGCATTAAATGTATTTTTTAAAACATACTAGCTTATGCCAGCTGCTTGTCTCGCCGTGTGGAATACGGTAACTGTACCACGAGACCATACTACCGGGATCAAAATTTCCTATCCAAGTTGTAAACTATTTGTGTGCCAAATTTCAGCCAAATCCGTGTTTTTGCACTAAAAGAGTAAATTTTTATAACAGTAAAGTATATATTTTTGACGACATGGTTGGCGCAGTGGCTGAGCGATCGACTGCTGCGCTGCGTGTCACCGGTTCGATCCCCGCACGGAGGAAATATTTATATGGCTTACAAATAGTTGTACCGGGTCTGGCTGTTTGTGTATGTGAATTAAAATGTTTGTAAACGCACCCACAATACAAGAGAAAATCATAGTGAGGGGCAAAGTTTAAAAAAAAAACCGGCCAAGTGCGAGACGGACTCGCGTACGAAGGGTTCCGCCTACCATTATTTATAAAATTGGGTTGTCACTTGACAGCTGACATGTAAACATTAGATTGAGTTGTGCTCCCGTTAAAAGTATTACGAAAAATAGTGTAATTAGTCTTTGGACCATAAAAAGTGCATAAAAGTGAATCTGGACACAC
The DNA here is from genome assembly GCA_963082945.1 of Cerastis leucographa. Lineage (NCBI taxonomy): Eukaryota > Metazoa > Arthropoda > Insecta > Lepidoptera > Noctuidae > Cerastis > Cerastis leucographa. The sequence goes on along the minus strand of OY720369.1, from coordinate 296,828 downwards.
AAACTTGCTGTGATAGTGTTATTAACAGTGTTTGATGACTATTTATAAACAAAAAACTTAAAATAAAAATCATCGGAACGGTAACTGACTTATAAGACCAAAACAAACTATAACAAGTGATTTGTTTACGCATAGACCATATTTAAGTGCAGTGATAAAACACCTGTTGAAAAACCTGAGATACCCTGTCAATACTTGTATTTTAGAAAGACGGTTTCTAAGGTTGCTCATCTCAGATCCGTTTTTTATTTGAATCACGAAGTTATTGTTGCGATTACAACTCCATCTAGCGCAAATCTGAGGAATTTAATTGTATTAAGTGTTGCCTGACCCATAATAGTGTTAACAACACAAATAAATAATTAGTTGTGTAAGTTGCTGCGAAACAACGACATCTGTTGACTTTGGAGTACACTCACGACGTCAACATACGGTCGAAAATTTTGACACGTTGAGTACTGTACACTTGGCGCAACGGTACAACGCTCGCCGACAAAGAAGTAATCAGTTTGACTCGAGTTCGATTCCGGCTGAAGTCGAGATTTGTTTTTGTGATCTATATTGGGAATATCAAATATTAGTAACATGAATTTCTTGGAGAACATAACTTTCCGTCGTACCCGCACTAGATCAGAGCCAAACAATGATGACAGTGATATAATTTCACAAACATTGGATTGTACCACCTCGAATAGCATGCCAGATATATCCGAGGATGAAGACGATCAACTATCAAAATTAAAAGATGAGATCGAAAAACTAACGGCTCAATTAAATAGTGCACACATTGAAATTGAACTATTATCTTTAGAAAATAAAAATCTGAGGCAGACTAACGGTGACCTAATAAAGAAAAATGACATGTACAAGAAGATCACTTGCAGTCCAGTAAAACAGAAAAAACAAACCCCAAAGAAAAATACAAATAATTCCACAAAAACAAAGCAGACACAAACTGTGGAAAACATGAGCACAGACTGTACACCTACAGACGCGATATTGACGAACAAAAACGAAGATAACAACCTATGTCTCTCAAGGACTTCTCAAGAAAGAATACCTCATAATAATCAAACTGTTTCATCTTTAAAACACAAAATATGTCTACTTAGTTGTGAAACTTCCAACAGAATATACAAGATCACTCAGAGAACACAATTATGTAACTTTGAAATATGCCATTATCGCAAGCCTAACTGTAGTCTGAACCTTTTATTAGATAATATTGACGAAAAAGTACGAAACTTTACATATAATGACCATTGTATTATTTATATTGGCGAAGTACATTTTAGGAAAACGTATAATTATATTGAACTTGTATCGCTTATACGCGAAAAGTTAGTTACTTTGAAACACACAAACTTTATAATATGTTTACCAACGTTTAAATTTATGGTAAACAGTAATATAATGTATAACAGCCGAATTGAAACGTTCAATAATCTGCTTTGCATGGATGCGGAAACTTATAATTACGCATATATCTTGGACTCCAATTTAAATCTGCCCTATACTTCCGACACATACAGCTATCGTTATGGCACCTTGAACACTAAAGGCTTAAATACTGTCATATCAGATCTTCAAGATCTCGTCTTAGACATAAGTGCCCTGAATACTGCACCCTTAGAGGCTGATTGTTCTCAGAAAAATGAAATGAATGCTTTACCAGTCACACAGACAACAAATGATTCTCAGTTTTTTCTATAAATGTCTCAATATTCTCCATCAAAATATAGCAGGTCTAGCGAACAAATCTGACATACTGTTAGTTAAACTAGAGGAATTATTCAATAAGGGAACTATTATAGACGTTATATGCATTACAGAACATTTTATAGAATCAGGCAATGAGGATCTGATGTATATACCCAACTTCTATCTAGCGGCTTACTATTCAAGAAACACGAAACGAGGAGGTACATGCATCTTTGTCAGAGCAGGACTGCAATATCGAGTACTAACTGACGCAGCCAAACAATCGATTTCAGGATTATTTGAATGTTGCGCTGTCGAACTTATATCTTATAACATAATTATTATTTCGATATACAGGGTGCCTAAACACAATTATGTATTATTTTACGAAAAAATGGATAACATACTCAAAAGGCTTAGTTCTGGGACAAATAAAAACATTATTCTTGCAGGAGATTTTAACATTGATGTATTAAAGAGAAATAAAAATACTCTTGAATTTGAATATTTTCTCTTACAATATAATTTAAAACTAGCACTACACAAACCAACAAGACTCAGTAGTAATACCTGCATCGATAATTTTGCACATAGTTACAAAAGGGGCTGTAAAGCGGAAATCTTAGATCTAGCCCTCTCGGATCACACATGTCAAATACTTAAAGTTCCCATAAAAATAACTTGCAAATTACAACTTTGGAAATGTAAAAAGAGAGATTACTCGGAAGATAATCTGATTAAATTTAAAAATCTCTTAGGCAGTTTATCTTTCGTAGAAGTTTTAAATGCTAAAGATGCAAACCTGTCTTTTGAAGCTTTCATGGACGACTTCTTATTATTGTATAAATTATGCTTTCCAGAAAAGATAGTAACTATCAAATTAAATAGAAAAACTAAGTGGATATCTCGAGGGATAAAGATATGTAGCCAGAAACAAAGACATTTACTGTGGAAATATCGATTTGACCCTAGCTCAACAAATAAGAATAATCTAAGGAAATACTCCACTCTCTATAAAAAAGTTATAAAATTGACTCAGAAAGCTCAAAACAATTATTTTATAAGCTCTTCTCAGAATAAATCTAAAGCCGCATGGCAAGTTATTAATAAATCTAAAACGTGCTTACCACAGGAACAAATTATGACTATAAATAGAGACAATTTGACTATAACACGCCCTATTGACATTGCAAATGAATTTAATAATTACTTTATTGACACAATTGAAAATAATATAAATTCTGATAAGATTAATGGTAATGTTATTGATAATCTTTCACCACAATCTTTATTCATGTCACCGGTTTCGGAAAATGACATTATAAAAATTATCTGTAACCTCAAAAATACGAATACTGTTGGTTGGGATGGCGTTTGTACTAAGGTCCTAAAGTATGTAAAGGAAGATATAGCACAGCCATTAGCTCACATTATTAACTTCTGTATTGCTGATGGCATATTTCCAAACAGCTTAAAAAAAGTTATTATTAAACCTTTACTTAAAAAAGGTGACAAAACGAATATGAAAAACTATAGACCCATTGCAAAAATTTCCGTCTTGTCCAAAATTTTTGAGAACGTTATATACAAATCCATGTACACATATTTTGAAAAATATAACTTATTTTGCAATGAACAGAAAGGTTTTCGCAAAAATATAAATATTAACTTGGCACTGTTCGATTTAATTAATAGTATTATGACATCAGTTGATAAAAATAATCCAATTTGTACTATTTTTACTGATATGACGAAAGCTTTTGATTATGTTGACCATGAGATATTGCTACAAAAGCTATATGGCTACGGCGTAAGGGCCAAGGGGAAATATCCTAAAATTGATAAAATCATACTTAACTGATAGAGTTCAATGCACAGAGGTATCTCGATTATGTCCCAAAACCAAATTAGTAAATGTATATTACTCAAAACAAAGAGCCATAAAATATGGCGTACCACAAGGTGGCGTGTTGGCACCACCTCTATTTCTGATTTACATCAATGATCTCCCAAAAATAATTCAACATAAGATGGTTCTTTTTGCAGACGACAGCACTGCTATAATAGAATGCAATGACATAAATAAGTATGAAAATGATATTAATGAATCTTTAACTAAAATAATAAACTGGCTTAATGATAATAATTTAAAAATTAACCTAAGCAAAACCAACATCATGCAATACCATCAGCGTCGGGAAAATAATAACATTAATATCAAATATAAAGACCATAAAATTCAGGAAGTTGATAGTGCTAAATTTTTAGGAATAACGATTGACAATAAATTGACTTGGAACACTCAAACTGACATAATATGTAAACGACTAAGTAAATCTGCGTATGCACTATTCCAACTTTCAAAAAAGGTTAATATTGAGACATTGCTAGTAGCATACCATGGACTCGTAGCTTCTGTTTTACGGTACGGAGTTATTTTCTGGGGGCAGTCGGCTAATAGGGAAGTTGTATTTAGGATGCAGAAACGCTGTGTGAGGTCTATGTGTGGTCTAAAAACGACAGATAGCTGTATTCCATATTTCAAAAAACTAAAAATATTGACACTGCCAGCAATGTATATATTTGAAACAGCATTGTTTGTAAAACAAAACCCGCATTTATTTGTAAGCCTATCGGCAGTCAGAAGAAATCCATTGCGTACTCAATATTGTAACAAATTATGTAATGTTAAATGTAAAACAGCCTTAATGCGTAAAAGCATTTTCGGTAACGCTCCAAAAATTTATAATAAAATACCGAATACCATTAAAAATATGCCATTAATAAAATTCAAAAAGGCGCTTAATAGCTTGCTTAGTGACAAATGTTATTACACACTGGAGGAATTTCTCAATGATGACTCAATGTAATTCTGTTTCTATTTTATAAGATTATTAGTATTGAATTATTTTTTTTGACATTTTTAATTATTCTGACTTAGATTTTACTTTATGTTTTTAATTTCTTGACATTTATAACTAAATAATTCCTACTTTAAATCTGACATCACTTAATTTTTTAAATAATATTATGTAATTATTATAATTTATTTTGAAATTTTAACTAAGCATGATTTTCAAACATTTTCTCCGTTTTATATTTAAAATCGTAATTTTTTGAGCTAAATGCACACCATATTTGTACGCCTCCTGGCATAACATAGCGTTCTGTTTACCAAACTTAAGATCTGTATTTCGTTACCTGTGTTAACAAATAAAACTGATTTGATTTGATTTGATTTGAAAAACGAGCAAAAAAATCACTTTTTTGTATCGGAAATTTATTTAATTACTAGTTGTCCCCGGCATGCAATGCACTTTTTACCTACCCTATCTACCTACCTAGCATACTCTACCCTACCCTACCAACCTACCTCCCTACCCTACCCTACCTACCATACCCTACCCTACCCTACCTACCCTACCCTACCCTACCCTACCTACCCTAATCTACCCTACCTACCTACCCTACCCCACCCTACTTACCTACCTACCTTACATACCCTACCTACCCTACCTACCCTACATACCCTACCTACCTCCTACCTACCTACCCTACACTACCCTACCTACCTCCCTACCCTACCTACCCTACCTACCCTACCTACCCTACCCTACCCTACCCTACCCTACCCTACCCTACCTACCTACCCTACCCTACCCTACCTACCTACCTACCCTACATACCCTACTTACCCTACATACCCTACATACCCTACTTACCCTACATACCCTACATACCCTACCTACCCTACATACCCTAGCTACCCTACCCTACCTTACCCTACCCTACCCTACCCAACCCTACCCTACCTACCTTTCTACCCTACCCAACCCTACCCTACCTACCCTACCCTACCTACCTACCTACCCTACCGTACCTTTCTCACCTTTTAAACCTTCCCTCGACTACGACAAACATTTTAAAACCAAAATCAGCCAAATCGGTTCAGCCGTTCTCGAGTTTTAGCGAGACTAACGAACAGCAATTGATTTTTATTTAGATAGATGTTTTTAGTATTTGTTGTTATAGCGGCAACAGAAATACATAATTTGTGGAAATTTCAACTGGGTAAATATCACGGTTAATAAATACAGCCTGGTGACGGACGGACGGACGGACGGACAGCGAAGTCTCAGTAATAGGGTCCCGTTTGACCCTTTGGGTACGGAACCCTAAAAAGATTTAAGTATGGTGAGAAGTATGAAATAATATTATTTCGTACCACTTTTAAATAAAGGAAAAGGAGCTATCAAACAGCACCAACCTCCTTGTAGTCTATAGTGTCCCGGTCTCATTTCGTTTCGCTGAAGTTCGCCCGCTCCCACATCTGAGCAGAGAAAATGTTTACATTACACCAACGACTCTACAATATAAGTTAACTTGTCTATAGCTGCCCATAGAATGAGATTAGTTTCAGACTAGGGCATTTAGCGGCACTTATTTTAAAGCTCATATCGGCTAACGCGCTTACAAGTGTGACAAATTTTGGCCTTCGGAAAACAGGACGACCGTACACGCGCTTATTCCGGCGTGTTCGAGCGTGGGAAGGAGTCTCTCGCGGCTCGCGCTTCTACAAGTTCATTAGCGCGTCAACGCTCGTAAGAGTTGTGTTTCTGGCGAAAGGTGCGCCTATACGCGCGTCTAAAACAAAATCAAGCGGAGCAAAGCATCGACGTGCGCGAATGAACAAACACATAAGTTGAAATCCACATCGCCGGAACCCGGGCCCGAGGAAAAACCACACCTTTTCACACACAATTAAAACTCAGAGCATTAGATTCAAATAGATCGGCGACAGACACTTCTGAATAGTCAAATAATAACAGGCATAATAACTGTGAAAGTGTGAATGCTCGTGTAGTTGTAACAATACGTCGCTCACTTGTGTGCGCGTAGATAGCTCTGAACAGCTTCTTATGCAGACAGTTCTCGGCCGCCCTGATGAGGAGCACCAGCAGCGCTAGGAGCACGGCACCGGTGGCCCAGCTGCGGGCCCCCGACGACCATGCGTGCGCGAAGGGGCCCATGGTGCGCGGGGCCCCGGCGGGAGCGTGAGACAGCACGGGCTCCTGCACCCCCGCCTCACCTGGCAGCACGATGGACACCGGCTCGTACGGACGGTAGCTCTGCAGGTTCTGGGGATAGTAAGTCGATATTGAGTTATCTGTCGCGTTTTATATTCCTTAGATGCTCAGTCACATCTGGTAGGACAGATTACGGACTGGCTGCCATCAACGAATTTAGACAGACTCCGTTTTTGATCGCACCTTTACTCTTCTAAACATGGGGCCTATCAATATACACCATAAGTGTGTTCCGCTTCCAATGCACCGTCCACATGGGGTCTACACGAAATGATCGGACTGTTCGTTTGGACACTAGCCTGCTCTCGGTGAGAGGGAGGGGGCTGGGGGCCATACTCCACCATGCATACCATTCGGCCTGCGTGATGGATTATACGCGGAAATAGTTTGGTAGCCTGTGGTCCCGTCTGATGTAGAACGATGAATCACCGTAAGTATGATGTTAGTCTGAAGGTGCTAGATTATGTAAAGCACCCCTTGGCGCCCCTTGGCGAGAGGGTCCAGTCTGGAAGGTATGATGATAGCACCCACCTTGATGTCGGGCACGGCCCAGGGCTCAGAGTCGTGGAAGCGGTCGACGCGCCACGTCACGGGCGCGCTAGTGACCCACTGTCTGTTTAAGAGCAGCCCCTTAGCGAGCGGGTCCAGTCTGGAAGATCATAGGTCCTCGGTTATAATGCAGTTCAATTATATCGTCGTTTAGGATGTTCCTTCTCCATCTTTCGGTATGCGTCGGTGCAACACGATATTTCTTCCATTCTTCACTGTCCTTTGCTGTTTTTCCATTTCCCTCCTCACATAATTCATTCATCTTTTCATGGACCTTCCTTTCCTCTCCACCAATCAACGTTGATATTCATCACTATAACGCCACCAACATAACTGAACTTATTTTGATGTCGTTCTTTCATCTCACTTACAACAACTTACATTCTCGTACATTTACTTTAAGATGGTGCATACTGAGAGTTGCCAACATCGCCAATACCGGTCAAATGCACCTTCTCAGTAGCAACCATACATTCACTTGCTGACACACATCTGACACAACGCAGCCATTAATACTAATGAACCTAGAAGCATGCAATTTTGTACAAGAGTTATACTATACAGATGAGCACTAAGGAAGCATATATCTGAGAAATCATCATCGGTTAGGTAGAGAGTAAAAGTTTGTATGAAACTTCGTAATTTTTTCTCTGGAAACTCCCGTAATCTTTATGGAGACATCACAGTACCTGATGAAGTGTCTGCTATCCTTCCTTAGTCCGTAGAAGGCGTACTTGTCGTGCTCCCGAGAGCGCGCGCGGTCGCGCGAGCGCGCGTACTCGCCGGCCGCGCGGGTGCGTGCGCGCCTATCCCACGATGACACCCACGCCCACGGCGAAACCGTCGGCTGCATCGTGCTGGAAATTGAGGAGTTTCTTGCTTATTTATTTATTTATTTAAACTTCATGTACAATAGTGGTACATATACATACATTCTCTACCAGTCAACCATTGGGTAAAATACGACAACGTTGTGATAGGGTACAAAAAAATATTTACAAATAACTATTAGTATTCGAATATTCATATCCATACATAGATATTAATACACATTATACAAATAAAATAGACTACTATATATCATAACAAATCCTCAATAACGACATTGATAACCCTGAACTACTGTCTAAGTTTTATTTTAATGTGCCAAGTAAAACGTTTCGGTTTAATCCACCCATACGAGTACCCCATACATCTTCGAATTATAGGCAGAACAGTTATATTGTGCGTGCAAGCAAACATTTCAATGATATATGCATGGAATTACATTTAGATCCATTCACAATTAGTGTGAATTCGGCCAGAAGGTGCTTAAGCCTCAAATTTTTCAAGTAGCGGTAGGTTGTATTGTATGCTTTTGTTTTTATTATTTTCTCAATACATATACTTATTTTTTTTTTTAATTTATATATAATTTCAGACCCAGTATGTATTAGTGCTTTTAACTTTACTTTAATTAAAGCGGTGTGTTTTTTGTTTCTGTGCTCACACCACAAATTTGTATTTTATGTCTACACGTGAGGATTTGTCATTGGCTCTCTGGTGACTATTGTTCACTTTCTTGTTTGTTTTTATAAGCTGTAAGTCCTCCATGTTCTAAATAAATAAATACCAAAATAAAAAAAAAACAGGCCAAGTGCGAGTCGGACTCCCGCACCGAGGCCGCGAGGGTTCCGTACAAACCAAAATTACTGAAGAGAATAAATAAAAATAAGTATGTGATGTAACTAAAAATTTAAGGTTTTCGGAATTTTTCCTTTATATGTTGCGGAGCAGCGGTGGCCCAGTGGTGGCAGCCCCGACTTATGAGCAGTAAGCTGTGGTTCGAACCCAGGCAGGCGCATTACTTTGTGTAATTTATTTCATCACCGCTGCTCTCAAAAACGGTGAAGGAAAACATCGTGAGGAAACCGGCATGTCCTAGAACCAAAAATTCGAAGCCATGTGACATCTACCAACCCGCACTGGGCCCGCGTGGTGGATTACAGCCCACTCCCTCTCATAGGAGAGGAGGCCTGTGTCCCAGCAGTGGGAACATTATAGGCTAATGATGATGATGATGATGATGTGCTATAAAACATTGCTTCATGCCAAAGGGGTTCGAACATTTTTGTATGGAGCCTGGCATATCTAGCCGCCGCCATCTTGTTTTTTTTTTTTCAAAATTTCCGAGCACAATAAAAGATCGCCATTTGTGTCATATGGACTCATATATGACGATCTTTACTTCTAAATATCTCGGAAACGTGACACTTTAGGATACCATGTTTTATTACATTTTTTGTTTGTGTAAGTGTCCTGTATCCAAATATACCACTTTTATCGTGCTCGGAAATTTTGAAAAAAAAACAAGATGGCGGCGGCTAGATATGCCACAAAGGTTCGTACCCCTTTCAAGATTCTAGGTCGACTGGAAGTACCCTTAAGGTTTTGATTCCCTTGCGAGTGGTTGCGAGTTTGAAAATATGCGGCTTAAATTGCTGTTTGTTTTGATTGCGTTGACATAGAAGTTTGATTTTGTAACAGTTTGAAGATATTATAGACTTGAGTATTTGATATGAATTTCAACTTAATACCTCTACGCGTTCATGAGGAAAGGAGTAGTAAGTTTAAAATAATTTAAAATATCTTTATTATATGATGTAACTAAAAGTTTACGGTTTTCGCAATTTTTCCTTTATCTGTGCTATAACGTTTCTTCGTATTAAACAAGATTCTGTGTTCACGGGAAGTACCCTGTAGGTTTTAATTCCCTTGCGAGTGTCGAAAATTTGCGGAAATTTGCGGCATAAACAGCTGTATCTTTTGATTGCGTTGGCTTGGACTTTTTCACAGCTCCACAGTAGATCTAGTATATAATTCCATCTAGTATTTGATATATATATAATTCCAGCTTGATACCTCCACGCGTTCCTGAGAAAAAGGGTCTTGACAGACCTACAGACGGACGGACGAACGCATGGACGGACGGACGGACAAGAAAGCGATCCTATAAGGATTCCGTTTTTTTTTTCCTTTCGAGGTACGGAACCCTAAAAATGAGAAAACTAATAATAATTACTATGATATTACCTATATAGATTTTTTATTGAGAGCTATTTAGTCTGAATTAAATAATGGTAGCGAACTTTCTTTTTAAATGTGAATTTACTTTCGGATTATTTAATGCTAATGGGTAGCGCGTTCCAGAGTTTTATAGTTGAGATAGCATAAGAATTTGACATAAATGTGAAAATTCTACTTCCCCAAATGTGAATTTGGAGAAGTAGAATTTTGGAAGGTCGAAGATTACGACTGTGAGAAGTGCCCAAAGCCTTGCAATTTTTTAGATTTAAATCAGGAGCATATGGATCGTTCATAAGAGTGAAGAGCATGCAGACAGATCTGAGGGAACTCCTAATTCGGATAGCAGCCATTTAAGCTGAGAACGGAAGGAAGAACCGTGTTCGTATTTTTGAGAGCCAAAAACAAAGCGAATGCAATTATTGAGTAGTCGATCCAATTTATTTAGAAGTTCCTGGGATAGGTCAGAATAACAAACATCAGCATAGTCAATAATGGAAAGCACAAGTGACTGGACCAAAGTGATTTTGGTGCTAGATGGGATGAAATGATGGAATCTATAGAGATTAGAGAGACCGAAGCGAGAATGTATGTGGCTCAAATTGCGACGGTTTTTGATTTAGTTCCAAATAGGTATGCTTCATATGCTAAAAATTTAGTTTCCTCGACAGCTTTAAAAACGCAATGACTGTTGCTGAATTGAGAAATAACTAAAATTTGGAATGCCAGTGTGTTACGCAACAACCCCGCAGTTCCCTTAAGTTTTAAGAATACAAATAGTTTGAAGGTAAGTACTAATATACAAAATAGTGCCAAGACATCAGTTCAGCTGAGCTTGGCTGTTTTGTCAGTTTTCTGTTGGTAGGTGTCTACCTAGGCTGGCTGGGTAGGGGTGTCCGTTAGGGGCGCAACCTTCAGGGGGTCGAAATTTGCAGGCCCACACCGTGTAGGCTGCTGGGGTACAGGCTGCATACACAATTAAAATAGAATGCTATCAAAAAGAAAACAAAATTAAACTTAATTATTGTCTTATTTTTTTTTCTTTGCCTTTTAATAAAATTTGCTTTTTGTTAGTTTTAACCATATTTTTTATTTTTTCCTGTGTGATACTAATACATACTTTTTCTTTCCTTAATTACTATAGGGGTCTACACAGATTACACACAGAGCCTCTAAACTCTAAATATCCACAAAACAATGGGAGGAGAGAAAAACTAGTTTAAGAGGCTGTCATCATGGACTCCGGTTACTACCTGGCTGGTTATTGGCGCCCCTGACACTGATATGGCACCTCATTACTTTGACCCACAAGCTTCCCACGGTGTCTCTAGTATAGTTACAGTAAGTCCTTCTCGAGCAACTGAACAAGTGAACTTGCCGACCCTACTGGCAGCTAGTAGCTACACTTGTCCACGTTATTGGCCAGATGCAATCTAAATATTAACTACCCTCTAATGTGTTTTACCTAAGTTGTACTAAAGTTGTTGTGTTTTACTCGCTAGTATTTAATAATAGACCTAAGCCTACGGCCTAACGACAAGACGCTTGGAGACTCATGTTTTTGATAACAAATAAAACATACCATATAACCCTCACCTTAGAAAAAGAAAACCTGAAATAAGCATCACCTTTATATTTTCTGTTCCTTTCTTCTTTTTAGTATTAAGTATGCACATAAATAGTTAAATTTATAAATAATAATACACCACTACAACAAGTACTTCCACTTTCCCTTGCCTATAGATTTTTTTGTCTGTAATCAATGAGTACGATTCAAGTATGAGTACACGCGCATAGTTTGTGGAATGTAAACAGTAAACCGCACATCAGTTGTTATAATTGTTCTACGAATACGGCCCCTATTGCAACGACTTAAAGCTTCTGTTAATGGCATGTTGTTACTACTGATGTGCAGTTGACCGTGCTAAGCGTATGACCTATATGTTCCGACTCACTGATAATACGCTACAGTCCATCGGTTCACATTACATGTTGTTACGTAGTAGCGTAGGGTGGTCTAAGACTGCGCGCTCGATAACACTGTGCACACACGTCATATCTCGACAGCAGAGTGCTGTTCGTAGCTAACTTCATTGTTGTTTTGAATTGTCAATGCACGTGATATTACCCGGTAATACCTACCTATACCTATATACCTTTTACCAAATTAATTGAGATCGGCTTCAAGTCTTACCGGATGCATCAAATTCAAATTCATTTAATCATTTTGTTTCAGGTGAATGATGATGAGTATAATATTGTACATGAAGCGAATGCCTATCTGACCTCCACAACTCAGTTAGTACTGGGTAATTAAATACGGTACCCCTTGGTGAGACTGGTTGTCAGACTTTCGGACCACTGACTACCTGAAACGGCTTAACGTGCTTTCCGAGGCACGGAGGAAACTTGGTATGTAACGATGGTCACCAATCCACAGACCGACTACGGCAAGTGCGGCTTAGGGTCAGTTCACACCGAGACGCGACGCGACGCGACGATACTTGAAGAGGCCAGTGATTTGGCGCTGCGTCGTTCTACGCCGCGAGGCGTCGTGCGGCGCAGCACTGCGTGGCGCAACGTATTCTGAATTCTCACAACGAAATGTGTATTTTTTCGTGTAGAAAATAAAGATATATTTTGAATCGCTCTTTAAAAGTGTGCGCGCAGCGTCACGTCGCGCGTCGCGTCGCGTCTCGGTGTGAACTGACCCTTAACCTTGAAGATCGACCCGCCCGTGCGGCTGTTATTATTTAGCCACGAGCTCCTTCCTACTACTTAAAATTATACTATTATAGTTGGTTTAAGTTGCACAATGGCACACCGGTTGCACACGGCACACGTCCATCATTATAATTACGGTCTTCCCTTTCCCTCCTCACGCGTGTACAGAACTACGAGTAGTACTATTACAGCTATCAGCACCGGATTACCTTCGAGTGAGGAGTCAGGATCAGCTGTTCCTACACACAGCAACAACGCGCCGCTCACGTACAGTTACGTAACTGCATCGCTCATAGCCGACATCATATAATCAATATTTGCGGGGGCGGGAAGCCTGGGCAACAGGTAACTTAAAATTGTCGCGAATCAGCTCACAAGAGGTAGCAGGCTACTGGAGCCACAGGAGCGACGATACGAGTAGGGTGGCTGGTCACAGATCGATGACAATTAAAATGAATAGTTTGCGCCTGGAGGGGTCTGTGTCCTGACTCACTGATGAGGTTGATGTGGGAGAGGTAAGTACAGTCAATCATTGTCATATAAAGTTTGTTTCTAAACTTAATATGAATATGACTGACTGTTCAAATATCATCTGACCGGAATCCATTTGGTACAAGCCCGCCGCACTATTCCCAAGCCACTAGCTGAAACTCTAGTAAGCCAGAGTCAAGAGTGGCGACCACCAGAAAAGCGCCGAGACAATGAAGCTCGACGCAGTCACAGAGAAACAATTTAAATGTCTTGTATCCCGCAACGAAATGAATCAGAAAAGGATTAGGAATCTATTTGGAATTTCAGAGTAGGTAGCAGCCAGTTTGGGACAGGTTGTTGACTATAGGCACGCCCCTGATTGCATGGGACACAAGAATTAAAAATGCCTGGGGAAATGTTTGTGTACTGAGGTATACCACCTCTGATTACCCCTTTGGGGTTGTCAGGCGTGATGATATGTTTAGTTATAACAATACGTCTGCTGCTGTATTTCTCTGACCCTTAATTGAAATATGTAAGTTACAAGAAGTAAATAATACTACTACCTAATTAAAAGTTTCTCAAAAATTTATTGTTTGAACAGTTATGTATTCTTAATGAAACACGGCTATTTATTTTAATTAGGTGCCACTAATTAGTAAAGTAAGTTAAGTTTCTTTGTAGTAATTGTAGTCGAAAAAGCCATTGGAATGTTATGAATGTGTTGTGTGTAAGATGTTGTATGATTTTTGGATGGAATTACTTTACGGAATGTTTCCAAATATGCCACCGAGATGTGAACTGTAATTTGTTATAGTTAGCTTCCCTTCCTTAAATAAAACATACACTGTTGAGCTGTAACATTCGTAGGTAAGTGATAAAGTAAAGTAGAATCTTATCACACGTATAATTTGGGTAAAAGTAGCATGATTTTTCTAACACTGATAAAAAAAAAGACCCTGTATTTTTACACCATTCGATAGTGTCGCTGCTAAGGATCAATTTCTGGGAAGTAATGACATACGGCAACCGATAAGAAAGAGTTCATTTTTGATAAAATATATACATAACTGTAGCAATCAGCAGTAATCATCGAACAACACAACTTTGACATCAGATATTTAAGCTCCGATATAATTTACGGCAAAATTCTTTTAGGGGTCATTATTATCATATATTGCACTATGCGTTAGCAACAAATACCTTTGTGGCCGCTGTGAAAAAAAATCATGCCACTGCTGGTTCATACAAAGCCACCCAAAGCCCAATTAGGGATTCTTGTAGTTATAAAATAGGCATCGTTAAACCCTTGTTTTTATCGCGCATACATACCCTCACGACTGTTTTCTCCAAAGGTTTAGGCACAGGTGTACTAAACGTTGTTCTGCTTTTTGCCTCGTATGTTTAAGTCCCATTTCTTGGAGGTTCACTTCCCAACACCATCCAAACCATCACTTCGGTCTACTATTATGTGTAGGTACTAAGAGAAGGAACTCCAGCCTCTAAGTAGACCGGAACTTCTCGTGGGACCAACACGTTTAAGCACTAACATAACTGTCTATTATTGGGTATTTCCATCACGATTTTTCAATAGCAGCCACGGAGTCTGGATTTGTGCTCGGTTGATGGCAAAAGGCTCGCCCCCTATTACATGGGACTTAAACATAACTGGCGAAATGAGGGTATAGTTTAGGTGCATATCTGCCTAACTCTTCGTGGATTACAGGCGTGATGTTATGTGATGTATATCTGTCTACCTAGTCACCTATTTACTTAGCACCACCGTGTCCTGCGCTGAGCCGACCAAGCCGTGGACTATACCAACTCAGCCGGTCGTAATTGGGATCAATATATTTTAATTGAAAGGTGGCTCCTCGGCGCAGACTCGCTAGCTCGTCAAACTATTGTGAACACACTGACTACAGATGCAATGTTACACTCAATTATAGGAATATTACTACTAATTGAAGAAACAGTACTATCTACTAATTTCTCCATGCTTTCAGGTGAAGTACGATGTCATGAATAGCAGTAGAATTTTCCGAAAGTTGACTGGGAGCGACTGTCTTGTGGTATTAAGTCCACCACTACTATACATGATAGTTTAAATAAATAAAAGTGTGAGCTTACAACAACGAGGGCATCTGCTACATCCACTTATACAATCACTCCTTTTCCCAGGGAGGAACCACAGAATGCCACCTGCTAGGATCCTTACATACTCCTAGGTATAACGCATCTTCTACTTTATACAAATTTTTGAATTTATTCAATCACTGACAAATAAACGTACAACCTATTGCGGGTACTCTTGGGTCTATATGCGTGTTTACACAAAAGTTCCTTAAGCAACAATGCCGAGCTGTTTATTATTAAAATAAAGAAAACTTCATCATTTGGTCAGTGTCGCATCACGTGTTGCCGGAGTGGGGGAATCCCATCGCGCGCACACCTTCATAGTTGATACAAAGAAAAGCATTCTACGTAAAATGCCATATTGCCACAATAGTCTACGACTATTACATCGACGATTCAATTTAAATTGTTAGTGTTAACATATCATTACGGTAGGGTACACATGTCACCATGACAACCAGTACATATGTAAACACAGGTAGGGGACTAGGGGTGCGAAATGTGACAAGCGATGAATACTAAAGAGGGAGATTCAGTGCTGTGTTATCATATATCAATACAAGTCGCCCCTTATACACAGACTAGAAGAATAACTAGCGAAATTTAGGTGTAGGTCATAGACGGAGTATCAGCCTCTGCTCTATAATGTAAATTCGATAAATACAAGCGTGATCCTGGACCAACGGCTTGGTGTGCTTTCTGAGGTACGGAGGAAGCTCGGTAGGTAATGGATATGGTCGGGTCGTTTAGTTCCCTTCAAAATGGTTGAGTTGAATGATGGCTGATACATGCGTCATGTTCGTGAACGGGCGCTGTCAGTAGTGACTGGTCATCTCTTAGCTGTCACGGTTTATTTTAATTACTTTATTTTTTAATTACTGATTTAATCTTTTACTCTGGACGCACTTAACTTGCCCGAATTTTTACATTGTTCTCACATATTTGTAATTCGTAACATGAATGATGTAACCAAGATTTTGTAACATATTTTGATTTAAAAGAGTGTCCATGGAGTTTCTTGCCCGTTCTTCTCCATAGAGATGTACGCTACGGAATGGGCAACTACAGTACTTTCACAAGTTATTATGCCTTGTGACTGGGACTGTAGCTTCGCGTTTTATTTTGTTGTTTTTTTTTTTACTTTCAAAAGTGCCTGTAATGGTCTAATTGAAATAAATGCTAATCCACGGATCAACCTAGGCAAGCCTTGAAGGTCGACCCGTGCGACTGTTATAACTATTTCAAATTACAAACAATTTGTATTAGTTATACAGAAAGACTTCTTATTAAAGAAATTGTGCATTGTACCGTCCATTGTCCACAACATAGCTGCCTGAATTTCTGCAACAAGTTATACTTGCTGGTGCTAAGTGCTAGGTAAATCAAGTATTTGTAACACTTTCTATCATCGATAACAACTGCATTATAATCTGAGTAGGTCTCACTGACTACTAGAAGTTTCAGCAACAACCAGTATTACCAGAAAAACTGGTTCATAGTAACTACGGGCTGTGACCACTGAGCATGAACTAAACTCTAAAGGTTCCGGCAAACTATGTCGGGCTCCGGATACAGACTGTGGCATACCTCCGTATAACTATAATACTTGAAATATTTGTTAGCCTCTACTATCCGCACCATTTCTTTTTAAATACTGAACCACTGGCCGCAATTCACCTGATATGAAGCGGTAACGCGGCCTAGAGTGGAGCACGCGCGTCTACAAGAAACCGATTCTTTAAAGAGATCCAGATTATAATGATCAGGGGAACAGAGAAGCCGGCAGTGAATTCCACAGATTGGCGACGAGCACTTTAAATGTGGAAGCAAAACGCTTTGTTCGGGTCCGTGGAAGTTCAACCATTTGACCGTATTAGATTGGAGCGATGCTTTACTAATAGTACCTAACTTACCTAACATTACCAACCTGTATTCTTCAAACAGAGAACTGATTAACATTCGCCTAGTAAAGCTATATTTCTCTACTTGTATGACAAAACAAAACAAAAGAAGTATAATTATGTTAAGATTGAAGCAAGTAACGTTCAGTAGTGTCTGCCTGTCCCCATGGGAAAAAGGCGTTAGTTTATATATACGTCATGTATGTTTGAAGTCGCATAAATGAAGACAAGCCTATTAGCCGATCAGCTCAGCTTCTACTGAAGAATTCTTACTGGAAAGCCCCAATTACAATTAACTTAACCTGGGAATCAAACTCGTGCCCTCATTATCAGCAGTCGTTCTGAAGACCACTCGACTGACGAGACAGTGTTTAGATAATATTGTCAAAAGTACAGAGTAGAACACAAACGAACATTTTCATTTTGATTTCCGGTCTTCAAAACTCCTACAGTTTTTGTAAACTTAGACTTACCTATCTAGGGCTGATTGGGTCAACGCCATTTCTTTATTCTATTCCCCTAAGTTCTACCCTATTGAAGTATTAAACAGCAACTACTACCTTTGCCTATCTCTTCGGGGAATCCGGGCGACCCAAGAAATCTACTTCCTGAATCTACCCCTTAGTAACCAAACACTTCAATCACTGCTGATTGCATCAAATCGCTTTGAAAACGTGCCTCCACACTGCGTGCATTTTTTTTAAATAATCGACCCGGCAGAGGCAGGTCTAGCACCTATGCAATATCCATATCTGGCAATTTGCGGCAAATGTTCCGCACCAACTCACCGCCAATATCTCTCCTTCTAGACCTCAAGGTCGAGCAATCAATGCAATATTTATTCAATCACTCACCACAGCACACAGTCTAGATATCCTGAATGCGCACAAAAACCAGCAACTGTTTTCTCCACTCACATTTTAAGCAACACACTTAAATCCCAGCACTATTTCCCAGTAAATTGTATTTGATCCAATGTTTGCGGTGCGAACGCGTGCGAACGCGTGAGGCGCGGCGGAGGAGCGGCGGATAAATAAACAGCGGGGAAGGGTGTGTCGCGCGCATGCGCCCGGCATGCGGCAGCCGGTTCGCTAGCGCCGCGCCGCGCTGCGGGGAGTAGCGGAACTACCGGGGAAAGTAAGAGGGGCTCGCCCTGATACATGTAGATAATGAATAGAGCAGTTTGATCGCCCTACAGCGTGGATGGCGCAAATTGAAGTCCGTTTTCTGAACTTCTGAACTGTTCCCCACACAAAATCACATCCTCTTTGAAATGAGGCCAGCTTTAATTGGGAAATAGAATGGCGAAATCTGACGCATAGAAGTCTACCTCATAGGGTGAGGTAGATATTTACAAATTACGTAGCATCCGCATCTATTCTATTGCACATAACATATACGAGTACATACATTTTGACGGTGTACATATGGCATTTTTGTAGGAAACAGCAGATTTTTTTTAAGTGGTACGGAATAAGACGCAACCGTTTGAACGTCGATGCCCCTTCCACCCTATATCATCCGAGTATTCTCCGAAGGGAAAGGTCGAGTATACCTATTGCCCAACGGATTTTGCGACCAGTAGACCAGCCAAGAGAGGCGGCACGGCGCCCTCACCTTCCGCCTGACGCAGGTCCTCACCGGACACGGTTGTTTCGGGAGGTTCCTGCACCCAATCGGGCGGGAGGAAACGCCCGGGTGTTACCATTGCGATCGACCGGAGGACACGGTGGAGCACACCGTGGAGCTCTGCCCCGCTTGGGCTGAGCACCGCCGTGTCCTCGTAGCGGCGATTGGCGGTGGCGACCTCTCGCGTCCGGCCCTGGTTCAATCCATGGTCCGGAGCGAGAGGGAATGGGAAGCCGTCGCCTCCTTCTGCGAAGCAGTCATGCTAGCGAAGGAGGTGGCGGAACGTGAGAGGGAGAGAACCTCACGTCCCAGCCGCCGCGGGAGACGCCCCGGGCGTCGGGGGGCAACCAATGGCCCCCGGCCACCGTAAGTGCGAGCCTGTGGACGGTGAGTAATGGGCTAGCTCACCGTCCGTCCGTCTCATGACGACAGGCCGTGTCGACGGCGCGTACGTGTTCCACGCGCGCCTCAAGGAGATGTCAGCAAACCGGAAGGGGTCCGAAAGGGCCGATGCCTGCCAGGGCTGCGAGTTGTTCGAAAGAGATACCGCGGCCCTGGAACACAAAGGGCTAAGAAGGAACATGGGTGGGTTTTAGTCAAAAAAAAAAGTAGACCAGCCAGACAGGCACTACTGCCGCAATAACACTTGCTCGTTACCTCGTATTCTGGTGTTTGAAAGACTTTACTGATACAATTTGAACACTGTGGAATTCGGACAAACGACCAAGTGTAAAAGAACGGGTTCAGGTACGCCCGTCTTTGGGCAATCTTGTTTGGTTCGGCCTTTCAAGCACTCGAATACGGGCTAATGATTAAATCTCATTGCGCCTTGTCAAAATAACTTAAAGTTACCGTACCAACCTCGTTCCTCTAGGGAATCTGGGGTGTTGTTTCTTGCTTGAGTAACACCACCGATCTCCCTTGAGTGTACCTTCGCACAACCTCGCTTAACGCTTCTCTAATGCCGACATTGTAACCAAGCTAGCCACCTGCATCCACAACTAGCCACGAGCCTTCTGCATCCACGACTAGCTACGTGCCACCGAACCGAGCTATGTACACCTAGCCAGCCATCGAAATTGATTTATAAAATCGCAGAAATATTAGTTTATTATTTACAAATTTTACACATGCGTAATTGACGTTCTAAACATTGACTCAAAATGACTTTGACATCAAAGAGTATATAGAATACTTAAACCAAACGTTTGACATTCTGCAAGATTGAGTAATGAGTCCGACGTGCATACGAAACTACGTTTGCAAATCGACAGAACCTTGCTGCCCTAACCTTGCTGAAAGAAGTTTAGAATAGCTCGTTAACAAAGATTTTATTTTGTAACGTTTTTAATACATACCACGGACGTGACGTCAATCAAGTTGCGGCTCGCCGAAGCCAAGCCGCGATATTGATGCCTCTCCTCCAGCCAAGCCAAAATATCCGCAAAGCAGTGGGGATGTGTTAATGTAAGCCTTACCCAGCCACTTGTGTGTCATTTGACTCTGATTATAAAATCTAGACAAGACCTGTACTTAATGGAACTAATGGGATAAGGTGAAAAAGTATTCTAGTTCCATGGAACTACTGGGAGAAAAAAATCCCAGTAGTCCCATAGTGGAACTAGAGAATGGAACTACTGGGATACGGCGGAATTCCCGCCCAGGTCAAAGTTTTTTTTTCCTCCAGGAATTTCTGATTAGCAAGAATGAATCCGTATCTGTGGCCGGCTGATGGCAATAGGCATGCATCAATTTACACGAATTGAAACACCACTGCCTGCGCCCTTGAGGAAGTTTTCATGTTTAAACCTGATTAGCTTATACCGTTCCCGCCCCGGGGAAACTGTAGTATTAAAGTAGGCGAACGTTCCAGCGCCATCGATTGCCGTGACGTCACCCGCGGCCTCCGCAACACATAACATGAGAGCATCATTTTGTGAGACTAACGACGCACACTGAAGCCAGAACATAGTGCGAGCCAGCAGAACTGCGGCAAAGTGGTGCCTTCTTATTGTATAATGTAGTTATAACTGTTTACATCGGGAAAACCTTGAACTATATACGTAGCTAAGCTCGTACATCACGCCTGTTCTTCTCGACGGGGTAGGCAGTAGATCAGTAGAAACCGAAACAGCATGTATCTGAAAGGTGTGATCAAATAAAGATATGGTATAGACCGTCAAACTGAACCACTTTCTCCATGAGACCAACATCATAATCACAATAAAATACAATCAGATGTCCCATACTAAATGTCAATACCTACTCAGGCAGGTGAAGATGGGCAGACGCGATCAAAAAGGTAACCTGTACCGAATGGTTCACACTGCAGGAGGCCGCATGGCTTGGAGACGCGTCATATGTGGTCGCGATCCTCAGCAGTGAGGTGAAGCCGTCATCGCCAGTTTTCGAAGCCCCATACAACAAATAGCCAGCCGATTGCTATTTTAACCGGTGACAAAAGACCTCCTCCCATACTTAAGTACTAACGCTGTAACATTCAAATATAGTAAATCAACTGATTTTAAAACGTAACCCTGGAGTTTCTTGCCGGTTCTTTATTCATAAGAAACGACCAACCCGAACCGTGCACCTTTTGTTGACGTTTTATAAGTGCCCATGTAGGCCTATGTAAAATAAAACATTTAGTTTTTTGTGAAACTTAACACCCCACGCTGAGCACTCGCATTTGCGATCACTAAAATTATCATGGTATTCAGCAGGCCAGGTCAAAGCCTGTAATATGGGTCCATATTGGCTCACCTAAAGTTCTTTACCCGAAATCGTTCTTCCTAATGATTTGTAATTCGAATGATCACTCTTTCTAAAATTTTTCATCCTAAAGTTTTCAATTCATACTATTTTTTGTGCCACCGGCGATGTTCATAACACTCATATTTCCGAAAATTGTAATTCATAATATCATTAATGTAAATATATTTAAAATCCTACTGTTTTTTATCATAACGCTTTTATCCCATAATATTTTCACTCATACTCAGAAAGAAACATTTACCAAGTGTAATAAAAAAAAATGTGGGTAGAAGATGATAGTTATAGTGCCCCCACTATGAAAAAAATACTTAGAAAAATGCGACCAATTTCGAGGTATTCCTCGGTCCAGCTCGCTCGTCCGTGCGCTCCTTGTGAACTTTAATTTTGAAAGCGTCTTTATTTCGTAGGATGAAGGGTGGTTTTCAAAGTCCTAGCTTCGCTCGTGAAGGTCATTACATGCGTTGCAAAATAGTTCAGGTAAGTAGGATAGGTGCTGGCTCGGTGCCAAATTGAACGAACTCTAATAGTTATCAGTTATATTGAAATTTTCTCATGGAAGAAGAAGACACGCCGCGCCGACCTCGAATGAAGTGGGGTAAGGACATGATTATGATGCAATACATTCTCATCATTCCTGACTAAGTTATAGAGGCTATTAGGATAAACCTAAAAGATGACGTATGTATGATTGGGTGATACACACACCATGTTTACTTCGGAGTTATTTATAGCATAGCCCGTCGGCAAAATCGGATTTTGCATTGTAGATTAGTATACAGTTTTTGCTTATAAGTACGTAAAAAAATTTCATTAAGTTCTTCTTCAAAAGTGCAAGATTTTAAATAGTATAGACTCTATATGTACCTATAGTAAGAGAGCTTCTTTATTTCATGGTAACAACCCCTCGTTGTGTGTGAATAATCACCTTCTTTTCGTCATCTTTGACATCACAATCTTTCCAGAAATCTGTAATTATGTCTTCCATTTTCTTCGATTCTAGGTGGGCATGGTAGGATTGAAAAATATTTCAATCAACCATTATTATAAACCTCTTATTTGATTATAAGGAAAAGCATAAATTACATAAATGGTTAAGGAGGAATTCGTAGCGTGTAGCATCCGTAGCTAGATAAAAATGTCTACAAGCAGCTACGAGTGCTACGAGTGCTACGGGCTACGAAGAGTCTACGAATTCATCCCTTGTCTTTTGTATAACCTACTTATATCATTTAAATAATTTTATTTCGTTAGGGAAAACCAACAGTTTTATGTATATTAAGAAATGTAACTGTAAGTAATTAGTTAATGACACAAGTCAATTAAAAAGGTAATAGCACAAGTCTAATGATATTTTTAATTAGTCAAGTGATTCTTTTAAGTCTAAATCTTTTGATTTGTCAAAGAGTTTAATGGTTTTAACTTATTCTGATTCCTGTTTGTAGCCCGTCCTCTTCAAACTTGTACCAATTCGTCGCAGCATCCCTGTGTGAGAGAGGATCATCTGTGTGCGTGTCGCGGAGGATCGATGAGTGCCGACACTCCGGCGCCACGCCACGTGCTGCCTGGGACACACCGGGGACTAGTCGCGGTGAAAGTGGGGTAACTCGTTACTCGACTGTGGCGAAGTTTTAATTAGGAGCTTGAATGTACAATTGTACATGTGAACAGTTCGCGCGGTCCCGTCTATCTTAAGTATGATCGTCTTTCCTATGTTACGACCTAGTTGCCATCGGGAGAAAAACCTGGATGAGGCTGACCGCGGTGAATGGCACAAGAAAAGAGGGGCTCTCTATTCTATACCCAGCAGTGGGTGAGTTCAGGCTGTGGAAGATGATGGTGATATGTGTTGTTCTAGTCTCTTAATTTTGCACCAAATATTTTGTTGCCAAAAACATAGACTTTCTTTAGATAAAAAAATACGAACCATTGTGTGCACCTAATTATTTATCCGAGCTTACGACACTTACACACCGATTTGCGATCTGAGTATTCTGAGCTGGTTTACGTGATAGGTTAATAAATCAATAGAGACAATTAATGTACCAATATAATCTCACAAAATAAATACATGAATGTTCCCCACAGCATCCCGTGCTAATATCTCGGTGTGTCCCTCCCGTACAGTTTTACTCTCATCGGAGAGAGTCGCTCAGACGAGCCGCGCAGTGCCGCCGTAAACAACACCCTGTACCATTCTCAGTCACACAACACACCGCACCACACTACCACCTACCCACACGCATCTTCAGAATAAATAAAACACGATACTGAAGATCAAAAAAATAGAAACAAGTGAACTTCGGTTTAAGAAACTCATCATCAGCACGTACCAATTAAATATCAATGGAATATTCTAAAAACAAGTGAACTTCGGAAAAAAAGTCATCATCACACAAAACTATTGAAAATCAATGGAATATTGTAGAAAGTAGTGGCCGTTTCACTTACAATTGCGTCTCGGTAATCAGTGATAAGAAGATGCTGTAAATCATGAAAAAAGTTTTCATTTGGGCTTAAAGGACATCTTCTGCCGGTTTATCAGGTAATCCAATTTTCTTATTCTAAGTAACTATCCATCTATAACTTATTAACTTTACATACAAGTTACTAAAATAATATATAGCAATAAAGTGTAGGCCAGCTTTAAAAAAAAAACAACTAACTGAATAAACTAAAATGGAAACCAAATCCCTGACCTCATTCGAAAACGACATCGGATATTGGATGGACAGCAAAATAAATATCATAGTACAGTCGGGAAATTGGGTTCTTGTCATTTCATACTATTGACAGAGAATGACAATTATGCTGCATATTTACGGTGTAGGACTAACGGTCGTCAGGGACCTGGCTGAACATAATGAAAGAAATGGCAAATTGGATCTTAAGGCTTTGATCGTAAGCTGTCCATTGCCGTTTATGGATATCTGCAAAACCTTATCAGAGCTATGGAAGACGCCTGCCTGCTCTCGTAGATACAAAACTGAAATGTTTCATGGGCCCGTAATAACACCGGCCCGCATGCAAGCATGGTGGTAGTACTCCTTCTCAGAGAGCTCATACTTGTAGCGTATAGGTTGAGATTTGGTCTCCACCAGAGCAGAGCAGGGAGGATAGAATAGAATGGAATATTAATTTATTTCTGAGGAAATATGCATATGACATTAATATATAAATATAAATAGTTTCACATACACTACCGTTGCCGGTGTAGAAAAATTAAAAGAGAAGGAGATGTGCAAGATTGTATCTACTACAGGAGATACGAGAGACACGCACGAAGTAGTGGCACAGTGCACAGTGTGTGTAGCACAATGGTTTTGAGGGTATGAAGAACAGGGTGTAAAGTTCATCAGACGGGGGTTGTATCGAGTGCCCGACAATCATTTTCAGTTTTTTATTTTGATTGAACCATGCAGGATTTTTTGTTCTTAACTTGCATCATAGATGTCGCTGTAGATCATTTTGTATACAAGGGACACCGACGCGAAAACGATTAGCACGGACTCAGCACATCATTCTAAACTCTCCACTTAGAAATACTTCTTTAGTGAGTAGTTTGAGGAGTAAATAAAAAAGTTTTTTTTTTTTAATTACCGAATAAGTATTTCTAAGTGGAGAGTTTAGAATGATGTACTGAGTAGGTACGTGGTAAGCGTTATCGCGTCGGCGTCCCGTCCCTTACACCTAGTATTCTGATATGCTAAAGTGGCAATATTGACTGTTGCTGTAGTATTGTTGTTGTGGTGCAGGCACGCGGGTGTGATGGGTGGTGCGGGGCGCGGGGGGGCGGCGACGGTGGCGGGGGGGGTGCTCGCGGTCGAGGTGTGCGCGCCGCTGCTGCTGCTGTGCTGGCTCTGCTGCTGGCCGGACGACGCCTCGGGTATGTACCTGGGAGAGCCCTGCAGAACTTGACCCCTCTTACAAAGAAGGGGTCAGGTATTAATGGTCACTAACTGCACTATCACTTTTGTACTTTTTTGTTTGTTTTTGTTACTTCAATTATTTGTCATCTAATACATTTCATTTTAGGCGTCGTCATTCGCAGCGTATATCCTGATAATGTTCTAAGTAAGTGCCACAGTTGACGGTTGGAAGAGTGTGCGGTAGTCGGTACACCTCTGTCTAACCTTAAATCATATAATGGTTTAGTGAGAGTTCATAAAATTGATTTCAGACACCACTTCCGGCAAACACCCGCAGAGACCGGTGCTCGCCCATGTACATGGTAAGATTACTCAAAGTTCTTTAATTACCGAGTAACTCATATCTTAAGTGTAAAAACTTAAACTTTTGCATGCTATATATTGGCCAAATGTGTTTTACTAAAATATTATATAAGAACTACATGCACCTACCATATTTGATGCAACAAATGAATGAAACTTTATGATAAGAAAAAAGTGCACAAGTATCAAATGGCACCCAATGTGGGGCCACGGCACCTTATAATTCAATCATGGCGGTAACTACTCACTATCAGGGTGCATGTATGCTTATTACTCTCCCAATAACATTAACTACCCTAGATTTTTGCAAGAATGAAAATACATGTGAACCACTTGAATTGGCGCCCAACTTGGGACCGAGTTGATTGTGCACAGGCGGCGGTGACTATTCACTGTCAGGTGGTCCGTAGGCAGGTTTGCCATACACCATATGCCAACATAAAAATACACTGGGTTTATGTAAGAACGAAACACAATACATACAAACGCAGGATAGCGATATAAACTCGCATTGCTTTTGTTTTAGAGTCGAGCTCGCGCCGGCGCTCCAGTGACTTGTTCGGCAGACGCATCGGCAGCAGCGCCGTGTCACTGCACCTGCCCAGCACCTCCGGTAACTTATTCACTAGTTTCACTTTCCATTGCACATATTCTAACCGACCGACAACCGTTGGAATTTCATTTCTTTGTAATATTTATTTATTGGTTCACCAACAATTGTTTACACTGGTATTATGCTAAAGGTAACATGCAATATAATAGAGTACAATAGTGTAACAATCACTTATAGGTAAACTCCGCATGCTTTAAGTATAATTTGCAAATGAGAGAGAAAAAGAAAAAAGCAAACTTAAGTAAACTAATCTAAAATTATTATTGAAAACACGCGACTTCATAAATGTTGCACAAATGCAATGCATGCAATGTTGCATGTTATACATGTTGCTTCATGTTGCACATATACAGTCGACTACAATTTAATTTTATCCCACCCTGATCAACGCTCAGTCATAAGTTCGTGATAAATCTTTCTGGGTGCATGTCTGCAAATTTTATTTGGCAGTATTTATAGAACAAAAAAGCCGACCTGAAGCAATTACTGCACATGTTTCGTTATCGTTCCACTCGCGCCGATCAATATCTAACCTCGCTGAATCATGTTTAGGCTAGTTTGATACAATTCGAGTTAATAGAATAAAAATATGGTAGAATTTGTGCCGAATCACACGGCGGAGTACCCCTTATAGTAAAAAAGAATTGCCCGGAATAAAATAATAACGTAACTTTCTCATTTGGCACAGGAACACTAAATAATAATTATGGGAGTCACAATAAAATATTATAGATCGTACATTGACTTCAATTATTTGCAATTATTTGGCAAAGTCATTCAGGTCATAAACCTCTTACTAAAGAGGACGAAGCAAAAAGCAATGCCTTGACCCACTTATGCCATGGTCTTGACATCGAGCCAAAATAACAAGTAAATGTGGATCAAAAGCGATTAGGAGCGCAACCTTTCTTTTTCTTTCAATGTAGCAGTTTCAATAAAAACCAGTACGATATACTAGCTTTTACTCAAGGTCTCGTTTGCGTGAAAGATGGAAACGATGCCACGGGCATGTCATACAGAGGTTAAAAATATCCTATGTCCTGATCCAGATCATGATCCATCCGAATCCGTCAGCGGTTTCAGCGTGAAGGAGTGAGAAACATACACAAACAAATGCATTTAAAATATCAGTGTCTCCTCCTTTTCTTTGCCCTCTTCCTGTCACGCGAGGTCGGCTTTCTTAATCATTCGGCGCCATTCTTTTCGCTGGTAAGCATCTTCATCCGTAACGCTAAGCTTATGCATGTTTTTTCGGATATTTGTCATCCAGGTAGTTGATTGTCTACCTCTCCCTCTT
Organism: Cerastis leucographa; assembly: GCA_963082945.1. Lineage (NCBI taxonomy): Eukaryota > Metazoa > Arthropoda > Insecta > Lepidoptera > Noctuidae > Cerastis > Cerastis leucographa. The sequence goes on along the minus strand of OY720369.1, from coordinate 268,653 downwards.
TTTTGTAGCCATGGAAAGGCACTAAGGTTTCAAGATTTAAAATATCAGTGTGATTCACGTAAAATAATAACTTCTTTACCAAAACTTCTAGGCTACAAAAAGTCTCTCTCAGCTCACCGCAGCCACGAAGAGATAGGCCGCCACCGCAAGCTGTCCGTGCACGAGGTCAGCGACCCCGAGGCGCGCTACCACTCGGCGCCCAGCGTCATCGACGAGGTCCTACACCGCCGCGACTGGGAGCGCTCCAGCAAGGACCTGTACATCCCGCTCAAGCCACCAGACCAGGAGGTACACTCCAATAACACCAGCTCGAGTGAGAGTCCCGAGGCGCCGCACGCCACTCCTGAGTCCTCCTCTATTGAGGTTAGTTAACCACATCAGCTACAAACTATACTATAAATCTCTATGAACTGCCTCGTTGCTCTGGTGGTCGCAATCGCGACTGATCATCATGAGCTCCTGGGTTCGATTCCCAGGTCGGGCAAAGTGTTTGTCCATCAGGAATTTCTCAGTAGCAGCCACGGAGTCTGGATTAGTGCCTCGTGGAGGGCGATAGGCTCGCCCCCTATTACATGGGACTTAAACATAACTGGCGTAATTTGGGTGTACTATTAGGTACGTCGCGTGTAATAGGTACATCGACCCACAAACGTGCCTATTTTCCAATTGTTGCCAAGACGAAACCTGCTGTGTCGTAAACAAAACGACAAGCAGAAAGACAAAAGGAGGAAGCAGAGTAGCTCTGTGATGGACCACGAACAGCAGGTTCCACCGAAAAACACATGCGATGGGGATGGCTTCATTAAGGTGGAGAGAAAGAAGAGGAAGCCTACATATAGCAATCAGTGTGGGACGGCGCCGGCAGGATCGAACACGCTGCTACGTCCTGCAGTACCGACGACGCAGCTGTAGCTGTCCCGCTTGCCTAACTCTACGAAGACAGAGGACACCAACCAAAGTGAAGACCAACTGGACCTTGAGGGTGGAGAAGCTGGAAGTGCGCTATAACACCAATTTCAAGTCGTTTGTGGTGCGCGTTCCGATTCACACGATTTGGTGACCTTCCTCAAGGAAGAGTTTTGGCCGAAAGGTGTGCTGTATCGATGTTTCCGCGGCCAGCTATTTAACACCTTGCAGCGTAACACGACTTCTGTTTCCACAAGGTTTGTACTTCAAAGCAAGTTGCTGGTGGATAATCCTAGTAAGGAGGTCGTGTCTATGCAAGTATTTTCCGTTAGCCAGACGAGAACACCCAGAAATTCTCCCGGACGGTGGCATGCCCGACGCACGTCAACCGTGCGGTCATAATTATCCATATCCATACTAATATTATAAATGCGAATGTCACTCTGTTTGTTTGTTAGTTATCTTTTCACGACTAAACGGCTGATCGGATCTTAATTAAATTTGGCAAGAAGATAGATTTCAACCTGGGGAAGAACATAGGCTATATATCATCACGTTACGACCAATAGGAGCGGAGCAGCAATGAAAAATGTTGCGAAAACGGGGAAAATTTGACGCAGAAGAAGTTGTGCGGGACAGCTAGTTATTCATAAATGAAAGTACTGAGTATGATAAATAATAAAACCTCAATTTCATTTCATACCTTTTAACACTTTTGCTATTATATAATAATATAATATAAATTATCCAGTAATAATACCAACTTCCTTTATTATTGTTATTTTTTCATCAAATCAAGTAAGTATATAGTATACAGGGTGTAACGGAAAAGGTATACACGGTGTAAATCACCTCAAGTAAAAATCTTACATTAAAAACTTGTATTTAAAAAAATACTTGTCAAGAAGTTGTAACTTTGACCCCTAAAATTTCCGTAACTAGAAGGTTCCCAGGTATAGTGTAGAACAAATAAATGATCGCAATGACAGGGAGAACTAGTGCCTTTTCTTTTGTTTTACACCCTTTATACATACTTATGGTTTATACATACACTTAGGGGGAAAAAAAAATTTTCAGCAAAAAAAATATCTGCTGCCCCATAGAAAATTTTAATACTTATTCGACCCAAATGTATGGGGCAGCTGATATTTTTTTTGCTGCAAAACATGTTTTATGATGAGAAACATGTTCAGTTTGATGGTCTGTAGCACACCCTTAAGTATGTATACACGGTGTAAATCACCTCATCACGAAGCCGTCAACCAAGCATTCTGTACATGAAACTAAGTAACTTTACGCAAAAATTATTGCTGGGAAACGACTTTTTTTTGGGGGGTGTAAAATCATGTTTTGTGGTAGAACTCAATGTAACGCACTCAAAACATTGTGCTGATGGACGGATTGAATAGTACGGGGGTCGTGGAGGTGTTTAAAGTAAAAATGTTACATTAAAAACTTGTATTTAAAAAAATACTTGTCAAAAAGTTGGAACTTTGACCCCTAATATCTCCGTAACTAGAAGGTTCTCAGGTATGGTGTAGAACAAAAAAAATGATCGCAATGACAGGGAGAACCAGTGCCTTTCGGCTTCGTTAAGAGGTGTTTTACACCCTTTATACCCTTTCCGTTACACCCTGTATATCATAGTTACTTACTGAATTATTTAATAAGAAATGTATTTGTAACATTATCTTACTGTTAATCTTTTGACCCTACACATCGACGAATCCGGGGGTACGGTAGTGCCCCCGCGTGAACCCTCATAGAGTTGGTTTGGGTCATTCTACATATCAGTAAAAATGTATAGCTTGGCTGTTTCGTTACTTACTTCAGAAACTAAATATTCGCATCACCTCCACGACGGTAGCGAAACGGCGAAGCCATACATTTTTACTGATATGTAGAATTTGTGAAGTTGGGGTCGGTAGAGTTAGGCCGTGTAGATTCAGAAGCTTGGCTCTACATGAGATCTGATATCTTTTTCACGGGGCTTACCTTATGTGGTCGTCTTGGCAACATTTTACATGAAATGTTTTTGGTGGGATCTTACTTAGTAGCTGCTTATCTTCGTTTTTCTTTGGTAGTTGGTAATTGTAAAGTAAAGCTGTTCTTAATAAACTTTATTCTTAAGGCTAAGAGTGAAGAACACCTCACCGTGAAACCGTGCAAGAAGCACCACACCAACATCAAGTCGTCGAAGAGGAAGAAGGAGAAGCAGTCCACTGACATCAAGGATGACGACGCCACTGAAGCCGAGGCTCTCACAACTGAAGCTCATCAGCAACAGAACTTCTACATCGGAGAGCATGTGGATGAGGGTTCTCCTATCAACAAGAACAACAACGTTGAGGAGAGGTGCGAGGATGTGCTAACCAAGGTATGTCATTGAACTTCTTAGCGTTGGAATAGATGGCAAACAGATTTAATCAATTATGTTAACCCCCAAATCTCAGCCAAGTGAACTCCCCTCACTGATGCAGTCAATTGTTCATCAAGTATGCAGGTGGTAGCGCGGAGCAAGATAGAAGGTGGACCATTATCATAGCGTGACGCTACATACACACTTGAGGTCTGAGCCGTCCATGAGACTGTCTTTGCTCCGGCCGTCTTAGGTTCAAAGTCTGTTTAGAGATTTCCAAGTCGGCCACGCAACGCGTGCTCAGGTGAAAGGTTTTCTGAAGGGTTTTTGAAGTTATCAGGGGGTTTAAACCGCTCCCGTCAGAGATTGCATCTTGCTGTGGAGGCGTTGAAATTGGCTGGGCTATCTGAGCTGTAACTTATCAATTAACTATGATTAAGTGGCGGTATCTACTTAAGTCCAAAAGCTTGGCTTGCTTTTACGACTTAATTTCAAGTTTTCTAGATAGTCCGTCCTTGCCCTATGGCCTTACCCGAGCTCGCCGTTATTGTTGTGTTGACCCCTTGGAGAATCTGGTGGACTCACTTATAATTGTCCTAGTTTATAATTTGTTATTTCGGCTTGTCACGCTACTATAATCCATTTTGTTTAGAATCAAGTGACGTTGTTATAACGTTACGAACATACTACATGTTGCTGGAGAGTTTGATGAGTAACCACTGTCACTTCTGCTTCTCAGGTATAACACAAAAAAAATTTGATGCGGTCGTATTGGGTCACGTCTTATGTTATTTTAGATACATACGCCATAAACTCACGCCTTTTTCCCATGTGGGAGGTAGTAGGCAGAAAGTACAGAACAGCTCCTCCTACGGGTACGTGGGTCGATCTCCAGAGGCATTTTTTTTCGTGTCGGGCAGGATAAACCCATTTTAAAATCGTAAAACGTTTTAAATATATTTTTTTATAGACAGTTCGGTGTCCAATCTACGTGATACAAGGCTAATATTATGAATAAGTTTATTTTAAATATTAAAAAAAAAATCTTAAACCCTAAAATCCTGATCGCTCTGGGTTGACCCAACTCCAGATTGAATGAAAAAAATATTTTTTAACTTTTTAATGAGAAGTATCATACCAAACCACTTATTTAAATGACATAACAAATAGTTTATCTTCATAGTAATAAAATATTTTTAGCTATATTAACAATACTTTTACCACAATTTTAATTCAAAATCGTGACCGGACATTTTATCTCATCGCTCTGCGCTGAGGTAAAACATCGCGCTCATCCCTAGTTACGCGACATAGACATTCTATTCCCCTCCCGCGTTGCAACGCCAGAAGTGGTCTAACCGCCGAGGAGCTGATCTATGTGCCACGTTCCCGCGTTCCAAAATTACGACGGTAAGTTTATGATTGCTCTGGATTTGGTTCTCGAATTTTATGATTGCTATGGCACGTTATTTAAATTCAATAGTAACCTTGTGAATGTCTTTGTTATGTGAATTAAGTGATCGTGATGATGTTTTTTATGAGAAGTAATCACAACTTTCTATTGCTTTTTAATTCGGCAATATTTATGATTTTGTGACTTTTTCTGATCGCTATGGCTCTGATTGCTCTGTCCAAAAAGACCAGAGCGATGATATTTTGCATTAAAATGCGTTATAAATCTATTTTAAGAGTAGTTCCGGACTGTATCTATAAAAAAAAACAATGAACTATGCATATAACCTTTAATTTATAATCTTTTCTTTTCTGGGTTTCTTCGGGTAACCTAAACCCAAAACCCCTTTTTCTCTAAAATTTAATGGCAACTATTGTTGCAGATAGAAACATGTCACGGGCATCAAGGAAGGCAAGCCGCGGCGCCTTCGCTGATTAAGCGTTCCAAAAAATGCACTCAGGAGAAGCAAATTCAGCTCCCACAAATGCCAAAATAATAATCAATCATTACATGACTCGGACCTGCCGGACACTTTTTGAGATGAAGTCCCATATATTGATTGACTATGAAAATTTAATTACTCCCAGTATTTCCTAGGTAGTTTTATCTTCCTTGCAAAAAGAAGTTTTACCCGACTCCGACTCCGAAGACTATACTATTTTCTGAGCTTCCAATAAACCTTATTTTCTTAGTTTTTTGATCAACTAAGCCCTATAGAAATTGTATTTTTTATACTTTTTATGAAAATTTGTTATCATAATAATTTAAAAACAATATTTTAATTTGATCTAAGCATCTGAATTGCATTTACTTTGTGTTGTTCTTTTTAATTCTTTACTTTCCACTATAGATATAGTTAAGGAAAATTTTATTATTACAAATCTCTTAGATAATCATGAAAATACTGTTATTTTAGTCATGATTCTGAGTCCTAATATAAGCATTATGATTACAAATAGTTACGTTTATAAATTGTTTATTTCTAAAAAATTTATCATATTCTTTATAAACGACAAACGTTTTTATAGAACATGATAAAATTCTTTAATTTCTTAAAAAAAAAGAGTCTAAGTCATTTTATAAATGTAAAAGACTGTTTTAATAGTTGATTTCAAAAGGTTTTAAATCTTGTCTCATTTATCTTTAATTAAGTCCAAAGAAATAGAAATGAAGCTATGCCAAAAGTTGATTTTACAATAATGTTCATTTGTTATTTTAGCGATTATTTTATATAAAAGATTCCGTATTTTTAATATGTATGACTGATAATATAGAAGTTTTTCTAAAATAATACATTTTTCTTACATATAATCTTGTTACACTTGGTAGGTACACTGAATATGACTGAAACGGCTAAATAAATAATATTTTATATTTTTTTTGTTTCACCGATTTTACCATTTTTGATCGCTCTGGCACCAATTATGATTGCTCTGGTCGTGAAATTTTTTGAACTTAAATATTTCCATAACTTTTTGTGTAAATTGAAGGCCAATAGTAAACATATACCATTTGAATATTATTATTTTTAATGATATACATAATTATCATTAAATATCAATATCTGAAAAGCACCAGAGCGATCACACGAATACGCCCGTTTTGGAGATTGATCCACGTATTAAAATCCTGAAATTTCATAATAACTATGACTGAAATACCGACGTCCAAAACAACGAATTTCAAAATACCGAAAGTTTTAAATGCCGATAGCCGTTATATCGAAAGTTCGAAACATAAAATACCGATGTCCAAATGCCCAACCAGGATGAAACACCAAATGGACGAAATCCCTAAATCATATTGTTTGGCATGACGTTTTCGCATATAAGTTATAGTAGTTTAATAATACTTTTAGGACACAAGGAGCTTAGGGTACCCCGACACGGATAGGTTAGGTTCGTATGGTATGATGGGAGCTAGAGCGAGCGAACTTAGCTCCCGTCATGCCATTCATGTTAGGTGCCTTTAAATCCTGCAGATAGAAATAGACGCCGGCGCAGCGGGGCTTCGTCGTCGAGTCGGCGTCGACCGTTATAATATAAACGCATAATCTCAATTTGGCTCTTCGGGATTTTAAACTTCGGTATATGGATCTTGGGGATTTTAAGCTTTCGGGCAAATGAACTTTCGGGATTTAAAACTTACGTTTACAAACACTCATTCGGCGTTTAATTTTTCGGGATTTCGTCCATAGGTATTTTAAAATACGGTCTTTTAAATTTCGGTATTGTAATACGTACCTCCTACGATTCTTTCATACTCCTTTAGCTTTATCATCGTTCATATATGATCGTTACTTAGCAATATCTGGTGGCGTACCATGACGTCTTAAAACATTATTGTTCCATTCTTATTCGAAAGTGAAAAAGAGACGGAGCTATACAGGTCGTCTAGCTCCATCTCTTTCCCACTCTGGAATAGAAATGGAACAATAATGTTTTAAGCGTCATAGTAACCCCCCTTATCCTTACTTAGGAACATACACATTTATTTTTTTAACTTTAGCCTCAGTCTTAAACACAAACAATTTTATTATTATTTGTAGTCCATATACAAGGCTAAAGACGACAAACAGTCGTTCAACGAGTCGATCCGGAGCAAGGAGCGTCCGCGTCAGATGACGGTGGTGGATGAACTGCACCCGCTGACGCTGGGCTTCTGCCTCGATGACGTCATCGACCAGCTCGGCTCGCTGGAGACCCTGGACCGCTCGGGGGCCATGCACCACTCCATCGAATCCAGGGTCAGTCTGACCGGCCGCCACGTGTTCCCGCCGCCTTCCGTCGGTGAGTTGACGGCTCTTTCAAAGCTTGTGTACTATTTATTGTGACTTGTATTGAACGCATGGTTTTTATTGTCTAATTATAACTTTTTTATATTTGTGCATCATGAAAGAACACTATATCAAGCCTACAAAAACTGTAGTATCGCCCAAATTATTTATTACTATAAGGAACGTGCAGTTGCAAATGTTGTGAAGTCTCCTGAAGGCATACCAGAAATTGCATCGCTTACTGCGTCTTATCTGTTCTTGTACAGGGTGTAACGGAAAGGGTATATACATCCTTAAGGGTGTGCTACAGACCATCAAACTGAACATGTTTCTCAACAAATATCAGCTGCCTATACATTTGGGTCGAATAGGTATTGTAATTTTCTATGGGGCATGCAGCAGATATATATATTTTTTGCTGAAAAACATGTTTTTTGATGAGAAATATGTTCAGTTTGATGCATATGCATTGGATGTATATACCCTTTCCGTTACACCCTGTATACCCAGCTTACCATAAAGCAGACTTTTCCAAACTGAAAACAAAAGATCATAGTGTCGCCATCTTGTTTTTCACAAATGTTTCATCAACAGCGCCCTCCAACCTCCTAGCAATGTCATTCAAGATCATTAATATTTGATCCGTCATGAGTCTTTCACTATAAAAGATAGGTAAACTCAGCTATAAGCTTGTGACGACTGCTTCCTGTGTATATATGCATGCATGAGTGCGTGTAGAGCCGGTGGGGTACGACGGCGGCGCGTGCTACCTGGCGGAGACCGGTGAGCTGGCCGAGCTGCGGCCCAGCGCGGCCCGGGGGCCCGGCCGCAGCGGCCCGGGGGTCATGCGCGCGCGCCACGCCAGCGACGGCGACATCTTGGCCCCGCCGCACAGGCCCGAGTCGGGGGCCTTCTCAGGTATGATGTAACAGCGCATGGCACACCTACATAGATGACTCTCTTTACGGTAAGAAGTGCAACTATAGAAGTGAAAAGGATATGCGGCGCTTATGGAAAAGCTTGTGCGATGCCGCGATGGTGGGATCTTGACCTCATCTGAGACCTCCTACAAGACCTGCTTCAGTGTCTGTGCACCGCTTGTCGAGCCTTGAATATTATCAGTCAACAACTTATTGATTGGCCTGAACTTGTAATCGTGCTCTAGTAGTAGTAAACTTATGTTGATTACAAACAATGCCTTGACTCGCAATTTGAAATTGTCAGTAAATTATGAAAATAATAACTGTTGTTGCTACTAGGTGTTAAACTAAGAGATTTAACTAACAGAGTGGACATTGGGAATAAAAGCTACCTGACCAGCGGTCGTATGACTAGACAGATCGATTTGTTATTATAAGTACTGACAGTTTGAGACAAGATTGGATCACGATTTTCTTCGTCTTGTCCCGTGTAGCGCTCGTAATATTTGGATGTCTTTGGTGTTAAAATACTATTTTACGTAGAAAGTGTGTCCGACTTCATTTTTTTTGTTTTATAGTTAGGTTAGGTTAGTTTATTAAAAAATTGGTTTGTTAATGGCCGGCAGTCTAGTTTCTCTTCTCTCATGTTCCCTATGAAGGCCTGCCCGGCGACAACGCCGTCGTCTGAACTGTGCTGTCCCCAGACTGTACATGACTCGACTGTGTGTTACAGAGAGTGACCTGGACCTGGAGCTGGAGGGCGCGGAGGAGCGCCCCCCTCCCTACGAGGAGCTGCAGCACTACGCGCTCCAGGACCGCAAGGAAACCGCCATATAGAGGACTAGCAAGATGTTGCACTACTGCATAGAGTACTGGCAGCTTGTTACTACTACTGCATAGAGTACTGGCAGCTTGTTGCTACTACTGCATAGAGTACTGGCAGCTTGTTACTACTACTGCATAGAGTACTGGCAGGTCATTATTACTACAAGCTGTTCGTTTTCGCCGTGGGATGGTGCGGGTGACATTAGATGAAACGTTCCTTTTCAATATCGAACGTCACCCTGATTTACAATCATGACTGAATAGTTTGACTGCACCCTGAATAACATAGTCGTGAAATACAGAATCAGTAATAACTGTAAAAGTTGAGAAGGAACAGTTCATGTAACGTCACCCGCACCATCCTACGGCGAAGGGACTATAGGTAGACAGATCGTTAGTACGACAGTCAGTTTGTCGCAGTAGCTACACTTTTGTCGCAAAAGTGTTCATCGCATCGTTTGTCGGCATCACGTAATACAGTTAACAGTCACTGTGTGTTTAAGAAATGTATGTTTTAAATAATACGGTATTGGTTCTCATGGATACTTTTTATTTATCAGTCCTGAATGACGTTGTAATTTGAACACCACTGAACGTGAATAATGTTAATATCATAATTTTCCTAATATATTTGCACATCTCGTATGGTTATAATACAGTGTACCTTACGAACTTTTTGTAACATCCTCTATGCTTATGCAAATAAATGATTTGCATTTGTCGAACACATACAATCCTACATTACAATGATGAGATTAATGAACGGAAATTGTAAAAGTACTTATAAGTTAAATCTCTTGAACACACATTGGCAGCCGCACTAACAATTTGCCGAACTTGTGACCTGATATCGTCCTAACGACCAGCCGTGTCGACATGTCGCACACGATAGTTCCCGCCACGAAAAGCTATAAATTTTGTAAACGCATCCGATGGGGGTCGCACACTTTGGATCAAATGATATCAGCAAAACAAAACAAACTGAAACGCATTCGAAACTGAATGCGCTTCAATTTTCAGCTATGTAACAAAATGTTTATTAAACTTTGAACTTTGTTAAATGTTACATCTCATGAATCTATGATGCTTCAGGTCATACCTAGGAAGATAGGTTTATTTATATGATTATTAAAGCTTCGCGTCTCTTAAATGTGAAGCTTTCGATATTAAAGGTTTTGGAAGTAAATAATAATAAAATGTCCTGAACACGACGTGCAATTAATATTTAATCGACATTCTTCACTGTAAGAAAGAGAACGTTGAAATCAAACCTTTTTAACCGACGACTTCCTAAAAGAAGAAGGTTATTATATCGTGTGAATGTGAGTCTTAAATCAAAAAGAGAATGTCCTCGTTGTTCAATTAGCTCCATTCCTCTCACACATTCCAGTGAGATAATTGTTATTAAAATATCCAAAAATGAAAACATCGCTTTAGAAAGTAATGCAGAGTTCAAAATAATATTTTACAAGAAAATTATATTTGATATTTGAATGACACGTAGTGAGAGTAATTTATAAGGATGTAGTATTGTTACCGTCATTGTTGATATAGTCAGGGAAATTAAATCTTCATCAAAAGTTCTACCAATTAAAATTTTCCGTTAATTCAAATCACAAGTGTCATCTTCTAATCGGTTTCATGACACAACTACGTAGTAGTGCAATACATACATACACGGTATACAAAATGTATGGAACAGCTTAATTGTTTCTTAATTACCGATGAAAAAATTCTACAGTGGAGGTTCGGAATTATGTACGGAATACGTGCGAGCCGTTTGTGCATTCCACCCTGTGTAAATCTGCTTTAAATAATAATTTCCCCGACTGTACATTTTTTCATATGTTATTATTACTGTGCTTAAGTAAAAGATTTCCTCTGTTAGATACTGTCAATTATTCTGTTGTATTCTTGGATCATATCTATTACAACATTACCATAAAGATCTTTATATTAATGTTTCATTGCATTTTAAATTGGCTGTGTGCTGCTTCCCTAGTAAATACATCGTTTAGCTAATTGTCTACAATCTTATATTATCGGCACAATGCTGCAAACATCTTTGACGTTGTCAAGAGGGCGTTGTAGGAGGTTTTCTGTCGAAATTGTATTGAAAAAACAGCGTTTTAATTAAAACAAGAACAATAAGAACAACATTCCTGTCAAACTATACTCTTCAGAGCTCAACTGTCTTTTTTATTTGGAAATCTGTTAAACAATATATTTCCCTGACTGTACATTATTTTGCGTGTTAGTTTAATAATAAACTCTAGTCAATCGTTTCGTGTTAATAAAGTTTATGTTACCTATTTGTGTGTTTCTTTGAACAATGGCTTTGTGATTTTAATTAATCTGACTGCCTCGGAGGTCCAGTGGTCACAAAGGCTAACCGCGATTCCCAGATATATTTAAAAAAACCTTATACAAGGTGTAAATGCACTCATCACTATGCCGTCAAGCAACTAACTCTACGCAAAAATAATTGCTAGGAAAAAATTAGACTAACGGTTGCTTGGAGTGAAATATCACGGTTTATGTATGCACTGAATAGTTCAGACAGGGCTCGTCGAAGTATTTAGAGTAATGTCATCAGAAACTAGTATTAAGGAACAAAAACTTGTTGGTCGTCACGATGTAGTAAAAGAAAGAAAAAATTACGTGTAATTTTCAAAAACAAAAAAAGATCAACAATCAATCCAAAACAAACTTTATTTTAATGGGAAATGGTTGATTTTACGTGGCATAGAGGTGGCGGCGCAACACCATTTCCCGTCACGGCATTCGAGTCGATTTTACTGCCTAGTCGCGCATGTTTCACAACAAAACTTATATGTGTGTAAAAATTTGAAGTTTGACTTCCAGCCTGACTGAGTATGACTTCCCTATCCTATCTCCATTAAGCTATATATACCTATATACACCTATGAGACTTCAGAACAAAACAATGTTCATAATGACGGGCTGAACTGGTTCCTTTCGGTTTCGTAAGGGCGTACACCCATTATAATAACAAGAACTCAACGTTTCGAAAGAATAAAAACCCGTTAGTTTGATATAATATTTAGTTTATTTAGGAACAACAGTACAAATTACAGACACGAAGCTCGAATAGAAGCGATATCAAACTCACAGTGATTGTAAATTGTTACAATAGAGTATACAACGTACAACAACTTGTAGCGACGTTCAACTTAACTGTACTTACTTATTTTTTAAATCATTCCCCACTCTAGGAAGTTCCTGTATCGTGGGTGCGTTTACAAACGTTTAAACTCACATACACAAACAGCCAGACCCGGATCCTGGACCTGACCGTATCTATAGACCTGGAGACACGCAGCTTAACAGCCAGTCGCTCAGCCACTGCGACCACCGTGCCGCATGCCGCCGTACATTATTATTGATAACAACTTGGCACATTTTATTTGGCATTAGATACACAGATTATTCCAACATGTTACAGAATTGCGTGGTGTTGGGAATTTAATTACTACCCGACCCTTTTTTGTATAAAATAATCAGCTATCCTAGCTGATTATTTTTTCTCGATTAAGTACGATGTTGATCCCAAGGGGAAATTTGTTCAGAGCATCTCTATGTCTGTACCACCCGCTTAAAATTATTGCCACATATTTCTGATACACGCTGTCTAGTTGTGGACACAAATTAGCTCAAAAATACATCATTACTAAGATTATTCATTGCCGAATTTGCAATATATTTAGGAGTATACAAAAAGGTAAAAAAGGTATTTTTATTATAATTTACTTTAACACTATTTGGCTAAGTTTTCCACAACATAAAGAAACATTTTATTTAAAGTTTAGGTATACTGCTCCCTATTGATATTATAAATAACATCAAAAAGCTTAAATATTAAGTAAAAATGTGTCTACCTAAGGCTAATATATAAAAAAAGATTTTGGTCACAACAACAGTACTATCAACCGCACGCCAATATTACAAAGAAATTACGAAAACCGCCTTTACTGATTCGACTTATTCGACATAAATGCAAATGTCAATCATTACAACCATAGACGTGCGGCTGACTGTACCTATAACGAACTGGACGGCCACATCCGGACGAAAAACAATGTTGAGCACAATGCAGTACTCGCATTTCTTATGAAAGTCAATAAAATTGGTCACATAAGCATTTTCTTAAAAATATTTTTATAATCTGGCCCGTTTATACTTAGGTTAAGCGTCTTCAGTTAGTAACAATGATCTCTTAACACGACAGACTATTAAGGTTACAGGCGTTACAAAAATGACTATAGATAGATACTTACTATTAGGCAGTAAGTCTTCGAGGTAGTTATAGACATAAATATAATTCAAATATAAAGCAATTCGAAGTAGAATTGATTACATAAAACACCGAGATAGTTTTTTCACGATATTGTGTTGGTGTCTCACTTGCATTTACACCCCGCTGACAAACATCCCTGAGCGTAGAGAAATGGTACTCTTTTCCAAAGCGATTTGTGCTTCAACAACGGGTTTTGACTTTCTATTATTTTACTGTCACACTTTGATTAGTCTAGGCCCTGATGACTGTGACGCGTTCACATTTTACCTTGTGAAGTTACGTTTCGTCACTAAGCCGTCACGAGGCTTGGGCTTGTTACAACATGACGTGTACAGCGGCCCGTAGCTACCAGTCTACCGCGCAGGGACGTCCGACGCAACACTGACCGACACGACAGGCACCGGCGGGGGCTTAACATCGGGCCGTGGCTCGCCCTCGGTCCTGTCAGGGCGCCGGTCGCTCACGGGTCCGTCGGTCCCGGGCCCCTCCCCGGCCGCGTCGGGCCCGTCCCGCGCCCCCTCGCCGGTGCTGGCGCGCAGCGCGGCCGGGGAGGTGGACGTTGGGAACACGGTGTCCCCCTTGCTGGGGGGGGGCACCTGCTTGCACAGTTTGGCCATCGCGCTCGCCCCGTCGCGGACCACTGGAATCATATACATGGGTTTGGTTAGTTTAGTGGCCTGCTATTTTCTAAATCATTATCAATCATCAGTACACGATCCTTAAGTTAGTTACGTCATGTAATTACGAGTATATCTTGAGGTTTGGAAATTTGTGATTGTCCTCTTGAGAATTTTCGGCATTGGCGGCCAATCTTAGCAGAAACCAGCCATGATCGGAGGAAATTATATTAATAATTATTTATAACAAAAAAGATGTGTGACGGTAACCTGACACAACCGGAGGGAGTTCATAGGACCAATTTCCAAGTTTACCAAGTCGGGGCTGCTACTGAGTAATTGCTTATAGAAAAAGATTATACCACTTAGACCGACATGGGAATGATATAATAAACCCAGGAGCTCACGCTCAGCACCGGCGCTTGCTACCACGAGAACACCGAAGCAGCTGTCGTAAGTATAGGCCTCCTGTCCTTTTTTCGGTCAAGGCGGCCAATTTTGGTGGAGATTAGCCATCGGCGTGGGAGATATTATAGTGCAAAAGTGTGTGCGCTGGCACAGGTGCACTCTGTGTTCCCTCACTCTCATAGTCCGATGGGACGACAATCCGACACGACGGGAGAGAGATTAGGCGCAGGACCAACAGCTTAACGCGCGCACCGAGGCACGGGGGTACCCATACCGCCAACTTCCAAACTCCGAGCTACTACTGAGAAATTACTAATGGAAAAACCTAATAGATGCCCGGGAATCGAACCCAAGACATCAGGCTCAGCAGTCGCACTTGCGAGCACGAGTGCGGCAAGCAGTGTGTGCGTACCTGGCTGCACGGGGTACGCGGCGGGCGCCGGCCGGCACGACGCCGTCGGCAGCGACAGCGACTCCGACGAACTCAACTCTGGAACATATCATCACCAACATCGAAGTTTAGCAATGCTTCGTGACTAGTCGCTAGCATGTGCTATGAAATAGGTAACGAACTAAGTCCCACTGATAATGTAGTTCTGTTGGAAACAAAATATTAATAAATGAAGCATGAATTATTATTGACTAATTCCTAAAGAGCTTTTTTGGATAGAACAGAGAATGATGTCAAATAAATAAAATGTCAAAAATACCTGCTTTTTTATGGGATTTTAGGATATAGGTACTAATTTTCTGATTGTCTTCATGATTCGTGTTGAAACCGATTTAGTTCTAGCGACTATTTTATCATGCACTGTCAATTATACGGTGGGTTATTTAATTTAGTTTTCTTTAGAGTCGCGCAATATGCGCTATTTAGTTGCAGCTAGATAACATACCTTTGACCTTCTTGATGAAGTAGTAGAAGAAGTACAGGCACAGCATGATGAGCAGCGACAGGATGCCGACCAGTGCCACGTAGTAGGCGACGTGGCTGGGCCGGCGCGTGCCCTTCGGCACCGGGGCCGGCACGCCCATCGCGCTGCGGGCAGGGGCGCAACACTAGTATAATCACACAAGTAGACAGAGCAGCGCATCACATGCCCTTTGCCAATAGTTTCAGAGTCACTAGACAGGGACAAAGAGCTACGGATAGTGCTACGAGTCTACGCGGGGCGTAGCGACTGCTACGACTCGTAGAACTGCGTAGCAATTGTGTACGAGTTTTCGCTTTCTATGGGGACCAATTTAGTTACATTGGTCACCATACAAAAGTAGTCACAACAGATGACAGTGCGTACCCACCGTCATCGTTTAATAGAAGCTAGATCTGCTTAAATAATTACGTTTTCGTCGATGTTAGGTAACATACAACATAGAAAAAGAATGCAACGAGGAACGATAATAGAATTTAAAAGTAGAAGTGACCGTGAGCCCCAACTAGGCAACAAATAAGGAATGGAACTAACACAGCACAACACGAGTTCGTTGAAAGCGCACTGAAAACGTATACATCCATAACACATGAAAGGCTACAAGTGACTACACAAGAACATACACAAGCGGAGGCTCTAGAAGTGCCACACATGACACACACTATCAGTGCGTGGATTAACGACTGATTAACATCGCAGTGTGCACACTTTTCTGCACATCGCGATAATCTCTTTACCATACAACTTCATACAACCTGTAAACAAAGAGACCGATTAGAAATTCTGTTCTTTACACCGAACTTCTAGCCATAAAAACAGTCCTACCATCAACATTCAAGAATTTTGTGGTTTAAACATCCACAGTTTAAAATTACCCTGAAGTTGCTTATAAGTACTGCAACCACCTTAACACACTTGAACATCGCATCACACGTTTACGAGATGATGGATCGGTTTATCCATCACGTGGGACATGTGTGTCGCAAAATAAAGTAATTAATTAATCGGGGTTTTGGTTCAGCCACACCCGGATAGGACCCTGTGAAGTGTTTCTGGATAATTCAGAAATTAAAGGCTTTTCAATACATTTAAAGAATCCTTCTTTTTCCCTCGATGTAGTCGGGTAAAAATTTTGTGAGATTTATTAGATCAATGTGAATAATTTCTAGGGTTCATTGATCTTACTTTCAAAAACTATATAGTACCTTATTAGAAGCACTTCTTTAACTTTTAACCAAAATCAGACGTCATTGACTCACCTTTGATGTGATCCGCACAAGTAACTACAACAGTTGGTTTCTCATTCAACTCCTAACTCTTCTCTCTACGTCTCATACTTGAGAAGTCATCACACTCACTGCACCACTCTCTTACCGATATCTTCACATATCAACTGCCTCGCCACCGACTTTGTAAAAGTATAAAAAGGTTGAATGTGTGATATCTTGAGGAGATCATGTCCGACGCGACGCTGTCATCGTAATGGTGAGTCGACGACCAGCCAGCGACACAGAGGACACTGTGTCGGACACATTGAGACACTGGGCCCGACACACGGAGACTCTGTACAGGATAAACAAGACACTGTGTCACTATAACGTAGCGAGAAGAGAAGGTAACTTGACTGTAAGGGATTGCTAACTGTCCTTTGCAACATTTTTCATTGATGCTCAGCTCCTATTGGTCGTAGCGTGATGTTTATATAGCCTTCCTCAACTGGACTGGACTACCAATTCGAACCAGAAGTTCCCAAGATTTGTGCGTTCAACCAAACAAAAAAAAAAAGCGAGCAATACTTACTCGGTGGTCAAGTGATAGTTTCTTATTCGCTTTAGGCGGTTTTGGTTCCGCCCTCTATTAGGTGCTTAGACATGACATGTGGGTGTATTACGAGCACACCACGGCCTATCCTTTCGAGCAGGTCTACTCTAAACTCTAAATTAAGTTATTAGTTTCCTAAATTAATTAAAATAGTTGCCTACATCGATCGAAAAAACTTTAGTGACGAAATCAAGTTGCCCTTCTACGACTTTCTATCGAATTTTCACTTCAATAATCAGTGATCACCCCGCTTAGCGCTTGTTCCGTGCCTCAGACACGCTGGTCCGTGTGCGTGTAGTTGGAACACGGCGCGACGTCGCGCAGATGACGGCGCGACGACGCAACAAGTGCCGGCGACACTCCGGCGCCTCACACGCTGGGCTCACTGCTCAGGGGTGACACCGCTTTGTTTTATCTCAGGCGAAAACCTTTGGAACTTCTGTAAGCAAACTATAACATTCACACTGCTGGGACGAAAGCCTTTGCATTGGAAGAGGGTGCGGATCATAATCCAGCATGCGGGTCCAATGCCGGTCGGCACCAAGGTAGGTAGGTTCAGGGTACAGGCAGATGATTTCCCCTCGAGTTTTTACTTCACCGTTTTGAGAACAATAGATACGTTTTAAACGGGGACATGTTAAAGCTTATTCATAACAGATGCAAAGAAATAAGATAAGATTTGTGTTATCGTCAATGTTGTGTGACAAAGCAATAAAGCGTTCGTATACGTCAATACGTCATCATTTTAACTTTTAGGCACTCAAATCACTTTTAGAAAGAATTAGCTAGAAAGTTGTGGATGCGATTCTTAGTTCGAGCAAAGGTTATTGGATGTTTCATTCAGGAATGGCTTTCCATTCCCATCCCTTGTAGTAAAATAATTACAGTTGAGTCAGCCCTGCCGAGCGTGATCTCAGCCGCGTCAGCTTGGCGCCTCTGCCCGCGCGTGCGCTCTGCCGCAGTGCCTTCACGACCGTGTCACGACACGTCACTAAACATGTCAACTGGCGAGAGACGAGTGACGACGTGACGCCTATAAACTGTACAAGCATCTTTTGGCACATTGACCAACTAAAATAAACCCAAAAGTTATCATGCCATTTTCTTTTTTCAAAATAATTTCACGAATATTCACCAACGACTCAGTAACAATGAGAGCCAAAAGATCTATGTAGCACTGTACAGTCAACTGCAAATGAGGGTACATTACTCGCTGCATTCTATGGCTCATTGATGTAGTGATCAATAACGTGGTCGCGCATTGCGCACTGCTGACCACATCCTGGGTTCGATATTAATGACATTTCATTTTTCATTTACATTTTTATTTTCATTTTTTTGTCATTAATATTATCGAACCCCACACCTACAAGAATGCCCAAATAAAAGAATAGGTGCTGTAGGATTTTGAAAGTTCAATCCAGCACTGAGGGTTGAAATTGCAACAGTGAAATTATATTTAGGCATTTCAGTCCCGCTTCATGTTAGTGAAAACGGGCAAAAGGGTGGTATTGGGTTCTTTCATAACTTCTCAGCAGCGAGGTTGAGTAACTATATTTAACCGTGCACAACATCGCACATTGCCATAATGTTAGTGTTTGTATAGTGATAACGCGGACCGCTGCACGCGCCGCCTCTCCGATGACGAAAAAAAACCGGCACACAGAATCCGTATTGTAATATTTTGAAGGCTCATTCAAATATTACATTCAACAGCAAAACTAAATTTGTTTTTCATAGTAACGTATGTTTAGGGTTCCGTACCCTAAGGGTCAAACGGAACCCTATTACTGAGACTTCGCTGTCCGTCCGTCCGTCTGTCACCAGGCTGTACCTCATGAACCGTGATAGTTAGCCAGTTGAAATTTCTACAGAGTAGAAGTCGTAGTCCCTAGCGTGAGTACTAAAAAACAAAGTTACTGCGGCGGTTAATGAAAAAGTCCCATATCTCAAAAACTAAACATCAAATCTCATTTAAACCAATTTTCGTTGAAAGTTTTTTTTACGTTCTGCATACTACATTTTTTTTTTAATTTTTCTCCTCTTAGAAATTAGAGGACACACATTTTACCACTTTGGAAGTGTATGTCTTTCAAACGATGGGAACGCGAACCTCAATGTCATTTTAAAGACCTGTCTATCTACCCCGCACATACGTGCGGAAACAGCGTTTCTTCACAAACATTTTGATGAAAAAAAATAAAATATTTTCAGTTATTTTAAAGTTAAAAATTATTTTTAGTATGGAGAGCCTTTTAGCTGGAGAGCTTTTCAATTTTTTTTTTTGTTAAAAATCGTAAAGTAGTATACAAAATACATCTACCTACCACGTTTCAAGTGCGCAGCTGTAGTCTTAATATTGTCCATTTTCCAGAGGCCATGTTCAACAGTTATCCTTAAGCCAGATCTAGGACGACAAACCATGTTTCACATACAAAGCACCTCGTCGATCAATTTTATTTCAATTAATTTTGTAACGCATTCTCAGTTGGTTTTTGAACGCATGCAAAGCGTACGTATTGTCTTTAGCAGGGGGAATCCCCGCCGCGTTTATGTATATTGCTTACAGCGCTTGAATGACATCATTACTTATTGCCATTGTTACTACTTGTGGGAACAGCGGAATTATTGTGTTTAATTTATAGTGCTAACTGTCGATTTCAAGTCGATGTAAAGCAGGGGGTGAACAGCGGTGATAATCGAATATAAACGATTATTACCGCTGTCCACCCCGGGTGGAGAATGTCACAACTTTTAAAAATAATCTCCACAGTCCCCGGGGGGTGGCCAGTGTGAATCATTATTAAAATAATTCACTGTGGCCACCGCTGGTGGACACGCATGGCGATAAATACCAAACATTATCTTAGTCCAACTCTGGCTGATAGACTCATTTGATTAGGGGATAATCCAATATTTTTTTTCTTTGTCCGTCGGGTAGTTTATTGAAAAGTATTGGACACGTATTTTTTCTTTTTTCATGTGGTCATAAAATTACGGAGATATATTGAGTTGAAATGGCGCATGACGTCACGTGTAGGTAAGTTTTATACCTACTTGTGACGTAGTAAGCCACCACTCTCCAACTTTAATGAGTTTTAACTAAGTAATTTTTTGATATTTTGATAAAACAAAAAATACGTGTCTAATATTTTTGTATTACCTGTCTGACGGACAAAATAGAATGTCGTTTTCTTTACCCAGTCCGTGTCACGATCGCACGTCGTTTCAAACTCAAAGCATTTATTACAATTAGACCATTACAGGCACTTTTAAAAGTCAAAAAACAGAAAAAAAAACGCGAAGCTACAGTCCCAGTCACAAGGCATAATAACTTGTTAAAGTACTGTAGTTGCCCATTCCAAAGCGTATATCTCTATGGAGAAAAATGGAATATTTTTAAAGTGATTTATCTCAAACAAGAGGAAATGGAGCGCCACACCGACCGGCACTATAAAGTCCCCGCGCCCACACGCGCCGGGACCGGTCCGATATCTCGTACATCTGGGACCGGGTTTAGATGTTATCAATGAGTCATAGCTCATGACCCATCTTGCCAAACACTCATGAGAGAGTCAAGCTGGGTTTATCCGACGGATACATGAGATCAAATCGAGATCTAATCTAACAGCTACCTACCTCTCCATACTCGTACATAAACATACAGTAACATTAGCTCATCGGCGACGAGGCTAGCGTATTCCCTGTATTTCAGTAGTAGATTATTTCATTTTACATATATTTTTTCATTTTATTCAAAGGTCACGTTTCCAAATAAAACCCACAAGGTCATGCGTTACGCACTTTATTTTACATAATTTTGTATGAAAATTAAAATACACTTGGTGACTTACAAAACTAAACAGAAAATAGTTTTTATCATAACAAAATGCACCTGAAACGTTAAGAAATAAAGCTTAAAATTATATTTGGAAAAAAAATATAGTATTGTTATCGCCTAGCCTAGGGTAAATAAGAGTAATCTGCTAGAATCTCGTGAAGTACTAACACTACTTATGTCAGCACGTACGCCCTCACATATCACAATGTACACTTGACAGATAAACAGTTCCGAGTGCGCTCAGCTCACGAACAAATCATATAATTAATAAAAGTGAGCACTTAATGCTATTGGAAGATTTTGAATGTTTGTATACAAAAGTGAGATGAGTCGCGATAGGAACATGTATTTGTGACGTCACAACAAGTGTACCGTATTGTACTAACTTTACTTATTACACAACAATTAGATTGGCATTACAGGTAATACAGGTATAGAGGTATATCTTCTAGCATTCTATTGTTAACAGTGTACATCCAGACGTTACGAGATAGCTAGCTTTAGAAAGAAATCGCTTGTATAGCGCCGTCTCCAACATTCATACTTTCGTCTCTTACTAAAGCTGACTGTGCCTTATAGAGGCCAGCTCAGACCAGGGACGGCACGGCATGGCGTTTTATCTTTGCCCAAAGAAAATACATACGTATTTGGTGGTAACAAGACACTAATTCCAATGTTAAGCGATCGACCCGAAGGCATCAAACATTGAACATTGGAATATGTATCTTATTACAACTTGCTACGAATGAATCTACGTTGGGTAAAGATAAAATGTGTTGCCGAGCCGATACCACTTTGCGCTGGCCGTTAGTGTACCGCTGTTCACCGTTTGTTGGCTACTAGCGGAGAGGTAAATAGGTACGTTTCTATATAACTTTGCTAGACAACTGTACAAAGGATATAATTTCCTACAATATGTAAACACTATCGAATATTTTAAAATCGATTACAGAACTTTAAATATAATATAAAATTTGTAACTGCAATCTCATAGCCTCAAAAGTAAGATTTTAAAGTATGTTAGAAGTTTTATTATCTTTCACCTGCTTCTTAGAAATAATCACATAAGATGTAGACATAGACAGTAGAAGGCAGTCTAAATTTATAATAATTAAGTACTTGTCGGCACGACTGTACCGTGTACAACGTACAGTCACGACCAATCAAGTGAAGCGAGAGGAAATCGCTTTAGAATTTTGCTACGTGTATACATTTGATTGGTCGTGACGTGACTGTACACAGTCAGTACAGTACGCACATGTACAGCTAACACGATGTAAACGATTCTACACAAAACTGAGCATTCGCGAACAACCGAATAGTACGTCACACTCTGACGCAGTATATACAGAGTGTGGAACAACCAACTGTGAGAAAAGACAGCTTTTGAAGCCTTTGTATTTTATAGGACTTAAGATTGTTTAGCAATAATTTTGCTAGGCCAAACATATGTGTGGTCTATGATAACACTTTAAAGAGACATTGATGAGAGAATAATGCTTACATTCGAATATTAAACACTCAACATGTTTCAGTTGCATGCTATTCTCAACCTCAGCTACATCACCATAAGACACAGATCGGTCTGCACACACGCCCGCCCGCTCACTTGCACTGCACTACGGTAATTTCAGTCGACTACAGATCATTCAACAACTCCTATATTTACTAGTAGTCATAAATAAGAAAATTCCTGTTTTAAGTCGACCAGGGCCATTCCAAACTGATTTATGTTGTATGATGTACAAATGACCCAGTTTATAATGACCCAGGTTAACTGCCTTTTCAAATACTGTAATAATTCAATTACATGTACACAATTAACTATTAATAATATTTAGAGATGCACCGATACCTTTCATAATCGACTAAATTCTCGAATAGTATACTAAACGAGAATTTAGTCGATTATGAGATGTGATGTCGATTGCATCTTTAACATTTAGTAAAATTTGCAATATTTGAAAAACTTTATAATTACCTAATGTATGTAGGTAGTTATCATGAACACGATATTAAAACATTTTTTTTTCTTACAATTTGAGATCTATATCACTTTTAATATTCATATTTAAAATAAAACTATTCAAGAAAATATAAATCTGTATTGTATGATTTCAAAAGAAAAAATATTATCTCCCTGTGAAAAATAATTCGGAAAATTTACTTGATACACCATCTCATAAGAAAATAATAAGAATACGTTTAATAAAAACAATGGCGTGTGACAATAATAGTATACTTAACATAAGGTAGCGTACCCTGCTTCACTAAATCATTTTACTTAACTAAACATTAATATTATATCGAGGGAGCTAAACTACGGAGCCAATTCACAATGGTAGAAAGAGACAGACATATCTCACTTAATATAGAAAGAGCGAGACAGATACTAAACCTTAGTTTCTTATCCACATACCATAAATTATCATTTACAGTCTACTCAAGTTCAAAATACATTTCTATCGATATATTAATTTGGTAACAGTCATCGGCTCGATAGTTTAGTATCTCTCTGCGCACGACGAGTATCGATACGTCGCGTCGATCGTGTCCGCACCCGCTTGTACTTGTATCGAGTGTGTGCAACACTACCGAGGGAGCGACATCGACATACCTATGTCCGCGGTAGGAAGCATTGAGTACAGTTATATCACCATTTCAATACACTGAGGTACAAATATTTTAAGGTATTACATATTCACTAGGTAACTTAATTATGACGTTTTTCCCCAGAGTTTAGATTTATTTCATAGATTTATTAAAGATTATTTTTTAATCGAATTCAATTTGTTGTTTTTAACTTGTTACCGTCAATATATCACGAGGTGTGCAATGGCATAAATATTGACTTCAATCGTGGAAAAGTTTCGTTAGAAGAGTTAACACTCTTGCACACACAGCCTACTACACGTGCGTGTAGTGTGTGGGGGAGGTGTGTGTGTGTGTGTGTGTGTGTGTGCGAGTGTGCGGCTAGTGCGGCGCGTGCGGGTTGTATGGCGGCTGCTTGTGCTGCTCGGCGCTCATCACCTGGTCGTAGGACGGCGGGCACGCTGCAACACAACAACACATGAATTACTCGACTTCACTGAACAGAAAAATGTTTGCTGAAATATTTAGTTTTAATTCCAAAAACTAAATATTCCGCATAACATTTCACTATCATTAGTTTCCCCAAAGACCGTCCGCCTCCATAACTCATTCCACAAGTAACACATACACTACGTGACGGACACAAGCGACGACGGACATGTTTACTAATTCAATGAAAGTACTCGATGCTATTTAATCGAGAACATGAAGCTACACTACATAGCTGGTAGCCACACTATCGCGTTACGTTGAACACCTACACAGGTAACTCATTTATGAACACAGCAAACAGACAACATTATTTTATGGATGATTAAATAATAAATAAAATGTCGCAGTGGGCCGAGCTCAAATACATTGATTGTACAGGAGGACTACTGGGACAGAGTGAACAAGCGTTACAAACAAGTCGACCCAAGCGACAGTCTCCATGCAGACAGTCTCACTTTGTGTTCCAGCATGGCAATAGCGATCATTTAAATATCCGCATTTATCAACGTTCTTTATTTCAAAAACGTAAATTATTAACATATAAATATGTTATTTATATAAATATGTTAATAATTTACGTAACAAAAGAAAAACACAAGCATTACACACATTAGTACATTGTTTATTGTTCTGGTTCGTACATCTATATTTTGTCAGCTATTACCAAACTAAAACACAGCATCTATAACTACATAGCATCAATGTATTTATAAGTAACAATATTTTACACGAACAAGTGTATCCAGAGGTGAAACTTAGCGGCAACATAGAATACGACCAATGGACCTTATTTTGATTTTAACGCAAAATTCTGCCTCTATCCTATAACTGTAGGGTGTAGTCACATTGAGAGCTGTAACGTTTGGCTAATTCATGGTGTAAAAACGGCTAAACTTTAATATGATTTCCCAGCGCTGAGCGACACGGCGATCCAATAGCTAACAAGTCGTGGGCACATTGTGTACTATTGAAACTATATAATGTATGTGGTTTGTAAATAATAGCATCCATCAGTTAATAGCTAGCCGATATGACCACACCTTAGGGTAACATACATGTACTCGGGTCGGCCCAATTCGGCACAGGTCGGGCGGCAAATTCGCATGTACCTATGTATATTTTGCCGCTCAAATATGCCGAATCGTGCCAAATCAGGTCGACCCCAACATAAATGTGTGGCACGCTTTACTCTTACAGGCTACACTCCACACGCTACTTATACAGATATCCCGCCAGCACCAACACATAGCGACACGGTACAGCATGTATCAGAAAGGTGCAGTGCTCGTATTTAAGGGATACAGACCATGAAGCTGAACAGTTTTATATCGACCTAAATGTATGGACACCTGGTTATTTTTTTGTATAGAAAAAGCTGATGGTCTGTACCACACCCTTAAAGATGACCACGACTCTTATTGATACACGCTGTATACCGTGTATAATCACTACTACCATCCAAAATCTGAGACAAGTCCGCGACCGAAGTTTCACTACAAGCTAGACGCCACTACACGACCCTTGCCCAGCACGAGCACGAGTAACACGAGTATGACTTGTATGAGTACGAGTTAGTACGACCCACCTTGCGCGCTCCAGCCCGGCGGTGCGACTCCATAGAAAGCTTCACACAAAGCGAACACGAGTTAGTCATTAATTATATTAGTACACTTACAACGCATTATATTATAAAGCTCGGACTTGTGGGCGAACCATAGAAATTATCTTCTTTCTAATATCTATGGATCGAACCTTATGAACATAAGAAAAATCATGAGAAAAATTGCAAATAAAATTGTATAATTGTGTGCTCATGATATTTTTGTGCTTGAGCTCTGAAAGGCTATCCAATTAATGAGTTGGACAATTATAATGTTTAATTAGCCGTACTTGTGTATCGAATCGATCACAACTAAATACAGACTGCAAATTTATCGTTTGACTTTCAGAAACTGCGGGGTTAGGTTAGGTTAGGTCAAGGTTACATTGTTTTCTTTGTACATCTCAACAACATCAAATAGTTATATATTACAGTAAATACAAGACACCTAATACGTGTCGCAAAGGATAAATGAAAGTGAAGTTTTTTGTAACGTGGCGTGGGACCAAAATATAGTGGGCGACCTGTATATGATATTGAATAGGAATGTACTGTCAACCGCACGTCTATAACACCAATTTTGACTATGAAAATTTTACAGTAAGGTCATTTTTAGTTCAAGAGTTAACTGATGTGCGTTTGACCGTACAGAGATAAAAATTTAAAAAATATAAACTTGTAATACATAAGTATGTGTGATTAACATTGCCAACAGCACAATATTCAGTGAATCAGTGCACCGCGATAAGATAACCATTGCAAACTGATTGATTGAGGGCCAGGCCCTCGACACTGAGTTGATTCATTCCAATCAGTTTGTTTGCGTATGTTAAAGTTTAGAAAAACATTGTAGGGGCGTACGCCTCGATAACACGTATCACATAGGAACAGTGCCAAGACAGAGCAGAAACAGTGCACTAGACCGCGGGGAGCGGGGACCTCCCCAGCAATAGGCCGAGTTCTCCGTCTTGTCACAGACTCGATTACTTGATATGTGTTATCATGGCATTATCACGAGTGCTTCATGAAATGATGAGTGACGATCCACATTGGCAAAGAAAGAGCACTTGTTTGGTACAGAGCTGTTTTAAAATTCAGAATTTGGGTGCAATAATGAGCTGATGTCGAGTCGAAAATCACTCCTTCGGATTGTGAAGATCATCGTGTCCATCATAAAGTGATAACTTTTACCATTATAGCATTAATGATAAAGTGGCTTGTTCAACGTCTATGTTTTGAGTTAACAATATAAAAATAAAAAACAAATTCATCGAAGCAAGCGGTCATTTTGATAAACTTGAGTGGAAATAATAACATTTAATCATGATTATCATATCAGCTCGGAAACGTGCAATGTATTATTAATACATAAGTCACGTTTGCCTATTTAATGTAGGCATTTGAGCATGATTCTGCCGAATTGCCTCACATGAGAAGTTCTCCTATTGTCTCTTGTGATAGGGAGCTAGAATCTCTTCTCAGTTTGCGTGTCGGGTGTATAAGATCCTGATTTGACTGGACAGTAATACCTATACCACTTTAAGAATGTTGGATTAGTTTGACGTTTTTAACTGAATTAATATGAATTAAGTTAAAAAATAACAAAGACATAATTTAGTATGAATATCTTGTTTCAACATTTTTAGTTACCGTTTTTATGGGTGTTATAGCACACGAATCGATAGATCGATGGTAGAATTACTGGATTAATGGATCGATCGAGAGTCATACATTGTTTTTGTTTAGATAACAATTAGGTATAATGCATACTGTTTGCACTGAGTCATCATTAATAAAGGTTACAGCGCCTCATCGGTGTGTCGAACGTGTACATCGCTGAGGTCGCTGATGACGTCAGTAGCTGATCAACATCTTTCTTTTCCGCATATAATGTACTACGTCTGGCGCGATGCACTTCAATATCTTTTCATTATATTCCTCTCTATTAAACTTAGCAAGAATTTGAACGGTAGGAACCTTTATTTCTACTTACCTACTAAGTCTTATTTTCGTTATTGGACATGGATTACGATTTAAAAAGAAGCTTATGCGCAAAAAATTGAATTCCTATCTATAATGACGTATGGGAAAAAATGACATCGTCTAAATAAGATAAGTTGCTACTTTTAACCCTTTACCGCATACTGTGAGAAATTTGGAACACTCACAATAATTCGCTTTAGATAACTAGTGTCGCTATCGTTGCCGAAAGTTTTGTACTAATAACCTTGTTTACAGTGTGTCTTACCAAATAACATAGAGATGTCGCTAGTATAGGACTGCATAATGACAGCCACCGGTCGGTAAAACAGTCGCCACGGCCGTTTGGACTGAATTTGAGTTTGCAGTTAGTGAAATAAGTTTTTCTTGGTGTTTTAAAGAGTTTTTGCCAGAAATTTGTTCCTAATATTGGAGAAAAATGGATCCCCAGCGTTTTTATGGCAAAACACGTAAGTATTTACACAAGTATCAGCTTATTATAATCAATTGAAGTGGTGTTCCGAATTTGGAACTTCATGCACTAACGCACATAATTATTTTCCAAATATGGAACTTCATGCAGCTTGGTGATTTATAGTTTTTGGAACAGCATGCAGTATAGCTGAACATTTTTTACAGATAATATGGTTACTCGGGCTCGACATTTAAACATCATCCCAGATAGCAGTGACGACGAAAATATATCAGATGATGATGATTATGGAGTCCCACCCACAGTTAGAACGAGTGTACATCCCAGAAAGTGACGAGGACTGTAGTGATGATGCCGTGTCAAATGATGAACAAGAATATGAAATGGTAGAGGAAGATAAGCCTTCTTCATCAAATATGTCGAAAAAAAGTTTAAAGTTTTTCAACTTTAGTACTCTTATGTTTAATAAAGAAGCATTTTTTTTTTAATTTTTTTCTGTCCCTAATGCACGATGTACCGAATTTGGAACTAACAAAAATAAAAGCGCTAGTGCATATTGTCCCAAATTTGGAACAAATAGTTTTTATTTAATAACTTTTACATTTATAGTTGAATATTTTTTAAATTATTTTTTTCGCGTCTTATTCTGGCTTATATATGCTACTTATTTTTTCCGAGTGATTTAAAAAATCCATGCGGTAAAGGGTTAAATAAACGGTTCACTGACTCGGAAACAAAAAAAAATACTAAACCAGTCTTGATGTAGATGTACATCATCTACTTAAAACGAACGTCAGCGTGTGTGCCGCATGCCGCGCCGTCAATCTACTATCAATAGCAATCAGTCAACAAGTACCGAGTGCGACATATCTGTCAGTACATGAGACTGAGCTCGCGACACTTATTGCAACATATGCTGCTTGTGTATCATCACCTTATTTGGCAATGCCAATTATTGATGTAAAACGCCACATTTTTGTATCATATACGAGGCAAGGGTAAGTACCTATAGATAAGATTTGATTTTAGCAGACTGTACTGTACTAAACGGCGGAACCGATTTTGATAAAGTTGGTGATTTTTTCATTAATTAGCGAGAAGACGCGCTACACTGAGAAAAGTGGAAGGAATGGGGGGAGGCCTATGCCCAGGCCTGAGACATTCTAGGCTAACAAATAATAACATATAAAAATAATATATATATATATACCTAACGTGAGTTTAAAAAGCATGAAAAAAAAACCCACAAACAATGTTTGAACCACTGTCGGGGAAGGGCGCTGAGGGGACGCAGCTCCTCATTCCACATCATCATACAGTATTTAAACACAGCAACATGTAGGCAGATGATGAATGAACTCATCATTTGCCTACCATTTTCTCAAACCAAGAATTGAACATGGAGCGACTGCCTATCCTCTACAAGCCGCTAGCTAGCTTATACAATAGCACCCCTAAGAAAGACTGCTTGTCAGACTTACGGGCTTCTGACTACCTGTCGAACACGAGTTCTCTACACACACGGCCTATTTTATTTATCGGCAGGACTTGACTGACTCGAAGAGTGCTTCTGTGTGCCACGTGCTGTTAGATCAAGAACATCAGTTAGCGACCAGCACATATGTACCTACATGCAGCGTACTTATAGCCGGAAACCATCATCAGGCCGCTTAAAATTAGAAGAAAAATAATATTAGGTATGTAATATTAGGTTGTGTTATCGCAAAACAACGTGCCTTTCGATTATTATAACTTTTCCTTAACCCATGTATCGCGCCTATCGAACCAAACTGACCGCAGATAATAACATTATAAGTTTCAAAAACCCCCGATAGCCAAACAAGCCAACCAAAAATAAATTAATCGCTACGACGACGCTTGGATTAATTTATTTTTGGTTTTTCTATCGGGTTTTTTTTATTTTTTATTTAATTTTTATTTCATACTTTTTTAAATTAAACTGCTTTGAAGTTTTGGCAGTTTAAGTTTGGTTATGAGCCTTTTCCCGCTAAATAAGGAAACTTACAAATTAAAAAAAAAAACTAAGTTTGTGACAAGTGACAAGATTTCAAATTTCGAATTGACCAGACCTGTGGAAGTTGTTTATATCCCTTCCAACTAGAAAAGTTTTCTCAAAACATAGCTAAGAACACCAATTTTATCAAAATCGGTTCATACGTTTAGGAGCTAAGATGCTACAGACAGACACACAGATCAAACATATAAAAACCCTGTTTTTTGGTCGGGGTTTAAAAATAGTATCAAACTAATTTTGCGTTCCATAAAATTGGTACATTGGTATTGCCTTATTTACTGAGCTCATTTCTTTTAGTTTATCGTTATCTCTTGATGACGAACGACGTCTACTATAAATACACCTCCCCTCCTACCATCTACCCCTTGTATGGAGAGCCCTTAAACATAATTGAACTGTCATGTATGCACCTTAGTGAGCGGACCGCACAGCACACGTCCACCATCCTTATTTAATTCAGCGGCTGGTACGCGGAACATTGCGTTGCGTTCAAACAACGGTACCTAGTTACATCTGATGAATCAGCCGGCCTAGCATGACCGCCGTAGAAACGGGCTATGTCTACGGAAGAATCGACAATTTGACAGATATTTCTATCGTCCCAAGCATGGCGATATTAAGAATGTAGAAAAGAAATGTTTCTTTTCTTCAATCGACACAAGTCTACAACGTCAAGCATGACGACCATATTTTCTCTTCTGTTGACATTTGGGGGTAGAAACATTACTTCTGACAAATGTCAAACTAGTCTTAATAAAAACTAAATACGAGAAATACGTTTCGTCGTTGCGTTGAGTTACGTTCAAAAGGTTGAAATGTTATGTAAAATATTTAGGTTTAATTTCGCGAAAAAGATCCATGCCTGGATCCAGGATGCAGCAACGCCATCCCGCCCACGAAAAATGAAAAACTCGTGCAATTGGCAACTTTTTTTTGTTAACTAAACGTAACCTTTTAACTTTCCCTAGCAACGTCCCCGTTGCTATGGAAAGAATTTCTGTCTATGTCTTCGTAGAAACGCGAGTCGACGGTGCGCGCCATGCTCGGGCAGAAGAAATGACAAGTTGTAAAGAAAAGATTTCTTGTCGTTTCTTGGTAGAATAGAGATAGAACGGTCATGCTAGGGGGGCAGATAAGTTATACGAATTTTAGCGCGACATCGCTTGTCGAGAAAAACTTTTTGGAAAAAAAAAAAACAGTTTTTTTGTTTTCTTCGTGAAAGTCAATAAAGTTTTTTGTTTTAACCCTTTTTAGTGGTAGTCCCACATAAATTCTTGTCATGAATAAATTTTATATTGTAACTAGAAGTTATTAAGTTACATCATTTAAGTGGCAAAAAAATACATATTATAGAGGATAACTCATAAAGTACCGAAGCAAAGTTAATAAAATACCAAACCATAGCGCAAGCTACAAAATGCTAAAATAATATCTTATTTCGGCCTAGTAACGAAGTAATCGGAGTACATACCGGAAAAAAAAATGCCTGTGAAGTCCTACGTACCTCCACCTTTTTTAGATACCGATTACAAAGTACGGCATACAAAATTTTCTCCGAGAGCCTGAGAACATCGACAGACCACACCGCACAACAGTATAGGGAAGTCCCCGACCAAAACTAGAACAAAGGATGCCAAGGTGCATCACGCATCACACACACAAAGCGGATTTTACAAAAAATTATTGCATACCGATTTACCGAGTGCGTGCCAAGTCCTCGGCAGGCACTTTTTTACGCATCGATTTTTATCAGACTTCTAAGAAAAGGAGGAGATTATTGTCTAACAACATTCTTTGGTCATTATTGTTGTCACTTTCACACCACTTTCAAAGTAGAATTGCGCGATAGAGATGGCAGCACATCGTAACCGGAGCACGTGCTCAGTAATGTTATCAATCGCGCCTCGCGCGCGTCAAAACACATGAATGGCTGAAGGCGTAGGAAAAATAAAAATTCGGACAAAACTAACGAGAGAAACGAGTATTTTACTCACTTTGCTTGCGTTTTGGCGGTGGACTTATAACGGATAGAATCCTTGAACACACTGGCAATATTCGAATACGAAGCGTCGCGTTGTAATGTGTTGCTGGGGAGTTTGTTCCGCCACCTGACACCAACAGTACGCAGTGTAAAAGGGCGGGCATTTTGAAGAACTGTCTTATGTATTTTTTGTCGATCATAAAATGCTGATAAACAGGCTACAAAATTGAATAACACACATACAATCTCGGCAATTAGGAGGCGAGCCTATCAACCGGGCGCAAATCCAGACTCAGTGGCTGCTCCTGAGAAATTCCTAGTGGAAAAACCCATTAGGTAACACCTTGCGCGTCCTGAAAATCGAACCCAGGACGTCATGCTAGAGTCCAGTTAATTTAAATAAATGACTTCTTATATTATTTATTTTATTATTATTCAGGTTATACCTAATGCAAAATTACTGCGTTTCTTGAATGAATGACGAATTGAAGTCGCATGACTCACCCGTCCGGTGCACTATCGCCTCGCTTCGTTCCGAACGTGTTTGTTTGGCGCCCGAGTCCCGAACACCAAGAGTGACCGATCGTTTACTTGCTAAAATTTACAAACTCATCAATTTTATGACGCCACGCCACCACAATTAGGGATAGTTGTGTGACAAGAAACATAGTTCTTGTGGCAATAATGTTGATTTGTATTTTTTTACAAACTTCTAAAAACGGAGGTGGTTATGCTAGCATTTTCTTTTCATATGTTCACCGATTTGTGGTGATTACTGGTCCGATTTAAAATAAAATATTCATTATTTTAACTTTGTTTCGGTTCTTTATGAGTTATCCTCTATAAAATGCATTTTTACTTCTTCGACTATGTGGCTGATGTGTTAATAACTTATAGTACAATGTCAAATTGATACAGGATTTGTGTGAGACAACCACGGTTGAACCAGTGATTTAATCGCGATTAAAATCAAGTGTTTTTTAGGGTTCCGTACACAAAGGGTCAAACGGGACCCTATTACTGAGACTTCACTGTCCGTCCGTCCGTCCGTCAGTCAGTCACCAGGCTGTATCTCATGAACCGTGATAGTTAGCCAGTTGAAATTTCTACAGTGTAGAAGTCGTCACTAGAGTGAGTACTAAATAAATAGAATAATTCCGTGTTCTTTTTTTCATGATTTTTGTCAAGCCTGGAGACAACTAAAAGGACAAAATAAAATTCAAAACAAAAAGTAGACAATAACTATATTACTATTATATCTTCGGAAGTCGGTGGCAAAAAAAGTCAATGAAAGAAACAAAAGTCACCGTCCTCAGTCGTATTACCCAGTACTAACTATGTTGTGGAAGTCAGACAGGTCAGAGTCGCTCCATGTTAAATACTGGTATTCAGCTGAATCCGGTTAGACTGGAAACCGACCCCTACATGATGGGAAAAGGCTATGCAGATGTATCTGTGGATTGCGATGGTCACCAAAAAAACCATGCTGCAAGTCAAATGACGGCAACATCACGAGATTACTTCGGTTTGTGTGTGTGTGTGTGCGTGTGCGTGTGCATGCAGACGGTGATAACACGTTTATTTAAGGCAACCGAGATAATTGTGCCACAACTGCCCAAACGTGCCGCGAGCCACAATTACTCATAATTACGATTTTATTAAAAACTCGCAAACATTCACGATTCTGAAACATTTTTATCAAAATGAACCGTTGAACGGAACGAACGTTACTGCTTATAACATCAGCTATCAGCAGTAAAGGTCGTCAAAACCATTCAACCATTTCGGAGATTCCGAGGGGGGCGTCGAGCCGAATCTCACCCAATCTCACGAGGGAGAGAGAAAAAAAAATTAAAATTGTGTGAAAACTAGGTTTAAGTCAACATGTTTCTCTACTAAAATATGGCTAAATCATACACAATATTTATTAAATGAAAGGCTTATGTCCAGCAGTGGACTGCGGTAACTACGCATTTCGATAAATCTCACGTGAGATTAGGGAGGGGCTGAGGGGGTCAAGTCAAATCTCACGATATCAACGATACCAAGTGGGGAGGGAGTGTCGAAAAATCGCCAAAATTGCCTCACATAATTAAAGGACAGTAAAAAGCTGTTATTTTGCAATTACAAACAGACACTTTCTTTTTATTTATTTGTATAGATTTACAATTGTCTACCACCCACTTTATTGGCATGGGGGCCAGACAGGGTTAAATAAATTAAGTAACAGAACTGGACAGACGTGATGTGAACATCAATATACGTATGTCCCCAAAAAGGCTTCAAATCTATTATTTTTTAATTAAATATCCTATCAAGTCTATGGAGTTTCTGAAACTAATTTCATTTGGCCTTGTCGACTGTTATCATGATGTTGATGTTGTAGTTCGTTACAAGGGGTTTAGTTACCGAAGCACACTAAAGCGAAAAAAAATAAAAAATTAAAACAAGTTTGTTATTGTTAATAAGTTATAAAGAGTGGAGTTTCCTAACGCAGGCTTTAGAAGCCTAAAGGAAACTCCAATCACTAGTTGGTAAGAAAAAATTTGGCAAAAACAATAAATCATTTTTATTTTTTTTTTCATTTTCAAAGCGCACACATCACCAGGCTCCTAACACACTGCGGTCCTAAGGACTGCAGCAACGGATGGCTTTTGAAACATTTACTTGCTTAACAACGCAATAAAAATCGATGAATTTACAAAATGTAGAACTCATGAGTGTTTTATATACACAAGAAATGCTGTCTTACAAACTATTAGTGCCAATTTCACCAATGAAACTCAACGCTATCAGCACAACTGGCTTCAAGAGCCATCAGTGCGATGATGCGTTCAGTTTCATCGTTGAAATTCGCCCGTAAAAGTATAGTGACGTACCGGTAGCATCAGGCGCAGTGGGCGCGGCCGGGAAGGGCGCCGGCGCGGGGAAGTGAGCCGGCGCCGCGTGCGGGTAGGGTGCCCCCGTCGGGTAGGGCGCCCCCGCCGGGTACTGGGCGCCCGCGGGGTACGGGGCGGCCGCCGGGTACGGCGCCTGTGTCGGGTAGCCCGCGCCTACTGGGTACACCATCACTGGTTGGGCTGTACACGACATTGAAAATGTGAGTGATGCGGCTGACTAAGCAGCATAAATTGACATTTTGTGCTGCATGGTCTGTTGGCGCTTGGATATGAAGGCATTTTCAACTTATCTGTAACTGACGCGACTTTCAAAGTTCCTCTCTTTATCCATTCTTGTCTCACAACACATCCACCTCAACATTCTCATCTCCGCTACGTGCAATCTTTTTTCATCCATCCTGGATGTCCAACGTAAATACGTCCATTATCACCAGAAAGAAGTACTCGGCTCAGAGCCGACCCTTGGTGCAAGCCGACAGCCACATTGAAGCTGTCGGTAGTGCCCGCTGTAGACCGCACTCGGGTACTACATCGACTGTACATCGCTGCACACTTCCCATGCATACCTTTCTCTTTCAGGGCCCACCACAAAACATCACGAGGTACCCGGTCATATACATTTTCGAGGACGATGAATACCATGTCATTGTGCAAGTTTTTGTTCGCACTGCTGTATTTTTCCCACAGCTAGCGGATGGGAAAAATGGCATCCATCGTTCGCTGACCAGACGTAAAACTGAATTTATTTTGTCAATTTCGCTCTCTTCTCGTCTTTCAATAACGTAAGTAATAAAGTAAGTATTACTGCCATTACCTTTATTTCTCTATAGTTATTGCACTCCAGGACATCACCTTTGTATTTAAAGGGCACCAGCGTACTGTTGCTCCCTAACACATTCTTCGCTGATTTATTGTTAACACCGTTCTAGTCATTCTCCTTATTCATCAGTCTTTCAAAGAACCCCTTCGACCTATCCTTAATTTTCTCATAATTCGAAAGAACATGCCACCTTCATCTTTTACGCATTTTATCTGACATACATCCTTCGACTTCTTGTTCAACAGAACCATATGCATTACTATAATAATCTAAATCGACATCGACACGCACAAGACTCGACACAAACAAGCATGAATAAATATTTTTTACAACATGCTACTGAACACAGAATGAATATGAAAAATATGCTTCATACTGCACTCATATAGTGCAAAACTGTCACATAGCTACACTCGGCTTCTGAAAAACTACATTAAATGTTTCCAAAACCATACTAGAGACAGTAAGTAACAACAGTCTGTCATTACAGCCTGTTGTTACGTACAACATGGCTCTAAATAAACCAGAGAAATGATTTGGAAATATCATGAACACATCTTGTCACCGCCATGATCCATCGTTGAGGTTCCTGTTCCGGCAATCCACAGCTATACTGTGGATCGCCGGAACTATAGCTGCTATACTGGCAAAATATTCACACAAAAACATGTCTGCTGAGATAAAAGTTAAGCTAAGAGAAGAGAGGAAGAAATTTCAATATGTTTAACTTGAATGCTTCGCCAGTGGAGCGAAGTTACTCACGCGGTCGTGGGTGTGTTAGTAGAGCACTTCCCCTCGTGTTAGTATGATGGCATGAAAATGGACTGGCTACGCTACCTTGTGCTGTACTCTCACCGGGGTATAGCGGCGTGGCGTACTGTTGCTGTGGGTAGGGCGCCGGCACCGACTCGTCGCGGGGGGGCGCTGCAACCAAGCGTTACATCACGATCATCACACCACATTTGTTAACCGTGACAAAAATAGTGATAGAAATCGTGCAACCCTCTGTTCAATGCCCGGATTCCATCAAAGCGGAGACGAGCAGAGATGAAAGGAGAATCACAAGAGAAACGATGTGGATTTAGAGCAACGTGATTGGTCAATTCCCGCACGCGTTCTCTCCACTCCGCTCGTCTCCGCTGTTGCGGGAACTGGACTGCACTAAATCGTATGAGGCAGGTTCACGGTTGAGCAATGAGGACATGTTACAAATTATGTGTACCTAGCTTTAAATGCCTAATGAACCAACGCGACGTCTTCACCTAAAGTCAAAGACAATTTTTATGGCGAACTAAGTGTACCATGTTGGTGTTATTTTATGTTGGCACTTAAGACTTGGCAGCCTTTTTGCGGAGATACCAATAAATGCAGGCTAAGCTATACATAGCAGTATTATTAGCGTGGTAGGGGCAGCGTATTGTTATGTGTGATACCCAATCAATGAATATTTATGTACAAAATGGAATAGAATAAAAATGGATTTGGATCAAAAGACAATTAAATTACGGTTGTTTTAAATGACACAGATATGAGCGGTGCAACCGAAGTTCTTCCGAGTTAACATTTAAATAAGTTTTTTTTTTTTTTTTTTATTCTTACGTACTGCGATTTTTTTTTTAAATTAACGGCAGCTATTAAGATTTCCCAAAAGACTGTATTACGTAAAACGAAAAAACTTCTCGGCATCCCACCTCGCTATGACACAAGAATGGACCGTTAGGTCACGCGGAGAAACCCGAAGGCAGGCCAAATGTTATCGTCACAAACTTGTTTCGAAAACTTCTCGCGAGGTTGCCTGTACCCGTGGTTGGAGGAAAGCTCGCCCGATACACGTGAACCAAGTAGGTACTTATGACTGCTTATCAAATGATCGACAGCCAGATAACTGAAGGCTGACTATATTCAGCGTTCTATACGGGGATGGGGTGGGGACTGACTGACTGTAACAAATTAATTGAAAAAAATAAAAACCCCCGACACAAAAATACTCTAAAATACAAAAAATAAATTAATCAAAGCGTAGTGTCTGCTTTGTTTTGTGTTTGTGCTAAGCGGTTTTCATGCTTTTTAAACTTATATTACTTTTTCTTAGCCTTGATTGTCCTACTCCCAGGCAAAGGCCTCCCCCCAGTCCTTCCACTTTTCCCGGTGTTGCACCTCTTATCGCCAATTATCGAAAAATTATAACTTTAATTAAAATCCTGAACAATCCGTTCATTAGTTTAAGAGCTACGATGCTATAGACAGACACACAGATACACACGTCAAAGTTATAACACCCCTCTTTTCTGGTCGGGGGTTTTTTAAATGTTTTAATCCTTTCCCTGTCCAATGGCCTACATAATAGGTATGGTTCACTGCGATTGTTAAACTATTGTGTCTACTTCGCGGACAGTGTGCGTTGTTGTTGTGTGATACTCACGCGCTATGATCCGGCCGCGCGACTTGCTCCGGCAGCAGCAGCGGCAGATGATGGCCAGCAGAATGGCCGTGACGACGGCGGCCGCTAGCCACAGCAGCAGCTCCATACTAGGGCCTCGCGAGACAATCACCGGGTAGCGCTGCGCACAACACAACACATCAGTAGCGTGCCTAGGGGCCAACAATACGGCAAGCATCCAAAATCATGAAGAGGTTATAAGGACAAGCCAAGTTTGTAGGCTTGTATGAAAGTACCGCCACGAACACATAGTACCTTCTCGCTCTCCTCTAGCCCCAGGCTTGTAGGGTGCATAGCCTGAACACTCACATATAGCCGAGAAATATCCCGCGATACATGTCTAGAGAGACGCTGCGCCACACCGTCCCTAACTATTTTGTCTCACGACGACTGTTTTCGTCGTTTCGTCGACGTCGCGTTGCTAGCGTAGTCGTGTCGTGAGAAGTCACCCGCCATCGACTTTGCACAATGTCTCTGGGGACACGTGTCTCGGGACTTGTATCCTAGCGCATCAACCGCTGAAAACACTGGACATGTTCAGGGAATGTAAAGAGATGGTGAAGGAGATCTGGTTCCCAAATTAAAATGAGATTACTATGAGAGGTGGTGACAGGAATCCTGGAATCTAGTTTGTTAAGGTAATAGTGAATCGATTTCTTCAAAACAAGATTGCTACACCCTAGGCTGCATCATCACTACACATCAGACGAGTTGCGGCCAAATGCAAGTCTAATTCGTGTAAGTAAAAAATGAGAAATTTTACGCCAACAACACAATCTTATGTTAACAATGTTTCTGGTGGCAGCTAGTTCACAGCATACAACAGTACTTAGAAGGACAATCTCTTACCACACAGTCAGGCTAACAATCTACTAAAGCCACACCACTTCCCGTGCAGCCGGAACATGTGGGTGCCTGCGTGCCCTGCCAGGAGGAGATAACACTCATTCACCAACTGTTTGCACTATCACAGCACGGGTTTGGTTCACTTTTAAAATTATATTATCTAACTACATAGCATCTTCATCTTCATGGGGTTTTTGGTTTCCGCACTTAGTCCCTTAAGTGGACCATTGTGCGTGAGCCATAGTGGCCGTTACTCTAACCAACTTCATAGCATTATTCATTAAACATTATTCACCGGTGCTTTACAAGTTTCAAACTAAGCCCATGATAGAGCCGAGAAAGTGCTACAACTACATACTGGTTGGACAACATTATTGTAAAATCAGTGTGCCATGTAAAGGACACATACAGAACCAAGAGTTATTTTGAAGTTATCAAGTCTAGGTAGCGTGTCTAGGGTTCGCAGTAGCATGTCTTGAATAAAAGAAATAATATTGGGGTATTGTGCAACTATTCAGTATTCAGTCAATACAATAACCTCACAAATACAAGTTGCTGATGCCGTCTGACTCCTGACTCATACATACTTCTCAGAAATACCAGCATATGTTATTATTACTAATTGAATTACAAGTTGATACATACAATACTCTTTGTTGCCAACTCTGCCTGCTAGTGGAGTCAGCTAGTCTATGAGTTAGTGTTGCTGACTTGACTTACATGTTCAAGATTAACATAAATCAAATACAATGTAACTAGAATGGAATGCTATCCTTTACTGACTCTCTGTATCAGTCATATACATGTGATAACCTGCTGCAGGTTATCACATGTATAATGACTGACCAAACACAGTTACGAATCACATATCAAAAAAGTTTAAAAGTCTTCACTATCTCTCTCACTATCTGTCTCTCCTCTCTCTCTCTAAAGAACACAGAGATTATAACATTGCATCATCTCTAGTCTACAATCAGCAGCACAACCCAGTTACTAGATAATACAAAACCCCTTAGTAAAACTAGTAGTTAGATTTTCGTGCTACTACCCGATTTCTACAAAATTTGTAGAGAGTTAGTGAAGACTTTTAAACTTTTTTGAATGTGATTCGAAACTGTGTTTGGTCAGTCATTATACATGTGACAACCTGCATGACTGATAGAGAGTATTCTGAGAGTGCTGATGTAACTTGTTATCAATGACAAACTAACTACATTACCACGCATAATTCATCCATAGAAACTACAAAGCAGAGAAGAGCCAGATAACAGCAACTTACCACAGTTATCGTATGTAACTAAGCTTTGCACACAGACTCTAGGATCACTTGGTACTGTAGCTAGACATACAAACAATGTGAACGACACAACACACTCATCCGCTGCTGTATTCACAGCTACGAGGCACATTACCCGCACATTAGAGGAATGGTGAATGTTATCTGTGAACACAATACCAGCAAAAACACTCAGCGCAGTCAGAACAGCACATTACCAATACAACAACACTAGAGAACACAAGCTCAGCACTGTAAGTAACACAACACTCAACTGACACTAAACACCTCCGGGTAGAGACTGCACTATCACACCTGTATGTACCTACACTGATTGCTGCCTGTTAATCGAATGTAATATTAGTTCTCAAGATAAAGTAATGCGACAGTGATAAGACATTAGATCGGCGCATCCGCGTGCGACGCGACGCCCTCCACTCTCGGCACTCGTGACGCACCTACCTTGTACAAATCGTCGTCTTCAAACTCATTCGAGTCGAACATCACTTGCAATTTTATAACAATAACAATGACACTGCGCTCCACTTCACTGAGCGCCTTCACGCTTCTGACTACTGAGTAACTGAGCCAGCGCTGACTCGCACTCGACACACGCAACACTCATCGCAGTGAAACGTATGAATGAGTCACCTCTGCTCAGCGCTCGGTGTGAGCTGCGGACAAACCACTCGATGCACGGGAAATCCGGATTTTTACAAGGAAAACAAGATACGATTGCGATTCAACAAAGCGCTCTTTGAAATTATATTCGCAAAATAAAAATGAATTACACCTAAGACTAAGGGGAGTTCTGCGTATATAATCGAACGGAAATTTATTATTTGCACAAATTTTGTATGAAACAAATATAGTTATCAAGGTTTTTACACGAAAAAACCTAAAAAAACATATTATAATGACGTTTTACCTATAGGCCCAATAATTGTTTCGGGCGACGGCGAGCGAGCCCGTGCCCGTGCGTATCGGGCGGGGAAAACTAGTGAGGCTATTTCGATCAGTGTTGCCAGGGCCCTTAAGTCAAAAGTTACTTTTCATTTCCTGAAAAGTTACATTTTTGATGCAAAAGTTACATTTTTTTATTATTTCGTATTTTTGAGGT
This sequence comes from Cerastis leucographa, assembly GCA_963082945.1. Taxonomy (NCBI): domain Eukaryota; kingdom Metazoa; phylum Arthropoda; class Insecta; order Lepidoptera; family Noctuidae; genus Cerastis; species Cerastis leucographa. Next base: position 226,962 of record OY720369.1, on the reverse strand, counting down.
CGGAGGCAAATTGATGTCAGGAAAATGGCGGAATATGAAGGAATCTATGATGTCTAATGGTGTATTTAATCTAATGATAAAACAGACTCTAGTTTCATTTGTTCGCAGCGCCAACTTCACAGTTGTTACTATCTAGTCTAGCACCTAACTTTTTCTATTAGTTTGAACCAAATCCACGTGAGGTGGTGCATCTGTTCGTTTTACACTGAACTAACTACTGATATTCAATATGTATAGAACTGTTCATAAAGGGCAAAATCGCCTCAATGAAAAAAAAAACCGACCAAGTGCGAATCGGACTCGTGCACGAAGGGCTCCGTACCATTATTTATAAAAACGAGCAAAAAAAAACACTTTGTTGAATGTTTCGTTACGCAAGGTTGTATGGGAGCCCCCTATAATATTTATTTTATTCTGTCTTTAGTATTTTTTGTTATAGCGACAACAGAAATACATAATCTGTAGAAATTTCAACTGGCTACCTATCACGGTTCATGAGATACAGCCTGGTGACAGACGGACGGACGGACAGCGAAGTCTCAGACAGTCTCAGTAATAGAGTCCCGTTTGACCCTTTGGGTACGGAACCCTAAAAAACAAATAAACTTACACTATCGACGATGATTTGTCATCTCTCTTTATTGTGTATTAAATTGAGTACTAGTGAATAGCCTTCTTATAGTTTTGTTGTATACTTTTTAAAAATTTAGTTTTTTTTCTGAAATTACAAAACATGACAATTAGATAGGCTTATTATATTAAGACGAAAACTAAAAATATTGTTAAATATATAGCGAATTGGAGACAACAAAAAACAGCAAATCCAGGTGGATTTGCGTACCCTTTGGGTACGGAACCCTAAAAACTAATGCTAGGCAGGTGCCTAGCATTAGTTTTTAGGGTTCCGTACCCAAAGGGTCAAACGGGACCCTATTATTAAGACTTCGCTGTCCGCCCGTCCGTCCGTCTGTCACTAGGCTGTATCTCATGAACCGTGATAGGTAGCCAGTTGAAATTTCTACAGATTATGTATTTCTGTTGATGCTATAACAAAAAATACTATAAACAGAATAAAATAAATATTTAAGGGGGCTCCCATACAACCTTGCGTAACGCAACATTCAACAAAACAAATCACAATCAGCTATGTAAATCTTTTTTGAGCTAAGTAGTACCTACGAAACGAAACTGCGCGAACTTGCAAAGTAGGAAACGTACGCGCACACGCTCAAGCAAAATCAAGTTTTAATTCATGCGGAATAAGTTTCATTTTGTCATGGCAGTTTCATTCAGTGCCATCTCTGAGTATGATATGGAGTGAAATACTTTTTAGGTGCGTTCAATTTGGATGCGTTCGTAAATTGTTTGCAATAAAAATCTAGTGTAACAAATCTCGTTGTTCTCAAAAGTTACGAAAATTGCCTCAAATCTAAAAATTACTTACATGTTACGCGAGGGAGTCAAAAGTTACGAAAAATGTAAGAAATGTAACCTTCTGGCAACACTGATTTCGATTGTATTGTAATACGGATGCGATGTATTTCTTTAGGATCCTAACTCGATTCAAAAGAAGCAGTTCGAGCTATATATTATTCTTCTAAAATATGAAAATCTTGTCTCACAGTGTTTGCTATCGAACTCCTCCGAAACGACTTGACCATTTTTATGTTTTTTTTTTGTGTATTTTTTTGGTACGACTGAGGGGAAGATTTATAAAACAATGGTTAGGTAGGCTGTCTTGTATGGATCAGAATGTTGGGCCACAAAAGGGACGAATGAAATGTATTTGCATGTAGCTGAGATGAGAATGATAAGTGTAAGAATGAGTGTGGTGTTACGCGAATGGATAAAATAAGAAATGAGTACCATAAGGGCAGTCTGAATGTGGCGCCGGCGACTCAAAAGATGTGTGGTAATCGGTTGTCGTGGTATGGGCATGTGAAGCGAAGGAATGAGGAAAGCGTCGTGAGGAAAGTTTTGAGTATGAATGTGGATGGTTATAGGAGTAGAAGAAGACCAAAGAAACGATGGATGGACTGTGTGAAGGATGATATGGCAAGAAAGGAGGTCTCATGAGATGACAAGCAATAGAGAAGTATGAAAGAAGAAGACATGCTGCACCGACCCCAAATAAATTGGGACAAGGGCAAGGGAATGATGATGATGATTTGGTAGGTCTGAGAATAGGTCGTTGGCTATATTTTTCTCGCATATCCACTTCAAAATTTCCACGCGAACGAAGTCGCTGGCAACAGTTAGTTTGTTTATATAAAAAATACATTTTCTCACACAATGAACTCGACATGAAATTAATTACATAAAATACTTAGCTACTTTTATAAAGTGTAGAACGGAGTCCCCGAAAACCCGTCTCGCTTATGATAATGGTACACACTGACTGTTTAATTTAGAACAATAGTATCAGAAATAATACCTTTAGGGTAAATAGGTATTTTTAAACGATATGGGCGTTAACTCCAGGAAAATAATAATGATATATAATGATCTAATATTTAATAGGAAAACGGTACAACTACAACAGTTACGGCTTAGTCCATAATTACATTATGCGCATTGTGTATCGACCTTACGTTTTTGAAGTGAAAACTTCTTTAGGCGCGTTGAGCGATTTTCGGTAGAAGAAAAATCTTTGGGATCGCATCACCGATGACCTCGACATGCTTGTGACGTATTGCGCCAGACTAGCGACGCGTAGTGGCCTACTTGATTTAGAAATAGCAAAAAAAGAACACTGTAATTCAAGTGTTGAGTTTTTACTTCTGCCGGCAGTCCTTATTTCCTTAGTCAGCTGTTGAAGTAAAAACTTCTTAAGCCACGTTCAGTGATTTTTAGTAGAGGAAAAAACTACGGGATTGCGTCACCGATGACCTCGACATGCTCGTGACGTACTGCGCCAGACTAGCGACGCTTAGTATAGCGGCCTGTGTTATAAATTCAAATTTGAAACACAGTAATTCCATTGTTTTGAGTTTTCACTTTTGTCGGCAGTACTAAGACTACCTCTGTTTTTTTTTAAGTGAAAACTTCTTTAGCCTCGTTGAGCGATTATTGTTAGGGGAAAAATTTTAGAGTTCGCGTCACCGATGATCTCGACATACTAGTGACGTCATGCGCCAGACTAGCGACGCGTAGTGCCATTGTTTTGAGTTTTCATTTCTGTAAGCAATCCCTATGACTGCCTGTTTTTCTTTTTAAACTTACGGTTATAAATTCGACTTTTTGTGTTTGTTAAATATTCATAAATGTCTATTTGCGGTTTTAAAAACGTGTGCTAAATTCCATAAGTGCATGTATTTCTCAGAATAGTGTAAGTACCATCTTATTATGTTATCCATGAAGGATAATCAGATATGTATCTCAACAGTCTGAGGAGCTCGTGGCTAAATATTAACAGCCGCATGGGTCAATCTTCAAGGTTAAGCCGTGCTTGCCGAGGTGGATGGGTGACCATCATTACATACCAAGTTTCTTCCGTGCCTCGGAAAGCACGTTAAGCCGTTGATCCCGGCTGTCATTAATAGATCTTTGACAGTCGTTACGAGTAGTCAGAAGCTGAAAGTCTGACATCCAGTCTTACTAAGGGTTATCGTATTACCCATTCACTGGGTTGTGGAGGTTAGAGAGGCAGTCGTTTCATGTAAAATACTGGTACTCAGCTGTATCCAGTTAGACTGGAAGCCGACCCCAAGATAGTTTGGGAAAAGGCTAGGCAGATGATGCAGATGATGTATGTCAACAGTCTATGCTGGTTAAAGTTGTTTAGTAACAATGATTGTGTCTTTCGTCTTAGTTATGTTCTACGTAACTAATTAAGTGTTCCTAAATATTTTATTCCCTAAAATACTAATATAATACAGAAAACGAACAAACGAGTAATAACAAAATTCACTAAATTTCAAAATTATGGTCACTATGATGGATGGTCGTACTGCAGTGCAGAGCAAGGGCCTCTCCCCATGACTTCTAGTTTATAGTATCCAGTTTCTAGAGCTCCTTTAATAGGCCACTGGTATTTGGTTTTGTCAAGCTCGTTCCACCATCTTCTACGAGGCTTGCCTGGTCGCTTTCAGGCTGTGTCATAGTGCCGCATGGTAGTTTTGGCCCATAGCTACCCACAGTCTTGACACACAATCTAATATATAGACTAATTACAATTGAACGGAAGTCGTTTGTCTTGGTATAGATATGACGTAAGGAGGAGAAATGAAATTCATGTGATTAAATAAAATAGTGATGCATATATTTGTGGATAGATGGAGAGAGAGCCCTTTGGCTTTCCTCTCCGGTAGGCCAAAGATGGATGGATTGTGTGAGGAATGATATTATGAAAGAGAAAGGAGTAAATGATGCCATGACGTCTGACAAGAGATGAAGAAAACGTGTTGCGCCGACCCCAAATAGAATGAGACGAGGGCAGGAAGATGACAATGAATCTAATAAATAGACCTAATAATAGGAATGAATTAAACAGGGCAAAACATAACAGGATTGAAACCCGAGTTATATTCTATTATTTAACAATGAAATTAAAAATAAAGTTAAATAATTCAAATCGATTTGCTTCACAATTTTCGGAACATCACTATTTATGACATTTGGTTTGACAATAATTTTTCATTGGTGTTTTGTTTCATGTTACGTTTTCTTTGCGTTCTTCTTGCAGAGAAATTATAAGTAAAAACTACCTTTTGGGGACTGCAGTAATTCATAATCATAATATCACTTTTTTGAATATACAACTTTAAATTAGAACAAAAGAATAGGTTTCGTATTTAATTGATTCCAAGGTATCATTTTGCCTAGACAAAAAATACCGTATCAAAACGCAAATGTGACAAATGTCACTGTTATAGAAAAGGCAGCTGTCAGCTCATCAAAAATAAAAATATAACCTCAAATCTCACTTGAATACTCGATTGGTTCAAGAACTTTTGCAATTACTGTTTCATAAAATTGTACACAATGTTTCCGGGATTCTTGAAAACAATATTACCATTGCGGCAGGTGCTCGTCGTTAAGTCATCACACTTGCACAGCTCAGCCGCTGACTATGCTGCCGTCAAGAAAACCACATCCGCCGCAGGAGGTGAGGATATTTATCTGCAATTGTTTTTTAATAATTCTCTCATGTATTGACTTTGCTAGCTTCTAATTATTATGTAGTAGTAATTAATGTTATCTGATTGGTAAGTTGTATAAAAAACCCTTGAAGTGCTGTTTACCTTAGTTGTAGCAAATAATAAAAATATTTCAGTAATTGTAGAAACAGGCGAAGCAGTGGTCTGCATCACATAATAAGTGGAATGGGTCTGCTTCCAGGTGTGATGGGGCTGGGCAAGGGCAAGAAGAAGGGAGGCAAGCTGGGCACCATGGAGAAGAAAGAGATGCCGGTGGAGAGTGACCCGCACAAGCTGGTGCAGTACGTGTGCGGCTCCAACATCTACACCACCGGCGAGGACGTCAAGGTGAGGCGTTGTGTTCTTATTAGCTTGTCTTGTCAGGACATCAAGCACAACATACTTGCATAAAGAAACAGGTTATCAGGTTCAGTACTGATTGGTTTAAGTAAAGAAAGAAGTCCCATTCCATCATATTGAAAGACCTGAATGTGTGTTTCTATATTTGCAAGGACCTTAATTAAGCCCAGATTTGAAAAGATAGTTTGGTGCATAAATGTGACTGATACTATCTGTCAGATATTCAGTGGATACTTGTAACCTGATAAGTACTGAATGTCCGAAAGAACAGGATAGTCAGGGGCGGGATATTCACTAGACACCTGTAACCTAATAGTGGCTCATCAATCATCATCATTCTTCAGCCCTTATCCAATTTATTTGGGGTTGGTGCAGCATGTCTTCTTCCATACTTCTCTACTACCAGTCATCAGAGCAGTAACCTTGTTTCTCTCTTACTAATGAGTAATGCTTGAATATTCAGTGAAACACTGAACACTCGAATATTAGTATTCCTCTTGGTGTGAACACATTTGAGGAAATGTTTAAATGGCATGTCCGCAGATACAAGAGGACAGCGCATACCCTGCGTGGCTGTGGTCGCTGAACACGGGCCCCGCGCCGCGCCTGGCCGAGCTGGACGCGAGCAGCAAGCGCTATTGGCTGCGCGTGCGCGCGGCCGCCATGCGCCGCAACAACAAGCTGCGCGCCATGCGACACTTCTAGCCGAACTAACTGTACTGATGCGCCATCCGGATAGCAGCTGTACTTGTAATGTTACAGATAATCTGATCCAGCATGCTTGTTCAATATATGACAGTGGCAGTGTGACTGAGTATTTATAGCGAATGAATAATATTAGATGTAACTAGCTACTAATTGTAAAACAATAAACAACTTGTACATATTAAAGCTTTATTCAATTTACAAAGACTTCAAGTCAAAACTGTTCACAAACGATTTACAAAAATTAGATCTCTAAACAATGCGAATGACTTGTATACAAACTTCATACACTAGTGAACAAAGTCGGGGAAATAAGACAACGTGTTTACCGACGCACAATAACGTCCATGCATATCTAGAGCATTTTGTGAGATCCTAATGCCAACACCCACCGCTGTCTTCATGACTACTATCATTTGCGACAGTGACAGTACTGCTGACGAAACCAGAGCAGTGACGTTTAAATCCAGGTCGCCAGGGGAAATAACATACATCTCGTCTCATATGACGCAATTTAAACTGGGGGACAATACTGTCACCACTGTCATCACCAATATGATATCAAGTATGCCAAGATTTATGTTTATGAATGTACCTATGTAAAAAAACATCTAAAATACTAAATTCCCAAGACTTGGTTGAACAGTGTGAAGAAGTTGACAATTTAGATATAACTAAAATAAAAACTTTTTACAAAAAAATATAACCGACTTCCAAAAAAAAACAAAAAAGTGCAAAATAATATTTTACTTTCGTCAGTCGGTGACTTGTCGGTTATCTTGTTGTTTTTTCTTTCTTTTTTTTGCCACCGACTTCCGAAAGTAAAATATTATTTTGCACTTTTTTGTTTTTTTTTGGAAGTCGGTTATATTTTTTTGTAAAAAGTTTTTATTATACCCTTTTCAGTTGTGGTATCTCACTTAAATTCTTGTCTAGTATCATTTTTACATTGTAACTAGACACCAGCACATCGTCCATACATACGACAAAGGACAAAATGCATAATAAAGGGGATGACTCAAAAAGTACCAAAGCAAAGATAATAAAATTCATATGGGCCCCCACCGGGCAAGCTTTCTCTACCAAATGAATGAAGATTCATGTAAATCGGTCCAGTAATCACGTAGAAATAGGTGTACGTGATAAATTTACAAATAAAATAAAATGAAAACTACAGGGCCAAACTATATAACATTTTTTATGGGACCAAATAGCAACTATTCCGCATCAAACTAAAGAAGTTAGTAAAGTAATAAGTCTCAGCGTAATCGGTGTACATTCAACAAAAACTAATCGAATTGATAACCTTCTCCTTTTAGAAGTCAGTTAAAATAAAAAAAGAAAAAGATTTCTATTTTTTTTTAAATTATTACTTGTACATACACCTGGAAAGTGCATACCGTTACAATTCCAACAAGCCCAAACACAGCTAAGATACATTGTCTTATTATTGAGTTCCGGTGCCTGTCTCTAGGATTCATCATCAGATCTGATGATAGAATGATTCTTATTGAACGCAAATGCTTCACTTGTTGTAGAAAATACCAAAACCGCTGTACGTTTTCCTATAAAATTTGAGGGTTGCCCTCGATTTCTCCAGGATCCAATCATCAGATCCTGACTTGGTGACTATGGGACCACTTCAGAAGTATCTCCTTTCGAACAAAAAAAGAATTTTGAAAATCCGTCCACAATTGGCGGAGTAATCGCGTAACATACACACAAAAAAAAAAACATACCGTCGAATTGAGAACCTCCTCCTTTTTTGAAGTCGGTTAAAAATACGTACAAATATATCCGATGACACTCGGTCCACAAGTATAAACATTATAGTTACAATTAATAATTCCAGGTGAATTATTTACAAAGTCATTTTGATTTCTAATACAAGCCGACGTTACTTCACTGGACTGTACGATTTTTTTAATGTTTACTTTACTCACACATTGACATCACTTTGCGTCATGTGCATTAGAAACCTGAATACTCCACTTCTAATAATGTTCGGAGTACTTCGGAGAGACGAACAGCAGTAGAACATGGGCGGAGCTGTTACCAGAGTATTGCCACCGCGTACGCGGACCATCGCTTAGTGCTACATAGTTACAGACAGTCCATAGTGTCCTCCTTGACGATGAGCGGCGGCGCGTAGTCGCCGTGCTTCGTGCCGAACGAGTACGAGTATGGGTTCTGAAATGTTACAATACACCAGTATAAGTACCAGTACAGTCGCACGAAATACTGACAAAGAAAATACATTGATTTTGTGACGATTCTGATGAATGATATGATAACAGATGGAGCATTATTGTTCCATTCTTATTCCAGAGTGAAAAAGAGACGGAGCTATACAGGTCGTCTAGCTCCATCTCTTTCCCACTCTGGAATAGGAATGGAACAATATTTTTTTAAGCGTCATAGTTAACCCCCCAGGAGTAATTAAGAGCGTGACTGTTGACAGGGCCGAATGGAAGATGAAAAACTTGTTCCACCAGTTATATGGGACAAGAGCCCAGGAACATGATGATAATGCGCCAGCGGCTGCAAGTTAAGCTAACTTCGCCATACTTAATATTAGGCAGTCTTTCACATGGGTGAGGGTCGGACGGTTACCTTCTTGACGTTGTAGAGGTTGGGCGGGTAGGCGGCCGGGCCGGGCGTGCGCGTCGCCTTGCCCGCGCCCGCCAGCCGCGCGCCCAGCGAGAACACCGGCTGTCTGCGCACACACACATACACTTAGCCACGCCACACAGCACTCACATACCCGCCACGCACGTCACTTACGAAAACTTCCCTTTAGGTTATTATATTAATTGAACGGTAATTATTAGGTTGCCGTGGAGATACAGCTTCAACACCGTTATTATATCACGAATAGAATCCATACTAATCCATACTAATATTATAAATGCGAAAGTCACTCTGTTTGTTAGTTTGTATGTTTGCTTCCTTTTCACGACTAAACGGCTGATCGGATCTTAATGAAATTTAGCAAGAAGATAGATTTAAACCTGGGGAAGGACATAGGCTGTATATCATCACGCTACGACCAATAGGAGTGGAGCAGCAATGAAAAATGTTGCGAAAATGGCGAAAATGTGATGCAGACGAAGTTGCGCGGAACAGCTAGTATTATAAATGCGAAAGTCACTCTGTTTGTTTGTTTGTTACCTTTTCACGACCAAACGACTGATCGGATCTTAATGAAATTTGGCAAGAAGAATAGATTTCAACCTGGGGAAGGACATATATAGGCTATATATCATCACGCTACGACCAATAGGAGCGGAGCAGCAATGAAAAATGTTGCGAAAACGGGGAAAATGTGACGCAAACGATGTTGCGCGGGACAGCTAGTATAGCATAAAACCAGAAAAATTTTCAGTATCAAGCCGGTATAAATATTAATAATATCACGTTATTAAAAAAAGTAAGTACTTGTAAGCACCAAAATGTATGGCATAGGCAGGGGCATCTATTGTTGAGTGTTGAAGACGTTATAGAGAATTGCCCGGTTTCTGGAAACGAAAATCATCGGGAAGACAATATTGAACGACGGTCACGTTAAGCGAGTAGATTTTTGATGATAAAATAAATTAATATTCGTTCCAAAATCTGCCATTGCGAGCGTAGTGAAGTTATAATACTAGTAGTGGTGCACTCACTTGCACTTGTAGACGTTAGTGTCCTTCTGGAAGTATACGGCAGGCCCCGGCGACTTGGCCTTGAGGTTGAAGCCCACGCGGGCCCCCATCGTGTACGCCGGCGTGCCGGAGCCCAGGCGCAGCGCGTACGCGTTGGGGGCGGGGCCCGGCCGCTTCAGCGAGAAGCCCAGCCGCGCGCCCATGGAGTACACCGGGGCCCGCGGCTCGCGCATCGGCGGGCACCGCTCGGGTGCGTGGGCCCCTGGGCCCGGCGTGCGCAGCGTGGACCGCGTGGGGAAGCGCGCGCCGAAGCTCCAGGCTGGTGACGACATGGTGCCATCGCGCGTTACGCGCTCGATGCGGTAAGCGGGCCCCGGGCCCAGCCCCTGTAAACATATCAACACCAGTCTCAGGCCACTGGAATCTATCAGGCGCGCCACATTCGGAGAACAATATAATACATAGCTTGTCAGTCTTCATAGTGGTAGCATTAGTTCGACTCTCAGCGAAGGGGTCAGATAGGTATTACTTGACGGCGTCGCTGCTTGCTTATAAAACGTCATCCTGACAAATTGGAGCGCGTCGTAAGTGTCATTGTTGAAGTAAGATATGCAGCACATACCCTGACGCGGTAGCCAGCGTTGGTGCCGAACGAGTACATGGGGTTGCGGTAGCGCGAGGGGTCGTGCCGCGGGAAGCCCACCGTCGTCGGCAGCCGGTACGCGCCCGGCCCGGGGCCTACACGAAACATTCACTTACATTCAGAACCTTACATCTTTTTAATGGGTATCATTTAAGCTATCACCAATTTAATTAGTTTTGTGTTTCTTAAATAATAGGGTTTGTTCCCAAAATAGTAGATCTGTCACCTAAATGGAATCATCAAATAATATCAAAACGCTTACCTAAATATTAATTAAGAATTACTTGGAAATAATATCAATCATCAAGTAATTTTATTAGGTTTCAAAATAATAGAAGTGTCACGAAAATTGAATCATCAAACAATGTAAAAATGTTTACATAAAACTCCAAACCACAGGTCCAAACTAAGGCGTAGTCGACGGAGCCCCGCTACGCGGGGCTCCTATTTCTCTCTGCAGGGTTTAAAGTAACCTAACACGAAGGGGATGTCGGGGTCTTAGTTCGCTCGCTCCGCTCGCTCACTAGACCCCGCCATCCCCTTCGAACCTAACCTGTCCGAGTTGATGTGCCCTATGTCTCTAAGGAACTCATCTATTTATTTGGTGACAGATCTACCATTCTGACCACAGAGCTATTATTTAAGTAACAAAACTGTTATTATAAGAACGAAGTTTATATTCATGTAATTCAATATAATTTTATTGGTTATCGATCTCTTATTTTACACATATATTAACATTAATTTGATAATTCATACCTGGGAACAATTTTTGTTTATCTGAGAACGAAAATATTTCGTGGCGATAGATCTATTTATTAGGTGATACAACTTGATGACAAATATAAATGGTGATAGAAAATATAGTTCCCCTTTTTAATAAGGTTTCATTTTATTAGCTAGCGAAACTTCTTCTATATCTAAACACGATAAAACAAAAATAAACTAGGTTACTAAACACGACTTGCTGTAGCCGTACACCCAAAAAAAGTAGACATTGCATTCTGTCTGTAATTTAGGTTTTCTTATACTTAATTCGAATTTGTAAAGCTAGTCTTTGAAATTGATACCGCTTGTGAGATACCTGGATAGGAAATCCCTCAAGGTAAGAGCCCAAACTCGGCGGTCGCGCTTGCACCCACTAGACCACCGAGGCAGCTACTTGTTCGTAGCAGAGGTGCTGGTAAATACGTGCTTGAAGGGTCCGCGATCGTCTTGATACTGGTAGTGTTCAAAAGCTTGTAAAAGCTTTAGCTTTGCGCTAGAGCAGCTAAGAACGCATCTTATACATCTTTTTGGAAATATCATAAACGACGACTTTTATCAATACCATGCTATAAATGCTTTCACATGTTGCTTATAGGGAGGCCGCTGGGTGGACAGCGCATGTAGCGCACTACCAGTGCCCACCATCGAGCGCTCCAGGATAGGTTGTGTTGTTAGTGAGGGGACAGTTGGGCGCGACCAGTGCGCTGGTTCATCTACAGCTCATAACAATCACTCACCCAACGGTTTCGTCGTCATTTTGTGTGTATCTTGATTGTTTTATAAGTTTATATTTCACTGAAATTTAAAATAATTGAATTAATTTGCGTTGTGTAAAACTACGGTAATTTTGACATGGGTTCGTCGGCCACGACTGTTTGTGTTGGTTATAAACAAATGAACTTTCAAACGTCGAAACGTCGCGTCAGCATGACTTGTGTCGTCAATCATCGCAAGGAGGCGCCATAACCTGGATCCATGGAAAGTGCAGTCAGTGCATATAGCAAGAACTAATCATAATCATAAATCTTTATTTATCTAGACATCAAGAATTAAAGGCGCTGGTTCACATAATTATGTGCAATCTTATACAAGGTGTTGTTTTGCATCCTCGTCAAAGGAGGTTGTCACAAAAGACATAAATAATCAATTAAAATTTCGGTACCTAGTTAATTATTAATAAACGCTGATTTTTTCAGTATTTCAGAATAACCCCCTTAACGTGGTTCAGGGAATAAAAAATGATCGAATAAAAGTATGAGATTTTTGTTTGTGTGTAAGCATTGTTATAAGGCGAGGATCAGACGGGCCGTGTTAAAAACACGGGTGGTTCACACTTACCGATTTCCGCAAAAAAGAAAAAAAAGGAAAATTACCTACTTACTAATTTTATTATTGATTCGGGACAAAAATCATTAGCATAGTTACCTCCTTGAATTTGACGAGGATGCAAAACAACACCTTGTATAGAGAAACATGCCTGAAATAGGAAGATCTTGAGGTACAGATCACCTCTCGGGCTTAGAAATAAACATTTAGCTAAAAGTGAACTTTGCCACTAGCATGTGACTTTTGGGCAACGGGGCAGAACAGGAGGTGGAACACTTGTTGTAGCACAGCTCTATAAACCCCGCCATTGAGGAAGTCCTACTTTACGAGGTGAGAATTAGGTAAATCTTGGGTTCGGAGACGATTCAGGGAATTCCAGCAGGAGGACCCGAAAGATTCTAACCTTGCAGGATGATGCTTTATTTCGTAGATAGTGGGGTGATGGATGGTGGGGGATCGCCACAGTATGCATCGGGCGTCCAGTGTTGTGTAGGGAGGCACCTGAGCACACAATGCCATGTACCCAGTCGGGAAGCGATCACAAAGAAAGAACAACAACTGTTAGGTACGTAGTAGGTATGTATTTATTTAAAAAAACACGTTGGTACACATAATCAAAATCAAAAAATCAAAAGTCATTTATTCAAATTAGGCTGATAATCAGCACTTTTTGAACGTCATATATTAAGGTAATAATTATATAATCTAGATCTAACTACTTATAAACAAAAACCAATTGTAGACTGTAGGTAGATTTATTTATTTATTTAGATACTTAACTTTTCAACATAACGGCTCAAGTAGTCTAAACAAAGAGGTATTATAAACGTACTAGCACTTGGAGGATCTATACCTATTCTAATATTTTGTAACATAGATTTACCACAAAACTAAAGTAATCAAGACATCTAAGTTCGCTAAGAAAGAATGTACCTAACCGTACAGATGAAGAATGACATCACAGAATACTAGACCAGTGGGCAGTGACATCGGATTCGTTGTCGTGACACATGGCACAGCTAGTGAGCCGGGGCCGCCGCCGCCGAGCCCGCCAGCGGCGCGAGCGGCGTGTGCTCCGCGCGCGCGCCCTCCTCGTCGCTCTCGGCGTCCGGCGAGCTGGCGCCCCACTGCGCACACAACACACGTCAGCCAGCCTCATACTGAGCGATACAGAGTCTATATCTGGGTGCAGACATGTTTTTTTGTCCGTACCGTACCTCCGTTTCGGTACGGTGTTACGGTGTTTTGATCGGTAACAGGTACGCTCCAATCTATCGCGAGTCGGTTTTGTCGGTCCCTCCTTTTTGTTGAAATTTTTCCGTTATAATATTATGAATAACAATGAAGCACGAGCAAGAAATCGCCAAATTCTCATAGACTTCCGCAGTCGGCGACATGGTCGGCCGACACTTGACGAAGCAATGAACACGCGATGATCGCACTGGGCCTCAAGTCTGCTATTACAATAGTGTCAGAATGGCCGATCATTGATTTCATAATGGTTGATTTTTACAAGTTTGGTAATCTACTATCATAATGGCGTCATTATGACTTCACAATGATCGACCACTGACACTCCATGGAAGGAATGGCATAAAATGGTAATCTCGTGCATAATGACAAATTAATGACTGACATATTATTATGCGGTAATCTGCTAAAATTTTGACAGTTCCTTTGACCAGTGACCTACCATTATAAAGTCATTGTGCAGTCATTGCTTCCCTCACATTTATCTCAGACTGTTCAGAGTGTCAATTTGAATTGTTTACAAACAAGCGGCTTCTAAATACTTTGGCTATACTTATTCGATAAGAGTATTGTGTTTGAAGTGTTTGTGGAATATTGAATGGAGACTATGTATTCATTATATTATAAGGAAACATCATCTATGTGACGTTAGCCGAACTGTCAAAATCAACTGACAGAAAGACCTAAAATACCCAGATCCATGGATTTGCCGTTTGACAGCTACTTTTGCTCGAGACGGCTCTGCGGACGGGCGCATCACTTACGTATCGTATAAAATTAATATTCTTTAGTTGTTAAGTGTGTATGAAGACCGAAATCAATAATCGTTATAGTAAAGTTTTAGTTTAATCATTAAATTTGTTATTTTTGTAAAGAGAATTGTTTTATTAGCTTTTATCAGAAGTGGCATAACTACCCACATTTCGTTTTATTTAACGCATTATTGATTTCTGTTGTAATATTTTGTTGATTGCCGTGCATTATCGTATTTAGTGTCGCAAATCGCAATAATGGGAAAACGAAATCGTTCGCGAAGTGGTTCGCATAGTCGTTCGCGTTCTAGGAGTCGCAAAGTTTCGAAACGTCGGCATCGAAACCGTTCGACGTGCAGCCCGCGATCTAGGAGTAATTCAGGATTACGCGAGTCTTTACAAACAATCGTGTCCAGGTTAAATGCGTTAGAAGATAGGTCGTCTGTAGCTATGCAGACTAATGTCGAAGTACCGTCAATAAATAATGATTCAACGGAAAAAATTGTGAAAGCCATTCATTCTTTAAAGTACGGTAGTACACGTGATTTTTACGTGTCAAATTTTGACCCTAATGTACACGATGTCGATGCCTGGTTTGATGAGGTAGATCGAGCGCAAATTCTGAACAAGTGGAATGATGCTGAATGTTTGTCGCGTATCGGTCATTGTCTTAAGGGTGATGCAAAGTCTTGGTTGGATGATTGGGTTACTACAGACCGGTCTTGGAGTAATTTTAAACGAGATTTTAAGTCCTTGTGCGTGAAAAAGATTGACGTGGCGAACATTCTTTATGAGGTCATGAGCACCAATTCCGATAGTTTTACTACGTACGCGGAGTATGTACGTCGATCTTTAATGCGATTACAAATAGTTAAAGGTTTGAGTGACGAACTCATTAGTGCTATTATTATACGTGGTATCAATGAACCCAACATTAAAGCGGCAGCTACGAATGAGAACCTTAAACCGTACGAGTTAGTTAATTATTTTTCTACTTTTGTGAAACCGATTGAGGGTAAGCATGAAAAACGTTTAAATCGTGACTATGCAGCATGTAAGGAGGATGTGAAACCAAATTTCGCCAAACGTCCCGTACAAAAGACTCCGCTTAAATGTTTTTCATGTGGACAAACCGGACATAAAAAAATAAACTGTCATGCAAAACAAAAACCATCTACTACTAGCACAAATACGACTAACAGTGATGTAAAGTCGGGAACGAAAATTGTTTGTGCGTATTGCAAGAAAACTGGGCATCATATCAACGATTGTTTCGCCAAACAACGTTCTGATAATAGAAAGACCAACGTAAATTTTTGTTCCCTACCCAACATTAATAATTACAGAGATGTTATAGTTGGAGTAATCCAAGGAATACCCATTGACATTCTGATCGATAGCGGCGCTCTAGATGTTTCTCTTATATCGTCCTCTGTGGTAAATCATTTGTCGTGCGCTACTAAAACCACTTATCGAGAGTTAAAAGGTGTTGGAAATACTATCACTCGGGTGTTTTCATATGTCACACTTACTATTGAGTTTAAAGAAATTACACTTGAAGTCGACCTATTGATTGTGCCCAGTGAAAGTATGAATGCACCTATCATAATAGGTACTGACGTCCTTAATCGCGAGGGAGTAATGTATGTACGCACAAAGGATTATCAACGTTTAATTTTTAGTGCTGTCCCTGCAAAAGTCTCGGCTATCGAATCGAATGAGCATCCTATCCAGACGTCGCTTGTTGACAGCGAAAAGGAAAAACTTATCCAAATAATTAATGAATTTTCTAAATTTATGATAACTGGAACTGCTACTTCAACTGTGACCACCGGTAGCATGCACATTCGATTGAATAGTGATGCGCCCGTATATTATAGGCCGTACAAATTATCTTTTAACGAGAAGTTGCGGTTACGTGAAATAATTAACGACCTCCTAGCTAAAGAAATAATCCGTGAATCCGAATCTGCGTACGCGAGTCCCATACTTTTAATTAAAAAGAAAGACGGAACAGATCGAATGTGCGTTGATTTTCGTGCCTTAAACAGAATCACTGTAAAAGATAGGTACCCTTTACCATTGATCGAGGACCATATAGATCGGTTAGGTAAGGGAAAGTACTTTACAACCCTTGATATGGCATCAGGGTTCCATCAGATTCGCCTTGATAATGCGTCAATTCCCTTGACTGGTTTCGTTACGCCTGAAGGGCATTATGAATATATGAAAATGCCCTTTGGACTAGCTAATGCGCCAGTTGTCTTCCAGCGCATAATTAGCAATACGCTACGTTCTTTCATAAACAATGGCACGGTGATGGTTTATATTGATGACGTTTTATTGGTCAGTAATAGCATTGATGAAGGACTACAAATTTTGCGTGATGTTTTGCGTACGCTATCAGACGCTGGGTTTTCATTAAACATGAAAAAGTGTTCATTTTTGAGTACTGAAATAGAGTATTTAGGTCGAGTAATCAGTAATGGGAAAGTATGCCCTTCTAAATCTAAAATCACCGCATTGGTCAATTCTCCAGTGCCCGAAAATGTCCGACAAGTCAGACAATTTTTAGGATTAGCAGGGTACTTTCGAAAGTACATAGAAAATTATGCTCTAAAAACTTCGTGTATTGCTCGTTTGACTAAGACAGGCGTAGATTTTAAGTGGGACGAAGAACAAAACCAAGCTCGTAATGAGGTTATAAAGTGTTTGACGACTGAGCCTATTCTCGCTATCTTTGATCCTGATTTAGAGACAGAGGTCCATACGGATGCTAGTAGTCGAGGATATGGCGCAGTATTGCTCCAGATAGGTTTGGATGGTCATAAATCAGTTGTTGCTTATTATAGTCAAGTCACACATGGGGCAGAGGTGCGATACCATTCCTATGAGCTAGAAACGTTGGCGGTAGTCAAAGCTTTACCTCACTTTCGGCATTACCTTATAGGCATCCAGTTTAAGGTAATTACAGATTGTAACGCGTTAAAGGCTACGCAAAATAAAAAGGACCTACTACCTCGTGTAGCGAGGTGGTGGGTGTATCTACAAGATTTCACGTTTACAATTGTCTATAGAAAAGGTGTGTTACTGCCCCATGCGGATTATCTTAGTCGCAACCCCATCCGCGTTGTAAATAACATAGATAGGCCGCGAAATTGGGCTCAAGTTGCACAATCAGGTGATGAGGAAACACAAAAATTAATTAAACAGTTAGAAGACGGACAGTTAGATGCTGGTCGTTACGTTAAAAACAATGAGATTCTTTACTATCGATATTCGCCTGTAGGTGAGCAATCAAGGTTACTTTGCTTTATACCGAAAGGTCACAGATTAAGTTTACTTAGAATCTTTCATGATGAGAATTGTCACATAGGAGTAGACAAGACTATTGGATTGATCTTAAATCACTTTTGGTTTCCCGGTCTTCATGCTTTTGTAAAAAAGTACATAGGACACTGTTTAACTTGTATAGCTAATAAGCGGATTCCTCGAGCACCTTTACAGCCCATTACGTCATGGAACAAGCCAGAAGTTGCTTTTCATACCCTTCATGCCGATGTCCTGGGCCCTTTACCGGAGTCAAATGGCTATAAGCACATTTTAGTAATGGTCGATGCTTTTTCGAAGTACTGTCTAACTTATCCCCTTTACAGACAGGACCATGACGAATTAAAGAAAGCGTTTAAAAACGCTGTTTCCTTATTTGGCACTCCACACCTTATTGTTACTGATCGAGGTCGCATGTTTGAATCCACAAATTTCGTAAAATGGATTAATGATTTAGGATGCACCATACATTACATAACTCCCGAGATGCATCATGCGAATGGCCAAGTGGAGAGATACGTGCGTACTCTTCTTAACATGTTACGTGTCGAGACTAATAACAAGAAAAGTAAGTGGTCCGAAGAGTTATGGCGCTTGCAGCTCGTACTGAACATCACAAAACAAAAGACCACTCAAGCGTCTCCGTTAAATTTGTTGATCGGTATTAAAGGTACAACTCCTCTAATACAAACCTTGGTCCGTGATGTTGCTATGGACTGTTCAAACAGTGATCGTCGATCCTTGCGAGAACTTGACAGACAGAGGGCAGCTGAACGACTTAAGGATAATGAGAGTCGCCAGGACAAGTATGTCAATAAAATGCGTCGGCCGCCTCGTGTTTTTCAAAAAGGAGATCTAGCTTTTGTAATTAAGTACGCACAGTCTAAAGGGAAATTGGATTCCGGAATGCGCGGACCATATAAGGTGACAAGAGTATTGGAGAATGGCCGATACGAATTGAAGCTAATTGCTGGAGCCTACGGTAAGGTAACCTATGCCGCGGCGCAGTTCATGGTGCCTTGGAAAGGTGAATGGACTCCTGATGATTGTGCTGCTTTCTTTGCTTGTGAGTAGCCATTGAATGTCTGTGAGGTATTGTTGCCTTCAGTCTTGTTTGAATACTGGACCTTGTGTGTTATGTCTAGTCTTGTTTGAATACTAGACCTTGTGTATTATGTCTAGTCTTGTTTGAATACTAGACCTTGTGTGTTATGTCTAGTCTTGTTTATATACTAGACCTTGTGTGTTATGTCTAGTCTTGTTTATATACTAGACCTTGTGTGTTATGTCTAGTCTTGTTTGAATACTAGACCTTGTGTGTTATGTCTAGTCTTGTTTGAATACTAGACCTTGTGTATTATGTCTAGTCTTGTTTGAATACTAGACCTTGTGTGTTATGTCTAGTCTTGTTTGAATACTAGACCTTGTGTGTTATGTCTAGTCTTGTTTGAATACTAGACCTTGTGTGTTATGTCTAGTCTTGTATAAACACTAGACCTTGTGGTACGTCTAGTCTTGTGTGAATACTAGACCTTGTGAATGAGTTTGTCTAGTCATATGTGAGCCTAATAGTGACAGATGTTTTGTAATCTACTACTGAATCTTTTACTCTTTTCTTCGTAACAGCATATGCTGTTAGACCTGGATGTGTATTAATAGTAGATGTACATTTCAGGTGCAGACCAATCAGATGAGACCATGCCATTAATAGATGGTGAAACTATGTCCGACGTACAAAGCACTCCAGCCTGTGATGAGGCAGCTGGACCATCAAACCCTGCCGAGGACGTCAGGATGTCAGGAGAGGCCGTATAAGGAAACATCATCTATGTGACGTTAGCCGAACTGTCAAAATCAACTGACAGAAAGACCTAAAATACCCAGATCCATGGATTTGCCGTTTGACAGCTACTTTTGCTCGAGACGGCTCTGCGGACGGGCGCATCACTTACGTATCGTATAAAATTAATATTCTTTAGTTGTTAAGTGTGTATGAAGACCGAAATCAATAATCGTTATAGTAAAGTTTTAGTTTAATCATTAAATTTGTTATTTTTGTAAAGAGAATTGTTTTATTAGCTTTTAATATATTATCGAGCTAGCCAACGCAGTGGATGCTAGAGAAAGAAGATGGGCGGGATGCAGAAGACGTTGTCGAGGAGATCGTGGTGACGTTACGGAAATACTTGCTATTTTGCTTTCTGGCGGCTTCGCATCCACGGTTATTGGATCACGACGCTGATACGAAACGGAGGTACGGTACGGACAACAGAACATATCGGAACCCAGCTCACGATATATCGCGATCGCGAACATTATCGAGGGGCAATGAGCGGTAATGCGTGTCAAGTATTACCTGTTCGGAGAGCGG
The DNA here is from genome assembly GCA_963082945.1 of Cerastis leucographa. Lineage (NCBI taxonomy): Eukaryota > Metazoa > Arthropoda > Insecta > Lepidoptera > Noctuidae > Cerastis > Cerastis leucographa. The sequence continues at coordinate 206,674 of OY720369.1, read as the reverse complement.
GTGTCGCGCGAGCGCGCGGTACAGGCACGCGAGGTACAGCAGGTTGAGCACGCCCAGCGCGCGCAACGCAGACTCGAAGCCCACGCACCACGCTACCGCGCCGCCCGCCACCGGCCCTGTACTCACACCAACGTATTCAAGTCACTGATAGCAGATTGAGTAAACGAGGAAAAATGTTTTTTTTTATCTGCTTGAAAGAAAGAGCCCACGTTTTGTCTAAGGTCACCAATACACAGTTGACATCCCGAGAATGCGAGAATGTTACCGAGCGCGTAGGCGGCACTGGAGGCGGCCTGCAGCAGCGCAGCCACGTGCGGCGCGCGCTGGGGATGGCGCGCCAGTAGCGCCGGCACCAGCGCCGCGTCCGCCGCGCCCAGCCCCACGCCCAGCAGCGCGTGCGGCAGCGCCAGCGCCGACACGGAGCCGGCGTGCGGCACGGCCAGCGCCGCCAGCGCCACGCCCAGCTGCCCCGCCAGCGCCACGCGCTCCGCGCCCAGCCGCCGCGCCGCGCCGCCCAGCAGGCTCGCGGCCAGCAGGTAGCCCGCGCTGTCGGGCACGAACACGGCGCCCGTCACCCAGCGCTGCGGGTGGAACTTGTGCATGACCCACAGCGGCAGGCAGGGCTCGAGCGCGGCCATGACGCAGGTGGTGAGCAGCACGGCGCCGGCGCACGCGCCCGCCGCGCCGCGCCGCGCCAGCGCCGCCACGCCGCGCCACGACACGCTGCCGCCCGACGTGCACGGCTGCACAGTACACCACACCTAAGCTCTATCTACGCTACACCAAGACAACTGCGACTTGTACTCAAACGAAGTGCGGTTAAAAACGTGGACGCGGAACGGATCCCAAACTTTACGAACGTTTTATAGAAGCTGTTGTTTTGCATCCTCGTCAAATTCAAGGAGATAATGTATGGAAGAAACTATGCTAATGATTAAATTCTCGACCCGAATTAATAGCGCATTCAAAGATATAAAGGCTTGGAAGGGTTAGTATCTTGAACTTTTCGAAAAAGGGTTTGCATGATTCCCATGGGCGTAGGTATTCCCGCTATGGCGCGGATGCATTTTTTCTGTGCGATAAAAACTCTTTGACATTCTGTTGAGTGGCCTCAGGTGATATGACCATATCTCAACACAGAAGCAACGTACCCGTATTATGCAGATAATACGGGTTCTAAAGCCGACGTTTTTGAAAGTTCGTATATAACGAACACGAATTTATTTATTTTATTGCATACTTTATTGACGTGTGCCTTCCAGTTGCAGTGTTTATCAATCATGATACCGAGAAATGTAGTTTCATTTACTTCTTTTAATTTAAGTCTTCTATAATTGATGTCTAAGGTCTTGTTTTCTCGTCCATATGTACTAACATGGCTATTTGATGAAATTACTCCGTGCATGGCTCGAGGAGAGCCATGATGGATCATCAGCCGTAATTAACCTCAAAACTAACACATACTTACGCGATTATACTCCACATTATTCAGAAACATGTATTGCATGGCTGAAATCAACAAACATTGGACAGTTAGGTAACTGACTGAATGGAGTCACGTGTACGGGTGTACGTCATAACGTAAGCGATCGTTGATTACCCAGGTTGGCGAGGAGCGCGGCGGCGATGAGCAGGAAGGGTGCGCCGCGCGACCACAGCGCGTACGTCGCGCCGCCGAACGGGTACCCCACCAGCACTCCTGCCGCGTACACACAACACACCGTGATACCGCTCTAGTCAACCAACAACTACTTCAGCGCAATCATTACTGATTTGATTTATTTGTATGTACCAATACATTCAAAAAAATCAAATCATTATACAAGGTGTTGTTTTGCATCCTCGTCAAAGTCAAGGAGGTAACTATGCTAATGATTCTCGTCCCGAATCAATAATAAAATGGGTAGGCATTTTTTTTCTTTTTTACGGTAATCGGTAAGTGTGGACCACCCGTGTTTTAAACATAGCCTGTCTGATCCTCGCCATATAACTTTGCTTACACACAAACAAACAATCTGAAACGTTTTTCGATATTGCCTAAACCACGTTAAGAGGGTTATTCTGAAATACTGACAAACATAAACAACCAAAAAAATCTGCGTTTATTAATAATTAACTTGGTACCGTAATTTTATTTGATTATTTATGTCTTTTGTGACCACCTGAAATTTGACGAGGTTGCAAAACAACAACCTGTATTTGTATACTATATGAGTCTCATACCAAAGATTTGGTTGATTGATATGATACCAAGAATAATGAACGTGAAACATGGAGAGTCAGGAATTTAGGATACGAGTACAAGTATCTTTGCTCTATTCTAGCTAGACAATACTTGAGCATGAGCACGGAATCGCATTTGGCGTGGCAGCACGTACGCAGAGCGCATCGTCGATGCTGCCGTGTGCGCGAGTGCTATAATCCCGCTGTTTCTCGCTCTAGCAAATGACGGTTCCGAGCGACGGAAGAGCATGGAAAATTGCGATTCCGTGCTGATAGATGCGGCTCAACCCTAAAGGGTAATCATGTGTGTGTAGAGCCGACACTGGGACAGGGTGTGCGTACCGAGCGCGACGGCCCCGAGCAGGGCGCCGATGGCGCGGTCGCGCTGGTGCGGCGGCACGGCGCGCGCCGCCAGCGCCAGCCCCGCCACGCCCGCCAGCGCCGCGCCCGCGCCGTGCGCCGCGCGCCCCAGCGCCACGCACAGCGCCGCCCGCCACCCCACGCGCCCGCTCACGCACGTGAACACTGCGCACGCACACACCATCACTCACTACGACTCCACAACGTGGGATCGAACCCTATGCAACGCCAATGTCCGTAGCACGGGTCATCATCATCATCATCATCATCAGCCTGTATTCATCCACTGCTGGACATAGGCCTCTCCCATGACACGCCACTGAGCACGATCCTCGGTCACTCTCAAGAAAATCATCGCTACACCGAGTCTGAGGACGTCCTACGCTACGTTTACCGATCCGTGGTCTCCACTCAAGAACTCGTCTACCCCAACGGTTATCGGTTCTTCGGGTTACATGGCCGGCCCATTGCCACTTCAGCTTGCTAATGCGGTGGGCTATGTCGATAACCTTGGTTCTCTATCGGATCACCTCGTTACGAACTCGATCTTTCAGAGAATCCCCGAGATAGCCCTTTCGCGACTTTAAATTTGTGGACCAACCCTACCGTGAGTGTCCAAGTTTCGGCACCGTACGACATGACGGGTAGGACGCACTGATTATAGACGGCAGCACGTGTACATTACAATAATAGATCAATTTGATTCAAGCCCCCTTAGTTTACTTGCAGGCGCTAGGCATTAGGAGGAATCAGTAGAAGTCAATCTTTGCCTCGTCTCCTACCCCGCGTTTAACAATGTGGTGTAACGTCTCAAAGTATTTAGAGACTTAAAATATATCGGTTGACGCTGCAAGCGTTAAGCGCAAAAACTTGCAATGCTGCTGAACGATTTGTTCAGAAACAGCCTCCAGCTCCAGCTATGTATAGTGTGTACTTGGGGTGCGCTACCGATGGCGGCGCCGGCGAGCGTGGCGGTGGCGGCGCGCAGCACGGGCGCGGCGCCGCGGCGGCACACGGCCGCGCCCGCCAGCGGCGCCGCCAGCAGCTGCGCCGCCGCCTTCGCGCCCAGCACCACGCCCACCAGCGCCTGCGACCCGCCGCCGCCTGCACAGCACAACACACACATTACTGTGGTACATGCATTTTTTCTTAAATTATATTATTAACACTAACTTTTCTGCAATGTTATGGAGTGCATGGAAGGTTTACTAGCATGCTGCACGCAGTTGCTTCCGGGACCCAGGGTTCTTTTTATAAATCACCGATATTCAAAAGACTACTTATGGGATAAGGGTTTCTAATTTATTTATGGGCGATAGGATAGCTGCCTTAAATAAAGGATAATTTAAAAAAAAATTGCTTCATTTGTTAGTGAGTTAGGTAATCCGTCCGTGAATGTTGCTTTTAGGAAGTTTTCATTAATTCCTAAATAAGTGGCGACGAATTTCGTGTAGGTACACCCCATGCGGCTCATACCCACGTTTCGACTCTGGCTGGCTAGGTCGAAGGGATTTTAGGGCAAGGGTAACCACCTGCCTAGCATCTAGTAATAAATAAGTTAGAAACAGGTTACCGGTGTCGGTGTCGATGTGGCGCACGGTGTGGTTGAGCAGGCTGGCTAGCGGCGCGTCCTGCGTCGTCCACAGCGCCAGCGCCTCCCCGCGCACCCAGTCCGGGATGATGGGCACTGCACACAACACATCGTATCAGAACGAGACCCCTCACACACTCGGCACACGCGTGCAGCATACACCGCACTGACCTAGCACGGTGAGCAGCACGTTGTCGAGGAAGAACGTGAAGTAGATGAGCGCGAACGCGATGGCGCCGGACGAGTCTGCCGACTCCTGCATGCTGAGGCCAGTGTCGCGGTGTCGCCTGCTGCACGAACTGAGCGAGAGTACCGCGCGTCGCGTCTGTCGCGCCGCGATAACAGCCGATGCGATACATTTTCCATCAGCGCGCGCCAGAGCGTGTGCGCTTCCTGATTCAATTTTCTGGTCCGCGCACTGTAATGGCGCCCGATGTGGGACTCACTGATTGTGACACGATAAATAAATGGCATGGCATGAACATATATACGACAGCGTCGCAGCTTCAAGTTGTGTTCTTGTGCTTATACTTAGGTATCTACTTAGCTTTGAGCTCGGTCAAACGGATTTAATACTGGATGCCGACTAGCTGCACGTCCTAAACTCCTAAGCCGACTAAGGAACCAAATAATCCAAATATGCATAATTTATAGGTACATATATATACCTACATACTTATAGTTGACGGGGATGAGTAACTACAAGTCACGCGTGGCACAATGGTACAAATCCTCGATATGTCTTCTGAATAAAAATCAGGATATTACTTATCTAGCTATAACTTATTTCACTATGCTTTCAATTGAATGTAAATGTGGTTAAGCATCTGGTCACAGTGATCAGGCGCGCATCTGTGCCCGGCGCCCCCCTCCCGCCCCCCCGCACACCGCGCCGCGCTCGTCTGTGACAGTCTATATGTACCCACCTACGTATAAAGTCATCCCAATCTGTAGCTCAGAAATACTCCATTATACAAAGAGCATAACTACCTATTAACTATCCACAAGGAGTAAAGAGACCCTTCACGGAACTAAGCATACAATATATCACACTGGGTAATTCTGCGCAAAAAATATTGCTGGGAGATGACTGTCCTTTTCAGTTAAAAATCTCGGTTTTCGGTAGCGCTCAATGTAGTCCACTCAAAACATTGTGCAGATGGATGCATTAAGTAATAGTACATGGATCATGGAGGTGTTTTAATATTTATGTAAAGTTATTTTTATGACATGTGGCACATCACTAGCAAGAGGCTATCCTAGAGAATTTTCGGGTCCGTGGCTTAGGCCCCCAGTGGCCGAGGCACCTGTGGCGAACGCACCGATTCGCTTATTTTTGTTTTTGTGCTTTTTCACTTAGTACAGTAAATGATAAAAGTGTTTTTGTTTCACCTGGGGACGAACCCGTCTTTTTGTCGTTTTTAGAAATCTCAGTACTAACCTATATCTACGTACGATAATAATCTATGTCCTGTACGTAAGACAGGAATTGTAGCACGTGACCTTGCTCGTTACAATAAAGACATAGCAGCACTCAGTGAAACGCATTTGGCTGACGAAGGAGAACTGGAAGAACGTGGCGGTGGATACACTTTCTTTTAAAAGGGGACTGCTACGTCGGAGCCCAGGCGCTCAGGGGTAGGTTTTGCAATTAAGACGTCGATAGGTAAAAACATTTGATGAATACCCAGTCTACATTTCAGATCGATTCAAAATGAAATTCAAAATCAAAATTGAATATCGAATCAAACAAAGTAATTTCAAAATGATAAACTTTTTGTATCGATGCTATAGTTACAGTCTGTCCCAGTAAAAGTAAAAAAGCAGTTTATAATATCTAAATATTCTTCATATCAAAAACTGACATAAAATCCGTTCTCATCCCGAAAATGATGGATATAAACAAAAAACAGATTCCTACGAATAAGGTATGTTAAACAATAGGGCCATGATGACTAAAGCCACTTTATTTGGCATCAACTAGAGCAGGATTAGTAGTGGCTATATTTATACATATGAATCAAAGCAAACTTACGTACAACACAGCAAAAATCCTGGCTGTATCACAATTCTTTTCTTTCAAACTATCTTGTCTCACAACTAAAACATAGCCACATATATACTTATTTTTGTTAATCATTTTTGTGCCTGACAGTACATTTGATCAAAAATTGCTTTGAATTTTAAAAATGGAATCGGGGGCGTCGGCCACGGGTGCCTCGACCACTGGGGGCGTAAGCCACGGACCCGAATTTTCGAGGGAGTTGGAAGATCCCGTTCGCTTTTGTTTTTTTTTATAGCCATGTAAATAGTTGTAACATGGACAGCTTTAATTGAAGTCCAAAACTTACCGTACCAAACGAGTAAATGTAAAAAAAAAACTAGATGGCTAATGTCAGTAATTTTAAATTAAAAGGTACTGAAATACAATACACATATAAATAAAATTAAAATTCAGAGTCTACAACTTACACTTTTTTTTTAATTTGTATTTGAATGTAAAATTTGGGTATTTTTAAATAAAACAATAAAAAGTCGATAAAAAATCCACAGGGCATGAAAAGTGTTTAGTGGTCTGAAAGAATAGCAGATGACCGCCCCAGTCGACCATTTCAATTTGGCAAACGATGCACCAAACATCCTGTATAACCGTGTGGGATGTTTATCAATAGCTCTTAAATAAAAAAAATATCGAGCTTTCTTTCATCCTACCCTGCCCCTTCCACCTTAAGTCAATGGTTTATGAGATATCTATCTGCTTCCAAAGTCGTAGAATTGACAAAAATGTGTCATTCCTCTCAAAGAGTTTGTCCACCTCATCCAACAGATGGGAGTCTGCAGGGCTTTCTTACTTAATCAACAGGCCCAGCTTTCCAGTTTTCTACCGGCGTGGAAACTGACCCCACTCCAAACATGTACTTAAGAGCCCTACTAATCGGGCCGAGAGCCCACATGGCCAGGGCCAGAACACATACTCGGCCTGGAATCTCATCGGTTCCTGGAGCAGGCAGCCTTTGCGCCACTAGTTTAAATACTAATTTACTATCGCGAGTTATGTGGAGCAATATCAGTGAACAAACGAATTTATTCAATAAATAGGCACAACCCGCACGGCCGCACAACTAAAATAAGTGACGACATGTTTTTATGCATTTTTTTTCTTTTACATATTCATATAACGGCTCCGATGCATTTTCGAAATATTTGTTCATCAAAGAAAACGAATGACTTATTGTGTAAAGTTGTGTTATTGTGTGTTAAATAAATAATGCCACATAAGCCCCAACCCCTTTAATGAGTGAGCGTTCAAAATATTTTTATTAAATTGTTTGGTGCTACGAAACTCTGTGTGCGTGAGTACCACTCGCACTGGGTCGGTTATTTTGTTTCGACGTCACTTTGCCGATTTTAGGGCGGCCTTGACCACAACCTGTTTGATGGCTGGATCCACGCCTGCCTCAGCCTTACTCTTGTATGAGTTTTTTGCAACACTAGAAGTGTTGCAAAAAACTACCCATTTAACTAGGTACTTAGGTAACTATAATTTCTTCTTAATTAGAAGACTGGTCTTGTCTCTAGAGATTGGGTGCAGCTTATTTTCTCACACCCATCATATAACACCTGGAACCTGGATGATTCTTAGCTATAGTTGGACCCGGTAGGTGGCGGTAGGCGATATCCAGTAGGTAAAGTTGGGACAGGATAACTTCTGTCGGGACTCTCGGGAGTGACGGACTGGCGGGGAAGTAGTTTATTACATATTAATATATAATACATGTATAATACTAATATTATTTATTACTGTTGTAAAAGTAAAAGTTGCGTTTAGTCAGAGCTTATTCTGGGGAGCTTATTATCTGTAGTTGAAGTCAATAATTCACTATGATTTTCTCGAGCTTCAGCAATTTAATACTGATAAACTATTATCAGTGTACTACTAAACAGTTATGTGTATTATTTTCAAGTTTTAAATAATAAATTTACGTATTTTACCAAAAGATTACCACAGTCGCAACGAGAAGCTCTGCAATAACAAAACGCAAAGTAACTGTCAATAAACTACGTCATCCGTGGGAGCTTTTAGTGATGTTCACTTATCAGCCACCAACAACCATCGATAAGAACCAAATAAACTTCGCAAACAATAAGTAGTGTTTAATTATGGCGTAAGTTCTTACGAAACAAATACGAAAGTAATTATGTTAATCAAAAACTTTTTGACTTAAATCGTGTAATTGCGTATCGTATTAAAATACGATGTTTGCTAGACGGGTGGCATCTAAGGAAAATTTACAATTTAAAATACTTCGGATTTCGTAATTAAGTAGCGTTACGCGATTCGGGTGTTGTTTTCACGAGAAAGCTATGCAAATAAGATGCATGGGTATGAGTTGATAACATCGAAGGTAATGTTTACCAAAAATAAGGATGAAACTGACGCACAAACGATTACCACGTATTCAGTATATCAGTCTGAACCTCCACATTTAACTTTATTTAATAATCGTTGAAAAGTTTCTATGTGAATAAAAAGTTTCTATGTTGGAAAGTTTGTACAGACGTGTTACATCATACTGAACCCCCCGGTACAGTATGATGTAACTCTGTCAGTGAGAATTTAAAACCCGCCAAGTGCAAGTCGGACTCGCGCACGAAGGGTTCCGTACCATTATTTATAAAATGGAGCAATAAAATCACTTTTTGTATGGGAGCCCCCTTAAATATTTATTTTATTCGGTTTTTAGAATTTGTTGTTATAGCATCAATAGAAATACATAATCTGTAGAAATTTCAACTGGCTAACTATCACGGTTCATTAGATACAGCCTGGTGACAGATGGATGGACGGACGGACGGACAGCGAAGTACTAGGGTCCTGTTTGACCCTTTGGGGCCGGAACCCTAAAAAATAAATCAACTATAGAAATTAAATCATGGCCTACATTTATTTCAGTTCTTCTACACTTACATATATTATTCCGAATATGTAAGTGTGAAACTTTACTTTATATAGTTTAAAATTTAACAATACTTAAATTTTTCAGGAGCTTTGATCTGACTAAAAGTAAATTACTTATTTCTGACTCAACCGTAGGTGGTTAGGTCTGAGACACCGCAGATCTAAAACAAGCTCAAAGTTTAAGCTTGTTTCTGCGGTGTTAAAATAGACGGTCAGGCGCGAAACAAACAAACTTAAAACCTCCCATCCTGTTTCAACAAGCTTTCACCTGGATCGAAATCGATGAGTTAGTTTTAAAAGCATATCGATACTAGCCGGAATCTATGCTTACGGCCATCTCTATTCACGATATCTAAAATTCTAAATTAGTTTAATAGTCAGTCAGTTTTCGCACTTTGTTCGTGTCAGTCATGTCGCAGTCGACGGCACTGTGCGGCGGGTCGATCTGTTAGGATCGCAAGCTTCGCTGGAGATCCCGCATAAAGGACGGGATTGTGTGTGACTGTGAGTGTCGCAGTGGAGTAGAAGGCGTGCGGAGTACGGCCTCGCTCGCGTCCATGCGAGCCAGCGCCGCCGCCCGCCGCTCGCCCTCCACCTGCGCGCCGTCGCCGCCAGTCGACCTGCTGCGGCCGCCCGCCGGCTCCGGCCGCGCAGCGCAGCGCCTGCATCCTAGCATGGTGAGTGCGGCAGCAACACAATTCTGTCATGTTCTGTGTGCGTTGTTGCGTACTGGCGTGACAGAGTATAATGTTGACAAGTGTTTACTTCACGTTAATTAAAGCGTACGTTGTCGAGTACAGGCAGTGATGCGTAGCCCTGTGATGAAGCATTGTTTAGTGTTAATATAGCGTCGCGGCTGCCAGCGATACCGCCGGCCGCTCGGCGACTGTGCCGTGTGTCTCGGTGTCTCCCGCGGTGACAAGCGTGTGGTAACGCGTGTTTACAAAACACCACAGGTGTACTAATAAATGTTAATAATCAATAAATGTTAACCAGCATTGACCTCTTTGTTCGGATCAGTTGGATGAATATTTATGTTGTAATTATCATAAACAGCAATCTGTGGGTATTATAATAAGACTTGGCAGGAGTGCAACGTGTGGACATAAGTGAGTGCTGACTTTTGTGTCTGTTGCTTATAGTATGTGTAACAAACATAGTGTAGTGTGCCAGGACACGAGGAGACACTCAGGTGACCGTGAGCACACTACATTGTGTGCACTCTCACACAGGCCGCTGTTGTGATTGTAGCTCATTGATCAGTCTGTCTGGCAGAGCATTGTGGCTGAGACAACAATGCGGTTAGCTGTCATGCACACAACTGGACCATGAACACACACACAATGCACATCCATCACTCAGCCGCACATTATTAAAAGCCGCCATTGTTAACTAATTAGTTTAGACAATAACACTAGAATCACATACAAAACAAACACTGCCACTGTTTCATTTACATAATATTATGTATTAAGCAACTCAGAATTTAGTGATGGAGTAACTGAAACATGTATCAACTGTACACAGGAACTGGCAGCAGGTTGGTAACCAGGTGCCCAGGTTGTACTGGACAGAGTGAACATGTGTCATCATTTTGTGGAAAGTTGTTGAGTACTGGAGCACACTCCCGCATGCTATCTTTTAATGTATTTCTTGGTCATATCAGCGTCATACAAGGAAGGAGAGATAGCCAGTGATTAGATCAGCTTTCATTTGATTAAGTGCCAGCCATTATCATTCAGCTTATCAAGTATTGAGACATCTTCATGGAATTAGCAGTTGGTCATATCAAGCAAAGAGGAAATTAAAGAAACCGAGTTAACCTAACTTGGTTCATACACTCAGATACCTACAGGCACTTGACTATATGTATAAAGATAATGACAATGTAGTTAGATGAAGCTTCCGCTAAGCTCAGTAAGCAGTACTCTTGTACACTTTTATGGTATGGACTCCTAGAGCCTGCAGCACTGCCAAGTGCCCAGCTTGTCCAGTGTTGAAAAGTTTAGTTGTTCAGTGTCTGTAACACTAAACTGCTGGTACTGCTGCTGTGAGCTATGAGCCAAACTAGTGTTTTATCAGTCACATAATCAGTGTTATGTGACAGCAGACCTCATTACTGCTCTCTCTGATAATACAACATATTGACTAAATGAATCGCAAGCTTGTGTAATTATATTGATAACCTAATCAGTGTGTACTCGGAGAACTCGAAAAACAAAATCATTGCATACTACACTTGATAATAGTATTTTTCCAAAAAATATAAAAATTAAGTGATTTACCTACATTAAGTTCAAATAATAACAATAGCAGTATACGCTATGCTATTCTTATTATTACAAATTATGTTTATCTTTCCTGTACATTCAGTACTTGTGTGCAAGTGGCACAGGACAGTCACATCCAGATTGTGACTGTGGAGTCTGCTGTCTACATCTGTGCTGCGTTTTACATGCACTGTTGCATTGCTGTGTGTGTGTGTTCCAGATGTGTTGTGTGTAACAGTGTGAAGTGCAATATTTGTGAAAATGTTAACATATGCATATCTTAAATGTGCTGAAACAACATTCCCATATTAATGAACGTGTGACATTTGGACCGCGCGCGACCACCTCGCGTCACCTGCGACCACTGGCGAGTGGCGAGTGTAGCGAGTGCCAGACAATCAGTTTCACCAACAATATCATTTACTTCAATATTCAAATACGAAGTAACCAACATGATTTAAACAATTAATTAACCTAATCAAATTGTTTAGTTAGCAATTGTTTTTGTAGACACATAATGAGGCTGAGGACGGCTGTTCATTGCCTAATAAGGTATGATTCATTATGTATTGTTCACTAATCTGAATGTCACAGCTGTACAGTTGTACACACAGGACAGAAGACCGTTACTCATTATAGTTACTTAACATTAGATACACCTGTGTGCAGACAAATACATAGGTGTTTGATTAGTGTTGGTGAAGGTTCTGTTTGAAGGGCGCGGGACTTGCACCTCGTATCGATGTCAGAGTCACGCTTCGGTCTCCACACTGGGCCGGCCGGCACCTACCTCCCTCGTCGTCAAGCGCGGCGGTGGCGACACAGCGGTCAACACGTATGCACTCAAACTTCAGGGATATCTACTAAAACCCCGACCGCGGGCGAATAAATAAAACATATTGAACCTGGTATAATAACGACGATAACCTTAGCTTGTGATAAAGAGGCCGGGACAGGGCAACTGTTCCCGAGAGCAGAGCCTCCTGCGGCCACCACGCCCCCAGTTAGCTACGGGCACGCCTCGGCGCCGCTACTTGGTGAACATTGAGTCTTAGAAAATGTTTTCCCTCCATCACGTCCATTGCTGTGATTGGTTGAATAAATTAGTTTGACAGTCTCGCTCTCCGCTTATCTCGATGTGCCCTTCATTGGTGTACGTTACCCCAGCAAGAAAGTATCTCCTAGAGTTATATGAGTAGATCGTATAGTTGGTGCCTTATCTGCTGTAAATGTGCCCCCACTTAAAAAATGTGTGCCCCCTGTCGTTTTGGAAAAAAAACGGAAAAACGATTCTTGCTAGGGTAACGTTTTTCTAGCAGGAAAATTCTAAACGAATGATCGGAAAGAGATAAATTGTGCATGGCCAGAGAGCTTATATGTGTGCCAAAATGTGCCCCCAAAAATAAAATCTGTGCCCCTTCAGATTTTCGAGATATTGCATTTCCTGCTGGAGTAACGTTTTGATGAATCGTATATCTCTAAAACCATTGCATGTGCCCCTGTAGAATAAACATACACGAGTAGCTCTTAATGTGTGCCCCTATGTGCCCCAATTTAGATTTACGAAAATATTTATAGTTTTCAAGTTATCGCGGTTTTATGAAAACCCGAAAAAACATCGCAGCGCTTAAATGAGAGAAGGTATAAGTTCGCTGAAAACTGTATTCGGTCCTTCTTGACGCTAATAATAACCATACAAAGTTTCAAAACTGTCCATGCATGCGTTTTTGAATAATCTTGCTAAAAGTCAAAACGATGGTGTCATAACTTTGAAGGCAAAATACAAGGAACTGGGTCAATCCCAGATGTGTCGGTGTAAATCAAAATAGTGTGCCCTTAGTCAAAAATATATGGTGAAAATATTGAGCTTGGAATGTTTCGCATTAAGTAAATATAAACAAAAAACCAAAATATGTAAAAACGGCTGGTTATCCGACCAAATTCCAATGACTACTAAAAAGCGACGGTTTCATACATATCGATGACCTTCTTTACTTTACACACGTGTTGTTGTGCCTGAGTACACTGAAGTAGAAAAGTAATAAGAAATAAAATAAAGTTGTCATTGAATTATATTCTACTAGCTGTTTCTATGACCTTACACATGATTAAGTACATTATAAATAGTAGCCTAAGTGCTATTCCAAGGTAAGCTATCTTCTCCATTCTAAATTTCATTAAAATACATCCAGTAATTTGCCAAGTCTTTGACCCAAAATTGATTGGTCCCGATGTTTAAAAAAAATATACCTAGTTCATGAAATGGGTGATGCTACTAATAAAAAGAGGTAACTCTTTTTTGTATATAAATAAAAAAGCCCATATTTGTATACGGAATTATATATATATATTTATTGATAAGCCGCAGGTTAAAGTAAGATTTTCAACATTATGTAGTTACAGAATTATAATAATCATCAAAATCACCAATACAACCCTCCAAGTTCATAAAGGCGAAGGAACAAAAAAAAAACAGAAAAAGTCATTCCTAAAGCTTTATAAACTTAGAGCGTTGTATTGATGATTTTGAGGATTATAATTCTGTAACTACATATGTCTTACAGCCGCGAATAATATTTTAATCAACATACAACCTAGCACTGGCCTGCAAATTGCAAAAAACGTAAGAAAATTTGAGTTTCGCGGTTTGGTTGGAGCATTCACCTTAACCAAATAAATTTTGGTACCTACAGTTTTGAGAGTTGTATTTAGTGTATACCTATAGACATAGTCAACCGCACAATGATCTGTGTTGCAACGTGTTTCCATTTTGTATGTCGTATTATGTACCTATGAGGGATTTATAATTATTAACCAACGATTATATTAAAGCTGATTATGTAGTGTCACATAATTTTGATTTGATGGCGTTTTAGATATTTATGTGTCATTCCACAGTCAGGTGATGAAATAAATGTTGTTACGTTTATGGGATAAATATGTTTATTTATAGCCAATTATCAGCAGATGATTTGTGCACATTCGATGTTTTCTGTTATATCTTTATGCGGTTTACTATACTAACACACTTTATCTGAATCTATGTATAAGCAAATTACTCGTAAAAAAATTATTTATCTGTGATTTCAAATTTAATAAATTTTTTACACAATATTATACTTAATACTGATCTGTGATTTTTTGTGATGCGAATTTACTAATTATATGTTAGACTTAGATGAAAAACTGATCTGTAATTTAAATGACTACACAACGTGCAAATAATTTCTAATATTTATAGGTAGGAAATTTGATCTGTGATTTGATGCAATAATTACTTTAAGAATTAAAATTAAGGGAATAAAAATAATAATTTCCACATCAACAAGCTGTTTCATTAATATAGTCACAAGGTGCATTTAATATATTTTTTAATTAGCCCCTAAAACTTTTGAATGCGACTGTACGGACAACAGCTTAGGTATAATACGTCCAATAAAGAAGGTCATTGATATGTATGAAACCGTCGCTTTTTAGTAGTCATTGGAATTTGGTCGGATAACCAGCCGTTTTTACATATTTTGGTTTTTTGTTTATATTTACTTAATGCGAAACATTCCAAGCTCAATATTTTCACCATATATTTTTGACTAAGGGCACACTATTTTGATTTACACCGACACATCTGGGATTGACCCAGTTCCTTGTATTTTGCCTTCAAAGTTATGACACCATCGTTTTGACTTTTAGCAAGATTATTCAAAAACGCATGCATGGACAGTTTTGAAACTTTGTATGGTTATTATTAGCGTCAAGAAGGACCGAATACAGTTTTCAGCGAACCTTCTCTCATTTAAGCGCTGCGATGTTTTTTCGGGTTTTCATAAAACCGCGATAACTTGAAAACTATAAATATTTTCGTAAATCTAAATTGGGGCACATAGGGGCACACATTAAGAGCTACTCGTGTATGTTTATTCTACAGGGGCACATGCAATGGTTTTAGAGATATACGATTCATCAAAACGTTACTCCAGCAGGAAATGCAATATCTCGAAAATCTGAAGGGGCACAGATTTTATTTTTGGGGGCACATTTTGGCACACATATAAGCTCTCTGGCCATGCACAATTTATCTCTTTCCGATCATTCGTTTAGAATTTTCCTGCTAGAAAAACGTTACCCCAGCAAGAATCGTTTTTCCGTTTTTTTTCCAAAACGACATGGGGCACACATTTTTTAGGTGGGGGCACATTTACAGCAGATAAGGCACCAACTATACGATCTACTCATATAACTCTAGGAGATACTTTCTTGCTGGGGTAACGTACACCCTTCATTGCCATACGGAACAGCTGAGTAGCTGCTGTTTCCAAAAATCAAAATATTATATTTTACATAGCCCTACATGGGCACTTATAAAACGTCGACAAAAGGTGCACGGTTCGGGTTGGTCGTTTCCTATGGAGAAGGACCGGCATGTAACTCCATGGTTACTCTTTTAAAATCATTTGGTTTTAAAATATTGGAATGTTACAGCGTTATAGTAATTAAGTATGGGAGGACAGCGTAGGCCCGACAATAAGTCGTTCATCATCATCATCAGCCTGTACTCGTCCACTGCTGGACATAGTCCTCTCCCATGAAACGCCACTGAGCACGAACCTCGGCCACTCTCATCCAGCTATTGCCAGCCGCCTTGCGAAGATCATCGCTACACCGAGTCTGAGGACGTCCTACGCTACGTTTACCGATCCGTGGTCTCCACTCAAGAACTCGTCTACCCCAACGGTTATCGGTTCTTCGGGTTATATGGCCGGCCCATTGCCACTTCAGCGTGCTAATGCGGTGGGCTATGTCGATAACCTTGGTTCTCTGTCGGATCACCTCGTTACGAACTCGATCTTTCAGAGAAACCCCGAGCATAGCCCTTTCCATAGCACGTTGAGCGACTTTTTTGTGGACCAACCCTACCGTGAGTGTCCACGTTTCGGCACCGTACGACATGACGGGTAGGACGCACTGATTATTTACCTAACTGCATAGTTTGCCCCAGGTAAACATACTCCTTAACAACCTCGAGAATACTGCTTTGAACTGCAATTGGTTCCGGACTGACATGTTCATTGAACATAACCTTGGTTTTATCCAGATTCATCCGGAGACCAATGCTTTGAGAAGAATCAGCTAGGCCATTTAGCATATGTTGCAAATCTTGCAGCGTTTCCGCCACGATGACGATATCTTCTGAAAATCGTAAGTGTGAGAGGTACTGGCCGTTTATATTAATGCCGCGCCCCTTCCTGTCCAGCG
This sequence comes from Cerastis leucographa, assembly GCA_963082945.1. NCBI lineage: Eukaryota > Metazoa > Arthropoda > Insecta > Lepidoptera > Noctuidae > Cerastis > Cerastis leucographa. The sequence goes on along the minus strand of OY720369.1, from coordinate 190,017 downwards.
GCTTGAATATATCCTCCAATGCATTTGTGAACAGTTTGGGGGATATATCGTCCCCTTGTCTCACACCCGATGCAAGGGAATAGGTTTAGACTGCCGGTTCTGGACTTGGACGGCCGTAGTAGCGGCGTTGTAAAGACCTCTCAGCACTTGCATGTATCGCCAATCGACTTGGCATCGCTGCAGAGATTCCAGAACCGACCAGATTTCGATCGAGTCAAAAGCCTTTAATAAGTCGTTGCTTACTACAAAAGGTACAAAAAGATTTTAAAAAAATACGAATTTACAAAGCCTACAATGTCCACACATTCACAAAAATTAAGTAAATAAAAAAAATACTATACAAAATTAAAATTAAAACATTATAAGAAGACTGAATTTAACAATTGACACAAATGTTGTCATCAGTGCTGTAACTATTCTGAACAATGAATGAACGATGCAATGTTTTGAAAACTATTGTAAAACATTTGAATCGTTTAACACTACCTACTACACTCTATACGTAGTCGTACAGAGACACCCGTCAGTGTCATCGTACGATATCGAACAGGTTTTCCTTGTACAGTTGAGGGATTTGTGGACAAGTGTTATGTAACATTTGACCTCTGACTCTAACGCGCTTCTGTAGTGGTACGTGCCCTGTATAGACACACGCATGTTTATGTGTGTGTCTACCGATCTTGATCATGAACTAATGATCCGCGGATCATAGGAAGTTGTTAGCAGTGGAGCCCTTCGTGAGATCATCGGTGTGTTAATCAGTGCGCCGTGCACGTGCGCATACTTAGCTTTTTCTCTAAGGTGGCAGGTTGTACCACGAACACAGGCCATTATAAAAAAAAAACAAGGTCTAAATTTGTGAACTGCTTAGAATTAAATGTAGTATTTTCGTAAGTTCTGCAGAAGATAAACTCAGACATTTTAGACACTGTATTGCAGGCGTAGCATAGCAACGGCGTCAGGGCACTGGACTGTGATCACTAGAACAGGCACGTCGCCGGAGAGCTCGCGCAAGGTCTCCGGCGTGCGGCAGCGTCAGCCCGTCACCTGCGGAGCGGGAGACGCTGACTCACTGCTTCAGTCGACAGCAGTCGCGCACGTGCTGCCATCACCTGTGGACGGGTGGACGGGTACACACTGTACTGTGTACTAAGTGTTGTGATGTGCGCGTGTCGTCTCGCAAGTGCTGACATGTTCTACATCTACATCACACAGGATGGATAAAAAAATGTACGTAACGCACACTCTTCGTCTGACTGTTGGTATAGCTTCTTCTTTGGCATTGAATTTGTCTCTGTGTCAATCTGCCCGTTAAAATATTGCATTTTAATAAATATTAACTCTTGAGCAACGCTCAGAAGTCGCTCATGTAATTTGCATGTTTTGTTTATTGATATTTTGCATAGCATCGAGTATGTAGCCGACTAGTCGTGCACTGTGCACTCGCCCTCGCCTAGCCTGTAGCGACTTTGCGAGCGGGTTCAGTGTTTCGGAACCAATTGGTGTGTGATTCACGAATATCCGCGATGGATCGGCGCGGCTGCGAGTGACCGTCACTCGTCGCGCCGCTGTGTGCTCCTGCACCGTAGGCTGCAAGGCGATGCACTTGGCTCCTTGTGGTTCCGTGAAGTGCGCGCGATCTAAAGACAGTACAGATTCACTTGTACTGAGTGTGACCTCACCGCCGCGACAATGCCTTGTACTCATGTTTTGTTTTTTCGTGAGATCCCCACGACGTCGATATCAATGGTGTCGATCATTATTTTTTACGTTTCGATGCTCCAATGATTCGCAGTGATGTGTGTTTAGGCATTATATATACTAGCTGTTGCCCACCACCTTCGTCCGCGTGAAATTATTATAGAATCATATGAATTACTTACTACCTAATCCTTTTTTTTTTAAATAAAGTAGCCTAAGTTACACTCTCCCTAGAACATCAGCTATCTGAATAGGAATCAGAAAAAAGATTACGGTTCCATGCGAAAAAATTAAAACCCATGAAATGGTTAACAAAATCCGATTCAAAGAGGTAAGTAATAATTCTATAAGAATTTCACGCGGACGAAGGCCGCGGGCATCAGCTAGTGACAATAAGTACATAATATTATAAGCTAAGACAATAATTGAAGACTGTCCCAGGACTCCCTGTAAAAGGTGAGCGTGGGGTAGTGAACTAGTGAGTGTCGTTAGTGTATGAGAAGTTACAATTTTGAAGTTAGAGTAGGCTAGGCATACGTTGTTACAATATAAGTGGACCCAAAATACTGCCTTGAGGGACTCCGCAATTCACTGAAATCTCTCCGCCTACAGTATCGCCTGTCCTTAGCCTTTGAGCACGATAAGCTAGGCATAAGGCAAATTTTAGATAAGAGCAATTCCGGTTTAATTTTAATTGGTCCCGCGCTTATCCAGGAGTTTGACAGAAGAGAGCAGCATACAAGACTGTGCTCTGACGCTCTCACTCGACACGCGGACAATCAGATTCCGATCTGTGGAATTACTGATGACGGTGTTACCATTGAAGAGAGGCCTAGTAGTTTGCTGCCTGCACTGACACGTCTGACTATCAATGTAGCGGGGAGTTACTACTGGAGATCCTCCGACCCGAAGGAGCCAACTCTCAGGTGGGATACAGCTAGACTGAGACCGTGAGGCGGTCACAGGTCGCGGAGGGGGCTGGAGGCAGCGGGGGGCGACCTTGTGTGCGCGGGGTGAACCACCGCGCCGCGGCGACGCGACGCGCCGCATTCCCGCGCGCTGCCACTGCGCTCCGGTACGAGCCTGACACAGCTGATGTACCGTCACACAGACACCTATGCTGTCTCTGTCTCTGTCTAATAACTACACGCCCACTGTGTGAACAAAACACAATAAACATTCTTGAAGCTTTCATAGTGGTTGAAACACTAGCACGATACTCGTATACCTTCTTAGTCTACTGGTCGCTACAGTATTTTTCGCGTTAACTCACTAATAAAAGCTAATTGAACTAACCCATTAGAATGAAGCAAACGGCACGGTCGGCGGCCGGGTGGCCACTGGCCGGCGCATTCGTCTCACTTGTATCGATACTTCGAGAGCTAAGTTACACACAATGCACAATGAGAGGTCGTAGACGACGTGCCCCATCGCAGTCACACTATACTCCACAAAAACTTGCAAACGTCAAGCTTGAGTCATCACTCTGTCAATTATCTGCTTAGATCGGAAGAAGTAGAGTTTATTTGCCTTAACTTCAAGGAAGTAACTATCATGTGGGTAATACTATAATATTTTTATTTTCCGAAACAAAACTGTTGAATAATAGGGAGAGATTATCCACGTGTTACTTATTTTCTTGAAGTAAAGGCAAATAAACTGTACCTACTCCGATCTCTGGTCATCAGCGAGCATGCTGCCTGCACCCGAGCAACTCGTTCTGCGCCGAGTACTATAACTGCAACATTACAGACAAACAAGTGAATAGCAAAACCCGAGCTCACTCGCAATCGAGATCACCCGACGATGCATCGGGTGATATCACCATAATTCTTCGCACTATTGAACTCATTATGCTCCCCCCATATCTATCCAGGTAATCTTTTAGTGCGGCACCTCGAACCAGCAACCGCAGTGCGCGTCCAGGTCATCTCGCCACCTCTTTCTGGGATAGCCACGGCGCCGCGGCTACATCCGTCCTCATGCACCCGTTGCTTGGAGACCTTTGCCCATCGGTCTTTGTGCTTTACGTGACCCGCAATTCTCTTTGGGCCTAGCAGCCTTTCCACCTACCTACGTCAATAATTCATTTTACACCATTATGCTGCGCTCCATAGCTCTTTGGCACACTCCAAGGCGGAACTTTTGCGACTCGGTGAGCGACCAGGTCTGAGCACCGTAGATTAGGTAGGACGGGCAGGATACACATGTCGATGAGTTTTCGCTTCAGGGATATCGGCAGATCTCCCTTCATTAGCGTCCTCATGGACAAATAAGTAGCTTTTCCAGGCGTTGTCGATACGGCGACGAATCTCCTTTTCGAAAGAAACTAACTGGGCCACGTGGATGTAATCATCGACATAGTGTATTTCTTGCCCGACCTTGCTGCCGACCTCGACCCTAAATTTAGTGCTATTATAGTCATCACCGATTTTCCTTATTACTGGTCCGATTTAGTGATTTATTTGGTAGAGGAAGTTCGCGCGCTAGTCCCATATAAATTGGATGTACCTATTTCATGAGTTATCCTTTATAATTTGCATTTTTCTGCTTCGTCTTTGTGGATGATGTACTAATATTTTTTAGTTACAATGTTAAATGGACAGATTGATCTGTGATCGGAGCTGTGTTTAATTCTGTTGATAACACTAACGTTTTGATTATTTGTTTGTCTGATAAAATGGACTCGATTTCATTATGAGATGTGATTTGAGACCACTAGGACCATTCCTAGAGTTCCTTTTACTACGAAAGTGAGCTAAGGAAGGATTTCTGAAGTTCACCCCCTGAACGGTTTAAATTGGGGGTGAGATTTATTATTGGTCTAGTAACTTCAAATAATATTGCACTGTGCCCGGTGTAGTGTGCGCGCATTTGGAGTGTGCGTTGGTGTGCGGGCGCAAGTTCATTGCCGCGCTTATCCTGCGCCGGCGCCGGGACTTGGCACTTGGCACTGATACGGCGGCGGCAGGTGAGCGCGACCTGCACACGCCCCCAGCCCTGACTCTTATCTGTGCCGGTGAATGTCCAGGAATCAAGATCGATGCTGTCTCCTAAGTACGTCACATAAGAGCACTAATTGTTAATCGGCCACTCCTGAAATTATGTCGTCGCAATATCAACATCGCTAAGTCGCGCGGCTCACACTCACACAAACACTTGCTGAACTAGGTGCGATGTCGAGCTCGCCAGCTGTCCGGCACTGTAGTCTTTTGTTTGTCATGATAGCTGTAGCACCGCTGCACCGTGCACCGGTATGAAACGAGTATGTTTAACGACTAGTTCGTTGTGTTGTATCATTGTATGAGTTGCGAGTACCTGTTCGGCAGGTTCATGTTGTGTGCGAACATAAACAACGGCGCAGACAATTTACGTAAATAAATTGATTGCACTGCCTGTCATGTAACATGTAGCACAGCTCATTGTCGGGCGGTGGGAATCGCGTTGACATGCAATACATGTAGTCGCTAGTGCACGAGTGGAACGGAAATACTTAGTACTCATCATTATGGAACACTAGGACAACTAGCATGCCCAGTCAATTATGTACCTACTTCATGTGACGAGTGTAATGTGTGGGTAGCAGAAACTCTTACAGAGTCATTGTCAACAGTAAGCATCACACGAACTAATTAGCAGAATGACTTGTTGTCATGTCGCCCGCCATTCGAACGATATAAGGAGATGCCAATATCCCCAGTTAGCATCTGTCGACACTTTCTAGACCGGCCGACCGCCGCCGCTGCGGACAACATTGCGAAATGATAGTAAATATTGCACCGAGAGTGTTGGTGCAACGCGACCTTCACGACGGCGAACACTGCTCCTCACTTAGTGCTCCGCTAACAAACAGCGCTCAGCTGCCAGACAAACTGATCAAGTGATCACGTATCGTAGCAATAGCCTTTACTTCAAGCTAATGACGCGTTTTCGTTGTGTGCATCCGGTCAAATGTCGACGCTGACTCACCTTCACCTCTGTGTTGCCTCTCCAAGTATTTTTATTTTATTCGATCAAAATCAAAATATATTATTTTACATAAGTAGACCTACTTGGGCACTTATAAAACGTCGATAAAAGGTGGACGTACCAGGTAAGCCGCATGAGCAGAAGTAACTAGAGCCAAACTTCTTTATCTTCAACTAGCGGATATTTTTAATTTCGTAATATCTTTTGAATGGAATGTCCGATTTCAATAATTCAAAAAGTAATTAACAGGGTTTGAAACTGTCTTGAATACGATATAGTTTATTTGGATAAGAATTAATACAAAAGTATGGATAACATGGTCTGATTTCGATCAGCAACTCTATCAACTTTTAAAATGTAAAAAAGTAGTTATAGTGACATAACTACAATAGTTGGAGATATGGTCTCGCGAAGTTTTTTGTTGATATTGATATGTTCTATAATATTGTAGAACATTTTTTTGTTCTATCATCAATACTTTCCGCAGCGCATGCGATGAAAGACATTTTATGGCTATTTTTTTTAAACCTTGGGTTGGTTTTAGTAGTGATTTCTAAGGATCTCTATTTTTTTCTAGTAATAAATATAGCATATGTTACTGAGTGATAATGTAGCTTTCTAACGGTAAAAGAATTTTGAAATCGGTCCAGTAGTTAACCGGTGGCCGGCACCGTAACCAAAACATAACAACACCGCTTGGTGGCGGAAATAGATACGGTTGCCCAGAGATGGCTCCTTAAAAAAATCACCTTTCGGAAGTCTGTCACTTTTTTGCGGCCAATCTCCACAGATATCAGACGAGTACGCAGCCTATGCGCAAACATAGGTGAACTCTCTGTTCCTTTAATGAGAGTAAAGGAACAGAGAGTTCGATACAACCGGGCAGAGAGCATGCGCAGGATCAACGGCTGAACGTGCGCACCGAGGCAGTAGGATATCACACAGACAATTACACTCGGTGCCTTCATCTAGCCACTCGTCTCTGAGGCTAAGCTCCTACCTGCTCGCTCCACTGGAGCGTGGCACGTGCTGGTCCTTGTGGGGTGATGTGGCTGGCACGCCTCTGTGTCGTCACCGCAGTGCTGAGACGAGCACACGACGCGGCGCGCGGTCACGACCTCCGCGGTGAGCGCTCATTACCGCGTTACATGCGTCGTGACGAGGGCAGGGCCGCGGACCGCGCTGTGCTGCGAACTTGCGCAACACACGGAACTGTCTAATGAAGCGAGTACGTGTCGATGTCTGCGAGACCTTCACTAGACGTTTACCTAACAACTTAGTGATGGCGTTACATCACGAACTCATCATTGTTATCAGCGGCCGCTTCCCTCGCGTGCCTACTGATGGAAAAGCTGCTTGATTGCTGTTTGTATTCACTTGTAATTGTCGTCGTGGATGGCCGCAATCTCGGCTGCGTGTTAATCGTGTGCACTTGTACAAGCTGCCGCACGCTCTCCGCGTGGGCTAGCACGTACGTAACCGCGCTAGAGGTCAGGCTCAGTCCCGGGTGGTCGCCGATGCGCTTTGGTGACAGAAGCGACAACCCGGCACTGATGACAGATGACACAGATGACTGAGTCATCATCACGAGTGTAAAGCTGGGGCCAGTTCGCGAGACGGGTCTCGTGCTGCATGTGCATTCTGAACATTTCGTGAGTGCGTTTGCGCACGTGAATACTACTGCCACACGTCGTGAGCTCGCCAGTCGTGTCGTGACTGCTCACTTGGCTCAGTGGATGTGGCCGTAGTGTGCGCACATTCCTTATACGCTCCCAATTGTACCTATAGACGCACTGCAAGTTACCATCCCTACCTTATTGCTATTCCACCAATCCGCACTAAGCGTTTTCAAACGTCTTTCTTAATGCGCACAGCAAAGGAGTAGAACTCTCTGCCTGCGTCTATGTTTTCGATCGCTTACGAGTACAACCCTAATCTCTTCATAGTTAGAGTGAACAGGCTTCTTCTGGGTAAACTCTTACAGTCGTCGACTTTGTGATTTATCATTTATCAGATCGACTTACGAGCAGTAAGCTGTGTGTGGGTTCGATTTCGAACCTAGGCAATACTTTGTGTAATTTATTTCATCACCGCTGCTCTCAAAACGGTGAAGGAAAACATCGTGAGGAAATTGGCATGGTCTAGAACTTGGCTTAATCGTGCGCGTGTCGTTGCAGGTGTGTGGCGGGTCGCGGCGGTGAGCGCGCCCTCATGCTGGGCCCCGTGCGGCGCTCGCACTGCGCCGCGCTCGCTGCCCTCGCCGCGCTGCTGCTGCTGCTGCTGGCGCGCCTGCCTCCCGCGCCGCGCCCGCTGCGTCCCGCGCCGCTGCGCCCCGCGCCACCCGCCGCGCCGCCCGCCGCGCCGCCCTCCACGCCCGCGCCCGCCGCCAACCGCACCGCGCCGCCCGCCGCCGCGTCCACCGCGCCGCCCGCCACGCCGCGCCGCGAGCCGGGCGTGGTGCTGGTGCGCGACGTGTACGAGGCGGGCCACTCGCGGCCGCACCCCGAGCTGTGCCCGGCGCTGGGCGCGCGCCTGCGCCTGCTGGTGCTGGTGTCGTCGGCGCCCAGCCACGCAGCGGCGCGCGAGGCCGTGCGGCTGACGTGGGGGCACTACGCGGCGCGCGCCGACGTGGCCGTGGCCTTCGTGCTGGGCGCGCCGCCGGCCTCGCTGCGCGCCGCAATCGACGCGGAGGACGCGCTGTACGGCGACGTGATCGAGGGCCGCTCGCGCGACTCGTACTCCAACCTGACGCTGAAGACGCTGTCGATGCTGGAGTGGGCGGACACGTACTGCCCGCGCGCGCCGCGGCTGCTCAAGACGGACGACGACATGTTCATCAACATTCCGCGCTTGCTGCACTTCGCGGCCGCGCCGACCCGAGTCAACGCCACGCGCACTATCTGGGGCAAGGTGCGCTACCATTGCTTATTCATACATCTCCCTCTTGAAAGAATACTCTAATAGGTCTTAAACCTCAAACCTGGGGCCTACCATGACGTCTTAAAGCAGTATTGTTTTAATCTTATTCCAGAGTTGGAAAGAAATGGCGCTAGACGTCACCTATAGCTCCGTCTTTTTCCCATGCCGGAATGACATTAAAACAATCCTGCTTTAAGACGTCTGGTAGGGCGTCAGATCCTTTTTAGTTTCTCCTACCGATATTATTCAAGGTGTTGTTTTGTATCCTCGTCAAAATTCAGGAGGTTGTTACAAAAGACATAATCAATTTAAATTACGGAACTAATTAATTATTAATAACCGCATACTTTTGGTTGTTTAAGTTTCTCAGTATATCAGAAAACCCCCTTAACGTGGTTTAGGGATAAGAAATTGAAATAACGTTTGAAATTGTTTGTATGTGTGAAAGCGCGGTTATAGGGCGAGGATCAGACGGATCGCGTTTAAAACACCTGTGGTTCACACTTACCGATTTCGGTAAATAAGAAAAAAAAATGACCTACCCATTTTATTATTCGAGAGGAGAGGTAGATGGCGCTGTTCGTCACGAAAACATTGAGCTCCGTTATTATTGGCAATAAAAATCTAAAATACTGTTAAATTTTAATAAATTTATAATACGCGTCATTTATATAGTGTAAATAAACAGTGAAAGTGTTATCTAAACGTAACTGTTATGCAAAAAAAAGTAATTACGTGAACAATTCCTGAGCGTAATCTGAGGTAAACACAGTGTAAATATTGTGTGTAAAGTGACTAAAACGTTCATAACAATTAATGCCCAGTTCCTATATTCAACGGATCGTCATTGTATAACATCTACCACCCGTTTCCAACTTACTGATAACGAGGCGTAACTTGGTGTTCCACAAAGTTTTTATCCAGCCTACCAGCTACGAACAGTCGTCGGTTACTAGTTAACCGATAGTCCTCAATGCTCCTCTTTGCGTTTCGTTATTACAAAATATATGTAATGGGTAGTTCAGAAACTACGACTTCATCAGAAACATTATGAGATATTTATATACTAAATAATGTTAACTTTACTTATACTCCGGTTTTTAAGCTAAGAAAAACAAATTGATTTTTACAACTTACATTTTAAACATAATTGCTATTGTTGCTAAAGTGCGAACAAAACGCTATATATGACGCCGAGTCTACCGCACGCCCCGCCCGCGCAAAGCTCAAAGCTGTCAAAGTGTCAATGTGTCAATTTCAGAGCGTCGGCTTCGTTTCGTTTAATTTCATTTTTGTTCTTCCTAATTCTATTAATTATAGGTATAATCTTTAAATCAAAACTAGTAATCACAAAAAATGGATACTACACCAGTAAGTAATCTTGTTCTTGTTATCTTTTAATTAAGACATGGCGAAATTGTAGTGAATATTGTATATATAATGTGTGATTTGTTTTACCTATTTACAGAAGAGCAAAAAGCCTATGACGAGAGATGAAGTCTCTTATTTTGTGGAGATAATCCAAAATTGTCCTATTTTAACAAGTAAGGAAACAAACGCCTCATCAAACAAGTTAAAAGACGGAAGCGTGGGTCTCCTTGGCAGCTGTGTTCAACGCAAAATGTGGAGGTTTCCCAAAACAAAAGGAGCAACTTAAACTTAAATGGGACAATTTAAAAAAGGCAGCCAGGAAGAGAACGCAACAAATTCGCATTAATAGGTTGAAGGTGGAGTAGTTAATATTCGTAGCAAGTTTCAGTACCTAGCATTCTATGCAGGTTCCTACTCTAGGCAAAGGAATACACATTAATCCAATGCCTACATCTTAATAACTGATTATTTGTATGTAATACATAATCCTTACAGTCATGTACTTATTGATGCATGAAGTGGTACTTACAACTTTGTAAATACATTCAAGGGAAATTCGCAATATTGTCTAATTAAATGCAAGTGTAAGATATATTTTGGAGTAGAATTCATCATAAATTCAATTATTATATTGCAGACTGGTGGCGGAAAAGCAGATTTCATTCCAACGGATGAAATCCTTGATAAAGTGGCAAGTTTGATGGGGTCTACCTGCATGGGTTTTGAGGTTCCCTTTGGTGGTGATGGGTCCGGTGGTGGTAGTGTGCTTGTCGAGTTGGAGGTGGGCACTGATTTAGAACAGATTAGTGACAATAGTGCAACAGTGCAAATGCCCATGGAAGATTTCCTTCCACATACAAATGAAGGTATTATTATGATGTCTAATTACATCAACTTTTGTATATTGTAATCCATCCATCTAAAATTTGGATTATTCCACTGCGCTACACATACATATGTGTTAAAAAGTAAAGTGGTATAGCGGAGATTGATTAGTAGCTCTTATTACATAATTTAATTTTTCAGTTAAAAGGAGAAAATTAAATATGTTGACACCAGAAAAAGGGGTTGTAGAGGGAAACAATCCAGGAGGACGATTTTTATATGGAATGCCTACAATGTCAAAAACTCTTCAAAACAAGGGTACTTATTTATATTTTATCACTTATACTTTGTCTTTCTCTAATGTTTTATACCAAGGACAGCTATTATAGTAGGTGTAAAGTATTAACACAAATATTTTTGAATTACAGCCAAAAAGAAAAAAGTTGAAGATGGACGCCTGGAAAAAAATTTTGCTATAGCAGAATATTTTAAAAAGAAGACAGAAAAATTAGATTTAGAGATAAGATTGTTAAAGTTAGCTAATAAGGAAAATCTTACTGATATTTAGGTTTTAGATGTAAGTATACAATTTGTAATTTGATAAATTAAGTAGGTATGTAAGAAAAATAAATGACAAATAAAACAATTAGTAATCCACATTTATATTATTTTATTTTAAAAACATGATTTAGGAATATAAAAATTCTATTATGTCTCACGAGAGTTTGTACACTTTTATTTCATTAATTGAAGACACTATTTTGGCTTCTTTTTAATTTTTATGATCTTGTGTCACAAAAATACTTGTAAAGATGATTGTAATATTTCTTACACCAAACTGAAAATAATGAAAAGAAATCTTTTAAGTAAGTACACATGACTTGTTAGATCTCTGCCTCTGAGTAATTTTATTTTATTATCTACAAACCTAAGCAATCATGCTTGCACATTTGCACCATTCAGGGACTACTATTTAGGGATTAGATCAAGGGCCCCTTTATACATAAGTGTCAAACCCCTAAACTGAATAAACACCTCAAAATGTTAATCAATCACACAAACTATAAGTATAAAAACATGCATAACTCACTTATTAAAATACTCTGTTATCAATGTTTCTCTTATTGTTTGGTTATTTGCCTCATTATTGTTAGGTATAGGCACTGCATCCACATCTGGAATCTCAACCTCTGGTGGAATATCATCTAGGCTTTTTTACATTGTTCCTAGTGCATAGAACCTTAAAGTTAATAATAGCTGGTGTATTGGGGCTACTCCATGATTCCTTAAACAAACAAAGGTTTTTGTTATATAATTCGTTTAAACGTGTCTAGAGTTCAAGGTAGCACTGTTGGAATACAATGTATGCCAAACAATTCTTCGTATTATGTAGGCACCTAACTAATTAGGCACCTGTTGATTTACTAACCTGGCTCCCGTTATTCTTAAATATGGATATATTTCAAGCAGTAACTCTTGAACAGACGGTTTATCAAGTCGAAATCTCAGCTGGAACTCAAAATCATCCAACGTAGTTAAATAGTTCACTCTTTGTTTGTAAACTCTAACACGGTGATTGTTTTCTTCTGAATCAGAGTCACTGGAATCCGAAATTATTTGTAACATCTTTCTGAACTCGACATTTATAATAATTTTAACTTTACACCTGAAAAATACCACACAACATTCGGAAACCGTCCCAAAGCGACCGGTAGCGAAACCAACTACGAACAGTATATTTGACAGTTTGACTGACGTTTGATATTTATATAGGAACACCACAGACCATCGTTTCCATACTTTGCGCTTACGGATCGTTATTGCTAATCCTCCCATCCGTATGTAGCAAGCCAACGGTAAGTTCGCTTACGAAAAGTTTATTATAGGAACGCTTTAGGGTTACGCCTCGTAGATAATTCTACCATCCGTAAGCAAAACGAATCGTTTTTAAAATATAGGAACCGGGCGTAAGTGAATCGATGATCAACTAGTGGTGAACAGCAGTGTGCTAATCAAACTCAAAAATAATTGGTGAATATAAAACTTGAACGTTTTTCACATCGTTATTTTGAAAATCGCAAAGTCATTCTTCAACACTAACAAAGATTTTTAAAAAAGCGACGTCTGTTGTCGAGTAGCTGTAACACTTCGAATAGATAAATCATTAACACCATCTAGACGCGTAATATTGAACTAAAATGTCGACCTCCAAGTTGCACACCAACTCCTCAAGTGAAATCCGTAAGATGTCAGCACTAGTACTATGCTACAAATGCAAAAAACCGGTTGCTGCAAAAAATACAGCTTTGTGTTCTGTTTGTAACAACAGATTTGAGCCCGATTGCGATGGCTACCCCGAACAAACATACCGTTTAATGAGTCAGGAATCTAAGAAGAAATGGCGCTGCAAGAGTTGCATTAAGAAAACAGTTGCTAAAAATACAAATGTGTCTAATGTAACCTTAAGGAACAAAATAATTTATCCAGACAGGCAGTCTTCCCCTGAACGATGCACCGAAAATAAGGGAAAATCGCCCCTTACTTACGACTCACACATTCTCACAGATTATGAAACATCTTATGAGACTGATACATCGCCTAATAAATTAGATAAAGGCTTAGACGGCACAATAATTAACACCTCAATCACAGAAGTACAAGATACGATACATCAACTAACTGAGAAACTGAAGACTACAGAGAACGAACTGGAAAATGTAATATTGGATAATAACAATTTACAAGAACAAGTTAAGAAACTAACTGCTGAAATTAAAATATTAAAATCTCTGTGTTCCTCGTCCGCAATTTTGGAAAATAGCCCAATAAAAACAACTAAAAAGAAAAAGCGTTCACTCTTATTCCAAAATGTGCCCTCTACACCAACCTCGCCTGGACCTACATCAAGCGTTGACTCCCGCAGCAACATAACATATCTGGGTCTACAACAAAAAATAACAGCTTTGCAAGAAGATTTGAAAGATGCAGAACAAGAAATAGCAACGCTCACTAAACAAATACAGGCCCTGAGTGCAACAAAACATGAAAATTGTGCAGCATCAATCTGTACAACATAAACAAACACTACGAAACAACAACAGCATGAATATGGAAAAAGAATTGTGATCTTCGGCGCCCAACGATGCGTAGGTCTAGCGGCAGCTCTTATACAGTCGAGAATAAATACACAATATGAGAAGTACGGAGTTTTCGCTCAAACGATGCCGAATGCAGGCAGCGATGTCATAATGAAAAGTTGTATGAACTTCAACCTACAACCGGACGACAAAGTTGTAATATGTTTGGGTGAAAATGATCATAACATGAAACATGTCCTATTCCAACTAAAATCCATGCTGAAATTATTTTATAAAAATACTATTATTTTACTAAATGTACAAAAAAGTTATTACCTTGACGTTGTGAAATTAAATCAACGCTTAAAAAATATTTGCCATCATTATAAAAATTGTCACTTCACGAACTGCCAATATACCAATTTATCTGATATAAGCAAATCAATAAATTATGAACTAGATTGTGAATACTATAACGCGACATTTTTGAATGCTGCTGAAATAAAAAAACGAGTGGTGAGTAGCAGAACAAGTTTTTAACAAAAAATAAGGAGCCCAAGAAGGGTTTAATCCCCTTTTATTTCAAAAGTTCCGCAAAAAAAGAACTGGAAATTGAAGATACATGCGCTCCCGCTGGGAAAATAAAAAAAGTACCATACCATACTATTTTCCACCATTAAATACATCAAACAATTTTTTCGATTCTAAAAATATATCACTAACAACGTCTTCGTTCCACCACTTTAGGATATTACATCAAACCATTGCAAGCATTCTATCCAAACAAGAACTATTAGATATAACAATACTAGAGATGCGAGATTCATATAATGACCCACATGTAATCTGCCTTTTTGAAACATTTATTAAGAAAGGCCATGAGAGTTACCTTAAGATACCAGATTACATATTAGCTGCCAACTTTTGTAGAGAAAAAAGCCGAGGTGGAACCTGCATCCTAGTTAAAAAGGATCTTATTTTCAATGAATTATCAATGGTTAAAAAGTATGCATCAGTAAACACATTCGAAATTTGTGGCATTGAGTTAACTAACGAAAAGCTATTGATAATATGCATATACAGAACACCCCAGTCCGACCCCAACCTATTTTTAACAAATCTAGATAGACTCTTACATGATATTCTCAAAAAATACAAACCTTCAATACGCATAGTTCTAGCAGGAGACTTTAACATAAACACACTTAAAAAAGGTAAAATCAGTAATGAATTCCAAGATCTAGCTAACAACTATAATTTAAAAATTCATATTAATGAAGCTCGCAAATCCACTTGTATTGACCATATATTGAGTGATATCCCAGATGCAACTACAACAGTATTATCACTCTATCTCTCGGACCACGAAACGGCTCAAATGATAGACTTCCCCTTAAAACTTCAATCGATAAAAGATGCAATTTATTACGTACACAAGTTCAGAAAATCCATAATGTACACAAGTTCAGAAAATGCCTACAAAGTTTGACTTGTTCAGAAGTATATTTAGAAAAAGATGCAAATATAGCATTTAATCGTTTTCACGAGTTAATATGCCTTTTTTATTATCTGTGTTTTCCTAAAGTAAAGATAAAGATAAATCTAAACAAAACAGTAAAACAAACATGGATAAGTAAAGGTCTTAAGCAGAGTTGTAAAACTAAGAGATTTTTGCGTTATCAATATTATAAGAAGAAAACTGAACCCAACAAAACCAGATACATTAAATACTCAAATTTGTTACAAAAATGTATCTATAACTCCAAAAGAAATGCTAATATAAAATTTATGCATACACATCAAAACACATGTAAGGCTACATGGACCGTAATAAAAAATGAAATACATAATCCTAGTCATAAAAATAACATAGAATCCATTAAAATTAATAATACCATAGTTACAGAACCAACAGAAATAGCCTCCACCTTTAATGATTTCTATTTAAATCATAACCCCACACAGCAAGGTACAAATAGTCAGTGTAATGAAAGCCTAATACCTAATTCAATGTTCCTTGTTCCAATGTCAGAAAGCGAAGTAGAACAACAAATTATGTTATTAAATAATACTACCTCCGAAGGCTACGACGAACTTAGCACTTGAATTATTAAGAAATGTGCTAAGGAAATACGCAGGGTTCTAACGCATCTTATAAACTTGTCTTTTATTCAAGGAGTGTTTCCAGATACATTAAAAATGTCAATTGTAAAACCACTATTTAAAAAAGGTGAAAAATATGATGTTAACAACTACCGCCCAATAACATTAATACCAATTTTGTCTACGAAAAATGCATGTATAAAAGGCTTATTAACTACTGCGAGAAATTTCATATTATAAAGAAAGAGCAATTTGGTTTTCAAAAAGGTAAATCAACAACTTTAGCTACCTTTTCACTCTTGAAAGCAGTACTGACTAAAATGAATAATAATCAACTAACGACGGGATTATTTCTCGATCTATCTAAGGCATTCGACTTGGTCTCGCACAACATGCTTTTTCAGAAGTTAGAGTCTATGGGAATTAGAGGACCGCCACTACATTGGTTAATGTCATACATATCCGGCAGACAGCAGTGTGTTACAATCACTAATATGAATGCCAATAAAGATATGGTTTCATACCACTCCGCATTTAAAACCACCAAACGAGGCGTTCCCCGGGGCAGTATATTGGGCCCGATTTTGTTTCTCCTTTATGTGAATGATATTGTTGACATAACTAATCATAAATGCTTTCTGTTCGCTGATGATATTTCGATAATAGTTTCTACCGATAAAAAAAGTAAATCAATAACTGATCATGAAACAGATATTAATAATACAATAGAAAATCTTATAAATTGGCTTAATAATAATAATTTATGTATTAACCTTAATAAATCAGTATATGTACAATTTTATAAATCTTATAATAACAAATTTAATTTTACATTGAATATATTAAAACTTCAAAAGGCAGCACAAACTAAGTTTTTGGGAACGATCATAGACGAACATCTAGACTGGAAAGCTCTTATCGATAGCATCCATACTTCCATACTTCCAATACTTCCATACTAATATTATAAATGCGAAAGTCACTCTGTTTGTTTGTTTGTTTGTATGTTTGTTTGTTTGTTACTTACCTTTTCACGACTAAACGGCTGATCGGATCTTAATGAAATTTGGCAAGAATATAGATTTCAACCTGGGGAAGGACATAGGCTATATATCTTCACGCTACGACCAATAGGAGCGGAGCAGCAATGAAAAATGTTGTGAAAACGGGGAAAATGTGACGCAGACGAAGTTGCGCGGGACAGCTAGTATGTAATAAAATCAATAAATTCGTATACGCTCTTAGAAGGATTAAGAATGTTACAAATATTAAAACAGCTGTAATGTCCTATCGTGCATATGTGGAGTCCTCCCTGCGATATGGACTAATTGCATGGGGAAATAGTACCGACCATAATAGAGCATTTATCGCTCAAAAGAAATGTGTTCGAGCCATTCAGGGCATTCCACCGGACGTATCTTGTCGACCATTATTTAAAAAACTCAGTCTGCTACCACTACCCTCACTATATGTTTATGAAACATGTATTTTGTACGCAAACACAAATACCTATTCAGAACAGCAGCAGATGTAAGTTCTAGGAATCGGCGTGACAAATTTAGACTTGTTTTTAGATGAATTCCCTCGATCAACAAAATATAGTAAAAGCTGTTTAGCCATGTCTGTACGTATATATAACAAATTACCATGTAAACTTAAATTATTATATGGCAGACTGTTTAAAATTCACTTGTTTAAATGGCTAAATGATAATAATTTTTATAGCATTAAGGAATACCTTGAACATAAGTTGTGTTAACAAATTTGCATGCTTTAGTCTTAAGCAAAACATGTATGAACTTATCTTTAACTCATGTAACACCTCTGTATACCTACCATGTTTTACGCAAATAAATAAATATGAATATGAATATTGATTCGGGTCGAGAATAGTTACCTCCTTGAATTTGACGAGGATGCAAATCAACACCTTGTATATACAAGCTTTTGATCGAATTGAGCACCTTACTGAAGAAGTTAAATTTCATTGTACCTTATATTGAAGAGAAGATCCTGTCAGCCGTTTAGTCGTGAAAAGGTAACAAACAAACACACAAACAAACAGAGTGACATGCGCATTTATAATATTAGTATGGATGGTATGAAACCCTTCGTGCGCGAGTCCGACTCGCACTTGGCCGAAAGTAGGCATTTCGAACCGACATACTATCGAACTAGTAATTACCGATCTAATGAGCAATCGCTGTATGGTATTTCGCAACAGGATTTTTCGCACAAACGTTACATCGCACCATTAAAGCATCGATGGAATAAACCATCGTACAACTGAAGTATCGACACACCGTGTTCTATATAATAAAAATCGAACCATCAACTTTCGAAGACAAGTAGGGAACCCGTTGTTTTGCATCCTCGTCAAATTTCAGGAGGTGGTCACAAAAGTCATAAATAATCAATTAAAATTACGATACCAAGTTAATTATTAATAAACGCTGATTTTTTTGGTTGTTTAAGTTTGTCAATATTTCAGAATAACCCCCTTAACGTGGTTTAGGGAATAAGAAATTATCAATTAAACGTTTGAGATTGTTTGTATGTGTGTAAGCGAGGTTATAGGGCAAGAACCAGACGGGCCGCGTTTAAAACACGGGTGGTTCAAACTTACCGATTTCCGAAAATAAAGAAAAAAAAATACCTATCCGTTTTATTATTGATTCGGGACGAGAATCATTAGCATAGTTACCTCCTTGAATTTGACGAGGATGCAAAACAACACCTTGTATATTTCCTTCACATTTTTTTATTACAATATTCTAAAATAATGCCTTAATAGTTGATGTACATCGCGCGTATGGTCAGTCGCGCCCACAGAGTACTTTTATTGTATATGGAATAGACGTACAACTCAGCGACGAAAGTGAGAAACATCAAATATCGCCCTCTGGACGCCGGTTTTGGAACTAATGCCAACATAATAATACGTATAACTACTTATACATACGTACGTAGCCTACTACTATACTTTGTTACTTCATAGCCTAAATTATATTTTTAAGGGTTAGGGTATGTGAATTCCATATTCGCGTGCAGTTATGTAGAAAGTCGAAAAAGTAATTCACATTTTTGTACAATAAAACAATGATCTTCGATTTAATTATCTATTTCTTTCTTTTAAAATAGTTCTTGCTAAGTTACGATAACGAATTCATAGCATCATCACACTACCTCTTATTTCAATCAATCAATCAATAAGCCCTCTATCCTGAACTTCCGTCTGTATTGAAGTGGTTGTTTTCCTCATTTAGAGGATATCTCTAAGTTCAGTGTGCCTTTTGGCAAAGGCCTCCTCTAACATTTTCCATTGTGTTCTATCTCTGGCAACCCTTCTCCAGTAAGGGCCCGCTGTAAGCTTCAACTCATCTTCCCATCTCTTAAATTGTCCTCCACGCTTCCTTTTTCCATCTCTGGGATACCAGTCTGTCACAATTTTACTCCACTTTTCCTGAGTACTCCTTAACATGTGGCCTGTCCATCTCCAATTTAGTTGGTCTATCTTCGTAAGTATATCCATAACTCTTGTGTTGGCTCTTATAAAGGTGTTTCGTTTCCTGTCTTGTTTCTTGATACCAATCATGCTTCTCTCCTAAAAAACCTCTTAAAGACCTCTTATTTATTAATATATTATTAACTAGCGACCAACCCCGGCTTCGCACGGGTGCAATGCCGATACTAAATACACTACAGAAAAGCTGTGAACGTTGTATATAAAAACATAGCGGCCCGCTCTGGCTTCGCACGGGTATAAAATATATAGCCTATGTCACTCACTGAAAAAATGATTAAAATCGATCCAGTAGTTTTGATTTATTCATTACTGCCCGTGGCCCGCACGCATTTAAATTTGGAGTAAAACAATTCCCCTTTCCCTATACCATGAAGATTTCCTGCTATCTTTGGAATATCTAAATTCATGCACTAAATTTTTACTTATTTACTTTTTACATTTTTACCTATTTATTTTATTTTTACAACAATTAATATATAACAGAATGTCTTTAAATACAACGTTCACAGCTTTCTTGCCATTAGACAATACAAACATCCCGCCCCGGCTGGCCGGTACCGTCGCAAACGCTACGTCCCGCAATTTTAAAATCTGTAATATATTCGAAAATAATTATTTAAATCGTATGCTGTAAAGAGCCATATAGATCTATATTAAATCAACAATTTATTTAAGGTATTTAATTGGAGGGAGGATTAATGCTGTATTGGTTAAAATCGCTTCGAAAATTAGCCATTATTTGTCGTAAAAAGTAAATGACAAAAAAATGTTATTGTGGGATATCCATAAGAGATAGACATATATACCATCGCGGAGTTTTCTGTAGACCTTTTCAATGTGTACAATACTTAGTACATTATTTTGATAAATCTCGTAGGGTTCAGCCCGCGTTTGCAATGTAAGCGGAAAAAATGAAATTATTTACGACATCACATTAGAAACCTCAAAAATAACAGTATTTCTCCACTATTCAATGGATGTTATTTTACATAAAAACCTTCCTCTTTAAGCACTCTATCTATTAAAAAAAACCGCATCAAAATCCGTTGCGCAGTTTTAAAGATTTAAGCATACATAGGGACATAGGGACAAAGAAAGCGACTTTGTTTTATACTATGTAGTGATGTCGACTCGAAGAGGCTCGACTCAACGGAATAGGTGGAAAAAGCACTTTTGGACGGGTGCGTACCATTTGTTATAATACCAAAAGTTCTAATGATCATGTGACATAATTTCATTTGATATAATATTTGTTGAGTATAACGATGAAATGATATAATGAATTATTGATGTAATTTCTGTTTACCTAATTTTATATGGAATAATTAACAATTTCTATAATGCACATTTAAACTAATATTCAGTTAGTATAGTATTAGGGTAGTATATTATTCCTCATATATTCTTGCGTCAGATCCCCTATATGGTTGGTGAATCATGTGGGTTAGGTTAGAACCATGACCATTAGCGCACGAAGGCGAGCGAGCATAGCGAGCGTGCCTCGGCAGCGGCCGCCGAGTGCCAGATCCCTCCTATTGTGGGTGACCCATCTGGGTTAGGTTAGGTTAGAACCATGACCATTAGCGCGAGATCCCTTCTATGTTGGTGAATCATTTGGGTTAGATGAAGTTATAACAGTATGATGTTTTCTGATATTTACTATAGAATTTGGGCAGAAAATGAGTAAATATGAAAATTAGGTCATCTGAACGTTATACTAAATATTATTAGAGCAAAAGAAGTTTATATGAAATGTAATATTAGATCACATGAAATTAGATTATTTGTTTTTATAGCATATGAAAATTATATCATGTGAACGTTATTTCAAGTGATAATCTGTGATCTGTTATTATGGCATATACAAGGTGTTGTTTTGCAACCTCGTCAAATTTCAGGAGGTGGTCACGAAAGACATAAATAATCAATTAAAATTACGGTACCTAGTTAATTATTAATTAACGCTGTTTTTTTTTGGTTATTTAAGTTTGTCAGTATTTCAGAATAACCCCCTTAACGTGGTTTAGGGACTAGGAAATTACCGAATAAACGTTTGAGATTGTTTGTATGTGTGTAAGCAAGGTTATAAAGCAAGAACCTGACGCGCCGCGTTTAAAACACGGGTGGTTCACACTTACTTACCGATTTCCGTAAAAAAGAAAAAAGAAAAATTACCTACCCATTTTATTTTTATTGATTCGAGACGAGCATCATTAGCATAGCTACCCCCTTGAATTTGACGGGGATGCAAAACAACACCTTGTATTACACACCCCTTTTGGCCGGTTAAAATATAGAAAAACTGGTAAAAACAAGCAAGACGCGGAAAATGCGCACATGCAAACCGGTGGCCAAGTTTGTTTTTTTTGACATTTGTTGTAGTGTTGCGTACAAAAATGAATTCAGTTACTTAAGTCTTGGAATTGTTTTTATGTCCTTTTTATTTTATCGAGCTTCTAAATATTATTTTGTTTTTTCTTGTTGTATTACTTTATAATAGTTATGCCCCGTGGTTTCACCCGCATAAATCATAAATTTTGTGGGAATATCGGGATAAAAGGTATCCTATGTCCCTTTCCAGGATTATAATTTGGATAAAATTTGGCACGTAGGTAGACCATGAGTATACTTTTATTATTTATTTATTTCATGAGTATAATTTTATTATTTATTTATTTATACATACGAGTACGTGCCAAAATGTATCCAAATCCAAATGTTTGAACGTAAAAGCATACCTACAAATAAAAACAAACTCACTTTCGCATTCATAATACATATAAGTTAGGATAGATATAATTATATTACATAGGCTACAAGTTTCACTGTCTTATAATATTTATACCTACTTCATTATCATAATAATATGTTCCATAACTTGTATTATTTTCAATACATGAGCGATATAATTTGATGTACCATCTGTCATGCCATGGCGTGTGTATAGCTATGTGATGTGTGCAGGTGATGCGGCGCTCGCTGCCGAAGCGCACGACCAAGTCGAAGTACTACGTGTCGCCGCTGCAGTTCCCGGGGCGCGTGTTCCCGGACTTCGCGACCGGGCCCGCCTACCTGCTCACGGCCGACTGCATCGGCGCGCTGCTGGCGGCCGCGCCCGGCGAGCGCTACGTGCGCCTGGAGGACGTGTTCGTGACCGGCGTGCTCGCGTCGCGCCTGTCGCTCGCGCGCACGCACGCGCCCGAGTTCTACAACAAGCGCGTGGCGGCGCATCCGTGCGCCGTGCAGCGCGGCCTCGCCATCCACATGGTGCGCTACCACGAGCAGTTCGACCTGTGGCGCAAGCTGCTGGACGGCAAGACCAAGTGCGCCAGCTAACTGCGGCCCGGTGTGCGACGCTATTGCGTGCGAGCCGTGACCGCGCCGGACGTGAAGCCGTCGTACGTGTACTAAAACTTTTTTTTTGTATATAAAGTACAAAGCCGTTAGCTTTAGTCGACCGTCGGCGCGCACCGCTGCCTCGCTCCGCGGCCCGGGCCCCCGCACGGCCCCCACCCGGGCCCCCGGGCCCCGCGCACGGGCCCCCGAGCGACGCGCCGGTAGTGACGTGACTCTGTAATCGATACACATTGTACACGTATTCTATTCGTTTAACTGTGCGTACAGGTTGTGCCAGATGTAAATATAATATTATGAATGTACGTTGTAACTAGTTGTTTTATTATGCCTTCTCCCCCTTCCTCGTAACCTCCTCGTCGCATCATTGTGTAGAACACGGGATGTACTACGAGCCGAACACGTAACTGAGGCAGTGCAGGCAGTGAGGGACCTCGTCATCCGCTACTGCGGCTTGTTGCCTTTACGGGACGTTTTATTTACGTGACGTTTTAAATTCAATGGCCAGCCTCCGAATTATCCTATTTAAAGGACAAATGTCAACCTTTTAATTTTGTTGTTTTAGGCAATCTGCCTTATTACATTCTAATTATAAATATTAAGAAAAAAAAAACCGGCCAAGTGCGAGTCGTACTCGCACACACAGGGTTCCGTAGCACCGTCCGTATAAACCGTGAAAGTTAAAACAGTTTTTTTGAAGTGAAACTTCTTATGCGACTTCTAACAAGTTTAACTTTTTCATGGAGGGGGCATATTTCCTATTACCCACTAAGAGATGGCGCTATTACAATATTTGTGAATACGTAGTTCTACTAGGTACGCAAGATGCGTGCAAACAGTCATGCATTCGACTCTTCGGTATGACCACCCTTTGCTCAATTTCCATGAGTAGAATAACCTCGGATAAACTTATGTACTTAATAAAAAGTGTACAACAATAAAATATTATTTAGAAGC
Organism: Cerastis leucographa; assembly: GCA_963082945.1. Lineage (NCBI taxonomy): Eukaryota > Metazoa > Arthropoda > Insecta > Lepidoptera > Noctuidae > Cerastis > Cerastis leucographa. The sequence goes on along the minus strand of OY720369.1, from coordinate 166,215 downwards.
TTAATAAAATAACGAGAGTGAATGCGTGGCACTTGAACGCATGCGTGTAGTATTACGAAGTTTCACTTCTTCCGCGCGAAGAGACTCCACGCACTATTTTTTCTTGGGAGTTGTCCTTGTGCTCCTTGGTCTGAACACCAAGACCGCCTGATGGAGGTATGCCGCGAAAGGCGCGTGCTGCGATTACATCACGGGATCAATGGTAAATCAATAACATTCGTCCACACACCTGCGCAGTCGTTATGACACTGATTCGGAAAGCAGCCCCCGCGCGGCGGTGAAATTCGGATTTTAAATAATTAGTTTTTATAAACTTACTCCTCACACACTTCATGTATGTTGGTAGCAACAAACATCAAGTTTGTGAGGAGTAACAGTGCAAATCGAACATCAGTATAGATGTAGATCTATACTGATGTTTCGATTTGTCTATGCAATCTACATTAAAGGGGGGTGGGCGGGAAGATTTTATTTTTGCTAGACGCGCGTGCGAGAAGTCGATAGACGCGTCCTTGCACGGGCTAGTAACCAACGAAATAAAAAAGGTTGGTGCAAAATAAAAATGTTGAATATTGGTAAAAAAAACAGTGAGGTAGATTAGGTTAGGTCAGAAATTTTATTTAAGCTAGACGCGCGTGCGTGCTGTCAAGAGACACGCCCTTGCACGAGCTAGGAATTAAGCTTTGCCTTATTTAGGCAAGCTCTCGCCTCCGCAGTACGACTGGGGTACCCGGCCTCAGTCTTTTTGAGCGGTGCTGAGGCATCCACAGCAGCTCGGCGCGTCCCCGGAGTAGCAGGGCCCTTCTGAGACGCAGAGGAAGTGTCTTCTCCAAAGGAGATCCTCCTCCGCGCGTCAGTGGGCGAAGGAACCGTTTTCTCCGACGATCGCGGCGAGCTACCGGAGCCCATTGTTCTCATGGTTGCGGATGGGGTGCGGAACATCAGCATCACTGGTGACAGATAGTATAAGAACAGACCCTGCAAAGGGGGGTCTGGTGAATACCAATCGCTGGGGAGGAGGAAATTTTATTTGAGCTAGACACGCGAGTGAGGTGTCCAAAGGAGCGTCTCCGCGCGGGCTAGCTTTCTGCGAAATAAAACAATCTATGTGCCAAACAAATTTTGCAAGTTTTGGTCAAAAACCGGTTTCCGACTAAACAAATTTTGGTTTTCTACCCCCAATTACCTGGACTCCGGCTCACAGAACGCGGACCAACATTCAGGAATGGTAGGTAAGTACTATTGAAACTATAATCTAACGTTACTTTTGCAAGAAAATTTTGTGATTTAGTATAAAAGTTCAAAAAAATTCTAAGTGTAAGTAGGGAGATTTTTTCAACGCTCGTGCGGGTCGGTGCAAATTAGTCAAAACGTAGGCGGAGGCCTATTTGGGTCTAAAAATGCTGAAAACAGCGTCAATTTGGCACGTTTTTTCGCGAAAATGTTTCGGTTAGGTTAGGGTAGGTTTTTTTGTTTGTGGCCGGAGGGGAAATCCGGTCGGACTTACACCCAGGCTGACTCACAAAACGAGCCAGTTTGGGTAGTGTCAGGCTCCAACTGACTAAAACCACCTCCTGCCTTACATTCTTGTATTGCTGATATACTTCAGCACTTAATTCTATTAGAAGTTATACAATATCTAAAATTAATACTTCTTATTCTACTTACGAACTAAATAAAGATAGTATTTTTTTTATTTTTTTTGACAGTTGCTACTGCAGTTTTTTTTTTAACACTTTAGTTACAGCTTATACTATGATAACTATTAGAGATAACAACAAACAAAAATACCCATATCATGGAAGTGTTGAGAGCCATTGGATTTTGCGGCCTTCTCCACCACCATTTCAGCAAAAGCCAAAAAATGAACCCGGCAATTGTCGTCACGAAGCAAATCCTCAAAAGCGTCTAAGGGGCGACCCAGTCTCTGTTCACAGTCATACCTCTCCCTTGTGAACTTGTGACAGTGACTCAGCAAATGCTTGACGGTCTCATGAGATGTATTGTCACAAACACAGGCTGGAGTCCCCGTTAGCTTAAACCTATGGAGGTATTCCAAAACAGTTTGTATTCGACAAAAAATACAAGATCCAGCTCCACGAGGACCACCGCTGCGAGGGGTTAAATCCTGCAGAGTTACGGATCTTCACGGACGGATCTAAAACAGGTACAGGTACTGGGGCCGGAGTCTTCTCAGAGGATCTCAACATCCATATAGCCGTACCACTGGAGGTCCACAATACGGTATTTCAGGCTGAATGCATGGGCATTTCCCTGGCCGCATCAGCCATCTTAGCCAGGAGGGCTAAGGACCACTCTATCCGCATACTTTCAGACAGCAAGGCTGTACTGTTAGCACTAGACAACCAAACGGTCAACTCCGGGTTAATATACGTCGAGTGTCACCAGCGCCTAAACCAGGTCGGTAATCACAACAACATAACCATACAATGGATTAAGGGCCACAGCGATTCCCGGGGCAACGATGCTGCGGACGAACTCGCTAGAAGGGGTTCCAGTATGGCAGCAGTGGGACCAGAACCCATCGTGCCACTCCCCTTCGGGTATCTGCGGACTCTGGTAAGGAAACGCACCAGGGATCAGCACCACAAACTGTGGCTAGACCATGGTGAGTGTAGGCAGGCCAAGGAGGCACTTCCTACTATAGATGGCCGCCTCACCAAACGGGTGCTTCGGTTGACCAAATTACAGCTCCGCATAGTCACAGCCGCCATCACTGGTCACGGCTTTTTTAATAAACACCTCTTTGTCCTAGGAGTCACAGATAGCCCACTGAGAAGAGCCTGCATGGAGGAGGACGAGACAGCAGCCCACGTGCTTCTACACTGCCCAGAGGTTGCAACATACAGGGCAAAGTACTTAGGTAACCCAGGTACTCTCCGCGAGATCGTCAGCAGCACCAAGGGGCTGCTGGCCTTTCTCGGGGAGCTGGGGTGGTTGGAGTAATGTTCCCACCCGTACGCAAAATACGCGCTTTAGACGTGGAGTTGCGGAAACCAGCCCGCTATACAATACAATACAATGGAGGTATTCACGGAAACCACCATGCCCCGTGAAGAGTTGTGCTCTTAAGTTGTGCAGTGTACCTACTTTCTCTAGGGTTTTATACGCTCGTCTCACGTTGCCGAAGAACAGCATGATGCTTCGGTCTGGGTTCGTCTCTAGCGTATATCGCTCTTGCCAACTGTCCAGCGTTAACTCCCTGATAGTGCGCTTTGCGTAGGACACTCCCTCCAACCTTCCCATGGCCCTTCCAACACTTGTTATACGGGCCGAATCGTGGGGCGGCTGCGGACATAGCACCCTTGGCAATCTTATTTTTACGGTCCGCAGGCGCTTCTTGATCCCTTACAAATTAGAACCATGTGTGTCCCTTTGCAATTCTCCCTTTCTAGGGCATGCACTAGCACATGTAACGATAAGAAGTTGACTTCGCTGCCCGTCGACTCCAGCTACTTCATGATCGCCTATTGATCTTCAACAGTTTCCTGATCCTGGCCTTGCGTTGTTTCAGTAGTTACAATCGCTCCTTCTTGTGACGCTCCTTGCGTCGCTCCTTCTTGCTCGTATTCCAATTCCCTCCGGACGGCGTACCACGCGTGCGCAAATTCCCTTAGCCGCGCAAAGTTCGCCGGTGAGCTCACGAGATCGCCGTAGTGGACCGGGCCGACCTCCTCTCGACTTATCCCATCCATCATCTTGCACCTCGCTTCTGCATACAGGGGGCAGACCCACAGCGCGTGGTGCAGGTCTTCCTCTTCCATACCGCATTCACACATACTGTCCTCACATAGCGCCATGTCATGCAGCCTTTTCCTAAAACACCCATGTCCCGTGAGAATCTGGGACAGCTGGTGATCCGGCACAACCCAGTGCGATTTGAGTCGGGACTTCACGTCCGGGAAGAAACGGAACAGTTCCCGTCCTTTCTCCTCATTCGCCCATCTCTTCTGCCATACATCCATCACCTCATCATGAATTTCACTTTTGCGGCGAGCCAGCTCGCTCCGCCGCAAGCCCGGCTCTACTTGTGCTTCGGCCGCGGCCTGGCGCTCCTCATCGTACCGCCCCACACGGATCACCTCTAGGTCCGCCGGGAGAACACCGCCCAACACTGCCAGCGCAGCCGTACTGGTAGACCGGTACGCCTTCGTCAGCAGTATCAGGCTTGGTCTCTGGCACCTGAGCAACGCGCTGCGAACAACGTGGAGTGTCGCTCTTTTGTACCAACAAGCAGCAGCATACGTCACCGTGGCTACGAAAGTACCCCTGTAGAGGACGCGGAGTCCGGGATATCGAATGCCCCAGGAAGATGCCGACACTCTTGACATCTTGCCGAAGCATTTGGCCGCGCGTTCCCCTATCGATGTCGCATGCTTCGCGAAGGACAGACCCGTGTCGAGAACCACACCAAGGACCATCGTCGACGTTACACTCCCGATCGAGTCCCCGGCAAGCTTGACAGTGGGGGCCCGCTGGAATTTTCCCCTGATTGTCATCATGGATGATTTCGCAGGGGAGAATCCCAGCCTATTCCTGGCACCCCATGCCGCGGCCAAGTCCAGCGTTACCTTGGCCGCCGCCTCAATCCCAGACCGGGATTGGGACTCGATCAGGATGGTCACATCGTCGGCGTACGCTACCATACGGACGCCGTCCGGTAGCGGTAATCGAAACAGGTCGTCCAGCAGCAGGTTCCATAAAGGTGGACCCAGGACAGACCCCTGAGGGCAGCCCATTGTAGACACCTTCCACTCCACCCGATCCCCGATGAAAAGCCCGACTCGTCGACGGGCAAAGTAGTCCGCCAGCATCTCAAAGATGTTGGGCGGACACCCCCCCCGCTTGACTTTCGTCAGGATCATCGGCCACCAGGCGTTGTCGAAGGCGCCCGCAATGTCCAAGAATATGGCCTGAACATACTTGCCCGAGCCCTCCCTCGCGGCGCGCATGATATCGTTGAGCGCCGTGACGGTTGACTTGCCGCGAGAGAATCCGTGCTGGGAGGCAGAGATCTGGTTGCCGATCGTGGGAGCGCAACATAAAATTACTCGCTCTAAAATTTTCCCAAGCACAGGCAGCAGCGTTATAGGTCGGTAGGCCTTGGGGTCGGTCAGCGGTTTGCCATTGCCTTTCGGCACCATTGCCTTTCGGCACCACGGCTTTGCGTAGGACAGTGGGAATTTGTCGTATGCTGGAGCGGTTTTCTTATGTAGGCAGCGTGCTGTGCCAACTCATCCGCTCTCTCATTACCAGGTATTCCTACATGAGCCTTCACCCAGTATAGCGCTAATTTGGCGACCCGATCGTTTAGCCTCGTAGATGGCATTCTGTATCTGCAGAGTAATCGGGTTATTTGTATTTGCATCGGCAATAGACTCCAGCGCTGATCTAGAGTCTGAGAGGATGTTGGCTGAAGTGAGTGCTCTAAGTATGGCCACCAATTCAGCTTGAAAGACGGTACAGTAGTTCTCCAGCCTGAGTTCAATTCCGACAGTTTCACCATCCCGGCCTCAACATGACACCGCAGCACCAACCCTCCCTTCGATTTTGCTACCATCGGTGTACAGTCGAGGCCAGTCGTTTCCGATGTTCAGCAGGTCTTGGTCGCTTGAGACGTTTTGGACCGTGATCTCGGTCCTTAGAGCAGGATGTGGTAGCTCAGATGGGTGGACACGTGGTTCTATCACCTGCCAGGCAGTTCGTCCAGAGGCTTCCCCCTTTTTATCTCATAGAGCTTGAGGTACTCTACTCCTGGTAATAGAGTCCAGCTTCTTCTTGGCATACTTTTTGCTAGCGATTTCTGCCCATGAGCTGGCCGCATAGGTGACAACGGGTTCCACCACTCCAGTGTAAATGATCCTCAGGATGTTTGAATTAAGACCCCACTGCGCCCGCGCCGCCCTCGCCACCATTTTGAAAATGTTGGCCGTTTTCTTAGTTACCTGCTCCAAGTGTGGAAGAAAGGTTAACCCTGCGTCTATCGTTAAACCAAGAAGTTTAACCCGATTAACATTCTCGAGGAGTGTTCCATTAAGGGAGAACCTTGGTTCCTGGTACTTTAATTTCTTAGTTACGACCATGGCTTGGGTTTTGTGAGCTACAAATTCCATTTTGTAGGCTTTTCCCCATTCCGCAATACAATCAAGCGCCTCATTCACTATTTGTTCGAGCTCAGAAGCAGTGCTGCTGCCACCATGAGAGGGTCCAGCTGGATGTTCCAGAAGATGGGACCGCAAATAGACCCCTGGATGCATCCTTTGGTGGTTGGTTTGGTGACGGTATGGGCGAGATACTCTACCCTAACACAGCGATCAGAGAGGTAACTGTTGAGGAGTCGTAGGGTGCCCTTGTCAATGTTCTTCTCAAGCAACTGTTGAAGTATGGCCGGCCACCAAGCGTTGTTAAACGCACCCTCGATATCCAGTGAAATCACCGCGACTATCTTCTTGGCCGCAACTCCTCGCCTGATGTAATTCACGGTATCGTACAGCGCGTCCTCCGTTCCACACTGTGGTCTGAACCCATACTGCCTCCTACTGAGTAGGCCCTCGCTCTCCAGCGTCCACGTGAGCCTGTTTGCGACCAGTTTTTCCAGGACCTTGCCCATGATTGGGAGAAGCCCGATCGGTCGGTAGGCCTTGGCCACGGTGTAATCTGGTCTGCCAGACTTCAGGATCACCCTGATCCTAGCTTCTTTCCAGGCGACGGGGAAATGTCCAATTTCAAGGCACTTATTGAGCAGGGCCAGCTGGAATTTTGCATCGGCTCCGTATGCCTTGTAACAAATGTCCGCCGTTAGCCCGTCAGTACCAGGTGCCTTTTTGGGGCTCATTCCCGCGAAGACTTTGTGCAGCTCAGTTTGAGTGAATGGAGGTGCTGTTGGCGATTGAAGGCTCTGCCTTTGGTGTTGATGACGAATCCCATCCCTCACGCTCTCCCGAATTGTCTTTTGGGCTGGAGAGTCCGTTCCGGGGTCGTCAGTTGGGAAAAAGGTTCTAGCGAGGTGATCAGCTGAGGACTCGGCTGAGAGAATTACGTTGGTCCTGGATCCCTAAGGAGGCTTGCCTGAATCCGGCTAGTGCCCGAGCAGCGCGTAATTATCCTATGGGCACAGCTCCAGACGTCTTCTTCCTTTTGCCGTGTGCAGAGCTCCTTCCAGCTAGCCGTTAGGGCCGCTTCTATGTTGCATTTGTACGCATCTTTCGTCTTGCGGTATTCGTCCAAGCAGCATGGTTTCCTTCTGGGGTTTGCAGAATGAATCCGTCTTCTTAGTGTCTTTACCGTCCGCTTTTCCGCCTCCAGCTCTTTCGTCCACCACTGCGGTTTAGTGCATTGTGTCCACTGAGCAAGCCTGGGGATCGCCTCTGGCCTCGGGGGCCTCGTCGCTGGCCCTGATAATCGCCGCGACATATTTTTGGACGAGGTTTTCCAGCATTTCTGGATCTTTACATTCCTCAGCTTCCTTCCTGGTAATCCCCGTCTCTGTCATGACCTCGCTGAGGGTATCTGTGAAGAGAGCCCATTTCGCCTTCCGCACATTATATACCCTAGTGGAAGGATGTTTCAATGTTTGTTCCTCATCGCCCAGGTCCAGCTGAAAGGTAATACTGCGGTGATCGGCGAGAATGGCAGAATCCATGTCCACCTTCCATTGCAACATTTTTGCCAGCACCGAGTCACTACAGGCAGTAATGTCTACGATGCTGGAATAAAGTTTACCACCCCTGAAGGTGTGGTATGTTGGCACGCTGTCCTGGTTTAGGATGCCCATTTCATTATGAGCCAGCAAGTCAGTTATCGCCCTACCACGACTGTCCTCAGTATCGCATCCCCACCAGGGACTCATTGCATTGACGTCGCCTGCAAACAACGATATACTGAGTTCCTATTTCCCGGAAGACGCGTTCAAGCTTTCTAAGGTGAGGCTCCAGGTCTAGGTTGCCTTCAAAGTATACATTTATTATGCCTAAGGAGAGATGTCCGATACGCAAGACCAGAGAGCTTATATTATGGCAGTTAAGTGTCTGGTTGGTCACCACTGTTAAATTAGGGTTGGTGACGACGATTGCTGATTTCACTGGTGAGTCTCTGGTTCCGCTAGGGTATTGGATGGTGGTGCAAGATGCAGAGAGTATTCCCTTTGCCCCCACGTAGGGTTCTTGTGCGAGCAAAAAATCGGTGCCGTTCCCTAACGCCTCGCAGAGGATCTTCTTGGTCGCAGCATGTCCTCGGCCAAGATTAACTTGTGTGAACTTAATTTTCCGTGGGGTGCCCTTAGCAGTAGTTAATACCCGATCTAGATATCCGGTCCCATTTGGACCATTCCGGACATTCACTTGAGTAAGCTGGGTGTAAGGGGTTGCTATGCCTCTTACTTTTGTGGCAATTCACACAGCGAGGGGAAAGTGAGCGATCTCTGCACAGTAGCCACAACTTAACTGCAATTTGCAGTCTCGCCCCAAATGTCCAAATCCCAAGCAATTGTAACATTGGACGATCGGGGACTGGTCGATCGCCAGTACCACCAGGTATCCAAGTTGAATGCGCTGCCCACTCAGGCGTTGCCAGAGACCGGCTCCCACCTCCAAGATGACGTTCGTCGTGGCTGGTGTTCTACCTTTTGTACGTCTAACGACCTTCAGTTTAATCTGGTCAGGCGGCAGGCCGTCTAGGAGACTGGCGTTTTGTTTAAGCAGAGCCATCACAATATCCCCGTCCTTGAGGTCGTTTATGACCCCAACCAGTCGAATAAGGGGGCTCTTGGGTGGAGGATTTACAACTGTGAATCCGTCCCCAGATTCCTTAATAGCGTCTCCGAGCGCATCTTTGTCTCGCTCAGAGGTGTAGCCAATGCGACTTTTTGGTTGCGCAGCCTCCTGATACTGCTTATCCCCACCCCAAGCGCAACGACATCCACCTTCGCTTTTATCCTTCTAACGACGTCTTCGCTAGTGTGGCGTGCGTCGATGGACTCAATTATAAGGTTATGTCGCGGAGTGCCGACAACCTCCGCATAAGACTTGGCAGGCCCCCGACGAACCGTTGAGACCTCCTCAGGTGCCCACTTTTGCGTTAACTCCGGGCTCATCCGAGTCTCCATCAAACCCTGTATGTGTTCGACCGGAACGACGACGATCCCACTCCGGCCTTCCTATACACAATAGGGCGGTTGGGAGGGCAAAATTTTATTTGAGCTAGACCCGCGAGTAAGGTGTCCAGAGACGCGGCTTCGCGCGGTCTAGCTTACAACGAAATAGAAGGGGGTGAGTGCCGAACAAAAATTTTGGGTTTTGCTCAAAAAACCAGTTTTTGAGTCAAAAAAATTTGGTTTACAACCCCCAGCCTTGAGTCCGGGACACGAAACGGGCACCGGAACGCAGGGATGGTAGGTGAGTACTATTGTAACTATAATCTAAAGTAATATTTGTAGGAAAATTTGGAAGAACACTTAATTTGGAAGATTTTGTCTGAAATATTAAAAATTTTCTAATTGTCGTAAGGGAAGATTTTTAAAAACGCTTCTAGGGTGGTAAAATATTGTCCGAACGCAGGCGGAGGCCCACTAAAGTCTAAAAATGCTGAAAACAGCGTCAAAAACGCACCCTTAATGGCGAAGATATCGGTTAGGTTAGGTTAGGTTGGTGCCCAAGTTGATGGGCGCGGCGGGCGCGCTTTCAACGCTGCTTCCCAATTTGGGGGGCCCGAGCACCGCCTGCAGACGGTTGTACGTGGGGATCGTGCGATCCATGGCCCTTTACGGGGCCCCGGTATGGGCGACGGACCTGACGGCCCGCACTATCGCAGTTCTGCGCAAACCGCAGAGAGCGATGGCCGTCAGGGTCATACGGGGTTATCGCACGATCTCCTACGAGGCGGCTTGTGTACTGGCCGGATCCCCGCCGTGGGACCTGGAGGCGAAAGCCCTCGCGACACTTCACAAGTGGCGCGAGGACGCCAAGGATCGGGGCGAAAGGCTGGTGCAGCGACAGATCACGCTGCACCGGTCTCAGCTCCGACAGGTCATGGTGGCGGAATGGCGGGGGAGGCTTGACCATCCCTCCGCCGGCCTCGAGACAATCGAGGCGATCCGGCCAGTACTCGACGACTGGCTCGGGAGGAAGCACGGCTCCCTGACGTTTCGGGCGACGCAGGTGCTCTCGGGGCACGGTTGCTTCGGGAAGTACCTGTGTCGCATAAGCAGGGAGCCGGACGCTCGGTGCCATCACTGCGTCCAGTGTCCGGAGGATACGGCGCGGCATACGCTGGCAGAATGTCCCGCGTGGGACGAGCCGCGCCGTGCCCTCGTGACAGAGGTAGGAGCAGACCTGTCGCTGCCGACCGTTGCTCGCGTGATGGTCGGCGGCACAGAGTCCTGGGACGCGGTGGTGTCCTTCTGCGAAACCGTCATGTCGCAGAAGGAAGCTGCGGAGAGGGAGAGGGAGATTTCGAGTTCCTTCCCATCCCGCAGCAGACGCACCGGGCGTCGGCAGAGGGCGGATAACGCCCTCTTCCGGCCCCCCTAAACAGGTCCAGGGGCGACGGATTCGGGGACATCCGTCGCCCCCCATCATAATGGACCCGAGACGGCGGCGCGTAGTGTTCCACGCGCGCCTCTCACAGACGTAACGGGGGGAGTACACCTCACTCCCCCCAGGGACGAGGCCCGCACTGGTCGAGCGGGCTGGCACTAGTCCGGGGCAGCGGAAGTCACATTCGTTCCCGCTGCCCCCAGACGCAAGTGTGCGAGGGAACACCGGGGTGGTTTTTAGTCAGTTGGAGCCTGACAGACCCCTTCGCCCTCCCCAGGCGGAGGACATCCGTTTCCGGATTTTCCACCTCGCAAAAAAAAAAAAAAAAAGGTTAGGTTAGGTTCGGCTCCGGGCTAAAAACACTGCTCCGGGGCCCGATGGAGTGCCTGGCCGCGCTCTGGTCCTCGCCTTGAAGGAGCTGGAGCCCCCACTGAGAGGACTCTTCTCGGCATGCCTTGAGCAGGGCCAGTTCCCTACCCGGTGGAAGACTGGTCGACTGGTCTTGCTCAGGAAGGCGGGGCGCCCGGCGGACTCGTCGTCCGCTTATCGGCCCATAGTGCTGCTGGACGAGGCGGGCAAGATGATGGAGCGAATAATCGCAGACCGCCTCGTCAGCCACTTGTGTACAGAGGGGCCGAACCTGGACGACAGCCAGTTTGGGTTCCGCCGTGGGCGCTCCACCATTGACGCCATAATGAGGGTGAGAGTCCTGGCAGGAATAGAGGACCGGCTCCTGCCAGAAAAGCGCCTCCGACCGCCGCTTGCGGCGGATAAGGGGCGCTCCGAGCCGGGGCCGTCTTCCTCATCCCAGGTCCAGGAGGACGCCCTTCTCCCCTTGACTACCCCGTCCAATGAGGGGACGGAAGTGGTCGGGAGGGGGAAGGGCAAAGCCAAAAAGTCGGCGGCTGCCGCCCCAGCCGTCCCCGCTCCCAACCGCTCGCAGACGACTGGCAGAGGGGGGGGGAAGCGGGGAGGTAGAGGTAGAGAGAGGGGAAAGGGGCAGCTGGTCTCCCCAAAGGCCGCGGCCGTCGGGGTGGCCCTCACCGCGGAGGCGGCGGAGCGAGGGGAGACGTACTATCGGGGACACTTCCGCCTGACCACCACTAGATTCATTTTTGCTTGCACTCAATAAATATAAGCGCTCTCTAGCCCCGCCCCATTGAACTTGAGTGACGAATGAAAGACAAGAACGGCGGCCGGCCGAGCGCACAGTTTACGACACGGCGGCGCACGCGCCGAACGAGATCTATTGTTATTTTCAAGCTACTGCTATTACTTATTATATTATGAATAGATCTGGGAAAAAATCGTTGTCAGTTATATTTTGTTCTGAGGAGAGCTAGGTATTTTACTTAAACTGCTTATTCTTACTAAAGGAAGTATTTATTCTAACTTGAACTTTGATTTGGTAAATCGCATTATAATTATCGGTTAGGCATGAATTAAAAAATAAATACTATTTTTAAAGGTTTATTAGTTTTATCAACTTAATAAAATAAACAAAGATATGTATAAAATATTGGGTATAGGAATTGGGTACAGTACATAGGTAAACCACACAATTAAAGAACTAGTAATAAAATCAACTTAGAGGGGATGCGTCAGGGTAGACCGCGAAATTCAAATTTTCTTACGTATTTTGCAATTTTAAGTTCAGTATCAAGTTGTAACGTAATAAAAAAATGACGTGGAAGAATTACATAAATAGTCAAGACATGCCCTTCGGATTTTTTTTGAATGCGTTAGAATGCGGGTTAGAAAAAATCTTTTCAAAAAGCCGTTGGCGATAAATGTTCTGGACCCTTCATATAGAGCATATCTTGACTTTTTATATCTATTTGTGGGAGTAACAAATAATAATATGCATTTACAAAATTATAATAATTAAAATCATCAACATGACTTTCCAAGGTAATATAATCCGTAAACGTTGTGCTAAACAGGCACATTTATAACCTGGTTTATTAAAGAAATGAATCTAAAATGTCGGTGCTGTCATGTTTTTTCGGTTGCACACTATAAACGGCACTACCCAGTATGCAAGCGAGAGAACATGATAAGCACCGCCGTTTAAGATTCGTTTCTTTAATGAATCGGGTTATACGGATTATGTTAACTCGAAGAGCTATGTTCATGTTTTATAATTGTCTTATCACATTTGCAAAAAACGTAAGAATATTTGAATGTCGCGGGCTACCCTGGCATTAACACTATAAAATAGTATGCCTGTTTAATAAAAACCTCCTTTCCTTGTGACCTTTTATTACAAGCATGAGTTTTTAAAAACAATTAAATAGTTGATGTAATTCTTTACAAAATTACAATCTAGTGTCGGTGCTAGATTTAAATACAAAACTTTTGAAATGGCATAATAAATAAAAACTCTGATTATAAACAAATATGTGAAACAATTAAAATTATGTTTAATGAAATCTTTTCAAAATAAAATAGGAACATAAACTATTCTAGAATTAAATTAACCGTTTCTAAATATTGCTTTCTAAATATTTATTTATTTATTGGTTTTATTATCATAATAATTAAAGTTACACCTAACCTAAGCAATGGATGACTAGGAAAAAGTAAATCAGAACACTAAATCACTGAAAAAAAACAGCCTAATTTAAAAGAGCCTTTCTTTATCTCTTACATTAGAGACCCGCCTTCGCACGGGTGCATATTGTGTGTATTTCATAAAGCTTTTTTTTGCTTTATGAAATACACACAATATGCACTTGTGGTAATTCCCGTTTCTGCCATTCAATGCTAAATATACCTTTGCGATTGTATTACCGCACGCAGAATTATATGGTTGAGCGAGTTATTTAAATTTGTGATATCTCCTAAAATATTCATCCAAATAAAATGGTGTAAACGACAATTTTGTCCTAAATTAAACAATCAAGATGACTAACATATTTATTAAGATAAGGATTTATCCTTTATTGGCCAAAACAACTATGCAAATAAAGCAGTATTTTACATCAAATTTTAGTATCATAAAATGGTTATTGTGAATCAACCTTAAAAGATAGAAAGGCGTGGCTTCACGGGGGCCTTTGTTTTATAATATGTAATGATAGTGATAGTGAAACAGGTAATGCGTGTTAAAAGTTATCTGTAAGTAAAGATAAAAAAAAACAATAATAAAAAAGGCACATTAATCGAAAACTTCTCTAGACTTAAATTAACAGTTGGTAAATAATGCTTAAAAATTAACAGTTGGTAAATAATGCTTAAATTAACAGTTGATAAATAATGTTTTTTTCTATTGCTTACAATCACAGTTTTTCCTAGTTTATAATCACATTCATAAATTTATTTTTCCTAGTGTTCTGCTTCAATCTTGGAGGAAGAAAAAAATAAGATTAATATTTGGTCATCGCGCCTCCTGCGTCAATAACTGCATCGCATCTTGTTCTAATTGATTGTACGAGAACTTCACATAAGTTGGAACCCCTTAGCGATTCCCACACTTCATCGCAATGAGCAAGAAGTTCCCCTTGCGTTCTTTCCCGTCGGTTATCCCATCTCTGGACCATTATACCCCACAAATTCTCGATGGGGTTCAGGTCAGGAGATCGGGATGGCCAACGTAAGATTCTTATATCTGGCTGATTGTTAAGCCAAGTCTGCACGATGCGTGCTTGATAAATGGGACAATTGTCCTGTATAAAAATAAATGCCGGGAGCTCTGCTCTCGGATATACAGTCCGCACAGTAGGCCCCATTACGGTTTCTAATAGCTCCCGGTAAGTAGCACCATTTGCTCGCCCTGGGAAATGGACAAGCTCTCCCGGACCATCAGCACTCATCCAGCCCCACATATTTGCGCATATCCTTCCGGAATCACAATTAGGAATCACGTTTCTGGTTTCGTAGCGTGTATTCATCACGCGCCACAAGTGTCGACGACCATGTTGGCTCGACCTAAAACATTTCTCATCCGAGAATATAGCACTTGTGAAGTCCATGTCCCTGTACTCTCTTGCGAATCTTACTCTCTCCGCTTTTTGTTCCTCGGTGAGCACGATTTTTTTTGCTGGTTTTCGGTGATGGAGCCCCGCCCTATGTAAAGCACGACGAACCGAGCGCAATGACACGTCGTACTCCTCGGCGAACACTCTCGTCGGCGTAAACGCGTCCCCTTGTTGGTAGGTGTCCACCATATGTTGGAGGTTGTCCTCTGTTATGAGATATGGACGTGGTGCCCGCGGTCTATCGTCTAAGACACCCTCTTCTTCATGACGTCTGATCCACAGCCGGACAGTGTTTCTCTACAAGCAAGAAATAATCTCATAAGTAGTGGCTTCATTAACAGAAAAACTGACTCATATCTAAAAACCTGATCGCAAAAAACGATAAAACGTTTCTAAAAAAGCTTTCAAGCAGTCTGATTTTGATGCAGTTGGTAGTATCAAATCTGCGATTGAGCTAAAATAAATATTTTAGTTGATTACATTGTTGGAATCGTCTCCTCAAACCCTTTATTACCTTTTATAAACAACCAACAAACTATTTAAATCCATTGATTACCAATTTATTGTTCCTCATTAGATTTAAGCATATGACTTATATATATTTATGTTTGTAATCTCCTTATAATTTCCTTCATTTTGATACCCTATTGAATGGGTTTGGTTTAAGTATGAATTTTATTAACCGCTTACAATTTAGCACTTTGTTTTATTTTTAAAACACCTATCTAAAGACACTTGGGTTTTAATACGTATCTAACAATACTTACCTTAACTGTCGCAATATATCCAGCCGTTTGGAAGATACGAGTTAAAGAAATTTACAAACATACAGCCCTCGCCAAACTTTGTGACCGCCCCGAAACTAGCCGCTTAGCATTGCGCGCAATGCAAAGCGGCTAGACAAAGTTTGGCGAGGGCTGTACAAGATTACTACGCGCGAAATACCTAAAAATTTTCTTGGCAGATGGGTAAAAAGATTGTCTATTATTATAAGCCAACAAAATACTTTAAGGCGACATTACGTGCCCGCGACCTTAAGCGAGTAAAAGGAGCATGCGTAACGCTCTAACGCGCACCAAGATTATTCGGAAAACAACCCATCTTGATTTATCAAGCACAATATAAATAAAAGCCGTATACTAAAATATGGGTTTTTAAATTGTCTTTCAGATGGTCAAAGTTTCATGCAAAAACGTCCGATAGTTTTTGCGTTATTGTCGTTTTTTTGTCCGCGTTAGACATGAATTTACAAATTAATTACACTATGTTATAAAAATATAATTTCATACTCACGTATCAATTTATAAAGAAAATTGTCAAGTATAACATATATTTTTTTCAAAGAAATAAGACAAGAAGTATTGACGTGATCTTCAATTTAAAATCATTAAAAGTCGTATATCTGCGCCTTAAAAATGGTAAGCATATTTTTTCTTTAAAACTAACTAACGAAATTGAAACAGATAGTGCGTGTGTGAGCGAGAAAGTATTCCGAGTTCGCACGTGACATCAAAGCAGTACTTAAGAGCCCTCTTACATTTCGGCTTTACGGTAATTTAGGTATTTTACGAACAACTTCTCCTTGAGGGTCGACCAGTCTTCGAACAACTGCAAGTACTCTATAATAAAGTGCTATTCGGGGGGACAACTCCAGAATTATGGAAAAATGCGGTCGTCATACTTTTACATAAGAAGGGGGACAACACCAAGCTGAGCAACTACCGACCCATTTCATTACTTAGCCACATATACAAACTTTTCACCAAAGTCTTCACAAACCGTCTTACCACCAGACTAGACTCAGCACAACCAGTGGAACAGGCAGGTTTCAGGAGTGGGTTCTCAACAGTAGACCACATCTTCACACTACGACAAATAATTGAGAAGTGCAACGAGTATAACCGACCTATAGTGTTAGCGTTCATCGACTACGAAAAAGCGTTTGACTCGGTTGAACACTGGGCAGTCATTCACTCGCTGAAACGATGTCAGGTAGACACCAGATATGTAGACGCAATTAAGGAAGTATACCGTGCGGCTACCTTATAAGTCAAACTCCACGAGCTCACGAACCTAGTACGCGTTAAAAGAGGGGTGAGACAAGGAGATACAATATCACCTAAACTCTTCACAGCCTGCTTGGAAGATGTATTTAAGCTTCTCGACTGGTCTAATAGAGGCTTAAACATTAATGGTGAGAGGCTGACCCATCTGCGCTTTGCCGACGATATTGTCGTTTTTGCCAGCAACGTGCAGGATCTGCAGGCCATGGTGCAAGAACTGTATGAATTGTCACTCAATGTCGGTCTAAAAATGAACGCCGCAAAAACAAAAATCATGGGCTATG
Organism: Cerastis leucographa; assembly: GCA_963082945.1. Taxonomy (NCBI): domain Eukaryota; kingdom Metazoa; phylum Arthropoda; class Insecta; order Lepidoptera; family Noctuidae; genus Cerastis; species Cerastis leucographa. The sequence goes on along the minus strand of OY720369.1, from coordinate 149,335 downwards.
ACGACGACATTGATAATATTCTTGTGAATGGCCAGCAAATAGGAAAACTGAAGGAGTACGTATACTTAGGACAGACTTTGAGTATAGCGATGAACGGACAAGACCGCGAAATCAAGCGCCGTATTTAACGAGGGTGGGGTGCTTTCGGTAAGCTGTTCGACGTACTCAAGTAGAAACGGGTGCCCATAAATTTAAAGCGTCTCATGTTCGAGCAGTGTGTCCTCCCAGTCATGGAATATAGGGCTGAAACTTGGACGCTCACCAAACACACTATCCAACGCATGCAAGTCACGCAGAGAGCTAGGAACGAGGCATGTTCGGCATCTCCCTCTATGATCAGGTGAAAAATACCGAAATACGGAGACGAACGAGACTCACGGACATAGCGGAAGTGATAGCAAAAGGAAAGTGAAAGTGGGCGGGCCATATATGCCGTAGACTGGATGGAAGATGGGGGAAGAAAATGCTGGAGTGGAGACCACGGACGGGACGGAGGAATGTGGGAAGACAACCGACTAGGTGGACAGATGATCTCATTAAAGTGGCCGGAAGAAACTGGATAGCCATAACACATAACCGCCAAAAGTGGAGAGATTTGGAAGAGACCTTCACGCAGCATTGGGTGGTCAAAGGTTGAAGAAGAGAAGAAGAGAGAATGTTGATTTAAGTAAACATACATATTTTAATTGTTACGCAGTAATCGATTGTTAACCTTCATCGGTAGTATAGAAATCGAACTATGGTACTATAGACAACAATATGAAAGTGCTTCTGTGAGATGTTTAACAGAATATAATAAAATCAGCGCTGTAACGTATTAATTTAAAATTCGTTCAAGTCATCTTGGACATCACTTTCCTAACGCGGTCAAAAACGAACGCACGTGTTTTACAACCCAGGTCCAAGACTCACTACTACTTGCGCGCAAACAATAAAGGTTCACGGACAATTAATTAGCGCTAATTGTTCACTCTAGTATTTATGATTTCAGGTGTGTGTCTCAAGTGTAAAACAATGTATACCAGCGCATTTACTAATGATGATTACTAGAAAATAAAAGCCGACCACATAAAACACAAGAATTCAGGTGTGCTTGAACAAATTTCTATGAAAAATAAACGATACATACCACGCTCATAAAAGGTATATGTAAGTAATAGCTTAGTCAAGTTTAAAAACTAAGAATATTTTTTCTGCTGCTTTCTCGTTTAGTTATGTTTATTTCCAATAGGTTTTTTATTATATTTAGTTTTTATTCGTTTATATTTTTTAATGTTATTTTTATTGTGGTAAAACAAACTATACCCTACTCGCTGGACCAAAAAATTAAAGGTAAACAAACGTCAAACGGTTATAATCCGACTGATTTTAATAAAACAACCCCCATACCGCTAAATGGTTACTTTTGTAGCACTCTTTATCATATTTACTTTTATGATAATAAATTTAATTAATATCTTTAATTTATTATCATAATTACCTTTAAGATAATAAATTAGAGAGTGCCATTACAGAGGGTATATAGAGTAATTACTTACTTATACAAAATAACACTTGGATGCTAAACTTTGCACTTTGCATCGTTAATAAAGTTTTATTTATAAATTAAGGTATTTTAAAACAGCAAATTTACCATAACATTAAATATAATAATTTACTACTTACGCTCATATGCAGTTGCTCAGCGATTTGACTAATATTAAATCCTTGTCCATGCAAAATTATTATTTGATTACGTTCTTCGCGTACGAGATTTCTGAACGACATTATGCACAAAAATATTCCAGCACAGGTCGGTGTCCAATATTCGCGCACAGGTCAACGTTTAGGCAATCAAGGGTCAGGTAAACAGAGCAATGGTCAATATGCAAAAGGTCCGGTAAGCGCGCCAAAGTCAAATAGTTCGTACGTAAAATTCACAAAAGGATTACACGTGATGCGTCACTAAGCTGCGCAGTACAGGTTGCAACTAATTGCGATAGCGCTTTCCTAATAGGCGAAAAAGTGTAAGGGGGCGTGGTTTGCCGCCGACGCACGATTTATGCGAAAAAAATTTTAAATGGTCAGGCGGCAATGGCCGTGATAGTACGCGTCCATTTTGGTGCGGGCGCGTAGCAATGCCGATCCCACTCAACTGGATCGGCAGTGTGTCTTGCCGGCGGACCCAAGCCGGGGCTCGATTATTCGAGTTCCCGGGGGCAGAGGGGGGAGCCCGCGCGGACCTCTTTGCAGCTAAGCTGCAGGAGGTTATCGCGGACTCCGCCAAGGTGGCCCGACCTGTAAAGTTGGTGACACTCGAGGTGACGGATCTCGACGATTCCGTCACCAAGGAGGAGGTGGTGGAGGCGGTCGCAGCGTTAGGGGCCTGCGACGTCGCGGCGGTCCAGAGTCGGGACATAAGGCCCGGCCGCGGTGGCATGGGCACCGTCCGCCTTGAGTGCCCGATTCCCGCTGCCAGAGCCGTCCTGGCGAAGGGCCGGCTGACGGTCGGCTTCAGCTCGGGTGCGGTCAGGGCACTCGAGGACCAGCCGCTGAGGTGTTTCCGGTGCTTCGGCATCGGCCACACCCGGGCTCTGTGTCCGTCCGATGCTCGATCTGTGCTGCCAGTGGCTGCCAAGCGGACCACGTGATGAAGGGGAGGAACTGCAATCCTCCCCCTAAGCGTGGCAAAGTACAGGCGCCAACCAGGCCTGTTGCGGCTGCTGGTACCGCCGTTCCTGCGGCGGCTGCGGAGGGGGGTGCGATGTCCGACTGATGGATATAGTCGAACATCGCATCCTTCAGACGAACGCCAACCACTGCAGGGCAGCCCAAGATCTGCTGATGCAGACAATGGCTGAGTGGTTGGTGGACTTGGCGGTGGTCGCCGAGCCTTACTCGGTCCCTGGCCGTTGGCTGGGTGACCGGGACGGCCTGGTGGCGTTGGTGGCGCGGTCTTCCACGGACTCCCCTCCCCTCTCGCTCTTAGAGAGGGGACCGGGATACGTGGCCGCCGCGTGGGGGGACATGGCCCTGGTCGGCGTCTATTTCTCCCCAAACCGCCCTCTTTCGGACTTTGAGGATTTCCTGGAGGTCCTCACTGCAGTTGTAGGGAGGGCGCCGCCTCGCCAGGTCGTGGTGTTGGGCGACCTGAACGCCAAGTCGGCGACCTGGGGCAACCCGGCTGCCGGGTGCAACGTCCGGGGACGCGCCGTTGAGTTCTGGGCGGCCTCAAGCGGTATGTCCCTCCTCAACAGGGGGACGGTCCACACGTGTGTGCGGCAACAGGGTGGGTCGGTGGTGGACGTCACGTTCGCCACCCCCGCGCTGGCCGCCCGCGTCGTGAACTGGCGGGTTGAGATGGTGGAGACCTTGTCGGACCACCGATACGTGCGGTTCGACATCTCCACCCAGGGGGGGGGGATGGCCCGCGCTGGGCAATCTCCCTTCCCGCGGTGGGCACTCACCCGCCTGGACCGGGAGGCAGCCAAGGAGGCGGCTTTCCTCCAGGACTGGCTGTCGCCCCCTGTTGAGGTCCTGGACGTAGACGCCGCAGCGGTTCAGCTCAGAGGGGCCCTGACCGAGGTGTGCAATTCCAGCATGCCTCGGTCTCGCCGTCCGCCTCCCCGTCGCGCCGCTTATTGGTGGACGGAGGAGCTGGAGGGGCTTGGGACCGCCTGCGTGGCGGCCAGAAGGGCCTACGCGCGCAGCCGGCGGCGCAGCGTCCTAAACCGAGTCCGGGCAGAAGAGGACCGCCTATACGCCTCCTACCGAGAGGCGACGACGGTCCTCAAGTCTGCAATGGGCGCTGCGAGAGACTCGGCGAGGGCCGAGATGCTGGAGGGTCTCGACAGGGATCCCTATGGGAGGCCATACAAGGCGGCGCGGAACCAGCTCCGCCCCTATGGTCCCCCACTGTCGGAGACCCTCGAGCCAGCACTGCTGGATGGGGTGGTCCGGTCCCTGTTTCCGCGCAGGACCGACTTCGCCCCACCAACAATGGATCCTCCGCAAGGGGCGGCTTCACCGGAGGAGGAGGTCCCCCCGGTGACGGCGGCGGAGATCTACGCGGGGGTACTCAGCCTCCGCGCCAAGAAGACGGCCCCCGGGCCGGACGGCGTCCCCGCACGGGTGGTGGCACTAGCTGCCTCCGAGATGGAGGACAGGTTTGGGGACCTTTTCAGCGCGTGCTTTACGGCTGGGAAGTTCCCGAAACTGTGGAAGGAGGGGCAGCTTTGCCTCCTCCGAAAGGCGGGACGCCCGGTGGACTCCCCCTTGGCATACCGGCCCGTCGTGTTGCTCGATGAGGTCGGTAAATTGTTCGAGGGGATAGTCGCCTCCCGGCTCGGGAGCCATTTGCGGGAATTGGGGCCGGATCTGTCGGACGCCCAATTCGGTTTCCGTCGTGGGCGTTCGACGATCGACGCGCTGGCCCTACTCAAGGGCCAGGTGAAGGAGGCAGTCGAGGCGGGGGACGGAGTGCTGGCGGTGTCATTCGACATTGCCAATGCCTTCAACTCCGTGCCCCACTCGACGATATTGGAGGCGCTCCAGTATCACGGAGTGCCCCAATATGGATGTATGGCTGACGGGTGTTCCCATGGAACAATCAGTCTCTAGTGCGACCCCCGCCAGGGTACCAGCCGACCCCCTGGCGGGCTATAAATGTTAAAGGCTTATCCGGGTACAGGGGGCACTGCCCGGATGGACGTTTTATATCCCCCATACTCGTGGGAATAGCATGGAACCTATTAAAACTAAAAAAGCGATTGAGAAGACGGACGCAGCGTCAGATTCTGGCACTGCGTCATTGAAGACGGGAGCAGTTGCTCCAACAGAACCCCTCGTGGTTCTGGAGAGGGTGAGTTTGTTGCCGAAGTCCGGCGACTCACCACAATTTGTTGCGGCCGGTCCCTCCAAGTTTTGGGGGAAGCGACCGCGCTTTGAGTCGGAAGCGTTGTCGGCGGGTCTTTCCTCAAGTGAGGAGAACCTGCCGGCCGCCAAGGTACCGACTGCAAGGAGGGGCAGAGGTCGCGGGTCACCTTCCGGAGCCAACACTTCGGGGGCAGAGGCACGTGACACGCGGGGCCGCTACCTGAAGCGCCCCGATACGCCGATGGCCAGCGGAGTAAGTGACTCCGAAGGGGCCATGCAGGTGGAGCAGGGCGATTCTGTGGCCTCCACCGGATTGGTGAGCACCAAGGCGGAGCTCAACGCCGCCAGGCGAGAGGGCCGGAAGGCCGCAGCGACTGATGAGGTCGCTGAGATGGCTCGGCTGGCAAGGGAGCGGCGGTTGCAGACCGTCGCAGGCCCTGAAGGACTGACTGAGGACTGGCTGAGGATCTCAGCCGCCAGGTTTTGGATGGCGTGGACGTCGTCCTGAAGGTTGCCACAAAATCGGGCAACCTAAAGGGCACGTTTACGCGGGCCCTTAAGGAGGCGGCGGAGGGAATCAGGGAGGCTGTGGAAGTCCTCCTTGATCGGACGACCTCGGAAGAGACGGTGAAGCTCTAAGAGGAGAATCACCGTCTCCATACGAAGATGGAGGAGCTCCAGCGGGAGGTCAGCGCCCTGAGGGTGGACTTCAGCCGGCAGCAGGGTGTGACTTCGGACAGTCGCGCTCTGCCACAGAACGGGTCTTTGGGGGAAGACCTGTTCAACCGGCTGTTGACTATTATGACCGCCCGCTTGGACAGCATAGAACCGAGGCTTAACCCCCCTGTTAATGTCCGTCCGCCGCTGGCAGCGGACAAGCGGAAGAAGGCGTTGGAGTCCACTCCAACGGTGGCTGGGCCTTCGTGGGCACAGGTGGCTAAAGCGCCACCTGTGCCCACGTAGGTCCCGTCGACGTCGAACTGGAGGCGCAGTGGTTTGGCGATGCGATGACGCAGATCTGCGACGCATGCATGCCACGCGTCTCCTCTCTGTCCGCACGGCGCCGCTTGTACTGGTGGTCTGTCGAGATCGGACGACTGCGCGTCGAATGCGCAGACGCCAGACGCCCGTACACGCGGTGCCGGAGAAGACGTCCACGGGTTCCTGAGGAAGAAGCCGCGCTGTATGAGGTGTACCGCGCGGCGAAGCTGGCTCTGTGGCTGGCCATCGGCGAGTCGAAGACACGCTCCAGGGAGGAAATGCTGGCGAGCTTAGACGGGGATCCGTTTGGGCGCCCTTACCGGTCGGTCCGAGGGAAACTTCGGCCGTGGGCGCCCCCGCTAACGGAAAGTCTCGAGCCGCAGTTCCTGGAGCGAGTGGTCTCGGCCCTCTTCCCTGAGAGAGCTGAGTATGAGCCACCGCCGATGGTTCTGCACACAGCTGCAGAGCCAGAAGATGACAGCGAAACCATCCCAGAGGTGACACAGGCAGAGATGGGCGCGGCCCTATTGCGGCTCCGGGCTAAAAACACTGCTCCGGGGCCCGATGGAGTGCCTGGCCGCGCTCTGGTCCTCGCCTTGAAGGAGCTGGAGCCCCCACTGAGAGGACTCTTCTCGGCATGCCTTGAGCAGGGCCAGTTCCCTACCCGGTGGAAGACTGGTCGACTGGTCTTGCTCAGGAAGGCGGGGCGCCCGGCGGACTCGTCGTCCGCTTATCGGCCCATAGTGCTGCTGGACGAGGCGGGCAAGATGATGGAGCGAATAATCGCAGACCGCCTCGTCAGCCACTTGTGTACAGAGGGGCCGAACCTGGACGACAGCCAGTTTGGGTTCCGCCGTGGGCGCTCCACCATTGACGCCATAATGAGGGTGAGAGTCCTGGCGGAGGAAGCAGTGTCTCGGGGCGGGGTGGTGCTGGCGGTGTCCTTGGACATCTCCAACGCCTTCAACACTCTGCCCTGGGGTTGCATTAGGGAGGCCCTGCGCTATCACCGGGTGCCTCTCTACCTCCGCAACATTGTGGGGGCTTATCTGTCGGGAAGGTGTGTCACCTACATGGGACGTGACGGCGATGGCCGTCGCGAGATGTCGTGCGGTGTTCCACAGGGGTCGGTTCTGGGCCCTCCCTTGTGGAACATCGGTTACGACTGGGTTTTGCGGTGCGAGCTTCCACCGGGAGTGAACCTGACGTGTTATGCGGACGACACGCTGGTCATTGCCCGGGGGAGCTCGTACAGGGAAGCAGCGTTGCTGGCTACGGCTGCGGTCTCGCAGGTGGTGAGCCGCATACGACGCCTGGGCCTGGAGGTGGCCCTCAACAAGTCGGAGGCCATTGCGTTTCATGGCCCCCGACGGGCGCCGCCGCTGGGATCACACATAGTGGTCGGGGGGGCCCGGATCGCTGTCGAGTCAACCATGAAGTACCTGGGATTGGTGCTCGACAGCCGTTGGGACTTCGGACCCCACTTTCAGCGGCTGGTGCCCAAGTTGATGGGCGCGGCGGGCGCGCTGTCAACGCTGCTTCCCAATTTGGGGGGCCCGAGCTCCGCCTGTAGGCGGTTGTACGTGGGGATCGTGCGATCCATGGCCCTTTACGGGGCCCCAGTATGGGCGACGGACCTGACGGCCCGCACTATCGCAGTTCTGCGCAAACCGCAGAGAGCGATGGCCGTCAGGGTCATACGGGGATATCGCACGATCTCCTACGAGGCGGCTTGTGTACTGGCCGGATCCCCGCCGTGGGACCTGGAGGCGAAAACCCTCGCGACGCTACATCAGTGGCGCGAGGACGCCAAGGATCGGGGCGAAAGGCTGGTGCAGCGACTGATCACGCTGCACCGGTCTCAGCTCCGACAGGTCATGGTGGCGGAATGGCGGAGGAGGCTTGACCATCCCTCCGCCGGCCTCGACACAATCGAGGCGATCCGGCCAGTACTCGACGACTGGCTCGGGAGGAAGCACGGCTCCCTGACGTTTCGGGCGACGCAGGTGCTCTCGGGGCACGGTTGCTTCGGGAAGTACCTGTGTCGCATAAGCAGGGAGCCGGACGCTCGGTGCCATCACTGCGTCCAGTGTCCGGAGGATACGGCGCGGCATACGCTGGCAGAATGTCCCGCGTGGGACGAGCCGCGCCGTGCCCTCGTGACAGAGGTAGGAGCAGACCTGTCGCTGCCGACCGTTGCTCGCGCGATGGTCGGTGGCACAGAGTCCTGGGACGCGGTGGTGTCCTTCTGCGAAACCGTCATGTCGCAGAAGGAAGCTGCGGAGAGGGAGAGGGAGATCTCGAGTTCCTTCCCATCCCGCAGCAGACGCACCGGGCGTCGGCTCGGGCGGATAACGCCCTCTTCCGGCCCCCCTAAACAGGTCCAGGGGTGACGGATTCGGGGACATCCGTCGCCCCCCATATCACTGGACCCGAGACGGCGGCGCGTAGTGTTCCACGCGCGCCTCTCACAGACGTCACGGGGGGAGTACACCTCACTCCCCCCAGGGACGAGGCCCGCACTGGTCGAGCGGGCCGGCACTAGTCCGGGTCAGCGGAAGTCACATTCGTTCCCGCTGCCCCCAGACGCAAGTGTGCGAGGGAACACCGGGGTGGTTTTTAGTCAGTTGGAGCCTGACAGACCCCTCCGCCCTCTCCAGGCGGAGGACATCCGTTTCCGGATTTTCCACCTCGCAACAAAAAAAAGGTTAGGTTAGGTTAGGTTAGGTTTTTTTTTTTTTTTTTTTTTTGTTTGGGCAGGAGTGGGAAATCCCCACGGACACCTCGACTATCTCACGACTTGTGAGACAGTCGAGGTAGTGCCGGACTCGAACCGGCTAAAACCACACTCCTGCCCCGCCAGTGTCCCTCTGACGTGATCAGAGACCTTTTTTGCGGTAAGCTTTAACTTATTTAGCGACAAATTTTTGACGATTAGGAGGCCGAAGAGACCACGCTCTATGTTTTTTAATTTTTACATTTTGATTTTATTTCTGTATACAATTTACTATTTATGTTTTGCTTTAATTATTTTCCATTAATACAGTTTTTGTTTACTATTTATACTCCTAATTTTTAATATGCTATTTTATTGTTTTAACCATATAGTTCGGTACGGGCCCCCGAAGGGGCTCGAAGCTCATACCTCCGCTGGCTTGGTATCGGCCCCGAAAGGGGCTAGCAATTAAGTCATTCGTCGTCCTCATTATTTATGTATTTATTTAATATTCTGATTATCAACTACTATGAGTGTGCGTTAATTAAGAGAGTTGGATAAAAATCTCAGATATCAACGCCATTAAAACTTCTGTATTTAGCGCGCAAGTTTCTTAATTTACCCTTATAAAATTCAAGTGCATAAAATATGGTCACCGCCATTTTGACGGCAGTGCCGGTCGAGGCTAAAAATCATAAAAATTGTGGTTTTCGAACATTCGAGCTCCACTATATAGACAATAATCATCTCGTCATTTAATTATGGTGCGATTCATCCATAGTTCAATTTAAATAAGCAGTGGTAATGATGAATTTTCATATCTAAAGTCGAAGTTTCGCGCCAATCGTGCGTGTTTACATTTTTATATTTCACATATAACGCACACACGCGTATAGATCCGATAACAATTATGACAAATATCATTCCAAATATTATAAACCACATGAAAATGCCCAGATCTTAGCATTATTTACTAAAACAGGACCAATAACACGTAATATTTATTACCACCACTTAATTTGTATTTGAAATAGACGACCATTTGTTTTTTTTTTTTAAATATTGTGATGTGTGAAAGCGATTATTCCAATCGATTAAATTTTTGAAAACAACGATTAACTCGAGTAATTAAATTAAAGAATTTAAGAAATCGATTAATGAAAATTAAAATAAATTTATTTTAAGCGTAAAACACAATACATATTTATTATAATAATTTTTTAAGCTTTCATAATGCTAATCTGAATTGTTTTTCGTACATTCCGACCCAACTATAAACAGCACAGACTGATATTATGACTAAATACGCGCCGATTTTTTTTTCCATTTCAAAATTTAAATTAGGAATTCGTTCTCTGTTCCAATTTATATTGTAGGTGTTTAAATTTACTATTTTAGATAATTTATTGTGAATTTTGTTTTGAACTATCCGAAGGTTGGTAGAATGCCGAGGATCTTGGTAAGCATAGTAAAAAAGAATTATATAGTTTGATTATTGGTTAGGAGGTGTGGTTATATTTATTTATGGTTAGGAGCTTGGGTTCGTGGCAAGTTAGCTTTGAGGCCGTGCTTGCTGTGGTTGTTCCGTGGCTGGGTCACCATAATTACATACAGAGTTTTCTCCGTGCCTCGGAAAGCAAGTTAAGCCGTTGGTCCCGGCTGCCATTTGTAGATCTTTGAGAGTCGTTACGAGTAGTCAGAAGCCAAAAAGTCTGACATCCATTCTTACCAAGGGGTATCGTATTACACAGTTACTGGGTTGTGGAGGTCAGATAGGCAGACGCTTCATGTAAAATACTGGTACTCGGCTGCATCCGGTTAGACTGAAAGCCGACCCCAAGATAGTTTGGAAAAAGGCTAGGCAGATGATGGTGGTTAGGAGGTTGGGTTGGTTAATGGGTATTTACTCTTTTATCAGCCTGGTCTGTCCCACTGCTGGTTAAAGGCATGCCCATGACTTTCCAATTTTGTTTATCTTTTGCGTTCTCCGACCAATACTTTCAATCGATAGTATTTTTTGATACTACTTAGATAAGCTTGGGTATAACAACTCCAAAAACATTTAAAAGACTCATGTCCTGATGGTTCTGGTTCATATCCATTGCTGTGCATAGCTTCACTCAAGAGACTGCTCACGGCCTATGATGGATAACCTGAAATTGGCAGATATAAAAAAAACCTTTTTAGACTTTTCAGTGAACCGTTTTGAAAGATTAAACTAATTTTCCTTGAAACGGCTTATGAATTGCCGATTGTCAACCATCATCATCATCTGTCTGCCTAGCGTCTTTCCAACTTTGTTGAGGTTGGCTTCCAGTCTACCTGGATGCATCTGCATACCCGTATTTTAAGTGGAGCGACCTGCGACTGCCTATCTGACCTCCTCAAACCAGTTAGTATCGGGTAGCAGGATACCCCTTGGTAAGACTGGCTTTCATACTTTCGGGCCAAACGATACAAAATCTTAGAAAAATAAATATAATTTATCTTTGATGGATCAAATTAATTATTTTACTATTCCTTCCAAGATTCCTGGTCATTCTTCCAAACATCAGACATTTCACAGCAAAATTCGTAATAAGTTATATCTAATAAAATTAAAATACTTATTTTAAATTATGAGAATTGCGAGCGCATTCTTAATTTAAATTTTGAAAAAGAAAAGAATCTGCGCGAATTCATTGAACTATATTACTAGCGTAGCGCGAATTAAGCTGTGCTGTCTGTGCTTAAATTTGAAAATCATTCCTTTTTCTGTTGTTTTAATGTGCTTGAACTTTGAGACTTCATTTCTTGTTATATTTCACGCAGCTAGTTCAACGGAAAGTTTCTCCTATAAGTTTCTCAAAGAAAGAAAATCATCAAAATGATGACTTGGTTTTTTTTTTGGGTTTACAGACTTCTGTTGTTCTTATTAGTAATAAATCTCCTTCTCTTGAAGTCAACGTTCATTAATTAATTATAAGCTGTTTTCGATCTAATAATTACTTAATGAAAAAGATAGTATTATATGACCTATTTGTAAATTAAATAATTATTTAAAATTATACCAATGAGTTTTTATTCAGTCTCAACTCTTTTTTCCAAACTCGATTTAATTACGATTATCGATTAGGCTGAATGCAACTTATTAATCGTAATTATGAAACCCGGGTTTTCGGTCAGCACTAAGAAGTGTTATTTTACAACATAGTTTTTAGTAATATTTGTCAAGACTTTGATTGTGTTTTTATATGAAATTGTGTATGAATAATGGCAAAAATAAGAACGCAGATAGAATGTTACTGTTTTTATTTTGACTTTTCAAATTCTTTTAGCAAACGAGAAGCTTGCCTATGTACATTATTTCCAGCGCATCTAAGGTACCTACTTTTAGGAAGGGTTTAGTAATATGTATTTTACACATATTTCGCAATATATTGACTACATTTTAGCGACTTCAACACGATATTGGAGATATTAACATCAAATTTATCGTATTAAACAGATCCCATGACATAATTTTCACAATAAAATTGAATGCTGAAAGTTGATGAAAATTTCGTGAATTTCATGACAATTCTAATCATCCCGCCGATTCAGCTGATGTGTCATGTGTCAAAATCTTGTCGGGCATAGTGGTTAAATAGATAGACTTTAATTTTATTTCAACGATTTAACCCATTTTTTATGTTATTAATCCTTATCTTTGTACCCTCTTTTATTTGGTGTTTTCATGGTGTTTCGGGTTTGTTTTTATGATACTTAACTATATACATAAAATATAATTGCCTATCACATTTTTTCAAACAAACTTTTTATATCCATTACCATCCAAGTAATTCCACAAGACAAATACAAACGAAAAAGATTTCCGACAAACTCGACACAAATTGATACCACTAGGACTGACTTCTGATCCAACCCAAATCGAGCCACTTTCTCATGAAAGTGACTCAAGTTATTGTCTCTCATGGAGCCAGCCCCAATGGCTTGCTCAACACGGGTGCTCTCTACTTGTCCCGAGCTTGACATCGCTGTATACGCGGAAGTGGGCGCACTGACAACTTTAGCAATAAGCTATGGATGCTCGCGCGAATGCGTCCCACTTCCGACGTACTGGACAATCATCGCTGAACGCATTGTGCTGGTGCTCCCCCAGCTTGGCTCAGGTGCAGTTTATACACACCGCTGCTTCGCCGATCTGTTTAGCCGGGCAGTCCACCCTGAGGTGAGGTCCACCACAGTGGCTGCACAGATCGGCTGGCTCCGTGCACAGGCGTTTGCCGTGCCCGTATGCCAAGCAACGGGTGCACTGCACCAGAGGCGTCTGGTCCTCGACGCGCACTCGCTGTAGGTCAATACGTAGCTTGCCTACATCGAGTGCCCGCCTCCAGATTGCAGGGGAAACACTCAGCACAATGCTGTTCACATGTGGGTTTCGAGACTTTTTGCGAAACTTAAGAGCGATTTTCTTTTCCTCGTCTCCGAGGCCGTGAAAGATCTCCCGGTTCTGGTTCTGAAGGGCCTTCAACACTTCTTCATCGCTATGAATTAGCAACACGTCCCTCAGAACCAGAAGCGGGTCCCGATTCTTCACTGCCTCGACGACGAGGTTCTCTCCGGCCGATTCAAGTCTTTGGTTAGGTTAGGTTAGGTTAGGTTGGGGGTGCTGGGTCAGAAAACCTCCTCGTGGGCCTGACGGCTGCCGGTCCCTCTCGATACGTTTGGAGGGAACAGCAGCCGGCATGGACGGTGCATCCTGGGCGCGGGCAGTGGCCTTCCCCAAGGAATGGGAAGAGATTCTTATTCTTCGGGGAATGTCACTGTTCGTGGCAAATATTCTGACATAGGAGGGGTCCTACTTGGACAAACGGGACGTTGTTCCGCGTGACCCTCTGAAAAGCAGAGGGCACAGCGGAGGAGCAAGGACGGGCTCGGTGTGCACTCACCCTGCCTCCGAGCAGACAGTGAGGGACGCAGTCTTTCGCTGTCCCCGTCGTTCTCGTAATCCCATCATCGGAGTGTCGTGGATCACGTCTCGCGGCTTCGACCGGGACCGAGGGTCTTGGCTTAACCGCCCGGACCGCGAGGTAGAAAACCTCTATAAAAAGTTACCCCGAATCTCAAGCGGCGGCGCACCGTGAGGGGATGAATGGCTGACGGGTGTTCCCATGGAACAATCAGTCTCTAGTGCGACCCCCGCCAGGGTACCAGCCGACCCCCTGGCGGGTTATAAATGTTAAAGGCTTATCCGGGTACAGGGGGCACTGCCCGGATGGACGTTTTATATCCCCCATACTCGTGGGAATCACATGGAAAATATTAATAATAAAAAATTGATGGAGAAGGCGGACGCAGCGTCAAATTCTGGCACTGCGTCATTGAAGATGGGAGCAGTTGCTCCAACAGAGCCCTTAGTGGTTCTGGAGCGGGTGAGTGTGTTGCCGAAATCCGGCGACTCACCACAATTTGTTGCGGCCGGTCCCTCCAAGTTTTGGGGGAAGCGACCGCGCTTTGAGTCGGAAGCGTTGTCGGCGGGTCTTTCCTCAAGTGAGGAGAACCTGCCGGCCGCCAAGGTACCGACTGCAAGGAGGGGCAGAGGTCGCGGGTCACCTTCCGGAGCCAACACTTCGGGGGCAGAAGCACGTGACACGCGGGGCCGCTACCTGAAGCGCCCCGATACGCCGATGGCCAGCGGAGTAAGTGACTCCGACGGGGCCATGCAGGTGGAGCAGGGCGATTCCGCAGCTTCCACCGGATTGGTGAGCACCAAAGCGGAGCTCAACGCCGCCAGGCGAGAGGGCCGGAAGGCCGCAGCGACTGATGAGGTCGCTGAAATGGCTCGACTGGCAAGGGAGCGGCGGTTGCAGACCGCCGCAGGCCCTGAGGGACTGACGGCTGAGGCTCTCAGCCGCCAGGTTTTGGATGGCGTAGACGTCGTCCTGAAGGTTGCCACAAAATCGGGCAACCTGAAGGGCACGTTTACGCGGGCCCTTAAGGAGGCGGCGGAGGGAATCAGGGAGGCTGTGGAAGTCCTCCTTGATCGGACGACCTCGGAAGAGACGGTGAAGCTCCAAGAGGAGAATTTCCGTCTCCATACAAAGATGGAGGAGCTCCAGCGGGAGGTCAGCGCCCTGAGGGCGGACTTCAGCCGGCAGCAGAGTGTGACTTCGGACAGTCGCGCTCTGCCACAGAACGGGTCTTTGGGGGAAGACAAGTTCAACCGGCTGTTGACCATTATGACCGCCCGCTTTGACAGCCTAGAACCGAGGCTCAACCCCCCCGTTAATGTCCGTCCGCCGCTGGCAGCGGACAAGCGGAAGAAGGCGTTAGAGCCTGCTCCAACAGTGGCTGGGCCTACGTGGGCACAGGTGGCTAGAGCGCCACCTGCACCAAAAACTCCCACGCAAACGCCCAAAAAGCCCGCGGAGGGGGCCAAGAAACCCGTAAAAGGGACGGGAAAGCCCTCTGAGGGGAGCAGCTCGCCCCCCAAAGAGGGTGACTGGAAAACGGCCGAAAGCCGGAAGAAGAGAAGGAAGAGGGGCCGCAAGGCCAAAGCCGCGCCGGGCTCCGGGGGGCACACCGCCAGGGGTGGCCAGAGCGCCCCGAAAATCCGCATCCCTCGCTCAGAGGCAGTGGTGGTGACGCTTCAGCCCGAAGCAAAAGACAGAGGCGTCTCATACCAAAAGGTACTGGCGGACGCGAAGAGCAAGCTGGTCTTCGCTGACTTTGGCACCCCGGACGGCTTCCGTTTCAGGACGGCAGCCACGGGGGCCAAAATGTTCGAGTTGGCGGGGACCAGCAGTACTGAGAGGGCAGACGCTCTAGCTGCGAAGTTAAGGGACGTCCTCAACCCCGAGGAGGCGCGGGTGTCCAGGCCCATGAAGACCGCTGAGGTTCGCGTCGATGGGCTGGACGATTCTGTGACGCCGGAGGAGGTGGTGGCGGCCATAGCCCGAAGCGGCGGATGCTCAGCCGACAATGTAAAGGCGGGTAGTATCCGCGTAAATACGGGTGGGCTTGGCACCATCTGGGTGCGGTGTCCAGTTGTTGCGGCGAAGCAGGTTGCTGACGCGGGACGTCTGCTGGTTGGTTGAGTGTCAGCTAGAGTGAAACTCTTGGCACCCAGGGCCATGCAGTGCTACCGGTGCCTGGAGAAAGGGCACGTCCGGGCACTGTGCACCTGTGACACAGACCGCAGCGACTTATGTTATCGCTGCGGTCAGTCTGGCCATAAGGCGTCCCAGTGCTCTGCGGAGCCAAACTGCAGTTTGTGTGCAGCTGCAGGAAAGTCCGCGGGGCACAGAGTAGGTGGTAAAGCCTGCGGCGCGCCCAGAAAGCGCAGCAAGCGATGGGCCAAGGCTGCGGGGGACGCACCCCCCCCGCAACCTAGCACCTCTTCGGCCGACTCCCGGCCTGTGGTGGGACGGAGCGCCGAGGAAATGGAGTGCCAGTGATGGCAGACTACCATTTCCTCCAGGCGAACATCAACCACTGCACCAGAGCTCAGGATCTCCTGCTCCAGAGCATGGCGCAGTGGTCGATAAATGTGGCGGTGGTAGCTGAGCCGTATTTCATCCCCCCCCGGGATAACTGGGCAGGGGATCTAGACGGCCTAGTGGCCATCATCGGCGCGACTCTCGTCGACGTATCCCGTGGTCACGGTTGGGTTGCGGCCCTTGTGAACGGGATCGTCACGATTGGGGCGTATTTTTCGCCCAACAGGAGTCTCGCCGACTTCGAGAGTTTCCTCGTCGAGTTGGGAGCCGTCGTCGGCCAGTCTCACCCTCGACCCATTTTGCTTCTCGGTGACCTCAACGCCAAGTCTGCGGCGTGGGGTTCCCCGGTCACGGACCCGAGAGGCGAAGTGCTAGAGGAGTGGGCCATTACGACGGGCCTGGCTGTCTTAAATCGGGGTTCAGCCTACACGTGTGTACGGCAGCGGGGCGGGTCGATAGTGGACGTCTCGTTCGCTAGTCCCGCTGTCGTGCACCGAGTCCGTGATTGGCACGTTGAGGTGGAGGTGGAGACGCTATCGGATCACCGATACATCCGCTTCGACGTCTCCACCCAGACCGCTGGAGATCGTCGCCAATCGGGGCCCCGAAGAGACGGCCCGCGTTGGGCGCTGAAACGCCTCGACGGGGAAGCTCTCGAAGAAGCCGCCATAGTTCAGGCCTGGATCCGGGAGTCGGCCACCGTCGGTCCCGTCGACGTCGAACTGGAGGCGCAGTGGTTTGGCGATGCGATGACGCAGATCTGCGACGCATGCATGCCACGCGTCTCCTGTCTGTCCGCACGGCGCCGCTTGTACTGGTGGTGCGTCGAGATCGAGCGACTGCGCGTCGAGTGCGCAGACGCCAGACGCCCGTACACGCGGTGCCGGAGAAGACGTCCACGGGTTCCTGAGGAAGAAGCCGCGCTGTATGAGGTGTACCGCGCGGCGAAGCTGGCTCTGTGGCTGGCCATCGGCGAGTCGAAGACACGCTCCAGGGAGGAAATGCTGGCGAGCCTAGACGGGGATCCGTTTGGGCGCCCTTACCGGTCGGTCCGAGGGAAACTTCGGCCGTGGGCGCCCCCGCTAACGGAAAGTCTCGAGCCGCAGTTCCTGGAGCGAGTGGTCTCGGCCCTCTTCCCTGAGAGAGCCGAGTATGAGCCACCGCCGATGGTTCTGCACACAGCTGCAGAGCCGGCAGAGGAAGGAAGCGAAACCATCCCAGAGGTGACACAGGCAGAGATGGGCGCGGCCGTATTGCGGCTCCGGGCTAAAAACACTGCTCCGGGGCCCGATGGAGTGCCTGGCCGCGCTCTAGTTCTCGCCCTGAAGGAGCTGGAGCCCCCACTGAGAGGACTCTTCTCGGCATGCCTTGAGCAGGGCCAGTTCCCTACCCGGTGGAAGACTGGTCGACTGGTCTTGCTCAGGAAGGCAGGGCGCCCGGCGGACTCGTCGTCCGCTTATCGGCCCATAGTGCTGCTGGACGAGGCGGGCAAGATGATGGAGCGAATAATCGCAGACCGCCTCGTCAGCCACTTGTGTACAGAGGGGCCGAACCTGGACGACAGCCAGTTTGGGTTCCGTCGTGGGCGCTCCACCATTGACGCCATAATGAGGGTGAGAGTCCTGGCGGAGGAAGCAGTGTCTCGGGGCGGGGTGGTGCTGGCGGTGTCCTTGGACATCTCCAACGCCTTCAACACCCTGCCCTGGGGTTGCATTAGGGAGGCCCTGCGCTACCACCGGGTGCCTCTCTACCTCCGCAACATTGTGGGGGCTTATCTGTCGGGAAGGTGTGTCACCTACATGGGACGTGACGGCGATGGCCGTCGCGAGATGTCGTGCGGTGTTCCACAGGGGTCGGTTCTGGGCCCTCCCTTGTGGAACATCGGTTACGACTGGGTTTTGCGGTGCGAGCTTCCACCGGGAGTGAACCTGACGTGTTATGCGGACGACACGCTGGTCATTGCCCGGGGGAGCTCGTACAGGGAAGCAGCGTTGCTGGCTACGGCTGCGGTGTCACAGGTGGTGAGCCGCATCCGGCGCCTGGGCCTGGAGGTGGCTCTCAACAAGTCGGAGGCCATTGCGTTTCATGGCCCCCGACGGGCGCCGCCGCTGGGATCACACATAGTGGTCGGGGGGGCCCGGATAGCTGTCGAGTCAACCATGAAGTACCTTGGATTGGTGCTCGACAGCCGTTGGGACTTCGGCCCCCATTTTCAGCGGCTGGTGCCCAAGTTGATGGGCGCGGCGGGCGCGCTGTCAACGCTGCTTCCCAATTTGGGGGGCCCGAGCACCGCCTGTAGACGTTTGTACGTGGGGATCGTGCGATCCATGGCCCTTTACGGGGCCCCAGTATGGGCGACGGACCTGACGGCCCGCACAATCGCAGTACTGCGCAAACCGCAGAGAGCGATGGCCGTCAGGGTCATACGGGGATATCGCACGATCTCCTACGAGGCGGCTTGTGTACTGGCCGGATCCCCGCCGTGGGACCTGGAGGCGAAAGCCCTCGCGACGCTTCACAAGTGGCGCGAGGACGCCAAGGATCGGGGCGAAAGGCTGGTGCAGCGACAGATCACGCTGCACCGGTCTCAGCTCCGACAGGTCATGGTGGCGGAATGGCGGGGGAGGCTTGACCATCCCTCCGCCGGCCTCGACACAATCGAGGCGATCCGGCCAGTACTCGACGACTGGCTCGGGAGGAAGCACGGCTCCCTGACGTTTCGGGCGACGCAGGTGCTCTCGGGGCACGGTTGCTTCGGGAAGTACCTGTGTCGCATAAGCAGGGAGCCGGACGCTCGGTGCCATCACTGCGTCCATTGTCCGGAGGATACGGCGCGGCATACGCTGGCAGAATGTCCCGCGTGGGACGAGCCGCGCCGTGCCCTCGTCACAGAGGTAGGAGTAGACCTGTCGCTGCCGACCGTTGCTCGCGCGATGGTCGGTGGCACAGAGTCCTGGGACGCGGTGGTGTCCTTCTGCGAAACCGTCATGTCGCAGAAGGAAGCTGCGGAGAGGGAGAGGGAGATCTCGAGTTCCTTCCCATCCCGCAGCAGACGCACCGGGCGTCGGCAGAGGGCGGATAACGCCCTCTTCCGGCCCCCCTAAACAGGTCCAGGGGCGACGGATTCGGGGACATCCGTCGCCCCCCATCATAATGGACCCGAGACGGCGGCGCGTAGTGTTCCACGCGCGCCTCTCACGGACGTAACGGGGGGAGTACACCTCACTCCCCCCAGGGACGAGGCCCGCACTGGTCGAGCGGGCCGGCACTAGTCCGGGGCAGCGGAAGTCACATTCGTTCCCGCTGCCCCCAGACGCAAGTGTGCGAGGGAACACCGGGGTGGTTTTTAGTCAGTTGGAGCCTGACAGACCCCTCCGCCCTCCCCAGGCGGAGGACATCCGTTTCCGGATTTTCCACCTCGCAACAAAAAAAAACAAAAAAAAAAAAGGTTAGGTTAGGTTAGGTTAGGTTCCCGAGACGGTGGCGCGTAGTGTTCCACGCGCGCCTCTCACAGACGTAACGGGGGGAGCACACCTCACTCCCCCCAGGGACGAGGCCCGCACTGGTCGAGCGGGCCGGCACTAGTCCGGGGCAGCGGAAGTCACATTCGTTCCCGCTGCCCCCAGACGCAAGTGTGCGAGGGAACACCGGGGTGGTTTTTAGTCAGTTGGAGCCTGACAGACCCCTCCGCCCTCCCCAGGCGGAGGACATCCGTTTCCGGATTTTCCACCTCGCAACAAAAAAAAAAAAAAAAAAAAGGTTAGGTTAGGTTAGGGTTTTTTTTTTTTTTTTTTTTTTTTTTTTTTTTTTTTTTTTTTTTTTTTTTGGCAGGAGTGGGAAATCCCCACGGACACTTCGTCTATCTCACGACTTGTGAGACAGTCGAAGTAGTGCCGGACTCGAACCGGCTAAAAACCACTCCTGCTCTGCCAGTGTCCTCTGACATGGGTCATCAGAGATCTTATTGAGACTTTAATGTTTTGGATACCATTTTTATATGTTTAAGAATCTTCAATTTTAAAAAAGTTGCAATTTTGAATTTCAGTATCTAATTTATTTGATTTTCTTGATTTTAAATTTTTGCTGTTTAATTGTTTCTGTGCTTTAATCTTTATATCTTTTCTTGTGGGAAATGTTCATATATGATAAAGCACAGTATTTCAAGTAGTCTTGTTTTTGTTTATAATTTTGCCTATAATTTTGCTGCAATATTCCAAAAAGACTTGTCTTAATTTGCTATTTTCTAAAATTAAACATATATTGTCCATAGTTATCCTTGTATCTAGCTTTTGTTCGACTTTGAACCTTTCTTCGCCGAAAACTGGGCATTCTACCAGAATATGGGGGACCGACTCTACTGCATCTGGTTCACAGCTGCAGGATGGGTTCTCCTTACATTTGAAGCGGTGCAAGTATTCGGAGAACCCACCATGCCCCGTGAAAATTTGTGTCATGATGCCTGCGGGTTGGATTTTTCGCACAATTTTATAAGAGTCGATCGCGTTGGGGAAGAACATCTTTGTAACACCTGCTGTTTCTCCTTGCTGGTACCTCCGATTCCATTCGTCGAGCGACTCCCCTCGGATCTGTCGTTTGACAAATGAAACGGGGCACAGGTCATAATCCGGCTTCTTTCTCGACTTCAAGGCAGCTTCCTTCGCCAGTTGGTCGGCTCGCTCGTTTCCCTCCAAACCCGCGTGGGCTTTTATCCAAAACAAGGAGACACTCTTGTTCTGGAGTTTACAGCGGCGGATGGTGTCCCTCGTTTCCACGGCCAAGGGATGGGGGGAGCCTACGTTAACGACCGATTGAAGAGCCACCCTGGAGTCGCTGAAGATGCCGAATGTGGATTCTCCACGCTTGAGCACCTCTCCTGCCGCTCTCTGTAGGGCCAGGAGTTCTGCCTGGTAGACGGTGCAGTAAGACGGCAAGGCAAGTTTGAGGGCCTTAATTTCAGTGCCACCATTCCATAAGGATAGCGCCGCCCCAACCTTGCCCTCAATCTTGCTGCCGTCCGTGAATATTCGCACAGCGAAACTGCTGTGGTTCTGGTATTGTTCCTCGTCTACCAGGCTTCCGAACTCCAGGTTTACTTGTTCCGCGGGGTGCGGGGCCTCTGCCGCTGGAGACATCCGCTCGACCTCCCTGCCCCTTAACACGGGCTGGGGCACACCCTTCCTGGCTTCGTACAGCGCAGCTACTTCCCGTATACGAAGGTCAAGTGGGAGTATCCCAGCGAGCACTAATGCCGAGTTTAGGGAGACCGTGCGGTAGGCTTTACACAGCTTTTGGGCAAACCCCCTCTGAACCACGTTTAGTTGCTTAATAACCCCTACTTTTTTGGCGGCCGGTGCCCATGCGCTTGCAGCGTATAGTATGATCGGTTCGACTGCTGCCGTGTAGATGACGCGGATGATCTCCGGGTGAAGGCCCCAGCTCACTTTTGCCGCACGTGCCAGCTGTTTGTAAATATTTACAGCTTTCATGCAGACGTTTGCGACATGGGTGTTGAATGTGAGCTGGTGGTCGATGGTGAGCCCTAGTATTTTAATTTCCTTGGACATGCCAATGCTTACCCCGCCCATGCTCAGGAGTGGGACGTCGTATCGAAGCTTCCTGGTAATTACCATTGCACAAGTTTTCTGCGGTGCAAACTTCAGCTTGTTGCGAATGCCCCACACCCGAACGTACTCGAGAGCGGCATTGGCCTGCCTCTGGACTTCTAACGCTGTTTCGCCGTCGAAGATCATAACCACGTCATCCGCGAATGCCTGGCAGTGGTGTCCCTGCTCTTCCAACCCCTTCAGCAACGGGTCAAGTATGAGATTCCAGAGAATCGGACCGCCAATAGACCCCTGCACGCACCCCTTGCTTGTCTGCCTCAGGCTCTCCGCGCCTGCGTACCTTACTCTGACACTCCTACCAGTCAGATAGCTGTCCAGCATCCTTCTGATGTTCACCGGGCACTTTTCCTCAGCCAGTCTGGTCCTTATGGCCGGCCACCATGCGTTGTCGAAGGCTCCCTCTATATCAAGTGACACGACAGTGATCAGCTTCTTGTCGTTCAGCTTCCCTTTGATGTGTTGTATCATGTTATAGAGGGAGTCCTCAGTGCTCTTCTGAGGCATGAAGCCGTACTGGCGAGTACTGAGCCGCGGTGTCAGGTGCCACTTTAACCTTGCTACCATTAGTTTCTCCAGTGTTTTGCCCAAGACCGGTAGGAGGCCGATAGGCCTGTACGATTTTGGGGCGGTGTAAGTGTCTTTGCCAGGCTTCCGAAGGACTACCACCGTGGCCTCTTTCCAGGCTCCAGGGAAGTGTCCGTGCTCCAGGCACTTATTGGCTAGTGCAAGAAACGTCCCTGGGTCCCGGGATATCGCCTGGGCGCAGATATCAGCGGTGAGACCGTCTGCCCCGGGTGCCTTCTTCGGGTTGAAACTTTCCACCGCGGTTTTCAGCTCCTGAAGTGTAAACGGTGGGTCATGGTATTCATCATGCGTCCACTCGTTTGCACGACTGGCCGCTTCACGTGTCCGACGGTGGTCTTCAGTTTCTCCCTCTTTTAGGTCTTCGGGGTAGAAGGTCTCGGCCAGCAGCAGAGCCGATTCTTGGGCGTTGAGTGGCACCCCGTCCTTCACCAGCGGCAAATCCTCTTGCCTTTTGGCGGTCCGTCCTATGACTCTGTATATCCCCTCCCACATCCCTTCCTTATCCTGTTTTCCACAGAAGCCCTTCCAGCCTTCTGTCTGTGCTTTTATTGCTAGGGACTCATATCTTATTTTTGCTTGCAGGTACTCATCGATGACTTTCTGCCTCCGGACTCTTGCAGCGCATCGGATGCGTCGTCTCCTGGTGTTCACCTCGGACATCAACTCAGCGAGCTTTTTTGACCACCACGGTATAGTAACTTGTTCTTTATTTTTAATCCTTAATAGTGTTTCATCACATGTTTTGGTGATGCTTTCTATATATTGATTTATGTTATGATCTAATTCTGTTTTATTATTAATATTACTGATTTCTTGTGGGTTTAATTTTGCATGAGCTTTTAATTGGGTCAATTTCTCATGAAATTGGCTCCAATTGGCTTTTTTTGTATTATAAATCCTCGTGGTCCTGTTAACGTTGATTCCTTTTGACTTTTCTAGATAAATTTTGAAAACTATCCCGTTGTGGTCTGAGCTCGTGAGTCCTTCCTCGACCCGCCAGTCCTCCACCAAGTCCAGCAGGTCCGTTGAGCAAGCTGTTACATCAACGAAGCTGCTGTACAGTGTGTTACCTCTGACGGTGTCGAAGGTTGGTGTGTTGCCGACGTTGAGTACCTGCAGGCACATTTCATCCAGGGTTCCCGACATTTCTTCACCCTTACTGTCAGTTACCAGGCTGCCCCACCAGGTGCTCTTTGCGTTGGCGTCGCCGCCAATGAGAATCCTCGTGGGGCCTATTTCCTCGCGAATGCGCATGAGTTGCTCCAGGTATGGCTGTATGGGCTGGTCTGGTTCAAAGTAGAAGGAGACTACTGCGATTTCCCAGGCGCTGGTACGGATCCTCACCACCACGATGTTATTGGTGGTGAGTTTCGGACACTGTGTGACGTCTAGGTCGTGATCGAAGACGACTATTGCCGCCTTAACAGTTCCACCTCCTTGTTCAGTGCACTGGTAGACTCTCGCTCCCCGGTAGTCTCGCATCCTCTTAACCCCGCCCACATACGGCTCCTGGAGCAGTGCGAAGGCAACCCTCCGCTCACTAGCCACTATCATGAGCTCTTGGGTTGCCAGGTTTTTCCTCTGCAGATTCGCTTGGATTGCCCGGTAGTAATTACGAGCACTCTGGTGTGTTCGAGAAACCCTGGATAAGTCGCCTCCTGTTTCCGCCGGCTTGCCCTTAGCAATACGCCACCGACAGTCGCGCCAATCCATCCCACTTGACACGAATTGGGCACTCGCTGTCGAAGGCGTTGTGGTCAGTCTTACCCATTTTGGCTGAAACGCAGTTCTGGCACTTTGGTGGTTAGGTTAGGTTAGGTTAGGTTAGGTTAGGTTAGGTTCTGGTGCCCAAGTTGATGGGCGCGGCGGGCGCGCTTTCAACGCTGCTTCCCAATTTGGGGGGCCCGAGCTCCGCCTGTAGGGGGTTGTACGTGGGGATCGTGCGATCCATGGCCCTTTACGGGGCCCCAGTATGGGCGACGGACCTGACGGCCCGCACTATCGCAGTTCTGCGCAAACCGCAGAGAGCGATGGCCGTCAGGGTCATACGGGGATATCGCACGATCTCCTACGAGGCGGCTTGTGTACTGGCCGGATCCCCGCCGTGGGACCTGGAGGCGAAAGCCCTCGCGACGCTACATCAGTGGCGCGAGGACGCCAAGGATCGGGGCGAAAGGCTGGTGCAGCGACAGATCACGCTGCACCGGTCTCAGCTCCGACAGGTCATGGTGGCGGAATGGCGGGGGAGGCTTGACCATCCCTCCGCCGGCCTCGACACAATCGAGGCGATCCGGCCAGTATTCGACGATTGGCTCGGGAGGAAGCACGGCTCCCTGACGTTTCGGGCGACGCAGGTGCTCTCGGGGCACGGTTGCTTCGGGAAGTACCTGTGTCGCATAAGCAGGGAGCCGGACGCTCGGTGCCATCACTGCGTCCAGTGTCCGGAGGATACGGCGCGGCATACGCTGGCAGAATGTCCCGCGTGGGACGAGCCGCGCCGTGCCCTCGTGACAGAGATAGGTGGAGACCTGTCGCTGCCGACCGTTGCTCACGCGATGGTCGACAGCACAGAGTCCTGGGACGCGGTGGTGTCCTTCTGCGAAACCGTCATGTCGCAGAAGGAAGCTGCGGAGAGGGAGAGGGAAATCTCGAGTTCCTTCCCATCCCGCAGCAGACGCACCGGGCGTCGGCAGAGGGCGGATAACGCCCTCTTCCGGCCCCCCTAAACAGGTCCAGGGGCGACGGATTCGGGGACATCCGTCGCCCCCCATATCACTGGACCCGAGACGGTGGCGCGTAGTGTTCCACGCGCGCCTCTCACAGACGTAACGGGGGGAGCACACCTCACTCCCCCCAGGGACGAGGCCCGCACTGGTCGAGCGGGCCGGCACTAGTCCGGGGCAGCGGAAGTCACATTCGTTCCCGCTGCCCCCAGACGCAAGTGTGCGAGGGAACACCGGGGTGGTTTTTAGTCAGTTGGAGCCTGACAGACCCCTCCGCCCTCCCCAGGCGGAGGACATCCGTTTCCGGATTTTCCACCTCGCAACAAAAAAAAAAAAAAAAAAAAAAAAAAAAAAAAAAAAGGTTAGGTTAGGTTAGGTTGGGGGACCACCCCACAGTGCTTGCGTCCACGTCGCGTCCCCTGGAAACGGCCCAGTTTGACCACCGTAACGGAGTGGCAGACTGGGTTGGCCAAAGTGCACTGTGCTTTCGCTGCTTATTTTTATCCTGACTTGTTGAGTGTGCGAACCTGCGGAGGCTATGCCAAACCCTACGCGGGACGCCTGCGGGCGGTTTTTAAAACAAAAAGGCCCTTCTCAGGGCCAACCCAAAGGCCCTTCTCAGGGCCAATCCAAAGGCCCTTCTCAGGGCCAACCCAAAGGCCCTTCTCAGGGCCAACCTAAAGGCCCTTCTCAGGGCCACTCTGACGCGCCGGCGTCAGAAACTAGCCGCGCGCCGTCTGCGGCTAGCTTCTTCGGAGGGGTGGACGAGTCGTCTGACTACGACTCGTCTATTAGTGTGTCGGACGCGGACGACTCTCGGTCGCGGAAACGGGTCCGGGGGTCCGAGGGCTCCTCGGCCTCGGGGTCGACGAGGCTGTCAAAGGCTAAAAAGCCGACGGCAGCCGCGTATACTCATGACGTTGGGCTCGCGGACGCCCAACGCCAGCTGGATCTGGCTCGGCGGGCGCAGCTCCAGCAAGAGCTGGAAGAGAGGGTGGCCGCAAAAGAGCAACGGGTGCACGTCGCCCGGGCCAAGGCCGGGTACGGTGCATCCCGTGTCATGTACGCGGACCATTCCCTGGCAGAGCTGGAACGAATGGCGGAGGAGGACGAGGAGGAAATTTTGGAAGTTGCCTCAAAGTCCTCAAACTTGAAGGGGACCTTCCAAAAGGCCCTCAAATGTCGGGCCGCGAGCTTGCGCGGTGTGGTCACGGAGCTGGTCCAGCGGAAGGCCACTGACGAGACACGGCAACGGCAGGCGAGGGTGGATCGCCTGCAGGTGGAAGTCAGTGAGCTTCATCGCAAGCTGGCTGAAGCCACGGCCCAGCCGCAGCAGGCCCCCGCCGAGACGACGAAGTCGTCTAAGAAGACGAGTCCTGCGGCAGGGGGCCCCTCCTCCAACTCCAACCTTGAGGACATAATCCGCAAGGTGGTAATGGAGGAGCGGGCCTTCACGCGAGCCTGCCTGGCAGGAATAGAGGACCGGCTCCTGCCGGTAAAGTGCCTCCGACCGCCGCTTGCGGCGGATAAGGGGCGCTCCGAGCCGGGGCCGTCCTCCTCATCCCAGGTCCAGGAGGACGCCCTTCTCCCCTCGACCACCCCGTCCAATGAGTGGACGGAAGTGGTCCGCAAGGGGATGGGCAAAAAGTCGGCGTCAGCCGTCCCTGCCGTCCCCGCCACCACCGCTCCCAGCCAGTCGCAGACAACCGGCAAGGGAAAGGGGAAGGGCAAAAAGTCGGCGTCAGCCGTCCCTGCCGTCCCCGCCACCACCGCTCCCAGCCAGTCGCAGACAACCGGCAAGGGAAAGGGGAAGGGAAGAGGGAAAAGGAGGCAGCTAGTCTCCCCAAAAACCGCGGCCGTCGTGGTGACGCTCACCGCGGAGGCTGCGGAGCGAGGGGAGACTTACATGTCCATTTTGGTGCGGGCGCGTGCCAATGCCGATCCCACCCAACTGGGGATCGGCAGTGTGTCCTGCCGAAGAACCCAAGCCGGGGCTCGAATTTTCGAGTTCCCGGGGGCAGAGGGGAGCGCCCATGCGGACCTCTTCGCGGCGAAGCTGCAAGAGGTCATCGCAGATTCGGCCAAGGTGGCCCGACCGGTCAAGTCGGCGGCCATAGAGGTGACGGACCTCGATGACTCCGTCACCAAAGAGGAGGTGGTGGCGGCGGTCGCAGCGATAGGGGGCTGTGGCGTCGCAGCGGTCCAAGGCCGGGACATAAGGCCCGGCCGCGGCGGCATGGGCACTATTCGCCTCGAGTGCCCAATCGCCGCTGCCAAAGCCGTCCTTGCCAAGGGACGTCTTTTGGTCGGGTTCAGCTCGGGTGTAGTCCGGGCACTCGAGGACCAGCCTCTACGGTGTTTCCGGTGCTTCGGCATCGGACACACCCGGCCCCTGTGTCCGTCCACGGTGGACAGGTCGGACACGTGCTACCGCTGCGGCAAGGAGGGCCATAAGGCCGCCTCCTGCGAGGCCACCACGCCACACTGTGCGGTGTGTGCCGCCAGTGGCTGCTCGGCAGGCCACGTTATGAAGGGGAGGAACTGCAATCCTCCCCCTAAGCGGGGCAAAGCACAGGTGCCGTCCGGGCCTGCTGCTGTCGATAACACCGTCGCTCCTGCGGCAGCTGCGGAGGGGAATGCGATGTCCGACTGATGGATAGGGTCGAACATCGTATCCCTGAGGCGAACACCAACCACTGCAGTGCAGCCCAGGATCTGCTGATGCAGACAATGGCTCAGTGGTTGGTGGACTTGGTGGTGGTCGCCGAGCCTTACACGGTCGGGACGGCTTGGTGTTTCTTGGTTTCGCGGTCTTCCATGGACTCCCCTCCCCTCTCGCTCTGGAGAGGGGACCGGGATACGTGGCCGCCGCGTGAAGATGAAGAAGAGGTCGGAGAAGGCGTCGTCCTCTCCCTCCTCATGGTGGCGACGGGCGGGCGACAGGCGCGGGGGTGCCTTCGCCCGCATTGCACCCGTCACTACCTTCGTTGGCCCTTCCCCCTCCCCACGGGGAGGGCATGAGGGGTCCACATGAAGGGCAATCGTCGGCAGAGGACTGGTCGTTAAGGCTGTGCCGGTTTCCCAGTCCCCCGCCACTAGGACGAAGCGGGAATGCCGCTGGGTCGTTTTAGTGGGTATACCGGTCTCAGACCGGGGAGTCCCACACTACCCTTCCATCCCCCGATGGGAGGGTGTGCTTTATGCATTTTTTCCCAGCGTCAACAAAAAAAAAAAAAAAAAAAAGGTTAGGTTAGGTTAGGTTAGGTTAGGTTTTTTTTTTTTTTTTTTTTTTTTTTTTTTTTTTTTTTTTTTTTTTTTTTTGGCAGGAGGTGAAATCCGGTCGGACTAACACCCAGGCTGTTTCACAAATCGATCCAGATTGGGTAGTGTCAGGCTCCAACTGACTAAAACCACCTCCTGCCTCGCTCGTGTCCCCCTGACATGGTCAGAGATCTTTTTAATACATTACTAGTTTGTACTGCTTATTTTACAATTTCTTTCTTATTAAAATAAAAGTTAACAAAAGTTTCAAAGTTTACAAAATTTAAACATTAAGTACGTTATGTTACACTATGCTTATTTCTAAAATATCCTTTCTAGAAGAGAAATATCTATATTTGTAAATAGCATAGGTTCTAATTGGCTTTATTACGTTTAATTACTTTGATGGCTAGAGTTGTGCAGTATTCTATAAAAAAATTCCTTCGTTTCGTCTCTGACATTATTTTATTAATAGAATTTATATTTATTTCAGTCTCTAGCCTTCGCTCAGCTTCATATCTCTCAGTTTGATATACTGGGCATTCTGTCAATATGTGTGCGATCGACTCCGCTTTATCCGGCTCGCAGATGCACGCTGGGCTCCCCTTACATTTGAAACGGTGCAAATATTCGGAGAACCCACCGTGCCCCGTCAAGATTTGCGTCAATATGCCAGCCGGTTTTAACTTTAGCACAATTCTGTGGGCGTCGATCGCATCAGGGAAAAATATTTTAGTTACGGAGGCTGTTTCGCCATTTTGGTACCTCCGGTTCCACTCGTCGAGCGACCCCATACGGATCTGCCGCTTGACGAATGAAACCGGGCAGCGGTCGTAGTCCGGCTTCTTTTTGGATCGGAGTGCAGCCTCCTTCGCGAGATGGTCCGCTCGCTCGTTGCCTTCTAGACCGGCGTGTGCCTTTACCCAGAACAAAGACACATCTTTGCCCTGGGATAAAGCCACGGCAACGTTCGCTCTCGTCTCCACGGCCAAGGCGTGGAGGGAACCCTGATTTGTGACTGTTTGTAGTGCGGCCTTTGAGTCACTATAGATACCGAAGGTTCCCTCCTTGCGCTTGAGGATTTCACGCGTGGCTACGCATATGGCCAGAAGTTCAGCCTGGTAGACCGTGCAGTACGGAGGCAGGCTAAGTTTGGCGGACCCAAAATGACAGTGCTGCTCCGACCTTGCCCTCAATCTTGCGGTTAGGTTAGGTTAGGTTAGGTTAGGTTTTTTTTTTTTTTTTTTTTTTTTTTTTTTTTTTTTTTTTTTTTTTTTTTTTTTTTTTGGGCAGGAGTGGGAAATTCCCACGGACACCTCGACTATCTCACGACTTGTGAGACAGTCGAGGTAGTGCCGGACTCGAACCGGCTAAAAACCACTCCTGCCTTGCCAGTGTCCCTCTGACATTATCAGAGACCTTGTTTACCGTTGTTTAGCTTGTATAGCGATTTATTGTTTTGAGGCCGAACAGACCACTCTCTATGGGTTTAAATTTTTACTATGATATTTGAATACTTTACTTCACTATATATATATATTTTTTTTTTTTTTTTTTTTTAATTATTATTAATATGGATTTACTTTAATTCTTTTTCTATTTATTCTAATTTTTGTTGACTATTTATACTCATTACTATACTAATTAATACTTTATTAACTTGTTCCAATATCTATGCGATTCTTTTAATTTATGTCTTACTAGTTGTCTTTTTCATCTATTTTCACGTTTTACCCTACACTTTTACTTACGTTTTTATGCCCTCGCACTATTTTCATTGTTTTGTTCAGTTTCCGATAATTCGGTTTTGGGTTTATTTTTGCGATACTATCCTATATACTCAATATATAATTATCAAGTATCTCAATTTTTAAACCAACCAGATAAACCACGAACACAACAAAACAACTAAAAAATAAACACGAACAAAACAGATTTCCAACAGTCTCAACACAGCCCGACGTTTCCACTGGGGCTAACTTTTGATCCAGCATAATTCGAGCCACTTTCTCAAGAAAGTGACTCAAGTTACCATTCTTCACAAAGTCAGCCCCAGCGGTTCGCACAACGCGTCTGCTCCCTGTTACTGCCGATTTGGTCGTTTCGGTGTACGCGGAAGTGGGCGCACCGACAACTTTAGCAATAAGCTATGGTTGCTCGTGCGAATGCGTCCCACTTCCTGCGCACCGGGCAATCGTTGCTAAAAGCACTGTGCTGGTGCTCCCCCAGCTTAGCCCTGGTGCAGTTCACACAGACCGCTGCTTCGCCAAGATGTTTGACTGGGCAGTCCACCCGTACGTGTGGACCGCCACAGTGGCAGCACAGGTCCACCGGCTCCGTGCAGAGGCGCTTGCCGTGGCCGTATGCTAAGCAGCGGGTGCACTGCACCAGAGGCGTCTGGTCTTCGACGCGCACTCTCTGCAGGTCAATGCGGAGCTTGCCTACTTCGAGTGCACGTCTCCAGATTGCTGGGGAAACACTCAGCACAATACTGTTTACGTGCGGGTTTCGGGATTTTTTCCGGAACTTGATGGACACTTTTTGTTCCTCGTCGCCGAGGCCTTGAAATAACTCCCGGTTCTGGTTCTTGAGGCCTCTCAACACTTCCTCGTCAGTGTGTACGAGCAGCACGTCTCTTAGAACCAAAAGCGGGTCCCGATTTTTCACTGCCTCGACGACGAGGTTCTCTCCGACCGATTCCAAACGCTCCTTAAGCTTCTCCCTCTCCTCTCTTGTCTCGCACCCCATGATGACCTTTTGGTCCTTGGCCTTACGGACCTTTTCGACTCGCACCCAGCCCTCCTTCGCATCCACTGCTTTCCTCACACGTTGCAGGACTTCGTCTGCCGTGTCCATTTCCTGTGTCGAGGAGACCACCACCGAGTGCAGCGTCGCTCGCTCCGGGACTTTTGCCCCGGTGTAGCTCTTACTAACGGCCGCTACACTCGCGTAAGTTGTCTCCCCCACACGTTCCCTGCTGGCCAGACTGTCTCGGAGTTTTTCGAGTTTCTCGGAGTTGTCCCTTAACTCCGAGATGTGCTCCTTCATGGTGTTTAGGAGCTCAGTCTGGCCAGCAAGAACCTCGACGGAAATGGGGTGTGGACCGCAGGCAGCAGTGGGAGCGGGTACCGGTACGGCTATGGGTGCGGGTGTGGCAGGGACCTTGTCTTGCTCGGACTCCTTGACCAGCTCATAAAGCCTGTTTATGGCTTCGAGCACCGCAGTCTTGATCTCGGCGGTTAGGTTAGGTTAGGTTAGGTTAGGTTAGGTTGCCCTCGTGACAGAGGTAGGAGCAGACCTGTCGCTGCCGACCGTTGCTCGCGCGATTGTCGGTGGCACAGAGTCCTGGGACGCGGTGGTGTCCTTCTGCGAAACCGTCATGTCGCAGAAGGAAGCTGCGGAGAGGGAGAGGGAGATTTTAAGTTCCTTCCCATCCCGCAGCAGACGCACCGGGCGTCGGCAGAGGGCGGATAACGCCCTCTTCCGGCCCCCCTAAACAGGTCCAGGGGCGACGGATTCGGGGACATCCGTCGCCCCCCATCATAATGGACCCGAGACGGCGGCGCGTAGTGTTCCACGCGCGCCTCTCACAGACGTAACGGGGGGAGCACACCTCACTCCCCCCAGGGACGAGGCCCGCACTGGTCGAGCGGGCCGGCACTAGTCCGGGGCAGCGGAAGTCACATTCGTTCCCGCTGCCCCCAGACGCAAGTGTGCGAGGGAACACCGGGGTGGTTTTTAGTCAGTTGGAGCCTGACAGACCCCTCCGCCCTCCCCAGGCGGAGGACATCCGTTTCCGGATTTTCCACCTCGCAACAAAAAAAAAAAAAAAAAAGGTTAGGTTAGGTTAGGTTAGGTTTTTTTTTTTTTTTTTTTTTTTTTGTTTTGGCAGGAGTGGGAAATCCCCACGGACACCTCGACTATCTCACGACTTGTGAGACAGTCGAGGTAGTGCCGGACTCGAACCGGCTAAAACCACACTCCTGCCCCGCTAGTGTCCCTCTGACATGATCAGAGACCTTTTTAAGCGATTTGTTTTGCCTTGTTTTGCCATTTGTGTGTTAAGGCCGAAGAGACCACACTATGTTCTCTTAGTTTTTACGTTAATTTTTATTTTTTACTATATTCACTACGTTGCGAAATAAAATGTTCAATTTGTATTTTTATTACACTATTCTTTTACTTTCTCAATAAATACTACTTTGCTACTTTAACCACACTAATTTTATTTTTACTTTCTATGCCCATATAATTTATTACTGATTTTGCCTTTAATTTAAATAGATTCCATATGTTTTTCTTTTATTAATGCCATTGCTTCTTAATTTTGTTTTTCTATTTATGATACTTAAAGTATATACTTATTATATATTTAATTATCAATTATATTTTGAAACAAGCTAAGTTTATATTTATTCATATTTAATGTACTTATTTGCATTCTGCTTTTGCAAAGAAGATAAATATCGAACAAAGCAGAATAATGGCGGTTTTCTACACCAGTTTCGACACAACATAACGATACCACTAGCGTTGACTTACTGTTCAGCATAATTCGAGCCACTTTCTCATAAAAGTGACTCCAGTTATCATTTACCATTAAGCCAACCCTAGCGGTTCGCTTAATGCTCTTGCTATCTGGTTGTGTCGAGACATTCGAAATGTTCATCTGTATGTACTCGGAAGTGGGCGCACTAACAACTTTAGCAATACGCAATGGTTGCTCTTGCAAATGCGTCCCACTTCCGACGTACCGGGCATGTTTTGCTGAACGCATTGTGCTGGTGCTCCCCCAACTTGGCTCGGGTGCAGTTTATGCACGCCGCTGCTTCGCCAGTCTGTTTAACTGGGCAGTCCAACATGAGATGTGGACCGCCACAGTGGCTGCACAAGTCCACCGGCTCAGTGCAGAGACGCTTGCCGTGGCCGTATGCTAAGCAGCGGGTGCACTGCACCAGAGGCGTCTGGTCTTCGACGCGCACTCTCTGCAGGTCAATACGGAGCTTGCCTACTTCGAGTGCGCGTCTCCAGATTGCTGGGGAAACACTCAGCACAATACTGTTCACGTGCGGGTTTCGCGACTTCTTACGAAACTTAAGAGATACCTTCTGTTCCTCGTCGCCGAGGCCGTGAAATATCTCCCGGTTCTGGTTCTTAAGGGCCCTCAGCACTTCTTCGTCACTGTGTATCAGCAACACGTCCCTAAGAACCAGAAGCGGTTCCCGATTTTTCACTGCCTCGACGACTAGGTTCTCTCCGGCCGATTCTAATCGCTTCTTTAATTTCTCCCTCTCCTCTTTTGTTGCGCACCCCATGACGACCTTTTGGTCCTTTGCCTTACGAACCTTTTCCACTCGCACCCAGCCCTCCTTCGCATCCACTGCTTTTCTCACCCGTTCTAGGACTTCGTCCGCCGTGTCCATTTCCTGTTTAGAGGAGACCACCACTGAGTGTAGCGTCGCTCGCTCCGGGGCCTGTCCCCCGGTGTGGCACTTACTTGCGGCCACTACACTCGCGTAGGTTGTCTCCCCCAAACGTTTCTTGCTGGCCAGACTGTCTCGGAGTTTTTCGAGTTTCTCGGAGTTGTCCCTTAACTCCGAGATATGCTCCTTCATGGTGTTTAGGAGCTCAGTCTGGCCGGCAAGAACCTCGACAGAAATGGGATGAGGGACGCAGGCAGCAGTGGGTGCGGGTACCGGTACGGCTATGGGTGCGGGTGCGACAGGGACCTTGTCTAGCTCGGACTTCTTGACCAACTCATAAAGCCTGTTTATGGCTTCGAGCACCGCAGTCTTGATCTCGGCCTTGAGGTTTCGAGAGTTGCCCAAATTGAGCTTAGCTTTATTTAGGCAAGCTCTCGCCTCCGCAATGCGACTGGGTTGCCCGGCCTCAGACTTCATGAGCGATCTTGGAGCGCTTACAGGAGCTCGACGCGTCCCCGGGGTAGCGGGGTCTTTCTGGCACGCAGGAGGAGTGTCTTCTCCGAAGGAGATTCTCCTCCGCGCGTCAGTAGGTGAAGGCACCGCTTTCTCCGACGATCGCGGCGAGCTCCTGGAGCCCATCGTCCTCAAGGTTGCGGATGGGGTGCGAAACATTAATATCATCAGTGGCAGATACTATTAAAACGGACCCCTGTATGGAGAGGGTCGAAACAACAATATCCGCTCAAGAGGAGAGGTGAAGGCACCGGACACTGGTACTTCTGTGTCCCTGTAAAGGGGGAACACAGTAAGTAGGTACTTCTTTGTCCCTGTAAAGGGGGAACTCAGTAAGTAATAAACTGAATTTAAATTTAAAATTTTAGACGAATTAAATTACAAGCAAAAATTGATTAAATATGAGATTATATAATATATTACAAATAAATTTACTTACAATAGCCGTCAACCCTAAAACTATATTAAAACAATAGAACTTCTGTGTTCCTGTAAAGGGGGAAGCACAGTAAGTGATCAATATAAATAAAATTCTTAAAAAAATATTGGTCATCCGCTGTATAAAAACAACGTAACGTCAAAATAAAGCGCTGTTTCCCTTTAAATACTTATCTAGAGGCCTAAAATGAACAAAACACAAAAAATAAAATTTGCCTAAAATCCCACTCCGGCCTTCCTATACACAATAGGGCGGGTGGGCGGGCAAAATTTTATTTGAGCTAGACCCGCGAGTGAGGTGTCTAGAGACGCGGCTTCGCGCGGGCTAGCTTACTACGAAATAGAAAGGGGTGAGTGCCGAACAAAAATTTTGGGTTTTGCTCAAAAAACCAGTTTTTGAGTCAAAAAATTTTGGTTTTCAACCCCCAACCTTGAGTCCGGGACACGAAACGGGCACCGGAACGCAGGGATGGTAGGTGAGTACTATTGTAACTATAATCTAAAGTAATATTTGTAGGAAAATTTGGAAGAACACTAAATTTGGAAGATTTTGTCTGAAATTCTTAAAAAATTTTAAGTGTCGTAAGGGAAGATTTTTGAAAACGCTTCTAGGGTGGTAAAATATTGTCAGAACGTAGGCGGAGGCCCACTAAAGTCTAAAAATGCTGAAAACAGCGTCAAAAACGCACCCTTAATGGCGAAGATATCAACGTTTATGTGTTTAGCGTGATCCCTTAGGTGGATTTTAGGTACTAGCAGAAACTAATAAAAAACAATAATTTTGAAAAATGCAAAGTTCTATTTGAGCTAGACCCGCGAGTGAGGTGTCTAGAGACGCGGCTTCGCGCGGGCTAGCTTACTACGAAATAGAAAGGGGTGAGTGCCGAACAAAAATTTTGGGTTTTGCTCAAAAAACCAGTTTTTGAGTCAAAAAATTTTGGTTTTCAACCCCCAACCTTGAGTCCGGGACACGAAACGGGCACCGGAACGCAGGGATGGTAGGTGAGTACTATTGTAACTATAATCTAAAGTAATATTTGTAGGAAAATTTGGAAGAACACTAAATTTGGAAGATTTTGTCTGAAATTCTTAAAAAATTTTAAGTGTCGTAAGGGAAGATTTTTGAAAACGCTTCTAGGGTGGTAAAATATTGTCAGAACGTAGGCGGAGGCCCACTAAAGTCTAAAAATGCTGAAAACAGCGTCAAAAACGCACCCTTAATGGCGAAGATATCAACGTTTATGTGTTTAGCGTGATCCCTTAGGTGGATTTTAGGTACTAGCAGAAACTAATAAAAAACAATAATTTTGAAAAATGCAAAGTTCTATTTGAGCTAGACCCGCGAGTGAGGTGTCTAGAGACGCGGCTTCGCGCGGGCTAGCTTACTACGAAATAGAAAGGGGTGAGTGCCGAACAAAAATTTTGGGTTTTGCTCAAAAAACCAGTTTTTGAGTCAAAAAATTTTGGTTTTCAACCCCCAACCTTGAGTCCGGGACACGAAACGGGCACCGGAACGCAGGGATGGTAGGTGAGTACTATTGTAACTATAATCTAAAGTAATATTTGTAGGAAAATTTGGAAGAACACTAAATTTGGAAGATTTTGTCTGAAATTCTTAAAAAATTTTAAGTGTCGTAAGGGAAGATTTTTGAAAACGCTTCTAGGGTGGTAAAATATTGTCAGAACGTAGGCGGAGGCCCACTAAAGTCTAAAAATGCTGAAAACAGCGTCAAAAACGCACCCTTAATGGCGAAGATATCAACGTTTATGTGTTTAGCGTGATCCCTTAGGTGGATTTTAGGTACTAGCAGAAACTAATAAAAAACAATAATTTTGAAAAATGCAAAGTTCTATTTGAGCTAGACCCGCGAGTGAGGTGTCTAGAGACGCGGCTTCGCGCGGGCTAGCTTACTACGAAATAGAAAGGGGTGAGTGCCGAACAAAAATTTTGGGTTTTGCTCAAAAAACCAGTTTTTGAGTCAAAAAATTTTGGTTTTCAACCCCCAACCTTGAGTCCGGGACACGAAACGGGCACCGGAACGCAGGGATGGTAGGTGAGTACTATTGTAACTATAATCTAAAGTAATATTTGTAGGAAAATTTGGAAGAACACTAAATTTGGAAGATTTTGTCTGAAATTCTTAAAAAATTTTAAGTGTCGTAAGGGAAGATTTTTGAAAACGCTTCTAGGGTGGTAAAATATTGTCAGAACGTAGGCGGAGGCCCACTAAAGTCTAAAAATGCTGAAAACAGCGTCAAAAACGCACCCTTAATGGCGAAGATATCAACGTTTATGTGTTTAGCGTGATCCCTTAGGTGGATTTTAGGTACTAGCAGAAACTAATAAAAAACAATAATTTTGAAAAATGCAAAGTTCTATTTGAGCTAGACCCGCGAGTGAGGTGTCTAGAGACGCGGCTTCGCGCGGGCTAGCTTACTACGAAATAGAAAGGGGTGAGTGCCGAACAAAAATTTTGGGTTTTGCTCAAAAAACCAGTTTTTGAGTCAAAAAATTTTGGTTTTCAACCCCCAACCTTGAGTCCGGGACACGAAACGGGCACCGGAACGCAGGGATGGTAGGTGAGTACTATTGTAACTATAATCTAAAGTAATATTTGTAGGAAAATTTGGAAGAACACTAAATTTGGAAGATTTTGTCTGAAATTCTTAAAAAATTTTAAGTGTCGTAAGGGAAGATTTTTGAAAACGCTTCTAGGGTGGTAAAATATTGTCAGAACGTAGGCGGAGGCCCACTAAAGTCTAAAAATGCTGAAAACAGCGTCAAAAACGCACCCTTAATGGCGAAGATATCAACGTTTATGTGTTTAGCGTGATCCCTTAGGTGGATTTTAGGTACTAGCAGAAACTAATAAAAAACAATAATTTTGAAAAATGCAAAGTTCTATTTGAGCTAGACCCGCGAGTGAGGTGTCTAGAGACGCGGCTTCGCGCGGGCTAGCTTACTACGAAATAGAAAGGGGTGAGTGCCGAACAAAAATTTTGGGTTTTGCTCAAAAAACCAGTTTTTGAGTCAAAAAATTTTGGTTTTCAACCCCCAACCTTGAGTCCGGGACACGAAACGGGCACCGGAACGCAGGGATGGTAGGTGAGTACTATTGTAACTATAATCTAAAGTAATATTTGTAGGAAAATTTGGAAGAACACTAAATTTGGAAGATTTTGTCTGAAATTCTTAAAAAATTTTAAGTGTCGTAAGGGAAGATTTTTGAAAACGCTTCTAGGGTGGTAAAATATTGTCAGAACGTAGGCGGAGGCCCACTAAAGTCTAAAAATGCTGAAAACAGCGTCAAAAACGCACCCTTAATGGCGAAGATATCAACGTTTATGTGTTTAGCGTGATCCCTTAGGTGGATTTTAGGTACTAGCAGAAACTAATAAAAAACAATAATTTTGAAAAATGCAAAGTTCTATTTGAGCTAGACCCGCGAGTGAGGTGTCTAGAGACGCGGCTTCGCGCGGGCTAGCTTACTACGAAATAGAAAGGGGTGAGTGCCGAACAAAAATTTTGGGTTTTGCTCAAAAAACCAGTTTTTGAGTCAAAAAATTTTGGTTTTCAACCCCCAACCTTGAGTCCGGGACACGAAACGGGCACCGGAACGCAGGGATGGTAGGTGAGTACTATTGTAACTATAATCTAAAGTAATATTTGTAGGAAAATTTGGAAGAACACTAAATTTGGAAGATTTTGTCTGAAATTCTTAAAAAATTTTAAGTGTCGTAAGGGAAGATTTTTGAAAACGCTTCTAGGGTGGTAAAATATTGTCAGAACGTAGGCGGAGGCCCACTAAAGTCTAAAAATGCTGAAAACAGCGTCAAAAACGCACCCTTAATGGCGAAGATATCAACGTTTATGTGTTTAGCGTGATCCCTTAGGTGGATTTTAGGTACTAGCAGAAACTAATAAAAAACAATAATTTTGAAAAATGCAAAGTTCTATTTGAGCTAGACCCGCGAGTGAGGTGTCTAGAGACGCGGCTTCG
Source organism: Cerastis leucographa (assembly GCA_963082945.1). Taxonomy (NCBI): domain Eukaryota; kingdom Metazoa; phylum Arthropoda; class Insecta; order Lepidoptera; family Noctuidae; genus Cerastis; species Cerastis leucographa. Next base: position 110,735 of record OY720369.1, on the reverse strand, counting down.
CGCGGGCTAGCTTACTACGAAATAGAAAGGGGTGAGTGCCGAACAAAAATTTTGGGTTTTGCTCAAAAAACCAGTTTTTGAGTCAAAAAATTTTGGTTTTCAACCCCCAACCTTGAGTCCGGGACACGAAACGGGCACCGGAACGCAGGGATGGTAGGTGAGTACTATTGTAACTATAATCTAAAGTAATATTTGTAGGAAAATTTGGAAGAACACTAAATTTGGAAGATTTTGTCTGAAATTCTTAAAAAATTTTAAGTGTCGTAAGGGAAGATTTTTGAAAACGCTTCTAGGGTGGTAAAATATTGTCAGAACGTAGGCGGAGGCCCACTAAAGTCTAAAAATGCTGAAAACAGCGTCAAAAACGCACCCTTAATGGCGAAGATATCAACGTTTATGTGTTTAGCGTGATCCCTTAGGTGGATTTTAGGTACTAGCAGAAACTAATAAAAAACAATAATTTTGAAAAATGCAAAGTTCTATTTGAGCTAGACCCGCGAGTGAGGTGTCTAGAGACGCGGCTTCGCGCGGGCTAGCTTACTACGAAATAGAAAGGGGTGAGTGCCGAACAAAAATTTTGGGTTTTGCTCAAAAAACCAGTTTTTGAGTCAAAAAATTTTGGTTTTCAACCCCCAACCTTGAGTCCGGGACACGAAACGGGCACCGGAACGCAGGGATGGTAGGTGAGTACTATTGTAACTATAATCTAAAGTAATATTTGTAGGAAAATTTGGAAGAACACTAAATTTGGAAGATTTTGTCTGAAATTCTTAAAAATTTTTAAGTGTCGTAAGGGAAGATTTTTGAAAACGCTTCTAGGGTGGTAAAATATTGTCAGAACGTAGGCGGAGGCCCACTAAAGTCTAAAAATGCTGAAAACAGCGTCAAAAACGCACCCTTAATGGCGAAGATATCAACGTTTATGTGTTTAGCGTGATCCCTTAGGTGGATTTTAGGTACTAGCAGAAACTAATAAAAAACAATAATTTTGAAAAATGCAAAGTTCTATTTGAGCTAGACCCGCGAGTGAGGTGTCTAGAGACGCGGCTTCGCGCGGGCTAGCTTACTACGAAATAGAAAGGGGTGAGTGCCGAACAAAAATTTTGGGTTTTGCTCAAAAAACCAGTTTTTGAGTCAAAAAATTTTGGTTTTCAACCCCCAACCTTGAGTCCGGGACACGAAACGGGCACCGGAACGCAGGGATGGTAGGTGAGTACTATTGTAACTATAATCTAAAGTAATATTTGTAGGAAAATTTGGAAGAACACTAAATTTGGAAGATTTTGTCTGAAATTCTTAAAAAATTTTAAGTGTCGTAAGGGAAGATTTTTGAAAACGCTTCTAGGGTGGTAAAATATTGTCAGAACGTAGGCGGAGGCCCACTAAAGTCTAAAAATGCTGAAAACAGCGTCAAAAACGCACCCTTAATGGCGAAGATATCAACGTTTATGTGTTTAGCGTGATCCCTTAGGTGGATTTTAGGTACTAGCAGAAACTAATAAAAAACAATAATTTTGAAAAATGCAAAGTTCTATTTGAGCTAGACCCGCGAGTGAGGTGTCTAGAGACGCGGCTTCGCGCGGGCTAGCTTACTACGAAATAGAAAGGGGTGAGTGCCGAACAAAAATTTTGGGTTTTGCTCAAAAAACCAGTTTTTGAGTCAAAAAATTTTGGTTTTCAACCCCCAACCTTGAGTCCGGGACACGAAACGGGCACCGGAACGCAGGGATGGTAGGTGAGTACTATTGTAACTATAATCTAAAGTAATATTTGTAGGAAAATTTGGAAGAACACTAAATTTGGAAGATTTTGTCTGAAATTCTTAAAAAATTTTAAGTGTCGTAAGGGAAGATTTTTGAAAACGCTTCTAGGGTGGTAAAATATTGTCAGAACGTAGGCGGAGGCCCACTAAAGTCTAAAAATGCTGAAAACAGCGTCAAAAACGCACCCTTAATGGCGAAGATATCAACGTTTATGTGTTTAGCGTGATCCCTTAGGTGGATTTTAGGTACTAGCAGAAACTAATAAAAAACAATAATTTTGAAAAATGCAAAGTTCTATTTGAGCTAGACCCGCGAGTGAGGTGTCTAGAGACGCGGCTTCGCGCGGGCTAGCTTACTACGAAATAGAAAGGGGTGAGTGCCGAACAAAAATTTTGGGTTTTGCTCAAAAAACCAGTTTTTGAGTCAAAAAATTTTGGTTTTCAACCCCCAACCTTGAGTCCGGGACACGAAACGGGCACCGGAACGCAGGGATGGTAGGTGAGTACTATTGTAACTATAATCTAAAGTAATATTTGTAGGAAAATTTGGAAGAACACTAAATTTGGAAGATTTTGTCTGAAATTCTTAAAAAATTTTAAGTGTCGTAAGGGAAGATTTTTGAAAACGCTTCTAGGGTGGTAAAATATTGTCAGAACGTAGGCGGAGGCCCACTAAAGTCTAAAAATGCTGAAAACAGCGTCAAAAACGCACCCTTAATGGCGAAGATATCAACGTTTATGTGTTTAGCGTGATCCCTTAGGTGGATTTTAGGTACTAGCAGAAACTAATAAAAAACAATAATTTTGAAAAATGCAAAGTTCTATTTGAGCTAGACCCGCGAGTGAGGTGTCTAGAGACGCGGCTTCGCGCGGGCTAGCTTACTACGAAATAGAAAGGGGTGAGTGCCGAACAAAAATTTTGGGTTTTGCTCAAAAAACCAGTTTTTGAGTCAAAAAATTTTGGTTTTCAACCCCCAACCTTGAGTCCGGGACACGAAACGGGCACCGGAACGCAGGGATGGTAGGTGAGTACTATTGTAACTATAATCTAAAGTAATATTTGTAGGAAAATTTGGAAGAACACTAAATTTGGAAGATTTTGTCTGAAATTCTTAAAAAATTTTAAGTGTCGTAAGGGAAGATTTTTGAAAACGCTTCTAGGGTGGTAAAATATTGTCAGAACGTAGGCGGAGGCCCACTAAAGTCTAAAAATGCTGAAAACAGCGTCAAAAACGCACCCTTAATGGCGAAGATATCAACGTTTATGTGTTTAGCGTGATCCCTTAGGTGGATTTTAGGTACTAGCAGAAACTAATAAAAAACAATAATTTTGAAAAATGCAAAGTTCTATTTGAGCTAGACCCGCGAGTGAGGTGTCTAGAGACGCGGCTTCGCGCGGGCTAGCTTACTACGAAATAGAAAGGGGTGAGTGCCGAACAAAAATTTTGGGTTTTGCTCAAAAAACCAGTTTTTGAGTCAAAAAATTTTGGTTTTCAACCCCCAACCTTGAGTCCGGGACACGAAACGGGCACCGGAACGCAGGGATGGTAGGTGAGTACTATTGTAACTATAATCTAAAGTAATATTTGTAGGAAAATTTGGAAGAACACTAAATTTGGAAGATTTTGTCTGAAATTCTTAAAAAATTTTAAGTGTCGTAAGGGAAGATTTTTGAAAACGCTTCTAGGGTGGTAAAATATTGTCAGAACGTAGGCGGAGGCCCACTAAAGTCTAAAAATGCTGAAAACAGCGTCAAAAACGCACCCTTAATGGCGAAGATATCAACGTTTATGTGTTTAGCGTGATCCCTTAGGTGGATTTTAGGTACTAGCAGAAACTAATAAAAAACAATAATTTTGAAAAATGCAAAGTTCTATTTGAGCTAGACCCGCGAGTGAGGTGTCTAGAGACGCGGCTTCGCGCGGGCTAGCTTACTACGAAATAGAAAGGGGTGAGTGCCGAACAAAAATTTTGGGTTTTGCTCAAAAAACCAGTTTTTGAGTCAAAAAATTTTGGTTTTCAACCCCCAACCTTGAGTCCGGGACACGAAACGGGCACCGGAACGCAGGGATGGTAGGTGAGTACTATTGTAACTATAATCTAAAGTAATATTTGTAGGAAAATTTGGAAGAACACTAAATTTGGAAGATTTTGTCTGAAATTCTTAAAAAAATTTAAGTGTCGTAAGGGAAGATTTTTGAAAACGCTTCTAGGGTGGTAAAATATTGTCAGAACGTAGGCGGAGGCCCACTAAAGTCTAAAAATGCTGAAAACAGCGTCAAAAACGCACCCTTAATGGCGAAGATATCAACGTTTATGTGTTTAGCGTGATCCCTAAGGTGGATTTTAGGTACTAGCAGAAACTAATAAAAAACAATAATTTTGAAAAATGCAAAGTTCTATTTGAGCTAGACCCGCGAGTGAGGTGTCTAGAGACGCGGCTTCGCGCGGGCTAGCTTACTACGAAATAGAAAGGGGTGAGTGCCGAACAAAAATTTTGGGTTTTGCTCAAAAAACCAGTTTTTGAGTCAAAAAATTTTGGTTTTTTAACCCCCAACCTTGAGTCCGGGACACGAAACGGGCACCGGAACGCAGGGATGGTAGGTGAGTACTATTGTAACTATAATCTAAAGTAATATTTGTAGGAAAATTTGGAAGAACACTAAATTTGGAAGATTTTGTCTGAAATTCTTAAAAAATTTTAAGTGTCGTAAGGGAAGATTTTTGAAAACGCTTCTAGGGTGGTAAAATATTGTCAGAACGTAGGCGGAGGCCCACTAAAGTCTAAAAATGCTGAAAACAGCGTCAAAAACGCACCCTTAATGGCGAAGATATCAACGTTTATGTGTTTAGCGTGATCCCTTAGGTGGATTTTAGGTACTAGCAGAAACTAATAAAAAACAATAATTTTGAAAAATGCAAAGTTCTATTTGAGCTAGACCCGCGAGTGAGGTGTCTAGAGACGCGGCTTCGCGCGGGCTAGCTTACTACGAAATAGAAAGGGGTGAGTGCCGAACAAAAATTTTGGGTTTTGCTCAAAAAACCAGTTTTTGAGTCAAAAAATTTTGGTTTTCAACCCCCAACCTTGAGTCCGGGACACGAAACGGGCACCGGAACGCAGGGATGGTAGGTGAGTACTATTGTAACTATAATCTAAAGTAATATTTGTAGGAAAATTTGGAAGAACACTAAATTTGGAAGATTTTGTCTGAAATTCTTAAAAAATTTTAAGTGTCGTAAGGGAAGATTTTTGAAAACGCTTCTAGGGTGGTAAAATATTGTCAGAACGTAGGCGGAGGCCCACTAAAGTCTAAAAATGCTGAAAACAGCGTCAAAAACGCACCCTTAATGGCGAAGATATCAACGTTTATGTGTTTAGCGTGATCCCTTTTTTTTTTTTTTTTTTTTTTTTTCTGGATGGGAAATCATCAAATGACTTCTCCCGCTCTGGGCGGAGCGGGAGGGAGTGTCAGACTTGTACTGACTAAAACCCACCCGTGTTCCTTCTTCGCCCTTTTTGTTCCAGGGCCGCGGTATCTCTTTCGAACAACCCGCAGCCCTGGCAGGCATCGGCCCTCTCGGGCCCCATCCGGTTTGCTGACATCTCCTTGAGGCGCGCGTGGAACACGTACGCGCCGTCGACACGGCCTGTCGTCATAAGACGGACGGACGGTGAGCTAGCCCATTACTCACCGTCCACAGGCTCGCGCCTACGGTGGCCGGGGGCCACTGGTTGCCCCCCGACGCCCGGGGCGTCTCCCGCGGCGGCTGGGACGTGAGGTTCTCTCCCTCTCACGTTCCGCCACCTCCTTCGCTAGCATGACTGCTTCGCAGAAGGAGGCGACGGCTTCCCATTCCCTCTCGCTCCGGACCATGGATTGAACCAGGGCCGGTCGCGAGAGGTCACCGCCGCCAATCGCCGCTACGAGGACACGGCGGTGCTCAGCCCAAGCGGGGCAGAGCTCCACGGTGTGCACCACCGTGTCCTCCGGCCGATCCTCACAATGGTAACACCCGGGCGTTTCCTCCCGCCCAATTCGGTGCAGGAACCTCCCGAAACAACCGTGTCCGGTGAGGACCTGCGTCAGGCGGAAGGTGAGGGCGCCGTGCCGCCTCTCTAGCCACTCCTCAAAGAGGGGACTTATCGCCACTATTGTGGCGTGCCCTGCACGTGGTTGCGATAGTCGCTGTCTCCATGCCACCATGAGATCGCGCCGGAGGTCTGTCCGCTGAGTGACAATTTGCCGCGGCAGCGGAGTTTCCCCCCGGCGTAGTGCCTCCGCGCGCCATTCATGCAGGCGTTAGCGTGATCCCTTAGGTGGATTTTAGGTACTAGCAGAAACTAATAAAAAACAATAATTTTGAAAAATGCAAAGTTCTATTTGAGCTAGACCCGCGAGTGAGGTGTCTAGAGACGCGGCTTCGCGCGGGCTAGCTTACTACGAAATAGAAAGGGGTGAGTGCCGAACAAAAATTTTGGGTTTTGCTCAAAAAACCAGTTTTTGAGTCAAAAAATTTTGGTTTTCAACCCCCAACCTTGAGTCCGGGACACGAAACGGGCACCGGAACGCAGGGATGGTAGGTGAGTACTATTGTAACTATAATCTAAAGTAATATTTGTAGGAAAATTTGGAAGAACACTAAATTTGGAAGATTTTGTCTGAAATTCTTAAAAAATTTTAAGTGTCGTAAGGGAAGATTTTTGAAAACGCTTCTAGGGTGGTAAAATATTGTCAGAACGTAGGCGGAGGCCCACTAAAGTCTAAAAATGCTGAAAACAGCGTCAAAAACGCACCCTTAATGGCGAAGATATCAACGTTTATGTGTTTAGCGTGATCCCTTAGGTGGATTTTAGGTACTAGCAGAAACTAATAAAAAACAATAATTTTGAAAAATGCAAAGTTCTATTTGAGCTAGACCCGCGAGTGAGGTGTCTAGAGACGCGGCTTCGCGCGGGCTAGCTTACTACGAAATAGAAAGGGGTGAGTGCCGAACAAAAATTTTGGGTTTTGCTCAAAAAACCAGTTTTTGAGTCAAAAAATTTTGGTTTTCAACCCCCAACCTTGAGTCCGGGACACGAAACGGGCACCGGAACGCAGGGATGGTAGGTGAGTACTATTGTAACTATAATCTAAAGTAATATTTGTAGGAAAATTTGGAAGAACACTAAATTTGGAAGATTTTGTCTGAAATTCTTAAAAAATTTTAAGTGTCGTAAGGGAAGATTTTTGAAAACGCTTCTAGGGTGGTAAAATATTGTCAGAACGTAGGCGGAGGCCCACTAAAGTCTAAAAATGCTGAAAACAGCGTCAAAAACGCACCCTTAATGGCGAAGATATCAACGTTTATGTGTTTAGCGTGATCCCTTAGGTGGATTTTAGGTACTAGCAGAAACTAATAAAAAACAATAATTTTGAAAAATGCAAAGTTCTATTTGAGCTAGACCCGCGAGTGAGGTGTCTAGAGACGCGGCTTCGCGCGGGCTAGCTTACTACGAAATAGAAAGGGGTGAGTGCCGAACAAAAATTTTGGGTTTTGCTCAAAAAACCAGTTTTTGAGTCAAAAAATTTTGGTTTTCAACCCCCAACCTTGAGTCCGGGACACGAAACGGGCACCGGAACGCAGGGATGGTAGGTGAGTACTATTGTAACTATAATCTAAAGTAATATTTGTAGGAAAATTTGGAAGAACACTAAATTTGGAAGATTTTGTCTGAAATTCTTAAAAAATTTTAAGTGTCGTAAGGGAAGATTTTTGAAAACGCTTCTAGGGTGGTAAAATATTGTCAGAACGTAGGCGGAGGCCCACTAAAGTCTAAAAATGCTGAAAACAGCGTCAAAAACGCACCCTTAATGGCGAAGATATCAACGTTTATGTGTTTAGCGTGATCCCTTAGGTGGATTTTAGGTACTAGCAGAAACTAATAAAAAACAATAATTTTGAAAAATGCAAAGTTCTATTTGAGCTAGACCCGCGAGTGAGGTGTCTAGAGACGCGGCTTCGCGCGGGCTAGCTTACTACGAAATAGAAAGGGGTGAGTGCCGAACAAAAATTTTGGGTTTTGCTCAAAAAACCAGTTTTTGAGTCAAAAAATTTTGGTTTTCAACCCCCAACCTTGAGTCCGGGACACGAAACGGGCACCGGAACGCAGGGATGGTAGGTGAGTACTATTGTAACTATAATCTAAAGTAATATTTGTAGGAAAATTTGGAAGAACACTAAATTTGGAAGATTTTGTCTGAAATTCTTAAAAAAATTTAAGTGTCGTAAGGGAAGATTTTTGAAAACGCTTCTAGGGTGGTAAAATATTGTCAGAACGTAGGCGGAGGCCCACTAAAGTCTAAAAATGCTGAAAACAGCGTCAAAAACGCACCCTTAATGGCGAAGATATCAACGTTTATGTGTTTAGCGTGATCCCTTAGGTGGATTTTAGGTACTAGCAGAAACTAATAAAAAACAATAATTTTGAAAAATGCAAAGTTCTATTTGAGCTAGACCCGCGAGTGAGGTGTCTAGAGACGCGGCTTCGCGCGGGCTAGCTTACTACGAAATAGAAAGGGGTGAGTGCCGAACAAAAATTTTGGGTTTTGCTCAAAAAACCAGTTTTTGAGTCAAAAAATTTTGGTTTTTTAACCCCCAACCTTGAGTCCGGGACACGAAACGGGCACCGGAACGCAGGGATGGTAGGTGAGTACTATTGTAACTATAATCTAAAGTAATATTTGTAGGAAAATTTGGAAGAACACTAAATTTGGAAGATTTTGTCTGAAATTCTTAAAAAAATTTAAGTGTCGTAAGGGAAGATTTTTGAAAACGCTTCTAGGGTGGTAAAATATTGTCAGAACGTAGGCGGAGGCCCACTAAAGTCTAAAAATGCTGAAAACAGCGTCAAAAACGCACCCTTAATGGCGAAGATATCAACGTTTATGTGTTTAGCGTGATCCCTTAGGTGGATTTTAGGTACTAGCAGAAACTAATAAAAAACAATAATTTTGAAAAATGCAAAGTTCTATTTGAGCTAGACCCGCGAGTGAGGTGTCTAGAGACGCGGCTTCGCGCGGGCTAGCTTACTACGAAATAGAAAGGGGTGAGTGCCGAACAAAAATTTTGGGTTTTGCTCAAAAAACCAGTTTTTGAGTCAAAAAATTTTGGTTTTTTAACCCCCAACCTTGAGTCCGGGACACGAAACGGGCACCGGAACGCAGGGATGGTAGGTGAGTACTATTGTAACTATAATCTAAAGTAATATTTGTAGGAAAATTTGGAAGAACACTAAATTTGGAAGATTTTGTCTGAAATTCTTAAAAAATTTTAAGTGTCGTAAGGGAAGATTTTTGAAAACGCTTCTAGGGTGGTAAAATATTGTCAGAACGTAGGCGGAGGCCCACTAAAGTCTAAAAATGCTGAAAACAGCGTCAAAAACGCACCCTTAATGGCGAAGATATCAACGTTTATGTGTTTAGCGTGATCCCTTAGGTGGATTTTAGGTACTAGCAGAAACTAATAAAAAACAATAATTTTGAAAAATGCAAAGTTCTATTTGAGCTAGACCCGCGAGTGAGGTGTCTAGAGACGCGGCTTCGCGCGGGCTAGCTTACTACGAAATAGAAAGGGGTGAGTGCCGAACAAAAATTTTGGGTTTTGCTCAAAAAACCAGTTTTTGAGTCAAAAAATTTTGGTTTTCAACCCCCAACCTTGAGTCCGGGACACGAAACGGGCACCGGAACGCAGGGATGGTAGGTGAGTACTATTGTAACTATAATCTAAAGTAATATTTGTAGGAAAATTTGGAAGAACACTAAATTTGGAAGATTTTGTCTGAAATTCTTAAAAAATTTTAAGTGTCGTAAGGGAAGATTTTTGAAAACGCTTCTAGGGTGGTAAAATATTGTCAGAACGTAGGCGGAGGCCCACTAAAGTCTAAAAATGCTGAAAACAGCGTCAAAAACGCACCCTTAATGGCGAAGATATCAACGTTTATGTGTTTAGCGTGATCCCTTAGGTGGATTTTAGGTACTAGCAGAAACTAATAAAAAACAATAATTTTGAAAAATGCAAAGTTCTATTTGAGCTAGACCCGCGAGTGAGGTGTCTAGAGACGCGGCTTCGCGCGGGCTAGCTTACTACGAAATAGAAAGGGGTGAGTGCCGAACAAAAATTTTGGGTTTTGCTCAAAAAACCAGTTTTTGAGTCAAAAAATTTTGGTTTTCAACCCCCAACCTTGAGTCCGGGACACGAAACGGGCACCGGAACGCAGGGATGGTAGGTGAGTACTATTGTAACTATAATCTAAAGTAATATTTGTAGGAAAATTTGGAAGAACACTAAATTTGGAAGATTTTGTCTGAAATTCTTAAAAAATTTTAAGTGTCGTAAGGGAAGATTTTTGAAAACGCTTCTAGGGTGGTAAAATATTGTCAGAACGTAGGCGGAGGCCCACTAAAGTCTAAAAATGCTGAAAACAGCGTCAAAAACGCACCCTTAATGGCGAAGATATCAACGTTTATGTGTTTAGCGTGATCCCTTAGGTGGATTTTAGGTACTAGCAGAAACTAATAAAAAACAATAATTTTGAAAAATGCAAAGTTCTATTTGAGCTAGACCCGCGAGTGAGGTGTCTAGAGACGCGGCTTCGCGCGGGCTAGCTTACTACGAAATAGAAAGGGGTGAGTGCCGAACAAAAATTTTGGGTTTTGCTCAAAAAACCAGTTTTTGAGTCAAAAAATTTTGGTTTTCAACCCCCAACCTTGAGTCCGGGACACGAAACGGGCACCGGAACGCAGGGATGGTAGGTGAGTACTATTGTAACTATAATCTAAAGTAATATTTGTAGGAAAATTTGGAAGAACACTAAATTTGGAAGATTTTGTCTGAAATTCTTAAAAAATTTTAAGTGTCGTAAGGGAAGATTTTTGAAAACGCTTCTAGGGTGGTAAAATATTGTCAGAACGTAGGCGGAGGCCCACTAAAGTCTAAAAATGCTGAAAACAGCGTCAAAAACGCACCCTTAATGGCGAAGATATCAACGTTTATGTGTTTAGCGTGATCCCTTAGGTGGATTTTAGGTACTAGCAGAAACTAATAAAAAACAATAATTTTGAAAAATGCAAAGTTCTATTTGAGCTAGACCCGCGAGTGAGGTGTCTAGAGACGCGGCTTCGCGCGGGCTAGCTTACTACGAAATAGAAAGGGGTGAGTGCCGAACAAAAATTTTGGGTTTTGCTCAAAAAACCAGTTTTTGAGTCAAAAAATTTTGGTTTTCAACCCCCAACCTTGAGTCCGGGACACGAAACGGGCACCGGAACGCAGGGATGGTAGGTGAGTACTATTGTAACTATAATCTAAAGTAATATTTGTAGGAAAATTTGGAAGAACACTAAATTTGGAAGATTTTGTCTGAAATTCTTAAAAAATTTTAAGTGTCGTAAGGGAAGATTTTTGAAAACGCTTCTAGGGTGGTAAAATATTGTCAGAACGTAGGCGGAGGCCCACTAAAGTCTAAAAATGCTGAAAACAGCGTCAAAAACGCACCCTTAATGGCGAAGATATCAACGTTTATGTGTTTAGCGTGATCCCTTAGGTGGATTTTAGGTACTAGCAGAAACTAATAAAAAACAATAATTTTGAAAAATGCAAAGTTCTATTTGAGCTAGACCCGCGAGTGAGGTGTCTAGAGACGCGGCTTCGCGCGGGCTAGCTTACTACGAAATAGAAAGGGGTGAGTGCCGAACAAAAATTTTGGGTTTTGCTCAAAAAACCAGTTTTTGAGTCAAAAAATTTTGGTTTTCAACCCCCAACCTTGAGTCCGGGACACGAAACGGGCACCGGAACGCAGGGATGGTAGGTGAGTACTATTGTAACTATAATCTAAAGTAATATTTGTAGGAAAATTTGGAAGAACACTAAATTTGGAAGATTTTGTCTGAAATTCTTAAAAAATTTTAAGTGTCGTAAGGGAAGATTTTTGAAAACGCTTCTAGGGTGGTAAAATATTGTCAGAACGTAGGCGGAGGCCCACTAAAGTCTAAAAATGCTGAAAACAGCGTCAAAAACGCACCCTTAATGGCGAAGATATCAACGTTTATGTGTTTAGCGTGATCCCTTAGGTGGATTTTAGGTACTAGCAGAAACTAATAAAAAACAATAATTTTGAAAAATGCAAAGTTCTATTTGAGCTAGACCCGCGAGTGAGGTGTCTAGAGACGCGGCTTCGCGCGGGCTAGCTTACTACGAAATAGAAAGGGGTGAGTGCCGAACAAAAATTTTGGGTTTTGCTCAAAAAACCAGTTTTTGAGTCAAAAAATTTTGGTTTTCAACCCCCAACCTTGAGTCCGGGACACGAAACGGGCACCGGAACGCAGGGATGGTAGGTGAGTACTATTGTAACTATAATCTAAAGTAATATTTGTAGGAAAATTTGGAAGAACACTAAATTTGGAAGATTTTGTCTGAAATTCTTAAAAAATTTTAAGTGTCGTAAGGGAAGATTTTTGAAAACGCTTCTAGGGTGGTAAAATATTGTCAGAACGTAGGCGGAGGCCCACTAAAGTCTAAAAATGCTGAAAACAGCGTCAAAAACGCACCCTTAATGGCGAAGATATCAACGTTTATGTGTTTAGCGTGATCCCTTAGGTGGATTTTAGGTACTAGCAGAAACTAATAAAAAACAATAATTTTGAAAAATGCAAAGTTCTATTTGAGCTAGACCCGCGAGTGAGGTGTCTAGAGACGCGGCTTCGCGCGGGCTAGCTTACTACGAAATAGAAAGGGGTGAGTGCCGAACAAAAATTTTGGGTTTTGCTCAAAAAACCAGTTTTTGAGTCAAAAAATTTTGGTTTTCAACCCCCAACCTTGAGTCCGGGACACGAAACGGGCACCGGAACGCAGGGATGGTAGGTGAGTACTATTGTAACTATAATCTAAAGTAATATTTGTAGGAAAATTTGGAAGAACACTAAATTTGGAAGATTTTGTCTGAAATTCTTAAAAAATTTTAAGTGTCGTAAGGGAAGATTTTTGAAAACGCTTCTAGGGTGGTAAAATATTGTCAGAACGTAGGCGGAGGCCCACTAAAGTCTAAAAATGCTGAAAACAGCGTCAAAAACGCACCCTTAATGGCGAAGATATCAACGTTTATGTGTTTAGCGTGATCCCTTAGGTGGATTTTAGGTACTAGCAGAAACTAATAAAAAACAATAATTTTGAAAAATGCAAAGTTCTATTTGAGCTAGACCCGCGAGTGAGGTGTCTAGAGACGCGGCTTCGCGCGGGCTAGCTTACTACGAAATAGAAAGGGGTGAGTGCCGAACAAAAATTTTGGGTTTTGCTCAAAAAACCAGTTTTTGAGTCAAAAAATTTTGGTTTTCAACCCCCAACCTTGAGTCCGGGACACGAAACGGGCACCGGAACGCAGGGATGGTAGGTGAGTACTATTGTAACTATAATCTAAAGTAATATTTGTAGGAAAATTTGGAAGAACACTAAATTTGGAAGATTTTGTCTGAAATTCTTAAAAAATTTTAAGTGTCGTAAGGGAAGATTTTTGAAAACGCTTCTAGGGTGGTAAAATATTGTCAGAACGTAGGCGGAGGCCCACTAAAGTCTAAAAATGCTGAAAACAGCGTCAAAAACGCACCCTTAATGGCGAAGATATCAACGTTTATGTGTTTAGCGTGATCCCTTAGGTGGATTTTAGGTACTAGCAGAAACTAATAAAAAACAATAATTTTGAAAAATGCAAAGTTCTATTTGAGCTAGACCCGCGAGTGAGGTGTCTAGAGACGCGGCTTCGCGCGGGCTAGCTTACTACGAAATAGAAAGGGGTGAGTGCCGAACAAAAATTTTGGGTTTTGCTCAAAAAACCAGTTTTTGAGTCAAAAAATTTTGGTTTTTTAACCCCCAACCTTGAGTCCGGGACACGAAACGGGCACCGGAACGCAGGGATGGTAGGTGAGTACTATTGTAACTATAATCTAAAGTAATATTTGTAGGAAAATTTGGAAGAACACTAAATTTGGAAGATTTTGTCTGAAATTCTTAAAAAATTTTAAGTGTCGTAAGGGAAGATTTTTGAAAACGCTTCTAGGGTGGTAAAATATTGTCAGAACGTAGGCGGAGGCCCACTAAAGTCTAAAAATGCTGAAAACAGCGTCAAAAACGCACCCTTAATGGCGAAGATATCAACGTTTATGTGTTTAGCGTGATCCCTTAGGTGGATTTTAGGTACTAGCAGAAACTAATAAAAAACAATAATTTTGAAAAATGCAAAGTTCTATTTGAGCTAGACCCGCGAGTGAGGTGTCTAGAGACGCGGCTTCGCGCGGGCTAGCTTACTACGAAATAGAAAGGGGTGAGTGCCGAACAAAAATTTTGGGTTTTGCTCAAAAAACCAGTTTTTGAGTCAAAAAATTTTGGTTTTCAACCCCCAACCTTGAGTCCGGGACACGAAACGGGCACCGGAACGCAGGGATGGTAGGTGAGTACTATTGTAACTATAATCTAAAGTAATATTTGTAGGAAAATTTGGAAGAACACTAAATTTGGAAGATTTTGTCTGAAATTCTTAAAAAATTTTAAGTGTCGTAAGGGAAGATTTTTGAAAACGCTTCTAGGGTGGTAAAATATTGTCAGAACGTAGGCGGAGGCCCACTAAAGTCTAAAAATGCTGAAAACAGCGTCAAAAACGCACCCTTAATGGCGAAGATATCAACGTTTATGTGTTTAGCGTGATCCCTTAGGTGGATTTTAGGTACTAGCAGAAACTAATAAAAAACAATAATTTTGAAAAATGCAAAGTTCTATTTGAGCTAGACCCGCGAGTGAGGTGTCTAGAGACGCGGCTTCGCGCGGGCTAGCTTACTACGAAATAGAAAGGGGTGAGTGCCGAACAAAAATTTTGGGTTTTGCTCAAAAAACCAGTTTTTGAGTCAAAAAATTTTGGTTTTCAACCCCCAACCTTGAGTCCGGGACACGAAACGGGCACCGGAACGCAGGGATGGTAGGTGAGTACTATTGTAACTATAATCTAAAGTAATATTTGTAGGAAAATTTGGAAGAACACTAAATTTGGAAGATTTTGTCTGAAATTCTTAAAAAATTTTAAGTGTCGTAAGGGAAGATTTTTGAAAACGCTTCTAGGGTGGTAAAATATTGTCAGAACGTAGGCGGAGGCCCACTAAAGTCTAAAAATGCTGAAAACAGCGTCAAAAACGCACCCTTAATGGCGAAGATATCAACGTTTATGTGTTTAGCGTGATCCCTTAGGTGGATTTTAGGTACTAGCAGAAACTAATAAAAAACAATAATTTTGAAAAATGCAAAGTTCTATTTGAGCTAGACCCGCGAGTGAGGTGTCTAGAGACGCGGCTTCGCGCGGGCTAGCTTACTACGAAATAGAAAGGGGTGAGTGCCGAACAAAAATTTTGGGTTTTGCTCAAAAAACCAGTTTTTGAGTCAAAAAATTTTGGTTTTCAACCCCCAACCTTGAGTCCGGGACACGAAACGGGCACCGGAACGCAGGGATGGTAGGTGAGTACTATTGTAACTATAATCTAAAGTAATATTTGTAGGAAAATTTGGAAGAACACTAAATTTGGAAGATTTTGTCTGAAATTCTTAAAAAATTTTAAGTGTCGTAAGGGAAGATTTTTGAAAACGCTTCTAGGGTGGTAAAATATTGTCAGAACGTAGGCGGAGGCCCACTAAAGTCTAAAAATGCTGAAAACAGCGTCAAAAACGCACCCTTAATGGCGAAGATATCAACGTTTATGTGTTTAGCGTGATCCCTTAGGTGGATTTTAGGTACTAGCAGAAACTAATAAAAAACAATAAT
The DNA here is from genome assembly GCA_963082945.1 of Cerastis leucographa. Classification (NCBI taxonomy): domain Eukaryota; kingdom Metazoa; phylum Arthropoda; class Insecta; order Lepidoptera; family Noctuidae; genus Cerastis; species Cerastis leucographa. The sequence continues at coordinate 95,142 of OY720369.1, read as the reverse complement.
TTTGAAAAATGCAAAGTTCTATTTGAGCTAGACCCGCGAGTGAGGTGTCTAGAGACGCGGCTTCGCGCGGGCTAGCTTACTACGAAATAGAAAGGGGTGAGTGCCGAACAAAAATTTTGGGTTTTGCTCAAAAAACCAGTTTTTGAGTCAAAAAATTTTGGTTTTCAACCCCCAACCTTGAGTCCGGGACACGAAACGGGCACCGGAACGCAGGGATGGTAGGTGAGTACTATTGTAACTATAATCTAAAGTAATATTTGTAGGAAAATTTGGAAGAACACTAAATTTGGAAGATTTTGTCTGAAATTCTTAAAAAATTTTAAGTGTCGTAAGGGAAGATTTTTGAAAACGCTTCTAGGGTGGTAAAATATTGTCAGAACGTAGGCGGAGGCCCACTAAAGTCTAAAAATGCTGAAAACAGCGTCAAAAACGCACCCTTAATGGCGAAGATATCAACGTTTATGTGTTTAGCGTGATCCCTTAGGTGGATTTTAGGTACTAGCAGAAACTAATAAAAAACAATAATTTTGAAAAATGCAAAGTTCTATTTGAGCTAGACCCGCGAGTGAGGTGTCTAGAGACGCGGCTTCGCGCGGGCTAGCTTACTACGAAATAGAAAGGGGTGAGTGCCGAACAAAAATTTTGGGTTTTGCTCAAAAAACCAGTTTTTGAGTCAAAAAATTTTGGTTTTCAACCCCCAACCTTGAGTCCGGGACACGAAACGGGCACCGGAACGCAGGGATGGTAGGTGAGTACTATTGTAACTATAATCTAAAGTAATATTTGTAGGAAAATTTGGAAGAACACTAAATTTGGAAGATTTTGTCTGAAATTCTTAAAAAATTTTAAGTGTCGTAAGGGAAGATTTTTGAAAACGCTTCTAGGGTGGTAAAATATTGTCAGAACGTAGGCGGAGGCCCACTAAAGTCTAAAAATGCTGAAAACAGCGTCAAAAACGCACCCTTAATGGCGAAGATATCAACGTTTATGTGTTTAGCGTGATCCCTTAGGTGGATTTTAGGTACTAGCAGAAACTAATAAAAAACAATAATTTTGAAAAATGCAAAGTTCTATTTGAGCTAGACCCGCGAGTGAGGTGTCTAGAGACGCGGCTTCGCGCGGGCTAGCTTACTACGAAATAGAAAGGGGTGAGTGCCGAACAAAAATTTTGGGTTTTGCTCAAAAAACCAGTTTTTGAGTCAAAAAATTTTGGTTTTCAACCCCCAACCTTGAGTCCGGGACACGAAACGGGCACCGGAACGCAGGGATGGTAGGTGAGTACTATTGTAACTATAATCTAAAGTAATATTTGTAGGAAAATTTGGAAGAACACTAAATTTGGAAGATTTTGTCTGAAATTCTTAAAAAATTTTAAGTGTCGTAAGGGAAGATTTTTGAAAACGCTTCTAGGGTGGTAAAATATTGTCAGAACGTAGGCGGAGGCCCACTAAAGTCTAAAAATGCTGAAAACAGCGTCAAAAACGCACCCTTAATGGCGAAGATATCAACGTTTATGTGTTTAGCGTGATCCCTTAGGTGGATTTTAGGTACTAGCAGAAACTAATAAAAAACAATAATTTTGAAAAATGCAAAGTTCTATTTGAGCTAGACCCGCGAGTGAGGTGTCTAGAGACGCGGCTTCGCGCGGGCTAGCTTACTACGAAATAGAAAGGGGTGAGTGCCGAACAAAAATTTTGGGTTTTGCTCAAAAAACCAGTTTTTGAGTCAAAAAATTTTGGTTTTCAACCCCCAACCTTGAGTCCGGGACACGAAACGGGCACCGGAACGCAGGGATGGTAGGTGAGTACTATTGTAACTATAATCTAAAGTAATATTTGTAGGAAAATTTGGAAGAACACTAAATTTGGAAGATTTTGTCTGAAATTCTTAAAAAATTTTAAGTGTCGTAAGGGAAGATTTTTGAAAACGCTTCTAGGGTGGTAAAATATTGTCAGAACGTAGGCGGAGGCCCACTAAAGTCTAAAAATGCTGAAAACAGCGTCAAAAACGCACCCTTAATGGCGAAGATATCAACGTTTATGTGTTTAGCGTGATCCCTTAGGTGGATTTTAGGTACTAGCAGAAACTAATAAAAAACAATAATTTTGAAAAATGCAAAGTTCTATTTGAGCTAGACCCGCGAGTGAGGTGTCTAGAGACGCGGCTTCGCGCGGGCTAGCTTACTACGAAATAGAAAGGGGTGAGTGCCGAACAAAAATTTTGGGTTTTGCTCAAAAAACCAGTTTTTGAGTCAAAAAATTTTGGTTTTCAACCCCCAACCTTGAGTCCGGGACACGAAACGGGCACCGGAACGCAGGGATGGTAGGTGAGTACTATTGTAACTATAATCTAAAGTAATATTTGTAGGAAAATTTGGAAGAACACTAAATTTGGAAGATTTTGTCTGAAATTCTTAAAAAATTTTAAGTGTCGTAAGGGAAGATTTTTGAAAACGCTTCTAGGGTGGTAAAATATTGTCAGAACGTAGGCGGAGGCCCACTAAAGTCTAAAAATGCTGAAAACAGCGTCAAAAACGCACCCTTAATGGCGAAGATATCAACGTTTATGTGTTTAGCGTGATCCCTTAGGTGGATTTTAGGTACTAGCAGAAACTAATAAAAAACAATAATTTTGAAAAATGCAAAGTTCTATTTGAGCTAGACCCGCGAGTGAGGTGTCTAGAGACGCGGCTTCGCGCGGGCTAGCTTACTACGAAATAGAAAGGGGTGAGTGCCGAACAAAAATTTTGGGTTTTGCTCAAAAAACCAGTTTTTGAGTCAAAAAATTTTGGTTTTCAACCCCCAACCTTGAGTCCGGGACACGAAACGGGCACCGGAACGCAGGGATGGTAGGTGAGTACTATTGTAACTATAATCTAAAGTAATATTTGTAGGAAAATTTGGAAGAACACTAAATTTGGAAGATTTTGTCTGAAATTCTTAAAAAATTTTAAGTGTCGTAAGGGAAGATTTTTGAAAACGCTTCTAGGGTGGTAAAATATTGTCAGAACGTAGGCGGAGGCCCACTAAAGTCTAAAAATGCTGAAAACAGCGTCAAAAACGCACCCTTAATGGCGAAGATATCAACGTTTATGTGTTTAGCGTGATCCCTTTTTTTTTTTTTTTTTTTTTTTTTTTTCGGGATGGGAAATCATCAAATGACTTCTCCCGCTCTGGGCGGAGCGGGAGGGAGTGTCAGACTTGTACTGACTAAAACCCACCCATGTTCCTTCTTCGCCCTTTTTGTTCCAGGGCCGCGGTATCTCTTTCGAACAACCCGCAGCCCTGGCAGGCATCGGCCCTCTCGGGCCCCATCCGGTTTGCTGACATCTCCTTGAGGCGCGCGTGGAACACGTACGCGCCGTCGACACGGCCTGTCGTCATGAGACGGACGGACGGTGAGCTAGCCCATTACTCACCGTCCACAGGCTCGCGCCTACGGTGGCCGGGGGCCACTGGTTGCCCCCCGACGCCCGGGGCGTCTCCCGCGGCGGCTGGGACGTGAGGTTCTCTCCCTCTCACGTTCCGCCACCTCCTTCGCTAGCATGACTGCTTCGCAGAAGGAGGCGACGGCATCCCATTCCCTCTCGCTCCGGACCATGGATTGAACCAGGGCCGGACGCGAGAGGTCGCCGCCGCCAATCGCCGCTGCGAGGACACGGCGGTGCTCAGCCCAAGCGGGGCAGAGCTCCACGGTGTGCTCCACCGTGTCCTCCGGCCGATCCTCGCAGTGGTAACACCCGGGCGTTTCCTCCCGCCCGATTCGGTGCAGGAACCTCCCGAAACAACCGTGTCCGGTGAGGACCTGCGTCAGGCGGAAGGTGAGGGCGCCGTGCCGCCTCTCTAGCCACTCCTCAAAGAGGGGACTTATCGCCACTATTGTGGCGTGCCCTGCACGTGGTTGCGATAGTCGCTGTCTCCATGCCACCATGAGATCGCGCCGGAGGTCTGTCCGCTGAGCGACAATTTGCCGCGGCAGCGGAGTTTCCCCCCGGCGTAGTGCCTCCGCGCGCCATTCATGCAGGCGCGCGAGGACCATCGCCTCCAGATCCCATGGTGGCAATCCGGCCAAGAGGCTCGCCGCCTCGCCGGAGATTTAGCGTGATCCCTTAGGTGGATTTTAGGTACTAGCAGAAACTAATAAAAAACAATAATTTTGAAAAATGCAAAGTTCTATTTGAGCTAGACCCGCGAGTGAGGTGTCTAGAGACGCGGCTTCGCGCGGGCTAGCTTACTACGAAATAGAAAGGGGTGAGTGCCGAACAAAAATTTTGGGTTTTGCTCAAAAAACCAGTTTTTGAGTCAAAAAATTTTGGTTTTCAACCCCCAACCTTGAGTCCGGGACACGAAACGGGCACCGGAACGCAGGGATGGTAGGTGAGTACTATTGTAACTATAATCTAAAGTAATATTTGTAGGAAAATTTGGAAGAACACTAAATTTGGAAGATTTTGTCTGAAATTCTTAAAAAATTTTAAGTGTCGTAAGGGAAGATTTTTGAAAACGCTTCTAGGGTGGTAAAATATTGTCAGAACGTAGGCGGAGGCCCACTAAAGTCTAAAAATGCTGAAAACAGCGTCAAAAACGCACCCTTAATGGCGAAGATATCAACGTTTATGTGTTTAGCGTGATCCCTTAGGTGGATTTTAGGTACTAGCAGAAACTAATAAAAAACAATAATTTTGAAAAATGCAAAGTTCTATTTGAGCTAGACCCGCGAGTGAGGTGTCTAGAGACGCGGCTTCGCGCGGGCTAGCTTACTACGAAATAGAAAGGGGTGAGTGCCGAACAAAAATTTTGGGTTTTGCTCAAAAAACCAGTTTTTGAGTCAAAAAATTTTGGTTTTCAACCCCCAACCTTGAGTCCGGGACACGAAACGGGCACCGGAACGCAGGGATGGTAGGTGAGTACTATTGTAACTATAATCTAAAGTAATATTTGTAGGAAAATTTGGAAGAACACTAAATTTGGAAGATTTTGTCTGAAATTCTTAAAAAATTTTAAGTGTCGTAAGGGAAGATTTTTGAAAACGCTTCTAGGGTGGTAAAATATTGTCAGAACGTAGGCGGAGGCCCACTAAAGTCTAAAAATGCTGAAAACAGCGTCAAAAACGCACCCTTAATGGCGAAGATATCAACGTTTATGTGTTTAGCGTGATCCCTTTTTTTTTTTTTTTTTTTTTTTTTTTTCGGGATGGGAAATCATCAAATGACTTCTCCCGCTCTGGGCGGAGCGGGAGGGAGTGTCAGACTTGTACTGACTAAAACCCACCCATGTTCCTTCTTCGCCCTTTTTGTTCCAGGGCCGCGGTATCTCTTTCGAACAACCCGCAGCCCTGGCAGGCATCGGCCCTCTCGGGCCCCATCCGGTTTGCTGACATCTCCTTGAGGCGCGCGTGGAACACGTACGCGCCGTCGACACGGCCTGTCGTCATGAGACGGACGGACGGTGAGCTAGCCCATTACTCACCGTCCACAGGCTCGCGCCTACGGTGGCCGGGGGCCACTGGTTGCCCCCCGACGCCCGGGGCGTCTCCCGCGGCGGCTGGGACGTGAGGTTCTCTCCCTCTCACGTTCCGCCACCTCCTTCGCTAGCATGACTGCTTCGCAGAAGGAGGCGACGGCATCCCATTCCCTCTCGCTCCGGACCATGGATTGAACCAGGGCCGGACGCGAGAGGTCGCCGCCGCCAATCGCCGCTGCGAGGACACGGCGGTGCTCAGCCCAAGCGGGGCAGAGCTCCACGGTGTGCTCCACCGTGTCCTCCGGCCGATCCTCGCAGTGGTAACACCCGGGCGTTTCCTCCCGCCCGATTCGGTGCAGGAACCTCCCGAAACAACCGTGTCCGGTGAGGACCTGCGTCAGGCGGAAGGTGAGGGCGCCGTGCCGCCTCTCTAGCCACTCCTCAAAGAGGGGACTTATCGCCACTATTGTGGCGTGCCCTGCACGTGGTTGCGATAGTCGCTGTCTCCATGCCACCATGAGATCGCGCCGGAGGTCTGTCCGCTGAGCGACAATTTGCCGCGGCAGCGGAGTTTCCCCCCGGCGTAGTGCCTCCGCGCGCCATTCATGCAGGCGCGCGAGGACCATCGCCTCCAGATCCCATGGTGGCAATCCGGCCAAGAGGCTCGCCGCCTCGCCGGAGATTTAGCGTGATCCCTTAGGTGGATTTTAGGTACTAGCAGAAACTAATAAAAAACAATAATTTTGAAAAATGCAAAGTTCTATTTGAGCTAGACCCGCGAGTGAGGTGTCTAGAGACGCGGCTTCGCGCGGGCTAGCTTACTACGAAATAGAAAGGGGTGAGTGCCGAACAAAAATTTTGGGTTTTGCTCAAAAAACCAGTTTTTGAGTCAAAAAATTTTGGTTTTCAACCCCCAACCTTGAGTCCGGGACACGAAACGGGCACCGGAACGCAGGGATGGTAGGTGAGTACTATTGTAACTATAATCTAAAGTAATATTTGTAGGAAAATTTGGAAGAACACTAAATTTGGAAGATTTTGTCTGAAATTCTTAAAAAATTTTAAGTGTCGTAAGGGAAGATTTTTGAAAACGCTTCTAGGGTGGTAAAATATTGTCAGAACGTAGGCGGAGGCCCACTAAAGTCTAAAAATGCTGAAAACAGCGTCAAAAACGCACCCTTAATGGCGAAGATATCAACGTTTATGTGTTTAGCGTGATCCCTTAGGTGGATTTTAGGTACTAGCAGAAACTAATAAAAAACAATAATTTTGAAAAATGCAAAGTTCTATTTGAGCTAGACCCGCGAGTGAGGTGTCTAGAGACGCGGCTTCGCGCGGGCTAGCTTACTACGAAATAGAAAGGGGTGAGTGCCGAACAAAAATTTTGGGTTTTGCTCAAAAAACCAGTTTTTGAGTCAAAAAATTTTGGTTTTCAACCCCCAACCTTGAGTCCGGGACACGAAACGGGCACCGGAACGCAGGGATGGTAGGTGAGTACTATTGTAACTATAATCTAAAGTAATATTTGTAGGAAAATTTGGAAGAACACTAAATTTGGAAGATTTTGTCTGAAATTCTTAAAAAATTTTAAGTGTCGTAAGGGAAGATTTTTGAAAACGCTTCTAGGGTGGTAAAATATTGTCAGAACGTAGGCGGAGGCCCACTAAAGTCTAAAAATGCTGAAAACAGCGTCAAAAACGCACCCTTAATGGCGAAGATATCAACGTTTATGTGTTTAGCGTGATCCCTTAGGTGGATTTTAGGTACTAGCAGAAACTAATAAAAAACAATAATTTTGAAAAATGCAAAGTTCTATTTGAGCTAGACCCGCGAGTGAGGTGTCTAGAGACGCGGCTTCGCGCGGGCTAGCTTACTACGAAATAGAAAGGGGTGAGTGCCGAACAAAAATTTTGGGTTTTGCTCAAAAAACCAGTTTTTGAGTCAAAAAATTTTGGTTTTCAACCCCCAACCTTGAGTCCGGGACACGAAACGGGCACCGGAACGCAGGGATGGTAGGTGAGTACTATTGTAACTATAATCTAAAGTAATATTTGTAGGAAAATTTGGAAGAACACTAAATTTGGAAGATTTTGTCTGAAATTCTTAAAAAATTTTAAGTGTCGTAAGGGAAGATTTTTGAAAACGCTTCTAGGGTGGTAAAATATTGTCAGAACGTAGGCGGAGGCCCACTAAAGTCTAAAAATGCTGAAAACAGCGTCAAAAACGCACCCTTAATGGCGAAGATATCAACGTTTATGTGTTTAGCGTGATCCCTTAGGTGGATTTTAGGTACTAGCAGAAACTAATAAAAAACAATAATTTTGAAAAATGCAAAGTTCTATTTGAGCTAGACCCGCGAGTGAGGTGTCTAGAGACGCGGCTTCGCGCGGGCTAGCTTACTACGAAATAGAAAGGGGTGAGTGCCGAACAAAAATTTTGGGTTTTGCTCAAAAAACCAGTTTTTGAGTCAAAAAATTTTGGTTTTCAACCCCCAACCTTGAGTCCGGGACACGAAACGGGCACCGGAACGCAGGGATGGTAGGTGAGTACTATTGTAACTATAATCTAAAGTAATATTTGTAGGAAAATTTGGAAGAACACTAAATTTGGAAGATTTTGTCTGAAATTCTTAAAAAATTTTAAGTGTCGTAAGGGAAGATTTTTGAAAACGCTTCTAGGGTGGTAAAATATTGTCAGAACGTAGGCGGAGGCCCACTAAAGTCTAAAAATGCTGAAAACAGCGTCAAAAACGCACCCTTAATGGCGAAGATATCAACGTTTATGTGTTTAGCGTGATCCCTTAGGTGGATTTTAGGTACTAGCAGAAACTAATAAAAAACAATAATTTTGAAAAATGCAAAGTTCTATTTGAGCTAGACCCGCGAGTGAGGTGTCTAGAGACGCGGCTTCGCGCGGGCTAGCTTACTACGAAATAGAAAGGGGTGAGTGCCGAACAAAAATTTTGGGTTTTGCTCAAAAAACCAGTTTTTGAGTCAAAAAATTTTGGTTTTCAACCCCCAACCTTGAGTCCGGGACACGAAACGGGCACCGGAACGCAGGGATGGTAGGTGAGTACTATTGTAACTATAATCTAAAGTAATATTTGTAGGAAAATTTGGAAGAACACTAAATTTGGAAGATTTTGTCTGAAATTCTTAAAAAATTTTAAGTGTCGTAAGGGAAGATTTTTGAAAACGCTTCTAGGGTGGTAAAATATTGTCAGAACGTAGGCGGAGGCCCACTAAAGTCTAAAAATGCTGAAAACAGCGTCAAAAACGCACCCTTAATGGCGAAGATATCAACGTTTATGTGTTTAGCGTGATCCCTTAGGTGGATTTTAGGTACTAGCAGAAACTAATAAAAAACAATAATTTTGAAAAATGCAAAGTTCTATTTGAGCTAGACCCGCGAGTGAGGTGTCTAGAGACGCGGCTTCGCGCGGGCTAGCTTACTACGAAATAGAAAGGGGTGAGTGCCGAACAAAAATTTTGGGTTTTGCTCAAAAAACCAGTTTTTGAGTCAAAAAATTTTGGTTTTCAACCCCCAACCTTGAGTCCGGGACACGAAACGGGCACCGGAACGCAGGGATGGTAGGTGAGTACTATTGTAACTATAATCTAAAGTAATATTTGTAGGAAAATTTGGAAGAACACTAAATTTGGAAGATTTTGTCTGAAATTCTTAAAAAATTTTAAGTGTCGTAAGGGAAGATTTTTGAAAACGCTTCTAGGGTGGTAAAATATTGTCAGAACGTAGGCGGAGGCCCACTAAAGTCTAAAAATGCTGAAAACAGCGTCAAAAACGCACCCTTAATGGCGAAGATATCAACGTTTATGTGTTTAGCGTGATCCCTTAGGTGGATTTTAGGTACTAGCAGAAACTAATAAAAAACAATAATTTTGAAAAATGCAAAGTTCTATTTGAGCTAGACCCGCGAGTGAGGTGTCTAGAGACGCGGCTTCGCGCGGGCTAGCTTACTACGAAATAGAAAGGGGTGAGTGCCGAACAAAAATTTTGGGTTTTGCTCAAAAAACCAGTTTTTGAGTCAAAAAATTTTGGTTTTCAACCCCCAACCTTGAGTCCGGGACACGAAACGGGCACCGGAACGCAGGGATGGTAGGTGAGTACTATTGTAACTATAATCTAAAGTAATATTTGTAGGAAAATTTGGAAGAACACTAAATTTGGAAGATTTTGTCTGAAATTCTTAAAAAATTTTAAGTGTCGTAAGGGAAGATTTTTGAAAACGCTTCTAGGGTGGTAAAATATTGTCAGAACGTAGGCGGAGGCCCACTAAAGTCTAAAAATGCTGAAAACAGCGTCAAAAACGCACCCTTAATGGCGAAGATATCAACGTTTATGTGTTTAGCGTGATCCCTTTTTTTTTTTTTTTTTTTTCCGGATGGGAAATCATCAAATGACTTCTCCCGCTCTGGGCGGAGCGGGAGGGAGTGTCAGACTTGTACTGACTAAAACCCACCCGTGTTCCTTCTTCGCCCTTTTTATTCCAGGGCCGCGGTATCTCTTTCGAACAACCCGCAGCCCTGGCAGGCATCGGCCCTTTCGGACCCCTTCTGGTTTGCTGACATCTCCTTGAGGCGCGCGTGGAACACGTACGCGCCGTCGACACGGCCTGTCGTCATGAGACGGACGGACGGTGAGCTAGCCCATTACTCACCGTCCACAGGCTCGCGCCTACGGTGGCCTGGGGCCACTGGTTGCCCCCCGACGCCCGGGGCGTCTCCCGCGGCGGCTGGGACGTGAGGTTCTCTCCCTCTCACGTTCCGCCACCTCCTTCGCTAGCATAACTGCTTCGCAGAAGGAGGCGACGGCATCCCATTCCCTCTCGCTCCGGACCATGGATTGAACCAGGGCCGGACGCGAGAGGTCGCCGCCGCCAATCGCCGCTACGAGGACACGGCGGTGCTCAGCCCAAGCGGGGCAGAGCTCCACGGTGTGCTCCACCGTGTCCTCCGGCCGATCCTCGCAATGGTAACACCCGGGCGTTTCCTCCCGCCCGATTCGGTGCAGGAACCTCCCGAAACAACCGTGTCCGGTGAGGACCTGCGTCAGGCGGAAGGTGAGGGCGCCGTGCCGCCTCTCTAGCCACTCCTCAAAGAGGGGACTTATCGCCACTATTGTGGCGTGCCCTGCACGTGGTTGCGACAGTCGCTGTCTCCATGTCGCCATGAGATCACGCCGGAGGTCTGTCCGCTGAGCGACAATTTGCCGCGGCAGCGGAGTTTCCCCCCGACGTAGTGCCTCCGCGCGCCATTCGTGCAGGCGCGCGAGGACTATCGCCTCCAGATCCCATGGCGGTAATCCGGCCAAGAGGCTCGCCGCCTCGCCGGAGATCGTACGGTACCCCCGGATCAGCCTTACGGCTACCACCCTCTGGGGCGCGTTCAGGTAATGGGCGGCTCGCCGCCTCAAAGAACGCGCCCACACCGGGGCCCCATAAAGGGCCATGGACCGCACGACTCCCGCGTAGAGCCTCCGGCAGGAGGCGTTTGGACCCCCCAGGTTGGGCAAGAGCCGCTTGAATGCAGCCCCTGCCCGTTCCAGTTTTGGGGCCAAACGTCGGAAGTGCTCAACGAAGTTCCACCGGCTGTCGAGGACAAGCCCTAGGTACTTTAGTGTCGACTCGACGCCGATGGGAACCCCTCCTACCGTCAGTGTGGATCCCGACGGTGGCGCATTCCGAGGCCCATGAAAGCACATGGCCTCGGACTTGTGCAATGCCACCTCGAGACCCAGTTGCCGGATTCTCTCCACGACTATCGCAACCCCGCGTGTCATAAGTTCGGCCGCCGCCTCGTGCGACCTCCCCTGTGCCAGCACCAGCGTGTCGTCAGCGTAGCAAACAACGCTGACACCGCTAGGGAGGTCGGCGCGCAGCACCCAGTCGTAGCCGATGTTCCACAAGGGCGGCCCCAGAACCGATCCCTGTGGAACACCGCACGACATCTCTCGCCGGTTCCACTCTCCATTGCGACCAGGGTAGATGACGGCCCTGTCCGTCAGGTAGTCCCCGACCACACGACGAAGGTAGGTCGGCACCCGGTGATACCGGAGTGCCTCCTTTATGCAGCTCCAGGGCATGGTGTTGAAGGCGTTGGCGATGTCAAGAGACACCGCCAAGACGACCCCACCCCGAGACACTGCATCCCCCGTCGTGAGAGCCCTCACGCGCATGATGGCGTCCACCGTCGAGCGCCCCCTGCGGAAACCAAATTGGTGTTCCGCTAGGTCCGGCCCCATCCCCACAAGGTGCCCGGCGAGGCGGTTCGCAATGACTCTTTCAAAGAGCTTGCCCACCTCGTCGAGCAACACAATGGGCCGGTATGCGGACGGAGAGTCCGCAGGGCGCCCCGGCTTCCGGATGAGGACCAGCTTCCCCGTCTTCCAACGAAGCGGGAACTGGCCTCTCTCCAGGCATGCGCTTAAGAGCCCTTCCAGTCGGGGCCCGAGAGCCTCCGAGGCCAGGACCCAGGCTTTGCCAGGCAAGCCATCGGGTCCCGGGGCGGTATTTTTGGCTTTAAGCCTGCCTACCGCCACTCTCAGGTCTACCCCGGTCACTTCGGGAATGTCGTCATCGTCCTCGTTGTGGTCCACTTCTGGCACCGCAAGCGGCGGAGCCATAGGCGGGGGAGGATGTTCCCCTCGCAGAGGGAACAGAGCGCTCACCACGTCCTCCACGAGCTGAGGGCGGAGACTCTGCGTCAGCGGGGGGGCCCAGGTGCGGAGTTTGTCCCGCACCATCTTGTACGGGCGCCCCCACGGATCTCTGTCGAGAGTCTCCAGCATCTCCTCGCGGCCCAGGTCCCTGGCCCGCTGGACAGCCTCTTGGAGGGCGGTCTTCGCTGCTCTGTATCCCTCGTACAGCTCCGCCTCAATGGCTGCCGCATCCGTAGGGCGGATGCGGAGCCTGCGATGCCTGGCGTACAGGTGCCGCGCGGCGACGCACGCCTCGCGCAGAGACTTCAGCTCTCGCGACCACCAGTACACCTGACGCCGGGCGCGTCCTGGCCGAACTCGGGGCATTGCCACGTCGCATATGTCGGACATGGCCTCCTGGAACCACCCTGCCTCGTTGTTGATGTCGGCAGGCCTGTTCGGTGATGTCACCCAGGCCTGCACTATCGAGGCTTCCAGGAGGAGCTCCCGGTCCAGCTGCTTCAGCGCCCAACGCGGACCACTCGGGGCCTGTGAGACCGGCGCGCTTGAGTCCTGGGCGGAGACATCAAACCGGATGTACCGGTGGTCGGAATAGGTCTCCACCCCCTCCATAACGCGCCAGTCAACGACACGCTGTGACAGAGCGGGGCTAGCGAACGAGATGTCCACCACCGACTCGCCCCGCATCCGCACACACGTGGGGACAGAACCCCGATTTAGGACGACCAGGCCCACCTCCAGAGCCCAGTCCTCCACCATCCTACCCCGCACATCTGTGCAACGAGAACCCCAAGCCAAGTTTTTGGCATTGAAGTCCCCGAGCACAAGCACGGGGAGGGAATAGTTTCGGATGACGACACTCAACTCCATGAGGGAGTTGTGGAACTCGGCGAGAGTTCGGCTCGGGGAGAAGTAGACTCCCGCTACGACGATCTCCCCGAACCGTGCTGCTACGCAACCCGGACCCTTCCTGACACTCTCAAGGGTCGGGGTACCGGCGGCGGCCGACGAAATTATGGCCACTGAGCCGCTCAGGTCCTCCACCCAGTCTTCCCTGGGCGGGACAAAGTACGGCTCAGCGACCACGGCGACGTTAATCAACCACTCCGCCATGCTCTGGAGCAACAAATCCTGAGCACAGCGACAGTGGTTGATGTTCGCCTGAAGGAGGCGTAATGGGGCCATTATTGGCACTCCATTTCAGCCCCCTCCCGGGCCCCCTGTGAGGGCCCCGCAGCAGTTGTTGCGGCGGCGGTGCTGACGGCAGCGGTGGGCGCAGCAGTGGCGGCGGCTGCGGCGGTAGCGACGGTGGAGGCGGTGGCTGAAGGCCTTCCCTTGCCCCTAGACTTGGTGGGTGGTGCGCAGGCCCTGCCCCCTGCCCGGTGATCGGCCGGTTTGCCCGCTGCCGCACATGCAGTGCAGTGCGGGGTGGCGGAGCAAGCCGCGGCCATATGACCGGGCTGACCGCATCGGAAGCAGTCTCCGCTGCGGTCCACCTCCGAGGTGCATCGACAACTTACGTGGTGCCCCACAAAGCACCGGTAACACCTCAGAGGTCGGGGCTCCAGCAGCTTCACCTGCGCCGACACCCAGCCCACCAGGAGCCTTCCAGCCTCCACGATTGTTCGCGCCGCCGTCACAGGGCAGCTTACCATAACGGTTCGCATGCCCGAGTGGTCTGGACGTAGGGTGCCTGCCCTGACCTGCTCAGCAGGGCACCCACCAGACCTGGTGACGGCGGCGACCACCTCCTCCTGGGTCACAGAGTCGTCCAGGCCCAGGATGCGCAAGTCTGCGCATCTGACGGGCCTGGACACTCGGGCCTCATCTGCATCTAGGGACGCTCTGAGCTTTTCAGCCAGAGCGTCAGCGGACGGGCCACTATTTCCACCGGGGATCTCCAGCGCTCTAGCCCCTGTCGCGGTGACTTTAAGCCGGAGTCCCCCAGTGATCCCGAGCTCTGCGAGATCCACCGTCGCCTTCGCCTTCGCGAGGACGTCGCGGTAGGACACGCCCCTCTTTTCCGCTTCCGGCTGTAGCGTGATCACTACAGCTGCGGTCTTCGGGGCGCGGAGTCGAGCCGCGACGCCTCGCGCCTTGCGCTGACGCCTTCGCTCCTCATTGTGGGCTTTTTTGGCCGCCTTTCTCCCCTTCCTCCTTTCCCCGACCACCTGCCACTCGGCTTCGGCCACGGGAGGATTAGCGGACGGGGGGGGCGGCGGTGGCTGCAGCTGCCTTGCTGCTGGCGCTGGCACATTCAGCGCCTGAGGAGCCGCTTTGCCCTTCCTCTGCTGGGCCGCTTTCGGTTTTGCCGGAGCTGCCTTTCCAGGGGCCGGCCTAGTCCTGCCGGAGGACTGGCCAGACTGCCCTGGTCCGGAAGTGGCAGCCGTAGCAGCCGCATATGAGGCCGCCTTCAGGCCCGGGACCACCCTCGGGCCCGGGGTCGCATTCGCAGGCCCGGGGTCGCATTCGCATTAGCGTGATCCCTTAGGTGGATTTTAGGTACTAGCAGAAACTAATAAAAAACAATAATTTTGAAAAATGCAAAGTTCTATTTGAGCTAGACCCGCGAGTGAGGTGTCTAGAGACGCGGCTTCGCGCGGGCTAGCTTACTACGAAATAGAAAGGGGTGAGTGCCGAACAAAAATTTTGGGTTTTGCTCAAAAAACCAGTTTTTGAGTCAAAAAATTTTGGTTTTCAACCCCCAACCTTGAGTCCGGGACACGAAACGGGCACCGGAACGCAGGGATGGTAGGTGAGTACTATTGTAACTATAATCTAAAGTAATATTTGTAGGAAAATTTGGAAGAACACTAAATTTGGAAGATTTTGTCTGAAATTCTTAAAAAATTTTAAGTGTCGTAAGGGAAGATTTTTGAAAACGCTTCTAGGGTGGTAAAATATTGTCAGAACGTAGGCGGAGGCCCACTAAAGTCTAAAAATGCTGAAAACAGCGTCAAAAACGCACCCTTAATGGCGAAGATATCAACGTTTATGTGTTTAGCGTGATCCCTTAGGTGGATTTTAGGTACTAGCAGAAACTAATAAAAAACAATAATTTTGAAAAATGCAAAGTTCTATTTGAGCTAGACCCGCGAGTGAGGTGTCTAGAGACGCGGCTTCGCGCGGGCTAGCTTACTACGAAATAGAAAGGGGTGAGTGCCGAACAAAAATTTTGGGTTTTGCTCAAAAAACCAGTTTTTGAGTCAAAAAATTTTGGTTTTCAACCCCCAACCTTGAGTCCGGGACACGAAACGGGCACCGGAACGCAGGGATGGTAGGTGAGTACTATTGTAACTATAATCTAAAGTAATATTTGTAGGAAAATTTGGAAGAACACTAAATTTGGAAGATTTTGTCTGAAATTCTTAAAAAATTTTAAGTGTCGTAAGGGAAGATTTTTGAAAACGCTTCTAGGGTGGTAAAATATTGTCAGAACGTAGGCGGAGGCCCACTAAAGTCTAAAAATGCTGAAAACAGCGTCAAAAACGCACCCTTAATGGCGAAGATATCAACGTTTATGTGTTTAGCGTGATCCCTTAGGTGGATTTTAGGTACTAGCAGAAACTAATAAAAAACAATAATTTTGAAAAATGCAAAGTTCTATTTGAGCTAGACCCGCGAGTGAGGTGTCTAGAGACGCGGCTTCGCGCGGGCTAGCTTACTACGAAATAGAAAGGGGTGAGTGCCGAACAAAAATTTTGGGTTTTGCTCAAAAAACCAGTTTTTGAGTCAAAAAATTTTGGTTTTCAACCCCCAACCTTGAGTCCGGGACACGAAACGGGCACCGGAACGCAGGGATGGTAGGTGAGTACTATTGTAACTATAATCTAAAGTAATATTTGTAGGAAAATTTGGAAGAACACTAAATTTGGAAGATTTTGTCTGAAATTCTTAAAAAATTTTAAGTGTCGTAAGGGAAGATTTTTGAAAACGCTTCTAGGGTGGTAAAATATTGTCAGAACGTAGGCGGAGGCCCACTAAAGTCTAAAAATGCTGAAAACAGCGTCAAAAACGCACCCTTAATGGCGAAGATATCAACG
This sequence comes from Cerastis leucographa, assembly GCA_963082945.1. Classification (NCBI taxonomy): domain Eukaryota; kingdom Metazoa; phylum Arthropoda; class Insecta; order Lepidoptera; family Noctuidae; genus Cerastis; species Cerastis leucographa. Next base: position 78,959 of record OY720369.1, on the reverse strand, counting down.
TTTATGTGTTTAGCGTGATCCCTTAGGTGGATTTTAGGTACTAGCAGAAACTAATAAAAAACAATAATTTTGAAAAATGCAAAGTTCTATTTGAGCTAGACCCGCGAGTGAGGTGTCTAGAGACGCGGCTTCGCGCGGGCTAGCTTACTACGAAATAGAAAGGGGTGAGTGCCGAACAAAAATTTTGGGTTTTGCTCAAAAAACCAGTTTTTGAGTCAAAAAATTTTGGTTTTCAACCCCCAACCTTGAGTCCGGGACACGAAACGGGCACCGGAACGCAGGGATGGTAGGTGAGTACTATTGTAACTATAATCTAAAGTAATATTTGTAGGAAAATTTGGAAGAACACTAAATTTGGAAGATTTTGTCTGAAATTCTTAAAAAATTTTAAGTGTCGTAAGGGAAGATTTTTGAAAACGCTTCTAGGGTGGTAAAATATTGTCAGAACGTAGGCGGAGGCCCACTAAAGTCTAAAAATGCTGAAAACAGCGTCAAAAACGCACCCTTAATGGCGAAGATATCAACGTTTATGTGTTTAGCGTGATCCCTTAGGTGGATTTTAGGTACTAGCAGAAACTAATAAAAAACAATAATTTTGAAAAATGCAAAGTTCTATTTGAGCTAGACCCGCGAGTGAGGTGTCTAGAGACGCGGCTTCGCGCGGGCTAGCTTACTACGAAATAGAAAGGGGTGAGTGCCGAACAAAAATTTTGGGTTTTGCTCAAAAAACCAGTTTTTGAGTCAAAAAATTTTGGTTTTCAACCCCCAACCTTGAGTCCGGGACACGAAACGGGCACCGGAACGCAGGGATGGTAGGTGAGTACTATTGTAACTATAATCTAAAGTAATATTTGTAGGAAAATTTGGAAGAACACTAAATTTGGAAGATTTTGTCTGAAATTTTAAGTGTCGTAAGGGAAGATTTTTGAAAACGCTTCTAGGGTGGTAAAATATTGTCAGAACGTAGGCGGAGGCCCACTAAAGTCTAAAAATGCTGAAAACAGCGTCAAAAACGCACCCTTAATGGCGAAGATATCAACGTTTATGTGTTTAGCGTGATCCCTTAGGTGGATTTTAGGTACTAGCAGAAACTAATAAAAAACAATAATTTTGAAAAATGCAAAGTTCTATTTGAGCTAGACCCGCGAGTGAGGTGTCTAGAGACGCGGCTTCGCGCGGGCTAGCTTACTACGAAATAGAAAGGGGTGAGTGCCGAACAAAAATTTTGGGTTTTGCTCAAAAAACCAGTTTTTGAGTCAAAAAATTTTGGTTTTCAACCCCCAACCTTGAGTCCGGGACACGAAACGGGCACCGGAACGCAGGGATGGTAGGTGAGTACTATTGTAACTATAATCTAAAGTAATATTTGTAGGAAAATTTGGAAGAACACTAAATTTGGAAGATTTTGTCTGAAATTCTTAAAAAATTTTAAGTGTCGTAAGGGAAGATTTTTGAAAACGCTTCTAGGGTGGTAAAATATTGTCAGAACGTAGGCGGAGGCCCACTAAAGTCTAAAAATGCTGAAAACAGCGTCAAAAACGCACCCTTAATGGCGAAGATATCAACGTTTATGTGTTTAGCGTGATCCCTTATGTGGATTTTAGGTACTAGCAGAAACTAATAAAAAACAATAATTTTGAAAAATGCAAAGTTCTATTTGAGCTAGACCCGCGAGTGAGTTGTCTAGAGACGCGGCTTCGCGCGGGCTAGCTTACTACGAAATAGAAAGGGGTGAGTGCCGAACAAAAATTTTGGGTTTTGCTCAAAAAACCAGTTTTTGAGTCAAAAAATTTTGGTTTTCAACCCCCAACCTTGAGTCCGGGACACGAAACGGGCACCGGAACGCAGGGATGGTAGGTGAGTACTATTGTAACTATAATCTAAAGTAATATTTGTAGGAAAATTTGGAAGAACACTAAATTTGGAAGATTTTGTCTGAAATTCTTAAAAAATTTTAAGTGTCGTAAGGGAAGATTTTTGAAAACGCTTCTAGGGTGGTAAAATATTGTCAGAACGTAGGCGGAGGCCCACTAAAGTCTAAAAATGCTGAAAACAGCGTCAAAAACGCACCCTTAATGGCGAAGATATCAACGTTTATGTGTTTAGCGTGATCCCTTAGGTGGATTTTAGGTACTAGCAGAAACTAATAAAAAACAATAATTTTGAAAAATGCAAAGTTCTATTTGAGCTAGACCCGCGAGTGAGGTGTCTAGAGACGCGGCTTCGCGCGGGCTAGCTTACTACGAAATAGAAAGGGGTGAGTGCCGAACAAAAATTTTGGGTTTTGCTCAAAAAACCAGTTTTTGAGTCAAAAAATTTTGGTTTTCAACCCCCAACCTTGAGTCCGGGACACGAAACGGGCACCGGAACGCAGGGATGGTAGGTGAGTACTATTGTAACTATAATCTAAAGTAATATTTGTAGGAAAATTTGGAAGAACACTAAATTTGGAAGATTTTGTCTGAAATTCTTAAAAAATTTTAAGTGTCGTAAGGGAAGATTTTTGAAAACGCTTCTAGGGTGGTAAAATATTGTCAGAACGTAGGCGGAGGCCCACTAAAGTCTAAAAATGCTGAAAACAGCGTCAAAAACGCACCCTTAATGGCGAAGATATCAACGTTTATGTGTTTAGCGTGATCCCTTTTTTTTTTTTTTTTTTTTTTTTTTTTCGGGATGGGAAATCATCAAATGACTTCTCCCGCTCTGGGCGGAGCGGGAGGGAGTGTCAGACTTGTACTGACTAAAACCCACCCATGTTCCTTCTTCGCCCTTTTTGTTCCAGGGCCGCGGTATCTCTTTCGAACAACCCGCAGCCCTGGCAGGCATCGGCCCTCTCGGGCCCCATCCGGTTTGCTGACATCTCCTTGAGGCGCGCGTGGAACACGTACGCGCCGTCGACACGGCCTGTCGTCATGAGACGGACGGACGGTGAGCTAGCCCATTACTCACCGTCCACAGGCTCGCGCCTACGGTGGCCGGGGGCCACTGGTTGCCCCCCGACGCCCGGGGCGTCTCCCGCGGCGGCTGGGACGTGAGGTTCTCTCCCTCTCACGTTCCGCCACCTCCTTCGCTAGCATGACTGCTTCGCAGAAGGAGGCGACGGCATCCCATTCCCTCTCGCTCCGGACCATGGATTGAACCAGGGCCGGACGCGAGAGGTCGCCGCCGCCAATCGCCGCTGCGAGGACACGGCGGTGCTCAGCCCAAGCGGGGCAGAGCTCCACGGTGTGCTCCACCGTGTCCTCCGGCCGATCCTCGCAGTGGTAACACCCGGGCGTTTCCTCCCGCCCGATTCGGTGCAGGAACCTCCCGAAACAACCGTGTCCGGTGAGGACCTGCGTCAGGCGGAAGGTGAGGGCGCCGTGCCGCCTCTCTAGCCACTCCTCAAAGAGGGGACTTATCGCCACTATTGTGGCGTGCCCTGCACGTGGTTGCGATAGTCGCTGTCTCCATGCCACCATGAGATCGCGCCGGAGGTCTGTCCGCTGAGCGACAATTTGCCGCGGCAGCGGAGTTTCCCCCCGGCGTAGTGCCTCCGCGCGCCATTCATGCAGGCGCGCGAGGACCATCGCCTCCAGATCCCATGGTGGCAATCCGGCCAAGAGGCTCGCCGCCTCGCCGGAGATTTAGCGTGATCCCTTAGGTGGATTTTAGGTACTAGCAGAAACTAATAAAAAACAATAATTTTGAAAAATGCAAAGTTCTATTTGAGCTAGACCCGCGAGTGAGGTGTCTAGAGACGCGGCTTCGCGCGGGCTAGCTTACTACGAAATAGAAAGGGGTGAGTGCCGAACAAAAATTTTGGGTTTTGCTCAAAAAACCAGTTTTTGAGTCAAAAAATTTTGGTTTTCAACCCCCAACCTTGAGTCCGGGACACGAAACGGGCACCGGAACGCAGGGATGGTAGGTGAGTACTATTGTAACTATAATCTAAAGTAATATTTGTAGGAAAATTTGGAAGAACACTAAATTTGGAAGATTTTGTCTGAAATTCTTAAAAAATTTTAAGTGTCGTAAGGGAAGATTTTTGAAAACGCTTCTAGGGTGGTAAAATATTGTCAGAACGTAGGCGGAGGCCCACTAAAGTCTAAAAATGCTGAAAACAGCGTCAAAAACGCACCCTTAATGGCGAAGATATCAACGTTTATGTGTTTAGCGTGATCCCTTAGGTGGATTTTAGGTACTAGCAGAAACTAATAAAAAACAATAATTTTGAAAAATGCAAAGTTCTATTTGAGCTAGACCCGCGAGTGAGGTGTCTAGAGACGCGGCTTCGCGCGGGCTAGCTTACTACGAAATAGAAAGGGGTGAGTGCCGAACAAAAATTTTGGGTTTTGCTCAAAAAACCAGTTTTTGAGTCAAAAGATTTTGGTTTTCAACCCCCAACCTTGAGTCCGGGACACGAAACGGGCACCGGAACGCAGGGATGGTAGGTGAGTACTATTGTAACTATAATCTAAAGTAATATTTGTAGGAAAATTTGGAAGAACACTAAATTTGGAAGATTTTGTCTGAAATTCTTAAAAAATTTTAAGTGTCGTAAGGGAAGATTTTTGAAAACGCTTCTAGGGTGGTAAAATATTGTCAGAACGTAGGCGGAGGCCCACTAAAGTCTAAAAATGCTGAAAACAGCGTCAAAAACGCACCCTTAATGGCGAAGATATCAACGTTTATGTGTTTAGCGTGATCCCTTTTTTTTTTTTTTTTTTTTTTTTTTTTCGGGATGGGAAATCATCAAATGACTTCTCCCGCTCTGGGCGGAGCGGGAGGGAGTGTCAGACTTGTACTGACTAAAACCCACCCATGTTCCTTCTTCGCCCTTTTTGTTCCAGGGCCGCGGTATCTCTTTCGAACAACCCGCAGCCCTGGCAGGCATCGGCCCTCTCGGGCCCCATCCGGTTTGCTGACATCTCCTTGAGGCGCGCGTGGAACACGTACGCGCCGTCGACACGGCCTGTCGTCATGAGACGGACGGACGGTGAGCTAGCCCATTACTCACCGTCCACAGGCTCGCGCCTACGGTGGCCGGGGGCCACTGGTTGCCCCCCGACGCCCGGGGCGTCTCCCGCGGCGGCTGGGACGTGAGGTTCTCTCCCTCTCACGTTCCGCCACCTCCTTCGCTAGCATGACTGCTTCGCAGAAGGAGGCGACGGCATCCCATTCCCTCTCGCTCCGGACCATGGATTGAACCAGGGCCGGACGCGAGAGGTCGCCGCCGCCAATCGCCGCTGCGAGGACACGGCGGTGCTCAGCCCAAGCGGGGCAGAGCTCCACGGTGTGCTCCACCGTGTCCTCCGGCCGATCCTCGCAGTGGTAACACCCGGGCGTTTCCTCCCGCCCGATTCGGTGCAGGAACCTCCCGAAACAACCGTGTCCGGTGAGGACCTGCGTCAGGCGGAAGGTGAGGGCGCCGTGCCGCCTCTCTAGCCACTCCTCAAAGAGGGGACTTATCGCCACTATTGTGGCGTGCCCTGCACGTGGTTGCGATAGTCGCTGTCTCCATGCCACCATGAGATCGCGCCGGAGGTCTGTCCGCTGAGCGACAATTTGCCGCGGCAGCGGAGTTTCCCCCCGGCGTAGTGCCTCCGCGCGCCATTCATGCAGGCGCGCGAGGACCATCGCCTCCAGATCCCATGGTGGCAATCCGGCCAAGAGGCTCGCCGCCTCGCCGGAGATTTAGCGTGATCCCTTAGGTGGATTTTAGGTACTAGCAGAAACTAATAAAAAACAATAATTTTGAAAAATGCAAAGTTCTATTTGAGCTAGACCCGCGAGTGAGGTGTCTAGAGACGCGGCTTCGCGCGGGCTAGCTTACTACGAAATAGAAAGGGGTGAGTGCCGAACAAAAATTTTGGGTTTTGCTCAAAAAACCAGTTTTTGAGTCAAAAAATTTTGGTTTTCAACCCCCAACCTTGAGTCCGGGACACGAAACGGGCACCGGAACGCAGGGATGGTAGGTGAGTACTATTGTAACTATAATCTAAAGTAATATTTGTAGGAAAATTTGGAAGAACACTAAATTTGGAAGATTTTGTCTGAAATTCTTAAAAAATTTTAAGTGTCGTAAGGGAAGATTTTTGAAAACGCTTCTAGGGTGGTAAAATATTGTCAGAACGTAGGCGGAGGCCCACTAAAGTCTAAAAATGCTGAAAACAGCGTCAAAAACGCACCCTTAATGGCGAAGATATCAACGTTTATGTGTTTAGCGTGATCCCTTAGGTGGATTTTAGGTACTAGCAGAAACTAATAAAAAACAATAATTTTGAAAAATGCAAAGTTCTATTTGAGCTAGACCCGCGAGTGAGGTGTCTAGAGACGCGGCTTCGCGCGGGCTAGCTTACTACGAAATAGAAAGGGGTGAGTGCCGAACAAAAATTTTGGGTTTTGCTCAAAAAACCAGTTTTTGAGTCAAAAAATTTTGGTTTTCAACCCCCAACCTTGAGTCCGGGACACGAAACGGGCACCGGAACGCAGGGATGGTAGGTGAGTACTATTGTAACTATAATCTAAAGTAATATTTGTAGGAAAATTTGGAAGAACACTAAATTTGGAAGATTTTGTCTGAAATTTTAAGTGTCGTAAGGGAAGATTTTTGAAAACGCTTCTAGGGTGGTAAAATATTGTCAGAACGTAGGCGGAGGCCCACTAAAGTCTAAAAATGCTGAAAACAGCGTCAAAAACGCACCCTTAATGGCGAAGATATCAACGTTTATGTGTTTAGCGTGATCCCTTAGGTGGATTTTAGGTACTAGCAGAAACTAATAAAAAACAATAATTTTGAAAAATGCAAAGTTCTATTTGAGCTAGACCCGCGAGTGAGGTGTCTAGAGACGCGGCTTCGCGCGGGCTAGCTTACTACGAAATAGAAAGGGGTGAGTGCCGAACAAAAATTTTGGGTTTTGCTCAAAAAACCAGTTTTTGAGTCAAAAAATTTTGGTTTTCAACCCCCAACCTTGAGTCCGGGACACGAAACGGGCACCGGAACGCAGGGATGGTAGGTGAGTACTATTGTAACTATAATCTAAAGTAATATTTGTAGGAAAATTTGGAAGAACACTAAATTTGGAAGATTTTGTCTGAAATTCTTAAAAAATTTTAAGTGTCGTAAGGGAAGATTTTTGAAAACGCTTCTAGGGTGGTAAAATATTGTCAGAACGTAGGCGGAGGCCCACTAAAGTCTAAAAATGCTGAAAACAGCGTCAAAAACGCACCCTTAATGGCGAAGATATCAACGTTTATGTGTTTAGCGTGATCCCTTAGGTGGATTTTAGGTACTAGCAGAAACTAATAAAAAACAATAATTTTGAAAAATGCAAAGTTCTATTTGAGCTAGACCCGCGAGTGAGGTGTCTAGAGACGCGGCTTCGCGCGGGCTAGCTTACTACGAAATAGAAAGGGGTGAGTGCCGAACAAAAATTTTGGGTTTTGCTCAAAAAACCAGTTTTTGAGTCAAAAAATTTTGGTTTTCAACCCCCAACCTTGAGTCCGGGACACGAAACGGGCACCGGAACGCAGGGATGGTAGGTGAGTACTATTGTAACTATAATCTAAAGTAATATTTGTAGGAAAATTTGGAAGAACACTAAATTTGGAAGATTTTGTCTGAAATTCTTAAAAAATTTTAAGTGTCGTAAGGGAAGATTTTTGAAAACGCTTCTAGGGTGGTAAAATATTGTCAGAACGTAGGCGGAGGCCCACTAAAGTCTAAAAATGCTGAAAACAGCGTCAAAAACGCACCCTTAATGGCGAAGATATCAACGTTTATGTGTTTAGCGTGATCCCTTAGGTGGATTTTAGGTACTAGCAGAAACTAATAAAAAACAATAATTTTGAAAAATGCAAAGTTCTATTTGAGCTAGACCCGCGAGTGAGGTGTCTAGAGACGCGGCTTCGCGCGGGCTAGCTTACTACGAAATAGAAAGGGGTGAGTGCCGAACAAAAATTTTGGGTTTTGCTCAAAAAACCAGTTTTTGAGTCAAAAAATTTTGGTTTTCAACCCCCAACCTTGAGTCCGGGACACGAAACGGGCACCGGAACGCAGGGATGGTAGGTGAGTACTATTGTAACTATAATCTAAAGTAATATTTGTAGGAAAATTTGGAAGAACACTAAATTTGGAAGATTTTGTCTGAAATTCTTAAAAAATTTTAAGTGTCGTAAGGGAAGATTTTTGAAAACGCTTCTAGGGTGGTAAAATATTGTCAGAACGTAGGCGGAGGCCCACTAAAGTCTAAAAATGCTGAAAACAGCGTCAAAAACGCACCCTTAATGGCGAAGATATCAACGTTTATGTGTTTAGCGTGATCCCTTAGGTGGATTTTAGGTACTAGCAGAAACTAATAAAAAACAATAATTTTGAAAAATGCAAAGTTCTATTTGAGCTAGACCCGCGAGTGAGGTGTCTAGAGACGCGGCTTCGCGCGGGCTAGCTTACTACGAAATAGAAAGGGGTGAGTGCCGAACAAAAATTTTGGGTTTTGCTCAAAAAACCAGTTTTTGAGTCAAAAAATTTTGGTTTTCAACCCCCAACCTTGAGTCCGGGACACGAAACGGGCACCGGAACGCAGGGATGGTAGGTGAGTACTATTGTAACTATAATCTAAAGTAATATTTGTAGGAAAATTTGGAAGAACACTAAATTTGGAAGATTTTGTCTGAAATTCTTAAAAAATTTTAAGTGTCGTAAGGGAAGATTTTTGAAAACGCTTCTAGGGTGGTAAAATATTGTCAGAACGTAGGCGGAGGCCCACTAAAGTCTAAAAATGCTGAAAACAGCGTCAAAAACGCACCCTTAATGGCGAAGATATCAACGTTTATGTGTTTAGCGTGATCCCTTTTTTTTTTTTTTTTTTTTCCGGATGGGAAATCATCAAATGACTTCTCCCGCTCTGGGCGGAGCGGGAGGGAGTGTCAGACTTGTACTGACTAAAACCCACCCGTGTTCCTTCTTCGCCCTTTTTATTCCAGGGCCGCGGTATCTCTTTCGAACAACCCGCAGCCCTGGCAGGCATCGGCCCTTTCGGACCCCTTCTGGTTTGCTGACATCTCCTTGAGGCGCGCGTGGAACACGTACGCGCCGTCGACACGGCCTGTCGTCATGAGACGGACGGACGGTGAGCTAGCCCATTACTCACCGTCCACAGGCTCGCGCCTACGGTGGCCTGGGGCCACTGGTTGCCCCCCGACGCCCGGGGCGTCTCCCGCGGCGGCTGGGACGTGAGGTTCTCTCCCTCTCACGTTCCGCCACCTCCTTCGCTAGCATAACTGCTTCGCAGAAGGAGGCGACGGCATCCCATTCCCTCTCGCTCCGGACCATGGATTGAACCAGGGCCGGACGCGAGAGGTCGCCGCCGCCAATCGCCGCTACGAGGACACGGCGGTGCTCAGCCCAAGCGGGGCAGAGCTCCACGGTGTGCTCCACCGTGTCCTCCGGCCGATCCTCGCAATGGTAACACCCGGGCGTTTCCTCCCGCCCGATTCGGTGCAGGAACCTCCCGAAACAACCGTGTCCGGTGAGGACCTGCGTCAGGCGGAAGGTGAGGGCGCCGTGCCGCCTCTCTAGCCACTCCTCAAAGAGGGGACTTATCGCCACTATTGTGGCGTGCCCTGCACGTGGTTGCGACAGTCGCTGTCTCCATGTCGCCATGAGATCACGCCGGAGGTCTGTCCGCTGAGCGACAATTTGCCGCGGCAGCGGAGTTTCCCCCCGACGTAGTGCCTCCGCGCGCCATTCGTGCAGGCGCGCGAGGACTATCGCCTCCAGATCCCATGGCGGTAATCCGGCCAAGAGGCTCGCCGCCTCGCCGGAGATCGTACGGTACCCCCGGATCAGCCTTACGGCTACCACCCTCTGGGGCGCGTTCAGGTAATGGGCGGCTCGCCGCCTCAAAGAACGCGCCCACACCGGGGCCCCATAAAGGGCCATGGACCGCACGACTCCCGCGTAGAGCCTCCGGCAGGAGGCGTTTGGACCCCCCAGGTTGGGCAAGAGCCGCTTGAATGCAGCCCCTGCCCGTTCCAGTTTTGGGGCCAAACGTCGGAAGTGCTCAACGAAGTTCCACCGGCTGTCGAGGACAAGCCCTAGGTACTTTAGTGTCGACTCGACGCCGATGGGAACCCCTCCTACCGTCAGTGTGGATCCCGACGGTGGCGCATTCCGAGGCCCATGAAAGCACATGGCCTCGGACTTGTGCAATGCCACCTCGAGACCCAGTTGCCGGATTCTCTCCACGACTATCGCAACCCCGCGTGTCATAAGTTCGGCCGCCGCCTCGTGCGACCTCCCCTGTGCCAGCACCAGCGTGTCGTCAGCGTAGCAAACAACGCTGACACCGCTAGGGAGGTCGGCGCGCAGCACCCAGTCGTAGCCGATGTTCCACAAGGGCGGCCCCAGAACCGATCCCTGTGGAACACCGCACGACATCTCTCGCCGGTTCCACTCTCCATTGCGACCAGGGTAGATGACGGCCCTGTCCGTCAGGTAGTCCCCGACCACACGACGAAGGTAGGTCGGCACCCGGTGATACCGGAGTGCCTCCTTTATGCAGCTCCAGGGCATGGTGTTGAAGGCGTTGGCGATGTCAAGAGACACCGCCAAGACGACCCCACCCCGAGACACTGCATCCCCCGTCGTGAGAGCCCTCACGCGCATGATGGCGTCCACCGTCGAGCGCCCCCTGCGGAAACCAAATTGGTGTTCCGCTAGGTCCGGCCCCATCCCCACAAGGTGCCCGGCGAGGCGGTTCGCAATGACTCTTTCAAAGAGCTTGCCCACCTCGTCGAGCAACACAATGGGCCGGTATGCGGACGGAGAGTCCGCAGGGCGCCCCGGCTTCCGGATGAGGACCAGCTTCCCCGTCTTCCAACGAAGCGGGAACTGGCCTCTCTCCAGGCATGCGCTTAAGAGCCCTTCCAGTCGGGGCCCGAGAGCCTCCGAGGCCAGGACCCAGGCTTTGCCAGGCAAGCCATCGGGTCCCGGGGCGGTATTTTTGGCTTTAAGCCTGCCTACCGCCACTCTCAGGTCTACCCCGGTCACTTCGGGAATGTCGTCATCGTCCTCGTTGTGGTCCACTTCTGGCACCGCAAGCGGCGGAGCCATAGGCGGGGGAGGATGTTCCCCTCGCAGAGGGAACAGAGCGCTCACCACGTCCTCCACGAGCTGAGGGCGGAGACTCTGCGTCAGCGGGGGGGCCCAGGTGCGGAGTTTGTCCCGCACCATCTTGTACGGGCGCCCCCACGGATCTCTGTCGAGAGTCTCCAGCATCTCCTCGCGGCCCAGGTCCCTGGCCCGCTGGACAGCCTCTTGGAGGGCGGTCTTCGCTGCTCTGTATCCCTCGTACAGCTCCGCCTCAATGGCTGCCGCATCCGTAGGGCGGATGCGGAGCCTGCGATGCCTGGCGTACAGGTGCCGCGCGGCGACGCACGCCTCGCGCAGAGACTTCAGCTCTCGCGACCACCAGTACACCTGACGCCGGGCGCGTCCTGGCCGAACTCGGGGCATTGCCACGTCGCATATGTCGGACATGGCCTCCTGGAACCACCCTGCCTCGTTGTTGATGTCGGCAGGCCTGTTCGGTGATGTCACCCAGGCCTGCACTATCGAGGCTTCCAGGAGGAGCTCCCGGTCCAGCTGCTTCAGCGCCCAACGCGGACCACTCGGGGCCTGTGAGACCGGCGCGCTTGAGTCCTGGGCGGAGACATCAAACCGGATGTACCGGTGGTCGGAATAGGTCTCCACCCCCTCCATAACGCGCCAGTCAACGACACGCTGTGACAGAGCGGGGCTAGCGAACGAGATGTCCACCACCGACTCGCCCCGCATCCGCACACACGTGGGGACAGAACCCCGATTTAGGACGACCAGGCCCACCTCCAGAGCCCAGTCCTCCACCATCCTACCCCGCACATCTGTGCAACGAGAACCCCAAGCCAAGTTTTTGGCATTGAAGTCCCCGAGCACAAGCACGGGGAGGGAATAGTTTCGGATGACGACACTCAACTCCATGAGGGAGTTGTGGAACTCGGCGAGAGTTCGGCTCGGGGAGAAGTAGACTCCCGCTACGACGATCTCCCCGAACCGTGCTGCTACGCAACCCGGACCCTTCCTGACACTCTCAAGGGTCGGGGTACCGGCGGCGGCCGACGAAATTATGGCCACTGAGCCGCTCAGGTCCTCCACCCAGTCTTCCCTGGGCGGGACAAAGTACGGCTCAGCGACCACGGCGACGTTAATCAACCACTCCGCCATGCTCTGGAGCAACAAATCCTGAGCACAGCGACAGTGGTTGATGTTCGCCTGAAGGAGGCGTAATGGGGCCATTATTGGCACTCCATTTCAGCCCCCTCCCGGGCCCCCTGTGAGGGCCCCGCAGCAGTTGTTGCGGCGGCGGTGCTGACGGCAGCGGTGGGCGCAGCAGTGGCGGCGGCTGCGGCGGTAGCGACGGTGGAGGCGGTGGCTGAAGGCCTTCCCTTGCCCCTAGACTTGGTGGGTGGTGCGCAGGCCCTGCCCCCTGCCCGGTGATCGGCCGGTTTGCCCGCTGCCGCACATGCAGTGCAGTGCGGGGTGGCGGAGCAAGCCGCGGCCATATGACCGGGCTGACCGCATCGGAAGCAGTCTCCGCTGCGGTCCACCTCCGAGGTGCATCGACAACTTACGTGGTGCCCCACAAAGCACCGGTAACACCTCAGAGGTCGGGGCTCCAGCAGCTTCACCTGCGCCGACACCCAGCCCACCAGGAGCCTTCCAGCCTCCACGATTGTTCGCGCCGCCGTCACAGGGCAGCTTACCATAACGGTTCGCATGCCCGAGTGGTCTGGACGTAGGGTGCCTGCCCTGACCTGCTCAGCAGGGCACCCACCAGACCTGGTGACGGCGGCGACCACCTCCTCCTGGGTCACAGAGTCGTCCAGGCCCAGGATGCGCAAGTCTGCGCATCTGACGGGCCTGGACACTCGGGCCTCATCTGCATCTAGGGACGCTCTGAGCTTTTCAGCCAGAGCGTCAGCGGACGGGCCACTATTTCCACCGGGGATCTCCAGCGCTCTAGCCCCTGTCGCGGTGACTTTAAGCCGGAGTCCCCCAGTGATCCCGAGCTCTGCGAGATCCACCGTCGCCTTCGCCTTCGCGAGGACGTCGCGGTAGGACACGCCCCTCTTTTCCGCTTCCGGCTGTAGCGTGATCACTACAGCTGCGGTCTTCGGGGCGCGGAGTCGAGCCGCGACGCCTCGCGCCTTGCGCTGACGCCTTCGCTCCTCATTGTGGGCTTTTTTGGCCGCCTTTCTCCCCTTCCTCCTTTCCCCGACCACCTGCCACTCGGCTTCGGCCACGGGAGGATTAGCGGACGGGGGGGGCGGCGGTGGCTGCAGCTGCCTTGCTGCTGGCGCTGGCACATTCAGCGCCTGAGGAGCCGCTTTGCCCTTCCTCTGCTGGGCCGCTTTCGGTTTTGCCGGAGCTGCCTTTCCAGGGGCCGGCCTAGTCCTGCCGGAGGACTGGCCAGACTGCCCTGGTCCGGAAGTGGCAGCCGTAGCAGCCGCATATGAGGCCGCCTTCGGGCCCGGGACCACCCTCGGGCCCGGGGTCGCATTCGCAGGCCCGGGGTCGCATTCGCATTAGCGTGATCCCTTAGGTGGATTTTAGGTACTAGCAGAAACTAATAAAAAACAATAATTTTGAAAAATGCAAAGTTCTATTTGAGCTAGACCCGCGAGTGAGGTGTCTAGAGACGCGGCTTCGCGCGGGCTAGCTTACTACGAAATAGAAAGGGGTGAGTGCCGAACAAAAATTTTGGGTTTTGCTCAAAAAACCAGTTTTTGAGTCAAAAAATTTTGGTTTTCAACCCCCAACCTTGAGTCCGGGACACGAAACGGGCACCGGAACGCAGGGATGGTAGGTGAGTACTATTGTAACTATAATCTAAAGTAATATTTGTAGGAAAATTTGGAAGAACACTAAATTTGGAAGATTTTGTCTGAAATTCTTAAAAAATTTTAAGTGTCGTAAGGGAAGATTTTTGAAAACGCTTCTAGGGTGGTAAAATATTGTCAGAACGTAGGCGGAGGCCCACTAAAGTCTAAAAATGCTGAAAACAGCGTCAAAAACGCACCCTTAATGGCGAAGATATCAACGTTTATGTGTTTAGCGTGATCCCTTAGGTGGATTTTAGGTACTAGCAGAAACTAATAAAAAACAATAATTTTGAAAAATGCAAAGTTCTATTTGAGCTAGACCCGCGAGTGAGGTGTCTAGAGACGCGGCTTCGCGCGGGCTAGCTTACTACGAAATAGAAAGGGGTGAGTGCCGAACAAAAATTTTGGGTTTTGCTCAAAAAACCAGTTTTTGAGTCAAAAAATTTTGGTTTTCAACCCCCAACCTTGAGTCCGGGACACGAAACGGGCACCGGAACGCAGGGATGGTAGGTGAGTACTATTGTAACTATAATCTAAAGTAATATTTGTAGGAAAATTTGGAAGAACACTAAATTTGGAAGATTTTGTCTGAAATTCTTAAAAAATTTTAAGTGTCGTAAGGGAAGATTTTTGAAAACGCTTCTAGGGTGGTAAAATATTGTCAGAACGTAGGCGGAGGCCCACTAAAGTCTAAAAATGCTGAAAACAGCGTCAAAAACGCACCCTTAATGGCGAAGATATCAACGTTTATGTGTTTAGCGTGATCCCTTAGGTGGATTTTAGGTACTAGCAGAAACTAATAAAAAACAATAATTTTGAAAAATGCAAAGTTCTATTTGAGCTAGACCCGCGAGTGAGGTGTCTAGAGACGCGGCTTCGCGCGGGCTAGCTTACTACGAAATAGAAAGGGGTGAGTGCCGAACAAAAATTTTGGGTTTTGCTCAAAAAACCAGTTTTTGAGTCAAAAAATTTTGGTTTTCAACCCCCAACCTTGAGTCCGGGACACGAAACGGGCACCGGAACGCAGGGATGGTAGGTGAGTACTATTGTAACTATAATCTAAAGTAATATTTGTAGGAAAATTTGGAAGAACACTAAATTTGGAAGATTTTGTCTGAAATTCTTAAAAAAATTTAAGTGTCGTAAGGGAAGATTTTTGAAAACGCTTCTAGGGTGGTAAAATATTGTCAGAACGTAGGCGGAGGCCCACTAAAGTCTAAAAATGCTGAAAACAGCGTCAAAAACGCACCCTTAATGGCGAAGATATCAACGTTTATGTGTTTAGCGTGATCCCTTAGGTGGATTTTAGGTACTAGCAGAAACTAATAAAAAACAATAATTTTGAAAAATGCAAAGTTCTATTTGAGCTAGACCCGCGAGTGAGGTGTCTAGAGACGCGGCTTCGCGCGGGCTAGCTTACTACGAAATAGAAAGGGGTGAGTGCCGAACAAAAATTTTGGGTTTTGCTCAAAAAACCAGTTTTTGAGTCAAAAAATTTTGGTTTTCAACCCCCAACCTTGAGTCCGGGACACGAAACGGGCACCGGAACGCAGGGATGGTAGGTGAGTACTATTGTAACTATAATCTAAAGTAATATTTGTAGGAAAATTTGGAAGAACACTAAATTTGGAAGATTTTGTCTGAAATTTTAAGTGTCGTAAGGGAAGATTTTTGAAAACGCTTCTAGGGTGGTAAAATATTGTCAGAACGTAGGCGGAGGCCCACTAAAGTCTAAAAATGCTGAAAACAGCGTCAAAAACGCACCCTTAATGGCGAAGATATCAACGTTTATGTGTTTAGCGTGATCCCTTAGGTGGATTTTAGGTACTAGCAGAAACTAATAAAAAACAATAATTTTGAAAAATGCAAAGTTCTATTTGAGCTAGACCCGCGAGTGAGGTGTCTAGAGACGCGGCTTCGCGCGGGCTAGCTTACTACGAAATAGAAAGGGGTGAGTGCCGAACAAAAATTTTGGGTTTTGCTCAAAAAACCAGTTTTTGAGTCAAAAAATTTTGGTTTTCAACCCCCAACCTTGAGTCCGGGACACGAAACGGGCACCGGAACGCAGGGATGGTAGGTGAGTACTATTGTAACTATAATCTAAAGTAATATTTGTAGGAAAATTTGGAAGAACACTAAATTTGGAAGATTTTGTCTGAAATTTTAAGTGTCGTAAGGGAAGATTTTTGAAAACGCTTCTAGGGTGGTAAAATATTGTCAGAACGTAGGCGGAGGCCCACTAAAGTCTAAAAATGCTGAAAACAGCGTCAAAAACGCACCCTTAATGGCGAAGATATCAACGTTTATGTGTTTAGCGTGATCCCTTAGGTGGATTTTAGGTACTAGCAGAAACTAATAAAAAACAATAATTTTGAAAAATGCAAAGTTTTATTTGAGCTAGACCCGCGAGTGAGGTGTCTAGAGACGCGGCTTCGCGCGGGCTAGCTTACTACGAAATAGAAAGGGGTGAGTGCCGAACAAAAATTTTGGGTTTTGCTCAAAAAACCAGTTTTTGAGTCAAAAAATTTTGGTTTTCAACCCCCAACCTTGAGTCCGGGACACGAAACGGGCACCGGAACGCAGGGATGGTAGGTGAGTACTATTGTAACTATAATCTAAAGTAATATTTGTAGGAAAATTTGGAAGAACACTAAATTTGGAAGATTTTGTCTGAAATTCTTAAAAAATTTTAAGTGTCGTAAGGGAAGATTTTTGAAAACGCTTCTAGGGTGGTAAAATATTGTCAGAACGTAGGCGGAGGCCCACTAAAGTCTAAAAATGCTGAAAACAGCGTCAAAAACGCACCCTTAATGGCGAAGATATCAACGTTTATGTGTTTAGCGTGATCCCTTAGGTGGATTTTAGGTACTAGCAGAAACTAATAAAAAACAATAATTTTGAAAAATGCAAAGTTCTATTTGAGCTAGACCCGCGAGTGAGGTGTCTAGAGACGCGGCTTCGCGCGGGCTAGCTTACTACGAAATAGAAAGGGGTGAGTGCCGAACAAAAATTTTGGATTTTGCTCAAAAAACCAGTTTTTGAGTCAAAAAATTTTGGTTTTCAACCCCCAACCTTGAGTCCGGGACACGAAACGGGCACCGGAACGCAGGGATGGTAGGTGAGTACTATTGTAACTATAATCTAAAGTAATATTTGTAGGAAAATTTGGAAGAACACTAAATTTGGAAGATTTTGTCTGAAATTTTAAGTGTCGTAAGGGAAGATTTTTGAAAACGCTTCTAGGGTGGTAAAATATTGTCAGAACGTAGGCGGAGGCCCACTAAAGTCTAAAAATGCTGAAAACAGCGTCAAAAACGCACCCTTAATGGCGAAGATATCAACGTTTATGTGTTTAGCGTGATCCCTTAGGTGGATTTTAGGTACTAGCAGAAACTAATAAAAAACAATAATTTTGAAAAATGCAAAGTTCTATTTGAGCTAGACCCGCGAGTGAGGTGTCTAGAGACGCGGCTTCGCGCGGGCTAGCTTACTACGAAATAGAAAGGGGTGAGTGCCGAACAAAAATTTTGGGTTTTGCTCAAAAAACCAGTTTTTGAGTCAAAAAATTTTGGTTTTCAACCCCCAACCTTGAGTCCGGGACACGAAACGGGCACCGGAACGCAGGGATGGTAGGTGAGTACTATTGTAACTATAATCTAAAGTAATATTTGTAGGAAAATTTGGAAGAACACTAAATTTGGAAGATTTTGTCTGAAATTCTTAAAAAATTTTAAGTGTCGTAAGGGAAGATTTTTGAAAACGCTTCTAGGGTGGTAAAATATTGTCAGAACGTAGGCGGAGGCCCACTAAAGTCTAAAAATGCTGAAAACAGCGTCAAAAACGCACCCTTAATGGCGAAGATATCAACGTTTATGTGTTTAGCGTGATCCCTTAGGTGGATTTTAGGTACTAGCAGAAACTAATAAAAAACAATAATTTTGAAAAATGCAAAGTTCTATTTGAGCTAGACCCGCGAGTGAGGTGTCTAGAGACGCGGCTTCGCGCGGGCTAGCTTACTACGAAATAGAAAGGGGTGAGTGCCGAACAAAAATTTTGGGTTTTGCTCAAAAAACCAGTTTTTGAGTCAAAAAATTTTGGTTTTCAACCCCCAACCTTGAGTCCGGGACACGAAACGGGCACCGGAACGCAGGGATGGTAGGTGAGTACTATTGTAACTATAATCTAAAGTAATATTTGTAGGAAAATTTGGAAGAACACTAAATTTGGAAGATTTTGTCTGAAATTCTTAAAAAATTTTAAGTGTCGTAAGGGAAGATTTTTGAAAACGCTTCTAGGGTGGTAAAATATTGTCAGAACGTAGGCGGAGGCCCACTAAAGTCTAAAAATGCTGAAAACAGCGTCAAAAACGCACCCTTAATGGCGAAGATATCAACGTTTATGTGTTTAGCGTGATCCCTTAGGTGGATTTTAGGTACTAGCAGAAACTAATAAAAAACAATAATTTTGAAAAATGCAAAGTTCTATTTGAGCTGGACCCGCGAGTGAGGTGTCTAGAGACGCGGCTTCGCGCGGGCTAGCTTACTACGAAATAGAAAGGGGTGAGTGCCGAACAAAAATTTTGGGTTTTGCTCAAAAAACCAGTTTTTGAGTCAAAAAATTTTGGTTTTCAACCCCCAACCTTGAGTCCGGGACACGAAACGGGCACCGGAACGCAGGGATGGTAGGTGAGTACTATTGTAACTATAATCTAAAGTAATATTTGTAGGAAAATTTGGAAGAACACTAAATTTGGAAGATTTTGTCTGAAATTCTTAAAAAATTTTAAGTGTCGTAAGGGAAGATTTTTGAAAACGCTTCTAGGGTGGTAAAATATTGTCAGAACGTAGGCGGAGGCCCACTAAAGTCTAAAAATGCTGAAAACAGCGTCAAAAACGCACCCTTAATGGCGAAGATATCAACGTTTATGTGTTTAGCGTGATCCCTTAGGTGGATTTTAGGTACTAGCAGAAACTAATAAAAAACAATAATTTTGAAAAATGCAAAGTTCTATTTGAGCTAGACCCGCGAGTGAGGTGTCTAGAGACGCGGCTTCGCGCGGGCTAGCTTACTACGAAATAGAAAGGGGTGAGTGCCGAACAAAAATTTTGGGTTTTGCTCAAAAAACCAGTTTTTGAGTCAAAAAATTTTGGTTTTCAACCCCCAACCTTGAGTCCGGGACACGAAACGGGCACCGGAACGCAGGGATGGTAGGTGAGTACTATTGTAACTATAATCTAAAGTAATATTTGTAGGAAAATTTGGAAGAACACTAAATTTGGAAGATTTTGTCTGAAATTCTTAAAAAATTTTAAGTGTCGTAAGGGAAGATTTTTGAAAACGCTTCTAGGGTGGTAAAATATTGTCAGAACGTAGGCGGAGGCCCACTAAAGTCTAAAAATGCTGAAAACAGCGTCAAAAACGCACCCTTAATGGCGAAGATATCAACGTTTATGTGTTTAGCGTGATCCCTTAGGTGGATTTTAGGTACTAGCAGAAACTAATAAAAAACAATAATTTTGAAAAATGCAAAGTTCTATTTGAGCTAGACCCGCGAGTGAGGTGTCTAGAGACGCGGCTTCGCGCGGGCTAGCTTACTACGAAATAGAAAGGGGTGAGTGCCGAACAAAAATTTTGGGTTTTGCTCAAAAAACCAGTTTTTGAGTCAAAAAATTTTGGTTTTCAACCCCCAACCTTGAGTCCGGGACACGAAACGGGCACCGGAACGCAGGGATGGTAGGTGAGTACTATTGTAACTATAATCTAAAGTAATATTTGTAGGAAAATTTGGAAGAACACTAAATTTGGAAGATTTTGTCTGAAATTTTAAGTGTCGTAAGGGAAGATTTTTGAAAACGCTTCTAGGGTGGTAAAATATTGTCAGAACGTAGGCGGAGGCCCACTAAAGTCTAAAAATGCTGAAAACAGCGTCAAAAACGCACCCTTAATGGCGAAGATATCAACGTTTATGTGTTTAGCGTGATCCCTTAGGTGGATTTTAGGTACTAGCAGAAACTAATAAAAAACAATAATTTTGAAAAATGCAAAGTTCTATTTGAGCTAGACCCGCGAGTGAGGTGTCTAGAGACGCGGCTTCGCGCGGGCTAGCTTACTACGAAATAGAAAGGGGTGAGTGCCGAACAAAAATTTTGGGTTTTGCTCAAAAAACCAGTTTTTGAGTCAAAAAATTTTGGTTTTCAACCCCCAACCTTGAGTCCGGGACACGAAACGGGCACCGGAACGCAGGGATGGTAGGTGAGTACTATTGTAACTATAATCTAAAGTAATATTTGTAGGAAAATTTGGAAGAACACTAAATTTGGAAGATTTTGTCTGAAATTTTAAGTGTCGTAAGGGAAGATTTTTGAAAACGCTTCTAGGGTGGTAAAATATTGTCAGAACGTAGGCGGAGGCCCACTAAAGTCTAAAAATGCTGAAAACAGCGTCAAAAACGCACCCTTAATGGCGAAGATATCAACGTTTATGTGTTTAGCGTGATCCCTTTTTTTTTTTTTTTTTTTTTTTTTTCCGGATGGGAAATCATCAAATGACTTCTCCCGCTCTGGGCGGAGCGGGAGGGAGTGTCAGACTTGTACTGACTAAAACCCACCCGTGTTCCTTCTTCGCCCTTTTTGTTCCAGGGCCGCGGTATCTCTTTCGAACAACCCGCAGCCCTGGCAGGCATCGGCCCTTTCGGACCCCTTCTGGTTTGCTGACATCTCCTTGAGGCGCGCGTGGAACACGTACGCGCCGTCGACACGGCCTGTCGTCATGAGACGGACGGACGGTGAGCTAGCCCATTACTCACCGTCCACAGGCTCGCGCCTACGGTGGCCGGGGGCCACTGGTTGCCCCCCGACGCCCGGGGCGTCTCCCGCGGCGGCTGGGACGTGAGGTTCTCTCCCTCTCACGTTCCGCCACCTCCTTCGCTAGCATAACTGCTTCGCAGAAGGAGGCGACGGCATCCCATTCCCTCTCGCTCCGGACCATGGATTGAACCAGGGCCGGACGCGAGAGGTCGCCGCCGCCAATCGCCGCTACGAGGACACGGCGGTGCTCAGCCCAAGCGGGGCAGAGCTCCACGGTGTGCTCCACCGTGTCCTCCGGCCGATCCTCGCAATGGTAACACCCGGGCGTTTCCTCCCGCCCGATTCGGTGCAGGAACCTCCCGAAACAACCGTGTCCGGTGAGGACCTGCGTCAGGCGGAAGGTGAGGGCGCCGTGCCGCCTCTCTAGCCACTCCTCAAAGAGGGGACTTATCGCCACTATTGTGGCGTGCCCTGCACGTGGTTGCGACAGTCGCTGTCTCCATGTCGCCATGAGATCACGCCGGAGGTCTGTCCGCTGAGCGACAATTTGCCGCGGCAGCGGAGTTTCCCCCCGACGTAGTGCCTCCGCGCGCCATTCGTGCAGGCGCGCGAGGACTATCGCCTCCAGATCCCATGGCGGTAATCCGGCCAAGAGGCTCGCCGCCTCGCCGGAGATCGTACGGTACCCCCGGATCAGCCTTACGGCTACCACCCTCTGGGGCGCGTTCAGGTAATGGGCGGCTCGCCGCCTCAAAGAACGCGCCCACACCGGGGCCCCATAAAGGGCCATGGACCGCACGACTCCCGCGTAGAGCCTCCGGCAGGAGGCGTTTGGACCCCCCAGGTTGGGCAAGAGCCGCTTGAATGCAGCCCCTGCCCGTTCCAGTTTTGGGGCCAAACGTCGGAAGTGCTCAACGAAGTTCCACCGGCTGTCGAGGACAAGCCCTAGGTACTTTAGTGTCGACTCGACGCCGATGGGAACCCCTCCTACCGTCAGTGTGGATCCCGACGGTGGCGCATTCCGAGGCCCATGAAAGCACATGGCCTCGGACTTGTGCAATGCCACCTCGAGACCCAGTTGCCGGATTCTCTCCACGACTATCGCAACCCCGCGTGTCATAAGTTCGGCCGCCGCCTCGTGCGACCTCCCCTGTGCCAGCACCAGCGTGTCGTCAGCGTAGCAAACAACGCTGACACCGCTAGGGAGGTCGGCGCGCAGCACCCAGTCGTAGCCGATGTTCCACAAGGGCGGCCCCAGAACCGATCCCTGTGGAACACCGCACGACATCTCTCGCCGGTTCCACTCTCCATTGCGACCAGGGTAGATGACGGCCCTGTCCGTCAGGTAGTCCCCGACCACACGACGAAGGTAGGTCGGCACCCGGTGATACCGGAGTGCCTCCTTTATGCAGCTCCAGGGCATGGTGTTGAAGGCGTTGGCGATGTCAAGAGACACCGCCAAGACGACCCCACCCCGAGACACTGCATCCCCCGTCGTGAGAGCCCTCACGCGCATGATGGCGTCCACCGTCGAGCGCCCCCTGCGGAAACCAAATTGGTGTTCCGCTAGGTCCGGCCCCATCCCCACAAGGTGCCCGGCGAGGCGGTTCGCAATGACTCTTTCAAAGAGCTTGCCCACCTCGTCGAGCAACACAATGGGCCGGTATGCGGACGGAGAGTCCGCAGGGCGCCCCGGCTTCCGGATGAGGACCAGCTTCCCCGTCTTCCAACGAAGCGGGAACTGGCCTCTCTCCAGGCATGCGCTTAAGAGCCCTTCCAGTCGGGGCCCGAGAGCCTCCGAGGCCAGGACCCAGGCTTTGCCAGGCAAGCCATCGGGTCCCGGGGCGGTATTTTTGGCTTTAAGCCTGCCTACCGCCACTCTCAGGTCTACCCCGGTCACTTCGGGAATGTCGTCATCGTCCTCGTTGTGGTCCACTTCTGGCACCGCAAGCGGCGGAGCCATAGGCGGGGGAGGATGTTCCCCTCGCAGAGGGAACAGAGCGCTCACCACGTCCTCCACGAGCTGAGGGCGGAGACTCTGCGTCAGCGGGGGGGCCCAGGTGCGGAGTTTGTCCCGCACCATCTTGTACGGGCGCCCCCACGGATCTCTGTCGAGAGTCTCCAGCATCTCCTCGCGGCCCAGGTCCCTGGCCCGCTGGACAGCCTCTTGGAGGGCGGTCTTCGCTGCTCTGTATCCCTCGTACAGCTCCGCCTCAATGGCTGCCGCATCCGTAGGGCGGATGCGGAGCCTGCGATGCCTGGCGTACAGGTGCCGCGCGGCGACGCACGCCTCGCGCAGAGACTTCAGCTCTCGCGACCACCAGTACACCTGACGCCGGGCGCGTCCTGGCCGAACTCGGGGCATTGCCACGTCGCATATGTCGGACATGGCCTCCTGGAACCACCCTGCCTCGTTGTTGATGTCGGCAGGCCTGTTCGGTGATGTCACCCAGGCCTGCACTATCGAGGCTTCCAGGAGGAGCTCCCGGTCCAGCTGCTTCAGCGCCCAACGCGGACCACTCGGGGCCTGTGAGACCGGCGCGCTTGAGTCCTGGGCGGAGACATCAAACCGGATGTACCGGTGGTCGGAATAGGTCTCCACCCCCTCCATAACGCGGGAGGGAATAGTTTCGGATGACGACACTCAACTCCATGAGGGAGTTGTGGAACTCGGCGAGAGTTCGGCTCGGGGAGAAGTAGACTCCCGCTACGACGATCTCCCCGAACCGTGCTGCTACGCAACCCGGACCCTTCCTGACACTCTCAAGGGTCGGGGTACCGGCGGCGGCCGACGAAATTATGGCCACTGAGCCGCTCAGGTCCTCCACCCAGTCTTCCCTGGGCGGGACAAAGTACGGCTCAGCGACCACGGCGACGTTAATCAACCACTCCGCCATGCTCTGGAGCAACAAATCCTGAGCACAGCGACAGTGGTTGATGTTCGCCTGGAGGAGGCGTAATGGGGCCATTATTGGCACTCCATTTCAGCCCCCTCCCGGGCCCCCTGTGAGGGCCCCGCAGCAGTTGTTGCGGCGGCGGTGCTGACGGCAGCGGTGGGCGCAGCAGTGGCGGCGGCTGCGGCGGTAGCGACGGTGGAGGCGGTGGCTGAAGGCCTTCCCTTGCCCCTAGACTTGGTGGGTGGTGCGCAGGCCCTGCCCCCTGCCCGGTGATCGGCCGGTTTGCCCGCTGCCGCACATGCAGTGCAGTGCGGGGTGGCGGAGCAAGCCGCGGCCATATGACCGGGCTGACCGCATCGGAAGCAGTCTCCGCTGCGGTCCACCTCCGAGGTGCATCGACAACCTACGTGGTGCCCCACAAAGCACCGGTAACACCTCAGAGGTCGGGGCTCCAGCAGCTTCACCTGCGCCGACACCCAGCCCACCAGGAGCCTTCCAGCCTCCACGATTGTTCGCGCCGCCGTCACAGGGCAGCTTACCATAACGGTTCGCATGCCCGAGTTGTCTGGACGTAGGGTGCCTGCCCTGACCTGCTCAGCAGGGCACCCACCAGACCTGGTGACGGCGGCGACCACCTCCTCCTGGGTCACAGAGTCGTCCAGGCCCAGGATGCGCAGGTCTGCGCATCTGACGGGCCTGGACACTCGGGCCTCATCTGCATCTAGGGACGCTCTGAGCTTTTCAGCCAGAGCGTCAGCGGACGGGCCACTATTTCCACCGGGGATCTCCAGCGCTCTAGCCCCTGTCGCGGTGACTTTAAGCCGGAGTCCCCCAGTGATCCCGAGCTCTGCGAGATCCACCGTCGCCTTCGCCTTCGCGAGGACGTCGCGGTAGGACACGCCCCTCTTTTCCGCTTCCGGCTGTAGCGTGATCACTACAGCTGCGGTCTTCGGGGCGCGGAGTCGAGCCGCGACGCCTCGCGCCTTGCGCTGACGCCTTCGCTCCTCATTGTGGGCTTTTTTGGCCGCCTTTCTCCCCTTCCTCCTTTCCCCGACCACCTGCCACTCGGCTTCGGCCACGGGAGGATTAGCGGACGGGGGGGGCGGCGGTGGCTGCAGCTGCCTTGCTGCTGGCGCTGGCACATTCAGCGCCTGAGGAGCCGCTTTGCCCTTCCTCTGCTGGGCCGCTTTCGGTTTTGCCGGAGCTGCCTTTCCAGGGGCCGGCCTAGTCCTGCCGGAGGACTGGCCAGACTGCCCTGGTCCGGAAGTGGCAGCCGTAGCAGCCGCATATGAGGCCGCCTTCGGGCCCGGGACCACCCTCGGGCCCGGGGTCGCATTCGCATTCGGGCCCGGGACCACCCTCTGGCCCGGGGTCGCATTCGCATTCGGGCCCGGGACAACCCTCGGGCCCGGGGTCGCATTCGGGCCCGAGCCCGCCCCCGGGCCAGCGGCCGCCTTGTTTGCCGCCAGCGGAGGGCGCAAGACAATGCCCTCCAGGACGGAGAACCGCGCCTGGAAGGCAGCCAGCTCCTGCCGAACCAGTTGCTGAACCTGGTCCTCCACAGGCATGGACTGGTTCTGCCGCTGTTGGGGCACCTCTTGGGAGCCGGACTCACGCAGACCGGTCAGGTCTGCCCGGAGCTTAAGATTCTCCTCATGGAGAAGCTCCGTGGCGGCCGTCAGGCGGGCGACCTCCGCCCGCAGTTTGGCCACTTCCCCTGGTGGAGGATACATAGCCTCCACTGCCGCCATGATGTTGGCGGAAGCCGCAGGTATGGCCCCGAGTTTTTTCGAGGTTAACTTTTTTAAGGCCACTACCCTTATGGCAGCTTCCACCTCCTTAACAAACCTGGCCTTACGCTCCGCATCGGAGCTGCCAGTTTCATCCACCTCCTTTGCACCGGAGTCCGGAAGGGCCTGCCCGCGACCGGCCGCTCCCGATCTCTCGGAAGCCGAGAGCCCCCTCCCCTTGCCCCTGATTCCACCACGCCTGCTGGTTGAAATCTTAGGAGCCGAGGCCAACTCCTCTTCGGAAGACGACTCGTAGTCGCCTTTCGGTCTAGACCGCTTGCGGTCCTCCGCAGCAGCCCCGATCCTCGCGCAGCGGGAGCTCTCCGAGCTTCCCGCACTCACCTCTCTGGACGCGGCGTCGGACTCCGACCCCGCATCCCTCCTCTCCCTCTCTTTGCCGTCACCGGCATGATTTTTATTTTTTAAATCTTTATCCATATTGGTCCCACGAGTGTGTGTGTGTGTTAGCGTGATCCCTTAGGTGGATTTTAGGTACTAGCAGAAACTAATAAAAAACAATAATTTTGAAAAATGCAAAGTTCTATTTGAGCTAGACCCGCGAGTGAGGTGTCTAGAGACGTGGCTTCGCGCGGGCTAGCTTACTACGAATTATAAAGGGGTGAGTGCCGAACAAAAATTTTGGGTTTTGCTCAAAAAACCAGTTTTTGAGTCAAAAAATTTTGGTTTTCAACCCCCAACCTTGAGTCCGGGACACGAAACGGGCACCGGAACGCAGGGATGGTAGGTGAGTACTATTGTAACTATAATCTAAAGTAATATTTGTAGGAAAATTTGGAAGAACACTAAATTTGGAAGATTTTGTCTGAAATTTTAAGTGTCGTAAGGGAAGATTTTTGAAAACGCTTCTAGGGTGGTAAAATATTGTCAGAACGTAGGCGGAGGCCCACTAAAGTCTAAAAATGCTGAAAACAGCGTCAAAAACGCACCCTTAATGGCGAAGATATCAACGTTTATGTGTTTAGCGTGATCCCTTAGGTGGATTTTAGGTACTAGCAGAAACTAATAAAAAACAATAATTTTGAAAAATGCAAAGTTCTATTTGAGCTAGACCCGCGAGTGAGGTGTCTAGAGACGCGGCTTCGCGCGGGCTAGCTTACTACGAAATAGAAAGGGGTGAGTGCCGAACAAAAATTTTGGGTTTTGCTCAAAAAACCAGTTTTTGAGTCAAAAAATTTTGGTTTTCAACCCCCAACCTTGAGTCCGGGACACGAAACGGGCACCGGAACGCAGGGATGGTAGGTGAGTACTATTGTAACTATAATCTAAAGTAATATTTGTAGGAAAATTTGGAAGAACACTAAATTTGGAAGATTTTGTCTGAAATTTTAAGTGTCGTAAGGGAAGATTTTTGAAAACGCTTCTAGGGTGGTAAAATATTGTCAGAACGTAGGCGGAAGCCCACTAAAGTCTAAAAATGCTGAAAACAGCGTCAAAAACGCACCCTTAATGGCGAAGATATCAACGTTTATGTGTTTAGCGTGATCCCTTAGGTGGATTTTAGGTACTAGCAGAAACTAATAAAAAACAATAATTTTGAAAAATGCAAAGTTCTATTTGAGCTAGACCCGCGAGTGAGGTGTCTAGAGACGCGGCTTCGCGCGGGCTAGCTTACTACGAAATAGAAAGGGGTGAGTGCCGAACAAAAATTTTGGGTTTTGCTCAAAAAACCAGTTTTTGAGTCAAAAAATTTTGGTTTTCAACCCCCAACCTTGAGTCCGGGACACGAAACGGGCACCGGAACGCAGGGATGGTAGGTGAGTACTATTGTAACTATAATCTAAAGTAATATTTGTAGGAAAATTTGGAAGAACACTAAATTTAGAAGATTTTGTCTGAAATTTTAAGTGTCGTAAGGGAAGATTTTTGAAAACGCTTCTAGGGTGGTAAAATATTGTCAGAACGTAGGCGGAGGCCCACTAAAGTCTAAAAATGCTGAAAACAGCGTCAAAAACGCACCCTTAATGGCGAAGATATCAACGTTTATGTGTTTAGCGTGATCCCTTAGGTGGATTTTAGGTACTAGCAGAAACTAATAAAAAACAATAATTTTGAAAAATGCAAAGTTCTATTTGAGCTAGACCCGCGAGTGAGGTGTCTAGAGACGCGGCTTCGCGCGGGCTAGCTTACTACGAAATAGAAAGGGGTGAGTGCCGAACAAAAATTTTGGGTTTTGCTCAAAAAACCAGTTTTTGAGTCAAAAAATTTTGGTTTTCAACCCCCAACCTTGAGTCCGGGACACGAAACGGGCACCGGAACGCAGGGATGGTAGGTGAGTACTATTGTAACTATAATCTAAAGTAATATTTGTAGGAAAATTTGGAAGAACACTAAATTTGGAAGATTTTGTCTGAAATTTTAAGTGTCGTAAGGGAAGATTTTTGAAAACGCTTCTAGGGTGGTAAAATATTGTCAGAACGTAGGCGGAGGCCCACTAAAGTCTAAAAATGCTGAAAACAGCGTCAAAAACGCACCCTTAATGGCGAAGATATCAACGTTTATGTGTTTAGCGTGATCCCTTAGGTGGATTTTAGGTACTAGCAGAAACTAATAAAAAACAATAATTTTGAAAAATGCAAAGTTCTATTTGAGCTAGACCCGCGAGTGAGGTGTCTAGAGACGCGGCTTCGCGCGGGCTAGCTTACTACGAAATAGAAAGGGGTGAGTGCCGAACAAAAATTTTGGGTTTTGCTCAAAAAACCAGTTTTTGAGTCAAAAAATTTTGGTTTTCAACCCCCAACCTTGAGTCCGGGACACGAAACGGGCACCGGAACGCAGGGATGGTAGGTGAGTACTATTGTAACTATAATCTAAAGTAATATTTGTAGGAAAATTTGGAAGAACACTAAATTTGGAAGATTTTGTCTGAAATTTTAAGTGTCGTAAGGGAAGATTTTTGAAAACGCTTCTAGGGTGGTAAAATATTGTCAGAACGTAGGCGGAGGCCCACTAAAGTCTAAAAATGCTGAAAACAGCGTCAAAAACGCACCCTTAATGGCGAAGATATCAACGGTTAGGTTAGGTTAGGTTAGGTTAGGTTAGGTTAGGTTAGGTTTTTTTTTTTTTTTTTTTTTTTTTTTTTTGGCAGGAGGGGAAATCCGGTCGGACTAACACCCAGGCTGTTTCACAAATCGATCCAGTCTGGGTAGTGTCAGGCTCCAACTGACTAAAACCACCTCCTGCCTAGCTCGTGTCCCACTGACATGGTCAGAGATCTTTTTGATACATTACTAGTTTTTACTGCTTCTTTAACAATTTCTGTCTTAATTAATAAAAGTTAACAAAAGTTTACAAAGTTTTCAAAAATTAAACAACAAATACGTTATGTTACACTATGCTTATTTCTAAAATATCCTTTCTAGAAGAGAAATATCTATATTTGTAAATAGCATAGGTTCTAATTGGCTTTATTACGTTTAATTACTTTGATGGCTAGGGCTGTGCAGTATTCTATAAAAAATTTCCTTCGTTTCGTCTCTGACATTAGTTTATAAATAGAATTTATATTTATTTCAGTCTCTAGCCTTCGCTCAGCTTCATATCTCTCAGTTTGATATACTGGGCATTCTGTCAATATGTGTGCGATCGACTCCGCTTTATCCGGCTCGCAGATGCACGCTGAGCTCCCCTTACATTTGAAACGGTGCAAGTATTCGGAGAACCCACCGTGCCCCGTCAGGATTTGCGTCAATATGCCAGCCGGTTTTAACTTTAGCACAATTCTGTGGGCGTCGATCGCATCGGGAAAGAAAATTTTCGTTACTGAGGCTGTTTCGCCGTTCTGATACCTCCGGTTCCATTCGTCGAGCGACCCCATACGGATCTGCCGCTTGACGAAAGAAACCGGGCAGCGGTCGTAGTCCGGCTTCTTTTTGGATCGGAGTGCAGCCTCCTTCGCGAGGTGGTCCGCTCGCTCGTTGCCTTCTAGACCGGCGTGTGCCTTTACCCAGAACAAAGACACATCTTTTCCCTGGGATAAAGCCACGGCAACGTTCGCTCTCGTCTCCACGGCCAAGGCGTGGAGGGCACCCTGATTTGTGACTGTTTGTAGTGCGGCCTTTGAGTCACTATAGATACCGAAGGTTCCCTCCTTGCGCTTGAGGATTTCGCGCGTGGCTACGCATATGGCCAGAAGTTCAGCCTGGTAGACCGTGCAGTACGGAGGCATGCTAAGTTTGGTGGACTTGGTCTCGGCCTCACCGTCCCAAAATGACAGTGCTGCTCCGACCTTGCCCTCAATCTTGCTGCCGTCCGTGAACACTCTGACTGCTTGACGGTTGTGGGTCTCCACAAGCGCCTGATCTTCCAAGCACACGAACTCCATGGGAATATGTTTCGCCGGGTGCGGAGTCTCCGTAAATGCCACCACCCGTTCCACCTCCCTGCCCGCGAGTGCTGGCTGTGGCACCCCTCTTTTTGCCTCATACAGAGCGGCTGCTTCCTGTATTCGGAGGTCGAGAGGGAGTATCCCAGCCAGCACCAGGGACGCGTTCAGCGAAACGGTGCGGTAGGACTTACAGAGCTTCTGCGCGAATCCTCGTTGGACCGTGTTCAGGCTTTTCTGCACTCCGATCTTCTTCGCTGCCGGCGCCCAGGCGCTCGCTGCGTACAATATAACCGGCTCCACTGCTGCCGTGTAAATTGTGTGAATGATCTCCGGGTTAAGGCCCCAGCTCACTTTTGCTGCACGTGCCAGCTGTTTGTAAATATTAACAGCTTTTCTGCACACATTGGCGACGTGGGTGTTGAACGTGAGCTGGTGGTCGACGGTGAGCCCCAGTATTTTTATTTCCTTAGACATGCCAATGTCTACCCCGCCCATGCTCAGGAGCGGGACATCGTACCGAAGCTTCCTGGTAATCACCATTGCACATGTTTTATGCGGTGCAAACTTCAGCTTGTTACGAATGCCCCACACCCGGACATACTCGAGGGCGGCATTGGCCTGCCTCTGGACTTCCAACGCTGTGTCACCGTCGAAGATCATCACGACATCATCGGCAAATGCTTGGCAGTGGACGCCTTGCTCCTCCAGCCCCTTCAGCAGGGGATCCAGGATCAGGTTCCATAGGATCGGACCGCCAATGGACCCTTGCACGCACCCCTTGTTCGTCTCTCTATGGCATTCGGCGCCCGCGTACCTCACTCGGACACTCCTACCAGTCAGGTAGCTGTCTATCAACCTTCTGATATTCACCGGGCACTTTTCCTCAGCCAGTCTGGTTCTGATGGCCGGCCACCATGCGCTATCGAAGGCTCCCTCTATGTCCAATGATACAACAGTGATCAGCTTCTTTTCATTTAGCTTTCCCTTGATATGTTGTATCATGGTGTAGAGGGAGTCTTCGGTGCTCCTCTGTGGCATGAAACCAAACTGGCGAGTACTGAGCCGCGGGATAAGGTGCCACTTCAGCCTTGCTACAAGAAGTTTTTCCAGCGTTGGTTAGGTTAGGTTAGGTTAGGTTAGGTTAGGGGTGCTGGGTCAGAAAACCTCCTCGTGGGCCTGACGGCTGCCGGTCCCTCTCGATACGTTTGGAGGGAACAGCAGCCGGCATGGACGGTGCATCCTGGGCGCGGGCAGTGGCCTTCCCCAAGGAATGGGAAGAGATTCTCATTCTTCGGGGAATGTTACTGTTCGTGGCAAATATTCTGACATAGGAGGGGGTCCAACTAAATGGACCAACGGGGCGCTGTTCCGCGTGACCCTCTGAACAGCAGAGGGCACAGTGGAGGAGCAACAACGGGCTCGGTGTGCACTTACCCTGCCTCCGAGCAGACAGTGAGGGACTCAGTCCTTCGCTGTCCCCGTCGTTCTCGTAATCCCATCATTGGAGTGTCGTGGATCACGTCTCGCGGCTTCGATCGGGACCGAGGGTCTTGGCTTAACCGCCCGGACCGCGAGGTAGAAAACCTCTATAAAAAGTTACCCCGAATCTCAAGCGGCGGCGCACCGTGAGGGGATGAATGGCTGACGGGTGTTCCCATGGAACAATCAGTCTCTAGTGCGACCCCCGCCAGGGTACCAGCCGACCCCCTGGCGGGTTATAAATGTTAAAGGCTTATCCGGGTACAGGGGGCACTGCCCGGATGGACATTTTATATCCCCCATACTCGTGGGAATACTATGGATATACCAAAACAAATTAAAAAAGTTGTGGAGAAGGCGGACGCAGCGTCAGATTCTGGCACTGCGTCATTGAAGACAGGAGCAGTTGCTCCAGCGGAGCCCCTTGTGGTTCTTGAGCGGGTGAGAGTGTTGTCGGAGTCCGGCAACGCTCCGCAAACAGTTGCGGCCGGCCCCTCCAAGTTTTGGGGGAAGCGGCCGCGTGGATTTGAATCGGACGCGTTGTCGGCAGGTTTGTCCTCAAGTGAGGAGAACCTGCCGGCCGCCAAGGTGCGGACCGCAAGGAGGGGCAGAGGTCGCGGGACACCTTCCGGTGTCAGCACTCCAGCGGCAGAGTCGCGCGACACCCGGGGCCGCTACCTGAAGCGCCCTGATACGTCGGTGGCCAGCGGAGTTAGCGACTCCGAGGGGGCCATGCAGGTGGAGCAGAATGATTCTGCGGCATCCACTGCATTGGTGAGCACTAAGGCCGAGCTCAACGCTGCGAGGCGAGAGGGCCGGAAGGCTGCCGCGACCGACGAAGTCGCCGAGTTGGCTCGGAAGGCAAGGGAGAGGCGGTTACAGACTGCCACAGCCCCTGAGGGCCTGACGGCTGAAGTCCTCAGCCGCCAGGTTTTGGACGGCGTGGACGTCGTCCTGAAGGTTGCCACGAAATCGGGCAACCTGAAGGGCACATTCACGCGGGCCCTTAAGGAGGCGGCGGACGGAATAAAGGAGGCTGTGGAAGTCCTCCTTGACCGGACGACCTCGGAGGAGACGGTGAAGCTCCAAGAAGAGAATCACCGTCTCCATACGAAGATGGAGGAGCTCCAGCGGGAGGTCAGCGCCCTGAGGGCGGACTTCAGCCGGCAGCAGGGTGTGACTTCGGATAGTCACGCTCTGCCACAGAACGGGTCTTTGGGGGAAGACCAGTTCAACCGGCTGTTGACTATTATGACCGCCCGATTCGACAGCCTTGAACCCAGGCTCAACCCCCCAGTTAACCTCCGCCCGCCGCTGGCAGCGGATAAGCGGAGGAAGGAAGCAGAGCCCACTCCATCAACGGCTGGGCCTACGTGGGCACAGGTGGCTAAAGCGCCACCTGCACCAAAAAAGACCACGCAGACGCCCAAAACGCCTGCAGAGGGGGCCAAAAAGGCCGTGAAAGGGACGAAAGAGCCCACTAAGGGGGGCAGCTCATCCCCCAAAGAAAAAGAGGGTGCCTGGAAGACGGCTGAAAGCCGTAAAAAGAGGCAAAAGAGGGGCCGCAAGGCCAAGACCGCGCCGGGCTCCGGGGGGCAAAAAGCCAAGGGTGGCCCACCCAAGATTCGCGTCCCTCGATCCGCAGCGGTGGTAGTGACGCTTCAGCCTGAAGCTAAGGACAGAGGCATCACTTACCAGAAGGTGCTGGCGGAGGCGAAGGGCAAGCTGGTCCTCGCTGATTTTGGCACCCCGGAAGGCTTCCGTTTCAGGACGGCAGCCACGGGGGCTAAGATGTTTGAGTTGGCGGGGACCAACAGCGCCGAGAGGGCGGACGCTTTGGCTGCGAAGCTAAGGGACGTCCTAAACCCTGAGGAGGCCCGGGTGTCCAGGCCCATTAAGACGGCTGAAGTTCGCGTCGATGGGCTGGACGACTCGGTGACCCCGGAGGAGGTGGTGGCGGCCATAGCCCGCAGCGGCGGCTGCTCGCCCGAAAATGTGCGGGCGGGTGTCATTCGCGCCAATGCTGGCGGGCTCGGCACCATATGGGTACGGTGTCCGGTGGCTGCGGCGAGGCAGGTTGCTGAGGCAGGACGTATTCTCGTTGGCTGGGTGTCAGCGAGAGTAAAACTCCTGGCACCCAGGGCCATGCAGTGCTACCGGTGCCTGGAGAAAGGGCACGTCCGGGCACTGTGCACCTGTGACACAGATCGCAGCGATTTATGTTATCGCTGCGGTCAGCCTGGCCATAAGGCGTCCCAGTGCTCCGCCGACCCAAACTGCAGTCTTTGTGCAGCTGCAGGAAAGTCCGCGGGGCACAGAGTAGGCGGTAAAGCCTGCGGCGCGCCCAAAAAGCGCAGCAAGCGTTGGGCTAAGACTGCGGGGGACGCGACCCCCCCGCAACCTAGCACCTCTTCGGCCGACTCCCGGCCTGTGGTGGGACGGAGCGCCGAGGAAATGGAGTGCCAGTGATGGCACAGTACCATTTCCTCCAGGCGAACATCAACCACTGCACCAGAGCTCAGGATCTCCTGCTCCAGAGCATGGCGCAGTGGTCGATAAATGTGGCGGTGGTCGCTGAGCCGTATTTCATCCCCCCCCGGGATAACTGGGCAGGGGATCTAGACGGCCTAGTGGCCATCATCGGCGCGACTCTCGTCGACGTATCCCGTGGTCACGGTTGGGTTGCGGCCGTTGTGAGCGGGATCGTCACGATTGGGGCGTATTTTTCGCCCAACAGGAGTCTCGCCGACTTCGAGAGTTTCCTCGTCGAGTTGGGAGCCGTCGTCGGCCAGTCACACCCTCGACCCATTTTGCTTCTCGGTGACCTCAACGCCAAGTCTGCGGCGTGGGGTTCCCCGGTCACGGACCCGAGAGGTGAAGTGCTAGAGGAGTGGGCCATTACGACGGGCCTGGCCGTCTTAAATCGGGGTTCGGCCTTCACGTGTGTACGGCAGCGGGGCGGGTCCATAGTGGACGTCTCGTTCGCTAGTCCTGCTGTCGTGCACCGCGTCTGTGATTGGCACGTTGAAGTGGAGGTGGAGACGCTATCGGATCACCGATACATCCGCTTCGACGTCTCCACCCAGACCGCTGGAGATCGTCGCCAATCGGGGCCCCGAAGAGACGGCCCGCGTTGGGCGCTAAAACGCCTCGACAGGGAGGCTCTCGAAGAAGCCGCCATAGTCCAAGCCTGGATTCGGGAGTCGGCTACCGTCGGTCCCGTCGACGTCGAACTGGAGGCGCAGTGGTTTGGCGATGCGATGACGCAGATCTGCGACACATGCATGCCACGCGTCTCCTCTCTGTCCGCACGGCGCCGCTTGTACTGGTGGTCTGTCGAGATCGGGCGACTGCGCGTCGAATGCGCAGACGCCAGACGCCCGTACACGCGGTGCCGGAGAAGACGTCCACGGGTTCCTGAGGAAGAAGCCGCGCTGTATGAGGTGTACCGCGCGGCGAAGCTGGCTCTGTGGCTGGCCATCGGCGAGTCGAAGACACGCTCCAGGGAGGAAATGCTGGCGAGCTTAGACGGGGATCCGTTTGGGCGCCCTTACCGGTCGGTCCGAGGGAAACTTCGGCCGTGGGCGCCCCCGCTAACGGAAAGTCTCGAGCCGCAGTTCCTGGAGCGAGTGGTCTCGGCCCTCTTCCCTGAGAGAGCTGAGTATGAGCCACCGCCGATGGTTCTGCACACAGCTGCAGAGCCAGAAGATGACAGCGAAACCATCCCAGAGGTGACACAGGCAGAGATGGGCGCGGCCATATTGCGGCTCCGGGCCAAAAACACTGCTCCGGGGCCCGATGGAGTGCCTGGCCGCGCTCTGGTCCTCGCCATGAAGGAGCTGGAGCCCCCACTGAGAGGACTCTTCTCGGCATGCCTTGAGCAGGGCCAGTTCCCTACCCGGTGGAAGACTGGTCGACTGGTCTTGCTCAGGAAGGCGGGGCGCCCGGCGGACTCGTCGTCCGCTTATCGGCCCATAGTGCTGCTGGACGAGGCGGGCAAGATGCTCGAGCGAATAATCGCAGACCGCCTCGTCAGCCACTTGTGTACAGAGGGGCCGAACCTGGACGACAGCCAGTTTGGGTTCCGTCGTGGGCGCTCTACCATTGACGCCATAATGAGAGTAAGAGTCCTGGCGGAGGAAGCAGTGTCTCGGGGCGGGGTGGTGCTGGCGGTGTCCTTGGACATCTCCAACGCCTTCAACACCCTGCCCTGGGGTTGCATTAGGGAGGCCCTGCGCTACCACCGGGTGCCTCTCTACCTCCGCAACATTGTGGGGGCTTATCTATCGGGAAGGTGTGTCACCTACATGGGACGCGACGGCGATGGCCGTCGCGAGATGTCGTGCGGTGTTCCACAGGGGTCGGTTCTGGGCCCTCCCTTGTGGAACATCGGTTATGACTGGGTTTTGCGGTGCGAGCTTCCACCGGGAGTGAACCTGACGTGTTATGCGGACGACACGCTGGTCATTGCCCGGGGGAGCTCGTACAGGGAAGCAGCGTTGCTGGCTACGGCTGCGGTCTCGCAGGTGGTGAGCCGCATACGACGCCTGGGCCTGGAGGTGGCCCTCAACAAGTCGGAGGCCATTGCGTTTCATGGCCCCCGACGGGCGCCGCCGCTGGGATCACACATAGTGGTCGGGGGGGCCCGAATCGCTGTCGAGTCAACCATGAAGTACCTGGGATTGGTGCTCGACAGCCGTTGGGACTTCGGACCCCACTTTCAGCGGCTGGTGCCCAAATTGATGGGCGCGGCGGGCGCGCTGTCAACGCTGCTTCCCAATTTGGGGGGCCCGAGCACCGCCTGTAGGCGGTTGTACGTGGGGATCGTGCGATCCATGGCCCTTTACGGGGCCCCGGTATGGGCGACGGACCTGACGGCCCGCACTATCGCAGTCCTGCGCAAACCGCAGAGAGCGATGGCCGTCAGGGTCATACGGGGTTATCGCACGATCTCCTACGAGGCGGCTTGTGTACTGGCCGGATCCCCGCCGTGGGACCTGGAGGCGAAAGCCCTCGCGACACTTCACAAGTGGCGCGAGGACGCCAAGGATCGGGGCGAAAGGCTGGTGCAGCGACAGATCACGTTGCACCGGTCTCAGCTCCGACAGGTCATGGTGGCGGAATGGCGGGGGAGGCTTGACCATCCCTCCGCCGGCCTCGACACAATCGAGGCGATCCGGCCAGTACTCGACGACTGGCTCGGGAGGAAGCACGGCTCCCTGACGTTTCGGGCGACGCAGGTGCTCTCGGGGCACGGTTGCTTCGGGAAGTACCTGTGTCGCATAAGCAGGGAGCCGGACGCTCGGTGCCATCACTGCGTCCAGTGTTTGGAGGATGCGGCGCGGCATACGCTGGCAGAATGTCCCGCGTGGGACGAGCCGCGCCGTGCCCTCGTGACAGAGATAGGTGGAGACCTGTCGCTGCCGACCGTTGCTCACGCGATGGTCGACAGCACAGAGTCCTGGGACGCGGTGGTGTCCTTCTGCGAAACCGTCATGTCGCAGAAGGAAGCTGCGGAGAGGGAGAGGGAGATCTCGAGTTCCTTCCCATCCCGCAGCAGACGCACCGGGCGTCGGCAGAGGGCGGATAACGCCCTCTTCCGGCCCCCCTAAACAGGTCCAGGGGCGACGGATTCGGGGACATCCGTCGCCCCCCATATCACTGGACCCGAGACGGTGGCGCGTAGTGTTCCACGCGCGCCTCTCACAGACGTAACGGGGGGAGCACACCTCACTCCCCCCAGGGACGAGGCCCGCACTGGTCGAGCGGGCCGGCACTAGTCCGGGGCAGCGGAAGTCACATTCGTTCCCGCTGCCCCCAGACGCAAGTGTGCGAGGGAACACCGGGGTGGTTTTTAGTCAGTTGGAGCCTGACAGACCCCTCCGCCCTCCCCAGGCGGAGGACATCCGTTTCCGGATTTTCCACCTCGCAACAAAAAAAAAAAAAAAAAAAGGTTAGGTTAGGTTAGGTTAGGTTAGGTTGGGGGACCACCCCACAGTGCTTGCGTCCACGTCGCGTCCCCTGGAAACAACCCAGTTCTGACCACCGTAACGGAGTGGCAGACTGGGTTGGCCAAAGTGCACTGTGCTTTCGTTGCTCTTTTTATCCTGTCTTGTTGAGTGTGCGAACCTGCGGAGGCTATGCCAAACCCTACGCGGGACGCCTGCGGGCGGTTTTTAAAACAAAAAGGCCCTTCTCAGGGCCAACCCAAAGGCCCTTCTCAGGGCCAACCTAAAGGCCCTTCTCAGGGCCACTCCGACGCACCGGCGTCAGAAACTAGCCGCGCGCCGTCTGCGGCTAGCTTTTTCGGAGGGGTGGACGAGTCGTCTGACTACGACTCTTCTATTAGTGTGTCGGACGCGGACGACTCTCGGTCGCGGAAACGGGTCCGGGGGTCCGAGGGCTCCTCGGCCTCGGGGTCGACGAGGCTCTCAAAGTTTAAAAAGCCGACGACGGCCGCGGACACCCACGTCGTTGGGCTCGCGGACGCCCAACGTAAGTTGGATCTTGCGCAGCGGGCGCAGCTCCAGCAGGAGCTTGAGGAGCGGGTTGCCGCGAGGGAGAGGCGGGCGCACGTCACCCGGGCAAAGTCCGGGTACGGTGCGTCCCGTGTGCTATACGCGGACCACTCCCTGCTGGAGCTGGAACAAATGGCGGAGGAGGACGAGGAGGAAATTTTGGAGGTTGCCTCAAAGTCCTCAAATTTGAAGGGGACCTTCCAAAAGGCCCTCAAATGTCGGGCTGCGAGCTTGCGCGGTGTGGTCAAGGAGCTGGTCCAGCGGAAGGCCACTGACGAGACACGGCAACTGCAGGCGAGGGTGGATCGCCTGCAGGTGGAAGTCAGTGAGCTTCATCGCAAGCTGGCTGAAGCCACGGCCCGGCCGCAGCAGGCCCCCGCCGAGACGACGAAGACGACATCGATGCCTTCGTCGTCGACGTCAAAGAAGACGAGTCCTGCGGCAGAGGGCCCCTCCTCCAACTCCAACCTTGAGGACATAATCCGCAAGGTGGTAATGGAGGAGCGGGCCTTCACGCGAGCCTGCCTGGCAGGAATAGAGGACCGGCTCCTGCCAGAAAAGCGCCTCCGACCGCCGCTAGCGGCGGATAAGGGGCGCTCCGAGCCGGGGCCGTCTTCCTCATCCCAGGTCCAGGAGGACGCCCTTCTCCCCTTGACTACCCCGTCCAATGAGGGGACAGAAGTGGTCGGGAGGGGGAAGGGCAAAGCCAAAAAGTCGGCGGCTGCCGCCCCAGCCGTCCCCGCTCCCAACCACTCGCAGACGACTGGCAGAGGGGGGGGGAAGCGGGGAGGTAGAGGTAGAGAGAGGGGAAAGGGGCAGCTGGTCTCCCCAAAGGCCGCGGCCGTCGTGGTGGCCCTCACCGCGGAGGCGGCGGAGCAGGACGCCCTTCTCCCCTCGACCACCCCGTCCAATGAGTGGACGGAAGTGGTCGGGAGACGGAAGGGCAAAGCCAAAAAGTCGGCGGCTGCCGCCCCAGCCGTCCCCGCTCCCAGCCGGTCGCAGACGACCGGCAGAGGGGGGGGGAAGCGGGGAGGTAGAGGTAGAGCGAGGGGAAAGGGGCAGCTAGTCTCCCCAAAAACCGCGGCCGTCGTGGTGACCCTCACCGCTCAGGCAGCGGAGCGAGGGGAGACGTACGCGTCCATTTTGGTGCGGGCGCGTAGCAATGCCGATCCCACTCAACTGGGGATCGGCAGTGTGTCTTGCCGGCGGACCCAAGCCGGGGCTCGATTATTCGAGTTCCCGGGGGCAGAGGGGGGAGCCCGCGCGGACCTCTTTGCAGCTAAGCTGCAGGAGGTCATCGCGGACTCCGCCAAGGTGGCCCGACCGGTAAAGTTGGTGACACTCGAGGTGACGGATCTCGACGATTCCGTCACCAAGGAGGAGGTGGTGGAGGCGGTCGCAGCGTTAGGGGGCTGCGACGTCGCGGCGGTCCAGAGTCGGGACATAAGGCCCGGCCGCGGTGGCATGGGCACCGTCCGCCTTGAGTGCCCGATTCCCGCTGCCAGAGCCGTCCTGGCGAAGGGCCGGCTTACGGTCGGCTTCAGCTCGGGTGCGGTCAGGGCACTCGAGGACCAGCCGCTGAGGTGTTTCCGGTGCTTCGGCATCGGCCACACCCGGGCTCTGTGTCCGTCCGCGGTAGACAGGTCAGACACCTGCTACCGCTGTGGCATGGGGGGCCACCAAACCGCCTCCTGTGAGGTCGCCACGCCGCACTGCTCGGTCTGTGCTGCCAGTGGCTGCCAAGCGGACCACGTGATGAAGGGGAGGAACTGCAATCCTCCCCCTAAGCGTGGCAAAGTACAGGCGCCAACCGGGCCTGTTGCGGCTGCCGGTACCGCCGTTCCTGCGGCGGCTGCGGAGGGGGGTGCGATGTCCGACTGATGGATATAGTCGAACATCGCATCCTTCAGACTAACGCCAACCACTGCAGGGCAGCCCAAGATCTGCTGATGCAGACAATGGCTGAGTGGTTGGTGGACTTGGCGGTGGTCGCCGAGCCTTACTCGGTCCCTGGCCGTTGGCTGGGTGACCGGGATGGCCTGGTGGCGTTGGTGGCGCGGTCTTCCACGGACTCCCCTCCCCTCTCGCTCTTAGAGAGGGGACCGGGATACGTGGCCGCCGCGTGGGGGGGCATGGCCCTGGTCGGGGTCTATTTCTCCCCAAACCACCCTCTCTCGGACTTTGAGGATTTCCTGGAGGTCCTCACTGCAGTCGTAGGGAGGGCGGCGCCTCGCCAGGTCGTGGTGTTGGGCGACCTGAACGCCAAGTCGGCGGCCTGGGGCAACCCGGCCGCCAGGTGCAACGTCCGGGGACGCGCCGTTGAGTTCTGGGCGGCCTCAAGCGGTATGTCCCTCCTCAACAGGGGGACGGTCCACACGTGTGTGCGGCAACAGGGTGGGTCGGTGGTGGACGTCACGTTCGCCACCCCCGCGCTGGCCGCCCGCGTCGTGAACTGGCGGGTTGAGATGGTGGAGACCTTGTCGGACCACCGATACGTGCGGTTCGACATCTCCACCCAGGGGGGGGGGATGGCCCGCGCTGGGCAATCTCCCTTCCCGCGGTGGGCACTCACCCGCCTGGACCGGGAGGCAGCCAGGGAGGCGGCTTTCCTCCAGGACTGGCTGTCGCCCCCTGTTGAGGTCCTGGACGTGGATGCCGCAGCGGTTCGGATCAGAGGGGCCCTGACCGAGGTGTGCAATTCCAGCATGCCTCGGTCTCGCCGTCCGCCTCCCCGTCGCGCCGTTTATTGGTGGACGGAGGAGCTGGAGGGGCTTCGGACCGCCTGCGTGGCGGCCAGAAGGGCCTACGCGCGCAGCCGGCGGCGCAGCGTCCTAAACCGAGTCCGGGCAGAAGAGGACCGCCTATACGCCTCCTACCGAGAGGCGACGACGGTCCTCAAGTCTGCAATGGGCGCTGCGAGAGACTCGGCGAGGGCCGAGATGCTGGAGGGTCTCGACAGGGATCCCTATGGGAGGCCATACAAGGCGGCGCGGAACCAGCTCCGCCCCTATGGTCCCCCACTGTCGGAGACCCTCGAGCCAGCACTGTTGGATGGGGTGGTCCGGTCCCTGTTTCCGCGCAGGACCGACTTCGCCCCACCAACAATGGATCCCCCGCAAGGGGCGGCTTCGCCGGAGGAGGAGGTCCCCCCGGTGACGGCGGCGGAGATCTACGCGGGGGTACTCAGCCTCCGCGCCAAGAAGACGGCCCCCGGGCCGGACGGCGTCCCCGCACGGGTGGTGGCAATAGCTGCCTCCGAGATGGAGGACAGGTTTCGGGACCTTTTCAGCGCGTGCTTTTCGGCTGGGAAGTTCCCGAAACTGTGGAAGGAGGGGCAGCTTTGCCTCCTCCGAAAGGCGGGACGCCCGGTGGACTCCCCCTCGGCATACCGGCCCGTCGTGTTGCTCGATGAGGTCGGTAAATTGTTCGAGGGGATAGTCGCCTCCCGGCTCGGGCGCCATTTGCGGGATGTGGGGCCGGATCTGTCGGACGCCCAATTCGGTTTCCGTCGTGGGCGTTCGACGATCGACGCGCTGGCCCTACTCAAGGGCCAGGTGAAGGAGGCAGTCGAGGCGGGGGACGGAGTGCTGGCGGTGTCATTCGACATTGCCAATGCCTTCAACTCCGTGCCCCACTCGACGATATTGGAGGCGCTCCGGTATCACGGAGTGCCCCAATATCTGCGGAGCCTCCTGGCCAGCTACTTGGAGGACCGAGAGGTCCTCCTCGTAGACAAGACGGCCACAGTGAGGCGGTACGGCGCAGAGTCCGGTGTTCCACAGGGGTCGGTGCTTGGGCCCCCGCTGTGGAACATCGGGTTCGATTGGCTGCTGCGGGGAGCCCTCCTCCCGGGCACGAGTGTCATCTGCTACGCGGATGACACTCTGCTCACTGCACGGGGGAGGAGATTCGCGGACGCGGCCTGTCTGGCCTCGGCTGGCGGATCCTTGGTTGCAGAGAGGATCCGCCGCCTGGGATTGAAGGTGGCGCTGCACAAGACCGAGGCCGTGTTCTTTCGCGGGCCTCGGCAGCGCTGCCCACCCGACGCCCACATCGTCGTGGAGGGCGTCCGTATAGAGGTCCAGCCCCGGATGAAATATCTGGGCCTGGTGCTGGACGACAGGTGGCGCTTCGGCCCGCATTTCAGCGGGCTGTCAACGCGCCTGTTGAAGGCCGCGGACGCCCTCTCGTGGCTCCTCCCGAACCTGGGGGGGCCCAAGGCGAAATGCCGGCGCCTCTATGCCGGCATCTTGCGGAGCATGGCCCTGTACGGGGCCCCCATTTGGGCGGACTCCCTCCACAGGAGGGAGAACGCGACCGCCATCCGCAAGCCCCAAAGGGCCATTGCACTGCGGGTGGCGAGGGCCTACCGGTCGGTGGGTTTTTCGGCGGCGTGCGCTCTGGCCGGCACCCCTCCTTGGGAGTTGGAGGCTTGG
Source organism: Cerastis leucographa (assembly GCA_963082945.1). NCBI lineage: Eukaryota > Metazoa > Arthropoda > Insecta > Lepidoptera > Noctuidae > Cerastis > Cerastis leucographa. The sequence goes on along the minus strand of OY720369.1, from coordinate 36,783 downwards.
GTGCTGGCCAGGGTGTATGAGTGGACGGCGCATCGCAGGGCGCTCGGGGAGCACCCCGTCGCCGAGGAGCGGGAGGCCGTGCGGCGGGAGGCGAGGGACGCCATCGTCCTCCATTGGACGGAGGACCTCGCCACCGCCACCTTTGGCCGCCGGACGTTGGACGCGCTCGGTCCGGTCCTCCGGGCCTGGCTCGAGCGGTCCCATGGTTTCCTCTCGTTCCGTCTGGTGCAGGTGTTGTCCGGGCATGGCTGCTTCGGAACGTACCTGCACCGGATCGGGAGGGAGGAAGCCCCGTCGTGCCACGACTGCGGCGCGGCGGAGGACACGGCGCAGCACACCCTCGAAGTGTGCCCAGCTTGGTCCGAGCCGCGCCGCAGTCTGATCGCGGAGATCGGACAGGACCTCTCGCTTCCCGGTGTGGTCAACGCCATGCTGGGGAGCGAGGGGGCCTGGTCAGCGGTCGCCTCCTTTTGCGAGGACGTAGTCTCGCAAAAGGAGGCGGCGGAGCGCGCGCGGGAGGAAGACCCTCTCGCAGCGCTGCTCCGCAGAAGAAGAAGAGGTCGGAGAAGACGCGGTCTTCTCCCTCTTCATGGTGGCGACGGGCGGGCGACAGGCGCGGGGGCGCCTTCGCCCGCATTGCACCCGTCACCACCTTCGTCTGTCATTCCCGGGCCCGCCCCCCCCCCCACGGGGAGGGCGTGAGGTCCGCTGTGCGGGTCATCGTCGGCGGAGGACTGGAAGTAAAGGCTGTGCCGGTTTCCCAGTCCCCCGCCACTAGGACGAAGCGGGAATGCCGCTGGGTCGTTTTAGTGGGTATACCGGGTCAGACCGGGGAGTCCCACATAGCCCGCCCATCCCCCGATGGACGGGTATGCGTAATGCATTTTTTCCCAGCGACAAAAAAAAAAAAAAAAAAAAAAAAAAAAAAAAAAAAAAAAAAAAAAGGTTAGGTTAGGTTAGGTTAGGTTTTTTTTTTTTTTTTTTTTTTTTTTTGGCAGGAGGGGAAATCCGGTCGGACTAACACCCAGGCTGTTTCACAAATCGATCCAGTCTGGGTAGTGTCAGGCTCCAACTGACTAAAACCACCTCCTGCCTTGCTCGTGTCCCCCTGACATGGTCAGAGATCTTTTTAATACATTATTAGTTTTTTACTGCTTATTTTACAATTTCTTTCTTATTTAAATAAAAGTTTACAAAAGTTTCAAAGTTTTCAAAGTTTAAACATTAAGTACGCTAAGTTACACTATGCTTATTTCTAAAATATCCTTTCTAGAAGAGAAATATCTATATTTGTAAATAGCATAGGTTCTAATTGGCTTTATTACGTTTAATTACTTTGATGGCTAGAGTTGTGCAGTATTCTATAAAAAAATTCCTTCGCTTGGTCTCTGACATTATTTTATTGATAGAATTTATATTTATTTCAGTCTCTAGCCTTCGCTCAGCTTCATATCTCTCAGTTTGATATACTGGGCATTCTGTCAATATGTGTGCGATCGACTCCGCTTTATCCGGCTCGCAGATGCACGCTGGGCTCTCCTTACATTTGAAACGGTGCAAATATTCGGAGAACCCACCGTGCCCCGTCAAGATTTGTGTCAATATGCCTGCCGGTTTTAGCTTTAGCACAATTCTGTGGGCGTCGATCGCATCGGGAAGGAAAATTTTTGTTACTGAGGCTGTTTCGCCGTTCTGATACCTCCGGTTCCATTCGTCGAGCGACCCCATACGGATCTGTCGCTTGACGAAAGAAACCGGGCAGCGGTCGTAGTCCGGCTTCTTTTTGGATCGGAGTGCAGCCTCCTTCGCGAGGTGGTCCACTCGCTCGTTGCCTTCTAGACCGGCGTGTGCCTTTACCAAAGACACATCTTTGCCCTGGGACAAAGACACATCTTTGCCCTGGGATAAAGCCAAGGCAACGTTCGCTCTCGTTTCCACGGCCAAGGCGTGGAGGGCACCCTGATTTGTGACTGTTTGTAGTGCGGCCTTTGAGTCACTATAGATACCGAAGGTTCCCTCCTTGCGCTTGAGGATTTCGCGTGTGGCTACGCATATGGCCAGAAGTTCAGCCTGGTAGACCGTGCAGTACGGAGGCAGGCTAAGTTTAGCGGACTTGATCTCGGCCTCACTGTCCCAAAAGGACAGTGCTGCTCCGACCTTGCCCTCAATCTTGCTGCCATCCGTGTACACTCTCACTGCTTGACGGTTGTGGGTCTCCACAAGCGCCTGATCTTCCAAGCACACGAACTCCATGGGCATATGTTTCGCCGGGTGCGGAGTCTCCGTAAATGCCACCACCCGTTCCACCTCCCTGCCCGCGAGTGCTGGCTGTGGCACCCCTCTTTTTGCCTCATACAGAGCGGCTGCTTCCTGTATTCGGAGGTCGAGAGGGAGTATCCCAGCCAGCACCAGGGACGCGTTCAGCGAAACGGTGCGGTAGGACTTACAGAGCTTCTGCGCGAATCCTCGTTGGACCGTGTTCAGGCTTTTCTGCACTCCGATCTTCTTCGCTGCCGGCGCCCAGGCGCTCGCTGCGTACAATATAACCGGCTCCACTGCTGCCGTGTAAATTGTGTGAATGATCTCCGGGTTAAGGCCCCAGCTCACTTTTGCTGCACGTGCCAGCTGTTTGTAAATATTAACAGCTTTTCTGCACACATTGGCGACGTGGGTGTTGAACGTGAGCTGGTGGTCGACGGTGAGCCCCAGTATTTTTATTTCCTTAGACATGCCAATGTCTACCCCGCCCATGCTCAGGAGCGGGACATCGTACCGAAGCTTCCTGGTAATCACCATTGCACATGTTTTATGCGGTGCAAACTTCAGCTTGTTACGAATGCCCCACACCCGGACATACTCGAGGGCGGCATTGGCCTGCCTCTGGACTTCCAACGCTGTGTCACCGTCGAAGATCATCACGACATCATCGGCAAACGCTTGGCAGTGGATGCCTTGCTCCTCCAGCCCCTTCAGTAGGGGATCCAGGATCAGGTTCCATAGGATCGGACCGCCAATGGACCCTTGCACACACCCCTTGTTCGTCTCTCTATGGCATTCAGCGCCCGCGTACCTCACTCGGACACTCCTACCAGTCAGGTAGCTGTCTATCAACCTTCTGATATTCACCGGGCACTTTTCCTCAGCCAGTCTGGTTCTGATGGCCGGCCACCATGCGCTATCGAAGGCTCCCTCTATGTCCAATGATACAACAGTGATCAGCTTCTTTTCATTTAGCTTTCCCTTGATATGTTGTATCATGGTGTAGAGGGAGTCTTCGGTGCTCCTCTGTGGCATGAAACCAAACTGGCGAGTACTGAGCCGCGGGATAAGGTGCCACTTCAGTCTTGCTACAAGAAGTTTTTCCAGCGTTTTACCTAAGACCGGTAGAAGGCCAATTGGTCTGTACGACTTAGGGGTGGTGTAGGAATCCTTGCCAGGTTTGCGGAGGACTACCACCGTAGCCACTTTCCAGGCCCCAGGAAAGTGTCCGTGCTCTAGGCACTTGTTGGCCAGTGCAAGGAACGTTCCTGGGTCCCGGGATATAGCCTGGGCACAGATATCGGCTGTGAGACCATCTGCCCCGGGTGCCTTCTTAGGATTGAAACTATCCACCGCGGTTTTCAGCTCTTGAAGTGTAAACGGTGGGTCATGTTGTTCATCATGCGCCCAATCGTTTACACGACTGGCCGCTTCACGTGTCCGGCGGTGGTCTTCGGTTTCACCCTCCTCTAGGTCCTCGGGGTAGAAGGTCTCGGCCAGTAGCAAAGCCGATTCCTGCGCACTCAGTGGTACTCCATCCTTCACTAACGGCAGGTCTTCCTGTCTTTTGGCGGTTCGTCCTATGACCCTATAGATCCCTTCCCACATACCTTCCCTATCCTGTCTTCCGCAGAACCCCTTCCATCCTTCTGTCTGTGCCTTCATAGCCAGCGACTCATAATTCCTTTTTGCTTGCAGGTACTCATCGATGACTTTTTGTCTTCGGACTCTTGCAGCGCATCGGATGCGGCGTCTTCGGGTGTTCACCTCCGACATCAACTCAGCGAGCTCTTTGGACCACCACGGAATGGTGAGTTGGTTATTATTACTAATTTTGACCAAAGTTTCTTCGCACGTTTCTTTAATTTTGTCTACATATTTATTTACATAATGTTCTAGATCAATGCTGTTATTAATTTTACCTATTTCTGTTGAATTTAAATTTGTATCAGCGTTTAATTGGGCCAATTTCGAATGAAATTGGCTCCAATTTGCTTTTTTCGTGTTGTATACTCTGGTCGTTCTGTTTATACTAATTCCTTTTGATTTTTTGAGGTTAATTTTGAAAACAATACCGTTATGGTCCGAGCTCGTGAGTCCTTCTTCGACACGCCAGTCCTCCACCAGGTCCAGCAGGTCCATTGAACAGGCTGTTACGTCAACGAAGCTGCTGTACAGGGTGTTACCTCTGACGGTGTCGAAGGTCGGTGTGTTGCCGACGTTGAGTACCTGCAGGCACATGTCTTCCAGGGTTCCCGACATATCTTCTCCCTTGGTATCGGTTACCAGGCTGCCCCACCAGGTGCTCTTAGCGTTGGCGTCGCCGCCGATAAGAATCCTGGTTAGGGTAGGTTAGGTTAGGTTAGGTTAGGTTAGGTTGGTGGGGGGGACCACCCCACAGTGCTTGCGTCCACGTCGCGTCCCCTGGAAACAACCCAGTTCTGACCACCGTAACGGAGTGGCAGACTGGGTTGGCCAAAGTGCACTGTGCTTTCGTTGCTCTTTTTATCCTGTTTTGTTGAGTGTGCGAACCTGCGGAGGCTATGCCAAACCCTACGCGGGACGCCTGCGGGCGGTTTTTAAAACAAAAAGGCCCTTCTCAGGGCCAACCCAAAGGCCCTTCTCAGGGCCAATCCAAAGGCCCTTCTCAGGGCCAACCCAAAGGCCCTTCTCAGGGCCAAACCGACGCTTCGGCGTCAGAGGCTAGCCGCGCGCCGTCTGCGGCTAGCTTCGGAAGAACTGACTTGTCGGATTTGTATGACTCCGACGATGATTCAATGGTTGGCGTCTCGGTTGCAGGCGACTCGCAGTCGCGAAAGCGGGCCTTCTTGCGGGATGGCACGGGTACGGTGCGTCCCGTGTGCTCTACGCGGACCACTCCCTGCTGGAGCTGGAACGAATGGCGGAGGAGGACGAGGAGGAAATTTTGGAAGTTGCCTCAAAGTCCTCAAACTTGAAGGGGACCTTCCAAAAGGCCCTCAAATGTCGGGCCGCGAGCTTGCGCGGTGTGGTCACGGAGCTGGTCCAGCGGAAGGCCACTGACGAGACACGGCAACTGCAGGCGAGGGTGGATCGCCTGCAGGTGGAAGTCAGTGAGCTTCATCGCAAGCTGGCTGAAGCCACGGCCCAGCCGCAGCAGGCCCCCGCCGAGACGACGAAGTCGTCTAAGAAGACGAGTCCTGCGGCAGGGGGCCCCTCCTCCAACTCCAACCTTGAGGACATAATCCGCAAGGTGGTAATGGAGGAGCGGGCCTTCACGCGAGCCTGCCTGGCAGGAATAGAGGACCGGCTCCTGCCGGTAAAGTGCCTCCGACCGCCGCTTGCGGCGGATAAGGGGCGCTCCGAGCCGGGGCCGTCCTCCTCATCCCAGGTCCAGGAGGACGCCCTTCTCCCCTCGACCACCCCGTCCAATGAGTGGACGGAAGTGGTCCGCAAGGGGAGGGGCAAAAAGTCGGCGTCAGCCGTCCCTGCCGTCCCCGCCACCACCGCTCCCAGCCAGTCGCAGACAACCGGCAAGGGAAAGGGGAAGGGCAAAAAGTCGGCGTCAGCCGTCCCTGCCGTCCCCGCCACCACCGCTCCCAGCCAGTCGCAGACAACCGGCAAGGGAAAGGGGAAGGGAAGAGGGAAAAGGAGGCAGCTAGTCTCCCCAAAAACCGCGGCCGTCGTGGTGACGCTCACCGCGGAGGCTGCGGAGCGAGGGGAGACTTACATGTCCATTTTGGTGCGGGCGCGTGCCAATGCCGATCCCACCCAACTGGGGATCGGCAGTGTGTCCTGCCGAAGAACCCAAGCCGGGGCTCGAATTTTCGAGTTCCCGGGGGCAGAGGGGAGCGCCCATGCGGACCTCTTCGCGGCGAAGCTGCAAGAGGTCATCGCAGATTCGGCCAAGGTGGCCCGACCGGTCAAGTCGGCGGCCATAGAGGTGACGGACCTCGATGACTCCGTCACCAAAGAGGAGGTGGTGGCGGCGGTCGCAGCGATAGGGGGCTGTGGCGTCGCAGCGGTCCAAGGCCGGGACATAAGGCCTGGCCGCGGCGGCATGGGCACTATTCGCCTCGAGTGCCCAATCGCCGCTGCCAAAGCCGTCCTTGCCAAGGGACGTCTTTTGGTCGGGTTCAGCTCGGGTGTAGTCCGGGCACTCGAGGACCAGCCTCTACGGTGTTTCCGGTGCTTCGGCATCGGACACACCCGGCCCCTGTGTCCGTCCACGGTGGACAGGTCGGACACGTGCTACCGCTGCGGCAAGGAGGGCCATAAGGCCGCCTCCTGCGAGGCCACCACGCCACACTGTGCGGTGTGTGCCGCCAGTGGCTGCTCGGCAGGCCACGTTATGAAGGGGAGGAACTGCAATCCTCCCCCTAAGCGGGGCAAAGCACAGGTGCCGTCCGGGCCTGCTGCTGTCGATAACACCGTCGCTCCTGCGGCAGCTGCGGAGGGGAATGCGATGTCCGACTGATGGATAGGGTCGAACATCGTATCCCTGAGGCGAACACCAACCACTGCAGTGCAGCCCAGGATCTGCTGATGCAGACTATGGCTCAGTGGTTGGTGGACTTGGTGGTGGTCGCCGAGCCTTACACGGTCGGGACGGCTTGGTGTTTCTTGGTTTCGCGGTCTTCCATGGACTCCCCTCCCCTCTCGCTCTGGAGAGGGGACCGGGATACGTGGCCGCCGCGTGAAGATGAAGAAGAGGTCGGAGAAGGCGTTGTCCTCTCCCTCCTCATGGTGGCGACGGGCGGGCGACAGGCGCGGGGGTGCCTCCGCCCGCATTGCACCCGTCACTACCTTCGTTGGTCATTCCCGGGCCCTTCCCCCTCCCCACGGGGAGGACATGAGGGGTCCACATGAAGGGCAATCGTCGGCAGAGGACTGGTCGTTAAGGCTGTGCCGGTTTCCCAGTCCCCCGCCACTAGGACGAAGCGGGAATGCCGCTGGGTCGTTTTAGTGGGTATACCGGTCTCAGACCGGGGAGTCCCACACTACCCTTCCATCCCCCGATGGGAGGGTGTGCGTTATGCATTTTTTCCCAGCGTCAACAAAAAAAAAAAAAAAAAAAAAGGTTAGGTTGGTGGAGGTGGTCGCAGCCCTCTTCCCGGCTAGAGCGGAGCATACCCCACCGTCGATGGCTTTGCCCACAGCCGCAGAGCCTGATGGAGATGAAAGCGCCATCAGCGTCCCAGAGGTGACACAGGCGGAGATGAGGGTGGCCGTGATGCGGCTCCGGGCCAAGAACGTGGCTCCGGGGCCCGACGGAATCCACGGCCAGGTGCTTGCCCTCGCTCTGAAGGAGCTGGAGCCCCAGCTGAGAGGACTCTTCACGGCGTGTCTTGAGCAGGGCCAGTTTCCCACTTTGTGGAAAAATGGTCGTCTGGTCCTGCTCCGGAAGGCGGGGCGCCCGGCCGACTCACCATCTGCGTACCGGCCTATAGTGTTGCTCGACGAGGTGGCTAAGCTGTTTGAGCGTGTAGTAGCAGCCCGCCTCGTCGGCCACCTGAGCGGAGAAGGGCCGGACCTAGACGAGTGTCAGTTCGGGTTTCGGTACGGGCGCTCCACGATACACGCTGTGTCGCGGGTAAGAGTCCTGGCGGAGGAAACGGTGTCTCGGGGCGGGGTGATGGTGGCGGTGTCGTTGGACATCTCCAACGCCTTTAACACCCTGCCCTGGAGCTGTATCCTGGAGGCACTGCGGTACCACCGGGTGCCACTCTACCTCCGCCAAATCGTTGGGGCTTATTTGTCGGAGAGGTGTGTCACCTACGTGGGACGTGATGGCGTCAACCAGCGCCGCATGTCGTGCGGTGTTCCGCAGGGGTCGGTGGTGGGCCCGCTCCTATGGAACATCGGGTACGACTGGGTGCTGAGAGGTGAACTCCAGCCGGGCGTGGACCTGACGTGTTACGCTGACGACACGCTGGTCACGGCCCGGGGGAGTTCATACAGGGAGGCAGCGTTGCTGGCGACGGCTGCGGTCTCACAGGTCGTGGGCCGCATTCGGCGTCTTGGCCTGGGGGTGGCCCTCAACAAGTCGGAGGCCTTGGTGTTCCATGGTCCCCGGCGGGCGCCGCCGCCGGGATCACACATAGTGGTCGGGGGGGTCCAGATCGCTGTCGAGCCTACCATGAAGTACCTAGGATTGGTGCTCGACAGCCGGTGGGACTTCGGACCCCACTTCCGGCGGCTGGCGCCCAAGTTGTTGGGCGCGGCTGGGGCGCTGTCAACGCTGCTTCCCAATCTGGGGGGCCCGAGCGCCGTCTGTAGGCGGCTCTACGTGGGGATCGTGCGATCGATGGCCCTGTACGGGGCCCCGATCTGGGCGGCTGACCTGACGGCCGGCAGCATCGCAGTCCTGCGGAAACCGCAGAGGGCGATGGCCGTCAGAGTCATCAGGGGATATCGCACGATCTCCTACGAGGCGGCTTGCGCACTGGCCGGATCCCCGCCCTGGGACCTGGAGGCGAGAGTTCTCGCGTCACTGTATCGGTGGCGCGAGGAAATGCGGGCGCGAGGCGAGCGACCGATGCAGCGACAGCTGGAGCAGCGTCGGTCGCAGCTTCACGAGGTCCTGGTGGTGGAATGGCGGGACAGGCTTTCACGCCCTACCGCCGGCCTCAACATCATCGAGGCGATCCGGCCAGTGCTCGATCTCTGGCTCGGGAGAAGGCACGGCTCCCTGTCGTTTCGGGTGGCGCAGGTGCTCTCGGGGCATGGTTGCTTCGGGAAGTACCTGTGTCGCATAAACAGGGAGCCGGACGCACGGTGCCACCACTGCGTCGACTGTCGAGAGGACACGGCCTGGCACACGCTGGCAGAGTGTGCCGCTTGGGAGGAGCCGCGCCGTGCCCTCATCTCTGGAGTAGGCAGTGACCTCTCGCTGCCGGCCGTTGTGAACTCGATGGTCGGTAGCGAGGAGTCTTGGGACGCAGTGGTTTCCTTCTGCGAAACAGTCATCTCGCAGAAGGAGGCTGCGGAAAGGGAGAGGGAAATCACGACCTCTCATCCGGTCCGCAGCAGGCGCACCGGGCGTCGGCGGAGGGCGGACAACGCCCTCTTCCAGCCCCCCTAAATGGGTCCAGGGGCGACGGACGTGGGGACGTCTGTCGCCCCCTATACATCGGACCCGAGGTGGCGGCGCGTAGTGTTCCACGCGCGCCCCTCTGAGACGTCGCGGGGGGAGTCTAACACCTCCCCCCCCTCGACCCGAGATGAGGCCCGCCGTAGCGGGCCGGCACCAGCCGGGGGTTGCGGAAGAGTCGTACGTTCCCGCGACCCCTGGCGTAGGTGAGAGATGGAACACCGGGGTGGTTTTTAGTCAGTTGGAGCCTGACAGACCCCTCCGCCCTCCCCAGGCGGAGGACATCCGTTTCCGGATTTTCCACCCCGCAACAAAAAAAAAAAAAAAAAAAAAGGTTAGGTTAGGTTAGGTTAGGTTAGGTTGGGGGACCACCCCACAGTGCTTGCGTCCACGTCGCGTCCCCTGGAAACAACCCAGTTCTGACCACCGTAACGGAGTGGCAGACTGGGTTGGCCAAAGTGCACTGTGCTTTCGTTGCTCTTTTTATCCTGTTTTGTTGAGTGTGCGAACCTGCGGAGGCTATGCCAAACCCTACGCGGGACGCCTGCGGGCGGTTTTTAAAACAAAAAGGCCCTTCTCAGGGCCAACCCAAAGGCCCTTCTCAGGGCCAATCCAAAGGCCCTTCTCAGGGCCAACCCAAAGGCCCTTCTCAGGGCCAAACCGACGCTTCGGCGTCAGAGGCTAGCCGCGCGCCGTCTGCGGCTAGCTTCGGAAGAACTGACTTGTCGGATTTGTATGACTCCGACGATGATTCAATGGTTGGCGTCTCGGTTGCAGGCGACTCGCAGTCGCGAAAGCGGGCCTTCCTGCGGGATGGGTCCGAGGGCTCCTCGGCGTCAGGGTTGACGAGTCAAGAGCTAAAAAGCTCGCTGTCAAAGGCTAAAAAGCCGACGACGGCCGCGGACACCCACGTCGTTGGGCTCGCGGACGCCCAACGTAAGTTGGATCTTGCGCAGCGGGCGCAGCTCCAGCAGGAGCTTGAGGAGCGGGTTGCCGCGAGGGAGGGGCGGGCGCACGTCACCCGGGCAAAGTCCGGGTACGGTGCGTCCCGTGTGCTCTACGCGGACCACTCCCTGCTGGAGCTAGAACGAATGGCGGAGGAGGACGAGGAGGAAATTTTGGAAGTTGCCTCAAAGTCCTCAAACTTGAAGGGGACCTTCCAAAAGGCCCTCAAATGTCGGGCCGCGAGCTTGCGCGGTGTGGTCACGGAGCTGGTCCAGCGGAAGGCCACTGATGAGACACGGCAACTGCAGGCGAGGGTGGATCGCCTGCAGGTGGAAGTCAGTGAGCTTCATCGCAAGCTGGCTGAAGCCACGGCCCAGCCGCAGCAGGCCCCCGCCGAGACGACGAAGTCGTCTAAGAAGACGAGTCCTGCGGCAGGGGGCCCCTCCTCCAACTCCAACCTTGAGGACATAATCCGCAAGGTGGTAATGGAGGAGCGGGCCTTCACGCGAGCCTGCCTGGCAGGAATAGAGGACCGGCTCCTGCCGGTAAAGTGCCTCCGACCGCCGCTTGCGGCGGATAAGGGGCGCTCCGAGCCGGGGCCGTCCTCCTCATCCCAGGTCCAGGAGGACGCCCTTCTCCCCTCGACCACCCCGTCCAATGAGTGGACGGAAGTGGTCCGCAAGGGGAGGGGCAAAAAGTCGGCGTCAGCCGTCCCTGCCGTCCCCGCCACCACCGCTCCCAGCCAGTCGCAGACAACCGGCAAGGGAAAGGGGAAGGGCAAAAAGTCGGCGTCAGCCGTCCCTGCCGTCCCCGCCACCACCGCTCCCAGCCAGTCGCAGACAACCGGCAAGGGAAAGAGGAAGGGAAGAGGGAAAAGGAGGCAGCTAGTCTCCCCAAAAACCGCGGCCGTCGTGGTGACGCTCACCGCGGAGGCTGCGGAGCGAGGGGAGACTTACATGTCCATTTTGGTGCGGGCGCGTGCCAATGCCGATCCCACCCAACTGGGGATCGGCAGTGTGTCCTGCCGAAGAACCCAAGCCGGGGCTCGAATTTTCGAGTTCCCGGGGGCAGAGGGGAGCGCCCATGCGGACCTCTTCGCGGCGAAGCTGCAAGAGGTCATCGCAGATTCGGCCAAGGTGGCCCGACCGGTCAAGTCGGCGGCCATAGAGGTGACGGACCTCGATGACTCCGTCACCAAAGAGGAGGTGGTGGCGGCGGTCGCAGCGATAGGGGGCTGTGGCGTCGCAGCGGTCCAAGGCCGGGACATAAGGCCCGGCCGCGGCGGCATGGGCACTATTCGCCTCGAGTGCCCAATCGCCGCTGCCAAAGCCGTCCTTGCCAAGGGACGTCTTTTGGTCGGGTTCAGCTCGGGTGTAGTCCGGGCACTCGAGGACCAGCCTCTACGGTGTTTCCGGTGCTTCGGCATCGGACACACCCGGCCCCTGTGTCCGTCCACGGTGGACAGGTCGGACACGTGCTACCGCTGCGGCAAGGAGGGCCATAAGGCCGCCTCCTGCGAGGCCACCACGCCACACTGTGCGGTGTGTGCCGCCAGTGGCTGCTCGGCAGGCCACGTTATGAAGGGGAGGAACTGCAATCCTCCCCCTAAGCGGGGCAAAGCACAGGTGCCGTCCGGGCCTGCTGCTGTCGATAACACCGTCGCTCCTGCGGCAGCTGCGGAGGGGAATGCGATGTCCGACTGATGGATAGGGTCGAACATCGTATCCCTGAGGCGAACACCAACCACTGCAGTGCAGCCCAGGATCTGCTGATGCAGACTATGGCTCAGTGGTTGGTGGACTTGGTGGTGGTCGCCGAGCCTTACACGGTCGGGACGGCTTGGTGTTTCTTGGTTTCGCGGTCTTCCATGGACTCCCCTCCCCTCTCGCTCTGGAGAGGGGACCGGGATACGTGGCCGCCGCGTGAAGATGAAGAAGAGGTCGGAGAAGGCGTTGTCCTCTCCCTCCTCATGGTGGCGACGGGCGGGCGACAGGCGCGGGGGTGCCTTCGCCCGCATTGCACCCGTCACTACCTTCGTTGGTCATTCCCGGGCCCTTCCCCCTCCCCACGGGGAGGGCATGAGGGGTCCACATGAAGGGCAATCGTCGGCAGAGGACTGGTCGTTAAGGCTGTGCCGGTTTCCCAGTCCCCCGCCACTAGGACGAAGCGGGAATGCCGCTGGGTCGTTTTAGTGGGTATACCGGTCTCAGACCGGGGAGTCCCACACTACCCTTCCATCCCCCGATGGGAGGGTGTGCGTTATGCATTTTTTCCCAGCGTCAACAAAAAAAAAAAAAAAAAAAAAAAAAAAGGTTAGGTTAGGTTAGGTTAGGTTAGGTTAGGTTGGGGGACCACCCCACAGTGCTTGCGTCCACGTCGCGTCCCCTGGAAACGACCCAGTTTGACCACCGTAACGGAGTGGCAGACTGGGCTCGGCCAAAGTGCACTGTGATTATCGTAGCTCATTTTGCCTTGCGAGTACGAACCTGCGGAGGCTATGCCTAAACCCACGCGGGATGCCTGCGGGCGATATTTTAAACCCAAAGGCCCTTCTCAGGGCCAACCCAAAGGCCCTTCTCAGGGCCAACCCAAAGGCCCTTCTCAGGGCCAAACCGACGCTTCGGCGTCAGAGGCTAGCCGCGCGCCGTCTGCGGCTAGCTTCGGAAGAACGGACTTGTCGGATTTGTCTGACTCCGACGATGAGTCAATGGTTGGCGTCTCGGATGCAGGCGAGTCGCAGTCGCGAAAGCGGGCCTTCCTGCGGGATGGGTCCGAGGGCTCCTCGGCGTCAGGGTCGACGAGGCTTTCAAAGTTTAAAAAGCCGACGACGGCCGCGGACACCCACGTCGTTGGGCTCGCGGACGCCCAACGTAAGTTGGATCTTGCGCAGCGGGCGCAGTTCCAGCAGGATCTTGAGGAGCGGGTTGCCGCGAGGGAGAGGCGGGCGCACGTCACCCGAGCAAAGTCCGGGTACGGTGCGTCCCGTGTGCTCTACGCGGACCACTCCCTGCTGGAGCTGGAACAAATGGCGGAGGAGGACGAGGAGGAAATTTTGGAGGTTGCCTCAAAGTCCTCAAATTTGAAGGGGACCTTCCAAAAGGCCCTCAAATGTCGGGCCGCGAGCTTGCGCGGTGTGGTCAAGGAGCTGGTCCAGCGGAAGGCCACTGACGAGACACGGCAACTGCAGGCGAGGGTGGATCGCCTGCAGGTGGAAGTCAGTGAGCTTCATCGCAAGCTGGCTGAAGCCACGGCCCGGCCGCCGCAGGCCCCCGCCGAGACGACGAAGACGTCATCGATGCCTTCGCCGTCGAAGTCTAAGAAGACGAGTCCTGCGGCAGAGGGCCCCTCCTCCAACTCCAACCTTGAGGACATAATCCGCAAGGCCTTCACGCGAGCCTGCCTGGCAGGAATAGAGGACCGGCTCCTGCCAGAAAAGCACCTCCGACCGCCGCTTGCGGCGGATAAGGGGCGCTCCGAGCCGGGGCCGTCTTCCTTACCCCAGGTCCAGGAGGACGCCCTTCTCCCCTTGACTACCTCGTCCAATGAGGGGACGGAGGTGGTCGGGAGGGGGAAGGGCAAAGCCAAAAAGTCGGCGGCTGCCACCCCAGCCGTCCCCGCTCCCAACCGCTCGCAGACGACTGGCAGAGGGGGGGGGAAGCGGGGAGGTAGAGGTAGAGCGAGGGGAAAGGGGCAGCAGGTCTCCCCAAAGGCCGCGGCCGTCGTGGTCGCCCTCACCGCGGAGGCGGCGGAGCAGGACGCCCTTCTCCCCTCGACCACCCCGTCCAATGAGTGGACGGAAGTGGTCGGGAGACGGAAGGGCAAAGCCAAAAAGTCGGCGGCTGCCGCCCCAGCCGTCCCCGCTCCCGGCCGGTCGCAGACGACCGGCAGAGGGGGGGGGAAGCGGGGAGGTAGAGGTAGAGCGAGGGGAAAGGGGCAGCTAGTCTCCCCAAAAACCGCGGCCGTCGTGGTGACCCTCACCGCGGAGGCAGCGGAGCGAGGGGAGACGTACGCGTCCATTTTGGTGCGGGCGCGTAGCAATGCCGATCCCACTCAACTGGGGATCGGCAGTGTGTCTTGCCGGCGGACCCAAGCCGGGGCTCGATTATTCGAGTTCCCGGGGGCAGAGGGGGGAGCTCGCGCGGACCTCTTTGCAGCTAAGCTGCAGGAGGTCATCGCGGACTCCGCCAAGGTGGCCCGACCGGTAAAGTTGGTGACACTCGAGGTGACGGATCTCGACGATTCCGTCACCAAGGAGGAGGTGGTGGAGGCGGTCGCAGCGTTAGGGGGCTGCGACGTCGCGGCGGTCCAGAGTCGGGACATAAGGCCCGGCCGCGGTGGCATGGGCACCGTCCGCCTTGAGTGCCCGATTCCCGCTGCCAGAGCCGTCCTGGCGAAGGGCCGGCTGACGGTCGGCTTCAGCTCGGGTGCGGTCAGGGCACTCGAGGACCAGCCGCTGAGGTGTTTCCGGTGCTTCGGCATCGGCCACACCCGGGCTCTGTGTCCGTCCGCGGTAGACAGGTCAGACACCTGCTACCGCTGTGGCATGGGGGGCCACCAAACCGCCTCCTGTGAGGTCGCCACGCCGCACTGCTCGGTCTGTGCTGCCAGTGGCTGCCAAGCGGACCACGTGATGAAGGGGAGGAACTGCAACCCTCCCCCTAAGCGTGGCAAAGTACAGGCGCCAACCGGGCCTGTTGCGGCTGCCGGTACCGCCGTTCCTGCGGCAGCTGCGGAGGGGGGTGCGATGTCCGACTGATGGATATAGTCGAACATCGCATCCTTCAGACTAACGCCAACCACTGCAGGGCAGCCCAAGATCTGCTGATGCAGACAATGGCTGAGTGGTTGGTGGACTTGGCGGTGGTCGCCGAGCCTTACTCGGTCCCTGGCCGTTGGCTGGGTGACCGGGATGGCCTGGTGGCGTTGGTGGCGCGGTCTTCCACGGACTCCCCTCCCCTCTCGCTCTTAGAGAGGGGACCGGGATACGTGGCCGCCGCGTGGGGGGGCATGGCCCTGGTCGGGGTCTATTTCTCCCCAAACCGCCCTCTCTCGGACTTTGAGGATTTCCTGGAGGTCCTCACTGCAGTCGTAGGGAGGGCGGCGCCTCGCCAGGTCGTGGTGTTGGGCGACCTGAACGCCAAGTCGGCGGCCTGGGGCAACCCGGCCGCCGGGTGCAACGTCCGGGGACGCGCCGTTGAGTTCTGGGCGGCCTCAAGCGGTATGTCCCTCCTCAACAGGGGGACGGTCCACACGTGTGTGCGGCAACAGGGTGGGTCGGTGGTGGACGTCACGTTCGCCACCCCCGCGCTGGCCGCCCGCGTCGTGAACTGGCGGGTTGAGATGGTGGAGACCTTGTCGGACCACCGATACGTGCGGTTCGACATCTCCACCCAGGGGGGGGGGATGGCCCGCGCTGGGCAATCTCCCTTCCCGCGGTGGGCACTCACCCGCCTGGACCGGGAGGCAGCCAGGGAGGCGGCTTTCCTCCAGGACTGGCTGTCGCCCCCTGTTGAGGTCCTGGACGTGGACGCCGCAGCGGTTCGGATCAGAGGGGCCCTGACCGAGGTGTGCAATTCCAGCATGCCTCGGTCTCGCCGTCCGCCTCCCCGTCGCGCCGTTTATTGGTGGACGGAGGAGCTGGAGGGGCTTCGGACCGCCTGCGTGGCGGCCAGAAGGGCCTACGCGCGCAGCCGGCGGCGCAGCGTCCTAAACCGAGTCCGGGCAGAAGAGGACCGCCTATACGCCTCCTACCGAGAGGCGACGACGGTCCTCAAGTCTGCAATGGGCGCTGCAAGAGACTCGGCGAGGGCCGAGATGCTGGAGGGTCTCGACAGGGATCCCTATGGGAGGCCATACAAGGCGGCGCGGAACCAGCTCCGCCCCTATGGTCCCCCACTGTCGGAGACCCTCGAGCCAGCACTGTTGGATGGGGTGGTCCGGTCCCTGTTTCCGCGCAGGACCGACTTCGCCCCACCAACAATGGATCCCCCGCAAGGGGCGGCCTCGCCGGAGGAGGAGGTCCCCCCGGTGACGGCGGCGGAGATCTACGCGGGGGTACTCAGCCTCCGCGCCAAGAAGACGGCCCCCGGGCCGGACGGCGTCCCCGCACGGGTGGTGGCAATAGCTGCCTCCGAGATGGAGGACAGGTTTCGGGACCTTTTCAGCGCGTGCTTTTCGGCTGGGAAGTTCCCGAAACTGTGGAAGGAGGGGCAGCTTTGCCTCCTCCGAAAGGCGGGACGCCCGGTGGACTCCCCCTCGGCATACCGGCCCGTCGTGTTGCTCGATGAGGTCGGTAAATTGTTCGAGGGGATAGTCGCCTCCCGGCTCGGGCGCCATTTGCGGGATGTGGGGCCGGATTTGTCGGACGCCCAATTCGGTTTCCGTCGTGGGCGTTCGACGATCGACGCGCTGGCCCTACTCAAGGGCCAGGTGAAGGAGGCAGTCGAGGCGGGGGACGGAGTGCTGGCGGTGTCATTCGACATTGCCAATGCCTTCAACTCCGTGCCCCACTCGACGATATTGGAGGCGCTCCGGTATCACGGAGTGCCCCAATATCTGCGGAGCCTCCTGGCCAGCTACTTGGAGGACCGAGAGGTCCTCCTCGTAGACAAGATGGCCACAGTAAGGCGGTACGGCGCAGAGTCCGGTGTTCCACAGGGGTCGGTGCTTGGGCCCCCGCTGTGGAATATCGGGTTCGATTGGCTGCTGCGGGGAGCCCTCCTCCCGGGCACGAGTGTCATCTGCTACGCGGATGACACTCTGCTCACTGCACGGGGGAGGAGATTCGCGGACGCGGCCTGTCTGGCCTCGGCTGGCGGATCCTTGGTTGCAGAGAGGATCCGCCGCCTGGGATTGAAGGTGGCGCTGCACAAGACCGAGGCCGTGTTCTTTCGCGGGCCTCGGCAGCGCTGCCCACCCGACGCCCACATCGTCGTGGAGGGCGTCCGTATAGAGGTCCAGCCCCGGATGAAATATCTGGGCCTGGTGCTGGACGACAGGTGGCGCTTCGGCCCGCATTTCAGCGGGCTGTCGACGCGCCTGTTGAAGGCCGCGGACGCCCTCTCGTGGCTCCTCCCGAACCTGGGGGGGCCCAAGGCGAAATGCCGGCGCCTCTATGCCGGCATCTTGCGGAGCATGGCCCTGTACGGGGCCCCCATTTGGGCGGACTCCCTCCACAGGAGGGAGAACGCGACCGCCATCCGCAAGCCCCAAAGGGCCATTGCACTGCGGGTGGCGAGGGCCTACCGGTCGGTGGGTTTCTCGGCGGCGTGCGCTCTGGCCGGCACCCCTCCTTGGGAGTTGGAGGCTTGGGTGCTGGCCAGGGTGTATGAGTGGACGGCGCATCGCAGGGCGCTCGGGGAGCGCCCCGTCGCCGAAGAGCGGGAGGCCGTGCGGCGGGAGGCGAGGGACGCCATCGTCCTCCATTGGACGGAGGACCTCGCCACCGCCACCTTTGGCCGCCGGACGTTGGACGCGCTCGGTCCGGTCCTCCGGGCCTGGCTCGAGCGGCCCCATGGTTTCCTCTCGTTCCGTCTGGTGCAGGTGTTGTCCGGGCATGGCTGCTTCGGAACGTACCTGCACCGGATCGGGAGGGAGGAAGCCCCGTCGTGCCACGACTGCGGCGCGGCGGAGGACACGGCGCAGCACACCCTTGAAGTGTGCCCAGCTTGGTCCGAGCCGCGCCGCAGTCTGATCGCGGAGATCGGACAGGACCTCTCGCTTCCCGGTGTGGTCAACGCCATGCTGGGGAGCGAGGGGGCCTGGTCAGCGGTTGCCTCCTTTTGCGAGGACGTAGTCTCGCAAAAGGAGGCGGCGGAGCGCGCGCGGGAGGAAGACCCTCTCGCAGCGCCGCTCCGCAGAAGAAGAAGAGGTCGGAGAAGACGCGGTCTTCTCCCTCTTCATGGTGGCGACGGGCGGGCGACAGGCGCGGGGGCGCCTTCGCCCGCATTGCACCCGTCACCACCTTCGTCTGTCATTCCCGGGCCCGCCCCCCCCCCCACGGGGAGGGCGTGAGGTCCGCTGTGCGGGTCATCGTCGGCGGAGGACTGGAAGTAAAGGCTGTGCCGGTTTCCCAGTCCCCCGCCACTAGGACGAAGCGGGAATGCCGCTGGGTCGTTTTAGTGGGTATACCGGGTCAGACCGGGGAGTCCCACATAGCCCGCCCATCCCCCGATGGACGGGTATGCGTAATGCATTTTTTCCCAGCGACAAAAAAAAAAAAAAAAAAAAAAAAAAAAAAAAAAAAAAAAAAAAAAAAGGTTAGGTTAGGTTAGGTTAGGTTTTTTTTTTTTTTTTTTTTTTTTTTTGGCAGGAGGGGAAATCCGGTCGGACTAACACCCAGGCTGTTTCACAAATCGATCCAGTCTGGGTAGTGTCAGGCTCCAACTGACTAAAACCACCTCCTGCCTTGCTCGTGTCCCCCTGACATGGTCAGAGACCTTTTTAATACATTTTTGGTTTTTACTGCTTATTTTACATTTTACTTTCATAATAAATAAAGTTTGTACAAGTTAAAGTTCCAAAGTTTTCAAAATTTTAAACAATAAATAAGTTACGTTACACTATGCCTATTTCTAAAATATCCTTTCTGGAAGAGAAATATCTATATTTGTAAATAGCATAGATTCTAATTTACTTTGTTGCGCTTTATGACTTTAGCGGCTATATTTACGCAGTATTCTATTAACAATTTTCTTCGTTTTGTTTCTAACATGAGTTTACTTATATTGTTAATATTTATTTCTGTCTCTAGCCTTCGCTCAGCTTCATATCTCTCAGTTTGATATACTGGGCATTCTGTCAATATGTGTGCGATCGACTCCGCTTTATCCGGCTCGCAGATGCACGCTGGGCTCCCCTTACATTTGAAACGGTGCAAATATTCGGAGAACCCACCGTGCCCCGTCAAGACTTGCGTCAATATGCCAGCCGGTTTTAACTTTAGGACAATTTTGTGCGCGTCGATCGCATCGGGAAAGAAAATTTTTGTTCCAGAGGCTGTTTCACCGTTCTGGTACCTCCGATTCCATTCGTCGAGCGACCCCATACGGATCTGCCGCTTGACGAATGAAACCGGGCAGCGGTCGTAGTCCGGCTTCTTTTTGGATCGGAGTGCAGCCTCCTTCGCGAGGTGGTCTACTCGCTCATTGCCTTCTAGACCAACGTGTGCCTTTACCCAGAACAAAGACACATCTTTGCCCTGGGATAAAGCCACGGCAACGTTCGCTCTCGTCTCCACGGCCAAGGCGTGGAGGGCACCCTGATTTGTGACTGTTTGTAGTGCGGCCTTTGAGTCACTATAGATACCGAAGGTTCCCTCCTTGCGCTTGAGGATTTCGCGCGTGGCTACGCATATGGCCAGAAGTTCAGCCTGGTAGACCGTGCAGTACGGAGGCAGGCTAAGTTTGGCGGACTTGGTCTCGGCCTCACCGTCCCAAAATGACAGTGCTGCTCCGACCTTGCCCTCAATCTTGCTGCCGTCCGTGAACACTCTGACTGCTTGACGGTTGTGGGTCTCCACAAGCGCCTGATCTTCCAAGCACACGAACTCCATGGGAATATGTTTCGCCGGGTGCGGAGTCTCCGTAAATGCCACCACCCGTTCCACCTCCCTGCCCGCGAGTGCTGGCTGTGGCACCCCTCTTTTTGCCTCATACAGAGCGGCTGCTTCCTGTATTCGAAGGTCGAGAGGGAGTATCCCAGCCAGCACCAGGGACGCGTTCAGCGAAACGGTGCGGTATGACTTGCAGAGCTTCTGCGCGAATCCTCGTTGGACCGTGTTCAGGCTTTTCTGTACTCCGATCTTCTTCGCTGCCGGCGCCCAGGCGCTCGCCGCGTACAATATAACCGGCTCCACTGCTGCCGTGTAAATTGTGTGAATGATCTCCGGGTTAAGGCCCCAGCTCACTTTTGCTGCACGTGCCAGCTGTTTGTAAATATTAACAGCTTTTCTGCACACATTGGCGACGTGGGTGTTGAACGTGAGCTGGTGGTCGACGGTGAGCCCCAGTATTTTTATTTCCTTAGACATGCCAATGTCTACCCCGCCCATGCTCAGGAGCGGGACATCGTACCGAAGCTTCCTGGTAATCACCATTGCACATGTTTTATGCGGTGCAAACTTCAGCTTGTTACGAATGCCCCACACCCGGACATACTCGAGGGCGGCATTGGCCTGCCTCTGGACTTCCAACGCTGTGTCACCGTCGAAGATCATCACGACATCATCGGCGAACGCTTGGCAGTGGACGCCTTGCTCTTCCAGCCCCTTCAGCAGGGGATCCAGGATCAGGTTCCATAGGATCGGACCGCCAATGGACCCTTGCACGCACCCCTTGTTCGTCTCTCTATGGCATTCGGCGCCCGCGTACCTCACTCGGACACTCCTACCAGTCAGGTAGCTGTCTATCAACCTTCTGATATTCACCGGGCACTTTTCCTCAGCCAGTCTGGTTCTGATGGCCGGCCACCATGCGCTATCGAAGGCTCCCTCTATGTCCAATGATACAACAGTGATCAGCTTCTTTTCATTTAGCTTTCCCTTGATATGTTGTATCATGGTGTAGAGGGAGTCTTCGGTGCTCCTCTGTGGCATGAAACCAAACTGGCGAGTACTGAGCCTCGGGATAAGGTGCCACTTCAGTCTTGCTACAAGAAGTTTTTCCAGCGTTTTTCCTAGGACTGGTAGAAGGCCAATCGGTCTGTACGACTTAGGGGTGGTGTAGGAATCCTTGCCGGGTTTGCGGAGGACCACCACCGTAGCCACTTTCCAGGCCCCAGGAAAGTGTCCGTGCTCTAGGCACTTATTGGCCAGTGCAAGGAACGTTCCTGGGTCCCGGGATATAGCCTGGGCACAGATATCGGCTGTGAGACCGTCTGCGCCGGGTGCCTTCCTAGGATTGAAACTATCCACCGCGGTTTTCAGCTCTTGAAGTGTAAACGGTGGGTCATGTTGTTCATCATGCGCCCAATCGTTTACACGACTGGCCGCTTCACGTGTCCGACGGTGGTCTTCGGTTTCACCCTCCTCTAGGTCCTCGGGGTAGAAGGTCTCGGCCAGTAGCAAAGCCGATTCCTGCGCACTCAGTGGTACTCCATCCTTCACTAACGGCAGGTCTTCCTGTCTTTTGGCGGTTCGTCCTATGACCCTATAGATCCCTTCCCACATACCTTCCCTATCCTGTCTTCCGCAGAACCCCTTCCATCCTTCTGTCTGTGCCTTCATAGCCAGCGACTCATAATTCCTTTTTGCTTGCAGGTACTCATCGATGACTTTTTGTCTTCGGACTCTTGCAGCGCATCGGATGCGGCGTCTTCGGGTGTTGACCTCCGACATCAACTTAGCGAGCTCTTTGGACCACCACGGTATGGTAAGTTGGTTTTTATTACTAATTTTGGCTAAAGTTTCCTCACACGTTTCTGTAATTTTGACTATATATTTATTAACATAATGATCTAGGTCAGTTTTGTTATTAATTTTACTTATTTCTATTGAATTTAAATTTGCATCAGCATTTAATTGGGCCAATTTCGAACGAAATTGGCTCCAATTTGCTTTTTTTGTATTATATACTCTAGTGGTTCTATTTATATTAATTCCTTTAGCTTTTTTGAGATTAATTTTGAAAACAATACCGTTATGGTCCGAGCTCGTGAGTCCTTCTTCGACACGCCAGTCCTCCACCAGGTCCAGCAGGTCCGTTGAACAGGCTGTTACGTCAACGAAGCTGCTGTACAGGGTGTTACCTCTGACGGTGTCGAAGGTCGGTGTGTTGCCGACGTTGAGTACCTGCAGGCACATATCTTCCAGGGTTCCCGACATATCTTCGCCCTTAGTATCGGTTACCAGGCTGCCCCACCAGGTGCTCTTAGCGTTGGCGTCGCCGCCGATAAGAATCCTCGTGGGGCCTATTTCCTCACGAATCTGCATGAGTTGCTCCAGGTATGGCTGTATGGGCTGGTCTGGTTCAAAGTAGAAGGAGACCACTGCGATTTCCCAGGCGCTGGTACGGATCCTCACCACGACGATGTTATTGGTGGTGAGTTTCGGACACTGTGTCACGTCCAAGTCGTGATCATAGACAACTATTGCTGCCTTCACAGTTCCACTTCCTTGTTCAGCGCACTGGTAGACTCTCGCTCCTCGGTAGTCTCGCATCCTCTTAACCCCACCCACATACGGCTCCTGGAGCAATGCGAAAGCAACCCTCCGCTCACTAGCCACAAGCATGAGTTCCTGGGTTGCAAGGTTCTTCCTCTGCAGATTCGCTTGGATTACCTGGTAATTCTGACTGGTACTCTGGTGCGTTCGAGAAACCCTGGATGAGTCACTCCCTGTTTCCGCCGGCTTGCCCTTAGCAATACGCCACCGACAGTCGCGCCAATGCGTCCCACTTCACGCGGACTGGGCACTCGCTGTCGAAGGCGTTGTGCTCGGTCTTCCCCAGCTTTGCGGAAACACAGTTCCTGCACTTTGGTGCTTCTGCAGCCAGCCGCGAGGGGCAGTCGACCCTCAGATGGGGATCGCCACAGTGTGTGCAGAGGTCAGCGGGTTCCGTGCACAGTTTACGGCCATGGCCGAAGCGCAAGCAGCGAGTGCACTGAATCAGTGGTGACTGGTCCAGTACACGCACCCGCTGCAAGTCTATGTGCACCCGCCCAGCATAAGTTAGCCTCTGCCACACACAAGGAGACACCTGCAGGATGACGTGGCACATGTGGGGGTTCCTCGTCCTGCGACGGTACTTCACCCCCAACCTAAGGTCATCCGCAGGTACGTCCCCTATCAGATGGCTGTTCTGACGCTTTAGTGCGTCGATGACCTCCTCATCCGAGTGGCACGAGAGGACGTCCTTGGCGATGATGAGAGGATCCTTGTTCTTCACCTCTTCAACATTTAGGTTTCCGGCCTTCTTAATCCTCTCTGCCACCCGAGTAAGTTCCTCCCTGGTCCTGAAGCCGACCACCACCTTCTGGTCCCTCGCCTTTCGCAGCCTCTCAACTCTGGTTCCCTCGTTCCTGGCATCGACCGCCGTCCTGAGCTTCTCAAGAACCTCTTCCCCGGTGTCCTGGTCATTAACTGATGACACGACCATCGAGTGAAGAGGCTCCTGGACTTGCTGCTTCGGGACGGCGGCCATTTCCGCGAACGAAGGGCCTTGGCCCGCGACAAAGCGAGGTGCCTGCTGTAAGTGCTCCGACAGAGCCCGCGTATGCAGCTGGCATTCCTCCAGCGCATTTTTATGCTGCTGGAGGTTCTCCATAAGCTGCTTCATGAGCTCTGTCGGGGCACCCGAGGCCGGCGTCAGGTCCTGAGGGACCTCCTCAGTTTCGACTGCCTCTCCGGAGCTCTTCCTCCTCTCAATCTCTCCCTCCTTGACGAGCTGGTACAGTCTTTCGACTGCTTTCGTGAGTTTTTCTTTTATCTCCCGTTTAAGGTTCCGAGAGCAGTCGAGCTGTAATTTTGCACTGGAGAGACACGCCTTTGCCTCCGTGGTTCTATTAAGGTACTTCACGGGTGGCTCTTCTCGAGGCGAGCTCTCCTGGGCTCTCACAGGCTGCGCTTTTGGCAGCTTTGCCTGCTGTGAGCTCGTATTTTTTGAGTTGATTTTGGGGGGAGTGGACACGAGTGTCTTCTTAGGGGGAGTGGTAGCGGGTGTGGTTTTTTGGGGTGATGGGGTTTTACGGGGTTGTCCCGATTTGTGTTTCTCCGCTTCCCACTCGCCAATACTGCGCCGCACTGAAGGGCCCGCCTGTACTGGGCATGCCCCCTCCCCTTCCAATCTCTCCTCCACAGCCTTCGTCACGGGAGTCCTGAATCCAAACATCTCTGAGAGATACTGAGACTGAGTACGACACTATTTATGGGAGGACACGTTAATTTACGTTAAAGAGTACTGGATCCCTGTAAAGGGGGGATTCAGACCATAAAAGATAATAATAATAAAGTAAAAAATGATAAGTCCCGAATTGGGGCTTTGTCTTGATACAATAAAATGCTACAGCACGACAAAATACCTATTAAGTGCTGCAGGACCAAATAACAAAACAAAAAGTTTTGGTCAAAAAACCGTCAAAAGTCTAATTCTTAATCCTAAAACTTAATCACTAAACTAATCTATGTACTTAACTAAGTCCACGGTTGATCTTCGCTGCTCCGGCGCCGTCCGAATGCTTCCAGGGGGTGCCGATTTCAAGCGGTGGTGTTGCTTGACAGTGAGCCAATATTGGGTTGTAGGGCTGATGTTTTCCCCCTGGGAAGGTAAAATTTTGATCCTGAGGAGCTGGTGGTCGTCTTTGAGCGTTATTTATATATTTCCCACTGTCACTTAGTCGAGATGACTCTCAAGATGATATTGACGATTTAAAAAATTTTCCGATCCCTTCTTGTATACCTTCCTATATACTACAGGGTGGGTGGGCGGGAATTTTTTATTTGAGCCAGACGCGCGATCGAGGTGTCCAGAGACGCGGCTTCGCGCGGGCTAGCTGAACAAGAAATAAAACAAACTGTGTGCCAAAGAAATTTTTGAAGTTTTGGTCAAAAAAACCAGTTTTCGACGCAAAATTTTTGGTTTTCTTCCCCCAACCAGGACTCCGGGACACGGAACGCGGACCAGAGCACAGGAATGGTGGGTTAGAACTATTGCGACTATGACTATTGCAAAAAATTTTAGGAAAATCACTAAAATCTGAAGTTTTATGGAAAAATTTCGAGAATTTTGTACATGGAAGGTTCTAGAAAACGCTTTCAAAGTGATGCGATCAGGTCAAAAAACACAGGCGCTCGCGCACAATCGTCACAGAAGGCTAGGTATTGCAAAATTTTTGGGAAAAAGCCCAAAATTTTGATGTATTTATGGGAAACTTTCGACTATTTTTGTCAATAAAAGTTCCAGAAAAACGCTTTCAAGGTGATGCGATCAGGTCAAGTACACAGGCGCACGCGTACAGAGTCACAAAAACTGAAAATCGCGCACAAAATCGACCGCACTAGCGTAGCAACCAACGTAGACTCGGTTAGGTTAGGTTAGGTTAGGTTAGGTTAGGTTAGGTTAGGTTTTTTTTTTTTTTTTTTTTTTTTTTTTTTTTTTTTTTTTTCGGCAGGAGTGGGAAATCCCCACGGACACTTCGACTATCTCATGACTTTTGAGACAGTCGAAGTAGTGCCGGACTTGAACCGGCTAAAACCACACTCCTGCCCCGCCAGTGTCCCTCTGACATGATCAGAGACCTTTTATGCGGATTTCTTTAACTTGTTTAGCATTCGTTTATTAGGAGGCCGAAGAGACCATGTTCTATTTGTTGAATTTTTTACAATGTGTCGATAATACTATTTATTGCTCCTGGAATTTTAGCTATTTATATTTTACTATTTATGTTTGTTAATTTTAATTTACTGGTTTAATTATTTACAATTGTTTTATTGTGTTATGACTTTGAGTTTACGATTTGACTCCTATTTGTTTTATTACTCTAAAATAATTATTATACGGTTGGACAAATATATTTTTATGCGAGTGACCCTAATATTGATGCCCGTTAGTTGTTTTTATTGTGACCTCGTTTTGAGCTGTGTGCTGTTGATTTTATTTTATGAAACATGATTATATTATGCTCAGAATATAACTGTTTATCAAGAGTAGCAGAAAGTTTGACACAACTTGACGATTCCACTAGAGTTGACTTACGGTCCAGTTTAATTTCAGCCACTTTCTCATGAAAGTGACTCCAATTAACGTTCTCCATTAAGCCAACCCTAGTGGTTCGCTCAATGCGTCTGCAATGTGGTTGTGTCGAACTGGTCGTCTCTGGGTATGCGGAAGTGGGCGCACCGACAACTTTAGCAATACGCTATTGTTGCTCTTGCGAATGCGTCCCACTTCCTACGTACCGGACATTCCGTGCTAAACGCATTATGTTGGTGCTCCCCCAGCTTGGCTCTGGTGCAGTTTATGCACGCCGCTGCTTCGCCAATCTGTTTGACTGGGCAGTCCGACCTGAGATGAGGACCGCCGCAGTGGCTGCACAGATCGGTGGGCTCGGTACACAGGCGTTTGCCGTGTCCGTATGCCAAACAACGGGTGCACTGCACCAGAGGCGTCTGGTCTTCGACGCGCACTCTCTGCAGGTCAATACGAAGCTTGCCTACTTCGAGTGCACGTCTCCAGATTACTGGGGTGACACTCAGCACAACACTATTTACGTGAGGGTTTCGCGACTTTTTCCGGAACTTTATAGAAACTTTCTGTTCCTCGTCCCCGAGGCCGTGAAATATCTCCCGGTTCTGGTTCCTAAGGGCTCTCAGCACTTCGTCGTCGCTGTGTACTAACAGCACGTCCCTAAGAACCAGGAGCGGGTCCCGATTCTTCACTGCCTCGACGACGAGGTTCTCTCCGGCCGATTCAAGTCTTTGTTTTAGCTTCTCCCTCTCCTCCTCTGTTGCGCACCCCATAACAACCTTCTGATCTTTCGCCTTTCGCACTCTTTCAACGCGCACCCAGCCCTCCTTCGCGTCCACTGCTTTCCTTACTCTCTCGAGTATTTCGCCCCCCGTATCCATTTCGTTTGTCGAGGAGACAATCACGGAGTGTAGCGTCGCACGCTCTAGGGTTTGCGCCCTGGTTTGGCCTTTGGCGACGGCTGCTACACTCGCGTAGGTTGTCTCCCCGTCACGATACTTGCCGGCCAGACTGTCTCGGAGTTTTTCGAGTTTCTGGGAGTTGTCCCTTAACTCCGAGATGTGCTCCTTCATGGTGTTCAGGAGCTCAGTCTGGCCGGCAAGAACCTCGACGGGAATGGTACGGGGACCGCAGTCAGCAGTGGGCGCGAGTACCGGTACGGCTACGGGTGCGGGTGCGGCGGGGGCCTTATCTCGCTCAGACTCCTTGACCAACTCATAAAGCCTGTTTATGGCTTCGAGCACCGCAGTCTTTATCTCGGCCTTGAGGTTTCGAGAGTTGCCCAAATTAAGCTTAGCTTTATTTAGGCAAGCTCTCGCCTCCGCAATGCGACTGGGTTGCCCGGCCTCAGACTTCAGGTTAGGTTAGGTTAGGTTAGGTTAGGTTAGGTTAGGTTAGGTTAGGTTAGGTTAGGTTAGGTTAGGTTAGGTTAGGTTAGGTTAGGTTAGGTTAGGTTAGGTTAGGTTAGGTTAGGTTAGGTTTTTTTTTTTTTTTTTTTTTTTTTTTTTTTTTTTTTATGGGCAGGAGTGGGAAATCCCCACGGACACCTCGACTATCTCACGACTTGTGAGACAGTCGAGGTAGTGCCGGACTCGAACCGGCTAAAAACCACTCCTGCCTACTCAGTGTCCCTCTGACATGGGGATCAGAGCCCTTTTTACGGATTTTTGATTTCTTAACGCTTCGTGAGGCCGGAGAGCCCACTTTCATTGCGATTTCATTTACTTTGTTTGTTTTGCTTCTGTTTCACACGCTGTATTTTCCTATTATTATTGTATTTACTATTTATTGTTGTTTCATATTTACGCCTTATCACTATTCATAATTTCCTATATATTTCCATTACAATTTAGTTCTATCTATTATATTTAATATTATGTACGAATGCACTCATGTTTTATTTTACTACACGTTCTTACTGTATACACGAATCAGGCTAGATATTGTTATTCCGTTTAACACTTTTCTATATTTATTTTATTTGTTTCACATTTTATGATTATTTGTTTGATTTTGTTATTGTTTCTTATGCATTTTATGATATCAAAGCTATATATTCAATATATATTTAAATATCATTATGTGTACTATTTTGAATTTTATATTTCGGAATATCATATCGGCCAACACAACATAACGTGATCCGCCCACTAGGGTCGGCACCAGTTCCAGAATAACTCGCGACAGTTTCTCATGAAACATACTTGAGTTACAATTTTGGATTTTGCCAACCCTAGTGGTCTGCTCAACGCACCTAGCCTTTGCCGAAATGGTTTTGTTTCTGTGCGTGGAAGTGGTCGCATCGCCAACTTTAGCAATATGCTATCGAAGCTCTTGCGAATGCGTCCCACTTCCTACGCACAGGGCATTCGTTACTGAATGCGTTGTGCTCGGTGGCCCCTAGTTTTGCTCTGGTGCAGTTCACGCAAGCCGCTGCTTTGCCGATCTGTATATCCGAGCAGTCCGCCCTGAGGTGAGACCCCCCGCAGTGGCTACACAGATCGGCTGGCTCCGTGCATAGGCGCTTGCCATGCCCGAAAGCCAAACAGCGGGTGCACTGCACCAGAGGCGTCTGGTCCTCGACGCGAACTCTTTGGAGGTCGATGCGGAGTTTTCCTACCTCAATCGACCTCCTCCAGACCGTAGGGGACACACCAAGCACAACGTGATTCACGTGCGGATTGCGTGTTTTTCTCCTGTACTTTACAACAATCCTGTGTTCCTCATCGTCGAGCCCGTGAAATATCTCCCGGTTCTGATTCTTAAGGGCTCTCTTCAATTCCTCATCACTGTGAATCAATAAGACGTCCCTAAGGATCAGAAGCGGGTCCCGATTTTTCACGTCCTCGACGACGAGGTTCTCTCCGGCGGCTTCCAGTCTTGTTTTCAGTTTGCGTCTCTCCTCCTGTGTTGCGCACCCCATGATGATTCTTTGGTCCTTGGCCTTCCTGACCCGCTCAACGCGCACCCAGCCCTCCTTCGCATCCACTGCTTTTCGCACTCTTTCGAGGACTTCATCCCCCGTGTCCATCTCCTGGGTTGAGGAAACCACCACGGAGTGCAGCGTCGTTCGCTCCAGGGCTTGTGCCCCGGTGTGGCTTTTACTGACGGCCGCTACACTTGCGTAGGTGTTCTCCCCAACACTTTCCCTGCTAGCCAGACTGTCCCGCAGTTTGACTAACTCTTCAGAGTTTTCCTTTAATAAGGTTATGTGCTCCTTCATAGTCTCTACGAGCTCAGTCTGGCTAGCGAGAATCTCAGGGTTGGACTGGGGACGACAGTCAGCAGTGGGCACGGGTGCTGGTACGGCTTCCGGTGCGGCAGGGGCTTTGTCGCGCTCTGACTCCTTAACAAGCTCAAAAAGCCTGTTTATTGCCTCGAGTACCGCAGTTTTAATCTCGGCTTTTAGGTTGCGAGAGTTGCCTAAATTCAGCTTAGCCTTATTCAGGCAAGCTCTCGCCTCCGCAATGCGACTGCAGTGCCCGGTCTCAGGCTTTTTGAGCGGAATTGAGGAGTCAACAGGAGCTTGGCACGTCCCCGGGGTAGCAGGGCCCTTCTGAGACGCGGAAAGAGTGTCTTCTCCGAAGGAGATTCTCCTCCGCGCGTCAATGGGCGAAGGCACCGCTCCCTCCGGCGATCGCGGCGAGCTCCTGGAGGCCATCGTCCTCAAAGTTGCAGATGGGGTGCGAAACATGAGCATCATTAGAGACGGATACTATAAAACGGACCCCTGTAAAAAGGGGGTTCGTCCAAGAATACCCGCTCGGGAGGAGAGACGTCTGGGACACTGGATATTTCTGTGTCCCTGTAAAGGGGGGTACACAGAACGTATAATAATCACAAAATAATTTAAAATTTTAAAAAATAATAAATAATCAATGGTACTTCTGTGACCCTGTAAAGAGGGGAGCACAGTAAGTAGTCAAATTACAATAAAAGATTAAAATAAATACAAAAATAAATTAAATTACAATAAAAGCTAAAACATCACCACTGACAATGATGGTCAATTTCAAATTTTATTAATTTGTCACAATAAGTCAAAAATTTTTAAACTAAAAAGCGCCAATTTCCCTTCAAACACTTTCTAGAGTTCCAAAAACAGCTTGAAGAGCAAAAATAGAAAATTTAAATTTTGCGTAAAATCCCACTCCGGCCTTCCTATACACAATAGGGCGGGTGGGTGGGCAAAATTTTATTTGAGCTAGACCCGCGAGTGAGGTGTCCAGAGACGCGGCTTCGCGCGGGCTAGCTAACTACGAAATAGAAAGGGGTGAGTGCCGAACAAAAATTTTGGGTTTTGCTCAAAAAACCGGTTTTTGAGTCAAAAAATTTTGGTTTTCAACCCCCAACCTTGAGTCCGGGACACGAAACGGGCACCGGAACGCAGGGATGGTAGGTGAGTACTATTGCAACTATATTCTAAAGTAATATTTGTAGAAAAATTTGGAAGAACACTAAATTTGGAAGATTTTGTTTGAAATATTAAAAATTTTCTAAGTGTCGTAAGGGAAGATTTTTGAAAACGCTTCTAGGGTGGTAAAATATTGTCAAAACGTAGGCGGAGGCCCACTAAAGTCTAAAAATGCTGAAAACAGCGTCAAAAACGCACCCTTAATGGCGAAGATATCAACGTTTTAGTGTTTAGCGTGATCCCTTAGGTGGATTTTGGTAGTAGCAGAATCTATAAGAAAAACAATAATTTTGAAAATTTTTCAAGTTCTATTTGAGCTAGACCCGCGAGTGAGGTGTCCAGAGACGCGGCTTCGCGCGGGCTAGCTAACTACGAAATAGAAAGGGGTGAGTGCCGAACAAAAATTTTGGGTTTTGCTCAAAAAACCGGTTTTTGAGTCAAAAAATTTTGGTTTTCAACCCCCAACCTTGAGTCCGGGACACGAAACGGGCACCGGAACGCAGGGATGGTAGGTGAGTACTATTGCAACTATATTCTAAAGTAATATTTGTAGAAAAATTTGGAAGAACACTAAATTTGGAAGATTTTGTTTGAAATATTAAAAATTTTCTAAGTGTCGTAAGGGAAGATTTTTGAAAACGCTTCTAGGGTGGTAAAATATTGTCAAAACGTAGGCGGAGGCCCACTAAAGTCTAAAAATGCTGAAAACAGCGTCAAAAACGCACCCTTAATGGCGAAGATATCAACGTTTTAGTGTTTAGCGTGATCCCTTAGGTGGATTTTGGTAGTAGCAGAATCTATAAGAAAAACAATAATTTTGAAAATTTTGCAAGTTCTATTTGAGCTAGACCCGCGAGTGAGGTGTCCAGAGACGCGGCTTCGCGCGGGCTAGCTAACTACGAAATAGAAAGGGGTGAGTGCCGAACAAAAATTTTGGGTTTTGCTCAAAAAACCGGTTTTTGAGTCAAAAAATTTTGGTTTTCAACCCCCAACCTTGAGTCCGGGACACGAAACGGGCACCGGAACGCAGGGATGGTAGGTGAGTACTATTGCAACTATATTCTAAAGTAATATTTGTAGAAAAATTTGGAAGAACACTAAATTTGGAAGATTTTGTTTGAAATATTAAAAATTTTCTAAGTGTCGTAAGGGAAGATTTTTGAAAACGCTTCTAGGGTGGTAAAATATTGTCAAAACGTAGGCGGAGGCCCACTAAAGTCTAAAAATGCTGAAAACAGCGTCAAAAACGCACCCTTAATGGCGAAGATATCAACGTTTTAGTGTTTAGCGTGATCCCTTAGGTGGATTTTGGTAGTAGCAGAATCTATAAGAAAAACAATAATTTTGAAAATTTTGCAAGTTCTATTTGAGCTAGACCCGCGAGTGAGGTGTCCAGAGACGCGGCTTCGCGCGGGCTAGCTAACTACGAAATAGAAAGGGGTGAGTGCCGAACAAAAATTTTGGGTTTTGCTCAAAAAACCGGTTTTTGAGTCAAAAAATTTTGGTTTTCAACCCCCAACCTTGAGTCCGGGACACGAAACGGGCACCGGAACGCAGGGATGGTAGGTGAGTACTATTGCAACTATATTCTAAAGTAATATTTGTAGAAAAATTTGGAAGAACACTAAATTTGGAAGATTTTGTTTGAAATATTAAAAATTTTCTAAGTGTCGTAAGGGAAGATTTTTGAAAACGCTTCTAGGGTGGTAAAATATTGTCAAAACGTAGGCGGAGGCCCACTAAAGTCTAAAAATGCTGAAAACAGCGTCAAAAACGCACCCTTAATGGCGAAGATATCGGGTTAGGTTAGGTTAGGTTAGGTTAGGTTAGGTTAGGTTAGGTTTCCACAGGGGTCGGTTCTGGGCCCTCCCTTGTGGAACATCGGTTACGACTGGGTTTTGCGGTGCGAGTTTCCACCGGGAGTAAACCTGACGTGTTATGCGGACGACACGCTGGTCATTGCCCGGGGGAGCTCGTACAGGGAAGCAGCGTTGCTGGCTACGGCTGCGGTCTCACAGGTGGTGAGCCGCATCCGGCGCCTGGGCCTGGAGGTGGCCCTCAACAAGTCGGAGGCCATTGCGTTTCATGGCCCCCGACGGGCGCCGCCGCTGGGATCACACATAGTGGTCGGGGGGGCCCGAATCGCTGTCGAGTCCACCATGAAGTACCTGGGATTGGTGCTCGACAGCCGTTGGGACTTCGGACCCCACTTTCAGCGGCTGGTGCCCAAGTTGATGGGCGCGGCGGGCGCGCTGTCAACGCTGCTTCCCAATTTGGGGGGCCCGAGCTCCGCCTGTAGGCGGTTGTACGTGGGGATCGTGCGATCCATGGCCCTTTACGGGGCCCCAGTATGGGCGACGGACCTGACGGCCCGCACTATCGCAGTTCTGCGCAAACCGCAGAGAGCGATGGCCGTCAGGGTCATACGGGGATATCGCACGATCTCCTACGAGGCGGCTTGTGTACTGGCCGGATCCCCGCCGTGGGACCTGGAGGCGAAAACCCTCGCGACGCTACATCAGTGGCGCGAGGACGCCAAGGATCGGGGCGAAAGGCTGGTGCAGCGACAGATCACGCTGCGCCGGTCTCAGCTCCGACAGGTCATGGTGGCGGAATGGCGGAGGAGGCTTGACCATCCCTCCGCCGGCCTCGACACAATCGAGGCGATCCGGCCAGTACTCGACGACTGGCTCGGGAGGAAGCACGGCTCCCTGACGTTTCGGGCGACGCAGGTGCTCTCGGGGCACGGTTGCTTCGGGAAGTACCTGTGTCGCATAAGCAGGGAGCCGGACGCTCGGTGCCATCACTGCGTCCAGTGTTTGGAGGATACGGCGCGGCATACGCTGGCAGAATGTCCCGCGTGGGACGAGCCGCGCCGTGCCCTCGTGACAGAGATAGGTGGAGACCTGTCGCTGCCGACCGTTGCTCACGCGATGGTCGACAGCACAGAGTCCTGGGACGCGGTGGTGTCCTTCTGCGAAACCGTCATGTCGCAGAAGGAAGCTGCGGAGAGGGAGAGGGAAATCTCGAGTTCCTTCCCATCCCGCAGCAGACGCACCGGGCGTCGGCAGAGGGCGGATAACGCCCTCTTCCGGCCCCCCTAAACAGGTCCAGGGGCGACGGATTCGGGGACATCCGTCGCCCCCCATATCACTGGACCCGAGACCGTGGCGCGTAGTGTTCCACGCGCGCCTCTCACAGACGTAACGGGGGGAGCACACCTCACTCCCCCCAGGGACGAGGCCCGCACTGGTCGAGCGGGCCGGCACTAGTCCGGGGCAGCGGAAGTCACATTCGTTCCCGCTGCCCCCCGACGCAAGTGTGCGAGGGAACACCGGTGTGGTTTTAGTCAGTACGAGTCTGACAGACCCCTCCGCCCTCCCCAGGGCGGGGGACATCCATCGAGGATTTCCACATCGTCAACAAAAAAAAAAAAAAAAAAGGTTAGGTTAGGTTAGGTTAGGTTAGGTTAGGTTAGGTTAGGTTAGGTTAGGTTAGGTTAGGTTAGGTTAGGTTAGGTTAGGTTAGGTTAGGTTAGGTTAGGTTAGGTTAGGTTAGGTTAGGTTAGGTTAGGTTAGGTTAGGTTAGGTTAGGTTAGGTTAGGTTAGGTTAGGTTAGGTTAGGTTAGGTTAGGTTAGGTTAGGTTAGGTTAGGTTAGGTTAGGTTAGGTTAGGTTAGGTTAGGTTAGGTTAGGTTAGGTTAGGTTAGGTTAGGTTAGGTTAGGTTAGGTTAGGTTAGGTTAGGTTAGGTTAGGTTAGGTTAGGTTAGGTTAGGTTAGGTTAGGTTAGGTTAGGTTAGGTTAGGTTAGGTTAGGTTAGGTTAGGTTAGGTTAGGTTAGGTTAGGTTAGGTTAGGTTAGGTTAGGTTAGGTTAGGTTAGGTTAGGTTAGGTTAGGTTAGGTTAGGTTAGGTTAGGTTAGGTTAGGTTAGGTTAGGTTAGGTTAGGTTAGGTTAGGTTAGGTTAGGTTAGGTTAGGTTAGGTTAGGTTAGGTTAGGTTAGGTTAGGTTAGGTTAGGTTAGGTTAGGTTAGGTTAGGTTAGGTTAGGTTAGGTTAGGTTAGGTTAGGTTAGGTTAGGTTAGGTTAGGTTAGGTTAGGTTAGGTTAGGTTAGGTTAGGTTAGGTTAGGTTAGGTTAGGTTAGGTTAGGTTAGGTTAGGTTAGGTTAGGTTAGGTTAGGTTAGGTTAGGTTAGGTTAGGTTAGGTTAGGTTAGGTTAGGTTAGGTTAGGTTAGGTTAGGTTAGGTTAGGTTAGGTTAGGTTAGGTTAGGTTAGGTTAGGTTAGGTTAGGTTAGGTTAGGTTAGGTTAGGTTAGGTTAGGTTAGGTTAGGTTAGGTTAGGTTAGGTTAGGTTAGGTTAGGTTAGGTTAGGTTAGGTTAGGTTAGGTTAGGTTAGGTTAGGTTAGGTTAGGTTAGGTTAGGTTAGGTTAGGTTAGGTTAGGTTAGGTTAGGTTAGGTTAGGTTAGGTTAGGTTAGGTTAGGTTAGGTTAGGTTAGGTTAGGTTAGGTTAGGTTAGGTTAGGTTAGGTTAGGTTAGGTTAGGTTAGGTTAGGTTAGGTTAGGTTAGGTTAGGTTAGGTTAGGTTAGGTTAGGTTAGGTTAGGTTAGGTTAGGTTAGGTTAGGTTAGGTTAGGTTAGGTTAGGTTAGGTTAGGTTAGGTTAGGTTAGGTTAGGTTAGGTTAGGTTAGGTTAGGTTAGGTTAGGTTAGGTTAGGTTAGGTTAGGTTAGGTTAGGTTAGGTTAGGTTAGGTTAGGTTAGGTTAGGTTAGGTTAGGTTAGGTTAGGTTAGGTTAGGTTAGGTTAGGTTAGGTTAGGTTAGGTTAGGTTAGGTTAGGTTAGGTTAGGTTAGGTTAGGTTAGGTTAGGTTAGGTTAGGTTAGGTTAGGTTAGGTTAGGTTAGGTTAGGTTAGGTTAGGTTAGGTTAGGTTAGGTTAGGTTAGGTTAGGTTAGGTTAGGTTAGGTTAGGTTAGGTTAGGTTAGGTTAGGTTAGGTTAGGTTAGGTTAGGTTAGGTTAGGTTAGGTTAGGTTAGGTTAGGTTAGGTTAGGTTAGGTTAGGTTAGGTTAGGTTAGGTTAGGTTAGGTTAGGTTAGGTTAGGTTAGGTTAGGTTAGGTTAGGTTAGGTTAGGTTAGGTTAGGTTAGGTTAGGTTAGGTTAGGTTAGGTTAGGTTAGGTTAGGTTAGGTTAGGTTAGGTTAGGTTAGGTTAGGTTAGGTTAGGTTAGGTTAGGTTAGGTTAGGTTAGGTTAGGTTAGGTTAGGTTAGGTTAGGTTAGGTTAGGTTAGGTTAGGTTAGGTTAGGTTAGGTTAGGTTAGGTTAGGTTAGGTTAGGTTAGGTTAGGTTAGGTTAGGTTAGGTTAGGTTAGGTTAGGTTAGGTTAGGTTAGGTTAGGTTAGGTTAGGTTAGGTTAGGTTAGGTTAGGTTAGGTTAGGTTAGGTTAGGTTAGGTTAGGTTAGGTTAGGTTAGGTTAGGTTAGGTTAGGTTAGGTTAGGTTAGGTTAGGTTAGGTTAGGTTAGGTTAGGTTAGGTTAGGTTAGGTTAGGTTAGGTTAGGTTAGGTTAGGTTAGGTTAGGTTAGGTTAGGTTAGGTTAGGTTAGGTTAGGTTAGGTTAGGTTAGGTTAGGTTAGGTTAGGTTAGGTTAGGTTAGGTTAGGTTAGGTTAGGTTAGGTTAGGTTAGGTTAGGTTAGGTTAGGTTAGGTTAGGTTAGGTTAGGTTAGGTTAGGTTAGGTTAGGTTAGGTTAGGTTAGGTTAGGTTAGGTTAGGTTAGGTTAGGTTAGGTTAGGTTAGGTTAGGTTAGGTTAGGTTAGGTTAGGTTAGGTTAGGTTAGGTTAGGTTAGGTTAGGTTAGGTTAGGTTAGGTTAGGTTAGGTTAGGTTAGGTTAGGTTAGGTTAGGTTAGGTTAGGTTAGGTTAGGTTAGGTTAGGTTAGGTTAGGTTAGGTTAGGTTAGGTTAGGTTAGGTTAGGTTAGGTTAGGTTAGGTTAGGTTAGGTTAGGTTAGGTTAGGTTAGGTTAGGTTAGGTTAGGTTAGGTTAGGTTAGGTTAGGTTAGGTTAGGTTAGGTTAGGTTAGGTTAGGTTAGGTTAGGTTAGGTTAGGTTAGGTTAGGTTAGGTTAGGTTAGGTTAGGTTAGGTTAGGTTAGGTTAGGTTAGGTTAGGTTAGGTTAGGTTAGGTTAGGTTAGGTTAGGTTAGGTTAGGTTAGGTTAGGTTAGGTTAGGTTAGGTTAGGTTAGGTTAGGTTAGGTTAGGTTAGGTTAGGTTAGGTTAGGTTAGGTTAGGTTAGGTTAGGTTAGGTTAGGTTAGGTTAGGTTAGGTTAGGTTAGGTTAGGTTAGGTTAGGTTAGGTTAGGTTAGGTTAGGTTAGGTTAGGTTAGGTTAGGTTAGGTTAGGTTAGGTTAGGTTAGGTTAGGTTAGGTTAGGTTAGGTTAGGTTAGGTTAG